>OY728133.1:178015506-187076202 GCA_963277665.1 Viscum album | reverse complement strand
AAACAACAAAGAGAAGGGGTGAAACAAAATATCAGCTCAAAACTATCTCAAAGATCAACCAACTGATTGAAACGGTCTACTGAGAGCACCTTCATCCCGCCCATTCTATAACCACAGTTAATATAATTATAGGATCATGTGGATACAAAGTTGATATATGGAAATGATCACACATTTGATTTTAAAAAAAATATGTACAGAGAGGAAAAATAAGAGTTCATTAGTGCTGAAAATGTAAATGAAATCCTCAAGTATGAATGGCTAGGCACCTCAGTTATAAATGTATACATGATGTATGTTTTTATGATTTGATTTTACAGAAGATAATATACTCAGATAATTATGACTAAAAACATTTTATATTTTTCGCAGGTGTATATATGAAAAAATTGAAGGGATTTATCCATGAACAAAAATTTGGACTCGTTAGTTCCCACACCACCTCTTCAAAAGTTGAAATAGATTCTAATAAAGAGGCTTCAATAATTTCAACTCTGCCCAAATCGTTTGAAAACAAAATTACAGATGGCAGACTCTTTTTAATACCAATGATGCAGGGGTAAAACACTAAAATTTAATCATATCAACTATATTTTCATTTCTTTATTTACTTATTCTTTTGTGTATTTTTAGGATTCATTGGATGCCGATTATAGTCAATTTGGATACTCCAAAGATTTATTTTCTGGATTCAATGCATGGATATCCAACAAAAGAACCACACATTATGGCGTTTGTTAATTTCTAATACACTAGATCCAACATTATAGAAACTAAACATATAGTTATATAATTTATTTTATCTTTTAATAAGGATTCTGTTATGATAGGGCGGTGAATCAATATCGTCTACTACATGGAATAAATCTCAGGCCTAAGGATAAGAACTTCTAAAAGATCTACAACTGGAAAATTATCCTAGTATATATAATAACATACCACTATCCAAACACATATAAAAACAAATTACTTAATTTTGTCGATGTTTTTGTAGTGTCCAAAACAATGAAATGGAAATGCATGTAGTTATTATGTTTTAAGATTATGAAAGAGATTGTATTTCACCAAAAAAATAGAATCCCTGACGAGGTATTTTCAAAAATAATTATGAGTTCAATTAAAATATTTATTAATCCTTTGTGTATTTATATTTTTTCAGTAGTAACATGACTGTCGTGAAAACTCATATTCACAAGATGATATATATTTGTTTAGAAACGAATGGGCAGAAAACCTGATGGAAGATTTTACTCAAATAGGATGAAGGTGAATTCCAACTAATGTTATCCATATATGATCATTGATATCTCCCTTGTTTACACTTATTGAGCATATATGATCACCCTATATTATGATTTATATCCTTAGGTTATGATGAATGGTTTTAGAAATGATTTTCTATTTTTAGTAAAGCATAACTCACCGGACTACACTGGTTGATAGTGTGGATTTCGACCAATGTATAGTCATTCAGTCCACTCATGAGCTTCTTAAAAGCTTGATGGGAACCATTATCTTGGATTTTCAATTTTCTAATTTTAGTTTCCTTATATGTGGGTGGGGGGTTTCCTAGAGGGAGGTGGTGTCCAGGAGTGGGGGGGGGGGTATCCAGGAGGGGGGTGTGTCCAGGAGGGAGGGGGGTGTCAAGGTGTGAGGGTGGGTGTGGGTTTCCAGATGGGGAGGGGGGGTGTCCAGTGGGTATCCAAGGGTGGGGGGGTGTCTAAAAGGGTGGGGGTATCCAGGGGGGTGTCTATGAGTTGGGTGTCCAGAAGGGGAGGGAGGGGGTGTCTAGAAAAAGATCCATTCAATTCCATTCAATAATGATAATATAAAATGGGTAGATCACTTATAGAGTAGCCTGATGTGGGTCTATAGTGAGGCATAAAACGTTCCAACCAACCAAACCAATTCCAAGCCCATGTAAAGGCTCACTAATTATATTCCAGTTCAATTTGAGGCCCAATATATCTTATTTAATGTCATAAAGACCAAAAATATTCATCATTTACCTTTATCACATTAAATTTTTGTGAAATTTCGTTTCTATTCCACTAATATATTTTTTGTTTGGTGTTTTTCCTTGATTTGTTGAACTATATCACTTCAAAAATATATATGAATTTATAATTCATATTATTGAATAATGGTGTATGAATTATATTTATTCCATTATCAAATAGATGATGAAAATATAGTTGGATAATGTAGGTTATTAATGGGTATAAACTAAAGAACTAGGAGGGAGGGGTGTCCAGGAAGGAGGGGGTGTCCGGGAGTGGGGGGGGGGGTCCAGGAGGGGAGGGAGGTGTCCCGGAGGGGAGGTGGATGTCTAGGGGTGGGATGGGAGCTGTCCAGGTAAAGGGAGGGGGGATGAAAGGGGAGGTAGGGGTGCTCTAGGAGGAGGGAGGTGGGTTGCAGGTGGAGTGGTGGGAGGGAGGGGGTTGCAAGGGGAGGGGGGTTGTCCAGGGGAAGAGTGGGGTCTATCTAGAGGGGCTGTCTCGGGGAGGGGAGGGAGGGGGTTGTCCAGAAGGGAGGGTATCCAGGAGATGAGGGGGGGGGGGGTGTCTAGGAGGTGGGAAGGGGGATGTCTAGGGAAAGGGAGGGGGCTGCAAGGGGAGGGAGGGGGGCTATCCAGGGGTTGGGAGGGGGGGGGAATTGATGTTAATCGGAGTGTCAAGGTAGAGCAGAAAAAATGATAAAAGACTGTTTTGAGCCTTTAATGAGATCACCATGTTTTCTATAAATATATTTTAATATATTCATTTAGTTCATCAAATACTTGACTAAAAGCCCAAAATATAATATTGAAATTCACTCAAATGTAGGATGTAGAAGCCATGCATTCTGTGTCAGGTTTTTTCCCAAAAGTTTCACCTCGATGCTTAAAATAAGAATATGTTACAGTTCCTTGTCTCAAGATTGATGGTTTGGTTCCATCAATGGGGTTTTTGCCTTCGAACAAGAAGGCCATATGATACCACTAGATTAAACAGCACTGATTCATAATTAGTCGTGGTTTGAATGGCAGTGAAAACATATTTTATGGCTATGTTCTTGCATGTTTCCACTCATGTGTCCCATATCCTCAGTTCCCTTCCATAGAGCAAAGTTTTTCCAGTTCCTTATAAACTTGGTTCCCATAACATGCAACTGTGATAGCGTTCTCCATGTTATTCTCACCTGTAGGCTATATCCTCCATGATCACTGCTCACAGAGCATTGTTTGCCGCAGTTTCTTTGAGTCTCGACACGTTCTTTTTTAGTTTCACCATACTTTCCGACTGCTGCACGTGGTCCCGTGGAAAAAAGTTTAGAAGGCTACTCTTGCTCAGTTTCAGTCGCATTTTTTCACCAAAGATGTGACTGACATCCTGATCGCATCTCTCACATTCATATCCCTATTTCTACCTCCATCAGAACGTGTCAGTATCCTCCATAACCGGTATCAACTGATAGTCTTCCGTTGACTGCATCTCAGTCATTATCATCGCCAATTTAAGTCTCTCCCCCTCTTGTTGCGGCACTTTCTCCATGTTGTGCATCATATTAGTGGGGTGTTTTTAGTATTCAGCTTACTCTGTCAATTCATGTTCCCACCTGATCTTCTCTTTATCCCACAGATGCTGATGCAACATGAGAGCTTCCATTGTGGATAAAATGGATTAATTCTGAAAATTTCAAGGGTTTCTTCCACTTTTTGTAACATAAAAGTTTTTAATAGAAATATGTTCATTTGTTCATACCCACTAAAATATATTAATATTATTATTATTGTTATCATTGATAGATTTGTAGTTGATTTTCTTTCATTGTCTAATGTTATCATTTGGTTTTTGCTGGTTGAAGTTCACTCTAGATTTACAGAGCAATATGTTTTAGGTTCTGTCTAAGGGGGTTCTCTCGGGGAGGGGGGGTTGTCCAGGAAAGAGGGGGTGTTTGGGAGTGGAGGGGGTGTCCAGGAGGGGAGGGGGCTGTCTAGGGGGTGGGAAAGGGGCTGTCCAAGGAAAGGGAGGGGGCTGCAAGGGGAGGGAGGGGGGTTGTCCAGGAGGAGGGTTGCAGGTGGAGTGGTGGGAGCAAGGGGGCTTCAAGGGGGGGGGTATCCTGGGGTAGAGAGAGGGATGTCTTAGGGATGGGAGGGAGGGGGTTGTCCAGGAAGGAGGGGTGTCCGAGAGGGGAGGTGGGGCTATCCCAGAGAGGAGGGTTTCCATCTAGACGGTGGGAAGGGGGTCGTCTAGTGAAAGGGAGGAGGGATGAAAGGGTAGGGAGGAAGGCTATCCAAGGGTAGAGAGGGGTATGCCTAGGGAAGGGGAGGGAGGGGGTGGCCAGAAGATGGGGGGGGGGGGGGGCTGTCCAGGAGGTGGGAAGGGGGCTATCCAGGGAAAGAGAGGGAGATGAAAGGGGAAAGATGGGGGTTGTCCATTATGAGGGAGGGGGGCTGCAGGTGGAGTGGTGGGAGGGGGGCTATGCAGGGGTAGGGAGGGGGCTACATGGGGGGTTGTCCAAGAGGAGGGATGGGGGCTACAAGTTGAGTTTTGGGAGGGGGGTTTCCAGCAGTAGGGATGGGGATGTCCAAGGGGGCTGTCTCAGGGAGGGGAGGGATGGGGGGTGGGGGTTTGGATAATCACACTAAAAACTCGGGGATCAAAAGAAAAGTGAACTGGTATGATCATGGCCAATATAATTGTGTAGGTTCTCATCAGGACCTCTCTAAAACTAAGAAATACACAACAATATTTATAAGTCAATGAATCATGTTGAGCCTCTTCTAAAATATTAACTCAATCCAAGGAAATATGGAAATGTCAAGGTTGTAACAGGTAACAATTGACATTTTATTAATGTATTATTTCATATTAATGTTTATTTATTTCATTATTGTATTGAAAACATAATATTTATTTTCTTATATAGGTGAAATCTTTTTCCTAAGTTCGAATGCATTGTTTGACAACTAATACCCTGGACAAATTTTTAGAGCGGATCATGGATGAAAAAGGATGAAACATCAATATTTCTTAACTATTTTTTGGATAATTGTAATTATAACCAAATTAAACATTTTTTGAAATGTATATAGAAGTTTGTTGTTTTGTATTCATGATTTCAAGTAAATTTATATAGCATTTTTGTTCTTATGTTCTTTGTGTGTAGGTTTTTTTGCTTTGTGTGTGCAGGTGATGTCTTATGTGTGTAGGTGTTATGTAGGTTTTTGGTTTGTATAGGCAATTTGGTCTTTATCAGTGCTAATTAAATGCTGATAAATGGATAAAATATCAGCTCTCAAAATAGTGCTGATAAAGTTAGTATTTATCAGTGTTATTTTTAACGCTGATATATTATCCATTTATCAGTGCTATTTTTTAGTGCTAATAAATACTACCTTTATCAGCTCTAAGCAAGCACAGATAAACGCCCACCTTTATCAGCGCATTTTTTAGCGCTGATAAAGGTCCCCATTTATTAGCGCTATGTTTAGATCTGATAAACAAGACCCCCCCTTATCATC
The DNA here is from genome assembly GCA_963277665.1 of Viscum album. Lineage (NCBI taxonomy): Eukaryota > Viridiplantae > Streptophyta > Magnoliopsida > Santalales > Viscaceae > Viscum > Viscum album. The sequence goes on along the minus strand of OY728133.1, from coordinate 187,070,696 downwards.
TCCGAGAATAATAGCACTTTTTAGCACTGTTAAAGGTGGTTTTTTGCGCTATTAGAAGCCCTATATGTAGTAGTGGTACATATCGATCTTGTGAGGGTCAGCGATCAATGATCCTGTGTGGTTCAGTGCATACAGATCCTAGGTGGTCTGTGTGGGTCAGTGCTCAGTGATCCTATGTGGGACAACACATACCGATCCTGTGTGAGTCAGATGTTGTGTGGGTCAATGCTCAGCAATCCGGTGTGGGTTAGAGCATACCGATCCATTGTGGGTCAGATCTTGTGTTGTTCAGTAGAGGTTAGTACCTACAGACTTCGTGCGGGTTAGATCACGTGTGGGTCATTTCAAGGTTTAGTATCTATTGATCTTGTGTAGTTCAGACTCCGTATGGTCAACAACAGCGCCTCTTAATAGAATAATATGATCTAGCTTTGCGACTAATCATCTATACTTCTATACATCACTGAAAACCTGGTATGAGCTTAGACTTTGGTTTGAGTTGTGTTTATTGCTTGTGCTTTTCTATTGAGATCATGCTTTGTGGTTTTTCTTTTATGGAATTCAGGGAGACCTGTAGGGGTCACGGGGTCCCTACTGAGTATTGTTATACTCACCCCTACATAGGCTTCACACACACCTTTTTGTGTCTTGTATAGATGACGAGCTGTAGGGCTGAGTCTTTAGGTAGCCAGGACCAGGTGGTACATAGAGGAGACAGTCTAACGTGGAGTGCTGTGGAGACGATATTTACCTACCCTTTAGGTAGGATCCTCGGGGGACGATCCAGGAGCTGATTTGTACTTTTTAGTTGTATCAGTACCTTCTAATTGTACTTGTACTTTAAAGTTGGGCTTGTATTTCTGGACCCTTTACATTCAGAACTCTTTTTTATATAGAAGTTTACTTCGTGGTTGATTCTGTTTTTGTTCTTGGGTTGTGTGTTTGTAAAATTTTAAAGTAAATACCTTCACATTATAGGGATACACCTTTCTGGTGTTGGTCTCTAGCCCCTGGCCTATGGAATGCGGGCTTGGGGTAGTCACGACACGGGCCCCGGGGGATAGGTCATGACAAAGTGGTATCAGAGGACTTGGTTCTACCGAAGAACTAGGACTATTAACTTTTCTGTGTGGCAATTGTGTTAAGTGTTATGATTGTGGTTTTTAGTTTGGGGAATCAAGTGTTGGTGCGATGGACAATGTATCCATACACCATGACCCCGAATTCTAATTTCTGATTCAGTGCATGGAAACACTGTTTGTGTGTGTTTTTTTGAAAATTATTTCTTGTGAACTCTTTTAGTCATCTCACCATGTATAACTTATTGACTGTGGTTCACCTGTTCTTTATCAGGATGATGCAGCATAGAGAACCATCTAGGATTCCCGAGAGATTAAATGATAATGGCCCACCAAGCGATGAGGATTTAGTGCAGGGACCTCTTAGTGCGTTAGAAACTATGGGTGGGGAACCAACAACAACACCACCCATTGGGATGTAAATGCTACCAGTGGATCATGCACACCGACAGAGCACATTGCACGATTTCCATTGGCAGAGTCCTCCATGGTTTCGAGGTGAGACAGATTCCCAGCAAACTGAGGATTGGTTAGAGGGGGTGGCTAGAGTTATCCACCTAGGAGAGAAACCCACAGATCAGATGGTGATCATAGCTTCTTGTTTTTTCAGTGTATGACCATTAGGATGGTCCACATGATGATGAGGATTTGGTACATAGATTGTTTCCCAATAAGTTACCTTCGGGTAGTGTACCGGATATATCACTGCCCGTTGGATAGCAGTTACAACCGGCGGTACCGGTAGAGGACACATGTAGGATTAGTGCCTTACACATGTTTCAGCATTAGATACCCATCAGGTTCCAAGGTGAGCCCAAATCACAGGAGGCAAAGGACTGGCTTGAGTTAGTGACTGAGTTTTCATATAGCTAGGGCAACATTCGATTAGATGGTGGTCCTAGTAGATAGCATTATTTGTGGCTCAACAGGATGATGAAATGGTTTATATTACACTAATCATACAATGAGTTGACTTTTCTGTGGTCAATCTTGAGTACCTTCCTTAGAGAAGGAGGTCTCTTACCCTAAAAAGCTATGGGGCCAGTCTTCCCTAGAGATTCTGTCTCTTCAGCAGTATGACATGTTTGTAGATTAGTATTCATTGAAGCATACCGACCATCCAAGGTAATCGATGAATACAGTATGGTCACTGCTTCAGGGCTTGGACCTCCGAGAGAGGTGTGTTTAGAGACATCCGAGCCAACACTATTCCTATATTCATTCCTACTTATGTTAGGGTGATAGAGAGAACCTTTTTTTGAATTTTCTTTGGCTGAGTGGATATAGCCAGTAAATTTTAATAGTGGTAAAATAGGAAATTGACGCCACTATCATAGAAATGGGCATGTAAAACATTTCAGGAAGAGGAGGTGATAGGGATAGATGAATCTACAGGGAAATAGACATGGAAGTGGAGTTTAGAGAGAAGAATGAGGTGGTATACATTTTGATATGTTACAACCAACACCCCAATATGGTCCCCACCAGGCTCAAGGAGCTAGAGGACAGGGGAAGGGAGTAGTTTCATGTGGTCAAGGAGTGTGACCCAAGGGCTCCATGAATTATTAGAGGTAAGGTCTATATATAATACAAGCTACCATATTAATAGACATAAAAACTAATCATTCATTCCTTCCACAAATCTTGTTCAAGACCTAGAGTTTCTAGTTAAACCATTTAATTGACCCTTATGTCTGTAGATAACATTTGGAGGAGACTCGAAAATCACACTTATGATAACGGTGTGATCTGACCCTTGAGGAGAGAGTTTCGGTTGGAACCTCTTGGTGGCAGCGTTGAGGCCTTACGAAGTTAGTTTGGGTATGGATATGATATCCACAATTCATACTCAGATTTACTATATTCGGAAAAAAGGTTTTGGTTTATCTACAATGTTTGAATGGGGTTTTCCTTGGTTAGAGAAAAAGGAAACCCAGGCGGCATAGGATAAACTCATGCATGGGAGGGTGCAACCGATCACTCTTGAGTCAGTCACCCTTACCCTCATGGCAGCAAGAGTTTTCATTTTTCAGTTCTGAAAATAAGTGACAAAGTGTGGGTACATCTTTTCAAAATATGTTTCCAGGATTACCTCCTCGAAGGGAGAAGGAATTCTTCATTAGTTGGATACTACCTGAGTTTTGACCCAAACATCTCCATTGTAGTGGCACCCTTGTCAGCTTTGATGAAAAGGGGGAGCCTTTCATGTAGACAGAGAAGTGTCAGTAGAGCATTCAGGAGCTGATACAGAGACTGAATTGTAGAACTACACTACCCATGACCTAGAGTTAACAGTAGTGGTCTTTGCGCTGAAGATGTGGAGACACTACTTGATGGGTGAATGTTTTACCGTCTACTATGATAAAAATACTCTCAGGTATATATTCTCTCATAAGGACCTGAACCTGAGACAATGACGATGGCTAGAGTTTGTCTAGGACTATGACTTTGAGATAGTCTATACTCCTGGTAAGGGGAACGTGGTAGCAGACACACTCAATATGAGGTTTTGTCTACAGATACGGAGTGAGGCGTCAGAGAAGCTAGTCGTGCTGTGGATATCATTCATGGATAAATATGGAGTAGCTTACCACCTAAAGAATATGACTATCACTCCCCTAATTCTTCATTGATGCTTCGGGTGGCACAACTGGCGACATTGACTGTGAGGCCCAATGTGCTCAGATATCCTCAGGATAGTCTCCTGAAGGATTTTTTAAAGGTGGGGAGTACATCATTTTTATTAGAGGACATACCATGGTACATGTGATGCTTTGGGAGGAGGTGTTGGGGGAGTTCCATACATCCCCTTTAATGGGACATCATGGAGTTGCGAAGATGTGCTAGGACCTCAAGCGTCCGTACTGGTGGCCAAGTATGAAGGAGGCATTGGCAGAGTTTATATCACAATGCCTCACTTGTCATCATGTGAAGACCTCCCAGAGCTGGTAGAAGTCTTACGTCAATAGGAGATGGAGATCCTTGGAGTTAGAGGAGGGATTCCATGTATTCCTATGGGTCTCACCCCGATGAGGATTGTAGAGGTTTGTCTTGGGCGGTAAGATATCTTCGAGGTTCATCAGACCTTTCTTGTTTCTCAAATGAGTGGGAGAGGTGGCACACCATATATCTCTTCCCCTGTATATGCACTAGGTGCATAATTTTTTCCATGTGTCACAGTTTAGGAGATGCGTGCATCATCTATAGTATGTTATCGACTAGGGCAAGTTGGACTGTGATGAAAGGGAAACTTTTACAGAGTTACCGTTTGAGATATAGGATCGACCAGAGCAAGTTCTTCATGGACAGTCGATACCTCTGTTGCGAGTTCTGTGGTAGCATAGGGACCTCCATGAGAGCACATTGGAGCGAGAGGCTCATATTTGTGCTCAGTATCCCCATTTGTTTTCTTGGTCTATGTTGTGGATTTTAGGGACAAAAATACCTAAGGAGTGGAGAATGTAAAGACCTGGATTTTCCAAATAATTTTTTATATTATTTATATGGAATTATTTTAAGATCGCAAAATCTGACGGTGCATGATTTGGAGGTCTGGAGTGCTCAGAATGATCGGTCAAAATTTTTTTAAGCTTAAATTATCACATGTAAGAAGTTTTCTTAAAAGAGTTGAATAACTCTTAAACAGTTACCCGGATTAGAAATACGAGGGAACCATTTCCTTCAAGATGGCGAGTTTACCCTATGCGCGACATAATTTTAGTTTGTGCATGCATCAGTTGAGAAAACCCAAAAATTACATAACCGTAAATAAAATTATTAAATAAAATTATTTTATTTTTCAAATGCTTATAACTCACGAATATTCACTCGGATTGAAAATATGAGACCACCGCTGAAATCATGAGGGTATTATTTCTTTTGGACGATACAAACATTGGCCAATGCTGGCCACCAGTGAATGTTAGTTTTTGGCCGTAAATAAAATAATTAAGTGGAAATTATTTTATTGTAAAATCGAGAACATCTAAATGGTATATCAAATTGAAAATTCGAGAGTACCATTGAGCTCGTGAGGGCGTGTTCTCCTTACGAGAAGCCTAGCCTCGACCGGCATGAGTCAAGGGTGACTGTTAATAAATTTTTGAACTTTTTTTCATGTACATTCAGAAAACCGTCAGGAGAAATTTTATAACTTTTGAAGCAGTTCTTAGATTAAAAATCCGAGGGTACCATTGAATCTATAGCACCGGGATTCGCTTAAAGGAGTCATTACTTCGACCGTTTTAGGTTTGGAGAAAAATTTATGTTTTTTGATTTTAATATAATAAATAAAATAACTTTGTTATTTTATTTTATTTTATTTCTTTCTTATACTCCAACGGACAAGAGGAGGGGGGACAAGCGATGTGTTAAGAAAATAAATGGTTTGACCATTTACTCTTATATAACAAGACTATTGCGGAATTAAGAAGGTTCCAAATTAATGAGCTCCAATTAATTCCCAACATCGTTACTTACCCTCCCCCTCTCCTATTTATATGGTGATTAGGGAGGGGTGTTGGCATGAATTTTCCATGAAATGAAGTGCTGACCATGTAACGACATGACAAACCCTTGGAGGATGGAGCAGGTTCTAATGGGAGGTGATGGGTTACACCGAACAACGAATCGAAGAACGAAAATCGAGCGATGTCGTTGGAGGATTGTTGAGGGAGCGATGAACACCGACACTTCCTCAAACGCAGATGCTCTCAAATAAACATAAGGTATGTCGGTTTACTTTTTTACGCACTTTAAATGATTCCCTCTTCCCCATTCATAAATTATAAAAAGAACGCGGATCAATTGATTAAATGGTTGATCAATGATAAATTACTTTTTGTAGGAGGTTGTTACAGGGTATCTTTGTGGGGTTTTGAATGTTGTTTAATAAAAAAAATTGTTAAACCCCATTTTATCATCCCTTTGATCACGAGCTAAGGAATAGGTTGCGGGCATAACGAACCTGATCCACACCCTCCAAAACTTTTCTACCCATGCAACCCCTGTGGAAGACCGATGGCATGGTATAACAAACCGGCTACGAAGGAGGCGACGCGCCAATGCATGCCATAAGAGGAGGCCGCAGTATGAAGCCGTAATGGTCATCCGAGCGGCCGACACCAGATGACTGTGGAGGAGGTGTGGCGCGCCGTTGCGCATCGGTGATGTGCAAGGTCCTGCAGCTCATCATCCATGGTAGTCAGAGAAGGAGGCCATCACATTGGTTGACCGCAAAAAGGAAGAGTGGAGCACCGTCGCACGCCGCCAGTGAGTAGGAGGCCGTGGCCGAAGCTACGATAGAGGAGGCCGAACCCACGCCTCTGGTGGGTTCCACAACAACTGGGAGGCTCCCACATGGCACCACCATTTCATCAAATCTAAAATCCCTTGGGCCATTCGGGATAATGGGGGGAAACGTCCCCCCTTGGTAGCTCGGGTGGACAGCGGCCGTTCCGTTGTCTCATGGGTCGCGCCCTATGTGACCAGACTACCCCCCACGAAGGCCACGCCCTCCGCAGCGAAGCCTCCACCTTGAGGGTTGCACCCAAGGTGGTTGGGCGGCACCCTCGCAGGCCGCGTCCAGCACATCCGGGCCTCCCTTTGCGGGTTGTGCCTCATGCGGTCGGGCCGCCCCTTTGCGGGCCATCCTTTGCGGGACACCCTATTCAGGTCGAACCGCCCGTGCGGGCCACCCTTTTTTGGCGGGACCTCTCTTTATGGGAAACCCTTTATAGGCCGCCCCCTTTATTGATGGGTCAGTCCAACCGGGTCGGAATAGACCTGGGCCCAACTGGACCCTGAAACGATTAAAGATCCATATCATGAACTCTGAGTGCCCATTTGACGAAACTTCTATGGAGATAGAACCCTTATATTGAGATGATCCATTTAGTGTAGTCCACATGAGTTTTGGAGAATGTTGGAGTATGGCCGAGTTGGATCAAACCTCAATCCAACTAGGCCCTCGGCATAAAAAGGATAATCACTCACAAAACGAGTATCCGATTGACGCACCATCTATCACATTGGAACCCTTACGACATGATGGTTTTTTGGGTTACTACTTCATAGAGCTTAGTGGTGGTGGAGTTATGACTGATATCTCTAGGGACAGTTTCTATGGAACTCGAGCACACTAGGTGTGCGTAATCCAATGACTAGCAGTGAGGCGAAGGTTAGAGACAGATCATACGGAGGTTAGTAACTATCAACTTTGGGCGGGTCAGATCATGTGTGGGTCATTATGGGGGTTAGTACCTATCGATCTTGTGTGGGTCAGTGCTCAGCGATGCAGTGTGGGTTAGCGCATACCGATCCAGTCTGGGTCAGATCCTATGTGGGTCAGAACATACTGATCCTCTGTGAGTCAGCTCTTAGTGATCCTGTGTGGGTCAGTGCATACCGATCTTGTGTGGGTTCGATCCTGTGTGGGTCAGCAGAGGTTAGTACCTACTGACTCCAGGCGGGTCAGATCCTGTGTGGTTCATTTTGAGGGTTAGTACCTATTGATTCTTTGTGGTCCAGATTCTATATGGTCAACAATAATTCCTTTTGAGAGAATAAGATGATCTAGCTTCACGACAAATCTTCTACACTTCTATACTTCACTGAAAACCTGGTTTGAGGTGAGACACTGGTTTGAGATCTATCTATTGCTTTTGCTTTGTGATTGAGATCATGCTTTGTGGTTTTTACTTTATGGAAATCTGATAGATATTTAGGGGTCTCAGGGTCCCTAATGAGTATTATTATACTCACCCCTGCACAAGCATCACCCACACCTTGTTGTGTCCTGTTCATATGATGAGCAGTAGGGCTGAGTCTAGAGGGAGCCAGGACAAGGTGGTACACAGAGGAGAGGGGCTAACGTGGAGTGCCATGGAGATGATCTGTACCTACCCTTTAGGTAGGATCCTTGGTGGATGATCCAGGATCTTCTTTGTACTTTTTAGTTTTATCTTTACTTTCCAGTTGTACTTGTACTTTATAGTTGGGCTTGTATTTCCAGAACCTTTACTTTTAGCACTTTTTTGGCTATAGTAGTTTACATCATGGTTGCTTCTTCTTGTATTCTTGGGTTGTGTGTTTGTACAAGTTTAAAGGAAATTATTTCCCATTATAGGGATACTCCTTTCCGGTGCTAGTCGCCATCCCCTAGCCTATGGAAGGTGGACTTAGGGTAGTCAGGGCAGGGGCCCTGGGGGACGGGTCGTGACAAATACAATTTTTCTTTCATTTGATGGAAGAACCATTTTAAATATTTTGTTTACATGTTTATATATTCTATTTAACAATATCTAAATTTTATTTTTAATTGGGATATAAAAATTTAATTTGGATGAATTTTTTATGTTTTTTTGATAACTTTCATGTTTTGATGAATAATAAAAATAAACTAAATTTTAAATGAAAACAATTTTTTCATTGAAATAATTAATGTGGGAAAATTATATTATTTAATGGTGTTAAATTATAAATATAATTTATTTTTTACATCTAATATAATGCGGGTAATTGGAATTAATTTTATCATTAATTTTTATGTATAAACAATTCAATCTTTTGCAATGTTTTAACTATTAAAAACCTATTTTTCATTCGAAGAAAGAGATTAATTTTAAACTAATTACTAAAATTAATGTATTTTGAATTTTTAAAAATAGATTCCATATTTGGAGTCAGTAGGTACAAATTATTTAAATAACATTATTATATTTTTTGGGCATTATGAATAGTAACTTTAGAAAAAAATATTACCATATATAAGGGTAAATCAGGTAATCAAAGGTAAAAATAATAATATAATTACCACAAAAACTATCCTAATTTTATTGGGTAAGTTATTTTCAACAAAAAATAATCCTTTTGTAGATATGGGGACCACTTGGAGCCACTTTAATGTCGTTAATATATTTATAAAATTATATTTAATGAAAACCCAATTTTTGTTATCCTTCTATTTTTAATAAGTGAAATATTTTTAATGGTTATACAAGGTATCATTTCAACTATAAATAGTATTTAAAAATCTAAAATGATAACCTATTTCATGGATTTTTTTTAATTTTTTTAAAATAAATTTTTATCTTAAGGGCTTATACAATGTTGATGTATTGTTTGTGCAAGAAAAAGAAAAATAATTAAAATGATTATATCCAAATTTTAAGGACTATTAAATGACCCGAAAACATAGATGAATCATTTTTTTTATTTATATATCAGAAATTTTTTTACAATTGTAGAATTATAGACCATTTGGAGTCAAATTTCTATAAATAATACTCTTATAATATTTTATTTAAAAGGAAGTCAAGTTGTTCACACTATAGATTTTTAATTAGTATACTATTTTAATATAAATTATCCACAAAATAACATCGAATATAAATATTATTTGGAAATATAAAATAATTAAATACATCATAAAAATTTATTTATAATTTTATATATTAAATAATTACTATTAAGGATGACATAATACTGATGCCGAAATTATTTTATTAAAACAAATATAAAATAAATGGTTTCTAAAATCTTGAAAGAAATATAATTTAAATTAATTATGGTTATAAAGGAATTTTTTAGGATAATATTACATGTTATGAGTATAATAAATGATTTTTTTCTATTATCATGTTATTTTTATAATTTTGAAAATGAAAATATTGAATAGTATGAAAATTGCCATAAGTAATACTTTAAAATAAATAATATTTCATTAAATGATATAAAATTAATAAAAATATAACATTAGACCAAAAAACTAAGATAATGTTATATATTTCATAAGTGATCAAATTGGGGTTATTTTGACATTTCATAATAATTATATTAACCATATATTATAAAAAGATAAGTAAACACAGTAAGAGTTTAACTATTTAAGAAAGGGTTAAATCCAAAATATATGGTTACTTTTGTGACCTATTTTTCTAAAAAATAATTGGTTGAGAGTATTTAGACCCATAATGATCATTTAATTTTAACAAATAACCTTTTATTTATTTGAATCTGAGATTCAATTTATAATAAATTAATAGTTTTTGGACTTTCCAAAAGTACCCCTCCCCTCTTTTATAACAATGACCCTATCATTCTCTTTTATTCACACATCTAAAACCATTTTTCACATCCAAAACCTACCTAATTATCCTAAAAACATTCCTAAATTAATCATTGAGGCCATACATTGGGCATAAATCCAACCAAAGGATTCCTTTTTTACAAATCAAAATGGAAATACCTGAAGAAGAGGTAATTGTTTTATCAACTCTTTGAAAGTTATTTTCTTCATCTAATTCCTATTACTATATATTTCCATACCAAAGTAATAAATACAGTATCATATACATGATTAAATTTTCTTGTAATTATGGGAAATCCATATTCATCCTTTTATCCATCCTACGAATAATGATATCACCATGCGTGCGTACGTACAACTTACCATCACAATGCCATGGTGAATTTTTTTTATTTAACTCTAATTTATTTAGATGGGTATAAATACTAATATAAAGGATATAAATAATGAATTTGACATTATAATTATTATTTATAATTAATATAGAATACAATTCCGTTCTATTTAACCATTAAGGTAATGATACCATCACTCGTACGTACGTACGACTTACCGTCTCCACGACGCAATGAGATTCATTCTCTATGTTAACCTTTCTTGAATGATTGTATAGTATATATAATAAGAAATCATGAAATATATGACATAACAATTATACTAGAATTTTATATATATATATATCATTTACTTTCTTCCATTCACTTCAATAAGTGAACAGAAACAACGTTCATGCATACGTATGACCTACCGTCTCCATGAATGATGTATTTAATTTCATTTATCTATCTATTATATATGTTTATAGACTGAATATATATTATATAAAAATCACATTTTACATTCTATAAGTATTTATATCATTATTTTATTAATAATATTAGGAATAAATATTCAAAACGCGTACGATAAAAAAATGATTATTACCCAAATGGTTTCTTTAACATGTAATTGAAAAATGAACGGGTAATATAAAGTTATAAGTGAATAATATATGATACCATAAATATTATTATTATTATAATAGAAGTTAATAATATGTCTAAAATTACTATACATGAGTTTTAGACACATACTAAAGAAATCGGACCTAAGGTAAGGAATAATTGTGCAATCTTATATTATTCGAGATTATTTATATGTAAATTTTTACTGTGGTATATTATCATCAACGTACATGTTTTCTAAAAATGTTTTCATGAAATTTATATTATTCTCATATAGATTATTAATGTCATTTTTATCCATTTTTTACATTTTTACTACATGTTTTGAAAGGAATCTTCTTTACCAAATTAAGTACTTTTTGACTTTTTTGGTAATAGTATGAGTATAATGTATTATTTTAACATATACAACATGAATGGATTTTTACTATTTCAGAACACCTTATTTACTTGAATATTTCGTTATAAATTTTCATGGATATTTTCAAATAAAATGTCTGCTTTTAAAATTCTATGGAATTTCAAAAAATCAAATTTTTTTGAAGAAGAAAGGATATTTTTCTCAAGAGTTAATTTCAATTGTTTTATAAAAATTATGTTACATCTAGGATTACATCCATTGGTGTAACAAAATACATTATTGGGAAACTATTTAATGTTTACTTTAATATTCTTTCTCTGAATGGATTATGTTTTGATGGAATGAGGTTTATGAACCCTGTTTCTCTTTCACAGGTTATATGATTTTGAATCCCACTTTATTTAATAGGTTATGTTTACAATGAAATTATTATGAGACTAGTCTCTTTTTTTAGGTTATGTTATGTTTACATGTCTATGATACCGATTTCATTTCATGGTTTTTGTTATGATTTTTAATGATCTTTTGTCTCATGTATGTATGATATCATTATGAGATGGGTGAGACCTATATCTCTCTATAATGAATTGATAAAGATTTATATCTAATTAGTTAAAAATGACTACAATGAAATGTAAATTTGGTTTAGTAATATAGGGCGAGAATTACAAGTAAATATGGTTCAGTAATATAGGGATGGAATGACAAGTAAACCTAGATCAATAATGGACTTTGTCCACTATGATGGTCTTGAAAATGATCCTTGGATAATATGAAAATGATTTTATATGATTATGTGTGTTTTCCAAAAATCCATGTTTTTTGCCAATGATATTTTCTCGTGGACCATTTTTATTAATGATTTATTTCTTATAAACTGCTAATATTTATTCCATGACTCAAAATTTTGATATTAGTTATACATGGTATGATTTTCAAAGGTTATTTTCATGTTTTTTCATTCTTATGTTCATGTCTGTTAGATATTTTCTTTTCTTACCCTTATTGAACATCTGAGTTCTCCCTTTTTTATATGTTTTCTTTTCCCTAGGATACAATTTTTTTAAGTAGGGGTACTACATTAGAAGATATTTAGGGAGATTTTAAAGATATTTTACAAGTTAAAAGAATGTGTTCCATGTTTCTAAAGGCACTAAACTATTATGGTCCTCAGGCCTAAATTTGTAAAATATAATTAATATTCATCTAAGAATATGTAATATTCTTATACTTCATGCTTGGGTCATTATATGAACTCAGTTTAGTAAAGTAACTGTTCACTGATATGGTATTGGGAGTGAACCTTGATGACTATTATGGCCATGGGAGTGAACAGTGACAATCAATATTATTTAGAGATTGAACTAATTCCACTAAGATGACCATTGGAATTAACCCTTTACTACTATGGAAATCATATTATATGCTTAGGTGTCTATAGAAATTCCATTTTATATTACTATGTTATGACTTCATGTATTATTCTCTTGATTAAATTACGATTCACATCTTATGAACTTCAAATATTTATGTGATGACTCTGAATTTTTATCTTTGATATGAAGGATAGAATATAATAATGTAATGATCATTTTATCAAACCGTTATAACCATGATTAGTATTACATGTCTCCCTTGTTTACCATTAATTATCATATAATCTCACCCTTTTTTATGGTTTCTTTCCCCAGGTTATGAATATTTGAATTATGTATGATGTTTTTAATAAGAAATCTAGTAATAAAGAACCTAGTAGGATATAATGTAGATTATTTATATACCAATGTTTATGGTTCCATGTTTCCAAAGGCACTAAAGTAATACATCCTTGGGGAATCTATTTATGTAATGAGTTAAATGTTTTTTAAAAGTGATTTAATGTCTATGCATGAGAAGCATGGGTCGATGTAGATTTAATCTCTTTGTATAAATCCGGTATTAATTATCAATGAAGGGGAGTTTCATTTGATATTATAAATCAACCTTTAATCATCTATCAGTATAATGATGAACCTAAACACCTTATTGAAATTACTTCTATTATATGGGTTTTTTCTACCTATTCATGAGGGAGATTTGTCTCAAATGGTTATATGAATTGAATAAGTTACTCGAAGAGGATTTTGATAAGGTATTCATTTGGTATAGTTCCTCACCATGGGGTGAAATTATTTTTTTTATGAAGAAAATGGGTCAATGCATCTTTGTATTAATTATTGAGAACCTAACAAGATCACTTTTAAGAACAAGTATCCACTACTCTATATTGATGATCAATTTTATCCACTATAAAGAGCTCTATTTTTTCCCAATAGTGATATTTTATCTAGATATCATCATTTATGGATCAAAAGAAGGATATACCTATGAAAACCTTCCATATAAGGTATTGAAATTATGAATTTATAGTAATTTGATTTGGACATATCAATGATTCTAAATTATCTTATTATCTATATGTATTTATGAATAGATTATTTAGAGATTATCATGACCAGGTTGTGGTAGTATTTTTATATGATATTCATATATATTCATAGATTAAGTATGAATATAAAGAGAAATTTATAATTGTGATAAAGGTCTTGAGGAAGGATCGGTATATTCTAAATTTAAAAATATGAATTTAGGCTTCAGAAAGTTTCATTCATGGGTTATATAATCTCATATGAGGGTATATCAATGGATCATTTAAATTTGGAAGTTATTGATAAATGTGATAGAAAATAAATAGTTACATGAATCTATAGTTTTCTTAGGTTGGTTGAATTCTACTGACACACTGTGAGATATTTCTCATGACAATCTAATCTGGACTCCTAGTTGACTTAAAAGGGGGTTATGTTATTTTTGAAAGATGAATGTGAATATTATTCTAAAGAACTAAAGTAAAGGTTGGTTAATACACTAGTTCTCACAATATCCTATAGTGTATAAGGGTTTGTTATCTATATTTATGCATCAAATAAGGGACTTTGATGTATCATCATGAAAAACGACATGGTGATAGCATATATCTCCTGATGATTAAAAAATAATGAACTAAATTACCTGACTCATGATTTATATTTATTGAACAAAATTTTTGTATTGAAGATATATTGGAATTATATTTATTTTTAAAGGTGTGATATATATACCACTCATAATATTTGGAATTATATATTTACAAAAAAATAGTTAAATATGCACTATATAATATTGTTAGAGCAGATCAAAGATTATGATTGCCCAATAAATCACCACTATGGGAAGGTGATAAAGGTGGATGATTATATGATTTTGAAACAACTTGTTAGTTTTTAAATGATGAAGATGGAATGAGATAAAATATTTATGAATTTTTAAAAAATAGAGCTTGAAATCATGAGGAACTTGGATAACACTTATATTTAACAAATGAAGGTTCTACCATCCATCTATAAGAGGAATAAGAAGGAATAGAAGGATGAAGTGGAATTATAGAAGAATATGAGTAATTTTACTAAATTTTCCCATGATTATAATAAAAATATATAGTTTAGGAACTGAGCATGTGTCCCAACAATAGATCACTTGAATAAAGATATATTGGATGAATCTCATAGTTCATTATTTTCTATTCATCCTAAATGTATGAAGATGTATAGAGATATGAAAGAGTATTCATGGAGGGATAATATGAAAAAGGATATTGTTGAGTATATATCATTTTACCTTGTATTTCAGCATGTTAAAGATGAGAGACTAAAGTCTATGGGGATGTTACAACCAAAACCCACACCATACTAAAATTGGAAAACATCACCATGTATTTTCTAATCGAACACCCCAAAATGTCAAAATTACATAATGAAATTTGAGTTATAGTAAATCTATATATGAATTCAGAACACTTAATTAATATCAGAGAATATTTCTCTACTAAATATATTTATATAATATACATTAAGTAAGTGGTATGGCTAGATAGATTACCACATTCAATTATCCCTAATCGGGATCTTAGGTTTACATCAATGTTATAGAGAAGTATTCAGCAGGATTTGGATATAGAGTCGAGTTTCAAAAATACTTATCATATTCAAATAGATGGTCTGTCTAAGAGGGACATTTAGACTTTATAATCCATGTTGAGAGAGTACTCTATGATTTTCAATGGTTGTTGGGATCAACAACGTCCTTAGGTGATTTTTCTTACAACAACAGCTTTTAATCCTGTATTTATATGGATTCTTATGAATCCATATATTGAAATAATTTTATAACTCCAAAAGGCTAATAATAATTTGGAGAAAGAAATATCTTGAGACCTGGTCTAGCTGAAGAAATCCTAGAGAATATCTAATCAATAACACATAAGTGAAACTCATAGTCAAGAAAAAATTAATGCTGATAATGATTGATGAGATCTATATTTTGTAGTTGATGAGAAGTTGTTTCTGTGAATCTACCCATGGAATAATGTAATGATATTTTATAATAATGTAAAGATACCCATATTTATATTGTCCTTTTCTATATTCTTGATCATATTGGGATGGTATATTATTACACAGCACTTCAAAAAAATCTTTCTCAAGTTCACGATGTGTTCCATGTTTCTCTCATGAAGAAGTAAATAACTGATCATTAAAATGAACTAAACTTATAGGTTATACAACTAAATTAATATCTATCATATGAGGAAAAAACTATGTCGATTATATATCATAGGTACAAAGTGTTATGAAACAAGACCACTAACATGTTGAATGTTTTTGGAAGAAGCAAAAATTTGAGAAGGCTACTTAGGAACTTGGTGATGTTATGAGGTAGAAGTATCCTCAGTTGTTTATAAAAGAGTGAAAAAATTTATATGGTGAAATTAATTTTAAAGTGGGTAGAATGTGACACCATGTTATTTTATGATATTTTTCTCTTCAAATTAATTTAATTTCTTTGATAACTTGCAATATATACATACCTGAGTCTAAATTAACTATAATACAGTAAAAAATTATAATTTATCCATTAAATTAGGGATATGAATTGTAATAAACACTTAATAAATATTTTATATAAATCAAATATTTAAATAAACAATTACTCTTATTTAGTAATGTATTTATATTCTTTAAAAATACAATATCCCTCAAAAGAAGTTTTTTTTTGAAAAATAAGATAATTAATTTATTCCAATTTTAGAAAATTTATTTTAATAAAATAAATCATATTTTAAAATTATCATTTAAAAATTATCTTAGATTGAATTGTTGATAATTTTCTAAAAAGATTTATTTTTCGATGAATTGTGAACAAACGGATTTTTATCGAAAACTCTCATTTCATTTAATGAATTAAAAAGGTAAAATTTTGATTTAATATTTGTTTTAAAAGTTAGATTAGTTAATTTATATTATTAAAAATCTAACTAGTTTTATTATAATTAATTTCTTGTTTTATTTTTGGTATGAAATCTTTTTATACTTAATAAAACATTTTATATGGAAAATTGTTTTCGTTTCTTTTTGTGTTTTTAATTTTAAATTAAAACCTGAAAATTCTATGAATTTAAATTGATAAATATATTTAATTTCTTTAAGCATCATTTAAAATTTTTTTAATTTGGAAAATTTCTTTTTTTATACTTAATCGTAAAAACAGTAAAAATGTATCACTACGGTGAAAGTTAAAACAATATTACCGAGTGGTTAATAAAAAAATGTAAGGGTTAGAATGACCGAAAAACTTTATCAACCCAATTAGTTGGTTTTATTTAAAAATTAACCTTATCATATTATAATGTGATTTATTTTTGAGATTATTTTCTAATATATAGACTTAATAATATTCTAAAACATTGAAAATTTAAAGCGTGCCACTCACCTCAATTATAAAAGGGATCCTCCTCCACTCATTTTTTAACACCATTGAACTATTTATTTCAACCAAAAAAATCATCCCTAAAATACTTTTCCATGTTATATAGGTTCACCAAATGACCAACCCTAGTGTCCTTAAGTTTAGATCAGAAGGAGTTTTTTCAAATAAGAGGTAATCTCCTTAACCAATCTCTTACATTTTCTTCTTCTTCTTTTACCTTCCATGAATATTTTTTATTTATCATAAAAAAACAACTTATTTATACTATATATATATATATATTATTAAACTACCATTATCCACACACTTTTCCATAAAATGGTAAAATTAAGTATCGCTCATCCGTACATGTGGGCTACCGCCTCCATAGAGCGATACAATTCATTTTCCATAACTATATTTTTTTCATGGTTATTATAATGGGTTTAATGTTTATAAATTATATTAATGACATACTTATTATTATTTAATTATAATATCATATATATCTTATTTTCTTCCCATCCATTAAAAAATGATAATGTTGCTCATGCGTATTTATGGACTAACTCCACCACAAAGAGATGTGATTCATTTTTATTTTCCACTTTACATGGATGTTAATAAGGAAATATTTAATAAATATATATGATATATATGATATATAAATATTCATTAAATATGAATTATTATTTATAGTTCTTTTATTTTATCCATCAAAAATTGAAAAAAAATGTTCTTTCGTACGTATAGCCTACCATCTCTAGGAATGATGTAATTAACTTATATATATATTACTTTTATGGATGGATATAAATATATATATAATTAATATATATTATATTTACATCTAGATTAAATTTTTTGATATTATGGAACCATTATTATAGTAAAAGTATTAAACTTTCCAAACCAAATCATACATGAAAAAGGAAGCACTTATCACCTAGAATTGTGATTTTAATAAATAATTGTTAATAAATGGGAGATACAAGTTTATAAGTAAATAATATATGGTATGATATATATTTATATGGTTCTAAAATAGAATCATAAAAAATCTATATTTATTATAAGTGAGTTTTTAACACATAATAAGTATGTCAGACTTGACAAAATGGTTTATTTCACAATCTCATCATTATTCAATATTGTTTAAGTTCATGTATTCACAAGGGTAATTATTTGATATTTATATATTAAAACCAATATTTTTTATCCTATCTTTATTTATGTAAATTACATGTTTTTGTTTCATTATTACCTCTTTATGTACTCAATATACTGAAATAATATTTTAAACAAAATTGACTTTTTTTCTACTCGTTTGGGAATATTTTTATTCTATGTCCATATTTTCATTGAAAATATTTCAATGAATATTTTTAATATTATACAATGATTTATTAAATTTTTTTAACAATTTTTAATGTTTTTTAAAAGTTATATATTTGTTTTTTTTAATTGTGGTACTTTTAACTATTTAACAAAAAATGTGAATGGACTTTTTGTTTTAACATACAATACATGAACTAAATTTACCACCATCATGAAAAAATAATAATTTTAAGATTAATATAAATTTTTAAATGGTTCATTTCAACTAAAATTTTTTCCATGATTTTTGAATTTTATTTATATTTTAAATTATTTATTTCAAAGTGTAAAGGGTATTTTGTTCATGAAATTCAATAATGATATTTTTAAATTAACATCATAAATTTAAACATCCATTGGATAATATTATTATTTTATATTTATATAAAATAATTATACAATAATAAATATTTCTCTGTATAGTTTATGATCTGTTTGATGGGGTAGTGTATTGACATTCCATATTCTAGTTCTTTCAATATTGATAATTATTGATTATTAATCCATGTTGGTCAGGTAGTATTGTTTATTTATAAGATGAATTCATTTGAATTATAAAATTATAGATGGTTCAAAAAATTAGAGATCCATTTTATGAATCTATAGGGATCATGATATAAAACATGTTGTGTATTTAGCTGGTGCCTTACACATTTATATAGATGTCTTGTAACAAAGACTCAATGGTAAGCTTAAGATGTATTGAATTACGAATTCCATTATTATGGAGTTAGTTATTTATGTACATGTGATTATTTAAGTATTTAATATACCCATGGAAACATTTAAAGATCATATGATGATTTATATGGAATTATTTCATCATCATTTATTCCAACCATATTTTTGATGCCTTAATTATTCCCCGATTGATTCGGTTGTTTTCATACAATTACCAAGAACCCGACCACGCCCATTTATTATTTTACCATTACCTAGGCAACCTATAAGTGAATTACTATTGACATGAAATGATATTCTAGAGGTAGTAATAATTTTATCAATGAAAATACTATGTTTTATTTTATGTTTTAAAATGGAAGGTCAGATTTAAGTATATATATTGTTTTCTATGACTATTAAACTATTTAGTACATTTGAACATGATTTATTATACATAGTAAAAATTTAATAAGGAAAAAACTATATATGGGATACTAGGGTCATGGTTTTAGATGAATTTAGTTTCTTATCTTCATTATCAAAAATGTCAATTATTCCAATTTTTAAGGAACTATAATTTCTGAAAGTAACTTCTCCTCCTTTATATTCTTCATTTTTTAATATTTTCACAACACTTGTCATATGTGAGGAACACCCAATATAAATAAACCATGATTTATCCCCTTTAGTATATTTTAGATAAGTATTATCAACAAAAGATATTTCTTCAATTTTATTCTTCCCAACTTCATTTTATTTCCTAGAATAAGAAACTTGTCCCTAAAGTGTTGTCATACATTCTTCGGTATATGGATATGGTTAGAAAAACCTTCCAAAACATCATCTTAGAAATCAAATGAGTTTTTATTTGGGATCATTCTATATTTTGATGACTTTATATTTCATTCTTTCTATAACTCTTGAAAATTAATTTCTTTTATTCTACTGTTTCACCCCTCAATTATTTCTTAATTTAAGGGTGAGTCATTTTTATTCAAATAATTATAATCCTTGTGCCCATATAGACTAAAAAACAAAAATATCTTCTTAACCATGATCATATAAAGAAAAAATATTTTCCCTATGATGTTTTTGTTTAGGTTTAATATATCCTTCCACTTATGATTATTTTATTTTAAATCATTCCTATAAATGTTAATTTTAAATTTCATTATTGTGATGTGTGTTTCACATCCTTTATCAACCCTATCATTCCCATTGTTTTTAAAACACCTTCATAGTTAGTAAAATCATATTAACTTTTATATTTATTCAGTTTATATGAACAAATTCATAGATATAGTTCTCCAAGAAGCTTTATGTGTTTAATATTTTACCTCTGAAGATTTGTGGATGTTTTCTTCATCTTATTCAATGCATTTTCAGTCACAAGATATCTTGGTAGAGTCTTACATAAATCAACTTCATTATATGGAAGTATCTTATCACAATCTTTATATACTATCACATTTAATTAAACTTTTAACATTAGGTACTTAAACTCTTTAATGTACTCCCCTTGTAAGGAAATTTTCCTTTACTTAAGTATTCTTCTAACTTTATTTATCCATCATTTTGACCTATTTCATGATTATTTTTTGTTCTAATTAAGACATTACACAAGTTCTAATTTTTATTGATATTCCCTATAGAATTATTAACCTTCTTATTCTTTACCATTCAATGAATATTACTTTCATTCAACATTTTCATAAAGAAGTTTGAAAATATATGAAATTTCATATTCTAATGTAAATTTCTTATTGGAGTCATACTTATCTCTCTTACTCAACTTTATTACTCAATATACCTTTTTCAGAGAATATTATATTGTTTTTTTGTGGACTACTTATATTACTTGGATGTTTTCTTCAACTTATTCTACAGAGGTTTTTCATTATATTCATCATAATATTATCTAATTTTCATCTTTGTAAAATTGATATAAAAATATATAATAACTCAATAACAACAAAATTCAGTGGGAGTTTTCCTTGAAACATTCCTCTTTATTTTTAATAGTTTCTAAGAGTTAAGGGAAAATATTTTATCATTCATTTCATCAAAATATTCTTTATTTTCTAAATCAATTAATCCTATTATCTCATGTTAATATTCTTTAATTTTTAGCTTCTTCAAAGGTTTAAAATCAATTTATTCCTTGATTATCTTTTTGAATGTTGTATTTTTTGTCAACTAATGTGAAACAAGTATGTAATGAAATTAATCAATATATTAATCAAATTTATTATCTAAAGTATATATTTTTGGATCAAAGCTATATGGAAAGATTATCATCAGTTTCTTAACACTGTTATAATATTCAAAAACATCTCCAAAATCACTGATATTGATAACAATTTCATTAAATATGGAGAATTATTTTTAAAAAGATTCTTTTTCATCAGTTGTGATTTATTCTAAATTACTTCTATATATTTTTTAATTTTTATCATTTACATTAAAATTCCCCTCAAAGATACTTTTGAGTTTGTCCTATGTTTCCTTATCTATATTGAGGCCCATAAAATTCATTTATACATTTTTTGACAAGGGCATAAGAATAGTAGTTATAAATATCAAATCAAACTAATGATTTATTTCATCATCAAATACCAGAATAGAATCATTCTAGATGGGTACAATTAAAAATAGAGATACACAAATCTCATTCAATACATTATTTAGAAGATAGTGTAACCTTATTTAATTGTATCCATGATAATTGTTTCCATCAAAGTTTGATATACCTCTTATAGTAAATGAGTTGATATTATTCATCATAAAAAAGTAAGGATCCTATAAAGGGAACATATATTATTTTATATCAATTGATGTTCCATTAAATATAAATATATTGAGAATTGAGGTGGGGGGTTAAATAAGCAGTTATTTTTTAAAATTTATTTTCTTATGAAATAAACCTATGAAAATTGTTTGAGTTTATATCCTTTTTAACATTATATCTCAACCTTAATTATATGAAAATATAAGACGAAAAATAAAGAAACAAAATATTTTCAAGGATTACCCCTATATTGGGTGACTACATCCTTTCCATGGAGACTCCTATCAGTAAATGGAAATATAATATATTATAAAGTGAAAAAATGAGACAATTACCATTAGACACCTTATATCCCTTAATATATATTCATACTAAATCATGTTAGTTTCAAAATTTTCATATGTTTTAGATCCAACGTAAGATAAAGCAAGATTTTATCTCAAGAAAGATGGTCATAAAAAATCTCCATCTTATACCCTCCATCTGATATGGCTTAGTTCAATGCACTCAAACTTCATCTAGTATATTTTTTTTGTGTGCCTCAAAAAACTATTACTTTGATTAGTGATTTATATAATAAGTAAAACATTATACCTATAACTATTTCTTTTCCTGATTCCATTGATCAATAAACCTCTATCCATTATACCTACGACTAAATAACCTCTATCTAATTCCCCTAAACAAAACCTATGACTGGTGCTTATTCTTTAACTATAAGTTACCTTGGTTGGAAACTCATGCTGCTCTAAAATATTTTTCACTTCACTTATCTCATGCATATATGGAAAATGTTCTTACTTATTTAATATAATTCCACCCAATTATATTGGTGTAATTCAAAGATAAAATGTGGGAACTCCGATGTGTTTTCTTGCTTATCCTAAACCATAAATTTTAAACACCCACTAAACATAACATCATCGAACACCTCTAAAAAATTATTTAAATATAATTAAGATTCATTAATATTTGGAATCTAAAAATTACAAGAAACTTACTTGATATCATAATTAATGAACTTATTCAAAATTCCATAACCTTGAAAAAAACATAAATTTAATGAATTTAATATAATCATTATTATTACGGATTTTAAAAATTTTATATAAATCTAATCAGAATTCTATTTATGAAATTATTGTATGATGAATTAATTAATAATTTCTATGACTGATCCATTATTACTATCTTCTCCATGAACAACCTTGAATGATTGAATTTGACTTATATAATCAGTCCCTTTCCTTCCGGTGCTCTATATAAGTAATTACCCATTTGATATAATCTTCCTATGACCAATGAAATCCACATGAAATCCCCCATCTAATGGTCAAAAAAAAATTAACAGATGAGCTTCAAATATTTCCACTATTATATGGAATTTGTACCCCTCTCTTCATCCAGTTATCCTCACATAAATCCTCTAAACAATGACATAAAATATGTTTGACCGATGATCTTTATAATTTTCACCCATTTTGAAGAAATTCTACTCTATTTGGATGATAAAAATCAACATAATATCAAGCACTGTAATTGTTTTACTAGTGATATCAAAATAATATTATTGAAACCTTCATAAAAATTTAGAATTCATATAGTTCTTGGAGATAAACACTCAGAATTATACTTCTGTACAGAACATTACAACTTATTATATCTCATTTATCTATCTAATTATCATATGTATTATAGATATTTATATAATGTTTACCGAATGAAATTATGACCATTCATTTTTCTATCAAGAAAAATCTATGACTAATGATACTCGGTCAGATGGAACTTTAGCCGATCATCCTGACATTATCAGAACATAACTCCAACCAGTGAAACTCAATTCAATTGAACTTTATCTGATTGATTTTATTTGATATCATTATGAAATTTGAATATGTATAAATTACATAAAAACTTTTCCCCTTTCAATTTTTATTAACTATTAGTCTGAAAATATTATCTTCTTCTTCCCGATAGACAGAGACCATTAGATCTTATCTTACTGTATAAATAACATATCCTAGTTTATAATTCCTTCAAAACACACTTATCCATTTGATAATATTTTATATGGACCATCCAATAACATTGTAAAGTCTCAGCATTTGTACAAATAAAACTTTATAGAACAATAACCCCATATATCCACATCTTCAAAATTTTATACCTCGGACTATATACAATACTCTATCTAATAACATTATTCAAATTTTTACAAACTCGGATTTATTCAAGAATATATTCATTATGTTATGAACTTATAGAGAGATATAGAAACATCTAATTTATAGAAAGTTTTTTATTCTTTATTATAAAATTTTCTTAAACTTCTTCAATAACTCATTTTTTCTGAAACAAAATTAACACACTTACAAGAAAGATGTTAACATAAAATACAAAACATATAAAATACATCACAAATGATATTCAATTTTTGGATATTTCAAGTTTTTTTGTAACATTATCTCAAAAAATAGTTTCCCTAACTAACTATCCAAAATTGAGGTAGTAAAAACATTTAAATGTCTATGTGGTAGATAATTTCTTAGCACCAACAGGTTGTTATAAGTGATTCGTATGTGAATTTTATAAAGTGGAAACTCTATTGATTGTTTTGACTAATAAGGGTTAGAATTTTGACTGAACTAAGTAGGATCTAGTTGAATTTTAATTCTTGATGGAAAAATTTACTTGTGAAAATAATATTCAGTTACTTGAGGTGAGTGTTCCCTTTTAGGTTTATTATTACAATTCATATGAATGTTTGGTATATGTGTTAATATAACTGAGGGAATTCAGTTCATAAGGATCTATAAAATCATATCTTTAGACATATAGCTATGTTTTCAATGAAATTTAAATTAATATAGTAGTATATAAATTAATTTTTTGGAGGAACTATTTTCTTTGGGAGAATTTTATGGTATTTATAGATTTTGAAATATGGAAGCTTATCTTCTAATATATATATTTAAAATTTTAGTAGAAAATATGGGCGAACTTTATTCAAAACTAAAACATCAAAATCATATATACAATAATATTGGTGAATAAAATGGTTGATACTTTGATTTGGAGGGATTATAGTGATTTATCTTAAGAGGAGGGTGAGGATTTTAAGAAGAGTGAATATTTGGTATCCTTTCACATAATATAAGGGATTTAGATAATGAATTTATATATATCTGATGATGTATGATTCTTCCTTGGTGTATTAAGTGGTTTAGTTTTAGCCAATATACCCTAATACTGAGCTATGGATATATTATATAATTAGTGTATATGTATTAAGTTATTGGGTAGAAGGTGAGGATCATAAAATATTTTTTAGGGATAGTTATATTTTACTTATAGTGTATGAGAGGATGTTCATCAATATTTTTATAGCTCATATTTAATAATAAATCTAAATATATCAAAATTGATCATGATTTTAAGAAGTATATTTTTTTACCATATATGAAAAATATAAAATATAATTTATAGTTTAATACATTACTTTTCAGAAAGTAAATGTTTAACATCATGCACTATCTAGTTTATGAAAATCATTGAATACTCCATAATTTAATTAAGCTGATATTTCCATAGACTTCATGACAATATTACATCACTCTATTAAAAGATAAAAATGTTATTTAGGTTATTTTTGATAGGCTCTAGAAATAAATTCATTTATTTTACAAACTAGGTGAAACTTTTGGTAGAAATATTAACAAAACATTATGTGGTAGAATTAGTGAGGTAATATGGAGTCCGCCATATGATTTTATTAGATCAAGATTATTAATTTATATTTGATATGAGGAAAATATTTCAATGTGAATTGGAAACCATGATTCATATTATTATAATATTATATCCACAAATATACAAAAATAATAATAATTTAAAACATAGAGGATATTTTTAGATCTTACATATTGGACATTAATGGATTATAACCTAAGAATTTACATTTCTAAGAGTTTTTTTATAACAATGGTTATTATTAAACCATCTGGATAACACCATATATGGTTCTATATACATGAGATTTTTTTTCACCACAATGTTTGGTGGAAATGGGTGAGTTAGCTATTATCGGTCTATATATGATAAAAAGTTAATGGCTCATTTAAAGATGATCTAAGATCATATAAGGACAATTCATAGTAAGAAAAATTATTATTCAGATCAGATATATAGACCTTTGTATTTTATGGTGGGAGATATTTTATTCCTAATAGATTCTCTAAGATTTGCGGAACTCATATTTTGTATTGGATATTAATTTTTACCTAGATTCATGACGACATTAAATTTACTAGATTCAGGTTGAGAAATTTCTATTCATTTAATGATTTTTTAACTGTATGAGTGATTTTATGATCTTTTACATTTTTTATAACTTTATAAATGCATCTGCAATGATATGTATGTAATCAATTAGTTTAAAATTTGATATTTAGGATATAAAAATTATTTAAAATTATGGGGAAATTCATGACCATATAATGAAAATCAAACGTGGATGACTGATAACATTGGTGGGGGTTTTTTTAGGGAATGTTGGTTTAGTGGATAATACTTTAAAACAAGAATTACATATGAAAGTAGAATACCCTACGCGATTTTAATTTATTACCTTATAATTAATGATGCTTGTAAAACTTGGGTGATGAAGCTATGGAAGTTGATTTATTTTTCATGTTATGGTTGCATTTTTTTTCTCTTTGGATTTCTATGGTTGAGGTTTTTTATGAATTTTTTAAAGGACTATGTATCGTAGATACATGCAAATAATATATCGATGTTTGTGTAATTATTATGGAATTTTGGTTTTTTTTTTCATATTAATGTGTAAAGTTGTAATTTTAGTGAATACAAAATAAAAAACTTTGAGTGAAATTTATCTTATCATAGAGTGCTGACCCTAAGGTATGATTTTAATAAGAGTCAAATATGAAAAAAAATTAGTTGTATTTGGAGCTAATGAAAAATTATTTTTTCATTGGATTTACATTTTTTATATAATATTATCATTATTTTTATTGACACACTCTTCATTTCTCACACTAATTTCAGCTATATTTCGAAGAGTTTTTTAATAGGTTTTCTAATTTATTTTAAAATAGCATAGGTTAAAAACATTTTTAAAAATAAACCTTAAAGGCGAATCGACGATTCCTCATTTTCCCTAAGAATTTTTTTTTCAATTTTAGTTATTCTTTTCTATATATTTAAAATTTTAATGTTTAGTTATTATTTTGTTATGTTTATATATATACAATTAAAATAAAATGCTTCTGCATAATTTATCTCTTATTCAAGTATGTGACTTTTCTAGCCTATAAAATAAAAACTATAAGACCAATATTAATTAAATTTTAAAAATTGATTAAATATATAACAAGTAGCCGAAAATAAAAAGAATTTCATCAAAAATGTTGATGAAAAATAATTTAAAATCATTCTAATCCGCCTACTTGAAACCTAAAAATGTTTCAAGTATGTGACTTTGCTACCCTATAAAATATAAAATATAAAACCAATATGAATGAAATTTTAAAAATTAATTAAAAATATTACAAGTAGTCTAAAATAAAAATATTTTCTTAAAAAATAATGATGAAAAATAATTTTTAAGCTTTATAATCCAACTTCTTGAAACATTAAAATGTTTCAAGTCCATGAATTTTCTATCCTATAAAATATAAACTATATAACCAATGTGAATACAATTTTAAAAATTGAATAAAAATATTAAAATTAGTCTAAAATAAAAATAATTAATTAAAAAATGTTGATGAAAAAAAATTTATAAGATTTCTAATCCACCAATTTGAAACATAAAAATGTATAAAGTACATGAATTTTATAGCCTATAATATATAAACTTCAAGAGAAATATGAATTAAATTTAAAATATTGATTAAACAAATAACTAGTAGTCGAAAATAAAAAAAATTCTTAAAATTTTTTGATGAAAAATAATATATAAGCTTTCTAATCCACCTACTTGACTCATAAAAATGATTCAAGTAAGTGACTTTACTGGCATATAAAATATAAACAATAAAAACAATATGAATGAAATTTTTAATATTGATTAAACATATAATAAATAGTATAAAATAAAAATAATTTCTTAAAAAACATTTATGAAAAATGATTTTTATTCTTTCTAATCCACCTACGTGAAACCTAAAAATGTTTCATGTACGTGGCATTTCTAAACTATAAAATATAAAATATAAGACCAATATGAAAGATATTTTAAACATTGATTAAACAGATAACAATTAGTAAAAAATAAATACAGTTTCTTAAATTATTTTGATGAAAAATAATTTATATGCTTTCGAATCCACCTAATTTAAAAATAAAAATGTTTCATGTACATGGAATTAGTAGCCTATAAAATTTAATCTATAAGACCAATAAGAATGTAATTTTAACCACAGATTAAACATATAATATGTAGTTGAATTGTAATGCCATAAAAGCTAGCATGGTGCATGTATGGTCTAATAGAATGTCGTGGATCCCTATGATGAAAATGGTGCCCTTGACGCACTTGGATCGATCAATTCACACCGACCTCTAGTACAACTTTGGAAATATATGTACATTGATGAGTGAGTAGTATGGTTTCATCCATATCCATATAAAAAAATGAAATGAGTCATAAGTGTAAAATGAAAATATAACATTATGGTCGGAAGTATTTTATGGCTTGTAGGTTTCAATACATTCCATATTTATTTACATTATTTTATGAATTTATTTTTACTAATATAAAGGGGATTGTCTTCATGTTTTTAAAATAATATTACTAACATGTTGTTAAGATATGATTTTACCTAGAAAAGGGTGTTCTATAAGATAGGGTTTTATATATTCATATATATACACAATTTTTCTTTGTTATGTAGATGTTTATTTCAAAATGGTGTTCTTTGGAATTTATGTATGAATGTCTACATGATGGTATGTTTCACGATTATTTTTTCGGATGCAAAGGTGATTCTATAATAAAAACTAAACTTCAAGAAATAATTTTTGGGAAATAAACAACAATGTAAGAGGAACATTGTCAATGATGACAGTGTTGACATAAACTCATTCCATCACTACCGTCATTGTCACCATTCCTCCTACATCATGGTTCATTTCTCACAAATTGATTCTAAAAGTTCAGTTATTGTTACTGAATCAGATGTAATAACCTCTATTTTTTGTTGTGTACTATAATACACACTTTAATAAATATTTATAACATCATTGTATTAGTCCACACAAGTAAAACCTTACTTTATATGTCAAAAATGTTTTCTGATCTTGATTCTAATAGTGTAACTGACATTGAAAAAGATAATTGATCATATAATCATTATTATAATGAAATTTTATAACATCTTATTTTATTGTAATATATAATACTATTATTTCATTATATAAAAGTTTATTAAAACATCAGACACATAATTTTTTCAAAACCCAAGGTAAATGGAACATGTTTTTGGGTTTGTGATTTATCTTTAAGGTTTTAGGGTTTCGAGATTAGGGTTTACCTATTGAGTTTTGGGTCTAGGTTTTTTAATTTTTTTGTAATGTTTTAGGGTTTATGTTTATGAATTCAGGGTTAGGGACTCATTTGTAAGGTTTAGGGTTTAGAATTTTGATATTACTATATAGGAAGATGTTTTTGGGTTTAGTGTTTTTGTTTTGGGTTTTGGGGTTTAGAAAAATGAAGAAAAAAATAAGAGATAACAACATATAATTTAAAATATGAGAATATCATATGGAATACAATACATAATTATGGATATGAGTGTGAACTCAACCCAAAAATGTTAGGGAATAATTTCTGGTTATGACCTTCTTGATGACATATGAGGCATATCAAACTCTTCCCCTGTTTTTAATGAAATTATATCTCCTTCTGCATCCTACTAGCCTTCGGTCCCCCATAGGGACAGAACCGATTGATGTCAGGTATCACTATCGGCTGGCTTTCCAGCATTGGGAAATAACTAAACTCTCCAATAGGTATCCATGGTGTAGCATAATAGTTAGAAATGGTGTCTATTCAGAACACTAAATCTACATATTCATACCATGATATGTTCACAGAGGCGCTTACTAAGATTTCATGTGTGTATGGAAACCATAAGGCCTAAAAGTATCCACATTGATATTGCCTTATTTATAGTAACACCACCATTTTTTCACGGATGTGATTTGGGATTGGGTCTGAACACTCTTGAACTTTAAATAGAGAGTCTTCTCATCAAAAAATATAGACATGATAACCAAGATATTCTTCAATATTCCTTTCAATATCTCATTGAAAGTGTCTTCCGTACCTTATCACATGTTGTATTCCATCTTATTGCAGTTTTTTTCTTTCAATAATGTACTTCGCACAATGATATAATTTCTCCTGAACTAGGGTAGTTATAGGTATCTTGTGAAGCCTTTTGAATAAATCACTGATGCACTCCACAATGATTGTGGTCATGTGTCTGTACCTCTTCCCCTGTCATATGCCAATGTCCATTTTTATTGTAGAATCTACATCATATAAACAAAAACTTCTTGATTAGATTGGTGGAATTTTTCAAAACCTTTTTCAAACCTCCATTGATCCAACTCATATGCTACACATAATAGATGATATTTCACATAATTTTTTTTATCTTTATGGGAAAATATTAGAAAATTACAAATATAATGCGTATCAAATATCATGATTTCCTTCTTCATCGGTTCGTTGAGGAATTTTTTATGCATGTTTCTAGAAATGTGTATAATGAAGAACTGATGATGAGTATTTGAGTATCTCCAGGTATCAAGACCTTCATTGATTGCATCATTAATATCCTGATGGATATTAGATATCAAACAAACACCCCATGTTTTTTTTGAAATGGTTGATGACACATTCCAAAAACCAACTCCATGATTCATAGTTTTCTTTCTCTACAATGGAAAAGGAAACTAGAAGAGGTAAATGATTTCCATCTTGGGTTGCTACAATCCACAATATGCCTTTGTATCTTCCATATAGAAACATTCCATTGATCTGAATGAACTATTTTCTGAAACGAAATGCAAAGATACAAGGGAGGAATGCCCCAAAAAACTGATGAAATTGAACATGAGATTGATCAAGGGGGTTATCATGAAATACATGTTCATTTTTATCAATATGGATGAAAACTTTGTTATCATGCCTCAGTATGGAATGAAATTTTGGCAACACCTGGTATGAGTCATCACAATCCCCAAAAACCTTCACAATTTCCTTCTCTTTCTCCATCCTTTCCCTATTTAAGGAAATATTATAAAAAAATGTATGTTGTATCATATTTTTCACAAGGTCTAGTAGAAAATATTGGAATTCTCTAATCATCTCAACTATAATGGATGACGGAAATTCTGCATCCAATGAGGTATGATCTTCTTTCAGGCTTGGCTGAAAGCAAGTATGAGTTGCCACAATCCTTGAGATTCTCCAAGTTCCAAATAAAATGTCTGGAATCTCACTCAAGAAAAATATACACTCATCCCCATACTTCTCACATCATATGAGATATTAAATATAACATGATTTGTGAACTATAGAGATACAGTGACTCTGAATGTGAAATATTGTTAGCATGATTTTAAATAAATCGTTAATTCGAAAATTCCTTCCAACATATAAGGTTTTGTCCATATTAGTAAAATTGTTTGTTACAGCTCTGGGGAACTCAGTTTCCAATGTGAGAACATTATTGTTGAATTTAGGCACACATGTCAATACTTAGGACCAATATGAAAAGAGTGGTGGATGATTTATTGTAAGTCGGGGGTGTTGTGTAACTAATTCATTTCTCAAAACCTCCTCCCAAACTTCTGATGGTCCCTCCTCATTAGCACTGTTGTCACCATATATTTCATCATTATAAAGATTCTCATCAAATGTTGGATTGACATGTATATCAGGGATATCATCTAGGTTTTCCTCCTATAAATCATTTGGAATAGGCTCAATTTCAAGGGACAAACTATCTTCAACCACTCTTGTAAGTATAAATCTTCATACAATTGGACGTGGTTGTTATACAATAGAGACATCAACATATAACTCCATCATGGTACCATTTGACCATTGAGAAAATAAATTAATTTCATAGACCCACTACGCATCAGCAACCAATAGACAATCTAGATGCCATAGTGCTTTCAGGAATCATAAATTTCTATAGCTCATAGACTTGATCTCTTGATTGGGTACGAAATTTAAGGAACCAAAAATTCTCTCTTTAAGGTCACTTAGGGTTAAAAAATCACCTATACTAACCACTATAATTGGTTATTTACTATAAGAATATCCTTTCTCAATTTGAATAACATCCCCATTACAACACACATAGACACACATGACTCTCTAGGTCAAAAATTTTTCTTTCATAAAAATTATGATAGTGTAAAAAATATTAAAAATGATGGTTGACGATATAATATTTATTAGAATTTAATTTCATTATGCCTTTTTATTACCAAAAATATTATAGAAATGTTTCATTATATAAAATTTTGTAAGAATACATGCCATAGAACATTTTTGAAACTCGGGTAAAAAAGAAGAGGAAACAACAGATTAGTTTATTTATAATTGAGGAAATGAAAATTATGATTATATAATGTGAAATTAAGAAGAAAAACACCAAAAATTACACATGAATTATTTATAAAATACAATAAAATCATTTAAATTTGTAAATAAAATGTGGTATGGTTGATATGAGTCTCACATTGGATGAGGTAAAATACAACTTATTTTTTAATAACAAATTAATTACATCTTTAAAAGAGTTTTACTTATCTTTTGAACATTAAATTTTTTTTAACATATAATGACATATCTTATATTTCATCATAGGCTTCATTTGAAGGTAAAAAAATTTTAAAAGTTCAAAAGTTATGTATATATCCTTTTAAGATGTTATTAAGATGGAAATTAAAAATAAGATGACTTTTACCTCATGTAAAAAGTGAGACTCATCTCATCCAAACCACATTCTATAGAAATTTTTTAATGAATTTATAGTATTTCATAACGAATTAATCTTTTATTTAATGTTTCATTCTTCAACAAGTCACTTTATGTGATCATAAGTTTCATTAGATAATCATTGTATGGATTAATTTTATAATCTTATGTTATTTATTGATTAATTTATAATTAATCATTTATAATAATAACTATTATTTCTAAAATCTATAATCTCTATGATATTAAAATTTTAAAACATTTTCTTATATCCTAAACTATGATACTAATGTTTCTTAGTACAGTTTTTACTGAGTTAATCATTCATTAATCACTCGTTCATCATTACTAAGTTAATAATTAGTTAATCATTATTCAAAAACTCTATAATATATAAGAACAAACACATAAAATAAAACATGAATATTTTACAACAAACAAGAAATACAAACATTTTTAAACAAAACATGGTTTGGATGATATATGCCTAACATCGAAAGTGAGGTAAAACCCAATAGGTTTTTATTTGATAGCTTAATTACATCTTATACATGTATGTACATAACGTATTAAGTACATATAATTAGATGATGTTATTAAGCTACCAAATAAAAATAAAATATATTTTTCCTCACTTCTGAAGTCATGCTCATCTCATCCAAACCATGTTTAATTGAAAAATGTTAAGGTATTTCTTGTATGTTAAAAAACATTCATTTGTAATTTAATGTGTTTTTTTCTCCAATTCATTTTATATAATCATAATTGTCATTTTATCAATGATAATTATTATTAGGTATTCATTACATGTAGTCATCTTTTAATCCTATGTTATTCATTAACTAATCTATAATTAATCATTACTAATAAAAACCATTATTTCTAAACTATATAATCTCTATGATACTAAATTGTTAAAAAATGTTGTTATATCCGAAACAATTATATTAATCTTTCTTAGTACAACTTTGAACAAATCAATCATTATTTAATCACTAGTTAATCATTATTATGTAATTCTTTAATAATTAACCATATGAAATTAATTAGTTATTTATAATTAAGTAATCATATGTAGTCATTTTTAATCATAAGATATTAATTAATTAATATATAATTAAACATTACTAATGATAATTATAATTTATAAACTATATATAACTAATTAAACTACTTAATATATAATATTTTTTAAAACTGACTAAATATAACTCAATTAAAAATAACAACTTTTATTATTTACTTCTTTTGTCCTTTTCCGATTCATTCTATATCATCACAATTATCATTTTATCATTGATAAATATATTGATTTTATTTTACTTTTCTTACATATTATAGTAGTTAATAAAAAAATATGAATCATCTTAAGCATATTCCCGAGGAGTGTCAAACTAAGAGTATAGAAAGGCATGTTGTTGTGCACTAGTTCCCATTCAAGTCTAGCTTGAATCGGTGTTTTCAATTTTTACCTATAGATACATTTGTTCCAGGGCCACATCCACTTGTTTGTATCCAGACAAGGATTTTATTTCTTAGATAACCACATAATATTTATGATACCAAAATTTCACAATACTTAATACTATGTAATTCAATACTTAATCTATACTTAATCTATAATTAATAATTACTAATAAAAATTATTATTCCAAACTATATATAACCAATTAAACAACCTAATATAAAAAATATTTAAGTCTAACTAAACTAATTAAAAAATGAAATATTTATATCTAAAAATAATTTAATTAAATAAATAAAAAATATTTAAATAAATAAAAAAAATACCTCTAAATGATTCTTCACAAAATACCACATTCTTTTGGACCACCAACACCACTACACAAAAAAATAATTTTTTTCGAGAGAGAATACGTTGATTTTGGAGAGATGGGGGAAAATTATGTGAGGATAGGGGGGTGCCCATTTATAGGGAGATGAGGGAATGGTGACATCGCTGATGCCACATTTCACCTTTGCGTGAGGCCAATGGAAGCATCAGCGGTGCCGCCTTTCGCCTCACCTAGAGGTAAAAGGTGCCATCCCCCACTTTTACCATGTCGTCAATCCGGGACATAGGTGGCGCGGGGGATGGAATTCCGCATCACCGATTCCACCTTTGAGGCGTATATTTAAAAATATTTGTAACCTATTCTGAATTTAATTTTTTTTTAAAAAATTATTTATAAAAAAACTCTATTTTGAAAGCTCCCTTCGGTGATTCCTTTTTGGATAATAGTAGTGGAAGGATTCTGGTGGTGCAATTCATATATTCTATCTGTGAAATTGAAATCGTTGGCTAGGTTGATGCGATGAAAAATCTCTTATTTTTCAGGGATCCTATCCAATGCCACACCCCCACAGATTTCTCCAACGGCTGAGGCAAGGGTTTACTGCCTGACTTCTTCATGCTAAGATATAAATTTCTCACTTGTCTATATTGATACACTTGATTTGAAAAATATTTTAGAGATGTATGGAAAGAGAGACCTTTACCTATCTCATTTTCCCCCAGAAGATGTGGACTTCATTAGCAAGTGTGGTCAAATAGTAGAAATCAACTCTTGGATATTACAGATGTATGGTTTCACGAAGTTGATATTGGTATATAAGTAATAAACTCTCAGTAACATGTGGTGAAGCATAGGAAAGAGTCTACAATTGAGAGGAATATAATGACTACATTTGTGGGGAGGGATCTGTAATCATTTTACAAGTGTGATACCCCTTAGATGATACCTGTACTAGATGCCACAAGTTTTAGTCCCATGAAAGCAACTGATCATGGGCCACAACGATATGTAAAAGGGAGATATGGAGATAGGGATCTTGCATCATATATCGCTAACAGTATATTTGGGAGTGAGGGCTATTATGAACTTGAGGAATATTCACACTTTTTACATGTCATATAATTTTTAGTATGAAAAAAAATCCTTTAGAAATTTTCATGACTTTTCAACATGTCCTTTGTGAATTATAAAAAAATGGGATCTTACAAGAGTGGTAAAGGCTCCCAGTAATTCTGCATCAGACCTAGGTTCAAATCAGGTTGGGAGGGAATTTCTGTAGGCAAGCGGTGATGCAGACATGGCACATGATGCAGGTAGGTGGAGACACAGACATGACAAAGACCTAGTGTCGTAAGTTGTATGATGAAAGCAAGAAACTACACTATGCCTTCAGGCTATGTTATGAGATTTATGGACACTGGGAGTTTAGGCCATGTACTGAATAAATAAGGCTTTATGGGTGGTCTATCCCTTGGGGGGATATGGTCTTCCTTTCCAGCCTACGTGTGTGGTGTGTGTGTATGTTCAATGTAATTGTATCCCCAATGGCCTAATATATATATATATATATATATATATATATATATAATAACATTATTTTTATAAGTGATGGTAATTTCTTTTAAAGTAAATGAGAGGATATATGGGAGGTTTATTTTATTAGTTAAATTATTGTGGCGTCTTAGGGAAAATTAATGATGGAGTCTTATGTAATAAATTTGTGATTACACATATAATTTTATGAGGAAGTACATATTATTTCCTTACAAAGAGAGTAAATTTTCATATCTTTTCTAAAATGAAAACATTCTCATATACTCTTTTTTATGATTTAGGGACTTCTAATATGGTGAAAAATGTTCAGAGACTGTGGAAAAAGAACAACGAGATACAAATACTTGTTCATTAAGAAAATTATTTATGTAACTATAAAACACCCTCTAATTAATATTAAATATTAAATAATAATATTTTTTATTTTTGTTCTCTAGATAAAAAATAAAAAATAAAATGATTTATGAATATGAAAAATGAAAAATTATATATTTTGATAATCAATTTATAATAGACTTTATTCTTCATCATGGATATTAACCAAAATTAATTGATAATATAGAGATATTATGGGACTTAGTATTATTTTAATTATGTTGGAGTAATACTAGAATACTGAATAAAAACCATGATATTTAAAATTAAATTTGAATATGTCCATTATGGATTATGACGTTGTTTTTAGAATTGTACAGTAATATATTACGATTTTATATGATGTTATGTTAATTGATATAATAATCATTTATATACGATACTTTATTCATAATTATTTGAAAAAAAGGAATTATAATATTATGGGAATATTGATTAAATATTGGTGATGTTAAAATATAAGAGAATTTAAGATTATTTATGACTTTTATGGTGGTATTCCATTTCTATAAAAACATGAATTTTACCTATTATGATTATGAGGTAGAAATCGAGTAATTATGATATTTAAATTTAGGGAATTATAATTTGAATATAGGTTATTGAACAAGATAAAAGTCATTTATATAGAGACATTTCCTTGATAATCAATATAGATGTTATTATAGGGGTTATGCTTGATGGAACACATGTCATTCCATATAATAATGATAGAAAAATTCTTTATATATATTTACATGATGGCTGATTCAAATCCACTTGATTCTATTTCAAAGTATCATGACTTCCTACCAAATATGCACCACTTCCATGCCACTCATTATGTATTTAATTCATTATTTATTTGATATAAAAATATTTTTTTAAATAGGATGACCATGTAAAGTAATATTTATAGATTTAAAATCTCTCTAAACACATAGAACATACCTCCAAGGGAATTATGGAATATTAGACTAATGTATGGGTATATATGGTCAGACATAAATATAGATACATCTTAGAAACCTTGATTATGATATTTTTTTTATAAAATGAACTTAAAATGAAGAAACATCAAAGATATTATGACTTTTTGTGAAGATTCTTTAAGATGGTGGTTTATTAAAACTATATAGAGTATTAGTTGTGGATGGTCTAGGTGGAGGGAAATATCTGATTATTAGAGTTTTTATTATATCCTTATGGGACCAAAATTACTGATATTAATTTCAAGTGATGGTTTTACCCCAGAGGTTTACTATATAATATACAATTAGACTCTAGGTAGTGAATATGAGATGATTCAATGATTTACTTCAGATCTATGGAGAGATGATAACTTAGTGTGGTTCTCATATATATTATTTGGGTGATAGATTTAAATGTACTAATATCTAAACATTATTGGTGATGATGAATATGATGATAATTATTATAATGATGATTGTTAGTATAGAAAATTTTAGATATATAATTTTTATAAATAAATCCATATAGCCATAACATTATTATAGTTCCAATTGTATGGTTTATAAAAAGAGATTATTATTTTCATATCTATAGAGACATGGTATTTTTCTTGTTTTACCTAAATTGTTTATGATGTCTCTAAATTATTTTATGGATGGTTGAAAATTATTTTCCCTAGAGTACTAGTTTACAAGATATAAAATTTTATTTTGGTATGATTTAGGTTAATTTATATTTCTTAGGAGCATTTCTGACATAATATAATAGGTTGAAATAATATTATGGACCTACCACAGGGTGTTTGTTAATCATAATTTATCTACCTTATACAAAAATTCATTAGTGTTAACTACTTATATTGACACTTGATGGTTTAGGTGACAAACCTACTATGTAGAGGAATGAATTTTCCAAGAACTCTACACTATGGTTTTGAGGTAATGGAGGTGAAAAGAGTGTGTTTAGAAGTATATTGTTAGTGTGAAGATGAGTTTTGGGTTTTAGAGGAAAACATACCATGGTTTGGTATTCACCACATCATGGTATTGTGATTACACATGGTTGTGGCTCTAGTTGTGGTAGAGTTGCTATTTATTTTGGATATGATGAGTTAGAATGAAGATCAAACATTTTTATTGAAGAATAATTTCATTGTGTAAACAAATATTTTTCTTCTACAATATTCCCATTTATGTACTAATTGTTAAAGGTTGTGTTTTTGAGAATCTATGTTTACTATAGAGAGATAGAATCCAGCCATGGTTGGATGTCCATGGTAGAAAATGGAATTTTTTGGTGAACAATTAGTAGTGGTGATCACTATTTAGTGGTGATTTCATGGTTCAAAGAGGGACACAAAAAGCTATAGTGTGGTATTATATGGCCATGTTATGGTTTATTCATGGGTGTGTTTTTTAAGGAAAAATTTATAGAGATATTTTTTTGGTTCTTTCTATTTTAAATTATAAGGATTTTATTATTAGCTACAAATAGAATAAACCATGCTAAATTTTTTCTTTACCTTTTCATGTTTTAGTTCCAACACTATTAAATATTAATTTGGGTCTCATTTTTTATATCATTTGGTATTTTTATTCTTTTTGAAAGTCTAGGAGTCTCTAAGGTATCATATTAGTGGTTTGGATTCTTTTAGTGGATCCTTGGGTACTTAAATTATTGAGATTGATTATTTATGATTTAAGGTACTATTAT
Organism: Viscum album; assembly: GCA_963277665.1. NCBI lineage: Eukaryota > Viridiplantae > Streptophyta > Magnoliopsida > Santalales > Viscaceae > Viscum > Viscum album. The sequence goes on along the minus strand of OY728133.1, from coordinate 187,031,155 downwards.
TCTATCTTATTTATATATTATCATGTTTATTATTTATTTTGGATATATGGAAGTTGAATATTCTTGAATATAGTGAAGTATTGATGTGTGGATGATGGATTATAGGTATACCGATTGAAAATTATGGTATTGTTGGAGTTTGATGATTATTTTTTAGCTTTTCAGGGTATTGTGAGATTCTTATTTTGATTCATGTAAAATGAATATATTTATCTATTTATTATTATTTTTTATGTGTCTTAAGAAATTATTAGTTAATATTTGGTGAAGTAGGTATAACGAGAATTAATAATGATAAATAATTGAATTGAATTAAAAGGGATGTGGTTCATATATTATTTACATGTTTACTATTATTATTATTCATTTTATTTATTATTATGTATGGTAAGAAAGTTGTTTAAAATAGAGATGATTTTTAAATATGTTTCAAATTAATTGGATAAATTGAATCATGGTAAAATAATTAATAGATGAAAAACTGATATAGGTTGATTATTTTTGTTTGTGATGAGGTTTTGGTGTGTATTTTTGGGTTATCAAAAACAATTTTTAGTGAGTAATATTGATGTGGTAGAGGAAAATGAGTTTATGTAATTCATTACTATGGTATCCTGATGTAGTTTACATGGTTTGTGTATTATAGTTTCTATGGATATAGAATCTTGATGAAAATTTTGAAAGAATTATATAATGTACAATGAAAATTATTTGTTTAAAATTTATATTATGTTTAATATATTAAATTAAAGCGGTAAAAATTATGCAGTAAATATTAGGAATGATGAATTTTGTTGAAATTTATTAGTGGTTGTAATTGAATAAGGTGTAATTTAATATTAATAAATGTAGTAAAATGAAATAATGCTGAACTAATAAAGGGATAATATGTTTTTTGGTTCTCATGTTACTATGGTGTTAGTTTATTATGTGGTAGAGGTGTAAGTAGTAAGAATTATTTTGGGGAGATGATGTGATAATGGGACCTAGTTATAGGGATATTTATATAAATTTTAACCTAGGATGATATTTTTGTGCTACCAAAGACACAAGAACACATAACATCTTATGTTTTGTTATATCCTACTCACCTCCACTTGATTCAGGTAACCTGATCGATACCCATATAAAGATTTGGGTTCTAGATTAACCCCCAATACATATGATATGGGTAGTATGAATGGTTGAATACTTCTCTTATCACTCTATTCCTTCCATATAAAGTGTTATAATGTGGTATTTGTTATGTGGTTATAGAACAATGTAGATGTAGGATTATATATTTCTTGAAGGAATGTTTGTGTTTAAATTTTTAGATTAAATCTCCTAGTTGTGGTTAATAAAATATTTACTAGGTGTATAAGGATGCATTTTGAATAGTTGGCTCATGGTTAGAGATAACCATGTGAAAAAACCATGATTTCTAAGAGGAGGAGTGCATGGTTATAAAAACCGTGCAAGGGGGAGAAAAAAATTGTGCAGGTTTGGATACTAACAATTTGTATGGTTTTCACACCATTTATCAAACCATGAAAGGCTCCCTAGGAAATTGTATGGCTCAACCCCTCTTGGATAGTTGTTGGAACACAATTTCACATGGTTTTAAAAACCAATTATCCAAACTATGTGCCCCATTAAAAAGTGGGATTCTAAAAAACATTCCCCTCGGGATTTTAAAATCTCCAAAAAATTTCTTCCACATTTCTTCCCCTTTCAACTCTAGTGACAAACCAAGGATAAAAAATCTTTTGAGAGAAGGTTCTATTTTAATTATAGTCTATTTGGATTACCATTGGTTTTAGATCAAAGCTTCATATGCGTCTAATCATCCACTCGGTTTTCCTTTCGGGGTTAGGGCATGTGGAATCGTTCATATACTTATAGATCCCTAAAACCCTCTTTTTCAGTGAATATTTGGTTGGGGATTCGAAGGGTTATTTAATCCATATCTAAGGATATGGTTTAGGGTTCATTCGTTATCATATTTTAGGTAGGTGGTCTAAAAATTGTATCCCATGGATTTGTTAATGATTTGTGTATGTATGGTTATGTAATTGGTTTTCCTCTTATTGTGAATTTGGTCCCTTTTATAGGGTTTGGTAACATGGTTGAATAAATGAATAAATGGACCCCTCATGATCCTCATGGGATTCTTTAAGAATAATTTGATCATTTTAGGGTCAACCATGGGGTGCACCAACATTCCCAAACATGGATCAAGGTAGTGTTAATAATGAGATTGACTTAAACTGAAACAGAGACCATGATAAGAGTGTTGTTGTGTTGTTTTAAATTATAATTGGAAACAATAGTGGTTGTGTTTAGTGGTTAATAATGGCATAAGGTATTGTTTGGATTAACATGAATTGATTTGTACATAAAAAGGGAATTGTGCTAGGTGATTTATGAAATTTACTTGAAATGTATTTGTGACAACCCTGCTTTTATTACAAACTGAAACATTATTTATTACATAAACCATTCACTTGATACAATATAGATTATTGAGAGTTCTAGTGTCTTTGGTGATTAGGATCATTACATAACAACTTAAAACATGAAGTACAACATCTTTATTGAAAAATTCCTTTACATGACCACTACATTCCCTCGTACTTAGCATTGCATGGGATAACCTGAGGACATGTATAAGAAAAGGGGTGAGCTATAAATACCAGTATGGGAATAAACATGGAATACCTAAGGAGTACAATAAATGTTAGAAAATAGGAATATCAATAGAGTACAAGAGAAAAATGAACATAAAGGCATGATAAAGCATGATAATCATAACATGGAAATGTGGCAACAACACTTAACATTGAATTAGCATGAGCCAAGGCTCATTGCACATAGAGCATGAGTAAATCCTCATTGCACATGAAGCACGAGTAAACCCTCATTTCACCTGAATTATAATGATTCAACACTCATTTCACATGAATTTTCATAATACTATATTTACCCAATGCATTGGAGCGCTACAAGGGCGCAACCTTCTTAAACATTTCATTTCATGCACAAGTGCGCCACATGGATCATAAAACATTGATTAATAAAACATAATAATTTATTCCAAAATACAGGAATGTGGAATTAATACATGAAACTTTATAATCAATAAGTAAATTTTCATAAAGGTGAATACCCTTGATGGATAAATGGGCATGATATTCACTACACAATGGCATTGGCTTAGAAAATCGGTGTGATTTCAGTAGCGTAACGGCGTGACATAGGAATTCATAAAAATGGTTGATGAGCGAGAAAGGGGTTACTCATAATATTTACATGTAATGGAAAGTAAGGAGTTCATATATATACATTTCCCAACAATTGTAATGGAATTTAGGTTCGTGATACAAAAGTATTGCCTGAATGTAAATGGGGAGAGAGAAGTTCCTTTCGGAATTTCAGCATAGTTACGGTTGTACATGGGAGGAATCTAATGAGAGAGAAAGGGGTCTCCCATAATTCAAACATAAATAGGGAAATATGAGGGAGGTGAGAAACCATACCCCAACATTCATAATTGAAATTAAAAAGGCAAAAAAACTTAAAATAAAATTGGACAAAATGAGAAAAGAAGAAAAAACCCTTACTTGGAAGTGTGCTTCCAAAGGCTTGAGAGAGGCTTGATAGAGGCTTCTGGGGAGCTTGGTGAACCTTGGGATGATTCTAGAGAATGTATGGTAGAGGTTTGACGAACTACAAATGCTTTGAGTGAGGAGGAAGTGGGAGCTTGGGTGGGTTTATATAGGAAAGGTGAGGGAATGTTTATTATTTAGGTTTGGGACCCCTTATATTAAATTAATCCAAAACACAAACCATCCCATGGTTTTTGAACATGGGTTTTGGAAAAGGTAAGAGGAAAAAAATATTTTATAAGGCCAAATTCTTAACTTTTTAAAACAATAGGGTTGCTTATGTGGATGTGAGTCACACTCCAATGAAAAACAATTTAAAAAGACAAGGTGTTTAATAAGTTTTGTAGGGTCCATTAATGCTTTGAAAAGTAAGTCAAACAAACCCAAAATCACATTATTTTAATGTTAAAACATATATTGGCCGAACATAAAGCTTATAGTATTTTATTACATCACTATTGGGTCATTATGTTGTCATAAAACACATTATATATTTAAACAGCATTTAATTTTTACCCAAAAAAATTGACTGTCTCAGAAAATTATGAAAAATTCACCGTTGGATAATTATGATGTCCTGATTCCAGAAATAACATTTATTTTATCTAAATAATTTTATAAATATGTTAATTTTCACTTTTAAAATAAAAACTGACATCTATAAAAAATTCACGGGTTTTGACAAAAATGGATTTCAAACCTTAATAAAAATTACAATTACATTCATAAAATTATATGATAATTTATATATAATAAAATTAATTTAATAATAATAATAATAATATTTTATTAAAATATTATTTAATTCAAAAATCCATTAATTTAATAAAATAGAATTCTTAATTAAATAATAACTAAAAACAATATTTTCACTTTAAAAACTATTTACAATGTATCAATAATGACAAGAAAGTATATTCATTATTAAATAAAAAAGATAATGTACATGAACATAGTACTCGAGATTTGTTACATAACCTCTTAAAACAACTGCATAAGACCTAAGGGTGATTTGTGCGATGGTGACAAACTCTTGGGGTGGCTTGGATAACATCGCTCGAGTGGTAATTTCTATCAACATCCACTTTTCCCGTAGACAGTGACGTTTGAGATTGATATGATGAAGCTCAGCTTGGGATTGGTCAAGAGTGAAGCCCAAATACGCGACCTCTTTTCCGAGCTCCGACATATGGGATTTTTATGGAGCAACTCTACTAGATGAGGTCATCTCTTCCTTTGTCTGAGTAAATTGGGTTTGTTAATGCCCTATATTTATACTAATCTTGTGATCACTGTTCAACGGCTATAAAAGAAACGGTCACAATTCATAACATAAAACCAAAGAAGTTGACATTTTATATAAAAATTTTACATAAAGAGACATTTAATTAGATCAATAGGGATTTCCATTAATGAAACTTTGGGTCGTTACAATATTCCCCCTTAAGAAATTTGGCCCTTTAAATTTCCTTTTCCCACACTAAAATAGATGTCGGTAACTCGACTTCATAATTTCCTCCGATTCCCAAGTCACTTATTCAAACTTTTGGTTTCACCACAACACATTGACAAGGGGCATTGTCTTATTTTGTAGAACTTTTTTTCTACGATATAAGATCTTCACTGGTTTCTCCTCATAAGAAAGATCATCCTCCAACTGTACCAACTCAGAAGAGAGTACATGTGAAGGGTTCGGTATGTACTTATTTAAGAAGGATAAATGAAATAAATCATATAATTTGGCCATGGTAGGTGGAAGTACTAGTCGATAGACCACATCCCCGACACGATCAAGAATCCTGAAGGGGCCGATGTACCTTGGACTTAACATCCATTTCTTTCTAAACCTCATTACCTTCTTCCACGAAGACATGCATAGAAAAACCATGTCTCCAACTTTAAACTCATAGTCTCATCGAAGATTATCTGCATAACTCCTCTGTCAACTCTGGGCTGCCTTGATATTCTACTAAATGGTTTTCACATTCTCCACCATTTCCTCGACCATTTCTGGTCCAAGAAGATTATGTTCACCAACCTCATCCCAACATGCCGGTGTTCTGAACCTTTTCCCATATAGGGCTTCATATGGTGCCATTTGGATGCTCGAGTGGAAACTGTTATTATAAGAGAACTCAACCAGAGGAAGATGTTGATACCATTCTCCTTTAAAGTCCATTGAGCACACTTTCAACATATCCTCAAGTGTTTGGATAGTCCACTCGGATTAGCCATCAGTTTGAGGATGATAGGTCGTACTGAAGTTCAATTCATTATTCAGATCTTTTTGAAGACTCTTCCAAAACTTAGAGGTGAATGTTGGATCTTGGTCGGACATAATAGATAGTGGCGCTCCATGCAGCCTTACCACTTCCCTGATATATATCTATTCCAGTTGATCCAAAGAGAAATCCTCCCGAATATCAATGAAGGGTGCAGTATTTGTAAGACGATCCACAACAACCCAGATTGCACTATTGCCTTTGGATGTCCTCAGATGTCTGGTGACAAAGTCTATGGTGATGTTCTCCCATTTACATTCTGGTATGGGAAATGGTTACATCATCCCCTTAGACTTCTACCTCTATGCCTTCACTTACTGGCACACCAGGCATTTTGATGTATATTTAGTGATCTCCTTTTTCATATTATCCTACGAAAAGTTTTCTCGGATATCTCGATTCATCTTTGTGATCCCTGGGTGAATAGAGAAATTTGGACTATGTGCATCATCTAAAATTTCCTTCTTCAGCTTTGGACGTGATAAAACACATGGCCTTTTCCCAAATTTCACAACTCATTTTTCATTAACACTAAACTTTGAGGATTTCCCTTTTTTGATAACTTCAAATTTTTCTTGAATTCCCACATCATCCTTTTGAGCATCCTTTAACCTTTCCTAAAGAGATGGTTGAGTAATCATTTGTGAAAGGATTTATGATGTTCCCTTATTTATGATTCCCATGCCTATCTTCATCAAGTCTAAGAAGATTGGATCCTTCTCAATTATCATCATTGATAGAATCGTTGGGTCCTTTCTACTTAGGGCATCTGCCACCTTGTTCATTTTCCCAGGATGGTAATGTATTGAACAATCATAATTCTTGATGAGCTCTATCCATCTTCTCTGGCGCATATTATGCTCTTCTTGTGTGAATATATATTTAAGACTCTTGTGCTAAGTATATATCTCACATTTCTCCCCATAGAGATAATGCCGCCAGATTTTTAAGGCAAAGATCACCGCCACCAACTCTAGATCATGCGTCGGATAGTTTCGCTCATCGATTTTCAACGGCCTTGAGGCATATGGTATCACTTTATCATTATGCAGCAGCACACATCCTAAGCCCTTCTTCAAAGCATCACTGAATACCTCAACAATTTTCCCACTTGTGGTTAAAGTGAGCACGAGCGCAGTGATAAGCCTCTTTTTCAACTCCCTGATTCTTTCTTCACATTCATCAATCCATGGAAACTTTACTCCCTTTCGATTTAGCATTGTAAGAGGGTTGGAAAATCGTGAGAAATTTCTCACAAATCGTCGATAATATCCAGCTAACCCCAAGAAGCTATGGATATCTGTTACCGATGTTGGCCTCATCCATCCCTCGATTGCATCTGTTTTGGTGGGATCCATATATATCCCATTGCTTATGATGATATGGCCCAAGAATGAGACTTCCTTCAACCAGAACTCACAGTTTTTGTTCATTGCATAGAGATTCTCCTTGCACAAAGTCTCAAGTACAGTTCATAAATTCTCCTCATGATCCTCCTTGGTTTTGGAGTATATTAGAATATCATCTATAAAGACTACGACAAATTTGTCTAGGTAATCTCTATAGACTCTATTCATCATTTCCATGAAGATTGATGGAGCATTGGTGAGTCAGAAAGGCATTACTATGAATTCATAGTGACCTTATCTTGTACGAAAAGTAGTCTTGGGGACCTCTTCTTTCTTCACCCTTACTTGATAATATCCCAACCGTAAATCTACCTTGGAAAAGTATTGTGCTCCACGCAGCTGATCAAAAAAGTCATCAATCCGTGGAAAAGGATACTTGTTCTTTATCTTGATTTTGTTATGTTCACGATAATCGATGAAATTCCGCATTGACCCATCCTTATTCTTGATGAATAGGACAGGTGCACCCCATGGTGAAGCACATGGGCATACAAACCCTTTATCCAGATTCTCATGTATTTGTTTCTTCAGCTCTTCATGTTCCACGACAGCCATTATATATGAAGTCTTGGATATTGGTAGTTCCCCGGGTATAAGTTCAATTGAGAATTCAACATCCCTTCTTGGAGGAAGACCCGACAGTTCCTCGGGAAACACTTCAGCGAATTCCCTCACAGTAGGCATTTCTGCAAGGATGGTTTCTTCCCTAGACTCAATCATCTGAGCCAGATACGCGTGCTCATAGGGAAGTAATATCCATTATTGAGATGATGGAGCTAAAGGAGATTCATCTTCCACCTTACACTTGTAAATAATCAGGGGTCGATTCTCCATATGGAGTGTGATTTCCCTCCCTCGATAATTTATGTTGGCTCTATATAAGGAAAGCCAATCCATGCCAAGAATTGCATCAAATTCCACTAGAGGGAGTATGAAGGGGTTCGCTGGGAAATTAAATCTTCAGATTATAATAGGTGAGGACTTATATTCATGAGATGCAATGGTTGCCCCATTTTACATACTCACCGCTATCTTCACTTCCATGGTTTGTGGCGGTGCTGGGATTGTTCTACTAAAATTTCAAGATATAAAAGAATGTGTAGAACCTGAATCAAAAAGTACGTTCTCTATTTTTGAATGAATAACTATCATACCTGTCACCACTTTGTTGTCGGGGTTCACTTCGGTAGAAGTGATGGAAAAATCTCTTCCTTGCTACCTTGGAGGTTTTTGGTTTCCTCCAAAAACCTTTGGATTAGGGAACTGATTTGAAAGATGCCCCGGTTTTTTTGAACTTTTAGCAATTAAAAACGTGTTGAGGTTCGAACGGATCATTCCTCTCCTCTGTCACAGCAGCGGGCCTTTCTTGCCAACAATTAACAGCTAGGTTCCCTTCTCTTCCACACCTAAAGCATTTCCTCGTCCCCTTGAGGCAATTTCCAGGGTGCTTATTTCCGCACTTTTGGAAAGTGGGGTGCTAGATCTTCTTAGCACCGTTGTATTTATCCATCAGACCGCCAGCATTGAATTCTACCTTACGCTTCTTGTCCCCATGATACCCCTGTGATTCCCCAATCTTCATTTTGACCTTGAGGGAACATCATAAAATTTCCCCATAGTTGTCGAAGTCACGGATCGCTAATGCTTTCCGTAGGCTAGGCTTCAGCCCACCAAAGAATATGTCAACCTTGCATTCGAGGGTAACAACAAAGCCGGAAGCATATCATGCAAGCCTTGTAAAGTTTTCCTCGTATTCTCCAACAGATTCTTCCTCTTTTTTCATGAGGGAAAGGAAGCCCCTTTCCATCTTATGCCAGAGGGTGTGCGGAAAATATTTATCAAAAAACATCTTCTGGAAATCCTTCCATTCCAACACCTCGATATCCTCCTCAGGCTTCGTATTTTTGATCAACATCCACCATTGATCAGCTTCACTCTCCATACGATAAGACTCCAAGGGAACCTTCTCTTTTTCAGAACATTGAAGAATGGATAATATATTTTCAATGGAGTTTATCCATTGTTCAGTAATTGTGGGATTGGATAATCCACTAAAAGTACAAGGCCTTTATCTCATGAAGCTCTCGATAGTAACTTGTTCCTTATTAGGGGGGTTTGGGCATTCCTCTTGACCTGTGTTTCTATTCAATGCATGAGTCAGATGAGAGAGAAGCATGACAAAGTTCACGATTCCTGCTCCAATTGGATTGGGCATATCATTAGTATAGTCATCACACTGATCTTCACACCGGTTGTTAGCCCGAGTCCTCCTATTACCGGCCATTGGCTGGAATAAAATGAATGTTAGGGGGTAACACATAAAGGCTAATCCAAAGACAAAAGTTGATGACTTATAAATAAACTTTTATTTCCTTAATTCATGAGTCTATAGGCTTCAATCTAGGCTTTTCATGTTCTACTTTCTAACATATATTCTCAGGGGCATTTTATTTAATTCCCTTAATAAGGGTTCATACTAAGCTTGTGAATTTATCAAAACATATCTCCTGGGAGTGTCGTAACCAAGAGTGCAATAAGTTCCATTGTCGTGCACCAGTTCCCGTTTGAGTCTAGCTCAGAGCAGTGTTTTCGGGTTTTACCCCTAAGATACATTTGTGCTAGAGCCACCTCTACCTGCTCGTATCCAGACAGGGATGTATTTGTTTAATAAACCACTTACTCAGTACTTACCAAAACATAGGGATGTTTTTATTATACTTAGTATTGTCTCTAAGGCTTTACTAGGGTCTTCTAATCCTAATACCAAAAATAACTAAACCTATCCTCTGATACCAACTGTGACAACCCTGATTTTATTACAAACTTTAACATGAATTATTACATAAACCATTCACTTGATACAACATAGATGATCAAGAGGTCCAGTGTCTATGTGGTTGAGGATCATTACATAACAACTTAAAACATGAAGTACACCATCTTTATTGAAAACTTCCTTTACATGACCACTACATTCCCTCGTACTTAGAATTGAATGGGATAACCTGAGGACATGCATAAGAAAAGGGGTGAGCTATAAATCCTAGTAAGGGAATAAACATGGAATACCTGAGGAGTAAAATACATGTTAGAAAATAGGCATATCAATAGAGAACAAGAGAAACATGATCATAAAGTCATGATAAATCATGATAATCATAACATGGAAATGTGGCAACAACACTTAACATGGAATTAGCATGAGGCAAGGCTCATTGCACATAAAGCATGAGTAAATTCTCTTTGCACATTAATCATGAGTAAACCCTCGTTGAACTTGATTTATCGTGAGTAAACACTCATTTCACATGACTTATCATGATACTATACTTTACCCAATGCATTGGAGCGCTATAAGGGCGCACCCTTCTTAAACATTTCATTTCATGCATAAGTGTGACACATGGATCATAAAACATAGATTCATAAAACATAATCATTTATTCCACGATAAAGGAAAGTGGAATTCATACAGGAAACTTTATAATCAATAAGTAAATGTTCATAAAGGTCAATACCCTTGATGGAGAAATGGGCATGGTATTCACTACACAAGGGCAAAGGCTTCGAAAATCGGGGTGATTTCGGCAGCGTAACGGCGTGACATAGGAATTCATAAAAATGGTTGATGAGAGAGAAAGGGGTTCCTAATCATATATACATGTAGTAGACAGTACAGAGGTAATATATATACATTTCCCAACATTTGTAATGGAATTTAGGTTCATGATACAAAAGTATTGCTTGAATGTAAATGAGGATAGAGAAGTTCCTTTCGGAATTTCGGCATAGAAACGGGTGTACATGGGAGGCATTTAATGAGAGAGAAAGGGGTCTCCCATAATTCAAACAGAAAGAGGGAAGTATGAGGAAGGTGAGAAACCATACCCAAACATTCATAATTTAAATTAAAAAGGAAAAACAACTTAAAGAAAATTGGACCAAAATGAGAAAGGAAGAAAAAACCCTTACTTGGAAGTGTGATTCCAAAGGCTTGAGAGAGGATTGAGAGAGGCTTCTTGGGAGATTGGGGAACCTTGGGAGGATTATAGAGAGAGTAGGGCAGAGGTTGGATGATCTCAAAAGGAGTTGAGTGTGGAGGAAGTGGGAGATTGGGTGAGTTTATATATGAAAGGTGAGGGAATTCTTTATTATTTAGGTTTGGGACCCCTTATATTAAATTAATCCAAACCACAAAGCATCCCAAGGTTTTTTCCCAAAGTTTTTGGAAAAGGGAAGAGGAAAAAAACATTTAATAAGGCCAATTACCGAAATTATTAAAATAATAGGGTTGATTATATGGAGGTGAGTCACATTCCCATGGAAAAGAATTTAAAAAGACAAGGTGTTTAATAAGTCTTGAAGGGTCCATTAATGCTTTGAAAAGTAAGTAAAACAAAACAAAACATCACATTATTTTAATTTTAAAACATATATTGGAAGAAAATAAAGCTTATAGTATTTTATTAAATAATTATTGGGTCATTATGATTTCATAAAACACATTATAAATTTTAACAGTATTTAATTTTTACCCAAAAAAATTGGTTCTCAGAAAATTATGAAAAAATCACCATTGGACAATTTCAATGTCCTGATTCTATAAATAAAATTTATTTTAACTAAATAATTTTCTAAATATTTCAATTTTTACTTTTAAAATAAAAACCGACATTTATAAAAAAATTACGGGTTTTGACAAAAATGGCTTTCAAACCTTAATAAAAATTATAGTTGTATTCAAAAAATTATATGATAATTTATATATAATAAAATTAATTTAATAATAATAATAATATTTTATTAAAATATTATTTAACTCAAAAATTCCTTAATTTAATAAAATATAATTCTTAAATAAATAATAACTAAAAACAATATTTGCACTTTATAAACTATTTACAATGTATCAATAATGACAAGAAATTATATTCATTATTATATACAAAATATAATGTACATGAACATAGTACTAGCGATTTATTACATAACCCCTTAAAATAGCCACATAAGACCTAAGGGTAAGGTGTGTGCTGGTGACAGACTCTTGGGGTGGCTCGGATAACATCGCTCTAGTGGTAATTTCCATCAACTTCCACATTTCTTGTAGACTGTCACGTTCGATCTTGACATGATGATGCTTAGCTTGGGCTTGGTCAAGAGCGAAGCCCAAAGACTCCACCTTTTTTCCGAGATCTGACAAATGGGCTTCGTATGGAGCAATTCTACTGGACGAGGCCTTCGATTCCTTTGTCTGAGTAATTGGGTTTGTTAAAGCCCTATATTTATACTAATCATGTGATCACTGTTCAACATATATAAAAGCAACGGTCGTAATTCTTAACATAAAACCAAAAAAGATGAAATTTTATATAAACATTTTACATAAAGGGATATTTAATTATATCAAGAGGGATTTCCATTAATGAATCTTTGGGTCATTTCAGTATAGGTGGGTTAATGCATAGGAAATGGTGAACATTTCAAATGGGTAAATGATTGTGAATTGGTAAATGTTTTAAATGGTCTACATTTTTTAATTAATTAATATGTTAAAGGGGATAATTTATGAAATTTTTTAAACATGCAAAATGGGTTAATAAATGGAAATTATTAAACATTCCAAATGTGTTAATTTTTGGAAATTTTTGAATATGTAAAATGGGTTGACATATAGAAAGTGTTGAATATGTTAAATGGTTTAAGGAATTAAAGGGGAAATGATATAAATGGGTTATTCTATGTAAGTGGAAAATGTTTTAATTGGTTAAGCTATAAGGTTGATTCATGTGTTTAATGAAATTTGAAATGTGATTGTTATGTGATTTGATTATGTATTGTTTATGGCATGATATATGTGTTAAATGGATAAATAAGAATGTGTACAAGGATTTGTTGTTATGGGATATTGGAATTGATGTTAAATTCCCATTGGTCTAGTTATATTGAGGCTCTATACCCCACGCTATAATGCATGGGTTAGGGAAGGGGACTGAGGCTCTATAACTCTAATGGATGAATTTGATGAAACTACCTAGATTGAGGATCCAAGTTTAGTGTGGTGAAAATGTTTTTGATGTTTTTATCCAAAGAGAGATAGGAATCATTATTTATAACCTTATTCATAGTATTTTATTTGGCTTATACCATTGTGTAAATAATTTATATTCCTAGACCTTGGAATAAGTAATGGAAATGAATTAAGTGATAAAGACGGGTAAATGATAAACATGGGACTAATGTTGTAAATGGGTAAAGTTTATATTGTTACCTAATGGAACCTGAGTTTTCTGGTATACTTTGTTATTTCTATAGTTATTTAATGCACTGTCTATTATGTATGGATATTTTTAAGGCATTGTTGGTGGTCTCCTACTGAGTTGTACTCACACACTGCTTGGTCTATTGTTGGGTACCCAAGAAGATTTCATGGTTTCAAGTATAGATAAGGGAATATTGCCTATGTTATGGATTTGAGTTGGACTTGTGGACTGCATGGATGATGATTTTAACTTGGAGTTGGGACCCAATTTAGTGTTTTAGAATTTTCTATCTATTTTGGGTTTACTTAACTTTTATCACTATTATCATGACATGACATATTTTTATTGAGTTTTTTGTTTGTACCCTGTTTGGAAACTAGTTGGAAATTCATGTTTTGTTTTTTGGATTATTATTTCCTTTAATTCATATGTTATTTGATGTGTATTACTATGGAAAAGAGGGTATATTATCCCTACGTGACTTATCAGGCCCTCATTACAAGTCAACAACCTTTGGTGTATGAGGATCCACTCTTGAGGTCATGTGGGGACCCAACTCGAGGGGAAGGTTTAATGGATTCTAGGTTAGGGATGTTACCAAGCGCTAGCTGAGTAGTTATTTTGAATGTTCTCATTATTTGGGATATTATAAAATAGTTTAGGATGTTTTGGGCCTTGGAAATGAACTCATGCATGGGAGTAACTAACTCATATACAAGGGAAAACCCAAAGTGCTCGGTGTGGGAATTTTTGTTCTTTATGTGTGTTTTTACTATTTAATGATATTTTACCATTTGGTGATGCACATTTTGTGTTATGAAAATATTAATTTATATTTTTCTCATGGATGGAATAGAATGAGGTAGTATATTCATGCATTATTATAGGCACCTATGGATATAGGTGCCATGCATAATGATTGGCACACACGAGATGCACATGAGCCTCATCCTAGTTGTTGAGGACCCATCAAGTGCATACACAATACCCCTGATCAAATACAAGTGGATAAATATTTCCAATTTACTATAGCAGGAACAATAGCATCCACTGTTCTGTACTGTAGCATCCAAAACTATTCACCTTCAGGCCATCGGTTTTGTCCTGGAGTCCTTCAAACCTTCGATCCACCCAAGACATTGGGTTAGTAAGGATTTTAGTAATCCTTAATGACTTCAGGTCACCTCATGGACTTCAGGACAGCTCAAGCCCTTTAGGTCACCCCATAGACTTTGGCCAATATGAAGTACAGATGCAATCCAGAAATATTCTACAAGGAACATGCTTTAGAGCATGATTCATAGAAGGGGCATTCATTAGAGTAGAGCTATTTGATATCGACGAATGAGAGGGTATGGAAATTTACATCAGTACTAGGCCTGTGTATCTCTACATAGGATAGATAACTGCATATCCATGCAAAGGAGGGGATCTTATCACAATGCAACTTCTCGGGAGGGGCGGTTTCAATTAGTCATTGTTTGTATGAATTCCTCTAAGACCAATGGGTCTTGTAATGTAATGAAGATTACAGTTCATGTAAGGGTTCCCCTCAAACCCTTAAAAGAGGGATTGAAAAAATGAATAGGCACACACGATATGGGTTTGTGAGACATGAAGGTTGGAATTCATTTTACATTCTTGAAATTTGACGAAAATGGAGTCTAGTAAAGTTGATGAAAATGGGAAAAAAGGAAGAATTTTATTTAATGGTTAGGGTATTTTACTTAATGAAGGGGAACAAATGACATAAAATGTTGGTTACAATGAGTTTTGAATAATTCAAGAACATTAGTTGTAATGAACTATAATGATATAAATGTTCGTAAGAAGAATATTTTTCATTTTAAGTGAGGAAATGGTTTTAAAAATGTGTCTAATGATAAATTTTTTCTATGTACGTTGGTTTAAACATGTTAGTTATGACCCATAGTTGGGATGGTCAGGGTAGTGTCCTAGGTGTGGAGATTTTTATTCGGATAGTATGTGAATGATGAGTGGTTATGGCTAGTGAAGAGACTAGTTTTATGAAAATTGTAGATGATTTATTTCATATATTCTAAGGCTCATTCTTGGAAATGTAGGAATATGTGTCCAGATCGATGTGTACTGATTGGGATACAAGAGGATGTATATGAAATTTATCCTCTAGAAGTGGGGTATGATGTTATTGTAGTTCATGATAATCAAGGAGAGGAATAGTTCCAAGAGAAATTCACACATTTTATTAAGATGATTGAATAGGAGCCATGTCCGTAAATAAAGAGTATGTTTGATCTGACAAGAGACTTTCAATTGCAACGCCCTACAATGTTTTCTAGAGAGGGAGGACCTGAGGTTGCAGAGTTCTGGATTGATTCCATCCAGAATATTTTGGATCACTTGGGGACTCTAAATAAGATTATGGTTAAGTTGGAAGAATACATGTTATGGGGATCTGTGAAGCGCTGGTGAGATATATTGGTTCAGATCTAGTAGGATGATGGTATGCTATTGATAGAAATCCAATAAATTTTTTGGGAACAATTTTACTTGGAAACCATGAGGCGTGAGTGGGATACATGTTTTATGATGTTGAAATAGGAAATGATGTCTGTGTTGGAATATACATGTTTTTTCGTGGAATTTGAACTCTTTATTTTGACATTTTTGGGAGATGGCACTATGATGACAAGACGTTTCTAAGATAGGATTAGACATGAGATTAAGTTATAGGTTAAAATATTCCATTTAAATAGGTTTGTAGAAGTGGTGGATGATTCCCTTATTTCAGAAGGGAAATTAAAAGAGGAATCTAGTAGTTGGATTGTGGTTATAGTTAAAAAAATATTAGAGAAACTTCAGAGTAAAGAAAGTGTCATTTCATAAATTCTCATTAGGGTGGAAGTTTGTAGAGTGGTTCGAAGAGAGGAAATAATTCTAAGAGTGGTGACCAGGTGTCTTTCTACTAGTGTGGAAGGACAGGACACATGTTTGGTAAGTATCCTCAACCTCTGGTGGAGTGTAAAGAGTATGGAAGAATGGTCAATGTGTAGAGGTTCTGTAGGAACCCTCAATAGTCAGGTACATGTGGAGGATCATGGTCGGTTACAATTATAATTAGGTGATCAGTTTCCCCTTTTTAGGAAGTCAGTTGGAGTTAGACCTGATATACCAGTAGAGTTGGAATCTGTGGTACTCTAGGGAGAGAGAATCCATACTAGTAAGGAATTACCACACTAGAAACTTATACTGGTGCCTAGGGTAGAGGTGTAGGCTAGCTTTATGCAGTTCATTCTACAACTAGAGGTGATGAGGCTGGTCTATTGACAGTTTGATGTACGATCCTTGTAGCTTCCACAGTTTCTACTGCTTTATCTAACACAAGTTTCTCATATTATTTTATTTTTACTTTTTTTCATTGGGTATAGTCATGGAATATATGTGTGGGACTATATTGATTGATATGAAATTATGGGATAAAGTATAAAATATCTAGTAGTGTAAGGGGTGTACGCTTGATGTCGGTGGGTACCACTTCCAATCGGACTTGTTTGTACATGAGATGTCAGTTCTAGATCAAATTTTGGGTATGGGATGGATAATGTTATAACAATACCATATTGATTGTTACCACCTTAGAGTAATGTTCATGTATTTGTATGGAGAAATTTTTATCCATCGTGGTGAATGGGATGTTCAAGCAAACCGTGCATGGAAAATTTGTCATTAGTTGGGTGAACTCACAACCCAAGCATCCTATCTTATGCTTAATGATGGGGAAGTATATTTGATTTATTTCATACTATGGTGGATTAGATCTAGGATCTATTTTCAAAGGATTTATCAGGGCTTCCACCTAAGAGGGATGCAGAGTTAATGATAGAGTTACTGCAAGAATAAGAACTAGTTTCCCTTCCTCCATAAATAATGAAATTATAAGAACTCCAAGTGCCTAACTCTCAATTGGATGAATTGTAGAATAAGGTGTTTATTCTCCCTAGAAAATAACCTTTGGGATATCTTGTGCTATTTTCCAAGAAATATATTGGTTTCTTGCGGTTGTTTATTGATTATAGAAAGATTAACGAGATGACGATTAATAACTGATACCCTCTTTCACAAATAAGCAATCTGTTTGACTAGCCGAGTGCTTCTTTAGTGTTCTCCAAGATTGTTCTGAGATCGGGGTATCATCAAGTAAGGGTGATACCTTCTAATGTACTAGGGAATTACATTGTAAAAGGGACTAGGTTGTATGATTTTTTGGTATTTCCTTTGGGTTGACCAATGCACCGACGGTGTTTATGGATATAATAAGTCAAGTTCCTCAATTATATCTACACTA
This sequence comes from Viscum album, assembly GCA_963277665.1. Classification (NCBI taxonomy): domain Eukaryota; kingdom Viridiplantae; phylum Streptophyta; class Magnoliopsida; order Santalales; family Viscaceae; genus Viscum; species Viscum album. The sequence goes on along the minus strand of OY728133.1, from coordinate 187,013,227 downwards.
GGTCATAATTGTCTTTTTTATGAAATCAATGTGTACTCTAAAACGATTGAAGATCATTCCAGATATATTGAAACCATCCTAAGTATAGTAAGATATCATAGTCTATACACCACGCTATCCAAGTGTCAATTATTGATAGATAAGGTGAACTTATTAGGGAGCATCATCTCAGAGGAAGGTGTCTCTATGGATCCTGGGATGGTACATGCAGTTGTGTCATGGAAGCTTCCCAATAATGTTTTTGATCATTGATGTTTTTTGAGTTTTGATAGTTAGTATTAATGGTCCATTGAGGGCTATTCTTATTTGGAAGCACCAATTTCCAGTTTGACCGAGAAATGTATCAAGTTTGAGTGGTATGTTGCTTGTGAGGATGCCTTTAATGAATTTGAGAGGCTATTGAAAACCGCATAAATTCAAATCTTATCATATCTAGATAAGAAGTATATTTTTTTGTGATGTGTATCTTGTTGGTCTTGGAGTAGTGTTGATGATGGTTGATTGGGTTTTGTCGTATGTGTCAAGAAAGTTGATGCCTTGCAAAAGGAATTTTCCTTCGTTGTATCTTGAGCTAGGTGCAGTGGTTCAGGAAATAAAATTTTGGCTACATTACTTGTTGGGAGAATGGTTTATGGTGTATACTAATCATAAAATCTTGAAGTACATATTCTATTATCAATATTTCAATTTTTATCAGTGAATATCGGTTGAATATATGAAATCCTTCTACTTTGATATAGTTTACACATTAAGAAAGGTAAATGGTGTCAAAGTTTCTTAGAGTTGGAAGAATCAAAATCAGGAAGTTCAAGAATCATATTCATAATGGAAGATGATAGAAATGTTTGTGAGATTCATCTAGTGGTACGAGATAACCATGTGAAGATGGCCCTTGCATCCTTTGTGTCTGAATCGACACTTCTAACTCGAATCAAGGAGAGGCAGTGTGATGATCCAGAATGGTTGTATTTGGAAAAACGATTTAAAGGTTGTGAGTCACCATCTTGTTGGATCATTGGAGACAATGGGATCATTTATTCCCATGGCCATGTGGTTGTGCTAAAAACTATGTAATAAGAGTTTATGCATGAGATTGATGCGTTAATGTGGGATATGAATCCTAGTTTGACCAAAATGTATCAGGACCTTCATAGGTAGTATTGGTGGCCATGATTGAATAAAGATTTTGTAGGATTCATGGAATGAGGCCTTACCTATCAGCAGGTGAGGGCTGATAATCGGTGACCAGGTGATTTTTTTCATCCATTTCCCATTAAAAAATGGAGATGGGATGATGTGAAAATGGATTTTTTGGTATGACTTCAAAGGATTCTTCAAAAAAATGATGTGATCTGGGTAGTCGTGGATTAGATAATGAATGTGTCTCATTTCTTACCAATTTGAGAGAACATTACCATGATTTACTTAGGTGAGTTGTATGTTCAAAAAATAGTATTATTACATGCGGTACTGTGAAATATTGATTTATATTGTCATCCATATTTCACTTTGTACTTCTGGAAGGGATTACAAGGTGCTTGGTACCTAGGTTTTTTTAGCATGAACTTTCACCCACGTATGGATGGGCAGTCAGTGTATACTATAGAAGTGTTAGAGGACATGTTTAGGGCCATTATCCTAGATTTTGATGGATTGTGGGAAAATTATCTAGTACATGTTGAGTTTGTGTAATGTAATAGCTAAAAGGCTATGATTCAGATGGAACCGTATAAATAAATCTACGGTAGGCTATGTAGATATCCATTGTGTCGGATAAAAGCTGCAGAATCAGAATTATTGGGACTCATTCTCATGAAGGAGTGACCAGAATAGGTTTTTTGATTCAAAAACATATGTAAATGACTCAGAGTAAGAATAGATCCTATGAAGATCAGTTTTGAAGACCTATTATGTTTGTTGTGGGGGATCATGTGTTTCTTCAGGAGTCTCTAAGGTTGTGTCACCATCTAATTTGAAAACAGGGTTAATTGGAACCAAAGTATGTGTGGCTATTTGGGATTGTCGATAGGAACTAACCAGTGGAATATCGATTGGCTATTTCATATCGGTATAGTGGTATGCATGACGTTTTTCATGAGTCAGAAATTCGACAGTATCACCCTAACCCGTGTCATGCGATTTATGTTGAAGATGTTGATCTTGAGGCTGATGCATACTTTGAGGAGCATCTGTTTCATATTTTGGATCATAGAGAGAATTTCTTATGAGGAAAGACTACACATTTTGTTCGTGTTTTATTATAAAATAGTAATGTTCATGATGTGACTTGGGAGAGAGAGTCAAATATGTGGTCTCAGTGGCCCAATATCTTTTTTCTGGAATTTCTGTGATGCTTGGAAAGAGAAACTTTAGAAAGAGCTATTATAAGGTGGGAAGGATGTAAGATCCCAAACTTATTGAAGATATGTACTTGATTAATTATTTTATTTAAATATCTTAGTTTTGCTAAATAAAATATTTATTAGATGTATGAGTAGGTTAATGAGTGTTTTTTGAGTTCATGACATGGAAGAAATGGGATTTTGGCCATTGAGTGCATGTTTCATGGTTGGCGCTTCGTTAGAGATAAATGTGCGCCAAAACCATGCAAGCTAGAAAGATGGTTGCATGATTAAGAAAACCATGAAAGGGGGAGATCCAAACTGTGTGGGCCTCTGAAAATGAATTCCACATGGTTGGTGCATGGTTTTTCCAAAAGTAAAAGACTTCCCATGAAACCATGTCACTCAACCCCTCTTGGATAGTGGATGGCACACGGTATGGAAAACGGTGTGGCCAAACCGTGTGCCCCATTAAAAAGATTGATTTTACAAAACATCCCCTCATGATTTTAATATCTTCTTCTGGTTTCTTCCCAATTTCTTATGAAATCAACCCTAGTAATGAACCAAGGATCCCCAGTATTCCCAATAGTGATTATCCTCTTATTCTAGGCCTTTTAAAATTCCCTTGGTTGGGGATCAAAGCTCTATGTGATTCTAGTCATCCTCTTACTTCTATTTTCCAGATTTGGGCTTGTGGATTTGTTCATATTCTTTAAAATCCCTAAAACCCTCTTTTTCTAGTGAATCTTATATTGGGGATTGAAAAGATGCTTAAATACATATCTAAGGCTATTGTTAAGGGTGCATTCATCATCATATTTTAGGTAGGTTCTTAATAAGTTATACCCCATGGTTTTGTTATAGATTTGTGTATGTATGGTTGTGTTATTGGTTTTCCATTTGTCGTGCATTTAGTCTATTTGAATGGTATTGGAAAAAAGGTTGACTAAATGAATAAATTGACCCCTCATGATCCTCATGGGGTAAAATGAGGACGATTTGATCAACTTAGTTTCATCCATGGGGTGAACCAACATTGTCGAACATGGAACTTGGATGTGTTCAACATGAAATTTACTTATATTGAAATAGAACCCATGATAAATGTGTTTATGTGTTAGTTTAAATTATTTTTTACTCAAATAGTGTTAGTTTATAGTGGATAATAATGTAAGAAGGGATTTTTTGTCATTACCTGAAATGAGATGGACATAATAAGGTAATTTTTATAAGTGATTTATTAAATGTACATGAAATGCATAAGTTGGTTAATGTATAATAAATGATTAACATGTCAAAGGGTAAAATTATTTTGAATTGATAAATGTGTTAAATGGGATAACATAATGAAATTTATGAATATATTAATGGGTATAATGTATAGAAATTGTTAAACATTCCAAATGGGTTAATGTATGGAAATTGTTAAACATAACAAATGGGTTAATGTTAAGAAATTGTTGATTATATGAAATGGGTAAACATATTGAAAGTGTTCAATATACTAAATGTGTTAAGGAATGAAAATACAAATGGGTTTAATGGGTTATGCTATGTATGTGGTAAATGTGTTAGTTGGTTAAGGAATAAGGGTGATTCATGTGTTAAATGAAATGCGAAATGTGATTGTTATGTGTTTTGATTGTGTATGGGTTATGTCCCAGAATATGTGGTAAGTGGATAAATAATCATGTGAATATGGATTGGAAGTTTTGGGGTATTGGACATGATGATCTACACCCATGGGTCATGTTAGACTAAGGCTCTAAAACTAACCCCATAATGCATGGGTTTGGGAAGGGGACTAAGGATTTATACCTAAATAGATACATTTAATGAAACTACCTTGACTGGGGATCCAAGGTAAGTGTGATGTAAATTTTCATAAAATGTTTATCCCTAGAGAGATATGGAACTTGATATATACACTTATACATAGTAGTGTATTTCTCTTATACAATTGTGTAAATAATGAAAATTCCTAACCCTTGGAACATGTAATGTAAATGAATTAATTGATGAATATTAATTAAATGATAAACATGTAACTAATGTTATAAATGGGTAATGTAAACATTGTTACATAATGGAACCTGAGTTTTATGGTTTGCCTTTTTATTTACTATGTTCTTTTATGTAGTATCTATCTATACTCTATATTTTTTAGAAATCATTGGCGGTTGCTTACTGAGTTGTACTCACACCCTTCCCGGGCATCGGTTGGGTATTCAAGAAAATTTCATGGTTACAGGGCATGACAAGGAAAAGGGACTATGCTAAGGTGTTGAGATGGGATTGGGGAGTTCATGGATGAGAATCAAGATTTGGAGGCAAGTCCTATTTTGGGGATTCAATAGTTTCTCTTTATTTGGGGGGTTTATTCACTTTTGTCATTAGTATCAAGATGTGACATATTTATTATCGCGTTGTGGTTTGTACTCAATTTGGATACTGGTTGGAAATGCATGTTTTGGTTGTTTGGATTATTATTTGCTCTAATTAAAATGTTATCTTCTATGGATTATTTGGTATAGAGGGTATACTCTCTCCATGTGACTTATCAGACCCTCTCCACTAGTTGACAACCCATGGAGTACGAGGAGGTTCTCTTGAGGTCATATGGAAACTCATCTCGGAGCATATGTTTAATGGATTATGGGTCAGGGATGTTATTGTTTTAGATATATGGAATTGGTATTTTATTTTAGCGTGTGATATTTGGTTGTGGTTATGGGATGAAAATGTTATAGGTAGATGTGATTTGAAAATGTGGCATATGAATATAGGTGGAAATGGGAGAGATATGACATTTTATATTGGGATGTGAGGGTGACTAAATAAACGGGGAAGAAAGTGCGAGGTACCTACTATGATTAATTTATTTATTATTACATTATCATATTTTATACATATTTTTAGAGGCGACTTAGTGGGATGGGTTAGTAGTTTATGTGGGTTGTGACATCGGTTAATTTCACTATTTATTCACCAATGATTTAGGATGATTCATTCACATTATGATGAGAATGTATAGAGATGAACCTACTAAGAATACTTTTATGGTCACTCTTAATTATATATACTATTTTTACCCATATATATCATAGATTTTCTGATCAGGATAAACATTACTAATTCATGGTGTAGTGTTCAAATGATATTAGTGTAGTTGCTTCCTTAAGTGTTTTTTTATCCTAGGTATTAACTTTGAATATTCTATTCATATTTTGAATGGAAATACATATATATATATATCATTATTTTTGATATTTTAGTTTGTATAGATAGTGTTGTATAGTGGATGTTATTATCTTCTTATGATTTGAATGGGGTAATTCCACCCATGTTGCATGTTTTATACTATTGATTCTAGCCTTTAACTGATGTCTTATTATTGGTAGGATTTAAGAGTTACTATTTTATTCAATTTAATCCCAAGAGGGGTTTAAAGGAGGACGGGTCTTAAAAGAGTGGTATTAGATATTTGGTTAAGGGATATAATGAATTTTGGAGTAAGATAGTAGTAATTATTGATTACGGTTTGTTAAAGAAGCAGTTCATTCAGAAACATCATGCGATGTAAACCAAATAGATTGACAAGAATATGGAACACCACTATTATATAATCTATGTAATTTTATATTATATTGAAAATTTATAATTAAGCCTGTACGTATTTTTACTTAGAGTCCATGGTGTAGAACATTCATCATACATAGTTGTTCCATTGTTTGAATTTATTATATTATAATGAAAGATTAAAATGAATTTAATTAAGAGACATTAAATGAGTTCCATATCATAAGATTAAGATTTTGTTTTGTTGTTAAAGATATGGATTGAGGAGGGAAACCCCATATGGTTTAGGTTTTTCTGATTCAATAGGATGTCCCAAAATATTGTAGGTGATATTATATTGAGGATTATTCATAGGGGGAGTACTTATATGAGTTTAACTGATAAATCCTACAAATGTATAAGGGAGATGAATCCAATCAAGTGATATAGAGGTTGTTTAAAGAGTAAAATATTGAATTCTGGTATATTAATATGAGTAAGGATGTATTTGACACCATTGGTAATAAATGTTTTCATAGATGTATCTTGATAGTGGTATATCATTTATCTTAGAGATCTTGAAGAGTCTTAGGTGACCTGGGAGAAGTTCAAGAGTTAGTTCTAGCTTGAGTGATTTTCTTTAGCAATGAAGGAAACAAAATAAGAAGAGTTTCTTCACCTGATATAATATATATTTAGAGTGAGTGAGATTTTAATGTAGTTCAAAAACCATATTTATTATTTTATAGATCTACTACTAGATGATGATGTTAGGGAAAAATATTTTTATGAGGATATGCATCTTGAGATTCTGTTCCAGGTAATTTCTTTATGATTCTATCTAATATAAAAGGTTTGAAAATGTCTAAGGTGATTGATAATATGTGGGAATGAATGAAATTTCTTTGAGAGGGAAGTTATCAAAACATCTTGAGTAGCGTAGCTACTAATAGAGGTTCTCTCATATAAGGGAAGTTGAGGTTTTGGTTAGCGAGAATCCTCCCATAACCCTATTTCTCTAATTTATCTTTGGATTTTAGTTCTTAAAATTATATTATGAACTATATAATGGTTTTTAAATTATTTAGTTGGGATGATAATTGACTATATCACCGTCTATCCTTACTTATTTATCAATACAAAGTTGGTGGTATGTTTTTTATAGCCTCAATAATCACTGCCTCCTAGGCCTTATCAATGACACCCCAAAATGAATCATCCAGATCAGGGTTAGGGGATTATAAAGGAACTCATGTGTGCCTCCCCATACACATGATGTTATTGATTAATAGTGATGGACTAAGTGAAATGTGGGGAGACCAATCCCTCAGTTAAATATAACCATCATAGTACAAACTTAATAATAGATTCCATAATCAGAGTAAACAATGGAATATATCTAGATAATTAATATCAATCCCAATAACCCATGCTATAAAAAATATAATAAATACATAGAAAAATAGTCAATAGATATCCCCACATACGATATATTGATACACAATATAATAGGAAAAATAAAAGAAATAGGCTTCTCCTTAAATGATCATAGAGTTTTTCTTAACATCTACTTTACCAACCATATTCTATTAAATTTTTTCTTAAATCACAATCACTTTTAGATGTTTTTAATGTTTAGATCAATGAATAATAGATATATTAAGAATGATTTTATATTAGTTATTATTTATAAAAATATTTTTGTAAAATCATAAATCTCAATATATAGGTTGCAGAAATTTATTCAGTGTTTTCTTCATAATGGTCATTTTTTAGTGTTCAAATAATCCTTATAATGATAAAGAATTATGACCATATAGAAATTAATCCTTAAAAAAGTTTCATCCTTATATAGTTTTTAACTCTTGATTATATAGAAGCAAAATAATTCTTATGAAGTTAATTGAAAATGATTATGAAAATATTATTTATCCTTATGAAGTCCAATACTTATTTTCTCAAGATTGAAAATAAAAATACCCTTTCATGGACTCAAATTATCCTTAAATAGAGTAATAGTAATTAAAAACATTATAAATGATTCTTATATCGATAAAAATGATATATACACAAAACTTAAATGAATGTTACATAGATTCATTTTCCATTGAAATGATTCATATGCAGAATCCCAGATTTATCCAATTTTCAACTAAAAAAAATACTAAATATATAACTATTTCAAATTTATTCAACATCATTTAAAATAAACACTAGGATCCACCAATACATCATCTATATTTTCTCTCTATGAATAATAGTTAATTAATGATTTTCACCAAACCATCTCTTTAGCTCATGAAACCTATTACATATATAACTAAAATCATCCCATAAACACTTTTCATTGTATATCATAATGACCAGAACATCTATCTAATGATTTAAGGGATACTAAATTGAAGTTGTATAGAATAGTTCTTCAAGTAGAATCAAGTATTTCCTTTTCCATTTATTATTGTGTTACCTTATCTTCAACAATATCGTTTGAATTTAATTCATAAAAAAATTATTGAAAAAAATAAAAATCATTTATTTGGGAACTTCAATATCACCCTTTATATGTTCTAGAAATACCCCATTTTAATTGCACTAAAATCAAAATTTATTATATCTCGCTTGTTGTAAATAAATTTAGTGAAAATATAGGGGTTTTATAATATCATATTATTAACATTACTTCTAAATATCTTAATCTTGCGCATTTTTTCAAAATCACAAATTAATCTAATTATGAGGGATGGATGATACCAAATGGTTTTCTTAAAAATGGAAAATTATTTAGTCTAATCTAATTATATGTTTCCTAAACTGGTGTAGACGAAATGAGTGATTTAATAAATACTATTAATGTTGTCTACAAACATAACCGTATGTGATACCATTCTCTGAATTTATTTCTACAGCACAGAAATAATAAAATTTTATGGGACATTTACAAATATATACACAACCTCATAAAAAAAACATTCAAGTGAAATTATGGTTTGTCACCTATATTTTAGATAATAAATAATCTATGATAGAAATATTAATTATAAAAAAAATAGAACTATGATGTGAAAATAAAAACTAAAACATTTCATTTTTTCTACCAACATGATTTATAGACTTAAAAAATTAGATTAATCTTTAATAAAATTTTATTTTATTTTATATAACACTAAAGGGATGGTCTATAAACATCAATATGGTTGAATCTCTCTTTAGAAATAATCTACAATAATATATAATAACAGTTAGAACTTGATACCACTTGACACCAATTGAAATTAACCATGATGGGTTCGATTTATTAATGTTTTATAGAGATCACAACATACTATATTTATTCATTTTCAATGATTCACCTTCAATACACTTTTAAAAGATTCATAACAATAAATATATTGGAATAACGTTGATCATCATTATATCATCAATTTTAGAAGTAGGCCTGAGAATTTTTCTTCAACCAACAGCCCATTTTTTAATGCTATAAAATATTTAGATCTCATCATGATTACTATATATTTGGGTTTAAATACTTGACAATATTTATAAAATATTTTTTCTTCTTTATTAAAACATTACTAATAGATAAAATTGTTATTTTCACATTATCAAGTAGTTTAATTTCTTTATTTTTAGCTTAATCCACAATCCTAGCCTCTTCTAACTAGTATTTACATATTTTAAAGAATAATATTTAATATGATCGACCTTATTTTTTCCAATATATCTCTTCTTTGTATCAATCGTCATAACTAGATTTATTACTAATATATACCTATAATATTTCTTCACCATATTTCCTTTCTGATGCGGCTTCTCTTAGAATGATTTCAAGAGTTGATCAAGACATTTTATACCTAGTTTTATCAGAGATATGACCAATTTAAATGAAGTAATCATAAAATTCATCTAGATATTGAAATATAATTTTCATGGATAAAATGTTCTTTGTTTATGAACATTTCTTATTTATAGTAGGTTTTTCCATGATTCAAATCTTCTCCCCTTCCTTCATATCATCTTTTATTTTAATATTATAACATTTTATTCTAAATATCTATAACCAAATTTACAAACCTCTATAATCCTTGACATTTCTCAATGGATCTCTTTCTCTTCAATTTTGTGGAAATATATCCAGCATTCAAAGCATTATATTTTTGTGTAGAAACTCAATTTGATTGAGCTCTATCTGGGTAGGTTCATTTCATAGAGATTCCAAACTCTACATTTGATACATTTTGGGGTTTTAAAAATATTTATTCCTCTAAATGTTTATAGATTTTGACATTGATCCTTCATTATTTTTGAAAATTGAATGAGTGAAATAAACTTTATCAAAATTATGGGATACCTTCTTCGGTGTTCTTGAAGTAGATAGATTTATATGGATATCAATTTGTTTTTTTATTTCATTTTGAGCCTTCTATGATGTAGGACCATTAATAGAAGTTTTTATGGTGTAAAATATATTATTATTATTATTTTTATTATTATACTTAATTTGATTCTTGATTTCCTAGCTACACCTCCACTTTAACAAAATTTTAGATTAGTTTTTTATTCCCAACAATAAATGAGTCCAATTTCGATTTACATTATTTTTTGTTATTTAGAGGATCATCCTCTTTAAACATATTTCTTTCTTGAATGATATTAGCAATAACATTCAACCCTTCATATTAATCTCCAACTGAGTCTTATGGACATCCATAATAGAATTATTTGATTTTTCTAAACCAGGCATTATCTCTTCAAAATCATTAATCATTATAGATATTGTATCAATATAGAAATGAAATTTATCTTTATTCATTAAAACATTATTTATATTAATCTCTATGGATTTAACCTTGGCTTTCTGGTCCTCTATTATGGATTTTTATTTAAGCAACTGAACAACCAATTCTTTTTACATTTCTCAAAATTTATCTTCTAACTATGATTTATCATTTTATAAAATATTTATTAATTTTAAGAGGTATGTAGAAAATCACTAGGGATTTTTTAATGTATTTGAAAACAAAATAGTAATGTTCTTCAGTATATCTAAAAATAAGATTCAATTCACATCTTGAACTTGATTCAAATGATGAATCACTTTCAAAAAATTTAATGGAACATTTAACACTCTAACTAACTTAAACTAATGATTTTTACTTTGTTTTACATTTGATCACATTAAAAACTCCTCCACCTCTTTATTTTTCTTTTTTAAAAAATTCATTTCTATGAATTCCATATTTTTTTAATATAAGTAGAACATGTTTAATTAATATGAAGATTTTTTTTTTCAAATTTACACTTTATAAAATTAAGATAAAATAACAGTGGTGTATTATATAGATACAATAACTGTGAACTTAGGTTCCAAAACCAATTGAGATTTACCCAAGGAGCTATGCAGACACCTAAGAGAGTGGTGGGGGTGGGTGGGTGGGGGTAGGGAATTAGATGTTGTCTATTTTTACCAAATTCCTATATCTTTAAAAGTATTTACCCATTTGATTTTTTAACTCTATTATATATTAATATAATAGTGTATTTTCTTAATATTTACCATTCAAAGACACCATAATAATGTAATAATTTAAGTAAAATATGTCACACTATATTTTTACGTGTTTAATCCTCAATATGGGAAGCCTACTTCTTATCATGATTGGTTTTTCACCCCAATCATAAATTAACTTATCAAATATAAAATTGAGGGAATATAATGAGTCTTTATAACCCCAATAGTGATTCACCCACTGAAACTACTACTTATAGTGATCAGCTTCACACTAGTTTTATAGAGGCTCACTGTAACCTCCTTTCCTTCCTAGAGTTAGGCAGGTTCTATATCTTTCTATCATATATATACAAGTATTTCCATTTTATCCCTTTAAGTAGATCTCTAATCATCTGAATTTTCACTACATCAATATGATTATATCCCCTTATTTGTAATAATGTATTTTTCTACCTTACAGTAATATGATATATCTCATGGAAATTAATCTTTACATGCTCCTCAACTTCATAAATCTTGTTCACAATATACTAAAATATATTTCCTAACTAAATCTTGAGATCTTTTAATATAAAATAATATATTAGCTCAGAAATATTTGAAATTTATTGAATACAAATCATTCACAAGTATTTAAGTGTTAGTATCACCTCCTATTATTATTTTTGTTCACTTATGAAGTTTCTATGAAATTTATTTCGTAGATTATTCTTCATCCTATATATTTTATACCAATATGATGAATCCTAAACAATAAATGATCAAAATTTTCAACATCTTTATTTTCACTGCACATATTTGATTATTATTGCAGAAACCATGTCAAATTATTCTTCTACTTTGATTAATGAGGTTATTATTATTCAAATTAATATCAGGCTCATCTTCATATTATTCTTTAAGAGATTCCCCATTTATCATTGTTCCCGTCTGTTATATAAATTTATCATTCAATTTCTTTTCTTTCATATATAGGTCAAAAATATAATATTTTCTATATTTATAGTATATAAAGTCTCAAAAATTACCATAAACCTAATTTTAATTTTATTTTTCTCAACATTTTTGTATGTGAGTGTCTCCCATGATCTCATATTTTTTTTCCTAAATTAAAATCCCATGAAAAATTACTAGAGTAACCATTCTATATTATTTATCAGTTTTATGTTTTTCTTAGATGATAATAACTTCATTAATATTTCTATAGGTTTTTATTCACTTAATTTATTTATTATTTACAAAAAATATGCATTCAAAATAAATCTTTATTCTAATATGAAAATCACATAGTTACAAATTCTTTTGTCATTGATTTTTCAACCTATAGCATGAAACATTTTTATTCACAAAACAACCTTCATCTATGACCTATGAACTCATTCTAAATATTTATCCAAAATTATTTGTGATGTTTAAAAACTATAGAAAATTTACAATATCCTCATATTTATTTCCACTCTTATCACTAGAAATACATTTTTAATATTCTCACTTGACATTCCATGATACATAAATATGAAAAAAAAAATTTCCAAAAAATATTTTTTAAATTTGTTTTGGGTAATGGATCTTCAAAGAATCATAATGTTTTAAACATGATAAAATTACTGAAGAATGATCACATTTTTCCTTTATATTCTATAATTCCTTTATTTGAGCTTTATTTAAATATTCTAGAACATCTTATCCTCGATCTTCTTTTCTATAAGTTGAAGATTAAAATCTTGTAATTATTTATCGTAAATAGAACATACTTTTAGTTGTTTTTTTATGTTTATATAAATTAATGAAAACATAATCATCATCACATAATATATATTTTCTAAAAAATTATTTTAGAAACTCATAAATTTCTGTATGTAGATTTATAAAATTTCACTAATTATTGTACTAAGAATGATCTTTACATAGTATTAAAACCATCCTAATAGTATTAAAGAATTAATCTTTGGAAAAATTTATCCTTACACAAAAACAGATTCATCCTTATAGAGCCTTGAATTAATTCTTATGTATAACCTTAATCATCCATATGATGTTCTTGGATGATTATTATAAAGATATTAATTTTCCTTATAAAGTATAATAATCTTATATTTTCTCAATTTTTAAAATATAAATATACTTATATAGACTCAAATGATACCCAAAAAAACATTATGTAGTTTATAAATGATTATTATAAAGATATAAATGATCCATAAACAACCATAAAATGGCTCTTAGAGAGAGTCCTTTTCCATTTAAATGATTCGTATAAAGGTTCCCATAATTATCCAATTTTATACATTGAAATCCAAAATATACTATTTATTAAAATTAATTCAAAAATATTTCAAATCAACTCTGAGATTTTCCAACACTTAAACTAGATTTTCTAAATATTAAAAAAAAATCTTTAAGATATCACCTATCTATCTATTACACATCTTTAAAAATTTATAGAAAACAAAATAATTATTCCATAAGAACTTGTAATTATATATCAAAAATATAATCACATTAATATATTTATTTAAGGGATACTAGAATTAATATTTTCAACCAATTACTTTAATAAGTAACAACTATTTACTTTTCAATTTATTAGCGATGAAACACATCCAAAATATCATGGTTTGACTTTATTTATTCAAAATATTGTTAACAAAATAAAACTGATTCAATTAGAAAATTTTGTTTGGTACTCTCAATATTGTGGTATTGTGATTTCTAAATGGGTCTAGATGAACTCACAATGGAGTGTTTGAATTTATTGATATGGGATTATTGAAGTTGATTCTAACCAATTTTGGGAAAGAATTATATTGTTGTATAATATAGAACTTTTTTTCAAAAAATATTTTTTAGTGTTTTTTTGGGGTTGAATTTTAGGGGAATCTATTTATATATGGAGAAGGAAAATGGACATGGTTTGTTTTAAATGGTATAAAATGCCATGATTTTGTGATCATTATATCATTAATGTCTCATACATCAAATATTATCTAAGGAGACCATTTCATAGTTAAAAATTTCCAAGTCCTAGTTTTTTGAGGGGTAAATTAAATGAGGAGAAATATATTGAGATATTTTCAATGATTTCCTTTTTTATGTTCTATTTTTTCAGATCAACATTGAACAAAGTAAGTCATTCCATGGTTTAGGTTCATTATTTCATTTTTTAGTACCCTTGAGTTCAGAATATAAATTTTATACGAACATTTATACAAATTTATTTCCCCGATTATTCTAAAAATTCGTGGTGAATAAAGGATCCTTTTGGTGGTTTATAATCCTTGGTTAGATTATTGTCTCCTAATCTTTTTTTGATCATTTTTTTCATGATATAAGTAATATTTATATTTTATATTAATATTTTATATTATTTTTTTGATCATATATAGTAATGGATGTAGTAGATATATTAAATATGGTGGAGTATTAATGTGTTGATGGTGGATTAAACATATATTTAAGGGGCCCTTCATGATTTTAGAAGATTGATCATCAATTTTTATCTCCCCTTAGTAGTTGGCTTTTTTATCCAAATTCAAGGTAAGAAAATTATATTATATCTTTAATATTATCATTAGTATGTTTTAAGAATTATTTTTTTTCTATTTGGGAAGGGATATGGAATTATAAATAATAAAGATAAAAAATTGAATTTAAGTAAGAGGGATATAGAACATATATGAATTAATTTTTTTCTATTATTTATTTTCATATTATTACTTATTTTATGTGGCAAGAATGATGTTTTAACCAAAAGTGATTGTTAAACATGTTTTTATTTTTTTATGAATTCGATGTTGGTTATATAATGAATAACAGGAAAACTAAAACCGGTTGATTTATTTATTTATTATAATAAAGGAATATTAATTTGTTAAAGGAGTAATGAATAAATAGTTTTTTTAATTATTTTAATGTTATAGTTATTATGATTCATTATTTATATTAGTGGAATTTGTTTTTGTGTATATTTTTGATGTGGTAGATGAAAAAGCATTGATGGGATTCAATATTATGGTAGCTTTAGTGAGGATAATGCTGTTAGTGAGTTTTATTTTTTTGAGATATAGAATTATGATGAAATTGATGATTTTTTTAAATAATATTGAATGGAAATGGGTTTTTTTATCTAATATAGTATTGAATAAATTGAATTAATGTGGTGGAAATTATGTGGTAAATTTCATGATCGTTGAATTATATTGAAAACAGTTCTATTTTATGTGGAATATAACCTACAAGAATTCAATGTAGTTAAATTAAATAATGTTGAATTGATAAATGTATATAAAGTTATGTATTTTTTGTGGTTTTAGAGTTGGTTTGATGTGTTGTTAGAGGAGATAGTGGATATCCTTGGGTGGAGGTGATGATGTAATGATATAATGTGGTTATAATAATTATAAATAGAAATATGATCCTAAGATGTTATTTTTGTGGTTATATATATATATATAATATTATGTTTTTTAATTTTTTACACACCACCACCCTAGTTGGCTAACCTAACCCACACCCATATGTGCTTTTTAATACTGGGTAAACCCCCCAACATAGAAGATATGGGTGATATAGATGAATTAATACTCACCCCTATCATGAACTTTTTTACATTCATAGCATGGTTATATTGTAGTGGTTATGTTTTTATGGAATGAGGTAATGGATATGTGGTAGTGCTATTTGGTTGTTGTAAACTGTATTTGGTAGTGGTATGTGGATTTTATCATAGTATGAGGATGTGGTATATGGTTATGGGAAAGGATGAATGTGGAGGAACATTTTCCATTAGGATGTGAGGGAGACTGATGAGTTTGGACGTGGGTTCATCGTACCACCATTGATATATTTTCATGACTACTAATTTATAATATTTCTAATGGATTTGGTTATCCATCCTTAGTGATATGGGTTAATAGTTGAATTTGATCAGGACATGATTTTGTTTCACACTTTATTCACTGATATATAAGTATGCTTATTACACTTTAGAATGAGAGTTTCTAGGGAGGAACCTACATAGTATAATTATATGATCACTCCTACACATATTTACTACTTTATAGATTTTCAAGATGAATTTAATGACTTGGAATGACATTACCATCCCCTATAATGGGTTCCAATTAGAAATGATAGAGTCAAAACCTTAGGATTGATTTTATTTTTAGCATTTCCTATAGAAATGTTTTTCATGTTTTTATGCCATTATATGCATATTTCATCACTATTGATATTATGGATTTTATTTTATAGCGTTTTTTTATTTGTGGATATTCTTATATTTTGAGTATTTAATGAGGGAAATTCAACCCATGTTACTTGTTTTATACAATCGGTGCTAGTCTCTAACCCATGGCCTATTGGAGGTGGGCATTGGGGGATACACCTATCTTCACAAAAAACCCAGGAAGGGTTATAATGAGGTTGTATTGTGACTTACTAGGAATATTTATATTCACCCATACATTATATATATATTTACAAATCTCTAGGATAGTATTATATAATGCACCATTATCTTGGGCATAAAGATATTTTAAGGGAGTTGGGTTTTAGTTGTATTTACCTTTTATTATGAGGAATTATTGAGTGTCTGCTTTATAGTTGTTATCCACTTTTTTGTTCCATATTATATTTTTGGGAAAACATTTATTCATCTTGTTATATAATTTGTTTGATTTATATTATGGGGTTTATATGTGGAATTATGTATTTTTATATTTAAAGTCGTTAATTCATTACATTTGAGTAATTATACCCATGATAAAAATCTTGAAGCTAGTTTGAAACCCTTAAACTATTAAAGGTGGTATTGGACTGTTACTCTTGGTCCAGTTTCTATATTAGGTGGGGTGTCCATGTGGTCTAGTTGTAGTACTCAAATCTCTTAGTATACCACTAGGGGTGATGAATCAATGGTTTTTTTATAAATTCATTCCTTTTAATATTAGAACCCATGTGGTATATTAATGACATGATTCCCTATTAATATAACATCCCATACCATATGAAAAGATTTAAATAAGGAAAAAATGATAATTTTTACAAGGTTCATCCACAATATGAGATCCAAATCCTTTCCATGATCTAGTCAAGTTCTGAGAATTATATTATCTCTAATTAAATTTTGATTACTATACAAGTAAATTTTGTTTTATTAAATATAAAAAACTATAAAATGGATAGTACAATGTAAGGGTACAATTCTTCCTCAAACATATACTAAAAATTTTATTGAATAATGCTTTTTACCTTGGTACCACCATCCTTAGCATATTTCCTCATCACTTTTGGATGAATCCAATCTTTAGAGTATTTTTAAATTTATTTTAATAACAAATAAAATATTCTTCAGAATAATTCTTTACCACCAGAAATAAAATTAATATATAAAAATTAATACTGGAATCTTCTCATAATATATAAGATAATTTATTCCTTAATGAGACCATGAATGCATGAAATAATCCACTTCTCAAAAATATAGACATGGTTCAATGGAAATAAAATTATCTTACCTTGACCTCATCAAAATAAACAGTTGGAGTGAAAGTCATGTTCTTAATTATCTTCTTTATATTTGATACATTAAAGCATTTAGGGTTTTATATTAATTATTGAACATTTAATTTAACACCTTTTTGTATTTTATATTTCATCCAATGTTTCAAAATAATATTTCATTAAATTAATATTTAATTTTTTTGATGTTTTATGATCAAGACCTCTCTAATAAATTAATACTCTGACCATGAAAAGAAACTATAAATCATTAAATTGAAACCTTTTATGAAAATCATCGAACAATCCCCTCATTAAATCTCCTTTTAAACATTAGTCAAACATACTAGAATCTCAAATAGATTAGTATTATTCATTGGGATAGAGATATTTTGGAATAAATAAAAGAAAAAAGAAATTGCTAATTTAAATTTATCGAAGTGGTGGTGATTTCTTATGACTGTAAAATATTTATATTTTGTCCCTAAAGTCATAAAAAATATCTATTGTATTAACATATTATGATTCCACATCAGAGTCTTATGAAATACTGTGAAACTCATTCAGTGAATCTCAAATTCATACACTGATGAAATGCTAGACACTAGAAAGAAGTTTTATGAAGTTGTTGACAATGTCATTTGTGGATCAATAAATTCTTAAACCACATATCAAAGTATTTAAGGCTCAACTAAAATGTTTTATGTGATCATATATCAATGTCATACACAACTCACTATAAATTCATATGCCATAACAAAAAGTATTACAATTGTTAACCATTTTTTTAATTATAGTACTAGAAATCTATATTTTCCCTAATATCATATAACATTCCCAAAACTTTTTTATTCATCTTTATACATGTTAAAATATTTTTATTCATTATATATTACTTCTCACTTTAGTTTGACCAAAATTAAACATCTTTTAAAAATAAAAGGTCACTTCAATATCCCCCTTTTCATGTTTTTGTCAGCCTCAATCCCACTCTTTTTAAACTCATATTGAAACTTAAACTCTCATATAATATACCTAAAATCATATCCTCTTTCACATAAAAAAAATATATTATAAACACAATATATTATAGAGTAGTTTTTTTGAGAGAACTCTATCCCTTGATGATATTAAACATTTTTGTCCAAGTTATAAGGCGATACCCCCTAAACAAGTGAAATTACATTTTCCTATTTCCACCCCTTTTCACAATAAAACCAAACAATTAATTAATAAATATATTCAGATAGATAATGAACCACTTCCCATCTTATATAGAAGCCTATGAAAATAATTTTTCAATTACATTTCCCCCTTTTAGAACATTATCCATGTCTATGTAGGGATTATACAAAAGAACATTTCATGGTGTGGGTGGAGATGAACATTTTCAGCCTCAAGAACTCAAATATATACTTAATGAAAACCTTGGTGAAAATATCATCCAACTGGTCTTTACTAGGAATAAATTCTAGTCTAATGTCTCCATTGGATTCCCTTTTTTAAATAAAATAAAATTTAATATCAATATTCTTAGACCATGAGTGTTGCAGATAAATTTAGAGAGGCTAATTCAACTTTCATTATGATAATAATGTCTGAGTGGTTTTTGAATATTCTTCCATTAAACATACATCTACTACTTCATCCAAATAATTTGTGTGAATAATCTTACAGAATATATATACTTGGATTCTTGGGTTATTTTTATCACCGAAATATTCTTTTTAAAGTTCCAACTCACGCAGTTGTCCCCCAAGAGAAAAAATTGACATGAAGTGTACCATATATTATAAAAATAACCTACCTAGTATACATCTATATAACTTTACTGATTCAAAGTATTGACTATCTTATAAATAATATCATAGCTTATATTCCATTTGATATATCTGAGAACTCATTTGGAAACCATGATATGTGAATCCCTTGGGTAACATTGATATTTTTCGTAAATACCTGTAATATATACAATGTATGGTGTAAAATATATTAGATAATTTAGGATAATAATATTTTTTATAAATTATATCTGATTAATAATCACACCTTTAACTTATTTAATCAATTTAGTCCCCACTTTAATTGGTGTAGATTCCATATTTTAATCTCGTTACTCAAAATTCTTCAATAAATATCTATAATACTTCTATTAGTATTATTGAATAAAATTGTCTTTTTACATGAATTCTAACCCCATGAATTATCATTGCACACCAAGCATGGAAATCACAACTTTTTTCTTTAATATGTTGTATATTTCATTGAAAAAACATTCATAGTCACATGCAAAGATGATATAAATAATATGTATAACAATAATATGTGCTTCAAATTCCATTTATTTGATGAATATGTTTCTGTTAAACTTCCCCTTACTGAATCTCATATCTTTCAAATAGTTATTAATCCTTAAATACCAGGCTGTGGGGATTTCATTAATCCAAATAAATAATATTTTAATTTACACATAATTGATATATTATTATTAAGAAAAAATATCCAAAGTTTCATAGTTTAAACTACTTATTCCTGATCTCCATTGAAAAAGGATATTTGGAATCCATTAGATAGATTTTTTATTGTTTGTATGATTCCACAAAATGGATTAATTTTATTCCTATAATATATAAATTGGAGTAAATAAAACTCCAAAATATACTTTTTAAAAATGATAATAACCTTTACATACAATCCGGGACTTGCTTTTAATTTACTTACCTTGATAATTAATCTTTTTCAAAAAAAACCCACTATTTTCTAATGACTTTTTTTATTGGGTCTTGTAGAAAGATCCCATATATAATTATTTTCAATATGATTCATCTCATAATCATAGTCTAAATACATTATTTATATTAAAAATATTTATCTATTAAATTTGGTTATGTTGGGAGATTAAATATGGTTTATTTTCACAAAATTGTCTTCATCTCATTTTCACTTGTTCTAATTGATTTCCAAAAATATTTTCAATATTTTACTGTTACTTTATCCTTTTAAAACTTATTATTTTATTTTTAGACGTTCCCTCCTCATCACTTGTCTGATATTACTCAGCATTAATAAATTTTGGTCGAAATTATTCATGTACAACATTACATTTTTTTTCAAATTTTACATGAATTTTTAATATGATGCATAAAAAACTGTTGCATCTACAGATTAATTTTAAAACTTATGATTTTAATTAAAGAAGTTCCCTCCTCATTTTCAATTTGTTTTATCATAGGTCTATTTCCCCTATTTCATGAGTATCTTCCATAAAACTATAGACTCTTTAAATAATAAGGGAGGTAAATGTTATACCATTAATCATAATCTATGTGTTCATAAGAGCAATGAAACCAGTAGTGTCTCTTGAAATGGTTTTTAAAAAAAACTACGGGGTCTCTCTTTAAAAATATTATTACAGTCTTGGTGAAATATCACCATTATTCTATATAGGTTTTGATGAACCTTACCTAATATAATCACTATCAACTTCAAAAATATATTCTAATTCTTATGATAAATTTTAAACCCATTTTTTCTCATTTTAGAATTTATAACTATAATTTCTAGTTTAAATTTGTTTAACAATTTCAGATACATTGGTTTTAGATTTTACATGAGTTGATTATCAAGAGTTATCAATATACTTAGAAGAATAAATGTTCACTTCTATGGACTTAAAAAATTTAATTATTATTTTTCTAGGAGTTTATTAAACTATAAAACACCTTGATTCAGATGAATTAATCTTTTATTCTCAACCAATATCCTTTTTTCTCAGGTTATTTCATGATTTTCTCCCACTTAATCACTTTCAAAATAATAATATTTATATTCTAATGGTGATAGTTTTAACAACTGAAAATATAATCCCAATTTTCATATTTTTTCTAACATCATTATTAATATATATTAACTAATTATTAATTTTAATGTTTCTTTCATGGAATAAGACAATTTCAGTTCTCAATATGTTCACTATATAAGTCATATATACTTATTTTTCTTTATTACTAATTGATTTTCTTTATTGTTTTCAACGTGTTCTATAAAGTTAAAATACCTTTATACACACTCATTTTTATTATCATTGTTTAAGGAGGACCAACTTTCTTCCTCCTTAATTAGAATAATAATTTTATTTCTTCTCTTTATTCTCTCCAATCTTCATATTCCTTCAAATGATTTAATTATTTTAAATATATTATTTTTCTTTTTATTCTGATACTTCTCTCCATCTTATTCAACATAAAACTCTAAAACATTCTTTTTTATTGAAATATTTGTCGTAAAGTTTCTTCTCATTCCACATTGAAGTCATTTCTATGGGAGATTTCATTTATTCTTACAATTTCCTATTATCATATTCATTTATATAAAATCTACAATTTTTTTATGGATTTTATCTCATTCATTATCATATTATGAGACACTAGTTCATTCAATTACCTCTTTCTAAATTATTATTTTGTTAGTGAATTTGATATTCATCTCCTCATTAGAATTCTTCTTAATAATGGATGGTTTTATTATTTCAGAATTAAAAATATTATTATGGAACCCATCAATGGAAGGATCGTATTTATCTTCAATGGATTAAATCATTGGTTCAAATATAAATTGAAAATTCCTCTTAATTTATTAACCATATTAGAATATTTTTTCTTTTCTCTAAGTCATATTATATGAATAAAAATTTCATTCACCCTGGTGAAATAGTCATCAATAGTTTCATATTCTTATTTTCATATGGATGATTAAATTTATGTATGTTTGGGTTACCATTCAACCCTCAAAATTGGAATTTTGAAAATAAATAAAAATATAACTTGATGTTTTATTTGTTATTGATCTTTCAGTCATACACTTTCTCAAGTTAATTCCGCATTTATTTTGATGTTTTTAGACCCATCACTTTGGTGAATTTTTTTTAAAGAGATGAAAAAATATCATTATAGATCTTACAACCTATATTAATGTACTAATTTATAGAAAATTTCATATCTCCATCTACTAAAATGGGTATAAGGTCCATAGTAACCACACCACTAACATTTAAACATTTTTAAAATAAATACAATAGAATTTTGTTTTTCCACCCATGAAATTTTTTGCGATCAAAATATTTATTATATTTTATGTTCATAAAACAATATCCTTTAATAATCAATTTCAAAAAGAGTGGAATATTCCGGGAGACCTTGAATATGATACCATTTTTAGTACCCAGATCAGTTAGTGAACCATTAGGGGGATTTGAAGGTGGGGTGAATCAATGCTAATTATTTTTAAAAATTATTTCATTTTAATAATAAAACCACATTGAAACATTGATGTCATTATAAATAATTAATATCACTTACTATCTTTTATACAATGAAGAAAATTAGACAAAAAACATAGAATAATTCTTACATGGTTTGGCCAAAATATTAGATCCCAATCCTTTCTAGGTTCAATACCTGTTTTTAGAATTGAATTATCAATAATATAATAGTGATTATAAGAGGGGTTCAATGTATATAATTGACACATGATGAGGTATAAAATGGATATTAAAATATTAGGGTAGGTGACTTCCATGAATTTCTGTGGAAATAGAAACTGAATAATATTTTTGACCCTAATACAATAAAAATTTAAGTATTTAATTATTTATAATGGATAAATTATATCTTTATATTTATTTTAATTTTACTTTTATCAAATATAATATCATCTTTTGAATGAGTCTTGACTTCATGAACAAAATAAATAAAGGAAAATGAAAGTCAATATCTTCTCACGATCTTTAGGATGTTTTTTCAGGCATGAGAAAATATATACATAAATTAATATTATTCCTTCTCATAAAATGATCACTGATCAATTCTAATTGAATCAACGATCCATTAACTCTTTAGAATACATGGATGGAGTGCATTTCAGATTCATATATTTCACACCCTTAGTTATAACAAAGTATTAGAGTGTTTATATTAGATCTAGAACACCCATTTTCTTATAATTTTTTCATATATATTTTATCTACATTTTCAAAATAATATGTCAATAAATTAATATGTAAATTTATTTATTATTTTCCATAGAGAATCCCCATGAATATTGTAACTTTGACCATATGTAGAAATTAAAAATCATCAAATCTAATACTTGAATGAAAATATACATATGATAATCACATTAAACATACATTTATACATTGAATGAAATTCCCTGAATCTCTAGTATAGTAACTAATCTTCATCTAGCTAGTGATATTTTGGAACTAACTGAACAAAAAGGCATTGACTAATTTAAATTTCATAAAGTGTAATTGATTTTTGAAGACATCAAAAATCCAATGTTTAGTTATTGAAGACTTATGTACTATATAATAGTGAATTTATACATGTGGAGTTTCAAAGAATATTAGAGTCTTACAAAAAACTATGAAATTAATACACCCAATCCCAAATTCACATATATGTGTAGTGTCTACTGTCAGAAAAGAGTCATATGAAGTAGCTGAGAAATTCATACATGGATAACTAAAGTCATAATCCACTTCTCAATTCATTATGACAGAAGCTACAAATTAATACATGGGAATATATAAAAGTAATATGCCACTAAATATAAATCCAGACAGCAAAATATTAAGTATTATGAAACTTTAACACTTAACCAATTCTTATACATAGTAATAGAATATCAGATTTAACTTAATAGTCACAGAAACTCATTCCAACATCATATATCATCTCCAACCACCTCAAAAAAATTTATCATCCGTTCTATTATCTTCTAAACTTTTGGTGAAAAAATTTAAAAAATATTCAAAAACAATACAAGGGAACTTCACTAGTAAAGACCCAATTTCTTCAAATAGTGTCTTGAATGGCTGATTTCAATAATAAAAATATTTTTCTATGTTATTTTCTATTTTATATCATCATTTAGAAAATAAATCGTATCGCTGCATTCCCAATAATGATACTCCATGACTTATTCCATTTATTTATCGGATTAATTTTCTGCCTCAATTGGTGAATAATATATATGATATTATTCAATCAAAAATTTGTTATCATTCTTACAATCTCAATTTCAAGTGGACATTGATATATTTTAAGGTGTTCCATATCCCCTTATTTGACTTCATTATCATGAAACATTCCGTTTATATGATTTCATCAATGAATAAGATACAAAAAATATCCCCACTTCCCCCTTTTGTATCATGGGGCCACAAACATATGTGTAAATTAAATTTACCAACATTGAAGATCTCTTATTATATGTATTGAAAGTATTATTTGAAGATATTTTCTTTTTTCAGGTATGTCTCTTTTTAAAAAAAAATTCATAAATGTCATTGATTTTGGTTGTATTTTTTTTAGACCTTAGTTTATTCGTGGCCAGTATTAGGATGTGTGAAGTGTTGTAGTGGTGTTTTAGGAATAATAGGTGAGTTCTGGTTGCTGAAAAAATTCATATCATGAAGCTAATTTATGATGTGAATATTTTTAGGTATACTACATGAAATTAAGTCATGTTATGAATTAATTTGCACCCTATAAAATTTACACACTCTATGAATTTTAAATGCCCTATAATATTTATATACCTGGTAAATTTTACAATATTGTTAAAATTTACACACCCTTTAAACATCCCACAAAAATTAAATCATTTCATGAATATATTAAACCGTGTGAAATATTAATTTAATGTTTTTTAATTATTGGATGTTGAAAATTGGAAAAATAAAAGTGTATAGAATCTTAAAATATGTAAATAAAATTCAAATCAGGAAAAAGTCTTTCCCAACATTTTCAATCCCCATTCATCATCATTTTTTTTCTAATGAATACCACCCTCTTTATAGAATAACTTCAATGGATAATGTTTGAGAGTCCACTTTGATCTTAAAATGAACCCATGTTGGATCTTGAATATGAAATATTAGATTAGCAAGGAATGACTTCCAGTTCATCATTTAATTATTGATCCATTGCTGAAGGAATATCTAGTTATTATTGAAAGGAAGGAATAACCCAAAAATGACCACATACATGAGGTTTTGTCATTATCTTCTCTATATTCAAGGTGGGTGGTATAAAAATTATCCAATTTCCCCGATTTAATTTTACCCATTATGTCAAATATGTGTGATCTTGTTAAAAAACAATGCATGGAAACAAATAATTTAGATAATACCTATTAAATTATAATATTTCTTTTTAGACATTTCATTGGATCCTATTGGATTTTTAGGTTTGAATAATTAGACCTACAGTCACCTGATTGGTGTACTATACTGAAACCTTATGGTCACACATTCAATTTGATGTCAGATACCTATAATAAATTAAGAAAATTGATTTATTTTATGATTAATATTATTAATTGGAATAACATATAAATTTTACAATTGATTAAGGAAGAATCACCTAGGATTAATTTATATAAATGTCATGTTAATGAACTTAGGTTAAAAGATAAATGAAAAAGGTTTGGTATATTTATTATGATAATTAAAAACATGAATTAAATAATTTTTTTCTATTATTAAATATAATACTTTGATAAATCGATCATTTTTTATTATGATGATACATCCGGTATGCTTGTTGTTGGCACTGTGTTTATTATTTCTTGGCTTTTGAGATTACATGTAATTTTTGTAACTGATACCTGAGGTTGGGATGCTTATTGGTATGTTGAGTTTTTATATGTATGAGTCAAGTTATATATTGACACATGAGGGCTTGGTGCATGAATTTCATACCACTTTAGGGATATGTTAACAAGTACTTAATTCATGAGGGAAGAATATATGATTATATTATATGTCTAAATACTATATGCACAGTCACTGGATTCCTACATGAGAGATTATAGATATCCTACAGGTAGAGTCCAACTGTGAATTTGATGTTTGTGTGATTCATCATTAGTGGGAGAATATACCACTGATTACATAATCCATTATGATGTGTGAGGATCCACCCTTTGTCAGAGATGCCCAATAGGGAACCAAAGTAGTTTTAGCTGGTTTCAGGTGTTAATCCATAATTTTTGGTTTAGAAGGTTTATTTCATGTGCAGTATTAATTTTATTAAATTAATACCTTTTTATTTTCATTATTGAATACACTATATTTATCAGATGGGATTTGTTCAGAAATGGTGGTGTTGACCTTCGGATTTGTACTCACACCCTGTATGATCTATTATTTTTGATCCAGAAATATTTTATGGATGTAGGTTTAGATAAGGGAAAGTGACATTATTGTTGATTTTGGGCCCACTGGATAGGTTGGAGTTTGGAGATGGCACTGAACTGAAGATTGGGACAGGGGTATTTGGAATTTCTATTTGAGTCTTATTTGTTTTTTATTTGTATGAATTTGAATATGTCATTTAGTTTCATTCATCTTGTGATTACACAATTCATTTTTTATCTGGATTTATTTAGTTGGTCCTTTACCAAATCTGGTTGGCTGATTATTTATTCATATTGTTTCCAAAAAATTTATAACATGCTTTTATTTTCTTCTTTAATTGGAACTATTTACTGGAGGGTATAGTCTCCACATTATGTTATTTATACCCTCGCTACTAGTCGACATCTTCTGACATATGGGGAGGAACAACTGGGGTCAGATAGTGATCTAGCTTAGTCACTTGAGGGATCATCGAGTTGGGGATGTAATAAAGTGATATCAGAGGAAGTTTTATTTTTAATTTATTCACTACTTGGGAAAGATATAAAAGAGACTAGGTTGTGTTGGGATGTGGAATTGAGATTTTTCATGGGATCAGATAACCCATGTACAAGGAAAAATACGAGTACCCTGGAATGGGATTAATATTCATGTGGTTCATTTAGTACAATTCATTTTATTTCACCATAGGTGACTCACATGTTTTGTGATGTTATTATTTCTTGATATTTATACTTGTGGCCAGATATGATATGAGAAGAGTATGAATGCACTATTATATGAACATAAGGATATATATTGATATGCATTGTTCATTATAGGGAAACATTTATTTCATGATATATATTTTCTTATATGAAATGTGGATTGAGATACCTATTATATATAATGAAAAGGGGAATAAATGGACTATTATGTATTTCTAATTCACATGTTATTAAATATATAGAGAGACCATGAGTATTTGTTTATCTATTGTCATCACATGTTGAGGTTGATATTTTGTGTAACCTGTGTCCAAAGTATTGTGTTTTTATTATAAATAAAATGTATCATCTTTAGTATCCAATTGAGCATCAAGAGAGCGTAAATCAAAATAAACCTAACATTGCTAAAAAATATTCTTTTAGATCCTGAGGATAAGATGGATTTTCGTCTTCATGACACCTTTGAAAGGGTCATGTGATCCATTTAGTGGGATAACATTCATACCATTCCTTCAATGTATGAATTAAAAAGAGATATCCAACTATAGAATATGCTTATGTTCACTGGGGAGGGTGGCCCCTAGGTAGCAGAGTTCTAGATTAAGTTAGTCTTGATGATCTTCACCTAACTTGAGACACCCGTTTATAGGAGGTTATAGCTTTATACTTACATTCTTCAGGGACTATTCAAATGTTTGTGGGATATTCTATATAAATCTAGACAATAAGAGGACTTATCATGGGAGGAAATAAGGGAAAATTATTTGAGCTACATTGATCTTAAGATGTTTAAGGATGAGAAGGTTCATGAGTTCATGCATCTACCATAGTAGGTAGTGTTAATAATGGACTAAACAAGATGTTTCACCGACCCATACTATTGTTCTCCATTCTTAGAAGCCGATGATATTTTTAGGGTGAGATTTTTTCAGGACATGGTTCATTATGAGGTTAGGTTACAAGTGAACATATTTAACTTCTATAGTCTCTCAAACAATATGAATCATGCTCTCATCAAAAAAGGGAAAATGAGAGAGGCCCCTGAGTGGTGGCCATAATGTTTTATAAGGGAAATATGAGATCTCTTTTACTAGTTTCATGAACCATTTCTATGATAGTTATCCATATGGAATTAGAATTAATATAAGTGAAGAGAGTAGACTTCCATTTTAGGATCTTGGTTCAACGAAGTTCTTTGAGTGTGGATTGTTTGGACACAAGTTCCCATAGTGTCCTCACACTACATTGGAGTTCCTTATTCATAATAGTTTATGTCATCTTCAGATGTTTTTTGGGACCATTCCACAAAATAGTAGTGGAAATTGATCAAGATAACTACCTAATAATAGGAGGGTCTTAGTTTCACCTCAGTATATTCGTAGCTAGTGTTCCACTATTTATTCAAAAAAGGTAGGGGATGTGGTACCCCAGTGCAAGAGAAATAATACCAATCATAGAGAATAGTATAAGGGAGTCATACTAGATCCCAAAGTATAGGAGAGCACTTTATATAAGATTTATAGTCTAATAATACTAGTTTGTATTCAAGAACTTCTACAACAAGAGTTACTATTATTGTATCATGTAACTTATCTTGCGTTTTTTATACAGGATAATTTGATTCCTGTATATCTCTTAATTTTGAAAATGGTTGGAATTTCGATTTCGATATCATAGACGATATCATGACCATTCAAAAACCATTAAGGGTGTGGTTATAGGGTATTATGCACTACAAGGAGTGTTCTATTGAAATTGATGGATATCATTTTTTTGGGAAATTTTTGTGTTGGAAATGATTTGATTTTATTTGATTCTTATTATGGTTTGGATAGTTCTATAATGGGTTCATATAAATAATTATCCAATGAGGGTTACCTTTATATCTCCAGAAAAGGGAAACTTTACTCACTAGGATGAGTGGGATCTTCATGCTGGTTGTGCAGGACCTATTCAGTGATGATTGGATCATCTCATGAATCAGATTAAAATCCTTGTTTTAGATAATGGAAGAATTTACTAGGATACTTTTCCTCCAATATTAGACAATTTTTAGGATGGATTTTTTGAAGAGTTCTATTTAACACATGATAGATAGATTGAGTTCACAATAGATTTAGTGATATGAGTTGTAATACTTTCTATTCCACCTTATTTGAAGACAGCGTCAGATAATCATGAGTTGAATGTCCAGTTGGAAGTTATGGAAGCTAAGGATTTCATACAACCAAATATTTATTTGTTGGATTCTCCAATTCTTGTCACCAATAAGGATGACGAGACTTTTTTCTTATGTGAGGATTACTAGAGATTGATATAAATGATAGTAAAAAATGGTATCCCCTTCCATGTGTTGTCGTTCTCTTTGACTAGATAAGAGGTGAAAATAACTTCTCCAAGATTTAATTTAGGTTATGATAACACCAATTGAGGGTGAGACCTTAAAAAATACCTCAAACTTACTTTCAGAGTTGGTACAACTTATATGAGTTTATAGTGATTCTATTTTGTTTGATGAACACACCAGTGATATTCATTTACATGATAAATAATATCTTTAATCCTTTCTTGGATAATTATGGGGGTATTTTTTATTTACAATATATTAGTGTACTCCCAGTCAACAGATGAACATTCCCAACATCTTAATATCATTTTGAGTACACTAATGGATCATAGCCTTTACATAAATCTATCTAAATGTAGTTTTTAGACTGATAATGTGCATTTCTCAGGCTATGTTATCTCAGAGGCTGGAGTTTTAGAGGACCCATAGAATGTTTCATCCCTGATATCATGGGAGAAACCCAAGAAATTCATCATGAGTTGGAATTTTATAGGTCTTGAAGGATATTATTGGGAGTTAATTTAGGACTTCTCCCATATAGAAACACCGATATATGGGATAACTATGAAAGGGGGGAATTTGTTTTGGTCAAATTATTGTGAGAGATAATTTCAAGAAATAAATATTAAACTAAATTCATAAATGATCATATCCTTAAACAAGTCGATTATGGAGTATATTGGGTACTATGACACATCTATAGTCAGACTCTGAGAAATTCTAATATATGAAGACTTTGTGGTCACTTATGGATCCAAATAGTTGAATCCTCAAGAGATGATTTTTCATAATCATAACCAAGATTGATATATGTTGGTACATTCCCTGAGTTTCTATATAAAATATCACTTGGGTGAGTGGTTTTTAGTGTACACACACCACAAGATCCTCAATTACATATTTTCTTAGTGAGACCTAAACCTTCAGTAGTAGAGGTTGGTTGAATTTTTATAGTATTTAGAAATTACACTGGATTACATAGTAGGAAAGGGTAATGTATTTTATAAATCATTTAACTAGAAGATATATAAAGAGATAGTGAAATAATCATTTGATGAGTGGAGGCTGACATAAGTCTTTTTAAATATGCATCTTGATGTTTAGGAGTCCCAATGATGAGTAGCTCTATCCTATAAATATTTTATACTAATGATTCTTGACCATATCATGTTGGATCTTATATCTGGTATAGAAGTCTTAGATCTAAGGAAAATCATATAGGGTGGTGATCCAATAGAAGGATGGTCTCTGGGTGGTGGTGATGTTCTTCTTTTTCATGGATGAATATGGGTTGCTATGAGTTTATATGAGGAGCTTCTTGAGTTTCAGGATTCTAGTTTGGTGGTGCATCATAGTTTAAAAAATATGTATCAAAGTTTATGTAGAATGTACTAGGGGATAGGGATGAATAAAGAGATATTAGGATCTATGGTGAGATGTTTCACTTATAAGCAAGTGAAATTTGAGTTTTAGAGGCCTACTGGGCTATGGTAAACTATTCCCATTCCAAAAGCGAAGTGGGATAATGACACTATGGATTTCTTAATATGACTATCTAAGAAACCAAACAAGAATTATATTTTATGGGTGATTTTTTATCAAATGATGAATGTATCCCACTTCATTCCTATTAGAGAGACCTCCACTATTGATGATTTGGGTAGTCTGTACATGCCGAAAATAGTTCAGTTTCATGGTGATACAAGTAAAATCATTTATAATAGGGATACTTGTTTCACATATCAGTTCTGGAAGGGTATTCATAAGTCCTTCGAATCATGGGTTATTCATAGAATAACCTATCATCTATAGACTAATGGCCAATCTAAGGGGCTACTTAGATTATATAGGATATGATACATGCTTTTGTTTTCAATTTTGGTGGTTTATGGAAGTATCATTTGGAACTCAGGAAGTTCACTAATAATAATATCCTATATGATTAAATACAATTAGATCCTTTTGAGTCCTTATATGTAAGACTATGTCATTTATCTCTTTGTTGGCTAGAGGCAGGTGAGTTAGTCCTTTTTGGGCCTAGTCTTTTACTAGAGATGACTGAGCAGGTTCAGTTGATTAGAAAGTGTTTGTTGACTATTTTGAGCCTGAAAAAATCATACACTGACCATAGGAGATGAACTATACTATTTGAGTTTGTTCACTGAGTTTTTCTTTCGGTGTCTCCTTGGATGGCGAAAAGCTCCATTAGAAAACAAGAAAGATAGCACTCATGTTTTTTTTTGGGATTTTCAAGATAGTGTAAAGGGTATGTCCCATGAAATAATGTTTGGACATTCCACAGTGCTATAGCTCCAGGCATGTTGTGTTTCATGTGTTGCGTATTTGTAGATATCATTATTACTCTTCTAATTTGAAAGAATTTTATGACATAGATATGGATTTTGATGCAGAGTTTGAGGAGCATTTGATTCCTATCATGGACCGAAGTGAGAATTATCATTAGGGTAGGACCATAACTCGAGTATTTGTGTTTTGGTAGTATGGGAACTTTCAAGAGGACACCGAGGAAAAGTATTTTTTAGGTTAAATCATAGTTTCTAGGCTTGTTCTCTAATACCCCTAGTGATGCATAGAGAATCCTAGGGAAGAACTATTATATAATTGGGAGGTTATAAGATCCCATATTTTTGTAGGTACTTATCTATTTGTTTTTTTGGATAAATATATTTGAGTTGTGATGTATTTCATTTAGAACTTGGTTTATTAGTCCTATGTATGATATGGGTTAAGTGTTATAGGTATCTAACATGAATAAGAGGTGATTTTTAGATGCAAAATAAATTCACACCGTGAACCTAACTCATGACATGATTTGTTTTGGGTTGACCCCATGAATTTAATTGAAGGCCTAAATTAATTCATCCCCAATTAAATTTGAACACCCTTTAAATTTCAAACACACTATTAGTTTTCCACACTGTATAAAATGTACACACCAATATATTTTACATGCCCTATAAAAGTGAAATTCCTTGTAAACATCCCATGAAAAGTGAATAATGTAATGAAATTATTACACTATGTGTAATGTTAATTTAATGTTTTTTAATAATGGATGTCATAAATTGGATAAATTGGATCAATACTTTCACAATGGGGATACAATTTACATTGAAAAAAAATTATTCCCAACATTTTTAAACCCCTGCAATGTTGTTTTCTTCATATGAAAACCTCCATCTTTGTCGCGGACCTTTCAAAGATGATGTATGAGAGTCTTCTTCGATACAAAAGTGATTACACATTAGATCATGGATATACATACCAAAATTATTAAGTTAAAACTTCTAGTTATTCTTCAAATTCTCAATCTATGGATGATAGAATATCTATTTCTCATTTAAAGGAAGTAAGAATCTGATCAGTACTTTAGATGAAATGTTTTTTAATCATCTTCTACACATTCAATGTGGGTGTTCTAAAACATATCCATTTGGATTAATTTAATGATATATATTGTGAGAAATATGTGTGATCACACCGACACTCTATGCATAAAATAAAATAAATTGGAGAATATTTGTTAAATTATATTTTTTTATACCGTCCATCAGATCCCGTTGAGTCTACATGATTGATGAATGAGAACTACGGTCACCAGATTGGTCTACCATACATAGACCTTGTTGAGACCTGGTAAATTTGATATTATAACCATATAATAAATTAGATAAATTTATTTGTTTTTTGATTAATCATACGATTTAGAAAAACATGTAAATTGTGTGATTGGTTGAGGTAGAATCACCTCAGCTAAATTAAGTTAACTGATGTTTTAATGACAATAGGGTTAAAAGATAATTAAAATAAGTTTTATATAATTATAATGATAATTAGGAAATTTAATTAATGAAATATATTTATTTACAAAAATTCTAATTTTATAAATTTATCATTATTTCTTATGATGATATATCTATTATGTGTTTTATTGGACTTGGGTTTTTTCATTCTTAGATTTTGAGCTTATGTGACATCGATGGGATTGATACCCGAGGGTGGGTTACTTATTATCATGGTGAGTTTATCTGGACATGGCTCATGATTTTTTTTTGATTTTGGTGGGCTTGTTGCATGATTTTCATACTACTATAGGGATAGGATAATAAGTACTTGATGCCCAGGGAAAGAATATATAATTATATTGAATGACCAAGGACCAGATGTACAATCACTAGATTCATGAGGGAGATAATCTATATAGGATACAAGTATAGACCATTTTTGATTATTTTTTGTGTGATTCATCCTTAGTGGGGTAATCTATCACTATTTGGGTGATTCACAATGATGTAGGAGGATCCACCATTATTCAGAGATACCCAGAAGGGTGTCAATTCAGGTTTTATTAGCCGTGAGTGTTAACGCATATCTTGAGGGTCAATAGGTTTATTTCATTTCCAATGTTAACTTTATTAATTTAATACCTTGTTATTAACTTTATTGCATGCACTATTTTTCTCAAATTTTATTTTTCTAGACATGGTGGTGGCAACCTACTATGTTGTACTCGCACTCGGGATAGGTCACCATTTGTTACCCGAACAGATAACATGGATTCAGGTTTGGACATGGTTAAGGGACCATGTTGTTTATTGTGGATTGATTCATGGGTTGTAGCATGGAGATGAGACCAATATGGGGCTCCGAACCAAGGTATTTTGAGTAATTAGTTGAGTCTGATTAGTCTTTTTTCTATACGAATTTCAACATTTAATTTAGTTTCATTCACCTTGTAATTAACCACCAAGTCATAAGGCATTAAATTTTTATTTATTTTACCCCTTTTAAAGTGGGTTAAGGGGTATCCTAACATTGATCATATGCTTAGAGGCAATTAGGCCGTAACACATGACCATTGAAGGCCTATGAAAGACACTACAAGAGAAGACCCACAAAAAAACACACACACACACATATATATATTTAAAAACTCCAAAAATTTATAAGGATACTCATATATAATTTCTAGACATAGAGATTCATAGTGCCTTACCCTGATGGAAAATACCATACCCTATCCTCCATCCAATATGATATCCTTGTGAAGGTGGGAGTATTTTCCCAGAACCCCATTAGATCAACACCATGGGAATATTTTTATTTTTTCACTATGTTATACTACTTACCATCTAATCTTCATCCATTCGCCCGAACCTCACATCCCACTGATGCACACAGTCACTCAACTCTAAACCACACAACTAAACCCCTATCACTACCATTGGAGACCCATCATCCCCCTACAACCATTACTTGATTCCCCTTCTAAGCCCTCCGACTGTTGCCTTTCCACCACCCATCCAAACCCCCATCTATTCTAGGAGAACCTTCCTCAACTGTAACCCCCTGATCCTCTACTAACACACACAACTTTCCACCATCAAGTCCCTGAGGACCATCTTTCACACCTCCACAATATGACCAAAGGCTATTTGTTCCAGTCACACCTCCACCAAAAACAACCACCTCGCCACATGCGACCCGCTTAAATACACTGCACGTGCACTGTACCTATTTCCCATAAATCAGGAAATATTGAGGTTTCTAAGGATTTACCCCTGGTTAATGTGGGATTACATGGTAGCCTTATCCACTTTTTCAAGACCCAGAATGATTCATCCTGTCATTACATTTTTATTTTATAATTTGGATTTATTCAATTGGATCTTTACATTATTTTGTTTTCTAATTATTATTCATATTTTTCTGCTATTTTTTATATTTTTCTATTATTTTCATCTTTCAATACAACTATTCACTTCAGTGTATACTCTCCCCACTATATTATTTAGACCCTCTCTACTAGTCGGTAGCCTTTGGTGTACAAGGAGGCATTCCTGAGGTCACGTAGCCATTCATCTTAGTCACTTAAGGAAACATCAGGTAGGGGAAGTCACAATTATGAAAAACCATTCATGAAAGCATCAAAAAAAATTATCAATCCATCACTAAAATGAGTATATCATTTTCCATGTTAATTATAGAGATATATTCTATGTTTTGTTAATGAATATGACCATGATAATGATCCCACAAGATTTTATATTCTTCAATGGAAAGTGAATATATATTTTCCTTATCGTTCACCTAATATAAATATCTGATTCCTATCCTTAATTAAATTAAATGAATTATATAACAATTTATAAGAATTGAATTTATCTTATTGAATGATAATTCAAGCCTCAATTTATATAGTTATCTCACAATAAATAGGTTATGAAACAATCCATCCTTATTGGGTACTTTTGGGTTCTTAAAATCTTCTATGACTATATCTATCCCACTACTAAATTTTAACTTTAATGATTCTCCATTTGGTATTTGACTATTCTATCCAAAATACTATTTAAGATATTTCTTAAGAAAATTTATATTTCTCATCATGTTAGATTAACAAACACTGTTAATGATCAATGTTTTATATTTTTATCATACATTCATTTCACAATAATCTATGTTGGTATTATCATATTTCATAATTAGATTCCAAGAAATTATATAGTGATTTAAATTTTTTTGAGTCCCACATAACTATTCAAAATATATAAAAAACATATTATTGATACGTTTATTGTACATAAATTTTATTCTCTTTGGGAATTTTATTCATGGATTTTAATTCAACCTTTATTGTAATATTGTCACCTTTTAATCTAATTTATATAATCCTACAATTAAATACCTTATAGAAAAACTTATAATAATAAATATATGCCCATTAAAGGTAATTATCTTTTACTCTATAAGATGCATTGTTTTCCTTCAATGTTTTCCTCCAACTAATTCACCTATTAAGAATCTTCTTGTAATTTTTCAAAATTACCATTGGTATTGATACTTAATTATAAATATTGTTCATAATTAAATCATAATTTTATTATACTTGTGGGAGGGGGTCATAATAACATTCAAAAGATATATTTTAAATATAATTCCATAATTACCACTTTATTAGGATTATTTTAAAACTTTAAGAATAAAAATCGACTCATGTAAAATATGATATAAACCAATATAGAACAAGGATTAATCACTCACATTATGTTATAAAACATTAAAAAATATCAAGTATTACTTGTTTTTTGAGCTCGTTTCTTTTAGATGACCAACACATGATTAAATTTATTTAGATGAAAATTTTAACTAATCAATGATGAATGCAACATTTTTTTATGTAAATTTAAAATAGTTATAAAATTGAATTTTATTATCGATTAACAACCTTGTTGGTGATCCTTATTTATTCTTGATCTATTCACACTTCTTAGTCAGTAAATGTTTTATATCTCTATAAAAATATTATCCCAATATTGATGCTTAATTTTCTCCCTGTCATGTATTTTTTATTATTTAAATTATTATAGAATTACTTCAATAATTTTTTTATTATTTTTATTGATATTTATCATTATTTGTTTACTACTTTTATTTATAATTCTCAAAATGAGGGTTTATTTTTTATTTTTTCACTTTCTCTATTATGAAATGATAATATTTTTTTTTTTATTTCACAATTTTAACTAATATTTTACACCCTTTTACTTAAACACAAATATAAATGTAATGATATTCGTTCTTACATTAATCACATCCATTTACTAGAAGAGTTTGTTCTTTCTCTCCTCCCATCATGAAGGCTGTTATTAAATTAGTTTTTGTCTCATATTAAGGGGCATATTTTTTTTAAAGGTGGAGAACTTAGTGAAACTATTTTAATGTGAATATGGAGTCAAAATTACTTTTTCATTTATTATTAGTGATAAAATAATATAAATATTATTTTTTATAATGATATTACTATGAAAATTCTATTTTTATTTGGAATAATGGGAAGCCAAAAATATTATATTGGATGGTTTTTCAGTGGTTCTTGTAATTATTTTTTTCAAGGGTTATATGATGATTATGATGGATAAGGAAATTATATAGGCATATATTGTTTATCAAAATCATGATTTTGGAATTTATTTAATTATAGAATTTGATTTTTGTTAGATTTGTTATAAAATATATTTTAGGCATGCATTATTTTATCCTTTGTAAAAGATAATGTTTTGGTTGAAACATGATTTCAATGAGATTGATTCAACCAAGAATATTTGTTTATTTATGTAACATCCCAACCCATGTACCCCTTGTTGGAGCCCCAAGCTGGTTTGTTATGTGACCTGAAGCATGAATCTGCGTATTCCAGACGTTTTTGACTAATAGTGAGGGTCTAATATATATATCATGTAGAGACTAAACCCTCTCTATAAAATTATTAAACAAATAAATAAATGATATCCAATCAAAAATAAAAAATAACTATAATAATAAATAACTATTAAAGACTAACAACACATAATATACCCAAAAGAAGGAAAAATTACTATAAACCAAAGATATAGATATTTCATTCCATATAAGTTTCATGTGTCAAATTAAAAAAAACATTGACAATTCCCCAAGTGGGTCCTAACATCATGTATGATTCCATCATAAATGATCCATCCTGAATCCCCACTCATCCATCTAACATAGGGATCTATACATTATCCTATCTAAAACACATGATGTTTATCCAGGTACTGATTAAGAATAACAAGTAGGGTGTGAGTACAACTTAGTAGGCCAACACCAATGGTGTATAAAACAATATACAGTCAATAACAGTGTATGAATTTATGAAAATAATAATGTACAAAAATATGTAAAAAATTTACACATTAAAAAATTCTTAAATTAACAACATAATCCTTGGGTTCATGGTGACACTTGAACCAATAATACCCGCTTCAGCCCATTACATAGTCTGGGCCATCCACTAAAGGGATATAACATTTTATTTTATCACATGTCTCATTAATAATTTAATATTCATTTTCACAAATCACAAAATGGGGGACTAGAGTAGGAGTCTGATATCCCATGGGTTTAGTTGAGAATCAATCAATTTCCCACAACATATTTATCACTTGAAATACATATAAATCATGGGGTAATAGAGGCGTATTCTAGAACCCCATGGGTATTTTAAGTAATAGTCACTATCCCATAACTCATTATTAACATCATTAACAATATCACATACCATTGTTCCATAATCATAACAATATTATAAACAATTTTTATAACCTATTATTTAACAAATCCCATAATACCATTATTTATATAATTTTATCATCCCATTATTCTATCAATTCTATAAACCCATTATTCCATCAATTTATGAATCATATGGAAAAAATAAATTAATGAATTTAATTTAAATAAATGTAACTGTCTAATGAGGTAAGTATAATATCTTAATTAATTATTCAAAATAATAATTAAGATTATGTGAATTTTTAATTATACCACCTACCTCAAGGTCATTGACAAACATTTCTCAAACCAAAAGAACCAATTTGATGCGGAATGAATGAAACACAACAGTGGGGATGATCTGGGACACAATCCCAAGGCCAACATCCAAAGCAAAAATATCAATTAAATATATTATCTAAATAATATACAATGGAGGAAACATCATTACTCTTCATTGGGAAAGAAATACATGGAGAGGAGAAACAAAATGAGAAATAAAACACTTACCAATGAGGATATAATACTTCAACATGATATTCGATTCTGTAAGAAATGGGTTTTTAGATCATTGGAATTCTCTTTGAGACCTACAAAATAGACGTAAAACATTTTGGGCTGATCCAGTGTGATTTGGAATGGGGGGGGGGGGGTCATAAATTTTAATAAATTTTTTTGGGGGATTAAATCCCACAAACATGGTTTCCTAGGAATAGTTTCATAGTTTTATAAACTGTGCGCTGTAACCATGAACCTATTATTTGAGAGTGAAAGGTTAATCCAAGGTGGGAACATAGTTTGAAAAACAATGCAGTAACCAAAAAACCCCCTTTCCATTGGTGAATAGTTTTTTGGAGTGAGGCCACATGATTTGGAAAAACAATAAACTAACCATGAAACGCATACTATGTCTCCAAAATTGAGTGCATGATTTATTGGGTCAAACTATACGGTTTTCCCTAACTGTTCTCCAACCATTCACAACCCCATAGCCTTTAGAATCTCTCAAATTTCACATGAAATGATAGCAAAACAAAACCTTAAAAAGGTATAACAAAACAAGGTTAACATATTTCCTAAAAACTAGCAT
Organism: Viscum album; assembly: GCA_963277665.1. Lineage (NCBI taxonomy): Eukaryota > Viridiplantae > Streptophyta > Magnoliopsida > Santalales > Viscaceae > Viscum > Viscum album. Next base: position 186,972,872 of record OY728133.1, on the reverse strand, counting down.
GAAGCATCAATAGAAAGGTCAGGATATTATAGTCTCCATAGCTTAAGACAACTCAAACTTGAGTTCTACTCCAAATCATATCTAATATTAAATGGAAGAAATGTTAGAAGATTGAGATGACATAACTAATTCCCTATACCATATTTCCTCCTAAACATGGAAATGTTTCCACAGCAGTTGAACTATCAACATAGTCTTTCCCCACAACAATTTATCACTATGATCCATAACATGAATCAAATGCTCCATAAAGAACACATTATCATCATTCTCAAAATCATCAACATCGATCACATTAAAAGGTTTTGGGTGATTATGATAAATATGTGGAACTTGAAAAACATCATGCATATCACTATACCTCGGTGGAAGATCCAATCGGTATGCCACCAGTCCATTCATATCAACAATCTCAAAAGGTCCAAAAAAACTTGGGTGCCTACATTCCCTACCTCTGAATCTTATAATGACCAAATCTAGGTGACGCCTAAATCAACACATGATCTACCACTATAAAATAATGGGATCATCTATGTTGATCAAAATATGAATTTTCTCAACTCTGATCCATATCCATACATTTTTTTAATCATGTGAACATTTTGTGATTTCTCTTGCATGATACTCTGTCCCAAAATCTTTGACTCACCCGCCTATATCTAGTATAGATTTGATATGCATAGCATACTGTAATTTGCCTCAAATAGTGTCATCTAAATATTCTAATGATAACTATTATTATTGGAGAACTCAATGAGAAATAAGTGCTTCTCCCAAGACCCACCAAAGTCTATGATACATACCGATAACACATCCCCCAATACTTTTATAGTATGTTTAGTCAACCTATTTTTTATAGGTGGAAATCCATACTTAGAAATACCTAAGTACCAAATGCTTTATGTAAGCCCTTCTAGAAGGATGAAGTAAAGCACCGATCATGGTCTGAAACAATACTGAGTAGTATCTAGTGTAATTGGACTATCTCCCAAATATACATTTCCCCAAACTATTCCACTATGAAAGTCTCCAAAATAGGTATGAAATGAGTTACGTTTTTCAATTGGTCTATAATCTCCCAAATAACACTATTTTTTTGAGTCTTCTTAGTAATAACTACCACAATGTCCATGGTAACACCATACCACTTTCATTCTTCAATGAAAAAGGGAAGTATTAAACCACCATTTTATTTATGCTCAACCTTCACCTACCAATATGTGTAGAATCATGTCACGAACCATGAAATCTCCCTTTTCATTTCTGACCACAAATACTATTGATGTAGTACATAGTAAATTTCAGTCACACTACGATTTACATCTCACTTCGAGGCATGAAACTCACACATCATCTATTCTCACAAACACATAGGCACAACAACATTTTTCCATACGCAGATGATCTCATCTTTATCTATATTCTAATAGAATGGTTAATCCCCCTATTTAAGAATTTACTTTAAGGCCATAAAAATTGAATCATCATACTTCCTCTCCCTAATTTGTCTCAAAAGTGTATATTCCAAAGATATTAATTTAAGGGTCATCTGATTCTAGCCCTCTTAATGCTCTATACTCATCTCATCCCGTAAATTCATTATCTTCCACTAAGAACTAGACCCTAAAACTCCTAAGTACCTATCTTCTAGTTTAATGTTCGAGAAACAATAAATCCATTCACAGGTTTATAATCTAGAGAAAATTAAAAGGATATCATATACTCAACCCATATCCAGTGATAAATATTCAAATATATTTGTATAGTTTAAACACTTTTGATCTGTATAGGTAGTAAACATTTCACCCAACTAGTATACCGATAACAATTTAAGGAATATGACACTATAGATAAATCAAGGTCATGAAAAGGATAATTCCATTCATGTGGCATAAACTTTTATGACGTTTATTCCACAAAAAATTCCCCCTACACCAACATTTCTCCAAGTCCAATCCTAGATTCATAAAAAAACATGTTATACTCCTCACCCTGCTATGGTAGGACCAAAATTTATGTTTTAATAAAATGATTCCTCATATACATGAAATAATTCCCATAAGATTACAACTATTAAAACATTATCCATTTCAGGTTCAACCCGGAAAGTGGTTCTTCCATGTGGGAAAATTCCTTGATAAACCTCCACTAATAACTTACCATTCTAAAAAATCTTCTCATATCAAAATCATTTTTGGGTTGCTCCCAAGAAACCACTAACTACACCTTCTCTATGTCTAATGACACACCTTCTTCTAAGATGGTGTGACCCAATAAATGTACCATGTAGATCCAAAATTTAATCATAGATATCTTGGTGTAAATCTGATGCCCTCTTAGGAAACTAAGGAAAATTTCCAGATGTTTGGAATGATCATCATGATTCTTAGAGTACACCATGATTTCATCCAATGAAACTATGAAATGAAGCAATTACTAGTGAATGATTCAGTTCATCAAGTCCATAAACACCAAAGGAGTGTTTGTTAGTCTAAATGAAATCTTGTCAAATTTATATAGGCCTTACCCGCTCCTAAAATAATTTTGTGATATATCAGAATGTATAACTCTCAACTGATGATACCCCAACCATAAGTAAATCTTAGAGAAAATATAATATCCTCTCACCTTTTAAAACAGATCACTGATACGTGGAAGGGGATACTATTTCTTCATTTTCATCAAGTTTACTTCTAATAATCAACACAAAAATGCAATGTCCTATAGGTATTCTTAGAAAAAAACCAAAGAAGACCAAGGTGACTTACTCAGATAGATAAATCCCTTATCGATTACCTCTTATATTTGATATATATGTTAGTGAATATTTTTTGGTTCCATTATATATGGTGGAATAGAAATAGGTTTATCTCCACCCATGAGCTCAACTATAAACTGAATATCCTTTTTAGGTGGAATCCTTGAGATGTTATCTGGAAACACATTTTGGAAACAATAAACTATGGGTTAAAATACATCATTCATTACACCCCTGTCATATAGAAATAGAATTTTACCCTTGCTGATGATATCCCCCATTTGCTGGTGAACTGGACCTGCATGGACTTACTGGATATCTCACTCTCTTTGATGTACACAATTTTTACCCTCATGAGATGTAAAGTTAACTATCCTACAGTGAAAATTGATATCAGATCGGTATGATACCAACTGGTCCATAACCAAAATAAATTCAAATCCTAACTAGTAATTTATGCATAGATCCCAAAGGAAATGATACCCAACAAACTCAATAGAACACCCCTTGGATAAATAGATTTCCCTCCACCGTACTCCTAATTGTGTGTCAATTATCACAAACCCACACCAAATATCCACCATTAAACTCAAAAAAATATCACATGTTTTGAAAATATTATAGAATGAGAAGATCCTATATCAAATAAATAACTAAAAATCATAAAATCTATAAGAATAGAACCTCTTATAATCAATGAACCAACCTATATATCCACAATTTTAGGTTGAACTACATTAAACAATACTACCATCTTCCATGTGATTCAGTAAGAGTCCCCTAGGATACACCATTCATCTGATATGGGAGGTCTTGTAATGACGTACATGTTTACCACCTTGAGGTACATAACTAGAAGAAATTATACAGTGAGAATTATATAGTGTAGAAGACCCCCTTACAACACTCTTATTCATCCTGGTTCCCACACCACGACTCATCAGTTGTAAATTCCTACAATAACTCTATAAGTGAACCATTTTTTAGTAGTCTTGGCACTACAATAGTGGTCTTGGACACTAGATATTAATGTGACCCAACCTAGAACACTAGTGAAAATATATTCGGTTAATACTATGAGTAACAGATCCTTTTCCCCGACCACTCTATTTTCTATCTACCTAATTGATGTCCTCATAGATAAAATTCATACTCTTCGAATATTTACATTTTGTTCATACAACATAAACCACCTACATTCCACTAGAAGCCTTTTATTTCCCTTATAAATGAGAGCATGATTCATCATTTTATAAAATGTCTTCTTTTGAAATATGATAACATATAACTCAATTTCACATTTAATCCTATACGAGAAAATATTTCTTACAATAGATTCATCAGATACAAATGATGATACAATGAACAAAAAATTAGTGAAGAAACAAACATATTCAATCCGGGACACAATCCCCTAGGTCAACTATATAAACTCTACTACTTTACCTAACCTAAGTGTCTCTGGGTAAAATTGTTCCATAAACTTATCCTAAATGTATTTCCATGCCATATTCTCCAACTTCTCATATAGAGCATAAACATCCCAGAAGAAATTTGTTAATCCTCACATCATATAAAAAACCAATTTAGACTTTTTCTATAATGGAGTCTTCGCATGGTTAAGGAATGTATGGATAGGCTCAATCTAGAAATTCGCTACCACAGGTTCACCCTCTCCAGTGAATGTCGGAGGTTGATGAAATTCATACTCTTGTGTCATGCTAGAATTATTTTTCACAACCCACCTATGAATATTTACATAAACTACAAAAAGAGAGTAATTTTCTCATGGAACTACTCTCTATCTCCTTCACACAGAACTATTAGAGACTATAGCTTTGCTACTAGAGGAACATTTCCATCCATGTCCTCCCATGTCCTATCTATACACGTCATCATAGAGTAATATCTATATAATGAAAAAAACTTATTTGGAAACACAAAACATCATTAACACATTTTAAGAAGAGTTATTAACAGAAAACCATAAATATTAATCCCCCATACACCTCCACATGGCTAAAACTAAGGCACTATCACTATCCTCAATCACCCCTCATCTCTGTCATGGTTAACATATGGAAAAACACTTTCTTAATTAATGTTATTGATTAAACACCCATTTATTGATTTTAATTACAAAATTTGTAATCATTTATTATTTTAAATATACTATTATACACTATTTCATTTTTAAAATACCCAAGGAAGGAGAATAATTTTCCTTACAACACTTACCTAAAACTAGAATTTCCAGGCCTGCCAAAAATGGTACATTTAACATAAAAATCCTAACTGAATAGAATTATTCATGTATAAAAAACATTTGTTCCATTTAATACTTGAGTAAAATATTAAAAAACATCTCACAATATTTATAGCATCCTGACTTTTTGTCACATAAAATTTCACTACATTATACAAAACTGAGGATCTTTAAGGTTTAGTGTCTTGGAAACCAGGAATTTAATACATGAAAAAAAATTCTTCTTAAACACTTGAAATAAATCTCCTTATGTTCATCCTAGGTTCATTACTTCATCTCATAACCAAGGTACATACATAAAAAGAACGGGTGAGCAGAAGGCCCAGTAATGGAAAAAAGGGAAACATTTAACATGTGAACATGAGATACATCAATAAAGTCATGAAAAGAACTTTAAGGAATGAGAATGAAATCATGAGGCATATCATAATAAAAATAACGTATTTCATAACTAGAAGATGTGTCTACAACATTTAACAAATACAATAATTTCCATTTCACCAAGGTCCATCCCCAAGGTGTCAATAAAAATTACCAAAGTTATTCACCAAGGTATCAGTCAAAATGGTCATCTCTAAAGATTAAGTCTTTACCCAATTCATTGGAGCGCTATCAAGGCACACCCTTAAATTTTTCTTTATTATCATGTGATCCACATATATAATCATCAATAATTTCATAAACAACCCATGTACCATAAAAGAAATGGGTTTCATTTCATAATCATAACGTTTTAAAAACTGCTTTAAAGACATGATCTTTATGTCACTTTAAACCCACAGAAAGGGAAAGAGGGTCTCATGTATGTAACTCCCAGAATATAGAATAAAACATTATTGTATATATGTGAATACCCCTTTAGAAAAAATAGCTTTGAGTAATCACTTAATACAATAAATGAATTTGAGAATTAGAGAGAGACATTTAGAGACGGTAATTCTTCACCATAACGGCTATGTTAAGAGGTTTTATAAAACATTGAAAAGATAGGGGCATGGGTCACCCACTCATAAATGATACATAAAACAGTAGGGGTAAAGAATATAAAGGATTTAATAACATGGTAATGAAATTTTAAAGATATACCATATGAAATGAGGAAGATGAAAGGAAGAAAAAAATAAGATTTCACTTATGAAAATTCGACAGCCAAACGGCGTCCCTTAAACTTCAAAAAAATGAATTTACGAGATCATATAGGGTCTCTCATAATATGAAAATAAAAAATCAGTATGATGGATATAGATATCATAACCCAAAATAATAAAAACAAACTTGAAAGACTTGACATGAAAGTAGAACTTTGAAAAATGAGAAAGGTGATTGAATCCTGTAAAAATTCGGCAGCCTAACGGCACCACTTAAACTTCAAAAAAAATGAATTGACGATATAAAATAGGGTATCACATCATATGAACATAAAAGATCAGTATGATAGATATAGATATCATACCCCAACATAATAAAAAGGCACTTGAAAGACTTGACATGAAAGAAGAACTTTGAAAAATGAGAAAGATGAACAAATCCCTTAAAAATTTGGTAGCCTAACGGCGTCACCTAAACTTCAAAAAAATGAATTGAAGAGATAAAATAGGTTTTATCGTCATATGAAAATAAAAGTTCAGTATGATAGATATATAGATAATTCCCCAACATAATATCAAGGAACTTGAAATATTTGACATGAAAGTAGAACTTTGAAAAATGAGAAAGGTTAATGAATCCCTTAAAAATTCAAGAGCCTAACGACACCACTTAAAATTTCTAAAAATGAATTGATGAGAGAAAGAGGGGGTATCTCATAATATGAACATGAAAAGTGATGTAAGAGTATTATAAAAGAACATCCTCCAACATAAGATCATGGAGCATAAAAGAAATGACATAAACGAGATTACTTGAAAAGAAAGAGAGAGGTAGGATCCCTTACCTTAAAACGTAACTCTTAAAAGTCAAAGTTTGGGACCTTGAGGGATTGGGGGCACCTTGAGAGGAATCCTTGGGAGGTAATGAGACCAGGTCTTTGTTGGGAGTTGAATGGATGAGAGGGTGGCTTTGTATTTATAGGGAAAGTGAGGGGACAATGCATTAATGGCCAAGGGACACCTCATTGGTGGTTTTGGCAAAACCATGGGCTTGACCATGGTATTTGCCCATGGTATTGGCCACATGGGTCCTCCCATACAATAATTTATCACCTTTGGTCATCCAACACTTAAAATATCTCATGAAATCATCATGACACAGTTATGATGTCATTAAACATACCGAAACCCTAAAACTGTATTTTCACTATTCATCGAAAATTCAACTTTTCTCAAAAAAATCCCAAAATTTCACCTTAACCAAATATCGATGCTCTAATTTCCAAAATGAACTCCATTTTATAAAAATAATTTTCTAAATACTTTTAATTTAATTTTTAAATAAATACACTATTCACCAAAAATTCATTCTTTTTAGAAAATCCCCAAAAATTACCTTAACATAATACTGATGCTCTGAGTTCAAAAATGAAATCCATTTTATAAAAATAATTTTATAAATATTTTTAATTTAATTTTTAATTAAAAAACACTATTAAGTTGAAAAAACTAATACTTGACTAATAATTTATGAAATCCTTATTTAACCATTTTATTGAATCACATTACTTAATCAAGGTGCCTAGATTATATTAATACTTTTTTAAGTAAGATTGCTAATACATTTGGTCACATTACTAATCCTAAGCATAAAATCACTATTCATAATTTACTATTCATCAAAAATTAAGTTGATCTTATTAGACTCTAAATTTCATACTGAACATAATTGTATAAGACCATTTTTTTAAAATCATTACACATTTTTAATTATTTAAGTTTTACATAAACATTTTTAAAATATCCTTTCTCTAAAATTCATCAAAAATATGCATACTATATTTATCCGGACATTTGAAAATTCATAAACTTCATCATAAGAAGAAATCAATATTTTTATTTAAAACAAAGAATTACACAAGGCAGTTATGGTCTCCTTACATAGCCCCTTATCACACCAGCATAGGAACTAAGTGTAAGGTGTGCTAAGGTGAGAGAATCTGAGGGAGGCTCGGCCAACATCGCACAAGTAGTAATTTCTATCAGTTTGAAATTCTCATGAAGGTGATTCCATTCTAGCTTCACACAATGAAGTTCAGCTTGGGTTTGGTCTAGAGCAAAGCCCAGTGGTGCTACCTCCTTCCCAAGTTACGTTAGATGGGCTTCGATTGGCCTGAGACTACTGGATGAGGCCATCACATCTCTTTTCTATATTAATTAACCAAGGTCACTTTTATTTAGAGACAAAAGTCGTAACATTCAGTTTTCAACGGTCATACTGACTAACGGTCATATAATAGTTAAAACCCAACAGTCTCATTTTAATTATACTCATGTTATCAAATGAAATAGTTTTGTTGAGTATGAAAAATAAAATAACACACAAAATTAGGAAACAAGATTTATTCAAAATTTTGGGTCGTTACAATCTTTCCCCCTTATGAAATTGCGTCCTCACATTTTTTAAAATTGGGTTTTGAAATTTCATTGAAAGTCCCACATCGGAAAAAGAGTCAGTAACACTATTACATTAAAAGATAGAAAAGGAAGTACAAAGGTCACCCAAGATAACCCATACTAGGATTCCATGTAGGAAAACATGGATATGGAAGAAAAAACAAAGGGTCACTTTCTGAGGGAGAGTGATAGAAAACATTATTAGGATAAAGTTAACAATAAGAAAATCACAAACTTATGATGTGTGTAAACGGTCTTTGATTACCCAGTAGGAAACATTAACAGACAACATTTTAGTTCTACATTCCTTTTCATAGTTTTTAGGAATTCATTTACTACATAGAATAAAAACATAAAGAAATATACCTACCTTCATGTAGAGTTTCATCCTTTAATAAGTTTATACCAAAACAAATCTTTTCTCCAAACGATGAGCATTCAAAACTACTTGGTCTCATCAAAGCACAAGAATCATCTTATAGAGAATCACATAATCCAACAAATATTAACTATTTATTTCTTCTATATTTAAACATTATCCCAAAAACAAAAAGGGTAAGATAAAAAAACTCTTCCAAAATAAAGAACCCTAGAGGAAGGGAAACAACTTTAAATCTTCAAAGTTCCACAGTACTTCCAAAAGCTCATCATAGACCATTCCATAAATAACTGTCCTTAAAATTCCTCAAAATAAACCAAACTAAGAATGAAACCCAAATACAAGAGGGATTTGATAACGTAGTCTTTCAAGATAAATTTTATTGCACATATCCAAACAACATCAACCACTCCTAACATCTTATAACAAAAGTAGCTAACCTAAACATATTTTATCCAAGATAGGTTAATAATTTCCATATGTAACCTAAATTACTATAAGTCCACCTTAAATTCATCGATTCTTTAAAATATAAGTCAAACTTTACTCCTCAAAAAAATACCGTAGTAATATATTTACCTCGATCAAATAGGGTTCCCAAAATAGTGAACGTCTTCCAAAATAATAATCATCTTTTAATCCCCTAATAATCTCTGTTATATTAATACGGAAATCGTCAAATTTTCTATCACATTGGTTGATGAGACATGTTATTACATTTCCCTCCATTAATTAAGAAAAGAAAGTACAATTAGGGGCTTAAATACTTAGCCAATAATCATGAAAAGGAACTTAAAGCATAGAAGGATAACTTGTAGAAGAAAGGTATACCCTAACTTGTGATCCCCTAGGTTCCAATCTAGGTTATCCATGATCATATATTCTTATGTGAATATTTATTTTATTTTATCTTTATTCCTTTCATAATGGTTCATACTAAGATTATGAATTTACCAAAGTATATCCTCCGGGAGTGTCGTAACCAAGAGTGCAGCAAGGCCCATTGTCGTGTACCAGTTCTCGTTCGAGTCTAGCTCAAATTGGTGTTTTCAGGTTTTACCCCTATGTACATCTGTGCCAGAGACATCTCTACCCGCTCATATCCAGACAGGGATGTATTTGTTTGGCAACCCCTTACTTAATACTCACCAAAATACCAGGAATATTTCCTTTATTTAAACGTTTCTATAGCGTTATTCCTAATGTTTTCATATCCTAATTTCCACAAATAACTAAATCATCCTTTGATACCAACTATAGCATCCCACCTTTTTGTCACATAAACTTTCATTACATTATAACAAATTGAGGATCTTTAAGTTTTAGTGTCTTGGAAACCAGGAACTTAATACATGAAACAAGAAAAACATTCTTCTTAAACAACTGAAAGGCTTCTCATTATGTTCATCATAGTTTCATTACTGCATCTCATTACCTGGGTACATACATCAAAAGAAAGGGTGAGCAGAAGGCTCAGTAAGGGAAACAAGGGAAAATTTAACATGTGAACTTGAGATACATCAATAAAGTAATGAAAAGAACTTTAAGGCATGAGAATGAAATCATGAGTCATATCATAATAAAAACAATGTATTTCATAACTAGAAGATGTGGCTAAAACATTTAACAATGAAAATAATTTCCGTTTCACCAAGGTCCATCCCCAAGGTGTCAATAAAAATTACCAAGGTTATTCACCAAGGTATCAGTCAAAATGGTCATCTCTAGAGATTACGTCTTTTCCCAATGCATTGGAGCGCTATCAGGGTGCCCCGTTAAATTTTTCTTTATTATCATGTGACCCAAATATATCATCATAAATAATTTCATAAACAACCAATATAGCATAAAATAAATGGGTTTCATTTCATTATCATAATGTCTTAAAAACTACTTTAAATACATGATCTTTATGTCACTTTAAATCCCCGGAAAGGGAAAGCGGGTCTCATGTATGTAAATCCCAAAATATAGAATATAAAATTTTGGTGTATATGTGAATACCACTTTAGAAAAATGAGCTTTTAGTATTCACTTAATACAATAAATGAATTTGAGAATAAGAGAGAGACATTTTGAGACGGAAATTCTGCAGCATAACAGCTATGTTATGAGGTTTTAGAAAACATTGAAAAGATAGGGGACATGGGTCACCCATTCATAAATGATCCATAAAATAGTAGGGGTACAGAATATAAAGTATTTAAGAACATGGTAATGAAATTTTAATGATATACCATATGAAATGAAGAACATGAAAGGAAGACAAAAATAAGATTTCTCTTATGAAAATTCGGCAGCCTAACATCGTCACTTAAACTTCAAAAAATGAATTTATGAGATCAAATAGGGTATCTCATCATATGAACATAAAATATCAGTATGATAGATATAGATATAATTCCCCAACATAATTAAAAGGAACTTTAAATAATTGACATGAAATTAGAACTTTAAAAAATGAGAAAGGTGAATGAATCCGTTAAAAATTCGGCAGCCTAACAGCGCCACTTAAACATAAAAAAAATGAATTGAAGAGATCAAATAGGGTCTCTCATCATATAAAAATAAAATATCAGTATGATAGATATAGAGATCATACCACAAAATAATAAAAAGTAATTTAAAAGACATTACATGAAAGTAGAACTTTGAAAAATGAGAAAGGTGAACGAATCCCTTAAAAATTCGGCAGCCTAACGGCGTCACCTAAACTTCAACAAAAATGAAATGAAGAGATAAAATAGGGTCTCTCATCATATGAAAATAAAATATCAGTATGATATAAATAGATATCATACCTCAACATAATAAAAATGAACCTGAAAGACTTGACATGAATGTAGATCTTTGAAAAATGAGAAAGGTGAATGAATCCCTTAAAATTTCGGCAGCCTAACGGCGCCACTTAAACTTTCTCAAAATTAATTGATGATAAAAATAGGGGGTATCTAATCATATGAACATGAAAAGGGTAGTAAGAGGAATATAAAAGAACATCCTCCAACATAAGTTCATGGACCATAAAAGAAATGACATAAAAGAGATTACTTGAAAAGAAAGAGAGAGGTAGGATCCCTTACCTTAAAAAGTAACTCTTAAAACTCAAAGGCTGGGTCCTTGAGGGCTTGGGGGCACCTTGAGAGAATCATTGGGAGTTAATGAGACTAGAGATTCGTTGGGGGAGAGTTGGGAGTTGAATGGATGAGAGGATGGCTTGGTATTTATAGGGAATGTGAGGGGACACGGCATTAATGGCCAAGGGACACCTCATTGGTAGTTTTGGAAAAACCATGGGCTTTCCCATGGTATTTTCCCATGGTATTGGCCACATGGGTCCCCCCATAAAATAATTCATCACCGTTTGTCGGCCAACACTTATAATATCTCATGACATCATCATGATACAATTATGATGTCATTAAACAAACAGAAACCCTAAAACTGAATTTTCACTATTAATCAAAAATTCAACTTTCTCAGAAAAATCCCAAAATTTCACCTTATCCAAATATTAATGCTCTGATTTCAAAAATTAACTGCATTTTATAAAAATAATTTTCCAAATATTTTTAATTTAATTTTTAAATAAATACACTATTCACTGAAAATTCATTCTTTTCAGAAAAATCCCCAAACATTACCTTAACATAATATCGATGCTCTGAGTTCAAAAATGAAATCCATTTAATTAAAATATTTTTCTAAATATTTTATATTTAATTTTTAATTAAAAAACACTATTCAATCGAAAAAACTAATACTTGACTAATAATTTATGAAACTGTTATTTAACCATTTAATTTAATCACATTACATAATCAAGGTGCCTAGATTATATTAATACTTTCTTTAAGTGAGATTACTAATCCATTTGGTCACATTACTAATCCTAAGCATAAAATCACTATTCATAATTTACTACTCATCAAAAATTATGTTGATCTTATTAGACTCTAAATTTCATACTGAACATAATTGTATAAGACCATTTTTTGAAAATCATTACACATTTTTAATTATTTAAGGTTTACATAAACATTTTTAAAATATCCTTTCTCTAAAATTCACCAAAAATATGCATACTATATTTATCCAGAAATTTGAAAATTCATAAAATCATCCTAAGAAGAAATCAATATTTTTATTTAAAACAAAGGATTACACAAGGAAGTTGTGGTATCCTTCCATAGCCCCTTATCACACCAGCATAGGACCTAAGTGTAATGTGTGCTAAGGTGAGAGAATATGAGGGAGGCTCGGCCAACATCACACGAGTAGTAATTTCTATCAGTTTGAACTTCTCACGAAGGCGATTCCTTTCTAGCTTCACACGATGAAGTTCGGCTTATGTTTGGTCCAGAGAAAAGCCCAGTGGTGCTACCTCTTTCCCAAGTTCTGTTATATGGGCTTCGATTGGACCGAGACTACTGGATGAGGCCATCGAATCTCCTTTCTATATTAATTAACCAAGGTCACATGTACTTAGAGACAAAAGTCGCAACATTCAGTTTTCAACGGTCATACTGACTAACGGTCATATAATAGTCAAAACCCAACAGTACAGTTTTAATTATACTCATATTATCAAATGAAACAGTTTTGTTGAGTATGAAAAATAAAATAACACAAAAAATTAGGAAATAAGATTTATTCAAAATTTTAGGTCATTACAATATTTACATTAGAAAAGGTGAAATAATACCCAACTGTAACTTCAGAAATTAATTAAAATAATATCACCCAGAGTACTTGGGTTTTCCCCCATACATGGGTTATATACTCGCATGAACGAGCTCCTGAACGATGGACGAATCATACAATTTTCCTATAAAACATTCCCAAATAGTAAAATAAAATAAAATAAAATAAAATAAAATCCCTTTGATTCCGCTTTGTAATGTCTTGTCTTGGGTACCACATGTCATTTCCCCAACACTGTTAGTTATGAGAGTTCAGGTGTGCATCCTTGTACAACAGAGGCTTCCAACTACCAGTGAGGGTGTAATATATATATCATGGGGAGACTATACCCTCAATATCAAAGCAGAAAAAAATGGAAATCAATAAATGATAGAAAATTAAATACGAAAAATAACCCAAATAATACATAACCAATAAATAATAAAATCAAATGTTAAAACAAAAACATTGATAAATGGATATAAACAAAATTTATTGATATGTCATACCATATAAGTTTCAAGTGCAAAATGAAATTAAAAAATAAAGACACACTAATAATTCCCCAAGTGGTTATTGACATTATGTTTGGTTCCCTCATCTATGGTCCTTCCCAAATCCCAACTCTGCCATCTATCATAGGGATCTTTCCATTGTCCTTTCTTAGAAATGTGATGTATATTTAGGTACTAATTAGCTATCCAAAATAGGGTGTGAGTACAACAATGTAATCCACAACCAATGGCATATAAAACAATATCCATTATATAACACTGTATAAAATTTTATAAATGAAAATTTAAAAAATACATGAGAAATATTTTTAAATTAACATATTTCATAGCTAAATAAATAATCCATGGGTTAATGGTGACACTGAAACCAATAATACATGCTTTGTCCCATGTAAGAGTCTGAACCATCCACCAAAGGGATATAACATTTTATTATATCATGGATTTCATTAATTATTTAATATTAAATTGGAAAAATCATACAATGGGTCCCATAGAGAAATAGTATGACATCCCATGGTTATTTTTAGCAGTAGTCTATGTCTCAAAACTCATTGATCAAAAGAAATAAATATATATCTTTGGGGCCTAGAGCGGTAGTCTGGATCCCCGTGGGTATTTTAAGAAGCATTCCCTATCCCAAAACTCACTATTCACTATATTAATAATATTATATACAATGGATCCACAATCATAACTCATTTATTAACCATGTTTATAGTCTTTTATTCAACCAATTTCATAATCCCATGATTCATCAAATTTCATCATCCCATTATTCCATCAATTTATAAACCCATTATTCCATCAATTTGTTATTCATATTGAAAAATATAAAAATTAATTCAATTTAAATAAATTCAATTTCCAAACGTGTAAATTTAAATTTTCATTCACATACACCAAATTGTAATCAAGACTATCAGAATTACAAATTAGGATACCTACCTCAATGTTGTTAATGAACATTCATGAAGCTAAAATCGCCAATTTATAATGAAAGATTGAAATGAAAATGGTATGGAAGATCTATGAACAAATCCTAAAACGAAAATCAAATAGAATAAGATCTACTAAAACCAAGATCTTATCCATCACAAATAGATGAAAACAATTCTTCTTCACTGGGAAATATAGGCGGGGGAGAGGGAAAATAAAAAAAAAAGAAAGAAAGCACTTATAGAGAGGAGATGATCCTTCAACTGGATCTTATATTCACAATGAAATAGGTTAATGGAGCATTAAAATCCTATTACGGACATCTAATATCAATGAAAAATGTATAGATATGCTCTGGGTGATTTGGTGTAAAAAAATTGGTGTTCAGGAATTTTAATAAAATTTTCAAGGGGACTAAAACCCACGCACATAGTTTTCTGGGTGTGGGCTCACAGTCTTCCAAACCATGCAACCTAACTATGTTCCAATTATTATGGGGATAAAGGATACATCTAGGTTGGTTCATAGTTTGGGAAATGGTTTAAATCCACTTTGTATTAGGGTGCACGGTTTAGGGAGGGAGGTCGTACCATTTGGCCAAACCATGCACCACCTTCTATATCTCCAAAATATGCCACACAGTTTCTTGGTTCAAACCACATGGTTTTCCATAACCTTACACCAACTGTACATATCCTCTTGGCCTCAATTCTATTTTCAAATTTCACTTGTGAAAACCCCAAATGAAAACAATACTATGTTATAACTAAATAAGGGTAAAATAGTACCTAAAAATTATCATGAGAAATATCAAGAAAGTTCGATATCTTACACATAATACATATAGTCTATTTTAGATAAATAATATATTTTTTCATGATCAACCATGTTTTTAAAAAAATCAATTATATAATGGAAAAGTATCAACTATTAAGTACCATGTTGTGAAATTAAAATGTAGTTTCCCATAATCAATGCTATAGATATTGATTAGTTATTATCCACACAATACACAAAAATCTACAATGAAATTAAAATGGATAGAAAAACAATTTATATATAATCACTATGAATATTTTACATTGGATTAAAAATATCCCTTGGGATAAAATATATTTAAAAAAATTAGTGGTGTAAACTATATTTGATGAGATAACAAACTATGAGTTTTTTATTTTTATTTACTAATTGGTTACAAAATATTCAAGATTCTATATTGGAATACTATTAAGGAAATATTAAATTTTTTACTACTAATAATAAATATTTTTTAATTTTGAAATAAATTCTACAAATATTTGATTTGGTATCTTTACTTAATCAAACTTCATAAATGTACATTTGGTATTTATTTATTTTCAGACCAGTATCTATGGTTTTTACTTTAAAATGAAATTGAAATAATCTTGGTAGCCTCCTACTAGATCGTTTATCTCACTCCATACATGTACACCATTATTGTGCATATATATTTTTTTTAATTTGATAATCATGGATGTGAGGATATATTATTATTTATTTATAGTGATTCAACCGTTGGATGAATTTTTGAGAGATTATGGTTATGGAATGCGAGGGAATTTATGTGTCATAGGGAGTTATGGGGGTACCAAATTTCATTCTGGTCCATTCATGCATATCATTTTTTGTATTTTTATCTTTTATATATTAATTTACATGTAATATTTTGAAATAATGAGTGTTTTTTATTTATTTTATTAATATTGATCTAATTTATTCATTAATTTTATAAATTTAATGTCATTTCTATTAACATTTGTGATACACATGGATATTTTTTCAGCCAAGGGTGATCTGGAATGTGACTTATGTTATTTGGATTATTATTTTATTTATAATGACTAGATATTGAAATTAGTTTGTATAAAATAGTATCAGATCCTGTAAATAATTTTTCGTTAGAGTTAGGTTGAGGTGGGTTTTTTAGATCTTGAATATTAACCCATAAAAATAATTAATGAACCTATTTATGGTTGGAACTAAAATTAAGAGTAAAATTCAGGATCATATAATGCAACTTAATCATTTAATGGTTTATATTTTCTCTATATTTTCTATGGTGAGGTGTTCAGGGAATTAATTTTCAAGATAAGTAATGCCATTTTGTGTTTAAAGTATATGAATTACATGAAATTAGATGGAAACCCCAAATAAATATTTATTGTTTTTCCCAAATGGTTATTAATGGTAATCTAATTAGTATAATTTTTTTAATTATTCCATTAATTTAATATGCATGTTGATTTATAAAATAATTGGGTGATATTATGATATTAATAATGGTTTAATTGTATATAATGAAATCAATAATTTCAACTATTACATGAAGTGATATTTTCTCATAACTCAATAAAGTGATTTATATGATGATAAATGAAATTATTAGGATTTCAAAAATAAATGTGATTTATAAATGTCATTTTTGAATATTTTCGGTAAAATAAATTTGTTCGTATTAGGATATTGAAAAACATTAATGGGCCAAATGAGATTGAAAATTTATTTTAATTAAAAAATTTGTGATTATGTTATAATTTTTTTAAATTTTGATAATATTAAGAATTTGAATTTGTATCATGATAACGTTTTTGAAACAATATCGGTTTAAATTATTATGGACTCTTTTAGATATTATAATAATTTTATAGTATGTATTTTTTATTAAACTATTTTTATTGATGACTTAAAATTTTTGAAAATTAGGTTATAGTGTGATTTTTTTATTTTTATAAGTGTTGTTTGTTACGTGGAATTATTTTAGTAAAATTATATATTTATTTTATATGGATATACATTTAGGAACTTATAACATCAATTTATATGTCACTAAATTAGTTTCACAAATAATGTTAATGGATTATTTAAGTGGAAACCTAGTTATTTAAGTGTTTCTGATTCATTTTATGGTTTGGTGTGTTTTATTAATATATATGTTGATGGATTTTCTTGAATATATTTTTATGGGTAATCAAAATAACATTCTTAAATTTATTCAAATTATTATTTTTAATGTCTCCTTTATTAGATTAAGACATTCAGGTTAATGTTTATAAAACAAGTCTTTTAAAATATATATCTTCTATAAATTATGATTGTGGTGTGGCTTATATTTATATATTAATTGAATTAAATCTATTTTGAGTATTGGGTTTTTAATTTTAAGTTTATAATGAATCAATTGTTTTTTTTTTCATTGTACGTATTTGGAGAGGTATCTTGTGATATATTATATATAAAATTATTCAATACTAAAAGATGTATAGGTTTTCTTTGGGATGTGATTTTAAATTTAAATATTTTTATTTGAAATAAATGATTGTTTAGGTAATTTTTCTATCAGGTATGAATTGGATTTTTCTTCTAATTATGTGCTTTTCAACAAATGATAATAGAAATTTTTGGGATAATTTTATATTTTTTGTCTATTTAATTGTTATAAATGGTTTTATTAGAGGAAGGTTGTAATTTTAATATGTATAATAAAAATTATATTCTTCTAGGATTTGATCTTCAAAAGTGATAATTTTTAGTGTTATGAATCCCTAAAAATGATTGTATAAATCATATTGATCATTTAAATTAAGGGTTTATATGTAGGATTATAATTATATATTATTTCGATATAGTCTTAAAATAACATGTAATGAATGGTGATAAAATTTTTATGGAATTGTGTGGTGTTTGGATATGTGTAACTGATTAATTATTATTACATTAATGAATATTTGATTTGATTAATTATTTTAAAATATTCATGGGATGGTTATAAATGAGATTTGAATCATTAATTTTTTCGGATAGTGTTTGGATTGTATTTATTTGGGTAAAACGGTTTTCAAGGTTGTGTAAAACAAGAATTTCATTATTCCTTAGGTTATAATAATTATTATTTATTTAAAAGGGTTTTTAAATAAATAGGTTCTTTTATGATTAAAGTAATATATTTAGACACCCATGGACCATTTTATGTGTAATGAATTGTTTTGGAATGTTTGTATTTTCAAAAAGAAATTTTTTTACAATTTCATTGATTTGAACCTTTTTCCATTTTGAGTATGTATAATGGTTTTGATGACCCAATTTTATAAAAATATTTTATTTAAGTTTTGATTTTTATTACTGTTTTATTTTATTTTTAATATGATTCATATGATATTTTATTAGGATTTAATGTTGGGATATATTTTTTTGCTAAATTTTAATTTATGTTACTTATTTTCAATAGCTTCCCTCATAATTGAGTTTCATTGACTTGGTTGAGTTGTCTATAGATTAAAAACTAATAATTAGAGTAACAATTGTTTGTATTATGACTAAAAGGACATATTTGACATGATTTTGATTCATATTCATTGTGAATTATGAAAAATGGAATGTTTAATTATTTAATCATTATGATATTTATGATGTTTTATAAATAAAATAATTATGGAAGGAGTATAACACAATAAACATTGTTTCCAAAAGCTAAAACATGCATTTAATATGTATGTTTTTTTGTTTTTAGTGTTGTATGGAAATTTTGGGTCATGGTTATTATGAATGTGAATAGAATATGTGTTTTTAGAAAAAAAAAGTATTCTAGACTAAATTCATGGTTAGGGAATGATTTTTTGAAATTACATAACTCATATAAATTTCACTAATTTTGGAAATTCAAGGTTTATAAAATTATGTATAAAAAATTCTCATGTATAATTTCATTAAAACATGATTCACTACTAATTAAATTTTTTAAAACAATTTATAGTAACTTTGTATTGTGAAAAGTCTATAACAATCATGTTTTTGGCCTTAATTAGTTCTTAGAAACTAGTATATAGTTTAGTTATAGTCCTTTGACCAGAAAATTTTTCTGATAGAAGTTCAGAATATGATTTGAACTTAAAAAGATCATATATTTGATATAGGAGTCTATTTGTACTCTATGACATTATAAATTGAATCTAAGGAATATATCTATGATATATATAATTTTGGGAACCGTATATTTATTTTTTATTAGCATAAATAAGAATGAAATACCTCTAAAATATGTTTGAAGTTGGGGAACCCAATTTTTTATTTTCAGTGAAAATTTTGTAGGAATGAAGAATGGCCAATTATTTTGATATTTCATATTTATTTTCATTTAAAACATAAAATTTCATGCTATTAATTGGATTTATAATGAAAATAATGTTACATAAATTAGTTTTAATTTGAAAATAATGAGATTTTATTAAATTACATGTATGTTTTTTTTAAAAAGGGGGTCCAACATTATCATTTGAGATTATCGAAATGAAATGGGACTTGTATGATGGATCCAATAAGGAAATGTAATTTTAATTGTTTAAGAGTTTATATTATTTAATTATGGTGGGTATTACCCAAATAGTAATGAAATTTTGAAGTCTATATTTTTATTTGAGGTGTTTTTATTAAAGGAAAAATAATCTTTTTAACTTTTTAAATATTTCAAAATGTATAATTACTTATTTATTCAAATTGATCATATTTTTTAATAACATGACCTAATTGAGTATTTATAAGTGTGGACATTGTTATAGTGTGGAAAATTATGTCGGCCTCTTTTTTCTATCTTGTATATGTTTTATTATTATAATATTTTATGCATTGAAAAGAGTAAAATTTTATCATTTTTTAGAATTTATGAAAAATTATTAACTTATGTACAGTTATAGAAACCATTCATATTAACCATGTAGTATAATAATTTCATGAAAAAGGATGATGTATGATTTATGAATCTATGCAATGTTATACTGGAATTCAACAAAGTTGACACACAAATTTGTTTTTGATGTCACAAATTCCCAAGACTCTTAATAATGGATTTATAAATTATTATAATAATTTTGTTTCATATTTATTAAAATAATATAATTTATGTAATTTTTTTTCAAATTTTCCCCTTTTTTTATAAAATTCAATGGTAAATTATTTAATACGCATTTCCATTGATTTATTATAATATATATAAATATTATAAAATTGTTGATATGGGTATGAAGTGGAATTTTTTTTCATAGAAGTTTATGTCGGGGAGAATGATTATTAGATAATTATATAAGGGGTTGGAGTTATTATTATATTTCTACTATAATAGTGAAATATTAATATTTTTATAGGATGAACATTTTATATAAAATAGGGGAGGCA
Organism: Viscum album; assembly: GCA_963277665.1. Lineage (NCBI taxonomy): Eukaryota > Viridiplantae > Streptophyta > Magnoliopsida > Santalales > Viscaceae > Viscum > Viscum album. Next base: position 186,951,601 of record OY728133.1, on the reverse strand, counting down.
CTCTTCTCCACCTCATTTGGTTATGGTACATTAATGTGATGGAATGAGGTATATAAACACCATCTAAGATCCCATGTTTTCTATGGGGTACAAATATTTCAAATTTAATTTTGAATACTCAGTTTTATCCTTATGGGAATTCCTAGTGTGTTCATGAAAGAAATTGTGGGGGGGGGGGATTCTAGTTATTTTATGGAGGCCAGAACTCGAGACTTTAGAAGATGTAGCTGGGCCGTATGGTTAGTAGAAACTATGAATCCCAAGCCACAAGGTTATAGTAAACCATTGAGGGTGGTCTAGTTTACTGGCAGGGACTGCACAATTTTAACTGTGTGACCGATGCCACATTCTTGTGCATGTGTTTTAGATTTTATAACAAAGGGAAAACAAATGGTTTTTCTAACCATGCACAGTGACCATGAGAGGGGGTATTGAGGTTAAGTTTGGAGCATGGTTGGTGTAGAGTTTTGATAACAGTGTAGCCAAACACTATAATGTAGTTTTTAAATTGGAAATGAAATTTTCTTCATAATTTATTTAAGAGTTAACCCACCTCCTTCATTTATTATTTCTTCCAACATCTGTCCCCTCTCCCTCTTATTGAAGCTCCCAATTGAGCCAAACATAGGTATTGTGATAATTACTCAATTTGATGTCTGATTCATGTACTGATCATATCATTGGACAACCACCAATGAGTTATCCATTCCTTATACTACTTTCACCATTTATATTTCTATTAGTGAAGCTATTTTGGGTCTGGATCTTAAGACAAATTTTTAGGGATTTCTTCTATTATTCATTTTTTTGTGATTTGTATTGAATTTGAGTCTGAGACTCGATGAGTACTCCTCTATAGGAATATTGTAAGTGTTCTATACATTTTCCCTCATGATTATTTTACCCTTGGGGTAAATTAGTCTTGCCTTGTATAATTGAGAATTGAATATGGTAATTAAGATAATCCTTAAAGGTTTTAAGCACCTTGTAACACATTGTCATTAGATTAAAGGTATGAATTGGTAAATCCATTTATTTTTATATGATTATTAATGGATCAATGATATGATTAAATTAATGGTTTATGGGAAATGTTATGAATTGGTTATGATGATAAAGGAGGGTTTGTGGTGTGGAACTGATGACCCACTAGGATTACTTAGACATTTCCACTCCTTGGATCCTGTAAACTTGACTTAATTGGATACCTAGGACATTTATACTCCAAGGATCTGACAAACATGGATGTATTGTACATTTATACTCTGAGGATCTAGTTTAACTAGTTTACTTGAAAATCTAGGATTCCTTTTTCATATCTACTCCTTTGATTCTATGTACCTGAATTGTAGGGATGCCTTGGAAATTTATACTCCTTAGATCCAATAATTATATTAGGATACATTGGAAATTTCCACACTTTGGATCTGAAAATCATATTAAGATTCCATAGAGATTTATACTCCTTGGATTCAATTTAATTGGATTATTGACCCATTGGTATGAATTCAAAATGTCTACTACTTGGACCTTATCCATGGTAGGGTTCATACATGATTGCATGACATAGGAAATTGATGATAATTGATTTGTTTTAGAGTTTTACATTGTGATTTAATTTGTTGATCATAATGAGACTTGACATACCATGCAATATCACATATATTATTATTACTTGTACTCATATTATATTTGTACACTAATTCGAATTATAGAGATATATTGGTCTTGTTATAGACACTATTTTTGGTATCCTGATGAGTGTTTTCTCACAACCTTCTCAACCCTCGTATTGGGTACTTAGAAAAAAATTCAAGGAATCATGTACAGATATAGGTAAATGATTTCTTAATGATGCTTCATTGACTGTTTCATAGGATTAGGGGAGAACAAAATAGGGATTTGGATCATGATTACATATAAGAATAGTTTCAATATGTTCTTTTTGTACTTTGATACTTATATGTTTACTAGACTCTAATTTCTATGTATTAACTTACTTTTGTATATAATTCCATAATCATTATTTGTACATGATAATGTTGGAAGATATTACGTTGTTATTTATATGATTGATGTTTATTATTTAGTTGTTATGTCATTACATATTATTCCTTTATTTTTTGTTATGATTATACCATTGTGTTACACATATATCAGGAGGATATAGTCTCCCTAATGATCCATAATGGAACCACACTTCTAGTTGACACCCTCCGGAATATGGGGAGGCATTATGGAGGCTATATGGAAAATTAGACTTGGTTAATGTTGAGTGTGCTGGAACTGGGCATGCAGCGGAAGCCCCAAATAGGTGGTTTTTAAATTTTTTCCTTCGACGATCGATGTAAACTTGTCGATGTCAGTGCATAGATACCCAATTAAATATGTAGATCTCGCTTGAATGGTTTTAGCAAAAATTTAAGCCGTAAAAATACATGGTTTAATTCTAATGTCACACACGATGTCTGCTCATCGTTGGAAATCTCTGCACAAATAATCTGATGTCAAATTTCTTTATATCTTCCACACATGCATTAATGAATCTATAGGAGCGTCATTCGCCATAATCCGGGTGTTAGTGTAGAATTGCGATGATGCCTTCGATGCTCCAACGGTCACTGCATCGCTTCACCAGCAATGCCCGGGAGAGAGCTCCATCTATGCTCCTTGGATCCAGAGGGTCTCTCTCTGGAATATGGGAGAGAGTGGAGGAGAGATAAGTTCCATGATTAGTAATTATAAATATCCTCTCCTCTAATATTTAGAGTGGTTAATTAATTACCCGGAAATTCCAAATCGGCCCCCCCGAATAATCAACGCACAATTAATGACATATTATGACTACTAAACTCAGTCATAAATATTATTATAATTTAATTTTAATATATTAAAATATATTACATAATAACAATTGAGTCATTAACTCAACTCTTCACTCCCACAAATATTAATTGAACCTTGAATAATTTTATATTCATCAATTAATATTTTTCATGTATTTACTAAAAATTGTAAATACATTTAATAAATAAATTCAATACTCATTATTCTAAACTTGAATAGTATTAATTTATTTATTGTATTGGAGATAGTTTATCTTTGGACAAATCGTGGACCCCTGTGGCGGGGCCCACTATGTCCAAAACTCTTCTTCCACTGAATAAGGAAGATTCTTGAATATGCAATTGTGTGTAACCCTCTAAGCCCTTATCTCGATAGTAATGAATAATATTCACCGACCAAGAGTGTGATCTAGCAACCCATCATGGCCCCTGAAGAGATAAGGATTTTCACACCAGCGACAACCAACCTACGAACATGCCCTATGTAATATAATCTCTTTGTTAGTAATATCTGGTAAAGCAGGACACACTCTCGTGTCATTGCCCTTTTCCTGGTTTATTGTTTGTTGATGTAACTGGATGGATTTACCCTCGACTACCATGGAAATTGTCTTAAAAAGGTACTACCATCATTATCAACATGGCCTAAGATATATTACTTCAATAACCCAGAAGCGAGAAATCCTTTCTTGACCATTCAACAAATGTCATGCCACCAATTAAGCACCCAACACAAACTACCTCACCAGGACTTCATCACCGTGGTTTTCATCTTGCATCATAGTACGTAATCAAGTGACATATACTGGAAATGATCTCAACTCAGGAGACCATTACACATGATCATAGATAGGAACATCCAATTATACCCAAAATATGTGGAGTTCCTATTGGTGGGTCAGTTCTCATGATCTCACTTCTAGAGATCAAAAAGCGTGAAAATCATGAGAAGAAGTCTTAATGCTTATGAGCCCCCAACACTTGATAGTCAAACATATACTATGTCCAATCTGTAAAATGTATCTATACTGTAGAACATATATTTAAGATTAATGTTGTAGTATCTTGAGGTTCTCGTTATAGTCTGGGAACTTCTATAACTTTCGATACAACAATTAACTTTTGGAGATTACCATTTCAATAGTGGATGCAAGAAATTTCTACACTATAATGGTAGGAAGACATCATATATAGGTAATTGTATACATGATATGGTAATCTAAAGAACTGAATATGTGGGTCTTGGGAACCCAATATTTCAGCACTCCCACTTCCACTAGAGCCAATATTATAACCAAACTTGTTAGATACTCAGATGATGACCATCATGTTTCTACTGAGTAACGACTTTAGCTACTAGGTCCGCCATGGTTCTGCCGCATGGCTATTCTACTAGTGCGACCCTATCTCATTAGGTAAAACTTCTCAAGAGATGGTATCCAGAGTATATTAATTTTTTTCCACTGTCATAGCTTGACATCTTGTCTAGTAAGAATATCATAATTTAGATTATGATAATACTTTACTCACTATGTCCGATTCCAAGAACTGGATTAGATTGTGGCATATCTACTTCCTAGCTTCTTCAGAAGCTGCAATGTACTCAGTCCTTGTATATATGGAAAACACTGGCTTATATGAGCTTGAATCGCTCATCACCATTAGCCTAAATGCAATACCATATCCCATTGAACTATTGAAGACTCATTTTTATCCCTGAAAACTAGTGTCCTTTCTTCACCACTTACTAGGTACATATATTTTGTACTTGCCGAAGTACAACTAGATTGTTCAAACTACATCCCTTGAAGTGATCCTGGATATAATTGATATTTTCCTATTATAAAACATTCCTTGGAAATATCGGTTCTTTTTCATATCATGGAACACATGACTGATCCATCACTCTGACTTATGTATTTCAACTCACTACATTTATCTCTTCCCATGTCACAAACCAATCAACATGGAGAGATTATGCCATGTGAAGTAGGAAATAATTCATCTATTGAATTGTTCCAACATGTATTTTTCCAATACAATGTCACTATATGTATGATTAACTAGGACCAAGAAACCTATATATCTACCTCAGTAGATCATGTTCCCTAGAACATGGGTTGCTACTTGAATCCAATCACTGAAGAATAAATTTTATTTTGGTCTGAACTAACTATGAGACCAATTTTTGTTTTCTATATGTTGCATAACATATTTATTATTGGAAAACCTTAATGCTCCCTCTAATCTATGGTAGACACATGGAAAACAATTTTTAAAATGTATATTCTATGATAATGTTTCTTACTTTAATTGTAAAATTTATTTCAGTAACTTGCAACCTTGATTATCCTTCTGTGAGGTGACCATCTCTTTTTGGTTGCATCGTATAGTCATAATCCTTGATTGGTGGTCATGACATCCAATGATAAATAATTTGATCATAAATACTACCTATGATAAGTAAAATTCTAATAGATTTAGGCATAAAAACGTTGTGAAACCAATCAAGCCTTATTGGTACTACACTTGTATCATCCATGTATCAACTCACATAAATACCCACCACAGTATTCAAAAAATAACCCCCTTTTCACTTTGATACATGGAATCCATTAATTGAATTTCAGTTGGTCTTATCAATTTTAGCTAATTCCATATTCTGATTACTTGTAGTAAATATTATTCATATTGAATAATAGATCACCAACTATGGTGAACATAAAAAACATCATCGTGGTTTTATCCTTCCTACACAGTATGTGTCTCCGGAACATACTTTGTTCTACATGCACTTCTGGAACTAGTTCCTATGCCATCTATTTGTGCTTCTTGAGCATTGACAAAACACAAGTCAATATAGCTCCCACTATCTCTAATAGATATGTTGACTGTTATATAAAAGTGTAGTCCTTTTCTTGACTACCTACTCTTCTATCTTAGGGATTTACGTAATATCCTAAGCAATCATCTGGATAAGTACCTTAGATGCACAATGTGTTTAACATGATTCAAGTTTGTTTGTGTCCTAACAAAATATTTGCATCCAAACAAATGTTCTTAGGACATAATGGGTTTACATCATACAATGAATCGTATGATATCCATTTTTCATTATAGTTGGCATTTGGTTGTGGGATATCACTGTTATTTGCAAATCATTTCATGAAATATAATGGAAGATTCTGCAAGTTCCAAAATTGATATTACTTACATCAAAATTTTTATGTATAACATATGCATTTAGGAATTGCTCCACGCTACATGTTTTTTGATAAATATTCTTATGTAAGACTTCATCATCAATCCTCCTCATTAAAATCAATGTCGTGATGTCAATAATGTAATGTGTGTTTAGGAATTACTCCAAGCTACATTATCATGATTGATGAATGCTTGGTCGAGATATTCTTCAGTATCCCAACTCGAAGAAACTCATATCTCTTGACCATGAATATACTTCACTTTATTTTTCCTTAGTTACTTAAAGGAATATTATGAAGTATATATACCTTCAGATTATATTTGGAATAGTTCATGCATACAAGTTGAACTATTTCCAAAAGATTTGTGACATACATTTATTTCTAAGGGATCATTTTTCCAAAATAAAGATGTCGATAATACCAAAATTATTTAGCTGTGCTGAGCCTAAATACCATACTTGGTATATTCATGACATCCACTTTCAGTATTACTTCTCAAAGAATTTTTTTTTCTCAACTGATATAAGTCTTACATTTATATTCATCACTAATGGCCTATGATTCATGTATTACTGAACTAGTGATTGAGTTTACCAAAAATTTCATTCATTCCAGAACATGAAAGAATGTCGTTATGCATCAAAGGACACATGAGATTAATGTTTATGGTTATACTCAATTATAGTTCAACATAAATCATTCACTATAAAATTAAGAAGTCGTGTACTTCTCACCACATGCATAGGTATCACCCTTTTGTAGCCACTTAGAGAATACACCTGACTTCTGGTAATGTTTCTAAACATAATAAGTTATTGTATTTAAATACGTATATGCAAAAAACATACAGTATTAAATACCCAAGTATTAAAAGGAAACATTACATCGATTAATATGCATGTTGTAAAAGTGGAAACTTGCTCCTTTAAATAATTTTATTGCTTTTAAACATCCATTGTATTATTTTACAATATGAAATTTAATAACCTTTGTTAATACCTCATTAATTGAAGGGATTCACAAACGTGTCATTGAAATTAAAAGCCTTTGACCTTTACATATTGTCTTTCAATTTATTAGCCATAAAATTTAAAGATAAAATTGTCTTTGAATTATTATTCACTTGGCGAACCATACCTAGATAGTTATTGGAGAATTTACCAAATACATGATTGCTTTATAACTTAAAATGAGAGTTGAGTAATTTTGTGAAAATGATATGAGAAAGGGATCCATTTAAAGATCATGATCAATCATTCAATTTACACATGTCAGTGTAAACTTCGCCTTATTCATATAATTGCTTATCTTTCTCCTTGAAAACATCCTGGATATGAGACTTCATGTTATATCATCCATGTCTTGGTGTAGTGATCGAAACTGAGACTAGAAAATGATGAAATCATAATGATATAACTATCATATTCTTTGTACATTAGTCTCCTATAAGCAATTTTCACCCTCACTTCTTGAGGTTGTTTAACAGTGTTGGGGACACTAACACCTCGAGTTTCCAATATCATAGTATTATGTGCACACGCCTATTCTATACATGGATACTCGTGTCAGTGTGGACATTGAATTTATCCATTATAATATCGCAGTTTTAATCCTGTGGTATAACATTCCATTTTTTCTACATAAATGAATATTTGCAGATGAGTGCCTTTTTTCAGGATTACCGGTTTATTCATTTTTGATTGATTACATAAATAAATTAATGTCTCCCACTATTTTATCAGATTCTAGGAACCCTCTATACTAGAATCTAAATACTCTATCACTATATTATTCTAGTGGCAAGGATCCCAGAACCACCCCTCATAGTCTACAAGTTATGGCTAGGTGGGCTTTTGTCTAGCCGACCACTTTTACTTGCAGTTCCATGATCTGTTGAGTGAAGTCCCAGATTCTTAAAATCAGAACTTGATTAACTCAACGCCTACCTCTAAAATTACAACTAGCTAGCTATGGATATTTCTTTGCTGCAATTTTAGTTAAGTTGAACCACCACTCATATAAAGACTCCTCTGTAGTAAGAGGTACCCTAAGTTATGGCATGACTAGAACCAAACACAATTGGTTTTGTCCAGACATGAATGATGGAAGGTGGTTATGACTTAATATATATATATATATATATTGAGGTTTTTATTATTTTTAATGTGACGAATGAAATCATTTTCTATCTTTATAAGCCTATACTATTTGATCACAATCACAACTGACCATGCAAGAACTAGAAATTTCATCACATCACATGTTTATTTTATCTTTCATGTTTTTTTATTATTCTATGTGATCACGCTCTACCAACACATTCACAAAATAATAAACCATGCAGAAATAAAATGAAAAACCTGATCATGAGCCAATTCTAATGGTTGATCCATTGAGTGAATAACAGACCAACCGAAACCCTAGGGGTAAGTACCTTTAGTCGCATGGCTTTCAACTTGAATAGCAACGTCTGCTCATCCATTGCATGCAACTCCTGTTAGTTGCATCGACGTCACATGGCGCGAAGTGCGTTATTTGTCACCTTGTCATTATACAACTATACTCACACGCAGGCCAGAGGTCTTGGGGTATAAAATTTCAACTCTGATAATGGGCGCGCAAGCCCTTATACAAATAATGACACTTGAGACGACACGCCGATCGTCTTTTATTTAGTTAAAATAATTATCACAAAACCATTTCAATAAATAAATAAATAAATAAAATAAACACGAGACATACATTGGTCGGTCCATGTCTCATGACCAGTATAGGCTTTAACTCGGGTATATATAAAATAAATGTAGAATAAATTTAAACTTGCATTAAATAAATTCTGAGGGCATTTAATGAAATTAAAAACTTCACCCTTTTTTGTAATTCAATTTAACGTCGTTCAGTCCAGATTTAATTAACTTAATTTTAAATGTAACACCCCGACCCTAGTTACCCAGAGTCGGTGCATTATTACATAACATTGGAATGATCACAAGAAAGATCAAATCTCGAAAGACCGATTGGTTTGGTAGCCTTGGAAAGCCTATATATATTCATAATGTTTTACATTACATCATAAAGTGAAAAACTACTACAACAACATAGTATCCATATTCCACACTCATATCCCCACATAAAATCCTTGCAGGTCATTCATAATTTACTTCTTCACTTCCTGGGAAAAATAAAACATAGAAAAGGGGTGAGCTCAAATGCCCAGTAAGGATAAAAATATAGCGGAAACTTTCCTAAATAAGAATAAACATTTAAGGCAATGTATAACTAAAACAAAAGCCTTTTAAACTTGAACATTCAAAATAGTATGGAATAAATAAAATGAAATAATTCCATTTACTTATTCACATGGATATTCTACTAATCGAATAATCACATGCAAAATCAATAACCACTTTCATAATTATGGAATGCATAATGCCAGACTATCATAACCACATAGCCAAGGCCTCATGCCAAGACTACAAATATGATTTTTTCAAGGCCTTGTGCCAAGACACTAGTTTGTCTCATGAGACCTACCGATGCATCGAGGAGCTATAGCAGGCTCCACCCGTCACATATTAAGTCCAATGCATTCCCATATGAAAAGGTTTAAACATAACAAAAACATTCGTATTAAAACTAGCATACAAAATGTCAATACTTTCACCATAAACTATGAATGGTATAAAAATAGCACATCCACAGTCAAACATATCACAAAACCTTCAATATAGTACAGAAGTTTTGTATCACACTAAATCAACTTCATATAATCATAAAATCCATCCAAGGATGTTGACATAGATGAAATCAAAACTATTTGAGAGAAATATCTCCTTTTTTTGAAATCATTTAAAAGTCACACATTTATAAAGGAAGTAATTAAAAAGAGATTTTTGAATCAAAGTGTCCCATACCAATTTGAAACTTTTGAAAAGAAATATAATTTCAAAACATTCATGTCCATATAAATAAATCCTTAAAATCATTTTGAAAACATGGACATTAATTAAAAAGATTTAGAAATATAGATCTTTAAAACATTTAAAATTATGATCTTGATGAAGAGTACATTTCACTAATTATTAAAATATTCATTTACTTTGAAAATATTCTTATAATCATGTAATGGAAGCTTCGATGATTTTATAATGGCGTTAAATAGCCGCACCCGCCGTATAAGTTAAAAAAACATTCTTACCTTAATCCTGTCGAAAAGGTTAAAAAGCACCTTGTTTGGAAAATTATGGAAAGATTCCTTTATAAACCTCTTATAAAAAGTAAAAAAATGGTATAAATGACTTTAACCCATCTTCTTGTAAATGGTGAAAATGTTTTGAAATACATTTTGAAGAAACTTGGATGAGGATGATAAAGAAATCCCAGTAGATTATTACGTATAAACAACCTCGGATAATGGAGAGATTGCGAAATAAACCCTTACCTTGTACTTTTCCTTGGTTGGGGTAGGTTAACCTCCTGTATAATGGTGAAATAATTGTTAATAAATTATACAAGAATCATATATATTATTATGATATCATATATGATCTTTTAACATTGATTTGTTAAAAATATCTTAGAATTATCATCGTTTCGGGTGTTAACTTTCTCATTTTCTTTTATATGTTTTGTTACGTAAGACATGTTTATAATGGAAAGGTTGTATCTTATTCATATCCAGAATTATATCAAGACCTTAAACATCATTTTTAAATCATCAAATGATAATTATACTTGAATGGATACGATGGAGAATGAATCTCATTGCGTTCGTGGAGACGGTAGTCCGTACGTACGCACAAGAGACAATATCATTCTTTTGATATTAAAATAATATATAAATGTATGGTATATCATATATACAGAATCATTAACATGTTATATTTATTATTTAAATGAGTTACACATCATTATTATACCCATCCAAATAATAATATATTGAATAACAATTACACCACGACGTGGAGACAGTAAGCCGTACGTACGCACGTATGGTGACATGTTATTCAAAGGGTGGATAGAATACTGAATATGGTTGTAACATATTTATAATAACATCACAGTATATATATGATACTGGAGTTATTATTTTATAATGGTAACAACAAAGGAAGAAGAAGTGGAAGAAGAAAGGAACTTGGAAAAGGGTGGTGAAATCATTACCTCTTCTTCGGTTTCTTCCTTTTGATTTGATCAAAAGGGCTCCTTAGGTTGGATTTATGATCAAAATAAGGCCTCTAGGTTGTATTGAGGGAAGTTGGGAGAGTATTTGGGCAGAGTTTGTCCGAACCAAAAGGCTTTGAAGGTGTGAAGAAAAGAGAAGGAGGAGTGCCCTTTTATAAGAGGGGTGAGGGGCACCTTTGGAAAAGCTAGAAATATTAATTTATAATAAATTCATATTCGGTTTCTAATTGCACCAAAGTTTATTATTTAAATTTTAAGGTGTGGATAGGTCGAAAACAACTCAACCAGTATAATTTATACAGGTTTGGGTCATTATATTAACCTTATCTTTAAGTATTAACTCTAAGTTAATTAGTTTCACTTTTACAATGTCTCTTTGTATTTTTATATTATATGGTTAATAAACATACTATATACATCCAAACGACCCCCAAGTGGTCCATTAATGATGAAAATATCATGATATAAGTATATTGGCCGAACATTATATTTTTAGGAATTTAATATCAATTAATAATATAATATTTGTTTTAAGAACTCTTTTATGTCAATTTTGACACTATTCAATAGTTGATTTTTTTGAAACTCATAACAGATTGATTACTTCAAAAAAAAAGTCAAATAAATCAATCCTAATATATCATATTATCCTAGAAAATTAGTTTAATTCATTAAAAGTTTCATATTATATTTATTTTGGTATTTATAATATCAATTATTTTAATTTTTCACTATTATAGTAATTACTTCATCATCATTGTGTCATAAATATATTAACTTATTTAATGTATAAAAATTATAAATAAAATATCATTATGTAGGAAATCTTTTTATATTTCTAATTAATATTTATAATCTAAAATAAAACATATATAACCCTATGTGAAAATTGTTTTTCTAAAAGATATATGCTTGTGTCATTTTTGTATTCATTTTAACTTAATTAAAATAAAGTGTCCCTATCACCTACAAGTGGCACCATGGGGTCCCAAAATCGACCCCAAGATGCCTATGGTCGAACATTTATCAACCAATAAGTCTAGGACACGTTTTAGGGTAATTTAGTATTATTATAATATTATTTTTAACCCTTATTTACCGGATTTACCTTTAACCATGGTAAATAAAATATTTACCGTAGTAATTATTCAAAATGTCTAAAAATAAAAGTTACCTATTTACACAATTTGAATATCTTGATTCCAAATATGGAATCCATTTTTATAAATTCAAAACACAGAAGTGGCAGAAATTAATTTAAAATTAAATCCCGCTGTCAAAACAAAAAGCGTTTTTTTAAGAGATAATAACTATCAAAAGATTGACACTTGTTTATGTTCGGTTTAATTGTAAAATTATGTCCAATGACCAACATTATATTAAATGGTAAAAATATATTCTAAATATACTTTAAAACCACTCAAATTCATAATTTATCACTATTAATTAATTTGAATAAAAAAGTTGTTTTTAATTAAAATTTAGTAATTTTCACTATTCATCATAATATTAAAGTTATCCGAAAAGTACCAAAATTTCACCTTAGGCTAAATTCGATATTCCGAATCCAAAAATGAAGTCAATTTTGAAATAGAAAATATATATAATTTCAAAAAGTAGGTATTACTATTCATAACGGCTAGTTTGATTGGTTATGGTGTGTTAGAACTCGGTGTTGCGTACAGCACACGCTATCACATTATTCAAAGAGAAGCGTACCTTAGAAGTTTGGGGTGTTACATTATCCCCTCATTCAAATAATTTCATCCTCTAAATTTCTAGAATACTTATCACATGAAAAGACCCGGGTGGTTCTTCATCATAAGTTCCTCGGGTTCCCACATTGCCTCTTCCATCTTATGGTTTCTCCACAAAACTTTTACCAGACGTGTCGTCCGGTTTCTCAGTACTTGTTCTCTCGTATCAAGAATCCTGATGGGATCTTCACAATAAGATAGATCGGGTTCCAGTTCTAATTTTTCATAGGTGAGTACATGCGTTGGGTCAGGCATGTATTTCCTCAATAGAGGTACGCGGAACTCATCGTGAACTTTGGAGAGACTTGGCGGCATTGCTAATCGGTAAGCTACAACCCCAATTCATTCTAGAATTTCGAAGGGTCCGATGTACCTGGGACTCAATTTACCTTTCTTACCAAAACGTATAACTCCCTTCCATGGAGATACGTTCAGGAAAACATGATCACCGACTTAAAATTCCAAATCCTTCCATCGATTATTAGCATAGCTCTTCTGCCTACTTTGAGCTGCTTTGATGAGATTTTGGATTACCTTCACCTTTTCCACCGTTTCCTCCACCAGTTCTGGGCCTACAAGTTTCTTTCACCAACGTCACCCCAACAGGTTGGTGTATGACATCTTTTTCCGTATAACGCTTCATATGGTGTCATCTGAATACTCAAATGGAAGCTATTGTTATAGGAAAATTCTACCAGAGGTAAATATTGATCCCACATACCCTGAAAGTCAATTGAGCAAGATCTCAACATGTCTTCTAAGGTTTGAATAGTCCATTCTGATTGTCCGTTTATCATAGGGTGGTAAGCAGTGCTCAAATGAAGTTCAGTATCCAGGGATTTCTGAAGACTTTTCCAGAATCTTGAAGTAAAATGGGGATCACGATCAGAAACAATCGATAGGGGTACACCATGAAGTCTCACAACATCATTAATATATAGTCTTGCTAGACGTTGCAGTGGTAGATCTTCTCTTATAGCAAGAAAATGTACTGACTTAGTCCGACGATCAACAATAACCCATATTGCATCGTTCCTTCTAGGAGTCTTTGGTAGCCCCATGACAATGTCCATCATAATATTGTCCCATTTCCACTCCGGTATGGGAAGAGGTTCCATGACTCCTCCAGGATATTGCCTTCCAGCTTTCACTTGTTGACAAACCATACATCTTGACACAAAATCATCAATCTCCCTCTTCATGTTGTCCCACCAAAAATGTTCCTTCAAATCTCTATACATTTTGGTGCTCCTAGGGTGTATAAAGAAATTGGAACTATGAGCATCATCCAGCAATTCCCTTTTTAGATCAGGTATATTGGGAACACAAATTCTCTTCCCGAATTTCAAAATTCCATCTTCATACACAAAGTCTCTCAGTCTCCCATCATTCACAACTTTAATCATCTTTTGAAATTCTTCATCATCGGTCTGAGAACTCTTAATCCTTTCTAGTAAAGATGGTTTGGCAACCATTTGAAAAATCACTGATGTTTCACCTTCCCAAGTTATTCCCATGTCCATCTTCACTAGATCCATCAAAATTGGATCCCTTTCAATTCTCATCACGTTCAAAACTCCATGGTCTTTTCTGCTCAAAGCATCTGCCACCTTGTTTGCCTTACCCGGGTGGTAGTGTATCTTGCAATCATAATCGTTGAGTAATTCAAGTCATCTTCTTTGCCTCATGTTGAGTTCTTTTTGTGAGAAAATATACTTCAAACTCTTGTGATCAGTATAAATCTCACATTTTTTACCATAGAGGTAGTGCCTACATATCTTCAAAGAAAAGATCACAGCTGCTAACTCGAGATCAGGAGTAGGATAGTTTTGTTCATGAATTTTCAACTGTCGTGACGCATATGCAATAACTCTATCATTCTGCATAAGGACACAACCAAGTCCTTTCTTTAATGCATCACTATAAATAACGAACCCATCATTCCCTGATGGTAGGGTCAATATAAGAGCATTGACTAATCTTCTCTTCAATTATTTGAAACATTCTTCACACTCTTTTGTCCAAACAAATTTAACCCCTTTACGTGTGAGCTTCGTTAATGGGTTAGCCAATCGAGAAAAATTCTGGACGAAACGTCGATAATAACCTTCCAAACCAATAAAACTACGTACCTCAGTTATACTCGTAGGTGCTGGCCATTCTTGGATTTCCTTGGTATTAGAAGGATCAACAGAGATTCTATCTTTAGAGACAATATGGACAAGAAAAGAAATCTCTTGAAGCCATAATTAACACTTGCTAAACTTCCCATATAATTCATGCCTCCTCAGAGTCTTCAAGATAATGCGCAAGTGATTTTCATGATCTTCATATCTTTTGGAGTATACCAAGATATCATCAATAAAAACTACCAAAAATTCATCTAGATACTACTTGAAAACACTATTCATCAGATCCATGAATACAGAGGGTGCATTAGTCAATCCAAAAGGCATTATAGTAAACTCGTAATGCCTGTACCTAGTTCTAAATGTTGTCTTCGAAATGTCTTCCTTCTTTACACAGAACTGATGGTATCCAGATCGAAGGTCAATCTTTGAATAGTATTGAGCTCTATGCAGTTGGTCAAATAAATCATCAATTTGAGGTAGGGGATACTTTTTCTTTATCGTTATAGCATTGATCTCCCTGTAGTCAATACATAACCTCATAGATCCATCTTTCTTTTTAACAAAAAGAACAGGGGATCCCCATGGAGAAACACTAGGGATAATAAATCCTTTATTACTCAATTCCTCTAGTTGTTTCTTTAGTTCAACTAATTCTATAGTGTACATTCTATAATGGGTCTTCGATATAGGCCTTGATCCAGGAATTAAATCAATGGAAAACTCAACTTCTCGTTCTGGAGGATGTCCAGGTAAATCTTCTGGAAATACATCTACAAATTCATTCACAACAGTTGCATCCTCTATTTGAACATTTCTTTCCTCACCCACAGTTATTTCATTATCTTCCTCCCCAATAATTAAATTTAGTTGAGCTACTGGGGGTGGATCTAAATAAGAATTAGGTGGTGACGATTCTACTCTAAAGATAAGGTGTTCCTTATCATTATCATCAAGAATCGTAACCTCTTTCTTCTTACAATAAATCTTCGCATCATAGTCTAAAATCCAGTCTATATCGAGGATTATATCAAACTCAATCATAGGTATGACAACGAGATCAGCAGATAAAGAACATTTATGTGCTCTAATGGGGACTAATTCAAAAAACTTTGTTGCAATGATACATCCCTTAAGAGTTTTAACTGACAACTCCCTTGTTAAATAAAATTGGAAATATCTAATTTTCTTAGAAAACCGGGAAGATATGAAACAATGCGATGATCCAGAATCAAATAATGCATTTGCTAAACTTGAGGAAACCATTAAATTACCATCCACCACGTCTTTCGGAGCTTCTACCTCAACATTAGTGATAGCATAAGCTTGGCCTTGATCCCTTGACCTTTTCTGAGGTAAGTTCTTCTAACGCTTAAGACATTCATTTGCATAATGCCCCATCTCCCTGCAATTGTAGCACTGAACATTGGTAGCTTCCTTCTTCCCCTTGCAATCACGAGCTTGGTGGACTTTTTCACCACACTTGTAACAGACTCCCATTCCCTTCAAGCAAGTACTGGGGTGTTTCTTCCCACATTTACCACAGGATGAATATTCAACCATTCCATTCTTCCCCTTATTTCCATTCCCAGATTGATCAGCAGGCCTCTTCTTCTCTTGGTTTTCTTTAAAGTCATAAGACTTAGAGAATTCCTTTTCGGTCTTGATAGCACATGAGACAATGTCTTCGTACGATGAAAAGGATTTTGAGACTAATTCTTGATGGAGAAATGGTTTTAACCCATCAAAGAAACGATCAATCTTACTTCTTGGGTTACGTATATAATCACCAGCATACCTTGCTAACCTTGTAAAGTTAGCCTCATACTTTGTGATATTCTCATCCTCCTTCTGTCTCAGACTTAGAAATTGTCTTTCCATATCTGCTCGATGGTCGCGAGGAAAGTATTTTTCTAAAAAAAGATCTTCGAACTCCATCCATTTAATATTTGATACTTCATCATCTTCCTTCGAATTTTGAATCAATGACCACCATTGATCAACATCTCCAGTGAGGCGGTAAACTGCCATGATAACTTTTTCCCTTTCACTACTCCCCAAAGCCTGAAATATTTTCTCTATGGAAAATATCCATTTCTCAGCTACTAAGGGATTTGTACTCCCATTGAATGTTGGTGGTTGTTGCCTCATGAATCGATCTATCATTGATCCTCCACGCTGCGGATTAGGGTGCTCCATACGGGTAAGGTTATTATTCATAACCTGAGTGAGTTGTCCCAGTATGGTGATTAGCTGATCAGCACCAATTGCATCACCAACTCCACTATAATTGTCTTGAGTAGGAGGGAAATCCCTACATGGAGTGCGTGCATTGATACAGTTTCCATTTCTTCGACTATGTTCCATTTCTAAACAATGGCATAAACTAGATCACTTTATGAATCAAAATACATAATTTCATACTTATAAAACACCTAACATAAATTGAACGATTTATGGATATAATCCATAATCATAAAACTGTTTTCTTAGAGGAATTATATACTCATAAACACTTCATAATGATTTGTAAAGAAAATGAGAGTTATCCTAAGCATATCCCCTGGGAGTGTCGTAACCAAGAGTGCAGCAAGGCCCGTTGTCGTGCACAAGTTCCCGTTCTAGTCTAGATCAAAGCGGTGTTTTTGGGTTTTACCCCTAGGTACATCTGTGCCAGAGCCGCCTCTACCTGCTCATATCTTGACAGGGATATATTGCTCGGAAAACTCACAAAATCTTTACAATACCAAAATTCTAGGAAGTTCTTCTACACTAATCCTCAAAGTTCATCTTAGGTCTACGTGCTCTAATCAGAGTTTATCTAAATCTAGCTTCCAAGGTTTGTACTAAACTTCCTCTGATACCAACTGTAACGCCCCGAACCTAGTTACCCAGAGTCGGTGCATTATTACATAACATTGGAATGATCACAAGAAAGATCAAATCTAGAAAGACCGATTGGTTTAGTAGCCTTAGAAACACTAGATATATTTATAATGTTTTACATTACATCATAAAGTGAAAAACTACTACAACACCATAGTCTCCATATTCCACACTCATATCCCCACATAAAATCCCTGCAAGTCATTCATAATTTACTTCTTCACTTCCTGGGAAAAATAAAACATAGAAAAGGGGTGAGCTCAAATTCCCAGTAAGGATAACAATATAGCAGAAACTTTCATAAATAAGAATAAACATTTAAGGCAATGTATAACTAAAACAAAAGCCTTTTAAACATGAACATTCAACATAGTATGGCATAAATAAAATGAAATAATGCCATTTACTTATTCACATGGATATTCTACTAATCGAATAATCACATGCAAAATCAATAACCACTTTCGTAATGATGGAATGCATAATTCCAGACTATCATAACCACATAGCCAAGGCCTCGTGCCAAGACTACAAATAAGATTTTGTCAAGGCCTTATTCCAAGAAACTAATTTGTCTAATGAGACCTACCGATGCATTGAGGAGCTATAGCGGGCTCCACCAGTCACATATTAAGTCCAATGCATTCCCATATGAAAATGTTTAAACATAACATAAACATTCGTATTAAAACTAGCATACGAAATGTCAATAATTTCACCATAAACTATGAATGGTATAAAAATATCACATCCACAGTCAAACATATCACAAAACCTTCAATACAATATAGAAGTTTTGTATCACACTAAATCAACTTCATATAATCATAAAATTCATCCAAGGATATTGACATAGATGAAATCAAAACTATTTAAGAGAAATATCTCCTTTTTTTGAAATCATTTAAAAGTCACTCATTTATAAAGGAAGTAATTAAAAAGAGATATTTGAATCAAAGTGTCCCATAACACTTTGAAACTTTTGAAAATAAATATAATTTCAAAACATTCATGTCCATATAAATAAATCCGTAAAATCATTTCGAAAACATGGACATTAATTAAAAAGATTTAGAAATATAGATCGTTAAAACATTTAAAATTATGATCTTGATAAAGTGTACCTTTCACAAATTATTAAAATATTCATTTACTTTGAAAATATTCTTATAATCTTGTAATGTAAGCTTCGACGATTTTATAACGGCGGTAAATAGCTGCCAACTCCGTATAAGTTAAAAAACAATCTTACCTTAATCCTGTCGAAAAGGTTAAAAAACACCTTGTCTGGAAAACGATGGAAAGATTCCTTTATAAACCTCTTATAAAAATTCAAACAATGGTATAAATGACTTTAACCCATCTTATTGTAAATGGTGAAATTTTTTTGAAATACATTTTGAAGAAACATGGATGAGGATGATAAAGAAATCCCAGTAGATTATTACGTATAAAAAACCTTGGATAATGGAGAGATTCTGAAATAAACCCTTACCTTGTACTTTTCCTTGGTTGGGGTAGGTTAAACTATTGTATAATGGTGAAATAATTGTTATTAAATTATACAAGAATCATATATATTAATATGATATCATATATTATCTTTTAACATTGATTTGTTAATAATATCTTGGAATTATCGTCGTTTTGGGTGTTAACTTACTCTTTTTCTTTTATATGTTTTGTTACATAAGCCATCTTTGTAATGGAAAGGTTTTATATTATTAATATCCATAATTATATCAAGTCCATAAACATCATTTTTAAATCATCAAATGATAATTATACTTGAATGTATAGGATGGAGAATGAATCTCATCGCGTTCGTGGAGACGGTAGTCCGTACGTACACACGAGCGACAATATTATTATTTTGATATTAAAATAATATATAAATTTATGGTATATCATATATAAATAATCATTAAAATGTTATATTTATTATTTAAATGAGTTACACATCATTATTATACCCATCCAAATAATAATATATTGAATAACAATTACACCACGACATGGAGACGGTAAGCTGTACGTACGCACATATGGTGAAATGTTATTCAAAGGGTGGATAGAATACTGAATATGGTTGTACCATATTTATAATAACATCACAGTATATATATGATACTTCAGTTATTATTTTATAATGGTAACAACAAAGGAAGAAGAAGTGGAAGAAGAAAGGAACTTGGAAAAGGGTGGTGAAATCATTACCTCTTCTTCGGTTTCTTCCTTTTGATTTGATCAAAAGGGCTCCATAGGTTGGATTTCTGATCAAAATAAGGCCTATAGGTTGTAGTGAGGGAAGTTTTGAGAGTATTTAGGCAGAATTTGGCCGAACCAAAAGGCATTAAAGGTGTGAAGAAAAGAGAAGGAGGAGTGCCTTTTTATAAGAGGGGTGAGGGGCACCTTTGGAAAAGCTAGAAATATTAATTTATAATAAATTCATATTCGGTTTCTAATTGCTCCAAAGTTTAATATTTAAATGTTAAGGTGTGGATAGATCTAAAACCACTCAACCAATAGAATTTAGACAGGATTGGGTCATTATATTAACCTTATCTTTAAGTATTAACTCTAAGTTAATTAGTTTCACTTTTACAATGTCTCTTTGTATTTTTATATTATATGGTTAATAAACTTACTATATAGATCGAAGAGACCCAAAAGTGGTCCATTAAGGATGATACTATCATGATATAAGTCTCTTGGCCGAACCTTAGACTTTTAGGAATTTAATATCAATTAATAATATAATATTTGTTTTAATAACTCTTTTATGTCAATTTTGACACTATTCAATAGTTGATTTTTTTGAAACTCATAACAGATTGATTACTTCGAACAAAGTCAAATAAATCAATCCTAAAATATCATAGTATCCTAGAAAATTAGTTTAATTCATTAAAAGTTTAATATTATATTTATTTGGGTATTTATAATATCAATTATTTTAAATTTTTACTATTATAGTAATTACTTCATCATCATTGTGTCATAAATAAATTAAATTATTTAATGTATAAAAATTATAAATAAAATATCATTATGTAGGAAATATTTTTATCGTTCTAATGAATATTTATAATCTAAAATAAAACATATATAACCCTATGTAAATGTTTTTTTGCTGAATGATATATGCTTGTGTCATTTTTGTATTCATTTTAACTTAATTAAAATAAAGTGTTCCTATCACCTACAAGTGGCACCATGGGGTCCCAAAATCGACCCAAAGATGCCTATGGTCGAACATGTATCAACCAATAAGTCTAGGACACGTTTTAGGGTAATTTATTATTATTATAATATTATTTTTTAACCCTTATTTACCAGATTTACCCTTAACCATGGTAAATAAAATATTTACCGCAGTAATTATTCAAAATGTCTAAAAATAAAAGTTACCTATTTACCAAATTTGAACATCATGATTCCAAATATGGAATCCATTTTTCTAAATTCAAAACATAGAAGTGCCTGAAATTAATTTAAAATTAATTCCCGCCGTCAAAACAAAAAGCGTTTTTTAAGAGATAATAACTATCAAAAGATTGACACTTGTTTATGTTCGGGTTAATTGAAAAATTATGTCCAATGACCAACATTATATTAAATGGTAAAAATATATTCTATATATACTTTAAAACCACTCAAATTCATAATTTATCACTATTAATTATTTTGAATAAAAAATTTGTTTTCAATTAAAATTTAGTAATTTTCACTATTCATCAAAATATTAACGTTATCTGAAAGGTACCAAAATTTCACCTTAGGCTAAATTTGATATTACGAATCCAAAAATGAAGTCCATTTTAAAATATAAAATATATATAATTTCAAAAAGTAGGTATTACTATTTATAACGGCTAGTTTGATTGGTTATGGTGTGTTAGAACTCGGTGTTGCGTACAACACACGCTATCACATTATTCAAAGAGAAGCGTACTGTAGAAGCTTGGGGTGTTACATTAAAACTAAAATTATATTAATTAATAAATTTAATTAAACACCAATTAAAATAATGATGCCACATTCATTTTAATAACCAAAATTAATTTTTAAATTAATTTATTATCAGCTGTAATTAAATTAATTATTTTAATTAAAATTTAAGTATTTTAAAATAACTCATCCCATTAAAATTTGGGGATGAGAGTTCTGGGACAGGCCATCCCATCCAAATTTATTATGGTGCAGAGTGAGTTACATGCCCGCTAAGAAGACCAGGAGGAGGCCGGATCGGGGCAGGTTCGTGGTGAAGTGAGTTAACCGGACAATGTCAATCCAGCGGATGTAGTCATGCCCAATGGGGCACACAGAAAAAATCAACTAGGGATGGCCAGTGGGGCGCGATTCGTAGGTGACGGGAGTCGCTGACACCAGGAAAGGGAACAACAGTTGGTGCTACTAGGTGCAGCGGGGTAGCGTGCGACGACGATTTTTGGTAAGGGGAAAGCCGATGGGGGGCCACCACGGGGTAGAGGGATAAGGCCGGTCCGGGGCTGGGCGGCGCGTGCTGCTTGCTGGCGGCTATAGCGTGGCTCCTTGGTTCATTGCTGGGAGGAGTCAGCCAAGGATGGTTTACTAGCCTGGTGTTGTGTAGGGGCTGGGAGTGGCGGATCTCCACTGGAGGGAGACAAGCAGATAGGCATGGGCATCTGAGTTGGGGATAGTGGAAGTTGAGTTTCCGCTGTAGCACGGGGCGCCTGGTGTAGTAGGGATCCGCAACGGGGAGGGAGGCCAGTGGGTCGGTGGGGAGGAGGCCCAGGCAGAGGGGTTACCGCAGCTGCCAGCTTGGTGCTGGGAGAGGAGCAGCATGAGAGAAAGCCGCAACAGGGGAGAAGCGGCCTTGGCTGGTCTGAAGCACGGCGGGTGCAACACTTGGCTGGTGCGGCTTGGGGAGGTTCCTCTGTGGAAGAGTGAAGGCCGGAGGGAGGGGTGACCATCGCTGCTGCATGAGAGAGGAGGTGCGACTGTTCCCACTAGCATGGAAGGAGGAGGCGGACCTTCGGGCCGCCGCACATGAACATGGGGGTCGATCGGCCCCCAGCCTAGTTTTTTTTCAGTGGACCTGCTGTTGGAGTCCCCTCCTCATAGGCCACCCCTTTATTATTATTTTATATTTTTTTGTATAAGTCTTGATGTCAAAGTCCTTTTTTTTACCAAGACTTTCCTTAAAAGTCTTTCCAATCCCTTTAAAAAATCTTAAATCCTATAATAGGCTTTGTAAAGATAATAATAATATAATAATAATATTATTATTATAATAAAATTAATTTTATTATTATAATAAAACCAAATAAATTTATTATAATAATAATAATACAATTAATTTTTAACAATTATTATCAATACAAAATTGATTTTCTGGTGAGTACTTCAGCCACAGGATTTCCTATCGAAATATGAATCAAAACCGAAAATCAATCTCGAATCCAAATTCCAAACATTGGATGGCTATAGACTGGGCATCAGATATCTGATTCATATTCTGTCTATGGCGTTGGGACCATATTGACACCCTCTTAACATATTATTGAAAATTTAATTATTTTATTTGACTTAAAATCATCACGCCTCCCTCTGATACAACGTTTTTGAACTAGGCATGCTGCGGAAGCCACAAACATGTGGGTTTTAAAATTTTTCCACCGACGATTGACGTAAACTTGTCGACGTCGGTGCATAGCTTCCTGATTAAATCTAAGGATCTCGCGTGAATGGTTTTAAGCACAAATATAAACCGTAAAAATACTTGGTTTATTTTTTATGTCACTCACAACATCTGCTCATTGTTGGCGATCACTGCTCGAAGAATCCAATGTTGAATTCTTCTATATCGTCCACACATGCTTCAAGGAATCTATAGGACTGATGTCCATCGTAATCCAGGTGCTAGCGCGGAATTTTGAAAACGCCTTTAATGCTTCAACAATCACTACATTGCTTCAATAGCGATGCCCGAGAGAGAGCTCCATCTTAGCTCCTTGGATCAAGAGCATCTCCCTCTAGAGTATGGGAGAGAGGGGAGGAGAGAGATGCTCCATGAATAGTAATTATAAATATCCCCTCTAATATTTATAGTGGTTAATTAATTACCTGGAAATGCCAAACCGGCCCCTTGTATAATCAACACACTATTAACGAAATATTATGACTACAAAACTGGGTCATATATATTATAATTATTTACTAGTTATATATTAAAATATATTACAGGATAATAATTGAGTCATTAACTGTAACGCCCCGACCCCAGTTTCCCAGAGTCGGTGCATTATTACATAACATTGGCATGATCACAAGAAAGATCATGTCTCGAAAATCCGATTAGATTAGTAGCCTTGGAATAACTAGATACATTAATAATGTTTACATTATATCATAAAATGAATACTAAAACAATATAGTCTCCATATTCCACACTCTTATCCCCTCATACTATCCCTGCAGGTCATTCATAAATTACATCTTCACATCCAGGGAAAAATAAAACATAGAAAAGGGGTAAGCTCAAATGCCCAGTAAGGATAACAATATAGTGGAAGTTTTCATAAATAAAAAAATTTAAGGCAATGTATACCTAAAAACAAAAGCCTTTTAAACTTTAACTTCAACATAGTATGGAAAAAATAAAATGAAAAAATTCCATTTACTTATTCACATGGATATTCTAAAAATCGAATAATCACAAGTAATATCAAAAACCACTTTCATAATGATGGAATACATAATTCCAGACTATCATAACCACATAGACAAGGCCTCGTGCCAATACTACAAATAAGATTTTGTCAAGACCTTATGCCAAGACACTAGTTTGTCTCATGAGACCTACCGATGTATCGAGGAGCTATAGCGGGCTCCACCCGTCACTTACTAAGTCAAATGCATTCCTCGTATGAATAGGTTTAAACATAACATAAACATTCATATTAAAACTAGAATATGAAATGTCAATACTTTCTCCATATACTATGAATGGTATAAAAAGAAAACATCCACAGTCAAACATATCACAAAACCTTCAATGGAAGTTTTTTATAATAAATCATCTTCAAATGAGATTAAAATACCTAAAAGGATGTTGACATAGATGAAAATGATGAGTAAAATATTTTGAGAGAAATATCCTTGTTTTAAAATCATTTAAAAGTCACACATTTATAAAGGAATTAATTTTAAAAGAGATTTTTGAATCAATGTGTCCCATACCAATTTGAAACTTTTGAAAATAATTATCATTTCAAAACATTCATGTCCATATAAATAAATCCTTAAAATCATTTTGAAAACATGGAAATTAATTAAAAAGATTTAGAATGATAAATCTTTAAATCATTTGAAATTATGATCTTGATAAAGAGTACCTTTCAAAATCCTTAAAATCTTCATTTTGACACCATTTTTATGAAAAATGGACGTGGATGATAAAAATTTCCCAGTAAATACTTACACATAAACAATCTCGGATAATGATGAGATTGCGGAATTAACCCTTAACAATTTGGTAACATACAAAACATACAACCCATGAAAGAGGTATCATACAATGAATATGTAAATACACATAATTTAAAGTGTATTACACAAATAATACAATTATTGGCAATACATAAACCACACAAAAGGTAATAGTGGCAATATGGCATGAATCTCACGGGAATAAGGAGTGAGATAAAAACCCCTTACCTTGAACTTTTCCTTGGTTGGGTGTAGGTTAACCTCATGTATAATGGTGAAATAATTTTTATTAAATTATAAAATAATCGTATACATTATTATGTTATCATATGTGATCTTTTAACGTTGCTTTGTCAATAATATCATCGAATTATCGTCATTTCGGGTGTTAACTTACTCATTTTATTTTATATGTTTTGTTAAGTAAGCCATGTTTTTCATGGATTGGTTGTATCTTATTCATATACATAATTATATAAAGTCCTAAAACATTATTTTGAAATCATCAAATGACAATTATACTTGAATGGATACGTTGGAGAATGATTCTCATCACGTTCGTGGAGACGGTAGTCCGTACATACGCACGAGCGACAATATCATTCTTTTGTTATTAAAATAATATGTAATTGGATGTTATATAATATATACAGAATAATTATCATGTTATATTTATTATTTACATTAATTACAAATCATTATTATACGCATCAAAATAATAATATATTGAATAACAATTACACCACGATGTGGAGACAGTAAGCCGTACATACGCACGTATGGTGACATGTCATTCAAAGGATGGATAGAATACTGAATATGGTTGTACCATATTTATAATAATATTATAGTATATAGGAGATACTGGATTAATTATTTTATAATGGGAAAAACAAATAAATAAGAAGTTGAAGAAGAAATGAATTTCAAAAGGGTGGTGAAACAATTACCTCTTCTTCGGGTTCTTCCTTTTGATTTGATCAAAAGGGATCCTTAGGTTGGCTTGCTGATCAAACTAAGGCCTCTAGGTTGTAGTGAGGAAAGTTGAGAGAGTATTTGGGCAGTGTTTGGCCGAAAAAAATGCTTTGAATGTGTGAATTAATGAGAAGGGGGAGTGCCCTTTTATAAGAGGGGTGAGGGGCACCTTTGAAAAGGCTAGAAATATTATTTTATAATAAAATTTTATTCGGCTTCTAATGTCTCAAAAGTGGATTATTTAAATTTTAAGGTGAGGAGGGGTCTAAAAACACTAAACCAATATAATTTAGATAGGTTTGAGTCATTATATTAACCTTATCATTAAGTATTAACTCTTAGTTAATTAGTTTAACTTTTACAATGTCTCTTTGTATTTTTATATTATATGGTTAATAAACATACTATATACATCCATGAGACCCCCAAGTGGTCCATTAATGATACACCTATCATTATATAAGTCTTTTGTCCTAACCTATGATTTTTAAGAATTTAATATGATTTAATAATATAATATTTGTTTTAAAAACTCTTTTATGTCAATTTTGACACTATTCAATTATTTATTTTTGTAAATATCATAACAGAATTATTAATTCGGAAAAATCTAATTAAATCAATCCTAACATGTAATATTAACCTAGAAAATTATTTTTATTTATAAAAAGACTCAAATTACATTTATTTCGGTATTTATAATATCAATTATTCTAATTTTTCATTAATTAGGTAATTACTGCATCACCATTGTGTCATAACTAAATTAATTATTTAATGTATAAAAATTATAAATAAAATACCATTATGTAGGAAATATTATTAGCTTTTAAATTAATATTTAAAAACGAATTTATATTATGTATAACCTTATATTAAAAATGTTTTAGTAAATAAACTTTGTTTTTAACTCTTTTAACTCTTCTTTGAATTAAATAATAATAAATGTCCTAATCTAATACAAGTGGACCTAAATGATAATATTTTATACCTAAGGTTGTTCTTGGTCAAAATACACTTGTCCAATAGAATTAGGACATGTTTTAGGGTAACATTAATATCATTTTTACCCTTAATTACCCTATTTACTTTTAACTGTGGTAAATAAAAGTAAAAAGTTACTATTCACCAAAAATTATTTTCATCTCATTGAACCAAATATTACTCCTAGATATTAACTGTGTCTCTCGGATTTTCGAAATTCCACTCACAGAAGCGGTAAAATTATGTTTTCTGAAAAATTCAGTTTTTAAACTACCACTTAGTGGTTTCACTATTCATCAAAAAATGAAAGTTTCCAGAAAAATACCAAAAATTAGGCCTAAGCTATATTTGATATTATGAATTCAAAAATAAAGTCTATTTTACCAAATTCAAAACATATCACTTGCATTAATTAATTTAAAAATTAATTCCCATCGTTAAAGCAAATAGTGTGTTTTTAAAAGATAATAACTAACAAAAGATTGACACTTGTTTATGTCTGGTTTAAAAGTGAAATTACATCCAATGAACAACATTGTATTAAATGGTAAAAATATATTCTAAATATACTTTAAAACCATTCAAATTAATAAATTATCACTGTTAATTATTTCTATTAAAAAAGTTGTTCTTAATTAAAATTTAGTAATGTTCACTATTCATCAACATATGAAAGTTATCCGAAAAGTACCAAAATTTCACCATAATCTAATTTCGATATCATGAATCCAAAAATGAAGTCCATTTATAAAGATAAAATTTATAAAATTTCAAAAAGTAGGTATTACTATTCATAACGGCTAGTTTGATTGGTTGCAGTCTGTTAGAATCTCGAAGTTGCGTACAATGCACGCCATTGCATTATTCAAAGGGAAACATACCGTGGAAGAATGGGATGCTTTATAGTAAATTTTTGATGTCCCCATTCTAAAAAGTAAATTAATTTAGTCAAATTGAATATATAAAAGTTTAAAATGTTGGATTTAAAAATGGTTCACTATTAAAAGTGGTAAAAGTTAAAAAAACGAATTTGTTCTTATATTATGTCCAAGAAACTAATAATATGGATTCTAAAATTATAAGGATTATATAATGTTTAAAATTTAGTTAATAATATTCATAACCTCTTTTGAACAGCTTTTTTGATAAGTCATGGTGTGCTTGAACTCGGTGTTGCGTGTAGTGCAAGTTATTGAATTATTTTGAAGAAATAACACACTATGAAATCTTGGGGTGTTACATTATCCCCTCCATCAATAAATTGCGTCCTCGCAATTTGAAATTGTTCTTTGAAAATAAAAGGTTTAATATAGAAAATATCTATGTTGGAAAACCCACATCTAAAATTGGTTTAATAAAATTTAGTCTTAATAAGAGGAAAAGAGAAATGAAAGGGGTCACCACCAAATTATGATCTCTATTCGGAGAACATTCGTGGAAATTAGAGACATATAATTAGGGGAAAAACATAAATATTTATAGGTAGTGATTGAGTTCATCAATCACAAACATGTGTAAAATTGAGGGCCTTAAATTCATCAATATATGATGATTTAAAATACCATCGGTTCAACAAAACATAAGGTATTAGGATAACACATTTTTTACGTTTCAAAATATCTTTGTTGAAGTCCCACATCGAAAAATGAATTAATGAGGCCTCTATTTAAAATAAAGAGTTGAAAGTATGAAGATTACTGAAAATAACACATACTAGGGTTCCATGTAGGAAAATATGGATATGGAAGAGAAATATAACCATCAATTATCTAATGGAGAGTGGTAGAGAACATGGCTATGAAAAGGCCAACAATCCCAAAGCCATAAATTAGTGTTGATCTAAGGTACCATCTAGGATAACATTTTTGTTCTATGTTCCTTTTCAAAATGTTGAGGAATTTATTTATTGGATTGGCTAAGATCATAAGGAGATATACATACTTTATAATTAGTGTTTTATCCATTAATAAATTTCTACCACAAACTCATCTTTCACCCTAAAACATAGTACAACTAAAAAATACTCTATTTATCCTAATCGTATAGGGTTACAAATATAATGAATTTATAATTCACATATCAGAACCATTATGTAAATAAACTACATTACACCATCCATGAAATTCATGTAGCACAATGGTAGGCGATAAATCCCAATTTCAGTATGGTTGTGGGTTCGTTTCCGCAGCTTTGTCTGACACGACGGGTTGTCACACGGTCTGCGTGTTGTCCTTTTATAAAAATCCAAAAAAATAACCTTTCAAACTTAATCCATTCCGACCATTAGACTTATCCAAAATATTATTATCCAAACTCACAGTCCAAAATTTACAAGGAAGTTAAACATAATGAGGATCCTTTTTTCCAGGTAATAACATTTGAACGCCTTCCTCATATATTCTTTTACAACATCGCAACATCTTGAACTACCAAAATCAACCATCTCTTATTCCAAAATCACTACCTCAATATTAGGACCATATTTAGGTTTACCATTCCTTAAACCATGTAATTTCCAAAAAAAATTTAACTCGCTGTAGAGTCACTTTTCTTAGTACCATAAAATCTCAAATCCTTAATTAAATAGTACTACAGTACAATCCTTATTTATTTCAAGAACATCATTAATACAACACATAAATGAAATAATTCTAAAATAACAACATAAGAACACTAGTCATCCCTCTTCATCTGTGGTTGTATCATAACTTGATTATTATCGAATAGCATCATTTGCGGCATAGTCTGATGACTGGGACATTGGTTCGCATAGTGTCCAAACTCCTTGCAGATGAAGCATTATACATTTGGAACCTTTTTCTTACACTTGCATTCATGTAATTGGTGTCCATTTTCTCCACAATTTTAACATTATCCCATTCCCTTCAAGAATTTTCTAAGGTGATTCTTTCTACAGTTATCACATATGGGAAAAACCCTTCTTTACCTTCTTCCCTTTATCTGTCCTTCTCTCTACCATCCTTTTCTTCTCTGGATTCCCTTCAAGTCCGTTGGACTCCGATAATTCATTACTCATCTTATCAACACATGATACTATTTCTTCATATAATGATAATACGTGGGAGACTATTTCCCTTCTAAATTCTGGCTTAGGACCATGAAATATATGATCCTTCTTACTCTTTGGATCATACGTATTACAGGAGTTCACATTCCTTCTACTGGGCGCCATTTCTATACAATAACATAAAATAGTTCAATTTATGAATATAAATGAATAATTACCAGACTTGTAAAATACCTATCACAAATTGAACAATTTATGGATATAATCCATAATTATAAAAATGTTTTCTTTGAGTAAGTATATACTCATGACCCCTTCATAATGGTTTGTAAAGAAAATGATAATTATCCTAAGCATATACCCCGGGAGTGTCGTAACCATGAGTGCAGCAAGGTCCGTTGTCATGAACCAGTTCCCATTCGATTCTAGCTCAAAGCGGTGTTTTTGGGTTTTACCCCTAGGTACATTTGTGCCAGAGCCGCCTCTACCTGCTCGTATCCAGACAGGGATGTATTGCTCAAAAAACTCACAAAATCACTACAATACAAAAATTCTAGGAAGTTCTTCTATAAAAATCCTCATAGTCTATCTTAATGATATGTTCTCTAATCAATGTTTATCTAAATCTAGTTTACAAGGTTATTGCTAAACTTCTTCTGATACCAACTGTAACTCCCCGACCCCAGTTACCCAGAGTCGGTGCATTATTACATAACATTGGCATGATCACAAAAAAGATCAAGTCTCGAAGGACCGATTAGTTTAGTAGACTTTGAATAACTAGATACATTAATAAAGTTTACATTACATCATAAAATGAAAACTACATAAATATAGTATCAATAGTCCACACTCTTATCCCCTCATACTATCCCTACTTGTCATTCATAAATTACTTCTTCACATCCTAGGAAAAACAAAATAGAGAAAAGGGGTGAGCTCAAATGCCCAGTATGGATAACAATATAGCAGAAACTTTCATAAATATAAACATTTAAGGTAATGTATAACTAAAAATAGAAGAATTTTAAACATGAACTTCAGCATAGTATGACAAAAATAAAATGAAATAATGCCATTTACTTATTCACATAGAAATTATACTAATCGAATAATCACATGCAATATCAAAAACCACTTTCATAATGATGGAATGCATAATGTCAGACTATCATAACCATATAGCCAAGGCCTCATGCCAAGACTACAAATAAGATTTTTTCAAGGCCTTGTGCCAAGACACTAGTTTGTCTCATGAGACCTACCGATGCATTGAGGAGCTATAGAGGGCTCCACCAATCACTTACTAAGTCCAATGCATTCCTCATATGAATAGGTTTAAATATAACATAAACATTCATATTAAAACTAGCATAAGAAATGTCAATACTTCCTCCATAAACCATGAATGGTATAAAAATAACACATCCAAAGTCAAACATATCACAAAACTTTCAATGGAAGTTTGTTATAATAAATCATTCTCAAATGAGCTTAAAATCCCTCAAAGGATGTTGACATAGATGAAAATGATGAGTAAAATTTTTTGAGAGAAATATCCTTTTTGTAAAATCATTTAAAATTCACAAATTTATAAAGGAAGTAATTTTAAAATATATTTTTGAATCAATGTTTCCCATTCCAATTTGAAACTTTTGAAAATAATTATCATTTCAAAAAATTCCTGTCCATATAAATAAATCATTAAAATCATTTTGAAAACATGGACATTAATTAAAAAGATTTATAAAGATAAATATTTAAAACATTTGAAATTCAGATATTGATAATGATTACCTTTAAAAATCCTTAAAATCTTAATTTTGACATCATTTTTATGAAAAATGGACGTGGATGATAAAAATGTCCCAGTAAATACTTACACATAAACAATCTTGGATAATGATGAGATTGCGGAATTAACCCTTACCAATTTGGTAACATACGAAACATACAACCCATTAAAGAGGTATCATACAATGAATATGTAAATACAAATAAATTAAAGTGTATTACACAAAGAATACAATTATGGGTAGTACATACACCACACAAAAGGTAATAGTGGCAACATGGCATGAATCTCACGGGAATAAAGAGTGAGTTGAAAACCCCTTACCTTGTACTTTTCCTTGGTAGGGGGTAGGTTAACCTCCTATATAATGGTGAAATTATTGTTATTAAATTATACAAGAATCATATACATTATTATGTTATCATTTGTGATCTTTTAACATTGCTTTGTCAATAATATCTTAGTATTATCGTCATTTTGGGTGTTAACTTACTCATTTTCTTTTATATGTTTTGTTAAGTAAGCCATGTTTTCATAGATAGGTTGTATCTTATTCCTATCCAGAATGATATCAAGTCCTTAAATATTATTTTGAAATCATCAAATGATAATTATACTTGAATGGATACTTTGGAGAATGATTCTCATCGCGTTCGTGGAGATGGTAGTCCGTACGTACGCACGAGCGACAATATCATTTTTTTGATATTAAAATAAAATATAATTGGATGGTATATCATATATACATAATAATTATCATTTTATATTTATTATTTACATGAATTAAAAATCATTATTATACCCATCCAAATAATAATATATTGAATAACAATTACACCACGACGTGGAGACGGTAAGCCGTACGTACGCACGTATGGCGACATGTCATTCAAAGGATGGATAGAATATTGAATATGGTTGTACCATATTTATAATAATATTACAGTATATAGGAGATACTGGATTCATTATTTTAAAATGGGAAAAACAAAGAAAGAAGAAGTTGAAGAAGAAATGAATTTGAAAAAGGGTGGTGAAACCATTACCTCTTTTTCAGGTTCTTCCTTTTGATTTGATCAAAAGGGATCCTTAGGTTGGAATTCTGATCAAACTAAGGCCTCTATGTTGTAGTGACGGAAGTTGAGAGAGTATTTGGGCAGGGTTTGGCCGAACCAAAAGGCTTTGAAGGTGTGAATTAATGAGAATGGGGAGTTTCCTTTTATAAGAGGGGTGAGGGGAACCTTTGGAAAAGCTAGAAATATTATTTTATAATAAATTCATATTTGGTTTATAATGACTCAAAAGTAGATTATTTAAAGGTTAAGGTGGTGATGGGTCGCAAACCACTCAACCAATAGAATTTAGACAGGTTTGGGTCATTATATTAACTTTATCTTTAAGTATTAACGCTTAGTTAATTAGTTTCACTTTTACA
Organism: Viscum album; assembly: GCA_963277665.1. Classification (NCBI taxonomy): domain Eukaryota; kingdom Viridiplantae; phylum Streptophyta; class Magnoliopsida; order Santalales; family Viscaceae; genus Viscum; species Viscum album. Next base: position 186,917,903 of record OY728133.1, on the reverse strand, counting down.
ATGTCTCCTTGTATTTTTATATTATATGGTTAATAAACATACTATATACATCCAAGAGACCCCCAAGTTGTCCATTAATGATACACCTATCATGATATAAGTCTCTTGGCCGATCCTAATATTTTTAAGAATTTAATATGAATTAATAATATAATATTTGTTTTAAAAACTCTTTTATGTCAATTTTGACACTATTCAATTATTTTTTTAAAAATAATAACAGAATGATTACTTCGAAAAAAGTTGATTAAATCAATCCTAACATGTCATATTAACCTATAAAATATTAGTATTTATAAAAAGTCTCAAATTACATTTATTTGGGTATTTATAATATCAATTATTCTAATTTTTCATTAATTAGGTAATTACTGCATCACCATTGTGTCATAAATAAATTAAATTATTTAATGTCTAAAAATTATAAATAAAATACCATTATGTAGAAAATAATTTTATCTTTATAATGAATATTTAAAAACGAATTTATCTAATGTATAATCCTATATTAAAAATGTTTTAGTAAATAAACTTTGATTTTAACTCTTTAAACTAATCATTGAATTAAATAATAATAATTGTCCTAATCCAATCCAAGTGGACCTAAATGATAATATTTTATTCCTAAGGTTTTTTTCGGTCAAGATACACTTGTCCAATAGAATTAGGACATGTGTTAGGGTAATATTAATATCATTTTTACCCTTAATTACCCTATTTACTTTTAACTGTGGTAAATAAAAGTAAAAAGTTACTATTCACCAAAAATTATTTTCATCTCATTGAACCACATTTTACTCCTTAATATTAACCGTGTCTCTCGGATTTTCGAAATTCCACTCATAGAAGTGGTAAAATTATGTTTTATGAAAAATTCAGTTTTTTAACTACCACTTAGTGGTTTCACTATTAATCAAAAAATGAAAGTTTCCAGAAAAATACCAAAAATTAGGCCTCAGCTATATTGGATATTATGAATTCAAAAATTATTTCTATTTTACCAAATTCAAAACATATCAGTTGAATAAATTAATTTAAAAATTAATTCCCGGCGTCAAAACAAATAGCGTGTTTTTAAGAGATAATAACCATCAAAAGATTGACACTTGTTTATGTCTGGTTTAAAAGTGAAATTACATCCAATGACCTAAATTGTATTAAATGGTAAAAATATATTCTAAATATAATTTAAAACCAATCAAATTAGTAATTTATCACTATTAATTATTTCGATTAAAAAAGTTGTTTTTAATTAAAATTTAGTAATTTTCACTATTCATCAAAATATGAATGTTATCCGAAAAGTACCAAAATTTCACCCTAAGCTAATTTCGATATCATGAATACAAAAATGAAGTCCATTTCGAAAGATAAAATTTATAAAATTTCAAAAATTAGGTATTACTATTCATAATGGCTAGTTTGATTGGTTGTGGTGTGTTAGAATCTCAAAGTTGCGTACAATGCACGCCATTGCATTATTCAAAGGGAAACGTACCGTGGAAGCTTGTGATGTTTCATTGTAAATTTTTGATGTCCCCATTCAAAAAAGTAATTTTATTTAGTCAAAATTGAATATATAAAAGATTAAAATATTTGATTTAAAAAGGGTTCACTATTAAAATTGGTAAAAGTGAAAAAAATGAATTTGTTCTTACATTATGTCTAAAAAACTCATAACATGGATTCTAAAATTATAAGGATTATGTGAAGTTTAAAATTTAGTTAATACTATTCATAACCTCTTTTGAACGACTAGTTTGGTAAGTCATGGTGTTCTTGAACTCGGTGTGGCGTGTAGTGAAAGTTATTGAATTATTTTGAAGAAATAACACACTATGAAATATTGGGGTGTTACATTAACTCAACTTTTCGCTCCCATAAATATTAATTTAACATTTAATAATTTAATATTCTTCAATTAATATTTCTCATGTATTTAATCAAAATAATAAATACATTTAAAAAATAAATTCAATAATAATTATTCTAAAATTGAATAACATGAATTTATTAATTATATCGGTGATCGTTTAACTTTGGACAAATCTCATACCCCTATGGCGGGGCCCACTATGTCCAAAACTCTTATTCCACTGAATAATGCTTATTCTTGAATACTCTATTGTGTGTGAACTTGTAGTCCATCTTCCTATCATCCCAAGATTCCCACTTTGTGCTCAAACAATTTCCATGTTCATAATAGGTGCACATCACATTCACAAGACAAGCGAAGCACCACGCATGAAACGATAAAATTTACACCATCAATTCCACTTTTAAAATCCAAGATCATGTCACAGGTCACATTTATGAATAAAACCCAAAAAGGGAACATACACACACAAAACCACCATTTTCACAACCAAATGATATTGAAACATTACACACACAAAAATATTTTTTGATCTTAATGATCATCTCATACCCCATAAATTAAACCAGTTGCAATTTTTAAAGAAAAAACTTTTAAAATTGGACAACCACCATGAAAATTTATTAAGAAATTTCAAAAATGTATTGTACGACTTGAAACACCAAAACACACTAAAAAATTATTTTAGGACAAAACACACTTTAATTCTACACCCAAAATATGCCTTGAAACTCATTCACATTAAAAAAATAAATTCACCATTTTGAGAACCCTATAAAATAGCTCAATGTAGATTTTCACAAAAAACACATTAACATCACATAAACACTCTACTAACAATGAAAATTCACAACAAAACTTAGTCAAAAACAAATTCTCAGCATGTAAACTACTTAAAAAATGTGCTAAATTAATTAAATTAACAAACTAATTCAGCAGAAAATTTATGATGAAAATTTCAGAATATTCCACATGACTCAAAATTCTAAACATTCAACAAAAAAATCCACTATTACTCGATTAAAATTAATGCTCAACCAAAACACAAATCGTATTGTTTAAAAACTACTAATAAACAGTTCAACATGAATTTTCAGATAAAATACACCTATATAACATATACATATCAACATACCTAAAAACTTGATTTGTAGTAAAAAAAATAATGAACAATTATGCTAAATAAAATTAATATGAAAACTATTTCATAATGTAATGGATAAATAAAGAACCACCTAACTCGGGGGAATGAATTCTAGAAAATTCGTTGCGCGACTCCAATGCCTCACCAAACACACCACAAGAATTTCAAAATGGACCTTAAAAACAATATATTAGAAATTTAATTAATATCAAACCAACCAAAAACAAAACTGTAAACAACTAGGACTAAAATCCTAATGAGGAGAAAGAATGGTCGACCTAAAGGAAGGTGCACGCGCGGGAAAAGAGTGGGATACCTGTGCAAGGTCGCAATCACAAGTGATGTCCTGGCAGTTCACTTATTTTGGAAGAGGGTGTACTAGTGTGTGAGGGGTGCGTATAGTAAGGGGTTTACACCGACCAAAAATGGGATGTGCCAGAGGGTTTTGCACCAGCTGGTGGTAGGTCAGAGGCCGGATGGTGGAGTTGGAGCGGAGCAAGGAATACGCAGACCATGGGGTTCTTGTTGGGAGGGGGCATGAGGCGAATAGCCTGGATTAGTGGTGCGGTGTGATGGGGATGGTTGGGAGTTCATTGGAGTGAGACCCGTGTAGAATAGAGCTAGGAGCGGCGACGACGGAGGCTGACCAGAAGTTCGAGACCACAGTGCGAGCTACCAGGATGGGAGGAGCAGCACATAGGGGAGGTGGAGAGGGAAACCAGGGGCACACGCTTGTGTTAGAGGAGGGGTGCGATGAGAGAGAGAGGGGTGAGGAAGAAAGGAATAGGGAAATAAGAAAATATTAAAGAAAAGCAAAAAAGAATAGGGGAAGAAAAACTAAAAAAATAAAAACCTAAATATTTTTATAATATAAATTTTTTGGTAAAAAAATAAAATAAATGTTATAAAAATTATAATAATATTGATGATGATAATAATAATAATAACAGTAACATCCTCTAATTATAATAATTTTATTATCATTCAAATAATTTATTAAATTTTTATCACACATTTAATTTATTTGTTTGTTAATGATTCATTTTATTTAATTATTTGACCATCGAGCGGGGTGTTCGGTGAACTGGGCGAGGTCGCGCGACGACCCAGGTGAGGTTGTGCAGGTTTGACTGCAGTGCGCGGGACATAGTCAATGCCAAAACAGACGTTTTTAAATTAATACTCAAATTTTTTAATATTCTCTAACCTAGACCCTCAGGAAAAAATTACAGGGCCAGAAAAATAATAAAATATAATAAAATTAATTTGAAAAAGTCATAGTGTGACAACTAGATTGTTCTCAAAGAATAATATGTGGTCAGGTTATAATCATGTATAATTAGACCATCAAACTCACCTCGTACAACTTCATGTAGTTGTTATGTGGAATTTGAGTATCTGTTTATTCTATTCTGTCTAAAAAATGCACCAACTTTTTTCACGGAACTGATGAAATAGGTTTTTAATACTTATCTGTATTCATATATGGTGGTATTCATGGATGATATCGTGGGGGTATTATCACACTCAACATGACAATGAAAAACATATTCATATCTCATTGGACACAATTATAGAGAATTTATTATATGCTAATATCACAAAGTGCCACTTTTTGATTGATAATATTTACTTCAATGGTCATATTATCTGAGATACAAGAGTATAGATTGACCATAGAAGGTGGGTGCTATAGTTTTATTGGATAATACCAAGAACATGATCTATATATAGAGTTTCTTGGGGATAAAGAGTTATTTAAGTAACATCATTTATGAATTTTCATATCTAGAAACACCTATTATGGTCTTAAAGAAGTAGGTTGTTAAGTTATTCTGGTCAAAATTCTTTGATATATCCTTTTAAGAGTTTAAAGGGGAACTAAATTCAATAAAAATCATAATTCTGTCAGAGTTGGGGATAAGATATATAGTCTATTGTGATGAATCTTGTATTAGGCTAGGAGGAGTAATAATATAGGAGGATAAAGTAATGTTATACATGTCTTGTCAATTGAGTAGACATGCTATGAACCACCCACCAAATGATCTTGAGTAAGACGTTGTTGTTCACACGTTGCGCTGTTGTAGGCATGACATACTGGTAAAGCATTTTTTTGTGTATACAGACCAAAAATCCACAAGTACTTGTTTAGGCTATGTGAATTGGATCTTAATGATTGATAATTTTTTGAATACCATTATTCATTCAACTTAGATATTTTCAACATAACCAGAAAGTGAAATGTAGTTATCGATTCTCTGAGTAGGAGGACATAGACACTGGTGGTTTAGGAGGCCAGTAGTGAGTGTAAATTTTTGGATATGTTTTCTATGATTCATCTTATGGTTATGAACCATAATGAACACTATTTACTTGAATCATTATATGTTACTTATTCAATTCTAGAGAGAGTTTAGATAAAAAAACTATTAGATTATAGGGGCCTAGTCTTAATAGAATTGGTTTCTAGTCATGAACTACCTCAAGGTTTTATAATTTCCGAGTATAAGATCTTATACAATGATAGATGTGTCTAGGTTCCAACATAAATCCAAGAGGAGTTGATGTGAGAATACCATGAATCTATATGTTTTGTGAATCTGGGTATTACAAAGATGTATCGTGACATGCATCTTTAATACATATTGTAGTGGATGAAAAGAGAGATAGTCGGGTTTGTTACTTAGTGTTCCACATGTTAGTAGGTGATAGAAAAATACCCTTGACTAGCTACGATTTTATTGATATTTTCTATTATTGGGAAGAAGTGGGATTATTTCACCAATGATATCTTGAAGGAACTACATAGGTCACCTCAGGGAAATGACTCCATATGGGTGATCAGAGAAAGGTTTCTAAAGTAATCACATTTTCTACCAATTCCTAAGAATCATTCAGTGAATGATATTAAGATGTCCTACATTTGTGAGATCATTTGCCTCCATGTGTTTCAACATTCTATCGTATCAGAAAGGGTTTCTCATTTCACATCACGGTTCTTGTAGGAGATGCAAAGGGAACTAATTTCATAGGTAATACTGAGTATAACCTATCACCCATAGAATGATGGCCAGTTCAAGCATATGATATATTTTAAAAAAAAAAATCTCTCAGCGTGCATCCTTAATATCAATTGATCTTAGCATAATCTCTTACCTCCCATTGAGTTATCTTATAATAACAACTACTTGGAAACTATACAGATGGATCCTTATGAGTTCTATTGCGATATTTTATTTTCATCACCCTTATTCTAGTTAAATGTAGGAGAGGAAAAAGTATTTGATCCCCATTTAATTTAGGATTCATCATAATAGGTTCATGTTATTAGGAAGTAGATGTCTACAACTCATTCCAGATAGAATTCATATTCCATTTTAATCATAGAACACTATAATTTGAGGTGGGGTGTCCGGTTTTCTTATATGTTTGACATAGACTAAGGCATAAATATTTCTAGAAATAAGGGAAGTAATCACTTAGTTTTTTTGGTCCCTTTATGGATTCTTGAGAGAGTCAGGCTAGTAGCCTATTTGTAATAGTTACATCATAGGTAATGGACAATGTATGACATATTCAATACATATCAGCTTCTCGGATATCACTATGATCCATCAAATGTTATTCTGGGTTAGGATTTTGAGTTGGTGGTAGATGTGTCCTATGAGGAGAAGCCAATCTATATTATTGATTGAGGCATAATTTCTTCCAATGTCAGTTAGTTCCTCTAGTACAAGTATTATGTAAGTATTCCAATGTACACGATGAGACTTGGGATAGGGAGGCCAACATATGTGTCTAGTGGTTGGAGTTATTATTGGATGATTATTTACCACCCTTGGATGAGAAATTTAGGGATGAATTGATTTAATTGTGTACGATGGTATGATCCTTGGTTTCTTATGAGTTATGGAACGTTCAAATTTTAGTTTGAATACTTAGTTTTGTCCTTATGGGTGTTACTAGTGGGGTTATAGAGGAAACATATGGTTTCCATGGATTGTATGGAACCTAGATTCTGATAATGTTGAGGAGGAAACTAGGATGCATTGTTAGTATAAATAGTGCCTCCCAGGAATCATGGTTTTGGTAAACTGTGTTGGGTGCTTCAGTTCACATTCTAGGGCTGTAAATTTTTCCCTAACTATTTGACCTAGGTCACATTCTTTTTAATGAAATAAATGTTTTGTAATAAATAGAAAATTCATGGTTTGTGCATGGTTTTTATAACTATTTTCCATGACCGTACGAGGGGGTCTTGAAGTAGACATGGGAAGATAGTTGGTGCATGGGTTGGAAAACCATGATGCCAACTGTGTAACCCAAATTTCAAATGGTAAATGACCATTTTACCTTAATTAATTTAAGATTTAACCAACCTATTTTATTTTTTATCTCATTAGGTGGTCATCCCCTCCGCATCTCATTGAATCTCCCATTTTAGCCTAATATGGGATTTTTTATTTTTTCCCCTTCTCATGTTCGATTTGATTGTCTATCATCTTATTAGAAAGTATTCAGTGAGTTATTCATTCCTTAAAACCATTTTTTTCATTTTTTATTTCTATCAGATATGTTATTTTGGTGCAGGATATTAGGTCATATTTTCATGGAATTCATATGTCCTTTAATTTTCATCTGATGTAGATAGAATCAGAGACTGGTACTGGATAAGTACACCATTATGGGAATAAGGTTGATTTTCTATACCTTTCCCCTAAAATTATTGTTATTCATGCTATAATTTATATCTGATGATTTTTTAATTAAATTTGTCTTGATTTAATTTATAAATCCTGTTTAAGATATGGAATGGATCCTTTATATTTTGTTGGAGGTTATTGACATCAACCTAAAAAAACAATTTGGTGGGTCCTACCTTTTTATCATGATTATTCCACCCTTGGGGGTTGTTGAGCTCACCTTTTATAACTGATAATTGAATACGGTATGTTGGATAATTTTTAAATGTTGTAATAACCATGTAACAACTTTTCATTTATAGATGAAAGGTATAAATTAGAAAATACCCTGATTTGTATATGATTATGAAGGGATTAGTGATATGATTAAATGAATAGTTTATAGGATGAGTTATGAATTGGTTGTGATTATAAAATTGGGGTTTTGGTATGGAACAAATGGCCCACTAGGATAGCTTGTACATTTCCACTCTTTCGATCCAGTTCACAAGACTTAATTGGATACCATGGACATTTATAATACAAGGATCTGACGTATTAGGTTATCATGGACATTTCTATTCCAAGGATATAGATTAACTAATTTACTTTATATGATAGGATTCTAGGGATATTTATACTCCTTGGATCTGATTTACCTGACTTATTTTAATTCCTTGACCATTTCGACTCCATGGATCATAGGACCATATTGGGATTCCTATGATATTTTCACTCCATACATCTAAAAATTATATTAGGATTCCTTGTACATTTCTACTAATTGGATTTGATTTAACTAGATTAAATGTCCCATTGGGATGTATTGGAAATTTATACTCCTTGGAACCTTAAACATGTAGACCTGATATATAATTATGGGGTGCAGGTCGTTGATCTTTCTTGGAATGATTTACAGTTAGCCCTTGTGATTTAGTTTCTTGATCACTGTGATACTTTACAGAAAAGACAATATCACATCTATTGTTACTAATTGTACTCCTTTTATATATTTAGACTACATAAGCTTATATAAATAGACTAAAATTATTATTGAAACTATCGGTGGTGGCCTACTGAGTGTTTTCTCACACCCTATTTGAACGGTTGTAGGGTACCCATACAGTCTTTATGAATGCAGGTAGGGATAGGGGTAAGAATCCTATTTCTGATGCTTGATTAATTTTCACATAGGAGTATATGTAAAGTTTTCCATTCTTTGGATCATGCTGCTATGTTGGGAGTTTCATTGTAATATTAGTATACATTGATACATGTATTAAACTGGATTCTTCTTTCCATGTATTACCTATATTTTTTATATCATTCCATGATCATCATTTTTATATGATAATGTTGGATGATATTACTTGGTTATTAATATAGTGGATTTTTATTATTCATATATTTAGTTATTAAGAATTATTTTTCTACTATTTTTTATTATAACATTATGTTACACTCTTATCAAGAGGTAATAGCCTCCCATTGTTCCACCATGGAACCTCATTGGTACTCTTTAGGCTTTGGCATATGAGAAGTTGTGTTTGAGGCCATGTGGAAAACCATGGTCATTTATTATTGATTGATCCTAGTTTAGGATGTCACACTCTTCTCCCCTTTTTTCTATTATTATAATGTATTTCATAAAATCCTATAAGTATTTATTCTCTCTAATTTTTTCTTTATATTTCTCCTCTCTCCCAGTATTCCCTTTTAGTGTTTCATGTATCATCTAAGGTTCATTAAAAATTAACTTCATTTTATGATAATGAGAACCACTTTAGTTTCATTGGTAATTATTATGTTTTAAGGATGAAAAAACTATTTTTAACTTCAATCCACCCACATTTCTGAAAGAAATCAATGTTTAATGAATTTTGGGTTGCTGATTTTATCCCATCCATCTTATTTAGAAAATCCGTTCATGATTATGTGGTTCATAGTGTTTAATCACTAATATAATGTTCAAATATGTAACCTATGATAGATTTAAAAAAAATTTATATGATTTATTTATCAATTTCATGTTATGTCAATATAAGTTTTATGAAAGATTTATAAAAAATTATTCAGATGTTTTTATGCATGAAAGCTGTCCAATAAAATTTCAATTGGTTTCCAATGACATAAATGGAACCAAAATAAATTATTTGAGTTGTCATTTATTTATAAGGATTATACCATGGTTTTAGGTATATAATTGTAAGTATAGTGGAATCTTTTGATATAAAATAAATGTTCTTTATTATTTATTACACCCATATATTTATGCCCCTTAATAAGGACAATTTATTATTGAATTTTGAGTTATAGAATGATGTGAAGTTTATTTTGAAGGGGAATTTTTTTATAAAAGATGAATGATTCATGAGAAGTGATTTACAAAAATGTTTTTAATAAATTACTTAATTCTTGATTATACTATATTTACCTTTCAAATCAGTTTATATTTACAAATGTTCATGGGAAGCCCTAGCCAGGTGAGTGATAATTTTCGGTATAAATTCTATAATGTATTAAATTATTCATTGGTTTGTACCCTTTAGCTGGGTTCATACCCAGACTTGGTGGATTCTACCCAGTGAATCCACTGAGGGTAATACAAATTCTATGTTAGGGATTACATCACAAGCCAATAAATGGGACCACATAACTAAGTCCTAGTTTGTCTCCTTAAGGCCATATGTAGGCATCCAATAATTCATTGTAATGGATTCTTTGTAATTTATGATACATTATTTTTTATTGTTCATTATTATTTCTTGATACGTGAGATAATGGTGGTATAGTTTATTATTTAATCTATTTCATTATGATTTAATTTTTATTTAGCGAATCATTTTCATTCATAAAGGAAAAAGGTTTTTTTTGAATTTGTTTGTTAAAAATAGAAAAATATTTTTATTCAAAAATAAATATCTAAATGATATGATTTGGTTTTTGTATTTACAAAATCATAGTAAATATACTATAAATAATTATTTATTTTCAAATTAGTATTTATGTTATTCATATATATTTTCCTTTCATATTTTCATTTGAATGATATATTTGGTAATAATGAATGTTGTATATTTATTTGATTAATGAAGATATTATTTATTATTTTTTATATGGTTAAATGATTTCTATTATCATGTACTATTCCTTTTGAACTTATGCTATCCTAGGGGGATTAGGAACACACTTTAGGTTTTTGGTCTTCTGGTTTTTCTATGTGAGATATGTATTTGAATTGGTAGGTTATATTATTACTTAAATAAAATCCATGATTCGATATTGAAATTTCTAAAAATGTAGTTATGACTTAAATTTATTTCCACGATTAATTCAAACTATAAAATTAAAAAATAGTAACTTTTCACCCTTTTGAATTGGGTGAAGAACGTATTAGGTAGAAAATGAAAATAATTGACTGAATTATGAAAAACTGAAAATAAGAGAGAATCTAACTTAATAATTTGAATTTATATAAAATTGAATTCAAATGAGGACTCATCGGGAGACGATATGTGAATCAGAAGATGATTCAACTCCCTCATAAGACAATGTCTATATTGATGTGATATTAAATCTATTAAATACGTCATAACTTAATAATTTTATTTTCATACTAATTTTTATTTATATGTTAATAGAAATATATAATTATTTTTTATTTTGGATATATTAATTAAAATTTATTCTATTTGGGTTGAAAATGTTTCATTTAAAACATGTAAAAAATTCCAATGTAATGACTTGTAAACTATATTTTCATTACATAATAATATTTAACATATTTTTAAAAATATGAAATTGTAAACATTTTTCATATTAAAATTGATCACAAGAGTTTTAAGGTTTTTTGGCATTGTAGTTTTTAAATAACATTTCAATAATAAATAATATTATAACAATATTATATTTAATTTTTAATAATTTTTATTTTTCTATTTAAAATGAGTTATAAATTACTTATAAAGTGACAATTTGACATATTTAATATTTTGAAATATGAATTTTTATTTATTATTTTCATATGATTAGAGATGATTACCTTTCAATCATGTGTGATTGATTTTTATGTGAGTTTTTAGGTATTTTAATTTAACTTATATTTTTTTGTGATGCACCTAAAAAAATACTATCACACCCCAACCCTGGAATCCCATTTTTTTTATTCTTTTCATAGTCTCGCGTTATTTGGATGAGGTTTAGTTTGGTCATGGTTTGATCTTTTTTCAATGTTTGATGTTTTTGGTGGGCCATAGGCTCCTGAATAGTCATTGTATCATTAGCTGTGCCTGTGTATTCGGTCCTGGTGAATGCACGGTTTCTGATAATTCAAATAAATAATAAATTTATTAAATATAGTATGTTAATTATGTTAATTTTAAAAGAAATTCAAACGTAAATTTTTAACTTTAAAAAAGTTGATGTTTAAACTATAATAATAATAAAAATATTGTACAGATGATAATTTTATTATTATTCAATTTTGTAATACTAATAATATTATTAAATTGTTAAAAATATATTTATTATTTAAAATGAAATGAAATAAAGCTATCATTTTAATTATCATTACGTTTTTCATCACTATTATTTTGTTGCTATTAATATTAATATCATTTTACTATTAATATTATTACTTTTATTATTATTATATCATGATAATAATATTATTATTATAAATAAAATGGATAAGAAATTATTTTTAATATTATTATTGGTTTTATTATTCTTTATTATTATTATTAACTAAAAAGGTGAATGTGAACCCTTGGGGAGGGAAGCCGTCCCCTCCCCCCTTTATCTCTACTCCCATGTGAGGCGGACTAGGCCCCTACTCCCCTCCTCATGTCTGGTTGTCTCCCAGCAGCCAGCCTCTGCCCATCGCCCCCTTTCGTTCACCACCCACCTCGCTACACCGACATCCCTGTCCAGCCTATCATCTCGCACCCATCCTCCCAACGACTTCCTGCAACACCCTCCTCCTCACTAGTAGATCCGGCCAACCTCCAGCAAGGTCCCGCTCTGGACCGCCCTCACCCACTGTGTCCCGGCCTTGTCACACCAGCCTATGAATTCCCTTTTCCTTGTGAAGGCTAGTGGATCCCCTCCACGCTCTAACTGCTCGTTGCTACTACAGACAACAATCACGCCCCAATTTTCTAGTTGTTTTCTAGAGAACACAAATCCTTTCAGTGCCTTCGCCTCCCCTCCAGTTCTAATTCTACATCCCTCGGTAAATTTCTTACTCAATTTTTGGGTTTTTATTTATTTTATCGAAACCCTAATGTTTTATTTTATGAATCACTTGTTTTTCTTGGTTTCTCAGATATGAAATTGATGTATCGAGACTTTTTAGCCCATGTTCCGACATTCTCCGCCATGGGAGAGGTGGATGGACTCAAATTTTTTTGCCTCCATTGTTTTGGGTAAGATTCTATACCTGCTAACTAGTTTTTTACCACTTAATTTATGGTCTATTGTGATAAGTGAGTCCCTGGTTTTTATTTAGAGGTGTGTTGGTCTTTTTCGCTTTAATGGTTGGTCTCTGATAATTATTGAAGTGGGGTTTGAATGTCCTTAAGGGTATGAAAACATATACTCATGTATGAATATATATATATATATATATATCCCATGTTTGTGTCCCCTTAGGGCGTAGGGGACACATGCATTGGGTTAAGGGTTTATATATATATATGGATGTATGTGCATGCGAATGGGAGACTTCTTGAGTTAGAAAGCATCAAATCGGTTCTCTATTGGGATTATTTGATGTTCTCACTTGGTTTGTGGTAGGATAACCCATTCATTATATTTTCCATTACTTTTTCATTAATTCTTGGTATTTCAAATTAATTGATTAAAATTTTTCTCACCTCTACAGTACCTTTAGTTAGTTTTCTTTGAAATTTTAATGTTGAATGATTATATTAACAATATGATTTTATATGAAACTTGATACATTTTCTTGTGTGTCTATGCAAAAAGTTATTAATAAAATGTCAGATGAACATTCAAAGGTAATTTGGAAGGGTGAGTGGCGTTCTCCCCGTTGAAATATTTTTTTAAATTGGTTTGGAATTTGGTTTGGGTTTTACATGTGAAATAAGGTGTTTTAGTTTGATATGGTTTGGAACTTGATTTTGAATGACCTTATCGATTTGAAAACACGTGTTGTATTCTTTTAAATGAGTGAAATAGATGGTTTTGGTTGGAAGTGATAAGGCCCATTTAGAAACTTTGAAGTTGTTGGGTGTGTGTGTATTCGGAAGCTATAGCTCGTTTGGTATCATGCGAGCGTTTAATGTGTGTTAATTTGGTTTTAAAGATCACATGATCAATTTTGGGGAATGCTTTATTTAAGTTCTTATTTGGCCACTTTTTTATAAATATGGTATTTGTGGTTGTTAAGAAATTTTTAATTTATGTTTTAATAAAAGGTCAAGCATTTGTGATGATTAAGTCTCAGTTAGCATTTTAAATTGTCTTTTTATAAAAGATTTGATGTGGGGGTATTATGAGGCCCGTTTGGTATTTTTGAAATGTTATTTTTGGAAAAACCATATTTGTTTAGGTCTCTCACCTCATTTGTTGATCATGATATAGGAGGGCCCTTGGTATATGAACTGATTTGGGTGATTATTAGTTAAGGTAAGGGACAAACCATGAGGTGGACCAGTGGTTCCAGATTATGTAGTGTGCTTGATTAGATATGAATATTTTTATTTGAATGTGTGTCACACACCTTTGGGAACATATCATAGAAACTTAGCATTGTAAGAAGGTTTACTGAAAACGATTGCTACACTGGAAGTTCATATACTGTCCAGTGGCCCATAGAAGGTGGCCACTTGGGATTATTGGTAAGGGATTGGGCCCCTCTGTCTAACCTTAGAAACGGTGGTTGGGCATTAGGGAGTTTTTTTTTGTGTGTGTAATGCTACTTGGGATGGAGTTGAAGGTGTTAGTATGATATGGTCTTCCTCCAATTTCCTAGGTTTTTCGCAATCCTTTGATATTAGCACTATTATTACAATTTTCATTTTTGAGTGTTGAATTGTAATCCTGATATTGATTTTGGTATTTTCATGGAATTTTTTTTATTCATGGTTGGTTTTAAAAAGAATTTCAAATTATCTATTTTATAAATGTTTTTATATGCCCCTCATTATTTATTTTCCTTGTTTTTTGAATTATAAAGGCATTGGAATTGTGATTGTTAGTTTTAAAATGAATTTTATATATGAAACCCTATTTTTATAAATTTAGTTCAAGCTTGTATTATTGGAATGGTTTTTTGGAATTTGGAAAAGCATGGATTATGTGGTTCACTTTTTTCATTCCTACTGAGAATTTTAATGCTCATGCCTATCCTACCCTTTCATATGCTGGTTTAGTGGCTTGGTTCGGGTTCTTGTATCACCTACATGTGTGAGGAAGGTCGTTAGATGTTGGAGGTGACCAAGAGGTCACACTGAGGTATGTGTTGTCTTGTTTTCATGCCGCTTCAAGTTTTATTTTTCGTTATTTAGTTTGTATTATTTATTTATCATTATTTTATTGGCCAAATCATTACCATATATTTATTTTTGATGTCCGACAATAGTTTCCATCCTAAGGGGTTCAAGAAAACCCTTAGGGACATGGTGTGGACCAAATCAGGTGATCATTTCATGGTCGATCAAGGAACGGTTCATGAAAAATTGGTAACATAAGAGGTCCTTGATATTTTGGTTGTATTGTAGATAGGGATTAGGATTTTCGGGGCTTAGGAGGTAGGTTATAGGTTAGTGCCTGATCACCACAACTCGTGACAAGACCTAAGTTACCAGGGGTAGTATGGGTTTTGAGTTTTTTTTCTTGGGCTGTTTTGGATTGAGGGGTAACAGTAGAGGAGAATCGGTTCACGTTGCAGCCTTAAATGGGATGGTAACCCATGTGAAGCCCATGTTCTAGGTTCAAGGTCCTCTTAGTTTTATTCCATACATGGGGCATGACTCACCACCATGTTGTCGGGTTAGTTATATGCAGTAGTTCCACATTCCTATGGTTTTTCATTGGTTATGTTTTGTTTTAATATCGGTTGATGTGAGTGTGCATTAAAAATGAAATTAGTTTTGAAATGGAAAAGTGATTCGTTTAAATATTTTTGAAATTGGTGAAGTGAGTTTTAAAGGGTAAGTGTTTTAATTTTGAAAATTTTAGTGTGTTTTTTGATTTGATAAGGGAAAGAAATTTTCGACCCATGTAATTCATTATGGAGGGTCCCATGTGTGTGGCTATGTGTGGAGAGTGCACCGGAACACTTGTCCACTGATGATGTAAGTGGTATTGGATGAACATGCATTTGATGGTTCATAAGGAGCTGTAGGTGAGTTTTCAAAATTTAAAATACATCACAGTTTGTGGAAAATAAAATTTGACTTGTGTTTGTTTATGGTTGGATTATGTGCTCATTTCCCTTGTCTATATTGTTTCTCTGAATGAGTTTTGTCCTAATGCTGATCAGAGTTGTGTTTTTTAGGTTGTTTTGAGTATGCCGCCCTATAGGTTCGCTACGTTTTCCAATGATTCATGCCTAGTTTTCAGTTCTCTTCATGTGTTTTCTATTTATCAACGTAATAAAATTCCTTTTGAGATAGTTTTGTGGTTTGTAGGGTTATAGTGGGCCTTTAGGTTTTTGGGAACACCCAAGGGTGTTACGGTTTGTACCATCCTGAAGTTATTTGAGGGTTCAGTTATGGACTACTAAAGATGGTATTTCACATCGTCATTAGAGTTTTGGGTATGGATAATTGTGGTAGGATTTCTCAAGGGTTCCCCATTTGGAAAGGAGTGCATGTTGGAGGAACCTATCCCCAAGAAACCATCTTCATTTGTGATGGAACCTAATTTTTCGGATCATTCTCTTGTAGGCCACTAGTATGTCTAGTTCTGGCATTCTAAGCCATCATGTTCCACCCATTTGAAAACATAACACCATTTTATTTGTTTGAATCATCAAGAGGAAGGATGAGTTGGGGAATGGAGTATTTGAATGCCTGACTATGAGGCAGGAGTTGCTACAGTTGTCAGGGCCCCAACCACAGGACTAGGGGTGGAGGTCACACACATTACAGAGTTTCTGAGGGTGTGTGGATCCTCGGTTAGGTTTATGTTTTCAATTTTGGGATTGAAATTTCCACTGTTTCCTTGTTCTATTATTATTTCCTTTTGTATGTTCATCCTTATTGTGGTGGTGTGATGATCTCATTCGACCGAAATCCACGTGGCCTTGTTTGATCATATCAAGGTTTTTAGATTGTTCAAATTCCTTGATAGATATTGGGCCTAGGGATAAAAAAACCTGTTCTTATTTTGAGTATTTTTCATAGTTATTTTCATCAGGAAGATGTTTGATTTTGTCAAATTTGTGGGTACTTTTTGTGATCCCTTTCTTTGTTTGGTCACCTCTCTGTAGGTTTTCCACTACTTTGTTTTGATTTTTTTGGGGATTCCTCCATCCTAGTGTCTTGTTATACTTGTTGGCCTTGTAATGGATTTAGATCATAGTTCTGAAGGTGGAATTGTTTCTCTTCTTCAATAGAAGTTGGATTAGATTAGTTGGAAGTTCCCACATGCTTATCCCCCCCCCTTTCTGGGGTGGTATGTTTGGTTTGTTGTTTTTGTGTTAGTGTAATCCTTGTGGTGGGGAGAACCCTCTTATGTTCCCCCCTTGTCATGAATTTTGGATTCATCTTGGTTGGTCGGGTGTGACTTGGGGAATAATTAGTAACTCTAAATATCCTTTTTCTCAGCTAGATATATTCGGGCATGGACTCAATTCTTGGCTATCTTTGGGCTTGTTGACTTTCTCAGGGTAGAAAGTGTCTGTGGTGGAGAGAATTTTCACACCCCAAATTCAGACGCCCATTCAGTCCTGGTGAATGCGCGGTTGCTGATAATTCAAATAAATAATAAATTAAATAAATCCATTATGTTAATTGGAAATTAAATTTAAATAAAATTTTATAATGTTAAAACAAGGCTGATGTTTAAACAATAATAATATTATTATTATTTCAAATATGATAATAATATTATTATATTTCAATTTTGTAATAATACTATTATCATTAAATTGTAATAAATATAATTATTATTTAAAATGAAAAAAACAATGCTATCATATTAAATATCATTAATTTTTGCATCAATATCATTTTTTTCTATTATTATTTTTGTCATTTTACTATTAATATTATTACTATTATTATTGTTGTTGCATGATAATAATATTATTATTTTTTTAAATAAATTAAACAATAAATTACTATTATTATATTTGTTGTTATTATTATTATAAAATAAAAAAGGGGTATAAGAACCCTAGGGTAGCCCCCCCTTATCTCTGTTCCCATGCGAGGTGGACCAGGCCCCCACACCCCTCCTCATAGAAGACCGACTCTCAATGGACAACCTCCTCCCATCGCCCTTTTCTGATCACCGCCGATCTCCCTTTACTAGCACCCCCATCCACCCCTCTATCCCACACCAATCCTCCCCACACCATCCTGATACCCCCTCCTCCTCTCCGGAAGATCTCGTGTGCCTTCAATTAGGTTTGACTCTGGGAATCCCTTTCCCTCTACATCCCATACTGGCCTCACCAGCCAACCGCCGCCCTCCACCTTGCACTGGCTAGCAGAGCCCCTCCATGCTCTGACCGTCCCTCACTGCTCTAGCCAACAACTGCACCCCCCTTTTCAGGTAGTTTTTCAGAAAACCCGAACCATTCGCTGCACCTTCACCTCCCCTCAAGTGCATGGTCTCCCCCTTGGTATATTTCTTCCTCAGTTTTGGGGGTTTTCTTTAATTTATCGAAACCCTAATGTTTTAGTTTGTGATTTGAGTATTTTTCATGGTGTATAGGATATGAAACTGATGTATCAGGGCTCATTTGTCCATGTTTTGGAATCCGTTTCCAAGGTCGAGGTAGATAGACTCAAATGGATTTTCCTCCATTGTTTTGTGTAAGAGTCTATACCCTCTGGCTGGTTTTGCACCACTTTATTTAGGGTCTATTGAGATACGTTAGTCACTGGTTTTAATTTAGAGGTGTTTTGGTCTTTACCGCTTTAATGTTGGATCTCTGATAAATTTTTTAGTGGGTTTTTAACGTCCATAAGAGTGTGCACACATATACTCAGGTATGAATATATATATATATATATATATTATTATATATTTCTCCCATGTGTGTGTTCCCTCATGGCGTTGGGGACACGTGCGTCGGGTTAAGGGTATATATATAGATATGGAGGTATATGCCTGTGAATGGGAGGCTGATTGAGTTAGAAATAATAGAATCTGTTCTCAGATGGGATTCCATCACATACGCTCTTAGTTTGAGGTCGGTGAACCCATGCATTTTCATTTCCATTACTTGTCCTTTTATGCTTGTCCTTTCAAATTAATTTATTAACTTGTTGTAAACCTCTATCGTACCACTATTTAGTTTTCCATGACATTTTCACGTTGAATTATTTAATTAAAAATATTATTTTTATGTGAAACTTGCATTATGCTCTTGTGTGTCTATGAAAAAAGTGTTTGATGAAATTTCACACGAACTTTAAAAGGTAATTTTGAAGGGTGGGTTGTGTTTTCCCTATTGAAATATTTTGTTAATTTGGTTTGGAACATGTTTTGGGTTTTATATATGAAATTAGGTGTTTTTATTTCATGTGATTAGGAACATTATTTTGAAAGAGATTTTTGATTTGGAAACATGTGTTTTTTAATGAGTGAAATGGATAGTTTTGGTTAGAATGGATAAGTCCTGTTCAAAAAATTTTATGTGGTGTGGTGTGTGTGTGTGTGTGTGTTCGAAAGCTATTTTCCGTTTGGTATTTTTCAAACATTTAGTGTTTTTTAATTTAGATTTAAAAAGAACTTGAAAATTTTGGTGAATGCCTGATTTAAGGGCCAGTTTGGCCACTTTTGTATAAAGAAGGTATTTGTGGTTGTTTTGAAATGGTAAATTAATGTTTTAATAAAAGTTTTTGAATATTTACACTTATGTCATGGTCGGAAATTTAAATTGGATGTTTATAAAATATTTGTTGCATGGGATTGTATAAGGCCCATTTGGAATCATTGTATCATTATGTTTATAAAACGACTCTTTGGTTAGGTCTCTCTCCTCAGTTGTTGTTGATGAGACATGAGGGGTCCTTGGTAAAGGAATTCCTTTTGGTGATTATTATTTATGTCAAGGGACTAACCCTGAGGTGCACGGGTGGTTACAACTTATGTAGTGTTGTTCATTAGATATGAGGATTGTTTTTTTAATGTTTGGTGCACCCATTTAGGAACATAGAACAGAAACCTGTAATAGCAAAGAGGTTTACTTAGAACGATTTCTTCACTAGATGTTCATATATTATCTTGTTCCCATAGTAGGTGGATACTCGGGATTATTTCTATAGGATTGGGCCCCTCAGTCTCACCTGAGAAAGGGTGTTCGGGCATTAGGGCATTTGATTCTGTCATGTGTGGCATGCAACCAGTGATGGAGTCGTAGGTATTATTATGTTCTGGTCATCCTCCAAGTTCCATGGTTTTCTGTGATCCTTTGATATGATCACTATTGGTACCATTGGCCTTGCTATGTGTAGATTCATAATCATGATCTTGGGTTTTGACTTTTCTTGGGAAACTTGGTTTGTATGGGTGGTTTTAAAACGGATTTCAAAGATTCTATTTCAGAAAATTTTGTGTGTGCCCATCCTTATTTCATTTCCTTGTTTTTTTGAATTATAAGGGCAATGGAATTGTGATTTTTATTTTTCAAAATACATTTTATATACAAAACCTTTTTTTATAAATTTAGTTAAACTAGTATTATTGGATTGTTTTTTTGGAATTTAGAAATGCATGGATTATGTGGTTCACTTTTGGCATTCCTACTGATCATTTTAATGCTCACGCATATCCTACCCTTTAATTTGAAGGTTCAGTTTCATGGTTTAGGTTCTTATTTCACCTACCTGTGAGAGGTTGGTTGTTATTTGTTGGAGGTGAATAAGAGGTCACATGGAGGAATGTGCAGTCTTGTTTTCTTTTTGATTCTGGTTTTAATTTTTTTGATTAGTTTTTATTAATTTATTAGTATTTTTTTATGAGAAAAATTGTTCCCACCTGTTTAGTTTTGATGCCCGATAGTAATTTCCATACCATGGGGTTTGGGAACACTCGTTGGGATATGGAGAGGCCTAGCTCGGGAGACGAATTCATGGTCGACCCAAGACCTATTCATGAAAAATACTATTAAAATGTGTAGGATGTTACTAACATTTGGGGAATGGGTTTTAATTTAAATTCATTAATAATTAATTTCATCAAAAATTAAATATATAATTTATCAATTAATCAAATGGAATAATTTCATGTCACTTCTGGGTAATTTTTATCATGTGGTTCTTCCATATTCAAGTAATATATATTGTTCATCATGTAAAAAGTATTCTAAGGTTAGTATAGTGGGATATTTATTCTGGGTTTGAGATGTTTTCTCTAGTTAGATTTAATAAGACATCATGATATATCATTTAATATATGGTATATTCTTTTGACCCATTACTATTATCCATATATATTTGTGGATAACGGTTTATTATAAGTGAAAATGATATAATGGTGTGATTGGTATTTCATAAAATATGTATATTGATGATTTCTTATAGTACGATTGATTTTTTAAAATTTATTATATAAAACTACTATAATGTTACATAAAATAAAATAATTAATGATATATCATAAAATTATTATTATTATTATTTTTTAATTTTTAAACTCATTACACATGATGGGGGTATAATCTGGTTAACCATTTATTCCAAAGTAAGTAAATTATTTTTAAAGGGCGTATAAAATAATGAAATTCTACAAGAGTTTTTTTATTTGTGAATATTTTTTTGTTGGCATCCACAAGGAAGTTTCAAACCATTAGTTATCTATTTTAAAAGGTAATAGGGGAAAAATATTGGAAGATACTTGTTATTTATAATGTTTTATCATATGTACCACTATTTTTAATATGTTTATACTGTAATGTTCTCCCATAATTATGAAATCAAATGTGTTCCTTGAAGTTTTATTAGATATGTACATTATATTTGGAATATAAAATGAATAAGTCCCTATTGAAATGTTAAATTACTATATTTATATTAGATTTAATTATAGTTCACATTAGAATATAAAATTTTTGATGGGATTTTAAATTGTAAAACACCACAGTGTACATGTTTGTTCATAATGTTATTAGTGTTTCCACCTTTAATGACGTGATTATCATCTCTCAAATCAATTTTACAAAAATATTATTACTAAAACTATCTTAACATGGATTACATTCATCATATCAAATCATAGATACTTATGTTAGTCCTTCCAATGCTACTAACTAATAGTTATAAAAATTTGAAACACAATATAATACAGGGGTGAAAATTTTATTTATTGATATCATGTTGTATTTTTTGTAAATTAATATTGAATGAGAAGTTGATATTAATAATTATGGAATTACCATGTGTTATGAATCCTTGAGATGAATAAAATATCAAATGGAACAAAACGAATAACCCATGAGGGAAGGAAGAAGGTAATGTGGATTATTTAAGGCAATAATCTATGAGTATGATTGTGAATGTATAAAATTAATAAGAATCATGAATTTAGATTATGATGATAATTTATCCCTAGAGAAGATAATAGAAGAGAAGAAATTGTCCATTATTTTTTTAGCACTGATGAATAGATGTAATCATAAATATCACCTTACCTAGTGATGTGTTGTAAAGAGTCTATCAATGAGAGTTGGGATTGAGATGACGTATATGATTAATAAAGAGTAAAAATTACTATTAATGAATTAAATATATATATTATGTATTTTATTTATATATACTCATGATAATACACTCAAATGTTGAGGAATTTAATGAGGTACATCACACAAAAATATTACTTGAAGAGTTCAATATGAATTGATATTATATGGATCCAAGTTTAAGATAATCCTAATTATTTTTTAGTGAAATTCATTATTTTGTTTGTAAATATTTTATATGTGTTATATTTATTCAATGATGTTTTATATTCTCTTAGAGAGTGATAAAAATAAAATTGTAAAAGATATGGTTAAATGTGATATAAATTATAGCATACCACTCTGAATATGTGACCATAATTCTTGAACTAACATGCCACAAACCTAAGGTGTATTTTTTAACTACACAGGATATAATAATTGAATATGGATTCAAATTAATAAAATGGAAATTATTTACCCATAATTACAAAAATAAAAAACAATGTATATCAACTAAACACCCAATATGTAACAACCATATATTAGGATTGACATGACATAATAAAAATATATCTAAATAAATGAAAAACAAAATATTTAATTTCTAATAACATGAACATTAAATAATAAATATAGAAATCACACAAAAATATAATAGAATATAAAAATAAAAGTTCAATCCTATTTGTCCAATATCTATGTACCTACTAAGATGCACTAAAATAAATATCATTCTCCTCATAACACACACTCATGTAAGGTCCCAAAACCTACTAGATATTCCTTTGTTTTTTTGGGGATTAGATGTTCCTAGAGACAGTTTTGAGGTGTTTTAAATTGAAAATTGGTAGTTAAACAAATTCTACTCTATAGAGGCCTACACTGCTCCATAAGTTTGGTTGTTATGGCATGTCCCACTTGGCTATATCATAGGGGTATGAGGGGTGAGTTTTTCTAGTTCTTCTAAATTTGGTACCCCTATAGAATGTAAGTAGGATGCAGTTTAGCATGGATTGGTTGTTCTATCAGGGAGTGGGGTTGTGACGTAGGATAGATGGCTTCTACGACAATGATAACACTGGATATATAATAGTGTTTCGAGAGTGTTCTTACTTTTTTATTGTAGATATTCCATAGTGGTAGGTTGTGGAACATGCTCCTTGTATTTTTTCGGGTCATGGGGTGTGATATATGAGACTGTTCTATTTTCCCTCTCACCCTTTTATAGGATCTATAACATGGTTCTCGAACTGAGTTTGACTAGGTATGATATGGTGTGGTCCCTTTCATTTTGTTATAGTGCATCCTATTTCAGCTAGTTCTGTATTGTGGTCAAGGGGGTTACACCATGGTCTTTTAATTTTTAGTTGGCCAATAAGTTCCCCAAGCCCTTCCAAACCCAATTTTCTCACAAGAATCTATATCAACCTCTCATAACCCAAGGGAAATTTTTTATGGACTTTGACTGACCATTCGATTAAAATCAACACCTCCCTCTAGAGATCAATCCATAGTGATTAGAGGTGATTTATCTCTGTTTTCTTATGTATTCTTCTCTATAAAATATTTTTTCCTCTCATTCTATCTTTAATTAATAAGGAAGTTTATTTTCAACAATATAATATAGTTTATTTTTATGTTTATTTTTGTGGTTGTGGTGTTGAATTCTTGGAGGGATGTATCATTCTTTATGGGAGAGGTGACCAGTGATCCACATTTTAATTTCATTATCAATCAAAGAATGATCAATCCTTGAGGTAGGTGATGCATTAAATCGACTTCTATTTGTATATAACAGTGAATTTAACATGATTTATCCCATTAGGTTGCCGTGGAATTAAATTTAATGAAGTATAAATCTTATTAATTAAATAATTTTTTATTATTTTTGATTTTATGTTCATCCATAATGAAAATAGTTTTACTATTATTTTATTTGAATTTTCAATAATAATGTTATGAATTTTTCGCATGTTGGTGTTGATTAGGTTAGCATTTATTCATAAATGAAAATGTTTAAAGAACATAATGTCAATAGTTTCTAGTAGGATAAGAACTTAAAGAGGCAAGTTATATGAATCTTTATATTATTGTAATTTTATGGTAATCATATTGATACTTGATAAATGTTTATATTAAATTTATTCTTATATGTGTTAATTTAATTGACTCTAGAACATGATGCTATTAATTCTTGTTAATTATAATAATATAGAGTAATTTTAAATAAATTTTTCTGCCCTAATGCTTTTTGAAATCAGACATTATGCCTGAATTCATTGTTTAAATAACTTATAAATTGTAATGGATGATTATTTAGGTTACCTACAATTGTAACAAATAATAATTGAATTATTTAATCCAACATGGTAATAAAAATAGTTTTTTGATAAAGATTTATCTTTACTGCCAAGTTATCCTATTTTATTATGAAGTTTTATTTATATGTGATTGGGTCTGAGTGAGCTGATTTTCATATGAATGATGGGTTATTGGTTTTTAGGGCCTAGTATCCCTATTTACTTTGTTGGTTGTTTTCAACCAAATGTGATGCTCTAGATGTGATCATTTTTGCAAAGAACTAGTCCTAAGTAGCCAAGATATGATGATTATATTATTAAATAGGAACTGTATACAAGAAATCGCATCCAAATAGACCTAATAATTTAGTTGTCTCGTTAACTAGACAAATAAATGAATCTGACATTACACTTGTAAACATAACGTATATAATGTAAATATTATGTATCCTTGAAATAATTTAAAGATTTGTTGTTTATATCTAAGGGAAAGGAATTAATAATAAGGGCGAGTATTGATGTTCATTAAGGGTTACATATAGTGGAAGATACCCTATGTAAATAATTCATAATAAATACAGAAAAGTAAATAACTGAAATCACATTACATCTCATCAATAACGTGTGTATAATGAAAAATATGATGGAAATAAATGATGATAAAATAAATCCATATAACTAATCAAATGATCTTAAACTTCTCTATGGATATCATAACTATTCAAATAATCACATTTATATTAACAAATAATCTCAAAATGATGGAATTCATTGTTATGGTCATATTATATATACCATCGAGGACATGTATAATGAAATATCACACAAATGTGTAATTCCTTGGCTAAATACCCAAAAACGTTTGTCTCATGAGACCTAAATATATTTCAATGTTCTATAGATATACATTCCCGTAACATAATAATTTCAATGCATTCATCACATGTAAGGGTAGAATAACAATTCAATACAAAATAAACATAAAAATTTTAACAAACCAAACTATTATGAATAAAAATCCCCATTTTGATTTACTTAAATTCTTACAGATATATAAAATACATGCACTCCTTTTGATTTATTATATCCAATTGGATTTAAATTCCGATGATTTATCTTTACCATTGACAATAAAGAATCTGAATCGTGATCACATGACTGGTATAAATATTGGGGTTTAAAATATCTTTTTGACCCTTGAAAAGGAAGTGATGGCCTCAACCTGTTGGATCGTTCCCTATGAATCCCATTTATTAGAGCCTTATGGGATAAAGAATTTATAGTATTTAACATAGACCAATCCCAAACTTGTATCCAACAACTTAATCATTAGCATAACATTTTATGGGAGAAGTTTGAGATCATCTTGATCATGACCCAAACCATGTTCACCGAATGAACCCATAAAATCCCCACCATCCCACACCTTACTCTTAGGGCATATTCCAGAGTAATAAAGACATATCTATCAGGACTTTAGCATTTGGAATATGTTCATTATTTTTGGTATCGAATAATGAATATATTTTATTCCAATTATTGTTACTTTGCAAATAAGTTTTAAAGAAAGAATAAAATTTTTGGTTAATATTTTTCCTGAATTAATGTATTTTTGATATAAATAATATTTTAATAAAATATTATTATTAAATTAATTCTATTAAATATTAATTATCACATAATTTATATGAATTCAAACATAATTTTTATTATGGTTTGAAAATAGTTTTTGTCAATACATGTTAATTTTCAATAAAAGATTGTTTTTATTTTAGAAGTTAAAATTCACATATTTAAAAAATTATTTAAATTAAATGAATATTATTTTTGGAATTATGATTTCCAAAATATCTTATGATTAATGTTTTTTAATTTTCTATGATAGTTGAATTATTGGGTAAAAAATAAATACCGTGTAAATATACGATGTGTTTTATGACATCATAATGGACCAATAATGATGTAAAAAAACTAAAAATGGAATATTAGTCCAAATATGATTTCTACCTTTAAAATAATGAAATTTTAGATTTATTTGATTTATTTTACAAAATATCATTGAATCCTCAAAGGAATATAATATATTTTAATATTATAAAATCATTTCTTTGAAATAATGTGACTTACCTCCACCTAAGAAAGGGAAATATTTTAATATTTTTAGACACTATCCTTATAAAATAATTTATACCTATTCCAATTTATATAAAAAATGGGGAAAATCATGGGATGGTTTGTGGTCTTGAATATTTTATTTTGTAGTGTCCAAAATCAAAATAATAAATAAATCCTTATCCACTCCTATATAAACCAATTCAAGATCTCATTTCTCTTCACTCAAACTCCTTGAGGCTCAACTAAACTGTTCTATTAACTCCCTAGTGTCCTAAAAATGTTCCCCCATGCTCTCAATAATCCTCTTCCATGCCTCTGGGATCACACATCCATATAAGAGAACCTCAACTTCCTCTATTCCATTCAAATAAAGAACCTTGTTTGAAATTAGTCTTTTTGATGTTAAATAGTTATATTTTTATCATTTTCTAATCAATTTTCTACTATATATTTGATGTTATTTCAATTATGTGTCATTTATCCTCCCCCATTTGGACCCTTACCTAAGCTATTACAATGCTAAAATTTTATAAGGGATTTCCCTCTCTCTTATTTTTATCTAGCACATAATTTAGGATATGCCCTTTAATTTCCAACTGATTAAGATGGGATATATTCTTACCTATACCCATTATAATCCATTTATTTTTTAAGTGATGAGAGACCTATTTCATCATTTTCTATAGCTGCAGATCTTTGGAATTTCACTTTTGTCATTTTTGGTTGCTGATGGTCACTTCCCGCTAATATCAGCTCTCAATTATAACACTGTGTTAATTGGGACTCTTCTATGCAAATCAAGAATCTTTTTTTGACTACAGTGGCGGAACTCCTGCATGAGATCTGGTATGACAGAAATAATTTTATTTATAATAATTTCTCATTTAGTCTCAATGCAGGTAAATCACATATTCTCATTGCCATCAAGGATTCTGGTTCTCTTTAGAAAGATCATTGTGACAACTCTATTGGTTATTTTGAGATCCTCCGTCGTCTTCGAGTTGCGGGATCTTATAGGAAACCTCAAAGCACATTTTAGGTCTTCTAGAAAGCTCCGCTTCCAGGTTGGATCAAATTGAATGTCGATGGTGCCTCTAGAGGAAACCCAGATCCGGCAAGTTGTGGTGCCATTTTTAGGGACTTTCTTGGAAGATGCCTTGGATGCTTCATCAGTGGATGTGGTACGACCTCGGCATTGGAAACGGAAATGTTGGGAGTGATTTATGTGGTGGACTTTTCCAAACAAAAGGGTTGGAGAAAGTTGTGGATTGAATGTGATTCGACCACTATTGTTCAAGCTATCTAGAAGGGGGTGGTGTACCTTGCATGTCCGCTTACCTCTCAATGGATTAAATTCCTTGCATAGCTCATAGATATCAACTACATTTCCACTCATGTGTTCCTTGAAGTGAACATGGTTTCTTATAGTCTTTCCAAAAAAGGGGTCAACCATGATATTACATGGCTGCATGATTTTCCTGATGTTTCGCTCCCCTTTTACGATAAGGATTGTAATAAGATTCCATCTTTCAGAATTTTGTAACTCCTATTCTTTTTTAGGAATTAATAGTGTATTGGTCTTTTACTGAGGCACCACCTCTTATAAGAAAAAGAACTATTTCATTCTCATCGACCTAGTTTATGAATTTATATATGACACCATTATGCTTCAAAAATTGAACCACAATTTCCAATTCAAAATTCATTGTGTAGTGAATACGATACCCATTTCTCTATCAATGGTTTTAACTTTTATGAACATATACTTATTGATTATGAATATACATATATGTATACAAAATTTCCTTGGTCATGGAAGTATCCATTATGTTTAATAAATCCATGTTGTGTGATCTATGTGGCACACGTAAGTATGAAAAAAATGGTTATAAAGGGTGCACCCTAATTGCACTCTAATGCATTGTGTAATGTTTACTATCATGATAATTTATGAGAAATGGGTGTTGACTCATGCTACTTCATGTGAAATGTGTATTGACATGTGCTAATTTATTTTCAATGGATGTTGAATCATGCTACTACATGTAAAATGGGTGTTGACACATGCTACCTTGTGTGCAATTATATTTGACTCATGCTTATCCATGTGCAATGAGCCTTGGATCATTCTAATATAATGTCTTATGCTGTTTACATAGTTCCATATTATTATTTTCAGGCTTTATCATTCCATTATATTCATGTTTCTTTTATTCTCTATTAATATTCCTATTGTCTAACATGTATTGTCTTCTCCATGTTATCCCTTGTTTACTCCCTTAATAGGATTTATAGCTCACTAATTTCTTATGTATTCCATCATGTTATCCCATAAAATGTTAAGTATGAATGAATATTGGGGTCATGTAAAAGAAGTTTCTGATTAATATATTGTATTTCATGTTTTAAGTTGTTATTTAATGTTCCTAATTTCCCAAGACAGTAGACCTATCGATCATAGGAGTTTTATTAAGTGAAAAATCCTTATATAATAAATCGTGATTAAATATGAAATAATGGTAAGGGTTATTATAGTTGGTATTAGAGGATATGTTTAGTTTTTTTCATTAGGATTAGAAAAACCAAGTGAAAATCTCTGTAGATAAGACTAAGTGTAAGGAAAAATCCCTAAAATTTTGATATGTATAGAGTATATGGTTTATTGAGAAAATAAATCATTGTCTAGAGAATACAAGTGGACATGGTTCTGGAACATATGTACCTATGAGTAACAACTACAACACGGTGTTTTGGGATGGACATGGGTAACATGGTATACAACAACGGGCCATAGTGCACACCTAGTTTGACACTCCCTTGGATTTTCTTTGGTAAATTCATAATCTAATTACAAAAACATTATTATGGAAACAAAAACCATCATAAGAATATATGTTAGGAATTAGATCATGGATAACATATACTAAATCATAGAAACTCATAAATCAAGGATATAAATATATTTTATAAGTTATCCATTTAATTTCATTAGCTTCCCCCAGTATGCATTCAATAGTTTAAAATTAATCATCCCTAAATCTATATTGGATAAAGTAGAACCCGAATAAAAAAGCTAATTGTAGGGTTACTATCCATAGTTATATTAATACCTTCATATCATGAACGTTTAGTATAAAAATCCAAACACCACCACAAATCATGGTAGTAGAAATGTTTGGGAAAACAAAAAATGGGGAAATTATAGCAGCCCATGAATATAACCCCCCTGTCACAATTTTTTGGATTGAACTTCCTGGTGAGCCTTTTCGTACTTCCCATGGTGAAATTTTCTGCAATTATAGGCATTGATTGGATTTACCTATAATAAGACAACATAAATTTCCATGATATGGAAATCAATCTCGATATGGAGAATCAACCCTTGATTTTGTACAAGTGTAAGGAGGTGGATGAATCTTATTTATAACCATCATCTCATACATGGATTTTATTTCTATATGAGAAAGCGAATCTATCTCAAAAATATTTATTCTAATGAACGAACCATCCTCAAAGAAATTCCTATTATGAGGAAATTTTATGATTTGTTTCCCAACGAGTTTCTTTATCTCCCTCCTAGTTAAGTGGTCAAATTTTTGATCGAGATTATACCTGGGGTGTTTCCAACAACTAAGACTCCATATAGAATGGTTGTTGTGGAACTTGAGGAATTGAAGAAACAAACACATGAGAATCTGGATAAAGGTTTTATACTCCCATTTGATTCACCATGGGGTTAACATATCCTCTTCATCATGTAGAAGGATTGGTCAAAATTCCTTTTCATTGATTAACGTGATCTCAAAATCATCACGATAAATTATAAGTATCCATTTTCATGAATTGATGAGTTTTTTTTATCAACTATGCAGAGCACAATACTTCTCCAAGGTGGATTTTTGGTTGGGATATTACCAAGTAATGGTGAAGAATGAGGATATCCCCAAGACTGCTTTTAAAACAAGGTATGGGAACTATGTGTTCATAGTGATTCATTTATGACTCCCTAATGATATATAAATCTTTACGGACTTAATGAATAGAATATTTAAATATTTCCTCTACAAATTTGTGGTAGTCTTTACAGAAGATATTCTAATATAATCTAAAATCTTGGAGGAACATGAGGAGAATATGAACAATATACTAAAGACCATGAGATAGGAGAAGCTCTATGAAAATTAGAGCAAGTGTGAGTGATGGTAGTAAGAAGTCTCACTCTTGGGGAATATCATCAAAAGAAATGGGATAAATATGGATCCTTAAAAGACAAAAGAAATTGAGGGATGGAAAATTCTTAAATATAAGAAAGATATCCATAGATTCTTTGGGTTAGATGGATATTATTGCCGATTTATGAGAAATTTTTCCTGATTGTCAAACCCTTTTACAAAGATAACTAGGAAAGAAGTAGAATTTTCTTGGAATAACGAATGTAAAGAAATATTCATGGAGTTGAAAAGGAGGATTATCATTACTCCAATTCTCACACTACCCACAGGTGGGGTGATTTTTTTTATTTTCAACAATGCTTCAAAGAAGGGATTGGGATGTGTGTTGATGGAAAATGAAAAATTCATTTCCTATACCTTAAAGAAGTTGAAAATTCACGTGAAAACTATCCCAAACATGATCTCAAGTTAGATTCTATGATATTTGCGCTGAAAATATGGCAACATTATATATTGTGGGAGAGGTGAGGAATATATATGAATAAAAAAGACAGAAATATATAATCACAGAGAATGATCTGAATATGCTCCAATGATGACGGTTAAATATCATCAAGGATTACGACTAATCAACCCACTACCATCCTGGGAAAGTGAGTAAGGTGACATATGCTCTAGGTAGAAAAGACCTCACAATTTTATCATCGATGTGAATTGAATATGATCTAATATTCATTGATTTGAAATGGATGTACATGGGAATAATAAAGAATTTAACATCATAAATCCTTTAAAAAATTATTGTTCAACCATCTCTTTTGGAAAGGTTAAAGGATGCTTAAAATGATGATGTGAGAGTTCAGAATAAAGTGGAAACTATTAGAAAATATAAATCCTCAAAGTTTAATGTTAATGATGAAGGAATTGTGATATTTTGGTCTAGACTATTTGTTCTATAAAATCATGAGATAAATAAATAACTTCTTGATGATTCACATAGATAAACTTTCTCTATTCACCCAAGAAGCACAAATATGTATTGAGTTCTCCGAGATCAGTATTGGTGGGACAAAATGAAGTAAGAGATAAAAAAATATAAATCACAATATATTTTATGTCTGAAAGTGAAGGTTTAATGGTTGAAGACTTAGTGTATGATGCAACGATTACCAATACCAACTTGCAAATGGGAAAAATAACTATGGGCTTTTTCACAAGACTTCTAAAGACATCCAAGGGAAACAATGTTGTCTTGGTTTTGTTAGACATCTTATAAAGACTACACACTTAATTATGGTTTGAGATGATTTCTTACTGGATCACCTGGAATGGATATACATTAGAGAAGTGGTAAGTCTATATGGATTACAACAAACGATTCTATCTGATTGAGATCCTAGATAGACCTCTATGTTTTGGAAAAGTCTTCAGTATGCACTAAATACTGAGCTGAACTTTAGTATGAATTATCACCCTCAAACTAATGGCCAATCTGAGCTGACAATCCAAACACTTAAGTAGATATTGATAGATTTTTTAAAATACTTCATGGGTGGATGGGACCAACATCTTCCTTTGGTGGAGTTCTCTTACAACAACAGTTTTCACTCAAGCATCCAAATGGACCCTTATTAAGCCCTTTATGGGAAGAGGTGAAGAACACCAACATGTTAGGATGAAGTCGGTGAATTAAAAATATTAGGTTCTAAAATGGATGAATAAATGGTGGATAAGGTTAAGACCAAATAGCAACACATCAAAGTTTCTCAGAGTTGGCAATAGAGATATGATGGTAATCATCAATGGGACCAAGAGTTTGATGTTTGGGACATGGTATTCCTCCAAATATCTCCATAGAAAATGGTGATGAGATTTGGGAAGAAGGTAAATCTCATTCTAGGGTACATCGACACTTTTGAGAAATTTTTTCTAATTAGATCAATGACCTATCGACTATTACTCCCACTGAAACTATCTCAAGTACAAGATGTATTCCATGTAACGATATTAAGGAAGTATATACCAGACCCATCACATGTACTAAATCTAGTTGTGGTACCACTGGATAATGACCATTCCTATGAAAAGAAATTGATTAAGATCTTAGATCATAGAGATAATTTTCCAAAAAATAAGACAATTTCCTTCTTCAATGTGTTGTGGTGAAACCACAAGTTCAAAGATGCAATGTGGGAACTGGAGGAAGTGACGAAGAAAAGTTACCCTCATTTTTTAGTGTAGAAAATGAAAATTTGAGTGAAAAATTTCTCAAGGGGGAAGGTTGTAACAACCAAAAATGTTATGAATAGAAATCCCCTATTTGATTTACTTAAATGTTTTATGGACATAGAACCCATTGAAAATTTTATTTTTTTATATTCTAAACACTTTTAATAGAAATATTGAGAACCCATGGAGTATAAAAAATAAAGCATAAAATTTCGTTTGATATAGAAGAACCATTAAAATTTAATTTGAACCAATTTGAAATATTATACTTCAATAATTCACAATTAATACTACTTACCTATCTAGATATAACATCCTTGATAAGGTCTTCAAACTAATAAGACATCTTTTCCCATGGTTGGATGCACTCCTACATTTTTTTTCAATTCCTTAAAACCTCTCACCAGGATCTGAGCTTACTTGTTGATCCATTCAGTCTTCTCCATGTAAGTTTTCACAAGAAAGAAACACTCACCCATCTTTTCATCCTCCTCAAGAGAGGCATTAATCAAAAATTATTCCTAAAAATTTTTTGTATACAAGTGAATAATGATCTCCTAATGCTTTAAATTAGTATAATCCTCTTTGCATGCCTCCCAATGTTGGACATCCTTATCGATAATAACTCAGTTATGGTGTAATCATTGTGATCCACCACCACCAAGAAATATTGATTACTATTTGATTCTCTAGTTTATTTTTCTATGGAGATTCAAATTTTAGACATTTAGGTTCCATACTATGGAGACACACTCACCATATAAACCAACTCCTCATTCGGTTCAAATTCATTCTCCTTAAATCTTTCTTCTGAAGCAAACCTCATATCTATTGGGTTAGATAGGATGGAATAGTCTTTAAACCATTTGGATTTATGTTTCTTGAGAAGTATTCACCTTCCTAATTCCTTGTACACTTTCCACCCCTTCTTCCTCCTTATACTATGGTACACTCTACCAAGAATTTCCTACTCATTGTAATCTGAGAAGCCTCTAGAGTACACATAACCTTCCTCTATCTCGTTGATAAATTGTCCTAAGAAATATTCCTCAACTTGAGATAGATCTAGTTGATATAGGGACAACCCTTCCATATCTAAACCTTAGAAGCGATTACCCAGTTCAATAATTGGTTAGAACATTTTCGAACTGTACCCAATAGCCGCATTATTGGATCCCCTAAAAACCCTACTTCCTCGAATCACATATTCTATTGAACATTTTTACATTATTGAATGAATACCCACATATTAAGTTGAGTTGAGGATGTGACCCTTGGTCCCTACTCCCTGGAACCCATCCTTGTAAATGACCCCTTTTCTAGTTCTAACAGTCTCAACATATGAAGTTGCATTGGGTGAAACATGAGGACCAAATCCACCCAATCCCTCCAATGCCTAGACCCAAATGTTACCTACACCACTATAAAAACCAAATCATGTTTCAACCTAGTAAACACATCCACAATTGTTGGATACATCTAAATTGGATGAAATTATATCTATACAGGAACCAATTTTGTAGCTTTAGTCAATCAAAGATGACCAACTATTTCCATAGATGAAGAATCTAGGGAGTCACCAACATTAAACTTCTTCCTTCTTGAATCATGAATTCAATTTTGATCACTACCACCAATACCTAACCCCTCCTCATAGTGAACTATGTTCAAGGCCCCTTAGCTATATGCTACCATTAGATGTCCATGATTCTTGCTTGAAGAACAATAATCGACCCACTGCTCAAAGTAAACATGTTTCTTATAGAAAAATTCATCACTGATAACTATCCAAACATACTCAAAAGGATTTCAAGAAAAATTTACTTCATTGAACATTATTGTATAAATAGGGTGAAAAACTGCATGGGTTATTCTATCCGAATACAGATAATGACCCCCTAAATTCCCTAGAATGTAGAGGATTGAGGGATTTTGAAATGGAAGGGGGAGTTCTAGAAAGGTAACTCAAAGAACAGTGTTTGAAGGGTCTCGATTAATGTGGAACTTTCTGGACCACCTGAAAAAAAGAATTGAAGGCCATTGCAATCCGGGGGTGCATTAGACCCCACCAAGATCAGACCATCCTCAGAAGAAAACATAACCATTGTGTGGAAATTATATAGAATGCCAACTATATCTCTATCATGAAAACCCCAACAATAAAATATGTATCTATCAAAAAAATAAACTGATAGTCATTAGTTCTTAAATCGAGCGACATATTTCATATTTAGCAGAGAAGAGGGATCAGCGAATTATGATGTTGAAAGTGAGAGCTGTGGAAATACGTTGAAGGGATCAGGGAAATTAGGGTAGAGAAAAATTTGGGGGAACGAAGGAAGGATGTTTGAGTTAAAAAATAGAGAGAAGGTGTGTAGTCAGGAAACCATGAAGGACGACTGAGGTCCCTCCCGCACCTGTGAAGTAGGGACCAGTAAACCCACCATCGATGTCTAGGTCATTGAGGAAGCAGCAGCTTGAGGTGCTGGTCCTCCTAGTAGCCTCTATATAGAAAACACAGATAGTCCTTTTGTTTTATTATATCCAAGTGAATTTAAAAGACTATTAAGTATCATTACCATGGATAATATATCCATTTAATAGTGATCACATGACTATTATAAATCTAGGGTTATAAAATATCCTTTTGACACAGAAAATGGAAGTGATAGCCTCAACCAATAGAATCATTCCCTAGGAAAAACATTTATCAGAGACTTTTTGGGAAATGGAATTTTTGTGATTTTACATATACCAAGACCAATATGAGATTCAGCAACATAACCATGAGTGAAACTGTTTTGGGAGAACTTCAAGCTTATCGAGATCACGACCCAAAACATGTTCGTTGAATGACCCCAAGAAATCTCCACCATCACACACCATACTAGTATGGTGTATTCTAGGGTAATAGTGGTATATGAATCATGAACCTATCATTATTAATATGTATATCATTTTTGGTATAAAATAATGAATATATTTTATTCTTATTAATGTAATTTTTAAAATTATTTTTGAAGCACAAATAGGATTTTTGGTTAATATTATTGATGAATTAATATATTTTTGAAATAAATAATATATTATTAAAATATTATTATTAAAATTATTTTATTAAATATAAATGATCATATAATTTGTAAGATGTCAAACGTAAATATTATTAAGGTTTGAAAACTGCTTTTGTCAAATCCAATCGATTTTTCAATAAAAATATTTTTTCATTTTAAAAATTTAAATTCACATATTTATAAAATTATTTAGTTAAAATTAATTATTTATTAAGATTTAGGACAGAGAAATTATCCAACAATAAATTTTTCATAATTTTTTGAGATAGTCAAATAATTGGGTAAGAATTAAACATTGTATAAATATACATTGTGTTTCATAACATCATAATGACCCAATGATGATATAACAAACACTATAAAAGGTATATATAGGAAAATATATGTTATAACTTTAAAATAATTTTATTTTATATTTAATTGATTTATTTTACCAAGCCTTATCGAAACCTCCAAGACTTATAATATATTATAAGATTTTAAAATCATTTCAGTGAAAGTGTGACTCAACTCCCCATAAGCAAGGGAAATATTTTAATATATTTGGACCTTTTCTTTATAAATTAATTTATACCACTCCTATTTTCCAGAAAACATGGGAAAAACCATGGTAATATTTGTGGTTTTGAATATTTTAATGTGTAGTGTCCAAAACCAAAATAATAAAGAAATCCCCCTCCATCCCTATATAAACTCACCAAAGCTACAATTTCTCTTCACTAAAAATCTTTAAATATTAACCAAACTCTTTCTCATACTCCCTAGAGACTTAAAAAGGTTCCAAAAGATCCCAA
The DNA here is from genome assembly GCA_963277665.1 of Viscum album. Classification (NCBI taxonomy): domain Eukaryota; kingdom Viridiplantae; phylum Streptophyta; class Magnoliopsida; order Santalales; family Viscaceae; genus Viscum; species Viscum album. The sequence goes on along the minus strand of OY728133.1, from coordinate 186,880,651 downwards.
TATTCCCTTACCAAGCCTTTTTTCTCACTCATCCAAATAAGGGACCCTCAGTTTCATCTCTTCCTTTCAATTCTATAACCTTGTTTGAAATTAGTATTTTTTATTTCAATTCATTATATTTTCTTCCTTTTATAATCAATTAAATAATATAAATATGATTTTATTTAATCAATTAATCATTTATCATCCCCCATTTGGACCCTTACATAAGCCATTACTATACCGAAATTTCGTAAGGGATTTATCTCTCTCCTCTTTTTATCAAGAACCTAATTTATGATTTACGTTTAATTTCCAATTCCTTAATTTGGGATACATTCATACCTATCCCTGTTACTATCCATTCAATTTTTAAATGATTAGAGACAAATTTATTTCTTATCAACCCATTTTATGAATTATTATATGACGATGTTATGCTGCAAAAATTGCACCATAGTTTCCTATTCCAAAATCTGTGTGTAGTGAACACCATACCCATTTCACTATCAAGGGTATTCACCTTTATGCACATACAATTATTTATCGTATATATATATATATATATATATTTGTTATATATTCTATTTATCATGGAATAAACTATAATGATTAATTAATCGATGTTTAATGATCTGTGTGGAATGCTTAATCATGAAAACAAAATTATTATGAAGGGTTCACCTTGATAGCATTCCAATACATTGGGTAATGTTTAGTATCATGATATGTCATGTTAAATGGGTTTTGACTCATGATAATTATTTTTAAATGGGTGTTGGCTCATACTACCTTATGTGTAATAATCTTGGACTCATGCACCTCCATGTGAAATGAGCATGGGATCATGATAATATAATGTGTTAGGCTGTTTACATAGTTCAATATTATGATTATCATGATTTATCATCACTTTATAATCACGTTACTTTTATGTTCCATTTATATGCCTATTTTATAACATTTATTGTCTTATTCATGTCATGCCTTGTTTACTCCCATACTGGGCTTTATAGAAGACCCCTTTCTTATGTATGTCCTCAGGTAATCCCATGCAGTGTTAAGTAGTAAGGAATGTTGTGGTCATGTAAAAGTTTTTTTCAATAAAGATGTTGTATTTAATGTTATAAGATGCTATTTAATGTTCCTAATTTTCCAAGATACAACATCTCTCAATCTTCTGAGTTTTATTATGTGCAAATCCATGTAATAAATCTTTATTAAATATGAAATAAAGGTTAGGGTTACTTTAAAAATTCATATTAAGAACATGTAATACTAAATTATATTATTACTCCCAATCATAATAACCATAAATAAAGTATAGATACAATATTTTTCTTATCATTAAAACATATTCCCAATTGATTATAAAAAACATGAATGGTTATTGGTGCTGATAAATAGAAATTTCATTAAAATATCAGTAAAAATTCTTGAATAAAATACCCAAATTGACTTTGAATATCACTTTTAAAACACAAAATTTCCATAATATTAGAGAAAAATTATTTTTTTAATGTGATGTTACAAACAATAAATATATTTCATTTAATTTAGCAGTCATTATAGCGGAAAATTATATCCATGTTATATAACTTAATAAAAATTCCTTTCAAAATTTTGTAAGAAAAGTGAAAAAGTACTTAGTTTAGAAAATAAAATGAATATTTATATTAATCCATTTTTATAAAAAATAAAATATGAGTAAAAATAACTTTAAATAATTTTATAATAGTAAAATTAATATTTCAAATATATGAAAGAAAATTTTTATACTAAAGGAAATGAATCATGATTTAGTAGAAAAAAGATGGTTTTACTTAAAAACATTATTTTAGTATCAATAGTACATATATTTGGTAAAATGAAAGGAAAAATTACAATTTATAGAAATAAATAAAGGATTATAATTTATATTGGGTATAATATATAAATATAATATAATTACATCATTGGAGACTTAAACATAACAATCCCAAGCAATGATGATATTGTGAAATAAACGATTAACACTTTGGTAAATTTTGAATCCTAATCTCCATGAAATAATAACATTAAATTAAACATTAAATTCCATGAATATAATATATACCTGATATAAAATATACATGACATAAAATATCAAATTGAATCATATACACCACATATAATAAATAATTGGTGAGTATTATATATGTTTCATAGAAGTAAAAGTATGATTAAATACCCATACCTTAGGTCCAAATTTCATTGTATGTGGTAGAACCACATATATAATAAATATTTATTTATGATAAATCAATTTAATAACTGTAATAATATATATCATACTATATATGATTTAATTATAACATTTTATCACCTTTTTGTTAATAATTCTTTATTAAAAGTGTTGTTTTGGGTGATAACTACTTCATCCTCAATGTATAATTCAATTAAATATTATTGGTCATTATATGTGGATCATGGTTTTAAAATATCCATAATGTTATGAATGATATAAAAATATTATATATCTCAAATATATTTATCTTTAGAGTGATATATAAAAGGAAGATATAGAAAATTTAATTACATCTTTCATGGAAATGATAAGTCGTACACTGGTACTAGCGATACTATCACTTCCCATTTGATAGAAAAGTGGTGGAAAATGGTGGTTTCATAATTATAATATAATTTCAGTATATTTAGGATAATAAATATATTATTTTGGGATCAATACCATATATTTATTGGTTTTAAATGTAGAATTAAAAATAAAGTGATCCATTAAGGCAATTACCTATTATTTGAAAGAACTCTTTTAGATATTCTCTTAAGGATCTCATTGTGGGTATTTTAGAAGATAAAAACACATAGAACGTGAATAAGTAATTTTATAATATAATATTATATGGTGTTGTCATTCTAGAAGGATTAATTGGGTGAAAATAAAAGAGGGAAGGGTTGTCCTTTTATAAGTGAGGGAGGGGTAATCTTGGAATTTCTTAAAGTATTGAATTAATATAAATTATTTTTAATATATAATTGGATTAAAATCTATATAATTAGAAAATAAGATAATAATGAGTCTCTATTATCTTATAAAAAAAATTTAAATATGTTTTGGTTATGTTCTGACCATTATCTTTTTGTTTTAGACCCCTGTTAAACCTTTTGATGATTACAAGAATATTAACATTTTCTAAACATTAATGGTAAATAATGTTTCCATAAAAAGAAAAAGACTCATAAATATACGACGGTTGATTTTTTCAACCATATCCAATTGATTTTTATAAATTTAATACTTTTAGGAATTTTAAATCATTTAGTAAAATATTATTTATTATACAATATTATTAATATCATTGTTAAAATTATTAATCTAATATAAATTTAAATTCATCAAAAAATGTGTAATTAAAATATAATACTTTAAAACATATCTAAAATTTAATATAGATCTAATTTATTTTTTTTTTAAACATTAATTCATTAAAATTAAATTATTGTAAATATTTTTAAAATCATTGTTATATTAATAGAATAAATACGTATTTGTATCGTGCAAACATTTAAGTAAATTATTAAATAAATAAAAATTATAAATAAATTACCATCATGAATATAATTTATTTATTCACAAAATAACCATTAATATTAGCACACTACTTTACTTTTCCATTATGTGAACAATAAATAGATATTTAAATCTAAGAGGGTTATATTTTGAATCATTCGTTGATTTAAATATTTTTTAGGTATTTTTTATAGAAATGTTTCCATTTTGAAAATAATATTCATGACTAAGGAGATAAGGGTTGAATTACCATCATCCAAAAATAATTAAGATGAAAAATGATGAAATTATCACTTAGTTTTATCCCAGATTGACCAGATTTACCCTTTAGCATGTTGATAGTTTTTACCATGGTCACTATTCATATTAGCTAAAAAGAAAAGGATTTAAAAAATTTGAACCCACTGATTACAAATATGAAATCTATTTTTCAATATTAAACATCATTAAGATATAGTAATTAATTTAATATCAAAACACAAAATGTAATGAAAAAACTTTTTTCAAGAAAATGTATTTATACTAAATTCAACCGTAAATTTGATTCTAATAAACATAATTGTATGATTAATAATATTATTTTTATATATTTTCATTTATAAAATATAAAAACGAAAAAGTAAAATTTTAAATTTTTAAAAAATATAATTTTTTATAAAAATCCATATTTTTACTATTCACTAGAAAATCAATGTTTTTAGAAAAATCCAAAATATTACATGAATATTATTATGATATAATTATTTAATAAATGAAAATCATTTTATCCAATAAATTTTATTATTTTTTTATAAAATATTTATAATATATTCTTCTAAAAGGAAATAAAAATCATTTTCGAAGAAAGAATATTTTTGAAAAATAAACCGACTTTACTAAAAACTGAGACTTTATTTCCTAAATAGTAATCAATATAAATAAATATAGTATGAACATTATTTATATATATTTAATAATTAATTTAATCATTTTTTAAAATTCCAATTTAATAGATATGTTATAATGATCATATTTAAATAATAATATTTTATGGTTCAGTTATGCTTGGTATTGTGTTTCATGTAAACTATAAGACACAAAGTATTATTTTAAAATATTTGGGTGTTACATTCTCCACTATAAATAAATTTATTCCATGAAATTTCACCTTATTATTGTTATATAAGGCTTTGAAATTTGAAAATTTCTCTATAGAAATCACCTATTATAAAAAGGGTTAGCAGAACATACTCTTAAAAATAAATGGAAATATTATGGTCATCAAAAAAATGGTTTATAAATAGAAGAAAATTAGTGAGAAGTGAAAATATGGATATGGAATAGAAAAATAATGTCAAAGATTAATAAAGAGAGATAGAGAACATGTTCATGAGATATTTAACCACAAAAAAATAATTTTATTTTGGGTTACAAGACTATTGATTCTTCAAAAATAAAGTAAATATAATAATTTTTTTTGTTTCAATATCCTTTTCCTAAAGTTGTGGAATTACTTTACCATATAGACTAATAAAATAAAGAAATATACTTACTTTATAAGCGTAATTTCTTTTGTTCAACTGTTATCCACAACAATCTAGCCCTTTATCCAATATATAAGTAGTCAAGATTAATTTTTAATGCATGAAGCAATAAAATATAGGGATTACATTATCTAAAAAAGGATAACATATATTCCTTTTTCATTAAAATAGTGCTAATAACTGAAATAGTTACCACATGTTAAGATAAATAAAAATAATATCTATGAATAAATTATACATTTTACATCAAAAATTCCAAAATAACACCAAATCATAAAGTTAGATTATTACAAAAATAAAAAACCCTATATCCCAATTGACATAAAAAACCTCCAAACTAATGAATTATTTAACATAAAAGGTAGTATTATACCTTTTAAATTAGATCCCTAAAAATTTAACTTCATTATCCCCAAAGAATCATTCATGTTAAAAACCATATTAAACCTGAAGGTCACAAATATTTCAATCCAATTGTGCATCTCCAAAATATTAGTAATCACCATAGTAAATCGTTATATAATCTTATACTATTGTGGAATTCACCAAAATATCATGAATAAAATTTAAATACTGACCTAGAAGGTAATCCTTATCAAGCCTATAAATATTTCTGAAAAACATAACATTTTTAATGAATAAATTTTTATCCATCAAGATAATCAATATCCCACAATCCAATATACCATAATTAACATAACATAAAATAATATACAAAACTAATGGGTAATTTATAACTTTATAGATTATTATTTATAAAATCCAGTTAAATTTTCAAATCACCTCAAAATCCCATCACTTAAATCCTAAATGAGGGTAAATATTCTTCTGAAATAATAAAAACCTTAAAATTATATACCAACAAATTAATCCACATATCTTATGTTAAAAACATTTAAAAACATTTATTCTTTAAAAATTTACATAATTATTATTCCTCAAATTAAATCACAGACTATTTCTATAAAAAATATGAAATAAACATCCACAAAGATGACCTAAATCACATTGTCATCAAATCAATAACAAATTTTAAAGTCCCCAATACTGCAACCTTTACATCATTAATTAAAATCACCACCTTACCATAAATTAGATTTTCTTGGATATAGGTACCATATGCTTTCAAATCTGTAAAACTATTGTGGAACAATCCTTACATGTTTCTTGATTCTTATATCTATAATATCATTAACATAATGTATCAATATGAATATTCTCAAATACCAATACATAAACACATTATTCATTACAGTACAATGAATTCCATTGTATAGGTTCTTCCATAGAATTCATGTTATGCCTTGGAATATGGAATTGGATCAGATAATACCCATATTATTCACAAATAAGACATTAAATGATAAATCATACCATATAATGAAATTTATTTCCTCATATTTATTTACCTTTATAAATTCCTCAATGTATTCCCTTTTACACTTATAAAATATTTTTTCATTCATTTTATACATTCTCTAGGGGGTCACTTTCCACAATTATAACATGATGGAAATTGGTTTTTCTTTCCTCCGTGGTCTCCACCACCTAGTCTCTTAATAAACTCTTTCCTTATATTATTTAATGAGTCTGATAGTTGGTTAAGGTGTATGTTTATAATAATTTATCATAAATATTAGTTCGAAATAATAAAAATATCTATTAATCCACTCATCCTATAATTTTGTAACTCATAATCGCTATATTTTCCCACACATTATGTGTTATCATGATTCATCTGAGTTCTATCTATTAACTAACACCAAAAAACATAATGTAAAATTCAATAATAAATTTGGGAAACCACATAAAACCTATATTACCAATATTTTAGGATTTAACCAATACATAGACTTATTATTTAAGTCATTCAAGGGTTTATGATTCCTAGTATATATGTTTTTTAAATCTAGTTCCCAAGGTTTATACTAAACATTCATTGATACCAACCATAAATGGAAAAAAATGTATCTTAGATCTAGTGGTTACATTATTAAATTGTAACTAGATAAAAGTATTCACATCCCAACAGGATGAATAGTTTATTAGTCTTTGTAAGCTTGATATATACATGAATATGGCATTACATTTTTAAGCATAACTTAGTGAAAGTTAATACTTTGCATCCTTGAACCCACTCAATGATTTCTTTATTCATAAAATAGAAAAATAAAATAAAATAAAAAGTATTATTAGATTCTTAGTAAGGGTTATGTACAATATAAGTGATCATGTGTAAATAAGGCATAATCAGTATGGAAATGTAAATAACAAGAAACAGATTCAATTTAATCAATAACATGAGGATAAGTAATAAGATGGATACAATAAATAATTAAAAAATAATTCCATATAACGAATCACATGATCTTGAAATTAATACATGTATATCATACATATTCAAATAATCACATGAACATCAATAACTAGGCCTTTAATAGTTGAATGTATAATAAAAATATTTTAAACATACAATCGAGGTTGCGTTCTAAGACATCTTTCATAAATGGGTTAAGCCGCATCCAAATACCCAAACTAGATTATACCATATGAGCGATCAATGCATATAGGGGATATAGGGGTCATTTATTATCACTTTATATATCCAATGAATTCATAAAAATGAAGGGGAGAATAACAATTCAATACATAATCCAATTAAACATTCTTTTTGAAAGAATAGTATAAGAAATATTAATATTTATTATAATCATACAAATCACATACCACCCAATGAAATAAAAATCATGGTATCATTACAATATATCCCTAATGAAGTATAAGTAAAATAAAGGGTTATTATCATTGATGAATTGAAATTTCATAAAAATATCATTAAAAATATTATTTATCAAAATGCTATTTTCAATTTGAAAATAACATTTAAAACCTAAAATATTCCAAAATATCATGGATATATTTTTTATTTCAATGTAACCACATAAACATGTAATGTATTATTTAAATAATTTATTGGTCATTATAGCAATAAATTTCATTCCTACCATAGAATTTAAAAAAATTACATTCAAAGTTGTTTATGAAAATTTTAAAATTACATCATTCATAAAATGATTAGAAGATCCATTAAAAACATATTTTAAAATTAAAAAATGTTAAAAATTTCTTTAATAAAAAATTGTAGAATTTTATAAATATACATTAAACTATTTTAAAGAAAATTTAGATGCGGAAGAAAAATATTCCTGATCATGTAGAAAAAACATTTTCGGGTTTCTTTAAAATAATTATTTTGGTATATCGAGTATATAAAGAGAGGAGAATTAATAGAAGAATTTTAATTTATATAAATAACTGTAAGTTCAATTATTCTAGAGATAATATCATTTAAAACATATCATGGATAATAATAATTTAATTATAAATGATGGTAATTCATAATTATCAGACATCATGTTTCCTAGGAACATGATACATTTATTTTCCATACCTTTCACCTAACTAGAAAAATTATTATTTTTATTTCGAAAACACATTTATGGAAAAATTAGGAAGCCAATCAAGTCAAACATTAAGTGCATGAAACATAGAAGGAACTCATACAATCATTACAAACTAAAACATGTTTATTGGAATTGCTAACCCCATATATCCATCATTATACGATGTTTACCTTTATATCTATATTTTTCTTAATATGATCTTAAAAATGATTAGCCTTCTTATAGGAAGTCAAGATATATTCATTAAGATTAATTTTACCCTTTTTTATTTATCATTAAAATATCTAATCATTTTTGTTAATCCCCTGAGTTTTATCTTTATTTAGATTTAATTAAATTGGTCTCTATATTCTACCATAATTTGTAATTGAAACATTGATATATAAATATTCATCTAAAATCTTTTCCTTTTAAATTTAGGAGAAGCAATAGGCCGATAATCTTGTCACTAGGAGGTACTACTGGCCCCCTTGAATTATATATTTTAAACTACCGTTGGGTCCATATTATCCTCTACCTTGGCTATCTTTAATTTTCTAGCTCATCTGGTGAAGATAGGCTTTGAAAAGAATGATTATTCTTTTGATGCTTAGTATTTTTCTTCTTATTGACAGGACTATTTCCATAAAAACATTTTCATGCTTTCCGTTCCTCAGGACACATCCAAATAGTCATTATGGTAGGTTGATATTGCTACAACTCTGAAGAAGAATTGGGATCTGATTATTTGTCACAAAAAAAGTTCGATACATCATGTTGTAGGTATGTGGAAACATATATTGGTATATTTTAAGGATAATATTTCATGTTTCCTTTAGATTAAACTGATTCACATCCTTCAACATCAGCCTTCCCCTTGTTTTGATCTTATTACTTTTGGAACCTATTATGTACTTCAAATATTGTACTAGTAATCCTCACAGAATCAACAATAGAAGGAGGTAATCTTTTATGCGCTATATAGACCACTAAAACACCATCATCAATTCACATGACCCCTTCACTTATAGAACCATAAAAATTTATCAGATGAATACCAATTGAGAATCAATTCTACATATCCACAATACTAGATAGTCCTTCAAATGCCACATTGACAGTAATATATCACAGTTGAAGCACTATATATGGTGAATATACCACCCACACTCCCTTTTTTTACACTAAAGGATGAGTTCCCCCTTCTATCAGGCATGAAGAACCAATACTGTTTCCACCTCTAATGTATTTAGAAGAACATAACATACATCTAATATGTAAAGAGGCTACGGCCACATAATATATCACTAGTTCAAGAACCACTTACATGATAATTTAACAACTCGTGGCCTGACTTTTTATAAGACAAACATAAGGAAACCCATGATTAGAAAAAAAACCTTTTGCTTCCACCAAATAACCCCGTCAATACAAATAAAAAAACCAAAATGTGCCTTTGAGACATCGATTTTGATTCAAGTCCAAGGATACACAACATTGAAAAGATATCGTGTAAGTTAATTTGAACAAAGAAATTGACCCACCATGTTACCAATTAAAATAAGTATCACTATATTCTAAAAAAGGATAGGGAGAACAAGTATTGAGATCTAGATAATAGTCGAAGTAGGATCATTTTTCAAATGGAAATCAAATGACTAGTAAAAAATATATATGTGGTAACCTGAAGCAATCCATCAAGAAAACACCCAGGCCAAGATAAAGTGGGATTTTTATGAAAAAAGATCACATATTTTTTGATACAAAGCCCAATGATTTCCCGATCGTGAAAACCTAAATATTAGGCTACAAACCTATGGAAGATATCAACCGATGGTTGGTTATTTTCAAGAATGATCCACTGAGAAAAACTCTAATAGTGAGGAATATTATATTAACACCATGGAGGATAAAATGGTCAAAGGAACACTATTAATGCATGATTGGTCTTTAGGAAAAACATCACATTAAAGTAAAATAGGGTAAATATGATGATTAGTGAGCGAGTCAAAAGGATGAGCAAGAGATATGAGAGTTTCTAGGAAGAATTCATACACTACCTCTAAGTGAGTTGGAGTATAAGGGGGAATATTCCACTCGACCCATACTCACCAATACCATTAACAAGATGGTTTTAAACATACTAAGTTAAAACCCGTTTAACTAAGGTTATCCAATTGATTCATCTCAGGAGAATACCGATGCCTCAATGATCATTACATAAATGGTCCCCAAACCATGTCTTGTATTTCCAATGCATTACACAATTGTAAAATAATGTATATAAATCATAAAAATGATACCTATCATCATGTATTTTCATTGATTAAAGAATATAGATCTATTAACATTTCCCCAGATAAAAAATGAATTTTTATATAGAAAAAAATATGTACAAATAATATAAAATTTAAATAATAAAGATATATATGATATATAATATGGATGTTTCAGGAAACTTTAATATCCACATGAATATGAATAATTCAAGGGAACATTAATGACTATAAAAATGAATTAAAGATGTGAATTTCAAGACATTCCTTAGCCAAAAGGATCGTAAAATATCCATAAAAAGGATAAAATGGTATCGATAAAACCCATACAACATAGAATAAAAAAAATGATTTTTTTCATTAATGTATTTAAATAAAAAAATATATTAAAAAAAATTATTGAGGAAAAAATCCCTTTCATTTTGAAAAATAGTTTCAAAATCCTTTTCATTGAAAATTAATTTAAAAAAATCATTGAAAATATCCACATAAACATGAAATGGAATCTTTAATGAAATAAAGGTAATGAATAAGGGTAATCATTTACATGTAGTACACGTTAAAATAATCATCCCCCTTTAACTGTAAAAGGCTATGAATGTTCCTTATTCATATTATGAATTGAATATTTCATCAATATTTTCAGTAAAATTAAAATGGACATTGTTTTGAAAATAAAAATTGTTTCCATTAATATTTTTAAATTTTCAAAATGGGTAAAAATTTCCATGATAAATAATTTTGAAAATTTAGAAAAAATTGAAATTTTTATAAAACATGGTTTTGGAATAAAATATATTTTTGACAGAAGAGATAAATGAAGTTGTATTTTATTAAAAAAAATTAAAAAAACATTTTTGTACTAAAGAGTTTAAAAAATTAAAAATTACTTAAAGATATCATGATTAAAGAGTGGAGAATAAAATTAATTGGGTTTATTAGGAAATGGTTAAATAATTTCCTTGAACTAAAATTCTATAATGAAAAAACTCGATTAGAATGTGTTTTCGAAATAATAACTAATAGTGACAATAACATTGAAATGTGAATTAACCAATGAATAGAGTATGTTTTTTCAATTTTAAATACATATAAAAAATGTTTAAATACAATTTTATATAATCAAAATTCATTTCACACATAATCTTAAAATACCAATGATGATTAAGAAGTAAGATAACCTAATAAAAATAAATTGACTTATAAAATCCTTTATAACTTGGTGACATTTAATTCTAATACCCTTAGATGTAATAATTAAATTTAAATATAAAAATTCTCTAAAAATTAATTATTCATGATATTAAATTTCAACGAGGTTGTATATAAACCATATAAAATAAATTAGGTGTATAATATTACAATGTGCCTCAATGAAATGAAATTGAGATGAAATCCATTTCCTGATGCTTCCTTTTGGTTGAGATTTCATTATAATCATTTTAATGGTTTTAAATATGTTATTATCTTATGAAAACCCATATTAATATGTTTTATCTAAGATATTATCTATTTATAACATTTTATCAGCCATTAATTAATAATATTTCATCAGTTGCATTGTTTTAGGTGTCAATTGCATTATTTTCTCATTCATGTTTCATCATGAATGACTCGGTTATTGGAAGTATTATATAGATATATCATTAAAATAATAACAATAATGAAATAATTATTATATTTATTCATCGTTTATACTTTTAATACCAATCATTATATATGTTTATGAGAAATGAATCACGTTATGATCATAGAGATGGTTGGTTGAACTTATGTTTGAGTAATGTTTTCATTTTTCAATTAAATTTTTTTAAATATTTTATGTAATATATTATCATTAATTAATGATAATAATATAATATATAGCATATTATATACTTATATATATATCATCCATGTGGTGCGGTAGAGAGAAGAGAGTCCCATTGCATTGTGAAGGCTGTAGTATACATGTACACGAATGGTGTAATCATCTTTATGTGAGTGAAAAAGGTAAGAAAGAAAATGATTTATATTATATTTATAGAATGATAAAAATTTCATTAATATAATATTTATTTAATATATATCATATAGAGTCATCAAATTTAACCTTATCACCTTCCTTGTAAAATGTTAGTGAAAGGCGAAACACATTTCCTCGTGAGGCTGCAATCTTCCATATATACAAGTGATGCTATCATATATCCTTCAGAATATAAAGTACAATGATATATATGATATAATTACCCCATAGGTATAAATATTTTATAATATCAAATATATATTTATATTCATGATCATACTCAACCTTTAAATGTGATAATTGAAGAACGAACGACAGTAGTTTGTGAGTCGGTAGTTTTCCGCACACACTGATGATCATTTCGTAACCCATTTGAGGGATGTGGAGATAGATGTTGGTAATTATTTTTTTAATTAAATCCATGTATGTGTATTATAATGAGTTTATTATATAATCATGTTATAATAATAATTTAGGAGGTGGAGAAAGAAATAAAATAAAGGTTCCCATTGAAGAATATTATATCTTCTTCAAGTATCCTCCTTACGCTTAAAAAAAGCCTTCATAGGTGGTATATTTTCCAAAAATAAGCATTAAAGTATAATTTTATGGAATTTGGGATGTTATTTATTCATGTATTTAATTATCCAAATTGGTTTTATGGGGTGAATAGAAGATAGAGGGTGTCCTTTTATAAGTGTGGAAGAGGACACATTTTTTATTTTTGAAAAGAATTGAGTTCTCCCTCATTTTTCAAAAGTAAAAAGGTTCAAAATAGGACAATATATATCCTTGTAGGTGGTATGGTCAAAATAAATTTATAAAATAGATTTTATACAAGTTTATAGGTCATTTTAACCCTTATTGTTTTTATTTAACCCCTGATAAACCCATTTTTACCTTAACTACGACAATTAATTTTAATTATATTCACTAATAATTATGGTAAAATACTATGTTTAACATAATATAAATTATAAATTATTAATATTAAAAATATTTAATCCATTTATCCAAATTAAATTCAAATAAAAGGAAAATTTTAATTCGATATTAATCCCACAGAGTTCATAAGAAATTTTGGTTTTGATGTGAAAATGTTTAAAGGTATACATATTCTTTATATCTAAAATCAATATTAAAATAACTCCAATGAACTAAATTAGGTTAATTGATATATAATTGTAATAAAATTACATTGAAAACAATTTAATATATAGTTTAAAATTATAAATTATTCAAATGAATATGCAGTTTTCTATTTAAATTTAGTATTTTCTCTACTCATAAAATTGATATATTTCAGAAAAATACAAAAAAATAACCCGAATTTAATTTTTGAGTTATTATTTCAAAAAAAAAACTTTATTTTTTCAAAACAAATTTATAAAATCGGTTAAAATTAATTCCCAATTTTTTTCACAAAGAATGATTAAATAGTATTTTTAAAAAATACATTTTTTTAGAGAACACTTATTTTTATTTTAAATGAATCTTATTTTTTTTATAATCAATAGAAAACTAATAAACATTTTTAAAATATATTTCATAATAATTTTGATAATCCAATTCATATATGGAATTCCCACAGTTATGAGGTATTATTCATATTAAAAAATAATATAAATAGTATATTATCGTTTGGAAAAAATCAGTATTTTTTTAACATAAGATAAAATTAGTGTTGTGTGTATGAAATGTTATCATATAAAATATAATTTGTTTCTAATTTTTGAGTTTTAAAATATCTCCCCCTTAAATAAATTCTATTATCTAAATATAATTTTGATCTCATTAATCAATGGTTTTACATTTGAAAATACCATTGGAAAAAACCCACAACATAAAAGGGTCAATAAAACATCATCATAAAAAGAGGAGAGGTAAGTAAAAAAGTTTATAGGGAATAACATATAATTATGCTTCCAAGTAGGAGAAAATTGTTGGAAGGTGAATATATGGACATAAAACAAAGTGTAAATAATTATAGAGAGAGATTAAGGTTATTGATAAAAAAAGTGATTGATCAATGGAATGTCAGGGGACTCAATGATATAAATAAAATAGGTGTGAAACAGGTCATTAATATAATTCTAAATGATGGTAATATGATTCTATTTCATTTCTAGATCCTTTAATTTTCCATATTTTTAATAATTTTTTTTTATTTAATAATTTAAGGAAATATAAATTTTTTCCTTTGGTTGTTCTTAAAATAATTTAGAATTCATACATTTCTATTATAAAAAATATAAAAAATTAATTTTTTCCTAAAGAACTACAACTTACTTCTAAAGGATCATATGATGTATAAAGAGTAAAAAATATTTATGTCTATCTCTAAATATTTCCGAAAACCAATATTTTTAGCCCAAGTTATAGTAAATTAATCTTTAAACCACAAAGGTAATACTACTGGTTCATCAGTAATAATTTTTTTTTCAAAACATTTAACTAAAAACAATGAGATATTTACCAGGTCATTATATTGGTTGGTGGTAGTGGCTTAAACCTTGTCATCCTTCGGTCATGGGAACAAGTCCCACCACCTTTTTGGATGTGATGGGTTTTCACCCTGCATACAAGTTGTTGTTTTTGTAATCTATATTATTATAATTCTGATATTGTTCTCAAAGAATATGATGGACATCCTTAAAATAAAATTAATCCTTAAATAATCTTTTTTACTGTGGTTTCCCATAAAATATCTATATTTTTTCCCAATATCTAATAATATGTTTCAGAGTGATATTATAATTTCATTAATGATCATATTAACACTAAATAATATCAATAAAATTAAAAATAAGCCTACAAAATGTAAAGTCACTATTCCTCAAACAATTATTCCAATAAAACATATATTTTCCATAAATTTCTCCCAAAATTTCCTTGATTTAGTGAAATTCCGACCACACAAATTTTTTAAAGGGATGATTAAGACATTGAACTTATATTCAAGAGTACACTCATTTTCATGATGGTGTTCATAACTCTTATGTTAAGGAAGAAAAATATTCTACTAAAACTTATCACAATCCTTATATGTTTCATAATTACCATAAAAAATACCGTTTGTACAATACTTCTATACAAATACATCATCCATTTAATATAAATATAGGGTATTACTTTATATTTGGGTTAACCATTAGAAGAGGTAATTGATTTGATTAATTCCCAGATTCTCCAAATTTATCACAACAAACTATAAATGGATTGGGATGATATTTATTTCCTTCCATTATTCTATTCATTTCTCCTCAGTAATTCATTGAATTATCCCATCATTTACACACATAAATAATGTTTCCATTTCTTTAAGAAACTTTCTTGGATTTCTCCTTCCACATTTCTTATATAATAGAAATTGGGACTTCTTTTGTTCGTGGTCTCCATCCCTATATCTCATATAAGACTCCATAGATATCTTCATTGGTGAGTTCAGTATTTGGTTAAGGTATATGTTGTTAGTAATATTTCTTGGAAACTGATTATGAATAATAATTATATATTCCAATCCTTTCATTATCCCATTTGGTTTATCATGGTCACCATATTTTTATTAATATTCAGTGTTATCATGATTCTTTGTGTTTCATCCATTGACTAAAACCAAAAAGAATTGTGTGAGAAACAATAATCATAGAATGAAAACCGTATAATAATTTATAAGATATCAAAATCAGGATACATTATATTCAATCTAAGACATATTAGGTTTAATCTAGATAATTATTTGTCACCATCTATTAAAATCCTTTATAATGATTTGTAAATAATATGATAATTATCGTACGAATATCCACAAGGAGTGTCAAAATATTTGGGCAGTATGGAACATTTACATGAATTAGTGATGATCAGGTCATGCCCAATGCACCCTTTTTAAAGTAATTACCCTTAGGTATATCTATACTAGAACCATGTCCACTTATAGTTTCCAAAAAAAGATGTATTTCATAGAAAAAACACATAATTTTTACCTTAACAAAACATTACGATATTCTCATATGCTTTAACTAAAATAATATCATCGGTTTTTTATCCAATATTTATGTTTTCTTAATTCTATTCTCCCAGGTTTATACAAACATTTCTCTAATACCAACTATAGAAATCCTAACCTGAGTATCCCGGATTCAATGCCTGCTTTATTAAATTGATATAATATGCAAGGAATCACATACCGAAGGAATAAATAGTTTATTATCCTTGATATACTAGATACATACATGAGTATTAAATTAAATTTGAATTTTCAAATTAAAATATTATATTTTTAGAGAATAACATTATTCCATCTTGAATATCCATGAATATCAGTCAGAGTAAATTTCATGGAATCTTAGGGAAAGGAAACAAAATAATGTTTAGATCAAAAGACCGATAAGGTTTAAATATAGTGTAAGCTATCATGAATTAATAAGAACAATCAATATGAAATGTTAAATAAATAAACACACATTCCATAAAAATTACTCTACTACACAAATATATATGGAATAATCAATTTAGAAATGTAATTAACTTGAAAAACATGTCATTTAACCAATAACTGAAAATGAAATGCATTAAGAGATTATATAACTGTGAAAATATCATGGATAATAAAAACTGAATTTTGAATAAAGTAAATTCTTAATTATAGGATGTCATATATTCCAAACACATGATACCTTTTCCATTATGTACTTTCAAAATATGGTTTAAAACATACAAGGAAATACCATATTTAATTAGGGTTAGCTAACTAATTTGTACCATGAGATTATCATTGAATCAAGTTAATTTCTATAAATGTTCCCCAAATAGTATCATACATGAACATATAATTGATTATATATAGAATAATTGATTTAATTATTAAATAATGAGTATATCAGAAAGTATCCATATTGAGTAAATAATAAATATTTATCAATATTTTTTCATATAAAATTTTTCAATTTAATATAGAAAACCACATGTATAAATGATATATGGTTCTAATGAAAAATAAATCCTTGATATATAATATTTATATTTAAGGATATTAATAGTCCATGGTGTAGTGAATAATTCAATGGAAAATTAAAGACTATAAAAATGAATCAAGTAAGTAAATTTCACTACATTACTCGGTCGAAATGATAAAAAAAACTATAGAAATGATAAGGATAGTTTTAATACAACACATAAAAATTAGAGTAAAAGTAATTTTTTTCATTTATTAATTAAAATACCCTAAAAATATCTTTAAAAAATTACTTGAGAAAAATATCATTTTCATTTTGATTTACATTTTAAAAATACTTATATTTGAAAATCACTTTTAAAAATATTTTATTTAAAAGGATCATTATAAACATGAAGAGAAAGAATAAAATAAATAAATTTTATTATATAGGGTAATTAAATTCATGCCTTAAAATTGAAAAAGAACATTCCTTTTTCACTATAAAATGGTTTGAAAATTTCATTTATCTGCAAACAAAAAAAACCCCTTTCACATTTTTAAAAAAATCTAAACAAAACTTGTTTTCAAAACAAGATAAGATTACATTGAGATATTTTTAATGAGTAAAATTGGGTAAAAATTCATTTTAAAAATAATTTCGAAAAGGATAAAAACTATTTTTAAAAAATAATGTTTATAATGAAAACATATCTCTGATCAAAGAGACAAATCAAGTCAAATTATCTTAAAAAAATTTCTAAATCATTTTATGTACCAATGTAATATACTGACATTTCTGGAGATGTTTCTTGATCATGTATATGAGCTCTTTGACCCTTAGGTTCTTATACCTTGGGTGGTTTTTAGTTTCATTTTGTTTTGGTTGAAAATTAGAGATTCTTTTAAGAAAAGGGACAATGCACGGTTGGTACATGGTTTTCCCAAAACTTGTTCCTAATCATTTAAAACCAAATATATCAATATAGAGGGGGATTTTATGGTTGGAACATGGTTTTTCAAACTGTTCACCCTCTTTATAGAAACTTTGTGCCCCTAAGGAAAGGTGAATAGTTAAAAGTCCCCATTTCGGAAAACTATGTGCCCCGTACAGAAAAATGTGCACTTGGGATTTCGATTTACTAAAAAATTATAAAAAATCACAAAACCCCCTTTATTAATCACTAATCACCCATAATAAGGTAAAAACTAATTAAATTGAATTTTGAAGCTACTATGATGGTTCCAAGCCCTCATGAACTTCATTCCTGATGAATCAAAGATCTGATTGAAGGATCTTTGCCTCTTCTGATACATAATGTCTTTCAATGTGGATTCATATCTCTCTCTACCTTGTATCTATTTTCAAATGAAGAGAAAAGATTTATTCCCTATTTTAATTGGTTTAGATATAAGTTATTTGGTTATTCAATCTACTTGATCTTATTTCAAGTATTTAGTTTTAGATATTCTATTCTACTGTAAATTCTATCATTCTGTTTCAATTAAGTTATTTTCTATAGGGTGAACATCACTCAACTATCCTGAGGTAGGGGGTCTAAATTTCAAGTCCCACAATATTGAATTTAATTACATGTATGTAATTATGAAATTTTAATTGACACATTTGGAAATTACTTAATGAATTAGATTAATTAATTGATTAATTAATTAATACAATCATGGAATTAATGGAATGTGGTGATCATAGGATTGGTTAAACTTTTAACTGTGAAATATTTGAATAATAGGGTGTTGAATTGATAGATTAATGGGTATTATGATTTAATATTGATAAATGGTTTAATGGTAAATTTTACATATTAATCCATGTCATTAATGTTAATAACTGTGATTAAATTGATTATAGAAATGGGACACTAAGATGAGAATGTTTGATAAGAGGTTAATGATGCTTAAAAATTATATATATGAAATATGTGATAGATGTGATTTTAAAATATATGTGACAAATATGTGTGAGATTAGGATTGATGCTTAAAAATCCCATATGTGATTAAAAAGTGTGAGGGACATGAAAATATGCTTTACAATCCCATATTTGATAACAATGAGTTGTAGGACAAGGACTGGTGCTTCCAAATAACACTAGGTTCTAGACATGATATTCTAGGCTCCAAATTTTGTCATTACACTAGGTTTCATAGTATCTAAGATATGAATTTGAACAAAATTTATAATGGAATCCCATGTTATAATGATTTTTTATTTTTACCTATGAGAAATTGGTCAAAATACATCATGGGTCAAAGTTGGTATTGATGGATTTGGTATCATTATGAACCCAAGTAATATATGTGGTTAATAAAAGAATAATGAAATGTGATGTTTTTTTACTTTAATGTACTTTATTCTTTATATAAGTGCATACACTGTTATATAATTGATACTTTTTTTACGTCATTGGTGGTTGATTATTGAGTTTTACTTAGACCCTACTCAGGATACCTGATCGGTACCAAAATATAATTAATGTTTATAGGAAAATATAAGGGAAATATCCCAATGTTAGTTGGATGAGCTAGAAGAGATCATGGATGGGGGAAGTGGACATAATGTAGGGACCCTATTGGGAGTTATTAGTGTGTCTTTATTATTTGTTTTTTATATTGAAACCTGACACATATATGGAATGACGTATCTATAGGATTAGTTTTGGATATTATTTCCTTGTTTTGGTAATAATGTGATATTAGTCTTTATGGGTTTTAATGCAATTCAGTTTATTGATTATATTATTTAGTGGTTTTTATTTATATAAAATGTTGTGAAACATTTGTAATGAGTGTGTAGTCAAGTAATGTTATATATATTATACTATTGCTACTATTCGATAGCCTCTAACATATTGGGAGGGGCGCTTGAGGTCACATAACTAATCAACTTGGGAAAGCCTTATGTGGAACCCAATTTAGGATGTTACAAAGTTATATCAAATGGATGGATTTTTTATATTACTATTTGTAAAAGTTATACATGACTTTAGGATGATTTGGGCCTTGATCAGGAGCTCATACATGGGAGTATCTGGCCCATTTAAGGAGGTAAAACCAAGTACCCATGGTGGGATTAATTTCATTAACATTGTTGTTATAATTGAATGTTATTTCACCTCGAGTGATTCACTTGTTGTGAGATTTTATTATTTTTACATGATTTTTATTTTCATTGTATCCCAAAATATCACCAGATATGTGTAAGAATGAATAATTTTAGTTACTCATGACTTATTGTGTCATTCTTCATTTTATTCATGCATGAAAAATCATGGTTTGCAGTGAATTTTTTAAATGAAAATTATTCTTTTTCTTGTGTAATTTAAATGAAAATGCTTCCTAATATGAAATTGATAACTGAAAATTTTTCTAAATATGGTAAATAAATTTGATAAATTGGATGAATAATGAGAAATTTATATTTGAAAGTGTTGATCCAATGATAACCATGACCTAGTTGAGGGAAGGTTGAGGGTAGTGATAATGCCTCAGTGTTGAACACGTTGTTATATATGGTGGATGAATTTTTATAATGGCGTGAGAAACCCCCTACCAATTGTGTTAATGTTTTGTTATGTTTGCTAAGTCATTTGTTTGGAATTGTAGTGATTTGACTCTATTACAATGCTTATTTATTTTATGACATAAGGACATGGCTAGAACTGTGCCTCTAATAGTGGAGCCAGAGGCTCCAATTATTCTAGGTGAGGAATCTAGAGGGAAGTTCTATGATAACATTACTCACTTTATATAGTTTATGTGAAGGGACCTATGGTTGGTTTTGAAATATATGTCTGGCAGGACATGGGAGTTTCAATTTAAGAAACCTATGATGCTCACCTTAGAGGATAAACCTGAGGAATCTAATTTCATTATTGACTCTTATCTAAAAAATTTTGGACCGCACAGAGATCTTGTTGATAAGGGAGTTAGGTTGGAATCTCTCCCGTGACATGGTCATGTGAAGTGTTGGTGGGACATCCATACAAGGGAGGGAAAAATGGAGAATATTGTTTGGAAGTACTTTCATGAGAAGTTATTAGATAACATTTACTCTAAGATTATTTGTAAGGAGAGGAAAAAAGAGTTTATGAGGTTGAACTAAGGGAGCATGTTCCTAAAGGACTATTCATGATCCTTTACTGATTTGTAACTCTTTATTTCAGCTTTGGCATGGAATGAATCTACAATGATAAAGCATTTTCATTATGGGATTAAATATAAGATTAAGTCCTTGTTAAATATCATTCATCTTATGAATTTTTCAAAATTGGTGAATCAAGGTCTCATTTTTGAGTGGAACCTAACAGAGGCGTATAGTAGTGGTCATGTGGTTTATGTTAGATGAAAATGAGGTGCATATTATTAGACGAGGAAGTGACGCTGTGAAGATATCAACAAAGGGGATAAAAAGAAGAGTGGCTAGTGGGTAGGGTCAATTACTTCTGACCCTACCGAACAGATCTTCCACTAGTGTGGTAGGATGGGACACATTCATATATAGTTTCTATGACCAGTAGTAGAGGTTAAAGATTACCATAGGATGGGACATCTATAACTATTCTGTAAGAAATCGTGGTATATGGGTAATGGAGAATGTGTTAAGAATAATAAGAACGATGTAATGTGATCTTTTACAACATACCAATCTAGTAGTTATAGTTTTACTAAATGTTATGGTCAAGATAGTGGACATGGTAGTTTTGGGAAAGGGAACCTATATCAATAGAGAGGTGAATATAAAGGGAATCATATTGTAGCATTGGAAAAAGAATAAGGATATGTTTACTTAGTTTAGCCTACACTTGTGGATAGAGAGGTCATACCATCGATATTTAGAGGTAATATTCGTGTAGATTGTATAATTTCTAGTCCTTGTTTGATAATAGAGCCTCTTGTTATTTTATTTCTATGAAAATTATGACCGGGTTGAGTCAGGCAGTGAAGTTTGTGAGTCATGTTAGGTTGATCCCTACACCATTGGTGGTATGATAGAGAGATATCTGTTTATGAAATGGGTGTTCCCTTTAGGTTGGGGAGTGTGACATTATATGGTATCTCTACATTAATGATAATTAAGGTTTTGAATTGATTTTTGCATGGGAATATTAGTAGAATACTGATTATACATATATTGTTACTATATGAGAGTGACATTCAGGTATCATGAGGGTGACAATTATGTTCGTCATGTAGAGTGGGATATACATGCAGGTTTTGTAAGTCATGTTCATCAGCAACTGGGGGAGCTCAATTATGAGGATTAAAGTATTTAATAGGATTATGGGGGTTTGTAGCTTGGTATCTTTCCAACTATAGTGGACCGGTTCCAGGATGTGTTTCCTAAGGATTTATCAGGTCTTCCACTTTGAGAGATGTGGAATTTACAATTGATCCCATTATTGTGACTGGTCTGGTTTCTATTCCACCTTACAAAATGGAACCAACATAGCTTAATGCTTTTAAGAATCATCTGAAAGTGTTGATGGATAATGGTTTTATCCATCCAAGTACTTCACCTTGGTGTTCTCTAGTTTTATTTGAAAGGAGGCTTGATGTGACCTTGCACTATTGTATTGATCACTGAAATTCGAATCAAATGATAATGAAGAACCAGCATCACATTCCACATATTTAAAATCTATTTGACTATATGAGGGGATATTATGTCTTCAATTAGATTTACATAAGATTAGGGTATCATAAGTTGAGATTTCGAACTTCTGATATACCATAGATAGCATTTAGAAATAGATATGGCCTTTATGAGTTCGTCGTGATTCTGTTTGGTTTGATGAAAATGTCTGTAATGTTTATGTCCTTGATGAACCAAATCTTTGCCCCTTAACTGGATCAGTTTGTGGTTTTTTTGTGGATGACATCATGGTGTACTCCAAGACTCATGATAACCATGAAAAACATCTCAACATCATCCCATTTACAATGAGATATATTCATATATAAACCAATATATATATGTTTAAATTTCGGATTGATTAGATACATTTTGTGTGGCACATCATATTAGAGGAAGGTGTGTTAGTGGACCCAGATAAGGTGAAGGTATTGGTTTCTAAGGAGAAATCCACGATTTTCTTGGTGATATTCCTAGTTTTGGGGATTAGTGCCTTATTATAATAGGTTCATTTGGGTCTTTTCTAGCTTCGAAAAACCACTTTTAGGCTTGAAAAAGATGGGAGTAAAGAATGAATGGTCTCGAGCATGGGAGACTTCTTTCTAGGAGTTGATGAAGTGCTTGACTTCTGCTCTAATATTAATCCTATCTGATCCAAGGGGGGGAGTATACAATTATTTGTGCTGATTTTGGGATAGGTATTGGTGAAGTGTTGATGCATGGAGATCAAGTTGTGGTATATGGGTGTCGATAGTTGAGTCCAAATGAATGATATTACCCTACACACAACCTTGATTTAATGGAAATTGCTTATGTGAGGAAGTGTTTGTGAGAATATATGTTAGGAGAAAATTTTATAATGTATAATGATCAGAAGATAATAAATTATATAATTTCACAATGATATTTTAATTTCCAACTATAAAGATGGGTGGAGTATATACAATCATTTGATTTTGAACTAGTATATATTCTGAGGAATGGAAACAGTATTGCTAATTCTTTAAGAATAAAAATCAATCTTAGGAAGTTATAGAGTCTAGTTATATATTGAAAATAATGACTTTATTGGCTAAGATGTATGTTTTCGTTTAGTAGGGCTTGGTGCAGATGAACCTCAACATAGTGGCAGCGAATCTACACTTTTAATCCAGATTAGTGAGAGGTGGTATGAGGATCTAAAGTTTCTGGACTTGAGCAAAATACATGAAGGTGGGGAGTCACCTTCAAAATCGATAATAAATTAGGATTATATCATCTATGTATGGGGATATGTTGTTGTTTCTATGTGTATGCAAGAGGAGGTGAAGAGTGAATTTCATTCCTGAAAGTGGGTGGTGCATCCAGGTTTTAACAAAATGGATCATGACCTAAATCAACAATATTGATTTTTTTCCATGAAAAATGAAATTGTTGGTTTCTTGACAGGATAATTCACTTGTCAATAGGTGATGGATGGGCATCTATAAGCTAGCTGTTTACTACAGTAATTTTCCATTCAATAATAGAAGGGGGAATATATTTCAATGGATTTTTTTGTGCGTATGCTTATAATTCCTTAGAAGAATGATTTTATTTGGGTGATAGTAGATCAACTAAAAAAAGTAGAAAATTTATTGACTATTTGGGATAATTTATTAGTCGATCAGTTTAGGGACTTGTATGTTCTAAAGATAGTCATTATTAATGGGGTTCCATGAATTATATTTTCAAATTGTGACTCATGATTCACTAAATATTTCTAGAATGGAATGCATAAGGTTCTTGGTATGAAGGTATTATTGAGTACCAATTTCAACCCACAAAAATATATGAAGTGGGAATGTACTATTCAAGTAATTGATGATATTCTATAAGTGATCGTTCATGACATTGGTGGGTCTTTTGAGAATCACCTAGCAAATTTTGAGTTAACATATAATAAGTATTGTCATGAAACTATTTAGATAACACCATATGAGTCTCTTTATGTTAGGCCATACAGGTCAACTATATGCTGGATATTGGTAGTTGAGTTAGATATATCTGGACCAAGTCTAGTGAAGTAGACATTATAGTTGGTTTAGATGATTCTGAATTGTATGTATACATGTTAGAGTTAGAAGATTTCATATGGTAGTCAACATTAATGACCCCTCGATTTTATTGTGTGTGATCATATATTCCATTGAGATTCATTTAGATTAGGTCAATGTACGATATAGATGTAGGGTAAGCTAGAACCCAAGTTTTTTTAAACATTCAATATTGTCAGCAGAATCAGGGTGGTGGTGTACTAATTGGATCATCCACAGAGGTACAATTATATGATTGACATTTTTCATGTTTCACAACATTGATGGTATTACTCTGACCCTTCTCATGTGATCGTTGTGGATAAAATTGATGTTGAGACCGATGTGACCTTTGAGGAACATCTGATATGTATTTTGGATCACAAAGAGAAAATTTTTATCGGGAAATACCATGCATGTAGTTTTAGTAATATGCTAACATGGCCGTGTTTGGGAGGAAACATGGGAGAGAGAATAAAATATGTGTGCTTAGTGGCCTAATCTTTTTAACTCAGAATCTTAGAGATGATTGGGGGTATACTTCGAGGATGATATGTTATATGTTGGGATGATTTTAAGATCTCTACCTTTATAGAGATGTCTCATGTTCGTTTATAGGTACTATATGACCCTTATTTTTTTATACCTTGGTTGGTTTTTTTCACTGTGTTTTCGGTTAAAATTTGAGAAATTTGGAATAAAAGATGTAGTACACAGTTAGTGAATGATTTTTCACAACCACACACCTACCCCCAATAATATCTGCATCCCCACACATAGGGGGATTTCAAGGATGCACACATTTTGTCAAAAAAGTTACCCTCTTTGGAGAAATTGTGCACCCTAAGGAGGGGTTCAAGATTAAGGTACATGGTTGGGTAAAAACATGATCCTCATAAATCAAACTGTGCATGTTGGATTTTAATAACCTTAAAAATTATAAAAAATCCCTAATACCCTGGTATAAATCCATAACATCCTATACAAGAACAGAAACTCATTCCTATAAACATTTAATCTCCCTGGAGGGTTCTAAGCCCCCATGAACTTTGTTCTTGATGAATCTTATACCATATTGATGGATCTAGTCCTCTTATTGTACAAAATCTCTTTCCATGTGGTTACCTCAATCTATCATATATCTTTTAATATGAATAAGAATGTTTTATTCCCTATTAGAGTTGGTTTAGATCTAGGTTTTGATGGATTTCGATCTATTTGATCTTGTTTCTAAGATTTGGTTAATGATCTTCCACGACATTGTAAATTCAATCATTTTGATTCAATTTTTTGATTTTCCATTGGGTGAATGTTCATTAATGATCTTGAGGTAGGTGGTCTAAATTTAAATTCCCATAGTCTTGATTTTAATTATGTGTATGTAATTGTGAAATTGGAATTTCCAAATCTTGAATTCACTTCTTGAATTGGATTAATTAATTAATTAGTTAATTAATGGAATCGTGGAATTGATGGAATTAGAAGATTATGAAATTGGTTAAAATTGTGATTATTTAATTAGTTAATAATGGGATGTTGAATTGATTGATTAATGGGTATTATGATTTAATGTTGAAAAATGGTTTAATGGTGAATTTTTAATAACATTCCAGGTAAATATAGTGAATAAAAATGATTATATTGGTAATTTAAATGAGACACTTTGATGATAAGGTTTGATAAGAAGGTTAATGATACCTAATATTGATGTATATGTTATATGTGATTTATGTGATATGTTGATATATGTGATAAAAGGGTGCGGGACAAGGGATGATGATTCAAAAGACCATTTTTAATAAATATGAGTGTGGTACAAATACTAATGCTTCAAAATCTAATATGTGATAATAATGAGGTGTGAGAAAGGGACTAATGCCTCAAAAATCCCATGGGATGATAAAGATGATGTTCTTGGACCAAAATGTTGGAATTGGACTATGGTTCTATGTATCCATGATATGAAATTGAATTAAATGGATAATTTAATACCTTTTTATAATTAATTGTGTTATTTCAAAATACGATATGGTTTGAGCTCCGAAATGAGTCGAAGCAGGCATTGATGGTTTGGGTGTCAATATAAACTTGAGTAATTTATGTGGTTAACTAATGAATAAAGAAAAATGATAACTATTTACATTATTTTATTTTATTATTTATATATATAAACTTTTATAGGCTAAAAAAAATTATATTTCATTTATGGTGTCCTACTGAGTTATATTCCCACCCTACTCAGGCTTCCTGATCAGTACCTGAACAGACTTCATGTTTACTAGTCATGATAAGTGAAAGAGTCCAATATTATATGGATAAGTTGGGATGATGAATGGATGATATAACTAAAAATAAATTTCGGACCCTCTTGGGAGTTATAAGTGTGTATTTGTTTTTGGTTTTTCATATTGAAACATTATATGTATATAGAATAACATATTTAATGGATTAATTTTTGATATTGTTTTCCAATTTTTGCCATCATGTGATATTCGTCTATACTTGTTTTGACATTTTTATGGATATTTGTTATATCATTTTTTTTATTTACTTCCACTTTTGTGCATCTTTTATAATGAGGTAATATTCTCTCCATGTTTTATATATTAGAACCTCCCTACTACTCATCAACCTTTGGGACACGGGGAGGCACAAAAGATTTTACACAACTGATTTGCTCGGGGAACCAAAATGTGGCACCTGGGTCGATATGATAGGACAGAAGATTAGAAAAATGGTACTATAACTTTAAAACATCATGAATAAATAGATGATAATAAAATAATGTTTTTATTATAAAATGATCAAATAATTTTCTTCAACTGAAATTCAAGAATAAACAATCTCAATTAGAATGATGTTTTGAAATAAACCCGTAAATAGATCCTAATGTTGAAGTGGGAGATAAAAATTAATCAATTATGTGTTTTAAATGTAAATAAACATAAATCTAGTAGATATAAAATATAATGTAATCAAAAGTAATTTGACACATAATCTTAGAATATAAGATATTATAAAGAAGTAATATAACCCAATGAAAAGAAATTGAGTTATCAAATTCTTTACCACCTGGTAATATTTAATTCAATTAAACATATAAGAAATAATTAAAATTAAAACATAAAAACCTATAATAATTAATCATTCATGATATTACATGTAAAAGGGGATTTATATACACATTAGAAAATAAATTAGGTGCATAACATTTCAATATGCTATAATGAAATTAAATTGAGATGAAATCCATTATATCACACTTTTTTGGTTGATCTTGATTTAAAATCCTATATAGTTTTTTTATAAAATTTATTATTTTACACCAAAACAAAAATTTATTTTATAATATCATATATGATCCTTTTATAACATCTTATCACCCGTTCATTAATAATATTTAATTATTGTCATTGTTTTGGGTGTTGAATGCCATATTTTATCATGCATGTTTAAATATAAATGATCTGGTTCATGCACATATTATATACTTATATAATTTCTAAAGTAATAATCATAAAATAATAATTGTATTTATGTATCAATTATCATGAATGATGTATTTTAAAGACAAAGTATGTTACAGTCATTAATATGGTAGGTTGTACGTATGCATGAGTAACATTTCCATTTTTATATGATCATTATGAAAAAAAGGTAAGTTATATATTATCATAAAATAATGACAATAATATCATATATTAAATATTATATACGTATATATTACATCCATGTGGTGTAGTGATGAGAAGAATGTCACATCGCATCACTAAGGTGGTAGTCCACACAAACACAAAAGATCTTATCATCATTAAGTGAGTGAAAATATGTGAAAAATATGATATATATTATCTTTATTGAATGATAAATATTTCATTATTATCATAAATATGTCATTTATATCATATATATTCATTAAATTTAACCTTATTACCTTCCATGTGAAGCGTTAGTTGAAGACAAATCACATTGACTCGTGAGCCGCTAGTCCTCCATACACAAGATCAATGTTATCGTATCTCATATAGAATATAATGTAATATATATATATATATATATATGATATAATAACTCAATATGTATAAATATTTTATTATTATTATATATTTTCTTCATATCCATGATCACACCGAACTGTGGAAGGTGTTAATCATAGAATGAATTACATTGGTTCACAAGGTGATAGTCCTTCGTACACACGAACAATGATTTCATAACCCATATGATGGAAGAGGATATGGTTATTGTCCATGAAATTATTATAAAACCATCCCATTATATTGAAGATAATTATTTTATTATATAAATTTTTTTATAACAATAATTTAAGGAGGTCAAGAATGAAGTAAAATAAAGATGCTCATTGAAGAACATTACCTCATGTTTCGGTATCCTCCTTGGTTTTCCTAAAGACTTATTCATACCTAAAATAAGGCTCCTAGACTTATGGTATTGAATATGGGAATTAATTTTGGCCAGTATTTTTTGAACCAAATAGTTTTAAAGGTGTGAATAAGAGAGGAGATGGTGTGGCCTTTCATAAGTGGGGGAGAGGACACAAAAGGTATTTTTGAAAATAATTGAGTGTTATGACATTTTACATATGTAAAAGGGTCCAAAATGGGACATTGTTAAACATTATAGTATTAAATATCTAAATATTTCCATAAAATAGTTTTTAGATATGAATATAGTTCATTTTTAACCCAATCATTTTAGTTTAATCCCTAGTAAATGCATTTTTATCTCAACTGTGGTTATTAATTTTTGTACCATTAACTATTTATTTTGTTCAAAAAATATTTTGAACTTATTATAAATTATAAATTATTATTATTACAAATATTAAATAAATTTATTGATATTTAATTTAGATATTTGTAAAAATAAAATTTAAAATTAATCCCAAAGATGCGATGAGAAAAAGGTTTTTGAAGTGAAATTATTAAAAAATCTACAAAGTTTTTATATGTAAATTCAATTAAAAATGATTTTAAATGAGTAAATTGGATTAATTTATATATAATTTAACTAATTTTACTTTAAACCCAAATAAAAATGTATTTACTATTATAAATTGTTTAAATGAAAAGACAATTTTTAATTAAAATTCGGTATTTTTCAATATAAATCCCAAAATAAAATATTTCATAAAAAACCCAAAATTTCACCCATTGAAATTTTTTTATTATATTATTATTTTTTCCAAATTAATTTTCTAAAAATGAAAAATATTAATTTTACGTTATATTCACAAAGATTGATTAAAAAATATTTTAGAAAAAATATAGTTTTTGAGAAAATATTTAGTTTTCTTTTATGAGATTCGTATTCTATTATAATATGTAGATAAAAAATAAATTTGTGTAAAATATATATTTTCATATTTTATTTAATAATATTTATTTACATATTTCCAATGGGTAGGTGACATCCTTCAAATTAAAAAACAATATTATTAGTATATTGTTGTTCGGTAAAACTCAGTCTTGCGTATAACATAGGTAAAAATCAGTGTTGCATGTAATAAAAACTAACAAATAAAATTTTATTGCTTCATAATATAGTGGTGTAAAAAATAAATAACATCAAAAATAGAATTATTTACACCATTGAAATGAAAAAAGGTGTGTATGTCATATGTATCAGATAAGTAAAAGTGAGGCACAAAAACCATAACTCAGTTCTGACTTTTGTAAGATGAGTACAACATATTTTATAATAAATATATATATTTATTATTCATATATTATAGAACCACAATATAATATATAAGAAAATACATGACTTATAAAAATTTTTCCCTAATTTATTAATAATTCTTTATTAAAATCACTTCTTTAGGTGATAATTTATTTATTTTCCATGTCTATTTCAGTTCCATAGTTGTGGTCCTTAAATATTAATCATTTTTACCTAATTTTCCTAACTATTTTCATAATATAAAAATAATATATATCTATATCTATATATATGTATACATTTAATATATTGATATTTAGAGTAATCTATAAAAGAAAGATATAGAAAATTAAATTACACCATTCACGAAGACAATAGGTTGTTTGTACTTACTAGAGATACATTGACTTATTATTTAATGAAAAATAGGATTTATAATGGTGGTTTCATAATAATAATAACATTTATTTTACATAGAATACTTAATTTATTATGTAATTATAAATACCATATATTTATATTAAATAATGGAAATGAAGAAAGAAAGTGACTAGTTAAGTTAACTACGTCTTCTTTGATACAAATCCGTTATATGTCCTCTTAAGGAACATAATTTTTTTCTTTTTAGAATAAACATACTTTTGTAACTTGGAAAAGGATGTTCGTAAGATAGTTTTCTAGGGTCTAGTCAAGATTTAAGGCTTAGTGTGGAGTAAATAAGAGAGGGAAGGAGTGACCGTTTATAAGTGAGGGAAGGGGTATTATTATAATTTCATAAAGTATTAAATTAATATAAATTATTTTTCTTTTCAAAAAGGAAAAAAATTCATTTAATTTTATTAAATGGTGTTTATGAGTTTAAATAAACTAATATAATAAAATTCTAACATCTTTTGGTTATGATTTCACCCTTATATTTTAGTTTTTACATCCCTAAACAATTTCGATGATTACAATAATATTAAAGGTTTCTACAAATTATGTGTAAATATTGTTACTATAAAAGAAAAAAAATAAATGCACTATAGAATAAATTTCAAAGAGTATCCCATTAATGTTTCTGAATTTATGTTTTTTAATAATTTTAAATCATTTCATAAAATAGAATTTATATTAAAATTTTATTAATGTCATTTTTAAGGATATTATTTTTGTATGACTTTAAATATATGAAGACAAATGTGTAATTTAAATATAATCCTATAAAACTTCTAAAAAATATCATATAGATAATACAAATTATTGGGACACATTAATTAATTCATATGATATTACATTTAATATTTTTAAAATAATTTACCTTTTATTTTTATTAGAATAAATATTGTATTACCATTAAAAAAGAGTTTAAGGAAATTATTTATCAAATAAAAATAAATAATAATTAACCATCATGAATATAATTTCATTATTCACAAATGGACCATTAATATACATTCAGAACATGATTTGTTTCTTTATATGAACACAAAAGAGATATATAAAACTAAGATAGTTTCATTTTATATATTTCATTGATATAAATATTAAATAGCTCTTTTCATTGAAAAGTTTCTATTTAAAAACCTATTCTCAATCATAATGTTTTATGAGTCTAATTAACATAATCTATTATTAATTTAGAAGAAAAATTATGACATTATAAAGTTGTTTTAACATAGATTGACCTGATTTACCATTTACCGAGATTTTAATTAATACCATGGTAACCATTCATACTGAAAAATTAGGACTATTTATCATCTTTATAAATAATGATTACAAATAAGCTATCCATTTTTCAGGATTCAATTTCAATAAGTGGTGGAAATTAATTTAAAATAAATACACAAAACATAATAAAAAATACATTTTCAAAAAAAATTGAATTTATATTAAATTCAACCAAAAAATTTATTCTAGTCAACTTAATTGGATAATTCATAATATAAGTGGAAAAATCATACATTGAAAAAATTTTAAAACTGAAAATTAAAATTTCAATTCTTTTAAAAAAAAAATTTCAATACAAATTAATATTTTTCACTATTCAATATAAAATCAATCTTTTCAGAAATATAAAAATAATTCACCCTATGATAATTTTGATATGATTATATAAAAATGAAATTTATTTTACCAAATAAATTTTATAAAATTTCTATGAAATAATTATAATAATTCCCCATAAAAAGCAATAAAAGACATTTTTTTATAAAATGTAATTTGGTAGAATAAATGGAGTCCAAAAAAATTAGTGCTTAAATACCAAATAGTAATCAATATATTTTTATTAAGTAGAACCTTTATATATATATATATCATATTTGATTTAATCATATTTATAACTTAAAATTTAATGGCTAGGTTATAATTATTATATTTAAATAATAACATTTTGTGGGTTTTTAAACTAGGTATTGTGTGTCATGTATTCTTTAGAATGTAATGTTCTTAAAAAATATTAGTGTGTTACACTTAATATATTATGTGATATGATCCTAGTATGGATAATGAGATATGGGTAGGGAGTCATAGGGTTTCTAAAAATAGTTGAAACATGTGGTGGTGTTATGTATGGTGATATTCACAAGGGTGTTGGGGATGACCGTAATGTTTGAGGGACCATGGTGAGGATAAGGTTACCCATTACTGTTCTAAAAATAGGGATGATTTCTTGATAATAAAAATTACTAAATATTTAATTTCCAGTTTTCTTGTTTATTTTCATTCCATTACTCAATACTTAAGGAAACATTATGATATTAGATATGATTCTATTGTGGTATATTAGGATATATCTTAGAGAACCCTGAATTATGGAATGGTAAAATAATAATTAATGATTTAAACCTTAGGATTGGTGCTAGTTGGAATAATTAAATGATGTTAGTATTGAGAAACTATGTTCTTTGTTGGATTATTACTATTGGGAATATACATCACTTTTAAGGTTAATGTTTTTGATGGAATAATGTTGTTTAATGGTTAGTGAATTAATTAAAATTAAGTGAAATGATAAAAGGAATGTTTTATTTTAAATGAAATTTTTATTAAATGTTTCTCTACTTATATGATATCTATATCTTAGTGGTGGATACTATATGCATGATAAATGATAGCTTTAACTGATATTGAGACTAGGTTATTCTCATAGTGTGGTTGTGATCTATATTATAACCTGTATGTTTTTAACACGCTACTATGCCCATAACAATACTGTGATTGATGCTAAGTGGACTCCGAGAGGGTGTTTTCCCGAAAATCTAGTTTGGCCATGGATGGATGGATTACTAACCCCTCTAGACGCTTTCTATTATCCTATAAGTTTTATGTGATGATATGCATGATAATTAGTTTCACCATATATTTTTATAAAGGGATGTACTGGCATGTGGTTATTTCACACACATGTGTCTTTAGATATAGTATCCTAAGGATTATTATAGATATGATGTGTATGAAATGTTATGGCTTGTGGTACATAACTAGGTATATGGGTTGTAATGGATTGAGGTATTATACTTGATATCTGATATGTGACATGCCAACTATGGAACCACCTAGAACATGCTTGGTAAATATTTAGGGATGTTGATGGGATGATAAGATGATGTGATGAACAAGATACATGTTATC
Source organism: Viscum album (assembly GCA_963277665.1). Classification (NCBI taxonomy): domain Eukaryota; kingdom Viridiplantae; phylum Streptophyta; class Magnoliopsida; order Santalales; family Viscaceae; genus Viscum; species Viscum album. Next base: position 186,845,936 of record OY728133.1, on the reverse strand, counting down.
ATACTTATCCCAAGTGTCTTTAGGTTGTATTTTTTTTGAGTGAGATGACTCATGAAATACAATGTTGAATTATAGTGGAAAATTTATAGTGAAGCTGTAGTAGGGTAACCTTTTATTAATACTAAAATAAATTTTATATTTTATTCATTACAAGGTGAGAGATATCTAAGGTGAGTATGGGAACATAATATATCTATTTATATGATGAGTTATTTTTACTTGTTCTTTACTAGTATTTAGCACAATTTGTTTATCTTTTTCATGATAGTCTCTATGGAGGATCCTATAGAATATATCTGTTATATTCACCCAATGTATATATAAAATATTTTTTAGGTTAGAATGAGTATCTTAGAGATCGGGCTAAATATTACTAGGTTTTGAATGTTTTTGAGTTATTTTGGCAATATGGTTATTGCTAAGTTTTACTTTTTGTACTTTTAATTTCCTTATTATTTTAATTTAGTGTTGTATGACATTACATGTATGTACATTGGATCAGTACATTTTCTATATTTGAGGAGTGGATCAGCATACTTTTGTAATCACACATTCCACATGTTATCTGAGAGTGTAATGCCTCCCATTTGTATATTCATTATAACCTAAGTGCTTGATTCAAATCTATGGCCTATATGGGATGGGATTAGGGTGGCCAATATCTCCATTCTCACATTCACGGCCTAGGATGTATATATTTGGAGGGAGGGGTTTGTGACAATCATATGTATATATTTTCCCTAACCATTATTGTTCTAAAAAATAACTTGTGGTCCTCTCCCAATGAAGGGAAAAAATCTCCTCATACATACAATAAAAAAAATAACAATTTATACACGCCCCAATGGTTATATATAAGTATTCATTATAAACATAGTAAGATATGTCCAAATATTTTGAAACTTTCCTATAATGAGAGAAACCACACATGTTTGATTGAGAATAAATAGGAATGTACTTTTATATAAATGAGAGTGAATAAGAAAGAAAAATTAATTATTCTCATTTATTTTAGAATAAAAAATGAAATTCCAAAACACTAAATCAATTTACATATAAGAAATATTATATAAGTATACCTTTATCAAACCATTTACATGAAATATCATGGGATAAATTCCTATGTTTCGAAGAGATAATCGAGGAGACTAGTTTTTATAAACCATATGGATAATGTATGGTTTGATATTATTTACACACACTCAACTTACCCTTACATGTACTCATTGGGAGGGTATCCCACTAGATACTGAAAACCCTACTCTAGAGGTACTAGGTGTGTTATACCTAACTTGTAAAAGGATGATCTCTATAATTTACTATCTTTCTTTCAAAGTGTTCACAAACTATTTTCTAAAATCATAAAAGTAAAATATTTTATGAAAAATTTATTATCTAATCACCCACCCACCCTATATTGAAACACCCCTTTAAAAAAATTAATCCCATTTCATATCAATAAATTTAATAATTTCTTCTATAATAGAAAGATGATTACGAAAATTCTGTTAATTAATAATGTAAACATTATTTTATTTCTAAAAACTATTATAATTTTAAAATATATATTAAAATTCTAAATGTAATTTTTAAAATAATCTATATTTCATATACTAAATGTTTAATTTCATTTATGACATAATGAAATAATTTCGCCTTTATTCCATGCCAAACAAGGCCAAATCCTTTCAAAAACAAAATTTGAAACCATTAAATTATTTAAAATCAATTATAAATTACCTGAAAACTCAATCAATATAATGATTATGTAATATAAACAATATAGTATTTATCAAAACATTTACCATGATTAAAACCATTGGTATTGAAAATTATAAAAAACACATGAAAAACCATGGAAATAAATTTATTTCCTAATAAATATCAAAACTCCTAAATAATTCCAATGTATAGACATAAAATATGAGATATATTTTAAATAAATGAATATAAAATACATAGGAATCTTGGGTTATTTCATGGAAATAGATTTTCATTGAATCACATCACATAGATTTTTGTAAACAATATTTATTCACCAAATATGTTTTGATTTTGGATAAAAAGGGATTATACAACATAGAAACATAATTTTTTTTTCATCAAATCCTAGTGTTATAATCAACCCACCGTAGCATATTAGGGTATAGGAAGATAAGTAAAATTGAATGAAATAATATATAATGGAAAAAAGCCTTCATAACCATGAATTTTCAAGAGGGATTCACCAAAAATATGGGGACAGTCACCTATAGTGTAAAGGGGAGAAATAAATAAATTATTGGGAACCCACACTTATAATAAATAACTAATAATTAAATTAATGGATGATAAAAATATATAAATAGAGTTTGAAAATTTAAAATATCCATTTTTTATAAAAATTCAGGGCCTAATAACATGGTTTTCTGAACCATGCAACTAACCATAGAAAACACTCAAAAATATTTTTATAACATGAAAGATTTGTATGGTTGGTATTTATTAAGATTCATTATAACTATTAATTATGTAAATATTTAAAAAAATTAAAATTCACATTCATACTTTATAAATCTCAAAAAGATTAATAATCAAAAAAAATAAATGCATATTGATGACATTTTTGGTGATACACATAATATCATGATTCCACCCAATATGGTCAATGTAAAATTGAAAATGAGGAGAAATAGTATCTGGTAGATGGTATTCTTGAATACTGAATATTATTTGTGAATATAATAAACACCATTATTAAAATAATAATAATAGATAACTCTATGTTATTTATTAAGGAATAAACTTCATGTGGTTATTTAACGCTAGCCATTAATGAAATTTCTACTAAAGTAGAAAATATATGCACAATTGACTTGTTTAGAGGATTATTTAGACGTGTAAGAATCAATTTAAGTATTTGGATTTCTCCATGAGTGGATAGTTAGGATTGAACACATGTTTTATCTACTACTATAAACAAACCACATGGTCTTTCCATAATGTAAAATATTTTCTTTTCTACATTAATGAATCTCATTAACTACATTTTAAAAAACAAAATTTATTATAAGAGTTTCTAATATATGTTAAAAATATTATTGATGAGTTTTAGTATCATTTATAAAATATTGGACATTTATGTAGGAAATAATATTTATGAGAAGAAAATAATGAATAAAAATATAACCTATCCACCACATGAGTTCGGATAGATTGGATCTTAAGTTACATGGGGATGAAAAATCAAATAGGGATATAAAAGTATTTAAATTAATGTAATTTAAATATTATTAAGAATAAAATGTTTCAATAATGTTTTAAATTATTCATAGTATAATTTACTTCAATATAATATAGAATAAGTTATAATATAATCTAAACGACAATAATATAAATGTTCAATTGATTTCAAAAAGATAGTGCTTGATCACCGTAAATAATGGTATCGGTTTAAATTAAAGATAGTTAAATTTATATATCAATGTTTCAATTCTAAATAAATTTTAATAAACCAAATATACAATTTATATAAAATATTATGGTTATTTTACTAAATCGTTTTGTTTATAGTTTTATAGATTAGATTCTTAACTGTAATCTAGTGGTAACCTAACTATGTTTTGTTGAATCATTCATAAGTTGATCAAAATAGACCCAAAATTAATTATTTTAATTGAAAAACATATTTTATTTCCCAATTATTTTGAGTATTACTACACTATCATTTAGGAACAATTTGACTACTGAGAATCCTTTGAAATGGTGTGATCAAATTTTGGTTAAGACAACTGTCAACCATGATTTGTGTATTTCATTGATTATTTTACTAAGTTATTTTTGGTTTCTAATTTATTGATCATTGAACATAACATTAATAGTTGTGGGTATTCTATATCTATTAGATTCTATATGAAAAATAATGGGTAATATAGGGAACCCAAAAATGAGAGTATGTTCATTTTCAGATATTCCTTTACACTCAAATTAGGATGAGAATGTAAATTTACTATGAATGTTTTTATCTTATGAGATTCAAAATTTTAACCTAAAATTGGTATGATATTTTAGTTATGAATTTTTCTAAAATCAATAGAAAATCGAGGAATATTAATAGAGGGTTGTGTCACTATTAAACAACATTCATACACTGAATATAGAAAAACCAAATTGCAATTTTTTTATAAAGATACGATATCCACTTTTATATTTTTTGTAGAGTTCAATATAAATGTTGAAATAGTGAAAAAAGGTTTCAAAATAATGATTCCATGTTATATATGTAACTTATAAGGATTTATTGAAGAAACAAATTTTAGAGAAAACATTTTTGTCCTGAAAGGTTGAGTAAGTGTATAAATATTGAAGAAATTTTTTATTTATGATTATTGTGAATATTATTCATTATTACACATCATTATTTGTGTCTCATTTTTAAATTTATTTTTAATTATGTGGGATGTAAAATAGTCTAAATTGGGGGGAAACATATAATAGATTCAAAGGTTACCCATTATTCAAAATGGGTATTATTCTAATAAAAAATGAATGAAATATGTTATGAGTTAGAAAACATTACTTAATAAGTTCTATCCACTCCCATAGATTGAAAAAATTTAAAAAATAATTCCATTAACATTTTTTCATTACATGTTCACCATGGAACTTTTGACATAAGAATGTATTTAAAGAATCATTTTTACGAAAACCAAATAAAGGTGGTGTTGTATCAAGTAATAGAAAATTGATTAAATTAATAAAATAAATTTTAATCATAAATCATCACCATTTTAGTGACCTTAAAAGATGCAAAAACTCTTTTAATTGGTTTCATATAAATATGATTTACATCAGGGTTCCATAGTAAAAAGAGTATGCTCTAATTCAAATACATACCCATTAGTTGTTTCTTATTTACTATAAAAATTCTATGTTAGTAATAGAAACTTGTTCACCTTTAAGATACAATAATAGTATAATTTATATTTTCAAATTTATATTTTATATATCAATAAATTTTTTTAAAATAAATTTTTTATATACATTAAATAAATAACTCATTTTTTAAGTGTGATTAAGAATAAATATTATTCTCCCCAAAATAAAACCAAATATAACGTGAATATTAGATAATGTTTCCGCTAGATATTCAAAAAACTCAATCAAGGAATATATAAATTATATATCTTACATGAATTAGGGAAATAAGAATAAATGTATATTCAAATAAGACAAATAAATTATCATATTTGGAAAAAATAATTTGTGTTATTACATATGGGATGTGACAGAAAATGTTTTTATGAAACCTGTAGAGTTTTAATAACTAAATAAACTATGAAATGAAAAATATGAATAAAACATGTTGGTTTCTAAAGAAATTTATGTTTTGAGAATGTTAGTTGACCAAAACCTATTTTTATGGTTTTACATAAGAATAAATTATATCAACATATAATTTAACTCATTTATGTAATTATTTATGGTTAATGTCCTGAAATTAGATGATATAAATAATATATTAGTGAAAAATTACTTTTTTTTATGTTTTATAATAGATTTGAATATGTAAATAGAATCTTCGACCATTTATATGAATTGAATATGGATTAATACTACCATAAAAAAATTTGAAATTGATATAAGAATTACCAAAATAAATTTTAATTATATATAGATCAAGAATATGCAAAGTATATTGAATTGGTTACCTATAATTCCACTTTAAATGGAAGTGAAATATAGTATAAGTTTAACATATCGATGAAAAATTCCATTTCTCCAAAACAAGAAGGAAATAAGTGATGATTTAGGTGTTATAATCAAATAAATGGAATAATAAAAATTTATTTTATTAATAGGAAATCATTCAATGTTTTTAACATTTTGTATAAGAATAAAATTTTGATTTAAAGAGATTTAGATATATTTAGATGAGGTTACGGGATTTTAGAAATTCAAAATAGTTCCCAATATCTCAATGATCTCACTCAAAAAAATTGAAGGTTTATGATAAATTGAATATTCCATCATAAATAAAGAATATCCATGAAGCAACTTTTTAATATATGATTTATTTAAAATGAATACCATCATTAATAATTAAAAACTAAAAATTAAATGACATGAGAATAATAAGAGTGATAGAAAAATAATCTAAAAAATAAAGAAGGAGATGTTAATTAGGGAGACTCCCATATGAGATAATGTTGACAAATAATACATAATTAAATAATAATTCCAATTATATAAAATTTGTTTTATAAAGGAATCAATTGGTGAGAACAACACTTGTAAATGATAAATATTCATAATCCTTCATCAGTGAATATAAAAGTTCTCAAGGAATTTCAGAATTCACATTAGTTGATAATAATAATAGATTTGTTTTGGTATTAAAGAGTACATATATATGATATACCATGAATTTTACCTCATAAATAGTAGTAGATCAAATTCCTAAAATATAATAAAAATAACAATGTAATGAAATTTGGATGAAAAACACATTGAATGAAAAATTATGGGCGCCAAGACTTATATTGTACCATACGAATCTTGATATACATTTCTTAGTATTATTGGTGCACTAATATAAAATATAGGAGAACAATATTCTTTTATGAAGGTTGATACAAGAAAGAAAATAAATTGAAACAATTTGAGCAGTGAAATATAAATGTAATTAATATAAATAGAATAACATACAGAAGATATTAAGTTTTTTTAAAAAATATTCCTCTATTTTATTGACATGTGATTATATTCTAAAACTGGTATAAAATAAAAGGTTAAATATATTTTTAAGTGGTGATAAATTGGAATCTAATGGAAATATGTTCTTCATTGACATTCCATATGAGAAATAATGGCTGAGAAATCTTGTTTAACTTATAAAACATTCATGGATATAAGATATGTGACTAATTTAATTAATTATATTTTATATTCAAATTATGTTATCAAAGGGGGAGATTAAAATTCATATAATAATTGTAAATTTCATTTATAAAGATGGATATTAACATTACTTTATCAACGTAGAGAATAAATTGAGGGGGGGGTGAGATATTTGTTCTCCTAATGTTTTTTCAAGTGTTTTTATATCATATATCAAATTGTTAGTAGTTTTTGTAATTATTTTATTTTGAAAAAAATAAAAATGGAGATATTTAAAATTCCTTATAAATACCACATTTAATTTTCTAAAAAAATCAAGAATGAGAAGATGAGATGAATATTTACTCATTGACCAAGATGTGATTAAACCCAGAAATGATGAGAAGATAAAATGGATCAAATATAAGAATACATGAATGATGGAAGAAAAATAATATGAGTACTAAAATCATATATTTATGAGAAATAATAGGGCTCTTTTATAATACTAGTCATCATGGGTGTTGACTTTAATGAGAATTAATCCATTGAGAAGAAAAATAAAGATATTCAATTAGCCAATAAAATTCTTGGAATATATAAGTGATGAATCCTAAAAAACACTCTAAAATATGTTGTTCAAATCATTTCTAAATGAGAGTTATATTTGGACATATTTCCAATTATTTGTTTAGAGTACAAGGAATAATAATTTTTTTTACATTTATATTATATTTGTTTTCAACAAGTACTCATGATAAGATATTAAAATTTGAAGCACTTTTAATGAGTATCATCCCAAGTTAAACTCAAATAATGTGTTTAATAAGAATTCAAATTGTTAGTGTATTTTTTTAATACGAACATGAAGAGGTTATACTGGTGTTTTTGAATATTTTTCCATATTTAAATTGATTTAATTCATCTGACGGTTATTTTAAATATTATAATATTTCAATTCATTAATATATTTTTACAAATGACATATATAATCACGAGTCCACCAAATATTGATAAATAAAAATAATGTTCACCTAATTAGAAAATGAGATCAATTTATGTCTTTATGAAGATATAGATTTATATGGAATAAGGTATTCTTGGGTAGCAAAGATAATTTTTCATAAGATATATAGTCTTCTATTCTATGGATAATAAGTGATCACATCATTATATTCTGAATGGTATAATGTTTATGATGTTATTTTATGTCACTTATCAATAAAATTTGTAATTAAAAGATAATATAATTACAAATATTAGATGTACAAGGGATAATGAAGTAGAATGAGAATAAATGGATGCAAGTGGATTTTGAAACGAGTATATAAGCAGTAAAATTTAATACTATGTCCAACACAATGTAAAAAACATGTGTTCAATCCATCTTATATAAAACATATTCACTTTATACATTAAAGATAATCAATTCATTGATCAAATGAGTAATTTATTGTTTATCAATGTGATTTTTCTTGAATATCTAATAGTTGTTTTTAGAATTATAATGAGTTTGTAAATAATATTTCAAATGTAAAAATTCATTAATTTTTTTAATTCATTGAATATTATATTTAATTTATAATTCTTAATGAGATTCATATATTTTTGAATTATAATTAAAAATGGAAGTAATCTATGTTTTATTAAATAGAAGAAGGTTAGAGGTATGATTGGGGAATATTTTAATATATTATAGATTCATTTGGAAATTTCATATGGAAATTGGTATCTATCACCAAGGATCTTGGATACAATGGATATACTATATTGTGGGGAAGACCTTTGAGATATTATTCTAGCTCCAATATTTTTCGGTGATAAAAATAGAATGATATTTTATCATGCACATTATAACTAGGGTTTTGATGATCCATTATTTTGAAATATAAAAATAAAGGGGTTGAGGTTACATTTCCAACAAAATTAAAAATATAATTTAACCTAGAGGATAAAGGGTTTATAGATTAGGTGATCAGTAATCAGAAGAGAAAGGATATTGGGGATCAAGGCTTTTAGAAGAAGATGTACCACCGACTATTAGAGTAGTTTTTTTATTCTCTATTCTATCTTAATTATTTTCCATTGAGTATGTGTGTCTATGAACATAATGTTTAATAGTATGATGTATTTTTGGATTTTTTCTAATTATTGAATGAATCAAATTCGAGAAATCTCTTACGTATAATCTCAATACTTCACTATGATGATCAACTTGTAGATAAATATATATGAGAGTGTAAAATATAAAGTTTGGAAATATAATATCATGGAATTAGATTAGGGAATTAGTTATTTAAGGCATGAAAGTGACTATCGAGTCTAAAACCCACATATCATAGATGTTAAATAACTTAATTCTCTTTGAGTTGTTATCATAAGAAAACTTATGGAGACTTTAGATTTCTTCTAGAATATAATGAGTGGATTAAGAGAGAAATTGGTATGGAATAGCGAATGGGTTAATAATAAGAAAATTAATTCAATAATAAGTGACATAAAATCGAAAACCCACTCCCAACACCTCACTATTTTGTCATCAGATTCTAAAACCACACTCCACTGATCTTTCTCTATTTATCTTATTGATCATATTATTTACATTTTACATTCTATAAACTTGTTACTCTTATCCGGCAATAACAAAATTATATATTAATGATCACACTTAAAAACGTAAATAATGGATTTAATTTGATATTCCTAATGAAATAAATTGGGGGACTTATGGATAATATGTTACTTGACCCCATTCTCTTATAGGGAGGCCGTAAATCATCACAAAAAACTTTACAATAAATCACATTTATTAATGTTTTGTGGGGTGACTATGTAAATATTATCATTATGTATATAAAACACCAAGAAAAAAAATTAAATAATAAACATATTTTTTATAGATTAATATATTTATACATACTCACATTATAGGTTCCTCACTAATTTAACTATATAGCATGGAATGTAGATGCACACAAGGATCTCAAGTGCTATATATCTTACCTTAAATTATATATATTGAATGTAATTTTGATATAAATAAGTAAAATCTTATAGAATAAATAAATAAAGGTAAACATTACATGAGACATAAAAATATATAATATCAACATTTTAATGAGGAAATAATTCAAAATGTAAAATTTATTCAAATATTAAGGGACATGTAAGTCACTAAGGTGTTTTGGACCGATTGTCGAATCAAACATACCGAGAATGAAATAAATTATGAGATGATTAACCATAATTTATAGCATTTTCAATATTTTAATGGATTAGCCATGGAAGAATATTTTTCGTTTATTAAGAAGTGTTTATCCACTATCTAATACCATCCAATTATTTGAGCATGTGAAGAGGATATGAAGGTGATGTGACTTTCCTATTAACTTGAGGGATAATCTTTTAAATGCATATTGTTATATGAGGAAGATACAATCAACATTAGTGAAGAAATATACAATTATTTAATAAGGATATTATATCCTACATAATGAAATATGTATTTTCATACAATGTTGTCTACATATGTTTAAAAAGATTGATAGGATTTCCATAAATCATATAAGATATTCTAGAGATACTTCCAAGAATTCCCCCATAACTAATTTTCTTATCCTTAGTGTATGTCTCTATTTTTAATGATGTACTTGTATTTATGGAAATATATTGGTAGATATAGTTGAAAGAGGTTACTCTGGTGATAAATCACGAGAGGAACTAAAGAGAATATCCAAGATTTTAGCTGAAAACTCTTAAAAAATGGATATAAGAAGAAGTAGAGTCACTATGAATGAGGTTACCATGAGGGATAAAGTGAATACATGAATTTATTATTTTAAAATATATATGAATGGTACTATATATAAGAACTAATATGTAATGAATCAATACAACTATTGTAGTATATATAGGTTATGTTCTACTTATTGCATGGATTTTTATATGAAAGATCAATAGGTATCAACCACTGAAGTAGAATAATATAGATATATGCGAAATTATGGGATATATCCAATGATGAATGATAATTTCTAATAATAATAATAATACAATCTAGGATGTAATAATTATCCAAAATTTTCATGGTAGGATTAAGGGACATAAAACTATAATTGATCGAGGCTGAATAGATATGAAAAGAATTTGGAGATTGAGGGAATTGGAGGAAGCTACACCAACCACCATTAAGGAGGTTTCTTATTATATATTCTATTTTAATTTCTTTTCCGTGATTAATTTCAGATATTATCTTGGGGGGGGGGGGGGGTTTGGGTGTAGTGTAGTTTTAAATTGTTTCGAAATGTCTAAAGAATCAAATTCTATATATCTATTCTATGTTTTCTTAATGATATCCTATCCGAATCAGCTCGCAGATGAATTTAAGAGAGTGAGTGAAGTAGCTAAATTGGAAATAAAATCCCATAAACTTGGAGTTGGTATATAGTTCAATAAATCATAAATGTTTATAATTAGTTTAGGTTAATAATATCACAGTATATAAAAAACATAATACACATGATGTAGTATACATGTGCAACCTGAGAGGGACCTATAATTTTACAATGAAACAATAGAGTGAATTAAGAGAGTAATTAGGAAGGAAGAGTGACTGTACTATGAATGAGAAAATGAATTCAAGAATAAGTCAAATGACATAAGAAAAAAAAATCCCAACACCCCACTATTCCCTCACCTGGTTCTTAAAACCAATTCTCATTACTATTGTGATATTTATATCCTTAACTCAGACCATGTTCTATAATTAGTTTTAATCTACTCACACAATCACAAACCCTTATTTATTAATGATCACACATTTAGAATCTAATAGTTAACTGAATTATACATCCATATGTAAATTTAATATGTATCTCTTACTTAATGTTCTTTTCATCCATGTGCACTTGCAGAGAGGATGTTAGCTTCAGAAAACATTTTTAAAAAAATCATAAAAAACACATATATAGAATAAATAATTATTATAGTGAATGAAATGTTTTTATAATATTATGGATGATATTTATGACCATTAGATAAATTTTGAATAAATTTTAATGTAATAATATTGAAAAAATTATTATGTGAATGATAAAACAAATGTTTTCTAGGACACTAGATTTTTGAAGGATTTAAACATTTGTTTCATGCACATAGATTATAAAATTATAATATAAGAGGATTTAAAGGAACATAATCCATTTTTATAATAAATCATTCATAATTATATAATGTTATAAATAATTTTAAAGAAAATAAATTTTTTATATTGATTAAGATACATGGTTAACCAAATTTTATGAATAGAAATAACTAATTTCTATAAATAAATTTGTTTTTTACCACCATAGATAGTTACAATATTTACATTAAAACTAATTAAATTTAAAAAACAATTTTATTTCTTAAAAATAATATTGAATCTAAATAATTATGGATCTTTAATAAATTTTATAACTATTTTATTGAAGATAGTGTGGTTTTTATTTTGGTTACTACATTCCATCCTAAAATTTGGTAGTAACCAAGTGGGATTCTCAAGAAATAAAATATAAGTTATCAAAAATTAAATATAAATTGGATTATTTTAATGACGATATAAACTTAATTTATTCTATAATTTTATTGGGTTATTCTAAAATATCATTTATGTTCATCTGTACATTAGGGTAACAAAATAAAACGTGAATTTTTTTTAATTATTCGACCATTACGCATGATTTTAAGATATCATTGAATACTTTGTTTATGTATTATTGAATATTATTCCATTGAGTATTTAATTGAAATTTATATTATTAGGTATGATAAAGTACATAAATTTTGTAACAAAAATAAGTGGAAAAAATTAAAAAAAATATGAGTGTTTTATTTTTAGTGATCCATTTACAATGAAATAACAGATAAATGTTATATTTATTAATAATGTGTCTTAATATTGATATTTAAAGTTGTAAACCTTAATTTGGAATGAGAGTAATATTATCTATGATAAATTAAGAGATTGATGATAAATACTGGGTTCTTTTTGACCGACAATTAAAGAATATTCTTATAATCATAATAGAAACACTGAATTGATAGATTTATAAGTTTAGGTATGAAAAAATATCTCATTCTACTAAAGAAGTCAAGAGGCACATATTGAAAACTAAAATTTATTCAGAAAAAAATTATTTATATATATGAAACAAATGATAAGTTATAATTGAAAAATATGGTTGGGAATAAATTTATCTCATGAAATCTTGATTTTTTTCATCAATGCTGAATTAAATGAATAATTATTTTTTCTTTAGTTATTGTACCTTGTGTTAGATCATATTAATTGGTATGATTTTTTATATAATTTTAATTATTTAGAAAATATAAGAGGGGCTATCAAGAGAAATATTCTAAAGGAGTCCATGGAAATCCCATCAATCCATTTATTTCTTATATTGATTACAATGATTCCCATGTATATTGGGATATCACCCTTTATATTAAAAATACTATCTAATCACATAAAATTTTAATCATTGAAAAACCCATGTATTTCTCATTATATTAATTTCATCTAAACCATTTTTAGTTCGAAAAAAGTGAGGCTTGATAGACCATTTATCACTAACTTATAATGATGAAAAAATTGTCTTAGCCTGAATAATATTTATTAAATGTTTTAAAAAAAGTTATATTTTTGATTGAACCCCCATGAGTTGTCATAATAAATATAACGGGTCTCTAAGTAAGACATGAATTACACCAAGGGAGACAAAAAGCACAACATTGTGAAGATTATAGAGTTATAAACAATCATTAATATGTAGAGATTCATGAAGATGTTAAAGGAAATGAATATGAATTTATAAATTAAATTGGTGATAGTAGTGATAATGGGATAGATTTTGGTTATGAATAGGTTGATATAGATAGTTTAAATAGATAAGGGGATGATATTTATGGCTAACCTATATACCTTATAATAGTTTTTTAAATTTTAGGAGAATTTATTTATTTTTTCACCATATTTGAAATAAGATAAATTTTTTCATATAAAATGATATCAGATGGAAAAACAAATCCTTCCATTGATATTAAAATTTGAAATTACATAATGTGGAGTGAATTTAACATCATAATAAGATAATCACATTTTAGGATAATATTTTGACTCATTTTCATTAAAATGTATTATTAAAAATAAAATATCAATTTTTTAATATTTTATTATTACATTAAATTTAGTTTAATTGATTATTAATGGATGATTTCATAATAGATATGATATTTTTTCATTTAATTATTCTGAAATAATTTTTTTTAATAATTTATAATTTTTTGTTATAAATACTATTCGATAACTATATAAGTATAATTAATTGAAATAAATTATTTATTTTTAATTTAGTATGTTAAATGGAAATTATATTTATATATAAATGAAATGATAAAATATATTTAAAAACTTTCTCGATGTTTGAGGGATGATCTTGGTGCCACTATGACTATTAGAATAAAAATATATCATCTTTCATTTGGAGTTGAAACACTTAAATTGGTAATGTTTTTTTTTAAATTTAAATACCTTAATAATAAATAGTGTTTGACCTCCAAATTATATGACCAATTTATGACCTAAAAATCTGAATAATATAAATCCCAAATCCCATGCTTTCAGATTCAGTGCTTAAAAAAAGAGTATTTTTTTATAAAATAAAGACATCTAAAATAATACATAACAATTTATACAACAGAGGAACTTTTCCAGTATTGAATCTGGAGAAATTTTGTAACATATTATAATATATAAGAGTTGAAATAAAATAAAACAATAGGCCAACTACACTTCCATGCATTCTAACTTCAAAAGCGATGACATCTAACTTAATTCTATGATACCTGTGAAAATATTTTTAAAACACAGGGTGAGCGTTTAATATGACCAATAATGGGGTTTGAAAATGTTACTAAATAATTTCAAATTACTTTCTTGGAATAAATATGTTTACATATAATTAAAATTTGATTTATAATACATTCGAATCTAAATAGGAACATATAATTAAAAAATCATTAAATTCAAAAAATAATTACATATAAGAAGGTCTTTGGAATTTTTCCATTTAAAATAACAATTTCTAGTGGGTTATTTATGATAATTATAAGACCATAATAAAAAACGAAGGTCACTAGTCATAACTCATATGTAAAAAGTCCCCATAAGTATTATGGGTTCACTCCCCATAATATAACATTCATTATACAAGTGGCAATTTTTTAAAACACTTTTGATGGACCTATCTTTCTAAATAATAACCAAAATAATTTCAAAAATACATATATAAAATTATATTATTTAAAAGAAAATAACCATTCTTATAAAATGTTATAAACATATTCTTGAGATTTTACAAAACAATTTTTATGATAAACCCATGCTTCAAATAACTTCCTTTATTTATAAATCACAAATAAAATGGATTATGAAATAAATAAAAACTAGATGAAAAATTGAATGGGATTCTAGGTATAATTTAGATGATGGAAATATCTAATTTTGCATGACATAACTGGGGGTCCTGATACAATTTCACCCATGAAATGATAATATTATCACATAAAGTGTTACTATTTAGAGATTCATATATATTGATAATCATAACATGATTTCGTTTATTGAAAAAAAAAACAATATCTTATATACATATGAAGTGATATCTAAAATATCGAATTAAATAAATTTTTTAAAAATTTATGTCATATAATAACAAAACATGGTTTTTTATTATTTTTTGATGAAGATTAGAAAAAATAACATATGAAAATTGGATTTTTAAATTAAACAAAATATTTTAAAGGGTCATAATACATACATATACCTTGATAAGACTTTGAAAACAAGAGGTAGATTAAATTAATTAAAAGTGGACTGAATTTAAATACATATATAAAATGATTATGGTACTTAGATTTCTGGAAAATTGATAAATGTCATGAAATATCTATCATCTTTATAGGATTGAAATTATGATTACATAATTTGTTAATATTCCAGAATAAAATTAAACCCTTATAACATGATAAGTTTAAAATACTATTATTTACTTAAATCAAAAGAAAATTATTTGATGCATTTACCTACATCTTTTCAAATAATGGGTTAGAAATAAATATTAAAAAATATCCTTGATCCTATAAAAACTGAATATAAGAATTAGATATAAATACATATATTTATATTCATATATAAATATATTTTTTTGTAAATCAGAAATTTTTTTAATAAAATTAAAACTTAAAACCAATTGAACCCTTACATAATTAGTTAAATAAATAAATTCCCTTACTCATAAAATTTCAATCTTATGAAATAAATTATTAAATAGATTGGTGAAATTAATTATATATATATATATATCTTAAATTGATAAATAAAAATGGAAATCCCCTTACCAGATTAAAAAAACAAAAGGCTATCTACTACTTTGGAGATGGGAAAAAATCGGGTTTTCCATTTTTATTTCCATATACGTGTAAGGTCTTTATAACCTTTAACCATAATATGTAGCGTTATAAAAAAATAAGTGAAACTAGATTATGATACAAGATAATTTATTTTTGTTTAAAATTATTGAATTATATATATATTTTATAAAGAACTAACTAAAAATAAAGACCATAGAATATTTTCATATCTCAAAAATAGTAACATATAATGACTTTCTACGAAAATTGAGTTTATAGATGTGAACAAAAAATAGAAAGATATTCATACACTCACTGTAAAAGAAACATTACAATAAAAATAGGCATAAAATGTTGACATCACATATTTAAATAGCTAGAAAATAATCTTGAAAATCGAAATCTATAGACCAAAAAAGCATCAAATGTTCATTGTTCCAAAATCAAAAGATTATAAAATTGGGTCACAATAAGTATGAACCAGAAATAAAAAACAAGAAATAAAGTTCAATTAATCTAAATTAAAATGATCAAAAAGAAGCAGAGTAAGAAAAAATGAAAATTCAAACACCTGAAACATTAAAAGACAACACCAATCTTAGATATGGACAAATAAAAACACCATTGAAGATGCATGGCCTTCAAAAGACATTATTAGCCCTCAGACCACACCCAGTCGGTGGTGTAATTGCTCGGCCTAGTTCAAACATTCATCGGTGGATGAAAACCCTTACCATGATCTGAAACCAAATAGAGAATCTTAGATCCTCATTATCAAAAACTTGTCCTTTCTCTGTCGAAACTGGAGCTGGATCTACCGCTCAGACTCTACATTATTGCACAATGCGGCGATGAAAACCCCTGAAACTCAAACTCATCTCGACTCTTCGTATTTGGCACTCCCCCTCGAAGGTGCTGGACAACAGAATCCCAGAAAACTTCACCCAAATCACATTCTTCAATTTTTTCTGTTTCATTTTATTATTTTATTTTAACACGTGAAATTTGATAAAAATATAATATATGTATAACATCAAACAATATAGGTATAATTTCAAAATTTAATTAAAATAGTGATAATAATATATTATAATTTTGTTAAAAATTAAATTTATGATAGTAATAATTTTATAAAAATAATCTAATAAAAATTTACCAATAATTATATATATATATATATATCATATTTTTGAAGATCAAATTTTCTAAAAGCCAATTAATTTTATTCGGTAACTAGTGTTCATGATTTTAGATGAAATAATTATTATCATAGTCAGCATATAATAATACATAGACATTTATATTGAATATATAATTGTAACATAACATAGTATTTTAATATATTTATAAAAATAAACATAACAATCTTTATTTATATATAAAAATATATTGAAATTTAGAAATTTATTCATTCAAAATATGTTATTAAATAACCTTAAAATATGTATTTTTATTAAAATTCGTTTATCACATTATATTTTAAACAAAATAATAGTATTAATTAAAATAAATTTGAAAACAATAAATAATAACTATAAAAAATTATAATTATTATAATTAAATTAAATAAAACACTTAATTTCAATAATTATTTTTAAAGAAAATCATCTCAGAATTATTATTACATTTTTTAATTTAAAATCTATCCATTTAATAAAATATTTATATAATAAAACTCTGTTTTTAATTTCTAGTATGTCACATTCTTAACCCCTTTAAAATATTTGTTCCCTCTCAATTCATTCCTCGGTCTCTAGAAAATTATGAATTTATATCTTCAGAATTATGAAAACTAGGACTGATAAATTTATACATTATAGCTTTGATGACAACATCTAATCTCTATAGTTTTCTAGAAAATTCATATGATACTAATTATAATAGCTTGAGCCCATTATTATAGATTCAGTGCTAAAACATTCTATTTTTTTATAAAAAGAAACTAAATAATTACATAATACATTACACAATTGATGACCTTTTATAGCCTAGGTTCTTGAGAAATAGATATAAATAGTACATCCCAACATAACTATATAATATTAAATAACTAAATAATATTAAGTGTGTAGCCTCATTAATGGAAATTTACTCAACCTAGAAAAAGAGGTTTTTGAAAACATAGGGCGAGTGATAAAAATTCCCTGTAAGTGGTTTTAAAGTTGTTCATAAATTATTTAAAATTATTCTCTTCAAATAGATAAATATATCTATATATATTAATGTATAATTTTAAAACATATAAATCCTAATAGGTACATATAATATAAAAACAATTAATTTCTCAAAAATAGATATATTTGAAAAGCTCCTTCGTATTCCTCCATTGAAAAAAATAATTTTTGGTAGGGTATTAATGATACCTATA
This sequence comes from Viscum album, assembly GCA_963277665.1. Taxonomy (NCBI): domain Eukaryota; kingdom Viridiplantae; phylum Streptophyta; class Magnoliopsida; order Santalales; family Viscaceae; genus Viscum; species Viscum album. The sequence continues at coordinate 186,827,260 of OY728133.1, read as the reverse complement.
AAACTATATTAAAAATGTAAGGCAACTAGTCATAACTCATATAGAACAATGTCCCCTTAATATTTATGGGTTCACTCACCATAACAAAATTTATAATTCCTTATACTGGTGCCAATTTTTGAAAAACACTTAAATGTGCCTATTGTTTTCAATAATAACCCAAATCATTACAAATATATATATATATATATATAATTATTTTATTTAAAATCAAATAACCATTCTTATTAAATGTAATAAAAATATTCTTAAGAGTTTTTAAATTTATTTTTAGGATAATTACATGATTAAAAATCAATACACTTATTTCAATTCTATAAATAAAATGCACTATAAAATATGTGAACACTTGATTAAAAATAAATTTAATTCCACTTATAGGATAGATAATGGCCATACCTAATTATACATGACATACCTGGGGATGAAGATACAATTTCTCATAGTAAATAATAAATTCATTAGGAATAACACATAAAATGATAAGTATTATCATTTAACACATAAATATAAAAAATAAAATGGCAGTTTAAGAACAAATTTATGACCTTTGTAAATTGATTTGGAACAAAATATTATTCCTGTTATATAAATAAATTTATTTACATATATTTATATACATAAAAATAAATCATCATATCTTATACATAAATTGATGTTTTGAAAACGCGAGCAATCCTTTTAATAAATGATCTTCTTACAATATATAGTTTCAGAGATAATATTTAAAAACAAAACCTTTGTCATATAAATTATGAAATACAAGAAGTTGTATAGATATATTTAATATATATATATATATATATTTAAAAAACATAAAATTGATAAAATTAAAACCCTTTAAAACTCTAGGTTTTAAATAAAATTAAAAAAAATTAAAAAAGAGCTTATCATATATTTATATTCTAAAAACAGATAGTTATATATATATATATATTAAAAAAGATAATTTGATTCTATAAAAAATTAACACTTAAATAAATCCTTAAGAATGAGGGATTTATAAATAATTCCATAAAACATATTTTTATAATAAATATTTCTCATAAAAAATTATTAAGGCAATGAAATAGATATATATATATATATATTTGTATATATACTTTTGTATATGTTTTGGTGAAATCAAACATAAAAACAAATTGAATCTTTTTAAGTCCTTAAACATTAATTTCATAAATAAAAATAACACTTCTCATACATTATAAGTTTTAAAAATAAATATGGATAGTTAGATAGAGATACATAAATATGTATATATAAAAATGTATGTATATATCGTTTAAATATATATTGAAAATATATCAATCCCTGACTTGATTTTGGAGGGATCGAGGGTTTAAAGCTTCTAGTCTGTAAGGATAAAGGAAATAGAAGGATTTTGGTTGTGATCTTAGGTGTTTGAGAGTTTATATAAAAATAGTTTGAATATTTTGATATCCCATGTTCAAATAAGTAAAGTAAATGTTAGAAATCATTAAATAAGAAAAAATAATTTTGGAAAAATTACTATAATTTTTTCTATTATTTAGTAGTGTATGAATGGCTTTCAAAGGAAGATGTGGGAAGGGAGATGATTCAAAAATAGGTTTGATTGATTATTATTTTTTGACCATTATCAGTTTTGTTTTTGGAGAAAAAGAAACTGAAATTAACCGTAGAGGAAAATGACTTTGATGATAGAGATGGAAGGAACATCATGGGTTGAAGACTACTAGTTGGTAGGTTTGAGAATACCACTATTCTGAAGTCCCATAAGGGGAAGACAAGGGAGACGATTGAGATTAGTTTGAATGGTCTAGATTATCCATGATTGATCAAATTGTTGAGACAAAACCCCAGTATTTTGAAGAGGAGGTTCGACTGGGAAAAGAATGGGACAATCAAGATGAAATGCCGCTATATCATGTGGTTAGGATTAGCTCGGTCTAGATGAGATGAATCAGATTACATCAAATTTTTTTAAAACGTTTTAGACATTGAAACCAATTAGTTTTTGGGACCAAATTATATAGCTAGGCGTGGGTACCTTACTGTGAAAACAAAAGAACAGACAAACACAGGGATCCTTATACACAAGATCCCGGCCAGTACACTGGCCCAAGCTACACCTGGATCATAACTTGTGCCACCTATAAAAGGTATGATCTGTCATAATTCTCAAGTGATCTTGGGTTGTTCCCACTAGACCATGAGGGATTGTCCTTACAGGAAAATCTTGGTTTTTTTGGGAACATAAAATTTTTTTTTAAACATAACCAAAATCATCCATTTACTTTTTGTGACCTTATATAGATCAATTACATAATTTAAAAAGTTAACTTTGTTATTATTTTTTGGAATTATAAAATTATCTTGATCAAATGGTATGATTATAATATCAAATTAATAATTAGAACACCAGATGTAATAAAATTTTATATTTGAAAATATTATTATAAATTAATTTAAAAATTTAAAACATCAAACAATAAAATTAAAATAAAACCAAATAGTTATAAAAACATCAATAGTCAATAAAAATTCAAATGATTATTTTTTTACAAAATTCATATAATATTTATAAATACCTCTCAAAGGCATTCCAAAGTATGAAAAAATCACCAGAGTTCATTTATTACTCAAACACGGTTTTCTATATTCTGATTATTCATAGAATCTCTATTATTCAACTTGATATTTATTTTATTGTTTTTATATTCCCAGGGATGAGGGCTGTATATTTTTTTATTATGTTTATGAGAGGCATTCTGGTTGTGCTTCTAGGGATTGAAATGATTTTTATAGAGTATTTTAAGTCTTTATCCTATTAATGATGTAATGTATTAGTGTTTTATTAATATAAATATTTCTTATATATTTTTATTTATCTAATTAGTTAATGTTAAATACATTTATTTTCTTTAAATAATAATAGGTGTTAAAAATAAAAATGATATTAATATCACTATTACAGCATAGGTTTGGGGCATTACATTCTCCCCCCTTAATAGAATTATGCCCTCACATATTATTTGCATACACATTATCACATGTGTATTCATTCGGACGACAAATATGATGTTCCTACATAATAAAAATGGTTATTATTAATCATTAATATTAAATTATGGAATTTTATTAATACCATCACCAGAATCCCCAATGTAGTTGATTCTCATGAAATAGTTGGTATCTTCCATTTAAACTGATACTTAGAGTAGTTTTAAGAACCTCTTCTTCTTTCACCAAAACACAAATTGAGAAACTAGGGTCAACCACATGTAATCAATTATATGTTCTTGAGACTAAGGCATGAGGGGTGTAAAGCTTTGGAATGTCTGAGTGGACTTAATTTCTATAAAAAAAACCTGGTTATCTCATCATCTAAAGCCTCAATGTCTTTTTGTCTCCCATATAAACTGAAACACAAGACTTGACACATATAATCTGAATGAAGTCAACATATCTTCTAGCTTAAAAAATGTATACTATTGATTGAAATATTTTATAGAGTCATATATTTGGAATTCCCATAAAAATATTTTCCATTTCGTGCATATAAAGGATGTTGTGCATGCACAAAGACATAATAAAAAAAACCGATCCTCAAAAAATTGGAGTATATCACGAGTATTTGATACTTGGTAGAGTCGTTTACAAGATTAACCAAGGTTAATTTTTTTTATAATCATCCAATCATGACTTTGAAATTATATTTTAAAGTAATTTGTTAGGAATGGAAAAGAGATTTTTATTTTTTCTTCTACCTTGCATCTAAAAATTTTAAGAAATGAATTTTAGTTTAAAAAATAAAATTTAAATTATTAGTTCTGTTCTAATATTCCAAAATTATCTACACCGTTCCTCTAATACCAATTATAATGGCCCTGGCCTGTGATTTCAGATTCGTTGCTTAAAATGTTGTGTATTTAATTATAAAAGAGATATAATTAAAACAATACACCACACGTTAAACAACATATCCATTTTTGATCTAGGTTTTGGAGAAATTAGAAAATATATTACAATTTATAATAATTTCAATAAAATAATATAACATGTCAAATATGATTCTGCACATGCTAATTCCAAAATCAATGAAATCCAAATTACCTATATGATACCTTTGAAAATGTTTTTAAAACATAGGGTGAAAATTTAGTATGCCCAGTAAGGGGTTTTGAAATTGATACTAAATATATTAAAATTATTTAATTGGAATAAATATATTTAAATATAACTAAAATTATATTTCTAAAACATTGAAATCTAAATATGTACATATCATATATATACAGTTAAATTCACAAAATAATTACATCTCGACAGATGTTTGGGATTTCTCCATTTAAAATAATAATTTTTGGCGGGTAATTTAGGATACATGGAATACTATAATAAAGGAATAAGGCCCCTAGTCATAACTCATATCAAATAACGTCTTTTTAAGAATTATGGGTTAACTCCCAAAAACATAACATTCATTATACAAGTGCCAATTTTTTAAAACAATTTTAATAGACCCGCCTTTCTCAATCGTAACACAAAAAATTTCAAAAATTGGTAAATAAAATTATATTCTTTAAAAAGAAAATATATTTTCTTATAATATTTCATTAACATATTCGTGACAGTTTCAAAAAAAATTAATAAGAGAATCCCTGGCTTGATATAACTGTATTTATTTTTAAATCATAAATAAAACATATAATAAAATTAATGCACACTAGATAAAAATGCATGGGATGTTAGTTATAATTTAGATAATAGACATATCTAATTTTAAATGACATAATAGTGGGTCTGATACAATTTCACCAATGAAATGATAACAATATCACATAAAATGTTACTATTTAATGATTCAAATAAAATGATATTCATAACTTGATGTTGTTTATTAAAAATACCTAAAATAATATATTAAATACATATGAAGTGATATCTACAATATTTAATTAAATATACTTCAAAAACTTTAATGAATATAATAAAAAATAGAGTTTTCTTATTATTTTTCGATGTTGATCAGAAAATAAAATATCATATAAAAATTGAATTTTTATATTAAAACTAATATATTCAAGGGTCATAAAATATATCATGGAAAAAATTATGTTAAAATGATAAAAACATATCCCAAGATTATGACTTGAAAACTAGTGTTAGATTTTATTCATGAAAATTGTTTTGAATTTAAATTCATATCTAAAATGAATATGGCAATTAAATTTCTAAAAACATGTTAAAAATCATAAAATATAAATCATCCATTTCGGATTAAAATTATGATGATATAATTTTTAAATATGATAGAATAAAATTATCCCTTTTAACACAATATGTTTGATATAATTTTAAATCCTTAAATCACAATAAAATATTTGATATATATACCTATATATTTTCATATCAGGGGTTAGAAGTTTTTTTATAACATATCATTTATCCTAAAAATTCTGAAAATAATTATTATATATAACTACATATATATATTGGTATATACTTGTAATTTTTTTTAAATCAGAAAAAAAATTAATAAAATAAAACATAAAACCAATTGAACCCTTACAACTTTATTTAAATAAATAAATTCCCTTACTCATAAAATATCACTCTTACAATAAAAATTCTAAAATAGATAATTGACATTAAGTAAATATATATATATATATTTATTATATTGATAAATAAAAATTCCATTCCCCTTACTTGTTTTGTAGACAATTAAAAGGTCATCTGCTACATCAAACATAGGCTAAAAGTGGGTAAGATTTTTTTATTTTAACATAAGTATAAGGCTTTTTTAGCCTTCATATTTTTGTGTGGTGTTATAAAAAATATAAGGAAAAACCATATTTTTGTGAATTCTTGATGATTCATGTTAAAAATTGTTGAATTATTTATATATTTCATACAAAAATGACTAAACAACAGTACGAGAGAAGAATTTATGATCTCAAAAATTGTGACATATACCTTCTTGTTGTGAAAATTGAGATTATAAATGACAAAACAAATAGTAAACTAATCATAAACACACATTAAACAAATAATCTGAATAAAAATAGGCATAAAACATTCACATCAAAAATTTAAATGGCCAGAAAAGAAATATGAGAATTGATATCTATGGTCCAAAAAAAGCATCTTTTGTTCACAGTCCCAAAATTAAAAGGGTATACCAAATGATTCCAATATGTATGAACCATATGTCAAAAACAAGACAAAAAAGATCAATTACATTGAATAAAAATTAACGGAAAAAATCATAGTTAGACCAAACAAAAAATCGGATACCTAAAACAAGGAAAGAGAACACCAACATCTGATATGGAAAAATCAAAAATCCCATTGAAGATGTAAAATTTTAGGAAACCCTTACCGGTGCTCAGAACACTATCGGTGAACAAAAAAACTCTTATGCCTAGTTCGTACCTTCACCGGCGGCCAAAAAACTTAACTACAGACTATAACACGATGAAGAAACTTAGGCCCTCATCATCATCAAATGTTACTTGATCGGTTGAAACAGATGTTCGGTCCACCACTCAGACTCCTCATTCTTGTATGATGTGATTAAGATGAACCCTAAACCTTGACCTCGGCTCGACTTCTCAGCTTTTGTGCTCCCCCTTGAATGATCTCGATGATCGAACCCCAAAACCATTTATCAAAATTAATTTCTTATAAAAGATAATTTGTTTCATTTTATTATTATTTCATTTTTTTAACACATTAATTTTGATAAAAATATAATATATGTATAATATTAAACAATATAGGTATAATTTCAAAATTTAATTAAAATAGTCATAATAATACATTATAATTTGGTTAAAAATCAAATTTATAATACTTATAATTTTATAAAAATAATCTAATAAAAAATTACCAAAATATATATATATATATATATATTTTGAAGATCCAAATTTATAAAAACCAATTAAATATATTTGATCTGAAATACTCATTATTTTAGATGAAATAATTATTATCACAGTGAGTATATATTAAAACATAAACATTTATATTGAATATATACTCATAAAAAAGTTTAGTATTTTAAAATATTTATCAAAATATTTATTAAAATAATTATATATATATATATATTGAAATTTATAAATTTAGTCATTCAAAATTGTTTATTAAATATCCTTAAAATATGTTTTTTTATTAATGTTCATTCATAAAATAATATATTAAAACCAATAAAAGTATTAATTAAAAATAAATTTAAAAACTATAAATAAAATTTATAATTAATTATAAGTAATATAATTAATTTAATTACAACAATTAATAGCATATATTAGTTTCCAAGAAAATCATCTCAAAAATATTATCAGTTTGTTTTAATTTTAAATTATTCCATTTTATAAAATATTTATATAATAAAACCATACATGGAATTTCTAGGATGTCACAAAAAACTACTGCATTTAATTAAACAAAAACACATACTCTCCCTATTCTCATAGTGATCATGTTTATCTTCTTTATCTTCATCATTTTGTTTCTGATTTATTATTCATCTACATTAGTGGAATAATAATCCCTATAAGAAGGTAGAACCTATATTAAATTTAAATTTCATTCATATTTTCCTAGAATCGATTATGAAATGGTGAGTTTTCGGGGTTATAAGATAGGTATTTTTCATGATCTTGAAATCATATAATTTAATTAAATAATCTTTGATTTGACTGTTACAAATAAGATGGAGGTATATGACCATAATTTTTAACATTAATTATTCATCTATCATAATATTATATTTTTATATTGATATATATTTAATTGAAAAATAATTTTTTTAAGTCATTTGGGATCTATTTGAACATTTAATCTACCATTGTTCACTGATTTTGTTCCTAATTTATTTCATCAAATTAGTGAAATATGTATTATTTATATAGATACAGATATATATCTTTCATCTATAAATATATCATTTAATTATATAATTTTAACTATTTCTAATTATAAAAAATTAGGAAAATATTCCTAGGGACTATATTTATTGGTAGGTTATGTTTTTTAAGTCTTGTTATTTATGGGTCATTAAAATTACATCTCTCTTGATATTACAGTTTTTTGTAAATTATTGGGAATTCCTATTTTTTTATATGGCTATTAATAAATATCTCATTAAAAAGTTGACAAAAAATTGTATAAAAATAATTTTTTATCACTATTATATGAGGTGATCAATATCTTAATGATTATTTATTTTAATAAAAGTAATAAATTTGTTCAAAAGGATTGATTTCCTCACTCATATTTGGGAATTTCATATACATTGTGAATATTTAAATTATTTTTCCCTCATTTAATATAAAAAAATTTATAAAAACCAATATTAAAATCAAATGATTGAGTAAATCTAGATGGGTAAGTCTAAATTTTTTTTTAATAAAATTATTCCATATTAAATTTAAATATTTTTGGTTAATGAAATTATGGAACATTAAATTCCAATGGAATTATAATTTCATGTATATATATTAAAAATGAATAAATATTATTTATAAAAATATGATATTGAAATGATGTCTGGTTTAGTATGATTCCTTAATAGAATTAAATATTTGGTTCAATATATTTTCCATTGTTTCAATTATTATTCCGATGGATCAATATCTTTTTTTATAAAATTTATTTTTTTAATAAAAATGATCAATTTAATTTAATTAATATATTGAGAAAAAATTATTAAAATGAATATGATTTATAAAAATTATTTTCTTTATTATTTTATTATATTATTATTTAATTCATTAATTGGAGATTTATTTATAATGGAAGATGTTTTAAAACTTTTTTGGGTTAACCATGTGGATTGGATTTATATCATGCATTTTTTTCAATATGATTAAAAAACACATGAGATGTTATTTTATCATGGTAATTATTGAAGTTGCAGATGAATAGAGAATTTAGTTGATACAATATTTTCATGTTTTTTCATTCACATGTTTTAAAGCCTCCCTATAGTTAGTTTAGGATATGATTATTAGGTTTTTGATTTGTATATCATTACAATGTAAACTCACCATTAATGTAATAAATATTTTATTATGAATTCATAATTATGTTATGTTTGATGTTTATTTTTATTTAGTATTTTTAGTTAATTTTTTTATTCCCATTATAATGTATTCTAATAGTTTCATATTACCTATTTATCTCTTAATGTTCCTTATATATCTAAATCACCATGGGAAAATCCCATAAATAATTTATACAGGTTTTTCATAGTAAATAATTTTTTATTATTACAAAAAATGGTTCAATAATCATATTTATTATTTATGTTACTTTTCATCTTGGCTTATAATATCTATAATGTTCCAATAGAGATGTTCATAGATATAAAAATTTAAAATATCTCCCTCAATAGTAAATATGTTATTCAATGTCACTTATTTCATTAGATTTCATAAAAAATAATCTCTCTTTATAATGAATTTAGTTTTAATTCAAGAAAAAAATCAATTCTTACAATGATAAAATATATTGGAATTATATTTTTTTTATGGTTTAGATGAATCTGATGACCCATTTCTTCTTATTTTTAGTTTTCATGAACACTTTCAAATTCAATTTCATATATGGATTCATTTATAGGATATGTGATTTAAATGATACAAATGAAATTTGAGGTCCCTAATGTTGAGATATGTGGTGTCATATTTGATACAATTTAAACTATACATTGATTCACAAATTTCCTCATTTGTCTTTGACCATACAGTTGCAAGGGGTTACATGGGATATCTCCCCTATCCAGAATCCAATATATTTCATGGAAAAAGGTCCCCAATGTTATTTTGATAAATAATGTAGAGTATAAGTGGGTGTTGTATTATTAGTTTTACATAGATTCCACAAAATATATATTTTTTGCCGAGATTATATAGAGATGTAGAAGTAATAATTTGTATTGGTGTGGACTTGAATAAGATGAAAATTTCATTCATGTTGAATGATATTTCAACTTATCAATTTTTAATAGTATATTTTTTCTTGTAATTCAATATGTACTTGGTCATCAGATAATGTGTGGTGATTTTTTTGGATTTATAATCCTCCCTTGAAAATATTTAATTTTTCTATCTCCTCCATGAATAATACTTATAAATCATTAATATGTTTTTTGTAACATTCACAATATTTTTTTGCATAATAAATTATAATTTTGTGTAATTTTTTTTATTAATGGGTTAGTGATTTAAGTAGTTTAGTGGAATTTAGAAGGGTTTTTAAAAAGTGAAAACATTTTGTGTTGCAATAGGTATTTTCAAGGTGTGACTCGGGTAAACTAATTTCAAGATAAATGAATCCTAGGAATCATATACATGACCTAAATATGTTCAATATGAAGGATTTCAGATAAAGTACCATGATTGTGAGTAAATATTGATTCACCCTATTAAACGTTTTTTGCAGCATGGTGTTATAAGATTGAAAAATGTTTATGTATTGTAAAGATCATAAGTGTAAGAAGGTAAATTAATAAGGTGAACCAAGTATAACATAAATATATATCACATTTTCTAATTTAATATTAAATAAATCTAATAATAAAACACATGAATGATCTTCATAATCACCCATAATGATATTCTCAAATAGTATAATTTTTATACATACCCTATATAGAACCATTATTCATAACATGAGTAAATGAAACAAAATAAAGTGTGAGATTAATGCTCAGTAAGGGTAAATATAATAGATATCAATCAATAATCATATGTGAGTATATTATTATCATAAGGGTATGATAAAATGATCATTATCTTCAATAATCATACCCAATCATTAAAATATCAAAAATCATAAATCATGACATTTGACATAGTTATAATAAATAAATAACTAATAAGTGCATAGAATCATCAATAAAAAATCATGATCCATGTGATCGTATAATAAGAATAATACATAAGTTTCTTGTATACAAATAAGTATATAAAAACATTTACTTTTTTAAAGATCACTGTAAAGGATATCATAGTGGATTGGTTTTAATACCCATTAAATAATTCCCTTTGTCAAGGTTTACTCCCATGACTATCATAGTTGACAGAGTACCTTACTAAACTTGATTTACTCTCTATTATGTTCATTATTTTATCATGAGATAACCATATTTTTTCAATTAATCGTAGGACTATATAATTAACTACCCACCTATCTCATAATAAAAATAATACACACTTGTTACTTTAGATCATAAAATATCCATAATATCATAATATCAGAACATTTGTATATGAAATTGGTTTCGTAAAAATTTTATCATTTCATTGTATCACAACCCATGTAAGATAAATTTGTTTCCTAAAGGATTCATCTTAACTCATGTAATCTATTAGAATGAAATGATGTTTTTAAAATCATCCATAAATAATCATCATCATAATCCATAAAGAGAAAAAATGTAGATGGAATCAAAAGATATTATCCCTAATGAATAATAATAATACTCAAAGGATGCTATAATAGATTATAAATATCTAGAAAATATCAAATCTGACCTTTATTTAAAAATATTAGAAACTATCAATTTCTTTTGATATGTTTTTAAATAAAAATTACAAGAATGTGGAGAAAATAATTTTCATTGAAAATCAATAAGGAAACCTGTAAATAAATATTCATATAAAATAAATAAAATATTATGGGTAAAATACTTTCATTTCATACATATTATAAGAAAACATTAATTTCAAAATTTTGGATGAAGTCAATAAGGTTTTATTTCGAAAACATTTAGAAATATTCATTTTTAAACATATGTAAATAATGTCAAACATAGTGAAAAAATATTTTCTAGAACATTAAATGTGTAGGAATTAACTTTCATAAATTTATTTTTTTGATTATTGACATTAAATACATTTTTCATTGACCAAAGGGGACATATGATCATATTTTTGTTAAAAACATTTTCTTGATCATTTTAAGTTCCAAAGATCCAAAAATGTAAATAATAATTATAAATTCAAGGAATAAATAGAGGATAATGAAATTTATTGTGTTTAAAGGATAATATCCGTAAAATTTCCCATAAAGGAATTTAGTATATGCAATCAAAAAATGAAATGATATTTTAACACAAACACTTACCTTATGTTTCATATTTCTTTATATGAATTAAAAAATACCATATAATAAATCTTGATTTATTATAAATATATTCTATAACCTTATTAATAAATAAAATAAAATTTATCATTACTTTTATAATTTATAATTTTTTTAATAATAATTTCTTCATTAAGTATAACATTCTTGTGAAAATTGGCCTATTTTTTATGAAATTTTATGATTGATGGTTATAGTACTTGAAATTTAGTTGTGGTTTCGTAATATAATGTATATTAATCATGAAATAAGAATAATATTTATTCATAATATTTAATTTTTACAATTATTCCTATTATGTGGTGATGAAAAATGAATCACATTATCTTGCAGAGGTGGTAGTCTACAAGTACACATGAGAAAAATTATCATTTTCCAATGAATGAAATGGTAAGAAGGTGGTTAAGTAAATATAAATTTAAATGAATAATTATGTTAAAAATATAATATATAAAAATTTTATCAATAATAATAACCTATAATGAATTATAATGATGGAACACTAGTTGAAAACTAGGCTATAACCCTTGATATATACCAATGGTTTTCAAAAAAAGATTATATTTTTGGCCCTATTCCATTGTTTTAGTATAACTGTTGGTATAATAATTTTATTTCATGGAATTAACAATGTAAATTTTTAACCATTGGGATATATATATGTCTATACCAATGTTTTTTTTTAAATTTTGGTAATGTTATGTATATACCAATGATTTTAAAAACCCATCGGTGTATGATTTCTATATCTACAAAGCCCATGCGACCTCCACCCCCATCTCATTCACATATAGAAAACCCTTGAACCACCAGATTTCTATTTTCTTCCCCATTAAATAAAATATCTCCTTTATTTCTATTTTAATTCATTTCTTATTCAATATTAAATCTGTGACTTCCAAATCAATCATCCCAATAATCAATCATAAATTTCATTTTTATTCTATGTCTAAAAAACCACAGTAGATACTTTTTTATCACCATTTAATTTATTTTTGATATTTCCAAAAAAATTGATTTTGAATAAAGTAATTTCTATTATTATATTGAAGGATTATTTATTAAATTTTTGGTTGTTTGTTATTTATTTATTTTATTTTTTAAATAAACTACCACCATCTACAAAATTTTATTTTTTAGTGGATTATTTTATTAGATCGATCCCTCTATAATAATTATTTTGTGATGGGTTCTTACTATAATTTTATGCTTTGTGTTTTTGATATGTGGAACCTAATTTGACTCCATTGGGTAGTTTTTTCACTTATTATTTTTTTATTTTTGCGTTCACAAGTGCATTGTGAGAAAATAAATCTTTCAAATAATCCAAATGTTTTATAACTGAGTAATAAATTAACAAATTGGCCCAAAGTATAGTAGTGATTCAATCTATAATAATTTAATGCGACAATATAAAATTATGTTGGCCTTTTCAAATCATTTAAATTTCTTTTAGAAGTAAGTCTTGTTTTTTGGGAGAGTTTGGATAGTAAGTTATTAGATGAATATTGTTGATAGGGATCCCTAACATTTTAGAAGAGGATAAGTTATCCTATAATAAAAACTTACGTTTGGAAAAACATTTCATGAAACCCAAAACAAATATAGCCCTTAAGATAATTTTATTGATTTCAATCATGTCTTATTTACTTCATTAACTTTCTTAATATTTTATCTCATGAACCCATTTTAAACACACTCCCATTTCCTGACATTCTTTTCATCACACAAATTGTTTTTAGTTTTGCACCATTTTTTTGCATTTCATCTATTTTATCACTTCTATCGCACTTTCACTTATCATCTCACACAATTTGACAAATATTTTTTACTTAACACACTTATCATAAATCCCAAATAACGTTTCAGTTTTTCAATGAATGGTATATATAACCTTTCAATACATTATGGTACAACTTTATTGTTAAATGTAAGAATATTAAAACCAAACATTACAATGACTACAAATTTCATACAATAATGAATCAATAATTTTGAAACATCATATTCAAACTAATTATTAGTCATATTGAAATATAACATAATAGTATGTTTGAAAAATCATTTTTAAATAAATTTTTTGTTAAAAATAACACAGAACCATTGGAAAACATGTAAAAGGATATTGAATTCAATGTAAAGGGTGTATATAGAAATTTCTATATATTAAAAACTATAGTCACCTGGGATGTTTAGTCAATCTCAGAAGGAATCACCTAACATCCCTTAATATGAGAAAATACTGATTATGGATTTACCCAACCTGACTTCATAATTTCTACATTATACAGAAGATTCATACCAAGAAATAATAATCTTTAAAACATTAATTTATATAATAAGAATATTGTAAGATCAAAAGTGAATAGAATAATAGAAAAAATAAAAAAAAACTATTAGAAAAAAATTGTATTGTATTTAATATAGTTATTAATAATTCATATAATGGAATTCAATATAATGTTTTTATATTTATATTACATTAATATATATATATAGAGTTTTGTTATATTTTATATTATTAATCTCATATATATTTTTGTGTCAGTTATGGGGTTATATAAAGTGAATTTTTTTTGTTTAATTACATATAATTTTTATTTAAATTCAATATTATTTAAATGATTTTATGACATAACATATATATTTTTTAGAAAATGGATAGATATCATATGTGTGAATCAAATCTGATGTAAAGAGATTTTCAAAAAAAGATGGAGATATTTTTAGTTTTTAAATTAATCAATGATTCAGATAGTGGTCATATACATTGGACATGTTATAATTGTATTGGAATACCTTGTTTATGTCATGAAAATGTTTTCTACTATATAACCAAAATGGTTTTCCATCATACTATTGTGCCTAGTATCACAATGGGTAGAAAATTCAATTTCACGAGGTTCATAATCTAAATGATATGACTAGATTGTAGTATTTATTTGATTGTTGGTATTTATTTATTTATCGTTATGAGAGACAAAGGCTTTAAACCTAGGAATAATTTAATAGGATCACACATGAAGAATGTTATTAAATTGATGATACTGACAAAGTGAAAAAAAAATTAATAACGATAATACAACTCAAGTATATATAAAATTTGTTAAAATAAAAAATATTTATTTTTTAATTAGACTATTTCAAGGGAAAATATGTATGGGATTTTTAACACATCTATTTATTATATTCTTACCCTTTGGATGAAATTACATCTGTATGATATAGATATTCCCTAACCCATTATATGGAATAGATGGTAGTCGAAGTTTGATTTTCTATAAAATAAATCAGAATTCCCAAAAATATTGTATATTATTTTGGTAGGAAAAAACTGAATGAAATGATTGTATAAAATTTGGAATATCCAAATGGAAGGAATATTATAATAGAACACCAGATCATGTGGCACATATAGTAATGTGAAACATTCCATTGATTCCTAGACTCCAAAATCTTTTCATGTGTGATGAAATGTCCATAAATATACAATGGAATGATTCTGAGAGAAAGAAGGATAATGGAGAGTTATATCATCATGATTATTTAATACAATGGAAGAAATTTGATGATTGATATCCTAATTTTTCAGCTGATGCACGTAACATGAGGTTGTGTATATCATGTTACTGTTTAATATTTTTTTACATATTATTACCTATAACAACATATGGATTGTTTTTAAAAATATTTAAAACCATCCTACATGTATGTATATGAAAAAAACATTCAATTTCATGAGTGTCCTCATATTTAGACCCTCAGATCCTGGAAATTATATATATGTATACATGAATCCTTTAATAAAAGATTTGAAGCATCTTTAGAATGTGGGTGTGCACATATATGATAATTGTTAAAAATACATATTTCAGAGATGTGATTTTTTTTATATTTATGATAAATGATTTTCCAACTTATACAATGATATATGGATGATGAGAAATGGGAAAACATTTATGTCCTGTTTTTATTAAGAAAACATGACACATTGGATATAAATATCATCATAATTTCAGTTTTATGGGACATTAATGATTCTTTATGATGGATCATCCATATAGAAATAATATTCCAAGTCTTGAAAATAAAATAAGGACAAAAAATATATAATCCCATATGTTTAGAAATTATATAATTAATGAAATGAAAGATGTAATGTTTTCATTCGAGAAGAGTCAGATAAAATCATAAAAGATGAAGAATGTTTCCACTAATACCAATTATAATTAAATGAGGAAAATTATCTTCGTTGATATTCTCTATCAGTAAAATAGTTTGTTGTATCATTTATTAGATGAAATGAACATTGAATAAAGTTATGTGTGAAATATTTATTTCAATTATTATAAACATTAATGGAAATACAAATGATAATTTAGAATCTATGATTGATTTGGTGAATTGAGGTAACAGGACAGAATTGCGTCATGTGTATATCTGTTGCAATAAATAGAATTATTATTATGTGATGACACGTGTAGAAAAAATCAATATCTTGAAGTAATAGAGACTATTAATGTTCTTGATGACTATTAAAGAAACAGATTAAAATGGGTCAATATAAGATATTTAAAGAGGAAATCTTTGAAGACACGTGATTATAATATCTTTATACATGAATTGATTCCAATATTAATCTGACATCTACTCTCCAATAATGTATAGGTTGAAATTATTTGGTTGTTTTATTTTCAATATGATTTTTATGCTATGATGTTATCTATGTCTTTCTTGAAAAAAATATGAATAGATGCTCCATTTATATTTTGTGAGTTAGATAAAAAATTTCTTCTATTTTTCATATAGATTCTACATTAACTATCCATATTCCAAACAAAATTCTTCTTGGAGGACCTGTTGGTTTTCATTTGACCTATCCAACTAAATTAAATATGTACACATTGAAGTCTTATGTTTAAAACATGAATCTCCTTGAAGTTTCTATCTTGAAAAGAATACATATCTCAAGAATGTATGAAATCTTGTTCAATTTATTTATTTTATGTGACTAAGAGATAAAATAGTCCAATGATAAATGAAGAATACCAATATGAGATAATTGAACCTAGTGCTCTATCACTTCCCAATGTAGGGGTAATTCTTGGGTCACATAGATTTAGTACATTAATCCTTGAAGTTCAAGAGATGGAAAATCACATATTTTTTTAAATATGATTTTTTGATGACTACATCAAGTAAGTAAATTGAACATTTATATGTTATCTCATATCATGTAATTTTACAAATCTGTTACACTTTTTTTTTATTTTTTTATATAAGGTATAAAAAAAATTATAAATAGAAATCATCATTATTTATCTTTTTCAATGAGATATAATTTTCATAGAAAATAGCTTTCTTCTTGGATGAAATTTAATTTCATATTATTACATTAATTAATTAATAAAATTAATATTTAATTTTTTTTAATATTCAATTACATATTAGGTATTGAATTTTTATGATGACTCTCTATGGAAATATGATCTTTGTATTTTGGTCCTAATTTTTTAGTTCACTAACAAAAATCAATTGTGACCAATGGGTAGAAATTTATTATCATTGAATAAGAAATGATCATGAGAACACAAAATGATGGTATTATGGTAACTTCAACAAAATAATGTTATTCTCGTGCATCAGATATTAGAACTTGATTTGAATATATATCTTATTATAGATTCTTTGAGAAAATAATAATATTAGTTTATTAATCTCATGGTTAAATTACTATGATCAAATGAATGTGTTTTGATTCAATTAAAATGCATAAAAAATTTATTAATTCTTATAGAGTTATTGTTTTTACATTACCCACACTATCAGTTATGATGAACCATATATATTTTCATCAATGAAGAAACATGATTTTTATGTTAAATATCATTTTTGTCCTAGATTTGGGGTAATTACTGAAGTGATCCTAAAACATATTTTTGATAATGGTGATGATGAAATTTAAACCGCCACTGCCCCCATTGGACTCGGTCAATTTATTACTTGTGAGGGATCAAATAGTTCAATTATCATATTTTATTGTGAAGTTGACGCTATTGTGGGAAATATATAAAATCATTCAACTGTGTTCTCAGTTCTTTTAGTTTATCTTGACTTTGGTTGTTCATATTAGTACAATTCAAATTTATTAACTATTTATTACAAATATTTTGTATCCAACTTCACCTTCATGTGAATTTTCAATATATAATGATTCCATTTTTAGTTGAGATTCATTTTTTAATATTGAATTGAAAAATATTAGAATCTAGAAAAAAATAAAAAATATGAAGAATTTAATAAATAAACAAGGAGAATTGAATTGAAATGTATTAAAATAATTTGAATGAAAATCAAAACCAATTAAATGATGGAGCAAACCAAAAAATGGAAAAAATAACCTAACCTAAAATATGAACCAAATGAACTAACCTATAAAAATGTACAACTCAACTAATAATTTGACCAAAATGAACCAAATGACCTTACAAAAACTGAATTGGATCGAATTGAAAATAGAATAATACTATATAATACCCATGCTAAACATGATAATTTGAACGTATTGATTTTTCTATGACACTTCTGTTATGTTCTGATATTATTCCAACAAAATATAATAGGATTTTTTTATATCACCATGTATCCTTTATTTAGTTTGACAAATGGAATTCCTTATTTAAGTCATGTGACATATTTTTTCTTATTTGGATTACACATTAGATATGGATTTGTAATTAAGTTAATATTTGTTTTCAAATGCAAGAAATGAAAAAAATTATAAAATATAATGGAAGAGGATGTCATACAATAAGAGCCACATGAGAGAGATGGGAATTATTCATACCGTGCATGTTGTGATTATTTTATTTAAAATATATATATCTATAACATATAATGTTATGTTATTTTATGAAATTTCAATTAAAATTCACCAGCTTTGATTAAATTAATATCCAAAAAAAATTTGGTTCAATAGTGCTCTGTTAGACGATGTATGGGGGGTACTAGATCTATTTGAGCCACTCGTTATATCTGATCATTCCCTTTCACTACATCAGATATATTGCCTAGCACACTTTCTTACCCCACAATGTCATTAAAGTCACTTTGGATATTTTGGATGCTTATATTTTTACAACCATTTTCATATGATCATAATTGAATTTATTTCCCTTATTGGATGATGGCTCATATTTCCCATCTGTATTATAATTTTTCAATGATGTCTATGCTAGATTTTTTTCCTTTTATTACCCTCTCCCTGAGATTCTACGTTCATGCTCCTTCATCCTTTACTATGACTCGTTCTAAGAATCATGAGTAATAATTGGGTCCCACTCCTACTATACAGGTTTAAGATCCTTCAAATTACCTGGATCCAGTTGTACCCACTATTCATCTTGGATTAGGTATATTCATTTGACCCTTGTAATTTGTTTTACCAGAATTTGATTTCATTATAAGATATATTGATTTCATATAGTTTTTATTTGAGAGATGGATCTTCCACTAGGTAGTGTGGGTATACATGCATGAGTGAGGTGTGTACCAACCACACATAACTTATGGTTGTGTACAATGTAGATAATAAAATGATTATAAAAACATGGAAATGATGTAAGAGTTTTATGGTGATGCTTGGTAGACACGCTGACAAAATTCCTGTTATGCCACTCTCTTGGAGACCCCTTCAAAATGATGTAAAAGATAAATATTAGTCACAAAACGGGTATGAAAATTAATTTTATTAAATTTTATATTATTATTGTATTTATATGAATAAATATTTTTGTTCCAACTTTGTTATAATTTTCCCAATGGTGAGACTATGAGGATAACATGACACTTAGAATTATGTGTGTAGTGGAGAGAATATAATCATGAGTTGTATAGTTTATTGATTGATAGATCTATTATGGATTTAGAGGAAATACCTTTTATGAATAAGTTTCTGTTAGAAAATTATCTGGAACTTGTTTCTCATTAGTAGAGAACCATTTTTAGGCATTAATCGAATTTCATAATTTTGAGTAAAAATTATGATGATTTGAATTAATACTCTATTTTTTATTATTTAATATTACTTTTTATGAAGTGTTAGATGGAAATAAAATAATAGGGAAAATATGAAATACTTACAAAATTTGGGGAAGAATACGATGCCAGAACATGAGAGGAATTAGGTACACCACTCAATTATAATTTTTCTATTTAAAAAATTAAAAAATTATATTTTGTTTAATTGAATGGTGTATAGATTATTTTGTAATTATTTAGAACAACTATATTGATGTACATGTTACATTATGAACATAAAAATATATATGTGATAAATAAATATTAAATAGTTTCTTGAAGAGTTGGATGATGAATTTTGATTAATATTGAATGTATAAAAAATATGATTCTCCACACATAAAATCAGAAATAAATACAGTATATTTTCTCTTAAAATTCCACACTATATTTTCAATGGGAGAAAAATTTATTAGGAGGTTACTAAAACCTAAAATATTCCTTTGGATATTGATGAATAACCAACCATTCCTGATGTGTGATTAGGAAGAAACTGTATATTTATTTTTGTTATGATGATAATTATCAAAAAATAATTTTATTTCAGGTATAACTAATATGTGAGAAACATGATAATACAGTAAAGTAGAATAATGAATATTATAATGAATAAAATTTAAAAATTAGACCCATCAATAAAAAAATTGATTAATATTTATAAATACAACAACAAATGTTTTTAAACAATTAATATCTAAAATCATTATACCATATTGACACTTATTCTTATCATTTCACTCAAAATTATTCTCATTAGTTTATATAAATTGTAATCAATTTTTTTAATTTTTCAATCACACATCACTTAAAAACATGTATGAATTAATAATAGTATATATCAAGAACTAGTAGGAAAAAATATAATTTTAAATTCAAATTCAAATTCAAATTCCCCTAATATAACATTTTTCAACTATTTATAAAATTTCTTATCTTCATGATTCATATTAATATTTTAAAACACTATTACACTTATAAAATATAGCATAAATTTATACAGTGTCATATATTGATTACATTTTAACTAATCTTACTTCATTCAAAGTAACTAATACACCTCTAGACCTAGAAAAATATAAACATGGCTCCAAATTGCACAACATATCAAAATACGTATAGGTTTTCTCAAATCTCTTAAAAAATAATTCTAATAACCTTCAAACTCTCTGTAAATATTGGAATAAACATCATCTAAAATGAATAATCAAATATCAATTTATTTTAGACATGATTTTTGTGAACAAAAAATTAAACACAAGAATCACATCCATTCCAAAATTCTCCTAAACATCTAGAGATAATTTCATCTTTTAGAGATATCGAAACAAATCCGTCATTTTTAAAACTAAAATGACTAATAAAAAATTAAATTTATTAAAATAAGGTATTGACTACAATTCATTATTTAAATTTTATATAACCATATACCAAAAACATATTTAAGTCCATAAAATTAATAATACTTTTTACCCCTCTACCCAAACACACCACACTAGGAATCATCCCTCAAATTTATTATTTAATAATTTAATCCTAAATTTTAAACAATATAAATATCCATTATCCATCATTAATTTTAACAAATACCCTTAAAATTATTTTTATAAACTCCCAAAATCATTAAAAAATATCTATGTAATTCTAAGTTGGACCTAAAAAATTTCTTGAAGATTATAAGATTCAATTTCATAGTTTGTAGCATTGAACATTACCAAAATTTCTATAATAAAAACATATTTAAACCACTTCTTATGCCCATTTAATAGCTCATTATATACCTTAAAACTCAAACATGATTTATTCACCTATACCACCCTTAATCTCATGTTTGAATTAAATTCTTGTATCACACACAAGTTATTCTACCCAAACCAAAAATTACATCATGTAAAATATGTTTTACATGTCAAAATCAAACATTAGTAGCTAAAAAATAATTATATATATATATATATATATTTAATGATCACACAAAAATAAGAACTATTAAAACAAAAAATTCAAACACATAAATATAATTTAGTGTTATTAAATCAATAATTGAGACCTTTATCATTATTAAATATTCAATGTCTCTAATTTTCCATATATTCTTTTTAAATATTATACGAAATTATTAAGAGACAATGGTTTGCAATGGTGTGCGATTATGAGGCCTAGAGTTCCTGGAATAAATGTTTGATATAAATTTATCATTTAAATAGTGTGTACGAGTGACTTTCCTGAAAAAAGTGGAATAACTTTTAAACAGGTTCCCGGATCAAAAATCCAAGGGAAACATTCCATTCAATGTAGAAACATTACCTTATACGGGACGTAACATCGACCAGTGTGGGTCGACAGGAGAATATTGTTTTTGGATATTTTAAAGGAAATAAAATAAATTAATAATTTATTATATTTTAAATGATTCCATAATGCTCCAATGCATTAATTGGATTTAAATGACCAGGATCCCAGGGTTTGGGTCATAACCCTCGAAAATTTCCCTAGAATCCTCTGGAACATTGGAGAAAATCCACCCCAAAGAATTCCTGATGAACAAAGATGTGTGGATCTTTGCACAACAAGATCGAATATCGACTGATGACCAACCTCTCTCTTTATAAAATATTGGGGTGGGGGTTGTTATTTATATTCTTCTTTCACCATTCTTGGATTCAAATGATGAACGCAGATCAACCCACGAAGATGTTGACCCACAGATCATCGTTTTTATGTGATGGTCTTTTATCGGGTTTATTTTGGGGAATTAACCCATGTGTGGTTTTATTTATATTTAATTTTCTCAATTTATACATTTAATGGGGGTGGATCAACACTATGATTAATGAAGGTGAAGGTTCATTCCTCAATTCAATATTTATAGTTCTATTACCCTTTTTTGACCTCATATTCTTTTCGTTCTTTGCAGGGTTATGAAAAACAGGTCGTTGCACATATAATTCACAATGAAACGATACCAGATTTTAGATCCAACATCATGAATACCCAGTGAAGGATTGAAGATGATATAAGTGGATGAATCAATGTGGTTTGGTAGAAATAATTTGTCAAGTGTTCTTCACATGGATGATCGAAACACATATTTGGAGCCAATCAAACACCAGAAACCTTCCGAATCGATGTTACCATGGTGGGGATACTCTAGATCATCAATTTTGAGGGGATTAGATAGATTAATCGAATAATGGAGAATCACCTGAGGTGCGCTGGTGAAGAACTGGGTTTTTGGAAAAACACGATGAACACGTTGTGTAGTTAGGACTTCACAGTCTGTGGGTCCCATTGAGCAGCATATAGGGGTTTGAGTGACAAAAATCAATTACATGGAATATGATAGATATAACTCAACATGTGGGTCCTTATGTAGGAATCAATGTATATCGTAGAAGATAGATAGAATCGAGGTGGAGTACACAAAATGTACTCAACCACACAACCAAACGAGACCGCTACACAAGTTACCATGTGTATTGGAAGAAGGGTTAGAAGACATGGGATGAAGCCTTGTACGGGCACCCAACCAACGTACATGGAGAGACCCCCATATGGTAGTACATGACGTGTTTCTCTTCTAAAATCCATGTATGTATTTTCTACATGATATGTTCTTCTAACTTTGTTTGTTGCACATAGGAAGTACCCTGAGTAATTAGACACGGCATGTGAGTCTTTTACACACCATGTACATTCTTTTATATGTCTTGATCTCCTTGTACATTAATTATTGGACAAGTTTCTTTTAGGTTAGTTCCACTTTTTCATTCTCCTAAAAGTCATGTATCATTTCCATCCACAAGAGTATGATCCCTTCAACAATACTTTCTGGATAGAGTCAGAATCCCTCCAAGAGGCCCAAAGTAAGATCCTTTACCCATTCTTGGACCTAGGTGGATATAGATATTGATGTGACCAATCCTGTAGGATGCCTATCCTTTATTATGAAGTGAATTCAAATGATCCATGGTATAAACCAAGGCCCAGGTAGTGATCCTCATATGTGTATCATGATATTTCCCCACGTAGGAGTGAGTTCTCCCGAAATGAGGTCATCTATTATCAATTCAGATATATCAGTTCATATATCTCTCTTATGATACTTCCTAATGAATGTAATTCTCCGATGGACATCAACAAGGATACTAGAACCACGGAGTGAGCACTCCTTGATAAGTGCTTCATGGAATATTTGAACTGAATCCCTAGCATGGTTATGTGGTCGTTGTGACTTACCTCTAGACTACAGGTCTAGGTTTCGAGTATATCTCAATATGTTCCCCTAGTTTTATGTTTTATATACATATACAATGTAGATATGACTTTAACATTACTTTTTTTGTATTTCTTTGTGTTTTTTGGGCTCCTCAACTGATTATTGTTATACTCACCCTTGCGCGGACATTTCCCACACGTGTCGTGTCTTGTGTAGATGAGTAGTTTTTTGACAGAGTCCAGGATAGATGAAGACCATACCAATCATAGTGAGATTACCTATAGGATGAGGAGTTCCTTTGGCTATTTGCTTCAGTCCCAGTAATTTTTTCTTACATACATGTTCGAATTTATAGTACGTAGACTCTTTCTTTCGGTGGGATTGTATTTTGGCCCAATTTACATTCCTCACATTACTTTTCATTGTACTTTGTTGGTTGTGTTTAGTTGTATGCATACATTGTTTTACTTGGTATTTTTTTACATTTCATCATTTTTGGTCATGAAGATATGATTGTGTATATAGGTACTTTGGAAATGACATCCATGTTAGTGATATTCCAACATAGTGGTAGAAACCAGCCCCTACCCTATTAGAGGTGGGCTTGGAGAGTCATTGCATGATCCCCACGAAGAAGGGTTATGAAAAAGTGGTATCAAATGAGTTTTTAGTTCTACCTTAGGACTTTGAGTCTGTTATATTGGTTTGGGGCCATCGTGTTAACTGTTTCAAGAATGGATTTCTGGATATAGACTCTAGTGTTGGTTCGAGCGGACAACATATCTATACACAAAGACTATGATAACATTATTTTCTAATTGGTAAATGAGAACACTAGGTACAAGGAAAAAAATAATTGTAAATGCATAAAATATTAATGTTTTGTGTTTTACATATACTTTTGTGTCATAATTCTAGATATACACATTGGAAATGGTAAATCTTTCTTCCTTATAGGATGCGTCCGCGATGCATACATAATAGGATTCAACAACTAGATCATGAGGATGAACCCCTTAGTGACAAGGAAATGATTTAGTAACCTAGGGGTTACCTCAAGATGTTGGAACTACTATACCACCACCAGTGTAGTAGCCCACAGTACTTTCAGCACTGAAAGATGAGGAGTGTAGGCTGAGCGTGCTCTATGACTTTCGAAGACAGATACCCCTCAGGTTTCAAGGTGACCCCAACCCACAGGTGGCTGAGGACTAGGTTGGGGTGGTGAAAAGAGTTTCTTGTCTATTGAGGACACTAACAGACTAGATGGTTATTCTATGAGCAATCATTCATTAGGTTTAGGGAGGATGATGGTGGGGTTTGACCACGTAGTCTCACGATGATGAGACACTTTTGTGGAAGGAGTTTGAGCGCCACTTTAGAGGGGATATATATCCAGTTATACTAAGAGAAGTGCGCATATAGGAGATTATTCAGCTCCAGCAGGATAGTATAATGGTGGTTGACTATTCCCTGAGGATCAACAACCTTTCCAGGTATTCGATGGATATGTTCAGAGATCAGTACTTCAGAGATCAGAACTTAGAGTGAGGTCTGCAATGGGAAATCTAGGCTATTCCCATTCTTCTATTCATTTTGACTTATGTAGGAGTGATTGAGTGAGATTTGATGGTTGGGAGCTTCTTGTATGAGCAGAGATAGCCAGTATCAGTCAGAATCAGGCAGAATGGTGGAGAGACCATCGCAGTAGGGATCCAACATCAGGAACATGGATATGGATGTGTGATACATCACATGAGGACCTAATATAGGTGATATATGGTCCATGGATCTTAATATAGATACAATAATCCTATTTATATGTTATTATTCTTGTACGACTATAGGTAACATCATGATAGAGAATCCACAAGCCGTCAAACTACTGACATGGAGGTGTTGGATAGACCATCGAGGAAGAGGAAGAGAGTGGAGCAGGGAAAAACTTTTGGCGGTGCATGTAGATGAAGAGAAGGGAGAGCTAAAAGAGGTGTCAGATGCTTTGACTTACTTCCACTACCCCTAGGAGGTCCACACTAGGCTCAGGGTGCTGGGGTATAGGGGCAAGGGAAGCTAAATGCGGTCGAGGTGTACAACCTGGGGACCCCACGGAAGATCCTAGGTATGATATATTTTTTTCTACAATAACTGGCATACTTATAGTCATAGGTTCCATTCATTCTTTCCACACCAAATTTCTTTTAAGAAACCATGAGATTATGGAGGATTATTTGAATTGACCCTTATATTTAGAGACACCTACATGATAATACTTGATGATCACACATCTTTTCCAAAAGTGTGATATTTCCCTTGGAGGTGATAGTTTTAGTTGGAACCTATTTGTGGCAGTGTCTTGGCCCTATGATGTCATTATCTGTATGGATTGGTTATATTTGGTTCAAGACTAGATTGACTTCTTTAGGAAAAGAGTGCAGTTTTTTCAATGATATGGCCATGATTTTCCTTTTTTGTAGAAAAGGAATCATAGGAATAAAAGAATTGGATCATGCATATGAGGGTGCAGTCGATCTATCAAGAGTTTTCTAGCCTTACCCTCATTGTAGTAGATGTTGTGAGCTTCATGTTCCTAGTAGTAGTTGCATAGTACAAGGATATATTTACAAAAGATGTTCTAGGATTACATCCCCACTAGGAGATCGAATTCTACCTTGACTTACACCCCATGACCACACATATTTCCTCACCGGCGTATCATATGGATCTCGGAGATCTTCATGAACTGAGGGTGCAACTGGTGGATTTTCAGAGGAAGGGATTCATAATATTTAGTGTATAGCCATGGGTATCCCCCTTTTTGTTTTCCAATAAGGAATATAGTAGTTTGAGGTTGTGAGTGTGTTACCGATGCCTGAACCATGTAATGCAGAAAAACAAGTATCCAGTTCCAAAGATATATGGCCTCTTCGATCAGCTAAGTGAGGAAATGTGGATCTCGAAGGATGAACTTTGATTGGGTTACAAGAAATTATGACTTAGAGGTGTGGATATACCAAAAACACCTTTTACATGTCTATATAGTCACTATGAGCACTTAATCATTCCTTTTAGTGTGACGAACACCCCTATAGTGTTCATGGGACTTATAAACCAGATCATCTAGCTGTACTTAGAGCAGTTTGTAGTGGTCTTCATGGATGATGTCATTGTGTACTCGTAATTAGAGAAGTAACACACGAGACACCAGTTAATGGTTATAGATATACTACGAGAGCACCAAATTTATTAAAATCTATCGATGTTCCAGTTATAGATATATAAGGTCCACTTCCAAGGAAATTTTATCTTAGTAGATGGATTAGTAGTGGACCGAACCAAGGTCGAGGCAGTGTTGGAATGGGAGACACCCCAGAGTGTGACTGAGGTGCAGAGATTCTTTTGGTTGGCATGATACTACCATAGATTTATCTTTAATTTCTCCCAGATATTAGAACCAATGAAATCCTGGACCTGGAAGGGGATTCCTTTTGTATGGAGAGAGAAGTTCCGGCATTCTTTCCAGCCATTGAGGCAGAGTAAAATGAGCACACCAATGTTGAGATTTCCAGAAGAGGGTGTCAAGTACAATGTTTTATGTGACGAATACGGGAACGGGCTTAGCTGTGTCATGATGCAGTGATTGGTGTCTATTGCTTATATTTTTCTACAGCTAAGGTTGCATTAGCAGAAATACACAAACCATGATCTTGAGTTATAATCGGTAGTCTTCTTGCTGAAGATGTGGCGACACTACCTGATGGGATAATGGTTTATCATCTACATTAAACATAATAGACTCAAGAAAATCTTTTCAAAAATGGATCTGAATGTGAGGATGAGTTGATTACTAGAGTTCCCCCTGGATTGTGACATTGAAATCGTCTGTATTCATGGGAAGGGGAACATAATAGCTGACTCTATCAACCAGAGATTGAGTTTGCAGCTCTTTAGTGAGGCATCAAAGTAGTTTCTCTCGATATAGTTATCCTTAGAGGATGGAGATGATTTATCTTATCTCCAGTAAATGGTTTCAACCCATCCACTCTTACGGTGAGTTAGGGAGGCACAAATAAGGGATGCTTACTATAAGAGATTATGTGCTTGGTTATACACATGACAAGATCTTGATGGATATTCTCAAGGTGGGGAACACATCATCCTTTTTAGAGGATTCACAATTGTGCCTATGGCATTGTGGGAGGAGGTTTTAAGTTACTTTCATACATCTCTATTGTTGGTATATCCTAGAGTTTAAAAATTGTACCTGGCTCTCTGGCATCATTTATGGTGGATAGGTATAATGAAGGTAATAATAGAGTTCGTTTCTTGATACCTTAAGTTCTAGTTGGGGAAGGATGAGAACCAGTTTCCAGTGGGGTTATCTCATACTATAGAAGTTATGGAGTAGAAGTGGGATGGAATATTGATGGACCTTGTGACAGACTTACAATGAATGTCTAGAGGAAACGATTCCATTTGGGCGATTGTTGACTAATTCACCAAGTCGACCCACTTCCTACCTATTAGGGAGAAGAGTTCCATCGAGATCTTGGGAGACCTCTACATGAAAGAGATAGTTAGGCTTCACGGAGTCCCATTAACAATAGTATCATATCGCGATGCTCATTTCACATCTTAGTTGTGGATGAGATTGAAGGAGGTGTTTGAGACCCAGATACACCTGAGCATAGTGTTCCATCCCAAGATAAATGGTTAGACGAAGAGAACCATTAATTTTATGGAGGATATGTTATGGGCATATATCTTAGATTTTGTCTCAATTGGGATTACCATCTTCCACTGTTGGAGTTTTCTTACAACAACATCTACAACTCTAACATTAGTAAGACACAATTTCAGGATCTTTATGGATGACTCTATATATCACCTCTTTGTTGGACAGACCCCAGAGAGTCAGCACTCATGGGTCAAGAGTTGGTATGTGGTTCCGCCAAGAATGTACAAATCATCTAGGAGTGGGTGAATACATCACAAGAGAGTATAATTATTATTCTGAAAGATGACCGAGACCTTTGGAGTTTGATGAGGTGGACCATTTCTTCCTTCAGGCCTCACCACATCGATGGTTGCAATGATTTTATCGGGGTAGGAATTTGTGTCTAAGTTTCATCGAACCTTTTCAGATACATTGTAGAGTTTCCATGGTGGTATACCACCTAGCTCTACTATTGCAGTTTAACCAGGTACATGATGTCTTCCACGTGTTGCAGCTAAGGAGGTACGTGCCTAGCACATCACACATCATCGACTAGGGCGAGTTGGACATCAAGGATGGAGAGACCTTAGTAGAGTACATAGTGGAGATCAAGGATCGACATGATAGGATCCTTTGTGGGTGAGATATTCCCTTAGTGTTTGTTTAGTTGCATTTTAGGAACCTTCCAGAGAGAATGTGAGAGTGAGAGGCTCAAATTAGCACACAGTGCCCACATCTGTTTGAGTTTCCTTTTGTTTTTTGATTTTCAAGAGTGTAAATCCCTAAGGTGGGGAGAATGTAACCTATATAGGATTTTCCATGTATGATTTTTAAATAATATATATAATTATTATGAGACATGTCATTGTGACGGTGTGCAATTCTGAGTCCATATGTGCCAGAACTAGATGTTTAAAATAAATTAAACTTTAAAATAGTTCACCTGAGCAGTTTTCTAGAAAAAATGCAGAATATCTTTTAAATAGGTACCCAAATTATAAATACAAGGGAATAATAGCATTCTGAGTATAAAATTTACCTTATGAGATAACTAACATCGACCAGTGCGAGTTGATAGCATAAGTTAGTTTTTAGACGTTTTAAAGAAAATAAAATAAATTAATAATTTATTTTATTTTAAACGTTTAAATAATGTAGTTACATGTTAATTGGTCTTAAATGACTAGGATCCTAGGGTTAATCTCATAACCTAGAAAATTTCTCAGGAATCCTGTGGAACTTTAGAGAGGATCCACCCCGGAGACGTCCCTACAAATGACGACGCATGGATCGTTGCACAGCAAGATCAAATCCCGACCAATGTATGATCTCTCTATTCCCCGATAATCTAGGTAGGGTTTGTTATTTCAATTATTCTTTCCCTGTACTTGGATAAAAATGATGAACATAGATCAACCCACGAATAGGTTGACCCACAGATAATCATTCTTACAGGAGGGTCTTTTATCGGGTTTATTTAGGGGAATTAATCCATCTTTAGTTTGATTTATAATTTATTTTCTCTGTTTGATCCTTATAATGGGATAAGATCAATTCTGTGACGAATGATGGTGGAGGTTATTTCTTCAATTTCTTATTCTGATTTCTTCTCCATTTTTTTAACCCCGCGTTCTTCGCATTCTTTGTAGGGTTTTGAAAAACATATCGTTGCATGTCATTTTCACAACGCAACGATCCCGAATTGGAGATCTGACATCATGATGACCCATCAGAGGTGAGAACAAAATGGTGGTGGTTGAATCAAAGTGTTTTTGGAGATATATTCTTTCAAGTGTTTTTCACACGGATGATGGAAATGAATTTTTGGAGGCGATCGAAAACCCGAAACCTACCGATTTAGTGTTACCATGTTGGGGAAACTCAAAATAATCAATTTTGAGGTGACTGGGTAGCAAGATAGAATATTGGAGAATCACCCAAGGTGCAGCGATGAATAAATAGACTTTTGTAAAATCATGACGAACACAACATGTAGTTATGAATTCATGGAATGTGGGCCCTGTTGAGTGGTCGGTAGGGTTTCAGGTGACAAAAAGAGATGAAATGGTATGTGAAAGATGACACACAGATTGTGGGTCCATACATAGGACTCAGTGTGTATCTTGGATGATACACAGACATGAGTGGGAGTACATGACATGTGCCCCACCACATATTCAAACCAGACTGTTACATTGGTTGCTCCATGTACTTCTTCTTGGGTTGGCTGACACTAGTTAAAGCTATGTAAGGGCACATGACTAGCGTATATAAAGTGATATTTGGATGGTAATACATGGCATGTTTCTCTTTTACACTCCATGTATATCTTTTCTACACCTCATTTTATTCTAACTAAGGACGTTGCACACTGGCAGTACCTGGAGTCAAGAGACACGACATGTGACTCTTCTACATGCCTTGTACTTTATTGTACATGGCTTGATCTCCTTATAAATCATTCCTTGGATAAGTTTTATTTGGGTAGGTTCCCCTTTTTCATTCCCCAAAAAGTCAGGTATCATTTCCATTCATGGGAGAATTATCCCTTTAGGATGACTTTCTAGATAGAGTTAGAATCCCTCTGAGAGGCCTGAATCATGATCCTCTACCCATTTTTGGCCCTAGGTAGAGTCAGGTATTGACATGACCAATCCAATAGGATGTTGTTCCTCTGTAAAGAATTTGAATTCAAATGATTTTTTGTATAATCCTAGGCCCTGGAAGTGATCCACATATGTGTATCGTGATATTTCCACACTATAGAGTGAGTTCTCCTGAAATGAGTGAATTTGTTCTCTCATTAGTTCTATCAGTTCAACTATCACTCTCGAGACACTTCACAATGAATGTACATCTTGGATGAACTCCATCAGAGATACCAGACTCATGAAGTGAGTTCTACCAGATGAATTCTTTATGGAATCTTCAAACTGAATCCCTAGTATGGGTATGTGGTCATAGTGACTTTCCAATGGACTATGGGTCTGGGTTTCAAGTATATCTAGGTAGGTTTCTATTGTTATATGTTTTGTAGACATATATTGTGAAGAGACAACTGTATATTTACTTGTTGTATTTCTTTGTGGTTTTTGGGGTCCTCTAATGAGTGTTTTTATAATCACCCCTACATGGTATTTTCCCGTACATGTTGTGTCTTATACAGACGACCCACCTTTTGATGGAGTTTAGGGAGGACCAAGACCAGACCGAGCTTTATGAGCTTCCAAACAAGCCGAGGTTTTTTTATGTATATGATCAATAGTACTAGTACATATTTCATTCTTCTAGTTTGGAATTTTTAGTTTACAAACTCTTTGTTTTAGTGGGCTTGTATTCTGGACCAGTTTACTTTTGGTACTTTACATTCCATTATACTCTCTTGGTTGGGTTTAGTTGTATGAATACATTTCATTCATTAATTTTTTTTACATATCATCATTTTTGGGATTTGATATGTGTATGTGGGTATAGGTACCTAGGTAATGCCTCCCATGTTTGTGATATGACTAATCGTCGCTAGTCACCAACCCCTAGCATATTGGAGGTAGGCATGGGGGGGTCGTGACATGGGCCACACTTGGATGGGTTATGAAAAATTATTATTCCATCAATTTTACTATTAAAATATAATGGATTTATTTTTAAATATAAGATAACCAAATTTCCGCAGCGTAAATTCAATAATATAAAGCATCATAATACATTTTATTCCACTTAAGGTCTCTATTAAGTTACACAACTTATTTTATTCAATAGAATACATAATTCCCTACAATCTTATAAGACACAAATAAAAAAATATTACATTTTTTAATATTATTAATCTATAAAAAATAAAATTAGAACATTACTTATTGAATTATTATCCAATTATTTATCAAAAAATTAAGAAACAACAAAATTCAATTATTAGATTAACCAAAAAACACTAGAGTAGTGAATTATAAGTTCAAAGAATTTATCAACTACATACCTTAATATATTTTTCATTCCTCCAAAGTATTATAAGAATAATTACCACTATAATTAACTAATATCAAGAATCCAATATGAAATAAAATAATGATTTAATTAAAAAACAAAAGAAAGTAAATAGATTTTCTTTTTACCTAAACCATTTGGAAAATAACATAAGCACCATCCCAGTTTCAAAACAACAATCATATTGTTCATCATCGAAGAATATAAAATTTTAGATTTATATACTATAATTGTAACAAATCATTAACATACATTAACAAAAATGATAATAAATCTAATTCATTCATTTGTTTTTTTAATAAAACAAAACCCAATTCCTTTTATTATCATTCTAAAAAAATTAATATTTGATCATGTAAATAAAACATTTAACAAAACCTATAGTTCCCATTATACTTTTTTATACAAAATAAATGGAAAATTCTATACAAATATTTTTGATTTTATTTTTTCCAATTCCAATTTAAATATGCTTCAAACATCCACTAAACACCACAATTGTAAAACTAATCATTAACATTCTATTTTTTGACCAAAAAAACAAGAAAAGTAATCAACCTTCAACCAAATCAAAACAAACACATAAAATACATATTATCCACACACATTCATCAATATCTGTCAATGAAAATTTTTCCATTCATTTATATATTTTAACAATTTTCATCTAAAATCATAGAAACAATGAAACAACCAAATTGGAACAAATGTAGTATACATTTATCCTTTCCATTTTACAATATTATACATGTGTTTAATGATGAATAGTTTTTTTCAATAGAATTAATATTTACATTATTCTACAATTACATTTATCTTCTATTCATATGAATAATATATATAGACAATATTCCAAAAATTACAATGGATGTTAGATTATCAAATAAATTTTAACCATATTATCAACTTTCTCAATTTATTAAATAATGTTTCTTTTGTTAACCAACTCATATCATACTAGCAAAAAAGTAATTGATGGTTATAAAAAATCATATAACATCATTGAGTATATGCATTCGATTTTAGTTATGGAATTCATTACAAGTAACCTACATTGAATAATGGTTTTCTACCTTCAATGTCACCTAGAAGGGTAGTTTTGAATATTGACGGATGTGTTCCTTTAGAAGAATTGTTTTTCTCAAGAGGAATGATCAATCATGGAAGTAATGTAAATCAATAGAAAAAATAAAAAATTGTATGTTTTGATTTTTTTTTGTTTGGAGTGAGTATCTCAAGAGGCGATGAATTGAGTACCCAATGAAAATTTAGGTTTAACTTATAATTTCATTAAAATACCACCAATTAATATGAATATGGTATATTTTACCAAAATACTAGTTTAATATAAATTTTAATACTTTAAAATATTTCTTAAAATATTGATTAGGTCCTAGTAAAAAATATTTAGAAATAATATTAAATTTTGAAATAAATGCACATAATATAAATTCTATATAAATATTAGTTAAGATAAAATAATAAAGTAGTGATCTTGTTTTCTAGATTATAATTAAAACAATTTAGTATAGACAGATAAAAAACACACAACATAAATTAACAACATGAGGTTCAGTCTCAAGAAGAGACTTAGTCCTCTACACTGGAAAATCACAAGATTCTAAGAAGTTAATATAAAATAAAATTTTGATTCAGAACATAGATTGGGTTTTATAATAGTGTACCAACATTATAGACCACAAACATATTCTTATAAAGTTTTTCATGGGAGTCTAAATAAACTACAGGTCACTACCAGATGTATAAAAAATGCTTCGAAAATCTTGTAGTGTAATTTTTCTGGAAGATATCTATGTATGTTCTAGTTTAAATAAGTAGAAAATACATGTGTTATAAAATATAATATACACCCAATTCATGTAATGTAAATTAAACTAAAAAGACTGAGAATATAAAAATGTGAAGGGATAGAGTTTTTCGGCATATTAAGCTCTGCAGCGTGTAAATCCTTGAAATTTATTTTAATTGAGGATCGAGTCAGGATTCAAGAAACTGTTCTAGAATAAAGTTCCATTTATTATTGTTCTTGATTATTATATGGAACATGATATATGTTGTTCTTTATCTTCCAAAATCATGAAAAGTTGTGAAATCTCTCTTCCAATTCTTAAAATAGTTTCTATCTAACAAGTATGGGAATTAAAATCTATTTATTCATGTTCTTAACTTCACTTAACTTAATGATCACATATGTATGAGAGAGTATGAATTCACACTTTAATAGTAGTAGAAATCATGGATACATCATCTAGATATCCTGCATTATCATACTCAGGGTAGATACATACATTAATGCAGATCTGCAATTTTTTGAGAGTCAATCATTAAAATAAAATGCATAATTAAATTGAATAATATATTCATCAGATATAATTAATTAAAAAATATAAATAAATGATTATTGGGGTTGTTTCCTGGATCATTGAATATCTGGTGGCATCTTCTTATAACGGTGACACACAACGGGTGATGTACATGTATACCAGTGTAACACTGGTGGTAGGTAATCCTTTTACTGGAGAGTTATCTAATGGTAGGTCAAGCTGGGGGTGACTCATCCTTCAGGTTGAATGATTATTCATACTTTTTCAAAATTTACAGTTCAATGACATGTCCCAGCTGATAAGGAGTCATTCCATACTTTAGAAAACATACACTTTGGTGGTGACTCATAGGTGACAGTGAGTCATTCAACACTTTGTCAATTTTTGGATCTCATCAGTGAGTTATCTTTAGAAGTGACTCAACCTCATTGGTGAGCCATTAAACTAGTGGTGACTCATCCTCAATGGTGTGACATTGAACTGGTGGTGACTCATCTTTAGGAAAATTTCACCACCTGTCCCATATTATAAAATGCAAATATAAAAACGTAAAATTTATTATTATCAATATAAATATGAGTTTTTGATCATTAAAACATGGGTGATGGTGACCTTAATAATGGATCCAAAAATAACCCCTTTATGATAATAAAAACCATGGTAGTTTATATACCAGGAAACAATAGTAACATCAATGGTATATTATGGAATTGTATTCATTTGGTAGAAAGGAAACATTAATGTTAAATTAATGTTAAAACAATAGACAGAATTCTCCCCTATAGTTTCCTTTTAGAATCCATTATACCCTTATGCGATTATGAAAAAGGTAGATGTAAAAAGAAAATAAAAAGAACAGAATATGAGAAAGATAGTTTCAATAAAGATAATCTGAAATGTGTCAAAAGATTTGAAAACCAAAAAGTATTTATAAAAACATAATCCTTATCAAATACATAGTCCATGATCAATGCCCATTACCCATGGCTGAAGGATACATAGGTTTTTTTACCTTATCGTTTCTTAAAGAAGAAGAAATTGTAATTGAGAGTCCAGTAGGAATAGCAGCAGGAACATCAGTGGTAACTGAAGGAGGTCAAAGCTCTCAAATGAGAATGGGTCTTAGGTGTTGCAAGGATCATCTGGGACTGAGAGAAAATTTCTAGAATATGGCGTGAATAGGGGAAATGGGATATCTGGTCACAACAGACCTAATGAATTTTGTGTATCTGGTAAGATTTAAATGGAAATTCATTGGTATTTTCTTTATGATCCATAACTTCATTCCCATGCACATAAATGAAGGTATTCATAATGTTTATGAAGTCCATAATTATCTTCCCTCCTCTCTCTATGACACTGAATAAGTCTAACTTCTCTTCCATAAACCATTGATGTACTAGAGTCATATCATGTAACTTACAAACTTGTTATTTGATGTTATGTGAAATAGGAGGCATTCTTAGATTCTCAACGAAGAACGTGAAATTATAATTAAGCTCATTTTTAGTGAAAATAATTGGCAGAAATTTTCTTATTTTCTTAGAGATGGTCTCTCTGTATAATATCATATACATTTCATATTATTTTATTATCATGTAAGAATTATAAATATGGTTCTAATACATTATCAATATTTCTGGTGGTATGGATGGTGCACTACCCAAAGAAACATTAAAAAGACCACTGATTTCATCTATTACAACTGATCTGATCTGGTCCATATTCAGTGAGGGAGGTAGAGTAGTAGAGGTGTAAGGATATGAATTATAACTTTCAAAACACTCTAACAAAGGTGATATAGATCAAAAAAATATGATCTCATTTCTTCCATAACAAATAACATACCATCCATCTCATTGACTACCATTATATTTTTAATTTCAACTTCCTGAATGTGTAACATCATCAATGGTTGAATATAGTGAATTTCCTACTAAAACAGACATCTCACATCTTTCTCAATAAACATTGTGGTCAAAGTAGGTAGGTTCTTTATCAAAAAACTGATATCTCATAAAAACTCTATTTTTAAAGAACATTAAAAATCTCTAATCATAGTAGGTAATAGAAATGCTGGAACAAAAAATGTGGGAACATAATTACTAGGAATATCAGATGATTCAATAGGATAAAAAATTGCCTAAAATGCAGTTCCAAAAAACTTTCATGGACTTATATCCCCATATATGTCAGAATAATCTAAATAAAATTTGAAATATCCTCTAAATTTCTAAAAATATCCAATAACCACTTCCACCCACTTGGAATAATACTTAACATACGTCTTAACAATATATTTTGTAACTAGAGGAACATATACCATAGGTATAACAAGAACAGGAATAACAGATTAATCATCATCATTATTTTCCTTATCCTCTATCTTAATATTTGTAGAAGAAACATCCAAATGGACATAAACTGAATAATTAATTATGACTAGCTCAATACTCACCTTTATTTCATCATTTTTCTCAATAAAATAATTCTCCACCTCCATGATTTCAGCTACATAATACTCAATAGTAGAAACAACTTCCATATGTTCAAAAACATGAATATATTCTAGACATAAAAAATACTCCCCTTCAATTACATCTTCCTTCTATTTTCCAGGTGTTCTTTCAACAACCTCAACATAATTATGATTATTGTCTGATACACCATGATAAGTGTATGGATCTTGAGGTGTACCAACCTTTTTAGTAATAACTCAAATACTAGGGTCATCATGTCCATCAGAACCATCATTTTCATTATATTCTCCATCTCTATTTTTATTTTTATAATCATCTATATCATCCATAGTTTCATATTATTCATCTTATCTTTCTCCTTCTTCTTTTATATTTTCCTCTTCTTCTTATTCATTTTTATTTTCCTCTTCTTGTTCCTCAAAATTTTAACCATTTTTATTCTCATCAGAAGACTTGGATGAACTTTTAAATTTATATTCTTTTCAATTTTTTCATCACTATATTCTTTAAATTGTTTTATCTTTTAAGAAATGTCCTTGGAGGACTCATTTTTTCATTGGAGATTGCATGAGATCTCTCAAGTAATTCAGGGACACTACCCACTTCAATTAAAATTATTCATCTTTATCTATAGAAATAGCATCTTCTTCCTCGTTATCAAAATCTAAATATTCCACAACTTTATCATGATCCAAGCTAGGATAAACAAGATTTATATCTATGGTAGGATAGTCCACTGGGTTGAACTCATCAAATATCTTCTCATTATCAACTACCAGTTGTATCTTCCATGGGTTCCAACTGATCTTCATCCTCTTACATATCACTTTAGTGATATAGAAACCACCACATTCTATAATAGATTATCCACTTTCATCATCACAACTTTTTGAATTCAACATAGCTGAAATAGAATTATAATATATTAAATTATTTGACCTTTTTGTAGGTTTATTCATCTCCATTAAGTTTCATATAAGACACCAAAAAAGTTTTATATTTTGTTCTATTTTCGTAAGATCCTACATGTAAACATCTTGATATCTTAAGGTATAAAATTTACCATTTCATGGGAATAACATACGATGAATAAACTTAAATAGAAGCCTTCACTCCCCATTTAATTACAAATAAATTTTCCTGCTAATAATTCCATCACCAGTCATCTCTACTAATACATATTCATAAATATAGAGATAAGTTTTTTTAGAAAGGTTCCTTGATAGTGCTAAAAAACAACTCCATGTTCTACCTTCAAACACCCATCCCACTAATTTGAATAACATGTATTTATTTGACCTTTAAAAAGGATTCTGCCCCATAAATCATAAAATTATTAAAAACAAAACTCAAAGAACTTATAAAACTCAAAAACCATATTACGAAAAAAGGGTATCTTATTCAAACAAAACCACTCCAACCATCCCTGATCCAATTGTAGTTGGAGTACCAATTATTTACTTGAAACTTACCATTCTTCATGAAATTATTCTCATGATACAATAACCCTCTTTGAAATATCGGGTTTAACTAGTGAAACTTCAATAGAATGGATCAAATTTCCTTTCTAACTCTTTTATTGATGTTACTCATCTAACATAAATACTGAGGGATTATTAAATATTACTTTGGATGTCGACTCAGTTGGTTTGAGTGAAGGAGAATGTATGGCCCTAGGTCGGGAGTTAAATAATCATGATAGTTTTGGTGTGAGTGAAATAAAGATACATTTAAATTAGAAAATGGTCTTATTTTTATTATTTAGGCATTTTTCAATTTTAAAGTCAAAAATTGGAGTAAAAGTCCAAATCAATTTATAAATTTAAAATAAACTATGCAGAAAATAAAACCAGCTATTAATGAATTGAGAATTGGAAAATTTGAAAAAGGAATGATAATTAAATTATGAGACATAAAATGATTATAAGTCCAATGGTGAGAAGTATAATGGGTAAAAGTCCATTGGTGATAAGTAAAATGGAAATACATTCACAATAGTGACATGTACCCAATGGTGATACATTACTCATAGTGAGTCCCGACAATTAAACATAACTAAAATTGATAATAGACCATTCATGTTTGATGTAATTATTTCTCAAATAATTCAAAGTCTTAGTGAATATTTCAACAAGATAATGTTCTTTACCAATGTTTTTATTGGAGATATAACCTTTTAGAAAATGATCTCTCAAAAAGTGTTGTCTTACATATAAACTTTTTATTCTAGAATGTGATACGGAATTTTTAGAAATATTAATAGTACTTGAGATGTCACAATTTATAAGGACATGTTGTAATTGATATCCATAGTCTAGTAAAGTGTGTTTCATCCAATTGTTTTTTGCAAAATGACTACCTAGAGTTATGTATTATACTACAACAGTAGATAGTGAAAAACAAATTTCTTCATACCACACCAATATACTAGTAACTTGCCTAAAATGTGAAATGTTCCAGAAGTGATTTGTCTATCTAACTTATATCTAGAAAAAACATATATCAGAATAAATACCTAAATAAAAATAATTTCCATTTGGTTATGGAAATCCTAAATTGGTGGTATATTTATGTTATTTAAAATTTATTTTTACAACTACAAGATGTGACACTTTTGGATTAGCTTGAATGAATGAACACATACACAAACTAAACATTATATTATGATGTCTAGTAGTAAAATATAGAAAAATATAATCATACCTCTATAACTAGTTAGATCAACTAGTTTCCCAGCTTTATCAAGACCCAACTTACAATTAGTACTCATAAAAGTATCACTAAACTTAGTCCTATCCAGAATAAAAAATTTAAAATATCCTTGGTATATTTACATTGATTAAAAATTATTCATTATTTATTTAGAGAAATATGAAAACTAAGAAACAATTTGAAATCAGCCATTAAACTCATTGCAAATTCATTTTAAATCATTTTTGAAAATTTAGAATAATTATTTTTAATATCCATGAATAATATCATCAACATAAAATTTTACAAATAAATACCATTTGTAATTAATTTTATAAAAATAAAATGCGAATATATACCTTTCTAAAAGATTTTGGAAATAATAAAAGTGTTTAGAGTACTATACCAAGCAATAGAGTATTGTTTCAAGCCATATAAATATTTGTCTAATTATGAAACTTGATTTCGAAAATGTGGAATTTGAAAACCATGGGGTTGTTCAACAAAAACATCCTCAACTATATACCCATTTAAGAATTCACTACTGAAATCAATTAGATAATGTTGTAAATATATATGAGACACCTAATCTTAAAATATTCTAATGGATTTGTGTCTAGATAATGGTGAAACAGAATCTTTGTAGTCTATTCCTTCTTCTTGACTATATCCTTGTGTAACAAGTCTAGTATTGTTTCATACTATAGTACCTGGTTCATCTATGTTCTTTTATAAAAACCTATTAACTTATTATATTTGTGGTTTAATTGGATCTATCCACTAGTTTCTATAATTTATTTCATTAAAAATGATTTAATTATTCTTACATATCCATTACCTAGAATTCGTCATTTATTGAGTCATTGATGCTCTTTGGTTCTAACAGAGATAAGATTGGTTGATGATCAATATGATTTCTAAGAGAATATTAAATATATGTTCCTATATCTAGGTATAAATCTTAATCATCTAAATTATGATACATAAGTGTCCTAACAGCTCTAGGAAAAGTAGGGTTAGTCACTTCATGTTCTTATACAGCTTTGGGATATGAATGATCTCAAAATTTCTGATAACGGGATAAATTTTTTAACTATATCATTGTAGAATCTATAAGATTAGAATTTATCATTATAGAAGATAATTCATCCTCAAGGATTTATAAAGATTTATTGGGATAATGTGGATATAGATCATAAAATTTTATGTGAAAAGGATCTTCCATAATCTTCATTTTTTAAAACAATATAGGTTTTACTGGAGGTTTGATAACCTTGGAAAACTAATTCATCACTTTTAGAGGAAAATTTGTTACGATGATCCATAATGTTAATAATAAATACTTTTCAACCAAAAAATCTGAATTAATTAACCACAGGATTCCTATTATCACAAATATCATAAGGGGTGTTATTTAAGATAGGTATAATTAAAACAACATTGATTATATAAGAGGATATATTCCCTACCTCTGCCAAAAATTAAAAAAGTAAGTCATATTTATTTAACATAGAAAGGGATATCCCATTAAGTGTTATATTCCCTAACTCAATAAATTTATTCTTATTAGGGTTCTTAAAATAATACAATATATTACTATATCCATATTTTGATAAAAAAATATGCAAAGTATTGATTTTGAAACTATGACAACCCTACTCTTTTAATTAAACAATTAAACATAATTTATTACATAAAATTAACTTGATTAAACATAGAATATCGAGAGGTCTATTGTATTTGGGTATTAGGATCATTACATAACAACTTAGAACATTAATTACAACATCTTTATTGAAAATATCCTTTTACATGACCACTACATTCCCTCGTACTTAACATTGAATGGGATAACCTGAGGACATGCATAAGAAAAGGTTGAGATATAATGCCCAGTAAGGGAATTATAATGGAATAACATGAGGAATAAAATACTTGTCATAAAATAGGCATATAAATAGAGAAAAATAGAATCATAAAAATAATTTCGGGATAAATCATTATAATAATAACATGGAAATTTGGCAACAACTCTTGACATGGAATTAGCATGAGGCAAGGATCATTGCACGTGGAGCATGAGTAAACCCTCATTACACATGAATCATGAGTAAACCCCCA
Source organism: Viscum album (assembly GCA_963277665.1). Taxonomy (NCBI): domain Eukaryota; kingdom Viridiplantae; phylum Streptophyta; class Magnoliopsida; order Santalales; family Viscaceae; genus Viscum; species Viscum album. The sequence continues at coordinate 186,784,483 of OY728133.1, read as the reverse complement.
TTAAACTTGATTTAGCATGAGTAAACACCCATTTCACATGAAGTATCATGATACTATACTTTACCCAATGCATTAGATAACTATAAGGGCGCACCCTTCTTAAACATTTCATTTCAGGCATAAGTGTGACACATGGATCGTAAAACATTGAATCATTCAACATAATAATTTCTTCCATGATAAAAAAATGTGGAATAAATACATGAAACTCTTTAAAAATAAGTAAATGTGCATAAATTTGAATACCCTTGATAGATAAATGGGCATGATATTCACTACATAATGACTTAGGCTTAGAAAAGCACGGTGCAATTTCGACAGCATAAAAGTGTGACATAAGAACTCATAAAAATGGTTAATAAGAGAGAAAGGGATGACTCATAATATTTACATGACATGGATATTAAGGGGTTCATATATATATTTTTTCCATAAAATTTAATGTAATTTAGATTCAGGATTCAAAAGAATTGCTTGAATGTAAATGATGAAAGAGAAATTATTTTCGGAATTTCAGCATAGTAACGAGTGTACATGGGAGGAATTTAATGATAGATAAAGGGGTATCCCATCATTAAAATATAAATAAGTAAGTATGGTGAGGTTTTAAACCATACCCCAACATTTATAATTGAAATTAAAATGGAATAACAATTTAAATAATATTGGACAAAAATGATAAATGAAGAAAAACCCTTACTTGGAAGTGTGCATCCAAAGGCTTGAGAGAGGATTAAGAGAGGCTTTTTGGAAGCTTGGGGAACCTTGGGAGGATTCTAGAGAGAGGAGGGCAGAGGTTGGACGAACACCAAAGGCTTTGAGTGAGGAGTAATTGGTAGTTTGGGTGGGTTTATATAGGAAAGGTGAGGGAATTATTTATTTTTTAGGGTTGGGACACCTCACATTAAACTAATCCAAACCACAAACCATCCCATGGTTTTTTTCCCATGTTTTTTATCAATGGGAAGAATAAGACAATATTTTATAATGCCAAAGTCTGAGCATCTTAATATAATGGGGTTTCTTATCTGGAGGTCAGTCACACTCATAAGGAAAACAATTTAAAAAGACAAAATGTTTAATATGTCTTCAAGGTTCAACTAATGCATTGTAAAATAAATAAAAAAAACCCAAAATTACATTATTTTAATGTTAAAACATATATTGTCCTAACATAAGTTTTATATTATTTTATTACATCACTATTGGGTCATTATGATGTCATAAAATAGATTATATATTTAAACGATATTAAATTCTTACACAAAAATTTGACTATCTCAAAAAATTATGGGAAATTCACAGTTGGATAATTTGAACCTCTTGATTATAGAAATAATATTCATTTTACCTAAATAATTTTCTAAATATATTAATTTTCAATTTTTCAATAAAAATCTACATTTATCGAAAAATCTTGGGTTTCGACAAAAATGGCTTTCAAACCTTAATAAAAATTAAAATTTCATTCCTAAAATTATATGATCATTTATATTTAATAAAAATTAATTTAATAATAATATTATTATTTTATTAAAATATTATTTAATTCAAAAATCCATTAATTCCTCAAAATATATTTCTTAGTTGAACTTTTACTAAACATTGTATTTTTGCTTTAAAAAAACTATTTAAAAGGAAATAATAATAAAATGAAAGTATACTCATTATTATATACAAAACTAATGTACATAACTATAGTGCTAAGGTCTTGTTATATAACCCATTATAACACCCACATAAGACCTAAGAGTATGGCGTGCGATGGTTACAGACTCTTGGGGTGACTCGGATAACATTGCCCGGGTGGTAATCTCTATCAACTTCCACTTCTCTCATAGCTGGTCCCACTCAAGCTTAACATATTCAAGCTTAGCTGGGGATTTGTTAAAAGAGAAGCCCAATGATTCCACCTCCTTTTTGAGCTCTGACAAATGCGCTTCTTATGGGGCACGTCTACTGGATGAGGAAATCACTTCCTTTGTTCTATGTAAATTGGATTTGTTAAATCCTTATATTTATACTAATCATGTGATCCATGTTCAACAACTATATTAGCAACGACCACAATTCTTAACAAAAAACCAACGAATTTGACATTTTATATAAAAATTTTATAGAGACATTTAATTAGATCAAGTAGGACTTCCATTAATGAATTTTTGGGTCATTACACAAACTCAAGGCCTTGGTCACTTATTAGGGTCTTAATTCTAAGTTGAGATATCTTTTCAAATTTTCTAGTATAATTAGTAATGTAATAAGCTAGTTTACATTTTTGAGCTAGAAAGAATACCCACACAAACCTATAAAATTAATTTACTCATATATAGGAAAGATTCTTCCCATTTAGAATAGAAACACAATATGGTACAAATAAATCCATATGAACCATCTAAAGAGGTTGATAAGTTGAAAATTATTTATTAAATTTACAAGAAATCATGTCCTCATTTCCTTTTTGAAAGGGGTTATAGTCTATCATTTGGGAACTCTAGTTTTGGTAGATCCTTGACTAACCCATTCATAGTAATCTTCATAAGTGAGTGAATATTACAATGGACACATCTTGTATTACAAAATCAACATTATTTTTGGACATCAAGTAAGAAAAATTTTGAGTAATTAAATAATTAAGATAAACAAAATAAAAATTGTCATTTATTAATGCAATAAAAACTAAATCATCCTTAGAATAAAAAACATTACATGCAATATTCTAAAATTTAACATGAAAATCATCATCAAATTATTGTGGGATTCCAAGAAGGTTATATATCATGCCATAAATAAAAAATACTTTAGAAATTAATAGAGAATTGATGTTACCAATTTGGATAAGGCTAATTTTTTTCACTTTTTTATTATCACCAATGGTGAAATGATAACCAGGAATCATTATTAGGCTCTTAAAGATATAATAATCTCCGATTATATTCCTAAAAAGAAACACTATCCAAGTACCATTATCTTTTACAAGAAGTCTTCAAACAATTTTCGTACAAAATAGAATTTATACGAGAAATGGTTTAGGTAACAAGATTTTATTGGTCCTAGAAGTGTTATTAATAAGGTATTTGGGGACTAATATTTGTTTAATACATCTCTTGTAAACAAACTATAATATTTTTGAAATAAAAAAATTGTTTTCTTCATTAGGAAATTTACTATTAGTAAAATTTTCAAATATAGACATTAGAACAAATGTGATTTTTAATACTCTTCTTTTTTCCATGTTATAATCATGTACCACTAACATATTTTGGAGTAACTTATTTTTATATAATCATTGTAATATTTTTTCTACCATTTAAAAAAATTTTAAAAAAAATTGTCAATTATTTATTTTAATGTTTATGTTCAACATATTATTTTAAAAATTGAGAATTATTCCCCTTCTCAATAGATAAAACCTTTATAGTGTTGTCAGTTAAATAATGGTATATCTTAAGAACTTTATATTTGTCTTTATGTTCATTAAAAGTGTCTTGTATCATATTAAAATATTAAAAAATTTCATACTTAGTCATATCATAGTCAGTTTTTTATTTTTCATAATAATCAAAAATAAGCATATGTTAGTCATTTAAAATAACATGTACCACAAAGACATTAGTCGTAAATCACATTTTGACTTAATCATACATATCCATATGCGACGAATTAGAATTACCGGTGTTATACATAGAATCACTCCAGGTGGATTTCATTTATTTTATATTCCTTTGATCATTTTGATCATATTTTTTTTCTATTTTAACTTTGGATTGCCTTTATTCACGTGTCCTTTTATTTTTTATTCATAGAAGGTAATATCATTTGTGTTATCATCCTTCTTCCAATTTCTTTTCTAGTTTCCTATTGTGTAAAACTTCCCTTTATAACTAAGATTTCTAAAAAAAAATTCTTTCTTTAAAATTAATTTAACCTTCTTTCCAGATGGGCCATCTCCTCATCACTATCCAGAGGTGACCCACCATCACTCAAACATTCAACCATCATCTTTTTTTCCTTTCTGTTTGTTTGGATGCATTATTATTCAATGATAATGACATAATTTTTGGATCTTCATCTTCCAATTGGTTTACTTTTAGTTCTTCATCGTACATAATTAGCTTACCAATCAACTCCTTGACTGGCAGCTTACTTCACATGATTCTATAATTGAAATAGTTAAATCTCTCTATATTTCAGGAAATAATCTTAGCAGTCCCTTGATATTATCCTTATCAAACATTGGATTTCCAATCGTGATCATAGTGTTCACAATTTTATTAAACCTGAGATACATTTTATAAATTATTTCACCAGGATTCATTGTAAGAGTATCATATTTAATAGTATACATTTTCAATATCATCTCTATAGCATTAGTTGTTCCTTCATGATAAATAGGCAGTATGTACCAAATATCAAAGGCGGTTTTACATATAGATATTATATTGAATTCATTAACTCCTAATTCACACTGAAACATATTCATGGATTTATAATTATTATTATAGAAAATATTTTTATCATCATAACATTGTTTTCAAGGAATATTAGGTAACTAATACTTATCCTCAACGGAAGACTTTATTTCAAATTTCATACCTCCAATAAAATTTTTCATCATTATATTCCATAAAACAAAATTATTTTTACTAAAAAATGAGTTCTATTAGTACTAGAGCCCTCCATTATATTATCCATTTAATTAATTTAAATTTAGAATTAACAAAAATTTCATATCATTAAATAAGAACTAAAATATTTGTTGAAAATGTTTTAAAAACAATAATAATGTAGCCCTTAATTTGATACAAAATGTTGGTCAAACTGAGTAACTCAAGAGGGGGTGAATTGAGTGCATAATAAAAAAATTTATTTAAAAATAAAATAAAATAAAATCCCCTAATTAATTTATATATAATCTAGTTTACCAAAATAGTTCTTTGATATAAATTTTAATATTTTAAAATATTTCTCAAAAGATTTATTAGGTCTTAGTGAAAATGATTTAGAAAACCAGATTGAAATCAATTTACATAATTATAATCCTATATAAACAATAGTAATGATAAAATATTAAAGTAGTGATTTTTTTCTGCATAAAACAGAAACAATTTAAATACGACATATAAACAAAAACACAAAGAGGAAATTGAAAACAAGAGGTTCAATATAATGTTCATTCTTAGTTTTCTCCAATTATAAATCACTAGCTTCCAAGAAGTTTCTATAAAATAAAATTTTTATCCACAAACTAGATCAGGTTTTAAAATAGTTTACCAAATGTCTAGACCCCTTAGGGCCCCTTCCAGAGTTTTCCATTGGAGTAAAAATATAAATATTTGTCACCACAAGAACTATACAACCACATGTTGGAAATAATGTAAAGAATTTGTTGTGAATATATCTCTGTACATTTTTTTAAATTAGTAGATAGTGTTTGTGCTGTAAAATAGATCATACACATAGTACTCATAAAGTGAAGGAAAATAAAGAGAATGAGAAAAGAAAATATGTAAAGAGATATAGTTTCTCAATATGTTGGGATCGATAACATGTGACTCCTTGAAATTGATTTGAACTAAGTCTCGAGTCAGGATTCCAAAAATTATTGTAGAATAGAGTGTTGTGGACTCTTTTTCATGAATACAGGAAGGAAAAAGGTGTATGTTGTGCTTCAGCTTCCACAGTTGACTAAAATTATGTATTCTATCTTCAAATTTATGCAATATTCTCTAGATATCAAGCATTTGAAAAGTTGTATTTCTATTCTTATTATTCCTATCACTTTACATTATGCTCTCATAAACACAAAGAAGTCTTCTTTCACTCTATAAAAATAGTAACATGCATGGAAAAATCATTTGGATATCCCACATAATCATTATTAGAGATGAAACATCCACTAATTCAACTTCAAAATATTCTCAGAAAAAGATCATTAAAATAACATTACTTTTTAAATAAAAAATTATAAATATTAGAGATAATTAACTCAAAAAGATAAGTAAAGGAATTATGGTGGTGTGTCTTGGAACAATGACTCTCTGGTGGTGTCTTCTTATCATGATGACACACTATTGGAAGTGTCTAAGTATGGAAGTGTTAAATCGGTGGTACGTCATCCTTTTGGTGGTGAATCAACTGACAGTAGGTTAGGCTAGTGGTTACTCATCCTTCTTGTGTAAAATTGCTGAATACGTTTCTAAATTTATGGTTAAACGATACGACACAACTAACCGTGAGTCATTCCATACTTTACCAAAATTACACTCTAGTGGTGACTCATAGGAAATGGTGAGTCTTTCAACATGAAGATAATTATTAGATATCAATAGTGAGTTATCCTTGTTTGTGAATCAACCATAATAGAGAGTAATTATAATATTGGTGACTCATCCTGAATGGTGAGTCATTGACCTATTGGTGACTCATCCTTAGGAAAATTTCACCACCTCTCTCGTAATATAAAATTCTAATAGAATGTCATGAAAGTTATTAGTATCAATATAAATATGAGTTTATGATCATTAAAACAAATTATATGGTCACCATAACAGAGGTTACAACACCATTTTCTGATTTTAAATCAAAAAATATATTTTTGGACTAAATAGATTATTTACATTTGGAACAGTGTTATTTGGAGGCCCTTATTGACAAGGTAGTTTACAAATTTGGGCCAAATGATCATTTAAATTGAATATTATGAGATGAAAACCCTAGGAGAGTAAGCTATTGAAAAAGGAATATTATTTTCCAACTAGATATTGGCCTACATTGGGTTCTAGTTATGGTATAACAGAGTTGGAAGAATCTCATACAAAGGTATAATAAGTTTATACAGAGGAAGAAGTGGCCAAAAACTGGTCATTTAGAAGCATAAACATATTCAAAAGTGCAATAATGAATCCATGAAATTTATGGAAGAATTATTTATATCAATTCCATCAGATAATACCAAAAATTTTGAAACATATTTTTCAATGATTCATACATTTTATGGTGCACCATGTTATGGTTCTAGTTTTGTTCAGGATAATGACATCCATGAAGATGGAGATGGTGATAACGATGGTGATAGAGATAATATTGAAAATGAAAATGGTGGGGATGATGGTGAAGATAAAAGAAAGGATTATGGTGGTGATATTGGTGGTAATGATATTGGTTGTGATGAGATAGAGATTGAACCATTACATTTTTTACTGATATTTATGAAAAATGATTTTGATGAATGGTTATGAATTAATATATGTGATATTTTAAATTTTTATTTTCATTGTTTTAATTAATTAATTAATTAATTAATTATGTGTTCACTATTATTATATTGTCTTTTGATGTTTGATTCCATTATTTAGTGTTTTCATTATGTAATTGGCTAAGGTGGGGGTCTCGATGCAAATAAAGGTATACTCGGTATATACAAACGATTTCATACAACTGTTGGTATAACTTGGATTTAGCAAATTGTATTCCAAATCTTGATTAACCATTGGTATATATATTTTTCAATAGTCTCTTAAACTATTAGCAATGACCTATAATAATTTTTTCAGCAGAGCCATTGGTCAAATGAAACTCTAGTACGTCTATACCAATAGTTTAATCTAAACCATTGGTATGGACCTATAACCATTTTCTATTAAAATTTTTTTTGGAAAACCATTGATATATTCTACACCAATGGTTTTGGACCATTAGTATACCCCCATTTTTAGTATTAGAATATGAATCATATCTCTATGTGGAGGCAGGAGTCCATACTACTATGGATTGATAATTTCATTTCCAATGTGATGAAAATGAGGTGGTAAATGGTTGATCAATCATTATAATAAAAATTTAGAATATTATGATACTTATGTAATAATTTTAGAAGGGATAAAAAATATTTCAATTAGTTATAATAAATTATAAAATTTAAATTACTCGGTTAAGAGATATACCTATTCATTGAGAAACCCCATTTTCTTACAGCTTAAGCTTTGAAAGAATGATATTATGAGTTTGACCAGACCAATGAGAAATGGGAAGGGATGTTAGGAAGGGATTATGGTAGGGATTGGATAATATATAATTTTCATGATGTGTGAGGAACATAGGATACATGGTATTATTTTATATTGGTGGGAGAGGACACACTAATATTCAAAACATTAAAATATAAAAATGTTTTACTCAAGTAAAGTTTCTCAAAAATGTAAATTCATTGAATATCAAAAGTATAAGGTATAAGTAATATAGAAAAATAAAATTAAATCATTTTTTTGATATTTTAAACCCCATATCTTATATTAACACCTAGTAAACAATATTTAACTATAAATATAGTAACACATTTTCATTACATTCACTATTCATTATGACCAAAAAATTAAGTTGAACTTATTAATTTATATTAATTTGTACGATTATAAATATTTAATCCATTTTAAAATGTTCAATTTATATATGTTGCAGAATTTATTTATAAAATAAGTTTACAAATCACCGAAGAACCTTTTTTACCCAAAATGCCTTCTAAGCATAAAATTGAGGATACCTTCATTACTAATCATGTAAAAACTACTATGTGAATGTAAAAATAGTTTATTTAATATATTATATAAATTTTTTAAAAATATATTTCATTAATATATATTCATTTAATTTATTAAGATAAAAACACATTGAACACATAACTTTAGTTTTGCAAAAAAACATTCCTTTTTACGTTCAAAATATTTTATTTTAATTTTTAACCAATTAAAAAATAATGAATTCATTTTTTAATTTTATTAAATTATAATTTATTTATTCCTATTAATAACCTTCATTCCAACAATGATACAATTTCCATCACATTAAATAATTATATTTTAATAGATTTTCATAGTTCATTTGAAATTGATATCATGTGTAAGAAAAGGTATCAAAGAAATAAAATTTATTTAGTGAGAAATATATCATAAAATATTAGGAAGTTACATTTTACCATCATTATAAGAATTTTTACATTAGAATTTATTCACTATATCATAATAATCTTGGGATACTTTTGCCTCATCACAACTTTCGGTTCCCACATAGCATCTTAAAATTTATGGTTTCACCTAAAAAAATTGACCATGAAGGTGGTATTATTTTTTAATACTTTATCTCTTTAATATAGAGTGTACATATATTTTCCTTGTAATATTGATCATACTCTAGTTATAGGAGCTCTAATTTTAGTACATGTGAAGGATCGAGTACTTAATTCCTCATGAGAGATACTCAGAACACATCATGAACGTAAAATAGATTCTTTGGAAGCACAATGTTATAAGAAAATATCTTGATATAATCAAAAATTTTAAATGGAAAAATATATACATTTCTGAATTTTAATTAATTTCTAAATAACACAATAGAATTCCATGGATAAATTTATATGAATACCTCCTAACTGAATTCTAACTCCAAATCTCACTGATTATTGTAAAAATAAATTTTTTAGCAACTTTGAGATTCCTCGATGTCCGGTTAAATAACACTAACATTATATAACATTTTCCTAGCTTGATCAGGTCCAAATATATATTGTTCTATAACTTCAACCCAACATATTAGAGTTATTCACTTCATTTAATCGAGGGATTCTTATGGATCCATCCAAATTATTGAGTGAAAGTTATTTTTGTAAGAAAATTCCACAAAAGGAAGCTATTGAGCCCAACAACCATTTTTAATCCATAGACTGTTGAAAGCAAGTATGATTGAATATAATATTGTAGTTTGGTTTGTGTTTTTTGTCAATATTCAGATATATGAAAATGGGGTTAGCAATGAATGGGGTCATACATTTGAGGCTGAAAGTAGTATTGAAGGTGGAACAACTTCTTAATGTTTGCCAAATTTTTGGACCACAAAATCGGGAGTTTTGTGATGGTTTGAAGCCATATAAAAAATGGTACATGGAGTGGTGGGAAGAAAATAAAATGGTTTTTAGTGACGTTACACTGTAACGGTGCGTGATACATAGAATACTATTAAAAACAGTTCACAGCGATGGTACACCATGAAGGCGTGTGGTATGTGAAATGCTACAAAAAACGGGTCGCAGTGACAATACGTGGTGAAGGCTTGCCATATATGAAATGCAGAAGGATTATGGGATTGATGTGGTTCACGAAACATGAGTGGTATGTAGTGGAGGCTAACAGTATGCAAATGGATTTCAGTTTATAGTGAATATTTTCCCACATTGGAATTTTTTGTAAATTGGATGAGCGAAATTTGTAGAATTTTGTGACTATTTAAGGAGTATAAATTCCATTTTTTATGTAAATAGGATGGATATTAAATATTTTTGGAAGAAATATGGTGAATTATAATGTAGTACACAGAGGAGATGATGGTATGAGGTGAAATTCATCTGTGTCATGGAAAACAGTTCGTAAAAGAGAGTGCAGTTCGCGTAGGAAGCTCTCACATTACATGATGAAGAAAAGAAATACGCGGATAAGGAAGATATGTGGAAGAGTGGAGCAGTACGTAGAGTACGGAAGCACATGGATAAGGGAAGATTGGGGAGGAGATTTATGGTGTAAAGAATCAATAATAGTACGTAGAAAAAACATCAGTACGCAGAACACCCAAGGAAGCCTAAAAATTGATTTAATCAGTTTGTGAAAATAATTTCCATAACATATCATTGTATATGAAAATAAATTACATCTGTTGGTGATTAAAAGACTTTAAAAGATCACAAATTTATAGTTGAGGATGCATGATCTAATTTTAAACCATTAAAATAACCTTGAATTTGATAAACTGAGTGAAGATTCTTCCAACGTAGTGAGCAAGGGTGTTTCAATAGAAGTGATCTGAGGGATGCAATGTGATATCCCTAAAACATTGTAATGGTACTACGCCTGGCACAGAGTGGCTGTACTAAACCCTTTTAATACACAACTTCTGAAGATTAGTGGTTTTTGGTATGAACGAAACATTGTTAGTGTGTTGTCATTAGACAATGTCTTTAGTGGTGAACCAAGTAAAATTGCTTTGTTATTTTTCTGCAAGTGATTGTTTATTTTATGCACTTCCTCTCCAGACAGGTATAACATGTTCCTACTATCATGGGAAATAGATACATTAGTTTAAAAAAAGAAGTTGACACCCTGATTCACCCTCCCCTCCTAAGGTGTTCTAGGGTCCTTCATAGAAATTATCTCAAAATATATTATAGGGTATGAATGGTCCTATGATATTGACCATCTATGTGAACATGCTATCAAAATATCTTAATGGGTATGAATGATCCTCTTAGCTTGGACATTTAAATGAGGATGATATGAAGTACTAAACAAAAACTCTTTATCTAGATCCTCCAAAATACTTATCTAGAAAATCAAGGTAATAACATATCTAGATCATATATAATTGATAGTGGTATTATGGGAAATAAAACCACATCCTTAATGTATATCCTAGAAATATGACCATGATTAAAATATTTTATACTAGAAACACTAGTGCAGAAAATGTTATTTACGTCACCATTTTTTACGTCGATTATATAGAACCGACGTGAGAATCTGTGAAACGTGGTTTTTTACGTCGTTTGTTTAATAACTGACGTAAAAAATGCGTTTAATAGCTTTTTAACGTTGTTTATTTTAATAACCGACGTTACAAATCGCGCGTGTTTGGTTTTTACGTCGGTTATTTCATAACAGACGTAAAAAACCATAGTGCGGGGGTTTTTTATGTCGGTTATTTGATAACCGACATACAAAATGAGATATCTAGGGGTTTTTTTACGTCGGTTATAAAATAACCGACGTAAAAAATGAGTTATCTACAGGTTTTTACGTCGATTATAAAATTACCGATGTAAAAAGCCCCCCGCGGTTTGGTTTTTTACGTCGGTTATAAAATAACCGACGTAAAAAACGTGATATCTACGAGTTTTTTACGTGGGTTATAAAATAACCGACATAAAAAACATGATATCAACGAGTTTTTTACGTCCGTTATTTTATAACCAATGTAAAAAATGAGATATCTACGATTTTTTTACGTCGGTTATAAAATAACCGACGGAAAAAACCAAAGCGCGAGGGGGTTTTTTACGTCGGTTTTCAAATAAACGACGTTATAAATTTAAAAATAGTTTATAACATCAGTTAATTAATAACCGACATTATAAAACATTTAAAAATTTTAAGCCCTGTGGACTATCATTTACGTTTTTTCGATCGACAGTCTGTCGGCTCGTCTCTCTTGTGCGGTAAACCCTAATCGGCTCATCGATCAACCTGCGTTAAACTCATTTTGGATTCATCGTTTATCATCTTTAGTCTCCCCGGATCTATCATCTCAACTCGCAACACTCAAGTAAGTATACCACGAATTTATTTCGTTCGTTTTTTCCCGGATAGTCTATATTTATGTTTTGCGATTATTTTGTTTAAACTAGGTTATATTCTTCCATTTCGAACCCAATTACATCTTTTTTAATATCGTTGGCACCGGACATTCGTTTTTATCTTGAGTGTCTTGTTTTTGTATTTCTTTATAAAACAAATTTTGATATATTACCTTGCATTTAATGACTCAAAATAATCCTATGTTGGAAACATATTTGGGGTTATTTATTGAAGGACTATGGCGCGATTAAGGAAAGATTTGGAATATTTCCTGATTTGAACTGTTTGAAATTTAGTATCAAAAAGAAATTTGAGGTATGGTTGATTCATCCATTCCTTTTATCTTATATTTCATTTAACGCTCAGGTTCGTCTAACAATTTTGTAGTTGGATAACCAATAATGTTTATGTGACTAGATAATTAAAAGAAATTATCATCATATATAGTGAATCATCCTTGTTGAGTGTCTTATCATAGAATAGGAATCAATCATCCATATTTAAGATGTCATTTTTTTAGAAAAAAAAACCATTAATGTAAACCATTTATCATTCATTAATTGAACTAAAATAAATATTTACACATGAGTTATAATGGAACATAATAAAATAAATATTTATCGTTCACCCTCATAGGATTATATTGCTGTTTTATGCCAGTTTATTTATTATTATATCCAATACTAATACCCTTTCTAGTAAGAAAAATTTCATAAGAAATACGATTGGACTCTTCATCATATTTCATGAAACGTTTTAATAATGTCACGTTTAAAAAAAATATATGTTATATCAAAGATGTGTAAACGGGTGGTGTCTGGGGGGGTGTCCAAGGGGGTGGGTGGGTATGAGTGGTTGTCCACGGGGGTGGGGGCCTGTCCAGAGGGTTTTGGGGGTTGTACGGGGGGTGGGGGGCTGTCTAGAGGGTTGGGGGGTGGGGGTGTCCAGGGGGTGTTGAAGGGGTAGGGGTAGGGGTGGTGTCCAGGAGGGGTGGGGGTGCTGTCTAGAGGGGTGGGGGGTAGTCCGGATGGTTGGGGGGTGTCCAGGGGTGGTCCAAGGTGGTGGGTGGGAGTGGGGGCTGTCCAAGGGGGTGGGGGACTGTCCAGAGGGTTTTGGGGGTTGTCCGGGGGTGGGGGGTGATTCTCAGGTTTAATCCATTTTCTCCAATTTTCTATGAACTATGTAGGCGACATGGTTTTCTTTGATTCAATGAAATTTAAAACTGTTATATCTAACTATATTTTGTTTTAAAAATAATATTCAAGCATATTTTCTTAAATACACATAAATTTGTTTTATATTTTAAATTTTTTTACATTCAAATTATGATTTTTTTCATATAAACATATATTTTTCTTATCTTAAAAATATATATTTTTTGTTGATATTTGTTATAGGTAATAATGAGTCGATGTTGGATTATGACACATCGAATGAGAAATGAATTTGAGGAAGGTGTTGATGCATTATTGGAATTTTCAAAACGAAATGTTCCAAGTAGTGACACTTTTTTCTATCCATGCCTGAAATGTTTGAATATGAAGAAGTTAAAAAGTAGAGAGATAAAAGATCATCTGATTTGTTATGGTTTTAATCCGAGTTACAGCCCTTGGATTTGGCATGGTGAAACTGGATGGAATGTCACTGATGATGATGATTTGCAAGATGGTAACTCTGATGGAATTGAAGAAATGATTCGCGATATTGTAGAAGAACAAATTGGGATAGAACCGACAGTTGCGCGCTGATATGGTGATGCTGAAAAACCATTATATCATGGTTATACAGATTTTAAGGTTTTGTCAGCGGTGTTAAGATTGATTAACCTGAATGTGAAACATGGATGGAGTGACAAATGTTTTACAGAGCTGCTACAATTGATGAAAGACATTCTTCCAAAAGATAACGATCTTCCAGATTCACATTACAAAGCCAAGAAAATATTATGCTCGATGGGATTGGGATACAAGAAAATACATGCCTGTATGAATGACTGCATTATATATAGGAAGGAATATGAATTTCTGTCAGAGTTTCCTAAATGCGGGACATCACGGTATAAGGTGAAAGAAAAATCGCAGGCTGGTGTAGAGATTACAAAGCTCCCTTCAAAGGTATTTTGGTATCTTCCTATAATTAATCGTTTCAAACGTTTATTTGCTAATTCACATGATGCAAAAAGGTTAATATGGAATACTGAAGAGAGGGTATGTGATGGAAAAATATGTCATCCAGCTGATTGTTCACAATGGAAGAAAATTGATGCGCAGTATTCTACATTTGGAAATGAAATTAGAAATCTTAGACTAGGGTTGTGCATATATGGAATGAATTTATACCGAACCCTCAGTAGCACACATAGTTCATGGCCTGTTTTATTGGTAATTTACAACCTCTATCCTGAATTTTGTATGTAGCGCAAATATGTCATGTTGAGTATAATGATCTCTGGTCCAAAGCAACCTGGTAATGATATAGATGTTTACTTGTCACCGTTGATTGATTATTTGAAATTGTTATGGGCTGATGGTATTAGGGTGTATGATTCTTATAAAATGGAATATTTTCAACTGTATGCAGTGCTTCTGTTCACTATAAATGACTTCCCAGCGTATGGAAATTTGTATGGATACAGTGTTAAAGGGCATAAAGCATGTTCAATTTGCGAACAACAGACGTCATATTGTCAATTTCATCATGGGAGGAAAACAATGTACATGGGTCATCAAAAGTTTTTGCCTATGGAAAACCCTTATAGAAGACTAAAAAAGGAATTCAATGGCTCACAAGAATTTGATATTACTCCAAAATCCTTATCCCCAGATCTGTATTTTGAGAGGGTGAAAAACCTTGATGTGACATTGGGAAAGACACAGAAATCTGGTAATGATAGACATATTTGGAAGAAAAGGTAAATTTTTTTGAGCTACCGTATTGGAGGTATCAGGAACATAAACATAATATTGATGTCATGCACATGGAGAAGAATATATATGATTCTTTGATTGGAACATTGTTAGATATTAAAGGAAAGACTAAAGATGGGTTGAATGCAAGATTAGACTTACTATCAATGGGAATACGTTTGGAGTTAGCTCCCACTCCTAAAGAAAGACGAACATTTCTTCCCCCGACTTGTCATAAATTATTGAATAGGGAGAAAATTAGCTTCTGTCAGTGTCTTCATGATACCAAAGTGCCTCAAGGTTATTCTTATAATGTAAAAAATTTTGTCTCATTGAAGGACTTGAAGTTGATAGGTATGAAATCACATGATTGTCACGTCATGATGCAACAAATTCTACCAGTTTCATTGCATGGAATATTTCCCATTCATGTCAGAAAGACTATAATGAAGTTGTGTTATTTTTTCAATTCAATTTGTAACAAGGAGATTGATGTGAATGCTTTGAACATTTTGGAAAAGGATGCAATTTTTATACTTTGTCAATTGGAAATGTATTTTCCTCCAACTTTTTTTGATATAATGGTGCATTTAATGATTCATCTGGTTCGAGAAATAAAGCTTTGTGGACCTGTATATCTTTGTTGGATGTATACTTTTGAAAGTTATATGAAAATATTAAAGGGGTATGTTAAAAATCTATATCGACCTGAAGCCTCCATTATTGAAAAGTATATTTCTGAGGAGGTAGCAGAGTTTTGTACGAGCTACTTGGCTGCGGCGCAACACATAGGTTTGCCTCCATCTCGCCATGAACGAGTTAATAATGAGGGAAAGGGGATTCGCAGCTTGAAAGTCAAATCATTGTCAGCTGAACAGATGAAGAAGTTAGAATCATACATCTTGAATAACATAGATGATGCTCAACTATATATCGCATTGCATATTAATGAGTTGAAACAATGTCATCCAAAGAAGAAAGAAATGTGGATTTTGAATGAGCACAACATAACTTTTTTGTCATGGATTAAAAAGACTTTGCTTGGTAGATCAGATGTATTAGAGACATTAAAATGGATAGTGGGTGGTCTATGTTTAAATGTGATAACATGGTCTGGTTATGACATTAATGGTTATACATTTCATACGAAAGATCAGGACAAAAAAAGTGCAGTTCAAAATAGTGGTGTATTGGTGTTTGCAGAAGCAATGCATTTTTCGAGTGCTAAGGACAAAAACCCAATTTCTGCATCAAGTGCATATTATGGAGTGATTGAAGACATATGGGAGGTTGATTACTTTAAAATTAAAGTTCCTGTTTTTTAACTTTAAATGGTTTAACGGTAAAAACAGTGTCAAACATGATGAATTTGGAATGACACTTGTTAATATGAATAGATTGGAAGACACAACGGATTCTTTTATAAGGTCAACACATGAAAAACAAATTTTCTATGTAGTAGATCAATCAGATATGCAGTGGGCTGTTGTTTTATAATGGAAAAAAACAACATGTTAGTGAGGATGAAGTTGATGAATATGCTGATTTATGTGAGATCCCTACTTCCATGGAAAGATTAACAGAACATAATGATGATCATGTTGAAGACATAGTTTGTTCCATAAGGAACGATCACAACGAAGGAATTTGTGAAAACAATCCATTTGTACATTCCTAAAATTACAGGTAACATATGTTTATTTCTTGTTTACATTTATTTTTTCCATAACTGTTAGATATTGTAAGTTTTTTATTTATTAAAACATGTTTTAAAGAAAAATAAGTATATGTTTTTGTTTGTTTTAAGTTTGTTTAGTTTACTTTATCATGTTTATAACCATTACATGAATTATATATCTATTATTTTTGTTCATTGACAATTATTTTTCCATGTTTACCATGTTTACCAGGTTTACCATTTTTACCATGTTTACCATCTTGAACATCTTTACCATCTTTACCATCATTACCATCTTTACCATTGTTTAACATGCTTACCATATTACCAATGTTTACTATTATGTAACTTAGTACACTTTTCTATTTTCTGATTACACTAGTATTAAAATATTTGAATTTGTATATTTGTGAACTGACGTTTTTTTTATGTGAAGGATAATGACAGATCATTCAGATGATCAACCGCATGATTCTGGAGAGGATTATATTGCTGGTCCTACCTCTGGGGATGAACATTCACATGCTCCTATTACGACAAAGAGTTCAAAGTTTGGTAAATGTGGGTGCACACATTTACCAAAATTATCACTTCCCATACGCAGAATCAGAGGATAGTCGTTGAGTTTGATGATGATGATATTCCTAGAGGTCCAAATGCAAAAGATTTTAAGAGTTTTGTAGCAACACAGGCTAAGAGCAATGTAAGCATTCTGTTTGATAATTGGAGAAGTGTGGATAAAGCGATTATCTCTCAGTTGTGGGAGACGATTTTGGTAAGATCTTTTGTCATTGTTTGACTATTATTTTAATATTTCTAGTATATATAATATGTTTCACCTCTTCTTTATCAGAAGACATTTGATATTCCTGACACTGGAGGAGTCAGGAAGAAATGCATATCGTTGGCTGTCAAGAGATGGAGGGATTTCAAATCTACCATCTCATCAGATTTCATTTATGGCCATAGGAGTCATGAAAATCCATGTCGTATATATCTTTTATAGATGAAGACACATGGAGATAGTTTTTTGAAAGTAGAAGAAAAGAGTCATTTCTGGTATGGGCAATGTAATCATTTATAAACTTTCTTATATAAATGATTTTATTAAAGTTTTGTTAATGATTTATTATTCTTAAATTACAGCAAACAAGGAAAGCTCATCAGGAGATCCAATTTAAAAATGTATACCCTCATTGTTTATCTCGGGGAGGGTATTCATTATTAGAAGAACAAATGATGGCGGAAAAATTTCAACAACTAAGAGCTGAGTCTTCAAGCTCTAGAGAGGTGGCCCCTCCATCCCCTCTATCTTGACATGAAAAATGGAAGAGAGCTTGGAAGGGAAAAAAGGGTAATATCTATCGAAAGAATCGAGAATCGTGGCTGAGAGGATTGTAAGATATCTATTTTATTTATTTAAGTTAACTATTTTATTCATATAATTTCAATCATTACAGAAATGTTCAATTAATTATTACAGGACTCTCTTGAGGAGCAGAGTTCAGAGGGGACATTTACAGCTACTAGGAGGGAAGATATTTTATTTGCAGCATTGGGAAGGGCCGAACATCCTGGTCGTGTAAGAGGATATCCGGAAGGTGTATCGGTAAGAAAAGTGTTTCCATGTTCTTCAACTTCTAACATTGAGGGGGTTTATAAAAAAAATAGAATCCTTGGAGGCTGAAATTCATAATATTAATGTGATGATAGAGGACAAGATTAGAGAGTCAGTGTCATCTATGTTTGCAGAAATGAAAAGACAATTTCAGACTGCAGCTCCCACTCCTCCACCTCCCCTGCAGACCCCATTATTTATCCTCCACCTCCGCCAGTAGCTCCCACTCCCCCACCTCAGCCTGCAGACACCATTTTTTATCCTACGCCTCCGCCACAACTTCCTCCTTATTGCGAGTTGTATGTTGATGATTCTCAACATCATATAGTAGCATATGGGTTGGTATATTGTATAGGAGATACAGTTCATCATCAACAATTAGAGGTAAAGAATCAGAGGGTCACTGTATAGGATATTATAGATAGATCAGCCAGGGTACCAATACCTACAGATGAGGTGGTGACAGTTGGACAGAGTATCGACCATTTTTTAATTTGTCCATCCAGACTTCTTCGACTGATTACCATAGAGGTATGAATATTATATCTTTTATTTTATTTTTTTATTAAAGTTGTTTTATCATTTGAAGACTAATATATTTTTCAATTTTTTTTACAGGAATACTTCAAAGGTAAATAAATACTGTATATAAAACAACAAAGACAAATGGATGTGACATCAGATATAGATTCAAATGGTCTTGATAGACTGTCAAAATATTCACATTTGTTGTTGGGTTATTATGAGTTTCCAATGGAAGCTCATGTTTATGGATGTGAAATACGAGTGGGGATTATAAAAACTGATATCATGGAGCTTGTTACTGGAGATAAGTTGGGCATTAACGTGGTGAATTTTTTTTCCATGTAAGTCTTAACACATTTTCCCTGTGTTATATTTATTAAAAATGTATACTTATGTATGTTTTGTATTAGGTATCTTTATAACATTTGTGAGAGGAATGAGCTGACAGAAGTATATGGATTCATGGACCCTCAATTGATTTCCCCTGAAGCATGTGCATTGAATGAGGAATAAAGAATGCTTTATATTGCTGAAATATTTGAAATGAATATAATCACACAATGTTGGATGATGCCTTTTTGTGAGAGTTATGAAACACATTTCTCTCAATGAGTTAATTATCTTTTAACATAAAAAATCACTATCGTCAAATTTCCTTTTATCAGTGATCATTGGATTTTAGGGGTTTTTTGCCCAAGGGAGAAAGCCCTTTATTGGATATGATCTATCCATGGGGATGTGCGGGATAGTTTTAAGAATATATTGGAAAGGTATGATTCAATTTCTCAATACTTTCATATATTATAATGAATTTTAAATTTACGCCATTCGTATTATTTTCTAACAGTGCATGGGACTACTGTCGAGAAAACACAAAGAAAAGAGGTGGAAAGATCAAATATGTAAATGCAAAGGTAAATATCCATTTATAATTTGTATGTTTTGATTTATTACATAAAAATAATATATTGAATTTACACTCATTCAAACAGAATTGTGATGAACAACATGGACTCATCGAATGCGGATATTATATGTTAAGATTTATGTATGAAATAATAACAACTGGGACAATTGTGAATTTTTACCTGGTACGATTTCCTCTTAAACTTTTCCATAATATTTCAATTTGATTTATTCATTATACACATTAACTACTTTCTTTTTCATTTTCATCTTTTTTATGACCCTAAACCCTGTACTGCTGAAGACATCAAACACTTATAAGTGGAGTGGTCAAATTATTTTACAGGTTTGATTGACTTTTAGTTGATTGTAATGTGAAATGTAATTTTGAATATTGTTGTTGTAATTGTGTATTTGGTAGTTGTTTAGGTTGGATTTGGTTTTTTTGAAGTTGAAAGTGTAAGTTTTGAATGTTATATAAGTGAATGTTTAATTTTTCTATACATCTTGTTTTGTTTTACTTATGATGGTTTTTCTGGTATGGATTTGGGTCTGTGGGGGAGGGGTTCCAAGGGTGTGGGGGTGTGTTTAGTGGGGTTGGGGGGGGGGGGGTGGGGGGTGTCCAGCGGTCTGGGAGGGCTGTCCGGTGGGGTGGGGGGGCAGTCCAGGAGGGTGGAAGGGCTGTCCAGGGGTGTGTGAAGGCGGTCCAGGGGTGTGGGAGTGCTGTCCAGGGGTGGGTGGGTATACATGAGGGTGGGGGGGGGGGTTGTCCCGGTGTGTGGTGGGGGATTTCAAGTGGGGTGAGGGGGTGTTGTTCAGGTGGGTGGGGGTTGTCAAGGGGTGTTTGGGGCTGTCCATGGGTCGGGGGGTAGTCCAGGAGTGTGGTGGGGGCTCCATGGGGTGGGGGAGGGCTGTCCAAGGGGTATACATGAGGGTGGGAGCTCCTATGGGGTGGGGGAGGGCTGTCCAGGGGGTATACATGAGGGTGAGGGCTCCAACGGGGTAGGGGAGGGCTGTCCATGGGGTATACATGAGGTTGGGGACTATTTAGGGGGTATGTTTTATATGTTATCAATGTACATGCTTAATTTTGATCTACTTCAGTTTTTTTGGTATGATTTCTTGATTTGTTTTTTGGTTGATTCTAGTAGAGAGCAGATGACTGCCTTCAATTTTTTTTAAAAAAATTGGGTTTATCACGTCGGTTATTTAATAAACGACGTGATAAAAGGCCTATGAAATGGTTTATCACGTCGGTTATTTAATAACCAACGTGATAAAAGTCCTGGAAAATGGTTTATCACATCATTTATTTCATAACCGTAATGATAAAAGGCCTGGAAAATGGTTTATCACGTCGTTTATTTTATAACTGACATGATAAACCACCTCCCCCCGGTTTATCACGTCGGTTATTTAATAGCCGACGTGATAAACTCCCCTCCCCCTGGTTTATCAAGGTGGTTATATAATAACCGACGTGATAAACCCCCCTCACCCCAGTTTATCAAAGCGGTTATATATTAACCGACGTGATAAACCCCTCTCCCCTGTTTTATCACGTCGGTTATTAAAAAACCGACGTGATAATCCCTCCGACCCCCGGTTTATCACGTCAGTTGTTTAATAACCGACGTGATAACCCCCTCGGTTTATCACGGAAGTTCAATAATAATCGACGTGACAAACCCCCCGCCCCGGTTTATCATGTCAGTTCTTTCATAACCGACATGATAGACCATTTCCCCGTCCTTTTATCACGTCGGTTTTTTAAGAACCGACGTGATAAACCATTTTCCAGGCCTTTTATCACGTCGGTTGTTAAATAACCTACGTGATAAACCCTTCCCATTTTATTTATCACGTCGGTTCTAAAATAACCGACGTCATAAACATCGAGATTTTATGTTTTTGACGTCGGTTTTAAAATAACCGACGTCAAAAACTTTATTTATAATGTCGCTCGTATTAACGTCGGCTAGAAACCAACGTAAAAAATGAGAAATAACCGACGTAAAAAATGTTTTCTGCACTAGTGAAATGAAGTGTGAAAACATCATAATAAAATCCACTACTACCCAAATAAAATTATTTCCAATTTTTTAGGGATTCTAATGAATAAATCCATGGAAATGTTTTCATATTTCTATTATGTTATATGTAATGGTTGTAACATAATCTTTGACTTATATATTTCATCCTTAACATAATGAAATGCTATTAATTGAGATAAATACTCAATAATAACTATTTTAGTTTTATCATATAAGAAATAATCTTTCAGATCTATATACATCTTCTTACATCTTGTATGAATAGAGAATTATTAATTATGAGCTTTATCCAAAACCCAATTCTTGATGTCCAAAATTAATGATACATATACTCTATTCTTGAACCTTATCCTACCATCACAACCAGGATTAATCTCATGAACATTACTCAACATTCTATGTAGTTAAACTATAGTGACCCACATATTTTTACACATATTGTACATTATTCATAAACACAAATATCTTTTAACACAACACAAGTATCATAAGGCCTAGTGTCTTTGAAAGACTCAGTTACATCAAAGGGAACTAAATCATGGAATACTAAATTTAACCCCAATAGTGAGATCTAAAATACCATTTTAGATCCTAAATAAACATATGATAATATGAGGAATATAAGAAAGGGGAGAGATAAAAATTAAAGTAAGGGAATAAACATTATAAGGAAAAATAAAATGATATAATACAAGACAAAGTACATGAGTAATCAGTGGACTCATAAAATAAATATAATGGTATCATATGATCATGGGAATATTGGAAAGTCAAAATAATATAAATAATAAAATAAACATAAGCCATGCATAACGTTCGATATTATATCACATGGTTAATAGATTCCAATAATTTATTAGGTTCACTCGCAAATCCTATACAAAACGTCTCATGACACTAAAACATTACCCAATGCATAGAGGGATAAGAAAATATAAGCCCAATCATCATATTAAAATTATATAAATGAATATGTGTCACAAATAAGGGAAAAAATCATAATGTATAACATAATAATTAACCACAGAAATAAATGGGTTTCATAATTTTATCATGTAATATAATAACAGATATTTCTTAAAGAAGGAAATTTATAAATGGTAAAAAGTCCTGAATTACCCTATAAAATTTAAAAATAATAATCTATGTAAATTATTACGAGAAATATATGATGAATTTAGAATCAATTTTTATCCCTAAATTGAGAGATAAATTGGGTTAGAGTGGGAGTTTCCATAACCAGAAGAAAAGGGTGGTTTAGAGAGATCCCATACCCTGAGCAAGATTTATCATGCGAGTTTTTAATATCCATTAATAAAAAACATAAAATTATTATTTTATTTATTATTAAACATTTTAAATCATATTATTATTTTTTATTTAGTTGATTACCATGTTATAATAAATTACAAAATCATTTAGGTTCATGTAGGGTATTTTGATGATGTCGGGCACATATGTCCAAAATTAATTTGGAATGTTGACTATGTTGAAAGATATTATTAATTAATCATATCAATAATTGTAATCATGAAATAATTATAAATTTTTAAAGAAATTATTAAATTAAATTCAACCTTTTTATTATTTTTATTAAGAAATGAACAACGTTATAATTAGAGAGATCGTTGGTCGTATGTATGCATGATTAATATTTCGAATTTTAAATTATAATGATAGAAAGAAGGTATGTTTTATTTTACCTTTATAGAATTATAATTATTTAATAAATATAATACTCTTTCATTAAATACACTTATATATATCATCCATGTGATTTGGTAATAAAAAAAGTAATCACATTACTTTGTGAGGCGATAGTCCGCCGTACACACGAATGACATTGTAATTTTCTATGGATGGTAAGGTAAAAAATTATATCATATATTAATTTTATATAATTTTTTTATAAGTCATTTTTATAATTATACATAAACATTAAATTAATCCTCATTAACATTTTTGGAAAGACTAATGGAAAAAATTATCACATCACTTCGCAAGACGATAGTCCACCATACACATGAGAGACATTGTTGTTTCCCTAAGAAATTGAATATAAAAAGGTGTATATGATGTTATAATTCCATAAGTATAATAATATTATATATATCATATATTAACATTAAATACTTCATTATATCTATCCTTATAAGTTGTTATGGAAAACAATTTTCATTGGTTCGTGAGGTGGTATTCTATCGTACACACAGTCTATAGTTTTGTTTCCCAATTTGGGGAGGAGGAGATGAATTTAATTCATTAAATTAACAAAAATAATATCTTTGTATATGTAAGATAAAGAGTTCCTCATATAAACATGGTTTAATAATATTTTATTTAAGTGGTTTAAGAACTAAAATAAAACACTCAGTTAATAATGTTACCTCTTCTTCAGACAACTTCTTTAGGTTTGTAAAAAAATATTTCCGAGTCTAAATTTATGATGAATGTAAGGATTATTGGATGGTGGGAGGGAATAAAGAAAGATACCTATTTATTTATTATCTGAACCAATGAGGTTTTTAATGTGTGAATATAATTAGAGAGGGTTATCCTTTATAATTAAGGTGAGTGGTACACTTTTTGATTTTCAAAGCCTCCCAATAATTCCTTGTCAGGTTCATGGAAATAAGGCCCCAAAATGGAAATTTTTTTCTTGGAAAATATAAGGTCGAAATATGGCCATAAAAAGGAATTATTAATTTTTTTATTTTTTCAATCCAATATTTTTAGATTAACCACTGGTAAACTCATTTTAACCTTAGCTTTGGTAAATAATATTTTCTTTTTTCACAACTGATTATGGTAAAAAATTAAGATAAAACTATTTGAAAATATAAATAATTATAATTCCAAATATTTAATTGATTTCAAAAACTTAACTAGAGAAGGTGCACTATTAAGTTTGATATTAAACCCACAAACCGGTTGAAAAAATGATTTTTTAATGAAAATATAATCTCTTATAAATTATAAAATAAGTAATAATAGTTATATGAATTTATAATAAATATTTAAATATAGAAAATATATAAATTTCATTTAAATAATTTCTCATTAGGGTTATAATAATTATTTAAAATGGATTATTAATATTCAATTTAAAACAGTTTTCAGAAAAAAGGTGTTTTAAACCAAAAAAATAAACTTATACTAAAATCTTCTTTAAAGATGATTTATATTTAATTAAATATATTTAATTTTATTATAAATAATTATGTTAATTTTAAATATAATTAAAATAATATTGATACTTAATTTATTAAATAAAATGATAATAGTATAAGAATCTGTATTTTTTACCTATTCGTCGAAAAATAAATATTTTCAAAAAAATATCAAAATTTCAACAAAATTTAATATAGATATGATGATTTATAAATTTTTTTAAATTTTATGAAATCCAATTTATAAATTTTATAATTATTAGTAATACTAATTTCTCACAAAAAATAATTAAATCCCATTTTGGTAGAATACTTATTTTTTATGAATAAAATGACTATACATAAAAATTGTGTGATTAATTCATAAGCCTTTTAAATAAATTCATTTTAACTCTCTAATCCAGAAGCTCGGAATCTGTGAATTATTTTAATACATTGGCATGATTACAAAGAATCAAATCCCGAAGGACCAATTAGTTTAGTATTCTGGAAGAAACTAGATACATAAATGGAACTAAATTTACATTTTGAAAGGAAAATAAATATGATACATACCAAAAGCTAATAAAGTGCATCCGTGAAAACTCAATAAATGATATCTTATTCTAAATCTGGGGAAGGAAAAACAAAATAAAAGGATTGAGCTCAGATACACAGTAAGGGTATGAAAAATCATGGAAGATATCCTAAATATAAACATTAGACATGGTGAGTAATTAAAACCACATTCCTTTAACAAATAAACATGAACATAATATGTTAGAATTTAAGTTGAATAGATATTTACATAATAAAATATAGTCATGTTTGTTATACTAGTCAAATGAAAACATGTACTATGAATTTCTAGCTTCATAATGAAGTAAATGCATATTCCAGACATTCTAAAACATACAGTTAGGGCCTTGTCTAAGACATATAAAAATGATTAAGGCCTCAGCCCAAACCATATAACGAAGTTGGAAAGGCCTCAGTTAATTCCACTTTTATTTGCCTCGTGAGACCTACTGATGCACCTAGAGGCTATAGAGGGCCCCACCGAAAACATACTACATCCAATGCATTCCTCATTTGAATGGGGTGAACAAAAACAAAATACACATTTATATTGAGACTATCATATGAAATATAAATAACTTTCCCCAACTATTAATCATAAACACAACCTTTTATAGTAATATGGTGAATGGTTTCAAGATTGCACATACATAATCAAACTATTCATAAACCATTAAATAAAAAATGGTGTATGATAACATAGGATATAAACCTCAATGAGGAATAAGATTCAATAAATGACATTGACATAAATGAAGATACTTTTATATTAGACCATTGAAAAATTCTAGAGGAAATAATCCTTAAACATTCCAGAGTGTCCCATACCACCTTGAAAATTAAAATCATAATATTTCAGAATATCATTAGAATAAGGATACTCTTGATATGATATACCAAAGGGAAGTACTTACAAAAAATAAATAAATAAGTGGTGAACAATGAATATATCCCATAAAAGTTAAAGTAAGATTAGATTAATCATTTTTTACTCTAGGAGGAGGAGTTCTTTAGTAAAATCAGTTTTATTTGTCATAAATATGGTTTTAAACATGTATATCATAGAAAATAGAATATAATTTCATTGAAATTATATTTTAGTCTTAAATAATGTGTTATTTTAGTAAAATCATTTAAAAGTAGTTTTTAAATAAGCTTTATAAATAAAACATTTTGGGGTAGTTTAAGGAAAATATTAAAGGATTTTAAGGTGAACAGTCATGTTTTCGTTCATAAAAATGAAAATTAACAAATATATATTTTTCACTTTAAATTTTTGATTTTATAAAGATAAATATGTCTTAAAATATATTATATATTGAACATAAAAATAGGTAAAAATTTGAGAAGTTTTGTTAATCGATATTGTATTTCGGGAAGAGTTTTTGAAAGATACATTTAAAAGATAAAAAACCACATAAATGAAAGTATGATTATGATTGGTAAAAAAATATAGAACATTCACATAGAATATATAAGGAATACATAAGAGTAAATAATAATATCATTAAGGTGATTAAAGAATAAAAGCAACCCGAATGAAAAGGGAGGTTCGGGTAGATCATAATTAAAATATTGTAATAAATTGAATCATATGCACCAAAATTAATAATAATAAATGATACATTTATTATCATGAAAATAAATAGATTCATGATGTGAAACATCAATGTGAATTATACACACACAATAAACAAGTAGTAATAGTGAATACATAATATCTCACAAAAATGTAAGTGAGATGAAGAAACCCCTTACCTTAAGTCTGATGGTGTTCTTCACTTGATATTAGTGTCCTAGATAACCAAATTCAATTTGTTAATTAATATTTTCAGAGCATCCTATAAATTTAATTTATTTATTATAACCTTATTAAGTTCATTCATGAACTTTTTGATGGGTTAAGAGGTTCAATTTCATAGTTCGGGTCTGTTTGTTTCATGATTGGTATACTTATATACATGAAAGGAGAATCATAAAAAATGAGGATTTTTGACCATAACTAAAGTAATATGTTATTAGTTAACATAATAAAGGTTAAATGGTTTTAAATTTCATTTTGTTACTTAGATTGAAGAGGAATCATTATATAAATTATTTAATGATAACAGTTTGGGTTAATTGGTGGTTTTTGGATACCGGAACACATTTTCTTTATAAATAAAAAAAATATGTAAAAAATGATTCTGGAAACATATATGATACATAATACATTTATTATAGTCTGTATCAACCATAATAACTATTTCATGACCATATTTTAGGATAATACTAGAAATTTAAAACCCATCATCCTTGAATGTGGTAAATTAGCACATCTCGGACAGTGTTTTCAATTTTAGTATTAATGAATGGGAAATGAGATATGATGGTGAAATATTACATTATAATAATAAAATTTCAATTCATATAAGGAAATTTAATTTTCATACCATTTGGATGATGGTTTATGAGGAAAGAAAAATAAAATAAAGGAACTCAAGATAAAAGAAAAGTTGAGAAATTTCTTAAGAAAATTCGATAGCCTAACAACGTCATTTAAAATTTCAGAAAATATTTTTAATAGAGAAAAAGTGTATCTAATAATTCATACATAATATTGGAAATAAGAGGGATATGTAATGAAATATCCCAACATAAAAAAATTTAAATTTTAAGATAATAAGTTAATAAGAGTTCTTGAAAAGAGATATATTTTGAGACGAAAATTCATAAGTATAACGGCTATAAAACATGGTTTTAGAAAACATCAAAAAGAGAAGAGACAGGGGTCACCCATTAATAATAGACTCATAAAATAGTATAGGGAAAGAATAATATTTAAATAATAACATGGTATGAAAACATGAAATACATACCACCTAAAAAAAAGCTTGGAATAAATGAACTGAAAAAGGGAATTTACCTCTTGATGTAGCCTTCCTTAAGAGCATCTTTAGGGGAGATGTTTCAGTCTATTGGAAAGAAAAGGAGCTCATGGATATGGGGAGTGACTATGGAAGGGTTTTTGGGACGAGATTAAAGAAGACACATGGATTTAGAGGAGTGAAGAGAGGAGGGAGTGAGGGGGGTTTTTGTAATGGAGGAGATGAGTGAATTATGAATATTTTACCTATTGTTTTATTATTTCCCTCCAGGCCACAAATAGTGTTGTTTCATGTGACCCGTAATAGTAATAAAATAACATGAGTTCAAACCAAGTGTCCTTAAATAACTCATGATGTCATAAATTATGTATTTAATAGATAATTTTTATATACAGTATTTTACCGTATTTTTGTATTCATCAAAAACTCTAGAATTTTAGAAAAATACCAAAATTTTACCCCAATCATTTTTTTGATGTGTAGAATTCAAAAATGAACTCCGTTGTTTGAAAATAGTTTTCTAAATATTTGTAATTTAATTTCTAAGTAAAATCATAATTTATTCTAAAAAACAATATTAAAACTATAACTCATTTTATAACACTAGGGTCCCATAAAATTATCTTATAACCATGAGACAATAAAGTAACAACTTATGGTTAAATTTTATGAAAGAAAATTTCAATTTTAAATTACTAAATCAAACATAAAATTATAACTAAAATATTTATGACATACAAAAATACCAATATCTATTCTATGATTATTTTTTCACTTTTAAGATGTTTAAATTTTATTTATACATTCATGGGTAAAGTTTCTATTTTCTTGGGCAATTTACTATTCATTAATATTCATTACTATTCATAAGGGTATGTTACTATTCATAATGGTATGTTATTATTCACCAAAAATTATGTTTTCCTTATCTTACTTTAAATATCTTACTAAACACAACCATGTATGTTATGTTTTTTGAAATTCAAATCATAGTTGAAAAATTATGTTTAATTGGGAAGGTTATAAAAAAGTGGTGTTTTTAGAGACTCAGAAATTTATGAATTCTATATTAAATCTATTTATAAATTTATGGGGTGTTACATTATTCCCACCTTACAAAAATTTCATCCTCAAAATTTGAAATTTAACGTCGACAATTAATGGTTGATACTTGAACATTACATTGTGGGAAACCCACAATTAGAATACAGTTAAAATAACCTATTAATAAGAGGAAAGGGTAATGCATCAGTTACTTCAAAACAACACATTGTAATTGTACAAAATGGCATGGAAGAATAATCAAACCATTATGTAGTGACATTAAACTCTAAAACCTCATATAAAGATTAACATAAACCATTTCATAAATTCGTAAAATTCCAAAATATAATGATTCAACACATTATAATTATGGTATATAGATTTCCATGATGAAAATATCATTAACCCTTAAAAAACAAGAAGTAGCTCTAAAATTCACATTCCAAACATGTGAATAACATCATCATGTATCCTCTTGAAATATAGTAATAACATGAATTAGTGTAAAAACGATATTGGAAAGATGCATTCTTCTATATTACTTAAGTCAGATACATGTTATTGGATATTTTTCTTAAATCCTAAATTGTGGTAATCTTCATCGATGATATCATAGAACACTTCTAGAAAAGTCAATAATCAGTTCCAAGGTAGTCATTATTTATCTGAATCAATAATGTATTCATCATTATATCATCATCAGATATATATTAAGGGCTGCCTTTCCAAAAATCATATTTTTTTTTAATATTTTTAACTTTCTACTGAATCACTTTTCCTTTGTATCATTCGTCATATGACCTCAAATACATAATGAAAGAGTACTACAGTACAATAATTATATATCTTTGAATTCATACAACCATTACATTACTAAAAAAATATTAAAATGGAGTGATTCTTGACTAGGATTATTAATCATTCCACTTATTCTACTGTAGCTTAATAACTTGATCATTTTCCAACATCATCATTTAGGATATATTCCATTAAATCTTGGGACATTCAATCACATTGTGTCCCGAATCCTTGCAGTGTAAGCATTGTACATTGGAAACTATTTTCTTACCCTTTCAATCATGAACTTGTGGTCCTTTTTATCCACACTTATAGAAAATACCCATTCTCTTCCATAATTTACCACAGGGATTCTTTCCAGAGTTATCAAATCTGGGAAAAACACTTATTTCCCTTATTCCCTTTATCCGCGTATCTCTATACCGTGCTCTTATTATTTTTATTCCCTCAAAATACAAATTACTCAGAGAAGTATTTACATACCTTGTTAACACATGATATTATTTCATCATATGATGAGGAAACTTGGGAGACAATATTCCTATGAAAAGATAGCTTAAGACCATTGGAGATATGATCCTTCTCACTCTTCACATCACGTGCATTGGTGAAGTTACCTTTCATTATTATAGTCACCATTTCTAATCAAATTTATATTATATATTAGCTCATAATATTATTAAGTCTCTATAACTCTAAACATGGTATAACACATAAAATAAATTTATGTATTGTAAATCCTAGAACCATATACTTGTATACATTGGGTGAATAAATAGTTCATAATGGTGGGTAAATAAAATGTGAATTATTCAAAGCATATCCCCCAGGATTTTCAAACCAAGAGTGTATAAAGGACCATTTTTTGTTTTCTAGGATACCCAATGTCAAGCCTGAAACTCCTTGTTAGAGTTTTCACTCCTAGGCACATTTGTGCCAGATCCACCTCTACTTGTTGGTACCCATATAAGGTTGTATTTTCTAAAATGATCCAAAAAATCTACAACTAACCAAAATTTTAGTATTTTATTTTTTTTTATCCTCAAATACCATCATAGGGATTTTTTCAACAACCTATGGTTTCTATATCTAGTTCCCAAGGTTTCTAATAAACATCCTTTCATACCAATTGTAACGCCCTGACTCCATAAGCTCAGAGTCAGTGCATTATTTTAATATGTTTGCATGAATAAAAGGAATCAAATCCTAAAGGACCAAACAGTTTAGTATTCTTAAATAAAGTTTATACATACATGGAACCAATTTTACATTTTGGAGGGAAACAAAATATGATACAAACAAAAGCTAATAAACTACATCCTGGAAAACTAAACAAATGATCTGTTATTCTTGTCTTTGGGAAGGTAAACAATTGAAAGGGGTGAGATCAGATGCTTAGTAAGGGTAATCAATGAAGTGTATGATATCTTAAAAATAAACATTAGACATGGTGAACAACTAAACCCACATGCCTTTTAAAAATAAACATGAACATAATATGGTTGGAATATGAGCTGAGTGATATTTCCAAAATAAAAAATAATCATGGGTATTCTACTAGTCAAATAACTACATGAACTATGATTTTATAGATTAATAATGAGGGAAATGCATATACCATGCATATACCATACATTATAAAACATACCGTTAGGGCCTCAGCTAAGATGTATAAAAATTATTAAGGCCTCAGCCAAAACCATATATCCAATTGGGAAAGGCCTCAACCAAGTCCATGTCTATTTGTCTCCTAAGACCTATCGATGCACCAAGAGGCTATAGTAGGCCCCACCCAACACATACTAAGTCCAATTAATTCCTCATATGAATGTGGTGAACATAAATAACATACACATTCTTATTGAAACTAAAATATTAAATGTAAATAACTTTCCCCAATCATTAATCATAAACACAACCATTCTGAGTAATAAGGTGAATTGTTTCAAGATAGCACATCCATAATCAAAATAATTATTAAACATTAAATAAGATATGGTGGATGATAAAATAGGAGATAAAAATCAATGATTAACAAGATTCAACAAATGACATTGACATCGATGGATATACTTTTAAATGAGACCATTGAAAACTTTGAGGAAATAATATTTAAACACTCCAAGGTGTTCCATACTACATTAAAAAATTCAAATCATAATCCCATAGAATACCATGAGAATAGGGAGACTCGTTATAAGATATATCAAAGGGTATTAAATACACCACAATAAAGAAATATGTGGTAAAAAATGAATATATCTGGTTAAAATTAAAGTGAGATGAGAAAAATCCTTTTTACTTTGCGAAGATGAGTTGTTTTGGAAAATAATATTTATTTCTCAAAAATCTGGTTAAAAACTTGTATATCCTAGAAAATAAAATTTAAGGAAATTGAAATTATATTTTAGGCTTAAATAAAGTCTTATTATGGTAAAATCATTTAAAAATATTTTTTAATGAAGCTTTAGAAATAAAACATTTTGGTGTAGTTTAAGGAAGATATTAATGGATTTTAATGTGAAAAGGAAAGTTTGCTTTCATAAAATAATAAATGAACAAAAATATATTTTTCACATTAAAATTTGGGATTTTAGAATGTTAAATATGGGTTAAAACATAATATATATTGAACATAAAAATAGGTAAAAATTCGATAAGTTCCTTGAATCGGGCTTGTATTTTTAGAAATTTTTTTGAAAGATACTTTTAAAACCAAAAACTCCCCATAAATGAAAGTAGGATTCTGGTTGCTTAAAATATATATAACATTCACATAGAATTTATAATGAGTAAAAAAATAAGATTACCCTTGAGGTGAGTGGAGAATAATCGAAACCCGAATGAAAATGGAGGTTTATGCAAATTATACTTAAAACATTTCAATAAATTGAAACATTTACCCAAAATTAAAAATAATGAATGATACATTTATTATCATTAAAGTAAATAGATTCATGATGTTAAAATAAATGGTCAGTATATATAATCCATACATAAGTAGTAATAGTTAATACGAAATATTGCACAAAAATGGATGTGAGATGAAGAAACCACTTACCTTAAGTCTGGTGGTGCTTTTCACATGATCTTTGTATCATGGATAACCAAATTAAATTAATTAATTAATATTTTAAGAACCTATTATAAATTTAATTGAATTATTATAACATTATTAAGTTCATTCATGGCCTTTTTGATTGGTTAAAAGGTTTAATTTCATTGTTCAGGTCCGTTTGTTTCATGGGCGATATAATTATATACATAATTAGAGAATCATGTAAAATGAGTATTTTTGTCTAGAATTGAAGTTATTTGTTATTGGTGAACATATTTAAGGTTACATGGTTTTAAATTTCATTTGGTATCTTAGAGTGAAGATTAATCATTATATAAATTATTTAATGATAACTATTAGGGTTAATTGGTGGTTTTTGGAGACCACAAACTCATTTTCATTATAAATAAAAAAATATGTAAAACAAGATTGCAGAACCATAGATGAGACATAATAAATATATTATCATTTGTTTCAACCATAATAGTGGTTTAATGACCACAATTGAATATGTTATTATAAATTGAAACCCCATCGTCCTTGAATGTGGTAAATTAGCAGATCCCGGATGGTGTTTTAATATTTAGTATAAAAGAATGGGAAAGGAGAGATGACTATGAAATATTCCATTATCATAATAAAATTACAGTTCAGGTAAGATAAATATAAGTTTTATGAGTTGTCAAAATGAAATAAAAAGAAAATAAAGGAGCTCAAAATAAAAGAAAAGTTGAGGAATCCCTTATGAAAATTCGGCAGGCTAACGACATCGCTTTAAATTTCATAAAATATTTTGAATGGAGAAAAATTGTATTTCATCATTAATAAATAATATTGGAAGTAAGGGGGTTATGTAATGAAATATCACAGAATAAAACCAATTAAAATTAAAATAAAATAATATAAAAAGAGTTCATGAAAGTGAGAGAGATTTTGAGATGAAAATTCTATAGCATAACAGCTATGCAACATGGTTTTTGAAAACATTAAAAAGAGATGGGAAAGGTGTCACGCATTAATAAAAGAATCATGAAATATTATAGGGATATAATAATATGGAAATAATAACATTGTATGAAGACATAAAATACATAACACATATATGAAAACTTGAAATAAATGAAATGAAAAAAGGAATTTGCCTCTTGAAGTAATCTTCCTTGAGAGCTTCTTTAGGGGAGTGGTTTTGGTCTTTTGGAAATACCAAGAGCTCCTAGACATGGGGAGTGACTATGGAAGGGTATTTGGGAAGATCTCAGAAAAGTTAAAAGGGTTGATATGAGTGATGATAAGAGAGAGTGAGGGGGTTTTATAGTGGAGGAGAGGAGTGAATTTTGAATATTTTACTCATTATTTTATTATTTCTCTCAATACAAACAATATTTTGTTTCATGTGACCCATAATAGTAATAAGTGCATGTGAATTAGGAACAATTGGCATTACTTCACTCATGATTTCATAAATAATTAATTTATATATATGTTCTATATACAGTATTTTACCATATTTCACTATTCATCAAAAATTCTTGAATTTTAGAAAAATACCAAAAATTTACCCCAACCATTTTTCGACGTGTAGAATTATAAAATGATCTGAATTTTTTGAAAATAATTTTCTAATTATTTTTAATTTAATTTTTAAATAAAATCATAATTTATTCTAAACCAATAACATTAAAACAATAACTCATTTTATATCACCTTGAGAAATTAATCAGGGTCCAAAAAATTAACTTATAACTAGAAGAAAATAGTGTAAAAATGTATGATTATATTTTCTGAAAATTCATTTCAATTTTAAATTATTAAATTAAACATAAAATTGTAATTAAAATATTTTTGACATATAAAAATACCAATACGTATACTATGATCATTTCTCTTCTCTTTTAAGATGTCTAAATATTATTTATACATTCATGGGTAATGTTTCTATTTTCATGCCCTATTTAATATTCATATCTAATAATTTCTATTCGTAAAGGTATGTTACTATTCATAAGGGTATGTTACTATTCAAAAAAAATTAGGTTTGTCTTATCAGTATCTAAATATCTTATTGACGCAATGGTGTATGTCTTTTTTTGAAAATTAAAATAAAAGAGGTAAAATATTTTGTTTACATGGCTAGGTTATATAAAAGTGGTGTTTTTTAGAGACTCAATATTTCATTCATTCTATATTAAATCTATTTATAAATTGATGGGGTGTTACATTTATATTTTTAGGAAATTTATATACATTTAATAAATTAGTTAATAATATTCATACACATCAATTTAATTTATATGTTATGATAGTCGTATTTAAATAATGATGATTTTTTTGTGTTAAATTTTTCATGTCGCATACCCTATCAAAAATAGATTCTATTTTAAAAAATCAAGGTATTAAATTCATACCCCCTTAAATAATTTTAACCCTGAAATTTTTGAATATAACAAAGGTTAAAACAAGTGATGGTACTTATGTTTCATTACCTTTACAGGTACAGATGTTGGTTTTTCAAACATTTGGATTCACAATAAAACATGTACTAGGTGATTTTTCTGTATTCTTAGAACCTTTTCTGTATGACTTAAGATAATCACGAATTGAAAATAATGTGATAGGCCATTCTCTAATGGTTCCAACTATAGATTCAATACCTGTGAGGGATCTATCATTTACTTACTTATGAGGGATACATTGAATACATAATTTACTTGAGATAAGTTATATGGGAGTTCTAGTCTATTGGACACCACTCTAAAGAGATCAATGATCTCAAAGGGCATGATGTATCTTGAAATAATCATTATCGTATTCTAAAATATCACGAATTTATTCCATGATGATAAAAAAAAATATATTACCTCTAAACTCAAACTCTAGGCCTCATCTATGATTGTCTGTAAATAAGTTATATCGAATTTTAATGGATTTAAAGTGTTGATTAATGGTTTTAACCTTATCTTCTGTACAATAGAAAATATCAGGACCCATTATCTTCCACAATCTAACTTCACCCCAGCATATCAGAGTCTGAAATCACCTCCCCTAAAAATCATCATAATATACCTTTTGAATAATAGATTAGATGTTATTTATATATGATAACTCTTTATGGGGAACTTGCCGATACCAACATCCTTTGACATACATTTAACAAAATCTGAACATATCCTATCGAGTTTGGATGGTTCTCCAAGAATGACTATCCATTTGAGGGAGATACACATTTTTGAAACTATTTTATATACCCAAATCTTATTAAAAGATTCTCTAGAACTTTATGGTAAACCTTATATATTGATCATATACAATATAGAGTGTAACTCTAGGTAATTTTACCACTTTAATTATATATATCATAGTGATTATATCAAGATAGAAATCGTACTTGATGGAAACAAAATGTGCCTAATTTATAAGGTGATTGACTACATCCAAGATGAAGTTATTACCTTTAGGTGTCCTAGGGATCTGTATGATGAAATCCAAGGTTATGTTTTCCTATTTCCATAATGGCATTGTAAATAGTTTCATCATACAATTAGGCTTCTATTTTTTATCCTTGAATTGTTAGCATAACAAGCATGAAGATATGAAATCCAAAATCTCCTTCATCATGATATCCCTCCTAATGTTTTTTTTCTAATCACTATATGTCTTACTGATTTATGGATGAATAGGGAAGGATGTTCTCTCAAAATCATCTAGAGGATCCCACATTTGATATGGTTTGGATGTGAAACAAATATGTGTTCTAAACCTTATAACCCCATTTCTAGTGAAGTTGAACTCTAGAATATTATCTACGTTTTTTGTAGCACCCCATTCCATTTCTTGAACTCCTTGATACTCTAAAGAATATATTGATGAGAAGTTATTAGAACAAGGTATGATGAAGATCCTTTTATTGATTCCATATCAATCCTTTCAATGTCTAAGAATATTATATCCATATCAATTATAGTCATTGATAAAATCATTGATCCCTTTCTACATAGAGTTTCTATAACTTTGTTTTCTCTCCCATGATAGTGATAAACTGGGTAGTCAATGTCCTTGTTCAACTATAACAATATTCAATGGTTCTTTTCAAGTTCCTTATGTGTGAATATATATTTGAGGCTCTAATGATCCATATATATTTGAAACTTCTCCCCACATAGATAATATTGACATATCATCAATGAAAAGATCTTTGCAACAAAATATATATCATGTTTTAGATTGTTCAAATCATGGACTTTTTACTTAGTATAAGTATATTGTATCATTTTATCATTATGCATTAGTATACAACCCAAAAATATTTGTGGATTGTCATTATATACCATAGAACGTTATAGACTTAAGAAAAACCAGAGGTATATAGAAGTGAGAAGAATCTTTTACAACTACTTAATGATATCTTTACACTAAATGTTCCAAAAAAACATTACATCATTTCATGTAATCTTGGTCAGTGGGTTTGAAAATCAATATTTTTTTCAAAAATCATCAATAATACTCAGATATTCTAGGGAAACTATGAATCACTATTACAAATGTTGGCATAGGCCAGTACTCAATTACCTTTGTCTTATAAGGGATGATAGATATCCATTTACTGGTGATAATATGACCCAATAATGATACTTCCATCATCCATAAATCAATTTTACTATAATTTTCATAAATCTCATTCTTTTTATAGTATTTATCATAGTATTCAAATTCTTATCATTCTCCTCATTTTTTTGATTATATAAGAATATCACCAATAAATAGTACTATAAATTTGTCAAGGTAATCTATAAATAATATATTCATAATTTCTATAAATATTACTAGTGATTTAGTGATTCCAAAAGTCATCACTCTGAACATATTGTTTCCATAACTTATTCGAATGCCAATTTTGAGAATATATTCTTTCTCCAACATTAATTAGTGATAGCCTAATCAAATTTTAACCTTATATAAATACTGAGACCCACACAGTGGATCAAACTAGTCATCTATCCATGTTAGGGGATACTTGTTCTTTATCGTCATTTTACTAAGCACAATATAATCAATGTAAAGGCACATTGACATATCTATCTTCACGATAAAGAGTACTATTACACCCCATGGTGAAGCAGTTCACTGTATAAATCATTTATCTATATTCTCGTATACTTTCTTCTTTATATCATGAAGATAAAAAAATGGTCATTCAATAGAGAGTAAAAGACATTAGAAAAGATCCTGGTACCAGATCATTTGAAAATTCAACCTCTTGGTTTGGAGGAAGACCAGAAAGCATTTCAAGGAATACATTAAAATAATCCCCCAAAATGGTCAATTCATCAATCATGATATTTTTCATAGTCTCAATCATTTGTGTAAGATGAAATTTTCCAAAAAGAAAAAAGATCTATGATTAGATGATGATACAAAAGAATATTCATCCTCATCCTTACAATTTTATATAATTCGAGAGTGTTTCATGATTAGAGGGTTATTTCCATCTACTTGAATTTTATGATGGGTCTATGTGAGGAAATTTAATCCATTCCCATAATAACATGAAATTATGGTAAAAGAATTATAGTATTGTTTTCAAGGATGTTCAACCCAGAAATTTTGACTTGGGATGAGTTATATAATTTGGATATAATAATTGACCCATTCACTATCTTTAATGATATCCCAACTTCCATGTTTTGAGGTTAAGTATGAATAGATATACTAAACAAGAATGGTATAAAAAATTCATGGAATAAGAATAGAAAATATTTTTCACTGTTATTGAATTATTTTCCTACATACCTACCACTAATTAATTATCAGGATACACCTTCACAGTTGTAATGACCTAAACTTGAACATTATTTCTATGCCTTATAGGTTATTGTTATCAATTTTGATTGGAAACACATGTATTTGAAAATTTGGTCACATATTTTCCTTGTTCATATTAGTTATAACATTGTACAATAGGATATGGGTTGGCTAGACCATTCCTTTTGTCCATCACATTGGTGGATTTCTCTCATCGATAATCACTAGAAATGTTTTGTTCCATCCCAAATCTAAAAACTTTTTGGTCCCCTTTAGAATTTTTTCATGATTCTATTCCCAGTCTTTTAACAAGTGGGTTATTGGTATTTCATTCCACAATTGTATTTATCTATAAAAATGCTAGAGTAAAACACCATTTTCCACATCTTATCCCTATGGGATCCTTGAGATTTAATGGTCCCAATTTCTACTTTTAGGGAGTGTCATACATTTTCCCCATAGATATCAAAATCATAAATCTCTAAATACATTCACAGACATGGATTTATCCCAAAAAATAGTTAGTAAACTTTACTTTTAAGAGATATAACAAAGGATATGGTATCTAGTTAATGTCTTGTGAAGTATTAATCATAAACCCCCAAATATTCCCAATCCTTTTTCATGAGTTTAAGTTAATCCCTATCCATATTAATTTGGAGAGTTTGAGGAAAATATTTTCAATTTTTCATCTAGAATTTCTTCAACTACATTTCATTGATCTATTCTCCAAGATTCATATTTTTTATAAATATCCACCATTTATTGGATTCTCCCTCTATATGACAAATATCATACACAAGTTTCTCTTACTGAGAGAATTAAAGGACATAGAAGATCATTTCAATGGATTTGATCTAGTATTCCATAATAAATATATCAAAACAGCCACTAAATAGTGGAGTCATTTGTCATAAAATCGTTTCTATTGAATATTTATCTATCTTGGGGTCATTCAAGTGTTTCTCTTGATTAATGTTCTATATAAAAATGTGTGTTATATGAGATTTGTTTTTCATAAATTTCTAAACTACTAATCACATTAGGTTAGGAATATCATTTGGGAAGACTTAAAATGTTCCCTCATAGTGGTTTTTGGATCGGTTTCTCATATTTCCTTCCATTTTACTAAAATAAAAGGATAATTACGGACGATTTTTTCTAATTTATGAAACATATACATCAGAAACTATAAAAATTAAATGGATAACTCATAAATACCTTATATTACATGACATAAAAAGTTCTACTTTTAAACATATGTTATCCATGATCTATTTCAAAATATAATATATTATAACTTTGAAGGTGTATCCTAACAATTAATTGGTGGTAGGTATACAGGTTATTAATTCAATAACAGTGAAACTATGTATGTTGTAAGCCCTATTGTCATTTACAGAGTAATTCTCAATTAAATATAGTTGTGCCTTTTTGGAGATATTACCTATAGGAACATATATTCCTAATCCAAATCTAATTTTAGTATCTAGGTAGGGATGTAATTTCTCAAAAACCATGGAATCTATATTTCATCATGCTTTGATAATAATTATCTGTACATAGACTAGTCCTTAGACTTATCCTAAGAATTATACATAGGGTTATCACTATGGTTTTCTCATTCTAGTATCCAAAGGTCAAGTAAATATTTTCTATGATACCAACTATAGTTGACAATAATAGTTTTATCGATATTATTACATGATTGTTAAACATAAATATCCATTATTACAACACAATCATCACAAAGTCATAGTATCCTTAGAATACTACCTTCTTAATAAATCAAAGGAAACTAAAACACAAAATCCTTATTTTATTATCTAAAAAAATATCCTAAATATAAATAGGTTAATCTAGAGAATACTTGAAATGGGGTAGCTAAAAATCCAATTAAATGAATAAACATTATAGGGAAGTAGAACATGCGAGTAAAAGGTATAACAAAATATCAAAAAAGAGAAGTTACATGAGTAATAAATAGAAGAATAAAATAATGATTATGATAGGATATGATCATGAAAACATATTAAAGTGGAAACAACATAATTCATGACATAAAAATTAGTTGAAGATATCATTCTATACAACATAAAATGGTGGATAGAGTCCCATAGTTGAATATGTACACTCCATAATCCCATAAATGATGTCTAATGAGAATAAAACATTACCCGATGCATTGTAGGGATATATAATTCTATGAAAACCCATCACATTCTTATTATGAACATGAATATGTGTGCCATATAAGTAAAAAAATAATAATGAATAAACTTATGAATTATGCAAGGAAAAAATGGGTTTTAATATTGTCTTGTGACATCATGAATGAAAATCTATTAAAGAAGGAATTTGGGAAACAGTCATAAGGATTGTATTTCCAAATAAACTGGAGGAATAATAGGTAATATATATATATTTATGAGACATATATACAAGATTTATAAGAATTCTATATCATTAAAGTGAGATTCAATGTTGGTTAGAGAGAGAGTGTCCATAACATGAAGAAAATTTTGGTTTAGAGAGATCCCTTACTATGACGGAGATTCATCATGTGCATTTTATATCTCCATGAATAATAATATTATATTATATATATACTTGATTTTAATCCTTTTTCGAGATTATTATTAAATTTATTTTATTCATTATCATGTCATATTAAATTACTTGATCATTTAGTTTTATGTCCGATGTTTTGATGATATTCAATTCAAATGTCCAAAAGGACTTTAGTAAGTTGATTAAGGTAAAAGATATTGGAAATTAATCATATCCATAATTATAATTGCGAAATTATTAACATTTTTATACAAAAATTATACTTTTAAAACCAACCATGAAATATGTTTATGAAAAATGAACTAATTTACAATCATGGAGATAGTAGGTCGAACCAATACCTGTGTAATAGTTTAACTTTTCAATGACCACGTTGAAATGAAGTTATGTTATATTTTATCTTTATAAAATTACCATTATGTCTTAAATATAATATTATTTCTTTAAATAAAATTATATATACCATATATATGATATAGTAATAAAAAAATGAATCACATCACTTCACGAGGTGGTAGTCCTCCATACCCATC
Source organism: Viscum album (assembly GCA_963277665.1). NCBI lineage: Eukaryota > Viridiplantae > Streptophyta > Magnoliopsida > Santalales > Viscaceae > Viscum > Viscum album. The sequence goes on along the minus strand of OY728133.1, from coordinate 186,742,003 downwards.
AATGATGTTATCATTTTAAATGGATGGTAAGGTAAAAATGTATATGATATATTAATATTAAAATTTACTATTATTTTATTTTTATCATATATAAACATTAAATTAATCCTTACTACCTTCCATGTAATGTGTAACTGAAAATGAATGACATCGCTTCGTGTGGTGTTAGGTCATCATACACAAAAGAGACATTATTTTATTCCCTATAGAATGGAATGTAGGAAATAGTAAGTGATGTTATAGTTATATAATTATAATTATATCATAGAAATCATATATAAACATTAAAGTTTTCATTTTATCTACTCTTTATAAGTGGTAATAGAAAATGAGTTACGTTTGTTTGTGAGGTTTTAGTTCATCGTACAGATGATCAACAATTTCGATTCCCAGTTGAGAAATGAAGAGATGATTTAAGGTCATAATATTAACATAAAAAAACATAATATACATATAATATTTATTTTTTATATCATACTAGTTTAATAATACCTCAATGAGGTGGAATGAAAAATAAAATATAACATTAGATTAAAGATATTACCACTTCTTCGGACAACTTCATTAGGTTTTCAAACAAAATCAATACTATGTAATATTTTTTATCCAAAATGAACTCCAAGATAAGATGTGTTAATTAAAGAAGTTATTTGGGTTGGTATTCAATGAAAGAATGGGTTTTGGAATTGTTAAGAAAATATTTGAGTGGGGGCTTTTATAATTGTGGTTAGTGGAACAATTTGTAATTTTGAAAGTTTCTAAATAATTACATGTTATGTATTCTTGGAAATTAGGCTCTAAATGGGAAATTTATGCCCTATGAATATATATACTCTAATTATATTCATAAAAAATAAAGTATTCATGTTTTTGGTCATTATTAACCATTATATTTTTATTTTAAACCATGATAAACTCTTTTTTACATTAACCATAATGAATAATGTGTAATATTTTAATGATTAATTGTAGTAAAAAAATATGTGGTAAATATTAGATAATATAAATTATGATAATTAAAAATATTTAATCCATTTTTCCAAATAATACTCACAGAAGTTTGAATTTTTTAATTTTATATTAAACCTGCAATGAGTCGATAAAATATTTTTCAAGAAATACATTTTTTAAGGAAATGATGATCTCATATTAACTATATGAAAATTACTAATAATTATATGAATTTAAGTTATTATTTATAAATATATAGTCTATAATATCCATTTAAAACAATCCTCGTTATGTGTCACGACCCGACCCAACAGGGTTTGAGCCACGACACCCCAAGCCCGCCTCCAGTAGGCCAGGGGCCGGCGTCTAGCGCCGAGTAGGCTGTCACAGACATGGGAGGCATTAGCCCAAGGTAACTGTACACATGCACCCGCATAAACCTCAATGAAATGGTGCAGATATACATAAAACTGAAAATTAAATGCATGTGTATGACTATCCGACAACTAGAGTACAACAAAAGTAAAAAAAGGGAAAAATATGGCCCACCAAAAGAAAACTGCAAAGTGTCTAACCTACTCAGAAGGAGGGAGAACACTACCAAAACACCTACTGGTAATCTCCTCAGCACAAATCCAGTAATCACCCTGGTCAAAACCACTCACTAAGCTCTGACTGCTCTTGGTCCTCCTAGGACTCCGTCGAAAGGACTGTGGTCTTCAAGAGACAAAAACATGTGCGGGAAAATCCCATGCTGGGGTGAGTATAACAATACTCAGTAGGCACCCCAAAAACCCAAAACAAAAGAGAGAAACTGAAAGGCAACAGTCTTCTCATCCCAGTGATAAGGAACCCAGATGGGAGAGAAACTCCATCTCATGACCATCCTCGACGAAACACAACTTGTCAGGTTAGCTCAGGTGTATGACCATACATACACTTTGAACAATCCAGATATACTCAACTCACGCAAAAAGACACATGATGTACTGAACTCATCACCAAAAATGGTTCACAACCAAGAGAGCACACTCCACAAACACTATCATCCCAGATGACATTTTTCCGAGAGATACACTCAATTGGGTCCCACATAAACATCACAGACCCCCACCCGAGATATCACTCTCGTCGGATATCATCAATGAGGAAGCCTCGCTAAAACACCATAAACACCAAACTCCTTAGATAGGAGATCGCTCCTAGGGTCCACTAGGGGATACTTGAACCCACACAGGTATACGAATATCTCACATATAGGGGATCACTCCTAGGATCCGCTGGGGGACACCACAACCCGATCTAGCACTCGACCGAAACACATCACTCTGATAGAGGATTTTCACCCATGTAATAGTGGTCACAGCGATACTAGAACCCTATCTGGTATATCTCGTGCTGTAGGGGATCGAACTGACGATGCCACAACCCTACCAAAACCACGTGCTAAGTAGGGGATCGTATAACCAATGATACCGCAACCCTATTATACACCTCATGCTGAGTAGGGAATCTTATACCTGATGATGCCACAACCCTACTGAGTACGGCCCACTGCATAGGGCATCATAATCCCGATAATTCTACAACCCTACAGGGTTAACCAGCTAGATAGGGGATCACCTCCCATGGATAAGCGGTCACATCAATACCAAGAACCTAATCTAGGGAAAAGATGCGAGAGGATCCCGCTCCTGGCCCACCAGAGGGATTCCACTACTCTAACAGATTAAATATCCCATAGAGAGGATCACAAACCTATATGGAAGTTGTGATGCCGCACAAACCCTTATAGGAACGAAACATGGGAGTACTGTCAGCCATTGCTAGTCCAAACGTCGATAACCTGAGAAACCAGCCACAACGCCACACTGTGCACCTCCTAGGCTGATACCGTGGCCACCATCGCGATCCACACGGAAAAACACTCAATATAGGCTATTAACTCGCTCGAAACGGGCTACCGGTGAAAAAGGAACTATTCATCATAGCTCGCTCATGTGGGGCCCACACAACTATCCCGAAAATCATTAAGCGGATCATACCACGACGATCCCCTTTGAAAAACACGCGGAATCGACTACTCGTTTGTCCGAAACAGACACCTGGTGAAAATGGTACTATTCATTGAATCCAGCTCGGGTGGGGCCCACGCCTTGATCCCAAAACACATAGAATGGATTACACCGTTGCAATCTTCTTGGAAAAAGACACGGGATTGACTATTTATTTGTCAAAATCGAACTCCTGGTGTGAAAGTTGCGTTTCTCTGCAAACGCCAAAACCCAGCATTATAGGGTCTGCACCCCAAAAATGGTCCCAACACCCAGAAACCATCAAAAAAAAGTCCGCCATACCATCAGGGTCTCAATGCCACTGATGACATGTCAATCGGACGCTCCATGTAGAAGATACAATGGCCTGAAGTCAAATAATAATGAAATATCGTTATTTTATTTGACATTTCAAGCACCCGGGGCAAAATCTCGAACCACAAAATACTCAAATAGAGTTCAAAGGGTCCTCCTCGACACAAGGAACACTTCACCGAAAACGGCTCGCAAATCAGAGTTATGGTTTGCGAGTTATGTGGGATTAATGAACCCCTAGAAAATCATGGCCGGACCACCGTCGGCCTCGCCGGAAACAACCGCGCCGCTGCCCGATTTTGCCGCGACGTTGTCGCCATCACTGGAATCCGTTGCACCGCGGCTGTGCCTTGCTGAATTCCGCCATTACCGCTGCCAGAATCCAGGTTTTCTACCAAAAAACTTCCAGGAACCCCCTATAGCACCCCAGTGCACCAAAATCAGAACTGAAACATGTTCCGGAAATCTCGGTACCCGAACTACACAACCCCTATGAAAATTTGAAGAAAAACTACACAAAAACGTGATTTGGGATTTTAAAACTCAAACTACCTACCTCGCGGGCGAAACGCCGATGACCCACACTCCAAAGCATCAGCTGCAGGATCCTGAAGCGTCCGTCGTCGAAATCTGAGCTCAACGACACCTTAATTGCGCAATTTGGTCACTAATTCACCATCGGGAGGGGAGAAGGAGGAGGAAGGTGGAGGATTTCCGCCTCTACTGCGCACCGTAAGTCCAAGGGGAGGGGAGAGAAAACAAGATATATTTTTAAAAAAATATATCCAGCTCCCGACTCGCCTCTGCCCAATGCTTGATGCAGAAAAAGGTAAGGTCTCCCTTAGGGTAAACGTGCCATTCTAAACGCAATAGTAGACTTGGAATTTCAATCTGAGAATCTGTTCAGAAGTTATTCGAGCCGACGATCTTACATAAACTCTTCCACTTATTTACGAAAATGCCCCTGGTGGCTTTTCTCACCACAGGTCCGCACCTGCAATGTTTACACCCCGCGTACGATAAATGACATGTTCCAAATTCAACCATGCACTCAAAAACCCATTCTAAGCTAACGTTTAGGAGATATCACACCCCCTCCACATGCATAGTATAAATATACTTAATATTTTTATAAAATTAATTCTGGGCACACCGGGCCTCAGAATCGCATGATGTCTTCGTGCCTAGCTCTAAAATTATTCGTAGAAATATTCCAAGGTCTGACATGGGCAAAACTTAGTTGCTACATCCTCCCCCCCTTTGAACTTTTCATCCCAAAAGTCCATAAGAACAAGGAAAGCGACTTGACTCTCAACTGGGTCTCCCACACCAGCGTGTTCTCCAACAAACACTCCTGCCCAAATGTATAACTCAGAGAGACTCATCTACCACAACTCAACACTATCCTCTTTGGGCGGCACAGACTCACCCACATGGTTTTTAATCACCTCACAAAAATGCATCTCGTTGGGGGAAGGATATCACTTTCTTACGCATTCGAAGCAAGTCGAAAAACAGTCACACATGGTCTTAAAAACACCCTTAACGAAACTTGAGAAAGCAACATAAAGAAAGGTACCGCTAAACAGTGTCTATAAAACAACTGCAGAAAGTGTAAATGACACAAGGCGTACCTCTATCCAACCGCAGAGCCTTTGGGTCAATAGCCTCTAGGACATGTAGCTATCCCCGTCCTTGCCCTCCAGCTCCCTGAGCATGGCGTGGACCACCTGGGGGAGGGGGTGGTGGAAACTGATACCGCCTGCCACCTCCTCCTGCTGCACCAGCTCCGGCGCCACTTCCACCTCCCTACGGACCACCTTTCTCGAGACGTTGCCTTTGCAAAGGCGGTCTATCAACTGACTCCCTCTCAGCAGCACGACGAGTCAGATAGTCTCCGGCAAGATTTCCCCGACCATCGCAAGCGTAACACCGCCTCTCATGCGGCTGACCCAAACTGGACTGCGAGCCCTTTGAGCCCTGAGCCTCAAATCCTCCATCATGGGGTCGCCTCCTGAAATGTAACCCACTTCGAGACCCCTGAGTCTATTGTCGACAACTAGATTCTGATCCAACTGACAAAGTCTCAGCTCTCGTGTTCCTAGCACTAACAGATGAGATCGTATTAGCCAGAAATCTCTCCACCACCAATGTTTGTGTAAGAACCTGTTTTTTGCTTTGAAACACTTTGGAATATTCTTGATGATATTCCAGAGCAGCGCTTTCAGACGGCGTGCGATTCTGAGCCCCGGAGTGGCCGAAATTAAATTTTCAGTGCGTTCACACTAGAAACGCCAAATAAATGGGATAACTCCTAAACGGAGTCTCGAATCAGCAATCCGAGTGTACGGATGGGTTCAGAATGGAGTGTTTACTCTAGGAACGACATAAAACTTGTCAGCGCGGGACGTTCAGACCCCTCGCCCGCTTCTGGAATGTTAAACGGATAAATTAATTAATTAATTTATTCGTTTAATGGTTAAACTCGATTATCTCATAAACAGTAGCTCGGAATGGAAAACCGAGGGCATCTTTGAGTTCAAAGCGTTCTATTTACCCTATGAGGGGTATAAGTTTCGCGGGTGCGGGCTGTTTGTAAAAAAAATGGCCCCAGGGGTGTTTTCGTAATTTAGCAGCTTCAGACGTTAAATTTTATAACTTTTGAACGGGATCTCGGATTAAAATTCTGAGACCGACGTTGTGCTCAGGAGGTGGTTTTTACCATAAGGGAGGCTTAACCGCGACCCCATCGGGATTTTGGGTTCGGGCCGACGGGCGGGTGGTTAAGCGTTTTCTATTTAAACGCTTAACACACCCCCTCTCCCTCTTCTCCTTCCCCTTCCCCCATGGCAGACCTCCTCTCCCTCTCCACCTCCATCTCCGAAGAGAAAGTCCGGTGAGGTCACTCCGGTGAGGCGTGGTGGTGCCGGTGGATCGTCGCGAAGCTTCGGGCGAAGACCCACGAGGTAGGATGTTGCGTTTGCATTTTCTATTCTCGTACCTACTTTGAGCTCGTTTTTCACTGTCGATTATTTGTTAAAAATTCGATCAAATCCCATAATCATTTAGTATAATTCATGATATTTCCATTTCATTTTTCGGATTTAAAATCCGAGTTCGGAGTCGATCGCAAATGCTCGCCGAAGGTTGCGGGAAATTTGTGATTTCTGGGTGTTTCCAGGCGGGTTCCGGCGGTCCGGTGGGCTTAGGCGGCGGCGTGACACCTACAGGCGGCGACGACTTCTCCTCGGCAGGCAGCAGGTTCCTCGGTGACGGCCGAGGCTCATGGAGGCCGAGTGGCGTCCGGCGGTGGCGCCAGGCGGAGGTGCTCTGAGGCGGAGCAGAAGCACCGGCCGACGCAGAGGGCCGGTTGACGCGGTGTCCGGAGTCGCGGTGTGTGACACCGCTCGGGAGGCAGAGACCCGCTGAACCCGGGTCTCCGCATGGAGAAGCGATCGTCCTCGTGGCCGGTCGGCTTAGAGGCGGGCGGTCCGCGCGGGTGAACCGCGGCCGCGGCGGTCCGGCCGGCAGAGCCGCGGACCGGCAGGACCGGTCCGGTCCGCCCCCACCTGCGTCTGACGACATTAAAATGTCGTAACTCGTAAACGGTGCGTCCGATTGATGCGACGTTTAAGATGGCGGAACCGTATCGACGAGCCAGACTTTTTGAAATGGTTTCGGAAATTTTTAATTACCGAAATAATAGGCCTCGGTGGTGCGGCACGTACGTCGAGGGGTTTGACGTCTTTCCAAAAATATTGCTTTGAGCGGCGTGGATGTATGGGGCGTCCGCTTTGAGTGTCGTCAGTTGCGTTGGGACCCTGGCGCAGGGTAGAATTTTTCCAGGGCGGTTTCGGGCGTTGGGACTGGATTTGAGGTGTGGGCCCCACGGCCTGTCTTTCGAGCTGCGTGCAGCGTTTCACGCCTTTTTCACCGGACGTCCGTTCGGGGCGTGCAAGCAGTCGATGTTGGGAGTTTTTCTGAGGGGATTGCAATGGTGCAATCCGCCCGCCCTAATTCGGCACGATGGTGTGGGGCCCATGAGGGCTGTTTGGGCGTCGACGGTGATTTTCCATCCTTATCATCGGGCAACCGTTTTGGACAAGTGAATTGTCCATCTTGTGTGCTTTTTCGAGAGGATCGCAGCGGTGTGATCCGTTCATTGAGTTTTGGGACCGGGATGCGGGTCCCGCGTGGTACCGCTAGTTCGCGGGGCGCCAGAACGTATCTTTTTCTCCGGATATCCGTTGCACTCAAGTGAGTAGTGCTTTTGACGTGTTTTCCCATGGGGATCACGATGGTGCGAATGCGCCCGACTGTTTTCGGGGCCGAGGCTCGGGATTACGAGACGTCGTTCGGGCGTGAGGTGGTGATGGTGACTTTTTCGTCGGATATCCGTTTGAGGCGAGTAAGTAGTCTATCTCGCGTTTCTTTCCGCGAGGATTACAATGGTGTGATCTATTTGGCCGTGCGGAGCCTTATACGTGATCTTGTTGAATGTGGAGCATGAGAGGTGCTCTAGTGGCGGTTCGTCCTACATTGTTTGTAGCGGACCCTTGGCGTTTGATCGCGCACTCTTGGGAGAGTGATAAAAATGTTTCACCAGATTTGGTTGGCCGTGCCTGGGCCTTTGAGGTGGAGTTGTTACGTCACACCTTCACATTGATGCTGGGTGCCGTGTGAACGATAGCCCTTGGGCTGGAATGAGGTATACTACGGGAGTATACGGGAGCGCTTGGAGGTACGTGTGGTTGTTTGTACTTGAGGATGTTTGTGCGCTCAGTTGGGGTTGACTTGGGGCCACACGTCGTGTGGGACCCACGTGCGTGATGTGATCTACTCTGCGTACTTGACCTCTCGCGACGTAGAGGGTCCCTCTGCGCTCGTCTTTTTGACCAGCAGAGTGGAGTTTCCCCTGGCCTGGTGCACTTTTGTCTGACCAGTAGGGTTGAGCGGTCTCCCCCTAGTCTTGTTATCGATGGTTTGGCCGACAGAGATGGTTTGGTTCCTCTGTTTCTTCAGCTGTGAGGGGTTTCAGTACTGTGCCCTTTCACTGGACTGCGACACCGACTGCGACTACGGGTGTTCGTGCAGCGTGGGCGTTTTCCCCACTTTCTGGGATGAGGTGTCTCGGTCCGCTTCGACAGTGACTCAGCGGATTGGAGCGGGATCGCCTTGTGAGGCCTGGGGAGTTTCTCTCATTGCTCTATGTTCCCTAGTAGAGCTTGTTGTTTTGGGGTGACCAACACTTTATGCGGGCACCGATCCTCTACCCAGGAGGTTGTTTCCAGTAGGGTTGAGGTTGTTCCAGCAGGGTTGAGGTTGTTGCCAGCAGGGCTAAGGTTGGTTCGAGTAGGGCTCTCCAGTGGGTTACCATCCAGAAGGGATGGCCAGTACAACGGTGTGCACCGAGCAGTTACCATCTAGTAGGGATGGCCAGAGCAGTTCCAGGCTTACCTCCAGCGAGGCTGGGCAGTGGTCCCCGATGCTGGGCTTACCTCCAGCTGGGCTGGCCAGTGGTCCCCGATGCCGGGCTTACCTCCAACGGGGCTGGGTAGTGGTCCCCGATGCCGGGCTTACCTCCAGCTGGGCTGGGCAGTGGTCCCTGATGCCGGGTTACCTCCAGCTGGGCTGCGCAGTGGTCCCATCGCCGACTTTAGCCGGGTCACCCTCCAGTGGATTACCCTGTTACGGGACTGGGTAGTGTGGAACCCGTCGACTTTTCGGGTCTCCCTGTAGTGGGAACCCATTGACTTCCAGGGATCCTCCAATGGGGTTGGGCAGGGGGTCGCCTGTCGACTTTGAGTAGACCTCTCGACTGCGGGGCAGTGACGAGTTGTGGTTGAAGTTCCCCCATAGCTCTCAAGTAAGAGGAGTGATTTCCCCCACCGAGACGCATCCTTGTGACGCGACCTAAAACCGTGCGGGTGAGTCAGTGCCGCCCAATGCGGATAGTGTCGAGGTGTGGTGATTGAGCCCCTTGGATTTTGGTTCGGGGCAGACGTGCAGGATGCTGGGCATCGATGGTGTTACTTCTGGGACTATTGGCTACTCGTTTTCTTGGGCTGAGCTATGGGACAGAGATCCCCTTACGATGTTGTTTGGGCTTCTTGGCAGAGAAATTGGATTTGTATATACCTTGTTCTAGTACCCACTTCTTGGGTTTGGTTATTCTCCTTCCAGGAGAGGCAAAGACGCGCGGGGTATGCCACGTGCTTTCCGTGTCTAGTTTCTCATGGCTGGACGAGTCTACTCTCTTACTATAGGTAGCGAAGACTCGACGGGAAGTTCATCCTCTCACCGTTTCCATCTCCTTGTGTTTGGACGAGTCTACCTTCTTTCCTCTTGTTGGGTTGAGTTGGACTCTTTACTGTACTCCTTACTGCCCTCTCTGTTGTGCTCCTTTACTTTTCCCTGTTCTCTCTACTTCTCACCCTTCGGTACCTCCTTTGTTGCTCCATCGAGCCTTCGGGGTATCCTACTGAGTATTTTTATACTCACCCCTACTTGGGCTTTGCCTGCACTTGGTGTGCCTTTGCAGACAACGGACAGGATGGTCGTGACTTCAGTGGAGCATAGGAGTTTAGGAGCTTGGACCGCGTGCGGTGGTTGTAGCCGGGTTCCAGGTGAGAGACCTGTCAGCTGTTACTTTTCGTTTAGCTGTTGCCGGGTTGTGGCACTTGTTGGTTGGGTGCGTGTTTTGCCCATTTTCTTTTCAGTGTACTTTCAGCTTTCTTTGTACTATTAGAGGTCGATGCACTTTTTGGTTTATATATAGCAGTTGCCCGTTTCTTTTCTTGTCTTTACTTTTACTCTGCACTGTTGCATTGAGTTTTCTGCGTGTGTGTGTACAGGTACTTAGGAAAAGGCCTCCCCGAGTTATTGTGCCTTAGGCGCTGGTCGCCAGCCCCTGTCCTATGGAGGCGGGCCTGGGGTAGTTGCGGCTCGAGCCTGGTTAGGGTCGGGTTGTGACAGTTTGCTCCAGCACTCCAGCATAGGTGGGTGGACACAATGAAACCACACCTGCCCATATGTATCTACATAGGCCCTACTCGAAGGTCTAAGCTCTGAAGAATGGGTCTCAAACCATATCTAGGGAGTAGTGCGACAGTTCTGTAAACCTTGTTGAGTACTCTGCCACAGTCATTCCCTCCTATCAAAACTGCAGTAGCTCCTGGATCCACACCGACCTCAGCGTCATAGGATATAACTCTTCCCAGAAGACCCGCTCAAACTCTGCCCACGCGAGCATCTCTTCATCATGGTACGGTGTCACCAAACTCCACCATCGCCCGGTCGAACCATGCAGAAGGCTCTCCACTAGAACCGCAATCTAATCTGGAGGTGTCCTCACTAGGAGGAAAACTCAGGTGACTTCTTCGAGCCAGTCATCAGTGGCCTGAGGGTCTGGATCACCCTCAAACCTCAAAGGTCACTGCCTCTGGAAATCGTACAACGCACTCAGACTTCATGTAACCTCATCATGCAATGTCGGCACAACCATCTGCTCGACATGTGGTGGCTCAACTGGTGGACCACATGGAGGTCAATTCTTAGAACCAGTGCCCTGGTCCATAGCCTATACATCGAGAGAATCGTTAGCACAACCCTACTACAGAACCCTCGCAGGTAGTCGTCATGGAGGCATCCTAAAATACAGTCAAGACTGTCCATAGTCAAAGAGTATATCTGGAAAGACGACTCAAGAAGGAAAAGAGAAAACCCAAAACCCAGTCTTATATGATGCATGTACCATTATGTCCCTCCGACCAGTGTACGAATTCCCCGAGTCGAAAGGCAGATTATGAGAGTCCTGTTGTATGGATATGTCGGCCGCTGTACCAACACTGGAGTCCCTGGCCTGAAAGTCGAACTCGAAACATCCTAACACTACTGCTAAACAACCCAAACCAAACTCACAGCTAGACCAGCTATGATATGAGATCCCAAAGGTGGAACCTCCTCTGATACCACTCTATCACGACCCGAACCATTGGGGTTCAAGCTACGAAACCCCAAGCCCACCTCCAATAGGCCAGGGGATGGCGTCTAGCACCGAGTAGGCTATCACACACATGGGAGGAATTAGCCCAAGGTACTTGTTAAAACACACCCACATACACATCAATGAAACAGTGAAGATATATATAAAACTAAAAAGTAAATGCATGCATACAACTATCCATCAACCAGAGTACAGTAGATGTACAAAAAAGGGCAAAACAGGGCCCACCAAAAGAAAACTGCGGAAGTGTCCAACCTAATCTGAAGGAGGGAAAACACTGTTAAAACACCTGACGGTAATCTTCTCAGCACAAATCTGGTAAACACCCTGGTCAAACCCACTCACAAAGCTCTACCTACTCTGGGTCCTCCTGGGACTCTATTGAAATTCATGTGGTCTGCACAAGACACAAACAAGTGCGGTCAAAGGCCGTGCGTGGGTGAGTATAACAATACTCAGTAGGCATCCCAAAAACCCAAAACAAAAGAGAGAAACTGAAAGGAAATAGTCCGCTTATCCCAGCCAGAGGGAACCCATATGAGATAGAAACTTCATCTCATGACCATCGTCCTCTAAAAACAACTATTCAGTTCAGATCAGGTGCATTCCCATACATACACCTTGAACAATCCAGGTATTCTCAACTCATGCAACAAGCCACATGAGGTACCAAAATCATCACCAACAACGGTACACAACTAGGAGAGCACACTCCACAAACACTGTCATCCCAGATGAAACTTTTCTGAGAGATACACTCCATCGGGTCCCACACAAACATCTCAGACGCTCACCTGAGAGATCACACTCGTCGGATATCGTCACTGAAGAAACCTTGCCGAAACACCATAAACACCAAACTCCTTCGATAGTGGATCTCTCCTAGGGTCTTCTAGGGGATTCTTGAACCCACACCGGTATACGAAGATCTCACAGATAGGGGATCACTCCTAGGATCCGATGGGGGATACCACAACCCGTTCTGACGCTCGACAGAAACACATCACTCAGATAGATGATTGTCATCCGTGTAAAGGTGGTTACGACAATACCACAACCCTATATGGTACATCTCACTCTATAGGGGATTGAACTGACGATGTTGCAACTCTACCGAAACCATGTGCTAAGTATGTGATTATATAACCAACGATACCGCAACCGTACTGGACACCTCATCTGGAGTAGGGTGTCGTATACCCGATGATTTCACAACTTTACTGAGTACGGCCCACCATGTAGGGGATCATAATCCTGATAATTCCAAAACCCTATGGCGTTAACCATCTAGATAGGGGATCGACGCCCGTGTATTAGCAGTCACAGTGATACCAAGAACCCAATCTAGGGAAAATATGGGAGAGGATCCCGCTACAGGCCCACCGGAGGGATGCCACAACTCTAACAGATTAAACATCCCATCGAGAGGATCACAAACCTACAAGAAGGTTGTGATGCCACAGAAACCCTCTTTGGAATTAACCAAGGGAGTACCCTGAACCACAGTTGGTCCAAACGTCGCTAACCGGAGTGACCCGCCACAACACCACACTACGCACCTCCTAGGCCGATACCGAGGCCACCATCGTGATCCACGCATAAAAACATGCAGGTTAGGGTGTTAATCACCCGAAACGGACTATCATTGAAAAAGGAACTATTCATCACAGCTAGCGCAAGTGAGTCCCACAAAATGATCCCTAAAATCTTCAAGAGGATCATACCACAGGGATCCCCTTTGGAAAAACATGCAGAATCGACAACTCATTCGTCCGAAATAGACACCCAGTAAAAAAGGTACTAATAAAAAAAGCCATCTCTGTTGGGGCCCACACCTCGATCCTGAAACACATCGAACGGATCGCACCATTGCGATCCTCTCAGAAAAACACACAGGATCGACTATTCATCTGCCAAAATTAGACTCATGGTGCGAAAGTTGCATTTCTCCATAAACGCCAAAACACGGTCTCATAGGGCCTGCACCCCAAAAGTAGTCCCAACACCCAAAAACCATCAAGAAAAGTCCGAAGTGCCATCAGGATCTCAATGCCACTAACGGCACGTCAATCAGACGCTCTGGGTAGAAGATACAACGGCACGAAGCCAAATAATAATGAAATATCATTATTTTATTCGACGTTTCAAGGCCATGGGCCAAAATCCCGAGTCAAAAAATTCTCAATGTGTGTTCAAAAGGTCCGTCTCGATGCAAGGAACGCGTCGCCGCAAACGGCTCGCAAATCAGACTTACGATTTGTGTGTTACGGGGGTTTACAGAACCCCCGAAAAATCCTGGCCAGACCACCGCCGTCCTCACTGAAAACCACTGCGCCGCTACCAGATTCCACCGCGCCACTGCCAAAATCCGTTGCGCCTCGCCGGATTTTTCCTTGGACACCCACCGGAATCCTGGTTTTCCGCCGGAAATCTTCCGAGAAACCCCAGGAGCACCCCGATGCTCCAAAATCAGATTCAAAACATGTTTCAGAAACCTCCAGACCTGAACTACACAACCCCTATGATGATTTGAAGAAAAACAACACAAAAACAGAATCCAAGATTTTAAAACTCAAACCGCCTACCTTGTGGGTGAAACCCCGACGATATGCACTCCAAAGCATCCGCTACACGATCTTGAAGCGTCCGTCGTCGAAATCTGAGCTCGACGACACCTCGATCATGAAATTTGGTCATCGATTCGCCATCAGGAGGGGAGGAGGAGGAGGAAGGAGGGGGAGTTCCTCCCCTACTGCGCACCATACGTCCAAGTCGGAGAGGAGAGAAAACAGGATATATATTTTTAAAATATCTCCAGCTCCTGACTCGCCTCCGCCCGATACCCGATGCTAACAAAGTAAAGGTCACCCTTAGGGTAAATGCGCTATCCTGAGTAGAATAGAGGACTCAAAATTGAGTTCCGAGGCTCCATTCAGAAGTTATTTGAGCTGACTCTCATACATAAACTTTTCCTTTTATTAACAAAAATTCCCCCTGGTGGATTTTCTCACCGTAGGCCCACGCCCGCAAAGTTTACACCCCGGCCTATGGTAAAGGACACGTTCCGAACACAAACGTGCCCTCCGAATCCTATTCTGAGCTACCGTTTAGGATTTATCATACCCCCACCATGTGCATAGTATAAAAAAACTTAATATTTTTATAAAATTAATTCTTGGCACACAAGGAATCAGAATCACATGCCGTCTTCACGACTAGCTCTGGCATAATTCATAGAAATATTCAAAAGTATGACTGGGCCAAAACCGAGTCACTACATTATGGGTTATTTATGTTATTCCAAATGTAGTAATATTATTCACTTTATAATAGTTTTTAGAAAAAGGTGATGTAAAGACTAAAAATAAACTTATACTAAAATATTATACAAAAATGATTTAAATTTAATTAAATATATTTTTTATAACTTAATTATACGTCTGTTAAATTTAAATAATATTAAAATAATAATGTTTCCTAATTTATTATATTGAAATGATAAATTTTTTTAAAAAAAAGGGTTTTCCACTATTCACTAAAAAAATTAATATTTTTTTGAATAATATCAAAATTGCACCATAATATAATATAGATATTCTGATTTAAAATTTGACATATATTTTGTATAATATAATTTATAAATGTTCCAAAAATAACACTAATATCTTCTCAAAAAATGAAATTAAAAACCTTTTTTGATGAAAAAATATTTTTAAAGAATAAAATTACCTTTTTTTAAATTAAGTGATTATTTAGTAAGAATTTATAAATAAATTTTTTATGTGTAGGAAATTTATATACATTTCATATAGTGTTTAATTCTATTCATGAACATCAATTTAAGAACTAGGTTATAATGGAAGTATTTAAATAATCTTGATTCATTTTGGTTTCAGTGTTTCGTGGCGCATATGCAATCGAAAGTAGTTTCCCTTTTTAAAAATCAATGTTTCAAAAACACATCTTCCTTCTATGGAATAAATATTCTCACATGGATGGCTGGATTAACATTCATTGGAAAATGATAGGGTATATCACCTTCACTTCTAATTTTAACATCCATCTTCTATAAATCATTAAATATCTCAACTCTTTTAATCTTGATCATGGACACACTTGTATGGCCTTTCCAACATAAAGCATCATCCACCTTTTTCACTTCCCATGGTGGTAGTGTACATAGTAGTTATAATATTTAATCAACTCCCACAATCTCTTTTGGATCATATTAAACTCTTTATTCAGGAATATATACCTCTAGTTATAATGATCACTATATATGTTACACTAGTCACCATAAAGATAACGTCTCAATAACGTCCCGTATCTGGGTGCCACTAAAAGGGGCCCCATACCCGGTTGGTCACATAGCCACAATCGCATTTCCCCAAACTCCAGAGGATACCGAATAACATCAAGGGCCTCGGGTGTGATAGTGGGGAAACTATGCCCTCATTTGAAGAGTATAACAAAACAGAATACAAAACAATATAGTAGTGGAAGAAGTAAACAGTATACGACTGAAACAAAATAGCAGAAGTCGGATAGATAAATATCCAAGTCTCATACTATTCTTATTATAATGAAGTAGATTATATGTTCTATGAATGTAGCCAAAACAGGATACACTACAATCAGATGAAAATACAATACAGGTGCATAAATAGAAATAAAAACAAGAAGAATCACAAGCCTAGACTTTGTCCCTTGCTCTCCTGCTCCTTAATAGCAATCAAGTACCTGTGTAAGGGTGCTTCCCCTTATCTACCCCTACAATCATATAATCTCTTTGGGCCCAAAATCATAACCCAAACAGGGTGTGAGACTAATCACAATAGGAAACCAGAATTGATCTTTGCCTAATAGTCAGTGAATATATGCTATAACAGTAAAATAAAACAGTAAGTAGGATATACTCAAGAAAACAATCTTTGTATTTTTTTATGTTCTTGAGCAGTACAATTTCATTTATGTGAGACTATCTCAACATTAGACCATAGCTTTCCAATCCCCCATATAGAAGTAAATACAACATATGTCTCAGAAGATCATCTAGATAAAATATGAATACTGAATCCAGGCTTGTTCTTTGGCTTTGTAGATGCATCATAAGTCATTCCATTTAATTTAACAAGTTCTGTGAACTAATGTCTCGACGTCTGGACTATGCCCATCGACCCCCCGTACCAAAGTAACTGTCAAATCATGAAATCACCTATTTTAAATTTAATAATATCAGCATTTCAACAAATAATCATTTTTTCAGTTTCCAATAGAGAACATCATATATATCCCTCAATGGATCAAAGATTCGCGCAAGATTTATAAATATGACTCTGTGTGCCCGATGAACAAAACAATGGCTCGATCACAGACTTTAAGTAATTAACATCTTGAGTTCGTCCATTGCCTTTTAACCAAGACAATGGTTCACCAAAGGTAAGCAAGGTGTAATTAGTCACAAGATCCCGACTTTGTATTTTAACCAAGACTGTGGCTCAACCATTTATCATTACCACTTTTAATCACTTAACAATTCATTTCAAATGAGAAACATGTAAATTAAACTATCACATAGATTTAAACATAACCAATCACATGTGAAATTTATATAGCATCAAACACATTCAAATTAAAATATTTCATGGTTTTAATCATAACAATTCACATAGGCATTTCATATATCAAAATATCATTCTAATCAACCCCAAGAGGTAAAAAATTCACACACCTCAAACGAGTTCGTTTCAAATGACTAACCATGGGAAACACACTCATGGGTTTCCTAGATGCCAAATAGTCAGCAATCACATGCTTAAATTTAAAATAATCAAATCTATAAACACCATTAGGAATCTACATGTGTCAATTATATAGAAAAACAATACCCAAATATGGTCTCATTCCATTTTGGCACATATAATCAACTCAAAATTTAACGAAAGGCACAAGATAACCTAACTCTATTTCTTATAACTGATATAACCTAACGTCAACCCATGAATTGGCCTAGAACAACATAGATATTATAAAACAAGTAAATCCTTAAACCTTTAATAACATTATCAAGAACAAAAACCATCAAGAACAGCTCAAGGAGAAGAAATCTATTATAGAGATGAATATAACGAGACCAAAAGCACTTGAATCGGGTTTTAAATGATGAAACAGGTGAAGGAAAAGTTCTTGCGGCTCCTAGTTCTTCACCTAATAGCTTTTCATTCTTGGAGAAGAGAAATCGAGGCTACTGCCCATTTTAAGCCAAAATTTAGTAGTATATAGTGGGTATGTTAGTATACATGGTTTGTATGTCATTTTAATGTTCATAATTTCGCTGACTTACTTTACACGTCTCACACCGACCTTGCTAACAAGACTGCACGACTTATACTAAAAAGTACCCAGCATGTACTATCATTTTCTTCTCTCCCTTTATATAAAAATCACACATTTTGCATCTCCATCCTACACATCCAGACAACACAGTGTGTACAAAGGATTACATGGAATGATCTACTAAAAACATACCATTTTTTCCATTTTTACTAGTTTTCTCAAAAAAAAACTCGAAGGAAAAGAAAAAAAATAAAACCATACCTCATAATAAGAACTGGGTTCTTAGAAACATCCCCCTTAAAAAAATGTTTCCCCGAATTTCCCTACCAAGGGTGGTGATGGAACATCTGAGAATAAGTTTTGCCACTAAGCATGTACGTCGGCCTCCATCTCCCAAGTCTCATCCTGAACACAATTGTGTTGCCATGGAACCCACATCAAAAGAACATACCAGCCACATATAACATTCATTCTACGATCCATAATATGAATAGGATGCTCCTCACAGGATGAATCAACCTAAATCTCAACCTCCTCGGGATGAAAAATGTGAGATGGTTCTGAGTGATAGTGGCATGACTGAGATACGTGGAAGATGTCATGTATGGATTGGTACCTATGAGGCAACTATAACCAATAGGAAACTGACCAGACTTGTTACAGAATCTCAAATGGTTTGACATATCACGATGAAAGATTACCCTATCTCCTGATCTTCTTGTGTCCCAATATCCGGGCGACACATAGAAAAACATGATCCCTGAACACAAACTTAAAGGGTCATCTATGGCGATCATCCAAATATTTATGATGAGACTGCATAATATCCATTTGCTTTTAAATCATGTAAACCTACTCAGTAGTCTATACGATAAGATGAGGTCCCAACATAGCTGCCTCTCTTACATCCATCCAAGACAGGGGCGATCGTCATGGTCTACCATACAAATCCTAATATGGAACCATCTGAATAGTAGCCTAAAATCATTTATTATAACAGAACTCAACTAGGAGTATATGCTTCTCCCAATAACCTAAAAATTCTAGGACACATGTACACAAAATTTTCTCTAGAATCTGTATCGTACTCTCTGACTGGACATCGGTGTGAGGGTGGTATGTTGTGATTAGAAGCACATGTGTACCCAGTTCCCTCTGAAAACTCTTCTAGAAACAATATGAAAAGTAGGCATCACTATATTAACCTATAGAATGAGGAACCCCATGAAGTCGTACCAACTCTCAGATATACATCTTTCTGATCACATCAACAACAAAGGTTTCCCTGATCGGTAATTAGTGAGTGTCCTTTATAAGTCTGTCAACTACAACCCACACAACATGATTTCATCTAGTCGATCTCTGTAACCCCATCCTGAAATCCATCATGACATCATCCCAATTCAACATAAAAATAGGTACCAACTGTAAAAGTCCAGTTGGCTGCTGATTTGTTTCCTTTACTTGATGATAGGTGTAACACCTCATAACAAGACCTGCTAATTATCTCTTCATACATGATCACCTGTACTTCTAGATTAAGTCACGGTACATCTTGGTGACTTTGGGATGCACTACCAAAGATTAAGCATGAAACTCCTGCATTAGATCATCGTGTATATCCCCTGGAACCCACACACTTACATGGACACACAAAACATTATCCTTTCCTATCATCATCCAGGAGGAGGGTCCTCACCTAATGAACTCTCACGTAGAACCAGGCCTTCAGAATTTGATAGCTTCCTCTTCCACGACTGTGTCCATTAGGGTAGTGGAAAAATACAAAGTTGATTGATAAGTATGCCCCTTACTGTGTTGAACCTCTAAATGAATGTTAGAGAACAATGACATTAGTTTCCAATCACCACTGTCCTCTAGCACTACCAATATCTGATTCATATTGCTCAGTGCATCAGCCACTGCATTTCCTTTTCCAGGCATATAGGCAAGCTCAAAATCAAACGACTAAATGTATTCCACCCATCTGTGTAGTCTTGAATTCAAATCACACTGAGTGAAGATATATTTGAGACTTTTGTGTTTAGTGTACACCACAGAATTCTCTCACAATAAATAATATGTCCAGAAGCAAAATGCACGAACAACTGTAGCCAAGTCAAGATCATACATTGGGTAATTTCTCTCATGTGGCCTCAACTGTCAAGACCCATACAAAACTACTCGATCTCCATGAATTAGAACTTCTCCCATCCCAATACTGAATGCATCATAGTACACTGTGTAACTCGTACCTAGTTCAGGAAATATCAGTATCAGCGGTGAAGTTAAATGTCCCTTCAACGCATGAATTACTGCCTCACAGGAACTTGACCACACAAACATTACACCTTTCTTGGTCAAACCCATCACCGACACTGAAAATCATGAGAAATCATTTATAAAACTCTTGTAGTAACTATCCAACCCCATGAAACTATGCACCTCAAAAAGATTCTTGGGATGATCCTAGTTACCTACTAGTTTCACCTTCTTTGGGTCCACTGATACTCAAGTCTCTGAGATGATGTGACCCAGGAAGTGAATATGTTCCATCCATAAGTGACATTTTGTGAGCTTAGCATATAAATGATGCTCTCTAGTGTATTAAAACCATCTCAATGTGTTTTTTATGGTCTTGTATATTGTGAGAATACACTCAGATATCATCAATGAAAAACTCCAAAAAGGAATATAGTTAAAGATGAAACACTATGTTCATTTGTTCCATGAGAACTACTAGAGATTTCATGAGACCAAAATGCATAACCAAGTACTCATTGAGTCTGTACCTCCTAAAAAAAGTTGTGAATGGAATGTCTGCAGGTCGAACACGTACTTGATGAAATCCTGAACCCAATTCAATATTCAATAACACTCGAACTACTCGATATTGATCAATCGGGTCATCTATTCGTGGTAAGGGAAATCAGTTTTTGACTGTCAGTTGGTTCCATTTTTGATATTCCAGGAAAATTATGAGTGTACTGTCCACTTTGTTTTGCGAAATGGACCAGTGCACTTCTAGGGGAAGTACTAGGTAAGATAAAACACTTACATTCTAGATCTTCCAACAGCCTCTTGAGCTCTTACCACTATGTCATAGCCATCTTGTAAGGAGGAATAGATAACGATGTATCTCCTAGCACTAACTCAATAGTGAACTTGACCAATCTAACCGGAGGATATCCTGAGAATTCATCCGGGAAAACATTTCTAAAATGATCATCCACCAGAGGAAAATCTATCATACATGTTCCCTAATAATCCATATATAAACTTGCAATTTGGGCTATCATCCCACCGAGCCCACAATGTTCGGGTCCAGCTCGGTTCGATTGGATATCTCATTCTCCCTTGTATAGAAATGACCCACCCTATGGTGATGTAAAACTCACAACATAATGATAGCAGTCAATGAAGGCCTTATAGGATACCAATCAATCCTTCATGAGGATGACATCAAACCCTTTCATATCTAAGATGTAGAGATCCCAAAAGAAGTGGAATCCTCCAATCTCAAGGGGGAACTCCTTACTCAAATGAACACCAGCTGTTCTAATTAATAACAGAGTTTCTAGAGTCATAACATTCTCAGAAGTATAAACACAATGGCCAAGACTGTCCAAAAAAGGAACATATATCAAACTATGAGAAACTCCAGTATCACAAATTGAAGAAGATAAAATAGAGGAGAATAAAATAGTACCTCTGACAGTAGAAGGTCTGGGATCCTACTCATGTTGGGTCTATTTCACTGCTTATTTCTAAACTGTATCACATGACTATGACAGAGGCTAGATACCCTGAGCTAATCCACCCTGCTGTCGCTGAGATCCTAGGGTCTGGCTACCGCAACCACGCCCACTGACTTGTCCTGCACATCGCGACATAGTCTAGTTTCCAGACTGGTGGGACGCTACTGAACCTACTTCTGCATGTAGAGTCTATACATAACCTCTCTCTCTAGACACTGGGGAAAACTTCTTATAGACGTGCTCTAGATGGCCCATCTTTCCACAAGCTTGGAACTAAACTGGGTCCTTTGGGCACTATGGTCTGTTATGCCCAACTCTGCCACCCTGATAGCACCTTACATGGCTACCAAAATATACATCTTAAATGGTCATATTCCCATGTAAGAACTGCAGTCAACCCTTCTTTCCTCCAATCGAGACAGTACACGATCTTGGTGCCGAACCACCATGGATCACACCCCCGTATTTCCTTTAGGTTTTTCTCAATAATAAATGACGGATTCACTATGTAATGTACATAAGGAACCCCAAAACATTTTCCTGAGCTCATATGTCGTATCGAATACCATCCTCAATTCACCTAGATCTTAATGCCTCATCACCCATCAGAACAGTTGTGAATCTCTAAAGGTCTATAAAGTAGGCCGGATAGTCCATCACTGACATAATACCTTACTCTGGATTCATGAAATCTTGGGATCTGTTGGCCCTGAGGTTCTCAGGAAAGAATTAGTCCTAGAAGACTTCCATGAAGTCTCCCAAACCATGCACCATTCGTAGTCTATTTTCATGATAACATCCCACCAACTCTTTTCATATTCACATATCATATAATTTTCATGATTTAACCTCCTCTTAGGAGGTATCTCATGATGCTCAAAGATAGTCAACACTGATTCCATCCAAGATTTTGCAACCTGTGGTCAGCCAACCCATGAAAATGTAGGCGGATGCTACTGCTAGAATATACGTGTTAGCTCTTCCATAGATGTGGTAGTCTGCGGTGCTTTTTGGAAGGTCTTTATGAACCTCAAAAAACCTTCTCAGAAATGTGCATATACAACAACGTCTGATATAACAGTTGGTGCCGCTGCTGGCAGAACTGGAGGATCCATCGGTAACCCTTGTCCCACCATTTTTGGATTATGCCCATCACCACTCTCCTGGTGTACAAATTGAGATCATCCTAGTGACATGACTCTACAATGTCCCGCAAACAAACCAAAACATTGACTTAACAAAAAATGTACTGTTAGTTGGAAGTGAAAGAATAGAACATGTTAATGAAAAACACTAATTTTTTTAAAATATGAGTACACAAACGTGTATTATCCCTTACACGACATTTCCTCCATGGCCTTTACCTGGGAATATACTTCTACCCAATATGGTCATGTAACACCCCATGTACACAATGTATTACCCACTAGACATGGTGTGTACTTTAGTATCCTTCATGCCCAGGTACTTCTAGACAGTCATAACTACATTGTTCTACTGGTGTAAGACTACACAGCGTGTTCCCCAAGAGACACAACATGTACATCTATGTTTTTATCAGCCCTTGTCATTAGTCACATGGTCGGATATATGGTAGACTTATACACAGTGTGTAATCCCATTACACGGTGTGTCCTACTCAAAGCTCGAAAAGCCATGTTCCCTCCTCACATGGAAGGTTACACGGTCAAGGACTACAAAAAGTGTATACATGGTTCCTGACATATTCTTCTTAAAACATGGAACACCTCCTTCCTCGAATAGGAAGGACACACGACTTGTTAGAGTAGACTACATGCCTTGTATATTGGTATTTTCATGACCGAAAATACAAATTACCAAGAAAACCAATGATCTGCATAAAAACCATCCAGTGGGATGCCTAATTCAAATTCGTGAGGGCCCATACTCCCCCCAAATAAAACATTGTCACCTAATCAGAACTTATCATAATACAATTATTGATAAAAAATGAATTATGATACTTCAAATTCCTTTCTAAGAGGGGGCATACACCTCAAGAAATAATGTTTGTAGTCCATTCCATCCAAACCATAGCACACACCAATATACCTATCACAACAGCAGACATAACTACCACATCATATATCACAAGAACATATGATAACTAATGAATTCTAGAGGGAATGACATAATTCATGGAATTTGATTCTAAGAGTACCTATATGATGCATGAGATGGAATAAACTCATCTCATCGGGTTTCAACTAAAATAGAACTCACAATTGAATAAATTGTAGTAGCATAAATCAAGTGCGTCACCCAACAGTGAAAGAGAATCAACTGTAATAGCTCAAAATCTAAATATGACAAGTCATTTCAATGAAATTTGTAATTCCCTGTATTCAAGGTTTTTATTCCCGAGAATAAATAATTACCAAATACCCATTCCTTCTTATCCATATCTATAGGATCAAAATAGTAAGACAAAGTAAAAAATTAAACTCATATAAGACCACTTTGTAATGTCCCAGATCTGGGTTCCACTAAAAGGTGCCCCATACCCAGTTAGACACATGGAATCATGAGCATTATAAAAAACACCAAAGGCTTCTGACTAGAAGCAAGGGCCTTGGGTGTGATAGTGGAAAAACTATTCCGTCATTGGAAGATTATAACATAGATGAATTCAAAACAATAAAGTAGCAGTAGCAGTAAATAGTATACGACTGAAGAAAAAAAACGGAAGTCTAATGGATAAATATACAAATCTAAAATGATACATATGATAATGAAGTATGTTATATATTCTTATAAAGGATCCAAAACTGGATACACTACAATAAGTTACAAATTCATTACAAGTGTAGAAACAGAAATAAAACTCAGAAGCATCGCAAGCCTCAGATCGGTCCCATGCTCTCCTACTTCTATGCAGTAATCAAGTACCTAAATAAGGATGCTTTCACTTGTCTACAATTTACATAATATAATGTTTTTAGGAAAAAAAGAATGACCCAAACATGGTGTGAGACTAATCCACAATGGAAACCACAAAATATTCATTCCTAACAGTAAGTGAATATATGAAATAGTAGTAAATGAAAATAGTAACTAGGAATTACACAAGTAAACTATCTATTTATTCTGTTTACATTTTTGAGTTACTCAATTTCATTTAAGTGAAACTACCTCGAGATTCGGCCTTAGCCTACCAATCCCCTGTATAGAAGTAAACACAATAGATTTCTCATAAGATCATCTAGATAAATAGTGAAGACCAAATCCATGCTTGTTCTTTAGCTTGGAAGACATGTCATACGTCATTCCATTTCAATTAACAAGTTTTGTTTACTACGTTCTTATAGTCTGTCCAAGGCCCATCGACCCCCCATACCAATGTAACCTTAAACTCATGATATAACCTATTTCTTATTTAAGCATATTTACCATACAAAATTTAATTATTTATTCAGTTGCCAATATATCCCATCCTAGATATCCCTTAATGGATCCAAGATTATCTCAACATTTATATATACGTCTCAATCATCCCGACCAACAGAATTGTGGATTTCTCATGGCTTTTAATTAATTAACCTTTGAGTCTGTCCATTCCATTTTATCTAAGACAATGGTTCACCCATGTAAACTAGTGTGTAATTATTTACATGAGCCTGAACATGAATTTTAACCAAGATTACAACTTTCCCAATGCAAATTACCTATTTTAATCTTTTAAAATTTCATTTCAAAAGTGACCCATGTGAGTTAAAGTATCACATGGATTTAAACATACTAACTCACGTGGGAAATTCACATAGCCAAAAACAAAAAAAAATTAAATTATTGCTTGGTTGTAATCATAGAATCTCAGGTGGGCATTTCATATATCAAAATATTATTCTAATAAACCCTATGAGGAGAGAATTCACATACCTTAAAAGAATTATTTCCAAACGAATCACCATGGGAAACAAACTAAGGGTTTGTCCCTAAACCAAACAAATCATCAATCACATGCTTTAATTACATGAAATCAAATACCTAAAAATCATTAGGCATCTACATGTTTCAATTCTAGAGAGAAATATTACCAAAAATGGGCTCATACCATTTTGGCACATATAATCAAGTTGATATTTAACGAGAGGCACTAGACCACCAACATCAATGCTGTATAACTGATATAACCCAACATCGGCCCTTGAATTGGCCCAGAACAGCATACATATATGAAAAGAGGTAAATCATTCAACCATGAATAATATTCTCAAGAATATAGATTATCAATAACGACTCAAGGGGAACAAATATCTTATATATAGAAATCCAATGATATTGAAGGCACATGAATCAGGTTTTGGATGACGAAACTGGAGAAAGAAAAGTTATTGTGGCTCCTAGTTCTTCACCCGATGGATATTCTGTCTAGGAGAAGAGAAAATGAGGCTAGTTCCCATTTTAGGACAAAATATTGTAGTACATGTTGGGTAAGTTAACATACACAGAGTGTATCTCAGTTTACTATTCATAATTTCACCAACATACTTTACACCTTTACACTGACCGTGTTGGCATGACTACACAACATGTACTAAGAAGTACATAGCAGGTTGTGGATTTTTCATCTCTCTCTAGCCATCAATAGCACACACCGTGAAACCCCATCCAACAAGGCCAGACTACATGATGTGTACACAGGATTACACATCAAGTTCTACTAAAAACGTAACATTTTTTCCAGTTTTCCTTGTTTTCTAAAAAAATAAAAAGGAAAAGAAAAATAAAAAATTATTCCTCATAAGAAGAAACAGTTTCTTACAGCCTCCATATTTTCCATAAAAAATTATTACATTTAGCTCAAAATAAATGGTCAGATAATATTTCTTATTAATATTCAATTGTTGAAAGCAAGAAGATCACTCCATATACTTATTCATTATGATGCATCCCATTAGGTTTTTTCAGGAATTAC
Source organism: Viscum album (assembly GCA_963277665.1). Lineage (NCBI taxonomy): Eukaryota > Viridiplantae > Streptophyta > Magnoliopsida > Santalales > Viscaceae > Viscum > Viscum album. Next base: position 186,715,645 of record OY728133.1, on the reverse strand, counting down.
TAAATATTACAAACCTTTTTCCACTATAGGGTAACGTAAGTACACGTGTTCTAACTAACTTTCTTTTTAGCTCATTGAAATTAGCAACACATTCATCAATCAAAATTAACATGGATACCATCCAAATAAATTTTTATAGGATTAGATATCCATGTTAAATATTTCATAATGAATTGGTAGAAATCTACCAACCAAATAAAACTATGTATCTTAGTTACCATTGTTGGTATAGTTCATTGTTCAATACCATTCTTCATTGATGGATCCATCGATATAACCTCACATGAGATTATATGACCCAATAATTAGAATTTATTTATCAAATATATACACATGATAAATTTAGCATATTATTTATAATTTCTCAGGGTCATCAATATAATCAAAAACTAATGATAATGTTTTTCATTGTTATTTGAATATATAAGAATATTATCTATGGAAACTACCACAAAACAATCTAGGTAATCTATAAAGACTATATTCATTATATAAATAAATATTATGAGGAATTGTTAAGTCAAAATTACTTCACAATTAATTCAAAATGAGTATTCCTCCTATGTAAGGTATTTTTAGATATATGATCATTTTTGACTGTTAATTGATGATTTTCATAACAATTTTGTTTCTTGGAAATGTATTGAGATCCATAATGTTTAGAAAAAAATCTTTAATATGGGGTATAAGATACTTTTTTTAATAGTGATCTTGTTATGTTCTAGACTTTCAATGAACAAACACAGTGAAACATATTTCTACTTTGAAAAAATGAACAATTTCACCCCATGTTGATGAAATAGTGCTTATAAATTCCTTATCAAGATTATGCCAGTGTTTCTTCTTCAATTACCACATATCAATTTGTTCAATTCTATATAGAGTATTTAAAAAGGCTTTATAACCATTATTTGTTGTATATAAAACTTAACATCACAATTTGGGGGAATACTATGAATGTATTAAAAAAACATAACATTTTTAACAAAAAAATTAGAATATGTTTGATTTTTGGTTTCTCCACAACTATATGAGATAAATATACATCACGAATTGGTAGTAATACGCATATAATGGAAGTATCTTCTATTGCAATTTCATATTCATACTTTAATAAAAATATTATCAAATGTTCACTCGATATATAAAATTTGATGTATCTTCCTTTGAAATTGATATGGTATCTATATTAGGAGACCCCATCCATGACCATAATAAATGTAAAATCAACTAGAGGGAGAATCAAAAAAAATTTAGGAAGTAAATTCTGAAAAAATTCTATTATAGTGAAGCCGTATATATGAGATATGATTAACATACCATTAGGTTTTGTTACTGGAAACTCAAAAAATTGACACAGAGGTGGTTATGTGACACAGTTGTAAAATTAATCACAAAGAAAATAGTGGTCAGGGATATAATAAAATAATAAATTTACAATTATAGAGTAGATGTTAAGTGTACCTTTTAACACATAGTTCTTACGACCCACTTCAGTAGTTCTGATTGAGGGCACTCCCCCATTGTCTTTGTGATTAAGAGATTTTTTATAAAACATTCCATCATTATTCCTCATATTCATACATTAATTGATGTAATTTATATACTCATTATAATTATATAATTTTATTGTGGGAGGAAAATTCTATTTTTTTCAACAACCATTCCATTGAATAGCCTATTTACATAACACTGGAATTATTTTGCATGATGTTTTTATTTTTAATAGTTAAAGAATATATTAACCTCATATGGAAATTTTCCCCATGCTTCCTTCCACAAATTTACCATGAAAGAAAATTGGTTTTATTTACTCTATGTTTTTTATTATTATAATTTTCCATAAATTACATCATTCATTTTTTATACTTAATACCATAAGAACACTAAGAGTCTCCAATTTACAATTACATCATGACACCCTATAAAATTAGTTAACCATAGATATCAATGTTTCTTATATAAAATACATTTTTATATTTTCTCTCAATCGAGTAAATAGTTTTTAAAAGTTTCATTCAGGATAAATTATATAATTAGAAGCATACCTTGTAAGTCTGTGGAAATTTTCCTCATAGATAAAAATTTATTCTTCATCCTTCCTCATTTGGCCTTAAAATTATATTTCCAATTTTGGTTAATGAATTTAGGTAAAATACATATTGAAAAATATATTCTCAAAATCTTCCCATGTCATGGAGTCAATTATGTCCTCTTTACTTATATTCACAATAATATCTCACCATTGATATGATTCACATTCCAAATGTTATACAATAAGGAAAAATTTTAAATGTCTCAAAGATTGTTTAATAGAGAATATATTTTTAGTGGCACTGATTCATTTTTTAATTATTAATATTCCAGTTGTCACACTGAATAAAGATGGAAATTTCCACATAATAGACTCAAATGTTATTTATTTCATCCTTTACCTATTTAGAAGATCAACATGGTTAATGTTCCTATTTATATATTGAGATAGATTCATGATAATATCCATAAAATTTCATATTATATATCCCATTTAATATCTTTCCTCAGGAGTATGGTCATTTAATTTCCCATCCCATTCATCATTAACATTATTCCTCTTGTGTTTGACCATTAAATATGAGAAAAAAGAGTTGGATAAGCAATAATAATCATAGTGAGTAATCATTTAATCCTGGAAAATCATTCACATGTTATTTAAATCATCAAAACCTTATTTTAAATATATTAAACCTTAAGTTTATACGAGGATATTCATAGTCATCATCAATTATAATCCATCATAATGGTTCAAAAATAAAATGTGAATTAATCAAAGAATATAATCTAGGATTTTCTAGCCATGTGTTTTGTCTTAATCCTACACATCATTCAATAGTGATGATTGGCTAAATTCCCAATCCACCCTTTTCAGATTTGTATTCATTAGGTACATCTATTACACATTTAAATACAAATTCAAGAATCTTGTATGGGATTTATCTTCACGGAAAACCACCCAAACATTAATTTACTAAAGCATAAAGATGGTATATTATACATAGACTCGTCAATAGTTTTTTTAACAAATTTATCTAATACTAATATCAAAAAATTAATTAAGAGCTACTATGTTACAATATTAGGTGATCAATAATTTCATATATATATATATATTACATCATATTAGAATAATATTTAATATATATCATAAAAAACATGCCCCGAAACATTAATGGTTTAGTGTATTTGAAGAATCAACACATGTGTACACTTATTTTATAAAAGATATTAAACATATCCCAATAATATATTATAAAATTTTATACTTGTTATACATACTATATATAATAAATTTAGAAATAACAATTGAAAGGAAACCTAAGAAAATTCATATTAGATTACAAGTAAGGGTAAATATAAGAGTTATCAATCAATGATCATTTGTGAGCACACTATAAGAATAAGGTAATAAGAATGTTATTATTACTTATAATAATCACACACAATCATTCAAATATCATAAATCATAAATGATGAAATAAGGTTTATCAATAAAAAAAGAAATACTCACAAAGTGTATGGAATAACCAATAATCAATCATGTGTTCTGTGATCATATCAAAAGAAAAATAAATAAATTTTTGGAATACACATATTTATATATAATATATTTCCTTAGTCAATGATGTTTTCAGGGAAATCATATTGTATTGGGTTCACTTCACATTCTATTATTCCTTCAGTCAAGTATTACTCAAATGGATATCATAGTGGATAAATACTCTTACTTGAAAAGGATTAATCCCCATTAAACTTCTTATTTTCTAATGATAAATCCATATTTACCCATTTCATTGTAGGGATATCTAATTATAGTCATAACAACCACATAAAAAATTATACATATTTGTTTCAAAAATAATAAACATTCATCATATCATCATATCATAACCCATGGAATTGAAATTAGTTTCAATAAACTTTTAACCATTCATGATAGCATAACTCGGGGAAAATAAATGTGTTTCATATAGGTTTCATCATAAATTAATTAACATATGTGAATGAAATGGGTTATATTGAGTCATCTAAAAATTATCATGATCATTAGAAATTAATATGAATAAATTTTAAAGAATTTTAATATAATATCCATAATTAATCATAAAAATCATTTAAATACATTATCATATATTATAAATAAATCTAAAATATCACTTAAAACATTATTTTAAATAATGAGGACATATCCTTTTGTTTTGATTAAATTTTAACTAAAAAATCACCGAATATTGTAAGAATCCTTTTTGTTAAAAATAAGAAATGATTTCTTTAGGAAAAAATTAAATTAAATAATGGTTATGATGGTTGGGAAATCTCTTCATATTTTATACATTGGAGGAAAACATTCAATTCACACATTTCTAAAAATTAAAAAATTTCTAGTCTAGAAAAAATTTAGAAAGATCCATTAATAAAACTTTTCAAAAAAATTTAATGGCTATAAAAATAATAATTTTAAAAATTTTCATATATAGGAATGAAATTTTATTAAACAATTATTACAAGTATTGAAATGGAATAAAAACTTCAATAACCATAAAATGAAATAAGGTCATATTTACATTAAGAAACTTTTATCAAAGATTTTATGAACCAATGATAGAAATTTTTTACTAATACTTGGAAATTACATGAATAAGTATATGATAATGAAATATAGGGAATTTATAGGATTATATCCTTAAAAAGTTTCCTAATGAAAATTTAGAATATAAAATTTCTTAAAAGAAATGAGGTAGCAACATTAATCATTACCTCAAGTTCTATGTTGGATTAAAAATTTTCAAATATTTTATATAGTAAATATATATTTATTATATATTTATTATAGAAACTTCTTAATAAATAAAATAATACTTATAATTCATTTTATAATTTAAATTTATCATTTTATTAATATATTTTTAATTAAAATGAATATATGGGTGAAAACCTGTCTATTTTTCATGTATGATTTTCTTTGACGGTTTTGAGAAATTCACCATTTATATGGTCTCATCATTTCTATAATATTAATAATTAAATAATTATAATAGGTTCTTACAATATAATATTTTATTATTAATTTTAGGAAGAGTTTATGAAAAACAAATCACAGCATTATGTGGTGGTGGTGGTAGTCCGCACGTATGCATGAGAGACGTTATCATTTTCAAAAAAAATGGAAAAGTGACAAAGTGGATAAGATATTATTATTTTATAAGAATAATTAGTTTATAAATATCATTTATAAACATCAAATATATCATTATACCCGAATGTGAATGATAATAGTGTAAAATAAATAATATTTCTACATTGAGGTGGTAGTCCACACATACGCATGAGCTATACTTTCATCTATCATTTGATGGAAAAGAGGTGGAAAATGCTTGATATAACATCAAAATAACACTTAAATATATTTAAGATTCTATAATTATTATTTTAGATTAGATACTATACATTCAAATGTGTTATAAGATGAAATAAAATTTAATGTACATGGTTAAGAGTCATAACAAATTGTTGAGAAACCTCCTCTAACATACACCTTATGCCTTACGAGGATGGTATTCCTAACAAAAAAGGACCTACAGGATGTGGGGTTGTATTTTATGATGTTATTTGGGTATTTATGGTCTATATATATATCTCATGAATTATATTTAAGATAATATATGTGGTATCCTTTTATATGGGAGGGAAAAGACACACTAAAATTTTTCCGGGTATTAAAATATAATATTGTTTTACTCAATTTTAGTGGCTCCAAAATAAAAAATATTCTAATAAAATATGAAAATATAAAAAAAAATCAACCAATAATATTAAATCATGTTTTTTGGATATGTTAAAAATTATAACAATTTTTAACCCCTAGTAAACCTATTTTAACCTTAATCATCTTTGCAAAGTATTACTGTTTTTACTAATCATTATATCCAAAAAATTAAGTCAAACATATTGAATTAGATTAATTATGACTAAAAAATATATGTACTAAATTTTAAAATATTAAACTACTATAATTTGATGAAAATCATTTTCAAATAAGTGTTCAAAATGTAACAAGACCTTTATTTTGGTAAACATGCATTTTGATGCATAAAAATGAGTTTAACATCATTCCATATCATGTAAAAACAATTGGATGAATGTAAAAATATATTAACGAATATATTATCTAAAAATATCATTAAAATAAGTCATAACTAGAGACTAATTTATTTTATTTAGATAAAAACACATTGTCTACATATAATTTTTTTTTTAGAAAAACATATATTTTTTACCTTCATATGCTATTATTTTAATTTATAACAAATTAAAAACTAATGAATTAATTTTGTAAATTTTTTAAAATTACATTTTAGCAATTTGGTTAGTACTGTTCATACCTTCCAATCGAATGGGACATTAATAACTCTAACATTAAATAATAATATTTTAATAGTATATCATATTTTGTTTAAACTCGTTGTTGTGTCTAATGAAAATAATCAAGGAAATTAAATGTAGATAAATATAATGACATCATAAAATATCAGGGTGATTCTATTCATACGGTAACTTGTGAAACACAAGAAGGTTCATACAAAAATTTTAAAGAATTACTTAATTTTTTTGAATAATAGTAAACACTTTGAAGTAGGATGTTCGATCAAAACATTAGACTCATGAAACAAACATGAATCTTTTAAGGGATCAATTATTAATTATTTAGATAAATATTATATTGATTTTGGAGGAATTTAATTATTCTATTCAGATAATATCATTAGATAATTTTGTGATCTGATTGTAGCTTTTTTAGTACAACTCGTGAAGCAAAGGAGTCCATAATGAATGATTCTTATGTAATATTTTGAAATTATTCATGAATATAGAAAAGGATGAAATGTAATATTTCACTACACTATGATCGAAAAGGTTTTTCCATGAATATGTGTTCATAATATTAATTTCAAATATCATAAGTGCAATTTCTGTCATGTTGCATATAGTCCCACTATGAACATAAAATTAAGAATTTTTTTCTAATTCCATCCATTTAAATATTTGATGGATAATTTATTTTGGAGGAAAATTTATGTTTTTTTAGGAATTCCCTATGAATGAAGATGTTTTTTTCAAATCCTCTAGATAATAAATTCCATTATGTGCTGTATTTATGGGAGTTGTGATGTCTGACAATTTAGCCTAAATATTGGGAAAGGCATATTAAGATGATGCATCAACGAAAATTGTGATAATGCATTATGATGTGGTATCCAGGTGAAGTAGAAAAAAATATAAGAGTCATTTACAAGAATAAATTGTAACATTCCATGATGCTTATGGTTATTGATTGTAGAGAAAATATACTAGTATATTCAATTTATATGTTGCACAAAAATCATTAGGAGGAATTCAATGAATGAAAAAAATGAATGATCTAGTCATTCCATGAAAGTAATGATCATACCATGACATATTAGAAGTAATAATTAAAATATAAAACTATTCTATGAACCTAGGTTGATCATGTTGTGACACCATTTGTTGCACTATGACAGTGGTTTCCATATAAAGGAGGTTCGACCAAGTTCACGGGGGAGTTATAGATTTTATATGATTTTATATTTATTTGTGTTTCTTTTCAAATAATATTTTTCATTCCTCAATTATTGTATTTATGATTTTCAATTTTAAACATTTATTTAATTAATTTTATATTATTTTCATTTATTCTTTTATTTTTTTCAATTCATTTTTTCATAAATTAATTTCTTATCCAAGATTGTTCACATGTAATGGGGTTTCACTAATACTATGTTATTAATTTATATAAGTGGTTAGTGATAGAGAGTAGGAGGGTGGGAGTGTTAACGAATTATTAATTCATTAATAAAATGTTATTTGGAGTAAAAATTGATTTGGAATGTAATATAATATTGTCCCATTATGTGAATTAGATCAAGATGAGTGTGGTTAGAGAATACCCATACTAATTGAGAAAATTAGACTATGATTAATAACTCATATTTATCATTGGAAATAAGTGTCATAATTAATGTGTCTATGATTAGTAGAATTATATGACCTATATATTTTCAATAGATTAGTTAGAATAAATGTACATGACCATAAGATGATTTAAATTTTAGAATGAATTTAAAATAAATAAATTTATTTAATCTATGAGCGTGAAAGGTAAAATATATTGGAATAAAATACCATAATTGATGATTAATTATAACGACCCAAACATTTTATTTATTTTTGTTTTTTAAACATGTGTGTTATTTTATTTTATACTCAACAAAACTATATCCTTTAATTAATGAAGTGGGTATAATTAAAATGAGACTGTTGGGTTTCGACTGTTATATGACAGTTCGTCAATATGACTGTTGGAAACTATAATCTTAACATTGTGTTTATTGTTTACAAATACATTTATCATGGTTAATTAATATATAATGAGGATTTAATGACCTCATCCTGTAGACTCTGTCCATATTAATCCCATCTGTCGGATCATGGGAAGGAGGTAGCATCACTGGGCTTTACTCTGGACCAAGCCTAAGCTGAACTTCAACCTGTGAATCCTGAATAAAACCGCCTACGGTAGAAGTTCAGGTTGATAGAAATCACCACTCGGGAAATGTTTTTTGAGCCACACCATAATTATATCACCATAGAACACCATATACTTAGGTCATATGCTGGTGTTATAAGGGGATATGTAACGAGACCATCAATACTTTGTGTAATCCTTATATAAAAATAAAATTTTTATTTTTTATGATGGTAATGTTTGTGAATTTAAAATGTGTGGATAAATATAGAATATATATTATTGAAGAATTTAGGGAAAAAATAATTTTAAATTATTTTTTTATCCTTTAAATAATTAATAATGTGAATTGATTTTTTTAAAATGGTCTTCTACAGTTGTGCTCAGTATGGAATATAGTGTCTAATAAGATCAACATAATTTTTAGTGAATAGTAATGTATGAATAGTAACATACCCGTGTGAAAATTCATGAATAGTAATAAATATTAAATCATCCAAAAATAGAAACATCACCCAAAAATTTATATATAATATTTAGACATCTTAAAAGTAAAAAAACGATCATAGTATATGTTTCGGTATTTTTGTATGTCATAACTAATTTATTTACAATTTTATTATAAATTTAATAATTTAAATTGGAAATTTATTTTCATAAAATTTAGTCATAAATTTTTACTTGATTGTATTATGGTTATACAATAAGTTTATGGGACCTTCATTACTTTTTTAAGGTGTTACAAAATGAGTTATTGTTTTAAAGTCATGTTTTTAGAATAAATAATGATTTTATTTAAAGATTAAATTAATAATATTTAGAAAATTATTTTTAAAAAATGGATTTTATTTTTGGATTCAGAGCATCGATTTTAGGTTAGGGTGAATATTTGGGATTTTTCTGAAAAAGTTAAATTTTCAGTGAATAGTAAAAATACAGTTTTGAGTTTCGGGTATTTAATGACATCATGAATGATGTCATAATGATTTATTCATTCTGTTCGACCTATGAATAGTAATAAATGCTATGAGTTGTCCCAATTGGCCAATAACATTAGAATAAACCATGAGAAAGGCCATGGTTTTTCCAATACCACCAATGAGGTGTCCCTTGGAAATAAATAATTTATTCCATCAATTTTCCTATAAATACCAATCCATTATCTCCTTCATTTCATTCGAAAACCCTGCAGAACAATTTTCTAGTCTTTTAACCTCCCATGGAGTCCTCCCAAAGTTCCCTCAATCCTCCCAAGGTCCTGACCTTCAAGATTTTAAAGTTACTCTTCACGTAAGGGAACCTTTCACCCTCATCTTTTAAGTCGTGACTTTCTTTATGTTATGCCTTCTAGTTTTCATTTTATTATATGGGGTTTTTTTCATATATATCCCTAATACATTCCATTTCACTTAAAAAGGAATGGATTCCCTTTCCAATCTCATCAATTTATTTTCTGAATTTTTATGTGACGTTGTTAGGCTGCCGAAATTTTTGTAAAAGAAATCACTTCTTCTCTTTCCTCTCAAGATTCCTTTTCATGTGGTATGTCATTAAAATTTCCATACCATGTTCTTATATATATTTTATTATGTATTTATACTGTATTATATTTTATTTATTAGTGGGTTACCCTTGTACCCTTTCTTTTTAATTTTTTTTAAAACAATGTTTCATAGTCGTTATGATGTAGAATTTTCATCTCAAAATATCTCTCTTTTTCTAAAGAAATTCAATTATTTTATTTATGTGAATACCCAAAACTATTTCGTTTATATGGGTTTTTATAAATATAAAAAAGTGATATATTTTATTCTGTAATTGACATACATATAACCCTCACTCCCATTCCATGGGTTATAAATGACATAACGATCATGTATTTAATAACTTTTAAAACGTTACTATTTTGAAATGAAACCCATTACTTTTATTCTCTATGGTTTATTTATGAAATGATTGAATATGTTATATATAGCTCACATGAAAATAAATACATATTAAGGGTGCGTCCTGATGGAGATCCAATGTATTGGGTAATGAATTAATCTATAGAGATGAAAAGTTTCATGATACCTTGGTAAATAACCCTGGTAAATTTTTACGACACCTTGAGGATGAACCTTGGTGATATGTTCATGAATGTCTAAATGGAATGTTTTATCCATTTATTCATGTTATGTTTCAAGTTATATTCATTATTATATACCTATTCTTTCATTTCCCTTGTCTTAATTATTATATCATGTTTGTATTAATATCACAAGTAAAATTATTCCCATGCTTACCCTTACTGGGAATTCATCTCACCCTTTCTTTTGATGTATGTCTCTAGGTTATGAGATGTAGTAATTTCTCTTAGAATGAACTTATTTAGAAGCCTTAAAAGTCGATTAGATGAATATTTTTTTAATGTTTTATGTTACTCATTTCTAAGACACTAGACTTTAGAAGATCCTCTCTTTGTAAAGTGTAATGAAAATGTGTATAATAAAAGGAGGGATTCCATAGTTTATATTAAAGGATAGTTTAGTTTTTTATAGAAATTAGGATATGAAAAAATTAGGATGAATCCTATAAAGAAATTAAATATAGGAAAACTTCCTGATATTTTGGTGAGTATTGAGTAGGTTGTTTATCAAGAAAATACATCCATGTCTGGATACGAGCAGGTAGAGGCGGCTTTGGCATAGATATACCTAGGAGTGAAAACTCCAACAAGGAGTTTCAGGCATGACCCAACGTATCCTAGAACATGAAAACGATACTTGTTGCACTCTTGGTTACAACAGTCCCAATGGATTTGTTTGGTTTATCATAATCTTTTTATGTATCATTATGAAGGATTTATAGGGAAATGTAATTGTTTAAAGAATGATGTTTTAAGAAACTAAGTCCTTTATAGTTAAGAGATTCTTAAAACAAATAAGTTTCTCAAAAACGTTTTAATTATTTTTAAAAATGGCGGGAAATAAGAGGAACCATGCAAATGGTTACTGCAATGGATCATACACTGATGGCCCTCCAATTGAAGCCATAATGGAAAAAATCATGCAAATGATGAAAAAACTGACTCAAGTTATGGGAAATAACATGAATCAAGCTGAGGGAATGACTCTACCACAAAGGGAACAACATTCTGTTGAATCCTTTATGCATCAAAGACCACCAACCTTTACTGTATCTATCATCCCATTGATTGCTGAATAGTGGATTGACTCTATAGAGAAGATACTTTCTATGATATTTTATTCAAAGATAGGGAAGGTCACACTGGAATTCTATCACTTAGAGGGAGAAGCTGATCAGTGGTGGGAGCTGATTAAAAACACAATGAAAAGAGTGGAGGTTAAATCTATGAAGTGGGAAGAGTTTAGTGGGATCATCATGAGTAAGTATTTCCATCTTTCCATGAGAAAAATATTGGAGAAGGAGTTTCCCTAGCTGAATAAGAAGGAGAATGAATCTATTAGAATCTATGTGATGATCCTTACACGACTTTCTCATTATACGTCAAGATTTTTCATGGATCATAATGGCAAGGTTGATAGATTCTTCGGTGGAATGAGACCTCATATGTAGAAGAATCTAGCCAACTGAGACTATGATAGCTATGAGGAGACCGTACGGAGTGCAATGAAAGTCAAACTGGAGTTCGGTGAGACACAATGGTCTCATAAATCAAACGAAAAGGAGAGATTGATGGAGCCCATCTTAGAGAGTACCTTTGATCAGGGAAGAGGAGGCAGGCAAGTGCAACGTCCCTTGTGTAATAAATACAGGAAGAAGCATTTAGGGAACATCTTACTCATGAGGGGGAAATGCTACAAGTGTGTAAGATATGACCATATTGTGAGGAATTGTCATATTGAGGTGAAACATCTACTTCCAAACACTAATAAGGGGAATATGGTGTAGGCCCTACCTGATGTCCAGTGCTTTAAGTGTGGTGAACATGGGAAATTTTCCAATCATTGTCAAAATATTAGGGAGGGGAGAGGAATCACCATCAGCCTTAGCAACGACCAAGGGAACAAGGTCGTAATTTGGCAATAACTACGACTGAAGTTGAAGTGCCAAATGATGTAGTGTTAGGTACTCTTGTTTTTCTCTCAAATCTAGCAAGTAATTTGTTTGATTATGGTTCTACGCATTCTTCTATTTCCTCCATGTTTGAAATGAATTTAGAATCAACCACCTATTTTATAAAAGTAGAGTTATCAGTCAATACTCTTAGTGGGATTATCCCAACATCATCTGTGTTTAAAAACTCTAGTATTTACCATAGTGAGCACAATATTATCGCAAATCAGGTAGTCAGACCCATGCTATAATTCATCATTATAGTAGGGATGGACTGGCTCTCAAAGTATAGTGCTAAGATCAAATAAAGGAGCAAGGAAAACTCAATAGTCTCGAATGGAAAACCTACAATTATCTTCCATGGAGAGATATCACAACCTGATATTTGTCTTGAAGAACCTCCTATATCCTTAATTATGCTGTTGATTAGTGAAGAAGAATATGGAAATGAGAGTTTGAGGATAGAAAATGTCCCCATCAACCAGGAATACATTGACGTATTTCTTGAGGAGTTACCCGGACCTCCCTCAGAAAGAGAGGTAGAGTTATCCATTGAACTTGTACCTGGATCCCATCTAATATCAAAGACCCCATATAGGATGGAAAAGGAGGAGCTGGAGGAGTTAAAGAAACAACTCCAATATCTTTTGGAGAAGGGTTTTATCTGACCGAGTGTGTCTCCTTGGGGAGCACCAGCTCTCTTTGTGAAGAAGAAGGATGGATCAATGAGGCTATGCATTGATTGTTGAGAACAGAATGAGATCATAGTGAAGAAAAAAATACCCTCTTCCAAGATTTGATGACTTATTTGACCATCTTAGTGGGGCTCAATTCTTCTATAATATTGATTTTTTATCTGGTTATCATCAATTGAGGGTGAATAAATAAGATATTTCGAAAACTACCTTCCGATCATGATATGGGATTTTTGAGTTTATTGTTATGCCCTTAGGACTGACTAATGCACCAGGAATTTTTATGGATATGAAGAATAGAGTCTTTAAGGACTACCTTGAAAACATTTTGGTAGTTTTTATTGATGAGAATTTGATATATTCCAAATGTCGCAAGGAGCATGAGGATCATTTAAGTGTTATTTTGCAAACTCTATGGAAGGAGATTCTTTTTGGAAGGTTCAGTAAATGTGAATTATGGTTACAAAAAGTTTCTTTCTTGGGGAACATTGTTACCAATGAACGAATTAGAGTTTACGCAACAAAGACAAATGTTTTAGATGAGTAGCCTCAGCCTACAACAATAACTGATATTCATAGTTTCGTTAGATTAGATGGATAATATATGACGATTGTGAAAAAAATTTCATGAATTTCTAATCTATTAACCAAGTTAACTTGAAAATGGGTCATGTTCATCTAGGAAAAAGAGTGTGAGGAATGTTTCTAAGGGATGATGAAGAGATTAGTTACTACACACGTATTAACTCTACCCTCATGTGGAGAAGGAGTTTTTATTTTTAGTGATTCATCTTTGAAAGTTCTTGTCTGGGTCCTCATGAAAAATGACAAGGTCATTACTTATGAATCTAAACAGTTGAAGACTCATGAGCAGAACTATCCTATGCATGATCTAGAGCTGGTTGTGGTCATTGTTTCTCTGGAGATATGGAGGCACTATCTTTATGGGAAGAAATGTGATATATACACAGAACATCAATGTTTGATATATATTTTCACAACAAAGGAGTTGAACATGAGACAAAGGTGATGGTTGGAAGTTATTAAAGACTACGATTGTTCAATTCATTATCATCCCAGAAGAGAAAAAAAAGTTGCTAATGCATTAAGTAGAAAAGACCTAGTTATTATGTCCATTATGATGATTCATAGATATCCTTTGATCAATGACCTAGTAATGTTGGACATGGGAATTATAATTAAGGGACATCATGAACCCTAACTGAAATAAGTTTTCAATAGTCATTACTAGATAAGATCACGAACGATCAAAAAGAAGATCCTTTGTTACAGAAAAAATTTGGGTCTATGAAGGATGGTATATTTCCTGAGTTCAGTATTGATCAATAAAGTGTACATTAATTTTGTACAAGACTATGTGTTCCATCTATTCCAGAAATAAAAAATGATCTGATGGATGAATCTCATAGTTCTACTTTCTCTATACATCATAGAAGCATGAAAATGTATAGGGATCTTCTTGATCATTATTGGTGGGATAATATGAAAAGGGAGATTTCTAAACACACTTCAAAGTTTCTAGTATGTTAGATAGTGAAGGTATTGGGACATCTTTATAAAGGGGTATTGCAACCACTACCCATACCAGCATGGAAGTGAGACCATAACACTATGGACTTCATCACTGGTCTCCCGAGAAAATCCAAAGGAAATAATGTGATATGGGTTGTTGTGGGCTGTCTCACAAAGAATTCCCATTTTATCTCCATTCCAAAGGATTTGTCTCTTGATTAACTTGCTATAATTTACGTGAAGAAAGTGGTAACGCTTCATGGAGTTCCACGTTCTATCGTATCTAATCATGATCCAAGATTCACATCAAAATTATGGAGAAGTCTTCAACATGCTCTGAGCAATGAATTGAGTTTCTGTACGACTTATCACCCCCAAATTGATGGTCAACCTGAAATTATTATTCAAACACTTGAGGACATGATGAAAACATGCTCAATAGAATTTAAATGTGGATGGGATCAACATCTGTCTTTAGATGAGTTCTCTTACAACAATAACTTCCACTCAAGAATTCAAATGGAACCCTTTGAAGATATATATGGGAAGCAATGTATAACTCATACATGCTTGGATGAAGTTGGTGAGAGAAATCTTCTTGGGCCTGATCTTGGGCAAGAGATGGCAAAGAAGGTCCATGTCATCTAGTAACACATTAAGGCTACTCAGAGTCGATGAAAGAGCTATGCCGATAACCATCAAATGGACTTGGATATTGATGTTGGTGACAAAGTCTTTTTTCGGATTTCACCTTGTAAGAGATTCATGAGGTTTGGGTAAAAGGGCATGCTCAGCCCTAGGTACATTGGCCCCTATGAAATACTTGATCGGGTGGGAGCAGTGTCCTATCGGCTTGCACTTCCTCCAAATCTAGCACATGTTCAAAATGTTTTCCACGTATCCATCATGAGAAAGTACATACCTAACCCTTCACATGTACTAAATCCAGAGGTGGTACAATGGGAACATGACATCTCTTATGAGGAGTAGCTTGTGGAGATCTTGGATCGTAGAGACAAGGTTCTATGCCACAAGACTACCAACCTTTTTAAGGTGTTGTAGAGGAACCAAAATGTGAAGAATCCACGTGGGAACCATATGAGCCTATGAGATAGAATTAACCACACCTTTTCTCATCAAATGGTATGAGATAAAATTTCAGGGATGAAATTTTATAAGGGGAACGAATGTGATGACCTGAAAATTTTATTTATTTTGTTTCCTAAAATTGTGTGTTATTTTATTTTATATACAAAAAACTATATCCTTTAATTAATGAAGTGGGTATAATTAAAATGATGCCATTGGGTTTTAACTATTTTATGACCATTGGTCAATATGACTGTTGGAAACTATAATATTAACATTGTGTTTATTGTTTATAAATACAGTTATCTTTGTTCATTAATACCAAAAGAAGATTCAATGGCCTCATCCTGTAAAACCGGGCCATAAGAAGCCCATATGTCGGATCTTGGGAAGGAGGTACCATCATTGGGATTTTCTCTAGACCAATCCCAATCCAAACTTCTACATGTGAAGCTTGAATAGAATCACCTATGGGAGAAGTTCAAGCTAATAGAAATCACCACTCAGGAAATATTGCCTGAGTTGCGCCAGGATTCAGTCACCATAGCACACCAAACACTTAGGTCCTATACTGGGATTATAAGGGGCTATGTAACGAGACCTTAGGTAATTTGTGTAATCCTTTTATATAAATAACATTTTTATTTCTTATTATTGTAATGTTTGTGAATTTCAAATGTTCGGATAAATATAGGATGTATATTATTGAAGAATTTAGGAAAAAGAGGAATTTTAAAATTTTTTTGTATTCTTTAAATAATTAATAATGTGAATTGATTTTCAAAAAAATGTTTTCTATAGTTGTGTTTAGTAATAAATTTAGAGTCTAATAAGATCAACATAATTGTTAGTTAATAGTAAATTTTGAATACTAACATACCCTTATGAATAGTAATGAATAATAATAAATAGTAAATCAGCCAAACAAATAGAAACTTTTCCCATGAATGTATTAATACGATTTAGACATTTTAAAAGTGGAAAAAATCATAGTATATGTTATGGTATATTTATATGTCATAAATATTTTATTTAAAGCTTTATAATTAATTTTATAATTTAAAATGGAAATTTATTTTCATAAAATTTAGTCATAATTCTTAATTTATTGTATAATTGTAATACGATAATTTTATGGGACCATGATTACTTTCTTAAGGTGTTACAAAATGAGTAATTGTTCTAAAGTCATATTTTTGGAATAAATAATGATTTTATTTAAAAATTAAATTAAAATTTTTTAAAAATTATTTTCCAAAAATGGAGTTCATTTTTTAATTCAGATCATCAATTTTAGGTTATTGTAAATTTTATGGATTTTTCTGAAATAGGTGAATTTTCGGTGAATTGTAAAAATACAGTTTTGAGTTTCAGGTGTCTAATGACATAATTAATGATGTAATAATTATTTAATAATTCTTTTCGACATATTAATACTAAGATATTCATTGAGGTTTCCCCAGTGGCCAATACCATGGGCAAGCCCATGGTTTTTCCAATACCAAAGATGAGGTGTCCTTTGGAAATTAATAATTTATTCCCTCAATTTTTCTATAAATACCAATCCATTACCTCATAAATTTCATTCAAAAACCATCCCCAATAAATTTATATTCTTTTTACCTCCAAAGGAGTCCTCCCAAGGTTCCCTCAAGCCTCCCAAGGTCCTGACCTTCATTCTTTTGATGTTACTCTTTAAGTAAGGGAACCTTTCACCCTCTTCTTTTAAGTCATGACTTCCTTTAAGTTATGTCTTCTAGTTTCCATTTTATTATGTGGGGGTTTGTTTTTATATATCCCTAATACTTTCCTTTTCATGTAAAAATTAATGTAGTCCCTTTCCACTCTTATAAATTTATTTTCTGATTTTTGATGTGACGACATTAGGCTGCCTAATTATTTGTAAAAGAAATCGCTTCTTCTCTTTTCTCTGAAGTTTCCTTTTCATGTAGTATGTCATTAAAATATCTATACCATGTTCTTATCTCTATTTTATTATGTATTTATACATTATTATAACTTATTTATCAGTGGGTTACCCTTGTACCCTTGTTTTTTAATGTTTTCTAAAACCATGTTCTATAGCCGTTAGGCTGTAGAATTTTCGTCTCAAAATCTCTCTCTTTTTCTTGAGAAATTATCTTTTTTTATTTATGTGAATACCTAGACCTATTTATTTTATATGGGTGTTCATAAAAACAAAAAAATGATATATTTGATTATATAATTGACATATATATAAACTTCACTCCATTTCCATGGGTTATATATGACATAATGATCATGTTTTTAAGAACTTTTACAACATCACACTTTTGAAATGACACCCATTACTTTTATTCTATATGGGTTATTAATGAAATGTTTGATTATGATCTATTTATATCACATGGAAATAATGACATATTAAGGGTTCTCCCAGATATCGGTAAAATTAATTGGGTAAATAATTAATCTTGAGAGATGACAAGTTTCACAGTACCTTGGCAAATAACCTTGATAAATTTTTATGACACCTTGGGGATGAACCATGGTGATATGTCCATGAATGTATAAATGGAATGTTTTATCCACATATTCAAGTTATGTTTAAAGATATTTTTATTATGATATATCTATTATTTCATTGCTCTTTTCTTTATGTTTTTTATGTTCGTATTGACATCACAAGTAAACGGTTTCCCTTGTTTACCCTTACTGGGCATTCGAATCACACTTTCCTTTGATGTATGTCTCCAAGTTTTGGATGTAGTAATTTCTCTTAGAATGAAAATATTTATAATCATTAAATGTGTATTATAAGAATGTTATATGGTGTTTTCATGTTTTATGTTCCTGATTTCCAAGACACTATACTTTTAAAGATCCTCTCTTTGTAAAATGTAATGAAAATGTTTTGTAATAAAAAGGAAGGATTCCATATTATTCATAGTTTAATTTTTTTAAAATATAATAATTTATATTTATCTTCATCCAAATCATATGTATAATTGAGTCAATAATATAATTTATCAACTCAAAGGGATGAATCTTCCACTTAATGTGATGAACTTAGACATAAACTATTCACCCTATCATCGCAGTGAAGGATCAATCCATTTTATAAATTTATAAATATTATATCAGTTATAGAGAGCTCACAGTACTTGAACACATTATTTTTTTTTGAAATAATTTTCAAGGATTCCTAGGGAAATATTTAGTTTAAAATTTTTTTTATTGACTCACTCTATTCTCTTGTCATTTCTATTTTTATTTTTTTTATTTTTATGTGCACATGGTGTGATATTTTTATTATTAGGTTTTTTTGTGCTTGATCATGAAACTGATGGACATGTTAGGATGTGTGGATGCATTATAACCACTCTATTATAATATAAAAATAATTTAGGCCTTATTTCTATGGGTAAATAAATACATGGATGAATCTACATACCCTGATAATGGATATTGTACCCACTTCTCACATTTAGAGTAGAAGAATAGAGAATAAACAAAAAAATTATGTGTACATCATTAGAGATTAATGAAAGACATCCATTGACAGGGAATACTTGAGTATTTTTTTTCTCTCAAATAAAATTGATTTTTTTTGGAAGAATACCACACGTATCTAGATGAGTCAATATATGGAGAAATTTAGTGAAATAATTAGTGAATAACCATAAATATATCTGTCAACTACCCCTAAAATCAGTGATAGGTTCTAAAAAACAGTTTTTATTCAAATAATATATATTTATAGGTATTACTATTCTTACTCTAGGATAGAGATAATTTTTTATTGAAGAGTCAACCAGTTTGAATTGTCACTACCTCAGATGAGAAAATATCAGGTCCCTCCTTGGCTCACTATATAAACAGTAGCCAGACTGGTTTACAACCCATCCTCAATAGTGCCTCCCCATACCCCAAAGGCTAATGACTAGCATAAAAGTCCTAGGTTATGTTTGTGGGGATACTATTACCTTATATGAAAGTAATAAAACAACTAAAATAATCCATATTAGTAAATAATCAGAGTTGATAGCAATAATAATAAACTGAATTCAAATAATAAATGAAATATATGAAAGGCCCAAACAACCATACCAAACATACATTGACCACCCACTATATTGGAACACATACATATCCAATTAGGAAAAAAATATACACAAGGCTCTACTAGACACTCTAATCCATATAAAATACCATGATCAATGTATATGTATAAGCCATCCCACTCGATCAGTATCAAACCTCTGCCCAACATGTTCATATATAGAAGTGAACGTTTTCTTAGGTAGCATAGTACAATGACAGTCCATGTAGGGAATGATTATAAATACTAGTAGGGAACCTCCAATGTTTTCCATTACATGGATATTAAAATAAGGTTATGTCTATGTGAATCAATCAAATAAATAATTATAATATATACTGGTGATAATAAACTAAGTAACAAATTTCATACCTAGGGAGTAATGGATACCCTTGTATAAGAATAACTACTTTAGCCAACGTCAGAGTGTCTTTGATAATTCCCTGTCACTATAAGGGGTTACAAGTCCAAGCCCTATTATTACCCATACTCTCCTCCACTAAATATAAAGTAGAATTCGATTTATCGGATGAATATTATGTAACTAAGGAATCAAGTAGGATATTTGTTTTCTGAGTAATACTAATAAGTCCATTAGTGACTAGTGAAACTTAGAATATGTATTGATATTACCTACTCCATACAAATGTTGTATTTCCAGGTCCTTGTCCATAAGAAATCATTACTTTGGAACTGCAATAAATTTCTATGGGTAAGACGCTTTGGTAATATATAAAATTTAATATCCCTATTAGAGATAATAAATTTGTATCCATAAATAATTGTATCAACAACTTATCCTAATACATCACAAGAAAATGAAATCATGGTGCATCCACCTGATCCTAGTAACAATCATAGGCATCAATTGAGGTGATCGTCATCAACCTTAGGGATGTCAAAAGCATACACTGCTTGGAGAAATTGTGGCAACTCAAAAACCTCTAGAATAACATAGATCATAGTGGGATAGGAATAATGTTAAATACACAACTAAGAGGGTTTCTTAATATGCACTTGGAAATAACCTCATTTTTTAATCCATATAGAAATCCTAGAATTATAGTAATTTATATAATGAAAAAATTGAATTACAGACACTAAATTCTCAGGCATCCAACTATTTACAAGAATTCATAATTTTTAATTCAAATATTAATTATAGTTTAATTAACACAATTACTAATTAATTGAGGGGATCCCAATATTTTGAATATTACTTTTATATTTATATATACATTTTCCATCCAAAAAGATACACAAGTATAAATATACCTATAATTATAACCATATATATTATATTAATTTTCCACATCCATGATTTGAATTTATTGGAATATTATGTAAGAGATAGACAAATATTGTTCCATGGAAACCTTAGTAACATTTCATAAAAGTGGTTGATGGAATCACATCGCCCCAGCCCAATCATTTCATTTATAATTACTGAATTCTAATAAATTACTAAATTGCTGATAAATTATTTTTTATTAAACATAAAGATGGAGGGCTGGCTGAACACATGAACAAATCTATTTTTGATGTTGTCCTAGTGATCATGTTGTTTAAATCCTACTTTATAGAGATACCCTTGGTCATCATTATCCGTACCCCACTAACCCTTAACATGGTCTTAACGTGAATGATTCACTCGGCTCGGGGTCCCCTCAATGTCCCATCCCAAGGTCAATCCAATATATATGGGAAAGGATTACCCTAATACATACACTTTAATATACGTATATGGTTAATTATTAATGAAAATTTGGTTCCTTGATATTATATCATGAACAAATCCTATGCTAACTATACTGAATTAAAAGAATCACCTTCTCAAATATGGTCACAAAGTGACCTGGGTTTAAGTGAAGTATAACTATCTCACCCATTCCAAGTTTTTGGATCCCCATTAGGGTCCTTATCAATCTAAAAAATGGTTTATAATATATTCAAAGAGTATGATCGTTGAAGGAAGGGGATGGTGCCCAAGGGAACGAATTGTCCATTTAGACTTATTTTATTCTAAAAGTTTTAATTTAGTTGACAAAGATGGTTAATTAGTATAATTGAGAAGAACATTTAATTTGGGATGCCTCTCCATCATTGGTGGAACCCACCAAAAACACATAACACATAAACAAAGGAAGATAACTTAAGGGGAAAGTACGATATATTACCTACCTTATATGAAGATTTCCATTTTTATTACCAAGGGAAGTAGTAGCATCCTAGCCCCATATAAGATCATTCTATATAAATCGTTCTTGTATCAATTACCTAAGCCCTTAACACAAGTCAAAAATCAAAATATAGTTAATTATAACATTTATAGATGACTAATTTTTAAAATTTAAACAATAAATATTCAGTGAAAACTCACAAGGTCATTACATTGTGCTGCAACCACCTAATTGGAGATGTAGTCCAGTCTTGATGCACCCCCAAATCCAGGATTCACTAAATCTACAATTAAATTTTCCAATATATCATTTCAATAAATATTTTTTTGGAAAAAAACCCATGGAAAATTTGAATTGAAATATTAACTTTATGGAACAATGTGTTGAAGTAGGAGATCATCATCTTGGATTATTTTATTTCTAGTTGTACAAAACATAGAAGAAAAATTGGTTATTTAACCATCATTTAGTGAAATATTCTTTTCCACAAAAAACAATCATTTTAGAAAATTAGTGATAATGAGTGGTGGATAAAAGGAATAATAATGAGAGGATAAACCAACATGATTTGGTCATTTGATTAGACAAAATTACTAATATAATGTAGGATAATTGAGGGAGGGAGGTGGTAACCAAGCCATCCTATGTGCATCTCACATTCGTGAAGAAATCGGGGTTCAATCCCCCCTTTAATCAATTTTTTAAAATATTCCCATATATGATCATAGTGTTAAATAAGGGGGTAGAACCATGAATTCTTGAGTTAAATCTTCAAGATCCTCCTTTAATGCTTTATGTGCACACCATGAACCCCCATGAAACATACTAGGAATGGAATACCCCATTCAAATAGTGAATTGGTTTCATCAAAATTTTTTAAAAATCCTCAGTAACTTATACCTACTATGGTGATCTACTGACCCCCCTTGAATTCTAATTTAACATAAAGCATGTAAAAACACTATTTTTTATGATTTAAACCACATAACCTTATTTTGAATCTCTAATATAAAAATATACTATAAATTGAGAAAAAACAAATTCCTTCAAGAATTTTTAGACTCATAGAAAAAGTGGTTTTAAAATCTCCCCACCATAACAATTCTCATTCATAATATGTCGCATCACGAATTCACCAGATGAACCTAACCTTTTAGGATCTCCAAACTACACTCAATTCAATATGTTCTACTTTGGAATGCTGAATGATATTACCCTACACAACTCCACACAAGAGTTTAATCATTTATCAAATCCTAAGACTCCACATATATCCATCACTTAAATATATTGATGGTGATCTATGACACTCATCCATCATTGGAAACCAATTTTATATTAGTCAATCTATCAACAGATTCATAGTTCTCCCCATTAATAAGTAAACTTGTCTGAAAATCCTATGAAAAATGGTCTTCCCCATCAGTAATATTACGTATAAAAAACATTTTTTGTGAAACAATAACCTCTAACTATGTATCATGTTATGGTACCAACATGATATTTTCATGACCCATCCCATTGGCCCTATTCCAAGACTACCTCAATCACCCTCACAAAGGCTTGGCGTCAGTGACTTGCTCTGAAGGCATTGTCCTTCAAGCAGGAAGAAATTTCTGAGTACCAAGACACACACACACACACTCACTACCGCAACCCACAATGCTAAAAACAGAAAAAAAAATGCATGCTACTAAGACAACCACTGAGAGTAAACAATAAAAAGATAGAAGTTAAGGGGAACAGTATAAAAATCCAACAAAATAAAAGTTATAACTAAGAGTGTACAAAAGTCTCTTGGAACCCATCCATAGAAAACCCTACTTGAAGAGTAGGCGATGGGTAGCTAGCTGAAGCTATAGGAGTAAACCTCACCTGTTTATCCTCACTAGGCACTTCCTAGTCCTGGACCGCTATGGTTTATGTCAAAACATCAGTAGTATGCACTAGAAATGATACATGCGGGTGGATCCAGAGAAGGTGGGAGTGAAAAAATACTCACTATGGTCCCAAACCACAATGGAAATACCACAATGAAAATCACACATGAAGTAGTGGAAAACTGACACAAGTATAATCTAAAGTATAGAAATCAATACTATCTGTTTTAATGCAAAACATCTAGAACATCTGAGGGAATCATCCTCAATAAGTCACTATAGTATTCTAGGCCACTAAGGTATGATCTTCACTATGGTATGATGTTCCACTAAGGTTCTCTCATCTGTTGGGAACTAAGGTCCGCTCCTCTGCTAGGACAGTGATGTCTTATTTTCACTGAGGTCTATTGGGTCTCTGTGGTCTGCACTTCTGCTGGGACACTATGTTTCCCTCGTCTACTGGGCCATTGAGGCTCGGTCTTCAAATCCTTCTTTTCACTTCCTATTGCAGGATTCCTGCTCGTAATGTTATTGATTCCGAGTGAATCTACACCTCAATCCATCAGTCATATCCCAAATTCCTCGAAAAATCAGTTGGAGTTTTTCAAAAGGTTCATCTTGTCACGAGGGTCCCCACATCGTAAACGAACCATCAATCAGATGTATGAATTGTAAGTTATGACAGTTTTACTGAAAATGGGGATGGTTGGGTCTGAGTCTGGTCTGACCCGACTAAGGGTCCACCGACCCAACTCAAGTCCCTCCCAACATCAATCCAACCTCATCCAGGTCTGACCTGGCCCGTTGGGCCAATCCAGTAGCCTGCCTTCTTGATCTCAGCTCAATGGGAGCGGGCTGGCTTGCTCTGCCCGAGAGACGGTACCCGTCGCACCTCCCTCTACCCCACGGGTTGCTGCGAGGTCTATCGTTGCATTCCATCTCGACTACGACCCTCAATCTGCGTGACATGGTAGGGCTTTCCACCGAACATTTCTGATGTCCCGGATCCACCGCCCTCAGTCGTTGCCACATACCTCATCTTCCACTGCGGTGCGCCGCATCCCCCACGCAGCCACTGACATGACGAACGTTACTTCGGCGGGCCACTAGACCTACTCATGTGGTCCATTTTTCATTTCGTGAGTTCCTTCGGGATCTTCAGGTTATCTCCATCACTTTTATATACTCCATATTGTCTGACTGTCGATCCAGAGGTTTGTTCATAAAGAATACAAGAACGTCCCCAAAGGAGGGATCTGGGCCTTGTTCGTATCAGTCTGATCCCTCCATGTTAGAATTAAAAAAAATAACCTAGGACATGACTCAAACATCAGACATGGGTAACTCTGATTAAAACCCCAAGATTAGAAACCCTCTTGTATAAATGATCTATTTGTGGGTCACCTATTCGTGGGTTGACCAATTTTCATTTCTCAAATCCATGAATGGGTGAAAAATTAAATTCACTTAGAATCAAACCCATATATTGAGGTTCGATCATTAATTGGGGAAGATAAAACCACTGTAGTTTGTTGTTCCTCAATCTGTTGTGGGTGGCTCTTCGTCGATCATCACGCGCAAACACCAAATCCCCCAGAGTTCAGAGCAATAATGGATTGTTACCATGATCTTGAATTTGGTTAACCCATTAAATTGAGAAAAATCATTTTATTGTTTCTATTATGCTAATTGGAAGTGTCATCACGTTGTTCCATTTATGAAACTGTGATTCTATTATGCACCAGTTTCAGCGTCGTTACGTTGCAATGGAATTTTAAATTTGAATAACATAAACCAAATGTTCATTTTTCCCTTAAGAAATTATTATTATATTTTTCATAAAAATACAGAAAATTATCTTTTTCCATAAACTGTGTCGATCAAGGTTATGTCTTCGCATAAGTAAAGTAATAATTATGAATGCCATGAGGCCTTCATATTTTTAATCTGAGCACCGATTCAGAAGTTTCTAAAAACGCATATGAGTGCTACATTAATTAAACTTAAAAAATGTCAAACACTTATTGTGAGATCATCATGCCTTAGAATCAAGAATTTTCTGAGCGCCTAGTCTTGGAATAATCCTATATAATTTAATAAAATTACATGAAATTTTAAAGACATTACATTCTCCTCATCCTAAGGATCTATGTCCTCATAAGCCAAAACAGGGGTTAAAGAAACAAATGGGGGTACTGAGCATGGATCTGATCCTCCCACTCCCAATTACCTTCCTAGTTATTTTTTTCCTTCCAACAAACTCGTACCAGAGGAATCTACCATCCATGAAGGACCCCCTCAGGTCGATCCTCAGTCTCTACTGAGAACTCTGTGAACGTTGCCTCATAGCCAATGTCCAACACGCCCCAGTCAATAATGTGCAATGGATCAAGTATGTACCTCTTTAGAAATGATATGTGATAATATTTTTGCACCAGATGCATCTTTGGGGAAGAAATGGGTGGTACTCCACATACCCAACTATTCTTAGAACCTAAAAAGGGCTGATGAATCTCAGAAACCACTTACCGCCCGGACCAAATCTCTATAATCCCCATCGAGGTGAAGCCCAAAGAAAAACATGGTATCCCTCCATGAAATCCAATAGAATCCATATCCTATCATTATAATATTTATACCTGATCTGTGTATTCCTCGTCCAGTCCTTGATGACCTACACCTTCTCAGTGGTAGGCCGTACCAACTCTGGACCCATGAGTGCTGACTCCCCTAGGTCTATCTAGCATAACAGTTATCTGCATGGTCACCCATAAAGTTCATCAAATGGTTCCATACCAATTTCAGAGTGGTATATATTTTTTTAAATGAACTCCACAAAAGGTAGGTGATCCTCCCAACTACGACCAATATCCATGAAGAAAGCATGAAGTATGCCCTCTAAAACAAGGATAGTCATCTCCGTCTGACCATCTGTCTACAGGGGAAGGCAGTGCTCAGGCGTAGATGAGTCCCAAACGCCTCCTTCATTACCATTAACTACTATTATTTAATGTCTGTGTCTCTATATGGGATAATCATTAGGGGTAATTTTCAGAGTCGAACTATCTCCAACACCTGGAGGCATCCAAAGCTCCCTACTTAACCCTACTCCCAGATGGGTAGGATGTGGCCGACTTGGTGAGTCAGTAAATAATTACCCAGATGTTTTCATGCCCCTTGGATGTGTGGGGTGAACCCATAATGGATTCTATTGAGATACCATCCCACATACACTCCAGTACTTCAATATACCGATTGAATTCTACTCAAACCAAATTCTCTGCCTTCAATTGATGACAAGTTAGGCACTGTGATTCTAACTCTTCCACTGCCTTCTTCATCCTCAACCACCAGTACTGACGTCAAAGATTTTGGTACATATTTTTCACTCTTGAATTTTCCACTAAAGGGGAGGTATGGAACTCCCTTAGAACCTCCTCACGTGAGTCCAATGGTACAATGGTGTGCCATCTAAAATGGATGACATTCTCCCCACCTACCAAATATCCACCAGGAGCTTGTCCTAAGGATAACTGAGTACATCGGTCCTCGCAGTCAACATCCCTAAGTTTTTCCTCCATAAAATGTTGTAAGAGTGGTGGAGTGACATCCATTTACTGAATATAAGATTCTTCCTAAAAATCCATGAAGGATATTTGCATTGCGACTACCTTATTTAATGCTTGACTCAGCAACTGAAAACCGGATCTCCTATTGATCGTGTCTGCCACTACATTTCCATTTATAAAAGTATAGTATATCATGAATTCATAGCCATGGAAGAAATCTATCCATCACTGCTACCTCATGTTTAGGTCCTTCTAGGAGAATATATACTTGATACTTTGTGGTTGGAGTAGATGGTAAACCAATCTCTGATCAAGTAGTGTCACCAAATCTTTGAAGAAAACAACACTTCTTCTATATCAAGGTCTTGGGTCACATAATTATACTTGTGCTGCCTCAACTACCATGAACTATAGGGGATCACTACCAGCTCCTGCATGAGGACACAACCAAGTTTGATCCTTGATGAATAGCATAATACTACAACTGCAGTGCCCTCCTCTAGTAGTCTCAAGGCGGGGGAACTCTTTAGTCTCTACCTCATCTCCTAAAAAAACTTTTTTCACTTATTCATCCACATGAAGGGTTGTTCCTTCAGTGTGAAAGCTGATAATGGTGATTATACACAGGAAAATTCAGGCAAAAATCTCTAGTTGTATCCATCCAAACCCAAGAAACATCATTCCTCAGTCACTCTCCTTATTGAATCCCATGAGATCACCGCCTCTATATTTTCTAGGTCCACTACAACTCCAGACTCTAAAATTAAATGTCCTAGAATGTGGACCTCCAATATCCAAAACTAAAACATTGAGAGATTCCTATAAATTGGGTTCTCTCGAAGTGTATCTAGGACTATCCATAGGTGAGTCACATGCTCCTCCTTGGACACCAAGTACACCAAATTCCATCAATGAATACCATGAAAAAACGGTCAATGTAAGGCTGGAAGAACCTTTTCATGAGTCAAATGAAAACTGTTGGGGAATTGGCCACACCTAAAAGAATCACCAAGAACTCAATGTTTCTATATTGAATCCTAAAGGTTATATTTGGTACATCCACATCCCATTCATGAAGCTGATGATAGCCTGATATGAAATATATATTTGAGAACCATCTTGCTCCCTTTAGCTAATTGATGTGGTCCTCAATCCTTGGAAGTTGATTCTTATTCTTCACAGTTTCCTAATTTAGGGACCGAAGGTCCCCACAGAACCACAAACTCCCGTAACCCTTATTCCCAAACAATACTGCGGCTTCCCAAGGTGAAAAAAGGCCTCATGAATCTGTTCCTCTGTAGATCCTCTAGCTGTAATATGAAATCATGAAGCTCAATGAGATCCGTCTAATATGATGGTATTGATATCAATGTCATCCCACGGTATATATCAATGAAGAAGTCAACCACTCTATGAGGGGGTAATCCCAGAACATCCTTAGAAAATATTTCTTTGTACTCATCCACCAATACAAGAAAGCGGCGACTCTTCTCTTCCATCGCACTGAGGGTGAGGCTTGACAAATAGCGAGTGATCGGATTCAACCTTCTCCTAGAATGTTCATCCTACGTTGCAAGTGTTCCTTTCTCACCGGTGAAGGTAAACA
Organism: Viscum album; assembly: GCA_963277665.1. Lineage (NCBI taxonomy): Eukaryota > Viridiplantae > Streptophyta > Magnoliopsida > Santalales > Viscaceae > Viscum > Viscum album. Next base: position 186,686,348 of record OY728133.1, on the reverse strand, counting down.
TGGTTCAATATCCACAAACACACCACACATTGTGCCTAATACATTCAATATGAGCATGAACTGTGGATAACCAGTCCATACCCAAGATGACGTCATAAGGTTTTGACACCGCTATTAAGATATCCCATCCAAAACACTTTCATTCAAGAGTAGGCTCACAAATCCAATAGTAGTTTGTAATCAACGAATTAACTCCTGTATGAGTCTCTAATGGTAAGGATCGAGCCTAAAACTCCACCGGAATATCCAAGCTTGAAACAAGGTCCTTGATAAAGAAATAGTGACTGAAAATGTGTGTCTATAAGATCTGTAGAAAATGTGTAGAAGAAATAGATTGAACCTCTAATCATCTCTGGGGTGTCGTGTTCATTTTCCTCAATCACCTAAAGGTGGCCTTTCCCCTATCCACCAGCTCCTAGAGCCTATCATGGACCACCAGGGAGTAGCACATCAGACATCCTCCCATTACCTCCTACTCTGCCTACCCCATTCCATGTCCACTATCTTGCAGACCACCATGGTCGAACCTCATACTGAGTGGTACTTTGACCATCCCCTGGTTGTCTACATGGATATTCAGGTAGTCATGAGCCATGTGCCCCTACCCACCACATTGTTAGAATACCCTGCTTCTATGATGATCCACTCTACCCATGGACACATGTACTATTAATCCAACATCATGGGGTCATCCCCCAAAATACCTGACCCCCTTGGGTCCTTGTGTCTACTGCCTCCTACCTATAGATAAAGACTCCGACCCTTGGTGTCTACTGGTAACTCTGGCTACTGGCGCATACTCTATAAAGAATATATCTATGAGTATAGATTGCTCCAGAAATCCAGCCTAAGTAGGGATGCTAAGAGATACCATGGACACCCGTATCTCCTGACGTAGTCCTTTCTCAAAAGCCTGATCCTTAATGAACGTGTCTTAAACCATGTACATATAGTAATGATAATGCTCGGTGAATCTCACTGAGTACTTTGCTATTGTCATACTACACTTTTTTCGGCGTAATAGCTCGTATATGCATACTGAGTGAAATGTTTCTTGAATGAAATCCTCCCTGAAGATTCACTCATTATCTATCCAGGTGAGGTTTACCAAATTGTGCGTCAGGATTTTCATGCATCACCACCTCCCCACCGACCCTTGAAGAAGGCTTATGACTAAGATTTCCATCTAGTCAAGAGGTGTCCTCACTAGATAGAACAATTACATATCCACCTCGAGCCAATCATATACCACCTGGGGGTTAGTATAAACCCAGAAACGAGGAGGTCTCTACCCCTGTAACTTGTTTAAGGCACTAATCTTGCATGCGTCCTCTACCAGTAGCACTAGTAGCAACTGATAATCAACGGGTGGTGGAAACGTTCATGCACCTATTGTTGGGGCCATTTCTAGTATTTCTCCCTACACAGATTTCTCATCACTAGGTTTACCATCCTCATGGTCTTGCATTAGAATCCTGGATGGCTATCTATGTGGTGGCATCCCGAAACTGATCAAGACGAACCATGGTCAATAGATTATACCTGGTGAGCTGACTCTATCTCATGAAGGACATGAGAACACCCTGAATTCCTATATTATGAATGAAACTAGAAATTTCATGTACCAAGTCGAAAAACATGATTTAGTATCCTAGTGTATGGATATGTTGGCCACCACACCGATATTGGACTCCCCAAGCTTGAAAGTCCCACTCGAAACATTTATCAATATTTCCCAAAAATTAAGCCCATACTCTTGGTATTTAAGGTAGAACTAACCTCCTTTGATACTAATTTGTCATGACCTATCCTCAGGGTCCCATTCCATGACTACCGCAAGTCCTCATCCTAATGGATAGGGGCTTGAAACTAGCGCTGAAAGCATTATCCTACTAGTGGAAGGCATTTTATGAGTAACTATACAAATGTAAACTCACAAACCCAGACCACTATGATAAATAGGATAAAACAAGCATGTTACTAAGATAACAACTAAGATAAAATAGTACAATTCTCGATGTTAAAGGGGCCATAATACAAACCCAAAAAAATAAAAGCTATAAACATGAGGGTACAAAAGTCTCCTGAAAACCATCTTCAAAAAACCATACCTTGAGAGTAGGTGAAGAGTAGAATCTGGAAGAATAAGAGTAAGACTCACCATCTCTCCTTATTGGGAACTTCCTAGTCCTAGACAATCATGGTATCTAACAAAACATCAGTCATCTTCACAATACATGATACGTGCGGGCAGAGCCCGTGTTGGTGTGAGTAACACAATACTCAGTAGGGGGCCGAAACCACAAAAAAGACCACCGAGATAAGTAAACACAAAGTAGTGGAAAAATCACATAGGTATAACCTAAATTATAGAAATAAAGACTATTATTCGTAATGAATAACATCTTGTACTAATGGGGAACTCATCCTTGATGATTCACTATGGAATATTGGGCCACTGATGTCCGCTCGTCACTGAGGTCTGCTAGGCCACTATGGCTTGATATTTATTAAGGTTTGCTGGTCCACTGTGGTCAACTCATCACTAAGGACTATTGGGATAAAAGGGTACTTTCTTTACAGTTGTTTTGAGGGGAACAAAGACCTTCTCCTTTGCTGGGAAACTGAGGTCCGCTCGTCACTTCCTTCTCGTCTGATCCTGTTGTAGGATTCCCGCTCATAGCGCGCTTGATTCCAGGAGAATCCACTTCTCAAGCCATTGATCATATCTCAATATACACTAAAACTCACTTGGATAATTTTGAAAGGACCTTCTCGTCTTGATGGTCCCAATTCCATAAACATATCATCAATCAAACGTATGGTTTGGAAGTTATGCCCATATTACTAAAAAGGGGGATGATGGGGTCTGAGTCCCACCTAACCAGACCCGAACCACGCCCATCCCGACCCATATCTTACTCGGTCTGGGTCCGACGCAGCTCATTGGGTCATGGGTCCATCCCACCTTCTCCATATTATTCTATTGTGAATGGGATTACTTCCTCCACCCGAGACGCGACACCCACCGCATCTCTCTCCACCATGCGGGTCACCGTAGGGTCCACCAACATGGTCCAACAAGAATGACTCCCTCTAACCACATGATCCGACATTTCTTAAAGTGTCCTCTCACACCATTTCTTACTTCGATCCACCACCAATGTCCATTTATAGGAGCCTCATCCACCACTGCAGCACGTTGACAGATCCTTCCTCAGGCCACTAGATCGGCTCTGGTGGTCTATTTTCCAATCTGTGATCCCCTTCAGGATCCTTGGGTCATCTTCATCACTAATATTTACTCCATTTTGTGGCACCATTGATCTAGATATACTGTCACAAATAACATAATAAATCCACCAACATAGGGATCCATACCTTGTTTGTGTCGAGCAGACATCACCATGTTAGAATTTAAAAAACAAATTGGCTTGAGATTTAATAATCTAACATGAATAACTTTGATTCAAACCCTGAGATTAGAAACCCTGCTACATATGTGATCGATCTAATGGTTATATTTTCATGGGTTCAACTATGTTCATCACTCAAATCCATTAATAGGGAAAAAGGAAATTTTCATAGAATGAATCCCCTACCTTGAGGATGGATTGGTCATTGTCGAATATCACACCAATGTCATTATTAATCCCTCAATATATCATTGGTGATAGTCAGTCGATCATCGCTTTACAAATGGAAAATCTCTAAGGGTCTAGAGCAATACTGGATCATGCCAACGATCCCATATTTGGTTAACCCATTAATTAGAGTAAATGTGTTTGAGAATTTCTTTTATGCTGAGTTGCAGCATCATTACATTATTCCATTTATGAAACAACATTTCTATTATTCTCGGGTTACTACATCGATACGTTGAAAAAATATTAAATATGGATAAAATAATCTAAATGAATAATTTTGTTTTCCTTAAGAAATATTTATTATATTTTTCATAAAATTTCATAAAAATAACGTTTTTCCCATGACATATTGTAGTTAAAATCAAGTCTTTCCATAGAGAAAGTAATCTTTCCAAATGCAATGGAGCCTTCATATTTTTATTCCAAGAACCTATTTAGAAGTTCAAAAAACCACAAGGGTGAACTATATTAAATGAACATAAAAATGTTTAAAAACTTATTTCGATTTAACTGGCCCTTGGAATCAAGTTCCATCTAAGAACCTAGTCTCGAAATATTTCTATAAATTATTTTTAAAAAATATTTACATGTAATTTTGGAGACATTATAAATATCCCCTTATACCATGTACCACCTCAAGAAAAAGAACTAGTTAGTCGGTATCTGATTGAATTCATCTAAAACTACTTTTTTATATCTACCATTGTGTCCTCATAACAACATATATTCAAATATGACATTACCACTAATGACCCCACATGTAGGGCCTCTCTCATATCTTGATCTATAAAACAATATCCTCTTACTTCCCAATAATTTTTTTTCTTAACAGTCCATTCCACTAATTTTTATCACATGTTTAAACCCTTAAAAACATGTCAAAAAATATTCATCAAGATATTCACCACCTAAACCATGTGAGAAAATTGGTTCACCCCATGAACCATGTCATGAAACATGGATCACCCTCTAAAACACCATTGGGTTATACTAAGATCATCCTATTATCAATGTATTTGTACAAACTAAACCTGATAAAATATCCAAAAACATACATGGAATTCACTAATAAATCTAGTAATTATTGTTTTTACAATTCAATAGAATAAAATATAAAATTAAGTATCCAATTAATAGTTCACTCGTTCTCCCAACTATTCCCACACAATGTTTTTATATTTCATGAAAAACATAAATATTGGTCACACCTGATTAATAAAATAAACATTTATTTCTATTGAATCATAGAGAATGATGAATATAACACTATATGGATTACATTATATCACTCTTGGAGCACCACCTTAATGGGTTCTATTTCTAAACATAGATGATTATCCCTTAATCTATGGTCAGCTCAATTTGGAAACACTTGCCTTTAACCAACCCCTATCATGATGTCTCCCCAATAATGTATGTCAAGGACCACTCTTGGGTTAAACATTTCATTGTACTTGAATGTTTTATAATATATCCTATCATATGAATGTACAATACAAATCCCCATTTCAGTCTCGGGATTTCATACACAAAAGTGTTTCCTCAATTCCATTGATCCTCATCTCATACCAAACAACACAATGATTTTACTATTTAAAGGGGTATCTCCCACAACCAGCATGCACCATTTAATCTCATTACATAAAAAATTCTCCCATGTTTCAATCATTGATTAAGTAGGATGAAATTCTACATATACTTACCATGATCCATATAATGTTTGTTCATTAATCCGATCACACTTCTAGCCTCCATTTGAAACCATTCTAGTCGCACGAATCCACATGCACTCAGACCACAATACTAATTGGATTTCTAAGTCCAATGTGGTTAGGAACCCAAACAATCATGCCAAACTAACCCAATCTCATGAATTAGGCACTCAAGGTTATTTTCTAAGAAAACCAAAAGCATAATCTTTATTATATATCAAAATTTGGAATCACTTAATGTGGGTCGACCTCACACACTGAAGCACGTACGTGTTCTTCACCTTAGAGGAACTACCAACTAGGGAAAATCCATATTATAGTTTTCCCATGATCTAATAGAATTACAACTCACAATATTTAGAGACACACTATGGTTATCTAGGTCTACTACCTTTCTCTAATAGTGATGTCTTATATCAGGGCCACTCGGACCATCCATAAAGACTATAGATTAATACTCTCACCATTGTCACATCCAAAAAAAATTTATACATGATTTCACGACAAGACATGAAATCAACATGCCCATACTCCAACTCATTGGGACTTATATAGGATTAAATAATACACCAACCAACCCCCAAAACTAGAGAACCCTTCTATAGGTCATATTTTGTTATAATTATAGTTAACGAGTGACATACTTGTTCCCCCATTTACTATTACATGATATAAAAAATTCTTGAAAAAACACTCTTATGTAGGAAATTTTGAAGGATGGTTAGAATAATATTGACCTCTAGATTTCATGATAAGTCAAAATTTGTTCTTTTTATAGTGTTTCAATTCCATGATATTGAGGAAAACACCCAATACGTTGTAATCGGGATCCCTTTTAAGTGAAACCCATTAATATTTCATTAATTTATGGGAGTATTTAAATTTTGTAGTCATTTAAGGAATCAACTACCATGAATTGGACTAGAAGGCCTTGATCCTCATTTAGAATCCTAAAATTGTACTTTTCCTTAGAGGGTCATGAAATCAAAATAGAAAAAGGATGAACTGAACATCATAAGGTGTCTATATATGGCAATACCCCCTCGAGGTCCTAGTTTTTTAAAAACCATTCTAGTAACTTTTTCGATTTAACCATAATATCTAACTAGATTACCATAAAGGATGTTTGATTATATAAAATATCATTACAATCTAGATGGAATCATTCTATAAAGGTTGTTATGAATTTTTAGTTAACCATACCTTAAAAAATACACCCATGAATGGTTTAGATAAAGGAATTATTTTCCAAAATCAACCTATGAGGGTCATCATAGAGTCTTTTATTAGAATGTATATCACAAAAGAGTAAAGAAGAGATAAATGATTGTATACAATGTCCTCTTAATGGTCCTTATCTAATTAAATAAAAGCCCCTAGGGACCTATCAAACATAGTTTTGAGACACCGAGAACCTATTTTGATATAACAAGAGTCGATGTACCCCTTGTGTAGAAAATGATGTATCATAAGAAACCTAACTAAGTAGAATATTAGCATAGTCCACATGTAATTTAGTAGTATAATATAAACAAGGTAGTCCAACTGAGTAGAATTATATCAAGAAGCTATATATAAAAAACCATCTAGGTTATTGTTGACACTTTAAATAGTTGGATTTAGTCATCATTGAAATAAAAAAATAGAAGGACTATAACATATGGATCCAATGTGATTGATATAATTGATTAGAAAAATCCTCTTTCATCTATAATCCAAGAATCCAAACCATGTCACTAGACTCTTTCCATTGTTCTAAGCACTATAAATCCATAATAAACCATAAAATACACACAACATGAGCACCACTCCAAATGAAAATCATACTCAACTATAACATCAAAAACTCGAAAAAATATCCCTTGCTCTAGTAACATGGACATCACACTAGAATAGGTGTTCTTGGCACAAAAACCATGTATCCATCACAAGATCTAATTTTTTTTTCAAAATCATGTATAACATGTCTCAAATATAAAAAAAGATATTAATACCATACGATAAATATTTTCCACATCCCACCCTAAATCGCTCTATGAATAATTATAGGAAAAATTCACAACCTTGATACAAGCATGACTCTCTATATACCATAGGATACCAACTAGTAGTTTGGGCCTATGTTGCGTACATTGGAAGAATATTCCCTCATATTATAGTAAACAAACACAAAACAATTAAATACTGTCCATAATAGATGATAATTAGAGTGAATATGCAAAAAAAAAATAAAAAACATCTAAAATAATAAATGAAATGAAACATTAGAGTAAAAAAACATTCCATACACACACTAACCACACACAAGTCCAATACATATACATAAAAGAAAAATAAAAAGAAATAATAATTATAACTATCTGCTACCGAGTCTGAGCCATATCATATACTAAGATCTATATATATGTTAGATCCACCCCACTAAATCTGTCCCAGACCATATCCCAACTTATTCCGTTAGCCATGTGAACATATTCTCATGCATCCTTATATAATGGTGGACTAAACATGCTGTGAGTATAAAAATTAGTTGGGAACAACCAAAATGGTCCTATACATATCTAGTAAAATTATGGTATATGTTTGTAAAGTACTCAACTAAATATTAATAATATAAAAAACTAAAAATACACCATTTAACCACTGTCATACATAGGGACAGATGGATACCCTGGTCTAATAATAGCTACTTCATCTAACATTTGGGTGTCTTTGAGAAAGATACGTCCCCATAGGGGGATACAAGTCCTAGACCTGAGACCACCCTTTCATTCCTCCGCTAAAATATATTATATAATTCCATTTACATATTTTAAATTATATATATATAAAATAATGTTGGATCCTAGTAATCCTAGGAATAAAACTCCATCCATATATAATAAGTTGTACCCTGAAGTCGTCTAAAAATTACTTATTCTAGACCAATATCGGATTTCTAGGTCTTTTTCCATTGACAATAAATAATCAAGAACTATAATAAATTCTTAATGGGATTAACTATTTAGGATATGTATGGTATACTATCTATATCTGATAAATAACTCACATTTTCAATAACTATCTCAAAATACTCTTTTGAGATAGATATGGGAAATGGAATCATAGGGTATCCACTAGATCCTAGGGAGTATCCCAAGCATCAATCAAGTTGATCACCATTAGCCTCAAGGATGTTATAATTATCTTAATTTAAGGGGAAATATGGCCACCCAATATCCTCTAGAATAACCTGAATTCTAGTGGTCCAGGAATACAAGATGATACACTATAAAGAAGGCTTCTCGAGATGCACTAAAAAACCTCATCAGTTTCTCAATATACAGAGGAATCCTAAAACACTATGCATTACGGTAATGGTCAAATCGAATTATAGATACTTAACTATGATGAATCCAAGGATTTACACGAATTAATCATATTAAATTCAAATATTAAATATATTTGATTGAATATCATTATAAATTTTGAGTGGAAACCTAATCTAATGGTTATGACTATAAATTTTTATATACTCGTTTTATCAATCCTGATATGAAATTATACATATACCAATAATTATAACCATATACCGATTATTAAATTTTCACATATAGGATTCATATGTAACTGAAATTTGATATAAGAGACAGATAAGGTCGGGTCCTTGGATACCATAACACTAAGTCATCAAAGTGGTTGAGGGAATAAAATTCCTCAGGCACATTCATTTCATTTATAATTTTATAAGTATAGTTAACTATAATTTAACTAAGTAATGAATTAAAATTTTACTCAATGTTAGAGGGTATTCCAAATGTCCACCCCATCTCTCTATTTCACTGACCATAGTGGCCTTTTTAGATAACTCATGATTTTGGGGGATACCCTTGGTCATCACAACCAATACACAAGTATCCCTTAATAGGGTCTTTATTTAAATGAGTAAACCAACATAGAGATCACTCCATATCCCATCTCTAGGTAAATTACATATCTAGGAGGAAAAACACCACTATGTTTTATCCTCTAATACAGCAGGTCCTAGTGTAAATGAATATTCGGTGGTTTACCATTGAGTCATGAGTGACTCCCAGGACAACCATACTAGCTTAAAGATCTGCCTTATTAAATAAGGTCATGAAGTCACCTAGGAAAAGGTTTAGTAGGTGAATCTCACACATTACCAATTTATATATCCCCTTTGAGGTCCATATCAATCTAAATAATTAGTCCATATTAATTTCATGACCAATAGTGATAGAGAAAATGATTTAGTGCCCAACGGGAAAAAGTGGAAATTAGAAATTCGTTTGTTTTATACATTTTAATTTAGTTTACTAAGTAGTTTAATAAATTTAACTGAGTAGTAAATTTATTTAGGGGCCCTCATTGTCAATGGTGGGTCCATATCACATCATGTAGCACATATGCATGTCTAGATTACATAAAGGGAAAGTATAAAATAAAACATACCTTATATAGAGTATTCCAATTTTATTCATACCAGATAGTAGCAGATCATATGGTCCGCATGAGCTCATATAGTATTAACAAGGCTTGTCTCAATGATCAGATACATAACCGAATCCAAAAAAACAGTTAATTACAAAATTTATTTTTAATTAATTAATTTTTCATTTAAACTCGATATATTAATAAAAATACTCCAGGTCATCACGTTGTGAAAAACCACAAGTGAAAAGTCCACTCCTAACACACCCTTGGATTTAGGATACCCTAAATACTAAGTAAAAATTACAGAATCATCATCCCAACAAATTTCAATATTGTAAAACCCTTAGAAAATACCAAAAAACAACATAACTGAATGGAATAATGTCCAAGAGAAGGTAAAAATCATTCAAGATTCTCATATTTCTAAGATACATGAAACATGGGTAATTTAACCATCCTATGATGAAATTTCCAATTCATCCTAAAAAAATCCTCAAAATTTGTGACAATGAGGTGGGATAAATAGAATAGGAAGGAGATGAATTTACCTACCAATGTCATCTTATCACACCCAAAACATCTAGGAATAGTGAAAAATAGAGGGGGAGGTGTTGGCTCAGCCCTCCCATGATTGTATAACTTTACTAATGAAATAAGTGGGTTAATCCTATTTTTTTCATGTAAACTATTTGTCCATACATGTTCCTGATGTGACACAAAGGGTCACACCATAAATACTAAAGTTTAACCCTTAGGTTTCTCCTTTTACACCCTGAGTGTAGCATTTAAACCCCCACAAACCTTTTCATGGATTGAATATCTATTTAACTCCAGGAATGGGATACTATAGTAGTTTTCAATATCCATGGTCTCTCGTTAGTACTTCGGTTCTCACCCAAACCCTTGAGCCTTTCAATTAATCTAAAAATACATCCAAAAACCATTTATGACTGTTTAAATACTCATAATATCAGTTCTATTCTAGAATCAGAAAATAAACCATCAAGTATATTAATAAATATAAAATTCTCTTTGTAAAATTTGGATATATACAGACATGGGGTTTTACAATATCCCAACTATAAATATTATCATCATTGAAAAGTATCATAGAGAATTAACTATATAAACATAATATACTCTAGTCACATGACCATGATCAACTCAATGCATTCACATCTAGAATACCAAATGATATTTTAGTAATCAACTCCATATATGAGGTACATAATTTATAAAAACCTGATCTACCACATTAATCCATCTTTGAAACATCTTAACGATGCTCCATGGAACCCATCCATCCTGGGACCCCAAAGTGTCATCAGTTAAGTGATCAATAGGTTCATGGTACTCACCACCATTGAAATCAACATTACTCAGCCACCATTGAACCATAGTGTTCCCAACTAATATGATATATTATCAAATCAAATTTTTAGTGTTCCAAAAAATCACTAATTGTATCTCAAGAAACACTCCCCACACATTATCCCTTAATACCATGTCTAACATTTAGAAAAAACACTAGTTAGAAATCCTCTAGTAAACTTTCTTTGAAACTACCTATCTATACATTCTATAGATTCCTCATAAAGGAATTTAATTCAAAATTTAATTACCACTAAATACTCCACAAAAGGCCCCCAATCATATCCTAAACCATATTACTATCTCCACATGATTCCCTAATAATTTTCACCATAAAATGATTTTCTACTATTTTTGGTCACATGTTTCACCCTATAAAAAACTTGTCAGGATGTACTTTTTATAATTATTCAACCCCCCTGAACCATGGGAACAAATTTGGTTCACCCCTTAAACCCTGTAAAAAATATAGATCACCACACAAAACACCCTCTAGTCATACTGACCTAATCCCAATTCTGGTGCTAAAAAACTAAATCCACATGATTCTATTTCAGAAAACATACATAGAATTAACTAAGGAATCTAGTAGTTCGTGTTTCCATCACTCATAGGAATCGAGTTCCAAAAAACCTTCCAATTAACGAACAAAAAATGATCATGGCACTTCCATCAAGAGGTTCATGTATTTCCAAGAGAACAAAAATGACGACCACACTCGAGTGATAACATGAACATTTATTTCTACTCATTACTAGATAATGGTTCACTCCTCACTATATGGATTACATTATAATTATCCTCTAGAAACACCTCAATTTGTTCAATTTCCAAAACATGTATTCTAATCCCACTATGCCACACACATCTAAAGTATAAAACAGTTTCAACTGTTTCATCAATAGCATCATGCCTTTTCTTGAACTCTATATCTCACAAATTTTAGAATTTAAATCAGTATAATGAACAAAAAGTATATACCATTCAAATTTATTACCCGAATCATTCTACCATGTATCACACACCATGGAAATTGGTTAGCACACAATAACTACTAACCAAACTACATGGAATATCTATTCATCAAGCCAACCACATGTCCATCCACCACCCAATTATTTTTAGTCACGAACATCCCCCAATACTTTTACCACACTTATAAAGGAACATATAAAGGAAAATAGGTTCAGGAACCCAAATAGTCTTCCATGGATGAGTATGTCTCAAAAACTAACCACTTAAGGTTTTTTCTAAGAAAACCCAATCGAATATCCATTCCTATGTCTCATACATAATTTCACCTCAAACGCACTAATCTCATATACTTATGCATGTAACTATGCTTCATCTCAATGTAACTAACAACTTGAGCTAAAAACACACGTGAGTATCCCATGATCAAAAAGAATGTCAACAAACGAATGCCTATGAATCTCTAAGGGTTTCCAGGTATCCTTGTTGAACCTGATAGTCAAGTCATGTATCATGGTCACTAGGTTCTTAAACCTAAACAATAGGTTATGCCTATCACCAAGTTCATGTCTCACAAGACATAATCCATGAACCATTGTCAAACCATGGAATCAACAGACTAAAATTCCCACTCATGGGGGCATACATTAGTTGAAATCACATGCAGATCACCACCCTAAACTCGTTCACCATTCTACAGGTAACATATTTTCTAACTATAACACATTAGTAACATCTTTTTCTCCATTATTGACTATTAAATGAAATCTAACACATAGAAAAAACCACTCTAAGATAGGTTATTTCAAAGGTAGGTAAGGATAATATTGATCTTCAAGGTCTAAGACAATCCAATATGGGTTCAGATATAATGGTTTGAAATTCAATGTTATAGAGAAAAAACCATATAATCTATAATTTGAATCAAATTTAACAATAACCCAGTAATATACCATTAATTTAATGATGGATTTTAATTCCACAATCATTTATGGAATCACCTTCTAGGAAATGTCCAACCAGACCCTATTCCTCACTGACCATCCTCATACTGGATTCTCCCTATAGGATCATGACATGAATGTATAAAATAAGATGAACATACCCTCATTGGGTATTCATATATTTTAATACCCCCTAAAGGTCCTCGTTCACAAAAAATATTTCATGTTCCAATCAAAATCATGCCATATAATTTGATTAAATAACTATAAACGAAGACATATTATGTGAAATAACATAGAAATCTAGATGGAATCACACTAAATAGGTTTTTTCAAAATTTTATATAACCAATACTAAATAAGATACACACATAAAGGGTTAAAAAATAATAATTAGCTGAAATTGAACTATGGGGGTCAATATATAGTCTTTAAATTCCATGTCTACCCTATTAGGATCAATAAACGATCACTAAGTGTGCACATGGTACTCCTAATGGTCCCTATATAAAAAATATTATTCCCCATAGTGAATTACTAGAGTTACTAATAAGGCATTGATTACTATTAATGACCTGAAATGGTTAACTACAACTACTTTAAAGAAGGAAGTTTTTCAGAATACACCTTTCTAAGTCACATATTGGCACAATGTATACATATTATCATAATAAAATTTAAACATGTTGGATTAAATGAGAAAAATTATAAAGAGAACCTATATAGTAAAAAGTAATTTATATTTCTGTTGAAACATTAAATAGTTTTTCTCAATCATCACACACATCACATGCTAGAAGGCCTATAATAATTGGAATCAACAAGCCTGAAATGATGCCTAAAAAGAAACTATTGCCTCTGCTAGTCAAGTCAAACCAATTAACTGGCCTCTTTATAATTGGAAAATATCCTTAAATCCTTATTAAATCAAAAAATTCAGACCATACATCGGTATCTTTAAGGGAAAATATTACTCAAATGTATCATTAAAAATACGAACAACAATCCCATGAACTAGTAACCCATATTACCACTAGATCTGTTGTTCTCAATTCACCAATATGGTATCCAAAATAGGATTTGACATATTCCTAAAACTCATATCTATCGTGTCCCAAATAATAAAACAATATGATAGTAACCCCCTATAATACCAATTTGTCTTGTCCCACCTGGAATCACACTTTGAACAGTAGATAGAATAGTTCTCAACCTTTCCTCAAGAACTCCTCCCCATTTTACAATGTGGACCGACTAGTAATTAGGGGTTAGAGTGTATTTCTAGGAAAAATATACCCTTGTATTAGATAAATAAAACAATGAAAATAAATAAAAATCATCTATAGACATAAATAAGTAGAGTGTGTATGCAATAATAATAATCAAAATAGAAATTATAAAAGAAATGAAGCAAAGGACCGAATAACCATCCAATATATACACAAATTTCCCACTAGGATGGAACATATAAAACCTAGATATGAAAAATAAATAATAATTACAAGGCTCTACTTACCACTTCAATCTGAATCACATACTAAGATCCATATACATTTCCGAGCCATCATGACTGCTCTATCCCATACCTCATCTAAAAATATGCCTACATACAAGTCCATTTCCACTTAGGTACCTTAATTTAATGGTTTCATGACTAGGGTGTGAGTATAAAACTAATAATTGAACCCCCAATCTGGTCCTATACATATCCAATAAATTCAGGGTATGTATATGTGATCAATTCAACTAAATAATAATAACATCTACTTTTAAAATTAAAATATTATATATAGTCATACGTAGGTCGTGATGGATACCCTGGTCTGACCATACCCACTTAGAAAATTATTGAGTATGTCTTGGAAAGCTACACTACCACAAGGGGAAACAATCCCTAGCCTCAGGATCTCCCAAACTCACCTGTACAATATATAATCTTGAATTATAGGTATCGGTTATATATTCTGTAAATTAGAAATTGTGTAATATCCTAGGAATCCTAGGTAAACTAGTCAAGCTATTTGTAAATAATGGAACCTAGAACACATATCGACGTTCCCTATTCGAGACTATTGTTTAATTTCAAGGTCCCCATCTATAGGAAATCAATGATTTTGAATTGAAATAAAATGTTAAGTTAATGACCCTTAGGAAATATATAAGGCATTCTCTCCGGATCAGAGATAACAACTCACCATCCATCAATATATGGCTCTAAAAACCTATTCTTAGATAGTTCGGGACATTAGAATCTTGATATTCCCTCATGGTCCAAGGAAGTATCCAATGAATCAATAAAGGTGATCAGTATCAGCCTTATGTATATCCAAATATTCCAATGGTTTGGGGAAATGAGGCCACCTAGAAACCTAAAGAACCACCTTGATCCTAATGGGCTAGGCAACCAAGGCGATACACTACAAAGTGGTGTTCCCGATATGAACTCATAAACCACCTTGGTTTCCTGATCTAGTGAGAAATCCTGAAACACTAGGAAATATAACAGGATCATGATTTCTTATTCATCCATGTATTTAAAATCATTAACAATTTTTACTTAAAACAGTAATTACAGATGGATGAAAATCCTTATTAATTAAGAGGGGGATCCTAATCTATTTGTAATCTCCATAGATTTATATATACAAATTCCATAGATCCAAATAAAATAGTATAATTATACCTATAATTATAACCATATACATAATATTAATTTTTCACATCCAATATTCACATGGAATTGTTTTATAAATTAATATATAGATAAATATAGTTCCTTAGTGACCTTGGATCCAAATAAAAAAATGGATGAATGTGTCACATTCCTTAGGAACTATCATTTTATTTATAATGTTCTATGTCCATTAAATAAAAATTTATATGATAAATTAATTAATATTTAAAATAAATTTAGAGGTATGGATGAGCTCCCAAACCCAAATATTTGTTCCACCCTCCTTAGTGGTTGTGCGTGTTAACTCATCATTGAGGGTGATACCCTTGGTTGTGACTACCCATATCTAAATCTCACTTAAGAGGAGATTAAAATAAATTGGGAACACAACTCAGGGTCAACTCCATATTCCATATCTAGGAAAATCCCATATATATGATGAAATACACCACAAAAATGTATCATAAAAAATATTAGTACCTTTGAGGTCACAATGAAAATTAGGTGTCTATCCTTCGAGTCTTGAATGACTCCCAAGCTAACCATATATGCTCAAAAGAACCACCTTATTAAATAATATCATGAAGTATCCTATGTATATGTGCAGTTGGTCTCTCTTAATAATTCCCAATTTAGGGATCCTCATTAGGGTCCCTCTCAAACTAAGGAAATGGTTTATACTAAAGTCATGAACTATAAGGACCATATAAAGGAACCGATACCCAAGGTACCAATGTGTCCCTAGAAAATTAATTTTTTTATAACATTTTAATATATGTTCTTAACAATTTATATTAATTAAATTGATTAGTACATTTAATTATGGATCCCTTTCCATTAGTGGTGAGACCTGAGCACATCACAAAACACATATGCATAAGCATGTTGTTTAAGGGGAATGTATGATAGACCAGAAACCACATATAGAGATTTCCATTTTATCACCATTGACTAGAAAAATCTTCCAAGGTATTTCTAGGATCTTCCAAGACCAATTAGGCACATATTAATGGTAAAATATCCAAACCCAAGATAAACATAAAAAATAAAAAAATAATATTTATAATTAATTTATGAATTCTATTAAACTAGGAATATTTGAAAGAAATTCAGAAGGTTTCTACCCAATGTAGAAACCATGGGTGTAAGGGTGCAGTCCAACCCCAATGTATCTTTTAGATATAAGGTTCAAAAATCACCAATTAATATTTCTAATTAGATAGACAAAAAATTAATTTATGGTAAAAACCCTTATAAAATTCTAAAGGATAATATACCTCAACAAAATGAAACATGACAGTAGGAAGATGTAATCTCATGTTCTCCTCTAGTGAGGGTGTATGAAACATTAAATAAAGATGATAAATTTCAGAAACCTCTACTGAAAATTTCATTTGAACCTAAAAAAATCCATAAAATTAGTGATAATGAGAGGTGGATAAATGAAACGAGAGAAGGAATGTAACGGCCCAATGTTTTAAATGGAATTTTCCTTCATATAATTATGTCATATAATCAAATTAAATCATAACACCAAAAACTACTATGTAATATGTGACCTTTAAACATAATTTTGTCACATATGTGATTTGAATTTTGAAAATCTCACATACACGATTTCGATCAGTATGTTATTTGGAGTCTAATATGGCCAACATTATTTTTGGTGAACAATAACATAAACTTATGAATAGTAATACTAACCTTATGAATAGTATAATAACTTAATTAATATTAGAATTAAATATGATAATATATAAATAATATTCAAGTGGATGCAATATATACCTATATATGAGAATAAGAAAATAAATGTTTTGAAATTGTTGTTTGTTGAGTAAATTGTTTTTTACTTAAAAATTAAATTAATCATATTTATAAAATTATTTTAGGAAAAAGGAATTAATTTTTAGATTCTAAATGATGAAAAACGGTTAGGGTGAATTTTTGAGATTTTTTTGAAATACTAGATTTTTTGGTGAATAGTAAAATACATTAATTTACCAAATAAATAAATTATAATTTAAATCTAATATTCCTGACATCATAGGTTATGCAAGAAACAAAATATCATAATCACATGAACTTATTTCAATTCTTATTCTTAGAATAATCACTATTTATTTTCTTATGAGAAATTTATAAACTAATGATTATAATATTATGAAAACCCTCCTCTCCTCCACTATAAATACCTCCCTTCCTTACCTCTTCTATTTATTACTCTAATGCCATGTGACATACCTATATTCTACCCAAATCTCTCCTCAAGATCTTCCCCCACGTACAATATCTCTTGGTCTCCTCAAAATATCAAATGCTCTCCCCTTAAGAGGCTCTCAAGGAAGAATGAGTCAAGAGGGAAATTCCTCTTTTCTTTTATTTCATTTTCTTTTCTTGTTCATTTGTTTTATTTTCAATACTTACCTCTCCTCATCAAAATTCAATGAAACATATAGTACCATACATGTAATTTAATGTTTTTATGATAATGTAATAAGTTATTATCATCTCTACTTTACTCTTATTTTATTTTATTAGTAATGATACCATCTGAGATTTGTTAATTTACCACGATCAAGGATGATGAGTATTCAATTTCTGTTACCATCTTCAATTATGGCCATGAAACCATTTTCATGGTTTAAACATACCATAATATATTTATGGTTACTCATCTATGGTTATGTAATACATTTTTACAAATGGTTTTGGTTTATAAAACAAAACATGTTCTTTGTGGTCAAAACCGCAAATTATCACTAAAGGTTGTCACTACTATTTTATATAATGATTCAACATCACTCCAAGTAACATAATTAATTTTTAAATATGTAACCATCTGGAAGTTCAAAATAAATTATAAAATCAATTCTATACAACCATCTTCATCATACATGTTTATCTGAACATGAACCGATCATTAAAACCAAGTAGGAAAACAGACTTGAGCAAAGATATTGAACCTCATAACCAATTTGAATGTTTAAAAATTAACATAAAAAGGTTATAATAAAAATTTTAAATACATAATATGTTGTTTAATTATTAATTAATGAACCTAAAATTAATATTAATGTTATTAAGTCCTAGAAAAGATCACCATCAGATTTAAGGTAAGGGATCCTCTATATTTCACATTTATTAAAGAATGTCCTCTATGTTATTCACATTTATGTGTAATATATAATGATGGGGTGTATTTTATCATCCCCATAATAATTCCCTGAGTATTAATAAATGAATATAAAACATTTTATCTCTCATTAATCCCTCTTATGTACACATGATACTATACCGATAATTCGTCAGGGATTCCACCCAAACCTCCATTATTCCTTCAGGTTTCTTTATTTTTATGTTACCAAAATGATGATATATTATATTTTTATATGTATATTCTAAATTATGTTTAATTTTACCTAATTCATCAATCAATACCCATTTATCATTCTCTTTCAGGGATATACATGTTTTTAAGTGATTCCCTCCTCAATACTACCTGATAAGCAAACGTATTTTGAGGGAACTTCCCAAATTCTAAACTGATTTCTAGTGAAATATATCTTCAATTTTAAGCCACAAATGTCTTTATAAAATTATTACTATGATAAAATTCTTATATCACTTCATGTTTTATATGAAGGATTATTCTCTTTTCTATTTTAATGACTCTATATTATTTTCCTTAAAACTGCAAAAAATGATTTAATGGAAAAATTTATTAAATACTATTTTTACATGTTTTCACTTCTACATGAAATAAAATACCATGATCAATGCCTATTTTAACATATAAATTGACATTTATATTTCAGTTCCTTTATTTCATGGACACTTTTAGGATACAACCATTTATTATGCTTTATGACATGATTGTGGTCAAAATTCTTTCCCTGGGTGACAATTATGTTTATCTATGATTGATTATTTATTATCTTTATGTGGAAAAATATTAATGAAAATTTAAGATGTGTGCGATCTGATAGCACTCCAATCCATTGGGTAATGTTGAGTCTCATTAGATGTTATGTGTGACGATCTTTGTGGTTAGCTATGGCTTGTGCTACTATGTGCAACGATCTTGGCGGTTAGCCTTGGCTTGTGCTATTAGGGGATAAAATCTTGGAGGTTAGCCTTGACTCATACTAAATTCATGTTTTACATTTCCGCCACATTTTTATGATTCCATGTTTTTAATATCCCATGTTTATATGTTCTTATTCCTTATTTCACATGTTTTTTTATATTATCGTGTCATGCCTTCTTTCCCATGTGCCAATTCTTTGTACATATGGTTATTCCCTTATTGGGATTTTAGCTGATCCCTTGTTCATGTTATCCCTATGTTATCCTATGAATATAAATGATCATAATGGAAGAAATGATCTCATTATGAATATTTAAAAAAGTTGTTTTTGTAATGTTTGGTTATGTACCTAGTCTTCCAAGACACTAGACTTTACGATCATTGGATTGTACTTAGATGTATAATTATGCTCAAAATCATGAAATGTTATATGTAAAAGTATAGAATCTCTATATTTGGTATCAGAGATTGGTCTAGTTATTTTTGGAGATTAGGAATATTAAACCCTAGTGATAACCTTAATGATGAGACTTATTATAAGAAAACCTCCATAATTTTTGGTATGTTTAGATTAAGTGGTTAATAATGAAAATACATCCCTATCTGGATACAAAAAGATTGAGGTAACTCTGGAACAGATACACCTAGGAGTGAAAACTCTTGCAATGAGTTTTGGCCCTGACCCGGGGTATCCATGTACATTACAATGAGCCTTTCTGCACTTTTGGTTGGACACTCCCAGGGGAAATGCTTTAGTAAATTCAGGATCATAGTACAAACCATTATCAGGGGAATAAAAAAAATCCTATAAGAATATAAGTTAAGAGATAGATCAAGGATAACCTATATTCAAACATAAGGAATCAAAAGTTAGAATATACTTCTCATTTAAAATATTATCCCCTTGTGTTTAAAGTTTCATTTTTTATGCTCAATAGCTAGGTATTCAATCCCTCTAATTATATGTTATTTTTCTAATTTAATGGAGGGAAATATAATAAAACATTCCAACAATCAATGTGATAAGGAATTTTGAGATTTACATAATGATATGCCTGATATGGTGGGAATGGGTGCTCAAAACATCATGACAATACTTAGTTAGCTGGCTCAAATTAGGAATAATAACGTGAATCAAGTGGAATTTCCTCCTCCTCCAAGGAAAGAGAAATTTTATATAAAATACTTCATATCGAAAAGGCCTCCCATATTTAGTATATCTTATGATCCCTTCCTCATAGAACAGTGGATTGACTCCATTGAAAAGATATTCTCCATCCTCGAGTGCTTGGAAGAACAGAAAGTTGTACAGGCGGTCTATAGTTTTGACGGGAAATATGATAATTGGTGGAAACTAATCAAGAATAAAATGTACCAAGTGGAAATTAATTCCATATATTGGAAGAATTCAATAGGACCTTTTTCAATAAATATTTTACTCAAACTCTCCATCTCAAAATGGAAAGAGAGTTCCTCAGTTTCATGCATAAAGAAGATGAGTCAATCAGAGAATATGAAGAAAACTTTATAACCCTTGCAAGGTTCGACACTGGATTTATCATGAACACTGAAATTAAGGTGGATCACTTCTTTAGTGGACTAAATCTGAGTCTAAGAAAATTGTTGGCGATTCGAGACTTCAAAAATTATGAGGATATTGTCTATTTTTCCCTCAAGGTTGAAATGGAGATTAGAGACTCTCAATGGTCTCGTGGGCCAATTGATAAGAAGAAGAAAATGGAGAATAAAATTGAGGGTTCAACAAACAAATTACATGATGGAAAGAATCCTGAATTTACCACTTGATAATTTTTGGGAAGAAGAATCTTGGGAACTATCTGAAGTGAAAAAATAATTGTTTCAAATGTAGAAGAGTGAGGCTTCTAGAAAAGAATTATCGAATGGATATGAAGAATCCCACTAATTTATAAGAATAAAAGAAGGTTTAGATCAACACTCAGCCTATTGTGAAGTGTTTCTTCTACAATTAGAATGAGAATTGTGTGAAAATTTCCCTAATACAAGGGATGTCAGAGGAAATCAACAACAACCTCCAAGAAAATAGTGAATGGATTTTGCTATCACTACTACTGAGGTGGATCCAGACAAAAATGTGGTGACATGTGTTATATTTATTCATTCAAGAATGGAAAATGTAATTTTTTATTATGGTTCTACACATCATTTCATATCTTTCTTGTTTAGTATAAAAATTCATGAAACACCTCAATATTTTGGGAACATGTATCTTTGAGAACAATAAATGGGGAAATTATTATGTCCATGGTTTATAAATCTTCCCCAGTTAATGTTTGTGGACTGAACCTACCAGAAAATCTTGTCCTACATCCTTTAGTAGAGCTCTATGTTATCTTGGGAATGGATTGTCTGTCATTATAAAAATCCAACATCTACTATCCAGAAAGGGAGATCACTCTTCACATCCCGAAGAATCCCCCAATTCAATACAAGTGTAAAGAGGATGTTGAATCTCCTTTATAATCATTGTCTCAAGTGTGGATATTAATTAATTATGAGAAAGCATGTCTAGGTCAAATGATTGGGACAAAGGAGGGAATCAGGCTCAAAGACATGCCCCTCATGAGGGATGACACTGATGTATTCACTAAAGAGTTTCTTGGAATTCCATTGGATCAAGAGGTTGAGTTCTCAATTAAACTTACTCTTGGATATCTACCTATATCAATGAATCCTTATAGAATGACCACCGTAGAGTTGGAAGAGCTAAAGAAGCAGTTATAGGAGAATCTGGAGAAGGGTTTTATATGACCGAGTGCTTCACCGTGGTGTGTGCCAGTCCTCTTCGTCAAGAAGAAGGATAGTTCAATGATCCTCTGCATTAATTATCTTGAGATCAATAAAATCATGATAAAGAACAAGTATACCCTACCTTAGATATATGACTTGTTAGATCATCTTCGTGGGGCCAGTTATTTCCCTATGGTTGACCTTTAATCAAGATATCACCAATTAAAGGTGAGGAAGGCAGGTATTCCCAATAGTTGCTTTAGAAGGAGGTATGGTCACTATGAGTTCATAGTTACTACCTTCAAACTCACTAATGCTCTTTAAATTTTCATGGATTTAATGAATATATTTTTCAAAGACTACCTCAAAAAAATTTATGTAGTCTTTATTGATGATATTATGATATACTCCAAGAGCAATGAGGATCATGTGGATCATTTGAATGTCATGTTAATGACTTTAAGAAGAGAGAAGTTGTATGAAAAGTACATTAAATTTGACTTCTATATGGGGGTACTATCATTCGTGGGTCATGTTATCACCAGAAAAGGGATATCCATAGACCCTTCCAAGATAATGGTAATTGAAGAGTAGCCCAAGCCAATATTTATAATAGAGATCTGCAATGTTTTGGGTCTATCAGGGTATCATTGGCGATTTTTGAAGAACCTTTGATGATTGCCAAACCTAATGACCAAGTAGACAAGGAAGGGAGTGATGTTTTTCTTGACTCCGGAATATAAAGACTATTTTAAGGAGTTAGAAAAGAGGATAATCACTGCACTAGTACTCACACTCCCTATAAGTGGAGGACTCTTTGTGGTGAATGGTGATGTCTCAATGAAGATATTAGATTTTTTGCTGATGAAAAATGATAAATTGATATCTTATACCTAAATTAAGCTGATAATATATGAGAAAAACTATCCCACGCATGATCTGGAGTTTCATGTAGGGATCTTTGCATTGAAAATCTCATGGAATTATGTCAAATCCATTTTTTTGAATTTTCTAAAAAGCCACATTATGGCATGTGGAAACCTCACCACCTGAAACCATGAACCACATTCCAACCACATACCAACATGTTCCAAATTTCCAAAAACCATGAAACTACCATGAAGATTAAAATTTAAAATGTAAAAAACAAAACCATCAAATTCAAAAACTCAAAAAGCACTACTATCAAGAGTCACATTCCACCACCTGTTTGAATAGAACTGGATCATCCATCTAGCTATTATACCCGTAAGGAAAAAAAGTTGGTAGATTATCTAAGTAGAAAGGATCTTGCATCATTATAAATGATGAGAATTTAAAAGGATTCGATCTTCTTAGATTTGTAAAGGATGGAGATGGGAATCATTAATGGAGGAACATCACCGATACTTTCTCAAATGATTATTCAACCATCCCTCATGGGGAAAATTAAGGAATATCAAATAAAGGATATAAAAATTTTGAAAATGGAAGGTTGTTATCATAAATGGGGAATCTTCAGAGATCATGATTGATGAGGAAGGATTTGTATAATTTTGGTCCTTTTTATGTGTACCATACAATCTGGATCAAGAAGGATATTTTGAATGACGCACATCAATAAAACATCTCAATCCCCATTGGGAGCACAAAGATGTATCTAGATCTCGGAGAAAAGTTTTGGTGGCACAGTATAAAAAGGGAGATTTCTGAATATACATCAATGTTCCTGGTTTATCATCATGTGAAGGATACAAAAAAATTCTAAGGGGATGATGCAACCACTACCCGTACCAACATGGAAGTGGGAGAACATTACCATGGACTTTGTCACTAGACATACAAGGACCTCTAGAGGAAAAAAATGAAATATGGGTTATTGAAGATCATCTTACAAAGAGACCTCACTTTATTGAAATTCGAGAGTACTTATCATTGGATCAACTTGCATTGATATTTATCAAAGAGGTGTTAAGGATTCATGGAGTACCACTATATATTGTATCTGACTGATATCCTAGATTCACCTCGATGATTTGGAAAAGTATCCAACATTATATAAGAACTGAACTGATCTTTAGTATGGTCTATCATCCTCAAACAGATGGCCAATATGTGTAAACCATTCAGACACTGGAAGACATGTTGAGAGCTTGTTCTATGGAATTCAAAGAAGGATGGGACCAACAAATTCCACTAGTTGAATACTCATACAACAATAGTTTCATCTCAAGCATCTTAATGGAACCATAAAAATCCCCCTATGTGAAAATGTTCAGAATATCAGAGTGTTTGGATAATGCCGGCAAGTGTAAACTTCTAGGACCTGCAATGCTGGACGAAATTGTGGAGAAGGTGAAAACCATTCATCATCATATCAAGGTAGCCTATATTCGAAAAAAGTGTTATCAATATGAACTTCAATGAGACCTTGAGGTTATATTTTGAGACATTTTATTTCTACACATATCTCCAAGGATGAAGATCTTGAGGTTTTGGAGGAAAGGGAAGATATGTCCTAGGTACATAAACTACTTCATGATCCTTGATCGTGTATGAGTTGTGGAATATCGACTGGAACTTCCACTTACCTTGTCCAAAGTAAACGATGTCATTAATTTATCCAACTTATGAATGTACATAATAGACCATTCAAATTTACTCTATTAAGAGGTGGTATAGGTGGGGAATGATATTTCATATGAGGAGATGCTAGTGAAGATATTTTATCATAGAGACAATGTTCTACATAACAACACTACTCACCCGGTTAAAGTAATGTGGTATTAAAATTTGGGTGAAGAGGAAAAACGGGAATGGGAGGAGGAAATGAATGAAAAGTAACCAAACCTATTTATGGATTAGAATTTAAAACAATATTTTAAGGGAAAAATTCTATAAGGGGAGGTTAATGTAATGGCCCAATGTTTTCAATGGATATTTCCTTCTTATAATTGTTCCATATAATTACTTGAATTCCCAACACAATTAATTACTAAGTACTATGTTACCTTTAAACATATGATTTTCAGTTCTGTGATTTGAATTTTAAAAATCAGACATATATGATTGTGATCAGTAAGTTAATTGGTGTCTAATATGACCAACTTAATTTTTGGTGAATAATAACATATCCTTATGAATAGTAATGTTACCCTTATTAATATTGACATACCATAATGAATATTAAGCTTACATATGATATTAAATTAATAATATTTATGTCAAAGTATGATATACATATATTTGGGAATAAGAAAATAAATGTTTTAAAATTTTTGTTTTTCGAGTAAATGCAATTTTTAATTAAAAATCAATTTAATCATATGTAGAATTTTTTTTGGAAAATGTATTTTTTATTTTGATTATACAAGTCAAAAAATGGTAATGGATAATTTTTGAGATTTTTCTAAAATACATGAATTTTTGTTGAATAGTAAAATACATTAATTTACCGTGTAAATACATTATAATTTAAATACACTATTCCTGACATCATAAGTGATGTAAGAAACAAAATAAATGACTATAATTCACTTATTACTATACATGTTTTTGTAATCATCACTATTTCTTATCTTATATGAAAATAATTAACTAATGATTATAATATTATGAAAACCCTCCTCTTCTCCACTATAAATACCACCCCTCTATACCTCTTCTCTTCACTATATTAAACCCTTGTTCCTTACCTAAATTATTCACAAATCTCTTCTCAAGATCCTCACCCATTTCCATGATCCATTGTTCTCCAAAAAAGTCCAAATCCTCTCACCTTAAGAGGCTATCAAGGAAGATTAAATCAAGTGGTAAATTCCACTTTTCTTTTATTTATTTTCCTTTTCATGTTCATTGGTTTTATTTTCTATACTTACCTATCCTAATATTAATTTTATGACAACACTAGTACCTTAAATGTACATAAATGTTTTATGATAATTGAATAAGTTATTATCATGTCTCTTTTACTCTTCATTTATTTTAGTAGTAAGAACACCATCCGAGATGTGTTAATTTACCCCATTCAAGGCTGATGGGTTTTCATTTTCCATTACCATATTAAATTATGGTCATGAAACCATTTTAATGGTTTATACAGACCATAACATATGTATTATTACTCATATATGGTTCTGTAATCCTTTTGTAAACATGGGTTTTGTTTATAAAACAAAACTTTTTCTTTTTGGTCAGACCTGCCAATAAACCCAAAAGGTTATCACTAATGTTGTATATATTGGTTCAACTTCACAAAAAGTAACCATATTAAATTTTCAACTATTTGAAATTATTTATGTTCAACAATAAAATATAACTTCAATACTGGACATCCACCAACATCATACATGATTATTCAAACATGAACTGATAATTAAAACCAAGTAAGAAAACAGACACGAACAATGAAATGAAACCTCAAAACAAATAAAAATAGATATAAATGAACTTAAAAAGATTATAATAAATATTTTACATATAGAATAGGTTATTTAATTATTAATTAATTAACATAATTATTTTATTCAATTAACTACATTCATGAAAATATCACCATCATGTTTACGGTAAGGGATCCTCTCTATTTCACTTTTATTCAGGAATGTCCTATATGTTATGACACTTTATGTGTAATCCATAATTATGGGGTATGTTATCTCACCTCCCATATACATAACTCATGGTTTATAATTGATTAAAAAACCTTTATATCTCATTAATCCCTCTTAAGTACATGTGATACCATATCGATAATCTGTAAGGGATTACACCTGAACCTCCTTTTTTCCTTCAGGTTTCCTTATATTTATTTTACCAAAATGGAGACATCTTATCTTTTTTATGTGAATATTCTAAATTATGTTTACATGTACCAAATTAATCTAACATAACCCTTTCATCATTATCTTTCAGGTATATACATGTTTTTAAGAGATTCCCTTCTGAAGACTACACGATAAGCAGACCTGTTTTGAGGGAACTTCTTGAATTCTTACCCGATTTCAAGAGAAATATATCTCCAATTTTAAGCCACCGTTTTTTTAATAAAATTATTATTTTAATTATTTAATCCTTCTTGGTTCACTACTAGTTTTAGATAAAGGATTTTCCCTTTTATATTTTGAATACTCTAAAGTATTTTCCTTAAAACCGCCCAAAAATATTTTAATGCTAAATGTTCATAAATACATTTCTAACATATTGTCACTTATACTTGAAATCACTTACCATTATACATGATAATTTTCATATATAAAGCTCAATGCATATTTTTTTTCATTTATTTCATGGACACTTTTATGATATGACCATTTTTATTCTTTATGACATGATTATGGTACCTAATTCATTCAATGGGAAACCCTTATGTTTATGTAAGATTGATTACATATGAATAATTATGTGAAAAAACTATTCATGAAAAATTATAATGGGTGCACCTAGATTATTCTCCAATGCACTGGTTATAGTTGAGTCTCATGATACGTTATGTGCATCAGTCTTTGCAGTTTGACTTGGCTTGTGCTACTATGTGCAATAGTCTTGGAAGCTAGACTTGTCTTGTGCTACTATGGGAAACAATATTGGAGGTTAGCCTTAACTCATAGTAAATTCAGGTTTTAGGTTTCACCCACATTTATATGATTCTATGTTTATGTGATCCCACGTTTATATGTTCTGATTCTTTATGTTACATGTTTTTTATATCATCATGTCATGCATTCTATCCCATGTTCCAATGATATATTAATATAGTTATACCCTTGCAAGGTTTTATGTCTTCCCTTGTTCATGTTATCCCCTGGTTATCCTATGCAAATTTATCAGCACAATGGAAGATAGGAGCTCATTATGGAGTTTAAATAAAAATTTGTATTTTTAATGTTTGATTAGGTATCTAGACGTCCAAGACACTATAATTTACAATCCATGGACTTTACACTGATGTATATTTCTTCTTAAAATCATGTAAGGATAGATGTAAAAGTATAGGGTCACTATAAGGAACCTACCCACTAATTCCATCTCCTAACACAAAAAAGGTCATGAATAGAGGAGTATAAAGGGTGGGAGGTCCCAGCTATGAGCTTCCATGCTCGTATCACGTTTCCAAATAAAAACATTATTAAACCGCTTGCCATGATTAAAAAAATTGTGTATACCTATTCATGGTATAATAAAAGGGGTCATATAATTATTTCTTTGGTTTATCACCCTAGATCGTCCTTTCATGCCCATATTCCACCCTATGAATCCCCATGAAGCATTTCACAACATGAATTCACATTTCATGATGTGAATGGGATAATATGTTTACTTTTTATACCCCCAATAACTGATTCCTCCTCTACTTCTAGCCATAAACCTCGTACCTTAATCCTAATCTTACACCACATCCAAAAACATTATTTTTGGACATTTATAACATTACAATCTCATATATATTCATGTATCTGAAAAAAACCTATATAGTAAAGTGGAATCATTAAAATTACCTCAATAATATTCAAACCCGTATGGGAACATGGATTTACATCCAATGACGATTATTTTAGACAGATAATTCCTATGTGCTTAGACATGGAATCACCAGAGTGATACTCAAAATTTTAGATATATCATTATAGAAACATCTTGGGAAACATGTGATAGATTTAAGAGGGTTTTTAAAATGTTCCAACACCACATACCCAATGTTTTTTTGTAGATAAATACCTTTTATTTGATATTACAAATCACTACTCAAGTTGTTCTTAATAATTCATTGTATTGGGAACTTATGAACAAGTCATCTAAAATCGGATGAGACCTCCTTAATGAAATATCTCATAATTTTAGTCTTTGGAAAAGTGATAGAATACAATCCATGAGGGGAATGAACTAGATATGTGAGATTACTTTTTCATTCACTAAGGTATATTCCCTTTCTAAAAAAAATTATATTTTTCAATTTCCCTTATACTAGCCCACATCATCCACACCCACAATGGAGGTGCAGTCTTTATAAATATACAGTGGTCTACATGCCTACCAGGATTGTTATCAAGAATCATTAGAAAACCAAACGCTCAAATATTACAATGTTAGTTATAATCATGGTCCAAAACAATTTCTAAACACATACAACTTGGAAATACCATTATAACCACAAAACCACAAAATCAAGGGTGAAATTAGCAATAAATAGGGAAAAAATTCAATAATAAAAAATACCACCCATTTACCCACCTCATACATAACCAAAATTGTTTTTTCACCCATTCCCGCCAACTTACACTCTACAGTAACAAAAACATAATTCAAACAATAAAAATTCTATCCCAAATCGCAACTGGCTACCCAAATCCATAAATCATCACCCAAGAATATAATTTAAACTAATATGCAAAAAGTAATTATATGAATGAAGAAAAAAAGGTTATATAATGAATCATATGACCTCAATTGATAATATTAAACACCATGTGGGGTATAATTATTAAACTATTTTGGAATGGATATAGAGTAATGTACTGGCTAACCTATAAACACATTCATGGGAGGGGTGGAGATATTTATATTGTGAAGTGATAAAGACATACAATAAATAAATACACATGATACTAATTATAATGTTTTATAAAATAATTATTAAAATGGAAAATTTGGCGAGGAAAAAAATAAGAGGAATAAAGTAATATAAAAGAATATGAGTTCAGAGTTTAATAGATTCTAGATAAAAAAGAAGTTGAGAAGAAAGAAATATCTATACCTCAGGCTAAAGAAGAATAAAGATAACAATTGTACATGAAGAAAACACTCTATAGACCCTTATCCCATTGTTTAAATTTATAATACATGATAAATTGGAGGCTTATTAAAAAATTTGTGGAAATTGGTAAACAACATCATATCAACATTGAATTTTTGGAAGCCATTTAAATTTTTGTTTGGCTCATGTAAATTTTTAAAAAACATTTTCAAAAAGAATAATGTTTCATGATATTATGGCTATATAACATGATTAATATTTCTTATCAGTCATAAAAACAAATACCCAAGCTAAAAGGGGGACCTTAGTATATTTTTCAATTCTATGAACCATTAGCTCATGCACCTTTAATAAAATTACGTGATATTTATGTGAAATAACTAGTATTATGCTTATGAGTGTCTTTAAGAATCTGGGATTAGATATAATTGAGTTTACAATAATAGCATTACATCTTGTAGACTGATAAGTGAAATACCACCAAGGACCCTTGAAGACGTTCATGTCATTGTAGGGATGTATATTTTTCCCATTGATTTGTTAATCCGATAGATAGAGGTAGAATGAGATCTTCCCATCGTATTAAGTTGGTCACTACGTAATATAAAAAATAAAAAAAATAATGTTAACCTAGGAAGTCTAATTTTTAGATTTGGTGAGGAGAAAGTTTTTTTATCTTGTGAATGCTGTCAGATAAGGAACTAATATAGTATATTTTTAGGAAAGTTTCACTACTAAAGAATACTTAAAAGAACAAAAACAACTGATCTTATAAAAATAATATTAGGATTAGATAATGAAACTCATAGATGATCTGGAAATATAAAAATATTAGGGTCCTGATCATCAAGAAACTAATTTTTATGATTATTCAACAACAAATTATGTTGAGGTAATCATTTCAGATAGACAAGTACATTTTACCAGAAATCATAAATTTAGTTATGATAAGGTATCAAGAAGAAAAACTATTAGCAGTTACAGGAGGTGAAAATGTGAAATTAATTTGGGAATAATTAATATTAAAGGTATTAGTACCACCATTTTCACCCATAAAGTGTTACCGTATGAAGGGATAAAACCAATCAATAAAACCCAAATAAGACTGACATAAATGATGAAATAAGTGTTCAAGAGAGATGAGATAAAACTATAAGAAACCATGATTATATTATTTATATTACTTAGTGAAGGTTTCAATAACTTATAAGTTTTCTATAAAATAGGGGTTTAATAGTGGTGAAGAATTATGAAAATTAGAATATTCAGATGATAAATATTATAAACAGAAGAGTGTGTATGGAATATAAAATATTGAGTGAAGATACAATAAAACATAACTTAAAACTTATATTCATTGACCATAGGTTGGAAAGTCTATAAAGGTACATTTTTTATTGTTTCTTTGATGGGTATTTTGTTTATAAACAAATACTGATGGACCCAGATGATCAGTCCAATAACACATTAACATGATCACATAGTACTTTCACTTATGGACACATGTAATTTGGTATATGTAAGAATCCATATAATTTAAAAAGGTTACCATAATGTATATTTCATTATTTTTTATAAGTAATATTATAAATCATTAAGGATGAATTTTCCATATATTGGATAAACTTTGAAGTGTGTTTGAGAAATATGGACATAATGATAAATAGGTATATAGAAAAGTACTTGGTGCTCATTTGGGAGAAGTTACACCTCATGGTATAAGACTCACTATACTAGGGAATATAGATGTATGGTAGGTAATTGAAGTTGATATCATAAAAATAAAATTAATAAAGAAGATGACAATGTTTACCATAGTAAAGTAGATTAAAATCTTTCTTATACATTTGAGATTCCGTCATTACTTTTACAACATTTTATCCAGGATAGCTACACAAATCATGAAACTATTAGTGAAGAATATCCTATTATATTTTAGTAACTCTTATAAATAATCACTTTCATTTTTTAATAGAAATATTTTGGACACTCTATTAATTTCTCACGAAATTATTTTTAAACTAATATCCTATGAAAGTTATTTTACCATGGGAGCTATGTTGGGACAATAATTTGATCATGGCTTTTTACCCATATATTATCATTGGTACACACTCAAGGAATACTATATTAATGGAACAAATATAAATAAGTACTTTCTTATTGTATTATTTTCTATTGATAAATTCGGATCATATCCCAACCTCTCTATGGTAGTTTTATACTCTAACCATGATTCCTTATGTTATTTTTTGAGTAAGAAGAATAAGAAAACAAGACTGATTTTTTGGATCATGCTAATATGAGAAATTGAAATCGTCATAAAATATAGAAAGGGGGAAAATAATGTGGAATCAAACCACTTTTCATGGTTTCAACTATTGGACATAGAAGAAGATAAAGAGTAGGATATCACTAAGGAGATTCTAGTAGAAAAAAACTTTTATATTGATCTAGTAGCCTATTTTTGGTTTTCGAATATATAAAATTAAATGGAAATTAGAAACTTTTTTATCACTTTTTATATAAAAAATAGAACAATTTATATCCAACACAACATACTATTTTTGTAGAATCTACTTTTGTTTATGAAATTCCAAGAAGGACAAACCCTGTGGTGTATACGAGAAACTAAAATGAAATGTGTGCTGGTATTCTGTCATTCCTCACATATTGGAGGAAACCATGGGCCTGAATGAACTATGACTTTGATTCTTTAAATTGGATTATTTTGTACCAAACTTTTATTATATTGATATTATTTTGTGCATATTTTCTTTTACTACTAAAGAATAAGAAACATTGGAATAAATAAAGAGATTAAACCAAAACCAAATCTTTAGTAAAAGTGTTTGATGTGCATGAAATTAAATAAATGGGAAACTTTCTATTCTTATTTAGAAACACATACATTATATTCTATTTGTATTTTTTATTCAAATATATGGAAGTGAAATATAATTCTTTAAATATAGCTAATATGATTCTGTAATTTTTTTATAGAAATTCATCTTCAATTTGTTTGTAATCCATTAAACACTTATTAATGATGGAGGTATTAACATGAATTACAATATTATGGGGAGATTAATTGAAAATTATTGTGTTAAATATAACACCAACACTCTTAAAACATAGAAAATAGTGGGAATGTTGAGCTATCCAAGAAATAACTCAATCTAATTTAGGATAAAATAGTCAATACATGAATGAAGGATTAGGTACAAAATTTATATGATTCATTATAAGACTATAATATAACGAATCACGAACATTAATCTTATTAGGAAATTAAGAAATATTAAAATGGATTAAAAATGGGAAAGAAATAAAAATATTTCTATTTTTAAATGATATAGTGGAACAGAGAAGAGATGCTCATGAATGTAAAATTATATACAAGGAAAAGTCAAAAAATAGGCATGAAATACACATTTCATAATTTTCCCCCTAAGTATAAGGCATTATCATATAACTCACATGTTAAACTACTTATAGGGAATTTGAAGTCATTATGGTAATGTTTAGTAATTACAATCCAGGTTTTTACACATGGAGAGTTGGGGATTCAAATATTTAATGAGACATCACTCATGGTTAATTTCTAGAGACTGAATATGCACATTGGTTATATTCAAGAATTTTACGCTATATAAATATTGTTTGATTGAAGAATAAATGTATGTATAGCTCTTCATAAAAAATGAACCGCTAATTAAGTGAAAACCCAGATATGTTCATCATTATTTTTTTATTATTTTAAAGTTAGATGTGAGTTATTATAGGGTTAGACACTATAGAAACTCTCCCCTACTCCATTGTAGGCTACTCAAAGGCTACCAGATCAATGTTAGAGACGAACTCAGAATGGATACACCATTTCCTAGTGAGTTGATATAGAGGAATTGCACCACTCAAAAAGATACAATGGTTAAAGGTATGGTTAAATGATTCTTTTTTACAGGTAAATAGATTTTATATTTTCACAGGGTACTCACAACACTACAATTAAAGGCCATGAAGAAAACACTTATAAATTAAATGTTTAGTCATGATACAGAAGAAGTGACTCATTCGAGGGAACTTCCTGGGGAATTACCAGTAGTACTAAATAAAAAACCACCAAACTTATATTTTTAAAAAGGTTATATGCCATAGTGTGACATTTCCAATGTATTGACGAATAAATTTATGTAATTTAAATTTTAATAGTCACAATACCAAGGGAAACACCACACTATAATGAATTAATGGGGTATAAGATTTTTGGTGATAACCCTCATGACAAACCGTTATTTTAACCTTCACCTACACTTTATATCCTATGATAGCTGATAAACACACTTTATTCATACTCAATAATCCTTAAATAACCATAAAACCCCTACTTTCACTTCTATATAGTGAGTTGGTATATCCAATTCATTTCTTATTTCCCAAAAGTTACCTTTTCCAAACTATTTCCTCTTCCATAAAAAATGACCAGGACTCTTCCTATCACTATTATATACCATTAAACCACTACGTACATCCTTCCACACTCACATTACATTAATTATCCCCCATTAAAATGCCTTATCAGCCAAATGAAAATAAAAAAACTACCTACAAAGAACATGGAAAAGAGCCCATGAAAACAATCTAAATGTTGTGAACAAGATATCCTATTCCTGCTTCAGACACATCCACAAACCCATCATCCACATACCCATAATCTTCCCATTCTTCACATGTGGAGGATTACCCACACAGAATTTTATTCCATACATACAGTTCATTAATAATAATCATAAAGAGTGATTGAAAAATCCTTGTATGAAGACCATCAAAACAAATAAGATGGTATACATGGAGGTAATTTGTAAAATCAATATGGAGAGAGTCTTCATGGAGGATTTTATAAATATGAACATGGATTAGATTCAATAGGTCATAGTGGAAGACTGTAAAGAGATATGTTTAGTTTTATTTATACTTTCAATCTTACCTTAATGAGGTTTACATTTTTACTAGGACAAAAAATGTGGACCCCCCTTTGAGAGACTTTGGTATGGGATTGAGTTTTCGTGATTATTTTGTGCATAATTATGACTATAATTGTATAATCACAGGTAAATAAAGAATAATACATTTTCATATTTATTAATATTTGTGAATTAAATATTAATTTTACTTTAATGGGGTTGATATGTTTGATAGTGTGCCCGATACACAACAACGAGTTTCTTTGAAATCTTACGTTGCACACTAGTAATATAATAATATTTTTTTAAATTGTAGTTAACACATAACCATTGTATAGGCGGGAATGAATATAAATAACTAAAATATGAGTATATATGTTTTTTAAATGTTTTTACATTTATCCAATAAAAGATAAAGGCTTAAAATAAGAAAAGAATTCAATTTTTGGCATACATACTCTAATATTCACTAAAAGGTCGAACTATCACCTTTTGATGAAAAAACCTCTTTAAATATAGTTTTTGTAAATCTTATACATTATATTAGACCTAATAAAACTCTTCTTTAGAATTGGGACATCAAAATTTACTTTGTGTAAATATTTCGTATTTTTCCGATAAAGTTCAATTTTTTAATGAATAGTGAAAAATGTTGTATTTTAATTCAAAACCTCTTTTTAATGTAATTTATTTATATGATTAAATTATATTTTTAATTGTTTCTAATGTAGAATTATAATATATTTTTACCATTTAATCCAATTGTGGTCATTGGAATTAATTTCACTTTGAAATTAGACTTAAACTAGTGTCAATCTTTTGATACATATTGTATCATAAAAACAGTCTTTTTGTTTTGATAGTGGAAATTAATTATTAAATTAATTAATGCAACTTATTTGTTATGAATTTTTTAAAATAGACATCATTTTTGAATTCATAATATCAAATATATCTTAGGGTAAATTTTGGTATTTTTCTAAAAAACATCAATTTTTGATGAATAGTGAAACCACTATGTGGTAGTTAAAGAAACTGATTTTTTGTTAAAATGAAATTTTACCCCTGGATAATAGGTATTTCGTTTATTTTGAGATTTTATTATTTTTCATGATTTTTTAAAAATTATTAGGATTCATGGGTCATTAATTGGTAAACATGGTACAAATATAATGTGATAATGGTTTGCACACATGTTATAGTTACTATGCGGTAAATGGGAAAATTGATCTTTTACTTATTGTGATGTTTTTTACAATTTGATCATGATTTTATAAAATTTGCATGGATTCATAAAAATCATGCAATTATAGGGGTTCAGTTATACTTGTTATTATACGAATTATGGCTAGTTTTATAAACTATGCATAATATTTAAGGTAAATTTTTTTCTTAATATTCAAGGGATAGTAGGGACATCATGTTTCTATTATTGTTTTTATAACACTATATCCTAACCACAAAAACTATGTAGGTTTTATACAATTATAAAATTACATTGATACCCTTTATATGGACCCAAGACTTAAATATACTTTATAATATAATTTATAACATAATTTCCTAGTAATATAATCCAAAGATCAATAGGTGCATTTTTTGGATGATTAGATACATAAATGAATATTCTATAATGAGAAAAAAGTATTTAAACTCCACATAGTTCTCCTAACACTTATAAACATTCAAGAACTACAAAAGTGACCCTTGTAAAAAACATGAGGAAGGGTGATATATAAATTTTAGTAAGGGAATAATCAAGAAAATAAATAATAACATGAGGGTCATGATTCATAATATGATTTCATAAATATAATGATATGAATCATGAAACCATGTAATAAAGAAATAAATATTAAGATCTTGGAATCATAACTATGTGTAAACTTTCATAAATCATTATATCATAAGAAAATGTTAGGGCTAATGGCCAAGGCAACATAATAAATAATAACATCGATCATAAACATAGTACGCTTTATTCAACATCCAAAATTCCATAATGTTCTTTTAATAACCTACTATGATCCATGTATAGTGTTACTAGGATAACTGTTCTTGACCCTTACAAAATGTCCCCATGAAAGCCACTTGTTCTCCAAAAAAATATTTTTAACTTCACCACTCATACACCTCACATGGAACTCCAAGATACATTAACATTACACAATTAATTATGGGGATATAATTGATCCCCAGAAAACATAGTTATTTGGTTTTAATGTAAAATTATAATATATTTTTACCATTTAATCCAATTGTGGTCATTGGAATTAATTTCACTTTGAAATTAG
Source organism: Viscum album (assembly GCA_963277665.1). NCBI lineage: Eukaryota > Viridiplantae > Streptophyta > Magnoliopsida > Santalales > Viscaceae > Viscum > Viscum album. The sequence goes on along the minus strand of OY728133.1, from coordinate 186,648,742 downwards.
ACTTAAAATAGTGTCAATCTTTTGATACATATTGTATCATAAAAACAGTCTTTTTGTTTTGACAGTGGAAATTAATTATTAAATTAATTAATTCAACTTATTTGTTATGAATTTTTTAAAATAGACATCATTTTTGAATTCAGAATAGCAAATATTTCTTAGGGTAAATTTTGGTATTTTTCTAAAAAACATCAATTTTTGATGAATAGTGAAACCACTAAGTGGTAGTTAAAGAAACTGATTTTTTGTTAAAATGAAATTTTACCCCTGGATAATAGGTATTTCGTTTATTTTGAGATTTTATTATTTTTCATGATGTTTTAAAAAGTATTAGGATTCATGGGTCATTAATTGGTAAACATGGTACAAATATAATGTGATAATGGTTTACACACATGTTATAGTTACTATGCGGTAAATGGGAAAATTGATCTAGACACATGTCCTACCATTATTGTATGTTTCATGTCCGACCAAGAAAATCCATGGGTCAACATGGGGACCCCATGGAGCCACTTTGGTAGGAAAATTACATTAATAACTTTTTATTTAAAGTTAAAATAAAAATGTCACAAACATGTATTATTTTTCTAAAACAATTTTTAAATGGGGTTATTCAAGTTAAAATTTTGACTATAAATATTAATTGGAAAGGTAAAGAGATTTCCTACATCATGATATTTTTTTTATAATTTTTAGATAGTAAATATATTAAATTATTTATGACACCATGATGATGCAACGATTACCTCGTTATTTAACGATTTAAATAAAATGAAAAGATAATGTAAAATACAAGACCTAAACTTGTAAAAAACCTATTAGATGGGTGGATTTAAAACCCTTATCACCTTAGCCTAGAAATTTATAATTGTGGGACCTTTTTTTATCAGAAAATCATTTTATAATAATGTATCTTTTCTTAACTTTCCAAGAGTTCCCCTCCTCTCTCATTATAAAAGGCCCCCACATCTACCTCCTTACTCACACCTCTCAAGCCTTTGTATCTGCCAAGATCTGATCATTTTATCTCTCCACATCCCTCCCTTCATCCTTGATGCCTTAACTTTGACAGAAATCTCTTCGAGGAACCCTTTTGGTTCAAACCAAGAAGAGTTACCCAATTTTAAGGTAATGTCTTCACTTTTGTTGTTTTGTTTATTTTGCTTCTCCAACCCTCTAAAATCTATTTATTACTTTATTTTGTAACAAAACCAGCATCTTCAATATACTAGGATGTTTTAATGAGAATTATTCGAGCTACACTTACACACACCTCCGTCTAATGGTTAATGAGCATACTGTTTCTAAGGATGGTGAATTTCTACCTCACGAAATGATGATTGTTCAATCTTCTTTTAACACCTTTAATGGTGGCCATTAAGATATCACTCTTTTTATATATGATATATATTATTTATATGTTTTCTTTATGCTTTTTTATTTTTTATTTATGGCATACCTTTATGGTTTCCATTATGGGTAAACATGATAATTTCATTTTAGGATTTGCGGACTACCGCCCCCTCAAAGTGATTTGATTCGTTAATACCATATGTGGTATGTATAAAGGATAGATTTTATTATATTATATATGATATTATACAGGAATTATGATATTCCTTTATATCATTATTATTCCACTCCATTAAGTAAGAAATGGAAATGAAATTAGCGTTCATGCGTATGTACGGCTTACCGTCTCCATGAACGGTGCATTTCATTTCATACCTCTAAATGTTATGTAATATTATAAATGCATGTATATACTGGATATATATGTTATATATGATATCTACATCATGAATATAATTCTGGATATAATGGATATTTTACCCCATGAACAACATGTAATTATAAAGAGTTTATTTTTGACTCAAGTACCAATGATCGAAAAAATGACCATTATTAACATAAATAATTACATAGTGTTCATCACATGGTAATAAGTGATATAAAATGAGTAATGAACTTGAAAAAAGGTTCTTAAGCAAGTAGAAATTAACTCAAGTTTATTATTCAGGAGATGAAAGAGCGATCTAGTCAAGTCGGACCTGAGGTATGGGACTTCATCTCAATTTCCTTTCATTGAGGAATATTTTGTTTTATACACAACTTTTTTTATGCGGTGTATAAACCCCTTTGAAATTTATGTTTATTCAAAATGAATTTTTTTATATGAATCATTTTACTAAAAAACAAAAGGAATGTTTTTTTGTCGTACGTATGCGGTGACAACGACTTCTCCGCCGCCATAACCATTATTTGAGTTTCGGCTTCCTCTCCAAGGAATAACATTTTTTTAAATGAAAAATAAATACCATGTTTTAATTTTATTTTATTTTGGTATTGAAAATGGTTTTCATAATGTTTTTATTATATCAATGTGTTGTATTGATATATTGTGATTGAAATGTGGAAATGTTATGTTTCCTTTATGCATTTTTTATGTGATACGATTATGTTATGGTTCTTGGGAATTCTTTATGAGGACCAGTGGTTCCATGATAAACTAAGGGTGGGTGATCCCGATATAGCTCTCAAATTCATTGGGTAACGTGAAAGAGTTAAACATTAAGGTTTCTCCAAAGGGATTTAGGGAATATACTATGATGGGTATTCCAAACGTAACAAAGAGGGTTACTCCCTACTTAAGAATCTTATGAATTCCCCAAGATACATTTCTGTCTTATTATTTCTATGATTTATTAATGATTTGATTAGGTATGTTAAAATTCTTTTGTTTTATGAGTAAAGTATGATTTCATACATGGACTAGTGTTTTCTTTTCGTACTTTTATATCCCTTACTGAGCTTTTTATGCTCACCCCAAGTTTTTTTTTTGAAATTATTTTCACAGGACATAATGTGGAATAGGGTCAAGGATGCTATCAAGGAAAATTCATGTTGTCTTAAACATGGAATTGGACATGACTTTTTTTAGAGTCCATGTTTTGTAAAAAAAAGTGACATTGTAGAAGTTTCTACTGTGTAATCTTTTGAGATGTAATAGTTATTATCTAATTCTCTAAACCTCAAAACCATTAAAAGATCCTCAATGTGAATTATTCATTTAATTCAATATTAAGTAAGGTTTAAGGCTGGGGCCTTATAGTTGGTATCAGAGGTCGGTTTAGATATCTCTAGGAGGTATAATTCTATTAAATGATTATCCAAAAATATTTTTTTTATGGCCAAATTGAAATGATATAGAATTTAAAGATTACCATGTCGCTTCATCTAAGACATGTTTGTTCAGAATGGTTTTCCTCATAGGAAACAGGGAAGCAGTTCTAGGAAGGCATACAGAAGGAAATAACCTTCCAAATCTGCATCCTGAGATGGTTGGAATTGGAACTGAACAGTTTGTTGTAGTAATGGCGCAGTTGACTCAAGAGATAAATGGTGGTGGTATCCATGCATGAGATCAACCAGATCAACCGCAGAGGAACATGTCAGTGGTGGAACATTTCATGAGGCAACATCCCCCATCATTCAGAGGATCATCTGACCCTGTGATAGATGAAGGGTGGATTAAAGCATTGGAGATGATTTTCGATGTCATGGGGTGTTCAGACAATCAAAAGGTTAGTCTTGATATTTACTATTTGGAGGGTGAAGATGATTAGTGGTGGTCGATGGTTAAAAATATCAGGTACGCTGATGAGATTGATGCTCTCGACTAGGAATAATTCAATGGTATGTTTATTGAGAAGTATTTTCCTAAGGCAGTTAGACTTAGGATGGAAAAAAAATTCCTAGAATTGAGGCAAGTGGAAAAATCAGTGGTTGCCTACGAAGAAAGGTTCACTCGATTGGAAAGGTATGATCTAAATTTTATCCGAGACCTTGATAGTAAAATCAATCATTTTTACTCAGGATTAAAGCCAAAATATCAAATGTCATTAGCTTCTCTCGAGTTCAAGAGTTATGAAAATCTTGTTCGATGTGCTCAGAAGGTGGAAATGGAGTTTTCCGATGATCAAGTGTTCTATAACAACCAGTAGAAGAAGAGACCGAGCTGGCAGGAGAAAGTAAAGAATTCTTCAAAAAGGTCTGACAGTAAGAAAACTAAGTTTCCTGTTTGGGATAAATGTGGTAAAAGGCATGCTAGGGAATGTCTTCTAAATTCTAGAAAGTGCTACCGATGTGGTAAGATGGGAAATAAGGCTCGTGATTTCACTGAAAAAGATCAGGGTGATGGTAAGACCAAATGTGATTTACAGTTAGTGAAATGTTTTAAGTGCAATGAGATGGGTCATTATGCAAACGAGTGTCCAACAAAGAGCTCGAGTGATGGGAAGCAGTAATACTACAAGAAGAAAGGGGTGGTGGAATCCTATGCAACTACTTCAACAGATTTGAGGCCATCAAATGAAGTTGTATCAGGTACTTTGTTTTTTTTTTCAGATTATGCCAGTGTGTTTTTTGATACGGGGTCTACACATTTTTTCATCTCTGAAAACATTTCTAGTAAAATTGGAATACCATCTCAAGAAATGACTCCTAAACTTGTGTTAAAAACACCTGGGGGAAATTTTGATGAAAAAATAATTTATATGAATTTTCTTATCCATATCCATGGAAAGAACCTACTTGAAAAACTTATTGTTTTACCTCTTGTAGAGTTTGATGTTATCATGGGTATGGATTGGATCTCTATTTACCATGCTAAGATTGATTGTAGAGCTAAAAAAGTTTCTTTTTAGAAAGTCTTTCAGTTTGTGTACAAGAATGAACCCTTAATTTTGATAACATATCAAGAGGCTGAGAAACTTGTAAAATATGGAAATGAATGTTACCTTGCACATATTATTGAAAACAAAGGAACTGTTCAGATTAATGATGTTCTAGTGGTAAATGAGTATCCTGATGTTTTTCCTGATGAGTTTACTGGAATAATACCAGATCGGGAAGTTGAGTTTACTATGGACTTAGTTCCTGATGCTAATCCAATTTCAAAACCCCCTTATCGAATTGCTCAAATTGAACTTTTAGAGTTGAAGGAGAAATTGAAATATTTATTAGGGAAAGGTTTCATTCGACCTAGCACATCACCATGTGGTGCTCCTGTTTTATTTGTTAAAAAGAAAGATGGTTCAATGAGGCTTTGCATTGATTATAGAGCCTTGAATAAAATTACTGTTAAGAACAAGTATCCTTTGCCTCATATCGATGATTGGTTTGATAAGCTCCAGGGAGCTCAGTATTTTTGGAATATTGACTTGAGGTCGGGGCACCATCAGTTGAAAGTAAAATAAGCAAACGTACTGAAGACTTTGTTCCGTACTAGATATGGACATTATGAATTTGTAGATATTCCTTTTGGGTTAACAAATTCACCTGCTGTATTCATGGACCTTATGTATAGAATTTTCCATGAGTTCTTGGATAAGTTTGTGGTTGTTTTCATTGATGATATTTTGGTGTTTTCTAAATGTAAAGAGGAGCATGAAAGACATTTAAGGGTTATTTTTCAAACCTTAAAAGAAAATAAATTGTATGGGAAATTTAGCATGTGTTAGTTTTGGTTGCAACAAATTTCATTCCTTGGTCATATTGTTTCTAAAGATGTGATAATTATTGATCCTGCAAAAACAATGGTTGTTGAAGAATGGCCATGACCCACAAATGTAACTGAGATTCATAGCTTCCTTGGTTTGTAAGGCTATTAATGAAGGTTTGTTAGAAAATTTTCACGGTTATCTAGTCCAATGACTAAGCTAACCCATAAGGGTTTTAAGTTTATATGGAAAAAATAATGTGATGATTGTTTTCGGGAACTGAAAAGAAGATTGGTGAATGCTCCAATTTTGGCACTACCTTACAGGAAAGGGGAGTTTGTTATCTGCAACAATCATTCATTGAAAGGACTTGGTTGCATCCTAATGCAGAATGATCAGGTAATTTCTTATGCTTCACGACAGTTGAAAACTCATGAGGTAAATTACCCTACACATGATTTGGAATTAGCTGCTGTTGTTTTTGCTTTAAAAATTTGGAGGCATCATTTGTATGGAATAAAGTGTGAAATATATACCGATCAAAAAAGTTTAATGTATATATTCACTCATAAATAATTGAACATGAGATAGAGGAGATGGATAGAATTAATCAAGGATTATGATTGTACAATTCATTACCATCCTGAAAAATAAAATAAAGTGGTTGATCCTTTGAGTCGAAAAAGTAATGCTTCATTATCAATGTTGCGTTTGGAACAAGATCCTTTGGTTAAGGATTTGATGAAATTTGGCATAAAAGTTGTTGGTGCATGATGTCCTTCTGTTTTGTTTTAGGTATCAGTGAATGCTTCTCTATCAGACAGAATTACAAAAGCACAGAAGCAAGACAGCGAGTTGCAGAAAAAGGTAGAGCTGGTTCAGAAGGGTAAGTTGCCTGAATTCATCATTGATAATTATTGTGTTTTGAGATTTGGGAAGAAATTTTTTGTGGCTTGTGATTCACAGTTGAAGAGAGATTTGTTATGTGAAGATCATAGTTCTCTATTTTCAGTTCATCTAGGAAGTACTAATATGTATAGAGATCTTCAGGAGTATTATGGGTGGGACAGAATTAAAAGGGGTGTTGGTGATTTTACTGTGAAGTGTTTGACATGTCAACAGGTTAGAGCAGAGCGACAGTTACCAAAAGGGATGCTTCAACCATTACCAGTACTAGAGTAGAAATGAGAGAATATATCCATGGACTTCGTTGTGGGATTGCCGAAGACACCTCGAGGTAATAATGCAATCTGGGTTATTGTTGATCACTTGACTAAATCTTCTCATTTCCTTGCTATACAAGATACCTTTTCCCTAGATCAACTTTCCCTTTTGTATATTAATAAGATAGTCAGGTTACATGTATTTCCTCTATCCATTGTATCTGACCGTGATCCCAGGTTCACTTCTAACTTTTGGAAAGGCCTTTAGAAGTCGTTGGGTACTGAATTAAATTTTTGTACAGCTTTTCATCTGCAATCAGATGGGAAGTCAGAACGAACAATTCATAACTTGGAGGATATGCTACATGCTTTCTCTATGGATTATCAGGTAATTTGGGACCAACATGTTTCTTTTGTTGAGTTTTTATATAATAACAGTTTTCATTCCAGTATATAGATGGCTCCGTTTGAAGTATTATATGGAAAACGGTGTCGAACTCCAACTTTTTTGTGATGAAGTAGGTGAAAGGATGCTAATGGGACCAGAATTAGTAGAAGAGATGGTTGAAAAAGTTCAGTTGATTCAGAAACACATGAGAATAGCTCATAGCAGACAAAAAAGTTATGTGGATAACCGGAGTAAAGATCTATCTTTCGAGGTAGGTGATCATGTCTTTCTCAAAGTTTCGCCATGGAAAAGTTAGAAGTGATTTGGTAATAAAGGAAATCTGAGTCCAAGGTTCATTGGACCATATGAAATTCTGGAGAAAGTTGGATTAGTTGCATACAGACTGGCATTACCTCCGAGTTTATCTCAGGTACACAACGTTTTTCATGTTTCGATGTTGAGAAAGTATATTCCAGATCCATCTCATGTTTTGAGCCCATAGGTAGTTCAGTTAGAAGAGAATATATCTTATAAAGAAAAACCAGTCCAGAATCTTGGCCGTAGAGAGCTAGTGTTGCGGAATAATGTAATTCACTAGGTAAAGGTTTTGTGGAAAAACCATATGGCTGAAGAGGCAACATGGAAATCTGAAAATTCTATGAGGGATAAATACCACCACTTATTTTGATAAGTGAATAAAATTGCGAGGACGCAATTCCCAAAATGGGGGAAGGTTGTAACATACCAGGTAATGAAAGAATAATACATTTTCATATTTATTAATATTTGAGAATTAATTATTAATTTTACTTTAAAGGGGTTGCTATGTTCGATAGCGTGCCCGATATGCAACAACAAGTTTCTTTGAAATCTTAAGTTGCCCACTCGTAATATAATAATATTTTTTTAAAATGGTAGTTAACACGCTGCCGTTGTATTGGCGGTAATGAATATAAATTACTAAAATATGATTATATATGTTTTTTAAATGTTTTTACATTTATCCAATAAAATATAAAGGCTTAAAATAAGAAAAGAATTCAATTTTTGGCATAAATACTCTAATATTCACTAAAAGGTCGAACTATCACCTTTTTATGGAGAACCCTATTTAAATATAGTTTTGGTATCTCTTATACATTATATTGGACCAAATAAAACTCTTCTTTATAATCAGGACATCAAAATTTACTTTGTTTCAATTTTTGGTATTTTTCCGATAATGTTCATTTTTTTTTAATGAATAGTGAAAAATGTTGTATTTTAAATCAAAACCTCTTTATAAATGAATTTATTTATATGATTAGATTATATTTTGAATTTGTTTTAATGTACAATTATAATATATTTTTACCATTTAATCCAATTGTGGTCATTGGAATTAATTTCACTTTGAAATTGGACTTAAACTAGTGTCAATCTTTTGATACATATTGTTTCATAAAAACACGCTTTTGGTTTTAACAGTGGGAATTAATTATTAAATTAATTAATTAAACTTATATGTTATGAATTTTTTAAAATAGACATCATTTTTTAATTCGGAATATCAAATATATCTTAGGTTAAATTTTTGAAATTTTTCTGAAAACTTCAATATTTGATGAATAGTGAAACCACTAAGTGGTTGTTAAAAAAACTGATTTTTTGTTTAAATGAAACATTACCACTTCTGTGTTTTGATTTTCTAAATTCCTAAATACATGGTTGTCATTAAGAATTAATATGTGGTTCAATGGGATTAAAATAATTTTTTGTGAATAGTAACTTTAAAGTTTATTAATCGCGATTAGAGGTAATTAGTGTAATTTAAGGTAAAAATAATGTTTTAATAATATGAAATGACCTATACACATGTCCAACCCTTATTTTATGTGTCATGGCCGACCAAGAAAATACATTGGTCAACTTGGGTATCCCATGGAGACACTTTGTTAGGAAAATGACATTACTAACTTTTTATTTAAAGTTAAAATAAAAATGTCACAAACATGTATTGTTTTGCTAAAACAATTTTTACATGGGGTTATACAAGTCATAATTTTGACTATAAATATTCATTGGAAAGATAAAAATATTTCCTACATCATGATTTTTTATATAATTTTTAGACATTAAATAAATTAAATTATTTATGACACCATGATCATGTAGCGATTACCTCATTATTTAACGATTTAAATGAAAAGAAAAGAAAATGTAAAATAAAAGACCTACACTTGTCAAAACCCTATTGGATGAGTGTATTTCGAAACCTTATCACATTATCCTCGAATTTTATAATTGTGGGACCTTTTGTATCTGAAAATCATTTTATAATAATGCATCTTTTCTTAACATTCCAAGAGTGCCCCTCCTCTCCTCTTATAAAAGGCCCCCACATCTACCTCCTTACCCACACCTCTCAAGCCTTTGTTTCGGCCAATATCTGATAATTTTATCTCTCTACATCCCTACCTTAATCCTTTAATCCTTACCTTGGGCATAAATCTCTTCAAGGAACCCTTTTGGTTCAAACCAAAAAGAGTTACCCGATTTTAAGGTAATGTCTTCAATTGTGTTCTTTTTTTATTTTACTTCTCCAACCATCTAAACTCTATTTATTCCTTTATTTTGTAACAAAAACAGTATATTAAATATAATAGGATGTTTTTATGATAAGTATTCGAGCTACACTTACACTCACCTCCATCTAATGGTTAAATAACATACTGTTTCTGTGGTTGGAGAATTTCTGCCACACGAAACGATGATTGTTCAATCTTCTTTTAACACCATTAATGGTGGTCATTAAGATGTCACTATATTTATATATGATATATATTATTTTTATGTTTTCCTTATGATTCTGGATTTTTCATTTGTGGCATACCTTTATGCTTTCCATTATGGGTAAACACGATAATTTCATTTTAGGAAGTGCGGACTACCGCCCCCTCAAAGTGATTTGATTCATTAATACCATATGTGGTACATATAAAAGATAGATTTAATGATATTATATATGATATTATACTGTAATTATAATATAACTTTATATCATTATGATTTCACTCCATTGAGTAAGAAATAGAAATGAAAGTAGCGTTCATGCGTACGTACGACTTACCGTCTCCATGAACGGTGCATTTCATTTCTTACCTCTAAATGTTATGTAATATTATAAATGCATGTATATACTGGATATATATTATATATATGATATCTATATCATGAATATAATTTTGGATATAATGGATATTTTACCCCATGAACGACTTGTAATTATAAAGAGTTTATTTTTGACTGAAGTACCAATGATTGACAAAATGACCATTATTAACATAAATAATTACATAGTGTTAATAACATGGTAATAAGTGATAGAAAATGATTAATGAACATGAAAAAAAGTTCTTATGAAAGTATAAATTAACTCAAGATTATTATTCAGGAGATTAAAGAGCGATCGAGTCAAGTCGGACCCGAGGTATGGGACTTCGTCTCAATCTCCTTTCATTGAGGCATATTTTGTTTTATACACAACTTTTTTTGCGGTGTATAAACCCCTTTGAAATTTATGTTTATTAAAAAGGAATATTTTTTATAAAAAGCGTTTTACTAAATGAAAAAAGGAATGTTTTTTTTGTCATACGTATGCGGAGACAACGGCTTCTCTTCCGCCGTGACCATTATTTGAGTTTTGGCTTCCTCTACAAGACATAACTTTTTTTAAATGAAAAATAAATACCATGTTTTAATATTATTTTATTTTGGTATTGAAAATGGTTTTTATAATGTTTTTATTGTATCAATGTGTTGTATTGATATCTTGTGATTTAAATGTGGAAATTTTATGTTTCCTTTATGCATGTTTTATGTGATACGATTATATTATGGTTCTTGGGAATTGTTTATGAAGATGGGTGGTTTTGTGATAAACTAAGGGCGGGTGAGCCTGATATAGCTCTCCAATGCATTGGTTAACGTGAAGGAGTTAAACGTTAAGGTTTCTTCGAAGAGATTTAGGGAATATACTGTGATGGGTATTCCAAACGTAACCAAGAGGGTTACTCCCTACGTAAGAATGTTATGAATGCCTCAAGTTACCTTTATGTCTTATGATTTCGATGATTTATTCATGATTTGATGAGGTATGTTAAAATTATTATGTTTTATGAGTAAATTATTATTTCATACATGAACTAATTTTTTCTTTTAGTACTTTTATATCACTTACTAAGCTTTTTATGCTCACCCCAAGTTTTTTTGAAATGTTTTTCACAGGACATAATGTGGAATAGGGTCAAGGATGGGATCAGGGAAAATTCATGCTGTCTTAAACATGTAACTAGACATGACTTTTTTTAGAGTCCATGGTTTGTAAAAAAAAGTGACTTTGTAGAAGTTTCTACTGTGTAATCTTTTAAGATGTAATAGTTCTGATCTAATTTTCTAAAACTCTAAACCATGAAAAGATCCTCAATGTGAATTATTCATTTAATTCAATATCATGTAAGGTTTAAGGTCGGGGCCTTATAATAATAAATTTACCACTAATCTTGATAATGTTTTACGATACGTGAGGTTTCCTTAGGGATATTCGAACAATATTTTTGTTTGTTAATAATGAAAAATGATGTACACACAAGGATAATCTCATGTAGTCCACTCAGATGCACTGAAGTACAATTTTCATTATTTTATTAAAATATAATATATTAAATTCATATATATTTATATAATGTTCTGTGGTTCTAGTGCCTAGTTGAATATGAATTTACCCTAAGAGGGGGGAGGGGGTGAATTAGAGGTTACCAACATTTTACAAAATACATTCTGGATAACATTTTATTTCATTTAGTTTGATATATCCTCTTTCATTAGTAAAGATTTATATATATTTTGTTATGTTCCCTCACCAGTTCTCAAACATGTAATGCAGATAATATAAATTAAAGAACATACAAGGATTTTAACAAGGTTTGGTCCCAATCTGGGTACAAACTCATTGTTGTGTGTGTAATCTCACATGATATATATTTTCCACCATAATATACATCATATATTAAAAGTTGAGTGGTAAGGAATCACCCTTAACCCTTTTTATTAATTATATAATTCATTTCAATTATATTTAAACTGCATTAGTTTAGTCAAGAAACTTTTCATTCGAATATAATTTTCTATACTGACACAACCAATTCTTTTACATTGGTTACAAACATCCTTATTTATGGAAAGAACTATACCTCTAATCTTCCTCTGAACTTACACGCCCATTGGCCAATCATGTTTCCAAAAATTGTAATACCAAAAAAATCATATTTAGAAACATCAATTCTCACAACTTATGTGGGTTATTACATGGCATTGTGATGAATTCTTATCCTTCCTCAAAACCTGATGTTCTAATTTTCAAAAATATTGGAACAAATAAATTTTCTTTGAAGATATTGTTGGAAAATTCGTCACTATTTCACATCTCAGATCAACTCAATATCATTATCTTTCTCTGAATCCGATCATCCCATTTTATATGAAAAAAATCTTCTAAAAATAAGGAAATAAATTTGGGATCCAAATTTGAATTTCCCACTAAAATTTTCTTTTGTTTGACCTCCATTAAAACTCTGTAAAAAATTCTAGTCAACTTTCTTCATCAAAGAGTCCAAAACTTTTGTGTCAAAAAACACACTGAATACAATTCAAATCACATTTGGATTGTATAAAATTGAATGTATAAATCTATATCTTCAATATTTTTATAGGGTATAAATATTAATGAAACTCTATTTGGTAATTACACATTTTTCTTTTTACATTCTAATATTTTCTCATCTTCTATTGATCATATCCTTAGAGATAAAAAATTGTACAACCAAAACTACGGGACTTATTAACTCAATCATTGTGCAACCATAAATCTATATTTATAACATGAACTTTTTATAATATTGATTAATAAATATTTTTGAAATTCATCATTATGACTTGAACATTGAATAACTCTACATTATAACTCAAACTTTATAAAAATTAAACTTATAACATGAAATTTATACAATTCAACAATATAACATTATCTTTGTATAACTCAACACTATAACTTGAACTCAATACAGTTATCCTCTATAACTAAAAAAAGTATAGAATAAATTTATTACTCAAGAATTTTAAAACTAAAATTTTTAATTCAAACTTTGTACAACTCAACATTATATCTTGAACTATTCACAAATAAACATTATAACATGAACCACATAAATCCCAGTTTTATAACACCAACATTGTTCAGTCCAACTATATTACTCATCTGTCTTAAATATATAAATTATAACTCAAACATTGAAACACTTAACATTATAACTAAAACATTGTACAACTCATATTTATACCTCAAACATTGTAAATATTTGATACATGATTCTTCACCTTTGTGTGATGAACAATGTAAACCTATGGTGGTGATTTTCTATCAGGTATGCTCTGTAGATGTTTCCTCCAATTTATAGACTCATAAATGTTTTTATGAGCATCTTTAGATATTTCTTATGTTTTATTTTCTCTATATTATGGATTCAAGATAGTTTTCTGGTATAATTTATATTTTTCTCGATCCGATAGAACTTTTTATTCATCTCATTTGAATAAATTTTTTTATTATACTCAATATGTCACAAATTTGTAGTTTTTCTCTATTTGATAGAAAATCATATTCTTCTCTATATGGTAATTGTTTTTACATTTATTCATGTAATATAAAATCTTACTTTTTTCTATCCAATACGAATTTCACTTTTCTATATCCATTAAAGAATTGTAATTTTCTCAGTATGGTACTTATTTGCAGTATTCTGCATTTGGTAGATCTTTTTAAATTTCTAAATTTAGTATAAATTTTTACATTTCATTATCTGGTAAAACATATTACTTTTATCAATATAAAAAAACTATTCAATTTTCTATATCCAGTAACTTCCTTTTGTTAGAATCACGATGTCTTCATCTAGAAATTTTACATATATTATCTATATAGATCCTTTAGAAACATTTTACATACAAAAATGTTGATGAAAATTATCTTTGATCATGAATACATTGAGTAATAATGTAGTTATAAACTTTTAGGAACATCGAAAAATTATCTAAATTCCATAGGAAACTCCATAGAAAACTCCTCAGGAAAATTAATAGGAAACTCTATTTTAAGCCCCATCAACTTAATCATTGTCTTCTCAATAATCTATTAAAAAAAATAATACATTCATTACCATACTACAACATGCACTTCAATATATCCCTTTTAATTTTTTCAATAATATATTGTTTTTAATGTCAATGAATTCACCATACTAATAATGAATTCAAATATTCAATTATTAGGGATATTATTCCCCCCATAATGATTTGAATTTAAATCACCCTTATTGAAATCATGGGGTGGGGAGGAAACATTCTTCACACTTTTTATACGTATCACCATTTTTTCTATTTTAATAAATTTCATGAGTTAATGAAGAATTGATTTTTGTTATATAAATTAACCAAAAATGAACCAAATATATTTCCATATGAGTATTTATTAAGGTATAAAACACGTGTGGTTTACACAGTCAATATATATATCCATAAAAATTTACTAAGAGATACCAACTTTTATAAAATATTATTTTAGTGTATTTTCTTTATATTTTCATTCAACATAATTTATTTCACCCCTATAAATTAAAAGATAAAAAAATTAAAAAATTATAAATAATGTTTGTTTCCCTTTACAAAACCCTTTAAACTTGTCCTAAAATATTATCATTCTTCTTTTTTTCTTCCAATTAATATTTTTAATGAGTAGAGAAAAAATGTCAATATACCTAAAGATGAAGGAAAATACCATCATTAGGATTTGTAGTATCTGGAACACCATTATCATCTATATACTATACCATTTTGTGCCTCAAGGTTTATATTAATTAAAAGTATGTATCTATTTTCATAAAATTTGTTTCTCTAGAATTTTGTATTTTCATTTCAATATCCTTATATATATGAAACACTGGCTATAAATTTTATTCATTAATAGGGGAATGCCCCCTGAAATTTTATCTCCATAAATTCCCTTATCAATGTATGATTTCTAGAACACATGAGGGAAAATGGTGGAAGTTTATTTTCTTATCATTAATAGCAACAAGGATGATAATTTTTCCTCATACCATAAACCCATCCTTCAAATTCAGTTTTCGTTAAGAAACCTTTAGTATCCCAAGAATGATCATTCATGGGTTGGATGGACATATACTACATTTCAAGAATTATATTATATATGGTTTTATATTTCTTAACTTTTAGTACAAAAGTTTTATTATTATAATTTTTTTTCTTTTAACTTTACAACTTTTATCAACTAATTAGTATATATTTCCATTTAAAAATTATGGACATGTTGCCTTATGAAATTATACTAAAATTTCATTACAATGATATTTATATAACCTTCTATTTATTTATTATTTATAAAAAACTATTTGGTCAAGGTATCTATGAAATACATTTTTCTGTAGTGTGGTAAACCAAATTACAACATCGACACAACTTCTTATCTCCATATAAGTTAAAAATTTGAGGCCACTTCTAGTGAACATAAATTTCTTCATTGAAGATATATTCTACCTTTCCAATCCACTTGTTTCTTTCTTTGGTATATTATATTAGTTTCTTAACATTATTTCTACTATATTAAACATTCATGACCTAGGATGATGGCCTCTTGAAGTGACCTCCAAAGATGAATCCATTATGTTCTTCTAAAACCCAATCCGAGTTCCACAATGTAAGAATCCTATTGAGAACACTGTCCAACACTTTGTATGAGATGTTACACATACTTATAGGGCCTATGATAGTATCTAATGGAACGTCATGATTAGAGTTATAGGGTGTTTAAGATTCTACACCTAGGCTTCCAACCTTCTTTTTAGGTGCTTTTGTTACCCTTGGTTTAGTTTTTCACTGATGGGAAAACAATGCGGGTTTTTCAAATTTTTCCACATTCTTAGAAAACGTAACCTTCCTTCCCGTATACTGTTAATCATAATGCAAGATACCCTTTGTTATTATTTCAATCCAATTTCCCATGCAAGAAATATTCGTTCTTAATCGCATAATAATCTTGGTAGTATAGTGTCTCACTTAATTTATGTGCGTAAAACTATATTTTTTTAAGGGAAGCAATCTCCTTATTCTCAATCATAACAACATTCTTCAGGATTACTGCAAATGGAGTAGACAATTGATAAATCATGATATAGTCAGTATTTATTTACCTTATTTTTGTTCTGATAGGAAAGTGTAAATTCATGAACAAACAGTGGGGATATATAAAAATCCTTTCCCAATGGACTATCTTGGTACACCACAATCTTCCTTGAGTATCTGGGTTCATAAATTCAACATGCTAGTGTACAACATAATGGGTCAAATTCATAAATAGAAAATTTTCATTTTATCCCATGATGGTTTATTAACCCTCATCAACAACTTCTTGATATTTTTTCTTATACACATCCTCTCTGTTATCAATGTCCCCAAAGAATTTATTTTTTTTTGATGAAAAAAGGCATTTCATATTCATTTGGACCACACACTCTAAATAAAATCACCCTCAGGTATCATGGAGTTGGATAGTTCGTTCATTCTTGGAGGGAGGCATTAATGATTGGAGCTTATCTAGGGAGATGGTCATACAGCTTAGAAATATTTCACGTGACATTTTGGACGGACAATAACTATGGGGTAAAACCATGTGATCCAAATATGGTCTTCTTCCTATGGCTTCCAACATTCATCCTTCTTCTATTTGGAATTATTTTCAACAACAGATTTCTTTCCTTCAGAACAACTCCAGGTTGATCATCAGTAGAGGAGATGTTAACTTCTGATTCCAGAACTAGGTGGGAAGATTGTAGGGTTTCCTAGGGTACTCGACCCCAGACATGACTTTCCGAAAAGACAAGGAAAACCCTTATTTATATGAATAATTTATCAATGATGTGAAACATGAAATCTTTAATATTATTTAAATGAATAACGATGCCCATAAATTAATTTTTTGTGTTCATCGTCTAATGCTTTCTCAGTGGGAGACATCTGTACAGTTCACTTCCATCAATCAGATGACAAAAATAGGGATGTTACCCTTTGCTGAAATTATTTTCCAACAATTCCCAACTTTATGGTATGACACATCCAGAATAACTCTTTCCCCACCAATGAGCATATCAATAAATCCGGTATCCTTATGGTGTCGGAGTGATTCTGATTCAGGACATGAGTTTAGGAATCTATGAATCACATTTGTTTCAAAAAACATTAGACGTAGACTACTTTGTTTTTCTTAGGTAAGTCCATTTGGATCTCCTCCCAAATTATGTCCAAAAAATCATTCATCTCTATGTGGTTTCATGGTGCAAAGACCAACAATGCCGAGACCAATTCTTGATATGTGGTTTTTATGAATGGATACTCTGTGACATGGAAGGCACAGAACCATGCTTGGTTTTATTACACGTCCTACACGTAGTGTAGATTGTAGTGTAGAATTAGGTGCATGTTACATGACCTTTATCATATTTCTATTAAATGAAAGGACACCCCATCTCTTAGTGTTTTCATGGAGAGGCATTCTTTGCAACTCATTCCCAACTCCCAAAAAGGCACTGGGTTAGCTAGTACCCTCACGAGAATAGTATTAAACTAAACCCGAATGGATCATATGCTATAGGTAGCATGAAAATAGGTGTGGTGGTTCACGACACGAGGGGAAATTTCATTCTTTAAAACCATTATTTTAATAGTTCCATAGATTCTCTTCAGGCTATGGTGAGGGTGGCTCTGACAGGCTTAGAGTTATTGAACCATCACCAACATTCTCTTGCTTCTATTGAGTTGGACTCCAATATTATCCACTCCAACCTGATTGTCTAGTGCAACATTCCTTGGAATACCATTCATCTCATCCAGAAGTGATAGGGTTACATACATGAAAACATGGATGTGCTCCATAAATGGTGTGATGGTAACAAACTGACTGACTTTATTATATGTAATGTTTTTCTATGTACTTATATCACTTGATTATACAACATGGGTGGTTTCCCCCATAAAGGATGGACTTAGTCTGATAGGATTCCCTCATACTCCATTATTTTGGACCTCCTTAGATTTTTCTATAAGTCTTGTTTCCTTCCCTTATTTTAATAAAATAATAATGGTAATTCTACATCTTGATATCTTCCATTACTTTTTCTTGGGTGAAATATTCCTTGGAACATTCAATTATTTAAAACTCATGGTAGACTTCTATTCTACATTCCTTTCATTTTCCTTCTTCTTTTGTGGTCTCACTCTATTAGTAATAATTGAGTTGTTATTAGTATAAGTAAACCACTAACCTACCTCATTATTAAAACTCATTCCAAAACATCCATTGATTTTTTCAAGATATTCCAATCTATAGGATGTAAAAATATCTTTCCTTTTATGAGAGGGTTGAGTGTAAATTATTGATATTTCCATATTTTTCATATTTTATTCCATTACTTTTTTAATTCATTTCATTTTATACCTTCGAATATTATCCTAGTAATTAATAGCCATGTGTCTAAACATTCAAAACCATAGAAATATAAAAAAAATTTATACATCCATTCAATATTATTTAAGAATTGGAATGAAATTTTCAAAACAAATTTTACTAACAATTTATGGGGAACTTGTTATTTTCCTAATATCATCCACCGTCATAGATGTGGGGTATTTTTCCATATCTTTATTCACACATAATTTTATGGTACTATATCATTCACCATTAAATGTATTGGAATTACGGTAAACAAAATCATTAGAATATGGGGTTTCCTTTTTATTTAATATTTTGAAAGAGTTCTATTTTGATATATTCACAATTTTTTTAGTAGATTGTGTATTTTTAAAAGTAAGAAGTTTCATAGATACCTTATTAGTTTCTATTTTCTCATATTTAATTGAAGATTCAACATGAGTGGATTCCATGTTCTTGAATATTATATCTGACTCGAGAAAATTTTAATTCAAAGTGTTCTTCTAGTTTTAAGGGGAAAATTCTTTCTTTTAATATTCATCTTTTATATTTACATAATTTTTAGCATGAATGTTAAAATTTCTTTGAAAAATTTTATCAACCTATTTGATCATTTTCACCTATATCTCCAACTGAGAGTTATTTATATTTATAATTTCATCTAATTAATGTAATATTTATTTAATAATTTACTTTATATCTAAATTCTTACAAGAAATCCCTAGTAATGCATCATCGATAAGGTTGAAATTTTATTGACAATGCAATACCTTTTGTTCCTTTCCTCCAATGATTTTATTATGAGTTTTATACTCACTTACTTTCTCCAACAAATAATTATATATTTCATCAGATTCATTCTCTATCTATGATTTATCTTTATAGAAATCATTCACGAAATTAAACATATCTGATAAAACATCAAGTTTAAAATTAATCATATGATTAATAAATTTAGTACATATTGCATCAATATATTCAATAGAATTAAAATCATCATTACATTAAGTGTCTTCATCTTTAGGAGGATTTATTGTGAATTATTTTTCACTAAAACTTATACATAGTATAAAATTAAAAAGTGTTATATCCTCCTTATTAAAATATAAAAGGCATGTTTCCTTTGATTCTAATCATTCTTATTATTATTATTATTTTTCTTCTTCATTTACTTATTTAGTATTTTGTTTGAAACATTAATATTTCCAAAAATTATTGTATATTTTGTTAAATTCACTTAAAACGTATGTTCTTTATCTTGTGGAGACATTAATTCATCAACATCCATAAAGTTTCACTTCATAATAAATAATAATAAAAACATGGAAGAAAAACATTGAGATCCAACAAAAAGGACCACATATGATACCAATTATAGTTTCGTATGGATCATCCAGTCACACTGAGGGGGGGATTAAGAGTGACCAAATATTTACAAAATATGTTAAAAATAACATTTTACCACTTTTATATTGATAAAACCTATTCCATTTGTTATTATTTATTGATATTTTATAATTTAACCCATCCACTTTTGAATTTTTTTAATTTAGATAATGTAATTTAAAAAACTCACATATATTTTTATAAGTTTCGGTCCCAATGTGGGAAACTATTCATTACTATGTCTGAAATAACTTGTCTCCAGGATTCTATACAACAATATCTTATACAGTCTACAAGTTGAGTGTGAAATAATCACCCTTATGTGTAATATTTTAACATATTGAACAAGTAAGTTCCCATTATACTATATTTTAATATTATTCAACATCCATGATGGAATGATATTGTTTACAATTGAACATCCAATTCTAAAAATCTTTTCAAAACTATCTTATAGATGGAACTTTGTCTAATCATCATCCAAACATTCATGAATTTTATCCAATTTACTTCATGAAATTATAATAAAAAGAAACCTTATCATTATAGATTTTAGTTCATAGGATATTTGTATGTTTTACCTGGAATCAAATTGACTTTATCTACATTACTTGGAACATGACAGTCTTATTTCCTCAAAACAATTACTCAACTACATCTTAATTACAAGATATTGTCAAAAAAGTCTTTTATTGTTCTCTTCCAAACTCTACAGAACATTAAAATAATAATCTTATTGTGATTAACCTTTTTTATAGGAATAAATTTCTCTAAAAAGTAAGGAATAAACACGAGCTTAAAATTTGAATTCTCATTTCAATTTATCCTTTTTTTGATATCTTTTAAGAATCATAAAAATAAGAGTAAACTCTATTTATCAATATTTTATAAAAGTTCAATGGTAAAAAACCCTTAGAATATTCCTCTAATATTTGATGGATTTATGAATGTTGAATGTATAACGCATTCCTATAAAAATGTTTAGAGTGTACAATCATGAAGGATAATCTACTTGGTAATGTAAATAGCTTTCTCATACATTCCTTTGTCCAATAAACTTTCATTTGATCATAACCCCGAAGATAAGACTTCATACAAACAAAAACTAACCAGATCATAAATCGAATATTGTACAATAATAATTATAACATTTTAACATAATCTTTATAATGTCTTTGTGAATCAATATTTGTATAACTGAACTTTGTAACATGAAATTCCTAGAACTCAATTTTATAACTTGAACTCTATAAAACTAAAATTTTTAACTCAATGTTTTTATAGCTAAAACATATAAGACCAAATTTTTACAATTCATCTTTATAAAATGACAATTTTACAAGTCAAATTCAAAACTCAAACTTCATAGAACTCAGATTTATTACTTGAAAATTGTAATATGAAAATATATAACTAAAATTTTCTAAAACCCAACATTATAACTTGAACATTTTATATCTCAACATTTTAACTTGAGCTTCAAAAAACTCAACAATATAATTTTATCTTTGTACAACTCAAAATTAAAACTCAAATTTTTTTAACTCAATATTATAACTCAATATTTTTACAAATAAAATTTATTACTCAAATATTATACAACCCAACATTATAATATGAGCTTTGTAAATCTTCAGTACCAAATTTCTAAACTTCATATCATGAAACTTGTAAAGCATTAGAAAAAATTCTCTATATGGTATGCTCTGCACAAGTTTACTCTACCCAATATACAAAAAAACGTTTTTTTATGATACTTATAGACTTCCTCAGTCTGATTTTCTCCATATATTGAATTCAATATTGTATTTTAGAAGAATTTATATTTTTTAGTATTCAGTACAATTTTTTACTATTCTATGTTTAGTAAAACTATGTACATTTTTTTTCTAATGAAAATTTTTAATTTGATCCTCGCATTAAAACTTTATAATATTATATGTCTAGTACAAATTTTAACTTTTCTCTATTTTGTTGCTTTCTTCAGCAAGAATCACAATTTCACCATCCAAAACCATTAAAAATATTCTTAGTTTAAAACCTTATGAATATGTTTATGTCATTTTTTTAAATAAACCCATCTTGAATCATGAATAAATTATGTAACCATGATTTTATAAAATTTTATGATCATAAAATAATAATTTTACTTCTATTGGAAACCTTATTTAAATATCCATAGGAAAATTTATTGGATACTCTGTCAACTTACTCATCAACATTTCTTTAATCTATTGAAAACCACGAAAATACATCCATTATAATCATACAATAGGTACTTCAGGTATCAATGATAGAAATAATATGAATATATAAATATAATAAATTCACAAAGAATATAAAAATAAACATGAAACTAATTGTGAAATGGTAGCTTATTCTAGGGATTTCATAAGAAATTTATCATCATTTTTTAAATAAAAGTTAAAATTCTTCACAATATGGTATTTAAACCACAACTTTCCTTTCAATCTTAATTACCCCAAACCAATATATTTATATATAGGGAAATATTATTCCTAAAGATGACTATGAGAGCTATTTTCTGACTAAAACTATTTAATAGAGACTCCAACATATGCATGACTTATATAGAAAAGGGAAATAATATATTTGGATAGAAAAATAACTATGATTATAATGAAAATATTAATATCACACATATTAATATATTTCAAAATCATTGAAATTATTATAATATAATAATGTAATACATTAATATAAAAATATTCAAGATTACCATTATTAATTTTCAAGAATCAAATGCATATATTAGTTTTCTATTTCTAGGGAGATAAAAATGCACAGCTGGGGAAAAAAGAGAATAAAGAGAGAAGAAGATTAATAATACAAAACTTTATGACTAATATATATTTATAAATTATTAAATTACAAAAAACATACTAAAAATATAAATAAAATTGATAAAAAAAATTGTAAAACTCTTTAAAATGGAGAGTAAGTACAATTTTATATCCATAAGGGTAGACCATACTCACTCCAAAATTTTCCTCTAATGATTATTGTGTAGAAGAACCATTTTGGAAAATAATTGGAGGTTTTTTCTTTTATAAAATTTTCAAACTGATTCCTTTTCATGAATTCATAAAATCTTAATTTATTTTGACAAGTTTAGAGAAAACAATCTAAATTACTAATGAAAGTATTTACATGCTAGAGACTCTTTGTATTCCCCATCTCCAGTTTCCCATTAATTTATGTCCTTGAATAATTAAAAATATCATGTATATATATATATGTAAAATTTTTAAAAACATGTTTCATATATCAATATAAAAATTCAGTTCATTTGGATCTTCAATCTATGATATGTGAAGCCATCTTTGAAAGTATTCCAAATTGTGCACATATTTTGAGGCCCAAATTATGAGCTCTATTTTTTCCTCAAATTGTTGGATTCATATCTTTATATAATTGGATGAAATCTATATCATCAATCCTAAAAGTATAAAATAATTATTTCCCAACTTTAATTTGTTTAGAAAATGATCAGACTGAAATATAGAGTAAATTCATAATAAATAAAATTCTAAAATTAGTTCACTTTCTCAGTTATGTTAAAATTATAACTAATACCTAAATATGTGACAATTTCCCATAAAATCACATTGGAGGGATTAAAAACATAAAAATAAATATTTTAGTATGTTAAATTATGATATTTTTCATTCCTATTCACTTAATTATTGCACTCCAAGGAAATCATTATATATTCAAATCATAATCCTCACAAGATAAAAAATATAGAATATTTACATGATATTTTTTAAAAAAAATTATATCTTTAATCATATGTAAAAAATATTTCCATTTAATTTTCTTATCTCACATTAAAAATCAATCATAAAAAAATCCTTCCCTGACCCAAAATTAACTTAACTCACATAGATTATTATGTCACTCTTCAAACAAAAGAAACTAAATATGGAGTTATTCTCATACAGGTAAAATGCATTTCTCTCCATAGGCTTTTGAAAACTCTCATCTATACACAATTAATGAAATAAAAACTATTTCAATCATATGGAATTATTCAAGGTTATTTTAGGGTCTTGGTGCTGGTTGATAAAATCATTTAATAAATTTATGGCTGAAAATTTGTGGTTAAATTATATAATAAAAATGTATGAATATAATATTTAAAAACACTAAATTATTCCTACTCAATTACCGTAAAACAATTAAACCAAACACCCATTTCTTGAAAAGGGTAATGTGTCAAAAAGTGAATATAATGAATGATTTCATCCTAATTATCCCTTTATTGATTTTATATTCTTTACATGGAGGATGAGATGATAATTAAACATAGTGAATAAATGAAAATTCATTCCATAATTTTTTAGAGGGACATGAGTAAAAAAAAGTATTCATAGTGAAAAATCCAATTTCATCTCCATTTATTTATTTATTTTTTATATTTGTTTTTTCATTTTAAGGATTTGTTGGTTTTTTTCATTTTCATAGAGTACAAGATGATACAAATAATGGAATAGGAAATAATGATTATTGATAAATTATATCTCTATACACTACCCAAAATTATTACACAACAATCACATCTCACAAAAATAAACTACATCCCAATCAGGACACATTAAATTATCTCCCACCATACTCAAAATTAAAATTTCCATGAGAAAATATTAATGTAGAAGGAATTAAGGAAACATTAGATTGTAATATGGATTAAACCTGTAAGTAAATTCAAGGATTTTAGGATTTAAACAAGGGTAAATATAAATTTAAGTCTCAAGTTAAAATTTTTCTAGAAAAGATGTTTTCTCAATCTTGTTAAAAACATTTTTCATACTCTAATGTTTTGTTAGATAAATATTACATATAATGGTTCACATAAAAAATTCACGTTTCTCTAATAATATTCCATTATTTGGATGAATATGTCATGATTTTTTATAATAACTCACAATATTGGTAAAATATTTCAGGTTAGTATTTCATGAGAAAGAAATAAAAATTGTTTCAAAATTAATTTTTTTTGGAAAATCAAAATCTATAATAAAATGTCAACATAAAAATATAATTTTAAATCCATTTCATATAAAATCATGAAAACACTCTCAAAAAGATTTCAAGTGTGTAATATGATAAATAACATTCATTAAATCTCAATGTTACTAAAAAAATGAAAAAAATAGATGACAAATATAATCAAATTTGACAATGAAAAACACCTAAAGAAAATTACCCTTCATTTTAGATCACAAAAATAAAAATAAAATGAATGAAAAACGAAATAAAAGGAAATATACAACCTAAAATTATTCTCTAGTGGTTTCCTTTAGTTATTCATTAATATTATAAAATATTAAAACATCAATAGAGAAGAAAAAAATATAATAAATTATTTTTAAAGATAAATATATAAAAAGAATGGGAAAGGGAGAAAAGGATATAACATGATTTATACTACCACATGGAACCCATTTTTTTACTAAATATAGTTTATAATTCCATAATTTTATCATTTATTTTATTTTTGAGGGTGTTTCAATGAGATGAAACACCATATGTAATTTTTCCCAACATCCACAAGTGGATGTCTGAAATGAGGACCCACAATGAAAATAAAAACATTTTTAACACCATGAATGAAAAAAGAGATAATTATATGATTATAGGGGAGTTAATAAAATATATAGGTTCTACATTTTTTACTTACATAGTGTCTATATCCATTTGATATATTTTTTAGTACATAGGTGGAAGTCTCATCACCGTGGGCTCATAGAGCTCATATTTATCATCAAATTCATTCTCTATTTTCTCCTCAATAGTGGAACATTATTTATTATCACTCTCTATGTCCATCAACATTTTTTTAAAATGTAAAAATCAGGATTAAGAATATCAATATTTAGTTAATTTTTCTTGAAATATGAATACGAATATTTCTCAAAAAATAACCTCAAAAATTTATGCTTCATGATCTTTTCCTTAAGAAATTATTAAAGGAATTTGTTTTTTGGATTATGGAATTAATATTATAAGAATAATTAATTAGACCCCATTTAAATTAACTTTATATATATGTGTAAATAAATTAACTTATTATTTAATTTACTTATTTTTGTTCTATCTATATTTAACTTGTTTTTTTCTATAGTGGCCAGTGATACAAATTGCCTACTAGATTCTTATATAATTAAAAACATTATTTTATTTGAATCATAAGTTATTTCAACATACTAGTCTCATCAATAAGAGTCAATGAATAATAAAATTCACATTTAATTTCTTCCATGAACTACAAAAGAAATGTTACAAATTTTTTTTAATGTTTTCTATGGTTTTGGAATGATATTTTGTGTAATCTCTTATACTCCCTAGAAATAGTCCCATTTAAATGAATGGGTATTTTTATAGATCCCCAATAAATATTTTATTTACCTAATCATGTAATATAGATAACACCTTTGGTAAACCACAAGGAGGGTACTCACTCCAATTGAATTCCTTTTGACACTATTCTATTAAACTAAACTAAAATAATATAATATATACTAATATAATTTTTGGTGGGGGTAGAATCTGAAAAATATATTAATATATAAATATAAATAATAATAAAAAAATAAAAAATAAATGAGAGATTTAATGAGAAATTTTATTTTTTTACAGGGATTTCATAATGGAGCAATTATAGTGATTTAAAAAACACCCAATTTCATTATCCATGTGGGTTGTCACACCACACCCTCCCATTCATATTGTAGTTATAAAAAAATAAGAACCCTATTTTATAGGTAAATACTCTTACTAAATTTTTCATGGTGAACTATTCATTGATGACACTATTCAAGAACTACTCCAATTTATACATGAATTAAATAGTGAAGGGAAACAATATAGACAAATGAAAAGAAATTGGTGATAGATAAATGGGGAGATTGCATAATGAAATCAATTTTACCATTATAAAAATTCTTAACCGAGTGTAAATATAGACATAAAAGTTTAATAACTCAATAAATCCGCCCCTACATTCCTTTAAACAAATATCTAAGTTAGTTCTCCATATTCATGTAGATAAAAAGACAATGAGGGTAGAAATAAAATATAATAAAAGTGAAGATCATGAAGAGAAATAAAATAGAATACTGATAAATATTAAAATAATATTACAATAATAAATTACTATTTATATATATACTAACTAAAGTAAAAAACTCTTTGAAATGGAGAGTGAGTAAAAATATATATCCATGAGGGTGGATTATTTATTCTTTAAAATAATCCTAAAAATGATTGAAATGGAAAGAAAAAATAATTTTTAAATTGGAAAATTTTCAATTATTTTAATTTATTCCCATATATCATGGGAATTCACCCAAAATATTCATCTTATTTGGATAATTATAGAGAATGATAAAACCAAATTACTAAATAAATTTTTTATAACTTGGAGACTCTTCATATTATGCATATCTAGTTTCCCAAGAATTTATCTCCCTAAATAAGTCTAAATATCAAGTATCTATATTAAATTTACTTATTTACTATACTGTATTATTTTTCTATGTAAAGTATGATCTTATTTATGTATGTCATGTGTGATATTTGGTACCATATTTTAATGTATCCAAAATAGTTCAGGAATTTTAAGTCCTGAATTTTTACATCCTTTTGTGCTTAATATTTTTTTTATCTAAATCACACTCCAATTGGATTAAATTTATACCATTAGTCATAGAATCTAATATAAAATGAATTTAAAAATTTAGATAATTTTTGAAAATGTTTTGGGAAAAATAGAAAACTAATTTATAAATTATTAAACTCTAAAATTATTCTATTTTATCACATAATCTCCAATTACAACTAAACTGAAAAAATGATACAATTTTACATGAAATAACATATTGGTGGGATTAAAAACATTGATATACAAAATATTATACATGAAATTAAGATCATGATTATTTTATCCTAGACTCAGTGGGACATGATTATAGTCAATCGGAATAAAAAATATGACCCCACTACCGTTAAAGAAAATTTACATAGGGGAACCTAGTATAGATTATTCACATTATTCTCCCTCATTTATGGATGTAAAAGGAAAATTATCAGGGAAATATCAATTGGTTATAGGTATTAGTTTTTTACACCACTTTAGATGGAACATCCATCAACATTTCCTAACCGTTTCATCATTATTTTGATTAATAAGTGAGATAGTCTAAAGACCCATTAACATCGGAAATTTAAATACATATCTATCTAATATCATATTGGTTATTTCATTTATACTTACCCATATCATCATTGGGGAGCCTATAATTGACTAAACTATATACTATCTTTAAGTTGGGACATATATAAAAGGAAAGAAAATAATATGATTGGGAACATGAGTATGAATTTATTTGGGAGTTTGATAATGCACCAGAGGACTAGTTTGAGACTTCCTCAGAGTCTTGGACATCCCCTAAAAATTCTCAAAATAGTGAATATGCATGAACAAACCAGTCCTCACCACACTCCACCACATTGTAGGTGTAGTTTCATTATATCAGTGCTTCTATAGAGTTAATTTTTGAAAAATATAATATATTTTTTCAAATTAAGGGTTCTATATTTTATGAGTTTCAAAACATCATTTTTCTCACCCACAATAGCCTTCCCATACCCATAATTTCATATCCTGATGTTTTCTAACTATATGGTTTTATGAATTTTTTGGCTCAATTCCATCCCTCTCCTTTAGTGTGTGGTTTTATTGAATTTTGGACAGTTTTGATAGAATTGGTATTTGGTGTAGGGTTATGGAAATCCATGTGGGTTGTCCTAAGTAACTGTGATGCTTATTTTAGGGTTCCAGAGGATGGTGCATGGTTGGAGAACAGTTAATCCTAATTGTGTGACCTTCTCTAGAAACCACACACTATTGGAAAGAGACATTTCATTTGATTTTAAAATAGTTATTCTGATCATCTGACCAATCCACATGGCCTCCCTAGTATCCTTGAATGAGGCACACTTTAGGCATACAATTTACCAAACTGTGCGTCCAAACCATGAGACATTAATTATTTTTTATGAAAATTATTTTAATGACCTAAAACATGTCATGTTGGCCCAATTATTTCTCCCATGACCAAGGATCTGGAAACAGATCCCAAAACATGTCATTTTGGCTTCTATCCACATTCTTATGTTGGATTCCCATTAATCCTAGGGTATAAAATTTAGAGAATTCAAGGTGTGATCCCATAATTCATTTCTCTTCACCATTTATCTAAATATATCCTATTTTCTTGAAAGGATTAATTTTATGGGTATTTTTCCTTTATATATAATGTTTTATTTATGAATTAATAATAATTATCATTGATCAGTCATTAGACGTGGTTGTGTCCTTGGGATATAGGTTTATTATAACAGCGCTGCTCTTTATTACACAAAAAAACCTGATTTATTACAAAAAAACGAACTTAAGAAAACTCTGAGGATTGGGAGGTCTAGTGTATTGGGAAATTATGAACATTACATAACAAATTAGAACCAAAAATACAACATCTTTATTAATAACTTCTTTTAAATGATGACAACATTCTTTCATACAGAGCATTACATGGGATAACCTGAGGACATGCATAAGAAAATTGTGAGATATAATTCCTAGTAAGGTAGTAAAAAAGGTATAACATGAAGAATATATTACATGTTAGAAAATAGAAATATCAATGGAGAACAATAAAAACATGAAGATAAAGTAAATAGATTACCATAACATGGAAATGCGGCAACACAATTTAACATGAAATTAGAATGAGAAAAGGCTCATTGCACATGGAGCCCTATTAAAAACACATTGAACATGAATTAGCAAGAGTAAACCCTCATTTTATTTGAATTAGAATGAGAAAACCGAAATTTTACTTGATGTATCATGATAATAATCTTTACCCAATGCATTGGAGTGCTATCAGGGAACACCCTTCTTAATCATTTCAATTCATGCATAAGTGTCCAACATGGATCATACAACATGGAATCTTTCAAGATCATAATTTATTCCTTAATAATTGAAATTTGGAATAAATAAATGAAATTATATAATCGATATGTAAATGTGGATAAATGTGAATACCCTTGATAGAGAAATGGGCATGGAATTCACTACTCAATTACTTTGTCTTGGAAAATCAGGGTGCAAATTCGACAACATACCGGTGTGACATAAGAATTAATAAAAATGGTTAATGAGAGAGAAATGGGTATTTAATAATATGTACATGAAATGGATAGTAATTGGGTCATATAGATACATGTTCTAATATATTTAATTCAATTTATATGCATGATATAAATGAATTGCTAGAATGTAAATGAGGAGAGATAAATCCCTTATGGAATTTTGGCATGGTAACGGGTGTACATGGGAGAAATTAATGAGAGATAAAGTGGTATGTAATAATTAAAACATAAGTAGGGAAGTTTAATTGAAGTTTGAAATCATACCCCTAACATTTTTAATTGAAAATAAAATGGCATAACAATATAATGAAATTTGGAATAAATGAGAAATGATGAAATCCCTTTAATGGCTGTGTGATCCCAAAGGCTTGGGAGAAGATTGATATGAGCTTCTAGGGAGCGTGGGGAACCATGGGAGGATTATAGAGAGAGGATTTTAGGGGTTGGTCAAGTTCTAAATGGATTGAGTGAAGATGAATGGGAGATTAATTGGGTTTATATAGGAAAGTGGAGGGAATTCATTATTATTTAGGTTTCAGACACCACAAATTAATCTAATAAAAAACACACACCATCACTTTGTTTTTGCCCATTTTTTTCCAATGTTGAGTGGAAACACAATTTTATAAGTCCAATGGCCGAAAATAATAAAATTTTATGATTGCTTATGTGGAGGTGAGTCACACTCTCAAGGAAATCATTTTAACATGTTAAAATGTTTTATAAGTCTTGGAGGGTCCACTAAGGTTTTTTAAAATAAAAAAAATTAAAAATCACATTATTTTAAATGATAAACATATATTGGAAGAAAATATTATTTATAGTATTGTATTACATCACTATTGGGTCATTATGATGTTATAAATGACAATATATATTTAAACGAAATCTAATTTTTAACAAAAAAATAAAATCTCTCAGAAAATTATGAAAAATTAATTTTAAGATAATTTCGACATCCTGAATTCAAAAATAATATTCTTTTTATCTATTTAATTCTCTAAATATGTGGATTTTTTAATTTTAAAATAAAAACTGACATTTATAGAAAAATCATGGGTTTTGACAAAAATATTTTTCAAACCATAATAAAAATTAAAATTTTATTCTTAAAAATTATACGATAATTTATATTAAATAAAATTTAATATAGTAATAATATTTTATTAAAATATTATTTAAATCAAGAATCCATTAATTAATCAAAAAATATTTCATAATTGAATATTAACTAAAACAAATATTTATTCTTTAAAAACTATTTCCAAATAAATAATAATAAAATGAATTTATATTATTTATATTATTAATAAAAAATGAACATAATCATAGTGCTTCGGTAATTTTACTTAACCCCTTGTAACACCATTATATGACATATGGGTAAGGTGTACGATGGTGACAGGCTCTTGGGGTGGTTTGGATAACATAGCTCAAGTGGTAATCAGTATCAAATTCCACTTCTCCTACATGCAGCCCCGTTCAAGCTTAACATGTTGAAGCTTAGCTTGGGATTGGTAAAGAGAAAATCACAGTGATACTACCACCATTTTGAGCTCAAAAAAATGGGCTTCGTATGGAGAAATTCTACTGGATGAGGCCATCACATCCTTTGTCTGGGTAAATGGGATTTTTGAAAGACATATATTTATACTAATAATGTGATCACTGTTCAAGAATATATTAGCAATGAAAAAAATTATTAAAATTATTTTAAAATACAAAACAGAAAACCATGGAAGTGCGTATGTCTTATATAACCATTTTACATAGTAAGAAATTTAATCAGATAAAGAAGATTTTTCATTAATAAAATTTTGGGTCATTAAAATCTTCCCCCCTTATGAAAATTTTCCCTTGAAATTTCCTTTTACCACAATAAAATAGATGAGGGTAACTCTGCTTCTTCAACTCCTCAGATTCACACATTGCTTCTTCAAACATGTGGTTTCACCACAAAACCTTGACCGGGGCATTGTCTTATTTTGTAGAACTATTTCCATAGGATCTAGGATCTTCATTTAATTATCTTAATAAGATTGGTCATTATTTAATGGTTCCACCCCTGGATTTAGTGCATGTGATGGGTCAGGTATGTACTTCCTCAAGAGTGATAAATGGAATACATAATGTACTTGAGATTGGTTCAGTGGGAGCGATAGTAGATAGCAAACGAATCAAATATGATCGAGGATCTCAAAAGGGCCGATGTACCTAGAAATAAGCATTCCCTTAATTCCTAATATCATTACTCTCTTCCATTGTGATACACTGAGGAATACCATGTATCCAACATCAAACTCTAATTCTCACCGATGATTATCAACATATCTCTTTTGTCGACTCTGAGCAGCTTTAATGTGGTGTTGGATGGTCTTACCCGTCTCCACCATTTCTACAACCATTTCTGGACATAGGAGTTTTCACTCCCCAACTTCATCCCAATATTCCAGTGTTCTTAACCTCTTCCCATAAAGGTATTCATAAAGAGACATTTGGATTCTTATGTGGAAATTGTTATTGTCAGATAACCCAACCAGAGGATGATGTTGATCCCATCCTCATTTTATGTCCATCGATCATGCTATCAACATTTCTTAAAGTGTTTGGATAGTCCCCTCATATTGGCCATCAGTTTGAGGATAATAAGCCACACTCAAGTTCACCTCAATATTCAGAGCATATAAGAGACTCTTCCATAATAGAGAATTGAATCTTGGATCTCTATCAGATAAAATAGATAGTGGGAATCCATACAACCTTACCACTTATAAGATTTATATCTGTGCCAGTTGATCGAATGATAAATTCTCTTGAATTGTAATGAAGTGTGTAGTATTTTAATGACGATCTCCAAATACCCAAACACCGTTATTTACATTGGATGTATTCAGATGTCTAGTGAAAAATTCAATAGAGATGTTCTCCAATTTTGACATTGGTATGGGTAATGGTTGCATCATCCATTAAGTCTTCTGCCCCTCAGCCTTCACTTACTGACACACTAGGAAGGATGATGTATACTCAGAGATATCCATCATCATATTATCCCACCAATAATGATCCCATAGATCTCAATAAGTATTTGTGTTTCTTGGGTGAATAGAGAAATTCAACCAATGTGCATCATCCAAAAGTTCTTCCTTTAACTCCGAGTTTGATTAAACACATAGTCTTGTACAAAATCTCACAATTCATTCTTCATTAACATAGAACATTGAGGATTTTCCTTTTTTTATAGTTTCTACTTTCTTCTGATCATCCTTTTGAGCATCCATTATCCTTTCCAAAATGGAAGGTTGAGAAATAATTTATGAATGGATTGATGATGTTACATTCTTTATGATTCTTATATCCATATTTATCAATGAAATGAATATTGGATCCTTTTCAATTCTCATCAATGATAGAATTTCTAGGTACATTCTACATAGAGCATCATCCACCTTGTTCTCTTTCCCAGGGTGGTAATGGAATGAGGAGACATAGTCTTTGATCATCTCTAACCATATTTATTGGAACATATTGAAATCTTTCTATGTGAATATATACTTGAGGCTTTTGTGATCCACAAATATTTCACACTTCTCCCCAAATAAGTAATGCCACCAAATGTTCGAAGCGAATATTACTAAATACTACTATAGATCATGAGTTGGATAGTTTTTCTTATGGTCTTTCAATTTACTTGAAGTATAGGAAATTGATTTTTCATTTTTCATCAACACACAACCCATTCCATTCTTTAATGTATCACTAAATACCACAAAAAGTTATCCACTTTTGGGTAATGTGAGAATGGGAACAATGATAATCCCCTTTTTCAACTCCTAGACGTTCTCTTCAAATTCATCACTCTGTAAAAACATGACTCCCTTCTAGGTTATCTTGGTAAGATGGTTTGACAATCGAGTGAAATATCTCACAAATCAGTGATAATATCCATCTAACCCCAGGAAGCAACGGATATCCATCACTGATGTTGGCCTCAACCATCCGTTAATTGTGGATGTCTTGGAGGGATCCACATATATTCCATTTCTTGTGATGTTATGACCCATGAATGATACTTCCTTAAACCAGAACTCACATTTAATGTATTTTCATAGAGATTCTCCTTTAATAATGTCCCTAGTATAGGGCATAAATTCTTCTCATGCCCCCTTCGTTTTGAAGTATATTATAATATCTACTATATAGACAACCACAAATTTGTCTATGTAATATATAAAGACTCTATTCATAAAGTACATAATTATTTCTAGATCATTAGTGAGTCCTTATGGCATTAAAGTGAATTCATAGTGCCCATACCTTGTACAAAAAGTAGTCTTGGGGATATCCTTCATCTCCACCCTTACATGGAAATATACCAACCGAAAATACACCTTGGAGAAGTATTTTTCTACACATAGTTGATCTAACAATTCATCAATTCAGAGTAGATGATACTTGTTCATTATCTTGATTTTTTTGAGCTCGCTATAATCAGTGAAAAGGTACATTGACCCATCCTTCTTCTTCACGAAGAGCACTGGTGCACCCCGTGGGGAAGCACTTGGTCATATAAACCCTTTATTCAGATTGTCATGTAGTTGTTTCTTTATCTCCTCAAGATCCAAAAAAACCATTCCATATGTAGTCTTGGATATTGGAAATTCCACAGTTATAAGATCAATTTTCAATTGAACATCTTTTATAGGTGGAAGACTCCAAGATTCCTCAGGAAATAGTTCAATCAATTCACTCACAATAGGAATGTATTTAAGGATACTCAATCATCTATGAACGATACTTGTTCTCATAGGGTATTAATATCCACACCTGATATGATGGTGATAAACCATATTCACCCCTCCATTAACTTGTGTAGAATCGAGGGTCGATTCTCCATAGGGATTGTTTTTTCCCTCTCATCAAAATTTATGTTGGTTCATTATAGATAAATCCAATCAATGGTAATAATTTCATCAAATTACACCATAGGGAGTATGACAAGGTTTTATAGGATGTTTAATCTACAATTTGTGGTAGGGGAGGAGTTATATTCATGGGGTGCTATTATTTCCCCATTTACCGTTCTCACTAAAATATTTACTTCCATGATTTTTTGTGGTGTTGGTATTGTTCTACTAAACATTCAGGATATAATAGATTGAGTAGAACCAGAATAAAAAAGTATGTTAACTATTTTGAATGAAAAACTACTGAACACATGACCACTTTGTTGTCGAGGATAATCTCAGTAGTAGTGATGGAAAAATATTTCCCTTGACCCCTTGGAGGTTATTAGCTGCATAAAAAAACCTTGTCTTAGAGCACTGGTTTGCAAAGTAGCATGGTTCCTTGCAGTTGAAGCAATAAACAATGCATTGAGAGTTAAAAAGAGCATTTTTATCCTCTATCACAACAGTGAGTTTTTCTTTCTGAAAGTTAATGACCAAGCTCCCTTCTCTTCCTCACCTAATGCATTTCTTTATCCGCTTCACTGAATTTATGGGGTACTTCTTTCTGCACCTTTGAAAAGCAAGGAGCCATAATTTCTTAGAATCATTGTATTTATCCATCAGATCGCTAGAATTAAAGTATACTTTCCTCTTCTTATGCCCATGATACAACTAAGACTATTTGATCTCCATTTCAATGTTGAGGGGACATAAGACAATTTAATTATAGTTATCATAGTCATTGATT
Organism: Viscum album; assembly: GCA_963277665.1. Lineage (NCBI taxonomy): Eukaryota > Viridiplantae > Streptophyta > Magnoliopsida > Santalales > Viscaceae > Viscum > Viscum album. The sequence continues at coordinate 186,612,766 of OY728133.1, read as the reverse complement.
TACAGGTATTTCAATTGGATAGGTTTTAACCCTCCAAATAAGCGGTAAAACCTGCATTCGGGGTAACGAAAAAGAAAACGGAATATCATGCAAGCCATGTGATGTTTTCCTCGTATGATATGATGTATTCGTTTTATTTTTATTTTTTTAGGGAAAGGAAGTCCCTTTCTATCTTAATTCAAAGGGTGCACAAAAAATATTTATTGAAAAACATTTTATGGAAATCCTTCTATTCCGGAAACTCAATATAATCTTCAGGATTCATATTTTTTTTTATCAATGTCCACCATTGATATGCTTCACCCTCGATAGGATAAGAATCTAGAAGAACCTTCTCTTATTCGGATTATTGATGCATGGAGAATATATTTTCAATGGAGTTGATACATTTTTCGGCAATTGAGGTATCAGATGATCCATTAAATATCAGAGGCCTTTGTCTAATAAAGCTCTCGATATTGTCTTTTTCTTTCTTGGGGTAGGGGGTGGCAGAACATTCCTTTTCACTCATTTTTATTTTCAAAACATGAGTAAACTGAGAGAGTATCGTGGCAATGTTTTCGATTCACACTCTTATTGGATTGGTCATCTCATTAGAACAGTCGTCACATTGATCTTTGCATCAGTTGTTAGCCTGAGTCCTCCTATTACCAGTCATTGCCTATAATAAAAGGAATGTTAGGTGTGACACATAAGGATAATCCCATGAAAATAAGGGATAAATTATAAATTACATTTATTTATATGACTTTTGAATTTATAGGCTTCAATCTATGTAATTCATGATCTACTTCCCAACATATATTCTTCAGGGGAATTTTTTTATTCCATCAATAATGGTTTATACTAAGCTTATGAATTGACCAAGTCATATAACATAAGAGTGTAATATTGAAGAGTAAAGCAGGGCCCGATATCGTGCACCATTTCTCATTTGAGTCCAACTAAATGTAGTGTTTTGGGTTTTACCCCTAGATAGATCTTTTCCAAAGCCACCTCTACCTACTCATATCCATACAGGGATGTATTCTCTTGATAAACCACTGACTCAATACTCACCAAAATTTAGGGATGTTTTTATTAAACATAAACTTATCCCTAAATGGTTCACTAGGGCTTTCTAATCCTAATCCCAAAAATAACTAAAACTATCCTCTGATACCAATTATAACAACCCTGCTCATTATTACACACATAAACATGATTTGTTACAGAAAAATGCACTTACGACTACTCTGAGGATTTATAGGTCTAGTTTCCTAATAAATTAGGAACATTACATGACAAATTATAACATAGAACACATCATCTTTATTGGAAACATCTTTTACACGACCACAACATTCCTTCATACTTAGGATTTCATGGGATAACATGGGGACATGTGTAAGAAAAGGGTGAGTTATTAATCCCATTAAGAGAGTAAAAAATTCATATTTAACATGAAGAATATAGTACATGTTAGGAAATAGTAATATAAATGGAGAACAAGAGAAACATGAACATAAGGACAGGAAATACCATGATTATCATAACATGGAAATGTGGGAACAACATTTAATATGACATTAGCATGATCGAAGGATCATTTGAACATGGAACATGAGTATACCTTCATTGAAATTTAATTTTAATTATTAAAACATAATTTTACCTTGAATTAGTTGGATTAAACCCTTATTTTACTTGACATATCATGATACTAATCTTTACCCAATGCATTGGAGTGCTATCAAGGAGCACCCTTGTTAATCATTTCATTTCATATATAAGTTTGCATGATGGATCATACAACATGGAATTATTCAAAATCATAATTTAATCCTACATAATGGAATGTGGGATACATACATGAACCTATATAATTGTTAAGTAAATGTGTGTAAAGGTAAATACCATTGATAGAGAAATGGTCATGGTATTCACTACACAATGACTATGGAAAAGAAAATTGTGATGCAAATTCAGCAGCATAATGGAATGACATATGAATTTATAAAAATTGTTGATAGTAGAGAAAGGGGTATATCACCATATGTACAAAAAATGGAATGTAAGGGGTTCATATATATACATGTACCAACATATGTAATGGAATTTATATTCATAATATAAAATAATTTCTTGAATGTAAATGAGGATAGAGAAATCCCTTATGGAATTTCTGCATGGTAAAGGGTGTAAATGGGAGGAATTAATGAGACAGAAATGGTTCTCTCATCATTAAAAATAAGGATGGAATTATAGGGGAGTTGTGAAATCATACCCTAACATTTTTAATTGAAAATAAAAGGGAATAACAACCTAATAAAATTTGGAAAAAAATGATAATGGAAGAAATCCCTTACATTGATGTTAGATCCCAAAGGCTTGGGAGAGGCTTAAAAGGGGATTCCTGAGAGATTGGGGTGCCTTGGGAGAATTATAGATAAAATAGGTAAGTGTTTTTTGAGATCCAAATGGATTGAGTTAAAATTAATGGGAGATTAAGTGGGTTTATATAGTAAAGGAGAGGGAATTCTTTATCATTTAGGTTTTGGAAACCACACATTAAACTAATCAAAACCACTAAAAATACTACGGGTTTCCCATAGTTTTTACCAAAGTGGAGTGAAAAATATTATTATATAAGACAAATTCCTGAACTTATTAAAATATTAGGCTCTATTCTGTGGAGGTGAGTCTCAATCTCAAGGAAATCTTTATAAAATATTAAAATGTTTTATAAGTCATGGAGGGTCCACTAAAGCTTTGTAAAATAAATCAAGCAAAACTAAATTCACATTATTTTAAAGATAAAAATTATATTTTATTGAAATCCTTTTTATAGCATTTTATTACATCACTATTGGGTCATTATGATGTCATAATACACATTAAATATTTAAACTGTATTAATTTTTACCCAAAAATTCAACTATCTCAGGGAATTATGAAAAATTCACTATTAGATAATTTTGACGTCTTAAATCATAAAATAATATTCATTTTAACTAAATAATTTTCAAAATATTTACATTTTAACTTTTAAAATTTAAACTGACATTCTTCAAAAATTCAAAGGCTTTGACAAAAAACAGCTTTCAAACTTTAATAAAAATTACAATTGTATTAATAATATTTTAAGATAATTTATTTTTAATAAAGAGTAATTTAGTAATTATATTTCATTAAAATATTATTTAATTCAATAATCCACTAATTCATCAAAATATATTTCTTAATTGAATATTAACTAAAAATACTATTTGTGCTTTAAAAACTATTTACAAAGTAACAATAATAAAATAAAGGTATATTCATTATTCTACAAAAATAATATTTCACATAATCATAGTTCTAGGGTATTTTTACATAACCTAGTATATCAACTGCATAATACCTATGGCTAAGGTGTGCGATGGTGACCGGGTCTTGGGGTGGCTCGGATAACATCTCTCAGGTGGTATCCTCTATGAACATCTACTTCCCCCATAGGGGGTTACATTCTAGCTTAATGTATTGAACCTTAGCTAGGTATTGGTCAAGAATGAATCCTAGTGACTTTACCTCTTTTCCAAGATCTAATAAATGGGATTCATATGGATACATTCTACTTAATGAGGCCATCACTTCCTTTTTCTGAGTGAATTGTATTTCTTAAAGCCATATATTTTTACAAATCATGTGATCACTATTCAACGACTATATTAGCAATGGTAACAATTCATAATGGTATTTTACAATCCAAAAACATAAATCCCAGGAAGTTAATATGTCCTATTTAAAAATTTTACATACTATTACATTTAATTATATTAAGAAGAAATTTCATTAATAAATGTTTGGGTTGTTACATTCATCATTGTGTAAATCTTTGAGATATTTATGGGAAGTGATTACTCTTTTTTATCTATTTTCCTAGGGATAATTGAATATGAATTTGATTTCATAGATTCATAGATTATTATATTACCAAGATTTATATAAAAATATTCTCATTTGACAATAAAATTTGATGGAATTATCATATATTCCATTTGTTAGAGGCATGTTTCACAATCATCTCCCATTAAAATTTAATTATGATTGTGTGAGATTTCATAATGGGGTTTAAATGTACTATAATGTTTCCATATTATTTATAGTAGCTATATCAAAGAATTATATTTTCTTGTTCTTTTGAAAAAGATGAAAATGGTGTTTTGTTTTTTGAATCCATATGAAAACTATTTTAATGAAATAGTCCTTTTTAAAAATCAAAATATATAGTTATCTCCTGATAATTGTTTTAGAATATTCTTGGGATGTTGATATGAAAAATGATATGATAAGTGTTATTTCCTAATGTCATGTTTATTCGACCCTTTTTGTGAAAGTGACTTGAAAATGTGTATTTACTAATGTTAAATGATTTTGAATGATTTTATCAATATAATTGAATTAATTTGGAAGACTAAAAATTCTACATGGTATGTGGAAATGCCTAATTGACACTATTAATGATTTATTTTTTAAATGAAAACCCATACAATAAAACCCTTAATGTATGGTGAAACAGATTGATATTTTAATGCATATAATGATATTTCCATTTTTGGAGGATTAATTGAATTCGATTATTATTCATGGATAAAGGGAATATTAATATTTGGTTGTTTATAAATTTGAGCAGGATACATAGTTGATCTTATGTTATAATGACATAATGACATGATATGATTGTATAATATGATATTACTTGTAAATGATCACCTATTTTTAAATGTAATGGAAATATATCGGTATCTTGGTGGAAAATCATGGAATGTATGTTAACTAATATATAATTATGATCATTTTAGTTTCCCTAGGAAGGACGTAGGTCAACGTCTAGGATTTTTCCACTTAGAATGGTCAGGACAAGAAAGACATGGCATTTAAGTAGAGGTTTATTAATGTTTAATTGTTTTCTAGTGAATTTTTTTGCTTTGACCATGTTATCTCTATTATTGATTATTTCCCATTATATGCATGGACTCAATGATAATGATATTGGTATGTTTTATAAGGTATGGTTATTAGGGAATTTGTGAAATGTTATCATATTTTCATTCACCTTTTCATACTTTTTTAGAATGTAATTTTTTAATCCATTTTGATGAGAATAGAAATTATGGATTCATTTTTAAAAATAATTTTATTTGTAAAATTTTTTGTATTCATGGGAAATTGTATGATAATTATTTAAAATATAGAAATTTAAATGGTCTATTTAGATATCTTTATTTTCAGACCTATATAAAATTAATTTCTTTTTTAATTTTTATTAATTGGGTCAACGAGTGACAACCTACTTGGATTATAGTTCAGACATATATATCTATATGTTTTTTATGTTTATCCACACTTCATATAATCTTATATCTATAGGTTATAGTTATGGTTGAGGTGTTTGTGGCATTTCATCACTTTAACATATATATATTGGTGGATTTTGATATCCATTCCCTTATTAATTGTAATATCAACCATAAAATTTGTTTTTCTAATATGTTTAACTTATTTTATTTCAATTATTATTTGATATCTCATACTACACCTTGTATAATTTTCATTCCCTTTTGTATATTTTTATGATTATTCTTGTAGTGAAAATTCATTCACTTTTCATTCATGCTAATGCCCAAGGGATAGTTACCAAGCCATGTCGATTATCAATACCTTTTTGGCAATACATGGATCGATTGAGTTTTCTTTTTCAAAGATGAATCTGGTTGTTTCATTAATAATTTGTACCAAAGGTGTCTTTTCATTACGATTATGGGATGTATGGTAGAAGGGAGGTTAGAAATTTAGAATTTAATTAGTCAGTCAAGGGAGGGTTCTATATTTCCTCCCACTCAAGATGATTCTTGTCATAATAGTTTTTTCTGGGATGATTATGTGTTGAGTTTGATTTTGGTTCTCAGAAAATTCGGAGGATTTTGGTTTTTATTTGATTATTTCATTATGGAATTTAGAAGTCAAAAAATATTTTTAGAAACTACATCTTTTTGAGTGATTTTTTTAGTGAATTAATAGGTCATATTATTACTAAAAACAGTTTGGAAAACCATGTGTAGATTATGCAACTGGCTCTTGTTAACATCTAGTGAAAGTCACACTATCGAAACATAGTCTTTCAAAACGTGTAGCCAAACTATACACATATGATACCTGAATAGAATATTTTATATTTTTATTCTATATGTGAAGTATTAATTTTCCCTTTTGTTGATATTTTTCATCAATTATTTTGGGTATTTATTATGTAAAATTTATTAGTGTTTTTTGTTTATTCAAGTTTTTTATCTTAAATCATTATATAGGTTGGTTTGGAAAAGAGTTATATGTTTAATAGAGTTTTGAAATGTTTATTACTTATTTTTATTTCTTTGAGAATGTATTATTGACGTTATAAAAGGATATTTTTCTTTAATATTTTTTGAATTCAAATTTTTTGTTCCAGAAATGTTTTTTAAAGTATTCTGAAATTAAAATAAAGAAGGTTTTTTAAAAGGCTTGGTTATGATTTGGGGAGAAATTTATGGTCCAAATTATTTTAAACATTTTAATATGATGATAATAAAATATAACTGGAATAATTTATAATGATTATGTGTGAAATGTTTTAAATGGGTTTTTTTAATATTTTATTAATTATTATTTTTCCAGTAAATATTTTCAAGTGAGTTTAAAGATTAGTTTAAAGAGTAGACATTATTTTTTAAATGTTTTTTTAAAAAAAACACTCTTAGGTCAAAGAGGTAAATTTCTTTTACATATTTAATTATATAAAGGTTTGGTTTTGTTGTTTTAGAATTTATTTAGTGTCAAATTTTAACTATTTAAATAATGTGTTGAGGAAGTTTGTTGATTTATGTTTTTTCTTATATGAATTGAGTTCTGAGGATTTTTTGTGGGTTTGTTTTAATTTTTTTATTACACTCTTTTTTAGATCTAACATACTATTTGGTTGGTCAAGAATATTTTGGGATGGTTATTTAATTGGATCCAGTCCTAGTGTCTCATGTTACTCCTCTCAATCCCAAGTGTGCAGATTTCATTAAATAATTCCAATACCTAAATCTTCCTCATTTCTTGATGAAATAAAATTATTAGGAAGATTTTGTTTGGATACAGAGGTTTGAGGTGATTTTCATCCATATCAATATTTCTATATAACATATTGTTATGTTATAAACCATTAAGATAGAGGGTCTGGGTTGGAAGAGGTGGATGTATACTATCCAGAATAATCCACATAAGAAAAATTATTAGGAAGATTTTAAGGTGTGGCTCATTGAAGAAGTTTTCCATGATGTAGAGACGTTAAAAAAAATATATGTAATTTCAGAGTCATCACCCATGGAATAAAATTTTTTTAAATTATTTGTACCATTTTACCATGTTAGTGTTATATCATCATAATCTAGATATGGATGATTGCCAAACAACATAGTGTTTTGGGGAAGTTCTTCATCCAAAACTGATGTATGTTATGTTTTATCTTAGTCTGGATTCTAATGGAGAAGTGGTGAAGTTAGAAATTAGAGTGGAGGTAGTATTAGTAGGAGAAGAAAATGAATTAATGATTTCTCATATCCATGGATGTGATGAAGGGATATCCAAAAAGGGGTAAATCACGAATGCTAAATCAGACCCCATAGGTATTTGTATCAAGAAAATATCTTGTTTCTTCATATTGGATTATTCTGAAAATAAGTACCAAATTTTATATCATTTTGTAATGGGGGCGCATAAGAAATATTTTTGTTCAAATAGTTATAAGTCCCTTCATACATGAGGATATATGGGTAATTTTCAAATGTTCTAGGAGGTATTTGTTCAAAAGTTAGGTGGTGTAAAATCTACCTATACAGAAGATCCTTTAATTCATACTATTGCTCCTGATGTTAGAGTGAATATTGATTTAGTTTTATTTGATGTAAGTCATTTATTTTTATGGACTCATGATTTTAGGAGTCGGTTTATTGGTTATAAGATAATTTTTATAGTTATGTTTTGATATTTATAGTATCATGATGGATTCTATATTCAGGACACTAGAATTCAAATTATATGTCTTTTATGTGATCATTATCTCTAATTATGTTCCCATAATTTTATGAGTAATGTTAGAAGTGTTTTTAAATTTATTGATATCCTAATATGATTGGGATACCTCCAATTTTATGTTTTCCTTATTGACTGGTTTTATTTTCATGAATAATTATAAGATTAATTTTTTGGTTTGGGATCTTAGAATAGATAGAATTATCATGATGCTGACAATCATTGAGGTTATTTTTGTGCAGTTGTTTTCTCATGTATTCATTGACTTATACCACATGAGATGTCATTTATTTCTATAATTATCATGCACTACCAGGTTTTCTATTTATATCCACTTTGTTTGATGTGAGACTTGTGTTGGGACATTAATTTGGAAAAAATTTACAATGGAAATATTATGTATGTTTTGCATAAATTTAGATCCATTTCTAGTTATAATTTTATGTTTATTGATTTATTAGAAGATGGTGTTCAAGAAGAACAATTATGGGTTACCGTTACATGACCGAATTCTAGGTACTATATATTATGTGGAATTTCCAATTACTCTCCATTATTCTCTTACATGATCTTCATAGGTGAATTTTCATGATGTAGTAATGTTTTCAACCATATTATTTCAGTTTGATGTCTAGGGATTATCATGTGTCATGTTTTTAGGTTTCCTAGAAATTATCATGTGTTGTGTTTGTGTCTATAGTTTTACATTTTATTCTTATATAACAATAAATAATATTTCTTTGAATTATGAATTCATATTTCTTGGTGTGTTTTCTTTAAAGTGTTTCTTAGTTTTTCCTGAAAAAATTCTTTAGTGGTGTCTTGGGTGTCATGTTTTGTGGATGAAGTATTTGGTGTTATTTTCAGATGATCTTAGTTTGTTTCTTGTTATATTATTGAATCACTTTTGGTTTTAATACATCAGTTTGAATGTTTACAGTTTATTTATGGTTTATATCATTTTACGTAGCCTGGGTTTTTTTATCCTCTTGAGTGAATTTTTATTTCCTCTTGATGGACAATTTTACATAAAGATTTACAGGGTAATAAAGCCTTATTGTGGGTATAAATTTCACATATCATTCTTGCCTTACTCTATGGTTTTGTGTATTTTTTAGTCTCACATGATTCTATCTCCTTGCTGGTATCATTTTCATAAATTTTAGCATGTTTTGGTCATGTTAATAGATCAAACATAGTTAGGAAAAATCATATGGGTAATCTGAAGAAATAGTGGAACATGTTTTGGGATCCTAGATGATGGAGAATGATTTGTACATGGTTAATCTAAACCATGTAGCTGTCTCGAGAAGCCATTTATATTTAGATAGAGGTATTTTACATAGTTGGTTCTGGTTAGTCAAATTAGTCAACCAAAGCACAAAACCCATATAGTATTAAATAAATTGGTGCATGTTTTACTAGTTCGCTTAGTTAGACTGTGTGACCATAAATAATTTTTCCATAAATTATTTTAATGAACATATTGGAATCTTATTGGCCCCATTATTTATCCTACAACCTAATCCCTCAAACCAGTGCATACCCCATGCAGTTTTTGGAATCTCTCATTTGTGAAATGAAACATATTGGCTGATTTCTTACATTCCATCCTCTTTGTATATTATAAAATGGTTTACAACTGTATTTTGATCAACAATGAACAAGATAAAATTGCTTTCACCAATCCTCAAAATGGTTTATGCTCATACAAAGTGTATCATCTCTCCATCCATAATGGTGAAGTTTATAATGGATTATTAAGAATCATATATTTTAATTATATCCCCCAAAAGCTCAAAATTCTCATATAGTTCATCCATATTCAATCCGTCTCCATGGAAAAAGTGGGGATAGATAAATGTGTAACTATTGTTTCTACATGAAACTGATACCGTAGCCCAGAAGAGGAGGATTCTATGAATCCATTCTTAAATAGTGATTGTGATAAATTTTTTTGGAATTGTATGAGTGATTTTGGTTTCCATAAAATATATGGAATTTCTGGGGACAAAATTCTGTAATCTTGATATAGTTGATTTCAAGAAAACATACATAAGAGGAAACCCATGAACAGTTTTTCCTATGGCCAGATGCGGGTGCATATGGAGTGCCTACGGAATGGTTCATCACCAGGGACTCCCAGTATAATGTTTAGAGGTTAGTGTTAGGGCTTAAAAATGGTTGTATAATATATATCCTCTCCTCATAAAGGAAGAGTTATTTCCATATTTGAGAATGTTTTGGTTGTAAGGGGCTCGTTGATCTCATCTCATATTTATCATACACAAGGCAATTGGGTTCATTAGAATCCTCATACTCAGGGTCTAAAATTCAATAACAATGGTTCATGAATAAATTTATGAATGCACAGGGGTGGGATTGACTGTAATCAGGAAGGATCCATGATCTCTTCCTTCAAAAAATTGTTTTCTAATAGTTATTCCATCTGAGATGAAGCTTCTACTATGATCAAGGGATTAGTGATGTGCCTCTCCCAAGGAATTATGCTTGATTGGGTTGAAATAGAATGTTCTATTATTTGATGAACTATTTGGGATGATATTTAGTTTTCTTGTTATATCATTTACATTATGAATAGATTATATAGCCTTATTCATTATGTTCTAAATCATACAAATACTTATATGAATGGTAATATGTTTAAAGACATACTCATCTCTCAGGAATCACTAAATAACACATTTAACATTTTCACCTCTAATTGATTCATTCCCCATGACTATGTTATCCTTTTAAAAGCTTATGCTTTGGCGATTCATTGGTTTAGACCTCTAAAACATTTTCAGCTTTTGGACCTACTTTAAATATAATGTTCTTAATTTTTGAATGTAATGATCGAGAGAACTAAAGGTATGATCCCATTCCTTATCATTCTTAATATATTTTCTATATATATCTTTTTTCATTAGAATGAATATTAAATAGTGGATTCTATCACATGTTTAATGGTTTGTGTTAGGATCTAACAAGATTTCTCTTACATTAGTTATTTGAATAGGTGGAGTGCTTTGGATTTGGTTTGATGATTGTGTGAATCTTTGACATATTTGGGTTAAATGGTATCTATATATTCTAAAATAAAATTTTTATCATTGAATATGAATTTTATGTCATGTGATTCATTATTTAAGATATTCTATTGATTTTTAGACCCATATTCTCATTTTATGTGAGTATAATATGTAATTATTGAATTTCTAAATTTTTAGTGTCATGGTCCTTATCATATCCTTTTAAAATTAAATATATTTTTTCTTGTGATTTCACTTGTGGTTTAAAATAATTCTAATATTACCATCTTATATCTGTTATATATATCAAATAGTAATGTTTCCTTTATATTTTGACAAAATTGGAAAAAATAACTTTATTGTATGACTTGATATGAAAACTATTTTAAAGTAATATTCCCCTATTTTTTAAATTGAAATGCTAGGTTGGATCTTGATAAATGTCTTTGATATTATTCCAGATGTGGATCTCCAAGATGATGGAAAATGTGTTTTATATGCTCTGGGTGTTATTGACTATTTTTGTGAAAATTATTTTCAAACATGAATTTATTAATGTATGATTATTTATTAATTGTTTGTTTTCAATTTCCTTGAATTTCAATGGAAGATTTGGTACTCCATGTGTTATGAGGAAATGACCAGTTGATAAGTTAACTGATTTATTAGGAAAATAAAAACCCAAAGGATATTTTCCTTCTTTTTCTGGTGGAAGAAAATAGATATTTGAATTATTGTAATCAGATATAACATCATCAGTTGGTTGAATTGAATTGTTTTGATTTTTATATATAAATTTATTGTTCTTATTTGTGTTTTCAAAGAAATGAGCAAGAAAAATGTCCATTATTATGATATAATGATATGATAAGATATTACATTGAAATTATTACCTACATTTAAATATCATGGGAAGAAATGATTAGATAGGTGGGAAGTCTAGGTACATGGGAACACATGTTTTGAAATATGCTCTAGTTGATAGCTCTATGTGGTACTTAAGTTATACTCTAGACATTTCCCCTCGGTTAGGCCATGAAGGGTAAAATCAGATGTTTGGATATGGATTGATTGATCTGTAGTGTTTATCTAGCATGTATAATTTTCTTCATTTATGACCATGCTATTTCTTTTTGAATCTATTTCTATTTCTAACCAAGGACTCCATTATAATGATATATATATGTCTTTCAATGTATTTTTACTTGAAATTATTGAAATGATATTCTAATTTACTTATGAATTTTATTTTAAATATTTTTTAACAATAATTTATAAATTCTATATTTAGAGAATATGAAATGTGGTTCCATTTAGATAGAGGATTTAATTTTTTAAAATAGGTTTTTTAATTGAAAAATATTTGATAATTTTTTAATGGAATTGAATTTATGAAACCTATTTTTATTTTGCAGTTTTTAAAACCGAAATAAATTGATTTTGTTTTAAAATTTTATGCTTTGGGGAAGTCAATGGTGGAATACTAGTATTTTGGATCATTCATATATATCTACATGTTTAACATGTTTCTCAATTCTACGTATATTATTATATCTCTATGTTTTATTTATAGTAGATGTGTGTGTCATATTTACTCACATTCTCATGGGTTTATTGGTCATTTATTGAATCTGTTCTCATGTAGATACCTATATCATCCATCATCTGTATTTTTTCAGTCTGTTTAACTTATGTTTGTTATTTTATTATTTGATATATCATTTTACACATCATTTGTATTTACATTACATTTTTTAACTTTTTTATTTATATTTATTTTGAGAAAACATTCTCATTTCACTATTACTAATGCACAGGTTCTAGTATTTATCCCATAGGGGTAATAATTTCCTTTTAGGACGTACCATTGATGGATTTTGTTTTTCATTTAGGGATCACATAGGTTGATTTGTTAAACCTAAACACTATGTGTAAGAGCTGCTGAGCCAGCCCCTACCACTGCTCATTCAGGCCATCTAAAACCACCTTGATTGGGGTTCATTGAGTCCCCCAATTTTATTTCTAATTTAGATGCTTAATAATATTATGTCATAAAATCCCATTACATGTTTAAGATATTGGGAATATAGACAATTAATGTTGTTCTATTCATATATGTGACTACTATATAGAAAGAATCCCTATCAATATCCTATTTATCTGATGTGAAATATATATTTCCAATGTTATCCACATCTTAGTTACCTCCAAGAGCCCCTATGAAAATGGAGATATCCTAGACCAATATTATATATAGTAGTATCTAGAAGACCCCCCCACCCCCACACACACACAAATATAGTCCTATTAGCACTACGGAGGTTGATATGAGTTACTAGCTTCAACAACTTACTTGAGAGGAAAACCTTGTTTAATGGTTAGGGATTATTCCACTAGAATATTAGGATTTTCCCCACACCCTGGACTTTTTTTCAACTGTAATATATTTTTTCAATGTTTATATTTTAATAACTCCATGAATTCAATATTTTTTGAGCTTCATTCCTATTTTTAGTGAATTATCTACAAGATTACATGGAACAATCTTTTGTCTTACACTTATTTATGAGGATGATTTGTTATTTTCCATACAATAAAAAATTGATAATGGAATTTTTCTTATCATTCCACAGTCAATATTTTCAAAATATAAAAAATGATTATATTCATACCCAACAGAATTTTATTTTAAGGATCTAATTCCATCAAGATATTTTTTATCTCTTTTTAATTTTGTTTTTTCCATAATAATTTTATAGAGGTTTTTCACTAATAACCTTTTACTTAATATCAAATAGTGAGTACACTATCTGATTTAACATGGGGAAAATTCTTGACACATACATGGAATCATGTTGACCATTCTAGGAATCTTTTATTTAGGAGAAATTTTAATTTATATCCCCTTTTATTTAATTGATAATTTCATAAAAACGATGGAAAAATAAGTTAAAAATTTATGTTCAATTCATTGAATGTAAATTTATATTTCACTTTTATAATAAATAAAATATTGAATATTAAATTATTTAATAAATTATATTTATAATTTTTGAACATATTTATAATTAGTTGATTACACAAAATTTATTTCTTGTGAGATTTCACACTATTATGATGTTCCATTCATGAAAGGCATTTTAATCCATTTTTCATATTCTTTCATGTACTATATTTCTTGACTGAACTCGTGACTTGAATGACTACTATAATTTTCATATTTATCTTATCAAGGTTTGATTATTTTAAACAATATTCCAATGATTGAGGAAATTCATATAATATTATATAGACCATTTGAAATTGAGACCTACCATATTCATGATCTTTTGGGAAACCTACAGTGGAAATGATATATAATAATATTAAGAAACATTAAATTCCTAATAATCATTTCTACCCTTATCATTTGGTATCACTATATGTTTAATATCCTTGATATTGAATACTGGGATTTGGGTGTTTCATGGTATCATTATGTGAGTGTTCCATGAATATATCTAGGAGTAGAATTTATTGATTATTTGGGGAGAAAAATCATCCACCTTCTTATGATAACTATAAAAAACATTTTTATCCTTATAATATTTTGTGGTTTTAGGTTATATAGTGGTTAAACTTACAAGGGTATGATTCTTTTCTTTATTTATATATCATATAAAAAATCAAATGTGAAGAATGATTTTGAGAGAAATAGAGGAGAACATTTTCACTATTTTGAATGCTTATTTAGTGAACCCATGAGAAATAGGAGATGTGATTTTTGATTTATACAATTAAATATATTCAATGTATGGAAATTTATTTCATTTTTTCCATAAATTAAATACCATAATTTTTATATATATATTAACATTTCTTTGATTCCTTTGAGTTTAGTTTTTCTAATCATAAACCCATACTATTCTTTCAAAAGAATCATTGGGTCATAAATAAAAATTATTCACAGTGTTTTTGGATAATTTTCTATGTTGATATATAGATTAACTAAAATCCTGTTGATCAAGTTAGTGTACTTTATATTGAGAACAAATTAATATTAAATTTATATTGAGTGACCATTGAAATTTTTTTGGTGGGATAAAACAAAACCTGGACATAGATGTTTAAGGAAGATTTGAGAAATAATGATGAAAAAAAATAATTATTGAAATAACATAATATTGAATCATAAATGGATAGATAAAAGAAATATTTCTTTTAATTATTTTCAGTTAAATTTTTGTTCGATTATATTTCCTGCATGTGATCATTATCTTTTCAATGTATGATGTCCTTTGGAATCGTTTCTAGTATTTTTTTCTCGAGGTGAAGATATTTTTTTAAGTGTAGTGGAATTTGAGAATTATAAATGTTTCATATACTTTTAGTATCATTTTCAATTATTTTTTATACAAAATACTACCAAATACAGAATAATTTTTATGATTTATTGAAGGTTATATAATTTAACAATTTTCTGAGAATTTGATGAAATTTTGATGAATTTGTAGAAATTTTATGTCCTAAAGGAATGTTAAATATGTGACCAAGTTGAGTAAATATGAAGATAATAGGATCATAGGAATAATAATCTTGACATGGAGTTATTTACAATAAATGATTTTTAATAGAAGAATATTATTTGAATAAAACATTAATTCATACCTGGACACATTGCTCATGGATTTTCCTTAGGGAATTAAATAAAGTAAAAGTACCATGGAGATCATATGAGTAATAATGTGACTTCCTAAGAGTCCTTGGGAAAGACCTTAAGGGTCATAAAAACATCATAGGATTCTTTTCAACTTTAAAAATATTAGTTCATTCCTTGATGGAGGATATCACCCCTTGACTTGAGAATCAAAATTGGAAAAATACCAATTACGAGGTCACTTAAAAAAATAAAAAAAAACATTTAATATGAATTTTGAAGGAATTTCATAAGGATATTTTATAAATGTTATTATATTTTTTCAAGCAGTGATGAAACTCATCACACTTCATCCTATAAACAAAATGAGTTTGTAAGATAATGTTTCACATATCATATTTTGGGAATTTCTATAGATCTATAGAAATATGATATAAAAAATGTCCCCACACCATGATGTAAGATGTCACATAGTAATAATGAGTTCATAATATTAGTTTTGATGATCATAAGGATAATATGTTACATAATTCATGCTTTTATACCATGACTATAGAATCAAGGATTCTTTTCCTTTTCATATAATGAACTAGTGCATGATATGTTTAGCAGGAAAATATAATTTTTTTTCATTAAATATGCATGAATAATATGTTTTACTTAACCTCTATAGAAGGAATTAAATTAAGTTTCATAGTGATGGGAGTCATATCATGATGATAATTCAAACAAAATGTTGGGAAGGAGCTCATGTGATGTTCCACCATGGATAATGGTGATCACATCCCACAATGAGAGTGATGGATTATGTAGGGAAAACTATAGGATTTACAAATATGACCACATACATCCACATTGTGACATGGATACTAAAATATTAAAGGGAAAATATCCCAAATGATTCAATAGAGATCCCATGTTGTGATCATCATAGGGAATTCAAATTTCAAAAATGTAAAGAACTACTTATACCATGAAGGTATTGGTTATTATATGAAATATTTTGAGTAATTAAAGAGGCAAAAATTTTATATGATCCATGATGGATTGATAAATGATTCCATTTTTCACCTTGACCTATGTATTCATTTATAAATGGGGTTCAATCATGTTTTTTGGGAGTCTTTAATTTTGAAGGATTTTACATTTTTTATATTTTCCTTTATACTAATTTTTTTCATTACACAATTATAGTAAATTCCTTTTGCAAATATCTCCACTAATGTTTCTTATAGTTTTAAAATATTATATTATATTGTTTAATTATATTTTTGTTAAATAAAATTCTTATTATTGATTTCAAACTTGTAATGGTTTTCTCTCTTATCAGTTGTGTATAATTAATTTATAGACTATTGGAGAAAGAGTAGGAGTATGTGAGCATTAATGAATTACTAATATCGTCCATAGAAGGTCATTTTGTCTTGTAATTTATTTGGTGGTTAACTTAATTTTACCCATTTATAAAAATATGATTAAGAGGAGTGTTAAGAGTGGAACCCTAATCCAATTTATAAAATTTAGATATGATCAATAACTCATATTTGAATAATTCTTTAATAGTTCATATTAACAAATCAAGGAGAAGTGGAGTTCTTCAGCCACAGTATTTTAAATACATTATACATAAAGGGAACATATTTTGAAATAATCATTCAACATTATTCATTATACCTTATTTTACTATATTTAATCACTACAAATAATCTCATTTAAATTTATCTTGATATAAATAACAATGATAATTGTGTAAGAAATGGAATTAAATTACTCTCAAGGATTACTTTTACTATTCAAGGGATGATAATAAACATCCACTATTCCATATTTTCATAGTAGTGAAGGATTGATATGTTTCAAAATGTTGTATTTTTTTCAATCATGGGTAGCTAATTTCGCCCTGAATGCTACCAGTGTACACATGTTATTCTACTCAAACTATGAAAATAATTTTATTCTTCTAATTTTGTTTCTGTGTTTTTGTTAACTAGTTTACGCAACATATATTATAGCTCATATTGAGGTTATAAATTGGTTAAGGGCAGTATATCATGTATTAGATACTAGGATGTTCAAATATATACATTTTACTCAGTTGAATGCTATGATAATAATATACATGATATTTACAAAGCCTTTTTATATACCTTTATTTCAATTATTTGATTAAATGATTTAAGTTTCCATTGACGATATTTTCCCACTGATAGTTATTAATGAATTACTGGGATTTATCAGATGTTGTGTTATGATGATGAGGGATTTTTTGATCCTATATGATATTACCTCAAGATTATTTCTAACATGAATGAGTCAATTTAATATTAGAGAATTAGAAATGGAATGGTTCCAAATAGATGGGATGTTGTGAGTTTGTCTTGATATATATTATATTATTTCATTATGACTGATTCATGTGACCACTACCTTGAGTTATTTAAATAAATATCATAATACAGAGAATGAGTTTATAATGAGTATGAATGGAGATACTTTTTTCATGAATTTTTCGTATTCCTAAATCTCATATTTCTACTATGTTCTATGATTTTTATGTATTCCTCTACTTGAAACTTATGCTGAATACATTTTGAACCTCTATAAATTGATATATTGATTTCTTGTATTACATTTAATGATACATTCCCCACCAGTGTTTGATACTCTATGGTAATTTTTATGTATTACAATGAAGGATAATTCTTCTCAGTGATGTATGTGAATGGTATTGTGTATAATAATGTGATATTATGGAGAATAATTGTTGGACTTGGTTCCCATAAATGAACTACATTTTACTTACAATAATATGTATATTCAAAGATATAAATATTAACAAATATCCTATCACATGACTAGTAATTCGTCTAGTAAGTATTTATTTAATAATTTCCTTAGAATATTTATCACATTAAAAGGTCATTACATTTCCCCATTATGATGAAAACATGAGGTGTTATGAAAATATTGTTAATAATATTATTTATAGAAATAAGTTATCTTTTTAATATGATACAGATGATTTTGGTATATTTAGTATTAGAGGATTATAATACATTGAGACTTCATCCGTAGAAGTTCACACCAGGTAATCTCAAAGAGATAATATTATGGGAACTAACCGCACCAATATGAATTAGATATGTTTATATGTCATTGGATATTTAAATAATAATACCTATGCATTGGTACTTGGAAATTCCATTAGTTTTAAAGTATATCATGAATCACATACATTAATATATTAATTAATTCATTTTGATATATTCTCATAGTGAGGTAAGATACCATGGATGCATTATTAGTGATGTGAAATTAATGGATAAGTTAGGAAAGGATTTGTACCTTTAATTTTAATTGAAATAAATATATTTATCCCTTTGATTTAAATGTAAATATCTAATTAAGATCATGGCCTTGATGATTTATTGACAGGATTATTCTAAGAAGTTAAATAAAGATATATAAAGAACATGGTTGATGAAAAAAGTATGCAACCTTCTTGACGAGACATTGAGATAAATTGATTATATTAAACTATTAGAAAATACATGAGGTTGTTTTATTTGAAAATTAATATCATTCTCTATGGGTACCCTAATGTGCTTCTAGATACTAATATCGAGCTTTAGTCCGACGCAATTAATTCCATTGAGAATGTTTCCTAGAGGATTACAGACTAAGTGTATCTAGAACATCAGTTAAATTGTATTTTAAATTTAATATTATAATAAATATTATTCCCAATTATGAATAATAATTATAATTCATGTTATTTTGATCACTCAAATTAAATCACCACATATTCGAAAGCATATATATGTGAGTAACATATTAAATAAACATTTATTCACCATTTAATAAGCACAAAATTCATTTAATAACTTTCTTATTGAATGAAAAATATTATTATATTTATTTATTTATTTAAATAATTATTATTGATGGTTTGATAAATGCTAATAAGGATTAATGGGATGGTATATGGTTCAAATAAATGATATATTTTATTTAATATAATTTATGAAATAGTGATTTATTAATATAAGAAATGATATTTAAATTTCTATGGGTCATTTCAATTGAAGAAATAATAATAATAATAATAATAATATTGGGCATGGGTTTTACAATGAATAAATATTTTAGAAAAGCTAATTTTTTCTATAATTAATATTTATCCTTAGGTATATAACCCAACTATATAATTCATCGAGAGAGGGGTTGTGGTACACAAAACATCCTCCATAGATAATTCTATTAAGACTGAAGAGATATACTCGCAAAAATACTCTGAAGAATAGTGATCGATGAACATCCTCCTCCCTCTCATTACAGTGAGAACTAGACAGAATACTTCAATCCGGAAGGGAGTTCAGTTTTCATTAATGATGAATGATACAATTGAATTTGTTATTCAATGTTATTACTTAGAGTTCTAATGATGATGTTCCTTGGATCATGGATAATGTACAGATACCTCTAGTGGGATACTAAAATTGATTCTTGAATAAAATGAAGATATTATAAAAAAGTTCAAAAAGTTATACAGTGAGGGAATAATTCCATGCCTTGGTAATTCTTGTTTATATAAATTAATTTAATATTATATATTAAAATAATATCACTGTGAAGTTTCAAGGTCATATATTTTTATGATATTAGGCTTTTATCTGAGTAAAATGATGAAAACAATTAGTATGCATGGTCTTACATGATTTTACTATGCCCTAAAACCTTTAAGTTGAATTAGTGTGGTCACATAAAAATTTATAATTATTAGTTATTTGATGACCAATTTATCTATTTATTTTATTATTTTATTTTCATTTCTAATTGCTTAATTATTAATCCAAATGTTGATATAACATAATAATTCAGTTTCATATTTCAAAAAATTGGAAAAGAACAAATAATGAATACTCAAAAATCTGATTTCGAGGTGGCAATGATTTTGGTATGATGACACATATGCATGGAATGTAACTAAAAAGTACACATTGTGTACCCAAGGACAACTACACAAGGATGATCCAAAAAAATACTGACACATCATGTGAGAGAATATAATGTTGAATCGTTATACACCATTTATTTAATTCATGTTGGAACATGTCTTGAAAAGTGAACATAATGTATAGTTAGTGTACATTCCATGTAACACCACATGGTTTTACCCCATTAGAATCATGGAAGCTATGTGTTAAAAGTATTTTATATGTAATTAATACCACCCACATATTGAAATCCAATTTTGAGACATGTAATTAGGGGTATTACATTAAATGTAGTTTTTTAACATGTCCTATAACACATAATAACATATAAAAGAATCACACTGAGTTCCTAAGCATATAGTGTTGGTGGATGGTAGAGAATCAATGTATTTGTAACCAGATGTACATTCTATGTAATTTTAAAAAAATTATTCAAAGAAAAAATCAAGGATTATGTGTTATTGTGAGTCAAAATGTGGATATAATTCATCAATTAAAACAAAAACGAACTACTTCAAATATTTATTTTTGTACACACCTTGTGATAGTGTTTTCTAAATGAAATACCTAGCCAGTAATTTTTGTGGGTTTTATATAATATTAAATGATTTAGAAATTATTTTTCGTTATTTTTTATAGAAGCTGGATGTCTATTATTATTTTTCAAGATTATTACTTCACAAGTATCACCAATTGTACATAGTGGGAATATTTAAGGATTGTCTTTTTGTCATAAACTTCATCTAAAATACACTTCTTGAAGTATAGAATAACACACTAAATATATCATGAAACACTATACCAGTATATATTACATGTTTGTAAATTTTACTTGAAAATGAAATTACATTGCAATATTTACATAACATTTCATGTTTTGGTATATTATATGTAATAATTAATGTGAATAAAGAAAGAGACTCATGATGGGACTATGAAACAACACATCATTATCACTTGGATGATGAATAAAGAGAATAAATAAAGAGAACAATTATTTAACGATGAGTGTGAGTTGTTTGTAAGTATTTTGAATTAAATTTAAAAAATATTATAGATACTAGACCATATTTTAGATTAATTAATGATCAAGGTATAATGAAATTCAGTGTGAAACCATACTAGAAGTAGTAAAAATGTAATGGATTTAAATCATGTCATGATTCAATTTTCAATGAATTAGTTGAATAATAAATAAATATATTGTGATTTAGTGTTTTCTATGCTATAATTTTTTGAATTAGAGTGAGTATTTACATTGATATTAGAATCACTCCAAAACATATGCTTATTACACTGTGAGAATATATTAAAGATTCATAAAATCCTACCTTTAACAGTGTCACCCTAAATTTATGAGAAATTGTTTTTTGCATGTGGAGTCCTATCATAATTACATGTGTCACATCATTATATACAGTATTATTCCACAATACTTGATATCACACAAAAGGGAAATAAGAAATTGAAAATTTCTAACTGATTTATTGAAGTAAAACTCTTAAATCATATAATTGGTTGGATATAGCACAACACTCCCAATACATATTGGAAAATTATTTAAAACTGATAGAATTGAAAAATTATGAACTACATTATTCCATAATTATTTCAATGAAGGTTTATATCTTATAATATTTTTATTAGAGATATAATCTTTGCTTTTTAGATCTTATAATTTCACAACGTTGAATCTCATTACTCCATGATAAATATCATTATCCTATCTAAAAATAAATTCTAGAATATCCTATGTTAGTAATAAAAAAAATTTATAGATGGATCAGGGAATTTAATGAATATATCTCAATATGTTACTGGATAAATTTTAACATGAATTTAACTGATATATTATGTATATAAAGTTGAGGCTATCCGTGATTCTTGTAGTAGTCAAAAAAAATTTATTAAGATATAGAGATATAAAATATGTCATTAAATAAAGCTTCCAAAATGATATATATGGAAGGATGTATGTCTGTTATTTTACTCACCAAGTGAGTGATGGTTTTTTGATCCAATACTTGATGGATGAAAATGAAGGATTGGCCCACTCAACTAAGTCATTATTAAGAGAAAAAACTTTTACATAGTATTTGTTAAACTTGATGGAACTTGAAAAATTTAGAGGATAACCACACATTCCTCTTAGATTCATGTTGATGACTAATTTAACTTATATTAATATTTTATAATTAAAGTAAATTAATTATATATTCCAACTCCATTAGTCATATAATTATTTTTTGATAAAAATACACTGAATATGACGGTGGGATGATAATCATTGGACACCAAGGATACAGAAAATCAATAACAAGAAGTGAAAACAAGTAATTCCCCATGAAAAGTGCTTTAATTTATTAGTCCCACAATTTATCGTATCACAATTTTTGTTAACATCATTGTTATTTTCATTTAATTATTGTGTGATATTCACATACTAATTAGCATTTGGATAATAGTGTTTTGAAGAAGTTTAGTAGAGGGAATTATTTAATTAATACTTTTAACACTGATTATTCCCCATCTTAATGGACAAAACAATCCCACATAGGGCTCAAAAGTTATCCTCTAGGTTATACTACCACTAGAAAGTGAAATTTAAACATTAGTATAAAGGTTTTACTGTATAATTAACACACGATATTTACTAATGAGTATGATTTGAGTTTTTAATAATTTTAATCATTTACATGAAAAATTTCATGAATAATTTTCATGAGATTCATATATAAATATATAATGTTTATTTTAATATCAATACCTAAAAAACTGATGATTGTATAAAAATATATAGTATAATGTAGTGGAATATATTTATATAGTTGATAAACATGAGATGTATAAATTAAATAAAATAGATTCCTACTTGAATATATAGATAGATTTATATAATATACATGATATAAATATATATGGTATAATAATATAAATCCCATAAAAATAAACAATGTTAGATTTCTTCATAAGAGAACACTCATTAAGTCCTAGATAATCTAATATGAGTATCCTTAATGGGATTATGAGTCCATGAGTTTTCTTCTGTAAGGTGAGTAGAATAAGGGTTACTTTACTAATATTATATGATTATATATTATGTAATATTTTGTCTATAATTCGATTAAAATCACTAAATTAATTAGATGTATATAGGATATTCCTAATATGGATTACAAAAAATTTTTTTACTCAACTATATAATAATTAGATATCATATGATTTAAATGACAGTTCACCTAAATAGATAAATGATGATATCAAATTCATATTTTTTTTATTATATGATAATACCTATCCAAAACTCGGTTTATAGGTAACATTCACATAACCTGACAACCCAATGTGATGATGAAAATATTACATGGCCTAGAGACCTATGGAAATAAAACCATTCATTTTTAATGACCAGAAGTCACTAGAAAACCCCCTCCTCAACACTTTGTCAAGTCGGTATCTATGAAATCACTGAATGTTGTTAATGACTTGTAGGGCCCTAGCATAGAGTGGTATGGGTTGATGGACAGTTACATAAACATCAAATAATCATCACCCTATTTTTCTCTTCCTAATGAATTTTTCTTATATGATCTATATGCCTAGGTTTTCTCCTAATAGTCAAATATTTTTGATTCCTATATTGAAGGCCCTATATCCCAAAGCCCAGAATAATTGTTCCCCATGGGCATCATGACTTGAGGGACTATGGATGAATCAGAGGCACTCTGGCTAAAAGTTCAAAATATATGGTCCATTGGCCCATATCATGTGAATTTTCCACTATTATAATAGAATTACAATAACCACTATAGTACTTCTCTAGAAACTAAAAAATTACCCCTAGAATGATTTGAAACTGAGCATTTCATAAAACCTTATAGGTTTCTTTCCACAAAAAAATCCAAATTATAATAAATAAATGATTATAAGAACAAGAAAAAAAACAAAAATTTAATTGATATATTGATATTTTAGTGCTGTAAAATATCAAAGGGGATCAGTTTTTAGATTGATTAAATTCAATAAAACTATTTATTTAATATTTAAATATTTTGATTAATATAAAATAAATGATTTTATTATAGATTAAATAAAAATTATAATATCCCTAAAATTATCTTTGAAATCAATATTAGAGAATTAAATTCATAGTTTTTTATAATAAGAGTTTATTACTTATATTAGTTTAAAAATGTAATTGGATATCTTGAATTTTTTTCATAATATTTATGGGATTCATTTAAGTATGCTATTAGATGATGGATGATTAACTTTGTTAATAACTAAAATTTTTTATTGGTCTAAATATATATTAGAGTTTCGAAAGATCAAGGTCCAAAAGTTATACTAGAGGTGTAGAATGAGACACCCATTAGATATCTATAAATTCTTTAGAATAAGAACAAGCAATGGAGGAAGATGATTTTTTTATTTCTACATATCAAATACATTAAATTTAGAAAATTGGATTTAAAATGAATATCATGTTTCGAAAAAAATTTAAATTTAAAGAGGTACTATGATATTCAAAATATGATTGTTTGAACAAAAAAATTAACGTCAAATTTGTAGGTATTGATGAAATAAATAATTATAAAAGTTATCACACGAGATAGATGATTTATTATTCAAAATGAGTTATTTGAAAGTATGGAAGCCATTTAATGTGATTAAATGTATTCGAGATGAATTCTAGAATTCATAAAATCATTAAAGTAATAAATTATACTCTAATTTTATATGAAAAATCAATGAAGAATATAAAAATTATTAGGAGGATCTCATAAGTATTCTAAATTTTATAATACTTTACCATGATAGTGATGAATTTTTTAAGGGTTTTGGTTTTTATAAATTTTTTTTAGGAAAAGGTATAATTTTAAGGTATATTGTGATTTCATGTTTCGAACAAGTGTTTTATCAATGGAAATTCGTTTCTTATAAATATATAATATAATCATATGAAATCACAACATAGTGAACTAATTTGTACAATGTGACCTTTAAACAAAATTTTGAATCTTCTGTGTTTTGAATTTCAAAAATATGAGATGTACGGTTTTGATCAGTAAGATATTTTGAGTCTGATAAGACAAAATTAATTTTTGGTAAATAGTAACCCATCCTTATGAATAGTAACCAACATTTATGAATCGTAAATAATCCAAAAGAATTATATCATGTCCCGTGATTGTATATATATAATTTAAGTATCTTATAGGTGATAATGTAACCATAGTAAAAGTATTAGTATTTTTTTATGTCATAAATAATTAGTTAAAACTAATTAATTAATTTAAAAGAAAAACTATATTCCAAAAATTTGTTCACAAATTATCGATTTTATGTCTTCGGAATTTAAGATAATTTAATAGGACCTTAAGTAATTTTTTAAAACATTAAAAAATCAATTATAGTTTTAAAATTTATATTTTCAAGAAAATTTAAATTTTAATTAAAAATTAAATTGATTATATATATATAATTATTTTCCAAAAACTGAGTACAGTTTTGGATTATACATGTCAAAAAATGGTTAGAGGGAATTTTTTGGGATTTTTTTACAATAGAAGAATTTTTTATGAATTTTGAAATACTATAATTTACTATATATATATATAATTTATTAAATGGGATATTCCTATCACAATAGATGATGTAAAAAAATCTTAGTTTGAATTAACAAGGACATATTAAAATTTTTCTTTATTGAGTAGTCAATATTTTTGGTCGTGAGGGAAATTAATAATCTAAGAAATTAAACATTTTGAAAAACCTCTTCTCCTCTAATATAAATAACACCCACCCTAATCTCTCCTCTTCTCTTCGCTCAATCCTTGGGCCGTTACTATATTCTACCGAAAACTATACTTAATATCCTCCCCCATTTCCAAAAACCCTTATTCTCCCAAAAACACAAAATCCTCTCCCCTTAAGAGGCTTTCTAGGAAGATTGATTCAAGATGTAAATTCATCTTTTTAATCATTTTACTTTCTTTTAAAGTTCATTAGTTTTTATTTCCATACTATCCTCTCCACATAAAAATTTTATAACAACTCTAGTACCTTACATGTAATGGAATTTTGTTATGATAAATAAATAATTTATTATCATCTCTACTTTACTCTTCTGTTATACTAGTTTTAAAGACACCACTTGAGATGTGTTAATTTACCACATTCATGGACGATGAGGTTTAAATTTATTTTACCATCATAAAATCTATTAAAGAAACCATTTTTGTTTGGGATATACCAGATTACTATTTAATATATCCTATTAAAGGTTCTATAATCATTTTTTACAAAAGGTATTAAATTATAACGCAAAATGAGTTCGTAGTGATCAAAAACTGCCAATAAACCCAAAAGGTTATCATTAATGATTTTAATAATTATTCAACATAACTAAAATTAACCAAAAGAAAATTACAAGCATGTTACCTTTTAGATGTCCATTAATAAAACATAACTCCAATTCTGGACAACCATCACCATTTTACTTGATTCTCCATCCATGAAAATAAGTAAACCGATCATAAAAACCAAGAAAAAAAATATACCAGAACATTGAAATTGAACCACTTAACCCATAAAAAAGGACATTAATGAACTTAAAAAGGAATTAATAAATTTTTTTAATACTGAAGAGGTACCATAATTTTTAATTAATGAACCTAATATGATTATTTATGTCATTAATTTCTGGTGTAGAACACCATCAGACTTAAGGTAATGGATCCTCTCTATTTCACTTTTACTCAACAATGTACTCTATGTTATTCCATTTTATGTGTAATAACTAAGTGTGGGGTATGATTTATAACCTCAACCATACCGACCTCCTGATTTATAAGTGATTATAAACCCATTTCTCTCTTATTAATCTCTCTTAATTACACTCGATTCCATGTTGATAATCTGTAAGGGATTCTACCTGGACCACCATTGTTCCTATGAGGTTCCTTATCTTCATTTCTCGAAAATAAAGTTGTCTTATATTTATATGTGAATATTAAAAATTTTGTTTAAATTTAATAAATTCATTTTTAAAGACCCTGTCATCAATTTATTTTGGGGTTATACATGTTTTTAAGTGATTCCCTCATCAATACTTCCCTATAAGAAAACGCATTTTAAGGGAACTTCATGAATCCGTACCCAAATTCAAGTTCACTCTGCCATATGTTTTAATCCACCATTGTTTTTAAAAAACCATTGTTTTTATTATGAAAATTTAATTGGTTCCGTTTTGTTTTTGTACTAACTGTTTTCCATATTTATTTAAATTCTTGTTAGTGTTTCTTAAAAAATGCACAAAGTATTTTTAATGATAAAAATTTTAAAATACTATTTTTACATTTTGTAACTTATTTTTGACATAACATACCATGATATGTAACTAGTTTACCTTATTAATGTCCATGTATGTTCTAATACATTTCTTTCAGGGACACTTTTATGTTACTCCCATTCATTATGTTTTATGGAATGATTTAGATACCCATTTCATTCCCTAGGTTCCAATATGATTATTATTGTTTATCTATTATTTCATATACGAAACCAATATCTTTAAACATGTTAGGATGGGGTATCCCATATATTGATCCAATGCATTGGGTAAATTTTATTCGCATGAGATGTTATGTGCAACGGTCTTAGCGGTTAGCCATGACTTATGCTATCGGGTGCAACGATCATGGTGGTAAACCTTAACTTGTGATCTTCTATCGGCAATGAGCCTTCAATCATGCTAAAGTCATAATTTATGTTGTTTCCACATTACGATTAATTCTTGTTATATGATCCTATATTTATATGTTATGATTATATATTTCATTTTAAATCATCATGTTATGTTCTCTGAATCATGTTATAAGGCCTTATTATTATGTTTATTACCTTATTGTGATTTTAGATCATCCCTTAATTCATGTGATACCTAGGGTATCATGTGAAAATGTAAGGGTTCAATGAATTTTAAGAGGTATTTATGAATATTATATAAGGAAGTGATTTTTAGTCCAATGTTTTTAGTTTTATGTAACTTGTCATCTAATACACTAGACTATACAATCCTTGGCTAGTATTTTGATGTATAATTAAACATATAATCATGTAATGTTATGTGTAAAAGGATAGGGTCTTTATATTTGGTATCATAGGACGATCTAGTTATTTTGGAGGCTAGGAATATAGCACTTTATTAAGAACCTTAAGGATGAGTATAAGTATAGGAAAACATCCCTAAATTTTGGTACGAATAAATGAAGTTATTTATTAAGAAAATAAATAACTTTCTAGAAAAAAATTGGTAGAGGTGGATCTAGAACATATATATCTTTGGGTTAAACCTGAAAAAAATCCATTGCTCTAGACTGGAACCAGAACTACGAAATGACAACAGGCCTTGCTACACTCTTAGTCTGACACTCCTAGGGGATATGCTATGGTAAATTCATGATCTTAGTACAACATATTATTAAGGGAACAAAAAAAGTACATAAGAATATATATTAATAAATATATCAAGGATATCATTGATTTAAACCTAAGGAATAACATTTTTGGATATAATTTTTCATTACTAGTTTATCCCTTAATGTTTAGGTGTCCTTTTTTTCTAAATAAATATGTATTCAAGCCCTATAATTGTGCGTTAATTTTCTTTGTAAATGTCAATAAATAGAATAAAACCTGAAAAAATTAAATGTGATATGGAATGCGGAGATTACCAAAATAAAATTCCTAATATGATGTGAGTGGGTGCTCAAATATCCATGAAAATACTTGCTCAACAGGCTAAACTTATGACTAATAACATGAATAATGTGGAACACCCAGGTCTTTTATGGAAATAGAAATTTACCATTGAATCCTTTATGCGGAAAAGGCCTCTCATGTTTAGTGTATTTTCTGATTCACTCCTCGGGGAATAATGTATTAACTCCATTAAAAGATATTCTCTGTCCTCCAATGCTTAGAAGAAGAGAAAGGTGTATTGGTGGTCTGTCATTTTGATGGGGAATCTTATTACTAGTGGACACTGAACAATAATACAAATTCGTGGGAGGAAATTGAATCCACTGATTGGGAGGAATTCATGAGAATGTTTTTCAATAAATAATTTTCCCGAACACTCTGTCTCAAGATGGAAGGAGAGTTTCTCAGACACAAGCAGAATGAATATGAATCAATCAGGGCGTATGAAGAAAACATTACAAGGATTGAAAGGTACACCTATGAATTTTTCATGAACACTGAAATCAAGGTGTTTTTCTTCTTTAGATGACTAAAGTTGAGTCTAAAAAAATCTTTGGCTAATTGAAGATTTGATATTTATGAGGAGATTATATGTTGTTCCCTCAAGGATGAAATGGAGATCAGAGACTCTCAGTGGTATCTTGGGCCCAGTGATAAGAAGAGGAAAATTTAATCTTATGTGGGAGGTCCTGCAAAAAACATCCATGATGGAAGGTAGTCTAATCATTCCACGTGTAAAAATTATGGAAAGAAGGATCCTGGAAACTGTCTAAAGGTGACTACATATTGATTCAAATTAGGAAAGTTGGGACATCTGGAATAATACTACTGAAGATATATCAAGAATCCATCTAATTTGGAAGAAGAAAGGAATTTTGAGATCCAAACTTATCCTATAGTTTGTTGTTACAATTTTAAGGAGCTTGGTTATTATGTGAACAATTTCCCAAAGATGAGGGTTGTTGGAGGAAATCAACAACAACCTCCAAGGAAACATGGAATGACTTATTTATTCACTACTTCTGAGGTGGATCCAAATAATTATGTGGTTATAGGTATTCTAGTTATTAATTCATGAATAGTGAATGTGCGATTTGATTCAGGTTCTATGCATTATTTTATATCATATATGTTTAGTAGAACTACTAAAACACCCTCTAAAAATATAGAGGATAATTTATCAGTGAGAACATAGAATGGGGAAATCATTGCATCCATGGTTTATAACTCTTCCCCAGTTGACATTTTTCCTCTTATCATCCCAGAAAATCTCTTCATACTTCCTTTAGTAGAGTTTGACGCTATCTTGGGAATGGATTGGCTTTCTTTTTATTAGGAAATGGAGACCAATCTTCACATCCTGAAGCATCCTAAAATTCATTACAAGTGTAAATAAGAAGATGGATCTACATTAGAATAATTATCTCAGGTTTGGATATTAATTCTTTATGAGCAAGAATTTCTAGCTGGAATTATTGAGACAAATGAGAGAATCATTCTTGAAAAAATGCCCATCGTGAGGGATTACACTGTTGTGTTCCAACAAGAGTTTCCTATTATTCAACCTAATCGATAGTTTGAGTTCTCAATTGAACATATTCCAAGATCTCTACCTATATCAAATACACCTTAGATATTGGCACCTATAGATCTAGAATATCTGAAGAAGTAGTTATAGGATAATATGAGGAAGGGTTTTATATGCCCGAGTGCTTCACCATGGGGTGCGTTAGTCCTCTTCATCAAGAAGAAGTATGAATCAATGCACCTATACATTGATTATCTTGAGCTCAAAATATCATGATAAAGTACATGTATCCATTTCCATGTATAGAAGAATATTTCGATAAGGTTTGTGGGGCCAGTTATTTCTCAAAGATGGACCTTCGGCCAGTATATAACCAATTAATAGTGATGAATGAAGATATTATCAAGACTATCTTTCGAATGAGGTATGGAAACTATGAGTTCATAGTGATGGCCTTCATAATCACTAATTTTATAAGAATTTTCAGGGATTTAATGAATAGATTCATTAGGCAATACCTCCAAAAAATATTGTTAGTCATTATTGATGATATTCGGATATACTCCAAGATCAAGGAGGAACATTAAGAGCATTTGAATATTGTGGGGAACACATTTCTAATGGATAAGATGTATGAAAAGTAATATTAAATCTGAGGTTGGGATGAAGAAAATATCATTATTAGGGAATGTGATCACAAGCAAAGGGATATCAGTGGACACTTCCAAGACAAAGGAAATTGAAGAGTGGCCCATGCCATAATCTGTAACGGAGATCTATATATTCCTTGGTCTATATGTTTATTAATGAATATTTTTGAATAACTTCTAATGATTTTGAAACCCGATTACCATCCTGAAATGGAAGGGATTATAGTTTTTCTGGACTCAATAATGTGAAGATAGAGTTATGAAATTGAAAAAGTGTCTAATCACTTCACAATACTCACACTCCCAACAAGTGTAGAATTATTTTTGGTTTACAGTGATTATAATAGAAGGGGCTAGAATTTGTTGTAATGAAAAATTATAAATTAGTATCCTACACCTAAAGGTAACTGAAAATCCATAATCAATCTTACCTACATATGATCTAATGTTGGCGACTACGATCATTGCATTAAAAATCTGGTGGTATTATCTCAATTGGAAGATGTATGAGATATATACTGATAAAAGGATTATCATGTATATATTCACACAAAAAGAGCATAATATGTGCCAAACAAGATGGATGGATATCAACAAGGATTTTGATTGCACAATCCTCTACTATCCTAGAAAGAAACATTAGGTGGTAGATTCTCTGAGTATAAAGAATCCAGCATTTTTTTTCAATGATGGGAGTTGAAAAGGATCCAATCTTCATAGATTTGTTGAGAATGGACATGGGAATCCATAAGGGAGGAACACAAACAATGCTTTCTCAAATTATTTCTCAACCATCCCTCATGAATAAAACAATGGATGCTCAAAGAAAAGATGTGGAAATTCAGAAAATGGTGGAATCTATTAAAAAGGAAAGTCCTCAGAGTTAATGATTGATGAGGATGGAATAGTAGGATTTGGGTCATGATTATGTTTACTATATGATTCAGTTATATATAATGATCTTTTGAATGACACAAATAGCTCAACCATATCAATCCACCTAGGGATCACAAAGATGTATCAAGATCCTTGAGAGAATTTTAGGTGGGAAAATATAAAAAATAATATTTCTGAGTATACATCAAAGTGGCTGACACATCAACAAGTGAAGGATGAATAATAGAATTATTAGGGGATGATGAAAAAACTACCATACCAACATGTAAGTGAGAGAACATCACCATGGATATTGTCACAAGACTTCCAAGGACATATAGAAGAAAAAAAGTTATATTGGTCATTATGGATCATCTTAATATGAAAACTAACTTTATTGTAATTTGAGAGGACTTCTCATTGGATCAACATTCATTGATATAAATCAATGATTTGGTAAGTATTCAAAAAGTAACACTATCTCATGTATCTGATTGAGATCTGATATTCACCTTTATGTTCTATAATGTTTTGCAATATGCTCTAACTACTAAATTAAACTTCATTGCGGCATATCATCATCAAACTGATAGACAATCTGAGCGAACTATTCAGAAACTAGAACATATATTGAAAGAATGTTTTATGGACTTCATTGGGGGATGGTAGAAAAATCATCTTCTGGTTGAATTCTATTTCAAAAACAGTTTCCACTCGTGTATACCGATGGCATCAAATGAAAACACTTATGGGAAAAGGTGTAGAACACCAGTGTGTTGGGATGAAGTCAGTGAGAATAAGATGTTAGGACCTGAAATGGTCGAAGAAATGGTTGAGAAGGTGAAAAATATTTAGTATCCCATCCACGAATCCCAAATTTGAAAAAATAATTATGCAGATAATTGATGATAATAGCTTGAGTAAAAATTTGGAGACATGTTATTACTAAATATATCTCTATAGAAGAAGGTCATGAGGTTTCTGAAGAATTGAAAGCTAAGTCCCAGGAATATTTAGCCCTTTGATATTCTTGATCATATATAGGCTATGGCCTTTCTAATAGCACTTACACCGACCACGTCCAAAGTACATGATGTCTTCATTGTATCCCTCTTAAATCAGTATATACCAGACCCTTCACATTTAGTGTCTTCAGAGGTGGTACAACTGGAGAATGAACTTTCTTAGCAGGAGTAGTTAGTAATGATCATGGATCATATTAATAATGTACCATGTAAGAAGGAAAATTACCATGTTAAATTAATGTGGTGGAGTAATATATATAAATTGTAAATAGAGGAATTAGAGGAGGCAAGGATAAAAAAGTACCCACACATGTTTCTCGCTTAGAATTTAAAAAGAAATTTCGAGGGAGGAAATTCATAATTGGGGAATAATGTAACAAACTAATGTTTTGACAAATTGATTTTTTTCTTATAAGTATTTCATATATTCATATAAATTCAAAACAAAATTAACTACTAAATACTATCTGACCTTTAAACATAATTTTGACACTTATGTGTTTTGAATTTCAAAAATCTGACATACACAGTTGCGATCAGTAAGATGTTTGGAGTCTGTTAAGACAAAATTAATTTGTGGGGAATAGTAACCTCCCCTTATGAATAGAAACAAACCTTTATGAATAGTAAATTGTTTAAAATAATAGTAACATTGTCCAAATTTGTATAAATAAAATTCTGGAATCTTATAGGTGATAATATTACCATAGTAAAAGAATTAGTAGTTTTGTAAGTCATAAATAAATAACTAAATTAAATTAATTAATTTGAAATAAAATTTATTTTCATAAAAGGTTTTCATAAATTATTAATTTTATGTATTCTAGTATAAGGATAACTTTATAAGACCTTATGTAATTTTAAAAACATTATAAAATAAGATATAGTTTTAAAATCTAAATTTTTCAAGTAAATTATGAATTTAATTAAAAAATAAATTAATTGTATTTAAAAATTTATTTCTCAAAAATGGATTTATTTTTTGGATTCAATATGTCAAAAAATTGTTAGGGTGAATTTGTGGGATTTTTCTAAAATACTCTAATTTTTATGAATATTGCAATACGATAATTTACCGTATATATACATTATAAGTTGAATGGACTATTACAAGAATCATGGATGATGTAAGAAACCTTAGTTTGAATTCACATACACTTATTACTATTTTTGGTCATGTAATTATCAATATTTACGGTTTTCAGGGATATTAATAAACTATGGAATTAAATATTATGAAAACCCTCCTCTGTTCCACTATAAATACCACAACACCTTACCTCTTATCTTCACTCCTATCAAGAATTTTTCCTTGCCTAAATTCCACCAAAATCTATCCTAATTCTCATCCCACACGTCCAAAAACTATTAGTCTCTTAAAAAGGCCAAATACTCCCACCTTAAGAGGCTTTCATGGAAGATTGGTTTAAGAGGTAAATTCCTCTTTTCAATTAATTTACTTTCTTTTCAGGTTCATTTGGTTTATGTTATATCATAACCTATCCTCATCCCAATGTTATAAAATCTCATGTTAATAACATGTAATTTAATGTTTTATGATAATTTAATATGTTATTATAATCTCTCTTTTACTGTTCTTTTATATTAGTAGTAAAGACACTATCCAAGACGTGTTAATTTACCACATTCAATGATGATCGGTTTTAATTTCATTTACCGTCATCAATTTTGTTCATGAATCCATATTTGTTATGTTTGGACTAGATTATTATGTAATATATCATATGTAATTTTCTATAATATATTTTTACACATGGTATTAAATTATAATGAAAAATGAATTCGTAGTGATCAAAACCCTCTAATAAACACAAAAGGTTGTCACTAAAGTTTTATATAATAAGTCAATATAACTGCATGTAACCAAATTAAATTTACAAACATCTTATGTTATAAATATTAAGTAATTCAATTTAACACCAGTTTTGGAAAACCAACCCCATTTTACCAGATTCTCTATTCATGAAAACAAGTAAACCGATTGTAAAAACCCAAAAAAACAAATGGACCCGAACAATGAAATTGAACCAATTAACCCATAAAAAAGTCCATTAATGAAATTAAAAATATTTAAATAAATATTTTAAATATATTATAGGTTCTTTAATTATTAATTAATGAACCTAATTTGATTATTCATGTCATTAATATCAAGTGGAGAACACCACAAGACTTAAAGTAAGGGATCCTCTATATTTCACTTTTATTCAACAATGTCCTCTATTTTATGTGTAATACAAAATGAGGAGGTATGATGTATCACCTAACCAATTATACAATAATTATGTATAATTTATGTTAACCCACCTTTCTCTCATTAATCCCTCTTAAGTAAACCCGATAACATGGCAATAATCTGTAAGGGATTCTACCAGGACATCATTTGTTCCTTCATGTTTTCTTATCTTCATTTTGACAAGAAGATGTTCTCTTATATTTTTATATTAATCTTTTAAATTATGTTTACATGTACCATATTCTATTATCAATACCCTTTCATCATTATCTTTCACAGATATACATTTTTTATGTGATTCCCTCCTCAATATATCCAGATAAGAAAACTCATTTTAAGGGAACTTCCAGAATCCGGAACCACATTCAAGTGAAATATAACTTTTTTAAGGACTCCATTGTTTTTATAAAACTGGTGTTTTTATTATAAAAACATACTTGTATCACTTCTTTTTTAGTAAAAAATATTATTCCCTTTTTTATTTTAATTTTTTGTTAGTGTTTCTTTAAAATCTCTCAAAAAAATTTTAATGATAAAGAAATATTAAATAATCTTTTTACATGTTGTAACTTATGTTAGATATAACTTAACTTGATATATACATATTTTACCTAATGAATGCACATGTGTTTTCTATGTCCTTTATTCCATGTACACTTTTATGATACACCAATTTATTATGTTTTATGACATGATTAAAATACCCATTTCAATATGCAGATGCCTTTATGCTTATTAAGGTTTATGTATAATTATATATGTGGAAAGAATATTCATGAAGATTTTACGATGGGTGCACCTAGATATCTCTCCAATGCATTGTTTAATGTTTAATTTCATGAGATGTTATGTGCAATGGTCTTGGCGATTAGCCTTAACTCATACAACCATGTACCAGGGTCTTGGTTGTTAACATTTCCTTATGATTCTCTATGTGGAATGAGCCTTAACTCCTACTAAAGTCATGATATATGTTCCTTCCACATTACTATTAATTCATGTTATATGATCCCATGTTTATATGTTATAATTATATATGCAATTTTATATCACTATGTCATGTTCTCTAACCATTGTGATAAAGCCTTATTATTATTTTTATTCCATCACAAGTCTTTTATCTCATCACTTCAATCATGTGATCCCCAAGGTACCATGTACAAATATATGGGAAAAAATGAAGCTAGACACTATTTATGAATATTAAATGAAGATTTTTTTTATTCTCATGCTTTCAATTTCTCGTACCTAGTATTCCTTGTTACTAGACTTCACGATCCTTGGCTTTCATTATGATGTATAATTGTACTTAAAATCATCTAATGTTATGTGTAAAAGGATATGGTCTCTATATTTTAAATGACTTATTGGATTTCATAAAACATTATCTATTTCTAAATAATTTATCAATTTGGTGAGACTATATATTTCATAAGACTTATAGGATTTTTTAAAACCTAATTTCATAAGACTTATTCATTTAGTAAGGATTTTCTAAGAAAAATAAAAATATTGGAAAAGCTATTCTTCTACTTCATAATAATTATCAATGAATCACATAAGGGCCATCTAGTGATTGGATAAGTGAAGAAGACCAAATTAAAAATTAATTCATGGATTATATGGGATATTTTTTTAAAATGGGATAAAATGTAATACATATCTATGAAAACATAAAGTCCACTCAGCCATTTCATAAGATTCATTACTTCTTGAAATCGGTAAAAATATCCAAGAAACAAGAATAATATAAGATTTACTAGAGTTAATTCAAATGTTTCATCAATTAGTATTCATAAGGGAAATTACAATTTTTATTTTTGATGAAGGTTCAGTTCAAATATACTGAGTTTGAGTTTTCCCTTGCGTGTTTTGGCTAGTTATATGTCAAGATTCCAAAGATCATGAAATGATGGAGAAGATCATACATAAGATAAAGGAGGATCATGTTATGATGTTTTTATTCATTTAAAATAAATAATTAATATAGATCATGTTTTTGAAATGGATCATGATATAACTAAGGTGTCACTTCACATGTGTGTATGCCTTGATATTTTATCAATTAGAAATTAAATATTAAAAAAAATATTTCAAATTTTAATAAAATATATTGAAAAATTTGTGGATAATTTTAGGCAAATATAATTAAATCTATAGGATTATTGAGAATGGAAATGGAGTATTCCCAATTGTTCCATGTTTTAAAAATGTAAGATATCTCAACAAATAATTAAGGGAATAGATTTGATCAATAATTATAGAGACTTGGATAAGATAGATCATGATATTACGATTGGTGGTAGGTTTCTATATTCAAATATTAAAAAACCACCCACATGGATATTCCATTAAAATTTAGAAATCAGATATGAATAAAGTGAGGAGATCAATTATTATATTTGTTGAAATATTTATTAGTGAATGAAAATATATAATGGGAGATAAATTGACACTTTCTATATATTTAGAGTAGAAGAAGATATATTTGAACATATTTATTTATCTAATTTAGTGAAACAAGGAAGGCAGTGATCCATAGATGAGTACTATAGATATAATAGGTTCTTAAAGAAGGAAGGACTGAGAAGTACAAGTGAGACACTAATATATTTGGAATTTAAGGAGTTAAATAGTATAATATAAATGGTCGTTTATCCACATTAGAAGGAGAAGTGGTGTTCTGATGCTGTTGAAGAAAAAATATCAACCACCACACTACGTTGATGATCACATATGTAACACTATGGTTTTTATCCCATCTATCATGAAGAAGGTATGTGGGGAAACTTTGGAGTTAAAATGACCATCAAATAGGGATAAATTATGTAGGTAGACTTAAAAAATAACATGGAATAAAAATTCATTTTAATAAACAATTCAGGATACCATCAAGTCTATAAACAAATATAACCATTACTAAAGTAGTGCATAGAGGGATATAAAGTAAGTGCACCAAGGATTGGTAGTGTTACTTTACTAAAGAAATTACATAACTATAGTGTGTATTATTAACTCTATGTTATGTCAACACATCATTAATTCATACTCCATAGATTATAATTTTTTGTAAAAACAAGTTAAAATACATATATCCTAAGCATGATTTATATTTTAATGACATGATTGATGATCATTGAGGTTATGAAAGAAATGAATTAATCAACAGGTTGAACCTAACATCCAAATAACTTTGTAACAAGATTTTAAAGGAAAATAATTAGATGAATGAATAATATTAAATTAGTATTCAACTTGATTCACCTACCCTATTATGTTGTCTTGAGTTTTGAATAGTTATATCAAATCCAAAAATGTTTTTAATTTCTTTTCATCAACAAAAGCTTATTTTTGGATTAGTTTCACTCATTAAATGAATTATAAGTCATATATAACTCATATAAACTAAATTTTATTACAGATAGAATGAAATAATTATGTTACTTTAGGCTTTTGTAAAACTGTTTAGTGTTTATGTTCTTCATTAGTTTTATTTAAATATCATAGTGAATGTAATTATGATGAAAAAACTAAAATAATTTTGTAAATATTATAGTCTAGTGATTTTCATAAGAAAATCACTCTTTTTTCTACTATAAATACTTTATGTAATAACATGTA
Organism: Viscum album; assembly: GCA_963277665.1. NCBI lineage: Eukaryota > Viridiplantae > Streptophyta > Magnoliopsida > Santalales > Viscaceae > Viscum > Viscum album. Next base: position 186,573,299 of record OY728133.1, on the reverse strand, counting down.
ACATTATTATATAATGTAATTTAAAGTTAATGAGGTAAAAATATCACTCTAAGGATGACAAAGACATCATTATGTAAAAAAGATGAATGGAAAAAGATATAACCAGGGTTCAAAAAAACGTTGACTATCCAATTGAGGTAAAGAAATTATGATTTTATTTTTTATACTTGATTTTAAAAATACTAAAGAATAATTTTTCACATTATAAAATTCAATATATTCATACGATAGTAATTGATGTGGATAAAACAATTATTAGAAAAAAACTACATCAAGTTTCTGATTTTGTGGTTGGTCATGCATTAAAAAAGTTTAGATACAATCCATATAAGAAAAGGTGAATCAATGGGGAATTATACATGAAGTGGAATATGTATCCATTAAAGATGTATTTTTGTAGAATAAAATAATATAGATATTATAGGTTGTAAAAAGAACATGGGATTAATGATTAAGGTTGAAAGTGAATTTTTTAAGTACTTCTATAAGATATAAGTAAATAGATGGATATAGAAAAGGATTTAAAAGCTAGTATGATCCCTATGAAGACAAAATTTAAATAGATGAGAAAATATAGATATTAAAATGACTCAATGTTAGGCATGATAGATGCTCAACTAAAGGAGAAACAAGATAAGATCAAATATATTTAATCTAAAACTCGGTTCTTTAAATTGGAATGAGACGTTGGAGATTACCTCTATGACATCCATAATGAGCAATGCCTAGAAAGATCAAGATATATAAATTGTGTATAAAAGGAATGAATTTTATAAACCTATATGTTAATGATATCGTATAAAATTCATTTCTTCTGTATAAAAATAGGACACACCATGAGTGTTTTTCTTGAATCCCAAGGGTTCTAAGTAGAAAATAAATATGCTAAACAATATCTCAACCATGTAGTTATAACATTTGGTATGATTTTTATGGGAGATATTTTATTTTCAATAACCATGGAAATATATATATATAATGAAACATGAAATTATATAACGGTCTCATAAATTATTCTTCAATTCATATGACATATAAAGGGACTCTCAACATTTAAAGAACATTTTTTTAATTTATAACACATCATTAGTATTTTTAGGAAACACAAGTATATCATTAATTGGTGTATTTATCGCCTATGATAATATACTAATAATAGTCCTCTTCTAATTAAAGGAATAAAATATGTATGATTCATAACTATGATAAAGTTGTTTTTTCTGTGATATATGAGGATATGCACCTGAAAAAAGATCGATCAAGGAATAATAAACCCAAGGAGACTCTTATGATAATTAAATATGATAAATAAGAGGCATGTTTAAATTTTCTCATCCATTCCAATACAAATAATGAGAGGAAAGGTGAGGGAGTTATCCTTTCTTAGTGAAAGTATCATTATAAAAAATGTTTCAATATTGATCAATATAAGGAGGAGACCTGTACAAGATGGTTTCATCCAACAACTAAAATAAATTACATATATAGAAAGATGGATCAATATAAATTCAAAATTAATGATAAATTATATACAAGTGGTTTGGTATGAATAAACACCATAGGATATTGTAATAAAGTTGAGAACAAAGTGATGGTTCATTATGATCAACCCCATATATCAACCTGAGGATATTAGAGGTACTCCCATGTACTTAAATGTTTTTAACTATTGTTGAAAGTGGTGTAGAATTATGTAGATATACTTCCCTAGTGTGGTTGTGATAAAGGAAACATATGATTTCAAAAAAATCATTCTTGTGAATGATATGAATGATAATGAATGTGGGTTCAAAATTATTAAAATTCCCAATTGGTATTAGTTATAAAAAAGGAATAAAAATTAAATTTGAAACAAAAAATGGTGTTAATTCATTTTATAATATAATAAGAGGTTTTAAGAAAACTAAAATGTATAATAAGTGAAATTATGAAAATTATTTTGATTATATCATACCAATTGAGAAAGGATAAATATTCTTTAATTAATTAGAAATATAATTTAATAAATTTTGATATTATTAATTAATATTTTAGAAAGTGATATCATCTATTTTTTTATAGGATATCGAAAAGGTTGCTGTAAATATTTAAGAAAAACCCATTTTTTGTTCCCTATGTTATAAATTATCTAATATTTGGTACAATAGTTCAATAAGAGATTATTTTGAGAAATTAATGGCTATTTAACATCATTTGTAAGTGGTGAAGCCCCTTGAACGTGAGAAAAATGTGGTATCAATAGTTTGTTATTAAAAAGTGGTATCAATGAGATTTTTATAAGTAAATGTCAAATACTTGATGTATTTGTTGGTGATCTACTTATAGTTTTATATGAGTATGAAATAATATCACAAGATATGTTAATTATGAGAAAACTGATGTTCTGTGTTCTTATAGAAGTAGGTAGATGACATTGATAAATTATGAATTGTTGAATTAAAATATTGTTTCTAGAATTGAGTTATGGCTTAGTGAGATTATAGTTTCTCCAATGTATCAAATTTCATATAGTAAATTCTTTCATTTAATTTCTTAAAGATTTTTTTTGGTATTGATGATATTTAGAACTTGTTTAGTGAAAAATATTGTTTTTTTCTTAGTCAATAAGTGGTAATTTTAGAGGATTATTTTGAAATTAATGTAGTTTGTTGAGTACATGTAGACTATCCAGTTAAATGATTTTATTTATAAAGGGTATAGAAATGGATATGAAAATCCATGTGATTCATGATAATAGAGATTATATAAAAATAAATCTAAATCTAGAAATGAGATTACCCTTTTTTAATTTATTAAAAGGGGAGAATTGGAAGGATGAGAGTATTTATAATAAGCTTTCAATATTGTAAAAAAATACATAGGAGTAATGTTTTATCCAAGATATTTTTGTGGTATTTTTTGAAAATATCTATTGTATGTATTAAAATATTATTGATAAAATATGTGGGATATATTAATGAATAAAAATAGGTGATAGATGTGTTAAATAATTATTAACAATATAAATTTGTATTGGTTGACAATATGTTTGAAACCCAGAATCTCAAGGTTATAATGTTATACATTAAGAGAATCTAAATATATACACATGTTATCTATGAATGATTTTGGGTAATAAAAAACAATAGTCGAAGACAAATATGGGAATTACTATATTTCAAATACATTACATGTTGAGCATTAAAGTTTAAGGGAAAATGGATTTTTGGAAGCATTGTAATCATGTTTGATGATGGATTGAAATGTATGAAATGATATTTGATAGAAGAATTTTATGTTATATTCTGATGTTAAAGGTATACCTAAAAGTTAGAATTCATGAATTTTTTTATAGGATATGGATGATTGAATATTTAGAATGTTGTAGTTAGAGTTCTGGAATCCCTTTGAAGAGAAAATTATATTTATGAGGAATTATGGAATTACAGGAATTAAAAAATTCCTAAATGCTGTTCTAATTTTCATAAGACTTAACTAGGTAAAATGTAAGACTTATCATGAGGATACCATCAAGATTTATTATTTTATAATAATTTTCAATGATATAAGAATTATTGTAAGGATTATAGTTTTTATATGGTTTTTATGTTGTAAAGTCATTTTTTTGTCAGGATTATCTAGATTTCATAAGGCTTACTAGATTTCATAAGACTAAATCCATTATATAAGACCTTATGGATTTTATATGATTTTATCCATTTAATAAGACTTAATGGATTTTTTAATCCTTTATTTCATAAGGCTTATACTTCTTAATGGACTTTATGTGACATAGGGATATTTCATATAAGTTTACCTAAATATTCAAAGCCATGTTAGTGGATCATGTATGGTTTATCAAGTAATTTAATAAATGATAAAATATAAGATAAAATCAATATATTATGGAGTGTAAGGGTTATTTTTCAGGTAAGGGATAAAATGAATGAAATATATACAGAAACCTAAGGGTTACATAAATTGTTTTTATGAATAATAACATTGTGAAATATGGATTTGATAACCATAAAAAAGGTAAGATTGATTAATGGTTTTTTGTATGACACATCAGGTAAAATATATAAGGTTTATTACCTTTATTATTTTTGATGAAGAATTATGTTTAAAATATCATGGATGAGTTATTACTTAAGATATTTTGGCCCATTTTAGATAATTATTTTTGTGATCATGAAATGATGAAGAAGACAAAAGAATGATTAATGGATGATTATGTTGTAATGTTACTAGTAATTTAAAATAATTTTTTTGTTGATGTATTTCTTGATAGTGGACATGCAAATACTTAGAGTGATGTAATAAATATTTTTCTGCAAATAAAATTTTTCAATTGTAAATTTAAAATATATTTTTTCTAAAATTAGAATCATATAGAATATGTATACTGTTAGATAATTTAATACCCTAATATTTAATTTTATAGGATAATGAAGAGTAAAAAGAGGATTATTTATCTTTATTTCCATATTTAAAATATAGAAAATATTTCATGTAATAAATAAGATAAACGGTAAGACTAAAATTATGGAGACTTGAAAAAGATAGTCAATAATAACTTGATTGGAGGAAGAATTCCATATTAAAATATTATAACAATATCCTCATGGATATTGTATGATTATAGAAAAAATATTAAAAGTGGAAGAAAGACAGGAGATAATGTTTTCAATTATCCAAATACCTATGAATTGTAGAAAAGATATAAAGTGAGATGGCATGATATTTTCTTCCCATTTTGATAAGAAGATGTGATATTTTAAAATACTTTTTCATCAAGAAATAATGAATTTAGAGATCCATATAAAGTACCATATATATACTAGGTATATGAAGTTGGAATTATTGAGAAGTATAAAGGATATAATACCATATGTAGAGTCTTAATGAGGTGAAAACAATACCATTCATATATTTTAATCATTTTAGATGAATACTCAATATATCTCATAATAACAATAAAACCAAAAAACCGTAATGATTTAGATTATATGTGGACCAGATATATAAATCCTCTTACTTCATGAAATATCATAAACATTTCCCACAATGATCATATCATATAGTAGACTTCATAAAAATAGCTACTTGAAACCATTATTTGTAACCTAGGGAAATGAAACATAAGAAATGGTTTATAATAGACCAACACGGGCCAACTAGACTAGTCATACATGTCATACCATTATGCGGTGAGGTAAAAAATGATAACAATATAAATCATTTATATAAGGAAAAAAGGAATAAAACATGAGTAAAATGAAGAAAAAGGTAAATATGACTGATCCAAGTAGGGTAAAATATAATGTATGAATAGAATATAAAACCTAGTATCCATGTGACAAAACATCACCTCCAAAACAAAAAATTTATTCAAAGAGAAGTCTGCATGCTATAGAATGATCATCCATTTACCTTTATCTTATAAAAAGGACTTCATCCACCTGTAGGAAGAAGTATGGTGTGTGAAAAATAGTCCATTAGGATACGACCAAGATATTTATACAATCTCTTAAAACAATAATGCACAAGTTCTATCTCTAATACAAAATAGTTTACAAGGATTTAAAAAATAATATTTAAAAGCATCACTTAAAGTGCGCTTGATTTTACCAAAAAAATATTAACTAGGTTAGCAGTCTTATTTCGTAAAAATTTTATTATATGATGTATAATCTCAACTTGTTATTACCCATAAGAAAGATCATGCTCTATTGGTATGATCTTTGAGTTTAGTATATGTGATTGTTGATGTATAAACTTACATAGGGGGATATATGGAACATATCATGGACCTGAGATATACATAGAGAAAGTTCAAAGTAATAGGCTATAGTCTGGATAAGAAAAAAAAATTTAAAGGGGGAAATATACATAGGGATTCGAATCACATTCTTCTGGAATATCATAACCTTGTTCTAGGGACATATTTATAGAATCACATTTTCACCGATCTAAAATTATTAACTATGCTAACGGTTATGATCATAATTTTTCTACCGACATTGAGATACATTGATATGATGCAGAATGATTCTATCATTCTTGACCAAATCTTTAGTGATCTTAACTCTCAATAGATTTATTTATAAACCTTTATACAATCATATTTGATCTCTAAATTTCATCCCATAGTGGGATTCATAAGGCAACTAATGAATGCTTGTAAGAAATCTATTTTATAAGATAACTCAGATAGAGTAAGTTCTTAACCCCAACAACCTTCTAAAAATTGGTGAAAAAGAAATCAACATATCCTATATGGTTTGAATTGTTCTTTCCAAATGATCATCCTTATATGTGTGATAAAATCATAGAAACTCGATTCAGTATCAAGGCATTGTAGAATAATTCACTAGAACATTGAGGTAAACCTTGAATATCGATCAGATATAATTGAATTTAATACAACATTAAACCTTACTACTTCCTTAATGTATATCATTGAATGATGATCCAGAGATAAGTCTTATATAATATAGATAAAGTGCGCTAACTTAGATAGGTGATTGAATCACTCCCATATAGAATTATTCCCTTTAGATGTTTAGGGCTTTCAATGACAAAATCCATAGTGATTTTCACTAATTTCCATTAGGGTTTAGGTAATGGATGCAACATACACTTAGACGTTTGTCATACCACCATACCTTGTTGGAATACCAAGAACCAAGATGTATACTCTGTGATATCTCTCTTAATTACACCATACTATAAGTACTCTTTAAAATAACTATAAATCTTCATAGTCTAGGATAAATTGAGAATATAGATCTTTAACCTTCCTCTAACAGCTCCTTCTCCAATTCTGGAGTGGAAGGAAGACACATAGTTATTTAACCATATCTTTCCATAATGATCAATGTTGAACTCAAGAACATTTATACCTTTTTATAAAGTTATATTTATTCCTTATGCACCTTTTTAATCTTTACATGGATGGAGGGTTGAACATTAAATTGACGAAGATATGATTATTCCCCTTCAGGACTTCTAGGTCAATCGATTTCATATCTATAAATATTGTATCTTTTGTGTTTCTATTCATGGATAATCTAGCATGTTCATTTTGACTCAATGCATTGACCACCTTGTTTGTAGTCCCAGGGAGCTAATGTATTGAGAAATAATCATCATTAATCATATTTATCCATATTCTCTATCACATTTTCATGTAATTTTGTGATCATATATAATTCAATATTTTATTATATATATATCACACTTTTCCCTATAAATAAAATTATTCATATATTTAATGCAAAAATAACCGCAACTAACTCCAAATCAGGAGATGGGTAATTTATCTGATAAATATTTAATTTTCATGAGGCATAGTCTATAACCATGTTAATTCTACATAATAAAATATCCCAATCCCATATTGTATGCATCGCTATAGATTGAAAACCTTTCTCCATTACAGGGTAAAGTAAGATTATTTTCGCTGACTAACCATATCTTCAGTTCCATGAAATTTTCCTCATAGTCATATATCTAGAGAAACAAGGAACCCTTATAAGATAACATGGTAAATGTGTTAAATAGTTGTGATAAATTATCCACAGACCATCGATAATTTAAACATAATCCATGAATAATACGGATCTCAGTCGTAATTGTTGGTGTAGGAAAATATTCAATATACTACATATTTTATGGATAAAAAAGTATACTTCTTTGGAATTAATTTTTTTATATTATTGCAAGAAAAAACTAAACCTACACCCTAATAGGATTAAAGTGGTGATGAACATGCCCATCATTTCTAATAGTTGATCAATCAAGTCATATTTAGAAGAAATATTATACTTGTTCTTGATCATGATCTTGTTCACCTCATGATAATAAAAAATTTCATTGATACATCTTTATTTTTTTAGTAAAAGAATAGGTAAAACCCTAGGTGACACACCCGGACAAAATAATCCCATATAAAGGTTTTTTGGAGTTACTTCATTAATTTTTAAAAACCAATTGGGGATATTATATTTAGAGTCATTAAAATTGGTGTTGAACCAGATATGAGTTCTATTGATAAATCAATGTCACATTTTAGTGTAAATTTAAGAAGATCATCCAAAAAGTTATCCAAAAATTCCCAAACAATGTACATATCATATATTCTTACTTTCCGCCCAACCATTTTAGATAAAAATCACTTATAAATTGTAACCAAGACCCATATATAGGATGTAATCTCTAGAGGATTTTCATACATATCATTGTATTGATAGATAATCACAACATGGTTTGAAATATAAAAAGAAACTTCTCGTTATCAAAATTTTTTGTGGTATTTATTCAAATAAATCCAATCCATTCCAAAGATAATATCAAATTCAAATATAAGAATAATGACATGATTTCAATGTAGCACATTCCCGAAAACACCAACAAAATATGAATAATAAACATGAGGTGTAATCATTGTACTGTTAGGGGGTTTCACTACCAATTCCATATTTAACAATTTGGGTGGAATCATAATACCCTTATAATTTTTTTAGATATAATAGAATGGGTAGTTCCATAATAAAATAAGACATTATCAGTGCTAGGGTGGATGGTAAGTGTACATTTCACCACGTTTCTATCACACCCCTCATCAAAAAGTATGATTTCATTAGATTTACCCTTGACCATCGACTTAAGAGGTTTCTAATTGAGATAATTATCATTAACTATGTATTTTGGTAAATGGTTAGTGTAACTAACATTATATTTAAACTTAAATCACTAATATGGGAAAGACACATTCTTTTTAGTGATTTCCCTATTAAAATTTTTGTCTGCATTCTTCCCGTGACATCAGTAATAATTTCCCTAATAAACACATCCTTTGTAGATATAACATTTATTTGATACCTTAAGTCAATTTACACCATGTTTCATCCTAGACATAGTGTATATTTGAGAAATAATCTTTTTTATTTCTATGGGTTTTTTAGATTTTTGTTTGACATCAATCTCCCTTTACTTTTTAAAACCATGATTCTAATATGTAACTCTAACCTCCATTTATTCCTTGATTACTAAATGCACAATATCCATGAAGATAATAAAGTATCTTACGGATAACTCCATTATGATACTTGGATTTAAGACATCGTATAATTAATTAACCTTACATTCATGTTGGAGGATAATTTCATAAGCATAGCTCATAAGTTTTCAAAATTGGCTTCATATGTACCGAAAAATTTATCATCCATTTACATTATCTCAAGAAACATCATCTCCAATTTCATAAGAAGAACATGAGTAAAGTAAATATTAATGAATAAGTTCTTGAACCCATACCAATCTATGGATTCAATTTCATATTTTTGCCACATATTGTTGATTTGAGTTCACCACTAGTCTGCTTAGCTTTTTAATGATAAACATCTACAATAAATTTCTCATATTCAAACATTAGAAAACATAAAATATCTTTTTAGTGGTACTAATCCAGAATTCATGAACTATTGGATTATAAGACCCACTAAAACAATGTGGATGTTGTATCATGAAGGACACAAGTGAACTTTTTTCCCTCCTTTGCTTGTTTGGAAGTTCGGAATGATTCATTTATTTAGAAAGCATTGTGAGCATAGAAGTGAGGTTTTTTAATTTATTCTCCAATAGAATTATAATTATAAAGAGGAAAATTATTGGATTTCCTATAACACATAGGATTAATGTGGTTCATTCAGGTTCTAACCATCGATTAAAACCAAAAATCATAGAGTGGGAAATAATCATCAAAGTGAAAAACATAATAATCATGAAATTACTTATAGGTTTATTAAATTATGACACCTTCATTAAAATATGACACCTTAGTTTTTTAATAAGTAATTAATATATAACTTATTTTTAAATCGTTCAATATGGTTGATAAAGTGTTTTTGAATTTTCAAATCAAGTCCCAAAAGAGTTTCAAACTAGGTGTGCAGTAAGGCCCACTATCATTCAACTGTTCCCTATAAAGTGTAGCTTAATACAATGATTTTGGGGCTTTCATTCCTATATAAATAATTTATAAATCCACATACAATGGTATTTTATAGAAAACGATTTATTTCTAGGAAAACAGTCAATATATTCTTTACTAAAATTATTGGAAAATTTCATATACTTTGACTCAACATCAACCATATACATAAAGAAATATTCTTAAGGATATCACTAAGGTTTTATTATCTTAGTTTATAAATATTAACTAATCATTTTCACTCATATCAATTATAAATACCCACTATTTTCCAACATAGACATTTAATAATTTATTAAGAATAATTAATACATTACACAAATGGAGATCAAAAGATGTTATTACTTTAGTTCCTTTGGAAACATGGAAAAAAACCATTACAAAAATTAGCTACATTATCTCCGAATAGGTTATCTATGAAGAACATCCATCAAAAACCATCATACATAATACATGTCATCGTAACTTTGTTAATGTAAACATGAAAAGGGGTCTGACCAAATTTCTAGTGAGGTTAAACATGGTAGATAGGTAAGAATAATCATGAGCCTAAGTGTATGGGTACATGGTTATAATATATAATGTTCATACTCTACATACCACTAATCATAATCAAGAGTAATGTCATAAATATTTTCATTTCATAAGACACGAATCATAATGGAATAAACAGAATATGTTGTGAAATAATAAAATATGATTAGGTAATGAAATTATGGAATACACATAATATTATTGTAAGATTTACATTTTAGTAACAGAATAATTCAATGTCTATCTTAGTGGGCTTAGTTAACTCCCCAAACTATCTTGGTTGTAAGGGATTCCTCCAATGACCATCTTAATAGTCATGGGTGAATCCAAAGACTCTATTAACTTGAAATGTCCTTTACATAACCAAGTTCAATCCATATTTTATCAAAGTATATCTCATGAGATATTAATATTTACATAATTCATTGTAGGGTGATATTGGTCCAACCTATCTCAAAATGAAATCATATATATGTTGTCAACATGTTCATAAAACTTTATATCATAACCCATGAAATTAAATGGTTTTCATGAAAATGTCATCTTATAATAACATGTGTAAAATATATATTTTTCATAATTACTTCATCAAATCCAAATCCATGAAAATAATTGGTTTTCACAAGAATATAACCCACGAATGTGAAACGATTGTCATAGAAATCATGCCTTCAAAACACAATCTATTCAGAGAAAAAAATATTAATTGTACCCTTGGATCATATCCCTATAAATTAATGTGTAAAACCAAAGGATTTCATTATAGTTAGAAAAAATTTGAAATATCATTTAAAACATTTATTGAGGAAGATATATTTTCTTCCATGAATAATACATTTTAAACATAAAACGTTTTTGAAAATTTTTTTCTTTGAAAATATATTATAAAACATACAATGATGATTGGAAAAGCATTAATTAATTTTTAAAATATATTTTCCATGAAAATTATCATATAATATAATTTTTAAAATAAATTAAAATCTATTTTGAAAACATATTTATTTAATTAAAATGATCTCCGGCCTAAGAGAAACAATTTCACAAAATTTTTTAGAAACACTATCTTTATTATCACATGTAAAAATGAGTGTAAAATCATACCAATACATTAATATACCTTGAAAATCAAGAACATAATTAAATAATAATAATTCTTGAGATTTGTAACCTAACATTTCATAAATGGAATCATAATAAAAAATAATCATGATAAATGTTGAGATTGTAGTAATAAACTTTTACCACTTTGGTAACGTTGAATCATAATCACCATGGGAGGATAACATTAAATGAAGTTTAAAATACCCTGAAAATATGTATTTAAAGATATAACATGTCAAATGGTAGTATATACACATTGTAAAATTATATAGGTTCATAACAAAACATGTGTCTCAATGAAGGCAATTTGTGAAACAAACTGCCTTACCGCTTTAGTAACATTTGAACCGTTATGCCCCATGAAATATAGATAATAAAATATCTATGTAAATAACCATATATCTAAGTATAATTATCATATTACACATTAATTTTCATTATATAAACCCCACAAAAGAAATTATTTGTGTATATGGCATGTATCTCACAGATATAAAAAGTGAGATGAAATTCTATTACCTTATTTCTTGAATCTCTCTGTACTTATTAAAAACTCATGTATAGAAAATATAATAATAATATTAAATTTAAAGCAAAAAAATATATATAGTTCCATATATTATTTACTTATGACTTTTTATTACCCCTTTATAAACAATTTCATGTTAATGTTACCTTTCAGGTAATTACAAATTTTTTTCATATATGTTTTGACTTTCTATTCTTAGTCTTATTACTTATATAATGGTTTTATTATTTAACTAATTTAAAAAATGATATAAAAATCATGTATATACATTATATATATATTTATAATAATCTAATAAACATATAAAAAGGAAATGAATTACACCGTTCATGGAGAAGGTATGACGTATATTAACATAGACAATGTTTTCGTTTTATTGTCTTCTTTTTTAAATAAAGGAGAAAAAATGATATATACATATATATTTAAATATCTTATTATTATTTTATAATTATAATTTAATAAATATCACATATTTATATTAAAACCATCCTTTATACATTCCATTTTAATTGTGAATGAATCACATATCTTTGAGGTGGCAGTAGTACACACATCCACAAATAAAGTTATCATATTCTCACAAAATGCAATTAATGACAGAATCTGTTATATAATAATTATATAGTAATAAATAAATCATATTTATAATTTATATCAAATAAAAATAGTGCATACATCATTATTCCCAACTTTGAATTTTGGAAATGGAAGAACGTTTGACATTAGTTTGTGAGGTGGTAATCCACCGTACACATGAACGATGATTGAAAATCCTCAATGATGGAAGTGTGTATGAGTTTTGTATGAACCATTAACAAAAAAAATTCATAATATCCGGAATATTTCAGTTATTATTAAATAATTATATAATAAAAATTGAGGGATTGAAAAAAAAAACAAAAGTGCGTGTAGAAGGATGTTACTTATTATTTGGGTAACTCCTTTTGGTTTTCACCAAAGGAAATCCATGGTTGGATGTCATCCCAATTTGGGGAATCAAGGATGAATGTAGGGAATTTTTAAGGATATTGAGATTCATTTTTTCTGAGAAATAGTGCTTGATAGTCATGATGTTGTGAGGGTGGTTGAGTTATCTTTTATAGAAGATGAGGAGTGGAATTCTTGGAAATATAAAAAGGTAGACACTATTGAGAGGTATCACATACATCATGTGCCTCCAATAATGGTCTATATAATACAAAATAGAGGCTTTAATTGATTTATAGAACTAAAATTTATTTAGTAGAAGTTTATTGGTCATTTCGTTCCTTATGTCAATGTTTAACCAATAAGTAAAATCGCTTTTACGATAATAATTGAAATTAATTTTTTTTTCTTTCACTAATATTTTTGATCAAAATCAATGTTTTACATAATAGAAATAATTATTTATTATGATTAAAATTAAGGAATAATATTTTAATTATGGTCAAATAACTAGTAGAAATTCTTTTTAAATTAATCCCACAGACAGAATCAGAGAGAGAGTTTTTGAAGTGAAACATCTCGAAATTTTGAAATGTTTTTATATCGAATTTCAACGAGAAATTGGTTTAAATTAACCTAATTTTATTAATAGATTTATAAATGAACAAATTATTCCTTAAAACCTAAAAAAAGTATTTTATATATTTTATTAAATTTTAATAAAATAAATTAGAATTCAGTATTTTTCACTATTCTCCAAAAAAAAATATTTCAGAAAAATCCCAAAAAATAATCATTAGATAATTTTGAAATTAAAAAATTGAAAGTAAATTTTATTTTTTGAGAATATGTTTCTAAGAGTGTTGGAAATTAATTTTATTATTATCAATGAAAGAACATATAATGAAATTCTTTTAAGAGAATATTAGTTTTAAAACATATAATCATTACAAAAAATTATAAATTTAATTATCAATATATTTTATTTTTCAGAAACCATTATTTAATAATAAGTTATTCTTATTCATATTTCTTTGTTTAATGAATATGTTATAAATTTATTCTTTAAATAATTATAGTAATAAAAAATTGTTTCAGTGAAACTGAGAGTTTCTTATAATGCAAGCTAACCCAATGTTTCATATAGCACAAGGATAACATTATGTAACATAGATAAAAATCTTAACAAGGTGTAGTGTGAAACTTTAGAAATCAAAGTAAATTAAGTTATTCTAAAAAAAATTATAAAAAATGGGGTGTTACATCTAGGATGAGAGGAGGGTTGTTAAGAAGGGATTAAGTAATTTCATTAGAGATCAATATGGTTCATGAAGTGTGGGGAAGGTATGATAGGTGGTATCCTTTTTTAACAGAGGGAGAGGACACAATTTCAATTTTTGAAAGATTAAAATATAATAATTTCATACTCAGGTTATTTTTCTCAAAAATACAAATTATTCAAATATGTTAAGGATAAGGTTGAAATAACATTAAAATTTAAAATTAAATAATGTTTTTTTGATATTTTAAACCATATCTCTTAGCATAACCTCTGATAAACCACTTTGAAGAATAAACATGGTAACACCTTTTAATTTTTTTAGTATTCATTAAGAACAATAATGTATGTTGAACTTATTAAATTATATTAATTATAATGAAATAAAATATGAAATATATTATAGAGTATTCAATATCTAAAATTTGTAGAAATTCATTTAAAAATAATTTCACAAAATAGAACAAAATCAATTTCAGAAAAAATGTATTTTTAAGAAAAAAATAGTTTAACATAATTCATTTCCTTGTAATAACTATTAAATATTTATATATCATAAAATATTATGGTGTTATATTATACCTCATTAGAATAATTTCACACTCATAATCATGTCACCCACATACAGACAACATGGTATACATATGCCTCATCAAATCTTAGAGTTCCAATATAGCTTCTAAAAATTTGTGGTTTGACAAAAAAAATTAACTAGGTGATTAATATTATTATTCATTAGGATATCTCTCTTACCTAATGATACATCCAGATATCTACAATCATAGATCTATGGATATAACCATGTTGATTATTTTTTTATAAAATAATCATTTCAAAAAAATATTACCATTTAAACATTCAAGGATATTTTTAGTTTAGGTTTTTTAGAATTAGGAAACAACATCCATTATATCATATTTAAATAAAAATTATCTATAAACATTTTTTACAATTCATTCATGCTAGATCGTTAGTGAAACTAATAATGTATGACCCTGAGTTTTTATGAATTAATTTTTTTCACAGAAATTAAATTTATTGATTGATTGTATTAATTATAACACATATTCCTTATTTAGTTACCTAAAACCCTGAGTTATCATTAAGTATACATAATACAATGTAATATTACAAGACACACAATGAAGCATTTTAATAGAACCATGAAAAACTATTAATATATTCATTTAAATTCAACCTTTAAAACATATCCTTTAGACTTAAAAAATGAGTAGAAATAACTAATTTTAAAATATTAATTATAATTTTTTAAATAAGTTAAACATATTTATAATAAAATACATAAATTTTGGTAAACATAATATATGTAATAATTTACCATTTTCACAATGAAATACATAATACTTATTTTATTAAAAATAAGAAAATTAATTTTTACACTTTTAAAAATAGAATTTGATAAAATAAAGGTAAATTTTTAATTAATAAAGTCAAAACTATCTTAGGTATAATATTCATTATTTTTCTAAAAAGATTCATTTTTTATAAATAGTGAAAAATAATGAGTTTAATCAAAATCTACCTTTTTTGAATTTAATTGTACTTTTAAAATTATATAATTTTTTTTAAAAAAAGTGAAAGAATTTAAATTATGAATTTAATAGTTCAATTTAGTTCAGTTGAATCAATTTTATGTTGAAGATGAATATAAAAAACATTTTTAAAATTTTAATCATCTTTACTTTAAAAAACCCAATATGTCATAATGTTTGTATGATTAAAATTAAATTAAAATTACTTACTTATATTATTAGAATTTTGTAAAATGGATCCAATATTTAGATTCATAGTCATTTATATTGTCTAAAATGTTTAAATTAATTTTTTACCAAAAGTACTTTCTAAAAATAATTATACATAATTATATTTATTATGGTAAAAAAATGTTACTTAGTGGATAAAATTAGAATATAAGGTGAAAAAATGACCCAAACATTGTCGAAAACCAATTTTATGGAAATATTTAGACCCTATTTTGTATACAACCCCATTTTTAACCATTATTAACACTTTTTACTTAAAAAATGTTTTAATTCTATCATTCAAAAATTTTGATGTTCACCACGCACCCATATTATAAAAGTATACCTCTCTCCCCTTATAATAACACCTTAAAACCCAATTAGTTTGGAAAATACATTACAAAATTACTTCTCCAATCCCCTCCAATGATCTACTAATTATTACTTTTGTCATAAAAAAACCATGGATGTCCATTTGTAAAAACCAAAAGAAGATGCATGATTAAGAGGTATCACCCATCAATAGACAATTTTGTTTTATTTCACTATCAAACCACTTGAATTATTTTCATATCATGTTTATAAAATAAAAAAAGTATCTTACATATATGGAGAATTTTTTATGTTAAGGGAATACCTAAAACCACACACACGCACCCATCAAATGGATTATGACTGACTGAAAATTAAATTTTCATTTCAAAATCACATTTGAGGAAGATGTAGGAAACCAAAAAGACATCAATGACATAAAAACCCACCATGAATCCATGGGGAAAGATCATCCAGATCAAAGACAATCCAATTCACAAGTAAGGAATAGACCCACCCTAGTGACAAAAATAATATGATCAATGTCCACCTTCCCATCGCTTCTCGGCTAGTAGTCTCACGTAAGGATGCAGAGGCAAGACACTGATTTAAAGCAATATACTATCTCAAAATATCCAATTACGGATAACATTGATAAGGAGAACACTTCATACTCCAAATATATTCATAGTATTCCCTAGAAATTAAAATGGATGTAGTGTCTCGTGGTCTAAGGCCAATGTGCCACAAGAGAACACACAGAATTCCAACAAACACAGTCCAAACAAACCTTCACAATGTCCTATGAAATCAAAGGTTCATCATCAGCAGGACATACTACTACTTAATGAAAACAATAGCACCAAGATATTCAATCCACACCACCTAAAACAAAATCACTACTAGTTCTTCCTAGAAACCACACATTAGGCACAATCATATCTAGATCCAAATAACACATATAAAAAACCATCACCATTGTGGCTTCACCCGATCCTTCACTCAGATTCACCAATTCCATGAGGGGTTCCCAGATAAACTCTTCCACGATGTCACCTCAACACTAACAATTCCACTAAACCAAAACCAGAACGAACCTTCGCAAACCATCAAAAGCCTCTAATACTAAAACAAAAAAAATAAAACTTTACTTATAAAATCTAGAATCCATCACAAATAGAAAGACCCAATCCCAAAAATGATGATCTCCAAAAACACAATTACTAATAGCATAACAGGTCAGGAACTCAAAGAGAATGAAATCAAACCTCAAATATAGTTGTGTGTTTTGGAACAAACTAGAACTAGATCCCATCGCCACATTCACATACTCAACCAAAGACCACCTCGAACCACCACCCACGCTCATAGATGAAACAAAACCACACACCGACCCATGACCAAAAGATGCTGGAACAAAAACCATAGTACTCACCACACCGCATTATGAACCCTACCCTAGAAAAGGAGGGTTAGAGAAATAATATGATGAAAAATGGTTGTATATTCAAAAACGATTGTGCCCAAGAAGTTAACACCGCCCCTGGGATAGTATCCACCATCACGAGAGTGCCGAGAAAGAGCATCGAGGAGGAGATCTGAATACAACCCAAAGTAGAGCACTAACAGGAAGTGTCAAGGAAAACCTTAATGATTCAGAACCCATTATAGGCACATCCCCATCAAATGGGTTATGAAATTGTCATTCTTGTATACGATGAACTACCTCCTTGTAAACTGATGTCGTTCATTTTTCCATTAGCACCTCTCATGGTTAGGGATAATAATGGAAATAATATTTATATATTATATTTATGATATTGATGATACTATTATTATTATTTAAATATTACATCATACATACCCTCATTCTTTCCATTTTTTGGGAATACTATAACATCGTTCGTGTGTACAAAAGACTACCGCCTCACAAAGCGATGTGATTCATTCACACTTTACATGGAATGTATTATGGATTGGTTTCATAAAATAATGTTATATATATAACATAAAAATTATACTATAACAATATTATATATATATATATATATCTTTTATTTTTATTTCTTTCAATGTGATTAGAGAATTGAATCAATGTTCATGCGTTTGTACGATATATCGTCTCCATGAATAGTGTATTTCATTTCTTATCACTAAATATTATGTATTAAACTAATTAAATATATATAAATAATATATATAAAATTTATATAATATTTTAAATTAAGGATATGATGAAACCATGATTGAATTAAGTGGTAAAAATGAGTTGTTAAAACATATACGAAAAACAAAGTGGTTATTATCTGAAACAAAACATTTCCATGGAATTGTCAGTAAACTGGAAATAAATATTAATTAGAAAATAATATATTGTATGATATATATAAATATGGTTAATTAATATATTTTTAATAGACATATATTTATTAAACATGATG
Source organism: Viscum album (assembly GCA_963277665.1). Classification (NCBI taxonomy): domain Eukaryota; kingdom Viridiplantae; phylum Streptophyta; class Magnoliopsida; order Santalales; family Viscaceae; genus Viscum; species Viscum album. Next base: position 186,554,431 of record OY728133.1, on the reverse strand, counting down.
ATTGAACGAGTGGAGAAAGTCAAGACTTAAGGTTTGGTGATTTATAATCTCAATTTTATTTCTAAGAGACTTATATACTATTCACCACTCATTAATTTTTTGTTACATATATACTTACTAATGAAATGATATATAAATTATATAATTCATTTAATGGTAATTAATGTTTCTATTTATGTTATTATTTAATTTGGATTATGATTCAAAACATGATAAATTAATAAGTAATTTTTGTCTCAATTTTCATTCTTTGAGATGTAAATTATGTTATACAATTATATTATTTCATGGAGTGTATTTACATCCCATTTTATATATAATATATTTAATTTATTTTTCATTGTGATATTCTAGGATACATTTTATTTTCATTCATCATGGGTTTTATGAATAAAGGATACCAAAGTTGTAATGATTTTATGTTACAATCTTTTTGTGTATTCGGATTGATTATGATCACATCCCTAATGTTTAAATACCATGATCGACCTCTAATTAATTCTCTTGAATTTCAGTATCCTTTGGTTATTACTTATATATTTACATAATGGTTCCATTTTCAAGTATTTGGTACTTAATATAATAAATAAAATGTTTTTTATAATATAAAACGTTACATCTCTATTCAGGTGGAAATATTTTTTCTTCTAAAATCATGTTTTCTAAAAATTATTTGATATTTTTTTTAAATGATATTTTAATCTGATTTATCAATTTTTTTCTTCAAAAAATTTTATGTTTTAAAAATTATTTTCAATTATTTTAAAAGATTCCATTATATGTTTCTATGGTTATTTTCAAGGAGAATGGATTTAATGATTCCAAAAACATCCAATGTAATGTGATGAAGAGTATTTTCAATGAAAAATGTTTCCAAAAATATTTTATGATTTATTTTTTTATATAAATAATAAATTATATTTTCCTCAATTAATGATTTAATTGAAGTTTAAAATCATTCCTTATAGGTTTCCAATATTATTTTCATGGAAAATGATTTTGAATTATTTATATTAAAGTGATTTTAAAATAATACTTACTTTCATTATGAAAGGTTTTTTGTGTTCTTAAATAATGATTATCCATATTATATGACATCCTTTAAAATAATTTATTCTTTATGGGGGACTTGATCCAATTATAACATTCTTAATTTTTTCCCTGAATGGTTAATGTTTAATGGCATGATGTATTTAAAACTTGTTTGTATTTCACAAGTTTTACCATGATAAAATGATTATGAAACCTACATGTTTTCATAGGTTATTCTATGATTTAATTATTATAAAACCATTCACTTCTCCTTAGGTTATTATATAATTAAATGTTTCAAATAAAAATTTCATTCAATGGATTTTGGAATGATGAATGATTAATATATTTTGGCGCAAAGAAATATGGTATTCATTACGTGATAAGTGTTTCCAATATCTCCTTATAATGCATTGGGAAAATATAAATGATATATGATCTCATATGGTACCTATATTGTCTTCCCAACCCCAAAAGTATTATATATTGGTGGACAATGCAAGACTATAAAGGAGGATACATGGGTTGTCATCTTAAGAATGAAGCAGGTACATAGGTGGATATCCCATTTCTAACATATTATGAATGTATTGGTGGGAATACATAACATAAGACTTTATATGGTTTTGTGTATTCCTAAAATATATGTCTTATACTAATTTTATTCTCTCATATCTCTTGTTATTTTACCATATAATTCATATCTTTTGAAATACAAATCTTTTTTCCATGCTTTATATTTATAATATATGATAGGTTGGGTATGAAACTCATAAGTTTTATTAATGAACACATATCCATATTATTATATTTTTATTAAAAAATATCATAGATTGATTTATCTAATGTTTACCTTTATTAATCGTCTAAGCTCTCCCTTTATTAAGTTTCATTCCTCTAGGTTATGAAGAAATATTTTATATAGGGTTTGTTTATGAAGAGTACCAAATGGGAATATGGGAGATGTTGAAGATATTTTACCATGTCATAAGATTATATTTCAATGGTTCTTAATGCCTGAAATTTTATCAATCTTATGCACATGTTTGTGTAATATAATTAATATCTATAAAAAATGATAGAATATCAATATATGAAAATCCATGGTATCTATAGTTTGTATCAAAGGGAATATTTAAGTAATAGTTGGAAACTAGGATAATAAAACATTATTAAGATCCGCATGGAAATTTTTATAGATATATCTAGGGATTTTTATAAATATATGTCTAAGGATGATTCAATGTTTATGAAAATGCACTGGAATTATTGTTGAGAATTGGAAATGTGGTTTCCAAGTAATTACATCACTGTATGGATACTACATGTGGATGTGACTCATTAATAAATAAATATTGGGGTAAAATCCCCAAAAACACATTATTTTGATAAACTAGATGGATACTTGGATACTGGAAATGGGTCTTGTGGAAAACATAGTTTTACACTTTCAGGGAATATGCTTTGGAAATTAACAAACTCTTTATGAACTATCCTGAAAGATTTAAATAGATGATGAATATGAATGAACTAGGATAATCTTAAGGCGTCATAGATTAATAGGTTGTCATGATATATACATCATATAATTGGTATTCATAATTTTGTGGTTCTTACTTATTATTATTATTTAAGACACTATGATTTTGGTTTTAGTAAATGGTTGGAACACAAATGAACTATATTAATATTGAGTTTGATGGAAAATGAAATGATTTTTCTCAGGAAAATCATATACTTATTAGAAATAGAATGAAGAATCTTATTATTACGGTCACAGAACTCTCTCAATATGTGAATCATGTTGGGCCTCCAGACATGAAAATATAGGAACAAAATTATATTGATTCCTCCAGGAGACATATTCCACCTTCCTTCAATGGATCCACCGATCCCCAAGTTGATGAGAAATGAATCAGTATTAATGAAAATTTATTTTCCATTCTATAATGTTTATAATTATAAAAATACATTTTTAATGTCTAATGTATATAAGGTGATATAGATAAATGGGGGACTCTTATCAAGAATATGAGGCACCAAGATAAAATTCACTCCATGTATTGGGAAGAGTTCCAGAAAATATTTTTCAATTTGTAATTTTCTTGTATTATTAAATGAAATATAGATAATGTGTTCTTTGAGATAAAACAAAGTGATGATGATTCCATTGTTCCCTATGTGGAAAATTTAACATGGCATGTGTAGTACACTTCTGGAATTGCCTCTCATCCTAAAAGAACGGTTGATCAATTCTCCAGTGGCATGAAACAATGTTTCTAAAGGGAATTATCCATAAGAGACTACAATAGCTATGAAAAAACATTGGTTTATGCTATTAAGTTGTAAATATAGGTTTGATATACATATCAAACTCATTATTTTCAGATGAAGTGGATGATGGAATTCTACGGATAATCTATGAATTGTAGATAGAATAAGTTTATCTTTCTTTGTTTTCTAAATGTGTGGTAATGTCTTTATGTGAAATGAAAATGTTTTAAATTTATAATTTAATGTCATATATTGTATGAATTATTATGTGATGGAAAAAAGTGTGATAATGATGTAAATAATGAGAAATGCATGAAGAATGAACCTCATATAATTAAGTGTTTCAATTACAAGGATTTTTGGTTTTATTCTAAAAAGTGCCCAAATCTAGAGACTAATGTGGATGATAAGTCATAAATTCCTCATAATACGAAAAAATGGGAATCCTTATTCTATAATAATGGATGATGTGATCCATGATAATTAGGGAACACATATCCTCCCCTACATAGTTGTGAATTTCAAGTATGATTTTGTATGAATGATCCCTATGATAATATAATTGTTCATCCTTGAATGAAATTTCATGTAATTATCTACATGGGTTATAGAATAATGAAATCACATATTATATCGGTATAAGGATGAACCCAATCATTCAATCATTTTTTTGTATAATATAACAACTTATACATGGAATGATCAATTAATGAATATTGGGGAGTGTATATGTCTCATTATAATATAAATATAAGTGTTTTGTATTCCATAATGGGTTTAAAATATTATGGTTGATATTAAGATTAATGTTTTAGACACCCCGATTGATGTTATTTGTGATGATATTTTATCATGATTAAGGATAATTTAATATATTTTTATACCAATCAACACATTTCATTTATTATATGTTTTAGTAGAAACGTTATTTAATAAAGGGTATCTTTACACTTTGTGGACATATATTGATGTATAATTTAACCACCGATTTTTTGATTGTATTTTTTAATAAAAGTTTATTTAAAATTATGTTAATTTACAATAAAAATTTCCTTGAAAGGAATTGTTCAATTAAATAAGAGTAATTTTTAAATATAAAACAAAACTGGATTTAAATGTAGTTATTTCATTCATGAATATTTTTATTAATGATTTATTGATATTTTTGGTTATGTGATTTGAAATTTTTTCATTTTGATAATTATTTTTAGGTTAAAATTTGTTTAAGCTTAGGCTAGCCCTCAACTAGGCCAAGCTAGCTCTGGAAAGCATACTTAAGCCAATACATGGGAGGATAAAGATGTAGGATTGGTTAAGCATGTGAGGAAGAAGGTTAATGGGTATTAAATCCCATGTGTTCATATCTTTGTCCAAGGTCCATGTGTATTCATGTGATAAATAGGATCCCATACCCATAACTGTCATTTGATCTGGGGTTTACAATAATTTATACTTAAATGTTTTCCTATCCCATGATGTGTTTCGATGTTGGACATATATTTTCATGTTACTAATCATCTATTTTTAAATCCCACCTCGCTGACACTCAAAAACCCCATGCCACCATATCCACTAGACTCTTCCACCATCCACCATGCTATCTCACTAGTATTCATATGAAAAATATCAAGATATGCCATTTCCACATAGAGAGTTCTTTATATTGAGAAGAAATCCACCACTGTAGCACCAAGACACCATAGGTAATATCTTCCACCCCATATAACCACCGTAAAGCCATTTTGAGATTTAATTATACACTAAAAACAAAGCATGATGTATGATACCCACATCAATGCTTCCCTATATCCCATTTAATATATTTCCATGATCAAAATTCTATTCTATGTCCCCTTCCAATGTAACATGCTTGCTTCTGCTACTTTGAGGTTAGTCTGCCATGAAAACAATTCAAAACACCCCAAATATTCAGGTGTTTCCAAAATGGAATGCCAATTTGTTAGAGTGTTTTAAATGATTCAATTATGAAATTATATACAGACCATGAATAGCCTTAAAGAGGAGTCTGAGGAACTCTTTTTTCTAATAAAAAAGGGCATTTTCTACTAATGAAGAGAGCTCACACACCGATGGATGGAATCCACCATGAAGAAGAGGTAAACTTGACTAAATTATGATGCTACATTTTTTATTTTTCATTAATTTTATTTTATTTTTAGTTGTGCTAAAATTTTAATTTCCATTATTAATTTTCGTCGATGCATTTTTTTCATTGAAATTGTGTTCCTTTTTCCATCATCCTTTTTATTTATTATATTTTCCTTACTAATATTTTTATTCTTCTTTAATTTTTTTTATTTTCCTTCTTTCTCCATTATATACTTTTTAATTCATTTATTTGATTCCAATTTTTTATTTTTTTATTCTCCCCCTCTTTGTCTTCTTCTTCTATTTTTATTATTTTTTTATTTCTTGTGTTTTATTTTTTGTTTTCGTTATCCTTATTATTTTTAATTTTTTTCTTTAATTATCTATCTTATTATTATTCTAAAATTTTTAAATTGTACTTCTGATAATGGGAGTCTTACCTAATGTTTTCCATGTGGGAGGTCAAATTGTTTATAAATTCTTTATTAATGTTTACTTTATGTATTTGGAAGAGATGAGTGGTATGCAGAGGTGTAATGATTTTTCTTCTATGACATGAAACATACATAAAATTATATTATATTATATTATTTATATTACCTATATTAATTTGATAATTTCTTCACAAGATGATCTTTATATGATCGATGGTTGAAACTGAATATGATTGAGTTAGGACATGGAATATTTCCCAACATCAACTAATATGTTCCATCAACCTTGATTATAGGAGGAGGTATAATTTTGATTTCATATGTTTTTGAAAATTAAAATATTTATAAAAAAAGCATAGTAACTGGTCATGAGATTTCATGTCTGGATTTTAAAAATAAAATTAAACTAGTGAAGGATAATAATGATGGAACTAAAAAACAAAATTAGCAAAACGTTCATTCGTCATAATCATATTCTGTTTACCATTTCATGTTATTATAAGTTTAAATTTTCTATCATATTGTTATTTTAATATTATAAAAAGTAATAAGAACCCCAAAAATTTAACATTGTTTTCATAAAAAAACAAAACAAAATAATCAATATGATTTATCTAAGTTAGAATAAATTAAGAAATTGTGAAGCTCTTTAAGTAAGATGACACTGGTCATCCATTGTATTGTCGGGTAAAATAATTTTTCTCACATCTTATTTTATATGTATGTCAAAAATGGAATAATTTTTAGGGTTATAATAAGTGTTTTCATTTATTTTTCTACTTTTTACATTCTAGAATTATTTTCCTTAAATTGTTTTAAAAAAATGTCTAACTCAGCTTGGTCTATGGATGATAGGGTTATTTTTTATTTTCTAGACTGATTAGGGAATCCTAAATCCAAAATATTTGAGAGTTTTAATTTAATAACCTCACCATGTATCTGGATGAAACTCTCAAACATTAAGTGGTTGATGGTTTTTCTAGGGATTTTACTGAATTCTCGTTGTACCTCATGAAATTTTATCATGGTATGTCGGAGACACCAACATATTGTTCGTTTTTTCCTTAAATATTTTCTAAATAGATTCCCCATGTGTAATACTAATAGAAAGTGGCTAAAAAAGAAACTCAAATATTATTTTCACTAGATGGAATAGATAATACATGATCTACAAGGAAAAATTGATTGGATAACTAAGAACATCAATATATCCCTCGAGCAACCAAAACCAAAAGAAAAATTTGAGCCACTAGTATTTCCAAATTTTTTAGGGGACATACATGAATTTGAGGAAAATATTGAGGAATATCCATATCCCAACCCTATGAAAGATCATGTCCATGATGACCATGATGAGCTAGAGAGAATTCTTGGTGAGGAAGACATTCCACCTGAGCTACATGTGGGATATCAACATGATTTCGATGAATTATGGAATGATTTTAATGGAAAAATTGATCTTCCAATTTCATATGAAGTATAAGAGCAATAATTATTTCATATTTTTCTATACATGGAAGAAGAACAAAAAAAGTGGTGGAATTTGAAGAAAATATAGTGGATCACAACTTCCTACCTCTACATTCCACCATAAAACTACAAAATCCACTAACCATTGAAGAAAAAATTTAATATGATCCAATTCATGGAGTTGATCCTATCAAAATCTCTATTTTATTTTTATCTTATACATTCTATATTGATTATTAATATACATTACATTGAAATATTATATTTAGAAAATCATTAATATACCTTATAGGAATATGAAGAAACAACTGAAGTACCTATTGAGGAACACCTAGAGCTCCATAATTTTGATAAAAATGCCTTTGAGGAAATCCGTGAATAATTCCAAGTGGTTTAGCCTAAGGAAATAAATAAATTTATTGATAAGTAAGAGAGGTATAATATTTTGGACAATTCAAATTTAAATATTATTCAACTAAAAACTCATGATTACTTTCCCTTTGATAACTCATATCATGCATCCCAAATTGAGTAACAATGGACACGAAAAAGGAGGTGGATACACAAGTAGATACCATGGGAGTGGATTATCCATACATCATCCTACCCCCACCCAAAAATTAGTCCATAATTTTGAGGATGGGGGGAGATCTTTTTCCCTATTTAAGGATCATTTATCACCAAGAATGAATAATCACATACTGAAAAATCCACATGTGGTGGATCAAATCTAAGAAGATAAAATCACACACTGATTATTGATAATAGCTAATACTTCCCTCTAGAGGCAGTAAAATGATAGGTCCCACTTAGGGGATTATACAATGTATTATCATTATTTACATTTAAGTAATTTAGGTATCAATTTTAATTAGTCTAGCATTCTGCCCCCACTATATCTTATATGATTGATCTTAAATGGAATGATCGTTATGATTAAATGGTAATTATATTTTATAGGTTCACGATTGAACAAGGATCCCCCAAATAGTTTAAATATATGACTGGAGCTTCATGATAGCTGGGTGTTCATCCATATATTCATTATATTTTAATCTCCAAATATTTTTGTCTATGATTCTGATTTGAGCTGTATACTTGAAATTGAATATCCATACTTGAATTATAAATTACTCAACTTGTATAGGAGTTGTGAGTTTATTATGAATATTATGATTCCTTTTGTTGTATTTTAATAAAAAAGTGAGTGAAAGAGTAAAATATATAATTAAATGATTAATGTCAAGATTGGGTTTTGAAATGATGAATCATTATTAGAGGGAATTAATTGATCCATCCAAATGAAATTTATCAATCATTTTTTATACCTTGAATTTCAGAAAGTTATGTGAGTTTATTTATTGTTATTATTCCTTAAATTATTGAATTTAGAAAAATCATATGTCTAAAACCAGATAGTATTTCATGGTCATGTACATATTATTTTTTCTTAAGCCTATTTTTTTTATCTAGGGACATGACACCTACTAGAGAATTCATATGAACTTGTCAAAGATATAACTATATAATTATAAATTTTAAATTATTGAGTTATTGTTTTAAAAATCACATTTCCTTGAAAACGACTTTTATATCTATCTTTATTTATCCCATAGATAACATGAATTTCCATGTTTTTATTGAGCCTTATTTGAAGATATTTTATCCATTTATAAAATATTTGTAGTATTTTAATGATATTTTAAAGTTGATGTGTGGGGGATTGAAATTTTATGGTTTAAGTGATGATCTAAATTGTAATTATATTTGTAGGGATGCTAATTATTAGTGTGGAGAAGGGTTGTTGAATCATTCATTATAGATTATTGGTTTATGTTCATAAAAAAGTAATAAAATATTAATGGGTTGTGACTAGAAGAATAAAAAATAATCATCACTACTCCAATGATTTTTATCATATTTGGTTAGGTGTTGGATTTGTTTTTTATTCCAATCATATCTATAGAAAAAGTAAAAATTGTGCAGGTAAATTGGAAAATAAAAAATAGAAAAAGTATATTAATGAAGTTAAAAAATCTATAAGGTGCTCAAATAGTTCATTATGACTTATTTTGATCATAACCTTACTTTTAGATTTAAGGAAATATGACTTTCTATTTGGATGTGTAGAATGTTATTATTCCTTTACATTTTATATCATGCATTATACATTAAGAGATAAACATCCTCTCTTACCCAAAATTTTTAAAACATAAATTTTAACCAACATTATACCTCAGATTTATAATTACATTAATTTTATATTCCTCATGATTTTATGTGACTTTATTACCTATAATGGGGATAATTTAGTTACATTAAAATCCTAACGATAAGGAGCATATTCCCATGATATAAGTACAAATCTACTTGGATTATATCCTGAGTGATGTTATAAACTATTACAATGTGAGGTAAATCATGAATTCTCATGACTTATAATATTTTATTAAGGTTCTTAAATGAATTAGAGGAAAATTACTATTATTTTCTAAAGGGTTAAATTATAATTATTGATTTTATATTTTATTTGAAATGTGAGAAATTTAATTTATATCTCATGTGGGATTTGAAAATTCAATTTACCATTGATATTGAATTTATTTTATTTCATTGATATTTTAATAATGGTAATATTGGTGTCTAATGAATTCTATGTTGAAAATTTACAATTGAGTACAATCATAGATTTTGTGTGGGGATATTTGGAACACTTATTTTGGCGAATATTTTAGAGAAAATTTCAATAATACTAATGGAATTTACAATAAAAATTCGTTTGAAATTCATTTTTTTAATAATTTTTTGGAATTTGTTAATTTAAATGTGAAATATATTTACAAGTAGTTTTTGATCTTTATGAATAATTTTATGAATGAATTGTCCATATTTTTTGGCATGTTTTTTGAGATGTTTCAAGAAATTTAATTCAATTTCAGGTAATCAAATTTGGAAAAACTCATTATATACCTCAACCAGGATAGATTTATATATAACCTATACACATGGAGGGATTATTGGCCAAACTAGCCTAGGAATGTCTACCTGTGTTGGTGTAATAGAAGATAAAAGCCTCACAATGGATCGTGAATGTGTGGTAGGAGTCCCACTAGGAGTCAAGCCTATGATTGCATAGCTTGGGTCAAGGCATGTGTGTGCATGTGGGAACCGGGATCTGATCACTAGAGAAGGATTATAAGACATGGATACATATTATTTAATCAAAAAATGAGTTTATACCATGTATTTAATTTCAATGTGGTCAATATATTTTTAATTCATTGTTCATCAATTTTTATGTCTCTCCTTGTTCACAATCAAACTCCCCACACCACTGCCTTTGCTCGACATCGTCATCCCCTGCTGCACTTCTCTTACTAGCCCCTAACTAAAAACAACATATAACCACCATTTATCTTTTGAGTGATCATGAAATTGAGAAACAATACACTACCGCAGCACCAAGACACCATTGATCATCTTTTTCTCCCTATATGACTGTCGTGAATCCATTTAGAGCTTCAAACATGAACTTTGAAGGATATATGATGGCATAGATCAAGTCCAATGCTTCCTCAAAGCCCATGTAATTCTCTTACATGTACAAAAACTACCACCATGTCCCATTCCCAACACTCATTCATGATTGATCCATGTTAAGGCCTATCCACAATAAGAAAAATCAAATCCCTTGAAACATTTGGGTGTTTCTAAAATGACATGTGGATCTATGTGAAGGGTATTAATTATTCAAATGTGAAATTAAATTAAGATCATGAAGTTCACGAATGTGGAGGCCAACATACTCCTTGTCCCATAAAACACATGTCTTTTACCACTAATAAGGACAGTTCAAATAGCCATTGATAAAATTCACCATGAGGGATAGCGACACTCTACCTTGAATCATGAGTTATTTCATTTTTTTTAATTTTCATTTAATTTATTTTTCCTTTTATATTTGTAATTTTTTTTTATTTGGTGCATTTTTTTCTTTTAATTTGGGTGATCACCCTCATAATTTTTATATCCTCTTTCTTCATTCTAATAATTTTCATCCTCTTATTTTACTTCTTAATTTATTTCTTATTCTTATTCATATTCATCCATTATATCAATTTAAATTTCCATTATTTTATCTTATTTTATTATTTTTCTTCATTCCTCTCTATCTCTATATAATTTTCTTCTATTTTTACTGTTGCAATTTTATGTGTTTTTTCTTATTCTTTTCTCTTCCGGATTATTTTAATTTTTATCAATTATCTCTCTCTATATCTCTCTTCCTATCATTCAACCATTGTGACCTCTTACTCTTGATAATGGGATTCTAACCAGAGGCTTTTCCTAGGGGAGGTTTAAGGTGTTGTTGAATTAATTATTAATGTATATTTTATGTTTGTGGTACATATGAGTGGTGGCATGAGTGTGAATATTGTCCCCCATGAGATGAAACACAAATATATTTGTATTATTTATTTTTATTTATTTTAACTATCTTAATTTTATTTTTTATTAACACAATGAAGTTGATATGAATAATGAATGAAAAAATATACGATGGAGCAGGGTCCTTGAAGATGTCACACTATCTACCAAGGTGTGTCATCAAACTTGATTACTGTAGGATGAGGAGTTTGAATTTTTTAAGGAATTCATGATTTCAAAATTTATATATAAAAGTATAGTAATTAATCATGAGATTTAATTATTATATTACAAAAATAAAATTAAACAAATAAAGGATAATAATGATTGAACCTAAAAACCAAATCTACGACCATGTTATTTCCTCCTAATCACATTCTTTTTAGTATTTTATGTTTGTATAAGTTTAAATTTTTAATTGTATTGATATTTAAATATATTAGAATGTAAATAACTACCCAAAAATTATCATCATTTTCATAGAATAATAGAAAAACAAAAAAATCATTTAGGTGAAATATAATAAAGTATGTAAGAAATTGTGATGATACTAAAGAGAGAGGACCCCAGTCAGCCACTACGCTATAATAGAAAAATAGTTTCTTTTTTCCACACCATATAACAGTCTCGCATCAATAATCTATGATCATTACTTATAAATTTAATAGGTTTTTGAGATCAACAGTGTCCCTCTATGGATTTTATTACAACAATATCTTTCAATTGATCATTCAGATGGAAAATTATGATTCCCTTTATGGAAAATAAATGGAGAACTCTAATGTACCAGATTGATGTTACCAAAAGATAGATATTATGAAAAGATAAAGATTATAATATTGTAGATAAGGTTATAATCCATCCATAACAATGTTTTTACTTTGAAATGTTAAAAAAATTGTTATTCTAATAGGTGTCCGAATAATCATTAATTTTATGTTTCTATGAAATTATTTTTATGAATTTATCTATGGAAGAAACAATAAAAAACTAATCCCTATGTATTTTTTCCCTATTAAAATACATGATAACATATGGATGGTATATTATCTTTTAACACAAGCACCGAACCACTATCATGTTCATAATGAGTTCATTGTGTCAATTTTGAGGAAGGATATACCTGATCCACCACATATTCTAAACTCAGAGGTTATAAAGCTGGAGAATGATATTTCGTATGAGGAATGACCGGTAGATATTATGGATCTAATAGATAATGTTCTACGAAATGATACCACAAAACTAGTCAAAGGTTTTGGAAAAAATAAAAATCTTTAAGAATTTATGAGGTATCATAGAATTTGATGAGGAAATATTACGATCATTTGTGGTTATTAGAGTGATTATTTTGAGATAAAAATTCAATTTAAGGGGGTATAATGAAACACCACAAGTTTTTATGAATAATTATTTTTGAATAAATTAAATTATTTTATGGGTTTCATTACACAAAATTCTAATTCAATATTTCATCACATGAAAACCTAAGTTATCTTTTACTAAACCTAACACTTAGTCAACTTACATGGCACACGACACTGAGATCTAACAAAGCCATGACATATTATTAATATAGTAATTTAAAATCAACGGTTATAACCATGAAATTAGATATAGAAAAATAAATAGTAATATCTACTTTTAAAATATTAATTATAATGGTTTTACATAAATGAAACATGTTGATAACATAATACATAACATTCAGTAAAGTCTTTATATGTTGGAAAGTACTACATTCTCTAAATAATGTTTATTTATTTATTTTGTGAATGATAATAAAATAAATTTATGACCCCTTTATAAATCTAATTTGATAAAATAAATTACATTTTTGAATTCAGAATGTAAAAATTATTTTATCGTGAATTTTTGAGATTTTTCTAAAAAGTTTCATTTTTTAATGAACAATGAAAAATACTAAATTATAATTTAAATCATTCAAATTGATTAATTTATTCATAAGGTGAAAATATATATTAATTTTTTGGTAAAGTATAATTAGTTCAATTATACATCTATTCATCCAAATTAGGTTATCTTAATCAATTTCATATTGAAATTGAATAAAAAAGCATTGTAAACATTTGTTCATTTTCACATTAAAACCCCGCATTCTCATCATGCCCGTGGGATTAAATTTAAAATAATTTTTCCACTTACATAATTTGAATTTATAAAAATTTCTTATATATTTGGAATAATAATAATTTATAATGCCTAATAATGTAAAATTTTTCATGACCAGAACCAACAGGGCTCGATTTAAAACTACCCCATGCCGACCTCTATAGGACAGGGATTGGAAACAAGCATTGAAAGGCATAACTAATATAGGAAAGAATTACCTAATTTATATGTATTCACACACCCAACAATCTCCCTAAATAAATGAGAAATAATAGTAATAAAATATTTAACTTCTAGAGAATAATCTATTCATGTAAATAATGTAGGGAGTAAAAGAGTAAAATAGCCTAAACTAAAAAGTATAAATGAAAAATTTAAGGTCCACCTAGAAATAGGTACCATACTAAAAAAATGGAAATGGAAATTTTGAGAGAGTGCATATTTGAATCTCCATGCTCCTTTCACCATACATTGTTTAATGCACAAGTTATACCTATGCACTTCTATAATAACCATTGTCATTTCCATCATTTCTATATGCCATGACATGTATGGGAAAAGCCCATGCATGGGTGAGTATATACAAAACCATTTGGATATCCTGAAATATGAAGGAGAATTATTAAGTGTCATGATATTAATAGACATGTCAATCAATATAAAGAGTGTAACATAATTGAATGACATGTATACAAATACATTTATATATAATTATATATATATATATATATTCAACAAAATAATCCAAAATGAGAGAGAAAGGGGATCTTTATCTCACATCACAACCCATGAAATAGTTCTATCATTTCCAAGAGTTCCATCAACAATTACCACCATCTCATGAAAACTATCCAATAGAATTATCCAATATGAGTGACACCTCAAAATGATGTTTTATAGTTAAGGGGACACAATCACTTCATAGAGTACCCATATACTAGTAAAATAAGAGGAACCCACTAAATAGATAGTTGATATTGGAACTATACCCTGAAAAGTAGGAATATTTCACTCTAGTGGTTGAGGACTAATACACTGGTACCATAGGAGGGTGCCACTTAGATACCAAATAGAGGAAGCAGGCCATGCCCCGTAAGAGGGTACCACTGTAATGGTTGATGACCCATTCCCTATCTCTATGTGAGGGTTACACTATATTGGTATATAGAGAACACATTCAAAACATAGATTGAGGCTATGACTCTAATAGTCAAGAAAGGACCCATACCCTTTCAAATATGAGTGTGCCACTTAGGTAGAAGATAAAGGATCCATTACCTACATAGTAAGAGGGTGATTCTGTAATGGTAGAAAGATGACAGTTGCCCTACCCAATAGAAGGGTTCCACTATAGTGGATAGGTAGAAGACCCTTTACCTATACTATTAGGTGTGTTCCACTGAAATATTTGATCAAGGACCCATGCCCTGCATAGTAGGAGGGTTCCCCTATGGTCTCTCTGATGATCCTACCTGATCACTATCTTCATCGAGTTTCTACGAAAGAAACATCACTCCCAAAACAACTCACATAATAACTCAAAAAAAAACTAAAAAGGATACCATCACAATATAAATTAACAAACTATCATGATAGGCTACTCAAAACCCAAAATTTGATTCCAAAGGAAGGGGACATGAGAGGTAGATGTTTTGTAAAAAAGGAACAAAAGATACCCGACATGTATGGGGACACAAACATCATATGGTCCCATTATGTCTTATGGAATTGTCCCTACTGGTACAAGGATCATTGTCTCTATCTCCATACATGAGATGAAAGGGGAGTACAATGAATTCTTCAGCCACAAAGGTTCCTTCATGTGGTCTTGGTTATGTATTTGTGTCCTTTCCCATGCCCATGTACTTAGGTACATGACATTCGTTCGTGCACAAGTTTCTTCTCATTTTCATCCACTCGTGTCCATGTACCCTGGTAATGTACTATTACATGAAATGTTCATAGTCATTCTTGTGTTCATGTACTCCCAAAGTACAAACTGGTTCAGTATGCTTGGTGTCACATGGTGTGTGGTCCCTCAAAATTGGTTGTGATATTTTATCCTACCAAAAACTCTAGCCACAATGAAAACAAAAATACATGGTGTGTTTTCTTCACATTACAAACCATGTATGACAAGATTTCCTAGAAACCAAATGAATCTTCAAACATATTATAGATCCAGTCCTTCCACCTCGAATATTGCCGTTTAAACACCCAATATCAGTTAATAGAGCCCCAATTTGTCATTTTTGGCCATCAAATGGATGGAAATATGAACATTGATTGTTCTTCTAATGCCCTAACACACCTCTAATTATTCCCATGACTCACTAGAACATTATTCAGATCTCGAATCTATGATTACATCATCGACAACCCATAAATCCTCCCAAATCATCCTCTTATAACTGATCCATTCATCACATGTGAATCCACTATGGATCCAGGAGTCTGATCATGTTCTATCCCACCTAGAAATGTCGTGCCGAGCCCAATAGCCTAACTGAAAGGAATGTGGAGAATGGGAGGGAGAATTGAAAGAAAGGTGTAAAAAACATTAGCTCAGCGTTATTATCCAACAAATACATATTGATAATTTCTGGTGAGAAACATTGAATAACATGGATTAATTTAATATTCAATTGAATACTGATACAAATGTGAATGAAGAGGCCTGATAAAATAAAAATCAAGATATAGATTTGATTATGATAAATATATGTAATCAAATGGGTTGAAAATTCCAAAATTTCAAGTCCTGCCTCGATTTGGATTTTTTTATCGATGATGAAAGAACTCCCCAATGAATATGAAAAATAATTGTGTTTGATGCACCTCAATTTTCCGGAATGCAGATGGTTAATATCGTATAATATCGATTCTCTAATAGATGGTGGAGGAAATAACTTATAAATAGTCCCATGGATATGTAGATTATTCTATTGATCTACCTTAATAGAATATTTATTGATAATTTTCTATTTAGGTCATTTAAAATGAATATTTCATTTAATTAAATAATTTAATTTAAATGCACCCACCAAAGATTTCTATATCATAACACCCCACGATGACCAACATTAGATAATTCATAGGGTAATACTGACATTCAGGATTCAACCATGGTCTCATATATTAAATATGAGACTTTATTTATGTGTTAGCCAATTTTTATGAAAAACCTTTTGAACATAATATAAAATAAATTTAATATTTTTATAAAAATATTCCGGGCACATTAGGCCTGAGAATCACACACTGTCTTATCTATTGTATTTTGAAAATATTTCTAGATATATTTTAATATCTTATAATAAATAAATATGATAACTTAATTATCCCATCCTTCCTGAGTTTTTTCCTTGAAAGGTAAAAAATTAAACAATAATGTCGGGTTGCTAAGCTCATAAAGGATAATATCATCTAATCAGTGTGAAAGAATATGGATTTTCTTCATTTACAGTCTATCCATGTTTGGACTATGAAAAAACATTACATACCCAGTATGATGTAATATTCTCTCAATTTTTTGAGAAAAAATCCCATGAGAACCTTCCTCCTCAATGAGATAGCTCGCACCACTAATTGAAAAAATATATAGAAAAATAGCTTCCAGTAGGAACATGAAGGAAAGGCTACTAGGCCAAAGCCTAAAATCAGAGTTCCAAATCTCACACTAGAAGTTAAGGGATAATTAATGATTCAAACATATTTATAACAATACTGAATAAAGACTAGAATAAACCTATTTCATACCTATAATTATCTTGCGTACCACTTATTCATACACATCCACAGCCTGCATCTGCCTATGACCCCGTACTCCAACTCACTTTAACGTACATCAGACACCTTATTGTGGTGGTGTATAAATATAATTACATCACCCACCACCCATGATTAATCCTCATGGATCATCCCATACTCCTCTACCAACTCGGCCTCCCTAGGGAACACCTTGCCCTCACCTAGGAGACCAGTGGTCATGGTGAAACCTCTTCCAAGGAAGTCGATCCACTATATAACGACACTCTTTAGCAGATCTGGTTAGAAAATCATGTACTATATTACCTCTCCCATAACATGCCTAATAAGAACCATATTAGGGTATCCCTAGTCCTTTACACTATTCCTAAACATGTTCTCGAGTTTGATCTTGGGATGATATCATACATAGATAACCTATCATTTGAAACCTAGTATAATCTATAGAAGAATCATCCCTGTAATAGAAACTGCTAGCTCTAGGTGCCTGGTGTCTCTTTAATAGGAATATTTATGTCAACATCACCTACTTAAACATCCCAAAATATGTGGGAATTCATAAGGTCACTATAATGACACACATATCACTAAAGAGACCCTAATCAATCATTATTTCCATAAAGTATCTATCTTGAATCATGTTGAGGGTGTACCACGTAATGTATGAGAACCTTGTAGAATAATCTACAATTTTCTTCCCTCCCTACTATAGAACAAAAGGCTCTTGAATCTGAATAGAATGAAATCAAGAGGGGTAGTACTCCTCGTGAAACAACTTCCAGAAGTCAACACATGAGAGTGTTGACTCATCATGCATCTGTATATGTAGATTCCACAAATACCAAAGTAATCCATGGAAAGTTTTTGCTACGAGCTCAAACAATTTATTAGAGAGTGTCCAGAAAATACTAAAAAATAGATCACTTACTCTAGGGATTACTCCAGCTCTTGAGGATTTTCCTCATTGTAATACCCCATTATGATGTGGCACTAGATCCCATAGTGTTTTCCAAGACATCAAACACACTTATCCCTCTCTGTTGGTATGATTTACTGCTCTATAGGTGGTGGTTCTTGTACCTATCCACCTAGGGGAAGAAACACACGTGAGGACCCCTAAAATTAAGCCTCACTATTCATCATATCCTCATTAGGATTCAAAATTATTAACCAGGATGACTATCTATGTGGATTCATTCAGAAAATTTATGTAATATGTATCATTGTTTTTTGAAAATTATATACATGGAGAGAAAAATAAATAAGTACAGTGAAAGGACTCAATCATATATGATGCATGCACTACTGATCACTGCAATCAATGTCTCAATATGTCAATCAACAAGCATGTAATTTGAGTCTGGGTGAATAGATACACTAGCCTCCACAGAAACACTACGTTCTCTATCCTGAAATCCACACATGAGAAACTTTAACACTTTTCCATTAATGAAATCCAAATCCTTATATGAGGACTAATCCATCGGCCATCCCATGGAATGATATTCTATGATATAAAATCATCCATGACCCTAACCAATAGGGCTCGAGCCACACCTAACCGAAGCTCACCTCTATAGGATAAGAGATATCAATAAGAACTGAAAAGAATAACTAATATATGAGGCCTTTTCCTAATATACTCGTATTCACACAAATAAATGTATACATACCGAAGTCCATATGAATAATAATAAAAGATGGAACATATAGGGAATAAAAAATCCATGTAAATCCTATAAGGTTTACAACAGTATGACAATGTAATCTAAATAGTAAAAAGAATAAAATACATTCCCAAATAGAAATATATCCCCACTTAAGAAAACTAGAAAATTAAATACTGAGGGGTAATACCTTAGAATCTCCAAGATTCAACAACCATACATAGTCTAATGCACCATGTTTCCCTATGACCCTTTATAATCACCACCTATATGTACATCATCTGCATAAAACACTAAACATGAAGAAAAAAATCCAATACATGTGTCAGTACATACATACCTTGTAGGACACCCCAAAATCTAAATGGGGATATGTAATATACATGATAGGAATAGATAGCCACAACCATATTAAGAGAGCAACAAATTCCAATTAAATGAATATATATATATTATCTACAAAAGAACCATAAATGAGAGAAAACATAGATCTCTATCTCATATCCCATCACAGGAAAAAGTGTGAATAGTTTCTTGAGTTTCAACAATGATGAACTACATTTTTCACATCTATCTAGTAGAATAATCTGTGATAATCTACACCTCATTTCTTTTCAGAAAAATCAAGGATCCACACTCACTATGTAGAGGACCCAATCCTTTGTACAATAGTATTGTGCCACTAAATAGATAGTGGATAGTTGAACCACTCGCTTCCAAGTAAGAGGGATAAAATCTAGTGTATGATGATCTATATACTGATACAATAAGAGGGTTCCACCTAGATAATAGATAGAGGACCCATGCCTTGCCCAGAATGAGTGTTACACTCTACTGGTTGAGGTCTCATGCCCTGTATCTATAAAAGGGTATCACTCTAATGGTAGATAGATAACCCATGTACTTACCATTTGGAGGGTTCTACTCTAATAGTTTATCAAAGAGCCCTTATCTACCAAGCAAGAGGGTTCCACTAGTGTAGAAGATAAAGGACCCATTCTCTTCTTAGTATGAGGGTTCAACTCTAAACATAAATAGAGTACCCATGACCAAACCAAAAGGAGGGTTCCAATCTAGTGGATAGGTAGAGGACCCATTTTCTATCTTGGTAGGAGGGTTCCACTCTAACAATCATTCGGGGTCTCATTCCCTTCTTAGATAGAGGGCTCCACTCTAGTCTCTCTCATGATCCGTCCTGATCACTACCATCACTTTGCATTGCCCAAAGATGCATCACAATTAGAACATCTCTCATCATACCTGCAAACACAATAGAAAATATACCACCACAATATACGTGGATAAAAATCATGATTGGCTAATTTTAGGCCAAAATATGAGTTTAAATGAACATGATATGAGAGGTATAAGTTTACTGAAAGGATATAGGGGTATACAACATGCAAGGGAGCCCACACGATGTGTGCTCCCACACCATTACATGGCTATTTACCTTCTAGTATATGGATCACTGACTGTGTATCCCTATATGGCGTGCCTCATCCACCATGGATCCTACCAATGGTCATGGCCATTTTTTTGTAATGTTTCTCATACCCATGTAGTTAGGTACACGATGTTTCCTCCCATATGAGGTCTCTCATATCATTCGACTCATGTAAATGTTCCCTCACTCTGTTTTAGTACAAAAAATTTTCCTAGGCATTCCCATTTCAATGTACTACCAATGTTTATGTGGGTTTTGTCTATTAGGGTTCACATGGCGTGTGGTCCCTCCGTATGGCCTATGATATTTTACACTTCAATGAAAAACTAGCGTCCACTAAAACTAGAATAAACAGAATGAGTTCTTCATAATACACAATGTGTATTTCAGAATATCCTAGAAACCGAATGAAGCCTTATGTTCCTTCTAGAACTAGTCGTCTCCATAAAATCCCACCAGTTGACCACTCAAAATTAGTGTAATGATCCTCCATTCATCATTTATAAACATCTGATAACTAGTAATCAGATATCCAATGGTTCTTCCAATCCCTGAACACACCACACATTCTTCTAATGACATTTAAAATCGATCCTTAGTTCCCAAGTAAATGAAAAATCACCAAAACCCCTTAAATCAACCCAAAACATCTACTTATTAACAATCAATTTTTTGCACATGAATCTTCCCTGGACATGGGTGTACGATCATGCTCAATCCCTCCTAGCAATGTTGATTCATGGAACTATATACAGATTGAGAAGAATGAGAATAATGGTAGGGGATTAGAAAAAAAGGTGTAACAATCATTATCTAAGAGTTCTCAAACAATAAATATATATTATGATGCATGGAGTGAGAAACCTGGAATAAAAAAGAGTAATTTTTTAACAAATTGAAAAATAATACAGAGGATTAGGGAAGACCTTGATTTAACACAAATCAAGAGATGAATTTGATCAAACTCAATATATTCAATAAAATGGGGTAAAAATAAAAAAAATGATGAGTGTAACCTCTATTTAGGTCATTAATCGATGGATAATATTCTCAATAATAAAAAGGGGAAGTCATTTGGTTTGGTGCACCTCAATTTTCCAGGATCTGGAGGCCCTATATCGTCTGAACATAATTTCCTAAGAGTGGGTGGAAGAAAAATCATTTCCATTGTCCCAATGCTGAAAATATGACCCCGAAGATCCTCTATAATTGTGTATGTATATATATATATCTGGTTAGTTCTTATAAATAAAATAATGAAATTTAATTAAAATCACCTGCTGATGGTCACTATATCCAAACACACCACACCTATCAGCAATATGTCATTACTAGGGTAAAAATCACTTTTTAGATTAATACATTGTTTAATATTTTAAATCTGAGAATCTATTTATGATTTATCATAATAACTCTGAAAATCCATGCTTTCTTAATATAAAATATATTTCATATTTTTTGGAAATTAATTGTGGGAATCCTGTGCCTCAGAAACACACCCATTATTAGTGAGTAGATTTAAAAATACTTATAGATATATTTCAATATATTAAAAATAGAAAAAATTTGTAACTAAAAACATAATTTTTTTCCCAAATTGAATAATGAAAATAATTAAAATAAATTACTATGATTATGGTTTAAAATATTTTACTTAGTGTATAAAATTAGAATATAACTGGAAAAAATGAACCAAAACATTTCCATAACCCATTGAATGGACATATTTCAACCTTATCCTATCTAAGGTTAAATGTTTTTCCATTTGGAGACTTTTCTACATATGAATTACATGGGAATAATTCTCTCTTGAAAAAATTTACATGTTTATCACTCACCACACTTATAAAAGGCCGCCCACTACCCCTACTATTCATAATATAAAAATTATTTAGTTTGAACAATACCAACTCAATCCACATCATAAATTCCATAATATATTCCTAAAATCATTAATTTCAGAATAAATCCAACCAAGGTAAGACTTTGGTGAAAACCAAAATAGGGTACCTGAAGAAGAGATTACGTTCATCAACATATGTTTTTGATTTATTTCTTCCTTAATCCCCATCAATTATATTCATATAATTATAATATAATATCATATATATGTTCCACATACTTATATGTTTTTAATTTAATGTTATGACCTAAAACCACACACACTTCCATCAAATTGTTATAAAATCATTGTTCCTATGTACGAGAGACTACCACCTCACAAATAGACATTGTTCGTTTTTCCATTACCATGTCTCAAGGATGGGAATAATTGAAATAATTTTTATATATGATATTTTTGTTTTATTATTCTTATTTAAATAAATTATCAGACAAAACTTCATGATTTACATTTTTTGAATAAGATAACATCGTTCGTGAGTAAAGTAGACTACCACCTCATGAAGTGATGTGATACATTCACACATTTAATTTAATGTATTAAGGATATGTTTAATAAAAATATTTGATATATATGACCTAAAAATTATCTTAGGTGGATAATATATATATATATACATATAAATATATATTTTTCATTTATTTCAATCAATTGATAAGAAAATGGAACCAATGTTCACATACACATAACACCATCTATCTCCATGAATTATGTTTTTCATTTCCTAATGCTAAGTATTATGGATAAATAAAAATACATATATACTGAATATATATTATATTAATATCATGGTTTAAATTATGTATATTATGAATCTGTTATATAAGTAAGAGGACCAATAATGAAAAATCAAAACATATATAGAAAGCAGTTATTACCTAAAAAATACATTTAACTTTTAATTATTAATAAACGGGAAATAAAAAAGTCATAAAACCTTAATACATGGTATGATATATAAAAACATGGTTCTATAATAATTTCATATTTAATTTCATATTTATTTTATAATATGTTTTAATTTGGACAACAAAATTCAATACTTAATGTAAGGGAATTTCTAGTCTCACTTTTCTTCGGGGAGACTAATGCCATATTCATCACTCATTTCTTTTGAATGGTATATATAATTACCTATGAAATGATATATAATTAATGTAACTCATTAAAAGGTTAAGAAGTTTTCAATTGATTTTATTATTTCATGGTTATTTTTATTGAAATGTTACTCCTACAGTAAGGGATTTTTATCTCAATTACCCTTCTTTTAGACATATGTTATGTTTTACAATTATATTCATTCACGATGTACATATACATACACTTTTAAATTTAATATCATGAAGTTATATATTATCATTATATTTTAATCTTCATTTTAGGTTCTTCCTTCATGGGTTTTATAAATCAGTTTTACCAAAGTGGTAATGATTTTAGGTTATAATCTAATCATTTATCAGGATTATTTATGATCATGTCCCCAATATTGAAATAGTAGGATATGACTCCCAATAATTTTCCTAAATTTCTTTATAATTTATTTATTCATGATATATTCAAGTATGAGAAAAAAATTCCCACCCATTTTTATAGAATATAATTATGAAAATTCTTTTATTAAAATACAACTTTATTTCTCCCTTGAGTTGAATATCTATTTTCATCTAAAACCATGTTTACTGAAAAATTTTTTAAATGATTTTTTAAGCCAAATTTCATGGAATATGATTTTTTAATATGTTTTATTTGTTTAAAAAACATTCAATGATTTTAGAAAATTACATTATATGTTTACATGCTTATTTTCAATGAAAATAATTTCCACGACTTCAAAATAATCCTTTAGAATTTTTTAAGGTTATTTTAAAATAAAATTCATTTAAATGTTTTCTAAGTAGTGAAATGAATTTTAAAAAAAAAATATTTTCTTCTATAAATTATTTAGATGAATTTTTAAATATTTCATTATTTTATTCCAATGTTATTTTCAATGAAATGTATTTTGAAAATGTTTTATGAAACTGATTTTCAAGGAATGGAAATTTTACTTAATAAATTTTTGAAGTGATCTTTAAAAATTAATCTCCATAAAAGATGAAATCCTTTGGTATAACTTTTATTTTAATGAGGATATGATCCAAGGGTATCATTTTTATTCTTTTTTGGATTGTTTTCATGGAATGATGTTTCTAAATCAGGTTTCTCTCTCACATGTTATACAATGAAAAAATGATTATGAAAAAAAATTATTTTCATATCTTATTCTATGATTAATGGATTATTAATCCAATATTTTATCCATAGGTTATGATATTTTCTAATTTTTCAAATAACCATTTCATTTCAAGGATTATGATATGATGAGTTTTTATGATTTTGTGGCAAACATAAATATGGTCTTTGTTATGTGATGGTTGAGAACTATATATTCCTATAATTCATATGTTAAAGATTAATTATATATGATATTGTAGGGTATACAGATGGTCAACATATTATTTTAGTGGAGGGTACACAAGTGGTTATCCTAGTCCCGTGAAGGAGGGTACACGGGTGAATAGCTTATGACTGAAGTAAGTACCCAGGTGGTCAGACTAATCCTAATATGTTATGAATGTATTTTTAGGTATTATTGACATAATATTTTATATTATTTTGTGTATTAAAAAAGTAAAAGTCTTATTCCAATGTTATGATCACAATGTTCATGTTCTCTGTTTACCTTTTTATTCATGTCTTATGAAATTTCAATAGGTAATGCATGATTCATGTTTATAATCTATAACATATTTGGTATGATCCTTGTAAGACTTTTTCATTATGAAATACCCATATTCTTATCCTATTATATCACATGATCAACTATTTATATCTCTTATGTTTACCCTTATATAGAATATGGTCTCACCCGTTCTTATTTTCATTTCCCTATATTTTGAAGAATGATTTTAAATAGGGTATGTTGGTGAAGAGTACAAAAGGGAAATATCTTTAATGGTATTTTGAATATATTTCACTGAGTTATAATATAATGTTCTCATGCTTCCATGGGAAATAAAATATTATAGTGTTTATGCATTGTTTGTGTAATGTAATTAGTATTAAAAAAAGTAATGTAATATGAATGTATAAAAATCATGGTTCATTATAAATAAAATTATTGCATCAATTAATCTTGTTTAAATCATTTTAAAACTTATGTTGAACACTAATTTTCTAAGTAATTTATTTTTAAAAATATAATTAAAATCATTTAATTACTAATATATAAATTCATGTGAAAATATTCCTTTGAAAACATATAATTTTATATAAAATCATTTTTTGATCAAATAAATGATTTCTCAAAAATATAAAACAATGGTTTTAATGAAAAATCCATATGAAAATATTATTCCAAAAATATTAAAAAATATATTAGTTTTAATAACAATTTCATTTAAAAATATAAAAACCTTTGAAAAAACCTTGGATTTCTCCATGAAAACAGTTAAATTTTTTATTTTGAAAACAATAACTTTTATGGAAAATAATGATATTTGGAAATCCTTATGAAATATTTGATGCTAATAAGATAACATAACATTGAGTTATTGGTTTCACTCTCCATTAATCATTATCTCATATGTTACACAACTGTTGATGTTTTAATAAAAAAATTCAATGTATTTTATTCTCATTATGATCCATTAAAAATCCTTTTGGAAAACATCCTTGATTTTTTTTCCAAAAATAAAATATATTAATTTTATCATATTTTGGAATAAGTAAAATAAATACTTTTAAAATATACCCATAAATTTAATGATAATATTTATAAACACTTCATTATAAATTTTACCCAAAAAATTATTATAGATATTCGTTGAATGTTAGTGAAAATAATAGTGTATGTACATTCTTATATTCATGAGTAGCATACATAATTTTAAATAACTTTTCAAATTTAAATAAAATCATTAAATCCAATTTGAAAAAAATATTTATAACTATTGAAATAATAAATTTTTGAAATGTTTTTTTAAAAAATAATACTATATTTTATCCCCAATTAAGGTTATAGAATATTTTATTGAAAAAAAATTATATATAACATGAATTTTGTAAAAATACCGGAGCATGATAAATTTTTTTTTTGAATCATAAAATCATTCTTTAAAATAGAGGTTTCAAATTAAATCACCCTCAAAGAAATGGTTATTTAGATAATGTAAGTTTTATTAAAAAGATATCATTCCATTAAATAATGGTTTCAAAAAAAATATAACATTTGATGAAAAGAGATCCCCAAAACTAAAATTGAAAGCTAAAAAATCTTGGTAAACGATGTTCTCTATTTTCATATCGTGGAGTAGGGAACAAGAGAGAAAGTTGTAAATTTTTAATTTCCATCAAGTTTAGTTTATATATATATATATTGAAAACATTGAATAATTTTTCTCATTGAATTAATTTCTTAAATATAGATAAAATGTGAGTAAGGTTTCATCCAGTAGAATTTTAAAGGTGACATTCAAGGAATATGATAATTATGAATTCTCATTTTTTTAATGATGAACTGAATCCTATGTCATTAAATGTTTCATGGGGTTTGGGTTCTTGTTGTTTATGTAGAATTTTATGGTTATCAATTCCATTATTTTATGGTTTCAAATATATTTCCCAAAATATTTCATTTCCTATGGATGATATAAATTGAGGATAATATGATGAATTGGTGGATTTAAAACTAATAGAAGATGATCCATGGTTAAAAATGGTTTTTTTATACATATTTCATTATATACCATATCCCCGTTATAGTTAAGATTAACAAAACATAAAGTGTATTATCTGTGTTTAGATTTTATAAAATTATATTTAAATATAAATTAGTGTTTATTTGGAAATTCAATTTTCTGTTACTGTGGTTGAAGACCAGTGAATGGTCCATAAAATTTTCTTGATAGTATTATGGTTATGTTTTTTCAATTGTATAATGATAGTGGAGGTAGGGAGTTTAGAGGTGGACTCTTCATAGGCCACTCCCGTGAATGATGTATTTCTTTGGAAATGGAAATAGAAGAGCATGAAGTCCATTTCTAGGATGAAGATGAAGGAGAAAAAAGTGTAGGTTGTGAGAAAGATGATTCATCATGATATTGGATTACCAATATCATTTTCGTCAAACCACATGAGTTATATTTGAATGTTATTAGGAATATGTAATGTTTCCCGCATGGTTTATCCCACATCAAAGATGTTCTCTATTGAGCATTAAATTATATTATAAACACTCCTAATTCATGGTCATATTAATGAATTAAGGGATTGGAAACTGAAAAAACACACAAACTCACACACACACATACCGCAAGGCTCATAGGCTACACCGACCCATGATTCCGACATTTATGATCTCATTGGAGGATCCGATACATGTTCTGTACATTCCCACTGACACACAATGTGGT
Organism: Viscum album; assembly: GCA_963277665.1. Lineage (NCBI taxonomy): Eukaryota > Viridiplantae > Streptophyta > Magnoliopsida > Santalales > Viscaceae > Viscum > Viscum album. The sequence goes on along the minus strand of OY728133.1, from coordinate 186,526,313 downwards.
TGTTATGCAATAAACTTATAATCAAGCTTACTGGTTTATCCTTCATCCCATATGGTCAACCCCTTATCCCATATATGTGGATAACGTGGCTCCTTGTGGGCTTGGTTGGTAATTATATTATATAACTAAAATTTAAATTTACTTTATAATTAAAATTGAAAATTGTAATTATTTAACATATGTTATAACGTTAATTAAGTTATAAAATTAATATTTTACCACTATTTAATGGAACCTATCACTAAAAATTAACTAATGATTTTCATTGTTTAACTTTAACACAATAATTTATTAACATGTAATAGTATTGTAAAAACACATTGAATCTATGAATTTTAATATAAAAATAAAATAAAATTTAAACAATTAACAATCGCTTGAATTTTTTTAGACTAAAGACAATTTTAAATAACTCAATATGTATGATAAATATTTCTAACCAAATATATAGAAATATTAAAAAAGTTATTTCAAAATCATATTTTTTAAATTTACACATTGTTTTTATTCTATTTTTATTTTCTTAGATGATATTACTACTATATTTATACTAGTATTAATGTTTTACAAAATATATTTTATTAAATCTATTTTGAATTTTTTTATAAAATTATAATTAAATAATTCTTTGTAACAGAATAATTAAAATTACAACCTCATTATTATAAATTATTAAGAAATTTCATAAACCATCAATTTGTTAATTTTATAAATAATAATGTACATTTAGTATACAATAATCTTATATTTATTTAAATATTTTTTGATAATATATTTTATAGTTGTTTAATAATGACATTAGATGAAAATTTAATATATTTTCATTAAAAAATTCATCAAAAAATAGTATTTCATATGAATATAAAAAAGTAATATTTTTTATAATTTTAATATTTTAACTTATTTTATATAAAATTTTTATTTCAATTAAAGAAAATCACTTCATAATAGATTTTTTAGATTATAAAAAATCACTATTTTATTTAATTATGAAACAAACTATTTGAAAAAAATTATTTAGGATAAAAATATTCTAACAATTCATGGGATGTTATATTTTTTCCCACATAATGGACTTGTTCCCTCATAATCCTTTCATCATACAAAAGGAAATTAAAAATATTTTTCATAGAATAGAGGATTACTAGTATTTATATTATAAAGAGAAAAATAGAATCTTTTTTCCTTAGAAAATAAAAAAAGAAACATATAACTATTATGTTATCCTCAAACATAACAAAATTATAATTTTGTCTAAATGAAGGCATTGGTACCAAATGAGACATCCAAATACTCACACTTCTTAATCCATTTTAAAAAAACACTATATATTATTTTACTATATATATAAATTGAATATATATAATGTTTTACACAATGAAGGATATTTTTTCATGTTTTGTTGGATTATAAAAAACAATTCATTTTATAAGAGTTTAATAATGATTATCTAATTTTTTTTATTTCACGCTATTTATTATTTTAAAGATTCTAAAAACCTTTAAAACATCTATTAATCCTGATAAAATCATTTTAAAAACTATTGTAAGCCAAAATTTTCAAATTAAGAGGTAATTAAAATCAGTTTTAAAATCATTTAATTAAAAAAACATAAATTCAACAAAAAATATTCCTTTTAAAACATTTTACTATACTTAAAATAAAAAATAATTGATCTAATAAATAATTTCCAAAAAACATATAACTATGGGCTTTAATAACAACCACAATAAAATATTTTTCAAAAAATTATAAAATACATATTGAATTTAAACAACATTTCATTTAAAAAGATAATAACCTTTGAAAAATACTTTAATTTATCCTAGAAAATATTAAATATATTTACTTTGATAAAAATAACATGTATTTAAAAAAACTATATTTTTTAAACCATAATAAAACCTTAAAGAAAAAAAAGTATAACATATAGGAAAATATCCCCTTGATGTCATGGGTTCACTCCCAACTCCTCATTGCCTCTTAGGATACCTGACTTCCACAAATTGTAATAATACATTTTTATAAGGTCTTCATTTTCACATTATAATCATTTCAAAAAACCATTAAAAACTATCATAAAATTTGTTTTCATAATGAAAATATGTTAGTTCTTCATACGTTTAACTAGGTAAAATACATACTTTTCAATGAAATCCATTCAATTAAAGGAAACATTTATAAAAACCCCTTTATAAATTAATAAAAAAAAATTATAGATATGAATGGAATGTTAATTAGAATTATAGTGTATAGGTATTTCAATAATCATGAATAATATCAATAATTTAAATGAACACTTCATGTATAAAATGATAACTTTAAAACCCATTTGAAAAAATTCATTATAATTATTAAAATTATCAATTTTTGGGAAGGATTTTTAAATTACAAAATTTAATTTTCCTTCAATTATGGTTTTGTAATATGTTCAAGAAAAAACATCATATATCAAGGATTTTTGAAAAATATATGATCTGGATAATAAAATAATTTTATTAATATCCTAAAATCTCCTTTACTAAAATAAGTGTTTGAAATTAAATCTCCCATAATAAATGGGTTTTGTAAAAAAGACATATCCTTGATAAGAAAAATGATCCTTCCCTTATGGTATTAAGAAAATACAGAAAATTTGACCAAAACATACCCTCTTACCTAAAATCTAAAACTGAAATGAGATTGGGCAATGATATTTAACTATTCTAGATATTAGAGTTGGGAACATTTGATAATGAGGGAACAGAGGGTTTCCTAGTGATTGAATGATACGTCCATATACAACAGTATTTGAAAACTATATGTTTATATATTTCATGAATTTATTAAGAATGGATAATGTCTGAGGAAGTTTCATTCCAACAGAATTTTGATGGTGAAAATAATGAAAATTTATTTTTAGGTATACCCATTTTATTTAGGATGAATATAAGACTATGGGGCCCAATTTTTCATGGAGCTAGTTTCTGGGTTGAATTGTTGTGAAACTTGGGTTATAAATGCCATTATTCAATGGTTGAAAATATATTTACACACATATTTTTAACAGATGGATGATATATACTAAGGAGAAAGAGACAAAATGGGGGATGTAAAATGAATAAATGATGATCCATGGTCAAAATTGTTGTTTGTGTATATATATATATATATTTACCTAACCTACCATTGTTCTGTTGAATCTTGAAGAAACATCAATTATATTACCTAAGTTTTGGATTCAGTTATTAACGTTATATATAATTATATATTTATGTTTTTTTGGACTCACCACTTCTGATTGCTATTGCCGATCAGCCAAGAAGGGTCCATAAACTTTTACCTATAGGATCAGGTTTATAGGCTTGTCTCCATGGGTAAATTGTAGTGGATGCATGGGTTTTCGAGGTATATTGTTCATAGGTCAAACCTCTAACCAATGTCTTCATTTAAACAGAGAAAAAGAATAGTTTAATTCTAGTTATAAAATGAAGAGGAAGGAGGATATATATTAGGTTTTGAGGAAGAATATTCTTGAAGATATCACACAGACGACATCATTTTGATTAAATGAATAGAGATATGTATATATGTTTTTAGGTTGATATAAAGTAACCCGATTAGGTTGTCCAACTTCGATGGTGTGATTTTTTGAACACTCTCTTATATTGTTATTGTACTTAATACATGGATGTTCCATAGAAATATGGGATCAACACCTCTACAAACACACACTCACACACAGACACGCACACCATGGTTCCCGAGCTACACCAACCTATGCTTCCCACACCCAGGATATCACTCAAACACACTATTTGGGTGCAATACAAGCCTATTACCACACTATGTGGTCTCTTTATTCCAACCCTATATCCAAACTTACTGGGTTAAACTTACTTTTGTGGTTGATGTAGGCCCCTAGTGGGGTGGGTTGTCCATTGTTTATATAAGTAAACATAAAAATTACAAAATAATTTAAAATGAACTCTTTAATTATTTATTATATTTTTTATTATAAATTACGATATCAAATTAATATTTTACAACTCATTAATGTAACACATTACTCTAAATTAACTATGTATAATACTTATTTAAATCTCACATAATGATTTATCCAAAAGGAATAGTGTTATAAACATAGTACATTAAAAGTTTTGAATTTTCATATTAAAACAGAAGTTCTTTTAAATAAGTAACAATCACTTGTATTTTTTATAAAATGTAATTTTTAAATATATAAAAATTTATATTTAATATATATTATCATATATATACACATTTAACATCTTTTATTTTAAAATCATATTATTACATTTACACATGGTTTAATTTATATTAGTAATTTCATAGATTCTATTACTACTATATTTCTACTAGTATTAATTTTCTTCTCACTATAAATTTTTTGAAAATTTGTTTTAATGTCATTAAATACTTCTTTATGAAATATTCATTAAAACTACTTTCCAATAATTATAATTTATTAAATAACTTCAAAAATTGATTATTATTTACTTTTATGGATTATAAAGTATATTTAGAATAAAATAATCACATATTTTTGAATATTTTATGAAATTTATTTTGACATTTTATATTTATAACATTTAACAATAATTTAATATATTTTCATCAAAATATTCTTGAATGAAAATACTATTACTTAATAAAAATAAATAAAATTAATATTTTTATAATTTTATTATTTTATCAAATTTTATATCCAAAAAATATTTTTATTAATGAAAATAGATTCATTAATTATTACTTATATTATAACTCATATTAATTTTTTTAATTATAAAACTAAAAATTTAATAATATTTATTTAAAACAAAACTATTCTTACATTTTTGGGATGTAATATCAAGAATCTTCACTGATGTATCCTCATAAGAGAGATCATTCTCTAGTTGTATGACCTATGATATCAGTAAATGTGAAGTATCATGTATGAACTTACTCAAGAGAGATACATGAAACTCTTCATGAACATGATATAGATTTGGTGGATGTTCCAAGTGATAACAAACTATCCCACTGTGACCATGAATATTTTAAGTACTGACATATATAGAGCTTAGTTTAAACTAATTATAAAAAAATAAGAACCTTTTTCCATGGAGAAATTATCAAGAATACCTTCTCACTAACATTTAAATAAATATCTCATTTATGATTATCAACATAACTTCTCTATCAACTATGAGTTTCATTTATGTTGTATTGAATAAATATTAACTTCTATATCATTTTCGCAGCTATCTCATGTCCCAAAAAAAATTCAGTTTCAATATTCATCCATAAATATTCATTTTATTCAATCCCCATCATAAGGGTATTTATAAGGGGGCATATGAATTCATGACTGAAGGATATTACTATAAAAAAATACCACCAAATGATTATATTAATCTAAAAATCCTAAAAAATACATCGAACATACTGTAAATATCTTTCTATGATTATTGATGGTCCTTTTAGCTTGAAAGTATTTTGATGGATGATATATTGTAATGAACCTCAACTCCATATAAAAATCCAACTGAATAATTCACTATAATTTTTAGAGAAAACAATGGATACTAATCAAATACAATTGGGAGTGCTAATTTGTTCAATATTACCACTTAATCAATGTATATCTTGGAATTATGATCATGAAATAAACCTTATATGATTGAAATTATGTTTTCTTATTTCATAAGGTGATCATCTATAAAAAAACAATGCTATTACCTTTAGATGTATTGTGGATTCTATGCATAAAATCAACGATAATTTCTTATGATTTCAATTGTAGTATTGGTAATAGTTGTAAAATCCCCATAGAATTATATCTATCAACCATAACTCATTGACATACTAGGTATCCAGATACATACTCTTTAGTATCAATTTTATTATTATCTCATGGGAAATATAGTTTTAGATCTCTATATATCTTCATACATCTAGGATGAATTCAAAATTATAAACTATGACTTTCATCCAAAAAATGCTTCTTCAATTCAATTATAATCCAGATAGATGCATGATTCTTGAAACATATGATTCCATAACAAAATTAGTCTAACTTAGGAATTTTTCTAACCTTTCACATAATCTTTTTGTAACTCGATAATATTCACATGGATGGATGGTTAGACATTCATTTGAGAAAGATATGATCTATCTCCTTTTTTTCATGATATAATGATCCATATTCTATAAATACACATAGATCAGATGTAAGAAACTAGATCTTCATTTAAGGTATGGATCTTTATTTCGGGTTGTTTTTTTTTTTGAATGATAATAAATTGGGTTTTTATAAGTACACTCTATGTACTCCGGAGTACACACTATGTACCCAGTTTCCTTATACAGCCATGTACTGGTTGTGTAATGGATGAGTACATGGTCGTGTGATGACTTGGCTGACCCATGTAAGTTGGTGGCTAGTTTAGGGTAATACATGACATGAAAATTTAACAAACATGCCATGTAATTTTATTTTATTGGTTATATCAGTGCAGGGTCACATATTATTTTTGAATACATCTTCTTCTTCCCTTGGTTTGTATAGGAGAGAAACAGAATGTCCGAAGAACTATGAACCCATTCTAGTTATCCATAAGAACTCTGATTGAGATGGTGTCGAGTGCGTTGGAATCCCACTTATGTGTTATCAAAACCCCTATATCCTTTCTTCCATATTCCTCCTCTCTTCTGAGTTATTCAAGGTTGGGAGTTTTTCATCGTTTTGTAGATATACACAGTTCTAGAACAATTCATGGACTGAGGTTAATGTATATTGATCACGAGACATCTAGGTAGGTGGTTTGTGCCTTTTAATGTTCATCTTTGGATTATATATATGATAAAAGTGTGGTATACCCTCATTTGGGGTACCGATTGATTAATAATTTAACCCTTTTTGTTACAAACTATGGTTTTATTGGTTGATAAAGTTTTGATACTTATGAATATGATTAGATACCTTGCTTATAGGACACCCCATGAGTGTTTTTCCTTTATTTTATCATTTATGGTTGTTTGGTCTTGAATACCAGTTAGTCGTGCCTTGTTTTCCAGGCCTTTTTATAGGATAGAGTTTCTGATTATTTGAGACATCTGTGTTATGCATTTTGGAAGTTTGAACAAGGGGAATTTGACTGTGAGAGATTCCTGATGTAGGGTAATTTATTTATGTTTTCCTAGTATGTTGACCCGAGGGTATTGACTATGAAAGATTCCAGTTAGTCATCGACCCCTGGGTTTAGACCATGAGAGCATCATAGGTGGTCATCTATAATTTACAAATTCTATGTTGACCAAGGGTTATTGACTGTGAGATCTTCCTAGGTGGTCATTTGTAAATGTTTAGTTCTAAGTTAGACCAAAGTGGATAGATATGAGAGCGTCCCATAAATATATTTTTAAATTAATTTTTTTTTCATATTAGATCAGATGGATTATACTGTGGGAACTTTATCAAAGGGTCTTTATGGTATAATTGAATTATTGTGATGAGTGTGTCAAGCCAAAGAACAAGCTTGGACTCGGCCTTACTTGAGTATTTAGATGGTCTTATGAGACAACTATTTTGTTACGTACGAAGGGGGTACGTAGGATAGGATAGATCCCAAGGTTTTTATGATTCAAAGGATGAATAATAAATATAAATGATTGTAATTGAAAATTGTGGGATTGTTTACTTTTGAGTACTTCCTTGTTTATTGCAACATTTTGGAATAATACATGCTATATATATTCACTAATAGTTAGGATCATATATTTTGGTTGTAGAATATTGTGATTATTCTCACACTCTATTTGGGTCATGTTTTGAACCCCAAAAGATTATATGGTTGTCGGTATAGATAAGGTAAAGTTCCATTCCTCACCAGTTACTTGATTGCTGTTGGAGCTGGAGAGCATGGGATTAAGTTTAGGCTTGTGATGAAGATGGACTATATATGATCTCTGTGATTTTTTAATGTATTGTATATCTAGTATTCTGACCTGTTTTTATATTTTCCTAGACACATGTGATATTCATAATTTATATATATATATATATATATATATGCTTCAGTTGTTTAATCACTATCTGTCTTCCATTGTTTTATTTTGTTGTATGGTTTTACTAATTCTTATAATATTTCTACTATTTGTTTTCCACTATGTTTACCCTACCAATGAGGTCATAGTTTCCCAACTATAACACCCTAGTACCTCACTACATTATGGTAGCCTATGGAGTTTGGAGAAATGTTCTTGAGGCTATGTGGCCAACCGGGTATGGGGCACCCTTGGGTGGCACCAACATCTGGGACGTTACAATGTGGTATCAGAGGGGCTCATTGTCTACTTTACCTTACTACTTAGAGCCTATATATTGGGAGAGGATGTAATAGGTAGTAGTTAATAATCATTTATTGTTAGTATCTATATCATTTAAAGGTAAAATCCAAGTTACCTTGAATATTTCAATTTTTATGATTTTCAATTGTTACAGTAGATTTTGATTCACTGTTGGGTGATTCACTTGTTTTGTGCTCTTATGGTGGAATTATTGTTGTTCTATTTTGGTTAAAATCTGATTATATGAGGGTATTCCATCTCATACATCATATAGTCACTTTCTATAGATCACATATAATTCATTTTTTTATTACATTTATTGTGCATTACTGATTTCATGCTGTTGTGATAGATGTTATTCTAGATATTTATGATGTTTTGTTAGATTACATGCTATAAATAACTAATATTTTGATAGGGTATTATTATATGTAATGTTTAATTTGTATGGACACTAATATTTGGTCCCTAAGATGTTATGGGACCTCTTGGATCAGAATTTGGTGGATCATTTTTGAACTTTAATTGAATTTGATCGTGCTATGATGTGTAAAAGGATGAAAAATGTTGATTTACAGGGAGTATGGGTTCTCCCGAGTCATAATTTGTCATGCCTTGGATAAATTTTATATTCTTAGGGTTTCGAAGAAGTTTCAGAGGACTACTTTCCGGAAACCCAAACAACACGACGTTTGATGTTATGAACACACATCATGTGTTCTTCTGTTCTAGAAGAAGTAAATTTCAAAAGTACACACTCTATAACATATGTACACACCATATAGTTTTTGACCATATGACTGACTGTGTGAGCAATGACATTGGGTTGATAAGTGTTTTTTAGGACATTCCATGTACTGGGAGTACACGACGTTTTGTAAGAGACCATGTATTTGGTCGTGTGACTAACAACACAGGTGGATGAATCTTAGGTTGTACACGCCATGTCTCATTTATACATGTCGTGTAGTAATCAAAGGTGTATCTGACCATCTGACTAATGACATAGGTGTATGGAATGTACGTGGCACACAGAGTGTCTTGGGTGAACATGCCACGTAGTGTTACACTAGCATAACCATCAAAATCTTGCCGTGTAGAAATACATGGGAAGGAAGGGGATATTAAAGTACACATTGTGTCTTTTTAGGAACACCACATGTGTGTGGGGTGTCACATGACCATGTTGGTATAGGTACACACCCTTGTTAAGGCTTATGGGAACATGTAGTGTGGTAGTTATACATGTCGTGTAACCCTACATTGTAAAACATGAATGCTTTCTTTTCTTCTCCCATTCTTGGTCTTCTAAGTGTCAATCAATGATAATATTGAACTAAGATATGTTCTAGAACTTGAATATTAATTCAACAAAGACATCCTCTGGTTGTCCGCCAGGTTTAGGGCTATGATTACACACCAGAAATGGTTGATCATGGACTACCAGCATATCCTCCCATCATTCTCATTTTGGCACCAGCTGTTATACTAGATGTAGTTACAAATTTATATTTCCATGAAGGGTTTTTAGGATAAATAAATAATTTTAGGAAGCACCACATCCTTACCCGACTATTGAATAGTTGACGATGGTGTTCCATCAGCAAAATCCTCCCACTATCTCATTAGATGGTGGACCATAGGCTGTATAGTCATGGTTGGAGGCCATGCTTTCTATTTTCGAGCATCTGGAGACTCCTCGAGAGAGGAGGTTGAATATCATGATGTACATGATACATGATTTTTCCAAGAGTTAGTGGGATGTTATCTCACAAGAGAGACATCATCAGGATATTTCTTGGGAAGAGTTTTAGAGGATATTGGAGGATTTATTCTACCCTAATACATTGAGGGATGACTGATCCCAAGATTTTTTGTATTTGGAGTAGAACTCTCTTTCATTGATGGATTAATATTCTTGTTTTATAGAGATTCAGTGCATCACACTTGTTTTGGGAAGTGATGAGTTAGCACTGGCTAGGCAGTTTTGGGATGGTTTTAGGTATGACATCATATCACAGATGAATGTATTCTGGCTGTCATTGGTGACTGCTATAGTAAATCAAGAAATAATTACCGAGTGAAATCTGAGAGAGTTAGGAGCTGTGATCCATGTATATTCAGTATCAAGTGTTGGTACTATTTTGACCGATAGTAGAAATATCCGCATAGAGGTTTCAAGAGATGTTTCATCAGGTATCCAAGTGGTGTGCTGCTATTTCGGGAAGAGTGGTAATACGGTGCCATATTGCCCGAAATACCAAGTTGAGTACCAATCATATGGAAATATGGGCCACATTTTGCATTTTTTTGGAAGTTGTAATCACTAGTGAGTAAGAGGGGATATATTATAACTCCACATTTAGGAGTAGGACCACAATTTTATCATCATTCTATGAATTGGTGTTTCACCGGATGATGAGGTGGTCATGGTCATGGTAGCCAGATGATAGGTTCTCAGTGACAATAGTTTGGATCAGCTTAGGGTACCCATGTAGTGTCTTAGGGCCACGATAAAGGTCATAATTTGGAAATAGAATATTCCCAAAAGAAGATTTATCTTAGATCCCCTACATTTAGAGTTACAATTCTAGTTTCCACAGTTTCATATTCTTCTCTTTTTGATATAGAGGCTTCCCATAGTTTCATATCTATTTCCATTTTGGAGATCCCTGGGTTCTACATCTTTACTTCTTCTAATTTTATGAGGTTATACACTCCGTTTTGGATTAGGACGGCTTTTGTACATTATTGCATGGAGTTACCTCTTGAGTTTTGTGGGTGTCACTTTCTATTGGACCTCTATGTATTAGAGAAGAAATGCTTCGATTTCATTCTCTAAATGGGCTGGTTGGTCTCATTTCTGGCATTTGTTGACAGCTATTGCCATAAGCCAAGTTTCGCATCCCCAGAGGGCAGGTCTTTTTGACACAAGGTAGAATGGGATGTTTAGGAAAGAACAACTGGACCCGCAAATCATGGTTTTGGAGGAATTACATCCCATATTGCTAGTTTATATCTAGATGACCTATGAACCTCACATATGGACTTTCCTCATAAGGTGGAACATTTCAGATATGTGTTTCCAGATGAAATTTACATGTTTACCTTCAAAGAGTGGTAGATTTCTCTATTGAACTTGTTCCAGGAGAAGCACTGATGTCCATTCCTCTATATAGGATGGATTCACCAGAGTTATTGGATATTAATAAGTAGTTGGACGATTTAAAGGAAAAGGATTTCATACACCCTAGTACTTATCCATTGGTTTCACCTATCCTTTTCAAAATGAAGGTGGATGGTACCCTCAGACATTGTGTGGATTACCAGAAGCTGAATGAGTTGACGACTAGGAACCGATACCCCTTCCCAAGAATTGATGACCTCTTTGATTAATTTCAAGAACCCATGGTGTTATCGATGATTTAATTGAGATCTTGTTATCATAATTTGTGCATTAGTTCATTAGATATACCTCTTACAGCCTTTCACAGTAGGTATGGTCTATACATGTATTTGGTTATGTCGTTCGGTCTCACAAACGCACTGAATGTTTTCATGGCACTAATGAATTGCGTATTAAATCCATAGTTCGATTATTTTGTGGTAGTCTTCATGGATGGTATCTTGGTGTACTCTCACACTCAACATGAACATTCCATCAATATTGAGATCATATTGCGTACACTGAGAGAGAGTTAGTTATATTCTAAACTATCAAAATTCCACTTTCGGATGGACTATATTCATTTCATGGGTTATGTTATCTCATAGACATTAGTATCAGTGGACCCAAAGGAAGTGAGAGCAGTAGTTTGTTAGGAGTATATGAATAATGTCATTGAGGTACAATGTTTAATGGGGCAGGAAGTTTACTACAGGTGCTTTATTTTGGACTTTTCACACTTAGCAGCACAACTTATGGGGCTAACTATGAAGGGTGATAAGTACTTGTGGACAAATTTCTGCGATTTATCCTTTCAAGAGATAAATGAGAGATTAAATTCAGCACTGATACTGATTTTTCTAGATCCAGGAAAGAGGTACACCATTAAATGTAATGCTTTAGGTATCAGGCTTGGAGTCGTGCTAATTCAGGGGGAAGGAGTCATTGCATACGGGTCTCGACAATTGCAACCACATGAGGGGCATTACCCCATGCATGATCTTGAGTTAGATACAGTTGTGTATGATTTTCACTGTTGGATATAATTTCCATTTAGAGATCATTTTGAGGTATAAACAGACGAAAATAGACTCAAGTATATCTTTACCAAATGTGATATGAATTTTATATATAGAAGGTGTGTTGAGTACCTTTAGTCATTTGACTTTGATATTACCAACACCCCTAGAAAATAAAACACAGTGGATGATGCGTTGAGTAGGATGACATAGATATAGGTAGTTCAGGAGGCCATAAATGAGTGGTAACTTATGGATCTGTTCTCTAATATTCATTTGGAGGTGCACAACAAAAAATGTAGGCATTTCTTTCTTCTATAGTTGTTATCTATACTCTACTAGATCTTGTGAGAAGGAGGAAGCTATAAAATCCTTAAGGCCTTGTCCTGAGGTATATTGTGTGAGGTGAAGACTCTACTTCCTATTAGACTGCAGATGAGGATTAGGTTTTTCGTTTTCATGGATGTGTATGTCTGTCAGAAGACATGCGTGAGGATCTATTCCCAGATTTTCATACCTTACTATTGGTAGTTTATCCTAGTTTCACCAAGATTTATCGAGATCTAAATCATCATTGTTGGTGTAAAGGAATGAAGAAGGATGTAGCTAGTTTTCTTATGAGAGGTTCCACCAATCAGTAGGTGAAGGTAGAGATTAAGTTACCGAAGTGGGTTTTATAGTAGTTAACCATTCTTGAGTGGAAGTGGAATGTTTCCATGATTAATTTTGTGATGGGATTACCCAGGTAACTTAGAGGAAATGTTGTTGTATGGTTTTTTGTTTATAGACTCACAAAGGATGCACATTTCTGACCGATCAAGGAAACCTTCACTTTTGATGAGCTTGGACAATTTTAAATCTGAGAGATAGTTCATTTTCAGGGGGTTCCAAACACTATCAACTCAAAAAGGGATTCCAAGTTTACTTCTTGTGTATGGAATGGACTATCGAGGGATTTGGGTACACAGTTACTTTTGTGTATCGCTTGCCATCCTAGATTGATGGCCAATTCGAGGGAAATATTCCAGTTTTGGAGGACATTCTTCAAAAATCCGGTTGGGATTTTAGGGGATCTTGGGAGAGACACATACCACTAGTGGAGTTTTCTTACAATAATAAATTCTAGGAAATGATTCATATGGAACCTTATGAGGCTTTTTATGGTAGGCCATGCTGATCACCCCTATGTTGGATAAAGATAGGAGAGCTAGCTATATTGGGACTTCATCTTGTCTAGAAGACCACTAAGTAGGTGGAGTTCATTCAGAATAGAATGGATACAACACCTTTTCACCATAAATCTTAAAACGATCGATGGAGACGACCACTGGATTTTGAGGTTAGAGATTAGGTTTTATTACATGTTAGAACGAGGTTCAGAAACAAGAGGATTAGGAGATAGGGGAAGCTTTAACCAAGATACATCTGGTTGTTGGATGTTTGGAGAGATTCAGGCCAGTTAACTATCAGTTATAGTTAACTTAGAGGTACTGGGTTATGTATAAAATCTTCCATGTTTCTTATCTATGACGTTACTCTTCAGCCCTTTTTCATGTTTTTTCAACCCGTGGAGGTTGATTTGGAGGTGGATACATCCTTCTTGGAGAACCTTATTCATAATTTAGATCATAATGTGAATTTTCTTTGTGTCCTTTATGTTTCTCTCATATAGGGTTATATGGAACCAAGAGCAAGTATTGGGTGAGACATTGGTTCGGGAGTCCAAAATACAATCACAATGGCTGGAGTTGTTCGCAGATTCTTCTTCACCATTCATATAAGAGAAATTTGAGGATGAGTTTTTTTAATATGGGATGTTTTTAAGGACATGGATATTCATTTCAAGTATGCATATTGATTTTGTGTTGTTTTGAGGAAAAAGGAGAAATTGGGTTTTTCTATGTACCAGCAGTGTACTACTGAGTACACTCAATGTACGTAGTTGTCAGGTAAAACTATGTGCTAGTTGTGTAACGACTGAGTATAGGGTTGTGTGATGACCTGGCTGACCTGCCTAAGTTGGGGGCCAGTTGAGGATAATACACTGTATGTACATTTAATGAACAAACATTGTAATTTTTCATTTTCATTTGTAATATTGGTGTGCATTTTCATCTTATTTCCAGGAATGTCTTCTTCATACCTTTGTTTGTATAAGAGAGAGAAGGAATGGCCGAATAACTCTAATCCCCTCCTGATTCTCCATCCAAACTCTGATTGAGATGTTGTCGGGTGAATTGGAATCCCACCGGTGAGTTCTCAAAACCCATAGAGCCTTTCTTCATGATTCCACATCTCTTATGAGTTATTAAATGTTGGGTGTTTGTCATTTTGTTGTAGATCTATTTCATTATAGGAAACTTCAATGGGTGTCATCCAATTATATCAATTGTGATACATCGAGGTAGGTTGTTTGTGCCTTTTATTGTTCGTGTTTGGATTTTATATGCTGAGAGTTCTATATACTCATGTTTGGGATTTTTCTTGATTTGTAATTTAACTATGTTTTCTACCTTCTATGGTTTTATTGATTGATAAATGGTTGTTACTTATGCATAAGGTTAGATACCATGTTTATGGGACAAACCATGGGTTCATTTCACATGTATGATCGTTTATGGTCATTTGGTCTAGAATGATTGTTAGGTTTTCCTTGTTTCCCATGCCTTGTTTTGTGATTACAGAGTTACTGATTATATGATATTCCTTGGATATGCATTTTGGATGTTTTAACAAGGGGAATTTTACTACGAGAGCTTCTTGAGTTAGGGTCATTTATGTATGTTTTACTGTTATGTTTACCCGTGGGTATTTATTGTGAGAACTTCAAGTTGGTCATCGACCCGGGGGTTTAGACCATGAGAGCATCCTAGGGGGTCATTTATAATTTACTGATGCTATGTTGACCAAGGTTTATTGAGAATGAGAGCTACCTAGGTTGTCATTGGTAAATGGTTAGTGCTATGTTAGACCAAAAGGGATAGACTATTATTTCTTCCTAGAGTGTCATTATTAAATGAATTGTTGTTATGCTAGACCAGGGGGTTAGACTATGAGAACCTTCCAAAAGGGTTATTATGGATTAATTGAATTATTGTGATGAGTCTGTCATGCCAAATCACAGCCTTGGACTTGATCTTACTTTAGTGTTTATATGGTCTTATAAGACAACTTTTTTGTTATGTACATTCAGGGTAAAAATCATAGGCTAGATCCCAAGGTTTAAATGATTCAATGGATTAATAATTAATGAAAATGAATGTAATTTAAAACTGTAGGATTGTTTACTTTTGAGTACTTCCTAGTTTATGATTCATTTTTTCATATTTCCTGCTATATATATTCACTGATAGTTAGGAATAGATATTTTTGTGGATTCCTGTCGGGATTTGTCTCACACCTTATTTGGTTCATGTTTTAGACCCAAATAGTTTACATGGTTGCAAGTACTGATAAGGGAAAGTGTGATTCTTCATGAGGTAAATTATTGTTGTTGTATCTATAGAGTATGGGAACAAGTTGAGGCTTGCGATGTTGTTGGTGTTTACTTTCATTTCAATGCAGTGTTTTTTGTATTGTATTTCCAGCATTGTGACTTGTTTGGATGAATTCCTAGACACATGTGATATTTGTACTTTATATATATATATATATTCCATTTTTTTATTACTCTTATTCTTCCAAAATTTTATTTGGTTTTATGGTATTATCGCTTCCACTACAATTGATACTACTTTTTTTACACTATGTTTACTCTACCAATGAAATCATAGTTTCCCCACTATCACACACTAGGCCCTCTCTAGTAGTCGGAAGCCTTTAGAATTTGGGAAAATGCGGTTGAGACCATGTGGGATACCAGGTATGAGGGACCCATAAGTAGCCTCCATATCTAGGATGCTACATTGGATATCGTTCAGTCCTTACCACGGAAATACTATAATGTCTGTTCTATATTATATAATAAGCCACCTTGACTTTCTTACCATGGTGGTAGTGTATTTGACATTTATAATCATAAATAAACTCCAACCATCTCATTTGAATCATATTTAACTCTTTATATGTGAATACATACTTCAATATTTTATTATCCATGTATATATATCAAAACATTAACTATAAAGTTATTTTCTACATATTTTTCAGTGAAAAAGTATTTCTTCCAAATCCAAATATTCAGTCAGATAATTTTTCTAATGAATATTTAATTGGCAAGTGACATACGATGTAATTATATAATTTTTCACAAGGATTATTCCTAGTCTCTTCTTTTATACATCACTGGTGTTTAAAAATCCTTCTCCATTGTAGGGTAGTGTACCTATCGATGTCCTGTGCAACATTTTTTCTCATTTCTTTAAAAAAATTCTCACATTAATCTATCCAAAATAATGTCGATCCATTTTAAGTTATCTTGGTTATTGGATTTGATAGTCATGATAAATATCTCAAAAAATAAATACTTTACTATCAAAAAACTAAAAAAATGTTCTTGGTTATAGTGATTGGTTTGGGAAATTATTTATTAACTTTTATATTAGAAAGATCCATAAATTTACCAATGTATGAGATTATATTACCTATGAATGAAACATTATATAATGAAAAAAATACCCTTTTTAAATTTCGAATAAAAAACTTCTCCTTACCCATGGACTTCAACTGAAATTCTCAAATTATCTTAACTCTCTTAATTTCTCCTAGAATATAAAATAATATCATATATTAATAATAATAAAAATGATAAAGGTAATATCTAATGAATCTATTCATCATATCCCTGATGATAATGGTGGAATTGGTAGGTAGAAATGTAATCACTCTAAATTCAAAATGACCATAGGTTTTATGAAAGGTTTTCTTGAAAATATCATCACTCATAACCCCCAAATGATGATATTAAGAACTATGGTCAATGATGGAAAATTATTCATCACAATAATGTTGATCAAAAAAGTCAACAATATGGTGTATAAGATACTTTTTCTAAATAGTGATCTTGTTATGTTCTTGATAATCATTGTGTAGATGCATTGATAAAAATTTATTATTTTAAAAATGAACTGGTGAAACCATTAGCGATTCACTAGGTTGTAAAAATACCTTATCAAGATTCTCATAGATTTACCTCTTCTATTCCTATAACTCAATCAGGTACTATCTATATAGAGTCTTTGAAATATGTGTAATACTTGTATACGTTCTAATAAAAGGTCAATTTTATGATTCGAAGAAAAACATGAGAAGTATTCTATAAATACATCAATATAAAACCAATATATAGGAATATTATTATTGTTTATTTTATCCCTAACCATTTCATATATACAACCATAATGAATATGTAGTATGTCCCACACCATGCAAGTAACATCTAATGGAAGATCATATTTATAATTTCAAAGAAAGATGATTATATGTCGATTCAGAATATAATACATGACTACCCATCCTCATAAAATGATATGGGGTCTACATAAAGAGATCTCATCCATTCCGTAAATCACGTCAAATTCAACTACAGCTAGGATCAGATGAATTTCAAAACCAATATTCCCACAGACTACTATTAGAGATGATCAATATATTTGACACACAATCATTTTACCATTTTGAAATTTTACTTATAACTCAAAATCTAGTTCATAAGGTGGTTACATGATACCCTTATAAAATTATTTGTATATAAAATAGTGGGTAGATAATGAAAAATAACATATTTTTAATTATATAGTGTATGATAAATATACCTTTCAATAGATTATTCTCATTACCCACTTTTGTATTTGTGATCACATGTATTTCCCATTGTCTTGGAGCCTCGGATTTTGTTGATGATAATTTTCGTCATTAACCATTTGATTCATATACTAATTTGTTTAATTTGTTTAATCCTTTTAATTATATCATTGTAGGGTTGTTGGAACATTCAGTTGATCCTTTTCACAAATCCTTTCATTGACTAGCCTCTTCACATGGATTCTTCATTAGTTTTCTCGATGACCTTATATTCTTTGGATAAAACATTTACCAGAACCATGAATGAAATTTCAAATGTACATCCACCCAAAATTTAGAAATAAATGAATATTGTTTTTCTTTTCTCAATTTTCGTGTCATTAGAATTTCCTTGAAATTCAATCTTTCTCTTTTTTCCAAAAAACCAAGAGAACATTGAGAGTTTTTAATTTTCAATTAGAACTTGAGATAACATATAAGTAATTATTCAAATATACAACATTATCTTATAGACAATAACCTTCATATATTTTGTCTTATTCTACTAATGAATCAGTCTACTTTGGTTTTAGGATCAATGATAAAACTGGAAGAATACCTTACATATCTAGTAAAATTTACATCAATGGTATTAATAGATTCATGATCCATATTATTTAGTTATAGAAATTACCTTTCTATTTTCAGTAGAAGTATTAGGGAAAAATATATTTTGAGAAATACCTTCCTAAAATCATCTCATTTCATAGAGTCAATTGCTCACATTTTAATCACATGATTTATAAAAGTCCATCATTGATCTGCTTCTCAATCCAAATGATATACTTCTAAGAAAACATTTTCACATTCCAAACATTGAAAAATGAATCTTATATTTTCAAGGTTACCAATCAATTTCTCAGAAATTAATGGATTAATGGAACTACTAAAATGATGTGGATATTTCTATTTAAAATATTCAATATTTATTTGTTCATTATTTTTACTATTTGTAAGTTCATGATGATTTATATTACCATTTATATATTGATGAGTTGGGGAGAATTCCCAAAAGATGTATCATATCATATACCATTTCATTATTTCCTCATGATTATGGAGATTTAATTTCACATCACATTCATTGTTAGCATAATTCATCTTATTTCTATCTTTTTATAGTGAAAAAAATCATAGGGTGAGAATCAAATGTGAAAATGAATAATCCTAAAATCATGAAAAAATAATTCATGGGATTTCAAAATCATGGAACCTACTTTTCAATATATGATACCTTAGGTTTAACCTCCCTTATTCATGGTCATTATGTATTTAAATAATTCATAATAGTTTATAAAAAAAATTTGAATTAACCTATGAATATAAACAAAAATTGTCTATCCTTATGTTCAATAATAGGTCCAATAAACGTGATCCAGTGATGACCGAGTTAATTTAATATCCATCATTTTATAGTTTTTCTCATAGTTTCATATATTCCATAAATAAATCAACATTATAGTTTCCAGACATTGATTTATTTTCTACGAAAACCACCCAATATCTACTTTACCAGTGCTTTTTAATGTTATCATATACATAATATTATCATCAGGGATTTAAAATCAGTTATCTAATACAAATATAAAAAACATATATAAACCCTACAATAATAAAAACTAGGGTGAACCAAGGAGTTCATATATATATATATAACATCATTTTAGATGAGTATCCAATACAAATCATAACTAAATCATGCCCCAATATCATAAATCTTTATAGTGTTTTGAAACGTTATATATAAATCATTTTATTTATTGAAATATCTTCTAACATCTCCGACTAAAATATTCCCACATTCTACACTTCTTAGGCACACCGTACATAAAAACTAACATCAAAACATGTGGAAAGGAAATAAATGAAATGATTAGATCATATGTTTTGTAAGGATAAACATAAGTTATATCAATGAATGATCATATGTTAGAAAACAATAATCATACGTGTATTAAAACATGATCATAAATTAATATATTCATTCAAAATTAGTCAAAGATCATAAATAATAAATCATGGAATAATTATTAGTTCTAAAAAATGAATAAATGAAAATAGTGGGGAATCATTAGTAATCAATCAAGATCCATGAGAGTATAGAATAATCAAAATACATAGGTTTTTGGAATACACATAAGCATAGAAAAATATTTACATAGTCAAGGATTGCTACCAAGAATATCATAGTGAATTGGGATCACTTCCTATTATGTAATTAACATATTCCAGATTCACTCCCAACACTACTATAGATTATATAGTCCCTTACTGAACTAGGAGAACACCCCATTGCACACATTATTACCTCATGAGATATCTATCGTTATCCAATTATTTAGAGGTCTATATAATTATAATCCCACCATTGAAAAAATGAAAACCATGAACATGTGTTCCACAAGATCATAAAATATTAATCATGTCATAATATCAAAACCATTAGAAAGGGAAAAAGTTTCATAAACATTTAATCATTTCATCATAGCATTAACAAAAAAAATTATTTTCAAAAATGTTTCATCATAAAATCATTAACCCATTAAAAAATAGGTTTTATATAATCAATACTAAAATAATCATCATAAAAAGAGATCCAGAGAGATAAATTATTTTTAATAATAATATAATATACATAATGAAATGACCCAAACTTTTTGAATAGTATATTAATTTACTCTTAATGATTTAATAGATATGTTAATGGTTAATTCTGAAAGAAGAGTCGAAGGCTTCATCCAGTAGACTCAAACCATATGAAGCCCACGTATCGCAGCTTGGGAAGGAGGTGGCATCTTTGGGCTTCACTTTGGACCAAGCCCAAGCGGAACACCAACGTGTCAAGATTGAACGGAATCTCCAATGAGATCATTCAAGTTAGTGGATATTACAACTAGGGAAATGTTATCTGAGGCTCCCCAAAATTCATTAACCATCGCACACCCTTTCCTTAGGTCATATGCGTGTGTTTTAAGGGATTATGTTTCAATGCCCTAATATGTAATCTCATAGTATTAATAAAATTATTGTTTCATCATTTCTATGTTATAACTATATTTTCTTAATAAAATATTTGTTTATTTATTTTAGAAGTTAAAATGGTATTTAAAATATTTCCCTTACATAGATAGTTTTTATGGAAAAATAAACATCATTTTTGAATTGGAAATGTCAAAATTAATCTTGGATAAATTTTTGGAAGTTTTCTAAAATGTTTCATTTTTATGAATAGTGCTGGATGAATAGTTTTTTATGATTACTAAAAAGATGTTTAATTGTTAAATAACTTTTCTGTGAATTGATTTTCAAAAATCTGATAGACACGGTTGTAATTAAGATGAAAAATGTGGTTCATTGAAATCAAAATAATTTTTGGTGAATAGTAATTTTTACCCCTATGAACAGTAATATGAATAGTAATATGAATAGTAATATGGATATTAATGTGACCATTATAATTAGTAAAACATATTATTATTTTATTTTCATAATTTTATAATGTATTGGAATGCTGACTAAATTTCAAGGTGTTAAAAAATGAGGCATATATTTTGAATTATAATTATTGAATAAATTATGATTTTAATTAATAATTAAATTAAAAATATTTAGAAAATTGTTTTCAAAAAATGGTGTTCATTTCTAGATTCTACGCATTGAAAAAGGGTTAGGTTGAATTTTTGGTATTTTTTTGAAACAGTTAATTTTTGGTGAATAGTAAAAATACATATTAGGGTTTCTCTATGTTTAAGGATATCATGATTGTATCATGATGATGTCATGTATATTTTTAGGGTTGGTCGATCAAAGGGGATGAATTATTGTATGAGGGGTCCCATGTGGCCTAACACCATGGGAATTACCCTGGGCAAGCCCATGGTTTTGAGAAAATCACTTGTGAGAATCCATTGAAATTATTAAAGTATCACTTCCCTTTCCCTATAAATACCCACCCTTTCCTCCTATTTTTTTCATTCAGAACTCTCCCACAACAAATATATGGTCTAATTACCTCCCAAGGAGTCCTATAAAGGTTTCCTCAAGCCTCCAAGGTCTCTACCTTTGAGTTTTAGGACTTACGTTTTAAGGTAAGGGGTTCATTCACTCTTCCCATTTTCAGAGTTCTACTTTCATGTCAAGTCTTTCATGTTCGTTTTTTCCATTTTGGGGTATAATATTTATATTCATAATACTTTCCTTTTATGTTCACATGATTAGAGACCCTATTTAATCTCATCAATTCATTTTTTTGATATTTTTAGTGACGATGTTAGGCTGCCAAAGTTTTCACAAGAGAAATCTTATTTTTGTCTTCCTTTCAGGTTTTTCATTTCATATGGTATGTTCTAGAAATTCCATTACCATGTTATTATATCCTTTATATTATGTCCCTATACCATGTTATGGATCATTTATGAGTGGGTGACCCATTTCCCCTCTCTTTTCAATGTTTTCTAAAACCCTGCAACATAGCTGTTATGCTGCCGAATTTTCGACTCAAAATGTATCTTCATTTTTCTCAAATTATTTTATTTTATTAAGTGAATACTAAAAACTCTTTATTCTACGAGGGTATTCAAATATATATAAAAATGTTCTGTTTTAAATTCCGGGATTTACATACATGAGATCCGCTTTCCTTTTCCATGGGTTTAAAGTGACATAATGATCACGTCTTTAAAGCAATTTTTAAAATGTTATGACTATGAAATGAAACCCATTTATTTTATGCTATATAGGTTATTTATGAAATGATTTATGATGATATTTGTGGATCACATGATAATAAAGACAAATTAATGGTGTGCCCTGATAGCACTCCAATGCATTGGGTAAAGACTTAATCCCTAGATATGACAATTTTGACGATACCTTGGTGAATAACCATGGTAAATTTTTTATGACACCTTGGAGATGGAACTTGGTGATACGGAAATTATTTTCTAAGTTAAATATTGTAGCCACATCTTCAAGTTATGAAACATGTTATATTTATTATGATATGTCTCATGATCTCTTTCTCATGCATTAATGTTATTTATCATGACTTTATTGATGTATCTGAAGTTCACATGTAAAATATTTGTCTTTCTTCCCTTGCAGGGCCTTCTGCTCACCATTTCCATTGATGTATGCTCCTAGGTTATGAGATGGTGTAATGAACTTAGGATGAACAATTAATAAGCCTTTAATGTGTTTAAGAATAATGTTTTATGTCTTCATGTATTATGTTCCTGGTTTCCAAATAACTAAACCTTAAAGATCCTCGGTTTTGTATAATGTAGTGAAAGGTTTATGTAATGAAAAAGGTGGGATTCCATAGTTGTTATCAAGGGACGGTTTAGTTATTTATGGAAATTATGATTTTAAAACATTAAAAAGACCTTTAATGAAAATATTAAATATAGGAAAACATCCTTGTATTTTAGTGAAGTATTGAGTTAGTGGTTTCCAAACAAATAAGTCCTTGTGTGGATACGAACAAGTAGAGGTTCCTCTAGCACAGATATACCTCGGATTGAAAACTCCGACAAGGTGTTTTCGGTTTGACCCGAGGTAAGATGGTTCACGACAATGGACTTTTCTGAACTCTTGGTTTGACACTCCTGGGGGATATGTTTGGTTAATCACGAGCTTTTTATGAACTCTTATGAAGAATTTATAGAAAATTTAAATGTTATGTATAGAATATGATATTTGAGAAATATAGAAATGAAATTCTTTTAGAATTATAATATAATTAAATAAAATGTGTTTCTCATTAAGGTTTTCTTATTTAATAAAATGGCATGAAATTGGAGGAACCGTGCGAATGGTGACCACAACAGACCTTATGCTGATAGTCCTTTGATGAAAGCTGGAATGGAAACGTTTATGAAAATTACGAATCAACTGACTCGGGTTATGGGAAATAAATTGAATCAAGAAGAGAGGGAAGATTCACCGAAAAGGGAAAAAAATTCATTGAGTCCTTCATGTGTCAATGACCACCAACATTCAATGGATCTACAGTCCCATCGGTTGCGGAACAATGGATAAGCTCCATTGAAAAGATCTTTTCTGTACTTCATTGTTCGGAACAAGAAAAATTATCCCTTGCTGTTTACCACCAAGAGGGGGAAGATGATCAGTGGTGGTCACTGATCAAAAACAAAAATCCAAGAGGAGAGACGGAAGCTATGGAGTGGGAAGAGTTTAGGTGAATATTATTCAATAATTATTTCCCTCATTCGATGAGAACAAGAATAGAGAAAGAATTTATCGAGCGGAAGCAGAAGGAGAATTAATCTTTTGGAATCTAAGAGATGAACTTCACAAGGCCTTCCCGTTATACCTAAAGCTTTGTCAGGGACCCTAATGGGAAGGTTGATAGATTCTTTGGTGGACTTTGACATCATCAACGGATGAATCTAGCCAACTAGGACTATAATAGCTACGAAGAAATAGTTCGAAGTGATATGAAGGTCGAACTGGAGTTTGGTGAGACACAGTGGTCTCACAAATCTAATGAGAAGAAGAGATATCTAGAACCAATCCCGGGAAGAAGCTTTGATCAGGAAAGAGGTGGAAAGCAAATGAAACTAGCCACATGCAATAAATGTGGTAAGAATCATTCAGTGAACTACTTGATCAGAAGTGGAAAGTGCTGCATTTGTGGAATAGAAGGCCATATTTCTCGGAATTGTCGTAGTGAGGTGAAGCCTCAACTCCCGAACACTCACGATAGAGGAAAGATGGTTCTGGGCCTTCTAGAAGTCCAATGCTTCAAGTGTGGATAGGTTGGGAACTTTTCTAATCAATGTCCAAATTCAAGGGCAGTGGAGGGGAATCACCATCAACCTCAGCAAAGGCCAAGGGAGCAAAGTCATGATTTTGATATCACAACAACTACAGTTGAAGCTCTGAATGTCGTGGTAGTAGGTACTCTTGTTGTCCACTCAACACTAGCAAGTACATTGTTTGATTCAAGTTCTACGCATTCCTTTATTTCCTCCGTGTTTTCAAAGAATATAGAACCAATCCCCAAACTTCTAGAGGTAGAGTTGTTAGTCAATACTCCAAGAGGGATTATCCATGCATAAGTAGTGTTTAGAGACTCTAGTGTTTACTTTAGTGAGCATAATATTTTCACAAATTTAGTAGTCATTCCCATGATGGAATTCGAAGTTATACTAAGGATGGACTGGCTCTGAATGTATAATGCTAAGATCAAATTCTGATGTAATGAAATCTTAGTAGACTTGAATGAACGACCTACAATTATCTTCCATGGAGAGATATCCCGACCTGATCTTTGTCTAGAGGCACCTCCTATAGCCTTCTTTATAGATTTAATTGGTGAGGATGAAGAAGGAAGAGGAATTATACAAATGGAAGATGTTCGGATTGTTTA
Source organism: Viscum album (assembly GCA_963277665.1). Classification (NCBI taxonomy): domain Eukaryota; kingdom Viridiplantae; phylum Streptophyta; class Magnoliopsida; order Santalales; family Viscaceae; genus Viscum; species Viscum album. The sequence continues at coordinate 186,500,620 of OY728133.1, read as the reverse complement.
GGAATACATGGATGTATTTACGGAGGAGTTACATGGGCCTCCTCTAGAAATAGAGGTAGAGTTATCCATTGGAGTCGTACCTGGATCTCAACAAATATCAAAGACCCCATATAGAATGGAAAATGTGGAGCTACATGAGTTAATGAAACAACTCCAATACTTGTTGGAGAAGGGGTTTTGTAATATCCCAGGTAAATAAAGAATAAAGAATTTTCATATTTATTAATATTTACGAATTAAATATTACTTTTATTTTAAAGGGGTTGCTATGTTCGATAGCGTACCCGATACGCAACGATGAGTTTCTTTGAAACTTACGTAGCACAATAGTAATAAAATAATATTATTTTAAATGTTAGTTAACAAGTAGCCGTTGTACTGGCGGGAATGGATAGAAATAACTAAAATATGATTAGATATGTTTTTAAATGTTTATACATTTACCCAATAAAAGATAAAGGCTTAAAATACGGAAAGAGTTCAATTTTAGGGCATATATACTCTAATTTTCACTAAAGGTTCACTTATCACCTTTTAATGGTGAACCGTCATTAAATATAGTTTTGATCACTATTATACTTTATTTTGGACCAAATATAACTCTTCTTTAGAATCGGGACATCAAAATTAACTTTGTGTAAATTTTTTGGTACCTTTCTGATAAAGTTCATTTTTTTATGAATAGTGTAAAATGTTGTATTTTAATTCAAAACCTCTTTTTAATCTAATTTATTTATATGATTAGATTATTATTTTAATTGGTTTTAAAGTGAAATTAGAAAATATTTTTACCAGTTAATCCAATGGTGGTCATTGGAATCAATTTCACTTTGAAATTGGACTTAAACTGGTGTCAATCTTTTGATACTTATTGTTTCACAAAAACACGCTATTTGTCATGACAACGGGAATTAATTATTAAATTAATTAATTTGACTTATATGTTTTGAATTTTTTAAGTTGGACTTCATTTTTGAATTCGGAATATCAAATATAGCTTAGGGTGAATTTTTGGTAATTTTCTGAAAAACTTCAATTTTTGATGAATAGTGAAACCACTAAGTGGTAATCAAGCAAACTGATTTTTCAGTTAAATGAAAGTTTACCACTAATGTGTATTGAATTTTGAAAATCCGACATACATGGTTGTCATTAAGAAGTAAAATGTGGTTCAATGAGATTAAAATAATTTTTTGGTGAATAGTAACTTTTTTTCATTAATCGCGATTAGAGGTAATTAGTGTAGTTTAAGGTAAAAATGGTATTATAAGAATGTAAAAACACCATGAAACTTGTCCTACACCTATTGGGTGAGTCATGGCCGACCAAGACAAGCCATGGGCCAACTTGGGGACCCCATGGAGCCACTTTAGTTGGAAAATGACATTAATATATTTTTCTTTAATGTTAAAGTGAAAATGACACTAACATAAATTGTTTTACTAAAATAATTTTTGAGTGGGGTTATACAAGTCCAAATTTTGATTATAAATAGTCATTGGAAAGCTAAAATGATTTCCTACATCATAGTATTTGTTTTTATAATTTTTAGACATTAAATAAATAAATTATATATGACATAATAATGATGCAGTGATGACATCATTATTTGACGATTTAAATAAAATGGAAAGATAATGAAAAATCTAAAACCTACACATGTCCAAAACCAATTGGATGAGTGGATTTAGAACCCTTATCACCTTATCCACGAAGTATATCAATGTGGGACATTTTAAAACCGAAACACATTTTCAAATAAAGTAATATTTCATAACTTTCCAAAAGTGCCCCTCCTCTCCTCTTATAAAAGGCCACCACCTCTACCCCATTTCACACACTCATCAAGCCTTTGGCTCGGCCAAAACCTACCCATTTACTCTCTCCACATACCTCTCCTCATCCTAGTGGATTACCTTTGGGAATAAGCCTTTCAAAGGAATCCTTTAGGCTCAAATCAAAAGGGAGTTACACTTTTAAAGGTAATTCATTCTCTCTTGTTCATTTGTTTTATTTTGCTTCTCCAACCCTATAAACTCTTTTTATTTACTTCTTTTGTAACAACACCAGTATCTTAAATATACTAGGATGTTTTTATAATATTTATTTGAGCTACACTCTCACACAGCTACATCAAATGGTTAAAGAACATACGGTTTCTGTGGATGGCGAAATTCTGCCTCCCGAAACGATGATTGTTCAATACTCATTTAACACCTTCAAGGGTGGCCATTATGATGTAAATATTTTTATATATGATATATAATATGTTTATGTTTTCTTTAAGCTTCTGTATTTTTCATTTTTGGCATACCTTTATGGTTTCCATTATGGGTAAACACGATATCTTCATTTAAGGAAGTGCGGACTACCGCCCCCTAAAAGTGATGTGATTCGTTAATGCCATATGTGGGACGTGTAAAGGATGGATTTAAAGTTATTATATATGATGTTATACTGGAATTACAATATACCTCTATATCATTATTATTTCTTTAAATTAAAGTATGAGATAGAAATGAAAGTAGCGTTCATGCGTACGTACGGCTTACCGTCTCCATGAACGGTGCATTTCATTTCTTATCCCCAAATGTAATGTACTATTAAAATTACATGTATATAATGTATATATATAATTAATGATATATATAAATGATGAATATAATTATTGAATTAAAATATACATACCTCTCATTTAGTTTTAATTCCACTAATATGACAATGAAATGAAAGTAGCGTTCATGCGTACGTACGGCTTACCGTCTCCATGAACGGTGCATTTCATTTCTTACCTCTAAATGATTATGTAATATTATATATACATGTATATGCTGGATATATATTATATATATGATATCCAAATCAGGAATTTCATTCTGGATATAAAGAACTTTTGACCACACGAACATCATGTAATTGTAAGAAGTCCACTTTCGACTTAAGAACCAAATATTGACAAAACAAACATTATTAACATAAATGGTTACATAATGTTTATAACATTTCAATAAGTGATATAAAAGGAATAATGAAATTTAAAAAGGTTCTTAATAATGTATAAATTAACTCAAGTTTATTATTCAGGACGTTAAAGAACGATCGAGTCAAGTCGGACCCGAGGTAAGGGACTTCGTCTCAATCTCCTTTCATTGAGGCATATTTCGTTTTATACACAACTTTCTTTTATACGGTGTATAAAATCCTATGAATTTTACTTTTATACAAAAGGAATCTTTTTATACGAAGCGTTTTACTAAATGACAAAAAGGAATGTTTTTTTTAACGTACGCGGTGACAATGACTTTTTCCGCCGTCGCGAGTATTATTTGATCTTTAGCTTTCTCAATAAGTCGTAATGTTTTTAGAATAAAATAAATACCATATACTCTTTTATGTATTTTGGTATTGAAAATGGTTTTGAAAAAGTATTCTATTATGTCAATATATTTATGATATACTGTGATTGAAATGTGGAAATGTTATCATTCCTTTATATTGGTTTTATGTTTTATGATTTTATACTGGTACTTGGACATTTTAACGGGTGGTTACGTTATAAACCATATGACGGGTGGTGCCGTGAATACCAGGATGGGTGGTTATGTTATAACCTCCAATGCATTGGGTATGGAAGTCGGCCGTATGGCTATTCCATTAAGTATGTATGGAAATTGGCCGTATGGCTATTCCATTAAGTGATATGTGTGGAAGTCAACCGTATGGTTATTCCACTTAAGTATTTTTATGTCCCAAGTTACCTTTATATATTCTATGTGTTCTTTATATGGGTTTTATGGTAATCCTTTGGTTACAAAAAGGTAAGTAATGATACTTTATTCAGTGAAGATTTTTTTTACTACTTCATGAAGGTGAAGGTATTACTTTGATATAGTATACATGGTTTACTTGATGTTTGAAAATCTAACTGTTTTCATTCTTTTTGTATCCCTTACTGAGCTTTTTATGCTCACCCCAAGTTTTTCGAAATGTTTTTCACAGGACTTAAAGTGGAATAAGGTTAAGGATGGGATCAAGGGAATTTCATGCTATCTAAAACATGGAATCTAAACATCTTTCTTTTTAAGAGTTCTTATTTTATGGAGACTTAGTAGAAGTGTCTACTTTGTAATCTTTTAAGATGTAATAGTTATGTTATAATTCTCTAAAACTCTAAACCTGAAAAGATCCTCAATGTGAATTATTCATTTAATTAAATATTAAGTAAGGTTTAAGGCTGGGGCCTTATAGTTGGTATCAAAGGTCGGTTTAGACAACATTAGGAGTTAGAAAAGTGATAAATTATAATATGATTGAAATGATATAGCATTTACGGATTACCATGTTGCTTCGCCTAAGATATTTCTGTGTTCAGAAGGGTTTTCTGAGGAAACAGAGCAGCTATGTTGGGACGACATCAGGAGAAAGATATCCTTCCAAATCAGAAACCTGAGATGGTCGGAATCGGAACTGAACAGTTTGTTGCAGTGATGGAACAGTTGACTCAGGCTTTAAATGGTGGTGGTATCCATGAACGAGATCAGCCAGATCAACCGCAGAGGAACATGTCAGTGGTGGAACATTTCATGAGGCAACATCCCCCATCATTTAGAGGATCATCTGACCCTGTGCAAGCTGAAGGGTGGATTAAAGCACTGGAGAAGATTTTTGATGTCATGGGGTGTTCAGAACATCAAAAGGTTAGTCTTGTTGTTTACCGTTTTGAAGGTGAAGCTGATCAGTGGTGGTCGATGGTGAAAAATATAAGGGATAGTGATGAGATTGAGGATCTTCACTGGGACGAATTCAAAGGTATGTTTCTTGAGAAATATTTTCCTAAGGTGGTTCGTCTTAGGATGGAAAAAAAGTTCCTAGAATTGAGGCAGGAGTATGATTCAGTGGCTGATTATGAAGAAAAGTTCACTCGATTGGCAAGGTATGCTCCAAACTTCATACGAGATCTTGATAGTAAAATAAACCGTTTTTACTCAGGGTTAAAGCCAAAGTATCGAAGGGCTTTAGCTTCTCGTGAGATCAAAAGTTATGAAAAACTTGTTCGATGTACGGAGAAGGTGGAAATAGAGTTTGGCGATGATCAGGTGTTCTATGACAAACAACAGAATAAGAGATCTAGTTGGCAGGAAAAGGGGAAGAATTCATCAAAGAAGCAAGGAGGTAAGAAAACCAAATATCCATCCTATGAGAAGTGTGGTAAAATGCATCCTGGAGAATGTTTATCCAAGTCTGGTAAGTGCTTTCGGTGTGGTAAGTCTGGTCATATTTCTCGTAATTGTATGGAAGATGATCAAGCAGGAAATGAAAAGCCAACGGTAAGATGTTTTAAGTGTAATGAAATGGGTCATTATGCAGACGAGTGTCCGACAAGGAGCTTGAGTGATGGGAAGTAGTTATACTACAAGTAGAAAGGGGTGGTAAAATCCATTGCAACAACTTCAGCAGATGATGGGCCATCGAATGAAGTGGTATCAGCTCCAGGGAGCTCAGTATTTTTCGAAGATTGACTTGAGGTCGGGGTACCATCAGTTGAAAGTAAAAGAAGCAGACATTCCGAAGACTGCGTTCTGTACTAGATATGGCCATTATGAATTTGTAGTTATGCCTTTTGGGTTAACCAATGCACCTGCTGTATTCATGGACCTTATGAATAAAATTTTCCATGAGTTCTTGGATAAGTTTGTGTTTGTGTTTTGAGGTTTGTGAAGAGGTTGTTTGTGCCTTGTGATTCACAGTTGAAGAGAGAGCTGTTATGTGAAGCTCATAGTTCTCCGTTTTCAGTTCATCCGGGCAGTACTAAGATGTACAGAGGTCTGCGGGAGTATTACTGGTGGGATGGAATGAAAAGAGACATTGCTGATTTTACTGTGAAGTGTTTGACATGTCAACAGGTTAAAGCAGAGCAGCAGTTACCGAAAGGGATGCTTCAGCCTTTAACAGTGCCAGAGTGGAAATGGGAAAACATATCCATGGACTTTGTTGTGGGATTACCGAGGACATCTCGAGGTAATAATGCAATCTGGGTTATTGTTGATCGCTTGACCAAATCTGCTCATTTCCTTTCTATACGAGATACTTTCTATCTAGATCAACTTTCCCGTTTATATCTTAAAGAGATAGTCAGGTTACATGGAGTTCCTCTCTCCATTGTATCGGATCGTGATCCCAGGTTTACTTTTAAATTTTGGAAAGGCCTTCAGAAGTCGTTGGGTACTGAATTAAAATTTTAGTACAGCTTTTCATCCTCAATCAGATGGGCAGTCAGAACGAACAATTCAGACATTGGAAGATATGCTACGAGCTTGTTTTATGGATTATCATGGAAGTTGGGACCAACATCTTTCTTTGGTTTAATTTTCTTATAATAACAGCTTTCATTCCAATATACAGATGGCACCATTTCAGGCATTATATGGGAAGCGGTGTCGAACTCCAGCACTTTGGAATGAAGTGGGTGAAAGGAAGCAGATGGAACCAGAATTGGTAGAAGAGATGGCAGAAAAGTTCAGTTGATTCAGAAGCACATGAGAACAGCTCAGAGGAGGCAGAAGAGTTATGTGGATAACCGGAGGAAGGATCTATCTTTCGAGGTAGGTGATCATGTTTTTCTAAAGGTTTCTCCTTGGAAAAGTGTGATGAGATTTGGTAAGAAAGGAAAGCTGAGTCCAAGGTTTATTGGACCATATGAAATTCTGGAGAGAGTTAGATTAGTTGCATACCGGGTGGCTTTACCTCCGAGTTTATCTCAGGTACACAATGTTTTTCATGTTTCGATGTTGAGGAATTATATGCCAGATCCATCTCATGTTTTGAGTCTAGAGGTAGTTCAGCTGGAAGAGAACCTATCTTATGAGGGACAATCGGTCCAGATTCTTGACCACAGGGAGCAAGTGTTACGGAATAAGGTGATTAAGCAGGTAAAGGTTTTGTGGAAAAACCACATGATTGAATAGGCAACATGGGAATTTGAAAATGCTATGAGGGATAAATACCCCCACTTATTTTGATAAGTGAATAAAATTGCGAGGACGCAATTCCCAAAAGGGGGGAAGGTTGTAACATCCCAGGTAAATAAAGAATAAAGAATTTTCATATTTGTTAATATTTACGAATTAAATATTAATTTTATTTTAAAGGGGTTTCTATGTTCGATAGCGTACCCGATACGCAACGATGAGTTTCTTTGAAACTTACGTAGCACAATAGTAATAAAATAATATTATTTTAAATGTTAGTTAACAAGTAGCCGTTGTACTGGTGGGAATGGATAGAAATAACTAAAATATGATTAGATATGTTTTTAAATGTTTATAAATTTACCCAATAAAAGATAAAGGCTTAAAATACGGAAACAGTTCAATTTTAGGGCATATATACTCTAATTTTCACTAAAGGTTCACTTATCACCTTTTAATGGTGAACCGTCATTAAATATAGTTTTGATCACTCTTATACATTATTTTGGACCAAATATAACTCTTCTTTAGAATCGGGACATCAAAATTTACTTTGTGTAAATTTTTTGGTACCTTTCTGATAAAGTTCATTTTTTTTATGAATAGTGTAAAATGTTGTATTTTAATTCAAAACCTTTTTTTAATCTAATTTATTTATATGATTAGATTATTATTTTAATTGGTTTTAAAGTGAAATTAGAAAATATTTTTACCAGTTAATCCAATGGTGGTCATTGGAATCAATTTCACTTTGAAATTGGACTTAAACTGGTGTCAATCTTTTGATACTTATTGTTTCACAAAAACACGCTATTTGTCATGACAGCTGGAATTAATTATTAAATTAATTAATTTGACTTATATGTTTTGAATTTTGTAAATTGGACTTCATTTTTGAATTCGGAATATCAAATATAGCTTAGGGTGTAACGCCCCGACCCCAGTTACCCAGAGTCGGTGCATTATTACATAACATTGGTATGATCACAAGAAAGATCAAATCTCGAAAGACCGATTGGTTTAGTAGTCTTGGAAACACTAGATATATTCATAAGTCTTACATTACATCATAAAATAAAAAACTACTACAACAACATATTGTCTCCATAATCCACACTCATATCCCCACATAATATCCCTGCAGGTCATTCATAATTTACTTCTTCACTTCCTGGGAAAAATAAAACATAGAAAAGGGGTGAGCTCAAATGCCCAGTAAGGATAACAATATAGCGGAAACTTTCATAAATAAGAATAAACATTTAAGGCAATGTATAACTAAAACAAAAGCCTTTTAAACTTGAACTTTTAACACAGTATGGCATAAATAAAATGAGATAATGACATTTACTTATTCACATGGTTATTCTACTAATTGAATAATCACATGCAAAATCAATAACCACTTTCATAATGATGGAATGCATAATGCAAGACTATCATAACCACATAGCCAAGGCCTCGTGCCAAGACTACAAATAAGATTTTGTCAAGGCCTTGTGCCAAGACACTAGTTTGTCTCATGAGACCTACCGATGCATCGAGGAGCTATAGCGGGCTCCACCCATCAATATTAATTCCAATGCATTCCCATATGAAAAGGTTTAAACATAACATAAACATTCGTATTAAAACTAGCATACGAAATGTCAATACTTTCACCATAAACTATGAATGGTATAAAAATAGCACATCCACAGTCAAACATATCACAAAACCTTCAATACAATATAGAAGTTTTGTATCATAATAAATCAACTTCAAATAATCTTAAAATCCATCAAAGGATGTTGACATATATGAAATCAAAATTCTTTTTAAAGAAATATCTCCTTTTATTTTGAAATCATTTAAGATCCATATAAAATAAAACATTTTCTTTGAAAATATTCTTATAAGCTTGTAAGGAAAGCTTTGAATATTTTATAACGGCGGAAAATAACCGCACCCGCCGTATAAGTTGAAAAAAAACATTCTTACCTTAATTCTGTCGAAAAGGTTAAAAAGGACCTTGTTTTGAAAACAACAGAAAGATTCCTCTTATAAAAAGTAAAACAACGGTATAAATGACTTTAACCCATATTCTTGTAAAAATGTTTTGAAATACATTTTGAAGAAACATGGATGTGGATGATAACAAGATCCTAGTAGATTATTACGTATAAACAACCTCGGATAATGAAGAGATTGTGAAATAACCCTTACCTTGTACTTTTCCTTGGTTGGGGTAGGTTAACCTCCTCTTCTTCGGGTTCTTCCTTTTGATTTGATCAAAAGGGTCCTTAGGTTGGCTTTCTGATCAACCTAAGGCCTCTAAGTTGTAGTGAGGGATGTTGGGAGAGTATTTGGGCAGAGTTTGTCTGAACCAAAAAGGATTTGAAGGTGTGAAGAAATGAGAAGGAGGAGTGCCCTTTTATAAGAGGGGTGAGGGGCACCTTTGGAAAAGCTAGAAATATTAATTTATAATAAATTCATATTCGGTTTATAATGGCTCCAAAGTTGATTATTAAAAGGTTAAGGTGGGTATAGGTCGAAAACCACTCAACCAATAGAATTTAGACAGGTTTGGGTACTTATAGTAACCTTATCTCTAAGTATTAACTCTAAGTTAATTAGTTTCACTTTTACAATGTCTCTTTGTATTTTTATATAATATGGTTAATAAACTTACTATATACATACAAGCGACCCCCAAGTGGTCCATTAATGATGAACCTATCATTATATAAGTCTCTTGGCCGAACATTAGATTTTTAGGAATTTAATATCAATTAATAATATAATATTTGTTTTAAGAACTCTTTTATGTCAATTTTGACACTATTCAATAGTTGATTTTTTTGAAACTCATAACAGATTGATTACTTCGAACAAAGTCAATTAAATCAATCCTAATATATCATATTATCCTAGAAAATTATTTTAATTCATTAAAAGTTTCATATTATATTTATTTGGGTATTTATAATATCAATTATTTTAATTGTTCACTATTATAGTAATTACTGCATCATCATTGTGTCATAAATAAAATAAATTATTTAATGTCTAAAAATTATAAATAAAATATCATTATGTAGGAAATCTTTTTATCTTTCTAATGAATATTTATAATCTAAAATCCAACATATATAACCATATGTAACAATTGTTTTTCTAAAAGATATATGCTTGTGTCATTTTTGTATTCATTTTAACTTAATTAAAATAAAGTGTCATTATCACTTACAAGTGGATCCATGGGGTCCCAAAATAGACCCAAAGATGCCCATGGTCGACCATATATCAAACAATAGGGTTAGGACACGTTTTAGGGTAATTTAGTATTATTATAATATTATTTTTTAATCCTTATTTACCGGATTTACCCTTAACCATGGTAAATAAAATATTTACCGCAGTAATTATTCAAAATGTCTAAAAATTAAAGTTACCTATTTACACAATTTGAACATCCTGATTCCAAATATGGAATCCATTTTCCTAAATTCAAAACACAGAAGTGGCAGAAATTAATTTAAAATTAATTCCCGCTGTCAAAACAAAAAGCGTGTTTTTAAGAGATAATAACTATCAAAAGATTGACACTTGTTTATGTTCGGTTTAATTGTAAAATTATGTCCAATGACCAACATTATATTAAATGGTAAAAATATATTCTAAATATACTTTAAAACTACTAAAATACATAATTTATCACTATTAATTATTTTGATTAAAAAAGTTGTTTTTAATTAAAATTAAGTAATTTTCACTATTCATCAAAATATGAAAGTTATCCGAAAAGTACCAAAATTACACCTTAGGCTAAATTAGATATTCCGAATCCAAAAATGAAGTCCATTGTGAAATATAAAATATATATAATTTTAAAAAGTAGATATTACTATTCATAACGGCTAGTTTGATTGGTTGTTAGAACTCGGTGTTGCGTACAACACACGCTATCGCATTATTCAAAGAGAAGCGTACCGTAGAAGCTTGGGGTGTTACATTCTACCTTCCTTCAAATAATTTCGTCCTCGAAATTTCTAGAATACTATCGCATGAATAGACTCGGGTGGTTCTTCATCATAAGTTCCTCGGGTTCCCACGTTGCCTCTTCCATCTTATGGTTTCTCCACAAAACTTTTACCAGACGCGTCGTCCGGTTTCTCAGTACTTGTTCTCTCGTATCAAGAATCCTGACGGGCTCTTCACAATAGGAAAGATCAGGTTCCAGTTCTAATTCTTCATAGGTGAGTACATTCTTTGGATCAGGCATGTATTTCCTCAACAGAGATACGTGGAACTCATCGTGAACTTTGGAGAGACTTGGTGGCATTGCCAATCGGTAAGCTACAACCCCAATTCGTTCTAGAATTTCAAAAGGTCCGATGTACCTGGGACTCAATTTACCTTTCTTACAAAAACGTATGACTCCCTTCCACGGAGATACCTTCAGGAAAACATGATCACCGAATTGAAATTCCAAATCCTTCCTTCGATTATCGGCATAGCTCTTCTGCCTACTTTGAGCTGCTTTGATGTGATTTTGTATTACTTTCACCTTTTCCACCGTTTCCTCCACCAGTTCTGGGCCTACAAGTTTTCTTTCACCAATGTCATCCCAACAGGTTGGTGTACAACATCTCTTTCCGTATAAAGCTTCATATGGTGCCATCTGAATACTCGAATGGAAGCTATTGTTATAGAAAAATTCTACCAGAGGTAAATATTGATCCCACATACCCTGAAAGTCAAGTGAGAAAGATCTCAACATGTCTTCTAAGGTTTGAATAGTCCGTTCTGATTGTCCGTCTATCTGAGGGTGGTACGCAGTGCTCACATGAAGTTCAGTATCCAGGGATTTCTGAAGACTTTTCCAGAATCTTGAAGTAAAACGGGGATGACGATCAGAAACAATCGATAGGGGTACTCCATGAAGTCTCACAACTTCATTAATATATAGTCTTGATAGACGTTCCAGGTGTAGATCTTCTCTTATAGCAAGAAAATGTGCTGACTTGGTAAGACAATCAACAATAACCCATATTGCATCGTTCCTTCTAGGAGTCTTTGGTAGCCCCATGATAAAGTCCATCGTAATATTGTCTCATTTCCACTCCGGTATGGGAAGAGGTTGCATGACTCCTCCAGGCTGTTGCCTTCCAGCTTTCACTTGTTGACAAACCATACATCTTGACACAAAATCAGCAATCTCCCTCTTCATGTTGTCCCACCAAAAATGTTCCTTCAAATCTCTATACATTTTGGTGCTCCCAGGGTGTATAGAGAAATTGGAACTATGAGCATCATCCAGCAATTCCCTTTTTAGATCAGGTATATCGGGAACACAAAGTCTCTTCCCAAATTTCAAAATTCCATCTTCATACATAAAGTCTCTCAATCTCCCATCATTCACAGCTTTAATCTTCTTTTGAAATTCTTCATCATCGGTCTGAGTACTCTTAATCCTTTCTATTAAAGATGGTTTGGCAACCATTTGAAAAAGAAATGATGTTTCGCCTTCCCTGGTTATTCCCATTTCCATCTTCACTAGATCCATGAAAATTGGATCCCTTTCAATTCTCATATTGTTCAAAACTCCATGGTCTTTTCTACTCAAAGCATCTGCCACCTTGTTTGCTTTCCCCGGGTGGTAGTGTATCGTGCAATCATAATCCTTGAGTAATTCAAGCCATCTCCTTTGCCTCATGTTGAGTTCTTTTTGTGAGAAAATATAATTCAAACTCTTGTGATCAGTATAAATCTCAACATTTTTCACCATTGAGGTAGTGCCTCCATATTTTCAAAGCAAAGATCACAGCTGCTAACTCGAGATCATGAGTAGGATAGTTTTGTTCATGAATTTTCAACTGTCGTGATGCATAGGCAATAACTCTATCATTCTGTATAAGGACACAACCAAGTCCTTTCTTCGATGCATCACTATAAATAACGAACCCATCATTCCCCGATGGTAGAGTCAATATAGGAGCATTGACTAATCTTTTCTTCAGTTCTTCAAAACATTCTTCACACTCTTTTTTCCAAACAAATTTAACCCCTTTACGTGTGAGCTTCGTTAATGGGTTATCCAATCAGGCAAAATTCTTGGACGAAACGTCGATAATATCCTGCCAAACCAATAAAACTGCGTACCTCAGTTATACTCGTAGGTGATGGCCATTCTTGGATTGCCTTGGTCTTAGAAGGATCAATAGAGATTCCATCTTTAGAGACAATATGGCCAAGAAAAGAAATCTCCTGATGCCAGAATTCACACTTGCTAAAATTCCCATATAATTCATGCCTCCTCAGAGTCTTCAAGATAATGCGCAAGTGATTTTCATGATCTTAGTAGGTTTTGGAGTATACCAAGATATCATCAATAAATACCACCACAAATTCATCAAGATACTCCTTGAAAACTCTATTCATCAGATCCATGAATATAGAGGGTGCATTAGTCAATCCAAAAGGCATTACAGTAAACTCGTAATGCCCGTACCTGGTTCGAAATGCTGTCTTCGGAATGTCTTCCTTCTTTACACACAACTGATGGTATCCAGATCGAAGTTCAATCTCTGAAAAGTATTGAGCTCCATGTAGTTGGTCAAATAAATCATCAATACGAGGTAGGGGATACTTGTTCTTTATCGTTATAGCATTGATCTCCCTGTATTCGATACATAACCTCATAGATCCATCTTTCTTTTTAACAAAAAGAACAGGGGCTCCCCATGGAAAAACACTATGGCGAATAAATCCCTTATTACTCAATTCCTCTAGTTGTTTTTTTAGTTCAACTAATTCTATAGTGGTCATTCTATAAGGGTTCTTCGATATAGGCCTTGATCCAGGAATTAAATCAATGGAAAACTCAACTTCTCATTCTGGAGGATGTCCAGGTAAATCTTCCGGAAATACATCTACAAATTCTTTCACAACAGGTACATCCTCTATTTGAACATTCCTTTACTCACCCGCAGTTATTTCATTCTCTTCCTCCCCAATAATTGAATTTAGTTGAGCTATTGAGGGTGGATCTAAATAAGAATTAGGTGGTGATGATTCTGCTCTAAATATAAGGTGTTCCTTATCATTATCATCAAGAATCGTAACCTCTTTCTTCTTACAATAAATCTTCACATCATAGTCTGAAAGCCAGTCCATACCGAGGATTATGTCAAACTCAATCACAGGTATGACGATGAGATCAGCAGATAACGAACATTTATGTGCTCTAATGGGGACTGATTCACAAAACTTTGTTGCAACGATACTTCCCTTAGGAGTTTTAACTGACAACTCCCTTGTTAAATCAAATTGGAAATATCTAATTTTCTTAGCAAACTGGGAAGATATGAAACAATGCGATGATCCAGAATCAAATAATGCATTTGCTAAACATGAGGAAACCATTAAATTACCTTCCACCACGTCCTTCGGAGCTTCTACCTCAGCAGTAGTGATAGCATAAGCTTGGCCTTGATCCCTTGGCCTTTTCTGAGGTAAGTTCTCCTGAAGCTTAGGACATTCATTCGCATAATGTCCCATCTCCCTGCAATTGTAGCACTGAACGTTGGTGTCTTCCTTCTTCCCTTTGCAATCACGAGCTTGGTGGCCTTTTTCACCACACTTGTAACAGACTCCCATTCCCTTCAAGCAAGCACTGGGGTGTTTCTTCCCACATTTACCACAGGATGGATATTCAACCTTTCCTTTCTTCCCCTTATTTCCATTCCCAGATTGATCAGTAGGCCTCTCCTTCTCTTGCTTTGCTTTAAAGTCATAAGACTTAGAGAATTCCTTTTCGGTCTTGATAGCACATGAGACAATGTCTTCGTACGATGAAAAGGATTGTGAGACTAATGCTCGACGGAGAAATGGTTTTAACCCATCAAAGAAACGATCAATCTTACTTCTTTGGTTACGTATATAATCACCAGCGTACCTTGCTAACCTTGTAAAGTTAGCCTCATACTTTGTGACATTCTCATCCTCCTTCTGTCTCAGACTTAGAAATTGCCTTTCCATATCTGCTCGATGGTCGCGAGGAAAGTATTTTTCTAAAAACATATTTTTTAAATCCCTCCATTCCATATTTGATACTTCATCATCTTCCTTCATATTTTGAATCAATGACCACCATTGATCAGCATCTCCAGTGAGGCGGTAACTGCCATGATAACTTTTTCCCTTTCACTGCTCCCCAAAGCCTGAAATATTTTCTCTAGGGAAAATATCTGTTGCTCAGCTACTAAGGGATTTGTACTCCCATTGAACGTTGGTGGTTGTTGCCTCATGAATCGATCTAACATTGATCCTCCACACTTCGGATCAGGGTGCTCTATACGGGTAAGGTTATTATTCATAACCTGAGTAAGTTGTCCCAGTATGGTGATTAGCTGATCGGCTCCAGTTCCATCACCAGCTCCACTATAATTATCTTGAGCAGGAGGGCAATCCCTAAATGGAGTGCGTGCATTGATACAGTTTCCATTTCTTCCACTAGGCGCCATTTTTAAACAATGGCATAAACTAGATCAGTTTATAAATCAAAATACATAATCCAATAATTATAAAACACTTAACATAGATTGAACTATTTATGGATATAATCCATAATCATAAGAATGTTTTCTTTGAGTAAGTATATACTCATAATCCCTTCAAAATGATTTGTAAAGAAAAATGAGAGTTATCCTAAGAATATCCCCCGGGAGTGTCGTAACCAAGAGTGCAGCAAAGCCTGTTGTCGTGCACCAGTTCCCGTTCGAGTCTAGCTCAAAGCGGTGTTTTCGGGTTTTACCCCTAGGTACATCTGTGCCAGAGTCGCCTCTACCTGCTCGTATCCAGACAGGGATGTATTGCTCGGAAAACTCACAAAATCTCTACAATACCAAAATTCTAGGAAGTTCTTCTATACTAATCCTCATAGTTCATCTTAGGTCTACGTGCTCTAATCAGAGTTTATCTAAATCTAGCTTGCAAGTTTTGTACTAAACTTCCTCTGATACCAAATGTAACGCCCCGACCCCAGTTACCCAGTGTCGGTGCATTATTACATAACATTGGTATGATCACAAGAAAGATCAAATCTCGAAAGACCGATTGGTTTAGTAGTCTTGGAAACACTAGATATATTCATAAGTCTTACATTACATCATAAAATGAAAAACTATTACAACAACATATTGTCTCCATAATCCACACTCATATCCCCACATAATATCCCTGCAGGTCATTCATAATTTACTTCTTCACTTCCTGGGAAAAATAAAATACAGAAAAGGGGTGATCTCAAATGCCCAGTAAGGATAACAATATAGCGTAAACTTTCATAAATAAGAATAAACATTTAAGGCAATGTATAACTAAAACAAAAGCCTTTTAAACTTGATCTTTTAACACAGTATGACATAAATAAAATGAGATAATTCCATTTACTTATTCACATGGTTATTCTACTAATCGAATAATCACATGCAAAATCAATAACCACTTTCATAATGATGGAATGCATAATGCCAGACTATCATAACCACATAGCCAAGGCCTCGTGCCAAGACTACAAATAAGATTTTGTCAAGGCCTTGTGCCAAGACACTAGTTTGTCTCATGAGACCTACCGATGCATCGAGGAGCTATAGAGGGCTCCACCCGTCAAATATTAAGTCCAATGCATTCCCATATGAAAAGGTTTAAACATAACATAAACATTCGTATTAAAACTAGCATACGAAATGTCAATACTTTCACCATAAACTATGAATGGTATAAAAATAGCACATCCACAGTCAAACATATCACAAAACCATCAATACAATATAGAAGTTTTGTATCATAATAAATCAACTTCAAATAATCTTAAAATCCATCAAAAGATGTTGACATAGATGAAATCAAAATTCTTTTTAAAGAAATATCTCCTTTTATTTTGAAATCATTTAAGATCCATATAAAATAAAACATTTTCTTTGAAAATATTCTTATAAGCTTGTAAGGAAAGCTTTGAATATTTTATAACGGCGGAAAATAACCGCACCCGCCGTATATGTTAAAAAAACATTCTTACCTTAATTCTGTCGAAAAGGTTAAAAAGGACCTTGTTTTGAAAACAATAGAAAGATTCCTCTTATAAAAAGTAAAACAAGGGTATAAATGACTTTAACCCATATTCTTGTAAAAATGTTTTGAAATACATTTTGAATAAACATGGATGTGGATGATAACGAGATCCCAGTAGATTATTACGTATAAACAACCTCAGATAATGAAGAGATTGTGAAATAACCCTTACCTTGTACTTTTCCTTGGTTGGGGTAGGTTAACCTCCTCTTCTTCGGGTTCTTCCTTTTGATTTGATCAAAAGGGGTCCTTAGGTTGGCTTTCTGACCAAACTAAGGCCTCTAGGTTGTAGTGAGGGATGTTGGGAGAGTATTTGGGCAGAGTTTGGCCGAACCAAAAGGCTTTGAAGGTGTGAAGAAATGAGAAGGATGAGTGCCCTTTTATAAGAGGGGTGAGGGGCACCTTTGGAAAAGCTAGAAATATTAATTTATAATAAATTCATATTCAGTTTATAATGGCTCCAAAGTTGATTATTCAAATGTTAAGGTGGGGATAGGTCGAAAACCACTCAACCAATAGAATTTAGACAGGTTTGGGTACTTATAGTAACCTTATCTCTAAGTATTAACTCTAAGTTAATTAGTTTCACTTTTACAATGTCTCTTTGTATTTTTATATAATATGGTTAATAAACTTACTATATACATCCAAGAGACCCCCAAGTGGTCCATTAATGATGAAACTATCATGATATAAGTCTCTTCTCAGAACTTTAGATTTTTAGGAATTTAATATCAATTAATTATATAATATTTGTTTTAAGAACTCTTTTATGTCAATTTTGACACTATTCAATAGTTGATTTTTGTGAAACTCATAACAGATTGATTAATTCGAAAAAATTAAATTAAATCAATCCTAATATATCATATTATCCTAGAAAATTAGTTTAATTCATTTAAAGTTTCATATTATATTTATTTGGGTATTTATAATATCAATTATTTTAATTGTTCACTATTATAGTAATTACTGCATCATCATTGTGTCATAAATAAAATAAATTATTTAATGTCTAAAAATTATAAATAAAATATCATTATGTAGGAAATCTTTTTATATTTATAATGAATATTTATAATCTAAAATCCAACATACATAACCCTATGTAACAATTGTTTTGCTAAAAGATATATGCTTGTGTCATTTTTGTATTCATTTTAACTTAATTAAAATAAAGTGTCATTATCACTTACAAGTGGATCCATGGGGTCCCAAAATCGACCCAAAGATGCCCATGGTCGACCATGTATCAACCAATAGGGTTAAGACACGTTTTAGGGTAATTTAGTATTATTATAATATTATTTTTTAACCCTTATTTACCGGATTTACCCTTAACCATGGTAAATAAAATATTTACCGCAGTAATTATTCAAAATGTCTAAAAATAAAAGTTACCTATTTACACAATTTAAACATCCTGATTCCAAATATGGAATCCATTTTCCTAAATTCAAAACACAGAAGTGGCAGAAATTAATTTAAAATTAATTCCCGCTGTCAAAACAAAAAGCGTGTTTTTAAGAGATAATAACTATCAAAAGATTGACACTTGTTTATGTTTGGTTTAATTGTAAAATTATGTCCAATGACCAACATTATATTTAATGGTAAAAATATATTCTAAATATACTTTAAAACTACTAAAATTCATAATTTATCACTATTAATTATTTTTATTAAAAAAGTTGTTTTTAATTAAAATTAAGTAATTTTAACTATTCATCAAAATATGAAAGTTGTCCGAAAAGTACCAAAATTTCACCTTAGGCTAAATTAGATATTCCGAATCCAAAAATGAATTCCATTTTGAAATATAAAATATATATAATTTTAAAAAGTAGGTATTACTATTCATAACGGCTAGTTTGATTGGTTGTTAGAACTCGGTGTTGCGTACAACACACGCTATCGCATTATTCAAAGAGAAGCGTACCGTAGAAGCTTGGGGTGTTACATAGGGTGAATTTTTGGTAATTTTCTGAAAAACTTCAATTTTTGATGAATAGTGAAACCACTAAGTGGTAATCAAGCAAACTGATTTTTCAGTTAAATGAAAGTTTACCACTAATGTGTATTGAATTTTGAAAATCCGACATACATGGTTGTCATTAAGAAGTAAAATGTGGTTCAATGAGATTAAAATAATTTTTGGTGAATAGTAACTTTTTTTCATTAATCGCGATTAGAGGTAATTAGTGTAGTTTAAGGTAAAAATGGTATTATAAGAATGTGAAAACACCATGACACTTGTCCTACACCTATTGGGTGAATCATGGCCGATCAAGACAAGCCATGGGCCAACTTGGGGACCCCATGGAGCCACTTTAGTTGGAAAATGACATTAATATATTTTTATTTAATGTTAAAGTGAAAATGACACTAACATAAATTGTTTTACTAAAATAATTTTTGAGTGGGGTTATACAAGTCCAAATTTTGATTATAAATAGTAATTGGAAAGCTAAAATGATTTCCTACATCATAGTATTTTTTTTATAACTTTTATACATTAAATAAATTAAATTATATATGACATAATAATGATGCAGTGATGACATCATTATTTGACGATTTAAATAAAATGGAAAGATAATGAAAAATCTAAAACCTACACATGTCCAAAACCAATTGGATGAGTGGATTTCGAACCCTTATAACCTTATCCACGAATTATATCAATGTGGGACCTTTTAAAACAGAAACACATTTTCAAATAAAGTAATATTTCTTTACTTTCCAAAAGTGCTCCTCCTCTCCTATTATAAAAGGCCCCCACCTGTACCCCATTTCACACACTCCTCAAGCCTTTGGCTCGGCCAAACCCTGCCCATTTACTCTCTCCACATCCCTCTCCTCATCCTAGAGGATTCCCTTTGGGCAGAATCCTTTCAGAGGAAGCCTTTAGCCTCAAATCAAAAGGGAGTTACACTTTTAAAGGTAATTCATTCTCTCTTGTTCATTTGTTTTATTTTGCTTCTCCAACCCTCTAAACTCTTTTTATTTACTTCTTTTGTAACAACACCAGTATATTCAATATACTAGGATGTTGTTATAATATTTATTTGAGCTACACTCTCACACAACTACATCAAATGGTTAAAGAACATACGGTTTCCGTGGATGGCGAAATTCTGCCTCCCGAAACGATGATTGTTCAATACTCATTTAACACCTTCAAGGGTGGCCATTATGATGTCACTATTTTTATATATGATATATAATATGTTTATGTTTTCTTTAAGCTTCTATATTTTTCATTTTTGGCATACCTTTATGGTTTCCATTATGGGTAAACACGATATCTACATTTAAGGAAGTGCGGACTACCGCCCCCTAAAAGTGATGTGATTCGTTAATGCCATATGTGGGACGTGTAAAGGATGGATTTAAAGTTATTATATATTATGTTATACTGGAATTATAATATACCTCTATATCATTATTATTTCTTTCCATTAAAGTATGAGATAGAAATGAAAGTAGCGTTCATGCGTACGTACGACTTACCGTCTCCATGAACGTTGCATTTCATTTCTTATCCCCAAATGTAATGTACTATTAAAATTACATGTATATAATGTATATATATAATTAATGATATATCTAAATGATGAATATAATTCTGGAATTAAAATATGCATACCTCTCATTTAGTTTTAATTCCACTAATATGACAAAGAAATGAAAGTAGCGTTCATGCGTACGTACGGCTTACCGTCTCCATGAACGGTGCATTTCATTTCTTACCTCTAAATGATTATGTAATATAATATATACATGTATATGCTGGATATATATGATATATATGATATCCAAATCAGGAATTTCATTCTGGATATAAAGAACTTTTGACCACACGAACAACATGTAATTGTAAGAAGTCCACTTTCGACTTAAGAACCAAATATTGACAAAACAAACATTATTAACATAAATGGTTACATAATGTTCATAACATTGCAATAATTGATATAAAAGGAATAATTAACTTTAAAAAGGTTCTTAATAAAGTGTAAATTAACTCAAGTTTATTATTCAGGACGTTAAAGAACGATCGAGTCAAGTCGGACCCGAGGTAAGGGACTTCGTCTCAATCTCCTTTCATTGAGGCATATTTCGTTTTATACAAAACTTTCTTTTATACGGTGTATAAACTCCTTTGACTTTTACTTTTATAAAAAAGGAATCTTTTTATACGAAGTGTTTTACTAAACGAAAAAAAGGAATGTTTTTTTAACGTACGTGGTGACAATGACTTTTTCCGCCGCCGCGAGTATTATTTGATCTTTAGCTTTCTCAACAAGCCGTAATGTTTTTAGAATAAAATAAATACCATATACTCTTTTATGTATTTTGGTATTGAAAATGGTTTTGAAAAAGGATTCTATTATGTCAATATATTTATGATATATTGTGATTGAAATGTGGAAATTTTATCATTCCTTTATATTTGTTTTATGTTTTATGATTTTATACTGGTACTTGGACATTTTAACGGGTGGTTACGTTATAAACCATATGACGAGTGGTGCCGTGAATACCAGGATGGGTGGTTACGTTATAACCTCCAATGCATTGGGTATGTAAGTCGGCCGTATGGCTATTCTATTAAGTATGTATGGAAATTGTCCGTATGGCTATTCCATATGTGTGGAAGTCAACCGTATGGTTATTCCACTTAAGTATGTTTATGTCCCAAGTTACCTTTATATATTCTATGTGTTCTTTATATGGGTTTTAGGGTAATCCTTTGGTTACAAAAAGGTAAGTAATGATACTTTATTCAGTGAAGATTTTTTTTACTACTTCATGAAGGTGAAGGTATTACATTGATATAGTATACATGGTTTACTTGATGTTTGAAAAACTAACTGTTTTCATTCTTTTTGTATCCCTTACTGAGCTTTTTATGCTCACCCCATGTTTTTCGAAATGTTTTTCACAGGACTTAAAGTGGAATAAGGTCAAGGATGGGATCAAGGTAATTTCATGCTATCTAAAACATGGAATCTAAACATCTTTCTTTTTAAGAGTTTTTATTTTATGGAGACTTAGTAGAAGTGTCTACTTTGTAATCTTTTAAGATGTAATAGTTATGTTCTAATTCTCTAAAACTCTAAACCTAAAAAGATCCTCAATGTGAATTATTCATTTAATTCAATATTAAGTAAGGTTTAAGGCTGGGGCCTTATAGGTTTACCTGACCAAGTGTGTCTCATTGGGGAGCACCAGTTCTCTTTGTGAAGAAGAAGGATGGATCAATGCTGCTATGCATTGATTGTAGAGAACTAAATGGGATCACAGTGAAGAACAAATACCTCCTTCCAAGAATTTATTATTTATTTTACCAACTTCATGGGGCTCAATTCTTCTCCAAGGTTGATCTTCGATCTGGTTATCATCAACTATGGGTGAAGAAGGAAGATATTCCAAAGACTGCATTATGATCAAGATAATGGGCATTATGAGTTTACTGTTATTCCCTTCGGCTTGAATAATTCTCCTGTTATTTTCATGGATTTGATGAATAGAGTCTTTAAAGACTACCTTGATAACTTTGTGGTAGTTTTTATTGACTATTTTTGATATATTAAAAAATTCATGAGGAGCATGAAGATCATCTGAGGTTTATTTTGAAAACTCTATAGAATGAGAGGCTCTTTGGAAAGTTCATCAAGTTTGAGTTTTGATTACAAGATGTGGATTTCTTAGGGAACATCCTAACCAATGAAGGAATCTCAGTTGACCCTAAAAAGACAATGGTTGTGGAGGGGTGGCCTCAACCCACAACAATAACCAAGATTCATAGTTTCCTTGTTTTAGAAGGATATTATAGGAGGTTTGTGAAAAACTTTTCATGGATTTATAATCCACTAACCAAGTTGACTTGAAAAGGGGTAATGTTCATCTGGGAAAAGAAATTCAAGGAATGTTTCCAAGAGATGAAGAAGAGAATTGTTACTAAACCTGTGTTAACACTACCCTCTTTCAGAGAAGGATTTGTTAATTTTAGTAATGCATCTCTGAAATTTCATGGGTGAGTCCTCATGAAAAATGAAAATGTAATTGCTTATGCATCTCGTTAGCTGAATCAACTTGAGCAGAACTATCCTATGCATGATCTAGAGCTGGCAGTAATTGTTTTTTCTCAAAAGATATGGAGGCACTATCTTTATGGGGTGAAATGTGATATATACCCCAACCACCAATGTTTACTGTATATTTTCATGTAGAAATAATAGAACATGATACAAAGGAGATGGTAGGAGATTATTAAAGACTAGTATTGTTCAATTCATTATCACCCTCGAAGAGCAAACAAAGTCACGAACGCGTTATGCAAGAAGGACCCTATTGTTCTGGAAACAATGAGGATCCTAGGAGATCCCTTGATTAAGGATCTAGTAAAACTGGACATGGGAATTGTATGGGAAAGGACATCATCAACCCTATCTCAAATGATTTCTCAACCATCATTACTAGAGATGATCAAGAAGGCTCAAAAAGAATATCTTTTGTTGCAGGAGAAGTTTGAGGCTGTGAAGGATGGGAAGTTTCCTGATTTCAATATTGATCAAGAAGGGGTATTGAAATTTTGTACAACATTATGTGTTCCATCTATTCTAGAGAAAATGAAAGAACTGATTGATGAAGCTCATAGCTCTACTTTCTCTATACATCTGGGAAGCACTGAAATGTATAGAGACCTTTGTGATCATAATTGGTAGGATAACATGAAGAGTGAGATTGCTGATTACACTACAAGGTGCTTGGTGTGTCAACATGTAAAGGCAGAATGACAACTTCTTAAGGGGGTATTACAACCGCTACCCAGAACAACATGGAAGTGGGATAATATCACTATGGACTTTGTCACTGTTCTCCCAAAAATGTCCAAAGGGAAAAATGTGATATGGGTTATAGTGGACCGTCTAACTATGACCGCCCATTTTATCTCTTTTCAGGGAGATTTCTCTCTGGATCAACATGACAAGATATACGTAATGTAAGTGGTTAGGCTGCATGTGGTACCACTATCCATCATATCAAATCGTGATCCATGATTCACATCAAAATTCTGGAGAAGTCTTCAACATGCTCTGAATACTGAATTGAATTTTAGTACGACCTATCATCCTCAAAATGATATCCAATCTAAATGTACTATTCGGATATTTGAGGTCATGCTAAGATTATTATCAATGAACTTTAAGGGTGGATGGGATCAACACCTCCCATTAGTTGACTTCTCATACAACAATAGCTTCCAATCGAGTATTCAGATGGCACCCTACAAAGCTCTGTATAGAAAACGATTTAGAACTCCTATATGTTGGGATAAAGCTGGTGAGAGAATTCTTCGTGGGCCTGATCCTGTGCAAGAGATGATATAAAATGTTTATCCCATCCAATAACACATAAAGACTGCTCAGAGTCGGATGAATAGCAATGCTGACAACCGTCAAATGGACTTGGTGTTTGGTGTTGGCAAAAAAGTCTTCCTTTGAATTTCTCCATGGAATAGAGTCATACGGTTTGGGAAGAAAGGGAAGCTCTGTCCTAGTTACATTGGCCCTTATGAAATCCTTGATTGCATAGGAGAAGTGGCCAATCATCTAGCACTTCCACCGAACCTAGCTTAATTTCACGATGTCTTCAATGTATCTCTTTTGAGGATGTACGTACCTGACCCTTCACATGTACTGAACCCAGAGGTGGTACAATTAGAAGATGACCTCTTTTATGAGGAGCATCCCGGGGAGATCTTAGACCATAGAGACAAGGTTCTACGCAACAAGACTACCCACCTTGTGAAAGTGTTATGGAGGAATCATAAGTATGGAGATGTGACGTGGGAGCCTGAGGAAACAATGAAGCAAAAGTACCCTCACCTTTTCTTCTAGGCCTTTTGTTTAAAATTTCAGGAATGAAATTTCTTAAGGGGGGAAGAATGTTATGACCTAAATTTTTTTAATAGTTTATTAGTTTACTCTTAAAAATTTAATAGAGATGTTAATGGTTAATGCTGAAAGAAGAGTCCATGGATTCATCCAGTAGACTCAAACCATTTGAAGCCCACTTATCAGAGCATGGGAAAGAGGTGGCTTCTTTGGGCTTCACATTGGACCAAGCCCAAAACAAACTCCAGTGTGTCAAGATTGAACGAAATCGACTACAGGGAAGTTCATGTTAGTGGAGATTAATACTAGGGAAATGTTATTTGAGCCTCCCCAAAATTCTTTAACCATCTCCCACCTTATCCTTAGGTCATATACGGGTGTTTTAATGGATTATGTTTCAAATCCCTAATATGTAATCTCATAGTATTAATAAAATTTTTGTTTCATCATTTCTATGTTATAACTATCTTTTCATAATAATATATAATTTTATTGATTTTAGAAGTTAAAAATGGTATTTATAATATTTCCCATACATAGAGTGTTTTTATGGAAATTTAAACATCATTTTTGTATTGGAAATGTCGAAATTATTTTCGGCTGAATTTTTGGATGTTTTCTGAAAAGATTCATTTTTGATGAATAGTGCTTGATGAATAGTGTTTTGTTGAATAAAAAAAAGATGTCTAATTGTTAAATAAAATTTTTTGTGAATTTATTTTCAAAAATATGACAGAAATGGTTGTAAATAAGGTGAAAAATTTGGTTCATTGAAATGCTGAATAGTAATTTTTACCCATATGAATAGTAATATGAAAAGTAATATGAATATTAATGTGACCATTATAATTAGTAAAACATATTATTATTTTATTTTTATAATGTTATAAGGTATTGAAATGTTGACTTAATTTCAAGGTGTTAAAAAATGAGTTAAAGATTTTGAATTATAATTATTGAATAAATTATGAATTTAATTAATAATTAAATTTAAATTATTTTTAATTTTTTTCTCTAAAAATGGAGTTCATTTTTGGATTATACATGTCGAAAAAGGGTTAGGGTGATTTTTTGGGATTTTTCTAAAACATTTAATTTTTCACAGAATAGTAAAAATACAGATTAGGGGTTGAGTATGCTTAATGATATCATTACTGCATCATGAAGATGTCATGAGTTTTTTTAGGTTTGGTCGACCAAAGGAGATGAATTATTGTATGATGGGTCCCATGTGGCCTAACACGATTGGAAATACCATGGGAAATCCCATGGTTTTGAGAAAACTACTTGTGAGGTGTCCCTTGAAATTATTAAAGTATCACCTCCCTTTCCCTATAAATACCAACCATTTCCTCCTATATTTTTCACTACAAACTCTCCATAAATGAAGCTATGGTCTCATTAACTCCCAAGGATTTCTCCCAAGGTGCCCTAAAGCATCCAAGGTCTCGACCTTTGAGTTTTAGGACTTACTTTTTAAGGTAAGAGATTCTTTCACTCTTCCCATTTTCAAAGTTCTAATTTCATTCCAAGTCTTTCATGTTCATTTTTTCCATGTTGGGGTATGATATCTATATTAATAATACTGTCCTTTTATTTTCACATGTTTAGAGGCCCTATTTAATATAGTCAATTATTTTTTTTTTGTTTAAAGTGACGTCGTTAGGCTGTCGAATGTTTCATAAGAGAAATCTTATTTTGGTCTTCCTTTCATGTTTTTCATTTAATAGTGTATGTCCTTAAATTTCAATTACCAAGTTCTTATATCCTTTATATTCTGTCACTTTACTATTTTTTGGATCCTTTATGAGTGGGTGACCCATGTCCCCTCTCTTTTCAATGTTTTCTAAAACACTGCAACATAGTCGTTATGCTACCTAATTTTCGTCTCAAAATGTCTCTCTCTTTTTCTCAAATTCATTTATTTTATTAATTGAATACTCCAAACTCTTTATTCTAAAAAGGTATTCACATATATATACAAATTTTTTATTTTAAATTCTTATATTTACATACATGAGACCCACATTCCTTTTTCATGGGTTTAGAGTGACATAAAGATCACATATTTAAAGCAGTTTTTAAAAGGTTATGGCTATGAAATGAAACCCATATCATTTATTCTATATGGTTTATTTATGGAATGATTGATGATGATATATGTGGCTCACAGGATAATAAAGAAAAATTATGTGTTCTCTCTGATAGTTCTCCAATGCATTGAGTAAAGACTTAATCTCTAGAGATGACCATTTTAATGATACCTTGGTGAATATCCTTGGTAAGATTTTTATGACACCTTGGGGATGGACCTTGGTGATAAGGAAATGATTGTATATGTTATATGTTGTAGCCACATCTTCATGTTATGAAACAATTTATTTTTATTATGATATGCCTCATGATCTCTTTACCATGCCTTAATGTTATTTATCATGACTTTATTGATGTATCTCAAGTTCACATGTAAAATGTTTTACTTGTTTGCCTTTCTGGGCCTTCTACTCACCCTTCCCTTAGATGTATGCTCCCAGGTTATGAGACACTATAATGAACTTAGTATGAACAATGCAGAAGCCTTTCAAGTGTTTAAGAAGAATGTTTTATTCGTCATGTATTAAGTTCCTGGTTTCCAAGACACTAAACCTTAAAGATCTTCAGTTTTGTATAACATAGAAAAAAATTTATGTAATGAAAATGGAGGGATGCCATACCTAAGTAATCATAATAATCCATAAAATATGTTGACATAATATAAAAATTGCCTAAATATTTCATTTGAATCTTTTTTCAATAAAATGATAAAATATATATTTCTTTAGATAACATATCTACTATAAATTACAATATGTTTAGAAAATAATATTATTTGAAATAACTACAGAAACATTTATAGTAAGTATCATAAAAAATGATAATAATTATGGCTGGAAAATATGGTCAAGTCATATATATTAAAAGAAAAATTCATTTCAATCTTATAAAAATAAAATAAATGAACTAGTTAGAAAACATTTAGAAATATTAATATTTTAAAAAACATTATGTAAATTCAGAGGTATTAAAAATGATATTTTAAATAAAATTTAATTTTATGAAATAACATTCATTAAAAAATTTAAGAGCATGGAAATGGAAGAAAATTATTTTTGACAAAAGAGGAAATTACTTTGGTGTTTCTTTAAAAACATTTTCATGATCATTTTATATAAAAAAGAGAGAAAAGGGTATTAATACTTGTAATTTCATGGGATAGTAATTGTAGTTGGAAACATATGGTGTTTAAAGGATGAGATCTTGAAAATTTCCCTCAATTTAAATTTTATATAAACAGTCCGGAAAGAAATATCATTCTAAGACAAAACCCTTTACTCAAGTTCATAATTTATTCATACTAATAAAATTATCCTATATAATTTATAATTTTTTTATTAATTTAATAAATATACATTTTATTATATAAATTAATATGCATTATTCCTCTATAATTTTTTATTATAATTTTATTAATAATTACTTCATTAAAACAAACATTCCGGTTAAAATCTGCAAGATTTTTTTAGATGTTTCCATATAATGATTATGGTACATGAACCATGTATATTGATTCATAATATCAACAATATTATTAAATAAATAATTATCATATGTATTTATTATACACAATTTTATTATTATTCATATAAAAAGGTAATGGAAAACAAATCACGTCACTAAGCGAAGGTGGTAGTCCACATGTACGCATAATAGATGTTATAATATTCTAATGAATGGAATGGTAAGAGTATAGATAAGATATTATAATTATATAAGTATAATTATGTAATAAATATTATATATAAAACTCAAGTCTACCATATTTACTAAACCTCAATTATGGTGATATAAAATGAATCATATCCTTATGTGAAGAGGACAATCCACATGTAAGCACAATTGGTAATTTCATTTCCCATTTGATGTAAATCTGGTGAAAATATTTTGATCCATAGTCAAAATAAATATAATATTCATTAAATATACTTTATTATTTATTTTTTGTTTTATACCATATATTTATTTGCGTTAGATGGAGAAATAAAATTGAAATTACTCGATTAAGAGTTATAGCTCTTCATTAAGAATCGTTACTTGGATCAGACCTTATGCCTAATAAATATGGTATTCTAAAATGATTCTTCGATGGAATAGTGAGGGATGTTAAAAAATTATCAGGGGAGAAATTTTATGATCCTTAAGGATCATGATTTGTGAGGAAAATAGGATAGGTTTTATACTTTTACAAGGGAGGGAGATTCCAAACATGTAATATTTCAAAATATTAAAATATAATAATGTATTACCCAAGTGAAGTGGAAAACAATGAAAAATATTACCTGAAATGAAAAATAAGAAAAAATTACCATTAACCAATCATGTTAAATAAAGTTTTCTTTTAGATATTTTAAACCGCATCTGCAAGGATAACCCCTTCATTAAAACTGTTAAACCTTAACCATGGTAACCTATTTTGACCTGTTTTACTAATCATAATATCAAAAAAAAGATAAGTTAAACTTATGAAAATATAATAATTATTATTATAATTAAAATTATTTAATTGACGTAAAAATATTCAATTTTTCAATTGATTTAAATTTATTTTAAAATAAGTGCTCAAAACACAACAATACGATTTTGAGAAAATAATACCATTTTAAGTATAAAACCGACATTACCTTCATTAAATTCCATGTAATAACTATTGGATGAATGTTAACATATTATATTGAATATATTAGATAACATATCACTAAAATAATTAATAAATATATATTAATTTAATTTGATAACATAAAACCTCATTGTTTGAATAAAAACTATTTTTTAAGAAAAAAATCTAGTTTTTACCATTAAATTATTTTATTTTAATTTATAATAATTTAAAAAATAATTAATTAATTTTATACACATGTAAAAAATTAATTTTAATAATTTATTTAGTCTTATTCATCCGCACCAATCAAATGACTAGGAAATAACTATCACATTAAATAATAAAATGTTAATTGTAAATCATAGTTCACTTAGAGTCAATGTTTTGTTTAAGAAATTCTATCAATTAAATAAAATTTATTTAATGATAAATATATAAAAATATTTTGGGGCATTACACTCATGGATATTAAAAGGAAAATTACATTGTGGAATTATCATCATCTAAATGCTATTTCTAGATTTGATGTTGTGGAATAAGAATTTTCAACCCCGACAATATTTTTTTGATCCCAATTCACTTTAAGAAATAAATTATAGTATTGGTGGCATTTAAAAGAGAATCAAATACAAAAAAAAGATATAATATTATTTACACATTAATTAAGGAATAAGAATTCATATTTATAAAATGTATAAGATATCCCCAATACTATCAACTAATCTTACCTTCACCAAATTTGTTAATGAATGTAAGAATAGAAAGTGTCTCAATGATTATCTATGGACCTTTCTAATAAAATTATAATAACTATTGTTTTTTGTTTTACCTATCTGGTACATCTGTTTATAGTCGATGTACCCTCCATGTATTATCAGTTTATTATAAAATAAGTCAAATCCACATGTTATATGAATACTTTATTTTTATGCATACATTATTGATTTTTATTGAAATTTTTAGAGAATGGAATTAATTGACAGTTAGAATACCATTTCATTATAATATGAGAAGAATGTCCCCATAGAAAATAATTATGTGAACGAACATGTTTAAGTGGATCTGGTCTATAATTTACCTTCCCTTTCAAGATGTATTAGATTGTAACTTAAAAGGGATTAATTTTCTATACAGATATTATAATTCATGAATAGTTTTCAAATAAAAGGAAAAATTTCGATATTTTATAGTAATCACTTCCCTAGGAACTTACTTAATAGGCTAGTCAAGTATAAAATAATTATTATATTAATCAAAATATTGATTATCTAAACATAGGTACATTTATTATGGTTTTAATGTATTTAATTATATATATTAAATATAAGAAAATGAATATTTTAAAAAAATCTAACTTTAAAATAACCGACAAAAAAAACTAGACAAAATGGATATAAAATTTTTCATTATTTTTTCTACATAATATTAATATGGTAATTTAAATTTTATAACATATATACTCAATATTATTAGGTATATAATTGACAAGTATAGACTATGGTCTCGAATAATTTAAGGTCTAGAAATAAAATTATTTATACAGTCATTTCCATATAGATTTTTTCAAATAATTATCTCTGTAACATTAAAATTTTAATATAAAAAATTTCCCATAATTCTTATAATAATGAGTATAAATAAGCAGGCCATGTGAGATCTAAGATAAAATTTCATTATGATGGAACAAAATGATAAGGTTATGTTTTTATCTGAATATATAACAATTCATATGTTATGTTTCCAGGAATAATGGGAGAACCATTGGTGGGTGTAATATCAATTTTTTTTTAATATTTTGTTTCCTGAAACCCCATGAAAGGAAATTTGAAATTAAAATTTATATTAATTTATTTGGAATCATATTAAATGATATACATAGGATTATGATATTTCTTCATTGATAGTGTTGATATTCTAAAACCCCATTCAGATTACCTTTCTTATTCAGTAAGTATTCATGTGTAAAATCCATCTAGCGGTGATCCAAAAATAATCCTTTGATCTCCAAGCAATGAAAATTGGTTTCTAATATATATCATTGTGAATCAATTGTCACGTGTTTTTCTTATTGGTCACATCAATATCCTTTGGTATTTACGGTGCTATTTTCATTTATGAGAGGAAAAGAGGAAGAATTTTTTTGAGGGAGAATTCTATTGAGCACAATTATTCTCAGTTGTCCATTTTCAATATTCAATCAATAGACATAATTTTTTATTTATAAGGATAGGGATTAGGTAAAAAATAATTATTTAATTTCAAACTAATCCTAAAATGATATTATTTAATTTAACAAAACCCATTCTATTTAATAATAATATTTTTATTTTATGGTGTACAACAACCTATGGAATAAAAAATAATAGATATCATCTTGTAAATAAATATTTATCTATGGATGTGGTTTTTGTAAATTTATCCTCTTTGGAAATTATTGAATACAAAAATAAATATTTAATTTTAGTGTTTCATTAATAAATAAATATTTGTGATCGATAAAAAATGAATAAAATTATTCCTCAATATTGAGAATAATATTTATTATATTAATTAAATTGAAATAAAATCTAATCTATCCCAATAGAGACAGTTTCTGTATGACCCTCTAGGATTATTTCTCATCGTCATTAGGTATGATTGACTAATAATTAATATTAATTTCAATTAACTGTTCAACATACCAAATTGAATTAATATATTTTATCAATAAGGAATACCACATTTGAACAGTCACTATGTAATATAATCCCTTTGTCAAAATACATCATCAAGCATGATACACATCCTTGCAACCAAAAAATGTGATCAATATAAATTTAATTAAATATATTGAATAATGAAATTGAAAAATCATGTGCATGTAATATATGTAAATGATTCTATTCAAATAAAATGACCTTGATATCAGATTAAATAAATTTGGATGGGATAAATCCTTCCTCAACTTATACCTTAATGACTTTCCAATCATGATTCACCCAATATACCCAACATCACTATGAGCATATGAAATGACAGTTTTCTCTAGAAAATTAAGGTGTACGATTCAAGTCATGTGTAACATATCACGTTTTGACCTAGACTAAAATTCCAAGGGAATTTAAATTTTTCATTTACTTGCCGATCTGTTTTTAAGACCAAGAATTAGAATGCATTACTATGAGTAATAATCCAAAAATTTGTTTTTTGTAAAGAGAATAAATTAATTTGATTAAAATTATAATAGGAATAAATTAAAATGGGAAAATTAGAAATTAAAATAAGAAGTGTTTTGAAAATAGTATCGATAATAATAATATTATTTAGGAATATGATTATTAATATTATTATTACTTTTATTAGTATTATTTTTATAAATTATTTGTCTTAAGTTAGGTTTAGAGAGATGCCAATGGCATCACCTCCTTTATCCCCTACTAATCCTCTCATGGAATCCCATCGGCCAAACCCTTGGGCATTTGACCTCCCTCCTCTAGACCTCCTTCTACACGACCTACCTCTATGTGACCTCCCTCCTTACGACTCCCTCATCGCATCCTCATACAATTTGGATATCACTAGTTTTACATTTAATTCTTCAAGCTAAGCACATATCCTCCCTTGGTTAGTAATTTTTTAATTTACATTGCTCTATTTTGATGTGGGTGAACCCAAGGGTTTGGGATAATCTAATTTATCGTTCATATTCCAGTGTTAGGTTATGCGAAGAGTCATTTGGGGCTCCCTTTTTTGTGTTTAGAAATCTTCCACTACCATTTGAGGTGAGGCTCTTTTTCAATTTCATGATTTCACACCTTCTTTTTTGGGTTCATTATGTTGTTTGATCCCAATGTATTTTTCATAGTTTGTTTTAACCATCTTTGAAGGCACACACACACATGAACAAGTATGTATATATATATATATATATATCATCCTCATAAATATTCCCTCATGAAAATTGGAATATTTGTTTTTTATTAATGAATATATATATATATATATATATAATGTATATATGTGAATGTTTTGGGATGATTTGAGTGGCCAAGGTCAAATATGAAAAGTGCTGAGTGTCGGCTTTGTCTATTTCTTGATGTAAAATCCCTATCCTTATACCTTTATTTAAAAATTTCCTTAAATTTATTTTAGCTTCCTACTTAATTCAACTACTTTAAATTTAATTTTATTTATAGAATAAAATGTTTAGTTATGATAAATGTTTTGTGATAAATAAGTCATGGTTTTAGAATAAAAACTCCTCCAACAGAGGTGTGTTATTTACAAACAATCATAGTGATAATTTCTATTTATTTATCTTTCAAGGCCTACTTCTTGAGGTAGGATCCCATTACACTTCCTCCATTTTTAATTTTAGTAATCCATAGTTACTTGAGTCTGTACTTTCCTGGTTTATGATTAAATAGAAATGATTTTGGAAATAATTGTTAAATATAATTAAATAAATTGTTTGAAAAAGAGATGTCATAATTTTACAATAAAACCCCTAAAAAAGAGGTGGACTATCTTGTAAACCAAAAAGTAGTGATAGTTATTTATATCCAACTTAGTTATGATCATATTTTTCCATATTCAGTCTTGTTGCTGCCGAATTTTTAGATTGCTAGTAATTTCCTCCTTTAAATAATATTAAGGGTTCTATCATGGCCATTTGTTTAAATGGTCTGTTTATGAAATTGGCCTATTTTATAAACTAAATATAATGCCTTATAAATTGGGATTTCCAGTTTATGGCCTCTACCCTCTAACCCTTTATTTCATTGCTTATTTCATTTTACCTCATTGTGCTACTCCCCAAAAAAAATTTTCAATGCCATTTTATTGCATATTATATTGTTTGGTCTAACATGTCATGTTACTTTTGAATTTCAATTGTTAAGAAACATAACCAAGGGTGTTCACCATGCCTCTAGGCCATCCCATTGGGTGTTCCCATCCTAAATGGCCTAATTTTACAATGCTATGCGTTTTTTTACCTTGGGTGAGTGTGTAGTACCATGTATTAAGGTCATAAATTGATATCTTGATTTAAAGAGGTAATTGAATGATTTATTGGGTAATTTTAAAATACATATACGTAGTTCGTATTTTTATCCATGTGTTTATGATTTTTTATTTAATTTTATTGTGAAAAGTGGTTAGTCTTGGTTTTATAAAATACAGGGTCATGCTTTATAGCTTGAGAAATTAAGAAGTAATTGATGACATATGGTTAAAACATTCTATTTCCATGTGGTTCTAGTTTCATTTCAGTGTTAGAGATTAGGTCATGTAGCTAATTCTATTACATGAACCTATCTTATGTTTATTGATTGTTTCCAAGTGATATAGTTTAGATATGTGAGAAACTTTCATTACAATAAACTTATGCCATGTTGATGGCTTGGATTGTTTTATTTGATAGATTTAATAGCTTGTGGATCATGGTTCTTGTTTAAATGGAAAATTTATATATATGATTTTAGTGTGATATATGTGTTGATATTTTTCTTGCAACATTCCATGGTGACATGGTTCACTTGATGCGATATGGATGAGAACATGGGTTTTGTATTAAGGATTCATGTATAGACTCTCATTCTCGGGTGGTTGCACCAAGATGCGCCTGGGGATATGCTTTTTCTTTCCAAAAGAGGGATTCCTAGTCTGTTATTTATACTCTCGACTTATACTGGTTCCCTAGTGGAGAAATCGTGGATTGACTCAATGGAAAGATGGCTACACTATGCCTTTGGTGATAATCAGTCCACTAGTGAGATATATAGGATTGACTCAGAGTTACCAGGCCTCGTAGTGACACAAGGGACCACATATAGATCGCCTTGGATTGACATAGTGGTATTGGATTATCGAATGTTCCCATTGTTATACTTGGGATTATTTTTAGATATCCTCATATGGAATCTTGAATCCAAACCTCGGTTTCATGAATTTATTTCAATTTCATTATTTTTTTATTGTTGAATCATAGGATATGTATAATTCATTTTTAAAATATATTGTTCTTGTATTTGAAATGTCTTCCTTACTTTACTAGACCACTTAAATGATAACATGGTATTTACACCCCAATACAAACCAAAACCTCTGGGTATTACTTTATAGGTTTTCTATATAAATATTTTCCCTTGTATATACATTCTTCCTTACACCTATATAATTTATAAACATTTGGCTTAGGACAAATAATGAGATACGGTATGGGTGTCCATTTTGGAACCCGGACAAAGTGGCTATTATTACTTTTTTTATCACTATGAATTTATTATATATGTCACGCTTCTTAATTTATATTGTATTTTCTAGATTAGGCTAGACACTAGTGGTACTATCCTACTAATATTTATATTTCACACCTTTCTTGGGCCACCATTTCACTGTGGTACCCCAATCATTCCTACATGATTTCTTGTATTTGGATACATTTCTTTTGTTGTTATTCTTTTCTTGTATGTGGGACTTAGGATTAAGGGATTGAATTGATTCTACTGTTGCATTTGGAGCTATTCATTGGAAAAACATTTTTCAATATCATCATAGAGGTATTTTTATATCTCGTTTCATTCACTTGTACCATCATATTTCATATATAAAATGTTGTAAATTGGTGTTGTCCACTTTTTTTCTTCTTAAAAGTAGTGTTCTGGTCAACGACCAATACAATTGGTGTTGTCCACTTTAATATAGTTCTTATAATACATCTCTTATGTTTTAATTCCATTTATTTATTACTTATTAATCTATTGTGTGTTATATATTATTTTATTCTATTGTTATATTCAGATCAATAAGGGAGTATTCTCCCCATGGACTCACCCTAGGCCCTTGTTGTTAGTTGGCAGCCTCTAGTGTTTGAGGATTTGTGCTTGAGGTCATGTCATCCACCAGTATGGCTATCATAATAGAGTATACTTAGGACGGTATGCTACCAAGTGGTATCATAGGTAATTATTCATTTTTAATACAATTTTAGGATGTTAGAAAAGAGACTAGAATGGTGTTCACCCATGGAAAGTAGTTTTCCATGGGATTAATCACCCAATATATGTCAAAATGACCATGTGTATAGGGTCGGGATTGATGTTCATATTATTTTATATTACAATATATATTATTACACATCGAGTGAGTGGGGTACATTCCGCTATTTATCAATTTATGGAATTTTATGGAATTTTTCATTGACCGAGTATGGAAATGATGAATCATTATACGCATCCTAAAAGGCACATATAATATTAATAGGTTGTGCATATCCAATTCCTTATAGCTTCATTCATAGTTTTCTTTTTGATTTGATTCATTACATAGAGTGTTATTCCATTATTTTTTTTGTGTTTATAAACATGCTTAGATTTATATATGTTTAGGTAATTCATCATTATTCCCTCATTTTTATGTTCCATGTTTCTATGTTCATAGCATGTTTTTATATGTCAGACTCTTGTTAAATAAGCTAGTTTTGTTTTAAATATGTAATTGATGGCATGTGATAACATTATTAATAATTATTAATTAGAGTCAATATTAAATTTATGGAGTTTATCGGTGATTTATAAATTGGGGAATGGAAAACCATATGACCATTATATATATATGACCATATGGAATATTTAAAAATGGTTTCAAATATGAAGGATTTTTAATTTAAAATGAACTGGTTAAATATCTAAATGCACAACGAGACCGAAGTAGGTCTGTTAGGGGATGGTTATTATGAAATGACCCATTTGGGTGTTTAAAAACTTTTATATTTGATAAAATTCTATTGGGATTATTTCTAGAGAACCCATGCTGTCATAGTGGGACCTTCGTAGGTTGCCTTATCTATTATAAAAGAATTTACATGATAAATTTCCTAATTATTAAGATATTTATATAAATATTTAAAGGGTTAAATGATTTCTTATTTAAATACTCTAAAATGAAACCCAAGGTGGTGTACTATATTTAAACCCTACAATAAGGTTATCTTTATATTTCCTTTTGATTACCCATTTTGTATCATTGAAACCGAACCCTGGGTATTTTTTATATGCCATAATTTTTTAAATGACTTAGATGATCAGCTCATTAGCTTAGCTACTTTCATAGGCATAACCCCATTATGGGTCGACACTTTCATCTCTTGTAAGGTGCTAGCCCATGGTAGGGTTCACCCATAGGTCATAAATTCATTGATAAAACTAGTGACTTTTCTGATGTTTGGTGTAGTTATCCCTATTATGACTTTTATATTCTCAATGAAACCCTTATTGAGAAGGAAAATCATGGTATCATTGGGAATTGTTAGAGAATGAGTATCATGTAATTCTTGATTTTAGCAGGGTAGACATGCCTATGCCATCGATAGAAGCATTGCAGGTCTCACGACCCTTTATTCTCCCTTAGTGACAGGTGACATGGTATGGCATCATCCAGGTTAATAGTCATATGGGGTTATATGACATTGGGATAAATAATTTATACAGACGCCCGGATAAATGAATTCATAGGGTGGATAGCCTATGGATAGTATCAAGGGTGTTTCATCTTGCTTCTAAAACCTCAGGGTTGTTTGCCTTGATATATGCATTACCCATCGGCTTTCTAATTCTCTAACGAACCAGTTGAGTTCTGTCATAATTTTTATCCATGAACCATTAGGTATATTCTCAGGTCATCTCGATAGTATAGTGACCTATGAGTTTAATAGTTCTGATTTTTCCCAATGATCATCATGAATTCCAGGACTCAGATGTATTGGCACACCGGTATTTTGTGATTCTGACTTTCTTTACAAATGATACAATGTATGTGAATGTGGCTTAAAGGAGTGTCATGAATAATTTTAAGCTAAATCTTGATCTTTAATTATGATGACTGGATAGTCTATTTATTTCCCTTAATTGATTATGAAACTTCTAATGTGGGTAACATCATGTCGAATCTAGTAAGGTTTTCTTCCAAGTAGAAGGAATGCATCCTAAAATAGAAATTTAAAAATGGTCATCTTTCTTTTTTGACCTTGATTCTTAGAAGTTTTAAATATGTATCATTTGTTTCTTAGAAGAATGAATTCATTTTGGTTGGTAGTGTATGAAACCCCAAATAAAGAACCATTAGTCTTGATCAGAATTCAATGGTAAATCATGATCGATCATAGAATTCTTCAGATGGTGAATTCATCATGATCGGTTGGTGTCGATGAATTAGTCGGTGAATCCGTGTTCCTTTCTAAATATGTTTACTAATAGGTGTTTCACTGTTCTTCCATTTGGTGATTGGGGTTGGTTGGTTTGAAATCAAACTAAAAACATCATCTTGGTAATGATTGAGGTGTCTCTATACCATTTGTCAGTATTTTAACTCTTCTTACTGTATTCTGTTTAGAGGTGAGCATGTACCCTATCTTGGTGTCATCCATGATGCACTAAGAGTGTGTTGGTCTTATGTAGCACTAAATATTTAAATTCCTTGGGATTCATTGATTGGTTTTATGAGTTTGACATTCCGAATGCATTATTCTCATTGATTCTTGGTTGTTCTAAGTTATTCCTAGATTTCTGTATAGGAATACCTTGGATAGTCCATGGGGTACCAACCTTTTCTTTTGACTCAACTACAATACAGATGATGTTTGGGATCAGTCAGTGATATAATGTCAAAGTTGTGTCCTTGTTCTAACATTTCTCTTCTAATTATGGGGTATGGACTAACTTGGTTTGTTCCTTGGACCCATTTTTTTTAATTTCATGGTTTCCCCAGACTCGTAGATAGTCTCGGTGTTAACCCGTAAAATGGGTAATGATTCTAGCAGGATGATTCTATTTTACACACATATTCATGCTGAGGAAATATTGATCTAAAACAGTCAGATGATGTTTTGACCATGGAATTCTATCAGACATAGGGTATGGACATCAGTGGACACATTCGCTATAAATGATGAATTCCATGTAAGGGGGAATTTTAGTTTTGTTGAATTTCACATTCCATCTAAACTGAGAATATTGGGAATGGTTAGTGAGATGTGTATTGACTCATTATTTCATTTGTTCAATGAATAGGGTTGGTGAAGATCCATTTTAAATAATTTCTCCAAGCTAATGAGAGTGTGGTTTAATGGTTGGTTATGAATTCCAATGAAAGTGTGTGTGACTGGTTTTTATTTGGTCTATTAGGATTTGACTGTTACTTTTCAATGAAATCACACTACACCACTAAAAATCATCCTTTAACAACACTATAAATGGCCTTTCTTATTGATAGAAAAGAACTGACTACATGAGTGAGGTCAAAATCCCTAGTCTTTTATCATCAAGGAAAAAAGAATAGATAATGGATCCATTTAGAAATTCATTAATTTTGTACCACTAAAGAACCCACTTATTAGCGCTTTTATGAGAACTGATAAAGTAGAGCATTATCAGTGCTTATAAAAATGCTGATAAAGGACCACACTACAATTTTCTACAAAACCACACTACAACACCATTGTATTGTGCTGTTACTGCACCCTGAAATGCTATAAAAACACCAGATATGAACAAAAACAAGTCCCAACGTAGTATTTAAATGAGATGAAATAAGAAAAAATACAAGAAGAAAACACTATATTATAAAAATTTCAAAAATTGTATCATTTAATTACATAAATAAAATTATTACATACATTCAAAAACATCAACATTTATATATCTTTTAATCCTGACCCGACACTTGGTATTACTGATCAAACCTCCCCTGATCAGGGAAAAATAAAACACATATATAATAAAACAATTATTATGTTAGTGTTAACATAAAGAAATAAATTAAAAGAAAGTGTTAATTTTACTAAAATTGATATCAATTTTAAATAAAAAGATTCACTTGGTGTCATATTGGTTACACAATGTATCAGATTAAGGTAAAACTATTTCTAACACATCTGAAATAACTTTTTGATTTTTTTCCTAAAGTATCAAAATAATCTGAATGTTTTTCCTAGTTTATCAATATGCATGTTTTCTTTTTTTTAATGTCATTTTAAACAATAAAAACAAAAATATATACTTTGATCCATACTGGTCACATAATGTGTATGATAGAGGTGTGGCTGATTCTTACACATCCCAAATCCTCAAAATAAACCTAACTGTCAATGTTACAAGGACTTCCATGGAATTTTTTTGAACTTCCACACTAGTTGAGCATCTTCGAACAAACTACATCAACTCGAAATAATAATCCACTTGTATAAGAAATAAATTATTCTGAGTAATAATAAAAACGAATAAATTAAAAATAAATATGAAATAATACATTCATTATCTAGAATGTGATTTTACTCTTGAAATATCAAGACCACCTCAGTGATTGAGTAGTGGAGGGAACATGATGGAAAGTGATAAATGAAAAGAATGCAGGTGAAATATTTTTTGAGGGAGAAGAAGTCTATAGATGTATTAGTGTAGAAAGGGGTGAAATATTGATAGATAATGCTTACTTGAAAAAACAAAATCCACATGTATAAGAAAAAAGAATTATTATCTGAGTAATACTAAAAATAAATAAATAAATCTTTAATATGAAATGATACATTAATTCGATGGGAGATTATTTTACTATGAAAAAATAAATATTACCTTTTTAATTGATCAGAGGAAGTAGTGTTTCTCTTCCTATAAAGGAGGTGAATGTAATTTGTAATAATGTAATAAATTATCCACTACAAGAGTGAAAATGTTATAGGGGATAAGAAGCATGATATTTGGATAAAGAACCCCAACTAGAACAGAATAATCCACCTATATAAAAACACAATTATTATATGAGTAATACTAAAAAGAAATAAGTCAAACATTAATATGAAACAATACTTTAATTCTATGGACAATGATTTTACCACTCAAACATCAATATTTCCCCTATAATTGAGAAGAGTAATCATAATTTCTCACCATGCGAAGGTAGTGGAGGTAATTTGAAGGAAATTAATAAATGAACCACTATAGGGGTGAAAAGGTATTGAGGAATAAGAAGCAAGAAAGTTGGAAAAATCACCCCAACTCGAACAAATGAATCCACCTGTCTAATAAAACAATCATTATGTATGTAATAATAAAAAGTAATATGGTAAATATAAATATGAAATAATATATTAATTATATTTAAAATGAATTTATTGTGAAACCATGAAGATTATGTCAGTTATTGAGCAGCAGTGGTTTCATTTATCTTCATAAAATGGTATTAGAGGGAATTTTAAAGAATTTGATAATGAACCACTATAGGGGAGAAAAGGTTTTAACAGAGAAGAATCATGATGGTTTGACAGAGAACCCAAAATGGAAAAAAATGAAATATATGTATAAGAAAAAAATTATTATATGAATAATAATCTAATGAATTAAATTAAATATAAATATGATATAATGCATGAATTCTATGAACAATGATTTTCCTATGAAAACATCAATATTCCATCTATGATTGAGCATATACAATGTCATCTCTCTTCCTACAAAGTAATGATACTTGTAATGGTATGTTTTAAAATAAACAAACACTATAATGAATAATGAAAATCAAATCAACATGTCCTTATATATTTATTTATTAAAATATAGAATTTATATCGTAAAATTACATTTACATTTTTCCAAAGGGTTTCTTTGGTCTGACTATAAGATAATAAAAAACTTAGGATTCTTTGTACACATTATTATGGTTTGGAAGACTATATAGAAGTTAGGAACCCATAATACAATTAATGATATTAATATCTATTTGTCTCCATTATTCGATGGAGCCAAAAAAATTTATTGGTTTTAAATCACTCAGAAGGTAAATAAAAAAACTAATTATTCTATATGTACTTCAATATGGTTGGTTAACAACTGCTTAACATGGAATCAGAACTAAACTTCCTTTTTGGTGTCCCCATAATTCTCTCATCCCACTAAAACTCACCACCACCTCTTTCATTTCACTATTCAACATTCAATTTTCCTTGTCTTACATGAAATTGTATTCATTATTTAAAAAAGTGGGAATATTTTTCCATTATAGAATTTTTTGATTCCCATTTTTCTTCTTCAATGATATGTGTTTTCCAAAAAACAATTACCCAATTAATTAGATTATTCTATAAAAAATCCATTTATGTTCAAGAATCTAATTAGTTTGTTTCTCTCTATGTGTGGGATGAGAGATTCCTAGGGACACTAATAGGATGTTTAGGGAAGATGCTATGCTAATTGGTAGTTAACCAATAATAGTTATGTCCACAAAAAATATGTAGTTTTCTTATTAGAATTGTGAGTGATGAACAACCAATCCTGGTTTTGTATCCATTGATAAATGGATTCAAATAGACATCTATATTCTTAAAATTCTTCTAGACTATTTTTTCTTGAATAAAAACAACATAAACATGGACACATGATTTTAAAAGGGTCTTATACATTCTATATTGAAAACATGATGGACTATTTCACTATATATTCATATTATTTTGTCAAAAAATAAATTTTCATCCATTTTCAGTTCATATCCATCCAATTGGGTTAGTAAAAGATTAATTTTATACGATATATAAATAAACCCACATAAGATATTCATTATCAAATGTGAAGATTATAGACAATTCTAATAAGGGACACAAAATATTTTTTTATTTCAAATAAATTTTTATGTTGATGAAAATGGGTAATTGAATTTAATAAAAAAAATTATCCAAATAAAATATTTCTTAAATCCCATAAAAATGAAAATATAATATATGAAATTAAAGTGTAATACAAAACGTAAATATGATAAAAAAGAATAATAAACTCTCATTTAATCAACTATAGGATATAAAAATGTATTGTAACAAGTGATATATCAACCTATGTAATTTTTACATTTAAAATTAATGGTATGTCAATTTTTGAATAAATATCAAGAATCTTGGGAAATCATATCACCTAACCAACCCATCCTAAGGAAATACAAGGTACTCCAACTGGTAATAAAATTTGAATTTACTAATGGATTACATAAATAAGAATTACATCAAATATAAAAAAATCTCATTATTTAATATTAGAATAATTTTTTTGAATTGAAAAAATGACGTGTGAATTGAAATGAGAACAAAGAGCTCCGTATTGAAGGTTGGACGAATTATTAAAGAAACAATAATTTAAAAAACTGATGAATTGGTCATCATCATTATAGAAAAAATATTTTTATGGATATATAGAATGTGTTTGTCATTA
The DNA here is from genome assembly GCA_963277665.1 of Viscum album. Classification (NCBI taxonomy): domain Eukaryota; kingdom Viridiplantae; phylum Streptophyta; class Magnoliopsida; order Santalales; family Viscaceae; genus Viscum; species Viscum album. The sequence continues at coordinate 186,456,705 of OY728133.1, read as the reverse complement.
TAGATGAAATAATATTTAGAGGTTCAAGAGATGAACGATGATAATAATTTTCGACATTAACAATATACAATTTTTAAATATTGGTGATTAATGTTTTTGAATTTTATTTCATTTATAGGAGACTCATTAAATTCATGGGATATTTATTTCCCAATACATAAATGTGAGGGAAATGTTTTATGGATTTCAAAAGTAAGATTTAAAACCCATGTTGACACCCATTGAAAATTGGATAAAATTTTCAACTATTGTGGGTGGAATGTCAATCTATCTCATGATAGTTTCCAAGGGACATTCCCAATCCACCTTGGGCTGGAAACAAGCACCAGCGCATGAAAAAAAAACATAAAGTGAAATATTTTCTCCCAATAAAATTAAAACTAGTAGAAATAAAATATAAATAAAAGATGACCACGATTAATCCATATATTGGATTATCAAAAAATGATAGATAAGTAGAAAAAAGAAGATATAAATCTATATAACATAAAAAAATCCCTTACCCTTCCTTTACCTCCATCACACATAAGATCCCTAGTATAAATTTATAAAATTTATAATGTATGGAATACAATGATAAAAAAATGTAAAATATGAATGATAAATTTGGGTGATCAATTTGGGAAATGTAAACAAAATAAAACAACCAACTGAACTCTATGTGTCTAAATATGTCACCATCGTGCCGAGAAACAATAAACACTCCTTGAGTGATCATGTGTTGAATCAAAAAGGGAAAATTATATAATTGGAAGGCCTACGTCTCTAGTATATAATCACCAGACCACAAATAATGACATCATCGAAGAAGAAATCATAAATGAATCCTGAAATAAAAAATATAAAATCAGAAGGAATACCTCACTAGGTTGAAAAAATCTAAGACCCTCGTTCGAAACCCTAACAGCAATCAAACACCAGAAGTTGGATGAGAGTATCAAGCAAGTGGTGGTAGTTCAGTGGTGTTATTCAAGCTTAAATTCACTGTGGAGGAGAACGTATAGTGGGAGGAATCCATTGAATGCTTTTGATATCACGAAGGGTTCTTAAATAGTTCTGATTTTTTAATTATATCAAGACACTTTTATTAGTGCATGTAAAAAAGTGCTGATGAAGAGTCATTTTATCTGGGCTTATTACATAAGCATTGATCAAAGAATTCTTTATCAACTCTATGATTATAGTGTTGAAAAATTTTCATGTTATCAGTGATTTTTTTAGCGTTGATAAATACTCATTTTTATCACCGTGGCCTAAGAACTGATAAAGATTCTTTTTTAGTGCTTATTACTTAAGCACTGTTAAACTATTTAAAATTATAATAATGAATAAAAAAATGTAAATGTTTATATATTCTATAGAAAAATATATAAATATAAATATATTAAAAATACTCTTTTTGAAATATAATTATTATAATTTTATAATTAGTTATTTGTAATTATAATTTTTTTTTAAAAAAATTAATATTTATATCATTATACAAATTTATATATTTATATATTTATATATTTATACATATATAAATTTAATAAATATATATAAATATAAAGATAGGAAATATTTTCATTATATAAATAAAGTTATTATAAATATAAAAATTATTTAAATAAATATCATTATTTATTTAGAATTATATAATTAATTCTTTAAAAAAATATTTTTTTATTTATAATTATAAATATATAATTTTATAAATATAGTGAAAATACATTTATAAATTTATTTATTAATAATTGTTTTATAATTGTTTTTACATTATTAATGAATATATGATTTTATGTGGTTGCATATGTGCTAAAAATGACTAAAATTAAATAAGTTCAGAATAAGTACACATTAACAATATTGAAAAATGGATAAGTTTTATATGTCTACATTGTATATAAAATGCATTAAATATGTATATGTGAAGACAATGCACCAAATATTTGATCTATGTTAATTGAAAAATTAAATGACATTAAATTATATGTTGAGTACTATAAAAATATTCAATATTTTTAATTCACATTAATTTTTAATTATAAAACATTATTCAATAAATATATAACTATTTAATGTAAAGCAGAAAAATATTTTTTAATATATATCATATTTATAAACATTAATATATATATATCTATATGTTTAATATATACAATTTAATAAAATTAATTATCATAATATTTAATAAATAAAATATTTTATATTTAATAATGTATAATCAATCAATTTGTTTCTTTAAATATTTATTTAATTAATAAATATTATAATATTTTATAAAAAAATAAATTATATATTTTTATTTTATTTAATTGTTTCATTTTATTTATTTGGACCTTTATCCATGCTGAAAAGAACTAATCAAATAATATTTATTAGTGCCAAAAATAAAGCACTGATTAAGGGTTCTATTTATCAATGCTTAAAAACAGCTCATAAATGTTACCCTTTATCAACATTAAAAATAAAGCACTGATAAAGGATACTATTTATCAGTGGTAAAAATAAATCCTTGATAAAATTTCCATTTAACCCCACAAAAAAGTGCTGATAAAATTTTAAATTTATAACCACTGATAAATATTCCATTTATTAGTGTTTTTTAGCATTGATAAATACCGGTGATATTAAAAGTCATTTTTTTAGTCTTTCTATAAAAATATTTAAAATTACTAGTGGTGTGTTTTGTAAGGAAATTACAATAGTGGAAGTACCGTGGATTGGAATTCTACCCTTTCAAATGTTAAAACCTAAGGTGGAGAGATCCAGAAGCCAAGTGTTCAAGGTGACAATAACATGATCATTTCTCAAGATTAATGGGGTCGAGTATGCGTTGTCTCGAGGTTTCAGTTAGGAGTCAGGTATTGGCTCTGGATTTAATGGCATAAGTGATGAATTCATGAAAATTTCTTTAAGGTGTGTTTGTTGTTTGAAAACACAACATGACCATTTGAGTGAGGATTCATAACCCTTGTGGGTTGTGGTATGTTTTCATTATTCATAATGACATTTCGAGGAAAAAATTAATAATTTGTGAGGTTATAACAACCTGTGTTTTGAAGCCGATATAAATTATAGGGGAATATAAATTGTTATTATTTTACTGGATGATGAATTTTTATGACAAATCATCAGAACATATTTCAAATACTCAAAAACCTAAAATGTGTTTTTATTAATGAAATTAAATAAAATGAAATAAAATTAAAATTGAAGTAAATAAAATGGAGATACTTAGTAATAAATATAAAATAGGGTTTTAAAAATACTAATAACAACAATAATATTATTAATAATAAAAATTATTATTATTTAACTTCAGTTTGGTTTAGAGAGTACCCAATGGAGTCTCCCCCTTTCTCCACTCCTCACCCTCACAGAATTGTCCCTCAACTGAACACCCTGGGCACAGGACCTCCCTCCGTACGACCTCCCTTAGTGTGACCTCACTCCACGCGACCTCCATCATTGTAACCTCCCTTAACATGGGATCCTCTAGTACAATAGTCACTGGTTTAACGTTTGATTCATCGAGGTAAGCCCTTATCCTCTCTTGGTTGGTGATTTTATATTTATTTATTTCTTTATTTTTATGCGGAAGAACCCTAGGGTTTTGGAAAGTCCTATTTTTTGTTCTTATTCAAGTGTTAGGGTATGAGAAGAATATCCCATGGATCCGTGTTCGTGTTCTGATATTCTCCACCGAATTCGAAATAGATATCCTTGATTCGATCTAATGCCACCATCCAAGGTGAGGTCATTTTTCCACGGATTTTTTGGGCACCTTTTATTTTAGGGACATTATGTGCTTTGACTCCATTGAATTTTTTAGAGTTTTTTAAACTTCTTTTATGTCACACAAATACATTCATAGGTATTTATATATATATTTTCCTCATAAATATTCCCTTAATGAGAAGTTAATATTTATTTTTCATAAATGTAAATATATATATATATATATATAATAATGTATGTGTTTGCGAGTGAGGTTAGGTTACGAGTGGTCGCTTCTAAATCTGACAAGTGTTTAGTGTCGTCTTGGTCCAATGGTTGAGGTAGGATCCCTATCCTTTCACATTTAATTCAAGAATGATTAAAATTGTTTTATATTCCTCATTATTTCTGTATTTTTATATTTAATTGTATTTTTAGAATATTTTTTTTGTTATGATATATGTTTTTTAATAAACATGTCGTGGTTTTATAATAAAACACCTCCAATGGAGTTTCACTGTCTGCAAAAACTCATAGTGATAGTTTATGTTTATTTAAATTTCATGGAATACCTATTGAGGTATGATACCATTCATTTCACTCCATTCTAAATTATATTAGTCATTATTTACATGATTCTGAACAATCCATACTTTGTATTAGTGTTGAAAGAATTTTAGAATAAAAGTAAAAAAAATTAAATAATTTTTTTTTAAAAAAATGTCACAATTTAAAAATAAAACTCATATATCAGAAGAGTGTTGTCTTATAATCCAAAAGGTAGTGGTACTTATTTTTATTCTGCTAAGTAATAGTCTGAATTAACTATATGTTATAATTTTTATACCGGTTTTGTGAAAATTTGTAATTTCCGCTATAAATAATATTAAGCGATTTATCATGGTCATTTTGTTTGAATAGAATGTTTAAAAATTTGGTAAATTTTATATACTAAATGAAAATTCATTTAAAAGGGTAAATCTCTTATAGAAAGTCTACCATCTTCCCCTTTCTTCCTCGCCTATTTGGTGTCGCGTTATTGTCCCCCTCGTCGAAAAATTTTGGAGATGAATTTTTATCGCAAAATAAATTTATTAGTTTGTCTCTTCATGTCTGTTGTGAACTTTGCATGTGGTGAAACCTAACCGAAGGGGTTCTCTAGGACTCTTGGAACGCCTTTGGGTGTGCCCAACCTAAATGGACTAATTTCCTAAATCCACGAGTTTGGTTTCACCATGGGTGGCTGTGTGTTACATTGGATTAATGTCCAAAATTGATAACATGATTTAAAATTTAAATTTGAGCATCAATTGGGTCCTTTGACAATGAATATGCCTTCTTCTACTTGTTTATCCTATTGTATATTCTTGGGTTTGAATTTGGTGCATGCCATAGTGGATCTTAATTGTTGTATAAAATACAAGGTCAAGATTGATAACATGAGACCTTCAGATTTCATTAATGACATATGGTTATAGGAATGGTAATTCCAAGTGGTTATGGAAGAATTTCATTATCAAAGATAATTATTTGTAGCTAAGTCTTCTTATTGAACCTTACTTATGTTTATTTTCGTTTTTTTTGTAACCTAGATTAGATCCTTGAGTTAATTTTATGAAAACTGCCTTATTCCATACCAATGGCTTGGATTGTTTGATTCGATATCTTGAATAGCATATGGCTCATGGTTATTGTTTGACATCAGGATTTATATATATTCGTTCCATGTGATAAATGTGTTGATGTCCGTATTTCAATGTGCCTTGTTCACTTAGTTCACATGATGCGGATCGGGTGAGAGAATGGGATCCATATTCAGGAATCAATGATGGAATCCCATTATCTGGTGGTTATACCATGACATGTCTGGGGAGATCCTTTGTCTTTCTAGGGAAGTTAATATCAGGGGTGGTATGGGGTTATTTATACTCTCGAGTGATACTGATTCCCTTGTGGGGAAACCATGGATGAACCCACTCACAAGATGAATATGGCATGCCTTGGTAGATACTCGGTTCTCAAGTGAGATACATGGGATAGAGTCATAGTTACAATGCCTCATAGCGATATAAGGGACTTAATATGAACCACCATGGACAGACTCAGTGGTATTGGATTATCAAATGTTCCCATTATGATAAATGGGATTCCTGTTAGATCTCCTTGGATTAGTATGAGACTCCAAACCAAGATTTTATGAATTGTTTGGATTTATTTATATGTTTCATTGTTGAATCATATGAGATGAATCATTAATTATTACTATGTATTATTATTTTACTTTTTATGTTTCCCATACTTTACTAGAACACTTATCTTTGGACATGTTATTTAGTCCCCAAGCAAAATAATAATGTTGGGGGTATGCCTTCCTTGGTTTTCCATATTACTATTTCCCGTAATATATTTATATATATTCTCCCTATCACCTATATACATTATAAACGTTTGTCTTAAGCCAAAGAAGGTGGTATGGGATGAGTGTCCATTTAGGAACTCTCCCATGTGGCTATTATTAATTTGTTATCACTCTGAATTTATTATATATGGAACACTTACAAATTTATATTTCATTTTTTGGGCTGGTCTAGACACAATTGGTGCTGACCCACTGAGATTTACATCGTAAACCCCTGCCATTGTGATGGGGTACCTAATTATTCCTACATTCTAGTAGTTTTTTGGATTCAATACTTATGCTATGCTACTTTTCCTATATATGGGAGTTAGGATTAGAAGATAGAGATGATGGTCATGATTCTTGTGGGTCTAGTTTTTGGGAATTTTTTATTTTATTACATTGTATTCCTATTTGTATTTATTGTTTCTTTCAATTGTATCATCATCTTTTATACATGAAATATTTTAAATTGTCATTTTTAATATTAATTTATTTATTATAATATTTATCATCCAATTTTTTTCTATTTATTTTTTATTTTTTCCTCTATTGAATTTTATTTATATTTTTATAAAATTGTGCTACTCTGATCTATGAGTTCATAGTATCCACCTAGAAACACCCTAGGGCCTCACTGCTAGTCGATAGCCTCTAGAATTTGGGGATATACGCTTGAGGTAATGTGACTCACCTGTCCGACAACCGTAAAAGTGGTCAGTTAGGTCAGGATGTTACAAAAGGAATAAATGATAATCTTAATGTATATAATCCATTAAACATGCTCACATATTGGAATGTATTATAACCCCAAGAAACATGAAATTATCATTGGTGGGTGTGTTCTCGTAATTTACAGTATTGGATAGTATCAAGTCTAAACTATAGGAAAAGAATCAACAACCAGATACAAGCACTCACTCATGATAGTTATGTTATATATGTCCCTTTATATAAGATTATATGATCGTAGAACTATATTTATCAATATTTTCTTATCACTTCACTATTTTCATTATAGTAGGGAACTACCATGACCATATCAATGTTATAGATTCCCTAGCTCATTATTACGTTAAATTAATGTAGAACAATGAAAAATATCTAAAAAGATGTTATTAATGTTAAAATCATCGATTATACATGTAACTAAATTACAAACACTTTTTCCTAGGACACAAACTCCCACAAACTCCCACTTCGACTATATCCAACTGCCTATAAATATCATTCCATTAAACTTCACCTGATATCCATGTTTCCTTTATTCCAAGAATATAGTCATGGGTTCCAACACATTTTCATTCAGGGAAATAGTTCTAACTACAACCTCACCTTTCTAGGAAAAATCCCTCAAAAGATGATAATTTTGAAGTATGTTCTTAGTCCACTAATATGGCCTTAACTCTTTTTTTAGAGTCACTACTATATAATAATCATAATTGTGGGTGATAAGAGATTTACTTATTTGTAAAACACATATGACTTGAATTATGTTTCATATTTTAAATTCTTCTTTTTATTCCTAAAAATTTGTAACATATGTAGACTCTACTGTAGAGTATGTGACCATGGACAAATTTGATTGCTTCCATATTAGAACACCTCCATTCAAAATGTATTTTTATCCCATTTTATTTTTCACATCTTCTTGATTTGTTATGAAAATAGCATCTACATATCCTATACTAATGAGTTCCTCATATCCACCATATAATATGAACATATCTTTATTATGACTCATATACTTTAAAATAGTTTTTACTACAATCCTATATAGGACAACTGGGACATCTTTATATCTTAATACTACATTAATTCATTGGAAAATTACATCAAAGTACATAACATAACATACATGACTAAATCGATAATAGATGTGTAAGGAATCCTTTCTATTATAGACCATTCCTTAAGTATTTCAAGACACATTTTCCAATAAAGATGAATTCTATATGATACTAGAATCAATCCCCTCTTTAATTGTTCTGTACTAAACCTCATAATTATCTTATCCATATATAATCCTTGAATGAGGTTAAGAAACTTCTTGGATCTATCATGATGGATAATGATTCCTAGAATACATGCTACCTATCCAAATCCCATTATGTAGAAATAGTCATTAAACCTAGCTTGAACAGACTATAAGACTATTATTTCATTACTAATATACAATATGTCATTGTCATATACTATTAAGAAAAAAAATATACTACTACAAAGACAATTATATAAAAACATTTCACATTCATTAATTATGATAACAATTCCATTGTGGCTTCATAAAAATTAATGTTCAATGGTCTAGATGATTTTCATAATTCATAAATGGATATATTTTACTTTCATACCTTATTGGAATATTTTGGAGTTGTAAAACCTTAATGTTGTGTCATATAAGAATCTTTCAAAAGGTTCCCATTAAAGAAGTCTATTTTAACATCTATTTTCCAAATCTCAATATCATGGAATTCTATAATTCCATGAAATATTATCATGTATTTCAGAAAAAATTCTAGTAAAAAGGATTCATCATAGTAAATACATTTACATTGTTTAAACCCTTTTGAAACCATCCATGATATATAGGTATTTACTTCCCATCCATGTACAATTTCATATTGAATAATATTTTTCAAACAATGGGTTTTAAATCCACTAGTGGATCAACCAAAATATATAATTAGTTGTAGTATATGGTATTAAATTTAGAATTCATGGCTTCATTCCACATAAAAACATCTGTGCCACATTCCAATTCCTTGTAGGTTAGAGGATCATTATTATCTACAAACAATGAGTCACTATCCTAATTTACTATAAAACCATTCAATTCAAGTTATTAAACCTATATTTTACTTATATATAATACTTCAGTATATGGAATACCTTATTCTCCAATGAGGATTTGTTTAATTATTTCTTATTCCCGCTCTTATGTTCCATGATCCTCAACATCATTGAGTTTTATCTTTCTCCCACAAAATCTTTTAAATATTTTCTGCCTCTCAAGGAATGTAGTTTGAATTTCCACTGGTACCTTTTCATCGGAGGGTTTATATACTTAATAACCCTTTTTTTCTTTATGGAGTCCTGTAAAGGTACACTTTGTCCATCGAGGTTCAATTTTATTAATTTAAGAGTCTTTAATTAACACTTCACAACCCAACACATGTAATTAAAACATTACAAGATTCTCAGCATTACATAATTGGTATGGTATATCATCTTCCACTTCCATTAGAGCATGAATTAGTATCTATGTTGGTATTTTCTAATCATATCACCAAAATGAAAATGGAAGGCTCAGATGACTCATCATTGATCTCAACATGTCCAAAAAGGTGATGTTACTTCATTTTCTTATAACATTTCACTGTGGAGTATAAGAATGAATGAGTTGAGATAGAATCCAAAACTCTCATTAAACAAAAATGATGTTTAGATTATGATTTTACCAACTATGGTGTGAGTGGAGTTTCTTAATATATTTACCAAGCTGGTTCTCAACATAATTATTGTATTGTTTGAATTTATCAAAATAACTTGACTTATAAATCATCATGGATACATAGTCATATCTTTGAAAATAATTAGTAAAAGTTGAAAATTATGAGTACCCACCCCTTGTTACAATTGCAAATGGTCCAAACAAATTAGTATGAAATTTTCCATGAAGACATTTATCCCTTTCATCTTTTAAAATAAATGGGTATGTTCTTATTTTTCCTTGTAATTATGCATGACATACATAAAGTAATTGTAGTTTAAAAGAATAAAATATCAATTTTTTATAATTTAGTACAAATTTAATCATTTATATGACCTGGTTGGTGATTCGAATGTTGGGTTTTGTAGGAGTCATGTTATGTAGTGTCATCATTGATTTCGAATACATGTTTCATGTAATCCAACACATAATGAATATATTTTAAATGTTCCTTACCATGAAAAATTATATCTTTATAAAAGGAGAAACATTATTTTCTAAAAATGAAAATAAATCCATCTATATCTAGTATGGATATATGAAAAATGTCCTTGATAACTAGTGGATGAAAATAAAAATATTTCAAAACCATGATCAATCTAGTTGGAAGCATTAGGTGGTAGCCCCTAATAGATACACCAATAAGTTTCGCTCTACTGGATCATCATATTTATAAATCCCCTTGGTTAATTGTTTTTAATGTACTTAGTTCCTTTATTTGAATATATATGTGACAACCACAAGCTATATCTAATACCTAATTTGTAGAAATAGATAAATCTCACCTGATAATAAATTCACTCAACGCTACCATGTCCTTCTTTCACATGATGATGTTTTTATTCTAGTAAAACTTTTTCAAAAATGTGAAAACTATCACCATATTCCCTTGGTTTCACCTCGATATTCTTCTACATTCATAGCTGTGAAAAAGCCTTGGGATTAGAGATCTTTTCTTTCCCTTTCAATTTGTTCAACATAAGGAAACAAATATTTTCACATTTTATATCCTAACCTACATGGTGAATAAGATTAATAATATCTAAGAGATGATTTCCTATTTTTTTACATTAAAATTTTCAACAATTATTTAGATTTAATGAGGGGGCGATGAAATAATGATATCAACGCCTAGTTCATTAGTGTGGTTATAAACCAGAAACCTCTAGATTCTCAATGCAGCCAATGAACATTATTACATGAGGCCCAAATAGGGAACCCTATCAAATCTTTCTCCTAAAAAGATACTTGGATATCTCTAACCATTATTATCTATCTCTTTCTTAGTATAAACCATGGAGACTCTCAACCATGCCATATGCATCTAGGGTTTCATGAGACTTCAGGAGTTCATTGGAAATAAATGATAGTATCAAACATTGAATTTAAATAACACAATTAATATGTTTTTTCATAGACATGTAAAAATTCATCACTTGCCTACTTGGTAGGAATATTACTCATTGAGTATTCTAGAACAAAATATTTCCCTTCATATCGTAGCACAACCTGAAGTCATTTGAACTACTCTTGGAAGTGAATTATAGTGAGGAGATTGTGTTTCTATAAAATATTTTATTAATATTTTGTGGAATATGATATTTATATTTCATAAAATTATAAAATATCATATTATTCTAACCTTTCCTGATTAAAAATTATTTGTGAAATAATAGTAATTAATTTTAATAAATATCCAACTATTGTATCATGCAATAATATCCCTTTCAATTAAACTTGAAATGTATTGTTTCATGGAAATTCTAGTGGAAAGGATCTATATTACCCTTCACATTATCCTAATAAGGGTTGGTCAAGATACATGAAGGTAATTAATAATAAGGTATTCTCCAACTATGGGCTTACAGATCCATGGTCTATTGAGTAGACACCATAATAATGAAATTATATATTGAATTTCCCAAAAATATTCCTCGATGATAAATCAATTATAGTGATTTATACTTATCATTATGTAATATAGTTTGGTCATCTCATAACCATCGTAATAAATCCATAATAAAAGTATGTTTCTCAAAAAGGGTTGGTAAAAATCATAATTTAAAGGATTTCATTTCTACACATGTAGCGGAAGGAAAATATAAGTTAATATATATTTGAGGGATAAAAATTTATTAAACATAAATTTTAACTTTTTTAACCATTAAATATGTTTTTAATATATAGAGTATTTAAATAAATTAATTAGCCAATTTGTATAAGACATTTACACATAATCTATTTATTTAAATTCCATCATTCTATAGTATTTTATTTATTCATGTGATAGCAGTCCCACATCCATTAAATAATTTATGAATAGTATAATAAAATATAATAAATGGACCAATAATGAGCTTATAGAATAGTTTAATGATTAAGAATAAAATATATCAACCATTGACCAAGGGGAATAACTCATTGTTCTTATCTTGGTATGAGTTACACCATTCCAAATGTGCACTTGTGTATCACCTATGTTTGAAACATTATGGTTTTTTTCTTGAACCACCATCAATATCCTTAGGATACTCCATTTATTACATGTAATTATAAGTCATACATTATTTAGGGGAAAACAAGATCTGTTAAGGAATATTACATCTTTATCTATCGACATTCATGCCCTACATAATAATTGAAAGAGGGATGACTCAATGTCCATCAATTTAATTTAATATTAAATAATTTCAAACCCATGAAATAAATTATGTCAAATCATCCAACAAATACACAATTACTAGAAAATCTCATGAATTTTCATACAAAAAAACATATGAAAATGTAAATTAGTTAACATTGTGTTTTATTAGTTCATTATTATAAATAAAAGTTCACATGCATTAATTAACAAATTAGGTAACTGAATAATTAATTAATTCTATTTCATCGTAGTAACAATCCAAATTCATATTGAGATACCTATCATAATTAAATTAATGGAAAATAAATATAAGAACAAATAATCATATATTTATAATAATAATTTTTTTGATCATTTAATATTATTTAAAACTATTTTAAATTTTGAAATATTTAATTATATAATAAAATAAACAAGGTTATAATGTTCTAAATTTTAATTTAATATATTTTGATTATGTCCTTTATTTGGATACTACATGGAAAGTAATTTCATGTTATACACTTTGTATCTTAGTTTACATGTACTTGAGATACCTATTTAGGGATTTAGTGTGTTCCTCGGATATAATACATGGTGTGTACAATCCATATACAAGATATGTATCTCTCTAGCCACGTTTCTAGGATAAACATATGGGATTGGGAATGTATCTCATCATGAATACAGAACATATATAATCCAATGACATGACATGTGGGTCAATTTTCAATTGACTATGAAACCCACCAAATAACTCCTCTTGTTCACTACTCAAGAGTATAAGATGTGTGCATGCAAGCTACACGCCGTGTATTTCACCTGCCATGTGTCATCATAATTGACTGAATGGTTCAGAGTGTATTTTGGACATGGGAATTTATGAACTATAGGCAGTGTAAAAAACATAAAAATCTTGTATTTTATTAATTTTATTGGCTATCAGTCTCATGTGGTTTGACTATGTATAAGGACAACACCGATTGTGTGACATTCACAGCTAATCTATGTAGAATACACATCATGTACACCAACTACACACCTTGTAATACAACATCCCATGAGTTTTAATTTCTTGGTCTACACGCAGTCTACAAAAAAATGAAACTCATGTTCTTACCTCATGGCACGGAGTATCTCCCATAGATGATTTAGGAGTAGTACACATGGGTACATGACCTTTACTCCAGATACACGATGTGTAACCTAGTTTTAACAGTAATATATTTGGAAAATATTATTGGAATATATGGTTTATATTCTTCTATTAATAGATTTTTAATAAAATTAAACACAAAATTAAGATGATTAATATTTTAAATAATGTTTATTAAAATATTATTAAAAATAAATAACATTAAATGATAAATCTAACAACTATTACACATAGATCTTCAATCGAATAAATAATTAGAAATTTAAAATTTGATCTCGCTGATACAACTTGAAGTTTTAAGGCATGATGAAAGTGTCGTTAATTGAATAATATTTATTTTAATTTCAATTAAGAGTTAAAAAACCCCCATGAGAAGATATTTAATGTTAAATTTATAGTTTATTTTCTAGACCTAATAGAAATGATATAACTGCGATTATTATATTACTTCAGTGATGATTTTTATCATTCAAAAACTCTTTTATGATACCTTTTGTTCACTATAGGGATTCAAGGATAAAATTCATTTAACATTGAAACAAATACTCTCCTCAAATATATGAGCAATAAAAATTGATTTTTGGGTTCTAGCATAGTGAATAAATAATATTTTTTTTATTGAACACTCTATGATTATCTATTCATTAATGTGTTATTATTATTTTTAGTGCAAAAGAGGAATAAAATTTATGAAGGAGAAGCCTATTGTGCATAAAAATTCTAAATTATCAATTTTTTATATTCACTCAATAGACATAACTGATTCTTAAAAGACATATGTTTTAGTTTTATAGTAATAATTTAATTGATTTATATCTAGTAAATAATATTATAAATTTTAATAAACCACATTAAACCTAATAATAATAATAATATATTGTGGAATGGTCCAACCTGCACAATGATAAGTAATATTTACCATCTTCTAAATTATTATTTAACAATGATTGTAGATATGGTAAATTTATCATCATTAAAATTATTAAATTAATAAATTAATATTAAAGTTAATAAATTATTTCATCAATAAAATGTTTTAATGATAAAAAACAATTAAAATTATTCCTTGGTCTTATGAATAATATATATTCTCTATATTGAATTAAAATAGAATTTAATTGATATAAAAAAACATTATGTGTGACCTTATAGTATTCGTTCTCACTAGAATATAAAGAGATCACATATTGTATATGATTATTATCGATAAATAAGTAATGTAACAGAAGATAAATAAATTAATTTTAAAATAATGATAACCACAAAAATATTCACATTATATAATATAATCCCTATGTCACAATATATGATGAAGAAGGTTTCAACCCTATTTCAACAGCATATGTTCTTAATAGGTCATTCGTTGACTATATGAAATAAACATGTAGATACACAATGTTCATGGAGTTTATGATTATAGATTTATTCCTATAAAATGGATTTTATATTAACTACTATAAATATGGAATGGAAAATCTTTACTACGATTATACATTAATGACATGTCAATTAGCACTAAATAAATATACACTAAGAAACCATGAAAATATGGTGTCATAGTTTTCATTAGAAAATATAAATGTGTGAGTCATAACAAGATTTAATGATAATCTTAATGTCAATGGACATGCTCGTAGATTCGAAAATCCAATGACACAAAAATATGTGGAATTATTACTGCTTTGTCTGTTATCATTATATCCCTTATTATAGATTAGAAATTGTGAACAACATGAGATGAATAATCATCTTCCTGTGAGTACCCACACTTAAAATACACTTTCTATATGTCCTATCAGAGAACGCTATCCATCTGTAGAAATATATTTAATTGTATGGTCTAAGTACTTTGAGGTTATAATCATATCAGGAAACTGCCATTACTTTATCAATGTGATTGATAACCACAGAAATTATAAAATTAAAGTCCTGTAAAATAATGAAAAATATGTAATAATTTGTTATTAATATTAAAATCATCAAGTATACATGTATCTATGTAAAAACTGTTCTCCCTAGTAAACCAAACTTTATTAATAGATATTCCACACTTACTTCTTTGAAACCAAAACGATTTTCCTTAAATAAATGAAAATGTTTCCAATATGTTAAGATGAGATATGAGATTTATAATTTCATAAAATTTCAAATGTTGTTTAAAAACACTATGGAGTTTACACATAATGTTTTGATGTTATCGAAACCAATTCAAATAATTTTAAGGAAATATAATATTAACAATTCATTGTTTAAGTGATATAAAAATTTATTGATGTTTAAAAATCATAAGGAATTGGTGAAGGAATTTAAAATTATTTATATTGGAGTTAGGTTGGGGTGTTTGATTTTAATAAGGTGATTCCTTATAATGAAATTTTCAAGATCCCATGGCCTAACCTAAATCATTAAAATACCTTAAGAGTGATTCATAATCACTAGAGGTTGTTTTAAATTCTATTGGATGAGGTACATTAATCTATCAAGTGATTTAACATGATTTATAATTCTAATCCAATATAAGAGAAATTATTACCAAATTATCATATATAACTAATTAATAAACATATGACACTAGATGAATAATATTTCTAACATTGGTATATAATGTAAACATGTTTTTTCATGTAAGACATTATAAAACATTATTGGGTAATATGAAATAACATATAAAATATATTCTAAAAGTGAAAAAATAAAAAAAAATACATATTTTAATGATATTCTTATTGGCATCTATAAATTATATTATGATGCTTTTTTCATTAACCATTCAACCCTTTTGAATTTGGGATTTTCACTTACTCATATCATATAAAATAATTTTAAATGCGTCTTAGTGGACATGTGTAGGTTGAAATTTCATCCTACTTAGTAGGAATTATGGATTTGGATCTGACCTATCTAATATAAGATAAAATTATTGTATTAGTTATAATAAATTTTAAAAAAATGAAAATGATAATATAAACCATATTATCGATTATTTTCAAAGCCAAATAATATAATTTACCATGGGTGTTAGGTTTAAATGTGATGGATAATTCACTATGGAAACTAATAAACCTTCATCAATTGATGATCAAAATCCATTTTGGTATGAAATATGAAAATTTAATAGTATTCTAGAGGAATATAATTGTATGGAAAAGTAAAAATATAAAATAAAAATCCTTGGGAAATTATATATACAAAATATCTAAAAATTAACCATATTTATTAAAAAACTTATATAAGGAAAGAGAAAAAAATACTATGTTTTAAAGGTAATCCCATATATATATGTGGGAAATTAATCATGCTCTATATAAACACCTATATGTGGACTGGGGAAAAATATTTTTTCCCATAAGTACACCTATATGTATCTCCATAATCACCTCCACCAATGTTATGGGGAACTTATAAAAAATGTATAACAGTATCTATATATATATATTTATTTATTAAAATCATAAAACATTAAAATAATTTATGAATAAAAAAAATATTAACTAATAAATTTAAAATATAAAATTTTAGGTACCATCATAAATATATTTTGGAACATATAGAACCTATTTACAAAGATAAATTAATGTTACAAATCTATTTAACCCACTATGATAATTAATATATAACAAGGTAAAAAATAACCCACTTTGTGAATTATGATATTATAATCTAAATAAAATATAACTATGGAATTAATAGTAGATTAGGGATAAAAAAACTAAACATCAATGCTAGATTAATTTTTTTTATCAAAATATTTATTTATAAGAAATTTAATTTATATTTAATATAACTGAATCACAGGTTTCTATTAAATTATATAGTGTAAAAATATAAAAGTTACAAGGGGTGAAATATATAAAAAGATATAATAATTAAACTAGGAATTGAAGTCAAATGAAATCCAATAACTAAAAAAATATTAAAATCCAAAAAAATTGTTATTTAGTTATTTACCTTACTATAAAAAAGGAAATATAAAATCGTAAATGAACAAGGTAGATTTACAATAAAATCACCAATGAGATCTATTTTAGAAATATGGTTGATAAATCATAAAAATCATGATGACGAACAACACGTGGGGGATAAGAGAGAGGAAGAAATAGTGTTTGAGAGATATACAATTAGGAGGATTCTATTTTTTTGAAGGAGTTGATTTATGTTTCTTTGTCTATTTAATAAAAAAATTAAAACCCAAATTTTAAAATTCATAATAGGGATTTAATGAGTACCTAGTATGGGGATACTATCCATCTATTGGACACGTATTAACTTCTGAAAATGACACTATGGACCCATTGAAAGACAAATCAACTCTTATAACTCCACAAAACACTACTAATTACATGATACCTAGACATTGAGTAACTTTTGATATTCATGTACCATTACTTAATCTCATTTTTCTATTTTCTCATTTCCATTCCACCTTTACACTTCCTTAAACTAATATCTTCTTAATTTATAAATTAAGTTACCAAAAATTAAAAATAGAACACAATCCAAAGTATACTCGTTTGTTACAAAATCCCCACTAATAGGATTATCATACTTGAAAATAATCCAAATATATTTAGAAAAATATATATTGATATCCAAGTCATAACTAAACCAATATAACTGAAACATCATCCATCAAGGAAAATGAACAATGATAGATACTTTTCATTTGAAATTCATTGATTTAGGAATTTTATATAAATACATAAAAATTACCTAGTTGAGATCAATTGTTTTAATGGTTTTCCCAATATGAACATTATATATATCAAAATCAAAAAACATATATAATAAAATTATGCCCATATCATACAAAAATCACATTAACATTTATGTAAAATTGTGGTAGTGGATAAACTTGGTTCACTGATTTATAACACATTGTCAATATATTATAGACTGGGTAATTCAATTAAATTTGATAATAGTAAATAGAAATAGAAATATAAAATTCCATTATATGTATAACTCATAATAATAAGCCCATTACAAAGTTGATAACAATATTTTATCAATCCAATTTAATAAACCGAGTAACCTTTCTCATATATCATATTTTATCACTTCAAATTTATTTTAAAAATTCTTCTCATGAAAAAAATATAAAATACATAAAATGAATAAAATAACCATTATACACATAAAAATTACTTTTCAGTCAATTAAAAAAATTCAATTAATTAATTTTTATTAATTTTAAAAGCATTGTGGAAATAAAATTTTTAATTTTAAATAACGGCCCAAAAAAGGTAATAAATCACCATCTAAACCATTATTCTCTTACATCATGGGATTTTAAAACACTCCAATTTAAATATAAAACCTTATTATTAATAAAATAATGAACATATAAAATCATTGGTTTTCGAAATTTTATAATCACAATAAAATATTTAACTTCTATATATTTTAATATAAAAATAATAACATAACAACTTCTTGAAATTCTATATTCAGAACATGATATTGGAATTATTTTATTAATTAATTAGATAAAATTAATTTCAAGGATAAAAAAAATGATCATAGAGAAAATCATAATCTATTTACTTACATAGAGTATTACATGAATAAATTTATTATTTTACATCATATAAACCCATTTATTATTTCCTTTTAAATTATACGTAACATAATTATTCATGTATTTGTTTGGGTAATCTTATAAATGTGATTTAATCCATTTTATGTCAATTTTTTATGTAACATAAAATAATAATCTAAGAATAATGTAATTATTAATTATCTCATAATATTTTACATTAATAAAATAGATAGAATAATAAATTAAACTTACTACAAGCATAACATCTAATTGAAAAAATTATTATATATATAATATATACATGATTTATTTTTTTCAAAATCACAACATGCATTACCTCTTTATCAATAAATGGTATTTATGATTATTAAACAAAAACATTAAAAAATAATGCTTACATTCTATAGAATTTAATATACTAATATTTAAAAACTATTATTCATACTTTTTTATAAAAATATTTGAATAAATACTTATCAAAACTATATTTAACCAAATAATATTATTAAACAATAATAAATTATCTTTTATAAAAAATAAATTAAAAATCCTATAAAAATTTATTATTTATCTAGGCATGCATTCAATAATAAATGTGGGTTTATCCATATAAAATAGTTCACATAAAATAAAACTGTCATTTAGGAAAACCCATTACAAGAACTGTTTTATTTTAAAACACATACAGCGAACTAAAATAAAATTAAATTAAAATATTTATGATTATTTAAAACTTTAGTGAAAATCACTTTATAACCACCTTCAATTTCTCATGTCAAATAAGGGAAAAACATTCATAAAATTAATTTCAAAAAAAATTCACATTTTTCAAACAATTTTAATCAATCCTAATCCATTATTTATTAAGTATAATTCAATTAATTATATAACCATGTGTAAAAATTACAAAACATATTTTATTTATTCATAAAAAAATTGTTGAAATTATATTTAATATCTCTCGTCAAAAAACATGAAACATCACTTTTATTAAAACATATGTTATTCATAAAATAAAACAATTTATAAATAATTATATAACACCCCAGACCGAAACACTCAAATTTAATGCTAAAAAATACTATTTACATATTTTATTTGATTTCAAACATGAATTCATCTATATAATAATACCATAATTTTTAGTTTAATAAAAATTATTTATATTTTTATATTTAGATTATTTGTTGGGTTTATATTTTTAGAGAATTAGGAATACCCATTATATAACAAAAAATTAATTTTCAAAGATGAACACTTTTCACTATATGAATAATTTATTATAAAGGATATGTTTTATTCATTCAAGGATAAAATCTCATATTCATAGATAGACTTTATAGATGTTTCTACTCATACTTATCACAATGAAAAATAATTGAAAACATGGGATGATAAAAAAATATCATAAGATATTTTTAAATAAATGAAACCTTTTAATTCGATATAAAAACATTAAAAACCATGAAAATGTATTCCCTTTTTTTACAATAATACTTTGAGGACATAAATAAAAAATATTCACCTGAGAAAATACAAATATTCTGTAAGGAACTATTCAAAACCCACAATAAATCATAATAAAACCATGAAGGCAATATGGGGAACTTGATAAATCATGAAATTATTTCTTTGAAAACCCATATTTTCACCATTATAGGTTTATAAAATTATATTCGCAAGAAAAATCTAATGATTATAATAAAAAACCATAGAATTAAATAATTGGACGCTTAGATCATCATATCAATAACATATATCCACTAGTGTTTTAATCGTGTCATAATAACTGAAACTCTTTTAATTTTATCATATTAACCCACTAGGCTCTCTCTCAGGTTTTTCCTCAATTGAAAAATCATTACCCAATGCATTAGGTTGCTATATTAAGCTCACCCATAATCAGGAGCAATATCGATATAACCGGTCATTATCTATATTTACCATGTAATGTTTCATGAATAAAAAATATATAATATTTCAAAATTTTCAACATAAAATCCATTAAAAACCAATTTTAAACAACATACTAAACGAATTTCAATTTCCACTGAAGAATTTGAACAAATAAACTTTTCTCTTGAAACTTTTTGGAACTAAAAATTCATATAATCAAAGGACTCTATCATCTTATAAAATTCATTAAAACATGTAGTGGAATCTTTACCATGAATAATATACCTCATTATGGGGCAATATTTATATTAATTATATATTTAAAATACATTCTTCTTACACATTATATAAAGAAAGTAAAAAATAATAAGTTTGAAAAATATTAAAGAGATTATTTTTAAAATATTTGAAAAATAATATAAAATTAGATAAAAATAACCTTTAGGAATACTTGAAACATAAATTATAATATTATTGAAACATTTTAAACAACATTGATACATATGAGAATAAGTTAATTTATTAAAAACTATGTTTTAATGAAATATACTTTACAATTATAGAATTTTTGGAAGGAAAATAACATTAGACAATATAAATTTAAAAGGTTATTTAAAAGAATTTAATTTTATTATATTAATGATAAAATACATCTATATTTATGTATATACACCATAAAAAATAATACATGTGATTAAAATAATATTAGTCTTAAAGAAATGAAATTAAGATAAGAAATCACTTTCCCTGAGTCATGAATATTTATTTTATGCAATCTAACGTGTGAACAATAAGGGGGGGGGTGAGAACCTTTTAGTAGGGGGTATTTATTTATGTGATATTGGTATTAATTTCAGGGACCTTGTACACTTTTACCCCGATATTTATCTTCCTAAAGATTCCCAGACATGGTGTGTTTTGGAGGAACTCCATCCTTTTGACTAGTATGTCGTTACTTCTTTTACGTTGCCATTGTATCTGGTGGTTCAGAACAATGAAAATATGATCAATCAGATACAAATGAAATGGGGTTTTTCATTGGAATAGAAAGAGTGTATATCTATGTGGAGTAGAGTTATTAGTCGGAGGTCTCAACATCTATGACCTTTGAGGTTTTTATGAGCCACGAGTCCACCTCGGTATATTCATTTTCTACCATCTATTTTTCATGAATTCCTTTTGTGGTTGTGTATGATGTATTTATTTTGTGTCTTTTATGGCCATATTCAGAACCACTACACAATGGATGCTCGATCTCAATTTGGTGAATATGGACATGTTCAATTCCATCCTCCGAAGTAGTTTCTAGTAATTCCATTTCAACAGTAGGGGTGGCCTGATTATGCTCCACTAAGGGGAGATGGAGTAGATAGAGTTCAACAAAAAATGTTACATGAGCTTAGGGAACTTGACCTAATAATGGTTATGGAGGAATCCATCATCATAGAGGAACAGGAAATATCCATGGTCAATTTCCTATAGTAGAGACTATATTTCTAGAAGGGATAGAGATTGTTAGAGGTACGATCAGTTTATTTTCTACCCATATTTGTGACTTTATTGATTCAAAATATTTATACTTATTTATTTATCCTTATCTAACTCGTTCTCTGTGAATAGAATTTGAGAGGATTCTTGTGACCCTGGTGGTGACTACAAATGTTAGAATCTAGACTAGCTAGTTTGATGTATGCAAAAATTATAGACTAATGTTGAGGTCGCATCAGTCCCACAGATAACTTCTATTTCTCTTGGTACAACCATATAATTTCGTTATCGACATAAAATGGTTGTCTTCCATGCATAATATTAATGAATGATTCTAGATGAGATTCATGATTTTGGATATGGATGACCAACATGTAGTTTTCATCAGCGAGTGCGGTTTCATGGTGGGAAGTATACGTATGGAGCCTATTTATTCATTGTTATATGATTTCTTAGTAGAATCATTGGATGCCTTGATGGTGGACGTTCCTATGGTTTTTGAATAGTTCCTATATGTTTTCCCCTAGGAGGTTGTGACACTACCCCCATGACGAGATGTTGAGTTCGTGATAGACATACAGCCTGGGGATTCTATGATTTTGATGGATCCTTATCGAATTGAACCATCAACGTTGGGGGAGTTGAGAATTTATATAGATGATATGATGCATAAGGGTTTAATCGGACCTAGTCTGTCACCGTGGGGTGATATGATGTTGTTTTCTACTAAGGATGATGGTATTATAAGGTTTTATATAGTCTGCCATAGGTTTAATAAGTTGATGGTCACAAACTGTTACCCTCGTCCAAGGATAGATTATATTTTTGACTAGTTGAGAGGGGAATGTTGGTTTTCAAATATCGATCTGCAGTCTAGATATAACTAGTTTAGGGTGAAGTAGGTCAATATACTGAATATTGTCGTCAGATGCAGGTATGGGAACATTGAGTTATAGTAATTCCATTTGGTGTTACAAACACCCCATCTAAGTTCAATGGGTTTATGAATTACATATCCCATGAGTTCATAAATTGGATTTTTTTTGTGTTCATTGGTGATATTTTAATCTACTCCTTGTTATATGATGAGAATATTAAGAATCTCATAACAATCATGCTTGTTCTTTAGTTCCACAAGATCTAGGGAAATATTTTCCACGTGTTAGTTCTTTGCACAAGAGGTTCACTTCCATTGGTCTGTGGTGTCTTATCAATGTGTTGTAGTAGACCCAAAAAGGTTTGAAGCAAATTTTTTCTTGGTCAGCATCAAAGAATGTGGTGGAGGTTCTCAGTTTATGTGGTTTCACATGATATTATAGGAGGTTTTTATCTGATTTATCTAGAGTGTCATAACCACTGACTGTTTTGACCAAGAAAGTACAAATTGTTTTGTGGAGTCATATGTTCTATGTGGTGTTTGGTTAACTAAAGGACAAGTTGGTTAGTTCTATAGTTCTCCTGTTTCCTGAAAAAGGATTGATGTGTGAGGTGTTTTGTTAAGATTATTCTCTAATATTGGGATGCATCTTGATACAACATATGGTTGTGATCACTTATGGTACAAGGAAGTTACATATCCACGAGTGTAACTATGCCACCCATGATCAATAACTAGTAGAATTTTTTGTTTGTGGTTATGTTGTGTCATCATTAACTCATTGGGGAGCACCTTTTAGTCTCCATAGATCCCAAGGGTTTTAGGAATATATTTTCAATCTGTGAAATAAATCTAAAAAAGTAGAGGTGTATGGAGTTTCTCCATGATTATGATTTTGAGATCTTTTACATCTCTAGAGAAGGGAATGTTGTGATCGATGCTTTGTGAAGAATGTAATATATGGATGTTGTTCGAGAATATTCATATTCCTGGAGAGAGATGTAGTAATTGGAACCCTTCCACATAGATGAAATTGTTCATGGAGGTAGAGGTTATTTGTTTCAAATGATGGTGCAGCCTTCTATGATGCATCAGGTGGAAGAATGTCATAGGGTAGAATCAGAGGATGAGATAATGCATGACCATTTTGTCCATGGTTATGCTCTAGAGGGATGTTCAAAGGATGGTTGGAAATGAATGTTGCTTTATGGAAGGATTTTTTTCTGGTAGTAAGGCAAGATCGATTCTTTACTATGTTTCATAGATTTCCTTTGTCAGTACACCCCATAGTTTTTAGATTTAATATTGTATGAGGCTCCTGTTTTGGTGTCCTAGGATGAAATTGCGGTGTCAATGTTTATGACAAGGTGATTGGTTTTTCTATTGGTATAGGCAGAGCATCATGTTTTGGGTGGTTCTTTGCAGTCCTTGGATGAACCAAGTTGAAGTAGGATGATATCTCCCTGGATTTAAATTAATTCAATATGTTTTATTTCGACATTTCCATCCCTTTATGTTTCAAAAATCACAAACACATTTTCTTAAGTAAAATTATCAATCTCTATCGAATATTATCATAAGAAAAATTTTATTTCTCTATGATTGGTTTTTACATTCCATTTAGTTTTCAATATCATATTTAGTGTTATCTCAAACCATGTCTAACCATTAATTTCTTATGTTAAAAAATAATATCATTGTTTACATAGAACCTTATTATTCCAGAGAATCTGATATCCCCAGAGTTGTGTGTCTAATTTTTTTTGAAATCCAAATCTGATTTCATCTGAAATCAGACTCCGACTTCTTCTGAAACAACACTCTGATTTCCCATGAAATCATACTTGGATTTCTCTGAATATCAGTCTCCAACTGCTTCTAAAATTAGACTATGATTTATCTTGTAATTGGAATACATTTTATTCTAAAAGAAGAAACTAATTTCTACTCAAAGAAGACTCATATTTCTATTGTAATAAGACTCAAATTTCTCCTATAATTAGACATAGGTTTCTTATAAAACTAAACTATGATTTCATCTAAAATCAGACTCCAATTTATAATAAAATAAGACTCTGATTTCTTTGAAAATTAGACCAAGATTTCTTCTAAAACCAGACACTGATATCTTTTGAAACCAAATTCTAAATTCATTAGAAATAAGGCTCCTATTCTATTTTATTTTATAACTCAATTTTCAATATATCTAGACTCCTATTCTCACTTTCTTATGAATACAACTAATTAATTTTCTTAAAGTTACCAAATTTCATTAATGTAACGTTCAATTTTATAAGATCTTAAATGTGATAATGTTTCTTAAGCATATTAATGTTTCCCATGTTTACTTACCTGAAACAATGTCATACAATCTGTTTATAACTATCTAATGACTGAGTGACTTGTATATAGGTCCCTCTGAAATTTAAGGGAAAACATGACCATTGGAGAAGGATGTCAGCCATTGGAATCCATGACTATAAATACCAATCCATTTCAATGTTCACAATTTAACGAATATATGGAACACCTGCATGCTATGAGATCTTTTCTCGATCCGCGTTGTTCGAATGTTGTGAACAACTTATTCAAGATTAAAACATCCAGTTCAACCTACCTTATGTGGATACGATTGTTATCGATCAATTGAGGGATTCCAAGGATAAGATGATAGAGGTATTGATCACCTTGGAGATCAAGGGCTTGTGAGGATTAAATGAAAGATACCAATCATCGTATCGAGGGATTACCTTGGTGTGCGAAAGAATGACATTCTTGAAAGTATAAATCAACGGACCTTTATCAAAGGTTGTTATATACCCTTATATTCGGGTTAAAATATTTCTTATACAAATCCTATTTTGTTGAATGTTTTCATGATGCTGCATTTTGTTAAAAATAAGAAGTTCAATTTTCGTGCACTTTCTTACACGTGCATACTCTAATATAAATAAGATTCTATATGATTTAATGTAGAATCATTCCCTAAGTAAAATTGCCTTATGTTTTATTATCATATTCTTGTTAGTTTCTTTGTTATGAAATAAAGAGGGTTTGTGAATCGATCTAGTTTAACTTTGTTAAACATATATTTTTTAAGGATAAAAATGAATATTTATAAACCAATAATTCACCCCCTCTCTTTTAATTGTGAAAATGAAATATACATTTTGATCCTATAGTTTGAATAAGAGGAGATATATGAAATTATTATACATTCATATATGTTTCCTTTTTCCATATTTCATGGTTAACTTTACTTTTCATGTTTTTAGTAATATTTTTTTAGAAACTCTTTGTTTATAAACATATTATACTAACTTGTTTTGCAGAAAAGAATTTATTTTAAGAATTGAATGAATGAACCTTAGTTCTATAAACAATTTAAATCCTACTAGACCTCCAATAAATTAAGGAAATGACTATAATTAGTGGAGAGATTGGTTGAAGTATTTTATTATCAACACCAGTACTGATAAGTTTGTTATGTTAACTTGTAAAGACCCGTAAAATTCAAGGGAATTTTTTTCTTAATTTTCTTTAGAATTTTACAAGAGCGCGGTTTCTGACGGCACTTGATTCCGAGGCCCGGAGTGCCCGGAATTAATTTCCGAAGTTTGGCTCGGGTACGTTCAGTGAACGAACGAGCGGGAATTCCTAACTTTTGATCCGGTGCTCGGAATTGAAATCCGAGGGCACCGATGAACTCGCAGCGCCGATATTCGCTTAAAGAGACCTTTTCGGGAGTTGCGTTTATTGCGGGTTGAAAGTTAGTTTTAGAGGTTTTTAGTTTGAGTTAAATAAAATTGTGTAGAACAATTTTATTTTTAACTTGTTAAAACCTATCAAAGGAGGTTGGGAGTGGGACCCACACCCACTTAACCTCCCTTGGGAGGATTAAGTGTGGTGGGGCCCACACGAGACCCTAAACCTTTCAAATTCTCCCAACTCCCTTAACGCCTCATTTAATGGCTTAAGTTACTTAATTAATTATGGGAGTTAAACCTTTTTGAATTTCAAACTTTTGAAATTCTTGTGTGTTTTGTAATGATAAAATAAGATGTTATCTTATTTTATTATGGGTTGTTTGTTTGTCTCCTTGAGAGCTTTTGGAGAGCTTCTTCTTCATCTTCAAGCTCTGACGAAGAACGAAGAACGCTCAAACTCCGACGAAGAACGACGCCTCTCTTTTTCGTCCTCGGTGTCAACAAGAGGGAACGCCGCTTCCTCCTCGGACCTTCTTCGTCGGCATACGAAGATTCGCCAACGACGTATCTCTTCGGGCATATCTCTTCGTCAACGGATTTGACGAACGACGACCGCGACGCCCGACCTCCGCGACGCCGTCTTCCGCGGAACGTAGACGAATCTTCGAATCTTAAACCCGAGGTAGGGGTTGTTGATTCATTATTTATTTATTCCATTTCTTGAACGTGGATCTCGCATGTCAAACTTGAGGCTTGAATGTTTAAGTTGAGTTATTTATTTAACGTGAGGGGGGCCGGACCGCATGAACACGGCCGAACCCCCCTCCATCGTTCATGTTGATTATTCTTGCGTGAGGAAGCAAGTGGCGTGGTGCCGTCGCACCACACGGATGATCGTGCAAATATTTTACGCGGCGCCGTCGCGCTACGTCGAGGAAGAATCTTCAAGAACGCGACGCCGTCGCGCAGCGTTGAAAAGAATCATGGCACGGCGAAAGGGGCGCGGTGCCGTCGCACCGCGCCGGACGACGAACACCGCGGCCGGTTCCGGGCCGCGGCGGGACGAAGAGACCGCGGCCGGAACCGGGCCGCGGTGGGATGTGAAGACCGGCGGCCGGGCCGCCGGCGTCGGAAGTCGAAGGCGGGACCGGAATTTCCGGTCCCATTGGTAAAAACCGGCCGGCCAGCTGGCCGGCCGGATGACATAAAACCGGGGGATTAAATCCCCCGGCCGGTTCAACAAAACCCCCCTCTTAATGAGGGGGGAGGTTCCTTGAAGGAGGGGGGCAGCCGGCCCCCCGGTTGCGCTCCAGCAGGCCCCCCACGTGAGGGGGGGCCGTTTTGTTACTTAGGCGCGGCACAAAGGCCGCGCCACCTTGAAGAAGCGGGGGCTGAGCCCCCCGCGTGCCACCCTCGTGCGGCGCCAGGCGCCCGCCGCCGCGGCCCGCCGCCGCCGCCGCCGCCGCGCCGCCGCGCCGCCCAGGGGGGGGGGGGGGGTCGGGCCGGGTCAGCCCGGACCCGGACCCCCCCGTTTCGAACCAGATTCGGTTTTTTGCCCGTAACTTGAGCCTCCGACCTCCGATCGACGAACCGTCAGCGGCAACGCGATCCTTGGATCGAGACGGTCGTTTCGGTATATCGCACTCAAGGTTTCGGATTACTTTGAGTTCGGCCGGGTTGGTTCGTTCACGAAACCAACCGGGCCTTAGGAGCGGAAACGCTCATATCTTGAGCTACGAACGTCTGATTGACGCGCCGTCAGTCGCGTTGTGTTCCTCTTAGTGAGACGGATCTTTTGGCATACTCCGCCCGAGGTTTGGACGCAGGTGGAGTACGGTCGGGTTGGTTTTGCCTTAAAAACCAACCGGGCCCCGGAGACGAAAATGCCAATAACTCTCAGACCGGGCGTCCGATCGACGCTCCGTCTGTTGCGTTGAGTTCCTGTTGACGATACGGAACTTTTGGATACATCAACTTCGGTCTTCGTGACAGTTGATGTATCAGCCTCTCGGCTCGTGGAGCGGACCCTCCGAACGAGCTTGCTGTGTGCGGGAACCCTTGTGCTGGTTGCGACTGTTCTACTGCTACGACTGCTACTGTGACTGCGACGACGACAGTACAGAGATCCTGTGTGGATTCGACGACGACAGTACAGAGATCCTGTGTGGATTCGACGACGACGACTACAGCACTCAGCGATCCTTCGTGGATCAGTGCTACAGGTCCTGTGTGGGCCCGATCCTGTGTGGGTCCTTGCGCTCAGCGGTTCTGTGTGAGCCAGCGCCTACAGGTTCTGTGTGAGCCCGATCCTGTGTGGGTCTTTGCGGGGGTTAGTTACCTATCGATCCTTCGTGGGTCTGACGACTTAGATGGATCAGTGATCATCTTTATCGTCCTTGAAGAAGTATACCTGTGTGAGCTGAATCCTGTTCCTTTCCTGTGTGGATTATGTTGTGCAATCCTGTGTGGATTATGTTTTGCTTTCCTATGTGGAATACGTATACTTTCCTGCGTGGACTGAGTTGTACTTGGGCTCGGAGGTTGGAGCGTAATTTAATTGATGACTCAGGTATATGTATGGGCATATACCTAAGCAGAGTCGGTTGTTACTTCGTGAATATACTTTTCTTCGTGGTTTATCCTTTGTGGATTTGAGAGACCTTCAGGGGTCTCGGGGTCCCTACTGAGTAGCTTATACTCACCCATGCACGGGCTTCGCCCGCACTACGTTGTGTTGGTTGCAGACGACGGACAGCGTTGACCTTAGCTGAGGCTTGTAGAGCGGGACGGTACCCGGAGGTGGACCACTGGGCGGGACGTGCACGGAGCGGACGGCGGGACTCGTGGAGCAGAGGAGCTATCTGTACCCACCCTTCAGGTGGGATTTCCAGTGGACAGCTCGGAGTAGCGGCTTTTACTTTTCAGTTGCTGTTTTCCCTTTCGAGTTGTACTTTACTTTCAGTTTGGGTTTGTATACTGGCCCATTTACTTTTCCGCACTTTCAGTTGTACTCTGCTTTGTTTAGTGTTTACTTTCCGCTTGCTTACTCTGTGGTGTTTGTTACTTTTCAAAGGCAATGCCTTCCCTTTTTACTGGGATTTACGCCTTGGTTCTAGTCGCCAGCCCCTGGCCTATGGAAGGCGGGCTTGGGGTAGTCACGGCACGGACCCCGAGGGCGGGTCGTGACAAATTGGTATCAGAGGAGTTCGGTTCTACCGCGAACTCTGATCTTTTCTATGTGAAGCAATAATGTTTAGCGTATTGAGTGTGGTTATCAGTCCAGGGAGTCCAGTGTTGGTGCGGCGGCCGACGTATCCGTACACCAGGACCCTGACTTCTGATTTCCGACTTAATGCACGAAAACATTGATTGCGTGTGTGTTTAAAAGTTTTCTTTGTGATTACTTATATCAGCTCACCAGGTATACTGTTCTAACCGTGGCGCACCTGTTTTCTTTTCAGGATGGCCCCACGACGGCAGCCAGCTAGGGTTCCGAGAGTCGAGCGAGACGAGAGTCCACCGAGCGACGAGGCCTCGGTGCAGGGCCCTTTATCAGTAGTGGCACCGGCGGTAGCTTTACCCGTCGAGCCCCCGATGCTTCCAGCAGCAGCCGCTGACGATGCACGTCGCCTCAGTGCACTGCATGAGTTTCAGCGCCAGCGACCGCCCAGGTTTCGCGGGGAGACGGATCCCCAGGCAGCAGAGGACTGGCTGGAGGCTGTGGTTCGAGTGTTTAGGCTAGTGAGGACACCAGCAGACCTCATGGTGATCCTCGCTGCGAGCCTACTACACGCAGCAGCAGGACGATGGTGGAGCCTGATGCTCCAGGTGCACGATGAGGCATCCCTACTTTGGACGGACTTTGAGAGCCTCTTCCGCTCGGAGTTCGTCCCAGCCACCCTTCGTGCGGTGCGTATTCAGGAGCTTCTACAGCTGCAGCAGGGCAGCATGACGGTCGCACAGTACTCGGCGAGATTCACCGATCTCTCGCGCTACTCGACCGACATGGTACGGGACCCATTCTTCCGGGCCCGGACCTTCGAGCAGGGTTTGAGACACGAGATCAGGGCATCGCTGATCTCCCTCAGCATACCGACTCAGACAGGAGTACTGGAGCGGGCCCTTCTGATCGAGAGCTTCTTTTCTGAGTCTACACCAGCACAGCGACCCACCGCAGGGCGGCACGTGGCAGAGTCATCTGCAGCAGGCAGTCGACGGATGACTCAGGGGTCCAGACAGACCAGACCTTCGGGCAGACGATCTCAGGGCACTGGCTCAGCAGTGCGGGGCACACAGCGCGGAGCCAGTCTTACGAGAGGCAGACAGTGCTACTCGTGCGGCGGGCAGGGCCACATGGCTCGTGACTGCCCGACCCGTCGTGCCGAGGAGCAGCAGACAGTTGATGGACCACCGAGGCAGAGGCAGAGGATCGACCGTGGCGGTCCGCAGGGAGGAGGCGGACGAGGCAGAGGAGCTGGATGAGCAGCTGGGGGTGGTCGACGCTTTGAGGCTTTACCACCACCACCACCAGGAGGTCCACCCCGACCACAGGGAGCTGGCGGGCAGCGACAGGCACAGCTCCAGGCAGAAGAGGCCTACGACCACGGCGCACCTGAGATGATTCGAGGTACTATTTGTGTCTATTCCACCCTTGCTGCAGTTCTTATAGACACAGGAGCGAGTCATTCTTTCATAGCCGCTGCCCTTGTTCGGAGCTCGGAGATTCCGACAGAGCCGTTGGCTCGATCCTTACGGCTAGAGACTCCTACGGGAGCAGACTCGACGATTACGCACTGGTGCCGGCAGTGTGAGCTTACTCTAGGAGGCGAGAGCTTCGGCTGGGATCTTCTTGTAGCAGCGTCGAGGCCTTACGACGTCATCTTGGGCATGGATTGGCTATCTACGGTCCATGCACAGATTGACTGTTTTAGGCGCAAGGTGCGATGTGTACGCACCGACGGGAGCAGGTTCACCTTCACCGGCGAGAAGGGAGCCTTAGCAGCACAGGACGGACTTCCGCGGAGGAGAGGACAGCCCATCACTCATCAGTTGGCTAGCCTTATCCTTGGAGCAGTTGACGTGCGGAGTCCTGGTTTTCCTGCAGTGGTGGATCAGTTTGCGGACGTTTTTCCCGACGATGTTCCAGGGCTACCTCCTCGCAGAGAGGTAGACTTTTATTTTGACTTGTACCCCGGGACAGCCCCGATATCCACTCCAGCATATTGGATGGCCCCCGCCGAGCTTCGAGAGCTACGGGTACAGTTGGAGGACTTGCAGGGCAAGGGGTTCATCCGACCCAGTGTTTCACCCTGGGCTTCCCCGATTTTGTTCGCCAAGAAGGCGGACGGGAGCTTGCGACTTTGTGTCGACTATCGTCGCCTGAACCAGGTGACAGTGAGGAACAAGTATCCGCTGCCGAGGATTGATGACCTCTTTGATCAGCTCAAGGGAGCACGGTGGTTCTCGAAGATAGACCTCAGGTCAGGCTATCATCAGCTCAGAGTCAGGGACGAGGATGTACAGAAGACGGCCTTCAGATGTCGGTATGGCCACTATGAGTTCTTGGTTATGCCTTTCGGTGTAACCAATGCCCCAGCAGTTTTCATGGCTCTCATGAACAGGATCTTTCAGCCATACCTCGATCGGTTTGTCGTGGTCTTCATCGACGACATTCTGATTTACTCTACGACAGAGGAGGAGCACGCCTATCACTTGCGAGTTGTTCTTGACACACTCCGAGAGCACCAGCTTTATGGTAAGCTCTCGAAGTGCCAGTTCTGGATACGTGAGGTCCACTTTTTGGGACACGTTATCTCTGAGGCGGGAGTTGCTGTGGATCCCGCAAAGATTGAGGCTGTGTTAGCATGGGAGCCACCCAGGAGCGTGACTGAGGTTCAGAGTTTCTTGGGACTAGCTGGATACTATCGGAGATTTGTGCTGAACTTCTCCAGAGTTGCGGCATCACTCACAGCTTTGACGAAGAAGGGGAAACCCTTCGTGTGGTCAGACAGATGTCAGCAGATCTTCCAGGAGCTGAGACAGAGATTGACTAGCGCACCTATCTTGAGGTTGCCTGAGGAGGGAGTAGGGTACGTAGTCTACTGCGATGCATCAGGGACCGGACTCGGATGTGTTCTGATTCAGGATCGGGCAGTGATCGCCTATGGATCACGACAGTTGAGGCCGCATGAGCAGAACTACGCTACCCATGACCTGGAGTTAGCAGCAGTGGTCTTCGCTCTGAAGACATGGCGACACTATCTGATGGGCGAGCGCTTTACAGTCTTTTCCGATCATCAGAGTCTCAGGTATATCTTCTCGCAGAAGGACCTGAACCTGAGACAGCGACGATGGCTCGAGTTCCTCCAGGACTATGACTTTGAGATAGTCTATACTCCTGGGAAGGGGAACGTAGTAGCCGATGCCCTCAGCAGGAGGACGGGCATTCAGCTACTTGAGGAGGCAACGGAGCAGCTAGCCTCTTTGCAGATATCCTTCGTGGATAGAGATGGAGCAGCCTTTCTTCAGTCTCTCACAGTCACTCCTCCACTACTGCAGCGAGTCAGGAAGGCACAGCATGGGGACGCTGACTGTGAGACACGGCGTGCACAGATATCCTCGGGACAGGCACCTGATGGTTTCTCCCTTGGAGTAGAGCATGACATTCTTTTCATAGGACGTACCATGGTACCAGTAGCTTTGCGAGAGGAAGTGCTGAGAGAGTTTCACACTTCTCCTTTGGCGGTACATCCTGGAGTGGCGAAGATGTACCAGGACCTCAGACGACAGCACTGGTGGCCGGGCATGAAGAAGGCTGTAGCAGAGTTCGTTTCTCGATGCCTCACCTGTCAGCAGGTGAAGGCAGAGCATCAGGTACCAGCAGGCTTGGTACAACCCTTGGAGGTTCCGGAGTGGAAGTGGGATGGCATATCTATAGACTTTGTGACTGGACTTCCACGCACTTCTAGAGGTCACGACTCCATCTGGGTGATTGTTGACCGACTCACCAAGTCGGCACACTTCTTACCCATCAGAGAGCAGGGCTCAGTGGAGAGCTTGGGACGTCTCTACGTTCAGGAGATTGTGCGGCTCCACGGCGTGCCATCATCTATCGTTTCCGATCGAGATGCCCACTTTACTTCCCGGCTTTGGAAGGGGTTACAGGAGGCGTTCGGTACACAGCTACGTCTTATCACAGCTTTTCACCCTCAGACGGATGGTCAGACGGAGAGGACCATTCAGACTCTCGAGGACATGCTCCGCGCATGTGTCCTCGACTTTGGTCGTAGCTGGGAGGACCACCTACCCTTGGTGGAGTTCGCGTACAACAACAGCTACCACTCCACCATCGGGATGGCACCGTACGAGGCGTTGTACGGCCGACCATGTAGATCTCCTTTGTGCTGGACAGACCCTGGGGAGTCAGCACTGGTGGGACCGGAGATGGTCCAGGCCACGACAGAGAAGGTCCAGGTCATCTAGGAGCGGATGAGGACAGCTCAGAGCCGGCAGAAGTCATACGCTGACAGAAGGCGGAGGCCACTGGAGTTCGAGGATGGCGACCACGTCTTCTTGCGGGTCTCACCTCGACGTGGTATTCGGATATTTGGCCGAGGCGGCAAGTTATCTCCGCGCTTCATCGGACCTTTCCAGATTCTCAGCAGGATTGGTGAGGTGGCTTATCGCCTGGCTCTACCACCTCAGTTGCACCGGGTGCACGACGTCTTCCACGTATCTCAGCTGAGGAGATACGTGCACAACCCGACGCACATCATTGATCATGGGGAACTTGACGTTGACGATGGGGCGACTTTTACGGAGGTCCCGGTGGAGATAGAGGATCGACAGGAGCGGGTCCTGCGTGGGCGATCGATTCCTCTTGTGCGCATCAGATGGCAGCACGGGAATCTCCAGGAGAGCACATGGGAGCGGGAGGCTCAAATGCGTGCTCAGTACCCTCATTTGTTTCCCTAGTTTTGATGTATCTTTACGGGGACGTAAAGCCCTGAGGTGGGAGTAATGTAAAGACCCGTAAAATTCAAGGGAATTTTTTTCTTATTTTTCTTTAGAATTTTACAAGAGCGCGGTTTCTGACGGCACCTGATTTCGAGGCCCGGAGTGCCCGAAATTAATTTCCGAAGTTTGGCTCGGGTACGTTCAGTGAACGAACGAGCGGGAATTCCTAACTTTTGATCCGGTGCTCGGAATTGAAATCTGAGGGCACCGATGAACTCGCAGCGCCGATATTCGCTTAAAGAGACCTTTTCGGGAGTTGCGTTTGTTGCGGGTTGAAAGTTAGTTTTAGGGGTTTTTAGTTTGAGTTAAATAAAATTGTGTAGAACAATTTTATTTTTAACTTGTTAAAACCTATCAAAGGAGGTTGGGAGTGGGACCCACACCCACTTAACCTCCCTTGGGAGGATTAAGTGTGGTGGGGCCCACATGAGCCCCTAAACCTTTCAAATTCTCCCAACTCCCTTAACGCCTCATTTAATGGCTTAAGTTACTTAATTAATTATTGGAGTTAAACCTTTTTGAATTTCAAACTTTTGAAATTCTTGTGTGTTTTGTAATGATAAAATAAGATGTTATCTTATTTTATTATGGGTTGTTTGTTTGTCTCCTTGAGAGCTTTTGGAGAGCTTCTTCTTCATCTTCAAGCTCTGACGAAGAACGAAGAACGCTCAAACTCCGACGAAGAACGACGCCTCTCTTCTTCGTCCTCGGTGTCAACAAGAGGGAACGCCGCTTCCTCCTCGGACCTTCTTCGTCGGCATACGAAGATTCGCCAACGACATATCTCTTCGGGCATATCTCTTCGTCAACGGATTTGACGAACGACGACCGCGACGCCCGACCTCCGCGACGCCGTCTTCCGCGGAACGTAGACGAATCTTCGAATCTTAAACCCGAGGTAGGGGTTGTTGATTCATTATTTATTTATTCCATTTCTTGAACGTGGATCTCGCATGTCAAACTTGAGGCTTGAATGTTTAAGTTGAGTTATTTATTTAACGTGAGGGGGGCCGGACCGCATGAACACGGCCGAACCCCCCTCCATCGTTCATGTTGATTATTCTTGCGTGAGGAAGCAAGTGGCGTGGTGCCGTCGCACCACGCGGATGATCGTGCAAATATTTTACGTGGCGCCGTCGCGCTACGTCGAGGAAGAATCTTCAAGAACGCGACGCCGTCGCGCCGCATTGAAAAGAATCATGGCACGGCGAAAGGGGCGCGGTGCCGTCGCACCGCGCCGGACGACGAACACCGCGGCCGGTTCCGGGCCGCGGCGGGACGAGGAGACCGCGGCCGGAACCGGGCCGCGGCGGGATGTGAAGACCGGCGGCCGGGCCGCCGGCGTCGGAAGTCGAAGGCGGGACCGGAATTTCCGGTCCCGTTGGTAAAAACCGGCCGGCCAGCTGGCCGGCCCGATGACATAAAACCGGGGGATTAAATCCCCCGGCCGGTTCAACAAAACCCCCCTCTTAATGAGGGGGGCGGTTCCTTGAAGGAGGGGGGCAGCCGGCCCCCCGGTTGCGCTCCAGCAGGCCCCCCACGTGAGGGGGGGCCGTTTTGTTACTTAGGCGCGGCACAAAGGCCGCGCCACCTTGAAGAAGCGGGGGTTGAGCCCCCCGCGTGCCACCCTCGTGTGGCGCCAGGCGCCCGCCGCCGCAGCCCGCCGCCGCCGCCGCGCCGCCGCCGGCCGCCGCGCCGCCCCCGCGCCGCCCAGGGGGGGGGGGGGTCGGGCCGGGTCGGCCCGGACCCGGACCCCCCCGTTTCGAACCAGATTCGGTTTTTGGCCCGTAACTTGAGCCTCGGACCTCCGATCGACGAACCGTCAGCGGCAACGCGATCCTTGGATAGAGACGGTCGTTTCGGTATATTGCACTCAAGGTTTCGGATTACTTTGAGTTCGGCCGGGTTGGTTCGTTCACGAAACCAACCGGGCCTTAGGAGCGGAAACGCTCATATCTTGAGCTACGAACGTCCGATTGACGCGCCGTCAGTCGCGTTGTGTTCCTCTTAGTGAGACGGATCTTTTGGCATACTCCGCCCGAGGTTTGGACGCAGGTGGAGTACGGTCGGGTTGGTTTTGCCTTAAAAACCAACCGGGCCCCGGAGACGAAAATGCCAATAACTCTCAGACCGGGCGTCCGATCGACGCGCCGTCTGTTGCGTTGAGTTCCTGTTGACGATACGGAACTTTTGGATACATCAACTTCAGTCTTCGTGACAGTTGATGTATCAGCCTCTCGGCTCGTGGAGCGGACCCTCCGAACGAGCTTGCTGTGTGCGGGAACCCTAGTGCTGGCTGCGACTGTTCTACTGCTACGACTGCTACTGTGACTGCGACGACGACAGTACAGAGATCCTGTGTGGATTCGAC
Source organism: Viscum album (assembly GCA_963277665.1). NCBI lineage: Eukaryota > Viridiplantae > Streptophyta > Magnoliopsida > Santalales > Viscaceae > Viscum > Viscum album. The sequence continues at coordinate 186,419,439 of OY728133.1, read as the reverse complement.
GACGACAGTATAGAGATCCTGTGTGGATTCGACGACGACTACAGCACTCAGCGATCCTTCGTGGATCAGTGCTACAGGTCCTGTGTGGGCCCGATCATGTGTGGGTCCTTGCGCTCAGCGGTTCTGTGTGAGCCAGCGCCTACAGGTTCTGTGTGAGCCCGATCCTGTGTGGGTCTTTGCGGGGGTTAGTTACCTATCGATCCTTCGTGGGTCCGATGACTTAGATGGATCAGTGATCATCTTTGTCGTCCTTGAAGAAGTATACCTGTGTGAGCTGAATCCTGTTGCTTTCCTGTGTGGATTATGTTGTGCAATCCTGCGTGGATTATGTTTTGCTTTCCTATGTGGAATACGTATACTTTCCTGCGTGGACTGAGTTGTACTTGGGCTCGGAGGTTGGAGCGTAATTTAATTGATGACTTAGGTATATGTATGGGCATATACCTAAGCAGAGTCGGTTGTTACTTCGTGAATATACTTTTCTTCGTGGTTTATCCTTTGTGGATTTGAGAGACCTTCAGGGGTCTCGGGGTCCCTACTGAGTAGCTTATACTCACCCCTTCACGGGCTTCACCCGCACTACGTTGTGTTGGTTGCAGACGACGGACAGCGTTGACCTTAGCTGAGGCTTGTAGAGCGGGACGGTACCCGGAGGTGGACCACTGGGCGGGACGTGCACGGAGCGGACGGCGGGACTCGTGGAGCAGAGGAGCTATCTGTACCCACCCTTCAGGTGGGATTTCCAGTGGACAGCTCGGAGTAGCGGCTTTTACTTTTTAGTTGTTGTTTTCCCTTTCGAGTTGTACTTTACTTTCAGTTTGGGTTTGTATACTGGCCCATTTACTTTTCTGCACTTTCAGTTGTACTCTGCTTTGTTTAGTGTTTACTTTCCGCTTGCTTACTCTGTGGTGTTTGTTACTTTTCAAAGGCAATGCCTTCCCTTTTTACTGGGATTTACGCCTTGGTGCTAGTCGCCAGCCCCTGGCCTATGGAAGGCGGGCTTGGGGTAGTCACGGCACGGACCCCGAGGGCGGGTCGTGACATAACTAGAGACTAAAATATTCTAGACAAGGAAATCAGATATTTCAAAAATGAATAAAAAAACAAGAATCAGCTTAACTATAAGGTACAGAATACTTTATTATGTTCTATGATTAGAAATATATATTGGAATATTTTATCATGAGAATATTCTAATTGATTTTAGAAGAAATTATAAATTACACATTTTTGCATATCCAAGGTTATTGAAATAAGAAAATCTATGCATAGATTTGACTATCATGGTTTTATGTTTTCTAATGGAGAAATTGTGTTCAACGTTCAATAAAGATATATTACTATTGTCAACATCCTTCAGTATTTGGGTGAAAATGGACTTGATGATGAGATAGTTGTGGATAAGATAATAGATATTATACTCAATGAGTGGGTATCAAAAGAACAAAAATTGATGAGGATATGAAGTTTTAAAACATCACTCTTGATGAGTTATTCAGGATGCTTCTACAACATGAAACTAGATTTAAGAGAGTCGAAAATATCCATAAGGAATATAATGGTAATTAAAGAGTTTCTTTCACTACTAAATCAAATTATGTGAATGGAAATCGTCCTAAAATAGTTACATGATCAAATTCCAAGAAAGATATTATTATATCTGAATCAAGTGACAGTGATCATTCTGAGAATGATGTTTCTAATATTTTCTGAAGAATGAACAAGATTTTGGGAACGAAATATTTCCAATATATATACACGAATAAATATTAAAAGGATAAGAATGACTCAGAGGTGACTTTGTAGGAATTGAATAGGGTAGGTCATATTACACCAGACTATCTTATGCTCAAAAAGAATTAAAGAAAGGATAGTCATTCAGAAAGAAAAAAAGAATAAGTACTTCAAGTCTAACTCTGAGAAAGTACAAAAATATAATGAAACATGTTGTTCTAGTGGTTGAGACGCTTCTGATGAATCATGAGATACTGAATCTTATGGAAAGAATAATATTGGTCTTATAACCAAAATTTCTACTATAAATAAATGTCTCATGGATAAAGAAAATATTGACGAATCATTAACCAATATTTATTTAAATGAAAATATTTCTAGTGAATAATATTATGAATCTTTGGATGAATAATCTTCCACATTATAAGATAAAACATTATCTTAATTTTATGTAGCATCTAGGTTTTACATGTTACTTGAAAATAAAATTAGAAATATCAATAAGAAACTTGTCATGTAAAATTATAAAATTTTAATTTTAACAAAATAAATATATGATCTTTCAAACAATCCTGATAAAAAAATCATGATTTTTAAAATGTTTTTATTGAATATAAGGAAGTTAATTTTTAAAAGTATAAACATTATGAGGATCTTGAAAATTTTATTTCTAAAAAATGTTTTAGAGACGAACACAAATTCAAAGACTAATGAATATGTGGTTAAGAATTTTTTAATTAGTGTAATATCTGAAATATTCTACTTAACGAAACTTTAGAAACACATTAATCATGGAAAGAAAGGTTTTGATTAAATGTATTCAAACTTTATCCTCTTAGGAATAGATTTTGATTTGGTTATTGTCACTAAAAACTAGTTTTAGTCATAATTATTATGTTCCCAAAAGTGATCCTTTTGGAAATAACTGTAAATTTGGTGGAAATTGGGAGAAATATTATTCTACTAACAAAATACAATCCTTAGGTTTTCATAAATATTATATTCTATAAAAAATTTGATTTATAAGATATTACTTTCTAACAATTCCATATGTAAAAAAGTTTCGATTCTAAAATTCAAATTATTTTATTTTCAGGAAAACAAAGGAAGTATCAAAAAAAAATACATGGTACATTGATAGTGGGTGTTCTTAGCTCATGGATGGAAACAAAAACTTCTCAGAAAAAATTATCCTGATGAATGTTGGAAAAGTCACATTCGTCAACAATTCTCAAATATAAATTGTTAGTATAAGTAATGTTGTTATTCTAGGGAAAGATTTAATATAATTTTTTTATTTGTTAATGGTATTAAGAACAACCTTATAAACATAATCCAATTATGTGACTAAGGTTACCTTGTGAATTTTTAGAATGAAAATTCCTAGTACACAATTCCAATTAAGTTTTTATTCTCTCTAACTATTGTCATGAGAATTATTACCCACAGAACATAGAAAACCATAAGATCCATGACATACCTTCCCATATTTTAATGGAAGATTAATATTTTCTATGTAATTGAAGACATGGATTCTATAACCTTATGAACATAAAAAAATTTCAAAGAAAATAATCGTTAAAGATCTACCTGATCTTAGATTTTATTCTTCAAAAGTTTCTGAGCATTGTTAAAAAGGAAGTAAACATATGTAAAGCTTTAAATAAATTACTGAATTCTCAACATTTGATAGAAAATAGCTTGTGCATATGGATATTTTTGGTCCAACAAAAACTTGATGTATTGAAGGGAATAATATGTATTTTTTTTGTTAATGATTACACCATATTTACCTGGGTCAATTTTCTAGAAATGAAATTTGAATCTTCTCTTATTTTATATCTTTCTCAGCCAATGATAAATATGAGAAAAACATTCCATTAATATATATTCCTTATGATCATGGGTGAGAATTTCAAAATTCATATTTTTAAACATTGTTTAGTAAGAAAGGAATTACTCATAACGTCGCATCCCTAGGAACACCTCAACAAAACGGTGTTGTTGAATGAAGGAACTGAATTCTTCAAGAGATAACTAGAACCATATTGATTGAAAACTCTTTTTATAAGGACTATTAGGCTAAAGATATTATTACTACTTACAATACAAGAAATATATTTTTAATCAGACCTTTTATTAATAAAACACCACACAGAATATGGACTGGTCAAAACCTAAAGTTTCTTACTTTAAAGTATTTTGATAAAATGTATTCATCATGAATACTTCATATAATTTAGATAAATTCACACCCAAATATGATGAATGAAATTTCTTTGGATAATCCACTGCTTAGAAGGATTGATATGTTTTTTTTAAAAATGTGTGTACTATTGAAGAAACAATTATAATTAAATTTGACAAAACTGATCCTTTTGTTTTTAAACATCCTCAACATACATCTTCAGATTGTTTTCAAAAATTGATTATCAACTTTTGATAGACGATTATTAAAAAAATCAATTTTTTTATTTATTTACCATAAATATTTTTTACCTTATGTTGATGAAAAAGTTTTACAAAACCAAAATTAGTTGTTTCCTAAGAATCATTCTAGTGATAGTGTCATTTGTTATGTAAATCAACAATGTAATAACTAGAAGTTATTTATGAAATGAAGTAGAGCATATAGATTTTTCCCCTAAAATAAATGTTGAGGCTTTAGGTGATGATGATTAGATTAAATCAATACAATATGGAGTAAATGAAATTGGAAGGAGCAATGTCTAGACCTTAATTGAAAGTCTTAGGGAAAATTTTGTAATTGGAGTAAGGTGTTTTCTTAGAAAAAAGTGCGATGAAAATGGGAACATTTTATGAAATAAATGTAGATTAATTACTAAATGATATAATCAACAAGAAAGAATTGAATATGAATAAACTTATTCTCTAATATCTATACCTCATTATATTTGTATTGTAAAATCTTACGGAGAAATTTTCAATTTCAAAATTTTTCAAATGGATGTAAATTGTGCATTCAATGACAGATATTTTCAATAAGATGTTTTTTTTAAAACATTTTGGTTTTTAAGTCACAAAAAATCCTAAACAAGTTCATAGGCATAACCAAGCTTTATATGGTCTTAGTCAAGCCCCAAGATCCTTGTAAGAAATATATACATTAATTTTTGTACAAAACAATTATGTTAAAGGAACTATTAATACTACCCTTTTTATAAATAGAGATATGAAAAATGTTTTAATTGTTCAAAATTATAATGATGACATTATATTTGGATCAACTCATAAATTATTAACTAATTCATTTCTAAATCTTTTGAAAACTGAGTTCGAAATGAGTATGATAGGTGAGTTAACATTTTTTTAAAATCTCATAAAACAGAAGGAACTTATATATATGAACATAAGTATATTTAATATATTCTTATACGTATGGATATTAATGTACTAAAATTATAGGTAATCCAATTGGTACGTCAAGAACTCTTGATCTTGATTAATTTGGGAGACCGGTAGATCAAACATCTTTTGAAGGTTTGATCAGAAGTCTATTATAATTAAAAACTAGTTGTCCAGAAATAAGTTTTTCAATATTCATTGTTCAAGATATTAGTACAATCCAAAATAATCTCAATTAAAAATAGTTATAATAATTTTTTTTCTATTTAAATGGAAACATGTATTTAGAACTTTTTTATTCTTTTTGAAATGATTTAGTTTAAAAAAACTTTTTGGATGATATCTTTGGTGAATGTAGAATGGATAGGAAAAGAACAATCAGAAATTTTTATTTATTATTAGATTCATTATTTTCTTGTTTATTCAAGAAACAACACTCAGCATCACCTTCCACAGATGATGCTTAATATGTAGTAGTTGGATGTTGTTGTACTCAAGTGTTGTATATGAAACACAAATTCACAAACTATGAAATGATTTTTACCAAAACACAGATAATGTGTGATAATAAAAGTTCCATTTCCCTAATAAGAAACCATGCACATCACTCTAATGAAATACACATAGACATTAGGCACCCCTTTCTCAGGGATCATACACTAAAATGATATATCATTATTTAATTTATCCGAACACAAGATCAACATGATGACATATTCAAAAAACCTTTATCTTTCAATAGATTTGCATTCATTAAACAAACTTTTGGAATGATGTCTTTATTGTAATAATCCATATTTAATTTTTTTTGATACCTATCTCTGAATATTATGTTTCTATTTTTGATAGGGTGAGTACATATGTTTAATCTTTTACATTTCCTTAACCTAATATATTATGATCCAAAAATGTTTTTTTCCCAAATAAATGTTTTCAGAACCTATGATATATACGAAGAACCTTATCTACAGTGAAAAATATTTCCGAGTAATCAAGATGGTATGTTTTGTTATCAATATCATCATAATTTCATTTTTTCTTGATGGTATTTTCAACATTCTTTTAAGAAAACATTATCATATTTACATACATTAAATAAAATTATTTTCTAAATACTCAAAATATCAGAACCTATTAATCGTTATTTGTCATTGATATCAACCATAAGATCTAATCCAGAAAATCTCAACCATTTGATTAAACTGGGAATATGAACCATCAACTCAAAGACCATATAAAGGAACACCTATTTTCATCCCAAATCATCAATCTATGAGATTTTTTGTTGATGCCCTACTTCCCTTCATGTTTTCTATTTAGTTTTCCTTCTCTTTAACTCCGAATGTATCATAAATTTTCCTCACATAATCTGATATCCTCCAACAAGGAATGAAAGGATTGGATATTTTTTAGGTAAAGATTGGTGAACCCAAATTTCTTTTTCATGTATGATTATTTGATTTAAAAAATCATAAATAATGAAAGGGTATGTCTCTACATAGCCAAAAAATAGAATCAGGATATGATATAAGCTGATATTTTCATTGAATTCTATGATACAATTCATTTTTATGAACATGGAGGAAGATATATATTTTTTTTGAAGATTTTTGAAAGACATATTCCTTGTCATTAAACAAGGCTAAAAGTATCTTAAATATTCATTATAATAGAAAAGAAATATTTTTCTCACATATATTTCCAGATAAAGAAGGTTCTTTTTAGAATGTTATGCCTATTGAGTGCTTGGGATTTGATGGAGTAAATACACCAAAGATCTCTCATCATTCAACCAAACATATATGGGTATCTCTTAGGAAGAAATGTTTTCTAATTCTGAGTAAGGGAGACAAGGATTCCCTCAAGATATTCGATGTCTTCACGATGGAATTTTTGTTGAATGTAAGAAATTTGAACCTCATCATGTACATTCCTTTAACCATAAAAAATATTAAGAATGACACAATCAAGTCTCAAATAATTATTTACCCTGTGATCTCATCCAAGATCATTGTCTTATTCGTAGAATCTTTAAATATCTCTTGTATCTCAATGGAAAAGGTAATCAAGATAATTATTTTAAGTGAAGACACCTTGAGAAGAAAGAATATTGGATTTAGTAGGATGATTAGAGAGTTATTTTAAATTTCTAAAAAGGATGATCATGATACCAGTAAGAAAGGTGACGCTGGATAATTCTCTAAGAAATATCCAAAGAAAAGAAAATGTAAAGAGTGAGAAAAAAAGAATAAGCACCATCACATGAGTTAGAATATACTCCACCCAAGATTAAGAAACAAAAGGCTTTTTCTCGTGAAGTTGTTTATAAATGGAGAGTTCAAAATAATAATAATAAGGAATGAGATACCATTTTAGTTTAGACCCTACTAGGGATATGAACATAAATATTTAAGCATATGTAGAGCTTGATAGTAAATCCAAAGAGAATAAATTAATAAAGAAAAATTCCAAATTTGAAATATTTCTAGCATTTTAAAGAGATACCAAGAATGAATCTGAACAAGTTCAGGTACCAAAATATTTCTAGCATGAAACAGTGCAGTCTACGATTACAGCTAAGAGAGAGAAGGATATTTATTTTTCATAACACCATTTTGAAGTAGATGAAATAAAATAAGTATAAGAAGAATAATATGAGGAGAGTGATGATGTGTTAATAATGGTGGAAGAATATCAAGAGAAGTATTATCCTTTTGACAATCTATCTCTATGAACTTCCAAAGATAAATCTAATAAGATCATTTCTGACAGAAAATATATTCAGAAAGATGATGTTTCCTATAATAATGAATGTAGTAATGATTATACTATTAAAGTAGTTTATGACAACATGAATTATAAATAATTTTATGATACAGATATTTATAAAGAAGTGGATGATGATGATATAATAGTTCACGTTTCAGATAGTGAGCACAAAAATCAGAATGTTGAGAAGGAAATATCTCTGAAATATAAAGGTAAGTAAGTTGTTTCTGATTTTCCTATAAATTTTTCTGTTTAATGAATAGAGAAGTTTGTTTTTGTAATATTAAACTAGAAATAATACAATAAAGATGATGTTCCCTCGCAAATAAAAGTATCTTCTTTAGATTATATATCTTATTTAGGACATTATTTTGATGTTCAGCCCTTGAACAAGAATTCAATTACTGTTCTTTTATTTCCAAGAATTGCTTTCAAATGTCGAATTATTTATGAAATTGAAAATTAGGAGTCTGATTCAACAAATATTCATTTGAAAATATTTTTCAAACATGAAACCGATTTCAAGAATTTTCAAATCGATTATGATGCTCATATGAGTTCTTGAGAAGAAATAACTTAGTGGTCTAAGTCAGTTATAGATGATCTTAAAATCATTGATGATTTCACCGATTTAGTTAATGTTTTTCTTGAAAAGTCATATGATAGGATCATGAATATAAAAAAAAAGTTTTTTAGAAAAGATAATGGAAGAACAAGATAGTTGTCTTTTTTAAATTTATTGATCTGAATGGAAAGCTTAGTTCAGATGCTATCAATATGAAAATGGACAGGGAACTCAGGGAAGATTTGGATGAAAAAAATAATGATCAAGAAGAAGTGATAAAGAATCAAGGATAAATTCTTAGGTCTCGGAAATATAGAATCAAAGATCTCATAAGGAAAGTTCAAGATTTGGATTAGTTGATCAAGAAGTTTTAATATGATCATAAATAATAGAAGAATTTAAAAACTACCATAAAAAAGTTGATGCCAAATGAAAAAAATAATGATGATTGATTTTTTCTTAAACTCTAATTTTCTATTTTATTTTCCTTGTAAAAAATTTTCATCTCAATGAAAATTGTAATCATTTCATTGTTTTGTATTTTATATTCCTAGACTTTTAGGTACTATTTTTTTATTTCCCTCTATTCCTCTTTGAAAATCAAAATGGGGAGAAAATAATGATCAAAACTAATAATATGTCCAACGAAGATAATTTCTATGTATTACAGAGATATCTTAATGAATAATTACGTAAGTAAGGAAGAGTTATTTCTATAAGAAAGGCAGAAATAAAAACCATCGGGATGTCAAAACCTAAGGGGGAGTTAGTTATATTCAATATTTGTTATAAATTCAAATAGATATAAGTATTTATTTTAATCTTAAAAATGAAATTTGTAGTCCTTATATTCATTTAAAAAAATGTATTTTGTACTTTTTAAAAAGGGGGAAATTGTTTATTCAATAAGCTCCCTTATGTATTTTCCATTTCTTTATGTTTTGAAAATCACAAACACATTTTCTTAAGGAAAACTATCTTTCTCTATAAATAATTCTCTTATGTAAAATTTTATTTCTTTAGTAACAGTTTTTTACCTTACCTTTTGTTTTCAATATATTATCTAGTTTTTTCTAAATCCTCGTCTAAATTTTTTTCCTTAAGTAAATAAATAAGATCCTTATCCAACTTAAAACATTACAGTTTCATAGAATCTCATTTCTCAAGAGTTGGGACTCTGATTTCTTCTAAAATAAGAGTCTTATTTCATTTAAAACCATACTCTGATTAATCCAAAAATCAAGCCCTAATTTCTTCTAAAATTTGAATCTGGTTTCTCTTGAAATCATACTTTTATTTCTTCTGAAATCAGACTCTAACTCTATTGGAAATCTAACTCAGATTTCTCCTGAAATTAGACTCCAATTTATCTTAAAATAAGACGCTGATTTCTTCTCAAATTAGACACATAATTTTACTGAAATCAGACACTAAATTATCCTGAAATCAGACTTTGGTTTCTTCTGAAATCAAAATCTTATTTCTTATATAATCAATCTATGATTTCTTCTAATATCAGACTCAAATTCTGAATACATTATAATTTAGAATTTGATTCAATTTTCTTTCAGAATATGATTGCCAATACTTCTACACACTAATTCTCACTTCCATAAGAATAAAACATAATTCTTTTTTTACAGATTCCAAATTCTATTAAAGTAATGTTCTTTTTTATCAGATCATAAATGTGAAAATGTTTCTTAAGCATGTTATTTTATCCCATGTTTTCCTACATGAAATGATGTTGTAATTTTTTTTCTCATTTAACCATTTATAGGGTGACACGTGTATATGTCCTTCCAAAATTTAATGAAAAATATAGTCATTGGAGGAGGAATTCAACAATCAGAATCCATGCATATAAATACCCATCCATTTCAACAATTGTGATAAAACTATTGTATAGAACCCTAACGTGCTGCGAGACCTCTTCTTGATCATCATTTTTTGAATGTTGTGGTCAAAATTTTCAAGCTTAGAACAACTTGTTAAACCTACCGGGTGTGAATCTGATTGTTTTAGATCAATTGATGGCTTTTGGGGATAGGAAGATAGAGGTTCCAATCACCTTATAGATCTAGGTCTTGTGTGGGATAGAAAGGCTTATCCTAATATTTGTATTGGGGTCTTACCTAGGTTTGGGAAAGAGATATTTTCTAGAATTTTTAAATCAAATGACCTTTATCCAATGTTTTTGGATACCCTTCTCTTTATATTAAAAGATTTCTTATACTTTCCATGTTTTTTTACATGATTTAATTATGAAACATTTTGTTAAGGATTGAAATGGTAATTTTATTACACTTTCTTATTCATGTATACTTATATAAATAACATTATATACTATTTATGGTCGAATATTTCCTTATGTAATATTTTCCTATTTTTATTTATCCTAAGTAACATAGTTTCATTGTTAATAAATAAATATGGTTTGTGAATCCATCTTAATTAACTTTATTAAATATATAATTTATTAAGGATAAAAATACTAATTTTTTAACTTATAATTCACCCCTTGTAATTGGGAAATCTATATATATGTGTTAATCCTAAAATTTCATTATTGGGTTACCCAGAACTCATGGTTGTTCTGATGCTATATAGGTGGTCATGGACAAGTTGCATAAATTGACCCACTTCTAAGCGATAAAGTAGTTAGGCACAATTGATATGTTTCTAAGAGTTGTGTGGATGGGGTGGGGCAGTTTCACTATGTTACGAGGTCAATTTTCTTGGATAAAGATTCACTATTTACGTCATGAGTCTAGAGGGGATTGTAAAATGCTTTTGGCACTCAGTTATGCCTCAACACATCTATCCACCCTATTAAATATGGGAAAATATAGAAGATTACCTAGATATTGGAGGATTTTCAACGTCATGAGTCTTAGACTATGAGAGATCGTGAGTAAAACACCTCTCCTTGGATGAGTTTTCAATTAATAGCATCTATCACTCTTCCATTGGAAGGACCCCATTTTATGATTTTTATAGTCGACTATGTCTCTATCGATTGTGCTTGAATGAGGATAGAGAGAGTATTTCATGGTCCCAATGTGGGGAAGAACATGATGGAGAAAGATCACCTTGTCCGTGATAGGATCAAAATAGTGCAGTACAGGTAGAAGTCCTATGCTAATCGCAAGAGGAGATCCTTGGTGTTCAGGGTTTGTAACTGAATGTTCTTGAAGGTTTCCCCTCGACATGGGAAGTGGAGGTTTGACAAAAGAAGTAAACTCTCACCCCATTTTTTGGTCCCTTCAAGGTGTTTGGTGTGTTGGGATGGTGGCTTATTAGTTGTTACTTCTACCTTGATTGGATAGATTTCATGATTTGATCCATGTCTCTCATCTACATCTATATATTCTTGATGATTCCCATTTCATTGACTGGGTATAGTTGGATATTGAGGATGAGGCAACTTTCCTGGAGCATCTAGTGGATATTATTGACCATCGAGAGAAGGTTAAGTGAGAATGAACCATTCCACTAGTTTTTTGTGTTATTGATTCATGGTGGCTTTGTGTAGAGTACTTGGAAGTGTGATATGTAGATACATGACCAGTACTAGGAGTTGTTTGTAGTTTCCCCTTCTATTTATTTCTTGGTGATTTGATATTTGAATCCTTTTGTTTTATTGGATGATATGTATTACTTGGTATGTGATGTGTGTGGTCTGATGGGTGAGAAATTTCTATCATATGAAAAGGGGTGGACCAGATTCCTAATTGAGATACATTAACTGATATATGATTAACCCCATGCGAGAAAGTAAGTGCTACCCAGAGTGGATAATATCTTTATATGGAAGAAGAAAATCCTTAATTTGTGTGTTCAGGATGAAGTGGTTTGTTGGTTATATCGGTTGTCAGTTTGGTCTATGCATATGATGAGATAGATGAGCAATACATTTTGTGTTCATTTATGTTGGCATCTTTGGTTGGTATTGGTGGTTTAGGTGTAACGAGGTCCTTGAGAGGTATCTAGACAGATGGTTTTTTCATACCCTTATTCTCTTTTCTCCAAGGTTGGTTTTAAATTTTTGATGATTCAAATAGTTTGATTTGTATCTGATGTAACTATCTAGACCTAATGGTCTTTTTTTCCAAAAAAATCAAAGTCTTGTGTGTTTTGGGGTATTCAGGGGTGTTTTTGGGACATGTGATTAATTACAATGGTGAGTCATTCCAACAACATTCCAAATTTCTAGTTTTATAATGGTATCTTGTTATGGGGGTAGCTGGTTCTGGAGGTATATTGGTCTTTAGGTAACTCATTCTACATGTAGCCTAATCGTTTAGTGTCTCATTTAGGCAATAACTCATCCTGGTGGTGACTGGTCTGGTGGTAACTTGTCTAGCGGTGGCTCGCAAGCAATGAGTCTCTAGAAAGGACTCACTGGAAGTGACTCGCTAGTGGTGGCTCCCCGCTGGTGACTTTTATGATGGTGAGTCGTCTAGAAGTGACTCTTCCTAGTGTTGGAAGTGACTCATTTCAACATTTTTCAAAATTTCCAAAATTTTCCATTTTTTCCAGCTTCTCTCTTGATTACAACTTTTTTGACGTAAAATTAATTTGATATCATATTTAATAGTTTTGGAAGCTAATTAAAAGGATGAAAATAATTTATTAATTTTTTTAAATTTCATAAGGATTTTAAATGGCCCAAACACATGGTCTTGTTTACATATTCATTTAATCAAAATTCTAAATCATTTCATATCTTGTGAGATTTGAATATAATTATTCGAAGCCAGGGGCCTTCCCATGTTTCATTTCCTCACTTTTATCTTGATATTAGAGGTCTCAAATTTTCATTTCCATAGGATTCTAGTAACCTTCTACTATAATTTTTTAGTGCTTTTCCGTAGTGATTTTCCTATTGTATGCATGCCCCTATTTTGGTGCTGTTATTTTATGAAAGAGTATGTGTCAATCATCTTCCTTCCAAGAAGGATTTCAATTATCATTATTATTTTTGTATCATTTATGAAGTGTATATAAATGTTCATCCTTGTGAAGACTGTTGATTTCAGATTAATAAAGATAATCAAATTGGTTTAAATCAATATAATGGGGATGGGGAATGAGACATACGATCCTGTAATTTTTTTTAAAAAAATATTTTCTTCTATTTTGATGTAATGAATTGTACAGTTAAAATCACTCATTTGAAATTATTGTTTTTGGGGATCCCAAATATTGTTTATGGTGATGAAAATTATGTAATTCATGTTGTGTTGCTGTTGATTCCACTTATTGTGAAATTTATTAAACACATAAATTCGGTTAATAAAATGGATTACCCAAAATCATATGGATTTTGTTATAGCACACATAGTCAATAAAGTGAAATTTAATAAGGTATTCCTTGCAAAATCTGAAAATAAATTCTTAACTAGTTTTTGTTGTAATTTTTTAGTGAACATGGTTGTCTGTTGTGGGTTGGATTGGGTTATATTATAGATGAAATTGTGGACGGTACATCAACCTAGTGACGTAACAGAATATCTGGATGAGAGTTTTATTGATTATAGAGTGGATGAGACATTTTATACTGTGGGGCTAAAAAAACTTTTGGTTGCGATGTGGTTGTGCAGTGGGGCTATGGTGGAATGTGGAGTTGGTTTGAGCTGTTGGGTTGTTGCTTATAATATGCCCCTTAATATGTGTTCTGCAGTAATAGTTTCCAACTTGAAATGGATGATGATCATAATGATATTGGAATAAAAAATAATTCACATTTTTTAGGGGATGTGTTGGTAGTTGAAAATCAAGGAGATGGTTTAATATTAATTAAATATTAAAAATTAATTGTTTCTTTCTCTCTTCGTATGTGGGGTTGTGCATATAGTCATGTAAATGTAACTGTAAGGCCTTGTAATTTGGTTGGTTATATTTTTATAAACCCATTTTTTGGGATCATTTGATTTTCTCTATATATATGTATACATTTTTTTCCTTGGGATTTCAATATACACCCCACCCATGTTGAAAACTATTGGATGAACAACTGCATAGTCACATGGGGGGTGTCTTTCCCAACATCCTTTTGGGAGGATGAAAGGATGGCCACCCGCTCTTCGCTTCTCCCTCATCCAGGCGATGACATGTCGTGATTCTTTGGGAAGCTTTTGATGAGATATGGAATATCAGGTTTCTTCAGGATGATTTTTGATGTGATATCCTAGGTGTTTTTAGGAAGAGTTGTGATGTGGTATCCCAGTTGTCTCTGAGATGATATAGGACGTGTTGTCTGGCATAGGTGTATCCGGGTGGGAGGTTTTGTGGGGAACAAGTTTATTTTGGAGAGATATGTTGTGAGGCACATGTGTGTATACGATTCATGTGATGTGGAATATTCAGAATATTTGAGAGTGCCATGACATTTGTCATTGGGGTGTGAGAGTAGATAATTGGTTGTAATGTGGTGTTGGTTACCCTATAATCGATGTACTTTATTACATATTATATTAAATGGATGTGTTACATAGTAAGGGAGCCTTGGTGTGTTTAAGGTTATGGTTAATCTATTTGTTAGGTGTCTTTTGGTTCTGTTGCTTCCTCACAGGTTCATTAGTATGCTTCTTCAATGTGTTCATGGGAGAATTTGGATTCCATATTGAGTATACCCATATAATCAACATACTTTTAAACAAAATTCAAATTTATAGTTGGATTATGTAGACCATGTTGAGTGTTACTAGATCATATATTAGAAATTTTTTGTGTTTCTTCTCTATATTCTTTTCTGGGTATTTACTATGAATCTCGTTTGTATCGGTTTTATTTTCATATGCATTGTGTGATGTTTTTGGTTTTTATTATATATATATATATATATATGTCATAGAGTTTATTATGGTGGATATATCCAATCTCTTGATCCTTTATTGTTATAAAGGGTAATTCATCCAATTTTATGATATTTGTACACACTTAGTGCTAGTTCTTAACCTGGGGCTATAAGGGGTGGGACTCAGTTGTTATTATATCCCTTTTTTCATTACTATCCTAGGAAGGGTATATTTGGAGGGAGGGGATCATGATAGCCAGAACCACGTCTCGATATTTCATCCAAATGTGGATATAATTCAAGTAAGACCCACATAATCTCCACCTTTAAGAAAATATAGGATGTTCTTATATAAATATCCTCAAAGTATACCTTAGGGATACACTCCCTAATATAGATTTTTCCTAATCCAGTTCCCAAGGTTTCTTCTAAAATTTCTCTGATACCAACTGATCCACCATAACCTTATAATCCAAGATCTGGGGTCTACTACTCTTACATTTTCATGATTATAAGGAACTAAATATTAAATTATTGAAGAGTTTAGTTGTCTTGTTAATCTAGATAGATACATGATTCTTGTATTAAAAAATAATACAATAATTACAACATAATTTTTTCATTCTTCGATAAATAATTTATTCCAACTATTTTATCATTTAATGTCTTTAATAGTAAGCTTATTATACTCTAGGGTAATGTAAATAAAACAAGGGTGAGATGAAATTATCACTATGGGGTAAGTTGAGTAGAAGTAATAATGAATCAATAAGAATAATAAATATGGAAAGGTAAAAACTGAACACACATGAAATGTAATCAATAAACTGAATGGAATAACAATATCAAAAGGTAATAACTAAAAACTCATACCATTAAAATGATTGGATAAGACATAATCAATATGGAATGGAAAATAATTGGAAAACATTCAATTTAATAAATGAACCGAAAATGAAATGCATCGATAGATATGTGGTCCAAAAATTTAATCGATAAATAATAACTAAGTCCAAATGAGGGAAATTCCTAATTATTGGACACCATTTTTCCTTGTAACAAGGAAAATTTACCATTAATAACATTAGTAAGACCGTTTATATAATACTAGGTGAAAACCCCAATAGCTTAGGCTAGCCAAATGATTCATCCCATGAGACTACCAATGTGTCAAGGGGATATTTATAACCAAGCCCCACTTGTGTCACACCTATCTAAATAATTCATCATATATCAAATAATATATTTAATTAATAAACCATGTGCCTTATGAAATATCCATGTTGCTTAAAAGATGAAAATTTCTAAAAATTATCCAAAATAGAAAAAAACATTCATATTGATCAATGTTTGTAAAAATGGATGGAAATTTAAGAAACAATCATATCCATGATAAATTATATTGATATATAGTTGAAATTAAATGTTAAATGATCATAGAAAATTAAATATTTTAAGGGTATTAACAGTGAAATCAATAGAGTGAATTTCAAAACAATCATTAGTTAAAGGAGTCATATACCTATCTTGATGGCGATCCCTAACCATGAGCGCATTTTCGGGTTCTTCATTGTGGTAGACAAGCTTAGCGGATCACGGAGCAGCCAGTGGAGCGACCCTTTGGGCTACGGGAGGAGCCCAATCGGGGTTCATTGGATTTTCACGCCATTCAGGAGGGTTCAGAAATACATACTACGCCCTCTTGCCATGAGCTATGGCCTCCGTCCTATTAGCAGGAGTGGCACGATCAGGGTTTCTTGGGGGCAGATTTCCATGGAGTAGTTGTTCCTGCCCCTGATGCCTCGGCCTAGGATCACCATAGTCGTGTCATCACTCTACAATGCGTTCAGCCAGAAGTTCATCGACCAACTTCATCTGCTCAGCAAGCTGCTGGCGCAATGTGGCCTTCTCGGGGACCTCTTCCGTATTTTGCACTAAGGCGGACAGGTCGGAGTGCTTAACAACTCTGACGTGCTCTTTTCCTTTACTGACATTCCGGCTCAGAACTAGTTCCTCAGTCGGTGGAGAGAGACCTAGGAGGTTCCTCTGCTAAAGAGTAACCCTCCCCGATGGGTCCAGTAATTGGGGCACGTCCTCAGGGAGGATGTTCCCATTAAGATGTTCCAACTCATTTTCCCCTCCTGACAGATATTTCATGTTGACCGCAACCCTTCTCGATGGGATGTCTTCAATGTCGCCAAGCGAGTCAGGATGCCGGCGAATAGCACTGAAGAGGAGGGCAGTGTACTACACCAAGCAACAGAATTCTGTGTGGGGGTAGCCTCCTTAATAACATTGCAGAGTACTTGGAAACTCAGGACGCATTACTGTGGGAGGGTCCTGCGGTGACCAGGTGACTCAGTATGTTGGACCACAGGGAGTGTGGACAGGACCACCAGACAGAATTTTTTGCCAATGTCTTCAAGGAGAACGTGGCACCTGGGATAAGACAGTCGCTGGTGGCGGAGACCGAAGCGAGTCGCCCAGAGGGTCTGGCGGAAACATTCAAAATCCTCTGAGGTGAGCCATTCCGGTGCACAAAAATTTGGTCCTGCAACTGGCCAAAACATCTTAGGGAAGTGGTCCACTGTGAGGATTGTCCAGAATCGACTCGGCTCATATTCATGGTATGGACCTTGATTTCCCCACTCATCAACCGGGGGTGGCTGAGGAATTGGTAGCGACACTAAGGCAGACCGCTGTGCTGGTGGGCTGGCCAGTGGAGAATACAGTGAGCGGGCTGACTGGCTGCTGAATCTCAGGCTGTCCTCTGAGGATTTTAGCAACCTAGCCGCTATATCACGATAGGATGGACCGGTGACGAAGTCTCCTGACACAGTATTTGCATCTTCTGAGGGTGGTCTATTCCACAGATCTCCTACCATGTTCCCCAAAAATAGCTCTTCGTAGTCTCAATCCAAGAAAGAGGGCGCTCCCAGAGATGTTGGTGGCAACTGCGTGGTCGGTCCCTGAGGACATGCCAAGTTCTCGCCCCCACCCCGTATATACGTTCGGGTGGGAAACAGGGATCCTATTGACCTTGCATTCCAGGAGTATGAGGCTGATGCACCTCGTTCCTGCCCCAGCCCTTAACTCGAAGGGCTGAGGAGAGGGCTCCGGCACCAATTCATACTCTGTCTCAAGGTCCGAGAAGCGGGCTAGTTTGATTCATGTCCGTCCTTCCTCAAAATTCCTGTTGCGGCGGTGATGACCCACCTACATGCCCCTGGGTGGCTCCTCGGGATACGGATGATTTCTGACATGGGGTCCTCTGGTTGCACTGGTGCTGGGGTGGAGAGGGTTTCCACTCGAGAAAGACGGGGTGCGAGGAGCACCGGGAAAAATGTCGAAAGGGACTGGGGGAGGACCTCAGTGATGGGAATTCGTGAAGTGGAGTTGGACTCCACCTCTCCGACCGCTAGGGAGAGGAGGGCCTTCACCAACTGGCACGGGGACATGGGGAGGACCTCTAAGAGGGCGAGTGACCGAACATGCAATGTCTCCATACATGTGGTCTCTGGTAGGGGGAGTGACCACGTACCCAGCGTAATGAGCGCGGGAGAGACCCCCATATGGAGTGTTGCTATGATGGGGAAGATCCTCTCTTTGGGTGAAGGTGGCACGGGGCAAACCTCCAAGCTGAGGTTGCAAGATGGGAGGGCCCACACCTTCCATAGTGGTGGTACGGAGTTGGCCTCCACATTGGATCGCATCGCTGCAGATTGGTCCGCAGCGGCCATCGCCTGTGTCGGTGACCGGTGGAGTCGACCAAACCTTCCCGTGGGGCGGTTGGGGACTCTATCCAGGTCAGGCCTATAACTGTTCCTGCTCGACGTATGCAGGGAGTTGGGGATATGAGTCAGCGGTGGCTCAGGCTGCTGTAGTGGCTAACGTTCATGCCCCCTGAAGGGCGCCCACTTCCATTTGTGCCTGACGCTGGCGCCGGGTCAGATGAACTGGAGACAGGGGTGTATTTTCATGGCTTACCTTCTCCTTGGCTTGGGGAACCAGGTGGCGGTGCTGACGCAGCTTGGTGGGAGCCCTCACCGGGATCCCTTGATGTTGGTCTTAGATTGGGCCAACTAGGGTATCCCCTACCTCGTCGGCGTAGGGGAGGGATTTGTCAAGGCGTTCTGGGGACAAGCTCCCGAAACGATTGAGTTTTGGGTTGGGGATCAGCGACTCCCTGTGTGGCCGTCGGGGGCGGCATTGACAGCGAGGCGCAGCTGCCTCAATATCCAGGTGGGCTATATCCCTAGTGGGGATGATCCCCTACTCCTCTTACCTACGTACAATGTCATTTATTACCCTTATCTGTATAATTTTCGATGGGGAGAGGGGGGTGGGTGCCCAGTAGTTGTGGCGGTTGAGGTCCTCCTAGAAGTGGCAGAACTGCACAGGGTAGCTGCGTAGATATTTCCCCTACCCCTACGCCAGTGGGCAGGTGATCGGCCTGCGGATGCAACAACTTGGTTCCTGAAAGTAGGGAGATGATATCATTAATACAACTAGGAAATGAAATCGAAAACCAATTCCCCAACGTCATTCCATCTATCGGGGCTGGTAAGAGGGATCCACGCTAACAACGTCGCAGAACGGAATGCTCAACGTCCTGACTGTCCTGATTTCTGGCGAATTTCACGTCCGGACTGCTATTTTCTTGGGGGACCTGGTGCTGGATGACTGGGTCTGATGATAAGATAATCCATTAGTGCCTCAAATGCTACTAGACTCCAAATTGAGAAGAAGAAATTCACGTCGGGTTCACCATTTCTATTTCTAACGCTTTCTCCGGGGTGCGCGCCTCCGTCACGTAGAGGACGTGCAGCTGTTACCCCGCATTACCGCTTTCCAAATCCGGACGACATCTGTTCCATGTTCAGGGACATCTGTTCCTTGATCAAAACGAGATCACGAGATATCGATTATTCCATCCATGGATTTCTCCTCGGAGCTCGTCACCTAGTCCGGGTCTCCCTCATAGATTTAAGACGTTGTTTATGAAACTCTTCCCAGCGCTATATCTTTGGGGCCAGCAGTTAATTACACTACTTCTTTCAGGACCTTCCATGGAGTCTGATCCCGACAGCAGCCTTCGGTTATGGGAGTAGTCATGTTGGGCACCATTGGCAGGTCTTGACGCTGGGGGATTGGAATATCTGTCTTCTGTCCCTTATTATAGGGCTTCTCGAGGGAGCGGAAGCCCGAGGCATCCCACATAGAATGCGGGAAATCATATTCCATTGGCATGTATCGAAGGTTTTCCCTAGATTCCCATGTTTAAAATTAGGGTATGCTATGAGTTTAACGTCCACTGGAGATGGATTAGACTGATCAGAACACTGATTAGAGTGGATTAGATTAAGGAACCCCCTGGAGGGAACACCGATATTGGTGCCAACACGTGGGTGTCTTCCCGAATTTTGTCAAACGGAATGGGGAATGGGGTGTCATGATCTCATCGGGATGTGGTGGCCCATGTAAGAATCAGGAAGGATAATGGATTTGGGATTCAGCCTCGAAAAAACTTCATATGTATCCCTATGGCGTGGAATCAAAGTCTGCATAGTTCGGTGAAACTATGGGACACTAGAGGAGGCGACCCGTGGGAATGGACGCATGGATGGGACCCAGTGGAAGTGGAACCTCCGGGTTAGGGCATGAGCTTCCCAAGACACATAGGCTCAAGGTAGAGGTCAGGATGAGACATGAGTGATGGGGCTTGAACCTCGTGGAGGCTTCCAACGTACCTTACATTGGAAAGGATCAAAGACCACATAGTTCAGATGGCGAATACAGTTTATCATCATGTGGGACGGGGGTGAACCGGCGTGAAGGGGGTTGGAATGACCAGGTGGTGGGTGTGAACCTCGTGGAGGATTCTTACGTACCATGCCTTGACATGGATCAAAGTCCCTATAGTCTAGGATAGATTGGGGCTTACACTCTGAGGCAGCCCACGGTGTTTGGGGCTTCCACCTAGTGGAGGCTTCCTACTAACCATGCATTGATATGGATCAAAGTCCTCGTAGTTCGGGATGGATTGGGGATTATGCTTTTTGGTGGCCCAGGGTGTTTGGGGCTTGAACCTCATAGAGGATTCCTACATACAATTCCATGACATGGATCAATGTCCCCGTAGTTTGGGATGGATTGAGGATTACACACTAAGGTGGCCCAAGGTGTTGGGGCTTACACTTTGAGGCGGCCCAAGGTGTTGGGGCTTGAACCACAAAGAGGATTCCTATGTACCATGCCTTGGAATGGATCAATGTCCCTATAGTTTTGGATTGATTGGGGCTTGCACTCTAAAGAGGCCCAAGGTGTTTAGGGATTGATCCTCATGGAGGCTTCCTACGTACCATGTCTTGGCATGGATCAATGTCCCCGTAGTTTGGGATGGATTGGGGATTACACTCTGTGGCGGCCCAAGGTGTTTGTGGCTCGAACCTCGTGGATGATTCCTATATAAAATTACATGGCATGGATCAAAGTCCACGTATATCGGGATGGATTGGGGATTACACTTTGAAGTGGCCCAAGGTGTTTGGTGATTGAACCTCATGGAGGCTTCCTACATACCATGCCTTAGGATGGATCAAAGTCCATGTTGTTCAGGATGGATAGGGGCTTACACTCTGAGGCGGCCCAAGGTTTTTGGGGCTTGAACCTCATGGAGGCTTCCTATGTACCATGCCTTGGAATGGATCAAACTCCCTATAGTTCGGGATGGATTGTGGCTTACACTCTGAGGCGGCCCAAGTTATTGGAGCTTACACTCTCAGGCGGCCTAAGGTGTTGGGGCTTGAACCTCGTAGAGGCACTCCCACGTACCATGCCTTGGCATGGATCAATGTCCTCATAGTTCAGGATAGATTAGGGCTTACACTCTAAGGTGGCCCAAGGTGATGAGGTTTACACTATTGGGAGGACCAAGGTGTTTGGGGCTTAAACCTCGTGGAGGATTCCAACGCACCATGCCTTGACTTGGATCAAAGTTCCCACAGTTCAGGATGGATTATGGCTTACAATATAAGGTGGCCCAATGTGTTTGGGGCATGAACCTCGTGAAGGCTTCCTACATACCTTGCCTTGGCATGGATCAAAGTCCACATTGTTCGGTATGGATTGGGTCTTACACTCTGAGGCAGCCCAAGGTGTTTGGGGCTTACACTCTGAGGCGGCCCAAAGTGATTGGGGCTCGAACCTCTTGGAGGATTCTTACGTACCATGCCTTGGCATGGATCAAAGTCCCCATAGTTTGAAAAGGATTGGGGATTACAGTCTAAGGTGACCCAAGGTGTTTGGGGCTTACACTCTGAGGCGGCTCAAGGTGTTTGGCGCTTGAACCTTGTGGATGCTTACTACGTACCATGCCTTGGCATCGATCAATGTCCCCTTATTTTGGGGTGGATTGAGGCTTACACTCTGAGGCGGCCCAAGTGGGTTTTCTTGGTTGGTGCTCGCTCTAAGATCACATGAGTCATGCTCGGTCTGAGAAACAAGTGATAGCAGATATCTGATGATCACGTCGTGAAAGGTGCATCCGTGCATCCAAAAGGGTAAACAGGGGCTTATGCATGGTTAGCAGCCCAATATGTCGGGGCTTAATCCAGGGTGGAAGCCCGAGGCGACCAAGCGAAGCGAGAGAGGGACTTGTGACCGAAGAAAAGAGGAGCCCCATTCCCTATCACACCCTCCACTGGCCTAGGTGACCGAAGATGAAAGTAGGAGTACAGATGATTCCCCATTCATGAATGTCTAGGGGTTTTCACCAAGGTGGCTTCCCTTCCCCGCAAACAAATGCCACTCCGATAAGGAGGATATTATCCCTTGTGATGGGTGATCCCATCCCGGTGGAGATGAGTGGGCATGGACAATTTCCAAGGTTGGGGGACCAGTGTGTGAGGCATGGGGCTCGGTCACTATTTAACATCATGTCCTAAGGATGATGGCGCTTTGCATGTTGATGTCCTGCAGCTCAGACGAGGTGGGTTTGTTCTGCACCCCTAGGACTTACATAACCAGTACCATATTATCCTTGTTGGTGGGAAGGCACCAGAAACGCCATGGAAAGGGGGTTTCGTCGATCAAACCATAGAGGTGTCCAAGTTATCATGGCTATGAAAAGAATCGATAGCTATTAGTGTGCCTACGTGAAGAAGCATGAGGCAAAGTAACACAACAGGCGGTGTCATCCAGGGGACTTTGCTATTAAATCGTACGAGCCTAGAAGGATGCACGAAAAAACGGGGCATGATGTGGATGTATGAGGGGTGAGAGACACCCACAAATTACATCCATAATAAGAGCATCGGGTGCTCGTGAAAAGAGGGTGCTCGGGGAGCACCGAGGTGTGGGGTCCCGGGGAATTGTTTGCAACCTTTGGGGTTTGCGTGGGAAATAAATATCCCTGCGTGAAAAATAACTGGCTGGCGTAAAATCAATAATTCTTGGAGGTAATTGGAGTTGAGGTTTTGTGCGCAACTAGAAGGATTTCATGCAAGGTGAGGAAATGCGAGCATGTGGGAGAGACTATGCGCAATGACAGGGGTGAACGCGAATTTAAGGGATTGTGCTCAATTGGAAGGTGTGCGCGCAATGGAAGGGGTTGCGCACAATTGGTCAGCCTGCATGCAAGTGGAAGGGATTACGCTCAATGGGCAGACCCCGAAGGGGTTGGAATCCAGTCTAAACCATGGGGATCTCACATGAAGTCAGACCCCAGGGTGACTTGGCGCGAAACTAAACATACATGAAGGCCATCTTTTTGCGCGCAGAAGCTAAAATTCACGCATGAGAGCCGATTCATATTCTCCAGCCCCGAAGTGGAAGGGGGTCACCTTCTGTTTATAGGTGCCAGGGGGCAAGAAAACCATGTTTCCATGAAATAGTTTCACAATGAAGGCGGCGGTGCATAATGTCGACCGCACAGGGTGGGGCGTGAAATATTTCATTCCCACGCGCAGAACCTTTGCGAATCGCGGAACATTCCACGCTGGACAAATTTTTTTCATGTGAGTATGAATTTATTTCGCGCGGACCCTCCGGCCCCTCTAAACGGGGTCCCCAGTTCCAAATATGACTTCCCTTTCTCATTTCTAATCCTTCTTCACCACTTGATCATTTTTCAGCGTCAACAAATGCCCCCCTCAGAATTGGATAGGCGAGGGGTTGCAACGGTCACATTCCGAGGGAAATGACGAAATGAAGTGCTTTGTGGGGTCCATGCGCACAAAAATATGAAGCGGCACACAAAACTCAGGAAGTCATGAAATCCACTTTTCACGCGGGCGTTGAATCTAGGCTTAGCCTATAAAAGCCGCAGCGTGTCCCATATTCCCTACGAATTTTCACACGCTATAAGCTCTGAGCTCTCTTGTGCGAAACTTTCTCTGTCCCTATGTGCAAAAACACTCAGGCTATGCGTAATTCCATTGAGATCAGTCATTTTTTTTATGCAAACCCTGGGTTATTCGCACCACAGTCTGAAATTTCATGATGACTCCTAATTTTTCACACCACCCTCTCCAATTTCGCGCCAACCCCCCAACACTTTTCTGGAAAAGATGGCCACATACTCGGCTGGTGAGGGAGAAGACGCTGCTCAAAGGGCTGAAATGGTTTCAAACCAAGAGGTTTATGGAGCCAAAAGTATTTCCTCCAATAACCATACCCTCTTCAATATGCTAACCCTCACCCAAAAGGAGTGTTCCTTGTCAAAAAATCTGCCACTGTGGGACTTCAGCATTTTGGAGGAGGTTCCTATGCCTGGCTTTATGGTGGATACACCGCGGTCATGGGTGACCCGTAAGGACAACCTTCCTAGATACATCATCACCAAAAACGGTCAACCTTCTAGAGAAACTAGGAACATGGACCTATAGGTCCTAAATCCCAGGACTAGGACCATTGCTGGGGGTGACCCTATTGCAGAGAGTTCCCCAGCCCTCTACACGGGCAACATTCGTTAGAGCATCACTGATGAGACTAAAGGCTAGATGCAGGACTGGGACCTGTGGTCCGGAGGCAATTTCACCAGCGAATGGGCCTAGGCGTACTGGGTTTGCCATACATGTGACATATTTCGGGCCGAGCTGCGGCATATTGGTTTATTTGAGGCAGTGTGGACATCAAAATTCCACTTCTACCACCAGCACGAGATCGGGCCAGACCTATTCACCCGGTGGTCCCCTGATACAAAAACATTCCATATATATCATGGGGAAGTTTGTATCAGTCTCTGGGACATTCACTGCATTAGGGGTATCCCTTTGGAGGGCCACCGTTATGATGAATTCCTTCCACAAATGAGCACCTGGGAAGATAGATCAAGAACTCCCATACTGACATGGAACCTTCTAGAGCAGGAAAAGGAGAAGCTGGGGGTCAATGAATTACTAAAGGATGTCACCTACAAGTATTGGTTTAGCCTATTCCTGGAGAGGGATCCATAATTCAAGATGCCAGGGTGGGGGAGACGGTGTCCAACCATGGCACAGAGGAGCAAGAGCGGATCATACTGGAGGGTCCGAGATGTGGGGAACTACTAGTCATAGAGATACAACATAAATGAGATTCATGACCCGAATGTTCATTATTGTAGATTTCCCGCTACATTCCTGAGAGGGTGGCTCCTACCAGTGAGGGATGTAAGGATGGGAGGCCGTCCGGTGACCCTGGCGATAGCTGGCATCATGGCTACCAACAAAAGATTCATTTTGGGGGTTCCCATGCTGGATCGTCTGTATGCCATTTTAGGTCGCATCTAGAGAGGGGGGTCACCTAGGAGAGGTTGTGGCCCCTTCCAGATTTTCCATGGTTGGGTCGCGACCCATTACAGCAGATACACCTTCATGAATGGCATTCTTCCCCCAGGTAATGACCTGCGACCCTCCCTGCTGAATACTTCTGGGGTCATACCATTGACGCTCAATGAGGAGGGAGTAAGGATTAGAATTGGTAATCATTCCAACCTCACATTAATCCCATTCCCCACCCCAACTGTCCAAATGATAGACAATGGTCAAGGCTCACTAGAGAAAAAGGACAACTTCCAGAGCATCAGAGACGGGGTGCTTATGGCCCAGATTGATGGGAAGATCTTCTGTGAGCCTTATGTTCCATCTAGGTTCTCTTGGTAGTATGGGTGCCTTCATCGAATGTATAAAAAAGTAAACATAGATGTATGGGATGAAAGGAATCCATGTGTTCTCCGTCAACTGTGGATGATGTTCCTGGCCTATGGCTCCAATGACGTCATTGCCTTTCCTCCCACTGGTGTTGATGCTGGTATCACAACCAAGTATGCCAAACATTAGGCCATAGCATACCCTGATGGGATTTTTCTGAAGAAAGTTAGGAAACTCAAGGTCACCAGTGTGGAACCCGAGTGGCGAGAGAGAAGGCAGAGTGACACTAGAGGGGGACGATCAAAAGCGACTCAGACAACAGGGCCCACATAGGCTGGGACCTCAGCTGCGGGGACGTTGCATGGCGTGGCCACGCCCTCATAGCCTAGAGTATGGTCCCATGGAGAGTCCAAATAACTTCCTGGGAAGAAAATAAGATATATACTTAATCCTTCTAATGACACAATCTTCCCTACTCTATGGTTGTCTTGTCTAACCCTGCGGCAGTCAGTAAGTACTGAAGCCCTCTGGCAGAAGATAGTGCGAGACGGGATCCAGCTTCTAGAAGTCGGGGTTGTTTGGATAGTCGATAGAGAGAACTTCCATCGACGACATGCATATCTGATAGCCATGGACATGTACGCACATCAACAGGGTTAGTGTGGGGAGCTACATATCCTGGTGAAAGTGATGCTCGTCCAGGAACATGATCCCGAAATGATGATGTCGGAGGATGATGACAGAAATTATGAGTTGGAGGGTGGTGAAACAATAGAGGAAGAGGCAAAAAGTGAAGGAGAAGATTAAGGAGAAGAGGAGGTCAAAGGTGAGGGTCTCAGGGTCATCCCACCAAGGGAGTCTCCGGGAGAGCGGCGAGATCGTGAGCTCCGATATAGATGTGACTGAACTACTTGACGTATTCTTCAACCCATATCTTCTCATGAATCCTCCTTCCTTTTCTATGCTTAATCCACTATCCTTATATTACTCAGGAGCATATTGGTGATAATAAAATGTCTCTAGTCAGAGGAGGGGGGGGGGAAGCGCCGACGGAATAAGGAGGGGCACCGACGCCCAATATCGAATTGATGAGCGTTGAG
Source organism: Viscum album (assembly GCA_963277665.1). Lineage (NCBI taxonomy): Eukaryota > Viridiplantae > Streptophyta > Magnoliopsida > Santalales > Viscaceae > Viscum > Viscum album. Next base: position 186,391,971 of record OY728133.1, on the reverse strand, counting down.
GGATCTCCTGCTACAATAGCTCCTGAAGCGGCCATAATTCTAGAGGTTGGTGCCTTGGGTTCCCATAATTTCATTGCTTTGATACCGGTACTTACCGTCATAGGACACAACTGATGAGGGTGCTCCTTGTCTTTAAAGTGATCACGACATTAGAGGCTCGTCAAACTGCTGACCCCAAACCATCCACCGGTGAGTCAAAGGAAAACATATCACCCTATCCAGGACATGCCTCCCAAACCGAGTCGGCCCCGGAAATTGGTGAGCAGAGAGCGGTGTACATCAGTGGCGTTGCTGTCGGGGATGGGTCGGTAGTTGATGAAGTCACCACCAGGGTCGAGGCAAGAGAGGAAGGTTACTCAGAAGCCGAAGAGCCTATTCCATGGGGAGGAATATTCGAGGAAGACCCTGCTGCCAGCCAGTTGGCTATCTTTTCTGTCTATCGGCCCAATGACCCCGAAGAAATAGATGATTTATACTTGGAAGCGGCCGAGGAGAGTCAGATGACCCTATACAAGGGTTGTTATTTCACCAGGAATTTTCTCAATTAGCCTCAGATTGAGTGGCTGAAGCAGATGGGATCACTCCACACCTGGCTGGGTTTCATGTGCGCTGGAGGGGCTGATGCTCAACACCTCCATTCGACGGTCCATGATTACATGGCCAAGAAGGTGCACGAGAGCAGCCGACACTCCGATGTCAACCAGTTTCGGGAGGAGTCGGAGAGTACCTGAGAATTTTTGAGGGTGGAGCAAGAGGTTAAATGCCTCGATGAACATGTGAAAGAAAAGGAGATATTCATTGCAAACTATTCTAAGATCATGGAGATGTTGAGGGCCCAGCTGGTAGACCCAAAAGAACAACTAGTGGAAGTGAGTCACCAGACAGTTAAGCTCCAAACTGAATAGGTGTGGGCATGGTTGAGGGCTATCGAACTGTGCTCTATGGACACTGATGAAGAGAGAGTCCTCAGTAGGCGGGAAGCAGTTCTAGAGGCCACCAGCCAAAAGGTAGCGGTGTTGGAGAGATCCATCCAAGAATCCAACCATTAAGGGCCCTGTTTTGGCCAACCCCATAAACTTATCTTTCCTTACTACTTCTTATTTTGAATTGTATGTCTGGAAAAATTTATTTACTTGTCCCTTTGGTTTAACGTGCTCAACCAAAATCTCGAAATAAATAGTAATCCATTCCTAAGCTCACGTGGGCCATACCCGATGTGAGAAACAAGGGTGGCTCGTACTATCACTTTTTTTATCGTGGGAGAGTCAACAAAGCTTCGGGCATTCAGAATTCGAATCTGGAATTCTGAGGTGAAGAGGGAGGCCCAACCAAATAAATAGGACCTCATACCAATAGATGTATCATCTTCTCAATGTGATCTAGTGCACGAGCAGGGCAATGCCAGGGGAATTGGAATCAATCCAACCATAGGGGAATAAAAAATGTGAATCATGTTACCCAAAATTTGGAACACTGTGGGAGGGGAATGGTGATAAAACACTATTTTGTTGAATATTAATATGATAATAAATGATATAATTTCCCCACATTGTGCTAAATATGTTTATTTATAAAATATTTTGGATTTGATCATTCATTTAAAAATTTGGTGAAAATTCCAGTTTTACCCTTTATAGTGCACTGTAGTATTTCGAAGATACATATTTTTATATTTATTATTGTAATTTGAAATTTTGTTAAAATGTTTCTTGCTTAATTTTCTACAACTTCCATTCAGGACACTAGATCTAAAAAGGGCATTTGGATGGAGTAAATGGGACATCAATCCAATGGTGGGCTGGACTCGGAAGAATGGACCTGGGTTCGGTATTTGGGCCATATCGTCTTCATCCGGTCTCGGATTAAGCCCATATTTTTAGAGGATCTCGGGGATTAATTTTTCCACAAATCATCCTGCTTCAAGGAGAGCTGTTTCATGCGTTTTCGAGGTCAAATGGGCGGTGAAAGTTGTATTAAAATATTTGGCCGAGATTTCCCATTCACACTTGAAACCTCTTTAAACCTAGCCTCCCCTCCACTGTATAAATTGGAGTTTTTCTCATTTGGAGGGGTCGGGAAGTGAATTAGGAGATTGGATGCAGAGGAGAATTTGTTTCACCCAAATTATTCAACCATTGTAAGAGGGGTAGCTCTTGAAGCAAGGATCCCCTCATCGAAGCCTCCTTCTTTTCTTCATTTTGTAATGTTTTCATTTGTGTAATAAACTTCTTTGTTATTATTTTATTTGTTCTATTTTCTTCTATTTTGTTTAAATTTATTCTTCTATTAATATTCCTAATTGTTTTGGAATTCTTGAGTAGAAGCGTTATTGGGTTATGTCCATTATAATCCTTTGCACATGCAAAATGCTTCTATGATGATTACGCCACCCATGGAAGAGTAGTCTTTTAGTAATCGATCAACCTCACACCTTCTTAATTTATTTATTTTGAATCAATGAAATAATGTAATTTACTAAATATGATCTATTAATTGAGTTTTAAATTTAAATGAAACTATGAAAGCAATTGAACAATAAACACAAAACGCGTGAGGTCGGGATTTGTGTGAATTGTGAGAGCGTAATCTTAATCTGTAATACAAGACCACACGAGATCAATTTGTAGAGTTCAAATACAATACCTAAACTCAATTAATCCTCATTTATAGATTAGTTATGTGCCTTAATTTATCACTGACCATAAGCTAATCTTATAACATCAATCAAAGCAGGGTGTTGTGATTGCATGTTCAGAAGTTAGCCTAGGGTTAAATTCACTTCATCTTCGTGATAAAGTTAATTCTCATAGGGTTCGGGATTTAAAAAATAAAGGGATCATAATTAAGTGAATGTTAGATTAAATGATAATTATTAATAATATAGTGAAGAGGTAGAGTTAGAACGATTACGCCTTTTAGAATATTTTCTTAAAAAACATCTTCTTGTTGTGTCTTTTTTATCAAACATCATTTCAAAATTAAAAACAAAAAAATGCAATCTTCTTCCAGCAAACTTATTCTAGATCTATAAACTATAAAAACCCCCCATCCATTCAATTAGTGATTTTATTATCCTTTTTTTATTTTTTATAATACCTCTAAGAAGATGTTTTAATTCACTTTCCCCTTTGAGATACGACCTTGGTCAGCCACTCTGTTGCACCTAAGTACCCCAAAATCACACTAATCATTTGAGGGCACCAACGACAGTTCAATTTAAAATTGGCAGCATTTCCGGGGAGACAAGTAATTTATTCAACCATTTAGAGGTATTTATTTTATTTTTCGTTTTATTATTTTCTTCACCTCTCTCTTTCATCTTTCCCCTTTCTCAAGTTTTCATTTTTTTCATCCTCATCTTTTCTTTTTGGAACATCAACTCAACTTCTCATTTTTATTTTACTATGGTCCACTCAATTTCTTTTCATTTTTATTTGATTTATGACATGAACTAATCCCGAAGATCTCTTAGATCTTGACCCTGAGATTGAACGTAGCCTTAGGGCACGAATCAGACATTCTCAATCTACGGGAAGTTTCAATATTTAACCAGTTGGGGAATTCCTCTCTTTTGGAAACATTGGAATTGGAAGCAATTCAAATTCAAACATAAAAGAGGAACCAATGGCTAGAAATAATGGAAATGAACTTAATAGAACCATTCGAGAATTGGCTGCACCTGATATTAACTATCAACCAAATTGTATTTCATACCCGAACCTCGAATCGGACTTTGAACTAAAATCTGGGTTAATTCACTTACTTCCAAAGTTTCATGGCCTCTATAGTGAGGATACTAAAAAAAATTTGAAATAATTTAATGTGGTTTGCTCAACCTTGAAACCAATAAATTTATCTGAAGACCAAATCAAATTAAGAGCATTCCCATTATCACTTGATGGAGCTGCGAAAGATTGGATGTATTATTTACAACCCAAAGATGTAACTTGTTGGAACGATTTGAAATATCTTTTCTTGTAGAGATTTTTTCCAGCACCAAGGACCACTTCCATTCGTAAGGAGATCTCGGGGATCAATCAAGCACAAGGGGAGTCAATGTATGAGTATTGGGAGAGATTCAAGAAGTTATGCGCAAGTTGTCCGCATCACCAAATCAGTGAGCAACTTCTCATCCAATACTTCTATGAAGGACTCACACCCATGGAGAGGAGCATGTTGGATGCTGCAGCTGGAGGAGCATTGGTGGAAAAGACACCAGTAGCCGCACGTGCATTGATTGACTAGATGTCCCAAAACTCCCAACAATTTGGTGATCGAGGTACACCACATATCAGGGGAGTACATCAGGTAAGTCCTTCTTCTCTTGAGAGTCATTTGATTGATACCAAGTTAGAAGAATTTACAACTATGGTGAGGCAAATTGGTTGGGCACAAAAGAAATCTATACCCCCTCCTTCAAGGCCTTGTGGCATTTACACTGAGACAAGCCACCAAACTGACTGTTGCCCACAACTACAAGAGACAGAGGATTGCGCAGCAGTATTCCTAGGGAGACCATTTCAGCAGCAACAACAACTATATCCCCAAAAGTAGTTTGATTCATTTTCTCCAACATACAACCAAGGGTGAAAAGATCAACCGGTCATGAGGTATGGCTCTGGACAACAACAAAGGCCCCCTTTTCAACCAAACATCCAGCAGCCTCCACCTTACCAACAGGGTTTCCAACAACCCCAAAGGATATTTAACGCTCAAAGATCAACAAGTCAGCAACAAGGGAATCCTCCACTAAAGGTAGATTCTAATACTGAATACCATTTAAAGAAAATTGTTCTTAATCATCAAAATTAGCTGAAGAGTCAATGTTCAGAGTTGAGGGAGTTGAAGACTTAATTGAGCTAGATTTCCACCTCCCTCCATGAACTTGTGAGTAAGAATTCTGGAAATCTACCTTCCCCACCCACTCCAAATCCAAAGGGGAATTTCAGTGCCATCACATTGATAAGTGAAAAGAAAATGAACAATACATCTGTACCTACCATTCCACCAGGATTCACCTCAACTCTGAAGAAGCCGCATTCCAAACCATCTGATGAGAAATCCAAAGAGAAAGATAAAGGTAAGAAAAATATTGATAATGTTCCTTCTAAATACATTCATTTTCCCAACAGGGTTGTTCAAACCAAGAAGATGGCGGAAGAAGCAATGACAAAGGAGGTTTTGGACACATTCAAGCGTGTGGAGATCAACATTCCTCTACTTGAAGCCATTAAAAAAATTCCAAGGAATGCCAAATTCTTAAAAGAACTTTGCACCAATCGAAGAGGTCTCAAGGGAAATGAGAGGATCAACCTTGGAAGGAATGTCTCAGCACTCATTAAACCAACTCTAGCAATGCCAACAAAGTGCAATGATCTCGGGACATTCACCATCCCATGTACCATAGGGGATTTTCACTTCTCTGATGCTCTTTGTGATTTAGTAGCTTCAATAAATGTGATGCCTCACATTGTATTCTCTTACTTGCAGGTTGGTGAGTTGAATCCAACAAGAGTAGCGGTGCAATTGGCAAATAGAGCTACGGCATATCCAGTGGGAGTCCTTGAGGATGTACTTGTTCGGGTAAGAGACATGATCTTTCCAGCGGATTTCTATGTTCTTAACAAGGAGGATGATCAGGTAAGTTCTCATGCCCCCATTATCATAGGTAGGCCCTTCCTCAAAACTACAAAAACTATCATAAATGTCAATGAGGGGACACTTTCCATGGAATTTGGAGATGAAGTTGTGATATTTAATGTTATGGATTCTATGAAGTACCCCTCATAGGACCATTGTGCTTTTGTTATCTCCCATATTGAACCACCAAGTAAAAACCCCATGGAATTGGATTGTCCTATGATTAGGGAGATTATGAGTATTGGTTCTAGTTGGATGTCTAAGAGTACTTCTACACCCGTTTTTAAGGAACAAGACTTTCTAAGATTTGATTTTGAAATAGAATCATATTCTGATTTTGATCATGTGAACTCTGATTATGACATGGCTATTGAGTATGCTGATTGATTTGGTGCTTTATTCTCTGATTGTGATGATTTATATTCTGATACTAATTTTTATTGTGCAGATATGTCTGTTGCATCAATTTCTCCATCCATACATCACCCCCCTACATTGGAACTCAAGTCATTGCCCCCAAATCTTAAATATGCATACTTGCTGAGTGGTGATAGATTGCCTGTTATCATTGCTAACAATAACTCTTTTGAACATGAAGAAAAACTTTTGAATCTTTTGAGAGATAACATTAGGGAAATTGGTTGGACCTTGGCTGACATATCAGGTATTAGCCCCTCCATTTGCATGCATTGGATTCTCTTGGATGATGGGGCTAAACCGGTGAGACAGCCACAAAGGAGACTCAATCCCACCCTCCTGAAAGTTGTTAAAAAAGAAGTTGAGAAATTTCTCGAGGCAGGTTTAATCTTTCCCATTTCAGATTCTCAGTGGGTAAGTCCAATTCAGGTTGTGCCTAAGAAGAGTGGTGTTACTATTGTTAAAAATGAGAAAGATGAGTTAGTTCCAATGAGGGTGCAAAACAGTTGGCGTGTGTGTATTGATTATTGGAAACTAAATCAGACCACTCTCAAGGACCATTTCCCCCTCCCATTTATTGATCAAATGATCGAGAGACTAGCTGGGAAAACACACTATTGTTTCTTGGATGGATTTTCTAGAAATTTTTAGGTTCCTATAGCTCTAGAGGATCAGGAGAAGACTACATTCACCTCTCCCTTTGGCACATTTGCCTACCGAAGGATGCCATTTGGACTTTTCAATGCCCCAGGTACCTTCCAGAGATGCATGGTGAGTATTTTTTCTAATTTTATTGAGACCTGCATGGAGGTATTTATGGATGATTTACAGTGTATAGATCCTCATTTGATGAATGTCTAAAGATATTGGGAAAGGTATTGAATCGTTGTATTGAGAAGAATCTGGTCCTAAACTTTGAGAAGTGTCATTTCATGGTAGAGCAAGGCGTTGTCTTAGGGCATGTAGTGTCAAAACATGGGATAGAGGTTGATAGATCTAAGATAGATATTATTTCATCCCTTCAATATCCTACATCTGTGCGTGATGTTAGATCTTTCCTAGGGCATGCAGGGTTTTATCGGCGCTTCATCAAAGATTTTAGTAAGATTGTTCTTCCTATGTCAGGATTACTTCAAAAGGATTCGGATTTTGTCTTTGATGTTTCTTGCAGGAAGTCATTTGATGAGCTAAAACAACATCTGACCACTCCACCTATCATACAGCCCTCGCGGTGGGACCTTCAATTTGAGCTTATGTGTGACGCCTCCAACATCGCGGTTGGATCTGTCTTATCTCAGAGGGTGGAAGGACATTCACATGTGATTTCCTATGCATCAAGGACATTGGATTCATCCCAATCAAACTACACAACCACGGAAAAGGCATTTCTTCCTGTCATATTTGCTTTATATAAATTCTGTTCATATTTATTGGGATATAAAGTAGTTGTTTTTTCTGACCATGCAGCTTTGAGGTACTGCTGAGGAAGCCAGATGCAAAGCCACGACTTATCTGTTGGATGCTTCTTCTTCAAGATTTTGACCTTGAGATAAAGGACAAGAAGGGGTCAGGGAATTTGGTGGCAGACCACATGAGTAGGCTTACTCACACACTAGAGGATGACACCTTGGACTAGGTACCACTTCGGGACACTTTTCCCGATGAGCATCTTTATTCCATCTAAGGTACACATCCTTGGTATGCTGATTTAGTGAACTAAATTGTTGCCACTGAAATCCCTGCAAATTTAAAGAAATATCAAGTCAAAAAGTTAAAAATTGAGTCTAGGTATTATGTGTGGGATGATCCTTACCTCTAGCGCATGTGTAGTGACCAAGTCATTAGGAGGTGTGTTCCCGATCATGATTTTGAGTCTGTTTTGTGTTTCTGTCATACACTTTCTTGTGGTGGACACTTTGGACCCCAAAATATATCTAGGAAGGTTTTGGACTCTAGATTATATTGTCCTAGCTTGTTCCATGATGCCCATGTGTTTTATAAGTCATTCTCACGTTGCCAACACACTGGGAATATTTCTCGGAGACATGAGATGCCCCAACAACCCATACTATTCTATGAGATTTTTGATGTATGGGGCATTGATTTTATGGTTACTTTTCCTAGTTCATTTGTATTTTTGTATATTTTGGTTGCTGTTGATTATGTGAGTAAATGGATGGAGGCCAAGGCCACCAGGATCGACGATTCTCATGTTGTTGTGGAATTTATCAAAGCACAGATTTTTTACAGGTTTGGAGTACCAAATGCCATCATCAGTGACCAAGGGACACACTTTTTCAATAGGAATTTTTCCTACCTCCTTATAAAGTATGGGGTGACACACAAAACATCAACACCATACCACCCCCAAACAAATGGCCAGGTTAAGGTTTCAAATCGTGAGTTGAAACAAATATTGGAGAAAATCGTGCAGTCAAATAGGAAGGATTGGAGCAAGCGCTTGGATGATGCATTGTGGGCTTATAGGATAGCATACAAGACACCCATTAGTATGTCCTCATTTAGGATTGTTTTTGGGAAAGCATGTCATCTCCCAGTGGAAGTCGAGCATCGGGTATATTGGGCTATAAAGAAATGCAACATGGATTTGGCCCAAGCTGGAATTCAAAGAAAGTTGCAAATTCAAGAGCTTGAGGAGATTCGACTGTCATAATATGAGAACTCAAGGCTCTACAAGGAAAGATCAAAATCATCTCATAACAAAATGACCAACAAAGGGAGTTTCATGTTGGAGAGAAAGTCCTTCTCTACAGTTCACAGCTGAAGCTGATGCCTGGTATGTTGCATTCCAGATGGTTAGGTCCTTATATTGTATCTAATGTTTTTCCTTATGGTACAGTGGAGATCACACAAGAGGACACTGGATGGAGCTTTACAGTCAATGGGCAATGTTTGAAGAGATACATTGAGGGACTTCCTACCGATGCAGTGGATTTTATCACACTGCATGACCCCATCATCACTTCATCACATCAGGCTGTTCCTAACCCATTCACTTTTATATTATTTGTCATATTTAAAAATTCTACATTTCATGTTCATATATCATCTCATGGGTTCACATTGATTACAATGCAATATTTTATGTGTGGGGGAGGGAACCTTTTAGTTTAGTAATTTCAATTGTATTCCTGATTTAAAAAAAAATTGTGTGTGTTTATTTTTCAATTTTCATTATGTTTTTGAAATTTTTGAGCTAAAATGATTCTCATCACAATTTTGAAATGCATATCAATGAGTGAAACGATTTATCCCATGAAACTTAGCTTAAATAAATGCTGAAAATGACTTTGTTTCAAGTTCAAATATTTGGTAATTTCATGAAAAGTACACTGAATTTTGAATCCCATGCCACATCTCACTGCCTTTATATTTGAAATCACTTTCCTGTGAGGCTTCTAAACCATTATTTTCATATTCTTTACATTCACCTCACTTCTTGAGAGAACCAAACCATACTTGATTAAACCAGAATTTGATTTATTCCTGTCAAAACTTGAGGGTTTGAGGTACTTATGTTTAAATGATTGAGGAATTTGTTTGGTATTAAAGCCCCTATTTCAAAGAATCCTTTTTTATAATGGCCTACGTTGAATATTTAATCCTTTTAGCCCTTAAAATCGATGCACAAACTGTTAGGTTAGCCACATTGCAAGCCAATTCTCCCTATCCAACCAACTCTTGAAGTGAAATTGCATAATCTAGTTGAGCTTAAGTGTGGGGGAAGCAGTCTTGTGTTGTGCCACCACATTCTGTGATACTTTGGGTGGGAAATTAAATTCTGAAGAGAAGTGTTTTCTACTGAAGAAATCCATTATATTGAAAGATGTGTCTTTTCTGGAGCTTTCATGACATGTGAAGCTGTGCCTTTTCTGGATATTCTAATTGAGGTGGAAAACTGTGCCCATTTGGAGCTTTCAAGAAAATCATGTTTGAGGAGATTGACATTTTTGATGGTGAAATAATGAATGGTGTAAACTTTTCATGAATTTTCATGATGATGGAGCTGAATTGATACTATGGGGATTGAGGAGAAGACCATATTTATGTGAAAATTAGATTAATGCAATTTTGCTTCAAAAGAGTCAAGCCCTCCTCATTCAGCCTCAGAGTTTTTCACATCTTAATCCTACCAACCGAAAGCCACAGAACAACCCTGAAAATTCCTCATGATAAAAATATGTCCTTGACTCACATCAGGTAGTGATTTAGGAATCTATCAATCCTATGGTGATGCTTTTATGAGTTTGGATGAGAAAGACATTGAAAAAAAATTGATATTTGATTGATGAGAGAAAATTCAAGCGAGGTAAGTTTTTTGTGCATTGGAGGATAAATGAAGTGGAAATATATTGAATGATATAAATGGAGAACATGAAATAAGGTTTTTTATGAGGCATGATATCTTTTTATTCTTGGTGGGAAATTGATTGATCTCAAGGATATGTGTTTTAAAATTGGTTTTGATTTGATATTAATGTTTACATAATATGAGATTTTGCTCAAGAGTGCAAAAGGGTAAGTGTGGGGGAGTTGATAAAACACTATTTTGTTGAATATTTTATTGATAATAAATGATATAATTTCCCCACATTGTGATAAATATGTTTATTTATAAAATATTTGGGATTTGATCATTCATTGGAAAATTTGGTGAATATTCCAGTTTTACCCTTTATAGTGCACTGTAGTATTTCAAAGATAAATATTTTTATATTTATTATTGTAGTTTGAAATTTTGTTAAAGTGTTCCAAAAATAATTTTCTACAACTTCCATTCAGGACACTAGAGCTAAAAAGGTCATTTGGATGGAGTAAATGGGACATTAATCCAATGGTGGGCTGGACTCAGAGGAATGGACATGGGTTCTGTATTTGGGCCATATCATCCTCATCACTTCTTTGATTAAGCCCATATTTTGAGAGGTTCTCGGGGATTCAGTTTTCCACAAATCCTCCTTCTGGAAGGACAGCTGGTTCACGCGTTTTCGAGGTCAAATGGGCGGTGCAATTGTATTAAAATATTTGGCCGAGATTTCCCATTCACACTTGAAACCTCTTTAAACCTAGTCTCCCCTCCACTCTATAATTTGGAGTTTTTCTCATTTGGAGGGGTTGGGACGTGCATTAGGAGATTGGAGGCAGAGGAGAATTTTTTTCACCCAAATTATCCAACCATTTTAATAGGGGAAGCTCTTGAATCAAGGATCCCCTCATCGAAGCCTCCTTCTCTTCTTCATTTTGTAATCTTTTCATTTGTGTGATAAACTTCATTTTTCTTCTTTTATTTCTTCTATTTTCTTCTGTTTTGTTTAAATTTATTATTCTATTAATCTTCCTAATTGTTTTGGAATTTTTTAATAGAAGCGTTATTGGGTTATGCCCATTATAAACCTTTTCACATGCAAAACGCTTCTACGATGATTACGCCACCCATGGAAGAGTAGCCTTTTAGTAATCAATCTACCTATCACCTTCTTAATTAATTTATTTTGAATCAATGATATACTGTAATTCACTAAATATGATTTATTAATTGATTTTTCAATTTAAATGAAACTAAGAAAGCAATTGAAGAATAAACACAAAACATGCGAGGTTGGGATTTGTGTGAATTGTGAGAGCGTAATCTTAATCGGTAATACAAGACCACACGGGATCAATTTGTAGAGTTCAAATACAATCCCTAAACTCAATTAATCCTCATTTACATATTGGTTATGTGCCTTAATTTATCACTGACCATAAGCTATTCTTAGAACATCAATCAAATGAGGGTGTTGCGATTGCATGTTCATAAGTTAGCCTAGGGTTAAATTCACTTCATCTTCTTGGTAAAGATAATTCTTGTAGGGTTCGGGATTTAACAAATTAAGGGATCATAGTTAAGTGAATGTTAGTTTAAATGATAATGACTAATAAATGAGTGAATAGGTAGAGTTATATCTATTACACCTTTTTAAATATTTTCTAAAAAAACATCTTCTTGTTGTGTCTTTTTAATCAAACATCATTTCAAAATTAAAAACAAAAAAAATGCAATATTCTTCCAGCAAACTTCTTCTAGATCTATAATATATAAACAACCCCCAACCATTCAATTAGTGTTTTTATTCTCTTTTATTTTATTTTTTAGAATACCTCTACGAAGTTGATTTAATTCACTTCCTCCTTTGAGAGACGACATTGGTCAGCCACTCTACTGCATCTAAGTACCCTAAAATCAGACTAATCATATGAGGGCACCCACGACAGTGCTATTTCACATGGAGATAAAGGAAAACTATTGACCATGTTCTGAACATAGCACCCCTATTGCGTTTTCCTGAAATGGGGGAAAAATGAGGGTCAACCGGTAACCATGTTCACAACACGGGACCTAACTCAAATATCGTATATCAGCCTTCCGGAACATTGCCCTAGGATAGCAGGTGGACTGTAGGTGAAGCATCCATAATTTTTGGGGGTCCCTTCAGACATGAAAGGGGATGAGTGTCCGAATGAAGGGGCATGCAATGTGTGGAATGGAAAGTGGTTGTTTGTTCGAACAGAATCCAACATTCTTGAAATTATGCCACTGTGGTGGAAGAACATTAGGCGGGCACATTAATCCGATCATGGGTAATTCCTACTCTAAGATAGGACCTCTCTGAGGTGTCAGGCCAGGGGGCCAACTGTGAGAAAGGATGGGATTTTTGATTCCCAGGGTTGGACCCAAGACGAAATGTCTGGGCGTTCCTACGTATCCCATAGGAATGGGAATCAAGCCACACATAGTTCTAGAAAGGTTCTTAGTTTATGGTCTTAGATCTCAGACTAGGAATTGGTAAGTAATGTGGGGGACACATGGTATGGTGTTTATGAAACCCGGCGTGAATGAGGACATAAGTCTAAATTACCATGTGTTCCTTAGGGAAGTGTTTAGGTCAAGGGACAGAACATGAAAGTTAGGCTGGGCCCATGGGGAAGTGCTCGGGCGTTCATAAGTATCTCATGAGAATGAGAATCAATACATATGTTGTTCTTTGTGGTAGCACAGTAAGGTACCAGTGCAAAGGACGAAAGGGGTGTGCGGGTCTAGGCCTCGCACAAAAGAAGTGGTATTTGATGCATCTTCTTTGTCCTTTAAGATGAATGGTTTTTTTGTGAAGTGACATGACTAGGATAGAAATTCCCAGCATTTCCACAAGAATCTACCCGTATACATGCGTGAACATATGGTGTGGTGGATGACCGATACCCAACGTGATGCCCCATATGATGAGGTCATCATAATGCAGTGCCATTTTTCGTCTTGTGGCCAGGACGATACTATCATAGTTTAGGGTCATGTGGTAGGACGGAACTGTAAAGTTTAAAGTCATATGGCTTGGAAAAGAAGGAATGAGCTTGACGTGATAAAGAATATGCTACATGAATGAGAATGAGGTCCACATCATCACCGTGCACAATTCTGGGAGAGGAGCCTTTAGCCAAGAGGCCAGTGATGGTCGGAGGATAAGGGTCCTAAGAAGCTAGCTTCCATTTATGCAGGACCAGAAAAACAATGTCCAGGTGATCCAATGTATCCCATGAGGATGATGATCAATATCCACAAAGCTCTTAGAGAAGATTACAATTTATGGTCATAGTGCTCGGATCGCGGGAGCCCCGAAGGTTGGCGTATTGCATCTTCGTCCGCCTGACGTGTGGAGGTGCCCTGAGGGATAGTGCCAAGAGTATAGATTTTCCACCTGTACATGATGGGGTGGAACAAAATGTGGATCATGTAACCAACATTCAAGAGATGAAGGGGCTGGCATGACGATGAAGGATTATTGCTAACCATGTTCGCAACACAACATCCTATCACATTAGCCTGAAATGGGGACAAACAAATGAGCGTCGACCGCTAACCATGTTCGCAACGTGGTACGTGTATAAATTTTTTGTCTGAAACCCTCAGGGGCGTTTCCTCATAATGGTAGGAGATCCCTTAGGCCTAGTATCCATGCCGTTTTGGGGCTCCCTTCGGGTGTGAATGATAACGGGGGCCCAAATGAAGGGGAACAGAAAGCTTGAGAAGTGGAAGGAACATTCCCAAGTTCAATCTGACACTCCAGGTCCTAGACCAGAGTGCTCTTAGACACATCAGCGAACCACTGTAAAGGGTTGAGGGGATCAACCTGATAGGGTATAGACCTGAAATTTAAATGTTTGGGCGGTCTTACATATCCCATAAGGATGGTAATAAAGCCACACTTAGTTCTTGAAGATACAGTTTAATGTTATGCGGAAAGACATACAGTTTAACTTCATGCAGGACGGCATAGTGTTTAACGTCATGTGGGACAACATACAGTTTAACGTCATGCGGGATAACATAAAGTTTAACGTCATTTGAGATGAAATACAGTTTAACATCATACAAGATGACATATAGTTTAACGTCATGCGGGATAACATACAGTTTAGCATCATGTGGGATGAGCATGAAATTTAGGGTCATGTAGGACCAACATTTTAAGGTTGTGCTTGACCGTAATCTAGTTTAAGGTCATGTAGGACCATTAAGGGTCAAGAAAAGTATTGTTTAAGGAACATGGCATTGGAGGGAGGAGTTATACGCTCACCATCCATGGTCACTAGGGAGTATGCTCCATTGGGATAAACCTTATAAACAATGAAAGACCCTTCCTATTTGGGCTCCAACTTGGGGTGTTTCCTATCGGGGATCATTGGCTCCTTGAGGGATAGTAGCAAGTCGACCTACAAGAAAGAGCAGAGGTGAACCTTCTTGTTGAATGCTCGAGACATCCTACTCTAATGCCTTTCTAGATTGTGCAGGGCACAAAGCCTATTCTCGTCAAGTGCTTCAAATTCAGCAAGACGGATTTCAGCTACTCGATCTGGTGCCAACTAGTCATAGAACGATGTGCTCAATGAGGGTAACTGAGTCTCAATGGGTAGGAAGTCCTCCGTTCTGTACACTAGGGAATATGGGGTCACCTGGGTGGAATTATGAGTCATCTTCCAATAATCCTAGAGGGCGTGGTGGAGCTTGTCCGGCCAACTCTTCTTTCTCTGACCAACCATTTTCTACAAGATGTTAGACATTGTTTTATTGAATTCCTCGATCTTCCCATTGACCATTGTGTGACAGTGGGAGGTATGGTTAGAGGGGATGTTGTACTTGGCATACAATGTTTTCAACTCGGCTGCTCGGAATTTGGTTCCGTTATCAGTGAGGATAACATGAGGTACTTCAAATCGATGGATGATATTGGAACTCAGGACGTTAAAGATAGAACATGCCTTGACTTCCTTGAGTAGAATTTCTTCTGCCCACTTAGAATAGAAACCTATAATGGTCAGAATGAACCAACATTGGCGAGCCAGTTCCGGTGGGTATGGTCCTACGACATGTAATCCCTAGAATGTAAAAGTCTAAGAGTAATTTGTAGTGTGGAGAGGCTCTGATGGCCGATGCAAAAAAGATATCATGAACATGGCACACATATCACCTCTTCGAAAACTCGATGCTATTGTGGATCATGGAGGGCCAAAATTACCCTAGTCTCCGGATCTGGTGAGACAATTTTTGCCCATCCTAATGAGCACCGCAGGAACCGGCGTGAACCTCTTGCATGACTGTGGAATCTCAACCCCCTGAATACAATGGAGGAGAAATCCATCAAACCCGTGCTTATAGTGGATTGGATCATGGCCGAGACCACTCTGGAGGGTAAGCTGTAGTGCGCGACGTCAGATTCTCTCACTCTTAGCTTGGTCTGACGGGAGATTTTCGTGTTGGAGGTATTCAACCAAGGGTGTCCTCCAATCGACATTTATTTCGATCACTGCATCTGGATGACCCGGGGTTCCTGATACAGTGGTGTCGATAGTAAGTTGGCTTACCTATGGTTTTTCATCACCGTCTGGGTTAATAAAAGCTATGACTATTCGACGCGCCCCGTGGATAATTAGATCATCCAGTTCGGGCTCTGCAAGTGATGCAGCTATGCTGGCCAATGCATCTTCTTGACCGTTCTGTGGCTGAGGGACATGGATAACCTCTGGCCAAGAAGAAAACTAGGCCATTAGCTGGAGAGTGCATTCTAACAATGGTATGGGCTCTGGATTCCGGAAAATATAGTCTCCATTGACCTGTTTAATAACTAGCTCGGAGAATCCTTTTATATGAAAATGGGGCACATCAATCTTAAGGGCCAGCTCAAGACCAGTAATGAGTGCCTGATACTCCACCTAATTATTGGTGCAGCCTTCCGACAGTAGGAATGAATACAGAAGAATATCTTGTGTCGGGCTAATAAAAATTGTACTCAGGCCCACTCCATTGAGTTGAGGATCATTGAGCCTCCTACCGGTGGGGCTCCGGGAGGCACCATCAAAGTTAATATTCCATAATGGGAAAACATGGTCTACTTAGAGGATTAACTCATCCGGAAAATCCAAATCTAGGGACTGGTCCGCAGAGGTCGTATGGGTAGCTAGAAAGTCTGCCAATGCTTGTCCCTTGATAGCCTTTTGAGACACAATCCTGATGTCAAACTGCTGGAGGATTACCGCCCATTATGCTAGTCGGCCAATCAACCTGGGACGTCTTAGGATGTACTTAAACGGGTCTACTCGAGACACCAGCTGTACCTCATGGTCCTGCAGGTAATGCCACAATTTCTGTATTGAAAACACAAGCTCAAGGATGCTATTCTCGATGGGGGGCTATCTGGTCTCTGTATTAAGGAGCATGTGGTTAAGGTATTTGAGACTGTTTTCTGTCCCCTCATTATTCTTATGGGTGAGAAGGGCACCGAGGGACCATTCTAGGGCGGTTACATAGAGGACCAGCGGCTTCCCAGAGATGGGTTGCATCAAGACAGGATGTTGGATAAAATATTGCTTGATTTCCTCAAAGGAAGTCTGGCACTCCTCGTCCCACTCATAAGCGGTGCCCTTCTTCATGAGTCGAGAAAAGGGATTACACTTTCCATCCAAATTCACAACGAATCGGCGTATGTAGGCCAAGTTTCCTTGGAGACCTCGAAGCTCCCGAATATTACTTGGGATAGGCATCTGGTTGAGGTCCTTGATCTTCTCTGGGTCGATCTCGATGCCCTAGTTCCTAAAAACAAATCCAATGAACTTTTTATAGGTTTCCACAAAAGAACACTTCAATGGGTTCATCTTTAGGTGGCGGGAATGGAGGAAGCCGAACACTTTATCAAGATCCTTGAGATGGTCCTGGCGCTGGTGAGATTTGACCACCGAATCATCCACATAGCACTCCAGCAATGTCCAGAGGGTTGGCTTGAATATATGATGCATGGCCCACTGATAGGTGGAACCTATATTTTTCAGGCTGAAGGGTAACCTGGTAACAGAAAGTACCTTGGGGTTCCCTGAATGTTGTGGACTCCTCGTCCTCAGGGGCCATCCAGATCTGATTATATACAGAGTAACCATCCATGAAGGAGAGATCTTGGAACCGTGTCTTATAATCGATCAACAATTCTATCATTGTAAGGGGAAAATCATCCTTCGTACGATGGCGATTGAGATCGTGGAAGTCGATACAGACTTTGATCTCTTCGTTATTCTTCCTGACTGGTATTATGTTGTCCATCCATTTGGGGTACTAGACCTCCTTAACGAAGTTGTCCCTTGATGATCTTGTCAACATCGACCTCGACCGTGGAACCGTGGGACGGAAGCATCTTTATGGGAGGCTGCTAGAATTCGCGATGATTTTCTGGAAGACCGAGGCGGTGGACGACTACCTGAGGATCTAGTCCTGGCATCTCATCATAACTCCAGGTGAATACATCATGGTTCTATTTAAGGAATTTTATGTACCACTGCAGCTCCTCAGAGGTCATGACAGCACTAATCAATGTGGGTCTCGGGTCTGCCTCGCTTCCAAGGTTCACCTATACCAACTCGTCGACCGTGGCAGAGATTCCTTCTTCAAAGGCAGGGGGCGTCCTATAAATACTCTTCTCTACTTATGCATGGATCTTCCATGGGGGAAGTTTTTTCTGAGTTACCAGACCCCGATGAGAGGCTGGTAATATCTTGTGCGGAAGTCGTTATGGCATCGGGGAACTCTGGTGCTGCCGAGACCATAATGATGAAGGTTGTTGACCCGATCCCATCTGGTCTCTGGCCCAAGGGGCCACACTTGACAATATCAAAGCAGTAGTGGCATGTCGGCTAGAGCCAACTTTCTTCCATCACAGAGAAACAGACATGTATGACATACCACTGTTGCCATGAGTCGGATGTCCCGATACCTGTTGGTAGTGAGAGGCTCCAGGTTCACTGGAGAATGATTTGTATAAGAATACGAAGATACCATTCGATGCCTCCTATATCTGGGATCATGGTTTCCCCCTTGTCCTAGAAATGACAAAACATTGCCCCATATCGAGGTCGTTGCCTCCAACCGATGGATCAGGAAGACGTAAGGATCATTCAATCCTGCCCAATGGTCGGTCATAGTGGTGATGAGATCAACATCACTTTCCTGAACTTGTTTATCTTTCCTCTTGTAATAGTTAGCGTCCAGGTAGCAGGCTTCAAAAGAGGCGAAAGTAGATGCATCACCTTGGAGTATGACGACTCGACAATTAAGGGAGTACTTGAGACATTGGTGATACGATGAATTGACCACCGTGTGCAGGTGGATCCATGGCCTACCCATTAATGCATTATACGCGGTGTCCTTGGAGAAAACCATGAACTCAGTGCTGGAAACTAGGCCACGGAACTCGGTATTCAAATGGATTGTTCCAACCGGGGATTGCTCTATCCTATCGTATACCAGGATTCATAAATCAGAGGTAGTAAGGTCATCTTCAGATATCCCTATCTTCCACAGTTCCAACATTGGGATAAACATGATCTCGGAGCTGGTGTCAACGAGACAACAGATAACTTCCACGCCATTGAATTGTCCGGTGATATACAGTGGAAGATGTGCCCCTCTATGGGGGATCCGTCATCCTCTCCTTAGAACGAAATAATGTACAAACATTTGGCATCCTCAACTACATTAGCATGGAAAGATTCTATAGATGCTACCTCCATCTCAAACTTGAGGGGACTCCTCAAAGCCTCGACGAGTGCTTTGCGCATATCTGGCAATAGGATAAGGGAATCAAGGATGGAAAGCCCCAAAGGGATGTCGGCGAGGTGCCTGAGAACATCATACTTCCATGACAGGTGTGAACATCTGCTTGCAGGGAGCCACATTGTGATTGAAGGCATGGCGGGCCCTGCCGGCCTGACCGACAGCTGACTCGTACTGAGAATATCCCACTGCTCACTAGTCAAAGCCCATAGAGTAGCTATCGGATAAGGAATGGATGACTGAGATTGGCTTGTAACGGGGAAAATCTGGTCATGGCATGGCCGATGTAGTTCTGCCTCATCCTGTAACACAAACAGTGGGGGAGGCGGTCCTGACAACATAGAATTAAGAGGCTGCATGTGGTGAGTTCTGTGTTGGGCCCGCTATCTGGTCTCAGTGGCATCCACGACCAGGCTAGAGGTACCAACTGACATGCCCCAATGACCCAAATGGCCATGGATCTGCAGACATTGGCATCGTCTGGGGATGTTGTGGAGGTTTTCCTGGCGCTCCCCCTCGTCGAGAGTCATATAGGGGTTTACGAACTCAATGGTGTTAACCGAAGTGTACCCTTGACTGTCACTCAAAGAATCATCCATTATATGGAGGATTCTGTGAGGGATACCTATCTCAGGAGGCATGAAGTCACCGAGAGTACAGGATGTCGATGACATTTACGGGGCGCATTTCTTTTTATTATGCCGCCGATGCTTGCTCTTATGAGAAGAGGACGGCTATGATGATGATGCAGAAGTAGTGGATGCAGCTTCTGAAGGATACGGTTAATTAAGACATGCTCAGATAATTCCATGGGCATGAGTGACCGTCCTGTGATCCATCTATTCATTATACTTCTGAGGCCCGTGGTCGAAAACCAGCTGCCGCTGGCCCTTTTCATCGCTGCTGCTATCTGACATCACAAAGACACCCTCCACTTGTACCGAGGCCAGGCCCATCCTAACAATGTTTTTTTCAACCTGTTCTTGGAGCCAGTCCTTGAATACATAGCATTGCTTGATGGGGTTCCCTAGGATCCTGTGTCAATGGTAGTAGTTGGGGAAATTAGTGAGATTCACCTCTTCTGGGTTTCTGCACTCAGGCAGTCGTACAATTCCCTGCTCTATGGTGCTGCGGAAGTAACTGGGGACATGAGTCTCATTGAAAGAGTAGGTCTGATTTCTTGTATCCGGAAAGGGGGATCTAGGAGCCTGACCCTAACAGGGGGCCGGAGGAGCCTACCAGGGAGGCAGAACCTAACTATCTCACCTAGGTGGTGGCGGCGCGTTATGCAGGGGCGCCTGCTGATTCTGAGGTTGTCGCTGCTGGGCTGGAAACATTACCCATGGTGGTGGACCTCTATGGGGCTGCGGAGATGGCTCCACTGGTAGTAATTCTAGATTCCTAGCGGCCTCTATCTAGGCCACCGTAGTGGGATTGGCTCTAGAAACCCTCCATGCTGGGAGTACCGGGGTCAGCGGACGTGCCTGGCTAGCCTGTTGGAAGGCTTCTTCGAGGCACTCCGCCTTATCTGGGATGTCTCGGAACCCTATGGGATAGTTCATAGTGATCAGGGAGGGAACGCGTTCCGTCTTGACATTCCCCACACACATCATTAGTAATTTGTCCCGACTCAGTGGCATGTCAAGGGAGTATGTTATCCCCTTCCACCGGGCGATGATGTCCGCGACTCGCTCATCAGGCCTTTTTTTGCACTTGAATAGGTCTGTGATACTCTTCTACCGGGTGGTAGAGATGAACTGGTAAAGGAATTTCTGGCGATGGTCCTCCTAGCTAGTCACAAATCCGACTGGGAGCTTTCGGTACCAAACAAATGCTGGCCCCTCTAGAGTCTGAACAACACAATGGAGCTTGGAAGCCTCCTACTACATTGTGGTCCCTAACATAGGGTCACACCATGAGTTGAAATGGTCCAGGTGATATGGTGGGTCCCTCGTCCCATTAAAGGGGGAGAAGGTGGGATTCTCGAATCTCGGGGGTGCTGGCATATCATCCACCCATGCCGGGTATGGCTTGCCATCAGGTGGGATGACCACCTGTTGCATTTCCAATGCCTCTAGGCGGGAGATGAGTGCCGCCATTGGATCCTCTGGGAGGGGGACCCTGTCATGATGGGGATCCCTAACCCTGAGCGCGTTGTCAGGTCCTTCAATGTGCTAGACAAGCTCAGCAGCTCGTGGAGCAGCCAGTGGAGCGACCCATGGGGCTACCAGAGGACCCCGAGCAGGGTTCCTTGGATTTTCATGCCATTCAGGAGGCTTTGGCGAGACATACTGTTCCCTCTTTCCATGAGCTCAGGCTTCCTCCCTATCAGTGAGAGCGGCACGATCATGGATTCCTAGGGGCATCTCACCAAGTTGTAGTTTTTCCTACCCATGATGCCCTGGCCTAGGATCATCATAGTCTGGTCGTCACTCTGCATTGCATTCAGCCAGAAGTACATCAACCAACTTCTTCTGCTCAGCATGCTACTGGCGCAATGTGGCCTTCTCGGGGTCCTCTTCCGTCTTTTTCACTAAGGTGGAAAGGGCATAGTGCTTGACTTCTCTGGCATGCTCTTTACAATTACTAACATTACAGCTAAAAACTAGTGCCTCAGTGGGATGAGGGACACCTAGGAGGTTCCTCTACTGATGAGTAACCCTCCCCAATGGGTCTAGTAATGGGGGAACGTACTCAGGGAGGATGTTCCCATCGATAAGTTCCAACTAGTTTTCCCTTCCTAATAGATCAGTCATGTTGACTGCAACCCTTATCATGTGTATGTCTTCAATGTCACCAAGCGAGTCGGGATGCGGGTGAATATCACTGAAGAGGTGGGAATCGTACTTCCCCCATCCATAGACTTGCAAGTGGGGGTGTCCCCATTAATAACATGGCGGAGTACTTGGAACTCCGGATGCATTGATGTTGGAGGGCCCTGCAGTGACCAGGTGACAACATTGACCAAGGTTTCAGATCAAGGACAAGACGTTTTTTAGAGATAGACCTTTAAACGAGACGAACCGTAGTGATGCCCAACCATGAGCTGTACCTCCCATTCTGGTAGGAACCCCAACGGATGATTCCAAGATGTGTTTTTCAATGGTTTTTATAGTTTTCAGTTAGGCTTGTATTCCATCCCACTTTATGTACATTACTCAACCCTTTTACTTTTAGTACACATATTTTTTACTAATACAGTTTTACTACATGGGTTGTGCTCACTGTATTCTTGGACATTGTGTTTTCAGGTTTAAAGGAAACGCCTTCCTGTTTTTTAGGGATATGACTATTGTTGATAGTCGCCAACCCCTTGACAATGGAAGACAGGCTTGGGGTTGTCACAACACAGGCCCTAGGGAATGGGTCGTGACAAGGATAATTACCATCAAATATATTTTTATTTATTTTACAATAAATTTTAATTAGAAAAATGAGAAAAATAATTAGTAGATATAATCATGTGGATTAGGATTTGAACAATCACAATTTAGAGGTGCAAGTTAAACATTTTAAATGAAAATTTTCAGATAGTTATCCATGCCTTTAATTTCTGGTGTTTTCATTCGTCAATTTAATTATAAATGTTAATTACTATGAGTGACTTTCCCAAATATTTTTCTCATTATAGAGACATCCAATAATCCAATATTTTCCTCTATTTCATTAGTATATATCTTAATAAACTCAGACATTTATTCTTATAAAACATTATTAGAATCTTATCGAACCAATGACTGAACAGAATTACATTTAAATAAAATTGATGAAATATTTGGTTTAGCATAAAAATATATTATGTTAAATTTATAACTTATATATATCATTTACATAAATCACTAATTATTATTACATTAATTTATTAGGACAAAACTGCTCTGCGATCATAAAAATGGATTTACATAAAAACATTATGTTAAAATTCAATTCGTTCTGATATTCATTTCTAATAAATATTAACCACTAAAACAATTTTTTATTATTATAAATAATATATTTTCTAATCTGGTTTATACTATTATCAATTTCCAATTTTTAGAATTAGTTAAGTCTTATTATATTGAATAATAATATTTTGATAATATATGGTTAAAAATCTTTCTTCCGTGTATTGTAGGATTTAGAAGATTGGCGATGTTTCATTTAATGTAAGGTAACTCTTTGTGAAGATCATTAATAAATATAGAATATATCAAATATATTTAAAATAGTAAATATAATTTAATGTATCACAGTAGTATACCCTCTCACGTGCTTGGTGTCATGTGTGATGAACACTATCAAATATAAGGTTATTATTTTAGAATTTTGTGGTGTTACATTCTCCTCACCATAATAAAATTAAATCCCCACATTTTAAACTTTATATAGGTTATATATGTTGTATTATAAAACTATTGATAAAAAATCCACATCGTACAAAGAAAAGGGAAAGTATAATTTTCTTGTAACTATGTTCCCTAGTAGGGGAACATTATTGTGAAATGTGAACATATATAAGGGTGAAATTGTCCAAAAATCAAGTTAAAATGGGGACTGATGGATAAAATATTCAGATGAATGGTTTTAACCAAAAAACCATAAACCATAGGTGTGAATAAAGTTCATTGATATCATAAAAAATGACGATAGTTGAACAACATTTTGGTTTCACAACCATTTTTTCTATAGATAAAGAAGTCTTTCACTCTATAAGAATATATGTAAATAATATTTTCATTTTACTAAAAATTAAACTATTTCTACATCATATATTAAATAAATATTCACTATATACTGATATTATATATAAATCTCTAAAAACATATTCAAATTTCAACATAAACCATTTAACAAATGGATGTCCTTTCAAATATATTAAGATTCAATGCTTTAGAAAGATTGTCACAGAATTTACAAAAAGAATATAGTATTATCCATTAATAAATATGAAGAAGCTAAAAAATTTCACATCCCATACATGTGACTAACTTCTTCATGTATCCTCTTGACACATCGTAGTAAACCGAATCACCATAAAAACTCCTTGGAAACATGAATTCAACTTTATTCATGACATAAGACACTAGTGATTTGATATGTTCCTTTAATCCAGAAGTGTTCTAAACTCCATCAATTATATCATATACTAATAGTTGAAAAGTCATTAATGAATTCGAAGGTAGTAAAATCTTCTCCAAATCAATAAATTTTCACCATGATCTCAACATTAGGAACATATTAAGTGTTGTATTTCCCTCAATCACGTGTTTTCTAAAAAATTTAATTTTTTATAGAATAAAATTTCTTGGTACCATTCAGCATAGCATCTCAAATATTTATTGAAAACTTACTGTAGTAAAATCCTTACTTATTTCATTAATTATATGATGAGAACATCATAAACTATTTAAAACATATTTCTTGTGTCCAAAATATAGAAGTAATGTAATCATTCTACTTCCATTATGTCAATAACATATTCTTGACAATGATACCATAGATTATTCAGAGAATATTCCCTAGAAAAATGGACATTTATTTTCATAGTGCCTCATATCCTTGCAGCTAGAACATTTAATATCAATGTTTTCTTAGTTTCATTTTCGTTCATTATCATAGTGACATTTTTGACAACAATTATTAAAATATTCTGATCCTTTCACGAATTTACTAGGGTGATTCTTTCCACAATTATCAAAAGATGGAATATCCTTCTTTCCATTCATCTTCTATAACGGATTCCCCTTTTTAGGGTGTTCATAAGACCTCATCTTCTCTTGTTTTCCCGTTAATAAATAGGATATCAAGAATTCATTCTATGTTTTGAAGAAAAAAAATCTCTTCATATGATGATAAATTATTTGAAACCAATTCAATTTAATGATTTTGATTAATACCTTCAAATAAGGGGTCAATCTTGCACACTGTGTTGAATCTATAAATTGTAGTATACTCGGCTAACCTTGTAAAGATATAATAATAATCCACAACATGTTCTTCTTCCTTCAAAATTATGCAAAGGAAATTCCTCTACATCTCAATTTTATATCACGAGATAAGTATTTATCAATGAAAGTATCCTTAAAGGATCTCCATCCAAGGAGTTCAAGTTATTTTTCAACTATAGTAGCCTAGATCATAGACCACCAATGATCAGCATCACCTTGAAGACAAAAGACTACAGGTGTAACCTTTTCATTTTAACTAAATTCCAAGTAAATAGATACCTCCTCTAGAATATTAATCAATTGATATAAAATAATTGGATTAGTAATCACACTAAACTATGGGTTATTTTTCTACATAAAGTCATTCATCATAAGATATTCTCTCCAGGTAATAGGTTTCTCCATTTTGAAAATGTTAGTTTTCATAACCTGAGTAACCTAACAAAATATATCCATAGCTTTATAAATTCTAATTCTAGTTTTATTAGATTCCTATGGTGTAAATCTCTACATTTTCCATTGGTATTGACGTCGTTCATCCTTCAAGGAACTATTTCTATAAAACTTTATACACTGGATTTTCTCATAATATATAATTTTAAATATGGAGTAGTCAATAACATATATTTATGCATCATAGATCTTAGAATGTTATACTTTAATACACTGGGCATATTTACTTTTAAATACCTCATAATGGTAGGTAAATAAAGAGTGAATTATCCTAAGAATATTCCTAATAGTGTCAAAACAATTGTGCAGTAAGGCCCATTGTCATGTACCAGGTTACCCCGAGTCAGTCCTGAAACACTGTGTACAAGTTATTACTCATAGGTATATTTGTGTCGGAACAACATCCACTTTTAGTATATATAAATGGATGTATTCCTAGGAATACCCTCACAATATCTACATTACCAAAATTCCAGTACGTTCATGTATACCTATACTAAATATATATCATATGGTTGTGCTCCCTAATATATGTTTTCTAAATTGGGTTACCAAGAAATCTTCTAATCTTCCTTTGATTCCAACTGTAACACACTGACCCCAGAAGCCCGGATCTAGTTCATTATTTTATTACATTGGCATGATTTCAAGGAATCAATCAGGAATGACCATTCAGTTTACTAGTCTTGTAAATCCATATTATGTACATCCCAACCATAATACATTGAGAAATAAGAAATACATGCATGATATATAAAAAATGAAATAAACTACATCCATGAAATATTATTCAATGATTTCTTGTTCATGACCCAGATAAATGAAATATGATAAGTGTGTTCTCAAATGACCAGGAAGGATAAGTAAAGAAGAAGAAAAAAGAAAAAATTGGAATAAATTTTAATAGAAAGGAAAATAATTGATAACACATTCCATTAAAATAACTGATAAGGTAATATGAATATGGAATGGTAAGAAACTAAAACTCATTCCATATATATCAACAAACCAAGAATGAAATTTATCCATGGATATATAAACACAAAATCTCATGGATTAGTAATAACTGAATCTAATTA
This sequence comes from Viscum album, assembly GCA_963277665.1. Lineage (NCBI taxonomy): Eukaryota > Viridiplantae > Streptophyta > Magnoliopsida > Santalales > Viscaceae > Viscum > Viscum album. The sequence goes on along the minus strand of OY728133.1, from coordinate 186,365,302 downwards.
AGGGTAATTCAAAATTATTGGATTGCATGTTTCCTAGGTACATTTTACCATAACCATTATGACCTTTCACATTATAGTTTACATCAATTAGGGTAAAAACCTATTTTATTAGGCCATTTTATTTATCCCGCGAGACTACTTATGCATCGAGGGACAATAAATATTAAGGACACACCCGTGTCATACCAGTCCATAAAATTACACATATATTTAATTAATAATATTCCTTATCAAATATCCATTGTGAATATGGATTTATCAATAATACCTTATAGTTGTATAATTAACAAAAAATTATTGTTGACATCAAAACATTCCCGAAGAAAAATAAAATTTAAACATTATAGTATGTCCTATAACACATTGAATAATATACATCGTAATTCCCAGTGAATTAAATGAATATAAAAATATCATGATAATAATTATATTCATGATAACATGTCAAAGGGTGGAATATAAACCATATTAATGTGCATTGGTTCATTACAAAAATAAGTCTTAATTGAAAGTAAATTGTGATGAAATCCCTTAGCTTAACCTTCTGTTTGTTGTGGGGACCTGACCCTCATATATAGTGGTTTAAAATATTTTACTAACATATAAAAGTTCCATATTAAATTTTATGATATCAAATATTATTCACTTATAATATATTATTACCGATTTTTTAATAACCATTAATTATTTCAAATCATTCTTGGTTCAATTGCCTAGTTATTTTAGTATGTTTTAACTTGTCATTTGATTTTCTTACTAAATATATCATGGTTTCATCATAACAATATTGTATAACATGATTATAATATCTTAAATATATATATTATTTATGTATCTAGAATAATTTATAATGTTTGGGTATAAAATAATGCACTGTTCATAGACATGGTAGTATGTACGTACACATGAACATTGCCTTCATTTCATTATCATAATTTAAAAGAAAAAAATGTAAATTACATGTTTATACATGTATATTATAATTTCAGTATCATATATTTTTTATATATATTAAATTGGTTTATTAAATCCGTCATCTACAGGTTCCATGTATGTAATGAACTAGTCATATCGCTTTGAGGGGGCGGTAGTCCACACTTCCTAAAACGAAATTATCATATTTACACAAGATGTAAAGAATAAAGGTATGTTATAAAAAAATTACAGAAGCATAAATAAAATATAAATAACATATATAATATATAAAAATTTAGTTACAACATGAAATTTATTCCAATTAAATATATTTTATTAATTCATAATAATATTTTCTAAATAAAAAATAAAAAAATTATATGTATAATTTAAAATTACAAATAAAATAGATGAAAAATAAAATTTAAACCCAAATTCTGTATTTTTATCTATTCCATAAAAATTGAATCTTCAACGAAAAATACCGCAAATTCGGCCTCTGATAATTTTTATATTTAGAAATCAAATAAGATTATTATTTTTAAATATTAAATTTTAAAAGGGGAAAATATAGATTTAAACTGGGTTCTCCATTAAAAGGTTGTAAAAATGCGTTAATAAAAATATAGAATTTTATGTATGAAATTGGGATTGCTTTGAGATTATTCAAATAAAATTCTTGAGTTTATCATGAAAAATATTATATTCATTATATAGCTTATATATTTCACTCATATAATCCACTAATTTTTATTACATTAATTTAATTTGAAAAAACAACTTTGTGGGTGTAGTAATGGTTTTATATAAAAAACATTCATTTCTATTATATTAGTTCTTATATTTATTTCTAAATAATTTTAAACTAATAAGTTAATGATATATTATTATAAAAAATATATTTCATAAGTTAGTTTACACTATTCATAACTACTAATTTAATAGTGATGTTAAGAATAATTATATTAAATAATAATATTTTAATAATGTATTGTTAAAACTCGGTCATGCGTGTAATGCAAGATTTCGAAGAATGTATCTATTCTGTCTAACACAAGGTATATTGATGTCATGTTCATTACCAAATATAGTATATACCAAATCTATTTAAAATATTATATATATTTTAATATATCATGATGTTATACACCTTTTCCGTTCTTGGTGTCACGTTTCATGCACGCTATCAAATATTGGGTCCTTTTTTTAGAATTTTAGTATAAGGCCCCATCCATAAACATTACATAATCTTGAATTAAGAAAATAATTAAAAAATAAATAACATTCCAGGTCGAGAGTTTTAGATAATGAGTTCTTATATATTGCATAACATCTCAAAATATTAAAATGTAGACACTTCAACTATATCCAATTTGTTTCATAAAACAAAAAATCATAAAAAATTTAAAATGTATAGTTCCATGTTTTAGATATCCATAATTTTTTTTGATCCCATATTTGACATTATTCATCTTTATGTCCATTGAAAAACATTTCAAAAACACGGGAGTATCACAAAAATCATAGTAAGGGTTATAAAATAATGAAATAAAACATTACTCCATCAATAAAAACAAATCAATGAAATCATACTTCTCATTTATAAAACATAATCTCTTTAACTTACATCATGAAATAATAAGATTTATGAATAATAAATAGAGATCATAAATTAAAATCGTAACTTGTGGCATCCATAACATAGTTACATTATAGCTTTCACATCTACATAGGCAGTTACATTTGGAATACCCATCACAGTATATTCCCTAAATTTCATAGGAGAAATGGTAATGTTTACCTCTATCACATTAACGAATTCATCGGAGAGCTATATTGGGATCACGCAACCTAGGTTTATCACTGAACCCCTGGTATATGTAAACAATTCTGAAGAACCAAAATATAATCATAACAAAAAAATCAAGAATAATGGAAGGATAACATTTCCACATTGCAATCACAATAAATAATATCAATATATTTACAGAATCAATGATTTTACAAAACAATTTTCAATAACCAAATACGTAAAAAGGGTACATGGTACTTATTTTCCTTTTAAAAACATTAATACTTGTTAAGGAATCCAAATATCGAATAAAACTCGCAGTGGTGGAAAGGTAGATGTCACTGCATACATTAAAAAGATACATTTCCTTTATTGTTTTCTAAAACAAATCATAAAACAAAAGATTCATTTTGAAACCCATTTTATGAAATTAAAAGGAAATGGTATAATTATACACAATATAAAATATATCCATTAATAAACCAATATATTCCTCAATTTGAGACGATGTCCCTTAGGAAAATTCGGCAGTCTAACGACGTCACTTAAAAATTTGGAAAATTAGTTGATGAGGAAAAAAATGTATCTACTCACTTGGTCAAAAAAATTAAATAAATAAATAAATATAAGAACATATCGCAATATAAGAAAATGGAAATTAAAATAGATAACATAAATTTATCTTTGACAAAAAGAGGAGGGTGAAAGGGTCCCTTACTTTGTGTCCGACTCCTCAAGTACATTCCTTGCTCTTCCTGAATAATAAAATTATTTTAATATCTATTTGATTCAGATAATTTTTAATGTTTATTATTCCTTTTATATCACTTATTACCTTTCTATAACAATCATGTAATTATTCATGTTCATATCGGTCTTTTTGTCGATGTTCAGTACTTGAGTCAAAATGAAGTTGTTATAATTACAAATTGTCCATGTGGTCAAAATTCCATTGTCTCCAGAATTATATTCATAAATTAAATATCTTATATATATCTAGTATATATGTATTTATATCTTGTGAATATGTATTTTATAATTGTCAATAACATTTATAAATAAGTAAATGAAAAACACCGGTCATGGAGACGATAAGTCGTACGTACGCATGAACACAAATTTTATTTTTTTATTTTAAAATGAATGAAAAATAAATTATATATTGGTATATTATAATTCCAATATAATATAATATTATATATATTTTACATAAGTTCATTAATTAAATCTTTTATACGATCCATATATGGCATGAACGATTAGTATCACTTTGAGGGTACGATAGTTTGCACTTCCTCAAATGAAATTATCGTATTAACCTTTTATGGAAACCATAATGGAATGATATAATTGAAAAAAAACAGAATCATAGAGACAATATAAGTATTATATATACCATATATATATATATATATATAGTTCCATCATAATGGCCTCCATGATAGGTGATAGGGAAAATTCGAACAATCATCATTTCGTGAGGTAGTAGTTTCCCATACACAAAAACAACATGTTTGTATCCATTAGAGGGAGGTGATTGTAAGTTTAGTTCGAATAAATCCCATAAAAAATACATGTATATGGAATATACTGGTGTTTTTATAAATTAATGGAACAATGAGAATATGGTGGGGTAAAGAAGGAAAATAACTGGAAGAAGCTGGGGAGAAGACATCACCTTAAATCTGGTAACTCCATTTGATTTAAGCTAAAATTACTTCTTAAATTTTTTTATGCCCATGGTAAGAAATATATGAGGAATATAGGGATATTTTAGCATATTGGGGCTAGGGTTGGATGAGCCATGGGGTCTTGAGAGGTGTGAGTAAGGGTTAGATGTGGTGGCCTTTTATAAGAGGGGGGAGGGGCTCTTTAGGAATGTTTGTATGCATTATTTTATTGTAAAATTATTTTCAGTTTAAAAAGAAAAAAACTCATAAAATTATAATATATGATGAATTTAATCATAAAATATCATCCTATAATAAGTGGATAGGTTTGGATATTTTTTACTACTTATCTCTTTAAGTTTACCCTTTTTAATCTCACCATTTTATCAAGCATTTAATACATTTAGAATCAAAATAGTTACCAAAAAATGATACATATAAAAATTAAAATTTCAATAATATAAATTTAGACTTAATATAACTTTTTTTGGAATCAATATTTTTTTATAATATTTAATAAAATATTTTATATTTTAAAATATGAATTATGTCAATTTTGACAATATTCATATAATGACTTTTTAAAAATCCCAAAAAAATAATTGATTCGAAAAAACATCATTAATAGAATGGAAACACGTAAAAATCATCCAAAAATTTAGTGTAAGACTTTAAAATAACCAAATTACAATTATTAAAACATTTATAACATCATTTATTTTAATCCATTATTAATGAAACAATCACTACGTCATCATTGTGTCATAAGTAAAATTTTTTATTTATTGTATAAACATAAAAAATAAAAAATCCCAATTTATAAAATATGTCTAGATTTCTAATTTCTATTTATAATCAAAGACGTCACTTATATAACCCCATATAAAAATTTATTAATAATATATATATGTTTAGGTTATATTTTCCTTAACATTATATTAAAAGTCATTAAATTTAATTTTCAATTATAAGTTGCTCTATGGGGTCAAAAAATAGATCCAAAGATTCCCATGGTTGACATGTATCATCAAATAGGTTTAGGAAATTTTTTAGGTTAATTTTATATTATTATAATATTATTTTTTACACTTATTTTCCTGATTTACCCTTTAACAATGGTAAATAAAATATTTACTAATGTTACTATTCATAATTTCTAAAAATAAAAGTTATCTATTTAAAAAATTTGTGCCCCTAGGTTCCAAATATGGAATCCATTTTTCAAAATTCAAAAAACATAATTGGAAAAAAAAATGTAAATTAATTTTTGTTCTTAAAACCAAAAAAAGTGTGTTTTTGAGAAGTAAATACTACTAAAAGATTGACTTGTGCATGGGTCCAATTTAAGATTGAAATTACTTCCAATGACCAAAATTGGATTAAATGGTAAAAATGTAGTCCAATTACACATTAAAACCAATTAAAAGAAAAATATAACTATATATATAAATTATATTAAAATGTATTTTGGAATTAAAATGTAGTATTTTTCAGTATTCATTAAAAAATTAATTTTATCAGAAAAATACAAACAAATTACCTGAAGTAAATTTTGATATCCCACTTCTAAATAAAAATTTTATTTTGTAAAATAGTACATATAAAAGTGAAAAAATATAGTTTTTAAAAATGTTTCTCCATAAAAAGGTGGTAGAATGGCCATTTAGAGTATTTAATGCTTCAAATCAAATACATTCTTATTTTAAGCCTATATAGTTTATTGGATAAATGTGAAGAAATTAAACAATAACGTATAATCATATTTTAGTAATATATATTAATTACCACCAATACAATGTCTAGGCATTGACTATCATATAAATTAATAATATTATAATATTATGTTATTGGAATAACTCAATGTTGTGTGCAATGTTGTATTTTAAATAAACATGTTGTTGCGTGTTGAGTAAGATATCAAAAAAAGTACCTTATTTAACATAAAAATAACATATTATTTGTAAATATTAATAGATATGAAAATTTATTATTCAATAAATACCTGGGTCGTAGCATCCTTCCCTCCTTTTGGTAATTACGTCCTCTCAATTTTAAAATTCGGCTTGAAAAAATCATTAAAAGTCCCACATCAGAAAAATAGTCAATAAAACTATAACTTAAAAAGAAATAAACAGAAGTAAAAAATATCACCTGAGATAACACATACTAGAAATCCATGAAAATATGGAACTGGGGGAGAAAATAAGTGTCCAGTTCTGATGGAGAGTGATAGAAAACATGATCCGGAGAAAGTTAACCACCAGAAAACCTCAAACATATGATTGGTTAAATAATCTTGGATTCACCAGTAAGAAAAGGGAAAAAAACTTTTTTTATGTATTTTTCCTAAATTTTATGAATTTATTTATGATATTACCAATAAAAATATGTAAATATTATTAATTTTCAATTAGATCTTCAACCATTAATAAATTTCAACCACGAACTTATCTTTTCTCAAATTGATTAGTACTGAAGATGAAATGACCACATTTGAATCAAAAGAATCAACTTCTAAAGAATCACATAATCCATAAATTATTATCAATATATATCCCTTGTATTTAGATATTATCCAATATGAACATATTTATCAGGAGATCAGATAATACCCGAAAAGGAAAATCCTTTATAAAAATAAATATTAATTTTAATCTCAAAAATTGAATAAACAATATCCATTGTTCAAAAAATACCATTCAATAAAAAACTGTCCTTAAAATTATTCAAAATAATAAAACAAAAATTGGATCCCAAATTTCATAAGGATTTGATCACATAGTCTTCTACGATAAATCTTAATATTTATCTCCAAATAACATCGACTAATCTTAAAGCCTCGTACTAAAATTTAATTAACCTAATAACATATTCTTTATGATAGGTTAATAATTTCCATAAATAACCCATATATCCATATGTCCACAACAAAACATAGATTTTTCCAAAATAATAGTTCTATCATTACTCTTCAAATTAAATCCCGTTGTATTCTATTTTCCTTAAGAATATAGCATTCTCTAAAAGAGATAAAGACATCCAAAAAACCATTATCAGTTAATTAAAAATAATTATTATATAATAAGGATAACCATTTGAAAAAAAATATGATCCCAAAATCAACATATTCTTGATCCATAAAATTATTTAACTAAAAATAATTACTCATACTAACCAGGGACTTCACATAGGCCAGTGGTAGGAAATGAACCCTTATCACCTTTCAGTTGTGGGTTAAATTCTCATGGCCTTTCCAGACGTGAAGTGTTGTCACCCATTCTATATGTTGTACATTTTATTAAACCATATCATTCTTATAAAATTCTAAAAAATAAGATAATTTCCTCAGAAACAACCATAACGTATTTTATCCTCAAAGGTAATCTAATAACTTTTGTTTTACATCCCAAAAGGTAATATTTATTCATCGCATAAAAAATATTATGACCCCTAAGGTTATCCATTATGTCTACACAAGAAATGATAATTATTTCTTGAATAAAATTTTTACATATCAAACATCAGGGTTACACATACTAGAAAAATGCTTCCCAAATAATCCCATCATCAAAAGAGACATAATTCTTTTAAGAATTTCATCATCCTAAAATATACTATAACTCTTGAATCCCTTATATATAGACTTCTTATTCATTCAACGTTATTCATGATCCATTAATCATTCTTTTCCAACAAATTCAATAATAATTATTTCCAAAAAACAAAATCATGAATCATATCCTAACATTTAATAATGCCAAAACATTAGATAATAAATCATCTATAACAATCATAGGTCATGTCATGTTTCCTCATAATCAGTTGGAATGGAATCATTATGTGGTAAACATACATTTGTATGATCATGCTAAGCCCACTCTTGAACCTTCTTTGTAGGACATATATTTGTATAATGACTATTAACACCACATTTAAAACAATCAATTGATCCTTTGGAAAGAACTTCTTTAACTTTCCTAGAGATAATTGGACTCTTCCTTTTTCCATGAAAGGTTATTGTTTTATGACCGTCATTACCACATCTAAAACATCTTACCATCACATTGAAGCTTTTTCCTAGGTGTTTCTTTCCACATCCATGAAACACAAGTTTTTTAATATACTTACCTTTATCATTATTACCTAAACATCGGTAGTGATTTGTTTCTCACATATATGATGCTTTAAGAAAATCAAAAAGGTTCAAGTGGTCAATCATGAATATAGATAGTTTGATAAGAGAAAACAAAATATTTATCATTACATATACCATTTCATTCAGTTTTTCATTCATAAAACCATCACACTTTTCTTCACAACTATTGTTACTTTGGTGCCAGCTAAATCTAGCCATTTACTAAAACCAAAACGGTTAGTATGAGTATATCAATAAAATCATCACATACTATCTTATGAAGAGGATAAATGATAATATATAATTATTCATGTTATCTTAAACTCATTATACTTTTCTAAAATATCTATGACTCTTTCTAATATTCTAACCATTGTGGTTATGTTACTTATGCATAATGGACACCCTATCCTCTAAACTTATCTAAACCACAAACCTATACCAACTACAAGGAACCCTCCTTACACATTACATTATCTTGATTTAGGTAAATAATTAAACTTTGATGATATTTTTAGGATTAGAGTTTTAGACAATTAAGCTGTAAATATTACATAACATCTCAAAATATTACAATGTAGACCCTTATACTCCATCCAATTTTTTTCCTAAAACATAAAATATTAAAAAAAGTGACATGTATAGTTCCATGTTTTATACAAAATTAATTTTACATGATCACATCCTCAAACCCATAAATCTATATGTCATATCAAAAACATTTCAAAAACATGGTAAGAGCACAAAAAACTCAGTAAGGGTTTTATAAAATAAGTAAATAAAAAATTAGTCCATCAATACATACAAATCAATTAAATCATACTTATCAATTAGAAATCATAAGCTTTTTAACATAATTTATGAAATCATAAATTTTATGAATATCAAAATATAGATCCTATATCATAATGGTAACTTGTGGAATCCATAACATACTTATATTGTAGCTTTCATAGCTACATAGGGTGTTACATTTGGAATACACCTCACAACATATTCGCTAAATCTCGTAAGAAAAACATTAATGTTTACCTCCATCAGGTTACCCAAAGCATTGGAGAGCTATCTCGGGCTCACCCACCCTAGTTTTATCATGGAACCAACTATATATGTGAACAATTCCCAAGAACAATAACATAGTCAAAACAATTAAATCTAGAATAAAGGAATGATAACATTTCCACATTGCAATCAAAATACATCATTTCAATATATTGATATAATAAATGATTTTTCAAAAAAAAAATTCAATACCAGAATAAATAAAAAAGTTATACGATATCTATTTTACTTTTAAAAACATAACAAATTTCGAAGGAATCCAAATATCAAATAATACTCACAGCGGTGGAAAGGTCATTGTCTCAGCATACGTTAAAAAGATGCATTCCTTTTTTCACTTTTTTAAATGATTTTTAAACAAAAAGAATCCTTTTTAAAACCATATAATTAAATTAAAATAAAAATGGTATAATTATTCCTCTTATAAAATAAGGTATGAATAAATCAAAATATTCCTCAATTCGAGATGAAGTCCCTTATGAAAATTCGGCAGCCTAACGACGTCACTTAAAAATTTAGAAAATAAGTTGATGAGAAAAAAATGGCATACCATCAATTGGGAATAATATTTAAAAAAATAAGGATATATAAGAGCATATCCAAATATAAGAAAATGGAAATTAAAATAAATAACATAAATAAGTCTTTGACTAAAAGAGGAGGGTTAAATCTTCCCTTACCTTATGTCTGACTCATCACATATGTTCATCGACCATCTTGAATAATAAACTTATGTTAATTTATACATGATTAATAAAATTTTTCATGTTTATTATTTCTTTTTATATCAGTTATTAACTTCATATAAAATTTATATAATTATTCATATTCATACCAGACTTTTTTCCGATGTTGGGTACTTGACTCAAAAATTATATTTTTATAATTACAAATTGTCCATGTGGTCGAAAGTCCATTATCTATAGAATAGAATTCATGATTTTAAAATCATATATATATCGTATATATTTATTTAGAACTAGTATATATATATATGTGTGTTTATTTTAGAATATTTCATAACATTTGGATATAAGAAAATGAAATGTACCGTTCATGGAGATGGTAAGTCATGCGTACGCATGAACACTGCGTTCATTTCATTTTCATTTTAAAAGGAATGAAAAATTAATACATAGGTATATTATAATTCCAGTATAATATAATATTCAATATATGTTACATATGTTTGTTAATTCCATCCTTTATTCATTCCATGTATGGCCTGAACAAGTCTTATCACTTTGAGAGGGTGGTAGTCCACATTTCCTAAATGAAATTATCGTATTATCCCATCATGGAATCCAAAAAGGTAAGATATAAAAGAAAAATAAAGAATCATAGAGATAGTATAAATATAATATATACCATATATAACTATTTTTCCATCATAATGTCCACCATGAGAGGTGGTAGGGAAAAATCGAACAATCCTCATTTCGTGAGGCAGTAGTTTTTCGTACACATAAATTGTATGTTCGTATCCATTAGATGGAGGTTTTTTGTAAGTATAGTTTCAATAATTATCTTAAAAACATCCTAGTATATTTAAGATGGTGTTTTTTATAACATAATCGAATAAAGAGAGTTTAGGTGGGTGGAGATGGAAAATAAATGGAAGAAGCATGAGAGACGACAACACTTTAAATTGGGTAACTCCTTCTGATTTAAGCTAAAAGGCCTTCTTGAATTGACTTATGCCTAAGTTAAGGATTCTAAGAGTATTATATTGATTTTGGGAGCTTATTTGAGCATAGGATGGATGATCCAAGGTGGCTTGAGGGGTGTGAGTAAGGATTAGAGGTAGTGGCCTTTTATAAGAGGGAGGAGGCACTCTTTAAAAATGTTTGAAAGTATTATTTTATTATAAAATTATTTTTGGTTTAAAAATTTCCAAAACACCTTAAAATATAAGATAAGATTCATAAAAGTAGAAATAAAATCATCCAATAATAATTGGATAGGTTTTAATATTTTTTAATCTTTATATTTTTTATTTAACTATTTATTACTCTTAATGTATTATAAAGAATTTAACACTTTGATAATCAAAATAGTTACCAAAACATGAAAAATATCCAATTAAAGAGGAAATAATAAATTTTATGAATTATTATAATGATTTATCCGAATATTATATCTTTGTGATTATTATAATTTTAATATAATATTCTATATTTTTGAATATGAATTATGAAAATTTTTACGCTAGTCATATCATGAGTTTTTACAAATCCATAAAAAACAATATTTATTAAACGAAATTCATTACTAAAAATATAACATGTACCTATAATATATACAATTCGTGGTTGACTTCAAAATAACCAAATTTATTTTATTTTAACATTTATAATTTAATTTATTTGAATCCTTTATTAAGGAAGCAATCATTGCATCATCATTTGTCATAATTAAATTTTTTTATTTAATGTCTAAAATTTTAATAAAAATATCATGATGCATACATTTTTTCCATATTTATAATTAATATTTATAGAGGAAGATATTTCTTATATAACCCTATATAACCATTGTTTTAGTTACATAAATATGTTTAGGTTAAATTTTCCATAGCATTCAATTGAAAGTAATTAAATGTCATTCTCACTTATATGTGGCTCCATGGAATCCCAAAATTTACCCATGGATGCCCATGGTTGGACCTATTTCATGAAATAGAGCTAAAACACATGTTAGATTAATTTATTATTATAATTTTATTTTTAACCTAATTTACCTGATTTACCCTTTAACCAGGGTAAATAAAATATTTACTGAAGTTACTACTCATAATGTCTAAAAATAAAATATACCTATTTAAAAAATTTTAACCTCTTGATCCCAAATATTTAATCCATTTTTCCAAATTCAAAACACTAAACTAGAAGAAAATATTTTAAAATTAATTCACATTGTCAAAACCAAAAAATGCTTTTTTAAGAAGTAAAATATACCAAAAGCTTGACATGTGTTTATGTCCAATTTACACGTAAAATTACTTCCAATGACCAAAGTTGATTAAATTGTAAACATATAATCCAATTACACTTTAAAAAAAATTAAAAGTACATTCTAACTATATAAATAAATTTTATTAAAAGGTAGTTTTCAATTAAAATGTTGTATTTTTCACTATTCATTTAAAAATGAACTTTATCAGAAAAATACCCCAAATGTACCCAATGTAAATTTTGATATACCATGTATAAAGTATAATTTTATTTTGAAAAATAGTAAATATAAAATTTACAACAACTAGTTTTCAAAATTATTCTCCATCAAAAGGCGGTAAAATGTCCTTTTAGAGTATTTCATACTTAAAATCAGATTTATTCTTATTTTAAGCCACTAAAATTTATTGGATATATATAAAGTCATTTAAAAAAATATATAATTATATTTATGTTATGTTCATTCCATCTAATACAATTACTAAGAATTAACTATCATTTATAGTACTAAAAATATTATATTATTATTTTTGGTATAACTCAATGTTCTGTGCAACGTAAGATTTCAAAAAAATCTATTTTTTCATTTTTAGTATGCTATTAGAAAAAGTGCCCTGTTTAAAATAAAATTAATCTCATATTCATAAATATTAATTGATATGAAAATTTATTTTTCTATAATTACATGGGTCATTACATTTAGTGTGTTACAAGTTTGGAATATTAACATCTTTTATTACTTAAGATCCTATTTGATTGGGAATCTTGTTTGGGAGGTGGTCACATTGTCCATGACATTTGCTTTTTATTCGGTTACTCTTATTTTCTTTCAATGGGTAGAATAAAGGGAGAATTTAAGTGTGAGTATTTTTAAATGAAAATACGTGATTCTAATGACATTAATGTGATAATTTAAAAATGAAATTTATTTACTTCACTTATAAATTTATTTTTTTCAATATATATTATACATATTCTATTTCCTAACATTGATACTTTTGGGATTTTTCCCTAAATAATGGTTCAAAACTGACTTGATAATTTACCCATACATATCCCCTAGGATTGTCAAAGTAGGTGTAAATTAAGGCATGTTTTCATGAACAAGTCCCCAATATGTACTACCCGAATGTATTTTTTTCAGGTTTCACCCCTAGGTACTTCTATTCCGGATCCATATCCACTTGTAGTATCCTAACAATGATTTATTTTCTCGGCAACCACATACTCATTATTTTAACAAAATTTAGGGATATTTTTTAAGGTTTTCCATTATCCCTAAGGATTTTAATTGAGTTTTCTAATCCAAATCCAAAAGATAACTAAACATTTCCATGGTTCCAACAATGAAAACATTATTGTTTATTAAAATTTAATTATGATATATTACACTATATAAAACATAATAAAACTAGTATTACAATGAAGTATAGTTTATTTTGAAATTAGACATATTACACAACATTTTTAAGTAAAAAATATATTATTTTTATTGAAAAACTTCTTAGCATGTAAATTATATTACTTTGTGCTTAAAACTGCATGGGATTTCCTGTGTACATACATAAGAAAGAAATGAGCTATAAATCTAAATAAGGGAATAAACATTGAATAAAATAATGAAAATAAGACATTTTATATAATAGGAATAAAAATGGGTAATAAAATTGTTGAAAATCATAAAAATGAATAATTCGACATGATATAACACGATAGCATAAAGTAAATATGGGAAATTTGGAAAAAACAAAAAATAGTATGTCATAGACATATATAAAGGATAACTGATAATAAATCATGATTGAAAAATCCCCATAAATGAATCATGATTACTACCTATCCTAACACGACAAAACATTATAAAAAACATTACACAATTAATTTGAGAACTATATAAATCTAGGAGCACCAATCACTTTTATTTCATTCTAATTAATATGGGTGCCACACAAATCTTGAAACAAGGAATCATTTTTCATTGATTTTATTGGATGATAAAGGAGTGTGGAATAAATACATGTAAATACCCAATAAATAAAGTTTAATTTAATTAATGTGAACAAAATTTATAGTAATTTGGTATGGGTATTCACTATATATTTTTTGGAATGTAAAATCATAGTGAAATTTTGACTGCATAACGAGGGAGTAAAAATAGTCATAGAAAAGATTAAAAAGTGTTTTAGGGGTATCAAATCATTTAGGGATCATATTGGAAGCAAGGTGGATATGGAAAAACATATTCCAATAGTATTAATAGGAAACAAATTTCATATGATAACCATGATACTTGAATAAAGAGAAGAATATATAAAATTATTACTAAATTTTAGCATGGTAACTTTTGTACATAATGAATCATGAGAGGTATTAATTAGAGTGAAATTGGTATATAATTATACAGAAATCAAATTTATAGTAAGGGGTGTTAGTAAAACATTACCAATCAACCAAAAATTGAAATTAAGAAGATATCATTAAAGAGGTGCTTGAAAGGAAAAGAGAAGAGAGAAACCCATAACCAAATTTCAGAAAAATAACATGTTATGTAGTAGAAAAAATGAGAGAGGATAATTAGTTTATCATTAAAATAATATCAATTGTATAGTAAGGTAATTTTTATAAATTATTTATAATATAACCAATTTAAATTAAAAATAATAATTTCAAATAATTTTCTTGCATTGAAAGGAGTAGAGGAAGGTCCCTTAGATTGAGATTGTGATCTCAAATTATTGGGAGGAGATTCATGAGAACCTAGGGGAACTGTGGGATGACTATAGAGAGTGGATTATATATTAAGTACTTTATAAAGGGTTATTTAGTGAAGATGAATGGGAGAATGGGTGATTTTATATAGGAAATTATTGGGGAATTCATTATAATTTCTCAAACATGGGTTATGGACTCTATATAAAAAAATAACCAAAAACAAAAAACGATCAATTTTGTTCCAATGGTTTAATCCAAAGGGGAGTGATGTTAATTGATTTATAATTCCAAGGCAGTGAATTAATAAAATTATACCTTTGTATATGTGGATGTGAGTCAAAAATTAAATAAATGACTTTAAAACTTTTTAATATATAAATGGTTGTTGGAGGAATCATACAAGCATTATAAAATAAATTAAATAAAAATAAAATCTCATTATTTTAAATTTAAAAAATATATTTGGTATTGTATATCCATTATATTATTTTTTTTACATCAACTTTATTTCATTGTGATGTTATAATACACACAATATATTTATACGGTATTGAATTTTTACTTGAAAATTTTACCACATCAGAAAATTATGAAAAATTCATTGTTGGATAATTTTGAAATTATGATTACAAAATTAATATTCAATTTATAAAAATAATTTAATAAACATATGAATTTTTACTTTTTAAATAGATCTGAAATTTATTGAGAAATGAAGGGTTTTTTGACAGTAATATTTTTCAAACCCTTTAAAAAGTACATTAGCTTCTTAAAAAATTATATAATAATTTATATTAAAAGAAATTAAAAATAATATTTTATTAAAATAATATTTATTTCAAAAATAAATTAATTCCTCAAATAGAATTTTTTAATTGAAATTTCATGTTAGTCAAAAGTGTAATTTTTGTTTTATCTTATTTTTTTATCAATTTGATTACATAATAATTTATAAATAAAAATCAACACGTAATTAATATAATAATAATTTTAATTGAAATTAAAAATAAATATACAAAATATTAGTGTTAATTTGTTTATAATCTATGTTAAATTTTTATTACCCTTAATTAACCAATTTTCCTTTTACAGTAGTTATTAATATTTTTTACATTTTTTTTCATATGGTTCAAAAATTAAGTTAAAATTATTAATTAATATTAATTAATATTATTCCAAATATAGAATCTATTTTATTGAAATAAACTCATAGTGGTGGAATAATTAAATTTAATATGAAACATTTAAGCATTTTTTTCAAAAAAATGAATTTTTAATTAAAGGATGATTGTACTTTAACTATATAACTTGTAATATTCATTATATGAATTTCAACACTTAATATTGATATATAATATAAAATTTTAGTTTAAATATTTTCATATTAGGGCTTTTTAATTAATTATAAAGGATAAACATTATGAAATTTTAAACATTTTTTAGAATATATGTGTTTTAAAGTATAAAAATATATTTATATAAAAATTAGGTAGAAATACGATTTAAAAGTAATTAATTGAATTACATAAGACTAAAGAAAACATATTCTAACTTTATATAAAATTAAAATAATAATTTTACTTTTTATTTAATTATTTTATCAAAACAAATGAAAATTTTACCAAAAATGGAATTTTAACTATTCACTGAGAAATCTATATTTTTCCAAAAAAACCCAAATGGTAACCCTAATATAATTTTGATATGATTATATAAAAAATTGAATTCATTTTATTGAATATATTTATTTAATATTTTTTAATATAATTATAATATTTTTCATCAAAAGGAAACAAATTTATTTTTAATGAAAATATATTTTGAAGAACAAGAAGAAATTACATGAAAATTATTTATTATTGAATAATAATTTACAAGTATATTTAACACACACACAAACATACACAAACACATATATATATATATTATATGTTAATCCAACTAATATCAATAAGTTTAATGGATTGATTATAGAGTCATATTTAAATAATCATTCTTTGTTTGGGTTCAGAGTTGCCTATCACATATGCTATTGACTATTATTTTCTCTTTTAAAAACTATGGTCACTACAAGATCAATATTTATTTTTAAATTTGGATTGAGAATTATTAATCATGAAACAATTTTCAGTTTCTCTTTCAATTATAGACTTCATTTACTCTTTCTTTTGATCCAACGAGATTATGGTGAGATGCTCTTACTCTCCCTTAATTATCTTCTCAAAAAAATCATTATGAGTCTACTTATATAGTGAATGGGAATAAAAAAAATTATCTAAAATTGCTATGCTAACTATGCGAGAAAATTATTGGTGTTTATTATAAATTATTTTCATTTTCCAAAAGTCTTCTGAAGTGCACCATGACAATTAGAAACATTCCCCTTTTATTTGGAATGATTTACTTGTTTATTCATCTTATTTTTTAGATCAATATATTTATAACTGAAGTTCAAAAACATTTTTTCCATAGAAAACACAAAATAAGAAAAACCGTAATATCTTTGATTACTCCATGGAATAAGGGTTTCATTATGTTTCAATATTTACATCCATTTACTTTTATTCTTAATGGAAATAACATCCTTATCCTTCTTTGATTCATTCAATGGACCCTCTTTTTATTGAGTGAGTCTCACCCTATACTATTTCTCATTCAAATTTTGTTGTAAGTGGTTCCAAATCCACCTCTTCATTTTCTACTCGTGATATGATTTGTATTTATCGACACTTAATAATAACACTTCTTAAATGTGGATAAATACAACAATAATACCTATATTGAAATTTTAATTCACTGAAATAAATAACACTTATAGTATAAAATTATGAACATTGGTAAAATATATAAAAGATGGGTATTATAATTATCTTTAATCACTTGTTTGATTAATGGAATAGAAAAATTTCTGATGGACTCCTTCTCTGTAGTGTATCTATAGGACAACCTAAATCGCCTAATTTTTGGGCGACATTACCCATCCTACAAGGATAATCTAGTACTTCTTAAGTAAAATGAGAGTAGATAAGATAACCATAAGGAAAGGAGAATATATAGAACACTTTCTATGCATGGAAAACTATATCAACTATTTTAAACTCATTTATAATGGATATGGGAACAATCTCGATACCCACATTAATTTTTTGATACATTTATAATGTGTGAGTATACAGTATGTGGTTAAAACTATTGTATCCCATTAGCTTAATCACTTAACATTCATGTGAATTCATCTTCAATGTGTTCCATGACATGAAACACATATCATCATTGATAGCTTATGTGGAAGAGATCCTAGATGTAGACACTTAACTTTCAAATACTATAATTAATCTCAACATACCATTTGAAAAATACAATATCATTTATCACATAAAATTTTTTATGATACAACCATATCATATAATATGATAGGATACAAAAAGGAATTATATTTTATATTATTTCATATGATATAACTATATCAACACATATGATATTCCTTTAATTCATACAAGTATTACCTTATGAAATTTATTTATCTTACAATAAGATATAACCAGAACATCATACAAATTATATTATATTTATGGTTTATGACAATGAGACACCCACTATAAAAAAACCATATATACATTGTGATATTTAAACTTATATCTATATTTCTCAATAACATGTGAAATAATTTATAAATATATATTCGCGTATCTTCTAAAACACTTTTGGAAAGCTATCATAAACTACACTATGTATCACATCACATGAGATACCATGTAAATTTCCATCCAAATCCTTTTATATATTCATTTGAAAACTTCTTATGCAGATATATTAGTATCATAGAAATAAATCCCCATTAATTTAAACATAAAGTGTAACCACAAGTGTATTTATATAATTAAAAACAAATATAATTTCGAAAATACGTAAATTTAAACAATTATTAGACTATATAAATGTATCAATGCTACTCATGTTATAATAGGACATAATATAATATTCTTTAAACACATGTATCATGATACTTATGTTCACCTATTATATCATATAAATGAATTAAGTTTCATATGACCCCTTTTTTCAAAGATATAGATTAATCACGGGACACATTGTATTTTAATCTTTTACAGAAACTCGTAAATTCTTTATTTTCCTTGTATAGAGTTATTAGAGAAATTAATATATCATATATCATTAATCCTTATTTATAATCATATCGCATGACACTTATTTATTAAATTATCCTATACTATATACATATCTACATATAACCATAAAATAATTCTATCAATGTTAATAAAGGGTTGACATTTCACACACATCATATGTGATGAATAATCCCATCCTGAATAAACTCAACTAATGACATGATTAGAAATATTAAAAACCACACCTTAATTAGATCACCATAAAAATTGTTGTAATAAATGAATAAAATAATTATGGTTCTTATTCCAGGTATCTTTTCTAACCAATGGTAATGGGGAAATCCAAATCATTAAACATGTACCTATAATATACTAATGATATATTATTTTATACTCTATGTGGTATAATTTTTAAGTCATAAAATATATAACATTTTGTGTCCTAAATATATTTATTATATTGATAAAAAATCATACTCTTGATACCATAAAACATCAAAAAATCCTATGATTGTTGTTGTCAATGATTTCCACCGAGGCACCTTGCCTATGCATTCTGTCGATGGTGAATGTCGCATTGTACCCCTCATTCCTACTTTCCAAAGTTAGGTAGCTTTCATCACTTCCCAACGATGTTTTCTCATTGATTGAAAAGGTGTTTCAGTATCTACTTCCAAGGATTCATCCTTGGAATTCATTTCCTAGTCCAGTTGTCCCATAGAGATTGGGATGTTCATTATCAAACTCTGCTCGATTCCATATCTGTGTGGAAACTGGTCAATTACAATGCTTCAATTAGAACATTCCATTGGGTTAGGTTAGGGAAGAATCTTTTTTTCTGGAGAGTAGTGGTATTGGGAATCGCCATCTTGTTTTGATGCAGGAACCTTGGTACACATAAATTCACCATTGTTAGAGGTATTCTCAAGGTCAAAAAATCCAAATGCATCCCACATCAATTGTGGGGTATCCTATGATAGAGTCATGTTTTCTAGTCTTTTATCGTCTTCGCATGTTTATCACGGGGTATACCGCGAGATTAGCATCTAATAGAGAAATATAGAACTGATCAGAACAATAATGAAATTCGATTAGATTGGTTGATCCCTAAGAGGGATCACCCTAAAGGTTTACCGAATGGATTGATCAAAACTGCCAATAATGACATAAATGAGATGACATGTCCCAAAAAGGGAAGGGTTCACACCATGAATGTTGATCTAGACATCACAAAAGATGGATCCAAGAAGTGTACCCCAACAACCGGGAGGCCAAGGTTTAACATTGGCTGGGATTGAACCTTAGGGGTGATTTTTATGTACCTTGAGTAAAATAATAGGATCAAAACCCATATTGTTCAAGAGGTCATGTATTGGGGCTTACACATGGTTAGCTTCATTTAGAAGTGGGGCACTCTTGGTTGGATGGATATTATGTGTGGGGAATATGCATGGATAGTTGACCGAAAGGATGGATGAATCCCACTAGGACAAGGTAGCTTAGGTTGTAATCAGGATTTATGATGTATTATTGGGTGATGTGGGTGTAATGAATGAGGTGGAACTAATATGAAGGTGACATTGTTGGGATTAAACTTCAGGGAGGCTTCCAATGTATCCCACTGGTAGGGAATCAAAGTCCAATTAGTTTGAGAAGGGGTGAAGAGACACCTATGGTGTGGATCATGAAAATGGAGCTCATGGAAAATGACATGGACGATATAGAACCTTTTTGTTGGTGGATGATCTTCCCATGATACAAAGGCTCAAAGTAGAGAACAAGACGAGAAATGAGTGATGAGCAATGACCCCGGGGATGCTTCCCACATACCCAGTTTAAAAGTAAGGGATCAAAATCCATGTAGTTCAAGATTGGGGCATAGAATCAGGGTGTATACAATATAAAACAACACAAAGATGTGCCATGAACTTATTCATTGTTATACTCCCTTCCCAAGAAGATGACACTCAGATGGAGGAGTATTGTGAAGCATGAGGCTTATGCATTGTTGGATACCCATGCATATCAGAACACCTCAAATGATGGATCCAAGAGATGTGTCCTAAAAAGAGAACATGTCACATCAAGAGGGTACATCCCAATAATGGTGAAATATATTTTACCATTGGTTGGGATTGAACCTCAAAGTGGCATCCTAGATACTAGTAAGGGATACCAAACCATGACATTAGAGGGTATATTTTAACATCATGAAGGACAATAGAACTAACATTAAATAGATGGGGAAATGGATTTTGAGGATTTATGGGATCATATGTTGGAGAGACTTCCTACATACCCTATTTAAAAAACTAGGATCAACGTCCATGTAGTTTAGTACATGCAATTTAACATCATGTAGGATGAAGGGGGTATTGGGATTACACATGGCTAGCAACCCAATATCGTGATTGGTGATTATGCATGGTTAGAAGACCATAGAATATTTCATGGTTTCTATTTACTCTATGTCCAAGTGAGTCATTCTAGGTGAGGGAAACAATAGGTAATAGATGACCAGATGGTCGTGTCATGAAACATATGACCACGAGGGATGGTGTGTGGCTTATGCATGGCTAATAGCCTAGGGTGATGGAGATTGGTACTTACTCCATTAGGTACGGACGAGAAGGTGGTTCAGGGATTACATGGAGACTATCCAAGGTTCACATGGAGACAAATCCCAAAGGGAGATAGATAGTGGGTCAAAAAGGTGGGAATCACAAAGGTTTCTGGTCTCATCACCTCTCTAATCTTCTCAAACATGTCACAAATGTGGAAATTTACATTTTAAGTTCATGAGTTGATGATGTGGGTGCTTGGAAGTTTAGTTTATAGAAGCTCTAATGATGAGGAATCACTCATCATCCCTTGGAATTAAACAATTTATACCAAACCACTCTTGGAGAAGGGATGGAACAAGAAATGCATGGTAGGAGTGCGGTGGAGGAGTGGTCAATCGAGGGGTCCATGATAGAATAGGTATGAAATAAAGGAATAACTATTATCATACCTATGAAAAGAAGAAATAGGTTGGGAATAATGACAAGAAACACCACCTGAGGAACCATGAAATCACTTCGTATGAGCCTAGAGGGCCACATGAGAGAGGGCTATGCAATTCCATAGGGCTCTCTAAGAGGGACTTCGTGGAGGAAAAGAACATTGTGAAGGAAGGGTGATTCACAAAGGAAGGACTTTGGTAGAGTAGTACATAGCCTTATTAAATACCTCTTTATTTTTAGGTATATCCATGATGAATTAATGCTTTACAGATCCTGGAGTGACCCAAAGGGGTCCCTACTTTGCGAAGGATAATGGCCACCAAAAATGGAATCTCTATAAGTAGGGGACATAAAGAAGGTAAAAAATCACTATTTTTGTAGGTCAACTAACTTAGGCAATCCATATTTCTATTGGGATTAAAATGATAAGGAGATTCATGAAATTTTTGGATGGATGGGGAAACATTGTGTTAATAGTTGTTTGAAGGGGGTGGTGAGCATTCTAATTATAAGAAGTGGGGGTTCATGGAACTCATGGGGATTAGTGTGAAGAAAAAAGAAAGCATTGCGATGCAAATATGATGTTTTAGAGTGATGGGTGGCATCAGAATCGGTTATACTCCCCATGGGAACATCAATTTGGAAATTGTGAGGATCAGTGTGAAGAATAAATAAAGACACAGATTGGTTGGGATCCATCTTACTCCATCGGACTCATGAAGACACTATCACCAGTGATCATGATGGCTGAGACCAGACACTCACATTGGTCACTGCACAAAAAAGCGATAGAATAGAGCCTGGGTATGTTGTTGAACTCCATTAGACTCACAAATACACTATAATCCCTCTTCATATTCATGTTGGTGAGGGGTCACTGTGGAGGAGCTTCATGAAACAAGCCTTTTAATGATATGGAAGGATTCTAAGTCCATTCAGCTCCAGATTAGCTTTGAACCAATCGAGACATGTTTCATTCCTTCAATAAAATTATTTTTAGTCCCAAAAAATCCACCCCTTTGATTGGAATTTGAGAGAGTATAAGGTCATATTTTTAGATAATGTCACTAAAAAAAGAAGAAAACTTATCTCATTGAAAAGGCAAATCACGAGTCATCTGTATGGGGAGCATCATGATGCTTCAATGGATGAAGGATTCCATAGATCTTGAGAGAATGGTTATACAAATTTTAGCTATGACTCGCCTATAAATAGTTAATAGAGGCCCATTATCCGTATTGGATCTCTAATAATGATTGCACCGATACTCTATTTTCACAAAGAAATCCGCCCAGTGAACTCAACTTTTCAAACCATGTTCTACTATTTGGTGCGCTAAAAACTCTTTCTTATAATCTATCCCAATTTTCTATTCCATTACAATGTATTACAATAATAACGCTTCTCATTGGGCTACTACATCGCGAATGTACTCTGAAAAAAGCATTGAAATCAAGCTTCGTGACTAGACTCAGAAAAACGTACTATAACCTGGATTGATGGATGCTCAATAGGCTACTTGGGAAGTCATTGTTGATGCTTCTTGCAGTAAAGAGATGTGGAAAAATATCATTATAGGGGAGTATATTTGGAGCCACTTTGATAATGAATCGATAACTATGATATTATCATAAACTCATAAGGACTATACATTATGTAATAGGTTGTCATTGTACAACATTGTCTTGCAAGAAGACATATTCATTCCATATGGTTGAAAAGATGAGATGGTCTACTAGATCCAGAGGACACCAGGACAACAGGAGTGGTACATGCCTATAGATGACCATATTGCGATGGATAGTTTCCTGGCCACACTACTCTTCCTCTAAAACCACCTCAACAATTTCAATGGAAAGACGTTGGAGAAAAAGACATCCCCAACTTAAAAAAATGTCATTATCAAGGTAGTCATTTGGTACCTAAAGAAGATGTGAATAAAAATAAAGGATCTGTGCTTGGGTGGAAACTTCACGGATGAGTGGTCCAGGGCCTACCTGGTTTGCGCATCATATGTCAATTTTGGGAGTGTGTTGAGGTGATTAGTCCTATATGATGTAACATGGGATTCCAAATTCCATGTCCCCCAACCAAATTAAATCATACATGAGTTTTTGAGTTGGTGACTATAGGATATCAACATGTTTAATCTACATTATGGGGACGTTGGCATCATCCTCTAGGATATTCATCATATTTCAGTAATTCCGATTCTGAGAGGCATGTATAAAGAGTTCCTCCCTGCCTAGAATGATTGGGAGGATGTGGAATAGATGACTCTTTTGTAGAAGTTGATTCTAAAACAGGTTTTGGCCATCAAAAATGATAATATGAACACTAGGGATTTCTATGTAAAATAATTGTTTTGTTAAATTATGAACATCCCAGTAGAGAAAATAATTTTGAACCCCCCACATGTCCAAGGGTATATCATCATGGTCGGATTAATTTTTATTTGCGGATATTGGAGGATTAGTTGGGAAAACTGTATGGATTTAGCATCAAGGACGAAGAGTGGCCAATATTCAGGTTTGTTAGATTCATATCGACGCTCATATATGGATGGATGCTACCAGTGAAGGATGCACATATGTGAGCACATCTGAGAACATTCATCATGGTGGTGATGCTTGACTTGGGGAAACAAATCCACCCGGGTATAACAGTTATAGAAAGATTATATCACCTATTTTAGCACATCAATCAAAATAATATTTTATTGTGCATGTGGGGCCATTAAATTTCTTATAAATCTGGGTAGTAGAACATATGGGAGGCTACAAATACCTAAATCCCATCTCTCCACCTGGACCATGCTTCCAACCGTAAATCCTAATTTTTTTTGGGATCTTCCCAATCATGATTGGTCTGGTGGTTATGCAGAGCAAGATTGCATGATTAGACCAATTCACATTTTACCCATTATATCATCAAATCAGATGATTTATTGATCATGTCATAAAAACCATTGATAAGTAATCATATCTATTTTCCTTTTATGGTGGAGTTCTAATGGTGCGGGTGGACTGTGAACCCATACAAGAACCATACACTCCACACTGATTCACAATATAGTTTAGATTCATGAAGAGGTTGACCATAAAGGTGTATATGGGGGGGGTGTGCATTATAAGGAACACCCATTAATAATGAGGCAGCTGTAGATAATGTTCACATTGGAAAACAGGAAGATTTCAAACATGCAGCCACCGTGCACCGTTACATTCGGGCTGATTCACGAATATGCATAGAGCTATGTATCTACCTACTAAGGTAAGACGTTAAAGGGGAAAACCATCTATCATAGTAAATTAGTGGTCCATATGCCTCAAATTTTGGGTATAGATGTAGAGAGGGGTCATTGTGAGGAAAGTTCTAATGTAGATCACGGTGATGATGCTATGGAAGTAATGGTAGAAGACCCTGAACCAACATTGAATAGAGGAAAAGAAAGAGAGGTATCAGGGCGACACCCAGTGGCCCCGACCAGGAGGACATGGGAGAGAAGAT
Organism: Viscum album; assembly: GCA_963277665.1. Taxonomy (NCBI): domain Eukaryota; kingdom Viridiplantae; phylum Streptophyta; class Magnoliopsida; order Santalales; family Viscaceae; genus Viscum; species Viscum album. The sequence continues at coordinate 186,339,417 of OY728133.1, read as the reverse complement.
AATAATTGAGGGGTTTTCTCAAGGCACCCCCCTAGCCTCCTAGGATGTAGGTGTGTTATGTTGTGATTCCTCCTGATGTCTTATATCCAGATTCATAGAAGGAATGGTACATCAGAAAATAGTTCCTCAACATAGAAGACCTATGGGAAAAACCAAACAAGAATTTTATAGAGTAATGAAAAATATTATTTCCCAAAGTTGGATTCAATGCATTCTTGACTTTGGGGAGACTGTTTGTGATACAACAGGAGGAACTAGTGAACTCCCATGGCACCACAAAACCCATGACGAATCGAATAAGGGTGATGTTGAACATGACTCACCCCCAATGTTGTCTGAGGCTCACCTAGTAGAGTTATATCCTATTTATAAATACATAGATGGATCCTGGGGGGTAGAGGTCGGTGAGTATGACAATAATAAGGATGGAGAGGAAGTAGTTTCTAGGGGAGGCTCTCTAAAAAAGGATAAATAATGAACATAAAGGTAACTTCTCTAGGTGGATTTTCATTAACTCTTGAATTATATTATAAATATTCCTCATGTGATACCATCCCTTTAATTTATCTTGGTTCTTCAACTGATTTCTACTTGTGTAGGAGAACCTGGGTGAGTCATCCCTACTAACAAGGTCAATGGAATGGCGAAGAGTGTGGAAAAACAAACCCTGAGACCCACATCCATGGAAATAATTGATGTAGAGTCCAGTAGTGTTGGGGAGGAAAGGGTGGTCTCTATAGAACCCTCTTAACCCACCATTATATATGGGGGCCATAGCCTGGGATCCCTGTAATGATGATCCAGAGGTGACAGTAGCCAATTCTTGAATAATTTATGATTCCAAATTCGAAGAATTATACCTATCATTTTTTCAATCAAATGACTCACACACCCCTTGAATTGATATTCCTCAGAGTGGAAGGCAACATGATGGTGTGGATTGATGTAGTACATGGGTCCCATATCCAAATTGAAATGATGGTTCATATAGAATCAAGAACCCTTGATGGCTAGACCATAGTTCTTGATAAGAGGCCAGTTGTGATTTTCAGTGACACCACCAGTGGGGTGGAATATGAAGCTCAATGACCAACATTATTTTGATTGAATAGATAGATGAGGACAATCCTAATGACCTGGAGCCTCAATCTTCTATAGAAATTCCCATATAAGAATCTTCTGCTGAGCAGCAAGACCCATTCCATGAATATTAACCTGATGATCCCTTGAAGTTGGACTAATCTGATTTTGATGAGGTCGTCAGATATTTGAAGGGTCGATGCTAAGTATAGAAACTAATCAAACGATTTCTCAAAAGGATTCTATAAGAAGATTATATTTTCCTTATGTGATCACTTAATTCTTTTTTATGTGATCTATGCACTAGAGGGGCAGGAATAAGAAATTTTTTACATGCTAATCTGAGACTACCTCAATGAGAAGGTATAGCGGAGTAGCTAGAAACTCAACGATGACTGGTTCTAGAAGAAGTTATAGAATATATGGATTCTCCAAGAGGTCGAGCAGGCAATCAAACACCTTTATGAGATTATTAAAGTGAATTTAACATTCATCCTAAATAATATTAGTCTCATCAAATGATTGAGGGCCTAATTGGCGGAATCCCTGGAGAAGCTTGCGCAGGTGAACCGTCAAGTGGGGGAACTCTAAACTAAATGTGTCCGAACATAGATTAAGGTGATTAAATTCACTCTATAATCATAGATAAGGATGTGTATCTTAGAAATAAATTGTAAATCTTGGATGGTACGCACAAGAGAGAGGTATATGTGAAGCATTCCATTGATGTAGAAGATATGTAAGGCTGATTTTTGGCCAAACTGAAACATACTTTCCCTACCTACCCCTTTCTCATTAAAAATGTGTGCAAGGATCTATTTTTTTACTACATAAGTTACCACATCTCTATCATATTTTTGAAACAACCATCGATCAATCCCAAAGATCTTCTAGGTCATTCAGGGTTCTGAGAAACAAGGGAGGACAACATATTGATTTACATTGTATGGGAGTGTCAATCAATTATCGGATACTCGGGGTCTTCCATTTCTAACTAACCACCCAAATTCTCTTAGCTATGGGAGGATTTTAATGGATATTAGGGTTCCTAGGATAGCCGACATACCTTTCCCAATATGTTCTAGTATATGACCGAGATAACTCCAAGTGCATTAGAATCAATCCGAACAAAGGGGAATCAAAAGTGTGAATCATGATACCTATAATTCAGAACACATTAGAGATGGTATCATGATATGGGATGAGTACTTACTATATTAAAAATGAAATACCTATAACACCAATGTGAGAAGGGGAATAATAAATGAGGTCCAACCGCTAACTAAAATTTAAAACATGAGGCCAAAATTGAAATGTCACCTGATGTCTTCTAGAATGTTGTCATTGAATGGTAGGCGAGGTGTAAGAATAAGAATTCATATTGTTAGGAGGTCCCTTCAAATGTGAAAAAGGATTATGATCCAAATAATGTGTACACAACCCATGGAGGTGGAGTGATGAAATTTTATAATGGATTCCAACACTCTTTAAATTACCCAACTATGATAAGGGATCATTTTAATGAGGGTATTGGTCTAAATCAAGATCAAACCTACCTTTAAAAAAGAAAATATATGGTGATGACATTTTATTCCTTTAAACATTACATCATTCAAATAAGTATGACATTCAAATATATTATTTTCATATACTGGGGATTATACATCGACTCGTTTAACATCGTATAACTAGGAAGTTGCACATAGTTAAAGTTCATACTACCTAGAGCATATCCAAAAGTTTAAAATCATTCTTAATAGACTATGATGTCTATCCCAATAATTATTTAATGTAAATTAGGAGATGAATCTGATGTTAATGTTCCAAATGATGATAGGGAATCATATAAATAATAAAGAATAGGTAAGAATGATGAATATGTCTTGTAGTGAGTTAAAAAACCTAACATGAATGAAGTCCATGGAGACCAACCACAACTCAAAAAACTATTATGAGGCTTATATTTTATGTTCATTGAGTTTGGACCATGGGGAAGTTCAAACTTCACATTAGGGTAGAAATCATTCCCAGAGCCCTAGGACAATGTGGGCCATGCTTGATGTGGGAAATAAGAGGCAGAGAAGATATTTATGACCCTCTAAAATGCTTAACAGGGTAATGGGAGTGTGGAGATAATCATGAACCCAATATACTAGTCTACCCATTTAACATGTAATTATTCATGTAGTGATAACATAGAGGGTTTTGAAGTTCCGCATAGACACAAGGATGTGAAAAGGTATGTGAATCATGATGTCTAAAATTTGGAATATAATGGGAGTGGCTTAATTATAGTGGATAACTATAGACTGTATTCAAAACACAACATCCATACCATGTAACATGGGATGTGAATAGACAAGTGAGGGCCATGTGCAATCAATATTTGAAGTATAAGACATCACTCATAATTCAGTTCTAAATCAACTAGGGCATTGGCGTAGGACATTAGGTGATCCATGAGGCCAATCATCCATACCATTAGGGTTTCCATCAAATGTGAAAGATTATGAAGACCTAAATAAAGTGACACATGAAGCATGTAGATGAAATGAGGAAATTTCCATGCATAATCTTCCACTATAGATCCTATTACACAATGTATCTAGGATCATTAATGAGGAATATTCAATATAGGGATCCAAACCTCATTCCAAATGGAAAAATAATCAATAGATCTCTTGGAAACGGAATGGAAATTGGTATATGTGAAATGATGAGGAAAAGGGATAGAAGAAGGTCATTGAACCTAGGGCTAGAACCGATGGAAAAATGTTTCGGTGTTCCTATGTATCCCATAATGATGGGAATCAAGCCATACATATTTCTTTAATTTTATTCCGTTTAACATCATGCAGTAAGGATGAATGAGGTATTAGATTATGGTTATTGAGCTCAGACAGTGGAAAATAGTTTAAATTCATATCACTTGGACTAAGAAAAAAGTTCAGTGTCAGGATATATAGAATATGCGGGAAGAAAATGATGACATGAATGAGTCCAAACAAGGATCATGTGTTTATACATACCTAATACGAATATCGGAAAGTGATATGAAATTGGGTTAAGGAACCTGTGGCAGGACATGAAGAAAATAGGTCTGGGAGTCTCTATATATCACACAAATATGGGAATTAAAACACAAAAATGCGTTGAAGAAAAGGGTTCTTAGAGGCCAACACTGGTGGGGGAAATCCTCTTTGGTTTTGAGGATGATGAATCATCCTATAAATATCATAGATTATACTACTCTCCTCTAGGGTATGGTTGTAGTTTAACGTTGTGAATTGATGAGTAAGGGAAAATAATGATGAAGATGGACCCAAGACTGTTGATCCGAGCATCACTATGTATCATAAAATGATTATAATCAAGACAGACATAGTTCTTAAAGGTATTTTTCTATGTAGGTTTGACCCATGCTGAGTGAGAAGAGACATTAGATATTTCTTGTTTGTACTCTTATTTTGTATTAATGAGAAACCAATGTAGGATGAAAAGTATGAGTGTCACTGGGAGAATAATTCCTTATATAGGTCTTGAAAAGTGGAATGGTGGATAAATAGTGCCAAAGGTTATTCCCTCAGAGGAGAAAACACCACAATGTTGTGTCATTTTTCATCGTACAACCATGAAGATGATGTCATAGTTTAAATCCATACAACCGGAATGACCAATGAAATTTAAAGTCATGCAGTAATGATAGAACTAGTTAAATTAATGTGTTTGTAGTAAATTTAGTTAAATTTCCTATTTCGTGGACAAAAATAGATCTTATCTAAATATTTTAGATCTTTCACCATGATGTGGTGTGACATTTTTATGTGGGTATAACCCTACCATGTCTCTGTATCCCGTGAAAGTCATGATCGTTGTGGGAAACAAGGAGGGATGTCAGGCTTTCCCCATCACATGATATTCCACTATAATGTAAAGGAAGAGATGGGTGGGAGAATTCAACCATGACAACATTCATGATTGACAAGAGAAGATGTCCGGAGGAACAACACCAAAAGAGTTGGAGATCCACAAGTACGTGAAATGGCATGAAAAATTGAATCGTGAAATATGATATTTGCGATGAAGTGGGGGTGGATTAACGATGGCGAATAACTAATGACAAAATTTGAGACACATCCTCCATATCGTGTATCAATTGAAGGGAAATGAGAAATGAGGGTCGACCACTAACCATATTCGAAGTGCGAGACTTGATTCAAAAATTTGTTCAAAATCCTCCAGGGCATTAGCTCGGGATGGTGGGTGAACCATGAGGCCAGGAATCCATACCATTAGGGGGTACCTTTAGATCTGAAAGATAATGAAGACACAAATAAGGGGATTCATGATGCTTGAAAATGATGTTGGGGGAATATCCCTATATAATACAACCTTCAAGATCTTGTTCCGTTTCATATTCAAGCATGCTGATGGGGAACATCAATAGATAAGGATCAGACCCCTCTGCAAGGATCATGTTTCTGAGGGGTGTCATGAACATTTCAATGGTCATGTTTTTTGGACCGAAAACCCATTGTTTAAGGTTATATAGTATGGAACATCGGTGCGCAGTTTAATGTCATGTGTGTGGGACATAGCCATGAAGTTTAACGTCATGTGGTGATCATGAAGATGTCATGCGGTTTATCATCGGGAATCTGTGGATATGTGCATCCTTATGGGGAAATTCATGGATCGATAAATATTCTGTTTTGAATGGGTACTAAGGAGGCCTCAACCGTACTCCACATTCTCAAAGGAAAACCTATTAAAAAGGGTAAAAAGGATGATTTGGAAATTCAACCATATAGCACATGGAAAAGATGTTTTTTCATCATTATGTATCTTTTGGATGAATGAATTTGGTCACATGTATTTCATGGATGTCATGTTGTTTAAATTTATGTTTTTAGTATGAAGAAACAGTTTAATGTCTTATGGGATGGGGAATTTTAACATCATGAAATGCATAGAGGCACATTCCTATTACGATAATGCAGAAAAGACCCTAAATACGATGCAGTTTAATGTATTGTAAGGATGACCCATTAGTTTAATGTCATGTGGGATGGGAGAGATCTTATTTTTAAGGTCATATAACTTAGACCATAAAATAAGGCTAAATGGGTCGGAAAAGTTGAGCAACCTGGGGCTGAACCTGAATACAAGATGATCGGGAATTCCTATGTATCCTATGGGGGAAGTAATCAAGCCACACATAGTTCATGAATGTTGTGAATTTTAATGTCATACAGTTAGGAAAATTCTATGGATGAATGATCTTAAGTGGGAGGTGTTCATGGTGTAGTAGTTATAAACCTGACATGAATAAGGACTATAGAGGTCCCAACAAAAAAACTTTCAATCCCTATGGAGAACTAATGCCAAGGGGGACAAAGAGATAAAATTACTAGTGGATCCTTGGGCTGGACCCGAAGACAAAATGTCCGGGCATTCAAATGTATCAGGCATTTCTTGGAATCAAGCCACACATAGTTCTTGGATTTCGTGCAGTTTAACATCATGCAGTAAGAATGATATAAAATTTTAATGTTATGTTGTACAGTGTAGCATAACATCATTCATGATAATGGTGCTATGTAGTTTTACATCCTAAATCTCAGACATGGTTTATTAGTTTAACATCATGAAGGATTAAAGTGATCTTAGTTTAAGGTCATAGATCTCATACCATGAGGTGTCTATTTTTATAGTTTGTAGTTTTTATCATACAGGATGAAAAATCACTCATGCGAAGTACTACATGAGAAACTTATAATTGTTGGGAGGAGTGATCCACTGACCATCCATAGTGGCCAAAGAGTATGCACTATTGGGGGAAACCCTGTGAACAATGTAGGGTCCATGCCATTTGGGTTCCTACATCGGTGGCTTCCAACTGGGTATCATCGTCGTCCTAAGAGCCAATAGATTTTCATGATGGAGGTAGGAGAACAGACAAAATTTATTGTTTAAATCCTTGGCTACCCTATTATATTTCCTCTATAGGCTATACAGATCTCGGATCCTATTCTCATCGAGGGCTTCCAACTCCTCTAGATAAACTTATTCTACTTATTCTACTGTCTAAAAATTGTAGAAATCCATATAGAGTGACATAAACAGAATCTCAATGGGTCGGAAAACCTCTATTATGTATACCAGGGAATATGGTGTCACCTTGGTAGAATTATGAGTTATTGTACGATAAGACCAGAAAGTGATGGGATGCATGTATGGGGAAATTTTCTTTTTCTACAAACCAATTTTTTCAAAATTATATATTGGATCTTGTTGAATTCCTCAATATTCCAAATATCTTATTTGTTGTAGTGATAAATGTTGGTGGAATGTACGTTGTACTTGGCATAAAATTTCATCAGCTTGGTCACTCAAAAATTGGTGCTGCTATCAGTGAGGACAATGCAAGGGACTCCAAATCAATGGATGATGTTGGAGGTCATGAAATCATGTATATAACTTTCCTTTACATTCTTGAGTGAAATAAACTCTTCCCACATGGAGAAGAAATATGTGGAAGTTAGATTGAACCTGAAATGATAAGCTATTGTTGGAGGATATGTCCTCATGATGTTGAGTCCCAAGATGATAAATGTCAAATAATACTATATAGTATTGAGGGGATTTTGTGTTTTATGAACAAAATTGGAATGCAGAAAACATGTGTGACATATCCTGGAAAAATCAATGCATCCATGGACAATGTTGGGCTTAAAGAAACCCAACTATTAAATATAGTGAGTGAATTTTTACTCGTACTAATGAGCTCTATAGGAACCGACATGAACTTCCCACATAACATGGGGAACCTAATCTTCATAAATACAATAGAGGTTAATTCCATCAAACCCACATTTTTAGAGGATATGTTCAAGGTTGGGACCACCCTAAAGTGTTAAATACACTGCACGCCCCCAGATTGTCTCATGTTTGGCTCTGTCTATCAGGAGATTTCCATGTCGGTGGTACTCAACAAAAGGAGTTTTCCAACCCAGGGTCACTTCTGCTATAGTATGGGGAATAAAGGTCCTCATGTGGATTCATTGAGGGTATGATTTATTACCTATAGATTCTTTTCATCGTATGGAGTGACAAGTGTGATTAACATTTGATGCACCACATGGATAATCAACTGTGTAGGTCAAGATTAGTGAGAGATGAAAAAATGTTGGCCAAGGCATCAGCTCGATCATTCTATGACCTGGGGACATGAATAACTTATGGTTGAGAAGGGATCTAGGACATCAACTAACATGTGTCTTCTATAAAGGGAAAAAGTTTTGTCTTATTGATTACATAGTCATCATTGATATGCTTGATGACTACCTCAAATTCCCCGGTCACATTTAGGTGGGGAACATCAATCTGAAAGTCCAGATCAAAATCATTGACAAAGTCTAATACAAAACATTATTGAATGTGGAACCATATGAAAACAAGAATTAATAGGGAAAGACCACCTGAGTTGGCTTGATAAAGATGAGGCCCATACCTACTTTTTTTAGTCTCGGATCATTGATCCTTCTACAAGTTGGACTCCATAAGGCACCATCAATGTGTATTTTACAACACTGAATGTACTAATCCACTGAATTAATGGCCTCATATATAAATTCATGATCTAGAGGTTTCTCTACGATGGATGGATGGGTGGCAATAAAATCTTTCAGTGCCAAACCCTTTACAGATTTCTACGAGGTGAACATGATGTAAAACTACAGAAGGAACTCCATCCATGGAACTAGATGAATTGTAAACATAGAGAGTTTTACAATATACATTTTTAGATCCACACAAAACACCATATATATCTCCTGATTCTACATTCAATGCTACAACATCTGCAATTTGAATACCAGTGCACGATAGGTCTTCTCGATAGAGTAGTATCTGGTTTCAGTGTTGAGGAGCATGTGGCTGAGATAGTACAAACTATTATCCATCACTTAATTTTTATTCTTGAGTGAGAAGAGCACTGAGGGATCATTTTAGGGTGGTAAAATAAAGTACTATCGTGTTTCCATAGATGGGTTGCATCATGACTAGAGGTTGTAGAAGATACTACTTGATTTCTTAAAAAACAACCTAGTTATCTTAACCACATTTATAGAAAAAACCATTATTAATGATCAGGAAAAGGGATTACATATTCTATATATATTTGTTATGAATCATCTTATGTTGGTTATGTGACGAGGAACTCCACAGAGCTCCTGAATTTTGGTTAGAGGAGAAATATAACTGATAGCCTTGATCTTCTTTGGGATGATCTCAATGCCTTTGTATCTAACGAAAATGATATGGAACATTACAAAGGAGTACTTGAAGACAAAATTTATGGGGTTCATCATCATATAGAAGGGGTAGAGGAGGCCATACACTTTATTAAGATCATTGACATGGTCCATAAAATTTTGAGACATGACCACCAAATTGTTCATGTAGCATTCCAACAATGTTTTAAGGACTAGTTTGAATATGAAGTGCATAGAATGTTGATAGGTGGATCCTAAATTATTTATGATGAAAGGAATTAGATGATTGAAAAATATACCTTGTGATTCTCTAAAGGTGGTGGACTCTCTATCCTCGAGGGAAATTGGGTTCTGATTATACCCATAATATCCATCCATAAAGGAGAGATCCTGAAATCAGTAAGTGGCATTGATCAACCTCTCTATCACGAGATGGGGAAAATAATATTTTGGAAAATGAAGGTTGAGATCTTGATAGTTGATACATATTCTGATCTACCCATTCTTCTTCTTTATTGGAATGATGTTGGCCAATGATATGGGGTACCGAAATTCCTTGATAAAGTTCGATTAGATGAGATTAACAACTTTTTCTTCCACCATGGAAACATGAGAGGAGTTCATTTTTCTTCGAGAAGGCTTTGACCTGTGTTGGATTATCAAGAGACCAATGTGGTGTATGGTGACCTAAGGATCTAGTCTTAGAATCTCATCATTTCCCTATAAAAACACATCATGATATTGATTTAGAGAATCTATATATTATTGTTGTTCCATAGTAGGAATGGCTATGTTGATCATTTTTGGGCTCAGATTGGTCTCGGTTCTGAGATTCAACTATACCAACTAATCAATTATAGTGGAAACACCTTCTTCAAATGTAAGAGGGGCATCCTTTAGGTCCGCTTCATCGTTCGAGGCGATATGATCATCTACTGGGGGAAATTATTCTGAGTTGGCTAACCATAGAGTAATGTTGGTACTAGCATGAGTGGTGGTTGAATATTCATAGGGTGACATATACACTACTGATACCATGAAAAAAAAAATTGTCAACCCAATTCCATATTCCCTTGACCGAGGGGCCCAAACATGACCAATATCAATGGAGTGGTGGCAGGTGGGTTTTTGAAGATTCAACCCTGCATGGAGGAATCTGTAGGTATGGTGTATTATAGTTGCCATTGGGAGAATGTTCTGATACCATATAGGGTTAAGGGGTTCTGGAATCACTCAATCTAAATTCATGAAGGAGTTAAAAGTGATCTTCTACCATTCATTGTATATTGGAATGCACTTCCCCATTTACTAATAAACAATAAATAATTTTCCCATGTCTGGGGTTATGGCCTCCAACTGATGCATCTGGAGGATAAAACATCATCTAGGTATTCTAATGGGTTGAATATAGTAGTGGTATTCTTAAAATCATTGGTTTGAACCCACTTTTTTTTCTTGTTGTATTTGGTATCTAAATAGTGTTCTTCACAAGATACAAATGGAGATACATCAACATAGAGTGTGCCCACTAGACTATTAAAAGATGAAATAATGAATTGGCGATAGTAGGCCAGAACTACTGCATGTATATTGAGCTAGGTTCTACCCATCCACACATAGTAGGTGGTGTCCTGTAAGATAACCATAAATTCAGTTATCCAAATCAGGACAGAAAATTGGGCCTTCAGTCGGATCTTGCCACATGAAAATTACTCCATCCTATCCTAACCTTGAATTTTTGGGTCATAGGGAATAAGATCAAATTTAGATATCCCTAGCTTGAAAAGTGTCTTGGTCTGGATAATATTGATCCCAAAACCTATTCCAACAAGATAATAGATGACTACCACACCATGGAGATGGCCAGTGATGTACACCCAATCAATATGGCCCTATAATAGAGAACATTCATCTTCACCTAAGAATGAGACGATGGCTTGAATTCTTCTCTCTCAACATCCTCAGCATGAAAGGAATCCAAAACTGCTACATTCATCTCGAATTGGAGGGAGATTCTCAGAGCATCTGTGATAGCTTCATGAATATATTCAAATAGTTGGAGATCATTTAGGATATATATTTCTATAGGAATGTATCCAAGGGGATTTATTATGTCATACATTCATTCTAGGCACAAATTTCTGCAGGTGGGGAGTTTCCCTATGGATATTGGTATAACGGGCACTGCTGGTCGAGTCGGATGAATCTGGCTACTGCTAGAGATATCTTGTTTCTCACTAGATGAATCATGAAAAATGACTACTGACTGAATATCAAATGTATGAGGTCTATCCATGTATGTACGTGGCTAATATTGATCTGGTGGAGGAGGAACTGCCAGATCATGTTGCATAAATAGAGTTGGGAGTGAACCCGAAGAGACAAGATAAGAGGGAGACACATGTTGTATTCTATGTTGAGCTAGATGTTTGGTCTTAGTGGCATGCACAAATTGACAATAATAACTAGGATGAGTATTCTGATGGTTCACATATCCATGAAAATGTGGATGATGACATCGAATAGGGACATTAGGAGGGCCATCCAGGCACCCCTCGTCATCGGGAACTATATAAGGGTTCACCAGTTTTATGGTATCCAATGACACATACTCTTGATTATCATATGAGAAATCCATCATTTCTAGCTGAATCCTGGGGAAATACCCATCTCTAGAGTCATTAATTAATTGATAGTGCATGATGGATTCAATACCAGTAAGGGGATTATCATTCCCTTCTACTGGTGATACCTACTCTTATAAGAAGAATAAATCTGAATCGTAGATGCATAAGAGGTAGTGGGATGAATAAAAAAGTCTTCAAGAGGCTCAGGATGGATTAAATAGGCTAGAATGATACTGTGGGCATGAGAGACTACCCTATGGGCCAAATATTTGTCATAATTCTGTGAATCATTACTAGATACATGTACCATTCACCCTTTCTGTCACTGTCCGGCACTATAGATATACACTCAACCTATGAAGGGGTAGGAAAAACCTGACATCAATGTTTTATACATTTTCTAGAATCTAATCCTTGAACACATATCACTATTTTAGTCTATGTCCATGGAATTGTTGGTATGGACAGTAGTTGATTTGATTAGTGAGATATGCTTTTGAGGGTCTTATATATTCTTTTAACATCAGGATCCCTTAATCCAAAGTACTTCAAAAGTAACAGTGGACCAATGATTCTTCAAATGAGTAGTTATGGTTTCCCCTAACGGAAAAGGTACCAGGAGATCTTGGCCCTAACAAGGGGTTGGATCCTAGAGAAGAGGTGGAACATGATTATCTCGCCTCAATGGGGGTGGTACATTATGTGGTGGCACTTTCTAATTCTGTGGCAGATTATTCTTGGACTATGGATGATTTGAAGGCTATTTTGCTCAGTGATTTTTTGGATGTGGCTATGTCGGTAACAACTCTAACAGCCTGGGTTCCTCAACCTATGCAATAGAATTAGTTTAGGGTATAGAGATTATTCTTGCAAGAGCTATGAGAGGCAATGGGAATGAATGTTTTGATTTTTTCAAGTCTTTGTCAAGGAGTTGAGAATTTTTAGAAAATCCCGGAATCCACTTGGGAAATTATGAGTGATGAGGGATGGGACCAGTTTAGTCTTCATGTTTTCCAAACACATCGACAACAACTATTCATGAAATTGTGGAATGTTCAGTGATATGTGATACCTTTCCATTTAGTTATAATGTATGCAACCCACTCATATTTCCATTGTTTTCACTTGAATAGGGCATTAGAACAAGTCTAGCGAGTAGTGGAGATGAACTGATAATGAAATTTCCTATGATGATCCTCCCAACTAGCTATAGATAAAATGTGTAAATAGTTGTACTTGATAAATTTGGTTTCTTCTAGTGTATGTATGAAACACCAAATCTTGGTGGATTCTTGCTGTGCTGGATTTTCTAGCATGGGTATACACATGGAAATAATTTGGTCTAGATGCTATAGTAGGCATCCCATCTTTTTGAAGGAGGAAAAATAAGATTATAAAAATATGGGGGTGCTAGCATATTATTTACCAATTACAGATACCACTTTCCATCAGGTGGGATCACCACCAGCCACTTTTGAAAGGCCTTGAGGCGGGTGATGATAACAGTCATTAGATCATCTTGGTGGGGGTTTTTGTATTGAAGATGATCCCTGACTACAAATGTGTTGTTAGTTTGATCGACACTATAGGTAGTATCAACAATCCATGGAGTGACTGGAACTACTAGTAAAGACAATGGTGGAATAATATGGGGAACATATGGAGGAATGGCTTACAAAACATGTGGGGGGATAACCTGAAGAGAAACCTTAGGTGCTTCTAGGTGTACTGGTTTATAGCCCTGCCTCGAAGAAGATTCTCACGTAGCTCGGGCAGATTTGGAGATGTATACCACGGCCATATTTCATAAACATTTGACCCTACCGTACTAGGATGTGTTGGGTTTTCTAGATCAATGAGAGGAAATTCACTAAGAAGAACTTGTGGTTTCCCCTTCGGCCTTTGTGGGGGGTGATAGGATCAGACCAAACATCACCATAATCTGGATGTCATTCAGCAATGTTCTGTGTGAATATCTCATCAATAATATTATAGTGTTCCATGAGCCGTTAAAGCAACATAACCTTTAAGGGATCACATTTTGTCTTCTGCATCATACCAGATGGGTCAAAGCACATAGCACTCCTAGTTTGTCCTTTTCCCTTACTAGGGTCCTAACTAGGAGGCATTAATTCATTCAGTTTAGCGAGGCCAAGAATGCTTCTTTTCTGGTGATTGACAATTCCAAGGGATTGAGTAGATGTAACACTATTTATAGGGGAAGTCACTCTTCAATGATCCCTAAATTAGTGTCATAATACCTATGTAGATTCAGGTCATCCATGTTCACTACGACTACACCTAGAGGAATATCCTCTATATCACCCATCGCGTTGGGAAAAAACATAATATTAATGAAGTAGAGAACTTCATATTGTCCCTAACCATAGATTTGGACATGTTGGGATTCCTCATCAATAATGTCCCGATGCACAACAATTCTCTGAATGCATCATTGTTGGAGAGTCTGATTATAAATGACCAATGTAGCATGCTGAGAGATGGGAATCATGGCTAGGTAAACCATGCGTCAGTACTAGCTTATATAATCATAATGCTCATGGATTTTTGGATAAACCGACTGATGGTGATGAAGGTGAAAATGAATCACCTAAAGAGTCTGGTAAAAACACATGACTTCGTCTTAGGTGAGCCACTTTGTGATGCCGACGTCTTGGGTCAGGATCTCCATAACATCTTGGGCGAAGTGATCCTCCATTAGACTATCCCTCAATATTTTATACATTAGAACCATGATCTGATATATTGTTTCCCCTTCACTCAACTCGGGGAAGTTGGGGAACTTGAAACTACACAGATTTCGACCATTATGGTTGTAGACTGGCCGGTGGAGAGAATGGTGTGTGAGCGGACAAGATGCTGCATAATAGTCTGTCTCTTGGATATGAATCCAATTGTGTCATCATGTCTCTGTAATTTAGAGTGTCACCCACTATTTCATGTATGAGGGTGGTGGTCATTGATGGTGGATCAGGATGGTTATAACCTTCTACTAATCCCTAGAACAACTCTTCATGATCTCGTGTCGAGGTATAGATTGATCCTGGTGATGATAGAGGGGACTATATGGTGGGACCCTGGGAAAGAGCCAAATCTACATCCACCTACATGTTCTTAAGGTGGGATTTGGGGATCCGACACATTTCACATCCGGGAAGGATGAATCCCATATTCCAGGTTCCTTCCCTAGACCATGATATTAAGGATCTAGGTGAAGTCTCTATTATCAAGTCACACTCCTCTTCTGAATCTGAAAATATGATGGGAATGACTATGACCTCACACTTTATGAGATTATTCCTTTGGAGGTGATGGTTTTCTATCCTACCATGGGATGGTTCATCAGGACATGGTAAATATTCAACATTTAGGGGGAATATGTGTTAATGATGGAGTGGGGAGGACCTTTGCCTAAGATAGTTGCAACATGAGGAGGACCTTCACATCTTCTATCATAGAAGTGGTTAATACATCTTCTGGGGTGATATGGGGTGTGTGGATCACCCAATTACAAGTCAAACAAAACATGTGGATGGAATCCGTGTCTTTTTCCTGTCGCATGGGGAGGACCTCTACGGTAGGTAGTTCAAGGGAGGGGAGGGCCTCTGATGGAGTATGTGTGAACATGGGGAGGACCTCCATGTTGATCAGTGACATAGTGAGAAGGAAATTCACACTGGTTAATACGGTTGTAGAGAGGACCTCCCCTAGAGTTGGTGATGATACAAGGAGGGCATTATCATTTATAGACAATGATATGATGAAAATTTACATACCATGGATCATGGACATGGGGTGAAACTTTGGGTGAGTTGATGCTCATGACATTTTGAGGTCCTCCATGCTGAGTGGGAGAGTGGGGATTACCTCTACACTTGTTGAATACATTATGGGGAGGACCTCTATAAAAATGTAATCATCAAGGGTCAGCCTTTGGTCACTTCTACTCATTCCAGTGACTAGAGATTTTAGCCATTCCTTCCCCTAGGGTGGATGGGGTCTCAATCCTAACCATACATGGGAGTTACCCTACTCTATATTAGTAGGTAACTAATAATATTCATCAGTGGTGGCATGTTTCCACTAATTATTTGGAAGATGTTTCCCCATAGCATATTTCTTCAAGGGAATGTATCCTACGTTGACCTTTGGTCAGCCGAACTGGGGTCGACAGAGCAGGGGAATAAACAACCTTCATTTTGACATGGGGGAACGGAAGCTGGAGGTAGTGATGAAGCAAGGTGGGATCGCTCCTAGGTGTCTCCCTAGAAAAAGTTGTAGCTGGTTCAACTCAAATTTCCCTCACCTCACTGGAAAAGGGGAGTGAATTGTATGAGCATTCTGGAGAGAGGATCCCAAAAATGGTTGAATGTCATAGAGGGGAGCAGTGGCTCCCCACGAGGACCTTGGGTGTGGTGTTGAAGGTGTGGTATAAAATCCTCCAAATCATGGTGAGCCATATCCCTCATTTGGATGACCCCATCATGTTCGTATCATCATATAGGAGCACCAATCAGCGTTATCTAGATAAATATTTAGTGTGAGATGGGGTGACATCGCCCAACAGTCGTAGTTGTGTATAATGTCGGGGTGGAGGTGGGGTTGCGCAGTATTAGTGCACTAGAATTTTCCATACCCCTACATCTATTGGTGGGAGGAGACTAGTTTCCTATATCATAGGTCATGTAAAAGATGAAGATTGATATATCAGTATGGATAGTAGGAATGCAGTTCTCAATGCCTTAGTGTTGTTTAGTCTACCATTAACGGATAGAGAGATCCACACTGTCGATGTTAGATACCATAATTCTCAATGACAAACTACCCTTAATTCTTATGAGTTCCATGCTAGTCCCACTATTAACCTGGTGGGACCTAGGGGTAAATAACTGGATCTAGTGACATGCTTATCTACTGAAATCTTGAATTCTAAAAATCCCCTTGGTCGTAAGAGAAATATTTAATTTTTGGTTCACCATTTTATATTCTAAAACATTCTATCTAGGTGGTTTACCATACGTTATGTTGACGGGGAGAGTCACATTATACCCCACATTCATCTTTCCAAAGGCGGGTTACATTCATCACTTCTCAGTGTCGTATTCTACATGATCGAAATAGTAAGATGGGATGTCAGTCTCCCCTTATTTGGATTCATACATAGAATGTGGCACCTAAACTGGGTCTCCCTTGGAGATTAAGGTGTTGTTTTTAAAAATCTCTCGGATGTCATATCATTGAGGATGATGGTTAATTACTATACTATTTTCAAGACATTCCAAAGGGTCATGTTAGGGAAGAAACCATATTTCAGTAGGGTATTCGCATTGGTCATCGATGGAATGTCTGTATGAACATTGGTACACCAAAACTCTCCCCTATTAGAGGGATTCTTGAGGGAATTGAATCTCAGGCATCCCATGTCAATTGTGGGGTATCCTATGTCAGATGCATGTCTGAGAAGTTTTCATCATCTTCCCATATGTAAAACAGTTTATGTCCTGAGTTATAGTAGAGATGGATTCAACTTATCAGAACACTGAAAATAGTGCAACAGATCGGTACATCCCTAGGAGGGAGTACATGGTAGGTTTACTGTATAGAAAGATCAAAATTACCAATAAGTATGGTCCTAGGATGTAATTTCCTATAAATGGAAGGTTTCACACTGTGAATGCTAATATGGACATCATAAAGGATAGATCAAGGAAGTTCACCACAAAAAGGGGGACACCAAGTAGTACCATTGGCTGGGATTAAAACTCGGGGAGGATTCTTATGTACCCTGTGTAGAATAAATGGTTCAAAACCCATGATGTTATAGAGGGAATGATTTGGGTCTTACACATGGTTAGATTCCCTTCACAAGAGGTAAATTTTTTGTTGGAAGGATATGATGTGCATCACATAGGCATGGTAAGCTGCCTAAATGGATGGGATGATCCCATCAGGATGTGGTAGCCTGGGTAGGAATCCAGATAGATGATGGATTATTGGGTGACGCGGGTGGAATAAAAAAGGTGGAATTGACGTGAAGGTGAAAGTGGTGGGATTGAACCTTAGAGATCCCTCCTACATATCCCAGTGGCTAGGAATTAAAGTCCACATAGTTCAGGATGGGGTGATCAAAAACCTATGGGATGTTAGTGAAAATCGAGTGTGTGGATAAGGAACCAAAGGAAGTAAAATCTCTAGGTTAGTGAATGATCTTTTGAGAAATAATGACTAAAAGGAAAAACCATGGTGTGAAATGGATGGTGGGATTTATCCTTTGGGAGCCTACCTACGTACCCTATTTGAAAGTTAGGGATCCAAGTCCACATAGATTAGTATGGGGGCATATAATCTAGGCATACCCATAGGATAACTACCTGAAGACGTTCTCGGGGCATATTCATGGTTAGATTCCATTCATAGTAGCATCACTCACATTTGGATGAGTATGGTCAAGCACTGTGCTTATGCATGTTTAGCTTCCCTAGTGCATCAGAACACCGAAAAGGATGGATATGAGAGATGTGCCCAAAAAAGGGATGATGTCACACTGGGAGGGTACAGATCAAGAATGGAGAACCAGAGTTTACTATTGGTTGTGATTAAACTACAATGATTATTTTAATTTACTCTAATTTTGTCAAAAACATTGAATTTAAGAGGGTACAGTTTAGTTTCATGCATGGTGAATGAACTAAAATAAAATATCTAGGTTAAATGGATTGTGGGGAGTGATGGGCATGAACATTGGAAAGGATTCCTACATACCCGATTTATAAAATTGGGAACAAAGTCTACATAGTTCGGTACATGAATTTTAATGTAATGCATGATGAATGGCGCATGGGGATCACGCATGGATAACGACCAAAAATAATATTGGGGTGTTATGATTGTATTGTAGCCCAAAGATGATGTCATGGTTTCGGTTTATTCTAATATCACATGATTCTAGTTTAGTGTGGGAAAAAATAGGTTACAACATACCAAATAGTCTTTTTGTGAACGGTACGACCACGAGGGATGGTGTGAGGCTTTAACATCGCTAGCATCCCAGGGATATGGATATTGGGGCATAACACATATGGAAAGCTTGAGAATGTTGTTTGGTATTTTTGTTGAGACTACCTCAGGTGCACATGGTGACAAATCCGAAATGGAGAGAGAGAGAGAGTGGATCGAGAAGGTGAGAAGCAAAAAAGGTTCTTGGTCCCATCCAATCTCTGATATTCTTAGACATTTCAAGAACATGGTAACATACAGTTTAACATCATGTGTTGAGGATGTGTTTTATTGGTAGTTGAACATCCAACATCCCAATTAATTTGGCCTCAATTATCATCCCTTGTACTCACATAACTTGTACCAACCCACACATTGTTAAGGGAAGGCATAAGCAATTCCCGATGGGAGTGAGGTGGAGGAGTGGTCAATTGAGTGATCCTTGTTAGTGTAGCTATGTAAAGAAGAAATAAATATTAATGTACCTATTTTAAGAATCATTAGGCCAAGAATCATTACATTAAACATGGCTCGAGGAACCATGAAATAATTTTGTATGTGCCTGAAGGGATGCATGGGAGATGGGTTTGTGAAGAAAAATGGATTGATGAGAGGGGTACATGATGGAAAGGAGTTTCATAATGGAAGGGTTCTTCATGAAGGAAGGATATTGGTGAATCATAGGATCAAATTATCAAATAGATCATTCTTTAGAGAGTTCTCTGCGAAGATTTAATGCTTCACAAAGCCTCGAGCGACCTGATGGACCTCCCTCCTACATGAAGGACAAATGCCTCTTTGAAGGGAATACATATAATTACGATCCATTGATAACATATAAAAACATGGTTCATAGTGCTAAAGTAACTTCAGTGATCCATATTTCTCTAAAGTTTTCAATGCTTGGGAGCATTGTGGAATGGGAGGAAGGAAGGTGAAAATTTTGGGTAACATTGTTTTGGAGCCTAGGTGAGCCTTATATTTATAGGAAATGGGGATGCTCGACACTCGTGGGGCTCGATAAAAAGAACAAAGATATTTCCACAAATAAAAAGTGATGTCACGGAGTGATGGTGCGACATTAGACTTGGTCATACTTGCCAAGGGACTGTTAAAGTGGTGATCTCAGAGCTTGACATAGAAAAACTGTGATGTCGTGGAGAAGTCGAGCTCTATCGGACTCATGAAGACACCGTCGTCGGTGCTTGTGATCGGAAATTCTTGGAAGCCGCATTGATTTCCAAATAGAAAAGGGACACCATGGAGCATAAGGGCATTGTCAGACTTTGTCGAACTCATGAATCCACCATTAACCTTCTTCATAGTCATGTTGGCAAGGGGTCTCAACAGTGGAGCTTCATGAAACATGCTCTTTGAGGATTTGGATGGATTCTGAGGCCATTCGAGTTTGGAGTCGCTTCAAACCAGCCAAGAACATTGTTCATTTTTTCAATAGCATGATTTTATATTCCAATGATTTCCTATGATAAAAATAAATTATGGATAAATAAAAGACATCAATTAGGAGATTAATAGTTATTTCATTTAATGTGTCTTATACAATGAGAAACTAATGAAAGATGAATTGTAGATTCCTTCTGTATAATAATATAATATACATTATATTATTAAACTCTAGTATCCAAATACCAAAAAAACCAATAGATTTTCTAGAATAATATTCAATATAAAAGAATATATAAATTTATTATATTTAATTCATTTTAGGTTTTATAAAAATTATTACATCTTGATATAATTCCTACAACATCTCAATGTGAGAATATGATTAAATCAACCTCCTAAAATCCATTAATATGAATAATCTATTAGAAAATTATGTTTGAGTAATGGTGTGATTAGTAAACATATTTCTGATGTTAAATTCATTAACATGTTATTGAAATTGCCTTACATTATAAAATATAATATGATGATATTAATAATTTCTATTTTCTACATATAAATTTATTTTTACATTCATTATAATAATAGAAATATTCCATTAAATCATTTATTTTTAGAGATTCATGGTAAATAACCCTAACACATTACATAATATTATTTTAAAATACACATTAAATTATTTTATGAGATTAACTGGCCTTCACATTGAATTTTTATTAGAAAAATATTTTAAATAAATTACATTGAACTTATTCATATATAAATCACATTCTTTTAAGGCTATGATAATCTAAATTATCTCCAAAATATCATGAGATGATAAAAATAGTTATTTTTGATCTTGAAATAAAATATATTTTATTTAGCGTGTGGGTGAATATTTAAACTAATAAAATATTTACAACCATATATTATTTGGTATTATATTTTATGTGAGAGTAATTCGAAAAATAATAGTTTTTTGTTTAAAATATTCTATTTATAGGTTGTGCAATCCCAATTCCCTGTAGTTTTATAAATAATTTACATAAAACTCTTATCCTAGATAAAACTCATTTTAGATGTGTCGCATTTTAAATAATGTTTATAGAGTTTGAAAAATAATAAACAATTAGTTTTAAACACCATTAATTTTTTCTTTGAAAAACTATTTATTAATAAATTAATTCTCTTATTATATAAAAGAATTGATATAATAATAAAAATTCTTTATTCTATTCCATATGAATGAAAACTCAAAGATTTATCAATTTGTACCATGATAATGAACTCTTATATATTTACGACATCAATAAATTTTAATTTTTTATAATATACCCTTCAAAATATATAAATTCATTTATATTACCCTATTACCTTATTTAGACTCTCCCTAGAGTTACTCAAACCCCTTCAGGTATCCTTGCAAATTACATCATATGGAAAAATTTTCCCACCCTTTTGATAATTCCTTTATGTTTCTATAACCTTTAGTCGCTACGAAAATATGTTTTTTTGACATTCCATCCAACTAATATTATTTAGGTTTGAATGTTTTCCTTTTTTATAATTAAAAAGAACTCCAAAACATGGACATATCAGTCATAGATTAGTTATCCTGGAAACTTTTATGAAATATGATAAAAATTATCTAATTCATACAAATTATCAACTCCTTTTAATGATCAATAAATAATGAATTAAATAGATAGGTCATGAAATTAAGGAAACCCCAAAACATCCATTCCCTTAATATATCCCATAATATTGAGTACATGAGAAAGGAATATTGTTAATAAGAACATATTTCATCTAATCAGTTCATTTATAACATTTAGTCGATTTAATTATGATTTTCATAAAAATTTGGATCCACTTTTAAAAAAACATCAATATTTGATTGATATAGAAGTTATTTCTCTACCATGTTCAGTTTTCTTTCTTCGATAAGAACTGATTCATAGTTTTTATACTATTACAAAACAAACTCAATTAATCTTTTCCTTCCCAAGAATTAATCTCAAATTCATGTTTGATGATTTTGATGATATTTATATATAAAAATTGTTTATTATAAGAGTATACTTTTTTATTCCTTTACCATGGAATTTTTTAAAATTTAACCCCACTAAATTATGAATTATTTTAAAATCCATCATTCCAATTATTTGGAAAACAAAATTCCTATATAACTTTGATTAGGGTTGTATGAGCATTTCTCCCATCACATAGCTATATTTAATGAAAATCAGGTCAGTTATATCAGATATGAATCTTGGAAAATTGATTCGACAATTCATTATATTAATTAATCATATGGAATCAATGAACTATATTGCATTGATATTTTAATCCTATTAGGTTTTTTGGGTTATGTAAGACACAAGTTTCATTCAAATTTGGATACAAAAGCTTATTAGGATCACCCATATCCAACATTTCTTTCACAAGATAATTATATAGGTAGCCAACTTTATCATAACCTACATAGTTGGATGATCAATGTCATAATATTTTTCTTCAATGGAAGGAATATAACTACAATGATTATGTCCTGGATACACTCACAAAACTAGGAAAAATCACAACATAACCCCAAGATTTCTCTTTGAACCCTAGGAGATAGGGACTAACACTTTACATCTCAGTATTTGGTAGGATTGTGATCATTAATATTATGATTAGATAACTAAAAATATAAAACTATTATATTTGAATGTAATCAATTCCGCATGATAAAAACATTCTTCCAAAGTTATGTTAAAATTTTAAAATTAGGATATGATACCATTGATGAAATTCCTATCATGACCTCCAATAAATGATACCATAATTGAGTGAAACATAATCTATATAACATTGACCTTACACAACATATAAAATAATCCATAAATATAATAATACCTATAGGTACCTAAAAACAATGGAACTACATGAATACTAGAGTAATCATGCATGTTTTGAGAATATAAGACTTAGTAGGTAACAACCATGATTTAAATACATAATTAATTAATTTAGGGACATCAATATTATCAATCTAATTAGTTATTGAAATATATAAAATAAATTTTAACAGAATAATTTATAAAACACAAATGACATATAAAACTTAACATTGTGCAGAAATAATCATAAAATATAACATTCTATACATAGAGTGTATTTTTTTAGTAAATATTCCTTGATAATTTTTCTTGGATATGAGATTCAATAGGATGAGATACCATTCCACACATCCCAGTGAAACCTAGTCCAATGGAAGTAAGGGAAGAATAATGTGTTAGGTAAAAGGTAATGAGGTACAGAAGAGTCAATATATATTAGTGTTCATCAATCCAAAGGGATGGGGGAATGTGGTATACTAGAGTGGATGTTTTGTTCCAATTCCTCACCAACCTCTCTAATAGATGAATTTATATATATTTCATATAGTAAATATATAACAATTTATAAACATGCTCATTAAAATTAATATGTATCCATTATAAAAATAACATATCTATTATGTCAATAAATGTACTCAATATATTAGAAAATATCATGTATAATACAATATTGAAATGATATGCTAACATTTAGAGTAAAATATAAACTATAATATAAATCATGGGTCAATGGGAACTATAATTTTAGATGTAGTAAATTCAATAAGGAATTATAAAAATTTTCTAGTAGTCCTGGAATTACAAATTCAACAAAAATCAATAAATGGAAAATACATCCAATCATTTGTCATAGAGTTGGGAACAATTTTATGTTGAATATTTCCAAACTAAAAAGGAATTGTGTATGACATATGAGATTACTATAGTGAATTATTAATACAATATATAAAAGATGAATTATAGAATTGGTTTTAACAAACACATACATGGGGTAACCCAAAGGAAGAGTGAGACAAGTATAAAACTAACCTGGAATACTGATTGAAATTAATTTTATTTTTAAGAATGTAGTTTTCCTAATAAAATAACGTTTGAATAAAGAAATTATTTTAAAAATGATTTGAATTGTGAAAATGGTATTTAACATCACATATTTCTCAAATTTAACAGAAATTTACAATATTTTCCAAGGATCTATGATTTATTAATACATAAATAATACATAAGAGAAATTATTTTTTTATTAATTCATATTACAATTTCAATTCTTAGTTAAACCAGAAATCATAATCAAAATCTTAGTGAATGAAAAAAGGAATAATTTAATTATCATGTTTGGTTTTGGTAAGAAACATGATACAAAAAAACAAAATATGTTTAGAACCAAATAATTTATTTCCACCCAAACTAAGTTATCCATTATCTTACCACTATTGTATGATCATAACCAATGTTAGAAAATGTTCATTTACATATAATTAATTTTCTTTAAAATTGAATGATGCCTCCCCAATTTAGTATTGAGTGATGAAATTAACAAGGGAGTATGTATAAACTAATTATTTTCATAATAAAAGTAATGACTATATATCATATTATTATGGTCATGGGACCACTAATTATGGGAATAAAACAATAAGAAAACATCCATAATCAAAAGAGGTATAATTGGGTAAACAATAGTATTTTTTAGGTCAAGGTAAAATATTTTATCCCCTCACAAATAATAATCTCTAATTTAAGGGAAATAAATTATATACACTTTAAAATACATAATCAATACTTTCATACACCAAAATAATGTCTACTAAAGATTAATTAATCCCCAAGAGTTATCCAGTGATTAGGTACTAAAGGAGGACATAAATAAAGAAGCTTAAAATAAAAAACATAAATTTAAAAAAATTAAATAAAATAGAATAAATTTAAATTGAAATGGTTTTAAATGAAAAAATTATTTCACCTTATAAAGCTACTCAACACTTCATAATTTATAAAAATTAAAATATTAATATTATAATATTAGAATTTCTAGTTTACACTGAACATATTAGTGTCATTATATAGTTAACTCCTAAATTTTGGGTATCAAAATATATTTTAAAATATTTTAATTAATAATATTTAAAATATGTGAGACCAATATTTTAATTTTAGTGAAACATTTGTAAATAAATCCAATGTAAAGGTGAATTATTCCTATATTTACCAAGACCACTTATCATTGAAATTTCAACTATGTGTCTTTTTTTCTTCTCCGACATCATAAAAACATTCCCTAAATATAAAAATAAAATTATTCACTAAAAAAAGTTATTCAATTTGTCAGGAAACAAAAAAAATGATAATGAAAGATAAAAAAACAAGGAAAAACAATGATGATAATCAGAAAAATTATTTAAACCATTAATTGATAGAAACCCCAATTAAATTAGACATAAAATAAATTATCCAAATTATAAAATAATAAATACAATAATAAATATTTTTTTTGGATTCATTTAATGAAAAACTAAATTTATTAGAAACAAACCTATTCAGTATTCTCTAACCCAACAATGAAATAAACCCAATATTATGATTGACTTCAACATAACATTAGTTAAATACCAAATGGAAGAAGAAATTTCAAAAAGGATATGGGTAATTAATAATAATAAGGAAATAAAATAAAAGGTTAAAAGTGATTAACCTATGATTTTTCCTGAATAATATTGATGTTTCGACATTGAATCATGTGAGAACTAGAGAGGGTTAATGAGATAAAAAAGGTGTCTATGAGAGGTATATTGAAATTTTGGAGATGAGTGAGATTGAAGGAGGAATACAAAGGGTTGAAATTAATTTATTGGGAAATGAAAAAACATTCTTGATTAAATAAAGAAATAAGATGACTTTCAAGTACTCAATGACACCCCTACGAACCCCCTCCTCTATCATGATCACCTGGTACATAGTGATCCACAACTGGGTACTCGTAACCACAAGTAGTTTTAAACTCTATCTGGGTACTTCTTCTTCCAAACCCAAACCCTAAATCCTCTTATCCAACCATTCACCACAGTCAAAAATACTTATAATTTCTACACAATAATTTAATATATATAAACCAAAACAAATAAAATTTTATTTTTATTTATAACTGAAATTTCCTAGAAAACATATTGACCATTTTCATGGTCAATAGAAAAATCCAAAAATTTTATTTTCATCTCGTAAAACAAGAAACAAATCTCTAATAAATAAACAAATTTGTCACCAAACAAACAGGTTTACTAGTATCGCCCTAATATAAAACCTCATATTATCTTCACATACCTAATGTATTGACTCTAAATTATGCACATCCATAAAAATAACTATAGATTACTATCAAAATATGAATACTATAATACCAAAAGCAACCAAAATAACCATTATTTAAATTTTCATAACTCATCTATCTAAATAAAAAATACTCAATCCTATGATTTTTTAAACCATAAGAATTAATCGATCTTTTATAATGCACATATAATCCTAAAATACTATTAATTTCCATCCCTAATTGAATCACTAAGATGAAACTACTTGAAATATATATTATCATATCCTTATACCCGCTATAAGAATTAGATAAAAATTTATCATACTTATATAATACATATTATAGTTCTTCAAAACAATTTATTTATTAACATCATATTTCAAATTATATTCAACAATCTAATTTTAATATAAATTTAAACAAAAATTTCAATATACTGACAAAAAACACATTTACATGTTACCCTTTAAGCACCAAAAAATCATTTCAAATCCCATGTGTAATTCATTTTATAAAAAAATTAATTTGAATAATAATTATATCCAATTTAAAAGGATATATTTTATTATTTGAAGTGGCCAATGGATAATCTAGTGGAACTTGGGGGTGAATCAGTATAGATAGGTTTTAAAAATCTATTCAAAATTAAATATTAAACACCTTATTATTTAAAACTCTCTATTCTTTAGGATATATGTACATTCTTATGTGATCCTATCTGATATCAAACATCAAGAATGAAATAAATAAAATATAGTGAAACCCAAAGTGTATTTACCAGGTTGAACCTTGTGTGTTAGAATTTACTCTTTAATTTGTTTATGTTAAATCAAGGACATAGATTTTCACAATTATTCAAATAATAAATTCTAGTGGTACCATAAATCACAGGTGGTTAGGTATCATCCAGAACCCATAGTGAGGAATCACCCTTTAACTAAAACAATCTCATGATAGAATCATAATAATAAATTATTCTTATATTCATCCTCTCAAATGGTTCATATTGGATTATACATTTATACCCTATTATTCAATGATCCTTTTAAAAAAACTCATTGAAAATATGTTCCTTCTTATTTGGGATATATTTTCTTAAACTATAATATTTTCCTCCTCAATCAGATTCTTGAACATGTATCATGAAATATGATACTTTCTCTTATAGATTGGTCTCTCCAATAGACCATGATTTGAACCATATTCAGGATTGGGAATGATTTAATTCTTCACTATTATCTAGTAAAATAATTTTTGAAACATCCAATCCTCCATTATCTTAAATCTTTGGAACATACTATAATTTACTTCTTGATCTTGGTTTTTTCAAAAAGAAATTATTGTACACAACTTCTACAAAACCCCCGAAAATATATAATAGATTCATGGTTTAGATGCCTAAAAATAATTGGCCTAAACAATCATCAAAAAATTAAGTTAATATTTTCTATATCATTTTACATAGCGTCTCTTTTCTATCAATATTGTCAACACATTAAGAGTGAGAAATCATCATTTTAAATCCATCAGGGAAAATTGAATCTTACATAAAATATGGAACTTTCAATGTCATGAGCTATTCCCTAGAATAAATTAGCTAAAAATAAGAAATCTATATATTCATTTCTTTAATAAAAATTCTTGATCTCATCCAAAAATATTAGTATGAAAAATGTCTTATAACTCATGGAAATTATATCATGTTGTCCATATCAGCACCGTCACATTGGTTTTTTATTCAAATAAATTTAATATGAAATCTAAAATAATATTATAGTTCTTAAACATTAGTAGAATTAATATTACTCAAACTTTAACTTTATTTTTTTTCCTCATCTAGTTTTTCTTTTATATAAATCATTGAAAATCCTATAATCCTTAAAAGTAATTTAATGTTTCTCCTCATATTCTCATGTAATTCTTATATTACAAAAAAAAATTATATATGGATTATGATATATAATATTTTTAGCATTCAAGTAGCTAAATATCAAATCATTTCATAATTCAATCTTCTTCAAATTCCTATTTAACTTCAATTGCTTCTTATTACTCCATATTTTGAACGCAAATATGGTCTTCCATCCAATACATTTAACTATTAATATTTCATTGATCACCTCAAAGAAAAAATAAATAAATATATATATATATTATTCTTATGTATCTCAGGGTGAAACATTAGGTACTTTGATAATTATCCAGTATTTTTATCTTTATGTTGATTCAAATTATAATTCAAAAATACTCTATCTTTTAGACTCCTCATAAATCCATATTTTTTCTCAATCAATTGTGTTGTTTAATACATAAAAATATAATCATAAATACATATGAACTGAATTAAAAACCTTTAAGATAATTCAATATTCTAAACTATATAATATTATGGACTCAGATATGCTCATCATCCATAGTTCATTATACATCTTCTACATATTGTATTTTGGAAGGATATTTTCTTTTTAAATAGATTACACTTAGGTAATATTGATTAATTATTATATTTCATGTAAGTTTTTAATAAATTTGTCACATTTAATGTTAGCTTAAAAAATATATTATATATTATAAAATGTCTTATATTCCAACACAAGAATTTTTAATTTATAAATTTCAGTTTAAAACTCTAAAAATATTCAAACCACCAAAAATATGGTTTCATTATCTTTCATACATTCCTTCTCTTCTACAATGTCAACAATAGTGTACACCACTTTTGACAGTAGTTTTGTAACATCCCATAAAATATAATAGTTTATCATTGTGATATAAATTTTTTGATACCAAACTAAACAAAAATTAAATACAATATAATTAAATTAAGACCTATACAACATCAACTTCACATTTGCGTGTATAAATAGATGTAACCATATAAAAAAATTAATTTAAACAAAAATTAAATGGTATCAAATAAAAGAATCCTCCCTTATTATTATCATTTCTTCAAGCATGGATGAAATATATATTTACTATTGGTTTATTTATACAAAGACGAGGCTAAACTATATCATTTTTTTGTTGAGAAGAATCATTTGTGAGATAAATTAATGCACGTGGAAAGGGCTACAATATCAATTTTAGTTGAATCTTCACTTGTAACTAACAATTCTACTTATATTATTCATTGGTCTTACTCAAATATATTGAGGCTTTATGTAATTAGAAATAAAGATAAAATAATATTTTAACTATTAATAAAATATATATTTTAATTAGGACATTTATTAAAAATAATTAAATTCCAAAACATTTATATTTAATGAATGAATTATAATAAATAATAAGTTTTTTAATATAAATGGGATGATAAAATTTGAATCTTATTTGACATGTATTCAATATTAACTAATTAAGAATTAAATAATTTAAGGGTAAAAAAAATTTTCCTAAAGAATTATAATATTCTCTCTATTGAAATATTTTTATCTAAATAATCCAAATATATTCATATGGAATGACGTGAAATATATTAATAAATAAATTAAGGTTTGCCTAAATATATTCACATATCATGGAACATGGATAAATTTTTTTTATCATTAAATAATTTATTTTAAAATATGTTTTTTATGTGTTATACACAATTAAAATTGCATTAATTTATTCCAAATTTATAAATTGAGCAAAATTTAATAGGTTTTATATTTTAAATAATAAGTTTCATATTTGTTTTAATTAGACTAGTTTATGTTTAAAAATATATTACAAATGTAAATATTAGTTACCACATTAAAATATTTATTTTTCAAAGAATGTAATTTTATAAGTATTATTTATTTTTATGTAAATAAATTAAATTTATAACTTTTAAATCATGTCTCTAATATGATTTAAAAAAAATAAAAAGAATATTTTATAAATAATTTATTTAGTAATTGATAAGAAATAATAATGAAAACATGTAATGTATAATAGTATATTTTTTCTAAAAAAAATATTTTTCATAATATTATGTTTAAATTTATAATCTAATTTTATAATATATAGAAATTTAATTGCATAATAATGACTCCAAATTTAGATTTATCACATAAAAATTAGGTTGTATGGTACATCATACATTTTTAGTAAAAACCCAATTACCATGGTAACAAATCAACCTTGGTTAATGAGTGAGGGGACACAAACATTACATACATAATTATTAGTTCATTTTAGTTGAATATTAAATGCATCCCATAATAATACATTACCTATAACCATAATGGTTAAGGGTCTTCAGGGACATGAGTATTTAAAAAACTGTTGCATTATATTTTCTCACCCTAATTAATTACAACTAACTCTCTTGTTAGACACATCATACTCAAAAAATTTATTCATATCTTAGGGAAAATTAAAAATTATAAAAGTATTAATATAGATGATTATAGTAGGTAAACATGGTATATATTAGACAGTGATATTATTTGAAAATATCATGATAATAAGGGTCTGAGAATATGATCTTCATGTTTGAAAATAATAGAAAACAATTCAGAAAACATAATCAAATCATAAGGCTTTCATGGTTCATAAGACACAAATAATAGAATAACCAATGATAAGGATCCATAAATAAAAGAATAATAACATTTTGTAAATATTAGAAAAGTGTTTTGAATAATAATAATCATATAAGTCATATTTTAAGGATACCCATCAAGACATTCATCACATGTCAAGCTTGGGATAACCACCTATGTACTTACATCGAGATTGAGCTAACCACCCATGTACCTTGGTTTGGGCATCGTCTAATGGCTAGTGATCCATTTGAAACCATAAAAAAATAAATAATTACTAAAAAAATTATATGTATGTGACATACCATCACACTAAATAATAATTATCAATTTATGTGTTTTCCAAAAAATAATGAAAACACGTATCACTTCACTGTATCATAACTCATGGAATTAAAAATGGTGTTTATAAATATTTCACAATCATAATCATAAAACATATAGAGAATAAATAAATATTTAAACAACTGTTCTTTTTAAATAATAATGAAATATTCAAAAGCAAACATCAAATAAAATATTAGTAATGACAGTGGGAAAGCAATTTGTGTTGTATACATTAAAATAATTATTTCATTCACACCAATAGTAAAAAGGAATTGAATCAAAAAATGAAAATAATATTGCCTTTAAACTATTTTATAATAAAAACTGGACAAAAAAATAATTTTATAAATAATTTTATAATATTAAAAAAAATTAATGCATTTTAAAGAAAATATGGAAGTAGAATAAAAACATACATGGTAGAAGAGATAAATAGAGCAAGTTTACCATAAAAACATTATTTCTACCTTATGAGTATATAGAGAGAAAAAAATGAAAGGAAAACCTATAATATAATAATAAAAACATATGAGAATAAAATAAATTAATCATATTCAAGATATATCATCTAATTTCTTGATCACAATTTTAATCATAAATAATCCTGGTTAATAGTGAGAATGTAACATAGAAATGTCACCAATTTTTTAACTCTTCATACATAACCCCCTTGAAATAAATATCATCAAATAAAAATTTATATAACAATAATATAATGATATTTGTGATATAAAACAAAATAGGGTTATATATACAAAACATAAAATAAATAAGTGGTGCATCTCTCATATGACTTACAATATCAAAAGCCAAATAGGAAACACATAACTAAGCTCCGACGGTCATCATTGGAACACTATAATCATGCATAATAAATTTAATTTCATAATATATATATATATTAATAATATTAAATCATAAAATTAAATATATTTTTTACTCATACCAGATTTTCATCCACTTAATAACTATCTATTATTATCATCATCATTTCAGGTTTTAACTGTTTCAATTTTTTTGTATGTTTTCATTTGTTAACTATGATCGTTGAATCTTAATCATGGTTCCACAACACCTAGATTTTTAATAATGATATATATATATATTATATAATAATTATATATATATTAACAAGTATATATATAAATTAGTGATATAAAAATGAATTACACCATTCAAGGATATGATGATTTGTATGTACACATGTGAAATGTTTTCATTATCTAGTGAAAATAATAAAAAAATGACATATAAAATTTTATCATTAATAAACAATAATTATAAAATAAATAGAAAATATATTTATTAAATGGATTATTAAATAATTCACTATGAGGTGGTGATAAATAATTATTTGTATCACTTTGTGGAGTCAGTAGTCCACACCTACACATAAGAAATACTTTCATCTCCCATTTGATGGAAAAGTGGTGAAAAATGGTTCTATAATAATCATAATAACATATTACTAAATATATGATACTAGAGTAATTGTGTTGGAATATATAAAATAATTTCTTAAGGGAGTATAAAAACATTGAAATAGTCGGTAATGATGATTGCCTCATCTTTGAGAGACCTCCTTGGGATTACACCTAAATATTTCATAGGATGGTATTAAGAGAATAATATATTCTAAATAATTAATTGAAGTAATATCAGATGTTTTTTTTGGGTATTGACTGATCCTGATTTCTCAATGATTATGAATAATATAGGAGAAGAGGTTCCCTTTTATAAGTGACGGGAGCGATACACACAGAATTACATAAAAGATTTAAATAATATAACGTCAACTTCTTGTAAAATTTTAAATTAATGGATAAGAACAAAATGGAAGATAATATAAGGTTTATATCTCATGAAATGATAATATATAGAAACTTTTATGTGGAGAATTCATCCTCATCACTAAATTTGACCCATAGAAAACCTGTTTTAATCATAATCATGATAACTAAATCTTAATTTTATTAACTATACATTATGAACAAATAGAAACTTATATCACTAAAATATCTGGTAGTTTTGATCACAAATATGTAGTAAATTTTATAAAATTCAATTTTTATTAGTGTCTTAAATTAATTTTAAAATAAAATTTCTGAATAAAATAACTTCTATTTTTTAGGAAAATGGATTTTTAAGCATAAAAATGAGTTTACACTCATTCCCTTCCATGTAAAAACTATTATATGATATTATAGAAAATAATGTTTCTAATTTTTATTAAAAACAACAATCAGTAGTTATTTATTTAATTTTTTAAGATAAAACCACATTTCTGACATAAAAAAGTCTACGAATTTTTTTTACATTCAAATAATTTCATTTAAATTCCTATCCATTAGATAAATAATTTATGATTTATTATTCATATATCATAAAAAATTTAATTACAATAATTTTAATAGGGATTAATATATAAAAATACATGATTTATATAAAATTTTATTTCTTCAATATATATGTATTTTAATAAAATAATTGTATTTATTAAAATTAATAATTATTTATCATACAATAATCATGAAATTATAATTATGGATAAAATTTCAATATATATTTTTTGATGTTGTTAAATCAATTTATACCTACCAATAAAATTCCTAGGATATTATGATATTATATATTATGGTTCATTTCAACAAGGTATTGCGTGTAAAGAAAGATATTAAATAAATAAAACTTATTTCGAAGGAATACAAATAAAATATTATGGGGTTTCATTATACCCCCTAAAAATTGTGTTCACCATCAAAATAAAATAACACTGATGAATGAAATGTGGAAGATTTTTCATCACTATTTTCTTATTCATTCCATCACGACACGCGATATGCCGGTGACACATTTTTATTACCCCACCTCCAAAAATTATAATGGTGGGAATACTATAAAATGATGACTTGATATATTAGATCTTTGATAAAAATGAGAGGATGTTATATCAGTTTCTCCTACGTTATATTCCTCCTTAGATAATGTTTTATAGTTTACTTTCCTCGGACAAATTTGAATCATGTTTTTGAAACAAATTCCTTGAGGCATATCAAAGTGGTTGTCTATTAACTATGTTTATTCTATCTCGAAATGGCCATAACCTAGAGTTTAATTTGATGACAATGTTGGAAACACTTGAATATCATTGGATGTTGGGTGTGTCATGAACCTATCAAGTCATCCTCTTTCGAATACAATTGAATTTCATGTTTGAGGAATCCTAGATGTATAACCCAAGGAATCCCATGTATATCATGATGTATTTTATGACACTCTAATGAGGCTTCCAAATCAATTTACCTTTATCATATCATTCTCATTGTATGAGGTAGTGATTCTATGAATATGCCAAGTCAGATGTTTAATAACTTATAAATATAGTTTAATAACATATTTAACATTTTTTGGTAGAAGTATGTATATAGGTTTAATGTCTTATTAAGACAGTCTAGTCATATATTTAGAATCTTGTGAAGATCGGTCGGTCCCAAGATTCACATTTTATAGAGATGGATTGATCATAGATTTAACAGCTTGTGGAAATAGGGTAATCATATATTCTAATTCTCATGGAGATAGGTTGGTCATAGATTTAGCATTTGATGGTGACAAGTTGGTTGGGTTGAGTGTTTCCAATGGGGGAGATGATCACACGTTAAATTTTCAACCATCCTAGGGGAAGAGATGTAGATTGGATTGGAATGTTAGGGTATTTGGACTTAACCTCATGGAGGTATCCAAGGTTTGTTTTGATGTCATAATATAACCTCATGGACTCATCATATATACCCTATTAGGAGATAGTGATAAAAACCAATATAGTTTAATAATATAGATGAAGGCAGTGTGACTAAACTAGTCCATGTTGTGTAGCATATTGTGCTAAGGATGGTCATGTTACATACAAAATGAATGCCAGGAATAATATTGGTCTTATGCATAATGTTTACCCTCATTTTTGGGTTTCATCACAGTTGTGGGGGGTTTATCCAGGGTTTGGGGGTTTCATTGTAGGTTTTGTAGGATGGACTGAGGATTATGTGTGTGGGCTACCCATAAAAGGTGCATCATACCATAATAGAGAAATAAGTGTCATCCAATGATGATCATACATGGGGCATAATATTTTCCTCAATCAGGGTAGGATGTGAAGTGTCATCCCATTCATGGAATACATGAGGAATCTAATTTTAACTTCACAAGGTAGGGTTTTATTTTAACATCATGTATTGGGGATGATAAAATGCTGTTTAATTTCTTGTGACTGGGATTTTATGTTATATAGTTTTACATCATGCATCTCAGATATAGGATGTTTCTACACCCATAGAGACAATTTCCTAGAAGAATTGGATTATAACACACTAGGCCTCTATGCTATGAAAGGTGGAGATATTTTCATGAAGGTAGAACTTTTGGGGCTAACATCTACAACAAATTATCATTTGGGCGCTGTGTGAAAAAACAATTACCACGGTGAAGTGGAAAATGTAGAACCAGGTGTTAGGGTCCTTATATTTAGTATAAAGATTCATTAGGAAGCCAAGTCATAAGAGAAAGTGGTGATGTAATTTTCTATTCCATGTAAAGATGTCAGATATTAGGGTTGATGATATATGTTAAATGGTTTATTAATTCATCAAATTTCCCAATTGGAGTGGGTGTGGGACACCTGAGCACTCAATATGTCTAAAAATTTGTCTTTCGGGAGGAGGCATTGAATCGATTCCCCAATGGTTTCTTTTTGTAACTCTAAAATTTCACATGTAAGTTGGGTTTCATGTATAATTTTCTTTAACAGCAGAACACAACATAAATTTAGGTTCATGAAGCTTATGAGGTCTTGTAAAATTCAGTGTTATGCAGAGTTAACATATCTTACACACACCCATCTTTCAATTACATGATGTTGTGTGAGGATGTCTCAAACACAAACTAGGGTGATTTGGGTTCCTTGTGAAGATAGTCATGCATTTTCTATGACTTTGGGTATCAATTTGATCATAGAGTTTCATGAGATCATATAAGAAAAATTTTCATGATAAATAACCAACAATTTAGTTTCCAAAGATAATTCCCAAATGGGTGTGGGTGATTCTATATTTATAGATGAAATTGGTGGATTTTGGCACAAAAAATATCATTATTTCACCTAATGTATTTGCATTCTCTCCATGCCTTTTGTCTTCGGGACATGGTCACATAAGGTACATGTTTAATGATGTATTTATTATTTAAATCATTTTATGTACCAAAGTTAAGTGTTAGACACATGGGTAAAAGTTTGGTCGAAACTACTTTTTTTTAATTTGGTTCTTCTATAATGTCCATGAAGGAAGATTACATTCCATCACATTCCGTATAAATTTCATTTCCACAGAAAAAAATTCATTAAATTTATAATAAGTTATATTATCTTGCTTAAATGGCTCTATAATGGTGCATTGGGGTGGGAGATGACATTATTTAAAATAAAAAAACACATTTTAGGGGTTGAAAAATGTTTTTGGAGTGTATAAATTTGTATTCAATGATTGGATCTGATGAGGGACTTGAAGATTGATTGACAAGGAAAACACCATGTTTTGGGGATGAATTCCCCCATAGTACTCAAATATCTACCAGAGTTTCAAAACAATTTTCCATATTCATGAAACATGAAGGACCCATGACTATAAATAGTGTAATAGGGGTACCATACGACCACTTGACTTTCATGCATGATATGTCATCTCTCGTACATGAAAATCAAACCCATTTCAAAAACTCTCAAGATTTAGGAAACGATATTCAAACAATTCCTCATTACATGATATTTTTTCACACAAGTTCAACATTTGTGGTAAGAAATCCAAAGTGGTTTGAAACTTACCATTTTCATAAAACAATAGCCAGTTTCATGATTGATAATTTAAAATAGTTGGAATGAATTTAAAATTTCCAACCCCACATATCATACTATTTTTATGCTACTTCCTCTACTAATAGGTATGAAATTTATGGGAATGCGGAATGTTTCTATGATTAGAGGGTTTTTTTCTAAGAAATAAGTTATTAAATGTCTGTTCAATGAAGATTAAAGGGAGTATCTGTTGGATTTGGTGGCCTAGAATAAACTAATTTATACATTAAAAAGGACTTATATTCATGTATTGGAATATTAATAAATATCTAATCACATCTTTATTATTATTCTACATGTAAATTCATGTGATAATATCCTAATGATGACTTTTTCATTAAAGGGTTAGAGCAGGTCACTGCTATGATGATAACCTAGAAGTTCCAGAAAAATATTATTGAATATATTTTTTTGTCCTGAAGATGTTATTTGAGGGACACAAATAATACACACCATTATGGGTAAGGAATCATAAATCTTTTAGGATCCTTCACATGGTGTGCGCCCTTGGTAGTATACATGACTATATTATGAGAACAAGACCCACAAGTAGGAAAACCACATTTCTTAGTATCATTGGATTTTCATATCTGTAGACATGTGTAATGGTACTTAGACTATAATATTTTTAATAATGGGTATTAAAGGACATTTATTTAGATTTATTGATGAAAACTGTGAGGACAAACTATTCATAGTGAGGTAGGATATGTTGGGTGTGTCATGAGTACTACTGCATTAATAGATAATGCGAGAATGGATTTTTCCCTTCTGTTCCATAATATATGATGATATCTCATTACCTTTAAAGGAATTTATATACCCTAAATAAATATATGTACATGGTAGGGAATGAGAAAGTTCAATTCTGGGAGGTCAAAGAAAGTGTAATCAAGAACATGGGGTGATGACACTAGAATGAATCCCACTTGATTCATGATATTGAGAAAATGGGATTAAATTACATGATAACCATTTGTATGAGGTGACACGTCATTGCAACATTAACTTCATTCTATATGAGTGACTTGGTAGGTTTGTTGATTGTATCATTGGACTTTATGTAGGCTACACCTAATACCACTCAGAAAGTGGTCTAAAGGGCCGCACAATAAGTGTATCAAAGTATCATTGTTAAATATTCATTTAACAAGTTGAATATATATTATTCCCGATTGTGGTTTAATAATTATTCTTGTATGTATGATCACATGAATTTCAACATTAGTTATTCGAGAGATTATAATGTGGGTGTAATATTATATATTTATTTTTGAATAAGAGAGTAATATTTATTTAGGAAATATATAGTCATTATTCAAGTTCTATCATTTGTGATGGAGAAAATAAATAATATGGAAAGACATAAGTACACACTGTGTATATTAATTTACATTCCATGTAATTTTTTGGGGATTTATGAGAAATAATAATATTTATTTAAATAAATAATACTAGGTGTAATTTGATGGGTGCATGTTAAGTGATAATAATAATAAAATATAATTTTAGACATGGGGTCTTACAAATAATTTAATGAAATGACTAAATTATTTCGGTAATTTATTCATTTTATTATTCTATGTAATATAAATACGAATTATATTATTTTCATTAGATCTATACATTCTTTTTGGTTGGAAAAAATGGATATAGAAAAGATCTCAAGCTAAGACAGAATACCTTTCCTCCAAGAACACTCTATAGTTATGAGATAGATACTCCTCCTCTAGATCAAGGAGAGTGCTTTGGAAGCAACTCTTAAGAAGATCGAAGGTGGACATTGCAAGTAATGTCTATTCCATGGTAACACCCATATATCCCATATGTGATGTACATAGATACATGGAGCTTGAGTAGATCACCGCTAGAGGAAGCCTGCTCTTGACTCTGTGATGCAATCACAGATCACATTGGATCATGACCGGAAGCATCAATAGAGAGTGAATTATATCAAGGAAATTATTTTATTTTAACTAAATTAATTATAAAAAATATATAATGATCCTATATATGGTTCTAGGACCTCCATCTTTCCTTTTAATTAATTTTTCTATTTTGACGATATAGAGTTTTATCATCATGAATGATATCAAATTTCTTGTAGTTAATGGTAAAATTAATGTTAGGTTCAACCATTCACATTTATCCACTGGGACCAGATCCTACAAGTGATATCAAATGGTTTATATCATTGATTATAATTATTTATTTTTTCCATTAATGATTTAAACATTTAATAATTTATTTGTTTCTATAAAAGTTAATGTTTCTATAAATCTAAATCTTGATATCTATTCCTCCTCTTTCATTTATCGTTCACCATTTAGAAACGATATTTTCTATTAATTTTGATAAAAATAAAAATTAAGTATCTCATCCGAAGGTGCCAATGGTTCCTTGAAATACAACAGCAGAACACCAGATGTGTATTTAGAATCACATGTTGTGTAGTCAAGGTTCAATGAATCGGTACTAGTATGCCAAACCAAGCCATGTCTTGCAGTTTATAAGAGTGTTTATGACTTTTTGTGTTAACCTAGAATAGGTGGGGCATGGTTTCCAGATTAAACAACATTAGGAACATTGTACACGATGTATAGTCCCTTCCGATTAGGGTTGGACTCTATACCCCGTACATGGCATTCATAGCTGGAGAATGTGTAATGCAGATACTACAAGATCTGCGGCCCACTGGACACATTGTGTACTCCGAAGAATTCTGACACACATCTAGATGCAATATCCCTAGGCATGTACTTCGAATGGAAGGTGAATGATAGTACACGCTATATAGTAGGAACTATATGACATGTACTCATCAGAATTACACATATTTAAAAAAAATTATTATTATATTATACAAACTCTTGAGACGTGTACCATGGTGCCGGTGAAAAGCTATGGAACAAAAGGTGATAGGTTTTTTTATACATATGTGATTAATTTAACATCCATGTAATGTTCATTTCTACTCATTTGGTAGTTATGAACCGGAATTCACCAGGTTTCCTCCATGGTACATGATCTCTACAGAAATAATTTTAATTGAATTTATTTGCTTAAAATTATGATGGATTAGAATTTCAAGGAAATACAGAAAATGTTTTTTGATAAAAGAATTGATTAATTAAACATAATAATTAATTTATTTAACCATGATATATCTTAAAAAATAATGGTTAATGAATTGGATTCTAATTTTATTTATTCATAAATATCGTTGCATATATGGATGATCATGATCTAGACGAGGACCTTTTTATGTGATTGGTTTATTTATAATTATTTATATTTATTTATATAAAATAAATTTGTTAGCCTGTGATCCTTCTCCTCATTAATATATATGTTCTTTGTGCCCAAGGATTCATTTATTTAAAACATCGTTTTACCCCTCACTTATGTGTGAGGTAAAATAATATGTAATATATGGATATCCCAAGCTATTGGAGGTTGATCAAGTTAGGAGTCAAGGCGATACCAATCCAACGAGATACAAAGGTGGACAATTTGAATGTTGTAAACAAGAAACACAAAAGCTTTAAGGTGTTTTATCCCTATGAATTGGGATAATTTATCAACCTCTAGTTAAACTATCTAATAAAATAAGCTCATGTTCGTGGAATTTATTTTATTTATTTCAGTTTGATGGTTTATTTATTATGGGAGTGTTGTCATGCTCAAATAATCAGTTAATTAAAGAAATTCAAGATCAAACATAAATAATACTATCTTATACATAAATATTATCTTAGACATGGTTAATCACTGTACCCAAGTGGTACAGGCTCCTGTATGGCATCCAAAAGACCTGAGATCAAATCTGGGCAGGGAATAATTTTTGGGAACTGTAGTAGGGGCATTGTAACGGTGGAGGAACTATTGCAGGGTACTATAGCAGCGCGGATACTGTAGCAGTACTGTTCACTGAAGGGGTCCTTTGGGACAGAAAATGGGCTTTCAAGCATTGTATTCAGGCCAATTGGCCTCGGGCATTCAGGATATGTAATGGGTCCCCTCTACCCACTCTAATGAGGTCTTTTATTTAATAATAAAATTGAGGCTTCAGTCCCAACCTTTTAAAACAAAAATATAAGGATAAAATACCTCAAAGAAATATTATGTTTGTATATCCTTCCATAATCTTGGTTAGAATCAAACCATAGTCCATAATGATTGACCTACCCTAGTTAGGGTGGTTTGAATTATCACATAATTCTAATTCATGATTTTGGGTTGAATTGACTAGGTTCACAACAAGAGATGACTACCAGAGTAGGACATAGTTTGACCAAGATGCAAAGGTGGTGGAAATCCATAATAAAAGGATTTCAGTAATGGGGTGTCCAATAAGTAGATAAAGGAGATGAAAATAAATTTGTTGGTATTTTGAATGACTATCAAAAAACATTCATGTTTCTTGGCTAATCCTGGTTGGGGTAATATAAAGGGAAAATATGGATCCATT
Organism: Viscum album; assembly: GCA_963277665.1. Taxonomy (NCBI): domain Eukaryota; kingdom Viridiplantae; phylum Streptophyta; class Magnoliopsida; order Santalales; family Viscaceae; genus Viscum; species Viscum album. Next base: position 186,297,622 of record OY728133.1, on the reverse strand, counting down.
CCACTAGAATATTCAGGAAACATAATATTCTGATGTCAATAATTAGGGATATTGAATTTTGATAAAATAGTTGGAGACTAATAAGTGATAATTAATTTTATTGCTTAATTGTTATCATGATAATGTAATAAATCATTTCACATATTAATTTTTATAAATTGAAAGAAAAATCAAACCAAATATATCATTGAGGACCATACTCGAGAAGGAAACCCTTCTCACCGAAACCAATTTCCAAGAGTAGTAGAGGTGTTTACTCGTCATGAAAACATGTACGTGTATAGAATGATGTATCACCTTAAGGATATATATCATGAGAAGGAGATACAGGAGAGATATGATATCTCCAATTAGTTTTTCACAACTAATATTGGAGAGTCTTCACTAGATGGGCATAATGTATTCATGTTTGTTGGATAAATTGAACGCCTAGACATATAATGGATCAAGTTCCCGGATGAGTTGTATACAAATATCATCCTATTATCACTACCCAATACCTTCTGTAGATTTATTATCAACTACAACATGAGAAAAAATGAGAAGATTCTATTGGAACTTCTGACCATGATTCTACAAGTAGATAAAGACATGGGGTGTGACATTCCCATAGTCCTTATGGTGAATTAGAAGGGGAAGGACAAGGAAAAGGTGACAAGGATTTATATACAGACTGAAGCCACTAAGAACCATCCCTCCAAGAAGAGAATGATCTAGAGTTAGTGAAAATAATCAGAGTTAGTATGTTTTTCATGTGGAATTCTAGGCCACTTGAAAAGGAACTGCACCCAGAAGCACGTGGATGATAAAGGTTCATTTTTTATCCACTGTATTCTTTCCATTTCTATACATGGGTTATTAGATATATCATGTGAGGCCCACATATATATTAAAATTTAGTAACCAAGTATATTTTCAAATATTTCTAGAGGAGAGGTGGATCTTCGAGCTACCAATAGTGCGAGGCTGGCTGCGTTGGCCATTGGAGATTACCATCTCTCATTTACACCTATGATGAATTTGGTTTTACATAACTATTATTAGGTACCTAGTGTTACGATGAATATAATTTAATTATAATGTTTGGATATGGATGGATTTTTTTATGTTTGTAAATAAAGTTTGTTTATTTTAAAAGAACACCATATGTTATGGTATAGAACATTACAATAACTCTTTGAATGTATTAAATTATGAAATCCATGTATTCAAAATAGATAATTAAAGAAACTCACAATACTCAAACAACACCATGTTGTGGCATCACTATCTTTGTCATATAAATGATAAGAATTTGAGAAATCCCTACTAAGATGTTTATTTAGACTATATTGAGATAAAAACTCTTGATAGATATCTTGTTTTTTTAAAGGTAAAATGACCAATCCACCTTTCATAAGACATGGTGAAAGAGCCATAGAGAATCTAGGTTTGGTACACATGTATGTGCATGGTCCATTTCTAGTAAATTCTAGAGGTGGATATTCTTACATCCTTACTTTTACTAATGATTTGATTGGATATGGATATATCTACATTATAAGGTATATGTTAGAGTCAGTAGAGAAATTTAGGGAAATTACAAATGAAGTAGAGAATAATATTGGTACGAAGATAAAGAAGCTTAAATTGTATTGAGGTAAAGAATATATGATCCAATAGTTCATCAAACTTTTACAGGAGTCTGGGATTCTATATAAACTCATTGCTCCAAATTCACCACAATGTAATAGTGTTAGTGAATGGAGGTACGACACATTGTTGGACATAGTGAGGTAGATGATGAGTCATGTAGATCTTCCATTATCCTTTTAGGGATATTAATTTTAATCTGTAGCATACACATTAAACTAAGTACCAACTAAGGAGGAAAATGGAATTCCCTCTGAGTTATGGAATGTAAAGAAATCCATTTTGTCACACACACGTGTATGGGGAAGATATGTGTTTGTTAAGGAATTATTAGGAAAAAAACTAGCACCCCAGGGAATGAGGTGAATTATTATACGATACCCCTAGGAAATAAAATGATATTACCAATCTAACCCTTTAAACAAGAATGTTATTATCTCCAGACAAGATATATTTCTTTAGAGGGAGAAAATCCTCAAAAATAATAATGGGAGAAAGATTGACTTTTTAGAAGTTGATGATCAAGATACACATGAGTTGGTTTAGGAACATGTTCTACAAGTCCCTATAAAAGAGGATCTAGAAACACAAGTGATGAATAAGAGCTCAATATAGGAAAGGGAACTTGAGATAGTTGGTTTTTTAGTCACTAAGGATGGTGAGTCAATATTTTTAGACAATGATGGACCTCTCTAAAATAAGGATGTAGAAGAGAGCTCAGAAGATAGAATATGGAGAGAAGATATTAATTTTGAGATGGATTCTGTGTATCAGAACCAAGTCAGGGTTTTGGTCGATGATCCAGTTGATGTAAAGATTGTTGGATGAAAATAGGTGTTAAAGAGAATTCAAGACATATAAGATCATGTTAGATCCTATAAAGAATGTCTAGTTTCTAAAGGATTCAAAAAAATGTCAAGGAATTGATTATGATGAAATATTATCTCCAGTTTCTATGTTTAAATCCATAAGAGTCTTACATTACATAGTAGATTACCATGACTACATGATTTGGAAAATGGTTGTCAAAACCACATTCCATAATGGGAACCTTTAGGAAGATATCTATATGACACAATCAAAACTGTTTGGGACACCAGGTGAAGTGAAGGTGTTTTGAAAGATGCATAAATTATTTATGGATTAAAGAAATAATCTATGTCCTGGATCATTTGGTTTGATGATTCCATATAGGAATTTGGTTTCATTAAGAATGAATGTGATACATGTGTTTATAAGTAGTTCAATGGGAATGTAGTTGTTTTTCTATTATTATTTGGTGAAGATATATTACTTATTGGAAATTATGTACCAATCTTACAGTCAGTTAAGGACTAGTGGAACAAGTGTTTCTCCATGAAGGACATTGTTAAAGCAGCTAACATTCTAGGGATCAATATTATTCTTCATTGATCCAAGAGGCTACTTAGGCTATGTCAGGCTATATAAATTGACTAGATATTAAATAGATTTAGTATAGAACAATCCAAGAGGGTATTGCTTCTAGTGTCACATAGGCTACATATTTCTAAGAGAATGTGGCCTAAGACACAACCCAAGAAGGGTTGGATGAGTAAGATCCCATATCCTTCGGCTATAGGATACATCATGTATGGCATGTTATGTATCAGGCTTGATGTTTCCAATGTTTTGATCATGGTGGGAAGATATGAAGCAGATCTAGGAGAGTAGCATTGGACTACTATTAAGAATATCATTACGTATCTGTGATGAACTAAGGTTATGTTCCCTATGTATTGAGGAGAATAGGATCTTGTCATCAGAGAGTACGCTAATGATAGTTTTTTTTACAATTCATAATGATCTTAAGTCACAATTAGTATATTTTTTCTATTTCAATAGTGGAGTTGTGAGCTAGAAGAGTTCAATGTAGCCAGTTATCACCAATTCTACAGTGGAGTATAGATATATAAAAACGTCTAATGCAACCAAGGATGTAATTTGGATTCATAATTGTGTCCATGAGCATGATGTGGTCCCTATAAGTAGAGAACCAATCACATTTTATGGAATTAATATTGCAACGGTGGATCTTGTAAATTAACAAAGGTCACATTAATAGAAATATCACATTACCCAGATGTATCACCTCTTGAAGTTTTTATATAAATATGGAGAAGATTATGTGAGAATAGTGTCCATGGAAGGGAATGTGGTGGACCCATGACTAAATTCCAATCTTAGCAGAATCATGACTATCATGTGGGAGAATGTTTGTTTAGGGTTGTAATTAGTTGTCTCTTGTCCATGTGGGATTCTGTTAGAGTTGGTGGCCTAGAACCATCCACTTTGTACATTATGATGGATTTATATTCATGGATTTTAATATTAATTAATAACTTTTAACATATTTATTATTATTCTATTTGAACTACATGTGATAATGTCCTAAGGATAGATATTGTAGTAAAGGTGCATAGAGGATCCTTGCTACGATGAGAACCATGAAGTTCGATAACACTATTCTTGAATGCATGTTCTAGGGAAAGTATATGTTATTTTAGGGACACAGTTAATACCTTCCATTAGGGGTGAGGTCTCATAAAAGCTTTAGGCACTTTCTCATGGTTTGCGCCCATGGTAATATCTATGAGGATATTATGAGAAAAAGTAACGTTAGTAGGAAATCCCCATTTCTTAGGGTCATTGGAAGTCATATCTGTAGACGAGTGTATTGGTATGTAGACATTAAGATTATTACTAATGGGTATTAAAACTCACACACTTAGATGGATTGATTAAAATTGTGAAGACACACTGTTAATAATGAGGTAGGATATGTTGGGTGAATCATGAGTAATAATGAAACAATAGATAATGAAAGAAAGGATTTTTCCCTTCTATTCCATAACTGATGTTGATATCTCAGTCCATTTAATAGAATTAATATTTCCTAAATAAATCAATAGACCTAGGTATTAATGGGAATGTTCAATCCTGGGAGGTCAATGAAAGAGTAACTGAGTGTATTGGTTGATGACACTAGAATGAAACCCTCTTTATTCTTGATATTGAGACAAAGGGATTACATTACATGATAAGCATTCTTATGAGTTGACATGTCATTACTACATTAATTTATTTATCTATGGGTGGCTTGGCATGTTTCTAGTTGATAACATTGGCCTTTATGCAGGTTCCACCTAATTCTAATAACAAAGAGGCATATAGGGTCACACACTATGTGTATCCAAATATCTCAGTTAAATTTTCAGTTAACAAATTTGAATAGTGTTTATTACCAATTTTTGTTTAATAATTATTCAAGTATTTTTTATCACATTTATTTCAACATTACTTATTCTAGAGAATATATTGTGGGAGAAATAATAATAAATTAAATGTTAGTATAAAAGGTCAAATAAATGTGGTGGAGGATATAAAGAAAATGGAATGAAAATAGTACAGAACATGTATATTAATATAAATTCCGTGTAGTTTTTCTGGGGATTTGTGAGAAATAATATTATTTATGTTATTAAATAATATTTGGTGTCATTTTCTTGTTACATGTAAAGTGATAATAATTATCAAATGTTATTATTTGACATGGGGTCTTACTATGAAATAAATGAAATGAATAAATTCTTTTGGGTAATTAATTCATTTTATTATTCTAGGTAATATAAATCCCAATAACATTATTCAAATTTGTTATAGGTATTATTTATTGTTGTGAACAAAATATCTCTAAATGCTCTCTAGCCAAGAGATAATTTATTTTCTCTAAGAACACTCTCATGTTACGAGAGAGATCCCCATACACCGGATCAATGAGAGCACTTTGAATGTGGTTCTCAAGGAGATCGATGGAAAACATCACAACTGAAGGCTCATCCATTCTAACAACTATATATCCTTTCAGCAATTTTAAGAGATATGTGAAAATGGGGATCACCTCTAGAGGAAGATTATACATGGGTTTTGGGATGCAACAATGGATCACATTGGTTCATGACCGAAAGCATTAATAGATAGATAATTTCATCAAGTTAATTCTGGTATTTTAATTAATATAATTATAACCAATATATGATGATCATATCTATGGTTCCAAGACCACCGCATTTCATTTTCTCATTGTTATATTCAAAAGATCTAGTGCTTTTTCATTGCAAAAGATCTCTGATTGATCGTTGTTAATGATATAATTAAACTTAGGTACACCCATCCACACGATTATACTACATCCAAGTCCTATTGTATCTATTATTAAAACAATTTTCATCTCTACAATTTTGGGCATATTTTAATGATGAGTTAGACCACTATAATATCACTATTTTCAGTCAACCCATTCAGGGGCATGGAAATGATACTTTCTACACATTGAGTGGATGAAAAATGATAATAATGGGGGAGTATCTAATAGAATAAAAATTCCATATCCACTATATAAGCATCATCCCGAACAATATTCAGAACAATAGCATGGGTTGGTACAAGGATTGGGATCTACATGTTGGGGGAGGGACTTTACTGATGAGTATGAATGGAAATATATCATGCACTTTAATTTTCCACATTATAGGGCCATGATGCACCATATTAGTTTTTATGAAGTAGTTTGGTCATTCTAACTCCACATTTATGATCAATATGAGTTTTTTAAAGCATCAAAACTGGTATTCACCAGAAACCAAAGCCTTCCACCACCATAATTTGGCGGTGGGTATCGATCATTGGGATCATCATCACATCAGTGGAAAACTAGTAATGGGTTTACAATATGAGGATTTTCTCCCAACTCCAAGTTTATAGGGAATTGGGAGAAAACCACATCATAGTAAATATCCTTATGGACTAGATAAGATATATATTAAACCATCAACAACTCTTACATAAATATATCATGTTCAATACATGGTTAGATATGTTTTGAAATGTCCCACTTGTGAAGATGATATGGTGGGTGATAAAGTTTCCTGGGGAATCCAGGTCAGGGTCAAACAAGATGATTATAGTGGAAGGTTGATGTGACACCATAACTATAGAATATCAGGGATGATGTAATATTTTATTATAATGTCTTGTTTGCAGGGAATCAAATCTGGAAGGAATTATGAGTTTAGCAGTCTTGGAAACTCAGATTACATTCATGATATCCATAATACAGTGGTAAATAAAAAATATAAAAATAATACACAATAAAATTATATTAACTGCATCCATGAACACTTATTCAATGATTATTTCTTCAATACATGAGAAAATGAAACATAATAAGTGTGAGATCAAATTCTTAGTAAGGATAATTAAAGAATAATCAATAACGAGTCAATGAAAATAAATTAACAAGGAATGGTAAATAACGGATAATAAATGGATTTAAAATAAGTATATATTGAAAATTTAATATGGATGAGAAAAACACACATTTTATATAATGAATTAATAGATAATTATATGTATCCATAGATATGTCGACGAAAATATTAGGGACGAATAACAACTGAAACAAAGTGATAGAAATTATTAATTATTTGAATCCATGTTTCCTATGGACAAAGAACTAATAACATCAAGAAATTTCGCAATAAAATTTAACTATTCAGTATAAAACCATCTATTTTATCCAAATATTTCATCACATATGGCTACAAATTCATCACGGGGATTTTATTATCCCGTCCCTAATAAGTGGGGCTTATAATAAATGGCCCCCAACCCCATGTATTACATATCAAAAGCATTAAATGAATAAAATAATAATTTTATAAAATAATTAATGTGGCTCATAATATATCCCTATATAATAAATAATATATATTTATCAATTATTACTTTGTGGAGGATTACTAACAACAAGGGTTGTTTACATTAAAACATTCTTGAGTAAAAATAATCATTAAACATTTCAATGTGTCCCTTACTACATTTAAACATTTAAAAATTAATTCCCCATGAATTAAATGAATCATATAATATCATTAAAATAATTATATTAATGATATAACAAGCAAATGGGAAGTACAAAAAACATATAAAAGGAATTGGTTCATAACAAAAATAAGTCTTAAAGAAATGTAAATTGTGACAAAATACCTTACCATTACCTTACTTTTTTGTGTTGTTTTTATCCTCCAATAAAGTAATTTAAAATATATTAATAACTTATAGAAGAACCATAATAATGTTTTTAATAACATTTATTAAATTATTTTAATATTTTATACCCATTTGTTACCAGTCATTCATTAATTTCACTATTTGAGGTGTTAATTTTCATGTTTTCTCAAGTAAGTTTTAACTTATTTGTTGTTGTTATCATTAATTATATCTTGGTTTCATAATCTCTAGAATTTAAAACATGGAATAATTATCATATATAAATATTATATATGTATTTATAGATTTCCAATATATTTTTATATTATAAATGAAGTGCACCATTAATAGAGACAATAAGTCGTATGTACAGATGAACACTACCTTCATTTCGTTGTTGTATTGAATGAATGAAAAAATAAAACAATAGATATTTAAAATATAATTATAGTATCATATCTATTATAAATATGTTACATAGTTTTATTAAAATAATCCTTCAAATGTTCCATGTATGGTATGAATGATTCAAATCGCTTTGAGGGTGTGGTAGTCCACACATCCTAAAATAAATTATTGTATTTACACAAGATGGAAAGCATAAATATATTTTCTTAATAAAAAAAAGACAAAAAATTATATTATAGATATCATTTATAATATATAGAAATATATTTTCCATCATAATTTCTGCCATGATAGGTGGTAAAGTAAATGTAAACAATTATCATTTTGTGAGGCAGTAGTTCACCATAAATAGAAATAGAATGTATGATACCCATTATATTGATGTGTGTGTAATTATAGGTCAAATACTTTACATAAAAACATCCTTGAAAATTATGATTTAGATTTTTTATATAATAATGGAACAATGATATTATAGGGGGTAAATATATTGGAAATGAAACTAGAGATCTTGAGAGAAGATGTTACCTCTTAATCGGGTAACTTTATATGGTTTATACCAAAAGGATCCCTCATGATGATTTTTTCCAAATTGGAGGATTCTGGGATTAGAGAAGGTATTTATGGAGACTATGTTTACAACCATATATGATACAATGTGGGTTGAGATTTGTTAGTAATGGGTAGTGCTCTTTCCTTTTTATAGTTGAGGGGAGAATTGCCCTCTTGTAAATACCAAAAGGTATTCATTAATGGGAGTTATACCATACCCAATGATCATAAAAAATAGAATAATAATGGTTTAATGTAAATTAATGTTCGATGAAAACATCCAAAACATAAAAAAATGTGCATTTTAATAATTTGGTTCCTTAACTTCTTAGAATCAAGAATTTTATCATTTTTATTTTTATTAAAGCATCTACTTTTCAAACATTTGTAATTTAATTGTCAAGACTAAAATAAAGTTAGATTTTTTAGTAAATATTGATCAGATAAATTATTAATCTGATATAGAATTTATAAAACAAAAATACAATATTTTTTTTGTAATTAATTATAAAAGAACCACATGTGACACACAAAAACACTTCCTAAACCTGGACCTTGTTAACAAAACTTTTAAAATATATTGGTCAATATGGTAATTATAAAAAACTTATTAATCCATTAATATAAAATATTTATTAATTATTAAAATTTAAAAATTACATTATAGAATATTATATTTTTATTAACATTAAATCATTTAATAAAATATCAATTATTGTAACATATAAATAATTTCAATTTTGACATTTTTTATTTAATTTTAATTGAAAATATAAAAAATTATTAGAATTAAAATATATTTAGTTCAGAGTTTTGTAACATGAAATATTCATTTAAAAAAATAATGATAATAATTCAATCAATTCAATTTACTTATAATATTTATAGTATTTTTTATTTTAGTGGGTTATTAACTAAATGATCAATACGTTGGCATTTCATTAAAATTTTAAGTAACAAAACCATCTCTAAAAATTATTGATAAATTATTATGATAACCAGAAACCATTTATATATCAAAATGATATGTATAACTGAAAATATTATTTTCATTACATATCTTAATGTTTTATAAATGTTAATGGTAATGAAAAGTTCCTTTTTTATCTTCTTCACTACAAAATTTTTTATATAGGTCACATCAATTTAATTATATTCCAATAAACCATAAAATATTAAAAAGGGTGGATTTTTTTCAAATTATTATATACCAATGGATTTTGTCATGTGTGTAGGTCATTTTGGTTCTTATGATTAAGGTTTGGTCCCTTATTTTGCATAATCATACCTTAATCAACGAAAATGATTTTAATCATATTCACTAATCATTTTGGTAAAAAAATTATGTTGATATCATTATATCAAAAATACTGTAATGATTACATAATTTTATGTATTTTTTCTATAAAGAATATTATAGAAGTGTGAAAATTAAGAGTAATGCTAATCTTGCACATCTTTTGAGAAATCAGGTTTCTAAAATAGAGAAGTTAAAATGAGAAGTACGTTTTTATATATACTTTAAATAAAATAACAATTAAAATGAAATAATTTGGAGGAATATATGAATAATATATCTAATGTTACAATATAAATATCTTAAAATATAATTTAAAATTAATAATTATTTCAATGAGAAAGGGAATTTCTTACTAAAATGATGTATTTTTCAGTATTCATCAAAAAATGAAACTTCTTAGAAAAATACAAAAAACTCACCAAAAGAAAATTTTGAAATTTTTAATTAAAAGTTTATATTTATTTTGATAAGTAAAATCTATAAAATTTCCCAAATTTAGATTTAAAATAGGAGGGCCATTAAAATGCTGTAAAATATAGACTTGTGTGAAACCCAATCTGACTTACTATGGTGTGTAGCATAAGCTCCACATGGTGTTCCTTATAAAGAGAGGAAATATAATATTTATTCTAAAATGGAAATAATTTAATTTATTGGGGTTTAAAATTTTCAAAACCCTAATTAAATTATGTCCTCGCTATTTAAAATTGATATCCAAAATCAAGGAATTATTATTGGAAAATAATATTGTTTAAAAACCAACATCATAAATAGGGTAAATAAAAAATATTCATAAAAATATAGAAAGTAAAATGCAATGTAAAAAAGTAGGATTTAAAATATGATACCATTAGTTAATCTATGGATATAAAAGAGAAATCTAACTATCAGGTTCTGATGAAGTGTTATAGAGAACATTTTCTACTAAAATGTGTAGACCACAAAACAATAAACTTGGGGTGTGAATAAAGGTAATTGATATCATCAAATAATAATTATAGTAGGAAAATGTTTTTGTTTTATGATACTTTACTTAATGTTTATGAATTCATTCACTAAATTGGAATATAAGTAAATATACTTACTTGGTAAGTCTTTGTATGCACAATCTTATCCTTTGGTCATACCATGAAATATTTCTAGTTCATCTCATAGAACAATATTCATCATATAGTGATGAAATATATCAATCTCTAGGTCTATATCCAATGTTCAACTCAAGAAATTTCATTAATGGTTGACCTTTACAAAATATTGTAATCCAACACATAGAAAGATAGAAACTGGTGTTCCAAGATAAACTTATCATTAACATTTAATCAATATTAATAGACTCTAAATTTTCTCATTAAAAACATGTCAATGACTTCATCACGTTTCATATTGAAATAATTTAATAACTATAATTATAATTTAATCATAATATAACCATCCATTCTTCCTTATAATTCATGTAAGAAACAAGTTACTAGATATATTTTTTAAATCCAAAAGTGTTGAAAATTCCATCAATGATAGAATTTACCACTTGTTAAAAAGTCATTAATCAGTTCCATGGTAGTTAGAAGTTGTCTAAATCAATAATGTTTTAATCATTATCTCAATATAAGTAACATATTATGGGTTCTCATTCACTGTATAATTATGATTTATTCAGAATAACATTTCATAGTACACTTCAACAGATGATCTCAAATCCTTAATATAAAGTAATTTAGTACAATTAGTACATATTTCATAAATCCTATGATGAGAACATCATAATAAAATACTTTTACAACATATGTAATAGATAAAAATACATTTGTAAATTCATCATTCCACTTCAGTTGTCTCAATAACATATTCTTGACCTTGTTCCATTATCTTCATCTAATGTATATAATATTTATTATTAGAGCATTCATTTTCATAGTTCCCCATCTCCCTGGAGTTGTAACAATGAATAGTAGTATTTTACTTCATTCCTTTTCATTTTTATTCAAGGTGAGAATTTTATACAAACTTTGAAAAAACTCACAATCCTTGCAAGAATTTACTAGAGAGAGTCATTCAACAATTATCACATGTTAGAAAATCCTATTTCCCCTTCACCTTCTTTGACTAATTCTCCTTTGTATGGTGTTTAAAAGACCTCTTCTTCTATTGGTTTCCCCTGAAGCCATATGACATGGATAATTCATTCCTTTTCTGGATATCACATAAAAATATTTCATCGTATGATGAAAATTTTTGTTACACTGGTGCCCTTCAGAGACCTGGATTATGACTGTCAATAAAATGGTTCATCTTTCACTCAATGTTACGTATATAATCTGCAGCATTCCTGGATAACCATATAAATTCAGTTTCATGCCCTCAAACACTCTATTATTTAATTTTCATTAATCTAATAAAATTTATCTTTATCTTATTTTTTTATCACAAGGGATGTATTTATTGAAGAATGTATCCTTAAAAGTCATGTATTCTATGCGTTCAATTTATTCATCCTCCCTTTTATTCTTGATCAGAGACCAACACTAAGCATGATCACCATGGATAAAATACATTGCAAGTGTAACCATTTATATTTCACTTAATACCAATGTTGTAAATATCTTTTCTACATTCCTAATCCATTTCACAACTATAATTAGATTACCAGTCCCATTGAAAATTGGAGGATTCTAACAAATAAAGCTATCCAACATAGAATATTCTCTATGTGAAATTTTTTTCTCTATCAAAGAACATTTATGTGTCATAACCTTACTAATAATCCCCAATATATCCTTATCTTTCTCCACTCCAATAATTTCTACATGGATTTCTCAATATTGAAACCTATACATTAACTTTGAGGGTTAATAGACATCATTCATCCATGTTCCATTTCTAGAAAATGAAAAACACTGGATTATCTCATAAAATTATGGACTTTTTAAAAATATAAACATATTATAGTGCATAATATAAATTTATGCAATGTAATTACATGAATCATAATCCATGATTACTTTGGGGAAATCGTTAGTTTTGAATCCTTCATAATGGAAGGTAAAGAAAATGTGAACTATCCTAAGTGTATCCCTCAAGATTTTCAAATGAGGTGAGTAGAATGTCTAATTTTCATGTACCAGGGATTCTTAAGTTAGGCCCAAAAAACATGTTGGAGTTTTTACTCTAAAGTACATCTGTGTGAGAACTACATCCACTTGTAGAATCCAGACATAAGTGTATTTCATGGAATACCCACAAATCAATATGTTACCAAAATTGTAGGGTGGCATTTTATAATTATCCTGAATGTCTATATTATGGTTGTACTCTATAATATCTGTTTTCAAAATTTGGTTTCCAAATATTCAGATAAAATTCCTCTAATACAAATTGTAATGCCCCGACACTAGATGCTCGAAGAAGATGACATATTTTATTAGATTGTCTTGTTTACAAGAAAAAAATCTCAAAGGGAATATCAGTTTAGAAATTTTAGAAATAGATATTACACATGTGATATCCATAATACATTTGTAAATACTAAATACAAACATGATACATAATAAAATAAAATAAAATACATCCTTGAACTATTATTCAATTATTTCATCACGATAACCAGGGGAATGTAAACAGAGTAAGAGTGAACTACAGTGATCATTAATGATAAGTAAAGTGGAAGAAATAAAAAATAAATGAGAATAAATTAACATGGAAAAATAAATAACTAATAACACTTTCCATTCCAATAACTAGTTAAAAAAATTCAATATGGAAAGGAATGAAACTGAAACACATGTTATTTAATCCATTAACTGATAAATACATATATCCACAGATATGTCGACAAAACATATTATGGCATAATAATAATTGAAACCAAATTATGAAATCATTAATTATTTTATACCATATTTTTTAGGTACTTGAAACAAGAACCGTTGATACCTTTCACAATATAGTTTATCTATCATGTGAAAACCCATCTATTTTGGGAAACTATTTAAATTCGTGAGACTATCGATGCATCAAGGGTATTTCAATAATCAGTCCCCAACCCATAATTGTCCCCAAAATTTGTCTTAATAGTATAAATAGTTCTTATAATAGATTAACAGATTTATTTTACAAATAATGGCCTAATTATAGATCTATACTAAACAATATGGTTTGTAGACATTACAACATACTTGAGGAAAAATAATCATTAAACATTCAAAAGATTCTCATACCACTTTAAAACATTTAAATAATAATTTCCTATAAATAAAATTAAACTTATAATATAATGAAAATAAGAATATTCATTATATAAAATTTCAAATGGCAATACAGGAAACATATAGAAGTGAATTTGTGCATAACAAAACTTTGTCTCAATGGAATGAAAATTGAGATGAAATACCTTACCTTACACATAATTTTTTTCATGAGTTATTTATCCTCTAATATAGTGGCTTAAAATATGATATTAACTTGTAATATAACCATAATCTTGTTTATAATATCATATATTAACTTCTTATAATATTTCATTACCCATTTGATAACACATGTTCATTAATTTCACTATTTCGGGTGTTAGTTGCCTAGTTTTCTTTAGTATGTTTTATCTTTTTATTTACTATAATCATTAATTAGATTGTGGTTTAATAATCACCATAATTTAAAACATGGATTAATTATCATATATAAAAAGTATATAAGTATTTATTGTAGTCTATTATATTTGGAGATTAGAAATGAAGTGCATCATTAATGGAGACAGTAGGCCATACTTAAGAATGAACCCTATATTCATTTCATTATCATATAAAAATAAATAATAAAGAAATGATAAAGATGTATATTATAATTCCATTTTCAAACTTATTATATATATGGTAAATATTTCTTATTCAAACCATCAATTATGCATTCCCTGTATGGTATGAATGAGTCACACTTCTTTGAGGGTGTGGTAGTCCATGCTTCTTAAATCCAAAATATCTTATATACATTAAATGTAAAACATATCAGTATTTTATAAATAAAATCTAAAGAATAATAAAGAAATTATAAATATCATATATGAAATATATATTTAGATTTTCCATCATAATGACCACTATGATAGGTATTAAAGGAAAAATTAATGGTCATCATTTTGTGAGGTAGTAGTTTTCTGTACATAGAAACATAGTGTTTATTACCCATTAGATGGTGGTGTGTGTAAGTGTTCATATAAAATGTTACATTAAAAATAATAGTATATTTAGGATACTATTTTTCTATATAAAATTAGAATAATGATATTTGAGGTGGTGGATAATAGAAATGAAACTAGAGATATTGAGAGAAGTTTTTACATATTAATCATCTAACTTCTTTTGATTTGTATAAAAATGAATCATTGAAAGGATTTATGCCCAATAGTAGTCTTCTACAATTAGGGGAGGGATGTTAGGAGAATATTTTATGAGATATTGGGTGATATAACATGGCATGACAGGTGTGAGTAAGGTGTAGAGGTTTCACCTTTTTATAGTGGAGGTGGAGTGGTACTATTGTAAATAATAAAATGTCTTAATTAATGGGAGGTATACCATACGAAAATACCTCAAAATAAAAAAAAATGGATTAACTAACAATAGTGGTCTGTGTAAACTGCTACCAAAAAAATGTTCATTTTAATAATTTGGTTCGTTAAATTTTATGATACCCCAATTTAATCATTTTGATTTTTATTAAAGCATCTATCTTTCCAACCTATATAATTTAAACATTAAGAGAAAAATAAAGTTTTATTTATTAGTAAACATATATATAATTAATAATTAATATGATATAATATTTATAAAATAAAAACATATAGGTTTTTGAAATTAATTTTAAAAGAGATGCATATGACACTATAAAACATTGTGTGAAACCGGACCATGTTAACAATATTTATACAATTTATGGTTAAATATGTGAATTATAAATTATTATTAAGTAAATTAATAGACCATATATAAATTTTAATAATACATAAAAATCACATTTTAGATTATATTATTTTTATAAATTTTTAATCATGTAATAAAATGTCATTTATTTTAAAATATAAATATTATCAATTTTGAGACTATTTATTTAATTTTAATTTTAAAATATAAAAAAAAGCGCATTAAAATACATTAAGTCTAAATTTTATTTGGCCAATATATTCATCTAAATAAATAAATAATGAATATAATTAATTCAATTCCCTTAACTTTAAATTTTTATAGTGTCATTTATTTTCATTGGTTATTAACTAAATAATCTATACGTTGGCATTTCATAAGAATTCTATGTAGTTAAACCATATCTAGAAAATTATTGATAAATTTTTATGATAATATTAAACCATTTAAATTTAAAAATGTTATATATAATCAAAAATATGAGGGTTTTTACATATCTCAATGTTTTCTAAATGATTAAGGTAAGGAAACGTTCATTTTTGGTCTTTTTCGTTACATAATCTTTTATATAGGTCACTTCATTTTGATAATATCCCAATAACCAATAAAATAAGACACAATTTGGGATATGAATGAATTATTCGCATCCAATGGATTTTGTGAAAGTTTTCATGTCATTTTATCCCATAAGATAAGGATTAGTCCCTAATTAAGGTTAATCTTACCTTAATCACCATAATAAATTTTAAACACTTTCACTAATCATTTTAGAAAAAAATTAAGTTTTATTATTAGATCACAAATATTTTACTGATTAGAAACATGTATATCCATTTTTAATAATTCAATTTTACTTATGTTGGAAAATTAATACTAACGCTAATCCTGCACATCTGGTGAGAAAGTGGATTTTTAATGTAGACACATTCAAAAGCTCAATAAGATTTTATATCTAATTTTAATATAAAAATGGTTCTAACAAAATATCAATTATACATATATTTTTAATTATTTATTTTTAATGATGGTTATATGTTATTGTTATTTAAAGTGACTTTGAAAATAAATTTTTAACAATGGTTGACAAAAACTAACATTGTAAATGAATTATTGTATTGTTTTTTTCAGAATAGTTTTACTATAAGCAATGTGAAAACCCAACTGTAATTTGTTTTATACATCTTTTATTAGATATCCCACATGGAAAACAAATTATTCATGTAGTTTATGATATAACCCACATAGAAAACCATTATTATTGAGGGTTTTCAAAATCTGTTTTCGAATAACTGACATTAAAATCCTATTCAGAATGGTTTTCACATCGGATATAGAAAAATTATTTGAAAACACATTTTTTCAAAAAATCATACATTCAATACTCATGTCCACAACAAACAAAAACATAAACACTATAAAAATGAATATAAAAAAGAGAATAAAAGAAACTAGAAAAACCCATTAACAATTACAACTTTAGAAATTACAATATAGATTACAAACAACATAAAATACAACAAAACATGTACAATTTTTTTTTCCATCCAAACACATTTACAATTATCTCTATCCATGATACGATATTATGTACAAAAAAAATAAAATCTAACCAAACCCATAAAATTATTTTCCCAATCAACATTTAATTTTCTAATCTCTAGTTCACTATATGCTCGAGGGTTTTCAAAATGATACAAATTAAAAGTAAATAATTTATCATGTATTTTGAATAAAAAGACAAAATAAGGATATGTTTCTAAATAAATTTTACTTGCTCATACATCATAACTTCTCCAATTGAAATTATTTCATACATAAATCTTAACACGTAATACTTGTACTATTTTATTCCTTATATGTTTATAAAAAAATCTTTTTAAATATAATTTTCTATTAAAATAATAGCAAAATATGAAAATTAAAAATAAAAATTTTCCTCATCTTTTACATATTTCATATTGGTTCTATTTTTCTTTGTAGTTTCTCGAAATAAAATCCACCCCTATTAGAAAATAATAACAATGAAATAAATTTACAATTCATTATAATACAAACCAGTATTAAGAAATTAAAACTTACATGTATAGTACATCCTTAAAATATTTTGTTGCACCTCGCAATGGAAAGAGAATAACTAATATAGTGTCTTGTCCCTTTGGAAAAACCACCTAACATCCAGTTTCCACTAATATAATAAGAAATTTTATATAACTGGTTATTATGTTATATGATATATAACACTCTTTGATATATATGTTTCATTCTCTCGAAGATAAAAAAACATGTAGCACTAAATAATTTCATCATGTTGAAATATTTCATCAATATAAACTAATTATTCTACATTATTCAATGTTATTGTTACAGGTGAAATTTATTGTCGATCTATAAATCCATATACATCTATTTTTTTAATGCTCCTCACACATTGTATAATTATACCAAATAAAACATATTCATAAGTATAATTTTATCGAAATGTTTATGTAAATAATTATGTTGAAAAACTATAATCATGTTGATTCGCAACTAATCTATAGTTTTAGGCTCTATGACCTCAATTTTTAAAAGCACCAAATTCATTGCACGCCTACAAATACCAAATTCTATTAGAATCTCCAAAATATTTGAATATCATTGAAATCCATCATGGATAATAGAATAACTTATTGAAGTCATAGAACATAATATTTTTTTTTTTGTGAATGAAGTATTTATTTACCATTAAATTATTCATTTTATATAATAGTTAAATATATGATAATTAAAATTTTATGAAAAATTTATCTAAAAATGAAATTAAAGGTAAAATATACACATACCACTATACTAATATATCTCAGATGTCTAGATTGAAAAACTAAAAAGTGGTGTATACTGTGTCCAACTGTACTCACCTCATTTGTTGGTAATTTTACACCATCTAATATATCAATAATATCATATACAAAGGCTCTATGATGATATATATAAAACTATTAATGATGAATGGTTTATCCAAAATAAAATATCATCCCATATGTAAAAATATGATTCTATGGATCATCAACATATAACTCACAATAATGGATATGTTGTGGAGGATGGGGTGTAGAAGATAGATAAATAGTGGGGTCTATAGGTGGATGTAGATGAGTGTGAGCCAATGGGTGATTTTTAAGTGTATTCTAATACTATCAATTCATTTCTACAAACATTGACTGTATGAAAACTCTGATAATATCCTCCATCATGTAAAGTCCCGTAAAATTCAAGAGAAATTTTTTCTTAATTTTCATGGTAATTTTACAAGAATGCAGTTTCTAATATAACCTGATTCTGAGGCCCGGTGTGCCTGGAATAAATTTCTAAAGTTTAGCTCAGGTATGTTCAGTGAATGAATGAGAAGGTTTTTTTATCTTTTGAACCAGTGCTCGGAATCGACTTCTGAGGGCACAGATGGATTCGCAGCACCAGTAATTACTTAAGAAGATCTTTTTCGGAGTAGTGTTTTCATGGGAGGAGTTGTTAAAAATTTTGTGGAAGATAAAATAAAAATTGAGTTACAATTTTTATTTCTTTAAAGTAGTTATATCCTTTGAGTGGAGGTTAGGGAACTACCCATGAGATTTTGAGAGGGTGGTGGGGGCCACACGATACCCTAACCCCCTTGATCTTCTCATAACCCCCCTGACCTCCCTTAACTCACTTCCCTCTTAAATTTTGTAACTCCACTTTAACTTGTGTAACTCTCCCCTCTCTCCTCTTTAATTTTGCCAAAACACATATTAAATTAATTGATTAAACCTCTTTAATTAATTTAACTAAGTGTTTGAATTTTTAAAAAAGTTTGAATGCATGGAAAAATAATAAAATAATAAGAGGCCTTATTTTATTTTTGGGAGTTTTTTTGTGTGAGAGAATTTGGGAGAGAGCTCTTCCCTCTTCTGAAGAACATCATCTCCAAATGAAGAATGACCATCCGACTCAGTGAAGAGCGCTCTACGTTTTCTCCATTCTTTTTTCTTCCTCTTCCGTGACAAGGAAGGAGACACCGACCATGGAGACCGACGCCATCAACAACGTTCTCCTTCTTCTTCCGAAGATGATGGAAGCGATACCTTTCATCCGCGAAACCTGACTACCCCGACGTTCGACTACCGCGATGTTCGACTTCCGCGACTCGATGACGTGTGACGTCAATTTCGAGGTAGGGAAATTTTTTTGATGTTCTATTATCTTTTGAGAAAAGAACGACGAGCGCAGACCAACCGTTTCTAGGTTGATCCGCGGATCATTCGTTCATGCAGGTTGATGTTGAGGTTTATTGATTTTGCCGTGAAATATTTCTTTTTCGTACGGCGAATTCTATTTGATGTCCACTTGCTATCATTATGACGGGAGGAGGTCAGACCGCACAAACACGGCCAACCCTCCTCCCCCTTGTTGTTGATTATGTTGCAGTTCGGAAGATGGCAGCACGGTGCGACGACACTGCGCGAGAACCTGGAGTGATGCGGCAAGGATGCGCGGCGCCGTCGCGCCGCGCCGTCAAGGCCAAACAAAAGTCTGGTCGTAGTCGGGGTCGTGAAGGCAAACAGAAGACTCCGCAGTTGTTTCTTTTTATGTGCGGATTGTCGAGAATTGATAGAACGGGCCACAGAGACGATTTGATGTTTCTGCAGTGAAGAACGGGACCTAGGATGAGCATCGGTGCATGCGGAATTGAAAACGGACCACCGGAGCATCTCTGGTGGCCTGCGGACACCACCGGCGGTGCGAGATGCCAGCGCGGCGGCGCCGGTGGCCGCAGGCGGTGGCCGGCACCGGCCGGCCACCCGGAGGGGGCAGTGCCCCGGCGCGCTGCCTGGAGAAACCGCCGCGGCTTCAGCCGTGGCGACGAGCTGGCGGATCCCGCGGCCTCGCGAGATCCATGGGGGACGAGGCGCGTGTCGCGTCTGCGGAGCAACGACTCACTGGTCGAGCCAGCGAGCCCCCCGGCCGAGTCGGGCCGGCTTGGGCGGACCGGTCCGGGTCGCGCCCAGACCGGACCGGGCTGGGTCGCGCCTAGTCGGGTCGACCCGGTTCAGGCCGACCCAGGGGGGGTTGGGCCGGGTCGGTACGGGCCCAGACCCCCCATTTTCGGACCTTTTCAATATTTTTTGAATATCCTGGGCTACGGACCTCCGATCGATGCACCTTCAGTTGTGATGTGATCCTTGGACCGAGATGGTCGTTTTGACATATCGCACTCAAGGTTTCAGAAAACTTTGGGTTCGACTGTGTTTGTTTGTACACGAAACCAACCAGGCCCTCGTAGCGGAAACACTCGTAACTTGAGCTCCGGGCGTCCGATAGACGTGCCATCAACTTTGTTAGATTCCTCTTGATGAGACAGAACTTTTGGCGTAATTCGCATGAGTATTGGATGCAGTTGGATAGTGGTCAGGTTGGATTTCTCCCGAAATTCAACTGGGCGCCTGGAACGGAAAAGATGATATCTTTTAGACTGGACGTCCGTTTGATGAACCATCAGTGGCGTTAGTGATCACGTGGAGAAACAGTCCCATTGAGTATACCCTATGAGAGTTCAGGGTATATTTGAGATACGACCGTGTTGGTTCGCATACACAACCAACCGGGCCCCAGGGACAAAAATGTTAGTAACTCACAGACCAGGCATCTGATTGACACGCCGTCTGTCGCGTTGAGATCCATATGACGAGGTAGTTCTTTGAGATACATATTTGTGGGACTTTGAGATACTTGGAGTATCTAATAGTAGCTCATGGAGCGGACCATCTCGGAGATGAGCGTACGGAGTACGGAGACCGTGTAGCTGGCTGTGACCTGATGACTTCTTGTCTGATTCGATTCGGAGTGACTAGCATAGCCCAGTGGGGAGCACTACTTTGTGAGGTGGCAGAACCATGGAGGAGGAGAACTACTGTGTGGGGTGGAAGACCCGCAGTACTCGACAGGAGGAGTATCTCTGTAGGCTATAAGGGGGAGCACTATTGTGTGAGGTGGAAGACCCATGGCGGAGGAGCACTACTGTGTGAGGTGGCAGACCGACGGTACTTGACAGGAGGAGTACCTCAGCAGTCAGAGGTTGGTGAGAAGTTCCTCGGAGACATGACATGATCACTGTACTCCTCGAGACGGAGCTCTTCAACAGTTACGGTTTCGAAAATGAAAATCCTGGTTTGAGCTGAGTCTATGACCTTTGTGTTTACCTCATGATTGATATGGGTTACTTGATAACATGGGTATATGTATGGGAATATACCTAAGTAGAGGTTATCTGTTGAGATCTTCTTTGTGGATATCCTTGTTGGTTTTAGTGAGACGTCGAGGGTCTCGGGGTCCCTACTGTGTATCCTTATACTCACCCCTGCACGGGCTATGCCCGCACCTCGTTGTGTTGGTTGTAGACGACGGGTAGTGCTGATAGAGACTGAGTGTTCTAGGATTGGACGGTAACCATAGGTGGACCATAGGACGAGATATTACCCGGAGGTGGACAACCCGACGAGTCAGTACCCGGAGGTGGACCACACAACGCGTCAGTACTCGGAGGTGGACCACACGAAGAGTCAGTATCCGAAGGTGGACTTCACGATGAGACGACACACGGAGGAGGTTGACCGGCGAGAGCATTGAAGAGCTGCGCTATCTCTAACTACCCTTCAGGTAAGATCCGAGGAGGACGACCCAGGAGTTGCTTCCTTTCTTCCAGCTATTTTCTTTGTTCAGTTGTAGCTATATTTCTAGTTGGGTTTGTATTCTGGCCCATTTACTATTCAGAACATTATTTGTACATAGTGTTTTACTTCCACTTGTACTATATGGTGTTTTTATACTTTTATAAAGTCAATTCCTTCCCATTATCGGGATTTACACATTTGGTGCTAGTCGCCAGCCCCTGGCCTATGGAAGGCGGGATTGGGGTAGTCACGGCATGGGCCACAAGGACGGGTCGTGACAAATTGGTATTAGAGGAGTCAGTTCAACCGCAGAACTTATAACTCTGATATTTTCTTTCTGTGAAGCAATAGTGTTAAGGGTACCGAGTGTGGTATTCAGTTCAGGGAGTCCATTTTTGGTGCGGCGGCTGACGTATCCATACACGAGGACCTTGACAACTGATTTCCTACTTTGTGCACGAAAAAACTGATTGTGTGTGTGTTTCCAGAAGTTTTTAAAAGTCATCTCAAACCAGGTCAGCTCACCAGGTATAAATCGTTTTACCATGTCATGTTTTTTTATTTCAGGATGCCTCCTCGCAGACGACCAGCTAGAGCCCCGAGAGTTGTTCGTACTGAAAGCCCGCTGAGCGACGTGGCCTCAGTACAGGGCCCTATCCCAGTTGAGGCACCAGCGGTACTACTACCCGTTGGGCCACCAATGCCACCATCCCCATCAGTAGAGGGTGCACATCCCTTGAGTGCACTGCACGAGTTCTAGTGTTAGAGGCCACCCAGGTTCAGGGGAGAGACAGACCCACAGGCAGATAAGGATTGGCCGGAGGCTGTGGTGAGAGTCTTCAGGCTAGTGGGGACGCCAGCAGATTTCACGGTGATCCTTACTGCCAGCCTACTTCAGGTAGCAGCAGGCAGATGGTGGAGTCTGATGCTCCAGATGCATGACGAGGCGACACTTCTATGGGCAGACTTTGAGAGCCTGTTCCGGGTAGAGTTTTTACCAGCCACCCTTCAAGCGGTGCGTATACAGGAGCTACTTTAGCTGCGGTAGGGCAGCATAATAGTGGCGCTGTTTTCAGCAAGGTTCATAGACCTCTCGTACTACTCCACAAATATGGTACGGGACCCGTTCTTCAGGGTCTGAACCTTCGAGCAGGGGCTCAGGTGAGAGATTAGAGATTCTATTGTTTCTCACAGCATTCTGACGTAGACATGGGTGTTGAAGAGAGCCCTCTTAGTGGAGAGTTTCCTCGCTGAGCAGTCTCCAGCAGCAGGACCCACCACTAGCTGGCATGCGGCAGAGTCTTCTGTAGCAGGCAGTAGGAAGATGACGTAGAGGTCCAAGAGGACCAGACCTATAGGTGGTCGACCGTGTGACTCATGGTCGGTAGTGCGAGGCACCAAGGGGAATGACAGAGCCAGACCTTCCATGCAGTGTTACTCCTACGGCGGGATTGGTCACATGGCACGTGACTGTCTGACGCGCCATGCAGATGACTGGAAGTTAAATGAATAACCTCCCAGG
Organism: Viscum album; assembly: GCA_963277665.1. Lineage (NCBI taxonomy): Eukaryota > Viridiplantae > Streptophyta > Magnoliopsida > Santalales > Viscaceae > Viscum > Viscum album. The sequence continues at coordinate 186,273,541 of OY728133.1, read as the reverse complement.
CAGAGGCAGAGGTTCGATCAAGGCAGACCGCTAGGAGCTGAAGGACGAGGGAGGGGAGCTGGACGTGCAACTGGAGGTGGACGACCCTTCGAGGTGTTTCCACCACCACCACCAAGAGGTCCACCCCGACCATAGAGAACAGGTGGACATGGGAGAGCTCAGCTTCAGGAAGTAGAAGCTTACGACTACGGAGCTCCGGAAGCGAGTGGAAATGAGCGGAACTAGTGGTGTATATCTAGTTCCATGATGATGTTGTTGTTACATTTGTGTGTTTGTACCATGAGCTGCAATAATATAAAGAAACTTACCTTTTTTAAAAGTTTTCTTTCATGTACTTTTGTTTCGTTGGTACTGTGTGGTCCCGGTTAAGGCTATTGACTTGAACCTCACTTTTGAGATTTCTACTGGAAGAGACCCAGTAACCTCACACTAATGCCGACAGTGTGACTCAACCCTTGGAGGTGACAGTGACAGTAGGATCTCATGGTAGTAACGTCGAGGCCTTACGACATCGTCCATGGCATGAATGCATCATTCATGTCCTGATTGACTGTATTAGGCAATGAATGTGGTTCATCCTAAAGATGAGACCGGAATTCTCTTATCGGAAAAGAAGAAATCATAGCAGCTCCTCTGAGACTAGAGAAGGTCCAGGTCATCCAAGAGCAGATGAGGACAGAACAGGGCCAACAGAAGACTTATGCTAACAGGAATTGGAGACCTCTAGAGTTCGAGGATGATGATCACGTCATTATACGAGTTTCACCTCGACGAGGTTTACGGAGATGTGGCCAAGGCGGAAGTTATCTCCGAGGTTCAGTGGACCTTCTTAGGTCCTCAGCTTGGTAGGCGAAGTGGTTTACCTCTTGACGCATCCACCTCAGATGCACCAAGTGCATGAAGACTTCCACGTATCTCAACTGAGGAGATACGTGTGTGATCCTTAACATATCATCGACCTCAGGGAGTTGGATGTCGAGGACAGGGCGACATACGCGGAGGTTCCAGTGGGGATCGGGGATTGATAGGACCGGATCCTACAAGGACGGATGATTCCTCAGGTGCACTTTCTCTGGCAGTTCGGGAACCTCTAGGTGAGCACATGAGACCAGGAGGCTCAGATGCGTGCTCAGTACCGCTTTTGTATCCCTAGTTTGTGTTAAAGCTTTACGAGGATGTAAATCCCTGAGGTGGGAGTAATGTAAAGACCCGTAAAATTCAAGGGATATTTTTTCTTAATTTTCATTGTAATTTTACAAGAACACAGTTTCTGACAGCGCCTGATTCCGAGGCCCGGTGTGCCCGGAATCAATTTCCGAAGTTTAGCTCAGGTACGTTTAGTGAACGAACGAGTGGGTTTTTCTATTTTTTGAAACAGTGCTCAGAATCGACTTGCGAGGGCACAGATGGATTCGCAGTGCCGATAATTTCTTAAGAAGATCTTTTTCGGAGTTGCGTTTTCACGGGAGGAGTTCTTAAAAAAATTTTGGAAGATAAAATATAAATTGAGTTACAATTTTTATTTCATTAATGTAGTTATATCCTTTGAGTGGAGGTTAGGGAACTACCCATGAGAGGTTAAGAGGGTGGTGGGGCCCACATGAGACCCTATCCCCCTTGATCTTCCCATAACCCCCTTGACCTCCCATAACTCACTTCCCTCTTAAATTTTGTAACTCGACTATAACTTGTGTAACTCTCCCCTATCTCCTCTTTAATTATGCCAAAACAAATCTTAAATTAATTGATTAAACCACTTCAATTAATTTAACTATGTGTTTGAATTTTTAAAAAAGTGTGAATGCATGGAAAAAAATAATAAAATAAGGAGAGGCCTTATTTTATTTTTGGGAGTTTTGTTGTGTGAGAGAATTTGGGAGAGAGCTCTTCCCTCTTCTGAAGAACATCATCTCCAAACGAAGAACGACCTTCCGACTCGGCGAAGAACGCTCTAAGTTTTCTCCAATCCTTTTTCTTCCTCTTCCGCGACAAGGAAGGAGACGCCGATCGTGGAGACTGACGCCAACAACAACGTTCTCCTTCTTCTTCCGACATTGACGGAAGCGATACCTTTCTTCCGCGACACCGGACTACCCCGACGTCAGACTACCATGACGTTCGACTTCCACGACTCGACGACGTGTGATGTCAATTTTGAGGTAGGGAAATTTTTTTGGTGTTCTCTTATCTTTTGAGAGAAGAACGAAGAGTGCAGACCAACCATTTCTAGGTTGATTCACGGATCGATTGTTCATGCAGGTTGATGTTGAGGTTTATTGATTTTTCGGTGAAATATTTCTTTGTCGTACATCGACTTCTATTTGATGGCCGCTTGTTATCATTATAACGGGAGGAGGTCAGACTGCAAAAACACGGCCGACCCTCCTCCCCCTTGTTGTTGATTATGTTGCAGTTCAAAAGATGGCGGCACGGTGCGACAGAACCGCACGAGAACCTGGAGTGATGCGGCAAGGATGCGCGGCACCATCGCGTCGCGCCGTCAATGCCGAACAAAAGTGTGGTCATAGTCGGGGCCACGATGGTGAACGGAAGACACTGCAGTTGTTTCTTTTGACGTGTGGATCGTCGGGCATTGACGAAACAGGCCGCCGAGACAATATGATGTTTCCGCAGTGATGAACGGGACCCGGGATGAGCATAGGCATAGGCGGAATTGAAAACGAACCACCAGAACAACTCCGGTGGACCGCGGACACCACCGGCGGCGCCCAGGCGTGCCGCCTGGAGAAAACGCTATGGATGAAGCTGCGGTGGCGAGCTGGCGGATTCCGCGGCCGCGTGGGATCCAGGGGCGGGGATGCGGCGTGCGGCGCGTCCACGGAGCACCGGCTCGCTGGCCGAGCCAGCGAGCCACCCGGCCGAGCCGGGCCGGGTCTCGCCCAGACCGAACAGGGCCGGGTCGCGCCCAGACCGGGCCGGGCCGCGCCGGCCGGGCCAGGTCACGCCTAGTCATGTATACCCGGTTCGGGCCGACCGAGGGGTGTTGGGCCAGGTCGGTACGGGCCCAGACCCCCCGTTTTTGGACCTTTTCGGTATTGTGCCCATATCATGGGATACGTACCTTTGATCGACGCACCGTCAGTGGAGATGCGATCCTTGGACCGAGACGGTCGTTTTGACATATCGCACTCAAGGTTTCGGAATACTTTGGGTTCAGCCGTGTTGGTTCGTACACGAAACCAACCGGGCCCTCGGAGCGGAAACACATGTAACTTGGGTTCTGGACATCCGATAGATGTTCCGTTGACTTTGTTAGATTCCTCTTGATGAGATGGAACTTTTGGCATACTTCGCTTGAGTTTTCGATGCAGTTGGATAGTGGCCAGGTTGGATTGCACCCGAAATCCAACCGGGCCCCTGGAACAGAAAATCTGATATCTTTCAGTCCGGACATCCGTTTGACGAACTGTCAGTGGCGTTGCTGATCACGTGGAGAAATAGTCCCTTTGAGTATAACCTATGAGAGTTCGGGGTACATTTGAAATACGGCCGTGTTGGTTCGCATACGAAACCAACTGGGTCCCGAGGACGAAAAGGCTAGTAACTCACATACCGGGCGTCCGATTGACACGCTGTCTATCGCGTTGAGACCTCTATGACGAGGTGGTTATTTGAGATAATTATTCATGGGACTTTGAGATACTTGGAGTATCTACGAGTAGATCATGGAGTAGACCCTCCAGGAGATGAGCGTATGGAGTACAAAGACCATGTAACTGGCTGTGACCTGATGACTGCTTGTCCGATTCGATTCGGAGAGACTAGAATAGCCCAGTGGGGAGCACTACTTTGTGAGGTGGGAGACCCATGGCGGAGGAGCACTACTATGTGAGGTGGCAGACCCGCGGTACTTCACAGGAGGAGTACCTGTGTAGGCTATGAGGGGGAGCACTATTGTGTGAGGTGGAAGACCCATGGCGGAGGAGCACTACTATGTGAGGTGGCAGACCCGCGGAACTCGACAGGAGGAGTACCTCAGTAGTCATAGGTTGGTGAACAGTACCTCGGAGACGTGACAGGATCACTGTACTCCCAGAGATGGGGCTCTTCAGTAGTTACAGTTTCGATAATGAAAATCCTGGTTTGATCTGAGTCTATGACCTTTGTGTTTACCTCAAGATTGAGATGGGTTAATTGATAACTTGGGTATATGTATGGGAATATACCTAAGTAGAGGTTAACTGTTGAGATCTTATTTTTGGTTATACTTGTTGGTTTTAGTGAGACTTTGAGGGTCTCGGGGTGCCTACTAAGTATCCTTATACTCGCCCCTGCACGGGCTATTCCCATACCTCGTTGTGTTGGTTGCAGACGACGGGCAGTGCTGACGGAGTCCGAGTGTTCGAGGACTGGACGGTACACGGAGGTGGACCACACGACGAGACAGTACCCGAATGTGGAACACACGACGAGTCAGTACCCGGAGGTGGACCACACGATGTGTCAGTACCCGGAGGTGGACCACACGACGAGTCAGTATCTGGATGTGGACTTCACGACGAGACGACACACAGAGGAGGTTGACGGGCGAGAGCATTGAAGAGCTACGCTATCTGTACCTACCCTTCAGGTAGGATCCGAGGAGGACAACCCAGGAGCTGCTTCCTTTCTTCCAGCTATTTTCTTTGTTCAGTTGTAGCTTTATTTCCAGTTGGGTTTGTATTCTGGCCTATTTACTCTTCATCACTTTCTTTGTACTTAGTTTTTTACTTCCGCTTGTACTCTGTGGTGTTTTGTTACTTTTATAATGGCAATGCCTTCCCAGTTATCGGAATTTACACCTTAGGTGCTAGTCTCCAGCCCCTGGCCTATGGAAGGCATGCTTGGGGTAGTCACAGCACGGGCCCCGAGGACGGGTTGTGACACATCGTCGCATGAATATCCTCAACATGATCCTCCAATGATTATGTTTTTTATAAACACCCTCTATTGTTGACTATTAAGAACATGAAAAATCGTTTTTTTACACACATAAAGTATCCTCGTAAATGAACCTAGATATCAGGATATCCCAATGATACAACTAAAATATTCTACCTACCCTATGATAAAAATTCCCTTTATGTGGTTTTCCCCTCTAGAGAATCATGTATGAATAATTTGAAAAAACTTATAATGGATCAAAATATACAAAAAATTAAATTATCATAAATATATTAATAAATTTAACATCTTGCACTCCCCTCAGATACAAATCTCAATTCATATATATGATATTTTCATTTTTTCTCAAATGAGCCCTCTTTTATTTTCATGTCTACCTAAGGGATGGAGAGGAAACCATTATTGATATTGAAGACTCAACATTACATTTTTTTAAAATTTTCCGTAATCAATTGTTATTGAAATAACGTATACCATGGATGAGTTAATTTATGAGGGTATATATTTCCATATTGGATATCCTGATGTGATATCCCAAATTTCTCTAAATTAATAATAATTAAATCATTAATAAGATCACTAATATTAACAAACATCTTAAAGGTAACATTTCACATAAAAATTGATCATTGTCTTCTACTTTCAACAAATTTATTCCATATATCATCATATATAATGTTATATATATTACATGAATTATAATGTTTCCTATGTCCACAAATGAAATTTGATGTGAAGATTAATTTGAAATCCATCAATATACTAAAAAACAATTATAAGAATTTCCTTCTAACTCATTTAGTTTTAGAAATATCATATTTCATCTGATAAGAAGAAGAAAACAAATATTACTATAAACATTATAAGGTAAGTAATGTAATAACAAATAATATTAACAAAATGGTCTCCCACAAGTGATAAATGTCAATTTTTTAACACTTCTCCCACCCAAAATCACAATTCTGACTATTCGTTTACCCTGAATGAATATTAGACTCTCGAATTGTTTTGTATCAAGACCTCTTGTAATATCATTGTCATCAATATCTACTAGTATGATCTGGTCATGTATATGAGAAACTGATAATTTTGGTAAACATGTGCTTTTACATATATTAACCCCCAAACTCTTCTTTGGACCTATGGGAGTTTCTGTATATTGTAAAGAATGATGATTCTCATAAAAAAGAGCATCTTTATATTCCTCCCCCATAGGTATGAGTATGATCATCTCCAGATGTATGTGGGGGGATTTGTTGATTGATATATCATTATACTAAAAATATATGAAATAATCAATTGGTACACAAATATAAAAATTTAACCATTACAATACAAATGTAAATAAAAAAATTATCAAATAAAAAACAATCTAAAATAAACATAAAACATTTTTATTAAAAAAATTTATAGTTAACTAAAATAAAAAAAGTAACGATATATGAATTTTCATATAAATGAAAAAAAATCAAAAAGTGGTGTCCATAGTAAAAAATCCCCAACCTGATAAATCATTTTTTACACAAGAATATTTTTTCATTATTCCAGTATAAATGATTTTTATTTTTATTTAATGTATTATATTTATAATAATTGTTTCCAACAAAATAATTTAATAAAGAAGTTATGTATGGGTAACATTTGTAAATGGAAAAAAATATAAAAAACATTATAAATTATTAGTCATAACACATGTTTTAATAAAGATAATAAAATTAGAATTTCTAACATTTTAATAAATATTAAAAAGTAAATGATAAATAGAAATATGTTACCTATAATATTAGGAATGTACAAATGGATTTTTTTTCTAAAATTACTTCATCATGATAATTATATATGGCCAAAATAATGTGTACATCATGCTTATCAATATTATATATTGATACTTCAAATTAATTAGGGATATCACATAAGTCCGCATCATTTTCAATTTTATCATCACCAAAATACTATTTTTTTCCTTATAAAACAATAGACCAATACATATTCGACTGATCATGAACAAATAAAATTTGTCTTCATGTGTTCCATTATAAAAGGATCAATTTTGGATTACAATCTATTCATAATAAGAAGTTTCTTTTCAAATTCATTAGGTCTGACACTGTTCTAACCATTAAACCATTTATAGTTAGACAATGGAACATTAAATTTAATGTAATAAAAATTCCATAATTCATTAATGAATCCCAAATATGCACTTGTTTCAGAAATTGTATTTTTGTATTTTATACTTGAAAAATGAGTTTCTTATTTAAAAACCAATACACTATAATTCTGAAAATCACTTTTATTGTATTGATCTTTTGTATGAATAGTATATCTATTAATTTCATACCTTGAAAATCTTATAAAATTTAACCATGGACCACCCACTAACCATATCATCGTTTTTTATGTATCAAATCTACCAATCATGGTCTCATTAAAGAATAGAAAAAATGGTTTTTATTCTCATGAAAAATCTACATATCTTTCTTATTTGGATATCATTATTTCAACACATTAATATGAATTTTTTTATATGGTTTTGAGTTATCTATTTTATTCAGGATGTATAGATGTACATTCATTATGTGTTCACCTATCAATGATTTGAATGTCGTTCCATGGATCCTCATACCCATAATAAAAACATTCATAGAGAGTTGGAGGAAAACCAATGTACTCCCCTATAGACATGTAGTTTTTAAAAAACAATGTAACCTATAAAAATTGTACATTTCATGAATGGAGGATTCTGGTTGATATGGATTAATAACATACCACTTTAATATATTAATATAAATTTTAAAAGGATACATACAATGTAGATATACTGGTCCACAAGGCTATATTTCACACACAAAATGAATCACTAGAAGCACCATGATATCAAACAATAAAGAGTCAAATAAATTTACAATTGAAAACATATAGATGTTTATTAATTTTACAAAATTTTCAAATTATTCAGATCAACAACCTTATTAAAAAACGAGTTTAAAAAATAACACAACTTCTAAATAGTTATTATGACATAGATGGCAAATACTATATACAATGAAACCCATAGTAGTTGTTGCATCATGATGTGAGAAACGTGATACTTCATACCTATCAAATTCAAAGACATTAAAGACTCAAAATTTTTTAAATTTGAAGAACAACATAGTGAAACTTTGATATCCTTATTACAGTGAAAAAATCTAATTTTCTCCCTCTTAGATAATGTATGAAATGTCGAGTGTAGATTTGTTCACCTTTAATCAGTAGTAGGATATAACTCCAACCATCTTCCAATTAAGAGTAATTTTAATCTAATATTCAATCCATATTTAGTATTTCCTTTAATATCTAACAATTTCCTAATCAAGTTGTCACATATATTATTCTCCACATGCATTAAATAAATGTTATATATGACATCATGTTACCTCTAATATGGTAGATCAAAAATTATTTACTGTTTCTTCCAAATCATTTTATCTATATGATATTTAAATTTTTGTATAGATGTCACATTATGGTTTTACACCCTCTAAAAATATTGAACTATAGATAATGATTTTGGATCAATTTAAAATTCTCACGATCCATTTAATATATTTTTAATTCTTCTATAAGAGTGATCTATAGACAAAAAATTTCTATCACCCAGATATAATATTTTCACCCGTTAAGTAATCAATAATATGAAGGGTGTTTTTTTGAAAATGGGACATGCTTCATACCCCTTAACATTGTATCAAGAAATATTTCTTTATGATGGGATGTCATTTTTGTGATCATAATCACTTCATGGAGTTGAAAATATTCAATTTCATAAGATACATAGTCCCTAATACAATCATCCCATAATATTTTGAAATCATTAATTAATGGTGATAAGAAGAAAATAGTATCATTTCTGAGCCGTTTTGGTATGTAGGTCATTAAACAAAAGATGAAATATTTGTGATTCATACCAAATTTAAGAGAAATGTTTTAAATTACCAATAAAAGAGGACATGTCATATTTGTACTACTAAGGATTAAATATAGATTCATTCCATCAGTTCATATTCCATGTTTGAGATTTCTAACATCATTATCAATTGTATAAAAAGAAAGATCAATTTTACTCCACTGTGGATAATCTGGTGGATGCTTGAATTTGTTGTCACATAGTCGCTCATCAACATGTTATCATAACATTTTTTCATTAAATTAATTTCAAAATAAACATTTCAAATGAATAATTATAGGAATATAAAAAGATTCCTTATCAATGGCCTTTGTAAGTAATAATTAATCATGCAATTTTTCCTTCAACATATACCGAAAAGTCCCACATTTAGGATAATTGATAGAAATTCATATTCCAACTAATATCACACACAATCATTCAGGGAAAAAATTATTTTTTTGTAACCTAATCCCATCAAGAATATAATTTTATTAACTTTATAATGTTAATCGTGAAGATAATTTTCTTTTGGAATAATGTATTTCAATAATTGTAGAAAACCCATAATACTATTATCACTCCATCTAGGTTTCATTTTCAATTTAATCAATCATAACACCAATGATAAAATCATAAATTTTTTAAAACCCAGATACAATTGGTTTTCAGCATCACCATCGAGAAGATAAATTATTAGTCTGTTCTCAATTTCCACTACATGAATATCAGAAATCATTTCCCCAATTTCATCTGAGTTATCATCCTGAAAAAATAATCATGAATGGATGGGTAATTTTTTCCAGTTTCAATATGCCAAATCCAAGGGATGTACTTAAATTAAAACCTTGAAAAAAATTATTTTTAATCTCTATTCTTTAAACATCTTTATATTTGAACATTTCATGCATGGATTGATAACATGTCCTTTTTTAACATTTCTTTTAGAATATTAAAAAAAATACTAAATTGTTTCCTCATACTCGTCACTTATTCAAAGTTTCATAATCCATCTATGACAAATTATTTTATATAAAAAATATCATAAATAAATATGTTTTTAAAAGTATATAGTGGTGATAAATGTGATGAAAATTTATTGAAGGAAAACCCAGTTTAAATTTATATAAAAATTTCATAATTTTAATGTAACAAAAAATCGATATTTTAATATATATATATATAATCATTTTTCAAAAGTATATCTATAAATTAATGACAAAAATTGAAAATAACATTAAATATAATTTTTTTTTTTTTTTGACAAAAATATAATTTTTAAATAAACATAATAAATTAATAGAATTAATTTATAAAATATATATTGTTAGACTATTCTATCAATTTCAAATTTCTTCTAAATAATATAAGATAAAAAATGAAATTGAATATTAATGAAAAGAATAAAAATCAAGTGAAAATTTTCTATTTTGATTGAAATCTTTATCTGTGAATTTTTTTAACAAATTTTTTTTCATCAAAAAAAATATTAATAGATGAAACATTAATTCATTATATAATTTAATTGTATAGTAGAGTTCAAACATCAAAATTTTTAATTTTAATTACATTAAATTTTTATATAAAAATTTAATATTATGTATTATTTATGCATAGTGTCCTTATCTAATTGTGAAAAAATGTGTAGTAGAACCAATTAATAGTTTCTATCATGTATTAACCAGTAATTTCAACATTATAATGAATATAACTCATAATATAGGGACTACATATTTAATATTTGATTTTTTAATATAAGAATATATTCAAATTAGATGAAAAGTGTTGATATTCATATACAGTACTTATATCATATTTCAAATTGAATTGTATTAAAACTAAAATGTTTTTATACATTATATTTTAAGATTACAAATCCACCAATAAATTTATTAGTATAGTTGAAAATTATCAATATACAAGAATTTTTTTATAAATAATGATTGATTCACAAACATCATCCAAATAAGAAACATTTAGAGATTTAATGAAGATATTTAATTTGTGATGCAATATAAAATAGAATGAAACAATTCAGTATAACCATATAACATTAAAATATAATGAAATCCATACTTATCACTTAAATAAATGTATAGCTGACTTATTTGAATATGGTAATACTATATTTTCTATAAGATGATCTATATGAATATGGTAATGAGATATTTGATCAAACATAATAAAAAAGGAGAGTTATAGCATCTGCGACATTGAACAATCAAAAGAGAGGGTAAATGCGTGGGGATTACTAGTGGGTTGAGAGATGAGTAGAGTTAATGTGATAAAGAAAAATAATGATATATAATGATGGAAAACCATGATTGGAGGCTACTAGATCGAAGAAACAAGTTTAGGTATTCCGTGCGTAAGAGAAACTAGTTTGATTTGGCCCAATCTAATATCACAAAAATTACACCAAACGAAAATTTATTAAATTTTAAATGATATATCACGTCAGTTATATAATAACTAACATAATAGATTTTTTTTAATTTCATTATAGTTTTATTTATATATTATCCTATATAAATGATCTTATTTAACACATTTTTTATCTTATAAATAATGTAATAAAGAAACGATATTTTCCTTATCACATCAATTATTATATATTACTAATATTGAAAAACCACTTTTTCACATTAATTATTATATAATCGATGTGATAAAGAGTAATAATAGTTTTTCATTTTGGTTACCCAATAACTGTTAGTATTAATCAATATACATTCCATTTTACCATTGGTTATAAATAACCAACGTAAAAAATCCAACACATTACACAATTTTTGTACTAGTGTGGTTGAAAACATATGGTAGATTCTAGAGAATATGGAGTAAATTCAACCTGACTAGGTGGAATAATATTCACTAGAATATAAATAAATAATTAAAATGAACCATACAATCATACATGGTAAACATATATAATCAAATGAATCAATCAGATAATGTAGTGAGTATACATAGGGATATATAAATAACGGATTCCAAGTGTGTTTTGCATATATGTTGTTTGTACTTGGATAATGGTATACGAGACAAAATTATACTTCCACAAAAATCCTTAATTCTAGTATATCCTAGAATTATTATGATCCCTAGATGGTGGAATACATGGGGGATATTTTTCACCAATGTTAAGGAAGGTGTAACCATCTAATGAGTTGCATGAGTAGAAGGAAAAAATATTGGGTTATATATGAAGTGAATTTTGGGAATTGAGGGCTCAAGGTAGAGAACCATTAAAACCTTATGGACCATCCCTAGTTCCTCCCCTCGGTGGGAAGGGGTTCCATCATAAGTGTCCATAGAAGTAGGTAGAGAACTCTTGTTCTGGGGAGAGTCATCAAAGGGAGGCCTCAGGGAATATGTAACACATTTTTTGCGTATCCAATCAATAATTACTACATCCAAAAACATTATAATTCATTGAAGATGTTATTGATAACCTATAAATTGGATTAGATATGAAATAGGGTTACTTGATAAGAGAATAGGCATTTTGAAGTCAAACTCATGAGGATCATGGATTAAATGAGCTTGTAGGAGAGGCATGGCTATTTGGTGGACATGGATTCCTTCATGCATTGATGTAAGGAGGGTGAAGAAAATTCCCATGAGTACATGTTGTGTTTGGTATGGGGCTTATGGAGGTTCTCTCTTTCAATTCATCAATCTATGAATTCCCCACCAGTGGTGTTGGCACACTGTGATCCAGGAATAATGAGTCTTGGGGCGCTGAAACTATCTAGGATACTTCCATGGAGAGTGGGGACATAAATCATGGGTAAGAAGACCTAAAAAAAATTTTAGTAACCCTATTCCTTTTACATTTTTCATTAAATTTTATTATAAAAAATATATTATTTGAAAGCCAACCATCACATGGCTAAGTGTCTTTGGAAGAATATCTTCATAATACATCAATGTGGGGATAAAATAAAACCTCAGTATTTTATTATATACAATGATATATTAAAACATTAGAACTCTAAAATATAGGTAGGAAAACCTAGGGAATACAGATACAAAAGGTGTGATCTTGAAATCCATGTAAGTGAGTAAACATTATAAGAGAACATAACATGGGAGTAGAAGATATAAAATAATATCATAAAAGATAAGAATCATGAGCAGTCTTATAAAACCAAGACATAAAAAATATAATAAAAAGGTCATGGAATTATTGTAACTGTATTATTAATGTAATAATTGAAAATTTTAAATAATATTTTATGTTGGTTGAAGAATAAATAATGTAAAATGATCAGTTAATTATGTTACCTCTTCTTTGAGCAACATCATTAGGATTGCAAAAAAATACATCCTATGGAAGATTTATAATCAAAACAAGAATTATATAATGTCTTTATAATATTATATATGTTATTTTAGTCTATATTGGGTGAACCAATGTGTTTTTGACGTGTTAAGATAATAGAAGTGGGGGAAACTTTTTATAATTTTTGTGATTTGCACACATTGTATTTTTCAAATGGCCTCAACTGTTCCTTGTAAATTTCATTTCAATAATGATATAAAATTGGAAATTTATAAGAATTAAAATTTATAATGTATAACTATATTTATTCAATGGAAATTATACAAGTTTTTTTTTTCTATTTTTAACCATTATCATTTTTTAACAAATAGGAAACTCAATTCTACCATAATTGCGTAAATATATTTTTTACTATTTTCCCATTTAATTATTTTCACAAATTATTTAAATATATTGGATAAATTATATTATTCTGATTCCAAATATGGAATTTATTTTTCCAAAATAAACTCACAAAGTATGAGTTATTTAAGTTAAAATTAAAATCCTAGATTTTACAAAAAAAATTGTATTCTAGATATGCATTTTTACGGAAAAAATGATACAATTTTAACAATATGTAAAATAGATATAATTATATTAATTAAATGTAATATTTATAGATACATAATCTATGAATTTTAGCCAAAAAAATCATCATTAGTGTTTCTTATAATTATTAATAGTAGAGAAACAGTATACATTTCAAAACAGTTTTATTGAAAAAAAATTATAATACATCAAATGTAGGCTAAAATAAGAAATATTTATTCTATTGTCTACCATTATATCCTATAAAATTTTTTGACTCTAAAATTTCAATGGATAAATTAAGGAATTCATAGACAAAAGGGTTAAGCTATAAAGACCAATAAGGGGATACATATCATAATGAAACATGATGTTTGGGTTAATGACATAACATGATACCATAAAAGATAATGAACATGATTAATAAAATAGAAGATTAATATAAGGAACATGGTATCATAAGGTCAGGTAAATATAGGAAATGCATAATCAATATAAAAAATTAAATAATCATAATTCAATGCGAAATTCCAAGACAATATAACATGGATGACAAACTCCCATAATGGATTAACTTCACTCAAAAACCACATACATTGAGTGTCACGATACTAAACATTACCTAACAAAATTTGAGGGATATATAATTATTTGGAATACCCAAAATATTAATTTCATGTTTATTAGTATCTATTCTAAATATATAAAAATTTATAAGTCAAAAACAAAATAAATATCCTTGGAAAAAATGGAATTTATAATCTTATCTTGTAGAAAAATAAAAAGAGATTTCTTAAAGAAGGCATTTGAAAAATTTTCATATGGTATGTATTACCACATAAATTATTTTAATAATTATATTGGTATATATTTAAAAGGAATATACATATAATTTTCAATTATTACATAACCTTAAATGATTTTGTCGGTGATGAATTGAAAGGCCTTTAAAAATATTAAAAACATTCTTGAGGAAAATAATCATTCCACTTTGAAAATAACGTTTAGAAAACCAAAATTCCAAAAATATTGTGTAAATATGTTTCTCTTATAATGAAATTATAATCATATAAAATAATATTCTAGTAAAATTATGGTCATGATGGTGGAAAATATAATTCACATCATACATGATAAAACAAGGATTCCTTTTACATTTCGGGTAAAAGACAAAAGTAAGTTTTTCAGAAAAAGAAAAGACGAATCATTTCAAAACATTTTTAAAAAGTAATAAAAGGGGTAAATAATGAATTTTAATGATCATATAATATTATTAAAATAGTTTTTATAATTTTATAAAGGAAATATGAACATGCAAGATTAAGGGTTATCAGCTGAAGAGAGAAATAATGTTGATTTTCTATAAAAAAAATCTAAAATAATTTTAAGTTTCAGAGAGAGAAAAAATGGCACAATTAACATAAGAGTTCATGAATAAATAGTTCAGAATAAAATTGAATGGTTTTTAATTGAATGATATTGAATAATTTCTTATATTGTAAATTATAGCATGAAGAATCCCGGTGAAAATGAGATTAAAAACTATACCCATCCTCTATTGGTAACTATTGAATCATAACATCCCATGAATGATATAGATTATATTATCATAAAATATTATGATATAGGAATTATTCATGTTATAATAAGTAATGGGGAATTATATACACCATTTAAAGTCACTTAGGTTCATAAAAACATGTATCTCAATGAATGAGGTTTTGAGATGGAAATCATTACCTTGAGTTGGAATCACTATTTGTGTTCCATATATTTATGAATAATAAAAATATGTTAACTATTCAATGTATTAAAAACCATTTTTATTATAATTTTTATTTTATTTTTTAAAATTTCAAATTCAATTACATCGTCAATTAACTTCACATCATACGTTTTAACAATAAACATCTCATATATCCAAACTAACATTGGTAAGTTGAATAAGGTAAAATATATTATTAATTAATATTATAAAGTCTGGAAATCATGAAATAATATTTTTTATACATAAATCATACTTATAAAACCCACTTCGAAATATGGTTATAATAAATGAACTATGTTACAATGATGGAGACAATAGGTCGTAAGTATGTATGAGTAATGTTTCCATTCTATGATGATCGACATTGATATAAGTTAATTGTTATTTTATATTTAAAAGGTTATTATTTTATCATAAATATAATATTTTTTATTTAAATACCCTTAAATATACTATTAATATAATATGGAAATTAAAATGAATCACATCACTTTGTGAGGAGATATTCTAATGTACAGACAAATGTTATTATCATTTAATTAATGAATGGTAAGGTGAGAAATAATATTATATATTTATCATCCAAAAAAATTAATTTCAAATTAATATCTTATATATAATTAAAATTAATCATTATTACCTTACATGTAAGGATTATGTAAAAAATTGGATTACATTACATCGTGTGGCGGTTGTCCGCTATACACACAAGTGGCATTTTTGTATTTCCTATGGAATTTAAAGTAATAAATTAGATGTAATAAGATAATTAAAAATTTATAATTATATTATTTTTATGAAAAATGTACATTACATACATAATTATATCCAGTGTTGAGAAGTGGTGATGGAAAATGTGTTACGTCTATTCATGATGTTATAGTCTTATGTACAAACAATCAACAGTTTCATTTCCCATTTAATAGAGGAGGACATGGTTTTAGATAATTATCATAAAATTAAAATACCTCAATATTTTAAAATAATTATGTTATTATATCATCTTATTTTAATAATATTTTAATTGGTTGGAAGAAGAATTAATATTAAACTCTTTCTTAAGGATGTTACCTCTTGTTCTGAAAAAATCTTTAGATTTGCACAAAAGCCTTAATAGGTTGTGTTTATGATCCAAAAAATAATTATATGATTAGGGTGGGGAAGTAGTAGAGTTATTTGGGTATCACATTGTCAAACCAATATTGTTTTTTGATATAAATTGAATAGGAGAGTGGGTGGACATTAATAATTGAGTTGAGCGGCACACAAAAGTAAGTTTCATAGTTTCTCAATAATTCCATTTCACATTATTTTAAATAAGGATAATAATTGTAAAATAGTAGATTATTTAAAAATATATGGTATAAATATTCTCATAAAATAGTAAATAGAATTTTTTACTTCATTTTTTACAATTATTTTATTAGTTTAACCCATGGTTACTTTTTTTACATAAATTGCTTAAAATAAATTTTCCAGTTTCAACATTCATTATCATAAAATATAAAGAAAAAATTATTATAAAATATAATTTATGATGATTTAAAATATGTAATATATTTTTCATAATTTCATCCCAATTAATTGATAGGATTTAAATAAAAATTAAAAATGAATATATGTAAAAATAATAATTTTTCCAGAATAGCATTTTCTAAGGCAACGCTGATCTCATACTATCCATAAGAAAATTAATTATAATTAGATATTTTTTTTTATTATTTACTGATATATTGTCTATAAATGTAAATTTAAATAATTCTTATTTAGGTTTTTTTAAATATTTAAAATTTATAATCATTCTACTCATGAAAACATTTTCCAAAAGAAGGTGTTTTAATGTCTAAAAATGAAAATATACTAAAATATAGTATAAAGAAAATTTATATGTAATTAATTTTAACTAATATAAATAAATAATATTTAGGTAAATTTTAATTCAAATTTAATTAAAAATTGGGCTTAATTTATCATAAATAATTTAAATTTTATAAAAAAAATCATATTTATCACAATTCACTGAAAAGGTAATATTTTCTGAATGATCCTAAATTTTCACCATGTGTTACTATTAATATTGATATTTAAAAAAATTATAGCCTACTTTACAGAATTCAATATATTTAGAGAAAATAAATAAAAATATTATTTTCTCATAGGAAGTAGTAAATATAAATTATTAAATTTTTTTTGGATGAATAAACCGACTTTGCATTAAATTTGGTGATTATTTGGTAAGAATTTATATATAAATTTATATAGTTTAAGGATATTATATAATTTTTATAATGTATTTATTCATATTCATACCCATCTATTTAATGGCTGGGATATAATCATTATATTTAAAAAATACTATATCATGGTTTATTAAAATTTCATGTTGCATGATAAAAAAGTTATCATATGAAATGTAAAAAAAATTAATAAATAATTAATGTTATAAATTTTCATATATACTTGATGTTATGTCCCAATAATTATAATAAACAGATTATAATTCTTTTAAAAAACATTTGGGCTTTGCCAAAATGAATCATCTCAAGGTAATGTTTTGCAATTGTGCATTCCATTAATCTTTTTATTTATAGCCAGTAATGAATAATCATGAATCATAAATGAAATTTATTATGAGTGTCAACATAAATTAATATAGGTTGAATAGAGTGCCTCAATGGGAATTAGGAAACCTAGTTCAGAGTCTTACATTGTGGACCTAACGGGAGAAGGGTCCATATAGGGTGATAATGGGGAGGCTTTAGACTTCCTGGCCCTCTCAAGAATCTATAAATCTAATTTCCATGGAATCCATGTAGTACTATGGAATTTTAGTGGGGAAGGCCTCTCAGGATGACTTGGAAATGGTTGGCCATGATAGAGTGATTGATTTCTGAATCTGAGACATAGGGAGCAGTTTACCTCACCCCATTCCATTTTTTATACTATAAAGGATTGGATTTACTCTATAGAAGAACCTCGTAATGATTAAATAGTTTTAATAAGGAAATAAATGTTTTAGATCCCGTAATTTCATAAACCTCCATCACATTTTCATGGTAGAAAAATACAATCCCCTAAACCCATGAGAATCATGCCTAGGGTAAAAAAGGTAAATAGAGGATAATTTATTTATATGATAGTGTTAGATATGTAATGAATGGAATGGTTTGTAATGATTCATCCTCCATTATGGGTGTCGAGATAGGGAAATCCTTGGTTAAAGTGTTAAAGTTCACACAACCAACTTTCCTTCCAAATTTTAACATCAGTATGCTTGGGGTAACACAAGGGGAATTGGTTTCTACCTAAATAGAGGGGATGCATAAAGAATTTGAATCTAGACACCAAGGATATGGAACAAAAATGAAGTGATATGCTAATAGAATATGACAACTGGACATTTTTGAAACACAGATTCTGTTATAGTTCATTCAGGGATTGGGACAATAAAATGATGGATGGGAACTGACTATGTTTGAAACATGGGTACTATAAAATTTAATCACGATTCATTCAGAATATTAGCATAGGATGGTTGGTGAGGTAGTGTTTCTATTAACAAACTTCTCTAGGGGGGCCATTTAGATGTGGAAGATGATGGGGACCAAATCAAGGATTACATAATGTGTGAGGATGAACTGAAGGGAGGTTTAGAAGAAGTTATCCACTATTGGGTTTATTCCACTATGGTTTTGATCACATTTGGTGAGCTTATTTATTTAATAAAAACAAGGACTCAAATTCTATGGGGAACATCATCTTGGCTATTAATCGATGGTTAGATAACTCAAGCAGTGTAGTAAATGACCAACACTGTCACTACTGGAAAATGGACCTATCCCCACGGTTTCCCCCAAAACCGTGGGGATAGGTTACCCTATGCCCACGGTTTTGGAAAACCGTGTGGATAGGTGAATTTTCAAGACCTATACCCACGGTTTCGGAAAATCGTGGGTATAGGGGGGTCTATCCCCATGGTTTTGGAAAACCATGGGGATAGGTCCTGAAAATTCATGTATACCCACGGTTTTCCAAAACCGTTGGTGTAGGGTTACCTATCCCCATAGTTTTAGGGAAACCCGTGGGGATAGGTCTGGGTTAAAATAGTTATACCCACGGTTAGGAAAAACTGTGGGTATAGGTTTCCCATGTGTGTGCGGGAATTTTTTTTCCACGGGAAGGAAATTTTGTTGGCGGGAGTGCTATACCCACGGTTCTTCCCTCTATACCCACGGTTTATAAAACTATATTTATCTAAATATAAATATATATACATAAAAGAAGTGTTGGGGTATTGGTTAGGTGCTTCATCTACAGCGGAGAGGTTGCGGTTCGAAACCCGCCGGCCGCCTTATTTTTGGACCTATACCCACGGTTTTGAAACTGTGGGGAAAGGCCTTTGACACCGTAGAGATTGGGTATGTTTCGTTGACATGGTGGCAGAACACCTATACCCACGGTTTTGGAAAACCGTGGGTATAGTCTGGGGACCTATAATGACGTCGTTCCATCCCACGGTTCCCAAAACCGTGGGTATAGCCTATACCCACGGTTTTGGGGTCTATACCCACGGTTTTGAACCATGGGTATATGTTGTTTTTCTAGTAGTGTGATAGGGAAAAATCATCGTACTTGAGAACCCATGATACTTTATAGTACTACACTGTACAATGTAGATGGGAGGCACACAATTTAACATAATTTATTAAGGATATTTAACACATAGTTTAATTTCATATAGTGAGGACAAAATCACTACAATTTTAAGTAACATTTATTTAACCATTTTCTCAAAGTTTAACATCATATTTTGGGGGTGTATATAGTAAAATTTACCATCTTGTGAAAATCACACATTAATTGATGTGAATGAATAGAGATGTTATGGTTTTTCCATAAATTATTATTAATCAAATGGGTTTAGTAGGAAAAAAATCTATTTTTACAAATTATGATGTGTCTTCCAAGATTTGTACCATTTCCACCTATATACCTTCTTTTTCTCAATTCAGATGGATGACTTAGTAGACGATATGTGGTCGTATGCTTTCTATTCCCATATGGTTTCACAATATAATTGACATATATTAATCCTGATTAGGTATGAATAAGGTTAGAAATGTTGGAACATCATGGTTTAAGTTTAATGGTGGATGCATTTGTGGCTATACAAATGATTGGACTAGGGATCATAGTTTAAGTTCATAATGTTCAGACTAATTATATAAGCTCATATTATAGGGTATAAAATATGAACCAAATGTAATGAAATTGATATAGGGATATGAGACCGTACATCTTTTTTTATAGTTTATCATCAATATTTTTTGGCTACCTTTCCTGAGTGTCACAACATCTATAGTCTACAATACAGAAAAGGTCAAAAAGATATGGAATGGTTGGATAGAAGATTTTTAGATGGTCCCATGATAGGAGATATATGAATAAATTTTTATCGAATTACAACCGAGGTCAAGACACTCATATTTTAGTAATGTGGAATGGTATGAGACAACAATGAAATGGGTGTATTCCTCTTGAGTGGGGATGTAGTAAAAAGAGAGGGTATAATTTCTTTTCAGGCACCATAGGTGGGGAAATTCACATCAAGATTGGGGGATCTAGGGGTCATATTATACATAGTAAAAAGAAATGGTTCTTAGAACATGGGATGTGAATCTAGATGATGTTGTGCTGACAAAATTATAAAAAAAACATAAAAGATGTTGAAATAGTCCATGATCCATGGGAAACATCCCTGAGTCTAGTTCAACGTAGTATAAGGTCTTGATTTTTGGAAGGTTGTCCTTAAGGGAGATTTTTTGGAACATAATAGTGATAAATCAACATGAATGAAGTCTGAAGTAGGATAAGATATATTTAAAAACCCAAAAAACCCACAATGTTTATGGCCATGATTCATGGACCAAGAATCCTTATTTAAGGTTATATTATTTAGATAGATCAGAAAGAGAATTATATTTAAAGAATGAATGTTCATTTCAACAATATTTTGGTAAAGTTCAATCTCAACTGTAATGACCCATACAATTACTAATGAAACTTCCTCTTAATGTGATTAATTATATTATTATTTAAAATGAGTAGATAAAATGTATACACTTATTTGGTTTTATGTTTTTGGATTTTTAAATACCGTTTATAATTTTTACCATTTCTAATATAGATTTCGAATAGTGATCACATGATTATTATAAATAATGGGCTTTAACAAATCCAATTTATGTCGAAAAAGGAATTGATGGCCTCATCATGTTGAATTTCTCCATACAAATCCCATTTTTCAGAGATTTTAAGGGAGATGGTTTCAATGGGAACCTCTCTAGACCAATCTCAATCTTAGCTTCAACTGGTTATTCTTGAACGGAAACACCTACCAAAGAGGTTGGAGTTGATAAACATTACCACCTGAGCGATGTTCTCTGAGAAACCCCAAGAGTCTCTCACCATCGCACACCTTACCCTTAGGTCATATGTGAGTTTTATAAGGGGTTATGTAACATGATCCTAGAACTATGATTATGTGCATTATTTTATTATAGAATAATTAATATTCATTCATTTTGTTTTTATGTCTTTGTAAATAGTTTTTAAAGCACAAATAGTATTTTTAGTTATTATTCAATTAAGAAATTTACTTTAATAAATTAGTGAATTTTCAAATTAAATAGTATTTTAATACAATATTATTACTAAATTAAATTTTATTAAATATAAATGATTGTATAATTTTTATGAATAGAATTGTACTTTTTATTAATGTTTGAAAGTTTCTTTTTTCAAAACCCATTAATTTTAGATAAATGTCTGTTTCTATTTTAAAAGTAAAAATTCACTTATTTAAAAAATTATTTAGGCAAAATGAATATTATTTTTTGAATCAAGAGTACAAAAATATCCTATAGTGATGTTTTCATAATTTTCTCAGATAGTCAAATTTTTTGGTACAAATTAAATAATGTTTAAATAAATAATTTGTTTTTTGACATCATATGACTCAATAGTGATGTAATAAAAAAAATTTATTTTAGGCCACTATACGCTTTAAATTTTAAATAATGTGATTTCATATTTTATTTATTTATTTTAAAATTCCTTAGTGGACCTTCCAAGACTTATAATTCATTTTATCATTTTAAAATGATTTCCATTAGAGTGTGACTCACCTCTAAATAATTAAACCTAATATATTAATTCATTCGTCCATTTTAAATATAAAATAAGATTTTACACTCCACTTTGTCTAAAACCATGGGAAAAAACTATGCGATGGTTTGTGGATTTGATTAGTTTAATGTGTGGTGTTCAAAAGGTGAATAATAAACAATTCCATCCCCTTTCCTATATAAATGCACTCAATATCCTATTCATATTCACTCAAACCATTTTTATCTTGACTACCCCTACTCTATACTCTCTAGAATCCTCCTAAGGCGCCCCAATATCCCAATATTCCCCTATCAAGCTTCTCTGAAGCCTTTGGGATCACACTTCCTAGTAACGGATTTCTTCCTTTCTCAATTTTTCCAAAATTCTTTATGTAGTTATGAAGTTTTATTTTTAATTAAAAATAATGGGGTTTTATTTTTCACCACCCATATACTCCCCTCCTTATATTTGAACAATGATATACCCCTTTATCTCTCATTAATTCCTCCCATGTACACACGTTACCATGCTGATATTCCGTAAGGGATTTCTCTCTCCTAATTTACATTCAAGAAATTCTTTTATATTATGCATCTAAATTCAATTACATATGTTGGAAAATGTATATAAATGACCCACTTACTGTCCATTTCATTTACATATGATGATATACCCATTTCTATATCATCAACCACATTTATGAATTCTTATGTCATAATGTTATGATGTTGAATTTGCACTGAGATTTTCCAAGCCAATGTTATTGTATAGTGAATAGAATGCCCATTTTTTCAATCAAGGGTATTCACATTTAATCACATTTACTTATAGTTTATATAGTTTCATATATTTATTCTAAATTCCTCTATCAGTGAATAAATGATGATGTTGAATTATTCCATGTTGTATGATCCATGTGGCAGACATATGCATGAAATGAAATTATTAAGAAGGGTGTGCCCTAATAGCACTCCAATGCATTGGGTAAAGATTTTTACCATGATACATCATGGGAAATTAGGTTTTACACTTTATAAATTAAGTGAAATGAGGGTTTACTTATTATCCATGTACAATGACACTTGGATCATTCTAATATCATGTTATATTTTGTCTTCACATTTCCATGTTATGATAATCATGCTATATCATGCCTTTATGTTCACGTTTCTATTAGGAAATATTGATATTTCTATTGCCTAACATGTAATATATTCTACTTTTTATGACTTGTTTACTCCCTTACAAAGCTTTATATCTCACCCTTTTCTTATGAATGTTCTAAAGTTATCCCATTCAATGGTAGGTTAGAAGGAATATTGTGGTCATGTAAAAGAAGTTTTCAAAAAAGATGTTGTGTTTTGTGTTCTAAGTTGTTATATAATGTTCCAAATTTCAAAAAACACTCGACCTCATGATCCTCATAGTTTTCTTAAGTGAATGGTTATGTAATAAATCTATTTTATGTGTGTAAAAAATAGTAGTGTTGTTATATCTGCTCCTAAGAACACATCAACCATGCTTGATTTGAGAAACACAGAGAGATATAGAATTCAAAAATTTAAAGGAGAATAAAAATAGGATGAACAATAAATTTATTTTTAATGCTGTAACAACATCAATATTGTTGAACAATACACCTATATAAAATTGGGAATAAAACTAAGGGGTGGGGGTGAAATTTCACCCCAAAGGGGAGGGGTAAGGGAAGGTAACTTATGAATTCTATGTTTAGGACCAAAAAATGTGGTGGTAACTGATTGGAAGGGGATAACAATTGACTGTGTTCGAATAAAAGATTCAATTATTCCACTTTCCAAGGACAGGGTGAATTAATTAATGGATCTACCATTGAATATGATCAAAATATAGAATCCACCAAATGTGAATGATAATCATTCAAGTCATGTGATCTAAATGGTAGGTGAGACACTATTTTTAGACATCATTACCTCTCTGAGTTTGTTCAAAACGAAACAGTTGTATGGATCCAAATCAAGGGTCTGAAGAAGTGTAAAAGTGAATGTGAGAAATTTCCAGAGAGAAGTTGAATTATTTGGAAACTATTACACCACACACTAGAATTTTCTGAGTTGGAATAACCTTAGGAAAGGATAGATATTTAACATGATGGGGGAAGATATTAGAGTGAGACAGTGGTGCATCTATGACCTGGATATGAGAACCGACCATTCCTATGTATCCCATTACACTAGAAATCAATTTATACATAGTTCTAGAATGGGGAATGGTATAAAATATAGGGTAAAAGGGTGAAATCATATCTTAATTTGGAATTTAATCATACCATAGTTAATATATGTGGAATCACATATTTATCACACTTGAAATGTATATAGGTTTGAATCATGTTCTATGATGGTGATTTTGGTTGTCTAGAATTTTTCATGCGAGGAATCCCTTTTTTCACATTGGGTATGGAAAATGTTTAATATCATGTGCTAAATTGGTTTGTTTTGGTCATATCACAATGTTATATGAGTAATCCCATTCTTATCACACAAGTTAAGGATTCAATATAATTGGATGTAATATAGATTTTTGTTGTGTGCATCTCACATTGGATATATTAGGAATCCCTTGTTTTCTACACAGGGTAAGGAAATAGTTTGATATCATGTGCTAAGGAATTTGGTTTTGGTAATCCATACTTGATCATATAAATTATCCTAGATTTTTTAGAAATTTTAAGGCTACATTTTTAAGTAATTTGATGAGGATATTAGTTTCGGCCATCTCATATTGGTCATTTGAGGAATCACATGTTTGTTACACCAAATAAGGATATAGTTTACTGTTATGTGAAAATAATGTTGGTGGTTTTCATATCACATTAGAAAAATTATTCATCCAATGTTTTTCATACACGGTAAGGCTATAGTTTAACAACATATGATGATAACATTTGGAATTGAATTATAAATTCCTATAGCTCAAACTAATGTGATGAATATAGTTTAGTGTCATATATATTCAACCATGGAATTATGTATAATACTTATTGAGTAACCTATAATTCCAGGGGAGTGTGATATGCTCTCCATCCTTGGTTATCAATGAGTATGCACCATTGGAGTGGAAATTATGAATAATTTAATGTCATTTCCTTTGGATTCTAGTTTTGACAGCTTCTTCCTACTTGTCATGGGCATCTAGAGAAACAACACTATATCACCATAAAGGAAGTAGTGAATGTAAATATTCTTATTGAATGATCTAAAAACCCAATTATTATTGTATTCCATGTTTTGTAACATTTGGGACCTATTTTCATGGAGATGTTATAACTATACCAATGGGACCTAGAATCACTATTAGTGTATTTTTTTATCATAAATATCCATATAGAGCAATGAAAACCAAACCTATATTTGTATAACTACATCAATTTCACACAAAAGGGAGTATAGAGTCACCTTGATGGAATTAATGGTTGTTTTCTAAAATTAACATAGGTAAATGTGGATTTATTCGGGAAAATGTTTTTATTTTGTTTTCACAGTCATATATAGTATATTAGAGAAGTTTTATTGATGTCATCAATTTTGATGTTCACCTGGCATGGTAGCGGGAAGTTGGGTTTGTCTACATGTTTTAATTTTTCTACAAATTATTTAGCTCATAAGCTCAAAATTTGCTAAATGTTTCCTTGGGAATGCTGTGATGAATTCTAAATCAATGAATGATGTGGGATTTCAAAAACTCTATCACTGAAGGGGTCTTGACTCCATTGAGTGGTTTACCTCTTTTTACATAAAAAAAATTATATTTCAATCAGAATAAACTTGCACTACTGAGTTGTCACTGGTAGGTAGGGACCCAAAACATAATTCTCCCTTATGTAAAAGGGCTAAGAGAACTTGGTGGGTTTTAGACTCTATAGTGGTTGATGCATGTAGTTGTCATGCATCTTGCACACAATATACAACTTCTAGATCCCATGAGAATTATTAAAGTACTATAGATGGTCCAAACATGACCCAACATTTACCTCTTTTATTACTCAAGATATCTCACCTACCTAGATGTAATAGATGAGGATTCCATCGAACCCATGCTAATAAATGGGCTGAATAAGGAAGGGGAAATCTCATAGGGTAAAGTAAAATATAGGATGAGAGATTCATTCATGCTCATATTTGTTCTATTATAAAATTACATGATGAAGATGTTATAAAATTGAGTAATTAAGTTGGTGGATTTGCCAATTTTTAGAGCATATGTGGGACTTACTGTACAAGATTCAGCCACTATATGATTTTTCTTTCCGTTATCATCATTATAAATGATTTTGGTAATGGGAATTATATATTTTAAATTATTCAATAAATCATATTGGTTTTTTATACAATATATTTGTCTAAGTGTTCCAATATATTGAATTAGTTAGTTTTTGACAGAGAAACATGAGTCACCTCAGGTAGAGAGGGGTAATGGTCCATAAACTCATGAGTCTGAAATAAAATAGTGAAAAGATCCCATTAACTAATGAAATAATTGTGGTTGATATGTTTTATGACAAACAAAAATTACCCGTAAACATGGAAGTGGGGACATCAGTGCCAAAGACCATCTTGGGGCCATTGATAAGAGAATGGTTCTCATCCTCACTATTGGTTAATCATTTTGACAACAGGAATGAGTATGATTAATTGATATTAATTGTTAAACATGACATATGAAATGGTTTATATAACTATGATGGTGAAAAATTCTTATGACTTGATTCATGTTTATTATATGAATCTATGGTTCATGATTTATTAATGATGATTTCTCGCTCTTATGATTCATGAATTTTAAAATGATAAATCTTTATTTCATGACTCATGATTATGGACTGTGAAATAATGTGGATGAAAATTGTAATTTATAGTCAGGATATCACACCCTTAAACATATCATATGAATTCATATGATCATCAATTGATATCTCCCATGAATACCCTTACTAAGAATCTCAACTTTTTATTTCATATGATTCCCTTCCCCATGATTTTTATAATGTTTTTAAGTAGGGTATGTCAATAGTGATACAATTTGAAATGAAAATTATGAGAAATTATCGAGAATACACCTTAATAATACATTAAATTATCTAGTCAATAAAGAAACTAAACCTTTATAGATATGTTTTAGATCACAAAGTTTTCTATTTAATACTAAAAGTACATAATAATTATACATGAAACAATAGACCTATATAGTTGGAATCATATTAGAGTTTTGTATGTATTTGGTGGTTATGAATAGATAAAATAGTGAAAATAGTTGGGCTATATATAAATATAGAATAACTTCATAATGTTTTGGTAACCACCATTGGTAACTTCAGTTATACCTAAGGATCCATATATTGAGAAGAAGTGGTCATGGTTTTGACACCCTATGATTGTTTTTTAATGGTTTCTCAATATGAATATCATTTATCATTTAAATATTTTATTTATTTAGTTTATGGAACCAAGAGAAATTATTTTAACATTGAATGTGAAGGACACTAGAATAATTGTCCGAATGGGAACCCATTGAAATAGGACTCATTTTGTGAAAACTTGTGACAATTCCAAATCATCCATCTCATTAAATTATAATCAATATTAATTTTTCTAACATTCATGACACACCTAATATGATAAAAAAGAGTTTGATGAAGACTATATAGGGGATAATATATAATTTACTATATGTGATGTATATGGGAAGAAGCACACATGGAAATGTATAATGGGAATAAGAAGTTGTTTTGGATATGGAAAAGGACATAAGTTATGTTATTGATATAGAAAAATTAATAGTCTGATGGAGTGATATAAATTTCATAATATGTTAGAAATTATAGTTTAATTTATTATAGGTGGGGAACATCACCATTATCTGAGATAATTACTCAATCCAAGAACTAACTCTTAACCTATGTAAGGTCATATGTTATGTAAATCATTAAGTAGAATGATCTAAATAATTTTTATTATGATTAGGGAGGTATGATATTCTAGTTAAAAAATCATTAAAAATATAACGATTGTTCGACAATGGTTTTTCATTAAAAATTTGAAAGAATTTTTTGAATGGTATCGATAACATAGAATGGTGAATTATTGGGAATGTGATATTTTTTTAGTAAAATACTTGACTGAGGGACTAATAACCCTTAAAATGTTCATGATGATGAGGTAATACTGTTTATCTTGGATAAAATATGATTGATATGGATAATGCAAATAATATATTATTGATTACCATGGAAATGATTAGTGTTTGGCTGGTCAATTGGTCTACAATATCTTTTATAGAGTTTACCACATGTTTGGATTTCTGAAATATATTTTATAATAATTTAGTTTATTTAAAAAATAATGTAAGAATTAATTTTTGGAATATTTTATTTTTTCAATGAGTTTTTTTGTTGATCAAGTTCATCAACTAGTTTAAAGGGAATCATGATATTCAAACGTTTGGTATGTGAAATTATGATAAATTTTAAGTTTTTAGGGAAAAAAGGTAATGTTGACCGTGGAAATAATATGTGATAAAAAATTATAATAATTTTTTTTGATTTTTTTTAGAAATATTTTGGGGGTTTCTTATGGTTAAATACTTATAGAATGGATTAAGTAGAACATGGGTTTTTATTATTGTGGATTTAGTTAATAATGTATTATGTTTATCAACATTTGATAACTTATGATGAGAATTTCAGTTTCAGTATGAATTTGTAGGTAGAAGGAATGAATCTTGGATCATATGATTCACAAAAAAAATTAGTTCTTTAGGGATGAAAAATTAATCATAAATTTATGTTTTTAAGAGTAACAGCTGAGATAGATGTGCAATTGATCAAACCATAACCAATGGATGGAATTATGTTTATGAAATGGAATGAAATAAAGATTATTTTCCCATGTACTATATCAAAATATTAAAATAATTTCAAAAATATAGGATATGGATCTTGAAATAAAAATGTTATCCTTTTTACCTTTATTTATGATGAATAAATAGACTTTTCCCCCCTTCATAATTTATAGTTTTTTTATCATTAACTTTCTCATGACTCAGTTATATATCACTGTCTATTTTTTCTTGAACATTAGATTTATCCTATACGTTTTTATTTAATCTTCCCAACAATGTTATCTATATATGGAAATAAAATTACGTGTAACCTTAATGGCTCATACAACCTCTTTTGAAAGGATATTTTCTTATCCCTTTTTTACATTCTGGGTTTTCAACAAAGGATATTAAAATTTCCAACCTTTATTTAATTAGAAAAAATTATGGAGGAATGGTTTTTTTCAAGGATACTTAACAATATAATGAATTTAATAGAAAATTTTAATAAGCTCAATAACTCTCATAACATGAAATAACAAGCTTTATGTGAATTGAGATATATTATAACTACACTATTTCTTAAATTTGACCAGATCATAAAATTTTTGGGCATTAATATGAGTAACTAGATTATGGAATATATGTATATAACTCAAACTCAATAAAAATGTAATGATTAATTTATAGGAAATAATTACACAATTTTTATTGACAGTATTTTATGTGTCAAAAATTCATTTTCCAAAAAAAAGATTTTATTGAATTTTGTGCAAGAAAATTTTAATTAATTTCTATAATATATATATATTTTATTTTATAAAATAAAATAAAATATTATATTATTATGTTGAAATTTTAATAGGGTTAGTTTTTGATAATTCTCTAAAAATATTTATTTTTTGATGAATAGTGAATTATTCTCATTTTTGTAATAAACATTATTTGCATTTAATGAATTTAACAAGTTTTATATTTCATTTAAATGGTTTTAAAGGTAAAATTAGTTCATAGATATTAGTAACACTTTATTGATGGTAATTTTTATTAGTTTTATTTTCTATATTGGTATAAAACCATTAATACATCAAAAAACAATTTTTAGAAAATTACTTCCAATCTAGTTTTGTAAGTTTAAATTTTAAATTGAAATATGACAGTAATATAAATTAAATATGAAAAAGGGAACCATATTTAGAAATACGATATAAAAAATGTGTAAATATGTTCTTTTTTATTTTTTTTCATTATGAATGGAATCCCTGGAATATCATTGATACTATGGTAATGGTATTACTTGTAAAACAAGGTCAAAAATTTGGTATGAGTCTTTAAAATATCAATAATACTTGGATTTATCCTATTAGAAGTTTGGAGTTGATAAATTTACATCAAATCCAAAAATATATTGCAACTCAGTGCTATTTTTCATTAATTTTGTCCTTTATATTATTTTAGGAAAAAATTACAACATATCACCTTCTTGAATTTAATAACTCAATATTTGTTAAAAATTGAAGAATATATGTAATATTCCATTAAATTTTTCTAAAAGAAATATAAATTATTATTTTTTTCATAGTAATTTATTTTTAAATTTTAGTGATTGAATAATAGTATAAAATGATTAAGCAATGATGACACATTACATATTAATTTAAATTAAAAATGAAATAAATTAAA
The DNA here is from genome assembly GCA_963277665.1 of Viscum album. Classification (NCBI taxonomy): domain Eukaryota; kingdom Viridiplantae; phylum Streptophyta; class Magnoliopsida; order Santalales; family Viscaceae; genus Viscum; species Viscum album. The sequence continues at coordinate 186,242,371 of OY728133.1, read as the reverse complement.
TAAATTTTTCTAAAAGTAATATTGTTTGGGTGAGTCAATGATTCAACTTTTTTAGATAAATATATCATAATATAAATTATTTAATGGTATATATTAAATAAAATTTATATCATTATATTTCCAATGTCAAATTCTGTGAGTAGTTATTAAAATAATATTAATTGAAATTTATATTAAATATATTTTTATTTAATTATTAAAAAATCATAAGAAATGAAAAAAAATTAGGATTATAAGTAGTCCAAAATGAAATAACTTCTCTATTTATGATCCAATTTTTACATTAAATATTAAATTATAACCCTTTATTATTTAAATTCCCATTACCATGGATGTGATTAAAATTGTTTAACCAAGGGGTTAAATAAAATATAATGTATAAAATGGTATCCGAACCTCAAAAAAATTAATTGGATGATTATAATGAAACCATATATAGATTATATTTAAATTCATGTCATTTAAGTATCATTTTACATGATTTGGTATGATATTATAATATAATATACCATGTATTTTAAATAAATAACATTAATGATATTTTATAATAAAAACTATTCAATGAAATGATTAAAAAATTATAAAAAATTTATTCACTACTGTTATTGTGATATTTTTTGAAAATATATAATTTGGTCAATTTATGTGTTATGTTCATTTTTTATAGTAATATTAGTTACCCATAAATAGTAAAATGAAATGGTATTATGATAACTGTCAAAATATTAACAAGGGTTAAAACTATGATATACAAGTTAAAAAAAAGCACATATTCATTTATAAATATTATTGAATGTGATAATATTTAATTAAACTCAAAATTAATTTATGATATATAATTTTTGAGTCACATGATTAATAAAATCAATTTATATAAATTTAATACTATTTTTAATTACAAGACTGCCCTCTACTCACTTATATAGGGCACCACTTCTCCTCCATTACTAATATCTAATGAAACATATAGATTGGAAACAACCTATCATAATACCTTAATTTTTTATTTCTCCACTTTTTGTGGATTATTTTCTTTCATAAATACCATCCTTTTAATTCTTATGGTGTAAGACAATGGATGATTCTTATAGAAGATATATTACTCTCAACCGAAGGTTTTCAATTGATTAATTAGTATAACTAATTTAAATATATGAAATCCATTATAATATAATTTATTTGGAATCATAAATATACATATTTTTTTATTATTTCTATTTAACTACCATGATCTTAATAATTCCCATCCATTGTAAAATGATAATGTTGCTCATGCATATGTGTGCACTACTATATACACATCTCAATGCAAAGCTATTTTTTAATATATTTTATATGGATTTTAATAATGATGGATTTAAATAATATATTATATATATAATATACTAATTATTCCATAAAATTTATTTATTATTTACCTTTATTTCATTCCAACTATCAAAAAGTGAAAACCATGTTCATCTATGCATTGACATACCGTCTCTAAGAATTGTGTAGTTCATTTTTCTATCAACACCTTATATTGAAGGATATACATATATATATATAAACATATATATACACACAAAAATATATGTACATAAGAAATATATATTGTATTTAAATTATTATTCAAATTATGCAGTTAATTGATCTATGATCAATGTGTAAGGACTGAGACTACCAAACTAAAATAGACAAGAAAAATGTAGAAGTTATAACCCAAAAAATAGATTCTAATAAAAAATTTCAAGAAATGGATGGTAATATAATATAAATAAATAATAAATGATAGGATAAATGTGGTTAAGGTTACTTAATAAATTAATATTAAATATATATTGGTTATACTAGATTTTTGAATGTATTTAATTAAATACAAGACTTTAGGTAACAGATTTCCATGTCACATTTATTTATATGAGACACATGCCATATTCCCAAATTAATTATTTTATGTGGTGTATATACTATACATGAATTATTTTTATTGTACTTTTATTGAAAATTATTCTTATATACATATCAATATAATATTCTCGCTTGGATGAGGTATTGATTTTAATGATACCTAATTTGGGAGGTAATTACGTTTCACTCCCATTTTAATTTGGATTGTTTATACTTGAATTTACATCGATGAAAATTATATAAAACCTATATGAAAAATTTCATTAATTTCTATTATAAAAGGTTTATTTCTATAATTTTTATGTTTTGGTACAACTTCAATATATTTGGTAGTCAAAATGGTTTAAAAATGTTTTTCTGAAAATCCGGACATATCAATCGTCCTTTAGTTGGAAATCCATTTTCTTCAATTTACCGGTATTAAAAATATGTTTACATGATATATTTTTTAATATTATCATATATATTTTAAAATCATTATTACCCTTGGTTTGATTTTATAAAAATGTTTAAAATGAATCTTTTTTCACTTTCAAAATGACATAATATTGGATTTTAAATAAAATGTGAATGAAATTTTTGTTTTGTAAAGACCCGGAAATTTGAAGGAAATTTTTTTCTTAATTTTTTTTGGAATTTTACGGGACTACGGCTTCTGACATCACCTGATTCCGAGGCCCAGTGTGCCCAGAATCAAGTTCCTAAGTTTAGCTCGAGTACATTCAGTGAACGAAAGAGCGGGTTTTTCTAAGTTTTGAACCAGTGCTCGGAATCAAAATCTGAGGGCACCGATGGAACCGCATCGCCGGTAATTTCTTAAAAAGACCTTTTCCGAAGGTGCGTTTGCTCGGGAAAAGTTGTTTAAAATTTGAGGTGTAAGTGAAGAATAAAATAAAATATGTAATCCAATTTTATTTATCTTCTAAGTAGATTTATCCTTTGTGTGGAAGTTGGGTCGGTAAATTCCCTTAGGGGAATAAAGGAGAGGTGGGGCCCACACGAGCCACCACCTTTTCTGATTCCCCATAACCACTTGAAACTCCTCCTTAATTTTGTGACTTTACCTCTTCTCTTTTAATAAATGCCAACAAACTCTCTACTGAATTAATTGAACAGATTAATTAATTGAATTAGTTTTGAATTTTAAAAGTGTTGGCATGTGTGAATAAATTAAGACAAAGTCATAATTTATTTTGGTTCATGGGTTGTGTGGGGAAATGGAGGAGATAGAACTCGTCTTCTTCATTGGAGAACGCGAAGAACGTCAAGAACCCGATGAAGAATGTCGTCACCGCAAGGAGTGAATGGCGAGCTGTTCTTCTTCCCTCTCCACAGTCGGTGAGAGACTCCTTCGTCGAAGAACGACGATGCGTCGCATCCATCATCGGGCGAACGCTGACGATGCTTACGGAGCCTCGATCTGCGACGCCGTCTTCCGTGACCCCATCTTTCGTGACACCGTCTTCCGCAACGTCCTTTCCCTAAGATGACCCTCGTTTGAAGAACTCATCGAGGTAGGGGTTTAATCTTCAATCAAGTTTTATTTAACGAACTTAGTTGATAATTGTTGGCCGCTTGCTATCTTTATAACGGGAGGAGTTCAGACCACACAAACATGGATGACCCTCCTCCCCCATTTTTTTCATACTCGTTGTGGATCGAACTAAGGTGACGTGGTGCTATCGCACCGCGCGGAAACAAAGAAGAACGGGCGAAGAAGCGCGGCTCCGTCGCGCCGCGCCGTGGAGGCCGAACAAAGTCGCGGCACCGTAGCGCTGCACCGGAAAACCAAGAAGAGGCCGTGATTTGTTTATTTGACATGCGGATTGACGGCCAATGATGGAACGGGCTGCAGAGGCATTTTGAAGACTTCGCAATAAAGAGCAGGTCCCGGGAGGACCACTGGCGAAGACGGCAGGAAAAACAGACCACCCCCGCCCCACTTTCGCAACGGCAAGACCAGGCTGGCCAGGTGGGGCGCGCTCGCGCTGGGCCAACCCGCCGCCCAGGCCGGGCCGGGTCGCACAGGCCAGGCCGTGCCGCACCAGCCGGGCCGGGCCCCTCCCAAATGGGCCCGACCTGATTCGGGCCGACCCAGGGGGTCTCAGGCCGGGTCGGTCCGGGCCCAAAACCCCCTATTTTTTCGGACAGGTCTGTTCAAATGCCCATAACATGGGCTACGGATCTTTCATTGATGCACAGTCAGTTGTGATGTGTTCCGTGGATCGACACGGTCGTTTCGATATATAAAACACAAGGTTTTGGTGAAATTTGTGTACGTCCGGGTTGGTTCAAACACGAAACCAACCGGGCCCTCGGAGCGGAAACACTTATAAGTTGAGCTCCGGACATCCGATTGACATGTTGTAGACTTTGTTGTATTCCTCTCGATGAGACGGAACGTTTGGAATACTTCACCTGAGGTTTGGACGCAATTGGAGTAATGCCGTGTTGGATTGTACCTGAAATCCAACCGGGCCCCTGGAACGGAAAAGCTGATAACATTCAGACCGGACGTCCGTTTGACGAACCGTCAGCGGCGTTGGTAATCACGTTATGAAACGGACCCAATGAGTACACCCTATTAGAGTTCGGGGTATAGTTGAGATGCAGCCGGGTTGGTTCGTACACGAAACCAACTGGGCCCCTTGGACGAAAAGGCTCATAACTCACAGACCGGGCGTCCGATAGATGCGTTGTCTGTTGCGTTGAGACCCCTATGACGAGGCGGTCCTTTGAGATAATTTTTTTTGGGACTGTGTGATACTTGGAGTATCGACATGTAGCTCGTGGAGCGGACCCTCCCGGAGACGAGCGTACGAAGTACGGAGACCGTGTAGCCGACTGAGACCTGACGACTGCTTGACCAACTCAACTTGGAGTGAGTCGACTAGCCCAGTGTATGGAGAACTACTATGTTTTGGTGCAGACCCATGGCGGAAGGAGCGCCTGGTAGCAGGCAGCAGACCCGCGGTACTCGATAGGAGGAGTACCTCTGTAGGCTATGAGGGGGAGCACCACTGTGTGAGGTGGCAGACCCCTGGCAGAGGAGCACTACTTTGTGAGGTGGAAGACCCGTGGTACTCGACAGGAGGAGTATCTCAGCAGTCTAAGGTTAGTAAGCAGTACCTCGGAGTCGTGACAGGATCACTGTACTCATCAGAGACGGATATCTTCAGCAATTGAAGTTTCGATAATGAAAATCCTAGTTTGAGCTGAGTATATGACCTTTGTGTTAACTCATGATGGAGATGGGTCACTTGATAACATAGGTATATGTATTGGAATATACCTAGGTAGTGGTTATCCGTTGATATCGTAACCTTTGTGTTTCCTCATGATTGAGATGGGTTACTTCATAACTTAGGTATAAGTATGGGATTATACCTAAGTTAGGGTTATCCATTGAAATCCTTCTTTGTGGTTATCCTTGTTGGATTTAGTGAGACCTTGAAGGTCTTGGGGTCCCTACTGAGTTTCGTATACTCAAACCTGCATGGGCTATGCCAGCAACTCGTTGTGTTGGTTGCAGACGACGGGCAGCACGGACAGAGGCCGAGTGTTTGAGGACTGGACGGTACTCGGGGGTGGACCTCACAACGAGTCAGTATCCAGAGGTGTACTTCACAACGAGACGATACTCAGAGGAGGTTGACGGGAAAGGGTGTTGTGGAGGATATATATACCTACCCTTCATGTAGGATCTGTGGAAGACGATCCAGGAGTTGCGCTATTTGTACCTACCCTTCAGGTTGGATCAGAGGTGGATGACCGAGGAGCTGCTTCTTTTTTTCTTCCAGTTGTTTATATTTCATGTTGTACTTTCGTTCAGTTGTATCTGTTCTTCAGTTAGGTTTGTATTCTAGCCCACTTACTTTTCAGAACATTCTTTTGTACTTAGTGTATTACTTCTGCTTGTACTTTGTGGTGTTTGTTTACATTTATAAAGGAAAAGCCCTCCCAGTTATCGGGATTTACGCCTTTGGTGCTAGTCACCAGCCCCTGGCCTATGGAAGGCGGGCTTGGGGTAGTCAAGGCACAGGCCCCGAGGATGGGTCGTGACATGTTCAATCATACCAAACAAGAATATAATTTTCTTTTTTAATGAATCCACAAATTTATGAATATTCCATTATATGTTTCATTGGTTATTCTATGAGAAATGTTATTTCATAATAAATTTTAAATTTTCCAAATATGAATTTGTAATTTTAAATTGAAAAGGGGATTTTCCTCAAGAATTATTCACGTAATATTTTTAAGTATATTTTCACAATTGATAGATTACTTGATGTTGATTAGGAATTAGTGGGGATATACTCCAATGATACAATACTTTGTCATTCAATTAATAGATTATGAATATGATTTTCTAACTTTTATAAAACTCATTTATTTTTTATGATTCATGTAATAATGAAATGATGTAATTTTTATGACACCCATTTTCCTTAAAGGTGTTATTTTATAATGATACGATGAATGTTGTATGATCTTATGCCACAAATATTTATGATTTAAATATTTTGATTATTTATACTAAAATTATTTATGCCTCTAATGCTTTGGGTAATGTTTTATATATCATGATATAATTATGGGAGATAAGTCGATATGTGTGATCAACTATGGGAAACATGTCGATGTGGTTGATCCACTATGGTAAAGAGGCAATGGATCATATATTTTTATGATATGGTAAAATATTATTGATTCTTTATCCACTATTATTTGATATTATTTTTAGTACACCTTGATATATGAAATGGTTTCATCTCCTAGGATAGCTCCAAACTCTGATAACATGTTTGCATGCTCGTGTTTTGATCTTATGGTTCATGATTGATTTATATTGATTCCCCACTCTCATGAATCATGTATATTTGAAAGTGTAATGATTTATTCCTTGAGTATTTTTTATGATATATTATTGATTGGATATAACATTTTAAAGCATGTACATGGTCTCACCCTCTTATTCTGGTCTTATTATTTCATATGATCATCAATTAATATCAATCTTGTGTGAAATTACAGAGAATATGATATTATATTTTCTTATTTTGTCTTTTTCCAGGTTATGGAGAAACATTTTGTGTAATGTATGTCAATAATGGAACAAAGTTATAGGGAAATTATAATAAATATTAATGAATTTTCCTTAATAAGATGTTTGTGTATCTTGTCTCAACATACACAAAAAAATGTGTGGCTATGGAGTGGATCTTAATTTTATGTGTTGAATTTATATCTAAAAAATATAATATATATATGAAAATTTCAAGAGGAACTATACATTCCATTACAATACAAACCTTATAACCAAAAAAGTTTAATGAATTTAGAAACACACATACATAAAAAATTGGTAAATAAACATATCCCCCACTATGATCATCACACCTACCACACATATAAGAAATATCATACATAAAAACATTATTCATATCATTAGTAAAAATAAAACATAAGGGGGATCTAAGATTCTTGGTATGGTTTAAAAGATAGATATTAATCAATGATCATATGTGAGAATAACATTTTCATAAGGGTACTATAATGTAGTAATATGTCTCAAATACTACAAGGCTATAGCCATATCCCTTTGGAGTGAAGAACCATAATGAATTGAATAATTTTATGGTAGAGTTAGATGTGGGCCCAAATGAATATGAGAGGTACCATCATTATTATATCATTAATGGGGACTAATATTTTTGATAAATGTGCCTCCCACTCGTTTATATCTACCTATTTTGTGGGAATTCATAAAATTATAGTGGAACTCATTTCATTTTCCATAGATCTAAAGAAACCTCTTAAAAAGAGGAAAGAGGAGAGGCTTCATTGTAATCATTCTCTATCTGTATATGATGAAGTGTTAGTCTACGATTTCTATATTTTAGATATGTTTTCTTTTTATATCATCATTGGGATGGATTAGATTATGGATCATCCTATTAAGGTTGATTTTTATCATCAGTTTGTTTCATTACTTGTGTCTAATGGTATCTATGGTGTGTTTCAGAAAGAGTGGATCAAAAATTTAGGTCTTGTAGGACCTTTCTTCCTAGAGTTCAGACATATTGGGACGACATTCATGATGATGTTTGCAGGTTTGTTACTCATTATTTTAAAGATGGCTCTCTTACTCAATGCCCGAATGCTCAATTCCTTACCCTCATCCGAAAGACAAAGAATGAAAATGAGATTCATTTGTTCAGACTAGTTTCTATGATAAATACAATTTCGAAAATTATTTTCAAAATCTTGGCTACAAGGTTGTCCTCTATTCCCAGTAATATTGTTTCTCCTAATCAGTTGGACTTTATTAAGGGTAGGTCTATTCAAGATTGTCTTATTACTACCTTGGAATGTGAAAACCTTCTTAAGAAATCCACAAGGGATGGTAATATTATACTCAAGTTGGATGTCAGGAAAGCTTTTGATACTATAAATTGGAATTTCATTTATAAGGTTCGTCGTTTTTTGGTTTTGATGATGTTTTCATTAATTGGGTTAAAATCAGTTTTGAGTCTGCTCGTATCTATGTCCTTGTTAATGGATCCCATGAGGGCTTCGTTCCTTGTTATAGAGGTGTCTGACACGGTGACTCTCTCAGCCATTATTTTTTCCATTGCGGAATATTATCTTAGAATATTACATTCTATTATGGTTGTCAATGGGAAACTGAATTCTATTAGTGCTAGTAGAGGTTTTATTGCTCCCACTCACTTCTTGTATGATGATGATATTATTATTTTCAATAAAGGGGATAAGAGAAATATTAAAAATATTAAGTGTGCCCTTTTGCATTATGAAAAAGTCTCTGGGAAAGAGATTAGTTGGAATAAGTCCATTGTTTATTTTGGTAAGAATTTTCCTATTTCTAGGAAGACTGGAATTATAAGGGATTTGGGTATTCATGAAGGTGTTTTTACCTTTACATATTTGGGTGTTCCTATGTTTTGGTGGAGGCCTAAAGCTTGTTATTTTTCTGATATTATATGTAAAATCAGACGTCATCTTGCTACATGGAAGGGTATGTCCCATTCCCTAGTGGGTTGGGTTTGTTTGGTTAGGGCTGTGATCATTTCTTTGTTTCTTTATTCTTTCATGGTCTATAAGTGACTGATATCTCTTATCAAGAGCATTAATGTTTCTATTAAAAAATTTATTTGGATCGGTAATATTTTGGAGAGAAAATTAGCTACGGTTTCTTGGAATAATTGTTGTAAGCCCTACGATGTTGGGGGTCTTGGTATCAAAAATCTGGAGGTGTTTAATGATTCTTTATAGGCTTCGTTCATTTGGAGGCTTGTCAACAGTAATTATGAGTCTCTGGACTTTCTCTGTAATAAATTTAGGGACAATCCTAGGAGTGGTGTTTTTAATTTTCTGGATTCTTTTGTTTGGCCTGATTTTAAATCCATTTTTCTTCGATTGACTCTCATTCTAGATGGCTTGTTTCGAAGAACTCATATTTATCTTTTTGGAAGGCCAATTGGACTGGCTATCCACTAGCTTATTCCTTGATGAATAATTATTTTAATTTTGATCTGGATGTTACAATTAAAGATCACCTTGATAATATGGGGGGTCTCCCTAATCATATTTTTACTATTATCAATCGTTATTGTTTCTCTAATAGAGATGATTTTTGGTTTTGGGAACCTACTATAAATGGCCTGCTGACTTCTAAAAATTTTTATTGTCATTCTCTATCTTGCAATATTGGGTGTAAATGGATGAGGGATCTTCATATGAACTTTATTTGGCCCTCTCAGAAAACTTTTTCATGGAGAATTGGTCATGGGAAGCATCATACTAATTATTTCCTTCAGAAATGTGGCATCCATCTCTACTCTTCGTGTGTGTTTTTCCATCAACATAGGGAAGATATTGATCATTTTTTTATTATTTGTGTCAATGACTCTTCATTGTGGAAGGATGTTTTTGATATTTTTGAAATTCATATTAGTAATATGTCTTCAATTAATCATTTCCTTCAAGGATGGCATTCTATTTTTCTCTCTCCCCAATTGATGGATCTTTTTAGAGTCGCTACTACTGAACTCCTTCATTTTATTTGGTTTGCTCAGAACAATATTATTCACGATATATTTACCATCTTGGTATGTGGGGTTTTATCAGCTATTCTTGGTGCTATGCGTAATGCTGATACTCCAAGGAAGCATTTTTTGCTTCAACTCAGTTCATGATTTGTCCGTTCTGAACCAGATAGTTGTTAAGGGTAATTTAATACCTCCACATGGTACTTTGGACGTTCTCTGGAAAGATCCTCTTTTTGTATGATTAAATGTAAATTCGTATGGTGCTTTTAGGGGTAATTCGGGGCATTCTGGTTATGGTTCATTTTTTAGGAATCATAACCGGGATTTCTTTGGTTGTTTTCACAGTTCTTGTGGCTTTGCCTATTCACTTGAGGCTGAAATTATTGGTATTATCGTTGATTTTGATCAAGTTGTGAAGCGTGGTTGGGATAATTAATTAATTTAGAGTGATTCTTCTGTTTTTGTATATTCCATAAGGCTGGGTCTTCGTCACTTGTCCTAGAAGATTCCTAATGGTTGAATTAATTGTTTGGCCAATCTATTTTCTTTGAATCATATTATTAGTCACATTTATAGGGAATCCAATTCTGTTGCTAATGGACTGGAAAATAACTGTGTTAATGGAGTTGATTTTTTTTTGGTATGATCAAGTTTCTGATGATCTCCTTCCTTTTCTTAAAAAGGACTATGACAAGTCTCCCATTTTTAGACATTTGTAAGCTCTCTTTTCTCTATGTTTCTGGTTGTTCTGTAAGGATTTCTTCTTCCTTGTGTCCTAAATTTCTTTTGGGGTCTGTTTGTTTTAGTTTTATTTCTTTTTTCTTCTTTGGAGAGGCTTGTTTCTTTTTCTATAGGACATTTTGTATATCACAGTGCATGAAGACCATAAGTGAGGTGAATGAATCCATCCTTACCAGTCAGAATCGTGAAAAGGTTCCAAAGCTGCCAAGCCTGTTGAAGCTGCTGTTGTGGGCTCAGTCACAAATTTCTAGCATTTGGAGATGTTGGAAGTAGACTTACTATGCAGCATTCCGTTGCAGTGATCTTCCCAAATTCTGGTTTTCCAACCATTTTACACTTGGGCGTGAAGGTGTTTTTTCAGGCCTGGGCTACTGGAGCTTCTTCTATCATGGAGAAATCATACAAGATCCGGCCTCTGCATTTATTTTTTCTTCTGAAGCTATTTTATTAACAATGGTACTGAGGAGATATTACAGGAATTAGTTAGATACTCAACTATAGCAATGGCGGCTGGAGAGGAAGGGGCTGAGCATCACTGGGTTCATTCTTGGTGGATAGTTTTTTTTATTTTGATTTCATCACAGATCCCAACCTATTTCAATGGGTGTTTTTCTGATTTGGTTTTCTTCTTTTTCACCTTAACAATTCTTTATGGTTTTTGTGTTTTTTGTTTGTATTTTTCTTGTTATGTTTTCTTTTCTCTTTATTAAAATTACATTACATGGGGTTTCCTCTTAAACATGGTGATCATTTGGTGGAATATGAATCTTTTAAAATTTTACTACAAGATAATAGTTATCATAATCGTGATTCATATCCTTTAATAGTTATTCATGTACATTAACATTGAAAAAAATCACTATTTAAGAGAGGTTCATAGGCTTTTATAACAATATAAGTATAATATATATCTTATCATAGAAATAATTTAATCATAGAAGGAGTTGGGGGATAGAATACCATAAGACATTTTAATTAAACATTAAATAAACCTTGGGGAAGGTAAATGTTGGTGCAGATTATCTCAACAAGAATATACCATCACAGAATATTGTAAAACTGATGAAGGAGTGAAAGCATATGGGGATATCCACTCAGTTGTAATTGTTTATATAGGAAGATGATTAGGAAAGATTCTAACCAGTTTTCCATTATCATAATCAATCCCTCAGTTCATTCATCATTTTCAGTATTAGGATGACGAATTTCACGGAATTTGAAAGACCCTATACTGAGGTGATATCATTTTTGGTTGGTCTCTCCCTTTATCTGGTATTCTATATTTTCTTGCATGGGTTGCCATCCCAATATCTTTGAGGTGATTATATTTGTTTGGTAGTCATATTTATTTATGGGTAGTTCATATAGAAACTATAGAGAAGTATTATGTCATGAAATAGAGATTTGGTGGCCATGTATAAAGTGTGAAATTTTTGATTTTTTGTCCCACTTTTACACCTTCCAATAGATAAATCCATAACAACATACAACTTTTATTTTTCTCCATCCTCTTATAATTATGGTTTAGAAATGGGATAAGGTGTCCATATACATTGATGTTTGATTTCCAAAGACTCTCTAAGGGAGGAAATGTATCTAGGTAGTGATTGATTGAATGAAAATGTATGATCACTTAATTTTTACCTGGGAAACCACTAATGTGGAATACCTTGATAAGTTATATATAAATGAGGTTTTAAGGATTCATGGGATTCCTATACCATTGTTTCTAATAGGGATCCAAGGGGTAACTCATGCTCTAGGAGGAGTCTCTAAGAGTTAATGGGGACACTGGTTGGGTTGAGTAAAACAAATCAGGAAAAAAATACAACCAAAAAGAGAATGTTATTTAGATCCTAGACAATATACTCAATTTCCATCTCTTCAATTTTAGTGGATTATGGGATATCCATCTTGGAATGGTTGATATTTCTTATATAAAATGTTATCATTCATCGATAAAAATGGATCCTTTCATGGTAATATATTATTGTTCATGAAAGTCACCTATTTGATGGGAAGATGTAGGTGGGGCCTCCTTTATAGGACCAAGTATTGTTAAGGATTTGTTGGTGGGTTTCAAGATATACCTCAATGTATAGTTACTGGTCTTAGATAGACGAAATTTAATCTGTATCCTCAGTTTCATTCTTTGGGGTTTTATATTGGTGATTCATATTTACTGACATTTTATCATTGGTTGGCTCACCATTGACGTGGAAAATAAGAGAGGTTGGATTTGAGATATATTAGATCATTTGAGGTCACTGAGTGGCATGGTAAGGTTTCTTATTAGTTATAATTTCTAGTACAGTTGAATAGAAATCATTATTTTTCCACATATATCAGCTTAGAAAGATTTATCAGGATCCCTCTCATGTTCTTAGATGAGAAGAGATCGAGTTAGACCAAAATTATTCATTGGTACAGAAACTAATAGAGATCATTTACAGTTATGTAATATTTATTCATGGAAATGTGATTCTAGTATTCAAAGTATTATGGAAACGTGGGAAAAATTCTCATGAATAATTGGAGCGTGAGTCTTTGATGAGGGAGTAGTGCCCTTACCTCTTTCAATACACAATTACTTTTCATCAATTATTGATGAAAGAATGTCTTATGGGTCGATTCTGTAACATCTAATTACCCATATTCAAGTATTTTTCATTTCTCATTTTGTTTCCATCATTTATTGGGATTGATTTGTGGATTTTGTTGATATGGATCCTTTTATGGAGAAATGACCTAATGTTTGGTGATGTGTGTTTTTTGGAAGTCATGGGGTCTATGTATAAATTTAAGAAAGATTTAAGAGTATTTCCTTTCAAGTTTAGGGTGACATGTGGCTTTTTCTATGTGTTACTATAGAATCTACCTATAGAACGATTCCATGTCATTAAAGGGTTATACAATATGAATCTATTATTGTTCTGATGATGTGAACAGGTTGAGAACGTAAAATTATTACATATTATGAAATTGGATCATGTTGTGAATTGTTTCATTGGTGTTTTTAAACCCCGATGACATGTTTTTCATTATATATGTATTTATTTAATTTCACATTTGAACTTGGTATTCACATCATGTAATGTTAATATGAAATTGTTTTTTAATTGTTGTACGTCTAATTAAGAATAAATTCAGATGAAAACTTATCTCATGATAACAATGTGATATCCCAAGATATTTGGGGATCTCTTCTCCTTCAACCTCATTTCATTCATGGATTGATCTTTATTATGTTTTCACTATGTCTATATAGGTTAGTGAATTTTCTACTACTTCATTTTTATTGGTCACAGTAGCGTCATTGTTCTATGTTTTCATATCATTTTTGCTTATGTTGTTTTTATCTTCCACCTTATAATATATTTGTGTGATCCACCTCCAAAACGTGACAATTATTTTTGTTTTTCTGTGACATCCAATTCATTCAAGGTACATGTTTTTTTCATTTTTGATAATTTATTTTCATATTGAATTTATTATGAGTTATATAAACTAATTCTAGGGCCTAAATTTTTTTCATTTCATTCTTCTGTTTTGATGGATGTCGTTGTGCTTGTTTGTCTTATGAGTTAGAGGTCGGTGGTTCCATATCTAGCCTATTATTTATGAACTATATTTCTATGATTATAAAAATATTTTTATAAATTAATTGGTGTGATATAATTATGTTTTTGGAAATGGGTTTTGGAGAAAAGATGATTTTACCTTTTTTGGTAAACAAAAAGTATTTTTTCAAATAATTAAGAAATTTAATTATGAAATGGTTTTCAAATAATGGTTCTAATTATATAGTTTGAAAAATGCAACTCATGGGAATCCTCTGGTTATTAGGTTGATGGTGTAGTAATAGTTCTCTTATGATGATACTATTAGGGTGGGGGTAAAATATTATGGTGCTCTTCATATCCTCATGCATATTATTATAGGGTCTTGTAAAAACTATTGTGGGTTCACTTTATGGGGTGATCATATACTGTGTTGATTTGATGCACATGTTTAAACAATTGATGCATGTCATTTTCTATGTTTTTCTATAAGTTTCCTAGCTATCCTGACCTATTGTGATCCCCAACATGATGTTACTAGTGATTTAGTTTGGACTAATTTTTTATTTGTTATATGATACATGATATTAGTTGACTAAATTTATATATATGAAATTATTTGAAACTATTTTTACAGGATTATTTGTAAATGTTGAAAAGGGGGAAATTTCATACCATATTTTTTTTAAAAACCATTTAACTTATTATCATAATTTTTTTAATTTATTGTTGATCATTATTAAAAATTTTGTACAAAGACATGATATGAAACACCTAGGTGGTATCCTATTGATTTAATTATCTCACACTATGTGAACCCCTTTGGAGATGCATAGACCTTATTATGTATTTCATTAAAAGAAAATCCAAAGACCCACAATGATGAAGTGATATTTTTTTATCAGGCTCTAGGTAGATTCAGGTGAGATAGTGGGAATTTTTACATTCTATTACATGGAGAATCTATGTTAGTTTTATTTATTATTCATAGTTTTACTTATAAAATAAGGATTATTTTAGAAATTTTTTGAGTTGAATCAGTTAAACTATTTACTTTTTGATAATAAATACATTTCTTATTTACTATTCTTATTTTTCTTCCCTTCATGTATGTAAAATTATATGTCATAATTTCTTCATTAGTATGGTTCACACTATTCCCTATGGGTATTTTTTATTATTGGGTGCGAATAAAAATACCAATGGGATCGAGAATTCCATTCAAGAATGTGATGGATTGGATCGAGTAGCGATTTGAGAGGGTTTCTAGGTCATGATTTTCAAATTCATAATTATTCTATCACCTATAAAATTTTACTCATGATATAAATATCATATATCTTCATCACAAAGATAATTTTAACTCTCCATATAATACAGTGATGGAAAAATTAATTACAACAATCATGATGGTTGTATTCCCTATTTACACATAAACAATGTTTTAATTTTCTATTGAAAAGAATAAAACAATGATAAATTATATTTTATCATTAAAAAATATTAAAAGTATCATAAATTTATTTTATATTTATATATATGTATCAATGTTTAGCGGTGATGTAAAAATATTCATATCTCTACTTGGAGGTGGTATTCCACAAGAACTCATAAGTGATACATTCATTTCCCATTTGAAGGGAAAGAGATGGAAATGGGTGTACCAGAATCAATATAAAATATTAGTATATTTATGATACTATAGTGATTATGTTAGGTTAAATACAAAATATTTCTAGGATTAATTAGAAAAATTTTGTAATGAGTTGGTAAAGATTGTTAACTCTTCTTTTGGAGACCTTTTTTTGGATTAAATCGCATTCCTTTCTAGGATGGACATATGAGAATAATAAATTATAAATAATAAATGTAGGGAAGATAAGAATGTTTTTTGGTAGGTTTGTGATGATCAATATTTCTCAATGTGTTTGGAATAAGGGTAGAGATTTTATTCCCTTTTATAACATAGTGGAGTTACACAAATAGAATTACCTAAAATATTTATATAATATAGTCACATTCTTGTGAATGTGGAACAAAATGAATGATATATTAATGGAAATATAAAATAAGGTAAAACATTATTTATCCACTTATATTTTTAAATTTTAATGTGTAATCTTTACACATATCTCTTTGTTTAACAAACCCAGTATACCAATTTTAATCCTGACTATTTTAAAAAAAATTGAAGGGTTTTCTAATCATTATGAAAAAATGAAACCAGCTGCATTAGTTAAATTGTAAATTATGATTAGAAAAATGAAATCCATTTTAATTAATTCAACTTCTTTAACCTTGATAATGTTAAGTTTTAACAATCGTGGAAATCATAATGAAAACTATTTTTTAGAAAAATTTATTTAATGAAAAAAAACATAGTTTACATTAATACCATTCAAAGTAAAAACTATTATATTAATGTTAACATATTTTGTTAAATATATATTATATACATTTAATTAACATAAAAAATAAATAGTGATTTTTTTATTTTATTAATATAACAAACATTACGAACATAAAAAATGCTTCTGGAAAATTAATTCTTTTATTGTTTAGATGAATTTATCTTCATTTCTATCCATTTAATCAGTACATTATGAATGCTTATTCATAAATTATCAACAAAGTTCATTAAAAAAATTAGATACTGATTAATATATAAGAAAATTTTATATGTAAAAAACTACAATTTATTGAAAAACAACTTCTATTATTCATGAATAATATTTCATTAAAAAAGTAATGATTATTTGTCAGAAATGAATTAATAAATATGAATAAATGAAAGAATTTCCATAGTTATTTCATAGATCTCGTAATCCATTTAATACCTTCAAATCCAATTACTAGTTTATAATGGTTATAATATATCATGGTTCATTTAGAATCACAATTTTTTGTAAATCAGTTTTTCAAATTCTTCAAATTTATTTCAAAAGAATACATATAAAATCATGGAATGTTACAATGGTGGTATAATTTTTAATTTAAATATCTTGATTATTATTAAATTATATTTAAAAATAATCTATATTTAATAATTTTTTAGGTGTGAAATTGATTCCCATATGTCTCACCAACATTTACACACCTAACACACTAAACTCCCATGTTATTACATCATTATCTCTCCACAAAATTTAGTTTCCTTGGAAATTTTTCTATTATTCACAAATAAAATGTGCTCAATTACACACTCTCCAAGACATAATGATCCTTAGAAATTCCATTAAAAATAAAAAAATATTATCTCTCATAGAACCATATTCAATATTCTTAAACTCTAAGTGACATAAATGTGTCTCAATTTCTCCATTCCTAAGAGATCTTTTAATAGGTGAATCAAGTCCACAATGTGAGTACTACCCACACCCTAAACCTTTAATCTATATTTTTATCCCATAAACATCTTCTATCCATACTAATATAATGAAATTAATATCATTATTATACTTAAATTTTATTATTTTGATGAAATAACCATTATCTATCTCACTCTCATCCATTATTCAATTAAAAATGTCACCCATCTTATGTGTGAACTACTATCTCCATGAACGATGTATTTCATTTTTCATCACCACATTAGAAGGATGGTAATTAAAATTTTTTAGTGAAAAAAAAGTATATTTATAGAAATATTAATATTTTATAAGATAAATTTGTTATTCAATTAATATCTAACCAAATATTAATATAATATCAATTCATAGTTTAAAATTATCGAAACATGATTTCCATAGATCTCATAATCATGAATAATTACTAAAAAAATCCATAAATGATATTAAAAAATTATAAATTTTAATTTTAAAACTACGAAAGTTACTTAAATAATATATTTATGATTAACTTAGTATCAATCTATTTGGATTGACATTGAGATTATAAAATTTGGGAAAAATAATCAAGGTTACTGAAATTCAATTATGAAAATAAAAAAATTCTTTCTACTAAATGTATAATAATTGATTCAAATTGAAGTCTGTTAAATATAATAAATATTGAAAGGTCTTTCAGTGAATTTATTAATATGAATGTTTGTAATAAAGGATATGATTTCATGAAGGTTAAAGTGATATCATCGATATCAGGAATCAAAGTAATGATTTCCCCTCAACTCCCCTTCAATGATGCATGATTTATTAGTTCAAACTTATTTTTCATTATCATTGTGTAATTACATAACCATTTTTTTTATTTAAAAATAAATAACCATTAAGCATTTTATTTAATATTATATTTCAAAATCTCTTTTTCATGGTTTTTTAATTCATATAATACCCAAGTTATATAATAATTTTCATAATCAACATCGTTTCTATGGGTATTGTGGTTTCTTATTGAAGACCATTGTAATAGATTTTATTTATATTATCCAATTATTACATACAATATTATTTCCATTTTTTCATAGGATTTATAATTACCTCTAAAAAACTCTTTTTCTGTGGATTGTTACTTTAAATAGTATGATATTAACGAAGATTTTGTTAACTCTATTTCCATTAATTGAGTTATATTATGTATTCTAAAAATTACTTCTATTAATATTATTATATTACATTCCTTTATTTATTTCATATTAAATTCCCTCTTTGATTGGGTGGAAATTTCATTCTTAATTTAAATCTTATTTTTAATGGATCTTTTTAGTAAAAACCCATATTTATGAAACAAATTATCCTTTACATTATGTTATCTCTCATAAATATAAATATTATTTAATTAAAAAATCTTTAATTTTAATTATTTTGTTGAAAAAATATAAATTATATCATGCATACCTATTATTAATCTTTACCTATTTTTCAAATGATGATTTATTACCCTTTATAGGATGTGGGATTCAATAAAGGTATTTTAAAATAATTAAAATTGGTTTTATTTCCATATTCATATATTCTATATTCATCCCCAAATTTTAATTTTTAAAAATAATCTCTATTCCATGTTTTAATACTTTTAATTCATTTAAATTTAATATTTTTTGAGTTTACTCTCTTTAAAAAATTTAATTGATTTTTTAATGGAAATTAGAAGTATTTTTCAAACATGTACACGAGATTTATGATTTTTTATAGATACACATTAATTTTCATTGAAACTATAAATTTTAGTTATCCTTTGCTTGTATGATCCATCAATAACAATATTAAATATATTATAATAATTTTATAGGGTTTTAGAAACATAGTTTTAAATGATTATATTCTCAATCCATTATTATATCCTACCAATACAATTTTTCTTCTTATAAAGGTTTTTTCATATATTCAAACATCCATTGATGATTCTTATGATTCACCAGACATATGAAATAATAAAACTATCCAAAATAAATATAATTTTTAATATGATCATGTTATTCTATATAATGACTAGGTTTATTGTTGACATGTTGAATTCTTGTTATTCCCATACAAATGTATATTCATTACGTAGTAATGTTGATTAAGTATTATAATATTATACATTTCATTCACAAAATGAATGAGTTGGACTTAATATGTAATAGGTTGGGCCTATAATTATATATATATATATATATATATGTATATATGTATATATGTATATATGTATATATATATATATCCTTGATTCATTAGTAGGCTGAATGAGATAAATAATTTTGGGTATTTGATGAATTCTTAAACAATAATTGACAATTTATTAGCATAAGTCCTTTATATTATATAATATGTCTTGGCACGAGGCCATGACAATAAGATTAAGATAGATAGAATCATGAATTCCATCAATATATAATCATTTATATTTATAAATTATATTATATACATTTCCATGTAATCCATGAATATCTTATATACTCATGTTACTGGTTATATGATATTATTTAATTATTTATTTTTCTTATCATTTTTACATTACTTGTGTGTTCCATGATATGTTATATTATAAGCTACCCCCTTACTAAGAATTTTATATCACTCTTCTTACGTTTTAATATTATTAGTTTATGAAGATGTGTATATTGCATGCCATTCCAAAATTGGTATCAAGTGTAAATAAATTTTTGGGTGAAGTTGAAAAATTATTATAAAATAAATAATATATAGTTTAGTGAAAAATGTTCTACTAAATTGGAATGTTATTCAGTTTAATGTTTACAGGATTTTTCTAAGTATAAATCATTTTAAACAAAAATTTTAATGGATGTGTATATGACTCAATATTTTCTATTGATATTTTAGTTATTGATCGTGATGTCTTGGTCACATCTTTGGTTTTAAATATTTTTTTAAATGAATATATTTATTGGCATTGAATCTGGGAGTGTGGGTATTTGGCAACATTTTTGGAATCAAATAATTGTCTATATAACAATATAGGATATGAATATTTCCTCGTATGGGTCTATGTAATACACCAAAATTTTAGTTTTTATTTTATTTTAAAAAACAACAATATATTCAATACCTTTTAGCACAAGAAAAATCGATATAAAAAATTAACAAATAAAATTATATTAATATGATTTATATAACCATAAAGTATAAATGTATGGTTTGAATTATAATATAAAATTATGAGAAATATATATAATGGTGTAAAAAATGAAAATCTATTTATTAATTTATAATTAATATATACTCAAATTTGAATGATGTCATTTTATGCCTCAAAAATATATTTTATTCAATAATGGCCTTTATTCCACATTATGAATATATATTATAATTAATTTATATAACTTTTATAAATAGTATTTGAATATAGTTAATATTATTGTTTAAATTGTCAGGTCTATATAATCGTAGGAATAATGTTTTGGAATTTTTATTTGAAAATTTATTAGTGAGAGGATTTTAAAAAATACTACTTTTGTAAAACCGTCATTTCCTTTAATTTAATCAAGTAATTTAAAAGTCCCATTATTTTATATATTTGGATTCATTGTAAAATATTATCAATTATAGTCATGATTATATATATAATTCCATATTAATAAATATTATAATATATTATTTAATAAGTTTTTTGTTAGATTTAAAAATGCATTTGTTTAAAACCTTTTTACATCGTCTTTTATGCGTTAATGTTAAAAAATATTTAAAATAATTATAAAAATTGAATATTTAAAAATTTATTCCATATTTTCAAATAGTAGTTTCCAATTAGGTAAATATATCTCTTTTAATTTTTTAATGGGGAATTGTAACCGAGTTAAAAAATTTCTCCATGGAAAAGATTAAATTGGGTAATTGTTGTTAAAAATAATGTGATAAGGCTTTAACAATATATCCAAAACTGTAAATTATTTCATTTTAAGATATTAATTCTAAAATATCTATCTTTAGATTTAAGATGTGGCATTTTTGTATTATTACGCTATTAAAATGACATTTATATTATTTTTAAAAAGGATAAATACAAAATATAACTCTCTTGACACTAACATACCTTATATCATATCATATGAATAAAAATAAGTTTCAAATGAATATATAATTTTATATTGAGTATAATGAAATTAGTTTTATTATGAAGTTGTTTTATTTTACTGATTATATAATTTCCTTAAATGGTTGTACTTCGATACCATGGTGTTTATGTAAGCAGTAGAAAAATCAGGTAATTTATTATAAAAATGATAAATGTAATATAATTTGGATAAATGATTGATTTAAAAGATTATTTTTTTTAAACTATTATCTATTAGTAAATTTTAAAAAGTGTATTTTTTTAATTCATTTAATATCTCTATATATTTAATGTCAAACTAAAATGATCGTTTGAAAAAATACAATATTGATATTTTAGGAAGAATGATATTTATTACAATTATTTAAAATTAATTAAAAATATTGAAATAGGTAAAGTGGTCAAAATTATTATCCATTAGTCATTTTTGGTAAAATTATTACCTTTTTCATAAATTTAATACATTTTAAATTCAAGAATGTTTTACTAGTGGTTAAGGTTAAAATAATATTACAAGGGGATATTCTAAAATGTTAAGGGTTAAAAGGATATGAAATATTCACTAAATCATATTAGTTGAGATTATTATGACCATAAAAGTATTGTCATAGAATATGAGTAATTTTTGATCCATTTGACCAAGATATATTATAAGGCCCCAACCTTAAACCTTACTTAATCTTGAGTTATTACAAGATTACACATTGAGGATCTTTTTGGGTTTAGAGTTTTAGAGAATTAGATCATAAAACGTGCATTACATTCCACATATAAAAAAAGTGGTTACATAAAGATATTATTCTTCATTCCCATCAATGGAAACATATTTAAAATAAAACATGGATTCTTTCTTGACACATCCTTGACTCTATCATCTTATCATGTACCTTTCCCGTGACCTGTGAAAAACATTTCAAAAACATGGGATGAGCATAAAAACCAGTATGGGTTATAAAAAAACATGGAAACGAAACATGAGTTCATATATACATAATAATGAAATCATACTTTACCCATAAAACATAGGCACTTTAACATACCTCATAAAATCATGAATAAATCATAGAAATCAAAAGACATAAAGGTAACTTAAGGCATTCATAACATTCTTACGTAGGGAGTAACCCTCTTGGTTACGTTTGGAATACCCATCACAGTATATTCCCTAAATCTCTTCGGAGAAACCTTAACGTTTCACTCCTTCGCATTACCCAATGCATTGGAGAGCTATATCGGGCTCACCCACCCTTAGTTTATCACGGAACCACCCGTCTTAATAATAATGCCCAAGAACCATAACATAATCGTATCACATAAAACATACATAAAGGAAACATAACATTTCCACATTTGAATCACAAGATATCAATAAAACACATTGATATAATAAAAACATTATGAAAACCATTTTCAATACCAAAATAAAAGAAAAGTAAAACATGGTATTTATTTTTCTTTTAAAAAAAAGGTATGGCTTGTAGAGGAAGCCGAAACTCAAATAACGGTCACGGCGGCGGAGAAGTCATTGTCGCCGCATACGTACGACAAAAAAATTCCCTTTTGTCATTTAGTAAATGCTTCGTATAAAAAATATTCCTTTTGAATAAACGTAAAAGTCAAAGGGGTTTATACACCGTATAAAAGAAAGTTGTGTATAAAATAAAATATGCCTCAATGAAAGGAGATTGAGACGAAGTCCCATACCTCGTATCTGACTTGACATGACCATTCTTTAATCTCCTGAATAATAAACTTTAGTTAATCTCTACTTTCTGATGAACCTTTTTCAAGTTCATGATTCCTTTTATACCATGTTATGAACATCATGTAATCATTTAAGTTAATAATGTTCATTTTGTCGGTATTTGGTTCTTAAGTCAAAAATAGAATTCTTACACTTACATGTTGTTAATTTGGTCAAAGGTTCATTATATCCAGAATGATATTAATGATTTGGATAACATATATATCATATATATTCATCATATACATGTATTTATAATATTACATCACATTTAGGGGTAAGAAATTAAATGCACCGTTCATGGAGACGGTAAGCCGTACGTACGCATGAACACTACTTCCATTTCTATTTCATATTTTATGGAATGGAATCATAATGATATAAGAGTATATTATAATTCCAGTATAATAACATATATAATATCATTAACTTTATCCTTTACACATCCCACATATGGTATTAACGAATCAAATCACTTTCAGGGGGCGGTAGTCCGCACTTCCTAAAATGAAGATATCGTGTTTACCCATAATGGAAACCATAAAGGAATTCCCAAAATGAAAAAAACAGAAGCTTAAGGAAAACATAAACATATTATATATCATATATAAAAATTGTGACATCATAATGTCCACCTTTGAATGTGTTAAATGAGTATTGAACAATCATCGTTTCAGGGGGCAGAATTTCTCCATCCACAGAAACCGTATGTTCTTTAACCATTTGATGTAGTTGTGTGAGAGTTTAGCTCAAATAAATATTATAACAACATACTAGTATATTTAATATACTGGTGTTGTTACAAAATAAGTAAATAAAAAGAGTTTAGGGGGTTGGAGAAGCAAAATAAAACAAATGAACGTGAGAGAATGAATTACCTTTAAAAGTGTAACTCCTTTTGATTTGAGCCTAAAGGCTTCCTTTGAAAGGATTCTGCCCAAAGGGGATCTTCTAGGATGAGGAGAGGGATGTGGAGATAGTATATGGGCTGGGGTTGGCAGAGACAAAGGCTTGAGGAGTGTGTGAAATGAGGTAGAGGTGGGGGCCTTTTATAAGTGGAGAGGAGGGGAACTTTTGGAAAGTAAAGAAATATTACTTTATTTGAAAATGTGTTTCAGTTTTAAAAGGTCCCACATTGATATAATTCGTGGATAAGGTGATAAGAGTTCTAAATCCACTCATTAAATTGGTTTTAGACATGTGTAGTTCATATATTTTACATTATCTTTCCATTTTATTTAAATCGTCAAATAATGATGTCACCGCTGCATCATTATTATGTCGTAAATAATTTAATTTATTTAATGTCTAAAAATTATAAAACATATACTATGACATAGAAAATCTTTTTATATTTCCAATTACTATTTATAATCAAAAATCTGATCTTTATAACCCCATGTAAAATTTGTTTTCGTAAAACTTATTATGTTTCTGTCATTTTTACTTTTACATTAAATAAAAAGTTGTTTATGTCATTTCCCAACCAAAGTGGATCCATGGGGTCCCCAAGTTGACCCATGGCTTGTATTGGTCGGTCATGACACAACCAATTAGGGTAGGACATGTGTCAAGCTCATCTTATTTTATTAAAGCATTATTTTGTCCTTAAACTACACTAATTACCACTAATCGCGATTAAGAACTTAATAAGTTACTATTCACCAAAAAATTATTATAATCTCATTGAACCACATTTTACTTCTTAATGACAACCATGTATGTCGGATTTTTGAAATTCAAAACACAATGATGGCAAAATTTCATTTAAACGGAAAATCAGTCTTTATAAGTACCACTTAGTGGTTTCACTATTCATCAAAAATTGAAGTTTTTCAGAAAATTACAAAAAATTCACCCTAAGCTATATTTAATATTACGAATTAAAAAATGAAGTCTATTTTACAATATTCAAAACATATAAGTCACATTAATTAATTTAATAATTAATTCCCGCTGTCAGAGCAAATAGCGTGTTTTTATGAAACAATAAGTATCAAAAGATTGACACTAGTTTAAGTCCAATTTCAAAGTGAAATTGATTCCAATGAACACCATTAGATTAAATGGTAAAAATATATTCATATTACACATTAATCCCAATTCAAAAGATAATATAATCATATAAATAAATTATATTAAAAAGTAGTTTTGATGTAAAATGCAGTATTTTTCACTATTCATTAAAAAATGAACATTATCAGAATAATACCAAAAGTTCACACAAAGTAAATTTTGATGTCCCAATCATAAAGAATAAGTTTATTTTGACAAACATAGTTTATAAAATTGTCAAAAGATAGATTTAAAAAGGGTTTTCCATCATAAGGCAGTAAAACAATCTTTTAAGAATATTAGTGTATTCCATGCTTAAGATTGGATTTATTTGCATTTTAAGCCTCTAAAACACTATCTAAATAATTAATAGACATAGATAAAAATATCTATTATTAATTACTTACTTGGGATGTTACATCTTTCCCCCCCTTTAGAAAATTGCATCCCCGCAATTTATTTACTTATCGAATAAATGTGGGTACTTATCCCTCATTGCATTTTCAGATTCCCATATTGCCTCTTCAATCATGTGTTTTTTCCACAAAACCTTTACCTGGTGAATCACCTTATTCCGTAACACTTGCTCCCTGTGGTCAAGAATCTGGACCGGTTGTTCCTCATATGATAGGTTCTCTTCCAGGTGAACTACCTCTGGACTCAAAACATGAGATGGATCTGGCATATACTTTCTCATCATCGAAACGTGAAAAAAAAATTTGTACCTGAGATAAACTCGGAGGTAAAGCCACTCGGTATGCAACTGATCCAACTCTCTCCAGAATTTCGTATGGTCCAACGAACCTTGGACTCAACTTTCCTTTCTTACCAAATCTCATCACACTTTTCCAAGGAGAAACCTTGAGAAAGACATGATCACCTACCTCGAAAGATAGATCCTTCCTCCGGTTATCCGCATAACTCTTCTGCCTGCTCTGAGCTGTTCTCATGTGTTTCTGAATCAGCTGAACTTTTTCTGCCATCTCTTCTACCAATTCTGGTCCCATCAACTTCCTTTCACCCAATTCATCCCAGAAAGCTGGAGTTCGACACCTCTTCCCATATAATGCCTCAAATGGTGCCATCTGTATACTGGAATGAAAACTATTATTATATGAAAATTCAACCAAAGAAAGATGTTGGTCCCAACTTCCCTGATAATCCATAGAACAAGCTCGTAGCATATCCTCCAATGTCTGAATTGTTCGTTCTGACTGCCCATCTGATTGAGGATGAAAAGCTATACTAAAATTTAATTCAGTACCCAACGACTTCTGAAGGCCATTCCAAAAGTTAGAAGTAAACATGGGATCACGATCCGATACAATGGAGAGAGGAACTCCATGTAACCTGAATATCTCTTGAAGATACAAACGGGAAAGTTGATCAAGAGAGAAAGTATCTCGTATAGCAAGGAAATGAGCAGATTTAGTCAAGCGATCATCAATAAACCAGATTGCATTATTACCTCGAGATGTCTTCGGTAATCCAACAACAAACTCCATGGATATATTCTCCAATTTCCACTCTGGCACTGGTAAAGGCTGAAGCATCCCTTTCGGTAACTGCCGCTCTGCTTTAACCTGTTGACATGTCAAACACTTCACAGTAAAATCAGCAATGTCTCTTTTCATTCCATCCCACCAGTAATACTCCCGCAGATCTCTATACATCTTAGTACTGCCCGGATGAACTGAAAACGGAAAACTATGAGCTTCACAAAACAACTCTCTCTTCAACTGTGAATCACAAGTCACACACAATTTCTTCCCAAATCTCAAAACACCAACATTATCAATGTTGAATTCAGACAACTTACCTTTCTGAACTAGCTCTACCTTTTTTTACAACTCATTGTCTTGCTTCTGTGCTTGCTTGATTCTATCTGATAGAGATGATCTCACTGATACCTGAAACAAAACAGAAGGACTTCCTGCACCAACAACTTCTATGCCAAAGTTCATCAAATCCTTAACCAAAGGATCACGTTCCAAACACAACATTGTTAATGAAGAATTACTTTTTTGACTCAAAGCATCAGCCACTTTATTTGCTTTTCCCGAATGGTAATGAATTGTACAATCATAATCCTTGATTAATTCTAGCCATCTCCTCTGTCTCATGTTTAACTCTTTCTGAGTGAATATATACTTTAAACTTTTGTGATCAGTATATATTTCACACTTTACTCCATACAAATGATGCCTCCAAATTTTTAAAGCAAAGACAACAGCAGCTAATTCCAAATCATGTGTAGGGTAATTTACCTCATGAATTTTCAACTGTCGTGAAGCATAAGCAATTACCTGATCATTATGCATTAGGACGCAACCAAGTCCTTTCAATGAAGCATCACTGTATATAACAAACTCACCATTCCTGGAAGGTAGTGCCAAAACTGGATCATTCACCAATCTTCTTTTCAATTCCTGAAAACAATCATCACATTCTTTTGTCCAGATAAACTTAACACCCTTCCGAGTTAGCTTAGTCATTCGACTAGATAACCGTGAGAAATTTCTAACAAACCTTCGGTAATAGCCCGCCAAACCAAGGAAGCTACGAATCTCGGTTACATTTGTGGGTCTTGTCCATTCTTCCACAACTTTTGTTTTTGCAGGATCAACAGTTATTCCATCTTTAGAAACAATGTGACCAAGGAAAGAAATTTGTTACAACCAAAACTCACACTTGCTGAATTTCCCATACAGTTTCTTTTCTTTTAAGGTTTGCAAGATAACCCGTAAATGTCTTTCATGCTCCTCTTTACTTTTAGAAAACACCAAAATATCATCAATGAAAACCACCACAAACTTATCCAAGAACTCATGGAAAATTCTATTCATTAAGTCCATGAATACAGAAGGTGCATTGGTTAGCCCAAAAGGCATTACTACAAATTCATAATGGCCATATCTCGTACGGAATGCAGTCTTCGGAATATCTGCCTCCTTTACCTTCAGCTGATGGTACCCCGATCTCAGGTCAATCTTTGAAAAAAACTGAGCTCCCTGGAGCTGATCAAACAAATCATCGATATGAGGCAAAGGATATTTGTTCTTAACAGTGATGTTATTCAAGGCTCTATAATCAATGCGAAGTCTCATAGAACCATCTTTCTTTTTAACAAATAAAACAGGAGCACCCCATGGTGATGTTCTAGGTCTAATGAAACCTTTCTCTAATAAATCTTGCAATTTCTCCTTCAACTCTAAAAGTTCAATTTGTGCCATTCGATAAGGGGGTTTTGAAATTGGCTTAGCATCATGAACTAAGTCAACAGTAAACTCAACTTCCCGATCTGGTATTATTCCAGGAAACTCATCAGGAAAAACATCAGGATACTCATTTACCACTGGGACATCATTAATCTGAACAGTTCCTTTATTTTCAACGACGTGTGCAAGGTAACATTAATTTCCATCTTTTAAAAGTTTCTCGGCCTCTTGATATGATATAAAAAGTAAGGGTTCATTCCTGTAAACAAACTGAATGTATTTCTGAAAATAAACTTCTTTAGCTCTACAGTCAATCTTAGCATGGTAAATAGAGAGCCAATCCATACCCAGGATAACATCAAACTCTACTAGAGGTAGAACAATAAGGTTTTCAAGTAGGTTCTTTCCACAGATAAGGATAGGAATATTCTTATAAATTCTTTTTGCCTCAACATTTCCCCAGGTGTTTTTACCAAAAGTTCAGGAGTCATTTCTTGAGATGGTATTCCCATTTTACTAGAAAAGGTTTCAGAGATGAAAGAATGTGTAGACACCGAATCAAATAACACACTGGCATAATCTGAAAAAATAAACAAAGTACCTGATACAACTTGATTTGATGGCCCGACATCTGTTGAAGTAGTTGCAAAGGATTTCACCACCCCTTTCTGCTTGTAGTCTAACTGCTTCCCATCACTCAAGATCTTTGTCGGACACTCGTTTTCATAGTGAACCATCTCATTGCACTTATAACATTTCACTAATTGTAAATAAAATTTGTTCTTACCTTCACCTTGATCCTTTTCAGTGCAATCACGAGCCTTGTGTCCCATCTTACCACATCGGTAGCACTTTCCATAATTCAGAAGACATTCCCCAGCATGCCTTTTGCCACATTTATCACAAACTGGAAACTTAGTTTTCTTACCATCAGACTTTTTTGAATAATTCTTACCTTTCTCCTGCCACATCGGTCTCTTCTTCTGCTGGTTGTTATAGAACACTTGGTCATCGGCAAACTCCATTTCCACCTTCTCAGAACATCGAACAAGCTTTTCATAACTTTTAAACTCACGAGAAGATAATTCCCTTCGATATTTTGGCTTTAATCCTGAGTAAAACTGATTGATTTTACTGTCAAGGTCTCGGATAAAATTTGGAGCATACCTTGCCAATCGAGTGAACCTTTCTTCATAGGCAGCCACTGAGTCTTCCTCTTGCCTCAATTCCAAGAATTTCTTTTCCATCCTAAGTCCAACAGTCTTAGGGAAATACTTCTCAAGAAATATACCTTTGAATTCATCCCAGTCAAGATCATCAATCTCATCGGCGTCCCTGATATTTTTAACCATAGACCACCACTGATCTCCTTCACCCTCCAAACAGTAAATAGCAAGACTAACCTTTTGATTGTCTGAACACCCCATGACATCAAAAATCTTCTCCAGTGCTTTAATCCGCCCTTCAGCTAGCACAGGTTCAGATGATCCTCTGAATGATGGTGGATGTTGCCTCATGAAATGTTCCACCACTGACATGTTCCTCCGCGGTTGATCTGGCTGATCTCGTGCATGGATACCACCACCATTGATCACTTGAGTCAAGTGCTCCATTACTATAACAAACTATTAAGTTCCAATTCCGAACATTTCTGGATGCTGATTCGGAAGGTTATTTCCTTTTGTATGCCTTCCTAGCACTGCTTCCCTGTTTCCTCTACGGAAAACCATTCTGAACAAACATGTCTTAGATGAAGCAACATGGTAATCTTCAAATTCTATATCACTTCAATTTGACCATAAAAAAAATATTTTTGGATAATCATTTAATAGAATTCTAACTCTTAAAGTTATCTAAACCGACCTTTGATACCAACTATAAGGCCCCAGCCTTAAACCTTACTTAATCTTGAGTTATTACTAGATTACACATTGATGATCTTTTCGGGTATAGAGTTTTAGACAATTAGATCATAAAACTTGCATTACATTCCACATATAAACAAAGTGGTTACATAAAGATAGTATTCTTCATTCCCATCAATGGAAACATATTTAAAATAAAACATGGATTCTTTCTTGACACATCCTTGACTCTATCATCTTATCATGTACCTTTCCTGTGACCTGTGAAAAACATTTCAAAAATTGGGATGAGCATAAAAACTCAGTATGGGTTATAAAAAAAACATGGAAAGGAAACATGAGTTCATATATAAATAAGAATGAAATCATACTTTACCCATAAAACATAGGCACTTTAACATACCTCATAAAATCATGAATAAATCATAGAAATCATAAGACATAAAGGTAACTTAAGGAATTCATAACATTCTTACGTAGGGAGTAACCCTCTTGGTTATGTTTGGAATACCCATCACAGTATATTCCCTAAATCTCTTCGGATAAACCGTAACGTTTCACTCCTTCGCATTACCCAATGCATTGGAGAGCTATATCGGGCTCACCTGCCCTTAGTTTATCACGGAACCACCCATCTTCATAATAATTCCCAAGAACCATAACATAATCGTATCACATAAAACATACATAAAGGAAACATAACATTTCCACATTTGAATCACAAGATATAAATAAAACACATTGATATAATAAAAACATTATGAAAACCATTTTCAATACCAAAATAAAATAAAAGTAAAACATGGTATTTATTTTTCTTTTAAAAAAAGGTATGGCTTGTAGAGGAAGCCGAAACTCAAATAACGGTCACGGCGGCGGAGAAGTCGTTGTCGCCGCATACGTACAACAAAAACATTCCCTTTTTTTGTTTAGTAAACGCTTCATATAAAAAAGATTCCTTTTGAATAAATGTAAAAGTCAAAGGGGTTTATAAACCGTATAAAAGAAAGTTTTGTATAAAATAAAATATGCCTCAATGAAAGGAGATTGAGACGAAGTCCCATACCTCGTATCTGACTTGACCCGACCGTTCTTTAATCTCCTGAATAATAAACTTGAGTTAATATCTACTTTCTGATGAACCTTTTTCAAGTTCATTATTCCTTTTATACCATGTTATGAACATCATGTAATCATTTAAGTTAATAATGTTCATTATTTCGGTATTTGGTTCTTAAGTCAAAAATAGACTTCTTACACTTACATGTTGTTAATTTGGTCAAAGGTTCATTATATCCAGAATGATATTAATTATTTGGATAATATATATATCATATATATTCATCATATACATGTATTTATAATATTACATCACATTTAGGGGTAAGAAATGAAATGCACCATTCATGGAGACAGTAAGCCGTACGTACGCATGAACGCTACTTCCATTTCTATTTCATATTTTCTGGAATGGAATCATAATGATATAAGAGTATATTATAATTCCAGTATAATAACATATATAATATCATTAACTTTATCCTTTACACATCCCACATATGGTATTAACGAATCAAATCACTTTCAGGGGGGGTAGTCTGCACTTCCTAAAATGAAGATATCGTGTTTACCAATAATGGAAACCATAAAGTTATGTCCAAAATGAAAAAAACATAAGATTAAGGAAAACATAAACATATTATATATCATATATATAAATGGTGACATCATAATGGCCACCTTTTAAGGTGTTAAATGAGTATTGAACAATCATCGTTTCGGGAGGCAGAATTTCGCCATCCACGGAAACCGTATGTTCTTTAACCATTTGATGTAGTTGTGTGAGAGTGTAGCTCAAATAAATATTATAACAACATCCTAGTATATTGAAGATACTGGTATTGTTACAAAATAATTAAATAAAAAGATTTTAGGGGGTTGGAGAAGCAAAATAAAACAAATGAACATGAGAGAATGAATTGCCTTTAAAAGTGTAACTCCTTTTGATTTGAGCCTAAAGGCATCCTTTGAAAGGATTTTTCCCAAAGGGGATCCTCTAGGATTAGGAGAGGGATGTGTAGAGAGTAAATGGGCAGGGTTTGGCCGAGCCAAAGGCTTGATGAGTGTGTGAAATGAGGTAGAGGTGGGGGCCTTTTATAAGTGGAGAGGAGGGGCACTTTTGGAAAGTAAAGAAATATTACTTTATTTGAAAATGTGTTTCGGTTTCAAAAGGACCCACATTGATATAATTCGTGGATAAGGTGATAAGGGTTCTAAATCCACTCATCCAATTGGTTTTGGACATGTGTAGTTCATAGATTTTACATTATCTTTCCATTTTATTTAAATCGTCAAATAATGATGTCATCGCTGCATCATTATTATGTTGTAAATAATTTAATTTATTTAATGTCTAAAAATTATAAAAAAATACTATGATGTAGGAAATATTTTTATATTTCCAATGACTATTTATACTCAAAAATCTGATCTTTATAACCCCATGTAAAAATTGTTTTCGTAAAACATATTATGTTTGTGTCATTTTTACTTTTAGATTAAATAAAAAGTTATTTATGTCATTTCCCAACCAAAGTGTATCCATGGGGTCCCCAAGTTGACCCATGGCTTGTATTTGTCGGCCATGACACAACAAATGAGGGTAGGACATGTGTCCAGCTCATCTTATTTTATTAAAGCATTATTTTGACCTTAAACTACACTAATTACCACTAATCGCGATTAAGAACTTAATAAGTTACTATTCACCAAAAAATTATTATAATCTCATTGAACCACATTTTACTTATTAATGACAACCATGTATGTCGGATTTTTGAAATTCAAAACACAATGATGGCAAAATTTCATTTAAACGGAAAATCAGTCTTTATAAGTACCACTTAGTGGGTTCACTATACATCAAAAATTGAAGTTTTTCAGAAAATTACCAAAAATTCACCCTAAGCTATATTTAATATTACGAATTCAAAAATGTAGTCTGTTTTAAAAAATTCAAAACATATAAGTCACATTAATTAATTTAATAATTAATTCCCGCTGTCAGAGCAAATAGCGTGTTTTTATGAAACAATAAGTATCAAAAGATTGACACTAGTTTAAGTCCAATTTCAAAGTGAAATTGATTCCAATGACCACCATTGGATTAAATGGTAAAAATATATTCATATTACACATTAATACCAATTCAAAAGATAATATAATTATATAAATAAATTAGATTAAAAAGCATTTTTGATGTAAAATGCAGTATTTTTCACTATTCATTAAAAAATGAACATTGTCAGAAAAATACAAAAATTCACACAAAGTAAATTTTGATGTCCCAATCATAAAGAATAAGTTTATTTCGACAAAGATAGTTTATAAAATTGTAAAAAGATAGATTTAAAAAGGGTTTTCCATCATAAGGTAGTAAAACAATCTTTTAAGAATATTAGTGTATTCCATGCTTAAGATTGGATTTATTTTCATTTTAAGCCTCTAAAACACTATCTTAATCATTAATAGACATAGATAAAAATATCTATTATTCATTACTTACTTGGGATGTTACAAATATTCTTAAAAATATTTTGAAACATTGAAAAATTACAAGTGTTAAATTCACCTAAATTTTTAAAGGGCACCTTCTCTCTTTAATTATTCACACCTCTTGAGAAATTTTGTTAAAAAATGATAAAATATCTCCCTGAAATCCTTAACCATGATATATATATATATATATAATAATTTTTTCATATGTAAATATCATATCTTATTAGATGAATATTTAATATATTACATTAGAATACATAAAAGAATAAAATAAGTCTAGTGTCTTTTGAAACATTTATACAAGAACCGCATGTTTATAAGATATATGCACCATATCCAACTAATTTATTAATAAATATCACAATTTATATACTTAACATACTTAAAACCATTCTTCAAACCTAGAAAAATGAAACATAATAAATGTTGATCTGTAATGCTTAGAATGGGTAAATAAGGGAGATAACTACACAACATGAGAATAACGGTAAAAAAATGATTATAAATTTAAAAAAACATACCATAACCTTAATTGTACATAATATCAATTCATGGAATAAATCATAGAATTTCATAAATAATTAATCATAAAGGAATAAAAGAACATGAATTATGAATGATTAACATTGGCATAACACATATGTTTTTTTTATACAAATAAGAATGTAAAAATCATTTCTTTAATGAAGGATAACTAAAAAGACTATCATAGTGGAATTGGTTAACAAACCATTACATCATATCCATTTTTATTTTTCACTCTAAATATATTCATATTAGAAAATTCTACAACTGAATTGGGTTCACTCCCCACTATATTCATTATTATCCCATGATATATCCATATTTACCCAATGTATGGGAGAGATATTAAATTTATGGTCCACCCAAAACATAATGAAAATCATACATATGTTTTCCATAATATCAAAAAAAATTCTTCATGTTATATATCATTTAATGTAAATGGGGTTCATAAATATATCATTATAATAGAACTTGTGGAAAAGAAATGGTTTCATAAAGGTTTCATCATAAAACAATTATCTAATGGAAGAGAAATTGGATTCATAAAATCATACTTTGATAATAATTATCAAAAGTCATAGAAATAATTAAATTTGATGGTATAATTGGATCCTAACCCCCATAAAACATAATAAACATGAATTTATGTTACTGTAGAAGAAAAACACCTTTAAAATTTCATTATAACATTTCTTTAGGAAAATAATATTTTTAGATTGATATCTATTACATATCATGAAAAAGTATTTTTAAAAAAATTAATCAAAAAATTGAATCATTTGAAAAAAATAATTAAATATATCCTAGGATAATTTCTAAAAAAAATTAATTTGTAAGAAAATATAAACTTTGAAGAAAACATATTTATGACCAAAAATAGATATAAAGTGATTTTTCCATAATTTTTATGTTATCATTAGTTCTTAAAGAGAGGAAAATGAATGTAAAATAATAATTATCCGGAAATAAATAGAGTAAAAGATAATTTATGAGATTACTAAGAGGTAATATCATTAAACAATGTGATTAAAATATAAAACCCTCACCTTAAGTTCAACATACATTGAATATTCCCTAATCTCCTATATAATATATTTAAATTTATTATAAATATATACCAGAATTATTTTAAACCTTATAATTTCATGTATGATCCAGTTATAACATCTAAGCACCTATTTTTTTATAATTCTCCCATAAAATCATTTTTTCTTGGTGTTTACTATTTTGTTTTTAATGAGAAGTTTGGTTTGACAGTTCCAATAAAACTACATTTATCATTGTTTAATAATATCTATAGTTTTAATCATGATATAAATAATATATATATTTATATATATATTCAACTATAAGAGATGAGGATAGATATATTTATTACGTCATTCATCGAGATGACATGTTTTTTGTACGCATAAGCCACGTTTTCATTTTTCAAAAAATAGGACAAAAGAAATGTAAATTATAATTAACCTTTCGAGAAATCATTATTATATAATAGATATCATATATATTCAACAAATCTATCCATTTTAACATCACTGTAAATATGAATCGAAAAATGAAGCACATCGCTTCATGGTGGTGGACGTCCACTCGTATGCACACGCAACATTTTCAGTTACCAATTGATTAGAATTTATGAAGGTAGATATGATATTAAAATTAATGAATCATAATTATTTCGTAAATATAATTTTCAAACATCAAATCCATTTTAATCACTATCCATGAACTTTGGTTATAGAAAATGAATTTTATCTCAATGTGGTGGTGGTAGCCCAGATGTATGTACATTTGAAACATACACTTACTATTTAATGGATTATAGGTTGTATACAGGTGGTTAAAAAATCGTAATAACATTTATGTATATATAATATATAGAATTTATTATTTAATAGTGAATAAAACATATTTATAGGAGGTTTATGAAGAATGTAATTAGAAGAGTTCGGGTAAGATGACTACCTGACCTTCAGTTAACTTCCATTAGATTTTTTGTTAAAGAGCATTGGAATGGTAATAATAAAATATAACCCAAGAAATTATGTTAATGATATTGAGAAGAGATTTATTTATTTTTTGGCCAATATAGAATGCTCAAAGTGGAGTAAGGGAGAGAAGGTAGGGGTATCCTTGTGTATGTGGGTGAGGGGCTACACATATAACTTTTAAAAAGAATAAAATATAATAAAATAATATTCATTAAAAATAATTTAAAATGGAATGATATTAAAATTTCAGATATGATAAGGTCTAAATATGTCAGGTGGCAAGTATTTAGATTGTATAATTAAAAAATATACCATTATTGTTTTGTTTAACCCCTCGGAAAACCCGTTTTAAACATTAATATGGTAAATTTTTTAAAATAGTTTTACTATCCATAATGTCCAAAAATTATGTTGAAATTAATAAATTTTTTAATTAAAAATTACTCTAAATATGAAAATAATTATACAAAATTTTATTTACACAAGTAGCGCAATTTAATTTAAAATAAAACTCACAAAATGAGAAGAATATTAGTTTTCTAGAAAAATGGTCTCTTATGTATAAAATGTTTTCATATAAAAATTAATAAATTAAATTTATTACAATGTATTTAATTTTATTATATATAACATAGTTGAACAAATTATACATTACAAAAATTTTAAAATAATAAGTAGCTTCATATATTCTTTAAATAATGATAAAATTTTCGATAAAATTCTAAATGTTTCACTATTCATTGAAAAACTAATATTTTGATAACATTAATGAAAATTAACTCTAATATAATTTTAACATGTTAATCTCCAAATTGATGTTCAATTTTTAAAATAAATATTCAAATGCAGAAATAATTTGTTATATTATTTTCTCACAATGAGCACTAAATATCATTTCATAGGAAAAAATAATTTTTAATGAATATAAAGATTTTAATATAAAAATATATTCTATATATAAATTTTTTATAAATATTAATTTAATGTGGTTATTCCAATTCAAAAAAAATTAATGGTAATGTTATATAATCATATGATATTATGATTTATGTAGAATCAAGGTTGTTAATATCACATGAAATTGAATAAATTAAAATTTTTAAATATATATATATATATATATATTATAAATTATTTGGGTGATAAATTAGAGGTGTTTTTCTTCACAAAATTCCAAACCTAGGGTCCTTTAGAAGATATTTAATGGTTCCATTTTGGGTATGAGGTAATTTTCAAAACCAATCACATTCATTTTTATTCGTCTTTTACCACCATCATTTACATATTACACAAAAACCTGAGTTTTTATTCCCTAATTAAATATTTTCTGTGAGGAATTAAAAAACTAATATACTAAAACCGACAAATATAGAAAATTTTAAAGGTAGATGTAAAATTAGAAGTTATAAACACTAGTTACAAATTTTTTAAATATAACTAAATTAATATATTTACAACAAAAAAATATCAAAATACATATTATATATAAGAAACTAATAGAATATTTTATTATGGATATATTTTATTTATTAAAATGGATATTTTTCATGTATTATATAATTATAAAAAGCACAAATTTTAAAAAAAAATTAATATGGAAAAAAAAAATTGTAATGTTGTTTCATGATATTTCATACTTTATTTTAAAGTTTTGGTTATAAATTCTTGGCTTCCAATTTGAAAAATCATACACATTTTTTTATTTATTGGGACCATATTATCTTAAGATGAATTTTTATATTTTTTAGAATTAAGAAATGTTATATGAAATGATAAAATACTGATTTTATTATTGTCATCACTTTTATGAATTAGTTATTTTTATTAATAAATTTATTTTTTATAAAATAAATAACATAAAATTATTTATTATAAATTAAATTAAATAATTTTAAAAATTCTTTGTTTAAATTTTTATACTCATTCTCAACATTTTGAAATCCAATGTAGCATTTTAATGAAAATTATTCTTCTACAATCTTGTTTAGTTATTTATAACATGATAAAATAAAGATATTTATTTATTTTATATATAAATAAATAAACTATTAATTGTAATAATTATTTTAAATTCATTTTAATCAATTTAATTGATAATTATTTCAAAATAATTTATATTATTTGTTAAAATTACATTTTAAAAAAGGGATTTTGTGTATTATATGTGGTTTTGTTAAATTTAATTTTATATAAACATAGGATTTTTATATTATAAATTGTATTTCATATTTAAAATAGGTTTTTTTCAAATTACATAACAAAAATAATTTTATTTTTAGTCTTAAATGATAAATTACCTATAACAAAACTTACTACCATGGTGAAAACAAATATGGTAAATGTGAGTAACCTTATAGGCAAAGGGAATAAGATGTTTAAAACAAGTCTCCTTTTTCATTGTGGTGTTGTGTCTAAAAATTTTATTACCTACAATAAATTATTTATCGGTTTTTAATGAACCTGTCCAGATAGTGACTTCTTATTGTTCAAATGTTTTAAATTTTTATAAAAATTCCTTTACTTTCACTTATAAAACTGGCAGCCCTCTCCTCACATCCAATTACATTAATAACCAAAAATTTCATCCTATATTCTAACCAAAACTATTATCTATACGATTATCCATATCAAGTATATTTTTTCCTTCTAAAAATAAAATCCTTTAATGTTTTAATCACCTTGGAAAACATAATAATCCATGATGTGATGTGTAAGTTCTTCAACCTATCGTTATTTTCTAAATTCTTATCTTATTCTTCAAATTTATTTTCACCGTATTAAATTTATAACATAATTATAATTATTATACCATTATTATAATATAATGATGGTCCAAACATTAATAACCCTCCCCATTTCCATTTAGAAAAATAAAAATGTGTAACACCCTGAGATTATAAAATATATTTCTCTTTAAATAAATTTTATTTATTAGTCATTTATTAACACGTAGCACTAAGCATAAAATAAACTACAATAAATTAAAATAAAAAAAATTAATTTGAATTAATTGGATAACCAAAATATGAAAAAAAAAATATTGATTTTTCCACCATTTTAGGTTATTTATTATTCCATAATACATTTGTGCACAATTTTTTGTAAAGTAACATTATTCATTAAAAATATATTTTCTTCAAAAAATGGGCTTTATTTATTTATTTTTTAAAATATTTTAATAAAAATAATCCAATGATAGAAATTTTATTTTAAAAAATATATATATGTTTTATAATAATCATATCAAAAATAAAATTGTATGTGTTTTTTGGAATTTGTTTTAAAACATAATTCAATATATTGTATAAAATAATGATTTTAATTGAAAACTATATTTTATTTTTAGGAATTTAAAAAGATTAATAATTTATTTAAAATGTATTAAAATTAAGATTAAAATATTTATATAATGTATGGTTCTATTAATATAATTTGAATCAATTTAAGGCTTCATTTTGGTATTGAATCATTTTATACAATAGATAGACTTTTTTATGATAACACACTTTTCATTGAAATTTTTGTTTTTATTTACAAATAAAATTATATCACTTATAGATATTGAATATGATAAAATTTATTCCATATTATAATTCATAAAATTAACCTATTTTAATAGTGTTAACATAATATTTGATCATTATGAATAGTAGTCATGTTAAGATTTATCACTTTAGTAAAAAAGGTAAAAGTAGGTTAAAACTAAAAGATAAAATATTAAAATATCAATAAAACATTCTTTAATATTATTGGATGATTTTTTTTGAACAATATAATTTTAAGGTGACAAAAATAATATTTCAATTAACTATTTTTAATTTGGGAACACCATCCTAACTTCTGTGAATGATAAGTTATACTTTTCTTTGAATTTGAAAATATTGTTGAGTATCCATATTAATTGAATAGTTGGCTAATTATATTTAATTTTTAATTTCTAAAAAAGTTTTAAATATTATATTTTTAATTTCGAAAACAATAATATATATGGATTCCAATTAATTAAATTATTTATATGGAAATTAATTTTTATTCTTAAATTAGGTATTATCCTAAAAAATATTTTTTATATATTTTATATTATTATTTAAAATTTAATTTATAAAACCTTTATAAATAATATATAAAAAAATTTATTACAAATTTATAATCATAATTTTAAAAACAAACGCCCTTTAATTTTTCATAGTATAAATAACTTAGCATGGTTAAAAGATAAGTTATATCAGTTAATGGAAAAATGGGATTAATGTTTTTTAACTAGAATATATGGATTAAAATGTATCCAACACTATAAAGAATGTCATTTTTTGTGTTAATTTTTAATATATCACACATTTTTATATTTTGGGGTTCATTTGTTCTACTTTACATAATTCTGATATATATATAATTTAATATTTTAAGTAACTCCAAGTGTATCCTTTACCTCTCTTTTAATTGGGAATCTCTTCTCATTCATTATTCACAATATTTGTGCCATCCAAATCATCCATTAAAAAATTTAATATGTGTATAAATTCTTTTCCAATTCCCTATAGTTTCTAGTCATCCCAAAATACCTTCTTTTCATGGCTTAAGGTGTAATCCAAATCACATTTATCAATGAAGATGTATAACCCTTAACCGAGTACATTCAATTTTATTTCATAATTTATATGAAAAAAATAAATTTTATTTATGAAAAAAAAATCAATAAGTATACTAAATATTATTAAATTTTATTATTTTTATGAAACCACCATTATAAATTGTATTTTCCATCAACAAAAATTAAGTATCACACATGTATATATGTGGACTACTACTTCAACAGTATGATATAATTCATTTTCCACCATCAACATTAATGGTTTATTATTATGGTATATTTACAATTATATATGATATTTATGAAATTTTTATGTTTATATAATGATAAAACTTTTTTTTATTTCCTTCTTTTCATTAGAAAATGAATGTAGTGATCATATGTATTTATGACCTACCATCAGCTTTAATATTGTAAATAATTTTTAAATCTATTGCATTTGTATATGATTATATATATATATATATGTAATTATAATTTATATTTTATTTCTATCATTATTAAAATTATGTATATGATGTAACCATTATCAAAGTATAAGGATAATGGCTCTTGTACCGAAACATGAATGAAAAAAATAGTTATTGCCCAAAAAATGATTTTAATGGGGAATTGTTTCTGAATGGGTGATAATATGTTATAATTATATCATATATGGTATAATATATATCTGTATTATTATTTAATTTATTTATAATAAATATATATATTTTATATTATAGGATCAAACACAAAACAAAACAAGGTGGCACTAGAGGTAAGGGATTTATGTTTCAACCTCATTTTAATCGGGATTGTTTATATTTGAATTTATATAAAATAATATATATGATAATTTTCTAATAATATCATTTATTTTTTTATCCTCGGGTTATATCTATATATTTTATTTTTTAGTACCATTTTATTCTCTATTGGGATTAAAATGGTACATAAAATGCTTTTAAGAAAATATATCCTTATTTATCTTCTTTATTTTAGAAATCATTTTTCGTCCAGATCAATGATTTCAAAAATGTATAAATGAATGTTTTTTATAATTCATTTTTTTTCTTAATTTCATTTTTACATATGTTTTGCTTTTTACCAATTTTTTATAAGTAATCATTTTTTCAACTTCAGAATAAGTTACTTTTTACGAATAGTTTAAAAAAATATTTGTTTTAATTATTAAAACATGAAAAAAATTTCCAGACATCATGATTGCTCAATAATATGAAGTTTCCTTCTCAAATTCTCAAGGTTTTTTATAATCTTGTTTTTTTATTTTTTTAATATTTTAATTTTAAATAATTTACTACAATATGGAAAGGTTTTTTTCCTCAATAAAAAATCTAGTGATATTTTAATGGAATTTTTCATTTATAATAAAATAATTTGTTGTTAATTAACATATAATCAGGATATGAACAAAATATACCTTCTTTACTAATTACCAATATGATTTATTATTGTTAAAATGATATTTTTATGAAACATGTTTCTTTCCATGGTTTATACTATGATGCATTGTTTGTGAAGTTCATTTCATTTTTAATGAATATGATATGATGATATAATGAATTTATTATGAAATTACCGAACACATGCTAATAGATTATTATTATGTGACTAGTGGGTTTGAAATTACATATTTCTATAATTTTTGGGTCATGATAGATATCTCATGATATAACTAGATATATAATGTTGATTGAACCAGCTTTATTAAAGGAATTTTTCCAATTTGAAAGTATCGGTAGTGAACCATGACTAAAGATATGATGGAATTATGAATAAACAAACTCCAATATCATAGTCTTGAAAATGATCCTTGATTGAGAAAATTACTTTCTAAACATATGTGTTTGAAAAAATATATGTAATATTCTTATTATGTGTTCTCATGTATTAGGATTGATTATTCATGATTCCACAGAGTTATGACTTTTTTTATATAAAATTACATGTTCTATGATTTATGATTTATGATGTTTGACTGATTTGAATTTATTAGTATATGTTATGATCAAATTAAATTACTATTATGACTATATTATACTTAATTTTTATCCAAAATTTATATCCCTCTTTTTACCCTTACCGAGTAACTCAGTTCAAACAATAATATTCTTTTTTTATCTGGAATGAAAACAATATACCAAGGATTCATGAAAAATGTTATATAAGAATGGATAAATCAAAGTCAAATTAAAAAATAAAAAACCATGCATTCAACCAAAATCTATTTTACAAACTCGATTCATGAGATATCTAGAAACTAGGAACCTCAATCCATGCACCTAATAGACAACTACACCTTTGTCATCACTAATACCGATGGGATCCCACAGAAAATTGTCCCACTGGAGATTAAAACTAAAAACACTAGAAACAACATTAACCTCTCTATCATGAAATCATGAACACACCTTAGAATCAAACAAAAATACAAATACTAGAACCTACTTTATGAACATAACATATTGGATAAACATCATGCATAAAAATGAATCAAACCATAGCCATAGATGAGAACCCTCCAACACCACGACCATCATAGACCCAACATCCCGAAAAATTTAAACAACATGCATACCATTATTAAAAAAACCATTTAACTGATATAATCTATAAAAAATATATGAAATAAATATAAACTAGATCTAAGATGATGAAGGACATTAATCTTATATAATTTTATATTGAACAGACAACACATTCCAAAGACTCTTGAATCCACCAAAATAAATCGACAAAGAGAGAGATGAGAGAGAACGAATCCATAGTAGGGTTTCAAGTGGAAGATTCTCCTCAAAGAATATATTCAATGTCCAAAACCACCTGCGTTGACTGTTTAATCCACCATTAACACAATAAATCACCTAGGACACTGATAAAATCAAACCTACACATCCCAAACCTCCCTGATAAATCTATTGAACCGGACCAGAGTGGGGTTCAAAACATAGTAACCGGAATGTAATACTAGAAGAAAAATTGATAGAGATTCAACAGGGAGTCAAGAATGCATAT
The DNA here is from genome assembly GCA_963277665.1 of Viscum album. NCBI lineage: Eukaryota > Viridiplantae > Streptophyta > Magnoliopsida > Santalales > Viscaceae > Viscum > Viscum album. The sequence goes on along the minus strand of OY728133.1, from coordinate 186,198,085 downwards.
AAAAGAGTGATAGATTGGTGGATAAAAGGAACAAAAAATTGTATAGAGGGAGGATAAAGAAGAGAGGGAATGATGGGTGGGGGAGACTACATCGGCGAAGTAGCATGTAGCCCTCCCCTGTCAGAATGGCGTCGAAGGTACCTTACCATGTGGTTAAATGAGGGTACCCATTATTATATTCTATTTCACCATGTTATAAAGAAAATTTTTATTAGGTAATATCTATGAAGGCTACTATGTGGTAGATATTTTTGGGAGATGTGTAATATCATTAATTAAATAATAATATTGTATAGCTGGTCTCAAAATACTCAAAATATTTATTATTGTGGTATGTATCCTAATATAATGTATTGAATATTTATCTAATATGATTTAATATCTATTTTAAAAATAATGGGTTTCTATATTAGTTATGATATTATTGTTTAGATAAACTTTAGTGATTTATGTTATAGAACATGTTCGAAAACCATTGGGATATGTCTATGTATTAGATAAATTCATAGTGTTTTTGTAAGGTAGAGACTATTTGGTTTTCCTAGAAATACATCCATGTTATAATAAAATAAATTGAAGTTGTTTAAAAAAAATTCATTATAGGTAATTTACCAAAGAAGAGTTGTTTGAGTATATCTCTACTATCATTCTGGTGCATAGTTAATGTGACGATACTGTAGACCTGGTATGGAAGTATTAATGGAAAAACTTATGTTAAATCCCATTTTTTATGAAAAATTATGAAGTATTTAGATAGGTGATCATAATTAATGGAATAGGTTAAACCAATGGTACCAATGATTTAAAAGAATGTGTCCTGATTTAGACATCCTAATAATTATTTTTCATGATTATAGAATTTATCACATTGACTAATGGTTCGTAAACTATAATTTTGTATTTTATTCAAGGGTTTTGAACTATTGAAATAATGTTAGTAATGAATTATATAGATAATGAAGTCATTTTACTTATGAGAAACTGAATGAGATAATAACTTTTTAGTGATACATTATTATTTTTCATAATCACATTTCATGATATGTGATTAAAAATATTAACATATGTGCGCCATATAACATGTAAATTAAGAAGAAAATGTATTATTTTTGATATTCAATCAGAAATGATCATGAAGGAATAAAAGTTCAATTTAATTCATGTTACGAACATGGGAATAAACACCCAAGAGAATATCTCAATAGAAGGGGAATATGTTTTCTATATGGAATTGAAGGTTATAAATATATTAATTTCCATGAAATTTAATTTATTATGTGTACATAAATAATTTATTGTCCCTATCAAAGCCTTAATCCAATGGTTAACTTATATACCAAGGAAAGTGTTATTGCATTCCAATATATAAAGTGGAATGTTTGAAGTGTTTATTTATTGGGACATTATAATAATATTATATATCGGTTTTATCAATTATATTCTAGTAAAGAGAATTATAAAAAAACTAAAATTTGTTATGAAACATTTTTTTATAAGGATTTTCTCTCATGTGTTGAATTATACTGGTAAACTAGAAATGTTATTTAATGTTAAGGTGATATTTTTTGAGAACACATGTTTGCAAGAAAAATAAACCTTAATATGCTTTTATTGTTGAGATTATAATTTTTATTTCAGATAATGAGATTGTTGATATTGATAATTTAAATGGGATAGTTGGTGACATTTAAATTGATTAGTGATTTGGTGAAAAAATTGGTTAATGTGTTCTATGGTAAAATTTACTACATTTTTGTATTTATGGAATATATTCAATAGTTTATGATTTTATTTGAGTAATAAGGATAAAATTAATAAGTTTTTATTGATATTTTGTGGTGAATCTGGTTATTATCTTTTTTATCACAACATATGATAATGGTATTCATATTTTTGTCTTTGAAAATATGAGTCACTTTATTTTTTTAAGGTTTAATGTTAAATTTTATTATATATATATACATATGTGTGTGTGATCAAATATTTTGGATTTATTGTTTTTAAATTGGACATTCATTTTTTAGATGTTGAATATTTATATAATGGATAAAGTCAAACTTTGGGTGTTACTATTGAGGTTTTAATGATTAATATATTGTACTAGACAACTTATGTTAATGATTATAGTTTTCATTAAAATCTTGAGACAATGGGAAATAATTTTCATCATATAAATTTTAAATTTATTGTTTCATGAATAAAAAATTCATTTTGAATATTTATGTTGTTTAGTAACTGATGATGTTGAAATTGATGAAATCACAAAAAATGGATTACATTCTACTCTTGAAATATAATAAAATAAAGTAAGTATGTTTTATAATGTAATATATCTTGAGAGTACAATAATCTATCATCTTTAAGAAAATGATTTTGAAGTAAAAATGTTATTATTTTACCTTAATTTCTAAAGAATTAATGACCTTTTAACCCCTAATTGATTTATGGTCTGGTGGCAATTAATTTTCACTAGATGATGTTTTATATAAAAATATATTACTCAATGAATGTTATTTTCTCTTCTATGTTAATATTTTAATTTCCCACAAAGAGTATCCTTCTCTAGAAATCCAATTATGTGTTATTTTAGGTAAACATTATGTTCCCCACATTCCCTATGAAAGGATATTTTAATTTACCTTTACACGCTGTGGGTTTTCAATAATTATATTTTTAAATATTGAATCTTTGATAAAAATGTTAAAATTTCAAGGGATAATTTATTTATGTTGGGTATAATGAAATACCTTGATATTTTATAATATAATTCTCTTTAAAAAAATTAGTGGTTGATAGATTTCTTGACCCATAACATCATTCTTTAAATGAACCACGATAAATTATATTATATAAATTAAATTAAAATGTTTGAATAAGATTAACCCCATAATGATATACATAAAAAATTTATTAATTAGGTCAAATTTATTTATCAATTTATAATATAATGTATAGAATTCTCATAAAATTTATTTAATTCCTCAAAAATATATTTTCATTAAAATATAGTTTTTATTAATTTTTGTGAGGGAATATTATAATTTATTTTTTTTCCCATATTATAAAACTTATTTTATAAAGAATGATATAATAATAAAAATAATATTATAAAAAAATTTCTTACGATGAGATTATTTTATTTTTATGAATTATTTAACATTTCATTCAATAATTGAAAATAATGACTATTGTTGATTACTATAATTTGATTTATTGGAATTATAAAGTTAATTTTTTAAATCTTTTAAATGTAAAATTATGTCATTTATTTTATCGCTTCTTCAATTAATACAATTGTTATAAATGTTTTTCATGGCATTATTATAAAAACATTTTATTTTGATGAATAAATTATTTAAAAAAAATTGATTTTTGTAACATTTTACTAGATTAAATTTTAATTAAATTCTTCCAATTATATAAATTTATTTATATAAAATGGATACAATAATTAGAATGGGAATAATTATTATAATTTAATAGTCTCAAAATAAATATTTGTCATTATGAATATTTTTCATGTAAAGATTTGTCACCAAGGTAAAAGAGGTAAAACTGGGTTAAAACTATTAGGTAAATTGTTATATACACTTAAAAAAATTATTTTATCCTATTGTATGAATTGATAATGACAAAATATATATTTTATGAGTAAATTTTTTTAAAAAAATAATATTTTTAACTTGGGATCCAAATTTTTACTTTTTTGAAAGGCAAGTAATATTTTTTTCCAATTGAAAACTATTTTTGAGTATTTTCAGTGAATGGAATAATAATAATATTAGATTCAATTTTTTAATGATATATATCTATAAAAATAATTCATTATTTATTATTTAACAACCAGGCTTCAAAAAATCTAATATATTACATTATTTTAGGGTAAAATAAATTTTATTTTGAAGTTAGGATTTTTTGAAATAATATTTTTCATGCGTTCTATCTTCTTATTTTAAAATTAAATTCTAAGAGATATAGAAAATAAAAAAATTAAATGGATAGAAAAGTTTAAATCATCATGAACAGTTTTTTTTTTTTGAAGGCCACTTTTATTTTTTGTTATATAATTATGTTGTCATAGTAAAAAATCTAATATATCTGAATTAATGTTAGAGTGGGATTAAAGTGATTAGAAAAGAATATAATCCTTCTAATCTAAAAAAACATTCAAGATATTGATTTTTTAATGTTATTATGACCATATAGTTTTTTAATTTGCATTCTCTTTTTTTGTATTAATTGTTTAATTACATGCGATTTGTCATTTAAAAACAATTCTGTATTTTGATGATTTCAAACTAATATGTATGTATTTCTATGTTTTGTATCCATTTGGATAGATAAGATATTTATCTCCATTTCATTTGTCTATGATTAAGTTTAAAAATGCCTTTTTATTACTCTAAAAATACAATTAATTTTCTGCTGTAGTTTTTCCAACTATACATTTTTCAGTTTTAAAAACATTATGCATTTATTTTATAGAAACATTTACATGTAAAGTATTTGAACGAAACATAACTTTATATATATCCAAAAAAATTTCATTAATTTAATTATATTAAATTCATATGAAAATTATAGTTTGAATGGTGATTAAATTGTTTGGACTTATACATTGATTTTTGAGAACAATTGTTTTCATGAATATTGTTTGATCTGTATTTCAATGATATTTGGAAAAGTGGATGTCAAATTTATTTTATTCTTGATTTTTTGGAATGATAATAAGTTTCTCTATAAATTAGTATTTATTTTACCAAAGTCTTAATCTAGTGTCTATAGCACTTAAAAATTCAATGATGTTGGTTAAAATACGTTACGTTACTATTCATTAATAATGAAAAGTATGGTTCATAATACATATGTTATGTTACTATTCATGAATAGTGAAATGTATGATTCAACAACTCTATGTTACTGTTCGTCATCCATACGCTATGTTACTATTCATGAATAATGACAAATATTGTTTATAACCTACATTTCTCTTCATTTCACAATGTATGGTGGATACCCTACATTACTCTTCATTCTACAAAGTATGGTTCACAACCTACATTATTGTTCATGAATAGTGAAAATTATGGGTCATCAACCATATTTTATTGTTCATTATGAAGTTACTGGTCATTTCATGCATTTTTCAAAATTGATTATTGGCATATATATGAACAAGTTTAAAGGATTTTCAACTAGAAAAATTATCATTAAATATAAGAATTATAATCATAGATTTTTTAATATTTTTGGTTGAATATTTAGAGAGAAAATTAAATAAAAAGTTTTACCGTATTTTTCTAATAAACATGGATGTATAAAAATGGTTTCAATTCCAACTTTCAAATTTACTTGTTGATTGTGCTGCTACTTTTTAGGAACTATTTTGTTTACATTTCATTATGATTTAATGTATTTAAATCATTTAATGATGCTTCATTTCCTGATATTTTTTGGATGACTTATTTAAAATACTTTGAATGAATTTTTTGAGATCTATTCAATAGGAATAAAGAGGAAATGATGCTTCGTTTTTATAGAGATATTTATGATTTCTCTTGACTCAATATATTTAGGACATCCTATGAATGAAGGGAAGAAATATCTGCCGAATAGCTACTCTATATATTGCAGTATTTCATACAGATAAGATACACTGTATAGAAATATGAAAAATGCATGGGATAATATTTTTTATAATTTTTTTCACAAATATAGTACTCAGATATTTGAACCCATTGTGCATTTTTAATGTCCTAAGACACTCTGTTTCATCTCCTGCTTGATCTATCAAGGGATTAATTACATATTCTTCAAATAAAATTATGTATAAAAGATGAGTATATCTAAACCTCAACAGCCAGTACATGTGCTCTAATTTTTTATATTCTTTCATGTGGTTGTGAGTTTGTAATACTATTTTCCATCTCTCGTATTGAATCTAATTTTATGTCTATTATTTTACTCACAAAAACAATACCTCTTATTATGTTTTCTCTAGTTGTGACTCCCATCATCTAAATTTAGGATATAAGGGTTGTGACTACCTATGTCAAAAGTTAAGACTATTCGGGTTGTGACTCCCCATGTCTAAATTAATGTTGTAATAGTTGGTACACCCCATGAAAAAGATTGTGTCCTAGTTATCCTGCTACTATAAAAAGATTTTGTAATTCATTTATGATTCCCCCAAAAAATAATTTTTATTTCACATGTATCTCTCTCTGAGTAGAGATTTATAAAAGTAGAGTATTCCCACATCAGACAAAACTACTTTAGAAAACAATCTTGCATTCTTTACTCATTTCGATGGTAATTAACCTCAATAATTAACTTTTATAATTTGTTTCATTAATTTTTTTTATTATTTAAATTGTTCTATTCACCCCCCTCTAGACCATTTGATATCACCATATCCGACCTAACAATTGGTATCATAGGGAAGTACTTTTTAGAATTATTTATCTTTCTTATTCTCTATCTAATAAATTTCAATTTGTATCAATAGATTATTCCTTCTAGAATTACCAAATCCCCCTAAAAAGTATACTTTGATTTTATTCATCTTAAAAATTTTCTATACCTCAGATTCTATGGACATGTAACTATAAGATGGTAGTATTGAACCCAAATGAGGATTGGATTCTTCCAAATACACCACACATTTACAGTAATAATTTTTTCTAGTAGAGATCCTGAATGAAGGATTACCTCAAATAGTTGATCATTGAGCATTGTTATATCATGAGAAAAATACTACAAACTACCTAAAGATTACCTAGATACTCTTACCATAATTGATTCTTCTAGATACGTTTTAAATTACAATATTGTTAAAATTTTATATGTTACTACTAATAGAAGTGTTTTTAGTCACGTGTCTGTTTGTAAGAACGATCATCAAATATGAGAGAATATATATGTTACACACCTTGGCTATGAAAAAAATAATCTATAACAATCTTGGAATGTGTCATGATGAGTACCATGACTTTAGGATTGTTTAAGTTGTAACCAAAATCCAAATGTTCCACATAATCACTAGAATTGTTAATTGAATGAGTTATCTTGTAGATGCTCTGTAAAACTCAGTGCATGTTGAGAGGGACCTATGAGCCTTACCCATGAAAAGAAATTCAAAGAAGGATTCCATTGATGAAAGTAAAAACTTTAATGAACACTCTCTATATTAGTTTATTGGACCACCACTAAAATATGAACTTGATCTAAATAACAGTGCTTCTGAGGATACAACAAAATGAAAAAGGAATGTATTTTAAATATGGGAATGTTGTTTTTACCGACTCTTCTGATTCTGATCTTCAGGATTGAGAAAAATTAAATATGGCTTAGATTGTGACTGGATTTTTCAAAAAAATTAAAATGAAAGTATTCAATAATCTATTTAGATGAAACCCTCAAAAATAAAAATATAATAGAGATATGAATAGTGATATAGAATTCTAATCCTTTATATGTAACTAGTTTTGAGTATAGGATGAAAGGGTATATCCAAAAGGATTATCATACACTAAGGAATAATGAAAAATAAAAAAATTACAAAAAAATCCATTGACCACTAGTTGGAGTTTTACAGAAGAATCTGATCCTAGTGAATATTATAGACAAGATAATGTATTTACTTACTTGTGCTTCATGGAATCATTGGATAATGTTAGTAATAAATTTTTTATTCTAAATATTCTGATTATAAATGTGATTCTGAAAACCCTAATATATTTTAATTAATTAAATAAATTTATAGATTATGAAATGTTATTTTCATAGATATTGATTTATATAGTAGTGTTAATGGAAACATTGATAATGTTGTTTCTAAAAATAAAATACTTTTGAAATATAATGAAAATGTATGTAACACTGCTACTACTTATCATTCGAATGCTTATGAAAATTTTAAATTTTCTCAATATTTGAATGAATATTTTGAAAATAATGGTGAATGTCATAAACAATGTTTATCTTCATATATTAAAGGTTTTCAAAAATTTCATGACATGATTTCTTTAACAAAAACAGATAAAAATAAATATGGTTTTTTTATCATATGATATTACCTCAAATGTATAACACTAATTTTGTTAAAAGTAAAGAAGGTTTTTACTTCAAAAGTTACTTGTTTTAAATATAGCTTGAAAGGTCATTATGCAAATCAATATTCACTTAGGCTTAAAAAAATAAACTTATTTACAAAAACATATATATATAAATCCTTTCTATTAAGAGTACCTTACAATACATGTTTAAATTCTATATGGGTACCTTTAAATTTTATAACAAATCCTATTAGACCAATAGTAGCATGGGTAACAAAATATTCAAGTAATTGATTTTCTAGGGAAAATTTATATGAAGCCTAAAAAACCAAATATGGAACATGGGATGTGGATGCTCAAGGAATATGAATAGAGACCCATAAAATTTTACAACTTACAACACATATAACGGAGGAACTATTACTTTTGGAGACAATTCCATTAGCAATGTAAATTTTTTTGGTAAATTTGGTATACCAAATTCAACTTTTACTTCAAATGTTTTATATAGTGAATGATTAAAACATAATTTAGTTAGTATATCACAATTACATGATGATGGAATGGAAGAGAAATTTCAAAATGATAATTTTTTAGTTTTCAATGATGATTCATTAATATTTATTCTAATCTAAAATATTATATTTATATATTTATATTTCTAAACTAATTGTTCAATATGCTAAGTTATTGAACGTTGTACAGAATGACAACTTCCTTATTCATTGTCATTTAGTACATTTTTATTTATAAATGTTACATAAACTCTCAAGACATGAGAATGTGTTATAATTTATATCCTTTATTCGATAACATCTTCATATTTGTGATGCTTTCAAGAAAGGGAAGAAACACAAAGTTTATTTTAGACCCATTAATCAGATAAGTGCTAATAGACCTTAAAATTAAATACATATTCATTTAATTATTCCTAATCAAATTTATTAGGTTAGTGGAGATAAATATACCTCATTTATTCTAAATGATTATAATATATTTTCATGTTTAAACTTTCATTCTCAGAAAAATGATACAATTTCTATATTTACTACATTTTGTAGATTAGTTCAAAATGAAAAAGTTTGTATGATTATTTCTATTAATAGTGATAAAGGAGTCGAATTTCATAATTTAGATTGTGATTTGTTTAATGAATGGATTTTTTCATTATTTTCCTACTACAAGAACACCACATAAAATGGTGTTTTAGATCAAAAAACATATAAATCTTGTTGAAAGTGACCAAACTATGTTATGTGAATATAAATTGAATAGATATTTATAGGATGAGGCTATTTTTCCCACATTTTATTTTTAAAATAGAATATTTATTAGACTTTTATTAAAGAAAACTCCTTATGAATTATTCAAAATTAAAAATTCTAAGGTTGGATTCATTATAGTTTTTGGTTGTAAAGAGTTAATTTTAAATTCAAAGGATTGTTTAGATAAATTTGATGCTAAGAGTGATGAATGCATTTTTCTTGGATTTCTAACAATACTAATTCTTATAGAGTTTATAATAAATGAACTATTATTATTAAAGAATATGTTCATGTTATTTTTTATGAAAATAATGTTAAATTAACTTTTTATTCTTAGATTTTTTATGATGAATTTAGAGAAATTTGTTTTGGTGAGAAAGTTACTCAAGGTAAAAATAAATCAATTGAGGGGTAGCATTATCCTTCTCAAGAAGATTCAAAGTCATGGAAGATTAAAAATATTCAACTTATTGAAAACGTAATTTGAAATGTTAATTAAAGTGTTATAACTCGGAATTATAATTTAATTTTTTGTTTCAATGCTACATTTTTTTCAGATTTTTTTCCTTATAATGATAATAATTATTAGAAATATTGACACTAGATTATTTCTATGTATGAAAAGTTAAATCAGTTTTTTAGACACATTGTTAGGACTTCAATAGAATTAAAAAAGAATAAGAAGTTGATTAAAAATAAGTGGATATTTAGAATCAAGTTGGACGAATCTAGAAATATTTTTAAAAATGAATATAGACTTGTTTCTCAAGGATACTCTCCAGAATAATTTATATACTTTGAAGATTCTTTGACACATGTTTCCAGGTTAGAGTCAATTATAATTTTATTGGAATTATCTTATTTTCATGGTTTTAAATTATATGAAATGGAGGTAAAAAGTTCTTTCATAAATAGTTTTATGATATATATTGTTTGTGTTTATCATCGCTATAGTATTAAAGTGAAGTTTTTTAATTTTTCTTAAATTTTCTAAATTCCTGTACGGTTTAAGAAAATAGGCTTGTTCTTGGTATGAAAGGAATTCAGTGAATTTATTAAATAATTATTTCAAGAATGATAATGTTTATCCAACTATTTTTTTTAAATAACTTCTTATTGTTATTCTAGTGGTTCAAATTTATTTTGATGACATTATTTGAGTCATCCGGTGACATACTTTGTAAAAAAATTATTCATTGAAGTGTTTTGAATTTGAGATGAGTTTAATGTAAGAATTAAAATCCTTTCTTGGGGTTCAATTTTTTTTAAAGAAAAGATGGAATTTTTCATATTAAATATATATATGTTAATGATTTAGTTAAATGATTTGGTCTTGATTCTGATTAATATAGGAAGACCCATATGGGTACTAATTGTAAATTAGATTTTGATTCTTCTGGTCAATCTGTTTATATTAATGTTTATAGTGGAATGATAGCTAGACTTTTATATTTATCTACCTCGAGGATGGAAACCATTTTTACTGATTTTTAAGCGATTTATTTCATGAATATACTAAATAAAGGCATATTAATGATATCCAAAGAATGATTAGATATGTTATAGGGACTGTTGATTCTACATTATTTTATCCAAAATATAACACTTTTCATTTAACATCGTATTCACATTTTGATTTAGGAGGATGTAGAATTGATAGATAAGTCACATCATAAATATATATTTTTTTAGATAAATTTTAATTTCCATTTCTTCTATAAAACAACTATTGGTTTCTTCATCAACTACTGAAGATGAGTATATCTCAACTTCTAGTAGCTGTTTTATAATTTTATCTATTAAGAAAATATAATGTGATTTTTTTTTCTATATGTATAACTGACTATTTATTATGAAAATAATTCTTATATTTAAATTTCTAACCTCCCCCACTAAATCATTAAAGAACAAATAATATTGATCTTAGACTTCATTTAATATAGATAATGTCAAAAAAATAGATTTTTTTTTGAATTTATACTTTTTGAAAGTCAGCTAGTATATATTTTTTCAAATCCATTAGACCCATCTCAGTTTGAAATAATTCAATTCATACTTTGTATGATGGAAGTATTATTTTTTATTATTACATTTATTTATGGGAGTTTTTTCATTTTTCTGTTCATTTAAAAAAATAGGGATATATTTTTCGGGGATAGATAATTTGGGAAAAAATTGGGATAAATAAATATAGAGAAATAAATTGGTTATGAATGATTTTAATATTTGTTATATATTTTTCAAAACTTTTGGTTATGTGATGAATAAAAAATGGGGATATTTTTTGTACATGTGAATTCTCTCATATTTGATTTATTGTTTAATTATATGTGATTATTTGTTTAAAACCAATTCTGTTTTTTTGTTTAATAAACTACATTTTTTGATTTTTTTAGTCATATTAAATTTAATAAAAAAGAAATTTATTTAAAATTCCTTAGTTTACAAGGAATTGTGGAAACTAGTTTTTATTAATTTAAAATTTTTAATTAAATTTTAGGTGCATTTTTGTAAATTCTACTTTTTTAGTTTTAAAAAATTTATATATCAATTTTATTGATACTTTTACTGATATAATATTTGAATTAAAATTGATTTTATTGAAATACATTATGTTAATATTGATTTCATTAGTTTACATTAATCTATAAAAAGTAAATTGGAATAGTGATTATATTTTTTTAGGTTCTGCATTGATTTTTCAAAACATCTATTTTACAGAATGTTTTTTGTTTTGTTTCTCAATGATATTTAGAACAATAGATATCTGATTTATTTGATTCTAGAATAGTTGGAAAGGTAATAATTTTTTTTACAATTAATAAGTTTTCCAAATTCTTAATATTATGTTTAGAGATTATAAAAATTCCTTGATTATTTTTAATTTACAATATATTAGTGTACACGAATAGTGAAAAATATGGTTCACCCACCCTACGTTATTGTTCCTCATCCATATATTACATTACTATTCATGAATATTGAAAAGTATGGTTCATGAACCCTATATATTTTTTCATCATCCATACACTACGTTACTATTCATGGATAGTGAAATGTATAGTTTATCAACCGTATGTTACTGTTCATCAATAGTAAAATGTATGTTTCACACCCAACATTAATATTCATTCAGCAATGTATGGTTCATACACTATATTACTATTTGTTCAATGAAGTATTATTTATACCCTATATTAATATTCATGAATAGTGCAGTGTATGGTTCATCAACCATACTTTACTATTCATTCTGATGTTAAATTTCATTCCATGCATTTTTGTGAAATTAATTTTCTCTATAAATATAGAATGTTTTTAAGTGTTTTTTGTAGAAAAAATATCCTTAAATAAAATTTTCATAATCCAATATTTTTTAAAAATATTGGAGTAATATCTAGGGATAAAAAATATTTCATTGTTTGAATGTATTTTTCCAATAAATTTGGATGTTTCAAGAATAGTTTAAATTCTATAATTTTAATTACTTATATATTGTGCTGCTAGTTATTAAGAATTATTTTTTCAGAGTTTAATAAATTATGAATGGATTTAAATAGTTGTATTATATCATTCAGTGTTGCTATATTATTGGTTATATTTTTGGATGTGTTATTCATATTATTTTGAAAGCATTTATTTGAGATTTATTCTACATGAAAAAAAAAAGATGAAACGGTTCAACAATTTTGGGATGATACTTATGAGATCTCCAGACTCAATTTATTTTGAATATTCTATGGAATCAGAGTTGTTATAAATGAGGAATATATAGTCTATATATATATATCATTCTCTATTGTAGGAAATATACACATTATAGAAATACAAAAAATAGATGGGCTATTAATTTTTAAAATATATTTTTTTGAGAGAATGTCTTGTGAACATTGAACATTCTGTGCATTTCTATCATCCTATGAAACTCTGTTTCGTCACCTATATTATCTCTCAAGTTGAAAATTACTTTGTCTTCAACTGTAATTTATTTAATGTGACGAGCTGATCTATTCCTCAAAAAACCAATAACTATTCACTCATGGATTATCTTCTTTTATCTGGTTGTGAGTATGTGACACTATTTCCTATATCTCACATACACGCTAATTTTCTATTTATGATTTTACTCGAAGAATAATTAATTGTTATTATTTTTTCTTATGTTAGGATTACTGGATTCTAATGTTAGGATCTATGTATTGTGACTTCAAATATATAAATCTATGACTATTCAGGTTATGACTCCTAGTGGCTAAAGAAAGTTTGTAAGGGTGGTGAATCCCTATAAAAACGTCAGTTTCAAGGTAATCCATCCTCTAGAAAATGATTTTGAAATTGGGTTATGATTCTCCCATGAAGATCATTTCTAGTTCTCACATATCTCTTTCTAAGTAGGGATGTATAAGAGTAGAGTAGGCTTACTTTGAACTGATCTACTATAAAAACCCTTGATTTATTCACTTTTCATATGGATAATTAACCTCAAAAATTATCTTTGATAATTAATTTAATTAATCAATTTATTTGTTTAAAATTTTAATATGGTCTATTGACCCACCATCCAGACCTGCTGTGATTACCCTATCTGACCAAATTCATATCACATTATATATTCTATTTTTTCCACCACTCCAATTTATTATATTATGATATATATATACACATATAATTTTATCATTTATGTAATTCCATGTCTATCATTTCCCTCAAGTATATATATAAAACTCCTCTAATATACCTTTTTCATAATATTTTATATTTTTAAATCATTGTAGAACTAATATATTAGCTTCATTGATTCCATTACCACATCCAAGAGCTTAAGTTGTCTCCAAAATATCCTTATTTCATAGATTAATGTGTATGTCGAATGTTGTTTTTTCAACAAAGATTTATAACTCTTAGTGGAGTACATTCAATTTAATTTATTCTTCAACCTCGTTCAAATAAATAATACTTATCATAGAATAATAATTTAATTACACTTTATATAATTAAATGTTGTTTTTATTTTTATACCACCATTATCCACTCTCTTTATATCAAATAGAATATACAAGTATTGTTTGTGCATACATGTGCACTACCGCCTCCACATTGGGATAATATTTATTTTTGATCACCATAATTCATGGATGATTATTATAATGGATTTAATGTTTATATATGATACTAATGATATGATTATTTTTCTTTAATGAAAAATTAATTTTCATTTCTCTTTCCATATTTTCATAACTATAAGAAAGAACTCTTCATGAATATGCACAACCTACCATCACCATTAATGGTGTAAATTATTTTTCTATCTATAACATTCATCGATGATTACAAATAATTTCTCAATGAATATATATTATATTTATATCACTAATAATATTTTGGCGATAATGAAACCACTACCTATTTATAAGGAATGGGTTGTCCGAAATTTAACATGACTGAAAAATTATGTAGCTATCAACAAGAGGAATTATATCAATATTGAATTTTAAATAAATGGTTTATAAGAAGTCATATGAAAATAATATATGTTATTAAATATCTATGTATTTTTCTATAATGTAATTATAAAAATATATAATTATTATATATGATGTTCTGACACATATAATAAATGACAATACACGAGGCATGTTATTTATGTTTCAATTTTTTTTAATTGGTATTGTTTATGATTGAACATCCATTGATAAAATTATTCAATAGTCTTTTTGTTAAAACCATTTATTTTTTCATACAATTTGCTTATTTCTAGGAATAAAAATTTTCTCTACCATTTTTCTCTATTTGTGGCTCCAAATGATTTTGAAAATTCTTTTATGAAAAGATATCCTTATTTATCCTCTTTTGATTGGAAAAATATTTCTTCCATATCATTGATTTTAAAAAAAATTAAAGAATGTTTTTTATTATTATTAAATTATTTTTTAATATAATTTTTACAAATTTTTTATATTAAAAAATGTCTAAAATATTATCCATTTAATTTTTTATGGAAGGTAATTTTTTAAAAAGGTGTGATCTGAATATTTGTTTTAATGATTACAACATGAATGGAAATAACTACCATCATCACTAATCAATTCCTTGAATCTATATTTTTTCATAGTTATTTTTGAAAAAAAATTATTTTTCTAAATATGTTTTAAATACTTGGATTAGAAACAATTTCGTTTTAAATTAAAAGGTTATTTTACAAAATAAAAATTTCAGTGATCATTAAAAGTAAATTTTTCATGTATGATAACATCATTTGATGTCAATTATTATATACTAGGTATATAATCTAATGATACCATATCATTCATTTATGTAGATGGTTTTTTATTATTGTGTTTGTATTTCTATGAAATACATTAATTTTCACAGGTTATTCTATGATGAAATTATTATAAAACATAACCCCTTTCCATGGTTTACAGTATAACTATATGTTAAATATTTTATAATATTCTGGTACACATATGAATGGATTGTTTTTATGTGATCTATGGGACAAGAATGACATAGTCTTAAAAATTATTCAGTAATTATGGATATCTCATGATAAAATTATAACTAGAACGGGGAATAAATTTAATTCAAGAAGGTACCATGTATTATGAGTGAATCCTGAATTAGGACATGATGGACTAGGGAGTGAACCAAATCCAAAATGATAGTCTTGGATGTGATCCATCACTATAGATATGTTTTTCTATACTTATCCTTATAAGAAAAAATTATATATTATTCTTATAATGTGTTATAATGGATTATGATTGATTATTTATGATTATGAAAACCTATGACATTTATATTTTTTATAAAAAATCTTCATTCCATGATTTATAATTAAATATCATTGACTGATTGCGTATTTTTTTGTAAATTATCATAATGTTCATATAACCTTATTCTTATCTTTTTCAAAATTATCTTCATTGATTGATATATATTACTTTTATATAAGATGAGTATTCGAGCTAAATATTTATTATGTTTCATTTCTTCAAGTTAGGAAGATAATTTTTAAGTATGGTATATATTATAGTACAATGTATAAAGATCATTATGGGAGATATTGAATATCTTTCATGAGGTAATAATATAATGAATCTGATATCTGGAGACACTAAACCATTATTTAATTAGAATGTATTGTAATTTTAGGTAATGAATATTAATATAATAATATTTATTATCAATGTATATAATGTATTGGTTACCATATAACACGAATCATGTGTTGTATAGGCTGCTGCCTCCTTGAATAAATATGTTTCATTTTTTAGTTCACATATAAACATGGATATTTTAAATTTATAGTATATATGTGTATTTTTTTTAATAATTAATATATATCATTAATATGGTTCTTTTTTAGCAACAACAATGAAATTGATTATTATAAGGTAACGATCAATATTGGTAAATAACATAGAACTGGCTCTTTTCCATTTTTGTTTTTACTAAAATTGAGTAAAACTACCATGTAATGAAATTATATAATTATAATTATTTATAAAAAATCAATTAAAGATCATTTAATGTTATTGAAGTGATTATATTCAGGATAAAATGTATATCAACACTTCTTTTATGAACCTTTTCCAAAATAGTAATGATTATTAATAAATGATATGGGAAATAAAACACAATAATCATATATATATATATATATATTAAATTGTTATAAATAAAGAGTATAATTATAAAATTATAAAAATAAGATTTCAAAATAAGTAAGTAATATTTAAATATTTATGACACATGAGGATAAATAATTTCGTTGGAATCAAGGGTAATACTAAGGGGCTTGGTAAGTCAAAATCCTTTCATTGAGTTAAAATTTTCATTTGAACATCGTTTTTAAATTATTTCCATTTTGATTGATGTTATTTTCTTATTTCTAAGAATTTGTTTTAAAAAAAATCATGAAAGGTATTGTTTTCATTTTACTTCAAAATATTGTATTCGCTTTGAAAAGGGACTCAAAGCTAAAACATTTCTAACGATGATTTCAAAGTGGTTTTGAAAAACTATTTTCATGATTTTTTCTCATTATCTTAAAATGATATATCTCAAAGGAAGTGATGTTTTATATTTAATTATATTATTAACACTTGTGGATAATTTGATTTTTATATCCAATTATTTCTTAATTTCATTTTATGTGATATGGTAATGAAATCAATTCCTTTTTCTATCATTTATTTAAGTTTTTATGATGATTTTTTTAAGTGGAACACAGTTTTATGAATGATTATTAGAATAGTCCTATATGAAACTCTAGTTCATTGGTATAACATATATCTCATGACATAGTTATGAATTGACATAATTTGTTTGTTCAAAAAATCGTGGGTATGATGGGTTTGGTCTCATTTTCATTTATGGTCATAATAAGTTTTTCACAAAGGTGTCAGCATAATGGGGTTTCTCACACAAGTTTTCATTTACTTATAGATGTGAATTTTTTTCAATTTTTTCAAGTCATGACACATTTATGTGCATTTTATCATGTTTTTTTAACTTCAATATGCATTTAATTTTCATTTTATAATATTTTTTCATGATTAATCCTATTCAAGTATCTTGCACCTCATGTAATATTCACCTCATATATGTTTTATTTTTTATGCTTTCTTTAATGTTATTTTTACAGCCTTATATGGCTCTAAATTTTTTTATTACCATAATTGGTCTTATACCTCTTTTTTATATATTTAGGTTTCCCTCATATTGTTTTTATTATTATGAATTAAAAACTTATGATACTTTATTTCCCTTAAATAGAATTTATCTCGACCGTTTCTTATGTTTTTATTCCCAAGGGTAGGAAGACGATTACATCATCTGAGATGTCGATGAAAGGGTGTATAGGATATAATAATGAAGAAATATCTAAATGTGTTATAAAATGATATTTTTTATGTCACTAATATCCAAGAAACTAATCCTTTCATTCCTATGTTTGAGTGACTATTTTGAGATGGTTTATTTAATTCATGATATTAATGTATTATTTTTTTCAAGTTTTTCATTGCCAAATTCAGCTATTATTTGATGAGGGTTTAGTTATTTTCAAATTAATTTAGATATTTATGGTGATTAGTTTAGATAATTTGAGATAAATCCTTATGGATACATTTACCGTAAATTGATGATGTTTGGTAATAAATTAATTGGTGGTTTTTTTGAAATATATCACTATCTTGATATTATAAGTGGATGTGGTTTTTTCATAGATTTATCTTGGGGTAAAAACCCTAAAAAGGGTTTATTTAATATATCATTTCAATAATTCTTGTTCTTAGTTAATAGTTCCTTACTAGGCACATTTTTTACCACACAAATGATATATTTTTTTATTAATCACATTAACTATATAAACCATTATGAAGGGTTATAATATTGATTTATAACTAGTGTAGTTATAAAAAAATCATGTATAACCTAAATTCTAACCTATATATTTATAGGTTAACAGATAATAATTTTTTATGAAATTTAAATAAAATATAATAATATAATGTGGGTTACTATACAAAACAACAATTGACTCTTGGATAAAATGATTGTGTTCTATGTTAATATTGATAGCATTCCCATTGTATTGGAATGCACATATTCATTTATCATTTAATTTCATATACTTACCCTAAATTATAAGGATTAGTTTTTAAAAAATCTAATACATTTATCCTTTATTGTCTTAAATAATACAAATACAATTTATCCAATTAATTTTTTTTAGCTAAAAAAGAAAATTTATGAATATTTTTATATGGGTTTCATAAGATTCAGTTCTTCGGTATGGGGGTACACTAGTCCTATTTCTAAAAATAATCATGGATCAATGCATATTTTCATTGATTATCATGTTTTTATTAAAAATTATATTAAATAACTTGTATCACCTACCACATATCAATGTTCTATTTGATCATCCCTGATATGATCAATACTTGTCATGTATCGACATTCAATCTCGATACCATCAGTTGTGGGTCAAATGGGTGATATATCTAATATAACTTTGTAAATAATTTATAGACACTATGATTTTATAGGGATGTCACCTATAAATACCAATACCCCAATTATCTTAAATGATATAATGAATATTATATTTAGAGACTACCTTTATCAGTTTGTGGTTTTCCTTATTGATGATATACTTATAATATTAATTTATAATTAATATTTTTAATATCATTTAAAATAGTGTTTAATGTCTTGAGATATGATACTTTTTTGATAAATTCCTAAATTTTGAATTTTGGCTATAAAAGGTGTAATTATTAGGTCATGTAATATTAAGAAAGATAATATCTCTTGATCCTTAAATGATTGAAATTATCAATAAATGTCCTAGATCGACCACTATAACTAATATTAGTATTTTTCCTATGTTAATATGATACTAATATTTATTTTAAGAAATTTCTCATTCTTATCCAATCCGCTAACCTAGTTTATGTGGAAGGGAGTAATGTTCAATTGGACTGAGAAATGCGAAGAATGTTCTTTGGAACTGACGAAGAGTTTGGCCACTAATATTGTACATATATTACCCTATAGTGGTAAATGGGTTTTAATATACATTTATGCCTACAAAATGGGTTTGGTTGTGTCATTAGGATAAATAATAAGGTAATTTATTTTGTATTTCACCTTTTAACGACAACCAAGAAAAATTTCCCAAAACATTATTGAGAGCTACTGATAGTGATCATTGCATGATAGATTTAGTAAAATTATATATATACTGAAAAATTTGATATATATACGATTCACAGTAGATTAAAATATATATTCAAATTGAAATAATTGAATATGTTATAAAATAGATGGTTGGATATGATAAAAGATTATAACAAATCCAGAACGACAATGTAACTCTATCCGTGTTGATGATTGAACAAGACCCAAAACTAATGTATTTATAGAATATGATTCTTGAAGTCATAATTGGGGGATATTATTATACTCTTTCCCAAAATAATGCTCAATATTCCACTTAGATATTGAATAATGTGGTTTAGAAATATTATGTAGAGATATATCAAAATCTAGTAAATATTCTAAAATTAAATATTAATAAATATGGATCTATAATGTTCGGAACCTGGTTGTGTGTCCAATAAATGATGGAGTTGATGAAGATATATTTTAATGATTATCATAGATCATCCTTCTTGATCCATCATATAAGAATAACGATCTATGTAGATCTCAAGTAAAACTTCTGGTGGGATAGTCTAGAGTGAGAGGTTGTATAATACTTATCTTAATGCGTGGTATTCCAAAAACCTAGGATTAAATGAAAAAAAATCAAAAGATTATATTGCAACCATTACCGATTCCAATATGGAAATGGGAACATATCACAATGGAAATAATCTTAGGACTCTTCAAAACATATAAAGGATATAAAAATATTTAGGTTGCAGTTGATCACCAAACAATGAAAATATATTTTATTTCCATTAAATAATATTTCTCCTATTAACAAGTTTCTAATATATACATAATATATTTGGTGAGGATACGCAATATCCATTATAACTAATCAGAATATGAGGTTTACCTTCATGTTTTGGAGGATTATTTATAATGATTTACAAAAAGAACTCTGAATTATAATGGAATATCATCCTCATAAAGATAGTATGTGTGAGAAAATAATTTGAACTCTAAAATACATATAAAGATTTTATTTCATACTTTTCCATTAATTATGGGATCAAAACATTCCATAGGTAGAGTTCTCATATAGGAGTAGTTTCCATTTTATTATTTTGATAGAATAATATGAGGCTCTATATGGGAAGAGATACCAAAATATAATATACAATGTTATTGTTTGATAGGGGAAGCTGGTAACTCCTAACCTTGTATAAGAAATGATGATGAAGTTTATTTCTATTCTATAACATATGAAAGTAGAAGAGAATTAATGTAAGAGTTATGAAGATACTAATTGATGAGATCTAGAGTTTGAATTTATGCACAATGTTTTCATTTCAAATATTTTTATGGAAATAATTTATTAGATTTATGGAGAAAGGAAATCTAAAACCTAGATATGTCAGACCCTTGGAGATCCATGAGCATTTCATAGTTTTATAATATAGATTAGCACCCATATACACCTCTTATTAGTGAATTATGTGCTCCAAGTATAAAATGGAGAAAGTACCTACCAGACCTTTCACATGTGCTAAATTCAAAATTCGGGCAATTATAATATAACATAACATTTTTTGGAACAATCTATTGGAATTATTTCTTAAAGAGATAATGTCATATAGAACAATCACACTCATCTAGATAAGTTTATACTTTGAAATAATAAGTTTGAAGAGGCTATGTGGGAACCAGAGGATATGATGAGGGAAAATTACCCTCACTTGTTTTCATTAATGTAATGAAACTTTGGGGAAACAATTCTTGTAAGGGAGTGTATTTTAATGACCCATGTTTTCCCTCCTTAATTAAATAATATATATGATGACTCTATCCAAACACTAAAATTCATCTAAAAAATATATACTATTATAATGTATCTGTAAAAATAGTTTTATAAAAAGGAGTTTTAGATTTATTAAATATAAATAAATAAGTATATATATATATATATATTTATTTATAAAAATTTCACTTCAAATATAAACATAATAAGTACATATAGGAAACTAATAAAATTATTTATTATTCTTAAAATAAAATTTCCAAAATGGATTATTTTTATGTTTGATATATTTAAGAGAAAAATAAATTTTAAAATAATAGTTAATATGTAAAAAATAATTTCATGGAATTTTTTTCATGTAATTTTAAAATTTATTTTTAATGTTATGTTTATAAATCATAGATTTTTAATTTGAAAATATTGTCAGACCCATAATTTTAATTTGGGCCTCATTTTTTATTCATCTTTTGGGATATTGTTTTTATCTTGAGATTCGGGTGAGGCTATTATAATTTTTGTGTTTCAGGGTTTTTATCATGTTGCATAGTTTAGGTGCACTGTTATATGGAATGTTGTAGCTCAACACAAGAAAAAGTATGGCTGAGAGTTTGGTTTAGTGGCATGCCACATTGCTTGTGCATATTGTTTCAATCCATGCAACAAGTGTACAGGGAGGCACGTTGTTGGGTAGAACTATTTCTCATGGATGGAGAATTGTTTTTAAAACCATGTGACCAAACCTTGTACGTTCCTTATGTGTCTAGTGAGGGGCGCATGGTTGGTACATTATTTTCTTAACCATACGGCCTCACCATGCATAGTTACCTTGTCATTAAAAAAATAAATTTTCGTTTTTCCCTCTTGGTTTTTTGACCAAATAAAAAATATTCTTCCTCATCATTTATTATACAATACTAGGGAAGCTATTCTAGGATTTTTCAAGCCTCATAATTGTAACACACCGGGATTTTATGAGATATATTATTTTTAATTTATTTCATATCTTCTATTGTAAGGTACACCTAGATTATCATGTGCTATACGCAACACCGTATTAGCTTGCAGTATGTGCAACACTATTCATGGATCGTGTTACACACAATTTAAAATTTGTTTGATAATAGTTATTCTACGCAATATTGAGTGTATATATATATAAATATATATATTCAATGTATAAATGAAATATAGTTGGATTTTTTTATACGAATAAACAAAGGAGTCTTGCACAACACGCAACCCTGTCTTGGCTTGCATTACACGCAATCGCGGCCTTCCTCGATAGCGTTTGTAGTATGCAATTCTGAGTTTCAATTAACAAAGATATATTGTTTTAATATTATTATAGTCTAGACGTTATGAATAGTATTAACTAAAATTTGAATTTTAAAACATTATTATTCATCTTACATATTTTCTGGAACGTGGTATGAGAACAAAATAAATTTCTCGGGTAAAATAAGTATTTTTTCAAAAATGGCAGTTTTGTTGCCTTTTGATGGCGCACCCACTTTAAATCTAGTTTTTGACATGTTTATAAGTTCAGTTTGAAAAAATAAAATTCTTCCTTGTAATAAAGATATATAAATTTAATTCGGATAAATTTTTCATATTATTCTGATAAATTTCATATTTTGATGAATAGTAAAAACACGCTATATTTTAATAAAAAAACCTTTTTCATCGTAATAATTTATATTGTTAAATTATATTTTTAATTGGTTTTACAGTGTAATTAGAATATATTTTTACCATTTAATCCAATGTTTTTTATTGGAATTAATTTCACTTTGAATTTGGACATAAACAAGTGTCAATCTTTTAATAGTTATTGTTTCTTAAAAAACAAGCTATTTGATAATAGGAATTAATTTTAAAATTAATTAACGCCACTTCTATATTTTTAATTTGATAAAATGGACATCATTTTTGAATTCGGAGTATTAAATATAGCTTAGGCTGAATTTTTGTTATTTTTTTGAAAACATTCAATTTTTGATGAATAGTGAAAACACTAGGTTACTATTTAAAAATGGACTTTTTATTTAAATAATTATTTAATTTATGTCAATTTATTCTAGGTCAAAATTGATACATAATACCTATATATGTTCAATGTAATTAATTGGAGTCATTTTATAATAATTTTAGATATATAAAAATTTTATTGAACTTTTCACCGTATTTTACCCACCTCCAAGGAGATTTTGCAATTGTTCATAAAACATAATTTTACCACTTCTATGAGTTGAATTTCGAAAATCCAAGAGACACGGTTAATATAGAGGAGTAAAATGTGGTTCAATTAATTAAAAAATAATTTTGGGTGTATAGTAACTTTTTACTTTTATTTACCACGGTTAAAAGAAAATAGGGTAATACATGGTTAAAAGAATAATATAATAAGTCAAAATTTCCTTGACACTTATCCTAACATTATTTGATATGTAATGGCCGACCATGGGCATTCTTGGGTTGATTTTGGGACCCCATGGATCCACTTATGAAAGACAATGATACATTAGATTAATTAATTTAATGTAAAGACAAAATTGGCATTAACAAAAATTGTTTAGTAATTAATTTTTATCAAAGGCTATATAAATTATCATTTTGACTGTAAATATTAATTGGAAATATAAAAATATTTCCTACATGTTGGTATTTTTTTAATAATTTTTATACCTCAAATAAATTAAATTATTTATGACACAATAATGATGTAGTATTTACCTCATTAATAAATGATTTATATAAATTAGATTATAATGATTTAAATATCATCCAAAACATGTCCAATTATGATTGGATGATTTTATTTAGACCATGAGTCATCTCATCTTCATCTTTAATTAATTTTGGACCTTTTGAAACTGATGATATGTTTATAATAAAATAATATTTTCACACTTTCCAAAAGAGCCCCTCCCCCTTATAAAAGGAGACCATTTATATCCAATTACTCACATCTCTAAAGCCATTTGTCTCGTCCAAACTCTACCCAATTAAGCTCCTTACATCCCTCTCCTTCCCCTAGAAGCCTTACATTAGGCAAAAGGAACTCCAAGATGTCATTTTGGTTCAAACCAAAGGAAGTTACCCAAATTAAAGGTAACAATTTCTCTTAATTTGTTTTCTTTTATTCAACTTCTCTAACCCCTAAACTCTTATTAATCCTTTATTTTTTAACAAAACCATTATCCTAAATATACTAGTATATTTTTCTGAGAAGGATTTGGACTACACTTACACACACCTCCATCTAATAGATGAAGAACACAATGTTTCTGTGGATGGAAAACTAACGCCTCACGAAACGATGATTGTTCAATTTTCTCCTACCACCTCTCATGGTGGCCATTATGATGGAACTGTATTTATATATGATATATATTATGTTTATGATTTTATTATGCTTATTTACTTCCCAATTATATCCAGACTTTATGGTTTCCATAGTGGGTAAATACGATAATCTCATTTGAGGATGTGCGGACTACCGCCTCCTCAAAGTTATGTGATTCGGTAATGAATTATGTGGGATGTATAAAGGATGTAGTTAATGATATTATATATGATATTATACTGGAATTATAATATACCTATTCCATTAAAATAATAAATAGAAATGAAAGTAGCTTTCTTGTGTACGTACGACTTACCGTTTCCATGAACGGTGCATTTCGTTTCTTACCTCCATATGTTATGTACTATTATAAATACATGTATATGATGGACATATAATGAATATATATGATATATAAATCATGATTTACATTCCATAAATAATTAAATCCTGATATAAGTAATAATAACATCACAAACAATAAGTCCAAACACCTACGATAAATAAGATGATTTTACCCAAAACGTTGATTTAACATTGGATTTACAATAGAATGGGTAATATAAAGTCATAAGTGAACCATATATGATATCATAACAATTAATATGATTCTATAATAAGTAAATAAAATTATTTAAATCATTATACAGGAGGTTCAGATATGTACGAAGCATATCAGACCTAAGGTAAGGGATAAATTTTCCAATCTCATTTTAATCTGAGATTATTTATTCATAAGTATTTACTGGGGATATATTTATCATCAATGTTCCTATTTTATAAAAATTGATTCATGTATTTTTAATGTCCTTTTTACCCATTTTTTACTTTTACTACATTGTATGTAAGGAATATTTCTTTTACGAGGTACCTTTTGACTTTTCTTGAAAAAGTACGAGAAGAATGTTCTTTTAACTTATACGGCATGAACGGATTTTTATGGTTTCATAACTCCTTGTTTTCAAGAAGCTTACTTTAAAATATTTCATGATTCTTTTCAAAAAAATCCTTTTCTTTTTTAATTGCATGTAATTTTGAGAAAATAAAATGATTTTGAAGAAGAAATGATATTTTCCTCAAGAATTCATTTCAAATGTTTTGTCCAAACAATTTTCCATCTAAAATGAAATTATTTAGTATGATTATGTTTCAAGTATAATTTCTCTATTATTTACATGGTTTCATTTTTATTATGATGCAATGATATCCATTTGTTTTATATGGATTATGTTATGATTGGATGATTTTATAAAACCCATTTTATTCTTTGGGTTATGATGGATGATTTATGTTTATGTTGTGGCACACGTAAAAATGATTTCACTATGAGATGGGTGGGAACTATATCTCCATCCAATGCATTGGGTAAAGATTTATATCTCATGAGATAGACATGGCTGTAATGGAAAGTAAATCTGGTTCAGTAATACAGGGCTGGAACGGCAAGTAAACCCAATTCAGTATGGGACTTTGTCCACTAAGATAGTCTTGGTAGCAATGCCTTGGCTACAATGGAAATCATATCATGTGCTTTATGATTTTTCACAATTAAAAGTTTTATTCCAATTCTATTTATCATGATTGATGTCCCATTATGATCTATTCCTTACGTACTTCCATGTTTTATGTCATTGCTCAAGGTATTGATGTTTAAAAATTATGTTAATTTTTTTAAGTTCAAATGTATATGGGTTGTTTTATTTTCTCCATTCTTTCCCTTACTGAGAATTTGAGCTCACCCTTTATATGTTTTCGTTTACCTATTATTTAAAGAAAGGTTTTAGGTAAGAAATCAAAAGGGGATGATCGTTATGGGAGATGCTGAAGATCTTTCACCATGATAAGAAGATTATTTTTCCAAGTTTCCAAAGACACTAAACTATTATGGTCCTTGTGTGTCTGTTTGTTGTTATGTATTAATATTCCTCAAAAGTAATGTAATGTCCATGTACGTCAACCTTCGGGCCTCTACAGTTGGTATCAGAGGAATGGTTTAGTTAACCTTTGGAAACTGGGATGTGAAAACCTTATAGAGATCCCTAGAGATATTTCTATGGTATGTCTAGGGATGTCCCTAAGGTTTATTTTAACTATAGGATACAGTCCTAGAATTATTTTGACGAGCCTGAATAACCTAGGGTGAACCTAAGGTGTCATGGATTAAAGGATTTCTAATAAGTTATACTTTTTATGATTATGTGGTTACTTGTTATTTAAACTGTTTCTTACACCATGGTTTTTGGTATTAGTCAATGGAGGGAAGGAGAAGGAATTCGGTTAACATAGATTCCAATGGACAAATTGGTGACTATGATAAAAAAAATTGGGTAATGCCTAGAAAGAAATATATTATTATTATGCCGAATCAATCATCAGGATATATGACTGACAAGATTAAATTTAGTGGTATTCCTAATTCATGAAATAAGAGGAAGATAGACTTTTTTTCATGTTCGCATGTTTAGGAGCATAAAGAAAGGAAGATTGAGATTTCTCAAGAAGGGAATAAGAACCTTGAAGAATATCTCAAATTGAGGGAATGATGTTATCTATGTGGAGAAAAGGGTTATAGAGTGATAGACTATTATGGAGTGTAATGTCTTATTTTTGGATAACATGGGCATTACCCAACTCAATGCCCCGACCTAAGAGGTTTCTTCTAAATCATGGAAGGACTTATTCCATGAAAATCATTGAAGTGGATGGATTGACATGTTTATGAATTGGTATTCAAGAATATAGTTGTTGAGTTACTTTTATTGTTTATTTGAATATTTTTGTATTATTCTATTGTGGTTTTCAATAATTTTATGGTACGGGTAACCATGAAAAGTGATTCAAATATTTTGGAAAGCATATGATATGCGCATAATGAAGGGTTAAGGAGAAAATGAAATTTTTCATAGTATTCATGAGCTCATGACTGATATAAGGACAAAGTTATATAATGGTTTGAGTATATAGAAGTTTTGGGATTTTGGTATGTGGAAAGAGTTATCTTTTGACATCACTCATGTCATCACTAATGTTATATGGTAATTTCTGTTTCAAGAGAACAAATGATTAAGGAATTCACATGTTTGAAACGTGACCAACAAGATATATCGTATGATAAATGATGTTATTCATGTTCTTGTTATGTGACCTTTCAAGTAATAATTTTCTATATACTATGAGATTGGACAGATGTATTTTGGATAAGTCTGATGATTGTAAAGGGTTATGTCGGACATCAGATGGTATTGTTTAATGCTAGAACTGTTTTCAAAATTATTTATGTAATGTTATAATAGTTTAGTTTTTGAAAAAGGACAACCTACAGGATGTGCGAAAAACTGTCACGTCGGACAAGGATGTGGGAATCGAACCCACAACTAAAGTACTACAGGCCTTCATTACCTACCATTGGCCTACAAAAAGTCCCTGGTTTGTAGAAACTAGTTTTTTTATATTAAGCAGTATGATATATGAAGTATAAGTCCATTTTTGGAACCATATACGATTAATCTCACCGTAGATGGACTTATATATATATATATATATATATCTTTTGATAACCTTATGTTTGAGACAGATGGAATGACCTATCATTATATCACATGGTCTTCTAACACTTCACGGAAGACAAATTCAACTTCATTTCTTTAAGAGGTGAAATGGAAATTGTTTAAGGCACAAACAATGGTGAGATTGTACCGAAATAATGTAAGTATTCTTTTAATTCAAATTCTTCAATTTTAGGGAAATGATATTGAAAACAAAAAAAATGTTTTCCTAGTACTCTCATATCTTATGAATCGGATGGTACCTTAGATCATCACAAATTTATGGCTTTGTGATTGTTGACTTTTTCATAGCCATATCCTCTACCACTCTCCATCAGATCATGATGGTCAGATTTCTCTTCCATTTCCATATTTTTCACCTATGTTCTCCTATGTGGAATCCCAATGATGAGTTACTTTGGATAATTATTAGGTTTCATACATTAGTTATTAAAATTATGTTTTATTATTCCTTTTTACGATGTAGATTTCTATGAATAGTAAACAATTTATAACCCCGACGAATTTCGAGGGAGAAATTCATTTTAAGGGGAGTTGAGTGTAACACCCCGAGATTTTATGAGATATATTCTTTTTAATTTCTTTCATATCTTCTAATATACGCTACACCTAGATTATCTTGCGCTATACGCAACACCATATCATCTTGCAGTATGTATATCACTATTCTTGGATCATGTTACACACAATTTCAAGTATGATTGATAGTAGTTATTCTACGCAACATTGAGTGTGTATATATATATATATTCAATATATAAATGAAATATGCTTGTATTTTGTTATACGCAACAAAAAAAGAGTCTTGCACAGCACACAACCCTGACTTGGATTGCATTACACGCAATCACGACCTTCCTCGATAGCGTGTGTAGTACGCAATACCGGGTTTAACTAAACAATGATAAAATGCTATAATATTATTATGGACTAGTTGTTATGAATATAATTGACTACATTTTGAATTCTATAACATTATTATTCATCTTACATATTTTCTAGAACATGGTATGAGAACAAAATAAATTTTTCGGGTAAAATAAGTATTTTTTTAAAAAATGCAATTTTGCTACCTTTTGATGGCGCACCCACATTAAATATAGTTTTGACATGTTTGTAAGTTCAATTTGAAAAAATAAAATTCTTCCTTGGAATTAGGATATAAAAATTTAATTTGGATAAAATTTTCATATTATTCTGATAACTTTCATATTTTGATGAATAGTAAATACACTTTATATTTTAATTAAAAACAACTTTTTTCATTGCAATAATTTATATGGTTAGATTATATTTTTAATTGTTTTTAAAGTGTAATTAGAATATATTTTTACCATTTAATCCAATTTTTGTCATTGGAGGTAATTTCACTTTAAATTTGGTCATAAATAAGTGTTGATCTTTTGATAGTTATTGCTTCATAAAAAACACGCTATTTGATAACGGGAATTAATTTTAAAATTAATTAATGCCACTTATATGTTATTAATTTGAAAAAATGGACATCATTTTTGAATTGGTAATATTAAATATAGCTTAGGGTAAATTTTTGGTATTTTTCTGAAAACATTCAATTTTTTATGAATAGTGAAAACACTGGGTTACTATTTAAAAATCGACTTTTTATTTAAATAATTATTTATCTTATTTAAATTTATTTTAGGTCAACATTGATACACAATACCTATATAAGTTCAATGTAATTATTTGGATTCATTTTATAATAATTTTAGATATATAGAAATTTTAATGAACTTTTCACCGTCTTTTATCCCCCTCCTAGGAGCTTTTGGAATTGTTCATAAAACAAAAATTTACCACTTTTGTGAGTTGAATTTAGAAAATCCGAGAGAAATGGTTAATATCAAAAAGTAAAATTTGGTTCAATTAGATAAAAATAATTTTCGGTGAGTAGTAACTTTGTACTTTTATTTACCATGGTTAAAAGTAAATAGGGTAATTCAAGGTGAAAATAATATTATAATAAGTCAAAATTACCTTGAAACTTTTCATAACCATATTGGAAGAGACATGTCCAACCATGGTCATACTTGGGTCGATTTTGGGACCCCATGGAGCCACTTATGAAAGACAATGACACATTATATTAATTAATTTAATGGAAAGACAAAATTGGCATTAACAAAAATAGTTTAGTAATTAATTTTTATAAGGGGCTATATAAATTATATTTTAGACTATAAATATTCATTGGAAAGGTAAAAAAGATTTCCTACATGTTGGTATTTTTTTTATAATTTTTATACATCATATAAATTAAATTATTTATGACACAATAATGATATAGTATTTACCTCATTAATAAATGATTTAAATAAATTAGATTATAATGATTAACATATTATTCAAAACATGTCCAATTATGATTGAATGATTTTATTTCTACCATGAGCCATCTTATCTTCATATTTAATTATTTTTTGATCTTTTTAAAACGAAGATAAGTTTATAATAAAATAATATTTTCACACTTTCCAAAAGAGCCCCTCATCCCCCTTATAAAATGAGACCATTTCTATCCAATTCCTCACTCCTCCCAAGCCATTTGGCTCGACCAAAATCTACATAATTAATCTCCCTACATCCCTATCCTTCCCCTAAAAGCATTACATTAGGTAGAAGTCACTCCAAGAAGTCTTTTTGGTTCAAACCAAAGGAAGTCACCCAAATTAAAGGTAATGGTTTCTCTTAAGTTGTTTTCTTTTACTCTACTTCTCCAACCTCTAAAATATTTTTAATACTTTATTTTGTAACAACACCAGTATATAAAATATACTAGGATGTTGTAATGAGACGGATTCTAATTACACTTACACACACCTCCATCTAATGGTTGAAGAACGTAATGTTTCTGTGGATGACAAACTAACGCCTCACGAAACGATGATTGTTTGGTTTTCTCCTACCTCCTCTCATGGTGGGAATTATGATGGAACAGTATTTATATATGATATATATTATTTTTATTATTTCCTTATGGTTCTTTACTTCCCAATTATATCAATCATTTATGGTATCCATAGTGGGTAAATACGATAATCTCATTTGAGGATGTGCGGACTACCGCCCCCTCAAAGTGATGTGATTCGTTAATGAATTATGTGGGATGTATAAAGGATTTAGTTAATTATATTATATATGATATTATACAGGAATTATAATATATTTATTTCATTAAAATAATAAATAGAAATTAAAGTATCGTTCATGCGTACGTATGGCTTACTGTCTCCATGAACGGTGCATTTCATTTCTTACCTCCATATGTTATGTACTATTATAAATACATGTATATGCTGGATATATAATGAATATATATGATATATAAATCATGATTTACATTCTGTAAGTAAGTAAATCATGATATAAGTAATAATAACATCATGAACAACAAGTCCAAACTTGTACGATAAATAAGATGATTTTACCCAAAACATTGCTTTAACATGGGATTTACAAAAGAATGGATAATATAAAGTCCTAAGTGAACCATATATGATATCATAACAATGAATATGATTCTGTAATAATTCAATGACATTATTTAAATCATTATACTTGAGTATCATATACATACGAAGAATATCGGACCTAAGGTAAGGGATACCTTTTCCAATCTCGTTTTTATCTGAGATTGTTTATTCTTAAGTATTTACTGGGGTTATATTTATCATCCATGTTCCTATTTTATAAAAATGGTTTCATGTATGTTTAAAGTCCTTTTTACCAATGTTTGACATTTATTACATGGTATGTAAGGAATATTTCTTTTACGATGTACTTTTTGACTTTTCCGCAAAAGTACGAGAAGAATGTTTTTTAACTTATACGGTATGAAAAGATTTTTACGGTTTCATAAGGCCTTATTTTCAGGAAGATTACTCTAAAATATTTCATGATTATTTTCAAAAAAATCCTTTTCTTTTATAATTTTATGGAATTCTGTGAAAAGAAAATTATTTTGAAGAAGAAAGGATATTTTCCTCCAGAATTCATTTCAATTGTTTTGTCAAAACTATTTTCCATCTAAAATGAAATTATTTAGTATGATTATGTTTCAAGTATAATGTCTATATTATTTACAATGTTTCATTTTTCTTATGATTAAATTGTATCCATTTTTTTATATGGATTATGTTATGATGGGATGATGTTTATGAAACCCATTTTATTCTTTGGGTTATGATGGATGATTTATGTTTATGTTGTGGCACACGTAATAATGATTTCACTATGAGATGGGTGGGAACTATATCTTTGTCCAATGAATTGGATAAAGATTTATATCTCACGAGATAGACATGGCTGGAACGGAATGTAAATCGGGTTTAGTAATACAGGGCTGGAACAGCAAGTAAACATGGTTCAGTAAAGGACTTTGTCCACTAAGATGGTCTCGGCAGCAATGCCTTGGCTACAATGGAAATCATATCATGTGATTTATGCTTTTCCACAATTACAAGTTTTATTCCTATGCTATTTTATCATGATTGATGTCCCATTATGTTCTATTCCTTACGTACTTCCATGTTTTATGTCATTGCTCAAGGTTTTGATGTTTAAACATTATGTTCATTTTTTTAAGTTCAAATGTATATGGTTTGTTTTATTTTCTCCATTATTACTATTAATGAGCATTTGAGCTCACCCTTTATATGTTTTATTTTCCCCAGGATTTAAAGAAGTG
Source organism: Viscum album (assembly GCA_963277665.1). Taxonomy (NCBI): domain Eukaryota; kingdom Viridiplantae; phylum Streptophyta; class Magnoliopsida; order Santalales; family Viscaceae; genus Viscum; species Viscum album. The sequence continues at coordinate 186,164,680 of OY728133.1, read as the reverse complement.
TTTCAGGTTAGAAAACAAAAGGGGAATATATTTATGGGAGATGTTGAAGATCTTTCACCACGATTAGAATATTATTATTCTACGTTTCAAAAGACACTAAACTATTAGGGTCCCTGTGTGTCTGTTTTCATTATGTATTATGTATTCCGCAAAAGTAATGTAATTTCCATGTACATAAAGCTTCGTGCCTCTACAATAATTTATCCAATGTGTGGATCTATGTGGTTTCATCAATTTCAGTGCTAGATTTCTAAAGGCATTCTCCTCCTTTAATCTTCCACATCATATTTCTTTCATATTATATTGTGTTCTTCTTCCCCATGGACATGTGGATATAGGTTTCAGGTTCCCCTTGGTTTATTTTGTGGGTTTTGGGTTTTTAATATTCTTCTTGGATGTTCTTGCTTCCTGGATCCATCGTGAGGTGGTTTCAGAGTGAATAATTGAAGTGCATGTGATTTGAGGTATGTTTCCCATTTCAAATGACATTTTAATTTATGAATATTTGGTTTCATGATTTTTTCACCTTTATTAATAATTAAATAGAAATTTTTGACTTGTGGAATAATTTCTTCGTGTGAAAGTGATGACTTATCGCTTGTTTTTTGATAAATGTCATTGTCTTTTAAACTGATTTCCTCTAAATGTTCAATGAAATGCACAGTTGTATTTTTTAGTATTTTTTTGTATGTAAAGTATTGTTTATATTTTTAAATCAATAATGGAACATTAAATAATTGTCTTGGTTTCTTTAAAGAGTTTCCAATTGGTTTTAGATCTTAATGAACTATGTATTGGTCTTATGAAAGTGGATTGGAACGTGTTAGTAATTCATGGACCACTAAGAATTTTTTATGAAAGTTTATTCCTCATTAAAATTTGATATGAATTTTTAAATGGAATTTATTCTAAATTTATGTTAATGAAAAATTTAGTGTATATAATTTTTTGGATGTGTGTTTTTGGTTCTATAAAAAGGACGACTACTTAAAATATTCCAAATGGACCATTTGGTAATTTTGTGAATATTTTTGAATATTTTTGAAAATAGTCAATGATAAAACACTACATAGATAATTATAATACTATGTTTATGTTGAATGGGAAGAACATGCTCTCTATGGAGTCCTTGTGACTCATTTACTTTTTGAAGAATGAGATAACCTCTATATGGACTCCTTTTAGATCAATGAGATGTGAGGAAATAGATTAGTCCATAGAGTGTCTTGGGTGATGCATGTAGTGTGAATTATTATTATATATGATCATGTGATTGGATTATTGACTAGAATAGGTTAGCTTCCCCTCTTTATACATCTTAACATCTGAACCCGGCTTAGTGAGTGAATTTTCTATGTTCAATTATTTCACAAGATTAGAATTACACTCTGGAAAGAGGCCCATAACAGGGAGATATATTGATTTTTTCTCTATGGGATAGTGATCCTCAGTTTGTACCATGTATGGTATAGAAAATCATATGAGGGTGTTATTGATTTCATGAGTTATGTATGATTTCCAAAATGTTTCAACATGTATTAATATGTTTTGGATTACTCACGAGCTCTTATCCCACCCATGTCAATTGGAACTACATTTTCTGTGGTGAATGACTGTGATACATTTCTTATTAGATAATCTGGTGTGAAACATTACCATTTCCATGGTTTAATGATTGTAGTCTTTACTTCCAGATAAGTGTAGATTTATGCATGGAATGATAAAATTTTATCATGTGTTTGTTTAAAAAGGTTTTGGAAATGTTTTACAATTTTTCTCTATTAAAAATTGAATCATATTATTCCTATTTAAAATGCATATGGTTCCACCTTAGAAGGGAGTGTGATTTTAAATGGTAAAAACAGAAATGGTCCATGATTGGATTTAAAGTGTAAAACATGTGTAGAATATTTATTTTATAGATTGTATTTCAAACATGATGTTAATGATTATTTTATTTTAAAGGATGTTAATTGGGAATAGATTTTAATCGGAGAACATAATGAGTTTTAATAATCATGCCTATAATATCTTCATCTTTTTATTCATTGGAACGTTTTAATACTCATGCCAATAATTTCTACTATGTAATTATTACCATGGGAAATGGTTAGTCTTGGTAATAGAGTTTAACCCTCGGGGTCACATGAATATATTTTTGTTGTATGGTTCAGTAGGTCATTATTTTTTAGGTGCTATATTTTCAGTTTCACTTGTAATATTATGTTCATTTGTTATATTTATATATATGGTGGGATTATCTATTTATTTTTTTGGTTTAGTATATTTATTTCTATTTGGAGATATTATTCTCTTCATTTATCGTTTGACAAATAAAAATAGTATCTAGCTCATACAGATCACGATTTACATTCGAGTTTAGCCACGAATAGACTAAGGTGACCAATTTAGGGATTACCTTGGTTGGTTTTTGAAAAAATGGCATCAAATATGGTTACCCTAAGAGGAACATTCCATTAGTGATCCTTTAGTTATTTGGGTTTTCAATGTAGATAGTGTAGGACTGTCAAAACCTTGGGGTGTAGGTATTAGGGAGTGTCGGGTGAACACATTCTATGAAAAGACTCAGGTTTCCATGGGATTTTAGGTTTTATTTTATCTATTTTGTTATTGGGGGAATGTTTAGGTGTTTTAGATATGAAAAAGGATTTGGTCTAGTGGTTTCAACGTGCTCAAAGGGTGTGGAAATCCATGTGGATTTGAGGAAATTATCCTAGAATACTCCCTATTCTAGTAGTTTGTTTGGAATGTGTATAGAAACAATTTGGATAAGTCACACGTAAAAAATAGTTTCCCCCTATGGGGTTCATTGAGTTTCATGTGATTGTGAAATTTTTTAGGGAACTCCTATTTTTGGATTGCGAAGAAATGGATTTAGAAATAGAAATGGTGTTGTTTTGGAAAGATAGAAAATTAGTTTTTTGTTTTATTTTAATGAAATCATTAAAAATTGGATTCTTTTAAAATTATTTTGATGGAATTGAGTTTTTGGGAAATTTTGTTTTTTGAATTTATTGAATTAGATTTTTAGATTGTAGTCGAGGAGATTTTATTTTTGAGCATGGTGAAGTGGATTCAATCATGTAATTTGAAAATGGCTTTTGACATAGCGGTTTGTGGGTTTTGAAATATCTTATGAATTCTAAAAATGAATGTTCTGTTTTGGAATTTTGTATTTCCATAGTTAATCACATGGATAGATATGTGGGGAAATTGGATGGTCAATGGAATGATTTTATTACTTCCATGGGTAGAATATGAGTGTTACTGTGTGAAGATGTATAGAAAACAATTGGTGAGTGTAAAACCCACCAAGTTAGTTTTCATTCTAATGTATTTTCAAGAGGAATATTATGTGTCATGGAATGACCTGATGTTTTTTATTTTGTTTTCCCATGATTTGGTAAGTGTTTTGATGTGGTTTTTGAGTTTGATAACTCATGTTGATGATTTGGTATTTATTCATCCCTTTATATTCTTATTGGGTAGTGTTTTCCCATATTAAAGGCTAGATGTATATATAAATTGCATACATGGATGTTTTACCATTAGTGATATTTCTAGTTGATCATCCTAAGGATTTTTCCCTTGAGTTTTCCAATTAAAATTCACATTATTGTATCGTCGTGTAGAACCTCTCAAAGTGGAAGAGTGGATTTGAAAAATTGAAAGTAATCTACAACCTCAATCTATTTCTCGAGTCATTAAATGTAATGTTTTTCTAACTATATGCTTAAAGGATCAACTCATAAGTTGTGTATTTTGGCCTCTAGGAACATTCCTTAGGAAGAAATCTCCTTAGAGTTTTTCAAAGATTTGTTCATCCATCAAAATGTCTCTTATATAGTGATAGTGATAAAGGGTTTATAGATGTTCTATTTACTATGTGGTGATTATTCTGTATTGGATTACTTTTTTAATTTAGTGGAAATTGTTAGGTACACTCTATAGTTTTCCGTAGCTGACTCCTTGAAGTCTTGATGTTTTGTTTATGGGATTTATCCTAATACGTAGTCTAATGTGTTAGAGTCTAGTTTTACTACAATCTCCAATATGGTGAGGAAATCCAATCGTGTTGAGGCTGCTTTACCACAAGTTCTTGAGGAAGATGGTCCTCCTTGGATTTTTGGAAGGTGTGATGGGAATTCCATTAAGAAGATAGGGAATCGTTCTAAAGCAGTTAGTGATGGGAACAAAATTAATAGACATATGAACCATTCATCTGCTTATCCTAAACACAAGATCATGGGTTTTCATCAGTGCAACAAGCCATATCATAATTTTTTTGATTGAGATATCCAAATAATTTTGATCCTTGTGGATTCCTAGGTCACTTGTAATGGTTTTCTCATGGTGCTTTCAAAAAGTGGTGTGGGTCTAGTTTATAAGAGTCGTGTGATAATTTCTAATCAATTGAAATTCCTTTTTATATATTATACATTGGTTGTAATGGTTGTTTCCTATGGTGTTTTTTGGTGTGGAATTTTCTAAAAATTGGGAATTTTGATGTTGTTGGTCTTCTAGGAAATTTTTTTATAATGGATTTGTGTAATTCATTTGGAATCTATAAATTTCTTCTATGAAGAGTGGAGGGGCATTCTATTTTGTGTCTTGTTTTATTGTTTTTCATATGAGGTTGGAAATACGGAGAGTATACTTTATGAAACACATATTTCATATGAAAACGAAGTTTTGATAGAGGATCTTCATCATCTAATATGGAGGCAGTAGATATATCAAACATTAGGTCTTTATCCATATGATTTAGTGCGAAACTAGAACATAGTAAGGAACTTTGAGTTTGCGAGGAACATTGTTTTAACATTTGTATTCATCATGGGAATGGATATAGTTAAAGATCCATTGTTGTAGCTTTTGTATCACTTGTGTGGGTGGGTGGTTTTTGATCCATGTGGGAATGCTTTATGATGGTTCATTTTGGTTTTTCCATGCAGACATATGTTATAGATTCAAGATAGGTGGTTCTTAATAGTGGGGATACCCTTCTGGTATTGTTGAAAATTATTTTGAAATTGTTTAATCATTGTTTTTTTTATAATGTTGTAGAATCCGTTTTTTCCACTAGTGTTCATAATTTGGATTCATTTTAGGTTTTATTTTGGGAAAGAGTAGTAAGTTTCATTTGGAATTGGTTGTGATGTTATTTTTTTCAGAGGTTTGATCACATGGTTGTGTAAATAATTAGTCTTTGATCAATTAAATGGAAGATGTTGTGGATTTTTAGTGGTTGAAGTCATAATATTGGTGATAATTTTTACACATAGATTTTTAATTTTGACCTATGATCCAATTTACCTATTGGTCCTCGGTTTTCATCTCATGTTCTGTGTGTAATTGTTTTTTTTAAAGTGTTGGGGTGTTTTTATCATGATACATTGTTTAGGTTCTTGGCTAGAGGAAACCATGGGAACCCACCTAGGAAAACATGTGGTTGAGAGTTGGGGTCAAAGGCATGGTTTATGTCTTGCACACAATTTGATAGACTATGTAGAAAGTGTTTGGGGAGGATCAGTGTCATGATATAACCATTTCTCATGTTTGGTTAAAGGTTTTTCAAATAGTGGGGTCAAAACGTGTAGGTTCCATATGTGTGTAGTGAGGGTGCATGGTTGGCGAACAATTTGGTAAAATATGTTTCCTAAACATGAATAGGGGCAATGTCATTGAAAATGTGAAATGTCACTTTTTTCCTCTTAGGATTTTTTTCTCTAATCTGCACATTTCATCTTTCTATTGTTTTAATTATTATTATATATTGTCATGTTATTGGATGGCTAGATGAAATTAGTTAGATAACCATATTTATACATCATGACATGGGAACCCGTCATAGTGACTAAATATTTTTAGAATGATTACTACATTATGTTTGAATTAAACTCTGGCTAGTGGCTCATAACATGGGTATATATTGAGTTTTATTACTATGGGATATTTTCACACAGTCTGTACCACAAATGGGATGGGCATTCGTGTAATGGATTTATTAATTTAATTTATTGAGGAATTATGTTTATGATGAGTAAACATCTATTAGTTTGTTTTATATTATTTATGTGATTCTAGGTTTACCCAGGTTTATAAGAAATCAGTTGTCTATGGAGAATTATTATGATGCATTTTTGGTTAGATACACTTGTGTTATACATTACCATTTCCATTGTTATATGATTATTGTTCATACATTTGGAGTAGTGTAGATATATACCAAGATTCATAAAATATTATCAAGGATTTATATAATAAGTTTTTGTAAATGTTCTATTCTATTTCCCTCTTATATATTGACTATTACCTTTCCCCTTAATAGTGAATACAGTTCTTCTTTGGAAGAGAGAGTGTGGTTTTAAACTGTAATATGGTAAATTCACCATGATTTGTTTTAATGTGGAAAATATGTGTAAAAGTTTAATTTTAATAAATTTATATCAAACATGATGTTTATGTTTCTTTTATTTTTAAAGTAATATCATTGGGAAAATATTTTATTAGGATTTCCATCAGATTTATAATATACATTCTTATTGATTCTTCTTGTTTTTTGAATTTGATGCATATTTTAGCTTGGTATTGATCACTATGGATTATGGTTTTTCTGGGTAATAGATATTGACCCTTATGGTAACATGGACATGTTTTGATTGTCAGGTTTAGTTGGTCATTGGTTTTTCATTTTTTTAAATTTATTTTTTCTTGAATAATGATGTATATTTAAATATTAATATATATTGGGTTAATTTGTTTATTGTATGATATTTATTTTATTTATTTTTATTATGGGAAATCATTCCATAGGTTAATTAGTTGATAAACAACACTAGTTTCCAACCCATGGGGAATGGTAATTACCTTTGAACCAAGACACAGATCAACATGGGATACCGTTTTGGGGTCGACCAAGGTTGGTTCATGAAAAATAAGAATAATTTTTTTTATTAACATGATTATATTATCATGAGATGAATTTCTGTGATTTATTGGATGTAATTAATTTCCAAGTGAATAACATAAAAAAGATTTTATAAATGTACTCACTTTTACAAATTTATATTATCTTATAAATACATTGATTTTTCAACCATATTTCACGTGAAAATATATGTTATAAACTATAATAAATCATTTATAAAAACTAATTTTAATTTATAATCCCTTGATAAAAATTTGGAATTTTTTTTGTTTAAAATTAGACATGATTTAGCATATTTTTAATTAATTATATTATGATGAAATGAAGTTATATTATTTATTTTATTTTTAAATAAATACCAACATTTTGATAATAATTATTTAATAATCATTGGAATCAATTATATTTATAATTCAACTATAATCATAAATTTTTTTCAAAAAAATAAACATTTATAAAATATAGGTTTTTTAAGTGTTTTATTTTTTAGCATTAAAACATCCATATAGAAATTATTTTTCTAATATACTTAATTTCTTATTTATAATAATTTGGCCTAAATTATCTAAAAAGGTAATTTTATATTTATTCTTAAAGGATAAATTTCTTACTCTAAAAATGGTTAATTTGGTTAAAATTAAAATGGTAAATGTTAGTAACCATTGAGATAAAAAAAATTATTCAAATATTTTATTTTTGAATATTTGAGGTGTTTATTAACCTTATTTTTAATTAAATAATTTATTTAAAAAAATTATGTAATAGTGTTGATAATGGATTCCCATTGTTGGATTGTTTTGATTATTTACAAAAATGCCACTCCATTTCCCCTATAAATTGGTAACTCCTCGCCTCGCATTCCACTACAAAAAACGCAATAATTATAGACCAAAATCTACAAAAACTTCTTAGACAAACTAATATCAATCATAAATAGGTTCTTTTCTTATCAAAAATAAATCCATAAAATCATTAATCCCCTTTCCAAAGGGGATAATCCAAGACGTGAGGTATAAGTTCTTAATCCACTATTTATTTTCCAAAAATATTTTGTTATTTATAAAATTTCATTCCATTATATTAAAATTATAATATAAGTATAAATATTATATTTTAATGTTGTTATAATAATTTACAAAGCCTTGACCTCCCTACTTTTTTCCATTAAGAGAATGGAAACTGTAAATCTTATATTGTGTGGACTATCATCTCCATGAATAAATGTGTTTCATTTTTCTTTCACTTACAAAAAAGGATGGTTTTAGATTATATTTATTATTATATATAATTAATATGGTTCACTTTAAATAATAAAAATAATAAATTATAGTTATTTGAAAATCCACTAATATCAATAAATAACACGAAACTAGTTCTTAAACATTTTCGTATCCACAAAAGGTGACTAAAAATCAATGTAATGGGAGTAAACATTACAAGTATTTATAAAATACAAATAAAATAAATTTTAATTTATTTTAAATTATGATATTTTTTATTAAAAGGAACATGAATAATCTTTTATTAACCTAGTTCAAAATGGTAATGATTATTAACATCTTATATTGAAAAGTGATTGTAATAATATAATACTTGAAGAGAATTATTATCAATGAAAATTAAAAATATAAATAAATAAGAATAATTTTTTTAAACAAGTAATTAATTTATTTTATATTTATTATATATGCGGTTAATTCATTCTGTGAAAAATAAATTTTATGGTAAGGGACTTCAAAACTAAAAATTGATTATTGGAGTTATGAGGTTTATTATTAAATATAATTATTACACGAATTTGCAGTATGATTGATATTCCTTCAACATTAATGAAGAAAAAGGTGTTTGAAACCAAAAATCAATTTATTTTAAGGTATTATTTTTATTTATCTAAAAAAATATAGGAGAGTTTTTTCAATGTGATTTGTAACTAAATATATTACACAAAAAAATATATATTTTCAATAAATTCATTTCATGATTTTGTTTTCATTATCTTTATATGATTCATCTATGATGAAGTAATGTTATATAATTTATTACATTTCTCCCATTTTTATAATTATATTTTTATATTCTATTATTTCTTATGTTCATGTTATGAGATATGTCTATGAAATATATTATTTTTCCATTCATTATTTTCGTTATGATGAATATTATTTTTATGTGGCACACATAAGTATGGATGGTGATCGGTGGGGACCTATATCACACTCCAATTAATTTTTATTAGAGTATATCTCATGTGATATTTATGTGTGGACATTCTAGATTTTCCCACATAGTCTTAGTCACCATGGTTTTTCTCACATTTTCATGATTGGAAAAAATGAGTTTGTCCACATTGGGGTGAACATAATGGTATTTCTCAAATATGTTTTTCTATGCTTATGGATATGAATCATTTTCAAGTTTCTATATTTATAACAAATTTCCACACTGTTAATCGAGTTTTATAAATTTCAAGACACATTTTAATTCCATGAAATACCATAATTTCATGAATATTCATTTTCAAGTATCCCAAACCTCAAGTCATTATGACTTGAGATATGATTTATCTTTTATGTTACCTTAAAATTATTTTTATGATCTTATAAGGATACATAATATTTTTATTTTAACATAGTATTATTTTCTCTAATTTATATTATTTTCCTCATATTCTTCTCATTTTTATGATCTAATTCTTTATGATAATTCTTTTCCATTATTGTGTGTTTTGACCTCATTCAGTTCATAGGTTTCCATTACACAAGTTATGATGATAATTACAGCATTATTGACGTATAGGAATGCGTCTAGAGGATCACAATTATTTAGAAATATAATCAGGATTTATGAAATAATATTTTATTATATCCAATCATCATGACACTGACCTTAATTTTCATTTGTTTGAATGACTATTGTGGGATGTATTATTTATATCATGAGATTAATGTATTATTATTTTCATCTTTTTCTGGTATCTCATAGTCATAAATAAGAAATTATATTAAAGAAATATATACAATATACCTAGAAATTTCTATATTTATGAAATAATTTTTATCCATCTCCTCTTACATAGAATGGGAAACAAAACATACATTCATGTGTACAAAAAAACTACCTCCTTATAAACTAATGTAATTATATTTGAATGAAAACTTAAAAAATATATTCATAATAAAAAAACTAAGAATATAAATTTATTTTTGAAATAATCATGATTCTGTAATCATAATATATCATCTACCTCCTTACCCTTCCTCCTTTTCAAAAACGATAACGTATCTTATGTCTCGGTGTGGACTACCATCTCCATGAAGAAATGTGATTCATTATTCATATAAAATTTTCATAGCATATTATAAAATATATATTATCAATATATATGATTTATATATCATAATTAACAATATATAGATGATAGAAACATGATAAATACACAAGGAATATTATTTTTGAATCAAAACATACATGACCATTTAAACAGATAATACCATAAATAATTTAAAAATGAATGATCGTTGAAAAATTCGTGATAAGATGAAATCTGTGTAACATATATGATATCACATATATGTATATGGTTGTATTATGAAATTATACTAAAATAAAATTTATTATCCATGATGTAAAAAAAATTTAAACTAAGGGGAAGCATGAGGTAAAATGGATTCTTAACTCAATTTCAATTCATAGTGATATATTACTTATTTGTAATTTATGTTTTTAAAATATTATGTGTGTAATTTCTAGTGATTATTTAAGATCTTTTTAAACATTTATATGTGTATTTATATTTTTACACGTGATTAAATTTCACTTAAATGATACGATCTTTGTAAGGCACTTTATCTCAATTTATACTGCATTGAGAAATATTTGGTATTATGGACGTATTATATTTTATGTGTATAGAATTTGACTGTGATTTATTTATCATGAATATATATTTATGAATAATTAATTATTTTTTAATTTGAGTTAAATATTTCAATATTGTTTATTATAAATGTTAACAAAGATGAAAAGTTTTTTATATTTTCATTTTGTTTTGGATAGCTTATATTTTCTTTGAAATAATATTATAATATATCATATATAAAATCCGTCAATTTTCTTATACTCTATATATTTATGGATTTCGCATATTTTTAAAAAAAATTACTATCCTTTTAACTTGAATCAATCATTGAAAGGTTTAAAAGTGAAGATGATCTTGTTTCTCTTTTACTGGGTTTATTTTTCAACCTTGTCCAAAAATTTCAAAATTCATCTACAAAAGTCCATTTTATTTACTAAAATGAGTTATCTTTAAAATTTGAGGGAATACATGAATTTTTATGGGTTATATATATATATATATACTATGATTGTTTTCCTAAAGGGTCATTTTTTATATTCATTACAAAAAATAAAAAGTAATGTTTCTTTTTAATTTAAACAGAATTAAAATATTTTCCCACAACTATAATTATTTTGTAATCTCGACCTTCTTCGAGAACATTTAATTGGTTTTACAAATAATTATCATTAATTAAATCCTTTTTTAAATGTTCCTCTATTATTTTCATCTACATTAAAAAATACATTGTTATTATCCAAAATCTACTTTTCTAATGAAATGATGGTCACCTCTCGTATCTAGATTAATATGGTTGTCATAATAATTCTAAAAAACATAAACATTCATTTTTAATATTTTATAAGATATATCCATATTTTTTTCTCATGGATATTATTTTTTCCAAAACCATATACTATTTATACATACATTTTTTTACCGTGAATTTTATTTGATTGATTGGATAAATATTTATATTTCATATTCATTACTCAATATGAATATTTATTCATAAGTAATGTTTTTTATTAATTAAATTGATCATTCAATATGTATAGAATTAATGGGAGAATAATTGATGGAATTACATATACCTTTGATGTATTGAGAGGTCTCATGAGATAAATCATTTAGATAGACTTATTAAATGGGTTTTTGATTTTTGCATAACCATTGTTTAAACTATTTTTGGGACAAGGGATTTCTGGTGAGGATATCACGATTTCTAAGATGCTGAAATACTACATTATGAATGTCATTTATTAAGATTTTTTTTTAATATCCATGATATTATTTCATTGATATTATCCACAAATTCAATTCAATATAAATTTATTTATAATATTGATTTTTTTCTGTTATGTGACATTACATATTTACTATGACTTATTTACTCATCATAACTTCTGTTTTTTAAACCATTATTTGGTGTTTGTGAAAACCTTTATTTTTTCCCTTTCCCCAGGATATAAATAATGAATATATTATTTAGTTTAAAGATATAAACTATTTACTTTTATAATGTATTATATTTTATTTCAAATTTAAAATGGGAATCAATTTTGTATTTGTTTTTTCATGACAACTAAACTGACCAACCCATGGTAATTTCATCCATTGAATCTTATGATAATGTAATTAAGCTGAAACCCACATTGGTAACTAGATTTTCTGTTCATATAGTTGGTATTAGAGGAATTTCTTTAGAAACCCAGGAAACTATATTTACTATAAAATTGATCTGGGAACATAACTCAATGATATAAATTGAGGGTATATCTAATTCTTGGATTGAATAATAATATATTATTGAAGTAGATATTATGTTATTTTTCTATAAAATACATCACTCTATTTAAAATTCATGTGGACACGGTTTTTCAAATGGATGAATATAAGGTTAATAACCCTAAATATATTTGATCGAACATATCTTGACCATCCTTATATTACTATATTAATGAGACATTACTGTGTCATAGGGTTGAAACTCCCATGTGATACACTTGGTCTAATTCACATTTTCATTATAAACCATCATGATTAATGAGAAGATAAAGCCTATGGAAACCTATAAAAGTATATAATGATATGGAAACAATATAAAATAAAATGGGTTGATGAGTCTAATCTTGAACATAATTTTAATTTCATACATACAACTTTTTGAGGATTCATTTTATTAGAGTTTAAGTGGAATAAAGATTCTTTTATAGACATTTATAAGAGGAAATCTCTTCAGGTTATTTTGTGTTTTCAAGGGAAATAGTTTTTGGATGATGAATGATTTCATATTTTTGAAATAATATTGAAGGTTTTATTAAATTTCATATTTAGTATGATCATTGATGTAAATTTTTTAAATTTGGATAAAATAATTATTAAAATTTAGGACTATATTATTTATCATATATATAACCATGAGATATTATTTGAAAAAAATTGTTCAGTTATCTTTTGAAATCATATATGATTTTATTATGTATTTATGATGATCTAGGTTATTTAAGTGAAATAATAGTTTATTTTATAGATTATATAACAAGGTATATGAATTTTCACTATGTTAATTTTTGGGTGATTAATATTTTTCTTATATAAATCATTAATTTATTTTAGAATAATATATTATCAAATATTTCTATGTTTTGGTGTTTAAACTGGGTCGGAATATTTTATGAAGTATTTATGGTTAATTTATTAGGGAACATTTATTGTTTATCCTTGTTTGTTATAATTGAGGCTTTTAAATATTATTGAACTATTTTTTCATATGATGTTTTATTCATACTGGTAATTATTTTATTTTATAGTAACCATTTTTAATTTAAAAAGGATAGATAAAATTTTATAATTTCATAGATCATTTAGTTGATTAAATTTTTATATTAGTACTTTAGGCATGAAAAATTCTTCAATATCATGATTATATACATCTAAGGAAGAAATTATGGTTACATAATTGTAATAAATCGTTTAAGTACATTTTATCATGTTTTCTATCCTTATGGTAAAAGAATATCTGAAACTGAATAAGAAAAAAGATCAATCTATTGAGTCTTATATAGAATATATCAGTCAGAATTCTAGGTAGATATTTATATTATGTTTTTCTATAAATAGTCATATATACGTACATGAAAAATATATTTCTTGGTCATGACCTAGAAATAAATGTTTACAATAAAATAAATAACTAATTTTATATGTTTGTTATATTAATTTTAGAAATAAAATTTAAAATTGAGCGGATTAAATTTGTACAAGGAGTGGATAATGTATTTATAATAACTTTTATATTATATTTACATTTTAAATGTAAAACTATGGTAAATTTCATGCGTCACACAAAATAATAGATTAAACAATCTAATAAATATTACATTTTGTATAAGACTATTATAATCTAGATGTTGAATTCAATGATAATAATAGAAATTACCACTTTACAGAAAATATAAATAATGTTTTAAATAATTCGAAATTATTTTTTAATTCATATTAAATAGGTACTTCATTTTCCATGATTTCTTCTTGTTCTTAAAAAAATTGTTTTCATAAAAATTGGTTTTTATTTCATATTATGATAAAATATCCAATTAATTAATGGAAATTTAAAAATAATATTGAAATGAAATTAATAACATTTTTGAAATCATAAAATCAATTTTATTTTATGGCTAATTTTTTGAAATTTTCTAAAAATGTTTTATTTGTCAAGAAATAGTTAAAAATACCACTTCTGTTAAACTATCATTTTTTGTTTAACATAGAAATTTAAAAGACCCATTATATTTAGCATTTGGTTTTAATTTAAAATAATATTATTATTTTTATAAATAACATAAATAATTCAATATGAAAAAAAAATTATATTTTATTTTGGTATAATTTCATTTTAGGCTTATGAAAACATCTTTTTACAAATCGTTTTCATCTTGTTTTATGCATTAATGCTAAAATTTATTTTCATCACTTCTGGAAACTAAATATAAGAATGTATATTCCACTTTTATAACTATTAGAATCAAATTTATTAAATACCACCCTTGTATTTTTTATTACAAATAGTAACAATAGTAAAAAAATCACCTTTGTAATGGGAAAATCAAGTAAATATGGTTAATAATAATGTGATACAACATTACAAATCTATCAAAAACATTCCTTTATTTAAAATTATGAGTTTTATTCATCTATCAAAAAGGTTTAGGAGACAGGAAGAACCCTTCCCCCATTAAAATTATTAATGAAAAAGAGTAAATAGTACAATACAACTCAAAAACAAGAGGCCTTACAAAGCCTTGAATACAGAACACCATTCCTTTCATTGCTAATCAAATTTTCACAATAGAAAGGCAGGACAAACAACCTGCTAGAACTAACCTCCATAATGGCCCTTTTAGATAGAGCATCAGCAAACTGGTTAGCTTCTTGATATGCATGAGAGACATCAAGGAATAAGCTCTTAGCAAGCCTAAGATAGGTGATCCAAGCAGGCATCACCTCCAAGGAACTTTTCGAGATCTATCTTTCAAAATCTGCACAGCAAGAGACGAATCCGAATCTAACCATACTCTATGCCAACCATAATGCCCTGCATACCTGATAGATTTGATCATCGCCCACATTCCAGCTTCAATAGCATGGGAATAACCAATATAATGGAAAAAACAACCTTTGACAAAGCCCCTACGAGTTTTGAAAACTCCACCACACCCAGTAGGAACCAGTACACCAGCGGCCACCCCATCAACATTCACTTTCATCCACTCTGAAATTAGTGGAATCCACCTAATGTATTTGACCATTCTAGGATTCCTTTACCTACCATTGACACCAAGGGATCTCAAAATGACAATGTTAGAAATATCATTGTGCATAGACCCAGTTTGGATCCTAGAAGCAGCTGTAATACTTCGGTGTATATGCTGAACACCATCCCAGAATTAGGGATTTCCATTGTTAAATATAATAGAATTATGAGCTTTCCAGAGGTTGGAAAAAAATGATATAATTATAGTAGTAAACATGTATTTAAGTTGGTCACTCAAATCAATCTTCATGGGATAATATAACACAGATTCAAGAGAGCAGCAATCAAGACTACAATTGAATATTGATTGAACATAGTTCCATAAAATCATAGGAAAAATGAAGTGAAGAAACGGATGGGAAAGGGATTCATCGATGTTGAAACAGAAATGACATACCGAGGATAAGATGAGTCCAGTGCACTGCAAAACTCATTAAATGGGCATTCTATTTTTCCAGATCCTCCAGATCAACATAACATCACTGGGGGAGATGTATGTTTGACGAAAACCTTCTAGCCAAGAAGGAATTCTAGAGAAAATTCCAGACTGCATATTGTAATAATCCCGGTTGGAAAATGATCCACTAAGAGTTGGTTTCCAGATCAAAATTTCACTATCAACATAATCATAGTTATCAATTTCCATGCGAAGATTATTTGGAATGATATCATGAGAAATCGAATTTTCCTGCAAATCAGAAATGGAAAGATTTCCTAGGGAGGAGGGAATACTAACATGATATTTTATGGGATAGGATAGCCATGGTGTGTTCCAGTAGTTTAGATGAGAATCAGGAGAGACCAACCAAATGGACTAAGACATTATAGATGAAGAAGCACTCCTAATTGAAGGTCAGACAAAATATTTCAGAAAACAGAACCTATTATTTTGTAGTCTGTCCACAAACCTGCCATCCATAAAATCAATAGAAAAGTCAGGATTTGAGAGAAGCCTCCAAGTGAAATTCTGAAGAAGCGCATTATTGAAGATTCTAGCATCATTTATTCCCATTCCTCCCATTTTGATTGGATTTATACACTCCTTCCATGCAACAGTAACAATTTTCCTCTGATGGATTTATCAAGTCCAAATGAAGTTCTGAATCATTCCAGTAAATTCCTTTAGAAGCAGTGTCGTCCATCTATACACAGAAAAAGAGTAGACAAACATAGATGTAATAACAGAGTTGAAAAGGAAAACTCTACCAACCTGAGACATTGTCTTCCCTTTCCAACTTTCTAACTAATTGGTAATTTTTAGAGCAATGTCCCCTAAATGGGAACGTTTCACCCTTCCCTAAAATAAGGGATCCCCAAGATAATTAAAGGGAAGTGTTCCTCTTCTGACATCGAGCCTAGGAAAAACCCTATTTTGCTTTGAAATTCTAATGCCTTCCCCATAGACAACAAAAGATTTGTTCCAACTGATCACCTGGCCTGCAAACTCTTCGTAATGTGAGAAGATACTTTTGATGCACAAATTTATCTTCATGTCAGCCTTTGAAAACAGAAGTATATCATCAGCATAGAGTAAATTCGAAGGGGAAAATAAATTCCTACATGCCCTCATTCTTTTATAAATACCAATGTCGACAAGGTCATGAAGACAGATACTTAGGTAATCCTTATCCATAGAAAAAAAACTCAGATAAAGGATCTGCTTGTATGATATAATCACTCATACTTTAAATGCATTATTATAACTTCATAATTTAAGAACACTTATTACAACATATAAAAAAACAAGGAAAGGACCGTATAGGTATAATGTCTTTAGAAACTGGGAAACAGAAACAACTGGTTCATAAAGCCTCTACACTATCTCCCATTTATTTCATCATATCTAGAGTCCCTTTTTGGAATATCCTACTTAATAACCTTCTTCCTGACCCGAGGAAACAAAACATACAAAAGGGTGAGCTCAAATGCTTAGTAAGGTTAAACAAAAGAAATATCAAACATATCATATTTACAAGAACATAACAATTTGAAAATCTTATCCTGCAAAAGATATCATAACATGGGATAAATCATAGAAGAGAAATGTAATCCCAATAATCATAACATAAAACCTGAAGCTTTGTGGAATATACACATAATCATATAAAATCATTTCTTAGTAGTCAAGACTCATTGCCAAGACTATCTTAGTAGACAAAGTCCTTTTCTGAACTGAGTTCACTCCTCGTTTCAGTCCTGTTTTACTGAAACGGTTTAACCTGCCGTTCCAGCCATGTATATCTCATGAGATATAAATATTTACCCATTTCATTGGAGGGAGATATAGGTCCCACCCATCTCATAATGATACCATTCATATGTGTTCCACAAAATCATAAACCACACATCATAGCATAACCCATGTAATAAAAATGGAAATCTTAAACATCATGCCATCCTAACATAATCCATATAAGATAAAAGGACATCATAAAAATAATTCCATCATAACATAATCAAATCAATGTAAAAAATATGGATAGAAACATAACCCTATATTGTCTTAGATGGAAAATATTTTTGATAAAACACTTGAACTCCATTCTTGAGGAAAATATCCTATTTACTTCAAAAACATATTTCCTTTATTAACATGTCATACAATTTTAAACTAAATAAATTTGATTAAAAATAAACTTGAAAACTTGTAAAGGAAGCTTCATGGAAATAATGTTTTAATAATCCATTCAATTCATATATGTTAAAAAAAACATTCTTCTCGTACTTATATCGGAAAAGTCCAAAAGTACCTCATATGAAAAACGACAAAAGATTCCTTTCATATCTTTTACTAAAAACTCACCGAAGGGTAAAATTGGATTTAAAAAATTATAGGTGGATGGAAATAATATTACATATTGAGGAAACATGGATGTGGATGATAAAACATACCCCAGTAAATACCAAAGTATAAACAATCTCGGATAAAAATGAGATTGTAAGATTTTCCCTTACCTTAGGTACGATATGCTTCGTAAGTGTCTGAACCTCATGAATAATGATTTAAATAATGTCATTCAGTTATTCCAGAATCATAATCATTGTTATGATATCATATATGGTCATATTCTTAGCTTCTTATTAGTAATATTTCATTGCAACTTGTTATTCGGGTGTTTATTAATTTTTGTTCTTATGCGTGTTTTGTCGAATAAATTATTATTCTTATTTATAGATACCTCATTTATAGAATGGTTTTAGTGTAATACATATCATATTTATTCACTCAATTCATTTATGTAATCATTATGCAATGAAAATTATGTAGAACGAGTCACATCACATCGTGGAGACGGTATTCTGTACGTACGCATGAGCGATGATATCATTCACATGATCATGTAATTGTATTGGAGTGTATGTATACTATTTCATAATCAATATAAATTTAAAATAATACTATATAGTCATTATTTACACCATTATACCCATCCAAGTAAGGTGGTGGTGGAAAATAGATTACACCACGACGTGGAGACGGTATTCCGTACGTACGCACGCGCGGTGATTTCGTTTTCCGTATGATGGATAGATTGTGAAATAGGGTTGTTTCATACATATAATTATATATCAGTATATGAGTGATACTTATGATATTAATTCATAATGAAACAACTAAATATGAAGAAGTGTAAGAAGAAATAATGTTCAAAGAATCGGTAATGGACATTACCTCTTCTTTGAAGCGCCTCTTTGAGACCACCTCTTAGGGCACTAAAATTGGTCTTTGAAGAAGACCAGGACCTCTAGGATGTTTCAAGGGAAGTTTATAAGATAATTTGGCAGGGTTTGGCCGAGATTGAAGTCTCAAAGTGGTGTGAGGAAGATAGGGGGTATGTGCCCTTTTATAAGGGAGGAGAGGGGCACCTTTGGAAAACTTTAAATATTATTTTATTATAAAGTCAGATTCGGTTTTTAATAGCACCAAATTAATTTATTTCTACGATAAAGTGGGTATGGGTCTAAATCCTCTCATCTAATATAATTTAGACAAGTTTAGGTATCTATTTTAACATTATCATTTAGATTTAACTTTAAGTTAAATAATTTTACTTTTACCGTGTCTTCTTGTATTCTTACACTATAAGGTTAATAAACATACTACAACAAGCCAAAAGAACCTCAAGTTGTTTAATATTAATATATATAACATTATCTAAGTCATTTTTCCGAACATTAGATTTTTACGAATAAAATAACAATTAATAATATAATATTTTTTTTAAAAACTATTTTATGTCAATTTTGACACTATTTGGTAATTGATTTTTGTGAAAATCATAACAGAAGGATTAGTTAAAAAAAAGTTAATTAAATAAATAATAACATGTCATATTAACATTGAAAATTATTGGAATTCATAAAAAGCCTCAAATTACATTTATTTGGGTATTTATAACATCAATTATGTCAATAATTCATTAATAAGATAATTACTGCATCATCATTGTGTCATAAAAAATTACATTATTTAATGTCTAAAAATTACAAATAAAATACCATTATGTAGGAAATATTTTTATCTTTCTAATGAATATTTATAGTTGAATTTATTATATGTATAACCCTATATTAAAAATTATTTACTTATTAAACATTGATTTTAACTATTTTATCCATTCATTAAATAAATTTATATTAAATATCCTAATCTAATCCAAGTGGGCATAAATGGTCATATTTTATTGCTATGGTTGGTTTTGGTCGAATTACACTTATCCAAGAGAATTAGGACATGTGTTAGGGTAATAATAATATCATTTTCACTCTTAATTACCCTGTTTACTTTTAATCGTGGTAAAAAAAGTAAAAAGTTACTAATCACCAAATATTATTTTCATCTCATTGAACCACATTTTAGTCCTTGATATTAACCATGTCTCTTGGATTTTCTAAATTCCACTCACAGAAGCAGTAAAATTATGTTTTATGTAAATTTTCAAATTCTCCTAGGAGGTTGGTAAAAGACGGTGAAAAGATCAATAAAATTTTTATATATCTAAAATTATTATAAAACAACTCCAATGAATTTCATTGAACTAATATAGGTGTTATGTATCAATTTTGACCTAAAATAAATTTAAATAAAATAAATAATTATTTAAATAAAAAGTCTGGTTTTAAATAGCAACCCTATGTTTTCACTATTCATCAAAAATTGAAAGTTTTCAGGAAAATACCAATATTTCACCCTAGGCTAATTTTGATATTTCGAATCCAAAAATTAAGTCCATTTTGAAAGATGAAATTTAAAAAATTCCAAAAAATTGGGTATTACTATTCATAACGGATAGTTTTTATAATATTTTAATAGCATATCATTTTTTAGTGAAACTCGGTATTGCGTACGACGCAAGCTATCAAGGAAGGTTGCGATTGCATGTAAAGAAAGCCAAGCTACTGTTGTGTGTAGTGAAAGATTCCTTTGATGATTTATATAACATAAAAACAAAATATTTCTCATAAAAGTCTCGGGTGTTACATTCTACCCCCCTTAAAATTAATTTCACCCTCGAAATTCGTCACTTTGTAACAAACAGATGAGGATACCTCTCCCTCATCATATCCTCAAGCTCCCATGTAGCTTCTTCTAATTGGTGGTTCCTCTATCAAACTTTCACCAAGCGAGTGGTCTTGTTCGGTAGGACTTTTTTTACGATCTAGAATCTCTATCGGTTGTTCTTCATAAGAATGATCTTGCTCCAGCAGTACAACATCTGAGCTAAGTACATGTGAAGGATCGGGTATGTACTTTGTCAGGAGAGATACATGGAAGACATCATGAACTTGAGAGAGATTCGGTGGAAGCATCAATTGGTAATCTACCTTCCAAACATGATACCAGTATTTCGAAAGGACCGATATATCTAGGGCTCAGCTTTCCCTTCCTTCCAAATCTCACTACTCTCTTCCAATGAGATATTCGTAAGAACACTTTATCCCACACATCAAACTCTAGGTCTTTTCTTCGGTTATCAGCGTAACTTTTTTGTCGACTCTGTGATGTTCTTATGTGTTGTTGAATAGATCGGATCTTTTCAGCCATCTCATCAACAAGATCAGGTCCTAATAGCTTTCTTTACCCAACTTCATCCCAGCAAGTTGGAGTCCTGAATTTATTTCCATAGAGAGCTTCATAATGAACCATCTGAATACTAGATTGAAAGATATTATTATAAGAAAATTCCACCAAAGGTAGGTGTTGATCCCAACCACCTTTGAAATCCATAGAGTAGCCTCTCACCATATCTTCTAGAGTTTGAATTTTCCTCTCAGACTGACCATCTTCTTGAGGATGATAAGCAGTGATGAAACTCAACTCTATATCTAGAGTATGCTGAAGACTTCACCAGAACTTTGAGGTAAACCTCGGATCCCGATCATATATAATAGAAAGTGGTACTCCATTCAATCTTACCACTTCCTTCACATATATCCTGGCAAGCTGATCCAGAGATAAATCCTCTCTAATAGTAATGAAGTGTGTTGACTTTGTAAGAAAATCAACTATGAACCAGATAGCATTATTGCCTTTGGATGTTTTAGGAAGTCTGGTGACAAAGACTATAGTGATGTTTTCTCATTTCCATTCGGTTATGGGTAATGGTTGTAACATCCCCTTAGACTTCTGTCTCTCAGCTTTAACATGCCGACAAATCAAGCATCGAGAGATATATTTAGAAATATCTCTTTTCATGTCATCCCACCAGAAGTACTCTTTCAGGTCCCTATACATCTTCGTGCTTCCATGATGAATAGATAATGATGAACTATGATCCTCATCCAGCTCCTCCTTCTTTAATTCTTGGATGGGAGGAACACAAACACAATTCCTGAACATTATTATCCCATCACAATCAAGGTTGAATTCAGGAACATTTCTCACCTTCTTTGGTAACTCTACATCTTCTTTCCGTGCCTCTTTAATCTTCACATTTATAGATAGTTGATCATTCATTTGAGAAAGATACGATTTTTCCCCTTCAATTATAATTCCAAGATCCATCCATTGTAAATCCATAAATATTGGATCTTTTGTGATCCACATCTTGGATAAGCTAGCATGGTCTTGTCAACTTAATGCATCTTCCACCTTGTTTGCATTCCCAGGGTGGTAATGAATTGAGAAGTCGTAATCCTTAATCATCTCCAACCATCTTCTTTGGTGCATATTCAGCTCCTTATGTGTGAAAATATACTTTAAACATTTTTGATCAGTATAAATATCACACCTTTCTCCATAAAGATAACGCCTCCAAATCTTTAATTCAAAGATTACCGCAGCTCCAAATCATGAGTTGGGTAATTTTTCTCATGGATTTTCAAATGTCATGAGGCATAAGAAATCACCATATCATTTTGCATAAGAACACACCCCAACCCCTTCTTGGATGCATCACTGTAGATCACAAACCTTTCTCCACTACAAGGAAGTGTGAGTACAGGTCCACTGGATAACATTCTTTTCAACTCCTTGAAATTCTCTTCACATTCCTCCATCCAAACAAACTTAAATCCTTTCTGAGTCAACTTGGTGAGTGGATTAGATGATCATGAAAAATCTTTCATAAAACATCGATAAAAACCATCCAAACCAAGAAAACTTCAGATCTCGGTTACTATTGTTGGTCTTGACCATCTTTCGATAACCTCTGTTTTTGCTAGATCCACAGATATCCCCTCTTTTGAGATTATGTGACCCAAAAATGAAACTTTTTGAAGACAAAATTCACACTTGGTTAATTTGGCATAAAGCTTATCCCTTTTCAGGGTCTTCAATATATTTCTCAAGTGTTCTTCATGTTCTTCCCTGGTCTTTGAATAGAAAATAATATCGTCTATAAAGACGACCACAAACTGATCAAGATAGTCTCTAAAGAATCTATTCATTATATCCATGAAGATAGCACGAGAATTAGTAATAACAAATGGCATCACTATAAATTCATAGTGTCCATACCTTGTACTGAAATCCGTCTTTGGTATATCCTCCCTTTTGACCCGTAATTTATGATACCCTGAATGAAGATCAATCTTGGAAAAGTATTGAGTTCCACATAGTTTGTCAAATAAATCATCAATGTGTGGGAGAGTATATTTGTTCTTGATAGTGATCTTGTTAAGTTCTCGATAATCAACGCAGAGTCTCGTTGATCCATCTTTCTTCTTATCAAACAGTATAGGTGCTCCCCAATGTGATGCACTAGGGCGTATGAATCCATTATCAAGGTTCTCTTGGAGTTTCCTATTCAATTCATGCAACTCAATTGGGGCCATTCTATAAGGTGTCTTTGAAATAGGCAAAGCACCTGGTACGAGTTCTATTGAAAACTCAACTTCATGATTTGGTGGAAGACCCAGAAATTCCTCTGGAAAGACATCAACAAGTGCCCATAAAATGGGAATATTCTTAATTGTGAGTTTCTCTCCAACCATTTGAGATAAAGAACCCTCATTTAGTGGAATCAAGACCCATATGATGGAAGAAATTTCCACTGGAAGGTTATGTTCATCCTTGCATCGATAGACGATCATAGATTGATCTGGAATATGAAATGTGACTTCCCTTTTTTGGCAATTGATATGAGATACATATAAAGAAAGACAATCCATGCCAAGAATCACATAAAATTCCACATTAGTAAGGATCACATGATTTGTAGGAAGCACTTTCCCACAAACTTCAATCGGAGAAGAATTATAAACTTTTGATGCGACGGTTGTGCCATTAGGGGTTGTCATAGCTAACTCAACATCTAATTGTTGAGGTAATACGATGATACCCTTAGAAAATTATTTATAAATAAAAGAGTGGGTGTATCCAGAATAAAATAAAACATTTCCTTCTTTAGAGTGGATGGTAAGTGTACCTTTCACCACTTCGTTATCGTACTCCACATCGCTGCTAAAAATTGCATGTGCCTTTCCTTTGTCTTTATCCTTAAGAGTTTGTTGACGTCGATCATCATCAATAACCCTTGGATTAGAGCATTTATTGGAATAATTCCTCATTTCCTTACACTTATAACATTGAAGTGTGGGAGGTGCACTCTGTATAGCCTTTTATTTGTTCGCATCACTAGACATCTTCTTCCCATAATTGCGGCATTCAAATGCCCGATGACCTTCCTTTACACATTTGAAAAATTTACTTGCCCCATTAAGAAAACTCCCTCCATGTTTCTTTCCACACTTTGAGCATATGGGAAAACTCATCTTCTTTTCAATGTGCTCTTTATATTTTCCTTTAAATTCCATTTCCTCTTATTATCAAACCCATATGACTGATGGGTTACTCCAATCTCCACCTCAACTTTGAGAGCACATCGAACGATTTCCTCGTAGCTATTGAAGTCCCTTATGGATAACGCCCTTTGAAGACATGGTTTTAATCCACTAAAGAATCGATCGATCTTAATCTCAGGTTGGATAATAATACTAGAAGCATACCTTGTAAGTCATGTAAAATTTGCTTCATAGGTACCAACAGATTCATCATCCTTTTGCTTCAGTTAAAGAAACTCCTTCTCTGTCTTTGTTCAAAGAATACGAGGGTATTGCTTATTGAAAAATAAGTTCTTGAACTCGTCCCATTCCATAGACTCAATTTCATCTCTTTGATTCGTATTATTGATAAGATTCCACCATTGATCAGCATCTCCTTCCAAATGATACACTACTAAGATGACTTTATCATGTTCAGAACATTGAAGAACTGAAAATATCTTTTCAGTGGTACTGATCCATTGTTCAGCCACTAATGGATCAGTAGACCCGCTAAATGAGGGTGGACGCTGCCTCATGAAGGATTCAAAAGAATGTTTCTCCTTCCTTTGATCGTTTGGAAGTCCTCCATGATTCATAGCTTGAGAAAGTTGTGTGAGCATGGCTACAAGATTTTTCATTTCAGCACCCATAACTTTTGGTTGCTCAGGAGGACAATCATTTCATTGCCCGTCGCATTCCCCATTAACACGGTTCCTTCGGGTTCCAGTCATTGACTAAAACCAAGAAGAATAGTGTGAGCAACACTAATTATAATAGGAAAACAACATAATCAAGAATAAAATTTCACAATTAAGGTCTTATCATAGGTTGTTCATGGACATTTTTAAAACACTATGATTGTGTTCTATTCTTAGACTTATCCTTAGGGTTCTTACTAATGCTTTCACATCCTAGTTTCCAAAGGTTGACTATACCTTTCCTATGATACCAACTATAACGATCTGGAATTACTTCCAGTGGAATATATTGATACCTATCAGGGCACTCCATGGGCGGCTACACCCCCTAGGTGGGACACACCACCATCCCCAGTGGCATCCATTTCCTCATGATGCCCTTGGGCGGAGATCCATGCTTCGTCCAACGCTCACATGTGGGAGTTCCCAAGGATCAGATATTTTCCTACCTCATTTGCCTCTGATACAAACTATAACGACCCATACTTTACATAAATTGTTATATATTCAGAATTGAAGCACACTTATTAAAACATATAACAAAACCAAGAAAGGACCGTATAGGTATAGTGTCTTTAGAAACTGGGAAACAGAAACAACTGGTGCATAAAGCCTCTACAATGTCTCCCACTTATTTCATCATATCTAGAGTCCATTTTCGGAATATCTTACTTAATAACCTTCTTCCTAACCTAGGGAAAGAAAACATACAAAAGGTTGAGCTCATGTTCTCAGTAAGGGTAACCAAAAGAAATATCAAACATATCATATTTATAGAAAACATAACATTTTGAAAATCTTATCCTGCAAAAGAGATCATAACATTGGATAAATCATAGAAGTGAAATGTAATACCAATAATCATAACTTAAAACATGATGCTTTGTGGAATACACACATAATCATAGAAAATCATTTCTTAGTAGTCAAGACTCATTGCTAAGACTATCTTAGCGGAAAAAGTGCTTTTCTGAACCGAGTTCACTCCTCGTTTCAGTCCTGTTTTACTGAACCGGTTTAACCTGTCATTCCAGCCATGTCTATCTCATGAGGTATAAATATTTACCCAATGCATTGGAGGGAGATATAGGTCCCACCCATCTCATAATGATACCATTCTTATGTGTGCCACAAAATCATAAACCATATATCATAGCATAACCCATGTAATAAAAATGGGAAATCTTAAACATCATGCCATCATAACATAATCCATATAAGATAAAAGGACATCATAAAAATAATTCCATCATAACATAATCAAATCATTGTAAAAAATAGGGATAGAAACAGAACCCTATATTGTCTTAGAAGGAAAGTAATTTTGATAAAACACATGAACTTCATTCTTGAGGAAAATATCCTTTCTGCTTCAAAAACTTTTTTCCTTTCTTAACATGTCATACAATTTTAAACTGAAAGAAGATGATTAAAAATAAACATGATAACTTGTAAAGTAAGCTTCTTGGAAATAATGTTTTAAAAAACCATTCATTCCATATAAGTTAAAAAAACATTCTTCTCGTACATATGTCGGAAAAGTACCTCGTAAAAAAATGAAAAAAGATTCCTTTCATATCTTTTACTAAAAACTCACCAAAGGGTAAAATTGGATTAAAAAAATTGTAGGTTAATAAAAATAATATTACATATTGATGAAACATGGATGTGGATTATAAAACAAACCCCAATAAATACCAAAGTATAAACAATCTCGGATAAAAATGAGATTGTGAGATTTTCCCTTACCTTAGGTCCGATTTTCTTCGTAAGTGTCCGAACCTCCTGTATAATGATTTAAATAATGTAACTGATTTATTCCATAATCATAATCATTGTTATAATATCATATATGGTCATATTCTTAGCATCTTAATAGTAATATTTCATTACAACTTGTTATTCGGGTGTTTATTACTTTTTGTTCTTATGATTATTTTGTCGAATAAATTCTTATTCTTCTTTATAGATACCTCAACTACAGAATAGTATTAGTGTAATAAATATCATATTTATTCACTAAATTCAGTTATGTAATCATTATGCAATGAAAATCATGTAGAACGAGTCGCATCACATTGTCGAGATGATATTCTGTACGTACGCACGAGCGATGATATCATTCCCATGATCGTGTAATTGTATTGGAGTGTATGTATACTATTTCAGAATGAATATAAATTTACAATAATCATATATAGTCATTATTTACACCATTATACCCATCCAAGTAAGGTGGTGGTTGAATATCGATTACACCACGGCGTGGAGACGGTATTCCGTACATACGAACGCGCGGTGATTTCGTTTTCCGTAGGATGGATAGATGGTGAAATAGGGTTGTTTCATACGTATAATAACAAATCAGTATATGTGTGATACTGATTATATTACTTCATAATGAAAAAACTAAATAAGAAGAAGTGGAAGAAGAAATAAAGTTGAAAGAATCGGTAACAGACAATACCTTTTCTTTGAAGCGCCTCTTTGAGACCTCCTCTTAGGGCACTAAACTTGGTCTTTGAAGAAGACCAAGACCTCTAGGATGTTTCTAGGGAAGTTTATAAGATAACTCTTTAGGGTTTGGACAATCTTGAAGGCTCAAAGTGGTGTGAGGAAGAGAGGGATGAGGTTCCCTTTTATAAGGGAGGAGAGTGGCACCTTAGGAAAACTTAAAATATTATTTTATTATAAAGTCATTTTCGGTTTTTAATATCTCCAAATTAATTTACTTCAAAGCTAAGGTGGGGATGGGTCTAAATAATCTCATACATTAGAATTTAGACAAGTTTAGGTATCTATTTTAACCATATTATTTAGATTTAACTTTAAGTTAAATAATTTTACTTTTATGGTGTCTTCTTGTATAATTACACTATAAGGTTAATAAACTTACTATAACAAGCCAAAATAACCCCAAGTTGTTTATTATTAATATATATAACCTTATATAAGTCATTTTTTAGAACCTTATATTTTTAAGAATAAAATAAAAATTAATAATATAATTTTTGTTTTAAAAACTATTTTCTGTAAATTTTGATACTATTTGGTAATTTATTTTTGTGAAAATCATAACAGAAATATTAGTTCAAAAAAAGTTAATTAAATAAATAATAACATTTCATATTAACATAGAAAATTATTTTAATTCATAAAAAGTATCAATTTAATTTTATTTGGGTATTTATAACATCTATTATGTCAATATTTCATTAATAAGAAAATTACTGCATCATCATTGTGTCATAAATAAATTAAATTATTTAATGTTTAAAAATTTCAAATAAAATACCATTATGTAGGAAATAATTTTATCTTTCTAATGAATATTTATAGTTGAATTCATATTATGTATAACACTATATTAAAAATGATTTATTTATTAAACATTGATTTTAACTATTTTAACACTTCTTTAAATAAATTAATATTAAATGTCCTAATCTAATCCCAGTGGGCCTAAATGGTCATATTTTATTCATAAGTATGTCTTTGGTCGAATTACACTATCCAATAGAATTAGGACATGTGTTAGGGTAATAATAATATCATTTTTACCCTTAATTACCATATTTACTTTTAATCGTGGTAAAAAAAATTAAAAAGTTACTATTCACCAAAAATTATTTTCATCTCATTTAACCACATTTTAGTCTTTGATATTTACCATTTCTCTCGAATTTTCAAATTACCACTCACAAAAGTGGTAAATTTATGTTTTATGTAAATTTGCAAATTCTCCTAGGAGGTGGGTAAAAGACGGTGAAAAATTCAATAAAATTTTTATATATCTAAAATTATTATAACATGACTCCAATGAATTAAATTGAACTTATATAGGTATTATGTATCAATTTTGACCTAAATTTAATTTAAATAAAACAAATAATTATTTAAATAAAAAGTCGGTTTTTAAATAGTAACCTAGTGTTTTCAGTATTCATCAAAAATTGAATGTTTTCAGAAAAATACCAAAATTTCACCCTAGGCTAATTTCGATATTACGAATCCAAAAATGAAGTCCATTTTGAATGATGAAATTTAAAAAAAAATCCAAAAAGTGGGTATTAATATTCATAACGACTAGTTTTAATAATATTTTAATAACATATCATTGTTTAGTGAAACTCGGTATTGCGTACGACCTAAGCTATCGAGGAAGGTCGTGATTGCGTGTAAAGCAAGCCAAGCTAGTGTTGTGTGTAGTGAAAGATTCCTTTGATGATCTATATAACATAAAAATAAAATATTTATCATAAAAGTCTCGGGTGTTACATATGACCCCTCTAGTGCATTGAAAGAACCCCCTGGGGGATCCATTGAATAGAATAGATAAGCGAGCACTTTTCAAAATGGCATAGATCAGACCAATGATCTTCTCTGAGAAGCCATTCATCTTAAGAATTTAAAAGATAAAGTCACACCTTATTGTGTCAAATGCCTTTTCTATATCCATCTTCAGGGCCATGTTACCATGTGGAACATTGTTTTTCATAATGTTAATGAATTGTGAAGTAGTGAAGAGGCAATTCTGAATCTTTCTTCCAGGTACGAAGCCAATCTGATTATCAGAGACAAAACATTTAGCAACATCACCTAACCGGATAACCATGATTTTTCTAATTCCCATTGGAATAGTATTCCCAATGGCAACAGGCATGAAATCTTTAATACCCAAGGCATTTTCCTTTTTAGGGATCAATGCAATAAAATTGGAATTCATCCCAAATGGCATATAGCAATGATGAAAGAATTATATGACAACACTAATTACATCAATATGAATAATATCCTAGTAGAACATAAAAAAATTGTTTGTGAAGCCATCAAGGCCAGAAACACTGTCCATATTTAAAGAGAAAAGTGCATGATGTATTCATTTTTGGGAAGGAGTCTCAATAAGTTTTCTGTTATGATTATCATCAACTCTGTGTTCAACACATCTAATAATCCTGTTAAGGTTGTTCACACAAAATTCAGAGTATAAATTTTCAAAATAAGAATTCACACCATTAATAATGTCATTTTCAGATGTCAAAATATTATTATCACTCTTTAAAGCCCTAATATTTCTTCTAGCCTTTTTCTCTTTGTGCATGCAATGAAATAATTTTTAATTCTGATCCCTATCATTGAGCCACTTAACATTGAGTTGATTTCGGTAAAGATTCTCCTTAAGGGTCTGGAAACTATCAAGCATTGAAAAAGCTTCCATCTCATCATGTGATGAAGTTTCCTGCTGCATGTTCCTCTTCTAACATCTTAACAGATGAGATTCAGTTTCTTTAAAATAATTAACAATGTTGGAGAAGGTTTTTTAACTCTACTATTTGAGTCTGGCTTTAACAATTTACATCTTAGTATTCATAATGAACAAAGAGATACCTATGACATCTATTTTCCATGCCTCTGAGATTATTTCCCTACATCCAGACACAACCAGCCAAGCATTATTGAATGTGAAGGGTAAAGGTGTAGACCTCATACTACTGAAACATAGATCAACCAGAATGGGATTATGATCTGAATGAATCCTAGGAACAGTCATCCCAGAGACTTCCATCATGTCACTTCTATAATCCATCATAATTAGACATCTGTCTAACTTACTTGCATGCCTCCCATTCAGAGTATACCTACTCCAAGTAAAATCCACACCAGAAATTGGAACGCCATGTAACCTACAATGATCAATTCAGGCAGAGAAATCATTAGCTAAAGCTCTATAAAAGATGCTCCCAGTTTTTTCCTCTGGACTTATAATGGTATTATAATCACCAATCAGAATCCATCTAGTAGAAATGTTGTCAGAAATATTAATAAGGGATTCCCTTAATGTCCTCCTTCTAATATACCAATTGAAAGCATACACAAAGGTCACACAAAAATTATTTTCCTGAAAGAAACAACATAATTTTACTGATTTCTAATCATTTTGAAAGGAATCAATGATAACACTATTTTGTTTTAGAACCCATAAAGTTTCATTCCAATTCACATGCTGATTAGCTGAAACAAGTGAGTAGCCTATTTTACTCCACTTAAAAGTCATCCATCTTTAAAAATTCATTCTTGGCATAGAAATACCTAATGAAATGTGTTTTTTGTTCATTATAATATGCTTCAGGGTTCTGACCGTGGGAGAGTTCCCAAGACCCTGGCAGTTTCAGAAAATTATCTTCATTGATTAGAAGACCTATGTCTAGTGCAAGGTCCAGCATAGCATGAAGCTAAGCATTCCTCAATATCTGACTTATTCTCATCTAATGTATCATTATAGTCATCTCCATCTCCACCTTCATCATCTGATAGAGAGGTAAACATGTTCCCTAAATCAATAGGCATTGTAAAAGATGTAGGTAACTTCCTTCTTGCAACTTTAGAAGAAGGCACTTGTGAGAAATTTTTTTCTGAGTCCACAGTAGGTTGTGCAACCAGACTTCCACCCATAGGAAAATCATGAAGCACTGAGTCAGTTATAATATGAGCACCAGAGCCCTCAGCCACAGGTGGATAGCCCATCCCTACTGGTGCTCCTTTATTAGCAGAATCATTATCAATAACCACCTGACCAGCAGGCACATCATGCTCATGCTGAAGGTCCTAACTTTTACTCATTTCATTGGCAGTGTGAACATCATCCATTGTAGTCACCTCCTATACGGTATTCACCACCTATACGGTGGCTACCTCCTGTGGTGGTTTCTCAAGACTATGATTTATGTCTTCATCAAAAGGTGAAACATCGGCATTGGATCTCTGAGCATCCACCTTGTCAATCACCTCCTATCCATTGCTGGTGATAATTTCATGTTTTGATTGACCCTAATCAGTTGTCTTCCTTCAACAACTCCCAGCATCATGCCATAAATAGTTTCAAGAGGAACAAATCATATTCCTATTACATTCCGAAATTAAATACCCCAAGATTTGACAATTAAGGCAGAATTTTGGCTTCTCATAACCAATTTCAAGATTGTTTCTATCATCCCTAGTAGTAAAGACTACCTCTTCCACTAAGGTAGTTGATATGTCTACCTCTACTAAAATCCTAGAATAGTGACCAAAGTTGGGATTATCTGTTTGTTTATCATGTTTAATAGGGTTCCCAATAGAGGAAGCAATATCCCACAGATTTTTTGGATACCAATAAAGCCATCTTATCATATGAATGTGTATCCATACCTAGGAAAAGGTGTTTTTAACCAAGCTAGGATCAATGTTTCAGTCCCACTCAAGAACCTGAAGGAATTCATGATGCAGAGGAACAGATCCCAATCTCCAAGTGTGCCTTTTGCATTCATCGGAGGGAAAGACCTCATGATAAAATCCTCTATCCATGGTTGTAATCTTCAAGTCACCGAATCCCCAAATCTCAGCCAACCTGCTTGAGAGGTCATGAAATTTCCAAGGATGTACCTCATTTGGAATCACAACCTGAGAAATAACAGAAAATTTACACAATTTTACCATTTCTTCAACAGCGGCATGATTGGCAGAGACACACACAACACAACCCTTTCGTATGATTATTCCCGAGCCACTCGCGTTACAATCCATGAAGGAGAAGCCTGCAGCTTGTTTTTCCACATCCACAAAGCTCCTCCCATGATCAGAGGCAACATTGAGCACCGCTTTATCAGATTTTTATTTCGCATAGAGACTGAAGAGATCATAGTGACCGATGTGATGCTCATCTAGCATCGTAACATCCTTATCCATGGAGTTCTCAGCATCATCACCCCGATTAGGGTTTACACCATCGCCCTCGAGATCACCTTCACGAGCCTCCATCCCTTTAATTCATCTATATACAATATAACATTGAATATTTGTAATTTTCATTCCATTTTCCATTAATAATGAAATTTAAATTATTTTATGAAAATTATTAATCAAATTGTAACTCTTATGTCATTAATTATTCTAATATGATTTGATATTGATATAAATAAATTATGAATGAATATTATTTTTTATTTTAAATATAATTAATTTTTTATTTATGATGGTATTTTATTTTTAAAATATTATAGAATATAGAATTACCTAAAACGCTTTTATAACACTCACACAGTTCTTATGGAAGTAGTAGAAAATTAAAGTAAATTATTTTTAAAACAATAAATTTATAAAACTTATTGATATATATAATTTTATGAAATTTTTATATAAATATTTAATATTAGTAATGTGTTAAAATTTTTCATTCTAATTCAAGTAAAATATTCATATAATTACTGACAAATTAAATAAATTATTTCCAATGTTATATTAATGATTTATCATAAAAATAACATTTTATTAAATAAATTTTAAAAAATAAAAATGAAGGAAAGAGGAATTTTTGGATAGTGTGTGGTCTAAAATATCATTCATTGATCATATTAGACACATTTCTTACATTGTGTGTAATTTATAACACTTTAATATTGAATATATTATTACCATGGTAAATACAACTTTTTTTAATATTTGTTAATCTAAAATTAGAATCATTAAAATGACGTAAAAAACAAATATAGATTATAATGTTTCATTTTATATCAACCACAACCTTATAATTATGTAATATTATTAATTTTTGGAACATTTTTACCCAAAATGACTAAATGAATTTTTAAATATTTCAAAAATAATAAGTGTTCCAGTGTCGAAAATTATAAGAGGGAATGCCATCCCTTCAATTCCCCACACCTAATGACCTATATATCTCAATAAAAGAATAAAATATCTACCCCCATAAACATTATCCATGTCATAGAGGTTTTTTTCTTTCCAAAATTACAAATCTTGGGTAATTAATAGGAGATCTAATGGATCGCTTTCAAATAATAGGTAATCATTAGAAATGGGCACTTATATTTTTATTAATATTTTACCTCCATATTTTATTTAATAACTATTATGATATTTTAACACCCATATCTCTCAAGTAATGATATTTAATTATATTAATGGTGTTACCTTTATCTATCTTCTTCTCCGTCAAATGGTCAAAAAACCAAAGATCATGTATAAAGTGGACTATAGCCGTACGAACCACTATAATTTGTTTTCCATCATAGCCTCAAAAGAATTTTAATAATGATGTAAATAATGAAAAAAAATATGCAACATAAGACATAATAATTGTTTTAAAATATAATATATCATATACCCCTAACCCTTCACCCTATTATCAAATGATAATGTTGCTCGTGTGTATGTGTAGACTACAACCTCCAAGAAGCAATGTAATTAATATATATTATCGTATTTTTATTGAAATATTATAAGTACATATATAATAAATATTTATGTTGTTCATATCATGATTACAATTTTGGATATGACAGGACCATGATTAATAGAAAAGGACCATAACATGTGAATCAAAACACACATGAAAAAACGAGTCAAATAACACCCTACATAATAACAAAGATGAAATATTTCTTGAAAACAAAAGATAAATTTATAAAAGTGGTTAATATATGATATAATAGAAATATATTGTGATTTAATAAAATTAAAAAAATATAATTTTTTTTATATATGGTTAAATTACTTTCAACCAAGTCGCTGTGTGGGGTAAGGTGTTTCTTAACTCGTGTTTCATTAACTAGTTTGTATTACTTCTCCATTATCTACGTTATACCATGATTATGCGAGTAATGAACTATAATTATTTATGATTTATTTACCATTATATTATATGGATTTAATTTTTTATACACAATCAATTCATTGATTAATTCCCACTTTAATGACACAATATTTATAAGGGATTATGTCTCAATTTCCACTCTATTGAGTCATATTTATGATTTTGAAGATATTTAATTTTGTGTGGTGTATATGTTTCACCATTTAAATATTTTACATGAATCTATATTTATTTATATCGATATATATTTATAATCATGTTTACACTTTAAATGTGTTACCATTTACAATTTTCCAATGATGTATGAATTTTTTTACAATATCAGTTTTTTATGGTATTTCTTATATTTTTGTTGAAGGGATATTATAATATATCTTTCATAAACTAAATTTATTTATTTTCCCATTATATATAATTAATAATTTATCTTGTCTTATTATAAATTTAATACTCCATGTAATATGAATCATGGAATTACATGATTAAAATTAAATATAATCTTATTTCCCTCCATTTTGGATTATTTTACTTCCTTGTCCATAGTCTTCAAAATTATTTTCAAAAATTCCATTATATTTTGTCAATTTATTTATCAAGGATATTTTATGTCATTCATAACTTTTATAATTGTTTTAATAGAATCAATATAATGTTTTTTGAAAGGTTTATTTTCAATATTATTTACAAAAAGACAAAAAATAATGATTCTTTTAAACATATTTGAAATTAACAGATATTACCCCCACCAGAACTATTTTGAGATATTTATACTCTTTTATAATATGTCAATGGTTTTGAAAAGAAAAATATTTTATGAAAATATATTTTTATTTTTTTAAATCCATTTTCTTCTATTCTTCAAAATACTTTATCATACTTCAAAATTTAAATTTTTGATGAATTGATAGACATCTTGAATATCTTGATTAATTTTTTTGACAATATGTTTCACTTGAATCTTTCACTTTATTGTAATAATAATTTAGTGTAAATATCAATATTTATTTTATCATAGATATGCTTATTTCATAAACTGTATACCACTTTTACATTAGTTTTTTTATAAATAATGTTATTTGATTGGCTGGTTATGTCATGGTATTCTATTTTGTTTAATCAAAATGAATAATTTGTGAGAAGGAAATTTTTTATGAATTAAATTGGTCATTCAATATAGGATGAAAGAATTTGACATGAATTTATGGATGGGGACCCTAATTACATATCCCCTTGATGCCTCAACCTGTATCATGAGAGAAATCACTTTCCTAGACATATTAAATGGGGTTTTTGAGGAATTACAACACATTGGATAATCCATTTTCAAGAATAGAATTAAAATTACAGATATCATGATTTCCAATATCATGAAATCCATCATTTTGAATTTAATTTATTATGTATTTTGTTATTATTATTCGTAAGGATAGTCTGATTCAGCCTCTGAGCGGCTACGACCTCTCGGGCGCGGCGGCTAGGGTTTTCACACTTCACAGACTTTCCTCCCCTCCTCCGGCGTGATCGGTTTTCAGCATCATCTCCCAGGGGTTTCGGTGTGGTGCATGTCTCGGGTGTGGTTTCTTTCACTCCGACGGCGGGACCGGTTCTCAGCTATCCTGAGTCGGTGAGGCGTGTTGCGGCTGCTCTAGTTGAATGGTGGAGTTCGGCTTTCATCTCATCAGACCAGGGACCGGTGAGGCTCCGCGCGCTATTATGACGACTTATGGGGGGTGCGACATACGATGGTTTGATTTTTGGAGGGGGAGGTATTTTTCTTCACAGGACCCTTCCCTCCCCGATCCTGCCTCGACATCTTCCACCGGTGGTGATTCATTATCTTTGGCTTCTTCAATAAGAGCCTTGACTCCTGACGACTCCTAAGGATTCTTCGCCGGTGAACGGTGAGGTCTTCCTTCTTGCGCAATGTTCATCTCTTCCATACCTTAAGATCTGGAATCAGATTCGAACATTACCAATGAGGATTGATCTTCGCTGGTGGATGATCCCTTGAGCAGCGTCATTGACGCTCCTCTGCGCGAAGGTGAAGTGTGCTCGGGATCCCTTTGAGTTGTGGCTCCTGTTGGTCTGGGGGGTGTGTGGATGCCAATGTTGGGGGAAATTGGTATCATTCATGCTTGATGTAACTCCTTGGTTGCTGTTTGGTCGGGATTTTTTGTTTGTTGTGCCTGTTTGGAAGGCCTCAATGCCTCATAAATTTCAGTTTCTTCAAGGATTGTATGGATGCTTGGTTTTGTGATTTAAGCCCTTGTGTGGCCCTCTGTTTTTCATTGGGAAGCAGATGTTTAGGTGGGAGATTGTTGCTTGTATCATTGCATTTGGTTGGCGTGTTCTGTCTTATAGACTGCGTCCGGTGGGCGACCTCAATGGTGGGATGGGTGTCTTGACACCCATCATTTAGCCATCTGTTCTTTTGGATGGATGGGTACCCTGATTGATTTTTTCACGGTTTTCTCTGGCGGATGTTGCGGCGCATCAGGTTGATGGTGCAATGAGTCTCTCATTTTCAATATTGGGGGGGTTGAAAAAGAGATAGGTGTGCTAGCACTTATCATCCAGTCCTCCTATCATTTATCAATGTGAGTTGGAGGAGTGCTCTTCTTTGGCAATGTTGCCAGCATGTCGCATTTCATTATAGAGGGGGTGACGTAACATCTTGCCTGACTTCACTATTGTATTTTCAATTAGGGGGCGATGAGACTTTTTGGATTGATCCTCCATTGATTTTTGTTTCATTTTGACTTTTGGATCTCTGTTCGGCCGTGTGCCATGTTTTTTTTGATGTTCTACATCTGTCGCTATAATGGCTTCCTCCTCCTTCCCTTCAAAAGGGGTTTCTTTCTTTCAATAAACAGGGGAATTCCCCCCTTTACCTTTAAAAAAAAGTTTATATAATTCGTAACATTATTTCATTAATTTTTTCAATGGATTATTTTTGTGATCATGTTATCAATTAAATGAATATTCTTCCTATTTATTTACCATTCTATATTTATTATAGCTTATTTAGTCACTATAGATTCCACTATATGTATTCCTTACTAAGTGTTTGAGAGCATACTTATTTTTTCTTTCCACATGATATGAATAAGTATCTTTTGAATGAGTTATAGGATAATCATTATTTACCTTAGATATGTTTTGTATTTTATTTAAAATGTTTAATGGGAATCAAATATGTATTTGGTTCTATAAGACTAAAAATTGATTGATCTGTAACCATTTTATCCTTTTTATCTTATTCCAATGTATTTATGTAGACACCGACTCAGGGTTACCAGAGTTGGGTTGTTACACTATAGGTATCCTTTTTATGAACCCAATATTCACATTGGTATGCTTCCATTAATTTTCAATCTAAAACTTTATATAAGACCTAATATGGATTCCTAATGAGTTATTAAAGGTTCTGAGGATGTCCAGGGATTTTTCAAAGCCCAAAACCCTTATTTTGGGTAAAACAGGCATGTCGCATGGATTTGAGTAAACCTTGCCGGAATTCCGCATAGTTTTCAAAAATGTGAGGATTTTGTTTTTTTTTATATCCACCTCACATGGTTGGTGCATGTCCATTCAGCCTAACCATGTGAATTCCCCTTTTATCCCAGGTACTCATGCATGGATTGCACACAGTTTGATCAAACCATATGGAGGATTTCTTGTTTGGCTAAACCGTCTAGCACAATTTTCCAATGGTTTTACAAACCTTGCAGACAAATCATGCATTGTCTAAAATTATGGATAAAATTTCAAAAATTCATTTAATGATCTATGTTAACACCCTCTTCCTCTCTATGTTGATAACTCGTGGGATTAATCCCTTTTTCTCTTATTTTGGTGCTTTGTGATGACCAAAGCTAGGGATCAAGATATCTCCTTCATACGACATCCATTCGAGCTTATGTTTGTCATGTTGGATGAACAACGGTAAGTAATCATGTTCACTTTATGCATTATTCTTATCTTTTTCTCTTGAACTATATATCTTCATGTGAGTGTTTTTAATTTTTTCTTATATCTACTCTGATCCGAGGAAAATCAAGGGCCAATACAAGAGGAGGAGAGTCGTATAACCCTATTGTGGATGTTCTATAACACATCCCTAAAGATAATTTATTTTTGAATATTTGTGATGGGCCTGCTGATTTCATCAGGGACCGTTTCATAAATTTACAAACCCTGATTATACATGTTAGAAACATATGGTTATGGTATTTCCAAAAATGTGATTATTTATTAGTGGTTACACCCACAAATCAAAACACCCCATGTCAAAGGTTATTCCATTATTGGGTTTTAGTGTTTCGGCATGTTTGAGACAATGTTCAGGTGTTCCCTTGCTTAAGCTTCCTAAATGTGAGTATTCTTATAATAAATGGATTATTACTAATCGGAATTTCATAGTGGCATGCACCACGTATTCTCACCACTTTACCTACCTAAGGTATATGATTCAAATTGATTATTAAATGTGAAATGTGAAATAGAAAGTATACTGTGTAAATAAATTGGCCTAATATAATGAATTTGAATAAATTTTACATGTCCGTAGCACCCCTTTCTATATTGATGGAAGGTATTGGAGGTAACCTCATTAATTGAATATCTCTTAATGGTTAATTAAGACTTGATTAAAATTTTTTAAGACTAATTTTCCAATCCACACTAATTAAATAAAATACCTGAACAAAATAAATTTCTACATGATTAAAATGTCAAATAGAAATGTACTGACTCGTGTTCGCCTTGTATTATAATATGAGAATAACTTGGTCTCGAGAACTCTATTCTAATTCAAGGATGTGGTTTTCATAGCTTGATACCCACCTAGAATCTGGTTCTTTTATTGTTCTTGAATGCCTGGTATACTACCGTAGGGTGCTTTACATTATTTCATGATGCCTCAGACACAGTACTATGATCTAGCATTGACTAGTAGGTTCCATGGTGAAATCCTTTAGGGACATGTCCTTGCTTAGCCCCATTTTAACATGGTTGATCACCTTGGACTCAGTATGTGCCTTATTGTGGAATACGTTGGGTTACACATCTTGTATTGCTCTCTCACCCCTTATCTAGACTCATATACTCTTGATTTAGTATTCCGTTAGATCTATGTTACCTTGGTAATTACCCTATAAATCCTTCACTGAATATCATTTTTAGGTTTTCTTTGTTCTCTCTTGGGACTGTAGCTACTTATACTATTGAGAGGTGGTGATAGTGATGGATATGCCTCATGTGACCTATTACCATCAAACAATAATTACATTATTAATGAACTAGTTACACATTCATACAGTGGATGAGGTATAAAGCATGTATGTGGGTTATTAGTTATAATGTATAGCTTTCTATACTTTATATATAGTTTCCTCCACAATGCTATATTCTATTACACGGGCCTAAGATTATGGACACCATTGGTGGTGGCCCACCAAGATATTTCTCACACCCTCTCTGGGAACCATCTTGTACTCAGAGTAGATAACATGAATGAAGGTGTTGACAAAGGGAAGCATACAACTTTGAACACTTGATTGCTTATTGATAAGATGGAGCTTGATAAGAGATTACTGATTTGGATCTCAGAATGCTCGGAGTAGACTTTTTTTCTTTTACATTGTGGAACATGTTATTCCTATTTCCTTATATCTATGTTTTTCAGTTATCTAGTGACATGTCTTTACATCACTATTATTTTAGGTGATACATTTATTATAATCCTCATCTATCTTTTGTATCAGTTTTCTTCTTCAATTTAGTGTATATTTCTTCCTCTATTCATTATTCATTTATATTCCATCCACTTTTCTAAACTATTCTGATGAGGGAACAGTCTCTCCATGGACACACCCTATACCCTCACTGTTAGTCGGCTGCCTCTTGAATTTGGGTAGATGTGCTTGAGTGCATGTGGCCCACCAAGATTTGGGCACCCGTTATGTGGCATCCAGGTTTGGGACATAAAAATATGGAATCAGAGGTTGTCTAATTTGCTACATTATTATTTTGGGACAATATATTGGTGGATAGGAACTCCTGGGACTTGGTTATAATCCATTCTTGGGCATCGTGAACCCATGTTTGGGAAAAATCTAAGATACCCAAAGTGAAACTGTTGTTATATATTGCCTATTATTGTTGATATTATTTAAAAGTTGGGTGATGCACATATTGTGTGGTGTTGTTGATTGTTAATCTATTTGATAATTTATTTCATCCATAGCCTAATGATATAAGTGAAATGAGAGTTGTTAAATGCATAATTATAGGAACCTAGAGCTCACATGTCATGCGTATTTCCATGTCATAAATATATATTTCATTACTTTTAAATGATTTTTATGCTTGTGATTTTTGAGTGAGGTTGTGAATGTTTACTTGTACTTTTATTACTTTGTATTCGATTGAGTTATTACATGTCTCAATTAATGAGGTGTATGGGCCCTCATGGGTTGGGATGTGTAATTTTCCGAGTCGATCAACTCTACTATACGTAAGTGGGTTTCATTTCTGGTGATAGGTGTATGGGAACTAATTCATGAGAAATGGATTTCTATTATAAGGTGAATCCTAAAATATAAAATTAATTTGTTGCACATCCTTATCTTACCTTGTAATGTCAATTAAAAGTAATGGAGTGAACTTGGAAATTAAATACAAAATTATATGGAACTTATACTTGAGAACTCACTGATACATGGCCATCTATGTGGGTAGTTTGGGGTAGTATGCATTGGGTAGTAAATTTTCATACATTCAGTTTACAATAGTGATGTTTTATTTTGCTACTATGCTTGTTCTAAGTTGTGTGATTGGAATTCTTAGAACAATTCCACTATGACATCATCGTGTCATTCTCCATGAGGGTGGTGATGACAATACTCTAGACATAGTGGGCCCTGAGATACCAGTCTTACCTCCAAGAGTTCCAATTGAGGCACTGCCTGCTGTACCAGATCCGAGCACTAATTCCAATGTTTGTGATATTTTATTACGTCTGATATATTCTATACCAGGTGATCGATGGGTTTCACCTATGATTGTTTATTTAACCCACACATTCCAGCAGTAGAATCCTCTTACATTTTCAATGGATAGCGGTTCATAGGCTACTATGTCTTGGATAGAGTCCATGTTTTCTATGTTTGAGCATATGTAAAAACCTCTAGATTAGAGAGTCACACATTCAACCAAAAAATTTTGGTATTTGGTCAAGCATTGGTGGTATGTGGTTACCCATGCAAGTCATCATTAGGGCATGTTATGGGTAGATTTTAGGACTTCCTTCTATGATTAATTATTTCCTCATGTACAGAGAGATAACAGTGCCAGAGAGTTAAAGAATCTCGACCAGGGTTTTATGTCAATTATGTAATAGTCACCACATTTCACTAATTTATAGTGCTTTGAACCACTTAATGCTTGTGATCATCTTTCGCATGCTAGAAATTTTGAGGATGGGCTCTATTATTCCATATGAACATAAGCGAATGTATTTTACCTTCTTACATTTTCTACAAACGTTGATTAGGCCCTTATCGATAAGTGTATCCTAATGGATGACATGAGTACCAGGTTTTATGGATTTGTACCGTGTTATCCTACTAGTTATTTTAGACTTAAGAAACGTTCCCTTGAGGTTTCTCATTAGGTAAGTGGTTGCAAGAGTATCCAATTTGATAGATTTGTGGTGTTCCATCAATATGGAATCCAAGGGAATAAGAGGCCTCAATGTGACAGTGAAACTATGGAGTGTCGGGCTTGCAGCCATATCAGTAATCTTCAGAGTTTTTGTAGGACCTTTATAGTAACATCTAGTGGAAAAGGATCAACATATGCTCCCCCTACAGGAGAAAGTTCTTTTTCACCACATCGGGTGGAGGGTTGAATATCACAGATAGGAATGGTAGAGGAGGTGGTTTTGTTTGTGGTAGTCCAAACCATGCTCACCAGTAGTGCCAGAAGAGGAATCATGATTTTGGTAGTCCATCTACTGCACATGGTCATGGATCAGGTCACTTGCATGCTTTATAGTCAATACTTCAAGATCAAGCTACGAGACCATGTATTGTATGAGATACTATTCTAGAAGCCTCAACTATACTCTCTTATTTTTCTGATACAAGTTCTTCAATATCTTTTATTTCTGTATATATGGTGGAATGTATCAAATTAGAGAAACATTATTACTATGGTGTAATGAACCTTGATACACCATTGTGAATATGGACGGAGGGCATACTCTATTGCATGGTTTGTCATCTTGAGATAAGAAGTTACCCTTTATTGTGGAATCTCATTGTTCAAAAGATGATAGGATTCTATGTTATTATCTGTATGGATTGGTCAGTCCACAATCATGCCTTTTTGGACTGCTATCACCACAAGGTTTCTATTACATCAACATATGGCTGTAGGTATCATTTCAAGGGTGAGTGGGATGTACATTCTTGGAGAGCTGGACTGAAGCATATTGGGCTAGGTGAAGTGACAACCTAGATGGAAAAACATTTCATGAAGGATAAGGTTTTGATTCTAACTAATTTCCCTCTTTTAGTAGATCATTTCATGGAATTCATTCCTGATGATGTTTATGTATTTCCTCCTAAGAGAGAGGTAGATATTACAATAATGCTTGTTTTGAGGAGAGACTATAATTTCCATACCACAACAAAATATGGAACCTACTAATCTGTAGGATCTGAAATTGAAAATATATGACCTAGATGCTGAAGGCTTTATAAAGAGTAGTGTATCCTCTAGGGTTCGACTGTTCTTTTCATTAAGAAGGCACATAGGACATTATGTCTATGTATGTGTTTTAGATGGTTGAACTAACTTACAGTCAAGAATCTGTATCCACTTCCTCAAATAGATGATATATTTTACTAACTCTGATGAGTAAAGGTGTTCTCTAAGATCGACATGAGTTTAGGTTATCATGAGATGTGAGTTAGAACATCGTACATATCTCGTAAAAATTTCCTTATTAGTTATGGTCTGTATGAGTGTGATGTTATATTGTTCGGTCTTACAAGTGCACCTTCCATTTTAATGGATTTGATAAAAAGTGTTTCCATCCCTATTTGGAATCTATTTCTGTGGTCATTGTTGATGACATATTGGTGTATTCCCTCACTCATAATGACCATGACAAACATATTGTGATTGGTCTAATTACACTAATAGATCATTATATTTATGTCATGCTTGCTAACTGCGACTTCTGAATCGACAAGGTCCACTTCTTTGGTCATATCATTTCAGAATCTGGAGTATTTGTTTACCCTGAATATGTTATAGATGTAGTTTCATGGGAACAACCCATGAACGTGTTTTGTATCGGGATTTT
The DNA here is from genome assembly GCA_963277665.1 of Viscum album. Lineage (NCBI taxonomy): Eukaryota > Viridiplantae > Streptophyta > Magnoliopsida > Santalales > Viscaceae > Viscum > Viscum album. Next base: position 186,120,081 of record OY728133.1, on the reverse strand, counting down.
ATTAGGTATCACTTGATATTTCATGCATTTCATATTGGACTTCTTGTGACTTACTTCACCTCATACTGGACATACAAATTAGGGTCTGAAGATCATGTGGTCAGAATCTTGTGAGAAAGCCTTTTAGGAGTAAAACCTGAGTCTAGTCCCGACACAGATTTTGATTCTTCCAAAACCAACTAATGTTTATATCATCTTCTATGATTCATCAGTAATTGGACTAGGAGAAGTGTAGATATAAGAATACCTTGTCATTGTGTACGAATCTCATCTATTGAGGCCTCATGAGAGAAATTACCGGATGCGAAACCTCGAGATTGCAGTTTTTGTCCATGACTTACTTAACTGGAGACATTATCTTTTGGGTGAGTGCATTGTGGTGTATACAGATCACAAGAGCCTCATGTATATCCTTTCTCAACATGACATGAACCTCAGACAATTTTGATGGGTCGAATATCTACAATTTTTTTATTTTGAGCATACCTATATTCCTAGAAAGGGCAATATGGTCAATGATGCACTAATTCGGAGAACTAATACATAGGTCATACTGGAATCCAGGGGAGAAAGGAAGTTAATAGCCCTCTTTTGTGAACATAATTTGGAGTTTGATGATGGTAACTAGATGTATTACCTCTTAGAATTAATAGTTACCTCTTCCCTCCTTTGTAAGATACTATGTAGGAAATTTTCAAATCCTAATGGTTTAGTTCTCTGCAAGAGTATATCAAGAGATAACCCACCTCCAGATTGGTCTATGGACCTAGATGATGACTTGCATCTATATGGACGTATTTGGGTTCCTGCATATATGATATTGGAGTTGAAGAAAGTATCCCACACTTCTCATGGGTAGTTCATCAATGCATCTCAAAGATGTATCAAGAGACGCGATGCTAGTATTGGTGGCCTAGATTGAAATATAAGATTTCAGGCTTCATCACCAAGTGTTCCACCTATCAGTGGGTGAAGGTAGAGCAACATAGACCTTCAGGCATGATATGGCCTCTTCCAGTCTTGTAGTGGAAATAGGAATATGATTCTATGGATTTTGTAGTCTGATTACCTGCGTCGTCGAGGGGTAGCAATGCTATCTTGATAGTCATTTACCTACTAACGAAATCGTCCAAATTCATTCCTATGTGGGAGAATATCTCAGTTGATGAGTTGGGAATACTATATGTTTGTGAGATCACACAACTAAATGATGTTCCACATACTATCTTTTTAGATAGGGATTCTCTTTCCACTCTATTTTTCTGGTAGGGTTTTCAGAAAGCAATGGGGACTAATGTGATTCTCAGCACAACTTTTCACCCTCATACCAATGGAAAATAAGAACAGAAAATACAAGTTTTAAAAGATATTCTCCAAGAATGTGTCCTTAATTTTGGTATTTATTGGGATAATAATACCCCTCTCATCATGTTTTCTTATAATAATAGTTTTAAGGTGACGAATCAGATGGATCCATTAGATGTATCAAATGGTAGGCCATATCATTCACCCTTGTGCTAGCTAGAAGAAGGTGAGGCAACCATATTAGGTCATCTTCTCATTTAGGAGACATCATAAGAGGTTAAACTGATCAGGAAGCATATGAATAATATTCGGTCTAGATAGAAATATTATGCCAATCATTGTCGACAACCTCTTGAGTTTGAGGTTGGGGATCATTTTTTTTTGTGTATAGCCCATGTTAGGGCATAGGCAGTTAATGAATCTGGGTAAGTTGTTGCATCGTTATGTTGGGCTATTCTAGATCCTAGAGTGAGTCAGGCTGGTAGCCTATCAGTTACTAATAGCTTGTATGTACTATGCCATGAATGACATCGTTCATGTCTCACATCTTCAACAATATAATGTCGACCCGTCTCATACCATTATTCATGAGGAAGTTTAGTTACATGCTGATACTACCTCTGAGGAATATCATGTATGCATCGTTGAAAAAATCATGAAGGTTCTCCAAGGAAAGACTGCCCCTCTCATATGGGTGATAAGGTAGAACGACTGAGTATAGTATGAAAATTGGGAGAGGGAACCTAACGTACGTTCCCAATTTCTAGTTTTATTATCAGATTGTTTTTCATTACCCTTGGAAAGAGAACTCTAGTTGTGAGTTCTTTCAAGGGGACAAGACTTTAAGAACCTATTTTTTCACCCAAGAATGGTTCCTTTGATTTTTTGTCTTAATATTTACATTGTACCTAATATATATTCCTAATGAGTTATTAAAGGATATGAGGGTGTACAATGCTTGTTAGGATCCCATAACCAAACTTTTGGGGAAAATAGGTGTGGAGAACAATTTAGAGAAACCATTGTGGATTGTGGTTTTTTGGACTGATCCACATTACATAGTTAGTGCATGGTCATGTGACCTAACTGTATGAACACCCCTTTTCTCCCTGGTACCCATGCATTGATTTCACATAGTTCGATCAAACTGTGTGGATAATGTCTTTTCGGGCAGAACCGTATGGCATGGTTTGCGAACAGTTTTACAAACCGTGCGCACAAACCGTCTGTAGGATAAAATTCTTGGTAAAGTGTAAAAAAATTCCTTAATGATCTATTTTGCCCCATCTTCCTCCCTAATATGAGAACCAGTGGGATTATGCCCTTTTTCTCTCATTTTAGATATTTTTATGGCCAAAGATATCTATCAGGAGATCTCTTTCAACTGGCATCCATTTGAGCTTTCATTTGTCACGTTGGATGCGGAATGGTAAGTAATCGAGTTCACTTGAGTTATTATTTTTCTCTTTTTCTCTCAACCTAGATATATTCATGTCAAAATTATTCACCTTTTCATATATCTACTTCAATCCAAGGAAAATAAAGGACCAATAATGGAGGAGGATATTTTTAAATAACTAAGGTTTGTGGTCTATAACTCACCATTAATGTTCACTAATTTTGGAATATTTCTATGGGGCCCGCTGATTTTTTTGGATACTGTTTCTTAAATTTTCATAACAATATTATACTTTATAGAATCATATGGTTATGATCTTTCCAAACATGTGATTAGTTGTCGGTGGTTACACCCACTACTCAATCTGCCTCATGTTGAATGTTCTGCCATAATTGGTTTTTAGTGTTTTATCATGTTTGATCCACAGTTAGATAGTGCCTTTGATTAACCTTATTAAAGGTGAGTCCATTTATAATTATAGTCTTGTTACTAATGAGCATTGAATAATGGAATGTACCAGGTATTCTCACCACTTGACCCGTTAAGGTATGTTCATCAAATTGATTATTAAATTTCAAATGTGAAATGAAAAGTATACTGAGTATATAAATTATCCTTATCAAATGATTCTGAATAAAGGTTAATTTTTTATAGAACCCATTTCTATATTGAAGGAAGTTAGCATAGTACACATCAATAATTCAATATGACATAATGGATAAATAAAGTTTTATTAAATTGTTTCAATGATAATTTTCCTATCCACACTAATGGAAGACATGGAATGAACATAATAAATTACTACATGATTTTAATATCATATAAGAATGGAATGACTCATGATCACCTTGGATTCTGAGAAGAGAATACCTTGGGCCTCAAGAACCCCATTCCGATTCAAGGATTCAGTTATCTAGGTTCAAATCCACCTAGACTCTATTTATTATCTACTCCTTGGATTCCCAATATACAACAATAGGGTCCTTTAAATTATTAAATGACACATTATATATAGTCCTTGGATCAATCATTGACTTGTAGGTTCTATGGTGAAAGCCCATAGGGGCCTTTCCTTGCTTAACCCCATTTTACCTTGGTAGATCTCCATGGTATTGGTAGGTGCCTTATTGTGGAATTACATGGATTGTGCTCCTTGGATTACACTCTTAGAACTTATCTAGACTCATATAATCTTGAGTTAGTGTTCTGTGAGATACACACACCTTGGTTATTACCTTGTAACTCCCCCACAGGATATCATTTTAAGGTTTCCTTGTCACATATTAGGATCATTGCTACTTATACTATCATGATTTGATGTCAGTTCCGACTATTCCTCACATGACCTATTAACATTAAATGGAAATTACATAATTAATGGATTGGTTACATATTTAGACTCCAGTAGATAAATGATGCTGGTACATGGGTTTTTAGTTATAATTTAATTATTTCATTACATTATATATGAATGGATGAACACTTTTTTGTTCCCTTACACGGGCTGGAGGTTATAGACATCATCGGTGGTGGCCCACTGAGATTTATCTTACACACTCTCTATGTGTTGTTTGGATTTTTTTTGAGTAGATTACATGATAAAAGCTATTGAAAAAGGGAAGAATACTACTTTGAACACTTTATTGCTTGTTGAACGGATGGATCTTGATAATAGATGACTGAGTTGGATCATGGGATGGTCGTAGTAGCCTTTTTTTCTTTTACATTGTGTATCATGTTCTGTTTATTCTCTAATATCCATGTTTTCATATTTTCTCGTGACATTTCATTAGATAATCATTGTTAAATGTGATAAATTTATTGTTATCCTCATTCATCTATTTCATCAGTTAGCTTCCACTATTTAAATTATATTACTTCCTATATTCATTTTTCATTTATATATCTTCTATCATTCTACACTCTTCTAATGAGGGAATAGTCTTCCTATAGACAGAACCTAGGCCCTCCCTGCTAGTCGGTGGCCTCATGTGTATAGGGAAATGAGTTTGAGGTCATGTGGCCCACCGTTATTAGGGAACCAATTAAGTGGAATATGGTTATGGGACGTCACATCCTTAATGATTGGTACATGATTTATAGCCATGAAAGTTTATGTTATTTTATAAAAGCATAAATAACTATTGAGAGTATGCATGTTTTTAGAATTTATTGAATTTTAAGTTATTTTATGTAGTTTTTTTATATTGGTTATTTGAAATTATAATGTAATTATTTTCATGAAATTTCAGTTTAATATATATCAATTAAGATCTTTATTTTATTATTATTATAATTTAGGACATGAATACATTTGTAAAAAACCTTAAGATATGACTAAATATACGTACAATATCATAAAATTTTGGAAATATATAGAGTGATTGATTTCAAAGTAATAACATCACTATCTGAATCTAAATAATTGGATGTGGTCACTAGAACATATTAACCTTGAGGTAACAATCCCAGAATATTTTATTGGGCATTAAATTAATCTTTAATCAGTACACAAAAACTAGTTTTAATTAGACACCTAGTTTGGACTCCTGAGGGATATGATTTGGATGTTTCAAATTAATTTTATGAAAAATTAAAATGGGTTTAGAAGGAATATAAGGATGTAATATATTATTATTTAGTTTAGATAATGTTAAAGGAAAATGACCATGAAAAACCTTTCTCAAAACTATTGAGTTATAAGTTGATTTAATTATAAAATACCTAAATAGAAAGAATAATAGTTTCAAATGAATGGTTCATAAGAGAATACATATTTGGATTTTTCATTAAAATCATATGATAAGTTAATATTTTTTTATTTTATAATTTGATAATAAATTTTTTAATTTAATTTGGTTGGATAAAGGATCCTGAAAATTAAATTTCGAATTTTATGGCTCCAGAAACTCTTATGTCTTATAAACAACCACAATTTTTTTTTTCATAAATGGTTTCATTATAGTAAAATTATAAAGGAAAATATTATTATCATATTCTTACATAATATAGTTAGGATGATGTTACATCATGATTCTTTTCAATCATATAGATAACCTTAGTTGTTTTTATTTATGGGTAATAATTCAAAATATCAATGAAAATATTAATTTAAGCAGTATTGAATGAATCACCCAAAAAATTATAATACATTTATGTTACGATAGTTTTTTCTACATAAAACACTAAAAATGAACTATAATTTAATTAAAATATTACTATTGTAACATAATAGTTAAATTGTAGATTATAAATATATGTTAGCATATTATAAAATCAATACTGAAAGTATAATAATAGAATAATTTAATTGATTAATTTCTTATGATGCTTAATTGTCCAATATTTTAAGATTAGTGGTTTCACTTGTGTTTTCCCTAGACTAATACATAGGTAAAATTCAGCAAGTACTGGTTGAGAGGAATCATTTTGATGAGAAATTCAATATCATGAAAATCATTTTGAGATCTAATCCCTTTGAATAATTACATGTAATGTACCATTACTAATGATCTTATCCTTAGATACTAATAATATATTTTTTTGGCTTTTAACAATTAAAAATTTTGATGATATAATAATGGAATTATTAATAAATTTTATAAATTCATTTTTATATGTAATTTATAAAATTTTAATTTCCATAAAAAAATAAAAAATAATTCAATAAAATAAAAAATTTTGTTCTTAATATAAATTATATGATAAATATTTATTCTTATTAAACAATTAATCATTCATAAATAATAACGATTAAACACATTTAATGATGAAAATATTCTTTTTCAAAGAATTATAAATTTCAATGTACTGAAAACTATTTCCCACAATAAATTAGATTTGTAACTACTTACTAATGTGAAATATATTACAGAATAAATAATGTTCCCTAAAAAAGTATTCACTTTTCATTGAATATGAAAAAATTCATTTTATATTTAAAAAATAAACTTTCAAAAAATTGTTCCTATGTGTGCTACATTTTAGAATTAAAATTAATTTCAACCACTTTTAGAAATTCATAGAAAACAAGATTCAAAATTTTGAATCATAATATGAAAATGTGTTAATAAGGTGAGATTATTTTAAAAAAAAATATGTTACAGATTTAAAAGTTAGTATCCAACGTAAATAATTTATTGTAAAAAAAAATTATTTTTAAAGTATTGTTTATTTTTATCTAAAAAACTAAATATATTTCATGAAAATGATTAATCTACTATTATGTTTAAAAATATGAACTAATATATTAATGATAATGAACATAGTGATTAATGATAAATTAGAATAAAAACATGTCATTTTTAAAAATACATTTAAAAAATATTTTTATATACATCCTATGTTTATATTTGAATGTTAAATTTATTTTATTTATAAATTTATTTATTTTAAATGGAGTCTAAATTAATATTCAATACATAAAAATTAGTTATGATGGGGTATCATAGATATTTATTAAAACAATTACCATGTAATATATTTCATCATGGTTAACAAGGGTAAATGGGGGTAACTTATAATGGCTACAATTTTAATATATTAACCTAACACATAGAATTTATAGAATATTTTTTTGTTGATAGATTTATACCCCCATGTAGACACAAAAATTATTTAGCAAACTCACATTTTATTTAATATTTACCCCTCACCTAACTACAGTTTTTAAGAAAATATCCCTCTTTTTCATCATAAAATGAGCTCACTTTCACAGCTTTTAAGCCACAATTATAAATTCACATCTCTTTGAAAATACTCCCATTTTATCTATCCTATAATAATATTATAGATTTTTCATCACTTAGTTATATTAATGTGTCACAAGCACACTTTTTCTATGATAATAATCTAGAGATGAATGAATTCCTCAAGTTGAGTATTATCCACTCCTTAACCATTTTTCTTTTAATTTAAATCCTCTAAACATATTTCAACAAAAATATATAATGACATAAATATCACTATACAAACAAAAATGTTATTATATTGATAGAAAAATTATTATCTGTCTATCTTACATCTATAGGTAAATGAAAATATAATCAATGTTATGTATGGACACCACCTCAATGAATGGTGAATTTCATTTTTTTCTCACAGCCTTCCACGGATTGTTTTAAGAATATATTTAATGAGTAAAATTGAAATTTATTAATTGAAACATACTCATTGCTAAATTTATCCTCATGATTAACAACTAAAATTAGCTTTCAATTTAATTAGAACATTATAAATCATTATGTAATATCAATTCAAGTATTTTAAATAATATATGAATGATAATATTTGAATCAATGTATATGTACCGACATTGAAATTACATAGGTTATGAAAAAATAAAATATAATAGCATATAATGATGAGCAGAAATAAAAACTAACTAATAAATACATCATAAATTATTATATGTAAATATTTTAAAAGGAAATAGATCTAAATAAGGTCCAAACATTCGTTAATATGATTTATATGGTTATTATAAATGAGGGTAAAGAACATGCATGGATGCCATGATTAAAGGTAATGGTTTTCATTTAAATCTCATTTTTTGAGGCATGATTTAATATATTACATTTTTATTATTTTACATTGTGTAATTACTACATAATTCAATTATTTATTCATAAATTAACTTTAGCAATGTGATTTACAAATACAATTCACAAAAAATATATCATGACAATTTAAATAATACAAAACTAGTAGGACCATTGATTTAATTATAATATGTGACCATTTTAACTTAATTAAACAGTAATGCAATTCATATTTTAATATTTCATTGAAGAAAAAATCTATTTTGATAGGATGAATATCAATTTTGATCTTACTAGGTCAAAATAAGTCTAAAATGGTTTTTTAAATTCTACATTAGAAATATAAATTCATGAATTATTGGAGACATAATTTCTATTTAGCACTCCACTTATTTATAATAACAATTAATCAAATAGGTGTTATGAATTTGGTTTAAATAATTCCAGCATCATTTGGAATTAAAAATTGATATTTTTTAGAAAATATATATAATTGAATAATGTTATTTAATTTTATTTAATAAAAATAAACATTAAATGATTAATTAGTTTGGTGAAATTTATATATTATATATCTACATATATTAGTCAAAATTCAAATAATTAGGATTAATATTAATAGAGTTAATATATGATTATCATATGGTTGAATTCCCATTTTGTTAACATTTTGTGGTTTTATTTTAAATTTAATTTCTACCTTTTACATGGATTTAATATAATAAAATAGATTCCATATTTTGAGTCATCATGTAAATTTTTTTAAGATGAAAACATTATTCTTTCTCATTATCAGAAGTAACTGCGGTAAATATTTGTCACCCTAGTGGGGGTAAATCATGTAATTAAGTTTAAAAATAAAGTGATGATGATTTAATAATCTACATAACATCTGACTGATTTATATTTTTTTACATTAGTTCACACATCATCATACAATATTCAAGAACATGGAAACATGGTTCCATTTTTCGTGATAATGACCTTAATATTATTTTATGTAAAGAAAAAAAATCCAAAATGACACTCTCATTGCTTTAATAACTATAATATTTTTCATCATGGTAATTTGTTTTTAATCTTTATTGATGGAATAAATACCTTAAATTCATATTTAATTCCAGAATGTTTCTTTTTAACGATGTGGAAAAATATATAAATGATATTAAATAACAAATAATGTAATATATTTTGAGCGAATTAAGTTGTTCCTAGAATATTGTTGACAAATATAATCTTTTAGTGATGTTTCAAATGTTTATATTTGAACTATTTTATTATGGGTGGGTTCCCTAGACCCAAATCATTTATGTACTTTATTACTAATATATATACAGTTTTATATTAACATGCGGTGATCTTATGAATGTAGTGTTGATAAATCTGCTTCTAAATTATTTATGGTAATTTCCAAATATTACATGTTCAATTAAAAGCTAATAGAAGTTCCAAATCTATAATGAGAACCTTGAGTTACCATTAAATTATTCATAATCATTTTTCTATGGTCTAGACACATCTTGTTGACATGTCACATATGAAGTTTGACTATCACATGATGTTCACACATGGTGATATCATGTGGATAAGATCACCAGGTCTGAACCATTAATAGGAAGACCACATGTTTCAGGTGCTATCAGTAGATACTATAAGTGAAAACATGTAATTTTTTCTATATTTGAGATTATTATCATTTTAAACAATTTTTGTTACATAAATTTAGGAAATCCAAAACCATGACTTTTATGTCATGGTGAGGTAACAATTTTTGTGTCTGCTATTAGTGATATGGAATTGATAATATAATAAAGATATCAGTTTTCTATTCGGAAATAAGTGATATATTAGGACTAGTTGATTAGGATAGTAGTACCTTCCATAAATCCATAGTGACGATAAAAGAAGGAAAATCCAGCCAATGTGGTTAATGAATGTTAAAGCAAGAATGTATAATCTGTCACAGCATGACCCACTGAGGCCCACCTAGCTAGTTATAAGACAAGTGTGACCACCAAAATCCCTCCTACAATAGGAAAGGCATTGGAATTTTTTTGAGTAGGAATGTCTTAATCATGAGAGACATTATCCTAATGTACCTATACCACAAGCACCCAACTCCAAGATTATATAATTCTGAAAATGATAAAAAATCAAATACGATAAATGATTTCATCAAATATATAAAACATAAAATTATTAAAATATCTACATTAAAGAAATATAGGGGCCATATAATAGCCCATCCAAACGATAAAATGAGTATAAAATGATCATAAATTTGGAACTATTATCAAATGGAACACATACACACACCTCGATTTTTTATCCAAGAACTATGATATTACTATTCATGGGCCTCTGCAGACTCCGTAAAAGGATCAATAATATACATAAGACATGAAATGTATGAGGATAAAATAGGAAGAGTTGCGTATATCATTACCCAGTAGAAAATATCAACAAAACCAAATATAAAGTATCTAGAGTAGTAATATCATAACACTAAAAAATAAAAAATAATTGTTATCTTCGTAAAATAAAACATATATCAAGTTGTTTCAAACAAAACATATATCTACATTATATTTCATAAGGAATCAAGGTAATTATCACACTGGGAGTACTAACACATTGATCTATGATATCACTAATGAGACTCAACCATGAGATCATTATCATTAAGACCCTCCAGATAATTACTCACTAAATATATAAAGATATCATCATCCAATTATGGGATAAAACTGACGTACCCTATGGGAAACCATTAATTTTGGTGGGTTGTCCTCATAGATATGGGATTTGAAACCTATGCATGGAGGTTACGTTGATACATTGAGTCCAACCATGGGATGATAGAGGATCACACTCTAGTAACAATGGGGGATCCTCCAAAATATCTAAAAATGAACCCTTCATGGGGATAACACTATTTTTACAAGGATTTATTTTCAAAAAAAACCTCATGGTAAGGAACCATGAAATAGAGCTCAATTGATCTTGGTCTAAACTGATGAAACAAAGTGTTCCAAACACCCTCAGATTGAGTACAAGGCATGTCATAGGTGTACATAAGATGTCTTTCTACAAATATAGTCTTCTTATGTATTGAAATCTCCAACATCATCTAAACCATAATATACATGAATTTTTTCACATATGTACAAAACATGTAGTGGTCAACCGAAAACATACCTGTGTTTTTTCCCATGCCTATGTTCCTCAGGTCGTGGCTATGTAGCTGTGTCCATATCTGATTACACAGATCAACCAGTGTACCATAGATGAGTTAAATTACATATCTTAGCCCATTTAATTCATTCATTATCATGTACATGATAGTTCATATTTAGTTATGATTACATATACCATGGTTTTTTATCCTTTCTTCTCCAATGAAAACCAAGTGGTGACGTCAGATCCCTATACACCGCGTTACTCATGGATAAACACTATGTAACATAGGTTTTTTAAACCCCATGGTTACTCCTCTATCCATTCCCACTCATCCATTGCCTCAAAATAGACCACCAATATTTCTCATGGATTGAGAATATAATCTAGATGATTAATTTCTACCTTGAAGATTTAATTCAATCCATCTGAATCGATTGGAAAAACCTTGTCATATCTTATGATGTCATTGTGTGCCAACACAGGGAATGAGGAACCTATTAATTGATTTAATCACTCTCCTTTCATCCTCAAATATCATTAATACTCAATAATATCCTTGATTTCAAGATATACCCCCTATATCGGTCCGTTGTTCCAAATAACTGATGTAAAATAATCGAATACTGGGCATTGGTTGAACAACAAGCCAATGAAATTTCTCACGATGAATGTTAAATGGAACATTCATGAAATACTTAAGAAGACAAATGATATTAAAAATCATCCATTTTTTTGGTAATTTTATATTTTATTACTTTATAATGATTAATTAAGAGTATTGATAATCAACCAAAAAATTCCCATGTCCCAATGAGAAATAATCTAGAACTCGCAAGCATGATTTACCCACAATCACATTGTTGGTGTAGTTGATTCATGTTCACCATTGGAAAATAAAATGGGAATAAATCCCTAGAAAATTACATCCTTAATCAAGCTTAGTCAATATTTGATGAATACTGGTATCATGTCATCATCTACAATGAGATACATAACCTCCATTGGTGATATAATCCTTGATAAGGATTTTGATCCATTTTCTTTCCCTTTTTCCTTATCTAATAGATATTCTCACAATCATAGGGTAATCTGGAGGACCCTAAAATTATGTTATAATCATACTTTTATACAGGGTTCCTATGTCAATTTTTTAATAACTAAAAAAATAAATATAATTAATTATGTAATCAATTTTATTATTTTCCCCTTTGACGATAATTTACTAATCTTCTAAACACCGAAAAAGGATATTTGACACATAAGATAAAACCCATGTTATGGGATCAATAAAATGTTTATATTTCCAATACAAGAATATACTATAGATTTATTCAAAAAAATTATGAAAAATACTAATATGTGATATTAATATAGATAATATTATTGAAATATCAATTCTAGGATCAACATGACTTACAATTTCGAACCATTTCAGTGTATATTTCAAAAAATATTACTAGATATTTATAAAATATATAAATCTAAAAATTATAAATTATAAATTCTCTCCAACTTAGGGATTTTCATCATAAGAATAAAAACGACCACTCAAAAAGTTTTGGGTACTGATCCCACATCGTTGTCCCCCACTAGTAAGTTATATCCTGAAGACACCAATTATTCGACTAGAAATGTACTAAGGGAATTAATCACCCAAAAACGATCATGTCCTTCAGATTATCGATCTCAACTTGGTACTCCACATTGGTATCTCAATCCAGGATTTCAATATCACCCAATTCCATAATGTGTGATGGGTTATACACATACATCCTCACCACTGACTTATAGAAGATGTTGTTTAACCAATATAATTATGAGGGAAGATCCAAGTGTTACACCACCTCAATGACTCTTCAAATTATATAGAAACCGATAATGAACCTTAGAGACGTATTTTTTTCCAGGATAAATCATCGTATTACATGTCATAGTGAGATACTTAAGAACACATGGGATCCCTCGTTGAAGAGAAATTTATTTCATCATCGGTCAACATAGGAATTATGATGGATTTGTCTAGTCCACATACACTACTCGATAACCAGAACCTTTTATGTTTTAGCTAACACAAACACTAGTTATATGAGTGTTAACTCTTTGGGGTCAGTCTAAAGTAGTGATGACCTGCTAGTATGCCTCTAAAAGTCCTTAAAAGGTTTCATGGTAATGGTTTAATAGTGTATATTTTTTAATTATAATGTTTCTAATGTTAGGTTAACCTACAACATTTAAAAAAACATAAAATTCATGCCACTACATGTCATAAAAAACCTTAATGCACCATACTATTTTTCCATCAATCTGGCGGTAAATTGCTTTCACAAAAATAATTTAGTCCCAATGGGCTCCTAAAATCCTATCCATAATCATGACATGAAGCAATCATCATGGTTTGAAACAATCATTGAGGGAACTCTAGGGCACTGGAATATCTCCTACACCTAAAGTTATCCCAATATCTCTATTAAAATATTTTCTTTTTAATATGTAAGAAGTGAGAAAAATTGGTGAGTTACTCCCCAATCACTGAGTTATAATAATTTCATATAGACATATATTATATCCCCATAACCAATTACATAGATATCCAGTCCCAAATCCACTCTAGATACTCGAGGGGTTTATACTAAAAAAATAGAACATAGAGCTCTTCTATTGCTTATTGACACGTGCGTCATCGAGAGAAAAACCCTGACACCCCATTATTCATACATGGGCACCAAAATTGTCTTTACAGGTCATTGAAAATGTATTACACACATAGATGTTACGACCAATGTAGTGTATGAAACTGCCTCATAACCTCCCCCCAAAACACAACAGGTAATACAGTCTATCCAATTGAAGGTAGGATTTTCTCTCCACCTTCAGAAAATCCATCATAAGTATATCATGTAGATATCTATATAAATATGCTCTCTCCGTAGGTATCTCTATGATGAGACTCTGTAACACACAGTAAAAGTAGTGGGATAACAACCATAATATATATATATATATAAAGCACCATAAATATACACTAAGGAAAATTGTAATGAAGAAAAATGTTTTGAACCCTAAATCAAAAACTATATGCCATAACTCATACTGAGATAATATGATACCATTTATCCCTTCCCAGGAGTACAGACTATGTCAAAATTATTATCCTAGAGTAACTCTATCGATTTACCTTTTCCGAATTTAATATCTTTCTATGAGAAGATATACTAGAGACACATGTGGTAATAGTAGAAGATAAACCTCTCACCCATAAGGTAGTTTTACAAAATATGCAAGGTGAAGACTAGGACTACTATCTTATGATCAACAGTTTCATATTTCAACTCATTTGGTGTAAAATATTGAGACCCATAGGAAATCACTACCTAATTCTGGATTATAACACACCCATTTCTAATCCATAAGGAATTGGAGAATACTAGGTACTCGAAAACCACCTAAAGGAATATCAAGATGAGAGTTCTCATTAACCAAAATAATAGAAATGGAAAAGACTATAGAGACCACTATATCCAAATAAAGGGTTTCCATTTACATTTTAATAATGTTAAAGTTGTCGATATCCTGGTTAATTTGTACATGAAAATCTAATAATATTCTGCCAATCAAACGAATAATTACACCTCCATTATTCTCTTCGGTGGATTAGATGCTAACAATGCCACAAAATTTATCAAACCCCTATTAAATGATCATCCGATATGAATATCCATAATAGTGGCATTTATAATCATGAACTAACACTTCAATATCTTCCCATTAATTCGGTGTTAATGTAGTATATCCAGACAATCCTCATGTATCTCACATGATCCTCCTTAAATTTGTAGTACACCAGGATATGATCAATGAAAAATATAAAAAACTAGTATAATAGATAGTGAAAGCTCCATTCTATGAGTCCCATGAACTCTTATGGGAATTTCTTATGAAAAATGGCCTCACCAAGTACTCATAGTGGCAGTAGAGACATATGAATTCCATCTTTGGTATATCTGCATCCTATACTCGAATATGTGGATAACATGATATGTGGTCAATATTAGAAAACCATTTCCACCCTATGACCTATTTTATGAGGTCCTAAATATTTATCAGTGTATATATAATCACCATGGAAACTTATTTTATGGGATAATAATCCACACACAACCTCAACCTCCAATTCACCATTTTGGTTATCAACAGAAGGGAAACCTAGGGATAAATACTATGCCTCAAATTTTTTTTACAATGTTAGTCCTCCAAATGTTACCATAACTATTAAAGATATATAGAGTCCATACAATATAATGGTGTATATTTTTGGGTCTTTTGGTGATTTATGTCAATGAATATGTATATCTCTTATTGGGGAGGTGAGAATTGAATATTTTCTATAATTCCATCCACATACTTTTCCCACTAGATGAAACTGAAAGCCCATAACATCCATAACTCCATGGGAAAATAAATGAAACTAGTTATTAATAATATTTATCCTTCATTGCATGATTCTTTCCTACTCTTATTGGGATTCCTTCACAAACAAAAATAATAACCTTGATATGGCTCCCTGGATACAAACTATCCACCACAAAAAACATCAAATCATGTCATGAAATATGGATATCCAATCTATAAATAAGATGAAACAATATGGAATAATTTATAATATAATTATATCCCATATTAGTCTTGATCCAATAATAATTAGTTTACACTATCATCATAAGTGTGTGATTACCATGTCACCTCTGATCAAAGTATCTCTATGTAAGGGTAGACCCATAGGCCTAACTAGAATATCAAATTCATAAAACAGTGAAGAATAAAGTAAAGAGTGTATCACAACCATTTCTAAATGTAAAATATATAATGATGTGTGGACACATATTAATGTTAAACTCATGTTGGGAGCCTCAAGGTAATTATCCTCCACAACCTTCAGTATTCCCCTCCACTAACCACTAGCTCACAAATCCTCGCATATACCACATATCTATGAGGGGGGGGGGGAAGTCAAACAGAATACCACCAATGTTACTCTATCCAAGAATCATCTTTGGAAGTATCTCACACCCCATGAACCATGTGACTACCACTGGATACCAGCTACTGTGTTATCAGCCCCTACGTACCGGCTACCAACACCCACTGTTAGCTTCTTCACTTCCAGGAAGATCTACACTAATAAATACAACTCATGTACTATTGTTTTTTGTGGAAAAATTATTGATATAACTAAATCCTTGATATTTCATTATAATCCCTTATTAAAGGTTAATTCCATGAGAAACAGATCTCACACTATATCCAAAGATAGCCACGCAAGGTTAGAAAATCTCACTAAAAAATATTCCACAACAATACTGACATTGTGTTAATCCAGAAGCTTATAGATTTGAACTGATCCTAATGTGGCTACATAAAACTCTTAACTAAAGATATTCTTGACGTCTAACTAGGAATGATATTTCTCATCAAGAGAATGTTTCACAAGAATCCATCATCACCCAACAGAGCCCAAATTAAGACTCTCTGTGAGGAATTATATTTGATCTATAGGTGTCATCCTGAGGGACAAACACCGGGTAATAAACTCTCGCTAGTCCTCTGCAACATTGGGTTATGTATAACCCCAAAATCAAGTAGATCACTACCTCGAAAACTCATGTAGTTCACTCATCATTCACACTTCATTAGTCATTACTATTGGTGGTATCTACTTCTTAGTAGGTTTTTATATAACTATAAAACCTCTAGAGGTACGACCTCCTATGAATACCCCATTAATGGAGCCTCGTCACATGGAATATTATTATCATGATCACACATTGGAATCCTATATTGTTATATTCATAGTGGAATAAAAAAATAATAAAACTCACCTTGTTTAATTTGTGTATAAGGGGAGATGACTCAATTAGGTAATGGAAACCACAAAACAATACAATATTATGAATATACCATTCTTTATCATTAAAAAAATGTCCACATAAATTGAGAAAACAAGTAGGTTTTCAGAGTCCTCATGAATTGATATTTCATCACTCCATGAACACTAGAGGTCCTTTATTTAATAAAAACTCCAAAACACCTCAAAATTTTTTCTATAAATATCAATCCAATCTCACCACTAGAAGAAAATTTATACCTTGGTTATAAGGGGGAATAAACATCCATTGTTACCACTCTATCTTCACTCAACTCACTAGGTCCTATGAGGATAGTGATAAGATGAGTGTGACCACATAAATAATGCCTCAAATAGGTTGGGGTTGGAGGATAGTGTTGATTTAGAAGATCACAAGTATGGGAGGCATTATTCTAATAATATTTTATATACGCACAAATATCTACATCTATACAATGCTGAGAAATTTAAAAAAAATTATACCATAAATGCTTTCATAACATCAATCCCATATCAAGGTACAATAAGAAGTAAAAGAAATAAATAAAAGGGATAAATACAAGTCCAAAAAACTATGAAGAAGTCCAACCATAATAGAAGGAGGGAACTAATGTCAAATAAATCAGCAAAAAACACCATATTCTCTCAAACAAAAAATTATAATCCTCTTATTCCTTTTCATCCTTGGACTCCCTCAAAGGGAAAATCATATTCACAATTCTTGAAAAATATGGGTAGATCACATAGAGGGATTCTAATAACAATACCCAATAAGGTATCCTGAAATAACCAAACAAAAATAATCAAGAGTATTAATCTCATAAAAAATATAATAAAAAACCAAATAAAATTATAATAGAAAACCATAATCAATTTGTCTCAACCAATACTGCTAGCCTTGGGGTACTACATGTGGGATTATGATAATTATTATACTTGGAATATTTAGTCTGTGATCCAGGATAACTCTAATGATGCTCATCCATGAGATCATGATCATTAGTCCCCACATGACGAGTAATCCTTGGATCTCTTATGATCTCATCATCAATTTCGTGGGTCACATAGAGAGCTATTGGGGGACACCACAAACCCTAATGGAATAAAATTATATATAAGGGATCAATTCCCTATCCATGGATGGATTTATGATACAATGAACCATTCCTTGGAATTATAAAGGATTCCACACTATTCTCACAAGGGTATGAACTAAACACTATGTGAAATTGAACTTGTTGATGGGATCACAATACATTGACAGTTAAATAATTATACATTTTAGCATTATAGTAAGGGACTAGGGAATGAAACTCAATTAATCATGATGAAATATAAAGAAAATAATGGTTCAAAAAATCCTCATAGGGAGCATACGAAATAAACTATGGGCACACATCGTGTCCTTCCAACCTCTAGTATGCATGTGTATTGTGGTCTCACATTACATGTGATCCTCCTCATATAAAGTGTTTCCCGTATGGGTACAAAACATGTAGTGGTCAGAGAAAACCATTCCCATTCCATCTTCCCATTAATTGGTACCTTGGTCCATGCTCATGTGCATGTGCCAATGTTCGTGTAAATAGATCAACCTGTGTACCATGGTTGAGTCTGACAACATGGATTGACCCATGTACTATGACCATTCTTATTTAACCAATGGTACAAAACAATTCACCAGGCTAGGTCACAAGGTGTGTGACATGTGTCACATGGTGTGTGATGTTTTTTAGTCTACAGAAACCCTAATGCCACATCTAGGGCCCCACACCATGTGTAACACTAGGTTACACATCATGCATCTTAGGTTCTCCAGAAACCCAAGGTTTCTAATCTCCATATTCCATCACGAACATAAACTCTATGTAATTCACTAAAATCAGTCTAGGATTGTGGATATTGTTTTTAGTAGACTTTCCAATATCAGATATTCGATTTTGGTTGTATAATTATGTTATTAAAACATTATTTTCACCCATGTTTTCCTTGCATGATTTTGGGGATGTGGAACCTTTTAATCCTGTACAATATCACTATATGAATTATCTATTATATTAGAACCTAAATCATATTCTCAATTATAAGATAAACACCTAGAATCAATTAATTTCCCCAAATAGTTGTTGTGTAATGATTGAATTCATAGTATTCATCGTTCTGTGGGTCATAGAAATTTTCCATTATGAACATATAAATAAAAATGAGAGAGATCCTTAAAATAATAAAAATGAAAAATATTTTTCAATGTTTAGGAAGGAATTGAAATATTTCAGTTATAATGAAGAATTAAAATTTCTAATAATAAACCAAAATACTTCCCAAATCCCAAGGAGAAATTATCTGGAAACGTTAAGCATGATTGACCCACAAATACCCCTACTAGTAAAGTTGATTTGAATTTATCATGGGATAGAAATGGGGAAAATGTAAATATAAAAAAATATCCTACCTAAGGATGGATCAACCACAAAAGAAGAACGATCACACATCAATATAACTGGAAAGATCCACATCCTCTATTGGTGAAATGTTCAATGACCACGATATCAAATTGTTCTCTATCCCTAATACCTCTTCAAATAGATCATATAACAACTCAATGTTATGTGTATAACCTTTATAAAATGATAAAATTTCATATTTATATAGGTTTCATAGGTCTATGTGTCATTAAAAAAATAAATATGCTAAATTATTTAGTTAATTATTTTTTAATTTTCTCTAATGACATCACTTTACTATAACATCAAATACAGACACATATTATCTCACAAATATGGTAACCCTCGTGATTTAAATGAATGACATCCTAAAATTTCTAATTCAACACTATGTTATATAGTTAATCCACTTATTTTTAAAGACTGTGAAAATGTGATATTAATATACATAATTTTTTTAAATTTTAATTTGTGGGATAATGTGGTGTTAGAATCTATCTCTGTATCAACAGCTGGATTTCAAAATTTTAGTAGATATATTTAAATTATTTAGATGAAAAAACATATTCATTATGTTATAAAACTATGTGAGCATCTGAATTTATGATATATCATATTAAAAAGATATTATATTTTATATAATGTTTTTATTGGATAGCTTATCATTTATATGATCATTCATAATCTCCTTTTGTCTCGTGATGGGTTGCAAGAATATTATCTGGATTAATGAATAATATTCACTAATATCAATATAAGGTCCCTTAGAGTCGTCGAATTGGAATATTCTAAAATATAACCTATTCTAATTAATAGATGTATTGGAAAAGGTGGGACCGACCATAGGATCCGAGAGGTTTCTAGGTATTAAAGATCACAAAAAATGAATGAATTCAATATCATTCAGGTATAAATGAATTTGTATTTAATTTATCTACTAGTATTTATGTGAATACAGGGGAATATATATAACTAATGAATAATATTTTTTTATATAAGGTTCATTTATTATTTTTTGAAAAAATGTGTCAAGTTAATTACACACACTTATTGCATATTATATTTATTATATTATATGTAAGTGATAAAAATATAAATAACATTTATGAAATAGTTAGTTGGTCATTATATGTATTTTGTGAACTATGAAGTGGGTAATACATATTATAGGGTTTAATGTATCGATATTTCATACCTTACTATATAAGTACATGGTGGATCCCATTTGAGATACTGTTCACCACTCAATTTTAAGAGACTCATTCTCACTCTCCATTGTACTTGCGAAAGAATCTTGCTATCCGAGAAATTGATCAATATTTTTCTTCACATATTGATGGATTAGTGGTGTAGTTATCATTGGGACATAAATGGAATCCTCAAATCTCTAGGCTACCACCTGGATATCGATGATCAACATTCCTGTAGGAATTCGATATGCATGTTCATGATCTAGAGGGATATATCCTTGATTTCATTGAGAAAAGATCACTATTAATGTGTGGTGGTTGAATGATCATAAAATCAAATGATTTAATTGTTCAGTTTGTTTCCTCAAATTATTTTACACAAGATCCTTGACAAATTTTATTATAGTTGATATCACTGAAGATGATGATGAAAAAACAATCTAGTGATGAATAATTATAATTTTCATTCCCATCTACATCAATTGGTTTCCTCGGTGCTAACAATTGGTATATGAGATATCAAATTTTGGATTAAACTGATAAATATATAATTTTCTTTAAATTTATTTATAGAGATTTTTTATAGTCCCATCACATCGAACAATTCTTTTATCCAATCATGTATGATCACGTTTTTTCCATATTAATTTATAAATTAGATCGATAATAATTTTTTAGTTTTATAAAATGAATAAAACACACACAAACACAAATATATATATATATATGGTTGTATTTATATATATGCATTTGTTTGTTTAATTTTTTAAAAAAATTTCACTGGGCTCGAGTTGGATTCTGATGGATAGAAAAGTTATATATAGCGGGGAATTTAGTCCAAAAAAATGTAAAAGTTTTAGATTATATTATTAAACATTGTAATTTTGGAGTGAATTTAAATATATAAGGGTTCATGAGGGTCTCCTATTGAACCAAAAAATGGATTACTGTAAATGTAAATAGCACCACATATACTATTTACCAGATTAATAACTCGATGTGTTTCAATATACTTGGTGGTTCAACCACAATTTTTTGATATATATATATATATATATTTATATATTAATCTTATTAAATATACAGTTGGTGAAGATTCAAATTAATAGTACTAGTGGTCTATTGTTGACCCTTGAGAAAAAAATCATGAAATCCTTCCCTATGTATTTTGAAAACCTAGAAAGACAAAAAATTAAATGAACATTTCCAAAAATATCTTAATGATATTTGGTTTTAATGAAAATATTTTTTTCTAATAGAAAATATAGTTATGAATGAACACAAATTAAATTTATTTTAATTAATAATTTTTTCCCTCAAGTTGATTTCTCTAAAAATATAATTCTATGCTGCATAGTTTTTTCATGCTTAAAGATCATGAAATTGAATGACTAGTGTATGTTAGGTGTTTCAGTAAAATAATTTCTTATTTAAATGTGTTTGTTGATGCCAAAATTGGAGGCAAATAGAATATCCTGAAATTTGGTATTGCCTCACGAAGCTAGATCACAAAGTTACCATAGCTCTGTGGCTGGTGGAAAAGATCTCCTTCACGACCCACCGCGAAGTAAGGAGGAGGGACTGCTCCACGAGCCTTTTTGATGTTCGTGATTCTCCTCGATGCAATTTTGTTGGACTTCTCTGCAAGCCCCTTTGATGTTTCCGCCACACTGCAAAGGAACGAGGAATTACTACTCTACGAGCGCCTATGACGTTCAAGATGCACCGCAGAGCAATGAGGCGGGACTACTCCGTGGGCCCCTTTGTCCTTTGTGACAAGCCATGAAGCAACGAGGCAGGAATACTCCATGAGCCCCTTTGACATTTGCGACCCACCGTGAAGCATCAAGGCGAGACTTCTCCATAAGCCCCTTTGACGTTCGTGACCCGCCACGCAGAAACTTTCATCTTCGCATCGAGAGAACCTTGCTTCGCAGCGCCTGTTGCCTATAAATATCAGGCTCCCCTCGAGCCTGATGAACAGATACTCCCTCTATTCATCTTCCTAGCTCCCAAATCAGAAAGCATTTTCTTCTCTACGAACCATGAACTCCTCAAGGTACTTTTTCTCCACAAAGTACCTCCTCCTTGGCCTTAATTGAGCCCCTCTTCCGAGAGGGATTCCTTTTGCGTAGCCCACAGGACTTCGTAGAGGAAATATATCCCCAAGGGGACTCGGGTCTTCGCATAACACTTATGATTCGTAAAGCACGCTCCATTCTTGTGTGACCCAAGTGCCAAGTCCATGACACAATGCATCATGAAGCACATTGCTCATAAATCTATTCTTGGAGAGGCACCCTTGCTTCGCGAGGTATTGCTTCATGAATGCATTTCCACTTCACGAAGATCCTCCCATATGCACCTATGACCAATACCTAGCCTAGGAGACTGCACTTCATGAAGCACATCCCTTCATGGAGTCCCCCCACTTCATGGGGCACCAGATCTTTACAAGGCTTTTACCTATGAACCCCTTTTCTCTGCAACTCCTTTTCCCATGCGGCCCCTTCAGGTTTGCACGATGCTATTTCAACGTCCCTTTGATGACACTGCCCGTTGTGTTGCATCGCCTCATGATTCTTCACAATGGCATGCTAATGACTATTGCTTCTTCGCATATCCATGCTAACATGTACCGCATAATGGTTCACACCATGACACCCCCTAGCCATAGCCTTGCTGATGCATTCCCTCCCACAAGTGTGCGCGGCTACCAGTTATGTAAGTACTAGGGGTGCGTAGTGAACCCACCTCATCTGAGCTGATGGAAATTAAACTTCCAAGCTCCATCGTCCTTATCACATGATGTTAAATTATGACCTCACCTCGTGCCTCGCACATGAGGAAAGGGAAACCACCCTGGTGTAATCCCCTAGCTTTTTTTTCAGAAGGCATCATCCATGCCCCTCCTTTCTTTAGTGCTAAATCACTCTCCCACCGGGCTTTGTCGCCACTAGGCCTCCATACTGGCGTAATTCCCAACCTCTTCTAGCTGCTAACCATGCGTGAGCCCAACTATGCTTTCCATGGACACACCTTTAATAACGTGATCGTCAAATCATTGTTGTATCTTGTTTCTCACACTGAGCATGACTCACGTGGGCTTAGAGAAAGCAAGGACCATGAAATCCTCTTTGGGAAGCCTATAGTGTAAGCCCTAAATCCACACCAACCTAAACTACATGGAATTTGATCCTTTCTAAGACAAGGTATGTAGGAAGCCTCTATGATGTTCAAGCCCAACAACCTTTGGTCCTGACCATCTTCACGCCGGTTCATCAATATCGCATGAACTACAAGGTCTTTGATCCTTGCCAAGGCAAGGTATAAAGGAAGCCTCCCTAAGGTTCACGCCCTACATTTTCACCAGAACTATAGGGTCTTTGATCCCTGCCAAGGCAGGGCACGTAGGAAGTCTCCTTGAAATTCAAGCCTACCACCTGTTCGTTCCACACACCTACCTGAACTATGAGGCCTTTCATCATCTCCAAGGAAATGTAAGTAGAAATACTCTCTGAGGATCAAGCCCAACATCCAGTCATTCCAACCCCATTAATGTCGGTTCACAAAACCCTTCTAAACTATGTGGTCTTTGATCCTTTCCAGGGTGAGGTGTGTAGGAAGCCTCCCTGAGGTGAAATCCCAACACCCCATTGGTTCTGACCACCTTTACTTCGGTTCCCACCCAACATAAACTATGAGGTTGTTGATCCATTTGACGCACGCCTGTCGTGTGGCGTGGCAAAACAATATTTTATTTACCTAAGTATAGTATAGAAGTTGATCCTAGGTAGTCTCCCGAAGAGGAGTGCACACAAAACAAGGTTGTCACTTTTTGTTGGTTTTCTTAAAAAGATTGGTTTTAACAAATTTGAATGACTATGAGAGAAACAAACAACAGAAATTGATTGATTTCAACAAATGATAAAGGCAGTGATCGGATTTGGTTCGGCTAGACTTAGTGTTGTGCCATCATGGTTTCCAATTTTTATCTCTTTTTCTTCTTTAAACTGGTAAGAGAGATGTGATGAGAATTTTCCTTTCTAAAACCTTAAAATGGTCAATCCTCCTTCCAATGTGTTTAGGGTTGTAGAAGGTCTCTTGATTAATTAGAGCAATCCCAGACCTGGAATTGTTGTTCCCTAATAAACCAAGATTTCAACATACAATCCTACACACGTGCTTGACAACCGTCGAGCAATCACCACCCAACCCTAATCATGTTCCACCGTATACAGATTAGAATTGGGTGGAGGGAGATGTGATCATCGACCAAAGCAATTTATAATTTCAGAATAAAAACCTTAACACAACCGCATTCCGAATTTAATACTGAATTATGAATTGAAACCATAAGAAGAAAGAAGAACAAATTTTATTCATTTCAAGCACAAAACTCAAGCACAACAAATAGGTCCAGCCTTCCCTCTTTCCGATCACTCAAATGAAACTACCCCTCCATGGATGGGGTAAGCGAGATAATGCGGGAGAGGAGAGACATTTTAAAATAAAATAAATAAAAGAAAAAAAATACTGAGAAGTTCTTCTCCTGGGTGCCCCAGAAGAAATGGGGTGGAGAATGGGATGTGTTGAGGAGGGAGAGCTCTCCTCCTTTTATAGCCAGATTTCTATCCTCCGAATGTTGTCGCGTTTTTGGCCCTATAAATGACTTCTTCACGCGTTTATGCCTTCTTAAATGTTGTTCATAATTGTCCTGGCCGTGTCCCCTAAAAATCTCAGCGGATTTGGACAGGTATTCCGAGAGTTATGGCCCTTTTACTCTGATCATTTATTCTGTCCAGTCAGAATCTCCAAAACGTCAAACCCCGGATTAGGTAGCTTTAATGGACCATCAAACGGACGAATCCCGCGGTTCTTTCTTCATAAAAGATGCTCCAAACCTCTTTGCTCGTCCACCCACCGAAGTTTGGAAGATTTGGGCCCACAATGAATGAGTTAGGGATCCCACACCAAAACTAGGCAGAACTGGAAACAGTTTTCTTGATCCAAATTGTGAGCTTCCTTTGAGCTTCCATATGGACGATTCAGCTTTTAGTCCAAAAATAGTAAATGCATCCCTGGATGTGTAGGATCTGAAAAAGAAAGAATTTTGCAATTCGGATCAATGTAGATAATGTTATGGCCAAACTACAGAAAATAGTTGAAACTGTTAAAAATCCAAAATGGCCAATTTTTACTATTCAGCTCAAAATAACACCAAAATCATAAAAATAAAACAATTCAACTTAGAGGAACACTTTTGTGAGTTTAAAACAGTGATTTTAAATATAAATTAATTGAAAATATTTGTTCTATCAATTCCACCACACTTAAACTATGCTTTTCCTCAAGCATAAAATCTCAACATGGAATTCAAAGAACACCAATGTCACCAATATTTAAATTTAAAATGGAATAAAATAAAATGATTATCAATGTCCAATCAAACATTCCAGTTCCACAAAAATATCAATTTAATTTCTCATTTTTCAAAGAAACAATCAATTCATGCATTTTACTTTTCCCCTTTGAAAAATAATGAAGCTTCTCCTTTCATTCATTCAAGCTTCTCAATTTATTATTATTAAACATGCCAAATCATGACCTACCTCACTTTTGAATATTTTCTCTCATCACTCATGATACAATTAATAGTGGAGTTATGCTCATATCATGAGAACATACACCTTATCCATAGGCTTGTAATGTAACTACTTTCTCCACTTTGTAAAGACAAAACACACATAAAATCATGAGGACTTGAAATAAAGGTTCAAATGACTCTGTGGCTTAGGGTTGGTGGGTAAATGATTGAAATAATTTAAGGCCAGAAGTAGGAGGTTTTACTCTTAAGTACAATGCATGATTGATCAAGTGAAAACACAAGATGAACCTCACTCAAATCCCCTTGAAATGTGAATCACAACACCACTACCCTTTCAATGACATGGGTCACGAGTCAATAAATGATTACAAAGAATGATATCATCCAAGTTCTCCCTGTTTTTTGTAAATCTCCAGAAAGGCACAGCTTTATTTTCTTTTCTTTTTTTCTTTTTTTTGTAAAGCTCCAGAAAGGCACAGCTTTATTTTCATTTTTTATGGAGAACCGGATGAAATGAAAGAAGCATAATGAAATGATGACTCATGCCCAATTTTCTAATAATACATTGCCCAAAATGATGACGAACACATTACACCACCCAAAAATGATACATATCCCAAGGAACGCACACGAAAGGCCCTTCCCCCACACTCAAACTTGAAATAACCATGCAAAAATACTAAAAGTGCTGGTAGGTAAGGAAAAATTGGATTGTAATGTGGCTTAAACCTATAAGGAAATTCATGGCATCTAAGGGCTTACGAAGGATAAATGTAAAGGTGGGTCTTAGGATAAAATGTGGCTAGCCAAAGAGATTCCTCAATCATTTTAAATGTGGTTTTCTACAGTCATAGCTTTGACAAGTTTCAATACAAGTTCTAGCAGGTGGCACGTCCCAAGATCACTCAAGAAATATGCTCAAGATAAAATAGGAAATATTTGGTCTAGAAATCCTCTCAGGAATGAGAATATGATATTGTACAATCACTTATGGCATGATTAATAATAACAAATTAATTCACATGAATTTCAGAAATTCAAAGAATGAAAAATGGAAGGGAAATTTCATTTACATGAATCAATTAATTCCCTTAAATCATGAGTCCTTATTTCAATATCCTTGCTTCACTTTAATCATCCAATTATCCATTATAATCATTCAATCTCAGAAACATTGAAATCTAAAACATAGAATCACTGGATTTCTATGAAACTCATGTCTCCTAGATAAGTTGAGTAAAACATTAATTCAAGTGTGGGTATGCAATTCTTATCATTAAAGCTTAAAACAAGTTTTTGGACAAAAAAATTATGGAGTTTAAAATTTAATATTTAAAAATGAACTCCCTTTTGAAATAAAGATTCAGTCCCCTTTAACAAATTTTTGGGGCTTACTTCTGCCATCA
This sequence comes from Viscum album, assembly GCA_963277665.1. Classification (NCBI taxonomy): domain Eukaryota; kingdom Viridiplantae; phylum Streptophyta; class Magnoliopsida; order Santalales; family Viscaceae; genus Viscum; species Viscum album. The sequence goes on along the minus strand of OY728133.1, from coordinate 186,092,107 downwards.
TGATCCTACAAAAGAAAATTTCAAAATTAAGAACAAGTATCATGTCATTAAAGCTCAAAATGATAAGGAGGAAAGCGATGAATGATAAAATACTTCTAAAAAATGAAATAGAAATCTAAATTCCTAGAAAGCAAGGGATAAGTCTTGGTATGATCCCCCAAGTGGGCCCTGAATTTTTACTGCCTCTAGTGGGAAGTACCAGCTGTTATCCAAAGTCTGATGGTGGATGTAGCTTCTTTGATTTGAACCACCACATGTGGATTTTCCCAGCTTGTGCTTCATTGTCCTTGTTGAGAAGGATTCCATGTATAGAGTACACCAGATCCACCCCCTTCTCAATGTGGTATAGCTTGCATGGTGGGGGTAGGATGAAGTATGGATCCTCCTCCTCTTCAGTTTCTACTTGTGCAAAGTGTTCTTCAAAATCCAGTGGTTTCTCCAGATGTGCTGCGTGAAAAGAATAATCAAAGGGAGATTCAACATTTCAATTTGGAATATTAATTTCAAAATCTTCCCTTTTAAGGTAGGTAGCTTTTAGATTTGGTTCTTCATGCATAGCCACTTGTATCTCTTCATGGACTTCCTCAAGTAGATGATCAATATCTTCAGGGAGCTCCAGGTGTTCCTCAACAGGTGCATATTCTTTTTCATCTTCTTTTAAGGCAATGTAAGGATTGACCAAATCTGAAAATTCAAAATTATAAGGAGTGATGCTCAAATCAGATTGAATGAAATCAGAAAAGGTAGAGTTCATGGAAGGATCATCTCCCTGAGTTGGGTCTGGTTCAATCACTTATTCAGTTGAATGTGCCTCTTGGATTTGATTATCACTGGATGGAGGTAGGTAGTCGGTCTCCTCCATAATGACTTCAAATTCTAACAATTGTATGGGGTATTCTTTTAGTTGTGCTGGCTCTTCTTCTTTGCAAGGCTTAGGGCGATCAAGCATCTCCTCACATTCATTCTAGAATTTATCCAATTCTTGTTGATCTCCCACATTTGGCTCAGCAGGAAAGTCATCCTCCTTTTCATCAATATCGGGTAAAATTTGTTGAGTTATGATGAATGAGTCTTCAGGTACCTCAACATTTACCTCCTCTAGTTCTTCAATGATGACTGGTGAAATTTCTTCCACCATTATCTCAGGTTCTTGCTCCGGCTCAGGGTCGGGTTGCTCCATCATTGCACGAACATAGTCCAATGCCCATTCCATTTTCCTCCCCAAATCATCCAGATTATTACTAATCCTTTCAACCCGGTCATTTAGATCACGATAATCAATTTCTGGCTCTTGATATTGCACCTGTGAGTAATCTTCCCATGCATAAAAATTTGAATTTGAAAAAATCATGGAAGAAAGAATTTCTTTAAAAAAAATTATTTTTAAATTTGAAAAAGTCAAATATTTACAAATTGATTGTGGCACTGCCTCCCCGGCAATGGCGCCAAGTTTGATGCACGCCTGTCGTGGGGCGTGGAAAAACAATATTTTATTTACCTAAGAATAGTATAGAAGTTGATCCTAGGTAGTCTCCCGAAGAAGAGTGCACACAAAACAAGGTTGTCACTTTTTGTTGGTTTTCTTAAAAAGATTGGTTTTAACAAATTTGAATGACTATGAGAGAAACAAACAACAGAAATTGATTGATTTCAACAAATTATAAAGGCAGTGATCGGATTTGGTTCGTCTAGACTTAATGTTGTGCCATCATGGTTTCCAATTTTTATCTCTTTTTCTTCTTTAAACTGGTAAGAGAGATGTGATGAGAATTTTCCTTTCTAAAACCTTAGATTGGTCTATCCTCCTTCCAATGTGTCTAGGGTTGTAGAAGGTATCTTGATTAATTAGAGCAATCCCAGACCTGGAATTGTTGTTCCCTAATAAACCAAGATTTCATCATACAATCCTACACACGTGCTTGACAACCGTCGAGCAATCACCACCCAACCCTAATCATGTTCCACCGTATACAGATTAGAATTAAGTGGAGGGAGATGTGATCATCGACCAAATCAATTTATAATTTCAGAATAAAAACCTTAACACAACCGCATTCGGAATTTAATACTGAATTATGAATTGAAACCAGAAGAAGAAAGAAGAACAAATTTTATTCATTTCAAGCACAAAACTCAAGCACAACAAATAGGTCCAGCCTCCCCTCTTTCCGATCACTCAAATGAAACTACCCCTCCATGGATGGGGTAAGCGAGATAATGCGGGAGAGGAGAGACATTTTAAAATAAAAGAAATAAAAGAAAAAAAATTCTGAGAAGTTCTTCTCCTGGGTGCCCCAGAAGAAATGGGGTGGAGAATGGGATGTGTTGAGGAGGGGGAGCTCTCCTCCTTTTATAGCCAGATTTCGGTCCTCCGAATGTTGTCACGTTTTTGGCCCCATAAATGACTTCTTCACGCGTTTAGTCCTTCTTCAATGTTGTTCATAATTGTCCTGGACGTGTCCCCTCAAAATCTCAGCGGATTTGGACAGGTATGCCGAGAGTTATGGCCCTTTTACTCTAATCATTTATTCTGTCCAGTCAGAATCTCCAAAACGTCAAACCCAGGATTATGTAGCTTTAATGGACCCTCAAACGGACGAATCCCACGGTGCTTTCTTCATAAAAGATGCTCCAACACTCATTGCGCGTCCACCCACCGAATTTTGGAAGATTTGGGCCCACAATGAATGAGTTAGGGATCCCACACCAAAACTAGGCAGAACTGGAAACAATTTTCTTGATCCCACTTGTGAGCATCCTTTGAGCTTCCATATGGACGATTCAGCTTTTAGTCCAAAAATAGTAAATGCATCCCTGGATGTGTAGGATCTGGAAAAGAAAGAATTTGTCAATTCGGATCAATGTAGATAATGTTATGGCCAAACTATAGAAAATAGTTGAAACTGTTAAAAATCCAAAATGGCCAATTTTTACTATTCAGCTCAAAATAACACCAAAATCATAAAAATGAAAAAATTCAACTTAGAGGAACACTTTTGTGAGTTTAAAACAGTGATATTAAATATAAATTAATTGAAAATATTTGTTCTATCAATTCCCCCACACTTAAACTATGCTTGTCCTCAAGCATAAAATCTCAACATGGAATTCAAAGGACACCAATGTCACCAATATTTAAATTTAATATGGAATAAAATCAAATGATTATAAATGTCCAATCAAACTTTCCAGTTCCACAAAAATATCAATTTAATTTCTCATTTTTCAAAGAAACAATAAATTCATGCATTTTACTTTTCCCCTTTGAAAAATAATGAAGCTTCTCCTTTCATTCATTCCAGCTTCTCAATTTATTATTATTAAACATGCCAAATCATGACCTACCTCACTTTTGAATATTTTCTCTCATCACTCATGATACAATTAATAGTGGAGTTATGCTCATATCATGAGAACATACACCTTATCCATAGGCTTGTAATGTAACTACTTTCTCCACTTTGTAAAAACAAAACACACATAAAATCATGAGGACTTGAAATAAAGGTTCAAATGACTCTGTGGCTTAGGGTTGGTGGGGCGTGGAAAAACAATATTTTATTTACCTAAGTATAGTATAGAAGTTGATCCTAGGTAGTCTCCCGAAGAGGAGTGCACACAAAACAAGGTTGTCACTTTTTGTTGGTTTTCTTAAAAAGATTGGTTTTAACAAATTTGAATGACTATGAGAGAAACAAACAACAGAAATTGATTGATTTTAACAAATGATAAAGGCAGTGATTGGATTGGGTTTGACTAGACTTATTGTTGTGCCATCATGGTTTCCAATTTTTATCTCTTTTTCTTCCTTAAACTGGTAAGAGAGATGTGATGAGAATTTTTCTTTCTAAAACCTTATATTGGTCTATCCTCCTTCCAATGTGTTTAGGGTTGTAGAAGGTCTCTTGATTAATTAGAGCAATCCCAGACCTAGAATTGTTGTTCCTTAATAAACCAAGATTTCAACATACAATCCTACACACGTGCTTGACAACCGTCGAGCAATCACCACCCAACCCTAATCATGTTCCACCGTATACAGATTAGAATTGGGTGGAGGGAGATGTGATCATCGACCAAAGCAATTTATAATTTCAGAATAAAAACCTTAACACAACCGCATTCGGAATTTAATACTGAATTATGAATTGAAACCAGAATAAGAAAGAAGAACAAATTTTATTCATTTCAAGCACAAAACTCAAGCACAACAAATAGGTCCAGCCTCCCCTCTTTCCGATCACTCAAATGAAACTACCCCTCCATGGATGGGGTAAGCGAGATAATGCGGGAGAGGAGAGACATTTTAAAATAAAATAAATAAAAGAAAAAAAATGCTGAGAAGTTCTTCTCCTGGGTGCCCCAGAAGAAATGGGGTGGAGAATGGGATGTGTTGAGGAGGGGGAGCTCTCCTCCTTTTATAGCCAGATTTCTGTCCTCCGAATGTTGTCGCGTGTTTGGCCCCATATATGACTTCTTCACGCGTTTAGGCCTTCTTCAATGTTGTTCATAATTTTCCTGGCCGTGTCCCCTCAAAATCTCAGCGGATTTGGACAGGTATGGCGAGAGTTATGGCCCTTTTACTCTGATCATTTATTTTGTCCAGTCAGAATCTCCAAAACGTCAAACCCCGGATTAGGTAGATTTAATGGACCCTAAAACGGACGAATCCCCCTGTGCTTTCTTCATAAACGATGCTCAAAAACTCCTTGTGCGTCCACCCACCGAAGTTTGGAAGATTTGGGCCCACAATGAATGAGTTAGGGATCCCACACCAAAACTAGGCAGAACTGGAAACAGTTTTCTTGATCCAAATTGTGAGCTTCCTTTGAACTTCGATATGGACGATTCAGCTTTTAGTCCAAAAATAGTAAATGCATCCCTGGATGTGTAGGATCTGGAAAAGAAAGAATTTTGCAATTAGGATCAATTTAGGTAATGTTATGGCCAAACTACAGAAAATAGTTGAAACTGTTAAAAATCCAAAATGGCCAATTTTTACTATTCAGCTCAAAATAACACCAAAATCATAAAAATGAAACAATTCAACTTAGAGGAACACTTTTGTGAGTTGAAAATAGTGATATTAAATATAAATTAATTGAAAATATTTGTTCTATCTCCATTACAATGCAAGGTACATAGGTAGCCTCTTCGAGGTTCAATCCCAACACCGATTCATTCAGACCCCATTCATGTCGTTTCACCAAACCCTTTTGAACTATGTGGTCTTTGATCTTTTCCAAGGTGACGTACATAAGAAGCCTCCCATAGTTGCAAGCCCAAAAGCCTATTGGTTCCGACCACTAGCATGTCAGTTCCCACCCAACTTCAACTATGTGGTATTTGATCTTTTCCATGGGAAGGTATGTAGGAATCCTCCATGAGGATCAAGACCAACAACCATTGGTACCAACTACCTCATTTTGGTTCACCGAGCCCCCCCCCCCCCCATATCCTGAACTACGAGGACTTTTATCCTTGCTAAGTCATGGTACATAGGAAGACTCCACAAGGATCAATCCCACTACACATATATCGCTCTATCCCCCTCACGTCGGTTGACCAACAACTTGGGATGCCTCAGAGCATAACCCCAAAATGATCCTACATCATGAACTACGAGGACATTGACCCTTGTCTCCTGGACAAGGTACGTAGGAAGAAACCCTGAGGTTCAATCCCAACCACTGATTGTTTCAAACCCATTCAAGTTAGTTCACCACACCTAGGAATCCTAGAGTTTAATACTCAATCACACACCCAAAATACATGTACTTTGATCCATGCCATGGAAATGCGCGTAGGAAGCCTCCACGAGGTTCGAGCCCAACATCCAGCAGTCCTATCCATCTTCATGTTAGTTCACAACCCATATTGAACTACGCGGGATTTGATCCTTGTCTCCTAGACAGGGTAATTAAGAATCCTCTATGAGGTTCAACCCCATTCAATGGTAAACCATAGTTTTCTCATCTAGGGGTATGCTGTTGTGACCCCTTCCAGAGGTAAGCCATTGTGACCTCATCCATCGGTAATCCTTTGTGACTCCATTAAGCAGTAAGATGTTGTCAACCCCATTCAATGGTTAGATGTCATCAAACCCATTCAAAGTAAGTCATTAGCATCCAAATCTAGGGGCAAGCTGTTGTGACCCCATCCAGCGGTGAGCCACTGAAAACCCCAATCAGTAATATGTCATCATCTCATGAACTACGTGGACTTTGATTCCCTGCCTCGGGGATACATTGGAAGCCTCTTCATGGCTCAAACCCAAAACCATCATCATCCTCATGATGGTTCCATCCCATTAACCATCCACATCATTCAACCACTCCATCACCCATCCTGATTCTTACCCGGGCTGCCACATCCCGGTGAAATCATGCAGCCTCATTCCCCCATTCCCCTCAATAGTAACTGGGACGTCATCCACACATTGGACCCAACATCAATGTTCCCTCTAGGGGTTGCACCCATCAGATCCACTCTAATAAATGTTCTGATCAGTCTGATCAGTCTCTTCTGGATATTAAACATGCAGAATACCCTGTGTCAAACACTGGAAGCTGGGGAAAACCTAAGACACATGCCTATGGCATATAATTACCTACATTCGACGTTGGATCCCCTGGGCTTCTGAGCCCTCAATAATACCTATAATAAGGGGAATAAACCTATACGCACAAGTTTCCTAGAATCCAGACATGCCAGTGATGTCCTACGTGACTACTCCCCTAACCGAAGGTTAATTCCCTAAATGGACACCTTGGAATATCCTAACAGAAGCAGTGTAATTTACTGGTGTCCATAAAGATGTGGAAATAGGAGGAGTTTGGCGAACAACTTCTTAAATATATAATGGAGACCCGGACTAGGTGACGGGTTCTGAGGAGGAATACATGGAAGGAAGAAACGACATCCCATCATCCAGTTTCGATCATGGAGAAAACGTCCATGAACAAGGAACGGATGCCGCCTGCCTTTGGAAAGTGGGAGTGCTGGGAAACAGCTGCGTGTCCCCCACAGACGGATGTGCGTTCCCATCGAATGCGTCAGAAACAGAAATGGTGTAGTTGACTGTTGACGCTCCTTTCGTCACAGAATCTAAAGATCGGAAAAGGGAATATCTGATCTCAAAGTGATTCAGCCTTTGAAGAAAACATCAAAAATCAACAAAGGAAGGAATAAAGGATCAACAGCAACCTCACCGCGCAAGTTATCTAACTAGCGCGCAAGTGTACCTGCGCGGCTACCTTGGTCGCGCAGGTGACTTGCGCGACCTAATTGGTAAACGCCCGGTAACCGCCTGGGGTCTTCTTTTGCCTATAAATAGACCCTGTGGGCCCCCAATTCAGGAGGATCTTTTTCCAGAAACTCGGATTGAAGCTCCCGACGCCCAAGTCTCTTCTCAAAGCTTTCGGAACACTTCTAAGGTAATTTCTTACCTAGAACGGAAGATCTAAAGAGAAGAAGGAAGGCCTAAGTGTTGAAACTGATCAAACACTTGCGCGCCGACTTATTTCCTTCAATATAACTTGCGCGTCCCTTTTTTGGAAGAACCTCGAGAACATTATAAAGGGTTTAAAAAAGAGTCGCTCAAGTATTTCAATGCTGGTTGAAAATCGCGCAAGTACACTATGTGTCGCGCAGGTATACATGCGCGACCAATACTTGCGCGCCCACGGAAGACTTGCGCGCCTTGCAAGACTTGCACGCCCCTATCTTTTTGGGTGCCCATCTTGCCCATTTTTACCCCTCTTAAGCCATTTCACCTTTCCTTTTCAAGATTCAGTCTTCAAGACACTCTTCAAAGCCATTTATGGCATGATTTCTTGATTTGACTTTCTTATCTGAAAGGAATTCTGTGGAATCTCTCTCAAAGTCTAGTGATTTAAATATCCTTATGTCACTAAAATACGGAGAGTTCATTCATTAAACCTCATCCTTTAAGATGAGAGAATCCTAACCTGGGTCTCCTTTTCAGGAATAATCCCCAGTGATAAAACCTTTAATCTGGGCATCTTCCTCAGGAGTAAGCCCCAAATTCTTAAAGTTCCCAATCTTGGGCATCCTCCTCAGGAGTAAGCCCCAATCAAGTCCTTTAATCTTGGGCATCTTTCTTAAGAATAAGCCCCAACCTCAAATATGGGCATCCTCATCAGGAATAAGCCCCAAACCTTAATCCCTAACCTGGGTCTCCTTTTTCAGGAATAAGACTCAGTCATAACCTTGGGATTCCTTTTAAAGAATAAGCCCCAAGTCTCCTAACCTGGGTCTCCTTTTTCAGGAATAAGACTCAGTCATAACCTTGGGTCTCCTTTTCAGGAATAAGCCCCAAGTTCCCTTAAATTTCTCTTCACCGGTTATAATTTACCTTTGATTTGGGTTTCCTTTTCAGGAGTAAAACCCAATCATAAGTCCCCTCCTAATTTGGGCATCCTCCTTAGGAGTAAGCCCCAAGATTAGAGTATTCAAATCTCCATGAAGCACATATAACTTTATGGGCCCTGTTCATGGATTTTCTCCCTAAAAGTAAATCCTAAACCTTCATCTATCTGGGCAGTCATCCATACATAAGCCCCAAAAAAATTCTTATGATTGCATCTTTTATGGCACAATTGTCTAAATTTTTACCAATACCTCTTGTTTCTCACACCGAGCATGACTCACGTGAGCTTAGAGTGTAAAAGTAATTATGACATTCATATTTGAGCCATCAATCATAAACATCATACTCCATAACTCGAACTACGTGGGTTCTGATTCCTTTTCCAAAACAAAGGATACGTAGGTAGCCCATTTATGGGTTCGATCCCAACTTTGAAATAATCTCTGTCCTTCTGAATGACGATAAACTTCAAGTGCCCCACTGAGTGGCTTTAAAACCAGCCTGGTCATCATAATGACCAAGAGAATTTTATATAAATGTTTTTGAAGGATACCATTGACCAAGAATCTCTAAACAGATATAGATGATTCTCTATTGATGAAGAACCTCGAATACATATAAAAGATTCTCTAAATTTCTTGCATATTTAATCATTGATTGTTAAAACTAAAGGAAAGCACATTTTATACTTGGTAATGTAAAAATGATTCACGAACATAACTTAAATCTATAAAGAGAGTCCCGGAGTAGACAATAATTCCCCTCAAAAAGGTGTGATGAGTCCGACCTCCCATCCTCTCGACCAATGAAAATTCCTAAGCCTCATTATTCCAAAAGCTAATGAGCGCCTGCCTTTGGAAAGTAGGTCCAAATGGATGTGGAATCATTGGATGTTTCCGGTTCTACGAACAAACCCGTTGGAAACCGATCGGAACGTTTGAATCTCCCGTCCAGGAGGTCATCCCCGGATTCCGTGCGAAACAAAAATGGTGAACCCGACGTGAATCATTAACCAAGTTAAAGTGATGTTATTCTTATTTGTTAGGCCCCTTGGGCCAACAAAGCAATCATTGACATGTGCTCATCCAAAAGATGCAGTGGTCAGATTCATCTTGATTATGTCTGTTACATGGAACATGCACTCTTTTCTCAAGATCTTCTGCAAAATGGCTTTCCTTAAATTCACCCCTGTGAATACTGCTGCTGTGAACACCTCTACTGTGAGGTCTGCTGCTGTGAAAACCAATGCTGCTACTCCTGCTGGAACGTCATCCGCCCTGAGGATGACATCACCAACTCTGCGTCTTCAATGCTGGGTTTCTAATGCACTGGTTAAGGAGTACCGTCGCAACGGTACTATCCCAACTATGGAGGCCGCTCGTGAAGCCCTCCAAGTTAACAACTCTACCTGGTCGTCCGGACAACGGCGGCCAGCAATCAAGAAGCAGGCGGTGCTGACTACTGTCTCCAACCGTTTCGGGTCGTTATCCTCGGAACGCAATTTCCATTCACTCCCTTACTCTGAGGAAGTGAATGAGCAGGTCCCGCAGGACCTTAATTCAAAAAGATAGGAGTCCTTCTCAAGGGCTCCCATCAACAATCGCCGCCAGACTCGTGCGGTAGTGCGCCCTCAACATGATGAGGGTACCGACTCCAGGCATTCAGCTCAGGTTCCTCGAACCCGAGCAGGCAAGATGAACCGCCAGAGATGGAATCCGGTTAATAATAAGCAGGTTGTCATCCCTGCCATCTCCGGAGAAGTCCACCAACCTAACTTGGTGGCAAACAACGAGCAGGCATACACACCTGTTCGTTTTAATTCTGCTGTCCATCAGACTCGTCTGACAGCATCAAGCCTATCCCGCCAGGCAATTCCGGCAGAGTACCATAGGCAGGAACATACACTTGCTTATACATCACCAGTTAGTCAGCAGGCTCGTCTGACTACATATGATGGATCTCGTCAACCGCGTTTGGCGAAGTGTAATCAGCAGGCACATACACCTGCTAATACTAATCAGGCCTACCAACAGTCTCGCTTGGTAGCGCCCGGAGAAGTCAGTCGGAAAGTCCCGACGACAAAAAAGGAGGCAGACTCAACTCTCTGCCTCCACACTTGAGTACTGTCAGGATTCACTGACAGGAAAAGGAGGACAGGAGCAGGCACATACACCTACTCCAATCCCGGAATGGACGTATATCCCCGTTCCGATGGCTGAAGTCACCAAACATATTTTGTCAATGGTGAAAGAGCAGAAGCAAATTCCTGCTCATATTCTGGATGCTTGCCAGGATATCATAACAGCTTCAGCATCATCTCAGGGACAGACACATAAATCTATCCCTAGCAATGGAGTGACACATCAACGATTCACTCCGGAACAGACACACACATCTATTCCAGTCCAAGAGGGTTATGGGGCATACTCCCCCATATCATACGGACAACCAATTCAGGCACATACACCTGATTTGAGTGGAGATCGTCAGCCTAACCTGACCATCTTTCCTGATCAGGCACATACACCTGCTCAGAGCAATCACTTCCGTCATCAACTGGTTTCTAAAGCGAGTAAGAAGGCATCTAAGAAAAAGATCCGCCCAGCACAGTCAGGAGATCAAAGGCCAATCTGCAACAAGGCCTTGCTCGATGCTGGAGTTCTTAAAGCCATCAGACATTTATCTGTCGGAATTCAAGATTCTACTCCCTCAGTTCCCAATAACGGGAACATTAATTCTGAAGGTCTTCAACAGAAACTTCCTCATGAAGACTTGCTTCATGAAAATTCGGTCAATCTTGAAGTTTCTTCTTCAGATGAGAGCCACAAGAACCCTCTGTGTGGTCAGAAGACCAAGGAGCAAGAGATTTCATCTTTTGCTGTAACCCATCATGACGGTCCTCCTCATGGTGATGAACTTCGCTGCGAAAGTCCTCTCCGCAGTAGTGATTCACGTTGTCTCGAAAATTCTTCAGAAGGCAATGTAGTGACGAGAAAGCCCTCCTATCTCGAGGCACTTGCAAACGTAAAACCAATCATGTCTGATGCTTTACTATCGGCAGGTGAAACTCTTTCTCCATCAGAGGATAGCCTGAGGTTCAGGTTATTCTCCGAACCATCCCTGGGTCATTCATCTTCCACCATGAATAGTGATTTCTCTACCAATCTTGTTGAATCCGATGAAGCAACAAGGAAACACCAACTCTGGTCCAAACAGGTAGAAGAATCTTCATTTAATGATAAAGAGGAAATGCTGAACATGAGGAAAAAACTGACAAAAGGTGAAGTACCAGTCATGTTTTGGCCTTTGGCTGACTCCCAGTACGACATTCCAAAGATGTTGACGGATGATGGAATCCATGATATTCGTCTCAACATATGGAAAACTCTTTGTCAATTAAAGAAGAAGGTATTATCTTGTGATGAATATGAAAATCATCTTAAGATAATAGAAGGGTTACAACGCCAGATTGATTTGGCATCTCTATCAGTCTCTCGTTATCCGAAGGCTGAAAAGCAACAGAGAACCCTTCAACGTTCATGACTTGGCGCACTAAGAAAATTGCGTCAGTTAATTTCCAATGCTCCATCTGATGTTCATATCAGAGGATGGGGTGTTCATGGAGCACTACATTTCACAGTGCTTTCCAGTCAGCAAAGCCCACCGAAAATGGTCTCATGCAATGTTATTGCCCATGGCCGGCCACAGTCAATGGGCTTTGTTCATAATCAAAAGCTTTCTCAAAAACAAGCTTCAACTAGTTCCTCTCAAAATCAAGTATATAGAGAATAGGTTGTTGAATTTATCCTACATCAAGCAGGCGAGAATATTGCAGAAGCTTCTCGTCTGGAGCAAACACGTCATCAAATGACAGAAATTTCAGAAATCATCCAATGGTCTGTTGAACCAGGTGATAAAACTGGATACAGGTTAATGCATCCAGCTAATTTCCGAACTAAGATTTGCAAGATCAAGAGAGATTTTAAGAATATCTCAGACATAGCATGTCAAGAGACACCCCAGCTTTCCAGACTGGGGACTTCTCTAACCCAACCCTCAGAGTCAACGAATGGGATTCGAGGAGTTGAGGGGAAGCAGCAGGAACATCCCCAGTCCACCGGACTGGGGACTTTTTCAAATCCTCAATCCCTCCATCAGAGAAAGTCAGTATTCTCTCGATTAGGGAATAAGCCTCAAGAGGAACGAAGAGCCAAGCTGTCAGGAGATTCTCTCCAAGTGACGGTTCTCCAAGAAATTCCTGAGGGATCAAGTCAACGGAATGCCATGTCTCATCATGGACATGGAAGGAGACAATATCACAGAAATGCTGATAGAAAGGATTCCATGCAATATTCAACCATTAATGTCATCAATGTCGTTGCTGCTGATTCACCAGATGAGACTCAATCAGAGGGATCAGACGAAGAGGTTCCTGCTCAAGAAGTTGCGCACACAGACCTAAATGAAGAAGGTGTGCGCACACGTAATCAAAGGCTTACCCAAAATCTGGGTATTCCTTCAAGTAACCCACTTCCCCCTCTCCGAAAAGGATCCAATAAGGGGAAAGGAAAGAATCAGGTTACTTCTCACCCTTCCTCTAAAAGAGGTCAATCGCTCTCATTAGAGCAAAGGTTTTCACAACAGGAGGAAGAAATGAAAGAATTAAGAAGGTCGAATGCAGAACTACTTCAGAGTAGTCTTCTTCTTAAGAATTCTGAAGTCCGACAGCCGAAGGAATTTGTTGTAACTACTGAGATGGATCAAGAATATCCTCCTTTATCAGTACACCCTCAGAGGTCTAATCATATGGGTCAAACGCAACAATGGTTGGCAGCACTACCATTAGTTGCAGCACCAACCACCACGTCTGTCCAAGATCCATTCATTACACCTACCCAAAACCAAGTTCAACCTGACGTTTCTCAAAAGTTAATAACTACTATTGAGTCATTAACAGCTCGGTTAGAAACTATGGAAGGGAATCGGGCGCAAGTTCAACCTGAAAAGAAAGTTTACCCTGAATGGGTAGATTCAATTTCTCCTCCATCCAGTTTTGGAAACCCTATTTTCCCTACTTTCAATGGATCAGGCGACCCTGAACAACATTTGACGCATTACGTGTCTTGTTGTGATCCTATGATGGGAACTCCAGAACAGCAAGAAGCAGTGAATCTCAGATGCTTCGTGCAAACCTTTCAAGGACCAGCTTTTGTCTGGTATACAAGCTTGCAATCCCGGTCAGTCATCGGATGGGAGGATCTTCGTCAAAAATTCCTTCTTCAGTTTAGCTCAACTTTGCCAAAAACGACAGTTTTCGATCTTACAAACTGCAAGCAAAGGGATAATGAAAGAGTCTCTGATTTCATTTCTCGTTGGAAGGGATTAACGTATTCCTTGAGTTTAGCACTCCCTCAGGAGGAATTGTTGCCAATCTGTGTGGAAAATTTGCGTGACGAATTACGCACGCCATTGATCCCTATGAAATACACAGGAGGGTTTCGAGACCTTACTTCAATCGCTCAACAGATTGAAGATTCCCTTATACAGGCTAAGGTTAAATCTCGTGTAATTCCATCAGCTCCAGGAAGAAGAATGGGTAAAGCAGAAACTGCTACAGTTATGCTTAAACAGGCACCTGTACCTATTTCTACCTCAAAACCTTCATCTTCTCGAAGGGCTCCACCTCCTGAATGCCAACAACAAAGGCTGTTTCGTCAAAATGATCAAAAAGATCAACGACAAAAACAATTTGAGGATATGAAGAGTAAAACATACTCTTTCCGAAGTGAGCAAGTTCCTGGTTACTTCATTTCAGCTCTGGAAAATAATTTGGTTCAATTACCAGTACCGAAGAGGCCAAACAAGGAAGGAGATGAAGACAGTCCCAATTATTGTCCCTTTCATCAAATGTTGGGGCATCCCATCTAGGAGTGTTTTGTCTTTAAAGACCTCCTGCAAAAGATGGTCGACTTGAGACAAGTCAAATTGAAGGGTTCTTCAGCTCATGTAGCGTGTATTACCGCTACAGATCCAGAGGAAGGATGCGAGTGGCAGGAAGTCAAAAGCAAAACTACGAAAAAATATGATGATTGGATGGTCAGAAAGACAATCAATCGGACCCATTCCATTTTGCGAACACAATTGAAGAAGCCAATTGTGTCTCCTACAAAAGCTGTAGTAAAGCCTCCATCAAAAGACAAATCCTCAAAAGGGCAGCACAATTCAAAGAAGAAAGAGGAATCAGGAGAAGATGAGTTTGTATCAAAGCCTAAATTGTCTTTGACTCTGGTAGATTTCATGCCATCTACTTCAAAGCCACAGGCACCGTCCCACCAAACGACACAGCCTAAACAGGCTAACCAGGCAGAGTCTTTATCAGACGAAGAGTTAATCTTTGGTTCTGTTAATATGATTCAATTAACAGATTCATATTCCAGTCTTGATGAGCCTGAATTCCCTGTATCAAATAAGGGAACCCGAGGAAGTTCTAGAGGTTCAGGATATAGGGGAAGACGTGGATCTTTCCGAAGCCACTACTCTAATTCTACCCCTGCTAGCACTGTATATGCAGCAGAAACTCGTGGTAGAGCCCTTCAGCAAGCTCAAAAAGAACAAGCAAGTTCTTCTGCCAATGGCCAACTCAGCTTCGGCACAGTTATTTTGGAAGACCGATTAAAGGTTCCATATTCTTTATCTCAGCAAGTAAATGGATCTAATCAGTCTAATCTTCCAAAACCAATGATGTTGCCAACTTCAATACAAGATGCATCAGCTTCCAAAGCATCTACTTCCAAGGTACCTGCTAAACCGCATATTCCTATTGGGAAACGCAGACCTCTAGATCAAAAGTATGATATATTGAAACACTTGGCCCAAGTACCAGCCAAGTTATCAATTTTGGATGATTTGAATCTGTCAAGAGATCTTCGGGAAGCACTCATCGAAGCTTTGTCAAGTCCTCAGGAGTTTGAAGCTGAAATTGCTGCAGCTGAAATCTATCACATAGAGAATAATCCTGCAGAATGCCATGCAGTGATATCTTTTACTAATAAATATGAATATGATGTTGTGCATGGGCACATAAAACCTTTGTACATATCTGGTAAAGTCAACGGTATAGATGTTCGAAGAGCTTTCATTGATAATGGTTCAGGAGTCAACCACATGCCCATTCGCACACTTCGTCGATTGGGCCTCACGGAATCTGATTTATCTCCTTCTACCATGATGTTGCAAGGATATGATAAAAATGAACAAGAACCAATGGGAGAAGTTATGCTCAGAACTCAGTTTGGAGATCTTGTTTCCAATTCGGATTTCATGACTGTTGATCAAGACTCAGCTTTCAATATCTTGCTTGGAAGACCCTGGCTACATCAGCATGCAGCTATTCCGTCATCATACCATCAATGCCTCAAATACTGTTTCGATGGTCAAGTTGGGACATTGTATGGTGATAAGGCCCCGTTCAAGACATGTGAGTCTCAATACATTGAGGCGGAATTTTATCACATGAAGGGAAGAGAAAATTCTACAATGAAGGAAATTACCAAAGTTAATGCTCCATATGGTTTGGAAAAAATTCCAATAAATCCATTTTCACATGTGAGTACAGATTATGTGTTACCTATCAGTAAAATTGACAAAATAGGCCCAAATCAAAATACTCTTATGGAAAGATCCATAATGTCAATTATGGCAATCGAGCCAGACAACATGGGAGAAATTGGTAACTTACCAAGCAGTGGTGAAAGCATAAGTGGTGACGTTTTCATTTCGTCTGCTGAAATCCAACAAGTCTATACTTCGCTAATCAGGCCAGAAGAAGTTATAGCAACACCAGAGGTGAATATTTATGTCGATTCTCAATCCATAATCTCCTCTTTATTTCCCAAAGAAGACCCTTTATCATCAATAGGGTCGGAAATGGAAGCTTCTTCTACAAAATGTGAAAATTTTGACATCTCTTATGATCATGAGAATTTCATTTTTTTCATCTACTTTGCAAGTAGAAACGGAAGAAATAACACATGATGAAGAGGAAGAGGAAGATCTTAGAGATGCTCCTCCAGCATTTGAAGAGGGTATCTCTACCACTGTGGATGAACTCAGAGAAATAAATCTGGGTACAGAGAAAGATCCACGCCCCACTTTAATTAGTGAGGCCATGACCCTTGAAGATCAAGAGATGTATATTTCTTTTCTAAAGAAAAATAATGATATTTTTGCTTGGAATTATACAGAGATTCCTGGCCTTGATCCTGATGTTGCCACCCATCATTTGGGTTTGCCAAAAGAACATCGAGGATTCAAGCAAGCCGCGAGAAGAACACACCCAACCTATGCTTCCAAAATCGAGGTTGAAGTGGATAAGCTTATCAAAGCTAACTTCGTCAGAGAAGTTCAATATCCCAAGTGGTTGGCTAATATTGTCCCTGTAAAGAAGAAGAACGGACAAATTAGGGTTTGCATCGATTTCAGAGATCTTAATCAGTATTGTCCTAAAGATGATTTCCCAGTTCCGATTACAGAACTCTTAATTGATGCGACGGATGGCTATGAAGTACTTTCTTTCATGGATGGATATTCTGGATATAATCAGATCTGAATGGCCCCAGAATATGAGGAATATACAGCCTTCAGAGCTCCACAAGGTGTGTTTTGTTACCGGGTGATGCCATTTGGTTTAAAGAATGCAGGTGCAACATATCAACGCGCCATGCATCGTATCTTCAAACCTTTTCTAGGGAAGTTTGTTGAATGCTATGTAGATGATTTGGTGGTTAAATCCAAACAACGTTTTGATCACTTGGCTGATTTGGAAGTCGTATTCCACAAGCTTCGACAAAATAATTTGAAGATGAACCCCTTAAAATGTGCTTTTGGGGTAACCTCAGGAAAATTACTCGGCTTTGTTGTACGCCATCGTGGTATTGAAGTCGATCCTGAGAAGACCAAATCAATCCTTGGTATGTCACCTCCTCAGAATTTGAAATAATTAAGATGACTTCAAGGACACTTAGCCTATATTCGGCGTTTCATCGCCAATTTGGCAGGAAAAAATTTACCCTTTACCAAATTATTGAAGAAAGGAGTCACTTATCAGTGGACTGAAGAATGTCAAGAAGCATTTGATGTTCTCAAGAAATACCTCTTGAGTCCACCAGTACTCATGCCACCTGTTGAGGGTAGGCCTCTTATCCTCTATGTGACAGCTTTAGAGCGATCATTGGGTGCCTTTCTCGCTCAAAAGAATGATTCTGGGAATGAAAATAGTCTCTACTATCTCAGTAGAACTATGCTTGAAGCAGAAACCCGGTATTCGAGTATTGAAAAGTGCTACCTAGCATTAATCTTTGCAGTTCAGAAACTGAGACACTACCTGCAACATCACGAGGTCCAATTGGTATCTTGTAATAATCCACTCAAATTCATCCTTAGTCGTCCAATGCTTACAGGACGTCTGGCAAGGTGGGCGGTTATTCTACAGCAGTTCGACATCTAGTATGTGTCTCAAAAGGCAATTAAGGGCCAAGCTCTGGCTGATTTCCTGGCTAAACATCCTTCAGTGGAAGACACGTATTCAGATATCGAACTCCCTGATGAGGAAGTTTTCTCTATTCAAGAGAGTCCTCAAACATGGGAAATGTATTTTTATGGTGCTTCTAGAAGTCCAACAGGGAAGAAAATGGAAAATCCTAAATTCAACAAAGTTGGTTTAGGAATTGTGCTCATTTCTCCAGATAAGGCAGTGTTACCTTATTCCTTTTTGTTGTGGGAAGGTGGTACCAATAATGAAGCTGAATACCAAGCTCTCATTACAGGCTTGGAGTTAGCGCTTCAAGCACAAGTGAATCACTTAAAGGTGAAAGGTGATTCAGACCTGGTAATCAAACAAGTCAATGGGGATTATGCCATCAGAAAAGAAGAATTAATCCCTTTGTATGATTACGTCAGAGAGTTAATGTCGGAATTCCCTTCAGAACCGACATTTTCTTATGTCCCAAGATCACAAAATGCTCAAGCTGATGCACTGGCTAATATAGCCACAGCTTTAGCAGATCCAAATCGGGACGAGACAACCATCTGTATTTCCCACCGTCGTGCAATTTCACTTTATGTTCAAGTCAGAACAGAGGAAATTAATGAAATTAGTCCCATTCCTGAACCGTATGGTCATACTACAGGACGGATGTCACCTATCAAGGAATACCTTCAAAATGGAACACTTCCACCTGATAGAGCCGAGAAAGAACAAATTCGGCGACGTGTGGTCAATTTTACTCTTTATGATGGTCCAAACCACCTCGAGAAAATTCTCTACAAATGTGGTTTTGATGGAGTTCTCTTTAGATGTATTGATGGTGAAGAGACAATGGTTGTCATAAAAGAAGTGCATGCAGGAGTCTGTGGTGTCCACCAGTCTGGACATAGATTGTCTGATCAAATTCGAAGGCTTGGATACTTCTGGCCTTCAATGATACAAGATTGTGTTCATTTCACAAAGAATTGTCATTCATGCCAAGTATATGCCAACTTCATTCATCAACCTCCAGAGTTGCTTCATACAGCTAAATACTCATGGCCATTTTCCACATGGGGAATGGATGTGGTGGGACCTTACCCTTCAGCTACGACCAAGTAGTTTAAGTACATTCTTACTGCTACTGATTTCTTTTCCAAATGGGCAGAGGCAGTACCTCTCAAAGAAGTCAGTTCTAAATGCATTGTTAGCTTCATCAAGTCTAACATCATTACTAGATTTGGTGTCCCTCATACCATATTGACGGACAATGGCACCAACTTCTGTTCTTATGAGGTAAAGAAATTGTATCAAGAATACAACATTAAGTCCAACCATTCATCTCGATATCATGCAGCGGCTAATGGCCAGATAGAGGCCTTCAACAAGACTCTTTCAAATATACTGCAAAAGATGGTGGATAAAGATAAGAGGTCATGGCCTGATAAACTCTTTCATGCTTTATGGGCTTATCGGACTACCACTCGCAATGCAACGCGGTCTACTCCATATTCATTGGTATATGGAACAGAAGCAGTCTTGCCAATTGAAGTTCAATTGCCCACACTCAGAATAGCCATTTGTGATCAGTTATCAACAGATGAGCAATCCCAAAAGCGGTTGAATGAATTGGAACAGTTAGATGAGAAAAGATTGTGCACTTTGCACCACTTGGAAATTTATCAGAATCGGATAGCACGAGCTTTTAACAAAAAAGTTCGTCTTCGTTCATTCATTCAGGGAGAATTGGTATTTGTTCTCAGAGCACCAATGATACCAGAAAATAAGCCTCCCAAGCTTGAACCAAAATGGGAAGGACCTTATTCAATACATAAGGTCTACTCCAATGGAGTGTATTCTCTGATCTCAATGGATGGAGAACACATCACGACTCCAACTAATGCCAGATTTCTGAAGAAGTATTTTGTATAAACACAAAATATTGTTCCCAGATCCAAAACAATCACATTAGATCATACTTTTGTCCTACATGACATTAAACTGTTATTATGTCCTATCTACATGACATTAAACTGTACAGAAGATCCTATATTTTGTCCGAGATGACATTAAACTATATTGTGTCTTAGCAACATGACATTAAACTATGTGGCACTTCCAACGTCCAGCATGACGATAAACAGTAAAAAGTCCCCAGAACTGATATCCTCATAATGGTTCACCTTAGTCCTAGCTACATGACTTTAAACTGTACAACACCAGTTCGTCCTTGCTATATGACGTTAAACTATACAGCAATGGTCCAATATGACTTTAAACTGCAACTTCGTCCCACATGACATTAAACTGTGAAAAAGTTCCCTAAACCGTCCAGCATGACCTTAAACTGCATCATCCACGGTCCATGCATATGACCTTAAACTATTCTCACTTTCATCCGACATGACGTTAAAATGGTACACTCTTTTGTCCTTACTGCATGACATTAAACTACACAGTCCCCCTTTCGTCCAATATGACGTTAAACTATTTTATCCCCATCGTCCTAACTACATGACGCTAAACTGTACAAAAAATCCTTGATAGGTCCTACATGACATTAAACTGTATTTTGTCCCTGTTACATGACACTAAACTGTGCAGCACCAATAGTCCTAACTGCAAGACTTTAAACTGCATAGTCCCTTTTTTTTATGTCCTACATGACATTAAACTGTGCATCGTTAAGGTTGTTATTACCTCTTGTTTCTCACACCGAGTATGACTCACGTGAGCTTAGAGCGAACATCAACCATAACATTCCCTTTGGGCCACTAACCATGTGTAAGTCCCAACAATATTTTTTTTATTATTAGATCATTGTCCACAAGAACAACTTGATCATTAATTCATTATTTAATTGAACTACACGGACTTTGATCCTCGCCCTCCAGGCTGGGTATGTAGGCAACCTACCAGGGTTCAAGCCCAAAAACAATCTCTTCACATCAGTTCACCACAACCTCATATGATGTTGATTTGTGAAACCGCCCGTGGAATCAATATCTTTACATTGATTCACTTTTGTCCTTGTTATATGACGTTAAACTATACAAAACTTTTGTCTGGTACGACAATAAACTACAATATTCTTTGATTCCCTCATTTGAGAAGGAACCATTATTGAAATTGATTTTTTTAATCATGTTTCATTTCAAAAGACTATGTGCATACATGGTAATGCCTAAACTTTTTATCTTAGGTTAAAACCATCATTGCACTAAAGTCCCCTTTCACCCTTCAAATGTACAAACCAAATTTGTACAAAGGGTAATTCTAGAACTACGTGGACTTGATTCCCATCCTTATGGGATACGTAGGAACATTCGAGTGTCCCTCGAATCCAGTCCCAAGTCTTTTGGGCCTAACCCCAAATTTCACTTTCAGTCCCTTGGCTGAAAAGTCCTCATGAAAACACACACTGTGTATTCATTATTATGGTCCGAATTCTATGACCCTAAACTAAGATCACTCATACTTTCGTCCTGCACGACGTTAAACTGCATTTCAGGAACTACGTATGGCTTGATTCTCATTCTTATGAGATACGTAGTGAAGTCCAAGTTTCAATTTAGGACCCAGCCACAACATGATTATGGTTTTCATTGACCCATGTATCTCTATATACATTGGACAATACCCATCTTTATTTGTTATAATCCTAACCTTAGATATTTTCAGATCTTCATAACCCTTTTCATGACTTCTAGTCACAAAAATGTCAAACTTCTGAGAATTCTTTTTCCTGACTATGCAGCACGTGCCCATAGGTGGCCTTGCATAAACAGTCCACATAACAGACTTGTCAGCCAAAAGATGCTATTCATTTGACCATGCAGCCAATGCCCATAGGTGGCCCTGCATATTTCAACCCCCTAACGGGTTTTGTTAAATAATAGTAACTTCATTCTTGGGAAGAATGCCTCTTTTGTCCTTATTTGTCTTAAACGACAGTATGTAGGGATCCGCAAAAATAGCCATCCTTAACATATTTTTCCCATATCCTTTTTCATGATATGAAAGTATTCAAGTCTATGGTTTATTCTTCTTCCCTACGTTTGGGTCAGACCTTCGTAGGAGTGATATTCATCCAGTTCTTCGATATTCTTGTTCGGAAATATCTTCTCCATAATCAAGTACCCCTTTCCATACAACAAACTCTATACTTTAGAAAATTTGAATCTCCATAAACTTTCACTGGCTTTTAGCACTAGGAAAGTAAATTTCGGGGAGTTCTTTTTCCTGACTATGCAGCACGTGCCCATAGGTGGCCTTGCATAAACAATCCACATAACAGACTTGTCAGCCAAAAGATGCTATTTATTTGACCATGCAGCCAATGCCCATAGGTGGCCCTTCATATTTCAACCCCCTAACGGGTTTTGTTAAATAATAGTAACTTCATTCTTGGAAACTACTTCTTCTAATGCCTTTTAGCTCTTTTTCATATCACTCCTCATATTCAAATATTCTTAAGCCATAGTTTACATATTTTCTCTCATACTTGAGTAT
This sequence comes from Viscum album, assembly GCA_963277665.1. NCBI lineage: Eukaryota > Viridiplantae > Streptophyta > Magnoliopsida > Santalales > Viscaceae > Viscum > Viscum album. The sequence goes on along the minus strand of OY728133.1, from coordinate 186,069,680 downwards.
GGTAATATGTTTTCAGATAAATTTTCAAGGAATTGAATCCATTTTTATCCATTTCGGTCAAAGCTATTTCGACCTTAAACATTAGCCCCTTTTTGTCTGGCATGCATGACTTTAAACTGCCCACAAAAGACAAAGGAACTCTGAATAAAAGTCAAGTTCCAGCACACTTGCGCACTGCCCTATGTGCCCTAAAGTCTTGCACGCCCCCTTTTCCTTTGGATGAATTCAATTTCCTCAGAGTCAAATCCTCATTTCTCTTCGGATCCAACTCTGAGGGGGGACTTTTGTTGACGCTCGTTTCGTCACAGAATCTAAAGATCGGAAAAGGGAATATCTGAGCTCAAAGTGATTCAGCCTTTGAAGAAAACATCAAAAATCAACAAAGGAAGGATGAAAGGATCAACAGATACCTCACCGCGCAAGTTATCTAACTGGCGCGCAAGTGTACTTGCGCGGCTACCTTGGTCGCGCAGGTGACTTGCGCGACCTAATTGGTAACTGCCCGGTAACCGCCCGAGGTCTTCTTTTGCCTATAAATAGACCCTATGGGCCCCCCATTCGGGAGGATCTTTTTCCAAAAACTCGGATTGATGCTCCGGATGCCCAAGTCTCTTCTCAAAGCTTCCGGAACACTTCTAAGGTAATTTCTTACCTAGAACGGAAGATCTAAAGAGAAGAAGGAAGGCCTAAGTGTTGAAACTGATCAAACACTTGCGCGCCGACTTATTTCCTTCAATATAACTTGCGCGTCCCTTTTTTGGAAGAACCTCGAGAACATTCTAAAGGGTTTAAAAAAGAGTCGCTCAAGTATTTCAATGCTGGTTGAAAATCGCGCAAGTACACTATGTGTCGCGCAGGTATACCTACGCGACCAATACTTGCGCGCCCACGGAAGACTTGCGCGCCTTGCAAGACTTACGCGCCCCTATCTTTTTGGTTGCCCATCTTGCCCATTTTTACCCCTCTTAAGCCATTTCACCTTTCCTTTTCAAGATTCAGTCTTCAAGACACTCTTGAAAGCCATTTATGGCATGATTTCTTGATTTTACTTTCTTATCTGAAAGGAATTATGTGGAATCTCTCTCAAAGTCTAGTGATTTAAATATCCTTATTTCACTAAAATACAGAGAGTTCATTCATTCAACCTCATCCTTTAAGATGAGAGAATCCTAACCTGGGTCTCCTTTTCAGGAATAATCCCTAGTGATAAAACCTTTAATCTGGGCATCTTCCTCAGGAGTAAGCCCCAAATTCTTAAAGTTCCCAATCTTGGGCATCCTCCTCAAGAGTAAGCCCCAATCAAGTCCTTTAATCTTGGGCATCTTTCTTAAGAATAAGCCCCAACATCAAATATGGGCATCCTCCTCAGGAATAAGCCCCAAACCTTAATCCCTAACCTAGGTCTCCTTTTTCAGGAATAAGACTCAGTCATAACCTTGGGCTGCCTTTTAAAGAATAAGCCCCAAGTCTCCTAACCTGGGTCTCCTTTTTCAGGAATAAGACTCAGTCATAACCTTGGGTCTCCTTTTCAGGAATAAGCCCCAAGTTCCCTTAAATTTCTCTTAACCAGTTATAATTTACCTTTGATTTCGGTTTCCTTTTCAGGAGTAAAACCCAATCATAAGTCCCCTCCTAATTTGGGCATCCTCCTTAGGAGTAAGCCCCAAGATTAGAGTATTCAAATCTCCATGAAGCACATATAACTTTATGGACCCTCTTCATGGATTTTCTCCCTAAAACTAAATCCTAAACCTTCATCTATCTGGGCAGTCATCCATACATAAGCCCCAAACAAATTCTTATGATTGCATCTTTTATGGCACAATTGTCTAAATTTTTACCAATACCTCTTGTTTCTCACACCGAGCATGACTCACGTGAGCTTAGAGTGTAAAAGTAATTATGACATTCATCTTTGATCCATCAATCATAAACATCATACTCCATAACTCGAACTACGTGGGTTCTGATTCCTTTTCCAAAACAAAGGATACGTAGGTATCCCATTTATGGGTTCGATCCCAACTTTGAAATAATCTCTGTCCTTCTGAATGACGATAAACTTCAAGTGCCCCACTGAGTGGCTTTAAAATCAGCCTGGTCATCATAGTGACCAAGAGACTTTTATATAAATGTTTTTGAAGGATACCATTGACCAAGAATCTCTAAACAGATATAGATGATTCTCTATTGATGAAGAACCTCGAATACATATAAAAGATTCTCTAAATTTCTTGCATATTTAATCATTGATTGTTAAAACTAAAGGAAATCACATTTTATACTTGGTAATGTAATAAGGATTCACGAACATAACTTAAATCTATAAAGAGAGTCCCGGAGTAGACAATAATTCCCCTCAAAAAGGTGTGATGAGTCCGACCTCCCATCCTCTCGACCAATGCAAATTCCTAAGCCTCATTAGTCCACAAGCTAATGAGCGCCTGCCTTTGGAAAGTAGGTCCAAACGGATGTGGAATCATTGGATGTTTCCGGTTCTACGAACAAACCCGTTAGAAACTGATCGGAACATTTGAATCTCCCGTCCAGGAGGTCATCCCCGGATTCCGTGCGAAACATTGACATAAAGGTATTCTATTCAATATGAAGATTAGTATAATTTGAGGCATTAATGGATTTGCATGTCACCAGATCCAGTTATCTGGCACCATGTCCTGTAATGAAAATAGTGGTCCTGGCGTGAAACTCACCAGAAGTTGGGGAAGTAGAACTTTGTACATCCTGATCTACGACGTTGTTAGTGTGGACTCCTCTTACTGATCATTGGAGACTGGATAACGTCGTGAAACTAGACGTCAATTCATTTTCCTCTTTAGCACTGATAAGTTAATCTCCCTACTCTTCAAAAATCAAGATGCTGCACCTGGAACATGATCACAGCATGCTAACCGACGCAAGGGTAGGGGTAGTGCCAATGCGGTAGTCCCGCGTGGCACTTCCCCTTATTTAACAACCTCTACACCCATGATCATGGGAAACTCACGCCCCCTATCCCTGTTCGAGGTCATCCAACAAAGGGTGATCAATGACCTGGTACCCCGCTACGAGGAGGAGGGTATTATACGGACTCGATATATGGCCTGACTGGATTTGGAGGCATCTGTTCCTCATCACCAACACCTCCCCCGAGGGCTGCACAGTGACCCGCTGCTTTCCACCTGGACATATAACCTTTTCGGGAGCCTTTACCCAGAACACTTTAATGATTCCATGCCCTGCGCCGAACAGGTATGTGATGCTTGGGTCAGCCCAGTCAGAGTTCCATTCCAGGGGATCTGAGCAAGGGCTCCCACCCATCCATGTCAGCGCCACTACACGGTATTTCTAGACGAGGAGGAGGTAAGCCACGTGCCTGCGCCACCAGCTCCGGTCTGTCAGACGTGATGCCAGCGTTCAGAGAAAGCTGAAGAGGACGCCCACCAAGGGGCGTCGACGTCAATGGATACTATGGCCAGAGCCACCACCGACACATATCACTAGTTCCCTATATACACTGAGAAAGGGAACAAATACGTCCAGCCTAGATTGAGGACCCATCCACCCCAAGGCAGGCTGGGTTGACTCTCTTGGTCGTCGACACAGGCAGTGGCTGCCATGAACCAAACTGCAGTGATGCCACCCAGTACAGAGGTCCTCCCCATACCACCACCACAGAGAACACAGATCTTCCCAACATTGAGGCTTGGAATGGAGTTCCACCCCACGCCACCTTCAATACAAATGAAGGTCTTCCCTATGATGGTGATGCTCAACACAAATGTCTCTCCCGGGTTCACTACACTGGGTCTGGAGTCATTCATCCTTCCCCCGACCGTCGGTGTGGAGACATTGCACATCCATTCTATCTTCGACATGGGGACCCTTCCCATTTCTTCTCAACAACTGGAGAAGGTCCTCCTCATGTCGACAACCAGATGGGTGAAGGCCATCCTCGCCTCACCAACACCCATCACGGAGGTCTTACCCATGTTCAGCTAGACCGGTAAAAGGACCATCCTCATACTGAGGTCACCCATGGAAACAATCATGGAGGTCCTACCAATGTTCCTTCCAGTTCCAGCAGAGGTCTAACCCACTCCATCATTACCCATAGAGGTCCTCCCCATGTCCCCTTTGATATTTTTCCTGGTGCTCCTCACACCCAGGATTTCTTATGAGGAAACCCTCTCTGCCCCATCACCAGTGCGGCTGAAGGACCTCATGTCAGAAATATTCCATGTACCAAAGAGCCACCCAGGGGAAGGAAGGTGGGTCGTCGCCACCATATCAAGAATCCTGGGAAGGTCCGAACGGAGATTAGACCAGTCTGTTTCTCAAACTCTAATGTGGAATACGACTCAGCGCAGGAACCTTCCACTCACTCATCCTTGTCAAGAGCTTGGGCAGGGAAGAGACACATAATCCTTGCAATCCCGAGACATGTGGTCCATCAAATTCCCACCTCCCTCCACAGGTATATGAAGGAGGATGAAAATCTGGAAACCCCACAGGTTACATTCATGCAATCACCACCGTCGTCACCAGAAGCACACTCTAACTCGATAATAGATCACAGAGAACTATTCTACGGTACCATGGTGGGCAAGCAGCAGTGTGATCTATTGCCAGTTTCCCTATCCCATGAGCCCAAAAGAATGGTCTTTATCCCATCTTATAGTGACATAGTGGCCATGTCGCTGAACTCTTCACAGGATAGCCTGAGATTAAGCATCAAGTTCGCATGTTCTCCATACTCACCACCGGCCAGCCTGTCATCCTAGCAATCGGCCTCAGTACTTCATATAGTTCCTCAGCCACCCCCAGTTGACAAATAGTGAAATCAAGTGCCAGACCCTGAAGCTGAGCTGAGGAGCTTGAAGAACATCTGCACATTGGACCACTTCCCTGAGATCATCAGGCCCGTGGCGGTGCTGAATTACTGCGTACTGAAATCCCTCACTGTAGAGGACATTGAGTGTTTCCACTAGACCCTCTCTGCGATGCAATTCACCCTTCATCATCAGTGAGGGGTTTATCCCAGAAGCCATGAACCTTTTGAATACATCGGCGAGCAATGTCGTCTAGTCGATTTGGCCATGCTCCCTGTGGCCTCACGCCTAGAGTCGCCAGGCCATTTTAAGGCCATTTAACATCAATGCGTTTAGAGTATCAAGGTACTCCACAAGATTATCAAGGAGGATACCCCCCCCCCCCACCCACATGAAAATTCATGGCTGGGGGTTGTATGATGCCCTCCTCTTTAGTCTTATTCTATGGCAACCCGACTCGCTAGGCGATATCGAGGACATACCCCCAGGAAGGGTCACAGTTAACTTGACTGACATAGAGGACAAGAAGGACGAGCTGGATATTCTTGATGGAAACATACCCCCCAAGGGTGTTCCACCACAGCTGGACCCATCTGGAAGAGTTACTCACAAGTAGATAAACTTACAAGGTCTCCCTGTGCCCACCAAGGCATTAGTACTCTGCCGAAATTCTGATAAGGATAAAGAGAACGTCATAGCTGCCAAGCAGTCCGACCCATCCACCTCAGTGGAGAAGATGGTGGAGGACCCTGAGAAGGCCACATTGGGCCAATAACTCGCCAAGTATAATATGTTAGTTGACCACCTCCAAGCTCAACGTGCTACAGAGCGATGGCCCGACTATGACAATCCTAGACCAGTACAGCAGGGGAAGGATAAACATCCCCTCGGTGAGCTTCCTCTAGGAAACCCTGATCATACTACTCCCATGGACAGGTTTGAGGTTGGAACATATAGAAAGAGGGCACGGTATGTACTACCAAACCCTCCCGAATGGCTCAACAATCCAAGGGATCCAGCTCATGTTCTCCGAGATTCCCCGATAGTCGCTCCACCAACCGCTCCATGAGCCACTGGGCCTACTTAACATGTTGAAGAACCCGCCAACGTGATTTTGGTTCAGGATGCCCTTCTAGAAAGAGACCCCACCCAGATAATTCTATGGAGACACTCATTTTCTACCTTGAGGAATTAGAAACATGACAGGTGGAAATCCCACATGATGGAAAGCCATACCCGACATGTGTGGATGATATGCCGACATCTTCTGGTTTTGGGAATCCCACCATCCTCACCTTTAATGAGTTGGGGGACCCGCCATAGCACCTAGCCCACTTCAACTCAAAGTTTGGGCCTATGTTAAGGACTCCAGCAACGTATGAGGCTACCCAGGTCTGCTGTTTTGTTCAGACATTGGAGGGGCCTGCATTCTTCTAGTACATCCAGCTCCCCATTGGATTCGTAACTTGTTGGGAGGACCTTTGCAAGAAATTACTATACTAGTTCAACTCCACCATGTGGAAAAAGAGAATCACAGACCTCTTCATGTGCAAACAATGACCTGATGAGCGTTTTGCAGACATTTTCACCCTATGGAAAGGACTCACAAACATTCTTGACATGCCATTGACTCAGCAGCAATTACTGATGACGTGTGTGGGAAATATTAAGATGGAACTAGTTCCCTCTCGGATCACACAAGAATACGCAGGAGGATTCCCAGAATTCTTCAATAAGGCCCAACGCCTGGAAGAAGCCCTACAAAAGGTCGTCCATGACCGTCTGTGGCCTCCCACAATTCCCGCGATAAGGGCTATCAGAGCTGAGCCCGCTGTAGTGGCCCAAATAGAAGCCCCAAGACAGCTATAATTATTACTAGTGGGGCCACCTCCGCAACTTCATAGAGGCATGCCACTACAGGCGCAGCCTCCATCCCAGTAGTGGCCTTCTCATAATGAGCAGGTGCCCCCGCATAATGCGCCTCCACTGCCTAGGTGGAACAATCAGGCTCCGCCTCTTCGACAGGTTCTTCTAGCTCCTCGTTATGGCCAGGCTCCAATGCCCCTCTTTCCTGATATAAGAAACTGGACCTACACGTTCAATGAGAATCTAGTCCTCTGCTATTTTTGAAGCATCTTGGATCAAGGGATTGTGTGTTTTTCTGAGTGCAAAAGGACAGAACAGGTGAACCTCATTGAACTCCCCAAATACTGCCCATATCATCAGATCCTCGGGAACACCCTCATGTAGTGCTATGTGTTCAAATACTAGCTTCATGAAGAGGTCGATAACAACATAGTCAAGCTAGGCCCAACCCCATCACAAGTGGTGGGTGTCTTCCTAAGGCTAGATAGCGACAACGAAGATGAAGGTGAGTGGAAGCAGGTTTCTAACAACTGTTCCCAGATGTATGATGATTGGATGGATCGTAAAATAGTTTCCCATTCCCATGGTATCATTTTTTCATTCCTGAATCATTTGAAGCCTTCAAAATCCACAACCACCACTTCTGCATCATCATCTTAGCTGGCCTCTTCCCAAAATAGCAAGAATTAGTGGCGCAAGGGAAATAAACACTCCTAGCCAATACCATCTTCATCCTGCACTCTCTGTGACTTTATGCCCCCCCCCCTGAGATGGAGATTCCTCCTAGAATCCACCCATTAGTGGATGACTCTTCAAGTGATAGTCACAGATACACTTCGGTTAACACCGTGGAGTTGGTAAACCCCTACAATACTCTTGACAAAGGGGAGCGTCAGGAGAACCTCTCCAACATCCCCTGCGGATGAAATCCTCGGTAGAGTCGTGGCTATATGGGTCATTGAGGCACATCAGTTTCCACTTCCTGCTAGGCCATTCACACTAGTAAGACCAGACTGCAGGCCCAGTGCAGAGTTCAGCACGCGCAACCACTTCATTTGGTGTCGTCAGGCCCGCCTACACCGATGTTTGTGCTAATGGATCATGTAGAGACACCATGACCAGGCATCAACCAACCTCACCCAGACACATGCCGATATTAGTTATCCGACCCCCATATAATAACTACTTTGCGGGCTTCGACTAGTGAGAAACAGGATATGCCCAGCACAAGTCAGTTGTCGGTCCATCCATCAGTGCCTGCCATGCCTCCAGTCACAGAGCGACCTCTTTCAAGTAGAAGTTCATGCCTCGAACAAAAGTATGATGTTAATAGGAACCTTGAAAACATCCCAGTGAGGCTTTAAATCCTCAAATCCCTTTGCTTGTCACCAGATATGCGTGAGGTCCTTGCTGATGCTTTATGAATCCCCCTACAGTTTGAGACAGAGGTAGCAGCGGTAGAAGCCTTTCATGCTAAAGCGGTCATGAATGTTGACTGTCATGAAATCATTTCATTCATTGGAGAAGATGATTTTTCTCACACAAAGGGGAATATTTTGCCACTGTACATCACCATACAACATAATGGCATAGAGGTTCGCTGCTATCTTGTTTACACCAGCTCTGAGATCAACATAATCCCAACATGGACACTGCAGAAGCTGGGGTTATCTAAAGATTACTTGACTCCCACGGACATAAGGATCCAGTGATACAATATGACCGAGCAGACCCCGGTTGGAATGATCCTTTTGAAGACCCAGTTAGGTGGCCTAGTTTCCAGTACCGAGTTTATGGATGTCTCCCAAGACACCGTATACAATGCATTGTTTGGAAGACCATGTCTCCACATGCATGCGGCGGTCCCCTCGTCATATCACCAGCTCCTCAAATACTACCATAATGGTTGATTTGAAAAAATACAAGGTGATGTGTCTCCTTTTTCCACTTGTGAAGCCCAATATCTTGACACTGACTATTACAAGATCAAGGATAAAATGATTTAGGCAAGTGAGGTAGAGCCCGTCACGGTCGTGACCGACCCCTAGGCGTGTCTGGATGACGACTACATCTTCCTGATCCATCAATTGGAGGCAAAGACCTCCGATATGGGGCAATGATTTGTTGTCTCTAGTACAAGGGGGACTCATATTCCCATGTCTACCTGACGGTGTAATATCCCCTCATATTCTTACACAAATCAGGATCAGGTGATTCAGGAACTTCCTACCCCCATAACGTATCGGGATGTCTGCCCCATGGAAATGACAGTATGTCATACGTGTCTGTTTCACTGGGATGGAATTAACTGGCTCAAGCTGACGTGCCACTATTGCTTTGATATCATCATGCATGGCCCCTTTGGCTGAAGACCAAATGGAATCGGGTCGACAACCTTCATTGCTATGTTTTCTAAAGCATGTGAATCCTCCAAGGTGCTGTCCACTACCGCCAAGGCCGATACCATCCAACCATTTGAATCTTCCGACCTAGAGGATGTTCTTCCCACTGAATATCCCTCCTCCACAAGTGAAGAAGAGGATTTGGAGGATGCTCCCCCAGCCTTTGAAGAGGGAATCTCCACCACTTTCGATGAACTGGTATAGGTAAACCTCGGTAGCGTGGCAGACCTGAGACCCACATTGATCACTGTCGCCAAGTCCCTCAAGGAGTAGCAGTAGTACATAGCCTTCGTGAAGAAACATTGTGATGTATTCACCTAGATCTATGATGTGATTCTAGGACTAGAACCTCAGGTATCCATCCACCACCTTGGTCTCCCTGTAAATCACCGTGTGTTCAAGCAGCCTCTCAGAAAGATGCACCCTTCTCACGGTGCCATGGTAGAGGAAGATGTTGATAAGCTCATCAGCTCCAATTTCGTCAAGAAGGTTAAGTACCCATAATGTCTAGAAAACATTGTGCCAGTCAGAATAAATATTGGATAGATCAGAGTTTGCATCGACTTCCAGGTTCTCAACCACCATTGTCCGAAGGATTATTTTCCCCTTCCCGTGATAGAATTGTTGATCGATGCTACGAATGGTTTCCAAAACCTCTTTTTCATGTATGGTTACTTTGGATACAACCAGATCCGAATAGCCCCTAAGGAAGAGGAGTACATAGCTTTCAGGTCTTTAAAAGGTATGTTTTTTAGCAGGTCATGCCCTTCGTCTTAAAGAATATAGGTGCCAATAATCTGTGGACCATGCATCGCATATTCAAGACAATCCTCGGGACATTGGTGGAATTTTATGTGGATGATCTGGTGGTCAAATATCACCAGTGCCTTGACCATCTCAAAGAACTTGACAAAGTATTAAGCTTCCTCTGTTCCTACCACCTGAAGATGAACCCATTGAAATGTGCCTTTGGGGTCATGTTAGAGAAGTTCTTTGGCTTTGTTTTTAGGTACAGGGGAATCGATATTGACCTAGAGAAGATTAAGGCCATCAAACAGATGCATCCACCGAGCAATATTCGGGATCTTGGATGTTTCCAAGTCCACATAGCCTACATATGCCGATTCATTGTGAATTTGGCCAGCAAGTGTAATCCCCTTTCTCAGTTCATGAAGAATGACACTGCCGACAAATGGGATTAACAGTGCAAGACTGCGTTTGAAGAAATCATGGAGTATCTACTCCAGCCTCTGGTCATGATGCCACTCATCTTCAGAAATCCGCTGATCCTGTACGTGACTTCCCATGAATGATCTCTAGGTGCCCTTCTCACCTAGAAGAACAATGAGGGGATGGTAAACAATCTTTACTACCTCCAACACATGCTCTTTGATATGGAGACCAGATACTCCCCTATCAAAAAGAGCTTCCTTGAGCTTGTATTCGCAGTGCAAAAATTATGGCACTAATTGTAGCACCACGAGGTACAGTTGGTGTCTCGAGTATACATGATGAAGTACATTCTGAACCGCCCCATATTGACAGGCCACCTAGTACCATGGGATGTAATCATTTAGCATTTTGACATTAGGTTTGTCCCTCAAAATTTCTATTAAAGGGAAACCATTGGCAGATTTCCTTGCTTCCCAACCGACTCCTGCTGACCAGTCCTTGGATCTTGATTACCCCGATGAGGTAATTCTCTCAGTGGACCTAGCCACACCTTGCTGGAAGATGCACATTGATGGTGCTTCATGAAGTCCCACCAGCAGGTGGATCAATGATCTGAGGCAAAACATGGTAGATGTGGGTATCAGCTTTATTACCTGGACACAAGCCATTCTACTGTACTCATTCCTATTGTCAGAATGATGCACCAACAATGAGGCAGAGTATCAGGATCTTATCACTAGCCTCAAGTTGGCCCTTGGGGTCGATGTGCCCCATTTTTATGTGAATGGGGATTCCATACTAGTCATCACAAAGATCAACGGTGACTATGTCGTTAGAAAACCATAGCTCGTACCATTGTTAGAGTGAACCCTCCAGCTAATGGACCATTTCCCATCTATGCTGGATGTTACTCATGTATCTCAATCTCAAAATGGTCAAGCTGAGGCCCTAGCCGTCCTGGCACCATCACTCATAGATCCTGAGAAGGACGACCTGATTATTCACATGGCACATCGGATAATCATTTCTCCCATCACCCCAAATGATGAAGATGGCCTATGAGTAAGCCATATTATTACCGATGCCTCCATGTTAGGACCCCCAGGTCATCCAGATGCAGTGGTGGAAGTGACTCATGACTAGAGATCTCCCTTTGTTGAGTATCTCAAAAATGGTTACCTCCCAGCTTATCGGACCGAGCATGTATGAATTCGATGCCGAGAACAGTAGTTTACCCTCCAGAGTGGTCCCAATCCTGAGCAGATCCTCTAAAATCACGGGTTCGATGGGGTTCTCCTCAATTGCAACCAACGATTCATGGTTTCACATGTAATGTTGGAGGTTCATGTTAGTTCCTATGGCACCCACCAGAATGGGCTGAAGCTATACCATCAGATCTGGAGACTGGGTTACCTTTTTCCCTCCATGATCCACGACTGCTTCGAGTTCTCCAAACGGTGTCATGCATGCCGAATTCATGGTAGTTTTATGCATAGTCCACCAAAACCTCTCCACTCCACCATGTAATCTTGGACCTTTGCGGTGTGGGGAATAGATGTCATGGGTCCATATCCACCATTGACAACTCGCTAGTGCAGATTATCTTGACCACAATTGATTTCTTTTCCATGTGGGCCGAGGAAGTTCCGCTCAACGTGGTCAAGGCCCGGGTGATCGTTGACTTTGTGATCTCCTATATCATATATTGGTTTGGAGTCCCTCATGCCTTACTCACTGATAATAGCACCAACTATTGAGCAACTGAGTTGAAGAATTTATACTCCAAGTACAACATCCGTTCAAACCATACCTTCCTCTATCAAGCATGAGAAAATGGACAGATCTAGGTGATAAAAAACCATCACTAAAATTTTGTAGATAATGGTTTGTCAGAATAAGAAGAGTTTTCCGGACATCCTCTACAATGCTCTCTGGGCTTATCAGACCATGACTCATAATTCCACCTAGGTGAACCCATATTTCCTAGTATACAGAACTGAGGCTGTCCTTCCCATCGAGATTCAGTTTCCTTCATTACGCACAGCGGTCCATGACCAGCTGTTGCCGGATAAAGTAGATGAAATTCATCTAGCTTAATTAGAAGAACTTTATGAAAACAGGATTATTTCTCTGCACAACCTGTAAAGACACCAGAATAAGATAGCCAGATCCTTCAACAAGACGGTTCACCTCCGCTCCTTCTTTTAAGGTGTCTTTTTATGGGCCCTCCAAACACCAATGATACATGGTAGGAAACCACCAATGTTAGAGCCCAAATGGGAATGAACATACATAATTCACAGGGTTTACCCCAATGGTGCATACTCCTTGGTGAACATGGATGGTGAGCGTATAAATCCTCCCACCAATGCCAATATTCTAAAGCAATACTTTTCCTGAGCAAGTTCAGTCCTACATGACCCTAAACTTCCATGTCTGGCATGAACCTAAACTGTCTGGTCCAACATGACCGTAAACTCTATCTAGTTTGGTAGGACCAAAAACTGCCCAGTCCTACATGAATTTTAACTGTAAAACGCCACTCATGACGTTCAACTGTATTTCTTCATGTACGACGTTATGATACATCCTTAGAATTATGTACGGATTGATTCCCATCAGAATGGGATGCGTAGGAACTCCCAGACATTTCGTCTATTGGCCCAGGCCCCAAATTCATTTTTACTATTCCCCTGGGTATAGTTATATCGGAGGATCCTTCATGGTATTGTGCATGCTTCTTTATCCCCATTCATGTCAGGATTACAGCGGTCGCACCATGTTCCCACTTCCTATTATTCTATCCACCCACATCCTCATCATACGATGATAAACTGCATGGCCTTCAAGAACAGCATACATCTTGATTCCCATCATCATGGGATAGTATAAACGCCTAGACATTTGGTTTATTGGCCCAGACCAAATGCCAGAATCTCCCCTTGGTTCAACACATACGGTGCGGTGCAGGGTATTTCCCCAATTTATGTCAATCTCATCTTGATCCCACCATACGTCCCTCTCCCTAGAGGTGCCTGCCTCTTTCACATATGGGAACAACTATGCTTCACACACTCCTTTGATTGGGACTCCATCATCTCCCCCATCTAGAAGGGACCCTGAATGGCAGGATGTTAGGCCCGTGGCCTCTCCTACCACTTAGGGCTAACACCCTCAAGGACATTGAGCAACAAATTGATATAAGTCATGCATTGTGAGTATTGTTAGTGATCGATGTTAATTTTTTGTTCCCATTTTAGGTCTCCATAAGGACACTGTTTTTCTAATATGGTCAACAGCTATCATTTTTCATTAGATTTATCCCATGATATCCCATACACTGAGTGTGGTGGTTCATTCTCCCCATTGTATCTCCCAAAGACGAACTCCCTTCAGGAAATGCCAGCTATCAGACCCCTATATGATGGGGGAAGTCGAATCCAGCTCCTTGTTTCCCACACCGAGCACTACTCATATGGGCTTAGAAGCTGTGATGAGGGGGTAACCGCACAAGAGGTCATATGGATACCGTTTCCCTGGATGCCTAGCCTCAGGCCCCATGGCCTTTTCTGGCCCCTGGCCAAAGTTCTCATTTATTTTTATGTGGTGTGGGGCGGACTTATGTCCTCATTCACATTGGGCTATTTCTCCATATCACAAATATCCCCTTGAGACATCCCTCCCTTCATTTATAGTCCATACCACGAGAAAAGGCCCTTACATGCTTCACGTGCCCAGTTTTAAGCCCTTGACCCAAGTCTTAACTCTTATAGGGTTGTACGGTGTGGTATGGGATTATGTCCTCATTCACGTCGGGTTACTCACTGCTCCATACACCACCCTTGTTTGGGGTATCGTACCCCTTTCTTCCGTTTCACTGTAAGACGTTAAACTGTGAATTGGTCGGGCCTTTACTTTCGAGGCCCACCCACATCCCCTTGGTCTTTTTGGGGCCCATCTTAGGTTCTCACATAGGGTTGTACGTTGTGGTATGGGATTATGTCCTCATTCACATCGGGATACTCACCGCAACGTACTACTCTTGTATGTGGGGTATCTTACCCATTTTCCTCCTTACTGTATGATGATAAATTACACATTACACCCTTCAAGAAATACATGTGGAATGATTCCCATCCTCATAGGATACCTAGGACTGCCTGAACATCTAGAATTAGGGTTCAGCCCCATCTCAAAGAAATTTGCCTTTCACAATGGCCCCTTAGCCTACCCTTTCCCAGGGAGGGGAGTATGTGGTGTGGTATGTGGCTATTTCCTCATTCACGTTGAGTTTGTAACGACTATTCCACGTACCTATCCCTCATGAGAATTATCTATTCCTTTATACTATAATCTCTTTCCAAATCAGTTGATCTCATGTTGGGCTCGTCGACCCTCTACGATGATTCACCAATGTGTATAAGAGTACTCTGGTTCCGCATCTGGAGTGTCAGATTTTACATGGACATGCATTCGCCCATTTTTCTTGCTCCGTGTTCCCCTTCATTTTTTCTTCCATAATCTTTCACACCCAAATAGACCCCCAAATGGAATGGATTCTAGGCCTAAGGGCACTTATAACATTTTGGGCCGATGTTCTCTTGCGTTTTAGACAACGAATCGATACAAGCCCCGCATTGTAAATATGGTCAGTAGCTGACACTCATTTGTTTGTCCTTATTACAGGATAACATGACAGGGATGCTATGTTTCAAACACCATCAACAAGCATCCTCCATCATCACACAACCCCTTTAATCCTTGAATGATGGTCATATGATTCACATTATTTTCCACCCCAACATGTCCAGGTAGAATTTTGACACTTCGAACACTATCCCTCAAGGCATATTTTCAGGTTAGGAGTAAAAAGACATGGTAAAGGATTCATTCAGGGCTCCACACCGATTTCCGTTTGGCGTTCATTCTAGGTATTACAAAGAAACCAATGATGCCCTTGTTTCCAACATCGAGCTTGACTCACGGGGGCTTAGGGATAGGTTTGAGGCTTGCACTTACTTGGAAGGATTATGATCTTCTATGGTCCGAGCTCTATGAACATAAACTAAGATATCTTTTAGAACTATCTACAACTTGATTCCCATTTACATAGGATACATAGGAACACCTAGACATATTTTATTTGTGTCCACCTCGAGTTCCACTAATTTATCCTTTCTCTTCTGCCTTTGGGACTTTAACTCCTATGGGATTGCGTGGTGTGGTGTGGGATTATGTCCTAATTCGGGTCGAGTTTTCACTAACAACACCACATATTCCTCTTTCTAGAAGTCAGCCCACATTTTTTTCCCTACACGAATTTAAAGGAACATTCAAGAACTACGTGTGGCTTGATACACATTCTCATGGGACATGTAGGAACACCCATACATCTCGTCTTCAGGTCAAACATAATAGGGAGATAGTTTCTCCTTCCCCTTTTTCCTTTAATATTTCTTGGCCCCTCTTCCCAAGGTTTCCTCCTTGGAATTGTGCATGATATGATGTGGAACATGTCCTAATTCATGTTGGGTATGATTTCTCGCACCATGAACATCCCCTATGGAACCTCATCTCTCCTAAATACTTCTGATCCATATAGATTTAAACTATAATGTTTAGTCCCACATGAAATTAAACTTTCATGATTATCCTGAAAGATTTTGAATTTTCATGTTTGGTCCCATCACATGACCCTAAACTGTGACATTATTGTTCTCGTTGCATGACAAAAAATGACATTGCATTGTGATATCCTCAACCAAGGGGACATCATATTTGGAATCTGTTACACACCATACCATTTTTCAACGCCTACATATGGATGTATTTCTGTTGCGATACCTAGAACCTTCATCATAGGTCCATCGATTTACAAAAAAACCATACTTCCTAATGAAAAAACAAGATATATCAAATACCGCTTCTTTTGGTACAAGGGCCAGGCCCGAACAACCTTATTATATCTTTCACTGTAATCCTACCATGCCATCCTTAGAACTATGTACGACTTTATCCCCATCCTCACGAGGTACATAGGAGCATTCATTCACCTTGTCTCAATCTCAGACTAACATTCGTTTTCAGTCCCTCGACCTGAAACCTTTCTCCAAGAAGTGCACGGTGATCCTGACCAGGTCATCATTCACCATGGGTCTTGTAATTACCTTCCAGTGTGTCTCTCCTTTCCTACCATCCATGGTCTGAGCTCTAAGACCATAATGTAAGATCTTTTTAAGAACTACATTTGGCTTGAATCCCATCTTCATGGGATATGTTGGAACACTCAAGAATTTTTTGTCTCTGGGTCCAGCCCTTGTGATCTACAAATTCGGTCCCTTATTTTTTTGGCCCCTTGGCCCGAACTCATTTGGGAACATGTGGTGTAGCGAGTACCTCTCAGTTTCTCTCTCATTTTGGGTTTTTCAAGAGCCCCACCGTGTGCTTCCCATATCTTTCCACATCTAGGTCTGTGTTCTGTTACCCAAAACTATGATCTCCCCATGGGAAATGTGCATAATGTATGGATACTTCGCTTCCCTATGCCCATTACATTAAATCAATCCCCCTTAATGGTCCACCCATGGTCCTTAAGATTAATTTTGGTGGCCCCATGACCCTTCTCCTTGGGAGGGGACTCGAATCCCTCTATCTGATACATCTTATAGTCATATTCAGATGTTTTTTTACAAACATCCAAAAGTATGGAATTTTCATGGGGGCATTCCCCTCTTTCCATGTCCAAGCTTTGTGAGCCTTTCATTTAGATCCTATTACTCTTCCATGTCTGAAGGGACCCCCTTTTTGGCCTGGTCTCATGCCACACTTGCTTACCTAACATCCTTGGACAACATCCTAGAAGGCCTCATATGAGATTTGTGATAGGTCCTGTATTTCAAACATGGCCAATAGTTGACCCTCATTTGTCTATCCCCATTCCAGGATAATGCGGTATGGATACTTTTTTTCAAACATTGTGAATAGTTACCCCCTATCATCACGCCGCCACCTTTGTGGTCTAGATCTCGAGCATTATGATTCACATATTTCCACTTTCATATGTTCGAATGGAATTCTGACATACTCGGATTTACTCTTCCATGCAACCAAATATGTTACATAGGTGGGTCGGCATCATTGGGACGTCCTTCCCCAAGTGTCCCATCACCCCCGACGTGTGCCTTCTTATGATAGTAAAGTACCATCACTACTTCTTTCCCACATCAAAAATGACTCATGTGGGATTAGTAGTTCTGGTAGGACGTGTACTGGCACAGCCATGACCTAGGTACCTTTCCTCATTCCACATGACATTAAACTGCACTCTCAGAACTACACATGGCTCGATTCCCATCCTCTTGGGGTATGTAGGAACCCCCGACCACTTTGCTTCAGGCCTAGCCTAATTATCACTCTTGTTCCCTTGACATGAAGTGTTTCCTCTAGGGATACATGGTGGGATCTGGAATCCAATTCCTCATTCATGTTGGGTTGATAGATACTGTTCCACATACACCCTTCCAGGGATCTTCCCTTTCACTCCACGTCCTATCGAATGATGTTAAACTTCATGAGTTCATATGTCCTCAATGCATGCCACTAAACTAAGGTTCTACCCTGAATATGTTTGGGATTCCCTATGTTAATCACAGGATGTGACAATTCCTTCATCAGAGAGGTCCAGTTCAGAATTATTTTTGATCCCTGATCAGACCGATGTACAAACCTAATGTGTTTCCACCACAGTAGCTTAATTTCAAGAGTTTTGGACTCTATTAGAAAAACACATCACTCCACTCTCCATGTTTTGTGTGACCTTTATTCGGATCCTCTCCCTCATTCATGTCTAGGGGAACCCTCTAACAGTATGGATTAATGTCCTACGACTTGCCTACTATCCTAGGATAATGTTCCAGATTACTAATGGATGACATTTTAAGTTAGGCCTCATGTTCCAAACATGGTCAATGGTCAACCCTCATTTTTATCATCATTTCCTACTAACGCAATAAGGATATTGTGTTTCAAACATGGTCAACAATCATTCATAATTTTCATTCCATCACTACAGTATTTAGAATATTGGGTATTGTAATTCACACATTCCATTCCCCCCTGTTCGGATTTATTCCAGTGCCCCTAGCGTTACCCCATTCGTACACAAGACCACTCTGGGAAAATGGTAATTCAGATGTTCTGGGAGCTTCATTCTCTAGTCAGGTCTCTCCCTTATCTTCCCAGGAATCTGGGATGGTTATTCAAATCCCGGATTCCCGAATCTTGGTTTGCAGTCCTACCTTTGGATGGAGTGATATGGTGGTCATCTCTTGTTTCTCGCATCGAGCCCAACCCATGTGATCTTAGGGAATGTTTACTGGATGCTCCATGAATATCACAGGCATGCAATAATCCCATATAAATAATGGAATTCGTGCATGCTACAGGCATAAAATAATCATATCAAGAAAGTAGGTTAAAGGGTTTATAATCATTACAGTACCAAAGGGTCAATTCCCCCGGTGGATGGGTTAACCTCGTTATATGATCATAGCAGCTCTCCGACCCTCTAGATGGTGGCATCCAGGATTTGATGTCACCTGTTCTGTTCCCACCCCTCCTCACCAGTGATGGGGAGCAATTCATCAGACACAATCTGGGCCTACTCCACACTAGTCTAGATAATGATCATTTTGTTAGAGACTCTCTTAATTCCCTCTTCATCCTCTTCCAGCTAGGTCTTAAATTGCAATATTAGCTCAGATTGCACGTTGTGGGAGGCTGAGTGCTCATTCGCCTCACTCTGCAGCCGATAGACCTCATCTTCAGCCTCATAGATCTTATTGAAGTTCACGACTTCCCTATGCTGCCAACCCACACTGAGGTCATGGTCTTGATCTCAAATCTTCTCTACCATATGATCTCAGACGATCATGTGAGGATGTTGGGCATCCACTTCCCTAGAACACAGTTCACACAGTCATGAGAAATGTTTTTCCATATCATCCATCCATAGTGCTTGGGGTGTCATAAATGATGTGATTGATCCACTTCCATGATCGTCAATGGACTATTCTGATGTCCTATCCATTAGAGGCCGTCTCATCCCAGTAAGCGCGGTTGGAAGGATCATACATTGGGAACACCTCCAAGAACTCTTCAGCAGGGTCCACGTCTGGTGTTTGATTTGGCACAGCCGAACCTGGGCTATCTGATCGATCCTAATCATCAGATCACACCTCAATGATCTCTGACACAACTCTGCTGATGGTCCCACTAGTGATTGGGAGCGCATCGGTTAAGTCAGTATGGATATCCTCTTCCATGATCGCCGACATTTCTCTAGAAAAGATGACACCAGAAGCCACAACCAAACTCGCTAAGCCGACCCATGCCATTTAAATATCTCTATTCACCAAAAAGGGACATGAATTTTAGTTAACATGGTCAGGGGATGGTAGTCATAAAATTGGTAGAGGGGACATATAGAGATCGAAATCCTGGTCTCATTCTTGGGTCGATGTCATTAGGACCCTGAGGCGTGGCCCCTTGTATATTACCAGAAGATTTGAAAACTCTGGAGGGGTCACCGTAGGTGTCCTAGCCCCTCAAAAACTAGAAAATAATGCACCCATAGGTGTGGATCCCAAAGGCCCCACATTTGAATCCACTATGGGACGAGAATGGGTTCGGTGAAATAAACTTTCTTGCATAGTTTAAACATTAACATAGGGTCCAAAGTAGTCCAGAAATGGATCCAAGAGATAGTATTTTGGATTTAACCTCATGTGCCTCGGTGAATTCTTTATGATCTGAGCCCTAATCGCCAACTTTTCCCTCTTACAATGGGCTCAATCTACCGGGATTTTCCCCAAGGAGGATTTATCCAATTATTCTGGAAAAGGGAAGCGTTGTCCTAGGTTAGTGGCCGATAATTGTGGATAGATAGTGCAATCAAGATGCACCTTGACATGGTCTTTCATTGGACATGGATCACCCTAGGAATGCACAAAGTCCCACAGCATTTCCATGTATTACTCTGCCTCCACCTGGGACACCGCAAAGGCATCCCTGATAGGGCCTATCCCTGAAGAGGCCATCCTGAGGCAGTTCAGGTGTTGGCACATCTCGAGAGGGCTGAAGAACTGTCTATTGACTTCCTAGATATCCCAGGCCTCCAGGATGACAGCATCATCTGACATGTCTATGTGACGCAACCACTTCCCCGGAGCCTGGGTGGGCATCCTACAGAATCCCCTCAGATGCCTCCCTTCTGGGTAACTTTTCTCATTCAGGTACGCTGGGTCTGCTACTACTTCCTCCCCTAAATTGGTACGGGCCCCCTTTCCACGGAAGCCCGGCTACCCTGGGATGTACCTGTCACCTTT
This sequence comes from Viscum album, assembly GCA_963277665.1. Classification (NCBI taxonomy): domain Eukaryota; kingdom Viridiplantae; phylum Streptophyta; class Magnoliopsida; order Santalales; family Viscaceae; genus Viscum; species Viscum album. The sequence continues at coordinate 186,049,025 of OY728133.1, read as the reverse complement.
CGGCCCTGGACTAGGTGTCGGGAAGGCTCACCATCACCCGCCTGAACTGTTGGTTGCATCAACATCTCCCTTGGGAAGGCCGCCTCCAATATTTGAGCATACTCTTTGAACATCCCAAAGGTAGTCGTAGGTGGAGGCAGCTCATCCCTTATCTTAATATCCTCGTGAGTTATCATTACCCACATCTACCTCATCATGCATCGATCCTCCTCATGGCGAAACCCTAAGTAAACATGGGGGACAGCCGTTGCATGCACCGAAATTTTCGGGAAAATCAGTGTGGGGTGTATGGCTTGAAAAGTGGATCATGGTCCACCCTCGTCACCTAGACTCCACCTAGAAGGTCCAGGAGATAAGACCGGTGCTCTTCTGTCCCTCGTCCATCATCCGTGATAGCCCCCGTTGGCAATGGGGACAGGTGGAAATAGAACTATTCTACCTTCCAGACTCGGTTTAATACCGATGGTACGGTCATCTTGGCTAGGATACTCCCAGCGGTATTCATGATGGATGGGAAAAAGTCATATCATAGAGGATAAATAGGGTTTGGGTATTCATAAACCCCCTATTGTGCGCCGTTATACACCCGTACAGAAGGTGAAATAGCCCACATGTCCTCTGTAGACTCTTCCCCTCATTGATGTGCCAGATCATTTTGTACATCTTGGCAAGCATCAGAATTCCAAGATTCACCCACCCATAGGCCGCTAGCATGGAGGCCATGATGAATGTATTGGGTCTCACACCTATGTTTGTGTCCCTCACTGGCAAGATCCAGTTGAAGATGAGAGGCACGATGAATGCCGCCAGCCTGACTATCGGCTGCTGCTCAGTGCTGATGATGAACCCCCAAGTTTTCCACTAGCTATCCTCTAAGATCCACAAGTACGAGTGGTCATTGCCTCATTGATCACCCTTTGGAAGGGTTTGAGACCTCAATGGGAATCATCTATTTTACGGAATGTTTAGAAATTGCATGAACCGCCATATGAAGTGGACATCTCTCACTGACATCTTATCCTCTCCCGACACCAGTCTCATCAACGTCATCACCGGGGGTGGCATCTGCTCTGAATCCTCCCACACACCCATGTCCAGGAAGAATTTTTCGTACAACACTCCCATAATAGGGACACCAAAAACTGATTCACATCCCATAAGCTGAAACCAACCTCCCCGTGATGTAGGTGGAAGGTATTGGTCCCCGATGACCACCGGCTCAAAAACTCTGGCATCGGCTGCTTTGGCTGGTAGATGTGAAATTGGGAGGCCCAGGCTGCCTCATACAGACTGACTCTCCTCATCTCAGCCTCAAACTCTTCACACGAGGCACTTATAGTGTAGGGTTAGGCCCATTCATCCATGAAGTTTCCACCTTGGCGCTGTTACAACTCGTCAGATCATCTCTTCTTTGGGTTCCTTAGTTCCGCATTAAAAATTGTTTAGTATAGAGGAGGGTACTTCTCTAGCTGCAATTCTTTCCAATCGACGTTGTTCAGATGATTGTATAAACAATCAGCGGTAATGGGCGTAAAGTTCTCTTGAGTGTGGCCGTTAGCCGTCCTGAACCACTGACGATGGAACGACGTGCTCCTAAACTAGTAGGCTGACTTTTCACTACATTCTTATGGGATGAAGACATCATCCCTCAGTCCAAATCCATACAAAGGTAGCCTCTGGTACAATGGGTAGTCCTTTTGGCTTTATGAAAATAGCTGCACCAGCAAATCATGGTCGGAATGGATCCGTAACAACTCCCCCAGACCCAATCTGTTCTCCATCTCTTCCCATTAAGAAACATACGCAAGAACCCCCTGACGACCTCTTGGTGAGCCATCCCGTCCTTAAAATTCAGGTAATTTTCAGAGTGGATCGCGATGCTTGATCACGACGCTCGATCGTATAGATTGATCATGGAGACTGCTCGCAGAGCTCGATCCTGAAAATGGAATTGCGGAGCTTTTCACTAACCCATAGATGCATCTCATGGCACGCACTAACGTAATGTTAAAGATTCGATGTATTCCACAAAGCAAAATTCCCAATTTAAAGAGATCGACCATGGAGTACATGGAGCATTGCGAATCGAGAGCACCTCGAGTTGAAATCGAAGTGGAGAGAAAAGGACAAAAGAGAAGTCAGGCCCACTATTTATTGGCAACGACCCCAGGTGATTTACGGTGCATCCATCCGTGGTGAAAATTGTGGTGCGCCCAGCCCGCACATCGTTGTTCTGCTTCGCGAGGCCGTTTCACGAGCTTCCATCGTGAGGCCGCTTCGTAGGAAACCAAAGAATTGTTGTGATGGACCCTCAGACATGGATTCTCGTGGTCTCCTAGACTCCCAGTCTGAGGGGGGGGGGGGAATTTGTTGATGCCAAAATTGAAGGCAAATGAATCATCTTGAAATTAGGGATTACCTCGCAAAGACCGATCATGAAGCTCTACTATTAGTGCCAAAGAACATCTTCGTGACCCTCCGTGAAGCAATGAGGGGGGACTACTCCACATGCCCCTTTGATGTTCATGACTGGCCGTGAGGAAATGAGGATGGACTGATCCCCGAGCCCCTTTGATGTTTTCTACCGACCACTAAGTAATGAGGTGGGAGTGCTCCATGATCCCCATTAATGTTTGCGAACCACCGTGAAGCAACAAAGCGAGACTTCTCCGCGAGCCCCTTTGACATTTGTGACTGTACACCAAGAAATGATATGAGACTACTCTGTGAGCCCCTTTGATATTTGCGACCCACCACAAAGCAATGAGGTAAAATTCCTCCATGATCCCCTTTGACATCCATGACCCACCGTGAAGCAATGAGGCAGGATTGCTCCGCGAGTCCATTTGACGTTCGCGGCACACTACAAACCAAATTTCATCTTTACGCTAAGAGAACCCTTCTTCGCAGATCCTCTTGCCTATAAATACTAGGCTCCCCTCGAGCCTGGTGGACAAACACTCCAAAAATTAATCTTCATAGCTCCCGAATCGCAAAGCATTTTCCACTCTGCAATCCATGAGCTCCTCAAGGTACTTTTTCTCCATGATATACCTCCCCATTTTCCATAATTGAGTCCCTATTTTGATAGGGATTCCTTTCACGAAACCCACAGGCCTTCATGGAGGAAGGAGATCCCCATGGTGACTCTGGTCTTTGCGGAACACTTATGCTTCGCAAAGAACCCTACATGCATGTGTAACCCAAGTGCCAAGGCTAGGTGACTATGCATCATGATGCACATTCTTCGCAATGAAATTCTTTGTGAGGTACCCTTTATTCGCAAGGCATTGCTTCGCGAATTCCTTTCCACATCGCGAAGCTCCCCCCATATGCACTTACGCCCCATTCTATTCCTAGGAAACTGCACTTCGCGAAGCACATCCCTTCATGGAGTCACCCCACTTTAAGGGGAAGCAGATCATCCCACGGCTTCTACCTGTGAACCCCTTTGCTCTACAACTCCTTTTTCCATGTGGCCCTTTAGGTTTTCCTGATGCAATTTCAACATCCCTCGGAAGACACTACACATTGAGTTTCTTTGCCTCATGTCTTCTTCGAATAGGAATGATAAAAACTATTTCATTTTTGCATAGCCACGCTAACATGGACACCCAATGGTTCTCTCCATGAAACCCCCTAGCCATGGCCCTGCTAATGCCTTCCCTCTCACAATGGCAGGCGGGTACCAGTTATGTACGTCTTAGGGGTGCAGAGTGAACCCACCTCGTCTGAGCTGCAGGATGTTAAACTTCCAAGAACCATCATCCTTAGCAAATGTTGTTAAACTGTGACCTCACCTCTTTCCTCACACGTAGGGAAAGGGAAACCACCCTGGTGGAAGCCCCTAGCTTTTCATGCAGGAGACAACATCCCTACCGCTCCTTTCTTCGGTGCAAAATCATTCTCTGGATAGGCTTTGTTACCACTAGGCATCCATCCTGGAGTAATTCCCAACCTCTTTGGGCTACTAACCACAAGTGATCTCCACTCTGCTTTCCATGGTTTCACTATTTGCAATGTGATCCTCAGATCTTTGCTGTCTCTTATTTCTCACACCGAGCATGACTCCCATGGGCATAGAGAATGCACCAACCATGACATCCTCTTTGGAAAGCCTAGAATGTAAGCCCCAAAGCCACACCAACCCGAACTATGTGGACTTTTATCCTTGAAAAGGCAAGGTACGTAGAAAGCATCTAGAAGGCTCATTCCAAACAACCATTGTTCCAGACCATCTTCACGTCGGTTCCCCACCCCACAAGAACTAGGATTTCTTTGATCCATACCAAGGCAAGGTACATAGGAAGCCTCCCTCAGGTTCATACACAACATTTTCACCTAAACTACGGTGTCATTGATCCCTGCCAAGGAAGGGTATGTAGGAAGCCTCCATGTGGTTTATTCCCACCACCCGTCTGTTCCACACACCTACCTGTAGTACGAGGCCTTCGATACTTTCCAAAAAAAGGTACATAGGAAGCCTCCATGAGGTTCAATCCCAACACCTAGTGATTCCAACCCCATTCACATCAGTTCACCAAACCCTTCTGAACTACATGGTCTTTGATCCTTGCCAATGCGAGTTACGTAGGAAGCCTCCCTGAGGTGCATGCCCAACACCCCATTGGTTGGACCACCTTTATGTTGGTTCACACCAAACCTAATCTACGAGGTATTTGATCCTTTCCCAGGTAAGGTACATAGGAATCCTCCCTGAGGTTCATGCCCAACACACGGTCATTCCGGCCCCAATCATGTCGGTTCAACAAACACTTTTGAACTACACGGTGTACGATCCTTGCCATGGAGAGGTACGTAGGAAGCCTTTTTGAAGTGCAAGCCCAACACCCCATTGGTTTCAACCACATTCACATCGGTTCCCACCCATCCTGAACTACGAGGTCTTTGATCTTTTCCAAGGCAAGGTACATAGGAAGCCTCCATAAGGTTCAAGACCCACAACCATTGGTCTCGACTAACTCATGTCGGTGCACCAAGCCCCCCCCATATCCTGTAATACAAGGACTTTGATCCTTGCCACGACAAGGTATGTATGAAGCCCCCATGAGGTTCAAGCCCACCACCCATTGGTCGCTCTGACCCCCTTCACGTCGGTTCACCAACACCTTGGGTCGCCTCAGAGCTTTTCCCCAAAATCCCTATACATCATCAACTAGGAGGACTTGTGTCATTTCCTCCATGATAAGGTACATATGAAGATTCCCTGAGGTTCAATCCCAACAACCGGTCATTACGAACCTTTTCACGTCGGTTCACCACACTCGAGAAACCTAGAGTGTAATCCCCAAAAACAAACTTGAACTACATGGACTTTGATCCTTAACAAGGTAAGGTGCGTAGGAAGCCCCCACGAGGTTCAATCCCAAAATACAGTAGTCCCGACCATATTCACATCAGTTCTCGCCCCATCTTGAACTAGTGGGATTTGATCCTTATCTCCTAGACAGGGTATATAGGAAGACGCTATAAGGTTCAACCCCATTCAATAGTAATCCTTCGTTTTACCATCCAGCGGTAAGCCGTTGTGACCCCATCTAGTGGTAAGATGTTGTGACCTCATCCAGTGGTAAGTCGTTGTCTCTTCGTTCAGCGATAATCCATTGTCAACCCCATTCAATGGTAATTCGTTTTCAACCCCTTAAAATGGTAAGCTGTTAGCATCCCCATCCAGCAGCAAGTCATTGTGAACCCATCCAGAGCTGATCCATTAAAAACCCCAATCGGTGGCATGCCATCATCAGATAAACTACGTGGACTTTGATTCCTTTCCTTGAGGATATGTAGAAAGCCTCTTCGATGCTCAAGACAAAAACCACCATCATCCTCATGACAATTCCATACCATTCACCATCAACTTTATTAAACTGATCCATCACCCATCCTGATTCTCACCCGGGCCGCCACATCCCGGTGAAATCATGCCACCTCATTCCCCATTACCCTCGATAGTAATCGGGATGTCAACCACATGTTGGCCCCAACATCAGTGTTCCCTCCATGGGTTACACCCATCTGATCCACACTAATCAGGGTCCTAATCAGTCTGATTTGTCTCCAATGAATGTTAAACTTGTGGAATACACTACCAAACACGGGAAGCTAAAGAAAAACTCAGACACATGCCTATGGAATATAATTCCCCGCATTCAACGCGGGATGCCTCAGGCTTCTGCGCCCTCGATAAGCCCTATAATAAGGGGAAGAAACCCAGATACGCATGTGTCCCAGCATGGAGACATGCCAGTGATGTCCAACGTGACTACTCCCCGGACTGAAGGTTACTTCCCTGACTGGACCCCTTGGAACGACCTGACAGAAGCACAATAATTAACTGGTTTCTAGGAAGATGTGGCTCTAGGAAGAGTTTCATGAACAACGTCTTAAATCTATAAGGAAGACCCGGACTAGGTGACTAGTTCTGAGGAGTAATCCACAGAAGGAAGAACCGATATCCCATCATCTCATTTTGATCAAGGAGTAAATGTACCTGAGCAAGGAACGAATGTCACCCGCCTTTGGATAGCCGGAATGCAGGGAAATAGCTATGCATCCCCCATAGATGGATGTGCGCGCCCCAAAGAAAGCATCAGAAACAATGTCGATTGATTGTAATATTTAATTTTTAAATGAAGGTCTATACATTTTACATCCTTGAATTATATATTTATTGGTCTATATGTCCAGCTGAATTATTAAGTAAGTATATTGTGCATTCACAAGTGTTTATCTAAAATTATGTGGAAAATATAAGATGTAAAACATGATGATATTTGGGGACATTCTAGACAAGACTTGGAGACACTAGAAATGTGTGGGATCTTCAATATGTGTTAAAAATTACTGATGTATCCATCCATAGGGTCACAGTTTAAACATTTATGATAAATATTTTAACACGTATTAAATGCTAAATATATATTAGGGTATATATTTATTTATCCACAACATAACATTAATTTTTGTATTTATATTTCAAAATGATCAAATACATTAATAAAAAAGAATTAATAGAAAAAAATAGTTAATAAGTGATGAATGCTCTATATTTAATTTAATATTTAGTTTTTAGTGACATCAAATAGTAAGATAATTTCAAATAGGAAATTAATTCATTCCTCAAGTAAAAAATAAAAAACCACAAATAAATATTAAGTCGGAATGCCTTCTGTCTCTAATATTTGAACAAAACATGGTGTATAAGGTTCTACTCATCTCTTGTTGAATGTAACTCCGACTACCAGGGAGTTTTTATGAGAGTTATGGGAATCTATAAAATATGATAGTAGAAAATAATATTCCATATTTTTCTTATTGACACTTTATAGGTGATGTTTTAAGAAAATAGAGATTATGATTCCCAGAATTTTGGACGTCACTCAACATTTCAACGAGCCAAAATTAATTGTAGTTGGACAGTCTAGTGTCTACAGTGAAACTCTTTTATTTTTTTGTAGCCATAGATTGGAATATGATGAGGGGTTTCAAGGATCATTTCCACTAGAATAATGAAGGGATATAGTATTAAAATTATATTATTGAGGACTAATAGGGTTCAATAAAAAAGTTGCATAAATTTAAGGATTTAATTTGTAATGTATAATCAGTAATCAATATAATTTTATAAATACTACGTTTTTCTATTCTAGATAAAACGAGTAACTATACAATCATTTTTTATCATTATGACCAATTCATGATAAATAGAATATCTTGAGCATCCATAACTTCCCAGTGTGGAATTGATGTTAACCCATAGTACTATGCCAAGAGAGGAAGATTTGTGTGTGGTAGTACCATCTTCCTGATGATCCACATCATGGATAGATCGAGGTAGATAGTGATAAATATACAAATCATGTAAATTATACATTAGATGTATAATGTTTCATATTTTTATCCATGTCTATATAACTATAAAAAATAAATGAATACAGATATGTATACATGATGCTTTCTCATATCCAAGAGTTATATTTGGAGGGAGCTCAGTCAAAAAGATATGATATTTAATGTTTTCTATATAGGTGAAATATTAAATAAGTGAATCAATAAAGACCACATATACTCATGATGATTGGGTATATTTAGAGGCTTGATTCCCTTGGGTTCAAATTAAATAATGAATTGGTGACTAATGTTAGTCTTTTATCTTTAACACATATATTATCAACTTTTATTATTAATTACAACATTAATAACATGAACAAGATTCTCCCAAAACTATTATATTTAGTTCAGAAAGATGTTAATTATATAAGGAATAGAAAATATTCAGTTTTACTTAGATAAATAAGAGGATGGGAAAGGATAAGTGGTCTAAAGATAAACCCAAGATGATCTTATGATTCACCATCCTTTGATGGAGACAAACAAATATAGGGAGTTCAATGAGTAGGAGGTTGTCTACATTTCATGTTGCAAGAATTGACACATTAAGAAAAATTATATGGCTAGGAAAAGAAATAATGATATATCTTTTACCTCAAGTATTTTCATCATTTAATGAAATATATCATTATCTATATTTTGGGTATCATACACCACACATAAATCACACAATTATTTTCATACATAGGAACCAAGAAGATTTCCTAATATTGAAAAGGGGGAGGTAGATCTATGGGATGAAAATGATTCGAGACTATAAACATTGATAGTGGGAGGTTATCTCCTAACCTTGCTTAGTTTTTTTGTACCTAAATTAATAAATTCTTATTACCTAATTCTATTTTCTGAAAATTTAATCTAATTGTTATGTTTAAACACCATGATATTTTATTTCTTTTTTATAGATAATTGTTCCCTATATTTTAAGGATAACACATTTTATGATATAAAATATATTAATATTTTCTTATATATAAATGATCATGAAAAAATATAATTGAATAATTAAAAAATAATATGAAAATGAAACATATAATACTCTCCTATCAAATATTTTTCTTGTTCATCTAAATGTTAAGTGTTTACATAAAATAAATCATGTAATGTATTTAGAATATAACGAGTTAAAACCCTTTGATCTGTATAATGATTATTTACAAGTGAAAATGGCCAATGTAAACAAAATTTGGACAAGAGAAATGTCCAATGAACTACTGGAATTTATTTATACTAATTTATGTGGTCCATTTAGTGATGAGACTATGGGTGGGATTTTTTACACACTTACTTTTACTAATGAATTTAACATGAATGGATATATCTACATAAAGAGGAATATCTATGATTCATTTATGATGTTTAGTAAATACCAACATAAAGTAGAAATACATATTTGTAAGAATATTAAGACACTATTCTTAGACTGAGGTCAATAGTATCTCAACCAAATATTCATTGATCACTTAATGGAGTGTGGATAATATAAATACTCAATTATACTTGTAGAAATCAATAGATGATGATAGTAGATGGTGTAATCATTTATTTTTTATATTTTTAGACCAATGATGTGTTAGTAGGATGTTCTATTATCCTTTTGGTGTTACACATTGCAGTTGGTGTCATATTCCCTTAAGAAATTTCAAATTAAACCTACTTATGGGATTCCATATGTGTTGTGTTGTAGAATTAAACCCACTCTATTACACTTACATATGTGTGGATTCAATGATTTTTTCAAGATATTACATGGGGACATATTTTCATCTCTGAGAAAAATATGTATATTTATAGTTTATCCAAATTAAACTAAAGAGTAAACCCTATATAACTAATTATTTAAAAAATTATTATGTAATTACATGTATTATTTATATAAAGGGAACACATTTCAAATATATATATTTGGATAAATTTTGAATTTGATTAATTTTATGCTCCAAATTTTGAGGAGTTGGTATGAGAAAAATCTCTAGAAGTGATCAAGGGAGATATTGATGCTCCCATGGTATATATAGTGTATAGGTACACTAAAGTGGATAAGGAAATTTAGAGATATGTATATATTATAGTCATGTTCTGTTATATATTACTCCTAGAGAATGAAGAGCCTATAAACTTCATGAAATCAGTAAACCATAAGAATAATACTAGATGGAATGAATCCACAAATCCTGAGATAGATTCCAAGTAAAAAAATTGTGATAGGAATTTCATATACTATACATTGATGTAAAACCCATTAGACGGAAATTGGTATTCATGAATAATATGGAAGAATATAAAAATATGAATACTTATAATATAAAACTGGTTATATGGGATACTAGGCCATGTTAATGCATAAATTACAAAGAAACCTTATCATCGGTTGTCATGATAAAATCCATCAGAATTTTATTTTAAATATATGTCTTTTATGGTGATTAAATTTAAAAAATGGATGTGAAAGAAGATACTATAAATGGAATTTTTTTAGAATATTTATATATGACTCAACCCAAAAGATTGAAAAATATACTAGGTCCCCATAATGTATGGAAGCTATAGAGATCCATTTTTTGAAGCAGACATAATGATAATGGAATGTTCATTTTTATAGTCCCATTAGAGAATTTTATTTCTTCATAAAAGAACGAGATCCATGTTTCTATAAAAAGGTAAGTGGGAATTCCATCATTCTCCTAATATTATATATTGATGAATGGTTAATTATGGGAAATAAAGAGAATGTATTGAAATTAATTATAATTTGGAAAAATAAATGAATTTAAATGAATGGATTAGGTAATATAGCTGTAATAATAGGGATCAATATCTATATATATGTGTGTTATATTATCATTGAGAATTTTTAGATTATATACATTTATAAAATAACCAAACTTTATAATATGAATCAATCCCAGATATGGTTGTTTCCAATGTTACATGGAATCAATCTATCTATGAATATGTGTCAAATATCATAGGAGGAGATAATAGGAATGAGTAGAATTAACTATTCCATAGCAGTGAGATCTATCATGTATTCTATTGTATGTAATATATTTAAATACAACTTTTCATTATATATTTTATGAAGATATCATGAAAATAAACGAGAGAAGAATTGGGTAGATGTAAAATTTATCATGAGGTAATTGAGTTATATAGAGGAAATGTTAGTTGTGTGTGTAGGTGATGAGGAACCATCCATGAGGGGATATTGTGATCCTAGTTTCAAGATAGACCATGATGATTTGAAATCATATTCAAGATACATATTTTTGTAATGGTGGTGAGGGGCTATAGAGAAGATAAAAGTAACCCCATGTTTCCAATTCTATAGTATAATCTGAGTATTCAGTAGCTTGTGATGAAGATAAGGAGGAAGTATAGAAAAACAATTCTCCCAGATATTGGTGTTGTGCCAAAAAGTGTTATCCTTTTCCATTTTATTGTGATAAAACTATTTAAGTGGTTATTTTTAATGATCCAAGGTAACATCGTATGATAAAAAAAATATAATTTAGATGTTTCATCTCTTGAAATATTTTAATCAGAGTGGTCTATTCATTGTTAACCAAGTATCCATATACGAAAATATGTTAGAAACCATGACTAAATCCATATCGAAGCTGATTAATTCTTCTCATGATATGGGTAGTGGTTTCAGGATTGTTTTCCATTGGCTATAGTGAAATTTTGAGTGTTGTGAGTGGGTTACCTACACCAAAATCCTTTTACATTTTTTATTACAATTACATGTTTATAATTTGATATATATGTATATATATATATATATCTTACCATAGTGGTATTTATACTCATACATCTTCTATATTCATGGTAATGTCCATAAATTACATGTCATATCAAAAGGTTATATAATTTCCTCGGATATAATGTGAACCTACAGATACCATGAAAAATATTAATGTAATTTTATATGATCTAAAAACCACATGTTAATAGGACACATATGTTTTTTTACTAATAGGTGGTGGGGGATTATAATATTATATATTTCTTCTCGTGAATTTAACACTTGGTGATCCTAGTTAGATGAGTTCATGAAGAAAAACATTTTACTAGGTCCACCACATGTGTCTGTTGTCATTGGTAGTTCCTATATATGAAAACTTGTAATGGTCTTCTTACATGAGATTATTATAAGTTTATACTATTTAATTATGAACATTGATGCCAGAGTAAATCCATGGAATTTATGTCTTTGTGTGATAGATTTCTTCAGGTTAGGAATTCATTGTATGACATTATTAAATAATCTAGGTATAATTTGTTGCTTATAAAAGAATTGATATATTGGGGCTAGTTGATAACGATGGAAGTAACTTCAGTAAAACCAAGTATAGGTTTTATTAAGGTAAGTCTATTTAGTGATATTAAAAAATAATAAATCATTAATGGATGATGGAATAAAGTTTTCATTCACATTTATGATATTTCATGGGAAAAATAGATTATAATACATACCACATTTTGATGGGAAATGTTATTGATGCTATGCTTATTACTTATCTACTTATATACCGTGATGTTTTGTCAGAATAGTATCCTAATATATGAATATTATTCATTGTTATTGAGATACGGTCATAGAGGGTAACACACTTGACATTTTAACAATTTTTTCATATTGAAATCACTAGTAGTATAAGACATTTTGGCGCCCCACCAAGGGGTCCAAGAGATTTATGATTACTATTGATCAAAAAGAATAAAATAATTTCACCATTATTATCATTTTGAATGTAACTCCCCTACCCCAGCTACCCAGGGTCGGTGCATTACTTCGTAACATTGGCATGATCACAAAAGATCATGTCTCGAAAGAACGATTAGTTTAGTAGCCTTGGAAACACTAGATACATTCATAAACATTACATTACATCATAAAGCGAAAAACTACAATAACAAAGTCTCCATAGACCACACTCATATCCTCTTCTGACGATCCCTGCAGGTCATTCAAAAAATACTTCTTCACATCCTGGAAAATATTAAAACATTGAAAGGGGTGAGCTCAGATGCTCAGTAAGGATAACAATATTGCATAAGCTTTCATATATAAACATAAACATTTAATGAAATGTATAACTAAAACAAAAGCCTTTTAAACGTGAACATAAACATAATATGGAAAAAGTAAAATGAGATAATTCCATTTACTTTTTCACATGGATACTCTACTAGTCGAATAATCACATGAAATATCAATAACCACATTCATAATGATGGAATGCATAATGCCAGACTATCATAACCACGTAGTCAAGGCCTCGTTCCAAGACCACAAATAAGATTTTGTCAAGACCTCGTGCCAAGACACTTGTTTGTCTCATGAGACCTACCGATGCATCGAGGAGATATAGCGGGCTCCACCCGTCACTTATTAAGTCCAATGCATTCCTCATATGAATAGGTTTAAACATATCATAAACCATAACAGAATCGTATCACATAAAACATGCATAAAGAAAACATAAAATTTCCACATTTCATTCAAAAGATGTCAATACAACACATTGATATAATAAAAACGCTTTCAGAACCATTTTCAATACCAAAATAAAAGCATGTTAAAACTTTGTATTTATTTTTCATTAAAAAAAGTGATGGCTTGTAGAGGAAGATGAAACTCAAATAATGGTCATGGCGGTGGAGAAGTCGTTGTCGCCGCATAAGTACGGAATGAAAAACATTCCCTTTTTGTCGTTTAGTAAAACGCTTCGTATAAAAAGATTCCTTTTGAATAAACATAAAAGTCAAAGGGGTTTATACACCGTATAAAAGAAAGTTGTGTATAAAACCAAATATGTCTCAATGAAAGGAGATTGAGATGAAGTCCTTAAAAAGATCATTTTTAAAATCAAATAGATCTATTATGTGTATTCACTATAGGTACACATAATGAAAGTAAAAATACAAAATAATACTTAATAATATTATGACATAATTTGAAATTAGGAGATTAACCCAAAGAATGGAAATTGGGTTAAGAAGTTCCCTTACCTTGCGTCCTGTCCTGACTCGACCGTTCTTTAACCTCCTGAATAATAAACTAGAGTTAATTACTATTTACTTAAGAACCTTTTTCATTTTCATTATTCCTTTTATATCCCTTAATACCATGTTATGAACATTATGTAATTATTTAAGCTTATAACGGTCATTTTGTCGATCTTAGGTACTTGAGTCAAAAATAACATTCTTATAATTACAAGTTGTTCATGTGATGATATATCCATTATATCCAGAATTATATTCATGATATAAATATCATATATCTCATATATATCCAGTATATACATGCATTTATAATATTCCATAACGTTTAGATGTAAGAAATGAAATGCACCGTTCATGGAGACGGTAAGCCGTACGTACGCATGAACGCTACTTTCATTTCTATTTCGTATTTAATGGAATGAAATCATAATTATATAAAGGTATAATATAGTTCCAGTATAATATCATATATAATATCATTTAATCCATCCTTTATACATCCCACATATGGCATTAACGATTCACATCACTTTGAGGGGGCGGTAGTCCGCACTTCCTAAAATGAAATTATCGCATTTACCCATAATGGAAATCCTAAAGTATGCCATAAGTGAGAAATACAGAAGAATATGTAAAACATAAACATATTATATATCCTATATAAAAATATTTACATCTTAATGTCCACCTTTGAAGGTGTTATATGAGTGTTGAACAATCATCGTTTCGTGAGGCAGAAATTCACCATCCACAGAAACCGTATGTTCTTTAACCATTAGATGTAGGTGTGTGTAATTTTAGCTCTAATAATTATTATAAAAACATCCTAGTATATTGAGGATACTTTTTTTGTTACAAAATAAATGAATAAAAAGAGTTTAGGGGGTTGGAGAAGAAAACTAAAACAAAACAACATTAGAGAAGACATTACCTCAAAATCGGGTAACTCTTTTTGATTTGAGCCAAAGGCTTCCTTGAGAAGAGTTCTGCCCAAAGTGAGGCTTCTAGGAGTAAGGGAGGGAAGTTGGGAGAGTATTTGGGTAGAGTTTGGCCGAGCCAAATGGCTTGAAGGTGTGAATAATGTGTTAGAGGTGGGGGCCTTTTATAATGGGAGAGGAGGGGCACTTTTGGAAAGTAATGAAATATTACTTTATTATACAATGATTTTAGGATTCTAAAGGTCCCACACTTATATAATTCAAGGATAATGTGATAATGGTTCGAAATGTACCCATATAATAGTATTTTGACAAGTTTATGCCTTGTATTGTACATTATCTTTTCATTTTATTAAAATCGTTATATAATGAGGTAATCGCTGCATCATAATGATGTCATAAATAATTTAATTTATTTAATGTCTAAAAATTATAAAAAAAATACTATGATGTAGGAAATCTTTTTATATTTCCAATTACTATTTATAGTAAAAAATATGACTTGTATAACCCCATGTAAAAATTGTTTCAGTAAAACATTTCATGTTTGTGTCATTTTTTACTTTAACATTAAATAAAAGGTATTTATGTCATTTTCTAACTAAAGTGGCTCCATGGGGTCCCCAAGTTGACCCATGGATTGTCTTGGTCGGCCATGGCATATAAAATGAGGGTAGGACACGTGTCAAGCTCATCTCGTATTATTAAAACATTATTTTTACCTTAAACTACACTAATTACCTCTAATCGCGATTAAGAACTTAAAAGTTACTATTCACCAAAAATTATTTTAATCCCATTGAACCACATTTTACTTCTTAATGACAAAAATGTATGTCAGATTTTTGAAAATCAGATCACAGAAGTGGTAATATTTCATTTAAACGAAAAATCAGTTATTTAACTACCACTTAGTGGTTTCACTATTCATCAAAAATTGAAGTTTTTCAGAACAATGCCAAAATTTCACCCTAAGCTATAATTGATTTTCCGAATTCAAAAATGATGTCTATTTTACAAAATTCCAAACATATAAGTTGCATTAATTAATTTTATAATTAATTCCCGCTGTCACAACAAATAGCGTGTTTTTAAGAAACAATTTATATCAAGAGATTGGCCATTGTTTATGTCCAATTTCAATGTTAAATTAATTCTAATGACCACCATTGGATAAAATGGTAAAAATTTATTCTAATTATACTTTAAAAACACTAAATACTATAATTTATCACTATAAATTATTTTTATTAAAAAATTTGTTTTTAAGTATTTTTCATTATTCATAAAAAAAATTAGTTCTCAGAAAAATACCAAAAATTAAACATAGGCTAATTTCGATATTCCGAATCCAAAAATGAAGTCCATTTTGAAATATAAAATTTATATAATTTTAAAAAGTGGTTATTACTATTCATAACGGCTACTATGATTAGTCGCGGTGTTTTAGAACTCGAAGTTGCGTACAATGCAAGCTATTGCATTATTGAATGAGAAGCGTGTTGTGGAAGCTCGGGGTGTTACATTCTACCCTCCTACAAGACATAAGGTATTAGGATAACACATTTTTTTTGTTTTAATATCCCTTTAATGAAGTTTAAGAATTAATTTATTCATTGAATAAGAGATAAGTATATATATATTTATGCTTGACAATTAGAGTTTCAACCTTCAACTCATCTTTCACTCAAAAATATAATAGAACTCAAAAATATTATACTTATCCGAATTGTATAAGGTTCCAAATGTTAACACATACCATTTAGATTAGTAAAATTATTTTGTAATAACCAGGGACTTCCTGTAGTCTAGTGGTAGGAAATAAAGGCCTGTCGCACTATGGTTGTGGGTTCGATTCCTACAGCTTTGTCCGATGCAACGGTTATGCCCCACCCTGCAGGTTGTCCTTTTCCTAAAACTATAGTATTATAGTATTCCAAAAATAATCTTCATAAATTTTTTAATCTTTAACAATACTATCCAAAGATCAACTTAATCCACTCCAACCTTTATAGTTATCCAAAATACCTCTGTCCAGACTTTCTCTAAAAGGACTCTTAATTCCAAAATCAATTGTAACATCAGATTCCCCAAACAAAGTAAAGTTTCTCTTATTGTCACATACTAAAAATATGATTACCTTCATCATATTAAAACCTTAATGAAAAAAACAAGTACTGCAATACAATCCTTATATATATCACATTATTATTATAACCAGAATATAATCCTTGAGCCCAAAAGCACCAATACTGTAATTATTCCACTTCAACTGTAGTCACAACATAAGATTGTCCTTGATCCCTTGGCCTTTTCTGAGGTAAGTTTCCCTGACGCTTAGGACATTCATTTGCATAATGACCCATTTCCCTACAATTGTAGCATTCAACATTGATAGCCTCTTTCTTTCCCTTGCAATCACGCGCCTGGTGACCTTTTTCTCCACATTTATATCAAACTCTCATTCCTTTTAGGCAAGTACCAGGGTGATTCTTCCCACAATTATCACATAATGGAAAATCCTTATTTCCTTATTTCCCTTTATCTGTCTCTTGTTCCACCATTCTCTTCTTCTCTTGCTTTACTTTGTTGTCGTAAGACTTAGATAATTCCTTTTCTGTCTTGATAGCACATGAGACAATATCTTCGTATGTTGAGAAAGATTGCGATACTAAAGCTCTACGGAGAAATGGTTTTAACCCATAAAAGAAACGATCAATCTTACCTCTTGGGTTACGTATATAATATGCAGCATGCCTCGCTAACCTTGTAAAGTTAGCCTCATACTTTGCGACATTCTCATCCTCCTT
Source organism: Viscum album (assembly GCA_963277665.1). Lineage (NCBI taxonomy): Eukaryota > Viridiplantae > Streptophyta > Magnoliopsida > Santalales > Viscaceae > Viscum > Viscum album. Next base: position 186,031,351 of record OY728133.1, on the reverse strand, counting down.
CTGCCTCAGACTTAGAAATTGCCTTTCCATATCTACTCGATGGTCACGAGGAAAGTATTTTTCTAAGAAAAGCTCTTTGAACTCCCTCCATTCTATATTCAATACATCATCATCTTCCTTTGTGTTTTGAATCAGCGACCACCACTGATCGACATCTCCAGTGAGGCAGTAAACTGCCATGACAACCTTCTCCCTTTCGCTACTCCCCAAGGCATGGAATATTTTCTCTAAGGAGTTTATCCATTGCTCAGCTACTAATGGACTCGTACCCCCATTAAAATTTGGCGGTTGTTGCCTCATGAAGCGGTCTAAAATTGATCCTCCACGTTGCGGATCAGGGTGCTCCATACGAGTAAGGTTATTATTCATAACCTGAGTGAGTTGTCCCAGTATGGTAATAAGTTGATCAACACCAGTTGTATCTCCAGCTCCACAATAATTATCTTGAGCTGGAGGGTAATCCCTACATGGAGTGCGTGCATTGATACGGTTTCCATTCCTTCCAATAGGCGCCATTTCTAAACAATGGCATAAACTAGATTAGTTTATGAATTAAAATACATAATTCCATATTTGTAAAAAACTTTACATAAATTGAACTATTTATGGATATAATCCATAATCATAAAAAGTAATGTTTTCTTTGAGGATGTATATAATCATAACCCTTCATAGTGGTTTGTAAAGAAAATGAGAATTATCCTAAGCATATCCCCCGGGAGTGTCGTAACCAAGAGTGCAGCAAGGCCCGTTGTCGTGCACCAGTTCCCGTTCGAGTCTAACTCAAAGTGGTGTTTTCAGGTTTTACCCCTAGGTACATCTGTGCTAGAGCCGCCTCTACCTGCTCGTATCCATACAGGGATGTATTGCTTGGAAAACTCACAAAATCTCTATAATACCAAAATTCTAGGAAGTTCTTCTATACTAATCCTTAAAGTCTATCTTCGGGCTATGTGCTCTAATCAGAGTTTATCTAAATCTAACTTCCAAGGTTAGTACTAAACTGCCTCTGATACCAACTGTAACACCCCGACCCCAGCTACCCAGGGTCGGTGCATTACTTCGTAACATTAGCATGATCACAAAAGATCAAGTCTTGAAAGACCGATTAGTTTAGTAGCCTTGGAAACACACTACTGGAAAAACGACCTATACCCACGGTTCAAAACCGTGGGTATAGCCCCCAAAACCGTGGGTATAGGCTATACCCACGGTTTTGGGAACCGTGGGCTGGAATGGCGTCGGGATAGGGGTCTTGACCTATACCCACGGTTTGGTAGAACCGTGGGTATAGGTGGTTCACACATGAAACCGCTGCTGTACAGCGTGGCATGGGGTTTTCCCACGGTTTGAAAACCGTGGGAAAAATTTATATTCAAAAAAAACGCTCAGCAGGTTTCGAACCCGCGCCATGCAGTACACCTACTGCACAGCACCTGACCAGCGGACCAACCGAGCTATTATATTTATATGTATATAATGATTATTCTATTTTAATATATTAATACTGATGCGGTTATTAAAAAAAACGGAACCGCTGGGTTTCGAACACGGGACCGGGAGGGAGAGAATACCGCGGCGAACCAACTAAGCTAGACCGATTTTGTTAATTTAAATATACAGTGTTATACTTATATTAATATTGACCGTGGGAAAAGTTTATATTAAAAAAAAACGCTCATCAGGTTTCGAACCCGCGCCATGCAGAACACCTACGCCCAACACCTGACCAGCGGACCAACCGAGCTGTTATAATTATATGTATATAATGATTATTCTCTTTTAATATATTAATACTGATGCGATTATTAAAAAAAAGGAACCGCCGGGTTTCGAACACGGGACCGGGAGGGAAAGAATACCGCGGCGAACCAACTAAGCTAGACCGATTTTGTTAATTTAAATATACAGTGTTATACTTATATTAATATTGTTGATATATTTAAAATTAAATCCTGCCGAGTTTCGAACACCGCACTTCCCAGAACTGAAAGACTAACTAAACCAACACACCTAGCGAATTTATGTTCATTAATACCAGTATATATGTAATTAAATTATTTACAACCTTGTTCCCACGTAAAATTTATTTCGTCCCGCGCAATTTTTTTCCCATTCCCTCCACCCACAATAACGCGGGAAACCTATACCCACGGTTTTGAAAACCGTGGGTATAGGTCTTTGAAAAAAATACCCCCTATACCCACGGTTTTTAAAAACCGTAGGTATAGGTTTCCAAAGCAATGCCTATACCCACGGTTTTGGAAAAACCGTGGGTATAGGTCTTCACCAAAAAAACTATACCCACGGTTTGGTCCAAACCGTGGGTATAGGGTACCTATACCCACGGTTTTCCAAAACCGTGGGTATAGGTTCCCATACTATACCTATACCCACGGTTCTGGAAAACCGTGGGTATAGGTGGGACCTATACCCACGGTTTTCTGAAAAACCGTGGGTATAGGCCCAATTTCCAGTAGTGACACTAGATACATTCATAAACCTTACATTACATCATAAAGCGAAAAACTACAATAACAAAGTCTCCATAGACCACACTCATATCCTCTTCTGACAATCCCTACAGGTCATTCATAAAATACTTCTTCACATCCTGGAAAATATTAAAACATTGAAAGGGGTGAGCTCAGATGCTCAGTAAGGATAACAATATTTCGGAAGCGTTCATATATAAACATAAACATTTAAGGAAATGTATAACTAAAACAAAATCTTTTAAACATGAAAATAAACATAATATGGCAAAAGTAAAATAGGATAATGCCATTTACTTCTTCACATGGATATTCTACTGGTCGAATAATCACATGAAATATCAATAACCACTTTCATAATGATGGAATGCATAATGCCATACTATCATAACCACGTAGTCAAGGCCTCGTGCCAAGACCACAAATAAGATTTTGTCAAGGCCTCGTGCCAAGAAACTAGTTTGTCTCATGAGACCTACCGATGCATCGAGGAGCTATAGCGGGCTCCACCCGTCACTTATTAAGTCCAATGCATTCCTCATATGAATAGGTTTAAACATATCATAAACCATAACATAATCATATCACATAAAACATGCATAAAGGAAACATAAAATTTCCACATTTCAATCACAAGATGTCAATACAACACATTGATATAATAAAAATGCTTTAAAAACCATTTTCAATACCAAAATAAAAGAAAGTTAAAACTTTGTATTTATTTTTCATTAAAAAAAGTGATGGCTTGTAGAGGAAGCTGAAACTCAAATAATGGTCACGGTGGCAGAGAAGTCGTTGTCGTCGCATAAGTACGGAAAGAAAAACATTCCCTTTTTGTCGTTTAGTAAAACGATTCGTATAAAAAGATTCCTTTTGAATAAACATAAAAGTCAAAGGGGTTTATACACCGTATAAAAGAAAGTTGTGTATAAAACCAAATATGTATCAATGAAAGGAGATTGAGACGAAGTCCTTAAAAAGATCATTTTTAAAATAAAATAGATCTATTATTTGTATTAACTATAGGTACACATAATGAAAGTAAAAATACAAAATAAGACATAATAATATCATGACATAATTTGAAAGTAGGAGATTAACCCAAGGAATGGAAATTGGGTTAAGAAGTTCCCTTACCTTGTGTCCTGTCCTGACTCGACCGTTCTTTAACCTCCTGAATAATAAACTAGAGTTAATTCCTATTTACTTAAGAAGCTTTTTCATGTTCATTATTCCTTTTATATCCCTTATTACCATGTTATGAACATTATGTAATTATTTAAGTTTATAACGGTCATTTTGTCGATCTTAGGTACTTGAGTCAAAAATAACATTCTTATAATTACAAGTTGTTCATGTGGTGATATATCCATTATATCCAGAATTATATTCATGATATAGATATCATATATCTCATATATATCCAGTATATACATGCATTTATAATATTCCATAACGTTTAGATGTATGAAATGAAATGCACCGTTCATGGAGACGGTAAGCCGTACGTACGCATGAACACTACTTTCATTTCTATTTCATTTTTAATGTAATGAAATCATAATTATATAAAGGTATAATGTATTTCCAGTATAATATCATATATAATATCATTTACTCCATTCTTTATACATCCCACATATGGCATTAACGATTCACATCACTTTGAGGAGGCGGTAGTCCACACTTCCTAAAATGAAATTATCGCGTTTACCCATAATGGAAATCATAAAGTATGCCATAAATGAGAAATACAGAAGCATAAGTAAAACATAAACATATTATATATCCTATATAAATATAGTGACATCTTAATGGCCACCTTTGAAGGTGTTATATGAGTGTTGAACAATCATCGTTTCGTGAGGCAGAAATTCGCCGTCCACAGAAACTGTATGTTCTTTAACCATTATATGTAGGTGTGTGTAATTGTAGATCTAATACTTCTTATAACAAAATCCTAGTATATTTAGGATACTGGTGTTGTTACAAATGAAATGAATATAAGGAGTTTAGGGGGTTGGAGAAGAAAAATAAAACAAAACAACATTAGAGAAGACATTACCTAAAAATCGGGTAACTCTTTTTGATTTGAGCCAAAGGCTTCCTTGAGAAGAGTTATTCCCAAAGTGAGGCTTCTAGGAGTAAGGGAGGGAAGTTTGGAGAGTTTTTGGGCAGAGGTTTGCTGAGCCAAATGGATTTATGGTTTTAATAAGGTGTTAGAGGTGGGGGCCTTTTATAATTGGAGAGGAGGGGCACTCTTGGAAAGTAATGAAATATTACTTTATTATACAATGATTTTCGGATTATAAAGGTCCCAAACTTATATAATTTGAGGCTAAGGTGATAAGGATTAGAAATCTACCCATCCAATAGTCTTTGGACAAGTGTAAGCCTTGTATTGTACATTATCTTTTAATTTTATTAAAATCGTTAAATAATGAGGTCATCGCTGCATCATAATGATGTCATAAATAATTTAATATATTTAATGTCTAAAAATTATAAAAAAATACCATGATGTAGGAAATCATTTTATATTTCCAATGACTATTTATAGTCAAAAATATGACTTTTATAACCCCATGTAATAATTGTTTTAGTTAAACATTTCATGTTTGTGTCATTTTTTACTTTAACATTAAATAAAAGGTATTTTTGTCATTTTCTAACTTAAGTGGCTCCATGGGGTCCCCATGTTGACCCATGGATTTTCATGGTCGGAAATGGCACATCCAATGAGGTTAGAAATTGTTTCAAGCTCATCTCATATTATTAAAACATTAATTTTACCTTAAACTACACTAATTACCTCTAATCGCGATTAAGAACTTAAAAGTAACTATTCACCAAAAATTATTTTAATCTCATTGAACCACATTTTACTTCTTAATGACAACCATGTATGTCGGATTTTTGAAAATCAAATCATAGAAGTGGTAATATTTCATTTAAATGAAAAATTAGTTATTTAACTACCACTTAGTGGTTCCACTATTCATCAAAAATTGAAGTTTTTCAGAACAATGCCAAAATTTCACCCTAAGCTATAATTGATATTCCGAATTCAAAAATGATGTCTATTTTAAAAAATTCCAAACATATAAGTTGCATTAATTAATTTTATAATTAATTCCCACTGTCACAACAAATAGCGTGTTTTTAAGAAACAATTTATATCAAAAGATTGGCAATTGTTTATGTCCAATTTCAATGTTAAATTAATTCTAATGACCACCATTGGATAAAATGGTAAAAATATATTCTAATTATACATTAAAACCAATAATTACTATAATTTATCACTATAAATTATTTTTATTAAAAAAGTTGTTTTTAAGTATTTTTCACTATTTATAAAAAAATTAGAAGTTCTCAGAAAAATACCAAAAATTCAACATAGGCTAATTTCGATATTCTGAATCCAAAAATGAATTCCATTTTGAAATATAAAATTTATATAATTTTAAAAAGTGGTTATTACTATTCATAATGGCTACTATGATTAGCCGCGGTGTTTTAGAACTCGAAGTTGCGTACAATGCAAGCTATTGCATTATTGAATAAGAAGCGTATTGTGGAAGCTCGGGGTGTTACATTGAATAATTTTTATTGAATTTATATTTCTAATATATTTACTAGTATTTAATTAAATACATAAAATAGTTAACTATGTAGTATTATTTTAATATTCATGGTTTTAGTATTTTTAGAATTAATGGGATGATTTAGTGGATTGATTTTATCACATAATATATTCATTATATTAGAAGTATGTGATAAAAAAGTAAATGATGTTTATGGAACAATTAGTTGGTGATATCACGTCTTTTTGAATTACTAAGTGGGAAATACATATTCATAGGGCTGATAGGCATTTAAACGTATTTTGATAAATTACTATACAATTAAAAGGTGGATCACATTTGTGTTAATATTCACCATTAAAATTTGAGATGCTCTCTCTCATCTCTCTAACATCCTACATTGATAATGATCTGATCTAAACAGTCAATCAAAGCACTTCACTGATCGAAGGATCAAGATTGTGGTTATCATTTGTACATAGAAGACATTATCAGATATCTAGGAAAAACTAGGACATAGGTGATATAATTCCTGAAGAAATTTAAAATTCATGTATATAATCTAGAGGGATCCGAACATGGTTCCTTTATGAAATAGTCATCAACTATGTGTAGTTTATGAATGGGCATTCAAATTGAAACATGTAATTGTTCTATAAAATTTTGTACTACATAAAATATATCACATGAGGTACTTAACATTATTAACTGGGTTTCCATGGATAGATATGTTATTTATTTGATATTGTTATTAAAGATATTAAATTCCTATCCTAACTATGTTTTCACAAACTGGAACCAACAAATATTATTTTCCTATTATTTAATTAATTTTAATTCTATTAATAATTTAAAAATATATTTCATGTTGTTATATTTAAAATAATTTTTTACTATGTTAATTAGAATTAATAAAAAATATATTTGGATATGTAAAATTTATTTAAAGTTAAAAATACATAATTAATGGTGTTTTATGGGTAATTTTAGTCCAATTATATCATTATTGACCCTTACGGAGTAAAATAAATTTATTTAATTGTAATCATCTAATGTGTTAACTATGGGTTAATACTAAGAGATAATTTTTAGAAAACCACAGAAAATTTTACAATGTTAATTAGATGGGTGGAAATTTACATATATATATATATATATCCTATATTTTAAATATATTATTTTTGATCAAATTGAATCTAAGAATTTATTTATTTTAATTTAACACATTAAGTAATTATTGGGGTTCCATCTCCTCTATTTTATTAGGATACCACCTTTAATATCATACTCACACTTCCAGAGCTACAAAGACTAAAAATCCAACTGAATAATCTTAATAAAATCTTTTTATGTATACAAATGGTTATTTTATTTATAAAAGTCTATCCATTGGGTACATGAGTATATATTCAAATGACGTTCTTCAAAGAGGTGGTAATCATCTTAACTTTAATTTTAATTTTACATATTATTATACACCCTTAGGTTCCATATTAACCATAATATTATAATAAAAATATTATCTCTCATATAAGAATATGTTATTATTTTTTTGGGATAACATTATTCACCGCTCGGTCCATTTTAGGGTGAACAAAAACATCGTTTATGCGTACATATCGACTACCACCTCTACGAAGAGAAGTGATTATTTTTTCCTCAAAACCTATAATAGATATTTAACATGATATATTTAATATATATGATATTAATGATATAATAATAATTATATAGTGATCATATATCATCAATTTATTATCCCTATATTCATTGTAAATGGTAATGTTGTTCTTGTGTATGTGATGATTACAACATCCACGAAGCGATGCGATTATTTTTTCTTGTATTCCATTCATGTATTGTTTTGAAATTGCAATTTATATATAAAAAATTTAATTATTTAATGACTAATAATCTGATTATAATATAACTAGTACCTATTTGATTATGTTCAATATTCCAATGTTACAATGAAATTATGAACTTAACATCCACAAAACATCCACTATGGATTTAACTAAATATGTAAATAATATTTAAGTAAAATAAATGAAATAAATGTTATAATGATAAGGGAATAAATCATTAAAAGTTTCTAAAATATGTAAATAGTTAATAATATTTTATTATAATGTAATTAATGGACATACCTATTAATTCTTAACTCAAGGTAAGGGGTTTCGTAACTGAATTTCTATTTATTTAGTTATACAACTACATCAATAATTATGATATTAAAAATATTACTTGTGAAATGAAATATTAATGTTCAATTTTTATATCCAATTTTTTGTATGGTTTTATATTTTTTACACATAATAACCTAAATGATTATTTCTAACTTTAGTGATATGATCATTGTATGGAGTTTACATATCAATTTCCCCATTATTTATGAATATTTTGTATTATAAATCTATTTACATTAATGCATTTTAAATACTACCCAATTGATATATCAAACATGAATAACTATTTATTCATGTTTTTAAAATTTTCAATTAAATATGACTATTTTAAGGTGTAATAATGAAAAATTTACCAAAGTGGTATGAATTTATTTCTACGACAGCATTTTTTTTAATTTAGTTAATTTTATTTGAAGGAATATTATAATATATCATTTAAAAACACCTTTGATATTTATATATTCTATATATTTAAGGATTTTATTTGTTTTCTTATAAAATTTCCTATATTTTGTAATTTAAATTTATAAAGAAATGTTTAAAAGAATATCAGATACTATTTTTTGTTCTTGATCACAAATATTTTCTTCCATGTAAATATGTTTTAAAAAATTATTTTATTAAATATAGTTATATTTAAAAAAATATTTCATTATTGAGATAATATTACATATTTAAATTACTTTATATGTTTTAAATGCAATCATTCCAGTTTTATCCAAAATAATAATTTTCAACATTCTTTTAAAAAATTCAGAAAGAATGTTTATTTTTAATATACATAGAAATAACATATTTTCCATCTATTAAAGCCATTTCATATTATTTAACCTATTATATAAGATTGAAATGGTTTTACAAAGAAAATTATTTTGGTAAAATTAATTCAATATGTTTTTTCCATTATCTTCTATTCTCAAAAAATTCAAAATTTGTTTAAAACCCTATAATTTCAATGAATTGATGGTTATATTTTATATCTTTTTTATTTTCAGATCATTCATTTTCTCATGAAACATTCAATTTCTTGTGATCATAATCTATTAGAAATAACTATATACTTTGTATCGTGGGTATGATAACTTTCTAAACCATATTCCATTTATTCATATGGTTATTTACTATGAAATTTATATGATTGACTAGGGAAACACAAATATTTAATATTCTATAATAAATACAAATAATTTTTTTGATAATGTATATTTTTTTGAATTAAAATATTCATTAAATATATGAATTGAAATACCTTAAAAATTATTATTTTTTTAAATGAACACATATTTTATAATGCATTTTTTTCTTATAAACAAAAAAAATATTTCAATTTTCATAATGAGAATTGAAAGTCATATATTGATATGAACAAGTACATATTGTAACAGTTAAAAAAATAGATACTAGAAACTATCAACTATGTATTTATTTATTTATTAATATTTTCTTCAATCTAATAAAATTTATATTATTAATCCAAATATTTTAATTTTAACACGAAATGACAATAAATTATGTAAAATATAAAATTTTGGTTCACCTCGAACCCCTAGAATAATCCCACTCCCTAGAAACATTTTAGAAATGAAATAAATACGTAATAATATAATATTCATTTGAAAAAATATTTATTTGAAACAATATTGAACTTTTTTACATATAGAATTGAATGAGGAATATTATGAATTATGTATTCTTCATTGGGAAATATGATGATAAAAAAATATGTATTTCAACTAATATAATCGATCAACATTATGACCTATGGTGAATTAAATAGTTGATCATTATTATTACTGGTTTAATATATTCATTTAAATCCTCCTCTTGATTATTTAATGATATAAACAAAATAGTATTATTTTATAAGATAATAAAACAATTTATATTAAAATATATTTTATATGTAATTATTAAATAAAATTATATTTTATTACATAATTTTGTATATATATTTTTAAATGGTACTCTAAAGGTTGTTTTTATAGTGGTTAGAATATTATTTTTTCTATCAAATGGTTAATTATAATTAAATTAATGATTTAGTAATAAAATTATCATAATTTGATAATTATTTTTCTTAAATTAACTTCATTTTTGGTCTTATAATCTATGAAATTTCTTAGGATATTTTTTTGTATTTTATTACTAAAGATTAATTTTTTGTAAAAAAGTGAAAATTTCTGCTTCAAAATTCACTGCGATTTTATGACATCATTACTATATCAAAAATAATAAAAAATTAATGAACCATTTAATTTAATAAAAATTTTATTTGATATGAATGAAAATTAGTTTAACAATATTAATTTTTAATTTCAAGATATATAACATTAATTTTGGAACCAAAAATTGGAATTTTATAGATAAAACTTATTCTTAATTTGTGTGAATTAATTGGGTGGTTTGGAAGAAATATTTTGGTTTTGGAAGGAATTAAAATCAAACACACATTCCCAAATCCAATACATTCAAAACATAAAACTAAAAATTTATTCATATTTAACCTATCTTTATATACTCCATGGTGTCCCAAATATTCCCCAAAGTTCATATGGTTTCCCATTCCATGAGTTTTGAAGAAACTCTTAATGGTAGGAGAACATTTCATCTTATTCTTTCTCATTCATGTTCCACATCTCTATGAATTTACTTATTGTAAAATATTCATTATTATATAGAAATTTTCATCATTAATATACATACAATGTTATTGTTTTTCAACTAGATACCTTATTTACCTCTAATTAATCCCTTTCCACAGGTTGCACTGTATGCTATTATGATGCTAAAATTTTACTTGGGAAATATCCACTTCCCCTTTTTAATCCAAGTACAAATTTTGTGTATATAATATAAATATAAATTTTATATATTATATTAAACTTTTTATATTATTTTAACTAAAAATATTAGGATTTATAACTTGGATACAGTAGTTTACTCCTATTATACCCTTTACAAAAGCCCAGATGTATACCGTTAACCTCCCACATTTTAGTATGATATTTAACTATCTTCTTTTTGATAAAATATTATTATTTGTATTTGGACTTTGGAATCTCAATTGAGTATGTTTTCATGTATTTATAATTTCCCATTTACATTATAATTTATATTTTAAATTTTCTATATGACTTATCCCCTCTCATTATAACATTTTTCAAAGCTATTACTATGTTGATGTAATGGAATTATCCTACTCTTTTTTTTGTTCAATTATGTCCTTATTATGTGACTTTTATGATTCCAAATACATTCATTTCATTAATAATAATTTTTTCATTCCCTTTACTATCAAATTATTGTATTAATATTTAGATACATTCACTCCCTCCCATTATTTAATTTTCATAAGACATAATTTTTACCATCATTTTACCAAATTGTTTTCTTTAAATTTTTTTTCTTCTGCATGATAAATTATCATATTATGAAAACCCTAGTATATTCCATTGGAATCCAAAAAATATATATTTATTTTTTCAATTTCATATATTAAACTCACATTCATTTGGGGGGGGGGGTTAAAAGAATTAATTTTTATATCATTAAAGGAATTATGTACTTAATGTTTTAATATGAAACCCATTCATTATAATAAATGGTTTCTTGATAAGAAGATTTGTTATAATAAATTAATTTCTCAAAGAACGATATATCCAAAGTTAAATAGGATTGGAATGGTGGGTAAACATTGATGACTACAATGGTTGGGGGGCATTCCACAATGATTGTCTTAGAACAATACATTGAATATTACGATGTTTTATGGAGTGAACCCATTCCACTATGATAGTATTTGGAGTGAACCTTGAAAAATATGATAGTTTGGGAGTTAATCCATTCCACAATGATACTATTAGGAGTGAAACATAACTAATACTATGGTTTGGGGAGTGATACCATTCTTCTATGATAGTCATGGGAGTGAACCTTGACTATTACTATGGTTTTTGGTGTGACCCAATTCCACTATAATAATATTGGGAGTTAACCTTATCTGATATGAGTGTTTAGAGAGTGAACCCATTCAACTATAATAGTCCAGTAAAGGAACCATGAAAACTAAGAAAATATTTTTAATGGATTATTTTGTACCAACATTTCCATTTTAATAATAATGTTCATTCTATTATGTCATTCCTCATATTCAAATGATCATGCCTTATTCATTGGAACCCTTCTCCCATGACAAGAACCTCATTTTTTAATTTCATTACATGAATTTATTCTCACCCTTATCTTATTTTGTATGTCCCTAGGAGAATAATTGTTTTCAGATAACATAAGATGGATATAAAAATAACACTCCAAAAAATAATTGAATAATGATTATACATAATTTATCCTTATGTAATAAATGTAACATATACCTAATATATAGAAAACTAAACCTAAAAAATATTGCATGAGTTCATTAATGTAGTTTTCAATTTTTCTTGCAAATGTCATGTATTTAAAACAATGGCCTCCATAACTGGTATTACATGATGATTTTTTATTTGTGCAAAACAAGATTGAAAACATTACTAAAATACCCATGGATAAGTATAAATAATAGAAAACAAGCTGAAAATTTTTATAGTATTAATTATGTTGTTTCAAATAAAATAAATTTGAATTTGGATACTATATGTGAATTCATCTGTAACATAGATGTATCTCGTGGTAATACCTAAAAACCTGATATAGAGATAGAATGGATTGAAAACTAGTTCAAATCAATAGGACATGCTACAAACCTGGGTTGAAACTATTTCAAAATATGATTTGGTTTTCATAATCATTTTATGAACTAATAATAATAGATTTTTAGATAGTGTTACATTTCTTATTAAAATAAAGATATGATAAGTGTTTATGATCCTTGATTACCAATGTTAGAAAAACTATAGATTTAAATTCTCATCGACTATTTCATGTTATGAATTGTGTATTTATATATACAACACGATAAAGTATATATGAAATTTGGAAAGAAGAAGAATCTAATCCTACGATTTACTAGAATATTTGAGGTTGGACACAAATTTTTAGGATGAAATTTCGTTAAGGGGGGAAGAATGTAACACCCCAAAAATTACTTAATGTTATTAAATTAACACTTATTTTATGATGAGTATTCTATTATAAAAAAATATAAATACTTATAATTACTATAAGAAACTATGAACATCATACATTGATATGAACTAGTATATCTTCAAACAATAAAAGAAAAGACATACTAGAAACCAATAACATATTATTTCATCATTTAAAAACATTAAATAGAGTAAAAATATTACTATTGTAACGACCCAAATTATTTCAATGGAAAATTCCCTTCTTATATTTATGTCATAAAAACACAAAATAATGAACTACTAAGTGATAAGTTCCCTTTAAACATAATTTTGTCACCCCTATGTTTGTAATTTTAAAAATCTGACATACACGGCTGTGTTCAAAATAGTTTTTGGAGACTAATGAAACACAAATAATTTTTGGTGAATAGTAACCTACCCTTGTGAATAGTAACCTACCCTTATGAGTATTAATATGAACCTTATGAATAGTAAATAAGAGTAACATTACATATGAATAATAAAATAAAATTCAGACACCTTATAAAGTGACAATTGACCTTAGTAAACATTTTCGGTATTTTATAAGTCATAAATAAAAAATTGTAATTAATTAATTAATTTAAACGAATATTTATTCCCATGAAATGTATTTATAAAGTATTTAATCAATGTCTAATAGTTTTTAGATAATTTTATAAGACCCTACATAATTTTTTAAAGAACTACAAAATCAGTTTTAATTTTTAAAAACTATTTTTTATGTAAATTATGATTTTAATTAAACATAAAATTAATAATATTTAGAAAATTATTTTTGAAAAATGGACATAGTTTTTGGATTCTACACATCGAAAAATGGTAGGGGTAAAAGTTTGGGTTTATTCTGAAATACTTAAATTTTTGGGTGAATAATAAAAAATACAGTTTTTCGCATAATCGGTGTACACTAAATTGCATCATTAATGATGTAATGATGACATAAAAATTATAGATCTTTAGTTTCGGCCAAAACATATTAAATATCATAAATTGTTCCTTTAAATACAATAAATCTAATTCTCAAACCTAAAAAGAACTTTCCAAATCCTAAAGTCAAAAAGTGATTTCTTAAAGTGTCTTTTTCTCTTTCTTTCACTTTCGTTTTAATAAATTAATTAATTGGAATTATAAAGAAGAGTTGAAGCCTAAAACTAATTTTATTATATTAATATATTATTTAGTATGTCATAAAACTACTATTACAAGTCTAAATTATGATATATTAATTTATTTAATATTTTATACCAAAAACACCTCCCTCTTCATGTATAAATAAGCCCTCCCACTCCTCTTGCCAAACCACACCTCTCAAGCTTCATGAATTGTCTAATATCTGCCCAATAATCTCCCATATCCCCTTCCCCACGTCAAAGAGCTTCTGGTCTCATCAAAAGACCAATCTTAGGCCCTTAAAGAGGTTCTCAAGTGAAGGATTCAAGAGGTAATTTTCCTCCCTCTTCTCCTTTAATTTCCTTTCAAGTTCACGTTCTTATCTTGATATCTCCCCACCTATCTTCATAAAAATTGTTTTTTAACTACAGTATTATAAATATACTGTAATATTATGATTATAATGGTATATTATATCACCCCAAACACTTTCCCTCTTCCTTTTATTTTATTAAAGAGAACGTTGTTCATGAGGTGTTAAATTTATCACCTTCAAAAACTCCATGTTCTCTTATTCCATTTCTACCTTCAAATCTGGACATGAAACCATTTTTATGGATGAACCAGAATATTTTATATGTATTAATTTATATTTTATGTTCTGGAAATAACCTATGTCCATATTACTAAGTGAAAAGTTAAAAGGAGTTCGTTGTGATCCAAAAACCGCTCAAATTAACCGAAATAATCTTCATTTAATTCTTATCTAATGATTCGTCCACATGGATCTAACATAACTCATTATAAAATCATTAAAGATTCTGTAATATCATTTATAAAATGTAATATCAGTTCTGGATGTTTACCCATGATCTACCCAAACATCAATTTTAGAATACAAGTGGACCGCTGAAGAAAACCATGAAAACGAACATCCCCGATCAATGTTTTTAAACTCTATAAGTCATCCAAAGGAACATAATATGAAATAATGAAACCATAATGAACCCTATTAATGTATAAAAGGTTCTTTAAATTCTAATTAATGAATATAATGTCATTATACATGACATTAAAGGGAAGTAGGCATTCGAGTACAAGGTAAGGGGAAATCTCAAACCCAATTTTCTTCTTTCGGGTTATCCCTCTTTCACTCCATTTTTGATATGGTTACTCCTCAGATATCATTTTTTCATCATTTCCTTTTATTTTTTGGGATATATATGTATGTCACTGGTTTTTATGTCCATCAAAATGTTTTCCAAAAGAACTCTTTTTTCAAGAACTCACCTTTTACCTCTCATTCAAGGTTGATGGTTCTTGTATCAAGTATGTTGTTCCCCCTTTCTTTTGGGAACCCAAATCTTATGAATGTGTTATTATGATATGAAACCCATTCCTTTTCATGGGTTCATTATGTTGATTTATGTTATATGATAATTGTTTCATGCATGATAAATGATAATGTTATGATGTGACGGGTGCGCCCAGAATTATATAGCGCAATATGATTGTTTAAATGTGACGGGTGCGCCCGAAATTATATAGATCTCCAATGCATTGGGTAAAGTGATTAATCTCATGAGTAAATGTGAAATGATGTGTGAACAAGATTCTAGCTTGGTTCACAAATATGTGTGGTAGTTAACCACTAAGACATGATGTTTCATTTTTTATGCATTGCCACATTTCAAGTCTATTATTTATGCTCCTCTAATGTTCATGATATTTTTCCTATGTCATGATTATGCTCACCCCATGCTATATTGTTCTTATATATCCTCTCACTAGGCTTTTAGTTCACTCCTTTTGATTTATATCCTCAGGTGGCTGCATGTACTAAGGAGAGGACAAGTGCCACTAAGAAGCTAGTGGAGAAGAAATTAAATAAATGTTTATGGTTGATGTTGTATTTGTTATCTGTGGTCCTAGTTTGCCCAAGACACTAGACCTTTGGATCCTCTATGTGTAATTATATTTTGTTGTTTATCTTTGAAATGATGTAATAGTAATGAAATAAAAGGCCGGGTCGCTATAACTATTAATAATAATAATATTTCCACGAAAAGATGAATATATAATAAATAATTTAATATATAAAATTATTGGCCACCCTGACCCCTTAGAATTATCCCACCCATGAACACTGTAATATAATGGAAACAAGGAGTTAGTAATACAATATTTATTTAAAGAAGTATTGAATTTTTTTCCATATCAAAGTTAATTAGGATGAGTAATAATTATTGAGTATTTATAAGGAATTATGGTCATAAAATATATGTTTTTTAAACAATAGATTTGATCAGAGTTATGACCTTTTGTAAATAAAATCATTTCTAATTATTTTTTTAGGTTTTGTAGATTCATTTAAATGATCAATTTGATTATTTAATGGTATTATATAAATGATATTATTTTAAAATACTATGAAATTAATCCTGTTAAAATATTCTTATATGTAATTATTAAATAATATGTTATTTTATGAAATAATATTATAAAATAAATTTTAAATTATAAACCTAAATAAAATTATATAATGGTCTGAATATTATTTTTTCTATCAAATGGTAAATTTTCCTTCAAATATTCTTATATTTAAAAATTAAAATTATCATAAATAGTGATTTATTTTAATGAAATAAACAAAAATTTTGTACATTGAATATAAAAATCATCATAGGATGATATTTTTGGAATTTTACGACAAAGACAGTTTTTAGAATAATAGTAAAGATTGACGCTTTAAACATCACAACAGTTTTATGACATCATTATTATATAAGTAAGAATAAAATTTATATAAAATTTAATTTATTCAAAATAAAATTTAATTAGTATTAAAATAATTTTAAAAAAATTAATTAATTTATATATTTATACCTTTTAACCAAAAAATATAATTTAAATAATACAGATTGTTTTTTATTTTTGTATATTAATTGGGTTGTTTTTAAGGTATATGTAGGTTTTAGATGGTATTTAATTTCCATAAACCCTAAAACAATATTTAATTTCCAATAAATATTGTTTTAATTGATTAATATCACAAGTTTTTTTCTTATAGATATGTACGACCAATTTGTTTCACTTAAAACCCGTCCCTCTCATGTATAAATACCATCATTACCCCCACACATATTTACTCCTAGAAGATAAGACCTGAATTTATATCAATTTACCCGCATTCTATATACTCAAATGTTTCACAAATTTATATCCAATGTCTTATGGTTCCCCTTCCATGATTTGTGAACGAACACATAAATGCAATGTAATTTCTAACATTCTTTGTTTTCATTCATGTGCCTCCCATTTGTGAAATTACTTATATAAAAAGTATAAATAATTTCATGAACATTTCATCATTAATATAATTAAAAATTTTGGTTTTAAATTCTTAAACATTAGTTCCCTCCCATTATTCCTTTTTCTAAATCCACAATATATACAATTACGCAACAAAAATTTGGAAAGGGAAATATCATATTATTTTTTTCATCCACGAATATTTTTTAGTGAATAACATATAAATTTGGTTAAAATTTACTATATTATGATGTTTAAGTATTAAGTAATTTAAAAAATTAGCTTTTATAAATTGATTCCTTAGTTACCTCACATTATTCCCAATCCATAAGCCACAATTTACACCTTTATCTGTCGAATTTTCTAATGTGAAATCTCTCTCTTATATTCAATTCATAATTCTTATTCTAATTTGGAATTTTGAATCTAAAATGTAGAAATTGAATATTATTTATAAATATCCCTTTACTATAAACTATATTTTATAAAAATAAAATGTTATTTATCTTCTCATTTTATAATATATTCCGATTTTATTACTATGCTGATGTAAGGGAACTCTCCTCCTATCTTTTTCAATTCATGTATGTTCTTATTATCTATCTTATAAGTGTCCTATCACATTATTTTCGTTCATTATATATTTTTCATACCTTTACTATAAAAATAGTGTTTTAAAAGTGGGATACTCTCATTCCCACCCATAATCCCATTTTCATATTCCACAATGTATATTAGTGTGATTCATAATTCTATTCTTTTTTAATTGTATTTTATACATGAGAAATTATCATATTATAAATACCCCTTTCTATTCCATTATAATTATCCCAGATGATAATATATTATATTTATTTTTCTATTTTCATATCTGAAACCCATATTCCCTTTTCCTAAATTAAAATGATTTAATTTTCATGTATTTAATGCACTTATATACTCTATATTTTCATATGAAACCCATTATTTATCTTCAATGGGTTATTGAGGAATGGATTTTCTATAAACATTTCATTAGAAAAAGAATGATATATCCTGAGATCAACACTAATATAGTGGTGAGTGAAACTTGAATACTACGATCAGTTGTGGATTGAAACCAATACATTATTATAGTATAGTGAGTGAACCTGAAATAATATAATGGTTTGGGGAGTGAACTCAATCCACTATTATTGTCTTCAATGTGACCCTTTACTAATATGATGGTTTGGGGAGTTTAACCATTCCACTATGATAGTAATGGGAGTGAACCTTGACAAATATGATGGTTTGGGGAGTAAACACATTCCACTATGATAGCCTTGGAATAGAATTATAACAACTAAGGAAAGGATTTTCAATGCATATATTTCACCAAATTTTCTATGTTATGATTCATGTTCTTTATATAATGTTGTGAATCATATTCATATGATCATGAAATATTCATATGAATCTCCCTCACATGATAAGTATTTACTATAAATATTTACCTTTTTCTCATTTATGATCACCCCTAAATTTTGATTTATGACTATATGATATTATTTATAGTGAGGAAACATAAGATTTATTTACAATGAATTCTCCAAAAATAATTGAATAATTTTTTTCATGTCATCCTTTAGTAATCAATGTAATATGTACCTAATTTCCAAGGCAATAACCTTCAAAAGATACTTCGAGTTTGTTAATATAAATTTGTGAAAGATTTATTAGAAATTCATGTATAGAAAAGGATAGTCTCCACAACTTTCATTATAGCACCTTTAGTTAATTTATGAAATTAGAATTAAATAAATTTGTAAAAAATAATAATATGTCTAAATATAGGAAATAATTCAATTATTTTCCTAAGTACTATGAAAGTGGTTTCAATGAAAATAATTCCCTCTATGGATAATATAGGTTGATATGGCTCTAATATAGATGTAGCTAAGATAACACTAGAAAACACTATATTGTTCTTATCATGGTCGAGAAATTGTAAATGAAAATAAGAATTGATTCAAACCTAGTTTGACACTCTTAGGGTGAGATATTAATTGATTATTATTGTATTTTTAGGAAATTTTAGGAGATGATTTATAAAAAGTATAAAATTTTCTATTAAAAGACACAATAGATTATATTTTATGATCCTAGATGCCCAATATTAAGAAAAACCTTCGAGTAAATCTATCTTTTATAATTTTATGTTATAAATCATTTATTTCTAAAGATATAACCACAAAAAATATGTTATTTTATTTTAAAATAAGGGGAATTTTAGCCTATGTTTCATTGGAATGTTTGACGTAAGAAACAAATTCCAATAACACAATTTCTATTGGGGGGAACATAACACCATGAAAATTTCTTAATGTATTTAAAATAAATATTATTCTATAAAGAAATTTTCATTATAAAAACATATAGAAACTTATAATTTCCATAAATATAAATGAACGGTATATTTTGATATGAAATATAATGTCATATATGATTAAAATAAATCATCTACTAGAAATGATGAACACTTTATTTAATTGATTAAGAACATCACATTTAGTGTTCAAAATACAAATTATTAATAAAAATATTATCATGGATGACTACAAAATTATAAATAACATAAAATATATAAAATTTGGTCTCCTTGATCCCCTAGTTTCATCCCACCCATGACTAATACTATAGAAAATAAACCAAGGTCAAGAAATACAATATTAATTTGAAATGATCCTAATCCTTATTTCGGATCAAATTGAATAAGTAATTGTAATAAATATGGAGTATTTATAGGTAAAAAAGAAAATTACAACTTATTTTGGTCACATAAGATAGTGTATTGGATATATGTCCATTCGTTACCAAAATAGTTGTTCATTATTATAAATCGTTATGTAGATAAATTAAAATGATCATCTATATTATATAATGAAATAATCAAAACTGTAACATTTTCAAAGGCCACAAAACAAGTTATATTAAATTTTTATGGAATAATTAAATAATAATATTCTTTATGAAATAATATTATAAAATAATATCAAAATTTTAATCCCAAAATAATATTTATAGTGGTCTTAAAATTTTATATTCAATTAATTGGTTAATTTTCATGAAAACAAATATTTATTTAAAAGTTTATATTTTAATGCATATATAATAATTATAAATAAATAAAAATATTATTTTAAAACATCACCTAATAATTATATTAGGATGTTTATTTGGGAATTTTCTAACAATGATTAACATTTAGTAAAAAAGTGGAAATTGGAGCTTTAAAAATCACTACAACTTTACGAAATAATTATTATGTCGGCATGAATAAAAATTTATGAACCAAAACATTTACTTGAGATAAAATTTAGTTAGTATAAAAATTATTTTGAAAATAAAAAATTTAATTTATTGATTTATATCCTTCATTTTGGTAGAAAAAAATACTTTTAAAAACAAAAATTATTTTTGATTTGTGGTCATTAATTCAGATGATTAGAAGGAATTTTGTTTGTTAGGAGGTACATAAACATAAAAAAACCCTATCCCATTTTTAATAGTCCAAAAATATTAATTTAATTTACTTATCTCAAAATTGGTTAGTTTCTATAAAAATATGTCCAATTTTTTATCACATAAAACCCACCCCTCCTTATGTATTAATACCATCCTTGTCTAAGAATTATCCACTAGAAATTTATAATACATGAATTTATGACCATTAAACCAATATAAATACCCTCTATGGTTTCCCCAAGGTTACTAAATGGACTTGAGGTTTCCCTCTCCATGATTAATGAATCAACACTTAAAGGTATGAAAAACTCTCTTATTTTTTTCATTCATGTTCCTGCTTTTTGTGAGTTTACCTATTATTAGAAATTATTTATTTTTATTAAATTTTTATCATTAAACTAATTATAATGTTATGTTTTATTAATTTTATTCTTTAGTCCCCCCCAATTAGTTCTTTTAAATAAAGAACAATGTATACAATTATATTGGTGAAATTCTGTTAGGGGAATATCCTCTTATTCATTTTGTTCCCAGTAACCATTTTGTCTATACCTTATAAATGTCAATAAATATTTTCATATATAACTTTTTATATTATCCTTCCATAAAAAAAATATTTTTTATATATGTTATACATTAGATCCATCCCATTATTCCCTTTCCTTTAACCATTACCTATATCGTTACCCTGTTAATATTTAGAAAGAGATTTCCCTCTCTTCATTTCATTCATGATTTTTATCTATATTAAAATTATGAATCTCAATTGGATATTTTTTTATGTATTTATTAAAAAACCATTACTTATAAATTTAATTTATATATATTAGAAACCATTTATCCTCGAAAATCATTATAAATTCATATTTTGTTAATATGCTGATGTAAAATAATTCCCATCTTCTCATTTTTTATTAATTTTTGTCCTTATTATTTGTATTCTTGGTTTCAAGATAATTTTGTTTTCAGTAAAGACGTATTATTCATCCCTATACATCCAAATTTTTGATTTAACAATGTGAAACCCTAAATCCCCCCTTATTACATTTTCAAAATTCACAATGTATACCATCACTCTATTATATTTGTTTCACAAAATTTATATTTTTTACATATGAAATTATCATATTATAAATTCACAGAATCTATTTCATGGGAATTCACCTAGGATAAATTTAATATAATTATTTTGGTATTTACACATAGTTAACTCACACTTCATTTTCCTTGGTTAAAATGATTTTATTTCTATGTCATTAAATAACTTGCATACTAAATGATTTAATATGAAACCCATTCTTTATCTTTAGTGGTTAATTTATTGAATGATTTATTTTAATCAATGAAGTTGTAAAATAATGATATACCCTGATATAATCATTACTTCAACGGTGGGTGATACTTTAATTCTATGATGTTTTGGGGAGTAAACTCCTTCAACTATGATAGTCTTAGGAGTGACCCTATAATAATATGATGGTTTGGTGAGTGAATTCATTACATTTAGAATGTATCCTATATAAAGCTTCACTAAAATAATGGTTTGTGTAGTGAAACTGTTCCAGTAATATATTCTTGGTAGTTAACCTTATCGAATACAATGATCTTTAGACTGAACCCATTCCATTATGATAGTATTTGGAGTTAACTATAACTAATATGATTGTTTTTATAGTGATATCATTCCACTATGATATTCTTGGTAATGAACCTTCACTAATATGATGGTTTAGGGACTGAACACATTCCACTATGATTGTCTCGGTAAATAACATTAACTTTTAAAGAAATGATTTTCTATTCATATTTTATAGACACATTTTCGTGTCATGATTCATGTTCATTCTATTAGGTTATTCCTCATGTTAAGAGGATAATGACCTATTCTTTTTACTCTTCCTTGCATGATAAGTATATCTTTTTTTCCCTTATTTGGATTTATGGATTCAATTTTATTCTGATGTATTCCCCCCTAAGATTACTTTCGGTGATATGATTTAGGATGTATTGACCAAGAAGTCTCCCAAAAAAGTTGAATAATGGTTGTTTTGTTGTTATAATTCTAAAATTCATATAGTATTTATCTAATATCCTAGTTTGTAAACCTAAAAATAGCCCCTGAATACATTAATTTAGTTTTTTTAATGATTTATTTAAAATCTAAAATTTAAATGGTGGGTCCCCATTTGATAAAAAATTTGGACATGCAGTTATGGGTGGGGGATAGTTATAAATAACCCCATGATTTATAAAAAAAATCTGAGAAAATTTATTTTCCATTAATTATTAAAACTTCTTTTTTTATACCTTCCCATATTTGAAAGTATCTTCAATAAATTCCCAAAAAAAGATATCCAAAATAATTCATTTCGTTCATTATGAATTCAGTTATTATCATCTATTAGATCACAAAAGTAATATTATCAATGGATGAATTTTCAACTCATATTATTCATGAAATAGAATGTGTTTTATGTTATCTACCTTACCATACTGATTATTCCGTATTTATTCATGATAGGATCTATTGTATGAAACCATTATTGAAGATTTGATATATCCCATCTTATGTTTCTTTTCCCATGGTTATGAAGAATGTCTTTATATAAGATATGTCTATAAAGGATTCATGTGAGAGACAATTAATATATAATGTAGAATAATAAATTCTTAGAATACAATGAAAAATGATCACTAGAAGACATGGTTATTTTTCTATAGGTGTTTTTTATAGTTCTCTAGAAAACTAAAACTAATAGAACATTGGATATGTATGTTATCCAATATTTCCATTTTGATGTTTTATGTTTTCGATAAAATTTGGTCATATTTATTAGTATCAAAGATATAAATATGAATATTTTTTTTATCATCCGATCCAGGAGTTTGTGTTTAGGGATGTTATAGTTGGTATCACATAAATTTTATCAAGAACAATTGAAACTATACTTAGGAATACATATATTTGAAAACATAAAACTATGATAAAATCAATGAATAATTCAATGTATTTTATAATATAATTAGTTTTAATAAATTATGGACTATGTGGTCTTTATAGAAACAATATCCCCAACTGGATACTTTAATGTGGATGCTGCTGAATAGATGTACCTAGGTTAAATAACTCTAAATTAGGTGGATTTAATTTTAACATGACCTCTAATGGTGTTTGATTATTTAACAGAAGACTACGTAACTGACTAGAAATGTCAGTGGGATATGTTTAGTTTGTTTATACACTCTTTATAACCATTATGAAATATTTGGATTTTTTTTATTTTAGAAATTATTGAAGAAGAATCGACATCATTTTTTAATAATGTAATATCCATTAAAATATCAAGGATGAAATTTTTAATTGTGGGAAGAATGTAAGAATTGAGAATAAATTATATTAAATGAAAATATTATATTAATGAAACTAAAATAAAATAAACATTTTATGTTTTCATGGAATAAAATTTTTAATTTGAGCTATTGAATATCTATTTTGAACATTTTATGTAAAAATATGTTCATATTGAATGTGCTAAATTTTACATTAATATATTCTTATATAAATAATAGCAAAATAACTATACATATAATCCCACTTTTATTTGAATTAATAATTAATCATATATTGATTATAAATTTGATGGAAATAAAGACATGATAATTTATAGGTAAAAGGCATACATTTCAAAAATCATTTTATGTGAATCATGAATTTTCTTTATAAGTAATTAAAATTGTAAGATCCATACCCTCTCCCATTTTCATAAGAAGTGGTGATGGGTGTCACTGAACATAGGTGGCATCCCCAAGACACCATAGCCTGAATGTAAATTCTAAGTGTCTCAATTGTATTGTTTGATGATATTACCTTTTTAAGATAAAACATAAAAATGGAAACCGACGAACAAAAAAACCTCTATATAATGTGAGAGTTTGAATACAACTCACAATATAATGAAACAACAAACCCATATCATAGTATAAGAGAAAACAAAAATACAACAACAAATGAAAACAAAATACTCAAATACCAAAAAGATAACAAAATAAATTAAACTCAAGAAACACCCAACCCAAGCTCATATATACAAACCGACATGCCAATCCCATGTTATCAATAAACATCACTAATTAACTAGGATACATGAAGAGTACTTATATCCTAATAAATGAAATTTGAAAACGAGCAATAGTTCCAAAATAGTGGACGAATCTAAACTCATTAATATTTCTCCAAGGTCATTCCAAATAAATCCACTAGGAAATGATCTGGTTATCAAAATATGTAAAAAATAAATTTAAATATTCAAAAAAGATTATATGAATGAAAATTATGATTTACATGGGCTGAAATAAAAAATCCTTAAAAAAAATTCTCATCTCGTTTGGAATATCCATTACATTATTCCATTCACACACACATCCAAATATGCTTGCCTAGGTGATATATACATACCCATGAGCGGTCTCTCATCCATCCCCCAAGTCATCAATAGGGGTCTATTCTCATTACGGCCCAATGAAACAATCATGTTATCAAGGGTCACATATCTTGTACACCAGTGGTATACTACCCTTATTTAGGGTCAAGTCGATGGCATGAACTCACATAAAAAATTTATACCAAAAATATATGCCAAATCAATTCACTTACAAATTTCCTTAATTAAAACATTATAATTACCATTTTCCATATATAAAATGATAACCATAATTTTAAAGTATCCAGTATAAATCTATCATCAAAGATGTTTAAAAAAAATCAAATTAGTAGAATTTATAAAAACCATCAATATTGAGGTTTCCATCAGTAATCGATAAATAATTTCACAATCATTATCATGAAAAAAACATAATCCAAGACATCATGTCTTAATCAATTAGAGTCGAGAGAGAAACTTGCTAGCTCACAAATGTTGGAACAAATGAAGAATGACATGATGATTTTATACATATGGTTAGGAATGAAATTTTATTTCCTTGATCTAGAAAGGATTCATCATGTTATCCTCAAGAATTCATTTAAGAACATGGATCCATACTCTACGGATTAGATCCATGGTTTCGACAGATTAAAAGATAAGCGATCAATGAATAACAACAAATAATTGAGACTTACCGATGATTATTGATCTCTAATGAGAATTGATTTTCCTAATTCATTATTCCGAATCAAATGGGATAACCTATCAAGACCTAGGGGAAAATGAATTAAATATTTAGAAGGATTTGGCTATTAAATTTTTTCCCATGTTTTAATTTTATCTAGATCCAAAATATTTGGAATTGGAACTCCATAGTGACAAGTTAGGGTGCACATTTTTCAAAACTATTAACTAACCATCTAGGATAAACTCTCTCAATAAAAATTGGAACCCATGGATTATTTTGAGAACCAGTATGTTTCGGCCATGGTGTAGAACAATTTTGTGGTGCTAATACCCCTTATGTGATAATGTACACTTTTTGATATATAGGGTTCACAGTTTTTACTAACTCTAATTAAGCTACTAAATTCTATAAAAACCTCCAAAGCATGGAAGAACCCCACTAAACCATATATAAAATCACAATCATTATATATCCATAAATTACCTAAATATAGGGGAATGAAACTGAAACGGGGGGTACGACATTCTATAATCCATTTTTCTTAATTACCTTGAAAATTAGAGAACTATATTTTGGTTTTAAGATACCAGGACACTACTCCACCATTTTATTTTCACACTCCCATCATTATTCCTAAATTTTGACTTGTTTCCATAAAACCACACTAGACCGTCAATTTTCCCATATAATTTATTCTATTTCCTATCCATGACATATATCATAATATGAATCTATGTTTCATATGAATATTGGTCACTTTGTTCCCGTAAAATTACTTGGTTCATATTAGGTTGATACTTCTTCAACTGAGATACATGAAAAAAGTATGCACTAAATAGAACATTGGTTTAAAATCCAACTTATATTCCACCTCACCAGCTCACTAAATTATCTCAAAAGGGACTATGTAAAAAGGATATAACATTCACTAAATACCTTGATAATGATTCCCAAACCTTTGAGATATTATTCAAAACACGTGATCTCTCATTTCATTTGATAATGCATATTGATGAGGATCCAAAAAAAATTTATTAGACTCTGAGATATCAACATTCTCTTTGAGATCAAATTTTTTTTCATATAATATAAAATGCATGGTAAAACTAGATATTTATCACCTATTTAAACCTAATAAATTGAAGAATCAAAATTATTCCCAAATAATTCTTAAAAAAATATCCTTATGTATCGACACATTATAACAGTTTTGGTATATAAACATCACTAATGATATGTGATCCTCCCACAATCCCCCAAAATCTATCACACAAAACCAATGCATTCCCTCTAATGTTTGGATTTTCCATTAAAACTATCCATAAATATGGTGAAGATAAACCATGATCAAAATCAATATATTCTCAGTGGCATGTTGTTGGTATTTTAGAAAATGAGTTAGAAACCTAGGCTATCAGTCCGATAAAATCATGAAAGGTACACCTTGAATATTTAAATCTTCATAGATAATGTTTTTGGAAAATTTCTCCATGGTATTTGAATCAATAATAAATAATAACGCATCCTACATCATGAACATATCAATAATTACCGAAATGGATTAATGTTTCCTACCATCAACGAAAAAAATTTCCAATAACCCATAGCTATATACTCCCCCTAACAAAAGTGAATTATTAAAGAATACAACATTCCCACTAGAAATTTGTGTTATTCCATTACCAATTGATAGGTGAGGCATCTCAAAACAAACTTAACCACTATATTTTATTCCAACCCACAAAAAATGTTCCTTCAACACTTTATACATTTACTAAATCCCATGTTAAATAGTTCATCTCGAATTGTGGTAGGCATGATGAATTTTTTCATGAAAAACCATAGGAACTATTATATGATATCTAAAAATAAAATAACATACATACAACTTTATTTCTTCAATGGTCTCCCAAACACTGAGTTTTGAACATATAGAAACACATTGAGAATCAGTTATCTAAGACATTGTAACATTCTCAACCTAAAATGGAATCAATGAAACAAGAATGAAAACTGTGGCAAGACGTTTTTTTGAGCAATATCGATGCATATCCCCTATAACTACCCTTAGTTGTGAATTTTCTAAATCTACATTATCAAATTGTGCATATTAATTCTTTCTCAATGCATACACCATATATTTCCCTTTTCATGATGTGTACATCAATTAGAATTCAAATATTTTATGGTATTCCATTAATTATAATTTACGTAGATTAATATACTGTTTTTCTTCAGAAAATTCGTTTTAAGCTATTATGGTCTGAAAAACTATAATGTTATAAAAAAATTAATGAATCCATTTATTTAAATAATAAAATAGATCAATTATTTAATAATAATGTTTTGGGTAGTTCTTCTCATGAAACTGTAACTTCTTTGAACCATTTGAAACAACATTAACTCTATGCATCATAATATATTCTATCATAGATTCATATGAATCATAATAAACTAAGTAGCCTTATCAATATTTTAGAAATATGAGGATGGGTTCTGATTCAAGTCTATCAATAATTTCTTGAACAGATTTATCACATTACTTGTTGGACTGGAATGGAATTCCTTTCCTCGTCAAATCTGTCATCAATGATTCTAGATGCGAAAGGCCATGTAAAACAATTTGTATTATCCCGCTAATCTAATTAATATATGTATATGAATGAAATTATTCATTGGTTTCCCAAAGATAACAACTTCTATATTTTTTGGATATATTTAAACACTTTTTTTCAAAAATGAAATAGCACAATAAATATACTTATTCTATCAAAAAATTACTCTGTGATAAGTTAGAATACAAACATTTTTCCCAAAAAATTCCCAACAATATTGCCATGGTTTTCTCATAATCCCCATTTCATAGATAATAAACTATTATTTCATCCACAAACACTACCAAAAATGAATCTAGAAACATTCGAAATAACTATTTCAATAATTCCATAAATAAATCATGTGATTTCTTAAGAATATATGTCATAAAATGAACACATAATGGCCATATCTACTTCTAAAATTATTCTTAAAAATATCACCCTTCTAAACCCATAGTTGGAGACATCTCAAACACATTTAAAATGTAGAGAACCATTGGGATCCCCTCAACTTATCAAACAGGTCATCGATTATTAAAAGGGGATACCAATTATTTATCATCCATAAAGATTTATTAGATTGGAAAAACCCTTTATATTCCAAATCCTAAAACTAATCATTTAATTAAATCAATTTGGTTGGTACCATATGATAAGAAGGAAGGGAGATAGGAGTAGACCACAATAAGAGATCAATCTTAATCCTACCTTCTAATTTTGGTGGAAACACCAAGAAATTGTAATGAAATACAACATGTAAGTTCTCTACTATGTTAGGAAAATACTTATTCTCTATCTCTTAAACCACTCCCAAATCCTCTTCTTTTGATTGGTAAGAGATAGTTCAAACCCTTGGAACCAAGGGTCCTTCTCTACTTACATCCACTGGTCAATCTTATTTAAAGTGATTATGAACACCATTAGAGTATTTGATACCCAAAATCCATGAAAAACAAAAAAATATAGGCCTCAATGTTCATAATAAATTCCATTCCTAGAATCAATTTAATGAATTCTATCCCTAGAAATGAGAAATATCATACTAAATCAGTCCAATCATTTTGTATCGATCTCACAATAAATTTCAAGTCATAATAGTCACGTTGTCCAAATGGTGTTTGGTGGTTCAATATAGAGGAATTATCTTGACAAGTAAACCCAAAATATTAACAACACTAGAATCAATAATCAGGTGAGACATTAGTTTATATAAAAAGATTCAAAAGATTGAATTTTAATGAATCATACCTCTCACTATGAAAGTCACTAATTGATCATACATGATCACTTTATCAACTTCAAATAATTTTATACACAGAGCACTTTTCTCCTCATTTAATTGTTGATATTTCATAGGTTGAGGAGTTATGGTGTACCTAGAATCCCTAGGGATCAATTAGTTATAAATGTGAGAGATATTATACTATAATCATCCCATCATAGAAAATGATTCTTGAGTATAATTAGATATTTATTTTTCACCCAACCTTAGAGAAATGTGACAATAACACTGATGATGTCCCATCTGGTTTCAATCATGAAATAGTATAGATTGTTCAGAATAATATTCCTTCATATGCTCAAAAGAACCACATTGAAAAGATACTTGATTAATCTTCTATGTGGAATGAATATCGATTGATCCCATGGTTCCTTTATGAGATATACCACCTCCTTGGAAATATGTTTCCCCCCTTTAGTTTTTTCTAATATCAGAGTTCCCACCATTCCCTATTTGATTAATCCGGCTTCCTCTAAAAGTGCTTCCACAGGTTTCTCATTCATCAAATTTATCTCTATTTACCATTTCTATATATTCAATAATATAAAGAATTCCAGTAATTGATTAAATCTCCAATTTAAACAACTAATCATAAAAGTGTTCCTTCTAGTATGAACATATAGAACCATCTAATGAAAATATGTTTAAATTAGTAATTTTATCTACATAATGTTTTTGGCAGGTTCACCAACTTAAAACTGAATAAGTCCATTTTTATAGAAATTCTGAATGTGTGAGTGTAGAATTTTTTATTTAAAAATTTTCTAAAATCCTCTCATTCCATCCCTTGGACCAATTTATCATGAACTTCTAAATCTTAGTACTTGAGCACTAGATCATCGAAAATATTTGATTCCAACACCACATTAATCATAGACAATGTGAAATGGAAATAGAACTTCAATTCATCCTATGAATCTACACTTCTAATTTTCCAATCATAGAATCCGCTAGAATGATGAGTGGACTTTTCTTTTGGAATTAAATAAAATAATCCACTTGTCTTGGTTCATCCTTTGTATTCCATCTATCCATGACCTGAATACCCTAGAAAATAATTTTCAATTTCTATTGGTTCACCTATTTCATTGGTGTAACCACATTTTTAGTATCCAATTTCAATTGGTTCTAATGGTTCATACATGTTTCCATTCTCTCTAACCAAAAAAAAAATCAACTTTTTCTCACTCTATAGAAACTGAAGCATGAGAAACATTAAATTACCATTTCAATGAGTCACAAAATAATTTTTTCCAAAATAAATCAGTTTATCTATTTTCAAATGACCATCATAAATCAATTTTAAATATAATCATTGGAAAATAATTTAATGAATTTGAAAAATATTACATGTTTCTATTTTTAAAAAATAATTATCTCATTAAAAAATTACATAGTACTAGTGGGAATTCATACTATTAGTGCATATCCTAAATAATTCATCACATTAACCCATGAACATTGGGTGAAAACTCACCTAGATATGTCTAAAATAGTCATGTACGCAAAATCCATGGTAACATGAAGTTCAGTATAATTAGGCCAGCTACACATTTCGATGAATTACATTTTAGGATTCAAAAAACATAATATTGATACCATCCCATGAAACAGATGAACGTATTAAGAATGAAAACATTTATAACTCCAGGACTGAACAAAATTTATACCCAATGATCACACAAACTAATATTAGTTGAAACATCCCTCTTATGAACCATTTTCATCAGAATTGTTGGTGGGTGTTACTAGCCTTAGGTTACATCCCCAATAATCCAAAGGTTGAAAAGAAATAATATGGGGATCAAGAATAACTAGGGGAATATTTTTCCTTATGATGATAAAATATAAAAACTACAAAACAATAAATCAAAATACAACTATATGAACCATGTGTGTAAATAAAACTTAAAATATAACAAAAAAACCATATTAGAGTAAAAGTGTAAATAAAATTTCAATATCAATGGAAAAAAAAAGACTCAAATCCCAAAAATGAAACCAAATGATATTAAATCAATAAACACCCAATCCATGCTTCATGATCCAACCCACATGTCATGTATTATGTATTAATAAGCATCAATAAGAAATATATGAATCTTTCCTTTACCTTTTTTATGATACATAACATCTAAAAACGCACAACAACACCCAAGGAGGGGTGAGTCTAAATTCAGTAGTGTTTCCCCATTGAAATTAGAAATCACCCCAGTAGGAAAAGAACTAGTTAGCACAATTTATTGAAAACACTTTTAAATAGTTGAAATATTTTATATCAATGAAATTATAGTATTATGCTGATATAAATAAAAAAATCTATAAAAATTTCTCATCTAATTTAGAATATCCATTCCATGATTCCACACACACCCACAGATCCACTAATCCATTCCCAGGTGATAGATCCACACTCATGAGTAGTCTCTCATCCAATCACTATTTCTTTATATGTGGAAAATATCTTTGTAACCCAATGGTAAACACCCATTATCCATGGTAACATATCTTATACCCCAAAGCCACACACCCCTTACTAAAGGATGCATAGAAATAATGTTCACAGAAAAACCATGCAAGAGAGAAATACATGCCAAACCATTTTACATAAAACCATTCTTCTTATTAACAATTTAATCCACCATTTCCTACGTATGAAATTGAATCATTAATTTTAAAATCATCTTTTTAAATTTATCATCAATGACATTTTTACAATAAATAATCTAATTTATAAAATTTAACAAAAAGCAGTACTAAAGAGGTTTCCATAAATAATCACACAATAAATCTTTAATAATTTTACAAAAAAACCATTATTTCAAGATAAGACATCATGTTCTAATCATTTGGTGTTGAGAGAGAATCCACCCACTACGCAAAAATTGATGAAAAAAATAACATCACAATGATTATCTAGATCTGAACATTAGAAAACCTTACCTACAAAGATCTAGTTGATTTTAATTAATATTTTTTTTGACATTTTCGTCTGGGCACGTGTATTTGTCTATTAAATGGAGAAAGGAACTATTTGTTTCCCCGCATTCCTGATTTCTAAAGGCAGGCGGCATCCATATCTTATTTAGGGACATCTTCCCCTTGATCGAAACAGGATGATGTGATGTCCGCTCTTCCTTCTATGGATTCCTCCTCCAAAATCGTTACCTAGTTTGGATCTCCCTAATAAAGTTAAGATGTTGTTCCTAAAACTATTCCTAGTGCCATTTCATCATGGACGCTAGTTAATTACATAGATCCCATTAGGACATTCCAAGGGGTCATGTCAGGGCAGTAACATTCAGTTGGGGAAATGATCATGTTGGGCGTTACTGGCGTGTCATGAAGTTGTAATACTAGAACGTCTGTTTCTTGTCCTTTATAATAGGGATTCTTGAGGATGCGTAATACCGATGAATTCCACATCAAATGTGGGGAATTATATTCCATAGGGATGTATATAAGGTTTTCCTCAACTTCCCATGTTTAACACAGGGTATGTCGCGAGTTTAATGTCTACTAGAGACGGATCAGACTGATCAGAACACTGATGGGAGTGGATCTGATTTGTCTGATCCCTAGAGGGAACACTGGTGTTGGGGAGGGTGAGTTGATGTAATCCCACCAGGTTACGGTGGCCCGGGTAAAAATCAAGATGGATTATGGATGGTTGATCGAGGATGCAGAACGAGCTACCTCCGCCCACCGTAGTTTTCATGCTGGTAAAGGAGAATGCCCAAAGCTGGGAGGTGGCATACCCAGGGGAGATGCTGAAGTAGACAATCATTAAAGTCTGTGATGGTGTGCCTCTTCAACTTCCGAGATGGGTCTAGAAGGCATCAATGGCGTCCCGCGGTGGTGGGGATAGAATAGAGGCGATTCCCGCACCAGTTCAGTGAGACAACGCAACGATAGCGGGCCTAGTGGTCTCAAAAGAATAACATAATCTGGGGGGGAGGCCACCGATAGGGATTCATAGATTATCTACTTAGGGTCTGGGGAAGCGGCTTCACCACATTGATATTCTAGAGAATATTATATTTCCTGAGGACTGGGACTTCTAGGAAGTCACCAGACAATTCCTCAGACCTTCCGAGATGTGGCAATACCTGAAAGATCTCAGGATGGACTTTTTGGGGATAGGCTTGATCAGGGCCGGCATTGCAGTATCCTAGAAGGAGGTGAAGCAATACCTAGGAGAGTTGGATGACATTTCAAACTCTCGGGGTTCCCCGCATCAAATGACAGACCGGGTCAAGGTGTTGCTGGATCGTATAGTTCCTCCGCAGTTTTCAGTTGATGATTTGTGGAAACAATTCCCTCTATTAGGGGAATCATATGAGTCATACTGGTGGGATGAGGATGGTAGAGGGCACCCACTGTAGGAGGGTGAATATGGAAATCCATACCAGGAGCTTGAAGATTTTGTAGAGGCCCCTGAGGTAAAATCACAAGACCCATCATTAGGTCATGTATCGAGGTCTTTCTAGACTCCTTGATAACATCCATACTGTGCCAGAGGACCTGGTACACAGATATCATTCCCATCCCTCAGTGACTATAGATGAAGGGACATCAGGATCCACAGTCGTTTATTTAGAAATCATTGCGTTTGGATGGGCCAGGACACCGAAGGTGGCTCTAGAGTTTTCAGACCATCCGATGATATATGGAGGTCCAGGCCTCAGGGTCCTGGTGACATCAACCAAAAAATGTGACCAGGAATTCGATCTATGTAAGCCTCCTCCACCAAATTCATGATTTTCACCCATTAACCATGTTAAATGACGTATGTTCCCCTTTTAGTATATGCAGTTCTTCAAATGGTATGGGTTGCCTTGGGAAGGTTGGTCGGGACCTCTAGCGGCACCTTTTCTAAGGATATGTCAGTGATTTTGGAGGCATATACCTAGATTAATAGAACTCTAGCACTCCTGATCATTGGTGGGACCATCAGCAAGCTGGATCCTGAGATCATTGAGTTAGGATTTTCTGATGAGGATCAATCAGACAGCTCGAGCCCCTTTATGCTCGATCAAACACCAGATGCGAACCCTGTTGACGAGTTTCTGGGGGTGTTCCCCACATATGATCCTACCAATCGTGCCGAATAGGATGAGATGACCTCTGATGATGAGTATAGAAAAATAGTCTATCACAGATCCTGGAAGCTGATCAAGCACTTCATTGATGACAGCCCCAAGCCTATTGGTTGGATGAAATGAATAGATGTTGCTCATGACTGCAAGAATTATTTTCTTGGGGAGTGGATGCCCTGCGTCCCCACTTTCTTGTCTGAGATCTTCTGGTGGAGAAGATTCTAGATTATAACCGTGGAATTGGTGTGGGAAAGTAGCGGAGGAAAGAAGTGAATAGGAATAGACATCATGAGGCCTAAAAAATGGTCCAGCGGCTACAGGTCTGAGAAGATGAGCACTTAACCCCTCTCAATTCACAATCTGAGCTAATATTACGACTGAAGGCCCAACTGGAAGAGGCCGAAAAGTGCATAAATCAAGACTCTTAAAAATTCCCATCATACAAGCTGACATAGACTGGGCCCAGAATGTGGCTGATGAATTTCCCCCCATCGCCGCTAAGGAGGAGTAGGAGCTGAGCAAACGATAGCAATTCTTGGATGCCACAACCCAGAGGGTGGAGAAGCTTCAAGGCTCTTTTAACGGGGTCAACCATTCCAAGGGAGGGTTCTTTCCTCGGGTGTTGTAATTCATGTAATATTTGGACGTACATGCACGCTTTGATTATTTTATGAAATCTTCATGCCTGAATTTTTTTCATCTATTATGGATTATTGCATTCATTATTATATTCTTAGAGTACCCTTCAATCAATCCCTAAGATCACGTTGGTAGAGCCTGATGTGAGAGACAAGGGATGACCGCCTTATTACATTACCCAAATATAAGGGTGAAAACCAAGATTTAAACATTTTGGGGTTTGGTCAACCATTCTACATTTGTAGGAAGAAAGGGAAGAGGCCTAACTAAATGAGAATGTCCTCAAAGTAGCTGAATCTCCATTTTCCCATTGTCTTCAATTGCATGAATGGGGTAACCCGAGGGGTGTTAGAAATTTATCTAAACAAAATTTTGTGGAAATTGTGATTTATGATACCCCAGATTTAGAACATTGTTGGGGGTGGCGTGATAATAGAGGGTAACTGTTGATCATGTCTAAAACACAATATCCATATTTTACTATCCTAAAATGGGGATAACAATCGAGGGCCAACCAATGACCATGTTCGAAACACAGGGCACGACTCAGAATGTCATCCATTAGTTTTCTTGAATGTTGGCCCATGATAGTAGGCGAGCCATTGGCTGAGCATCCATACTATTAAGGGGTTCCTTTAGACATGAAAGAGGATAAGAGTCTGAATAAAGGGTACTCAAAGCGTGGAAGGGGGAGTGGTGGTTTGTTTGAATTGAATCCAACACTCTTGACATTATGCCACAGTGGTGGAAACACATTGGGTTGGCGCATGGGTCTGATCATGGATCATTCCATATTCTGGAAAAGACCTCTCTAGTGTGGAAGATATTGTATCCCAACATTATCGTGGGGCATCCTGAACTTGTTTGGGGTAAATCTGTAGTTACATGGTTCCCCAAAAGAGTTCAGGTCAAGGGGCCGAGAACAAAAGTTGGGCTGGGACCGAGATGATGTGAATGGGCATTCCAATGAATCTCATGAGAATAATAATCAAGCAATATGTAGTGATAGAGGGTGGCACAGTAAGCCACCAGTGTCAAGGATAAAAGGTTTGCGGGTCGGGACCTCACACCATAAGAAGCGGGGTTTGACTGGTCCAGTTTGTCCTTTAGGACAAATGGATGTTTTTTTGTGAAGCGATGGTCCCAGATTAGCAGGTCTGGGTACAATGACAAGAATCATACAAAATTAAGGCATTGAAAAATGGTATGGTGGATGACCAATACCCATCATAATGTCCTTTTGAGTGAGGTCATAATGATGTAGTTCCAATTTTCATTGTGCATCCGATACTATAATGTCACAGTTTGGGGTCATGTGATGGGATCATGTGACATAGATTAACTTCATATGGATTATACATATCCAGGAGGGATTAGGTTCAAGATATAATGTGTGCGGTGTGATAAAGAATACCCATGTGAATGAGGACGAGGTCCACGTCACACCACATGCAATTCCAAGAATGAAACCTTGTGCTGAGGGGCCAGAAACGATTAGAGGGTAGGAGGTTGGGGAGACTAGATTTCAGTTGAGATGGACCCAAAGACAAGATGTCTAGTTGTTCCTACGTATCCCATAAGAATGAGAATCATGTTGTACGTAGTTCTTGGGGACCCCTTTTAACGTCTTGCAGGAAAAAAATCAGTTTAATATCATGTGGGATAGGAAGTAGGAGGGACTAACTCCTAGAAAGGGACGTATGTGGTGCAGCTATTGAAAAAATGACGTGAATGAGGGCATAAGCATACCCATGTCAGACCATGATATCCTATAAGAGTCAAGGCCTAGAAATCAGAACATAGAAGATGAATCAGTGGAACACTAGATGGACCCAGAGATGAGATGTCTGGGCATTCTTATGTATCCCATGAGAATGGGAATCATGCTAAAAGTAGTTCTTACTAAGGAGTAATATAAAGAGATCTTAGTTTAAGGTCTTAGTGCTCAGAACATGGAGAGGCGGAATCCTTCCAAGTAAAAGTGGACCTTGATCTAATCCCTAAGACTACGTGAGTTGAACTCGTTGTTGAAAACAAGGGAAGATAATGTATTTGAAATACGTAGAACACATGCAACAGGGGAAATCAGTGCGGAGCCCTGAATGGAACCTTGTCATGGATTATTTTTCCTAACGTGCAAGTGTATACTGAGGGATAGTACCACGAGCATCAAAATTAAAATTATACATGATGGGGAAGAAAATGATGTGAATCATGTGAATGATATTTTTGGCTTAATGGGGTTGGTTTGATGATGGAGGATAACTATTGACAACATTCGAAACATTATATCCATATTTTATGACCTATAATGGGAACAACAAATGAGCATCGAACACTGAATGTATTCCCAAAGTGTGACTTTTATCAAATTGTTTTTCAAAACCCTCGAAGATGTTGGCCCGAAATGGTAGGAGGGCCATTGGGCTGAGCATCCATGCCAGTCAGGGGTCCCTTCGGATGTGAGAGATGATGGAAGCCATAAAAAAGGGGAACACTAAGCATGATTGGTTGGTCAGAGCACGTCTAGGTATAATCTGACATTCTATGTGCTGAACAAGAGTACTCTTGGGCATATTGGTGAATTAAAAGTGAAAATTGAGGGGCTCAACTTGAGAGCGGCAGATTTGAAAAGATGAGTGTAGAACAAGGGGATGGATAACACTCAGGAGAAAGTGGTCCATGGTGTGGTTGTTATAAACTAGACATGAATGAGGTCGTATGCCCATACCACACCATATACACCTCTCCCTGGGGGATAGCAGGCCAAGGGTCCAAGATGATAGGGAGATCTCTAAGAGAAGAGGCTGGACCCAAAGACTAGACATTTGGGCGGTCCTATGTATCCCACAAATATGGGAACCAAGCCACACGTAGTTCTAGGGAAGAGTAATGTGTAGTATATAGTGATACAGCAAGGATGAAAATAAGGGTAGGATACCCCAAAGAGGGATGTCTGAAGAATGGCGTGTATCCCTATGTGAATGAGGACATAATCAAATACCATACCATAAAATCCTATGTGAGAACATGAGCCAGGGGCCCGAGATTAGGCCACAGAAAGAATGTCGTCGCTAGATTGTAGTTCATTGTCTCGTAGTGAGGATGATAGTGATATTTGTTTATGATCATATAGCTCATACCGTATATTCCTAGTTTAATGTCATAAGCATGGGACAAGTAGATGAAAAGGGTGAATAATCCTACCTATTGAAAACCACAAGGTGGAAATGATGAAAATTGATAACTGTTGACCAGGTCCTCAACATAGTGTCTGTCCTTGCATGAAAGGAGTCTGGGGGGAAAAAATTCAATGTCGACCCTTGACCATATTCTCAACACAGGACTTGTATAAATTTTTCGTTCGAAATACTCTCGGACGTTGGCATGAAATGGTAGGAGTGCCCTTTGGTCGAGCATCCATGCCAGTCAGGTGGTCCTTTTTGATGTAAAAGATGACAGGAACCTGAATAATGGGGCTCGCGATGAATGGTGTTGCATGTGATCGCGGAAAGGATGATAAGCGAAGGAGGCATGTCTCATTGGAATGTTTGGGGCTTGTTATGATAACCCGACATTAATGGATGACATAATCTCATACCACACCTCACTATTCCAAATGAGAACTTGGGCTAAGGGGCCGAAAGGTTACAGGGACCTGAGATTGGGTGTCCCGGAAAGCTATATCCATATAACCTCTTATACAGTTACTACCTCATCACAACTCCTAAACCTACGTGAGTTGATCTTGGTGTGTCAAACAAGTATTATGACTAGGTTCCCCCCATCCTAGAAGGGTCTGATAGCTGGACTCACCTGAGGGAGACTACATCTTGAAGTTATAGCAGGAAAAAATGAACCACTACACTCAATATTTTGGATATATGGGGTTGGAGATAATGACAATGTATAGCTATTGACCATGTTTGAGTCACAACGTCCATATTGTGTGAACTTAAATGAGAACAAAAAAAGAGGATCGACTGCAGACCATGTTCGCAACGTGGGACATATTTTAATTTTTCATTTGAAACCCTCAAGGATGTTGGCCCGAAATGGTAGGAGGGCCCTTGGGCCGAGCATCCATGCCATTCGGGGATCCTTTTGGATGTGAAAGATGATGGAATCCCTAATAATGGAGTGAGCGGAGCATAGGTGTGGCCATGCATTTCAATGTTAAGAAAATGGTAAAAGAGGTGAAAGTCTCCACGGGGTGGGATGTATGGTAGGGTATTGATGAGATCACCGTGAATTAGGGAGGAATTCAACAACACACCATGTGTTCTAACCCGAGGGGAGATTCCTAAAGATCGGTATTGGCCAATAGTCAAAATAACTTGGCATTCGTATATATCCCATAAGGATCGGAATCAAGTCACAAATCGTTCTTAAAGGCCATGCTGTTGAAATTCATGCAATGAGGACGTATGGGAATAGAAAAAAATGGAGGAAGCAAATGTTATGATCTCCATAATTCTGACATGAGTGGGTCCAAGGAAGCCATTCAATACACCATGTAAGTACCCACCATGAGAACTATACCCCGCAGGGAATAGTGCAATTGAAGAGTTTGGGGATAGGCTCAAAACGAAGCTTCTGAGCATTCCTATGTATCCCATAAGGATGGGAATCATGCCTTAAGTAGTTCTAGGAGAGAAATATAGTTTAGTGTCTTGCTAGACGATGAACAGTTTAACCTCATGTGGGATGATGAACTGTCTAACGTCATGGGGGATGTAGAAGTTTAAGGTCTTGCAGGACCCAATATTGTTTCATTTCAAGTGGGAGAAAGCAGTTTAGGGTCATATAGGACCCAGATGTTAAGGGTCATGCGGGATCATCTGGCTCATGTAATGTATTTCTTGAGAAACTAGGCATTGGTGGGAGGAGTTATACGCTCACCATCCTTGGTCACCAGTGAGTATGAACCATTGGGGTAAACCTTAGGAACAACGTATTGTCCTTCCCATTTGGGCTCCAACTAGGGTAGTTTCCTACAATGTACCATTTGTGTCTGGAGGGCAACAACAAGTCGCCTTGAAAGAAGGAGCAGAGGTGAACATTATTGTTGAATCCTCTAGAAATATTATTCTGATGCCTTTCCATATTGTACAGGGCATGAAGCCTATTCTTTTCAAGTGCATCTAATTTGGATAGATGAATTTCAGTAACTTTATCTGGTGCCTTATGATCATAGACCACTTTTCATAATGAAGGAAACTGAATCTCGATGGGCAGGCTGAC
Organism: Viscum album; assembly: GCA_963277665.1. Lineage (NCBI taxonomy): Eukaryota > Viridiplantae > Streptophyta > Magnoliopsida > Santalales > Viscaceae > Viscum > Viscum album. The sequence goes on along the minus strand of OY728133.1, from coordinate 185,990,088 downwards.
CTCTGTTCCGTACACCAGGGAATATGGTGTCACAAGTGTGGAATTACGAGTCATCGTCCCATAATCCCAGAGGGCATTGGGGAGCTTCTCCAGCTAACCCTTCCTATTCTAACCAACCATTTTCTGCAAAATTTTATATAGGGTTCTATTGAACGCCTCAATCTATCCATTTTTTTGCGAATGGTAGTGGGAGGTGTGGTTAGAACAGATGTTTTACTTGGCATAGAATTTATTCAACTCAGCTTCAAGAATGTTGGTGCCGTTATCAGAGAGGATAATTGTTAGGGACTCCAAATCAGTAGATGATGTTGGATCTGAGAAAATCAATGACAGAACCGGTCTAAACCTCCTTGATAATAACTGATTCGGCCTACTAGGAAATGAAATCCAGAACGGTTAGGATGAACCTACACTGATGAGTTGTCAACGGTGGATATGGTCCCTTGACATCAAGTCCCCAGATGGAAAAGGAACACAGAGTACTTGGTAGTGTAGAAAGGCTCTGGTTCCTGATGCACAAAGTTGGTATGAATTTAGTATGTGTGTCACCTCTTAGAAAACTCAATGCAGTCATGGATCATAGAGGGAAAAAAATAACCCAGTCTCCAGATCTGGTGAGAGAGCTTCATCCCCGTTTGATGGGCACTATAGGAACACACATGAACCTCCTACATGACCTGAGAAATATCCACTCATTGAATGTAACGAAGGATAACACCATCAAAACCATTCTTGTAGAGTATTTTCTCAAGTTTGGGTCCACATTGGGGGGTAACCTGTAGCGTCAGACGTCGGATTTGATCACACTCAGCCCGATCTGCCATGAGATTACCGTGTTAGAGGTATTAAACCATGGGTATCCTCCAATATGGATTTACTTCAATCACCACATTCAAGGGACCTGTGGGTCCTAGTGTGGAGGCACCAGTGGTAAGATGGCTTACCTGTGGGTTTTTATCGACATATAGAGTGACGATAAAAATGACTCTCCAGTGTGCCACATGGATAATCAGATCATCCTGTTCGGGCTCTGCAAGTGATGACGCTAGAGTAGTTAAGGAATCTACTCTACCATTATGTGACAGAGGGTCATGAGTAACCTTCGACCGAGAAGGGATCTTGCCCATTAACAAGAGGGTGCATTCAAAAAATGGTACGAGATCTGGATTTCTGAAGACATAGTCACAGTTGACTTTCATGATGACTAGTTCATAGTCCCCTTTCACATGAAAATGGCGCACATCAATCTTGAGGGCCTTCTCAAGGCTAGTGATGAGAGCCTAGTATTTGGCCTCTTTGTTGGAGTAGCCCTCTAGAAACATAAATGAGTTTGTGAGAATGGATTGTGTCGGGGTAATGAAAATGATACCCAGACCTACACTATTGAGTTAGGGGTCGTTGAACTTTCTTTTAGTGGGGCTTTGGGAAGCACCATAAAAGTGAATATGCAAACACTAGGTGGCTTGGTCAACTAAGAGGATTTCCTTGTCGAGAAAATAGAGATACAGGGACTAGTCCGCAGGAGCTGTATGGGAAGAAATGAAATTTGCCAATGCATGCCCCTAGACAGCCTTCTGAGGAACAAACCTAATGTTGAACTGCTGGAGGATTACCTCCCACCAAGCTAGTTGACCTATAAGAATGGGGTAGTTTAATATGTACTTAAGCTGATCTACTCGGTACACTAGCTTTAACTCATGGTTTTGTAGGTAATGTTGCAATTTATGAACAAAAAATACGAGCGCAAGGTGGCTTTTATCAATATGGGAGTATCAAGTCTCGACATCGAGGAGCATGTGGCTGAGGTAGTAGATGCGGTTTTCTATACCCGCGTTATTTTTCTGGGTGAGAAGGGCTCCAATAGATTTTTCCAAGGTGACCACATAAAGGACCCACAAACTTCTAGACATGGGTAGCATCAAGACTAGTGGCTGGAGAAGATAATGCTTGATTTTTTCAAACATAGTCTGAAAATCCTTGTCCCATGCGTAGACGGTGCCTTTCTTCATGATGTGAGAAATGGGCTTACACTTGCCAGGAAGATTCGTAATGAATCAGAGTATGTAGGATAAGTGGACTTGGAAGCCATGAAGTTCCCTAATGTTTTTCTGCGGGGAAATATGGCTGATGGCCTTGATCTTCTCATGTTTGATCTCGATGCCCCTATATCAGACAAAGAAGACGATAACTTTTCGAAAGGTGACCCCAACGACACATTTCAATGGGTTCATCTTCAAGTGGAAAGAATAAATGAAGACGAAAACCTTCTCAAGGTTTTGAGATGCTCCTGGAACTTGGGAGATTTGACAACCAGATCATCCACATGGCATTCCATCAGTGTCCCGAGGATTGGCTTAAATATGCGATGCATGGCCCGCTAATAATTGGCCCCTGCATTCTTTAAAACGAAGGGCATGACTCGGTAAAAAAATGTACCTTGTGGTTTCATGAAGGCTGTAGAATCATCATCCTTGGAGTCCATTCATATCTTATTATATCTGGAGTACCCGTGCATGAAGTAAATTTCCTGTAACCTAGCTGTAGGGTCAATCAGCAACTCCATCTTTGGAAGGGGAAAATCATCCTTCGGGCACTGACGGTTGAGATCTCGGAAGTCGATGAAGACTCTTATCTATATGTTATTCTTCCTGACTGGACCAATGTTGGCTAGACACATGGTGTAATGGACCTCCTTAACAAAATTGAATTTAATGATCTTATCAACTTCAGGCTCAACCGTGGAACCATGAGAAGGGTCCATATTCATGGTGGGCTGCTTGAACTTGCGACGATTTACCAGGAGACCGAGGTGGTGGATGGATACCAGAAGATCTATTCCTAGAATATCATCATAACTCTTGGAAAATAAGTCATGATGTTGTTTCAGGAATTTTACATATTGTTGTTGCTCCTCAGGAGACATGACAACACTGATAAATTTGAGTCTCATGTCTTCCATGCTATTGAGGTTTACTTGTACCATCTCATCGACTGTGGCTGAGATGCCCACATTAAAGGAAAGAGGAGTGTCCTCCATATCCTCTTCTTCACTTTTGGGGGAGGGGTCCTCAGTGGGAGGAGCTTTCTCTGGGTTGAAAGCTCCCAATGAGAGGATCGTACCATCCTGAGCAGTAGTGGACAATACATCAGGGGACTACTATGCTGCCGAAATCATAACAATGAAAGATGTCGATCCAATATCATCTGTTCTTCAGACCAAGGGGTCACACTTAATGATATCAAAACAATAGTGGCCCTTCTTCTTGATCTGGAGGATTCTAGTCTAGTAAAACAAGAACATATGACATATTTTCATTACCATGGGGCGAACATCTTGAATCCTTACGGGGGTAGGGGCCTAGAAATCCCCAAGGCTTGATTCGTATAAGAATAAAAAGTGATCTCCCAATGTCGCTTGGAGCTGGGAAAATGGTTCCCCCATATACCAGAGACAAATAAACAAATTTCCCCATATCAGGGGTCATGGCCTCCAATTGATGGATCGAGAATACATAGGTGTCATCCAGGCCGGCCCATTGGTTGTTCATAACTGCAACGAGATCAATTTAGTTGTCCTGAATCTATTTGTATTTTCTCTTATAATAGTTGGCATCCAGGTAGCGGGAATCATAAGAGGCAATGGGGGACACGTCACTATGGAGAATTCCTACTCGAACATTGAAGGAGTATTTGAGGAACTAGTGATACGATGAGGGAACCGCCCCATGTAGGTAGAGCCATGTCCTTCCCATCAATGCATTTTATGCAGTGTATTTGGGGAAAACCATAAACTCGGTGCTAGAAACTAGGCCATCAAACTGGGTCTTCAAATGGATCTTGCCAATCGACATTTTTTTCATCCTATCGTAACATTGGATTTTCAGGTCATATGGGTCAGATCATTATTGAAAACCCCAGCTTATAGAGTTTATATGTTAGGATAAGGTTAATCTAGGATCCTATGTCGACGAGAAAGTGGTGAAACTCCACACCATTGAACCGGCTAATGATGTACAATGTGAAGATCTGCCCCTGTTTGGGAGAAACTTAATCTTCTCTGGAGAAGTAAATGATGGTCTGACATTCAACATTCTCCACTGCTTACACATGAAAGGACTCTGTAGTTGATACATCTGTCTTATACTAGAGGGGCTTCTTAATTACTTGGTGTGGGCTTCACGCACGTCTGCCAATAGACGAAGGGCCACAAGGATGGAAAGCATTACTTGGATACTCTCCAGGTGTTTGAGGACATCATACTTTCGTGCCATGCATGAACTTTTTCTTAGAGGAGGAGTCTCTTTGACATGAGGTATCACGAGCCCCGCCGACTGGACCAGTGGAAAACTGAGGCTGAAAATTTCATGTATCTACCTAGTCAAAGACTGTGGAGGGACTACCATATTTGGTCCAATGGATTGGGACTAGTTCGGGGTAAATACTGGTTGATCATGGCGAGGCCTAGGTTTCTCTACTTGGTCCAATACCACAAATGGTGGTGGAGGGGGACATGATGACACCAGATGAGGAGGTTGAGCTCTGTGCTAGGCCAACTGTTTAGTTTTAGTGGCATGCACAATCTGGTTATAAGTGCCAACCGATGTGACTCCTAATCCCATATAGTAATGGCTCCGCCGATGTTGGTGTTGGCTGGGGGCATTGGGAGGATTTGTTTGGCGCTACTCATCATCAGGAATTATATAGGGGTTTACCAACTCTACGGTATTAACAGAGCCATGCCCTCGATTGTTACATGAAGAATCATCCAATACTGGTTGGATTCTGGGAGGAATCCCCATCTCTGGGGGAATGAAGCCACTGAGAGTACGGTACAACGATGGAATTGGACGGGCCGGTTGTTTTCCCTTTCACCATTGAAGCTTGTACTTTAGGGAAGGGGATGGATGAGACGACAATTAAGAAGTAGTTGTCGTGGCTTCTAAAGGGTCCAATTGATTCAGTTGTGCACATATGATACCATGGGCATGGGCGAAAATTTTTCGATCCATCATCTCATCATACTTCTAGGACACGCGGTTAGGAACCATCTACCACTCACCTTCACTACTTCTGCTTCTATCTGACCTCATGAATACACATGCCACCTTTTCCTGGGCTGGGTCCAACCTGACTATTTTCTTGTCGACCTGGTCATAGATACAATCTTTGAACACATAGAATTGTTTGAGGGTGTGCCCCAAGATCCAGTGGTAAGGGTATTAGTTGGGTAGATCAGTGAGGTTCTCCTCTTCTGTCTATCTGCACTCAAGAAAACACACAATCCCATATTCCAAGGAACATCAGAAACAGTAGGGAACCTGATTATATTTGAATGTGTACATCCTGTTTCATCATTTTGGGAAGGGAGACCTGAGTGACTGATTTAGATGAGGGGCCTTAGGAGCCTGTTGAGGTGGCTAATCCTGATTATCCTGCCTAGGTGGTGACAACACATTGCGTGGTGGTGCCTATTGATTTTGAGGAGGACGCTGCTGGGCTGGAGGCTGTGCGTGTAGTGGAAGGCCTCTATGAGGCTGCGGAGGTGACTCCACTAGTAATAATTCCATCTGTCTGGGGGCCTCTATTTGGGACACCATATTGGGCTCGGCTTTCATATCCCTCTACACTATAATTGCAGGAGGGAATAGACGTACCTGGCTAGCTTGTCGCAAAGATTTTTCAAGGTGCTGGTCCTTTTCAAAGAAGTCTCAAAATCCCTCAGGTTAGTTCTGGGTGATCAGATAGGGGACCAGTTCTGTCTTAACATTCCCCACACACATCGTCAGTAGTTTCTCTAGAGTTAGTGGCATGTCAAGGGAGTAATTGAGCTCTTTCCACCAGGCGATAAAGTCTGTGACACAGTGATCAGGCCTCTGCTTGCACTTGATGAGTTAAATAATACTTTAATTTAGTGTGGTGGAGCTGAATTGGTACAAAAACTGCCTATGAAGATCCTCTCGTTCTGTTGTTGACCCAATGGGGAGTCGGCTATACCAGACGGACATAGTCTCTTCCAATGCCTGTACAGAACACTGTAGCTTGTCTTCCTCTTGGTGTGATAGAGTCCCAAACATGGGCCCACACCATGAAATAAAGTGGGAAAGATACTGTGGGGGGTCACCCATCCCATTATAGGTGGAGAAGGTGTAATTTATGAAACCTGGGATTACTGGCATATCATTAACCCAGGACGAATATGGCTTGCCATCATATGGGTGTGCCACCTCTCGCGCTTCCAACGCCTCGAGGTGGGTGATGAGTGCTGACATTGGATCATCTAGGAAGGGGTCGCTGTCTTGACAGGGATCCCTAACCATGAGTGTGTTGGTGGGTTCATCAACATGATAATCAGGCCTAGCTGCTCATTGAGTTGCTGGTGGAGTGACCTGTAGAGCAGTTGGGGGAACCTGAACTGGGTCATGAAGATTATTGAGTCGCTTTGGTGGATTTGGAAACACATATCACACCCTCTTTCCATAAGTTTGGGCCTCTACCCTATCTGTGTGGGTAGGATATTCAGGGTCTCCTGGATGCAACTCACCATGGGTGATTTGTGTCTTTCTCTACTGTACAAGATGTGGAACGCCATAATCTGGACATTGTTCCACAATGCATTCATCCAGGAGGTGATCGACTAAAATTTTTTGTTCGGAAAGTTTCTAATGCAAAATTTCCTTTTCATAGTATTCCTCCATCTTCTGTGTTGAGGCATACATGTTGGGATGTTTGGAAGCTCCAAGGTTCCCATTACCCTTACCGAGATTCTGGATGATAACTAATGCCTCGGTGGTTGAAGGGAGACCCATCATATTTTTCTATTTCTGATTAAACCTTTGCAATAGGTCCAATAGTGGTGGAATGCTCAAAGGGGTAGGTCTCCATCCAGAAGATTCAGCTCAAGGTTCCCATCCAATAGGACAACCATGTAGACTGTGACACATCTTGGGGACATGTACTCAATATAACCTAGTGAGTCGAGCTAATGTTAGATAGGACTGAAGAGGAGAGCAGCATACTTCCACAAACCATGGATCTAGATGTGGGGGAAATCCTCTTTGAAATTATTTCAAAGTATCATGAAACTATGAATGCATTGTTGTTGGAGGGACCTAGACGGCCTGTTGACTCAGGGTGCTAAGCCACATGATGTGTGGCTAGATCAACCAGAAGACATTGCTCACTAGGGTCCTCAAAATCCTCATGTCTCCTAGGATAATCCACTCACTGGTGATGAAGGTGGAAGAGCGTCTCCAAGAGGGTTGGAAAAAAACACTCAAACTCCTCCTTGATGAGGGATTCAAGTGCACTGAAATTTGGTGCTGCAATGGGCAAAAACATCTCAGGGAAGTGGTCTGCTTCGAGGATATCCCATTGGTTCCTCGACTCGGATTCACTGTCTGGAACTTGATTTACCCATTCGATGACTAGGGGTGGTTGAAGAACTTGAAATGGTACCGAGGCAGATTGCTGGGATGGTAGGATGGCCATTGGAGAATACAGTGAATGGGATGATAGGCCACCAAATCTCGGGATGTCCTCAATGAGTGTAATGACCTAGAAGCTACGTAGCGATAAGATGGTATGGAATCCAAGGATTCTGGAACAACATCAATGACTTCTGGTGATGGGCTATGTAGTTGATCTTCATCCATTGATCCCCAAAACAGCTCTCCATGGTCTCTAGTCGAGGTATAAGGTGATTTTGGGGATGACGGTGGTTATTTCATGATCTATATATGGGGAAATTCTAGATTTTTGCCCTCCTTGATGTACCTGTGTAGGGAGGCATAGATCTAGGGTACCTCACATTCTTAGAGTATGAGGATGATGCATCTCATTCTTACCCTAGCGCTGGACTCGGTGGACCGAGGGGAGGGTTCCAACACTGATTCATACACATATTTGGAATCTGAGAAGCGGATTTGTTTGAACTCTACCTGGTCCTTCTAATAATTATTCTTATGGAGGATATGACATGCCTTCCTGCAGCTGGATGGCTCTTCAGGACATGGTAGATTTCTGACACAAGGAGGTCCTTTAGCTGTACTGGTGCTGGGGCACAGAGGATTTCCGCCTGAGTAGGCCGGGGTGCGAGGACCACCAGGAAAAATCTTAAAGCGGACATGGGAAGGACCTCCAGGGGTAGTGATAGAGAGGGTAAGACCCTTGTTGGAACCAGTAGGAGCATGGGGAGGACCTCCATGCTTATTTCCCCTGGAGACATCAGTATGAGGAGGGTCCTCATACAAGTTGAGCATAACACTAGTTGGACCACTGTGTTGGGCGCTGGTGAAGTGAACTTGTCCCTCACTCCTCTGATTTCTAGGGTGATAAGGACATTCTCCAAATACTATGAGGACATGGGGAGGGCCCCCACAGTGGAGAGTGACCAGACGTGCAACGTCCCCACACCAACGGTCTGTGGAAGGGGGAATGACTACATACCTGATATTGTGAGTATCTGAGAGACATATGTACTAAGCGTTATCACTTTGGGGAGGACCCTCATTTGGATTGAAGTGGGAATGGGGAGTCCCTTCATTCCGATCCTAGAAGCGGGGATGACCCTCGTTCACCATGGTAGCGGTATGTGGAGGGCGTCCGTACTGGGTGGTGTTGCTGTGGGTTAGTCCGCGATGACCACTGCCTGTACCAGAGACCAAGAAAGTCAACATAGCCTACTCGGTGGGTGGTTGGGGCCTCAACACAGGTTGGGAATATGAATTACCTTGTTCAGAGTACATATGAAGCTAGTGATATGCATCATCGGTGGCTCAAGACAGGGTAGTCGTTGACATTGATGCCCCTTGGCGGGCACTCTCTTCAGCTTTCACCCAATGCTGTCATTGGGTCAGATGGACAAGATCATGTGGTGTAGTTACGTGGCCTAATTTCTCCTCATCTATAAAGAATCAGCGGCGGTGATGACGTGGCTTAGATGGCGCCCTCACTAGGAGCCCCTGAAATGGGATCCCAGCTCGGTTGACCCGGACACCCCCTACCTCATCGGCGTAGGGGAGGGAGTCATAAAGCCATTCTGAGGAGAGGCTCCTAAAACGGTTATACATGGGTGTGGGGAGAAATGGATCCTTGCATGACCTATGGGGTCAGCATTGATGATGTGGCATAGACGCCTCTAAATCTAGGCAGGCCATGTGATGCGTAGGGATGATCCCCTCCTCCTCGTACCGGCAGACGAGGTCATTGATCACACTTCATTAGATGAATCCATATGGTGAGATGGGGCATGGGAACCTAGTATTCATGGACATTGAGATCGTTGTAGAAGAGGTGGAACTGCATGGGACAGTCGTGCTAGTACTGCCCATTCCCCGGTGTTGGTGGGCATGCGGTGATCGAGTTCTAGGTGAAATGGCTTGGTTCTTGAAAGAAGTGAGATTATCCCATTAGTGCTAAAAGGAAAAGGAATGGACGACCAGGGCTCCAGCACCATTTTTCCTTCCATGACTGGTAAGAGGGGTCCATGTTGTCAGTGTTGTAGGTCGGGATGCCCAACGTTTTAACTGTACCAGCTTCTAGAGAGTTTCTTGCCAGACCCACAATTTTTGTGGAAAGACCTAGAACCAGATTGCTGGATTTGGTGACATTCTAATCTATTGATGCTCCGAACACTACTAATCTCCACATTTAATAGAATAAAAGTCACATCAGGTTCACCATTTCGGTTTTCGATGCTTTCTCTGGGGCGTGCACATTCGTCTATTCAAGAGTTAAAGGCGCTGTTTGTTACCCCGCATTTTGACTTTCCAATGGCGGGTGGCATCCATCTCTTATTTAGGGATGTCTGCTCCTGGATAGAAATGCAATGATGGGATTTCGAATCTTCATTCTCTGGATTCCTCCTCGGAACATGTTACCTAGTCTAGTTATCCCTTTTAAATTGAAGATGTTGTTCGTGAAACTCTTCCCAGAGGAATTTCTTCATGGAAGCCGGTTAATTACGCTACTCCGATCAAGACATTCCAAGGGGTAACATAAGGGAAGCAGCCTTCAGTCAGGGGAGTAGTCATGTTTGGCATCACTGGAATTTCTTGATGCTGGAACACTGACACTTCTATTTTCTATCCCATGTCATAGGGCATCTCGAGGGTGTAGAATACCGAGGCATCCCACGTCTAATGTCAATAATTATATTCCATATGTATGTATCTAAGTTTTTCCCCGGATTCCAAGGATTAACATAGGGTTATCTATGGGTTTAATGTCTATAAAAGCTGGATCAAACTTATCAGAACACTGACGGGAGTGGATCAAATATGTGTGATCATTGGAGGGAACAATAATGTTGGGGGAGGGTGAGTCGACGTGTTTCAACTGGGATTTGGCGTCCCGGGTAAGAATCAAGATGTATGATGGATGTTTGAGTCATGTATATGTGGAATGAGATGGAATCGCTATGAGGACGACAGTGATATTTGGATTGAGCCTCAAAGAGACTTCCTACGGTTCCCCGTGGTAGGGAATCAATGTATGCGTAGTTCGGTGGGGTGATCAGACACATGAGGAGGCGGCCCATGAGAATGGACACGTGGATGGGACCCGGTGGAAGTAGAACCTCCAGGTTGTGACATGAACATCCCAAAACACAAGGGCTTGAGGGAGTGATAGGGCAATGAAATTGAAATGGGGTGTACATCTAGGAAAACAACTTGATGATGTGTATGGGGCTTATACGTGGTTTGCTACCCGAGTTGGTCTGACCCCGCAAGGATGGACCAAAGTTTTAGGTCCCAACAAAGGGGATTACAAAAATATATAGCTGACTAAGAGTCACAATGTCTTGCCACATATTGAGGTGCACAATGTCTTACCGTCGATTAGGGATTACAGTATAACGTCATGTAGGATGGGGGCGAACCAACAAAAATGAGGACCTACCATCCAGATGGATGGAGGGATTGAACCTCCAGGAGGCTTCCAACATACCTTTACTTATCAATGATCAAAGTCCACGTAGTTCATGATGTGGTGGGAACTGACATAAAGATGGTCGGAACCAATGGTTGTTGGGCTTGAACCTCAGGGATGCTTCCTAAGTACCTTACATTGGCTAGGATAAAAGTCCACATAGTTCAGGATGGGGAATTGTTGCACCGACATGAAGCGGTCAAGTCCAAGAAGGTGTTGGCCTTGACCCTTAGCGAGGATTCCTACATACCTTAACATGGAAAGGATCAATGTACACATAGTTCAGGATGGATGTTCTGGGGATTACCCTCTAGGCTGCCCAGTGTGTTGGAGAACCGACATTTGGGGGGGGGGGTCGGATCAAGGATGATAGGATTGAACCTCGTGGAGGATTCCTACACACCTTATTTTGGCATGGATCAATGTCTATGTAGTTTAGAACAAGGGGTATTGGTGCGCCGACATGAAGATGGTCGGGACCATTGGGTTTTGGGTTTGAACTTGGGGGAGGCTTCCGACGTACGTTGCCTTAGAAAGGATCAATATCCTTTTAGTTCAGGGTGGGTGGTGTGGAATTACACTCTAGGATTCCTTGTGAGGATTTCATGGTTGATGATTACTCTAAGACCATGTGATCCATGATCAGTGTGAGAAATAAGAGGCAACAGAGACCTGATGATCACATCCCGGAAGGTGTGTCTGTGGGAAGAGTGGTGGGTTTAACACATGGTTAGCAGCCCAATGAGGAAAAATAGGCTTACGTGTGTTTAGCATCCCAGCTTGATAGAGATTGGGACTTACGCCAGGGTGGGGGCCCATTGGATACAAAGATCAATGGGAGAGGGATGGTATAAAGGAGATCCCTACGCCCCTCTCACCTCTTGGTATATTGAAAGGAAGAATATAGGACGAGAAGGGGTACTACCTCACACAAGAAAGGTTAGGGGATACACGAGTGTGGCTATCCTTCCCCGCGGAGAAGCGCCTCTCCAACAGAGAGGATCTCATTCAATTTGAGGAAGATTTCACTCCCATGGAGTCGAGCGGGCGTAAAGAATGTCTAAGCCAGGGCAACTCACATATAGTGCATTGGGAGAGGCTACTATTTAATGTCGTGTACTGAGGATGATGGCACTTGGTAGTTTAACGTCCTATAGCACGGACGAGGTGGGATCACTCTGCACCCCTAGGACATACATAACCGGCACCCTTTACACCTTTGTGAATAGAACGGACCAGCAACGCCATGACTAGGGGTAGTCGAGAGGTGACCTCATTGGGGTCCACATTAGTGTGGCTATGAGAAGAAGCAATATCCTTTAGCATGCTTATGCAAAGAAGCATGAGGAGAAGAAACAAAATGGGAAGTACCACCCACGGGACATTGATGTTACTTTGTTCAAACATAGAGGGTTGCACATGAAAAGGAGTTTTAAAGAAATGGAGTTCATAGGTAGAATCCTTGTGAAGCACTGGTGCTCCATGTAGGGGAGGGGCTTCATGAGGGTGTATTCATTGCGATGTGATGTGGTATAGCCTAGGCATAGGTTAAAGGTGCATATGGAAGGTTCTTTATGATGTTAAAAGGCATTCCCAGAGAAATGCCTCATGAATCAAGGATACCTTGCGAAGCCTGGTATCGTGAAGCAATGTTCCCCACGAAGCATAGTGACCCTGCCTTAGCATGCAGGTCACATGTGCATGGAGGGTGCTTCATGAAGAATAAGTGCTCCGCGAATACTCGAGTCTCCTTGAGGATCCCCTTCCTTTATGGAGGCACATGGTCTATTTGAAAGGCATCCCTCTATTAAGAGGGGTTTAATTAATGTAATGGGGGAGGCCCTTTGTGATGCCAAAGTACCTTGAGAATCTCATGGCTCGCAGAGTAGAGAGTACTTCACGATTTGAGAGTGAAGATGGAGAAACGTTGGATGATACGTCTGTTAGGATCGAGCGGAGCCCTGTATTTATAGGCAAGAAGTGTCATGATGCAGGGATATCTCGGTGTGAAGATATTGTTCTCTCTATGGCAGATCACAAATGGCATCAAGTGATCATGGAGCATACCGCCTCATGGCTCCGCTACGGGCTCACAAATGTTAAATCGTCTCATGGAGCATCCCGCCCCATCGCTTCGCAGCGGGTTCGCAAATGTCAAATTCATTCACAGAGCATCATGCCTCCTTTATTAACGGTGGGTTCGCGACCATCAAATTCATTCTCAGAACATCCCGTATCCTAGCTTCGCGGTGGGCTCGTGAAGGGGAGCTCTGCGTCAGTCGTAGGGCCAAGGGGGATCCACAAATGGTCTTCGTGAGGTAGCCCCTAGGGCTTTCCATTTAGACTTATTCCACCCAAATGTGGTTTACAACAAATATATCTTTAAGAATCCATAAAAATAATAGGGATATATACTCATCAGATTTGATCTGAGGTTATGAGAGAGTCCATGATAGAATATATTAGAAGAACATAGCAGAAAAGATACTTAAACGTAAATATGGATATCCAATGAGATTTTAATCACCAAAAAAATTATTTTCAATAAATGGGGATCATATCTCAAGAAATAAAATGAAAATGAATTTGAGAATTAGGATAACCATGAAATAAAAAGAAGTCCCAAGACTTAATTCAAAAATAGATCCACAATTTTTGAATTTAAAAATTCAAGGTGTATATTTATGGTTCATGATTAGTCAAACCATGTGAAACATTACATGAGATACCGTATGAATAATATTAAGATCACACGGCTTCTTTTAGTCACCCACATGGATGGGAAAACCCATGAATTAACAGTGAAGTACTATTGTCCCTTTTTATACTAGTGAAATATAATTTTTTCACATAGAATATCAGGAACAATGAATTAAATTCTTCTAAAAGCTTGCATTGGATTTATCTTACGATCATTTCATGCTCTTCAAGACACAAAATAGATTTATTTTAGGAGAAATTATATTTTCAATAATATTCATGGAATACATTCTTCTTTTAGATCAATGGGAATGTTCAGGTTGAGTAAAATTTGTATTTCTAATATTTACATCCAACTCAGAACACTTTAAATTCTGAGTTATTTTTTAATTTTTGAGAGATTTAAATCACTTTTCCACTTCATTTTATAAATACAAAAAAAATATTTTCATGAAACATACAGATTTCATGAATATTACATTCAATATCATTTATCCTATAATCCCTAATTTATAACTGAGCAGATTTGACGTCGATGAATTCATTCAATGCATGGAACTTATATTTAAAAATATTAATAATTGATTATTTATCATGAAATGATTTTTTTGATTTTTCTTGAGACTTGGTGAGTGTTTATTTTTAATGTACTAAAGTCCATTTCTAGGAATCAGAATTATAGATGATTGTTTTCCGGTTTATAAAAATTCTTTCTATGATTTTTCAATGGATTATGCCACAAACACTGGTTATTAATTTTCATCATATAGTCCCTTGAAATACAAAAATATATAAATGAAAAAAAATATTCTATAATGGATTTATTTGTATAATCCTTAACTCCAATATGAAGGTATTAATTTGATTCCACAATGTCATACATTTTATAGTCATCATGGTTTGATATTAATTTTTCCAGAGGATCATTAATTATTGATTTATTTAAACAATTAAATATTTTATTACCTTTAATGAGTGGTCTAACTTCATTTAATTATCTCTAAAACTTTATCTTCAGACCTTAAAATCATTATAAATCTTCTTATTTTTTAGAGTTTTGTTAAAAACCACTATGTTGGTTAATAGAAACAATCTATATACTCCCCTTCTATGGTATATATATAACTTCCGCAAATCTACACTTAATGTATTGTAGTTAAAAAAATCAGATAATAAAATATCTATTCAATAAGTGGATGCCCAGATTAGATAACACATATTGTGTGTAGTTGATCATCTAGTGGAACATATAGGATAGAGGGAGGTGTATTAATGTATTAATGTTTTAAGAAAATTTTACAACTTGAAAATTTATCACATTTATTATTAATTGAAACTGAATTTTTATTTTGTTTTTTATATACCATTTTTTATCTTGGTTATGAGAAAACCTATACATTTCTAAAAATCCCTATATTATATTCCCAAAGGCCCCAGAGTAATGGGATTCAATTCCTAGAGGAACCAATACCTAAATTTATGTAGCCCCTCACAACATCCTATTTTCCTCTAACCCAATTCTCAATTGTCTCATCTACATCATATAATATCCACCCCATGTTGAATCATTAGTTTAGCTCTAAAAGTACGTTTATAAAGCCATTTACTAGTCACATATTTGATTACCCTACAACGTAAATCACCATCAAACTATATCATGTAGTCACACATACCAATATAATTTTTTCTTGAGATTTCTGAGGTTCTCAAATGATATAGAGTAGACCCTATAGTCTATTGTCTATTGACACCACAAAGAAACTATGAACCAAAGGACTAATACACGGCTCAAAATCTAATTTTGGATAAATAACACATCTACTATAGTGCCACATTACATAACTAGCTATAATATATATAGTACCATAGTTATAAAGTTCTTCTACAATACCAAAATATTTATCCACCATCCAATTTTGAACTCTAGTTTCCTATAGAATTACAAGATGATTTTACAATTTATGTTATTACCCAAACACACATTTATTTAACCACCTTTTAGTTAATATTTCTGGATATATTTATACCTTACAAACACATATTGACACCACATGAAATTAATAACAATAAATATAGTTCAAAACATGATATTTTTACTATGATTGAACTGATTTCCATAATATAGACCTTATTATGTCCTGGTCGAGTCCAAGATATTTATATTCACCCTTATTTTATGTGATTATAATGTGTAAGGTATAATATTGAACAATAATGTAACCAAAACTAAATTCAGGATAAGTATCATTTAAATCCATGGGAGGAATCAAATATGACTAAATTCCATCTCCCAAAATGTTTTTTATATTGCCTCATACTGGTCATTATCCTCTTGAATAGTTTGTGTTGGATTATACTAATTTTTTATATTATTAAATAGTAATTCATACGTAACTCCTATATATGATCTTCCTTCATCATTGAGATATATTTTCATTTAAATTATGATCATATGTTTATATAAGTGTATTTTATAGGTAGTTGATAATATAATATAATTTCTTATATGTTGATCTCTTTAGGAAACCAAGAATCTAAATCGTATTTAGTATTGGGATTGATGGCCCTCTTCACTATATTATAGTAAAAAAACCTATAAAACATCATCTTATTCAATAACATCAATCTTTAGAACATACTCTAGGTTACGATTACACAATTTTCATGATCAATAACTTTTGTGGTACATAATTTATGAAATAATCTCATCGATACATATGAAATTCTTCCTCCAAATCCAAAAACATAGTTTTCCTAAACAATCCTCAAATATTATAACTCATCTCCTCCATCGCTATATTTAATGTATTTTCTTCCATCATAGTCATCATATCAATCTAAAGGAGAAATCATTATATTAAAACCACTATGGAATATTGAATATTTCTTAAAATATTTAACATCCATAGTCATGTACTATTAATTCCAATAAAGGGGGCTTGTCCAAGACTTCTCGATATTTTAGTCCTCAGTCAAACATTTCCATTTCATCCTCAAATATTTTTGTGAATCATTTAATTTGAATCATGAATTTTATATCTTGATATTCAACATATAATAATCACTTTCACTTTGACATATCCTAATTGTTATGCGAAATATGTTGGAATATTTTGGTTCTAAAAATTTTATTGAATAAATATTACTATGTTGTGATTTCAATATGAATCCTCTTGTCATTCTGCCTCTACCTTATTATTATTCTTCCCTTCAATCATCAATTATTTTACAAAGATCCTAATATTCTAGTATTATTATTCAATTTATCTGATAAATTTTTCAATGATTATATTTTTAATTATTATCTTATTAACATAAAATTATACTAACTTCTAATTAGATCATTTTTTGATCGTCTTCATCTCCAACCATAACTACTATTTATTCTTCTTATGACTTCACATTCCATTTTCACCAGAGATCAACCATATAATATAATTTACACATAAAATTTCATATTTTACTTAAAATGAATATGTATTACATAAATTTATATTATTCATATGTATCATAGTGTCATGTATAAAAGGATTTTCCGATTTATCATCTATATTATATTTTATATAATTCAACTTCAGTCTCAGAAAAAACCCCACATTTCATAATCAACACAAATCATGAATTTTTCTAAAATAGTCATGTTTTTTTAATTTTAAATAAAAATATATATATAATATTCTAGCTTGAAATATGAACCTTTTGGAAAAGTTCAGTTTTCAAAACTATCTCACCCTCCCGAGGGCCTCCTACTCAACACCAAAAAATCATCATGAAAAATCATGTTTGTATCTTATATTATTGTTAATACATTTTTAATAGATTTCCCTATCATAATATATATTAATTATTATATATTATGTTATTGTTTTTAATTTTTTCAATATTTTACTTACAGCTTCACACATATCTCCCCTACAATAAAATATCACATAAACCCATATAAGTTTCCATACATTTTCTATTTTTGCATAAAAAGCTAAACTGATTCAAACCATATATCTTTGAAACATATTAGATTTAGTACATCAATTCTATACTATTCAGTCACCTAAAATGTGCACCATTCTCACGTAGGAGTTCTTTCAATCCTCACCTCTATATATTCATGTATCTAATATTCAATAAATGTTATATATATATATATAACATCCTATAACTTAAATCCATCAAAATCATGCATGTTTAGTTCACATTTCAATGAAAATTTTCATTATTTATAAAAATAACAATGAATCCCCATATTCATCAAGAAGTATATGTTTTTGAAATTTTCTTTCACCATATTTACCACATCCCCTAGATTCTCGCTTAAGTACAACTCAATGAACCATTAGATATCAGAATTATATGAAATATCCATTTTCACATGATAGTAACACTGTATTCATCTCCAATATTAACTAAAAAATTAAATATAGATATTCTTTTTTTTTAAAATATGGAATAATCATCTAGACACACAATTTCATTTATATTTATCTTATAAGAGTTAACCTAGAATACCCTAGTGTTTCATAGTGTTATCATACAAAACCCCCCTCTTGTACATTTAGTGAAACATTGTTATTCATATTTACTATTAATTAATCATAGAAATTACCATCTATTTAATACTAATTAATAAAAATGTGGTTAATAAACTATAGAAAACAAATACAATATTCATAATTATTAATTTTTTTACTTTGGTTTGTAAAATCCTATTTCAACCAAAGTGTTAGTACACACAAACAACATTGTGTAACTTGCATTTATTCTACTTGTAGGGAATAAAATTGGTGAAATAATTTGAGTAATAATTTTAAATATAGTGATAAAATAACTAAAACACATAATAAAGAGCATTATTTAGCCAATTATTATAGTCAATATAAGAATATCATATCAAAATACCACAATAACGTGATCTAATTAGTAGTAACTTCAAGGATGATATTATTACATCAATGAAATCTTTGGTGAAATATAATTTAAATAACGGCTACTAATTTTATTTTAAAATTTCATCAATGAAAGAGATTCATTCATGAACAACATAAATTATTTTATGACATAAAGAAATTAAGGGACATTATTTAATAATTTTATGAAAGTGAAAAACATTATCAGCCTATTTGACAATGAAATTTATAACAAAAGGCAATCAATTATAATAAATAAGTAAGACTATATTAATCAAGATACCCAATTTTTAATTCATATTAATCTAATAATAACCTATATGTATTTAGAAAAATTCTAAATTTATATATTTTATTGATGTTTTAGATAATAAAAACCTCTAATTACATCAAACTATAGTATAAAATGAACATGAAAAAACATGGTATGTAATGTTTTCCCTACTCTACCAACCAAATCAAATGTACTTGTAAAAAATAAACTATAGGAAATCATGTGTCCTAGATGATACCTTCCACAATTTATTGTTTTTTACAAACCTATAATTGAGGTAGATAAATAAATACATCTTCTACATTTGTCGTTGATACCCAGGTTCAGGTACATCCATAATAACATGATCTTTTTCTATAAAGATGTTCAAGATTCCTTTTTATATGTTACTTCTAAAATATTGGTAATTCTAGCTCCAAAATACTCAATAAATCAACCATATTGATGGATATATGACAAAATTAAAAGTATTAAATTTCTCTAATATAACTATATAATGATCATGACATAGATACTCGAATAAAACACGGTCAGATCACTGCATCTCCAATAGAGAAATCCACAATCCCTAGGGAATGCTGACCAGAAACACAGATCTTAGTGTGTTTTATAGATATATTTACCCTCTTAGTATTATATATCAATAAATAAATAAAAATACTATATATATGTTTAAATTATACCACATGGTAAAAACATAAATCTTATGTAAATGTAAAAAAAATATTATGACTTTAATACCCATAGAAAAATTCCAAACACTTTATCCAATCATTAATCGAAACATCAATTGAAAGACAACCTATATGACATTGAATTTTTACAACATAGTAACTTATTTAGATAAATATTAGTATCTATAGTTTACTGTAAAAAAATAATGGAATTAAATATCCATAGATGTTCGCATTAAAGTAATGAGTATAGAATACTCAGTAGGACACTATAACGATTGAAATACATTACAAATAAACATAGGATTATTAATAATCTCATTTAAATAATTTAGGTAAATGAATGAAATATCTTTTTACAAAACTATTTACAAAACATCAATAGTATAGAAAAAATATCATGATTTATAAATAATCATAAAATGAAACTTTAAATAAAAAAAGGGTATGTACCTAACATAACTATTTTGAGTAAAGATCAGAGATGTGAGACACTTTAGGTGGAAAAATTTTCATACCCATCATTGTGAATAATTTCCAAAAATTAGTTTGGTAACATGAACATACTTGAGAGAAAGATAATTATGTATATGAAGTATTGAAAAACTATCACTAGTTCATCCCAATAGATAAGGGAATTTAGTATACTAGATTCCATATTCTAATATAATTCCACACCAACCGACATATTAGATGAACCATTATATTGGGTATATAACATATTTGTGAATATTTATTTATATTCTCTCCAATATGATCAAGTATTCATGATCGAGATATATTTAATAGTTATATCATAAAAAATTATTGATTCAAAAATAAATAACATGATTAATACAACAAAGAAAAAATATGATTAAATTTTTGTTAATACATTTAGATTCTATAAATCCAATTTATAACAGAATTATACAATAAGAAGAAATAAATTTTATAGAAAATATTGAAGAAAACAAACTACAAGTCATGTAAAATTTTTTCCCTCGGTATCCTCTAAATACAATTCATGCCAAAAAAAAATTTATGGATTATGTACAAATTCGAGGTTCACTATTTCAAATCTGAACAAGGTAAAATGTATAAAATAAGAGGTTACTAGTGTGGACTATTAATAAACTAGGTAGGACCTTTTTAATAATATTTTTCAAATTCAACAGATACATTGGGTGACCCAAATGTAGAGTGATACAAGGCACAAAGGATATTTCAAATACATTTTAAAAGAAAAATTATTTATAAATAAAATATTTACATACGTAAAACATATTTTACAAATTTTTATAAAAGGTTGTTGATGCATTGTGAAAAAGGTTTTATTATTTAACTAGATTCCAGGTTTTTAGAAAATGTATATAATTATCCTAGGATCTAGGACTTATAATGACTTAGTAAAAATAAGTTATAGAAAATATATTTTTAGTATATATTATCACATGATGAAATAAAAATTTAAAAAAAATATTTTCAATGCAAATAGAAACAAATTACTACCTTTACTATCATGTTTTTTATATAAAGAATAGAATAAAGAAATAATAAATGTGTTAAAAACCAGATCATTTATTTACACCCAAACTAACCTAATAATTATTTATACATTAATAATATCTATTAACTATTGTTAAGAATTAATCATAGACCTACAATTCATTTGGGTTTAAATGGAAAGAAGTGATCTCATGTTAGCATTGTGTGATAAAATACCAAAAGGGGTATGTTCCAACAAAATATAGTTGTAGCATTTGGAATTAAAATATTAAATGTTATTAGGGATAAAAACCCCATAATTCATTGATTAGAACCTAAAATCATCTTCTATAGCCATTAGAGTCCCAGTATGGTTCAAGATTATAGATTGTATTCAATGTATAAAATATAGATCTGTTTGAAAATATAACAAACTTATGAAATAAAAATAAAATTATTTAAAATTTAATGTATATAAAAAAATTTCTTATAAAATGTAATTGTTATTAAAAATTAATCTTACCCTAAATGGAACATAGTTATTATGTACACAAAAATGAGGTATCTCAATATGTATAAAAACAACAGAATAGAAGTAAAATACGGTATAAAAAAAAGTTAATTTCAATGAAAAGGGGATTCCATGAATAAATTATTTCACATATTAATGTTATTAAATCATCCAAATTTATTGTAACGCCCTGACCCTAGTTACCCAGAGTCGGTGCGTTATTACATAACATTGGCATGATCACAAGAAAGATCAAATCTTGAAAGACCGATTGGTTTAGTATCCTTGGAAACACAAGATATATTCATAAAGTTTTACATTACATCATAAAGTGAAAAACTACTACAACAACATAGTCTCCATATTCCACACTCATATCCCCACATAAAATCCCTACAGGTCATTCATAATTTACTTCTTCACTTCCTGGGAAAAATAAAACAAAGAAAAAGGGTGATCTCAAATGCCCAGTAAGGATAACAATATAGCGGAAACTTTCATAAATAAGAATAAACATTTAAGGCAATGTATAACTAAAACAAAATCCTTTTAAACATGATCCTTCAACATAGTATGGCATAAATAAAATGAAATAATTCCATTTACTTATTCACATGTATATTCTACTAATCGAATAATCACATGCAAAATCAATAACCAATTTCATAATGATGGAATGCATAATGCCAGACTATCATAACCACATAGTCAAGGCCTCGTGCCAAGACTACAAATAAGATTTTGTCAAGGCCTTCTGCCAAGACACTAGTTTGTCTCATGAGACCTACTGATGCATCGAGGACCTATAGAGGGCTCCACCCAGCACATATTAAGTCCAATGCATTCCCATATGAAAAGGTTTAAACATAACATAAATATTCGTATTAAAACTAGCATACGAAATGTCAATACTTTCACCATAAACTATGAATGGTATAAAAATAGCACATCCATAGTCAAATATATCACAAAACCTTCAATACAATATAGAAGTTTTGTATCATAACAAATCAACTTCAAAGAAGCGTAAAATCCATCAAAGGATGTTAAAATAGATGAAATCAAAACTATTTTAGAGAAATATCACTTTCTATTTTTGAAATCATTTAAGGGCCATATAAAATAAAACATTTTCTTTGAAAATATTTTTATAATCTTGTAAGGGAAGCTTTGACTATTTTAGAATGGCTGAAAATAACCGCACCCACCGTATAAGTTAAAAAAAACATTCTTACCTTAATTCTGTCGAAAAGGTTAAAGAGCACCTTGTTTGGAAAACGACGGAATGATTCCTTTATAAAACTATTATAAAAAGTCAAAAAAGGGTATAAATGACTTTAACCCATATTATATTAAATAGTAGAAATGTTTTGAAATACATTTTTAAGAAACATGGATGTGGATGATAAAGAGATCCCAGTAGATTATTACGTATAAACAACCTCGGATAATGAAGAGATTGTGAAATAACCCTTACCTTGTACATTTCCTTGGTTGGGGTAGGTTAACCTCCTGTATAATGGTGAAATAATTTTTATTAAATTATACAGGAATCATATATATTAATATGATATCATATACGATCTTTTAACATTTATTTGTTAACAATATCTTAGAATTATCGTCGTTTCGAGTGTTAACTTACTCATTTTCTTTTATATGTTTTGTTACGTAAGCCATGTTTGTAATGGAAAGATTGTATCTTATTCATATCCATAATGATATCAAGTCCTTAAACATCATTTTTAAATCATCAAATGATAATTATACTTGAATGGATACGATGGAGAATGAATCTCATCGCGTTCGTGGAGACGGTAGTCCGTACCTACACACGAGCGACAATATCATTCATTTGATATTAAAATAATATATAAATGTATGTTATATCATATATAAATAATCATTAACATGTTATATTTATTATTTAAATTAGTTACAGATCATTATTATACCCATCCAAATAATAATATATTGAATAACAATTACACCACGGCGTGGAGACGGTAAGCCGTATGTACGCACGCATGGTGACATGTTATTCAAAGGGTGGATAGAATACTGAATATGGTTGTACCATATTTATAATAACATCATAGTATATATATGATACTTGAGTTATTATATTAGAATGGTAACAACAAAGGAAGAAGAAGTGGAAGAAGAAAGGAACATGGAAAAGGGTGGTGAAATCATTATCTCTTCTTTGGTTTCTTCCTTTTGATTTGATCAAAAGGGCTCCTTAAATTGGCTTTCTGATCAAAATAAGTCCTCTAGGTTGTATTGAGGGAAGTTGGGAGTGTATTTGGGAAGAGTTTGGCCGAAAAAAAAGGATTTTAAGGTGTGAAGAAAAGAGAAGGAGGAGTGCCCTTTTATAAGAGGGGTGAGGGGCACCTTTGGAAAAGCTAGAAATATTAATTTATAATAAATTCATATTCGGTTTATAATTGCTCCAAAGTTTATTATTTAAATTTTAAGGTGTTTATAGGTCGAAAACCACTCAACCAATAGAATTTAGACAGGTTTGGGTCATTATATTAACCCTATCTTTAAGTATTAACTCTAATTTAATTAGTTTCACTTTTACAATGTCTCTTTGTATTTTTATATTATATGGTTAATAAGCATACTATATACATCCAAGAGACCCAAAAGTGGTACATTAATGATGAACCTATCATGATATAAGTCTCTTGGCCTAACCTTAGATTTTTAGGAATTTAATATCAATTAATAATATAATATTTTTTTTAAGAACTCTTTTATGTCAATTTTGACACTATTCAATAGTTGATTTTTTTTGAAACTCATAACAGATTGATTACTTCAAACAAAGTCAAATAAATCAATCCTAATATATCATAGTATCCTAGAAAATTAGTTTAATTCATTAAATGTTTCATATTATATTTATTTGGGTATTTATAATATCAATTATTTTAATTTTTCACTATTATAGTAATTACTTCATCATCATTGTGTCATAAATAAATTAAATTATTTAATGTCTAAAAATTATAAATAAAATATCATTATGTTGGAAATATTTTTTTTATTTTTAATGAATATTTATAATCTAAAATAAAACATATATAACCCTATGTAAAAATTGTTTTCCTAAACGATATATGCTTGTGTCATTTTTGTATTCATTTTAACATAATTAAAATAAAGTGTCCCTATCACCTACAAGTTGCACCATGGGGTCCCAAAATCTACCCAAAGATGTCTATGGTCGAACATGTATCAAAAAATAAGGCTAGGACACGTTTTAGGGTAATTTAGTATTATTATAATATTATTTTTTAACCCTTATTTACCGGATTTACCCTTAACCATGGTAAATAAAATATTTACCGCGGTAATTATTCAAAATGTCTAAAAATAAAAGTTACCTATTTACACAATTCGAACATACTGATTCCAAATATGGAATCCATTTTTCTAAATTCAAAACACATAAGTGGCAGAAATTAATTTAAAATTAATTCCCACTGTCAAAACAAAAAGCGTGTTTTTAAGAGATAATAACTATCAAAAGATTGACACTTGTTTATGTTCGGTTTAGTTGTAAAATTATGTCCAATGACCAACATTATATTAAATGGTAAAAATATATTCTAAATATACATTAAAACCACTCAAATTCATAATTTATCACTATTAATTATTTTGAATAAAAAAGTTGTTTTTGATTAAAATTTAGTCATTTTTACTATTCATCAAAATATTAAAGTTATCCGAAAAGTACCAAAATTTCACCTTAGGCTAAATTAGATATTCCGAATCAAAAAATGAAGTCAATTTTGAAATATAAAATATATATACTTTCAAAAAATAGGTATTACTATTCATAACAGCTAGTTTGATTGGTTATGGTGTGTTAGAACTCGGTGTTGCGTACAGCACACGCTATCACATTATTCAAAGAGAAGCGTACCGTAGAAGCTTGGGGTGTTACATTCTCCCCTACTTCAAATAATTTCGTCCTCTAAATTTCTAGAATACTTATCGCATGAAAAGACTCGGGTGGTTCATCATCATAAGTTCCTCAGGTTCCCACGTTGCCTCTTCCATCTTATGGTTTCTCCACAAAACTTTTACCAGACGTGTCATCCGGTTTCTCAGTACTTGTTCTCTCGTATCAAGAATCCTGATGGGCTCTTCGCAATAAGACAGATCGGGTTCCAGTTCTAATTCCTCATAGGTGAGTACATGCGTTGGGTCATGCATGTATTTCCTCAACAGAGATACGTGGAACACATCGTGAACTTTGGAGAGACTTGGTGGCATTGCCAATCGGTAAGCCACAACCCCAATTCGTTCTAGAATTTTGAAGGGTCCGATGTAACTAGGACTCAATTTACCTTTCTTACCAAAACATATGACACCCTTCCATGGAGATACCTTCAGGAAAACATGATCACCGACTTGAAATTCCAAATCCTTCCTTCGATTATCAGCATAGCTATTCTGCCTACTTTGAGCTGCTTTATTGTGATTTTGGATTACCTTCACCTTTTCCACCGTTTCCTCTACCAGTTCTAGGCCTACAAGTTTTCTTTCACCAACGTCATCCCAACAGGTTGGTGTACAACATCTCTTTCCATATAACGCTTCATATGGTTCCATCTAGATACTCAAATGGAAGCTATTGTTATAGGAAAATTCTACCAGAGGTAAATATTGATCCCACATACCCTGAAAGTCAAGTGAGCAAGATATCAACATTTCATATAAGGTTTGAATAGTCCGTTCTAATTGTCCGTCTGTCTGTGGGTGGTAAGCAGTGCTCAAATGAAGTTCAGTATCCAGGGATTTCTGAAGACTTTTCCAGAATCTTGAAGTAAAATGGGGATCACGATTAGAAACAATCGATAGGGGTACTCCATGAAGTCTCACAACTTCATTAATATATAGTCTTGCTAGAAGTTCCAGTGGTAGATCTTATATTATATCAAGAAAATGTGCTGACTTAGTAAGACGATCAACAATAACCCATATTACATCGTTCCTTCTAGGAGTCTTTGGTAGCCCCATGACAAAGTCCATCGTAATATTGTCCCATTTCAACTCTGGTATGGGAAGAGGTTGCATGACTCCTCCAGGCTATAGCCTTCCAACTTTCACTTGTTGACAAACCATACATCTTGACACAAAATCAGCAATCTCCCTCTTCATGTTGTCCCACCAAAAATGTTCCTTCAAATCTCTATACATTTTGGTGCTCCCAGGGTGTATAGAGAAATTGGAACTATGAGCATCATCCAGTAATTACCTTTTTAGATCAGGTATATTGCGAACACAAAGTCTCTTCCCGAATTTCAAAATTCCATCTTCATACACAAAGTCTCTCAGTCTCCCATCATTCACAGCTTTAATCATCTTTTGAAATTCTTCATCATCGGTATGAGAACTCTTAATCCTTTTTAGTAAATATGGTTTGGCAAAAATTTGAAAAAGCATTGATGTTTCACCTTCCCTGGTTATTCCCATGTCCATCTTCACTAGATCCATCAAAATTGGATCCCTTTCAATTCTCATCACGTTCAAAACTCCATGGTCTTTTCTGATCAAAGCATCTGCCACCTTGTTTTCCTTCATCGGGTGGTAGTGTATCGTGCAATCATAATCCTTGAGTAATTCAAACCATCTCCTTTTCCTCATGTTGAGTTCTTTTTGTGAGAAAATATACTTCAAACTCTTGTGATCAGTATAAATCTCACATTTTTCACCATAGAGGTAGTTCCTCCATATCTTCAAAGCAAAGATCACAGCTGCTAACTTGAGATCATGATTCAGATAGTTTTGTTCATGAATTTTCAACTGTCGTGATGCATATGCAATAACTCTATCATTCTGCATAAGGACACAACCAAGTCCTTTCTTTGATGCATCACTATAAATAATGAACCCATCATTCCCCGATGGTAGTGTCAATATAGGAGCATTGACTAATCTTCTCTTCAATTCTTCGAAACATTCTTCACACTCTTTTGTCCAAACAAATTTATCCCCTTTACGTGTGAGCTTCGTTAATGGGTTAGCCAATTGGGAAAAATTCTGGACGAAACGTTGATAACAACCTGTCAAACCAATAAAACTACGTACCTTAGTTATACTCGTAGGTGCTGGACATTCCTGGATTGCCTTGGTCTTAGAAGGATCAAAAGAGATTCAATCTTTAGAGACAATATGGCCAAGAAAAGAAATCTCTTGAAGCCAGAATTCACACTTGCTAAACTTCCCATATAATTCATGCCTCCTCAGAGTCTTCAAGATAATGCGCAAGTGATTTTCATGATCTTCGTAGCTTTTGGAGTATAACAAGATATCATCAATAAATACCACCACAAATTCATCGAGATACTCCTTGAAAACTCTATTCATCAGATCCATGAATACAGAGGGTGTATTAGTAAATCAAAAAGGCATTACAGTAAACTCGTAATGCCTGTACCTGGTTCGAAATGCTGTCTTCAGAATGTTTTCCTTCTTCACAAACAACTGATGGTATCCAGATCGAAGGTCAATCTTTGAAAAGTATTGAGCTCTATGCAGTTGGTCAAATAAATCATCAATTCTAGGTAGGGGATACTTGTTATTTATCGTTATATCATTGATCTCCCTGTAGTCGATACATAACCTCATAGATCCATATTTCTTTTTAACAAAAAGAACAGGGGCTCCCCATGGAGAAACACTAGGGAGAATAAATCCTTTATTACTCAATTGCTCTAGTTGTTTCTTTAGTTCAACTAATTCTACAGTGGTCATTCTATAAGGGTTCTTCGATATAGGCCTTGATCCAGGAATTAAATCAATGGAAAACTCAACTTCTCGTTCTAGAGGATGTCCAGGTAAATCTTCTGGAAATACATCTACAAATTCATTCACAACATGTACATCCTCTATTTGAATATTCCATTCCTCACCCACAGTTATTTCATTCTCTTCCTCCCCAATAATTGAATATAGATGAGCTACTGGGGGTGGATCTAAATAAGAATTAGGTGGTGACGATTCTACTCTAAAGATAAGGTGTTCCTTATCATTATCATCAAGAATCGTAACCTCTTTATTCTTACAATAAATCTTCGCATCATAGTCCGAAAGCTAGTCCATACCAAGGATTATATCAAACTCAATCATAGGTATGACAATGAGATCAGCAGATAAAGAACATTTATGTGTTCTAATGGGGACTATTCACAAAACTTTGTTGCAATGATACATACCTTATGAGTTTTAACTGAAAACTCCCTTGTTAAATAAAATTGGAAATATCTAATTTTCTTAGCATACTGGGAAGATATGAAACAATGCAATGATCTAGAATCAAATAATGCATTTGCTAAACTTGAGGAAACCATTAAATTACCCGCGACCACGTCCTTCAGAGCATCTACCTCAGCAGTAGTGATAGCATAAGCTTGGCCTTGATCCCTTGGCCTTTTCTGAGGTAAGTTCTCCTGACGCTTAGGACAATCATTTGCATAATTCCCCATCTCCCTGAAATTGTAGCACTGAACGTTGGTAGCTTCCTTCTTCCCCTTGCAATCACGAGCTTGGTGGCCCTTTTCACCACACTTGTAACAAAACTCCCATTCCCTTCAAGCAAGTACCGGGGTATTTCTTCCCACATTTACCACAGGATGAATATTCAACCTTTCCTTTCTTCCCCTTATTTCCATTCCCAGATTGATCAGCAGGCCTCTTCGTCTCTTTCTTTTCTTTAAAGTCATAATACTTATAGAATTCCTTTTTGGTCTTGATAGCACATGAGACAATGTCTTCGTATGATGAAAAGGATTGTGAGACTAATGCTCGACGGAGAAATGGTTTTAACCCATCAAAGAAACGATCAATCTTACTTATTGGGTTACATATATAATCACCAGCATACCTTGCTAACCTTTCAAAGTTAGCCTCATACTTTGTGACATTCTCATCCTCCTTCTATCTCAGACTCAGAAATTGCCTTTCCATATCTGCTCGATGGTCGCGAGGAAAGTATTTTTCTAAAAACAGATCTTTGAACTCCCTCCATTCCATATTTTATACTTCATCATCTTCCTTCGTATTTTGAATCAATGACCACCATTGATCAGCATCTCCAGTGAGGTGGTAAACTGCCATGATAACTTTTTACCTTTCACTACTCCTCAAAGCCTGAAATATTTTCTCTAGGGAAAATATCCATTTCTCAACTACTAAGGGATTTTTACTCCCATTGAATTTTGGTGGTTGTTCCCTCGTGAATCGATCTAACATTGATCCTCCACGCTGCGGATCATGGTTCTCCATACGGGTAAGGTTATTATTCATAACCTTAGTGAGTTGTCCCAGTATGGTGATTAGCTGATCGGCACCAGTTGCATCACCAGCTCTACTATAATTATCTTGAGAAGGATGGAAATCCATACATGGAGTGCGTGCATTGATACGGTTTCCATTTCTTCCACTAGGTGCTATTTCTAAACAATGTCATAAACTAGATCAGTTTATGAATCAAAATATATAATTACATACTTATAAAACACCTAACATAAATTGAACTATTTATGGATATAATCCATAATCATAAAAATGTTTTCTTAGAGGAAGTATATACTCATAAACCCTTCATAATGATTTGTAAGGAAAATTAGAGTTATCCTAAGCATATCCCCCGGGAGTGTCGTAACCAAGAGTGCAGCAAGGCCCGTTGTCGTGCACTAGTTCCCGTTCGAGTCTAGCTCAAAGCAGTGTTTTTGGGTTTTACCCCTAGGTACATCTGTTCCAGAGCCACCTCTACCTGCTCGTATCCAGACAGGGATGTATTGCTCGGAAAACTCACAAAATATTTACAATACCAAAATTCTAGGAAGTTCTTCTATACTAATCCTCAAATTTCATCTTAGGTCTACGTGATCTAATCAGAGTTTATCTAAATCTAGCTTCCAAGGTTTGTACTAAACTTCCTCTAATACCAACTGTAACGCCCCGACCCTAGTTACCCAGTGTCGGTGCATTATTACATAACATTGGCATGATCACAAGAAAGATCAAATCTCAAAAGACCGATTGGTTTAGTATCCTTGGAAACACTAGATATATTCATAAAGTTTTACATTACATCATAAAGTGAAAAACTACTACAACAACATAGTCTCCATATTCCACACTCATATCCCCACATAAAATCCATGCAGGTCATTCATAATTTACTTCTTCACTTCCTGGGAAAAATAAAACATAGAAAAGGGGTGAGATCAAATGCCCAGTAAGGATAAAAATATAGCGGAAACATTCATAAATAAGAATAAACAATTAAGGAAATGTATAACTAAAACAAAATCCTTTTAAACTTGAACATTCAACATAGTATGGCATAAATAAAATGAAATAATGTCATTTACTTATTCACATGGATATTCTACTAATCGAATAATCACATGCAAAATCAATAACCACTTTCATAATGATGGAATGTATAATGCCTGACTATCATAACCACATAGCCAAGGCCTCGTGCCAAGACTACAAATAAGATTTTGTCAAGGCCTTGTGCCAAGACACTAGTTTGTCTCATGAGACCTACCGATGCATCGAGGAGCTATAGTGGGCTCCACCCGTCACATATTAAGTCCAATGCATTCCCATATGAAAAGGTTTAAACATATCATAAATATTCGTATTAAAACTAGCATAATAAATGTCAATACTTTCACCATAAACTATGAATGGTATAAAAATAGCACATCTACAGTCAAACATATCACAAAACCTTCAATACAATATAGATGTTTTGTATCACACTCATAACAGATTTATTACTTCGAACAAAGTCAAATAAATCAATCCTAATATATCATGTTATCTTAGAAAATTATTTTAATTCATTAAAAGTTTCCTATTATATTTATTTGGGTATTTATAATATCAATTATTTTAATTTTTCACTATTATAGTAATTACTTCATCATCATTTTGTCATAAATAAATTAAATTACTTAATTTCTAAAAATTATAAATAAAATATCATTATGTATGAAATCTTTTTATATTTATAATTAATATTTATAATCTAAAATACAACATATATAACCCTATGTAAAAATTGTTTTTCTAAAAGATATATGCTTGTGTCATTTTTGTATTCATTTGAACTTAATTAAAATAAAGTGTCCCTATCACCTACAAGTGGCACCATGGGGTCCCAAAATCGACCCAAAGATGCCTATGGTCGAACATGTATCAACCAATAAGGCTAGGAAACGTTTTAGGGTAATTTAGTATTATTATAATATTATTTGTTTAACCCTTATTTACCGGATTTACCCTTAACCATGGTAAATAAAATATTTACCGCAGTAATTATTCAAAATGTCTAAAAATAAAAGTTACCTACTTACACAATTTGAACATCCTGATTCCAAATATGGAATCCATTTTTCTAAATTCAAAACACAGAAGTGGCATAAATTAATTTAAAATTAATTCCCGCTGTGAAAACAAAAAGCGTGTTTTTAAGAGATAATAACTATCAAAAGATTTACACTTGTTTATGTTCTGTTTAATTGTAAAATTATGTCCAATGACCAAAATTATATTAAATGGTAAAAATATATTTTAAATATACTTTAAAACCACTCAAATTAATAAGTTATCACTATTAATTATTTTGAATAAAAAAGTTGTTTTTAATTAAAATTTAGTAATTTTCACTATTCATCAAAATATTAAAGTTATCCGAAAAGTACCAAAATTTCACCTTAGGCTAAATTAGATATTCAGAATCCAAAAATGAAGTCCATTTTGAAATATAAAATATATATAATTTCAAAAATTAGGTATTACTATTCATAACGGCTAGTTTGATTGGTTATGGTGTGTTAGAACTCGGTGTTGCGTACAACACACGCTATCACATTATTCAAAGAGAAGCGTACCGTAGAAGCTTGGGGTGTTACATTTATCAATTTCATTTGAGATTCGATAGGAATTATAGCATAAACATGTCAGAATAACATTTTATATTACTCATAAATTTGAGTTACAAAATTAGTTTTGAAACAAAATTAATTATTATTTCTAAAAATATGTTAGACCACACTTACTACATTTAGAATAGCCCTGGAAGATAAATACAAAGAAAATTCCAAAGATTTCTATACTAGTTAAGAGAACATAAAATTTTCTTATTTTCAACATTTCCTTTCATGTAATATAATTATAAATATGATCATTTAAAAAGAACCAAAATAAATTCAAAACATATTTATAATTATTTACTCAAGAATCAAAAACATATATAATGAAAACCATAGAATAACCAATATAAAACATGGGTATATAATCAATATAATTATTCAGATCATCAATAAAAATAAACATACAATTTAGTTAGTTTAAAAATTTATATACCAAATCCAAAAATAAAGGAAACAGTAATAAATACTTTATATAATGGAACCACATCGGAAAAATGAAAAAAGGATTATGAATCACCCTTCTAGGTATTTTATAACCATGATATGAAAAAACCCATAAATTAGGATGAATGTAACCATAATTTTAGTGAAATTTAATGATTAATAACAAATATAAAACATGTAAATTATGGAATATTATTAATAATAAGAGATAATAATGTTTTACTATTTTCTAAGATTTTTATTTCACATGTTAAAGCCCCATGATTCCACATTTAATCATGTGAGAAAATAAGAGGGAGAGGGATAAAAAATGAATTCATAATTGGGCTCTAAACAGGCCAGGGATGAGTTAGATTGTTGTTTAAAAATTAGTAAAAAAATTTATTGGGAAATAAAAAAAAATTGTGTCACAAAAGGATCCAGATAATGGGTAATCTGCAAACCACTAGGTTCCCACTTTTCATTCATTATCACCGGATACTTAATGTGCCTCCACCATCTACCTAGTAAAAATTTTCATTTTTAACTATAAGTTGAACCATTTACTAACCTACAAAATCCTCTAAACCACCTATAGAACCTTCAAAAAATAGAAACATCAATAAATTCAGTTTCAGATATAAAAATATATAAACATGTTCTATAATTAAATGAACACCCAATCTATAACTAAAAATTAAATTTCTGTCATCATTTTACAATTAAATTTACTCAAAAATATAATGGAAAACTCCATTTTCATTATACTAACACCTAGTATTTTTAGAGGTTTAAAATATTCTACCAAATTATATAAGGTGTTTATATCAACAGATACATTCTTATAGTGTTTTAAAATCTAAATCCATCAGCCTCATATGTATGATCAGGCCCTATTTATTTTAATGTCTTTACAAAACACATATATTTTGTAACTATGTGAAATTAATAGAAATATTTTATAAAAAAATATTCAATGAATCCTATAAATATGTTATATTTTACCCTTCCATGTAAATTCTTTAAAAAAATCCAAATAATATTCCATAGAAAATAATCATTGACTAATAGTATTCAAACACACACTTTTCAGAAAATAGTCCATATTCTTAGATTATCGACTAGTGAAAACTAAAGTCTATATAACCATAACTTTTACTCAATATAGACCTCAGTTAATACATAATTCTATCAATATATATATATATATATAATCTAATGGAATTCTTAATTATAGCTCATAACCTAGTACATATTGAAATCAATGTAGAAGAATACTAAATCAACTATTATACCCTTTATATGAATCATAAAATTATTATATGATAAATGATAGGTACTTTTTGAACTCCATAAACTAATTAATACATCCAATAATAGAATAATAAAATTATATTTACGAATAATGGAATGAATATATCTAAATAAATTAAATTTACGTAAATTTATTCATGAGATGAATATTTTTGGAAAAATCATAAATCGTGAAATTATAACCAACTTTTAATTTAAAATTATATTGTGGAATATATAGAATTAATAATAAATAAAAACACTATATTTATTTAAAAAATTTTTTATTCACATTATTCTTTATATGAAATCGTAATTAAACATATGGAAAAATGAAATTAAAACACATTATATATTAAATATATTATATAATAAATTTATATAATCAATATATCACTTATTAAATTTATTTGGACCTCATTCATATTAAAAATCAAAAATAATTTTTATATGTTTGAAATAATTAATGGAAAAATGATTTTTATTTGATCATTTCAAAATAATAGTTATGGACAATTCAATTTTTAATATAAATTTCATTATATTATGAGTTATTTTGTAAATTATAAACAGATTAATAATTATCCGTTAATATCTATACAATCACATTATATAAAATTTATAATTCATTCAATAGAGATTACAAAGGAATTTTAATATTAATAATTTTTTATATAGTTTTTTATTTTATAATTTTTTATAATTATTAATAAAAATAGATACATTATTTTCAATTTATTATTAAATAAATGTTTTTGAAATAAAATAAATATTCCAAAATGCATTTTTCATAATTTAAGAACAATTTATTAATTATATAATTTTATTAAGAATTGAAAAATATGAGATCGATATTTTCTACATTATCGTATTATACAATAAGCTTATTTCTTAAGCCCGAACATTCTACATTTCATACATTATGATTTAAGACATGTGTGTCTTGGCATATGATAGAAAATGAATGCACTATCTATCAATTTTCAATTGAAGTTAATATTATAAGTATTGAAGTATTTAAAATCCATACCATGTAGTACACCATTTCTGCAATATAATATTTGGTTCTTGGAAAGATCTGTTATATAAAATATTTTATATCATAATGATGAACCGATGCTCAATTTTATAGTCTTCTGAGTAATTCAAAATGATGTTATCATTGGATATGACTCCCTATGATGTAAATGATGATATATTGAAACAA
Source organism: Viscum album (assembly GCA_963277665.1). Classification (NCBI taxonomy): domain Eukaryota; kingdom Viridiplantae; phylum Streptophyta; class Magnoliopsida; order Santalales; family Viscaceae; genus Viscum; species Viscum album. The sequence continues at coordinate 185,954,733 of OY728133.1, read as the reverse complement.
AATAACCTATATTGTATCTCTTATTATTCTAACATCCAAGATGTTTATAAATGAAATTTTATTTGGAATATATACATGCATTTCATTTTCTTATATAATACACTTTCTTAAAAATAAACACTTTATTAGATTAATTTGAACATTAAATTTAGACATAAAATATATCCATAAAAATTGAAATTGATTCTATTCTATTGTAAACAATGAAAAATAATATAATTAGAATTGGGAAATTTGGATTATTATAGTCCCTACGAATAATGACACTTAAGAACAAAAGTATAAAATAAATAAAAAAATCACATTTAGAATGTGATTTACATTATTTATAATGAAGGAAATATCTAGGGGATAAATGAATTGAATGATATATGCTGTAAATATAATGTATTAATAGGAATTAAAAAACAAAAAGAACCATTATAATAGCTATATAACTATTATAATTAGTATTTTGGGTGTTAGGAATAGAAACCGAGCTGTTTGAATCGTAGTAGAAGTAATAGAATAGTAAGATAATATTTTGGATATCTAATGAAATTAAAATATATTAAATTTATATTATAATACAATAAAATAAGTGTTAAATATAATAAAAATTTATTAACATAATTAAATCATAATTATATTTCTCACAACAAATATATGATTTATTTTTATTTAAAAAAATTTATTATAAATTAAAAAAATTTAAATAAAATTTCATTCTAAAAAATGGTTTTAGGAAAAAATATATATTTTCATAAATATGATTTTGTACTTGTATGAATCTAAATGTAATTTTTCTATTTTTATGAAATTTTACTATGTCATAATAATTGATCTAAAAAATAAGAATTATAATGAAATATAAAATTTTAGATTTTCAAGAAATTATATTTCTAAAATTGGTGAAATTATTGAAATTATAATGTTGAAATTATATTAGGGTTATTTTTTGGAATTGTTCAAAAAATAATTTATTTTTGGTTGAATAGAGAAATATTACAATATTCAGTATTTTACATTATAAGGTAAATACAATATTAAATACATATAGTATTTTATATGAGGTAATTAGATTAATCAAATATTAAACAATTATTCTATATAGTCAGTGTAATCATCATTATAGGTAGTACTGAAGAAAAATAATAAAGTAATAATTTCCCTATTGAAAAACCCCTCTTCTCCCCTAATAAATACTAACCCACTCCACCCATTTATCATGAATTTAAAATAACATTAAATTGATAAATATTGGTAAAAATATGTCCTTAAATTCTTTAATCTTGTCCTAGGAGTTCTAGAATCACCGAAGACCATTCTCTGAAGGCATAAGGTGTAGTCTAAAAGAAGATATCCAAAGGAAGAGTTATTATTCTCAACAAAATGATTTTAAGTTCATTTTTTCATTTACAACATCATATATATTCTATCAATAATAGTATGATAAAATTAGTTCCATTAATATGATGAAATTATATAGTACTATTTTAATATCCATTATCAGACCCATCACATTCTAATTCAAAAAGAAATCATGGTTCATATTATGGTCGGTTCACCACCTCCATGAGAAACACATTAAAATTTTTATCAATGCCTTCATGGATAGTTAAAATTAACATATTATGGTTATAAACGAACTAGATAATATAAAAATATGTTTTTTTATTTATTATTAATAAATAGCCATAATTTTAAATAAAAGTAAATAAACACATCACTTTTAGATAAGACACATTAGTAAACAAACCATATAATGACAACATTTATACTAAATTAATCATCCCTGTGTCATAAAAATATGGATATTTAAGACTCTATAATCCCCAATAATGGAAATAATATCATTCTATTACCTTTCTAGTTTTCCATTTCAATATAAAATGAAATTTTAAAATTACCTATAAAACAATGTATCCTTCAACTATTTAATGAAAATCCACAAAAAGGTGATCATAATAAAAATATTAATATAAAATGATTATAAAATAATGAATATGTGTAATAATAAATGATATATAAATGTAAAAGGGTTCATAATCATGTATTTAATAAACATAATTTTATTAATCATGATTTTTATGAACTTTTTGAATGACTGTAGGACCCTTAGGCAATGGATCTTCTAAACAACCCTAATTACTTTTGGGTTACAAATTCTATTTATATTTAGTCCTAAACCTATAACCCATTATAAAATACTTATTTTTTTATGTTTTATATATGTTCTCTATATTTACCCCCATTTAATTTACGATTATTTTTTATATTATTGATGCTCTTCAAGTTCCCACCATAATTCCTTCTTTTACGTAAATATTGTTAAAGAGAATTTATTTATTTATATCATTTTTACCAATCAATATAGTAATTTTAAAATTATATTTTTTTAAAAATTATAATTTTCTATGGAAATAATTGTGTGTTAATTTCTTGTTTTATGTATTTCATTCTCATATTCCCCTTAATGACTCTTCACCCTTTTTCTGGAAAATCTACATAAAGGATAATTTTCAAATATACTTCTACACATTCCCCTATTTATTCACCTCAACTGAATATATATTTTTGGAATATTTTTTTATTAATATATAAAAATCTAATAAATCATTAATAACTTATTTCATTTGACCCTTCGTAATATGCATTTTGTTTATTCACTATTACACAATTATGTAACCCATTATTTATTCATGGGGTATTCATATGTTTTTAACCAATGAAAGATTATTTATGTGAAAAGAGTATGAAATTATATATTATGTAAATATTTTATATGGGAATGAAATTATAATTCCCCAAATGAATCAGATATTCATTTTATCTCATGATATACCATATATGGTGAACCAGTAGCTCACCTAGCACCCTAAGTTATAGATTTTTTTTATGAAAGACATAACTTATTATTATTTGTCATGTTTTATGTTGTTGAATGGTTCCTATGTTTTTAGGATCCTACGATATAATATTATCCATTCCATGATTTCATGTAATCATTTGTGATCCTTATCTTTTATATAAATTTGATATTCCTTTTGTCTTATATGTTTTAATTTCCATTTTGATTTACTCCGATTATTCCATTACATGGATATATAGATCACCATTTTACTTTATGTATTCATTAGGATAACCTTTAAAATTAAATACATTAAGTTGGATTTATATATCACATTATTAATATTTAAATAAATATAATGTATATTATGTTTATGTTTTTATATTATGTTTCTTTTATCCAAAAGTAATTAGACCACTCGAATTTTGGTTTTTATTGTATATAACATTATATAAAAAATAATGAAATAATGTTTATAAGACACTAAAGTTTCTATAGTTGGTATCATAAAAATAATAAGTTATTTTTGGGGATTATGGAATTTAAAAAATATAAGAAACAATATGGATTAGTCTTGGTATATGAAAACATCATAAAATATTAATAAGGTAAAGAGTGTGTTTCTTTAATTAAATTACAATTGAGTCTATAAAATACAAGTTGATATAGTTTTTGGAATAGATAAACCTAGAGGTGATGATCCTAAAAGGATAATTTCATGATAACTAAATACTTCACTCAGTTAAAAATAATTTACCATAAATGAATTCTTCATTTGACACAGATGATGGGTATGCTTGGCTTAATTTACATGACCTTTTTGAACTATTATAAAATACATAATATGTTGTCATGAAATATAAGGATGTAATATATAACAAGTTAGGGCCTATAACATAATAATTAAATACTAATTAATAAATTATATTTAAAATGTGAAATTTTATAAATTAGGGTGTATATGTAATTTATGATTTATTATTTCTATGTTAATATTTTCTATTTTTAATAAATTTTATCTTTAGTATTTTGTCCCAAATTTTTAATCATTTTAGATAATTTCTTGAAATATGAGCTATATTTCAAACAAAAAACATGATAGGTAATGTAATGATTTTCCAAAAATGATTATTGACCTAATGGGATCATGAATTGCGAACTTCATGGATGTAATTTTATGACTGACACGAGTTATAGAAAAAAAACTTGAATCATGTAAAACACTCTCCTACTCCAAATAATGAAAAAGTTGTTATTGAATCATTTATATGAAAAATACCTCTTAAGTTTTGTATAATAGTTAAACACCTTATCATGAAACAAGGATAAATTTCATTGAGAATATATTTTCTTTTAAAAACCAATACTTTTACATACATTAATAAATTATTTTGATTATAATCATCAGTCAAAAAAAAACTAAGGATTATAAAGAATATTTTATTATGATGATTTGGTATTAATATTAATAACAATAAACTAGAATAAAACAATATATGTATTAATCTTTCATAGTGTAATCAAAAATTCCTTTTGGATCATACATCTATATAGGATACCCTTGTGAACACATAGAGAAAAGTGATTAGATAGAAACTCTTATAATGGAATAAATATGGGAATGAATCATTGTACATGAGTTAAGAAGTCATAAAATGATAACATAAAAGGTATGAATCATGAGTAAACATATGTATGTATAAAATAATGAGCATGAAATCATATAATTGTAGAAATATTTTAATGTGGAAACACCATATAAAAATGATATAAACATGAGTCGAAGTTATTTTCTTAGACCGTATCACAATGTGGGGAAAGTCTCATAATAGATTAGGTTTATTGCCTAATTCTATACATGATGTCTCATGAGAAAAACAATAACTTATGAATTGTAGAACTATATAGAAGAACACATAACAAAATTTTCATTCATGTGTGTTCCATATGAAGATTCAAACAAAATAAATAAACATAAGGGTTTCGCATGGAAGGAAATGGGTATCGTAATCATATATTATTGAATGAACCAATGGTGGATCATAATGGTATCTATTATAGACGTAATGAAATAATATTTAGAAAATCATAAAATAAAATTAAGAATAAATCATGAATATTTAAGTCCATCATACAAGAATAAATGTAAAATATTTTATAATAAACACTAGATATTATCATCATTAGTGTGGTTTATGGGAAACTAATAAAGAGTATTTAAAGAGTACATGTGAATAATTGGTGGTATTAAAATTGAAATGAAAAATGAAAATTTTTAAAGACAAAATTAGTGATTTTATAGAAAAATGGTGTATTGAAACAATTTATGGAGTATAATTGAAAAAGGGTTTGAAATGGGAAATTCCACTTTAATCGGGCATACACAACGGGGGAATTGATAAGGAAAATTTTTCAAATAGGTTGTTCAACATAAATAAATATTAATTGATCTAAATACATATTTTTGGAAAAAATAAATATAATATTGGGAAATTATATAAAAATAATTAATGATTAAATGGGGGAAAAGAGATAGAAAGTGTAACCCAAATGTAATTTGGAGGTTCTGATAGATCTCGTAACCTATTTCCGAATGTGTTCTGCACATTAAATTATTATCTTGGACATCAAAATTAGATTAATTAATTACATAATTAACAATCTTTTATACATGTATTTGATTTTTATTATTTTAATATGTTCATTTATGATAATTTTATTGAGTTAAAGTGTTTTATTTTGTAATTAAATGAGTGTTTTTTAAGTTTTTATGGACGATTCAGTTGTGTAAAATTATGGAAAATCATAAAATATCGGATGAATTTCCCTGAACTAAAATTATATTATAATAATTTACTTCCATAATTTTATTTTTTACCATATATCTATTTTTCTGGTTTTGATGATTCATTTGATAAAAAGATAATGATAATAGTTTACTTTATTTTTTGATGTTTCTCCGACCATCACAAACTTGTTTTGTTTTACTGAATATTATTTTTATATATTTTTTCAAAAACATGAAAAAAATAATAATACACATATAAAAATTTATTTTAACAAAAAAAAATGGTTTTATGGATAGTCATAAATGCAGTAATATAAAATTAAAAATCATCGTCTGTGATGGCAGTGAAACGTCATATTTTGGATGATGTTTTAATTTTTAGAATAAAGAAAATAGAGGAGATATATGATAATATATATTCCATTGAAAAAATAAAATTACAATATATATATGATAATGAAGTTATAATGTTACATTTTATAGGATATGTGAATATAGGATAAGAATATAAATGATACTAAATTAGAAGGATTGGGGATGGGTCATATTCAATATCGTCTTCTTGAGAACCTCATCAACGCGATTGCGTTAAAATTTTTTTATGAAAAAAGGTATTGGAAATGAAAAATATTCTTGGAATTGGAATTGGGTATAAAATTGAAAATCCATATTTCGTCGAAGGAGTGAGGAGAGGGGGTGGTGATGGGTGGTATTTAAAAAAGAGACGATAGGGGTGTTCTTGAATATTTTAATCATTTGATTATTATTTTGGCTCATAACTATAAATAGTGTTGATTCCTATTAATATTTAATTTTAGTAGAGCATTTGAGTTTTATATAATTTATAATTTCAAAAACAATGACTTGACCATGACTCAAAATTTCGATTCATTAACTTATAATGATAAATAATGTTAATTACATTATTTCACCAATTACAAAAAAACCAACCATATTAGAAAAATCCCAAAAATTAACCTTAATAATATTCCCCATGTAGACATTATAAATGGAATACATTCTATGAACACAAATTTATAAATATGATAAATTAATTTTTTAAATAAAATCATCGTTTATTCAAAAAATACAGATTTTAATATATTAATCGATTATTAACCCTTGGAAAAATTAATCAAGGTCCCATAAAATTATCTTATAATTAAAATATAACATGTTATTAATTATGAATCTAATATAAGAAATTTTTTTTTATCATCAGTTTAATTAAATAATATTTAATTAAACATTAATGTTTTATAAAATTTCCCACACCAAATTTATCATTTTTAATAATTTATTTACATATACCAATATATAATTATTTCTTATATTCATGTTTAAGATACAATGATTTTAATAATACATTCATTGGTGAGTTTACTATACTAAGAACCAGATTAGTTTTGCTAATGGTTAGATTATTATTCCAATGGTAAGGTTTCAATTTCAATATTCAGATTCCTTAATTTATATAAATACCTATTATTTCATTAATTATTACCTTTTCTCTCGTTGTATTATACTTTCAAATTAATAATAAATAATTTATTAATAACATTTCCTTTTATTTATAATAATTTTGTTTTTATAGTGATCATTATATTGGATCATGAAGATCCAAATTTTCTCATTCATGGTATCTTATTTTCAATTAATTATCATACATTAATATTTTGTATTATTATTTGTTTATTTTATAACTAATGTATAATTATTAATTTATGAGAATAATTTTTTTATTAGGTTATATATTTAATGTCTACTTTTTCTAACATCATTATAAAAAGGTAAATACCATTAACAAATATTTTTTTCACTATTTTCCCCCTTAAGAAATTTCAACCATGATATTTATTTTTACATACTATGGTTAAAACATGGGAGGGTACAAATCCTTCATTAATTTATACTAATCCCACGATACCTATTAGTATTTAAGCATCCTCTATTGTACATTGAATAGTTGAGTAATCTTGTTGTGTATAACTGTATGCCTATACTCCGAGATCCTCACCAACTTCTCCACATAAGAGAGAAAATTTAATAGATATACCACCACCAAAATAAGTACATGCAAGGGATTTGGTATGTAATTATTCAAAAGGGATACATGGAATTCACCATGTAATTGAGACTTTATCGGTGGAAGTTCTAGTTGATTGGCCACTGATCTAATCTGATCAATAATCTCAAAGGGTATCATGTATATTTGAAATTTATTTCATTTATTACAATATATCATGAATGTCTTCAATGGAGATATGAAACGGAATACCTTATCACCAAAATCAATCAATAATATTATTCAATGATTATCTTCCAGGTTATATTGTCAAATTTGTGAAGCCAAGATATATTATTGATGGTCATTACCATTTCTACCACTTATTTTAACATATTAGGTCCCAGTTCATTACATTCATAGAATTCATCCTATCATGACAGTGTTATTTTTTCTTATAATGGTATTTATAAAGATCTATTTAGATCCTTGAGTGGAAAATATTTTTATCACGGAACATGACCAGTGGATGATGTTGATATCATAGTTTGTTAAAGTCAATTGGGAATGTTCTCAATAAGCCTTCTAATGTATGTATAGTCTAATAAGATTGGAATTTAGATTTGGGGTGATAATCCATAGTAATTTTCAGCTCAATATTCGGAGAATATTTGAAATCTTTCTGGAATGTAGTGGGAAATCACCAATCATGATCAGATATAATCAATAATGGTACAAAATACAACCTAACCTTTTCTCTAATGTATATTCATGAATGTTGGTTAAGTGGGAAGTCCTCTTGAACCACAATAAATATTTGTATTTGTAGAGTGATTCAAAATGATATATATAGCATTATTTCCACTAGATAACTACATATGTGTAGTAAAAAAGTCTATTGTGATTTTCCCATTTTTTGTAACAATATGTAATGGTTTCATCATACCCTTTGTCCTTTTCCTTTCAACCATCTAGGTCACATTCGAGAACATTGATGCATATTTATTGTTCTCTATATTTATATTGTCCTACCAATAGTTCTCTTAGAGGTCTCCATGCCTCTTTGTGCACCCTTAGTGAATAGAGATGGTTGAACTATGTGAATCATTCAGAAAATATTTCATTATATTAGGATTTTATGGTACACATAGTTATGAAACCATTATTACAACTCATTCATCATCAATTTTTAATTGTATGTATATCTTATTTCTGATAGATTTCACCTTCTTCAGAATTCCCACATAATATCATTGAGAATCATTTATATTTTCTAAAAGGGATTGTTGATCAATAATTTTTGAAAGGAATGATGACATGATTTTCATTATGAAAATAATATCCATCCTTAACATGAATATAAATATTGGATCCTTCTCAATTATCAATATGGATAGTGGCATATAATCCATTCAACTTATAGCATCCTCTACATTAGATTCTTTACCATGATGAGAGTTGATTGAGTAGTCATGACCCTTGATGAGCTATAAAAATCTTCAGTAGCACATATTAATCTCTTTATAGGTGAATATATAATTTTGGATCTTATGATCCATATATATCTCACACTTATACACATAGAGATCATGCAACCAAATTTTTAATGTGAAGATCATATCTATCGACTCCAGAACCTACATTGGATAGTTTCTATCATGAATTTTCAACTACCTTTAGGTGTAGGATAACTGTTTATATTTTTTCATCACTACATATCCTAAGACATTCATTGAAGAATCTCTGTATATCAGTAATGGTTCCCTGAATTTTATTAGTGTAATTATTTTTGTAGTGAAAATACTCTTTTTCAACTCCTTAAATAAGTAATCTCATTCAATAGTCTATAAAATATTTACTCCATTCCAATTCATATGGGTTTGTATGTTTTAAAATCATGAGATTTTCATAAATTATCATTGGTAATACTTAGATAGAATATGGAATATATGGATCAATAATACTATTGTTTTCATGGGAAACTCCTTAGTTTTAATTATTTTAGAAGGGCCCATAAATATTCCTTTGTCGGAGAAAAAATGATCCAATAATGATACATCATTCATCCATAACTCAGATTTTCTATATAACTCATAGAGTTTTTGATTTGAAAATGTATTCATCAAAGTATTAAAATGTTCCTCATGTTCTTAATTCTCTTGTAGTGTATCATAATATCATATATAAAGGCAACCACAAAATTTTCTAGGTAATCACAAAACAATCTATTCATTAATTCCATGTAAATTTCTCAAGATTAAGTGAGTATGATCTGAATCACTGTCGAATCATAGTGCCCATGCCTCATTTTAAAGAAATTATATGGAATATCTTCCTACCACACCTTTAATTAGTGATATCATAACCGAAGATCCACATTGGAGAAATACATGGCCCCATGTATTTCATTAAAAAAAATTATATCCATTGAAGTGGATAATTTTTCTTTATAGTAATTTTTTTGAGATCAAAATAATCAATTTAGAGGTCCAATGATCCATAATTATTCTTGAAAAAAAGTATTGGTGCACCACATGGTGAAGCACTCAGGAATATAATACCCTTTCCCAAATTTTTATTTAATGGATTCATTATTTGTTTCTGCTCAATGGTGGACATTCTGTGAGGATTTTTTTATAGGATGAGATCCAGCTATAAGATCAATTAATAACTCAACCTCTTGGTCAGGAGGAAGACTAGGAAAATATTTTGTAAACGCATCAGTGTAGTCCCTTATAATGGGCATGTCTTTGAGAATGATCATATACATCGTATAAATAAATTGAGAAATATATTCTTTTTTATATTTATATTATATACAAAATTGAGATGATGGTTCTAAAGGAGATGCATCCCCTCTTTAAAATTCTACATATTTGGAGGATTCCTCAGGATTTAAAGAGTGATCTATCTTTCTTTACAGTTTATGTTGGCTTTGTATAAATATATCCAATCTATTCCTAATATAACATGAAACTCCACCAATTAATGTAGGAAGATATTAACTCTGAGGTTCAGTCTACGATAAAATCCATGAAGGATTTATTTAATTTTGATGCAATAATTCCCTCATTTTTTTTCTCATATATAAATCAACCTTCATATTTGAGGTTGTGTTTGAATAGTTCTAATAAAAATGAATTATATTAATGAATTCATAGAACCAAAAAAAATATTAAATTCTATATTCCTAATAGAATAAACTTTTTACATAGTAACACATCATTTTAGGGATCGACCATATTAGAATTAATAGAATATTCACTTCCTTACTTTCATTGATGTTTTTGTTGTTGATTTCCTCTGACTAAACTTATCATAGGGTATTGTCTCATATAGTTTCCATTTTTTTTGAAATTTAAAACACTCCACTACAAGATGATTCTTGATTTTATCATTAGTTTAATCTTAAGAATTAGTGGGCTTATTCTAATCCCATCGACAATAATTAGCTTGATGAACATCTCTTCCACCATTTATGCATCTAAAGGTTCCCATTATATTGTTCCTAGGATGAATATTCGCTCAAATTTTACAAGTTATATTTTTTTTCATTCTATAATGGTATTTATATATTAACCCTCAGATTTAAAAATAAATTTTCCATCTTTTATCATTGAGCCCATGAGACCACTAAGAGTATCCGATCTCCATTTCATCCTTAATGTAGTAATAGAAAATATCATAATAATTGTCAAAGAATTGAATCGCCAATAATTTTCCAAGCCACGTAAACAAATGAATAAATCAACCATGATTTTATTTTTTATGAAAAATATGGAGGTGTATCTTGAATTCCTTGTGATGTTTTCCTTGTACACCATGATAAACTCATCTTGCTTTGTATTTTTATAACGAACTTCCTCTTCCTCTTCATACATAGAGTTTGGGGAAACTATTTGTAGGTAAATATTTTATTGAGTCCTTCCCAATATATGGAATCAATTTCCTCATTATAGTTTTTGTTTTTGATCAGTCTCTACCACTGATCAGTTTACCGAACAAAAATAAAGACAACCAGTAAGAAATTTTATTCTTCTTTGCATTGAAGGATATAGAATATATTATAAATTTATTTAATAAATTATTCTACAATGTGTGGATCAGAATAACCACTAATGTTTGGAGGAAATTTTAATATAATGTTTTTGAATGAAAATCACTCTCTCACTCTCTATGGAGAAGGATGGAGTTCTATATGATTCAGGTTATTTTTCATTACTTGAGCCACATGATCTAGTGCTATCAAGATTTTTTGAGTTCCCATTCCCATAAAATTTGGCATTTTATTTGGTTATTAAAAATAATTTATATTATAAGGGTTTTTAGAATGGGTTCCTTAATTAACCACCATTAATTATGAAAGGGATATAAAAACTAGAGTGTTTTAATACTTATCTAATGATCATATAAAAATAATACCATAAACTAAGAGGTAATGAATTTTAAATTGAAATTATATACTAACATGTTTTTCCTTACATTTTAATCTAGGATTCAATGATGATTCAATTATCCCAAGGGTTGTTAACACCGTCTCCTAGTCATAATCCCTATAAATAACTATATCATGCTATAATACCAACTACAACAACTCTATCCCTTTACACATATCATTTCATGATTTTATGTATAATTATCCAACAAATACAAACAAATGATCATAATGTCTATTGTATTTGTATGATCAGGTATATAAAATTTAAATCATGGAAATAGAATAAAACATATCTTTATTAATATTTCAAATGGTTCTCCTAACTTTGTTTCGGATCCTATATCTTCATAGTATAACTTTTGAAAAACATTGATAAGGAATATGGGATAAAAAAACATGGGAATGCGTCATAGTACATGAGTTATAAAGGCATACCATGATAACATTAAATTCAAGGAGCATGATTAAAAATATCTAAGAATAACATTTAAATCATGGAATCATATGATTATGACATTTTTGAAATGTGATAGAAACATATAACATGACATAAACATGAGATAAATCCATCTTTTAAGACAATATCCCATGGTGGAAAATGTGCATAATGGATTATATTTACTCACTAAACCCATATATAAAATATTATGAGACTAATAAATTCCTATTACATTAGAGAGATATTATGGTTCTAGCATCAAAACTTGTTCATGATTATGTGTTCCTCATGAAGAGTAAAACATAAGGAATAAACGTAAGGGTTTCCAATGGAATGAAATGGGTATCAGAATCATGTCATAAGGAATCACCAAAGGGTGTGTCATAATTGTATCCATGAAATAAGGGATTAATGAACTTTTAAACAATAATATAATAAAAAATGAATACTTCCAGAATATGTTTTGATAACTGTAGTGAATTTATGAAAAATAGGGTTTATGAAACATTATAAATGATCCACATTAGCTAAGTTTGAGGGAATATATTAATTTGTATTCAAAGAGGAAAGAGATATAATTGTTTCTATAAAACAAAATATGAACTAAGATAGTTTTCCATGATAATATGAATTATTTTAGATAAATAATATTATCTTAAAAATTTTATGGAGTGAACATGAAAATGGGTTATAAAAGGGGATGTCTCATATAATTTGTCTGGTTTATTATGAGGAATTGTGGTGTGATACATTTAAAACATGTAATTACAAATTAATAAAAAATGAATTCATATTAATATATTTTTGAACACATAAAAAATAATAATTTATAATTATATAATCATAATGAATAATTAAATTTAGGATAATAGAAAGTGTAACCCAATTATAATTTGGAGGTTCTAAGAGGTCCCTTACCTTATGTCGAAATTAATTTTTGTACATTCACTTAATGTCCAATATAATAAATTATAAAAATTAATTACTTAAATAATACACTATGATACATTTATTTTAATTTTTTTATGTTCATATATTTTAATTTTAATTAGTAATAGTGTTTAATTATGTTTTTTTGGGAGCATTAGTTTCATAGTTTCATGTTCGTTTCATTTTTTGTAAAATTATATATGTTCTTGATAAATGGGAATGTTTTCCCAAAAGTGATATTATTCGGTATTAATGAATTTAAATATATTTATATTGTCCCGTATATAATTTTTTTTCTCATATGAGTATGCTACATCTGATAAAACATTACTGATAATTTTTTATCTTATTTTTGGCAGTTTATCAAATCATTACGAAGTAGTTTCATTTTGTTGATTTAAATGTTTATATATTAGTAACAGAACATTAAAAAAGTTATAATATACATATTAAAATCTATTTTAACCATAACAATTGTTTTATGACTATACATAAAGGTGGTTATGAAATAATGAAATATTTTTATCAATGATGGAAGGGAACAGACATGTCACAAGCAATGTTTTTTTAGAGTAAAAGGAGAAGATAAATTAATTGATGATATATATTATATTAAAATAATACAATAATAGTATATATTTGATATTATAGTTATCATGATACTTTTTATTGGGGAGGTGAGGAGAGGATAAGAAAATAAAATTAATATAAAGAGAAGGATTGAGAATTAAACCTCTTGATTTTCTTCTGCTTGAGAACCTTTTTAATGCACTTTGGTTTGGAGTTTTGTTGAGACCAGAAGGTCTCCAATAAGGTGAAGTGGATTTTGGATGGAATTGGGATTAATATTTAAAATCTACAAGTCTTTGAATGTGTGAGGAGAAGGGTTAGTGAGGGGTGGTATTTACAGGTAGGGGAGGGGGTGTTTTTTTATTATTTTATTCACATGATTATTATTTTGGCTAAATAATATCAATAGTTTTGATTACAATGGATAAATATAGTAACCATAGCATGTGGGTTCCAGATAATTGGTACATACCTTATCTATGAATCATCCATGACACCAAATTTCATTTAGTCATCTTATAATATTTAATAATATAAATTATTGTATTTCATTATTCACAAAAATGTATCTATTTTAGAAACATCCAAAAAATTAACCCTAACCAATTATTAATGGTAAGATTTCAAAAAAGTAAAAAATTTATTTAAAATAATTTTTAAAAAATTATAAATTAATTTTTTTATAAAACCATCATTTATTTAAAAAATATTAATTTTAATATTATAAAAAATTCGTTGACCCCGTGAAAAATTAATTAAGGTCTAATAAAAATATTATTTTGTTAAAATAGAAGATAATATAAATTTTTTATCTATTTTAATAAAATATAATTTGATTAATGTAATTATATTAATCATAAAATTATAAATAAATGTTTATATTTTATAAAATAACAAAGGCTGATTTTAAAATTTTCAAAACATTTTTTCCTTTTACCATAATTTAATTATATTATGTTTTAATTTGTAAGACTCCAAATTTTATTTATACTTTTAAATTAAATTAAATTTTCTAATGTTCATATTACTATTCCCGACAGTCATATTACACATCCAAAAGTTATGTTACTATTCTAAAAGAGAATTTTCTTAATTTCTATAAATACTAATAATTTAATTTACTATTCTATTTTCAGTAAATGTAAATAAAATTCATATTCAAAATCAATATCTTATTATGAGAATTTCATTTTATTTCTACATCATTTTTTTTACTGTGGTCATTTATCTAGATTATGAAGATCCAAATTTTTCCATTCTAATTATATAATTTTATATTTACTCCCGCATTGTAATATTTGGCATTATTATTAGTTTATTTGATGACTGATGTATCATTATTAATCTATGGGAATAATGTTTTTTATAGGTTATTTATTCATTTTACTGTATTATTATAAGAAGGTAAATTCCATTGTTAAACTTATGGGTCATTACATTCTCCATCCTCCAATGTCACACGTGATAGTAATCACTTAGAGCTAGGAACCGATTATTGGTGGACACTAAACAAGAATAACAATACCAAGGATGGATATTAATTAATGGAGTGGATGGATCCAATTAAATATTTTCAATAAATATTTTTCTCTAGTTCATCATCTTAATATTTAGACAGAGTTCCATTGACTCAGGAAAAAGGAAAATGATTCATTTTGTTTTATTGAATATTACATTAAAATGATGGAAATATATGAATCTATCTTTCTTAGAAAACCTTATTTTAATATTTATCACTTATTTAGTGGACTGAATCCGAGTCATTCAAACAATTTTGATATTCAATACATTGATAACAATGGGAAAAATTTTTATGTGACTTTATGTCTAGATAGGGAAAATTGATTCGTAGTGGTATCAGAGTACTGAAGATAAGATGTAGAGAATGGATTTTAATTATGGAGGATTAATCAATAAATATCACAAAGGGGAAAAAATAAAACTACCCAATTATCACAATTGTAGGATTAATCCTCCTAGAGACCATCTTAATGGGATAAAGAAATGTTTCAACTATAGAAACGATTGACATCAATCGAGTTGATATCAACGGAAGATAAAGAATCCCATTACTGTGATAAATTGAAATAAGGTTTCCATAATTCCATGGAATTTATTCCATTTATTCAACTAAAAAGAACATATAATCTATGAAAAACAATGATTTAGACCAAGTATTACCATTGATAATAAATGAAATAAACCAATATTTTAAGGTTATAATGGTATGGTTTATGATATTATAAATGTAGAGGTGTACTCTGATTTTTTTTTGGTGAAAGTTACATTGTATATTCATTCACGAATATCAAACATATGATTTAATTCTAATTATATATATTCTTTTGATATTATAAGATATTAATTTAAATATTAAAAATATACTTCAATTAATGGATGTTATGTGTCATTGAAAACAACAAATGGGTCCATTATTTCATATAAAGTTTATAACTCTTCCCCAATTATAAATTTGGGTTAAAATTCTAGAAAAACATTTCATCCTCCAATTATTGGAATTCAATTTTATAATGGGAAATTATTGGATGTCCTTATATAGAACCAAATTTAACTATCAGATTAAGGAAATCAATTTTCATATAAAAAATCATCCACCAATTCTAATTATTTGAAAGGTGGATGATGAATCTCTATTAAATGAATATTCATAAGGATATATATTACCACATTATAAGTGTATCTAGATCAAATTATCGAGACAAATAATATGATAATCCTTGAAGACATGGAAATATGAAAGTAATATTGTGATGTATTTTTGAAATGGTTTTTTGATTTTTCTCGAGATAGTGAGGTTGAGTTCTCAGTTGAACCTATACCTATAACTCTATAAATAACCTTGAATCCCTATCGAATAACCCTGACTGATTAAGAGGAACTAAATATGAAAATATTAGTTAATTTGATAAATTGTTTCATGTGGCTAAGTGCTTCACCTTGGTGTGTGTTAAAACATGTTGTTAAGAATAATGATGGGTCAATTCTAATTTTCTTGGATTATAATTTATATAAAAATTCATGATAAATAAAAAGTAACATATTCCCAGAATTAAAGGATTTTATGAATAACATTCTAGGGCCTAGAACTTCTTCAATGTTGTTCGTTGATCAAGATATCATGTATTAATTCTGAAGGGAAGGATATTTAATGACTATTTTTAAGAAAAGTATATAATCTAAGAGTGAATATTAATTTTACTCAAAGTAAACAATGATAAAAAAATATTATTAATTTATATAATTAATAGAATATTAATTATTACATTGAAAATTTATTGTAGTGTTTATGGATAATTTTATTACATAATATAAAATAATGGAGTAATATGAGGAACATTTGAATATTTTTCTGAACTATTTTATAGATGAGATCATATAGAAATGTTTATAAATTTTGATTTTTGGATAAAAATAGTATTTTTCTTGGGGTATGTTATTGCATGTATGAGTATATATTTTGGAACCTAATAAGACATTAATAGTTTATTAATGTCGTATAAAAAATATATTATAGAGATCTATCGTTTACTTATATTAGCTAATAAATAACATTGATTTTTTGTAAAATTACCATGAATTCCCAACCCACTATCCATGAAAAATTTCAATGAGAAATTTTTATCTCGAGTGATAATTTCTGAGGGTGATTTATGGAATTGAAAAATGATAATAACTTCATTATTACTAACACTACCAATTTATTGGAAGGAATATTTTATCTATAACGATTATTCAAAGAACTTATTAGAAACTTTTCTCATAGAAAATGATAAATTTAATGGATCTTCCTTGATATATTTGAAGATCCATGAGAAAAACTATCCAGCACATGATCTGTATTTGTCCTCGGAAATATTCAAATTTATAATTTATAAAAAGTTTCCCTACAAACATAGTTTTTATATATATATGTATCATTAAACTCTCAATTATATAATCAAATAAAAGGATATCGATTAGTACCAATGAATAAAGTTAGATCTTATAATGAATTATGATTGGTCAATCTATAATAATCTTGGGATGGAAAATAAAGTGTTTGATGCTCAATTTAGAAAATATATGTTCCCATTATATATGGAATGTTAATAAATGATACCGTATTCCTATACATTTAAATTATGGTCTTGAGAATTATAATGGAAGGAAGCTCATCAAACATTCTCAAATAATTAAATAACAATCCATTTAGGATAAGATTATGAAATATTATGGAGATGAAATAGAGATACAAAACAAGATAGATTCTATAGGAGAACGAAAGTACATGGAGTTCAAAATTGATGAATAGATGTTCATGAGATTTGGGTCAGGAATATGTACACCATCAATGATTGAGATAAACAAATGGATATTTATTGAAGAACATTGAACACTATTATATATCTTCCATGGGATCTAAAAGATATTTTAAGACTTTGGAAGGATCTTTTTTTGGTACAATCTGATGAAAAATTGGGAATATACCATAAATTAATTATTCTTTCAGTAAGTGAGGTAAGAAAGATAAATTCCTAAGATATTATGAAAAAGTTTCCTATATCGATGTAGAAATAGGATTACATCTCCATGTATGTTTTAATGGGTCATCTAAAAATATACAAAGGATATAAATCTATATGTGTTGCGGTGGAAAATATCATAAAAAATTATTACATTACAGCCATTTTTGTGGAATGTGTGCTCGATCATCTAATAATGATATACATCAGATAAGTAGTGAGGCAATATAGAATACCACTATTTATTATATTTAATATATTTTTTTGGTTCACCATAATGTTCTGTAAATATATCAATTATTAATATAGTATAGAGTTGAACTTCAATATATCCAATCACCCCCAAACTGATGTATAATATTATTTGATAACCCATAAACATGAGAATATATTAATAACATGCTCTATATACTTCGAGTAAGGGTAAGAAAAATATATTTCTCTAGTTGAGTTATTATATAAACTTTTGACCTAACCGTGAATTTAGATTGATCCATATAAATCCCCATATGGGAAGAGATGTAGAAATCCCACATAAAAGGATGAAGTTTGTGAATTAATGTTTCTTAGATGTGAGTTGGATAATAAAATGGTAAAAAACGATAAGACAATTCTTGAAAACATTTTAGTAGTTCTAAGTCGATATAAGAGTTATGATGATAACCATCAATGGGACTTAAAGAATAGGGATGGAGATAATGTTTT
Source organism: Viscum album (assembly GCA_963277665.1). Classification (NCBI taxonomy): domain Eukaryota; kingdom Viridiplantae; phylum Streptophyta; class Magnoliopsida; order Santalales; family Viscaceae; genus Viscum; species Viscum album. Next base: position 185,935,505 of record OY728133.1, on the reverse strand, counting down.
TTTCACATATCTCAATGGGAGAGAGCATCGAGGATTGGTGAGAAAAAGGAATATTGAGACATATATTCATTGTCCCCTAAGATTTTTGAACGAAACAGTGCTGCGACAAATCAACTAGCACTCAAACAATACCATTATCAAGTATATGGAAAGTTCCATATATCAATCATAAAGAATAAAATTCCAGATCCATCACCCATAATAAATACAGGGGTGGTTCAATTTTAGACAGATCTCTATTATGAGGATAATCCATGAAGATATTCAACTATAGATATAAGTCTTTATGTAAAAAGATAACTCACCTATTCATTGTACATTAGAAGAACCATCAACATGAAGATGCAAAATGATAACCTAAGGATTGTATTAAATAAATATACCCCAACATCCCCCCTTAGTGCAAGTAATTATTTTTCATTGGAAAATTTTTTAATCTGGGAATGAATGTAATGACCCAAACTTTTGTAAATGAAATTTCATCTTGCATATATATGTGTGTTATATTATTTAATATAAAACACATGAATCACACAAAAATATTAATAAAACATTGTTATGTTAATTTGATCATTAAATATAGTGTATAAATATATCTATAAAAAATAAATTTTTTATAATGGGATAGTAAACCTAAAAAACAAAATAACATTATTTAGATGTAATTCCCCTAAATTCCATGAAATTTTTGAAAATTGAAATGTATTATTTCAAGACTAGGTGATGAGACGGTCTGTGATTCGGTGGCTTGGAGTGTCCAGAATGATCCGTCGAATTATGTTTTATATAGTGTGTATGAGCGGTTCTCCAAAAAAAGTGGAATAACTCTTAAACGGTTTCTTGGATCTAAAAATCAAGGGAACAATTGCATTCAGGATGGAATTTTTACCCTAGGTGAAACTTAAGTTTAGTCATAACGGGCCTACAGAGTGAAACCCCTAAAATTGAATTACTATAAATAAAATAATTAAGTAAAATTATTTTAAATTTTATATACTTATAACTCAATAACGGTGACACTGAATTAAAATATGAGACCACCATTGAGCTTATGATGGTATTATTTCTTTTGGGATATCCTAACATTTGTCGACACAGGCCAATAGTGGAATGCTATTTTTGGAATTATATAAAATAATTGAATTAAGATTATTTTATTTTCAAATCATTATAACTCATAAAAGGTAACTTGGATTGAAAAGCTGAGAGTATTGTTGTGTTCATTAGGGGATAATTCCATTAGGAAAAGTCAAACATATGTTAGTGCGGGTAAACTATGAAAGTTGGTTTTTTGTATATTACTGTAAATAATAAAACTGAAATAAAAGTTATTTTATTTTCAAATCCACCTAACGCAAAAACCGGTAACCCGAATGAAAAATATGATACCACAATTGAGTTTCAAATGATATTTTATTCTTATCAAGGTCCAAACATCAATCGTCACGGGTCGACCAAAAATATAGTTTTCAGATTTTTTAGAAGAAATAAATAAAATAACATAATGTTTTGTTTTGTTTCTTTTATTCATCATTAAGTTTTGGCACATTAGTGTAGTTGTGCATCGACGATGTGATGATAAACCTCATCAAATAACCTCATTAATGAGTCAGCGTAACTATACTGCAACATAGAATAATAGAAATGTTGATTCATGATTCATCAATTAATATCCCAACAACAAATGTAGGATTATTGGCACAATCCCAGGATTTATCTAAGTCATTGGTGGGTGGAGATGATGAAAAATGAATGCATTTTCTTCCACACTTCAAAGGATCGCTAGCGATGCTGGGTAGAGGATAAAGAACAAAAATAGAGGTTCATTATACCGTTCTTCCTCGATCAACAGTCTTATCCCAGGTAGGGGGGGTTTCTCTGTGAATTTTAATTTTCCCATTCTCTGTTTTTAACAAAAAATGTGGGTTAACTTAGAAACAAGTTATCCCACAGTTTGATCATTCATGTATAATGTTTAACGATACGGGGTAATGTGGATATCTATTTTAGTGATTATTCCACTCTATTTTGATTCTTTGTGATATAGGTAACAAGATAGCATTTGGGTCTACCCAAATATGACCCAGATCATTTGTTCAGTGTTCATATGCATGACTCCATCCCCATTATCCTTCTTGCGTTTTCCCATTCTTTGTTGTGCAATGGTTTGTAGCACATCATCCATTGAGGCACTAGGAGGAAGGGTTACGGCCAGATGGGCCACGACATCAGTAGAGGGCAACGACACCCAGTCGTAGTGGAGGAACCAGGTCGCAGCAGCGGCGAAACACAACCGTAGCGGTGACACAAGGCCGCAGAACCCGAATGAAGGGGTAGCGACCCCATGCCGCGGTGCCCAATTATGGTGATAGGGGCCACTGGTACAGAGTTCTGAAGCTGGAAGGAGGTGGAAGTGACCAGGTGGTCACGTCGTAGGTGAAAGTCGTAGTCCATAAACTGTGACAATGAGTAAGACCGGTGGGTACCTGATTTTCTAGAGGGAGACCTGTCCACATGAGTAGACCAGAAGGCCGAATACACAGTGCCACCCTGGCACCCAGTCACTGCATGATCTAGATGCCATCCAGTGTCGGTGCTAGGATAAAACTGTTCTACCAATGTGGGTTATTCCAAAGGGGCAATGGGGCCATTGGGTGCACAACAAGATAGTACCATTCCGACCAAGTCAGATCAGGCTAGAGAATTTGAATCAGACCACTAGGGGAGCCTATGGGTTTGACCCATGACCGAACTGGGACAGTTCCATGAAGGCCCAATTATCATGGCCCCTAGATGAATTCAGACTTGTTTATCCAAGTACCAACCATGTTGGGTCCTCTGAAACAGGTTGGGTCCTACGGGGCCGCTAGGCTGGGTTGGTTGTGATGGTTCAACCAAGTCAGACCGGGTCTCGATGTAACCAGCCCACAATTACTAAATCTCCAATAACATTAATAATGAGCATCTTATTGACTTAATGTTTATGGAATTGGTACTCTTTTGATAAGATGTTCCTTTGAAAAAACACTAAGTGAGATTCTATGATTGCCTAGATAAAACTAATTTCTTGAGGAATTTATTCTTCTGGAATCAAGTTCCTTGGAGAGAGGGAATTCTATGATCGACAGTGAATCAAAGGCTATGTTGAGCATAACAAAGTGGTTCAGTAGATGAGCATAGCTAAGTGGTTCAGTAGATGAGCATACCTGAGTGGTTCAGAAGATGAGAATACCTTAGTGGTATAGTGGATGAGCCTACTCCAATGGTTCTGCAGATGATCATACCCCAGTTTTCCAACAGACGAGCATACCACATTGGATCATCAGATGATGGAACCTTAGTGGTTCAGTAGAACAACATACCTGAGTGGTTTGTTAGACGGGTGTACCTTAGTGGTTTACAAGACGTGTGTGCCTCATTGGTTTAATAAATGAGAGAACCTCAATGTTATAGAAAACTAGTGTACCTCAATGGTGCAGCAGATGAGCATACCTGTGTGTTTTAGAAGATGAGCACAATTGAGTGGTTCAAAAAAGACCACACCTTAGTTGTGCAAGAGATTAGAATACACCAGTGGTCCATCAAACAATCACACCTTAGTTTTTAGCAGGTTAGAGATCCTCAGTGGTGTAGTAGACGAGCGTACCTTAGTGGTCCAGCAGATGAGCATACCTCAGTGGTCCAGTAGACGGGGGTACCTCAGTGGTTCAACAAATGAGCGTATCTCAATGGTTCAACAAAAAATCATACAAAAATGGTCTAGTAGATGAGAATAACACAGTGTTTCAACAGACACCTGGACCTCAGTGGTCCAACAGCCGATCGAGTGGACCTCAGTGGCTCATAAAGGATTAGTCCCTCAGTTTTACCAGAAGTATCAGCTCTACAAATGATAATCATACTTTCTATATATAATGTTGTAAATGGTGTGAGTTGTCTATGTTGTGATCTATCTTCTCTATGTGGTATTGTTTTGTTCCCGTTCTTTATGACCTTTCCTTTGTGGTTTGGGGTCCCTATTGAGTTTCATGTTACTCACCCCTGAATGGAATTTTCCCAAACGTGTCATGTCCCATGCAAGTGATTCTCACTTCGACAGAGACCTTGGTGGTTTGGGGCCAGGTGGTGCTCAGTGAGAGGGTATAGATGTTTGTACTTATATGAATGCACGCAACTACCCTTTACCTACCATTCATATGGGGCATCAAGTGGAAGGACTATGGCAGTTGTACATTCCTTTGTGGTTTTGGGCTTCTACTCTCTCCCCTTTGTACTTTCATTTTGTTTTATACTATCAGTAGTTTTCTTAGTGATTTTTGGGATTTACATTGTGCTTACATTCAATAGTTTGATCATTGTGTGTGTGTACTGGTTTAAAATAAGATTCCTTCCCTTTTTGGGATATACCTACTTGGTGCTAATCTCCATTCCCTGGCCTATAGAAGGTTGGATTCGGGTAGTCACGACAGATTCCCTACAGGATGGGTTGTGATAGAGTGGTATTAAAGGAGGTTGGTTCTACCAGAACAAATAAGAGTTTGTAAATTTTTATGGGGAAACCATTCCAATTTTTTAATGTTTATATTTCAGTCATGGGAGTCCAATGTTTGTGCAACGACTGACGTATCCATACACCAGGACCCTGAATTTGGACTTCCAAATCATTATAAAAAAACACTAGTTAAAAGTGTCATTGAATGTTTTATCATGATATTTCTAAGTCAGAGTCAGCTCACCAGGTACAATCTTTTAATCGTGACTCATCTTGATCTCTTTCAAGATGCCTCCATTCTGACAGCCAGCTAGTGTTCCAGTGCGTGACCAAGAGGATGGTTCATATAGTGATGAGTATTTTTATATGGACCATTTCACAAGATGTCACCTTTGGGTGGTTTCCCATCGTTACCATCTGTCGTTGGTCAACAGTTACTTCTAAGGCTACGGGTATAGGACACATGTAGGCTCAGTTCCTTGCACAAGTTTCAGCAAGAGAGACCCCCCGGGTTCTGAGGCGAGCCTAACTCATAAGTGTCTAAGGACTAGCCTAAGGTGGTGACTGATTATACCAACTATTATGGGAACCATTATATCAGATGTCAGTCTTGGTATTGGGATTCCTACACATCTCAGAAGGATGATGACGGTGTTTAGATTACCTGATCCTACGATGCGGTGATATTTTCGTGGGCATAGCTTGAGAAAATTTCTCATAGAAGGGGATCCTTCCATAAATGATAAGTATTATACATTCCCAAGAGATTCATATCTTTTGAAGGATAACATGTCTGTAGCTGATTATTCATCAAGGCATAGCAACATTTCCTCGTACTCGATGAACATGATATGATTGGCGCTTCAGGGCTCAAGCCTTCGAGCAAGATGTGTTTAGGGAAATTTGATCAAAAACCACTAATCTATGAATTCCTACTTATTCTAAAGTGATAGAGAGAACATTTTTCATTGAATATCCTTTGGATACGAATATACAACCAGTGGATGTCAGAATTGGGAATGTAGGAAGGCGACATCAGTCTCAGATACTTGGACGTGTGAGACATTCCGAGAAGAGGTCCCATGAAAGGGGATCTATAGTTCAAGGATGATAGGGTGAGTTTAGTTGGCCTAGAAAGAGGTTTTCCTTTTCAGTAGATAGAAGGGGACATCTCACTAGAGATTTTCCAACCTATCATGCTGATAGTAAAATAGTGAATGGGCCACTAGGTTAGAGAGAGTTGCATTAACATGTTAATCTACATGGCGTAAAATATGGTAATTGATATGGGATAGAAGCAAGAGGTGTTATAAATTTCGTCATGTTACAACCACCACCCCAATGTTTTTGAAACCAGGCTTAGGGAGCTTGAGGATAGGGGAAGGGGAAGCTGAATGCATCCATCCTTACCCACATAGCAGTGGACGTTTGGTTTTTTCAATTCCCTACAGTTGTGTATGAGTACGATGATGTCTTCCGAGAATATGTTTCTAGAATGACTCCTTCTACAACGGTATAATTATGCATTAATCTATAACCAGGGACATCACCAATATCTACACCTGCATATTGGATGTCTCCCATAGAGCTGTAGGGGCTAAGGGAACAGTTTGAAGAACTATAGATAAAGGTGTTCGTAAATCCAAATTTTTTACCATGGTCCGCCCCAGGGTTGTTTTAAAGGAATGATGATTGAAGCTTGATGTTATGGGTCGACTTGTGACACCTTCACCGGGTGTCCATGATGAACAAGAATACTCTATAGAGGATTGACAACCTCTTCGATCTGATGAAGGGAGAGAGTTGTTTTTTGAAGATAGACATCAAATCAGGCTATCACCAGCTTCGAGTACAAGATGAGGACATATCGAAGACTACTTTTTTTATGCTACTATGACCTCTACGAATACATATTGATGCTATTTGGCAAGAAGAACTCCCAAATTGTGTTCATGGGAATCATGAACATGATCTTCCAGCCGTAGTTAGACCTGTTCGTAGTGGTCTTAATTGATGAAATATTAGTGTATTCAACATATGAGGAGGAGAATGTGATACACCAGATGATAGTTCGAGAAACACTCTAAGAGCCCCAATTTTATTTAAACCACTCAAAGAGTGAGTTCTAGATATGAAAGGTCTATTTCCTGGAACATGTCATATTATAGGATAGAGTTGCGGTGGACCAGAGAAGATCAAGGTTGTGCTTTCTTGGGAATCACCCAAGACTGTTACAAAGGTGGAATGTTTCCTTGGGTTAGGTGGGTACTATAATAGGTTTTTACCTAACTTCTCCATAGTATTATAACCCAATATGACATTGATTATGAAGGTAAAACCCTTCATGTATATTGTAAGATGCCAAAAAATATTTCAGTAGATGAGTTAGATTTTTATGAGTGATCTTATACCAAGGTTTCCAGAGGAGGGAACTGACTACGTGGTGTATTCTGACACATTAGGAACCAAGCATAGTTGGGTCCTGATTAAGAAGCAAGCAGTAATTGCTTATGGCTCACAATTTTAGAGAATGCAGGAGAATAAATATGTGACTCACTATCGTGATTTGGCAGTGGAAGACATTGCACTAATGATGTGGTGACACTACCTTATGAGAAAATGATTTATCATCCACTATGACCACAAGAGTATCAAGTATATATTTTCTCATAAGGTTCTAATCCTAAAATAGTGAAATTGTCTAGAGTTCCACCAGGACTATGATTTTGAGATAGTCTACACTCTTGGGAAGGGGAACATAGTGGAAGATGCTCTCAGAAAGAGATTGAGTTAACATCTACTGAGTGAGGCCTCAGATTAGTTATCCACAATTCATATATACATCATGAATAAGGAGGAGATTGATTTTCTTTATTAAATGGATGATGACCATCCACATTCAGATTGATTCAGTGAGGTACAACTTATAGATGCCGGCTGTGAGACTACACATGACCAGATATCCATAGGTAATGCTCCTGGTGGATATTCTAAAGGTGGGGAGGAAATTATCAATTTAATTTTAAACACAATGTTACTTTTGGAGTTGTTGGAGGAGATATTTCTGTAGTTACATACATCCCATTTTTAACTACATCCAGTTGTAAAGAAGATGTTCTAGAACTTCTAACATCAGTACTGGTGGTCAGGGATGAAGAAGGCAGTGGTAGAGTTTTCCTCAGATGCCTCAATTGAAAGCATGTGAAGTTTGAGCACTATGTTCCACTGGGTTTGACACAGCCCCTCATGTTACCAGAGTGGAAATGGGATGGGATATCTATGGAAATCATAACAGGATTTCAAAATATTTCCATGAGTCAAGATACCATCTAGGTGATCAATGACCGACTCAACGAGTTGACCCACATCCTAACTACCCAGGAGCAGAGTTTAGTCGATGACTCAAGATTCCTCTATATGCTGTAGATTTTATGATGATCCAACTTTCATAGAGTACCCAGTTGAGATAGAGGATTAAAAATATAGGATCTTTTCCTGGATGGTTGATTCCTCTTGTGCGAGTTTGTTGGTCACACATGAATCTCTATGAGAGCACGTGGGAGCATGAGGATTAGATTCATGATCAGTACTCCCTTTTTTTATTAGACATTGTTTCAGATTAAGAAGATGTAAATATTTAAATGATGGAGTAATGTTATACCCCAAAATTCAATGATTAATTTTTGAAAATTAAATATGATTAGTTCAAGACCAGGTTCTTAGACCACAAGTGATTCTGAGGCCAATGTACCTGTAATTATCCAACAAAAATTGATATGTTTTATATAGAACGTATTATAGGATATCCAAAAAAAAGAATAACTCTAAAAAGGTTTCAAAGATCTTAAATATGATGGAACCATTGCATTCACGATGGTAATTTTACCCTAGAAGAGACTTTAGTATAGTCGGCACATGCCTCTAGTGAGAAAACCAAAAAATGGAATAAATGTAATAAATAATTAAATAAAATTACTTTATTTTTCAAATACTTATAACTCATGATTGGTGACTCATATTGAATATCTAAGACCACCATTAAGATAGTGAGGGTGTTCTTTCCTTAGAAAAAACCTATCAATGGACGGTGATGGATAGTAGTGGAAAATAGTTTTTTACCTTAACTAAAATAATTGAATAATGATTATTTTATTTTGAAATCCTTATAACTCAAAAATGGGAAATCAGATTGGAAATATGGGTGTATCATTGTCTTAATGAGGGTAGTATTCCATTATGAAGAACCTCACATTGACTAGTGCAGGCCAGCTGTGAAAGCTGATTTTTAGGACAGAAACACAAAATAAAATAATTAAAATAAAAGTTATTTAATTTTTGAATCCTTGTAACTCACAAACGGTAACTTGAATTAAAAATTTGAGGCCACCATTTAGTTTTTAATGAGATGTTCTCTTTATAAAAGGCCAAACATTGAAAGGTGTGAGTTGACGAAAAAAGATAGTTTTTGGACTTTTTAGAAGAAAAAAATAAAACAACTTAAATAGTTATTTTTCTTGTTATCATAATCATTATGCTGTGGCATGTCAGCACAGCAGTGCAGAGATAGGGTGACACTAAACCTCAATAAATAAACTCATTAATGAGTCAGCGTAGTGACATTGCAATGAATCATAACAGAAATAATGGTTCACTTTTCATCAACTAATAGCCTTACAAGCAATGTGGGGTTGTTGGCATAATCATTGGATTGATTCGAGGAATTGGTGGGTGGAGACAATAAACTATGAATGCATTTCCTTCCACCCTTTGAAGAATCACTAGAAACGATGGGCTGCAGATCAATAAAGAAGAACCGAGGGGTATGATCTCGTTCATCCTTGATCAATAATCCTATCACAAGTAGGGGGTTTTCTGTGTGAATTTCCTTTTCCATTTTCTATCTTTAAAATGAAAAACGTGATTTAAATCATGATTATATTGACCCACTGATCGATCATTCATGTAGGTTGGTTGATTATGCTGGATAAAGCAGATACTTATCTTTGTTGTTATTCTTCCTTATTTTTATTCTTCGTGATCCTACTATGAAGAACACATTCCGGTATACCTGAACAAAACCACAATCATTTTTTGGATGTCCATATGTCTGACTCCTTCCACTTTTCTTTCATACGTTTTACCACTATTCATAGAGAAATGATCGGTGGAACATCGTCTGTGGAGGAACCAGGAAGGTGGGCCGTGTCTAGGAAGGATGCAATGATAGAACTAGGCTGTGATTCCCAACCGTGATGGCCGGTGGGACATAGTTCACAAGCAGCGTGCCACATTAGCGACATGGATGCTAGAATAGAGGCTGGAGTTTGGAAGTAGACGGATGCGACCACCATGACGGGTTGGAGGTGCAAGCCAAAGACCTTGAATCTTGGCGGTGAGATGGACCCACATCTCATTGCTATTCATGAGGGGGATAATTTCTCATAAGGTGTCTAACTATCTAAAAACGCAGCGCCACACTGGCACATCATGACCAAGTGAACCAGAGGATGCCCGGCGTCTGGGTTGCGTGAAAACCAGAACACCGATGCAGGTCGGGCTAGTGAACTAAACTTGGCTGCTGGACGCACTAGGATGGAGGGGAACATGCCCACCGATGTCGGTCGGGATGGCGAACTAAACTTGGCTGCCTGGCAGCTCGGGCTAGAGGAGAACCAGCCTACTGATGCAAGGCTAGGCAGGAGGGAAAACAGGGTCGTTGGGCATCTCATCTAGGCAATATTAATCTGAATGAGTCGGAATAAGCTAGAGAATGCAGACCAAGTCACTGGGTGACCTAGTGTGCTAGACCCATGGATGAACTGGCTTCGGTTCTACAAGGCCCAATGATCATGGATACTAGGACAGGTTAGACAATGTCAGGAAATACCCAACCAGGCCAGGTCTACCAAAACGGGTCGGTTCCTACAGGACCCCTAGGCAGGTTGGTGGTGTCAGTCTGACCATGTCGAACGAGGTCTGGAAGTAACCAGCCCCTATTTACTGAAACACTAGTATCTTTCAGACCAGAATTCTGATTGATACATTGTCTATGGTGTTTGGACCGTTCTCATAATACGATCCATTGGGAATACTCAATTCTAAATTCGGTGATAGTTGAGATACAACAGATGGAGTGAGGAGTAAATTCTCTCAGAATCTAGAGCACAAGAGAGTAGGGATCCTATGACTGGATATACCACGATTGATACAATGAGAATAAAACAATGGTTCAACAGATGAGTGTACTAGAGTGGTTCAGAAGAATAGTGTAGATGAGTTGTTAAGAAATGATCATACCATTGTGATTCAGGAGATGAGTGTACCTTAGTGATTTTGTAGACTAGCTTCCCTGAGTGGTTTAGTTGACGGGCTTACCTCAGTGGTTCAACATACGAGGGTAACTCAATGTTTCAGTAGAATATCATTCCTCAATGGTTTAGCAGACCCACACACCATAGTGGTTATGTAGAGGAGTTTAGCTTAGTGGTTCATAAGACGAGCATACCTTAGTGGTTTAGGAGATGATCCTACCTCAATGGTTCAGTATACATGCATACCTCATTGGTTCACTAAATGAGTGTGCCTTAGTGGTCCCGAAAATAAAGGTATCTCAGTGGTTCAGTAGATGAGCAGACCTCAATGGTCCAGAAAATGAGCTTACCTCAGTAGTTCAGCAGCAGAGAATATATCAGTGGTCAAGCTACCGAGTGAGTGGACCTTAGTGGATCATTATTGATAATTTCCTCAGCAGTACCAGATGAATTAGCTTTATGACTGCTAATCATACTTTCTATACATAAATTTATACCTGCTATGAGATTTCTATGTTATGAGTTGTATTTTTTGTGTCATAAAGTTGTGTGGTCATGCTTTGTGAACATTAATTTTTTGTTTGGGGTCCCTACTTAGTATTGTGTTAATCAACCCTATAGGGGCTTATTCTACACGTGTTGTGTCCTGTAAATGTGATCAATACTTTGACTGAGACCTTAGTGGTTCGGAACCAGGTGGTTCTCAGTGAGACTGGATGGACAAGCATACTTCAACAACTACATATAACTACCCTTCACCTACCATTCAGGCGGGGTCTCGAGAAGATGGACCATAGTAGTTGTAATTTCAATTAGGAATTTGGGACAATAATCTAGCCCATTTTTACTTCCATTTTGTATTATACTCTCAGTATTTTTATTAGTGATAGTTGATTTTTAGTTTGTGTTTACTTTCCATAAATGAGATTTGTGTGTGTGTATATCTTTAAAGCCAAATGTCGTCCATTTTTCGGATATGCCTACTCATTCCTAGTTGTCAGCCCCTTGTCTATGGAAGACAAGTCTAGGGTAGTCACAACATGGGCCCTATTGGATGGTTCATGACATTAGAAATTTTCTATCTCTCTTGAAACACCCCATGATTCCATCATACATTTCCCTTTGAATAATGTGATTTCTTAAGCTATACGCAACTTCGAGTTCTAACACAACACAACCTATCAAACAAACTATTATGAATATTAATACAAATTTTTTTAAATTTTATACATTTTATTTCTAAAAATTGACATAATTTTTGGATTTGTAATATCAAAAGTATCGAGGGTGAATTTTTGGTATTTTTATGAAAAATTTCAATTTTTGATGAAAAGTGAAAAACATTGTGCTGTTATTTAAAACCGACATTATATTTTAATATTTATTTATTTTATTTAAATTTATTTTAGGTCAAAATAGATAAATAATAACTATATATATTCAAAGTAATTAATTGGATTCATTTTATAATATGTTTAGATATATAAAATTGTACTGAACTTTTTACCGTCTTTTACCCACCTTCTAGGAGCATTTGAAAATTTTCAAAAAACGTACCTTTACCGCTTCGGTGAATTTAATTTCAAAAATATGAGAGACACAGTTGTCATCAGTAAGTAAAAATGTGTTTCAGCAAGTTGTAAATATTTTTTGGTGAATAGTAACTTTTGACTTTTATTTACCACGGTTAAAAGTAAATGGGGAAATTAAAGGTAAAAATGATATTATTATTACCATAACACATGTCCTAATTCTATTTGATAATTTTATTTCGACCAAAATCAACTTTAGGGAAAAAAAATTATCCTTTTGACCCACTTGGATTTGATTAGGACATTTATTATTATTATATTTAAAGAAGAGTTAAAAGTGTTAAATTTAAAGTTTAATAACTAATTTTTTTAATATAGGGTTTTAAATAACATAAATTAAACAATAAATATTATTTATAAATATAAAAATATTCCCTACATCATTTTTATTTAATTTGTAAATTTTTTACATTACATAATTAAATATATCTATGACACAATGACGATGCAGTAATTACCTTACTAATGAATGATTGATATAATTGATAATATAAATATTATAATAAATGTAATATGATCCTTTTAAGGGATTCCACTAATTTTCTAGGTTAAAATTACTTGTTAGGGTTGATTAAATAAATTTTATTTGATGTGATAAAGAAGTTTAGACTTTCACAAAAATAAGATACTAAATAGTATCAAAATTGACTTAAATGAGCTTTTGAAACAAATAATAATTTAATAAATGATATAATATAACTAAAAAACTAAGGTTTAGAAAAAAGACTTAGATAAGGTTATATATATCATTAATAAACCACATTGGGTTCACTTGTAATTTTATAGTATGTTTTTTTAAGAGTATAATATAAAAATACAAGGAGACATGGTAAATGTTAAACTATTTAACTAAGAGTTAAATCTAAAAGATAAGGTTAACATATGAACATGAACTTATCAAAAACCTATTGTTTGAGTGTATTTTGACCCATAACCACCTAAGACTATAAATAAATTCATTTTGAGAAATTAGAAACCGAATATGACTGTATAATAAAATAATATTTCATATTTTTATTAAGGTGCCCCTCACTACTCTTATAAAAGGGCACTTCCCCTTCTCTCAAATTCACACCACTAAAGCCATTTGGCTCGGCCAAACCCTAACCAAATATCCTCCAAGAAACCCTCAAATCATACAATAGGCCTTACGTTGACCATAACCCATCCTATGGAGCCCTTTTGATCAAATCAAAACAAAGCACCCGAAGAAGAGGTAATTATTTCACCACATCTTTCAAGTTATTTTCTTCTTCCACTTACTCTTTATTTATTATTACCATACAAAAATAATAACTCCTATACCTTAGTCATACTGTTATGTTATTATAAATATGGTATGACCATATTCATTATTCTATCCATCCTAGGAATGACAAATTCACCATACTCGCATATGTATGGATTATCATCTCCATGTCGTAGTGTAGTTGTTATTCAAAACCTCATTATTTGTATGGGTATAATAATGATGTATAATTAATTTAAATATTAAATATAACAAGTTAATGATTTTTTTATATTATATAACATTCAATTATTTACGTTTTCCCCTTAAATTGAATGATATTTTTACTCATGCATACGTACGGATTATAGTCTCCACAAACGTGATGAGATTCATTCCCCGTCGTAATCATTCATGAATAATATTTATTTGATGTTTAAAAATAATGTTTATGAACATAATATAATTCTGAATATTAATCAAATACGTCATATACATAACAAACATTACTTACATAACAAAATATATAAAGGAAAATGAATCAGTTACTCCTAAAACAATGATACTATTGAAATATTATTAACAAATCATTATTAAAAAGAACATATATGATATCATATTAATGTATATAGTTATTCTATAATTTAATAAAAATATTTTAACTAGTATAAAATAGGTTAACATACCATATAATAATTAAAAGTTCAATTTAGGGTTAATTTTATATTCTCATTACTTATCTGGGGTTGTTAATATGTTAGTATCTACTGGGGCCTCTTTATCATCCACATCTGTGTTTTCTTAAAAATGTATTTCAAAACATTTTTACTATTTACTAGACTATGGATTAAAGTAATTTATACCATTATTTGATGTTATATGTTTTTAAAGTAATCTTTCTATCGTTTTCCAAACAAGGTACATTATGTCCTTTCCGACAAAATTAAGGCAAGACTATCTTTCATTAACATATACGGCAGGTGCAGCTATTTTACTCGATAATAACATAATTGAAGCATCCCTTACAAGCTTATAAGAATATTTTCAGAACAAATTTTTTCATTTATAATTATGTTACTCTTAAATTATTTCAAAATATTATGAGATATTTCTCTCCAATAGTTTTGATTTCATCTATGTTAACATCCTATGATAAATTTTACAGTTGTTTGAAGTTGATTTATTATGATAAACATCTTCCAAATTGTATTTAAGGTTTTTTGATATGTTTAACTGTGGATATGTTATTTTTATAACTTTCATGCTTTATGGATAATGTATTGAAATTTTGTATTCTTGTTTTACCAAGAATGTTTATGTTATGTTTCCACATTTTCATATGAGGAATGTATTGGACTTAATAAGTGACGGGTGGAGCCTGATATAGATCCTATATGCATTGGTAAGAATCATGATAAAATTAGATGTATAATTGCATGAGGCAATTCCCAATTTTATATATGGATTTGGCCAAGGCCTTAATCATTTTTGGACATCTCGACCGAGGCCTTGACAAAATGTTTCAGAATATCCCCTATTATACACTCGGTCATTATAAAATAATATTGATGGTTCATGTGGTTATTCTACTAGTAGAATACCAAAGAATATATTTTATTTTTAAATAATTTACTCATCTCATATTCCTTCCATAAATTGTTCATGTTTATTATTTTTAAAGGCTTGTGTTTTCAATTATTCACCATGCCTAATGTTTATGTTAAATTCTGTTGTATTTCTTACTATTACTGAGCCTTTGAACTCACCCCTTTCTTATGTTTCATTTTCCCTATATGTGATGAATTATTTTATTATTAACCTATAGGATTAGGTATAGGGATAAAAATGTGTTTGAAGAGGACATAATTATTTTGTTTTCATTTATTTCATGATGTAATGTAAAACATGGGTATGTGTCTAGTACTTATAAGGCTACTAAACTAATCGATATTTCATGATTTGATTCCTCATAATCATGATGATGTATTAAAATAATGCACCGGATCCAGGCCTCTGGGATTGGGGCGTTACAATAGGTATCAAAGGATATTTAGTACAAACCTTGAAAACTAGATTTAGGAAAACTTTGATTTGAGAACATTACCCTAAGTTAGAATTTGAGGATTATTAATTAATAACTACATAGAATTTTAGTAATATAGAGATTTTTTGAGTTTTTCGATCAATAAATCCTTCTATGGATATAATAAAGTAGATGAAGCTCTAGCGTAGACGTACATAGGAGTGAAAAATATGATAAGGAGTTTCATGCTTGACCCAGGGTATCATGTTACACGAAAATGGGTCTTGCTGCACTCTTGGTTATGACACTCCTGAGGGATATACTTAGGAAACCTCAAATTTTATTTTCAAGGCATTATGAAGGATTTTGAAATAAATAAATCCTTAAAGATAACATTATTTATGATTATAGATTATATGCATAATCCTTTCAATTTACGTTAGGTATTTTAAAAGTTTGGAATTATGTATTGTGATTTATAAACTAACCTAGTGTTTGTCATTGTTTAGAAATGACGCCAAATAGAAAGAATGAGAACATCAAAAATATGCAAGATCCAAAGATTAAGAAGGATCATATCATTCATGGTACTAATCCAACATTTATAAGGGAAATAATATCCCACATATTCTTATCATATGCATAAATAGTGTCATGTGTTTTTAAGAGAAGTAAAGAATTATTTGATTCATATGGCTTTGAAGGAATGATAAAGAAGAAAAGGATTTTAGATAGAAATATAGATGAAGGGAAGAAGGGAAATATGGATTTTACCACATGTGATAAATGTGGAATGAATCAACTTGGTAAATGCTTAAAGGGATTTGGAGTTTGTTATATGTGTGAAGAAAAAGGACACCAAGTAAATGATTGCAAGGATAAGAAAAATATTTCAAATGTACAATGCTTTATCTGTAAGGAGTTGAGTCACTATGAAAATCAATTTCCAAATCATCAGATTATGACCAAATGATTCAATTGGATAATAATCAAGTTATGATACTACCATACATGAAGAGGAATTACTAGTGTTCTTATGTTGTTATTTAAAAATTATTTCATTTGTGTGTTGTATCAATGATGTACTGGTTATATGAATTATGAAAATGAATAAGGATTGTACTGTAGTAACATTTCATTGATGATTTGAGATTATATGGTTCTATGAAAAGTGACTCAACATTTAGTTACAATTTTTGGAAAATATATTATTGATGGAATGAAAAACCGTAATATGGTTCTGATACTGAGGTAGTGATTTTGGAAAAAGATATGATTGATTTCTATAAATTATATTCGATATTCTTGAGTACTTTAAATCTAATGAATTGTTTGTTTATTCCATTATTGTTGGTGTTTAAAATATTTTTGGATATAAAGAGTATATCTAGTATTCTATAAGGAATAAAGGAGAATGAATGTATTGAATATGGTTTTATGGTAATTCATGGTGTTACCATATTTTAAAAGAATATATGATGAAGGTATTCACATGTTATTATGTGGGAAAAAAAGATCTTCATTGTGTTTACCTTCCATATAAATTTTGAACAGTGAGTTTGGACAGAAGTATTTTGGAATAGAATAAAGTATGGAATTAATTATGTTTGACATTGGATACTATTGCTATAGTTTAACCATTTCATAAGATTATTTTTGTATTTTTATAAAAAGTACAACCCGGAGGTTGGGTGACAACCCGTCGAGTCTGGAAAGGCCGTGAGACTTGAACCTTCAACCGAAAGGCGACAAGGGTGCATCACCTACAACTGGGAAATGTGATGTCCTGGTTTGTATAATGTAGTTTCTTTTAAATATTATTAAAAATAAATTATAAGTTCATTAATTATTTGGAACCCAATTTGATTAGGATAAATAGAATATTTTTTAATTTTGTTATTTACTGGAGTAAAAGATGATTTTGTGGTAGGAATTTGTTAAAGGATGAAGCTCAACTTGTAAACAATTTTTTCCATCTTATTCTATGAATAAATTAATTCTTAAACTTTAGGGAATGGATCTTAAAACCAAAAATTTATTATCCTAATACCATATGTTTTTTTGTAACGATGATATTTTAAATCATCAATGATTGATGGATTTTAAGCCCTCAATTTTACACTTGTTTTTCATTGAAGAACTCAATCACTCCCAATAAATATTTATGTTTTCTTCCAATTTTCTCTCTTTAATTTCCATCAATGTTCTCCAAATCAAGATAATAATTTTGTGGCGAATTTTTCATTTCTATTTCCCTCAAATTAAGTCCAATTTTTATTAACCCATTTTTTGATGTGGGTTTTCCACAACATTATTTTTCTATTTTTAACCTTTTATTTTCGAAGAACAATTTCAAATTGTAAGGAAAAAATTTATTGAAGGAGTGGATAATGTAACTCCCCAAGCATCCACAGTATGTTTCCCTTTCAATAATGCAATAGCTTGTGATGTACGCAACTTGGAGTTCTACCACACCAAGACCAATCAAACTAGCCATTGTGAATAGTACTAACCACTTTTTAAAATTTTATAAATTCTATTTTTCAAAATGGACTTTATTTTTGGATTCAGAATATCAAAATTATCTTAGATTAAATTTTTGATATTTTTCTGAAAACTTTCAATTTTTGATGAATAATGAAAAACACTGTGAAATTTATTAGAACAGAATTTTTTATTTAAATAATTATTTGTTTAATTTTAATTTATTTTAGGTCAAAATATATACATAATTTCTATATGGGTTCAATTTAATTCATTGGAGTCATTTTATAATTAATTTAGATATATATAATTTTATTGAACTTTTTACCGTCTTTTATCCGCCTTCTTAAAGCATTTGAAAATTTGCATAAAACATGATTTTACAGCTTCTATGAATTGAATTTCAAAAATTCGAGACACATGGTTGACATCAATATATAAAATTTGTTTTAATAAGATGAAAATTATTTTTGATGAAGAGTTAATTTTGAGTTTTATTTACTAATGTTAAAAGTAAATAGGGTAATTAAAGGTAAAAATTATATTATTATTACTCTAACACATGTCCTAATTTTGTTGGATAAGTATATTTCGACCAAAATCTACCTTATTAAAAAAATATGATCCTTTCTACCCACTTGGATTAGATTATGACATTTATTATTATTTTATTTAAAGAAGAGTTAAAAGTGTAAAATAAAACGTTTAATAACTAATCCATTTTTAATATAGGGTAATACATAAGATAATTTTGACTATAAATATTCATAAAAAATATAACAATATTTACAACATCATTGTATTTTATTTATAATTTTTATACATTAAATAATTAAACTTATTTATGACATAATGATGATGACGTAATTTCCTTATTAATGAAAGATTAAAATTAATAATATTATAAATTTTAAAATAAATGAAATTTGAGAGTCTTAATGAATTAATGGAAATTTATAGGTTAATATGACATTTTAGGGTCGAATAAATAAATTTTATTCGAAGTGATAATGTTTTTATGACTCAAAAAATACTAAATAGTGTCAAAATGGACATAATTGAGTTTTTTAAAAAATAATATTTATTAAATGATATAATATTCCTAAAAATCTAAGGTTCGACCAAAGGACTTAGATAAGGTTATATATATCAATAATTAACCACTTGGGGTTAACTTGGCATTTATTAATATGTTTATTAACCATATAATTTAAAAATACAAGGAGACATTGTAAATGTAAAATTATTTTACTAAGAGTTAAATCTCAATGATAAGGTTAATATGCTAAAATGAACTTGTATAAAATGTATTGGTTTAGAGGATTTGACCCATAACCCCCTATGTATCGATATAAATTTATTTTGAGTCATTAGAAAACGAATATTATTGTATAATAAAATAATATTTCATTTTTTTCCTAAGGTTCCCCTCACCCATCTTATAAAAGTGCACTTACCCTCCTCTAAAATCCACACATCCAAAGCCATTTATCTTGGCCAAACCCTAACCAAATATCCTAAAAACTACTCTCACTTAATCCTAGAGTCCTTGTTTTGATCAAAAGTGAACCTAAGGATCCCTTTTGATCAAATCGAAAGGAATCACCTGAAGAAGAGGTAATTATTTCCCCACCTCCTTCAAGTTCTTTTCTTCTTCCACTTCACATTTATTTATTATTCCAATTCCAAAATAATAAATCCACCACCTTATTCATACTATGAGGTTATTATAAATATGATACAACCATATTCATAATTCTATTCATCTTATGAATTACAAATTCACCATACGAGCGTACATACGGCTTACCGTCTCCATATCATGGTGTAATTGTTATTCAACACCTCATTATTTGGATGGGTATAATAATGATGTATAATTTCTGAAAACAAAAAATATAAACTGTTAATTATTATTTTTATATTAAATGATATTCAGTTATATAAAATTTCACCTTCAATGGAATGATATTTTTGCTCTTGCGTACATACGGATTACCGTCTCCACGAACGCAATGAGATTCATTCCCCATCATAATCATTCAAGAATAATTTGTATATTATAGTTAATAATAATGTTTAAGAACATAATATCATTATATATATGAATCGAATATGTATTATCCATAAAAAATTACTTATATAACAAAACATATAAAGGAAAATGAATCAGTTAACACATGAATCAATGATACTACTAAAATATTATTGACAAATCAGTATTAGAATACCATATATGATACTATATTTATGTATATAGTTCTTGTATACATTAATAAAATTATTTTAACTATTATATAGGAGTTTAACATACCTTCTATTATGGAAAAGTACATGGTAAGGGTTAATTTTACAATCTCATTACCCATCTGAGTTTGTTATTACGTAATTATGTACTAGGACCTCTTTATCATCCACATCTGTGTTTTCATAAAAATTTATTTCAAAAAAGTTTTAATATTTACTAGACTATGGTTTGAATTCATTTATACCCCTATTTGACATTAAATTTTTTGAATGGAATCTCTTCGTCATCTTCTAAAAAAGTTACATTATGAACTTTTCGACACAATTAATGTTAGAATGTCTTTTTTTAACATATACGAATAGTGCAGCTATTTTACATCGTTATAACATCTTCAGAGCTTTCCTTACAAGATTATAATAATGTTTCCATGATAAATTTTTTCATTTATAATCATTTTAATCTTAAATGAATACTAAATAGAAAGATATATTTCTCTCAAATACTTTTGATTCTATCAATTTCAACATTCTTTGAAATTTTTTACTTTGTTTGAAGTTGATTCATTATGATACTAATCATCCATATTATATTTATGATTTTGTCATATGTTTGAATGTGGATGTGTTATTTTTATACCATTAATAGTTTATAGTTAATTTATTGACATTTAATATGCTAGTTTTAATAAGAATGTTTAGGTTTTGTTTCAATACTTTCATATGCGGAACGTATTGGACATAGTAAGTGACAAGTGGAGCCCACTATATCTCCTCGATGCATCAATAGGTCTCATGAGACAATAATACTTGTAATCGGCTGAGCCATTTCTCAATTTGATATATTGTTTTGGCGTAGGCCTTAATCATTTTTAGACAACTTGGACAAACACTTGAAAAATGTTTTCAGAATGTCCTTTATTATACACTCCCAAAGTATGAAAATAATAGTGATGGTTCATGTGGTTATTCAATTAGTAGAATACCCATGACTATGTTTTATTAGGTCATTATTTACTCAGCTCATATTCATTCCATAAAGTGTACATGTTTATTAATTTTAAAGGAATGTGTTTTCAATTATTAACCATGCCTAAAGTTTATGTTATCTTCCGGTGTATTGATTTCTCTTACTGAGCGTTTGAGCTCATCTATTTAATCGGTTTCATTTTCCTAGGATGCAAAGAATTATTTTAATACTAACCTGAAGTATTTGGAAAAGGGATAAGAGTGTCTTCGAAGGGGACACAATGATTTTGTTTTTATTTACCTCATGATTTAATGTAAAACTTATATATGAATGTAGAAATTCCAAGGCTAGTAAACTTATCAGTATTTCGGGATTTGATTCCTCGTAATCATGCCAATTTATTAAAATAATACACCGTCTTCAGGCCTCTGGGGTTGGGGCATTACATTTCTTCTCCCCTCTAAGTATCACGCTCCTGAAAAAAACTATAAAAATGATACCAAACATTTGTATTGTAATTTAAATTATTATGGATAATTATTATATCCTTGATATAAATAGATGTGAATGATGATGAATGTAAATGTTAGGTATTTATTGTAAATTGGTAACCAAGATGACCATTATAATAATGATATGACATTTAGGAATATTGATCATGTAGTTAGGAATAATAATCTGATTGTTAGAATATTAACATGAAATTTTGAATAGCTAAATAATATATTTGATATCATATAAAAATAAAAAATAATATTTTTTCATTACAATATAACAAAATTAATAAGTATAATATGACAGAATTCATGTTTAACATAATTAAATAATAACTATATCTTTTAAAAAAATAAATTACATAATTTCACTTAAATAAATTTATATGATAAATTTAATAGTTTCAAATAATATTAAAATTTAATAAATTAGTTTCATGAAAAATTATATAATTTCATAAATATGATAATATTATTTTTCAAACCATAATTAATTTTTCTATGTATTAGAAATTTTATTGTGTTATAAAAACTATTATTTTCAATAAATAATAAATTTAATTAAATATTAAATATCCCATAATTTAAAAACTAATTAAATTAAATGGATTAAGTATTTTTATTCAACACGTCAATATTCTATTAATGTTAATTTTTCATATATTTCTAAAGAACATGAATTTTTTGTGGATAATGAAATGAAACAATATACAATGTTTTACATGATATGTTTACTACATGATTAATTACATATGGGAGTCTATAAGAAACCATTATATAGTAATAATATAGTTCATTAAATATATTTAGTCATAAGAATACTCACTCCTGGTAGTATTCATTAGAAATAATTAACAAATTAATATTATTTTATATAACACCCTCTCCTCCCCGTATTGATAAATCCCTCCTCCACCAATTTTTAATTAATTTCAATGAAACTTCCCCAAAAAATATCTAAAAATATATCTATCTAGACATATGACCAAGTTTTTAGGAGTAATAATCTCAAATTAATACCATTCTAATGTGACATAATGTGTAGTCAAAGAGAGGACATAGAATAGAGGAGGCTACAAACTCTATCAATCACTTTAAAATTCATTACTTCTTTCACCACTTCAAATATATTTTTTCCAAGATAGTATGATAAGATAATTGTTATAAATATACATTGATTTTATTATATTGTTTAAACACAAATTATCTGACCTAACTCTTTCTCATTCAAATATAAAATTTAGTTTGTATTATTATCGGTTCACCGCCTCCATAAACAATGTATTCCATTTTTACCACATCCATCATAGTTGGTGGAAATTCAAATATTCTAGTGAACAATGAATTAAACATGAATAATTTATATTATTTCATTCTATTTAATGTCATAATAGTAATAATATTAAATAAAACCAAATATGTACATCATGGATAAAAAAACAACATAAATTAACTAACCATATAGTGATAATAATTACATTAAATGAAGAATAACTATTTATGAATAAATATGGATATTTTAGACCATAAAAACCTATAAAATTACCATAATATAATCCCATTACACTTATAGTATTATGGATCATTATATGGTACGTTTTATAATTACTAATAAACCAATGAAACCTTTGAACTGTGTAATAGGCATCCATATGAAGCTTAACATAGTCAAAATATTATAATTAAACGATTATAAATAGGAAAAATAGTAATATTGAAAGAAAATTATAGGAAAATGTTTTGAGTATTGTATTTAATGAAATTAGATTTATTATTTAAGGAGATAGATGAACATATCGAATGAGTCATTAACCCAAGTAAAGGGATCATTCGAACCACCCATTATACTTTTAGGTTACAGATTTTCTCTCCTTTTATCTCTTTAGCTCTATCTTATTTTAATTTAATTATTCCATAATATTTATTTGTGTTCCTTACATAAAATAATATTTTATTTTACCTTTCTCTTTAGGTGTTAAAACATGTTATTAATGTTCCCTTAATAATTCATTCTTTTTTGAAAACCCATTAATAAAAAATTTTCTTATTTCATATCACTTATCATGTACTAATATATATATTTATTTTAATTTTATTTGGTTTATTAAAATAAAAATTTTATGGAAAATATTTAGCCTTTTTTATTCATGAAGATTATGATACTCTTTCCCTCTTTGAAAACTCTTTACCCAAATTTCATAATACCTCACTTAAGTAGTCCTTTTCCAAACACAATTCTCTACTTTAACTAATATATTCACATTAAATGAAATTTATTTTATTTAAAATTTATTATTTATTCATTTATTAATGTCAAATAATTCTTTATTACCTTATTTGATTATAATATTTATGATATCCCATTTCATTATGCTCTAATACATGATTATGAAACCCATTTCATTTTTCATGGTTGGTCATTATGATTATTCCCAATTTATGATATTCCTATAGGGCACACATATGTATTTAAATTTTGATAATGTGTCTGGTGGTCTGGAAATTATACCTCCCCCAATGAATTATGTTATTTTTTTGCCTCATAAAATCTCATGTCTAGTGCATAGGTAGTTATCCTTTCACACTATGTGATGTTTTCTTGGTTAAGAGCCTAAACATATGATTATGAGGTCCTGTTTTATATTATTTCAACATTCCTAAGATATTATGATCCAATGATATAATCTTCTAAATTCCATGATTTTGTTTTAGCTTATATAAACCTTCTCTTTTATGTTATAGTGATATTACTTTTGTATCATATGTTTTACTTTCCATTATTCATTACTCTAATTATTCCATTATTATTATTTATAGATCACCCTTTTCATTTATGTATTTACCTATGATATCTAATAAAATAAAATAATTTCAATTGGGTTTAAAGAGTAAATTATGGATATTTATATGAATATGATGTAGGTTTTGTTTTTGTTATCATAATACATTTCTAATCACCTAAAGAAACTAGAACTCTAGATTTATGTGTTGTATTTTATTGAACATTATATTAAAAATCATGGAATAATGTGTATAAGAGACTCCTGTTTCATTAGATAATATATTTCACACTATATAAACTAATGGTTTTGTTAATTAAAAAAAACCATTTACATATATTCATCCACAAAACAAAAAATCTAGCATTTTATAATATTTTTCTATTGATATCAATTTTTTACAAGGAAAACTATATCATACACAACTATTGAATCACAATATACATAGTTTCTTTATTTATACATGATATTGAGTGAAATGAATCATATTATTTCTATAAAACCACTTTGGGATATAAATTATCAAATAAAATATATACAATGTATCAAAATACCAAATGAAAAAATAAAATATGATCTTGATTATATGAAACTGATTCCATGTGTTATATAAAATATAGAAAACTTTTACTTTACACCAATGATAGTTGTTCTTCTTATCTTCAATCACATGATTAATAATTATACCAGAGAAGTACAAAATAGACTTCTTCCTCAGTGGTGTATCCATAATCTTACATAAATAATCCAATGATTTGGTTGAATTATCTTTCACAAAATTATATGATAGTGTCTACTTAGGAAAAATAAAGAATGAATAGAGATATTTAGGGTAGGTATAACTAACACAAGTCTTAGAATACATAGCTAACCGTCTCATTGAACTAAGACTCCTTATATAGACCTTAGAGATACTCATCAAGTCTCTATACATTTACTTATATTTTTATTAGTTTTGAATAAATAGGATGATGTCATGACTATTGCAACACCTTTAAAAATGTACATAAAATTTAAGTTCATTCATCCCCCACACACTTCAACATATAAAATGTTTATTATCTAAGATATCTCATATAGAATAGAAACCCAACATTTATACTTAACATTCAAATACAGAAATAAAATTATAAATAGTAAAACCAATAATTCAATATGATTCATCAAGTCCCTATTCTAAGGATATGACCTTATGATATAACAATTTCTTATAATATAATCACCTAAGAAAATACTTGATATCTACATGACTTATGATATAACCATAAAATGGAATAAAATATGACTTGAATTCATACATATTTTACCCAAATGAATTAATATATTATCCAATAATACATATATAAAAAACCCCACATTATTTATATTGTCTTTAAGGAATATCTACATCATGGTGATAATGATTCTTCTCAAGAATATCTTATCTTTTATTTTCCACCAATTAAACATTATGTTTTTCTTCCATGAGGTCAAATAAAAGGAATCAATCCCACAATACATAAGAAAATTTTCAAAAATAATGATCCCCAATTTCTTCTTTTGGATTTCATTATTAAAATCACATTTTTCTTCTTCTTTTAGAGATCCACATCAGTTCACAAACTAATGAAAAAGTATATTTCATTTTTTATGATTTCTCAACATGTAATAACTATAATATATTAATGAAATTTTCATTAGTATTTGAATAAAAATATTTATAATTAACCCCATTAATATCCTTGGATTTAAATTCCTCCAATTGTATTACTTCTTATTCAGATTCTGATAATCTCATTTTCCTCTGTAAGGTCATCCTATAACCCATTAATGATATATTAGTGGGTTATAAATTCTGATTTATAATAATCTACTAACTATGAAACATGTGAGAGATTACTATACAAAAAATATGTGTCTCGTTGATACAAATATTTATTTTATATAATAATTAAAATTCTAGTTTTAATCGTATTGTTTTATTTCCCATGATTCTAATTATTTATTGAAATTTTAACTTGATAGTGTTTAGTGAAATTTAACAAAATTATTTATTTTTTTCTCTCCCATTTTCTCAAATTATTTTAATTATTACAACAAAAAAGCTCCACTTTTCCATATAGTCACTCTATAATTTAATAGAGGAATAATAAATAAGGTTTCACTTCAATATATGATGAATAAAGTAAATAATACCTTCTAGAAGAGAGTTATATCCTTAAGAATAATATATCTTTATAAATGAAGATATAAATTCTAGTCCTCTAGAGAAAAATCCAAATACTATCAAAAAAACCTTTTTCAAATCCTTAGATTGAAATATATATCTAATAAAACATGAAATAATATAATGATATATGTGAAGATGATTTATGAAATACTATTTTTCTTAAAAAAACTCAAGAACAAATCGGCAGTATACCTAAAACATTTAGTCTTTTAAAATGGAAATAAAGCCAGGATATTTTATTTTGAAAAAATATCCATAGGTGTGATCCATGATCTGATAATAAATAACAATACTCTCTGAGATATGTTTGAATACTAATCGATGAGGGGGTGAGTCATTGGTTACATTGATATGCGTAATATTCTTCACACTTTTTTCATTATTCCAAACACGATTCACCAAATTCAAATTGGTGTGTGGTTTATCTTTGATATGGTAATATAAAGAATAATTATTAATAGAGATATAGATATTAAAATAAGTAAATCATATAACATGGTGGATTATAAGCTTAATACACTCATTTTAATGAGTTTCTATATCATAAATTTTTAATAGTTGATATGATTTTACCCACATCAGTATCATGTTATCAATAAAGAATATATATATGGGTTGAGGAATAAGATCATTCATAACTCCTAAAAGTATTAATCATCATTTTATGGTAATTAAATTTGTAATAGGAATCTAAATATATGGTGAAATATTCCATCCTCATCCTCAAGTCCCATTGTGTTGTCGATGTTGTCTGTATTGTTCTTATATCAATTATAACTCTATAAATGGCCCTCTCCTTCTCAATGATTTCCACTAGAGTAACTCACCACACTATTTACATTAGGTGATATCAAATTCATATAATAATTTTTTAGATTATATGATCCATTTGTAGTGATATTTTATATCCCCATATCTTCATTATTATTTATGATTAATCAATGAATCTGTGATATAATCTCTTTGTTCTTTGTTCCATGTCTAAATATTTATTATCCAATGTAATTATGAATAATTCAATTCTATTTCATGTATATTCATTATTCCATTTTAAATATATAGTTTATTTAATATATGGATATTTTGGATTCTCACAACCCTTATTGTGTTGGGGTGTTCCCCCCACCATGGTGAAACTGGTCAGTGAAAGATCCAAAAATATATATATAATCTAATAGATATTAAGTGGTTTCTAATTTTCTCATCAAAATAAAACTAAAAAATTTACCATGATATAATTTTGGCTTTCACATCATTTATTTTGGGGCTCTTTCTCATTTAAGAGATCCCACTAGACTGATTAAAAAATTGGCATTATATAAAACGTTGAAATATAGGATTAATAAAAATAACATTAAACATGATATTTTTATCATTGAAACACCTAAATACCCTTTTATCCAAAAATTATACCATATTATCTATGGTATTTTTTATTAGATGACATAATATCACCTTATGGTGGCACATTCTATCACAACTAAATGTGTATTTCTTTGAAAATCAAGAAACAAGGCCTAATTTTTTTGAGAATGGTAGAAGATAAATCTGTTGTGGAAACCAATGATTTCAAGAAGTTATTATTGATGATTCAACATCTTGATGATATGGGCGTTGAATTGAAGTCTTTGTTCAGAATGAATTGTTATAATTGATGTTTTATAAATCATATAAAAAATAGAGTTCATCACTCATCGAATAAGAACATTAAAATCAACTGACATTTTATCACGTAAAAGGTGGAGCATGGGAATAAGAATTTGGAGAATGTGTCTATAGAAAAATGGGTTGTGGACATTGTAAAAAAAGTCCTTACATAAATAAGTGTTCGAGTATAAGGACCCGGACTTAAAACATTACTTACTATTGAATTAAATGAATAATTCACATTAAGGATCTCTTCAGGTTTATATTTTTAGATAATTAGATCATTACTATTACATCTCAAAGATTACAAAGTAGACACATCTACTCATTTTCCTTTTTCTCACAAAATAAAAACTCTTGAACAAAAGAGTCATGTCTAGTACCATGTTTTAGACATCATGACATTTCCTTGATCCCATCCTTGACCCTATTTAACTTTATGTCATGTGAAAAACATTTCAAAAACATGGGTTGAGCATAAAATGCTCAGCAAGGGATATAACAATACGGAAAGAAAACATTAGTCCATGTATACATAAGAATCAATGAAATCATACTTTACTAAAAAAACATAAGCACTTTAACATACCTCGTGAAATAAAAATATTTACGAATAACTCATAGAAATCACAAGACATAATGGTAACTTGAGGCAGTCATAACATTCTTACGTAGGAAGGAACCCTAATGGTTACATTTGGAATACCCATCACAGTATATTCCCTAAATCTCTTTGGAGAAACCATAAAGTTTAACCCCTTTGCGTTACCCAAAGCATTGGAGAGCTATCACGGGCTCACCCACCCTTAGTTTATCATGGAACCACCCATCTTCATTAACAATGGCCAAGAACCATAACATAAGCGTATCACATAAATAATCCATAAAGGAAACATAACATTTCCACATTTCAATCACAAGATATCAATACAACACATTGACATAATAAAAACATTTTCAATACCATTTTCAATACCTAAATAAAAGAAATGTAAAACATGGTATTTATTTTTCATTTAAATAATGTATGGCTTGTAGAGGAAGTCGACACTCAAATAATGGTCACGGAGGCAGGGAATTCATTGTCACCTCATACGTAAAAACATTCCCTTTTTTCGTTTTGGTAAACGCTTCATATAAAAAGATTCCTTTTGAATAATATTAAAATTCAAAGGGGTTTATACATCGTATAAATGAACGTTGTGTATAAAACAAAATATAACTCAATGAAAGGAGATTGAGAAGAAGTCATATACCACTTTGAAGTTTTTAACATTTTAAACCATTAATATCCATATAAATAAATCCTTATAAACCATTTTTAATACATGGATATTAATGAGAAATATTTATAAGAATAAATCCTTAAAACATTTAAAACGATATTTTAGTTAAATAGTTTTTAACAAAATGAGAGACACTTGAATACAAATAATTGAGGAATAACATTTAATCAAATCTTTATAATATCATTAGAATAAAGGTATTCATGATATAATATGCCAAAGGATAGTATAAATACCATATAATAGTGAATTGGTGCATAACAACAATGAAGTCTCATAAGAATGTAGAATGAGATGAAATCCCTTGTAAAGAATGTATCCTTAAAATAAAGATAAATCAATCTCATAATTATGTGTTAAAAATATAAATACACCCAATATAAGTGGATATTAAGTGTAAAACAACCATAGGTCATTCACAAATATTCATAGGATGACATATTCAATTACTACAATTTGAACCCAAAGAAATCAAAATTGGGTTAAGAAGTTCCCTTGTAAAAAATTCGACAGCCTAATGGCATCACATTAAAATTCAAAAAATGAGTTGAGAGTGAAAATGGTATCTCATCACTTGGACATAAAATTTACATTAATAAGGATATACAAGAACATATCCCAGCATAAAAAGATGTAAATTAAAATACATAACAAAATATGTCTTTTAAAAAGAGGTGTGTGAAAGGTCCCCTTACCGATTTGGGCAACATTCAAAACATACACCCCATGAAAGAAGGGTCATACAATGAAGAGGTAAATACCCATAAATGAGATAATATTATACAAATATTAAAATAATTGGCAGTACATACACCACACAAAAGGAAATAGTGGCAAATGTAGCATGAATATCACGGGAATAAAAAGTGAGATGAAAATCCCCTTATGA
The DNA here is from genome assembly GCA_963277665.1 of Viscum album. Taxonomy (NCBI): domain Eukaryota; kingdom Viridiplantae; phylum Streptophyta; class Magnoliopsida; order Santalales; family Viscaceae; genus Viscum; species Viscum album. The sequence goes on along the minus strand of OY728133.1, from coordinate 185,904,856 downwards.
AAATTCGGCAGCCTAACGACGCCACATAAAACTTCCAAAAGTGGGTTGATGAGATAAAATAGGGTCCCTCATCACATGAACATAAAAATTACAGGAATAGGAATATAAAATAACATCCTCCAACATAAGAACATGGAGAATAAAAGAAATGACATAAAAGAGAGTACTTGAAAAGAAAGAGAGAGGTAGGATCTCTTACCTCAAGTCCAACTTGTCTTGTTTGATTCATTATATTCATGAATAATAATCTTTTGTCAATTTATAATTTCATAAGGACCTCCTTTAAATTTTATTATTCAATTAATATCACATATTATAATGTTATAATAATTAGTTAATTATGTGAGTTCATATCAGATGTTTTTGTCAATGTTTGGAACATGAGTCAAAAATGATCTTGTTTGAAACGAATTGTCCGTGTAGTTATAAGTAAATAATCTTCAGAATAGTATTAATGATTTAAATATCATATATATTGAGTAAATATTCATTTTATTCTATTACATAACATTTGGAGATAAAAAGAAATAAAATGCACCGTTCATGGAGACGGTAGGCCGTACATACGCATGAACGCTACTTTCATTTCATTGTCATATTAATAGAATTTAAAAATAATTGAGAGATATATATATTATAATTCCATTATAATATATATGTTATATAGGTCATATAAGTTCATTAATTTCATTATTTATACATTCCATGTGTTGCATGAATGAGTCACATCACTTGAGGGGGTGGTAGTCTACACTCCCTTATATGAAATTATTGCATTTTCACAACATGCAAAGAATCAAAGTATGTTTTAAATATAAAATACAGAATCATATAGAAAACATAAATACCATATATATCAAATATAAAATAAAGTGACATCATAATGGCAATCATTAAAGGTTTTAAAATAATATTGAACAATCATTGTTTTGTGAGGCAGTAATTCGCCATCCAGAGAAATAGTATGTTCATTTACCATTAGATGGATGTGTGTGTAAGTGTAGCTCGAATAATTCTTATAAAAAAATCATAGAATATTAAATATACTTGTTTTGTTACAAAATAAAGTAATAAAAAGAGTTTAGGGGGCTGAGATGAAAAATAAAACAAAATAACATAAGAGAATACATTACCTTTAAATCGGGTAACTCCCTTTGAATTGAACCAAAAGGGATTCTTGAAGAGCTTTCTTCCCAAGGTGTGGCTTCAATGATGCATATAGGTATGTGGAGAGATGAAATGGTCTGGGGTTGGCCGAGCCAAAGGCTTGAGAGGCGTGGGTAAAGAGGTAGAGATGGGGGCCATTTATAAGAGGGAGGAGGGGCACTCTTGGAAATTAAATAAATGGTACTTTATATTAAAATGAGTTTCAGATTTTAAAGGCCCCACATTGATATATTTCTAGGATAAGGTGATAAGGGTTCTAAATATACTCATACAATAGTTTTTGGATGAGTGTATGTCTTATATTTTACATTATCTTTTCATTTTATTTAAATCGTTTATTAATGAGGTAATCGTTGCATCATCATGGTGTCATAAATAATTAATTTATTTAATTTTAAAAAATTATAAAAAAAATACTATGATGTAGGAAATATTTTTATATTTATAATGACTATTTATAGTCTAAGATTCCATATATAATAACAAAACTAAAATTGATTTACTTAGTTGTTACATACTTTTGTGATATTCCCCTTTAAAAATAAATGATAAAGTGTCACCATCACACAAACGTGATTACATGGGGTCCCTAAGTTAAGCACAAGGCATCCCATGGTCGGCCATGAAACAAACAGTATAATTAGGACACATTTTGGGGTCATTTGGAATTATTATGATATTATTTTATTATCCTTATCTACCCGATTACTAATTAATCACGATAAATAAAGATAATTACCGTCGTTACTATTCATAAAGTCCAAATACAATAGTGTCTTAATTAAATATTTTGTCCCTTATGATTCCAAATATGGAAACCATTTTACCAAATTTCAAATACAGAAATTTCAATAATTAATTTAAAAATAATTCTCGTTGTCAAAACAACTAGTAGGTTCTTGTAAGCAATATCTAAGAAAAGATTGGCACTTGTATATGTCCATTATAAAAGTGAAATTAATTATAATGACCACCATTGAATTAAATGGTAAAAATATATTCTAATTACACTTTATAACAATTAAAAATATAATCTAACCATATAACTAATTTATATGAAAAATGCAGTTTTGAAGTAAAATGCAGTATTTTTCATTATTCATTAAAAAATGAACATTGTCAGAAAAATACCAAAAATATATCCAAAGTAAATTTAAATTTCCCAATTATAAAGAATAATATTATTTTGACAAATAGAGCTTATGAAATTGTCAAAAGTTAGATTTAAAAAAGGATCTCCATCAAAAGCCTGTAAAATAATCTTTTAAAAATATTAGAGTATTTATTCTTAAAATTGGATTCATTTTCATTTTAAGCCTCTAAAGTTTATTGGATAAAAGTAAATTTTTTTGACAAACATATATAATAATTTTGTAGTTAGTTATGTTCATTCCTATCATTTCAACGGCTAGGTGTTAACTACCATTTAAAATAATATTATTTTATTATTAGAGTGCAACTGAAGATTTCCAAGAAACTCGTTGTGGTGTATTGGGTACACCATCGAGCATAGCGTTCCATATAAATTAGTATTAACATTTTATTCACAAATATGGATAAATATGAAAAAGTAATATTCTTTATTTACCTAGGATGTTACATCCTTCCCCCCTTTTCGGAATTTCATCCTCGAAATTTTAAAATTGGTCTCAGAAACTTCCTTGAAAGTCCCACATCGAGAAAGGAGTAAATTAAACTATCACTTTAAAAGAAAGGAAGAGAAGTACAATGGTCACCTGAGTTAACCAATACTGGGATTCCATGTTGGAAAACATGGATATGGAAGAAAAAACAAATGGTCATGTTCTGATGGAGAGTGATAGAAACATGTTTAGGAGAAAGTTAACCACCAGATAATCACAAACTTGTGACGAGTTATAAGGTAATTGATTCCCAAGTAGGAAAAATTAACAGAACACATTTTTGTTTTTTGTTACTTTCCATTGAGGAATTTCTTTATTAGCTTAACTAAAACATAATGAAACATACTTACTTTTCGTGTATACTTTCATCTCTTACTATATTTCATACACAAACTCATTTTTCCTCCAAAAGACGAGTATTTAGGATAACTTGTTCACATTAAGAGCACTATAATCAACTTCTTGAGAACCACCTAATCCACAAAAAAGAACTATTTATTTTCCATGTCTTTATATATTAACCAAAACCAAAACCAAAAAGGTTAGTACAAGATCAGATAATCCCAAAACCGATAATTTTTTTACAAATAGAAAAACTAATCATAATCTCCAAAATTTGTCAAACAGTACACAAAGTTCAAAAAAGATCATTCAATAAACATCTATCCATATAATTCGACAAAGTAATCAAAACTAATATTGAAACCCAAATCTCTGAAGTATTTAATCACATAGTCTTCCAAGATAAATCTTAACATTTATCTCCAAATAACATCATCTTCTCTTAATGTCTCATATTGAAAAGAAATTAGCCTAATCACATATCCTCCATGATAGGTTAATCATATCCATAGATAACCCCAAATAAACTTACTCTTGATTCATAAAATCATCTAACTAAAAAGAATCAGTCAAACTAACAAAGGACTTCACATAGTCACGTGGTAGGTGATAAATACCAGTCGCACTTTGGTTGTGGGTTCGATTCCCGCAGCTTTGTCTGACGTGGCGGGTTGTCACACGGTCTTCTTGTTGTCCTTTTTCTAAAACTACATAATTCTTATAACATTCCCCAAAAAGAGATAAAATCTTCAAAAGTAACCATTACATAATTTTACCTCAAGTTTATCTCATGCCTTTCGTATTCCATTATATCATATAGTAACCCATAATTACATCAATGTAAGGATCTTATAAACCCTAATGGTTACCTTTATAATTATTACTTGAAATTCCACGTCGAGTTTGTTCTCTCATACATGATTCGTTAGATAACTCACCAAGGTTAAGTGGTTGATCATGACTCTTAATAGTTGGATTAGAATAACCACGAGATTCCTCATTAAATCCCCAATTTCATCCAGTCTCATAATCAGAGAACCACCACAGTTTCCTTCATACCCATTGTCACTTTGGTTCCTGCTTGATCCTTCCATTTACTAAAACCAAAAATGTTAGTGAGAGTATATCAACAAATTCATCATGTACTAAAGATGAAGATAAACACTAAGATATACATATCCATGTTATCTCAAACACATTCCAACTTTCAAAAATAACAATGACTCCATCTAATATAATAACCATTGTGGTTATACACAATTTTTCACTTATGCTTAATCCACACTCTAACATATAAAGTTATCTAAACCGACCTATGATACCAACTATAAGGACCTGGCCTTAAAACATTACTTAATATTGAATTAAATTAATAATTCACATTAAGGATCTTTTCATGTTTAGAGTTTTAGAGAATTAGATCATAACTATTAAATTTTTAAGATTACAAAGTTGACACATCTACTCAGTTTCAATTTTTTTCACAAAATAAAAACTCTTGAAAAAAAGAGTCATGTCTAGTTCCTTGTTTTAGATAGCATGACATTTCCTTGATCTCATCCTTGACCCTATTCCACATTATGTCCTGTAAAAAACATTTCAAAAACATGGGATGAGCATAAAATGATCAGTAAGGGTTACAACAATACGGAAAGAAAACATTAGTCCATGTATACATAAGAATCAATGAAATCATAATTTACTCATAAAACATAATCACTTTAACATATCTCATGAAATCATAAGATTTACTAATAACTCATAGAAATCATAAGTCATAAAGGTCACTTGAGGCATTCAAAACATTCTTACATAGGTAGTAACCCTCATGGTTACATTTGGAATACCCATCACAGTACATTCCATAAATCTCTTCAGAGAAACCCTAACGTTTAACCCCTTCACGTTACTCAATGCATTGGAGAAAAATCACAGCCTCACCCACACTTAGTTTATCACGGAACCACCCGTCTTCATAAAAAATTCCCAAGAACCATAACATAATTGTATCACATAAAGCAAACATAAAGGAAACATTACATTTCCACATTTCAATCACAATATATCAATACAAGACATTTATATAATAAAAACATTATCAAAACCGTTTTCAATACCAAAATAAAAGAAAATTAAAACATGGTATTTATTTTTCATTTAAAAAATGTATGGCTTATAGATGTAGTCAAAACTCAAATAATGGTCACGACAGTAGAAAAGTCATTGTAGCCGAATACGTAAAAAAATTCCCTTTTTTCATTTAGTAAAACGCTTCATATAAAAATATTCCTTTTGAATAAAAGTAAAATTCAAAGGGGTTTATACATCATATAAAAGAAATCTATGTATAAAAAAAATGTGCCTCAATGAAAGGAGATTGAGACGAATTCCTATACCACATTGATGCTTTTAACATTTTAAAAAATTAATATCCATATTAATAAATCCTTAAAAACTATTTTGAAAACAGGGATATTAATGAGAATTTTTTATAAGAATAAATCATTAAAACATTTAAAACGATATTTTAGTTAATGAGTTTTTAACAAAATGTGAGACACTAGAAGACAAATAATTGAGGAATAAGATTTAATCCGAACATTATAATATCATGAGAATAAAGGTATTCATGATATAATAAGACAAAGGACAGTATATACACCATATAAGAGTGAATTGGATCATAACAACAATGAAGTCTCAAAAGAAATGTAAAATGAGATGAAATCCCTTGTAAAGAAGGTATCCTTAAATTAAGGATAAATCAATCTCATAATTATGTGTGACAAATATAAATACACCCAATATAAGTGGATATTAAGTGTTAAACAACCAGAGTTCATTCACACATATTCATAGGATGACATATTCAATAACTACAAGTTGAACCCAAATAAGTCGAAATTGGGTTAAGAAGTTCCCTTGTAAAAAATTCGACAGCCCAACGACGTCACATTAAAATTCAAAAAATGAGTTGATGAGAGAGAAAATGGTATCTCATCACTTGTACATAAAATTTACATAAATAAGGATATAAAATAACATATCCCAACCTATAATGATTTAAATTAAAAGACATAACAAAATAAGTCTTTTAAAAAGAGGAGTGTGAAAGGTCCCCTTACCGATTTGGGCAACTTTCGAAATGTACACCCCATGAAAGAAGGGTCATACAATGATGAGGTAAATACCCATAAATGAGAAAATATTATACAAATAGTAAAACAATGGTCAATACATACACCAAACAAAAGGAAATAGTTGCAAATATAGCATGAATATCACGGGAATAAAATGTGAGATGAAAATCCCCTTATGAAAATTCGGCAGCCTAACGGCACCACATAAAACTTCAAAAAATTGGTTGATGAGATAAAATAGGGTCTCTCATCACATGAACATAGAACCTACAACAATTTGAATATAAAATAACATCGTCCAACATAAGAACATGGGGTATAAAAGAAATTATATAAAAGAGAGTACCTGAAAAGAAAGAGAGAGGCAGGATCCCTTACCTTAAGTCCGACTTGTCTTAATTATTTCTTTATATTCCTGAATAATAAAAAAATTTCAATTTATAATTTCTTAAGTAACTCGTTTAATGTTTATTATCAAATTAATATAAAATATTATAATTTTATAATAATTAGTTAATTATGTGAGTTCATATCAGATGTTTTTGTTGATGTTTGGTACATGAGTCAAAAATGAACTTGTTTGAAAATAATTGTCCATGTAGTTATATGTAAATCATCTCTAGAATAGTATTAATGATTTAAATATCATAAATATCAAGTAAATATTCATTTTATTCTATTTTATAACATTTGGAGGAAAAAAGAAATAAAATGCACCGTTCATGGAGACGGTAGGCCGTACGTACGCATGAACACTACTTTCATTTCTTTGTCATATTAATGGAATTTAAAAATAATTGAGAGATAAATATATTATAATTACAGTATAATATATATGTTATATAGGTTACATAAGTTCATTAATTTTATTCTGTATACATTCCATGTATTTCATGAACGAGTCACATCACTTGAGGGGGCGGTAGTCCACACTCCCTCATATGAAATTATCGCATTTGCACAACATGCAAAAAATAAAGGTATGTTTTAAATATAAAATACATAAGAATATAGAAAACATAAATACCATATATATCAAATATAAAATACAGTGACATCATAATAGCCACCTTTAATGGTGTTAAAATAATATGGAACAATCATCGTTTCGTGAGGTAGTAATTTCCCATCCACATAAATAGTATGTTCTTTAACCATTAGACGGATGTGTGTGTAATTGTTGATCGAATACTTCTTATAAAAAATACTAGAATATTTAAGATAATGTTTTTTTAACAAAATAAATGAATAAAAATATTTTAGGGGTTGGAGAAGCAAAATAAAACAAAAGAAAATAAGAGAATACATTACCTTTAAATCGGGTAACACCATTTGGTTGGAACCAAAAGGGTATTTTGAAGAGCTTTATGCCCAAAGTGAGGCTTCAATGATGAATATAGGGACGTGGAGAGATGAAATGGGCAGGTTTTGGCCGAGCCAAAGGCATGAGAGGTGTGGGTAAGGAGGTCGATCTGTGGGCCATTTATAAGAGGGAGGAGGGGCACTCTTGGAAAGTAAAAAAATTGTACTTTATATTAAAATGAGTATCAGATATTAAAGGTCCCAAATTGATATATTTCAAGGATAAGGTGATAAGGGTTCGAAATATACTCATCCAATAGTTTTTTGACAAGTTTAAGTCTTAGAGTTTACATTATCTTTCTCTTTTATTTAAATCGTTCATTAATGAGGTAATCACTGCATCATCATGTTGTCATAAATAATTTAATTTATTTAATGTCTAACAATTATAAAAAAAATACTATGATGTAATAAATCTTCTTATCTTTCCAATGAATATTTATAGTTTAAGATAACATTTATACAGACAAAACTAAAATTGATTTACTTCGGTGTTACATACTTTTGTGATATTCTTCTTTCTTTAAAAATAAAATGATAGTGTCACCATCACCCAAAAGTGATTCCATGGGGTCCCTAAGATAGGAAAAAGGAATCCCATGTTTGGCCATGACACAAAAAGTAGCATTAGGACACATTTTTGTGTTATTTGGTATTATTATGATATTATTTTATTATCCTTAACCACCCGATTACTAATTAATCATGATAATTAAAGATAATTACCGTCGTTACTATTCATAATGTCCAAAACACAAGAATCTAAATTACATAATTTTGACCATATGATTCCAAATATGGAATCCATTTTACCAAATTTTAAATACATAAATTAAAATAATTAATTTAAAAATAATTCTCGTTTTCAAAAAAATTAGCGGGTGTTTTTGAAGCAATAACTATGAAAAGTTTGGCACTTGTTTAGGTCCATTTTAATAAAAAATTAATTCTAATTACCACCATTGAATTAAATGGTAAAAATATATTCTAATTAAACTTTAAAAAAATTAAAAATATAATCTAACCATATAATTAATTTCGATGAAAAAAGCAGTTTTTAAGTAAAATGCAGTATTTTTCACTATTCATTAAAAAATGAACACTGTCAGAAAAATACAAACAATGTATCCAATGTAGATTTAAATGTCCTAATTCGAAAGAATAAGATTATTTTGACAAATATATCTTATTAAATTGTTAAAAGTTATATTTAAAAAAGGTTCGCCATCAAAAGGCGGTAAAATAATCTTTTAAAAATATTAGAGTATTTATTCTTAAAATTGGATTTATTTGCATTTTAATCCTCTAACATTTATTGGATAAAAGTAAAAATATTTCACATAGATAGAAAATCATTTCTTAGTTAGTTCTGTTCATTCCCGCCATTACAATGTCTAGTCATTAACTACCATTTAAAATAATATTATTTTATTATTAGAGTGCAACGTAAGATTTCCAAGAAACTCATTGTTGCGTAATGGGTACGCCATCGAGAATAGTGTTCCATTTAAATTAGTATTAACATTTTATTCACAAATATGGATAAATATGAAAAATTAATATTATTTATTTACCTGGGATGTTACATCCTTCCCCCCTTTTGGGAATTGCGTCCTAGCAATTTTAAAATTGTCTCGGAATCATCCTTGAATGTCCCACATCATGAAACGAGTAAATTAAACGATCTCTTTAAAAGAAAGAAAGAGAAGTACAATGTTCACCTGAGTTAACCCATACTAGGATTCCATGTAGGAAAACATGGATATGGAAGAAGAAATAAATGGTCATGCTCTGATGGAGAGTGATAGAAACATGTTTAGGAGAAAGTTAACCACCAGATAATCACAAACTTTTGATGGGCTAAACGGTATTTGATTCCATAGTAGGAAAAATTAACACACAAAATTTTTGTTTTAAGTTAATTTTCATTGAGGAATTTATTTATGATCTTATGAAAAACATAAGGAAACATACTTACTTGTCCTGTAGACTTTCATCTCTTACTATATGTCTTAGACAAACTCATTTGTTCCTCCAAAAGACGAGTATTTAGGATAACATGTTCACATTAAGTGAACTATAATCAACTTCTTGAGAATCACCTAATCCAAAAAATAGAACCATAAATTTCCCATGTCTTTATACCTTAACCAAAACCAAAACCAAAAAGGTTAGTACAAGATCATATAATCCCAAAACGAATAATTTTTTTACAAAAATAAAAACTACTCATAATCTCCAACATTTGTCAAAAAGTACAAAAAGTTCAAAAAAGACCATTCAATAAACATCTATCCATAAAATTCTATAAATTAATCAAAACTAATATTGACACCCAAATCTATGATGGATTTAATCACATAGTCTTCCAAGAAAAATCTTAACATTTATCTCTAAATAACATCAGCTTATCTTAAAGTCTCGTATGGAAAACTAATTAGCCAAATCAAATATCCTCCATGATAGGTTAGTCATATCCATAGATAACCCAAAATCAACTTACTCTTGATTCATAAAATCATCTAACTAAATATAATCAGTCAAACTAACCAGGTACTTCACATAATCCAGTGGTAGGTGATAAATACCAGTCGCTCTTTGGTTGTGGGTTCGATTCCCACAGCTTTGTCTGACGTGATGGGTTGTCACATGGTCTTCGTGTTGTCCTATTTCCAAAACATTATAATTCTTATAACATTCCCCAAAAAGAGATAAAATCTTCAAAAATAACCATAAAATAATTTAACCTCAAGTTTATCTCATGCCTTTCGAATTCCATCATATCATGTAGTAACCCATAATTACCTCAAATTAAGGATCATATAAACCCTAATGGTTACCATTATAATTATTACCTGAAATTCAACATCGAGTTGGTTCTCTCATACATGATTCATTACAGATCTCACAAAGGATCAATTGGTTTCTCAGGACTCTTAATAGTTGGTTTAGAATAACCACGAGATTCCTCATTTCATCTAGTCTCTTCATCAGAGAACCACCATAGTTTCCTACATACCCATTGTCACTTTGGTGCCTGCTAGATCCTTCCATTTAATAAAACCAAAAATGTCAGTGTGAGTATATCAACAAAATCAACATGTACTAAAGAGGAAGATAAACACTAAGATATACTTATCCAAGTTATCTCAAACTCATTCCAACATTCAAAAATAACAATGACTCCATCTAATATAATAACCATTGTGGTTATACACATCTTGTCACTTATGATTAAACAAAACTCTACCCTCTATAGTTATCTAAACCTACCTCTGATACCAACTATAAGGACCCAGACTTAAAACATTACTTAATATTGAATTAAATGAATAATTCACATTAATGATCTTTTCAGGTTATGAGTTTTAGAGAATTAGATCATAACTATTACATCTCAAAGATTAAAAAGTAGACACATCTACTCAGTTTCCATTTTTTTTACAAAATAAAAACTCTTGAACAAAAGTTTCATGTCCAGTTCCTTGTTTTAGATAGCATGACATTTCCATGATCCCATCCTTGACCCTATTCCACTTTATGTCCTCTGAAAAACATTTCAAAAACATGGGATGAGCATAAAAACCTCAGTAAGGGTTATAACAATACGGAAAGAAAACATTAGTCCATGTATACATAAGAATCAATGAAATCATACTTTACTCATAAAATATAATTACTTTAACGTACCTCATGAAATCCTAATATTTACGAATAACTCTTAAAAATCATAATACATAATGGTAACTTGAGGAATTCATAAAATTCTTACGTAGGGAGTAACCCTCATAGTTACGTTTGAAATACCCATCACAATATATTCCCTAAATATCTTCGGAGAATCCTTAACGTTTAACTCTTTCGTGTTACACAATGCATTGGAGAGCTGTCACGGGCTCACCCGCCCTTAGTTTATCACGGAACCACCCGTCTTCATAAACATTTCCCAAGAACCATAACATAATCGTATCACATAAGGCATGCATAAAGGAAACACAACATTTCCACATTTCAATGAAAATATATCAATAAAAAACATTGATATAATAAAAAAATTATCAAAACCATTTTCAATACCAAAATAAAATAAAAGTAAAACATGGTATTTATTTTTCACTTAAAAATGTATGGCTTGTAGAGGAAGTCGAAACTCAAATAATGGTCACAGCGGCAGAGAAGTCGTTGTCTCCGCATACGTAAAAACATTCCCGTTTTTTCATTTAGTAAAACGCTTCGTATAAAAAGATTACTTTTGAATAAAAGTAAAAGTCAAAGGGGTTTATACATCCTATAAATGAAATCTATGTATAAAAAAAATATACCCCAATGAAAGGAGATTCAGACGAAGTCCTATACCACTTTGAAGCTTTTAACATTTTAAACCATTAATATCCATATAAATAAATCCTTAAAAACCATTTTGAAAACATGGATAATAATGAGAAATATTTATAAGAATATATCATTAAAACATTTAAAACGATATTTTAGTTAAAGAGTTTTTAACAAAATGAGAGACACTTGAATACAAATAATTGTGAAAAAACATTTAATCAGAACTTTATAATATCATGAGAATAAATGGATTCCTGATATAATATGCCAAAGGACAGTATATACACCATATAAGAGTGAATTGGTGCATTACAACAATGAAGACTCAAATGAAATGTAAAATGAGATGAAATCCCTTGTAAAGAATGTATCCAAAAATTAAGGATAAATCAATCTTATAATTATGTGTGACAAATATAAATACACCCAATATAAGTGGATACTAATTGTAAAACAACAAGAGGTCATTCACACATATTCATAGGATGACATATTCAATAACTACAAGTTGAACCCAACTGAATAGAAATTAGGTTAAGAAGTTCCCTTGTAAAAACTTCGACAGCCTAACGACGTCAAATTTAAATTCAGAAAGTGAGTTGATGAGAGAGAAAATGGTATATCATCACTTGGACATAAAATTTACATCAATAAGGATATAAAATAACATATCCCAACATAAAAATATGTAAATTAAAAGTCATAACAAAATAATTCTTTTAAAAATAGGAGTGTGAAAGGTCCCCTTACTGATTTGGGAAACTTTTGAATCGTACACCCCATGAAAGAAGGGTCATACAATGAAGATGTAAATATCCATAAATGAGAGAATATTATACAAATATTAAAATAATGGGCATTAAATACACCACACAAATGTAAAAAGTGGAAAATGTAGCATGAATCTCATGGGAATAAAAAGTGAGATGAAAATCCCCTTAAAAAATTTCGACAGCCTAACAGCTCCACATAAAACTTCCAAAAATGTGTTGATGAGATCAAATAGGTTCTCTCATCACATGAAAATAAAAATTACATAAATAAGAATATAAAGGAACATCCTACAACATAAGAACAGGATCATAAAAGAAATGACATAAAAGAGAGTACTTGAAAAGAAAGAGAGAGGTACGATCCCATACCTCAAGTCCACCTTGTCTTGTTTGTTTCTTTATATTACTGAATAATAAACTTTTTTAAGTTTATAATTTCTTAAGGAACTCATTTGAATTATATTATTCAATTCATATCACATATTATAATGTTGTAATACTTAGTTAAATATGTGAGTTCATATCAGATGTTTTTGTCGATGTTTGGTACATGAGTAAAAAATGAACTTGTTTGAAAAGAAGTGTCCATGTAGTTATAAGTAAATCATCTCCAGAATAGTATTAATGATTTATATATCATATATATCCAGTAAATATTTAATTTATACTATTCCATAACATTTGGTGATGAAAAGAAATAAAATGCACCGTTCATGGAGACGGTAGGCCGTAAGAACGCATGAACTCTTCTTTCATTTCTTTGTCATATTAATGGAATTTAAAAATAATTGAGATATATATATATTATAATTAAAGTATAATATATATGTTATATAGGTCACATAAGTTCATTAATTTCATTATTTATACATTCCATGTATTGCATGAACGTGTCACATCACTTGAGGGGGTGGTAGTCCACACTCCCTCACATGAAATTATCGCATTTTCACAACATGAAAAGAATAAAGGTATGTTTTAAATATAAAGTACCGAAGCATATAGAAAACATAAATACCATATATATCAAATATAAAATAAAGTGACATCATAATGGCAACCTTTAAATGTGTTAAAAGAATATTGAACAATCATCATTTCTTGAGGCAGTAATTCTCCATCTACAGAAACAGTATGTTCTTTAACCATTAGACGGATGTGTGTGTATGTGTATCTAGAATCCTTCTTATAAAAACATTATATAATATTTAAGATACTGATTTTGTTACAAATTAAAGTAATAAAATGAGTTTAGGGGGTTGGAGAAGCAAAATAAAACAAAATAACATAAGATAAGACATTACCTTTAATTAAGGAAACTCCGTTTGGTTTGAACCAAAAGGGTTTATTGAAGAGATTTATGCCCAAGGTGAGGCTTCAAGGATGAATAGAGAGATTTGGAGAGAATAAATGGCCAGGTATTGGCCGAGAAAAAGGCTTGGGAGGTGTGGGTAAGGAGGTAGAGGTGGGGGCCATTTATAAGAGGGAGGAGGGGAACTTTTGAAAAGTAAAGAAATGGAACTTTATATTAATATGAGTTTCAGATTTTAAAGGTCCCACCTTGATATATTTCAAGTATAATGTGATAAGGGCTCTAAATATACTCATCCAATAGTTTTTGGTCAAGTTTAAGTCTTAGATTTTACATTATCTTTTCATTTTATTTAAATCGTTCATAAATGAGGTAATCGCTGCATCCTCATGGTGTCATAAATTAATGAATTTATTTAATGTCTAAAAATTATAAGAAAAATACTATGATGTAAGAAATATTTTTATCTTTCTAATGATTATTTATATTTGAAGATAATATTTACACAGACATACCTAAAATTTATTTACTTAGGTGTTACATACTTTTTTGATATTCTCGTTTCTTTAAAAATAAAATGATAAAGTGTCACCATCACCCAAATGTGATTCCATGGGGTCCCTAAGTTAGGCACAAGGCATACCATGATCGAACATGACACAGCCAGTAGAATTAGGATACATTTTGGAGTCATTTGGAATTATTATGATATTATTTTATTATCCTTAACTACCCGATTACTAATTAATCACGATAATAAAAGATAATTACCGTCGTTACTATTCATAATGTCCAAAAACAAAAGATTATTAATTACATAATTTTGAGATTCTGATTATATATATGGAATCCATTTTACCAAATTTTAAATACATAAATTGCTATAATTTATTTAAAAATAATTCCTTTTGTCAAAACAAATAGAGGGTTTTTTTGAAGCAATATCTATGAAAGGTTTGGCACTTGTTTATGTCCATTTTAAAAGTGAAATTAATTATAATGACCACCATTGAATTATATGATAAAAATATATTCTAATTAAAATTTAAAACAATTAAAAATATTATCTAATCATATAATTAATTTAGATGAAAAATCAGTTTTGAAGTAAAATGCAGTATTTTTCATAATTCATTAAAAAATCAACATTGTCAGAAAAATACCATAAATATATCCAAAGTAAATTTCAATGTTCCAATTATAAATAAGAAGATTATTTTGGAAAATAGAGCTTATGAAATTTTCAAAATTTATATTTAAAAAAGGTTCTCCATCAAAATTAGGTAAAACAATCTTTAAAAAATATTAAAGTATTTATTCTTAAAATTGGATTCATTTGCATTTTAAGAATCTAACCTTTATTGGATAAAAGTAAAAATATTTTACAAACATATGTAATCATTTTCTAGTTAGTTATGTTCATTCCTACCATTACAATGGCTAGGAGTTAAATACCATTTAAAATAATATTATGTTATTATTAGAGTGCAACGTAAGATTTACAAGAAACTCTTTGTTGCGTATTGGGTACGCAATAGAGCATAGCGTTCAATTTAAATTAGTATTAACATTTTATTCACAAATATGGATAAATATTAAAAATTAATATTCTTTATTTACCTGGGATGTTACATCCTTCCCCCTTTTTGGGAATTGCATCCTCACAATTTTAAAATTGGTCTCGGAAACTTCCTTGAATGTCAAACATCTGGAAAGGAGAAATTAAACTATCACTTTAAAAGAAAGAAAGATAAGTACAATGGTCACCTGAGTTAACCCATACTATGATTCCATGTATGAAAACATGGATATGGATGAGAAAACAAACGATAAAGTTCTGATGGAGAGTGATATAAACATGTTTAGGAGAAAGTTATCCACCAGAAAATCACAAACGTGTGATGGGTTAAACGGTATTTGATTCCACAGTTGGAAATATTAACAGACAACATTTTTGTTTTAAGTTAATTTTCATTGAGGAATTTATTTATGATCTTAACTAAAACATAAGGAAATATAATTACTTGTCATGTAGACCTTCATCTCTAAGTATATTTCTTACACAAATTCATTTTTTTCTCCAAAATATGAGTATTTAGGATAATATGTTCACATTAAGAGCACTATAATGAAATTCTTGAGAATCACATAATCCAAAAAAGAGAAATACATTTTTCCCATGTCTTTAGACCTTAACTAAAACCAAAACCAAAAATTTTAGTACAAGATCAGATAATCCCAAAACGGATAATATTTTTACAAAAAGAAAAACTACTCATATTCTCCTAAATTTATCAAACAGTACACAAAGTTCATCAAAGACCATTAAATAAACATCTATCCATAAAATTCTTCCATGTAATAAAAACTAATATTGAAACCCAAATCTTTAAAGGATTTAATTACATAGTCTACCAAGGTAAATCTTAACATTTATCTCTAAATAACATCAGCTTAACTTAAAGTCTCATATTGAAAAGTAATTAGCCTAATCACATATCATTCATGATAGTTTCATCATATCCATAGATAACCCAAAATAAGATTTCTCTTGATTCGTAAAATCATTTAACTAAAAATAATCATTTAAACTAACCAGGGACATCACGTAGTCCAGTGGTAGGTGATAAATACCAGTCTCACATTGGTTGTGGGTTCAATTCCCGCAGCTTTGTCCGACGTGATGGGTTGTCACACGGTCTTCATGTTGTCATTTTTCCAAAACTATATAATTCTTTTAACATTCCCCAAAAAGAGATAAAATCTTCAAAAATAACCATAACATAATTTAACCTCAGGTATTTCCCATGCCTTTTGTATTCCATCATATCATGTAGTAACCCATAATTACCCCAAAGTAAGGATCATATAAACCCTAATAATTACCTTTATAATTATTACATGAACTTCCACATAGAGTTGGTTATCTCGTACATGATTAATTAGAGAACTCAACAAGGTTCAAGTGGTTGATCATGACTCTTAATAGTTGGTTTAGAATAACCAAAAGATTCCTCATTGAATCCCTCATTTCATCGAGTCTCTTAATCAGAGAACCACTACAGTTTCTTTCACACCCATTGTCAATTTGGTGCCTGCTAGATCCTTTCATTTACTAAAACCAAAAATGTCAGCATGAGTATATCAAAAAAATATTCTTATACTAAAGAGTAAGATAACCACTAAGAGAAACTTATTCAAGTTATCACAAACTCATTTCATCTTTCAAAAAAAACAATGACTCCATCTAATATAATAACCATTGTGGTTATACACAACTTGTCACTTATGCTTAAACAACACTCTAACCTCTAAAGTTATCTAAACCGACCTCTAATGCCAACGATAAGGAACCAACATTAAAAAATTACTTAATATTGAATTAAATGAATAATTCACAATAAGGATCTTTTCAAGTTTATAGATTTAGATAATTAGATCATAACTATTACATCTCGAAGATTAAAAAGTAGACACATCTACTCAGTTTCGATTTTTTCACAAAATAAAAACTCTTGAACAAAAGAGTCATGTCTAGTTCCTTTTTTTAGACAGCATGATATTTCCTTGATCCCATCCTTGACCCTATTCCACATTACGTCATGTGAATTTTTTTTAAAAACTTGGGATGAACATAAAATTCTCAGTAATGGTTATAACAATACGAAAATAAAACATTAGTCCATGTATACATAAGAATAAATGAAATCATACTTTACTCATAAAACATAAGAACTTTAACATACGTCATCAAATCATAATATTTACGAATAACTCATAGAAATCATAAGATATAAAGGTAACTTGGTCCATTCATAACATTCTTATGTAGGGAGTAACCCTCACGGTTACGTTTGGAATACCCATCACAGTATATTCCCAAAATCTATTCAGATAAACCTTAATGTTCAACTCCTTTGCGTTACCCAATGCATTGGAGAGCTATCATGGGCTCACCCTTCCTTAGTTTATCACGGAACCACCCATCATCATAAAAAATGCCCAAAACCATAACATAATCATATCACATGAAGCATGCATAAAGGAAACATAACATTTCCACATTTCAATCACAAGATATAAATACAACACATTGATATAATAAAAACATTATCAAAACCATTTTCAATACCAAAATAAATGAAAAGTAAATCATGGTATTTATTTTTCATTTAAAAAATGTATGGCTTGTAGAGGAATTCAAAACTCAAATAATGGTCACAACGGTGGAGAAGTCGTTGTCGCCGCATACGTAAAAACATTCCCTTTTTTCGTTTAGTAAAATTCTTCGTATAAAAAGATTTCTTTTGAGTAAAAGTAAATGTCAATGGATTTTATACATCATATAAAGGAAAGTTGTGTATAAAACAAAATATGCCTCAATGAAATGAGATTGAGACGATGTCCTATACCACTTTGAAGATCTCAACATTTTAATCCATTAATATCCATATAAATAAATCCTTAAAAACCATTTTGAAAACATGGATATTAATGAGAAATATTTATAAAAATAAATCATTAAAAATTTTAAAACGATATTTTATTTAAAGAGTTTTTAACAAAATGAGAGACACTTGAATACAAATAATTAAGGAATAACATTTAATCAAAACATTATAATATCATTAGAATAAATGGATTCATGATATAATATGACAATGGAAAGTATATACACCATATAAGGGTGAGTTGGTGCATAACAATAATGAAGTCTCAATAGAAATATGAAATGAGATGAAATCCCTTGTAAAGAAGGTATCCTTAAATTAAGGATAAATCAATCTCATAATTATGTGTGACAAATACAAATACACCCAATATAATTGGATATTAATTCTAGAAAAATAATAGGTCATTCAAAAATATTCATAGGATGAAATATTCAATAACGACAAGTTGAACCCAAATAAATCAAAATTGGGTTAAGAAGTTCCCTTGTAAAAAATTCAATAGCCTAACGGCGTCACATTACAATTCAGAAAATGAGTTGATGATAGAGAAAATGGTATCTCATCACATGGACATAAAATTTACATCAATAAGGATATACAAAAACATATACCCACATAAAAAGATGTAAATTAATAGGCATAACAAAATAAGTCTTTTAAAAAGGGGAGTGTGAAAGGTCCCCTTACCGATTTGGGAAAATTTCAAAACATACACCCCGTGAAAGTAGGGTCATACAATGAAGATTTAAA
Source organism: Viscum album (assembly GCA_963277665.1). Taxonomy (NCBI): domain Eukaryota; kingdom Viridiplantae; phylum Streptophyta; class Magnoliopsida; order Santalales; family Viscaceae; genus Viscum; species Viscum album. Next base: position 185,885,578 of record OY728133.1, on the reverse strand, counting down.
TACCCATAAATGGGAGAATATTATAAAAATATTAATATAATGGGTAGTACATACACCACACAAAAGGAAATAGTGGTAAATGTAGCATGAATCTCACGAGAATAAAAAGTGAGATGAAAATCCCCTTATGAAAATTCGGTAGCCTAATATCGCCACATAAAACTTCCAAAAATGGGTTGATGATATCAAATAGGGTCTCTCATCACATGAACATAAAAATTACAGAAATAGGAATATAAAATAACATCCTCCAATATGAAAACATGGAGCATAAAAAAATGACATAAAAGAGAGTACTTGAAAAGAAAGAGAGAGGTAGGATCCCTTACCTCAAGTTTGACTTGTCTTGTTTGTTTCTTTATATTCATGAATAATAATTTTTTTTCAATTTATAATTTCTTATGTACCTCCTTTAAAGTTTATTATTCAATTAATATCACATATTATAATGTTATAATAGTTAGTTAATTATGTGAGTTCAAATCAGATGTTTTTGTCGATGTTTGGTACATGAGTCAAAAATGAACTTGTTTGAAAAGAATTATCCATGTAGTTATAAGTACATCATCTCCAGAATAGTATTAATGATTTAAATATCATATATATCCAGTACATATTCATTTTATACTATTCCATAACATTTTGAGATAAAATGAAATAAAATGCACCGTTCATGGAGACGGTAGTCCGTACGTTTGCATGAACGCTACTTTCATTTCTTTGTAATATTAGTGGAATTTAAAAATAATTGAGAGATATATATATTATAATTCCTGTATAATATATATTTTATATTGGTCACATATGTTCATTAATTTCATTCTTTATACATTCAATGTATTTCATGAACGAGTCACATCACTTGAGGGGGCGGTAGTCCACACTCCCTCATATGAAATTATCATATTTGCACAACATGCAATGAATAAAGGTATGTTTTAAATATAAAATACATATGTATATAGAAAAAATAAATACCATATATATCAAGTATAAAATATAGTGACATCATAATGACCTCCTTTAAAGGTGTTAAAAGAATATTGAACAATCATCATTTCGTGAGGGAGTAATTCGCCATCCACAGAAACAGTATGTTCATTAACCATTAGACGGATGCATGTGTAAGTGTAGCTCAAATAATTCATATAACAACATCCTAGAATATTTAAGATACCGTAATTTTTTACAATATAATGGAATAAAAAGAGTTTAGGGGGTTTGAGAAGAAAAATAATACAAAAGAACATAAGAGAAGACTTTACCATTATGTCGGGTATCTCCCTTTGGTTTGACACAACAAGGGTTTCTTTAAGAGCTTTTTTCCCAATGTGAAGCTTAAATGATTAATAGAGGGATATAGAGAGATGAAATGGGAATGTTATTTCCTCGAAAAAGGCTTGAGAGGTGTGTGTAAGGAGGTAGAGCTGGGAGCCATTTATAAGAGGGAGGAGGGGCACTCTTGGAAAGTAAAGATATGGTACGTTATATTAAAATGAGTTTCAGATTTTTAAGGTCCCACATTGATATTTTTCGAGGATAAGGTGATAAGGGTTCGAAATATACTCATACAATAGTTTTTGGACAAGTGTAAGTCTTATAGTGAATATTATCTTTTCATTTTATTTAAATCGTTCATTAATGAGGTAATCGTTGCATCAACATGGTGTCATAAATAAATTAATTTATTTAATGTCTAAAAATTATAAAAAAATAATATGATGTTGGTAATATTTTTATCCTTCCAATGACTATTTATAGTCTAACATAACATTTACAAAGACAAAACTATAATTAATTTACTTAGGTGTTACATACTTTTGTGATATTCCCCTTTCTTAAAAAATAAAATGATAAAGTGTCACCATAACCCAAAAGTGATTCCATGGGGTACCTAAGATAGGAAAAAGGCATCCCATGGTCGTCCATGACACAACCTGTATCATTAATACACATTTTGGGGTCATTTTGTATTATTATATTATTATTTTATTATCCTTAACTACCCGATTACTAATTAATCACGGTAATTAAAGATAATTACCGTCGTTACTATTAATAATGTCCAAAAAACAAAAGAGCCTTAATTAAATAATTTCGACCTTTTGATTCTAAATATGGAATCCATTTTAACAAATTTTAAATACAGAAATTGCAATAATTAATTTAAAAATAACTCCGGTTGTCAAAACAAATAGTGGGTTTTTTTGAAGCAATATCTATGAAAAGTTTGGCACTTGTTTATGTCCATTTTCAAATTGAAATTAATTATAATTACCACCGTTGAATTAAATGGTAAAAATATATTTTAATTAAACATTAAAACAATTAAAAATATAATCTAACCATATAATTTATTTAGATGAAAAAAGCAGTTTTGAAGTAAAATGCAGCATTTTTCACTATTCATTAAAAAATGATCATTGTTAGAAAAATACCAAAAATGTATCCAAGGTAAATTTCAATGTCCAAATTCTAAAGAATAATATTATTTTTGACGAATATATCTTATTAAATTGTCAAAATATTGATTTAAAAAAGCTTCGTCGTCAAAAGGCGGTAAAATAGTCTTTTAAAAATATTAGAGTATTTATTTTTAAATTTAGATTAATTTTCATTTTAAGCCTCTAAAATTTATTGGATAAAAGTAAAATTATTTGAACAACATATATAATCATTTTGTAGTTAGTTCTGTTCATTTTCGCCATTATAACGGCTAGGCGTTAACTACCATTTAAAATAATATTATTTTATTATTTGAGTGCAACGTAAGATTTCCCAGAAACTCGTTGTTGCGTATTGGGTTCGCCATCGAGCATAGAATTCCATTTAAATAATTATTAACATTTTATTAACAAATATGGATAAATATGAAAAAGTAATATTCTTTATTTACCTGGGATGTTACATTGAGCATCATTAACTAGATTGTGGAGTTTATTCAACTTCCCACAGATGAAAAAGTTTGTATGTGAAAACCCTCTCCCTGAGGTATGATTTGTTTTCCCAAATGCATTGATCTATAATATTTACCCTATTGAAAAAAAGGAGTTACCATTAGTATCATTGATAAAGGGGGAGAATTTGTGGATATAAATGTGGGGGAAATTTTTTTAATTTAAAAAGGGGAGAGTCTGATGGGGGGATAAGTGAAGTATGGGGAGTTTTAAAATTTTATTATACTATTGCTGATTGATTAAATAATGTAGATCATGATAGATGGGGTCTGTGATGAATTCAGTTGAGTAGTCTTGGAATGTATTGATTCATTGATGAACAATGTGAGATAATCTTATTTCTCATTTTGATCATGGATAACATCATCATAGAGTTTTTGATTAGTAAATATTTTATCACTATCTAAATAAAAAGAAGTGAATTTTGGTACAAGATGGAAGAATATTTAATGAGGAATCAAAATATGAAATGTTTTAAACAAAACAAAAGGGGAATTTTTTTGGTAAAAAAAATACCTCTAGGTAACATTGTAGTGTTTTTGGGATGATTGTACTTGTTGAAAAATAATATTTCCATGGACTTATGTGGACTTTTAGAGAAATTTTTTACATGTTATGTTAACAATGATTCATGAAAATGAAATTCATTCTCTGGATATGGTATAGAAATATTCTTATACAAGACAACACTATTTCCCAGTGCTTAATAAATATTTGGAGTCTAAAATTTAGAAAAATTAATAATTTTTTTTTGAAAATAAATTAATTTTTCATAAAATTAAAAAGTTGCACACAAGGGTGAATGAATTTCACAATGTTCTGTCAAAGTGAATAATTAGGGTCACCACATCCAAATATGGAAAATTAATATGTTGCCTGAAATATTTTAAATTTAATTAAATTTAATGTTGTTTAACAAATGAGGCGCCACACATGGTGAAAGGAATACATCGATATTATGGACCAAATATTCTATCAAAACGTGATGTTCTACACATGATAATGTTACACACATAGTGGAAGGAAAAAAAGAATTTTTCATACATCGTTTTCTGAGTCTAAAAAGAGGATATTGTCCTCTCTTTTCATTATCTAAACCCTTACAGAATATCAGTGATCTAAATCGAGTAAGAGTTGTGAAAAAATAATATAATTTCTATGAAAAGATAATCGCATGAAGGAATGATTAAAATATCAATTATGTGTAGAAAATGAATTGTGTCTTCTTTTCCAAGGGAGTTTCTTACAATGTATAAAAGTTTTCTGAAATATGAATTTCAGCAGAAATATAAATTTTTGTTGTGATTTAGGAATTCCATGAAAAATTTAATTTTGACTGAAATTCAGAAGATATGTGTGCAAGTCTGAGATAGGTTGTTTGAAAGGAGAAGTTGTGTACCCCAATACGGACATGCCCAGAAATTCTGTTGTAATGGGGTGTTAATAAAGTGGATGAAATTGGAACATAATTATACACTAAATGAGGTGTAAAACATATTTATCCTATTAATCATAGTATACTCTTTGAAGGAGAATTTGGCCAATGTTTTCAATAGAGTAGTGATATTTTATATGTGATTGGTTGTAAAATAGGAGTGGTAGTATGTCTGCTCCAAAAAATGTAAAGGGAGTGACCCTAAGAATAGAATTACTTTATACCGACCCTTATTTTGGATTTTATCCTTTGTGGATTTTGTATATTTGAAAATCATCATTTTATGATCCTTTTATGTAGACCAAAGAGGGTGATCCATGTAAAATATATTTTTTTCATGCATGCGTTCATTTTTATTCATTCATTTTTTTGGGAAAGGAAGATAATATTGTTTTATTAACAAAGAAACAAGATCATAATGGGGATATATTTTAATATGTCATATGCTAATTCACCCTATTCTCTCATGGTATTTAACATATTTGGAATAAAAATATATATCAGAGGAACAGGTTCATTTTAGTGTTTCTATCAAAGGGGTTGAAATGGAGGTTGTTAATAATAAATGGATTCTAATATATAATGAAAAAAATTCAATTTTAAAAGAATCATATGTATCATTTTTTAATCATTATGTATTAATGACTATATAATAGAAACACACTGTATTTTATCCAATGTGGATAGTGGTGCTTTATAAAAAGATGACAGAAGGAAATTGGATGCTGAAACTAGATTAATCAATTCATTAGGTAGAGCCTTAACCAATGTAATATTTACAAAGGTTACTTCAAATATGTCAAAACATTCCATGTGGGACAAGTTACAAAATTTTAGGGATGACGATTGAAAATACATATAAGAGAAAATGAATGATCAATGGAACAAATATAAGATTTCAGAATTAATCCCAATGAGTCTATCGATGTATTCTTTGATTGAGTGAATATTTTGGAGGAATACATGTGTGGACTTAGAAAAAGTATTGGATATATAAAATTTTTAAAGAACATCCTTAGAAAACTTTTACCATAGTTCCAATACAATGACCCTATTTTGGAAGATAATTATCCAAAGGAGATGAAATTAGATTGCATTCACAATACTATTTTCATATAAGAGATGAGAAATGAATAAATTTAGTCTATGAAATAATGGAATTTTAATGTTGTGGTATTCAAGGACATGGAAAATATCCCCATTTAAGAAGGTTGAGAAGAAAAATATACCAAAGAGGTCATATCATTACTCTCTGAATATCCACAAAGAGACATTTAATAGAAAAATTCCCACTCATTTTATTTCAATATTGAATGGTTGAACATGTTATATCAATGTTCCCAATGAAGTTTGAACATGATAAAGAGGATGAATAGGAATTTCACATGAAGAAGTATTCATCCTATGTGAAAGATAATAAATATTTTAGGGAAATTTATTCGAAAATAAAAATTTACATTCTCTAGAAAATAAAATTTTATAAGAATATGAGGTTTACTATATGAATAACTTCAATGATCAGTGGTAAAATGATATGGGGGATATTGTAGGTAAATATCAAAAGAGGGAATAAAGTGAAAATGAAGAAGAATATGTTGAATTATGAAATTATAAGAATGAGAAATTATAAGCATCTTTTGAAGAGATAGATGTTTGGTGATAACAAAAAGATATACAACTAAGTGTTTTTTGATGCCAAAAATTTTATAAAATATCAGGATGAAGAGAAGACTATGGTTTCGGATGAAATTTAATACCTTCCATATTAATTTTTAGTGGAATCAGAAGTACTATGTTAGTATAAGATCATTGTTGAAGAACAGAAAATATTTATTAATGGTTTAAATAAAAAATTGAATAATAAAAGAATGTATTGAAGAACATAAATAGGAATTCATGGGACTACATAAAATAGATAAGCATCTAGAAAAAATCTCTACTCCTAGAATTATATTTGGAAAGAATATCATTTTAATGATAGAAAAGATGAATGTGGAGGATAGAGACCATCAGAACCAAAGAAAAGGTCATATAAAATTTTCAAGGAATATATGAGGATTTATTTCAAACAAAAATATACGATTATTGATTTCATACCATAAAAACACACTAAGAGGATGAAAAATGATTCGGGAAAAAATATGAATCCAAAAACTCAAAGAACACATTGAAAAATTGGTCATACAATGACGTAAAAAAATTACCTCATATCCAATGTTATTTTGTTGTGTGATGGGACATTATAAAAATTTATTTTCGATTTAAAATAATTATAGGAGAGAAGAGAATAAAATATGGTCATATAGAGTTAAATATTCATATAATTATTTTAATGGTTATTGTTTCTGTTGTAGAGAATTTTGAAACAAGGCTAGATATTTCTGAACACTAATGCAGAAGATGGGCTAAAGAAAACCCTACATGGTCATAAGTAGAAGCCCAAAGAATCATCAAATGAGAGAAAAATGGAAAATAAATTTTAGATATTAAAGATGAATTTGGTTTACCTTAATTTGAAGAGGATAATGAGTATAAATCTCTAAAATTTATGTATTCATAAACATAGATCAATAAGAAAAAAGATGATCATGAAGTGGTTTAAGATATTTATTTCAAATCATCTAATAATTATATAGTATGGATCATTGATATTTAATTCACATATTATATGATGTAAAATAAATATATTGTTATAATAATAAAATATGAAATGTATGGTGTTGTCAAATTTCAAAATGATGAAGCCTTGGAGATTATTGGCTAAGAAAAATCCAATTTACGGGTAAAGAAATGATAAGTATAAATGTCTTGGTAGTTTAAGGTCTCATTCAAGACATTCTTGGTGTCAATAAACAATATAACATTGGTAATGATATAAGTTTTAATAATAATATGTTAATCATAAATAAAATATGGTTTTGTTCTTAAATAGAGGAAGAGGATGAAAGGAAATCTCTACCTTTTGAGTAGAGAAGAAGATATGTTCGATCAATATAGTGTGGAAGAAAACAGGTTATGGACTAAAAATATTTTCCATCTAGTCAATAATATCAAGAATATATGGTCAAATGTGATGCATATATACATCCCCCCAATTCATCACGTGATCATACTCACACGTTAGATTCTTTCGGATAAGAGAAGATTATAAATGATGCATACAAGGAGAAAGAACAGAAGTCAACTAGAGTGATTTAATTGGTACATATAAATGTTTGTGGACCTATCTCACCAAGATAAATTGATGGGAAGAGGTGTAATGTTCTATTCATTTCTTATTTCAACAGAATGGAATAGATATTTTTCATTTTTCACAAGTACGACGTGTTTAGTTATTTTAAACAATATTAAAGGGAATCAAAAATTATTATTAGATAGAATATTATAATGTTCCATAATTATAATGTTTTTAAGATTACGAATAGCCAAGATAAATATTATCTTGAGAAACCAGGGATACGTAATCAAGTATATGTAGGGAAAAATCATCAAAACAATTATGTGGTTGACTGGATAAATTAGATTAAAAACAACATTGCCAAAACAATGATTGTTAAAAGGCACCTACCAAATAAATTCTTGATGGAATAATTATTGACATCATTATATATATCTAATTGGGATATTTTTTTTCTTAATGTGGATAATTATCCATATGATATGTGTTATGGAATGAAACCAACATTAAAATGCTTTTGAATATTTTGAAGTAATAGATTTAATAAAAATAAATAGAAACATAGGAAAATTGAGTCAGGTGAAGATGATGGGATATGAATTTTATCATCACGAAAAATAAATGAAAATAAATTATTCATTATGTTATTGGGAATAGGATATTAAATATATGATTTTATTATAGTATAGATTGGACTAAATCTTCAACAATATAGGGAATCGTTCTTGGATGAAAGTGATTATGAGGTGAAAATGTCAAAGAGAGTTGAAGTGGAAAATGTTGTTTCAAAGGGATGTATTAATGATGAAAATGAGGAAGTAAAATATATATCATCATCAAAACTGAATATTCAATCTAAAATTTATAGACATAACATCATTGGTGATTAGGAAGCACCAGTTCAAACATGAAGTATTAAGTTGTTTCATCCGGAATCCTTCCTAGATTAGGTAGAGTATAAAAGATTTGGTGAAGCAATTAGATATTAGAACAAGTTTAATGGTATTAATGACAAGATTTGACAAATTGATAAGAATAATACATGGTATATTTATTTGACAGAAGAAAGATAAGAATGTCATTGGTGAAAATGGTTCATTCATAAGAAGATTAAAAACATGACATAGTGATTCGAAACAAAGCCAAATTATTTTGAAAAGGGTATACAAAGATAAAGGGTATTGATATGGATGAATCATTTTAACCTGTTATGGGGATAGTGATAATTATATTATTGTTTTTCAAAACATCACAAAGAAGGTTTAAAGTTTTCTATATGGAAATAAATTCATAGTTTTTGAATGTGGTTTGGCAATATGATGTCAATATCGATAATAAATTTTGTTTTGACATTAATGAAGAAGAGAGCATAATTGATAAAATGTGAAAAAAAATTATATGGATTATAGAATGCTTTAACTCTTTGGTATTAAATAATGTATTAGTTATTGAAGAAGCATAGTTTTTAGTGTGTTAGAGTTGATTAAAACATATATGCCAACAATTTTAGTAATCAAAGGATGATGATGCTGGTGTTTGTACACAACATAATTTTGGGGGTTAAATGATGTGTAGTGTAAAAATTTCACTAAATTCAAGAAATTTTAGTCTAAAATGTCAATGATTAGTGAACTTACCTTTTTTCTTTGTTTATAGGTGACACAAGGAAGAATGGAAGATTTATTCCACAATCCAACCATGATAAGGTGGTGCTGAGAGGATCTGGAATGAATAATTCATTGTAGATGAAAACTCTAGTAGATACATGGATGAAACTATCATGTGATGTTGAAGAAAACGTAGTTAATTTCACAGACTACAAGAAGATCATTATTATTTTGTTATATTTATCAACGAAAGCGAGGGATATAGTTTACTCATATACTAAGAAGCATGATATAAATGAAATCCAATGTAAATCAACATATTTTAAGTTAAATTAATACATAGGTTTATTAATATAACCATGTATTTAGGTTTTCCATAAAATGATAAAACATAGCATGATTTATTGGTTTATACTGATGCATATTGTTCCGTTTCAATAGATGATAAGAAATCAATGTCAAGGGGAGCATTCTATATTAGAGGAATGTGTATTTCTTGTCAAGAAAGTAACAAAACGACATTTCATTGAGCACTAAAGAAGAAAAATATGTTTTGGCTGCTATTATTTCACATAGTAATTGGGGATGAATCATCATATAGATGATATGAGAGTTGAAGTGATTTATCTGATCAGAATCCATTGTATTAATTCATGTAATAAAAATCATTGAAAAAATATAGTCCATCACTTTGAAACCCCAAGACATTATAATATTTTCAATTTTGAATAAATTAAATTATTCTTCATCCATGATTTATACAAAAGACAATGTTATACTAAATAAACATAGAATAATGAGTTGCCTTACGTTACACATAAGGACACAATTTAACAAAAGACAATATCTTATTAAAATATTATTATTTTATATAGAATTATATAACCTAGATTTTAATAAGGTAGTTATTAATATTATTATCTATCTTATGAAAACAAGTTTTTTAATTCATTTGATTAAAATTAATTAGAAATGAATTTATAAAAAAATATATTTAGGAAATGTTATTAAAAAGAACTATTTTATGCTCTAAATGCCATCATATTTTATTAAAATAAATTAATTACTATTATTGGATTATTTTAATTAAATATTTATGTTATATATTCAATATTTTTTTTAAAATTCATATAATAGGTTTTATGGGAACAAGAAAAGAACGAACCCTATATTATAAATAAAAAACTATGTTTTTTTTAAAACCAATTTTATTGTATATTAATGGAGAACATCTTTTATATCCAATTTTGGAATATTTTATTTAATTTCTTTAAAAGTATCTAATTTTAAATTTGGATATAAAAAATTAATTTTATTGAATTATAGGTATTTTTGGGATGAGTTTTATTTTTTCATGAATAGTGAAACATAAAAAAATTTAATTGAAAAAACTTTTTTCATCAAAATAATTTGTTGTGATAAATTATTTTTTTGATTCTTTTTAAAAGTATAATAATAATATTATTTTATCACATTATACATCTTATGTTATTGTAGTCTATTTTACAATGAAATGTGATATAAAAACCATTTAATCTTTTGAAAATTTTCACATTAAAAATCCATTTTCTACCCTTTCAATGAGATTAATTTTAATATAACTAAAAAAATATATTTTTTGAAAATTTTATAAAATTTATTCCTTATTTATAATCATAATAATGAAATTTATTATGTATGGTTTTTATTTTTGGACATTATGAATTGTAACTATCATAATATTTTTTCTACTATGGTTATGGGTAAGTTAGGTAATTAAGTGTTAGCATTATATTATAAAATTACCCTAAAAAATTCCCCAACATTTATTGAAGGATTATTTTTGATCCCTATGAAATAATGTATTTGGTTATGAGACCATTTATCTCCATTTGTATGAGAATACATTCTTCATAATATTTTGATAAATGGAATTCTAATTTTGTCACAATTTTTTAAACAAGAAACATATTTTTAATTTGGGTTATATAAGGGATATGACTGAATATACATAGTATATTAAAAGATAAATCATTTATATACATCATGGTAATTTATTTATAATTATTATTGATATTATAATAACTTTAAATGGTTACAAAATGATGATGAAGTAATTGTTTAATTATAGGGAATTCCAAATAAATGATTTTAAAATTATTAAAATAAATAAAATAATATATAATTAAAGATATAGAAGAATTTAATATATTAATTTAAAATTTAATTGATGTTTTATAATTATTTTTTTAATTTTATCTCGTTTTTATGATATTTTATGAAATTCATGTAATGAGTACTATCAAAATTGAAACTAATGATATTTTAAACTAAATATTAAAAAATAAATGTTATAAAATTCCTAAAAATATGAAATTTGGATGAATTATTAGAATAAAGTTAAAAATGTCATAAATTACTTACCTGAGGTTATTATTTAATTTTATAGTTACTATATTAGTCCTAAAATATTAAATATTCATGGTGTTACAGCAAGAGTTAAAGAGTTGAACTAACGGTTAATACCAAAATATAAGCATTTTAATGGAAGATAAACTTGTCTACAAATTATTTTTTGAGATTGATAAAATTTTCATATTATATTATAAAAAACTCAATTTTTTGTCAGTTTTTTTAGAACATTAATTTATATTAATTTAATATTTTAAATATTATCAAGAGTGCCCCCCCTCTTATAAAAGTGTATATCTTCATATTTTTAATTCACAGATCAGAATATATTTTTATTGGAAAGTACGTATAAAAATATTAATCTAATACCATCCTTTATTTTATACTCTTTAAATTTGACATAAAGGAATCCAAATAAGTTCTTTTGTACAAATCAAAAGAAGATACCCAAAGATGAGGTAACATTCATCAATAAATGTTTTTGTCTTATTAATTCCTTGAAACCCCCCTTAATTATTCTTAATAAATTATTAAAAAATAAAAATATTATCAGATATATAAATATATGTAGTTATTATATGGGTTTGAAATAGTATTACAAACACTTACACCTAATGGGTAATGAACTTATCATTCTTGTGTATGACGAAGTACCACCTCACAAAGCGATGTTGTTTATTTTTCATTTTCCACATCACATAGTTAATAATAATACTGGAAAATATATTTATATTTGTTAAATATGATAGTTATTATATCATTTTTATTTTTTAATTATTTTATAACACATAACTTTCTGCTTCCAATTTTGTGTAAATAAGATAACATCATTTGTGGACGTGTGGACCGCTGCATCATTAATATATTGTGATTCGTTCATAGAATACATGAAATGTATTAAAGTTAATTTTAACAAAAATATGTGAAATATATGCCATAAATATGATACTAGAATTATAATATTCATATATATATATCATTTAATTTTAATAATTTTAATTTGATAAAGAAATTCATGTTGCACTCATGTGTACGTATGGCCTACCGTCTCCATGAACGGTGCAATTAATTTTCCATATCCAAATATTAGGGATTATTATTGATACATGTATAATGAATATATATGATATTTAAATCATGTATTAAATTTTTGATCTGATGAAATTATTTTCTAATTAATATGTACCATAAGTAACAGGTCAAAAATTACTCGAAAATGTATGGAATTAACACCTGAATTAGTGTTAATAAAGAAAGATTACTAAAAAATGGGTAATAAGATATTATAATAATATAATACCTGATTTTATAAATATGATTATGTGTATTTTATATGTTAACAACATGATTAAAATTTTTATACAGGTGGTTAAATAATGTTCACCAAAAAGAAAATCATGGCAAGGGAATTTCTAGTCTACATTTTTTTTTCTGGGACCCTTATGCCATATTAACAACTCAATTCATTTTAACGATTTATATAATTCCCAATAATTTAATCTAAGATAATTATACATATTGTTATGGGTATTTACATAACCATTTTGTGACCTATATTTCATGGTGTTTTCCGTTCAAAAGATACCCAATTAATAATATATTTTTGTTTCACTTTTATTTTTGTGGGATACATTCCTTGAAAACTACATGTTTTTTTCATGGTTTATATACCTCAAATGAATGTATATGATGCATCTTATCCAGAATATTATGGTATTTTCATATACAAATAATTTTATTTCATAGGGAATACAATTATTTTGATTATAAAGCAGTAAGGGGTTATTTCACAATATCATAGTTGTTCGAGATAGTTTTTGTTTAAATCTCTACTAGGGAATTTTTCACTTCCATGATAGTGTTTTATAAAAATACAACTATATTTTTTTTACAATTATCCAATGAATTAATAATTTTATTCTTATACCTTTATTAATTTTTACAAAATCATTTAAAAGGAATCTCCCTATTGTTTCCCAAAACAATGTAACTTGTGATATTATTAAAAAAGTAAAATGATTTTTTTTGTTTTAACATATATAGAATGAAACAAATGTTATGAATTCATGATGATCTAATGTTTTACGGATTAATTTAAATGTTTACAAGATAATTTTCTATAATATTTCTTTCAAATTCTATGTAATTTTATATAAATGATTTCAATATAAAATGCATATTTATCTCAAGAAGTTTTTATGGATTTTGTTAGAGTATTATCATATTTATAAAATTATTCTTTTGGATATAATTCTTGATTAAGGTCTTTCACTTATGTTACCCTGTAAAATATCTTATTAATGGTTGTATGGTTAGTTTAACTATGTTTTTTCTATTTTGATACCATTTAATGATTATTGTTAAAGTATTCAAATTTCTTATGCTAGTTTTTAAATATGAATGTTTTTGTTGTTTATGTTATACCCTTTGGATATGTAGAGTGTATTTGACTTATTAAGTAATGGTAATAGCCTACTATATCCCCTAAATGAATTGGTTGGTCTCATAAAAAAAACTACAATGGGTATTGTATGGTTTATTACCCGTTCATGTATCATCTCTTAGAAGAAGACTTAATGGTATGTTTATAGTGTCTAGAATTATCCATTCCCTCACTATGTTATATTTTGTTGATATTCCATTTGTTTAATATAATATTATAATATCCATGGTTTTTTTCTTAGTCTAGTAATTATTTATATGGTATTACTTATTCTTGACATACTATACTCAGTATATGTTTAAATTTCATGTTCATAAGTTATTAACATTCACATATTGTTTATGAATTATCTAGTTATATTAATGAAATATGTTTTTATTTTTTGATATTTCCATATAGATATATTCTCACTGATTGATTATTTCATATTCTATACTTACACTTACTAATCATTTGTGGCCATCCTTATTTTTTTCTTTCCCCATGAATCCACAAAGTGTAATTGGAATGATATGAAAGGATACTATAGACGTAATGACATTATAAAATTAAAAATTTTGTTGTAATTAGTTTATAAAATGTTAATTCATGACTCTATTATGTATTTTGTTTTCCTAGAATAATAAAGTGTTCAGTTCATTGGGATTCTAATCCTGTATCTATGCCAATGTAAAAAATTGAGGAAATATCTCATGGTAACTGGGGTCAACACATTATAGTTGTTATCAGAGAATTATTAATAGAATCCATAGAAACTAGATTTAAAAAAATAGACTAGTGAACTTAACCTATGATATAATTTGAGTATAATCAAAGAAGAACATCCAAAAAAGTTTAACGTATATATTATATGGGTATTTCTAGAAATACTTCTGTTTCAAGATACTACTTGTTGACATGGTTCTTGCACATATGTACTTAGTGAAAAAACATAGTCAAGGTGCATCAGGTCCAACTTGGCATAACCTAAAACACAATAATGAGTCATACTGCAATCCTTTTTTGACACTCTTTGGGGATATTCGAAAGAATATTCACATTTTCTTTAAAACCCATTATAGTGGATATGAATATATGATGAAACTAAATATCCTAGGCTAATGCTAAGGTATTTAAAATTGAAAATAAAGTGTCATGATATTCTATAAATGATTATATTTTTTATCACTATGATAATTGTTACTCACACAATGATTTCTGTTCATAGTTAATGGAATGAACACAAAAGAGTTATGTTAATATTGATCATGGTGGAAATGTTTGTGGAGATGAGAAAACAAAAAGGATGCTTGATTGGAGTGAAATAAAGCATGTTCATGGATAATAATTTCTTCCAAAATATTATTAACAACATATAACTTATCTAAATACCAAACTTATGAAATTTTAGAAGGATGGTGTTTACTAAGATCCCTAGTGGTGGGGACCTTGCAGAAAAGAAGACCTCAATTCCCGCATTATTGAAATGTGGAAGGAGGAACCTATTAATGTGTCTCAATTGAATAAAGAAATGATTTATTACATGGTATAAAGGAAATAATTAAAGTAATTGTAGTGGAAAATAAATATTACAATATAAGTAAAAGTAATCATAAGAATCCATTTTTAGTTCATTTCCATAAATTTGGGGCACTAGAAATTATCCGAGTCAATGAACTATTCTATAGGATAAACATATGACCAAAAAAGGTATAATGTGAAAAAATGGATAAAGTATTTATATATTAGTATTGTATTGAAAACCATAGTTTAATGTGTATTTAGGTAATAACATTATTTAAAAAATCAATCATATTGGTTTTTAACTTATATTAATATTGATTTATAAAAATGACAACCCAATGGATGGGTAATAACCCGTCATGTTCATCAAAGGTCATGGTTCTTGAACCCACAAAAAAATGGAAATACATGTGTAATGTCTTCCACTAGTCTACGAGAAGTCCTGGTCAACATGGTTTTTTATTAAAATATCTATTGGAAAATGTGTATTTTGATTTTATGTAAATTTGTTTTATAAAAGAGATTACCTTGGGATTATAGAATGAATTGGTTATTAATTTATTTATGTAATTTCTGAATAGGTTCACTATTATAGGAATCCTATAAGATTAAGGTAAATGAAATATTTTTAGAAATAATGGCATAATTGTATTTTGGAAACAAGTAAGAAGTTATTGAGGACTTATGGTAATTCAGGATATTTATGAAAAATTTTAACATATCTTAAAGATTATGTGATTTAGGAAGTTAAATTTTTAATGATATATTAAGGTTTGTTAATATTTTTTAGAAGAATGTTATAAAATAGTTCTAATTTATGGGTTTCTATCTTAGTCTTGAATAATTTTTTGAAGGACAATTATATGATGAATGATCTATATTGAAATGTGGTTTCTACTATTTATTTTTGGAGATTCATTTTTAGGAAATTCTTATACTATCCTACCAATTTTGGTTTAATTTAATTTATAATGAGAAAAGTAATATATAGTTGAATTTTTTCAGATTTTATGACACATAAGATTCAATTAGAAATAATCATGCCTAAAAATCTCATTTTAAATACACATAATTTGGAGAAAAGGCAAGTTTTTTGGGGAGTTTTATTAATGGATTATACTCTAATTCCCAAGAAATTTTGTTTCTTTATATCCTCACTCTTTGAAGTAAAAAAATTATTCAACTCTAGGGATATGATTTTCAAACAGAAAATATTATTTTAGTACCTATTTTCTAATGAATAAAATTTTTTATTATATAATTATATATATAAATTTTTTATGATGGTAGATATTATAATAACCATGTTCTCTATCACTCTCAATCATACCTTGATAGTTTGGATTCTATTTCATGTACTGGATTTCACTTCACACTTATTTTATCCAATTTTGTATCCATATTTTGAGGTAATCTTCAAATTTATCATTCGATCTAATTAAGAGGATATTTTACTATCCTTATTTATGATATGGTTTTCCCTAAAAATAATTATCATGAATAAACCCTTGATTTTGTAAGTGTAATTTTAATATGGGAGAATAAAATTATTAAAAGAGGGGGAATGTGACACTCTAAGAAATTTAAATATTTCCTTCATTGATTAAATTTAATTTTTTCCTATCTTTTTTTATAAAAAAATACCATGTTAATATTAATCTACAAAAAAACAATGATTTGTCTTATATGACACAAAAAATGTTTTATAGAACAAAAACATATTGTTAAAACATTATTATTTAAAGTAATAAGATATAACCAAGCCATTAAGTTGATGTATATAAAATATATTAATTAACATATTAAGTAATATTTTTGAATTCATTGGTTACAAATTTTTTTAAAATTAATATACAAAACAACTGAATATATAGAAAATACTTTTATACGGAACTATTTTTATTTTAAAAATATAATTTTATCCGAATATATTAAATTAATTATTAAATGTGAATTTAATTAAATATGTTTATAAGTTATATATTAAAAAAATAATATTCATCAAATAGATTCTATAGGCATATGATAAGAACAACCTTAATAATGCTTATAAATACTATATTTTTATAAAAGTAGCTTTAAATCCTTTTATTGGAGAACCTATTTTAAATCCAAATTATGATGCTCTTATATACTTTATTTTACTAGATAATCTTATTAATTTAAATTTGGAGATAATTTTTTTGGTTTAATTTTTTGTATTTTTTGAGAAGTTTTATTTATTGATCAGTAGTGAATAATATTAAATTTTAATTGAAAATATAAGTTTTCATCAAAATAATTTATTGTGATAAATTATATTTTTGAACTTTTTAAAGTATAATTAGATTAATTTCAATAATTTATTCTAATTTAGGTCAATAGAAAAACTTTTATATTGAAATTTGACATAAAACCCTTTCAATATTTTGAATGTTTTCAATTTGAAACCCATTTTCTTATTTTTTTTAAATGGGATTAATTTTAATGTAATTACTACAACATATGTGTTTATAATTTTAAAAAATATATTCAACATTTTAAATATTAATAGAAAAATTTATAAAATATTTTTCTTTTATTTTTGGACATTTTGAATTGTTAGTAATATTTTTATTAACAGGGTTAAGGTTAAATCAGATAATTATGGGTAAATATAATATTATAAAAGTACCCAAAAACTTATAATAATTTTATTAGATGAGTGTATTTAATAATTAATCATTAAAGGATCTTTTATGACACCATTTATGTCATTTTTATGTGAAAATAACGTTTATAATATTATATTCAAAGGAAAGTCAATTTTGTCACACTTTTGTTTTAACAATAGAAATATTTATAATGTGTGGTAATATAATGGATATGTTTGACTATAAATAGTATTTCAAAAGGATAAATTTTAATCAAAACCATGTTATTTTATTAATAATTTTCAGTGATAATTTTTTACCATAAATTGCGGCAAAATGAGTATGTAATAATAGTTTAATTAAAAGAAATAACAAATAAATGATATTAGAAATATTAAAATAAATATAATTTGATATAAGTAATGTCATAAAATGAATTTTTAGATGAAAAAGACATGTTAGTGACATTTTAAAATAATTTTATCAATTTTACCTTATTGATCTGATATTTTTAAAAATCCATGTAATTATTTATTTCAAATTGACATTTTTGATATTTAAAAAGAAATATTATTTTATTAAATTATATAAAAATTAGAATAATATTAAATTCATCTAAATAATTGGTATATAGTTAAAAATTAAAATCATGACTCATTTTATACTCTTTTGGAAATCATTAGTAACTATATTAAACATTAAATTATAAATATTCATCTTGACACTATAAGATTTAAAAAGATTAAAAATGGTTTAAACCAAAAGATAAAGTAAATTATAGGACCTAAAATTTACTAAATATAATATTATGAGGATATTTTTATCCATAAAAATCTTATAATTTTAATATTTCACATTTATATATTGGCATTATAAAATTAATTTTTAATATTTTAATATTTTGATGATTTCCAATAGTTCAGATTCCCTCTCATACAAAAGGGAACATATTCTTGTATTTCATTCAAAGTTTAGAACCTTATTGTTTCTGAAAAAACCTATCCAAATCTCCTACCAATATCTCTACCATTACCCTAGAATATTTAGTTTTGGAATAAATCCAACCAAATTATTTGTTTTGTGAAAATAAAAAGGAGATACACAAAGAAGAGGTAACGTTATTCAACTAATGTTTTCATTTTTTTTCCTCGAAACTCACTCAATTATTATTGTTAAAATTTTATATAATACCATTAATATAAAAAATATAAATATATGTTGTAATTATAAGGTTTCAACCTACACATGAAAACACTTCCATTTAATGGGTCACAAACTAACATATATTGTGTACGGTGAACTACCCCCTCACGAAATGATTTTATTGGTTCTTAACATACCACTTCATGTTGTTGGGAATTATGAGGGACATAATGTTAATATATGATATCTATGATATTAATTAACTCATTTTTATTTAAATTATTTTATAACACATGCCTTTATAATATCAATTTATATAAAATTTATAACGTCATTTGTAGATGTGTCGACTACCACCTCTTAAAGTCCATATGATTCATTCACACAATATATGGAATATATTAAGGATTATTTTAATGAAAAATACTTGAAACATTTGAAATAAATATTATACTATAATTATAACATATGTTCATATAATTTAATTTTCATAATTTTAATAAGATAAGAAAATAGATGCAACGTTCATGTGTATATATGACCTACTACCTCCAGGGACAGTTCATTTAATTTTGTATCTGCAAATATTATGGATTATCATAAATAAATATATAATAAATATATATTATATATAAATAATTTTATCAATTATTTATATAATGAAATTATGATATAAGTAATAATAATGACAGGTAAAAAGTAAAAACTTAATAAAAAATAATTAATTAACCACTGAATTGGGGAAAATAATGAAAGATTGATAATAAATCGGAAATAAAATTTTATAATAATTTAATATATTATGTTATAAAAAAGATTATTTTTATGATATAAGTTAATAAAATCCTTAAATCCATGATATATATGTTTAATGGATGATCACCTAAAAGGAAACACACATAAGGGAATTTCTTGTGTTATATTTATTTTTACAAGACTTATCCCAAATTCACCACTTGTTTATTTTGGGTGGTTTATATAATATACTTGAATTTATTATATTATACTTATACTTAAATTTATGGTTATTTACATTTCCATTTTATTATTTCTATTTCATGGGTTTAACGGTTCAAAAGATACCACATCAGTATGGTATTTTTACTTAAATATTATTTATGTGGGACAAATGCCATATACACTACATATTTATCCTGCATGTTTTATAGACTACCCAAGAATGTCATTTATTGGTAATATAATTAATATTATGTTATTTTAATATCCATATTAATTCCATTCATTGGGAATACGATTTCATTGATGATAAAATTCTAAGGGGATATTTCATAATATCATATTTATTCGAGATTATTTTTGTTTAAGTTTCTATATGGGAATTTTTCCTTTCCAAGTTAGTTTTTTCTATAATTTTTTTAAAAAAGGGATTTATTTTTTCTAAAATTATTTTTAAAATATATTAAAACCCCATTTTTACATTTAAAAAAATTAAATGGAATCTTTCTAAATTTTTCCAAAGTAATGTATTTTATGACTTTTTTACAACAGCAAAAGGGATGTTTTGTTTAAACTAATACAAAATGAACAAAAAAAATTTACATCCTGAAAACATAATGTTTTTAATCCTCCCTCAAATGTTTACATGATTGTTCCAATAAATATGATTTGTTTTAAAATTATTTTTCCTTTAAAATATATTATTTCAATGTAAAACAATTTATTTCTCTCTAGAAACTTTTAATGTTTTTATTAGAATATTTTAATATATGTCAACATCCATTTTTGGATATTATAATTTATTAACTATGATCTATTATGAGAAAATCTACTATAATATATTTAAGTGTTTATGATTTTTTTAATTTTGGATGTGCTATTTTGATACCATTCGTGGTTTATGGTAGATTTTTTAACATTTATTTTTCCAATTTTTGGAATATGGATTTTTATGTAGTAAATGATTCACCCATTTCATATAAGGAATGTAAAGACCCAGAAATTTCAAGGAATTTTTTTTATTTCTTTGGAATTTTATGAGACTACGACATCTGACGGAGCCGGATTCCGAGGCCCGGAGTGCCCGAAATCAAGTTCCTAAGTTTAGATGAGATACGTTCAGCCAACGAACGAGCGGATTTTTCTAACTTTTAAACCGGTGCTCGGATTCGAAATCCGAGGGCACCGATAAAACTGTAGCACCGGTAATTGATTAGGAACAGCCATTCCGCAGTTTCTTTTTAAGCAGGATGAGTTTTAATATTTGGGGATTTAGTTTAATTAAATAAAACTGTCTGAACAATTTTATTTTATAACTTTGGAAATTATTTTCTTCCATGGGTGGATACTTGAAAGGTGGGGCACACATGAGCCCCATCCTTTCACCTTCCCATATCTTTCCCTTAACTCCCTACATTAAATTGTGAACTCCATTGTTTAATTCTTCAACCCCATTATTTATAGAATCTCTTCACCTTCTCCTCTCCATTAATAATGCCAACACTCAAATTAATAAATTGAGTCCTCTTCAATTAATTAATGAGGTGATTTGATTTTTGAAATCTTGGAAAATTTATTAACTAAGGAAAATCCTTATTATAATTTTGGTTGGAAAATATTGTGATGGGGAAATCCTTGAAGAGTTAGAAAAAGAGTTTTTCTCCTTCGGCGAAGAAAATTCTCTCCCGATGAAGAACGATCCTTCAAACGGAGGATGGACTTCGACGAATCTCCAACACTAAATCTAGGATATAAACTACGATGCAGACGCAATGATCGACGTCAACTCCATCCTCTTTCTGCGACATCATCAACAAACGTCATAATCAAGGTAAGGGTTTAATTTAGTTGAAGTTTATTTAAAAAACTTCGTTAATTATTTTTGGCCGCTTGCTATCATTATAATGGGAGGAGGTCGGACCACACAAACACGGTCGACCCACCTCCCCCCCTTTGATGTTGTGTTCGTTGTGGCTCTAACAAAGGTGAAGTAGTGCCATCACACCGCGCGGAAACAAAGAACAATCGCGGAGCTGTCGTGCCGCGCCGTTGAGGTGGAACGAAGCTGCGGCACTGTCCCGTCGTGCCAGTCGGACAAGGCTGCGGCCTTTGGCTGTGGTGGTGCGGGGAGCGGCGGCCGAAACCGCCGGCCGTAGGAGCAAGGAGGGCGGGACCCGTGGAGGGTGTCCCACGGTGACACACCGGCCAGCCGAGCCGGCCGGTCTCCGAGAAGCCTGCAGTTGTAACCCCCCACTGGAAAAAGGGATCGGCCCCCACATGGGGGGCCGCAGCTTCAATCAGGGGGGCGGCGCCCCCCCCCCCTTTTGCTCAACTCGGCGTGGCGGAGCGGGCCACACGGGCCACGAGCACGCACCAGGAAGGGCCGGGCCGCGCAAGGGGGCCTGGCCACGCCCACCAAGCCAGACCGCGCCCCAATGGGCCGGATCCGGACGCGGTTCGGGCCAACCCGGGGGGTATCGGGCCAGGTCGGACCGGGCCCGAACCCCCTATTTTCGAACAGATCCGTTCAAACGCCCATAACATGGGCTATGGACCTCCGATCAACGCACCGTCAATTGTGATGCGATCCTTAGATCGAGATAGTTGTTTCGGTATATAACACTCAAGGTTTTAGAGAACTTTGTGTATGTCAGGGTTGGTTCGAATATGAAACAAACCGGGCCCTCTGAGCAGAAACACTTATAACTTCATATCCGGACGTCCAATTGACGTTCTGTTGACTTTGTTGGATTAATCGTAGTGAGACAGACCTTTTGGATTACTCCGCTCGAGGTTTGGACGTAGTTGGAGTACGGTCAGGTTGTTTTTGACTTAAAAACCAACCAGATCCCTGGAACGGAAAAACTGATAACTTTCAGACCGGACACCCGTTTGACGAACCATCAGCAGCGTTGGTGATAAAGTTGAGAAATGGTCCCTATGAGTTTAAACGATGAGATATCAGGGTACAGTTGAGATATGGCTGGGTTGGTTCATACACAAAACCAACTGGCCCCCTGGAACGAAAAGACTAATAACTCACAGACCGGGCGTCCGATTGACGCGCCGTCTGTTGCGTTGAGACCCCTATGACGAGGTGGTCCTTTGATATACATCTTTGTGGGACTTTGTGATACTTGGAGTATCGACCTGTAGCTTGTGGAGCGGACCGTCTTGGAGATGAGCGTATGGAGTACGGAGACCATGTAGCTGGCTGAGACCTGACGACTGCTTGACCAACTCAACTTGGAGTGAGTCGACTAGCCCAGTGGAAGGAGAACTTATATGTTTGGGTGCCAACCCATGGTGGACGGAGCGCCTGGTAGCAGGCATCAGACCCGCAGTACTCGACAGGAGGAGTACCTCTGTAGGCAATGAGGGGGAGCACTACTGTGTGAGGTAGTAGACCCATGGCAGAGGAGCACTACATTGTGAGGTGGCAGACCCGCGTTACTTGACAGGAGGAGTATCTCAACAGTCTAAGGTTCTTGAGAAGTACCTCAGATATGTGACATGATCACTGTACTCATCAGAGACAGAGCTCTTCAGCAGTTACAGTTTCGATAATGAAAATCCTGGTTTGAGTTGAGTGTATGACCTTTGTGTTTACCTCATGATTGAGATGGGTAACATGATAACTTAGGTATATGTATGGGCATATACCTAGGTAGTGGTTATCCATTGATATCATAACCTTTCTGTCTCCTCATGATTGAGATTGGTTACTTGATAACTTAGGTATATGTATGGGCTTATACCTAAGTAAGGGTTATCCGTTGAGATCCTTCATTGTGGTTATCCTTGTTGGATTTAGTGAGACCTTGAGTGTATCGGGGTCCCTACTGAGTATCGTATACTCACCCCTGCACGGGCTATGGCCACACCTCGTTGTGTTGGTTGCAGATGATGGGCAGCACTGACAGAGGCCAAGTGTTCGAGGACTGGATGGTACCTAGATGTGAGCCTCACAACGAGTCAGTATCCAGAGGTGGACTTCACTACGAGATGATACTCAGAGGTGGTTGACGGGAAGAGCATTGTGGAGGATATATGTACCGACCCTTTAGGTAGGATCCGTGGTGGACGATCCTGGAGCTGCGCTATTTGTACCTACCCTTCAGGTAGGATCCGAGGTGGACGACCTAGGAGCTGCTTCATTTATTCCAGCTGCTTGTCTTTTCTGTTGTATTTTCATTCAGTTGTAGTTGTACTTTCAGTTTGGTTTGTATTCTAGCCCATTTACATTTCAGCACTTATTTTGTACTTAGTGTATTACTTCCGCTTGTACTCTATGGTGTTTGTTTACTTTTATAAAGACAATGCCTTCCCAGTTATCGGGATTTATGCCTTTGGTTCTAGTCGCCATCCCCTGGCCTATGGAAGGCGTGCTTGGGGTAGTCACGGCACGGGCCCCGTGGATGGGTCGTGACAATTGGTATCAGAGGAGGCAGTTCTACCGCAGAACTTAGGACTCTGATATTTTCTTTCTGTGAAGAAATAGTGTTAAGGGTACTAAGTGTGGATTTCAGTTCAGGGAGTCCAGTGTTGGTGCGGCGGCCGACGTATCCGTACACCAAGACCCTGATTACTGATTTTTGACATAGTGCATGAAAACACTGATTGTGTGTGTGTTTCCAAGAGTTTTAAAGTCATCTCAAACCAGGTCAGCTCACCAGGTAAAAATCGTTTGCCCATGTCACATCTGTTTAGGATTTCTCCACGAATACAGTCAGTTGGAGTGCCGAGAGAGTACTTGATGACTGCCCACCGAGCGATGTGGCTCCGGTGCGGGGCCCTTTTTACTATGTTGGCACCCTGGGGTGGTGTACTAGCACCACCACCACCTGTTGGGAAGTAGATGCCACCAGCCATACTAGCGAACTGTGCACGTTGGCAGAGCGCGTTGCACGAGTTCCAACAGCAGTGGCCTCTAAGGTTACGAGGCAAGGCAGATTCCAAGACAGGAGAGCACTGGATGGAGGTGATTTCTAAATTTTTCCTCCTAGCTGAGACATTAGTAGAGTGGATGGTGGACATGGCTACTAGTGTTTTCCAGCCAATGACCATGAGGATGGTCCGCATAGTGATGAGGCTTCGGTATGTGGACCGATACCTGAGATAGTGCCTCTAGGTAGTGTACCAGCTATACATCACTACCTGTTGGTCAACAGTTACAACCGACGATACTGGTATGTGACTCATGTATACTTACTACCTTACACGTGTTCTAACATCAGATACCATCATGTTCCGAGGCGATCTCGACTCACAGGAAGCTGAGGACTGGTTTGAAGATGTGGTTGAGAGTTTTCTAGAGCTTATACAGCTTTGGCAGGATGACATGTCGGTAGCTAAGAATTCACCAGGGCGTACCAAACCATTCCTGGTACTCGATGAATGCGATGCGATCGGGGCTTCAGTGCTCGAACATCCGAGCCAACAACTTTTCTCTATGAATTCCTACATATGCTAGGGTGATAGAAAGAACCATTGTGGTTGAGAATTATTTTTCTGAATGGATGCAGTCAGTGAAGGTTAGCAGTGGGAAATCTGGAAACTTGCGCAAGTTTTGGAGACATGGGCTTGTAAAATGTTTCAAGAACAAGAAATGGTAAGGACAGATAAATCTGCAGAGCAGCAGACATGGAGGTAGAGCTAGGAGAGCAGCATGGGGTGTTGTAATTTTCTACATGTTACAATCACCCGCCTTGGTAGTCCCCGCCTGGCTCAGGGAGATGGAGGGCAGAGGAAGAGAGTAGCTGCATGCGGTCAAGGAGTGTGACCCAATGGATCTAAGTATGATTCAAGGGAATGTCTGTGTCCATTATGAGCTGCCATAATAGCAGACATTGATACGGATCATTCCGTCCACGAATCTTGTCCCAGACCTAGAGTTTCCAGTAAGCCGTAGACTTGACCCTCACATCTGGAGATATCTTTGGGAGGATACTAGGTAATAACACACACGCCGACAGTGTGGTCTGACCCTTGGGGCGAGAGTTTCGGTTGTAATCTCTTGGTGGCAGCATCGAGGCCTTACAACATTGGTCTCTGTATGGATTGGATTCATAGTTCATGCTCAGATTAACTGTATTAGGAAAACATATTGTGTTTTATCTACAACTATGGGATGGGTTTTCCTTGGTTGGAAAAAAGGAAACCCCAGGCAGCATAGGAAAAAAAACTCACGCACAGGAGGGTGTGGATGATCACACTTGAGTCAGTCAACCTCACCCATGTAGCAACAGGAGTTTTGAGTTTCAGTTCTAATCAGGAAAGGGAGACCTCTAGAGTTCGAGGATGATGACCACGTCCTTATAAAGGTCTCACCTTGATGAGGTTTACATAGATGTGGCCGAGGCGGAAAGTTATCTCTAAGGTTCAATAGACCTTTTAGGTCCTCAGCAGGGATGGCGAGGTGGTTTACCGCTTGACCTTTCCACCTCAGTTGCACCAGGTGCACAATGTCATCCATGTATCTTAGCTAAGGAAATACGTGCATGACCCTTCACACATCATCGACCGCAGGGAGTTAGATGTCGATGACGGGGTGACATTCACAGAGGTTCTAGTGGAGAACGAGGATCGACAGGAACAGGTCCAACATGGACGGATGATTCCTTGGGTGCACTTCCACTGGAATCTCATGAACCTCCATGAGAGCACATGGGAGCGGGAGGATCAGTTGTGTGATCAGAACCACTTTTGTTTTCCTAGTTTGTGTTATAGCTTTACGGGGACATGAAGCCCTGAGGTGAGAGTAATGTAAAGACCCGGAAATTTCATGGATTTTTTTTATTTCATTGGAATTTAAGAGACTACGGATTCTGATGGAACCTGATTCAGAGGCCCGGAGTGCCCGGAATCAAGTTCCTAAGTTTCGCTCAGGTACGTTCAGTGAACGAATGAGCGGGTTTTTCTAACTTTTGAACTGGTGGTCGGAATCAAAATCCGAGGGCACCGAAGAAGCCACATCACTGGTAATTTCATAGGAACAACCATTCTGCAGTTGTGTTTTAAGCGGTTTGAGTTTTAATATTTGTGTATTTAGTTTAATTAAATAAAATTGTGTGAAAAATTTTATATTATAACTTTGGAAATTATTCTCTTCCATGGGTGGATACCTGAATTGTGGGGCCCACACAATCCCCAGCCTTTCACCTTCCCTTAACTTTCCCTTAACCCCCTACATTAAATTGTGAACTCCCTTGTTTAATTCTTCAACCCCCTTATTTATGGAATATCTCCACCTTCTCCTCTCCATTAATAATTCCAACACTCAAATTAATAAATTTAGTCCTCTTCAATTAATTAATGAGGTGATTTAATTTTTGAATTCTTGGAAAATTTATTAAATAATGAAAAGCCTTATTATAATTTTGGTTGGAAAATATTGTGATGGAGAAATCCTTGAAGAGTTAGAAAAAGAGATTTTCTCCTTCAGCGAAGATCTTTATCTCCTGACGAAGAACGATCCTTCAAACTGAGGACGGACTTCGATGAATCTTAGTCACTCAATCTAGGATATGAAGTGCGAGGCAGACGCAATGATCGACGTCAACTCCATCCTCTTTCCACGACATCATCAACAAATTTCATAATCAAGGTAGGGGTTTAATCTTAGTTGAAGATTATTTAACAAACATCATTAATAATTATTGGCCTCATTCTATCATTATAACGGGAGGAGGTTGGACCACACAAACATGACCGACCCACCTTCCCCCTTTGATGTTGTGTTTGTTGCGGCTCAAACAAAGGTGACGCGGTGTCGTCACACCGCGCGGAAACAAAGAACAAGTGTGGCGCCGTCGCGCCGCGCCGGAGAACCATGAAGAGGTCGCGGCCGGAGCGGGGCTGCTGCGAAGGGGGCACTGCACCATCGCGCTGCGCCAGTCAGAAAAGGCCGCGACCTTTGGCCGCGGTGGTGCGGCGAGCAGCGGCCGGAACCACTGGCCGCCAGAGCAAGGAGGGCGGGACCCGCAGTGACACACCGGCCAGCCGAGCCGGCCGGTTTCCGAGAATCCGGGGGTCGTAACCCCCGGATGGAAAAAGGGAGTGGTCCCCACGTGGGGGGTCGCGGCTTCAATCAGGGGGGTAGCACCCCCCCCTTCCGCTCAGTTCGGCGTGTCCGAGCGGGCCACGCAGGCCGCGAGCGGGCGCCTGGACGAGCCGCGCCCAGGCCGGGCGGGGCCGTGCTAGCAGGGCCATGCCACACCCATCGGGCTGGGCCACTCCCTAATGGGTCGGACCCAGACCTGGTTCGGGTTGACCGGGAGGGGGGGTATCGTGTTGGGTCGGACCGGGCCCGAACCCCCTATTTTCGGACAGATCCGTTCAAACGCCCATAACGTGGGCTACGGACCTCCGATCGATGCACCATCAGTTGCGATGAAATCCTTCTACCGAGACAGTCATTTCGTTATATTACACTAAAGGTTTCAGAGAACTTTGTGTATGTCCGAGTTGGTTCGAACACGAAACCAATCGGGCCCTCGGAGCGGAACCACATATAACTTGAGCTCCGGACATCCGATTGACGTGTCGTCGACTTTTTTGGATTCCCCATATTGAGAAGGACCTTTTGGCTTACTCAGCTTGAGGATTGGACGCAGTTGTAGTGTGGTCGGGTTAGTTTTAAAAACCAACTGGGCCCCTCAAACGGAAAAACTGATAACTTTCAGACCGGACGTCCGTTTGACGAACCATCAGTGGCGTTGGTGATCACATTAAGAAACATTCCTTATTAGTTTACCCTATGATATTTCAGGGTAGAGTTGAGATACGGCCGGGTTGGTTCGTACACGAAACCAACTGGGCCCCTAGGACAAAAAGGTTAACAACTCACAGAACGAGCGTCTGATTGGCGCGCCGTCTGTTGCATTGAGACCTCTATGATGAGGCGGTCCTTTGAGATAATTATTCATGGGAATTTGTTATTCTTGGAGTATCGACCTATAGCTCGTGGAGCGGACCCTCCCGGAGACGAGCGTACGGAGTACGAAGACCGTGTACCTGGCTGAGACCTGACGACTGCTTGACCGACTTGACTTGGAGTGAGTCGACTAGCCCATTGGATGGAGCACTACTATGTTTGGGTGTAGACCCATGGCGGACAGAGCGCCTGGTAGCAGGAAGCATAACCGCGGTACACGATAGGAGGAGTACCTCTGTAGGCTATGAGGGGGAGCACTACTGTGTGAGGTGGCAGACCCATGGCAGAGGAGCACTACTTTTTGCGGTGGCAGACCCACTATACTTGACAGGAGAAGTATCTCAGCAATCTAAGGTTAGTGAGCAGTAGCTCGGAGACGTGACAAGATCACTGTACTCATCAGAGATGGAGCTCTTCAGCAGTTACGGTTTCGATAATAAAAATCCTGGTTTCATTTGAGTGTATGACCTTTGTGTTTACCTCATGATTGAGATGGGTCACTTGATAACTTATATATATGTATGGGAATATACCTAGGTAGTGGTTATCCATTGATATCATAACCTTTGTGTTTCCTCATGATTGAGATGGGTTACATGATAACTTAGGTATAAGTATGGGCTTATACTTAAGTAAGGGTTTTCCGTTGAGATCCTTCTTTGTGGTTATCCTTGTTGGATTAAGTGAGACCTTGAGGGTCTCGGGGTCCCTACTGAGTATCGTATACTCAGCCCTGCATGGGCTATTCCCACACCTCGTTGTGTTGGTTTCAGATGACGGGCAACGCTGGCAGAGGCCAAGTGTTCGAGGACTGGACAGTACGTGGAGGTGGACCTCACGACGAGTCAGTATCTGGAGGTGGAATTCACGACGAGATGATACTCGGAGGAGGTTGATGGGAAAGATCGTTGTGGAGGCTATCTATACCTACCCTTCAGGTAGGATCCGTGGTGGACGATCCAGGAGATGCACTATATGTACCTACCCTTCAGGTAGGATTTGAGGTGGACAACCTAGGAGCTGCTTCTTTTCTTACAGCTGCTTGTCTTTTCTATTGTATTTTCATTCAATTGTTGCTTTAATTTCGGGTGGGTTTGTATTCTGGCCCATTTACTTTTCAGCACTTCTTTTCTTACTTAGTTTATTACTTCCGCTTGTACTCTATGGTGTTTTTTACTTTTATAAAGGCAATGCCTTCCCAGTTTTGAGGATTTACGCCTTTGGTGATAGTCTCTAGCCCCTGGCCTATGTAAGGCAGGCATGGGGTAGTAATGACATGGGCCCCGAGGACAGGTCATGAAAAGGAATGAGTAAGACATATTATGTTATTATAAGGACCCTATATAACACCTCATTTCATCATTAGATCTTTTGAGAAAAACTTGTTTTGGTGTTGCATGAGGTCTTGCCCATTAATATTTGGTGGCTTGGAAAAATCCTTGACGGTATGTTTATAATGTATGGAATTATTAAAAAACTTTTTATGAGAATTTTTATTGAAATTAAATATGTTTATTAAACTATTAGAATATATATGGTTTTGTTTTTTATCTCCTGTAATTATTTATGTGGAATTATTTATTCTATCCATTTTATGCTCATGATATATTTAAATAGAATGTACATCAGTTATTCATATTTCTATATTTATTATTCCTTATCCAGTTATTTAAATGGAAACTGTTTTTAGTTTTTTAAATTTCTATATAGATCTACTCTCATTGATTCATTATTTATTCCACTATAATTACCTTTATTGAGAATTTGAGCTCATTATTTTATTATTTCATTCCCCATGATTCAATAATGTTTTCTAGGAATTATGTGCAAGAATACGCTAGAAGGAATAAATCCATCCTAAAAAATAAGAATTTATTTAGTGTACTCATTTATAATACAAGACTCTTGTATGTATCGGGTTTATAAAAGAGTGCTAAACATATTGGTCCTTTGGGATTCAAATATTGCATATATGCCAATGTTGTAAATTGAGGCACTATTTCTGGTTAACCAGGTTCCGGGAGTTACAATTAATCATGGAAGAATAACACTGAAATAATTTATCATTTTATCAAGGAGTATGTGGAGGATGAGAATTCTATTGTGTAGTATGTGCCAATATAACATCATGTTGTAATCATTCTAATAAAGGCCTTTACCAAATAAGTGTTTATCAACATGATTTTTGAGTTCAGCAGACTACCCACAAATGAACAACTGTGGATGTCGAACCCTATCTTCAATAGGTATGATAATTTTTAAAAATATTATTGATCATTGTTATTTACCCTATTGTAGACAAAAAAGGATCGACCATCAGGTTCATAGAAAAATGGGGTTCTTTGTGGTCATAGATGTGGGAGAAAATGTCTTCGTTAAGACAAAGTGAGAATATAATTAGAAAAGTAGTGAAGTAGGGGAAGTTTTAAAAAATAATAATGAAAAAAATTAATCTCCAAAGGTTATATATTATGATATAAGGGTTTCATGTTGAAATTAGCTGAGTGGTTTTTTAATTATGTGATTCATTGATAATTTTTAAATGCTACTCTTGTTTCTCAACCTATGCATGGATCATGTGAGATTAGAGTGCGTGTTTAGGATATATTTGATCACTATATGAATCAAAAGATTATAATTTTGGTATAATATGGATAAATCCTTAATTTAGAATCAAAATGTGAATGGTTTTAAACAAAACAAAAGTGTGAGACTCTTGAGAGAAAATCCCTCATGGTTACATTGAATTTTTTTTGGGTCAATTATTTTTGTCGACAGAGTACATTTCCTTGGTCAATTGTGGAGTTTTAGAGATAACGTTGACATTATATGTCACAAAATATTGAATAATAAGGAATTTATACTATATAGGTGTTATATAAAGATATATATAGAATATGGATCTATTTCCTAGTGTTTTGTAATTTTTAGGGACAAAAATTAAGAGGAGTGAAAAAAGTGTTTTTAGAAATGGAAGTATTTTCACGTTAAAGAAAGTAGTTATGTGTAACGGAAAATATTTTTCTCAATGTTTATCACAAGTAAATATTTTGGGCTATAACATCATAATATAGAAAAGTAATAGATTTAATGATGATTTTGAAATAACACGAAAGTTGGAGTTGCATGACAACAGAAGTTGCACACAAAGTGGAAAGAAGACAAGAATGATAGATGTCTAATATGATGTCAAAAAATGGAGCTCCAACCTCATAATTGTTTTTCACATTTAGGATTTCATGAAAGAGTTTTTCTCTAGATTTGGTCGATTCTATAAATTGGAAACTACCCGTGAGGTTCCATATCTCATCCCATAAAAAAATATCAGTGCAATGAATTACATAAGTGTTTATCACAATGAAAATAAGTTTCATGACAAGGTCTTTGGATGATGAAACAACTAATATATATGTTTTATTATAGAAAAGGACATCTTGTTTCATGATGAATGGAGTTTCTCAAAAATTATATATCTTTTACACAAGAGGATGTTCCACGATAAGCCATAAGTTTCACGAAATTTGGAAGTTCCACGAATAATTATAAATATTTCATGTAAGTTGTTATGAGTAGTATAAAACTCGTAGATATGTTTTTAGAAACTAATATTGTGTGTCCCTATAAGGACTTTCCTAGTTGTTCTTTAAAAAAGGGTTATTCAACTAGTTAATGAAATTTTAACATAATGATGCACCAAATGAGGTGTACAACATATTTATACAAGTAATAATTGATGATTATTCCCAAAGAGTGGTGAGGAAACTTTAGTTGAGGGAGTATTGAGCTTCTATTTTTTGAATGGATATAAACATGGAGGGAATTTGCGTCTTTTCTAAATATTATAATGTTAGTGAGTCTA
The DNA here is from genome assembly GCA_963277665.1 of Viscum album. Lineage (NCBI taxonomy): Eukaryota > Viridiplantae > Streptophyta > Magnoliopsida > Santalales > Viscaceae > Viscum > Viscum album. Next base: position 185,852,558 of record OY728133.1, on the reverse strand, counting down.
GGAATAGATGTGATCTCGACCAAACCTTATTTTGGAATTGAGACATAGTGGAATTGGTACATCGACACGTTTCAATTTTATACTCCATGTAAAAATCCTAGCATGTATAAAACAAGTACCAATGATTTTTCTCATTCATTATTTCATTTCTATTAATACATTTTTACGAGAAATGGATTGAAGAGTGTTTTCTTTAAAGATAAAACAAGATATAAAGGTGAACTTGTTTTAATCTGTCATAACCTGATTAACCCCCCCCCCCACCAAGGAATTTAACCTTATTGTTCTAACATGTTAAATCCTCTTCTATATTCCCTAACATTTCATTCAAGTATGATTGAATAATCATCCATTCATTATCTCTAACACTAATAATTTACACTATTCATTATATTAATGGTATATGATGACCTCAAGATGCAATTTAAATGTTAATACACCTTCCTCATCTCTTGTATTCACCATTAATGTGAAATTATTAGGATGTAAAATATTTTTATCCAATCACAATGACAACACCTCAATAAAACTTATAATTCATAACTATTAATCATATAAATTTATAGAACATGGTAGTGTATATTGAATATCATATAATATTTAGAATTTACAAAAAACATATTTTGAATATTCATTCCACCACAATACCTATCTAGATAGTATTTATGGGTGATATGCATCTCATGGAGAGCATGAGATCTTATCGACAATGGAATCTCCTTTAGTAATCACATAGTGTCTGTAGATTCCATTTATTATTCATTGTAAATTTTATTATTTATCAATTAATAAATAATAAAACACTCTAATAACTATGAAATATAAGAAAAAAACGGACATTATGCATGATATATCAATCTCCCTTAAGAATATCAATTTTCTGAAGATATTCAAAATCCAGTATTTTTGTGGGATGAATAATATTATCAAAAAAACCCAAAATAACAAAACAAGGATGAAATATAGTTTATTTCTTGTAAAATTTATAGTTTTACCAGAAGGTAATTTTTTAAAATGTATCTATGCTAATTACCTTCCTTTTAAAGTAGAATGGTATATACACAAAAAATAATATATGTTAAGAATAGTAGAATAAACCCTTATACTCCATCATCGAGGGTTGTTATGCTTGTATTATATATTTAAATTCAAATAAGCATATTAAAAACTAAATTAACACACTAAAAAAACATATATAAATTATGATATATAATAAATAAAATGATATAATTTTGTATTCCAAGATAAATAAAATATAACTAGTGGTTAGAAAGATAACGATGTCATAAATAGAAACAAGATAACAAAAAATAAAACAAAATCATGTTATTTTTCTAACTATGTTTAAGCGAAATTTTATTTAAATGAATATTCATTTTAGGAAAAATATAACTCTTACCCATTCTATAACAAAAAAATACAGTAAAATAATATGTTACAGAGTAGGGGATACATACCAATTTGTTTAATCCTAATCCAAGAGATAAACAAAGATGTATTCTACCAATTTTATGACATTTAAAAATATTGAGAAATGTATATTTATGTATATTATTTGTACCAAATAGAAGTATAATATTGGAAATTAAAAAAGTGGCCTTATATTAGACACACTGATAGAAGGATCCTTTAGATTTTTGATGTGTGTGTTTTTTAAAACATGATAATGAAATCTATATGGGAGAGGTGGGGGAGGATATGAGAGTGTTTGTGAGAACTATAGAAGGGATTATACTGAGAAATATAATGGTTTTAATCTACCATGAGTTGACTATAGTTATTTTATCTGAATGAAAATAACAAATTAAATAACCACGAATCATGCTCAAGAATAATTATTTGAGTATTTAGTTAAATAAGAATAAAAAAATTGAAAGGTGAGGTAACAGAAAATACACACACATTAATAAATGATTGGTCAACCACTTGGTTGATTATATATATATATAAGACAATAAGTTAGAATAAATGGCAATCAGTAGTAACATCATGTGTATCCACTACAATCCCTAAGACTTTCTTCATTTTTACCTCTTAATGCCATCATTGATGTACTATCTTGATCGTGAAATCAAAAGAATCATCTCAACCTGAACCTACAATAAGCGAGGACCGTATTGTTACCCATGTATTGTGGCATCCTGAGCAGGATGTGAGTACATAACTCCATTTGAAACAAAATATAAATCTCATAATATACTAGAAATTCAATTATATTGTCATGTGACATACTGAAAATAAATAAATATATACCAAAAATAGGTTAAAACAACCCACAATACCTACATTTACTTGGTTCTCGAATGTATCTAACCACATTGAATGGATGATGTCGTCTTTGACCAAGTTCATGTGTCTTTGACAATGTTTCATGGATTATAACAACACATTTACCACATACCAACCATTTTTAATCATTATGTCCATTACTATGATTGAACATACCTACATCAATCATTTTTTAGTGTCTTAAAGCATTTCATGATCACCGTGCTTCCATATATCAATCCTAGGTCTATTAATAATACATATAATGTAATATGGATCATTGCAATGGGAGTTTTCTTAGCCACAACAAAGACCATATGTATCACATACCTGATCAATGCACATAGAACTATCTATTCCAGTATAAATGTTCAAACCAATCTTCATATTTATGGAATCCCACCGATAGAATCAAAAACCAAACATAAGAGAGTTTTATGAGTCATTAGTAACATAAAAAACACTAAATATGTCTTATAGGTTCAAGGAACCTGCATATAAGTTTAAAAGACCTATCATATGGTATTTTCCTCATCCAATTGAACAAGACTGTACTAAGATTGTTTTTTAATAACTATTATAAAAGACCCCCTTACAGTTATTTTTCCCAAACCCAAAAATAAAATAACCCCAATATGGGAATTTTTCTAAAACCAGATAATAAAATACCACCCATACAGTAATTTTACAAAAATAATATAAAATACTACCACTATGGGAGTTTTATAAAAACAAAAACTTAAAAACCCTATATGAATTTTCCATTACATATATTAAGATATCCCCTAGTAGAATTTCTAATTACAAAATACAAGACCATTACATTTGGTGTTTACCATAAAAAACAAAACAAAAATTTAATATCTGAGGATTGTAAAAGATTACTATGGTCAATACCGTACCAGATAGAAAACACCATGGATAAGGTGATGAAAATATACAATTACAATATTATTATTCAATGTTATATTTATTTACTATTAATTTTATTAGAATGTATGAATAATTTAAACCATATAATATATAAATATATATAAAGTACCAACTCAAAAATAATTCTTTGACTGATTCTTTTTAAATATGTACTAAATTTATTGTAAATTTGTTTTAATCTATAAAAATTAGTTTTATTCCTAAATTATTATTATTTATAATTGTGAGAAAATATTATAATTAATTTGTGGATCATAAATAAATTATATTATTTAAACATAACATCATTTTTAAATGAATGCATCAAATTTATCCTTAGCAGAATATTTTTTTTATGAGATGTTTTTTCCAATGAATATAGAAAAATTTTGAAGATTTTATATTTTCATCAATCACTAAAGAAAATGAATTCTTTTTCATATTATTTAAAACTATAATTATTTCCCTAATATTAAGAGGAATTCAATTACGATAATTTGAATAAATTTTTTGATTGAATTTTGTATAATAAAATTCATACTTAAAAGGTATTTCTCAAAAATATATGTTTTCATTATGTTTTTCATTATGATTTTATATTAATTAATAAAACATATATTAAATGAATAATAATAAATGGACTAAATATATGGAATAAATTTTTACAAATTTAGATAATAAAATCTTTTTATTTGAGATCATTATGAATAATAACTATAAAAAATAATTGTCACCACGATAAGGGAAAATCAGTAGTTATTGTGAAAAATAATATGATCAGAGAAAATTACCATATAAAATGACTTAATTTAATTTGATTAATCTATTTAATCCATACTCATTAAATATTACGTTATATAATATTTTGTTTCAATTTGTTTGTGATTTTCACCATTATATTGATTTTTTTAAAGAATAGTAAAAAATATCATTATCTCTTATTTATTATGATGTAATTTTTCAAATAATGATAAATAGAGGATATTTACATTTTTAAATATTTATTTTAATGAAAAATAATTAATATTATTACGGTATTAAATTTATATTTTTTAGTGTTGAAATAATTTTGTTAAATTCTTTCTCAACACTGACACAATATTTATTCAATTAAAATAAAAATAAAACAAATGATATTAAAATATTTAAAGTGATAAATTATGAAAGAATTAGTATTTCTATGAATTTTATAGATCTATGTGACTTTTTATCTAATTTTTAAAAGATTATATTTGAATTCCCCCATTATGTTGATGTGTTTAAAGTTGTATTAAATGAATAGTTCCAAAAATAAAATTAATAATATTATATAATAATTAATTTTCAATTATGTTCATTTGAATCAATTTTATGATATAACATGGTATATGAAATTTTATACATAAAAGGAATTTCTATGTAAAAAAGGTTTTCGTTATGTTTTTCATTCAATTTTTAATTAATTACTACCACTTATAGAAAATGAATCTTGATAAATGGAATATATATTTGCAATAAGGATGTCCAAAATTTGAAAATAATATCTTCTTATTTTATGTCATTATTAATAAAAAAAATTATTAAATAATTGTCACCATGTTAAGGGTAAATCATTAGTTAATGTTAAAAAATAATATGATAAGAGAAGATTACCTTAAACAAGACTTAACTTAATTGGATGAATCTATTTAATCCATACTCATTCAATATATGGACATATAATTTTGGGTGTTTATTTCATTGTGATTTTGGCCATTATATTATACCAAGAAGATTCGTCCATGGGTTCTAAACCCAGGCCCCAATTTTATTTGAACAAAAGATAGTAAAGATACATCAGATTAAGGGGGTGCTTACATGCATAGAACTACACCACAAACCAACACAAATGCACACCACATAGTTACCTCTTCCTAGGCCAGACACGACCCCTAGATCCTCCCCTGTTATGACGCCCTCTTCCCCTTTTCATGCCTTCATTATCCATCCTATTTGAATCAGAATCCTCATGAGATGGATCCCATCCTTTCTAGGATCATTCTGATGTAAAGTGGGGTGGTCATGTTGTTCATACCCTTGAACTAGATTAGTAGCCTACACTACAATGTGAGAATTCTCCTACAATACATCCACATGAGGCACCTCTGTGACCTGCACTATTTGAACATTAAACTGAGCAGTAAACCCCTTCTCCTTAGAGCCCTCCACATCCTCTTTAGAATTAGGAATGAAAACCTATTGGTTGGTTTAGAGGGTATTGAGGCGGCCTTACCCCACCCCCTGTCGCACATCCCCAGCTAGGCCCAAGGTGGCCAACCTTGGGCTTGGGCAAGTTACCACGGAGTCGAGGGGACGAGTGGAACACTGGCATATGGTGCACATTGCCTTTGCGAGGACTCGAACCCGGAACCTCAACGACGGGACACCACCACCTTGAACCAACTCACCCAGCCCCCGCGAGAAAACATGTTGTTGGTTTAGGGGGTATTGAGGTGGCCTTACCCCACCCCCTGTCGTACGTCCCTAGATAGGCCCAAGGTGACCAACCTTGGGCTTGGGTCATTTCCCACGGAGTCGAGGGGACGAGAGGATCACTGACGTATGGTGCATATTTCCTTTGTGAGGACTCGAACCCGGAACCTCAACAACAGGACGCCACCACCTTGAACCAACTCACCCAGCCCCCGCGGGCATATTTTGGCCATTCTATTATATTATTTACAGAAAATTAAAAAATTTCATTATCTTTGTTTTATTATTAATAAATTTTTTACATAATGATAAAGACTGTATATGTAAAATTATAAATTTTTATTTTAATGATAAGTAATTTTTATTATGGAAATATATTTATATTTTTATGTGTCAAAATAATTTCCTTAAATTCTTACTCAGCCCCGCTACAATCATAATTAAATTAATTGAAAAATAAACCAAATGATATTAAAAATATTAAATGTTATATAATATGAACGAATTTCTATATCCATTGATTTTATAGATCCATATGAAATGTTATGTAAGTGTGATAGGATTAAATGTGAATCACCCCATTATCTTCCTATATTTAAAGTTGTATTAAATGAATAGTTTCAAAAATGACATTAATAATATTTAAAATAAATAATATTTAATTTAATTATTTCAAATTCTAAAAAAACAAGAATTCTTCAAAAATATTTATATAGTGTTGAAACATTAACCATGTTCCATTTAGGGTTCATTTATCATTTCACTATAACATTCTTGTCCCTCAAAGGGTAGAAAAGTTTAATATTACAGTAATTTTAAAAGAATTAATAGGGGAAAAATAAAATATGAAGATGAAAAAATATTTAAAACATGACCAAATTTTATTTTCTAGAGTATTTTTAATCATTCTTATAGTATCTAGGATTTATAAAATTTTTGATCCATTTATTGAGTAATATTAATTTATATTTTTTAAATACATTAATAAATTCAATGAATACCTCTCCCTCACTTATATATATATGATTAGGTCCCTATAATATATTTATAATAAATAAAAACTTATTATACAAAAGGCATCAACATGTATAAAGGAAGTCAAACATTAGTTAAGGGTTTCTTATATCCCATTCATATCTGTGAGACATATGCCATACTCACCACTTATTTTTTTGTAGTGTATATGATTTATTTTAATATGTAATTTCATGAATATCTTATATCCCTGATATATAATGTTTCATTTTATGTTATTATTTCATGGGTATTATGATTCAAAAAGTTCCAAAGTGGTAAGGGTTTATTTCACATTCTCATCATTGTTTGATATTGCTTATGTTTAAGTCTCCATTAAATGGATTACTTTGAACCTTCTATATTCGAGCCAATATGTTTTATCATCCTATGGTTATTTATATAAATTATAATTTTTCATATCATTTCCCTCTCATAATGTATTAAATATACCGAAATAATGTTTTTAAAAAATTCCAGCATTATTTTTCTAATCGGCCAAGAATATTTTTGGTCCATATCCATATATTACATAGAATAATTTAAATAATATATTAAATATTATAAACTTATATTATGAGGAAATTTTTACCCATTGTTCAATTATAAAATGTGGATTAAAATAAAACTATCTCTTATATTATGGACTACATAATTTTTGACATTTCATTAAAAGTTTTAATGATTTTTTTGACTTATAGTACTTGAAAAAAAACATATACCATCTGGACTAATAACACGATTTGATTCATCCTTTTAAAAATAACATGTTCATTTTAATAGAAATTGTTTTTCCTGATATTTTATAATTTTTTTGTTTTTAAAACAGGATTTCAAAATGATGAGGGTATTTTCCTCAATAATGAATTTAATGATTTTTTTGTGGCATTTATACACCTCAATGAAAATATAACTTTATTTTAAATATACTTCACTAGGTGAATTTTGTAATTATACATTAATTATTATTTATATATATGGTTTATGATCAGTTTTAGTTGGGAATTATTGTGTTTTAAAATGACAATTATTCAATATTATTGTTTATGTTGATTATTTATTGGATTGTTATTCAATCTTTTAAAATAATGAATTCATTAGACATAGTAAGAGATGGGTGGGAACCGTTTTAGCCCCTAAATTCACTAGTAAGTCTCACGTGTAAATCAATTTTGGGTATTTAACCTATTTCATTCACATTTATATATTATGTCTTGGAATGAGGCCTTGATGATATGTTTAAGATGTATGAAATTATGAATTCCATCACAATGTGATTAGTTATTTATATACATATGGGGTTTTTAATAAATATAAGAATGATGGATAAGCTTAAAACTCCACTGATTACTTATATGTTATTATTTTTCATCATTTAGTTTATTCATATTACTACATATGATAATGTTATCGATTAAATGGAATTTGTTTTCAGTTATTTATCTTGTTATATTAAATATTCCATATTTTCTAAAGATAAAATCCATTATACATAACTATAGATGAGAATATGAGTTCACCCTTATTTTTTCTTTTCATAGGATATGAAGATGGAATATTTTCATGAGCTTAACTATTTTGTATAATTTCTTTCACTATGTTATGTATTTTTAATTTGAAAATTTAATTTTAGTTTCACACACACACACATATATATATATATATCTATCTATATTACCAAGACTAGTAAACTATTTGGCCCATTGGGATTCCACTAATTGTATCTATTTCTAATTTATTAATTTAACCGTCATACCTAGGGTATTATTGTTGAGGTATTTATAGATGGAATCAAAGATGTTTTAGAAGAAACCTTGGGAACTAGATTTAGGAGAATTTAGATTTCAAACGTTACCCTATGATTGAGTTTGAGAAAAAGTCTACATTTAATATTACATCCTGAAATATTAGATTGGTAGATATTTTATGGGTTTTGAAGGAATGCATCCCTGTTTGGATACTAAATTGGACATGTTTTTTTTTGAAAAGATTCATCGATAGGTAATACACCTAAAAAGAGTTGTTTGAATAAATCTCATTAATCATTATAATTCATGGTGAGTTTTCTCATACAGTGCACTTGGTTTGAAACACAAGGTCAATTTTCGTGGATTAACTCCCACATTCATTATGAAGCATTATATATTATTTTAATAGTTATTAATAAAGGATACCTGATGTTAAACATGTGGTTTCATAGATAAAATATATTTTTCATGATTTAGATATCTTACAAATGATATTTGAGGACTTCTATTAATGATTATTGTTTCTCACACAGTGATTTTTTGTTTTGTTCAATGGATGGAACCATATGGAATCATGTTAACATTGAATGAGATGAAAAATTTTATAATTATAAAGAAATAAATGAAATTAAAATTTGAGTGAAATATATTGTGATTACACGTAATCGTATATCAGGATATATGATTAAAAAAGTTCACAATAACATGATTTAAAATATAGTAAAGAAGAGAATGCTAGTGATATATGAGAGATTTGGTAGTTTATTAATTATAGTAAATAAGGAACCATTTCATTCATGTATGAAATGTGTACAAAGACACCCTAGAGAATTTTTCAAAGGAACATTATTATGTTTATGTGTAGAAGATAAGGGCATAGATCAATGAATTGTCAATAATAAATTAATAGTATGATAGAAGGAAACAAATATCATCATAAAACAACATTTATAGATCAATTACATATGTGTGGGGAGTATGGGAATTATCTGAATCAATTCTATAATCCAATTGTTAAAACATATGACAAGGAAGAAACAATTCTTTCAAAATAATTGATTTGTAAGGATTGAGGTGGTAATTTTTTATTCATGATTTATATAGTTGAAGTATTATATCAATGTCATTGTAGATATAAGAATCTTAAATCCTATTAGTATTATTAAATGGTAGTTTTAGATTTTGATAAAATATGGTAACGATATTCATGAAAAGTGATTTAGTGGTAAGGTGATTTTTGGAATTCATGAATGAAATGGGATAGTATCGATAACCTTGAAATTATTTAGTGATTTAGTGAAAATATTATTTTTATTTATCTTGATAAAGATTATTTGTTTTTTGTATTTATAGAAATACTAAGAGATTTTATTTTAGGAATAATGATTGTTAATTTTTTTAACTATATATTTTTTATATGAAGATAGTATTATATTTTTGGATACTCTCAAGATTTTTTATGTTTATGTTTATCATTAGTTAAAAGGTATAGATTCTAATTTTTGGGTATCATTTGATGGGATTATGATGTGATTTTTAAATTTTATTGGGGTATAAAGAGAATAATATATTGAGGTTTAAATAAAATTTTGGTTTAGTATATGAATTTATGTTATGTTATTTATAGTAGGAAAAAAATAGGATATATATAATCTTGAAAGCTAAAAAACTGATTCAATGAAAATGTGATATTTTTAGAAATATTTAGGTTCATGTGAAGGATTAAATTTTAGATAGTATGTAAATTTTATTCATGATATTTTGGTGATATTCAGTACCTTATAATATTTTATTGTTATTTATCATGGTGATTAAAGATATATTAGGGATTCATTATTAGGTTGAGGTATATATAACCATTAGGAATAATATATTGGTTTAAATTAAATATTATTTGATAAAAATTTAATTATTTTCTTTTAATTCAAATATTTTTTACTGTATTACCTTCCATATAAAGAGAGTGAAAAAACAATCACATCACCTCACAAGGCGGTGGTCCATTGTACACAAGAGAAATATTATCGTATTCCCACAAAATTGAATGTAAGAAGGTAAATGGAAATTTAAAATTAAATATGTATAACTATGTCATAAATATAATATAATTAGGTTAATTCTTTCATTATATCCACCCATGGGAAGTGGTGATGGAATAGAAACTACATTGGTTTGTGAGGCATTATTCCTCCGAACACACTATCGATGATTTAAGTTTCCAATTCATGGAAGAGGAGATGGATATAAGTTATTAAATTAAACTAATAATATCATTGTATCTTGTAGAATATGTTATTAATATAATGGAATTATTAAGACCTGAATATATATGGTAATAGGATCAGAAAAAATAATGAACATATTATCGAAAATTACCTTCATGAAAAACTAGTTTTAAATATATTATTGAGGAATCTATGGTTGGTATTTTTGGAATAAAAATAGCACTATAATATTGATAGTTTTTTATGGGAGAATTTTTTTAGGGTTGCTATAAAAATATTTATTGACTGGTGTGAATAAGTGAGGGTAGGAGGTGGCCTTTTATGATTTAAGAGTGTCATTTTTGGTACATACACAAAAATATTATGTATTGTAGAGTTAAAATAAGGAGGTAACCTTATAACATTACATAATCTTCCATTAAATGAATAATTCATATTAAGGGTCTTTTCAGGTTTAGAGTTTTATATAATTAGGCAATATCTATTACATTACATCTCAAAAGTTACAAAGCAGACACTTCTACTTAGTTACCAAATTTTTCACAAAATAAAAACTCTTAAAAAAAGAGTAACGTCTAGATCCATTTTTTAGACAACATGACATTTCCTTGATCCCCTCCTTGACCCTATTCATGTTTAAGTCCTATGAAAAACATTTCAAAACATGGGATGAGTATAAAAATCTTAGTAAGGGTCATAAAATAATGAAAGTAAACATTATTCCATCAAAACATTACCTTTTTAACATAACTCATGATATCATAAGATTTATGAATAACAAATAGAAATCATAAATCATAAAGCTAACTTTTACATAGATAACATACCTAAATTGTAGCATTTACATCTATGTAGGGAGTCACATTTGGAATACCCATACAAGTATATTACCTAAATATATTAGTAGGAACATTAACATCTACCTCCATCACTTTACCCAACGCGTTGGAGAGCTATCTCGGGATATCCCACCATTGGATTATAATAAAACCACCTATATACAAAAAATGCCCAAGAAAAATAACATATTCATAACACATAAAACAAACATAAAAGAAAGGTAAAATTTCCACATATCAATCACAATATATCATTTAAATATATTGGCATAAAATATCCATTATCAAAACCATTTTCAATATCAAAATACAAAAAAGAGTATATGGTATTTATTTTCCTTTTAAAAATAGTACGACTTGTTAAAGAAGCGAAATAAAAATTAATACTCATTGTGGTGGAAAGGTCATTGTTTCTGATTACGTTAAAAAGAAACATTCCTTTTTCTAGTAAAAAACCTCATAAAAACGGTTCCCTTTCAATGAAATGAAAATTAAAAGGTATTTATACACCATATAAAATAAAGTCATATATAAAATAAAATATGCCTCAATGAAAGGAGATTGAGATGATATCCCTTACAAAGATATATTTTTAAATAAAATACGTCATTAATGTGAATTCACTATACATACTCATAATGAAACTCTAAATAAAAGAAATAAAATAATCATAGCATTGAAAATCAATAAATAGAAGATTAACCCCAAGAATTGAAATTGGGTTAAGAAGTTCGCTTACACAGTTTCTAACTTGACCCGTTCGTCCTTTAATATCCTAAATAATAAACTAAAGGCAATTTAAACTTGATTAATAACCTTTTCCAAGTTCATTACTCCTTTTATACCAATTATTACCATTATATAAACATTATGTAATCTTTTAAGTTATTAATGGTCGTTTTGTCGATAGTTACAACTAGAGTCAAAAATGAACTTCATATATTTACAAGTTGTCTATGTGGTTTAAAATCCATTATCTCCAAAATTATATTAATGAATTAGATATCATATATATATATATTATATCCAGTATATATATATATATATATATATTTATAAAAGTACATAAAATTTGGAGGTAAGAAATGAAATGCACCGTTCATGGAGACGTTAAGCCGTACGTACGCATGTACATTTATTTCATTTCTATTTAATATTTTAATGGAATTAAATCATAATGATGAATTGGTATATTATAATTGCAGTAAAATATAATATATAATATCATTAACCCCATCCTTTATACATCCCACATATGGCATTAACGAGTCGTATCACATTGAGGGGGCGGTAGTCATCACTTCCTCAAATGAAATTATCGTGTTTACCCATTATGGAAACCATAAAGGAATGATATAAATGAAAAATATATATACCTAAAGAAATAATAAAAATAATATATATCATATATAAATTCATTTTCATCATAATGGCCACCATGAGAGGCGATTGGAGATATTTGGACAATCATCATTCCGCGAGGTGTTAGTTTGTCATCCACAGAAATAGTATGTTCTTCACCCATTACATGGATGTTTTTGTAAGTGTAGTTATAATACTTATCATAAAAATATAATAGTATATTTAGGATTATATTGTTATTATAAAATAACTGAATTAAAAGATTTAGGGGTTGGATTAGTAAAATTAAATAAATGAATTGAAGAGAAACTTTATCTTTAAATCGGGTAACTCCCTTTGGTTTGAACCAAAAAGAATTATTGATGTGATGTATACATAAATTAAGTTTTCTAGGTGTAAGAGATGAATCTTGAGACCTTATTTGGGTAGTTTTTGGACGAGCCAACGGGATTGAGAGGTGTATGAAATGGGTTAAAATTGGTGTCCTTTTATAAGAGGGAGGATGGGCTCTTTAACAACGTTTGAAAGTGTTTTTTTATTATGAACATATCTTCGGTTTAAAAAGGTAAAAAACTAACTAATGTCGAGGATGAGATGACTAATATTATAAATAAAGATATCAAATAATAATTTGAATCGTTTTTGGATATTTTTTTAGTCATTATAATATTATTTCTTTAAATAAATTATTAATGTGGTAAACACTGCATCATTATTGTGTCATAAATTATTTAATTTAATTTTATGTATAAATATTAAAAAAATATACCATGATATATAAAATCTTATTATCTTTCCAATGAATATTTTTAGTCTAAATGATATCTTATAATACCCCATTTGAAAATTTATTTACTAAAAGATCATTGTTTATGTCATTTTTGACATTACTTTAAATTAGTTAATATAAAGTCACATTATTACTCATAAGTGGATCCATGGGGTTCCATAATAGACTCAATGATTCCCATGTTCTTTCATTACTCATCCAATAAGGTTTGGACAAGTGTTAAGGTAATTTAAAATTATTATAATTTTTTTGACATTGAATTATCACATTTACCTTTATCTACGGTAAATAAAAGTCAAAAGTTAATATTAATTGAAAAAAATATTTTCATATTATTGAACCACATTATAATTACTAATAACAACCATGTAATTCAGATTTTGGATATTCAATTCATAGAAGCGGTAAAATTTCATTTAAATGGAAATTTCATTTTTTTAACTACTACCTAGTGGTTTCTACTATTAATCAAAAATTGAATTTTTCTGGAAAATACAAAAAAATCCAACTAATATATATTTTATATTATTAATTAAAAAATTATTTCTATTTTACCAAATTCAAAACATACAAGTTGGATTTATTAATTTAATATTAATTCCTATTGTCTAACAAAAAGTGTGTTTTTACGAAATATTAACTATCAAAACATTAACAATGGGTTATGTCCAATTTCAAGGAAAAATTGATTAAAATTAGAAACATTTGATTAAATGGTAAATATATAATCTAATTACACTTTAAACCCAATTAAAAAGATAAATTAACCATATAAATAAATTATATTAAAAGGTAGTCTTGAATTAAAATACAATATTTTTCACTATTCATTTAAAATGTATTTTATCAGAAAATACCAAAAATTTACCCAAAGTAAATTTTGATATCCCAAATCTAAATAATAATTATATTTTTTCAAATAGAGCATATAAAAGGGGCAAAAATTATATTTAAATAGGATTCTCTATTAAATGGCGGTAAATCGACCTTTTAAAGAATATTTGAGTATTTATGCTTAAAATAAGATTCAGTCTTATTTTAAGCCTCTAAATTTTAATGGATAAATGTAAAAACATTTAAAAAACCTGTATAATTATATATTATTTAGTTCTATTAATTCCCTCCATTAAAATGGGTAGGCGTTAACTACCATTTACAATAATAATATTACATTATTATCGTGTAACATAAGATTTCAAAAAAATTCGTTGTTGCGTATCGGGTACGCCATTGAACATAGCATAACCTTTAAAGTAAAATTAATATTTCATTAAAAAATATTAATTACTATGAAAATATATTATTCTTTATTTACATGGGATGTTACAACCTTCCCCCTTTTGGAAATTGTGTCATCGTAATTTTTATTCACTTATCAAATAAGTTAGGGTATTTATCCCCCGTATCATTTTTAGTTTCCCACATTGCCCGTTAAACCATATGATTTTTCACAAAAACATTACTTGGTGAATTACCTTATTCTGCAACACTATTTCTCCATGGTCAAGAATTTCGACTGGTTGTTCCTTATAAGAGATATTCTCTTCCAACTGAACTACCTCTGAGCTCCAAACATTAGATGGATCTGGCATATACTTTCTCAACATTGAATCAAGGAAGTCATAGTGTACCCAGGATAAACATAAATGTAATACCACTCTGTATAAAAATGATCCAACATTATCCAAGATTTCCTAATGTACAATGAACCTCAGAATCAACTTTCCCTTCATACCAAAATGCATCACACTTTTCCATAGAGAAACTTTGGGAAAGACATGATCACCTACCAGAAAAGAGAGATCCTTCAATCTAGTTATATGCATAATGTTTTTGCCTACTCTGAGATATTCTCATGTGATTCTGAATCAACTGATCCTTTTCAACTATCTCTTCAACCAATTTGGGTCCCATCTGCTTCCTTTCACCTACATCATCCCAAAAAAGCTGGAGTTCGACATTGCTTTCCACATAATGCCTCAAATGGAGCCATATTTAAACTAGAAAGAAAGTTATTATTATATGAAAATTCAACCAATGAAATATGTTGGTCCCAAATTCCCAGGTAATCTATTGAAAAAGCATGTAAAATATCCTCTATGGTCTGAATTTTTCTTTCTGACTGTCTATCTGATTGAGGAGGAAAATTTGTACTAAAATTTAATTCAGTACCCAACCAATTCTGAAGGCATTTCCAAAAGTTAGATTAAACCTGGGATCACAATAAGATAAAATGGAATGGGGTAATCCATGCAACCAGGTTATCTCTTTAACATAAAACCTAGATAGTTGATCAAGAGACAAAGTATTACGAATAGAAAAGAAATAGGCAGATTTAGTGAATAGATCAACAATAACCCATATTGCATTGTTACCTCAAGATGTCTTTGGTAATTCCACAACAATGTCCATGGATATATTTTCCCATTTCCACTCTGTCACTGGTAAAGATTAGAGCATACCGTTTGGTAACTATCTCTCTTCTTTAACCTGCTGACAATTCAAACTCATCATAATAAAATAAGAAATATCTTTTTCATTCCATCCCACTAGTAATACATCTGAAGATCTCTGTACATCTTAGTACTACTAGGATGAATTAAAAATGTGGAACTATGTGCTTCATATAACAAATAATTATTCATATTTTAATCACAAGGCTCACATAATCTCTTTAAAAATATAAAAATACAATCATTATCAACGTTAAAATCAGGAAACTTACCCTTCTGAACCAACTCTACCTTTTTTCATAACTCACTTTCTTCCTTCGGTTCTTGTTTAATTCATTCTGATATAGATGATTTCACCTAACCCTTAAACAAAATAGAGGAATTTCCTGCCCCAAGTTATATTCCAACATTCATCAAATCAAAAACAAAAGGATCTCATTACAAACATATCATAATTAATGATGAATTACAATTTCGACTCAAAGAATCAACCACTTTATTTTCTTTTCCCAAATGGTAAAGCATCATGAAATCATAATCTTTATTTAATTCTAGCCATTTATTTTGTCACATGTTCAAATTTTCTGAGTGAATATATACTTTAAACATTTATGGTCAGTATATATTTCAAATTTTACTCCGTACAACAGATGCCTCCTAATTTTTAATGAAAAAGAAACAACAGCTAATTCTAAATCATGTGTAGGGTAATTTAACTCAAGATGTTTCAAATGATGTGAAGAATAAGAAATTACATGATAATTATGCATTAGGACGCATCTGCGTCCTTACAATGAAGCATCACTATAAATAAAAAACTCACCAATCCAGGAAGGGAATTCCAAAACAAAAAAAATTCACCAATATTCTTCTCAATTATTAAAAATAATCATCACATTAGTTTGTCCAGATGAACATAACACCTTTTCAAGTTAAATTAGTCAGTGGGCTAGATAACAATGAAAATTTCTCAACAAACCTCTAGTAATAACCTTCCAAACCCTAAAAACCACGCATCTTGGTTATATTTGTGGTTCTTGGCAATTCTTCAACAACATTTGTTTTTGCAGGATCAAAGCTTATGCCATTTTTTGAAACAAAGTGACCAAGAAATGAAACTTTTTGTAAGAAAAACTCACACTTTCTGAATTTCCCAAATACTTTCTTTTAATTTAAGGTTTAAAAGAAAACCCTTTAATGACATTAATTCTCTATTTAATTTTAAAATAACCAAAATATCATCAATGAAAAAAACCACAAACTTATCCAATATTTCTTGGAAAATTATACTCATAAGAACCATGAATATCGCAGGTGCATTAGTTAATCCAAAAGGCCTGACTAAAATTTCATAATGGCAATATCTAGTATGAAACACTATCATATGAATGTATTTTTCCTTTACTTTCAACTAATGGTACCCCGACCTCAAATCAATCTTTGAAAAATTCTGAGCTCCCTAGGGCTGATCAAACAAATCATCGATATGAGGAAAAGGATACTTGTTCTTAACAATGATATTATTCAATGCACTATAATCAATGGAAAGCCTCATTTAAACATCTTTATTTTTAAAAAATAAGACCAGAGACCCCTATAGTGATGTGCTAGGTCGAATGAAACCATGATCTAATAACTCTAGAAATTGCTTCTTTAACTCTAAAAGTTCAATTTGATCTATTCGATACGGTGGTTTTGAAATTTGATTAGAATCATGAACAATGTAAACTATAAATTCAACTTCTCGATTAGGTATAATATCAAGAAACTCATCAGTAAAAACATCAAGGTACTCATTTACCACTGGAAAATCATTAATCTAGACAGTTCCATTATTTTCTACAATATGTGCAAGGTAACATTCTTTTCCATATTTTACAAGTTTCACAGCTTCCTGATATGCTATCAAATGTAAGGGTTCATTCTTGTAAACAAACTGAAAATCATTCCAAAAAGAAACTTCTTAAGCTGTGAAATCTGTTGAGTCAATAAGGTTTTCCTTATGACTTTTCCATTCCTTCTTGTTTTGAAAATCACAAACACCTTATCTTTAAGGAAAATCGCTTTTATAAGGAAAAATGCTTTCTTAAGGAAAATTACTTTTATAAGGAAAATTTCTTTCTTAAAGAAAATCGCTTTTATAAGAAAAATTATCCTTATCATATTTTCATTCATATTTTTCTTAAGTATGAGTTTCGGATTCATTTTCTCGGAATAATTAAAACTTAGATATAAAGCATTCTGTTTTAGGGTTCGGATTCTGGACAAGAACTATAAGGAAGTTTCATTCCGAATTCCAGATATGAACTCTGACTAAGTTCTATTCCAGATTCAGGATACGAATTCTGAAGAAGAATTCTCATTACGAATTCTAATGAAGAAATTCCATTCTGAATTCTCATTATGAATTCTGAAGAAGAATTCTCATTACGAATTCCAATGAAGAATTCTCATTACGAATTCTAATGAAGAAATTCCATTCCGAATTCTCATTACGAATTCTAAAGAAGAATTCTCATTACGAATTCTAATGAATAGATCCCATTCCGAATTCTCATTACGAATTCTGATGATGAATTCTCATTACGAATTCTGATGATGAATTCTCATTACGAATTCTGATGATGAATTCTCATTACGAATTCTGATGATGAATTCTCATTACGAATTCTGATGATGAATTCTCATTACGATTTCTGATGACGAATTCTCATTCCGAATTCACCTATTAAACAGAATCTGATTATCATTGTTTTATACACTCTGAACTTATTCACTCCGAACTTTCACTCCGAATTTTTCATTCCGAACTTTTATGTTAGAGTTTAAAACGATGTCGTACATTTTGTTACACTTGTTTTGTTATAAAACGGTGTCGTCTGTTTTGTTATAAACTAACCGTTTTCTAAGTGACACGTGTACAGGTCCCTCCGAACTTTAAGGAAAATATGATCGTTGGAGAAGGAGCCGACCTTACCTATAAATAGGAGCTCATTTGAAAAATCTCACAACGGATGGATGAACAATTTGGATTTTGTGCATACATGCTGTTGAAGTGATTTCTAGAGAGAGAGTTTCTTATTAACTCTCAAAGCTTCGTGCGACTCCGAATGTTGGTGATTACATTCGAGGGCTTCCGGGGATAGGAAGATAGAGGTGCCGACTACCTTAAAGATCGAGGGCTTTCTTGCTGAGAAAGATAGAGGTGTCGACTACCTTAAAGATCGAGGGATTTCTTGCTGAGAAAGACAGAGGTTGCCAACTACCTTGAAGTTGAGGGCTTGTGGGGATAGCAAGACAGAGACACCGATCTTCGTATTGAGGGCTTACCCTGGTGTGGGTAAGACAGACTTGCTTGAAAGTATAAATCAAGGGATCTTTATCCACGGTTGTTGGATACCCTTCTCTTTGGGTTAAAAGACTATTATTTTGTTACTTGTAGTTTATCTACTTGTTTTTTATTCCGCTGTAATTTTTATCTTAAGGAAAGTATAACTTTCTTATACTTCCTTACTTACTCTGATTAGTTTAGATTCTATACGCTTTAAGGTAGAATCTCATATTGTAACTTTTGTTAAGTTTCAAATTCCGGAACCATATTTCCGGAACCTACTTTTGGAATCACTTTCCAAGTTCAGTTCGGTGTTAGAGGTGTTGTGAATTTACTTAGTTTAACTTTGTTAAACTTAGCCCTTTCCTTTTCTTAAGGAAACTTTAGTTATTCATAACTAACATTAAAGGTTCCAAAGGAATTTTTAAAGTATACAATTCACCCCCCTCTTGTATATTGAGCATCTCATATTATATTTCGATCCTACAATTGGTATCAGAGGTTGGAAACCTCTTACTCTATACCATCCTTACAAAATCGATCTTAGCATGATAAACAAGAATCCAATCCATACCCAAAATAACATCAAATTCTACTAGAGGCAAAACAAAACGTCTTTCTAGTAGATTATTTCCACACACAAGGACATGAAGGTTCTTATAATTTCTTATTGTCTCTACATTTCCCCCCTTTGTTTTTACCATATATTTATGATTCACATCTTGATATAGAATTCCCAATTTACTATAAAAATTCTCAGAAATGAAAGAATGTGTAGACCCTGAATCAAAAAACCAATTAGAATAATCTGAACAGACAAATAGTGTACCTGATACTACTGCATTTGATGGCCCAGCATCTTCTGATGTAATTTCAAAGGATTTCACCACCCCTTTCTGATTGTAGTTTGGCTTCTTTTCCTCAATTGAGTTATTTGTTGGACACTCATTTCAATAATGAACCAGTTAATTGAAATTAAAAAAATTTATTAATTGTAAATCACATTTTTTCTTACCATTACCTTGATACTTTTCAGTGCAATTACGATCCTTATCCCCCATTTTACGACATTAGTAACACTTACAATAATTCAAAAGACATTCCCAAGTATGTTTTTTACCACAATTTTTAAAAACATTAAACTTATGTTTCTTACCATTAGTATTTTTTGAAGAGTTCCTTCCTTTCGTATGCCACCTCGACCTCTTATTCTGTAGTTTTTCAAAGAACACCCGATCATCAACGAACTCAATTTCTATATTCTCCACAAATCAGACAAGTTTTTCAAAACTATTAAACTCATGAAAAGCTAAATACCATTGATACTTTGGATTTAATCCTGAGTAAAAATGGTTGATTTTAATATCAAGATCTCATATGAAATTTGGATCTTACCTTTCCAGTCAAGTGATTTTCGCTTCATAAGCATCCACTGAGTCATCCTCCAGCCTCAATTCTAGGAATTGTACTTCTATCATAAGACTAACTACCTTAGGAAAATATTTCTCAAGAAACATACCGTTGAATTCATCCGAATCAAGAGCATCAATCTCCTCAATATCCTTGATATTTTTCTCCATTGACCACCACTGATCTGCTTCACCTTCAAAACAGTAAGAAATGAGACTAACCAATTGATGTTTTGAACACCCCATGACATAAAAAATCTTTTCCAGTTCATTAATCCACCCTTTATCAAGGACAGGGTTAGATGATCCTTTGAAGGATAGGGGATGTTGCCTCGTGAAATTATCTACTACTGACATGTTCCTTTGTGGTTGATCTGGCTGATCTCGTGCAAAGATACCACCAACATTTATAGCCTGATTCAACTATTCCATTACTGCGAAAAAATAGATCAGATCAGATTCCAACCATCTCAAGATGCAGATTTGAAAGGCTGTCTTCCTCCTGATGGCGTCCCAACAAAGCATCCATGTTTCCTCTGCGGGAAACCATTCTGAACACAGAAATATCTTAGGTGAAAAAAACATGGTAATATATAAATTCTATATCATTTCAATATTACCATAAATTAATTTATGGATATTAATTTAACAATAACCTAACTCCTAAATTTATCTAAACCGACCTCTGATACTAACTATAAGGACCTGACCTTAAAACATTACATAATCATGAATTAAATGAATAATTCCCATTGAATATCTTTTCATGTTTAGAGTTTTAGAAATTTCGTCTATAACTATTAAATTAAATCTCAAATGTTACAAAGTATACAATTATACTATGTTTCCATTTTTTTTAAAAATAAAAACTCTTGAAAAAAAGAGTCTTGTCTATTTCAATTTAATATATAGAATAACTTTTCCATGATCCATTCCCTGACCCTATACATCTTTAATTCATGTAAAAAAACATTTGAAAACATGTGATGAGCATAAAAAGATCAATAAGTGTTATAAAATAAAGAAATTAAACATTAGTCTATTAAAACATATGCTTTTTAAAATACCTCATGATATGATAAGATTTATTAATAACGCATAGAAATCATAAATCATAAATGTAACTTTGGCATACATAACATACATACATTGTATCTTTCATAGCTTTGTAGGGAGTCACGTTTGTAATACCCATCACAATATATTCCCTAAATCTCTTAGGAGAAACATTAACATTTACCTCCATCATGTCACCCAATGCATTAGAGAGCTATCTCGGGCTCACCCACCCTAGATTTATCACAAAAGCACTCATATACGTAAAAAATCCCCAAGAACCATGACATATTCATAACGCATAAAACAAATATAAAGGTAAGATAACATTTCTAAAGATAAATCACAATATATCATTAAAATATATTTTCATAAATATCCATTCTCAAAACCAATTTCAATTCCAAAATACATAAAAGAGTATATGGTATTTACATTTATTTTTAAAAACACTACGACTTGTTGAGGAAGCCAAAGATCAAATCATACTCATAGTGGGGGAATAGTCATTGTCACAACTTACGTTAAAAATGAAACATTCCTTTTTTTTCATTTAGTAAAACGACATGTAGATCAAGATCCATTTTGAATGAAATGAAAAGTAAAAGGTGTTTATACGCCGAATTAAATAATGTCATGTATAAAAAAAGTATGCCTCAAAGAAAGGAGATTGAGAAGAAGTCCCTTACAAAGATAATTTTATAAATAAAATTGAGCATTAATGTGTATTCACTATAAGTACACAAAAATAAAGTATAAATACAAGATAAGACACAATCATAGCATTGAAAAATTCAAGAAGTAGACGATTAACCCAAATAATAGATATTTGTTTAAAAAGTTCCCTTACCTTGGGTCCAACTTGACTCGTTTGTCCTTCAATCTCCTGAATAATAAACTAAAATTAATGTAGACTTGCTTACTAACCTTTTTTAAGTTCATTATTCATTTTATTTCACTTATTACATTGTTATAAACTTTATTTAATCATTTAAGTTAATAACAGTTGTTTTGTCGATATTTTGTACTTTAGTAAGAAATGAACTTCTTATATTTACAAGTTGTCTATGTTGTCAAAAGTCCATTATCTTTATAATGATAATAATAATTTAGATATCATGTATATCTTATATATCTAGTATATATATGTATTTATAATATTAAATAACATTTGGAGGTAAGAAATGAAACACACCATTCATGAAGACGATAAGTCGTACGTACGCATGAAACCTAATTTAATTTATATTTCATATTTTAATGGAATTAAAACATAATGATATATTGGTATATTATAATACCAGAATAATATCATATATAATATCATTAACTCTATCCTTTATACATCCCACATATGGCATTAATGTGTCATATAACATTGAGGATGTTGTAGTCCACACTTCGTCAAATGAAATTATTGTGTTTACCCATTATGGAAACCATAAAGGTATGATATATATGAAAAATAGAGAAGAATTAATAAAACATAAACATAATATATACCATATATAAATACAATGCCATCATTATTTCCACTATGAGAGGCGTTTAGAGATATTTGAATAATCATCTTTTCGTGAGGCGTTAGTTTTCCGTCCATAGATTAGATTTGTTCTTCACCCAATAGATAGAGGTGTTTGTAACTGTAGTTAGAATCCTTCTCAAAACAAAATCCTATTATAATGAGGATACTGGTTTTTTTATAAAATAACAGTATAAAAAGAGTTAATGGGTTGGAGATGAAAAATAAAATAAATGAACTTAAGAAAGACTATATCCTTTAAATCGTGTAACTCCCTTTGGTTTAAACGAAAAGGATTTTTGAATTCCTTTATGCCTAAGTTATTGATTCTAGGTAGAATAGAGGGGTCTTGAGAGCTTATTTGTGTAGGGATTAGGATTATCCAAGGGGCTTGAGTGGTGTGAGGAATGGGATAGAAGTGGTGTCCTTTTATAAGGGGGGAGAGGGGCTCTTTATGAACGTTTGAAAATGTTATTTTATTATAAACAAACCTCAGTTTCAAAAGGTCTAAAAATCATCGATGTTTAGGATAAACTGACAAATAATCGAAATAAAATCATCCAATAAGAATTGGACAGGTTTTGTATATTGTTTTAATCTTTATAATATTATTTATTTTAATCATTTATTAATGAGATAAACACTGCATCATTATTAAGTCACAAATAATTTAATTTTTTTGACGTATAAAAATTATAAAAAAACACCATGATATATGAAATAATTTTACATTTAAAATTAATATTTATAGATGAACGGATAACTTATATAACCCCATGTAAAAATTGATTTACTAATATATATATTTTTTTCATTTTTACCTTTACTTTAAATTAATTAATATTAAGTGTCATTATTACACTTAAGTGGCTCAATGGGGTCCCAAAATCGACTCAAGGATGCCAAATGGTATCCATTACTCATACAATAAGGTTTTGACAACTTTTAAGAAAATTTTATATTATTATAATATTCTTTTTACCTTGAATTATCCTAGTAACCTTTAATAGTGGTAAATTATAGTCAAAAGTTACTATTGACCAATTTTTTTCATCTTATTGAACCAAATATTACTTACTAATAACAACCATGTATGTAGGATTTTTGTAATTCAATTCACCAATGAGGTAAGAATTCATTTAATTGAAAAAGTCAGTTTTTTAACTACTTCTTTGTGGTTTCACTATTCATCAAAAATTGTTGTTTTCAGAAAAATTCCAAAAATTCAGCCTCAGCTATATTTGATATTCTGAATTCAAAAACGAAGTCTTTTTTACCAAATTATGAACACAAAAGTTGGA
This sequence comes from Viscum album, assembly GCA_963277665.1. Lineage (NCBI taxonomy): Eukaryota > Viridiplantae > Streptophyta > Magnoliopsida > Santalales > Viscaceae > Viscum > Viscum album. Next base: position 185,827,877 of record OY728133.1, on the reverse strand, counting down.
TTCATAAATTTTAAATTAATTCCCATTGTCAAACAAAAAGTGTGTTTTAAGAAATATTTACTATCAAAAAGATTTACACAGGTTTAAGTCCATTTTCAAAGTGAAATTAATTTCAATGAAAAATATTGATATAAATGGTAAAAATATATTCTAATTAAACTTAATAACATATTAAAAATATAATAAAACCATATAAATAAATTATATTACAAGTCAGTTTTGAATTAAAATACAGTATTTTTCACTATTCATTAAAAATTGAATTTTGACAGAAAAATACCACAAAATTACCCATTTTAAAATTTGATGTCCTGAATATAATTTAGAATTTTATTTTGTCAAATAATACATATAAAAGTGACCAAAACTGTATTTAAAGAGGGTTCTCCATTAAAAGGCGATAGATCGACCTTTTAATGAATATTTGAGTATTTATGCTCAAAATCAGATTCTTTCTTATTTTAAGAATCAATATATTATTGGAAAAGGTAAAAATATTTGTCAAACATGTATAATAAAATTGTATTTAGTTCTATTTATTCCCACCATTACAATGGCTAGGCATTAACTACCATTTCAAATAATAATATTATATTATTAGTGTGCAAAGTAAGATTCCAAATAAACATGTTGTTGCATATCGGGTACGCCATCAAACATAGCATCCCCTATAAAGTAAATATAATATTTAATTCACAAATATTAATCAATATGAAATTATATTATTCTTTATTTACTTGGGTTGTTATTGTTAATCCCCACCCAAAAGATTCAATAAATCAATAAATAATGGATTCAACGGATGATATGGTCATTACACACATCCTCCACCCAAAAAAACATTTTTTTATCAATTTTTCCCTAACTTCTCTATTTACTTTTAACATTAAAGTTCTCACTATGCTAAAAAAACAATTTTTTGGGTTATTTTTCTTTTAAGACTACAAATAAAATAAGGTATATTCTCTAATTAGTACCCATATGTTATATATACTAAATTGAATTAATAAACTAAAAATAATATGTTTTTGGAAAATTAATTTTAACCCAAGCGCATGAAACACCCAAAACCTATTTTTATCCTTTATAATAGTAACAAAGTATTTACTATTTAAGGGTCAATATAATTATTAAAAATGGAACATTAGTTCAGGAATGGAATATGGTTTTTATTTTTAACCATATACTAGTGACTTGGTAGAGTATATGAATTTTAGGGATTTAAAATCAATTAATAAAATATTATTTATTCTAAAATAACACTAATGTAAATTTTCACAATATTCATATAATTTGACTTTTATAAACATAAAAAATGCAGGATTATAATATATAATTTTCAAATCTATAAATAATGTTATATTTATAAAAAAAAATCAATAAATACAACAAATTCATTAAATTTATTTTAGAATTATTATTTTTAGTATCATTTTTTCTATTAATTAAATAGTTACTATGTTGGATTTTTTTTGAATTTAGTGTAATAATATAATTGCTAAAACATTAAACAAATTACACCAATTAAATTAACATTTTCATTCTCCAAAGTATTCACAAAATTCATCAACATATTAATTTTTCCTTATGTGGACACATAATTTAAATTTAAATGAAAAAGGGTGATATTTTTTTATTTTATTTTCTATAATGACAATATTGGACACCATCACATAAAAGTGTCAAAAATGAAAATAAAAAATCAATGATATGGTAATAATAGTGAAAATATGGCCACCCAATAAGATTTAGACACTTTTTTAGTTTATTATAATCCTATTCCTTTTTGTCTAACCATTGGTAAACACCTTTTAATATTAATGATCACAATTAATTATTAATTTTTTTAACTTAATTTAAAAAAACAATTTAAAAATATTCTATAATATTAATTATTATTATTATTCTAAATATGGAATCCCTTTTTCTGAATTCATTTTACATAAGTGGAAAATTTCAATTTAAAATTGAACGCACATATGCAACAAAAATATAGATTTCTAAAAAGAAAATTTTCAATAGTATTGAATATTTTAATATGAAAATTTAATATGAAAATGATACCAATGATATAAATTGGATAAATTAAAATATAATTGAATAATTTTACTTTTAAATCACCTTTAACAAATATGTGTCATTGTAAATTATTTAAAATAAAAAGTAGTTTCCAATAAAAGTTGGTATTTTTTACTATTGAATGAAAATTTAATCTTCTTAGAATTTTTTTTAAAATACATAATAAGATAATTTTAAAATTATTATTAAAATTAATAATTTATTTTTTTGAACTAAATTTTTTAAATTTTAAAATAATTACTTTTTTATTTTTTAAAAAATAAATAAATAAAATTTATGGAGAAAAAGGTATGTTTGGAATTATATAATGACATTAAAAAAATTATTTACTTATTTATTATTATATTATATTAATAATATTATTTTGTAAAAAAAATAATAATCTTTTTATTCATCTTGAAACTTTCATATTTAATTTTTAGATTATATTCTTAATATTTAAATAATATTGTTAATCATTAGTGTTTTGAATAACGCAAGCTATCAAAAAACATAAATATATTTAAAAAAATCATAAACTCTTCGTGTGTTGAATTACACCCCCTTAAAAAAATTGTGTCCTTGAATTTTGATATTGATCTGGTTGATGAATTACTTGAAATTTTATTATAAATTTGTTTATACCCCACAACAAATAAAGGTTTAACAAAACATTTTCTTGGTATGAAAGAAAGGGATGTGTGATGACTATCCAGAATAAGAAATATCTCCTTTTCAAAGTGGGAAAACCTTGGTGGGAGTTGAAATTATGTGATTGGAAGAAATTAAATTCCCATATTTCATTGATCAAAATAAATTGAATCATCAATATAATGTTAAGGTCCCAAAAATCATAGACCAAAGATTTGAAGAAAAGATAATTAATTCCTAAAAAAATTAGAATACAAAAATGTCATCTCAAGATCAGGTTTTATTAAAGTTGAGTTGGATTATAATATCATTATACTGAACATGGTAAAATATAATTACTTTATTTCTTTACATTTCAAAATCACAATCTCATCAATTGGTTGGGATTTAATCCATTTTTAATTCATCCCTCACTCTATGAAATGAAGATGAAATCTTCATTCTGGATGGTTTAATGGATCACAACATTCATAATACCATGATAAATCATTCCTTCTATATATACATATCATAAAAAATTAGAACATATTATCTAATATGGATAAATACTCCTATCATTAAATAGTACATTGAGCGCTAAAACCCGATCCAATGTTCAACAAAATCCGTTTTAAAAATAGTTTCCCTTAAGACCCATCCAAAATAGAACAATCAATTCAAATAGTAACTAAATATATATAATTAACATAACAAATAATCCCACAAATATCATAAGTGATCTCTTTACTGCCTTATAGAAAATATTTTAATACATTGGTAATGTGTCCTCCCGAAACAGGGTAATAACAAGAATTACAATTAAATCACAATGAAAATAATCATGATTTCAAAAATTAACACATTCTTCATTCCTTAAATAAAATCACATTAATTGGATTTAATCCCAAAAATTATTTACAATACCTAAATTATAATATAAAAAACTATTTCATAAAATAATTAATTAGTGCAAAGGTATTCGCTAATATCCAATTTAATTTATCCATGTCAATCCTATTTTTATACAAATATTTATATGTTAACATGGGGAACATATTAATGTTTATATTCTCCTTAATATTTTTATTCAATGAATTATATACTGAACCAATATTTTTATAAATTTTATTACATAATGAATAAAAATATATATTCAATAATTACAATATAAGGATCAAAATGGTATAGTGTCTTTGGAAGACTAGGTTCATAATACATAAAATGAAACTAAAACATTTAATAATTATTAATGAATTCATTATGTGCTCCTAAATCCCATTTGAGATTCTATAACTACATGGGGAGACCCTGTGAATATATAATCAATGTGGTTATTAAAAAATCCTAGTAAGGGAATAAATATGATATGGATTGATAAATTGTGGGTAAAAGGTATAACTTGATATCATAAAAGAAATGTTACATGACTAATAAACTGGATACATTACATTAAGATCATGGAGTCATAATATCTTGGAAAAATACGAATGTGGAAGTTATATAAAACATGACATAAACATCATTCATGTATAACTAACAAGATAAACTCACATGATGGACAAAGTATCATAATTGATTTGGTACACTTCTTAATCCCATACGCGAGGCTCATGAGAATAAAACTGTAACCAATAAATTAGAGGATTATATAATTTTCATACCACCCATCAAATTAATTTCATATAAAATAATCTATATTCCACATGCTGATATCAGTAATAATTCATTAACATAATAATAACCCATATAAATAAATTTCAGATATAATCTTATCTTAGAAAATAATCCAAATGGATTCCATAAAGAAGGAATTTGAGATATGGTAATAATAAATTCATTACACTATAAAAATTAAATTTTGTAATCTTTCTTACACATGTGAAATAAATATATTCGTTCTTTAAAATCATTAAGTAACTTTCAAGAGAGAGAAAATGACTAAGAGATATAATGGTAGTAACATGAAGAAAATGGTGTGTTAGAAAGATCCCCTACCTGGAGCCAAATTTCTTATGTTCATTATTTATCTCCCAAAATAATTAAATTATATTAATTATGTAAATTATTAGTCCATTTTTTAGTATTTATTATTTATTTTATTTCAATTTTTACAATATCATATTAAATCATCTAACAAATTAATTTCACATAAGACATTTAAAAGATAAATTACTCAAGTGTCCAGAATCATATTAGTAACTTTACTGAGGTTAATTAAATTATTTATTAATCATAAAAAATATAAAACTTGTAATAATTATATTTTTATACATAAATTATAATTTTTTAACCTACCATAAAACATGTTAATGAGAAACAAACTATATTATGATCTTGGAGACAGTAGGACATACATACGCATGAGTAGCGTTTCATTTTTTTGAAGGACTTTATGGAATAATGTTATGGGTTATTTTATATTTACATGAATATAAATATATAATAAATATATTCTATTTCTTTTAATCCCATTGTACCAACTATCCATGTTCCACGGTATAAAAAACAAATCACATCGATTCATGGGGCGGTACTCCGACAGAAAAACATGTAAAGACCCATAAAATTCAAGGGAAATTTTTTCTTAATTTTCTTTTGGATTTTAAAAGAATGCAGTTTCTGACGGCGTCTGATTCCGAGTCCCGGTGAGCCCGGAATCAATTTCTGAAGTTTAGCTCAGGTACGTTTAGTGAACAAACGAGCGGGTTTTTCTATCTTTTGAACCGGTACTCGGAATTGAAATAAGAGGACACCGATGAACTCGTAGTGCCGGTATTTGATTAAGAGGACTTTTACCGTAGGTGCGTTTTCATGGGAGAAGAAGTTAAATTTTCAGGTTTAAGGAGGAAATAAATAAAATTGTGAACAATTTTATTTTTCTTAACCAAGGGAGTTATATTCTACCATGGGAAGTTGTTGGTGGGACCCCCAACCACCCAACTTTCCATGTGTGGATATGTGGGAGGTGGGGATCACACGAGACCCTAACCCCCCCCTTGATCTTCCCATAACCCCCTTGACCTCCCATAACTCACTTCCCTCTTTAATTTTGTAACTCCACATTAACTTATGTGACTCTTCCTCTTCCCTCTTCCGCTTTCACTTTAACTTTTTCCAACTCCATGTTTAATTAATGAAACCTACCCAATTAATGAATTAAGTTATTCAAAATTTGAATGGCTTGGAAGATTAATTAGAATAAGGTGGATTCTTATTTTAATAGGGTTGGCTTTTGGTTAGTGGGGAGAACCCTCTTGAGAGAGAGCTTTGTGGAGGAAGAGGGGTTTTCCTCCATCGCTAAAGAACACCAAAACCTCTGACGAAGAACGAAACACCCTTCCACGAAGAACGATAACGCACCCTCTATCCTCTTCTTCATGTGAAAAGAGAGGAGACATCGATTCTTATTTGGGAGCACTTCTACAATGACGGAAGCGACGAACACCAACGACCGTCGTCACTCTCTATTCCTTCTTCGCAACGCCGTTCTACCGTGACGTTCGACTTTCGCGACTCGACGGCGTGCGACTTCTTTTCAAGGTAGGGGTTTTTATATATGATTGAATTTGTTTTATTGATTCGTCATATCTTAAATTCATGATGATGATGACAAAATGAACATGGACATCGTCCCGCATATAAACCATTCTCCTTTTTCTTTTTATTCTTCAAGTGTTCTTCATGCGTTCTTCAATGCCAAATATTTATTGGCGCTAGAAACACAATGTTTTGTTGAGCGCAATATATGGATGTGAAGCCCTCGACACAAGGATCACAAATATGTGATCGTTTAATTTTTCGGGCTTGGAACGAAGCCGCAATGGCTCACGGAAGGAGGCGTCCAAATATTTATTGACGCTGGAAACTCAATGTTTCCCTGAGCGCAACATACGGAAACGAAGATCTCGACCCGAGGATCATGAATATGCGTTTTTATCTTTTTTCCGAGTTAAATTGAAGTCGGAATGGAGGGTGGAAGGCGGAGGTCGCTGGTGCTGGTCGTGGGGAGAAGTCGTGTGAGGAAGCAGGTGATGCGGGAGCGGGCGCATCAGGGTTTACGGTGAAGACAGAAGTGGCGCAGCAGGCTGAAGGCAGCCGCGACGGTTCTGGAAAATACAGCGGGTGCGAGAGGTTGGCCACTGGGGTTTGCAGGAGAGGCGGCGTGAAATCGTGAATGAATAAGTTATGTGATTGGAGAGAGAAGATGGAATTGAAAGGATATAAAATAAAAACAAAATAAATGGAAAATGAATGCCCACATTGAAGCCTCATGTAGAAAATGAATGCCCATGCGTTGATTGAATTTTGAGTTAAGGAAAAGAAAATAAATAAGTAATAATAATAATAAAATATTGTTATTATTACTTTTGTTGATAAAACACTTTTTATGTCGTAACTTCTTCGTGCGACCTCAGTTTCATGAACTGTTTGCGGTAGTGTGACCCTGATTTCGAGACGGAATTTATAAGTCCAATATTGGATGTCTTTTTTGGGTTTTTGGATCGGGTACCTGAAGCTCTCAGAAAAATAATAGATGTAATATTATTATTAAATCTTCGACCCACTATAACTCATGCGTGCGACGTCCGATTGGCTTGCCGTCAGTGGCGATATAATCCTGTCATTAATACAGTCGATTCGAGTCTAATTTTGGATACTAAATTATAGTTCGTGGTGCGGGGCCACGAAACACCGATTATTATTATTATTTTTATTATTATTATTATTATTATTATTATTATTATTATTATTATTATTATGGGATCTTGTATCAGACATATCTCTCTCATACGGTATCAGAATGATGAACCGTCTGCGACGTTGTGACACTGGAATTACGACAGATGTTTCAAGACTAATTTTGGATATTTAAGTCGAGGTTGAGGTGTGGGCCCCACGAGGCCCGGTTCGCGCATGATGCGGTGAAATGCAACTTTTTCACTGACTATCCGTTTGGGACCAATGGGTAGTCCATCTCGTGTGTTTTTTTGTGTGGATCGCAATGGTGTGACCGGTTTGGTTAACCGGTGTCATTTGAAGTATGACTGGGTTGGATCGAACATGAATCCAACCGGGCCCTCGAAGTAGAAACACTTATAAATTGATCTCCAAACGTCCTATTGACGTGCCGTCGATTTTTTTGGATTCATCTTGATGAGATGGTTCTTTCTATATACTTCGCCGGAGGTTTGGACGTAGTTGGAATATGGCCTGGTTGGATTGTACCCGAAATCCAACCGGGCCCCTGGAACGGAAAAGCTGATAACATTCAGACTGGACGTCCGTTTGACGAACCGTCAGTGGCATTGGTGATCTTGTTGAGAATAGGTCCCTATGAGTATACCCTATGAGAGTTCGCGGTACATTTGAGATACGGACGGGTTGGTTTGCACACGAAACCAAACGGGCCCCTAGGACGAAAAGGCTAATAACTCACAGACCAGGTGTCCGATTGACGCGTCGTCTATTTCGTTGAGACCCCTATGACGAGGCAGTCCTTTGAGATACTTCTTCATGGGACTTTGAGATACTTGGAGTATCGACCTGTAGCTCGTGGAGCAGACCCTCCCTGAGACGTGCGTTCGGAGTACGGAGACCGTGTAGCCGGCTGAGACCGGACGACTGCTTGACCGACTCGACTTGGAGTGAGTCAACTAGCCCAGTGGATGGAGCACTACATTGTTGGTTGAAGAACCATGGAAGACGGAGCACTACCTGTGTGACAGTGCAGACCCGTGGTACTCATCCAGAGAGTACCTCTGCATGCTATTATGGGGTGTGCACTACTGTGTTTGGGTGGCATACCTCGGCATGAAGCACTACTGTGTTTGGGTGGCTGGCCCGCGGTACTCGATAGGAGGAGTACCTCGGTAGTCTTAGGATAGTGAGCAGTACCTCGGAGTCATGATAGGACCACTGTACACTCTAGAGATGGGGCTCTTCAGAAGTTACAGTTTTGATAATGAAAATCCTGGTTTGAGCAGAGTCTAGGATCTTTGTGTTTACCTCATGATTGAGATGGGTCACATCATAACTTAGGTATATGTATGGGAATATACCCTTGTAGTGTTTATCCGTTGATTTCATAATCTCTGTGTTTCCTCATGATTGACATGGGTTACTTGATAACATAGGTATAAGTATGGGCTTATACCTATGTAAAGGTTATCTGTTGAGATCCTTCTCTGTGGTTATCCTTGTTGGATTTAGTGAGACCTTGAGGGTCTCGGGGTACCTACTGAGTATCGTATACTCACCCCTACATGGGCTATGCCCGCACCTTGTTGTGTTGGTTGCAAAGGACGGGCAGCACTGACAGAGGCTGAGTGTTCAAGGACTGGACGATACCCAGAGGTGGGCCTCACGACGAGTCACTATTAGGAGGTGGACTTCACGAAAAGACGATACTCGAAGGAGGTTGACGGGAAAGAGCGTTGTGGAGGCTATCTTTACCTACCCTTCAGGTAGGTTCCGTGGTGGATGATCTAGGAGCTGTGCTATCTGTACCTACCCTTCAGGTAGGATCCGAGGAGGATGAACCAGGAGCCACTTCCTTTCTTCCAGCTGTTGTATTTTCTGTTGTACTTTTGTTCAGTTGTAGTTGTACTTTCAGTTGGCTTTGTATTCTGGCCCATTTACTTTTCATCACATTCTTTTGTACTTAGTGTTTTACTTCCGCTTGTACTATGTGGTGTTTAGTTTACTTTTTTTAACGGCAATGCCTTCCCAGTTATCGGGATTTATGCCTTTGGTGCTAGTCGCCAGCCCCTGGCCTATGGAAGGCGGGCTTGTGGTAGTCATGGCCCGGGCCCCAAAGAAGGGTCGTGACAAATTGGTATCACAGGAGTTCGGTTATACCACAGATCTCAGGACTATGAACTTTTTCTATGTGAAGAAATAGTGTTAAGGGTACCGAGTGTGGTCTTCAGTTCAGGGAGTCCAGTGTTGGTGCGGCAGCCGACGTATCCTTACACCAAGACCCTGACTACTGATTTTCGACTTTGTACAAGAAAACACTGATGGCATGTGTGTTTCCAATGTATTAAAGTCATCTCAAACCAGGTCAGCTCACCAGGTATAAATGTTAACAGTGATGCATCTGTTCAGGATGTCTCCACGCAGACAGTCAGTTAGAGTTCTGATAGAGTACTCGATGATGGCCCACCGAGCGACGAAGCTCCGGTGCGGGGCCCTTTTTACTATGTTGACACCCTCGGGTGGTGTACCAGCAACACCACCACCTGATGGGAAATAGATGCCACCAGGCATACTAGTGAACTGTGCACGTTGGCAGAGCACGATGCATGAGTTTCAGCAGCAGCGGCCTCCGAGGTTACGAGGCGAGGCAGATTCCCAGACAGAAGAGGAATGGCTGGAGGCGATTGCTAGTGTTTTTCACCTAGCTGAGGCACCAGTGGAGTGGTTGGTGGACTTGGCTACTAGTGTTTTCCAGTGAGTGACCATGAGGAAGGTACGCATAGCGATGAGGGTTCGGTACGTGGACCGATGCCTGAGATAGTTCCTTCGGGTAGTGTGTCATCTAAACATCACTACCTGTTGGTCTGCAGTTACAACCAACGGTACCAGTAGGTGAAACATGTAGAAATACTGCCTTAAACGTGTTCTAACATCAGATACCATCATGTTCCGAGGTGAGCCCGAATCATAGGCAGCTGAGTACTGGCTTGAGGAGGTGGATGAATTTTTTCTTGAGCTTATAGATCTTCGGCAGGATGACGAGTCAATAGCTGAGTATTCATCGAGGCGTACCAATCGTTCTTAGTACTTGATGACTGTGATATGATCAGTGCTTTTGTTCTCGGACCTCAAAGCGAGGTGTGTTTAAAGGATATCCGAGTACGCACTCTTTTCTCTATGCATTCCTTTTTATGTTAGGGTGCTAGAAAGAACCTTTGTGGTTGAATGTTCTTTGGCTGATCAGTTTTAGCCAGTGAATGTTAGCAGTGGGAAGATGCGAAATGGTTACAGTCTCTGAGACTTGGGCGTGCGAATGTTTCAAAAAGAGGAAATTTTAAGGATGGATAAATCTGCAGAGTAGTAGACGTGGAGGGAAGGGGAAGAGAGTAACTGCATGTGGTCAAGTTGTGTGACCCAATGTCTCTAAGAATGATTCGAGAGACAGTCTGTGTCCACTACTAACTGTCGTAGTAACAGACGTTGATACGAATCATTCCTTCTTTCCACTAATTTTGTCCCAGACATAGAGTATTCGGTTAAAACCATAGACTTGACCCTCATGTCTGGAGATACCTTGGGAGGAGACTCGATAATCACACTTACACCGACAGTGTGATTTGACCCACAAGGCGAGAGTTTCGGTTGGAATCTCTTGGTGGCAGCGTCGAGGCCTTACGACATTGGTCTGAGTATGGATTGGATCCACAGTTCATACACGGATTGATGGTATTAGGCAAACATCGGGATGGGTTTTCCTTGGTTGGTGAAAAGGAAACCCCAAGCAGCACAAATAAAATCGTGCATGGGAGGGTGTAGTAGATCATTCTTGGGTCTCCAACCTTAACCTCGTGGAAGCAGGAGTTTTGAGCTTCAGTTCTAATCAGGAAAGGGATACCTCTAGAGTTTGAGGATGGCCACCACGTTCTTATACGAGTCTCACCTCGATGAGGTTTACAGAGATGTAGCTGAGGCGACGAGATATCTCCGAGGTTCAACGGACCATTGTAGGTCCCCAGTAGGGTAGGCGAGGTGGTTTACCACTTCGCCGTTTGATGCACACCTATCGTGGTGTGTGGAAAAACAATATTTTATTTACCTAAGTATAGTATAGCAGTTGATCCTAGGTAGTCTCCCGAAGAGGAGTGCACACAAAACAAGGTTGTCACTTTTTGTTGGTTTTCGTAAAAAGATGGGTTTTAATTAATTTGAATGACTATTAGAGAAACAAACAACATAAATTGATTGATTTTAACAAATGATAAAGACGGTGATCGGATTGGGTTTGGCTAGACATAGTGTTGTGCCATCATGGTTTCCAAATTTTATCTCTTCTTCTTCCTTAAACTGGTAAAAGAGATGTGATGAGAATTTTCCTTTCTAAATCCATCGATTGGTCTATCCTCCTTCCAATGTGTTTAGGGTTGTAGATGGTCTCTTGATTAATTAGAGCAATCCCAGACCTGGAATTGTTGTTCCCTAATAAACCAAGATTTTGACATACAATCCTACACACGTGCTTGACAACCGTCGAGCAATCACCACCCAACCCTAATCATGTTCCACCGTATACAGATTAGAATTAGGTGGAGGGAGATGTGATCATCGACCAAAGCAGTTTATAATTTCATAATCAAATCCTTAACACAACCACATTCAGAATTTAAAACTATATTATGAATTGGAACTAGAAGAAGAAAGGAGAACAAATTTTATTCATTTCAAGCACAAAAACTCGAACACAACACATAGGTCCAGCCTCCCCTCTTTCCAATCACTCAAATGAAACTACCCCTCCATGGATGGGGTAAGTGAGATAATGCAAGAGAGGAGATACATTTTAAAATAAAAGAAATAAAAGAAAAAAAAGCCGATAAGTTCTTCTCCTTGGTGTCCTAGAAGGAATGGGATGGAGAATGGGATGTGTTGAGGAGGTGGAGCTCTCCTCCTATTATAGGCAGAATTCAGCCTCAAAGTTTGAGCATTTTATACCCCATTAATGACCTCTTCATGCATTCCACCCTTCATAAATGTCGTTCAAAATTAACTTGGCCGTCTCTTCTCCAAATCTACGCTAATTGGAAAACTGGATTAAGGAGTTATGAATTTTTCATTCTCGATTTATGTTTCTGGACGAAGCTTCCAGGATGGTTCCTCAAAATGTATATCTTTTAATGGACTCCTTAATGGCTTCCAAACTTCCCCAAATTTCTTGTATAGTAGGCACTACATGTCATCGTCATAGCCCAGGTGGAAACAAATCATTTAGATATTTGTAGGCCGTGTTTGATGTCCATTATGTTGGGTGGGTCTACGCTGTCCGCCCGAAAAAATCCCCAACTTCAATAAATTTTTAGACCCTTTAGATGTCCGAATAAGCTACTAGTCCCGAAGACAAAAATGAAGGAAATAAAATAAGGATTATAAAAAAAAATTTACTCAGAAAATTTGGAATTTTATTTTTCCATAAATGACCAAAATACCCCTGACTTAAAAATCTGTCAAAAATCCAGAAATAGTCGTTTTTAACATTTGGGTTCAAAATAACACTAAAACCTAAAAACATTACAATTACCCATCCAATAACACTATTTTGGGATTATAAACAATGATATTCCGTATAAATTAATTTAAAATATTTGCTCTATCAATTCCCCCACACTTAAACTATGCTTGTCCTCAAGCATAAAATCTCAACATGCAATTCAAAGGGTACCAATGTCACCAATATTTAAATTTCAAATGAAATAAAATCAAGTGATTATCAATGTACAATAAAATTTTCCAGTTCCACAAAAAATAAAAATTTAATTTCCCATTTTTCAAAGAAACAATCAATTCATGCATTTTACTTTTCCCCTTTGAAAAATAATGAAGCTTATCCTTTCATTCATTCGAGCTTCTCAATTTATTATTATTAAACATGGCAAATCATGACCTACCTCACTTTTGAATATTTTCTCTCATCACTCATGATACAATTAATAGTGGAGTTATGCTCATATCATGAGAACATGCTCCTTACCCATGGGCTTGTAAAGTAACTACTTTCTCCACTTTGTAAAGACAAAACACACATAAAATCATGAGGACATGAAATAAAGGATCACATGACTCTGTGGCTTAGGGTTGGTGGGTAAATGATTGAAATAATTTAAGGCCAGAAGTAGGAGGTTTGAATCTTAAGTACAATGCATGATTAATCAAGTGAAATCACAAGATGAACCTCACTCAAATCCCCTTGAAATGTGAATCACAACACCACTCCCCTTTCAATGACATGGGTCATGAGTCAATAAATGATTACAAAGAATGATATCATCCAAGTTTGCCCAGTTTTTTGTAAAGCTCCAGAAAGGAAAAACTTTATTTTCTTTTTGTTTTGTTTTTATTTCTTTTTTTTATGGAGAACCGGATGAAATGAAAGAAGCATAATGAAATGATGACTCATGCCCAATTTTCTAATAATACATTGCCCAAAATGATGACACACACATTACACCACCCAAAAATGATACATATCCCAAGGAACGTACATGAAAGGCCCTTCCCCCACACTCAAACTTGAAATAACCATGAAAAAATACTATAAGTACAGGTAGGTAAGGAAAAATTGGATTGTAATGTGGCTTAAACCTATAAGGCAATTCATGGCATCTAAAGGCTTACGAAGGATAAATGTAAAGGTGGGTCTTAGGATAAAATGTGGCTAGCCAAAGAGATGCCTTAATCATTTTAAATGTGGTTTTGTACAGTCATAGCTTTGAAAAGTTTCAATACATGTTCTAGTAGGTGGCACATCCAAATATCACTCAAGAAATATGCTCAAGATAAAATAGGAAATATTTGGTCTAGAAATCCTCTCATGAATGAGAATATGATATTGGAAAATCACTTAGGGCATGATTAATAATATGAAATTAATTCACATGAATTTCAAAAATTCAAAGAATGAAAAATGGAAGAGAAATTTCATTTACATGAATCAATTAATTCCCTTAAATAATGAGTCCTTATTTCAACATCCTTGCTTCACTTTAATCATCCAATTATCCATTTGAATCATTCAATCTCATTAACATTGAAATCTAAAACATAGAATCACTGGATTTCTATGAAAATCATGTCTACTAGAGAAGTCAAGTAAAACATGAATTCAATCGTGGGCATGCATTTTTTTGTATTAATTCTTTAAAAGACTAAAAATGTAGGGAATAAAGTTGGATAATATAGAATTGAAACTCTTACTCCCCTTTCAAATGGATCCTTTTCTTCATGAGGTATAATCCCACTACACCCTCTTCATTAATGGACCTGAAATAAAAAAAATGAAAACAATTGATAGTGCAGGCCCATTCAATCATGCTGGTAAATGACTAAGAAGAAAAGTGGAAAATGGGGGAAAATTCGGGTTGCCTCCCGGTAGCGCCTTTGTTTAATGTCTTTGGCTCGACAAAACAAAACAAAACAAAAATTAAATTTTTTGAAAAATCTCCTAGACTACAAGATTCTCTCCCCCACACTTAATTGATGCAGTGTCCTCAATTCATGTAAATGGAATTTTTAATGTATGTTTAAAAAAGATGGAGTTACTGCATTTAATCAAGTGTAAAAGAATGATGCAACCTAGTAGGTGTTCATTTGTATTCAAGGTGAAGGAGTGTGATCTCATCCACTGGTTCTTGAGGTACGGTCCCATGGAACTTCTTCAGCCTCTGCCCATTTATAGTGAATGGGTTTCCTCCTCCTTCCTTTTGAATCTGCACAACACCAAAGGGATATACATGAATAACAATAAAGGGGCCTTCCCATCTGGAACGATGTTTACCTGGCATAAGCTTAAGATTGGATTTGAAGGGTAACACGTGATATCCAGGTTTGAAGGTTCTTGGTTGAATTATCTTGTCATGGGACATCCTAGTTCTCTCTGTATAGATCATTGAGTTTTCAAAAGATTCCCTTCTAATTTCCTCTAACTCCTGCAACTGCAATCTTCTTTCTTTCCCAGCTTTCTCAAGGTCCAGATTCATCTCTCTGACCGCCCAGTAGGCTCTATGCACCAACTCCACAGGAAGGTGGAAACTCTTTCCATAGATCAATCTATAGGGAATCATCCCTATCAGTGTTTTGTAGGCCGTTATGTATGCCCATAATGTATCATCTAACTTTTGGCTCCAGTCCTTCCGGTTGGGTTTAACAGTCTTCTCCAGAATGGCTTTGATTTCTCTATTAGAGACTTCTACTTGTCCATTTGTTTGGGGATGGTATGGGCTTGATGTTCTATGATTTACCCCATACTTCATCAGCAATGCTTCCATTTTCCTATTGCAGAAATGAGTTCCCTGATCACTGATGATTGCTCGTGGCATGCAAAACCTACAGAAAATGTTAGCCTTAACAAAATCACAAACAACCTTTGCATCATCAGTTCTGGTTGCTTTTTCTTCCACCCATTTTGAAACATAGTCTACAGCCAAAAGAATATATGAATTTCCAAATGACATTGGGAATGGTCCCATGAAATCTATGACCCAAACGTAAATAATTTCAAAAAAGGTTATTGGTTTTTGTGGCATTTCATGTCGTTTGGATATGTTACCAGAAAATTTTCATTTTTCACATCTTTTACAAAATTCTTATGCATCCTTAAATAAGGTGGGCTAGTAGAGTCCAGATTCTAAAACTTTTCGGGAAGTCCTCTGAGGTCCAAAGTGGCCTCCACATGATAATTTATGACAAAATTCAAACACTGATTCAATTGAACTTCTTGTCAAGCATCTTCTTATTATTTGATCATTACAAATTTTCCACAGAAACGGATCTTCCCAAATGTAAAATATTGATTCAGATTTAAGCTTATGTTGTTGATGAGAGCTTAGATGAGAGGGTACCTGAGATGTTACCAAATAGTTGACAATGTTGGCATACCATGGTACTTAACTGTTGATGATGTAGAGTTGTTCTCCAGGAAGCACATCATTAAGTGGGTTCTTCTTTAGTATTTCTATTTCAGCGGTGTGGGGTAGTCGACTCAGATGATCAGCCACTTGATTTTCAGTCCCCTTCTTATCTTTGATTTACAAATTGAACTCTTGTAAGAGTAACATCCATCTCACCAACCGTGGTTTAGCATCCGCCTTTTTCATTAAGTACCTAAGAGCTGTATGATCAAAAAAACAACAACTTTAGTGACCAAAAGATATGATCGGAATTTATCTAGTGCAAGAACGACTGCAAGGAACTCCTTCTCTGTGGTTGTGTAATTTATTTGTGTTTCATCTAAGGTCCTTGATGCGTAGGAGATGACTTAAGGCTTGCTGTCAATTCTCTGTGATAGAGCGGCTCCCACTGCTTGGTTGGATGCATCACAAAGTATCTCGAAAGGGTAATCCCAATTGGATGGCTGCATTATTGGTGGTGTTATCAGCGTTTCCTTTAATTCATCAAATGATTCCCTACATGCACAATCAAAGTTAAAGTTAGCATCCTTTAAAAGTAATCTTGAGAGAGGGAGAGAAATCTTACTAAAATCCTTGATGAATCTTCTATAAAATCCTACATGCCCTAAAAATGATCTAACATGTTTGACACAAGTTGGATATGGCAAGAAATTTATTACATAAACTTTTGATTTATCAACCTCAATCCCATTTTGTGAAATTATGTGCCCCAACACTATCCCTTTTTCAACCATGAAATGACATTTTTCAAAATTTAAGACAAGGTTCTTTTCAATGCATGTTTTCAATAACTTTTTCCAAATTTCCCAAGCAATGATCAAATGAATTTCCAAAAACTGTGAAATCATCAAGAAACACCTCCAAGAAATCATCAATGTGGTCCGAGAAAATACTCACCACACACCGTTGAAATGTACCTGGGGAATTTCATTGCCCGAAAGGCATCCTTTTGTAGGCTAATGTTCCAAAAGGGTAGGTGAAGGTTGTCTTATCCTGGTCTTGTGGTGAAATTGGTACCTGAAAATATCCTGAGAATCCATCTAAAAAATAGTAATGAGTATTTCCAGCTAACCTTTCAAGCATCTGATCAATGAATGGAATAGGAAATTGATCTTTTTTGGTAACTTGATTTAGCTTCCTGTAATCTATAGACACTCTCCAGCTGTTTTGTATTCTCATGGGGATCAGTTCATTTCTTTCATTTGTAACAGTGGTCAGGCCAGTTTTCTTAGGGACTACATGAATTGGGCTGACCCATTGAGAATCAGAGATTGGGTAAATGATATCAGCTGCTAATAATTTCTCAATCTGTTTCTTTACAACCTCCATGATTGTGGGATTGAGTCTTCTTTGAGGTAGTCTAACTGGCCGAGATTCACTTTCAAAAAATATCTTGTGGGAGCATACCTTAGGGTTGATTCCAGG
The DNA here is from genome assembly GCA_963277665.1 of Viscum album. Taxonomy (NCBI): domain Eukaryota; kingdom Viridiplantae; phylum Streptophyta; class Magnoliopsida; order Santalales; family Viscaceae; genus Viscum; species Viscum album. The sequence continues at coordinate 185,810,109 of OY728133.1, read as the reverse complement.
AATATCACCTAAACTCCATCCTAAAGCTTTGACATTCCTTTTGAGAAGGTCAATCAATGTTTGTTCTTGTGAATGGGATAGGTTATTGGCAATGATTACTGGCAATTTCTATCCTTCCATTAGGTAAGCATACTTCAAGTCACATGGCAAAGGCTTCAGCTCTAAACATGGGGGTTGTTCAAGGGATGATATTGAATTTAGGTTTCCTAATTCTAATGTTGAATTCTTGGGAATAATATCACTTCCTTTTAACAAATCATCGAAAAAATCAGATTTTACCTCATCCTCCAACATGATATTAGAATTTTTAGGTTCATCGGAGTTATAAAATTCAAATGAAGAGTGTTATCCCAAATATAAAAAGTCATGAAGCCTATCTGAGTCTTCAATTGGTTCTATACCTTCATCATGGGAGATTGCATAAAGTGAGTGATTGTTGGATGGGTGTTTCATCGTATCAAGAATATTGAAGTGTACCGTACTATCTCCGAGCTCCATGGTGAGTGTTCCTTCATGCACGTTGATGATTGTCCTTGATTTTTTCAGGAATGGTCTCCCTAGGATGATGGGAGATTGGGATGGTTCTCGGTCTTCCTCCATGGTAAGGACATAAAAGTGTGCTGGAAAGATTAATCCTCTCACTCCTACAAGTACATATTCAACGACTCCAGCTGGGAAACAGTGGATCTGTTTGCTAATTATACCACCACCCGAGTTGATTTTAGTTCTCCGATCTGCAAAGATGAAAACACAGAGTGAGGCATCACATTTATCGAAGCTCCAAGATCACATAGTGCATCAGTAAAATTTAATGAACCGATAGTGCAGGGAATAGAGAAAGTCCCTGGATCTTGACATTTTTGCGGTATCGGTGGTGTGATCAATGCTAAGATGCTTCTTCCTATGTTGATTCTTTCATTTCCATCCAGCCTCTTTCTTTTAGTACATAGCTCCTTCAGAAATTTTGCATATTTAGGGATTTTCCTGATTGCATCCAGTAGTGGAATGTTAATGTCAACTTTTCGGAATGTTTCCTGAATTTCCCGTTGAAGTCATTCTTCTTCTCCCTTCATTGACTCAACCAATGATGATGGTAATGATGTTGGAATATCATTTTTCTCCATTTTTTGTTTCTGAAATGGTTTTTCTAGTCTTTCTTTCTTGAACCTTGTTCTCTCTACTTTGTTGTTGACTCCATCTTTTGGTTGGACAGGACAAGCTTCAGCAGGTTCCCTAGATTCTTCCTTCTCATATTGTTTTGGTGGTTTGAGCTCCTTCCCGCTTCGGATTGTGATTGCACTAACATTATCTTTTGGATTGGGAATTGTTTGTGCAGGAAGCTTACATTGGTTCTTGGTGAAAGCATCCATAATGCTTGAAAATTGATCAGCTAGCTTTTCCATCTTATCTTATATTCCCGCAACTCTTCTCTTCAGTTGTTGGTCTTCATTTTTCAGTGCACTTTTGGATGGTTTCTCATTATTATTCCACTGGAAAGGTGGTGGTTGAAAATTTTGTTTTTGTTGGAACGACTTATGATAAGGTTGTTGGAATGCTATCGGGTTCTGATATTGCTACTGAAAAGGTGCTCTGGCTTGGTTCGGTTGAAACCCATACCCTGGTTGGGTTTGCGGTTGGTATTTTCTTTGTTGATAGGCTACAGCACAACTTTTTGTCCCCAGCACTTCTGGACATTGATCAGTGTAATGTGATTTAGAAGAGCATAAAACACATACCTGATTCGGTCCTTGTTGTTTCTTCACATGGTTCACAGCTATTTGTCGCACCAACCTGGTGAGGTCACCCATTTCATTCCTAATTAAATCTACTGAATCCGATGTTCTTACATCATGGATTCCTCTGGTGATCGTACCACGAGTGCCAAACTGCTGTGAATTTTGTCCAATCTTTTCAATCAGAATTCGTATATCTACAGGTGATTTATCAGTTAGGGCTCCTCCCGATGAGGCGTCTAGTAGATTCCTATCATTTTCAAGGAATCCCTGGTAGAATCACACAAGGAATTGGTTCTCTTCTATTTCATGGTGTGGAAAACTTGCACAAATCTTCTTGAAACATTCCCAGTATTCGTAGAGTGTTTCTCCAGTTGATTGATGGATGACATAAATCTCCTTCTTTATTACAGTGATCCAAGATGTTGGGAAGAATCTTTGTAGAAAGCATTTTTTAGATCTTCCCAGTCACTGATCTCCCCCGGTTGTAGATTTTACAACCATTCCTTTGCTGCTCCCTCTAGTGAGAAGGGTAAATCCCACCACTTCAGATGCTCTTCCGCGACTGCTCGAGGTTTGAAGCTGGAGTAGACATAGGTCAATTCTTGAATATATCGATTCGGGTCTTCACCTACAAGACCATGAAATTTAGGAAGCACTTGGATCATGTTAATTCGCAATTCAAAATCATTTTCTAAGGCAGGAATTGCAAGTTGATAATTTTGATTGACAAATTGAGGTGCACAGATGTCACGTAGGGTTCATTTGGGATTTACAGCCATTATTAAAGGTTCAAAGGCTTCACTCAAGGTATCACTTGAATCGGTGAGATTGATTTCTTCAAATTCTTTCGGAAGACTTTGATTTTTCAATTTGGTTATTGTGCGCTCAATTTCTGGATCGAATTCTAATAAATTTCTATTTGAACTACGGGTCATTAAAAAGGGATTTTTTTTAAAAAAAAGCTTTGAGGCACTACCTCCCTGGCAACGGCGCCATGTTTTACGCACGCCTGTCGTGGGGCATGGAAAAACAATATTTTATTTACCTAAGTATAGTATAGTAGTTAATCCTATGTAGTCTCCCGAAGATGAGTGCACACAAAACAAGGTTGTTACTTTTTGTTGGTTTTCGTAAAAAGATTGGTTTTAATTAATTTGAATGAAAATGAGAGAAACAAACAATGAAAATTGATTGATTTTAACAAATGATAAAGACGGTGATCAGATTGGGTTCGGCTAGACTTAGTGTTGTGCCATCATGGTTTCCAAATTTTATCTCTTCTTTTTCCTTCAACTGGTAAAAGAGATGTGATGAGAATTTTCCTTTCTAAAACCTTAGATTGGTCTATCCTCCTTCCAATGTGTTTAGGATTGTAGATGGTATCTTGATTAATTATAGAAATCCCAGACCTGGAATTTTTGTTCCCTAATAAACCAAGATTTCGGCATACAATCCTACACATGTGCTTGACAACCGTCGAGAAATCACCACCCAACCCTAATCATGTTCCACCGTATACAGATTAGAATTAGGTGGAGGGAGATGTGATCATCGACCACAGAAATTTATAATTTCATAATCAAAACCTTAACACAACCGCATTCGGAATTTAATAATGAATTATGAATTGGAACTAAAAGAAGAAAGAAGAACAAAGTTTATTCATTTCAAGCACAAAAACTCAAAGACAACACATAGGTCCAGCCTCCCCTCTTTCCGATCACTCAAATGAAACTACCCCTCCATGGATGGGGTAAGAGAGATAATGCAGGAGAGGAGAGACATTTTAAAATAAAAAAAATAAAAAAAAAGCTGTGAATTTCTTCTCCTTGGTGTCCCAGAAGGAATGGGATGGAGAATGGGATGTGTTGAGGAGGAGGAGCTCTCCTCCTTTTTTAGGCAGAATTCGACCCCCGAAGGTTTGAGCGTTTTAGACCCCATTAATGACCACTTCATGCGTTATACCCTTCATAAATGTTGTTAATACATATCTTGGCCGTATTTCCTCAAAATTTCAGCTAATTTGAAAACCAGATGAAGGCGTTATGAATTTTTCATTCTCGATTTCTGTTTCTAGACGAAGCTTCCAGGATGGTTCCTCCAAATGTATATAGTTTAATGGACTCATTAATGACTTCCAAACTTCCCCAAATTTTTTGTAGAGTTGTTACTACATGTCCTAGTAATATCCTAGGTGGAAACACATCATTTAGATATTTTTAGGCCGAGTTTGATGTCCATTATGTTGGATGGGTCCACGCTGTCCGCCTGAAAAAATTCCCAATTTCAATGAATTTTTAGACCCTTTAGATGGCAGAATCAGCTCCTGGCTCAGAAGAAAAAAATGGAGCAAATAAAATAAGGATTATAAATAAATTTGAATCAAAAAATTTGGATTTTATTTTTCCAGAAATGACAGAAATACCCCTGACTTAAAAATCTGTCAAAAATCCAGAAATAGTCGTTTTTTACATTTGGGTTCAAAATAACACTAAAACCTAAAAACATGACAAGTACCCATACAATAACACTTTTTTAGGATTATAAACAATGATATTCAATATAAATTAATTGAAAATATTTGCTCTATCACTGTTCCACCTCAGTTGCATCGGGTGCATGAAATCTTCCACGTACCTCGGCTGAGGAGATACATGAAAGATCCTTCACACATCATCGACCTCAGGGAGTTGGACGTCGATGACAGGGCAACATGCACAAAGGTTCTAGTGGAGATTGTGGATCGACATGATCAGATCCTATGAGGACGGTCAATTCCTTGGGGGTGCTTTCGCTAGCAGTACAAGAACCTCCAGGTGAGCACATGGGAGCGAAAGGCTTAGATATGTGCTCAGTACCGCTTTTGTATCACTAGTTTGTTTTAAAGCATTACGAGGATGTAAAGCCCTGAGGTGGGAGTAATGTAAAGACCCATAAAATTCAAAGGAAATTTTTTCTTAATTTTCTTTCGTATTTTACAAGAATACAGTTTCTGACAGCGTCTGATTCCGAGTCCCGGTGAGCCTGGAATGAATTTCCGAAGTTTAGGTCGGGTACGTTCAGTAAATGAACGAGCGGGTTTTTTCTTTCTTTTTAACCGGTACTCGGTATTGAAATCTGAGGACACCAATGAACTCGCAGAGCCGGTATTTGCTTAAAAGGACTTTTACCATAAGTGTGTTTTCTTGGGAGAAGAAGTTAAATTTTGGGGTTTAAGGAATAAATAAATAAAATTGTGAACAATTTTATTTTTCTTAACCAAGGGAGTTAAATTCTATCATGGGAAGTTGTTGGTGGGACCCCCAACCACCCAACTTCCCATGTGTGGATATGTGGGAGGTGGGTACCACACGAGACCCAAACCCCCCCTTGATCTTCCCATAACCCCCTTGACCTCCCATAGCTCACTTCCCTCTTTAATTTTGTAACTCCACTTTAACTTATGTGACACTTCCTCTTCCCTCTTCCTCATTCACTTTAACTTTTGCAAACTCCATGTTTAATTAATGAAACCTACCCAATTAATGAATTAAGTTATTCAAATTTTGAATGGCTTGGAATATTAATTAAAATAAGGTGGATTCTTATTTTAATAGGGTAGGCTTTTGCTTAGTGGGGAGAACCCTCTTGAGAGAGAGCTTTGTGGAGGAAGAGGGGTTTTCCACCATCGTTAAAGAACACCAAAACCTCCGGCGAAGAATGACACACCCTTCCACGAAGAATGATGACGCACCCTCTATCCTCTTCTTCATGTGACAAGAGAGGATATGTTGATTCTTCTTCGGGTGAACATCTACAACGACGGAAGCGACGAACACAAACGACTGTCGTCACTCTCTATTCCATCTTTGCAACGCCGTTCTACCACGACGTTCGACTATCACGACTTGACGATGTGCGACGTCTTTTCGAGGTAGGGGTTTTTATATATGACTGAATTCTTTTTATTGATTCTTCATATCTTAAATTCATGATGATGATGACCAAATGAACATGGACATCGTCCCGCACATAAACCATTCTCCTTTTTCTTTTTATTCTTCACGTGTTCTTTGTGCGTTCTTCAATGCCAAATATTTATTGACGCTTGAAACATGAAGTTTTGTTGAGCGCAATATATGGATGCGAATCCCTCAATGCAAGGATCACAAATATGTGATCGTTTAATTTTTTTGGGCTTGGAACGAAGCCGCAATGGCTCGCGGAAGGAGGCGTCCAAATATTTATTAACGCTGGAAACTCAATGTTTCCCTGAGCGCAACATACAGACATGAAGATCTCGAACCGAGGATCATGAATATGAATTCTTATCTTTTTTCGGAGTTAAATTGAAGTCAGAATGGAGTGCGGAAGGCGGAGGCTGCTGGTGCAGGTCGTGGGGAGAAGTCGTGTGAGGAAGCAGGTGATGCGGGAGCGGGCGCATCCGGGTTTACGGTGAAGACAGCAGCGGCGCGGCAGGCTGAAGGCAGCCGCGACGGTTCTGGCGAATACAGCGGGTGCGAGAGGTTGGCCGCTGGGGTTCGCAGGAAAGGCGGCGTGAAATCATGAATGAATAAGTCATGTGATTGGAGAGATAAGATGGAATTGAAAGGATATACAATAAAAACAAAATAAATGGAAAATGAATGCCCACGTTGAAGCCTCATTTAGAAAATGAATGCCCATTCGTTGATTGAATTTTGAGTTAAGGAAAATCAAATAAATAAGTAATAATAATAATAATCAAATATTGTTATTATTACTTCTGTTGATAAAACACTTTTTATGCCATAACTTCTTCGTGCGGCCTTGGTTTCATGAACCGTCTACGGTAGTGTGACCCTGACTTCGAGACGGAATTTATGAGTCCAATATTGGATGTTTTTTTCGGGTTTTTGGATCGGGTACCCTAAGCGCTCAGAAAAATATTAGATGTAATATTATTATTAAATCTTCGACCCACCATAACACATGCGTGCGACGTCTGATTGGCTTTTCGTCAGTGGAGATACAATCCCGTCATTAATACGTTCGATTCAAGTCTAATGTTGGATACTAAATTCTAGTTCGTGGTGCGGGGCCACGAAACACCGAATAATATTATTATTATTATTACGGGATCTTGTATCGGACATATCTCTCCCATACGGTATCAGAATGATGAACAGTCTGCGAAGTTGCGACACTGTAATTACGACGGATGTTTCAAGAATAATTTTGGATATTTAAGTCGAGGTTGAGGTGCGGTCCCCATGAGGCCCAGTTCGCGCATGATGTGGTGAAATGCAACTTTTTCACCGGCTATCCTTTTGGGACCAATGGGTAGTCCATCTCGTGTGTATTTTCGTATGGATCGCAATGGTGTGACCGATTTGGTTAACCAGTGTCATTTGAAGTACGACTGGGTTGGATCAAACATGAATCCAACCGGGCCCTCGAAGCGGAAACACTTATAACATGAGCTCCAGACGTCCGATTGACGTGCCATCGACTTTGTTGGATTACTATTGATGAGACGGTTCTTTTGGTATACATAGCCGGAGGTTTGGACGTAGTTGGAATATGGCCAGGTTGGATTGTACCTGAAATCCAACCGGGCCCCTGGAACGGAAAAGCTGATAACATTTAGACCGGAAGTCCGTTTGACGAACCATCAGCGGCATTGTTGATCTTGTTGAGAATTGGTCCCTATGAGTATACCCTATGAGAGTTCGGGGAACAGTTGAGATACAGCCAGGTTGGTTCGCACACGAAACCAACCGGGCCCCTAGGATGAAAAGGCTAATAACTCACAGACCGGGTGTCCGATTGACGCGTCATCTGTTGCGTTGAGACCCATATGACGAGGCGGTCCTTTGACATACTTCTTCATGGGACTTTGAGATACTTGGAGTATCGACCTGTAGCTCGTGGAGCGGACCCTCCCGGAGACGAGCGTTCGGAGTACGGAGACCGTGTAGTCGGCTGAGACCTGACAACTGCTTGACCGACTCGACTTGGAGTGAGTCGACTAGGCCAGTGGACGGAGCACTAATTTGTTGGGTGCAAACCCATGGCGGACGGAGCACTACCTGTGTGACAGTGCAGACCCGCGGTACTCGTCCGGAGAGTACCTCTGCAGGCTATTAGGGGATGTGAACTATTGTGTTTGGGTGGCATACCTCGGTGAGAAGCACTACTGTGTTTGGGTGGCTGTCCCGCGGTACTCGACAGGAGGAGTACCTCAGCAGTCTTAGGTTAGTGATAAGTACCTTGAAGTCATGATAGGACCACTATACACTCCAGAGACGGGGCTCTTCAGCAGTTACGGTTTCGATAATGAAAATCCTGGTTTGAGCTGAGTCTATGATCTTTTTGTTTACCTCATGATTGAGATGGGTCACTTCATAACTTTGTTATATGTATGGTTATATACCTGGGTAGTGGTTATCCGTTTATTTCATAATCTCTGTGTTTCCTCATGATTGAGATGGGTTACTTGATAACTTAGGTATAAGTATGGGCTTATACCTAAGTAAAGGTTATCTGTTGAGATCCTTCTTTGTGGTTATCCTTGTTGGATTTAGTGAGACCTTGAGGGTCTCAGGGTCCCTACTGAGTATTGTATACTCACCCGTGCACGGGCTATGCCCGCACCTCATTGTGTTGGTTGGAGATGACGGGCAGCACTAACAGAGGATAAGTGTTCGAGGACTGGACGATATCCGGAGGTGGGCCTCATGACGAGTCACTATCATGAGGTGGACTTCACGGCGAGACGATAATCGGAGGAGGTTGATGGACAAGAGCCTTGTGGAGGCTATCTGTACCTACCCTTCAGGTAGGAGCAGTGGTGGACGATCCAGGAGCAGTGCTATCTATATCTACCCTTCAGGTATGATCTGAGGAGGATGACATTGGAGATGCTTCCTTTCTTCTAGCTGTTGTCTTTTCTGTTGTACTTTCGTTTAGTTGTAGTTGTACTTTCAGTTGGGTTTGTATTCTGGACCATTTACTTTTCATCTCTTTCTTTTATACTTAGTGTTTTACTTCCACTTGTACTCTGTGGTGTTTAGTTTACTTTTTTTAAAGGCAATGCCTTCCCAGTTATCGGGATTTACGCCTTTGGTGATAGTCTCTAGCCCCTGGCCTATGGAAGGTGGGCTTGGGGTAGTCACGGCACGGGCCCCAAAGACGGGTCGTGACCAAACAGACAATATTAACACTTATTAAATAGCTGATAAGGTGTGACAGAATCTGATAAATTTAATTTTAAAATTATTTATATATCTTTAGTATCATATAAAAACATAAAATAATCATTATTAACTTCAACATATTCTTTATGTGAAAATGAATCACATCACTTTGCGAGACGGTAGTTCACCGTACACCTGAGTGATGTTATTATATTGTATACGGAATGGAATGTAAGAATGTATCTATTATGTTATAATTAAATAAGTTTAATTTTATCATAAATAATATATATTGAAATTATATAATTGATTACACCCATCTCTGAAAATCACATATGGAAAATGAATTACGTATTTTTGTGAGGTGGTAGTCCATTGTACACTCTATCAACAATTTTATTTCCCATTTCATAGAGGATGAGATGGATTAATGTCATTGCCATAATAAAACAAATTCAGGATATTTAATATTAAGATATTATTATAAAATATTATCTTATTAATATTTATGTTTTTTAAGGAATAAATAATATAATACACTCAGTTTAGGATGTTACCTCTTCTTCAGACAACATCTTTTAGTTTCACCAGAAGCCTTTCTAGATAGATTTATGAAAAAAAGATAAGATTATTCGACAAGGGTTCAGTAGAAGGGATGTTTATTTTTTAGGTATTTAATAAACCAATTGGTTTTCTAATTGTTTAATGGGGAGGACTTGGGGTTTCCTTTTATAAGTGGGGAAGTGGACAAACATGGAATTTTTGTAAAATCAATAAATTTGATCCACATTTTTTATCATGTTACAAGGCTCTAAAATATACTATTTGAAAAAATATATAATATGTAAAGTCAAAAATTTTCCCTAAAATAGGAATTATATATGTTTTAGAACACATGTTACACTTATCATTTTAGTTTTACCCCCTGGTAAAACCGTTTTTACCTTAATCTGGATAAATGGTTTTATATATTTTAAATATTTTTTTTGGTAAAAAATTAAGTTGAAGTTTGTATATAATAGAAATTATTAATAATTTAAATATTGAATACAATTTTTTAAAATTTCAACTCACAGAATTGGATGAATTTAATTTTAATTTAAACTTACAGGTGTGTTGAAAAAAAAGTTTTCCATGAAATGCATTTGTTAAGGAAAAGAGGATATCAAATTAATTTTATAAAAAGTACTTATAAATATATGAATTTAAATTAATATTAATAGATATAAATTTTATAAATTTTATTTGAATTATTACATTTTGGAGTTACTTTAATTATTATCAATGGATAAAAATTATACAAAATAAATCAGTTATCTTAAATAAATTTTTTTTAATAAATAAAAATAATATTATATTAAAATCTTCAATAAAGGTTAATTAACTATATATAATTTGATTTAATGAAACTAAGTAATATTTTTGTTAATTTTAAATCAATTTAAAATAAAATTAGGTTAAAATTATTTAAAAATAAAGGACAATTTTATACAAATCTATATTTTCAGAATTCAATGGAAAATTTATATTTCTCAAAAATTAACAAATATCACCCTAAGTTAATTTCAATATTATTATGAAAAAAATGGTATAAATTTTATAATATAAAGTCACTAAAATTGGTAAAATATAATTTTATGTTATTTCTGAAATGAATGACTGAATTTCAATTTAGAAAATTATATTGTTTTAGAAAAAATTTCTTTTTTATTTAAAAATGATTTATATTATATATAATAAATTGAGAACCATTTAATTTAGATTTTACATTTAGAAAATATATAATTTTCATAATTTAGTCAGTTCTATTTATAACTATGGATTTATTCTTGTCATGGAGAGTGGAAATAGTATTTTTTTTACCTCATATAATATAGTAGTTAACACTAGATTGTATCCCAAAGAGATGTCTATCCAAATCATATTTTCATATATGGTTGATTTTTTTCTTTTTTTTTGATATTGAAAACATAAATTTGTTGAAATTTATTAATTTAAATTTTTTTTGAAATATGGGGACCATAATGGTTTTGTCAAAAACTATTATTATTCTACCATTGTTTCCAATTTATACCAATTATACTTATGCTTGATGGTAAGAGAGAGTGCCCTATATTGAATCATCTGACCACCTTGTCAAAATGGTGATGGTAAGGAAATACATAATCAATCTTCAATCATTATAACTTCTATCGTGAGATAGAGGTTTTTAATGTGTGCTTTTGATAAATCATGGAAATTACGAATTGGGAATTATTATTCCCTAATTAATAACAATCCTCATCACAATTCCTCACATGTGTTGGAGATGAAAAAAACTAACCACCCTAATCAAATATTTTATATATAAAAAAAATTATAATTATGGTTATAGAAATATGGATTTTTGACCATGTTAATTTAAATAAAAAGAATATAATTAGAGAAAATATTCATTTAAAATTAAAAACATATTTAAACATTAAATGTGGTTGGAAAAAGAAATAGAACATATTTTATTCCATTAAATATAGAAACTGAAACATAGTTCTAGGAAATTACTCACACTATCTAGATCCCGTATAGGAACTACCCATCTAAATATTTGTATGTTGAGTTGATTTGAGGGAGGGAGACATTAGTGAATGAATAAAAATGAGATGTAGCGAAATAATGAAAAAACAAGATATCATCCAAATATTCTATGAACTGGTCAATCCTATCCAATACCCCAAGTCCTATTTTTTATTGGAATATATTATTCCACAGGTTCAATAAATTTCCCATTAAATATTCATGTGTTTTCCCATGGTATAAAAATATGGCATGGCATCAATTATCATCAAAATATTTTTTTTGGTATATTAGAAAGCTTCCTATCATGTAAAAAATATTCGTGGCATGTAATGTGTGGGAATGAACCACCTATTTCCAAAATATTTCATACATTGAATATTGGATTAATAATGTGTTATTTACATGGATGAAAATTGAATTGCTTGTTTTCATGTTAATTATATATTCATGTTACACATCAAGAATGACATACATGGCATGTAATATTGATTTCCAATAAATTTCCCTCCAAATTAGTCTAATTCTTTATTTTCAAGCTTGGAAAATAAACCATGACCAGTACCATCATCATAGAAAATAATATTAATCATCAAATAATCATTTATTAGCTTAATGAATCTTCTTAACAGAAAGGATCTAAGTGTTTGTGGCTCACTATATTCATCTCATTTTGATCATTTTTTATCGAACAACATATAATTAAAAAAATACAAAATTCATATTCATATAATTAATAATTTAATGATTATAAAAAATATGTTTCATATTAAAATAATAATGAAAAATATATCTCTATAACCCTCCAAATTAACAAATATCTTATAACGATATATTATATTACTGTTTCTTTATATTTGGGGTTTCCTTTTCAGCACACTATAGAAGATATTAAATTTAATTAAAAATAAATATATTACAATGTCGTGGGATTTTAAATTATTTTCCACTCCTGGAATTATTTATCATATATTTAATTGAACATTATTTTATCTTTTAAAATCAATAGGTATTACATTATACCCCATTAAATAAATTTCACCCACATAATTCATTTTTAATCATAGAAATCATTGGATTGAAATTTGAAAATCTATTTATGGAAACACCCACATTATAAATAGGGTTCATAAAAAAATTATATTAAAAATGGAAAGGTTAATTTTAAATTCATAACATAACATGGTTCCACATAGGACATCCTTGGTAGAAAGTGAATCCATAGGCATGGATGAAAAGAATAAATAATTTTAGATGGTGTTAGAAAATAATTATTCACAAAAAATTTAATAGTAAATGGAAAATTATAGTCCTAAAAATACCTATAATTAGATAAAATACTATTGATTTGTTGGACAATAAACTACTATGATATCATTTTAATTTCAAAATAATTTACCAAGATATGACGGATTTTATTTCTATATATAGACAAATCATAATGGAAATATACTTAAATGATATGTTTAATTTTATCTTTTAACCCATTTCCACAACAATATCATCTAGTTATCCAAACGTCGATTATTAAAGATTAAATTTTCATGCATGAATGAAAAAAATAAACAGCTAACATATCATATATTCAAAAAAATAAAAAACACACTATTCGACCATTTATTATAAAAACCTAAATTTTCAACAATAGTTTTCCCATTCTATAATACATAATTCCACAAAAATAACTCTTAATGTTAAACATAATCCTTTATATTAGTATCTATCCTTAAAACCCTTCATATTACATCACTTAAAACATATTAGTATTAATCCCAAATAATCCTTCACATTAAATATTGTGGTTATATAAACTTCTACCTAATAAAACCACCGGAGAAAATATTATTAATTTCATAAAAAATATTTGTTCAGATTAATATTTATTCCCCTAATTGTTTCAGTAAAATAAATATCATTCTAACGTACACATCACGTAGTCTAGTGGTAGTAATTTAACCATTTTTTTCCTTCAGTTGTGAGTTCAAGCCTCATGACCTTTCTAGATTCGATGGATAATAACATAGATTCTAATTTGTCACTTTTCTAATAGTATAGATAAAATATGTGATTATCATATTCAAAATTTTTCAATGATCCTATAATGATTCCAATAGTATGATTAATATATTAAAAAGACATCAGTCATTAAATTACTTGTTTTAATGATGATGTTTTATATACAACTCATTCCTTCCTAGAAAATAAACTAATTTCCTTAACCTCTAGAACATCTCCAAAATTATATTTCCCCCATTTATGTGTTTTTGCCTAGAGTATTGCCTTACATAAAAATAACATTTCATGGTCATAAGTACTATAAAAAATATTCTTCAAAATGATTATCTCAAAAATTACACAAAAACAATCATTCTATATATTTCATAATTCATATAATTCTTGAATTGCAGTATATAAAAGTTTTAATCAAAAAAATTTATTCTTAAACAATTAACTTGGATTATTCCTATTATTTAATAATACCTCAATAATTTCTTGTTTCATTTATTATTTGTTAATAATAAACAAAAAAACCTTTACCCACTCATTGTTGTAGATCTTTTTCTTTATCATTCTTCATAGTCCATCAATTTGAAAAATTATAGAATATTATTCATAAAAAAACATTCAATTGATGATGATTCCTTATGGAATTCATTATTCTCATCTATTTTGTTAACATATATTTTCATTTTTTATCCAATGTTACATATTCAAAATAATTCTTCTCCACCCGTAAAAAATGTTATTGTTCACTTGAATCTTCGACTAGATTTTTTCTTCCCATGTTCATGACATACAGGTAACTGAATTGTCAGAAGCCGTCCTAGTGGGCCCATGTCAGGAATCCCAAATCCTACATCTGATAGGTTAGGTACTAGTGACTGACACTAAATAGGCCTACCACTTACATGGGAGGAATTGATTATGTACCTATACGCACACACACACACACATCTCAATGTCTACAAAAATATGAAATGTAAAAAGCACAAAGTAAATAATGCATGCATACCAGTATGTCCTACAATCAGAGTATGGAAAAAATAATGGTAAAGTAAATAGTGTCAAATATAATCCCACTAAAATAAGTCCATAACACGATTTAATCCTATATGAAAATGGTACTAGGACATCTGTCTGGAAGCTGCAGGAACACACCACTGTTTTTCTTGTCTCATAAAGCATCGTATGGTCTTGGTCCATATAGGACTCCATAAAAAGATCAATCAAATTCACATGACTTGAAATATTTCAAAAAGTTTGGTGTAGGGGTGAGTATAACAATACATTGATGAAAATCCTAAAATTGCAATGTAATACAACAATGGAAATTATTGTTAGATCTACACAGTTACATGTCAAAACCCATATAACAAGAATATCTATATATACTCACCCAAGTCACCCAGTCTAGAGGTATGTCACAACCACAACATACAAAACGTATCAATTAATCTCAAATATTATATTAATAAATAATTTATGGTTATATAGTACTATGTGTGATAGCACTAATGGAATCTGTTTGAGAGGTACTCCTCGTCGGGTCGCACTATGATAGAGATATTCTGATATATTTGAAGATAGATATGATACAACAGATGAATATCACTTCCAGATCCTTGGGGTGATACCAAAAACACAATTTTTATTGACATTCCATGTGTAATATTTATTCCCTTGTAGTTTTGGTCATGTTAATACTGATAACTGCACCAAGGTCATGAATAATGAATAGAGGATCCTACTCCGAGCCTCTCGGGGGATTCGAAAAACTCTATCCAGGATGTCTTGTTGATTGTATCATAGCCATATGAGTTGAAAATAATTCATACCTACATTTCAGGGAGTGATATATGGAATGAACCCTAGTTAATGTTTTCCATGATATGGATGAAAAATGAATCATTCCATGTAGAAAGGGGTACATGACATATAGTTGGGTCACACATCATATCCCTTGATCCCGAGTAATTCTTGTGTACAACAGACCATGTCATTCCAAAATGTGTCATGTAGAAGATTGGTACATGAAATATAATAAGTATTACATTTCATTTCCTTCCATCACGTGTCCACTCATGTATTTTGGATATCTTCCAGTACAGGACATCAGCTCTTGTATCCTTTCTCATGTACCAGTACATAGTGTAGTCCATGTAAACGATTTAGTCAATGTCATGTGGGGGAGTACAAACTGTTTAAGAAAACAGAGTTCTACACTCCATATCTATCTATATCCTCAGTTACACACCATGTTCTCAAACAATGAACACACATCTTGTAGCTGAGACTACACACAATTTGTATTGGGTATGCTAGCAAACATGTGTTTTTCCTCTAAACGCCTTATCTGATCTTCATGATCTCACTCTAGTGATTATATCTCCTAATAACTCTACATTGAATCTCATTTCACACCATAAGACTAAATCTACAAATTTTAGGCAATCAATAGTCTCTAAAATTAGATTTAATCCTTCCAGATGAAACATGCCTGATGAATATATTCTTTTAAATCACTTCGATCTGTCTGCCACCACCACCATCACACCCTCATGTATTCATCATGTGTCAGATCTACACATTCAGATCCTTACACTCTGAATCTAAAGAGAAAAAATATATTTTTAAATGGTGGTGGAATTATAGAGAACATTCATCAATATGGAATGAAATCTGGTGAGAAAGATAATAAGGAAGAATCTTGAGAAGAAAACCTCAACCATTGTTCATTCTATCCTCGATCTGTTTTTGTAAGAATGCTGAATGAATAAAAAACAAATATCTAGACCCAATATCTAATAAACCCCACAAATATCCTCTTATTTTAGTACTATAACCTATTTGTAGGCTAATCAGTTTTTGGATTAGTCTGTGTTCGTCCTAGGATTCAAAAACGAAAAAAATAATTGAAATAACAAATCCTATCTTGATTTGGATTTCTAAATAAAGAATATTGGTGACCATGTTATCAGCAATGGTTAGATATACCAAGAATAATGTTCGATCATCATTGAACAAAATCTCTATCATCACCTGCTGGGTAGATTCTCCATATCTCTATATCAAAGGCCTCTAGATGATTCAGAGGTTATGAGCCTATCACTGGATCTCTACAAAAGAGTTCATGGAAATAAACATGTTGATGTGTGGTTGTGTCTATAAAATAATAAATAAAATAAATTTTTATTAATTTATTTAATTCATTAACAACTCTCAGGACAACATTCCACAGTCAACCCACGCCATCCCATGTTAGGTCATTCCTAGGGTAAATCCACAGTTTGAAACACAATGGTTCCCTATAATTTTGGATTTTTTCACCCATTTATAATTTATTCTACATTTATTTTAAAACATTGTGTGTATGATATTTAATATTTTAATTTATTTTAAACATTTATTCTGGCCAAATCGGTCTTCAGAATCGCATGTTACCTCATCTCCCGATCTCAAAATTAATCCATGAAATATATAAAAATAATATATAGAAAATATGACTCATTAGATGAGTATTTTTTCCACTATTTAATCCACCACATTTATACACAACAATCTTTATTATTATTTTATTTTAAGAGTGTGAGAGTTGGTTAAATTGATATTTATTAACAATACATCATGATAATTTATTATGAATAATTGAAATATCCTTTACTCCCATTATCATCCTATTTGGTTTTTCATCCACATAGTGTCAATCACCATAAATGTTATACCAATTCCTTCAGATTCCCACCATTCACTAAATCCGTAATGTGTTTTCTTAGTAACTATATTAATAGTGGAAAAATAATTAGCATGAAAAAGTATTTGTAAGATATATAAATCATGAATATTATATTTTAACATAATTCAACATAGTATTATCATATTTTATCCATGGTCATTATCTATTGAAATTCGTTAAAAAGGTTTATGTTGAGTTTTTTAATTTTCAATGAATATCCTAAAGAGTGTCAAAATGGTTGTGTAGTAATGATCATTGTCATGAACAATACAATGCTTGAATTAAGACTGAATAACCTTTTTAAGGGTGTCTCTAATTGGTAAATCTATTCCAGAACCATATCCATATTTAGTATCCAGAAAATGATAAAATTTCAAGAAATCCACTCAATCTATACTTCACAAATATTATATGATATTTCTCTATACATAGTATTATCATTACAATTATACCATTGGTTATCACTAATGTTTTTCCATTATTTTTTAAATAGCTAGCTAATCCTTTCCTCTGAAACCATTAATAGGGATCCAAGTTTTATACACAGATTGTTACATGATACATTATCTTAAATATATAATAATTACAACACAAGGATCATTAAGGCCATGTTTAATGGGAATGACATATTCATAATACATTAAATAAAACTAAAACATGGAATCCTTAATTAATTAAATATATAGAGTTCTTAAAATTCATTTCATATCCTGAAATAGCATGAGATAACTGAGGTAATACATTAATAAAGGAGGGTGGTCTAAAATGACCTACAAGTAAATAAATATGACAAGTAATCATAACATGTGATTTAGAGGTATCACATGATTTCAAAAAAGAGAAGGTACACAAGTAATCAATTGTAAGAATAACATAACGAGTATGGTATTATATAATCATGGAAAATAGGAAATTGGAAATTAAATAAAACTTAAGATATACATATGTCAAGGATAACATAAAAGATTACATCACAAGGTTGAAAAGTATCATAGTGGATTAGATTCAATCCCTAATCTCATACATGATATATCATGAGACCAAATCAGTACCCAATACATATAATTCAAGTTCACAAATCAAATTCAATTTATTTAGATGCATGTGTGTGATAAATTAGGATATAAATCATTAAGTATGAACATAATGTTTACCCATATAAATAAATGTAATGCACAATATTTTTTAATAACAAAATAAAAAGAGATTCATTAATGACAATATTTTATATTTTTTCATAAGGAATATATTACCACATTAATGTAATAGTGAATAATGTAGTTATACATGGGATATAAATAAATATATATATATATATATAATTTATAATCATTATATAACTTGAATGAGAGTTAAAGTGAGTTGGAGATATATTTTTCATAACACGAAGAAAAGTGTGGGTTAGAAAGACCCCTTAACACAAGAAGAATTTGTCACACACATTACATCTATGTATAAATAATAACCATTATTTAATTATTTAATTAACTAAATCCATTTTCATGTTTATAATTCTTTTAATTTAAATTTTTACCATGTCATAGTCAGTTAATTAACCAATTAATTTCACATCAAATGTTTTAATGATAAATGAATAAATATCAAAAATAACTATAGTAAGTTGAATAAGGATAAAACTGATTATTAATTAATCATATTTATAATGGTAATAATGAAATTTATTTATTTTTTTGTTTATAAATTATAATTTTAAACAAACCATTAAAAATGGTTCGAAAAATTAACAATGTAGGAATCATGAAGACAGTATGTCGTATATATACATGAGTAACATTCAATATTCTGATTATCATGATACGAAAAAGGTAAGTGTTATTATATAATAGTTGTTTTAATATTATTTTATAAATATAAAATTATTTATTTAAATATCAATACACATACCATCCTTGTGATGTTGTAATAAAAGAGAATCACATTGCCTCACGAGGTGGCTGATCGCCGTACTAATAAATGAAATTATCATTTATTTAATGGTTTATTAGGTAAGAAAATATATGATATATATATTTAATAAAATTATTTATATTTTATTAATATCATATTTAATCAAAAAATAAATCCTTATTTCTTTCCAGGTAAAGGGTAAGTGAAAAACATATCACAACTCTTTGTGAGGTCATATTTCCCTGTACACACGGGCGACGTTATCAGAATCTCTACAGAATGGAAATTAAGGTGTCTATAAAATATAAATATGAAAGTAAAATTTTATCATAAATATAAGATATAAACACTTTAATTTGATTATATGTTTCATTGTGAAGTATTGATGGAAAATGAAATACGTCTGATCAAGAGGTTATAGTTTACCATATAAATAATTAATGATTTCATTTCCCCTTTGAGGGATGATGAAATATTTTTAGGTCATAAACATAAAATAAATACATATTCGTATATATTGTATATTTAGGATATGATATCATCAAAGTTTAGATATTTTTTGTAGATTTATTGGATCAAATAGATTAAAATTGTCGGTTAAGGATGCAACTTCTTTTTTTTTGAAAAATTATATTAGATTTCACCAAAAGCCGTCCTAGTTTAGATTTATTACCCAAAAATTACAATATGATGAGGGTATACAATTAAGTAAGTTATATATGAATTTATTGTGGGTAAGAATGTGTTTTTGAGGTGTGTAATGGAGAGGATATGGGGTGGCCTTTTATAAGTGAGGGACAACACACCCTTCTAATATTGGAAAATATTTAATTCCACCCATTTGTTCACATGAAAAAGGATATAGAATAGACTATTTTAGAACATTATAAGATATAATGTTTAAATCATACTGTAAAATAATATTATATAAGTTATGGTTCATTAATATCCTTTTCCTTTTTTGTTTAACACCTCTAGAAAACTATTTTTACCATTACTACAGTAAATAAATTTTATGGTCTTCACCATTATTTAGGGTAAAATGTTAATTTATCCATAATATATATTTAAAAAAATTTGGATTAAAAAATTTAACACATTTTTTAATTTACAATTTTTTTTTTGGAAAATATAATTTTAACATAAACCCACATTGGTGTTGAATAAAATATACTTTATTATGAATTTCATTTTCAAGGAAATTATGATTTCATATTAAAAATAAACAAAATAATCATAATTAAATGAATGTAAATTCATATTTATAGATATATAATATATAAATTTTATTTAAATAATTTCTCATTAGGGTTTATTTTAATTATTTTTAATTGATAAACAATATACAGTTTATATAAATTTTCAGAAAAATGGTAATTTCAATTATAAAAATAAACTAATAATAAATTATAGTAAAATTATGATTAATGTATAATTATTTAGATTTAATAAAACTAAATAATAATCAAATTAATTTTAAATTAAATAAAATAAATTATTGGAGTTTATCTTTTAAAAATAAATGACACTTATAAAAATTATTATTATTTACTATTAACTACCAAATTTTTATTTTCCAAAAAAAATTAATTTTTCACCTATAGTATATATCAATATACTGATTTAAAAAATTGTGTTAATTTTGTAAAATAACTAACCTAATGTTTGTAAAAATAACTTTTTATATTACATGTTAAAAGTGTGACTAAAACGAATTTAGAATAATATAGTTTATTTCAGAAAAAATTTATTATCCTTTCAAATGGTTCCTATTTTATTTCTAATGAATATATTACCATTTATTTGGGGGGGGGGGATCTCTTCTTCAGTGGAGATCTCTCGTTCTCTATTGGGTTTCGACCCATGTGATGTTTTCTTCCTTGGAAGATGCGGTCTCTTGGCAGTGGCGGGGGTGCATTGTCTTTGCAGAGGGGATTTGGTCCTCATCTTCTTCCAGTATTGTGAGATTTTTGTTGGTGTCTTTCCAGATCTACTTGAGATCGGAGATCATGATTCATATCTGATGTAGTGCAATTTTTGACGTGGTTTCAGTCGCGGATCCTCCTCAGTGGTTGTTTCTTCCTCGGCTTCCGACAAGGCGATGATGCAGGTCCGACAGCTTCAGCTTCAGTCTCCACTTTGCAGCGGTGCAAGCATGTAACACCCCAATATTCTATGAAAAATATTCTTTTTAATTTCATTAATGTCTTGTGTTGTACACTACACCAAAAGAAGCTTGCACAACATGCATCCCTAACTTTCCTTGCATTACACGCAATCGCGACCTTCCTCGATAACGTGTACACAATACCGAGTTTCACTAAATGAGATATTATTATAATATTATTATGAACTAGCTGTTATGAATTGTAACAACATGGCCCCGGGTGCCACGCAAAGGGTTCCCCGAGCCTGGTTCTCCACGTGACCTCAAGCACATTTCCCCAAATGCCAAAGGCTGCCGACTAGCAGCGAGGGCCCAGGTCTGATAGTGGGGAAACTATGCCCTCATTTGTCAAAGTGTAGCGCAGCGGAATACCAAAATAAACATACAACAACAGCGGAAGTAGTAAACATACACAACTGAAATAACTACAGTAGTGGATATAGACAACAGTATGAAAGTTATGATGCTACATGTTCAAATTCTAAGAAAACAGTCATAACATGTTATACATCACTGTGATACAACCAAAAGCAAAGTACAACAAAACAAGTAAACAGCTGGCAGCGGCATTGCGAGCCTAGGCTCGGTCCCATGCCCTCCTACTCCTCAGCAACTATCAAGTACCTGTATAGGGACTCTTCCCCTATCTACGCCTACAGCAACGTAATCTGTTTGGGCCGAAAAGCGTGACCCAAAAAGGGTGTGAGAAATATATCACAGTAGACACCCACCAAAGGCCCGTGCTCCACTGTGTGTAAAACATGCAACAAGTGTGCAATAGTAAATGAAATAACTAAGAAGTACTCAAAAGTAACTAACTTAACAGTTATATTTCCATTTTATTATTCATTTAATTCCTTTAATTTAGTAACGTTATTGTGCTCAGCACCAAGCCCTCAGGCTAACCAGAACCGTGCCCTCATGCTAAAATAGTAACCACGCCCTCAGGCATTCCCTCAGGCCACACAGAATCCAACCCGCAAGTATTTCCCTCAGGCGTAATAGAAATTCTCTCCCTCAGGCTTACGAAGTGTCGCCCTCAGGCACAGAAGTCAAGCCCTCAGGCACGAAAGGTTGCCCTCAGGCGGAATAACGACAACCCTCGGCCTAAAACAGTCACGGCCTCAGGCTAATCACAACAACGCCCTCAGGATAAACATGTAACCGGGCCATGCCCAACATATCAAAATGCAGTAAGCAAGAAATTCCTCTCTAGGCAATTCTACAGTTACTAAATTTAAGGCATACCCTCGGGTATCCTGGCAAAACGGATAAACATAGGAACACACCCCTCGGGATGGTCCTGGATCCAAGGAATGATCCCAAACATCATTTTATTGTCACCATTTAATCACTTATGCAATTCTAGGCATTAAATATAGCAACGGCCTCAGCCACATGACACCCCAACATGGGTTTGTGGCACGAAAACGCACAAAAACGCACGACAGTTGGATAATAAACACCAAGCCACCTACCTTATGTGCCAACGAACACTATACCCGAATGCCGGCTCCAGAAACGCCCAAGAACGACGTAGATATGACGAAGAACAAAACCAATTCAAACGTAAATAACTTACGTTGGGAGAAGAATTGGCAAGAACGGTACTAGGAGGAGGAAGGGCTTAGCCGTGCGGTTCCAACGAGATCGTCTGAAGCTGAATCGGATTCTAGACGATCTCCCGGCAGATCATCAATGATTCGGCCTCTTCATTTGGCTCCAAAATGGCTCAAATGCCTCCTCTTCCAAATGAGGAGGATACTGCCTATTTTAAGATGAAAAAAGTACACAACATGTATTTCTGAGTAAACGGCGTGTACTTCTTTCATTTAACTGTTCATTTGGCGGCACCGGCACTGTTCACCTACCGACAAGAGTACACGGCATGTACTCCCGAGTACACGGCATGTACTGCCGCCCAGCTGGCAGCGACTCCACTGCCTTACTTTTTAACCTGTCGACTGACTACACAGCATGTAAATGACCACTACATGGCGTATAGTTGGATCCTACACCCTTTGTGGCCGGAGAGGCTACACGCCCTGTGTACATATCCCAACACGGCCAAAAGTACACGGCGTGTGGGAAAAGTATATGGTGTGTAGTTTCAAAATTTAGGATTTTTCCCCATTTTTCCATATTTTCTCAAAATCACTTAAGGAAAAGAAGAAGAAGAAGCCCGTACCTCTAAAACTAGAATCGGGTTCTTACAAACTCCCCCTTATAGCAATTCATACCCGAATTGCCCTTTCGCGGGTGGCAAAGAGAAAGCTCAGAACAGCTCCGGCCACTGAGCACATACATCGGCCTCCCACTCCTAGGTCTCGTCCTACACTCGGCCATGCTGCCATAGCACCCATACGAGAGGAACTGACCGGCGTCGGAGGAAATCCGTGCTCCTGTCAATGATACAGATTGGATGCTCCTCAAAGGACGCATCATGCTAAAGCTCAACCTCCTCAGGCTGAAAGGTGTGAGACGGGTCTGAATTGTAGTGACGCAACTGAGACACGTGGAAGACGTCATGCATGGATCAGTACTGCTGCGGTAATAGCAACCGATAGGCAACCATCCCGACTCTCTCCAGAATCTCGAATGGCCCCACATACCTCGGTGAATGCTTACCCTGTCTCCTGATCTGTTTGTGTCTCAGCCTCGACGAAACACGCAAGAAAACATGATCCCCAACCATGATCTCCAAAGGTCGTCTATGATGATCAACATAAGACTTCTGACGAGACTGTGCGGTAGCCATCCACTTCCGAATCAACTAGACCTGCTCAGACATCTCCTGCACGAGCTGTGGTCCCAGTAAAGCTGCCTCACCTGCCTCTAACCTGCACGAATGTGATTGGCATGACCTACCATATAAAGCCTCGCATGGTGCCATCTCAATAGTTTCCTGAAAACTATTGTTATAGGCAAACTAAACTAAGGGTATATGCTTCTCCCAAGATCCCCCAATGTCTAGAACGCATGCGCGCAACATGTCCTCTAGCACCTGTATTGTTTGCTCTGACTGGCCATCTATCTGAGGATGGTAGGATGTGCTCAGAAGCACCTGTGTACCCAACACCCTCTGAAAACTCTGTCATAAACGAGACGTGAAGTGGGCGTCTCTATCTGAAACGATTGAATGAGGGACCCCATGAAGACATCGATCTCTCGGATATACAGCCTTCTAAGCTCGTCCACACCAAAGGTCTCCTTGATTGGCAAGAAGTGAGCTACCTTCGTAAGTCTGTCCAAAACAACCCATACGGCGTCATTGCCTCAAGGTGACCTTGGTAATCCCGTCACAAAATCCATCGCGACATCATCCCATTTCCACTCCGGAATGGGAAACTGTTGTAATAGCCCAGCTGGTCTCTGATGCTTTCCCTTCACCTTCTGACAGGTGGAACACCTCGTAACAAAACCAGCTATCTCTCTCTTCATACCCGGCCACCAGTATTGATGTCTCAAGTCTCGGTACATCTTGGTAACCCCGAGATGAACTGCCCAAGCTGAATCATGAAACTCCCTCATCAGCTCCTCGCGTATATCCCCTACAACCCATACACATCCATGGAAACGCAAAACCTCGTCATCGCCTATCGTCCAACCGGAAGGAGGGTCCTCACTTTCCACCGACTCCCATAGAACTAGGCCTTCTGAAACCGATAGCTGCCTCATCCTCACTCTGTCCAGGAGGGTTGAATTCACAACTAACGAGGAAAGATAAGTCTGTCCCTGACTTCCATGCACCTCCAGATGCATCTCAGAGAACAAAGCCATAAGCTGCCATTCACCACTGTCCTCCTGAACTGCATGTATCTGAGTCTTCCTGCTCAGTGCATCGGCTACTGCATTACCTTTACCAGGTGTATAGGCAAGCTCAAAATCGAAGGATTGTAGGTACTCAACCCACCTTCTCTACCTAAGATTTGGGTCACACTGAGTAAATATATACTTGAGGCTTTTGTGGTCGGTGAAAACCACAAAATGATCTCCCAACAGGTAATGTCTCCAATAGCGCAATGCATGCACAACTACAGCCAACTCGAGATCGTGCGTCGGGTAATTCCTCTCATGTGGCCTCAACTGCTGAGACCCGTACACCACAACTCGGTCGCCCTGCATCAAAACAGCTCCCAGCCCAATCCCTGACGCATCACAGTAAACTGTATAGTTATTCCCCAGCTCTGGGAGTATCAAGATCAGTGCTGATGTCAGCCTTCCCTTCAGGTCCTAAAAAGCTGTCTCACAAGCTTCTAACCAAAATAACATCACACCCTTCTTAGTCAGACCTGTCAACGGTGCTTCTAAGCAAGAGAAGTCCTGTTTGAAGCATCTGTAGTAACCAACCATCCCTAAGAAACTTTGTATCTCAAACACGTTCTTGGGCTACTCCCAGGAAACTACTGCTCTCACCTTATCTAGGTCCACTGCAACTCCTGCCTCTAAGATGATATGACCCAGGAAGGGAATCTGGTCCATCCAAAAGTGGAACTTCGAGAGCTTAGCATATAGGTGATGATCTCTCAGTGTACTCAATACAATATCAAGATGGGTGGCATGGTCGTGTCGAGTGTGAGAGTACACCAAGATGACTTCCACGAATACTAACACAAATGAATCAAGATACGGATGGAACACACGATTCATCAGAGCCATGAAAACTGCTGGCGCGTTCGTGAGTCCGAATGGCATAACCGTATACTCATATAGACCATACCTGCTCTTGAAAGTTGTGAGAGCTATATCAGATGGTCTAATGCGCAGCTGATGATATCCGGATCTCAAGTCAATCTTCGAGAACACTCGTGCTCCATGAAGCTGATCAAAAAAAACATCTATCTTCGGAAAGGGATATGGGTTCTTAACCGTCAACTGATTCAGCTTCCGATAATCCACACAAAGCCTAAGGGTACCATCCACCTTCTTCGCAAAAAGGATCGGAGAACCCCAAGGAGAAGTACTGGGTCGGATAAAACCCTTTGCCTGTAGCTCCTCTAACTGCCTCTTGAGCTCCTGTAACTCAGGAGTGGCCATACTATAAGGAGAAATGGACATCAGTGCTGCTCTTGGAACAAGCTCGATAGGGAGATCCACCTCACGCACTAGATGTTGACCTGAAAAGTTGTCCGGGAAGACATCCCTGAAACGATCAACAACTGGGGGGAAAACCGTCTGACGAGTCCCCTAGTCATCCAGATATAAGCTCGCAATCTGGATTGTGACTCCACCTTGCCCATAATGATCTGGTCCAGCTCGACTCGCCTAAACATCTCACTTGCCCTTGTATAGAAACTCCTCGCCCTCTGGTGACGTGAAACGTACCCTGCGACGATAGTAGTCTACAAAGGCTCGAAAGGGAACCAACCAGTCCATCCCGAGAATGAAGTCATACCTCGTCATCTCCAAGACATAGAGGTCCCAAAGGAAGTGATACCCACCAACCTCATGTTGGAACTCCTTGCACTGCCGCACACCAACCGTCCTAGTACCCAATGGAGTGTCTAACGTCAAGATAGTAGAAGAAGTAGAAAAACCGAGCCCAAGGCTCTCCACAACGGGTATTGATATTGTAACATTCCAAGTAAGTAATGAATAATAGATATTTTTATCTATGTCTATTAATGATTAAGATAGTGTTTTAGAGGCTTAAAATGAAAATAAATCCCATCTTAAGCATGGAATACACTAATATTTTTAAAAGATTGTTTTACTGCATTTTGATGGAAAACCATTTTTAAATCTATATTTTGAAAATTTTATAAGCTGTGTTTGTCAAAATAAACTTATTCTTTATGATTGGGACATCAAAATTTACTTTTTGTTAATTTTTGGTATTTTTCTGACAATGTTCATTTTTTAATGAATAGTGAAAAATACTGCATTTTACATCAAAACTGCTTTTTAATCTAATTTATTTATATGATTAGATTATATTTTGAATTGGTTTTGAAGTGAAATTAGAATATATTTTTACCATTTTATCCAATTATGGTCATTGGAATCAATTTCACTTTGAAATTAGACTTAAACTGGTGTCAATGTTTTGATACTTATTGTTTTATAAAAACACGCTATTTGCTCTGACAGCAGGAATTAATTATTAAATTAATTAATATTACATATATGTTTTGAATTTTGTAAAATAGACTTCATTTTTTGAATTCGGAATATCAAATATAGCTTAGGGTGAATTTTTGGTAATTTTCTGAAAAACTTCAATTTTTGATGAATAGTGAAACCACTAAGTGGTACTTATAAAAACTGATTTTCCATTTAAATGAAATTTTTCCATCATTGTGTTTTGAATTTCAAAAATCTGACATACATGGTTGTCATTAAGAAGTAAAATGTGGTTCAATGAGATGAAAATAATTTTTTGGTGAATAGTAACTTATTAAGTTTTAATCGCGATTAGTGGTAATTAGTGTAGTTTAAGGTAAAAAAAATGCTTTAATAAAATAAGATGAGCTTGACACATGTCCTACCTTCATGGGTTGTGTCATGGCCGACCAAGAAAAGCCATGGGTAAACTTGGGGAACCCATGGATCCACTTTGGTTGGTAAATGACATAAATAACTTTTTATTTAATGTAAAAGTAAAAATGACACAAACATAATATGTTTTACGAAAAAAATTTTTACATGGGGTTATAAAGATCATATTTTTGATTATAAATAGTAATTGGAAAACTAAAAAGATTTCCTACATCATAGTATTTTTTTTATAATTTTCAGACATTAAATAAATTAAATTATTTATGACATAATAATGATGCAGCGATGACATCATTATTTAACGATTTAAATAAAATGGAAAGATAATGAAAAATCTAAAACCTACACATGGAAAAAACCAATTGGATGAGTGGATTTAGAAGCCTTATCATCTTATCCTAGAATTATAGCAATGTGGTACCTTTTGAATCCGAAACTCTTTTTAAAATAAAGTAACTTATCTTTACTTTCCAAAAGTGCCCCTCCTCTCCTCTTATAAAAGGCCCCCACCTCTACCTCATTTCACACACTCCTCAAGCCTTTGGCTCGTCCAACCCCTGCCCATTTTGTCTCTCCACATCCCTCTCCTCATCCTAGATGATTCCCTTAGGGTATAATCCTTTCAAAGGAATCCTTTAGGCTCAAATCAAAAGGAGTTACACTTTTAAAGGTAATTCATTCTCTCATGTTCATTTGTATTATTTTGTTTCTCCAACCCCCTAAACTCTTTTTATTTACTTCTTTTGTAACAACACCAGTATCTTAAATATACTAGGATTTTGTTATATGATTTATTTGAGCTACACTCTCACAAAACTACATCAAATGGTTAAAGAACATACAGTTTCCGTGGATGGCGAAATTCTGCCTCCCGAAACGATGATTGTTCAATACTAATTTAACACCATCAAAGGTGGCCATTATGATGTCACTATTTTTATATATGATATATAATATGGTTATGTTTTCGTTAAGCCTCTGTTCTTTTTCATTTTGGGCATACCTTTATGGTTTCCATTATGGGTAAACACGATATCTTCATTTTAGGAAGTGCGGACTACCGCCCCCTGAAAGTGATTTGATTCGTTGATACCATATATGGGATGTGTAAAGGATAAAGTTAATGATATTATATATGTTATTATACTGGAATTATAATATAATCTTATATCATTATGATTTCATTCTAGAAAATACAAAATAGAAATGGAAGTAGCGTTCATGCGTACGTACGGCTTACCGTCTCCATGAACGGTGCATTTTATTTCTTACCTCTAAATGTGATGTAATATTATAAATACATGTATATGATGAATATATTTGATATATATGTTATACAAATCATTAATATCATTCTGGATATAATGAAACTTTGA
Organism: Viscum album; assembly: GCA_963277665.1. Classification (NCBI taxonomy): domain Eukaryota; kingdom Viridiplantae; phylum Streptophyta; class Magnoliopsida; order Santalales; family Viscaceae; genus Viscum; species Viscum album. Next base: position 185,780,980 of record OY728133.1, on the reverse strand, counting down.
CCAAATTAACAACATGTAAGTGTAAGAAGTCTATTTTTGACTTAAGAACCAAATACCAACAAAATGAACATTATTAACATAAATGATTACATGATGTTCATAACATGGTATAAAAAGAATAATGAACTTGAAAAAGGTTCATAAGCATGTATAGATTAACTCATGTTTATTATTCAAGAGATTAAAGAATGGTCGGGTCAAGTCGGATACGAGGTATGGGACTTCGTCTCAATCTCCTTTCATTGAGGCATATTTTATTTTATACACAACTTTATTTTATACGGTGTATAAACCCCTTGACTTTTACGTTTATTCAAAAGGAATGTTTTTTATACGAAGCGTTTACTAAACGACAAAAGGGAATGTTTTTGTCGTACGTATGCGGCAACAACGACTTCTCCGCCATCGTGACCGTTATTTGAGTTTCGACTTCCGCTACAAGCCATACCTTCTATTTAAAAGAAAAATAAATACCATGTTTTACTTTTCTTTTATTTTGGTATTGAAAATGGTTTTCACAATGTTTTTTGTGTTGTATTGATATCTTGTGACTGAAATTTGGAAATGTTATGTTTCCTTTATGCATGTTTTATGTAATACAATTATGTTATGGTTCTTGGGCATTATTATGAAGATGGGTGGTTCCGTGATAAACTAAGGGCGAGTGAGCCCGATATAGCTCTCCAATGCATTGGGTAACGCGAAGGAGTGAAACATTAAGGTTTCTCCGAAGAGATTTAGGGAATATACTGTGATGGGTATTCCAAACGTAACCAAGAGGGTTTCTCCCTACGTAAGAATGTTACGAATGCCTCAAGTTACCTTTATGTCTTACGATTTCTATGATTTATTCATGATTTGATGAGGTATGTTAAAGTGCTTATGTTTTATGGGTAATGTATGATCTCATCCTTATGTATATATGTACCCATGTTTCCTTTCCATATTTTTATATCCCTTATTGAGCTTTTTATGCTCATCCCAAGTTTTTTTGAAATGTTTTTCACAGGTCAAGGGAAAGGTACATGATATGATGATAGTGTCAAGGAACTGTCAAGAATGAATCCATGTTTATTTTAAATATGTTTCCATTGATGGGAATGAAGAATACTATCTTTATTTAACCACTTTGTTTAAATGTGGAATGTAATGCAAGTTTTAAGATCTAATTCTCTAAAAATCTAAACCCGAAAAGATCCTCAATGTGTAATCTTGTAATAACTCAAGATTAAGTAAGGTTTAAGGCTGGGGCCTTATAGTTGGTATCAGTGGTCAGTTTAGATAACTTTAGGAGTTAGAATTATATTAAATGATTATCCCAAAATATTTATTTTGAAATGATATAGCATTTGATGATTACCATGTTGCTTCATCTAAGACATGTTTGTTCAGAATGGTTTTCCGCAGAGGAAACAGGGAAGCAGTGCTAGGAAGGCATACAGAAGGAAATAACCTTCCGAATCAGCATCCAAAAATGGTCGGAATTGGAACTGAACAGTTTGTTGAAGTAATGGCGCAGTTGACTCAAGTGATAAATGGTGGTGGTATCCATGCCCAAGATCAACCAGATCAGCCGCAGAGGAACATGTCAGTGGTGGAACATTTCATGAGGCAACATCCCCCATCATTCAGAGGATCATCTGACCCTGTGTTAGCTGAAGGGTGGATTAAAAAACTGGAGAAGATTTTTGATGTCATGGGGTGTTCAGACAATCAAAAGGTTAGTCTTTTTATTTACCGTTTGGAGGGTGAAGCAGATCAGTGGTGGTCTATGGTTAAAAATATCAGGGACGCCGATGAGATTGATGCTCTTGACTGGGATGAATTCAAAGGTATGTTTCTTGCGAAGTATTTTCCTAAGGCTATTCGACTTAGGATGGAAAAACAATTCTTGGAATTGAGGCAAGAGGAAGACTCAGTGGCTACCTATGAAGAAAGGTTCACTCGATTGGCAAGGTATGCTCCAAATTTTATCTGAGTCCTTGATAGTAAAATCAATCGTTTTTACTCAGGATTAAAGCCAAAATATCGAAGGGAATTAGCTTCCCGTGAGTTTAAAAGTTATGAAAAGCTTGTTCGATGTGCTGAGATGGTGGAAATGGAGTTTGTCGATGACCAAGTGTTCTATAACAACCAGCTGAAGAAGAGACCGAGGTGGTAGGAGAAAGGAAATAATTCTTCAAAAAAGTCTGATGGTAAGAGAACTAAGTTTCCAATTTGTGATAAATGTGGAAAAATGCATGCTGGGGAATGTCTTCTGAATTCTGGAAAGTGCTACCGATGTGGTAAGATGGGACATAAGGCTCGTGATTGCACTGAAAAAGATCAAGGTGAAGGTAAGAACAAATTTGATTTACAGTTAGTGAAATGTTATAAGTGCAATGAGATGGGTCACTATGCAAACGAGTGTCTGAAAAAGAGCTTGAGTGATGGGAAGCAGTTAAACTACAAGCAGAAAGGGGTGGTGAAATCCTTTGAAACTACTTCAGCAGATGTCGGGCCATCAAATGAAGTTGTATCAGGTACTTTGTTTGTTCTTTCAGATTATGCTAGTGTGTTGTTTGATTCGGGGTCTACACATTCTTTCATCTCTGAAACCTTTTCTTGTAAAATGGGAATACCATCTCAAGAAATGACTCCTGAAATTTTGGTAAAAACACCTGGGGGAAATGTTGAGGCAAAAAGAATTTATAAGAATCTTCCTATCCTTATCTGTGGAAAGAACCTACTTGCAAACCTTATTGTTCTACCTCTAGTAGAGTTTGATGTTATCCTGGGTATGGATTGGCTCTCTATTTACCATGCTAAGATTGACTGTAGAGCTAAAGAAGTTTCTTTTCAGAAAGACATTCAGTTTTTTTACAAGATTGAACCTTTACTTTTGATAACATATCAAGAGGCCGAGAAACTTATAAAAGATGGAAATGAATGTTACCTTGCACACGTCATTGAAAATAAAGGAACTATTTAGATTAATGATGTGCCCGTGGTAAATGAGTATCCTGATGTTTTTCCTGATGAGTTGCCTGGAATAATACCATTTCGGGAAGTTGAGTTTACTGTTGACTTAGTTCCTGACTCTAAGCCAATTTCAAAACCCCCTTATCGAATGACACAAATTGAAACTTTAGAGTTGAAGGAGGAATTGCAAGATTTATTAGAGAAAGGTTTCATTAGACCTAGCACATCACCATGGGGTGCTCCTGTTTTATTTGTTAAAAAGAACGATGGTTCTATGAGACTTTGCATTGATTATAGAGCGTTGAATAACATCACTGTTAAGAACAAATATCCTTTGCCTCATATCGATGATTTGTTTGATCGGCTCCAGGGAGCTCAGTTTTTTTCAAAGATTGACCTGAGATCGGGGTACCATCAGCTGAATGGAAAGGAGGCAGATATTCTGAAGACCGCGTTCCGTATGAGATATGGCCATTATGAATTTGTAGTAATGCCTTTTGGGAAAACCAATGCACCTGCTGTATTCATGGACTTAATGAATATAATTTTCCATGAGTTCTTGGATAAGTTTGTGGTTGTTTTCATTGATGATATTTTGGTGTTTTCTAAAAGTAAAGAGGAGCATGAAAGACATTTAAGGGTTATCTTTCAAACCTTAAAAGAAAAGAAATTGAATGGGAAATTCAGCAAGTGTGAGTTTTGGTTGCAACAAATTTCATTCCTTGGTCACATTGTTTCTAAAGATGGGATAACTGTTGATCCTGCAAAAACAAATGTTGTGGAAGAATGGCCAAGACCCACAAATGTAACCGAGATTCGTAGATTCCTTGGTTTGGCGGGCTATTACCGAAGGTTTGTTAGAAAATTTTCACGGTTATCTATTTCAATGACTAAGCTAACTCAGAAGGGTGTTAAGTTTATCTGGACAAAAGAATGTGATGATTGTTTTCAGGAATTGAAAAGAAGATTGGTGAATGCTCCAGTTTTGGCACTACCTTCCAGGAATGGTGAGTTTGTTATATATAGCGATGCTTCATTGAAAGGACTTGGTTTCATCCTAATGCAGAATGATCAGGTAATTTCTTATGCTTCACAACAGTTGAAAACTCATGAGGTAAATTACCCTACACATGATTTGGAATTAGCTGCTGTTGTTTTTACTTTAAAAATTTGGAGGCATCATTTGTATGGAGTAAAGTGTGAAATATATACCGATCACAAAAGTTTAAAGTATATATTCACTCAGAAAGATTTAAACATGAGACTGAGGAGATGGCTAGAATTAATCAAGGATTATGATTGTACAATTCATTACCATCCGGGAAAAGCAAATAAAGTGGCTAATGCTTTAAGTCGAAAAAGTAATGCTTCATTAACAATGTTGCGTTTGGAACGTGATCCTTTGGTTAAGGATTTGATGAACTTTGGCATAGAAGTTGTTGGTGCAGGAAGTCCTTCTGTTTTGTTTCAGGTATCAGTGAGATCTTCTCTATCAGATAAAATCAAGCAAGCACAGAAGCAAGACAATGAGTTGCAGAAAAAGGTAGAGCTGGTTCAGAAAGGTAAGTTGCCTGAATTCAACATTGATAATGATTGTGTTTTGAGATTTGGAAAGAGATTGTGTGTTCCTTGTGATTCACAGTTGAAGAGAGAGTTGTTTTGTGAAGCTCATAGTTCTCCATTTTCAGTTCATCCGGGCAGTACTAAGATGTATAGAGATCTGTGGGAGTATTACTGGTGGGATGGAATGAAAAGAGATATTGCTGATTTTACTGTGAAGTGTTCGACTTGTCAGCAGGTTAAAGCAGAGCGGCAGTTACCAAAAGGGATGCTTCAGCCTTTACCAGTGCCAGAGTGGAACTGGGAGAATATATCCATGGACTTTGTTGTTGGATTACCGAAGACATCTCTAGGTAATAATGCAATCTGGGTAATTGTTGATCGCTTGACCAAATCTGCTCATTTCCTTGCTATACGAGATACTTTTTCCCTAGATCAACTTTCCCATTTGTATCTTCAAGAGATAGTCAGGTTAAATGGAGTTCCTCTCTCCATTGTATCGGATCGTGATCCCAGTATTACTTCTAACTTTTGGAAAGGCCTTCAGAAGTCGTTGGGTACTGAATTAAATTTTAGTACAGCTTTTCATCCTCAATCAGATGGGCAGTCAGAACGAACAATTCAGAAATTGGAGGATATTCTACGAGCTTGTTCTATGGATTATCAGGGATGTTGGGACCAACATCTTTCTTGGGTTGAATTTTCATATAATAACAGTTTTCATTCCAGTATACAGATGGCACCATTTCAGGCATTATATGGGAAGCAGTGTCGAACTCCAGCTTTCTGGGATGAAGTGGGTGAAAGGAAGTTGATGGGACCAAAATTGGTAGAAGATCTGGCAGAAAAAGTTCAGCTGACTCAGAAACACATGAGAACAGCTCAGAGCAGGCAGAAGAGTTATGCGGACAACCGGAGGAAGGATCTATCTTTCGAGGTAGGTGATTATGTTTTTGTCAAGGTTTCTCCTTGGAAAAGTGTGATGAGATTTGGTAAGAAAGGAAGGTTGAGTCCAAGGTTCATTGGACCATACGAAATTCTGGAGGGAGTTGGATCAGTTGCATACCGAGTGGCTTTACCTCCGAGTATATCTCAGGTACACAATGTTTTTCACGTTTCGATGTTGAGAAAGTATATGCCAGATCCATCTCATGTTTTGAGTCCAGTGGTAGTTCAGCTGGAGGAGAACCTATCTTATGAGGAACAACCGGTCCAGATTCTTGACCATAGGGAGCAAGTGTTACGGAATAAGGTGATTAAGCAGGTAAAGGTTTTGTGAAAAAACCACATGATGGAAGAGGCAACATGGGAATCTGAAAATGCAATGAGGAATAAGTACCCCCATTTATTCGATAAGTAAATAAATTGGGGGATGCAATTTTCTAAAGGGGGGAAGGATGTAACATTACAAGTAAGTAATGAATAATAGATATTTTTATCTATGTCTATTAATGATTAATATAGTGTTTTAGAGGCTTAAAATGAAAATAAATCACATCTTAAGCATGGAATACACTAATATTTTTAAAAGATTGTTTTACTGCCTTTTGATGGCAAACCATTTTTAAATATATATTTTGAAAATTTTATAAGCTATGTTTGTCAAAATAAACTTATTATTTATGATTGGGACATCAAAATTTACTTTGTGTGAATTTTTGGTATTTTTCTGACAATGTTCATTTTTTAATGAATAGTGAAAAATACTGCATTTTACATCAAAACTGCTCTTTAATCTAATTTATTTATATTATTATATTATCTTTTGAATTGGTTTTGAAGTGAAATTAGAATATATTTTTACCATTTTATCCAATGATGGTCATTGGAATCAATTTCACTTTGAAATTAGACTTAAACTGGTGTCAATCTTTTGATACTTATTGTTTTATAAAAACACGCTATTTGCTCTGACAGCGGGAATTAATTATTAAATTAATTAATGTGACTTATATGTTTTTAATTTTGTAAAATAGACTTCATTTTTGAATTCGTAATATCAAATATAGATTATGGTGAATTTTTGGTAATTTTCTGAAAAACTTCAATTTTTGATGAATAGTGAAACCACTATGTGGTACTTATAAAAACTGATTTTCCATTTAAATGAAATTTTTCCATCATTGTGTTTTGAATTTCAAAAATCTGACATACATGGTTGTCATTAAGAAGTAAAATGTGGTTCAATGAGATTAAAATAATTTGTTGGTGAATAGTAACTTATAACGTTTTAATCACGATTAGTGGTAATTAGTATAGTTTAAAGTAAAAATAATGCTTTAATAAAATAAGATGAGCTTGACACATATCCTACCCTCATTGGTTGTGTCTTGGCCGACCAAGACAAGCCATGTGTCAACTTGGGGACCCCATGGATCCACTTTGGTTGAGAAATGTCATAAATAACTTTTTATTTAATGTAAAAGTAAAAATGACACAAACATAATATGTTTTACGAAAATAATTTTTACATGGGGTTATAAAGATCAGATTTTTGATTATAAATATTCATTGGAAATCTAAAAAGATTTCCTACATCGAAGTATTTTTTTTATAATTTTTAGACATTAAATAAATTAAATTATGTATGACATAATAATGATGCAGCGATTACATCATTATTTAACGATTTAAATAAAATGGAAAGATAATGAAAAATCTAAAACCTACACATGTCCAAAACCAATTGGATGAGTGGATTTTGAAGACTTATCACCTTATCCTCGAATTATAGCAATGTGGGACCTTTTGAATCCGAAACTCTTTTTAAAATAAAGTAACTTATCTTTACTTTCCAAAAGTGCCCCTCCTCTCCTCTTATAAAAGGCCCCCACCTCTACCTCATTTCACACACTCCTCAAGCCTTTGGCTCGGCCAACACCTACCCATTTTGTCTCTAAACATCCCTCTCCTCATCCTAGTGTATTCCCTTTGGGCAGAATCCTTTCAAAGGAAGCCTTTAGGCTAAAATCAAAAGGAGTTACACTTTTAAAGGTAGTTCATTCTCTCATGTTCATTTGTATTATTTTGTTTCTCCAACCCCCTAAACTCTTTTTATTTACTTCTTTTGTAACCAAAACAGTATCTTAAATATAATAGGATGTTGTTATAAGAATTATTTGAGCTAAACTCTCACACAACTACATCAAATGGTTAAAGAACATACGGTTTTCGTGGATGGCGAAATTCTGCCTCCCGAAACGATGATTGTTCAATACTCATTTAACACCTTCAAAGGTGGCCATTATGATGTCACTATTTTTATATATGATATATAATATGTTTCTGTTTTCCTTAATCTTCTGTTCTTTTTCATTTTGGGCATACCTTTATGGTTTCCATTATGGGTAAACACGATATCTTCATTTTAGGAAGTGCGGACTACCGCCCCCTGAAAGTGATTTGATTCGTTAATACCATATGTGGGATGTGTAAATGATAAAGTTAATGATATTATATATGTTATTATACTGGAATTATAATATACTCTTATATCATTATGATTCCATTCTAGAAAATACGAAATAGAAATGGAAGTAGTGTTCATGCGTATGTACGGCTTACTGGCTCCATGAACGGTGCATTTTATTTCTTACCTCTAAATGTGATGTAATATTATAAATACATGTATATAATGAATATATATGATATATATGTTATCGAAATCATTAATATCATTCTGGATATAATGAAACTTTGACCAAATTAACAACATGTAAGTGTAAGAAGTCTATTTTTGACTTAAGAACCAAATACCGACAAAATGAACATTATTAACTTAAATGATTACATGATGTTCATAACATGGTATACAAGGAATAATGAACTTGAAAAAGGTTCATAAGCAAGTAGAGATTAACTCAAGTTTATTATTCAGTAGATTAAAGAACGGTCGGGTCAGGTCGGATACGAGGTATGGGACTTCGTCCCTATCTCCTTTCATTGAGGCATATTTTATTTTATACACAACTTTCTTTTATAAGGTGTATAAACCCCTTTGACTTTTACGTTTATTCAAAAGGAATCTTTTTTATATGAAGCGTTTACTAAATGACAAAAGGGAATGTTATTGTCGTACGTATGCGGCGACAACGACTTCTCCGCCGTCGTGACCGTTATTTGAGTTTCGGCTTCCTCTACAAGCTATACCTTCTTTTTAAAAGAAAAATAAATACCATGTTTTACTTTTCATTTATTTTATTATTGAAAATGGATTTCACAATGTTTTTTTGTGTTGTATTGATATCTTGTGATTGAAATGTGGAAATGTTATGTTTCCTTTATGCATGTTTTATGTGATACGATTATGTTATGGTTCTTGGGCATTATTATGAAGACGGGTGGTTCCCTGATAAAGTAAGGGCGGGTGAGCCCGATATAGCTCTCCAATGCATTGGGTAATGCGAAGGAGTGAAACGTTAAGGTTTCTCCAATGATATTTAGGGAATATACTATGATGGGTATTCCAAACGTAACCAAGAGGGTTACTCCCTACGTAAGAATGTTATGAATGCCTCAAGTTACCTTTATGTCTTATGATTTCTATGATTTATTCATGATTTGATGAGGTATGTTAAAGTGCTTATGTTTTATGGGTAAAGTATGATCTCATCTTTATGTATATATGTACCCATGTTTCCTTTCTATATTTTTATATCCCTTACTGAGATTTTTATGCTCATCCCATGTTTTTTTGAAATGTTTTTCACAGGTCAAGGGAAAGGTACATGATATGATGATAGTGTCAAGGAAGTGTCAAGAATGAATCCATGTTTATTTTAAATATGTTTCCATTGATGGGAATGAAGAATACTATCTTTATGTAACCACTTTGTTTAAATGTGGAATGTAATGCAAGTTTTAAGATCTAATTATCTAAAACTCTAAACCCGAAAAGATCCTCAATGTGTAATCTTGTAATAACTCATGATTAAGTAAGGTTTAAGGCTGGGGCCTTATAGATATAAAACTATGTGTAGCACCCGTATCAAAAAGAACTGAAGACAAGACAAAAGCTACTAGAATAGTACCTCTGACTGTCAAAGGTCCGGGATCCTGCTCCTGCTGGGTCTGTTGCACTGCATATGCCTGACCAGTGTCGCCGCACTGCGACACAGCTTGGGTACCCTGAGCTGTCCCTCCCTGTTGCCTCTGAGATCCTGGTGTCTGGCTACCATGGCCACAACCACCATCTCTGCCTGCACACCCTGACGTATTCCAATTCCTTGACTGGTAAGAAGCCACTAGTCCTGATCCCACATGCTGAGTCTGCACAGAACCCCTCTCACTAGCCACAGGTAGAAACGCCATGCAAAAGCGCTACAGATGACCCATCTTGTCGCAAGATAGGCACTCCACTAGATCTCGTGGACACTGCGGCCTCTTGTGCCCCTCTCTGCCACACTGGTAGCACCTGATCGGGCAACCCGAAGAAGCTGCCTGACTGGTACTGCCGCCCTGAGAGATGTTCATCTGCCTCTTTCTCTTGCCAGCAGAAATATTACCAGTAACTGGTGCCGAACTGCCCTGGCCCACACCACTTGATTCTCGCAGGTTCTTCTCTGTAATCAACGCCTGGTTCACAATTGCGTGTACAGTAGGTAATCTGAAAACATTCACCAGCTCTCGGATGTTATACCGAAGACCATCCTCAAAACTTCTGGCTCTCAGCGTCTCATCACCCACTAGTACGGGTGTAAAGCGCTGAAGCTCTGTAAAACGAGTAGAGTAGTCCATCACCGACATAGCGCCCTACTGCAGATTCATGAACTCTTGAGATCTATCTACTCTTAGTGTCTCCGGAAAGAAGAAGTCATAGAAGACTGTCTGAAAATCCTCCCACGCCATGTCCCTGTGATGCTCTGACTGGGTGGTAACATCCCACCACCTCTTGGCGGAATCACGCAGCTTGTAAGTCTCGAGCTTGACCCTATGCCCTGGAGGCGTATCAAGATGCTTGAAAATAGTCTGTATCGATCCTAGCCAAGACTCTGTAGCCTGTGGTCTACCATCCCTTGAAAACGTAGGCGGATGCTGCTGCTGGAAGATACGCGTCAGCTAGGCCATAGATGTGGCAGCCTGCGTTGCTCCCTGAAAGTTCTGCATGAATCGCAATAAGCCTTCACGGAACTGTGCCTCCATGCCCGTGTTCGGTATAACAGCTGGTGCCACATCTGGCTCTGCTGGTGGATCAACTGGTTGCCCATGGACCACCATCTCCGGAGTATAATCATCGCCACTCTCTTGGAGAACAACTCGCAGTCGTCTAGGCGGCATGACTCTACAAGGTCAAAAGAACGCCTCAGATTCAATATTATTAAGACTGAAATGAAGGAACCACAAAGGAACAAGAGGAAGAAGGCAGTTCAAAATTTGCAAAACAAGACTACACGGCATGTACACTGACTACACGGCGTGTACTTGACTTCCTTTTCCCTGCCCGGGTCCTTCTACACGGCTAAGCCACACGGCTTCCGTTCAACAAAACTACACGGCGTGTATAATATCTACACAGCATGTACGGTGTTATTTTCCAACTGCCTGTGTCGTCTGTGACACGGCCGAATACTCGGCTTTACCACCCATGGTTTGTTACACCCGTACACAGCGTGTACACCACGCCGTTTCCCAGCCACACGGCTAACTCCACACGGTCTATCCTCGGACAAGACTACACGGCATGTCCCAAAGGTAAACAACGTGTTCTGAAAGAGGTGACATCGGCCCGTGTAGTTAGTTACACGGCAGAGTCCCCAGGTCACACTACACGGCGTGTCTATAATTGACACGACGTGTTATATCAAGGAGTTCACCGACCCCTGTTGTTAGTTACATGTCCGGACTCCGGGTCAACACTACACGACATGTACAAAATTACACGGCCTATCTTACCCAACCCCTTTCCCTACCCCGTGTCACCGCCCACACGGTTTGTGACACGGGAAGGGACAACACGGCATGTACTCAGGGTACACGGCGTGTACTCAAATGTTCATATTTCTTCCCGAACAGAAGAACACACACCGTGTGTATAAAAATACTACACGGCGTGTATACTGGGTTTCCGGACAGTATGCCTCAGAAACTTCTCCAGAACCCATAAAATACTAAAAACAACACCTAAGTGTCAAATTCCGACCCGTGGGGGCCCATACACCCCACGAATCAATGTTTGACATCTTATTTGTGTTATAACCAATAACCAGTCAGTGATTCACCAAATTCCGGTCAATGGGGGACCATACTCCCCAAAGACCAAAGTTTGGTGTCCATTCTATAAACAAGCTCAAACAATAATACCATATCACAAGGCAGGTATTTATCAAGTAGCTATCACAACAACATGCTTTACTAGCACGACAACTATCACAACAACATGAAAATTCTAATGCACCTACATGGCATGGAAACTATGCATGGAATGTGATATCTAACATGTGCCTATATGATGCATGAGATGGCATACCCTCATCTCATTGGGTTGCAACTAAATAGAACCCACAAAAAAATATAAACAGCACAATCCAAGTGCGTCACCCAACGGTGAAAACATACCAACTGTAAAATTGAAAGATCAATGAATGCAAAGTACGAGGTAGACTGGCTTTTCCCTGTACACGGGTTAGCTATGCCCGGGCACATCTTATTACCGACTACCGTTCATCCTAACTCTGACTACGGCTCCAAATAGTAAGTCAAAGAAAAGAAATTCCTCCGATACCACTTTGTAACGTCCCGGCCCTGGGTGCCACGCAACGGGTGCCCCGAGCCCGGTTCGCCACATTACCTCGAGCGCATTTCCCCAAATGCCAGAGGCTGCCGACTAGCAGTGAGGGCTCAGGTCTGATAGGGGGGAAACTATGCCCTCATTTGTCAAAGTGTAGCACAGCGGAATACCAAAATAAACATACAACAACAGCGGAAGTAGTAAACATAAACAATTGAAATAACTACAGTAGTGGATATATACAACAGTATGAAAGGGATGATGCTACATGTTCAAATTCTAAGAAAACAACCAGAACATGTTATACATCACTGTGATACAACCAAAAGAAAAGTACAACAAAACATGTAAACAGCTGGCAGCAGCATCGCGAGCCTAGGCTCAGTCCCATGCCCTCCTACTCCTCAGCAACTGTCCAGTACCTGTATAGGGACTCTTTCCCCTATCTACACCTGCAGCAAAGTAATCTGTTTGGGCCGAAAAACGTGACCCAAATAGGGTGTGAGAAATATATCTCAGTAGGCACCCACCAAAGGCCCGTGCTCAACTGTGTGTAAAACATGCAACAAGTGTGCAATAGTACATGTAATAACTAAACAGTACTCAAATGTAACTAACTTAACAGTTAAATTTCCATTTTATTAATCATTTAATTCCTTTAATTTAGTAACGTTTTTGTGCTCAGCACCAAGACCTCAGGCTAACCAAAATCATGCCCTCAGGCTAAAATAGTAACCACTCCCTCAGGCTTGCCCTCAGGCCATACAAAATCCAACCCGCAGGCATTTCCCTCAGGCGTAACATAAATTCTCGCCTCAGGCATACGAAGTGTCGCCCTCAGGCACAAAAGTCAAGCCCTCAGGCACGAAAGGTTGCCCTCAGGTGGAATAACGACAGCCCTCGGGCTAAAACAGTCACGCCCTCAGGCTAATCACAACAACACCCTCAGGCTAAACAGGTAACCGGGCCATGCCCAACATATCAAAATGCAGTAAAAAAACAATTCCTCTCAAGGAAATTCTATAGTTACTACATTCAAGGCATACCCTCGGGTATCATGGCCAAACGGCGAAACAGAGGAACACACCCCTCGGGATGGTCCTGTATCCATGAAATGATCCCAAACATCATTTTATTATCACCATTTAATCACCTATGCAAATATAGTCATTAAATATTGCAACGGCCTCAGCCACACGACACCCCAACATGGGTTCGTGGCACGAAAACGCACAAAAACACATGACAGTTGGAAAATAAACACCAAGCCACCTACCTTATGTGCCAACGAACACTATACCCGAACACCGGCTCCAGAAACGCCCAAGAACGGCGTAGATATGACGAAGAACAAAACCCATTCAAACGAAAATAACTTACGTTGGGAGAATAATTGGCAAGAACGGTACCAGGAGGAGGAAGGGCTTACCCGTGCGGTTCCAACGAGATCGTCCGAAGCCGAATCAGATTCCAGACGAACTCCCAGCGGATCTTCAAAGGTCTGGCCTCCTCCTTTGGCTCCAAAGTGGCTCAAACGCCTCCTCTGCCAAATGAGGAGGCTACTTCCTGTTTTAAGCCGAAAAAAGAAAGTACACGGCATGTATTTCTGAGTACACGGCGTGTACTTCTTTAATTTAACTGTTCATTTGGCGGCACCGACACTGTTCACCTGCCGACAAGAGTACACGACATGTACTCTCGAGTACACGGAGTTTACTGCCGCCCAGCTGGCGGGGACTCCACCGCCTTACTTTTTAACTTGCCGACCGACTACACCGTGTGTAAAGGACCACTACACGACGGGTAGTCAGTTCCTACACCCTTTTTGGCCGGCGAGGCGACACGCCCTATGTACTTATCCCAACACAGCCAAAAAGTACACGGCGTGTGGGAAAAGTACACAGCGTGTAGTTTCAAAATTTAGGATTTTTCCACATTTTTCCATATTTTCTCAAAATCCCTTAAGTAAAAGGAAAAGAATAAGCTCGTACCTCTAAAACTAGAACCAGGTTCTTACATGAATAGTAATAACAACTTTTTGAAATTTTATAAATTTTATCTTTCAAAATGGGCTTCATTTTTGGATTATGAATATCTAAATTAGCTTAGGGTGAAATTTTGGTACGTTTCCGATAACTTTCATATTCTGAAGAATAGTGAAAATTACTAAATTTTACTTAAAAACAAATTTTTTAATTGAAATAATTAATAGTGATAAATTATTTATTTGAGTGGGTTTAAGGTATATTTAGAATATATTTTTACAATTTAATATAATGTTGGTCATTGGATTTAATTTCACATTTAAACCAGACATAAACAAGTGTCAATCTTTTGATAGTTATTATTTCTTAAAAACACGCTATTTGTTTTGACGACAGAAATTAATTTTTAAATTAGTTAATGTAACTAAAATGTTTTGAATTTGGAAAAATAGACATCATTTCTGAATTCATAATATCAAATATATCTTAGGCATAATTTTTGTTATTTTTCTAGAAACTTTCATTTTTTGATGAATAGTGAAACCACTATGTGGTAGTTAAAAAACTGAATTTTTATAAAACATAATTTTACCGCTTCTGTGGGTGGAATTTCGAAAATCCAAGAGACATGGTTAATATCAAAGACTAAAATTTGGTTCAATGAGATTAAAATAATTTTTGGTAAATAGTAACTGTTTACTTTTTTTACCGTGGTTAAAAGTAAATAGGGTAATTAAGGGTAAAAGTGTTATTATTATTACCCTAACACATGTCATAATTCTATTGGATGAGTTTAATTAGACCAAAAACAACCTTGGGAATAAAATATGACCATTTAGGCCCACTTGGATTAGATTAGGACATTTATTATTAATTTATTTAAATAAGGGTTAAAATAGTTAAAATCACAGTTTAATAACTAAATCATTTTTAATATAGGGTTATACATAAGATAAATTCTACTATAAATATTCATTAGAAAGATAAAGTAATTTCCTACATAAGGGTATTTTATTTGTAATTTTTAGACTTAAAATAATTTAATTTATTTATGACACAATGATGATACAGTAATTATCTTATTAATGAAATATTGACATAATTGATGTTATAAATACAGAAATAACTGTAATTTCAGACTTTTTATGAATTAAAATAATTTTATATGTTAATATTACGTGTTAGTATTTATTTAATTAAATTTTTTCTAACTAATCATTCTATTATGAGTTTCACAAAAGTCAATTACCAAATAGTGTCAAAATTGACATAAAATAGTTTTTAAAACAAATATTATATTATTAATTGTTATTATATTACTAAAAATCTAAGGATTGGAAAAGATACTTATATCATGATAGGTGTATCATTAATGTACCACTTTAGTGTCGCTTGTATGGATATGGTTTGTTTATTAACTATATAATATAAAAATACAAATTGACATGGAAATTGTCAATCTAATTAAATAAGAGTTAAAACTAAAAGATAAGGCTAATATAATGACATAAACTTGTCTAAATTCTATTGGATGAGAGGATTTAGACTCATCCCATCCTTAGATTAAAAATATATCAATTTGGAGCTATTAAAAACCGAATATGACTTTATAATTAAATAATATTTTTAGTTTTTCCAAAGGTGCCCCTCTCCTACCTTATAAAAGTGCACCTCCTCCCTCTCTTACTCACACCACTTTGAGCCTTCATGATTGGAAAACCCCTGCCAAATTTTCTTCTCCACTTCCCTAGAGACATCCTAGAGGTTCTGGTCTTCTTCAAAGACCAATTTTAGTGCCCTAAAAGGAGGTCTCAAAGAGGCACATCAAAGAAGTGGTAATGTCCGTTAACGATTCTTTCAACTTTATTTCTACTTCAACTTCTTCTTCTTCAATTGTTTCATTATTAAGTAATAACATCAGTATCAATTATATAATAATATGTTATTATAAGTATGAAACAACCCTATTTCACCATATATCCATCCTACGGAAAATGAAATCACCGCGTGTGCATACATACGGAATACCATCTCCACGCCATGGTGTAATCTATTTTCTACCACCACCTTACTTGGATGGGTATAATGGGGTAAATAATGACTATATATGATTATTGTAAAGTTATATTGATTCTGAAATAGTATACATACACTCTAATAAAATTCCATGGTAACGATATCAACGCTCGTGCGTACGTATGGATTACCGTCCCCACGACGCGATGATATTCATTTTCCGTGTTAAAAATTCAAGAATTATTATAAAGTATATATAATAATAAGTAGTGAAATATATGTCATAATAATTATACTATATTTATGTATATATATGAACTTCATATACTTAATTCCATTCAATTCAATAAGGAAACGAAAACAGCGTTCATGCGTACGTACGGCCTACCATCTCTATAGACGGTGTATTTATTTCCATATATCGATCTATTATATATATGTATATTATGAATATATATTATATTTAAATCATGTTTTACTTTATGAATGTAAGTAATCATGATCTAAGTAATCATAAGAATAATTACAATTTAAAACTTAAACGACAAATGAAACGATTTTACCCAAAACGCTACTTTAACATGAATTTACAAAAGAACGGGTAATATAAAATCATAAGTGAACCATATATGATATAATAAAAATGAATATTAATATGTAATAAGTCAATGACATTATTTAAATCATTATACTGGAGGTTTGGATACATACAAATCATATCATACACAAGGTAAGGGATAATTTTGCAAATCTCATTTTTATTCGAGATTTCTTATTCGTAAGTATTTACTGGGGTTATTGCTACCATCCATGTACATGTTTTATAAAAGTGTTTTCATGTATTTTTAAAGTCTTTTTTACCCATTTTTGACTTTTACTATATGGTATGTAAGGAATATTTATTTTGTTTACGTTATGAGGTCCTTTTTTGACTTTTCCAGCAAAAGTACGAGAAGAATGTGTTTTTTAGCTTATACGACATGAAAGGATATTTACGGTTGTATAAAGCCTTATTTTCATGAAGCTTCCTAAAAAATATTTCATGAATATTTTCAGAAAAATCTCTTTCTTTTAAAATTGCATGAAGTTTTGTGAAAATAAATTGATTTTGAAGAAGAAAGGATATTTTCATCAAGAATTCATTTCAATTATTTTATCAAGACCATTTTTTCATCCAAGATGACATTATTTCATGTGTGTGTGTTTCAAGTATAATGTCTCTATGATTTACATGGTTTCACCTTTATTAATATGTAATTATATCCGTTTATTTTATATGGATTATGTGATGATGGGATGATGTTTTTGAAACCCATTTCATTCGTTGGGTTATTATGAATGATGTATGCTTATTTTGTGGCACAAGTAAGAATGATTTCCTTATGAGATGGGTGGGACCTATATCTCCCTCCAATGAATTGGGTAAAGATTATATATCTCATGAGATAGACATGGATGAAACGGTAAGTTAATCCAGTTCAGTGATACAAGACTGGATCGAGGAATGAACTCGATTTAGAAAGGGACTTTGTCTACTAAGATGGTCTTGGCAGCAATGTCTTGGCTACTATGGAAATAATATCATGTGCTTAATGGTTTTCCACAATTACATGTTTAATACCCATTATATTTTATCATGATTAATGTTTCTTTATGATATATTCCTTACGTACTGCCATGATTTATTTCATTACTCAAGATTATGATATTTAAATATTATGTTCATGTTTTGAAGTTCAAATGTATATTATTTGTTTTATTTTATCCATGCTTACCCTTACTGAGCATTTGATCTCACCCTTTATATGTTTTCTTTTCCCCAGGATTTAAAGAAAGATTTTAGGTAAGAAAACTAAAAGGGGTAGATCTTATGGGAGATGTTGAAGAACTTTCACCACGATTAGAAGATTATATTCTGAGTTTCCAAAGACACTAAACTATTACGATCCTTGTGTGTCTGTTTTTGTTATGTATTAAGTATTCCTCTAAAGTAATGTAATGTCCATGTACGTCAATCTTTGGGTCTCTACAGTTGGTATCAGAGGAATGGTTTAATGAACCTTTGGAAAAAAGGATATGAAAACATTAGTGAGATCCCTATAGATATTTCTAAGGTATGTCTAGGGATGTCCCTAAGGATAAGTATATGTATAGGTTATAGTCCTAGAATTGCGCTAACGATAATAGAATTTAACCTATGATCTTAGATATTGATGGTACTCCCCCTTTACAATTTTTTTTCCATAGAATGATTTTTTCCTCCCACAATATTCTTTTTGGGTTTTAGAAAATGGCTAAAAAGGAAGATTCAGGATAATGGATGATATGATGGATAATGGAATGATATTATTCATGAGCAACCAAATGAAATGGGATTTGGAAGTCCAAATATCTTTATTATTCCTAATCAGCACTCTCATAATATGATCAATAATCTCAACTTTGGTATGTTTCCCGACACAGATAATAAGAGAAAGATAAAGTTTCATGATGATCATAGAGGAAAGAATGTTCAATTTCCCTCATGTAAGTCATGTAGGAAGAGGCATAAAGGAGAATGTTTCAAAGGAAATGGAAGATGATTTGGGTGTGGAAAAAAGGACACAAAGACATTAATTGCAATGGAAAAGGATTAGTTCATGCCATGGACAAGGATAATGGTATTTCTAAGACATCAACAACAGTTAAATGTTTTAAATGTGGAATGTACGGGCATTATGCAAACCGATGCCCTAAGGGAATGTCTCATGAAAAGAATCA
The DNA here is from genome assembly GCA_963277665.1 of Viscum album. Classification (NCBI taxonomy): domain Eukaryota; kingdom Viridiplantae; phylum Streptophyta; class Magnoliopsida; order Santalales; family Viscaceae; genus Viscum; species Viscum album. The sequence continues at coordinate 185,761,972 of OY728133.1, read as the reverse complement.
TCATGGTCGTATGGGTAGTATTTATATTGATGATGATGAAGAGACTACAAATGATTTTGAGATAAAAGAATTGTTGATGATCAGTCAATGGTTTAAGAAGGTAGTGGAATGATTGTATGTTTATCTTGTTTTATGTTGTATAGTTAATGGTACTATGGAATAAAGAATCATCTATGGATTGTTACACTATTGTTTTTCCTAAAGTATTTTAAAGTACATGTTACCGGTAACCATGAAAGGTTATTCATATATTTTTGGAAAGTAGATGATATGCGCATAATGAAGGCATAAGAAGATAATGAGATGTTTGATAGTATTCATGAGCTCATGACTGATATAAGGAGAAGGTTATATCATGGTTTGAGTATATATAATTTTTGGATTTTGGTTTGTTGAAAGAGTTAACTTTTGACAACATTCTTGTTTTCACTAAGGATTAATGGGTATTAATTTTTCCTGAAAATACATGATTATGGTATTCACATGATTGTAATGTGACCAAAAAGATATATGTGGGATAAATGATGGTATTCACATGCTTGGTTGATGGCATTTCAAATAATCGTTTTCTTTATACTATGAGCTTGGACCGGCGTATTTTAGATAAGTCTAAAGATTGGAATGGATTATGTTGGACATAATTTAGTACTATTTAAGTATATAACTTTTTTCGATATTATTGATGGGATGTTATTATAATGTAGTTTTAGAAAAAGGATAACCTGCAGGATGGGTGACAACCCATCGCGTCAGACAAGGCTGTGGGAATCGAACCCACAACCGAAGTGCGAATAACCTTTATCACATACCACTGGCCTTCAGGAAGTCCCTGTTTATTAGAAGTTAGTTTTATTTTATTAAGCGGCATGATAGATGATATATAAGTTCATTTTTGGAATCGTATACGATTAACCTCACCATAGATGTACTTATGTATATTTATTATCTTTTGCTAACCTTTAGTTTGAAACAGATGGAATGACCCGTCATTCTGTCACATGATCTGTTAACACCACACGAATAACAAATCCAACTTCATTTCTTTAAGAGTTGAAGTGTAAATTGTTCAAAGCACGAACAATAGTGAGATTGTACCAAAATCAAGCATGATTTTCTTCTAATTCAAAATTTTCAACTTTAGGGAAATGATCTTGAAAACCAAAAATTTTGTCCTAGTGCTCTTATATCCTATGAATCATATGGTACCTTATATTGTCACAAATTTATGGCTCTGTGATTGTTGGATTTTTCATAGCCATGTTCTCTACCACTCTCCATCAGAACTTGATGGTTAGATTTTTCTTCCATATCCATATTTTCACCTATGTTCTCCTATGTGGAAACCTAGTGATGAGTTAATTTGGGTAACCGTTACATTTCATAATTTAGTTTTTAAAGACAAGATTTGGTATTCCTTTTTACGATGTGGGTATCTATTAAAGAAACTTTTGAGTAGTAAACCATTTATAACCCCGATTAATTTCGAGTGCGAAATTCATTTTAAGGGGGGTAGAATGTAACACCCTGAGATTTTATGAAAAATATTGTTTTTAATTTCATTAATGTCTTGTGTTGTACGCTACACCAAAATGAGATTACACAACATGCATCCCTGACTTGCCTTGCATTACACGCAATCGTAACCTTCCTCGATAGCGTGTACGCAATACCGAGTTTCACTAAACGAGGTATTATTATAATATTATTATGAACAAGCCGTTATGAATAGTAATACCCACTTTTTGAGATTTTATAAATTTTATCATTCAAAATGGGCTTCATTTTTGGATTCGGAATATCTAAATTAGCTTAGGGTGAAATTTTGGTACTTTTCGGATAACTTTCATATTTTGATGAATAGTGAAAATTACTAAATGTTAATTAAAAACAACTTTTTTAATTGAAATAATTAATAGTGATAAATTATTAATTTGAGTGGTTTTAAGGTACATTTAGAATAAATTTTTACAGTTTAATACAATTTTTCTTATTGGATGTAATTTCACATTTAAACCAGACATAAACAGGAGTCAATCTTTTGATAGTTATTATCTCTTAAAAAACACGCTATTTGTTTTGACGACGGGAATTAATTTTTAAATTAGTTAATGTAACTGATATGTTTTAAATTTGGTAAAATAGACATCATTTTTGAATTCATAATATCAAATATATCTTAGGCCTATGTTTTGGTATTTTTCTGAAAACATTCATTTTTTGATGAATAGTGAAACCACTAAGTGGTAGTTAAAAAATGAATTTTTCATAAAACTTAATTTTACCGCATCTTTGAGTGGAATTTCAAAAATCCAAGAGACACGGTTAATATCAAGGAATAAAATGTGGTTCAATGGGATGAAAATAATTTTTGGTGAATAGTAACTTTTTACTTTTTTACCATGGTTAAAAGTAAATAGGGTAATTAAGGGTAAAAGTGTTATTATTATTACCCTAAAACATTTTATAATTCTATTGGACAAGTTTAATTCGACCAAACACAACCTTAGGAATAAAATATGACAATTTAGGCCCACTTGGATTAGATTAGGACATTTATTATTAATTTATTTAAAGAAGGGTTAAAATAGTTAAAATCAATGTTTAATAACTTAATAATTTTTAATATAGGGTTATACATAAGTTAAATTCGACTATAAATATTCATTAGAAAGATAAAGAGATTTCTTACATAATGGTATTTTATTTGTAATTTTTATACTTAAAATAATTTAATTTATTTATGACACAATGATGATGTCGTAAGTATCTTATTAATGAAATATTGACATAATTGATGTTATAAATACCCAAATAAATGTAATTTGAGACATTTTATGAATTACAATAATGTTATATGTTTATATGACATTTTATTATTGATTTAATTATCTTTTTTCGAACTAATAATTCTGTTATGATTTTCACAAAAAACAATTACCAAATAGTGTCAAAATTGACATAAAATAGTTTTTAAAACAAATATTATATTATTAATTGTTATTATATTACTCAAAATCTATGGTTCTTCCAATATTCTTATATAATGATAGGTGTATCATTAATGGACCACCTGTGGGTATCTAGTATGTATATGGTATGTTTATTAACTATATAATATAAAAATAGAAGGTGACATGGTAAATGTCAATCTAATTAACTAAGAGTTAAAACTAAAAGATAAGGTTAATATAATGACCTAAACGTGTCTAAATTCAATTGGATGAGATTATTTCAACCAATCCCCACCTTATCTTAGAAATATATCAATTTGGAGCTATTAAAAACCGAATATGACTTTATAATAAAATAATATTTTTAGTTTTTCCAAAGGTGCCCCTCTCCTACCTTATAAAAGGGCACCTCCTCCCTCTCTTCCTCACATCACTTTGAGCCTTCAATCTCGGAAAACCCCTGCCAAATTATCTTCTCCACTTCACTAGAAACATCCTAGTGGTCCTGGTTTTCTTCAAATACCAATTGTAGTGCCCTAAATGGAGGTCTCAAAGAGGCGCATCAAAGAAGATGTAATGTCCGTTAACGATTCTTTCCACTTTATTTTTTTCTTCCACTTCTTCTTCGTTAGTTGTTTCATTATGAAGTAATAACATCAGTATCAATCATATACTGATATGTTTTTATAAATATGAAACAACCCTATTTCATCATCTATCCATCCTACAGAAAACGAAATCACCGCGCGTGTGTATGTACGGAATATCGTCTCCACGCCGTGGTGTAATCTATTTTCTACCACCACCTTACATGGATGGGCATAATGGTGTAAATAATGACTATATATGATTATTTAAATGTGATATTGATTCTGAAATAGTATACATACACTCCAATACAATTCCTTGGGAACGATATCATCGCTCGTGCGTACATACGGATTACCATCTCCACGGCACGATGAGATTCATTTTCCATGTTAAAAATTAAAGAATGATTATAAAGTATATATAATAATTAATAATGAAATATATGACATAATAATTATACTGTATTTATGTATATATATATATGTATTGCATATACTTAATTCCATTCAATTCAATAAGGAAATGAAAACAACATTCATTCGTACGTACGACCTACCGTCTCCATGAACGGTGTATTTCATTACATTTATCGATCTATAATATATATATATATTCTGAATATATATTATATATAAATCATGTTTTACATTATGAATGTAAATAATCATGATCTAAGTTATCATATGAACAATTACATGTTAAAACACGAACGACAAATGAAATGATTTTACCCAAAACACTACTTTAACATGAATTTACAAAAGAACGGGTAATATAAAGTCATAAGTGAAACATATATGATATAATAACAATGAATATGATTATGTAATAAGGCAATGACATTATTTAAATCATTATACAGGAGGTTTGGATACGTATGAAGCATATCAGACCTAAGGTAAGGGATAATTTTGCTAATCTCATGTTTATCCGAGATTTCTTATTCGTAAGTATTTAATGGGGTTATTTCAATCATCCATGTCCATGTTTTATAGAAGTGTTTTCATGTATGTTTAAAGTCCTTTTTATCCATTTTTGACTTTTACTATATGGTATGTAATGAATCTTTCTTATCTTTACGTTACGAGGTACTTTTTTGACTTTTCCGGAAAAAGTATGAGAAGAATTTTTTTAACTTATACGGAATGAATGGATTTTTATGGTTTTATAAAGAATTATTTTCATGAAGATTCCTAAAAAAGATTTCATGACTATTTTCAACAAAATTTCTTTCTTTATAAAATTGCATGACGTTTTGTGGAAAGAAATTTAATTTGAAGAATAAAGGATATTTTCCTCAAGAATTTATTTCAAGTATTTTATCAGAACCATTTTTCCATCTAAGATGACATTATTTAATATGTGTATGTTTCAAGTATAATTTATCTATGATTTACATGGTTTCACTTTTCGTACTATGAAATGATATCCATTTATTTTATATGGATTATGTGATGATGGGATAATGTTTTTGAAACCCATTTCATTCGTTGGGTTATTATGAATGATGTATGTTTATTTTGTGTCACAAGTAAGAATGATTTCATTATGAGATGGGTGGGACCTATATCTCCCTCCAATGTATCGGCTAAAGATTATATCTCATGAGATAGACATGGCTGAAACAGTAAGTTAATTCGGCTCAGTGATATAGGACTGGATCGAGGAATGAACTCGATTCAAAAAGGGACTTTGTCCACTAAGATGGTCTTGGCAGTAATGCCTTGGCTACTATGGAAATTGTATCATGTGCTTAATTGTTTTCCACAATTACATGTTTAATACCCATGCTATTTTATCATGAATAATGTATCTTTATGATCTATGCCTTACATACTGCCATAATTTATGTCATTGCTCAAGATTTTGATGTTTAAATATTATGTTCATGTTTTGAAGTTCAAATGTATATGATTTGTTTTATTTTATCCATGATTACCCTTACTGAGAATTTGATCTCACCCTTTATATTTTTTCTTTTCCCCAGTATTTAAAGAAAGGTTTTAGGTAGGAAAACAAAAAGGGGATGATCTTATGGGAGATGTTGAAGATCTTTTACCACGATTATAAGATTATATTCCGAGTTTCCAAAGACACTAAACTATTACGATCCTTGTGTGTCTGTTTTTGTTATGTATTATGTATTCCACTAAAGTAATGTAATTTCTATGTACATCAAGATTTGGGTATCTAAAAAGCATCCCTGGAGAAGGCGGATGATATGGGTTTTCCACTTGTGTACACGATGCTTCTGCGTGCGGGAGGAGCTGGGGGCTTCTCGTTGGCGGTCAGCATCCATACTGGACCAGATTTGGTCAGATTTGGTGCTTGGAGGGGTGAACGTGTCTTGGTTTACACTCAGTTTTCCTGGATACGACGGGATGCAGTTCATGGAAATGGTATGGGTGGGAATGGGCAGTTTGGGTGGGGATCAGTGTGGCGATGTGGCTTCGCAGCGGTGCGGCGGGCTGATGGTGGTGTCGCGGTGCCGCGTTGGGCAATGACAGGTAGAAATCAGAGGTGGGGGAATCTGGCTGTGGAAAGTATCTTGAACAATGATGGGATGAGGCATCATTCCCATCTATGGTTTTTATTTGGCTGTGGCCGATGGTTTCCTGGGGTCCTGGGTGGGATCGACGGAATTCTGTGCGGATGTGCACTGCTGGGTGTGGCTCGAGTAGTAGTCTTGACATCTATTGTAGCATCAGTTTCAGTCTTCAGCTATGATGGATTCTCCAGCCATTATCTTGGTGGTGGTTGTGATGGCAACAGCAGCTCGTGGTGGCCCTTGGTGGCTGGTATTCCGGACGCCATGTCAATGGCTAGGTTTTCACTGTGTATTTTTTTTGGGCCATGGTCATTTGGAATTGATTTTCTAGGATTTTTTGCTTTGAACTATGTATTTATAGAGTTTTGTCTATTGAACCTATGGATGTTTTCCTCTGGCTTTCGGGCATGTAATTGGTTACCCTCCCCCTCCTAGTTAAAAAGGGATCTTTTCTTTTCTTTTAATAAATAGGGCATTTCCCTAAGCTTTCCGAGTATTACCATTTATTTTTTTGTACATCTATAAAACATATAATTTTATAATTTAGTTTCTTCTATTCATACCTTCATAATTAACGGATTATATATAATGAAATATTATATTATAGTTTATTCGGATTTGGGGTTGTATATTCCTCATGTTATCTAAGATATTCAAATAATTTTAAAATAAATTAAACATAAATTCATATCGTGTTTCATTATGTCATAATATTTTGGTTTTATTCATATATAATGTCAAACATTATGTTCATATTTTAAAATATCATGATCTTAAAAAATATTAAATTTCTATGAAATTACTTTTCAAGGTCATCCATACAATTCAGCATATTTTTTCAAATATATAATGAAAAATATACACAAAAAAAGATGTATATCTGTCATAATTATTGAATTCCAATATATAATCAGTTTATTCATTCTAATCTATTAGTAACTCATAAATAGGAAATATAATCTAATTCCTTGATACCCAATTACATTAATATTTCATTTCTAGTATCATGATGATCCACAACAAAACCCTTACATATACAACATTTCTAATATGATTCTTTTCCTTTCCACATAGGACAACAAGTTTCATAATTCCTATACCATATACATTAAAAACATTCATACACTAATAATACCTTAACAATACCAATATTTATATCCATTTTTTGATTTAACGTTACATTTTTAATCATCAGTGACTTTCTTTGTGCCCTTCTTCTCTACATACAAAATAGATTTTTATTACTTTAAGGCATTACATGGAGTGATTGTTCACACATTCATGACATATATGTTACTAAATATTCATTCCATCACTGTATCCACCACATGATCTCTAAGAAAACTCTATCCTTCTATTCATTAGTGATTTTTAGATTTGATTAAGGTTCATGTTATTTATCATATATCATAATGGATGATTAGGTATAGTCAAAATATATTTTAATCCACTCATAATCACATTTTTTATCTCATTTTAACATTTTGGATCTCATTAGACAATAACATAGTTCTATATGGTTCCTTCCATTAACGAATAAAAAATAATAATTTGAGAAAAAATATTCATTATGTAAAAACAAATAATAATGTGAAATAATTTATAGGATTACTAAACCCTAGAACATAAATTTTGATCTATTAACCATTTGTTTTTAACCTATCTCATTAATTTTATTGATATATACAAATACTTTATCGTTGAATAAAATGAATTTTTGAATTTCCCAAAACATATCCTTAGATAATGTCAATCCTAGTGTGTTGTAAGGCCCGTTGTCGTGCACTAGGTGACAATATAGTCTAATCCGATTGTCTATTTTTGAGAGTTATTAAACCTATGTATAAATATTCTAGATCCAAATACAATGGTATTATCCCTAAAAGGACGTAATTTCATGAACACCACTCACTCCATCATTTACCAAAATTCATGGATAATTAAATATACTAAGATATATCATAAAAAATATACATAGAGATATAAAAAGGGATCTCACTAGTCTTTTCTTATTTTAGATTCCAAATTTTAACTAAGAATTTTCCCTGATACCAACTATTGGGACCCATACATTACATGTACAAATGTTACATCATAAAATATTAATATTCATTATATAACATAAATATGCATTCTATAACCATTTTGGTCTAGTTCATTTTGAAACTTGGAATCATAAATAAATGGTTCATTAGTGAAATAAATGTAATCTCACTATTTTCATCAAATTTAGATCCATTCTTAGACTTACAATACAAGAAATCATTCTTCATAACTTTGAGAAGAGAACATAATAAAGGGATATCTCATATTATCAAAATGGTAAAACATGGGAGATGTCAATAATCAAATTAGAAAAAAATTTACATAAGGTTATGATAACATGATATTAAAATTTGAAAACAATACCCTCCATATCATATATCATAAACATTAGTTATGGAATAAATCATGGGAGTTTATAAGACATAAATCATATTGAAATAAAATTACATAATCCATGGGGTCTCATGATTATCATAATATCAATATTTGTGCCATAAACATACAGATATACAATTATGATCATGTATAAATATAATAAGGTTCAATTATTATATTACAGACATAAAATAAATCCTTCAAATAAACTTACAGACATATAACTAGGCTAAAAATTAATCTTTTGGAAATTAATAACATTCCCATTCACAATAATATGATGATGAAAAATAGGACAGTGCTTAAAATTATGGATTTGAAATAAGTCCCATTCATAAATAGTGAACGTGAAAATAGTTTTATGCAAAACATAGTTAACTAATGTGTTATCCATCGTTATAAAATTTTTTATAGGGATATATATGTACCTACATTAAAATTATCTTTAACGTTGTGTGATAAAATATCCTGAAACATTCATCATATCATAAAAAATGGAAGGAAAACTAATTTTATAAAAATTCCATTATATTATATCCCACGTAAAAGAAACTTGTTTCATAAATTTTCATTAGAGTACAACCCAGTGAAAATGAACTGGTTTTAGAAATTTTTTAAAAATAATTGTAAACCATGCAGAAAAATAAAATGGATGGTATAATTGGATCATATCCCAATTAAATCTTAATGAACCCTAAATTATATCAACTTATATGGAAAATTATTTTCAAATATATAATGGAATATAAATTGAACAAAATTAAATTTTCACACTGAAAATCATCTTCTACAAACTAGAAGTTCACAAAAAATTCTAAAAACAAATTTCTTGTAAAATATCTTTTTAAACTTATTTAGATGATTTAAAAAAATTGGGGCTCATAATGTTGACAAATTATTTTCAAGTCATACATGTTAAAACTAAGATTCATTTCACATTTTGGGTAAAAATATAAAATTCCCTTTATTTGGAAAACTACATGAATATTCCATTAAAAAAATTAACAAAATGTAAAACATGGATAATTTCTTTAAAAATAACATTTGAATATTAAAACAATATCTATAATTTTTGTTAGAAAACATGGACTAGGAATAAAATTTATTTTTTACTGAAGACATAAATAAAGTCGATTAATAATAATAATAATATTTTGTACTCTTGAGTCTATGTAGGAGTTAAAATGATTGGAAAATATGAATTTTCATTAAATAAAAATAGGATAATAAATTTAGTTTTTTTTAGAGTTATATCAAAATATCTCACCATTGTAATTAAAATCATTAATAACCCCAATAAAAAAAACATTATTACAACAAACCCTTACCACCTTAGTAACATTTGTATATATGAGTAAATAATGAATAACATCAAAGGAAACATTAAATATACTAATAATAATGAAATTCATGATAGAACATGTAAAAGTCGATATATATTCACCTCATAAAATATAATATGTTCATAACATAACAAATGTCCCAATGAAGTCAATTTGAGAAGAAAATACCTTACATTAATTCTTGACTTATATTATACAAGTGGAAACAAAATTTATAAAAAATATAGTTTTATTATACATATATTAGAGAAACAAATTTAAATATATATATATATATATCATACCATATATTAATTAATCATTACCTATTTTTAAACTTTTATTAATAATTCATTTTCAATATAACATTTTAGTTAATAACTGCTTTGTTTTTTCATGTTTATTTTTCTTTTTTTCAGACCTATTAAATTAATCATGGTTCCATAATCTCAAAGAATTTAACAATTATATTAATATTATATATACTAAAAATTTATTTATTTATAGTATTCTAAAAATGTTATAAATAGAAAATGAGACATATCATTCATGGAGATGGTAGCTCATATGTACCAAATAATGCAGTTTCTATTTTCATGAAGAATGGAAAAAGGGAATGTAAATTAATATATAAACATTAAAGAGTAATTATAATTTCTTCTATATAATATTTATTCATTAAATGTTACATTATTACTTTCCATGTAAATCATTTGTGAAAAATGATTTACACAACTTCAAGAGGTTGTGGTCTGCTATGCACATGATATTTTTTAACACATTCCTCTAAAAATGAAATTATGAAAGAATATGTGACATTATAATTCCATTAGAATAATTTTGTCAAAAATATAATGTAATTATTTTAAATATATCATTATATCCACATGTGAATGGTAGTGATTGAAAATTAACTATATCGGTTCCCGAGGCGGTAGTCCGATATAAACGTTACTGACCTTTTGAATTTCAATTTTATAGAAAGGTAAATTGATATAAGTTATTAAATCATCACAATATAATTTTAGCAGTTTTGTATACTTGATTTATTTTATTTTAATTATTACAAGTTTAATGAAAGTGTTAAACAGATGATTAATAAGAATAAGTTTAGTGAATATATTTACTATTGCTTAGAACAACCTCTATTATATCTCTTATTGAGTACCATATGGTAGGTATTTTATTATTATTAGTAGAAATAGAATATTAATACATATATTTTATAGATATTTTGGTAGGTTTTGGTCGATCCAACTTGATGTATGTGTGATTATTTTCGGGAGAGGATGCCCATGATAATTGAGGAGGAGTGGGAATTTTTTATATAAACAAAACTATTCAGTAATGAGAAGTCAATATTCACCCATATGCATAAAAAATTAAAATTAACGTAATTTAGGTATGATATGGTGAATCCATTCTTCAACCACACAAAAAAGGTAAGTTTTAGTCATGATTCTTCTTAACATATAAATTTCATGAATTTTACCAATTTCATTTTAACTAATTTAAATACCTATTATATTTATATAATTTTTTATATGAGAATAGAAATAAAATAATTCTTATTATATAATTTTCAACCATTAGTTAAAAATGATAAATATAATTTATATAATAATAATCCTATGCTTGAAGAAAATTAATTTTAACATAAGCACAGGACATGAAAAAAAACCCCATTTTACCCATTACCATGTAGCAATGTTTTTACACATTTGGGGTCAATAAAACTGTTATAAAATTACTATTGGTTCTTTAATAGAATGTGGGTTATAATTATAAAAAAAAATAATTTTTTAGAGGATAGTTTTCGTATAAATATTATATCATTTTCAAAAATAATATTTATTATAGAATAACACTAATATCAAATTTGACACTATTCATTTTATATGATATTAAAAACATAATGACATTGTTTTAATTTGAATACATAATATTGAAACACTTGTATCATGTTATATTTATATAAAATAGTCATTAAATATAATAATTCATTCAATTTATACATTTTTTAATATTTTCAATATAATTTATTTTATTTCTCTAAAAATTAAATAGTTGTTGTATTGGTGTCGCTTAAAAAATTTATAGTAATTATAAAATTAAATTAAAAATTAATTAACCACAATATATTAATATCATTATACTAAAAAATAAACTCAATTTTCATTCAAAGAATAATTTTTCCCTATATGTAAACATAATTGATATTTAATGGAAAGTGCGTGAAATTATGTCTTTTTCATTACATAAATTATTATATGAGAAACATTCAAGTATAAGTTACAAAAAATAATAAAAATAAATATAATAAGTTAATAAAATACTAAATATGGATAAATAATAGGAATTATACAAGTTTTAGGTCATTTTTACACATATCCTTTTAGTTTATACTTGGTAAACTCATTTTAACCTTAATGACGCCAATTAATTTTTGTCTGTTTTGGCTATTCATTTGGTATAAAAAATATATTTACATTATTATATAATATAAATTAATCTTATTATATACATTAACTCCATTGGTCAAAATTAAATTCAAATAATTCAAAAAATTTAATATATAATAAAACACATAGTTGTGAGGAAAAATGGTTTTCTAAAGATATACTTTTCTAAAATAGGGAAATACTAAATATCAAAACTAAATATGAAATAGATAATAATGATATAATTTGTATTAATAACTATATAATTGAAGTAATTTTTTTAATAAAAAATTAAATGGTACGTACACTTTAAATGCATTAAAAAAGAATAAATTATTTTAATAAAAATCATTATTTTTTACTATTTATTGAAAAATTATACATTTCATAAAATAATCCAAAATTACCCATAAAAATATTTTAAATGTTTGATTCAAAAAACATAGTTATTTTATTAAAATAAATATTCTAAAAGTTAAAAAAATTATTGTATTATTTAGTTACAAAAATTAAAAAAATAATTTCTATATAAAAAGAATATTTTGAATTATATAAATAATATACTAAAAATTAAGTACACATATATATATATAATTTAAAATTTTTACATAAAATTTTAAAAAATTTATATTTTAATACATACTACCAAATTTAATGTCTAGGATATAAATACCATGATTAAATTATTATATTATCAAAATATCATGAATTGTTAAAACATTATGTTGCGTGTAACATAAGATCTCAATGAAATTAAATATATTTAGAAAAAATTAAAATAAATTAGGGGGTTACAATGCCTATGTTTTTTTTTTGTTTGATTTCATCTAATCCTCTACAATTATTATAAATTATTTCTATCCAGAGTTTAAAATATTTGGTTACTATATTTTTTATTAAATTTCCTTATAATATTAATGATATTTTTATTAAAAAATATTAGTAAAATTAATATAAATTTATTTTATGATTATAATTTAGATAATATTGTTTGTGTATTTATATTATATCTATATATAGATAATTATTAATTGCAAACTATATATTTATAATTATGAATTTAAAGATACATTGATAATTATTATTATTTATTGTAATATATCATTTTGATAAATTGTCTATTATTTATTACTTATTATATTAATAATAGAATATTTTTGATTCAAAATGTTAACATTAAAATGAGACAGATTAAAGAAAATGAATATGATTTAAAAAAAATTGATCTCAATGAAAGAAAGAAAAATGATATTTTACATCATTGATCATTACATTGTTTTTCGACACAAGGTCGTGTTTGGGGAGTGATACATCAATGATTCTTGGGAGATTGTTATTTTAATTCATTTCTTTTAGTGAATTATTTTTATGGGTTGTCTAAAATATAAGTTTCCATTTAATGGTTCTTTAGAATATTTTGTTTTTTCTATGGATTTAATTTGATGAAATGAAAACCATAATTCTGTGGATTTCTATGAGGATTATTTTCTTATAATTAATTGGTTAAAAATGTTGAAACCGCAATTAAGATAATTAAATTATGATTATATTATTATAATTTTTTCATAGGGTCTAATATTCCTTGATAAATTGAAATGGATGTTTTAATTCTAGTTACAAGATTATTCTACTAAATCAAAAATGAAAATGGGATGTAATTTCTTAGCCTTGATGTGGTGAGTTCACCAACAGATTCAAACGTTATAAAAGATACAAAGCACACCCAACATTAATATCATGATTCATTAGTGAGTTGAAGTTGAATATAAAATATAAATTTAATGATAAAATATTGGATACATAAAAATATTTCATTCCTTATGTAAAGGGTATATATGAAGTTTGATAGAGTATAGGAAAAAGGGAATTTTGATCAAACTAATCTCCAGTTTACATTCCCTATTTTTTTTATAAAAAATTATATATAGCCTATATGGTATTGAAATTATCTTCGTGTATGACTAAAATTGATTCTAAACAGAGCTTCTCCATGATTAACTGATGTTTTTTACAATAATTTGATTGATAATAGAGGACAAGGGCTTTAATTGATTACCTATTACCATACATTGATTGAAGTATTAGAGGAGGTGACTCGGTACTCAAATTAAAATAGTTTTATATAATTGACCAAGACCATATTCTTTCTTTGTGGATATAGTACAAAATAAATTGTGGGAATCATATTTCATTTTATTATTATTTTTTATAATTGTTTTATATTTATTTTATATTTATTTTTTATCATTTTGTAATTATTTTTGGAGACATATTTTTTATAGTTGTATCAATATTTTTAAGATTGTTTTTCTGATAGATTTAATATTTTTAGTTTACAATACATTCATCAATAATTTAAATTTATATAATTAAATTTTTTGTTATTTAATTTTTTGTTAATAAATGTTGTGATTTCAGATTTATTGTTACATTTATGAAGTATAATACACTCATAATTTATGGTCAATCAAATATTAGTAAATAAAGTCATTTCAGTGTAGAGAATTAAATGACTAGCTTGTGAATGTAAAATTATTATTTGAAAGGTAATTATTTATTAATGTACACAGATAATATCATACATAATTTGTCATTCAAAATTTGATATAAATTATGTAATAATAAAATATATAAAATTTTATTGGGGGAATTAATTCATGGATTATATTCTAATTTGTTTTTCAATTATAATTCAAATATAATGTAAATTATTAATTTTGGTTCCTCAAATGAATTTTATTGAATTTTTTGTAAAATTCATAGATTTTAAAAATGGAAAATAAATTAATATAATAATTGTAAAAATATTAATAATACGAAATTTCATAAGTGAATTTGAATTATATTTTCTAAATATAAATAATCATAGTAATATGATTCAATTATATTTATTATTATTAAATTAGTAATTTTAATTAAAAAATGAATGTATAATTTTTAAAAAGTTAGAGATATATACTAATTTTTTTAATATTGATTTTAGGATTCTTTGTTACTTGTGGTATCATCCACTTACATAAAATATGCTATTAATTTATAGTTTTTATATTATTTAAAAAATAATTTTCAATTTTTCATTCATTTATGGTTTATATATATCATGAGAGTGTAATGATAATTAACCCTTTTTAGATAAATTTCAATGTTTTCAACAAACTATGATTTTTATTTAATGTTATGGGTTTTGATGAGATGTTAATATTATATTTGATTAGGGATTATATAGAAATACATTGTTAACACAAAAAATAAAAAGTTCACCAGTGTTTTGGACAGATCAATGAAGCATACAGCATGGCATTTCATGTATATTATCCCGAGTATTATGGTCGTAAGTGTTATAAAAATATAATTCATAAAAGGTTGATAAGGTACTCATAATTTTAAACAACATGACTTTATACCATTATTATACCAACCTTAAGGATGATAAAATCTTGGATTGGTTTTGTATATTGATATTAATGTAGCTTTTCTTTAACTAAGATGATATTTTCCTTCGATATGATTGGTATGACATATAATCCCTTGGTGGGAAAGATCAAGGGAATGTATTATCATACATAGTAGAGTAAAATTTAATTTATTAATTTATTTAGATATATAACATGATATTTATAAAGTTATATGAATGAGAACTTATTTTTTCACCAATTATAATTGTTATTTATAAGGATAATATATATTGTATTTGAGGAATTATTTAGGATTGGAAAATTTTCTATCTACTGATTGTAATAGATGTCTTGTAAAAATATTTTATGATTATTCATGGTGTTTTAGATATATAGAATGTAGATATATATCAATATAGACAAGTTAAATATTTATCACACCTAATCCCATTTTAGTTAAAGAAAATCTTATTATTTTCTTGATCACATTATTGGATTATGATTATTATTTAATAAGAAATTATAATTTTACAATATATAAGGGACAATATATTTATAAAAAAGGTGTTCAAAATGATTTTTTATTACCTTTTTTCTATAAAACGTATAATTTTTTGTAACAGATTATCCAATAATAGTTTCAAAATATATCAAATATTGTTTTGGGTGTGATTTAACAAGTCATTAAAAATGATGTTGTATGAAGTAAAATGTTTATAATGGTTCAAAGGAATTAGTGTATGGGGAGAATAAATGGTATTTTTTAAATTAATGATATATTCATTTATATGATATAAATATTTATCTAAATATGATATACTGACTGAGAATTTTTTATAAACATATATCATATAGAGATAATTGTGAAATGTTTTTTTGGGAGGAATATATGAATATAGTATAGAGTGATATTCTTAGGATATTGAGTGCTTTTCACTAAAATTTTAATTATTCCACCTATAGTTATTGAACAATAAAATTATTATCATGATGTAATATTTTGGGACCTCACAATAAATGTTTAAGTTTCAAATATTCATATAGAATTTGACATTGAGTTAATATTATAACGATTAAAAATATTCTAATGAATATGATTCACTCACACTATGATTTGAGGGTACAGGGGGAGCCTAAATAAATGAGGTGAAAATAATTAGTGGTATATATGATTTTGTATTACTACTCAAGATATCTCAAAGATAATTCACTCTCCTCTTCACATTTTTCATTATCATTATGGTTCTATCAGGTCATGTGGTATGTGCAAAATAAAATGATGAATTTTTATTGTAATTTTATTAATGGGTGGATACATTGTGATGTGAGAAGATGTTTCTTATAACTAGGGGAAGATACTAAACTATATTATATGATGTTTTAGAATAAATAATAAGATATATTTTTTATATTTTATTCTATTTCTTCGAAGCCACCCATTTTATATCCATTGAAATTCTTTATTCTCAGCATATGTAAATATTTTTACAAATAGAGATGTTTTAAAAAATCCATCAACATTCATTCATATAATGTCAATGATATATCATCCAATTACTAATATTGTGGTTTGAAAGGGAACTAATTCCACTTTTTCGTGCATGTTGTATATATTTATAATGTTATTTAGTAAGATATATTATGGTAATATATTAGGATATTTTAGGTGAACTTCACTTATGATCCTTTTCTATGTTATCAATCAAGCATATTGATATTTATACACTTAGTATTTTTTTAAGGTATGATAATGTGTTTGAGATAACTGTGTTGGGTATTTTTATTTTCCTATGTATGGGTAACATGTGGTATCATTAAGATCCTTAAATTTTGTACTATTGGTCATGACCCATATTTATAGCTTCACATCGCTATCTTGTTATGATTTCATGTTATTTTTAAATTGATAAAGTAGAGTATATTTATAGAATAAACTTACTATGTAATATTTTCTATCCCTATTATGGACTTAATTATTTAAAATAAATTTTATTAATTATAGTTTATGCAAGAATATATGTTTATGTTTCATTTTAGATGTCTCCTATATATTTTTTAGTTTTATATGATCTTTGTATATAGTTAGAGTCACTTGAATTATAATTTATTTTATTTATCCAAGATATCATAATGATGTTATAAGCTTAATAACTATTTTATGTGATTCTTATTTTTTATAATTAATGAATTTATACATTATATTATTAATATCATTTAGCGATTATATTTTATTAACATTTGTATAATTGGTTGTTTTATATATTTAGGGATTCTAGTTTTAGAAAATGGATTCATTCTATAAAATATTAACCTTAATATTAATCGCCAACCAGGATCCTATAAGTGGTTTTACTAAGATTGCACTCCCATTACCATGGAAGAACTATTTAGCTTCATGTTGTGTCCATGTCCTATCATAGTGGCCTTAGAGTTAGTGTATTCAGTAATGGACTTTTTTGGTATGCATTTAAGAGATTTATATTTTCATTTTTTGAAAACGTTATGTGTGAAATTAGGATAGTATGTAGATAAGGTAGACTAAATTTGATCAATGATGCCCTATTTGATTTTATAAAAATACCATGATCATTTATTAAATATACACATCGGATGGTTATACTTCCCACTCAGTACATTGATATGTATTAAATCAAGAATCATATTGATTATCATCAGTCAAGATAGTTGTGTATTCTTTAGTTTAGATGAATAATAATGAGGGGTGGACCAAGAGGTATATGTTTAATACATCAACATCCTAGTGAAATTTTGCTGATGATTTGATGGTTTCAATATCAGAATACAGTATGGTAATCATTAGATATCTACTTAATATTTGGGTGGAGTATTGGAACAAGTACTACTGGAAGATCCCTAGAAATTTGACGGTTTAATAATATATATAATTTTATAATTTATCATTTGTTGATGATTTTGATCTCTTATATATAGAAAATAATTATAATATATTTAGCAGCTAAGATGTTTGTGATGGATTTGTGGGATATTAACTGTTTTTGTGAGTCTTGTAAATTCTTGTGATGAATGATAGAGAATGTTTTATTAATGATAATTGTTTTTATATTATAGTAATAGAGATAATTAATTTAATGAATAGGGTTACTAGATTAGTTATGTTACGTATTGGGGCCTATAGAATGAATTTTTCAACTACCTTGTTTTCTATAAGCCTTGATTAATTTAAATGTCATTGAATGAGCCCTTGTTAGGATGTGTGTAAAAAATATTGTTTGAAAAAAAATATTAATGTTTAATATGATAGGGATGAATATTTAATTTTAATTTTGTAGAAGTTAATAGGTTCAAAATATATAATATCTATGATCTTTATTTAACCTTCAACCTTTTTGTGTGACCCAACAATAATATTGAATGGTTTAATTAATAAGATATGCAAAATGGAATCCCTATATATCATATTTTAATGGTTATGATCTAAGAGAATGTTATAAGTGAAGGAATCATGAACTTTTGGATAAAGAAATTTTTAGGATTGGATTTTTTTGATCATCTATTTGTAATTTTATTAATTAAATACATATATATGATACAATTACTTATCATTAAGAAATTAATATATGATTATTTTTGTCTTCCTTGGTCCATTGTTTTTCATCAATTTTCGATCATTATGAGTATCTATATTTGCTTCAAAAACATCTATATTTGACTTTTTATTTCTTGTTTTAATAATAGTAACACCATAATGTTATCTTTGTAATGTTAATGTATTATTTTTTAGTTCTATAATTTTTATTTTAATTTTAATTTTTAATTTATATCATATGGCTCGAATTGATTTTATATTCCAATAATGAGTTTTATAGAATATTCTACCATTGTGAATATTTGAACTCCATTTTGACTTTATCAATTTCCTCATCGATTTGGGTATCAATGCCACTCATTCCTATATCATTTTGAATAATTATATTTACATTAATTAAGATAATTATTCATATTTTAAAGGATTAATTTCATTAAAGAGGTGGATATTGGATGATTCCAAACTCTTTATTTTTAATATGTTCAAAAATTTCAAGGGAATTTTGGGGATTTTTAAAATTTTGAAAAAATGATCATTTTTCCACAAAAATGGTCTATAATAAAAATAAAATATTCTATGGATTTTAAAATATGGTGTTATGCCAAGATTCAAATTCCATGTTCTAATAAAATGTCCATATTTTAGGATAATATTTTTTATCCATTTGAATTTAAAAATATTATTTTAATTAAATTAATCGATTATCTAATATTCTGTTAATATAAAAGAAACTAAATTTAATGAATTTATTATTAATACATGTTTTATAAATTAATATATCATTTGTTCATAATGTTATTATGAATTAACTGTTTTATAGACATTAATTATTTACTACATTCATATTTAAAAATATGTTACTATTATAATTATTTTGATAATTGTATTGGAGAATTGAAATACAATAGATAATATATTTTTAGTTAAATATTAAAATAAACTTATATATGTCAAATATAAAGGGAGAAAGTATTAAAAAATTAAATTTGATTTTTATATGAGGGACTATGAATAATCAAGACTTTTAAAATAAAAAGATGTGTTTAGATCAAAATTCTAGTGTTTGAAATAGTAATGTTTTATGATAAATAATAAAAGTAATGGGTGTAATGAACTATAGAACACCCACTCAAATCAATTAACATTTACTTTATCAATAATACGTGGATGAACAATTAATGGAACCATGCAATCATTTTATTTATCATTTTGTATATCTTTCATATTCTCCTCTTGTTTTCTCAAATATTTATTCACATTCATATGAAAAATTCATCATTCATCTATGTTATTGTAACCATAAATATATGATATAGATAAACCATATATCATTTTTATATTTTAAAAATAATTTCTTGTATTAAAGTTAAACATATTGAGTTTGTTTGATAAAGCATAGATTTTTATATTTTTAATAAAATAAGAATATTTTATTGAATAATTTTTAACATTGGAGTGTCAATTTAAATTGTTGTATATTCAATAAATATTGTAGGATATGGTGGAATATAAATTTATTATTGAATTCACAGATGAAGAAATCAATGAGATTTAGTCATGGTATCTCCATCATTACAATAATAATCATTAACAGGCTGAGATCGAAACTCAAAATCATAATTTTATCTAAGGATTCAATGAAGTAAAATAAGTCTAGAATAATATTTTAATAAATATGAAATACCGGTTTCCATCATGGAGGATATCATTCAAAAGTATTCAGAATATAATATGGTTTATTTTTCTGGATCTCAAAAATGATGATAGATTTGAAAATCAATGAATTATTTGGGATGGTATAGAGTTTCTAGTTTTTAGTAATATCATTTTATAAAATCCAAATGCGTTTTTTATGTTTTTGACAAAGTTATCAATCAAAAATTAAAATCATCTTCCTTCAAATTAATAAAAAATTTATTAGTAGTATTAATAATAATATAGGGTTATATTTAAAAGAATTGAATTCCAAACATTAAATTTTTAACAGAATAATTTATAATATATTTTGTAATTTCTTTCACTAGAGTTCATTAATATGTTTCATGAAATTTATTTCAATAAATAATTTAAATAAGAAATTATTTTATATAATAAGTGATATTTCATTGATTCAAAAAAATTATATAATTGGATATGTATTAAATTTATCATTTATTATTTTGTGTTAAAATATATTTTTTGGGACTTTATAGATTAGTAGGTTGTGGTATTATTGTTGTTAATTATTTAATAAATAAAATTTTATTTATTATGATTTTATTAATTTTATTACTAATTTAATTTAATTGGATTATTTTTCTATAAGTTCTGATTTATTTCACATTAATTGGATCATAAAAATGTTTATAAAAAATTTCATTACTCTGTAGGTGGGGATAAATAATTTTAAATTTAGTTACTATATGGTGATAATAAATTAGGAAAAAATGATCTATGTTTCCTTACCCTGTTAGGTAATTTCAAAAATGTAATCACTATTTCAAATATTTATATAAATTTTATTATAATTAAATTTTTGAAAAAATAAAATTTGAAAAAATTATATTAGGAATTAAATAACTGATTATAATAAGATACTTATGTTTTTTAATTTTTTAATAATTAAAATTAAAACACGCCGAATTATTTAATTTTTGGTTAATAAAATTTTGGAATTGTAGTTCCAAAAACATATCTTATTATGACTATATATCTAATATTTTGGATTAATTTAATCAATAAAAACACATGAGATGCTAGTTCATAATAATTAGAGGTGAAATTATGGATTAAATGTGTTTTTCATTGATATTCAGTTTTCATTCATTGTTTTCTAAATGGTTTACAATGTACCTGAAGTTATCTTATGAAATCATAACCACATTCATAGTTTGATTAAAATTGGATTGTGTTTTTGTATTTGATAGAATAAATATTTTATTGTAATTATTTAGAAAAATTTTCTCTGTATTCAATTAAAATATGTTGATTTAAGTTTATGATCATACATCCAGGGGTTTCTTGTTATTGTTTTTGGACATTATTTATATCTCACCTAGAGTGTATTGATGAACTTCATTATTATCAATGTGAATTTCCACCTTAGATTATAAAATCAGATAGGTTTTTCTCTAGGTGGACAAGGAGATACACACTATTCTCTTCCTCTAGAGTTTATTATTGAGTTAATTTCAATTATCTATATATATTTCAGAGAAAAATATAAACTCTTATTATTATATCAGTAATAATTCGAGTGTTTGTAGATGGTTACAATGTTGTTTCATGTGGGAATAGTTTTTACTCATTTAATATTTTGTGATAAAGTTATATTATGAAGATATTTTAATTTATTTAATACCCCAATGATATCCCTATATTATAGTGATATCTAGGTTGATGGTATTTTTTGGGACTTAATTTATAATTTTGAGACCCACGTTATTCTCGATTGTACGTTCAGATATCAATAGTGATGTTAGTTGGTGTGTGTGTAAATGTTCTCTTCATTGTCCTATTTTAGTTAATGATTGTGGAATTTCTAATTTAAATGTAATGATAATATTTTTTTACGTATTACTGTGATTTAGAATATGTTGTGTCGGGGGAGGAATATTCCCCTAACATGGAAAAGTTGTGATAATTAAACATATATACGACCCAATTTGATTTCGAAGATATTGAAATGGGTTTTTATTTTATAGATGGGTGATTAGAGGTTAGAATTGATAAATACATGTTTATAATAGAATAGTAATTGAATGTGAACAAAGCCTCTAGTTCTACATACTTAGACCTGAGCACCAAGATTGGGTTCCTAGTGGCCTTAACAACATACATAATTTTGAGGAAGGATCAATATTTTACAATCTAATGTTTGGGATTTTTGGAATATGATCCTTCATAAAATCTTCATTGAAGATTTAATTCCACTATGGCTAACACTTATAAATGATGGATTGTGATCCTTCATAGATTGATACATGGTATTTGGTTATCCCTCTACACACCCTATTCCTCAATGTTATATGTTCTTTAATTATAAGGTTTTGGTGTTCCTTTATTCAATAAGAAACGTAATTGGTGTGTGAAGTATTATATTATCTTTGATGTATCGTTAAATTTATAAGGGGATGGATAATAAAGTCACTAATTTTAGTGTGTTATATAAATAATATTATTTTAAAAGAGTTTCATATAGGGAAATGTGGTGATATTTTGACTAAACATTATTGGAGAATCTTAGTGATGCATTTACCCCCATCATATAGTATTTCATAGATTAAATATTTGTTTATGTATGAACATTTTCTTGGATAATGATATTATCTTCACTAAATAATTCTTTTTTTATTTCATTATATCCTTAATTCATTATGAGATATTGATTTGTTCATTGATATATAATTATATCGCTAGGGGAAGTAAATGAATGTGATTCATCTTATTGGGAGGGGTATATTTATACCACATGGTATGATATACATGTGAAATTCATTATCACATACCTCCATATTATTCCTTCTAAATAATGTTATAGAATAATGAAATTATTATCACGATAAGATACTTATGGGATCAAAGTGAGTGATTGGACATGAAAGCCTAATATATGGTTTTCTATTGATTAAATATAACAAATTCTATAAATATTACAATATATATTTCACTCACTAATTATTTGGAGGATCAAAGGAGAGCTTATATAAAGGAGGCTGTATTAAGAGATTTAATATAATTTTTTAATCATTCATGAGGAATCCTATGATAAATATATTCCATTTCAAATTTCTATTTAAAAATATGAATCTTAAAGTCCTCTTAGTGAAGGATTAATATGACCAATAAATATTATTGATCAATAATATAACCGGTAAATAAATTTGTATTTTGTATGATATTTTTTTATTACTAATAGATCTTAATAAACTAATGTAGAGTGGGGTCAACATAAATAGATGGTATTTTATTAATATTTAATACTCTGTCCTTATAAAATTATTATGGTAGATCATATGAAAATCATTACTGCATATTTTTTTGAATCACGTTAATCAAGTATATCCCCAGAAAATACATTAGTTTCATTAATGTTGTTACCTTGAAATCTAGAAGAAGTTTTGATATTTTAGTAAATTTATGAAACTTATGAAGAACATGGATATTTAATAAATATTTATATATATGTTTGGTTGATGGGTTGAAGGATATATATTAGAATAATTGTTATGGATAATAAAATTGGACACAATGAGATGTAATATTGTAACAGCCTACTACCATGTTTTAGGTACATAATTTCTCTCTTTTTTTTCTATATTCCTTTGGGTGCATTTAATGCCTTTAGAGTATAGAAATTATTTTTCATAGAAAATGACTCAATGTTATGGGAATTATATTTGTTTGAATTAATAGAGTATGGGTAAAAATGTGTAAACAGCATAGGAGGATTACCTTTGGGGTCCATGTGACCTGGGGGATTTTCTTGGTTTTTCTACAGAATCTTCCTACTAGACACATTCACATCATGAATTAGTAATATGATGTAAATTTATATAGTTTATATATCATGATCTAGTTCAGAGCATGAAAATTTTACAATTCTTGAAATTGGTTCACATTATGAGATGGTGAGGATCAAGATTTTTGAATCCTTGGTGACATATTTTTCTATTTGTCTTATAAATTGATAATAACACATCACAAAAGGGGTTCATATCATGAATGGTTATAGGCCATTATTTTTTACCCCACAACATGTATAATTATTTTCATTTTATCTGTAGAATTTTCCAATGATTCCTAAGAGCTCTCCCAATATATTTTGGGGACCACTTATCTGTCCGGATCCCACTATTCAATACATAATCATCAATATGGTTCTATTATGTCTCTACAAATTTTATATCTTTCTACTTCTTCATTTCAATTCATTATTTCGTCGATGTTTTGTTAATTTTGTGGATTTATTAATCTTATGTTGACTTTTACCTTGATCCTTTCTATTTTTGTTTTGTTATCATTTCTTGAAGGCTGACAATTTCTGATGTTGTGGTGCAACATATGAGATCCTTGATGAGAATTTTATTTATCTTCTATAATGAATTATAAAATTTTAAATTTATTACAATATATGGGAAATGGTTCTAGGGACTATGGTGTTGTATTTGAATTCCTTCTTTATTGATGAATTCTATTGTGGATGTGTGCATCTAGAGCTAGGGTATGAGTTTTCTTCTCTATCATATGTTGAATAAACAATGATGGATCTCAATATATAAATTAATTTATAAATTGAATGTCATGAGTAATATATTTTTGTTGGTGTTTGTGAAATTATGTTTATGAAAAAATGTTTTCCCCTCTTATTTTGGAAAAATATTTATATTTTCATATAATTTTTAAAAGTATTTATCATATGTTTTTAAAATCATGGTTTTGAAGAAATGATTTGGAATATATAAGAGATGTGAATTATTTAATATGTAGGTATAAAGTATAGTAATAGTATTCTCCCAATTACACTATCAGTGGGTTCACTCAAAGGTTTTCCTCTAATACCATATACCGATATTCTAAGGACTTGTTAGATGAGTTGGGAGGTTCACATGTTGGGGTGTTTATCTTTTCTCCTTATTTCAGGTATATGTCTAGAGAATTGATGCTTGTGATTGTCTATGTCTGGGTAAAAGTGTTCTAGTTAGCATAACTTATATTTATCGTTGGTTTAATATTAACTATGTTTTTTTATTTATAATATATTATAATTGGAATTATATATTGTACATGATGTGAAATTATTTTACAAATTCTAGGTTCTTATAAATTAGATTTCCTAGATTACATTGAGTTTTAGAAAATGGGAAATTTTACCATTAATTTTATATAAAAAGTGTTTCTTTGTTTTTCGTTCCATATTTTCATTAAAGTGGAGCATGGTATGTTATTATACGGAGACTTGTTAGGGAATACTTGGGTGGGACCCTACTACAGTAATTTAACTAAATCCATATTCAATGCTTCTGCATTTTGTATAAGTGGTTGTGTCTTATAATGTAGGGAAATTCAAGGTACAATAGTGTGGAATAATGGTTATATCAGTTATGTATGGGTAGCTTGTGGTATGATAGAGTGTGTTTTACAACACTTTCACATGTAGTATCAATTTCTTAATTTTGTTTTTACCTTTATTGTTCGAATATCACCTTTTAGTTTTTTATACATAATTTTTAGTTGTATCATTTATGATATGTTATTTTAGATATGAAATATATATGTATTCCAATTTTAACTTCCCCTATTTCTGTAATATATATATATATATATATATATATATATATATATTAGGTTTTTCACTTCATGTAGGGTTAAATTATTCTCTTTGGTTATTCATGATTCACTGGTTCTAGTCACTAGCCCATGGGTATTGGGAATTCCCTTTTGGCATGTGATGGGTATAGTCGTGTACCAATTCAAGAGGAAATCTAGAATGTCTCATCAATATTTGATATTATGGTATGCCATTTCTCATTCTTGTGAAGTTGGTTGAATGAATATATGATTTTTGGGACATGATAGGTAGTTTACAGTGATTGCATGACCATCTCATTTAGTGATGAGACTCATGTTAACATTGGATGGTGTGATGTGTTGCTCGTATTTTGAGATCATTATCTTAATGATAGTATTTGATAATAGTTTAATACATTGAACGGATTCTTTTCCAATCATATAATGGTTTCTATTTTTTGGTATGTAGTTGTTTTTTCAAACACATCATCCATGAGTTCCATATGATGATGCAATGGATTATTTTCATGGAAATAAACCATTGGACGAGAATGTTGTAGATACTATGGTATGAGAAGTTCATCTCATGGACAGAAATATACCACACTTGAAGAAAACTTATGGTGAGGTATATCTAGTATTTGGTGGATAAATGGATTCATACATGGAGTCGTATATAAGAAACCACATTCTTTTATGGGTAAAAATGACCGCCAATAGGTAGAGTATTGGACTGAAATTATTGACAAGCTCTTTGACTTCATAGAAACATATTAAACGATCCTGGTGAATTTCACATTGATTAGACATGATGGCCCCATCGATGAGTGGTAGGATTCGACAATATATGTTGATAGGAATATAGTCTATAATTTTAATGAATTCAAGTCCCTCTTCTTCTATGATTTCTATCTAGAGTATCTGGTTATGGAAAAGACTACTGAGTTCCACTCTTTACATATAGGATATCGATAAGTGTCAATATAAACCATCAAATCCACACAACTAGTTTTTTTCTCCATAGGTATTGATGAATACTAGTTTAAATATCATAAGTACATTCATGGTTTCCAACATATTCAAATTGAATCATTCCACAAATGGGGTGATATTAGATAAGGAAATGACGGAAGTGATAGATGTGGATATAAATTCTAGATCTTTTTTAAATTCATTGTTACTTATTTATAGCTTCAAATAAACTCAAGGAATGAATTAGAAGTGTCATGATCATTGTAGGGGTGGTGGAGGTGGTTCTCAGTAATAGGCTTCCTATATACCATCATTTATAATTACTAATGTGCCCCTGATTTTCTATTTGTGTGGTATGGATGGGAACACCAATTTTTCTTGTTCCACACATGAAAACATGTGTAATGGATGTGAACACAATGAACATTTTACAAGGTTCTATCTAGATATGTCTACAAATCATTATGGCCAGGTATTTTCAGCTCTAAAGGTTACTATGGAATAGTAAGATTCATCAATGGCTACGGGGATCCTATCCAAGGAACTAGGAGTGAAGAATATGCATTTAGTGGATGAGTTTCTAAGAGAGTATGATGTAGTAAAAGTGAAAGTATTAGAAACCATTTTTATTTCATCTTCTGTAGTGACTACTATATTCGACATTAGTCTCTTCTACTCATTTATTTATACATGTTTTTTGAATGTAATTAAAAATCCAATGGAAAAAATGTTTTTTATAGTGTTAGTGATACATATTTAGAAGAGTAAAGTGGATGGGTTTCATTATAATTCAGGTTTTCTATTTATAGATGATGCATATTTTTTATGTGAGTGATTCATTCTCTATCTGAATCTCTTTTAAATCACAAGGATGATGGAATAGATTTTCATTAATCATGATAAGGATTGTTTTTATCCTCGTGAAGTATAATTATTTTTTATTCATGGTATATCTTGGGTGTTTCATTGGTAGTGGTAAGGTCTTGTCATGTAGGAACAATCCTCCAAAATCTGTTGATTTGTATCTACTATTTTAATTGATATAGATGATTCTTCTTATATGTTTTTATCTTCCCATTGGTTTTCAAGTCTTTCCTAATGTTTTCCAATATGTATTATTTTCTGTTACTATATATATGGAGGTGGAATTCATAGTTGATATTGTTTTGGGTACATTACCAATCTAGAACCCCTCTTATCATGCGACACCAGTAGATATGGATGATTATATGATTTAGTTGGATGATCTGATGGGTATCTTTTTTTTCACCCAAGTGTTTATCCCTGTGCAACCCCAACATTCTTTTCTATGAAGTATGATGGTTCACCTCTATTTTTATGGACAATCATATATTGAAAAAAGTTATCGTTATGACTAAATATCATTTTCCCTCTGTGGATGATTAGCATGATCAATTAATTATGGGAAAGTGGTTTTCTAAGATTTATCTTTAGTTAGTTTATAATCAATTCAATGTTCGAGAGTATCATATAAAGAATTATATATTTACAATTTTGAATTTCGATAAATAATATATCATCACGATGTTTGGAAGGACTAATGATCCTATAATTTTTATGGATTTGATTAACAAAATAATCCATCAGTATGTCAACGCCTTAGTTATTTTATTCATGGATGCTAATATAGTTTATAAAAGATATGATCATGAGAATAAGCATCATATGACTTGGGATTTTTAAATCCTATAGTGTCACTATTTTCATGGAAATATTTTTGAAATATATATTATAGAATTAAGAATTTATGTTTGGAGGGAACATGATTTATTAGTGTCACTTATTAGTTGATCATATAAAGGTTAAGGTTGTATCTTACTAGGAGGATCCAAGGAACATATTTTAGATTTAGATTATCCTAGGTTCTTATGTATAATATGAATGGTTCATCAAGTATTTCTTGAAGTTGGAAAAATAATTGACTATATTTACAATGAAATGAATGAAATTCTTATTGGTTGGAAAATGTTAGTTTTTTTTCGACGAACTAGAATATATTGTGACATAGAATCCTATTGTCATCTTACCTAATAATGGTAAGATAGATGTATTGTAATATGATTATTAAGGTGTTGGTTTCAGTTGTGTGATTATAAAATATGATTATGTTGTCTCATATAGATCTCGTTAACTTCAACCGAATGATTAGATTTAACTGACTCATGATTTTATGCATTCCATATCTATACATGCACATAAATTTTGGTAGAACTATAATTTTGGAGGGAGGTTCATAGTTTTTTATACAAATAATTGTTTGAACAATATCTTTTATTATAGAAACATGAATCTCAGATATATGCAGTTGGTGGAATACCATGAGACGTTCAACATCAATATCTCCTACACCTTGGGGATGGGGAATGTCGTCAGAGATGCTCTTAGTATGAATTTTCCATTATAAGAACTTTGGGGATCGAAGGAAGAGTTGAATGTTAAAGGAATCATTAATATATTTAATATTGATTATTAGGAATATATTTCAGTTATGATTCAGACTATTGATCAACTATAGTCATCTCTCCTTTATTATAATTTACGGGGCCAGTAGATGATTTACTATTTTGGTGGAATTCAAGATATTATTTTTTATGGGGAGACTATTTTTGGGTGGTATCTATCTTCATATAATATTCTTATATTTGAAAATTAGTTTATCACTCAATAATTTAATTGTTTATTAGTTTCAATGGACTATCATAGTTATTTGTGTGATATTGATCATGGACATAAAAAAAGTTTGATGACATAAGACAATGATTCTAGTGTATGGGTATGAGTAATGAAATGGTAGATTATGTGTCCCACTAAAACACCTGCAAATTGATAATGGTTGAACATATTAAAAAATATATCATGATCCAACCTATTTCAGTGTTAGTTTGAATATTTATATGATGTTTTCATTGAAATTGTTTTGGTATTAACATAATCTCTCAAGGGTTTAATTCTATCTCAATGGTTATTAACAAGTTGACGATTTCTACCCATTTCATTATGATCAGGGAATCCACTTATTTTGATGATCATGATGTATGTTGAGATGAATAATGAGGTTAGCAATAATATTATTGTGGATGTGTAACTTTGATGTAACTTAATGTTCTGGAAGTGTCTTCAAGAGGCAATGGGGTCTCAGTTTCGGTTGAGTAATACATAACACTTGCAAAAAAACAGTTAGATAGAGCATGATATTCATATGCAAGAGGATTTTCCTCACACCTGCATCTTGGATTTAGGTGGATCTTGGTATATCCATCTTGGAATGGTTGGCTTCGATTATAGTAATTGTTTTTATTTATCAATCATGATAGTTACCTTAAATATTTGTATGGTCACCATTATAGTTCACCTCTTTGTTAGGAAAAGGTTCTCAAGTCCTCTTTTGTAGGACCATCATTTACTTAGGTAGAATTGGTGAGGATTCAAGTTATTCCTTGACATATGGTAACTAAGCACAGTTAGTAGAAATCATATACAGGTCATCAATATCACCCTTTGGAGTTTTTCATTGGTGACTGTGTTTTCATGAAGGTTTCTACTAGGTTTCTTCACATTGGACATAAAAATAGTTAATTTAATCTCCAAGATATAATGGTCTATTTGAGGTCACTGAGCAACTTGTGAAGGTTTCTTATTAGTTGGACTTACTGGACCAGTTGAGAGATAACCATGATACTTTCCAAAAATCAATGTTCATGATGTATCAACCTCATCTCTCTCATGGGTTGGGTTGGGAATATATTTATTTAGATCCATATATTCCTATTATGGGTTATTATGTAGATATCATTAAATCTCTGGTGAAAATGTTTCATTGGATTTTTATCCCATTTGATAGAATTTTATGTTGACATAGATAATATTTTCCCAATATTTGGGAGCATGAAACTTAAGCGAGGTCAGAAACAACATATCCTATTTTTTGATGAACAATTATTCTACAATACATAACATGGATGGAAATTCTTATGTTGGGGAGTTTGTAACATCATTTTACCTTATTTTAGGTACATATTGTCTCTCTCTTTTTCCCTATGCAATTGTGTGTGTTTTACACATTTCCATGATAGAGTGAATTTGTTTGAGAATATGACAAAATGTTTGAGTATGCATGTTTTTTAATTAATAGTGTCCATTTATAAATATTTCAAATGATAATGTGTATGTCCTTTTGGGTTCGAGTAGACCAGGGAGATTTTTTTTGTAAAATACATCAGCCTGACACATTCATATTGTGAACTGGTTAAATAATGTGAATTGTTTACAGGGAATATTCCATATGTTATTTAATGGCTTGAATATTTTATAAGCCATGAAACAAGTTCACATCAGGAAATGGTCAAGACCGTATTTTTTAAATTTTAGGTTAAAACAATTTCAATGTATCTTATAAATCATGAAATTCATGTCATGAAAGGGTTACACATCCAAAATTATTTGGGACTAGTATATATTACAATGATAAAAAATGATTCTTCAAAATAATCATGTAGGATTATATATCAAAATATTGGAGATATCCTAGGAGATTTTTGGGTTCTCTTCTCCTTTCAGATTGCATCATTCAGAGCAAAATCTTTATTGTGGTTTTGAATAATCTATACAGGTAAGCCGTCATTTTTATTCTGTATTTCTATTAATCATGGTCCTCTTGTTTCATATTTTTTCAAGAAATTTTTATCATTTGGTGATGTTTCCATGATATTTTCTAGATCTAGTATGGGAACTTATCCTGGAGGGTTACCACTAGGATGGTTGTGGTGTGGCACCTAATTTTCATGAGGTCTGTGTGTTTAATATTATTCTCTGACAACATATTATGTTAAACTAATTCTATAATATGGTAATTAATTCTAGGTTATCTGGTACTTTCATTTCTTTCTTTCATTCTATATGAATTTTGTTGTGGGATTTAATGGCCTGAGGTAAGGTATGTTGTTCCATCCCAAGCCTATATCGGATTAAACTTCATTTCCCTAGTTCGATAATTTTTTATTAAAAAATAGAACAAATGATTGATTGGTTTGTGGTTGTGTGAAAATTGGTTTTTTATAAGATATGGGTTCCACATTTTTTATTAAAAGATTATAATATTTTCAAACAATGGTGAAATTTATTTCTGAAATAGTTTTAAAATCATTATTGGATTAAACGATTTGAAAATTTAGCACAAGGGAAGCCTTGGGTACTTTGGTAGACGGTGTAGTTATAGGAATATTCTATTGAAATTATAACTGGGTCCACTCATGTGGTGTCCCTCTACTCCATGGAAACATTGTTCAAAAGAATATTTGGACATGATGGGTGGTTCACTTGTATGGGTGTTCTTATTATCTCTATATTGGATTCATATTTCTTGAGAGTTGAAGCATATGATTGTCTATGTCTAGTTAAAAAGATTCAATATATCCTAACTATAAATGATCCTTGTCATTATATTACCTATGGTTTTGGTTGATACTATTTCAGATTCGATATGATATGTTTCACATTATTTAAAATACATTGATATATGTGACATTCATTGAAACTATTTTAGATATATTATTTGGAACTATTGATAAGGGGAATCCATTACCAAGATTTTCATACAAAATTTTTTTAACTCATTCTCATGACTTTTTTTCATTAATGTTGATTTTTTTTAATAGATACTTGTTATGGAAAACCTATGTGGGGACATGTTTATACTGTTTATATAACACCTTTCTCCCACTTCGATAGTTTATAGTCCTTGTTATGTATTTTCATACAAGGAAATGAAAGTTGTAATAGTGAGGTGGTGAGGTTTTAGTAAGGTGTATCTATGTAGTGAGTTTTGATATGGTTGAAGTTTTCCCATACTATCACATAGAGTTTCTATTTATTGTAATGATTTTTTTTCATTTATTATTGTTTTGATTTTTTTCATTTCCTATAAGAATTATTCATTTGAGTTTTTTTTCTACTTTTGTGTTGTATCAATTAAGATATATTTTTTATGTTATTGAAAATATATTTATTAATATTTTTTCCTATGATATATCTCTAAATTATATATATATATATATATATATTCAATTTCTTCTACTTTTTGTTGGGATAAATAATTCCCTCTAGTTTTATTGATTCTCTTGCGCTATTCAACAACCATTGGTGATCATAAACACCCACCGAGTAGGTGTCTATTTTGTTCACATACTACTTCATGAGGGTACCCCATTTGGTTCTTCACAAATATTTTTATACATGATACTTTTTTATTAATATCCATATAAATGATATTTTTAAAATTTATATGAAAAAAAATTTATGGTATAAATGGGAACTTGAACAATTATGTATTGGAATCAAAATAATTTTATCTTGTATTATAAACTACCAATCCAATTCAAATAAAATAAATGGGTTGGAATTTTATATGCTTTGGATAATTTAATCAATAAATAATTTATTATTATCCATATATTTTTGAATGGGGAAATTAAATGATGTGGAAATATTGTCTCAAGTGTTTATATAATCTATCATATATTTCTTCTTTAAAATAAAACCAAAGTTTAATATTTGAACATTAATGTCAATCCATGTCGACTATTTCATAATGATGTATCCTTTAAGGAATATTTCATATATCATTTCATAGTTCAATCCTACATATTTTATATTAATGGGATCCAAAATTATATCCTCTTTTGAGTTAATAATTTTATTTATATTAGGTGTGGGGTAGGTTCACTATTCATTAGAAATATTTGATTTATATTATTCTACATTCATCCTTTTTACACCCCAATGTTTTTTTGAATATGTTAAACAATGATAGAACCACATAGAGAGTGTCCTTCACTATACCCCTTTCACCAAGTTCTATCTAAAATTAAAATAGAAAAATATTATTCAAGGCCTCACAAGATATCATAAGAAACATATTACAATTGAATCATTTAATGAATTTAACTATTTTATTTAGCATTTCGGGACCATACATGCTATAGTGTCCAATAGATCGCTCAAGGACACTGATGGGGAGATTCATCAGTGTCTCTAAATTTTAATATATTTTCCATCCACATTTAATTTACCTCTCTTTATTCTTAATCTTATGTTTCAATTAATATATATATATATATATATTGATCTAGTATTTGACCTCAATACGATATGTAATAAAGAATGTACTATGATAAAATTCAAATAGATTTGTTTCATGGTTCAACACCTTCTTAGAAAGCCAAACCCTTTTCATCATTGATTACCATTAGGATAGAGATTACCTGTATTATATTACAATTATTAATAGTTCCTTGAAATTTAAATAGAAGTGTTGGGTATGTATCAACCACATTTGTATGATTGGAATCATCCAATTTCCTAATCATTATTATATTTAAAATGTGAGGATATATTATTATTTCATCCCATAGTCTATTTCCTCCCACTATAATGATGAAATTTTTTTACAAGAACCACATGTCGATTTTTTTCCTTTCATAAACTCCATATAAAATATCTACCTTCTTCTGCAGATTTCAATGAATTTATTATATTTAGATCTTCTCCCATAATAAACTAGTCCTTTCAAGATCATAATTTGGGGTTTCACTATGAGGGTTTGGGGGATTAGTGGTGAATTTTTAAAATTTATCTCTCTTTTGAACTTAACCACTATTCATTTGTTAAGATATGATACTATCTAATTCATACTCATAATTACCCGAATATTGTATACATAAATATCATAGGGACCTAATATTTTAAAAATGATTTTTCACATTGTGATCTTACTATCTTTTATTATAAGTTAGAAACCCCAATAACAAATTTTCCACTATAATCACCAGTGGCTACACCAAACGATTTTCAATAGAATAGCATCAATCTATGCATTATGGAGTCCAAATTGTAAAATAACATTCCACTACTTGATACAAAATGATATCAACCAAAATAATAATTAGAATTCTCAAATCCTGGTTACACTCACACTCTTTATGAATGTTATTTATTATCCTTTAGGAAAATTTAAATTGTATGTACCACTTTATCATGAATATTTACAAGAGATAATCATAATCAGCAATTCCATTCTTTCTCACTATATATAGAACATCATTAAACCAGTTCCTCCTCAAATTAATGCAATTATTGACTCATATACTATATGATACACATATAGTTTAATAAATTACCATCAATCACATTATATGATCATCATATTAAATATGTTACCCATCATGTACTATTATATAAATTATTTAACACATCACATGTTTTTTTTCAATGGAAATTTTGATGGTTTGGAATCTTCATAATTTGATTTTGAATAACACTACATTCTGATAGTAATGAAATGTATCACACACTTATTATAAAAAATTATTATAAAATTAATATTATTTCTTAAAACTAAAGTCTTTCTATTGTAATGCACATTATTTTCAAAACTCAAAATATAGAGAATTCAAAATTTGGACCTAAATAATCACTTCTATACAATTCATGATGACACTTAATAAGGAGTTAAACTTGTATTTATAGACTACTGTTATTATCGGTGACACATGTTAATAATAAAACTATTATTAAATAATCATCAACATGCACAATACAATTATGTATCCTCTCTTCACAAAAGTCCAAATCATAACATGATTAGTTTTTATAACATTTTAGTAATTTATGTAGCAATATTATTCTCATAGAACATTCTACCATCTTATTATTGAAATATAATTTATCATGTATCTCAAACTAAAACCCTCAAAATCACAATTTATTTTCACAAAAAATAATTAGTTTCATCGAACACTCCCTTTAAATATGTTATTTTCATTTTCGTAGCATATGATTTGTTTTTCAAAAAATAACTTGAAAAATTGTTAGCAATGGTATATAAAATTATTCACTTAAAAATTTCTTCATTTCATGTGCTCATATCTCTATTTTCATGATTCTTATGATAACATTCTGTATGTTTTAGCAAACATTCAATCATTTTTGTAAAATTATCATTCATTGTACAAAACGTTGAATGATTGATATAGATTTAATGCATGGTGGGTCGAAACATTCTTAACAGAAGAATTAACTTATATGGAATTGGTTTTATTGTGACGATGATGAGATTAATTTCTATCAAATTATGATATTGAGTAGTATATAAAATCATCATCAAGAGGATTAGGATGATGAATTATATAATCAAATGACTCAGATTTATTTAATATGGTAGTATATTTTATAAGTGTGTCATTTATGGTGGGTTAATAGAATCATACATAGAAGTTATTCGGCATTGAAACACACAATGGATATAGTCAAATTCATAAGTGATCTTGCTCCATTAGTTGGTCATTTTTTAGTATCCATGTCTTCTTAGAGATTCCACTAGAATCACCCCATGCTGGAACATCCTATATGATTCCTCCTTGTGGTAGGATTCCTTGATCAATTACTCTAACCTACCTTCCTATGTGACTCTTTATAATATAGCCTCCCATGTTTGGGCAGCCTCCCATGTGGTCAAGCTTTCTCCCATATGTGGTTATGATGGATCCCCTTGGTTTTTCGGGGTTACCATGGTTTATTTATTTATTTAATTTCTGTCTCAAATATAAGTAGTAAAACCTTTGTAAATACCTTGAAAATCAATGTATTCCCATGTAATATTCTATTCAATTAATAATGAAAAATAGTTCTTTGTATCGTATTAATAATTACTTCATGAAATATTTATTTTATTAATTGAAAATATTGTTTTAAAAAATGTTTCAATTATTCAAAACAGTTTGAACACATCTTTGAGAATGAAAAATTAGTTAAAAATCATCACTATTTCTATATCATAATACAAAATCATTGACAATTATTGGAAAATAATTATAATATCATCAACAAATTGAATGTCTCACTAGTGTCCCCCAATATATTTTTTGTAATAAAATTAAATACATTCCACAATTCTATCTCTCTAATTCCTAAAATCAAAACCTTCCAAAAAATAAATGAGATTTCGCAACACTAACACATTAGGTAGTGTTTTTGAAACAATTACATATCGTAGTAATAGTAAATGTTTATCCATGTAACATAGATGCTCCCACTGTAGTTGTAATTTACATTCATGTCAATTTTACAATAAATAAAACATTATATTAAAAATAGAAACAACAACTACACCTAAATAAATAATATTAAATTTTAATCCCCATCTGAAAATAGAATCAAAACTCAAATGGGTGCTTATCCTATGAATATTAATGTGGGAGGAGATGAATGAACCTAATGTTTTAACATCAACTCAATAAAGCTATCGTTTGGTATATCTTTGGTGAAAACATATACAACCATATTTTTTCTGGACATTTTATCTAGATTGATATCTCAATATAGGAACATTTCATTAATGAAATGAAATCAAATTTCAATATTCCTAGATTTATATTTTACATCGTTTTATTGGACAACCAAATATAGCATTGATTGTCATAAGATATTTCTAGTGTTATCTCATTATTCATCTCCAAATATGATCACTCCTCTTACATCTATATAATATATATATAAGAATGTTTTTCTACTAGTTAACCTAACTATGTTGTGCTCAGTGTCAGTATATTATTATTTTTCATACAAATAAGCACAAACATAAATTATAAAGAAATTTTATATTACGGTTGATGTTATGTTAGTATAATCATTTTCCCAATATATAACCACACAAACCAACATATTCAAATATGCATTGTGTGTATATTGTAGCCTATAATTCTTAGTTCCTTCATTAGATCTCATGATTTTTTATCATTGAACACGTTATAATCCTTATGATAACTATAAAATCATACACATAAGTCTCTTTATATGTTAAATATAGACTTGATTTTTTAGATATTGCAGGATTCAAATGAAACTACTAAATTCATACTAGTTAACATTTCTTCTAGGTTTGTTTTTGAATAATTAATTTCCATTTGAAATTGGATTTTATTGTTTTTTAGAATTTTCAATTAAAATATTTTTCAATAATTATCAAGAATAATTTTCCTGAGATTGAAATATATAATTTAAGGTCTAATAAATCCGAAATCTCAAAATACTGTCATCCCACCTAGAATGGATATCACAAAATTATTTTTCATCTTCTTTTTGAACTCTTCATAGAGGCACAACTTGTCACCCAAAAATGTTAGGTCACCCACATGGACAATTATAACTAGAATACCTTTATCGATCTCATTAAAAATAATGTTAATGTACACATTACATATTTTAAACTTCATACCCTATACATAGACATAATATTTAGAATAAAAGGCACTACATGCCAATCTTAAACCATAAAAAAGATTTCTAAAATATATATATCATGATTCCATAAATTTCAAAAAATAAACCCTCAAGTTGTTCAATAGTGAGTTCTTCTTTAAGGTCTCCATTTAAAAATGTATATGGAACATCTATTTGATAAAATTTTCTATGGTTAAGTGATTCCAAAACTAATAACATTGTAATATTCTCTAGTGTTACTACTGGTGGAAAAGTTTATTAAAATTCAACACCATCCCTTTGGGAATAGCCTTTACAAACCAGTATAACTTTGTTCCTTGATACTTAAATATTCTAATTTATATAATTTATTTTAAACTTCTAGGTTTCAATTACTATTTTATTTATAATTCATGAAACAAGATCCAATATATATTTATTATTAGTCTTTTCTAATCATGTTCTTTATTACAATCCTATATACCCTACACATTATCTACTTCATCTTGTACTATATGAGGTACAATTTCTAAATGAGCGATTTCGATATTCAATACACAATATATATCTAGATTCCACCAGATACTATTTATTTATAATTATATTTTTAGCTTCTCCGTTCTTGATGAATTTTTTTTCACTATTATCTATCATTTCTAGCAGCTTCATCATCATCTACAGTTTGTTAAGAATCAATATAAACAATGATTGGTTACTTATTAGTAACATCATAATTATTATGCTCCAACATATTCATGAGATTTTATCTGTAATCATATATATTTTCTTCATCTATTATATGAATTCTTTTATTTATTTAAATAATTTTGACATCACCATAATAAAAACAATTATATAGCCATTTTTTATAATATTTATTGCGCCTTCCATTATATAACTATCCCATAAAAAACATCCTCAAATTTCTCTCAAACATTTCCCATATTTTTTGTTATTAATTTTTATAATTCATGGACTTAAAAATAATTAGAAATATTTAACAATTGTATTTTTCAGGTTCCTCATTTCATGAGGTCTTTTATGTATATGGAAAATATGGAAACATATTTTCTATTTTAATAGTATTACATACAATGTCCCTCATGAAATACATTGATATGTTGTATTAAGATAACATAGTCCTTATAATATCAATAATTCTTCAATTATTCATTTCTTCTATGCCATTTTTCGTGTCATATAAGGGGTGGTGTTTTGATTCTGGATTCCATGTTTTGAAAAAAATATTTTGAATAAATTTGCATGAATACTCTTTTCCATTATATAATCTATTATTCCTTACATAGATACCCAAATACATTTTAAATTTCTTTATTATGATAATCATCATTTTGATTGACTTTTACTTTTGTATAATAAACATGAAATTAGTAAATTGAGTATAATAATGAATTAATTTAATGAAAAACATATCACCATTAATAGAATGTTTCCTCATTATGCCACATAATTCAGAGTGAATAAGATCAAGTGGTCTAGTATAAACAATTTCTACTCCTTTGGGAGAACGTTGAGTTGTTTGCCCTTTTTGATATGCCCTGATGGTTCCATCACTATCTCCATTCATGTTGGGTAGATATATCCTAGTATAATAGTCAAATATTTTACTCATACTCATTTTATATAATTATAAATATTTTTATTTGATAATTAGTTTTCATATTATGATCTAAAATAACAATAAATTTAAGAATAACTAATAATAGTATGTTTTCAATGTTTATTCACTATTGAGAAAAAATAATTCAATACATTGTTCTTTAGACGTAACATGAATATTTTATGAATATGAATGCCTTTCCATCATAAAAATTTTGACTGGAACTATGTAAATATTTCTTCCACACATCAAGAAATAATACATCACTAGACTTCATATTTTTATATTCATTCTCTATTGACCAAACTCTATAGATTTTTAATGAATAATCATTTCAAAAATTCATTTCCATACCTTCATGCTTAAAAAATTTTCAAATATTTTTATTCCACTAATCATATGTGAGGGATAACTAATATAAAGTCTCCATTGTAAGGTTCTCCTACTATCCTTAAAAGAGAATTCAACTAAAACTAATTTTCTTCTTCCATAATATGAATTCATTTTCCTTAATCAATATTGACTTCTTTTAAAGGCGTACATTCCATTCAATAATTATAAATATATCCCTCCTAATCACATATTATATAAATTACATCTAAGCTATCAAATTTATCCTTCATTGATTGATATGATTAATATCTATTCCTAGCCATCAAATATTGAAAATAAGTTATCCTTTTTATTAGAATAGAGCCCCTATGGTTTAAGTATCATTTCAGGTTATGACATGTTATACCATAATGAGTATGATTTCAAGATTAAAATTACACAACACCAATAGTATCCTATGATCCATGATCTTCAATAGTGATATTAGTATTTTTCTGGAAGATTATTGATGTCAAAATTCACATAATATTATTTTCAATACACTAGGTGAAATAATATTTATAGGAATCCATTTCCACCTTTGATTTAAAATAAAGATTGTAATTAGTTTTATTGGTCTAGAATAGTAACAAATTTATATTAGATACTACAATATTAGATATAATATTTATATTTTTTAATTCATTTCGAGAAGAATTAACCTTCATCACAAGACTCCTTTTTATAACGTCTCATGAGTAATCATCCTTGACCTATACATCCTTGTTTAAATATTCTCTATTATTCCTCAGATCCTTATATGATATTAGAAATATAGACTGGGTTATGGACTATTCTTCTTTATAGAGATATATTTCCTCGTTATATAATTTTACAATCTTCTCTAATTTAGAAAAATATTATTTATATATCTATATATCATCTATGTAAAAAACCTAAACCATTAAAAAAATATCTTCTCATTAGTTATATTTTATATTTCTCTCAACAATAACCATATATATTTATTTAGATTTTTTATTTCTCTAAATAATATATTCTAATTATTTCGTAAAAATGTGCAATATCTCTATTCATCGACTCTTATCATATTCAGTATAAGTGATATAAAACTCTATTTACACATGATCTATTAATAAGTTTCATTTTATAATGACTCCCTGATGTGGAGTCAACATGTTAATATTTTCTTATCAAGCTTCTTCATTTACATTTTAAAAAAATATTTTTTAAAACAAAATTTTGTTACATATTTTGTACAATATTCCCATTTATTTTTATAAATATTTATATCATACTTATCAAAATAATATGTCTCATTCTTCTTAAAAATTAGGGTAAAGTGTACAATGTCATTAAATTGTAGCATGCCTATGGAATTTTGATTTTACCCTTATTATTTCTCATATTGAACCGCCTTTTTATAGTTTTGTTACCATCATCATCTTCATCTTTCTTGTTAGGTTTACATGAATCTAGAATTTCATAATCTCTTATTTTGATATTTCTTAGGGCCTTAAAAGCCTTATTTAATTTGATATTCTTCAATAATGATTTAATATTTAACATTTCATAATAAATGAGAATATTATTTAAATCATTAATACTAAGATAATATCTATATGTTAAATATTAAACTATAGAATGAAACCATTTTAGAAGGTTTTCTTGAATATTTTTTAAAATATTGGAAGAATTAATCTTTTCTCCCAAACCCTTGATATTATTAATAATTTCACTACACATTGTAATGTATTCTTCAATGTTTTATTCTTTAGAAATCATAATATCTTCAAATTTATTCATTTATTTTTTTTGTATGGCCTCATTGTATTTTACATTGCCTTCATGACCTCATTCCAATTTATCCCAAATTTACTTATGAATTTTGAGTCCCATGACCTTTTTGTAATGTTTTTTAGAAAGTGTAATAATAATAAAATTATGATATTATTTATTGCCTTCTATATTTCTATTGTTAGTAAATTAAATAGGATAATAATCAACTATAGGTGGGAATTGTACTATTTCTACCACTTTAACATAATAGTTAAGAGATAGTAGATATGGAAACATCATATTCTTCCAAATGCGATACTTTATTTCATATAATGTTATAATACCCAAGTTTTTTAGAAAATTGATATTATCCTTCTACAACACTTAGTAGATATTGGATAGGTAGCCAGGTAATGATAATAAATGATGATCCTAGGGAAGTGTTTCACAACTATGAATGTTAGGTGTGATCCGATCTTTTTAGAGTTTTTATTAATTTTGAATGTAAAATTTATTAATATATTGGGATTAAATCCTCTCTTTTGTTTAATTTATCTTTCCTGAATTTAGTAAAAATAAATAGCATAGGGGTACAAAATGTTTCCAATGTTCATTATCATTAGGATAATACTCCTTGTTGTGGTTTTTAGAGACAAAAATCATATATTATCCACTATTACCACAAGATAATATATCCTAAACTTTTCAATATAATATATTCATACAATTATATCTAGAGGAACATTGGAAAAATACAGTCACACATCAAGATACAAATTAACATACACCAACATAAAAAATATCACTTATGAATATTGGCTTCTCCTGAAAATGTCAATGATAATATTTATAAATTATCCTTTAAGAAAATATAAAATCATATGCTCACATATTTTTTCTAATCATGAAAATATATAATCACAATAAAAAATTACTATCCTTCTCACTATCTAAAGAACATTATTAAACCAATTCTTCCTCATATTATATAAATTAACTACATAAAAACTGTATAATTATCATATAGAATATTAAATTACTATCTTTCACACTGTATGATCATTATATAACATATGTGTCCT
This sequence comes from Viscum album, assembly GCA_963277665.1. Taxonomy (NCBI): domain Eukaryota; kingdom Viridiplantae; phylum Streptophyta; class Magnoliopsida; order Santalales; family Viscaceae; genus Viscum; species Viscum album. The sequence goes on along the minus strand of OY728133.1, from coordinate 185,718,405 downwards.
ATCACGTATTGTTTCTTCAATTATTTGATGCTTTACACATTGTATCTTCACAAATATGTTCAAATAATTTAATTATTTCCAATTAAATTCCCCATATAACCTCACTCAAATATCATTTACCAGTGAGATGGAAATAAAATCGAAATTAACCTTTGAGAATAAATAAACATTATCAAACTAAATTATTTTTGTAGCACTGCACTTTTATAGAATAACTCAACATGGAGAAAATAAAAACATCCTCTCTTAATAATAACATTTGAATAATTATTATGAACTATTATCCAAGAGTAAAATAAGAATTTATTTGAAACATTACTTTTGTAGAAAATTGTTAATAATGGAAAATAAATTTAAAAAATTAGCATCATGCAACACTATAAATAATGTCTCCTCTCTTCACAAAAGAGTTTTTTTCACACACCATTCTTCATATAACATTTTTTTAATTAATTTAGCATGATTAATCATAAAAAAATTTCCACATTCCCATTTTCACAGGGTATTTTAGCATATATCGAAAACTTAAATCATTCATCCCACATAGAAATTTCACAAATAATTTCTACATTTGTATGAAATGTTCATTTTTGAACTATTATCATCAATTTTATATCATTTGTGTTTTGTTTGAAAATTTCAAATAATGTTATCTGAAATTATATAATGACGAAATTTATTGATCATGTGAACTTCAGTTAGTTATTTCATAATAGTTCCACTAGTATGTAGTCTATTGTACAAAACATTGAATCATTCTAAATAGTGATCATTCTTAAAATAATTACTTTCATGAAAAAAAATTCATGAATGGGTGTTCATAAAAATCTTATCTTTCGATATCACTTGTGTAGGATTGTTTTATCATTAGGGTTGATAGATCAGTGGATATTGAATGAAAATGTTTAGAATTTCAAAATAAATAATCGATAGTTTGATGATGATGAATTCAAATATAGAATTGTAAAAACTCATCACACCTGATGGTCATTGTTATATGTGTGTCATTTATGGTGGGTGAATGATACCCCATATACAGGCCATACCACACAAATATCATTGAGGCTAGGAGAATCTTAAATAAGTAATTTTGTTCCATCAGCTACTCAGTTGTGATGGTCTAACTCTACTCTGAGAATTCACTAGAACTACCCCATGTCTAATGTCACACCACATTACCTCCATATAGCACAACCCCATGATTATGAGATATCACTTACCTCATCCTAATACTTCGACCATAATATGATACCATGTTTGGGATAGATCCTATGTGGTCAATCTTTCTCCAACCGTTGATTGACCAGTCCCTCCTTCGATGGATTGGTTTTCCAAAAAAATTTCTTTTTTGTAAAGGCCAACTCAAATATACATAATAAAAACATTATATGTTTTAGATAAATAAAAATTCCACACAAGTAATATTATAAAATATTAATCCTAAAAAATATTATTTTCTATAATATACATAATTAATATAAAAATGTTTCTTATTACTTCTTAATAATTTTATAAACAATGTTCTAGTTCTCTATCATCGTTAACCCATGTTTTATATATTATAAATAGTTCAAAAATTGTCCAAAATTTCTATATCATACAATTAATTCATACAGAATATGTTGATAGTAATTCAAATATCATCAATAAATCTAATAGATATTCTTCATCACCTAGGATCAAATGATCAGTAATACTATATTAATGTTGGAATTATTATTTAAATAAATCTCAGTATGGAATTGAATCATAGAGGCTCTTCAATCATAAAGAGTCCTGATTTTAAGGAATTTAAACAAAAACAATCATCATTTTCTTAGGTATCTTATATAATGTTAAAATATCTTCAGTTTTTGATTCCTTATTTCTTACCACACTGGTACTTGATCCCAAATTCCACATTTATATTTTTATTTTCAAAATTTTTTTAATCTATCTTTTGGTTCTGGGTTTTTCTCTCATGTTATGTGTGTTCTTTATTTAAATTTGGTGTTTTTGGTTTTCTTGATTTAAATTTGGAGTTCTTGGATATTTTGGGGTGGTATGTGGACATTTAAATTGTTAATGAGAAGGTATCAAGGGGAAATGGCTTGGAGGAGTATTTCTGAAACTCATATTTTCACTTCTCTATAGGGTGTGTTTGATGGATGGTTTATCCCATTGACATTTATGTTTTTTGGGATGAAAAGGGTGATGTTTTTCGGTTTTTCTCCTGGTCTAATGGTTAAGTATCATGGTTAGTTTAACCATGAAACCATAATATATATGGGTCACAAGGTTAGGTCAAATAGTTTAATGAACCTTGCAACCTATGTGTTATTCTAATGGAATACTAGATAGTTGCGAATTGAACAGTTTTCACACAGTTTGTTAAACCATACGATCTGACCATTCAACCAACTCCAGAAATGGTATTTTATTCTTTTTTCCTTTTTTATGTTTGGTTTCTTCCAATAGCCTCCATTATTTTCACCCTCTGACCAAGACACCTCCCATAATGGTTGTTCGCTCCTATAAGCCCCTACAAGTGATATTTAAGTTGGATTCTTGGTGATTCTAGACATGAATCGAATGGTTAGGGATTACCTCTCATTATCTTTTGTATTTTTTAATTTTTCCTCACCACTCTAACCCTATTGGACATGTTTTTCTGATTTGGGTAAATATGGTGGTGAAAAATTAAGGGTTTTTTTTCTTAGTTTTCATTATTGATTTTCTTTCATGGAACCTTTGTGGAGAAATTTCAGTTGGGAATTGTTGAAGCATATTCGATATGATATTGGTTCCACTATAACTTTCCCTTTAAATTTATGATTCATTGGATTCATGATTTTATCAGATTCTATGGATGTTATATAGAAAATTATTATTTTCATAATAATTATTTAATGTGAAATGAGGTCGTTTGATTTATTTTTTGAATAAATGGTGTGGATTTTCTGAGTTATTCTCACCAAGTATTTGATAAATCTACCTAATGTATCTTGAATGTTTTTTGTGATTTTGAAAATCATGGTTTGGTTTTGTAAAACTACTTATTAATTGAAAAATAGTTGGGGTTGTTTTCTAATTTTCATTATAAATTGTTTTGGACATTAATGTAGTGTGGTGTTGGTTCATTGAAAATTGATTGGTATGTGACTCAAATGTGTTGGGTTATTTTTGGAAAGGATTTATTTCTTGAAGGGTGCTTGAGAGTTGGTTAGAACTTTTTTGAAAATGGTTGTGGTATAAAATCTCCTGGGATTATTAACTTGCCTTTTTTGTGTCTGAATGTTTTTGGAGGCCCACACAGAGAGTCTACCATGTGCTCAAATGGTTTAAAGTAAATAGTTTGTTTTTTATAAGACTTTAGGGGTGACATGTTTTCTAAGATACATGTTATATATATATATATACTTGTGATTGAATTCTCATTTTGAATTTTTTTGTCTCACCTCCATTTTATTTGTGACATGGAAACCCAGCATAATAAGAAAACATTATGTGAATGATTAAAGCACTAAATTAGAATACACATTGGAAAGTGGCTCTCATTATAGACAATATGCTTTGGGATTGTGCCCCTTTTTCCAACCGTGTAGGGTGCGACTAAGCGTTTGGGAATAATTATGTCATAAGGTAATGAATTCCTTTGATATGAGTCATACATATAGTATGTTCTTGATTATTTATGAGCTCTTAGGTTCTCTCGTGTTCTTTGGCACTTATCTTTCATTGAAAGATGACGGAGATGGTTGTTGGATGGTTAATCATGTGTTATTTTTTCTATTTCCCTTATTATGTGACACTTTTTGTTTCTACATTTTTATGCTTTTTTCTATTGATGTTTTTGGAATTTGAATTCCTATATTTATGGATTTTTTTAAAAAATATTATATATTCCCTTTTCCCCCATTTTAAGAGAAAAATTATCCTTCATCTCTGAAGTGAGAATTGGTCATTATTTATAGAAATTTGGTTTTAAATAGAATAAAGGGAAATGGATCATGATTGGTTTTAAAATGAAAAATGTGTATAAAAAAAATATATCAGTATATATTTTATTTCAATATTAAAGATTGTTTTTATTTTATTTAATGTATGTTCTTTGGGAATAGAGTATTTCGTTATGAGTACTATGTTTTTATACTCCCACCTATGTTATTTATTGTTTTTAGTTTTTCTTACAGGTTCCAGGATGGGTTTTATTATCAGGGGAAATGGATTGTTCTAGATTAGAGAGTGACAATTGGTGTTATATTGAGATGTTTTGGTTTTATGGTTCAGTTTTGGTTTTTCTTGTATATTTTTTTTGTCCAGTTTGATGTGTTTTCAGTTTATATGTAAATAAAGTTCAGTTTGAAAATTAAATTTTTTATGGGTTCTTCTATTTATTTATATAATTCTGTTCATTTATATCAGGATAAAATTTTCCATTTTCAACTATTATGATACCCTATAACAAGTTTCCAACCCATGGTGGATAATGAATTCTCTTCAGGCCAGGTCTTGGACTGAGTCTGGTGTTGGGTTGGACGGCATCCTAGTCTGGTTTTTGAAAAAATGGCATCAGAACAGGTCATTTCAGTAGAGGAATTTTTTTTAACACCCTTTATTATTTGGGATCTCATTGTATCTAGATTTTGAAAATTTGATATTCATGTGTATGTTTTAGAGAATTTATGGATAGCACATTTTATTTTTAACCTTAGGTTTCTATGGGAAGTCGGTTTATGTTTTATTTCATTGATGCTAGTTGTTTTTTGGATATTTTCGAAATGAAAAGGGTGTTGTGATAGAGATCATAGAGAGAACACAAGGCCTAGAAAGCCATGTAGAGTGGTGGACATTGTAATATAGTAATCTCTATGATGGTGTCTTGATTTTAATAATACTACCAACCATAGTTCCAAGTCACACATCGAAACTAGTTTCCCCTCATGATTTTTTTGGTTTCTCATGATTATGGAACTACTTGAAAAATGATTTTATTTGAAATAGTGAGAAACTTACTTTTTCCTGGCCATGGTTTATTTCTATATTTTTGAAATTTGGAAAAATATTTTTTTGATTCATTTTAGAAACAATTTTAGAAATTTTCATTAATTAAGAATAATTTTTTTTTGATAAAATGTTCTTTTAATCAAATGATTCTTAATGAAATGAAATTTGTACAATTGATGGAAATGTATTTAATAATATTAATAATATTTATTGTGATTTATTATTATGTTATTGTTTTATAATTATAGTTTTCATTAATTCATATTTAATTTTTTTTATCTATGTTTTTTACTTAGTGCATGATTATAGTACAGTTTTGGAAAACCATGTGTGATGCGCTTGGAAAAAATGCGGGCTTTGGAAAACATCAGGATGAGGTTTCAAGGAACACACATTGTTAGTTAAAATAAGGTTAAATCATGGGGTTATTCAGTGCATCAGGATAGAAACATTCCACAAGGTTGGCGTATAGGTTTCATACAATGCGGCCAAACCATCTGAGCAGTAAAGTATCGTTAAAATAACAAAACATAGGTTGATGATTTTGTTTAAAAAGTGGAAAATAATTTGTGGTTGTAATTTGGTATTCTTGTGGACACCCAAATGTGTTAAAGTGTGTGAAAGGGGGATGGTTCATGACATGTGTAGATGGGTGATTATATTTTCATGAGAATGTGCATGTTTGGGGCTCTAATGAATACCAATGATGGTTGTGGAACTTCTCAAAATTGTATTTATTTCCAAAATGTATTTTAAATAGAAAAATAAATTGTGATGTTTTGGTCATGAGTGGGGTGTGATTTTTTTTTTGTTTTGGGAATGATATTTATTTGGTGGTGTTTTAGGATTGAGAATTCTTATTTATGGATTAGTCTAGAATGTGTTATAGGTTTCTTGGATTTATAGTCTCTTCCCCATAACTATTCAATGGAAATTCGAAATGGGGCTATGGTTGGTTCACTATTATCATAATTTATTTTTGATCAACCCATGGCCTATATTGTTGAATTTCAAAATCCAAATCCTCTGTTATTTTACGGTCAAAATAATCCTCTTAATGAAAAAGAGTGGATGTACAAGATTGAGAGAAACATTAGTTTCCTTGATTATCTTAATTTTTTTAATTTAATTTGTTATACCATTATTCTCAAAGGCCCTCCCTAGAAGTGGTGGAAGTATGTCTCGCAAAAAATTACTTGGGATGACCTTACATGGTATTCATTCAAGATTTCGTTCATCCGGTGTTATTTTTATGTGGTCCCAAATGTGAGGAAGGGGTGGATATGTGTTAATTTAATTAATGTGATGGTTCAGTGTTGGAGTTATTTGGTCTCTTTGTAGATCTATTTCTATAAGACCTATGGTATGTTGTGACAGATCCCTTCAAGGCTTCACATTTTGAGTATGGGCTTTATCCTAATATGAAGTCAAATGTGTCAGACCACGACATAACAAATTTTTCTGATGCTGTGAGAAAATATGTTCATGTTCATGTTGTTCTATAAAAAGTGATTTATATGAATGTACTTTTTATTTTATTTGTAAGATATTAAGGGAATTAAAATAATATATGTGGGAAGCACCAAAAATCTGGTGGTGCTGGTAGGGGATTTAATGGGACTTCAAATCCCTCATCAACCTCTTTTGGGACCAATATCCTAATGTGTAACCAATATAGAAAGTGTGGTAACAATAAGTCATCATGTCAAAGTACTGCAACAATTTTCCATTCATTTGGACATCTAGGTCACCTGGAAATGTATCTTCAGGGTGTCTCTATAAAGAACATGGAACCATGTCCACTTTCTAAAATTAACTCCTTCTAATTTAAAGGATAAAGGTTCTGGTTTGGGTTTAGTTTGAATACACTTTTGTATTGTTCCTTCCATTTTAGTGGTGGTGTTTTTTATGTTTTATATTCCTTATAAGAATGAAGGATAGTGTGTGTATTTTTGAATTTTTTTTTATTAAATGTATATCATTTGAAATTTTTGAATTTTTCATTTCTATGTGGCGGTGTGTTATGTGTGTTCCATTTTCCCACTGTTTCTTATTACAGTGAAAGGGGAGGATATATATGCCTATCCTAAATATATGTCATAGTGATACTTCCTTATTGGAGCTATGTGAGTTTTGTGGTGTTATGTGCTTGTATAGTTATTTATAGGGTGGTATGTGATAACTTGTGTCACTAAAAGAATGATTTCCAATTGGGAATATTTATCTACTTACTATTGGGACGTAGATACGTCAAACATAAAAATTCAAGCCGTAGTTATTGTAGTGAATATTTTCATGCAGTTTGGAAACTATCTGTGTGTAGGGAGATTTTTCCCTGTTCTTGTTTTCCCTATTGGGAAGTGGGCAGTCTAAAAGTTTTTTGTCACTGTTCTTATCATTGATTATGTACCATTTGAAGTGAATTTAATTTAGAAGGGACCCTTTGGGGTGGTTCGTATGTGTTGTAATGTTCTTGGGTTTTTTAATATTTATTTTTCTATTCTGTCATATGTAATCAGTTCAATAAATTTTCTTTTTATTAGAGGGGATCTCATACCACCCTTTTGGGTAAAGAATCCAGTTTAATTTCAAGCATTGTTTGATAAGTTGTGACTCAATTATTTGATATTTTCTTAGTAATAGAATCAGTTGATGTTTAGTTTTGGATATAATTGTCTTATTTATCATTGTGAAAGTTAAATCACATTTTTTGTTTTGGGAATCAGATCTTGAAAGTGTATAAACAATTGCCATTTATTGATCAATCAGAGATTTTTTGGCTTTATGGGGGTAGAAAGAATAATGGTTGATAGAATTGTGTCACCCATATTTTTAATTCCAACATTTTATTAAACAATCAATTCCATCATTGTTTTTTTCTCATGTTGTTGGTGTTCTAGATTTATATTGGGGTTTTCAGGAATTATTGATTTAAATTTTTTATTTCATGGATGTTTTGGGTGGTATTTGATCAGGTAAATTGTTGGTGTGATGGTTTTGGTAGGAAATGACTTGGTGGGGAGTTGGAAACACTCCTATTGTCACGTCTCTATGGGGTGTGTTTGATGGATAGTTTATCCCGTTAACATAGAAGTGCTACGGGGAAAAACGGTGGTGTTTCGTGGATTTTCTCTAGGTTTCAAGGTTGAGGGGAATGTTTAGTTTAACCATGTAAACCATGTGTACATGGGTGGCATAATTTAACTAACCATTTATCTTATGTGTGAATCCAATGGAACACTATAAAGTAGATAATTTCTTGGTTTTTACACGGTTTAAAAAAATATGAGAGATAACCATACAACCCACTCTAGAAAGCGTATTTTTGTCTTTTATTATTATTTTAGGTGAGGATTCTTCCCTCAGCCTCCAACATTCGAACCCTATTAGAAAAGAGACACCCATGATAGTTTTTGGTTCCTATAATCCCCTCTAAGTGGGATTCATGGTGGTTTAATGGTGATTCATCACCCGAATCAAAGAGTTAGGTGTCCTCCAACGTTCTCCATTGGATTTATTCCATTTTATATTTTTCCTATAACTGTATTTTCTATTTTTGGATGATATGGGTTAATATAAAGGTGTAAAATTGAATTTTTTTCCATTAGAGGCGTCCTTGTGGATGTTCTTGCTTATTCGAACCATTTTGGAGTTATTTTAGTTCGATGTTATTAACGTGCATGTGATATGATGTTGGATTATCTTTCACTTTCCCTTTAAATTTATTATTCATAGGTTTCTTTCATTTCAAACATTACGTAGATGGTAAATAGCCGTGTATGATTTTTATAATTATTTTTTCAAGGGAAATGATTTCGATTGATTAATTTTTTGGAATATATGGTGTGGACTTTTTGAGTTTTCTGCACTAAGTGTTTGATAAATTGCATGGAAGGCTCTTGAAAGTGGTGTTTTATCGTTAAAGTTATGGGTTGGTTTTGAATACGTATTTCTGATATCCAAAATGGTGTTTTCAGTTTCCCAAATGGATATGTAAATTGTTTTGGACAAGAAATTGGTGTGATACTGGTTCATTGAAAATGGTTTGGAATGTGATGGAAATGTGATGGTCTCTTTTTGGATAAGGGTGATCTCACAAAGGGTTTTTGAGGCCCAGTTGAGACTTTTGTGAAAATGGTTTTGCTGATAACTCTCATAAGATAATTCACTTTCCCTGGTTATGATTTAATGTTTTGGGAGGCCCACACTAAAAAGATCTCATGTTCTCTAGCAGTTGAAATGTAAGAGGTTGTTCGTTGGGGTTAATAAGGAGTTACTTGTTGGGTGAGCTACTTATGTGTGATATATATATATATGTTCATGTGATTATATTTTCAGTTCTCCTTGGTAGGATAACCTATTTTTATTTGTGACATGAGAACCTATCATAAAAATGATAATTTTTAATTAATGATTGTTGAAATATTTTAGATTATGTATTGGATAGTGGCCCTTATTATGGACTATCTGCATTAGGATGTTGCCCCTCAGTCATCCCAGGTAGGGTGTGATCGAGTGTTTGTGTGTTATGATGTCATTAGTTAAGGTATGGCTTCAGTATGAGTCTCACGTATAGTATGTTATAGTGTAATTATGACCTCCTTGGTTCTCACATATTCTTTTGAAGATAGTTTTCTATGGTAGATGATTCATATGATTGTTGGTTGGTTACTCTTGTGTGCTTGTTTCCATTTCCCTTATTATGTGATCCCTTTTTTGAACTCTTATATAGTTTTCTTTTTTGAATATGTGGTGAATTGTTTTCAAAGGTGTATGGGAAATGTTTTTAAAATGTTTTTCATGCCATTTTACTCATTTTAAGAAAAACATTCTCCTTATTTTCTATATTGAGAATGGTTATTTTTTGGAAGAGATTTAGTTTTAAATGGGAAAAAGGTAAATGGAATGTGATTTGTTTTAAAATGAAAAAATTCATGTGAAAACCCTATATATTAATATTTTATATCAAACATGATATTGATGATTCATTTATTTAACAAATGTGCAATGGGAATAGACTATTCAGGAAGTCCTACTGAGTTTTATTAATGACACGTATAGTTCTTTCTTGTTTTTATTTATGTTGTAGATTCCTGCTCGGGTTTGATTTCCTTTTTTGATGGTTGGTTTTAAATTGGAGCGTTACCCTTGGTTTTACATGGAGATGTTGTCATTGTCTGGTTCAGTTTGGGGTTTTCTGTAATTTTTTTTGTCTTTTTATATGTATTTTCTGTTTATGTGTAGATCATATTCCGTTTGGTAATCTAATTTATATTGGGAATATTTTTTTAATTTTATTTTTATAATTATTTATATATAGATAAATTCTTCCCATGTTTACTATATAGAATCCAGACAGCATATTCAATCCAAAGGAGATCGAGAATTCCATATGATCTATGTCGTTGGCCAGGTCGGAAGTTGGGTTAGATGGCATCCTTGCCTGGTTCAAAACACAAAATTCAGTCAGCTTACTTTTTCTTTGATACACATATGATATTTAATTAATATAATAATACCAATTTCTATCACTACTAATTATTAAACTCTTCCATATTATTGATTCACTAATGTTTATATTCACAAATAACTCTATGAATATTGATTCTATATTTTTAATATGGAAATAATCAATGATTATGGGTTGAAGATACCTTATATCATTTTATATAATTCAATAGTATCAATTAGTTAATTATTATTAAAAGACATTTAATCACAGTAAATAATATATATTTAAATTTCCTAATGACTTGAGATATTTTACACTTTCAAATTATTTAAAAAATATTTGTAATTTCTAATTCATTCATCAGCAGTATGAAATTAATAATTCATCGTTTTTTATGGAGTGATAACTTATCTCATATAGGAACACATTTTCCCTTCTTAGAATCACCCTTGTATTTTATTAGTTATACTCATCCTGAGTTACTACATTTTTTGAGTAGTTGTAGTGTTTATATCAATGTAAGATAGGTCTTTAGTCATATGAATTAATTTCGATATTAATGGAATGTATATTTCAAATGAGTAAAAATGACTATTCAGGACTCAAGATAATCCTTATAATGTATTATAAAAATAACTACTCCTTTTACATTTTCCCCTATTATTGTCCATTAAATGTGTATGACTCCAATGTATTTCTATGTCACTATTTATATGTCACTAGTAACTCTTCGAGAGTCACTATTCATGGATCTTAATACCCTTTTAACCCATTTCCAATTTCCATTCCAATTGTTGGGACTATTATGATGCTTTCAAGGGGAAACATAGAAATTCAAACAATACACTTATGATCCTTCTAGTTACTCTTCAGATAATTAGAGTGGCTCTTCCAATGTCAACAATTACCCACTCAATGTTCATATACACTATTAAAATGTTCATTTAATACTGTTATTTTGTCTTCCTTGGTCATTTCGTTTGTTCCTCTAGTTCTGAAATGACTCTTCTAATGTCTTATATAGTCAAAATTTAGATTTTATATAGAAACCCAAATTACTATAACCAGTCATAAATCTTCGTCAAACCCATTTTTAACTTCACACAACTATGTTTTTGACATAAAAAATAATGAAATACCTCATTAATTTTTTTTAAATAATGTCATTTCTGTTCAGGATTAGAAGACAAGAAATGAAAACATATTCAAAAATTTCATTAGGTTATTAATTCCACCCTTTGTATTTTTTGTCAACATGAATCACCTATTTCAAATTTCAGAAACTCATTCATCTAACATAAAATCACAGAAAATATCACATAAGATATTTCATTAAACTATAACAGATGATAATATTGTTTTTTAGATATTTCCATTCATTGAGGAAAATCAATTTTTTGATAATTTATTTTAATATTATCAAATATAATTAATTGTCTCTTAAAATTAATTATTCTCCCAAATTTTCCACAACAACTACTCTATGTATGAAATTGAAAAGCTACATACTTTTTATGCATCTCATCCAATGACTACACATCCAAATCATAGTTGGGGTGCTTCACAATGTTTCTTAAGAGTGTGTGTCAGTATAAACCACTATGCTCAACTTTAAAGTATAAGACATGTCATTATGCATGATATACTTGAAGACGTATTCTAATTGATCTAGTTTAGGGATAAATTCTAGGTTTATGAGTACATTTTAAACTGACACTTTTTTAAATGAATATGATATCAATCTTACATAACATAGAGTGTTTCACTAAAATTTTGGTCTGGTGACTAACACTTTTATTAATTTGTCAAATCTTAAGAGGTGATTTAATCTTCACGCATAAATATTCAAACTACTCTTTCATCTAAATCTGTGAGGTAAAACAACTGGTATAGGCCACACACCCAGTCTATGTGGTTATTAAATAAAAAAAATGAATTTCTTTTAGTCATATTATATATATATTCTTCCCATAATAAATAATCATCATAAAATGGAATTTTTTTTCATAAAAATCTCTGCTCCAGTCCACATCAATGAATCTAGATAGATTCTAATGCATTTCATTCATGTTTAGTAGTCCAAATATGAATGTACCTTTGATGTATTTAGGAATTATTTTACTAATCAATATTTTTTATTTTGTGGTACCTGTTTGATAAATAGACCCAAATGTTAATGCAAAAAATATTTCAGGTCTAGAAGTTTGAAGATATAGTATGCTACTGATCATTTTTTTAAACACATTTTGATATTAAATTTACATACATAATCCTTGAATAGTTTTAAACCAACATATATTAGAGTAGAAATGGACTCATAGTCTTATTCATTGTGTTTCATCAACAATTATAAAAATATTTATTGGCGGAGAAAATTATATTCCTGTTTTCAAAAAAATTATTATCTCAAGAAGTATTTATCTCCCAATGATTCTCATTAACTTTATCACTTTATTATGTCCCCACTATTAAAAATAAATATTTATTACTTGAGGATGAATGATATAAATTTACATAAAGAAATGTTCCAATGATTTTTTGTCTCTTGGTCAACTTGAGTCATGCTCAGTGTAGAGAATAAGAGGTTAAAATACAAAAAAAATATCATTCAATATAAATGAATACAATACAACTTGTACCTACAATCAATTTTATTTTTCAGGGGATGAATAAATAATTTTTTTGTTGAAAACATAAATAAAAATTAATAAATTTGTATTTTTAAAAATTATATCTCTAAATATCTGAACTCATATCAACACCAAAATAAAAAGCATTCAGAACATAGCTCGCACGCTCTATTGTCTGAGGCAAACCCAAGAACTCCTTCAAATTTTATCACATTATTATCATTGATCAACGAAAATTACCTATATAAAACAATAATTTTATCTTTTTAAATATGGTTGAGATAATTTCAATATATTTCACTTGACATATAACATTTAATTACTTTTCCGAAATTGTAGATTTTTTATGAAAATAATATTTATTGGAAGAGTCTATGTCAAAAACTCCCCCTCAAGGGATAGTCCATATTCAATTCATCCATGTATATGTTTTCATTCGATTTTCTTTATAATAACAATATATAGATCCTAAAAATGTGTAATTTTCATAAATGTTAGTTTTTTTGGCATGGATATCTTAATTAGTTCTCCCCTTAAGAACTTGAATCATATTTAATTAACTGTAAAGTTATAACAAAAAGTGTAACATCTATTCACCGTAATGGGAGTAGCATGGTTGATAATTTCTCCTTAACCCAAAGACCTCATTTCATATTCCTCCAAGTATAGGTGATTACATCATGCTTCTTCTTCTAAATTTTCACAAAGTCCTAGGCAATATAGAAAATTACATCTTTTATTTTCATCCTTTTATAGAAAATTATTATTGATATTTTCTCTAAGTTATATGAAACATATGATGTTTTTATCCTTTTAAGTGTCTCCTATTTAGTTAAGAACATGATCTCTAATTTTATTAAATTATTTCTATCTAACTTTCACATTGCATATACCTATTTTGAAATTCAGTGGTTATCATTTATTGAAAAAAATTACTAAAAGCAATTTTTTCCATGTGGAATTACATATGTACCTTTTAAACAGTATTAACTAGAGGAACGTTTTTGTCTAATTATTTTTATAAATTAACTATCTATATGATAGTAGATTTTATTGGAAAGTGCTTTGTATTCTTGTTTTTTCACAAGACTTATTTTGATTTTTATGTACTAAGTCAACAATCATATTCTTTTCTTTTACTAATCATTCATCAATATCATCATTAGTGGATTGTTTGTGAAAATCCTTGGTGTGTTAACATTTTCATCAAAATAAGCATTATATTCTAGGTGAATAATTATTATTGATATTCTTGGTTTTTTGTTGAATATATTTATTCTTTTTAATAAAATATATTGTAAACACACATTCACTTATCTGTATCTTTATAATTTCTTATATACCTTTATCTATGAAAATGAAAATAGAATGGATGATTTAAAAATTCAAATATTCTCAAAATGAATAATTTAATTGTATTTTATATAGAATTTCACATGATTTTAACTTTCTTTGAAATAATTATACTTTCATTATTTTTCTACTTTGTTTCATCATTTCACCCATTTTTGTAAGCTCATATTTTCATGATAATGATGAAATGTTGTTTCAATAATCCATATCTGTTTACAAAAACCTATTATAGCACCATTATAACACCAAAAACCATGATATGTTTTGGATGAAAGTATTCAGTATATATTTCAATTCTTATTATAGTTGATATTTTACATATATTTGTTTGGATTCATTTGGTAAACCAACTCTATTATAAATTGTTAATTCCACCACATTTTCTATAGATGGTTCCACTATATTTCCACTCTCTATATTTTCCAAAAAAAAATTGTTACATTTATATATGTATGGGAAGAAATATTAGTAAATTAAAAATATTTGGGTTATGGGTTATGTTTCTATTTAATCAATATATTGATGCTTCTTCTGATCATATCATGTTATTTTTCAAACTATTATGGCCCATTTTATTGATAATAATATCCTAAAAATCTAGTTCATCTAAATAATTCACCCTAATAAAATAATAATATGAAACTTTTGGATATTCCATATTATTCAATTCCTCTTCAATATAGAAGCACATAAAGTTGGAGGAGTTTCTCTAATTCTCACATAATCAAGAAAATTATTCTCAAATTTTATTAAACTTTTTAATATCATTCTCATCAATTCATTTATTTCATATATGATTTTTTCAATATATATTACTATTATTTTTAATTATCCACCATCATATCGTATTTTAAATTCATGAATGTTTTCTATAGTTCTTCCACTACAATTTAATGTGATCCAAATAACTTTATAATGAAAGAAATTCACAAAAACTATTTATAAAATTATTATCCAAATATAGAAATATATTAAATATAATGTAGTACATACTATGCTTTGTCTATATGTTGTTTTTTAGAGTATTACATCATTAAAAATTATCTTATAAAGATTACATCATATCTTATTCTCTATTTGTAGCTATTTTTTACATTATTTAGACCCCTGATAAATTCATGTATATATAGGATAACATCAATGCGAACTATTTTTAAATAGTCATTCACTTTAATGTATTAGTCATCAAAAATTTAAATACAATTTTCCTCCTCAAACATAATGTAGCTTAATATTTGTTTCTCAAAATTATATATCTTAACAAATTTAGTAGTTGAATAATTATCACATTGAGAAATTTCAAGTACTGGAAGATCCTTCATTAATATTCATATTATTCTTAGTAAATTTACCTCAAATTTCTTCCTGATATTTTAGGTGTTGTGTGATATTTATATTTCCATTTTAGAATTGATGGGTATTGGGTTCTCTATGTGTACAATATATTACTTATTCATTCGAATCTATAGCTCAAAATGTTTAGTTAAACAAATTTGGAAACAAATTTAGATTGTTCCAACAATATCCCAAACATTATCTCTACGAACATGTCCTCAATATCTAATAAATAACATCATTCTTTTTTATTTACCATTCCTAGATCATATATAACAATTTATAAATATAAAAAGGGTGACATATATAGTGTGGGAATATAAAAAAACTAGTCGATAAGTACCACCTTTTAACTACCTATATGAGATATGATCAAGTGTATATAGTTGAACAAGCTAATAGGAATAAATGAAAATAAAATGAAAATAAATTATCATATAAGTATTAAAATTAAATTACATAATCTAAATTGAGTGTCAATTTCCACATTTTAACCAAAACATCATGGAGACCATTCACACCTATCGTGAGAAAAGATCAAAATCTAGGAAGAATGATTGTATTCATTATTTGTTATCATGTTAAGTTCACGCACATGAAAAAAATCTTCAAATGGGGTCATATGAATATAAAAGTGTTATTGTGAAATTGAAAATTTTAAAATTACAGGAATATGATGATGTGGTGGGACCAATGTTCAAAATACTAGAACTATTACAATTATAGGCAAGGTAAGTAGAAAAAATATGGTCAAATTCTAGGTCTATATGGTCAATGTGTAGAGACGAAATATTATTTCCTAATTAATTTTATTGTTACGTAAAGGATTGATGATACATGAGGTTTTATGGTAATTTTTGTTGTATAAATAAGGGTTTCATCATAAGGATATGTAATTTTTTCCCATAATGTTTCTAAAATCTCACATTGTTCCCCAGAAAGAGGAGTTGAATAGATGCATTCCTTTTTTAATGTCCCAACCTAGAATCCACTCAAATAGTGTCAGAAAACATTTTTTCACACATCATGTAAAGAACACCTAACCATATTATATAGGTTTCTTAGTTGATGTGAGGGTGTATTGTGTGCCATGAGGTTATTATACCCTTCATATTGGAGTATAACACAGCAAAATTAATAAATAAAACATAACTCAATCAATAAAAATCATAGAATTGTTATGTATTGCTCAAATAATTAATATTGTACCAAAATTATATAATAATTACATATGTGATACCTGTTTAAATAGATCCGCTATGGGATGTATTGGACTACTAATGTTGATCCATCACATCACAAGAAATTTTTGGTTTTTATGATCTCATGTACCATTTATTCCTTACTGGTGATATTCATTCAATGTGTGTTTAACCATTTTTAGTTTAGTATTTGTTATTTGCTGTTCAATTTTCTTAAATATTGTTTTTGGATTTTCTCGATAGAATATACTTAAGAACTACAATTTATTACATGATGTTTTTTTGGATATGTGATGAAAATGGTTACATCGATCAATCACTATATAGAAAATTACCTCTATTGATATTATTCCATATGTGATAAGAAACCTTTGTAATCATTCATCAATGTAAAATGGTTATGAAAATTAATTGGATACATAAGAATACATTTTCTTTGTCAATTAGATATGTAATTTAGATAATTGAATGAATCAGTTACGTGATTTTAATATGTAGTAAGATCTTCTAGATAGGTTTAAATGAATTTACTGTGTAACGAAAAGGGATATGTCAATTAAATTGAAATTTTTAAATTCGTATAAATTAATAAAGCACCAACATAATTTAATTTTTCTATGTGATTTTGTTTGCACAATAATAAGGTACTTAGAAAAATATTCAAAGGACACTAAATATAGTGGGGGAAAGGGGATACTTCATGATGAAACATTGCAAATCCTACTAGTAGTGTAGTCGATGCAATGATATAGGTTGTTTCTGTGAAATGACAAAGTCAAAAATAGATGGTTTCCTCTGCTAGACCAAGGAAATTTAAATATTTCTCTATGCTTCCTATGGAAGGGATTCCTCCCCTATGAGTCCTTAAATATTGAAAGAATCCTATCTGAATTTCACAGAGGGAATGATGGAAGACTTTATGTCGTGGAGGTGTGTCGGATCAAAATGATGAATGTATATGCTCAATATTTAATAGGCGGGGTGGATTTTATCCTTTAAAAAATTACGTTGGAACTTTTAAAGATGATAATGTTTAACAAATTTAAACAAGGTAAATTAACTATACCTCTATGTTCTACAAACTTGTTTGATTCTGTAAATGTTGTTCCAGAAACGAAATCCTATAAATGTTGTTCCAGAAATGAAAAATAAGAAATGTTTACAATGAAAAAGATTATACCTTAAAGCGTATAGAATCTCACTAATCAGAGTATACATGTATAAGAAAGTATAAGATAATTATACTTTCCTTATCAATCAAAATGTAGTAGAAAAAAAAACTTGAAACAATACATGTAACAAGTAAGAAAAATTTTATCCCAAAGAGTAGGGTATCCCACAACCATTGATAAAGGTCTCGTGATTTATAATTTCTTGAAATTATGTCTTACCCACACCAGGTTTAGCCCTCGATATGAATATCAGAGTATGTATTGCTATCTCTGCAGGCCCTCAAACATCAAGGTAGTCATCACCTCTGTCTTTCTATCCCCATAATACCTCAAATGTACTCAGTAAAATTCAGAGTCTCACAATAAAATTCTAATGAAGATGTTTAGTACACAAAAATCATGAGAGTCTCTCTCTAGAAATCACGTCATCATGTAATCTCTAGTGTTCTTGAACAGTTAGTTGTTTTTATCTAGTTCAAATGAGCTCATATTTATAGGCACATCTTCAAAGGTCGGATCCCTCCTCCAAAGATAATATTTTTCCTTGAATTTTGGAGTGACCTATACATGTGTCAATCAAACAATGGTTATTTAGTAAGATAATGCATGACATTGTTTTATAACTCAAACGAGAGTAAGAAAAAAATGGTTTCTTAACCAAATTCATTTTTCAAAGTCTACGAAAAAATAAAAATTAATAGTTTAACCAAACAACCATTTGGTGTCTATAATACATGTATATTCAGATTCTGTCTTCAAATGAATCAGGAACCTGAATTATGTAGAATTCTAGTGTATGAATTTCATGAAAATTTGGAGTCTTAATTCATTAGAATTTTGAGTCTAAATTCAGATAATTATGATTCTGAATTAATATGAATTAGTAGTTCGAATTCTTAATAATTCAGAATCTGAATTCATAAGAATTCAGAGTCTGGGTTCATAAGAATTCAAAGTCTGAATTCATAGAATTCAGAGTCTGAACTCAGAAAGTTTGGAGTCTGAATTTAGTGAATCTAGAGTATGAACTCAGAAAGATCAGAGTATGAATTTAGAGAATTCAGAACCAGAATTTGGATCTAGAAAATAAAATTCTCTATATCTAAGTATTTATAATATTTTGAGGTTTTAGATATGAAACTGAATTTTACACATAGAAATAAGATGAGTTAGGTTTTGAGAAATTATTATATGAATAATGAAAACATGGTAAGGATAAATTTTCCTTGGGGGAGGAAAATCTTCATTATGAATTCTTAGGTAATATAAAATTTTCCTTGAGATAGATTGTTTGTGATTTTCAAAACATGAAGGAATGGAAAATTCATAAGGAATCCTTATTGACTCCACAATCTCCCCCTTTTGGGAAAGCACAAACATCCTTACGAAAAGGAATATAAGGTCTTAGAAAATATTTTTCTGGACAATGAAAATAAAACATATCTTCCTTAACACATGGGAAATGATTAATATTACAAACTACCCATTAGGCATTAGAATCACTAAGGATCGTATTCTGGAATTCTAGATTGAGGCTTAGCATTTTATTGTATACAAATGTATTCTTGGGTAAGAACTCCCCCTTAGATGAACTCCTCCTTATATAGTGAAATTTCTTCTTTACTTAGTATTCTTTTTAACTTTACTTTCTCCCCATTTGTGCTTTTCAAAAATGAATACATGGAATGGAAAAGAAAATATGGTTCTTGAAATATTAGTACTGGACAACCAAATTTATAAAGAGCAACCCAAAATTTTATTTTGATCGGAAAAATTTATACAAGGAAGAAATACAAAAAAAGATCAGAATTGAACAAGATTATCCTTCCTTCTCTATCAGCACCAACTTCTTTACTATGGTTTTGAGCTTCTTGAGTTCCTTGTTATCCTCCTCTACATGTTTGAGAAGCTGGTCCTGATCTTCTATTTTCTTCTCTAACGCTTTGATTTCTTTTTTGAGTCATAAGAGATTCAACCTAACCCTTTAGAAATTCTTCTTACTTAATTAGATTCTCTTCTAACTCAATCATGTGATCCCTTTCTCTCATCTAACTCTGAGCAACTGAATATAATTTCCTATTCATATCATTCACTTCTTACTTCTGTGTATTTTCTTAAAGAGATAGATTTTTTCAAAAGACATCGTGAGATCTTTGGAATTACTATCTTCGGTTTCAAATGAATCCTTGACATTTTCTTGAAACTCATAAATAATTGTCATGTCTTCTACAATTTTCATTGACCAACTAGTCATCTTCTTGAAAGATCTATTGTGTGATTTGTAGTTTATGAAAAAGGTTTTGAAATCAGTCTCAAGTTTGACACACTTATCCATCACCATGGATAATTAATCCAATTTTTTATTTAAGGTATGCTAAAGCATCTATATTCTAGAGTATATTCTTGGAAATATAGGGATAGTTACAAAAACATTTTCAATTATTGTACTACAAAATCAAGTCCATGAGAGGATGATTCCAAAATAGATATTTTCCTTGGTGAGGATTATTTTTTCTATATTAGCAGCATTCCTCTTTGATGAAGAACCAACTTATTTCTTCTTCACCACTGCTCTTCTAGTTGTATCAAAAACCACATTTTTCCCCTTATTATCTTTCAGAATGTCTTCTTCTTGATTGGGTGATTTGTGCTCACTATCAGATAGTTGGACAATTTTATCTTTATCCACCACTTCCTTATTATCTCCTGCCTCACCATCCTCTCACTGAATGAAATCATGGTTGTAACTTTCATCTTCAGACACTTTGTTCACTTCTTCTCCACTTTTCTAATCTTTACCTTGGGTAGAAATTTTTGAAGACTCGTCATCCGAGGTTCAGAAAGATAATTTTTTAGAAGAGATTTCCTTCTCATGAAAATATTCAACAGGATTTATCAAGTCTTCAGTATCACCACTCCCTTCTTTTTCTTCTTCATCAACTTCATTTTGTTGAACTTTTTTTAGAGTAAAAAATTTCTCTCCCGGAGTCTCTGGTAATGATTCTATCAGAAAGGACTCTGGTGCCAGAATATTCTTAGATGCTTTCTCAGTAGCCTTCAGAAGCAATTGGACTATCTCTACACCAGATAACATTTTCTTCTTCTTCTTCTATTTCTCTTGCTTCTCATGATCTTTAGCTACCATTTCCATCGAATATTTTTACTCAGCAGGGTCCAGGACAAACTTAGGCTCCCCGTCTTTTTTATGTTTATTATCTTCTCTCCACTTTGTTACTACTTCATCAGGATATTCTTTTTTTCTTTTTTTGGGGGTGTTGACTGAATTTATTTAGCAGCTAGAGTCTTTTCCTTCTCTTCTACCTCTTTCACCTTCCTCTTCCTACCACCCATTTTAGTGGTTTTCATCCACCACCTATTTCTTTGAAAGAGTTTTAACTTCCTCTTCAAGAAAATCATATAATTATTCGTATTCATTGGAAAACCCAATATTCATCATTCTCAAGCTATCATCAATCAACAAAATGATATTTCAATTCCTAGACTTATAACTGCAAGATGTTTTGATGGATTCTAAACACCAAACAATCATCTTTGAAAAAATGGCTGGATACATAATAATTTGAAATTTCAAATTCCCGTTATTGATATTCTCAATCACAATCAGAATGTACATAACCAAATGTAGCTTCCATAGATTCACCAAGAAATCCAAAACATAGACGTCACTATTCATTAGAGTATCCTTATCACATTTTCTCATAATAATGAATCCTTGAACAAAAAATTCAAGAATCTGAATGTTTTTATACAGGTGAAGAATCTTTAGAGTCATTACATATGAGAGACCAAGACAAGACATGATTTATTCCTTAATAAAACTTCCTTGATCATCAGGTTGCTTGGGAGTACAGAACTCAGCTTCCCCTTCATAAGAAATACCATCCAAGCTTGCAACCTTGGTGTAAAAAGTGAATATGTCTTTCCACAACACATGAAATAAAACATACTCCTGCATTCATTCATAAATAATGTTACTTACTCATAGAACACTACTAACAACTCCGGATATACCAAATCCTGAGCTTTTGGTTTTGAAATACGTACACTCTCCTAGCCATTCAGTTTGATATTCTTTGAAACGATAGAGTCATATATGGCATAAAACATAAGATCAACTAAACTTTCTCTATATATCTACCATTCAGATATTGGCTTGACAGTCATTATTTATTTCTTGGAAAATATTTCTACTGAAATTTGGATGTAAGGAAGATCTGAGAAGTTCGGAACAATATTATGTTAGAAGGGAAGAACTCCAGCACAAACTAGCTTTGAGATCGATGTGGGACAACCATCGGGGGGTCCTTTATATAAAAGTTTGAGGCGATAGTTCAGCTTCCAAACTCAATCCAATGGTTCAAAAACCTTCTGTTCAGTTATGATGGCTAAAAATATGACCGAGGAATAATTTTGAAAGATTCTGATCTTTTTAGGTTTTTAAGGAAAACATTCGGATTTAAGGGAAAAAATGAATACTGAATTTTTTTCTTAAAACTGAATAAAATACCAGCAAGTAAAATGGATGATTACAAAAACATAGAAAAGGAAACATACCTCTTAGATTTCTAGAAAGATTCGTAATGGGGGTACTTCATTTTGAAGAACTTTAGATTCCAAATTTGTTTTTATGAAAACATTATTACATATAAAATAAGTACGTAAATTTTATGTACAAAAATATTCCTTATGAAAATTTTAAGTATGAAAAAATTTAGACTACAAAAAAATTTAGACTAAGAAAACATTTTAGACTATGAAAACATTTTAGACTATGAAGTATTTTTATACTATGAAAATTTGTAGAATATGAAAAAAAATTTATACAACGAAAACACTTTACACTTCAAAAAAAATCTATACAATAAAAAAATAGATTACGAAATATTTTTTGGCTACGAAGAAAATTTAGACTATTAAAAAAAATTAGACTATGAAAAAAAATTTAGACTACGAAAAAAATTTATACTATGAAAATTTAAATACTATGAAAATTTTTGACTACGAAAAATTTTTGACTAAGAAAATTTTTTGACAATGAAAAATTTTTAAACTACTAAAAATTTTATACTATGAAAAAATTTAGGCTGCAAAAAATTTTTAGAATCTAACAAACAAATTTACACCCCCTATGAAAAGGAGTACCTTACTGTAAGGATATTGGTTTGAACAATAAGTTAACAATGATGATTACCTTACTTTTATCATTCCTAACTTCTATTTAATGTATTCAAATCTATCAGATGGTAATGATTTTGTGAAAATATCATCAAGTTGATCTTGTATTCTGAAAATTTGATGAATGATATCTCCTTTTTGCGTGTGATCCCTAAGAATGTGATTTATAATATCTTTGTGTTTTTTCAGAGAGTGATGTGCAAGATTTTTACTTAAGGTAATGGCACAAGTATTATAAAAAAATTGTGTTTTGGTAAAACTCATACAATAGTCTCTGATTGTGTGTTGCATCCATAACACTTGATCACCACAACATCTAGTTACTACTTATTTAGCTTCAGCAGTGGAATGTGATACTTAGTGTTGTTTTTCCCTTGACCAAGAATCTGATGAATCTCCAAGGAAATGACACGTTCTGGTCGTACTTTTCCTATCCATTCTACATCCACCAATGGCAGCATCCAAAAAACTTTTTAAAATAAAATCATTTCCAGAAGCATATTAGATTTAATGATCCATGGTTCCCATTAAGTAGCAAAAAATCCTTTTCACTACCTTTAAATTAAATTCCTTAGGATTGGATTGATATATTGCACATCAGCATACTGAAAACATTATGTCTGGATGACTAGCTTTCACATAAAGTATACTTCCAAACATACCTCTAAAAGATGTTTCATCTATTTTTTTTCCAGCTTCATCTAGATCTAGTGAATTTGAGGTACCAATAGGAGTACTTATACTCATATTGTTTTCATATCCATACATTTTAAAAATATATTTAATATACTTATGTTGGTATATATAGATTCTATCTGGTTTTTGAGAAATTTTGAAACCATGGAATAATGAAAACTCATCAATCATACTCATTTCAAACTCATATTTCATTATATCTGCAAAGGAATTAGTTAAAGATTACTTAGTTGAACCAAATATAATGTCCTCAACATAAATTTGAACAATCAAAACATTTTTCTTATCTTTATTTATAAAAAGGTTTGCATAAGCAGTTCCCTTATCATAATTATTTGGTAGTAAAAATCAGTTAAGTATATCATACTAGGCTCTAGGGGATTGTTTGAGTCCATACAAAACTTTGGTAAGTTTGAAAACCTATTCAGGATGTTTTGAATCTTCAAAATTAGGAGGTTGTTCAACAAAAACATCCTCTTGAACACAACCATTAAGGAAAGTACATTTCACATCCATTTGAAAACATTTGAAATTGATGAATGCTAAAAGGGAAAGTAGAATACAAATAGATTGAAGTCTAGCTACTGGAGCATAGGTTTCTTCATAGCCTATTACTTCTTGTTGATTATAGCCTTTTTCAACCAATCTAGCTTTATTTCTTACTTCAATTCCATTTTCATCACAATTATTTCTGAAAACCTATTTTACCCCAATAACATAAATTTCCCTAGGTCTTTCAACCATGGTCCAGACTTTATTCTTTTCAAATTAAATTATCTCATTTTGTATAGCTTCTATCGAATCATCACTACCTAAAGATTCAGCAGTTATTTTTTGTTCTAATTGGGAAAGGAATGCTATATGTTCTATTTAATTTCTACAGGAACTCATGGTCCTTACTTGTTGATTTATATCACCAATTATACTATCACTGGGATGATTCTTAAGAAACAACTGATTTTTGTAGAACCTTTTCATCAACATAGGGTAGGAAATCTTCTGGGGTAAATGCTTCAGAAACATTTTCTTGAACATTTTCCTTATCCGAAGGATCTTCTATCAATAGTTGATAATCAGTTTTTGAAAACACATCTGAGGACGATGGTTGAGGATGTTTAAAAACAAATGGATCGGTTTCATCAAATTTTAAATGTATTGTTTCTTCAATAGTACATGTATTTTTATTTAAGACTCTATAAGCCTTAGATATTTTGGAGTAGCCTATGAAAATCCCTTCATCATATTTTGGTATGAATTTTTGTAGATTATCATCATAATTCAGAGGGAATACCTTGCAACCAAAAAACATGAAGTAGGAAAGTCTAGGTTTTCTACCATTCAATAACTCATAAGGAGTTTTTTTAAGAAAAGGTCTAATCAATACATGATTTATAGTATAGAAATCATTACTTATAACTTCAGCCCAAAAATGTTTAGCTACAGAATATTCACTCAACATGGTTCTCGTTAACTCTTGAAATATTCTATTTCTACTTTCAACAACACCATTTTTTTAGGTGTTATGGGTGCTAAGAAGTTATTAGTAATTTCTTTTTCTACTAAAAAAGGTTTCAAAATCCAAATTTTGAAATTCACCTCCATGATCACTACGAATAGTTATCAAAGGAAGGTTTTTCTCATTTTTACCTTTGGATTTGAAAAATTTGAACTAAGAAAAAGCTTTATATTTCTTTGCTAGAAAATAGACCCACATAAATCTAGTGTAATCATCAACTATGAAAAATACATAATATTTTCCTCCAATGCTTCTAGTTTGGGTTGGAGAAAAAAGATCCTTGTGAACCAAGTGTAATAAATCAGTAATTGAGACTTCACCAATTGATTTAAAACTTCATTTATGTTGCTTTCTGTTTTGAAAAGGATCAAAAACATTTTAAGAATCAAATATAGGCTTCGGTAGATCCTTAACAAGTCTTTTCATAGATATCTTGCAAAGGCTCCTATGGTTACGGTGTCCTAACTATCTATGCCACAACAAAAATTGATCTTCAATTTCACTAAGGCATGTTAGATATTGGATTCTAATTTCATTTAAATTTAGTGTGTAAACATTCTCTTCCCTATTGGAAGAATAAATAAACTCATCCTTGGAATTGTGTACAAAGTACTTGTCATTCCTAAAATTCACAAGGTAACATTCATCACATAATTGAATTATGATATTAAGGTTGTTCTTAAGAACCTTAACAAATAAAACATTTGAAATCAATGTTTTTTCAAGAAGAACTATGTAACCTAAACCAATAATTTCTCCCTTAGAATTATCTCCGAAACTTACATTTCCACCTTTAGTCTTGATAATATTTTCAAAGACGTTTTTGTTATCAATCATATGATAGGTACATCCACTATCCATGTACCATGTATCGTTGTTGGTACTATCTTTATTTTCCTGAAAATAAGAGTGTTAGAATTTTGGATCCCAAACATTATTATATCTGAAAAATTATAAAGAATTTTTTTTGGAATCCACATTTTCATTGAAAAATAAGCTATATAAAAATCTAAAGGCTGAGTTTTATTTAAGGAACATTTTATTTCTCAATGCCCACCACACCAAATCATAGTACTGAATGAAGCACTTTGAGGAACAAAATAATCGTTACTAAAAATCAGGGTTGAACTAGAAAACCAATACAATGATTATTCCTTAAAGGCCAAATTTGGGAATGCAAATTATCAAAATTTTCCTTCCCAAAGATAACATCTGATAATCACTTCTTCAAGGAAAATATTTATAACATTAGTCTAATAACTATATTCTTATCCTTAAAAACATCAGTTTTAGCACTACAGTTAGGCTCGAAAATATTTTTCATAGAAATTACTTTTTTCTAGATCCTTAGAAGGTTTATCCTTCTCAGAATTATATTTTTCAAGGTTTTTTGAAATATTTTCAAAATCATGGTTTTTCATATCAAGATCATTAGAAATATCTGAAATTTCCTTATCATGCTTATTTCAGACATTAGAATTTTAATTCTCAAGGAGCTTCGCAAACCTAGAAACATCATCACGGGTAGGTAAAGTATTATCTTCATCAGAAGAAGGTTCATCATCTCAAGATTCATAATATTTACTATCACCATAGTTATCATTCAAGTATACATTGGTCTTGGATTAAGCATTGTGTACCTTATCCATTAAACAATGATTTTCAATAGGTAACATGGCTTGTAAACCAAGATTCTTCTGTCCAGATGATTCTTAATCTAAGGATTCATCAGAAGAGTCTCCACCACTAGAACTCCAGCTATCATTAGCTTTCATGAAATTATTAGATTTAGCTTTTTAGTACATATTTATTTTCCTATCAGAATACTTTTCATTTCTATATTTTCTCTTAAGCATTGGAAAATATTGCCTTATATGTCCCGCACATTTGCATTCATAACATGTGACTTCAGAGTCTTTCTTATAATTTCATTCTTTATTATTATATCTATACTGAAAGTATTTTTTCCCAACTATCTTGTTCATCCTTCAAGTAAGATTAGCTAGTTCATTCTCAGAATGTTCAAATTCACTTGATTTATATAAAATAGTGACATTATTAGATTTAGATCCTGTAACACTCTTAGGAGTCTTGGATTTAATATGATTTGAAGTAGTTGTAAAAGAAACACTTCCATTCCAATTCTTATTCTTAACATTGTCAAAATCTCTTTTCATTCTTGTTTCATATTGAAGAAGAGTTCGAAAAATCTCATCAAGAGTGATCTGTGAGACTTTCGTATTGTCATCTATACATGTCATCTTGGATTCCCACTGATTAGGAATGATGACCATAATCTAGTATAAAAGTTCCTCACCATCCAATCCTTTTTCATAGATGAATTGTAAGCTGTTGACAATAGTCATAAATCTCTATTGTACCATACATGTAGGTTCTCCCTAATGAAAACAAAAAACATGGTACTCGCCTCTAAGCATGGCTATTATAATATCAATAACTTGGGAAGTTCCAAAATGAGTTACTTCAAGATTATTCCAAATAAAATTTGTAGCTTCATAAGGATAAATTTGGTTATATATATTCTGAGTCATTGAACACAACAATGTATTGTGTACCATATAGTTTAGTTGATATTCTGACTTTTCTTGATTTTTAAAAGTTCTGACTTCCTTATCTGAATTCTTGTAATCTCCAATTAGCATAGTAATGTTGTCCACTCTAGCATTAATGAAAAAATTCTTCATAGGATATCTCCAATATTCAAAATCATTCAAATAAAAATAGGTGGTGTAGTAAAATTAATATTGTCAATTGAACTAACATTCATTCCTTCCATCTCAATGAAAATATCTTTCTACACAAACTTCTCAGTAACAAACATTCTTTAACATGGATAAAAATATCCTAATAAAAGAAAATATAGAAAAATGAAAAACATGAGCAAAAAAACTTATATGTGAGTATAAGTATTTCTGAGACCTCCTCTTATAAAAATATAGTATCGAAATGATGAATGTAGATGCTCAAGATACAAAAGGTGGGGTGAATTTTATCCTTTAAAAAATTCCTTTGGAACTTTTAAAGACGATAATGTTTAACAATGTTAACCAAAGTAAATTCACTAGACCTATATGTTCTACAAACTTACTTGATTCAGAAAATGTGGTTCCGAAAAAGAAATTTCGGAAATGTGGTTCTAGAAATGAAACTTAAGAAATGTTTACAACAAAAAATATTCTACCATAAATCAAATTGAATATCACTAATCAACTTATAAAAGTACAAGAAATTATAAGATAATTATACATTCCTTATCAATCAAAATTCATAAGAAAAACAAACATGAAACAATACACATAACAAGTACGAAATCTTATAACCCAAAGAGTAGGGTATCCAAAAACCATGGATAAAGGTCCCTTGATTCATGCTTTCAATAAAGTATATCTTACAAACACCAGGGTAAGCCCTCCATATAAATATCGGAGTCTGTCTTGCTATCCCCACAATCCCTCAAACATCAATGTAGTTGGAACCCTTGTCTTTTTATCCATGGAATACCTTGAATTTACTTAGAAACATTTAGAGTTTCAAGAAGAAATTATGAACAAGATGTTCAGTACACACAAAGCATGTGAGTCTCACTCTAGAAACCACATCAGCATGTAATCTCTAGAGTTCTAGAATATTCAGTTGTTTTGAGATCATTCAAATGAGCTCCTATTTATAGTCACATATTTAACGGTCGGTTCCCTTCTCTAAGGGTCATATTTTTCATTGAATTTCAGAGGGACCAGTACACGTGTCACTCAAACAATGGTTAGTTAGTAACAGAATGCACAACATTGTTTTATAACTCAAACAGATATATGAAAAATATTGTTTCATAACCAAATTAATTTTTCAGAGGTTATGAAAAAATAAAAATTTGGATTCTAACCAAAATACCATTCGATGTATATAATACATGTATATTCAGATTCTGTCTACCAAAGAATCTGGAACCTGAATTCAATAGAATTTCAGTGTTAGAATTTCAAGGAAATTTCCAGTCTGAATTTATAAGAATTTGGAGTCTGAATTCAAACAATTCGGATTCTAAATTCATAAGAATTCAGTGTCTGAGTTCAAAATAATTTTTATTTTGAATTCAAAAGAATTCGGAGTCTAGATTAATAAGAATTATTAATATGAATTCATTGAATTCAGTGTCTGAACTCAGAATTGTTGGAGTCTGAATTCAGAGAATTCCGAGCATGAACTCAAAAATTTTGAAGTCTAAATTTAGAGAATTCAGAACCTGAATTCGGATCCTAAAAACAGAATGCTCTATATCTAGGTATATATAAGATTCCGAGGTTTTATATACAAAACCAAATTTTACACATAGAAATAAAATGAGTTATTCTTAGAGAAATTATGATATGAACAATGAAAACATGGTAAGGATAAATTTTTCTTCAGGAAGGAAATTCATCCTTTGAAATTCTTATGGAAATAAAAAAAAATTGAGATAGAGTGTTTGTGATTTTCAGAACATGAAGGAATATAAAATTCATAATGAATCCTTGTTGACTCAACAAGCGGATGACAGTCGACATCCCGATTCTAAGAAACCTGACCAAATTTTCCTCCAATGGTGAAGTAGAAGTTTCTTTTCACTGCAACCTTAACCCATTCCCCCCCTGGTGCCTATAAATAGCCATATTCCTCCACTCCAAATTATCAAGACCCCAACCTTTCGTCATCAGAATTACCAAATCATGAATCACCCTTTTCTTTGCAATCCAACCTGTAAAATGAATCATATGATGTACTTGAGTATTTTGAAACGATTTTCTCTTTGCTCAAAATTGCCCCCTCTTCAAAGAGGGATGCCATTCACGAATCTTATGGTTAATCACAATGGAAGGAGGCACCTTCAAGTACTTGATACTTCATGATGCACCAGGGCATCACAAAGAACCCTCCATGAACATGTGAACCCCATGCTTAGGCTGGGTTACTATACTTTGCAAAGTGTTGTCCTTTTCAAATCCATATCATCTATGAGACCTATGATCAATGAATCCATGTCCTCTACATGTCATTTTCTCTATGAAGCGCTATCATCTATGATCCCCTTGCTCTAAAAATCCTTATCCTCTATGAGCCACATGCTCTGTGAGTCCCTGTCATCTGTGAGCCTTGTTCTCTATAAATCCCTATCCTCCATGAATCCATATGATCTATAAATCCATGTTATATAAAAGTCACTTAATCCCATGAAGCCATGTTCTCTATGATCCCCTATCGTTCGTGATCCCCTGAGCTTCGCAATGAACCTCTCTATGAGGCATCTTACATCGAGAACCCCTTTTTGTGCAGACCTCCATGCTTGTACAACGTGATTACCTACTCTATCAACTGTCTATTCATGTTGTGTTGCTTTGCCTCATTCTCCATCGCATAGGTATGATAACATATATTGCTTCTTCACATAGCCATGCTAACGTGAAACCCTCAATAGATCACTATGCAACCCTTTTTCTCGATGGAATTACTTATGCCTTCCCTCCCTAAAGATTGGGTTGGTACATGTTATGTATGTCCTAGGGGTGAGGAGTAAATACTCATCATCTGAGTTGGAGGACATTAAACATCCAACAACTGACATCCATAAGACGTGAAGTTATTTGTGGTCATCACATAAGTGAAATGCCTCTATAGGATCAAGAAAGAAATGATCACTGGCGCCATATAACTCCCTTACCCCAATCTGCATTATCTCCATGAACACCTCAGGAAATATCTGCATAAGCCCTGACCCATCTTGTTAGGGAACTCTATTTATGTTTTCCATATTCTCCATGAACATCTAGACCCGTACTCAGGCCTCCCTCTATGAGTAAGAAGCCATCTGTTTCATCCATGGTACACTAACCATGAATAAGCCCCATTCCATTCCTCTCTGATTCAGCTATCACAACGTGATCATCAGGTTTTTATTTCCTCTTGTTTCTCACATCGAGCATGATTCACATGGGCTTAGAGTAAACATCGACCATGACGTCATCTATGGTCCACCATAGTATGTAAGAAGAAAACCACTCTCTATTGAACTACACAGAATTTGATCCTTGCCATTTTCATAAAAGGAACGTAGGAATCCAATCTAAGGTTTAGGCCCATAAACTGTCTTTCCCAATATTCTTCATATTTGTTCATTCTCATACTGCATGACATTAAACTATATTCCCCTATTGTTCTGAAAGAACTGTATGTATTCAAACTATGTGGGTTTTTATCCTTGTCTCTTAGATAGAGTACATTGGATGACTCCCTATGGTTCTACCCAAAATAATAGAAAACATCTATTTCCCCTTTGTTGGGACCCAAATCCCTTGTTCACCCCTTAATGGTGCCATACTAGTTCCTAAAAAACAATATATGTGTAATACCTTAACTAAATACATGCACCTCTAACCAAGTGTGTCCCTCCTGTGATGGGCTACTAACCATGTGTATTCCACAACAAGTCATCAGTTTGCTGTCATTTGTGCGCACTCTATTTCCATGCCCCATCACAGATCTATGTAAACATTGATTCCATGCCTCAAGGATATATAGAAAAAACCTTCTTGGTTCAATCCCAATATAGTCCACTCTTCACCATTTATTGGTTCTACCTCAATTAATTCCACAATTTGACACTTCCTCCATATCAATCATGACATTAATTCAGTTGCCACATCTCGATGAAATCTTCCCATCCATTCAGGCCGCTAATCTCTTGTAATCCCCAGCATGACTTCTAGTATATTTCCATTTTGTACCCACCAATACACTGATTCACCCTCTCAAACTATGTGGGTTTTGATACCTACCTTACAAATAGGTTACATTGGAATCCTATTTGAGGATCAATCCCTTCAAATGGTAAAACGTGGTGTACCCATTGGTGAGACCAAATAATCCTCTGATACCCCCATTAAGGTGTCCATATCAGCCTTCACGATGTGATATCTTCTCTCTATGTGGCACAAAAGCTATGATCTATCCTCATTGGGTGTCTTGATCCACCCATCTTTTAAAATGTCGAGGTGATACCTCATAGTGATATACTCATCTAATTCACTCTCATAAGTGTTTTGGTATGTCCGATCTATCTCAGATGGACATTATACTTATGACATACACCATGTTAAACATGGGAAAGTGAGGAAAAACTGGGATACATACAACCGGAAAATAAATCCCCACATTTGATTGGGGATTCCTCAGTCTTCTCGACCCTCGATAATCCCTATCATAATGGGAATAAATCCCGGTGTACTAGTGCTTCATCGTCCCAACACGCTAGTGTTTTCTAAATGACTACTCCCCTAAACAAAGGCTACTTCCTTGAAATGATCACATGGAATGCCCTAACATAAGTATTGTAATTATCCATAATCTAGAAAGATATGGTACTATAAAGATTTTCATGAACAATGACTTAATATTTATTTATAAATCCTTAGTAGGATAGGCCTATATCACATAATCACATTTCAATTAAAGAGAAAACGTCTCTAAAGAAGTGATGAATACTGACCTCCATTTTAATGTGGGGTTGTGGGGAAACAAAAACATTACGCTTTCTCCTTGACAGATGGATACACGCAGCAAAGTGAAAGAATCATAAAAATAAATAGTTAACCCAACGTGAAAACATATCCTCAATATAGGGATTATTAGCATTTGGGGCATCAGCAGATAATAATGTCACCAGATCTAGTTATCTGGATCCAGGTCCCTCCATTAAAATAGTAGTCCTATCATGAAACTCACCATGATTTGGGGTAGTTAATTGTTGGGCATCATGGTCTGTGATGTTGTCAATGTGGAGCACTCTATATATCCATGGAAGATAGAACTACACTGAGGAACATGACATTGCTTTCATATTTTTTTACTAATGGATGAATTTTATTGCTTTGCAGGTCCTAATATAAAACCATAGTAAATGATCAACTCTTGCGTATAGACGTATGGGTAGTGGCAATGCCAACATGGCAGTCCCACACAAAACAGTCGCTTATGTGACAACTATTTGAGACCATAGCTATCGGGCTCCCTTTCCCCATATAACCCCCAAAAATAATTAAAAGGATGGTAATTAATACTGTTTTATGTCGATACAAATAAAAGGGGGTCATATCGGTAGGGGATATGGCCATCCAAGACCTGGATCCCTCCATGAATCATCAACACCACTATCTCCAGAGGCTGCATAATGAGCTGATTCTCCCCACTCCGCCCTTCAATAGATTCTGGGGCCTATCCCCGAAGCACTCTTATAATTCACTTCCTTATAGGAATGATATAAGTGATCCTCGAGTCCTACCAAGTTTGAATTCATTCATGGAACCACCACAGAGGGATCCAACATGGCCAGGTTAGCATTGCTTGCTAGTCCCACAACCACAAGAGAAGATGGACCATACTAGTGCATAGCTGGATCGACAGATCGGGTGTCAACATCTGGTACAAGTAATGGAAGACACCTGTCAGGGGACATCATCTTCCACATCTTCTATGGTATGAGCCACCAATGACATGCTCTATTGACCCCCACTTTTCGATACATATTAGGGGAACTTCCATGTCTAAGAGTAGAAGCACATCCATGCCCAGTCCAGAGTGATGCACCAACCACCCAACAAGTAGGATAATTTGACTCCTCTGGCCCTCGACACAAGTGGCATCCATCACGGGCCAACCCACGATGATGAAGGTCAGTATGGAGGTCCTACAATACCATAATTAAAAACATTATAGGTACTCATTACTCGTTAATACAACGACGAGGTCCTCCCCATTCCACCATCCTTGGCTTGAGAAATTTTCCCCCCTATCTTGTTGACACTCAGCACGAAGGTCCTCCTCGTACACTTGGATTCAGGTAGGAAAATTTCCCTTTACTACCAGGATATCAAAATTAAGATCCTCCATTCCCTGTCACTTACCATCATGGAGGTCATCCCCATGTTCTCACCGACTCCATAGTTGGCCCTCAACACTTCATTGATGATCGTTATGGGGGGCTTTCCCCTATCCACTATGGTTAGTATGAAGTCCCAATTCATACCACAGCTACCATAGCTGACCAACCTGAAGGTACTAACCATTCTACAAAATATCACCATGGAGGTTGTCCCCAAGTGATTACAAGCACTATTGGAGGCCCTCCCCACTCCACCACCCTCAATCATAGAGAACCTTCCTATGTTCCATTTGAAATTTTCCCAGGGGAATCTTGTTCCCCGGTTTTCACGAGCGGAGGTCCTCCCCACTCAAGCACCAACCCAAGAGGAGGTCCTCCCCATATCAAAAAATCTACCATGAATTGAATTACCATAATGGGTTAGGATGGAGAGTCTTCACTACTATATGAATAATCTTATGAATCCTCAAACCGCAATAATCCCCATCCGCTTTTTAGATTTAACTGCATAGAGTGATTCGATGATGGAATATTCACCCTGATCCTCTATGTCGGGGGCTGGGGAAGGAACAAGGATTATCAGCCTCGTCATTCCAAAATGTGAGATCCACCATATCCCTTCATCCCTCTCAAGATACATATTGGAGGAGGAATATTTTTCTCTTTTATATGGACTAGCCGTACAGTTCATCTTATCGTCAACAAGATTATTCTCTACCTCAACAAGAGATAATGTAGAGTTATTATAGGGACCAATAATGGAATAGAAATAGCATGAACCACCTCCAATTACTGCATCCCCTACAAAGGAATCAGTGGTAATTAGTCCATATTACAAGGATGTGTTGTTGATGTTATTTTATTCTCCAGGAAGTAGCCCAATATGTGGTTGTTTGTCAGCTCGTGCGTCGTACTCTCCACTGACCTTCCCACCATTACAAAGGTCCGTATTAGTGTCGTTACTAGTTCCTGAACCTCCCACAATTGGTGAATGGTTCAATCAATGGTTGGATCCCATGTCCGAGCTGAGATGTTTGTGGTACATTCTCATAGAAGATCATTTATCAAAGATGATTTGGGAAGTTGTAATTACAAACATCCACATTCTAGATTCCATTACATAATACTAGGTTGTGTGCCTCTATAGAACCATAAGAATGATGAATTTCCATCTCATTCAATGACTGTTATCTTACCCAAAAAGTCAGAAACACATCGAGGAAAACGGTCGACAGTGCCACCTAGTTGAATTGGTTGTAATCCCTATTGCTCAAAACCCTGTGTTACCAGGTTGTCATAAAACCCTCAAACAACAATGTGTTTAGAGATTCACTATGCTCTATAATGTTAGCATGGATGCTTCCTCGCATGTCTGGATCTATGTTTGCGAGCAACATGTTGCCCTACATATCAGTCCTATCATGCGCCATCCTGGATCACCAGGTCCTATTGATGATATTCCTCCTGGCTTCTTCACTTTGAACATGTCCATTCATGAGATATACCAAGAATGGGGCATTGCCACAAGTCTTGGAGAATAGGAACACCATATGGGGGTAGTACAACACCCAAAAGTCAATGAATATGTCCATACTTTCCAAAAAATAACCGTTCTATGACTTCCCACACCTTCCTTGTCTTTTCCCCTCGATCGAGACCCCAACAAGGGTAATGAGAAAATTGGGACTATCAAACCCACTTTCCCATCTTGCTCAGGGTAAAATATGGAATATGACCCTGAAAAGGTGGTGTTGCATCAATAGATTACTGAAAAAAATATGGTTGATGAGCTCCTCATAGAGAATGTCGCAGAAAAAAGACCCAATTATTGTAATCCTATACTGGGGTAGTAGGGGCAGTGGCAGGAACAACTTCTTCCCAGTGAGTTTCCTCTTGGTGATCTCGATAACCCTATCCATCTAGATAGAGTAGATGTCAGTGTTTATGAAAATATGTTCTGATATGCATCACCAAATACACCTCCACTATGCGATGACTTGAATCATGATCTGTGTTAGATTCCTCCAGTCTCTCCACAGGTCCGACCAGCTGTTCCATATGTTATTCTCACAGCTCCTCAGGTAATTCCACCAGTCGTTCCCATCATAAAATGTTGTTGTTTCCTAAATTGAAGAACCTGCAAACAAATTGGTGGTTCAGGACCCCTGTCATGATCATAATCATCATACAGATGATCTAATAGAAGAACTTATTGCTCACTATGAGGCTCTAGAAACTCGACAGATGAAAATCCGGCCTGATGACTAGCCATATCCAACATGAGTGGAAGATATTCCAGCACCCTCCAGGTTTCTGAAATCCTACCATCTCCCCCATTAATGGGATGGGTGATCTACTATAGTATCTGGACCACTTTATTTCAAGGTGTGGACACATGCTAGAAACTCCATCATAGAAGGAGCCCGCCAAGCTCTGGTGTTTCGTACAAACTCTAGAAGGGCTAGTGTATATCTGGTAAAACTAGTTCCCCATTTGGCGCATAGATGGTTGGGAGAATCCTCATAGGCAGTTTCTTTAATGTTCAGTTCCAAGACCTGAAAGACTAGTATTGTTGATAACTTAAAGTGTACAAAAAGGATTGATGATCAATTCATAGACATTTTCACCAGGTCTAAGGGATTCACATATTCAGTCTATATGCCAGTAACCTAGGAATATGTTTTAACGATGTCCATGGGGAATGTAATGAAGGAACTGGTCCCTTATCTCATTACTATGAATATCCTAGGTTGGTTCCATGATTTCTCTGAAAAATATCGACACTAAGAAGAATCCTTGCAACAAGCCAAGTAGGCACATCCATTACCTTCTCTAGATCTTGCAGTAAGATCTGTAAAGACCAAGACAATTATGATTGCGCAAAAAGAGGCCCCAATATAGATGTAATTGTTATTGATTGATCCACCTCCACAGAATCACCATGGACTACAACCTCAGGTGAAAATTCTAGCTCCGTTGTGCCCGCTTCAGAATCATTAGGTGCTCTTGTGCAATGCACCACTACCACCTAGTTGTGATAATCATGTTCCACTCCTCGACAGGCTCCACCATCCCCTATTTTGTGCAAGGCTCTTAGATCTCCATTCTCGAATTAGAGGAACTAGAACTACTAATTTAATGAGTCTCAATTTCTCCATTATTTTTAAGGAACATTGGACTTTGGAATACTATGGATTCCAAAATGCTAGAGTCCCGAAGGGGAGAATCTTACAGATATCCCCAATTCATTCACCTATCATTGATTCCTTGGGCACACCCTCATGCAGTGCTATGTGTTTTAAAACTATCTCAAAGACCATGTTGATAACAACATAGTCAGATTTGGTTCAGCCTATACAAAAGTGATATGTGTGTTTATAAATCCTAATAACAATAACGAGGGTGAATGATAATAGGTTTCTAATAGCGTGTCAAAAAAATGAGATGAACAGATGTATCACCGGGTAGTTTACCATGCCTTTGTTATTATCTATTCATGTTTAATGTGGCATGAGCCTTTAGAGGTAACGATCCTACATTCGGCTACTACATCTACATAAACATATCGACCTCTTTCCTCTCAGGGGTGTATGCACCAACATCAGAAGGGAAAACAAATCCCTCTAAATGTGAAAAACCTATCTCATAATCTCTATAATTTCATGCCCCTAGAGATAGGTATTCCACCCATAATCCACCTAGTAATGGATGATTCTTCATGTGACAACCAGGATAATGCTTTGGATAATATCATCAAACTAGTAAACCAGTACATGATTCCCAATGAGGAAGAGTGCTAGGAAGACCCTCCCAACGTCCCCAGTTGATGTCATTTTAAATGAATCCACCAGTATGTGAATCACTAGAATTTATTGGTCATCACTATAATAAAAACCATTCACTCCATCGATACTATACATAAGGTTGAGTGCAGGGCTCAACTCGTGCATCATTCTCGTCTCATTTCATCAAATTCACCCATCCACAATATTTACTGGATGATTAGGTAGATCCACCAATTTTGTGTTATGATCAACCATGTTCTGTTTTCAATGGACCTTAGTCACCTTGAAATTAGATGATAGAAACTCTATGTGGTTAGACTAGTGAGTAGTGGGAAATCTATAGAATCAGTCAAAATCTATGGATTCGACCAACAACACCCGTCATTCCTCCTTCAGTTGAGCGACCTCCTACCAGAAGAGGTGTATTCCCCATGAGGAAATACTATATCCTCAAGAACCGTTCCATAATTCCCCTTAGGATCTCAATCCAAGAGTAACTCCACCTATCTACGGATACGAACTAAGCCATCACAAAGGCTTTAAGGATCCCCACACTTTTGAATCAAATGTTTCAGCCGCAGAAGCCTTCCATGTTGAGGAATCCATGTATGTTTAATTTCAGACCATTATCTCTTCATTTGGAGAATATTAAACTTATACAATATAGGGGAACATCCTCCCACTATACATCACTATCTAGTACAATGGCATGGAGGTCCAATACTGTCTTTTCAATATGGTCTCTAGGATCAATTTTATCCCTACTCAAATAATCTGCAATATGGGGTTGTCTGAAATAGATCAGAGTCCCTATTAACTAAAGAATTATGGTTATGATATGAGAGAGTAGACATTAGTCTTCAAGATACGCCTGAGGAAATAGTTCAGTGGTCTATTTTCCATTACTGAGGTCATGGTTGTCTCATAGGACAATGTTTACACTACATTAATGGGTATACCATGGATCCACCTACTTGCGGCTGTCCCATCATCATAACACTAATTTCTTATGTACTCCCATGATGGTCAATTAGGTTTACTCCAAGGTGATGCATCTCCCTTTACCTCTTATGAAGCATGCTACTTGGATTTCGACTACCTCAGGAGAAAGGATAAGTAGGTTCAGGCCAATGAGGTTGAATAAACTACTTTTGTGGCTATACCATGGATGGACTAAGATAATTCCAATGTCCTGTCGATACAATGATTGGTGTCCATGACGCCAAACTTGGGGTACTTTTTTATTGTCTCTAGGATTATGGGGAAGCACATTCCCAGGTATAAGGAACCCTGGAATATCACCTTGTATTCCCACACAAATTAGGCTTAGGTAAACTAGATCCCTTTACCCCTATAAGGTATTGGGATGTCCTCCCAATGGAAATAGAAACATGTCATAATTTCTTGTTTCATTGGGATGGGATAAATCATCTTAATCCGATACACCACTATTTCTCTGATATTATAAAGCATATCCCCTTGGGTCGAAGGCCCGATGTAATCAGATCATCAACATTCGTCACCATGGTTTCAATGGTGTCGGGGTCCCCCTATGAGGTTTCCACTACCACTCAGGCTGACACTAATGTCTGACCAGGATCAAAAAAATTAGAATAGTGGCCTCCGACTCAAGATTCTATATCCATGGATGATGAAGATAATTTGGAAGATTATCCTCCTAAATTTTAATAGGACATATCCACTATGGTCTATGAGCTGGTAGAAGTAAACCTCAACACTGAGATTGATCTGAAGTGAACACTGATCATCTCAGCCATGTCTATAGAAGTGTAGCAGAAATAAGTGTATTTATTGAAAGAACGTCTAGATGTATTTTCATGGAGCTATAAAAAGTTTCCAACATGGTATCCTTAGGTCGTAGTACAACACCTTGTACTCCTGATAAACCATCATGGAATTAAGAAACCTCCCAAAAAGTTACACCCCTCTCATGGTGCCATGTTTGAGGTCGATATTTATAAGATCATCATAGTGTACTTCATCAAGGAGGTCTAGTTCCCCACATGGTTAGCTAACATTATTCCCATTAGGATGAAGAATGGACATATCAGAGTTTGTATAGACATCGGGGAACTCACCATCACTATCCAAAGGTTGATTTTCCCCTTCCAATGACAGAACTATTGATTTACACCACCAAAATATTCTAGGCTCTCTCATTCATGGATTCTTATTATGGATATAATAAAATATGAATGTCCCCTGAGGATTAATATTCTACCACCTTCAGGGAACCACAAGGAACCTTTTTCTATAGGTTAATGCCTTTTTGGTCTAATGAATGTAGATTCCACCTTTCTGCATGCCATGAACATCAAATTAAATCTGATCCATTGGAAATTTTAGAATGCTACATAGATCATCTAGTGATTAAATATCACCAACGTCATGGTCGTCTCAGTGATCTTGAGAAAGTGTTCAGCTACCTTTTCTCCGGGGATTTGAAGGTGAACGCCTTGAAGTGTTCCTTTGGGGTAATATCAATAATTTTTCTAAGATTCATTGTCAGATATAGAGGGATTTAGATCGATCTAGAGAATATCAGAACTATTAGTTGGATGCCTCCACTAAGAAATATTATGGAGCAAAAGTATTTCAGGTACACTTAGCCTATATAAGATGATTCATCAAAAACCATGCTAGAAATTTTAAGCCACTTTTGTGGATCATGAAGAAGGGTAATTATTATTAATGGGAAGAGAAATGTCATATTTATTTTCAGGAAATCAAGAAGTATCTACTATATCCATTAGTTATGATGTTTCCAATTTTAAAAAGTCGATGGTCCTCTATGTGATTGCTCTAGAATGTCCATCGATTCCATTCTAACCTAGAAGAACATTGTGGGGATGGAGAACAATTTGTACTATCTAATATGAATGATTCTCTATGAAAATACTAGATATTATTCTATTAATAAGATCTTACTTTTTTTGGTATTCAATGTGAAAAATTTTCAACATTACTTGTAACAACATG
The DNA here is from genome assembly GCA_963277665.1 of Viscum album. NCBI lineage: Eukaryota > Viridiplantae > Streptophyta > Magnoliopsida > Santalales > Viscaceae > Viscum > Viscum album. Next base: position 185,677,153 of record OY728133.1, on the reverse strand, counting down.
ACATTCAACTACTGTACCGAGTGGATTTGATGAAGTACATTCTCATCTTTCCCATGTTGGCAGGCTATATAGCTTGGTGGGTAGTGATACTTCAATAGATCTACATTATTTTTCCCCCATAATGATATAAATGTACATGCATTGGAAGAACTTATTTACACCCATCCATCACCTGTAGGGTAGTATCTATATATTATCAATCCAGATGAGGCAATCCCCTCAGTGGAAAAATTCGTTTGGTGTTGGAAGATGCACTCCAATGGCATTTCTGGCCATCTTATTTGAAAAAGGCTCAATGATCCAAGAATTAATGGGTAGGTCTAGGTATCTAGTTCATTATACCTACACAAGTAGTCATTCCCTTTTCATTTATATTGTAAAAAGGTTACACCAACTACAAGGGTGAGTATCAAGCCCTCATCACTGGTCTTAAAATAGTGCATGAGATTGATGTTCGCCACAAACATATGGACACGGACTCCGAACTAGTCATCATGATGATCAATAGTGACTACTTCATTTGGAAGTAAGATCTCATACCCTTTATAGAGTGCACTATTCAGGTGATAGCCCAGTTCCCTTATCATATAGAAGATTCCCATGTCCCTGGATCGTAGAACGGCCACAAGGATTCCATGGGAAGATATACTACATCTCTTTGAAAGACTGACTGGGAAGATCAGATCTTTCAGGTGGTGCATCAGAGAGTCATATCTCCCGTCATAATGAACGATGATGAAAACCGATAGGTATTCCATCTTACTGTTGATTCATCCACATTAGGACCCCGGGTCCCCCTGCCACAATACTGGAAGGAGCCACTAGTTTGATTACTCCCCTTATCAAGTATCTATGGTACGATAATCTCATGTTAGAAATATCCAATCATGAATGAATCCATTATCCCGTAGTACAGTTTACCCTCTATAGTGTTCTAATGATTGATCAGATCCTCTTAGAGTGTGGGTTCTATGGAGTGCTACTCTTCTAAATACAAGGAGATGAGATTCCCCACCTTATGTAGGAAGTTCATGTGGGTTCCTACAGATCCCATTAGGCAAGGATGTAGCTATCCCATCAGATCTGATGATTTGGTTTCTTATGGCCCACCATGTTCCATGACTACATTGAGTTTTATAAGGGGTTCCACACATGCCAGATACATGTTATTATTGTTCTTCAGCCACCCGAACCTCTCTATACTACCACGTACTCCTTTCCCTTTATAGTCTATGGACTTGATGTCAGGGGACCATACCCACCGCAAATAGCTCGCCAGTGTAGGTTAATTCTAACCGCCATAAATTTATTTTCCTAGTGGGAAGAGGATATTTCCCTCAATGAATTCAATGCACATTCTGTCATTGTCATTTTGGGATCTAATATCATCCACCTGTTTGGAGTCCCTCATGCTGTTCTCAATGATAACGACACCATCTTTCAGTAGTTGAGCGGATGAAAATGCACTCCAAGTAAAACATCCATTATAATCATACCTCTCGCAATCATGTGAAAGAAAATTGGAAGATAGAGGTGTTCTTAAACACTCTCTAATATTTTGGAAATTGTGGTTGGTCAGAACATAGAATGTTGTCTGAAAAAAATCCCTAATGCTCTCTGGGATTACTAGATGATGACTCGTAATTACACCCAGGTGACCTTATATATTTTGGTGTATATTATAGAGGTACTCTAGCCCATCGATAATCAGTTACCATCACTTCGGAGATCCTTCTAATATTAGTAGACGTGATACAAGATAGAATAAGTCTATATGGTTAACTTGAATACCTCGATGAGAATAGGCTTTATTCCTTACCCAATATGGAGAGGCATCAGAACAAGATAACCAGAGTATTCAATAATTTTTTTTGACTCTATTGTTTCATTCAATGTGACATGTTATTCTCCATGATAATTCTAATTATACCCAAAATGAAGCAACCAATGATAGAGCCCAAATGAGAGGGACATTACATCATTCAAATGGTTTACCGCAATGGTGTGTATTATCTAGTCAATATGGATGGTGAGCGCATCACTCCTCCTACCAATTTCATGATCCTCACTTAGTACTTATATTGAGTATACCCTTTTAATGACGTACGACATTAATGTGTATTTTGTATGAGATATAAGACCTTAAAATAAGATCCCATTAATAATTCATGATGAAAAAATGAAAGCGATAATCACACATTATGGTATGATCTATATGATCTTAGAATAAGATCCCCCGTATCCTTACTACATGGTGTAAAACTTCAATGGTACCACCATGCTTCACGTATCCTATCATTTGGGTCTCCATTTCAATTTAATTATGAATGGATCCCCTTAGTGGCATGGTCTCATGCCACCTTGCTTCACCTACCTTTTTGGGCCAATATCCTAGAAGATCTTGAACTACAATTTGTCACAAATCTCACATTGGAAATATGTTCATCGGTCGATGTTCAATTTTTTTATTCCCATTCAAGGGGACATGATATAGATACTGTGTTGTGAAGATTGTTAGGAGCTATTATCAAACATTGTCGCCAACCCCATAGTCTTCTAAATATTGGGCACAATCATTTACGTCTTTCTGCCCTTTGGTTTCACACATGTGACATTAAATTGTGAATCTATGTTCTGAGATCTATGACATTTAACTAAGATCTCTAGCATCCTTACCTCATTAGAATAAACTGCACGGGTCTCAATAACTACATTTATCTTGATTCCAATCTTTATGGGATATGATGGAATGCCCAATCATTTTTTTCAGGTCCGGCCCCCATTTTTAGAAATCTTATCATTCAATTTGAACCTTTTACTAAGTTCTATTGAGGGTATGTGGTGTGGTGAGGACTTATTTACTTATTCATTTCAATAACCATTCTACATAACTCTCTTGAGAGATCTCCATTCCATTACCTTACCACATGATGTTAAACTATAAAACATTTTCAGAAATATGTGTGCCTTGATTCTCATCATTATGGGATATATAGGAACTCCCCCTGAAATTTTGTCATTGGGTCTATCATGAAGTGTCATAAATTCTAACTTGTTTCTAGCATCTTGAAATAAGTATCTCAGGAGCATGTGGTGTGGTATGAACTTTTTTCCTAATTCACATCAAGTTTTCAATAGAAGCTCCTTGTCCTAACCTTCTAAAGAATCCTTGGTACATTGTTTCCTTACTACATGACATTAAAATTGATACCCATTAAGAATTTCTTGTGGAATGATTCTCACCCTTATCATATATGTAGAAATGTTATGAAATTTTGTCTTCAGGTCCAACCCTAAGTTCCTTGATCTTTTCTCACCCATTGGCCTGATGTCCACCCTGGGATTGTGCATGGTGTGGTGTGGAATATTGTCCTCATTCACATCAGAATGCTTTATCACGCCATGTGTATTCCCTTTAAGACCTTGATATTCCACATGTGTTAAAACCATATGATGTTAAACTATGTTTCCTAATCTCACAGAAAATTAAACTATTTAATATTTTCTACACAATGTTAAAGTTCATGGGATGGTCCAATTAATGAATTTAATCTATGACACTATCCTCATGGACACACGATGAAAAATATCACCTCATTGTGGTTTCCTCATTTGAGAGGGAATCATGTCTGGCATCCGTTATCCACCATGATATTTTTCAAGGCCTAAATGTAGATTGATTCATGTGGAGACACCTAGATTTTCCATCCTAGGTCTGTTGCTCCAAAAAAACACCCACAATGAAGAACAAACAATATCCATCAAATGCATATCTTTTTAGGTCATGGGCCATACCTTCACAAAAATCCATGTTTAGAACTACATGTGGATTGATTTCCACCCTTATGGGATATGTAAGAAGTCCCTAGCTTTTTGCCTTTGGGTCCAACCCTAGGTACCTCAAATCGTACCTTCTTTCCGTACCCTTGGATTGATCTCTTTTTAAAGCACATGGTGTGGTATAAACCATTTTTTCTTCATTCACATCGGTTTTATACTATCAATAGCATGTACCTCCTTTAAGGGACATCCCTTCAATTTACCCCATCCTTACCATATGAAATTAAATATCACGGTTCTCAATAACTACATAATGCTTGATTCCCCCCTCTATGGGATATGTAGTAATTCCCAGACATGTTTTCCTCAGGTCCAACCTTAGTTTTTTCTATTCCTTCTCTCAGACCCTTAGATAGGGTTCTCTCCTAGTATCATGAGTGGTGTGGCATGTGGACTAATTTGTTCCTCATTCACATCAAGTTATTCTTCCATGCCACACATTTTTCTCTCTTGAGAATCCTCTACCCCCTGCATCCTTACTACATGATTATAAACTCAATGGTGAGTCCATAACTACACATGGATCTATTCGCACCATTATGGGATATGTTGGAACCCCATACATTTTGTCTTTGGATCCATCCATAGGTTCATCAATCCATTTTTTACTTTTTACTCCACTCACCTCCTTGAGTTTTCCATCATTAATTGGACCCCATTACCATTTTTATGCCTCACCAATGTCCTCAAATGAACTACGGTTGAGGACATAGAGTGTGGGATTATGTATGGACAAGATTTCATCTGTTTTAATGGTTAGTATCTCCGTTTATTTGGGATTCCATCATCTTTCACATCCAAAAGGACCCCTAGATGGTATGGGTTCTTAGCCTTATGGATCTCCTACTGTTCTATGCCAACATCCCAGATGATTTTGAATGACATTATAATACTAGACCCATGTTGAAAATTAGGTTAGTGATCAAATATATCTTGTTATTACCATTTCAGGCCACATGACATGGATGCTATGTTTTGAATAAGGTCAATAGTTATCCTCCATAGTTATTCCATCCCCATTACACCCCAAGTAGTGTTCTCATGATACACATACCTTTCCAACCCATCATTTTGAAGTTGAATTTTAACACCCTTGGTGTTATCCCTCCAAGAACCTTTATTCATTAAATGGATGAATAAATGTCATAGGGTCATGTTTTACTCCACACCATCTCCCACTACATATTATTCCATGTGTTATAAAGATCTTTTCCACCCTTGTTTCGCACACTATGCATAGATCATGTGGTCATAGTAATGTGGGTATGGTTTGTTCCTTTATGGATGATCAACATTTCTTATGGTTCGAGGTCTATAAACATAAACTAATATCTCTTAAGTCCTTATAAGAGTATGTAAAAATATATCTACTTAATTTAGATTGTGTGTTGATAACTACCCATCCATATAATGTTTTCATTTAAGACGACATTGTCCCCCAATAAATGGCCTTTTTCCATTCCATGTTTAAGAAATATTTGATGCTTGATTCTCACCATTGTCAAATATGTAGAGACACTCGTGAAATATACCTTCGGGTCTAGTCATAGATTTATGAACCTTGTCTATCCATTTTTTTGGGTCTTTTCTCCTTAAAAAGGTTTGATCTGGTATAGATTTATTATATCATACCCATGTTGGGTCTTCCCTGTGGTGCTACACTGCACATCTCTAAGCCTTATGGTCCAAAATATTAGACCTTAAACTAGGATATTTTGCCATAAATCCCATACATCATGAAATTTAATTGGATGTATTCTTTTAGAAGTGTATTTTGTGAGATGTAATTTTTTATCCACATTCACGTTAGGATTGAAATAACCACACTGCATACCATCCTTAAGAGATCTCCATCCTTGTTCCATACAACATGATGATAAACTGCACATTCCTATCCCGCACACAGGACATTAAACTGGGCACTTTTACGGTCTGATCTGTAAAACCTTGATATGGATTCATCCCATAAATGTCCTCACAATGTTAAACTACATAACAATTATGATATTTTTCTTTAAAAGTGGATATAATACTATTTTGTTATTGGCTACCTGCCAAAACACTTTCATGAAGTACGTGTGTCTTGATTCCCATCCTTATGGGATATGTACCGACACTTATGACTTTTTCTGTGGTCCAGTCACATCCACATTCACCTCTACATCCCATTCTGGTGTGGGTTCTCCCAAAAGTATGTGGTGTGGTGAGGACTTCTTCGTCACTCAATAATTTTGGGCTCATAATAAATGAACCATCTATTTCCTTCAAGATTACCAATCCTTACACTCATCATGATGACACATAAAATTCACGGGTAATGTTTGCACCATTAACATTCCGTCATTTGGGTTTTTTTAACTTCAACATCCAAATGGACCCCTAAACGTAATGGATTCTAGGCCTCAGTGCTCTCCTACCTTCTTGGACCAACATCCCAGAGGATTTCAAACGACAACATGATACATGTTCTGTGTATCTCATCTAGTAAGCGGTAGACCCTCATTTGTTTTTTTACCATTATAGGATTATGTGAAATGAATTTTGTGTTTCAATAATGGTCAATAGTTATCCTTTATTGTTATATATCTCCCATCACACCACAAATTTCAAATGCTGTGAATTGTTTGTTTAATGCCCATTTCCATTTCACATATCCTCAACACACATGGTGTTGTAAATCCATGAATTTGCATGAGTTGAGTAGGAATGTTGTCTTTTCTAGGACATTTCCATCCCAATATATCATTTCCACCCTTTCACTCTCTTGATAGACAAGGAATACCATAAATTTCTCTTTATTTCCTAAATAGATCTTGGCTCACATAAGTTTAGGGGTTTTGGTAGGGTAATATCCCTATACGAGACTATGTGACCCATTGGTCCTTCTATATGACCTTAAGCTGTGACACTATCATCCTCACCACATGACATTAAACAGATCAAAATACAAATAAATATGTCAGTCACGATTCATTCCCTTACAGTTTACGTAGAGTCATTTGAGAATATGATCCCTCGTTCTAGCCATATAACAGTAAACACGATGTCTTGACCGTCTTGGACCCAAACTCCCCTTTCAGAAACATGTAGTATGGTGTGGAATTTTTTGGTGATCACTCCCATGGTGTTATGAAATGCACCACAGATTTCACATTTTGGGTACCCATGTCCTCAAATCATTAATTTAAACTGAAGCTCTACCCCGAACAAGTTCATGATAACCCATGATAATTATTGGATGTGTGAAACGAATGGTCGATTGTCGCCTATCGACCGGTCAAAGTTCTGATGCTCTGCTAATGTGTATAGCAGCACTCGGGTCGAATCCTCGGTGATGATACTTTTTAAATAGTCGATTGTTTTTAGTTGAATGTATTTTGATTAGGGGGTTTGTTTGTAGAGCTTAATTTAAATGATTGATATATTATTATTGATTTACAAAATTGATAAATATTGGGGAGAGTTCATCATTAGGTAGTTATTATTTTGATATCCTTGAGCTTTTCTTTATATTTTATTAAATTAACTCACATGAAACAAGATGACGTTGATTAGAATTCCTAAGTGTTAAGGCTTTAATCCAACATTTAACATAACTTAAGGTTCTAATATCAATCAGAGATTATTGATTGTGGTGTATTTATGTTTCAAATAATCCATGTAAACCACATGTTAAACAAAACAAGTCATCAATCCATGCCATATTAAGTGCAACATACTCAATGTTAATTCAAAGAATATTAATCGAGAAAAATCTCTCAATCACTTAACATAACTATATTATAACTCACCCCAATGAAATATTTACTCATCCATTTGGGTGTATAATAAAAAGGTTATAATTATTATGATTATAATTTATGATGTGAAGAAAAATAAAGGGATAAGAAAAAAGTTGTGCATCAAACACACAAACACAAACAATGATGATAATTAAAAATGGATTTTCAATTGAATGAGGATAAAAAAGAAAAGAGGGGATTAAAATTTATTTAAACTATTTTAAGAATATTAATATTAATCTACATAAGTTGGATGAGAATAAGATATATTAAAGAAGAAACTTTCATTAAAATGGAATTACAAAACACAAACTTACAAGATTACAAACGAAGAACAACACAAAAGTGAAAGGAAACAAAGAGAGGAGGAAATGTCTCTCATGTAAAAACATGTGTATGGATGGTCCTCCCATGACTTTTTAAATACATTTTTCGTGCCAATTGATGCTCCTTTCTTCTAAAATTCCAACTTTTTTGAAGGAGAGGAGGGGATGCATTTATACCCCCTGGAAGTGGACTATTTTCATTCAAAGTCTATCCCTCCACATGAATCGCCATTTTCCCTATTCAGATAGCTGAATCTCGAGATATATACTTATTAAATGTTGTATATAGTAATTTTTTCCAACCTCTCTCAAAAGTTTGAATCATTTGGACCTATGGATCCAAAGTTATGGCTGGTTTATTAAACCAATTTAATCTGTCCATTTCAATCCAATCTTTTTTAGGTCCAAACTATGAAACGGTTTTTGAATTGTAATATGCCTTCAATACCAAATTATTTCTTCAGAAAATTCTTCCACCTATATATCTTATCTCAAAATGAAAAATCTCAGCTCAATTTGATGATTACATCATGAGATATGTCATTAATAGTGTCTGGATTTTAATCCACGGCCGGAATGGTGGGATAGATTTTAAAGCTTTATTTGGGCCCCTTGTTCTTGGATTTGGGCCCAAATTTTTTTATCTGTTATTCATTTTGATAATCAGGAACATATGGACATGTTTACTAAAATTTGAACTTCAGGATTTAGACCAGTAACTCAATCGTCATGGCTATTCCAGTTTCTTCACAAATTCTTTGGGTCATCTTGTGTGATCCATGTAATCCTTTGAATGGAAGAATTGGCTCATGATCTCATCTAATTAAATGTTTTATATTGAATTAGGAATTCGAAAAAACAATAACCATGAAATTTTGATCATTAGGGTGAGAGTTATAAATAAAATAGTAAACTGACCCAATTGGACTACATCTAAAAATGCTCAAAAATTATACTTAGTATTAAAACATTAATATTTCACACAAATTATGCACATTTCCTATAAAATTAGTAACGGGGGTATATAATAAGTCATGAAAATATTAATAATATCAACTCCCCCACACTTAGTCTTGTGCATGTACTCATGTGAAATAAATATAATAACATAACAAAATCATTTTCACTCACCAACAAATATTAACATTTTGTTTTCTCCAATCAGGGGAGGTTTATACTATTTAACTCATACATATTGAATTCCCCCACATTTTTTTACAGAAAAAATGTTCCAAAACTAATTTATTTATTCATGATCAAATTTAGAAATGGAAAATGTGCACACTCCAAACTCACACTTCTCAAGATGATAAAATTCATTTGTAGAGGTTCACTCTTTCACCAACCAAAAGTGAAAATATTATAGTTTGAAAGAGCTCTCATCTTCCAATACCTATCCAAAGTTCACAAGAATAAATAGGTCTTTTTAAGGGGTTTTTTATTCATATGGGACAGTAGGAATATAATGTCCAAGAGAGAGAAGAAGAGGGGTAAAACACCAATATAGAAAAAGTAATGCACATTTTTTGAAATAAAACATGGAAGGTAATGAAAACACATATCTACAAGGGAATGATTGTGTGATTAATGACACAATAGAGTAAAAAACATTTAAGGGGATTAGAAGTTGAAATATTTACAAACCACAAAATTTCTCCCAATGACATAAGAATATAATTCAAGTGTACTTTTTTTCTTTTTTTTTCTCTTTTTACGAACATTGAACTTGGAAAAGATCTCTCACTCATATTTTAACCCATGATTGATCTCCTCACGACACTAATTTTAATATTTATAAAATGATCAAAGTTTGAGGAAGAGTGATTTTCGACCTACCCAAGAAACAACCCAATCATTATTTTATTCTCTTTTGTTCCCTTTTTTTTATTTTTTTTATTTTGTTTTTGATTTTTTTGATTTTTGAACACTTGTCAATATCATTTAAATAGTTACATAAATGAAAGTACATTACATTCCCCAGAACACACTGATTGAAAACATCTCCCTCACATTGAAATTGATGCTTTCCCTTAAGCATATAACAACACGGTGAAATCATCAAAGGGTACCCATAATGAAATCCACCCCCCACTCGTAAATTTCAAAATATAATGCAACGACAATCCATGTTGATATTGGGTGGGAAAAGGTATGTGGCTTGTAATGGGGCTGTCAAAGAAAAGGTTTTCATAGGCTCAAAGGAGATTTCAAAAGGATGATTAATTTAAGGGAAATTGGAGGCTATTTGGCTATTGTGATTCTCATGTGGTTCAAAGAAATGCCTCTATCATATTAATACAAACTAATGTAGTAAATTCATCTCGAAGGTCTACAAACTCAAGATTCCCAAATGGGGGTGAGAACAATCATTTTGAATAGATGGCCATAGGTGTCCTTGGAAAGAAAGAAATTGTTCTTCCTCGTGGTTTGGGAAAAGTATTTTCCAAATCAATAACTGAGCATTCAAATTAAATAATTATTGACACAAAATTCTATATCCAAATTTATGATGAAAATAAAAAAGAATTGAGATAAAAACATGTCTGTTAACTCCCCAAAATGGTTGGACAAAATATGAAAATTAGAAGGTGAGTAATCCTGACACTTGATTTTTTTTATATATTTTTTTTGTTATGATTCTTTTTTTGTTTAGGTTTTGTTAGTTTATAATAAAGATACACCCACAAAAAAGAGAAAGTGAAAAATAAAGGTTTTGACAAAAAAGTGGTAAAAATGAAACAGGGAGGAAGAAGAAGAAAGAGGTAGAGAGAGGAAGAGATATAGAGAGAGTTAAAGGGAAAGAGGTGCCCCCTAGTTTAGATTTTGTGGGTTTCCATCACCATCTAGTGGTGGGTCGACTGAAAAATATGGGGATCCTGTGGATGTTGAGGTTGTTCTAGGATTGCGTGCCCTCTCATGGTGTTGCCTTAACCGATGTCCATTAACTGTGAATGTCTTTTTGGAAGAGGGTTCTTGGACTTGAACTGCACCAAATGGGTAAACATGAGTAATAACAAAAGGACCTTCCCCATGAGAATTAAGCTTACCTGGGTGAAGCTGAAATCAAGAATTGAAGAGCATTACCTTTTCACCATCATGAAATAACATTCTCAGGATGTGTTTATCATGGAGTGCCTTGGATTTTTCTTTTTAGAGATTAGAATTCTCCTAATAGTCAATTTGATGCTCCTCCAGTTCAGCTAATTGCAACAATCATTCTTCACCAGATTTTTCACAACCAAAATTACAGGTTTTTATAGCCCCAAAAGACTTATTTTGGATTTCAACAGGTAGATGACATGCTTTACCAAAAACTAGCCTAAAAGAATACATCCCAATGGGTGTTTTATAGGCTGTTCGATAAGCCCAACGTGTTTCACCATTTCTTTTAGGCTAGTCTTTTCTGGTGGGTTTTACAATTCTCTCATGAACTCTTTTCACTTATCTATTAGAAAGTCAGTCCATTCCGTTTGTTTGGGGATGGTATGTAGTTGATCTTTAATGTACAACTGCATTCTTTTTCAAAAGAGATTCCATGGTTCTTTTACAAAAATGGGTTCCTAAGTCACTTATCAAGGCACGTGGTGTGCCAAATCGTTGGAATATTTGTGTCTTTAAGAACTTACTAACAGAATGTGAATCATATGTTCTAGTGAGTTTGGCCTCGACCCACCTAGAAACATAATCAACCGCAAGAAGGATGTATGAGAATCCATTAGAAGGTGGAAATGGTCCCATGAAATCGATACACCAAACATCTACAATCTCAAAGAAAATTAATGTCTTTGGGGGTATTTCATTTGTCTTTGAAATGGTACCAAAATATTTTCATGTGGTACATGATTGAAAGAACTCATGTGAGTCATAGAATAATGAATGGAAGAAGAATACAGAGTCTAGGACCTTTTGAGAGGTCCTTTATGGTCCAAATTTTCCACCTCCGAGAATTGAGTGACATATTTAAAATATGGAAGAATGTTCTTTTTCATCGACACATATCTTTATTACCATGTCATCCCCAGTTTTCCAAAGTTTATTTTCATCACAAATATTTTATTTTGAATCACTTTTTGACTTTATTTTTTGTTCTTTTGGAAAAATTTCAGTAAAAACACCAAAAACCAAGTAATTTACAATTGGGGCATACCATTGTTTTTTTGGAGTGAGATATGAAAGGTGATTAGTAGGGAATTCAGGATCAATGACTTTTGAATGAGAAGAATTAGAAATTATACTCAAGTGATTCACCACATGGTTTTATTTCCCTAGTCTATATTTGATTTCAGGGTCAAACTCTTAGATCATTAGGATCTATCTTATTATCCATGGGTTGGAAACACTTTTCATGAGTAAAAACTTTATAGCAGAATGATATGTGAAGATGATGTTTTTGGCACCTAAGAGATATGGCATGAATTTAACTAAGGCAAAAACCACTTATAAAAGTTAATTTTCAGTGATATTGTAGTGAGATAGAGTTTTATCCAATGTTATTGAGGCATAATAGATGACATGGGGAATCTTTTATCTTCTTTGACCAAGAAAATCCCCAACAGTTCTATCAGAATCATCTCACATCATCTCAAAGGGTAAGGACCAATCTGGGGGTTGGATTATTGGGGCAGATGTTAGAGCAGTTTTGAGTTCAACAAAGGCTCTCTTACAAACCTCATCGAAATGGAAAGTGATATCATTTTGGAGTAACCGAGTGAGTGGTATGGAAATTCTACTAAAGTTATGGATGAATCTCTGATAAAAACCGGCATGACTGAGAAATGAACGGATGTCTCGAACAAAAGCGGGTTGAGGAAGTGATTGGGTCACTTAAATATTGGAAGTATCAACTTCAATACCATCTTTTGAAACCACGTGCCATAGAACAATCCCATTTGCAACCATGAAGTGACATTTTTAGAAAGTTAACACAAGGGTGCACTTGACACACTTTTGGAGGACTGGAGAGAGTTAACTCAAACAAGATTCAAATGACTCCCTATAAATTGTGAAGTCATCCATGAATAATTTCATGTAGAGTTCATTGAATTCCTAAAAGATACTCATCATACACCTCTTTAATATTGTAGGAGCATCTCAAAGACCAAAATTAATTATTCTATATGCATATGTTCTAAAGGGTCATGTCAAAGTAGTCTTTTCATGGTCCTGAGGAGCGATTGGGATTTAGAAGTAGCTGGTGTATCCATGAAGAAAGCAATAGTGTGACTTTCTGGAAAATAATTCTAGCATTTGATCAAGGAATGGAAGAGGTTAGTGATATTTTCTTGTTTCAACATTCAATTTCCTATATTCGATGCACACACACCATTTGTTCTTCACTCGAGGAATGACTACCTCTCCATGTTCATTTGTGACAACAGTTATCCCACCCTTCTTAGGTACAACTTGAATTGTACTAACCCATTCACTATCAGAAATTGGGTAGATAATACCAACTTGAAGAAGCTTGGTGATCTCTTCCCTAACTACCTAATGTATGAGTGGATTGAGTCTTCTTTGTGGTTTTCTAATTGGTGTGGATGACTCCTCATGATGGATGTGATGCATGAAAATGGAAGGGTTGATTCCCAGTATGTCATCTAGGGTCCTCCCTAAAGCCTTTTTTTCCTCTAACACTTGAACCTGTTTGGACTCTTCGGTTTTAGTAAGTGAAGCATAGATAATTCTAGGATATGAGTGATCATGTAAATGGAATGCATATTTTAGGTGTTCAGGAAGAGGTTTTAGATCAGTCTCATATTTCATTTTTGTGTTGGACAACTGAGGAATGGATGATGGGACTTCAGTTGCTTTGAATTCATTTTCCATAATATTGTACAAGGTGGCGTAGTAGAGATCAGAGATGACATGGGATTCAAGAGAGTTTTCAAGATCCTCTTGATTGATAGTGTCTATGAAAGAAATGTCCACATAAACTTCTCCATTTATGAATTTGATAACAATGGTGCAGATATCACAAGATCCTTTTCCATTTGAACATGAAGAACATGGTGGATTGGGGTTCGATTGACTCTTAGAAGTGTCCTCATAAGCATGGATTGAGAATGACGAGTGATCTTTATATGGGTATCGCATCGCTTGGAAAATGTTGAACTTGACCAGTTGGTCACTGTTTCCGACTCTTTCGCTGGGGCGCACGCGCATCCGTCACATAGCGAAGGATGCGCGGCTTGTGGCCCCACATTCCCAATTGCCAAAGGTGGGTGGCATCTGTTCCTTGTTCAGGGATGTCTGCTCCTTGATCGAAACCGGGGTGATGGGATGTCAGTTCTTCCTTCTGTGGATTCCTCCTCAGATCTCGTCACCTAGTCCGGGTCTCCCTCATAGATTTAAGACGTATTCATGAATCTCGTTCCTGGTGCCATATCTTCATGGACACTAGTTAATTATGCTACTTCTGTCGATACGTTCCAAGGGGTCTGGTCGGGGTAGCAACCTTCGTTGTGGAGAATGGTCACGTTGGGGCGTCGTTGGCATGTCTTGACGCTGGGGGATTGGCATGTCTGTCTTCTATCCCTTATTATAGGTCTTCTCGAGGGCGCGGAAGCCCGAGGCATCCCACATCAAACGTTGAGAATTGGAATGCCATTGGAATTTATCTGAGGTTTTCCTCAGCCTCCCATGTTTAACACAGGGTATGATACGAGTTTAACGTCTTGTGGAGTCGGATCGGACTGATCGGAACACTGAGAGTGGATCAGATAAAAGAACCCCCTGAAGGGAACTTCGATGTTGGGGTCCAGCACGTGGGTGGATCTCGGATGTTGTGGAGTGGAATGAGGTGGCATGATCACACCGGGATGTGGCGGCTCGGGTAGGAATCAGGATGGGTGATTGAGTGAAGGGCTTGAACCTCATGGGGCTTCCTACGTATACCCATGGCAGGGAATCAAAGTCCACGTAGTTCGAAGATACGGTGGGACACCTGAAAGGGAAACCCGTGAGAATGAACGTGTGGATGGGACCTAGGGGGATTAAGACCTCTGGGCTAGGTCATGAGCTTCCCAAGGCACGTGGGGTCGAGGGATATGTCAGGATGGGGGATGAATGGTGGATACGGGGCATACTCTCTGAGGCGTCCCATAATGGGGGATATGAGGTTTATGCTCTAAGCCGGCCCACAATGGTGGATATGGGTCTAAAGCTCTGAGGCGGCCCACAATGGTGGTTGGTGAACTGAAACTAAGGGGTCGGAACAACCGAGTGATGGGCATGAACCTTGTCGAGGCTACCTACATACTATGCCTTATCACAGATCAAAGTCCACGTAGTTCAGGCATACAGTTTAACATCATGTGGGATGACATATAGTTTAACGTCATGCGGGATAGGGCATACAGTTTAACGTCATGCAGGATGGGGCAAACAGTTTAACGTCATGCAGGATGGGGCAAATAGTTTAACTTCATGTTGGATGGGAAATTTTGGGCTTACGCTCTGAGGCGGCCCAAGGTGTTGGCAAATCAACGAGAAGCGGTCGGAACTATTGGATAGAGGTCTTGAACCTCATGGTGGCTACCTACGTACCATGGTTTAGCATGGATCAAAGTCCCAGTAGTTCGTTGGGATGGGGCTTCTGCTCTGAGGTGTCCCATAATAGGATGTCATGGTCGATGATCACTCTAAGACCATGTGTATCTTGCTCGGTGTGAGAAACAAGAGGCAGCAGGGGCCATACCATCATGTCGCGAAGGGTGAGTCCGTGAGAAGCAGAGAGGGGCTTACGCGTTGAGCAGCCCATGGTGTCGGGGCTTACTCCACGATGGAGGCCCGAGATCTGACAAAGCACAGAGGGAGAGGGATTTGGGACTGAGCAAATGAGATGCCTCGTTCCCTGTCACACCCTCCCCTGGCCTTGGCTATGGGGAAGTACGGAGGTGCATGGGTGCTACCTTCCAAAGGATGGGTGAGGGGATTATACTATGAGGAAGCCCTTCCCCCATGAACTAATGCCACTCTGAGAGGGAGGATATCATTACCTGTGAGCAAGATTCCATTCCTGTGGAGACGAGCGGTGTATAGAATGTCTGAGCTGGGGGGACCCTGCGTGCGGGGAATGAGGTCGGATCACAGTTTTACGTCGTGTGTTGAGGACGAGGTGCTTGGCAGTTTAACGTCCTGCTGCTCGGACGAGGTGGGTTTGTGCCACACCCCAAGGGATTACATGCCCGACACCCTCTACCCCTTGTGGGAGGGAAGGTATCAGTAAGGACGTAAGGAAAGGGGGCCGCATGGTGAACCATCAAGGGGTCCACATTAGTGTGGCTAAGAGAAGAAGAAATAGCTGTTAGCGTGCCTATGAGAAGGAGCATAAGGCAAAGAAACTCAAAGGAAAACACCACCCAAGGGACCTTGAAATTACTTCGTATGAGCTTGGAAGGTCGTACGGAAAAACAGCGCATGGTGTGCATGACCAGTATGGAGGACATCGGGCACCTATGTAGGGAGGCACCCGAGGGGTGTCAAGGTGAAGGGTCCTAGGGATTACGCACAAAGAGAAGGTTTGCGTGCAAAACACCTGGATGGCGTGTAATTGGGGCAGGAAGATTGCGCGAAAAGAAGGTGAATTGCGAGCAAGTGGAAATGGCCGAATCCTAAGCAAAGGCCGCACACCGCGAAGGTATTGCATGCAATTGGGAAGTTTTGCATTCAATGGGGAAGTTTTACATGCAATGGGAGAGATTGTGCACAACGGAGGAACCCTGAGGAGTTTGAAAATTTACTTAAGCCGGTGGGATTGTGCACAAAGGTGGATCCTAGGGCAAGGTTGCGCGAAAGGATTCAATCCCTGAATGTCATATTGCGCACGTGTGAATCCTATTTCGCACACGAGACCCGGTTGAAATTATTCAACCTAGAATTGGAAGGGGTCTCCTACTATTTATAGGCTTCTGGGGTCACAGAATCCAGACGGCGCATGAAATAATGGTCGCCAGAGACAGCGGCGCAGAAATGGGCATCGCACGGGTGTGAGTGAACAAAAATTGCGCGTCGGGCAGGGGGTCCTTTTCGCGAATCCTGGACTCCTGCACAGCCAAAAAAAAAATCGCGCACATCCTCCTTTATTTAACGCGACACTTCTTGGCCCTCCGGACCGCGCCTCAGGGTCCAAATATTACTTTGATTCGTCATTTCGAATCATCCTTTAGGAATTACAGACTTTTTTGGCATCTACAAATTCCCCCCTCGGAATTGGTTGGCGAGAGGCCTCAATGATCAGATTCCGAGGGAAACACCGAAACATTGATGTGGTGTATTTTGTGGGCACTTTGTACGCACAAGCCAAACGGGGTGCCAAAACTCCGGGTCAGCACGAAATTAACTTTCAGAGTGGTACGAAACCCTGGTCTCGCCTATAAAAGGGGTCACTAGGTCCCATGTTCCGTACTCAAGCTTTTCCACGCGATAGGCTCCGGGCACTCGTGTACGAAATTGCCTTGGCGATGGCGTGGAAAACATGAGGTGTTTATCATGCAATTCCTTCCAAATTCTGGCTTCATTTATGCACAATCTCGTGATATTTCACGCCAACGGTTCTGATTTTTCACAACCCATCGG
Organism: Viscum album; assembly: GCA_963277665.1. Classification (NCBI taxonomy): domain Eukaryota; kingdom Viridiplantae; phylum Streptophyta; class Magnoliopsida; order Santalales; family Viscaceae; genus Viscum; species Viscum album. The sequence goes on along the minus strand of OY728133.1, from coordinate 185,659,629 downwards.
GATTTTGCGCAACTCTTAAAGAACTCAAGAAGGCCGCAAACCAAGTCGACCAGGGGGAAGTCGCCACTCGTAGAGATGAAATGGCGGAAAATGAAGTGGTTTATGGCACCAAGGTGGTTGTTTCTGACAACCTTACCTTGTTCAAACTATTGACCCCTGGACATAAAGATTATCCTCTATCCAACAACCTCCCACTTTGAAACATTGGAATCCTGGAGGAGGTCCCACTGCCGGGATTCGAGGTGGACACACCAAAAACATGGGTGACCTGGGAGGACAACCTTCCCCATCACAACATCACCAAAAACGGTCATCCTACCAGAGATACCCGACACATGGATGTGTGTGTCTTGAACCTGAAGACCAGAACCATTGTTGGGGGTGATCCTATTGCGGAGAGCTCTACAACTCTCTACGCAAGAACGTTCCATCAGAGCATCACAGATGACACTAAGGGATGGCTGCAAGATTGGGACCTGCGGTCCGTAGGCAAATTCACTAGTGAGTGGGCCTGGGCGTACTGGGTTGTCCATATGTGCGACCAATTCAGGGATGAGCTGCGGTACATTGGTCTATTCGAGGCAGTGTGGACGTCTCAATTACACTTCTACTGTCAACCCGAACACGGGCCAGAGCTGTTTCTCTAATGGTCCCCTAACACCAACACATTCCATCTTCACCATGGGGAAGTTGGAATCATCCTCTGGGACGTTCAACGGATCAGAGGTATCCCACTGGAGGGCTACCAATACGATGAATTCATCCCTCCAATGAACACCTGGGAAGACAGGTCACGGACCCCCATGCTGATGTGGCACCTATTGGAGTTGGCCAAATAGAGGCTGGGGGTCAAGGACTTCCTAAAGGACATTGCCTACAAGGACTGGTTCAACTAGTTCCAAGAGAAGGACCCGGCGGTGGAGATGCCAGGGCGGGGAAAATGGTGCCCAACCATGGCTCAGAGGAGCAAGAATGGATCATACTGGAGGACCCTGGAGGTGGGGCAATACCAATCATGGGGCTACCACGTCATTGAGGCCCGGTACCCGAACATAAGATATTCCGGGTTCCCCACCACCTTCCTAAGCGGGTGGCTCCTGCCGGCATGGGACGCAAGAATGGGAGTCCATCCAACAACACTGGTGATGGCAGGCACCATGGATTCCAATAAATGGTTCAATATGGGGGTCCCTGTGCTGGCTAGGTTGTATGCCATTCTTGGATGTATCCCTAGAGGGGGGGTATCATCGATGGGTGTGTGGCCCCTTACAGATCTTTCACGGCTGGGTGGCATCTTATCTTCACGAGTACACCTTTTCGAATGTTGTTCATCCTTCGGGAAACGACATGCAGACGTCTCTCCAGAATATTACCAGGGTTGCACCGATGACGCTCAACGAGGAGGGAATAAGGATTTAAAATGGTAACCATGCCAATTTCAACCTCAGCACGTTTCCCACCCCGTTCGGTCAGATGGTGTACAATGGGAAAGGCTCACTGGAGCAGCAAGAATACTTCCAGAGAATCCGAGGCGGGGTGCTTGTAGCTCGGATTGAAGAGAAGATCATCTGTGAGCCTTATGTTTCATCCCGGTTCTCCAGACAGTTCGGGTTCCTCCAGCGAATGCCGAAGAATGTATTGACAGATATCTGGGAGGATAAGAATTCTTATGTACTTCGCCATATGTAGTTAATCTTCACCACTTATGTCTCTTGTGATTTCATTACCCTTCCTCCCACTGGGGTCGATTCCGGCCTATCTACTGAGTATGTCGAACACTAGACTATCGTGTACCCTGAGGGGTATCTATGAAAGCGAGTCCAGAAACTCGAGACTACCCGCGTGGCACCCAGGCGGCGAGAGAGTAGGCAAGGTGCCACTAGAAGGGCGGGACCAGGGGCGCATCAGGTAGCAAGGCCAGCGCAGGCCGGGACCTCAGTAGTGGGGACATCGCATGGTGCCGCTGTGACCTCATTGCCCAGAGGGGGATCACACGAGGTAGCCAGAGAACTGCGCAGGAAGCAGATAAGATACCTGCTCGAACCTTCTCATGATGCAATTTTCCCGGCATTGTGGTCGGCCTAGATGACCATGGGCAGTCAATGAGCATTGAAGCCATCTGGAAGAAGATAATACAGGACGAGATCCAACATCCGGAGGCCGAGCTTATTCGAGTTACCGAAAGAATAAACTTCCATCGGCAGCATGAATATATAACGGCCATGGACACATACGCGTGACAATGAGGTCCGCGTGCAAAGCCACCTTTCCTAGTGAAAGTGATGCTAGACTAAGAAAATGATCTGGATGTGATGCCACCGGGGGAAGGCGACAGTGATGAGGAGTCAGAGGTAGAGAAGGAAACATGAGAAGATGAATACGAAGGAGATGATGAAGGAGAAGGTGAAGAGGAAGGAGAACCTGAAGGCGAGGGGACGCAGGGGGTGGCCTACCAAGGGAGTCTCTGGGAGAGTGGTGAGATTGTCGGCTCTGATCTTGACATAACCAAGATACTCGATGTCTGTCTCTATCCTTATTAATCTTACTTATTCATCCATTCTCTTCTACAATTTCAAATCCATCTCTCTATTTCACTCAGGAGAACATAGGCGCTAATCATGTGTCCTCAATAGAGGAAGGAGGGGAGGCGCCGGTGGGAGTGGATGGGGCTCTGATGCCCATTATCGAACTGACAAGCGTAGCGGGGTATCCTGCCATGACATCTCATGTAGCGGTCATAAAACATGAGGCTGATGGTATGGGTTCTTTTAAGTCCACTGCTTCGCTACTAGTGACTACTATCAGAAAACCCAACTAATCAGGATGCTCCTTGTACAGTGATCTCAGCGTTGGAGCCCCGTCGGGCTGCTGAGCCCAAGCCGTCTGTGAGTGGACCAGTGGAGGACGTACCACCTCCTAAAGAACATACCTCCCAAACTAATTTATAAACAGAAATTAGTGAGCAGGGGGTGGTGGGCATCAATGGTGCGGTCATTGGTGCAAGGCCAGAAGCTGACGGAGGCACCGCCACAGTCGGGCGAGAGAGGAAGGTCTCCCAGACATCGAGGATCATGTTCCTTGTGAAGAAATCCCTGAGGCAGACCCTGTTGCTGACCTGCTGGCTGCCTATCCTGCGTACCAGGCTGCTGATCCCGACGATATAGATGATTCAGACTCGGAAGTGGCCGAGGAGAGCTGGATGACATGACTCAAAGGGTGGAACTGAATTCAGCGCTTTCTCTGGCAGCCTCAAGCAGATTGGATGAGGCAGATGTGATCACTCCAGACCTGGCTACGCTTCCTTTGTGCCGGAGGGGCTGACGCTCAACTTCTTCGTCTGACAGTCCATGATTACATGGCCGAGATGATACGTGAGAGCAGCCAGCGCAACAACATTTCCCAATGTCGGGACAAATCAGTGAGCACCTGAGCATTCCTGAGGGAGGAGCAGGAAGTCTGGCGCCTCGAAGGGCAGGCGGTAGAGAAGGAGGTATTCAACACAACATTCTATGAGCTCTTGGAGCAACTGAAGGCCCAGTTGGTTGACACCCAAGAACAATTGATGGAGGAAAGTCACCCGATGAACGTACTTCTAACCGAGTGGGCGCAGACACAAGCTAGGATTGGCGAACTGCGCTCCACGGATGCTGATGAAGGGATAGTCTTCAGGGAGCGAGAAGTAGTTATGAAGGATACTAACCATATGGTAGTAGCATTGGAAAGATCAATACAGCATGCTGATCCTTAAGGGATTTGTTTTGGCCATCTCATGAACTTTTTTCTTTCACTGCACAATATTTCGATCCTATGTGTGGACCAATCCATTTATCTGTACCTTTGGTTTAATATGCTCAACCATAAAACTGAAATGAATAACAATTCACCCCTAATCTCATGTGGGTTTCACCCCATTTGAGAAACAAAAGGATGCTCATGTTAGCATTTCGTCAGACTGTGGGGCGTCAACCAAGGTTCAGGCATCCAAAATAGGGCCAGGACTTCTGAGGAGGGGACCTCAGCCCGATTGATTTATCATCTTCTCAATGCGTTCTGGGACACAAGCGGGGAAATGCTGGGGGGGATTTAAATTCATTCGAACATAGGGAGATGAAATAGGTGAATCACATTACCCAAATTTGGAACACTATGGGGGCGCGACGATAGAGGAAAACTATTAACCGTGGAAGAAACACAGCATCCATATCACATTGGCCTGAAATGGGGACAATAAATGAGGGATGACTATATACCATGTTTTCAACATCGGGCCTAACTCAAATATCGTCGATCAGTCTTGTTAAACGTTGGCCCAGGACAGCAGGCGGACCGTAGGTCAATCATCCAATTCATATCATAGGCGGACCAATGGTGTATCATCCATATTGTTATAGCAGGCAGACCATAGGTATAACATCCATACTGTTAGGGGGTCCCATGAAACATGACCAGTCTTCCAGAACATTGGCCTAGGACATCAGGCGGACCGTAGTTCAATCATCTATACTGTTACAATAGGCGGACCAAAGGTCTATCATCCATAGTGTCACAGTAGGCAGACCACATGTCTAGCATCCATACTGTTACAGTAGGCGGACCACAGGTCTAGCATCCATACTATTAGGGGGTACAATCAAACATGAATGAGTATGAAGATCCGAATAAAGGGGGCATGCAAAGCGTGGAAAGTGGACTGGTGGTTAGTTTGAACATAATCCAACACTCCCAAAATTGCGCCGCCGTGGTGGAGGCCCATTAAGCAGACTTATTAATCTTGTCACAGATCATCCCAATTTTCAGACAGGACCACATTGGCGAGAGAACTTTCTCTTCCCAACATCACTATGGGGACTCCCGAACTTATTCAGGGTATATGTCGTAATTACACAACTCCCCAAGATGTAAGGCCAAGGGGCTGATAGTGAGGAGGGACGAGATTTGGTAATCCCTAGGGCTGGACCCAAGATGAAATGTCCATGCATTCCTATGTATCTCATAAGGATGAGAATCAATCCTCATGTAGTTCTAAAAAAGGATCTTAGATTAAGGTCTTACAGCTCGGACCAATGAGTAAGGGAAGTGGGAGACACATGGTAAAGTGGTTGCGAAACCCGACGTGAATGGAGTAAAGGTCCTGCTTACCATGTGCTCCTTGGAGACGTGTTTAGGTCAAGGGGCCGGACTAAAAAGTTAGTATGGGACAATGGAGAAGTTCCCAGGCTCTCCTACGTATCTCATAAGTATGAGAATCAATCCATACGTAGTTCTTGGGGGGAGCCTTTTAAAGTTGTGCAGGACATGAAACAAGAGGTCTAATTCTCATAACAGGGCGCACATGGTGTGGGTATCGCAAACCTGACGTGAATGAGGACGTAGCCTTGCTCACCACTCCACATGGTCCCATGTTAAAGGTCCCAAAGGCGGGATATAAATGATGAATTAGCAGCCAGGATAGGACCAAAGAGGTGTGCAGGTCTATCCCTTGCACCAAAAGAAGCAGTATTTGATGTATCTTGTTTGTTCTTGAAGGTAGAGGGTTTTTCTTTGTGGAGTGTCCGGCCTAGGGTAGAAACTCCGGGCATCGCCACAAAAATCAAGCAATATATAGGTGTTGAAAAATTGTATGGTAATGGACTAATACCCAACGTGATTCCCCCTATTGAGAGGTCATCACAATGTAGTGTCATTTTTCGTCGTGCGGCCGTGATGATATCATCACAGTTTATGGTCGTGTGGTAGGACCAACCAGCATAGTTTATGGTCATATGGCTTGGACCTGGGGGAATACTCATGATGTGATAAGGAATACCCAATGTAGATGAGGGAAAATCCTCATACCGTCACCGCGCATGATTCCGGGAGAGGAGCCTCGGGTCAAGAAGCCGACGAGGGTCCAACAATCATGGGGCAGGAGACACTAGAATCCAGCTGATCTGGGACCAAAACGCAATGTTTGCGTGACTCCTCCTTTCCCATGGGAATGAGGTTCAAGCTGTGCATGATCCTTAGAGAAAACCCAAGCATATAACCTTAGCACTCGGATCGTGGTAGCCCCGAGAGATGCCATCACACAGCTTTGTCCGCCTGACGTGTGGAGGTGCACTAAGGGTTAGTGCAAGGAGTGTCAAAATTTCACCTTGACACGATGGGGTGGAACATAATGTGAATCATGAAACCAACATTTAGGGCCTAAAGGATCCAGCGTGACGAATGAGGACTACTGCTGACCATGTTCGCAACACAACATCCTATCGCATTAGCCTAAAATTGGGACAAACAACTGATCATTGACCGTTGACCATGTTCACAACGCGGGATTTGTATCTCTTTTCTATATGAAACCCTCAGGGGTGTTGGTCTGTGCCGGTAGGAGATCCCTTAGTCATTGTATCCAAGCCGTTCATGGTGGTCCCTCCGGGCGTGAAAGATAACAGGGGCCCAAATTAAATGGAGCACGAAGCTTGAAAAGTGGATGAAAACTTGCCTAGGTCGAATCTGACACTCCAGGTCCCAGACCTGAGTACTCTGAGCACATTATAGGACCACTACAAAGGGTATAAGGGCTCAATTTGATAGCGGCCAAATGATGGTGGATTCCCGGGAAAAGGGGGAATGGTTCCAAAAACCTTGTACCACACCTATATATCCCCCTGTGGGGAGAGACAAGCCAAGAGAACGAGGTGATCGAGAGATCGTGGGATCTCCTAAGAGATGGGGCTCAACCTGAAACCTAGATGTTCAGGTGATCCTACGTATCCCATAAGGATGGGAATCAAGCCACACGTTGCTCTATAAGCATAGTTTAAGGTCATGTAGGACGATGAGAGGCATCTCATCCAGGAATGAATACGATGCAGCGGGTAAACTCCACACTGCGCACTCCGGGTAAGGACCGAGGCTAAGGGGCCTGAGAAGGCCAAGAGGCCTAAGGCTGGGCCTCGGTCAGGAAGGCCTAACCAGGTTGCAGTTTAACGTCTTGTAGTGAGGAAGAGCATGCAGTTTAAGTTCATGCTGGACCACAAGGATCTTAGTTTAACGTCATATAACTCGGATCAAAAGGGCCCAGATGTAGGGCCAAATGCAGTTTAAGGTCGTGCAGGACCAAATTCAATTTATGGTCATGCAGGACTACAATGCAGTTTATGGTCGTCCAGGATGGCAAGGCTCAGGAAAAGTACAGCTTGAGGAACTTGGCATTGGTGGGAGGTGTGGAATGGTCTCCATCCATGTTCATGAGGGAGTATGCACCATTGGGAAAGAAATTATGAACGATGAAAGGACCCTCCAATTTGGGATCCATCTTGGGTGGTTTCCTGCAAGGAATCATTGGCGCCCTGAGGGATAATACCAGATCACCTTGTAGGAAAGAGTGGAGGGAACCTTATTGTTGAAATCTCGAGCCATCCTACTTTTATGCATTTCCAGGTTGTGCAATGAATGAAGCCTATTCTCATCCTGCACTTCTAATTTAGCCAGATGAATTTCAGAAACTCTATCCGGCACTTTCTGTTCGTAGAACACCATGCGCATTGAGGGAACTGAATCTCGATGGGCAGGACGGACTCAGCTCCGTACACCAGGGAATACGGGGTAACCTGGGTGGAATTACGAGTCATTTTCCGATAATCCTTGATGGCATTGGGGAGATTGTCCAGCCAGCTTTTCTTGTTCTAAACAACTATTTTTTGCAGAATGTTAGAGTGGGTTTTGTTAAATGCCTCGATCTGTCCATTCTCCTGCATGTGATAGAGGGAGGTATCGTTAGAGCGAATATTGTACTTGGCGTATAATTTCTTCAACTCAACTGCTATGAAGTTGGTTCTGTTATTTGTGAGGATAACATGAGGTAATCCAAATCGATAGATGATGTTGGAACTCACGAAGTTAGTGATAGAACGGGCATTGACCTACTTGAGCAGAATTTCCTCTGCCCACTTGGAAAAGAAATCCGTAGCTGTGAGAATGAACCGGCATTGGTGAGCCGTCACTGGTGGGTAAGGTCCTACAATATCCAACCCCCAGACTGCAAAGGGCCAATAATACTTGGTTTTGTGGAGAGGCTCTACTGGCCGATGCACAAAGTTAGCATGAACTTGGTATGCATGAAACCTCTTGGAAAACTCGATGCATCCATAGATCATGGGGGGCTAGAAGGACACCAGCCTCCGAATTTGGTGAGACAACTTTGACCAGGCCTGATGGGCACCATAGGAACCAACATGAACCTCTTGCATGACCTGTGGGATCTTGACTCCTTGAAGGCAATGGAGGAGAACACCATCAAATCCGCGTCTGTAAAGGACCTGCTCATGGATGGGACTGCTCTGAAGGGTAAACTGCTGCGCATGGCGTCATATTCTCTTACCCTCAGCCCGGTCTGACAGAAGATTACCACGTTGGAGGTATTCAACCAAGGGTGTCCTCCAATCAGGAACTATTTCGATCACCGCACCTGGGGATCCTAACGTAGGGGAACGAGCGGTAAGATCGTTCACCCGTGGGTCGTGATAATCCTCCGGGTAACAGGAGAAATGACTCTCTAGTACAAAACATGGATAATCAGGTTGTCTGGTTCGGGCTTTGCAAGTTACACGGCTAGGGAGGACAAAGCATCTGCTCGACCGTTATGTGACCGGGGAATATGAATAACCTCTGGCCGAGAGGGGAACTGAGCCATTAGATAGAGGGTGCACTCCAACAATGGCGCAAGTTCTGGCTTTCTAACAACATAGTCACCATTGACTTTCCTGATGACTAGCTCAGAGTCCCCTTTCACATGAAGATGTGGTAAATTGATCTAGAGGCCCAGATCGAGGCCAGTGATGAGGTCTTGATACTTTGCCTCATTGTTGGTGCAGCCCTCGGACAACAGAAATGAATATGGTAGGACAGATTTCTCTAGGGTGATGATGATGATACCCAGGCCCACTCTGTTGAGGCTCAGATCGTTGAGTCTTCTACCAGTGGGGCTCCGGGAGGCACCGTCTAAGTGCATCTTCCATCATGGGAAGACATGATCGACTGAGAGAATTACCTCATCAGGAAAACCTATATCATGTGGCCGATCCGCCGAGGTTGGGTGTGTAGCTAGAAAGTCTACCAACTCCAGTCATTTGATAGCATTCTGAGGTATGAATCTGATGTCGAACTGCTGTAGGATCACCTCCCACCACGCTAGTCGGCCATTCACCATAGTTCGGTTAAAGATGTGCTTCAACGGGTCTACTCGAGAGACTATATGTACCTCGTGGTGCTGAAAGTAGTGCCGCAATTTCTATATGGAAAATAATAGCGCCAGGATGCTCTTATTGATGGGATGATATCTAATTTCCATATCGAGGATCATGCTGCTGAGGTAGTATAGGCTTTTCTCTGCTCCCTCATTGTTCTTCTAGGCTAGAAGTGCACCGAGGGACTGTTCCAGGGCAGTCACCTAAAGGACCAGCGGCTTCCTGGAAACGGGTGGCATCAAGACCGGAGGTTGGAGTAGATACTGCTTGATTTCCTCGAAGGCGGTTTGACACACTTCATCCCATTCATAGGTGGCGCCTTTCTTCATGGTACGGGAAAAGGGATTACACATTCTCGCCACATTCGTAATGAATCTGCGTATGTAGGCTATGTGGCCTTGGAGACCTCGAAGCTCCTGAATATTTCTCGGGGGAGGTATCTGTCTGATGGACTTGATCTTCTTCGGGTCGATCTCGATGCCTCGGTATCTGAAAACAAATCCAAGAAACTTCCAGGAGGTGACCTCGAAGGCACACTTTAGCAGGTTCATCTTCAGATGGCGGGAACGGAGGAAGATGAACACTTTCTCAAGGTCCTTGGGATGGTCCTTGCGCTGGTGAGATTTGACCACCAGATCATCCACGTATCATTCCACCAGTGTCCTTAGAATCAGCTTGAATATGCGATGCATGGCCCACTAATCGGTGGCACCTATATTCTTCAGGCCGAAGGGCATAACCTGGTAACATAATGTACCTTGGGGGTCCTGAAGGTAGTGAACTCTTCGTCCTCGGGGGCCATCTGTATCTGGTTGTACCCGGAATACCCATCCATGATGAAGAGGGCTTGGAACTCGGATGTGGCATCAATCAACAACTCTGTCACTCGGAGGGGAAAATCTTCCTTCGGACAGGGGTGATTTAGATCACAAATGTCGATACAGACCCCGATCTGTCTCTTCTTCTTCCTGACTGGCACAATTTTGGCTAGCCACCAGGGGTACTGAACAACCTTGACGAAGTTGGATTTAATAAGCTTGTCAACTTTAGCCTCAACAATGGCACTGTGAGAAGTGTTCATCATTCTGGGGGCTGCTTGAACCCACGATGGTTTGTTGGGAGACCAAGGCGGTGGACGACTACCTGGGGATCTTATTCGGGAATCTCGTCGTAACTCCAGGAAAACACATCACAGTGTTGTTTAAGAAAGTCTACGTACTGTTGATGCTCCTCAAGGGGCATGGCCACACTAATCAATGTGGGTCTCAGATCTTCCTCACTACCAAGGTTCACCTCCACCAATTCATCGACCATGGTATATACACCTTCTTCAAAGGTAGGGGAGAATCATCCAGATCCTATTCTCCACCTATGGAGGGATCTTCCATGGGGGGGAGTCATTTCCGACCCACCAGGCTCCGAAGGGGGGATGTTGTCATCTTGGGAAGCATTGGTCATCATATCAGGGGACTCATGAGCCACTGAGATCATAACGATGAAGGCAGTCGACCCAATCTGATCTGGTATTCGGGATAAGGGGCCACGCTTGATGACATAAAAGCAATAGTAGAGCATTGGCTTGAGCTGGTTAATTCCATCCTGGTGGAAGAGACAGGTATGACATACTGTTGTTGCCATGAGCCTGACACCCTGATACCGTATAGGGGTAGGAGGTTCTGGGATCACTCGAGCCTGGTTGGTTTAGGAGTATGAGGTGATTTTCCACCAATGCCTATACCTGGGGACATGACTTCCTCATGTACCCAAAAAAACAAAGCACTGCCCCATGTCGGGGGTCGTGGCCTCTAACCGATGGATTGGGAAGGTGTAGGCATCATCCATACATGCCAAGGGATCACATGTGACAGTGGCGGGCTCAACCACACCTACCAGAATCTAGTTATCCTTGCAAATTTAATAGTTGTCGTCCAGATAACGGGATTCACAAGAGGAAAAAGTAGATGTATCTCCTTGGAGCACACCTACTCGACCATTAAGGCAGTATTTGAGGCATTGGTGATATAACGAGGGGACCATCGCGTGAAGGTGGAGCCATGGCCTGCCCATCAACAAATTGTAGGCGGTGTCCTAGGAGAAAATCATGAATTCGGTGCTGGAAATTAGGCCACCGAACTGGGTCTTCAAACGAATATTTTCGACTGGATTTTTCTCAGTCCTTTCATACCCCTGAATATTGAGGTCAGAGGGAGTTAAATCATCCTCAAACAGACCCAGATTCCGTAATGTCCGAGTTGGGATTAGGTTAATCCCAGAACCCATGTCAATAAGACAACATCAGACTTCTACTCCATTGAACTGTCCAGTGATGTACAGGGGGCGATTGTGCCCATATATGGGAGGGTCTTCATAATCACCAGAGAATGAGATAACATCCTAGCATTCAGCATTCTCAATTGCCTTGGCATGGAATGCTTCTATAGTTGCTACCTCCATCTCAAACTGGAGGGGGCTCCTTAGGGCCTCAGCGAGCACCTCACACATCTTAGATGACAGGCGATGAGCCTCAAGGATAGAAAGCCTTGCCGAAATTCCGTTCTGGTGCTTCTAGAACATCATACTTCCAGGCCAAACGTGAGCCTCTGTATATAGGAGGCCGCTCTATGATTGGAGGCATGACGGGCCCCGCCGGTGAGACCAGTGGTGGACTGGTACTGGGCACGACTCGCTCTTCACTAGTCAAAGCCTGGATAGTGGCTGCCGGATTAGGACTGGAAGGCCGAGGTCAGCTGTTGGCATGATGGAACGGGTTCCGATACGTCTGAGACGTTTCCACCTGATCCAAAAACATAAACGGTGGCAGAGGCGAACCTGTTGACACCAGATGAAGTGGCTGTGTGCGCTGATCTCTTTATTGGGCCTATTGCCTGGTCTCTGCAGCGTACATGGCCTCACTGGAGGTGCCAACTGTCATACCCCGGCAATTCATGTAGCCACGGCTCCGCCAACGTTGGTGATGGATGGGGAAATTGGGAAGGTCTACCTGGCGTTTCACATCATCGGGAGTCAAAAAGGGATTTACCAACTCTATGGTGTTAACCGAAGCATACCCCTGACTGTTGCTCATTGTGTCATCCATTATCGGGCGGAGTCTCGGAGGGATCCCCATTTCTAGGGGCATGAAGTCACCAAGAGTGCGGGATGACAACGACATTGGAAGGGCGCGTTCGTTCTTCTTGTGCCTCCACTGCTAGCTCTTCTGGGAAGAGGCAGGCTGGTATGACAATGCTGAGGTAGTAACCGTAGATTCTGAGGGCTCTGGCTGATTCATACGTGCATGGATGATTCCATGGGTGCGGGAGACCGTCTTGTGAGCAATCCAGTTGTTATACTTCCAGGACCCACGGTCGGAAGCCTGATTCCATTAATCCTCATCGCTGATATTTCACTCTGATCTCACAAAGACACCTGCTACTTGTGTCGGGGCTGGGCCCAACCTCATTATATTGTTTTCAATCTGGTCTTTTAGCCAGTCCTTAAACACGTAGCATCGCTGGATGGTGTTCCCCAGGGTCTGGTTATTAGGAAAGTAGTTAGGGTGATCGGTGAGATGCGCCTCTTCTGGCTTCCGACACTCAGGCAGCCACACAATTTTCTGCTCCATGGCACTATGGAAGTAACCAGGGACCTGAGCCTCGTCGAACAAGTAGGTTTTATTCCTTCTTTCTTGAAAGGGGGCTCTAGGAGGCTGGCCCTGACGAGGATCTGGTGGAGTATGCCGAGGATGTGGAACCTAGTTATCTCTCCTAGGTGGTGGCGGTGCGTTACACAGAGGCGCTTGCCGATTTTGAGGTAGTTTCTACTGGGCTTGAAGCAGCACTCGTAGAGGAAAGCCCCTATGGGGCTGTGGAGTTGGCCTCACTGGTAGAAACTCTAGCTGCATGGGGGCCTTTATCTGGGCCATAGTAGTGGGATCAGCTTGGGAAGCTCTCCTTTTAGGGATTACAGGAGGTAGCAAGCGTGCCTGACTGGCATCTTGCAGGGCTTCTTCGAGGCGCTGAGCCTTGTCTGAGAAGTTTTGGAATTCTCTGGGTAATTATAAGTTACCAGAGAAGTAACCAGCTCTTCCTTGACGTTCCCTATGCACATTGTCAGTAATTTCTCTTGAGTTTGTGGCATATCAAGGGTGTTTGTGATCCCCTTCCACTGGGTGATGAAGTCCGCGACTCGCTCGTTGGGTCATTGCTTGCATCTGAAGAGGTATGCGATTTTCTTCTTCTGGGTTGTGGAACTGAACTAGAAGAGGAATTGTCTGTAAAGGTCCTCCCAGCTAGTGATAGATCCATAATGAAGCGGGATGTACCAGAAGAATGTCGGCCCCTCTAGTGTCAGAACAAAGCAACGGAGATTGGTGCCCTCCTACTGCGCCGTAGTCCCTAACATAGGCCTACACCTCGATTTGAAGATGGTCAGGTGATGTGGCGGGTCTTCTATCCCATTAAAGGTGGCGAAAGTGGTGTTCCCAAATACTAGCGGGGCCGACATATCATCCACCCATGCTGGGTATGGCTTGTCGTCCGGTGGGATCACCACCATTCGAGTTTCCAGAGCCTCTAAGCGGGCGATGAGTGCCGCCATCAGATCATTTGGACGTAGGTTCCTATCCTGATGGGGATCCCTAACCACAAGCACGTTTTCGGGCTCGTCAATCTAATAGTCAAGCTCAATAGCTCGCGGGGAGGCCGGTGGAGTGACTCTTGGAGCAACGGGAGGAACACGAGCGGGGTCTCTTGGGTGATCCCGCCACTCAGGAGGGTTTGGGGAAACCTATCACGCCCTCTTTCCATGAGCCCTGACCTCTCATCTATCGGCGAACACAGCATGATCGCGGTTGCCTGGGAGAATTTCGTCGAGGGGTAGTTGTTCCTGCCCCTACTGTCCTGGCCTAGTATCACCGTAGTCAGGCCGCCGCTCTGCAATGCATTTGGCCAGGAGCTCATCAACCAACCTCTTCTACTCAGCAAGCTGTTGGTGTAGCATGGCCTTCTCAGGATATTCCTCTACCTTCTGCACTGAGACAGATGGGTCTACGAGCTTGACAGCCCTAATGTGCTCTTTACCCTTGCCGATATTTCGGCTCAGTGTTAATGCCTTAGTGGGTGCAGGGAGACCTAAGAGTTTTCTCTGTTGGCTAGTAATCCTCCTAGATGCGTCTAGTAGAGGCCTGTCCTTAGGGGGTGGGTCCCCTTTGAGAAGTTCCGAACCATTCCCCTCTCCCGACAGATCAGCCATGTTGACCGCTGCGGCCCTCGGGGGAATTCCCTCGAAATCGCTCAGTGAGTCAGGATGCTAGCGAATCGTGCTGAAGAGAAGGGAATCATACTTCCCCCATACATGGACGTGTGCGTGGGCGGGGTGGGGGGGGGGGTGGTTGGCCTCCTCGATAAGCCTACGGAGTACTTGAAAACTCTGGATGCATTATTGTTGGATGGTCCTTTGGGGGCTAAGTGATTCGGGATGCCGAACCGTGGGGAGCGTGGCCAGGTCGACCCGATGAAATTGCTCACCAATATCCTCGAGGTGTGCTAGACTCTTAGGATAAGATGCTTGCTGACAGTGATGACGGGAGTGAGTCGCCTGAAGGGTCTGGCAGAAACATTCAAACTCTCTCAGGGTGAGCGATTCTAGTATATCAAAATCCAACCCTACGACAGGCAAAATCATCTCAGGGAGTGGCCTGCTGCGAGGATGGTCCAGAAGATCCACGACTCAGGTTCGGGATCTGGCCCTTGATGGCCCCACTCATCAACCGAGAATGGCTGGGGAACTGGCAGCGGAGTTGAGGTAGGCCGCTGGGCCTGTGGGCTGGTCGGAAGAGAATATGTCGAGCAGGTCGATTGGCCGTTGAATCCTAAGTCATCCTCCAAGGGATGCAGTGTCCTGGCTGTCACGTCACGATATGATGGGCCAACAAACGGGCCTCCTGTCACAGTGTTGGAGCTTGCCGAGGATGTTCCATGTTGTGACTCTTCCGTCGGTCCCCAAAAATTTCTCCACCCTCTCTGATCGAGGTGGAAGGTGCTTTCGTAGGGGCTAATGGTAACTGCATGTTTGATCCCTGGGGGTATGTCAAGTCCGCGTCCTCCTAGATATACCTTTAGAGGGAGGCATGGATCATACGGATCTCACATTCAAGAAATACGAGGCTTACGCGCCGCATCCATATCCCTGCCCTTGACTCATAGGACTAGGGAGGGCTCCATCACCGAGTCGTACTCCACCTCAGAGTCGGAGAAACAGACTGGTCTAGTTTCTGTCCATCCTTCCCTGGCATTTCTCTTGTGGAAATGACATCCCACCTTCCTACCCCTGGGTGGCTCTTCAGGGCAAGGCTGATTCCCGTCATGGAGTCCTCTAGCCGCAGTGGTGTTGGGGCGGAGAGGATCGAGGGGCGGGGTGTGAGGAGCACCAGGGAAGATGTCGAAAGGGACATGGGGGGTCCTCCATGTGGGTGAGTGACCAGACATGCAATAGCTCCGTACTCGCGGTTTGCGCTGGGAGAAGTGACCCCGTACCCAGTGTAGTGAGCGCAGGAAAGAGTACCACCAAGAGCGTTACAGTCATGGGGAAGCCTTTTACATGTGGTGAGGGTGGTGCCAAGCATGCCTCCTGGAAGAGGTTGGAAGGAGGGAGGACCCATTCCTCCTGAAACGGTGGTACAGTGTAGGCCTTCACATTGGATAGCACTACCACGAATTGGTCCGCGGTATCCATTGCATGTGCTAGCAACCGGGAGAGTCGACCCATCCTGCCTTTGGGGAGGTCGGGGCCTCGATGTAGATCAGGCATGTAACTGCCCCTATTCAACGTTTTAGGGGGTTTTCTAACAGGATTCAGCAGTGGATTAGGGTAAATTGGTTGCTAACACTGATGCCCCAGGACGGGAATCCTCTTCAGCTCACGCCCGACACTGGAGTCAGGTCAGATGGGTTGGAGCCGGTGGTGCGGGGACATGGATTTCTTGCTCTTCGGCCTGGGGAGTCGGGCGGCAGTGTCAACATGGCCTGGAGGGGCCATTGCTATTAACATCTGGAGTGGGTCCCCGATCGAGTGAACCCGAACATCCCCCACCTCATCAGCGTAGGGAAGGGAGGTGTCGAGGCATTCTGGGGATAGTCCCCCGATATGATTGAACGTCGACGTGGGAAGCAGGGGCTCCCTGCGCGGCCCTCGGGGGTAGTGACAGTGTTGAGGCATAGCTTCCTCTAGATCCAAATGGGCCATGCCCCTAGTCGGTATGACCCCTTCCACCTCATACCTATGCACAAGGTCGTTGTTCACCCTCTGTTGGATAATATTTGATAGCGAAAGGGGGCATGAGCGCCAACCAATTGTGGCGGTCGGAGAAGCTGTGGAAAATGCGGGACCACGCGGGGTGGCTGCGTCAGTACAACCCCTACCCCTGCGCTGGTGGGCAGGTGGCGATCGAGCTCTGGATGCAGCTGTTTGATTCTTGAAAGTAGGGAGATGAACCCATTAACACTAATAGGAAAAGATATCAACAACCAATAGCCAAGAACCAATTTGTCTTCTGTGGCCGGTAAGGGGGATCCACAATGATGACGTCGCAGAACGGAGTTCTCAACGTCCTGACCACCCCAACCCCCGGTGGGTCTCACGTCCCAGTGCCGGGTACCCGAACTTGGTGACATTCTAATATTCTGACACCCCAACACTACCAGGCTCTATGTTGAGGAGAAGTGTTTCATGTCGGGTTCACTATTTTATGTTTCCAACGCTTTCATCAGGGTGAGAATGCATCCGTCACGTAGGGGAGGACGCACGGCTTGTGGCCCCGCATCCCCTCTACCCAAAGGTGGTCATCATCCGTTCCTTGTTCAGGGACATGTACTCCTTGATCGAAACTGGGATGATTGGACGTCGGTTATTCCTTCCGTGGATTCCTCCTCGGAGCTCTTCACCTAGTTTGGGTCTCCCTCATAGATTTAAGACGTATTCGTGAATCTCATTCCCAGTGCCACGTATTCATGGACACCAGTTATGTACGCTTCTTCTGTCGAGATGCTACTAGGGGTCTGTTTGGGTAAGTAACCTTCGGTGAGGAGAATGGTCATGATGCAGCATCATTGGTGTGTCTTGACGGTGGGGGATTGGAATGTCTGTCTTATGTCCCTTATTATAGGGCTTCTCGAGGGCGTGGAAGACTGAGGCATCCCACATCGAACGAGGGGAATTTGAATTCCATAGGCATGTATCTGAGGTTTTCCCCATCTTCTCATGTTTAACACGGGGTATGCCGCGAGTTCAACATCTTGCGGAGACGGATCAGAATGATAGGAACACTGAGAGTGGATCAGATAAAAGAACACCTTGAAGGGAACTCCAATGTTGGGGGCCAGCACATGGGCGGCTTCCCGGATACTGTGGAGTGGAATGAGGTGGCATGATCCCACCGTGATGTGGTGGACCGAGTAGGAATTAGGATGGGTGATGAAGTGAAGGTCTTGAACATCATGGGGATTCTTACGTATCCCCATGGCAGGGAATCAAAGTCCACATAGTTCAAAGATATGGTGGGAAACCTGAAAAGGCGACCCTTGAGAATGAAAGCGTGGATGGGACCCAAGGGGATTAAGACCTCTAGGATTGGGCATGAGCTTCCTGAGGCACGTGGGCTCGAGGGATAGGTCAGGATGGGACATGAATGATGGATATGAGGCTTACACTCTGAGGCGGCCCATAATGGTGGATATTGGGATTATGCCCTGAGGCGTCCCACAATGGTGGATATGGGGCTTACGCTCTGAGGCGGCCCACAATGGTGGTTGGTGGATCGAAACTAAGGGGTAGGAACAACCAAGTGATGGTTATGAACCACTTTGAGGCTACCTACGTACCATTCCTTAGCATGGATCAAAGTCCACGTAGTTTGGGTATACAGTTTAACATCATGTGGGATGGCATACAGTTTAACATCATGCTGGACGGGGCATACAGTTTAAAGTCATGAGAGATGGGGCCGAAAATTTAAAGTTGTGATGGACGGAAAATAGTTTAATGTCATACTGGATATGCAATTTGGGGCTTACGCTCTAAGGCGGCCCATGGTGTTGGTGAATCGACACGAAGGGGTCGGAACGACTGGGTGGTGTGCTTGAACCTCGTGGAGGCTTCCTACGTACCATGATTTAGCATGGATCAAAGTCCCCGTAGTTCACTGGGATGGAGATTATGCTACGAGGCATCCCATAAGAGGATGTCATGTTCGATTATCACTCTAAGCCGACATGATTCATGCTCGGTGTGAGAAACAAGAGGCCGCACAGACCAGACGATCATGTCACGAAGTGTACGTCCGTGAGAAGCGAAGAGGGGCCTACGCGTTGAGCGGCCCATGGTGTTTGGGGCTTACTCCAGGATGGAGGCTCGAGATTTCAAAAAGAGTAGAGGGAGAGGGATTTGGGACCGAGAAAAGGATATGCCTCATTCCCTATGACACCCTCCCCTGGCATTGGCGGTGGGGAAGTACAGAGGTGCATGGGTGCTACCTTCTGCAAGAGAGGCTAGGGGCTTACGCTCTGAGGAAACCCTTCCCCCGGGGAAAAAAGCCACTCTGAGAGGGATGATATCATTCCAAGTTGGTAATCTTCCATTCCCATGGAGACAAGTGGTGTAAATAATGTCCGAGCCGGGGGGACCCTTCATGGGAGGCATGAGGTCAGATCACAGTTTAACGCCATGTGTTAAGGACGAGGCACTTGGAAATTTAACGTCTTGCAGCTTGGACGAGGTGGGTTCGCGCCACACCCCTAGGGTTTACATTCCCGGCACCCTCTACCCCTTGTGGGAGGGATGGAATCAGCATGTCCGTAAGGAAATGGGGCCGTAGGGCGAACCATCGAGGGGTCCACGTTAGCATGGCTATACGAAGAAGTAATAGCCATTAGTGTTCCTATTTGAAGGAGAATAAGGAAAAGAAATGCAATGAGAAACACCACCCAAGGGACCTTGAAATTACTTCCTATGAGCCTAAAAGGCCTTACGGGAAAACAGCGCATGGAGCGCATGCCTGATATGGAGGACATCGGGCGCCTATGCAGGGTGGCACCCAGGAGGGTGTCAAGGTGATGGGTCCTGGGGATTGCATGAAAAGAGAAGGTTTGCGTCCAAAACACTCGGATTGCGTGGAATTTGGGAAGGCGGATTGTGCAAAAAGAAGGTGAATTGCGCGCCAGTGGCAATGACTGAATCCTAAGAAAAGGCCGCACACCGCGAAGGGATTGCGTGCAATTGGGGATTTTTTCGCACAATGGAAAAGTTTTTCCTGCAATGGGAGGGATTGTGCGCAACGGAGGAACCCTGAGGATTTTGGAAATTTACATAAGCCGATGGGATTACACGCAAAGGAGGATCTTGGGGCAAGGTTGCGCGAAAAGAGTCAATACCTGAATGTCATATTGCACGCGCGAGAATCCTATTTCGCGCATGAGAGCCGGTTGAAATTCTGCAACCTAGAAATTGAAGGGGACTCCTTCTATTTATAGGATCCTGGCATCACGGAATCAAGATGGTGCATGAAATATTGCGAGCTAGAGATGGTGGTGCGGAAACTGGGATCGTGCAGGTACCCTAGTGCAAAAATTGCATGCCGGGCAGGGGGCCCTTTTCACGAATCCCGGACTCCTTCTACACGACCAACCATTTTTCATGCACATTCATTTTTAATTCGTTCAGCACTTCCGGGCCCTCCGGGGTGAGCCTCTGAGTCCAAATATGACTTCACTTCGTCATTTCGAAACTTCCTTTAGTAATTACGGACTTTTTCGGCATCTACAGTCATCGAATTCCATGGATAAGATGCCTGAATGGATATCAATCTTAGTTCTTAAAGTCACAAGGAACATTATTCCTAGAATTAGGGGAGATTGAGAAGAGTTCATCTCACCTTCCATGTTAAGGACATATAAATCTGCAGGGAAGATACGATCGTTGACTCGGACCAGGACATCCTCAATTATTCCCTCAGGACGTGCTGTGCTTTGATTGGCCAATTGAATGACAAAACCTGTTGGATGTATGGGATCTAGACCATGGTTGGAGAATATGGATTTTGGCATGACATTAATTGAGGCTCCTAAGTCTATGAGTGCATCATCGAAGTTGTAACTTCCAATTTGGCATGGAACCGTAATGGTCCCTGGATATTTTCACTTTATGGGAATAGAATGCTGGGTGGAATCATTTTGAGAGGTCTTAAGTTGCCTCTTGTGGGTGCATAATTCCTTAAGAAACATGGAATAATTAGGAATTTGTTTTATGCAATCTAAGAGGTTAATATTGACCTCAACAATTCTAAACATTTCGAAAATTTCTGGATCAGGTTCAAAGGAATTCTTTGGATTAGAAACAGCATGAGGAAAAGGAATTGGGTTCATATTTTGAATAGAAGGAGGTGAGTGAATGGATTCAAGTTTCTTTTTATTTTCATTTTCTAGGTCAACATTTAAAGGGGGCTTGGAGGACTTTTCTTTAGGCATAGCAAGTTGCTTTCCTGATCTAAGTGCAATTGCACTTCCATTACCATTGGGGTTGGGTAATGGTTGAACTAGAAGTTTTGAAGAATTTGACGGTTGCTACTGACTAAGGTGGGATACAAGTTGACCAATTTGGGTTTCAATGTTCTTAAGGCTAGAACGGGTGAATGAGGCAAGATCTTCCACTACACATTACCATGGTTTCATGGAAGAAGAGTCTTGTCCTAGATTAGGATTAACTAGATTTTGGTTCTTGGTAAAGCGATTGTATTGGTTTTGGAATTGGGAAGACTCAGTAGGATAATGGAATCCTGGAGGAGGATTGTTCCTTTGAGGTTGAGGAATAAAAGGATAGTGCTGTTGAAAATTACCAACACCTTGACCATTATGAAAGTATTTTGGATTTTTAGTAGTGAATTGGGGGGGATGAGAGATGGGATTACCATACCTCATGCCTTGGGTATAGGAAGAATAGAAGGGCTCATAGTGAGGTTGGTTGATGTTTCTAACAAACTGACCTAATAGTTGAGAGTTGATGTTACACTGATCATATGCTGCATTGAGCTCCATTGATCCAGATGAATCATATTGATCCTATTGATGTTTTGTACATGTTTCAGTTGGATGAGATGAAGAATTGTAGACTCCACAGTTCTTGACAAGTCTAGGAAACATTGATTGTGGAGAAGATGAGGTTTGGGATTTAGTTGCCACAACTAGTTGTAGCACAATAATTTTAAGTTCACTCGTCCACTAGGTCATCTTGTTTAGCTCAATTGATTGATTATCTTTTGCTTGATTGACTAGAGCATGTGATCGAGTATGGAATTTTTGTGTGTTTTCAGCCATGTTACTTATGATATCTCTTGTAGCTATAGGGGTTTTATCAACAAGTGCATCACCACTTGCGGCATCAATGACAGTTCTCTCCATTTCCAATAAACCCTCATAGAAGTATTGGATCAATAGTTGATCAGGAATTTTATTATGTTGGAAGGTTTCAACAATCTTTTTGATCCTCTCCTAGTACTCATGGAGTGATTCATTTGGGAACTACCAGACTCCACTTATTTCCTTTCGGATAGAAGCAGTACGAGAAGGAGGAACGAATTTTTCTATGAAAAGTTTCTTCATGTCATTTTATGTGGTTATGAAACCCAGAGGGAGGTAGTAGAGCCATGACATGACAGTGTGAGATAGGGAGAAAAGGAATGTTCAGAATTTGATTTGTTCTTCAGAAACCACTTGATGTTTCATGGTAGACAACACCACTTGGAACCCTTTAAGGTGAAGATGTGGATCCTCACCGGCTAGCCCGTGGAAATGAGGGAGAAGATGAATCAAACCTGATTTGAGTTCAATGTCAGCCTCTATGTTTAGATATTGAATACTAAGAGGTTGGTAATTCATATCCAGGGCAGTAAGTTCTTTAAGTGTTTGTTCCCTAGGATTTTTCATATCTAATTCAATTGGTTGGAAAAGGACTGGTTCTTTAATTATTTGATTATCTCTTATGTTCCTCCAATGTTGGTGAAGTGTTTTCTCAATTTCAGGGTCAAAAAAATTGTAGGGATTGTTTGGGAGGCTACGAGGCATTCAGAAATATTTGAATAAAAGATGAAGATAGTTTTTTTGTGTTTTTTTTCAGTTTTTGATTTTTATGAGAAGACAGGTTTTTCTTTGTGTTTTTTTTTCATTTTTTTTTTCAAATTTTGTTTTTTGATTTTTTTTTACAATTACAAGAATCTCATGACTACATAAAGCACCATCCCCTAAATGGTTCCATTTGAAACATGCGGAAAATTTTCGCCTATCTACCAATCAATGTTTTGATGCTCGAATAATGTTTATAGCATCACTCCGGCTGAATCCTCGACGATGATACTTTTTAAATAGTAGATTGTTTTTAGTTGATTGTATTTTGATTATGGGGGCTTGTTTGTAGAGATTAATTTAAATGATTGATTGATTATGATTGATTGATTATGATTGATTTAAAAAATTGATAATGATTGGGTTGAGTTCATCAATAGGTAGTACATCTTGTGATTTCATTGAGCTTTTCCTTATATTGCATTAAATTAACACCCATTCCACAAGATGACATTGATTAGAATTCCTAAGTGTTAAGGCTTTAATCCAAGTCGTAATGTAACTTAAGGTTATCATCTCAATATATGCTTATTGATTGATGTGTATTCATGGTACTAATAATCCATGGAAACCACATGTTAAACATAACAAATCACTAATCCATGACATGTTAAATCCAACATACACAATGTTAATTAAAAGAATATTCATCGAGAAAAATCTCTCAATCACTTAACATACCTAAATTATAACTCACCCCAATGAGATATTTAGTCATCCATTTGGGTGTCTAGTAATCAAGTTTTTATTATTATGATTATAATTTATGAAAGGGAAGAAAAATAAAGGGATAAGAAAAGAGTGGTCCGTCGAACACACACACAACAACAATAATGATAATTAAAAACCGATTTTTGATTGAATGAGGAAGAAATAAAAGGGAAGGGGATTCAACAATATTTAAACTATATTAAGAACATTAATATTAAACTACATAAGGTGGATGAGAATAAGATATATTGAAGAAGAAACTTTCATTAAAATGGAATTACAAAACACAAACATACATGATTACAACGAAGAACAACACAAAAGTGAAAGGAAACAATGAGAGGAGGAAAGGCCTCTAAAGAAAAAACATGAGTATGTATGGTCCTCCAAAGCCCTTGGAAAGACATTGTTCATGACAATTTATGCTCCTCTCTTATGAAATGCCAACCTCTTTGAAGGAGAGGAGGGGGATGCATTTATGGCCCTAGTAAGTGGACTGTTTTCATTCCCAATCTGTCCATCCACTTGCATCGCCATGATGGTGATTCAAACAGCCAAATCTCGAGATATAGCCGTCTTTAATGTTTTTTATAATAAAGTTGGATGACCTCTCTCAAAATTAGGATCCATTTGGACATATGGATCTAATGTTATGATAGGTTTATTAAACAAATTTAATCTGTCCATTTCAATAAAATATTTCTGAAGTCCAAAATTTGGAAGGGTTTTTGAATATAAATATGCTTTCAAAGATGAATGATTTCTTCAATAATGTCGGCTTCCCATATCTCCTCTTTCACACTTCCATATCTCAGCTCGATTTGATGATTACATCATGAGATATGTCATGAATAGTTTCCCAGTTTTAATTTCCGGCTAGAATGGTGGGCAAGATTTGAAAGCTTCATTTGGGCCCCTTGTTCTTAGACTTGGGCCCTGAAATTTTTATCCCTGATTCTTTTGGATAATCAAGAACATATGGTAGAGTTTAATAAAATTTCGTCTTTGGGATTTATACCAGTAACTCTTCATCATGGCTAGTCTAGTTTTCTCACAAATTCATTAGGTCATCTTGTGTGGTCCATGTGATCCTTCAAATGGTAGAATTGGCCCATGATCCCTGTTAATGAAATTTTGTATATTGAATTAGAAATCCTAAAAAAGATGAACCACACAATTTGGATCATTAGTTTTAGAGTTATAAATAAAATAGTAAAATAACTCAATTGGACTATATCTGAAAATGCACAAAAATTATACATAGTATTAAAAGAAAAATATTTCACACAAATTATGAAAATTTTATAAAAAATAAGTAAAGGGGGTATATAATAAGTCATGAAAATATTAATAACATCAATGTGTCAGCTTCATCGCCAAAGAAGATTTCCCACACCATTGTGGGTCTCTAACCACACTATGTTCTAGAACAACAAATGTATTGATTCTCCTCTATAAAATATGCATAACAATGCCTAGGAATTTCAACATGGTCATAGCCGCAAGACCCTTAGTTTTCCATGTTCATTTACACTAATAATTTTCAGAACACTATGACCATAAAAAAGGGGTTCCCAATCCATCTAGCATGAATTCAAACTATTTGGTTGTGTCCACATAGTAAGACCTTAAACTATATGTATTGTTATAATCTTACGACATTAAACTATTCCATGCTCGTTCCTCACTGTATGATGCTAAACTAATTTCTTATTTTACCCATTTATACAGCATAGAATTATAGACAATCCTAGGTCCTCACCAAAGAGGTCCCTCCATGAACTAGGCTCGATCTTGATTCAGACTGATACACTCACATGATAAATTATTGTCACAATGGAATAATTCTAAGAGTGTTGGAATCCATTGGAAAATTCCATCATTCCACCCCACACATTGTGTGACCCTTATTTGGATCCTCAACCTCTTTCACATCTGAAGGGACCCCTAAAATACATGGATTCTCAACCATTCAGCTCGCCTACCATTTAGCCGCAATGTTCCAAAAGATATTGGACAACATTTTGAGTTATCCCCCATGTTTTTGAACATTTTCAGTGGATGGACTTCATTTGTTTTTACCTGTTTCAGGTTATCACTATATGGAATATTTGTTTCAACCATTGTCTACAATTACCCTACATCATCATGTCGCTTATCACATAGTTCTGAATTTTGGGTATCATGATTCAATCTTCTCATTCCCCATTGTTCAGATTTATTCTAATAACAATGGAGTTATTATGATGATGTACTAGAGTGTAATGAGAAGATTAATTGGGCTGAATGGACAACACTATTCTCTAGATTAATTCCTTCTCCTAGTCCCAAATATACCGAACAGTTGTCTGATCCCTGAGTGCTTGACAATATCCTAGCACAGTCATACACAATGTGAATGATTATGTAGTAATCCCTTGTTCCTTACACTAGGTATGTCCCACATGATCTTGGGGATGGATACTTGGTTATTTCAATGATACGATTGAGATGCAATAATGTACGCAACTACAATAAGTGGTAAAGTATGAAAGTATGTTTGTGAGTAAGTGTGAATTATAGCCCCATGGATCAGCCACTCTGATTGATGGGTTGGCCTATTTAATAGAGAATCACAGCTTCTCCACCCTCTTTCTTGTGGATTTAATGATTTTATATTTCCTATATATCTCCCACTCTTCTACTCTGGCTGTTGGGTGTAGTTAATCATCTTAAATTCATGCTCAATCCTATTTACCTTGAATGCTAACCATTTCATCGGATGGTCTCCTCATATGCTCCACAGCCTATATAAATTTTTCTTTCAATCACGATATGACATTCTATTGTGAAACAAGGAAATAATAATGCTCATTCTCCCATACACTTAGTTATTGGATCTCTTACTCAACCTATTAGAGTCTCTAGGTGTTGACAAATGTTCTTTAATATGAGCGGACACCAAGACCACTATCGTATTATCGTATTTTCTCTTTCATGTAATCTCGAATGAGCTTATGAGGACATGGGGAATCCACTCCTCCAGTGCATAGTTTGGTTATCTATGAATGAAGTATACCTAATTGGTTTGTCCACTCTTCTTGTGGGGTCTCCTTTATGAAGATCCTAATTAGTTTTAATGACCAGTGATGGATGAAATTTTTATCCAATTCATCAGAATCAGTCTCGTACTCACCCTCTGGGTTGGTATGCTCATATTTTTGGAATGCCACCAGATTATAGGCGGTAGGATCATCTTCTGGTGTCCTATCCACATGTATGGGTTCTAAATAATTTTACTAGTCTTTATCCCTGGATTACAACTCGACAATGTCTAGTTCAGTCATGTCATTAACCACAACCACGATCACAACTATCATGATTTTTTCCACAATAACTAGTGCTCCCATCGAGAAAGGACTATCAGGAGACCCAACATTCCTCGTCAATATGGAATATTCCATTTTCATAACTACTCAGACTAAACAACACAATGATAGTGGAACGAGATCAATATACAATAGTTATAAATTTTGTGAAGGAGAGGGCTTAAAGTGGTCAAATAATGGGTCTCGCTCTTGGGATGTTACTATCAGAATCCTAGGACGCGACCCCCCATATATGGTTAGGAACTCTAAAGTCTCTAGAAGAACCACAATAGGTATCACAACCCTACTAGATTATGCAATCCCAATTAACCTAGGAACAGTCCCTGAGGCAATGTCTACTATCATTTTGTAACGAGTTTTACCAATAAGGTTCTCCTACAAGGGAAAATATCAGTTGAGAAGTCCACTATGACTTGAATGAGTACCACAATGGAATGATCTAGAAAATACCTCATGATTTTTGATAATCTCATCCAACTCCATGGTTGAATCCTATCCTTCCTCCAAACGGCTCCCCCTATCGGCATCTTCCCTCCATGAAGACCCCCAAAATTCCTATGGTAAAGGGAAACTCTCCCTCAGCTAGGAGGAAGACTATTGGGGTGGTACTGTTTGACCGATCTATACTTTCACTCGGTATTTTATTAGGTTTAGAGTACACCGAGAATACATAAAGTCCTACATCTCGTCAATGTATTGTTCTCCATCCATCTGAGACACTAGAAAGTTGTCCTCATCATGGACGATATCTGACAAATCCGTCCCATGATGATTGATGTGATCCTACATCTGAGAAGGTCTACGAAAATGTTTATGGACATCCCAGTTTCCTTCAAGTAATTTTGAAATACTACATCTAGAGGCATTACATTGAGGCACATCTGTTTCCTTCGAGCCTCGGTGGGTAACCTACAGAATCCTCTCGATGGACTTCTTCTATTCTGGCCCTTCTCAGTTTGTGCCTCCAGGTCCATCACTACTGCCTTCCATCCACTCGATAGATGCCTTGGGATTACATGTCCTGCCACAACCCCATCACTATGATTTGCACCATCTCCACAATCGGAGCATGTTCTGGCCAATTTCCTACCCCAACCTCAAGTTTGAGAGGGAAACCCATCATTGGAATGAATTGTTTGTTTCTTTAGAATATCCCATGGGATGGCTGATTAACAGCTCTTGGAATATTCCATGACCAACCCATAGGTAGCAATGGGAGAAGGAAGATCACTATGCATTTTTTCATCCTCTTGAGAGAACATGAGCCACATATTCCCATCACACATGGATGATCCTCATAGTGTACTCAAAGTTATACTTGTGAGGTCAGTATATGTATACACCAATTCTTCCTCGCAACACGATGTGGGGTGTATGGATCACAGATAGGCTCATGGTCTACCCATTATACCATAACTCCACCGTATAAGATAATGAGATAAGGTCAATGATACTCAGTTCCTTGGCCATCATCAGTGAATACACATGTTGTTAGAGAAAATGGATGGAACATTAATTCATCTACCTTCCATATTCCATACATCCTGAGTAGTGGAGTCATCTTGGCTGGAAAACACCCTAATACATTCAGGATGGATGGTAGGATTTCTTATCCCAGAGGAGAAACAGGGTTCTAATATTTGTAGATTCTCATGCTCTCCAATATCCATCTATACCAGAAAAGGATTGGTCGGCATACCAATTGTGTCTTATTCCCTTCAATTATGTAACACAACACCTTATAAATCTTGTCTATCACTAAGATTTGTATATTGACATGATACCATGCCACCAGAAAGGACACCATACTGAATGTGCTCACTCACACACCGATGTTTGCATCCTTGATCGGAAATATCCAGTCGCAGATAAGCGCTGAGATAATTCTAGTAATCCTAACAATCAGTTTCTACTCGGTGTTAACCTTGTACCCCCATAACATCCATTATCTATCCTCTAGGATTCAACCTCTTGAATTCACTTCTCTATGCAGGGCTCCCTTTGGACAAGTGGGAGGACTAACTGGTTGTTTCATAGGTGCCTCATCCCCTTCATTGGCATGCTTTTTCATGATGTTTACGATACTCCCAAACCAAAACATAAAATTGTGGTCCCTCACTGGCCCATTTTACTTTCCCAAAACGTGATACATCAGTGCATTTTCTAGCCATGACATCAGATCTGGATCCTCCCATGTGTTCTCCACATGGAGGAATTCGTCACACTCCCCATAGAATTGAAATCTCTAAGATCTTATGAAGAACTCATAGGCGGATTCCCACCTCCCCATGAGGAAGATGGAAAGTGTTGTTCATTGATGACCATTATCACATCAACTCTGGTATCACGTTTTTGGGTTGGTAAATGTGGAATTTTGAGGCCCAATAAGCTTCATACAACCCCATTTTTTTCAGATCTCTGTCAAATCCCTCACAGGATGCACAAACTCAGTAATCCCAGGCCCAGTCCTCCGTGAGGTTGCTTCCCAAGTGGATTTCCTCATATTCGGTGAACCCCTTCTCCAGATTCCCTAAAGCTTCCTTTGGGATGGTATGGTATAATGGGGGGAGATTCCACCAGCATCAACACATTCCCATTAATGTTAATCTTATTATTTTACAGATAGTCAACATTAATAGGCGTCTTTTCCTCCCATGTATGGCCATCGGAGGCCCTGAACAACCAGAACTGACATAGTGTGATACTAAACCAGTAAGTTGGTTCATCTCTACTTGATTTAGGGTTGATAACATCATCCCTTAGACAAAAGTCGTACAAAGGTAGTCTTTTTCAGAGAGGATAGTTCTTTTTAGGTTCTGACAAAAGATCCACTATGGACTCATGATCTGAATGGCTTCATATATATTCCATGATTCCCAGATTATTCATCATCTCCTCCCTTCGGGACGAATCTATGAGGAACCCCTGAGTGCTACTTGGTTGGACATTACCTCCCAAGACTTTATTATTATTTGTTTTAGATTATAGAGATCAGTTTCAATGTTCAATCACAGAGCTCGGTTGAAGAGTTCAACCATAGAGATCATTGAAAAAACTTACAGAGAACACTATTATAGAGTCTAAAGACTCACTGTGTGGCATAGAGTTAAAAGATCCTGGTTCGAAATGTATTTTTGCAGGGTGTGGGGAGCTTCATGATTTATGAGATCAAATGAGGAAACATGGAAGAAGGTTAAGAAAAAGAAGGGTCGTCCCCCTCAATTTAAAGTTGACTTCACCCATAACATCACATTAAACATAGAATCATTGAGCATCGTGGAACTTTAATCTATGTAAATCTCTACGACATTCTTAATTGGCGCTTTGCACACCCTCATCGGGATCCAGATTCATGATCTGCTAAATTTTAGTGATATTCCCTCAGAATCCAATCGATTTATTTTATCCTCATTTCCCATTCTGAGGGGGGGGGGAAATTTGTTGGCACAAAATACTAGGCCTTGGAAAAATAAATAAAGGACACTAATTTTTTTGGAAAAATGGTATTCTTCTTGATGAAGCATCGTAAAGCCCACTGGCACCACTGTTGGTACAAATATCTGAGTTATCTCTATGAAACACCACATAGAAAAATAGATGGTCTCCTAAGTGAGTGTAAGAAAATTGATGAACTTATATGTACCACCAAGGGAAGTATAATAACCTCTTTGAGTCCCACCAACATGATAAAAGCCTCTTTGAATTACATGGAGGGAACAAAGGTAGTCATTGTTCCACAATGGGGGTGACGACCGACTTTGGAATTATGATAAACATAATGAAATGTACTTCTCGTGGTCATGTGTGAGTTACTTCACGGTGCTCCCTCATACCATTATGCCCCATGGAACCTATAAATACCCTGCTACCCCCACTCCATAGGACCATTAACTCAGCCATTCACATCCCAAATTCCCAAATCTCAAATTTCCCTTGGGTATGCATACCAACTGGGGGAATGAATCATCCCCGTTTCCTTATCATTTCAAAAAAAATTTCACATTGCTCAAAATTACCACCTATTCTAAGAGATATTCCTTTCGTGAAGCCTATCAGACATTGTAAAGGAAGGAGACCCCTTCGAGTACTCATGACTTCACAAAGCACCCAGGAATTGAGAAGCACCCACAAAGAACATGTGAACCCAATTCTTAGGCTTGGTCACTATGCTTTGTGAAGCTATGTCATTTAAAAATCCCTATCCTCTAAGAGATCTGAGCTCTACGATTCCCTTCTCTCTGTTATCCTTGTTTTTTCTAAGACCTATCCTATTTGATCCCCATGCTCTATGATTCCCTATCTTCTACAAGCCTCGTGCTCTATGAATCCATATCCTCTATGAATCTATATGATTTGAAAATCCTTGTGCTCTATGATCCCCTATCCTTTGAGGTCCCTATAGATTTTAAAATCCCTTCTTTGTGAGGCATCGTGATTCTTGATCCCCACATATGTGAGATCCTCCAGGATTGTACAAAGCGATTACAATGTCCCTAAAGTGGGCCATAATGT
Organism: Viscum album; assembly: GCA_963277665.1. NCBI lineage: Eukaryota > Viridiplantae > Streptophyta > Magnoliopsida > Santalales > Viscaceae > Viscum > Viscum album. Next base: position 185,628,645 of record OY728133.1, on the reverse strand, counting down.
TGTGTTTCTTTCCCTCATTCTCCTTCTCATTGGCATGCTAATGAATACTACATCATCGCATAACAACACAAACATGTGCACTTCAATGTATAACTCCACAATCCCATTTATTAATATAATTAATTGAGCCTTCCATACCTCAAGAGTGGGTTTGTGTATGTTTTTTATATTCTATGGGTGAGGAGTGAATCCCCATCATCTGTGTAATGCCCCGACCCCAGCTACCCAGAGTCGGTGCATTACTCCGTAACATTGGCATGATCACAAAATATCAAGTCTCAAAAGACCGATTAGTTTATTAGCCTTAGAAACACTAGATACATTCATAAATGTTACATTACATAAGAAGGTGAAAAACTACAATAACAAAGTCTCCATAGTCCACACTCATATCCTCTTCTGACTATCCCTGTAGGTCATTCATAAAATACTTCTTCACATCCTGCAAAATATTAAAACATTGAAAGGGGTCAGATCAGATGCTCAGTAAGGATAACAATATTGTGGAAGCTTTCATAAATAATCATTAACATTTAAGGCAATGTATAACTAAAACAAAAGACTTTTTAAACTTTAACTTTAGCATAATATGGCAAAAATAAAATTAAATAATTCCATTTACTTACTCACATGGATATTCTACTAATCGAATAATCCCATGCAATATCAATAACCACTTTCATAATGATGGAATGCATAATGCCAGACTATCATAACCACGTAGTGAAGGCCTCGTGCCAAGACCACAAATAAGATTTTGTCAAGGCCTCGTGCCAAGACAATAGTTTGTCTCATGAGACCTGCCGATGCATCGAGGAGCTATAGCGGGCTCCACCCGTCACTTATTAAGTCCAATGCATTCCTCATATTAACAGGTTTAAACATATCATAAACCATAACATAATCGTATCACATAAAACATGCATAAAGGAAACATAACATTTCCACATTTCAATCAAAAGATCTCAATACAACACATGGATATAATAAAAACACTTTCAAAACCATTTTCAATACAAAAATAAAAAAAAGTTAAAACTTTGTATATATTTTTCATTTAAAAAAAGTTATGGCTTGTAGAAGAAGCCGAAACTCAAATAATGGTCACGGCGGCGGAGAAGTCATTGTCGCCGCATATGTACGGAAAGAAAAACATTCCCTTTTTGTCGTTTAGTAAAACTCTTCGTATAAAAATATTCCTTTTGAATAAACTTAAAAGTCAAAGGGGTTTATACACCGTATAAAAGAAAGTTGTGTATAAAACCAAATATGCCTCAATGAAAAGAGATTGAGACGAAGTCCTTAAAAAGAGAATTTTTAAAATAAAATAGATCTATTATGTGTATTCAGTATAGGTACACATAAAGAAAGTAAAAATACAAAATAGGACATAATAACATCATGACATAATTTGAAAGTAGGAGATTAACCCAAAGAATGGAAGTTGGGTTAAGAAATTCCCTTACCTTGCTTCCTGTCCTGACTCGACCGTTCTTTAACCTCCTGAATAATAAACTAGAGTTAATTTCTATTTACATAATAACCATTTTCATGTTCATTATTCCTTTTATATCCCTTATTACCATGTTATGAACCTTATGTAATTATTTATGTTTATAACGGTCATTTTGTTGATCTTAGGTACTTGAGTCAAAAATAAAATTCTTATAATTACAAGTTGTTCATGTCGTGATATATCCATTATATACAGAATTATATTCATGATATAGATATCATATATCTCATATATATCCAGTATATACATTCATTTATAATATTCCATAACGTTTAGAGATAAGAAATGAAATGCATCGTTCATGGAGACGGTAAGCCGTACGTACGCATGAACACTACTTTAATTTCTATTTCATATTTAATGAAATCATAATGATATAAAGGTATATTATAATTCCCGTATAACATCATATATAATATCAATTACTCCATCCTTTATACATCCCACATATGGCATTAACGATTCAAATCACTTTGAGGGGGCGGTAGTCCGCACTTCCTAAAACGAAAATATCGCGTTTACCCGTAATGGAAACAATAAAGGTATGCCATAAATGAAAAATACAGAACCTTAAGTAAAAAATAAAAATATTATATATCATTTATAAATAGAGTGACATCTTAATGGCCACCTTTGAAGGTGTTTTATGAGTGTTGAACAATCATCGTTTCGTGAGGCAGAAATTCGCCACCAACAGAAACCGTATGTTCTTTAACCATTAGATGTAGGTGTGTGTAAGTGTAGCTCTAATACATCTTATAACATCATCCTAGTATATTGAGGATACTGGTTTTGTTACAAAAGAAATGAATAAAAAGAGTTTAGGGGGTTGGAGAAGAAAAATAAAACAAAACAACATTAGAGAAGACATTACCTCAAAATCGGGTAACTCTTTTTGATTTGAGGCAAAAGCTTCCTTGGGAAGAGTTCTGCCCAACGTGAGGCTACTAGGAGTAAGAGGGGGAAGTTGGGAGAGTATTTGGGCAGAGTTTGGCCGAGACAAATGGCTTGAAATTGTGAATGAGGTGGTAGAGGTGGGGGCCTTTTATAAGAGGAGAGTAGGGGCACTCTTGGAAAGTAAGGAAATATTTCATTATTATACAATGCTTTTCAGATTCTAAAGGTCCCACACTTATATAATTCGTGGCTAAGGTGATAAGGGTTTGAAATATACCCATCCAATAGTCTTTGGACAACTGTATTCCTTGGATTGTACATTATCTTTTCATTTTATTAAAATCGTTAAATAATTAGGTCATTGCTGCATCATAATGATGTCATAAATAATTTAATTTATTTAATGTATAAAATTTATAAAAAAATACTATGATGTAGGAAATCGTTTTATATTTCCAATGACTATTTATAGTCAAAAATATGACTTGTATAACCCCATGTAAAAATTGTTTTAGTAAAACATTTCATGTTTGTGTCATTTTTTACATTAACATTAAATAAAAGCTATTTATGTCATTTTCTAACTAAAGTGGCTCTATGGGGTCCCCAAGTTGACCCATGGATTGTATTGGTTGGCCATGGAACATCCAATGAGGTTAGGACATGTTTCAATCTCATCTCATGTTATTAAAACATTATTTTTACCTTAAACTACACTAATTACCTCTAATCGCGATTGGGAACTTAAAAGTTACTATTCACCTAAAATTATTTTAATCTCCTTGAACCACATTTTACTTCTTAATGACAACCATGTGTGTCGGATTTTTGAAATTCAAAACACAGAAGTGGTAAAATTTCATTTCAATGAAAAATCAGTTTTTATAAGTACCACTTAGTGGTTTCACTATTCATCAAAAATTGATGTTTTTCAGAACAATGCCAAAATTTCACCCTAAACTATAATTCATATTCCGAATTCAAAAATGATGTCTTTTTTACAAAATTACAAACATATATGTTGCATTAATTAATTTTATAATTAATTCCCGCTGTCACAAAAAATAACGTGTTTTTAAGAAACAATTTATATCAAAAGATTGGCAATTGTTTATGTCCAATTTCAATGTTAAATTAATTCTAATGACCACCATTGGATAAAATGGTAAAAATATATTATAATTATACTTTAAAACCACTAAATATTATAATTTATCACTATAAATTATTTTGATTTAAAAAGTTGTTTTAAGTATTTTTCACTATTCATAAAAAATTAGAAGTTCTCAGAAAAATACAAAAAATTCAACATAGGCTAATTTCGATATTACGAATCCCAAAATGAAGTCCATTTTGAAATATAAAATTTCTATAATTTTAAAAAGTTTTTATTACTATTCATAATTTCTACTTTGATTAGTCGCGGTGTTTTAGAACTCGAAGTTGCGTACAGTGCAAGCTATTGCAGTATTGAATGAGAAGCGTATTGTGGAAGCTCGGGGTGTTACATTCTCCCCTCCTTCAATAAATTGCATGCTCGCAATTTGAAATTTTTCTTGGAAAATAAAAGGTTGAAAATAGAAAATAACTTTGTGGAAAACCCACATCGGAAAAAAGATTAATAAAATTTAGCCTTAATAAGAGGGAAAGGGAAATGAAAAAGTCACCAACCAATTATGATCTCTATTAGTAGAACATTGGTTGCAATTAGAGACATATAATTGGAGGAAAAACGTAAATATTTGTAGGGAGTGATTGAGGTCATCAATCACAATCAACTGTCAAATTGAGGGCCTCAAAGCCTTCAATCTATGTTGATTTAAAATATCATCAGTTCAACAAGACATAAGGTATTAGGATAACACATTTTTTTGTTTTAATATCCATTTACTAAAGTTTATGAATTAATTTATTCATTGAATAAGAGATAGGTATATATATATTTATGCTTGACAATTAGAGTTTCAACCTTCAACTCATCTTTCACTCAAAAAGATAATAGAACTGAAAAATATTATACTTATCCTAATTGTATAAGGTTCCAAATGTTAACACAAACCATTTAGATTAGTAAAATTATTTTTTAATAACTAGGGACTTCCTGTAGGCTAGTGGTAGGAAATAAAGGCATGTCGCACTATGGTTGTGGGTTCGATTCCTGCAGCTTTGTCTGACGCGATAGGTTATGCCCCACCCTGCAGGTTGTCCTTTTCCTAAAACTATAGCATTATAATATTCCAAAAATAATATTCATAAATGTTTTAACCTTAAACAATACTATCCAAATTTCAACTTAATCAATTCCAACCTTTATAGTTATCCAAAATACCTCTGTCCAGACTTTCTCTAAAAGGTCTCTTAATTCCAACATCAATTTATCAGATTCCCCAAACAAAGTAAAGTTTCTCTTATTATCACATACTAAAAATATGATTACCTTTATCATATTAAAACCTTACTGAAACAACATGTACTGCAGTACAATCCTTATATATATATCACATTATTCTAATAACCAGAATATAATCCATGAGTCCAAAAGCACCAATACATTAATTATTCTGCTTCAACTATAGTAACAGTATAAGATCGTCCTTGATCCCTTGGCCTTTTCTGAGGTAAGTTTTCCTGATGCTTAGGACATTCATTTGCATAATGCCCCATTTCCCTACAATTGTAGCATTCAACATTGATAGCCTCTTTCTTTCCCTTACAATCACGAACCTGGTGACCTTTTTCTCCACATTTATAACAAACTCCCATTCCTTTTAGGCAAGTACCAGGGTGATTCTTCCCACAATTATCACATAATGGAAAATCCTTCTTTCCCTTTTTCCCTTTATCTGTCTCTTGTTCCACCATTCTCTTCTTCACTTGCTTTACTTTGTTGTCATAAGACTTAGAGAATTCCTGTTCTGTCTTGATAGCACATGAGACAATATCTTCGTATGTTGAGAAAGATTGTGATACTAAAGCTATACGGAGAAATGGTATTAACCCATCAAAGAAACGATCAATCTTACCTCTTGGGTTAAGTATATAATCTACAGCATACCTCGCCAACCTTGTAATGTTGGCCTCATACTTTGCGACATTCTCATCCTCCTTTTGTCTCAAACTCAGAAATTGCCTTTCCATATCTGCTCGATGGTCATGAGGAAAGTATTTTCTAAGAAAAGCTCTTTGAACTCCCTCCATTCCATATTTGATACGTCATCATCTTCCTTTGTATTTTGAATCAATGACCACCATTGATCGGCATCTCCAGTGAGGCGGTAAACTGCCATGATAACCTTCTCCCTTTTGCTACTCACCAAGGCGTGGAATATTTTCTCTAAGGAGTTTATCCATTGCTCAGCTACTAACGGATTTGTACCCCAATTAAATGTTGGTGGTTGTTTCCTCATGAAGCGTTCTAACATTGATCCTCCACGTTGCGGATCAGGGTGCTCCATACGAGTAAGGTTATTATTCATAAACTGAGTGAGTTGTCCCAGTATGGTAATAAGTTGATCAGCACCAGTTGTATCTCCAGATCCACAATAATTATCTTGAGCAGGAGGGAAATCCCTACACGGAGTGCGTGCATTGATACGGTTTCCATTCCTTACACTAGGTGCCATTTCTAAACAATGGCATAAACTAGATTAGTTTATGAATTAAAAAACATAATTCTATATTTGTAAAACACTTTACATAAATTGAACTATTTATGGATATAATCCATAATCATAAAAAGGAATGTTTTCTTTGAGGAAGTATATAATCATAACCCTTCATAGTGGTTTGTAAAGAAAATGAGAATTATCCTAAGCATATCCCCCGGGAGTGTCGTAACCAAGAGTGCAACAAGGCCCGTTATCGTGCACCAGTTCCCGTTCGAGTCTAGCTCAAAGAGGTGTTTTCGGGTTTTACCCCTAGGTACATCTGTGCCAGATCCGCCTCTACCTTCTCGTATCCAGACTGGGATGTATTGCTCGGAATACTCACAAAATCTCTATAATACCAAAATTATAGGAAGTTCTTCTATACTAATCCTTAAATTCTATATTCGGGCTATGTGCTCTAATCATAGTTTATCTAAATCTAGCTTCCAAGGTTAGTACTAAACTGCCTCTGATACCAAATGTAATGCCCCGACCCCATCTACCTAGAGTCGGTGCATTACTTCGTAATAATGGCATGATCAAAAAAGATCAAGTCTCGAAAGACCGATTAGTTTAGTAGCCTTGGAAACACTAGATACATTCATAAATGTTACATTACATCAGAAGGTGAAAAACTAAAATAACAAAATCTCCATAGTCCACACTCATATCCTCTTCTGACTATCCCTGCAGGTCATTCATAAAATACTTCTTCACATCCGAGAAAATATTAAAACATTGAAAGGGGTGAGCTCAGATGCTCAGTAAGGATAACAATATTGCGGAAGCTTTCATAAATAATCATTAACATTTAAGGCAATGTATAACTAAAATGAAAGCCTTTTTAAACTTGAACATTAGCATAATATGGAAAAAATAAAATTAAATAATGCCATTTACTTACTCACATGGATATTCTAATAATCGAATAATCCCATGCATTATCAATAACCGCTTTCATAATGATGGAATGCATAATGCCAGACTATCATAACCACGTAGTCAAGGCCTCGTGCCAAGACCACAAATATGATTTTGTCAAGGCCTCGTGCCAAGACACTAGTTTGTCTCATGAGACCTGCCGATGAATCTAGGATCTATAGCGGGCTCCACCCATCACTTATTATGTCTAATGCATTCCTCATATGAATAGGTTTAAACATATCATAAACCATAACATAATCTTATCACATAAAACATGCATAAAGGAAACATAACATTTCCACATTTCAATCAAAATATAGCAATACAACACATGGATATAATAAAAACACTTTCAAAACCATTTTCAATACAAAAATAAAAGAATGTTAAAACTTTGTATATATTTTTCATTTAAAAAAAATTATGGCTTGTAGAAGAAGATGAAACTCAAATAATGGTCACGGCGGCGGAGAAGTCGTTGTCGCCGCATATGTACGGAAAGAAAAACATTCCCTTTTTGTCGTTTAGTAAAACGCTTCGTATAAAAAGATTCCTTTTGAATAAACTTAAAAGTCAAAGGGGTTTATACAGTGTATAAAAGAAAGTTGTGTATAAAACCAAATATGCCTCAATGAAAGGAGATTGAGACGAATTCCATAAAAATATTATTTTTAAAATAAAATAGATCTATTATGTGTATTCACTATAGGTACAAATAAAGAAAGTAAAAATACAAAATAGGACATAATAACATCATGACATAATTTGAAAGTAGGAGATTAACCCAAAGAATGGAAGTTGGGTTAAGAAATTCCCTTACCTTGCGTCCTGTCCTGAGTCGACCGTTCTTTAACCTCCTGAATAATAAACTAGAGTGAATTTATATTTACATAAGAACCTTTTTCATGTTCATTATTCCTTTTATATTCCTTATTACCATGTTATGAACATTATGTAATTATTTATGTTTATAACTGTCATTTTGTCGATCTTAGGTACTTGAGTAAAAAATAAAATTCTTATAATTACAAGTTGTTCATGTGGTGATATATCCATTATATCCAGAATTATATTCATGATATATATATCATATATCTCATATATATCCATTATATACATGAATTTATAATATTCCATAACGTTTAGAGGTACGAAATGAAATGCACCGTTCATGGAGACGGTAAGCCGTACGTACGCATGAACACTACTTTCATTTATATTTCATATTTAATGAAATTATAATGATATAAAGGTATATTATAATTCCCATATAACATCATATATAATATCATTTACTCCATCCTTTATACATCCCACATATGGTATTAACGATTCAAATCACTTTGAGGGGGCGGTAGTCCGCACTTCCTAAAATGAAAATATCGCGTTTACCCATAATGGAAACAATAAAGGTATGCCATAAATGAAAAATACAGAAACTTAAGTAAAAAATAAACATATTATATATTATTTATAAATATAGTGACATCTTAATGACCACCTTTGAAGGTGTTTTATGAGTGTTGAACAATCATCATTTCGTGAGGCAGAAATTCGCCATCCACAGAAACCGTATGTTATTTAACCATTAGATGTAGGTGTGTGTAAGTGTAGCTCGAATCCTTCTTATAACAACATCCAAGTATATTGATGATATTGGTGTTGTTACAAAATAAATGAATAAAAAGAGTTTAGGGGGTTGGAGAAGAAAAATAAAACAAAACAACATTAGAGAAGACATTACCTCAAAATCGGGTAACTCTTTTTGATTTAAGCCAAAGGCTTCCTTGGTAAGCGTTCTACCCAATGTGAGGCTTCTAGGAGTAAGAGGGGGAAGTTTTAAGAGTATTTGGGCAGATTTTGACCGAGCCAAATGGCTTGAAAGTGTGAATGAGGTGGTAGAGGTGTGGGCCTTTTATAAGAGGAGAGGAGGGGCACTCTTGGAAAGTAAGGAAAGTTTACATTGTTATACAATGATTTTTGGATTCTAAAGGTACCACACTTATATAATTCGTGTCTAAGGTGATAAGGGTTCGATATCTACCCATCAAATAGTCTTTGGACAAGTGTATTCCTTGGATTGTACATTATCTTTTCATTTTATTAAAATCGTTAAATAATGAGGTCATCAATGCATCATAATGATGTCATATATAATTTAATTTATTTAATGTCTAAAAATTATAAAAAAAACTATGATATAGGAAATATTATTATATTTCCAATGACTATTTATAGTCAAAAATATTACTTGTATAAGCCCATGTAAAAATTGTTTTAGTAAAATATTTCATGTTTGTGTCATTTTTTACTTTAACATTAAATAAAAGGTATTTTTGTCATTTTCTAACTAATGTGACTCCATGGGGTCCCAAAGTTGACCCATGGATTTTATTGGTCGGCAATGGCACATACAATGAGGGTAGGACATGTGTCAAGCTCATCTCATATTATTAAAACATTGTTTTTACCTTAAACTACACTAATTACCTCTAATCGCGATTAAGAACTTAAAAGTTACTATTCACCAAAAATTATTTTAATCTCATTGAACCACATTTTACTTCTTAATGAAAACCATGTATGTCGGATTTTTGAAATTCAAAGCACATAAGTGATAAAACTTCATTTCAACGAAAAATCAGTTTTTATAAGTACCACTTAGTGGTTTCACTATTCATCAAAAAATTGAAGTTTTTCAGAACAATGCCAAAATTTCACCCTAAGCTATAATTGATATTCTGAATTCAAAAATGATGTCTATTTTAAAAAATTCCAAACATATAAGTTGCGTTAATTAATTTTATAATTAATTCCCGCTGTCACAACAAATAGCGTGTTTTTAAGAAACAATTTATATCAAAAGATTGGCAATTGTTTAGGTCCAATTTCAATGTTAAATTAATTATAATGACCAAAATTGAATAAAATGGTAAAAATATTTTATAATTATACTTTAAAACCACTAAATAGTATAATTTATCACTATAAATTATTTTTATTAAAAAAGTTGTTTTAAGTATTTTTCACTATTCATAAAAAATTAGAAGTTCTCAGAAAATACCAAAAATTCAACATAGGCTAATTTCGATATTACAAATCCAAAAATGAAGTCCATTTTGAAATATAAAATTTATATAATTTTAAAAAGTGGTTATTACTATTCATAACGACTACTTTGATTAGTCACGGTGTTTTAGAACTCGAAGTTGCGTACAATGCAAGCTATTGCAATATTGAATGAGAAGCGTATTGTGGAAGCTCAGGGTGTTTCAATCTGAGATACAGGATGTCAAATTACCTGGAACCTTCCACTATGACACATGACGTTAAAATATGATAATCACATAAGTGAAAATCCTCAAGAGGATCATGAAGGGTGTTAGAACCAGCAACCTCTCACTCTTTTCCCCACTACACATTGTCCCCATGCACTACTTGGGAAGTCTCTGCATAAATCCTGACCCAACATGTCATGGTGGTCCATATATGATGGTCATGTCCTCCTTGAATATTTGAAAGCCTACTTGGGATCCCTATAAGAGTGATCCCCCATGTTTCCTCCTTTTCCTTCTAACAATGTGTAATCCTTGCTCCATTCCTCACAGACACACCTTTTTTGATGCTATTGTTAGTTCATTATTACCTATTGTTTCTCACACTGAACATGACTCACATGGGATTATAGTAAGGATCAATCATGAAATCATCTATGGGCGACCATAGTTTGTAAGCCCCAAACCCATATCTACCAAACTACATACACATTCATCATTTCCATTTTCAAAATAGGTACGTATGAAGCCTCTTTTAGGTTCATGCCTATCAACCATTTGTCCCAGTAGTCCTCTGGTTGGTTCATTATTGTCCCACATGATGTTAATCTATTGGCCCCTTTCATCTCTCAAGACGATAAATTATATGTATTTGAACTATATGGGGTTTTATCCCAGTCTCCTAGATAGTGTACGTAGGAAGCCTCCCTAAAGTTCAAAACAAAACAATGGTAAACTTCAGTGTCTCCTTTTTTGGCACCCACATCCTTGGTCCACCCCTTAATGGTGTCAGACTAGTTCCCAAGAAGCTAACAATTCATAATCCCCACACTCTATCCATACAACTCCAACCAATAGTATCCCTCTTTCTATGTGATTATAATCACACATAAAACCCATCATGTCATCGAGTTGATATCCTTTTTGTACACTCTAATTCTATACCCCATCCCTTAACTACTTGGACATTGATTCCAAAACACATGGATATGTAGGGAACATCTTTAAAGATCAATACCAATAAAATCACCTCTACATCGGTTTTCATTTCCTGCCCAATTCAATCCACTATTCAAAAAATCATCCATATACATCATGAATTAATATGGGCTGCCACATCCTGGTAAAATCATGTTATCCATTTAGGACACTAATCACATGTAAGCCCCACCAAGTCTTCAGGTTTTTGTCCATTGTGTACACATTGATCAATGATTCACCCTCTAAATATATGTGGGTTTTGATCCCTGTATTCCAAATAGGGTACATAACAATCCTTTTTAAGGTTTCATACCAGCCAATGGTGATCCATGGGGTCCCCTTTACTTGAACCTAATCATCCAATGATCCACCCGTGGAGGTGTCCAAATCTGCCCTCCTGGTGTGATATCTTCCTTCTATGGGACACACCACCTTGGACCCATCCTCATTGGGTGTCTTGACCCACCCATCTATTAAACCGTCAATGTTATCCCTTATATGGATATACTCATCTAATCCACTCTCATCACTGTTATGATCAGTCTGCTTCATCACTACAAGATGTTAAACTCACGTCATTTCCCACGATAAACATGGAATGCCGATGCAAACCTTAGAGACAGGATGCTGACATATAATTCACCACATTTTATGTGGGATTACTCAGAATTCCACACCTTCCATAAGCCCTATCATATGTGGAAGAAATCCAGGTGTACTAGCGTTTCAGTTTCCACACACGCCAGTGATTCCAAACACGACTACTCCACAAACCGAAGGTTGTTGTCCTGAGTTGAACTCATGAATTTTTTTTAAATAAGAATCATAATTAAATAACATCCACAATGATATGGAACAAGTAAGAGTTTCACAAACTACATATTAAGCATTAAGGGATACTCGATCTAGGTGATGAATTCTAAGGAGAAATACTTAGAATGATAAGTTGAGATCCCATCATCGAGTTTCAATTAAATAGAAAAGATATTTGAATATGTGATGAATGCCTCCAGCCTTTGGAAATTGGGAATATGGGGAAACAAATAGGTGCATGTACTCCATGATATATAGATAGACACTCCTCAGAGAAAGCACCAGAAACAGATGTCAATTCGTCTATGTTTATTATGATCATTAAATCATCTATGTGGTTTTGAGTCATCAATTTGGTAATGTGGATTCAATTATTTTTGTTGGATATGCCATGATGATAATTGGTATTTACAACCATTTATGCTATGATGTAATGTTTTTAATACTATGACACAATTATTAAATGCATTATTTCCTCATAAAGATAAAATAATATATACTATGTTCTATGAATTGAGATATAAGAAATAAGGATGATATATTTTATTCGTCTCTACTATTTTTGGGAGTAAGAATGTAAAATAAATGTCTTCGGTCCCTGTATTTTACAAATGATGTGCATATTATTGAAATAACAGGATCATCCTATATTTTAAAATATTATTTTATGAGCACAGAATTATGAATGATAAGTGAAGTGAACAATAAAATATTTATAATTCCTATCATAACTCTACAACAATGATACTCTATTTTTTATATAATCAATATAGTTGTAGTCTCAACTTATTTTCTTTGTTTATTACCAATTATTTATGAATTTTTATGAATATCATTGAGGTGCTTACTCTTCAAATTATATATCTTGGATACCATTCTATTATGTAAAATGTATCTTACAGGTGTGGGAAAAAATATATAAAATATATGATTCTTGTAATTTTTTTGAAAAGGATAAAAATAAGAGAAGCTTTGAAGGATGTTTTTTGTATGGTGTTTCTAGATCCTGGTCGAATGCTTCGATACTTGTATCAATTTTCAACTGCCCTCACCCAGTTGTGAACTCCCTACGAAAAGGAATAGTTGTATAGGAAAAAGGACTATACTAGTGATAATTATCACATTAATGGAGAAGAGTGATGGGGGTGTGGACTTTGTGACTTATACTCCCTAAACCACTATAAATATCCTTAAAAACTAAAGAAAACTATGATGAGAATTCTACATCTACGAATTATATAATCTTTAGATTAGGTCTAGATGAGTTCAATAGTGTTTCTCAGTTTCACACATCTCATGAAATATAGGATATATTTTTGGGGGTTATAGATGAACAAATTTGGGCACTTAGATATAATTCTACCAAACCTAGTTTTTACACTTTTATAAAGATGAATAGTGAGAGTATCCCATATTTTAAAAGAATTATTAAATTAATTATAAATGTTGTTTTTGTTTTAGGTATACCTATTACTTAAAAAAATAAGGATTTCAAATATCTTAGGATACTTCCACCATCATGGAGTGGTATTTGGGATTCTATCAGACAATTGACAGAGGTCAAAATCATGAAAATAGAATATCATATCGGTACTTTGATGATGTATAATGTATTGATCGATGTTGTATCTGGGGAAAGAAATATAGTTTTAAAGGATAATGATTCTTTTAAAGAACTATGTTTAATGGTTTTAATGAAGTGTAAAGATGGTAAAATTGTTGAGTCATCTGGGGGAAACTAATCAAGTAGTATTGTATTATACAGTGATATTTTTCACTTTCCAAAAAATCCTGAAATTATATAAACATATAATAGGTTCAATGAAACTGTTCAAAAAACTAAATAAGTTAAATTAAAATTATAAGTATGTATGATTGTTTGAGAATAAGTATCTTGGAAACATCATTATTGATTTTCGACAGATTCTAGATGATAGTATTTTAGAATATAAATACTTCATGAATCTGGGTTATAAGAATAATGAATTGAAATAAATGAATGAATCATTTTTTTCATCAACTGATTCTAGTTATGTTTCATCTTTAGAATAAAAGGCTAAGTATTCTAATTAGAAATAATTTTTTTTTTCTAGAATGTAATGATGATATACATTCATTCAATTCTAATGATCAATAATTAACAATAAAATGGAAATTAATCTTCACAGTAACTTGTTGAAAATTTTACCTTTATAGAATCTAAATATGTATTATTAAAAGGAAAAAATATAACTCCCAAAAAATCATTTTAAGTGATGGTTAGGGAAAAGGAATTCAAAACTATGAAAATTAAAAATCAAAAAATTAAATTGGAAGATTATACTTCAATATGCGTTGAATATAGAAATAAAACTGATTTTTTTAAAATTTTAGCTTATGGAATTACATATATTTATAGTGTATTTAAAAAAGATGCTATTTTTTAAATCAAATTCATGATAATAATAAAACTCATAAAAATAGACATGGAATAGTAATTCAAGGTTAAATCCCAACTTTTATAAATATTTTTGTATAAACATATATATGAATATAATTCTTTCAAAAATGACTAATTTTATTTGTGAAGAGATAGGACCCTAAGAAAATGATTATAGTTTGAAAATACCATAGTTTTGGGGAGTTAAAAAATTTATACTTAATTTTTACCAATATAATGTGATTATTATTTTTCATAGAACAAATATATTTGTGTTCCTAGATCATTAATTTATAACCTTTCTAAACACAAGAAAATATGGGTACTAAAAAATTCATGGTTAATTTTTCTTTGTAATTCTATAGTCCAACAAAAATAATGTAATATGGTAAATGGAGAGTGGATTCTTTAGGAAAGTGAGTGGATATTTATCTAATTTTCACTATGTAAGAAATATAAATGAAGGTCATTTCACTTTTATGGACAATGGTAAATTAATTTTTATGGTGATGGATCTATTATAAATTTGAACTCCGACTTTATCAACAATTCCCCGTATGTGTAATATTTAAAAAACAATTTCATAAGTAAATTTCATCATTTTTATTATGTTGATTTTGTTATATTTTCAAAAAAATAATTTTATATTTTCAAAGATATATTTATTAAATTCAACAAACCATGAACATATAATTTCTACACTCTATATTTTAATTCTTTTATTAGATAAAAAGTGAATTGATTAAATTATTTATTAAATGATTCATGTATATGGAATTGAGTATGAGATATTTTAATTTTTATTTTTTTGATAAAATAGTCAAAATTTATTTTACTATATTATATACCTCAACTAAAATTGAATAAAAGATTTTATGTGATGTATGGGAAATTTGACCGAAACACAATTAATCATTTAATCTTTTTAAAATTGTTTCTAATTCTAGAACCCTGTTACATATTTATATGTATTTCTTTGGTCAATCTAGTGTTTTAAATTTTGGAGGAAAATATTATTTTTATGTTTATGTTGATGATTATTATATATTCACCTGATTCTTCTTCTTTATGTTTTAAAATATATTCTTGTTCTATAATAATAATTTTCTTGAAATGGTTTCAATATGAGAAGCATTCCACGAATATTATTTTAAGAAGTAAACATAGAGGATTATTTTAAAACCATGATTTAATTTTATATTACGTGAGTCATTGATTCATGTTAACCTTTTCTTCCACTAGGATACCACAACAAAATAGTGTTGTTAAAAGAATAAATTTGAATTTTCATGAAATATTTAGAACTATATTTTTTGAATACAACATTTCTACAAATTTTTGGGTTAAACATATCAATACAACATATTATTTTATTAAAAATGTTCGAATTATAACAATTTTAAAGAGAAATCACTTGGATCAATGGAATAATAGTAAGAAAAAAAGATGGAAACATTATGGTTTTTTGATATGAGGCTTATATTGTAAACACCAAGGATCATATTTTAATGTTCTACCCCAATACTGGTGACAAAATATTTCTACGAAATTCTAATTTTTCAAAGTCATATAAAGTTTTCAATAAGTTATCAATTATTTATGATGAAAAATCTAATGTAAAATTATATAAATTTATCCTTTATTAATAGAATGTAACTCAAATTGATGAACTGTGTGATTATTTTAAAAATATGAGATATGAACCTACTTTTGATAAAAAAATGTATGAATAATTGGAACTTGATTTTCCATAATCAAATCCTAAAAGGTTGGATACCAATTAAACTGAAATTGTACCACAATAAATTTCTATAACCCTTCAGAATAATACTTTAGAAAAAATTATAGAAGGTTTTAATTAAGAAAGTATAACTCGTAGATGAGTAAGAATTATTTTGGGGTTTTATTCCTTTTTATCTCATTTAGAACCTATATTTATAAAATATTACATAGTCTCTAAATGTTGGGTTATTTCTAGGAAAGTTGAATTAAAATATTTTAAGAGGAACAAGGTTTGGGAATTTGTTTATATAACATTTGATTATCCTATTTTTGGAATAAAATTTGGGATTAAGAATAATTAGGATGACATTTATGCAATAACTAGGACTAAATATAGACTTGTAGCTAAATGGTATAATTCAGATGAAGGTATAGAATACTAGGATACCTTTTCCCTAGTAACAATATTGGAATCGAGTATAATTATTTTATCTATTTCATTATATATGAATTTTAAATTTTATCATATTTATAGAAGATATTATTTTTCTAAATTGTTTTCTAATAGAGGATGTTTATGTTGAACAAACTAATTTATTTGAAAGTCCCCATTTTCCAAATTGTATTTTCAAACATCGGAATGCACATTATAGAGATAAATAAAAACCCAGAGCTTGATATGATCATTTAAGTTAGTTTCTTTTATCAAATGGGTTATGATAGGTATGTTAAATTACAATTTGTTTATGAAAGAAATTACCTTCATATATCACGTCAATGAAAATAATTGTTTATGTTGAAATTTTTTGTTCTAAAAATAAATAATTGTTTAATGAATTATCAAATTTCTCAAAATATGAAGTCTAAAAGAGTATGATGGTTGAGTAAAATTATTTTATATGATTTAAATTTTATCAAAATGAATTTATTAATGTGATTAATAAAATAAAATACAGCATAGAGTTATTGAAAGGGTTTATACTTGAATGTAGAAAAGAATACACTACTCCAATAAGTTTTATTAAAAAACGTGACATGCATCACGCCAGGAAAGCATTTGAAAAAAAGTTTTATAGAGTAATAATTGGGAATGTCTCTTTTATGTTTCTAGTATAATAGAAATTATGTCTATAGTATGACTTTGTCCTCGATTTCAAGTTAATCCTAAAGAATCATATTTAATTGTTTCAAAAAAGATATTTGATATTTAAATGGAGTAATTTATCATTCCTTTATTTTTTTCAAAAATAATTTTATAGTAGTGTGATGTCATACAAAAATACCAAATTTTTTTTTTGTAGATTTATAGGAAGAGTACATCAGGAAAATCCAATTTCTTAAGTTGATCCATAGTATCATAATCTAGTAAGAAGAAACAATCGTTTGTATTATCCACTGCAAAAGTAGAATATATTTTTGTTGGTAGTTATTCTACACATGTTTTTTTGGATGAAACACACATTAATGGAATTTTCATTAATTTATAATCATGTACCAATTAAAAGTGAGAAAATAATTTCCATCAATATTTCTATGAATCCAAAAAACCATCCAAGAAAAAATGGACGTAAGGAATCATTTTGTAAGAGACCGTACATAAAAAATGATTTTTGTCTAGAATTTATCTCTATAGAGAATCAATTAGATTATATTTTTATTAATACAATTACATGTGAGCCTTTTTTATTAAATTATATTTTGGTCTATTTTTAAATATATTTATTGTGTTTTAATTTATCCTAATTTAAATTAGTTTATATTATTTATTCTATTTATTATTTTAGATATTTAAAAATTGAGTTTTCTATTATATTATTTAGTTTAATACTACATGACAATTTCTCTTATAAGTATTATCTATTAATTTAAACACTTATAATCAAAATTAATTTATTTAATTTTACTTCTTTATTTATATTATTATTTATCTATCAGATATAACCCTAAACCTAAAAACAGGTGCATAAGAAAATTGGTAATTGGGTTTATGATGAATTTTAAAATCTACCCATATTGCATTTTCCATTCATATACTAAAATCTCTATGAATCCAAACCATCATCTATAACCTCATTATACCTATTAGTCATTTAACCATCCAATTTAAAATTGAAAATTCACATCCAATTGATGGTGGAAGATTAGGTTTGTCTTATAAATCTAGAGGATGTGGAAGAAGTTTTATTGTGGGAAAATCAATTGATATGGAATGGATGAAGAGAAAAAAATTATGTTAATAAAATCAATGGAGTTTAAGGGATGGCATTTTGTGTTTGATTAAAATAAGTTGTATTTTATTTTTCAGGAATAAGTAAATGAGTTTTTGATGAATGTCATGTTTCAGTTCAATCAATGAAAGGATATAATCTAATCAAATGTTAATGGATAGACTATGGGTTTTCTTCTATTTATATGGATGAAATCAATAATTTTCCCATTTAGGGAGGGGGATTTTTTTATGAACCTGAATCTTCTTTTCAGTTATGTTTATGCTTTATGGTTGTTTTTTAGAAAAGGAGGAGTTCTGGAAATTTCAGGACTACACATGGTATACTTATAAGTACATACCATGTACTCAGTTTCTGCCAGTGACTATGTACTAGTTGTGTAATGGCCAAGTACATGTATGTGTGTGGTGACCAATAGAAATCCTCATGTCGAGACTTGTTAAGGGATGTACACACCATGTACTTCTAAAGTACACACCATGTACTTTTTTTTCGTTAAACGGATCGGGGTCACATCTAATTTACAGAACACACTTCTTCTTCATCTTACTCATCTAGGAGCATAAGTATGATGTCCAATCATCTCTGATCCCTCGACTCACCATCCAATCTCTTAATCGGCCATTTTCGATTGCCATAGAATCATATCAGTGAGTCATCCTTTGTACTTGAACATCATATCATGATTTCTCCTATTTCAAGAGTTGTCCTCTATTGAACTCTATTACAGTTTTTATAGATATATGCATTTAAAGAGTGATTCAAGCCCTGAGGTTCACGTATATTGATCTCACGATGCCGAGGTAGGTGTTTTTTGACTTTCCGTAGTTATTATTTGAGTAAAATGTACAAAAGTTCCAAATACACGTGTTCGGGGTATTGCCTGTTTGTGGTTTTTAGCCTATTATTACCTCTTATGAATTGTTTATTTTGATAGAGGTTAAATTTTTGTAAATAGGGTCAACTTTTCTATTCTAGGGATGTTTCTCCCATGATTTCTTGTTTTGAATATTGGGGGTATATTTCTTGTTAGGATATTCGCTTTACATGCCTTGTATTGTTAGAGTGGAGTCATTATTATCTGGAATGCTATGTTACACTGAAGATTGCTTATCTAAATACTTCATGAGGTTTACATAGGTTTCCATGCATCATTTGTGCATGTTTGACATACACATGGCTATGGGAACCTGGTGTAGTAGACCATAAGGAGAATGGACGTTGAGGAATTATAAAGAGTGTTTGTTTACTTTTAGGTTGTGAGATAATAGGGGGATGGACGTAAGTGCTCCCATAGAGTGTCTGTAGTTTCTCGATATGGCCCATAGGGGGAATTGGATGTTTATTTTTTCATCAGAGTGTCTATTAGTTACTGATATGAGAGTATAGGAGGAATTGATGGTGAGTGCTTCCTTAGCGAGCCTAGGCTAAAGCTGAACCAGAGGGGTTAGACTATGTGTACATCCCGGTGAGTTTATTGTGATTATTGGTTGAACCAGAGGGGATATGATATGAGTACTTCCTAGGGGTTACTTTTTTTGATTAGATGATTTCTTGATATATGTATTTGAATGCATTTGACACTACATGATGGATTTTTTTGAGTACTTCCTTATTTACTGCTTCTTTTTTCCTATTGCCTACAAAATATATTCATTGGATGTTAGGCACCGATCATGGTGTGCTTGCCTACTGGGATTCTTCTCACAACTTTTTTGGGCCATTATTTTGGACCTAGAATGATTATATAATTGTAGGTCTAGATAAGAGTAAGCACCCTTCTACTTCAGGAACTTGATTGTTGTAATGCTAGGGAGAATGGGATGAAGTTGAGGATTGTGATGGTGTGTAGTTGTTTACTTCGTTTTCAATGTATTTTGGTTTAGTAATTACTCCATCATTGTGACATGTTTGAATACTTTCTTAGGAATATGTATCATGCATCATTTATATTTGTATGCCCTAGTTTTTATTTACATCCGCTTATTACTTTTATATTGTATTTTTACTTTTGCCGCTATTTCTATCTATTTTACTTAAACTATGTTACTCTTCCAATAAGGTCATAGTTTCTACACTATCACACCCAAGGTCCTTTCTTCTAGTCAGGAGCCTCTGGCGTTTGGAGAAATGTTCTTGAGGCCATGTGACCAACCAGGTACGGGGAACTTCTCGGTGGCTCCTGGAATTAGGATGTTACAATGTGGTATCAGAAGAATTCTTTTCTTCTTAACATACTGTTTAGAGCCTATAGCTAGGGATATGAAGAAATAAATTCTTGGTAATAAGGTGTGCCCAGGATTAGCTAACCCTTGTATAGGGAAAATCCAATATACCTTGTTTATTTAAATTTTTTCTTGTTTTGTAATTATTACAGTAGATTTTATTTTACCTTGAGTAATTCACATGTTTTGTGATGTTATCATTGATGTTATTGAGGTTCTATTTCTATTTCAACACAATGAGATGAGGGTATTCCATCTCATTCATCATATAGGATCTTTCTAGAAGTTACATGTCATTCATTCATTCCATGCCATTTATTTTCAATTAATGATTTCATTTCATTATGATAGATGTTGTGCTAGAAATGCATGTTGTTTTGATATATGTCTTGATAAAATACCTACTGTTTGATAGGGTATCAAATTGGGGAAGGATTGTTTGAATGAACACTAAACTTTGGTTCTTGAGTTGTCATGGGCCCTCATGGATTGAAATTTGGTTGACTATTATTTTGTTATTCCTTGTACATGACATCTAAAAGATGCCAAACATTGAATCTAAAAGAGTATTGGCCCTCAAGGATCGTAAATTGGAACTTTAATGATTGTTTCAGTGTTTTTTTGGGTTTTAGAGTCATTTTTGAGGCTTACTGTCCAGAAAAACCCAGAATACAAGGCATGTAGTGATGAATAGACTCCATATGTTCTTCTGTTCAGGAAGGAACTATTTTTCTTAAGTTCACACCATGTAATATTTATACACTCCATGAACTGTATGTACACGCCATCTAGTTTATAACTGTGTCGCTGGCTGTGTGGGAAGATACACGAGGTTTGGAAAATATTGGAGGGACACACCGTGTATTGGACATAAACATCGTGTGTTTAGATCCTGTCTTCACCCATGTGACTAAGGAAGTGACTGGAGAAGTCTGAAGTTATACATGCTGTGTAGAGATTTATCACACCATGTATTGTAACCCGAGAATCCAGCTATCAAACAAAAGACATGGGTCGGTGAAATCTTCCTACTATTGGACGTGTCTATTTGGAACACGCCATGTAGTGTGAGTCATGTAACCGGCCTTGTGACTAATAACCCGGGTTGGTGAAGTTCATCTAGTAAGTGATGTGTCTCATACTAACACGCCGTGTAGTCTTGTTCTTAGAGAACTCTGTGTCTTAGCCACGTAAGGGAACTCGGGCAGGTGAAGAGGATTCATGTACATATTGAGAGCTAGGACAACAAGCCATGTGTATGGTTACATGACCAGTTTTGGTAAGAGTACATGCCCATGTGAAAGGAATAATGGAACACGTAGTGTCATTAATTATAGACGTCATGTATCCATGTTTTGAAAAACATTAATGCATTATTTATCCTAATACCTTCACACACTCCTTATTTTTAGTCCTTAATAATCATTTTCTAAGGTGTGTTCTTGACCGTGTAGAGTCATGCAACAAAGATGTCCTTCAGTTGTCCGGCGGTTGAAGGGCTACGATCAAACACCATACATGGCTAATCTGGGACTACCAGTAAATTATCCAGTTGTACAGGTCTTAGAACCATCTATCATTCCGAACAGATGTGCCGATGCACAGTTCTGGGAGGGCATTATGAGGTTCATTCAGACCTTCCAGGGAGTACCACAACCTGCCTAGTCTATGGTAGATTTGACGAATGTTTTCGAGAAGTACCATCCTCCCATCTTTTTAGGGGATGGAGGAACTCATGATTTAGGGTCATGGTTAGAAGCCATGCTATCTATCTTTGGTCATATGTAGATGCCTCTTTCATGGAGGGTGAATCTCACTACGTGTATGCATTGGGATTCTGCCAAGAGATGGTGGGATGTGATCTAACAAAAGGTACACCAGAAGGTTATGGCTCGGGACAAGTTTCAGCCTACCATCTACGATTACATCTATCAAGACACCTTGAGGGCCGATCGAGCCCAACAATTCATGAGTCTAGAGCAGGGTACTCTTTCAGTTATGGATTATTATTCTCTCTTGATAGTGCTGCGGATCTTCATGTCCATCGCAGGAGGTGATGAGTAATTCCTAGAAATGATTTTTGAGTATGGTCTCAGGTATAAGATCTGATATCAGGTGAATATATTCAGGTTGAATTCCATCACATCCGTAGTCAACCAAGAGATGATCACATTGAGAAATTTGAGGGATTCTGGAGTGCTGATCATGGGTGGTTTGACATCTGGTGTGGTTATCCCTCCTACTGACAGCAGGAAGCGCTGCAGGGAGTCTTCACGTGGAGACCTGAGAAGGCGTTGACTTTTATTCTGGAATCCAGGTGGTGTGATACCAGTGCGGAAAGAGCGGTCATACGATTCCAAATTCCTAGAGAGACCGAGTGGAGTGCTGATCTTGTGGAAAGATGGGTCATCTTTACACTTCAATCAGATCTTCTCACCAGATGTTGGTGACATGGGTTCTTTTATAACTCCTCATTTGGGAGTAACACCACCAGTTATTTCATCTATCAGGGAACTGGAGTTCTTCTGGTCATTCAGCCCAAGGTGGAGGTTGAGGCCATGGTAGTAAGTCCCCAGGCATTCAGCGACTGCAGGGTGGATCGGATTAGAGTGGTCAGGTAGGGTCACAGGGCCACGGTGCATGTCATAATTTTACAGAGAAGATGGCCTAGAAGGAGAAGGATCCCATACCCTATAATGTTCTAGGAACGATCCTAGTTGCCTCAGTTTTAGATTTTTCTCTTTTCGGTGTAGGGGATTCCCATAGCATTATATCAGTTTCTGTTTTGGAGAGCCTTGGACCTTGTATCTTTTCTTATGATGATAGATAGACACTAGATAGACTGTTGGGGGCTAGAATGGCTGGGTTATGTTAGTGCAAGGAGTTTCCTCTTGAGGATGGTGGGTGACACTTTTAATGGGACCTTTATTTAATAGAGAGTACATGCTGTGACATCATTCTCACAATGGACTTGTTAGTTACCTTCAAGACTGTGGTATATTTCTATCGTCATAGGGTGTGTTTCACATAACCAGGGGAATATTTTTCCTTCATAACAGTGAATGGGATGTCCAACGAGTAGAGTGGCACCCGATCATCATGGGTATGGAGATGTTGCAGCCCAGATTGATAGTCTATAGTTGGATGACCAAGGGACTCCATAGAGAGACTTTCCACTAGTGGAGGATCATTTCTGAGATTTCTTCCCAACGAACATTTTAGGTTTTCCTCTGGTGTGAGAGGTAGAATTTTCGATTTATCTTATGCCATAAGTGGTACTGGTGTTCATTCCTTTTTTTTGATGGCTACATCCGAGTTACAAGATCTCAAGAAGCAGTTGGAGGAGTTGTAGGCTAACAGTTTTATCCGAGCTAGTATTTCTCCTTGGTGTTCAACCATCATGTTTGCGAAGAAGGTGGACCGTGCCCTCAAAAATTGTGGGTATTATTGGTAGTATAACTAGTTGACGGTCAATAACTGATATCCCTTGGCAAGTATTGATGATAACTTTGATCAGGTTCAAGGAACTTGAGTGTTCTTGAAGATTGAATTGAGATCCGGCTATCATCAGTTGCATGTTAGACCATCTGATATTTCTCTTACATCCTTTTAGAGTAGTCATAGTCTATACGAGTATGTGGTTATTCCATTTGGCCTCATGAAAGCGCTTGATGTTTTAATGGCACTGATGAAATGAGTGATCCATCCATACATTCATTTTGTCCTGCTAGTCTTCATGGACGAAATCTTGGTGTACTCTAACACTTGACACAACCATGCCACACATATTGAGATCGCTCTGAATGCACTGAGAGAGAATCAGTTCTACTCTAATATCTCAAAATTCTACTTTTGGATGGACCAGATTCAATTCTTCGGTCATATCATTCCAGATACATGAGTATCAGTGGACCCATGGAAAATGAGGGCAATAGTTTTCTTGGAGAATCCAAAGAATGTCTTTGAGGTACAAAGATTTATAGGGCTTACTGGATACAACATGCATTTCAAACATAACATTTCACATTTAACAGCACCACTGATGGGCATGAATAAGAAGGGTTTGAAGTGCTTGTGGTCAGATTCTTGTGAGTCATCTTTTCAGGAGATGAAAAGGAGGTTGATTTCAGCACCGATACTAGTTTTTTTAGAGCCCGGAAAGATCTAAAATGTCTACTGTGATGCATCTGGTATCAAGCTGGGAACTTTGCTTATGTAGGTAGAATGAGTCGTTGCACACGGGTCACGACAGGTGATGCCACATGAGAGAACTACACGATGCACGATCTCGAGTTGGCAGCAGTATTTCATGCCTACCATTGTTCGAGACACTATCTTCTGGGAGAGAAGTTTGTGGTTTTCAGTGACCACAAGAGTCTCATGTATATCCTCACTGAGCGCGATCTGAATATGAGATAGTGAAGTTGGTTTGAGTACCTTCAGTCTTGTGACTTTGATCTTTCCTAGCCTTGGAATGGCAACGCTGTGGCTGATGCGTTGAGTAGAAGGACTCAGATATAGGTAGTTTAGGAGGCCAGCATTGAGTGGTAGCTTGTGGCTCTATTCATTGAAATGCAATTGGAGGTGCAAGACAGCCAGGGATAGACATTTCTATCATCTGTGTCTCATTCTTATACTATTCTTGATCGAGTGAAAATGAAGTAGCTATCATTGCCTCAAGGCCTTGTCCTATGGTAATTTGTATCAGTAGTGGACCATATTCCAGGATGGACTATACGCAAGTATGATACCTTGCATTTTCATGGCCACATATAGGTGTCAGAAAACATACGCAAGGAGCTGATGTGGGACTTTCATTCCATGGATTGTGAAGTTCATCAAGTTTTCACCAATATGCATCAGGATCTACACTGTTATTATTTGTGGATAGGTATGAAGAGAGCTGTTGCTGGTTTCTTCATGAGGTGTTCAACCTGTTAGCAGTTGAAGGCGGAGCATCAGCGACCAACCAAGATTTTTCCTTAGTTACCCATTTCTAAGTGGGAGTGGAATGATGTCATGATGTAATTTTTTGAAAGTATTACAAAGGTAACCTCAAGGAAATGATGTTGTGTGGGATTCCATTGACAGACACCCATAGGTTTCTCAATTATTTCCAATCAAGGAGACGTTTAGTGTTGATGAGTTGGGATGGTTGTACATCTATGAGCTTGTACGCTTACATGGGGTTCCACACTCAATTGTTTTAGACAGGGATGCACATTTTACTTCTCGGCTATGGAAATGACTTTAGAAGGATTTGGGTACACATGTAATTTTGAGTACAACTTTCCATATCTAGACCGATGGCCAGTCCGAGCGTAAAATTCAGGTGCTTGAGGACATATTTCGAGCTTGCATCCTTGATTTTGGAGGTTCTTGGGAGAAGCACATACCTCTTGTCGAGTTTTCCTATAATAATAGTTTTCAAAAAACTACTAAGATGACTCCTTATGAGGCTTTTTATGGTAGGCCTTACTGATCACCCTTATGTTGGCTTGAGGTAGGAGATGCAGCTATACTGGGAAGTTGTGTGGTCCAAGAGACGACAAAGAAGATATAGTTGATTCAGAAGAGGATGACTATTGCACAGTGTCAACAGAAGTCTTATGTTGATCGACAGAGATGAGCTCTAGAGTTCGAGGTCGGGGATCAGCTTTTAGTGCGTGTCACACCGAGGATGGGACAAATAAGGATTAGAAGATAGGGTAAGCATTTTACGAGGTACGTCAGGATGTTTGAGGTATTGGAGAGTGATGGATGGTTTCCTATTGGTTATAGTTTCCTTGGAGGTATTGGGATATGCATGACATCTTCCACATTTCTCATCTTCGATGTAACTTCTCTGACCCATCTCATGATTTTCAACCCGAAGTGGTTGATTTAGAGATGGACACCTTGTTCGAGGAGCATCCTATCCGGATTGTTAATCACAGTGTGAAGGTTCTTATTGTCCAGTCTATTCCTCATGGACATGTGTTTTGGCACCATGAGAGAGTACAAGAAGAGACTTTGGAGTGGGAGGTTGATGTATGATCGTAGTGGTAGAGCTATTGGAGGTTTATTATTCTACGTCGCCTCGCAAGGGAATTTTTGGGATGAATTTATTTATGGGGGGAAGTTCGTAATAACACAAATCTTCATTTCATTTTTGTTTTTTCTTTTCAGTAGTTTTTGAGAAAAAGAGGTGTTTTTTAAAATTTTAGGAGTATACTCCGTGTACTTATAAGTACACATTGTGTACTTGGTTATCATGGGTGACCGTGTACTGGACATGTAAGGTCCGAGTACATGGATGTGTGTAATGACCTAGAGATCGCCTAAAGCGGGGGATATTTAAGGAAAGTACATGCTGTGAACTTCTAATGTACATGTCGTGTAATTTTTTTTTCATTAAATGGACTGGGGTCACGTCTGATTGACAGAACAAACATCCTCTTTTTCTGTCTCATACATGAGCATCCGTACAAAGAAAAATATTCTCGGACCACCCCAACTCGCCTTCTGTTCTCCAAATCGATTTCCATCGATTGCGTTGAAATTGCATCAGTGAGTTCTCCTTTCTTCTTTAACATCATCTCTTGATTTCTCCTCCTTCAAGATCTATTCTTGGTGGAACACTTTTAGAGTTTTTATAGATATACAGTGTTCTAGAGTGATCCAAGGCCTATGGTTCAAGTATATTGATCTCATGATACCGAGGAAGGTGGTTAGTGTCATTCTGTAGTTAGTATTTGAGTTATATATGCAAAGGTTCCCAATACCCTTGTTCGGGGTATTGCGTGTTTATGGTTTTTTGCATATTATATCCTTTTATGCCTAGTTTGTTTGGATAGAGATTAACTTTTTGTTAATAGAATTAACTATTCCAAGCTATGAATGATTTTCCCATGATTTCTTGTTTTGACTGTTGGGTCTAGATTTCCTTTTATGATATTTTCTTTCGATGCCTATTATTGTCAGTATGGAGAGATTATTATCTGACATGCCATGTTATGTTATATATTTCTTAGCCAAGTAGTTCTTGAAGTTTACTTTGGATACCATGAATTGTTTGTGTACGTTTTTCCTACACATGGATGTGGGAACCTGGTGTAGTACACTATAGGGAGAATGGAAATTTTGGGCATCTCGAGAGTGTCTGTTTACATTTACATTGGAAGACCATGGGGGGTGGACCTATGTGCTCCATCAAAGTGTCTGTAGTTCCTCGATATGGGCCAAAAGGGGAACTGGACATTGATTTCTTCCTCATAGTGCCTATTTGTTACTGATACAAGACTATATGGGGAATTCACCAAGAGTTCATCCTTAGAGAGTCTATGAAAAAGCTAAACCGTAGGGGTTACACAATGTGTACTTCCCAGAGGGTTTCTTATGTTTGTTGGTTGAACCAGAGGGGATAGGCTATGATTTATTCCCAGAGGGTTACTTGTTTTTTGATTATCTTCTTTCTTGATATATGAATATAAATGCATTTGACACAACATGATTTCATACATTTGAGTAATTTATTGTTTACTGCTTCTTTTTTCTTATTGACATCCATATATATACACTGATAGTTAAGAATAGATCATAGGGTCGTGTCCTACTGGTATTTGTCTCACGCCCTATTTGAGCCATGCTTTTGGTCCCAAACTGAATATATTGTTGCAGGTCTAGATAAGTGCAGGAACCCTTTTACTTCATGTACTTGATTACTATAGAGAAAGGGAGCATGGGACCAAGCTGAGGCTAGCGATTTTTTGGGGTTGCTTACTTGATTTTCATTGAACATTGTTATAGAACTATATTCCAGCATTGTGACATGGTTGGCTACTTTACTAGGCATATATATCATGCATTATTTATTTATGTGTGATCCAGTTGTTATTAACTTCTGCTAATTACTTTTTTATGGTATTATTACTACTTTTGATATTTCTATCTGGTTTACTTCCAATATATTACTCTGCCAATGAAGGAATAGTTTCCCCACTATCACATCTATGGCCCTCATATCTAGTTTGAAGCCTCTGGCATTCGAGGAAATGTTCTTGAGGCGTTGTGAACAAACAGGTATGAGGAACCTATGGGCGGCTCCAGGAACTGGGAAATTACAGTTCTTTTATTCATATACTTATGGGTACAATATCATTAACTCCAAAATATGTTTTCTTGTTTTTTATGGAACTATTTTTTTTAAATGTACCTTATAAAAGAGCCACATGTGATATGGAATATCTTATGTATGTTTTCTGAGAAAGGTATGTCATAATGAACAAGAGAGAGGAGGATAATTATTTTTCAAGGGCTTTATCTGATATAAATCATAATAAATATTGTAATGTTGAGATGTATAAGATACATGGACATATTACTACATAATTATTGTGAATGAAAATGGATTGTAAACTACAATCACTAGGTTGGATAAATTTCCTTAGTTTTGAATAAGAACTATGTATATTTAAATAAGGGTAATGCAGTTAAGTTTCATAAAAATAATACCATATCATTAGTTCTATTAAAAGGGATAGGATATTTTGGGGGTTATTATTTGAACTTCTTGAATGAATTTGGTCTAGAAAAGGTTAATCAGGGAGAGTCAGATCCAATATCACTAAATAGTGACACAATGCCTGTTGAGACGATGTCTACTAGGGTAAGAGGTGAAATATTATTTAGGACTTGAGTCATCATTTCTTTTCATCAGTTTTACATTGGATCAATCAATCCAGATAATATTTGAACAAAGATGATAAGGAACATGATCAAACTCCTAAACATAATCAGTTTTTGTCACTTATTGTTAAGAAAATTTCAACTTAGAAGGAAACCTATTCACTTTGTAAAATATCTATAAGGCCCCAGCCTTAAACCTTAATTAATATTGAATTAAATGAATAATTCACATTGAGGATCTTTTCAGGTTTAGAGTTTTAGAGAATTTGGACATAACTATAACATCTCAAAAGATTACAAAGTAGAAATGTCTACTAAGTTTCCATAAAATAAAAACTCTTAAAAAGAAACATGTATAGTTCCATGTTTTTTAGGTAGCATGACATTCATTTGATCCCATACTTGACCCTATTCCACATTAAGTCCTGTGAAAAACATTTCAAAAACTTGGGATGAGCATAAGAAGCTCAGTAAGGGATACACAAAGAATGAAAACTGTTAGTTTTTCAAAGATCAAGTAAACCATGTATAACTTTATCAAAGTAATACCTTCACCTTCATGAAGTAGTAAAAACTCTTCACTGAATAAAATATCATTACTTACCTATTTGTAACCAAAGGATTACCATAAAACCCATATAAAGAACACATAACATATAAAGGTAACTTGGGACATAAACATACTTAAGTTCAATAACCATACGGTCGACTTCCACACATATCACTTAATGGAAGATCCATACGGACAACTTCCATACATACTTAATGGAATAGCCATACGGATGACTTCCATACCCAATGCATTGGAGGTTATAACGTAACCACCCGTCCTGGTATTCACGGAACCACCCGTCATAAGGTTTATCACGTAACCACCCGTCAAATGTCCAAGTACCAAAATAAAATCATAACACATAAAACCAATATAAAGGAATGATAACATTTCCACATTTCAATCACAATATATCATTTAAATATATTGACATAATAGAATCCTTTATCAAAACCATTTTCAATACCAAAATACATAAAAGAGAATATGGTATTTATTTTATTTTAAAAACATTACGGCTTGTTCAGGAAGCCAAAGACCAAATAATACTCGCGATGGCGGAAAAGGTCATTGTCACCGCGTATGTTAAAAAAACATTCCTTTTTGTCGTTTAGTAAAACGCTTCGTAGAAAAAAATTCCTTTTGTATAAAAGTAAAAGTCAAAGGGGTTTATACATCGTATAAAAGAAAGTTTTGTATAAAACGAAATATGCCTCAATGAAAGGAGATTGAGACGAAGTCCCTTACCTCGGGTCCGACTTGACTCGGTCGTTCTTTAATCTCCTGAATAATAAACTTGAGTTAATTTCTACTTCTTTAAGAACATTTTTAAAGTTCATTATTTCATTTATATCACTTATTTTCATGTCATGAACATTGTGTAATTATTTATGTTAATAACGGTCATTGGTACTTGAGTCAAAAATAAACCCTTTATAATTACAAGTTGTCCATGTATCCATTATATCCAGAATTATAATCATGATTTATATATCATATATATCATATATATCCAGTATATACATGCATTTATAATATTACATAATCATTTAGAGGAAAGAAATGAAATGCACCGTTCATGGAGACGATAAGTCGTACGTACGCATGAACACTACTTTCATTTCTATTTTGTATTTTATGGAATGGAATCATAATGATATAAAGGTATATTATAATTCCAATGTAATATCATATATAATATCATAACTTCATCCTCTATACGTCCCACATATGGTATTAACGAATCAAATCACTTTGAGGGGGCGGTAGTCTGCATTTCCTTAAATGAAGATATCGTGTTTACCCATAATGGAAACCATAAAGGTATGCCCAAAAATAAAAAATAAAGAAGATTAAGGAAAAAATAAACATATTATATATCATATATAAATATAGTTCCATATTAATTTCCACCTTTTAAGGTGTTAAAATAATGTTGAACAATCATTGTTTCGGGAGGCCGAAATTCGCCATCCACGGAAACAATATGTTCTTTAACCATTAAATGTATGTGTGTTTAAGTGTAGATCGAATCCTTCTTATAAAAACATACTAGTATATTGATGATACTGTATTTTTTACAAATGAAATGAATAAAAAGATGCTAGGGGGTTGGAGAAGCAAAATAAAACAAAAGGACTCAAGTGAAGACATTACCTTAAAATCGGGTAACTC
Source organism: Viscum album (assembly GCA_963277665.1). Lineage (NCBI taxonomy): Eukaryota > Viridiplantae > Streptophyta > Magnoliopsida > Santalales > Viscaceae > Viscum > Viscum album. The sequence continues at coordinate 185,597,104 of OY728133.1, read as the reverse complement.
CCTTTGGATTGAGCTCAAAGGCTTCCTTGGGAAGACTTCTGCCCAAAGCGAGGCTTCAAAGGGTAAGAGAGGGAAGTGGAGAGACAAAATGGGCAGGGGTTTTCCGATCCAAAGGCTTTGGGAGTGTGGGAATGGAGGTAGAGGTGGGGGCCTTTTATAAGAGGAGAGGAGGGGCACTCTTGGAAAGTAAGAAAATGTGACATTATTTTATAATTAGTTTCGGATTTTAATGGTCCCACATTGATGTGTTTCAAGGATAAGGTAATAAGGGTTAGAAATCCACCCATACAATAGGTTTTTTACATGTGTTGGTCATATATTGTACATTATATTTTCATTTTATTTAAATCCTTTATTAATGAGGTAATCACTGCATCATCATGATGTCATAAATAATTTAATTTATTTAAAGTCTAAAAATTACAAAAAAAATATCTTTATGTAGGAAATATTTGTATATTTCCAATGACTATTTATATTCAAAAATATGACTTGTATAACCCCATGTAAAAATTGTTTTAGTAAAACATCTCATGTTTGTGTTATTTTTACTTTAACATTAAATAAAAAGATATTTATGTCATTTCCCAACTATAGTGGCTCCATGGGGTCCCCAAGTTGACTCATGGATTGTATTTGTCGGCCATGAAACATAAAATGAGGGTAGGACATGTGTCAAGATCATCTCATATTACTAAAACATTATATTTACCTTAAACTACACTAATTACCTCTAATCACGATTAAAAACTTAATAAGTTACTATTCACAAAAAAATTATTTTAATCTCATTGAACAAAATTTTACTTCTTAATAACAACCATGTATGTAGGATTTTTGAAATTCAAAACACAGAAGTGGTAAAATTTTATTTAAACGAAAAATAAGTTTTTATAAGTACCACTTAGTGGTTTCAGTATTCATCAAAAATTGATGTTTTAATGAAAAATACCAAAACATCACCCTAAGCTATATTTGATATTCCGAATTCAAAAATGAGGTCAAAATTCACAACATATAAGTTTCATTAATTAATTTAATAATTAATTCTCGTTGTCAGAGCAAATAGCGTGTTTTTATGAAACCATAAGTCTCAAATGATTGACAATAGTTTAAGTCTGATTTCAAAGTAAAATTAATTCCAACGACCACTATTGGATTTAATGGTAAAAATATATTCTAATTTCACTTTAAAACCAATTCAATAGATAATCTAATCATCTTAAAAAATTATATTAAAAAGAGGTTTTGAATTAAAATACAACATTTTACACTATTCATTAAAAAAATGAACTTTATCGGAAAGATACCAAAAATTTACACAAAGAAAATTTTGATGTCCCGATTATAAAGAAGAGTTATATTTGGTCCAATAGAATTTATAAGATCGATCAAAACTATATTTAATGACAGTTCTCCGTCAAAAGGTGATAAGTGGACCTTTCGTGAAAATTAGAGTATATAAGCCTAAAATTGAATTCTTTTCGTATTTTAAGCCTTTATCCTTTATTAGATAAATGTAAAAAAATTTAAAAAACATATATAATCATATTTTAGTTGTTTCTATCCATTCACGCTAGTACAATGGCTACGTGTTAACTAACATTTAAAATAATATTATTTTATTATTAGTGTGCAACATAAGTTTTCAAAGGAACTCATCGTTGCGTATCGGGTACACTATCGATCATAGCAACCACTTTAAAGTAAAATTAATATTTAATTCATAAATATTAATAAATACGAAAATGTTTTATTCATTATTTACTTGGGATGTTACATCCTTCCCCCCTTTTGGGAATTACGTCCTCGCAATTTTATTCACTTATCAAAATAAGTGGGGGTATTTATCCCTCATATAATTTTAAAATTCCCATGTTGCCTCTTCAACCATATGGTTTTTCCACAAAACCTTTACCTGGTGAATTACCTTATTTCGAAATACTTGCTCTCTTCAGTCAAGAATATGGACTGGTTGTTCTTCATAAGATAATTTTTCTTCCAGCTGAACTACCTCTGGACTCAAAACATGAGATGGATCTGGCATATACTTCCTCAACATTGAAACATGAAAAACATTGTGTACCTTAGATAAACATGGCGGTAAAGCCACTCGGTAAGCAACTGATCCAACTCTCTCCAGAATTTCGTATTGTCCAATGAACCTTGGACTCAGTTTTCATTTCTTACAAAATCGCATCACACTCTTCCATGGTGAGTCTTTTTGAAAAACATGATCACCTACCTCGAAAGATAGATCCTTCCTCCAGTTATCTGCATAACTTTTCTGTCTACTCTGAGTTGTTCTCATGTGTTTCTGAATCAACTGAACTTTTTCTGCCATCTCTTCTACCAATTCTGGTCCCATCAGCTTCCTTTAACCCACTTAATCCGAAAATGCTGGAGTTCAACACCGCTTCCCATATAATGCCTCAAATGGTGCCATCTGTATAATGGAATGAAAACTGTTATTATAAGAAAACTCAACCAAAGAAAGATTTTGGTCCCAACTTTCCTAATAATCTATCGAACAAGCTCGTAGCATATCCTCTAAGTTCTGAATTGTTCGTTCTGACTGCCCATCTGATTGCAGATGAAAAGCTGTACTAAAATTTAATTCTGTACCCAACGACTTCTGAAGGCCTTTCCAAAAGATAGAAGTAAACCAAGGATCACGGTCAGATACAATGGAGAGAGGAAATCCATGTAACCTGAATATCTCTTTAAGATACAAATGGGAATGTTGATCTAGGGAAAACGTATCTCGTATAGCAATGAAATGAGCAGATTTAGACTATCGATCAACAATAACCCAGATTGCATTATTACTTCGAGATGTCCTCGGTAATCCCACAACAAAGTCCATGGATATGTTTTCCCATTTCCACTCTGGCACTGGTAAAGGCTTAAGCATCCCTTTCGGTAACTGCCGCTCTGGTTTAACCTGCTGACAAGTATAACACTTCACAGTAAAATCAGCAATATCTCTTTTCATTCCATCCCACCAGTAATACTCCCGCAGATCTCTATACATTTTAGTACTGCCAGGATGAACTGAAAACGGAGAACTATGAGCTTCACATAACAACTCTTTCTTCAACTGTGAATCACAAGGAACACACAATCTCTTCCCAAACCTCAAAACACAATCATTATCAATGTTGAATTCAGAAAACTTACCCTTCTGAACCAACTCTACCTTTTTCTACAACTCACTGTCTTGCTTCTGTGCTTGCTTGATTCTGTCTGATAGAGAAGATTTCACTGATACCTGAAACAAAACAGAAGAACTTCCTGCACCAACAACTTCTATGCCAAAGTTCATCAAATCAAAAACCAAAGGATCTCATTCCAAATGTAGCATGGTTAATGAAGCATTACTTTTTCGACTCAAAGCATCGACCACTTTATTTGCTTTTCCCAGATGGTAGTGAATTTTACAATCATAATCCTTGATTAATTCCAGCCATCTCCACTGTCTCATGTTCAATTATTTCTGAGTGAATATATACTTTAAACTTTTGTGATCAGTATATATTTCACACTTTACTCCATACAAATGATTCCTCCAAATTTTTAAAGAAAAAACAACAGTACCTAATACCAAATCATGTGTAGGGTAATTTACCTCATGAGTTTTCAACTAGCGTGAAGCATAAGCAATTACCTGATCATTCTACATAAGGACACAACCAATTCCCTTCAACGAAGCATCACCGTATATAACAAACTCACCATTCCTGGAAGGAAGTTCCAAAACATGAGCATTCACTAATCTTCTTTTCAACTCCTGAAAACAATAATCACATTCTTTTTTCCAGATGAACTTAACACCCTTATGAGTTAGCTTAGTCATTGGACTATATAACCATGAAATTTTTTCAACAAACCTTTGGTAGTAACCTGCCAAACCAAGAAACCAATGGATCTCAATTACATTTTTGGGTCTCGGCCATTCTTCAACAACTTTTGTTTTAACAGGATCAATAGTTATGCCATCTTTTGAAACAATTTGACCAAGGAATGAAATTTGTTGCAACCAAAACTCACACTTTCTGAATTCCCCATACAATTTATATTCTTTTAAGGTTTTCAAAATAACCCTTAAATGTCTTTCATTCTCCTCTTTACTTCTATAAAACAACAAAATATCATCAATAAACACAACCATTACTTATCACTTGAATCAACTAAGCCATCACTATAACAAACTGTTCTATTCTGACTCTGAACATCTCGAGTTTCTGATTTGGAAGGTCATTTACCTCAGTATGCCTTCCCTGAATATATGTTATGTTTCCTCTTCGAAAAACCATTCTGAACAAACATGTCTTAGATGAAGCGACATGGTTATCCATAAATGCTATATCATTTCAATCATATTATAATTTAACACTTTTCTAACTCCTAAAGTTGTATAAACCGACCTCTGATACCAACTATAAGGCCCCTGCCTTAAACCTTACTTAATATTGAATTAAATGAATAATTCACATTAAGGATCTTTTCAGGTTTAGAGTTTTAGAGAATTAGGACATAACTATTACATCTCAAAAGATTACAAAGTAGAAACATATACTATGTTTCCATAAAATAAAAACTATTAAAAATAAACATGTCTAGTTCCATGTTTCTTAGGTAGAATGACTTTCCCTTGATCCCATCCTTGACCCTATTCCATGTTAAGTCCTATGAAAAACATTTCAAAAACTTCGGATGAGAATAAAAAGCTCAGTAAGGGATACACAAAGAATGAAAACTGTTATTTTTTCAAACATCAAGTAAACCATGTATAACTTTATCAAAGTAATACCTTCACCTTCATGAAGTAGTAAAAACTATTCACTGAATAAAATATCATTACTTACCTATTTGTAACCAAAGGATTACGATAAAACCCATACAAAGAACACATAACATATAAAGGTAACTTGGGACATAAACATACTTAATTACAATAACCATACGGTTGACTTCCACACATATCACTTAATGGAATAGCCATACGGACAACTTCCATACATACTTAATGGAATATCCATACGACTGACTTCTATACCCAATGCATTGGAAGTTATAACATAAACACCCGTCTTGGTATTCACGGCACCACACGTCATATGGTTTATCACGTAACCACCGTCAAATGTCCAAGTAACAAAATAAAATCATAACACATAAAACCAATATAAAGGTATGATAACATTTCCATATTTCAATCACAATATATCATTTAAATATATTGACATAATAGAATCCTTTATCAAAACCATTTTCAATACCAAAATACATAAAAGAGTATATGGTATTTATTTTATTTTAAAAACATTACGTCTTGTTGAGGAAGACAAAGACCAAATAATACTCGTGGCGGCAGAGAAGGTCCTTGTCACCGCGTACGTTAAAAAAACATTCCATTTTGTCGTTTAGTAAAATTCTTCGTAGAAAAAGATTCCTTTTGTATAAAAGTAAAAGTCAAAGGGGTTTATACATCGTATAAAAGAAAGTTGTGTATAAAATGAAATATGCATCAATGAAAGGAGATTGAGACGAAGTCCCTTACCTCGGGTCCAACTTGACTCGGTCATTATTTAATATCCTAAATAATAAACTTGAGTTAATTTCTACTTGTTTAAGAACCTTTATAAAGTTCATTATTCCTTTTATATCACTTATTTCCATGTCATGAACATTATGTAATTATTTAAGTTAATAACAGTCATTGGTACTTAAGTCAAAAATAAACCCTTTATAATTACAAGTTGTCCATGTATCCATTATATCAAAATTATAATCATGATTTATATATCATATATCTCATATATATCCAGTATATACATGCATTTATAATATTACATAATCATTTAGAGGTAATAAATGAAATGCACCATTCATGGAGACGGTAAGCCATACGTACGCATGAACGCTACTTTCATTTCTATTTCATATTTTATAGAATGGAATCATAATGATAAAAAGGTATATTATAATTCTAGTGTAATATAATATTTAATATCATAACTTCATCCTCTATAAGTCCCACATATGATATTAACGAATCAAATCACTTTGAGGGGGCGGTAGTCCGCACTTCCTTAAATGAAGATATCGTGTTTACCCATAATGGAAACCATAAAGGTATACCAAAAAAAAAACTAAAGAAGCTTAAGGAAAACATAAACATATTATATATCATATATAAATATAGTGTTATCTTAATGTCCACCTTTGAAGGTGTTAAAAGAATTTTGAACAATCATCGTTTCGGGAGGCCGAAATTCGCCATCCACGGAAACAGTATATTCTTTAACCATTAGATGTAGGTGTGTGTAAGTGTTGATCGAATAATTCTTATAACAACATCCTAGTATATTAATGATACTGGATTCATTACAAAAGAAATGAATAAAAAGAGTTTAGGGGGTTGGAGAAGCAAAATAAAACAAAAGGACTCAAAAGAAGACATTACCTTAAAATCGGGTAACTCCCTTTGGTTTGAGCTCAAAGGCTTCCTTGGGAAGACTTCTGCCCAATGTGAGGCTTCAAGGAGTAAGAGAGGGAGGTTGAGAGAACAAATGGGCAGGTTTTGGCCGATCTAAAGGCTTTGGGAGTGTGGGTAAGGAGGTAGAGGTGGGGGCCTTTTATAAGGGGAGAGGAGGGGCACTCTTGGAAAGTAAGAAAATGTTACATTATTTTAGAATGAGTTTCAGATTTTAATGGTCCCACTTTGATTTTTTTCGACGGTAAGGTGAAAGGGTTCGAAATCCACCTATCCAATAGGTTTTGGACATATGTAGGTCATAGATTTTACATTATCTTTCCATTTTATTTAAATCCTTTATTAATGAGGTAATCGCTGCATCATCATGATGTCATAAATAACTTAATTTATTTAATGTCTAAAAATTATAAAAAAACTCTCATGATGTAGGAAATCGTTTTATCTTTCCAATGACTATTTATAATCAAAAATATGAATTGTATAACCCCATGTAAATATTGTTTTAGTAAAACATCTCATGTTTGTGTTATTTTTACTTTAACATTAAATAAAAAGTTATTTATGTCATTTCCCAACCAAAGTGGCTCCATGGGGTCCCCAAGTTGACTAATGGATTTTATTGGTAGGACATGACACATAAAATGAGGGTAGGACATGTTTCAAACTCATCTCATATTATTAAAACATTATTTTTACCTTAAACTACACTAATTACCTCTAATCGCGATTAAAAACTTAATAAGTTACTATTCACCAAAAATTATTTTAATCTTATTGAACCACATTTTATTTATTAATAACAACCATTTATGTCATATTTTTAAAATTCAAAACACAGAAGTGGTAAAATTTCATTTAAACGAAAAATCAGTTTTTATAAGTACCACTTAGTGGTTTCACTATTCATCAAAAATTGACGTTTTTCAGAAAAATACCAAAACTCAACCCTAAGATATATTTGATATTACTAATTCAAAAATGAGGTCAAAATTCACAAAATATATGTTTCATTAATTAATTTAATAATTAATTCCAGCTGTCAGAGCAAATAGCGTGTTTTTATGAAACAATAAGTATCAAAAGATTGACACTAGTTTAAGTCCGATTTCAAAGTGAAATTAATTCCAACGACCACTATTGGATTTAATGGTAAAAATATATTCTAATTTCCCTTTAAAACCAATTAAAAAGATAATCTAATAATCATAAAAAAATTAGATTAAAAAGAGGTTTTGAATTAAAATACAACATTTTACACTATTCATTAAAAAAATGAACTTTATCAAAAAGATACCAAGAATTTACACAAAGTAAATTTTGATTTCCCGATTCTAAAGAAGAGTTATATTTGGTCCAATAGAATTTATAAGATCGATCAAAACTATATTTAAAGACGGTTCGCCGTCAAAAGGTGATAAGTGGACCTTTCGTGAAAATTAGAGTATATAAGCCTAAAATTGAATTATTTTCGTATTTTAAGCCTTTATCCTTTATTAGATAAATGTAAAAACATTTAACAAACATATATAATCATATTTTAGTTATTTATATCCATTCCCGCCAGTACAACGGCTACGTGTTAACTAACATTTAAAATAATATTATTTTATTATTAGTGTGCAACGTAAGTTTTCGAAGGAACTCATCGTTGCGTATCAGGTACGCTATCGATCATAGCAACCCATTTAAAGTAAAATTAATATTTAATTCATAAATATTAATAAATATGAAAATGTTTTATTCATTATTTACCTGTGATGTTACAATATCACAATAAAAATGACCATTATATTATTAAAAGTGGAAAAATATTTTTGAGTAAAGTCCACCAGATAGGGATATTTGTTTTTTATATGAAAGAGATCATAAATATCACCTTGGGTATAGAATCAATGGAAGACCATAAAGAGGAATAGAATCATATTCTCCAATGATCTATGGTAAATCTTATAATGTTTTTCTGTTTAGTAATTAACAAGAATCATAATTTTTCTAGAGACTTATAATATAGTTCTTATGAATGAAAGGGAGAGTTCTTGTAATTGTATTGATGTATGTTTAAAAACAATGATTATATTGGAGGAATGAAAAGATAAAATACATTCCATTATAATCATGAAATTTCTAGAGGAACATGAAGTTTCAATACATTCCATTATAATTCAAATCATTCTTAAGTTGATCTTAATTTTATTCAATTTCATTATGAAGTCATTCCATTAGTAGAGTTTTGTGGAAAATGGAAGTTTTTTTATCTAAATAATTATGGTATTAGATCATTTTTGTGAGATATCTAGACAAAGTAATGTTTCTTTACTAGGAAGGATAATCAGAGCATGAAGTTATTAAGATACTAGTTCTTAGTCAACCCAAATATTCATGTGATATAAGTCATTAAAGTAAGATTATTAGTAATGAATTTTAATTTCTATCATTTTTTGTGATGGAATGACGTTTTTGAAAATGATGCTACTGTAAATGGTCCATCTAATTTAGTGAACCACCAATCGATTATATTTAATTCTAAAATAAATTCATACTATTTGTATATTTTTTTATGTGGGGAATTTTTTGGATCAAAAAAAATTAAATAAATTGGGAGTTTTTGGGACTAATAAATATGGAAAGTAATATATGTTTTTAGAGTCCAATACAAAGAATAAAAAAAATATCAATAAAAAATTTAGGAAACCATTTCTCGTCAAGATGATTTGTCTATTATTTTACAGATGGTAACCCTATTTTCCTTACATTGTCGGTCAAAAGAAATAAGTAAATTTGATTTTAATATCTTAATAATATTCATATAATGTGGTTCAAGACTATTAGATAAGAGATGACACTGATAACTTCATTTTATATAAAATCATTGCTCTATAAAAAGAATAAAAATTAAATTTCTTGAAGCTTTTCAATGTGTAATCAAGAGAAAATAGAATTGGTTGAAGAAGTTTGGGGAATGGTTATCATATGTATCACTTGGTGAATATAAATATAATTTATAATATCATATCCATATTATAATAAAGATATCAAAATGAACTATTATTTCCATGGATTGTAATGGTAAGACATATTATTGTCATGTGTTTTCTAATTAGTGCGGAGAAATTTTTTCGAGAATCATTTGTCATTATCTTAATGATAAAATCAGAATAGAGAACCGGAATCAGAATGATGTATTTGAGTAATGTCTAAAGATATTTGAAGTCATAAATAATTGAGAATATGTGATAAGTGCTAATTATTGTTGATGAATTTAATGATATATTAGATAATTAAGGAAAATTTGAAGACTCCAGAAACATGGTCAAGGATGAAAGATTTTATGGTTCCTACCAAAAACATAATGGATCACCTACAAGAAGGGGAAGTAATTTTTCACATTTATGACACATATAATGTATGTGGAATAAGAGAGAGAAGATCTCTATTTAATGTGATTAAATATTCTATATTGTGATTTCCTGATGATTTTTTCTGGACAGATGAAGATATGAGAAGAGACAAGATGGTAATAAGGATTTTCTTGGACATACAAAGAAATTGGATTGGGATTTATGGACTGATGTAGAAGTATTTTAGTATTTTCTCGGCCATATTATGATATAATTACATTTATGTATTGAATAATAAAAATGAAAATCGTACTATTAAATCTAACTGAGTATCATTACGAAGTCTAGAGAAGTTCTTTCCTACTACAAGATAGGAAAGGGAATAATTTTTTTAAATAACATATTTTATAAAGTTGATCAAGGTAGCACAAAACAAGTTTCTTAACTTATTACAATATATGTTCTTTTAAGCATTTGTTTCTGAAAAAGATAATTCACATTTGTATTAAATATAGTGCTACATGAGTGCAAAGTAATATCCAAATTCTTTTATTTCAAACAAAAAGATTGTTTTATATTGTATTGTGTGGAATTATATTGTTTCCATACCATACCAAGTATGTAGCTACAATTTTATGAGTAGTGGATCATACTAATACTTGTTTACTTTTTGTTGTTATTTTTGTTTTGTTTTTAGAAAAATAAATACTCATTAACAGGAGGTGATTATTGTATTAAAATAAATAAAAATATAAATAAAAAGTTAGCATTGATTCAACCAGCCCCCTATGAGCGATACATTGATTCCTATATAATTCTAAATTTGTCTTATAGCTAGGTCACCTTTATATTCACTTGTACTACATTTTAAAGAATATGTTGTGATAGAGAATCTAAAATGTGTGAATAACAAGGGGATTTCATTCATTGATGGTAAGAACTATCATATTTATAAATATAAATGTTTTTCATATCTTATTGCTATTGGGTATGATGCTATTTGTAGCGACCTGACCCTATATATCCTATATTTGATACCCACCATAATAAAATGGAATAAAATACAAGGAAATTTCATCCCAAAAGACTAAAAAACATAGTATTATATGTACACTATATACATAAATGATCATTTTATTAAAATTTAATACAATAATTACAACATTTTTTTTTCTTTTGATGTCAATAACATTATTCCATATAGTGTATCCCAACATATTTTTTTAGTGAACTACCTGGATTAATGGGTAAAAGAAACATAATAAGGGTGAGCTCAAATTCTGAAATAAAGCTAAATTATAGTGCAAGACATAATTATTCAATTGTAATAATAAAATGGAAAGTAAATTAAATGGAAACACATTCCATTAAAATAACTATATAATGAAAAATAAATATTGAAATTTAATAAAATGAAAACACACGTCGTTTAATCAATTAGATTCTAAAATAATTAAACAATAGGTATGTAGAAAATAAAACTCAAGGAAAAGTAATAACTGATTCAAAATGAAGAAATGATTAATTATAATACATCATGTCTAACGAATATGAAAAGCTATACTGTCAATATATATCCATAGGAAACATTAAAACTATTGGTAGAATCTCATCTATATTGGTTGTAAACAATCATTAGGGGTTTTACTCCATCTAATTTCCTCTAACATGACTAATAATTCCTCTAATGGATTACATTAATAGGTCCCCAACCCAGAGGTAATTCCTTAAATGATCCCCAACCAATGTCTTTCATGTCTCAAAAATTCATCATATCGAAAAAACAATACGTATTATCAAATATCTATATTGAATATAGGATATATATTTATCAATATTTCCCCAAGTAATAAAATAACACTCAATTAAATCTCCGTACGAAAAATGGAATATCGGTCAGGCAATAATTATATAAAAAAACTTATATGGATATTTCTGGGAAATTGAATGTAAAATGATCATAGTAAATTGAATATTTCAAGGGAACTAAAAGTATTCATGTATGTAAATATGGATAATACCCTTGTTCGAATAAATATTAAAAAAATATAAACGATTTCTAAGGATTGTATCAATAAAACATATCCCAAGTGGATTAAAATAAAAAGTTTGTTTTTAATGAATGGAAATGTTATAAATAAAATACTGTAAAAACATTCTAAGGAAAAATATCCATTTTAATTATAAAAATATTTTAACAATATTTTTCTATGAAAATTACTTTTAAAAACAACATATTAAAATTTCAATGGAATGTTAAATGAAATGAATATGGGTAAATCTATATATGGAATACAATGTAAAAAAGAACATTCCATTTATACATTAAAATGATAAAAAATGAAATGTTTAGTAAGTAATAATAAGATTATTTTGACCACATGGGTAAGACAAAAAATGTTAAGAATTTATTTACTATATCATTAGGAAAATATTAAATCATTTTAAAAATAATTTCATTAAAATAGGATTTTTTTGAAGAGAAAAGGTTATCAGACTGAGGAGTGACATGAATTTGGGTTTTTTCAAAAAAATATAAAACATTTGGAGTACCAAAGAGTGTAAAAATTTTATTATTAAAAGATATAGGAATTTAAAATTATGATTATATGAAAATTAATGGGATAATAGAAAAGTTTTCATATAATTTTATTGAATGTAAATGAAATATCATTAAAAAATATTGATAAAAATAATATTTAAACATTTTAAAGTGTCCCATGTCACATTGAAAATTTTAAATAATAACACTAATGAATTTATACAATTAAATTAATTTTTCAAATAACATGAATTAAAAGGGATTAATTATTTAATATAGAAAAATAAGATGTTTATAAAACAGAAAAAATAAGTGAGTGGTGAAGATGACATTTATAACAGGAATGTAAAAAGATAGTTGAAAATCCGTTACCTTGAGTGTGACATGTCTCATGTGATATTATATTCTAGAATAATAAAAATATTTTAATCATTTAATTTCTTGAGAACCCTTTTCATTTTTATCTTGAATTTTATTTCACTTATTATCATTTTTTATATAAATACTTAATGAAATATGTTTATATTTGGGTTTTGACCTATTTAGGTTTACGTGTCATGAACAACTTTTGAAGGTCAAAAATGTTCAAAGGGAAAATAATATAACATCCAAAGAATAATAATAATTAAAAAAAAATTATATTTATACAAAAATATTTCTTTTAAAACAAATCATTATATATGGTTACGAAAAACGAAACAACATTACAATCATGGAGATGGTAGCTTATAAATTTTCATGAGTAATGCTTACATTTATAAATAATTGTTATGGAAAAAGGTAACACTATACCTTTTTATAACTAAAATTATATCCTAAATAATATTTAATTTAATAATTAATTATTATATATATATTTATTGTGATGTAAAATGAATCACATCATATCGAGGAGGCTCTTGTCCACATGTCCATGACTGACGTTATCAAATTTTTGTGTGTAAAAGGGTAATATTGAAAATAATATATATTTTATTTAAAGAAATGTAATTATGACATAAATATAATTTATATTTTTTAGGCCACATATTTTTAATTACAACCATCCTTAATACATTCTATGTATCATGTCATCGGACCAAATAAATTTTAGCAGGCGGTAGTCCACTCATACACAAACGATGTTATCATATTTAAAAAAATGGAATGTATAAGGGTATGTGTTATAAAATTATTAATTTTGCATAAATACATAATATTTATCATACATATCCTATAAAAATATGTTTTCCATCATAATTAATTCCAGATAATGGTGTTTATAGATAATCGAACAACTATGTTTCATGAGTAGGTAATTTTCTGTACCCATAAACGGTAAGTTTGTTACCCATTAGATGGAAATTAGTGTATTTTTATGTATAACCATTAATATAAAAAAAATAATAGTATATTTTGTATAATATTATTATTGTATAATTCTAGAATAAATATATTTTTGGTGCTTAAGAAAGAGAGTAAAACTAAATAGCTTGAGGAATGATGTCACATCTTCTTTGGGTAACCCTTTTTCATACGAAACAAAGGGATTCCATGGATGGTTTTATGCCTAATATGATGATTATATGATGAGGGAATTGTTTTTGAAGATCAATTTGGGAATATATTGACCCAAAATGTGTGGTTTTAGATTTTTATAGATGTTGAAGGAGAGGAAGACTTTTTATAGTGGATGATTAATCACAATCTTATAAATTTTTAAAAAGGTACTTTGACCAACAATTTTCCCATTGAATGTGCCTCCCATTATAATAAAAAATTTAGAAATAGGCTTATACGGTTAAAATATGTCATTAAAATGTATTTTGTACAACTTTCCAAGTCATTTGTTAACATAAGATTATGTTTTAGTCCCATTTTATGTTATTGTTTCTCTTAACCATTCTATTTACTTTTAATTACCCTCACTAATATTTTTGGTAAAAAACAATTTTGAAAAAATAATAAATAAAAAATTATTATAATTCAAAAAATATTGTATCCATTTTTACAAATTAATTACATAGAAGTTGTAGAAATTAATATAAATTTAATCCCACAACTGGGATGATAATATTGGTTTTTAAAGTAAAAAAAATCAAAATATTGCAACGTGTTTATATCCATTTTTAATTTTAAATTAATTATAATGAAGAAAATTAGATTAATTAATAGAAAATTTAAATAATTAAACTTTAAAATAAATCTTAAATATTAATTTACCTTATAAAAACATTATATAAAAAAGTTTTTTGAATTAATATTCAATATTTTTGAATATACATCAAATAATGAAACTTAACATGAAAATACAAAATCACCATGATATAATTTTTTTGTTTCTAATAAATGATAAATTTTCCTTCAAAATATATAATATATAATAATTCCAAATTTTAATTTAAAATAGTTGGTCCATTAATAAACTTTAAATCCACATTTATAAAAATATTTATTTTATGCGAAATATTTGGTTTTTTTATATATTAAGCTTATCACATATATTATATGAAATCAAATATATTTAATTGAATAATATATATATATATATATAACATTATTACCAGTCACTAATTTAATTTAATTTAATTTAGTAGAATAAAACACCTTTGTGAGCATAATAATATCATTCCATAAAATAATATTTTTTTATTAAATTGATTCTCATATTAGTTTATAAATAATTTGTAAATAATGAATTCATTTTAATTTTTTTAAACAAAATATTTCATAATTTTGTATACTTTTCATTATTTAAAATATAATGTCTAGGTTATGTCATATTATATTAAATTATAATACTTTTATAATATATTATTGATCAGTAAAACTAAGTCATCCGTCTAATGCAAGAGATTGAACAATCTTTTTATTCATATGATGTATGATAACTCAGTTTCATGTGCATTTCATGGAATAAAAATATTTTTATTTCGTTTTAATAGTAAATATATTTCATATTCTTGGGATATAAGTTTTCCCTTATACTCTTGGTGTTTCCTGTCAAATACACTATTTAATAGAGTGATACAACATTATGTTTGTGGGACATTACATTATAAATACCTTAATTATATTGTGTGATAGAAACTTAAACTCATTCTTGTTAATGGATTTTTTATATTAAATGGAAATTTTTGTATATACCTAACACTGAGAGAGGGGGAAATCTTTTATGGGTACTTTTTAATTTAATTCCAAATATGTATCCCCATCCCTCTTAGACCTCTTAGGTCCTTGATTATATTATTCCATTTTCCCTATTCCATGAAATTATAAGAAATTATTATATATAACACATGATATATTTTCTAAGTTCACTACTCAAAAAGAGTTACTATTCCTTTCCATGGTATGGAAATAATCCTAACCATGCAAATAGTAGAAAAAGTAATTTGAATGTTGTTTCAAAAACTCTTAAATACTATTTAGTATTCATTAAGGTTTTTAAATAGATAGTGCATGTATTTTTGCATATGGGGGGATCTTTATACTGCCTTTCAAGATAGTATTCTTATTATTAAAACATGTTTATATCACAAAGAAAGTCTTCCACTGGATGATTCTAGTAAGATGTCATAGTTTCTCTGGGTTCTTCCTCCACCTTATCTATTCCCAGTAGAGGACATGATAGTTTCACACATTCATTCTTCCATTAGTCATAATAATATAACTATTGTAGATAGAAGATCTATATTTTACCTAACCAAATAATTGTTAACTAATATCAATTTCTCTAGTAACATCCTCTTCTCCCTTCGATATTTGACACACAAATATGTTTAATAGTGTATAATAGTATCTTTACATCTATTTATTCTACAACAAAAAACCAAATAGGCTGAATTTCATTCTTCAAATAATGATATAATCACACAAATCCTATGTGATTAT
This sequence comes from Viscum album, assembly GCA_963277665.1. Taxonomy (NCBI): domain Eukaryota; kingdom Viridiplantae; phylum Streptophyta; class Magnoliopsida; order Santalales; family Viscaceae; genus Viscum; species Viscum album. The sequence goes on along the minus strand of OY728133.1, from coordinate 185,580,849 downwards.
TAAAAAAATAATCATCTCAACACATCATCATAACAATTAATTTTACTTGAATAATATTCAATCCTAATGTGGAAAAATTATATTCTTTTTGGGAACACAATAATATCGAATTGTGTTGAAGATTATTATTCTATTTACTTGAAACTCAATACCAAATCACGAGTTTATCAGTTTAATTCTCTTCATCCTTTTGAAAATATGATCTTATGAGCTTGTTTGGTTCTTATTCAGACAAACAAAATATATGTGTTTTCTCTTCTCTATACACTTTGTATCAATTGGGAGCACACATAATATTACATTATGGAAAATGGTGGTGGTATTATATTGATTAACTAGTTCAAAAAATCATCCTTTTAAAATCACAACATGTTTTTTAGTCTAACATGTGATGAGTGTCAACAAATCATCTTATTTGTGAAGAATGATAAGGGTTTAAACACACATAGCATGTACATGTTATTTATCAATCATGAACTATCTTTTATCCTTCAAAGAATACCTTGTACTATGTGGTGTAGTTCTTCATATACAACCATCCATTTGTGGATAACAATTCCTTCCATAAAGTAACATTCCTTCCACAGATCACCTCTATATCAGAGATGGATGATAACTCCAAAAGAAACTAATGTTTTGAGACCCCATATCATCGAAGGATTATTGAAACCTTATAATCATTTATTAAAATAGGATTAGAGTAATTTTATAAATTAAAAAAATTCTTCCCCATGAACTACTATCATTTATTGAATTCTCCATAATGAACTCTTCTCCTTCTGGAAATTCTCCCTCACAAACTACATCCAAATTTTTCGAATTATTCCATATGAAATGATCATTTCTCTTGAAAATTTCTCTATGAATTGATATGATTAGGTATATTTATATTGGAAAATAATATATGTAAATACCACTAATATGAATCAATTAATACTTCAATATGGTAGAGCTTTCATCATAAACTTCTATGTGGTCTACATATATCACGTTACTTCTATTCGAAAACCATTGTCTTCAACAAACTAAAAACCCATTAAACAATCCATAATCACCACCTAAATATAAAAATGAAAATAATAACACAATATATAAACCTGTTATTAGCAATGATCCACCCTTAAAAATATTTTTCACTACACGTTTTGCGTAACACGCTTTGTAGTCCATATATCTCTGAAATACTGAAATATTCTTTTGTGTATTTTCCTTCACCATTCCGCATACCTATTATACAGACTTCAAAATATGATTTACTATTTGAGAAATATACATTGTAGACTGCATTCAAAACCCTCTTCTTTTTCAATAAAACAAACTCCAAAATTGGAGGACTAAACTTTGGAAAACAGTGGGAAACTATCCCTCCTTGAAATCTACTTTGGAAACACCATCCACACCGATTCATGTTATTATTGATTTTTTAACAAAGACAAATTGATACATCTCTAAGGATTCCAATATATTCTACTTAAATTCAATTATTATCAATTAGACAGTGATCACTGATTTTACTCCAACACATACACAAATCCCACATAACTAATGCTCAATCTGAGAAACAAGAGTAACATGAATACTTCATCATTGAATCACTTATTTCCAAAACCACCTGCCATATTTTATTAAGAAATATATATATAATTATATTTAACCTCTAATCGATCATCATTAGAATCATAAAATTTAACTCAAATAATTATTTAACCATGACATCTAATGTCATCTGATGAATCTAAAACAATTCTCCATGCATCACAATGAAACTAAAATCCTTAAAATGATGTTTCTTGAAATATCAATACTTCTAGATAATATCAAAACTCCATTAGATTTGAATATATCTTATTATATTGACTATAAGGAGATCATTATATCTCAATGATAACCATTGAAAATAAGTTTACAACAAATATTAACCATACAAAAAATGGGATCTTCATGATATTTTCAATTATTGAAATCCCGCATCAGGAGAAGGGTTCGTAATAAATCCTTTAGAAAAGTGATAATGGGATAGAAACTAGAAACATGTAAAAATATAACACATGGTCTCTATGTTGGAAAAAATTAATGAAATGTAAAGTCATATACTTATAGGAAAATTGTAAATATTTATATGGAGTTATTTAGGCCATCAATAAAAAACATGTGAACGATCAATGGAATGTAAATGGCCTCGAAGCCATAAATCTATGATGATTTTGAAGAATCGCATTCCATCAAAATATAAGTTATCAGGAAAACATTTTTTTATCATTTTCATAATATTGAATAAATATTTTACTCCTTAACAATAAAAAAATGTAATTACATGATACATTTTAATTTCATATGAATATTTTCATCTTTTGGTTATGATTAGACAAAATTATAATTTATCCCTTACTTCACGAAATAGGTATAAAAAAATTAACATTTATTCCTAAATCCCTAAAATAAACATTTAATTCTTAGTAAAGTCTATAATAGAGTAAAAAAATTTACATTTGATTTTAACTATTATTAAAATACAACATGTTTAATATGTTAATATCTAAACCTAAAAAGTAACACAACTGGTTCATCATTAATATTTATCCATTCATTTTTTGAACTAAATATGATGACATGTTAACCAGGAAACTGAGTAGGTCATTTGATAGCATGAAACCCTTATCATCATTCAATAATGGGTTCAAGATACACAAATTTCATGGAAAAGATAGGTTATCACCCAACATAAATGTTCTCCTTTTTAAATCCATATTAATATACCTTTACAATAAATATGATTTACATCATTGAAATACTCTTAGTATCTAAATAGTATTTTAAATATGTTTTTCAATAAAATCCAAATAAATAAAACTTCATCCACTTATTTCTACATATATCCTTCCTTGATTTAGGTCTTCTGCACTAGAAGATGGAATTGAATCGAGTAATGACCAGGTTAACCAAATTAATGAACAAAAACTCTAAAGTATTCATTATAATTCATATCATTTCCTTCCATAAAACTCTTCATTTCTCCTCGACAATTATTTTAATTATTTCCTTCTTTCCCACAAATAAAAAATATTCCCTATTCCATTTAGGCAGCATTATAGATGTCTCCCTCCATATTAATTGAATGAGGGAAATCAATCCTTTAACTCTCCTTGGTCTCCACCACTTGAGATCTTAGGAAACCCCATGCTTCTCTACTTTTATAGGTTCAAGAGTTGGTTAAAATATATGTTGTTAATCATATTTCTAGAAAACTTATTAGATATAAATAAAATATATTTTACTTCCATCAAAACCTCATTTAGTTTATAATTATCACCACTTTTTCCTTAATGTTCAATGTTAACATCAATCCTTAATTTACTAACCATTGACTAAAACAATAACAAATAGTTTTTATAACAAAATTCATAAAATATAATAATTTATTGGATTTTCAAATGATGATATAATATATTAAATTTAAAACACCATATATTTAAACATGCGTATTCATTATCAAAATCCATCATATTTTTTTAAAGAACATGTGAATTATCTTGAGTATATCCCTAGGGAGTGCCAATCCATAAGCATGGTAAGGCTTGTAATTATTTAACAAGTTATGCTACGTTAGGATAGACAAAAGATGTTGGAGTTTTTACCCCTTGGTATATATGTTCCATATCCACATACACTTGTGGTATCAATACATGGATGCATTTATAAGAATAAAAACATAATATATACCATAATAAAATTATAGCACATTATTATATAGATATTATTAAATTATAGCTTATATCTATGTTATGTTATTTATATTTTTATAAAACTATTTCTCAAGGATTCATGTAAATTTTGTTTAATACCAACATTAGAGAACCTACCCAAAAAATCCCAGAGATGGTGTTTTCTACTAGTACATTTTCATAGGATACAAGTAAATCACCTCCCAATGGACAAGACAGTTCAGTAGTTTTGGTAAACTAGATACATAGGTGAGTCTTGTATAAAAAATTAATACACTAATAATTTTTTTTATTAATTTTGAGGTTAATAAATTTATTCCATATAGTTTCTTGTTTAATATATTATGAAGTAAACTTCATGGACTTTTGGGGAAAGGAAAAATAATATAGGTGAGGTCAAATACTCAGTAAGGGTAAAGTACATTTTAATCAATAATGAATCGTTTATAACAATCAAATGGTATGGTAAATAAATGGAAACAAATTCTATTCAAATATCATGATAAGGAAAAAAATAATATGGAAATGTAAGAAAATAAAAACATGCGATGTTTAATCAATAATAATAGATTGAAATGAAAAAATGGAAATGTTGATTCAAAATATCATGGATAAATCATAACTACTTCGAATGAAATGTATAATTATTGGGTTTCATGTCTAGTGAATAGTAAAACATCTAATATAATGAAATATCCCTTGGATAGTTTAAATCTATATGTAGAAACCCATATATTCTTCTTGAAAAAAAAAACTCTTAGGATTTTTTTCAAACTAATTTCATCTCAAGAGACTACTGATGCATCTAAGGGATAATATTATCCAGCCTCTAACCTATATGGAATTCCTCAAATATTCCCCATCTCGTTTCTTTCATGTACTAAGAAATCCTCTTATTTAATAAACAATATTGCTTATCATATATCTTTATTGAATAAAAGATATAAATTTATCAATATTTAATTACATATTAAACTAAATTTCAATTTAAACACTATTTGAAATATGGAATATGGTTCATGCAATAATTAAATCAATGAAAAATGATATGGATATTTTATGGAAATTCAATATTAAAGGATCATATGATATTAAATATTTCAATGGGTAGAAAAGCAATAAAGGAAATAAATGGGACTACTATAATTGACCTAGTAAATTATGAACAATTCATAGGAATATTAAGTATGGTGTCAATAAAATATATCCATAGTGTATTAGAATAATTTTTTTGTGGTTGTGGAATAATACAAATATAATAATAAGTTATTTTAAAAATATTCATATGAAAAATATCCTTTTTAATTCGGAAACCATTTTGAAAATATATTTTAGTGATAAAATATTTAAAAAAATAATTAAAAGGTAAAAAATTAAAATTAACAAGGAATCTTTAATGAAATGATGGTAGTTAAATATTGATATGTTGTACAAGGTAAAAATATATTTCCTTTCCCATTCGAAAATTATAGAAAAATTCCTTGTTTGAATAGAGAAATTGAAGCTTTTCTTAACAACGTGGGTAAATTACAAAAAGGTTTAAAATGAAATTAAAAATACATTTTTAAATGGTTAAAAAAATTGAAAATTATTAAATGAAACATGATTTTTTAGAGTAAAATATGTTCTTTAATTAAAGAGAGAAAATATGTCAAGTTTTCATGAAAACATTTTCTCAAACATTTTATGTACCCAATTTTGGGGAAATAGTACTATAACTTGAAAAATTCCAGGGATAACAATATTATATTAACATAAATGGTATTATAAAATAATGGTAATGTAATTTCCGAAATGTTAATGAAATATAATTAAAATTATTCTTGAGGAAAATAATCTTTATTAATTCTCAGAGTGTCGCATACCATTTTGAAACATTTTACGTCACATTCCTCATGAAATAACAACATCTAATTAATGTTTTAAATACATTAAATTTAAAATAATTAATTATATATTATATCAAAAGTGTTATCAAATACACCAAAAAAAATATATCTGTTGAACATCACATATATCATGTGGATGTAAAAAGTGAGATGAAAATCCCTTACCTTGAGTATGAATTGTCACAGGTGCCATTATATTAATACACAATAAACTTATGTTAATTATTTAACTTCTTAAGAATATTTTTTATGTTTCTAATAACTTTTATATCACTTATTAAAAGGTTTTGTATAGCTATTTAATCAATTTAATTTACATCGGGTGTTTTGACCAAATTCGGTATGTATGTCAAAAACAACATTTGTACGTTAACTATGGTCAAAATGGACATTATATAACATATAATGAATAATATTTATTAAATAATTATTATATTTTTACATCAATTGTACTTTTAAATCTTATCATTCAATATGGTTATGAAAATGAACCAACATTACAATAATGTAGACAGTAGGTTGTATGTACGTATGAGTAACATTCTAATTTTTCAATGATCATTATAGAAAGAAGGTAATTACCACTATATAATTCAATAATGAAAACTATATCACAAATATATTATTATAAAATCATATATATATATATATATAATTATTTTTATGTAAATGAATGTGCATCGTGTCGAGGATGTGGTAGTCCACATGTCCAAGACCGATGTTATCACATTTAATGTGTGAAAGGGTAATAATAAAAATGATATATATTATATTTATGGAAAATTAATTATGTAATTAATATCATATATATATTTTTTATGTCTCATATTTGTAGCTATGACCATCCTATATGGATTCCATGTATCGTGTGATTGAACCACATTGCTTTTAAGAGGCTGTATTCCACACATGAACAAATTATGTTGTCATATTTACAAAAATAGAAAGTATAAGGGTATCTGTTATAAAATAATTAAATAATAATTAATAAATTATATTTATAATATATTTAATTTATAATATTATTTACATCATATTTCCCAAACATGAATGGTTGTAAAGGAAAATATGAACAACTACTTTTAGTGAGGCGGTAATTCACCATACACATAAATGGTAAGTTTATTACAAATTAGATTGAATTGTATTTCCATAGTTCAAAACCATTATATAACAAAATCTTATTATTCTGAGGGTACTATTGTTTTTATATAATCATTACATAATGATATTTCACGTGGTGAAGAAAGGGAATAAAACTAAAGAGCTTGAGGAACGATGTTGACTTTTCTTTGGAAAACTTCTTTTTCTCAACACCAAATTGATTCCCTGGATAGATATATGACAATGGGTATTAATAAATGATTATGGGAGGTATTTTTATGAGATATTTGGGAAGATTTTTTTTGTTTCATGGTATCTTGAGAGGTGTGAGTATGTGGGAGGAGAGGAGACCTTTTTATAGTGGAGGAGGAGTGACACTATTGTAAATTCTAAAAATGGAATTACAAACACGTTTTTAAAATTTAATGTGGATCCAATAATAGATACAATTATATAAAATGGAGTATAGGGTCGAAATATGTTCATACAAAGTATTTTATTCAGTTTTATCGGTCATTTGGACCCTTAACATTATGGTTTAGTTCCTTGTTAAGGAAATTTTTCTCTTAACTTTTGTAATTAATTTTAAATACATTCCCAATTTTTTTTGGGAAAAAATATTTGATCTTATTATAAATTATAATTTATGGTAATACCATATATGGGATCCATTTTTCTATTTTTAAATCATATATGTGACTGAAATTAATTTAAATTTTACCACGCAGATGGGATGACAATATGAGTTTAAAAAATAAAAGTGTCCAAAAGTTTGCAATGTTTTTTTATCCAATTAAAATGTAAAATTGATTTTAATGAACTAAATTTTAATAATTAATGGAAATTTTAATTAATTAATCATTTAAACACATATAAAATATAATTTATCCTTTTAAAATAACTAGAAGGAAAAATAGTTTTGAATTAAAATTTATTATTTTTCACTATTTATCAAAACATGAAACATCAAGGAAAACTACCAAAAATTCAACCAAAACTAATTTTTTTATTTACCTTCAAAATATAATGTTTATTTTGACATATATAATATATCATATTTACAAAAAATGAATTTATGGTTGGGTTTTTATTAAAAGGCTGTATAACTTCCTTTATAAAATTATTAATTTTATGTGAAATATTAAGTTTTTTAATATATTATACATGTAAAATATATTGGATGAATATAAAAAATATTATATTGAATATATATTATATATAAAATTACAATCACTCGCTAATTATAATTGATTTAATTTATTAAGATAAAACTCCTTTGTGAGCATAAAAATAACATTCTGTAAAAAAATAAAAAAAATTATATTCAATTATTTCTTATATTTTTTATAATTAAATGTTAGATAATGAATTAATTATATATTTTTTAAACCATAATTTTTAATAATTTATTTAATATTTTTCATAACCACCAATTTAAAGTATTTGTTATATCTTATTACATCAAATAATAATATTTTAACAATATATTATTGTTATGTAAAACTTGGCGTAACATCTAATGAAAGGCATTTAAAAAACTTGTTGTTGCGTGTGATATAAAATAACTCTCGATAGAATGTATTTGATGCTCTAATATATATATATATATATATTATTTATAATTGTAAATATATTACAAATTATTTTGATATTATATTCCCCTACACGGTTGGTGTGGCATGTCATAAATGCTATAAAATATAATGTTCTGAATTTAGATTTTTGGGGAGTTACATTCTTCATGCTGTAGCATATGGATTTTATCCTATTAATGGTAATTTTAAACAAAAAATAGTTTATAAGAAGAATATTGAGAATAATACAAGTGAAAAGTATTCTTTACTCTCATTATTTTCGGATTGTTATTTTTTATGAGTGAAAGGTTTTGTCACTGGAAATAGTATCTTGGATAAGATGAAAAACATTTATGAAGGAAATAGAGATGTAAATAATGAGAACATATAAACATGGGGGCTGAATTATGATGAGTTGATTATGAATATGTCGGTAACTTACTTACTAGGGTTAATGATAATTTCAGCACTATCAGAAGTCTTGGGGGAAGTTAAATGATTATACTATTGTTGTTATTGAGGATCCTTCCTGGGATGTTTTCTTCTAATGTTTTCTCGTTGGAATATATATATCTGGAAATATTATATGTGGATGATTTTCTTATCTATCTAATTACATATGAAATGATAAGGTAAAAATATATAAAAGGAAAAAAACCTGATAGAGAAATTTATTTCCGAGAGGACAATTAGGAAAAGTCATAGAAGATTTTTATTTAAGAATATGTTTTTGATTATGATTTTGAAAATGAGGTATGTAAATATCATCTTGAAACTCCAACTCTGCATTTTAAAAGTTTGAAAATAGGTACAGGTTAATATAAGGGAGAATATCACTTAAAATGTTTTGAATGTGGAGTCAATGGGATAATTCGGACAAATATAACATAAATAATGAAATAAGAATGTTGTGTGGAATAAGATTTAAGATTGAGAAGATCATGTATATAACAGGTTAATAATTCAAAATCTTATTCTATAGGAAATGATAGAAAAATATCCAAATCCAAAAGGATAATTTTCCTATTTAATGATTATAATGAAGATGATAGTGAGTCTAAATCTAAAAATACTATTGAGAAATGTTGAAAAATATTTATTTCAAAAATTAATAATGAATAATTCCAAATTATTAGTCCTGAAGAAGAAGAATAAGAATAAGAAACTAAATTGTAGTGTCATATGTAAGAATAATTTGAACCACATATGAGGAAAACTAAGGGGCTCGAAAAAAATTTGGAATACTATAAATTGAATACTCTTCAAAATACAATTAAGAAGGGTTTCTGATGAGAAATTATTATTTCTAAAATAGATGAATGATTGGAGTAACACCTTTAGAAATAAATGAGATGTAATGAACATCTGGAAGTAATGTTGTAGGTAAAATAAGAAGAGTACGGACTTTTATAAAAAATTCTAATGTTAAACAAAGTGTAACATGTTTCAAAAATTCAATATCCAATGTTGGTGATTTCTATGGATAGGTTAATTGTGATATGGATCATAAATTTCCATCAAAGGATGAGAATAAATTTTAAATTGTTTTTGAGAAGAAGAAATTTTGGAATGTTTTGTATGTGGACATGAAAAATAGAGTAGGGAAATTAATTTATTTTAAAATTATGAATCTAAAATGTTTTCTGTTACATTTGGTTCTATTAAGGATAAAAAGAAAAAATTAATGAAAAATAAGATACCAGTTGATAATAAAAATATTATTGGTAAACAAAATTCTGAAAAGAAGGTTTCTAAAAAACAAGCTCAAAAATCTGGTCAGTATATATGTTTTAGAGGAAAATAATCTTTATATGGATACTACTAGTAAAATAGTGGATTCATGATCATTGAATATAATTTTTGGTTTATTCAGCAACATTAAAAATATTTTAAAACATACAAAATGACAAATTTGAGGGGATTCATTCCTCTCAATGGAAGATGTATAATAATGTTGTTTCAAAGAAACATGATAAGGGTTTTGTTAAAAATTTAAATAGGTTCCATCATTTGGAAATATTTTTTTAAAGATGTGAAACACAGTGACACCATGAAATAGTATGTCATGTAATTTCACAATAACAAAAAGTTTTGTTAAAAATTATAATAATATAGATGTTACAGATGATATAGGGAAGAAAATACTCTTGTTTTTGAGACCACTCTCAATGAAAAAAAGACAATGACATAAAATTATGAATAGTTGGTGTTTTTTTTCATATTACTAGTGATATAAAAATTATAAATAATGTAAATGTATTCAATGAAGGAACAATGAAATTTTTAGATGATGAATCACTCATATTCAAAGGTGTTCGATCCTTCATCAGTGGAGAAGAAAAGATAAAATCCAAAAAAGAATTATTTTTGTGTGGGATGAAACACAACATTCTAAGTGATTCAAAACATTATAAAAAAGCTAAAAATATTGTTTACATAAAATATTTATTTTGTTAAATTTGAGGTAGATAAAATGATTTTTACTTGAGGCCAGTGTAAAAAAACATATTTCATGTTGGCGATGTTCAAATCTCTTGTTATTTGAGTACTGTAAATGAGAAAATGTTTTGACACTAAAGGATGGAAACAAATTGTTATAGAAACATGAGAAAGTTATTAAAGGGATATAGTTATCACAAAATTCCTAATATATCTTGAAGAAGTAATTGGTTTGTAAATATTTTACATATGGGAAATATTACAAAATATGTGCATAAAAAAGTTGAATTTTTTTCAAAGAAACCCATATTAATTATTCATTGTGATATGTTTATGCCAATGATAAAAAAATAGACTCAATGATTTATGTATTAAATTACAATCATTGATGAATTTACTCACATCACATGTGTTATTTCACTGAAACATAAGTTAAATTCGATAAATATGTTTAAATGATTCAGGAGGAAATATGTAAAGACCAGATCCTAGTTTCCCAGAGACATTTCTTTAATACATTACATTTTCAAAATTAAAATAATGTCGTATCCCTAAGGAATAAATTATTTTAGTAGTTTTGAAGGACAATATATATACAAAATATTAAAATTATAACTTTAAATGAAATACAATATACAAATTCATTGGAAAACATCCATAACTCTGAGGTTACCCATTGAGGTCATTCATAACTAACCTCTACAGATCCTAGGGAAAATAAAACATAAGAAATTGGTGAGATCGGATAATCAATAAGGGTGTAAATATAGTGGACGATATCAAAAACTTAATCATTATAAATGGTGAATATCTAGAATCAAATTCCTTTATGAATGAACTTGATCAAAATATTGAAAGAATAGAGGATGAAAATTTAATTCCATAATAATTTATATTCTAATAGTTTAGTAACCTCATGGACAATGAATTACTTGTTTCATAATGATGTAAATGCATAGTTCAAGAAATTATGAAATATACCGTCAAGTCCTTGACCAACACATCTTAAAATGTTTAAGGCCACCACAAAAACCATATCTGAGAATGGAAAAGAACTCAGCCAATTCCATATTTTTTTCTAATGAGAACTAATAATTCATCAAGGGGATATAGTGGGCCTACACCTCATATACTAATTCAATTTCATTCCACATATGAATGGGGATAAAATTACTCAATATATACATTCATATTAAAACTAATATACAAAATGTAAATAACTTTTTGTAAACATAAACATTAACCATTCGGAATAATATGGCGATCAGTTTCAAAATATAACATCCATAGTCAAACTAATTAAAAACCATTGAACAAAATATGGTATATGATATCATAATATATTAGTCTTAGTGATATATAGTATTCCACAAGAGTGTTGAACTCGATAAAATTTCTCCTAAAAAATCATTGAGTAATTCTTGAGATAAATAATCTTTTACATTGAAAAGAAGAGTTCTTTTGGAAGAAAATTATTATAAAACCAGAAGAAAAATAATATATTTGTCTAATAATAAAATGAATGATTTTATAAAATTAATTTTTGGATAATAACATATTATATAGTGTACTTGAACATAGGTATGAAATTGAGAATTTCATTTGAAACATTCTTCAATTTTAGGAAGAAGTTTTGAACGATCCTTATAAAGTATTTAACTCCCCATAAAATAAATAAGGATTCTAAATAGTAAATATATGAAGAACATTCACACATAATTTTTGATTATTAAATAATAATAAATAATAATTTCACAGAAAAAAGTGGGTAATAATTTTAACCCAAATGAAAATGGGTTTTTAGGCAGAAAATCCTTACCTTATGTCTGAATGTATTCTGTAATTGATCATAATGTATTGAATAACAAAATTAAATACAATAATTAACTAATTTATAACCTTATATACATATATTTTATTTATTAAGGTTTTATCATGTCAATTTATTTCCTTATTGGTAAGTTATAAATTGAATTTCGTCGTTCATTAGTGTTCATTTCCTTGATTTCGTGATCAGTTTGCTTAATAATAAGCAATAGAAATTATGTGTAATGGATATAATTATGAATAATTGATATTATATAATATTTATCAACATATATAATTCTAAATGGTTATATATATCACTTGGTTAATTGTTATGAAGATGATTTATTAGTTAAAACATTAGTGAAAACCCTTTTAGATTATTTTGGTGAAATCTCAATTTATATAAAATAGTTTTTCATATCAATTTATATTACATATATATACTAGATCCATGAAATTTATTAGGTTATAATACATATATTATAGACTGTTTAAACCAGAAAAATTGTTTCATGACTAGCATTGAATGAGAAATTTAAGAACAATGGATCGTCTCCCATGGAGGTCGTAAATCTGCACCTCCTAGATGATTATTTCGTTTATAAAATAACCGAGCGAGAGAGAGTATATTGAGGAAGAATGTTCTACTAAAATGATATAATAATAGTATATATATGATTATGGAGTTTTCATTACCATTTTTAATGAGGAGGTGAGGATAATATTAGAAAATAAAATAAATAGAAATGAAATTAAATGAAAAGGTAAGAGGATTTACCTCTTGAAATATCCTCTTTAAGAATCAACATATTGGAAGGGATTTTGGAATTTTGAAAATACCAGGGGCTCATGGATGTGTATAGGTACTATGTAAGAGTCTTTGGGAATAAATTTTAGGTTCCTCAAGTATTAGAGGATTGAGGAGAAGAAAGAGTAATGGGTATCTTTTATAGTGGAGGAGAGGGGTGATTTAACAAAATCTTATTCATTTTTTATTATTTTCCTCAAGACTACCAATATTTTTGATTCATGAAAAAATAATAGTAATAAGATTATTTTAGTTCTATATAATTGTTGATTAAATCATCCTTTAAGCACGTAATTTTTTATTAATCTTATATTGCATTTATACTATAAATTATCGTATTTCACTATTCCCAAAAAATTCTAGTATTCTGGAAAAATCCCAAAAATTATATATTAATATTTTTATAAAGGAATAATTAAAATATAAGATCCTTATTATAAAAAAATTTCCTAAATATTTGGAAATTATATTTTATATAAATCAGTTTTTTACATAAAAAATACTGATTTTGATTTTGAAACTCATATTATATCACTTAAAAAATTTAACTAGGGTCTTATAAAATCATCATAAAATCATAAGATAAACAAATATATATTTAGGAATACATTTTATGAAAATAAATTTTATTTTTAATCAATTTATTAATTTTAAATGTTAATTAAATATTTATTACTCGCCAAAATACCAACACTTAATTATTAATTTTTAAAAAATTCACTCTCATTTATATGGTGCCTGAATTTTACTTATACTTACACGGGTGTGGTTAATATTGAAAACTGTACATTACTATTCATAAGGGTAAGTTACTATTCATAAGAGTAAGTTACTATTAACCAAATATGTATTTCAATCCTATTAAACCCTAAATATCTTACTAATCATAACCATTTGTGTCTGTTTTTCAAAATTTAAATCTTAGAAGTGAAAAATTTAATATAATTACATGTTTAAAACAATCATCTATAAATTTAAATGTTTTTGTTTCACATATAATTAGTGTTGAATACATTCTATAATGAATTAATTTTTAAAACCTTGTGGTGTTATATTCTACCCTTCCCCTCCATTTTGAAATTCCATACTCTAAATTAAGAGAATGTTACCTTATAAAGTGATTTCGGTAGGTTTTCATCATCACTTCCTTAGGCCCCCACATCACCTCTTCAATTTTATGATATTTGCATAGTTCCATTACTAGTCGATTCATCTGATTCCTCAACACCTATTCTTTAGTATCCAGAATCTAAACAGTCTTTTAACATTGAGATAAGTATACTTCCAATTCTATACCTTCATATGTGAGGACATGTGTTGGTTTTGGAATTTACATTATCAATAATGAGATAGGGAACAGATTGTGTACCCAAGGAAGGATAGGAGGCATTTCCAAATTATAATCAACATCTCCAATTCTCTATATATTTTTAAAAGATCCAATATACCTAGGTATCATTTTCCCTTTCTTTCAAAATATTATAACACCCTTAAAAGAGTCACATTCAAAAAACATGATCTACCTCTTGAAATTCGTAAACCATCCATTAATTTTTAGCATAGCTATTTTGGATACATTGGGATTCTTACATATGGATTTTAAAAGGATTTTACTACTCTATTGTCTCTTCAACAAGTCCTATTCTTACAATATTTCTTTCACTAACTTCATCCCCACATATTGGTGTACAACATCTCTTTCCGTATAATGCTTTATATGGTTCCATTTGAATTCTTGAATGGAAGATATTATTGTAGTAATACTCTAAAAAGGTAAATAATGATCCCACATATATTTAATGTCGAGTGAGAATGATCTAAAAAATTATTTTAATGTTTGGATTGTCCCTTATGGATTCCCATCAGTTTTGGGGTGATAAGTAGTACACAAAAATTGATCCGTGTCCAATGATTTATGAAGACCATTCCATAATTTATTAGTAATTCGAGGATCGTGATAAAATTCTATTGAAAGATGTTCTCCATGATGTCATACCAATTAATTGATATAGATTTTTTATAGGCACTGAGTTTTAAATCATCGCTTATATCCAGGAAATGTGAAAATTTTGTAAGTTGATCAACAATAAACATTATTGTATCATTCATTCTTTGAGTTTTAGGAAAATCTATTTATATAATATATGGTTATGCAATCCCATTTCCATGTTTGAATAGGTATAGGTTAGATGAATCCTCAACGTTGTTTTCTTTCACCCGTCACCTATTAATAGACTAAATATCCTGATACATAATTTTCAATTTCCCACTTTATGTTATCCCACCATAAATATTCCATCAAATATATATACATATTTGTGCTACCAATATGTATAGAGAAATTTTAACTATGGACATCATCAACTATCTCTCTTTTGAGCTATGGTATAGTGGGAATAGAAAGATATTTCCTAAACATTTGAATCCCATATTCGTATATAAATTCTGACAATATCCCATCATTCACAACATTAATTATCTTTTTAATATTCTTGTCTTCAAGATGAGATCATTCAATCCTTTCTAAAAAATGTGTTTAAGAAACCAATTGAAATAGTAATGATGTTTAAACTTATTTAATGATTCCCATATACATCCTTGCTAGATCCATGTAAATAGGACCCCTTTCAATTCTAATTTTATATATAACTCAATGATCCTTCCTACTCAAGGTGTATGCTAACTTACATTCCTTTCTTGGGTTGTAGCGTATGGAACAATTATAATCCTTGAGAAGCTTGTGCCATCCCATTTTCCATATGTTGAGTTCCATTCATTAGTAGATGTATTTCATGATCTTGTGATGAGTGTTTATCTCACATATTTCACCATTGTGATAATCTCTCTATATCGAGAGAGAAAAGATTACTACTACTAACTCATGATCATGAGTTGGATAGTTCTGTTCATCATTTATTAATTTCCTTGATGGATAAGAATTAACTCTTTCAATCAACATTTTGACACAACCAAGTTCTTTCATCTCTACATCACTATATATCAAAAATCCACCATTCCCTTATGGTTGAGTTAGATCAGATAATTCACTAATATCCTCTAAAATTTCAAAAAAAATATTTATATTCTTTTGTAAATACAAATTAACTCTATTACTAGTATTCTTGTTCAATGTGTTAGCTAATTGAGACATGTTATGAATGAAATGTAGATAATAACATGGAAAACCTATAAAACTACCTACCTAAATTATGGTCGTTGGAGTATGCCTTTTATGAATTGCCTTTGTCAATGTAGGATCAACTATCATTCCATCCTTAGAGACAATATGGCCAAGAAATCAAACTGTTTAAAACAAGATTTCTCACGTGATAAACATTTCATATAACTCATGTTTTCTAAGAATCTAGAGAATAATTCCCAAGTGATTCTCATGATCTTCATAGCTTTTTTTGTATTCCAAGATATCATTAAAAAATAAAAAAAATATAATCAAGGTATACCTTCAAAACTCTATTCATTATATCCATGAAAACTGAGGGTGCATTTTTTAGTATAAGAGGCATTATTATATACTTGTAATGCCCATACTTGGTATTAAATTCTATCTTTGGAATATCTTCCTTCCTCACATGAATCCGATGATATCCAAATTAATATTCAAAATTTGAAAAATATTGGGCTCCAAGAAATTAATCAAATAAATCATCAATACGAGGTAGGGGATACTTTTTCTTTATTATAATAGGATCGATACCCATTTAGTCAATGCACAACAATATAAATCCATCATTCTTCTTATAAAAAATCATAGGTTCTCCCCTTGGAGAAACACTGGGGAGGATGAATCCTTTATCAATCAATTTATCTAGTTTTTTATTAAATTTTATTAATTCCATAGTGGTTATTCAATATAGATTCATTGATATAGGCCTTGAAAAAATAATTAAATCAATAGAGAACTCAACTTTCCCTGTTTGGATGCTATCTAGGTAAATCCTTTGGAATATCATGAATATATTCTTGAAAAAAATTTACATTTTCAATTTGATGATTTATTTACTCAAACACGGATATTTCATTCTCATCCTCACCAAGAATTGAATTATGTATAACTAATATGGTTGGATCTTGATAAGAATCATATGATGACTTTTCTTCACTTCAGATAAAGTATTCTACTTCATAATCAGAAATAGTAACTTCATACATCTTGCAATAAATTTTTCATTATATTTTCAAATCCAATCCATACTAAGGATTATATAAATTTTTATCATACGTATGATGATAATTTTAGAATCTAAGGCATTTTTATGTGTCATAAGGGAGATTGATCGACACATATTTTCCGTAATGATAATTCCCTTAGGATTTTTAACTAACATCCCCATTATTAAATCAAATTGGAAATATCTAATTTTTCAGAAAACTAGGATGATATAAAAGAATTTGATGAACTAGAATCTAATAATGAATTGGATATTTTTGGGTAAATGATTTAATACCTGGCACCACGTCAATAATAATTTCACTATCAATAGATGTGATCACATAAGCATGCCTTGCTCTCTTTTCCTTTTATGAAGCCCGTTTTCATGATGCTTTGGATTATCATTTTCTTAGATCCCCATATACCAACAATTATAACATTGAACACTGATATATACATTCATTCTCATCCAATCACCATTAAGATGGCCTTTCTTTCATCACATGTAGAACACATGTTTTCCTTTTTATGTATGCGATGGGTTATCTCCTTCCACAAGTATCATATGTTGGAATGTTCCCCTTTTTATTCTTCCCATTATCCATTCTATCCTCTACAACCCTATTTTTAACTTTTTTTCTTTTCAATTCATTATATTTTTATAAATATTTCTCTCTCTTGATAACAAATTAGAGAATTTCATCGTATGATGAGAAACTTCAATAGACTAGTTCCCTTAAGATGAATGGTTTTAAACCACGAATTAATCAATCAAACATTATCCCTGGATTAAATATATATTCTATAACATTCCTGTCTAACAATGTAAAGTTGGATTCATTGTTTTAACCATTTTCATCCTCTTTCTATTTAAGGCTCTTGAGTTTCCATTCCATATCCTCTCACTATTCAGGAGGAATATTTTTTTCAGAAATTTTCCGTAAAATAAATCTATTACATGTCTTCCTTTTCTTCCTCAATGTTTTTTGTTTTGAATTAAAAACCACCACTAATACACATCAATATATAGATAATAAACTTCCATGAAAACCTTCTCTTTCATTACATCCCATAGAGAGAAGTATATTATCTAAAGAACTTACCCACTGCTCTGTTATGAATGGGTTTATAGTCCCACTGAATAATGGAGGATGTTGTCACATAATGATACCTAACATTTCTCCTCCACATTTTGGATTTGTATTCTCAATACATTTATGGCTATTATTCATAAATGAAGTCATTTTTCCAAGTATAGTTATAAGTTTCTCTACAAAAATCATAGCTCCCGTACCAATTTAACTATCTTGCATATGATCGAAATCCTTACATGGGTTATGTGAATTGACATGGTTTCCATTCCTTACACATGGCACCATTTTGAAATAATGAAACATACTAGGATAGGTTATGGATGATAATGTATAGTCTCAAAATAAAAAATAAATATAAAAATTATATCTTGTACATTACGAATCTCACAATAATAAGAATCATTTGTGTAAGAAAAAAATTTACTTTTAAATCCTTCATAATGCATTGAATGAAAAATATGATTTATCCTAAGAATATCCCCCAGAGTTGCAATCAATATGTGCAATAAGGCTTGTTTTTGTGTACCAGGTTACCCTAGTTGAAGCCCAAAACACCTTGTAATAGTATTTACTCTTAAGTACATATGTTCTAGAAGCACATCCACTTGTGGTATCCAGATATGGATTTATTTTCTAGGATGATCCAAATTATATATTCCTTACCAAAATTATATGATGTTCCTGTATAATTATACACAAATTCTGTCATAGGATGTTGTTCCATAATCTACATTATCTAAATCTAATTTTCATGTTTTCTACTAATCATCCTCTAATCCTAACTGTAATGACCCGACCTTGTTGCGTGGTGTCAGTTCCTTAATTCTATACGTTAACATAATTACTAGAAAATTATATCCCAAAGGAATGAATAGGATTAGTAGTTTTGTGAAACCAAATACATACATATAATAAAAATTACAAAATTAATTTAAATATAATATGTAAATTACTTTGAAAACATCCATAACTCCTAGGATAACCCTGTAGGGAATTCATAATTTACCACTTCACATCCTGTGGAAAATAAAACACAGGGAAATGGAGTGCTCATATTCATAGTAAGGGTAAAAAATAGTACCGAATATATCATAAATGTAATCATTAAGCATGTTTAATAACTAAAAAATATTCTTTGAAGAATAATCTTGAACATAATATGGAAGGAATAAGGGTTGAATAAATAATTCCTTCATAAATAAAAATAATTTGTATCCTACTAGTCAAATCACCTTATGGGTTGTCAATTACTTTTTCATAATGTAGGAAATTCTTAATTCTAGAAATTCTTAAATATTCCATCAAGGTCTTATGCATGAAATCTGAAAATGATTAAGGCCTTATCCAAAACCATATCTAAAAATGGGCAACGACTCGTCCAAGTCAATATCTATTTTTTATCATGTAACCTACCAATGCATCAAGAGGATATAGTGGGCCCCATCATCACTTAAAATTACCAATTTTTTACTCATATGAATGGGGATGAACTTTAAATGTATATAAATTCATACTGAAACTAACATATGAATTGTATATAACTTTACACAAATATAAACACTGACCATTCAGAGTAAATGATGAATGGTTTTGAGATATTATATAAATATTCAAACTAATCATACATAATTTTAAAAAATATGGTAGATTATATAATAAAATAGAAGTCCCAATTATGCCTAATATTCAACAAGAGTGTTGAAATAGATAAAATTACTTTCATAAAATCATCGAGTAATTCATCAAATAAATACACTTTTACATTGAATAGAATAGTTCTTTTAGAAAAATAGTTCTATCAAACCCAAAGTGAAGAAATATAGTTTTCTCAAAATAAAATGAGTGATTTTATAAAAAAATTGGTGGAAAATAATAGATTATATAGTTTGTAGGACCACAATATATATTAATATTCTCAAATAAAATATTGGTGGTGAATTGTATGTTTAAAAAATAATTCTTTTAACCTTAATGAAATATATTTTTTAAATAGTTTAAAATGGTATATTAACAAACCCACTTTGGCTATAAATGAAAGGTCTAATTTGAAGGGCCTTTTCTAATTATAATAATCCTAAATATAAACAAGTTAAACATAATAAAAACATAAGCAAGTTTATCATAGAGAATGATTCTACATTTAAGCATATAATGTCTTATATGTATCAGATTTAAACAAATACAAGAACTTATATGAATGTTATACTTTCATAATTTAAAGAAATAAAGAATAAATAATACCTGTAACAAATAAAGTATACCTGTACAAAATCCTTTAACCCAAATACATGGGTATACAACAGAATTAAATAAAGCTCAATTTATTTATAATTTCAAAATAATTTTCTTACCCACAGTAGGGTAAGACATCGATAACAATATCAGAGTCTGTCTGGACACCCCCACAATCACTCAATTTGTAAGGTAGATAACACCTCAGTATTCCTATCCCTGGAAGTCCTTATACATTAAGGTAGTTGGCACCTCTATCTTCATATACCCATAAGCCCTCAATTGTATAAAGCAAAAACTAGAGTCATAATAGGCTGACAAAGTTGTTAATTGTTGAACTAGGTTTTCACAGTTCACACAAGCACACGAGTCTATCTATATAAATAAATTCACAACATCACAACATGTAATATCTAGGACCATATATCAATGTGTTGACCTTGTTCAAATGAGCTCATATTTATAGGCAAAAACATTAATCGTTGTCTACCTCCTACAATAGTCATATTTTTCCTTGAATATTGGAGGGACCTATACACATGACACTCTACCAACTATTAGCATATAATATATTATACGATATCATTTTGTAAGAAAATAATGTTCATGGAAATTTAATCATGTACGGAAAAAAATATTAAGGTTATGAGACTTATTTAAAATAGGATCCAAAAAAATTAGAACAATACATTAAGTAAATAAAATAACTATATGAAAATATTTTATTTGTATTATTTTGGAATCTAAAATTGAAGTCTATAAAAATAGATATATGGATTATATTTTACAATGAATTTAGATTCTAAATTCTGTGGAATTTGAAGTCTGAATTTTTGATAATTCTGTGTTTGAATTTTATATAATTCAATATCTGAATTTTAGAGAATTTAGAGTCTAAAATTCATAGAATTTGGAGTCTTAATGTATCACCCCAAGCATCCACAATATGTTTCCATTTGAATAATTCAATATCATGCATTTTACATAAATTTGAGATTCTAACACACGACAACCAATAAAACTAGCCATTTGGAATAATAATTCCCACCTTTTGTAATTTTATAAATTTCAATTTCCAAAATGGACTTGATTGATGATTTTGTAATATTGAAAATAAATTAGGGTGTTGTATTGGTAATTTTTTGAAAACTTACAATTTTTGATGAATAGATCTAAATTATAATTAAAAAAATTTAGTTAAAATTATTTATATTGATAAATTATAAATTTGAGTAGTTTTAAAGTATAATTAGATTATATTTTTAACATTTAGTATAATTTATTTCATTTTGGGTAATTTCACATTTAAAATAAATATAAAAAAGTGTCAACCTATTGATAGTTATTATTTACTAAAAACACACATTTTATTTTGAAAATGGGAATTAATTTTAAATTAATATCTGCAACTTTTGGGTTTTGATTTTGGAAAAATTGATTCCATATCTGGAATCCAGAAGTACAAATTTTATTAATAGGTAAATTTTATTTTTAGACAATATGAATAATTACTTTAGTAAATATTTTATATACCATGGTTAAAGGGCAAATCCGATAAATAAGGGGAAAATAATATTATAATAATATAAAATTACACTAACATGTGTCCAACTTATATTGGTTGATATATGTCCGACCATTGGAATCATTGGGTCAATTTTGGGAGACCATGGAGGCACTTGGGAGTTATAATGACATTTTACATTAATTAATCTAACGTAATGACAAAAATAACAAAAACATGTATCATTTAGTAAAAAAAAATTATATAGGTTATATAATTGATCACTTCGACTATAAATATTTTTTAGAAATATAAAAATATTTTATACATAATGGTATTTTATTTATAATTTGTAGACATTAAATAATTTAATTTATTTATGACACAATGATGATGGAATAATTACATTATAAATGAAATATTAAAATAATTGATATTATAAATATCCAAATAAATGTAAATTGGGACTTATGAATAATTCCACTAATTTTCAAGGTTAATATGACATGTTATGATTGGTTAAACAAAATTTTATTCGAAGTGATAAATATTTTATAGATTTCAAAAAAAATACTAAATAGTGTCAAAATTGACATAAAAGAGTTTTTGAAACAAATATTATATTATTTATTGATATTCTATTCCAAAAATTCAATGGATCAGACAAAGGGATTAAATAATATTATATAAATCATTAATGAACCACTTTAGGTTCACTTGGAAGTTTATAGTATGTTTATTAACTATATAATATAAACATAAAAGAGACGTGGTAAATGTCAAACTATTAAACTAAGAGTTAAATCTAAAAGATAAGGTTAATATAGTGACCCAAAGCTGTCTAAAACCTATTGGTTGAGTGTTTTTGACCCATCCACACCTTATCATATAAATAATTCATTTTTGATTTATTATAATCCAAAAATTATTTTATTATAAAATAATATTTCAATATTTTCTTAAGGTGCCCCTCACCCCTCTTATAAAAGGGAACATCCCCTTCTCTCATATGCACACATTCAAAGCAATTTTTATCCGAAAACCCTTACCCAGATATACTGTCAACTGTACTACCTTAATCACATATGCCTTCCTTATGTATGAAATTCAACCTATGGATCCCTTTTTATCTAATCAAAAGGAAGATCCTGAAAAAGAGGCAATTAATTCATCACCTCTTTGAAGTTATTTTCTTCTTCCACTTCCTCTTTATTTGATGATTAAACTCTCAAATAATAAATCAAGTATCTTATATATATATATTCTTACGTTACTATAAAAATGGTACAACCATATTAATTATTCTATCCATCCTATAAATGACGATGTCACCATAAGTGCGTACGTATGGATTACCGTTTCCACGTTGTGGTGTAGTTTTTTATTCAAATACATAATCATTTTAATGGCTATAATAATGAGTATAACTGATTTAAATAATAAATATAAAATTTTAATTATTATGTATTTAATATATATGATTACACCATCTATATAATGATATTGTCACTCGTGCATACGTACGGATTACCGTCTCCACCAACACGACAAGATTCTTTCCCCATCGTAATCATTAAAGAATAATTTTCATTTTATGATTACAAATAATGCTTATGAACATAATATAATTATGTATATGAATCAAATACATCTTATTAATAACAAACATGGCTTACAAAACAAAGTATATAAAGGAAAATGAATCATTTAACACCCGAAATGATGACACTACTAGAATATTATTAAAAAAGCAATATTAGAGGATCATATATGATATCATATTTATTTATATAGTTATTTTATAATTTCATAAAAATATCTTAACAATTATACTGGATGTTAAGAAACCATCGACTAAGGAAAAGGTCAAGGTAAGTGTTAAATTCACAATCTCTTTATTATCTGAGGATGTTTTTATGTAAGTATCTACAGGGACCTCTTTATTATCCACATCCATGTTTTCTTAAAAATATATTTGAAAACATTTTTACAATTTTCTAGATAATGAGTTAATGTCATTTATACACTTATTTGACCTTAAATTTTTTCAATGGAATCTTTCAGTTGTTTTCTAAACATGGTACATTATGACCTTGTCGAGAAAATTAAGGTAAGAATTTTTTTTAACTTATACAAAAGCTGTGGATATTTTACGACATTATAACATCGTCGAAGCTTTGATTACAAGGTTATAAGAATATTTTCAACATAAATTTTTTTAAAATATATTAATTTTAACAGATTTTAAAATAAGAATGATATATTTCTCTAAAAATGTTTTGATTTAATCTATGTCAACATCCTTTTAAGGATTTTCAGCTTGTTTCATGTTGATTTATTATGATACAAAACTTCCATATTGTATTTTTGGTTTTGTGATATTTTTGGCTGTGGATGTGTTATTTTGTACACCATTCATGGTTTATGGATTAAGTATAGACATTTCGTATGCTAGTTTTAATATGAATTATTACGTTATATTTAAACATTTCTATATGTGGAATGAATTGGACTTAGTAAGTGAAGGGTGGAGCCTGCTATTTCACCTCAATGCATCGGTAGGTCTCATGAGAAAAACTAGTTTATTGGGACATGGCCTCGACAAAAATGTATTTGGATTATTGGCACAAGACCTTGGTATTGTGGTTTTTAAATCTATCATTATGCATTACATCATTATGAAATTGGCTATTGATATTGAATGTGATTATTCAACTAGAAGAATATACATGTGAATAAGTAAATTGAATTATTTGATTTTATCATTTCCATTTTATGCTTAAGATATCATTAAAAAGGATTTTGTTTTAGTAGTATACATTTCTTTTAATTCTTTTGTTTATTTATGAATGTTTGTTCTATATTATTATCCTTACTGAGCATATAAGCTCACCCATTTATATGTTTTATTTATCCCTGGATGCGAAGAAGTATAATATGACTGACCTGCAAGGATAGTCTAAGGGATATGAGTGTGGCCTATGTAGACTATGTTGTTGTTGTTTTTCATTTTATAATGTAATGTAAATCTTATGAATCTATCTAATACTTCCTAGGATACTCCACTAATTGGTATTTTGATACATGATCTTTTGTGATGATGCCAATGTTATGTAATAATGCACCAACTCTAGGTAACTGGGGTTGGGGCATTACAGTTGGTATTAAAGGATGTTTATTACAAGCCTTGGAAACTAGATTTAGAAAATCTATGATTAGAGAAAATTAACCTAATATAGATATGGAGGATTTGTATAGAAGAACATCCTAGAATTTTCGTACTGTAAAGATTTTGTGAGTTTTCCAAGAAATACATCTCTGTCTAGATACGACATGGTAGAGGTGGCTCTGGCACAAATGTACCTAGTGGTAAAAACCAAAAACACCGCTTCAAGCTTGAATAGATTGGGAACTGGTGCCCGATTACGTGCCTTGCTGCACTCTTGGTTACGACACTCCTGGGGGATATGTTTAGGATAATTCTCATTTTATTTACAACCCATTATAAAGGATTTATGATTATATACCTCCTCAATAAATTTTTTATGATTATGGATTATATCGATAAACTGTTCAATTTATGTTATGTGTTTTACATTTTTGTAATTATGTATTTCAGTTAATAAAAAATATAATATAACCCATTGTTTATAAATGGAATCTAGAAGAAGAAATGGAAACGGTATCAATGCACGTTATCCATATAGGGATTTTCCCCCTGCTCAAGATAATTATAGCAGAGTTGTTGATGCAACTGGTTCTGATCAACTTATCACCATAATGGGACAACTCACACATGTTATATATAATAACATTACCTGTATGAAGTACCTTGATCCACAATGTGGAGGGTCAATGTTAGATCGCTTCATGATGCTACAACAACCAACATTAAATGGGTATACAATCCATTTGTTGCTGAACAATGGATATGTTCCTCAGAGAAAATATTTCATGCTTTGGGGAGTAGAGAAACGGAATCATTTGTCATGACAGTTTATTGCCTCACCAGAGATGCAGATCAATGGTGGTCATTAATTACAAACACAAAGGATGTTAACGAATTATCAACTATCATATAAAGGGAGTTTAAATAGATTTTATTTGTAAAAAACTTCCCTCGTGACCTTCGAGTGGATATGGGAAGACAATTTCCGAGTCTACGACAAAAGGGGGATGCGAATTTTGTAGAGTATGAAGCTAACTTTACATGGCTAGCAAGGCATGCTGGAGATTATATATGCAACCCAAGAAGTAAGATTTATCATTTCCTAGATAAGTTAAAACTATTTCTCTGTCGATAATTAGTCTCACAATCCTTATAATCATATGAAGATATTGTCTCATGAGCTATCAAGACAGAAAATGAATTATAAATGTTTGACGACTTTAAAGTAAGATAGAGAATAAGAGATCTTCTGAACACTCTAGGAAAGGAAATAAGGATATAGGGTAGAAGGGAAGAGTTGAATTTCCACCCTGTGATAATTGTGGAAGGAAGCACCCTAGTGCCTATCTAAATGGAAAAGGAGTATGACATAAACAAGGATAGAAAGGCCATCTTGCTAGAGATTATATGGGGAAGAAAGAAGCTACCAGTGTTCAATGCTACATTTCTAGAGAGATAGGATATTATGAAAATGAATGTCCAAAGTGTTATGGAATCTTAACTCATAAAAGTTCAAGGGATCAAGACCAAGCTTAAGCCATCACTACTACTGAGGTTGATGCTCTGAAAGATGAGGTGGCAGGTAATTTAATGGTTTCCTCAAGTTTAGTCAATTCTTTATTTGATTATGGATCATCAAATTTTTTCATATCTTCCAAATTTTCTAAGAAAATTAGATATTTCCAATTTTATTTTACAAGGGAGTTGTCAGTCAAAAATCTTATGGGAAGTATCATGGAAACAAAATTTTGTGAATCAGTCTCCATTAAGGCATATAAACGATATTTATCTACAAATAAAATCATCATACCCATGATTTAATTTGATATAATCCGCGGTATGGATTGGATTTTGGACCATGATGTGAAAATTTATTGGAAGAAGAAGGAAGTTAAAATTCTCGATGACGATAAAGAGTACATTATAATTAGAGAAGAAACATCACCATCTAATTCTTATATAGATCCACCCCCAATAGCTCCACTAAATTCAATTATTTGGGAGGAATATAATGACATAACTGTGGGTGAGTAAAGTAGTGTTCAAATAGAGGTTGTAACTATTTTTCAAGAATATGTTGATGTCTTTCCAGAGGATTTACCGAGACATCCTCTGGAATAAAAAATTGAGTTTTCTATTGAAAGACATATCTATGAGGTTATGCATTGACTACAGGGATATCAATGCTATATCAATAAATAAAAAGTATCCCTTACCTCACATTGATGATTTTTTTGACCAACATCATAGAGCTCAATATTTTTCAAAGATTCACCTTTGATATGGATATCTTTAGTTGTGTGTGATGAAAAAAGAAATTCTGAAAACTGAATTTTGAACCAGGTACGGGCCTTACAATTTTACAGTAATGCCTTTAGGATTGAAAAATACACCCTCTGTCTTCATGGATCTAATGAATAGAGTTTTCAAGTAATATATTGATGAAGTTTTAGTGTTATTTATTGATAATATGTTGGTATACTCCAAAATCTATGATGATCATGATAATCACTTGCGCATTTTTCTAAATACTCTTAGAAGAAATGAATTATACGGGATGTTTAGCAAGTGTGAATTTTGGCTATTAAAGATTTCATATATTGGAAATATTGTCTATAAGTATTGAATATATATTGATCCTTCAAAGACCAAGGAAATCTAATAATGTCCAGTATAGAAGAGTATAATTGAGGTATGTAGTTTAATTGGTTAACAGGTTAATAATGACGTTTCGTCCCGAATTTTCCCATTTGCTTAACCCATTAACCAAGCACAAACGTAAATGGGATAAATTAGTATGTACAGAAGAGTGTGAAGAATTTTTTGAAGAATTGAAGGAAAGATTAGTTAATTCACTAATATTGACTATAACATTGGGGAATGATGGGATTGTTATTTATAGTGATGCTTCAAATAAATGGAGTGGTTGTGTCCATATGCAGAATTATAGAGGTATTTACTATGCATCATGATAGCTAAAAATTCATGTGCAGAACTATCCTACTCAAGTTATTGTGTTTGCAGCTGTAATCTTTTCTATGAAGAAATGGAGACACTATCTCTATGGTGAAAAATGTGAGATTTATACTGATCAAAAGAGTTTGAAGTATATGTTTCACAAAAAGAACATAACATAAAGAAAAAAAGATGACTTGAACTACTCATGTATTATGATTGCACAATACACTATCACCAATGGAAGGAAAATAAGATGGAAGATTCTTTGATCAGAAAGGATCAGGAAGTTCTGAACAAGATGAGATTTGAATGAGATCTAATTTCCATGGATCTAGTAAAGATGGATATGAGAATATCCATGAAAGGTGGAACATCAATTATTTTTCAAATGGTTTCCAAACCATCATTACTAGAAAGGATAATGAGTTCTCATACTGATGATGAGGAGTTTAAAAAGAATATTAAAGATTTAAATGATGAGAGATTGTGTTACTTCATATATGATGATGGAATTTTGAAATTTGGGAAGAGGATTTGTTTTCCTGATATAACTGATCTAAAAAGGTAATTTTTAGATGATTCTCAAAGCTCCAATATCTCTATACAACCTGGGAGAACCAATATGTATAGAGATTTGAAGGATCATTTTTGGGGGGATAATATGAAAAAAGAGATTTCTGATTTTGTGTCAAGATGTATGGTTTTCCAACAAGTGAAAGCTGGAAGACAACATCTTAGAAGAGTCATGCAACCTCTTCCCATACCTGATTGGAAATGCGATGACATTACAATGGTATTTATCATGGGGATACCGAATACTCCATGAAAAAAATAAAGCAATATGTTTCATTGTTGATTGTCTTACCAATTTATCACATTTTCTTGCTATAAGAGAAGATTTACCACTAGATCGTCTAGCAAGACTATATATTAATGAAGTTGTAAGACTTCATGAACTACCCCTATCGATTGTCTCTAATCGCGATCCCATTTTTTACATCAAGATTATTTAAATGTCTTCAGAAATACCTTGATACTGAACATTATTTGAGCACTGCCTACCACCCTCAAGCCAATAGACAATCAGAGTGGACTATTCAAACCATAGAAGACATGTTGAGATATTTATCACTTAACATTCAAGGTACATGGGATCAATATTTACCATTGGTAGAGTTTTCCTATTACAATAGCTTCCATTCAAGTATTCAGATGGCACCATATGAAGCTTTATATGGAAAGAGATGTCACAGACCAATTTGATGGGATGATGTTGGTGAAAGAAAACTCAATGGCACAGGACATGTTGAGGAAACAATGCAAAAGGTGAAGGTTATCCAAAGCTACATCAAAGCATCTCAATGTAGACAGAAGGGCTATACCGATATCCAAAGGAAGGATTTGGAATTTTAGGAAAGAGATCATGTTTTCTTGATGGTATCTTCATGGAAGGGTGTTATGTGATTTGGTAGTAAGGGTAAATAAATTCCCAGGTACATCAGAACATTAAAAATTCTAGAACGAATTGGGGTTGTGGCTTACCATTTAGAAATTCCACCATGTCTCTCCAACGATCACGATGTGTTCCACGTATCACAATTGAGAAAATACATGCCGGACCCAACGCATATACTCACCTATGTGGAAATTGAACTAAAACCTGATCTGTCTTATTGTGAAGAGCCTTTCAAGATTCTTGATATAAGAGAACAACTGAGGAAATACCAGACGACTCATCTGATAAAATTTTTATGGAGAAACCATGTGATGCAAGAGGAAACATGGGAACCAGAGTAACTGATGATGAAGAACCCCCAAAATATTTTTGTGCAGTAGTATTCTAGAAATTTCGAGGATGAAATTATTTCAAGGAGGGGAAAATATAACACCCCATGCTTCCACGATACGTTTCCATTTAAATAATTAAATAGCTTGCATTGCACGCAACATCGAGATTCTAACACACCACGACCAATCAAACTTGCCGTTATGAATAGTAATACCCACTTTTTGAAATTTTATAAATATTATTTTTCAAAATGAACTTAATTTCCGAATTTGGAATATCAAAATTATCTTAGGGTGACGTTTTGGTACTTTTCTGAAAACATCCAATTTGTGATGAATAGTAAAATGTTTTAATTAAAAACAAATTTTTTAATTGAAATAATTTATAGTGTTAAATTATACATTTGAGTGGTTTTAAAGTATTATTAGATTATATTTTTATCATTTGATATAATTTAG
This sequence comes from Viscum album, assembly GCA_963277665.1. Classification (NCBI taxonomy): domain Eukaryota; kingdom Viridiplantae; phylum Streptophyta; class Magnoliopsida; order Santalales; family Viscaceae; genus Viscum; species Viscum album. The sequence goes on along the minus strand of OY728133.1, from coordinate 185,550,129 downwards.
GTCATTTGGTGTAATTTTACATTTAAACTAAACATAAACATGTGTCGATCTTTTGATATTTATTATTTCCTAAAAACAAGCTTTTTATTTGGAAAACATAATTTAATTTTAAATTCATTTTTTCCACTTATGTATTATGAATATGAAAAAATGGATTCAATATTTGGAATCAGGAGGTCAATATTAATTAAATAGGTAACTTTTATTTTAAAAAATAATGAATAATTACTTCGTTAAATATTTACTTTACCATTGTTAAAGGATAAATATGGAAAATAAGGGTAAAAAAATAATATTATAATAAAATTTAATAACACTAACATGTGTCCTATTCCTATTGGTTGATACATGTCCAACTATGGGCATCATTGGGTCAATTTTGGGACCCCATGAAGCCAAATGGGAGTGATAATTATATTTTACATCAATTAATCTAAAGTAAAGACAAAAATATCAAATGAATGTATCTTTTAGTAAAACATTTTTATATTGGGTTATATAATTTGTCTCTTAAACTATAAATATTAATTAGAAATATAAAAATATTTCCTACATAATGTTATTTTATATATATTTTTTAGAGATGATAAAATTTAATATTTTTGTGACACAATGATGATGCAGAAATTATCTTATTAATGAAATATTTAAATAATTGACATTATAAATATCCAAATAAATATAATTGAGACTTATGATGAATTCCACAAATTTTCTAGGTTTATATGACATGTTAGGTTTTGTGGAATATATTTTATTATAAGTGATAACAATTTTATGGATTTCAAAAAAAATAAAATACTAAATTGTGTCGCAATTAACATAAAAGAGTTTTTAAAACAAATATTATATTATTAATTGATATTATATTCCCAGAAATATTAGGATTGGGAAAAAGGCTTAAATAATATTATATATTTCATTAATGAACCACTTGAGGATCTCTTGGAAGTATATTGTATGTTTATTAACCATATAAAATAAAAATAAAGAGACATGGTAAATGTCATACTATTTAACTAAGAATTAGATTTAAGGATAAAGATAATATAGTGACACAAAATTATCTAAAAAGAATTGGTTGTATGGTATTTGAAATATCCAAATATTAGACTTTAAATATTTCATTTTGAGCCATTATAAACCGAAAATTATTTTATTATATAATAATATTGCAATCTTTTCATAAGGTGCCCCTCACCCCTCTTATAAAAGGGAACTTACCCTTCTCACATATTCACCACTTCAAATCCATTTTTATCGTTTAAAACCTGCCCAAATATCCTCTCAACTTTCATCCGTTCATCCTTTAGGTTTTCCTTTAGTCATAAATCCAACATATAAAGCCCTTTTGATCAAAATAAAAGGAAGAATCCAAAGAAGAGGGAAATATTTCATCACATATTTCAAGTTCTATTCCTCTTATAATTCCCCTTTCTATGTTGTTTCCATTTTAAAATAATAACACCAGTATCTTATATATACTGTGATGTTATTATAAAAATGGTACAACCATATTCGTTTTTCTATCCATCCTATAAATGAAAAAGTCACCATACGTGCGTACGTATGGATTACTGTCTCTAGGTCATGGTGTAGTTTGTTATTCAAACACTTTATCATTTGGATGGGTATAATAATGATTTTAAATGACGTAAATAATAAATATAACATGTTAATGATTCTGTATATATGATATAAAATCCAATTACATATGATTTCTCCATCAATATAATGATATTGTCACTCGTGCGTACGTAAGGATTACCGTCTGCACGAACATGATGAGATTCATTATAACATCCCGTCTTTTTATAACATAAACTTTCATTACATTACACAAAACTGAGGATCCTTAAGGTTTAGTGTATTGGAAGCCAGGAACATAAAACATGAAAACATAAAACATTCTTGTTAAACACTTGAAAGTCTTCTCCTCATGTTCATCCAAGGTTCATTACTGAATCTCAAACCTGGAGACATACATCAAAAGAAAGGGTGAGCAGAAGGCCCGTTAAGGGAAACAAGAGAAACATTTTAAATGTGAACTTGAGATACTTAAATAAGGTCATGAAAAGAACATTAAGGCATGGGAAAGAAATCATGAGGCGTATCATAATAAAAATAAAATTTTTCATAACATGAAGATGTGGCAGAAACATTTAATTTATACAATCACGAACATATCACCATGGTCCATCCCCAAGGTGTCATTTGAAAATTACCAAGGTTATTCACCAAGATATCGTGAAAATTGTAATCTCTAGTGGTTACATCATTACCCAATGCATTGGAGCGCTATCAGGGCGCACCCTTAAATTTGTCTTCATCATCATTTCATCCACATATATCATCATAAAACATTTCTTAAATAACCCATATAGCATAAAATAAATGGGTTTCATTTCATAATCATAACGTTTTAAAAACTGCTTTAAAGACATGATCTTTATGTCACTTTAAACCCACGGAACAGGAGAGCGGGTCTCATGTATGTAAATCCCAGAATTTAAAATATAACATTTTGATATATATGTGAATACCCTTGTAGAAATAAGATCTTTGAGTATTCACATTATAACATAAAATAATTTTGAGAAAATAGAGAGGCATTTTGACACGAAAATTCTGCAGCATAACGGCTATGTTACAAGGTTTTTAGAAAACATTGAAAAGAGAGGGGACATGGGTCAAACATTCATAAATGACCCATAAAACAGTATAGGGACAGAATATAAGGGATTTAAGAACATGGTAATGAAATTTGAAATTATACCATATGAAATGAAAAACATGGAAGTGAGACAAAAATAAGATTTCTCTTATGAAAATTCGGCAGCCTAACAGCGTTACATAAACTTCAACAAAAAATGAATTGATGAGAACAAATAGGGTATCTCATCATATGAAAATAAAATATCAGTATGATAGATATAGATATCATACCCCAACATATTAAAAAGGAACTTTCAAGACTTGACATGGAATTAGAACTTTGAAAAGGGAGAAAGGTACAAGGACCACTTAAAAATTCAGCAGCCTAACGACGCCACTTAAACATCAAAATACTGAATTGAAGTGATAAAATGGGGTATCTCATCATATGGTCATAAAACATCAGTATGATAGATATATAGATCATACCCCAACATAAAAAAAGGAACATGAAATAATTGACATGAAAGTAGAACTTCAAAATGAGAAGGGTGAAGAACAACTTAAAAATTCGGCATCCTAACGGCGCCACTTAAAACTTCAAAATACTGAAATGAAGAGATAAAATGGGGTCTCTCATAATATGTTAATAAAATATCAGTTTGATAGATATAGAGATGATAACCCAACATAAAAAAAGGAACTTGAAAGAATTGACATGAAAGTAGAACTTCAAAACGAGAAAGGTGATGAACCACTCAAAAATTCGGCAGCCTAACGGCACCTCTTAAAACTTAAAAATACTGAATTGAAGAGATAAAATGGGGTCTCTCATCATATTATCATAAAATATCAGTATTATAAATTTAGATATCATACCCCAACATAATAAAAAGTAACTTGAAATACTTTACATGAAAATAGATCTTGAAAAATGAGAAGGGAGAAAGAATCTGTTTCAAAAATTTCGGCAGCCTAACGGCGCCACTTAAAATATCATAAAACAAAATAATGAGAGTAAGAGGGGATATATCATCATGTGAACATGAAAAGGGCAGTAATAGGAGTATAAAATAACACCCTTTAACATATGAAAATGGAGCATAAAAGAAATTACATAAAAGATATTTCATGAAAAGAAAGAGAGAGATCGGATCCCTTACCTTAAAACGTAACTATTAAAACTCAATGGTTGGGAACATGAGGGCTTGGGGGAACCTTGGGAGGACTCCTTGGGAGGTTAGGAGACCAGAACATCGTTGATGATGGCTTTTGAGTCGAAAAGATGAGAGGAGGTCTGGGTATTTATAGGGAAAGTGAGGGGACAAGGCATTAATGGCCAAGGGACACCTCAAAAGTGGTTTTCTCAAAAGCATGGGCCCTCCCATGGTACTTCCCATAGAGTTAGGCCACATGGGGACCCCCAAACAATAATTCATCTTCTTTAGTCTACCATCCCTTAAAATATCTCATTAAATCATCATGACACAGTTATGATGTCATTAAACATACCGAAACCCTAAAACTGTATTTTTACTCTTCACAGAAAATTCAACTTTCTTAGAAAAATCAAAAAATTTCACATTAACCAAATATCAATGCTCTGATATCAAAAATGAACTCTATTTTATAAAAATAATTTTCTAAATATTTTTAATTTAATTTTTAATTAAAAAAAACTATTCACCCGAAAAAACTAATACTTGAATAATATTTTATGAAACCATTATTTAACCATTTTATTGAACCACGTTACTTAATCAAGGTGCCTAGATTATAATAATACTTTCATTAAGTGAGATTACTAATCCATTTGGACACATTACTAATCCTAATCATAAAATCACTATTCATAATTTATTATTCATCAAAAATCAAGTTGATCTTATTAGACTCTAATTTTCGTACTGAACATAATTGTAGGAGACCATTTTTTGAAAATCATTACAAATTTTTAATTATTTAAGGTTTACAAAAACATTTTTAAAATATACTTTTTCTAAAATTCATAAAAAATATGTATAATATATTTATCCGGTCATTTGAAAATTCATAAACTTCATCATAAGAAGAAATCCCAATTTTTATTTAAAAAAAAGGATTACACAAGGCAGTTACGGTCTCCTTACATAGCCCCTTATCACACCAGCACAGGACCTAAGTGTAAGGTGTGCTAAGGTGAGAGAATCTGAGGGAGGCTCGACCAACATCGCACGAGTAGTAATTTCTATCATTTTGAACTTCTTATGAAGGCGATCCCGTTCTAGCTTCACATGATGAAGTTCAGCTTGGGTTTGGTCCAGAGAAAAGCCCAGTGGTGCTACCTCCTTCCCAGGTTCTAATAAGTGGGATTTGATTGGTCCAAGACTACTGGGTGAGGCCATCAAATCATCTTTCTATATTAATTAACCATGGTTACTTGTATTTAGAGACAATAATCAAAATGTTTAGTTTCCAGTGGTCATATTGACCAATGGTCATATAACAGTCAAAAACCAACGGTCTCATTTTAATTATACTCATGTTATCAAATGAAACATTTGTGTTGAGTATAAAAATAAAATAAAATAACACATAAAATTAGGAAATAAGAATTATTCAAAATCTTGGGTCGTTACATTCTTCCCCCATTAAGAAATTGTGTCCTCGCAATTTTTAAAATTGGGTTTTGAAATTTCATTGAAAGTCCCACATCGGAAAATGAGTCAGTAAAATTATTACTTTAAAAGAAATAAAGGGAAGTACAAAGGTCACCCGAGTTAACCCACACATGGATTCCATGTAGGAAAACATGGACATGTAAGAAAAACAAAGGGTCAAGTTCTGGGGGGGAGTGATAGAGAACATGATTAGGAGAATGTTAACCATAAGAAAATCCCAAACTTAGGATGTGTGTAAACGGTATTTAATTACCTAGTAGGAAACATAAACCAACAACGTTTTTGTTTTACGTTCCTTTTCATAATTTTGAGGAATTCATTTACTACATAGAACAAAAACATAAGAAAATATACCTACCTTCATATAGAATTTCATCCTTTAATAATATTATTCCAAAACTAATCATTTCTCCAAACGATGAGCATTCAAAACTACTTGGCTCATCAAAACACAAGAATAATCTTCTAGAGAATCACGTATTCCACAAAAGAAAAACTATCTATCTTTAAACATTATCCCAAAAATAGAAAGGGTAAGGTAAAACAACTCTTCAAAAAGAAATAATCCCATAGGAATGGAAACTACTTTTAAATATTCAATGTTCCATGGTACTACCTAGAGTTCATCATAGACCATTCCATGAATAACTATTCTTAAAATTCCTCAAAATAAACCAAACTATGATTGAAACCCAAATATAAGAAGAATTTGATAACACAGTCTTCCAAATTAAACTTCATTGTTCATCTCCAAAACACATCAACCGCTCCTAACATCTTATACCAAAACTAGCTAACCTAAACATATTTTACCCAAGATAGGTTAATCCTTTCCATAAGTAACCTAAATTACTATAAGTCCACCTTAAATTCTTCAATTCTTCAAAATATAATTCATCCTTACTCCTCAATGAAAATACCTTAGTAATCTATTTATCTCGATCATATAGGGTCCCCGAAATAGTGAACGTCTTCCAAAATAATAATCTTCTTTTAATCCCCTAATAATCTCTATCATATTAATACGACAATCATCGCATTTCCTATCACATTGGTTTTTGGGACATGTTCTTCCATTTCCCGTCATTAACTAAGAAAAGAAACTATAATTAGGGGCATAAATACATATCCAATAATCATGAAAAGAAACTTAAAGCATATAAGTATAACTTGTAGAAGAAAAGTATACCCTAAATTGTGATCCCCTAGGTTCACATCTAGGTTATCCATGATCATATATTCTTATGTGAACCTTTATTTTATTTTATCTTTGTTCCTTTAACAATGGTTCATACTAAGATTATGAATTTACCAAAGCATATCCCCCGAGAGTGTTATAACCAAGAGTACAGCAAGCCCCATTGTTGAGTACCAGTACCCGTTCGAGTCTAGCTCGAAGCGGTGTTTTCTGGTTTCACACCTATGTACATCTATGCCAGAGCCACCTCTACCTACTCGTATCTAGACAGGGATGTATTTTCTTGGCAACCCCTTACTCAATACTCACAAAATATCTGGAAGATTTCCTATATTTAAAATTTTCTATAGGGTTCTTCCTAACGTTTTCATATCCTAATTTTTACAAATAACTAATCCATCCTTTGATACCAACTATAACATCCCATATTTTTATAACATAAAATTTCATTACATTACACAAAACTGAGGATCTTTAAGGTTTAGTGTCTTGGAAACCAGGAACATAAAACATGAAAACATAAAACATTCTTGTTTAACACTTGAAAGGATTCTCCTAATGTTCATCCTAGGTTCATTACTTAATCTCAAACCTGGAGACATACATCAAAAGAAAGGGTGAGCAGAAGGCCCAGTAAGGGAAACAAGAGAAACATTTTACATGTGAACTTGAGATACTTCAATAAGGTCATGAAAAGAACATTAAGGCATGAGAAAGAAATCATGAGGCATATCATAATAAAAATAAAATTTTTCATAACTTGAAGATGTGGACGCAACATTTAATATAGACAATCATGAACATATCACCAAGGCCCATCCCAAAGGCGTCATTTGAAAATTACCAAGGTTATTCACCAAGATATCGTGAAAATTGTAATCTCTAGTGGTTACATCATTACCCAATGCATTGGAGCGCTATCAGGGAACACCCTTAAATTTGTCTTTATCATCATGTGATCCACATATACCATCATCAAACATTTCATAAATAACCCATATAGCATAAAATAAATGGGTTTCCTTTCATAATCATATGATTTTAAAAACTGCTTTAAATACATGATCTTTACGTCACTTTAAACCCACGGAAAGGGAAAGCGGGTCTCATGTATGTAAATATCAGAATTTAAAATAGAAAATTTTGATATGTATGTGAATAACCTTTTAGAAATAATATCTTTGAGTATTCACTTTATGACATAAAATAATTTTGAGAAAACAGAGAGGCATTTTGAGACGAAAATTCTACAGCGTAACAGCTATGTTACAAGGTTTTTAGAAAACATTGAAAAGAGAGGGGACATGGATCAAACATTCATAAATGACCCATAAAACAGTAGAGGGGCAGAATATAAGTTATTTAAGAACATGGAAATGAAATTTGAAAATATACCATATGAAATGAAAAACATGGAAGTGAGACAAAAATAAGATTTCTCTTATGAAAATTCGGCAGCCTAACAGCGTTACATAAACTTCAACCAAAAATGAATTGATGAGATAAAATAGGGTCTCTCATCATATAAACATAAAATATCAGTATGATATATATAGAGATCATACCCCAACATAATAAAAAGGAATTTTCAAGACTTCACATGGAATTAGAACTTTGAAATGGGAGAAAGGTGCAAGGACCACTTAAAAATTCAGCAGCCTAACGACGCCACTTAAACTTTAAAATTCTGAATTGAAGAGATAAAATGGGGTCTCTCATCATATGGTCATAAAAGATCAGTATGATAGATATAGATATCATACCCCAACATAACAAAAAGTAACATGAAATAATTGAAATGAAAGTAGAACTTCAAAACGAGAAGGGTGAAGAACCACTTAAAAATTCGGCAGCCTAACGGTGCCACTTAAAATTTTAAAATACTGAATTGAAGAGATCAAATGGGTTCACTCATCATATAGTCATAAAATATCAGTATGATAGATATATAGATAATACCCCAACATAACAAAAAGAAACTTGAAAGAATTTACATGAAAGTAGAACTTCAAAATGAGAAGGGTGAAAAACCACTTAAAAATTCGGCAGCCTAACGACGCCACTTAAAACTTCAAAATACTGAATTGAAGAGATCAAATGGGGTCTCTCATCATATGATAATAAAAGATAAGTATGATAAATTTAGAGATCATACCCCAACATAATAAAAAGGAACTTGAAATACTTTACATGAAAATATATCTTGAAAAATGAGAAGGGAGAAAGAATCTGTTACAAAAATTTCGGCAGCCTAACGGCGCCACTTAAAAAATCATAAAACAAAATAATGAGAGTAATAGGGGATATATAATCATGTGAACATTAAAAGGGCAGTAATAGGAGTATAAAATAACACACTTTAACATAATAACATGGAGCATAAAATAAATTACATAAAAGAGATTTCTTGAAAAGAAAGAGAGAGATCAGATCCCTTACCTTAAAACGTAACTATTAAAACTCAACGGTTGGGACCTTGAGAGCTTGGGGGAACATTGGGAGGACTCCTTGGGAGGAAAGGAGACCAGAAAATCGTTGAGTATGGTTTTTGAGTCTAAATTATGAGAGGAGGGCTTGGTATTTATAGGGAAAGTGAGGGGTCAAGGCATTAATGGCCAAGGGACACCTCAAAAGTGGTTTCCTCAAAAGCATGGGCCCTCCCATGGTACTTCCCATAGTGTTAGGCCACATGGGGACCCCCACACAATAATCCATATTCTTTAGTCGACCATCCCTTAAAATATCTCATGAAATCATCATGACACAGTTATGATGTCATTAAACATACCGAAACCCTAAAACTGTATTTTTACTATTCACTGAAAATTCAACTTTCTCAGAAAAATCCCAAAATTTCACATTAACCAAATATCAATGCTATGATTTCAAAAATGAACTATATTTTATAATAATAATTTTTTAAATATTTTTAATTTAATTTTTAATTAAAACACACTATTCACCCGCAAAAACTAATACTTGAATAATATTTTATGAAACCATTATTTAACCATTTTATTGAATCACATTACTTAATCAAGGTGCCTAGATTATACTAATACTTTCTTTAAGTGAGATTACTAATCCATTTTGACACATTACCAATCCTAATCATAAAATCACTATTCATAATTTACTATTCATCAAAAATCATGTTGATCTTATTAGACTCTAAATTTCATACTGAACATAATTGTAGAAGACCATTTTTTGAAAATCATTACACATTTTTAATTATTTAAGTCTTACAAAAACATTTTTAAAATATACTTTTTCTAAAATTCATCAAAAATATGCATACTATCTTTGTACGGTCATTTGAAAATTCATAAACTACATCATAAGAAGAAATCCCAATTTTTATTTAAAAAAAAGGATTACACAAGGCAGTTACGGTCTCCTTACATAGCCCCTTATCACACCAGCATAGGACCTAAGTGTAAGGTGTGCTAAGGTGAGAGAATCCGAGGGAGGCTCATCCAACATCGCACGAGTAGTAATTTCTATCAGTTTGAACTTCTTGCGAAGGCGATCCCGTTCTACCTTCACACGATGAAGTTCAGCTTGGGTTTGGTCCATAGCAAAGCCCGATGGTGCTACCTCCTTCCCAAGTTCTGATAGATGGGCTTTGATCGGTCCAAGACTACTGGGTGAGGCCATCGAATCTTCTTTCTATATTAATTAACCAAGATTACTTGTATTTAGAGACAATAATCAAAACGTTTAGTTTCCAGCGGTCATATTGACCAATGGTCATATAACTGTCACAAACCAACGGTCTCATTTTAATTATATTCATGTTATCAAATGAAACATTTGTGTTGAGTATAAAAATAAAATAAAATAACACATAAAATTAGGAAATAAGAATTATTCAAAATTTCGGGTCGTTACATTCTTCCCCCATTAAGAAATTGCGTCCTCGCAATTTTTAAAATTGGGTTTTGAAATTTCATTGAAAGTCCCACATCGAAAAAGGAGTCAGTAAAATTATTACTTTAAAAGAAAGAAAGGGAAGTACAAAGGTCACCCGAGTTAACCCACACAAGGATTCCATGTAGAAAAACATGGACATGGAAGAAAAACAAAGGGTCAAGTTCTGGGGGAGAGTGATAGAGAACATGATTAGGAGAAAGTTAACAATAAGAAAATCCCAAACTTAGGATGTGTGTAAACGGTCATTGATTACCTAGTAGGAAACATAAACCAACAACGTTTTTGTTTTACGATCCTTTTCATAATTTTGAGGAATTCATTTACTACAGAGAACAAAAACATAAGGAAATATACCTACCTTCATATAGACTTTCATCCTTTAATATGTTTATACCAAAACTAATCTTTTCTCCAAACGATGAGCATTCAAAACTACTTGGCTCATCAAAACACAATAATAATCTTCTAGAGAATCACGTATTCCACAAAAGAAAAACTATCTATCTTTAAACATTATCCCAAAAACAGAAAGGGTAAGGTAAAACAACTCTTCAAAAAGAAATAATCCCATAGGAATGGAAACTACTTTTAAATATTCAAAGTTCAATGGTACTACCCAGAGTTCATCATAGACCATTCCATAAATAACTGTTCTTAAAATTCCTCAAAATAAACTAAAATATGATTGAAACCCAAATACAAGAAGAATTTGATAACACAGTCTTCCAAATTAAACATCATTGTTCATCTCCAAGACACATCAACCACTCCTAACATCTTATAACAAAAATAGCTAACCAAAACATATTTTACACAAGATAGTTTAATCATTTCCATAAGTAACCAAAATTACTATAAGTCCACCTTAAATTCTTCAATTATTCAAAATATAATTCAACCTTACTCCTCAATGAAAATACCATAGTAATCTATTTATCTCGATCATATAGGGTCCCCGAAATAATGAACGTCTTCCAAAATAAAAAATATTCTTTTAATACGCTAATAATCTCTATCATATTAATACGGCAATCATCGCATTTCCTATCACATTGGTGTGTGGGACATGTTCTTTCATTTCTCATCATTAACTAAGAAAATAAACTATAATTAGGGGCTTAAATACTTAGCCAATAATCATGAAAAGAAACTTAAAGCATATAAGGATAACTTGTAGAAGAAAAGTATACCCTAAATTGTGATCCCATAGGTTCACATATAGGTTATCCATGATCATATATTCTTATGTGAACCTTTATTTTATTTTATCTTTGTTCCTTTAACAATGGTTCATACTAAGCTTATGAATTTACCAAAGCATATCCCCCGGGAGTTTCGTAACCAAGAGTACAGCAAGGCTCGTTGTCGTGTACCAGTTCCCGTTCGAGTCTTGCTCAAAGCGGTGTTTTCTGGTTTCACCCCTATGTATATCTATGCCAGAGCCACCTCTACCTGCTCGTATCCAGACAGGGATGTATTTTCTTGGAAACCCCTTACTCAATACTCACAAAAATATCTGGAAGATTTCCTATATTTAAACTTTTCTATAGGGTTCTTCCTAAAGTTTTCATATCCTAATTTCCACAAATAACTAAACCATCCTTTTATACCAACTATAACATCCCGTCTTTTTATAACATAAACTTTCATTACATTACACAAAACTAAGGATCTTTAAGGTTTAGTGTCTTGGAAACCAGGAACTTAAAACATGAAAACATAAATCATTCTTGTTAAACACTTGAAAGGCTTCTCCTAATGTTCATCCTAGGTTCATTACTGCATCTCAAACCTGGAGACATACATCAAAAGAAAGGGTGAGCAGAAGGCCCAGTAAGGGAAACAAGAGAAACATTTTACATGTGAACTTGAGATACTTCAATAAGGTCATGAAAAGAACATTAAGGCATGAGAAAGAAATAATGAGGCATATCATAATAAAAATAACATTTTTCATAACTTGAAGATGTGGCTGCAAAATTTAATGTAGACAATCATGAACATATCACCAAGGTCCATCCCCACAGTGTCATTTGAAAATTACCATGGTTATTCACCAAGATATCGTGAAAATTGTAATCTCTAGTGGTTACATCATTACCCAATGCATTGGAGCGCTATCAGGGAGCACCCTTAAATTTGTATTTATCATCATGTGATCCACATATATCATCATAAAACATTTCATAAATAACCTATATAGCATAAAATAAATTAGTTTCATTTCATAATCATAACATTTTAAAAACTACTTTAAAGACATGATCTTTACGTCACTTTAAACCCATGGAAGGGGAGAGCGGGTCTCATGTATATAAATACCAGAATTTAAAATAGAAAATTTTGATATATATGTCAATACCTTTGTAGAAATAAGATCTTTGAGTATTCACTTTATAACATAAAATAATTTTGAGAAAATAGAGAGGCATTTTGAGACGAAAATACTACAGCATAACGGCTATGTTACAAGGTTTTTAGAAAACATTGAAAAGAGAGGGGACATAGATCAATCATTCATAAATGACCCATAAAACAGTATAGGGACAGAATATAAGTTATTTAAGAGCATGCTAATGAATTTTGAAAATATACCATATGAAATGAAAAACATTGAAGTGAGACAAAAATAAGATTTCTCTTATGTAAAATCGGAAGCCTAACAGCGTTACATAAACTTCAACCAAAAATGAATTGATGAGATCAAATAGGGTCTCTCATCATATGAACATAAAAGATCAGTATGATAGATATAGAGATCATACCCCAACATAATAAAAAGGAATTTTCAAGACTTGACATGGAATTAGAACTTTGAAAAGGGAGAAAGGTGCAAGGACCACTTAAAAATTCAGCAGCCTAACGACACCACTTTAACTTCAAAATTCTGAATTGAAGAGATCAAATGGGGTCTCTCATAATATGGTCATAAAAGATCAGTATGATAGATATAGATATCATACCCCAACATAACAAAAAGTAACTTTAAATAATTGAAATGAAAGTAGAACTTCAAAATGAGAAGGGTGAAGAACCACTTAAAAATTCGGCAGCCTAAAGGCGCCACTTAAAACTTCAAAATACTGAATTGAAGAGATCAAATGGGGTCTGTCGTCATATAGTCATAAAATATCTGTATGATAGATATAGAGAACATACCCCAACATAACAAAAAGTAACTTGAATTAATTGACATGAAAGTAGAACTTCAAAATGAGAAGGGTGAAGAACCACTTAAAAATTCGGCAGCTTAACAGCGCCACTTAAAACATCAAAATACAGAATTGAAGAGATCAAATGCGGTCTCTCATTATATGATCATAAAAGATCAGTATGATAAATTTAGGGATCATACCCCAACATAATAAAAAGGAACATGAAATACTTTACATGAAAATAGATCTTGAAAAATGAGAAGGGAGAAAGAATCCGTTACAAATATTTCGGCAGCCTAACGGCGCCACTTAAAACTTCATAAAACAAAATAATGAGAGTAAAAGGGGATCTTTCATCATGTGAACATTAAAAGGGAAGTAAGAGGAGTATAAAAGAACACCCCTTAACATAAGAACATGGAGCATAAAAGAAATTACATAAATGAGATTTCTTGAAAAGAAATAGAGAGATCTGATCCCTTACCTTAAAACGTAACTATTAAAACTCAAAGGTTGGGACCTTGAGAGCTTGGGGGAACCTTGGGAGGACTCCTTGGGAGTTAAGGAGACCATAACTTCTTTGAGGATGGTTTTGGAGTCGAAACAATGAGAGGAGGGCTTGGTATTTATAGGGAAAGTGAGGGGACAAGGCCTTAATGGCCAAGGGACACCTCAAAAGTGGTTTCCTCAAAAGCATGGGCCCTCCCATGGTACTTCCCATAGAGTTAGGCCACATGGGGAACCCCACACAATAATACATATTATTTAGTCGACCATCCATTAAAATATCTCATGAAATCATCATGACACAGTTATGATGTCATTAAACATACTGAAACCCTAAAACTGTATTTTTACTATTCACTGAAAATTCAACTTTCTTTGAAAAATCCCAAAATTTCACATTAACCAAATATCAATGCTCTGATTTCAAAACTGAACTCTATTTTATAAAAATAATTTTTTAAATATTTTTAATTTAATTTTTAATTAAAAAACACTATTCACCCGCAAAAACTAATACTTCAATAATATTTTATGAAACCATTATTTAACCATTTTATTGAATCACATTACTTAATAAAGGTGCCTAGATTATACTAATACTTTCTTTAAGTGAGATTACTAATCCATTTGGACACATTACTAATCCTAATCATAAAATCACTATTAATAATTTACTATTCATCAAAAATCAAGTTGATCTTATTAGACTCTAAATTTCGTACTGAACATAATTGTAGAAGACCATTTTTTGAAAATCATTACACATTTTTAATTATTTAAGGTTTACAAAAACATTTTTAAAATATAATTTTTCTAAAATTCATCAAAGATATGCATACTATATTTATCCGGTCATTTGAAAATTCATAAACATCATCATAAGAAGAAATCCCAATTTTTATTTAATACAAAGGATTACACAAGGCAGTTACGGTCTCCTTACATAGCCCTTTATCACACCAGCATAGGACCTAAGTGTAAGGTGTGCTAAGGTGAGAGAATATGAGGGAGGTTCGGCCAACATCGAACGAGTATTAATTTCTATCAGTTGGAACTTCTCGCGAAGGCGATCCCGTTCTAGCTTCACACGATGAAGTTCAGCTTGGGTTTGGTCCTGATCAAAGACCAGTGGTGCTACCTCCTTCCCAAGTTCTGATAGATGGGCTTCGATCGGTCCAAGACTACTAGGTGAGGCCATCGAATCTTCTTTCTATATTAATTAACCACGATTACTTGTATTTAGAGACAATAATCAAAATGTTTAGTTTCCAGCGGTCATATTGACCAATGGTCATATAAAAGTCAAAAACCAACGGTCTCATTTTAATTATACTCATGTTATCAAATGAAACATTTGTGTTGAGTATAAAAATAAAATAAAATAACACATAAAATTAGGAAATAAGAATTATTCAAAATTTCAGGTCGTTACATTCTTCCCCACTTAAGAAATTGCATCCTCACAATTTTTAAAATTGGGTTTTGAAATTTCATTGAAAGTCCCACATCGGAAAAGGAGTCCGTAAAATTATTACTTTAAAAGAACGAAAGGGAAGTACAAAGGTCACCCGAGTTAACCCACACAAGGATTCCATGTAGGAAAACATTGACATGGAAGAAAAAAAATGGTCAAGTTCTGGGGGAGTGTGATAGAGAACATGATTAGGAGAATGTTAACCATAAGAAAATCCCAAACTTATGATGTGTGTAAACAGTCTTTGATTTCCTTGTAGGAAACGTAAACCAAAAATGTTTTTGTTTTACGTTCCTTTTCATAATTTTGAGGAATTCATTTACTACATAGAACAAAAACATAAAGAAATATACCTACCTTCATATAGAGTTTCATCCTTTAATAAGATTATACCAAAACTAATCTTTTCTCCAAACGATGAGAATTCAAAACTACAAGGCTCATCAAAACACAAGAATAATCTTCTAGAGAATCACATATTCCACAAAAGAAAAACTATCTATCTTTAAACATTATCCCAAAAACAGAAAGGGTAAGGTAAAACAACTCTTCAAAAAGAAATAATCCCATAGGAATGGAAACTAATTTTAAATCTTCAAAGTTCCATGGTACTACCCAGAGTTCATCATAGACCATTCCATAAATAACTGTTCATAAAATTCCTCAAAATAAACCAAACTATGATTGAAACCCAAATACAAGAAGAATTTGATAACACAGTCTTCCAAATTAAACATCATTGTTCATCTCCAAAACACATCAACCACTCCTCACATCTTATAACAAAATTAGCTAACCTAAAAATATTTACCCAAGATAGGTTAATCATTTCCATAAGTAACCTAAATTACTATAAGTCCACCTTAAATTCATCAATTCTTCAATATATAATTCAACCTTACTCCTCAATGAAAATACCATAGTAATCTATTTATCTCGATTATATAGGGTCCCCGAAATAGTGAACGTCTTCCAAAATAATAATATTCTTTTAATCCCCTAATCATCTCTATCATATTAATACGTCAATCGTCGCATTTCCTATCACATTAGTTGCTGGGACATGTTCTTCCATTTCCCATCATTAACTAAGAAAAGAAACTATAATTAGGGGCTTAAATACTTAGCCAATAATCATGAAAAGAAACTTAGAGCATATAAGGATAACTTGTAGAAGAAAAGTATACACTAAATTGTGATCCCCTAGGTTCCCATCTAGGTTATCCATGATCATATATTCTTATGTGAACCTTTATTTTATTTTATCTTTGTTCCTTTAACAATGGTTCATACTAAGCTTATGAATTTACCAATGCATATCCCCCCGGGAGTGTCGTAACCAAGAGTACAGCAAGGCTCATTGTCGTGTACCAGTTCTCATTCGAGTCTAGCTCAAAGCAGTGTTTTAGAGTTTCACCCCTATGTACATCTGTGCCGGAGCCACCTCTACCTGCTTGTATCCAGACAGATATGTATTTGCTTGGGAACCCCTTACTCAATACTCACCAAAATATCTGGAAGATTTCCTATATTTAATGATTTCTATAGGGTTATTGCTAAAGTTTTCATATCCTAATTTCCACAAATAACTAAACTATCCTTTGATACCAACTATAACATCCTGTCTTTTTATAACATACACTTTCATTACATTACACAATACTGAGGATCTTTAAGGTTTAGTGTCTTGGAAACCAGGAACTTAAAACTTGAAAACATAAAACATTCTTGTTAAATACATGAAAGGCTTCTCCTCATGTTAATCCTAGGTTCATTACTGCATCTCAAACCTAGAGACATACATCAAAATAAAGGGTGAGCAGAAGTCCCAGTAAGAGAAACTAGAGAAACATTTTACATGTGAACTTGAGATACTTCAATAAGGTCATGAAAAGAACATTAAGGCATGAGAAAGAAATCATGAGGCATATCATAATAAAAATAAAATTTTTCATAACAAGAAGATGTGGCTGCAACATTTAATATAGAAAATCATGAACATATCACTAAGGTCCATCCCCAATGTTTCATTTGAAAATTACCAAGGTTAATCACCAAGATATCGTGAAAATTATAATATCTAGTGGTTACATCATTACCCAATGCATTGGAGCGCTATCAGGGCGAAACCTTAAATTTGTCTTTATCATCATGTGAGACACATATATCATCATTAAAAAATTTCATAAATAACCCATATAGCATAAAATAAATGGGTTTAATTTCATAATCATAACGTTTTAAAAACTTCTTTAAAGACATGATCTTTACGTCACTTTAAACCCACGTAAGGGGAGAGCGGGTCTCATGTATGTAAATAACAGAATTTAAAATAGAAAATTTTGATATATATGTGAATACCCTTATAGAAATAAGAGCTTTGAGTATTCAATTTATAACATAAAATAATTTTGAGAAAAGAGAGAGTCATTTTGAGACGAAAATTCTGCAGCATAACGGCTATGTTACAAGGTTTTTAGAAAACATTGAAAAGAGAGGGGACATGGGTCAAACATTCATAAATGACCCATAAAACAGTAGAGGGAAAGAATATAAGTGATTTAAGAACATGGTAATGAAATTCGAAAATATACCATATGAAATGAAAAACATGGAAGTGAGACAAAAATAAGATCTCTCTTATGAAAATTCGGCATCCTAACAACGTTACATAAACATCAAACAAAAATGAATTGATGAGATCAAATAGGGTCTCTCATAAGATGAACATAAAATATCAGTATGATAGATATAGAGATCATACCCCAACATAATAAAAATGAACTTTCAAGACTTGACATGGAATTAGAACTTTGAAACGGGAGAAAGGTGCAGGGACCACTTAAAAATTCAGCAGCCTAACGATGCCACTTAAACTTCAAAATACTGAATTGAAGAGATCAAATGGGGTATCTCGTCATATGGTCATAAAAGATCAGTATGATAGATATAGATATCATACCCCAACATAAAAAAAAGGAACTTGAAAGAATTTACATGAAAGTAGAACTTCAAAACGAGTAGGGTGAAGAACCACTTAAAAATTCGGCAGCCTAATGGCGCCACTTAAAACTTCAAAAATAATGAATTGAAGAGATAAAATGGGGTCTCTCATCATATGGTCATAAAATATCAGTATGATATATATAGAGATCATAACCCTAACATAACAAAAAGGAACTTGAAAGAATTGACATGAAAGTAGAACTTCAAAACGAGAAGGGTGAATAACCACTTAAAAATTCGGCAGCCTAACGGCGCCACATTAAACTTCAAAATACTGAATTGAAGAGATCAAATGGGGTCTCTCATCATATTATCATAAAATATCAGTATGATAAATTTAGAGATAATACCCCAACATAATAAAAAGGAACGTGAAATACTTTACATGAAAATAGATCTTAAAAAATGAGAAGGGAGAAAGAATTTATTACAAAAATTTCGGCAGCCTAACGACGCCACTTAAAACATCATAAAAAAAATGAGAGTAGGAGGGGGATATATAATCACGTGAAAAGGAAAATGGAAGTAATAGGAGTATAAAATAACACCCTTTAACATAAGAACATGGATAATAAAAGAAATTACATAAAAGAGATTTCTTGAAAAGAGAGAGAGAGATCGGATCCCTTACCTTAAAACGTAACTATTAAAACTCAAAGGTTGGGACCTTGAGGGATTGGGGGAACTTTGGGAGGACTCCTTGGGAGGTAAGGAGACCAGAACTTCGTTGATTATGGTTTTGGAGTCGAAAATATCAGAGGAGGGCTTGGTATTTATTGGGAAAGTGAGGGGACAAGGCATTAATGGCCAAGAGACACCTAAAAAGTGGTTTTCTCAAAAGCATGGGCCCTCCCACGGTACTTCCCATAGAGTTAGGCCAAATGGGGACCCCCACAAAATAATCCATATTCTTTAGTCGACCATCCCTTAAAATATCTCATGAAATAATCATGACACAGTTATGATGTCATTAAACATACCGAAACCCTAAAACGGTATTTTTACTATTCACTGAAAATTCAACTTTCTCAGAAATATCCCAAAATTTCACATTAACCAAATATCAATGCTCTGATTTGAAAAATGAAATATTTTTTATAAAAATAATTTTCAATATATTTTTAATTTAATTTTTAATTAAAAAACACTATTCACCCGAAAAAACTAATACTTGAATAATATTTTATGAAACCATTATTTAACCATTTTATTGAATCACATTACTTAATCAAGGTGCCTAAATTATACTAATACTTTCTTTAAGTGAGATTACTAATCCATTTGGACACATTACTAATCCTAATCATAAAATCACTATTCATAAATTACTATTCATTAGAAATCAAGTTGATCTTATTAGACTCTAAATTTCGTACTAAACATAATTGCAGAAGACCATTTTTTGAAAATAATTACACATTTTTAATTATTTAAGGTTTACAAAAACATTTTTAAAATATACTTTTTCTAAAATTCATCAAAAATATGCATACTATATTTATCCGGTCATTTGAAAATTCATAAACTTCATCATAAGAAGAAATCCCAATTTTTATTCAAAACAAAGGATTACACAAGGCAGTTGCGGTCTCCTTACATAGCCCCTTATCACACCAGCATAGGACCTAAGTGTAAGGTGTGCTAAGGTGAGAGAATCTGAGGGAGGCTCGGCCAACATCGAACGAGTAGTAATTTCTATCAGTTGGAACTTCTCGCGAAGGCGATCCCGTTCTAGCTTCACACGATGAAGTTCAGCTTGATTTGGTCCAGAGCAAAGCCCAGTGGTGCTACCTCCTTCCCAAGTTCTGATAGATGGGATTCGATCGGTCCATGACTACTGGGTGAGGCCATCGAATCTTCTTTCTATATTAATTAACCAAGATTACTTGTATTTAGAGACAATAATCAAAATGTTTAGTTTCCAGAGGTCATATCGACTAATGGTCATATAACAGTCAAAAACCAACGGTCTCATTTTAATTATACTCATGTTATCAAATGAAACATTTTTTTTGAGTATAAAAATAAAATAAAATAACACAAAAAATTAGTAAATAAGATTTATTCAAAATCGTGGGTCGTTACATTCTTCCGCCCTTAGGAAATTGCGTCCTTGCAATTTTTAAAATTGGGTTTTGAAATTTCATTGAATGTCCCACATCGGAAAAGGAGTCAGTAAAATTATTACTTTAAAAGAATGAAATGGAAGTACAAAGGTCACCCGAGTTAACCCACACAAGGATTCCATTTAGGAAAACATGGACATGAAAGAAAAACAAAGGGTCATGTTCTAGGGGAGAGTGATAGAGAACATGATTAGGATAAAGATAACCATAAGAAAATCCCAAACTTATGATGTGTGTAAACGGTCATTGATTACCTAGTAGAAAACTTAAACCAACAACGTTTTTGTTTTACATTCCTTTTCATAATTTTGAGGAATTCATTTACTACATAGAACAAAACCATAAGGAAATATACCTACCTTCATATAGAGTTTCATCCTTTAATAAGTTTATACCTAAACTAATATTTTCTCTAAACGATGAGCATTCAAAACTACTTGGCTCATCAAAACACAAGAATAATCTTCTAGAGAATCACGTATTCCACAAAAGAAAAACTATCTATCATTAAAAATTACCCAAAAAACAGAAAGGGTAAGGTAAAACAACTCTTCAAAAAGAAATAATCCCATAGGAATGGAAATTACTTTTAAATCTTCAAAATTCCATGGTACTACCCAGAGTTCATCATAGACCATTCCATAAATACCTGTTCTTAAAATTCCTCAAAATAAACCAAACTATGATTGAAACCCAAATACAAGAAGAATTTGATAACACATTCTTCCAAATTAAACATCATTGTTCATCTCCAAAACACATCAACCACTCCTAACATCTTATAACAAAAGTAGCTAACCTAAACATATTTTACCCAAGATAGGTTAATCATTTCCATAACTAACCTAAATTACTATAAGTCCACCTTATGTTAATCAATTCTTCAAAATATAATTCAACCTTACTCCTCAATGAAAATACCGTAGTAATCTATTCATCTCGATCATATAGGGTCCCCAAAATAATGAACGTCTTCCAAAATAATAATAATATTTTAATCCCTTAATCATCTCTGTCATATTAATACGACAATCGTCGTATTTCCTATCACATAGGTTGTTGGGACATGTTCTTCCATTTCCCATCATTAACTAAGAAATGAAACTATAATTAGGGGCATAAATACTTAGCCAATAATCATGAAAAGAAACATAAAGCATATAAGGATAACTTGTAGAAGAAACGTATACCCGAACTTGTGATCCCCTAGGTTCCCATCTAGGTTATCCATGATCATATATTCTTATGTGAACCTTTATTTTATTTTATCTTTGTTCCTTTAACAATGGTTCATACTAAGCTTATGAATTTACCAAAGAATATCCCCCGGGAGTGTTGTAACCAAGAGTACAGCAAGTCCCGTTGTCGTGTACCAGTTCCCATTCGAGTCTAGCTCAAAGCGGTGTTTTCGGGCTTCACCCCTATGTACATTTGTGCCAGAGCCACCTCTACCTACTCGTATCCAGACAGGGATGTATTTTCTTGGAAACCCCTTACTGAATACTCACCAAAATATCTGCAAGATTTCCTATATTTAAACTTTTTTATAGGGTTCTTCCTAAAGTTTTATTATCCTAATTTCCACAAATAACTAAACCATCCTTTGATACCAACTATAACATACCATCTTTTTATAACATAAACGTTCATTACATTACACAAAACTGAGGATCGTTAATGTTTAGTGTCTTGGAAACCAGGAACTTAAAACATGGAAACATAAAAAATTCTTGTTAAACACCTGAAAGGCTTCTCCTAATGTTTATCCTAGGTTCATTACTGCATCTCAAACTTGGAGACATACATCAAAATAAAGGGTGAGAATATGGCCTAGTAAGGGAAACAAGAGAAACATTTTACATGTGAACTTGAGATACTTCAATAGGGTCATGAAAAGAACATTAAGGCATGAGAAAGAAATCATGAGGCATATCATAATAAAAATAAAATATTTCATTACATGAAGATGTGGCTGCAACATTTAATATAGACAATCATGAACATATCACCAAGGTCCATCCCCAAGGTGTCATTTGAAAATTAACAAGGTTATTCACCAAGATATCGTGAAAATTGTAATCTCTAGTGGTTACATCATTACCCAATGCATTGGAGCGCTATCAGGGCGCACCCTTAAATTTGTATTTATCATCATGTGAGCCACATATATCATCATCAAACATTTCATAAATAACCCATATATAATAAAATAAATGGGTTTCATTTCATAATCATAACATTTAAAAAACTGCTTTAAAGACATGATCTTTACGTCACTTTAAACCCAACGGAAGGGGAGAGGGGGTCTCATGTATGTAAATACCAGAATTTAAAGTAAAACATTTTGATATATATGTGAATACCCTTGTAGAAATAAGAGCTTTGAGTATTCACTTTATAAAAAAAATAATTTTGAGAAAAGAGAGAGGCATTTTGAGACAAAAATTCTACAGCATAACGGCTATTTTACAAGGTTTTTAGAAAACATTGAAAAGAGAGGGGGCATGGGTCAAACATTCATAAATGACCCTTAAAACTGTAGAGGAACAAAATATAAGGGATTTAAGAACATGGTAATTAAATATGAAAATATACAATAAGAAATGAAAAACATGGAAGTGAGACAAAAATAAGATTTCTCTTGAGAAAATTTGGCCGCCTAACAGCGTTACATAAACTTAAACCAAAAATGAATTGATGAGATAAAATAGGGTCTCTAATCATATGGAAATAAAATATCAGTATGATAGATATAGAGATCATACCCCAACATAATAAAAATTAACTTGCAAGACTTGACATGGAATTAGAACTTTTAAAAGGGAGAAAGGTGCAAGGACCACTTAAAAATTCAGCAGCCTAACGACGCCACGTAAACTTCAAAATACTGAATTGAAGAGATCAAATGGGGTCTCTCATCATATGGTCATAAAATATCAATATGATAGATATGGAGATAATACCCCAACATAACAAAAAGAAACATTAAAGAATTGACATGAAAGTATAACTTCAAAACGAGAAGGGTAAAGAACCACTTAAAAATTCGGCAGCCTAACAGCGCCACTTAAAACTTCAAAATACAGAATTGAAGAGATCAAATGGGGGTCTCTCATCATATAGTCATAAAATATTAGTATGATAGATATAGATATAATAACCCAACATAACAAAAAGGAACTTGAAATAATTGAAATGAAAGTAGAACTTCAAAATGAGAAGGTTGAATAACCACTTAAAAATTCGGCAGCCTAACGGCGCCACTTAAAACTTCAAAATACTGAATTGAAGAGATCAAATGGGGTCTCTCATCATATGATCATAAAAGATCAGTATGATAATAAAATATTAGTATGATAAATTTACAGATCATACCCCAACATAATAAAAAGGACCTTGAAATACTTTACATGAAAATAGATCTTCAAAAATGAGAAGGGAGAAAGAATCCGTTACAAAAATTTTGGTAGCCTAACGGCGCCACTTAAAACTTCATAAAATAAAATAATGAGAGTAAGAGGTGATCTATAATCATGTGAACATGAAAAGTTCAGTAAGTGGAGTATAAAAGAACACCCTTTAACATAATAACATGGAGCAAAAAAGAAATTACATAAAATAGATTTTTGAAAAGAAAGAGAGAGATCAGATCCCTTACCTTAAAACGTAACTCTTAAAAATCAAAGGTTGGGACATTGAGGGCTTGGTGGAACCTTTGGAGGGCTCCTTGGGAGGTAAGAAGACCAGAACTTCGTTGATAATGGTTTTGGAGTCGAAAATACGAGAGGAGGGCTTGGTATTAATAGGTAAAGTGAGGGGACAAGGCATTAATGGCCAAGGGACACCTCAAAAGTGGTTTTCTCAAAAGTATGGGCCCTCCCATGGTACTTCCCATAGAGTTAGGCCACATGGGGACCCCCACACAATAATTCATCTTCTTTAGTTGAACATCCCTTAAAATATCTCATGAAATCATCATGAAACCGTTATGATGTCATTAAACATACCAAAACCCTAAAACTGTATTTTTACTATTCACTAAAAATTCAACTTTCTCAGAAAAATCCCAAAATCTCACATTAACCAAATATCAATGCTCTGATTTCAAAAATGATCTCTATTTTATGAAAATAATTTTCTAAATATTTTTAATTTAATTTTTAATTAAAAAACACACTTCACCCGAAAAAACTAATACTTGAATAATATTTTACGAAACCATTATTTAACCATTTTATTGAATCACATTACTTAAACAAGGTGCCTAGATTATACTAATACTTTCTTTAAGTGAGATTACTAATCCCTTTGGACACATTACCAATCCTAATCATAAAATCACTATTCATAATTTACTATTCATCAAAAATGAAGTTGATCTTATTAGACTCTAAATTTCGTACTGAAAATAATTGTAGAAGACCATTTTTTGAAAATCATTACACATTTTTAATTATTTAAGGTTTACAAAAACATTTTTAAAATATACTTTTTCTAAAATTCATCAAAAATATGCATACTATATTTATCCGGTCATTTGAAAATTCATAAACTTCATCATAAGAAGAAATCCCAATTTTTATTTAAAACAAAGGATTACACAAGGCAGTTACGGTCTCCTTACATAGCCCCTTATCACACCAGCATAGGACCTAAGTGTAAGGTGTGATAAGGTGAGAGAATCTGAGGGAGGCTTGGCCAACATCACACGAGTAGTAATTTCTATCAGTTTGAACTTCTCACGAAGGCGATCTCGTTATAGCTTCACACGATGAAGTTCAGCTTGGGTTTGGTCTAGAGCAAAGCCCAGTGGTGCTTCCTCCTTCCCATGTTCTGATAGATGGGCTTCGATCGGTCCAAGACTACTGGGTGAGGCCATCGAATCTTCTTTCTATATTAATTAACCCAGATTACTTGTATTTAGAGACAATAATCAAAACGTTTAGTTTCCAGCGGTCATATTGACCAATGGTCATATAACAGTCAAAAACCAACGGTCTCATTTTAATTATACTCATGTTATCAAATGAAACATTTTTGTTGAGTATAAAAATAAAATAAAATAACACATAAAATTAGGAAATAAGATTTATTCAAAATTTCGGGTCGTTAAATTCATTCCCCATTGTAATAATTTAAGAGTAATTTTTATTTTATGATTAAAAATAATGATTTTGAACATAATATAATAATATGTTAGAATCTATAACATGCTATCCATAAAAAACATGGCTTACATAACCAAGCACATAAATGAAAATGAATCTGTTAACACCCGAAATGATGACACTACTGAAATATTATTAAAAAAGAAATATTAGAGGATCATATATAATATCATATTTATGTATATTGTTCTTGTTTAATTTAATAATTTTTTTTAACAATTATACAGGAGGATAGAATACCATTGACTATGGAAAAGTACATTATAAGGGTTAATTTCACAATCTCTTTATTATCCGTGGTTGTTTTTAGGTAATTATCTATTGGGACCAATTTTTCATCGACATCCGTGTTTTCTTAAAAATATATTTCAAATTTTTTTACTATATACTGGACAATGGGTTAAAGCCATTTATACCCTTATTTTGTAACGTCTCAGATCTGGGTGGCACACAATGGGTACCCTGAACTAGGTTGGCCACATGACCTCAAGCACAATTCCCCAAATTCCAGAGGCTTTCGACTGGCTCTGAGGGCCTAGGTCTGATAGTGGGGAAACTATGATCGCATTTTTCAAAGACTTGCATAGTGGAAAAATATAAACTTACCCAAAAGATGAAGCAGTAAACAACACAAGGTGAAATGAAAAACAGAACTGCAATAAAAGATAATCAGAATTCATATATAAGATGATGCCACATGTCCCTAATTCTAAGAAAGAAGCCAAAAAAAATACACTGCAATC
Organism: Viscum album; assembly: GCA_963277665.1. Lineage (NCBI taxonomy): Eukaryota > Viridiplantae > Streptophyta > Magnoliopsida > Santalales > Viscaceae > Viscum > Viscum album. Next base: position 185,523,501 of record OY728133.1, on the reverse strand, counting down.
TAAAACAAGCTACTATTACCACAAAACAACCAAAACAGTGTAGTAGGAACTCAACTACATCACAAGCCTATGCTGGGTCCCATTCTCTCATACTCCTATGAAAAAAATCAAGTACATGTATAAGGCCCCTTTCCCCTATCAACACCTACATCAATATAATCTGTTTGGGCCCAAGACATGACCCAAACTGGGTGTGAGAATTAAATCCCAGTAGGCAACCAACAAAGGCATGTTCCCAAATATCAGTGAAAATGTGAAATAGCAATGGGCAGTAAATAAAATCAGTAAGCTAGGAAGTACTCAAAAGAAGCTACTCATACCAGTTCAATTACCATTTAATTATTATTTAACAATTCAATATTATTGAATTATAAGTTTATGAGACGCAGCCTCAACCAAAAATCTCTTATAGTGTGCCACAGCAAAAACTACATTAGGTTATCTAAAAAGTATATGGTTATAACAGTACAAAGCCTGTGCTTAAGATGGCAGGTATAACATAAGAAATCACAGCATTGAATATTCTAGTAAACATTGTACTCGGACATACTAGTCCTTACCCTCATGCAAGATAATACAAAAACCTCAGGTTAATATCCTCAATCATAATTATTATTTTCCTAAGGAATATGAGATATCACCCTCACACACAGAAGATACTGCCACAAGCTTAAGAAATATTTCACTCGGGCTAAACGAAACCTTTCCCAAAGTCTAAGAAAAACACTACCCTCGGGCTAAGTAAGTGACTAGGCCCAGCCCAATGCATAAGAAAGCGATTTAAATATGTTTCCTCTCAATAAAACTAAAATCACACTATCTTCATAGCATACCCACAGGTATCCTGTCCAAATGGATAAAGAAGGGAAACACACCCACGGGGTGTCCCTGGATAAAAGCAATGATACCAAATAATAGGTTATAAATATTCATTAGATTATATATGAAATTTTAGATATCTTAACATATAAGGCCTCAACCACATGACACATCGAACATGGCCGCATAGCACAACGATACAAAAAATCTACACAAAAATTGGAAATAAACACTAGACCACCTACATCGATCTTCTATGATATATATAGGTGAATGGAGCCTCCTAAAACAACCAAGAACCACATATATCTGAGTTAAACATTTACCCGTTCAAACTCCAATAACTTCCCTTCAGGAAAAAATTTGAAGGAGAGACTCAAGGAGAGGTATGGCCTTACCCGTGTGGTCCAAAGGAGATCGTCGACGGAAGAATCAGAAACTCGATGAGCGTTCTGGAGCTCCTCCAAGATTTGGCCTCCTCTCCTGGGATACTAACACGTTTTCTGCTTCCTCTGCCGAATGAGGGGGCTACTGCCTATTTTTAACAAAAAAACCTAACTACAGGGCGTGTCCTCTCCAGCACACGGTGTGTAATTTCTTTTTAACTATTCACTGACGGGAACTCTCAACCGCATTACTGTTCATATGCCGACTGATTACATGGTGTGTAATACTAAGTACATGGCGTGTACTATCAGCATTACTATTCATCTGGAAGCTACTCTTCACCTCTTTACTGTTCACTTTCCCACTGATTACACAACCTGTGTTACTAAGTACACGTCTTGTAGTTAGTTTTTACAATCTGAATCACTGACAAGCCAACACGCCCTGTATTACTATCCCACACGGCCAATGTACACAGCATGTGGAAATGTACACGGCGTGAACCCGTAAATTTGGTATTTTCTCCCCATTTTCCTTATTTTTTCAAAAACATTAAAGGAAAACGAAAAGAAGAAACTATTAACTCATGAATAAGAACCATGTTCTTACAATGTTCCCCCTAAAAGAAATTCTTCTTCCAATTTCCCTTCAAAGGGTGGTGAAGATAATGCTGAGAACAAATCTTGCCCATGAGCACTTATGTCGGTCTCTTGCTCCCAGGTTTCTTCTTGTACTCGGATATGCTGCCATAGCACCCGTACAAGAGGAACTGATTGGCCTTGGACAACCTTCATTCTCCTAGAAACAATATGAATCATATGCCCCTTAGAGGATTCATCAACATGATGTTCAACCACATCGGGCTGAAAACATGAGATATTCCTGAGTGATTAAGGCATAGTTGAGATACATGGAAGATGTTGTGCATTGCCTGATACCTCTATGGTAACTACAACCGATTGGAAACTGGCCCGAATATCTACAAAATCACAAATTCCCCACATACCTCGGTGAAATTTTACCATGTCTCTTGATCTTCTTGTGTCCCAACCTTGGTGAAACATGCCAGAAAACCTGATCCCTGATCACAAACTCCAATGGTCGTCTGTGACGATTAACATAAGATTTCTAACGAGACTGTGTAGTATCCATCCTCTTTTGTATCAAATAGACCTACTCTGAAGTCTCCTACATGAAATGTGGTCCTAGTAAAGCTGCCTCACCCCCCTCCAACTAGCAAAAAGGTGATCAGAATGGCCTACCTTATAAATCATCGTAAGGTTCCATATCAATAGTGGATTGAAAATAATTATTGTAAAAAAACATGACTTGGGGTACGTGCTTCTCCATAGAGCCCCCAAATTCTAGGACGCAATCACGAAGTATGTCCTCTAGCACCTGTATCATATGATCTGACTGGCCATCAGCCTGAGGGTGGTAATCTGTACTCAAAAGCACATGTGTACCCAATGCCCTCTAAAAACTCTTCCAGAAATGAGACATAAAATAGGAATCCCTATCTGAAATGATAGAATGAGGGACCCCATGGAGACATACTACCTCTCGGATATACAACATCCTATGATCGTCAATACTGAAGGTCTCATTGATCGTAAAGAAGTGATCTACCTTCATAAGTCTATCCACCACAACCCACACAGCATCATTGACGTGAGGTGACCGCAGCAACCCGGTCCTGAATTAGATCACAAAATCATCCCATTTCCACTCCAGAATGGATAACTATTGTAATAGTCTAGATGGTCTTTGATGCTCCACCTTCACCTACAAACAAGTGGAACATCTCATAACAAAACTAGTTACCTCTCTTTTAATACCCGACCACCAATACTGACGTCTCAAGTCACGGTACATTTTGGTAACTCCGGGATGTACTACCAAAGCTGAAGCATGAAACTCCCACATAAACTCATCGTGTATATCCCCTGGATCCCACACTTATCCATGGACATGCAGTACCTCCTCATCTCCTATCATCCAACCAGGAGGAGGGTCCTCATTTTCCACCGACTCCCGTAGAACTATACCTTCTGAATCTGATAGATTTCTCATCCTCAATCTATCAAGGAGTATAGAAGTCACAGCTAAGGATGAAAGATACGCTCTCCTCTAACAATGGTGCACCTCCAAATGTATCTCAAAGAACAAATCCATGAGCTTCCACTAACCACTGGCCTCCTACACTACCTTTATCTTAGTTCTCCTACTCAGTGCATCAGCTACTATGTTACCCTTACTAGGTGTATAGGCAAGATCAAAGTTGAAGGAATGAAGGTATTCAACCCACCTTCGTTGTATCAAATTCATGTTACGTTGGGTAAAGATGTATTGAATAATTTTGTGGTCTATAATCCTCAGAAAATGTTCTCCCAAGACATAATGTCTCCAACATAGTAATGCATGTACAACTGCAGCCAACTCAAGATCATGTGTCGGGTAATTCCTCACATCTGTCCTCAACTATAGAGACCTGCAGGCAAATACTCGGTCGCCTTAAATCAACACTGCTCCCATCCCAATACCTGATGCATCATAGTTAACTGTATAGCTCTTCCCTTGATAAGGAAGTATCAGGACTTGTGCTAATGTCAACCTTCCCTTCAGCCCCTGAAATGATGTCTTGCATACTTATGACCAAACGAAGTTCACACCCTTCTTATTCAAACCTATCAACGGATCATTTAAGTGGGAGAAGTCCTATATAAAGCACCTATAGTAATGATCCCACCCCAAGAAACTCTGTATTTCAAACACATTCTTAGGATTATCACAGGAAACTACTGCTCTCACGTCCTCTGGGTTTATGACAACTCATGCCTCTAAGATAATATAACCCGGGAAGTGTATCTAGTCCATCCAAAAGTGGAAATTTGAGAGCTTATCATATATCTAATGCGCTCGTAGTGTACTCAGTACGATCTCACGATGTCAATAATTTTCGTTTCGAGTGCGAGAGTACACCAAGATATCATTCAAGAAGACTACCACAAAAAAATCACGGTATGGGTGGAGCACACTATTCATCAGTGCCATGAAAACAGCTGGCGCGTTTGTGATTTCTAATGGCATGAACAAGTACTCATATAGACTATATCTACGTCGAAAGGCTATAAGTGTTATGTCCGATTGTCTAACGCGCAAATGATGATATCCGGATCTCTAGAAAATCTTCGAGAACACTCGTGCTCCTCGAAGTTGATCAAAAAAATCATCAATACTCAGCAAGGGATATCGGTTCTTAACTGTCAACTAGATCAGTTTCCGATAATCCACGTAGAGTCATAGGGTATCACCCGCCCTCTTCGCAAACAAGATAGGTGAACCCCATGGAAAAGTACTGGGTCGGATGAAACCTATTTCCTGCAACTCCTCCAACTGCTTCTGGAACTCCTGCAATTCTGTTGTAGCCATCCTATAAGGAGGAATAGACATTGGTGTCGCTCCTGGAACATGATCAATTGATAAATCCCCCTCTAGCTCTGGAGTAAGACCAGAAAAGTCATTCGGGAAGACATCCATGAAACGATTAACCAATGGAGGGAAATCCTTCTAACAAGTCACCTGGTCATCCCAATTTAAACTCGCAATCTGGGTTGTCACTCCACCTCGCCCATGATGCTCGGGTCCAGCTCGGCTCGCCTGGAAATCTCATTCGCCCTAGTATAGAATCTCTCCGCCCTTTGTTTATGTGAAACTCACCCTAAGATGATAACAATCTACAAAGGCTCAAAATGGTACCAACCAGTCCATACTGAGAATGAAATCATATCTCATCATCTCTAAGAAATAGAGGTCCCATAGAAAGTGAAACCCACCAACCTATAGGGGAACTACATGCATTGATGCACACCTTCCGTTCTAATTTCCAACAATATGTCTAGCGTCATAATTTCAGAAGAAGAATAAGAAACAACGAGAACAAGGCTCTCCCCAATGGGAAAATATATAAAGCTATGCGTAGCACCAGTATCAAAAAGTACTAAAGACAAAATAGAACAACTTGAATAGTACCTATGATAGTGGAGGTTCAGGATCCTGCTCCTGTTGGGTCTGTTGCACTACATATGTCTGCCTAGTGCCGTGACCCTGTGACACTACCTAGCTACCCTGAGATGACCCTCCCTGCTGTCTCTAAGATCCTAGTGTCTGGCTACCACGGCCACAACCACTTCCTTGGCCTAAACATCCCGATGTATTCCAATTCCTTAACTGGTAAGAAGCTGCTGGCTATACTCCTTCATGCAGAGTTTGCACAGAACCCCTATCACTAGTCATTAGTGGAAACTCCATGCAAAAACATTGTAGATGACCCATCCTACCACTATCTCGACACTCCATTGGGTCACATGGACACTAAGGTCTCTTGTGCCACTCTTTACCAAACTGGTAGCACAGTACCTGGACAACTAATGAATTCTAATGGCAAGGACTACCACTGTGATAGAAAGCCATCTTCTTTTTTCTCTTTCCGGTATAAATAGTACCAGAAACTAGTGTCGAACCACCCTGGGCCGCACCACTTACTTCACGCAGGTTTCTCTTAGTATTCAACACCTAGTTCACAATAGCTTGCACTATAGGCAGCCCAATGAAATTCAACAGTGCTCAGATGTCATATCGAAGACCATCCTCAAAGCATCTAGACCTTAACGTCTCATCACCCACCAGAAAAGGAGGAAAATTCTATAGCTCTGTGAAGCGGGAAAATAATCCATCACTGACATGGATCCCTACTGCAGATTCATGAATTATCGAGCTCGATCTTCCCATAGCGTCTCCGGCAAGAAAAAGTCATAGAAGACTGCATAAAAATATACCCACACCATGTCTCATGGATGCTCAGTCTGGGTGGTAACATCCAACCATCTCTTAGAGAAATAACATAACATGTATGTAGCAAGCTTGACCCTCCTCTTTAGAGGCATCTCAAGATGCTCGAAGATAGTCTGCAAGGAATCCAACCATGACTCTACAGTTTGTGGTTCTCCATCCTCTAAAAATGTTGGCAGATGCTGCTACTAGAATATACGTGACATCTCTGCCATAGATGTGGCAGATGTCGGTGCCCCCTAAAAGGTCTGCATAAACCTCATTAATCCTTCAGGGAACTGTGCATCAATGCCTATGTCCAGTATAACAGCTGGCTCCACATCTGGCTCTGCTGGAGGATACATCGGTAGCCCATGGCCCACTGACTCTAGAGTATAATCATCGCCTCTCTCTTGGAGAACAACTTGTGGTCATCTCTTTGGCATGAATCTACTAGGTGAAACACATTCCTTAGATTAATATCATCAATGTATAAGAACTGGAAATTTAAGAAGAGAAGAGGGATAATAAAACATTCATGTTTTACAAAACAAGACAACATGGCATGTATTTTCTTCCCCTACCAGAGTCCTTCTACATAGCTAAGCCTCAAATATCTCTTTTGAACGAGACTACACGAGGTTTATATGGTCTACATAGAGTGTACCATTAAGATCTTACGTGGTCATGTTCTGATGCTAGCCTGGGTGTGTCTCAACCCTCGGTACACGGCGTGTTACACCTGCACACGGCGTGTACACGACTCCATCTCCCCAGCCACACGACCAATTCTACATGGTCTCTTACCAGTCATGAATACAAGGCGTGCCCCATAGGTACACGATGTATACTAGATGAGATTTACTGACCTATGTTGTTTGAGACATAGTCGAATACACTGCTCACACTACATGACCTGTTTTAGATGGACATGGCGTGTACGAGAAAGGATAACACCAACTTGTGTTGTTAGTTACATTACCGGATTCCCAGATTACACAACACAGCATGTTCGACATTGACAATATGTGTATATGCTCGGATTTCTCCATCTGTGTTGTTAGTTACACGATGGACACATGGTTAACACAACACGGTGTGTACAATTTGTACATGGCTTGTGCCCTCAAAAGTTTCACTATCCCATGTTTCTTTCCACATGGCCTATGACATGGGTAGAAACTACATGGACTGTATATAAGTTACACTATGTGTACTTAAAAAATTTCACTTTCTTCCCGAATAGAAGAGTACATGGCATGTGTTCATTGAACCACACGCCGTGCTGTCCGCGTCTCCTGAAAATAAACATCAATAACTACTCTGGAGCCCATTTTTTCATAAATTTCAAGCGTTGGTATGCCAAATTCCGATCCGTGGTGGGCCTTACTCCCCGCTAACCAAATTTTAGCACCCAACCATTCCCATTATTGTACAAAACACAACAAAATGATGGGTCATGATCTGTTAAATTCTGGTCCATAAGATCCCATACTTCTCAGGAACCAAAGTTTAGTGTCCATAAACCCAACCATAACATGTACCCATACATTATCAAAAGTACACACATCTATCAAGGTACCTATCTCTACATCATGTATTTTCTAGCACAACATCTATCACAACAACATGAAATTTGTAATGCACCTACATGGCATGTAAACTATTCATGGCATGTGATTCTAACATGTTCATAAATGATGCATGAGATGGCATACCCTCACCTCATTAGGTTGTGACTAAATAGAACGCATGTATAAAATTATTTATAGAACACCTCAAGTGTGTCACCCAATGGAAAAATAAAATCAACTATAAAATTGAAAACCCATAAAAAATTTGCAACACAAGGTAAATTGATTTTTCTCTATACATGGGTTAACTACTCTCAAGCACATTTATTACCAAGTAGCTATTTCATCCTACCCCTAGATATAGGATCCAAATAGTAATTCACGATGAATTGAAATTCCTTTGATTCCACTTCGTAACATCCCAGATCCGGGTGCCACAAAATGGGTGCCCCTATCCCGGTTGGTCAGAAGACCTCAAGCGCATTTCCCCAAATGCCAGAGGCTGCCAACTAACAGTGAGGGCCTAGGTATTATAGTGGTGAAAATATTACATCATTTTTCAAAGTGTAGCATAATGAAAAAAAATAAACATACACAAAAGCAGAAGCAGTAAACAACATAAGATGAAATGGAAAATGGAACTGCAGTTAAAGATAATCAACATTCATATATAAGATGATGCCACCTGTCCCTAATTCTATGAAAGAAGCCAAAATAGGATACACTGCAATCTAAAACAAGGTACAAGTACAAAAAAAAAATAAAACAAAATAGTGCAACAAGAACTAAGTATCATGGAAAGCCTAAGCTCGGCCCATTCTCTCATACTCTTCTACTACAATCAAGTACCTCTTTAGGGTCCATTTCCCTTATCAACACCTGCAAAAACATAATATGATTATGCCCAAGACATGTCCCAAACTGGGTGTGGGAAATTAATCCTAGAAGGCAACCACCAAAGTCTTGTGCCCAAATGTCAGTGAAAATGTTCAACAGTAGTGTGTAGTAAAGAAAATCAGTTAGCTAGGAAGTACTCAAAAGAAGCTACTCTTACGAGTTCCATTACCATTTCAATATTATTTATCAATTAAATATAATTGAATTATATGTTCCTGAGACCAGGCCTCAACTAATAATTTCCTATACAGTGCCATAGAGAAAACCACAATAGGTTATCTAACAAGTAGAAGGTATAAAAATACAAAGCATGTGCTTAAGCTTAGCAGGTATAACATAAGAAAAAACCACATTGAATATTGCAGTAAACGTTTTCCTTAGACATACTAGTCCTTACCCTCAAGAAATCTAAAATGAATCCCTCATGTGACTGACCTCAATCATAATGAAAATTTCTCTTAGGCATACGAGATATCACACTCACGCATAGAAGCTACTGCCCACAGGCATAAGAAATATTTCCATCAAGAAAAACGAAACACTGCCCTCAAGCAATGAGAAACACTAACCGCAGGATAATAAACTAACTGGTCCGAGTACAACGCATAAGAAAACAATTTTAATCTGTTTCCACTCACGAAAACTCAAAACAAACTGTCATCACGGCATACCGACGGGTATCCTAGCCAAACGGCTAAACAAGGGAAACACACCCAAGAGGTGGCCCTGGATCAAAGAAACGATCTGAAACAATAGTTTATACATGTTAATTAGATTATATATGAAATTATAGATATCTTAACAGATAAGGCCTCATCCATATGACACCCCCAAATATGGGCGTGTAGCACAACTGTACACAAAATCAACTCAACAGTTGGAAATAAACCTGAGAACACCTACCTCGATCTCCTCTGATCAATATACTTGAACGATGCCTCCCGAAACAATAAACAGTGACATAGATATGAGTTAAAATTTTAACCACTCAAACTCAAATAACATACCTTTGGGAAATAATTGGAAGGATAGAATCAAGGAGAGTGACGGCCTTACCCACTCGGTCCAAACGAGATCGTCGACGGAAGAATCAGAAAATCGGTGAGCGTTTGGGAGATCCTACAAGCTTCAACCATCCCTCTCAGGCTCCTAACACATTTTTTGCCTCCTCTGCTAAATGAGGGGGATACTGAATCTTTTTAACAAAAAAACAAAACTACATGGTGTGTACTCTCAAGTACACAACGTGTACTTTATTTTTATCTTTTAACTGGTAGCAACTCTCCAACGCCTTACTATTCATATGTCGACTGATTACACGGTGTGTAATACTAAGTACATGGCAAGTACTATCCATTTTATTATTCATATAGAGGGTACTCTTCACCACATTACCGTTCACTTGCTGACTGATTACACGGCGCATATTACTAAGTACACGTCATGTAGTTAGTTTTTACACCCTAAATCGCTGAAAAGCATACATGACCTGTATTCTTATCCCACACGACCAATGTACTTGGTGTGTGGAAACGTACAGGGAGTGTACTCGAAAATTTGGTATTTTCCCCCATTTTAATTATTTTCTCAAAAAAATTAAATGAAAATGAAAAGAAGAAACTTGTACCCCACGAATAAGAACCAGGTTCGTACAACCTTCCCCTCGAAATGCAATTCTTCCCTAGATTTCCCTTCTAAGGGTGGTGAAGATAAAGCTAAGAACAACTCTGGCCATTGAGCATGTACATCGGTCTCTCACTCCCAGTTTTCATCCTACACTCGGTGATGCTGCCATAACATCCATATGAGAGGAACTGACCGGCCTCAGAGAACCTTTGTTCTCCTGTCAACAATACGAATCAGATTCTTCTCAAAGGATGCATCCAATAGATGTTCAACCTCATCGGGCTAAAAAATGTGAGACATTTCTGAGTGATAACGGTGCAGCTGTGTGTAACACCTTGAGATTTTATGAAAAATATTCTTTTAATTTCATTAATGTCTTGTGTTGTATGCTACACCAAGATTACCTTGCGCTATACGCAACACCGTATTAGCTTGCAGTATATGCAACACTATTATTGGATCGTGTAACACAAAATTTTGATAATGGTTATTCTACGCAACATTGAGTATATATATATATATATTCAATGTATAAATGAAATATGGTTGGATTCTGTTATACGAAACAACGAAGGATTCTTTCACAACACGCAACCCTAACTTGGCTTGCATTACACACAATCACGACCTTCCTCGATAGCGTGTGTTGTACGCAATACCGGGTTTTACTAAACAACGACATATTATTATAATATTATTATGAACTAGCAGTTATAAATAGTATTAACTAAAATTTGAATTTTATAACATTATTATTCTTCTTAAACATTTTCTAGAACATGGTATATGAACAAAATAAATTTTTCGGGTAAAATAAGTATTTTTCAAAAAATGCAGTTTTGCCGCCTTTTGATGGCGCACCCACATTAAATCTAGTTTTTGACATGTTTATAAGTTCCATTTGAAAAAATAAAATTATTCTTTGGAATCAAGAAAAAAAAAATTACTTTGGATAAATTTTTCATTTTATTCTGATGACTTTCATATTTTAATGAATAGTAAAAACACGCTATATTTTAATTAAAAACAACTTTTTCCATCGTAATATCTTATGTGGTTAAATTATAATATTGAATGGTTTTAAAGTATAAATATATTATATTTTTACCATTTAATATAATTTATGTCATTGGCATTGATTTTACCTTGAATTCGTAGGTTAAATCAATTCAATCTTTTGCAATGTTTTAATGAAAAACCCATTTTCTTTCGACAACAGGATTAATTTTAATTAAATTTCTGCAACTTTTGTGTAATGAATTTGGAAAAATGGATTCCATATTTGGAATCAGTGGGTCCAAATTATGTTAATAAGCTATTTTTTTGGCATTGTGAATAGTAACTACGATAAATTTTATTTACTATAGTTAAAGGTAAATCAGGTTATTAAGGGTAAATATAAGATTATAAAATTACCCTAACACTTGAAAAAATCCTATTGGATGACTAAAAGTCGACCCATATCACCTAAGAGACGGATTAGACTCATTTAGTGGAGTTTTTTCCATGAAAATAATTTAATTATTATTAAAACCAAAGAAAATGAAAATACTATAAGTATAATAATTTTAAGTTAGTGATAAACTTCATGAAACTTTAAACATTAATAGTCTACAGAAATATAAAAAAATTATCTACATCATGGGAATTTATTTAGAATTTTTTGGGATTAAATAATTATCATTAATTGTGACACAATAGTGATGCAGAAATTATTTATCTAGTGAAAAATCAAGAATATAGTTTTCATTAAACTAATAGTGACCATAAAAGGAACAAAACCCTGACCTAAACTTATTTTTCATGTAAAGTTAAACTATAACCATCCAACGGTCGAATATTTGACCATTTGGAGTCTTATACAAGCAATTATGACACTTATATTATTTTATTTTAAATGATTCCAAAGTTGTCACCTTCATAATTTAATAAATATAAAAATTTAAATATTGGGATTTTAAGATGATAAATTCGAGTAAAAGTATTATTGTGAAAGGTAATAGATTTATCTTCATCATAGGATTTTATTTTAAATTTTTATGCAACAAATAAGTATATTAAATAATTATACAAAAATGTTGTATTAATTATTTTATTAAGAGATAAACCAAATAAATGGTTTTAAAAATAATAAAATAAATATTATATGAACTATTTAATGTGATAAAATAATTTTATAGATACATATGAACTTTTATGAATCTATGAAAGCTTTTATTTTGATCATATCTTCTTTATATATTTTATTTCAATTCAAATAAATGAATTGAATAAAAATTGACACTATTGTAATTTTATAAAAATAACATATTATAAAATTGTTTAAAAATCACAAAAAATTTTAAAAATTATAAATTTATATTTATATTGTCTATAACGTTTTAATGTAAACAATTATGGAAAATTCACATCAAATAAGTAATTATTTAAAATTTATAATTTTATTAACACAAATAAACTTAAATAGAAGAAATAAGGATAAATCAAAATGATAAGGTTTAAAATAAGCTCCAAACATGTCTAAATTTGATTAGTTGATGAGATTACAACCCTATATCATTTAATCATCGAATATGAGTCATTTTTGGAGGATTTTAAGTGGGGTTAGATTTATCTTAAATTAATATTTTTAAGAATTCCAAAGGTGCCCCTCTCCTCCCTTATAAAAAGGCACCTCCTCCCTCTCCTCCTCACACCAATTTGAGCCTTCATTCTCGGACAAACCCTGCCAAATTATCTTCTCCACTTCCCTAGAAACATCCTAGAGGTTATGGTCTATTTTAAGGACCAATCGTAGTGCCCTAAGAGGAGTTTTCAAAGAGGCGTATCCAAGAAGAGGTAATTTCTTCTCCCGATTCTTTCAAGCTTCTTTCTTCTTCAACTTACACTTCTTTAGTTGTATAATTATAAAGTAATAACATCAGTATCACTAATATACTGATTTGTTATTATAAATATTAAACAACCCCATTTCACCTTGTATCCATCCTACGGAAAACAAAATCACCGCGCGTGCGTACGTACGGAATACCGTCTCCACGCCGTGGTGTAATATGATTTTCCACCAACACCTTACATGGATGGATATAATGGTTTAAAGAATAACTATAAATAGTTATTATAACATCATACTGATTCTGATATATTGTATCATCCACTCCAATTCAATTCAATAATTATGGAAATGAAATCATCGCTCGTGCGTACGTACGGACTACCGTCTCCACGACGCGATGAGATACATTCTCAATGGTTAACCATTCATGAATGATTATAAAGTATATATAATAAGTAATCATGAAATATATGACATAATTATGATACTAGATTTATGTATATATATATGTATGTCGTCTACTTAATTCCATTCAATTCAATAAGGAAACGAAAATAGCGTTCATGCGTACGTACGGCCTACCGTCTCCATGAACGGTGTATTTATTTCCATTTATCAATATATTATATATATGTATATTATGAATATATATTATATATAAATCATGTTTTACATTCAGGATATAATTAATCATGATCCAAGTAATCATATTAATAATTACAAGTTAAAACACGAACAACAAATGAGACAATTTTACCCAAAATGCTACTTTAACATGAATTTAAAAAAAGAACAGGTTATATAAAGTCATAAGTGAACCATATATTATATCATAACAATAAATAAGATTCAGTAATAAGTCAATAACATTATTTAAATCATTATACAGGAGGTTCGGATACTTATGAAGAAAATCAGACCTAAGGTAAGGGAAATATCACACTCTCATTTTTATCCGAGATTGTTTATACTTTGGTATTTACTGGGGTGTATTTTATCATCCACATCCATGTTTCCTCAATATGTAATATTATGTCCATTCACCTACAATTTTTTAAATCCTATTTTACCCTTCGGTGAGTTTTTAGTAAAAGATATGAAAGGAATCTTTGGTCGTTTTTCGTACGAGGTACTTTTTGAATTTTCCGAAAAAAGTATGAGAAGAATGTTTTTTTAACTTATACAGCATGAATGGATTTTTAAAACAATATTTCCAAGAATCTTCATTTACATGTTTTCAAGTTTATTTTTAATCAACTTCTTTTAGTTTAAAATTTTATGACATGTTAAGAAAGGAAAAATGTATTTGAAGTAGAAATGATCTTTTCCTCAAGAATGGAGTTCAAGTGTTTTATCAAAATTATTTTCCATCTAAGATAATATAGGGTTCTGTTTATATACCTATTATTACATTGATTTGATTATGTTGTGATGGAATTATTTTTATGAATTCCTTTATCTTATATGAATTGTTTGATGATATCACAATTTTTAAGATTCCCATTTTTATTACATGGGTTATGCAATGATGTATGATTAAAGATTTTGTGGCACACATAAGAATGGTATCATTATGAGATGGGTGGAACCTAGATCTCCCTCCAATTCATTGGTTAATGATTTTATATCTCATGATATAGACATGTCTGGAACGGTAGGTTATACCGGTTCAGTGAAATAGGACTGAAACGAGGGTGACTCGGTTCAGAAATGGACTTTGTCCACTAAGATAGTCTTGGAAATGACTCTTGACTAATAAGATATGATTCTCTATGATTCTATGTGTATGACACAAAGATTCATGTTTTATGTTATGATTATTGGGATTTCATTTCACTACTATGATTTATCCCATGTTATGAAATTATGCTCTCTTTTGCAGGTTAAGATTTCCAAAATGTTATGTTCTTATGAATATGATGTGATTGATATTTCTTTTGTTTACCCTTACTGAGAATTTGAGCTCACCCTTTGTATGTTTTATTTCCCCAGGTTAGGAAGAAGGTTATTAAGTAGAATATCCCAAAAAGGGACTCTAGATATGATGAAATAAATGGGAGACAAAGTAGATGCTTTATGAACCAGTTGTTTATGTTTCCCAGTTTCTAAAGACATTATACCTATATGGTCCTTTATTGGATTTGTTATATGTTATAATAAGTGTGCTTCAATTATGAAGTAATAACAATGTATGTAAACTATGAGTCATTATAGTTGGTATCAGAGAAAAGGTTTAGTCATCCTTTGGAAACTAGGATGCGAAAACGTTAGTGAGATCCCTAGAGATATTTCTAAGGTATGTCTAGGGATGTCCCTAAGGTTAAGTATACGTATAGGTTATAGTACTAGAATTATGCTAACGATCATAGAATTAAACCTAAGATGTTAGATATTGAAGGTACTCCACCTTTATTATGTTGCTTTCCCTAGCATGATTATTGCCTCTCACACTATTCTTTTTGGGTTTTAGAAAATGGCTGGAAACAAGATGATTCATGATAATGGAGGATATAATGGACAATGGAATGATATTCTTCATGAGCAACCAAATGAAATGGGATTTTGAAGTCCAAACATCATTATTATGCCGAATCAGCAATCTCATAATATGATCAATAAAGTAAAATTTGGTAAGTTTCCTGACTCAGCTAATAAGTGAAATATGGAGTTTCATGATGATCATAGAGGAAAGAAAGTTCAATTTCCACAATGTAAATCATGTGGGAAGAGGCATCAAGGAGAATGTTTCAAAGGAACTGGAAGATGCTTTGGGTTTGGAAAAGAAGGACACAAAGCCAGTAAGTGCAAAGGAAAAGGTTCAGTTAACACCAGGGATAATGATAATGGTATTGCTACGACATCAACAATGGTTAAATGTTTTAAATGTGGAATGTACGGGAATTATGCAAACCAATTCCCTAAGGGAACGTCTCATGAAGAGAATCAGTATGGTTGTATGGGTAATATTTATGTTGATGATAATGAAGATACTACAAATGATATGTAAGATGAAATAATTGTTGAAGCTCGGTCAATGGTTTAAGAATGTTGTGGAATGATTACATGTTTATCATGTGTAATGTTGTATAA
Source organism: Viscum album (assembly GCA_963277665.1). NCBI lineage: Eukaryota > Viridiplantae > Streptophyta > Magnoliopsida > Santalales > Viscaceae > Viscum > Viscum album. The sequence goes on along the minus strand of OY728133.1, from coordinate 185,507,442 downwards.
GTAATCTCATGGTACTATGGAATAAAGAGACATCTAAAGATTGGTACACTGTTGTCTTTCCTTGAGTTTTGGAAGTGTATGATTAATGGTACCAGTATCCATGAAAGGTTATTTAGATATTTTTGGAATGTATATGATATGTGCATAATGAAGGGATAAAGAGAAAATTAAATGTTTGATAGTATTCATGAGCTCATGACCGATATAAGGAGAAGGTTATATCATGGTTTGAGTATATAGAATTTTTGGATTTTGGTATGTGGAAAGAGTTAAATTTTGATAGCATTCATGTTTTCACTAAGGTTTAATGGGTATTCATTTTTCAAGAGAATACATGATTAAAGTATTCACATGATTGGAATGTGACCAACAAGATATGTGGGGGATAAATGATGATATTCACATGCTTGGTTGATGAAATTTCATGTAATCATTTTCTTTATACTATGATCTTGGACCGAAGTATTTTAGATAAGCCTAAATATTGGAATGGATTATGTTGGACATAAGTTAGTATTGTTTAAGGATATAACTTTTTTTTTAAATTATTTTTGGGATGTTATAGTAATATAACTTTAGAAAAAGAACAACCTGCAGGACGGGCGACAGCCCATCGCGTCGGACAAGGTCGTAGGAATCGAACCCACAACCGAGGTGCAACTGGCCTTTATCGCCTACCACTGGCCTACAGGAAGTCCCTGGTTAGTAGATACTAGTTTTATTTTATTAAGAGGTATGATATATGAAGTATAAGTTCATTTTAGGAACCATATATGATTAATCTCACTATAGATGGACTAATGTATTTTTTGATAAATTTTCTAACCTTTTGTTTGAGACAGATGGAATGACCCATCATTTTATCACATGATCTACTACCACATCATGAATGACAAATTCAACTTCATTTCTTTAAGAGATGAAGTGGAAATTTTCCAAAGAACGACAAACAGTGAGACTATACCAAAATCACGAAAGTATTTCTTCTAATTCCAATTTCATAAACTTTAGGGAAATGATCTTGAAAACCAAAAATGTTGTCCTAGTGCACTTATATCTGATGAATCCGATGGTACCTTAGATCATCAAAAATTTATGGCTTTGTGATTGCTGGTTTTTCCATAGCAATGTTCTCTACCACTCTCCATCAGAACATGATGGTTAGATTTCTCTTCCATATCCATATTTTCACCTATGTGGAAACCCAGTGATTAGTTTATTTGGGTACCTTTTATGTTTCATACTTTTGTTTTTAAATATTGGTTTTGGTATTCCTTTTTACGATGTGGGTTTCTATTAAAGAAACTTTTGAATAGTAAACCATTTATAACCCCGACGAATTTCAAGGGAGAAATTCATTTTAAGGGGGGTAGAATGTAACACCCAGAGATTTTATGAAAAATATTCATTTCATTTCATTAATGTATTGTGTTGTATGCTACACCAATATTACCTTGCGCTATACGCAACACCGTATTAGCTTGCAGTATAAGCAACACTATTCTTGGATCGTGTTACACAAAATTTTGATAATGGTTATTCTACGCAACATTGAGTATATATATATATATTCAATGTATATATGAAATATTGTTGGATTATGTTATACGAAACAATGAAGGATTCTTTCACAACACGCAACCCTGACTTGGCTTGCATTACACGCAATCACGACCTTCCTCGATAGCGTGTGTTGTACGCAATACCGGGTTTTACTAAACAATGATATATTATTATAATATTATTATGAACTAGCCCTTATGAATAGTATTAACTAAAATTTTAATTTTATAAAATTATTATTCATCTTACACATTTTCTAGAACATGGTATAAGAACAAAATAATTTTTTTGGGTAAAATAAGTATTTTTAAAAAAATGCAGTTTTGCCGCCTTTTGATGGCGCACCCACTTTAAATCTAGTTTTTGACATGTTTATAAGTTACATTTGAAAAAATAAAATTATTCTTGGGAATCATGAAATAAAAATTTACTTTGGATAAATTTTTCATTTTATTCTGATGACTTTCATATTTTAATGAATAGTAAAAACACGCTATATTTTAATTAAAAACAACTTTTTTCATCGTAATATATTATGTGGTTAAATTATAATATTGAATGGTTTTAAAGTATAAATATAATATATTTTTACCATTTAATATAATGTATGTCATTGGCATTGATTTTACCTTAATTCGTAGGTTAAATCAATTCAATCTTTTACAATGTTTTAAAGAAAAACCCGTTTTCTTTCGACAACATGATTAATTTTAATTTAATTTATGAAACTTTTTTGTATTGAATTTGGAAAAATGGATTCCATATTTGGAATCATTGGGTCCCAATTATGTTAATAAGATACTTTTTTTTGGGAATTGTGAATAGTAACTATAGTAAATTTTATTTACTTTAGTTAAATGTAAATCGGGTAATTAAGGGTAAATATAAGATTATAAAATTACCCTAACACTTGGAAAAATCCTATTCGATGACTAAAAGTCGACCCATATTAACTAAGAGATGGATTAGATTCATTTAATAGAGTTTTTTCCCTGAAAATAATTTAATTATTATTAAAACTAAAGAAAGTGACAATACTATAAGAATAATAATTTTAAGTTAGTGATAAACATCATGAAACTTCGAAAATTAATAGTCTACAGAAAGATAACAAAATTATATACATCATGAGAATTTATTTAGAATTTTTTGGGATTAAATAATTATCATTAATTGTGACACAATAATGAAGCAGAAATTATTTATCTAGTGAAAAATCAAGAATATAGTTTTTATTAAACTAATAGTGACCATAAAAGGCACAAAACCCTGACCAAAACTTATTGGTCATGTAAAGTTAAACTATAATCATCCAACGGTCGAATATTTGACCATTTGGAGTCTTATAAAAGCAATTATGACACTTATATTATTTTATTTTAAATGATTCCCAAGTTGTCATCTTCATAATTTAATAAATATAAAAATTTTAATATTGTTATTTTAAGATGATAAATTCGAGTAAAAGTATTATTGTGAAAGTTAATAGATTTATCTACATCATAGGATTTTATTTTAAATTTTTATGCAAGAAAATCAGTATATTAAATAAATATACAAAAATGTTATAGTAATTTTTTTATTAAGAGATAAACCAAATAAATGGTTTTAAAAATAATAAAATAAATATTATATGAACTATTTAATGTGTCCACTAATTTTATAGATACATATTACCTTTTATGAATCTATTAAAGCTTTTATTTTGAACATTTCTTCTGTATATATTTTATTTAAATTCAAATAAATGAATAGTGTAAAAATTGACACTATTGTTTTTTTATAAAAATAACATATTATAAAATTGTTTAAAAATCACAAAAATATTTTAAAATTATAAATTATAAATTTATATTGTCTATAATGTTTTAAAGTAAAAAATTATTTAAAATTCACAACAAATAAGTAATTATTAAAAATTTAGAATTTTATTACCACAAATAAACTTAAATAGATTAAATAAGGATAAATCAAAATGATAAGGTTTAAAATAAGCTCCAAACATGTCTAAATGTGATTTGTTGATGAGATTACAACCCTATGTCATTTAATCATCGAATATGAGTCATTTTTTGAGGTTTTTAAGTGGGGATAGTTTTATCTTAAATTAATATTTTTAAGAATTTCAAAGGTTCCCCTCTCCTCCCTTATAAAAGGGTACCTCCTCCCTCTCCTCCTCACACCAATTTTAGCCTTCAAGCTCGGAAAAAATCTACCAAATTATCTTCTCCACTTCCCTAGAAACATCCTAGAGGTTCTGGTCTACTTGAAAGACCAATCTTAGTGCCCTAAGTGGAGGTTTCAAAGAGGCGTATCGAAGAAGAGGTAATTTCTTCTCCTGATTCTTTCAAGCTTCTTTCTTCTTCAACTTCCTCTTCTTTAGTTGTTTCATTATAAAGTAATAACATCAGTATCACTAATATAATTATTTGTTATTATAAATATGAAACAACCCCTTTTCACCTTCTATCCATCCTACGGAAAACGAAATCACCGCACGTGCGTACGTACGGAATACCGTCTCCACACCGTGGTGTAATCTGTTTTTCCACCAACACCTTACATGGATGGATATAATGGTGTAAATAATAACTATACATATTTATTATAACATCATACTGATTCTGATATATTGTATTATCCACTCCAATTCAATTCAATAATTATGGAAATGATATCATTTCTCGTGCATACGTACGGACTACCGTCTCTACAACGCGATGAGATTCATTCTCAATGGTTAACCATTCATGAATGATTATAAAGTATATATAATAAGTAATCATGAAATATATGACATAATAATTATACTGGATTTATGTATATATATATGTATGTCATCTACTTAATTCCATTGAATTCAATAAGGAAACGAAAACAGCGTTCATGCGTACGTACGACCTACCGTCTCCATGAACAATGTATTTATTTCCATTTATCAATATATTATATATATATGTATATTCTGAATATATATTATATATAAATCATGTTTTACATTTTGGATATATGTAATCATTATCCAATTAATCATATTAATAATTACAAGTTAAAACACGAACGAGAAATGAGACGATTTTACCCAAAACGCTACTTTAACATGAATTTAAAAAAAGAACGGGTAATATAAATTCATAAGTGAACCATATATGATATCATAACAATTAATATGATTCTTTATTAAGTCAATAACATTATTTAAATCATTATACAGGAGGTTCAGACACTTACGAAGAAAATCGGACCTAAGGTAAGGGAAATATCACAATCTCATTTTTATCCGAGATTATTTATACTTTGGTATTTACTGGGGTGTATTTTATCATCCACATCCATGTTTTCTCAATATGTAATATTATTTCCATTCACCTACAATTTTTTAAATCCTATTTTACCCTTCGGTGAGTTTTTAGTAAAAGATATGAAAGGAATCTTTTGTCGTTTTTCGTACGAGGTACTTTTTGACATTTCTGACAAAAGTACAAGAAGAATGTTTTTTTAACTTATATGGAATTAATGGATTTTTTAAATTTTTTTAAAAGAATCTTCCTTTACAAGTTTTCAAGTTTATTTTTAATCAACTTCTTTTAGTTTAAAATTTTATGACATGTTAAAAAAGGAAAAAAGTTTTTGAAGTAGAAATGATCTTTTCCTCAAGAATGGAGTTCAAGTGTTTTATCAAAATTATTTTCCATATAATATTATATAGGGTTATGTTTATATCCCAATTATTACATTGATTTGACTATGTTGTGATGGAATTATTTTTATGAATTCCTTTATCTTATATGAATTGTTTGATGATGACACGATGTTTAAGATTACCATTTTTATTACATGGTTTATGCAATGATGTATGATTTAAGATTTTGTGGCACACATAAGAATGGTATCATTATGAGATGGGTGGGACCTATATCGCCCTCCAATTCATTGGGTAAAGATTTTATATCTCATGAGATAGACATGGCTGGAACGGTAGGTTATACCGGTTCAGTGAAATGGGACTGAAACGAGGGTGACTCGGTTCAGAAATGGACGTTGTCCACTATGATAGTCTTGCATATGAGTCTTGACTAATTAGATATGATTCTCTATGATTATGTGTGTATTCCACAAAGTTTCATATTTTATGTTATGATTATTGGGATTTCATTTCACTACTACGATTTATCGCATGTTATGAAATTATGCTCTCTTTTGCAGGTTAAGATTTCCAAAATGTTATGTTCTTATGAATATGATGTGATTGATATTTCATTTGTTTACCCTTACTTAGCATTTGATCTCACCCTTTTATGTTTAATTTTCCCCGGATATATAGAAAGGTTTTAGGTAAAAAAAGGAAGATCTTTATGGGAGATGATGAATATCTTTCACCACGATTAGAAGATTATATTCCGAGTTTCCAAAGACACTAAACTATTACGATCCTTGTGTGTGTGTTTTTGTTATGTACTAAGTATTCCGCAAAAGTAATGTAATGTCCACGTACGTCAAGCTTCGGGTCTCTACACTGTGATACCTTGAAGACGTCGTTCATGGCTTGGTTCCTCTGTGGTAACTGAAACTGATAAGCAACCAGCCCGACTCTCTCTAGAATCTCAAACGACTCCACATACCTCGGTGAATGTTTATCATGTTTCCTGATACACATGTGTCCCAACCGCGGTGAAACATGCATGATAACCTGATCCCCGATCTCGAACTCTAATTTTCATCTGCGATGATCAACAAAAGATTTCTGACGAGGCTGTGCAGTATCCATTTGGTTATGTATCAACTAGACCTGCTCTGAAGTCTCCTGCAAGAGATGTGGTCCCAGTAATGTTGCCTCACCTGCCTCCAACCAGCACAAAGCTGATCATCATGGAATACTATATAAATCCTCATAAGGTTCTATCTCAATAGATTCATGAAAACTATTATTTTAGGAAAACTCAACTAGGGGTATGTGCTTCTCCCCATAGCCCCAAATCCAGGAAACATGCACGCAACATGTCCATTAGAACCTGTATCGTAAGCTCTGATGGTACATTGGTCTGAGGGGGGTAAGCTGTGATAAGAAGCACATGTGTACCCAGTGCCCTCTAAAAACTATACCAGAAACAAGACATAAAATGGGCATCCCAATCTGAAATGATAGAATGAGGGACCCCATGAAGACGTACTGCATCTCGGATATACAAATTCTTGAGCACTTCAACACTGAAGGTCTCCTTGATTTGAAAAAATTGAGCTACCTTCGTAAGCCTATCCACAACAACCCACACGACCTCATTACCTTGAGGAGGCCTCGACAACCTGGTCACGAATTCGATCATGACATCATCCCATTTTCACTCCGGAATGGGTACCTGTTGTAGTAGTCCAATTGGACTTGGATTTCCCGTCTTCACCTGCTGACAGTTGGAACATCTCGTAACAAAACCAGCTTCCTATCTTTTCAAACCTAACCACCAATACTGATGTCTCAAGTCATCGTACATTTTGGTAACTCCGGGATGTACGGCCCAAGACGAAGCAAGAAACTCATGCATCAAATCCTTGCGTATATCCCCTGGACCCCACAAAAGTCCATGGATATGGAGTAACTCTTCATCACCTATCATCTAACTAGGAGGAGGGTCCTCACATTCCACCATCTCCCGTAGAACTAGGCCTTACGAATCTGATAGTTTTCTCATCCTCACTTTATCCAAGAGTGTAGAAGTAATAGCCAAGGATGAAACATAGGCTCGCCCCAGACTATCATGAACCTCCAAATTCATCTCAATGAACAAAGACATGAGCAACCACTCACCACTGGCCTCCTGCACTGCCTGTATTTGAGTCCTCTTACGCTGTACATCAGCTACATCATTACCCTTACCAGGTGTATAGACAATCTCAATGTTGAAGGAATAAAGATATTCAACCCACCTTCACTGTCTAAAATTCATGTCACATTGGGTAAAGATGTATTTAAGAATTTGATGGTCCGTAAACACCACAAAATTTTCTCCCAAGAAATAATGTCTCCAACAACGTAACACATGTACAACTACAGCCAACTTGAGATCATGCGATGGGTAATTCATCTCATGTGGCCTCAACTACTGAGACCCATACACAACTACTCGGTCGCCCTACATCAACACGTCTCCCATCCCAATACACGATACATCACTATAAAATGTATAGATCTTCCCTTTCTCTGGAAGTATCAGGACTAGTGATGATGTAAACCTTCCCTTCATCTCCTGAAAGGCTGTCTCGCAAGATTTTGACCAAACGAACTTCACACCCTTCATATTCAAACCTTTCAAAAGCACGCTAAGTTGGAGAATTCCTATATATAGCGCCAGTAGTATCCATCCATCCCCAAGAAACATCGTATTACAAACACGTTCTTTGGATTCTCCTGGGAATCTAATTCTATCATCTTCTATGGGTCTACTAAAACTCTTTCCTCTGAGATAATATTAACCAGAAAGCATATCTCGTCCATCCAAAAGTGTCACATTTAGATCATAGATTATAGCTGATTCTCTCTCAGTAAACTCAGTATGATCTCAATATGTGTGGCATGGTCGTGTCGAGTGTGAGAGTACACAAAGATATCGTCCACAAAGACTTCCACAAAAGAATCCTGATATGGGTGGAACAAATTATTCATCAGAGACATGAAAACTTCTGGCACGTTCATGATTCCGAACGACATGAACAAGTAGTTGTATAGACTATATCTTCTCCAAAAGGCTGTAAGTGGTATGTATGATGGTTTAATGAAAAACTAATGATATCTGGATCTCAAGTCAATCTTTAAGAACACTCATGATCCTCAAAGTTGATCAAAAATATCATCAATCCTCGGTAAGGGAAATCAGTTATTAACCATCGACTCGTTCAGTTTACGATAATCCATGCAGAGTCTGAGGGTACCATCCACCTTCTTCGCAAATAATATAGTCAAACCCCAAGGTGAAGTACTAGGTCAGATGAATCCCTTTTCTTGCAGATCCTCTAAATTCTTCTTGAGCTCCTTCAAATCGGGTGTAGCCATCCTATAAGGAGTAATAGACACTGGTGCCTCTCATAGAACAATCTCAATAGAGAAATCCACCTCTTTCTCTGATGGTAGACCTAAAAAGTCATCTAAGAAGACATCCCTGAAACGATTAACCACTGGAGGGAAATACTTTTTACAAGTTACCTGATCATACAGATATAAACACACAATCTAGGTTATCACTCCACCTCGCCCATGCTGCTCAGGTCCAACTCAGCTTGCCTGGACATCCCATTCGCCCTTGTATAGAAACTCTCCTCCCTCTGATAACATGAATATCACCCTGCGATGATTGAAATCTACAAAGGCTTGAAAGGGTACCAACTAGTCCATCCCAAGTATGACAACATAACTTGTCATCTCATAGACATAGAGGTCCCATAGAAAGTGAAACCAACCAACCTCTTGGGGGAAATCTTTGCAGTGATGCACACCTGCTGTTAAAATTCAAAATGAAGTTTCTAGCGCCATAATATCAGATGGAGAAACACAGAGCCCAAGGCTCTCCACAATGGGAATAGATATAAATCTATGCATAACACTAGTATCAAAAAGTACTGAAGACAAAAGAGAAGCAACTAGAATATTACCTCTAACATTAGAAGGTCTGGGACCCTGCTCCTCTTGGGTCTGTTGCACTGCATATGTCTTCCTATTGTCACAGCCCTGTGACATAGACTAGCTACCCTGGTATAATGATATTGTCACTCATGCGTATGTACGGATTACCGTCTCCATGAACGCGTTGAGATTGATTCTCCATCTTAATCAGTTAAGAATAATTTTCATTTTATGAATAAAAATAATGTTTATGAACATAGTATAATTTTTTATATGAAATCATATACATCCTATCCATAATAATCGTGGAATACGTAACAAAACATATAAAGGAAAAAGAATCTGTTAACGCCTGAAATGATGACACTACTGAAATATTATTTACAGTGAAATATTAGAGGATAATATATGATATTGTATTTATGTATATAGTTCTTGTATAATTTAATGACAATGTTTTTAATATTATACAGGAGGTTAGTATAAAATTGACTAACTAAAAGTACCATGTAAGGGTTAATTTCACAATCTCTTTATTATCAGAGGTTTTTTATGTAAGTATCTACTAGGAACTCTTTATCATCAACATCCGAGTTTTCTTAAAAAAAATATTTCCATACATTTTTACTATTTAATGGACAATGGGTTAAAGTCATTTATACCCTTATTTTGTAACGTCCCATATCATGGCGCCACAAAACGGGTGCCCTGAACCCATTTGGTCACATGAACTCAAGCGCATTTCCCCAAACGCTAGAGGTTGTTGACTAACAGCAAGGGTCTAAGCCTGATAGTGGGGAAACAATTCCCTCATTTGTCAAAGTGTAGCATAGTGGAAAAATATAAACATAACCAAAATAGGAATTAGTAAACAACACAAGATGAAATGGAAAACGGAACTGTTGTAAAAGATAATCAATAGTCATATATAAGATGATGCCACATGTCCCAAATTCTAATAAAGAAACCAAAACAAGATACAATTCAATCTAAAACAATGTACGAGTACAAAAAAACTAAAAAAAATAGTGCAGCAAGAACTCAGCAACATCGCAAGCCTAAGCTCGGTCCCATGCTCTCCTACTCCACTACAACAATCAAGTACCTTTATAGGGTCACTTGACCTTATCAACAGATGTGGCAATATAATCTATTTGGGCCCCAGACATGACCCAAACTGGGTGTTAGAAATAAAATATCAATAGGAAACCCCCAAAGTCCCATGCCATTGAAAGTGAAAATGTGAAATAACAAAGTGCTGTAAAGAAAAGTAGTATGTCAGGAGTACTCAAAATCAACTACTCCAACCAGTTCTATTTCCATTTATTTATTATTTAACAATTCAATATAATTGAATTATATGTTCCTAACACCCGGACTCAACCGAAAAACTCTTATACAGTGCCACATCAAAAACCACAACATGTTGTATAACATGTATAAGGTAATAGAAAAACAAATCCTGTGCTTATGCTTGGCTAGTATAACATAATAAGTCACCGTGGAGAAGATTTTGGTAAACATTGTCCTCAAACAAACTAGTCCTTACCATCAGGCATGCTGAAATGAAACCCTCACGTGACTTCTCTCAGTCATAATGAATATTTCCCTCTGGAATGTGAGATATCACCCTTAGGAACAGAAGCTACTACCCACAGGTATAATAAATATTTCCCTCAGGCTAAACAAAACATTTCCCTTAGTATCACCAAAACACTACCCTCAGGATAAGCAATTAACCGAGATGAGACCAACACATAATCAAGAATTTTAAATATGTTTCCTATAATGAAATCTCAAAACATGCTATCATCAGGGCATACCGACGGGAATCCTGGACAAATGGATAAACAAGGGAAATTCACCCACGGGGTGGCCCTGGATCAAAGCAATGATCCCAAACAACATTTTAATCATGTTCATTAGATTACCTATTCAATTCTAGATATTTTCATAGGTATAGCCTCAGCCATACGTGACCTTGAACATGGGTGCGTAGCAGAACTATACACAAAATTAACTCATCAATTGGAAATAAACACCAGCCAACTAACCTCGACATCCTATGACCAATATATATGAACAACGCCTCCCGAAAAAACTGAGAACAATGTAGATCTGAGTTAAAAATTTACCCGTTGAAACTCAAATAATATCTCTCCAGGAATGAATTGGAAGGAGAGACTCAAGGAGTGGGAATAACATACACACGTGGTCCAAACAAGATCATGACAGAAGAATCAGAAACTCAGTGAGCATTCAAGAGCTCCTCCAAGCTTCTTCCTCCTCTCTCGGGCTCCTAACACATTTTCTACCTCCCCTACTTAATGAGGAGTATACTGCATGTTTTTAATGAAAAAACATAACTACACGACATATACTCTCATGTAAACGACGTATAATTTATTTTTAACTGTTCACTGGAGGTAACTCTCCACCACCTTACTGTTCATATGCCAACTAATTAGACGGTGTGTAATACTAAGTAAATGGCATGTACTATCAATTTTACTATTCACATGAAGACTACTCTTCACCACCTTACTATTCACATTCCGACTGATTACACATCATGCATTACTAAGTACATAGCACGTAGTAAGTTTTTACACCCTGAATCACCATCAATCCTACACGCCCTGTATTCTTATCCCACATGGCCAAAGTACACGACATGTGGAATAGTACACAATGCGTACCCATAAATTTGGGATTTTCCCCCCATTTTCATTATTTTCTCAAAAACATTATAGGATACAGAAAAGAAGAAACCCGTACCTCACAAATAAGAAACATGTTCTTTCATATTTCACCTTATATGTTTTGAAAGGAATCTTTACTCCTTTTTCCAAACAAGGTACTTTATGACCTTTTCGACAAAATTATGGTAAGAATATATTTTTAATTTATTCAGAGGGGGTGGCAATTTTCTGCCATTATAACATCGTCGAAGCTTCTATTACAAGATTATAAGACTATTTTCAATATAAATGTTTTCTTTTATAATTATATGACATTTAAATGTTTTCAAAATAGAAAGATATATTCCTCTAAAAATGTTTTTATTTCATCTATGTCGACATCCTTTGATGAATTTTATGTTTGTTTGAAGTTGATTTATTAGGATACAAAACTTATATATTATATTGAAGGCATTGTGATATGTTTGACTGTGGATTTTTTATTTTTACGTTATTCATGGTTTTTGGATAAGGTATAGACATTTCATATGCCAGTTTTTATATTGATGTTTATGTTATGTTTAATCCTATTCATATGAGGAATGCATTGGAATTACTATGTGATAGGGGGATCCCGCTATATCTCCTAGATGCATTGATAGGTATAATGAGACAAACTATTGTCTTGGAACAAGGTCTTGGAAAAATCATCTTTTTATTCTTGGCACAAGGCCTTCACTATATGGTTATGATGTCTAGTATTATGCATTCCATTATTATGATAGTGACTATTGATATTTCATGTGATTATTTGACTAGTAGAGTATCTATTTGAAATAAGTAAATGGATTTATTTTATTTTATCATTTCTATATTATACTGAAGTTTAAGTTTAAAAGGCTTTTGTTTTAGTCTTATACATTGACTTAAATTTTTGTGCTTATTTTTGAATGTTTCCCCTACATTATTATCCTTACAGAGCATATGAGCTCACCCTATTCTATGTTTTATTTTTCCCAGGATGCGAATAAGTATATTATGGCTGACATGTAGGGATAGTCTAAGGGATATGAGTGTGGCCGATGGAGACTATGTGGTTTTAGTTTTTCATTTTATAATGTAATATATAACTTATAAATGCATCCAGTACTCCCAAGGCTACGAAACTAATCGGTGTATCGAGACATGATCTTTTGTGATCATGATAATGTTATGTAATAATGAAAAAAATCTGGGTAACTGTGGTCGGGGGGGGGGGGTTACACTTAATTTTAGAGAATTATGATTCTGAATTTCAGAGAATTATGGTTCTGAATTTCAATGAATTCAAATTCGGAATTACATAGAATTCCAAGTCATAATATAAAATAATTAGGAATCTGAAAAGAGAAAGACTCGGTATATGAGGAACTATATGATTATGAGGTTTTTAGATAAGGATCCAAATTTTTGAATTATGAAAAAAATAGTAAGACTTTTTTTGAGAAGACATTAAATAAGAAAATGAAAACCAATGAAAAGGAGAAAAATTTTCTTTGAGAAAGAAAATTTTTCTTTAAGAAAATTATCATTAGAGAAGTGAAAATTTCTTTAAGAAAAATGTGTTTGGGATTTTCAAAATATAAAGGAATATAAAATTCATAAAGAAACGTTATTGAGTAAATAATCTCCCCCCTTTTGGAAATCACAAAAAAACTTTCGAAAATTTATATAATGAATAAGGGTTTTTGTTTTTTTAAGAAATACATATCTCACTTTACTTAACATTTCTGATGAATATAACTAACTACCCCTTAGGTTTTCAAATCCTTAAGGATTAAATTCTTGTTTTTTGTAGAGAAGTTAAATTTTATTGCTAAAAAAATCTCTATGTAGGATTCAGCTTACTTAATCTCCAACGTTCTTAGAAAAATCTATTCATTTTTACATAGTATTTTTTGATCGTTATTTTCTCCCTCATCTGTGATTTTCAGAAATGAATGGAGGGAATGAAAATAATTGTACTTAAATTCTTTTAAATATACAAGAAAAAATAATTAAATAAAATTATCATTATGATGGGAAAAAAATTTATTAGAAAAAAAATAAAACAAAAGATCAGATAGTCATGGAAATCAATGATCCTTATTTTCCTTCTCCATGAGCTTTCACAACGTGTCCTTTAATTTCTTTTCCTCTTTGTGATCATCCTCACTTATTTTGAGAAATTAATCTTGATCCTAATTCTTGTTTGTGAGATCCTTGAATCATTCCACTTGATACTTTAGATCATCATTCTTGTACATTACTACCTCATATTTCTCTTTGTAATTTTCTTCTAACTCTCCCCTGAGTTTTTCTTTGACTCTTTAAATTTCATGCAACAGAATTTATCTTTCCATTCAGATCACTATTTTCATGAATCTAGGAAACATTATTCAGATTTAGCTTCTCAAAAAACATGTTGTAATGTTTTTGATTGTTCTGTCTCACTTATCAAAATTTCATTTTACTGAATCATTGATATTTTACATGATTTTCATATCATCAATCACACTATTAGACCATTTGGATATATCCTTACATGATCTTCTATTAGAATCCTAACCAGTATGAAAAGTCTTAAACTACATTTCAAGTTTAATAAACATTTCGATGAGCATAATAATTGAATATGACATCTCATTGAATGAGTTTTTATGCAACTAACACCTTAAATCAATACAAGGAAATAAGGGTATAGTTTTTAATAACTTCATAAAAACCTGAACAGTGAAATCCTAAACCATCGAAGATGAATATTTAGATGATGATTCTTTTAATGGAGAGGAAACATTGTTTAGATCTTAAGATTTCCTCTTGGATGCTACACAAACATCTTTCTTATCTTTCAAAACCACATCATTCTTGGAAAAAATAATCAACCACTTAATATACATTTTCAATTCTAGAGAATTATTTCCAAACTTTCGGTGTTTCATGTTCACTATATGAAGCATTGATTATCTTATCTTATTCAACAAATTATTTCTCAGTACATTTTTAAATTTTATTAGGATGAATGAAATCATGATTGATGATCTCATCATTAGATGTTATATCAACCTCAACCTATTAATCATCGTATTTCCCTTGTTATATTATTACTATTTATTCAACAAGGGAAGATATGATAGATAACTTGTCTAAAGGACTATCATTCTCATGGTACTCTTCCACCATTTTTATAATATCTTCACTTTCTTCTTCCTCTTACTATTCATATTCTTATTTTTTCGATCTATTTATTCTTCGACAATAGGTTTCAAAATTTATATTTTCATTACCAGAGTTTCTACTATAACTTACTCTTGAAAGAATGGTTCTGGTGCCTGGATCTGTTTGTATTCATTTTTAGTATTCTTAAGAAGTGATTGGATGATCTCAGATTATGTCATTTTCTTCTTCAACTTCTTTTATTTTTCATTACTTTCATGTTATTCAAAATATTTAATCTTCAAGTATTTTCCTCACAAGGGTTGTACCAAATCTAAAATCACCATATTTGTTCTTCTTATTCTTCTTCTCTCTCCATTTGGATACCACTTCACCAGAAAAATTATTTTTCATTTTTAGTTTGGATGGAGTTGACTGGTTTTCCATAATGCAAGATTTTTCTTCTGATTCTAGTCCATTCCCTTTTCTCATCATCTGATATTTCTAAAAAATTTTCTCCTACTTCACCTTTCATGGTCAAATATTGAACCTCACTTTCAAAAAGATTATAAAACGCTCCTAACATAATGTTGAAATAATCTTTCAACCTCCTTAGAGTTTCATCACTCAATAATATAATCATGATGGTTCTTGGTTTTGAACTGTATGGAATTTTAAAGGAATCTAATTAGAGAATGATGTTCTCAGACAAGATCATTGGACACCTGATTATCTGAGACTTGAGGCATCCATTATTGATATTACTAATTTCTAGAAGGATGTATGTCATCATGTTTACTATTCTAATATTAACCAATATTTCCATCATAAATATATATCTTTTCATAATTGATTCATTGTCTCCCTTTCTTAGAATAATAAATCCAAATATCCAGAAATCTAACAACCGGTAGTTGGTTATTGGATGGTTGATCTTTTGAAACTTGAATCACTTGAGTCTAAGGTACTCAATTACCTTTACCTTCTCAAAACATCCTACATTATCTTGAAACCTATGAGGGAAAAATATTTCCTCACCTTTATAAGGAATACAGAGAATGTTTGCAACCATATTGATGGATATCGAATAGGTCTTTCCATAGATATTGATGGAAAAAATTTACCACCCTCCTTCGTAGTAAAAACACAATGAATTATAAAATTCTATGAGAGGATCATGATATATCAGATCCGGATTCATCTTCATGGATACACAACTAATTTCCAAAATTTTATTCTATATAACTTTTGAAATCAGGGAATTATACTTTAAGAAACAAATTGTATAACCAACCATTCTTTGTATATTTTCTAATCATTCATTTCCTTTTTTGAGGTTATCAGATTTTGGGAGGAAACTTCATGTGACATACATAATGTTAGGAAACAATGAAATCTGAATGGATGATTTGTAGGGTGGAAGAGCATCGATGCAAAAACTATTGAAAATCCATTGGGGGAAACAGATAATGTGGGTTCTTTATATAGGCATCATGGTGAGAGTTCGAATTCCTGATTCAAACCAACAGTTGATATGATCTTAATCTTATATGAAGGTAGAGATTAATAATGAATAATTATTTCGTAGGTTCTGGTGTTTTATGGGTTTTAGGAAGAATACGATTTAAGGAATGGAAATCTAATAGAGTTTTCTTAAATAATGATATAAATATAATCAATAAAAAAACACGATGATTTTTTTAAGGAGGCATACCTTCCAGATTCCATATAAATAACTTTCAATAATGATAATTTTCTTCTTAAAAAACAATGATTTGAAAAAAACTTATTAATGGAAATAAATTTTTTTTCTGAACAAAATTTATTAATAGAAGGAATATTTTGGGTTCCAAATTTTTTTATTATGAAATGGAGAGAGTTTTTTAAAGAAAAATTAAATTTACTCCCCTTATGAAAATAATTTTCTTACGGTATGAAGATAGGCTTCAAAAAAAGTTAATATGGAATATTACATTAAATTTATTTTTCCTATAATTTTTTAAATGTATTAAAATATATCAGGGGGTAATGATTTCGTAAAAATATTAGCAAGTTGATCTTTTTTATGATATATAAACGAATGATATATCCTTTATTTGTGTGATCCCTATGAAAGTGATGTGTAATATCTATGTGCTTTGCATCAGAGTGATGTGTGGGTATTTTTATTAGAGAAATAGAACATGTATTATTACATAATATATGTGTCTTTGTAAAACTTATGACATAGTATATGAGTGTGTGTTGCATCAACTATAAATTTTCACAAAAACTTTTAGTTTCTACATATTCAGCTTTAGTGGTGGAAAGTTATAATGAGTGTTTCTTATTGCTTGAACAAGAAACTAATGAATATCCTTCGATATGTAATGTTCTTGATGTAATAATTTTATCCATTCTACATCATTCAGAATTATAATCTCAAAAAATTTTTAAAACAAAATCGTTTCAAGAAGAATAGAGTAAATCCATGGTTCCCTATAAATAGAAAAAAATCAATTTAACTACTTTTAAATGTGATTCCATTGGATTATATTGATATCCTTTACATAGGTAGACTGAAAACATTCCGTTTGGAAGACTTATCATTTAGTCTAATGAATTTCCTATCATACATTAAAAAGATGTTTGATTTATGGGTTTCCCAGCTTCATCATGATCCAGATAAATTGAGGTTCCATCTAAAGTACATGTATTTTTAATGTTTTCATGACCATAATTTTTAAGAATATATTTAATATACTTATGTTGTGATATATAAGTTCCTTCTAGTTTTTTTGAAATTTGAAAACCACAGAAAAAAGATAACATTCCCATCATACTCCTTTCAAAATTATATTTTAGGAGATTTCCAAATTAATTAGTTAATGATTTCTGATTTGATCCGAATATAATGTCATCAAAAAAATTTTGAACAATCAAAACACGTTTCTTATATTTCATAATAGAGAGTGTTTGATCACCTATTCCCTTAAAATAATCATTTGGTAACAAAAATATAGTATGTTTATCATACATGGATTTAAGGAGTTGTTTAAGTCTATATAATGCTTCAGTATGTTTAAAAATGTATTAAGGATGTTTTTTCTATTCAAAACCAGTGGTTTGTTAAACATAAACATGCTTTTTGACATATCCATTAATGAAATCACACTTCACATCGATTTAAAAATGTTTGAAATTAAATATAGATACAAAGGAAAGTAGTTTTAAAATATATTAAAGCCTAGCTACTTGAGCATAGGTTTCTACATAGTCTATTCGTTCGTGTTGATTATAGAATTTAGAAACTAATCCTTCTTTATTTATAAATTTGATTACATTTAAAACACATTAATTTCGGAATACCCATTTTACTCTAATTAGAGTCGTTTCCTTAGGTCTTTCAACCAAGGTCCGGATATTGTTCCCTACAATTTCATTTAGTTACTCATTCATGGATTTAAGCCAATCATCATCCCCTAAATCGTAATTAGTGCTTTTTGGTTTCAATTGGGAATGAAATGATTTCTGATAAACTTCATTTACCAAATTAATTGTAGTCCTTACATGATAATTTAAATCACCAATGATTCTATCACATGGATGATTCTTAAGAAACAACTGATTTGGGTTTTGTAAAACCAATTAATCAACATAAGTTCTTAAATATTCCAGGGTAAATGCATAAGGAATAGTTTATTGAGTATTTTTATTATTATAATAATCTTCCATCAATGGTTGATAATCAGTTTTTGATAAGACAACTGAGGATATATTATGGGGTTTTTTAAAAACAAAAGGATGAGTTTCATCAAATTTAACATATACTATATCTTCAACATTACAAGATTTTTTTCTACAAACATTATATGCCTTATAAGTGTTGGAATAACATTTGAAAATTCCTTCATCAGAATTGGGTGACAATTTATGTAATTTATCTTTAGTATTCAAGATGAATAAATTTCATCCAAATACACTGATGTACAAAAGTCATGGTTTTTGACCATTCCATAAATCATAAAGTATTTTTTATGAAACTTTACGATTAAAACATGATTTATAGTATAACAGGAAGTAATAATAAAATTATCCCAAAATAAGTTAGTAATAGAATATTCACTCAACCTGGTTATAGTTATCTCTTGAAAAAATCTATTAATTCTTTTACCAATATCAATATTTTGAGCAGTTCTTGGAGCTAAGAAGTTATTAGTAATTCTTTTATTCCTACAAAAAGTTTAAAAATATGAATTATGAAATTCTCCCTGAGGTTCACTATGAATAGTTATCAATGGAAGTTTTTTCACATTTCAAACATGGGATATAAATGTTTTACAATAATAAAAGTATTTGTATTTCTTTGTTAAAAAATAGACCCACGTAAATCGGGTGTAATCATAAACTAAAAAAATTGATCGTTTTCCCCCAATATATATAGTTTGTGTTTGACCAAAAAGATTCATATGCACTAACTATAATTCATTAGAATTTGAGACCTCACTGATTTATTTAAAGAGTGACTTGTGTTTCCTTCTATATTGAAAATGATCATAAACTCTTGAAGAATCAAATCAAAGATCTGGTAGGTCCTCAACAAGTATTTTATTAGGAGGTTTCATAAGTTCTTACGGTTACAGTATCCCTATATTCTATTCCATAACTATTATTTTTCTTTTATTGCACTATGGAAAGGTAGTTATTAGTTCTTATGGCCTTCTATGTTCAGTGTATAAACATTATCATGCATATGGGAAGAGGGAAAACATTCTTCCTTGGAATTATGTAATATACATTTGTCATTCCTAAAATTCAGACGGTAACCTTCATAAAATAATTTTCATATTCTTATGAAGTTGTTATTAAGACCTTTATCAAATAAATAATTTCAAATTAAATCTTTTCCTTGAAGGACAACGTTACCTATAATAATAATTTATCCCTTAGCATTATCTCTGAAAGTTACTTTTACTACTTTGGTCTTGATAATATTTTCAAATATTTTTTTTATCATTATTTTTTTGGGATCTTCCAAAATCCATGTACCATGTATTTATGTTGGTACATCCAATATTTTTTTTAAAATAAAATAGTATGACTTTCATAATCCAATCTTTCTTAGATATGGATTTTCGTAAAGTAAATTCGTATGTATCAAAATTTTCTTATAAAAGTAAGCTTCATGAAATCTTAATGATTGTGTCTTATATAATGAATTTTTTTTCACCCAATGTCCACAACATTGACACTTAGTGATAAAATGTGCACATTAGAGAATAAAATAGTTATTAGTAAAAATAGGTTTTGAGTGAGTATAAGAAAATACAATATTATTTCAATGAGGATGATGTTGTGAATGAATTTTATCAAATTCATTCATTCAAAAAGTTAAATTTGATAAAAGAAATTTCATAAAAAAATAAATTTTTATTCAGATTCCTAAATTATTATCCTCATAATAATTAGTTTCAGGTTTTTAGTTAATCTATAAAAAAATTTAGAAATAAAAATTTCAAGATCATTAGAATGTTAATCCTTTCTAGCATTAATTTGAATATGATTTTAAGAAATATTTTTTAAATAAAAATTATTCTTATAAATATATTTAGAATGATCTTATACTTCATTTGATAAAACAGAAATTCAACAATTTTATTCTCTAATTTATTGTTATGATACATCTCTCATTCTCAAATAATTTAGAAAATCTATAGACATTGTTAAATGAAGGAAATGTATTATCTTCTTCATGAGGAAGATTCATCATACGAATATTCGTAAAATTCCTCATTAGGAAAATTATAATTTAAAGATATATTTTTTAAAAGGACAACATTGTGTAACTTATCCATAAGACAATGGTTTTCAATATGTAATCTAACTGTAAGACCAATATTATTCTGACCATTAGATTCATATTCAAATGATTCATTTGAGGAGTCACCACCACTGTCACTCTAGGTGTCATTATCCTTCAAGTAATTCTTAGCCTTGGATTTTTTTATTTCATTTTGTTCCTTTTAGAATGCTTTTCAATTCTATATTTTCTCTTAACCATAAAACAATCAGGTCTTATATGTCCAACCCTTTTTCATTCATAACATGTTACTTTAGAATCAATATTATCTTTATTTTATTTCTTCATATATCTATACTGAAAATTGTTATTTCTTTTAATCTTGTTCATCCTTTTATAAGGATTGGATAATGCACTCTCAGACAGATCACTCTTACTTGAATCAGATATAATAACAGATTTCATAGCTTTAGATCTAGTTACTCATTCAAGAGTCTTGGATTTAAATGTAGTTGTGAATGCCACACTTCTATTATGATTATTTTTCTTGTTGAAATCAAAGTCTCCCTTTATTCTTGTTTTATACTAATGAAGGGTTCCAAATAACTCATTTAGAGTAATTTCATAATCTGTCCTCATTTAATTAATAGATATACATTTAGATTCTCATTCATTGGGTATCGTATCAATAATATTTTCCACATTAACTTCATCTTCTATTACTCTCTCTCCTATAGATTTAAGACTATTTGCAATAGTCATAAATCATTGTTTTACATTACATACATGCATTACATAAGGAAATAAAAATATGTGATATTCTTCTCTCAGCACAACTCTTCAAGTTTCTATTACTTTTGAAATTCCAAAGTGTGTAACTTCATGTTTATTCCAAATACATTTGTAATCTTCATAAGAAGATTTTTAAATATATATATTC
Source organism: Viscum album (assembly GCA_963277665.1). NCBI lineage: Eukaryota > Viridiplantae > Streptophyta > Magnoliopsida > Santalales > Viscaceae > Viscum > Viscum album. The sequence continues at coordinate 185,485,693 of OY728133.1, read as the reverse complement.
ATGATCATATAACACAAATTAGAATTGTATACCTTGTAGGTTAGTTGATATTATTCTTTTTCATGGTTGGTGAAGGTTCTAACTTATTTGTCATGAATTTTTTATTCTTTAGTAAGCATTTTTTCCACTCGAGTGTTAATAAAAAAAGTCTTAATCTTATCTATCATGTACTCATAATCATTACCCCTGAATATTGGTGGTTTGGTAAGAATTAGGTTTTCTGGAGAACTGACATTCATACCATCTATTCTAAAAAAATATTTTCAAAAAATTTCTTATTAGTAGTATTTTATAAACTGATACAAAAATATTTAAGCGAAACATGATAAAGTAAAGTTAATAAAGAAAATACGAGTTATAAAAAAGTAAATGTGTGTATAATTATTTAAAATACCTCCACAAATACGAATTTTAGGATCTAAATATATATGTATATGCTCAAATACAAGAGGGGATGAATTTTTTGTTTAAAAACATTCTCTTTTAACCCTAATGAACTATATGTTTAACATAGTTAAACAAGGTAAATTAACAAACCCTATTTTGTTTTCAATAAAAGGAATAGTTGGATGAGACCTAGTCCAATTATATTAAACCAAAATATTAACAAGTTAAACATATGAAAAAGATATGCATGTTTATATTAGAAAAGGATTATACCTTAAATCATATAGAATCTTATTTATATCAGAGTTAAACAAGTATAAAAATATATAATAAAGTTATAAATTATTTATTAAACAAAATATAGAAGAAATAAAACCTGTAACAGGGCATGTAACAAGTTGGAAATATTTTAAACAAAAGATAAGGGTATCCAACAACCTTGGATAATGGTCCTTTTATTTATACATTAATGAAATTATGTCTTACCCACACAATGGTAAGAGCAAAATAAGAATATAGATGTTTTTTCTATCCTTTCATGGACTTAAACATTAAATTAATCAGCACCTCAGTCTTCATATTCCTTGAAGTCCCCAATCATTAAGATAGTTGGAAGCACTGTTTTCCTGTTCTTGGAAGCTCTCGATTGTATATAGAAACAATTGGAATTGCACTTGTTAGAACTTGTTGTTCACGGTTGAAAAAGATGTTCAAAGTTTGCACAAGACACCAGAGTATCTCTCCCTCTAAATCACTTCATAGATTCACAACATGTCATATCTAGGATCATATATCGACTTATGGAGCTCGTTAAAATGAGATCTTATTTATAGAAAAAACATCAATGATTGTCTCCCTCCACTAATAGCCATATCTTACCTTGATTTTTGGAGGGACCCATACATTTTTTACTCTACAAATGGTTAGATTATAACAGATTGTACAATATCATTTGTAACAAAGTTTAGTGCTACAAAATTTCATCATCTAAAAAAATATTCTTATGTTTAAGAAAATTATGAAATGTACAATATGAAAATGTTTGAACAATAATTTATCGAAATAAAATATCTTTAAGGAAATATATTAATTGGATTATTAAATATGTGAAAAATAGTGCCTCTAAAAATTGATATTCAGATTTTATTTTATAACTAATTCAGAGTCTGAATAATGAGTAATTTGGAGTATGAATTCTGAGGAATTCAGAGTCTGAATCATGAGGAATTCATAGTATGATTTTCCGAGAATTCAGAGTATGAATTTCAAATTATTGAGATTATTAATTTAATAAAATTATGCATCTAAATTTTAGAGAATTCAGAGTCTTAACATCATATAATTCAATGTATGAATTTCATAGAATTTAGAGTTTGGATTTTAAATAATTTTGAATCTATATATCATAGAATTCAGCGTCTTAGTTTTAGAGAATTATGAGTTTGAAAATATAAAGACATGGTATCTAAGGAACTACACGTTTATGATTTTTTTAGATAAGGATCAGAATTTTTGTCTTAAGAAAAAAAATAGATTTTGTTTTTGAAGACGTTAAATAAGACATCGAAAACCAAGGATAAGTATAAAACTTTTCAAATGGAAATACAAATTTACTTAATAAAATTATTCTTAGTAAAGGATAAATTTACATAAGAATTTTTTTTTGTGATTTTAAAATAATAAATTAATGGAAAATTTATACGGAAACCTTTTTGAGACAATAGAGTGTACTTGCACATAGTCATAAATTTGAAAAGTTCCCTTGGAATGGGCATTTATTTCCAGATGACATTTTTAAAGAACAATTTAATGCATGTAAATAACCATTAAATAAATAAGTATTCTTGTTATTTAACAAATAAGGAACATTAAAACATAATTTTTGAGAATTAAATAATAATACATAGTAATTTTATAGTGGTAATTAGAGAATAAGAGTAACATGAATGGAAATGGTGGTTCAGGTAGAAAATCCATACCATATGTCTGAATGTATTCTTCACATAAACATAATGCACTGGATAATAAAATTAAATAAATCAATTAGCTAATTAATAACCTTATATAAATATATATTATTCTTTAATATTTTATTAAGATCATTTATTTACCTATTGGTCATTTATAAAATTGAATTTCATCATTCTAAAGTGCTTGTTTCTATGATTTCATGATCGGTTTGCTTGATTATAAGTAATATTGTCTCTGTGAAATTGATATAATTCTTTAGAATTTTAATTATATATTTTTTATTAACATCCAGAAGTGTAAATGGTAATATAAATACCTTTTTTATATGGTATTAGTATGATTTATTAGATATAAAATTATTTGTTATTATTTAAATAATTTTGGTGATATCTCGATTATTACAAACTACTTTTTCATATGAATTAGTTTTATGTATATATACTGGTTCTTGAATATGGAATAGGTTATAATACAAATATTATAATTTGTTTCAACCATGAAACTTGTATCATGACCAGCCTTGAAGGAGAAATTTAAGGAAAATGGTTTGTTGTTGTTGACGATTTTAAATCATCACCTCTAAGACGATGATTTATATTATATAATAAAAGTGGGAGAGATAGTATTTTGAGAAAGGATATTCCATTAATATGAAATATTTCAATTATATGGATGTTAATAGAGTTATCATGATCATTTTTATAATGGAAGTGAGGAGAAGATAATAAAATCAAACAAATATAAATGAAATTAAAATAAAATAGAAGTGGATTTACATCTTGAAATATCCTCCTTGAGAATCACCTTAAGGGAAGGGGTTTTGGTTATTTAGAAATTCCAAGGGCTCTAAGAAGTGGGAAGGGACCAGAGAATATTTTTTTGGGTAGAAAAATGAGGATATAATTTTTTTATCGGAGTAAGGAGAAGAGGGACTGAGGGTGGATTTTATAGTGGAGGAGAGGCCTGTTTGTTGAATATATTAATCATTATATTTTTATTTTCCGCATGAAAATTAATAGTGTTGATTCATGTGACAAAAAAAGTTATAAATTCATGTATGTTCGAACTAATTCTTTCTTATATCCTCCACGATATAAGGAATAGTGTATTTATCTTATAATGTTTTTACTGTAAATTATAGTATTTTACTATTCAAAAATAAATTCAGGTATATCAAAATAATCCAAAAAACTCACAATAAACATTTTCTGATGTGTAGAATTCAAATATGAACTCTTTTAATGAGAATAGTTTTCTAAATATTTGAACATTAATTTTTATGTGAAATCATTTTTACTTGAAAAATGCGTATTTTAATTTTTCAACGGATTTTATAACACATTAAAAAATTAACAGAGGCATCATAAAATTATCCTCAAATCATAGAAAAAGAAAATATTTATTTAGGAATAAATTTTATGAAAATTAATTTAATTTTATATAAATTAAATAATTTAAAATTTAAATTCAATATTTATTACTCATAAAAATACAAATACTTAATTTTTAATTTATAATATATTGAATCTCATTTATATGGTGCCTAAATTTTATTTATACTTACACAGGTGGGGTTACTATTCATAAGACTAAATTACTAATCATGATGGTATGTTACTATACACCAAAAATTTAATCTAATCTTATCAGCCACTAAATATCTTACAGATCTCAACAATGTATGCCTGTTTATGAAAGTTCAAATCATTGAAGCGGAAAAATTATATCTAACACCAAGTTAATATTATCTTCTATAAATTTCAACATGTTTATTTTGTATAGACTCGGTATTGAATTAATTCTATATTTAATTTATTTGTAATCATTTGGGTGTTACAAAATTAGAGAATGAATGTGAGAGTTCAATAAAAAAGTTGATAAATGACAATGGAGGTGAAAATAGAAATTCTGAATATGAATGTTATCTTATGAATCATGGAATTTGGCATTATTTTATTACACCATATCGTCCCTAAAAAAATTGTTTTTCTAAATTGATGAATATAAGTCTGGATGTAATGTAAATATCTATGTTACAAGAATATTGTATATCTCATTACATTTAGAGGCATTAGATGAGAACTTCTGTTTATATTCAAAACTAATGTTTCTTTAAACCATGTTCATATATGACGCTATATGAAATGTTTTATTGAACAACACTAGGTTTGAAATAGATAAGAGTTATTGGGAGTCCATACATAAAAAATTACAATAGTGGAAACCATGGAACGTTTGATCAGACATGTGATGACAGAAAGTTTGTGGCCATTTTCCCAACAGAATGTGATAAACATGTTCCAGAAATGTGTTTGGAATATTATTTGACTCTGTTTAGGTGATTTATTTTAATTCTATGAGAAATATAAATATACTAATGTGGATAAGGAAGATAGATAGTATATAAAATTTTATGAGAAAGATACAAATAAGGATGATGAAAATTGTAATCCTAATCAAGAAGATATATTTGAATCCAATATTTATATTGATGGGGAATAATATCGATAATATCATCCATGGATGAGAAAAAAATGGAAGACAAAAACAATATTTCTAATAAACATTAAATTTCATAAATATGAATACAAATTTCACATATATCTCTATATTCAAAATTTTATCCAAAACATGTGAATGATAATATTTTGAATCTTGAATAGGTTCATGCTATGAATAATGTTCTTGATCAAATTAAAAATAATGATACATGGGAAATATTACTTCAGACATATAAGAAAAATATTATTAGCACAAAATGGGATTTTTGCAACAAGATGAATGAATATGGTGATGTGATAAGGAATGAAAACAAGATTGGTATAAAAAGGTTACTCACAAAATAAATGCATTGATTTTTATGAGACCTTTTTTCCAGTGGTTAGGATAGAAACAATCAAAATCCTTTGATCTATTACTACACATTGATGTTAGAAAATATTTCAATTGGATGTGAAATCATTATGTATTAATTTTGATATTCATTGGAATGTTCATATGAAACAAACATGGGTATTTGTTGTTCGAAAAGATGAAATTTATTTGTGAAAGTTGAAGAAATCCTTGTATGGGATAATCTAAGGTCCAAGAGAATGGTATTAAAAATGGTACAAATTATTAAGAGAAATGAGTTTTCAGAATGTAAATGATGATATGAATATTTAGATGACATAATTTTTAGAGACCCCCTCATCATAATTGTTTACGATAATGTTGTTGTGTTTTCATGGAATGATGAAAGAACATGTGAAAGATTATCTGATGAAATGAAAAGGTTTTTTTGAGATTTCCATTCTAGGATAAATGAAATTAATCGTTGAGATTATTTTTTAAAGAGAATAAATACATTTTTATTTCCCATGAAAATTATTCAACAGAAATTATTAAAAAAATCTCATTGAAAATTTGAAACTATTTTCTACAATGATATCAATGAGAAATAAGTTTAAAAAAATATTGAGAAGGAAACCAAGTTGATCAAAAAGAGTTTCATATGATGATAGAAAGTTTTTATTATTTTAATATCTTAAGAAATAATATTTTTTATGTTTTCACCATATGAATAATATTTCAATGAGGTCTGATAAAATAAAATTAGTTAGATGATAAAATAATTCTCAGATATATCAAAGTAACATCATATTTCAGAATCATGTATGATAGAATTGAGTGTATTGATCTTTTTTTTGTATTTATATACTGATTGGGAAGGTAATTTTGATGATATATGATAAGCATATGGAGGGGTTTTATCTCTAGGGAAAATTTATGTTAGTTTTTATATAAATAAGTATAATTATGTAGCTCTTAGCATGGTTGAATCTGATTATGTTACTACCAAAAAAGTTTCTATCTACTCATCTTCTGTAAATGAAAACTTATTTGGATGATTTAGTTGTTGATGTGATGTTACTCATGATCCTCGGACATTATAATAAAATTAAAATCAACAATACAAGAAACATGATACAATTGTGTCATTCAAAACATATTGATATGAAATATAATTTCATCAGATTGTATAAATAGAAGAACAAATTAATGCAAGAGTATGTTCCTAGATTGGAATATGTTTTTAAACATTTCATAAAACGTTCCCTGAAGAATCATTTTTCTAATTTGAGGATGATCATGGATTTCCAACATCTTTTTCACCAAGTATAATGTATGTAGTTTTTTCCTTCTCTCATTTATTCTATGGATAGTTTTTTCAAGGGGGATAGTTTTTTTTCTAACATCAATCCATTTTTATTTTCGAAATAATTTAAGGGTGTATTTAAATAGTTGGTGTTTTTGGTAAGGTGTGATCTCGGTATTTAAATATGGAAATAATTATAACATTTTTTTGTTGTTTTTTTTGGAAAAACATGTGAAATGGAATATGTAATAAGACAATAAATATGTGAATAAATCTTTGAAAAAAAATGATGATAATTTTTTCCCGATTCATTACTTTTGGACATCAAGGTTTTACTATCAATAATTATTTTTTCAAACAATGATTGGTTCACGTAGTCTGAGAGTTATCAATAAGTAATCCATTTTTTGTGGTAAAAAAGATCAAGGATTTATGAATATTGTTGCACATGAAAATATAAAGGGAAAGAGTTCTAGGAGCAACATGATAAGGAAGATAATGATACACTTCATAACGATCAGGTGTTGTATTTATATGTCAAGGAAATTATAATGAATAAATAAATCAATTATCATTGTAATAGATAACAATTGAAGTGAACATAATATTAAAAAAATCAAACTCAGAATTCTGAATAAATTCCATCATATTTGGAGGATTTTTTCGAGAAGAAAATTGTCATCATACTCACCATGGGTCTGAAATGAATGGAAGATTGTAATGTGAAATAGAATAGAATTCTTCATGGATTTGATGTAAATATGAATATTAATTACTATTTTATAACTCAAAAAATCATAACATATATGAAATCATTAACTGTATTCCTTATGAAGGAATGTGTGAGTGTTTCCAATCATATTGTAGTCTGGTCAGAAAGAATGACATTACTAGACGAATGGGAAGTTAAAATACATTCTATTGTACATCAGACAATGCTGGATCAGATCATAATCACATTCAATGTCAAGATTAATTAATGATACAACAAGAGGATTATGTATAAATTATGTTACAAGATTTAATGACTTCAAATATTAAATCATTGGTGTGAGATCACTAAATGCAAAAATGATTGTTGGATGAGATTGTTTATAAAAATGTGAGGTTTTGATTATACTAGTTTTCATTCAGACAAAAAATTCATGAGATAGAAATCTTCAGAGTAAGAAGAGAATTTCTGAAAGTTCATTGGTATCATATTCAATGAAGGAAATAAATTTCTGAAGTTGAATCTAATAGAAATAGACAATAGGAATAGGTGTGCCAATGATCCATCATAATGAATTCCGAAACATATTCATATTTCTTGGTATCTTTTTTTGGATTATTTTTTGGGACCAATAACGATAAATGAAATTGGTAGTATTTGAGAATAATAAATATATAGAACAATATAAGTATTTTGTGATCAATAAGATGAATAAAATTAATGAAGAATCAATAATTTAGTCCACCATTTCTCATAATAATGAGTTTTGGATTGTTTTCAAGATAGGAACTCAATTTTCCTTATATTTTTGATCAATAGAAAAAAAACATTTGGCTTTTATTCTTAGGAGTTTTTGGTTCATGAGGGTTGATACTATAAGAATGGAGATAGAACCAATAAATTCATCAGAAATAAGATCATTGGTCTCAGAAAAGATGAAAATAAGATTTTCTTGAAGCCTATGAATGTGTTATCAAGGGGATCATATAAGCTATTTAAGAAGTTTCAATAATGTTTCTCATATGATACACTTGGTAAAAAATAAACACAATGAAGAATATATTATATACATCGTTTTGAATACATTAAATTAACCATTATGTTATGAGTATTGTAATATAAATATATATTATTCTCATATGTTTTTTAATTGGTGTTGAAAATTGTTTTAATAAATTTGATGTCTCCACCATAATAATAAAATCTTTTTGGATAATCACACTCACAATTATTTTGGTGAAGAAATTATTATGTGAGATAAGGTTGTGAATATTTTAGGATATTCTAGAAGAGTGAAGGATTGTTGAGGAATTCAAATATGTAGCCAAGAATTAAGGAAAATTTTAATATCTTGGAAATTTAGTAGAGAATGAAAGATATTAGTAATACCGCATAAACCATATTTGGCGCTCTTATAAATAGAGGAAGTGATTTTTACTATTATGAGGAATGTAAATTCCATAAAAGAAGATAGGGTATCTATGAATTTCTGTGGATAAGATGTTTTTTTATTGTTCTTTCCCGAAAATGATTTTTAAATTGGAGAATAAAGGAGTAGAGCGAAGATTGTAATCTACATATTGGAGACCTTACCCAAAAATCACTCTTGGATTAATAGAATGTTTCAGAAGTAGTTCAGTATAGTTTCAAACACAATTGGAAATAATGAAATTTTTTTATTGATAATTCAGATTGACAAATTAAACTCGAAAATTTGACAGATTATCATTATGAATTGATGGAAATTTATTTCACAATGCTGGATAATAATGTAAAGAACTGTTTTTGAATAACATATTTGTTAATGTTGATCAAGGAAGCATAGTATTATTTTTTCTAACATGTTTCAAATGATTCGTATTACATCATTTTTTCTATAAAGGTCACATGCATTGTTTTATTGAATATAGTGCCACACAAATGTAATGGAATATCCAATTAGATGTATTCAACAAAAAAGTATTGTTTTTTAGTAGATTGTTTGGTATTAGATTTTTTCTATACAATACCAAGTACGTAGCCCGTTTTTTGAGTAGTGAACCTTATAAATACCTTTGTTCCTATGGATGTTTATTTGTTCTAATTTTATACAATATAGTAACATTTTAATAGGTGGATAACATTGATTCAAAAGAAAGGAAACTAAAACTAAAAATTTACCACTGATTCACCCCTCCCCAACTTAAATATATATTGATCAAGATGATCATTATTATATTCATGAGAATATGGCTTATAAATCTAATATATTGGTGAAGTTGTTGAATCTGATGAGGAATATCATCATAACGATCTAGTTATTGAAAAAAAATATCTTTTTTAGAAGAAAGGGATGCTCAGATATTTCTTTTGAGTTCCGATGTTCAGATAAATACAGAGGCAGTGGATGTTCATGAATGAAATTATAAAATTATTATTTGATCTATTTTTTATATAATAAGGGAGTTGTATGAGGTCATGGTGTCTAAAAATAATTCACATAAACCATGAGTACTATATTTACCTTTATCTTACCATGAAATATATCCTTTTATAATCATCTGTTTAGAAAACATGGAAGAGTAATTGTTAGCTAATGAAGTAATTATTGTGTTTCGAAATCTTAGAGCATATTGTTATACATTAATAGAGGAGTTGGTTTATTTAAAAAATTTGATCTGAGATCATAAAGGGACATTCTTTTCCAAATAAAATAATAATAATTTTTTGAATGGTGGTTTCTCTATCTTTGATAATCATTTTTATTTTAATAGATCCACCTATTCTGTAATCTAGTTAATGTATATTTTCTATGAATCATGAGGAAATTAAATAATTTATATGTGGTTTGAAATATTTTTTCCTATGAAGGATGTCTTTGGTGAGCATTATTCTTTGGTTTCTTCTAAAAAGGTTTCTTATATCGAATCTTCCTCAAAAAAATAATCAATATCCCAAGAAGTTTTTGATGGAATCAAATCCTTTCATGATAATGTAAATGCGACTATGAATACTCTAAAAATTAGTTTGTTAAGTCGTTTTCTGTTTATAAATAATTTTAAACCCCATGATAATTCCTACTAAAAAACATTAGTCCTTCTATATATTCATAATTGTGTTAGTAAACTAATATCATAGGAGTGTTTTGTTTCATCTCAGATCCAGTGTCTCCTTGATGATATTATTTCTCTAGTGGTTTTGGATGATATAAATAGGGATCATTATGTCAATTTCCATGAAACCTAGGCATACAATAAGAAGCTTATTTTTGGATTTGATAAGTGCATGAATAACTATATTGTTATTGTTGTGAAATCTCTTTAGGATGTGGTAAAATAAAATTTTGATCTTTAAAAACATGAAAATGATATTATTAGATTCTAAATTAATATTAATGATCAATAAACCTGTTGATATTTTCAAAAATATGATAAAAATATAATAAGTTATTGTCTCTTTATATAATGTAAAAAATCATATCGTGAATCAGGTTCATCTTCAAATGAATAATTAAAATAATCTATAGAAGTGTTAGTTCCAGTTACAGGTTGTGAGATTGTTATACACAAACAAACTTCCATTTTATGATCAACTTTAACCCAATTATCTATTTATTTTCATGTTTTATCATCTTCTCTTAAGGATGTTGAGGATGTTGTTCAGAATTTCCTAGTGCAAGTGAATAACACAAAACATAATTTGAAATCAATGACTATTAGACTAATCAATATATAGTCATGTTCAAATCTTATTATAATGAATGGTATTCAGGATATATTTTTTTGAATTTCTATTATTGAAATTTTCCATGTACATCACCCTATTACTATTTGTGAATCAAATAGTTTCTACTAAAGTATAGTATAATATAATAAGACAATTATTTGGAATTCCATAAAATCTGTAGCTCATATTCATAATAAATAATCTCTCTTGATCCTTTAATTTTGTACGTTGGAAGAAATTTCGATGAGATTCATGTTTGATGAATCCATGTTTCAACTCTGAAGAAGAATACCTCTTTTTTCTGATCCTATAATTACTTCCCTATAAACAAAATATAGAATAAAATGTCCTTATGATCTAGAATCACCCTCATTTCCAACATAATATACCTCCACACATTCTTCATCCACAAAAACACCTTCACCCAAACCAAAAAGATATCCTTAACTAATATTTTTTTTATTTACATGAATGGATTTTTATTTTTATTTCAAATAAATAAATTAAAATTTTCATTTTTTATTTATTTCTAATGTATTTTTAGTTATTTTTTCATTTTATGGTATTTATCTCATTGTTTTATTTAATAAAAAATAATATTTACATAATTTCATAGTTTATATGATTCACTAGGATAAAATTTTTCAAAAGTTTATGTGCTATATTAACGTGTGTTTTATCTCTCTTACCTATTATTGGGATAAGTATTTTAAAAAGGGGAGAATATTTTACCTTTCAAAAATTAAGAAACCAACAAACAACGGGAGAGAAAAATAAATTCTATAGATTTTTATATTTTCTACACATATTTTTTAAAAAAACATTTTTTTCCAATATTTGATTACCTCTGGAATATATAATAGTTATCATGAGTTATATAGAATTAGTTTTATAAAAAGGGATATATTGTTATACTTCTAATATCGATAAAATATATCTGATATACTATAGGTTTTTATGATCTAAAATACACTACAAAATTTACTGATGATGTTGTATTCTATGTGTTTTTATCAGGTTTTATTTTCTTCTTATGTGTTTGGATGTGAATTTACTTAAATATGTATTTTAGACATTTAGGATGGAAAATTCCTATGTCTAGAAATTTAGTCACATGTAGTTTTTTAGGGATTAAAATGACTATATAAATCATTCTATTATAATGAAATTTCTTACATTAATAGGATCTTTTATATATAATGTTTCCTAAACTATCATTTGGCTATGTAAAATGGTTATGAGTACATATTTTATAAATGAAAAATCAATTATTTGATCTATTAGATATGAAAAAACAACTATGTTAATGAATCTATTACATGAATCATATATGTTTTGATATTAGACCTATTAGATTTAGTGAATAAACCATAGAAAAATTGATATGTCATTTCAACATTTTTAGTAATAATAATTCAAATGAATTAAATGCCTATATAATTAAATTTATATTCATGAAGTAAAATTAGTTATATAGATTAAGAACATATGTTTAGCTACATGGTTTTAGATTTGCGATTTGAAAATTGAATTAAATTCTTCAAATTGGCTAGTCATGGTTATAGTTGTTATTTATTAAAATTTAATCGCTCGAGTGAAGCATTAAATTATTATAAACAATCATTAAATGAACTATTTTCTATTTCTGATAAAATAGAATTTTAAAAGATCTCTTTTATTGAGATATAAGTAAGGAACGATTTATATTTTTGTTTATTATTTCTATGTAATTTCATAGAGAAAGACGTGTCACTGACCCATGTTTTATATTGATAATTCTAAATGGATTAAAATATATATATGTTAATGAATTTTAACATAGTATTGTGTTAGCACATATTTATTGATGATAAGTGTGGTGAATAAGAAAAAAAGAGAATTTTTTTCTCAAAGCTACAATAATAACACACTGCCATTATATATAAATAATAGAGAATATGTATTAACATATCAGTTGTGTTTATTTTTAATCATTACGGTGTTTTGAAGAATCTCCTTGAGATTCTTACTCATTATATTATTACTCTTATATTGATTTCCATTCTATTACCTATATATTGCAGTTGTGAAATGAAATCTATAAAATATATTTTCAATATTTTTTTGAAATGGTTTTCTGTAAAATAACATCTAAAGAATGATGTTTGTAATTACTTTTTACAGATCCTCTAAAGTCTCATATTCTTTTAGTAAGTTTTGATTTCTTGGGATTAGTAACGGAGACCCTATAAAAAGGGTTTCTAGTACATAGAAAAAGGTATGGACAATTGAAAATCATCACACTTTTTGGAGATGAGTGGTTCTGGAGTGGACTAAGTAACCTATATTCCTTGAACCACTATAAATACTCATGTGTATATTTTATATTTTATTATTTTTTTTCCATTTCATGTTTCATTAAATAATATAGAATAATTCATTCATATAAATGGATATAGATATTTTTTAATCTCATGAAAAATTTAAAGTTTAAAATTAACCCCCCCTTACCCTCTTCAGCCATAATACGATCAATATCTAAAAAATGGAGGATAATATACATTGGGTGAGGAAATAAGAAAATATAACCAAATGTGAGACTAATAATTAATATGTCCAGAGTCCGGAAAAGTATAATAAATTATAAACATCATAGAATATTAAAAATATATTAATTAAATAGAACATTTCCCTAAACATATAACATATTACAATATTGAGATATCTTCTTAAGTACCCATGTAAAATGGTGGCCTAAGAAGGGTGTGAGAAAAAAAATTTGTTTTAACAAAATTGACATATGAAAATATGTCCAATATGAAAATAATTTTATTGTATAAAGTATTGAAATTTCCTTTTAAAAAATTTTAAAAAATTAAATCTAAAGTGTGAAATAACCACTAATTGCTGTACTCTATAGTGACACACTATATCAAAATACAATATCTTTGATCCACATGTTTGTGATCCTGATATTCTATACTTCATACAAATTCATATTTCATTGATTACTTCATATTGATTTTCCAACCATTATATCACAGCCACTGTTTTAGGGGGTTTCCAGGAAATTTTCAAGACCATCATAGAGGGTTTTCCCAAAATTAGTATCCCAACAACCCCATATGTATTTTCCATGTAAGTATCAAAACCTCCACTATAGGTATTTTCCAATAAAGCATCATCACCACCCTATGATTATTTTCTATATAAGTATCATGACCTCTTAAACAAGGGTTTTCGCAATCTCTATAATGACAGTTTTCCCAACCTCCATTGCATGTATTTTCATGGCCTCCCTATTGGAAGTTTTTATAACCTACATAGTGTGAGTATTCATGACCATTCGATGTGGAGTATTTATGTCCTCCCCATATGGGTTATCCCATATGAGTCCAAAAAAATAAAAAATGAATTTTAAAGTCCATGAGAACAAATGTTATATTCCACATTTATCAATTAGAAATGTTTAAACATTTAGTTTTAATTATAATGTAAAAAAATAAAATTATTTCATTTATTAACAATTTTAAAAAAAATCTGTCTATCCATTACTATGAAAAACTAACGTCATGGTTTACAATAAATTATATCATGAAATAAAATTTCCAAATTAGTTCACTATTTTTTCATTCATCATTTATTAATTTTTTAAACTGAACTCAATAGTCACAATACAAAGATTGATTAACTTTAAACACAGTTTGATTCATCAAATAATTTTTAAAATTATAATTACATTAATAATAATAGTTTTTGTAAAATTCTTTTCATAATAATTCATCTCAATCAAAAATAAAATGGTTATCCACATAAACATGAATAATCATTTAAAAACAATCCATTTCATGGTCAAAGAGAAAACTGGATTCCTCTATATATTATTACATATTTATATTTCATGAAACATAATAATCTTTTTACACATTTCAAATGAAAATTTTGTTTCCAAGTTGTTCAAATAAGAACCAACTTCATATATGTTTTAAGGTTATTGTGAGTAAATTCACTATACTGAACTACTGTTTGTAATTTGATTAAATTATATTTTTATAGTTTATTTTATACATGATTTTTTCATACCATAATAGAATTAGTACTTATATTACCACTATTTACATGGTATTTCAAAAATATTAGTGGTCATATAAAAAGGTATAAAAATTATTAGCTATAATGAGAACCTTTAGATACTACAAAACTAATCATAATTATATGTCATATTCTCTAGATTCATTATAATATCATGATACATAATATGTTAGTCTATCTGGTTTTGGGGGCTCATAAGAATTGAGACATCCTTTCATGAAGTTCACACTTTTTGATCTCGAGTATAAAAGATCGTGGGTACTGGCCGACCAAACAGAGCACCACATGTATTATGTGTCATTGGTTGGTCCTATAAACAAACTTGTGTAGCGGTCTATAGACAAGAGAGAATTATCAATGTATTCCATTTTATTATGTACTTTGACTTAAGTAAAAAATAACAAGAAATTTATGACATGTACATGTATTCTTATTGGGTTCATAATTTGTTTCCTATCATTGGTTGAAAGATCAATCTATTATTTACCATTTCCATGCCGATGATGATATGTCGCATTTATATAGTTGATTGAGATAATAGAAAAATTATTAATTACATGGAAATGGTTATTAATGTTATGTCCATATAGTATGTTCAATAAAAAAATAAACTCATTATGTATGATGACATAGATTATGAATATGTTTTTTAGATATCTTTCAATAATGATGATATATTACTCAAAGGGAGTTCGTAGGATGTTTTCAAAACTGTTACATTAAATATATCCTTATTTTCCTAAATTTATAGCTAGAATATACTTCTATACAATGAGTTACTATCATTAATATTGAGATAATGATATAGTGTTTCACACAATAAATATATCCACATGTTCTACCTATTCAGTTGAATATGAGTTTAAGATGATGCGGACCCCACATGTGGGGGCTAGAAACGTTACAGTGTGATAATTTATAAGTGAACTATTTCAATTATATTATTATATTTTTAAGAACAATTATTCCATAAATTTATCATGTTATTCACCAATGTTTTTATTATAAGTTTGAATATGATTAAAATTTAGGTTATGAAATGATCATAACCCAATCATGGTTCGTAAAATTATTTTGAGAGATTATAAGATAATTTAGTGATTCTTATTTCATTATGAGACAATATAATGTGTTAAATGTGGGTGATAAAATATTCATGGTAGTTATGATATATATAATTAAGGCATCATGGTGTAGAAGTTGTTAAATTAAATTTCTTACTTTCACAGGGCCAAAAATCAATTTGTTTTATTATAACCTTGGTATATAAACTTAGATTAGAATCGTGAATAGTAATATCAATGATTTAGATGAATTTAGTGGGGGTATCCTTCCTCTCATATCCTCTCATGGTTAGAGAGATATAATTTGAAGGAAGAAAAAGGATAGATCAATCTCTCTACATTAATCGAGTCCTTGTTCTTCACATGATCAAATGGAAATTGTAGAACACATTTATTTCCCATTATTTCCCAAAAGAATTGGAAATAAAAAATCTAATATCCATGGTGTACATATATAATATTTAATTAATTCCTATATTGTATCCTTTGACCAATAAAAAACTGATTGAGGGATAATCAAATTAGTGATTTTGATTGAATTATATACTATTTACTATTTTAGTTTATATTTTTCTTGATGATTAAATTTAATTACAAATAATCCTTTGATAAATTGAGGAATGTTTTTTTTATTTTTTATTTTTAACATGAATATAAACCCCTAATATTTAATTACATATTTCTAATCCTTATAATGTTTTAATTTTTCCTTCAGTATATATCAAAGGGAACATGTAAATATTTATATAGAATAATTTCAAACTTTTGGTTAAATTTTACACAATTTAGATATATGTTTTTGATATGTCAACCAGAAACCTAGAAATGAGTTGATACGAGAATATATCATTGAAATATGATCAATTTAAGATAATTGTTTCTTAAAAATAAATTATTATAGAAATTATTAATATAATCGATGTTCATTTCTTATAGCTATCATTATGATGGATTTCTGGTCAGAGTACATTGTGAGCATGTTTTTTATTATCTTCTGATACTGGTAGTTTGAAGCGGTAGTCTGATGGGATGATATCTTATTCTGTAATCCTAAATTATAGGACTTAAAACAAATACATTTTAGGTGATATATGCATGAAATAAAAAATTACACATAAAATAACACAACTACTAAATTCTAAATAAAAAACATCGTTCATTTCCAATTATAGGGAGGGTGATTGACAATAACTACACCCCATTAATTATGGAGGTGAAAAAATATATTAATAATACATTATATAAATTATATATTATTTTGTTATATATATTTATATATGTTTGTATTAATATTTCCTTAAATCTATGCCCCAACCAAACATGATGTTAACAATGACAGTCATTGTGCTATATGCCAAATCTATTAGACACCCTGAAATCAAAAAATATATTTCAAGGGCCCTTATTTATGTCCAAATAGAACCAAAAAATGTTTTAATATTTCAAAAATTCAAGTTAAATATTTTAAATTTAATGAAATTATGTTGAATTCTATGATATGTGTTGATAATTTATTTAAATTATTTTAATTTTAGATTAATGTAATAAAATTATCCTTGATTCTAATTCTATTAATTTTAATTTTTTATGATATTTAATTTCATTTTAATTGATCACAAGCTTAGACCATCATGTTCATGTTATGTTTAATTTTATTTATCATAATTATTTATTTTGATTATTTAAAATGTAATAATAATTTTTTTCACAATTTGTTCCTTGAAATTCCATCTTTAATTAGTATTGGGGAATATGTTTCCCCATTTTAGTGATAAAATTTAATTTTTCACCTCAATTTCTCCCCACAAGCACTTCAATATAATATGTAATGATCATAGGTGTTTGAAGATACATGGAAAAGTTGAGAGCTAATGTTAACCAAATATATGTAATTCGTTGTAGTTTGGGAACTATAAATAGAGTCAGATATTGACATAATGATTTCTAATAGAGACTTATTTAATACAATGTTCACTCAATCAATTATTCCATGGTTAACAACATATGATGAAATAATTTTTTATTTATTTTTTTCCATTAAGAGGTCAATTTTTTATGAATCTTCTATTACATGATATCATAGTATAATAATAATAATACACAGATAAAAATTAATATATGTTTGATGAAAATATTTTATTTATTGAATTTTTAATTAGTGTGTTCATTCACATAAAAAAACTTTTTCCAGTAGAAAATAAACTAATTCAATAACATTAATAAAAATCCATCCAAAAAATATTAATTTGATGGATTAAGTCTATTGAATTTGAACAAAGCCATACGTTTTACCTATTATTTATACCTATTTGAGGTATCCTCTATCTATTAGGTTATTTGAATGAATTCAGTGTGTTGATATAAATTATGTGGGAAGTAAAAGAGTGGCCATATCTATCTTATGGTAACTTCAGATGAAAATAATTGAGAAATGAAAAAAAGCCATTTTAGGACATGAGAATCCACTCAAAAGAGAATGTATCCATGATTTGAGGTGTTTGACATGTAAAATTACTACATTAGACTCTCATTGTAGTGGTGATTTTATATCTAATTCTCTTGTTAGAAGAATATGCATTCTTTCCACAATAATACTATATCGAATGATTACTACAAATTTATTATTGAGGGCTAATAGGAATTGATAAAATAGTTGGAGATATTTGAAATATATTAAATTTAAAAATTCTATTTTGTAATCATGAAGAAGTACTAATATGATAATTTATTTTTTATAGATCAAATATATACCTCAAATAATTCAATTTGTTTATGATCAATATTACATTATGGGAATATGCTAATGATTCATAACTTATTAGAGTGTTCAGGTCTTTGATAGTTGTACTATGCCAATAATGGAGGATTTAGGTTCTAGAATCACCACATCCTATTGATACCACTTAAGGGGGAGTAAGGAAGATAATTAAATAAAATAATCATGTTGATGATTCACTATAATTATAATGTCTCGTGATATCATCTATAAGAATTGAGCCATAGAAAATGCACGAGGATGATGATTCCGGCACAAAACATTTGAGTATATAAAAATTATACAAGGATAGATCTCAACAATAATGATCTGATATATGAAGTACTCATTAGAAATTTTTAAACATTTAGTATTAATTATAATTTAAAAAAAATAAAATTATTACATTTATTAACAATTTTAACAAAAATCTGTTTATCCATTAATATGAAGAACCAAAGTCATGGTTTACAATAAATTATATCATGAAATACCATTTCCAAATTAATTCACTATTTTTTCATTCATCATTTATTTATTTTTTAGACTAAACTCAATAGTCACAATCCAAAGATTGATTACCTTTAAACACAGTTTGATTCATCAAATAATTTTTAAAATTATAATTACATTAATAATATCAGTTTCTGTTAAATTCCTTTTCATAATAATTCATCTCAGTCAAAAATAAAATGGTTATCCATATAAACATGAATAATCATTTAAAAACAATCCAATTCATGGTCAAAGAGAAAACTGTATTCCTCTATATATTATTACATATTTATATTTCATGAAACATAATAATCATTTTGCACATTTCAAATGAAAATTTTGTTTCCAAGTTGTTCAAATAAGAACCAACTTCATATATGTTTTAAGGTTATTGTGAGTGAATTCACTATACTGAACTACTGTTTGTAATTTGATTAAATTATATTTGTATAGTTTATTTTATACATGATTTTTTCATACCATAATAGCATTAGTACTTATATTTCCACTATTTACATGGTATTACACAGATATTATTGGTCATATAAAAAAGGTATAAAAATTATTAGCTATAATGAGAACCTTTAGATACTACGAAACTAATCATAATTATATGTCATATTCTCTAGATTCATTATAATATCATGATACATAATATGTTAGTCTATCTGGTTTTGGGGGCTCATAAGAATTGAGACATCCTTTCATGAAGTTCACACTTTTTGATCTCGAGTATAAAAGATCGCGGGAACTGGCCGGCCAAACAGAGCACCACATGTATTATGTTTCATTGGTTGGTCCTATAAACAAACTTGTGTAGCGGTCTATCGACAAGAGAGAATTATCAATGTATTCCATTTTATTGTGTACTTTGACTTAAGTAAAAAATAACAAGAAATTTATGACCTGTACATGTATTCTTATTGGGTTGATAATTTGTTTCCTAACATTGGTTGAATGATCAATCTATTATTTACCATTTCCATGCCGAAGATGATATGTCGCATTTATATAGTTGATTGAGATCATAGAAAAATTATTAATTACATGGAAATGGTTATTAATGGTATGTCCATATAGTATGTTCAATAAATAAATAAACTCATTATGTATGATGACATAGATTATGAATATGTTTTTGAGATATCTTTCAATAATGAGATTATATTACTCAAAGGGATTTCGTAGGATGTTTTCAAAACTGTAACATTAAATATATCCTTATTTTCCTAAATAGATAGCTAGAATATACTTCTATAAAATGAGTTACTATCATTAATATTGAGAAAATGATCTAGTGTGTCACACAATAAATGTATCCACATGTTCTACCTATTCAGTTGAATATGAGTTTAAGATGATGTGGACCCCACATGTGGGGGCTGGAAATGTTACAGTGTGATAATTTATAAGTGAACTATTTCAATTATATTATTATATTTTTAAGAACAATTATTCAATAAATTTATCAGGTTATTCACAAATTTTTTTATCATAAGTTTGAATATGATTAAAATTTAGGTTATGAAATGATCATAACCCAATCATGGTTCGTAAAATTATTTTGAGAGATTATAAGATAATTTAGTGATTCTTATTTCATTATGAGAAAATATAAAGTGTTAAAAGTGGGTGATAAAATATTCATGGTAGTTATGATATATATAATTAAGGCATCATGGTGTAGAAGTTGTTAAATTAAATTTCTTACTTTCACAGGGCCAAAGATCAATTTGTTTTATTATAACCTTGGTATATAGACTTAGATTAGAATCGTGAATAGTAATATCAATGATTTAGATGAATTTAGTGGGAGTATCCTTCCTCTCATATCCACTCATGGTTAGAGAGTTAGAATTTGAAGGATGAAAAAGGAATGATCAATCTCTCTACCTTAATCGAGTCCTTGTTCTTCACATGATCAAATGGAAATTGTAGAACACATTTATTTCCCATTATTTCACAAAAGAATTGGAAATTAAAAATCTAATATCCATGGTGTACATATATAATATTTAATGAATTCCTATATTGGATCCTTTGACCAATAAAAAACTGATGGAGGGAGAATAAAATTAGTGATTTTGATTGAATTATATACTATTTAATATTTTAGTTTATATTTTTCTTGATGATTAAATTTAATTACAAATAATCCTTTGATAAATTGAGGAATGTTTTTTTATTTTTTATTTTTAACATGAATATGAACCCATAATATTTAATTACATATTTCTAATCCTTATAATGTTTCAATTTTTCCTTCAATATATATCAAAGGGAACATGTAAATATTTATATAGAATAGTTTCAAACTTTTGGTTAAAATTTACACAATTTAGATATATGTTTTAGATATGTCAACCACAACCCTAAAAATGAGTTGATACGAGAATATATCATTGAAATATGGTCAATTTAAGATAATTGTTTCCTAAAAATAAATTATTATAGAAATTATTAATATAATCTATGTTCATTTCTTATAGCTATCATTATGATGGATTTCTTGTCAGAGTATGTTGTGAGCATGTTTTTTATTGTCTGCTGATACTGGTAGTTTAAAGGGGTAGTCTGATGGGATGATATCTTATTATGTAATCCTAAATTATAGGACTTAAAACAAATACATTTTAGGTGATATATGCATGAAATAAAAAATTACACATAAAATAACACAACTACTAAATTCTAAATAAAAAACATCGTTCATTTCCAATTATAGGGAGGGTGATTGACAATAACTACACCCCATTAATTATGCAGGTGAAAAAATATATTAATAATACATTATATAAATTATATATTATTTTGTTATATATATTTATATATGTTTATATTAATATTTCCTTAAATCTCTGCCCCAACCAAACATGATGCTAACAATGACAGTCATTGTGCTACATGCCAAATCTATTAGACACCCTGAAATCAAAAAATATATTTCAAGGGCCCTTATTTATGTCCAAATAGAACCAAAAAATGTTTTAATATTTCAAAAATTCAATTTAAATATTTTAAATTTGATGAAATTATGTTGAATTCTATGATATGTGTTGATAATTTATTTAAATTATTTTAATTTTATATTAATGTAATAAAATTTTCCTTGATTCTAATTCTGTTAATTTTAATTTTTTATGATATTTAATTTAATTTTGATTGATCACAAGCTTAGACCATCATGTTCATGTTATGTTTAATTTTATTTATCATAATTATTTATTTTGATTATTTAAAATGTAATAATAATTTTTTTTCACAATTTTTTCCTTGAAATTCCATCTTTAATTTGTATTGGGGAATATGTTTCCCCATTTTAGTGATAAAATTTAATTTTTCACCTCAATGTCACCCCACAAGCACGTCAATATAATATGTAATGATCATAGGTGTTCGAAGATACATGGAAAAGTTGAGAGCTAATGTTAACCAAATATATGTAATTCGTTGTAGTTTGGGAACTATAAATAGAGTCAGATATTGACATAATGATTTCTAATAAAGACTTATTTAATACATATTTTACTCAATCAATTATTCCATGGTTAACAACGTATGATGAAATAATTTTTTTTTCCATTAAGAGGTTAATTTTTTATGAATCTTCTATTACATGATATCATAGTATAATAATAGTAATACATAGATAAAAATTAATATATGTTTGATGAAAATGTTTTATTTAATGAATTTTTAATTAGTGTGTTCAATCACATAAAAAACCTTTTCAAGTAGAAAATAAACTAATTCAATAACATTAATAAAAATCCATCCAAAAAATATTAATTTGATTGATTAAGTCTATTTAATTTGAACAAAGCCATACGTTTTACCTATTATTTATACCTATTTGAGGTATCCTCTCTCTATTTGGTTATTTGAATGAATGCATTGTGTCGATATAACTTATGTGGGAAGTAAAAGAGTGTCCATATCTATCTTATGGTAACTTCAGATGAAAATAATTGAGCAATGAAAAAAAATCCATTTTAGGACATGAGAATCCACTCAAAAGAGAATGTATCCATGATTTGAGGTGTTTGACATGTGAAATTACTACATTAGACTCTCATTGTAGTGGTGATTTTATATCTAATTCTCTTCTTAGAAGAATATGTATTCTTTCCACAATAATACCATATCGAATGATTACTACAAATTTATTATTGAGGGCTAATAGGAATTGATAAAATAGTTGGAGATATTTGAAATATATTAAAATTAAAAATTCTATTTTGTGATCATGAAGAAGTACTAATATGAAAATTTATTTTTTATAGATCAAATATAAACCTCGAATAATTAAATTTGTTTATGATCAATATTACATTATGATAATATGCTAATGATTCATAAATTATTAGAGTGTTCAGGTCTTTGATAGTTGTACTATGCCAATAATGGAGGATTTATGTTCTAGAACCACCACATCCTATTGATACCACATAATGGGGAGTAAGGAAGATAATTAAATAAAATAATCATGTCGATGATTCACAATAATTCTATTGTCTCGTGATATCATCTATACGAATTGAGCCATAGAAAATGCACGAGGATGATGATTCCCGTACAAAACATTTGAGCATATAAAAATTATACAAGGATAGATCTCAACAATAATGATCTGATATATGAAGTACACATTATAAATGTTTAAACATTTAGTTTTAATTATTATGTAAAAAAAATAAAATTATTACATTTATTAACAATTTTATCAAAAATATATTTATCCATTACTATGAAAAACTAACATCGTGGTTTATAATAAATTATATCATGAAATACCATTTCCAAATTAATTCACTATTTTTTCATTCATCATTTATTAATTTTCTAGATTGAACTCAATAGTCACAATCCAAAGATTGATTACCTTTAAACACAGTTTGATTCATCAAATAATTTTTAAAATTATAATTACATTAATAATATTAGTTTTTGTTAAATTCCTTTTCATAATAATTCATATCAATCAAAAATAAAATGGTTATCCATATAAACTTGAATAATAATTTAAAAAAAATCCAATTCATGGTCAAAGAGAAAACTGGATTCCTCTATATATTATTACATATTTATATTTCATGAAACATAATAATATTTTTACACATTTCAAATGAAAATTTTGTTTCCAATTTGTTCAAATAAGAACCAACTTCATATATGTTTTAAGGTTATTGTGAGTGAATTCACTATACTAAACTACTGTTTGTTATTTGATTAAATTATATTTGTATTGTTTATTTTATACATGATTTTTTCATACCATAATAGCATTAGTACTTATATTTCCACTATTTACATGGTATTTCACATATATTATTGGTCATATAAAAAAGGTATAAAAATTATTAGCTATAATGAGAACTTTTAGATACTACGAAACTAATCATAATTATATGTCATATTCTCTAGATTCATTATAATATCATGATACATAATATGTTAGTCTGTCTGGTTTTGGGGGCTCATAAGAAATGAGACATCCTTTCATGAAGTTCACACTTTTTGATCTCGAGTATAAAAGATCGTGGGAACTAGCCGGCCAAATAGAGCACCTCATGTATTTTGTGTCATTGGTGGGTCCTATAAACAAACTTGTGTAGCGGTCTATCGACAAGAGAGAATTATCAATGTATTCCATTTTATTGTGTACTTTGACTTAAGTAAAAAATAACAAGAAATTTATGACATGTGTATGTATTCTTATTGGGTTCATAATTTGTTTCCTAACATTGGTTGAATGATTAATCTATTATTTACCATTTCCACGCCGATGATGATATGTCTCATTTATATAGTTGATTGAGATAATAGAAAAATTATTAATTTCATGGAAATGGTTATTAATGTTATGTCCATATAGTATGTTCAATAAATAAATAAACTCATTATGTATGATGACATAGATTATGAATATGTTTTTGAGATATCTTTCAATAATGAGATTATATTACTCAAAGGGAGTTCGTAGGATGTTTTCAAAACTGTAACATTAAATATATCCTTATTTTCCTAAATAGATAGCTAGAATATACTTCTATACAATGAGTTACTATCATTAATATTGAGATAATGATCTAGTTTGTCACACAATAAATGTATCCACATGTTCTACCTATTCAGTTGAAAATGAGTTTAAGATGATGTGGACCCCACATGTGGGGGCTGGAAACGTTACAGTGTGATAATTTATAAGTGAACTATTTCAATTATATTATTATATTTTTAAGAACAATTATTCAATAAATTTATCATGTTATTCACAAATTTTTTTATCATAAGTTTGAATATGATAAAAATTTAGGTTAGGAAATGATCATAACCCAATCATGGTTCGTAAAATTATTTTGAGAGATTATAAGATAATTTAGTGATTCTTATTTCATTATGAGACAATATAAAGTGTTAAAAGTGGGTGATAAAATATTCATGGTAGTTATGATATATATAATTAAGGCATCAAGGTGTAGAAGTTGTTAAATTAAATTCCTTACTTTCACAGGGCCAAAGATCAATTTGTTTTATTATAACCTTGGTATATAGACTTAGATTAGAATCGTGAATAGTAATATCAATGATTTAGATGAATTTAGTGGGTGTATCCTTCCTCTCATATCCTCTCATGGTTAGAGAGATAGAATTTGAAGGAAGAAAAAGGACAGATCAATCTCTCTACCTTAATCGAGTCCTTGTTCTTCACATAATCAAATGGAAATTGTAGAACACATTTATTTCCCATTATTTCGCAAAAGAATTGGAAATTAAAAAACTAATATCCATGGTGTACATATATAATATTTAATGAATTCATATATTGGATCCTTTGACCAATAAAAAACTGATGGAGGGAGAATCAAATTAGTGATTTTGATTGAATTATATACTATTTACTATTTTAGTTTATATTTTTCTTGATGATTAAATTTAATTACAAATAATCCTTTGATAAATTGAGGAATGTTTTTTATTTTATATTTTTAACATGAATATGAACCCATAATATTTAATTACATATTTCTAATGCTTATAATTTTTCAATTTTTCCTTCAATATATATCAAAGGGAACATGTAAATATTTATATAGAATAATTTCAAACTTTTGGTTAAATTTTACACAATTTAGATATATGTTTTCGATATGTCAACCACAAACATAAAAATGAGTTGGTACGAGAATATATCATTGAAATATGGTCAATTTAAGATAATTGTTTCTTAAAATTTATTTATTATAGAAATTATTATTATAATCTATGTTCATTTCTTATAGCTATCATTATGATGGATTTATAATCAGAGTACATTGTGAGCATGTTTTTTATTGTCTGCTGATACTGGTAGTTTGAAGGGGTAGTCTGATGGGATGATATCTTACTCTGTAATCCTAAATTATAGGACTGAAAACAAATACATTTTAGGTGATATATGCATGAAATAAAAATTACACATAAAATAACACAACTATTAAATTATAAATAAAAAACATCGTTCATCCCCAATTATAGGGAGGATGATTGAAAATAACTACACCCCATTAATTATGTAGGTGAAAAAAATATATTAATAATACATTATATAAATTATATATTATTTTATTATATATATTTATATATGTTTATATTAATATTTCCTCAAATATATACCCCAGCCAAACTTGATATTAACAATGACAGTTATTGTGCTACATGCCAAATCTATTAGACACCCTGAAATCAAAAAATATATTTCAAGGGCTCTTATTTATGTCCAAATAGACCCAAAAAATGTTTTAATATTTCAAAAATTCAATTTAAATATTTTAAATTTAATGAAATTATGTTTAATTCTATGATATGTGTTGATAATTTATTTAAATTATTTTAATTTTAGATTAATGTAATAAAATTATCCTTGATTCTAATTCTATTAATTTTAATTTTTTATGATATTTAATTTTATTTTGATTAATCACAAGCTTAGACCATCATTTTCATTTTATGTTTATTGTTATTTATCATAATTATTTATTTTGATTATTTAAAATGTAATAATAATTTTTTTTTTCAGAATTTGTTCCTTGAAATTCCATCTTTAATTTGTATTGGGGAATATGTTTCCCCATTTTAGTGATAAAATTTAATTTTTCACCTCAATTTCACCCCACAAGCACGTCAATATAATATTTAATGATCATAGGTGTTTGAAGATACATGGAAAAGTTGAGAGCTAATGTTAACCAAATATATGTAATTCGTTGTAGTTTAGGAACTATAAATAGAGTCAGATATTGACATAATGATTTCTAATAGCGACTTATTTAATACAATTTTCACTCAATCAATTATTCCATGGTTATCAACATATGATGAAATAATTTTTTTTTTCCATTATGAGGTTAATTTTTTATGAATCTTCTATTACATGATATCATAGTATAATAATAATAATACATAGATAAAAATTAATATATGTTCGATGAAAATGTTTTATTTAATGAATTTTTAATTAGTGTGGTCAATCACATAAAAAACCTTTTCAAGTAGAAAATAAACTAATTCAATAACATTAATAAAAATCCATCCAAAAAATATTAATTTGATGGATTAAGTTTATTGAATTTGAACAAAGCCATACGTTTTACCTATTATTTATACCTATTTGAGGTATCCTCTTTTTATTAGGTTATTGGAATGAATGCAGTGTGTTGATATAACTTATGTGGGAAGTAAAAGAGTGGCCATATCGATCTTATGGTAACTTCAGATGAAAATAATTGAGCAATGAAAAAAAATCCATTTTAGGACATGAGAATCCACTCAAAAGAGAATGTATCCATGATTTGAGGTGTTTGACATGTGAAATAACTACATTAGACTCTCATTGTAGTGGTGATTTTATATCTAATTCTCTTCTTAGAAGAATATGTATTCCTTCCACAATAATACTATATCGAATGATTAATACAAATTTATTATTGAGGGCTAATAGGAATTGATAAAATAGTTGGAGATATTTGAAATATATTAAAATTAAAAATTCTATTTTGTAATCATGAAGAAGTAATAATATGAAAATTTATTTTTTATAGATCAAATATAAACCTCGAATAATTCAATTTGTTTATGATCAATATTACATTATGAGAATATTCTAATGATTCATAACTTATTAGAGTGTTCAGGTATTTGATAGTTGTACTATGCCAATAATGGAGGATTTATGTTCTAGAATCACCACATCCTATTGATACCACTTAATGGAGAGTAAGGAAGATAATTAAATAAAATAATCATGTTGATGATTCACTATAATTCTAATGTCTCGTGATATCATCTATAAGAATTGAGTGATAGAAAATGCACGAGGATGATGATTCCCGCACAAAACATTTGAGTATATAAAAATTATACAAGGATAGATCTCAACAATAATGATATGATATATGAAGTACACATTATATGTGAGGGATGTAGAATGGAGTCATAAAATCCCTCATGTACTAAATATTATTGTGTAAATTGAGAGATTGGAATCCCTTTGGTTCAAATTGAACCAAAAACTAGAAACTATTCACATTACTTAAACATTACTTCCAAGAAGCATGACTTGAATCACTAAATATAATATTAATAAAATATATAAGTCACTTCTAAAATGTTTTAAAATTTTTAAATAGTAGATATGGATATGAATATTTTCATATCTTTTGTCCTTATGGTAAATAAGAAAATAAAATTTCATGCTATGGTGATAATGTCTATAACTTATTAAATGGGACAGGTGAACTGACCATCTATGAATCTAAATATATATAGGGAGGTCAATGACAATGTGGTAGTATAATTTCCATCTAGAAAGAAAGACCAGTAGTAGAGTAATTTAACAATAGAAAATAGAAAGTAAGTAAATCCATCTTCTTCATGTATACTTTATGATAAATACGGTCTATCTATATCTTAATTTTGGGAATTATATATAGAATGTGACTCATATATGTGTATTAAAATACAATAACCAAGTAGATTGTAAAATATTGAAAGGGTGATGGGTATTTTTTTAGAAGAAATTGGTTCATGAATAAAAATATTAGTGGTAGAATATTTCCATCTCATAATGCATAGTCGTTTGGTTATTTTGTTATATATTTATTTTTTTGTACTATATATTTCTAGAATCCATATCTCAGTGTAATATTTAGATTCTAGGGGATTTAATTTCATATTTGGAAATAAAGTTTTTCCTACGTATATGGAAAACATATGTTATAATGTGGAACACTATAACAATGAATTGTATAAACATGAACATGAAAATGTATTTTTATCGATCAATGATGAATCCAGTGAGAATTAATTAGATCCTATCCACCTAACGAACAATAGGATACGTTACGTAAATGAAAATATTATAAGAAAATAACATTATGTAGTGTATTTAGACAATATTATGTTATACCCCTCATATGTATTTTATTCTTGTTTATAATTCAAAATGACTAAAAATCCCTTTAGTCAAAAATGAGGAAGAGAAACAGACCTATTAGAGTTGATTTATACTGATTTATAAAATCTATTTCTAGTAGAGGTTTGGGGTGGAATTTATTATTTCAATAAATTTACTGTTGAATTTAATAGGTATTTTCATATTTAATTAGTGAAGTATAAGTATTTTTCCTTTTATATATTTAAGGAATTTCATAATGAAGCAGGTAATCATCTTTGTGAAAATATTATGAAGCTACTATCAGACCATAATATGGAATATCTAAACCATGAATTTATCAATAACTTAAAGGATTGTGGGATAATATCAGAAATAAATATTAATTATACCCATTCGAGGAATGGTGTTATGGAATGGTGGAATCATACCTTACATGACAGTGAAATATTGATAATTAGTCTTGAAACTCTACGTTTATCTTCTTGGAGATATTCAAATTATATGACAACATATACACTAAATTGAGTTCCAATAGTAGTAATAGATGTGATTTTAGATTATTTATGGTTTGGAAATAAATATTCATTGTTTCATATACATGTATGTTGGTGTTTGATGTTTTTAAGGATATTTATAATTTCAAACTACAATATTAAAGCGCAACATGCATCTCTATAGGTTACCCTAAGTAAAATAAGGGATATTATAAATAAAACCCTTTAAATTTAAATTTATTATGGAAATACACTCCATATTTATTTAAAGGGGACAAATTTCAAATTGAAATAACAGAGAAATATTTACATTGATGAATTCGATGATGTAGATGTAAAAGAGTTGGTATGTGAATAATTTACACAAGGGTTAATTGGTGATGATGATGTTCTTGATAAACTAGCACTGCGGAGAATTATTATAGTGTTTAAAGAAATAGAGATATATGAAATTATTATTAACATTCCATGTGACACATTCCTAACTGAGGACACTGAACCTTTAACTTATAAAAATAGAAATTAATGGAATGGATGATTTTAAGTTGAATGATTCTTTTAAATCTGAGATTTATTATATATACCAAAATAATCTTTTAATTTTAATCATCCTTATTCTGATGTGAAACATATCTGAAGTAATTGGGTATTCCAGAATAATATATAAATGGATATTCAAGTAGATACCTGTAAATAGTGATTGGATTTCAAGGGATTTAGGAAACACTAAGGCATAACCTATGATGAAAATATCTCAGCTGTTGTAATGATAGAATCCTTCAAAATATTACTTCAAATAGAGACCATCTAGGATTATAATATTTGAATAATAGATTTCAAATGTTATTTCATAATTGGGATGTTGGTTGACGATATATATATGATACAAATATAAGGTTTTAATACATAAAATTATTCCAATAAATCACAGAATCTTTATAGATACATTTTTGGATTAAATTAGGCATAAAAATCCTTGAATGCTAATTTTAATGAGTGAATAAGGGAATTTGGTTTCACTATGAATTAAAGTGACCCATATATCTATTAATGGTAAGTGGGAATTCCATTATTTTCAAAATATTATATATTTATGACATATTAATAATGGGAAATGAAGTAAAAGTATTAAAATTAGTGAATACATTGTTAAATGTATGATTATACATGAAGGAATTAGTCCAAACAACCTATATTCTAGGGATCATTTTGATTCAAGATAAAACCTTGAGGTTTCTTGGGATATATCAAAGTATATATATCGACTAGGAAATCATATGGTACAATATAAGAAAAATCCACGATATAATTTCTTCCTATGTAAAATAGTATTAATATCATTATGAAAAAGATTCCATATAAATAAGAAGTGATTCAAAGGAGGAGGAGAATACTATATCTATTGGAAGGGTTTTTTATTATGAATTCCATGTTATGTTCTAGTTTTGAAATTTCCATTGATTTAAGCATGGTTGGTAGATATCCATGAAATCTAAGAGTGGTTGAAATGGTATCTATAATAAATATCCAAAATTACATAAATCGTAAAAATTATTTGTTTATAGTGTATAGAATACATGGGGATCTATTCATGAGGAGATGAAATTTTGTTAAATTCTAGACATTTCAAGATGATCTAAAAATGCATTAAGGATTTTTATATTTCATTAATTATGGAATAGTGATCTGGAGAAGTTTGAAGTAGTCTATGAACATGGATTATATTGTAGAATATGAATATATATTAGTATCATATTAAGCTATGGAATCCATTTAGATTATAATATTTGTCTTAGATCTTTTCATTTTACCTAGCTATGTTGAAAATATTATAGTTTATTTTGATAATAATAATATACTATTATTTTCCTTGGATCCTAGGTAAAAATTAATGATGAATCATTTAATTCATATGTATCATATATTGAGTGATGTTACATAATTATTTAATGTTGTAGTGAGAAAAGTATCCAAAAATATAACATGGTAGAACCTTTAACTAAACAAATATCTCAGTGGAATCATGACTCTGATGTGAGTGATAGTAGGATTGTATTTTATGGTAGTTGGTTCTAGTAAAATTTGTAAGGTTGTGAGTTAGTTCTAGTGACTCAACTCTAGTATGTATATTGATTACCACAAAATATATACAGTTCTATGATTAAATGGGTCTTTTCTTACCATAATTGTGTTTACACTTCAACATCCAATATTTACATGATACTGTTATTATATACTATGTTTCAAAAAGTTAAATAAATTCCCAAAAATAATTACATCATTGAGTTACAATGATAGTATTCTAAAATTGGCTTTATATGGTCAAGATACATCATAATGATGGAACATAGAGGATTTTATACTCCCATGTGTTGAGGGCTTAAAATAATTGAAACCACTTCTCATGATGTTCTCACCTGCTGATCTGGAATAGAGGTGAACATGAAGACTACACCACCAATAGTGAAACCACATATTTTAGGTGACATTGGTTTTATCATAAAGGATCATTTGTGTTGCAATATTTAATTTAGATCATTATTATCATCTTCTATTTTATCATATAATTATTGTAAGTAAAAAACGGTGACATTGAATTCTGAATGAGGTATCTTATTTTTAGTTGGACATTAGTGGTATGTCATTGGTAGAATGATGATGGGATAATTTATCACTTCTATTCAGATGGATAGATATCTCATGGGAATATTTAAAATTGATGTTATTTCATTTATTTATCCATGACCATGACGATTGAAGGTAAGTCGATCTAGTAAGATAAATTAATATATAATTCAAAAAATTATGATACCATAGAGTGTACATCTTTATTTATGTGATTTCATGAGATAGAGAAATTATTTTACATAATGAATGTTCATAAGATGATATCATAGAAATGGCATTACATATATTCAGTGGGGCCTTGATGGGTGTTGTTCTATGAGTTACAGTCACTACTATTGTGGTATGAACATATATGGTCAAAAAAATTGCATCCATACGTTCCACCTATCAAATGAATATGAGATTAGGACAAAGTGGGGCCCACATATCTAGGTTAGTGATCACTGAAATATTATTGATCAAAATAATAATAATTAAAATATATAATTAATGATTTGAATAATTATTATTGAAATTATTTCTCATGTTATTAACATTTTATTGAAGAAAAAACATCAATCTGAGAAATCTGTAAATTTTTGACTAAACATAACAAATTTGAGAATTGATATATTATTTAGGGAGGTTATGATAAATTTTAATGGATAATATTTTATCAAATGACATGTTAAATTATTTTCAATGGGTTATAGTATATCGATTTAATTTTTGAAAACTTAATTTATCTCATTAATGTGAAAAATGGTATTTAATGTAGTCTATTATGTTCCTAGGACCAAAGTTAAATTATTGAAACGATAAAAATTCTATAAAAATAAATTTTATCCCATTGAATAATTATATAAACCATTTAAAAGAATTTATATTGGGAATATCTCTTAACCTCCCCTCTCAATGTAACATAGAGATAATATGAATGAAGGTAAATGATCTGTTTATCACATTATCTAAATCAATTCTACATTCTTAACATGATATAATGTATGTTGTATTATAATTTTAATTCCAATACTAGAACATTGTAATAAAAGATCAAAAATATAAGATTTCTATTGAATGTTCTGATGATATAAAGGATTCCAAAATTCAATCTTTGGGTACATGAAACACAAAAAATATTTAATTTAAATCGTTTTATCCAGTGAAGAAGGTAATATTCATGATTTCATTAGATCATTTTATTTATTTTTAAATTTAATGGAACATGATCCTTTGATAAATTCAATTATGGAATGTTTCATTAGGGAATAAATATGACCTTGAACCCCTATTGGGGTTGATTTGTTTCTTCTAGATGGTGGGTTATGATGGAGTCAGTTATTAAAGGACTAATCACATTAAGATACCATTTTCATTCTTAAAATAATCCCCCAATAGTTCCTTCATCCATAACTAGTTACATACCTTCTTTCCAAAGGCATGTGTTTGATTGGGGTTTCATACTCGATGATTCTGCTGGATTCACATTAGTTGAGAGGATAGGAGGTCTGACTCATCACACCCTTTGGGGGTTGGGGAATTATTCCCTATTCTAAGACTCCCTTATATATTTATGATATGTGCATGAATATAATCATAATATTGATAAAAGACTAGTTACCCTAAAAAATGATTCAGAGGATAATTTTTTTTTGTATAAAATTCTAAGATTTCAATAGTGAATCTATCTTCCCATGTTTTATTTTTCTTAATCTATTTCTGAAGTAATGGGTAGCTGATTTTGTGCTAAATCCATATAACAAGTTACATCTATTTTTTTCCCATGCTGTGAGGTAGTTAGTTTTCCAAGGAGGGTATTAATCAATTATATGGAATCATATATATCACCGTTATTGTAGGAATAAAAAGACATGTACTTATTTAAAACCCTATGAAGTTCCATGGAATAATGAATGGATATATTTGGGAGTTTATGGAAATCCAATATTTAAGATCATGTCTCGAGGAGTCATCCTACATTTCCTGGTTGTGGTAGGGATCGGAGTTATCATAGTTTGATAATTCCTTTGGGACTATCCCCAATATAGATTCCCTCATATGTGGGATATTTATATCTTGCCACTCGTTAGGGATTACATACTAAGACTTGCTTGGGTAGTGGTGATTAATGATGTCATTGATGTGTCCATTGTGACTCCTTATACCCAGGTGAGCCACAATTGGTGTGAGAATCAATAGATAGAAAGAGATCAACATCATTGAATTTGTATGTATAACTTGTTTACTGAGATATCCTATGGATATTAATATAGTTCTCAGGTGTTAGAGTGGCATCCCACAAATCCTACATTTTAAAGGAATCAAAATCAATTAACTTCAATTGATTTATTAGTCCACTAAGTGATGATGTAGAATAAGAATATTTTGGGAATGATTGGGTCCTGATGATTAAAATTTTAGAGACATGGGGCCAACATCGAATGGGATACATATTGGGGCATAGGACTCAGGGTGGATACCTAAGTATCTAGGATATTGTAGGAATGATAGTCCTTTAATTTCAATTAATTGGGACACACATTCTGATATTTCCCTATATATGGGACACATCATATTATTCCTCAGGTCAAGGATTACTACCTTAGGTTTCCCATTACCTGGTTGAAGATTATGATGAAAATGATATGGTCATTATAGATCAGTAATCACACTTGAGCCATTATCAATGTGAGAAAAAAGGTAATGAAAATGATCAGCCTCACTACATCTGGATATAGGGAATATATAATAAGATAGCCCCTTAGATGGTTAATATAGATCTCAGGCCTCAGAGAGGTATCCTACATTTCTTTTTTTTATACTAATTATATTATTCATTGTTACTTTAATTGGGGATTACAAAATTGTGTTTCCCTTTATCTGAGGCATAGACACTAAGGGTGGAAATGGTTATGAAGCCTTGGGATTCCGATTTTATCTAACCTAATTGCCTTACCGACCTATATTGTTACCTTACTGACATTCATTGATTGTATGTCTCGACATATCAAAGTATGTCATAACATTTTTTTATTTTTCACACATATCCAAACACAAGTGCATGACACATTTGGATTTTCTGAGGGAAGTTGTGTATCCTGGATGGCATGATTGTGGGTCATCACATGATCAAGGATAAATTTTCCAATGTACATCACAATACCTATCTGGTTGATTGTAGAAGCAATCACATGATATTGGATTTCATTCCTCTAGGGAATCACATTCCCAAGTGTCATCATGAGAGCTGGATGACACACATGAATAGTGTCACGAGATACAATGTGACATGTCTTGGATGGTGTCTCATGCCCT
Source organism: Viscum album (assembly GCA_963277665.1). Classification (NCBI taxonomy): domain Eukaryota; kingdom Viridiplantae; phylum Streptophyta; class Magnoliopsida; order Santalales; family Viscaceae; genus Viscum; species Viscum album. The sequence continues at coordinate 185,449,544 of OY728133.1, read as the reverse complement.
GGATGAAATCCCTAGAGGGAATCGTGAGACATGGATGGATTACCCAAAAGACATCGTAAGAGGAAGTTGAGACATGCAGATACTATCGCAGGACATAGCTTCCATGTGCTGGTTTTGTTATATGTGTTTTTCAACATTTTTGGAGTACATATTAAGGCATTAATGACAAACCAAATGGGTTTAACAAGACATGGTAGGAATTCTCTAGGGTCACCATGTGACTTAAATTAACATGTTTAGTGTCCTTCAAATGATCCAAATATTATACCAATGGATCATTGTGAGATTTGGAATACATGCCTTAGTTTTGTCACTTGTATTAGGTGGTCCACATGATTCACATGAAGACAACCATATATGTCATTCATGTAAGACTCCTAACAATATTATTTGTTCTTTTTTTCTATTTTGAATGATATTTATTTAGATTAAATTTATTTGAATTTTTGAAAATTATATAACATGTGTGGTATTTTATTCACATGTCCTTCGAAATACACTTTTCATAAACTATGAGTGATCTGATGAAGTTATTTATGCATGCCTAAGGATCACTCTAGTTGAACCCCAAATCATTAAGGGTGGGAATTTGGTTTTGTGGTGATATTATCTACCCTTTGAAATTATCTCTAGTACAGGTGAGTTTGGGTGTTATAAGGACAACTATTCATTTGAAGTGTAGTGGATAGTTTTATCATGCTTGGGTAGAGGATTTATGGTCCTCACAACCCCAATTGTTAACTTAATAATGGTTTTTATCTCATGAATATATGATATGTAATGCCCCGACCCCAGTTACCCAGAGTCGGTGCATTATACATAACATTGGCATGATCACAAGAAAGATCAAATATCGAAAGACCGATTGGTTTAGTAGCCTTGGAAACACTAGATATATTCATAAAGTTTTACATTACATATTAAAGTGATAAACTACTACAAAAACATAGTCTCCATATTCCCCACTCATATCCCCACATGAAATTCCTACAGGTCATTCATAACTTACTTCTTCACATCCTGGGAAAAATAAAACATAGAAAATGGGTGAGCTCAAATGCCCAGTAAGGAAAACAATATTGTGGAAACTTTCAAAAATAAGCATAAACTTTTAAGGCAATGTATAACTAAAACAAAAGCCTTTTAAACTTGAACATAAACATAGTATGGAAAAAGTAAAATGAAATAATGCCATTTACTTATTCACATGGATATTCTACTAATCAAATAATCACATGCAATATCAATAACCACTTTCATAATGATGGAATCCATAATGCCAGACTATCATAACCACATAGCCAAGGCATTGTGCCAAGAATACAAATAAGATTTTATCAAGGCCTTGTGCCAAGACACTAGTTTGTCTCATGAGACCTACCGATGCATCGAGGATCTATAGCGGGCTCCACCCATCACATATTAAGTCCAATGCATTCCCATATGAAAAGGTTTAAACATAACATAAACATCCGTATTAAAACTAGCATACGAAATGTCAATAATTTCACCATAAACTATGAATGGTATAAAAATAGAACATCCACATTCAAACATATCACAAAACCTTCAATACAATATAGAAGTTTTGTATCATAATAAATCAACTTCAAATAAGCGTAAAATCCATCAAAGGATGTTGACATAGGTGAAATCAAAACTCTTTTTAGAGAAATATCTCTTTATATTTTGAAATCATTTAAGAGTAATATATTTATAAAATAAAACATTTTCTTTGAAAATATTCCTATAAGATTGTATGGGAAGCTTTGACGATTTTATAATGGCGGAAAATAACCGCACCCGCCGTATAAGTTAAAAAAACATTCTTACCTTAATTCTGTCGAAAAGGTTAAAAGCACCTTGTTTGGAAAACGACGAAAAGATTCCTTTATAAAACTCTTATAAAAAGTCAAACAAGGGTATAAATGGATTTAACCCATATTCTTTTAAATAGTAAAAATGTTTTGAAATTCATTTTTAAGAAACATGGATGTGTATGATAAAGAGATCCCAGTAGATTATTACATATAAACAACCTCGGATAATGAAGAGATTGTGAAATAACCCTTACCTTGAACTTTTTCAGGGTTGGGGTAGGTTAACCTCCTTTATAATGGTGAAATAATTGTTATTAAATTATACAAGAATAATATACATTAATATGATATCATATATGATCTTTTAACATTGATTTGTTAATAATATCTTAGTATTATCGTTGTTTCGGGTGTAAAATTACTCGTTTTCTTTTATATGTTTTGTTACGTAAGACATGTTTGTAATGGATAGGTTGTATCTTAATCATATACAGAATGATATCAAGTCCTTAGATACTATTATTAATCATCAAATGAGAATTATACATGAATGGATACGATGGAGAATTAATCTCATCGCGTTCGTGGAGACGGTAGTCCGTACGTACGTACGTACGAGCGACAATATTATTCTTTTGATATTAAAATAATATATAAATGGATGGTATATCATATATAAATAATCATTAACATATTATATTTATTATTTACATGAGTTTCACATCATTATTATACCAATACAAATAATAATATATTGAATAACAATTACACCACGACGTGGAGACGGTAAGCCGTACGTACACACGTATGATGAAATGTTATTCCAAGGGTGGATAGAATACTGAATATGGTTGTACCATATTTATAATAACATCACAGTATATATATGATACTGGAGTTATTATATTATAATGGTAATAACAAAGAAAGAAGAAGTGGAAGAAGAAAATATCATGGAAAAGGGTGGTGAAATCATTACCTCTTCTTCGGGTTCTTCCTTTTGATTTGATCAAAATGGCTCCTTAGGTTGGCTTTATGATCAAAATAAGGAATCTAGGTTGTATTGAGGGAAGTTGGGAGAGTATTTGGGCAGATTTTTTCCGATCCAAAAGGCTTTGAAGGTGTGAAGAAATGAGAATGAGGAGTGCCCTTTTATAAGAGGGGTGAGGGGCACCTTTGGAAAAGCTAGAAATATTAGTTTATAATAAATTCATATTGGGTTTCTAATGGCTCCAAAGTTGATTATTAAAAGGTTAAGGTGTGGATGGGTCGAAAAACACTCAACAAATAGAATTTATATAGGTTTGGGTAATATTATTAACCTTATTTTTAAGTATAAATTCTAAGTTAATTAGTTTCACTTTTACAATGTCTCTTTGTATTTTTATATTATATGGTTAATAAACATACAATATACATACTAGAGACCCACAAGTGGTCCATTAATGATACAAATATCATGATATAAGTCTCTTGGCCGAACCCTAGATTTTTAGGAATTTCATATCAATTAATAATATAATACTTTTTTTTAAAAACTATTTTATGTCAATTTTGACACTATTCAATAGTTGATTTTGGTGAAACTCATAACAGAATTATTACTTCGAAAAAGATAATTAAATCAATCCTAATATGTCATATTATCCTATAAAATTATTTTAATTCATTAAAAGTCTCAAATTATATTTATTTGGGTATTTATAATATCAATTATTTTAAATTTTTACTATTATGGGAATTACTGCATCATCATTGTGCCATAAATAAATTAAATTATTTAATCTCTAAAAATTATAAATAAAATATAATTATGTAGGAAATCGTTTTATCTTTCTAATGAATATTTATAGTCTAAAATCCAACATATATAATCCTATGTAAAAATTGTTTTTCTAAAAGATATATTCTTGTGTCATTTTTGTATTCATTTTAACTTAATTAAAATTAAGTGTCCCTATCACCTAAAAGTGGAAAAATGGGGTCCCAAATCGACCCAAAGATGCCTATGGTCGAACATGTATCAAAAAATAAGGTTAGGATACTTTTTAGGGTAATTAGGTATTATTATAATATTATTGTTTAACCCTTATTTACCGGATTTACCCTTAAACATGCTAAATAAAATATTTATCGAAGTAATTATTCGAAATGTCTAAAAATAAAAGTTACCTATTTACACAATTTGAACATACTGATTCCAAATATGGAATCCATTTTTCAGAATTCAAAACACATAAGTGGAAGAAATTAATTTAAAATTAATTCCCGTTGTTAAAACAAAAAGCGTGTTTTTAAGAGACAATAACTATCAAATGATTGGCACTTGTTTATGTCCGGTTTAATTATAAAATTATGTCCAATGACCAAAATTATATTAAATAGTAAAAATATATTCTAAATATACTTTAAAACCACTCAAATTTATAATTTATCAATATTAATTATTTTGATTAAAAAAGTTGTTTTTAAATAAAATTTAGTAATTTTCACTATTCATCATAATATTAAAGTTATCCGAAAAGTTCTAAAATTTCACCTTAGGATAAAATCGATATTCCAAATCCAAAAATGAAGTCCATTTTGAAATATAAAATATATATAATTTCAAAAAGTAGGTATTACTATTTATAACGGCTAGTTTGATTGGTTATGGTGTGTTAGAACTCAGGGTTGCGTACAACACACACTATCACATTATTCAAAGAGAAGCATACCGTAGAAGCTTGGGGTGTTATATTCTCCCCTCCTTCAAATAATTTCTTCCTAGAAATTTCTAGAATATTTATCACATGAAAAGACTCGGGTGGTTCTTCATCATAAGTTCCCCAAGTTCCCACGTTGCCTCTTCCATCTTATAGTTTCTCCACAAAACTTTTACCAGACGTGTCGTCCGGTTTCTCAGTACTTTTTCTCTCGTATCAAGAATCCTGATGGGCTCTTCGCAATAAGATAGATCAGGTTCCAGTTCTAATTCTTCATAGGTGAGTAGATGCGTTGCGCCAGACATGTATTTCCTCAACAGAGATACGCAGAACACATCGTGAACTTTGGAGAGACTTGGCAGCATTGCCAATCGGTAAGCTACAACCCCAATTCGTTCTTGAATTTCGAAGGGTCCGATGTACCAGGGACTCAATTTACCTTTCTTACCAAAACATATGACTCCCTTCCATGGAGATACCTTCAGGAAAACATGATCACCGACTTGAAATTCCAAATCCTTCCTTCTATTATCAGCATAGCTCTTCTGCCTACTTTGAGCTGCTTTGATGTGATTTTAGATTACCTTCACCTTTTCCAACATTTCCACCACCAGTTCTGGGCCTACAAGTTTTCTTTCACCAACTTCATCCCAACAGGTTCGTGTATGACATCTCTTTCTGTATAATGCTTCATATGGTGCCATCTGAATACTCGAATGGAAGTAATTGTTATAGGAAATTTCTACCAGAGGTAAATATTGATCCCACATACCCTGAAAGTCAACTGAGAAAGATCTCAAGATGTCTTATAAGGTTTGAATAGTCTGTTTTGATTGTCCATTTTTCTGAGGGTGGTAAGCAGTGATCAAATTAAGTTCATTATCCAGGGATTTCTAAAGACTTTTCCAGAATCTTGAAGTAAAACAGGGATCACAATCAGAAACAATCGATAGGGGTACTCCATGAAGTCTCACAACATCATTAATATATAGTCTTGCTAGACGTTCCAGGGGTAGATCTTCTCTTATAGAAAGAAAATGTGCTGACTTGGTAAGAAGATCAACAATAACCCATATTGCATCGTTCCCTCTAGGAGTCTTTGGTAGCCCCATGACAAAGTCCATCGTAATATTGTCCCATTTCCACTCCGATATGGGAAGAGGTTGCATGAATCCTCCAGGCTGTTGCCTTCCAGCTTTCACTTGTTGACAAAACATACATCTTGACACAAAATCATAAATCTCCCTCTTCATGTTGTCCCACCAAAAATGTTCCTTCAATTCTCTATACATTTTGGTGCTCCCAGGGTGTATAGATAAATTGGAACTATGAGCATCATCCAGCAATTCCCTTTTTAGATCAGGTATATCGGGAACACAATGTCTCTTCCCAAATTTCAGAATTCCATCTTCATACAAAAAGTCTCTCAGTCTCCCATCATTCACAACTTTAATCTTCTTTTGGAAATCTTTATCATCGGTCTGAGAACTCTTAATCCTTTCTAGTAAATATGGTTTGGCAACCATTTGAAAAAGCATTGATGTTTCACCTTCCCTGGTTATTCCCATGTCCATCTTCACTAGATCCATCAAAATTAGATCCCTTTCATTTATCATCACGTTCAAAACTCCATGGTCTTTTCTGCTCAAAGCATCTTCCACCTTGTTTTCTTTCCCCAGGTGGTAGTGTATCGTACAATCATAATCCTTGAGTAATTCAAGCCATCTCCTTTTCCTCATGTTGAGTTCTTTTTGTGAGAAAATATACTTCAAACTCTTGTGATCAGTATAAATCTCACATTTTTCACCATAGAGGTAGTGCCTCCATATCATTAAAGAAAAGATCACAGCTTCTAACTCAAGATCATGAGTAGGATAGTTTTTTCATGAATTTTCAACTGTAGTGATGCATAGGCAATAACTCTATCAATCTGCATAAGGACACAACCAAGTCCTTTCTTCGATGCATCACTATAAATAACGAACCCATCATTCCTCAATGGTAGATTCAATATAGGATCATTGACTAATATTCTCTTCATTTCTTCGAAAAATTCTTCACACTATTTTTTCCAAACAAATTTAACCCAATTACGTGTGAGCTTCGTTAATGGGTTATCCAATCAGGCAAAATTCTGGACGAATCGTCGATAATAACCTGCCAAACCAATAAAACTACGTACCTCAGTTATACTCGTAGGTGCTGGCCATTCTTGGATCACCTTGGTCATAAAAGGATCAACATAGATTCTATTTTTAGAGACAATATGGCCAAGAAAAGAAATCTCATGAAGCCAGAATTCACACATACTAAACATCCCATATAATTCATGTCTTCTCAGAGTCTTCAGGATAATGCGCAAGTTATTTTCATGATCTTCGTAGCTTTTGGAGTATACCAAGATATCATCAATAAATACCACCACAAATTCATCAAGATACTCCTTGAAAACTCTATTCATCAGATCCCTGAATACAGAGGGTGCATTAGTCAATCCACAAGGCATTACAGTAAACTCGTAATGCCCGTACCTGGTTCGAAATGCTATATTCGGAATGTCTTCCTTCTTTACACACAAATGATGGTATCCAGATCGAAGTTTAATCTTTGAAAAGTATTGAGCTCCATGCAGTTGTTCAAATAAATCATCAATGCGAGGTAGGGGATACTTGTTCTTTATTGTCGTAGCATTGATCTCCATGTATTCGATACATAACCTCATAGATCCATCTTTATTTTTAATAAAAAGAACAGGGGCTCCCCATGGAGAAACACTAGGGCGAATAAATCCCTTATTACTCAATTCCTCTAGTTGTTTCTTTTGTTCAACTAATTCTACAGTGGCCATTCTATAAGGGGTCTTTGATATAGGCCTTGATCCAGGAATTAAATCAATGGAAAACTCAACTTCTCGTTCTAGAGGATGTCCAGGTAAATCTTTCAGAAACACATCTACATATTCGTTCACAATAGGTACATCCTCTATTTGAACATTCCTTTCCCCACCCACAATCATTTCATTCTCTTCCTCCCCAATAATGGAATTTAGTTGAGCTACTAGGGGTGGATCTAGATAAGAATTAGGTGGTGACGATTCTGCTCTAAAGATAAGGTGTTCCTTATCATCATCATCAAGAATCGTAACCTCTTTCTTCTTATAATAAATCTTCACATCATAGTTCGAAAGACAGTCCATATCGAGGATTATATCAAACTCAGTCATAGGTATAATGATGAGATCAGTAGATAATGAACATTTATGTGCTCTAATGGGGACTGATTCACAAAACTTTGTTGCAATGATACTTCCCTTAGGAGTTTTAACTGACAACTCCCTTGTTAAATCAAATTGGAAATATCTAATTTTCTTAGAAAACTGGGAAGATATGAAACAATGCGATGATTCAGAATCAAATAATGCATTTTCTAAACTTGAGGAAACCATTAAATTACCTGCCACTACGTCTTTTGGAGCTTCTACCTCAGCAGTAGTGATAGCATAAGCTTGGCCTTGATCCCTTGGCCTTTTTTGAGGTATGTTCTCCTGATGCTTAGGACATTCATTTGAATAATGCCCCATCTCCCTACAATTGTAGCACTGAACATTGGTGGCTTCCTTCTTCCCTTTGCAATCACGAGCTTGGTAGCCTTTTTCACCACACTTGTAACAGACTCCCGTTCCCTTCAAGCAAGTACCGGGGTGTTTCTTCCCAAATTTACCACAGGATGGATATTCAACCCTTCCCTTCTTCCCCTTATTTCCATTCATAGATTGATCAGCAAGCCTCTTCTTCTCTTGCATTGCTTTAAACTCATAAGACTTAAAGAACTCTTTTTCGGTCTTGATAGCACATGAGACAATGTCTTCGTATGACGAAAAGGATTGTAAGACTAATGCTCTACGGAGAAATGGTTTTAAACCATCAAAGAAACGATCAATCTTACTTCTTGGGTTACGTATATAATCTCCAGCATACCTTTCTAAACTGGTAAAGTTAGCCTCATACTTTGTGACATTCTCATCATCCTTCTGTCTCAGACTCAGAAACTGCCTTTCCATATCTGCTCGATGGTCACGAGGAAAGTATTTTTCTAAAAACAGATCTTTGAACTACCACCATTCCAAATTTGATACTTCATCATCTTCCTTCGTATTTTGAATCAATGACCACCATTGATCAGCATCTCCAGTGAGGCGGTAAACTGCCATGATAACTTTTTCCCTTTCACTACTCCCCAAAGCCTGAAATATTTTCTCTAGGGAAAATATTCATTGCTCAGCTACTAAGGGATTTGTACTCCCATTGAACGTTGGTGGTTTTTGCCTCATGAATCGATCTAACATTGATCCTCCATGCTGCAGATAAGGGTGCTCCATACGGGTAAGGTTATTATTCATAACCCGAGTGAGTTGTCCCAGTATGGTGATTAGCTGATCAGCACCAGTTGCATCACTAGCTCCACTATAATTATCTTGAGCAGGAGGGAAATCCCTACATGGAGTGCGTGCATTGATACGGTTTCCATTTCTTCCACTAGGCGCCATTTCTAAACAATGGCATAAACTAGATTAGTTTATTAATCAAAATACATAATCCCATACTTATAAAACACTTAACTTAAATTGAACTATTTATGGATATAATCCATAATCATAAAAATGTTTTCTTTGAGGAAGTATATACTCATAAACCCTTCATAATGATTTGTAAAGAAAATGAGAATTATCCTAAGCATATCCACCGGGAGTGTTGTAACCAAGAGTGCAGCAAGGCTCGTTGTCGTGCACCAGTTCCCATTCGAGTCTAGCTCAAAGCGGTGATTTCGGGTTTTACCCCTAGGTACATCTGTGCCAGAGCCGCCTCTACCTGCTCGTATCCAAACAGGGATTTATTGCTCGTAAAACTCACAAAATCTTTACAATACCAAAATTCTAGGAAGTTCTTCTATACTAATCCCCAAAGTTCATCTTAGGTCTACGTGCTCTAATCAGAGTTTATCTAAATCTATCTTCCAAGGTTTGTACTAAACTTCCTCTGATACCAACTATAATGCCCCGACCCCAGTTACCTAGAGTCATTTCATTATACATATCATTGGAATGATCACAAGAAAGATCAAATCTCGAAAGACCGATTGGTTTAGTAGCCTTGGAAATGCTAGATATATTCATAAAGATTTACATTACATTATAAAGTGAAAAACTACTACAACAACATAGTCTCCATATTCCCCACTCATGTCCCCACATAAAATCCCTGCAGGTCATTCATAACATACTTCTTCACATCCTGGGAAAAATAAAACAAAGAAAAGGGGTGAGCTCAAATTCCCAGTAAGGAAAAAAAATATAGCGGAAACTTTCAAAAATAAGCATAAACTTTTAAGGCAATGTATAACTAAAACAAAAGCCTTTTAAACGTGATCTTCAACATAGTATGGAAAAAGTAAAATGAAATAATTCCATTTACTTATTCACATGGATATTCTACTAATCGAATAATCACATGCAATATCAATAACCACTTTTATAATGATGGAATGCATAATGCCAGACTATCATAACCACATAACCAATGCCTTGTGCCAAAACTACAAATAAGATTTTGGAAAGGCATTGTGCCAAGACACTAGTTTGTCTCATGAGACCTACCGATGCATCGAGGAGCTATAGCGGGCTCCACCGGTCACATATTATGTCCAATGCATACCCATATGAAAAGGTTTAAACATAACATAAACATCCATATTAAAACTAGCATACGAAATGTCAATACTTTCACCATAAACTATGAATGGTATAAAAATAGATCATCCAAAGTCAAACATATCACAAAACCATCAATACAATATTGAAGTCTTGTATCATAATAAATAAACATCAAATAAGCGTAAAATCCATCAAAGGATGTTGACATAGATGAAATCAAAACTCTTTTTAGAGAAATATCTCTTTCTATTTTGAAATCATTTTAGAGTAATATATTTATAAAATAAAACATTTTCTTTTAAAATATTCCAATAAGCTTGTATGGGAAGCTTCGATGATTTTATAACGGCAGAACATAACCGCACCCACCTTATAAGTTAAAAAAAACATTCTTACCTTAATCCTGTCGAAAAGGATAAAAGCACCTTGTTTGGAAAACGACGGAATGATTCCTTTATAAAACTCTTATAAAAATTAAAACAAGGGTATAAATTACTTTAACCCATATTCTTTTAAATAGTAAAAATGTTTTGAAATTCATTTTTAAGAAACATGGATGTGGGTGATAAAGAGATCCCAGTAGATTATTACGTATAAACAACGTCAGATAATGAAGAGATTGTGAAATAACCCTTAACTTGAACTTTTACTTCGTTGGGGTAGGTTAACCTCCTGTATAATGGTGAAATAATTGTTATTAAATTATACAATAATCATATACATTAATATGATATCATATATGATCTTTTAACATTGATTTGTTAATAATATCTTAGTATTATCGTTGTTTCGGGTGTTAACTTACTCGTTTTCTTTTATATGTTTTGTTATGTAAGCCATGTTTTTAATGGATAGGTTGTATCTTAATCATATACAGAATTATATAAAGTCTTTAGATACTATTATTAATCATCAAATGAGAATTATACATGAATGGATACGATGGAGAATGAATCTCATCGCGTTCGTGGAGACGGTAGTCCGTACGTAAGCACGAGCGACAATATCATTCTTTTGATTTTAAAATAATATATAAATGTATGGTATATTATATATACAGAATAATTAGCATGTTTTATTTATTATTTACATGAATTACACATCATTATTATACCAATACAAATAATAATATATTGAATAACAATTACACCACGACGTGGAGACGGTGAACCGTACGTACGCACGTATGGTGACATGTTATTCAAAGGGTGGATAGAATACTGAATGTGGTTGTACCATATTTATAATAACATCACAATATATATATGATACTGGAGTTATTTTTTTTATAATGGTAATAAAAAAGAACGAAGAAGTGGAAGAAGAAAGGAACTTGGAAAAGGGTGGTGAAATCATTACCTCTTCTTCGGGTTATTCCTTTTGATTTGATCAAAATGGCTCCATAGGTTGGCTTTATGATCAAAACAATGACTCTAGCTTGTAGTGAGGGAAGTTGGGAGAGTATTTTGGTCGAGTTTGGATGAACCAAAATGCTTTGAAGGTGTGAAGAAATGAGAATGAGGAGTTCCCTTTTATAAGAGGGGTGAGGGGCACCTTTGGAAGAGCTTGAAATATTAGTTTATAATAAATTCATATTCGGTTTCTAATGGCTCCAATGTTGATCATTCAAAGGTTGAGGTGGGGATGGGTCGAAAAACACTCAACCAATAGAATTTAGACTGGTTTGGGTACTTATACTAACCTTATCTTTAAGTATTAACTCTAAGTTAATTAGTTTCTCTTTTACAATGTCTCTTTGTATTTTTATATTATATGGTTAATAAACTTACCATATACATCTAAGCGACCCCCAAGTGGTCCATTAATGACACAAATATCATGATATAAGTCTCTTGACTGAGCCTTAGATTTTTAGGAATTTAATATCAATTAATAACATAATACTTGTTTTAAAAACTCTTTTATGTCAATTTTGACACTTTTCAATAGTTGATTTTTGTGAAACTCATAACAGAATTATTACTTCTAAAAAAGATAATTAAATCAATCCTAATATGTCATATTATCCTAGAAAATTATTTTAATTCATTAAAAGTCTCAAATTATATTTATTTGGGTAATTATAATATCAATTATTTTAAAACTTCACTATTATGGGAATTACTGCATCATCATTGTGTCATAAATAAATTACATTATTTAATCTCTAAAAATTATAAATAAAATATAATTATGTAGGAAATTTTTTTATCTATCTAATGAATATTTATAGTAGAAATTCAAACTTATATAACCCTATGTAAAAATTGTTTTTATAAAAGATATATGCTTGTGTCATATTTGTATTCATTTTAACTTAATTAATATTAAGTGTCCCTATCACCTATAAGTGGCACCATGGGGTCCCACAATCGACCAAAAGATGCCTATGGTCGAACATGTATCAACCAATAAGGTTAGGACACGTTTTAGGGTATTTTAGTATTATTATAATATTATTTTTTAACCCTTATTTACCGGATTTACCCTTAACCATGGTAAATAAAATATTTACCGAAGTAATTATTCGAAATGTCTAAAAATAAAAGATACCTATTTACATAATTTTAACATCCTGATTCCAAATATTTAATCCATTTTTCACAATTCAAAACACATAAGTGGCAGAAATTAATTTAAAATTAATTCCCGTTGTTAAAACAAAAAATGTGTTTTTAAGAGACAATAACTATCAAAAGATTGGCACGTGTTTATGTCCGGTTTAATTGTAAAATTATGTCCAATGACCAGAATTATATTATGTGGTAAAAATATATTCTAAATATACTTTAAAACCTCTAAAATTCATAATTTATCAGTATTAATTATTTTGAGTAAAAATGTTGTTTTTAATTAAAATTTAGTAATTTTCACTATTCATCAAAATATTAAAGTTATCCGAAAAGTACCAAAATTTCACCTTAGGATAAACATGATATTCCAAATCCAAAAATGAAGTCCATTTTGAAATATAAAATATATATAATTTCAAAAAGTCGGTATTACTATTCATAACGGCTAGTTTGATTGGTTATGGTGTGTTAGAACTCAGTGTTGCGTACATCACAAGCTATCACATTATTCAACGAGAAGAGTACCTTAGAAGCTTGGGGTGTTACATGCTAGATTTAGGGGAGGGCCTCAGCAACATGCATCTTCATCAAGTCCTACCTATGTTAACCCTATATGCATCTCTAAATTTTTAGTGACCATAGGATCACCTAGTCAATCTATACTTTATTAGATTATTTCAAATTAATGAGGATTTATTAATTCACTCAGATATGTAAATGGATATTCATGTTTTCATTTATTCATTTGAAAGGGAATTTTCATGAATAAAGAACTTCTATATGGCCTTTTCATGATCATAGGTTACTTTTCATGGAGTTTCCATGAGACAAGGATGGATTTTCAATGGGCCTTCATGTGGTTGGGCTAACTTTTCATTGGGTATTTAGAGAGAAGTTAAAGACATCCTTTACATGTATCAAGGGATTGACAACCACGATATGCTTCCACGTCTTCCAAATTTTTATTTCAATTATTTTTATACCAATTTTTGGAAGATCTCATGGTTATTTGGGTGTCACTGTTGACAATGACCTTAAATCTTGATGATACACCATGTGACAACAAAAGTTCCTTTAGATATGTGTGAAAATTTAATAGAAAATGGGATCTACTTGACTTTTGGGAGGTAATATAGGAGCGTGTGGTTGAATGCGCATATCTGAGTCCCTCAATGTGACGAGGATGAAATGTTGGTGAGATTACATGTGGTTTGGTAGACATTTCTCCAAGGGAAAATTGTGTATTATGGGCCAACATGGGTGTCTTTCATGACTTTTATGACAACGAATAGCACCCACCTCCTCCGTATTTATTTTAATTTTTTTATTTTAGAAATTCTTGTGGAATTTTCGTGTTTTTTTATTGTTTTTTAGGACAATAATATCTTCATGGGTGATTTGTTGCATAATCATCATGACCACAAGAGGCTTTCATTTTTTTGAATATTTTCCTTATATATTTAGATTCGATCATTTGTGGGGGTGTTCTCTATTTTCAATACACCATTATTTGGTGGATTTTATCTAGCTACCACTATTTGAACACTAATTATCTAGGGATCTGTTGTGGGAGTAGAAAGAAATTTTCAAATATATTCCATGGGACCTTCTGTAGCGTATTCACTGCTCATGGTTCCTTTTCACGACCTTATGATGGTCACAAGATCATGTATCCCTTGGAGGCTCACATAATCCATGGAAATTAGTCACATTATTCTTTCATATTTTTATCTGGGAACATAATACCCATATTCATGTATTTATTCATTTTTTAATTTTCTAATGATCATTTGGATGTAATTATAAAATACCCCCCATTGGGAACAACGTCTGTGGGGAAAACAGATTGAGTCCAATGAATGTTAATGCCTGTCAGAGCCATTGTTGGTGTCTCAAAATGGTGTCTTCAGTGAATTGTTCTTTATTTCATTTGATCATATATTCTTGATAGAGGCTCTGACATGTGGATATTACTTATATATTATTCTATCAATGAATAAATATGATGATATATATATATATATATATTTTTCTATTTCTTCTTTCTTTCATAATGTTCATAACATCCTCTTTGATCTAATATTATTTAAATATCAAATGATACCCAAACTTTTTAAAATATAAAGTAAGCTAAAATATTTTGATTGGGATATTTAAATCATAAGAGATTCTTTTTCAATAAGTACTCATGAATTCCCACTAACATGAGATTACATACTGAATCATCTCCCCTAGTTATCTTGAGACTACCTATTTTTCAATAGGAAAATAGAGTATAATATATGTCCCGGAGTGAGAGTAGTCTTCTTTTTCTGAAGATGATAGGGTTTGGGAGTGCATCATTCATTTTTGGAAGACTATATTGTGTGCCTTTCAATATTTTGTAGGAAGTTATTTATTATGTTGTGGTTTTTATGGTCCCTTATCCTGGACATTCTATCATTTCAGTTTAGTTACTATTACCTCATACATTCTATCACTTTAGTTTAGGTTTTTTTCCCGAACATTCAATTATTGTAGTTATAGTCTTTTAACATTGATCTTATATTGTTTTGGTTAATTTACTTTTATCTTAGAGCTTATATTGATGTATTTTAGGATTATTTTTCTCATACCTTATATTGATGTATTTAGGGACTTTTTTATCTGAAATTTTAGTTCAATATATTTTTTTCATTCAACTCAGACCATATATTGATTTACTTTTGGGTCATTTTTCTCAAACCATCAATAGATGTTGTTTAGGATATTTTAGACCAAACATTATATTCGTATAGATTATGGAATTTCAACATGGAAATTTTGTTTTATTATGTTTAAGGTATATTATATCTGATGTTCTATTAATATATTTTTATATATTTTATCTCATATCTCATCGATGGTTATAGGATACAGTGAATACATTCCAGGAATAGCCGAATACACTATGGAGTGTTTTTTCCTACTATGGTTTCAGCGAGTATCATGAGTATTAAGCTCCTTTCATGAAACGAGGAGGAATCTCTAGTTGGTAGTTCAATTCCTTTATATGTTAGTAGCACTCCTAAGCATAGGTTTATCTACACTTTTCCAAATATCATTGAAGATTTATGGTGGTAGTTTCGATATATGGAGATATACTATAGATGAAAGGTCAACCTAGATAGAATGGATATGCGAGATTCAAATCATAACACAATATATTGAGTCCATGAATATGGGATTTGGAAAACATAACAGGGATTATCTGTAAAACTATGATATGTTAGGATTTTATTTTTTGTTCCCAGGGATCACATGAAATGAATATTCTTTTAGGTAATGATGAGATGAATTTATTTGGTGGCTCAAGGCACTAATGTGTCTGTTGAATGGTCAATAAAATATTATATCCACTAAATTAATTGGGACATGTAATATTTATGAATAATAAAACACATATATGATGGGGTTGGTATGGAAGGAAATATATCCAATATGTAATCTTTCCCCCTAGGGTAGTTCATCTCTTGAATGTATAGCTCAAGCCTCATGTCATGTGGTTTTGAATCATGCGGTTTTGGCCATCAATTATTTTGGAATTGAATGCTGCATTTCATCCTTGGGAAATGATATTAAACATGGTGAAATAAATTTTATGATATCATATCAAATCAGAATGTTTGGTAGAGTGATTTTATGTCATGGTCTAAATTTATTGAGTTATGAGGATGATATGGTATAGTCAATCTAGGAGTAGTTTAGATCACAAATAGGTGTTGAGTTATTCTGAATTGAATCTAGGAATCAAAATATTATAAAAATTCTTTTTTGTAGATTGGCACATTTGGTTGATTACCACACACACATGTTAGAGCCATATGAATACATAAATAGTCATGAAAAGATTCACATGATGACAAGTATCCTTTCCAAGGGATATGGAAACTTCATGGTGACCTGAGACAACCGAATCATGAATTGTGATTTGTGGAAAGTGTCATATCCAATAAGAGCTGGATAAATCTAAATGTTTTGTCACTACCTAGTGAACATATTCTCATGGGGAGGAGCTATGACTAATCATTACGCTAACATTTCAAACAACCGGAGGTCTAATGGGAATCTCTTAACTTTCCGTGGGGCTATAGTGTAGGCATATTATTCTTTAGTATTTATTTATTTTCACGCAATTTCACACGTAATATTTGGACATGAAGAGTTTAGAGATCAAAGAAATGTCTCTTTTCTAAAGAATCCCTTTACAGGTTCTCAACATGACCTATTTTTTGTCACATTATAAATCATTTTATGGTCCTGTGATTTGAACCATTATAGGCTATAGGTTAAGGTCATATAACTTTACCTAATAGTGAATGCAGTTTAAGGTCATGATGCACATGGACCTAATATGGGGAGGACGACAAAATATCCTAATTAGGATACCTATTGTAAACTGAACCCCAAAATCCTTCTAACATGGGGATAAAATATTTTAAATAATGGATCGATGAAATTATGTCATGAGTAATGATATAGGGAAATCATGACAAGATTTTTTTTCAGATCACACTGTGGTGATGTGTTCTAGCCTGGTGATGTTAGGTATCGCAGGGATCAGAAATCCATTTTTTCTAGACTAATGAATTAGGTTGAAAACTATAGGCTCATATGTATGAGCCAAAGGAATATATTCATTGTCCAAAAATGTTCCCTTGAAGTCCCATATCTCATCCAAGGGTCATGTAAGGTTTTGGAAACATGATTCACTTGAGACACGAAGTATGATTTATGGATTGAGGTGACTTTAATAGATGGAGAGATCACATTATTCTATATTTATCCAAGATAAGGCCCTAATGGTCATTGAAAAAGAATGTAACATTATTGGGGGTCCTCATAGTTTAATTTCATTTAGTGGGGTTGTTATCTCTATAGTTTGATGTCACACGGTAAGGAAATTTTTCAATAAGTTTTTCATCGTATTGTAAGGACATTTTGTTTGGTTAATATATAATGTCATATGAATTGGATGCTCTTATTGATTTTTTTTCTTACAGAAGGGATGTGGGAACCGAAATTAAAAATTATTTCATGATATATTATGTTCACAAAAAACCATTCATAAATCTTGAATGTAAATAAGAGAAAATAAGGTTCTATGAATCAGACCCTATGTAGTTGGGAATAAATATTTTATGAGTTGTCACAAATGGGCCCATGATTGGAGACATTTCCATCACTACATATCCTATAATGATTGGAATATGGCCAATCATTGTTCTTGAAAATGAAACTCTCCATGTATGCCATAACCTTTTATAGATGAAAGAAATTTTGGGGTTGACTATTATGGAAGGTCCTAGGATTGGATATCCAAGCATCAGAACATATCATGTGATGAGAGGAATCAATTGACATATTGTTCTTGTAAAGCCAATAAGCTTAACATCATGAATCAAGGTTATGGGCTTCACAACATGTAAAGGGTAGTTGTGGATAGAACCAAATATGGAAATATGGTGGTCCAAATATATTCTATAGTGATAGGAATCATGAAAGTTGTTCTTCTTGAGGAATGAATTTTCTGTGCAAGTTGTTCCTATAGGAGTAAAGGGGGAATCTCTTTTCATTTGATGGTTGGAAAATTATATAAGATCAATGAATTCTTACATATCTCATTGAAAATGAGAATAATGTCATTATTAGTGCTATAATGGTGGTGTTGGATGATACCAAAATTATAAATGGTAGTACACTTGGGTGAGGCTCATTGAAATGTTAATTATTTTCATGAAGGGAAATCAACAGTGCAGTTCAAATTCATGTCATGAGGACCCATGGTATGAATTTTAATGTCTTATATTCCAGAACATGATGATCCTATCATAATATTTCATTAATTTTTTTGTGGGAACCCCTTAATGAAATTTCTAATCTCATTTGAGTAATGCTCAGTTTGAGAAATAAGGAATGGAAGGGGTTCCTTTCATTATATAGATGAAGTTAAGGATACAAAATGGGTATTTTATATCATGTGGTGGATAGAAAATGATAATGTATAATGGAATCCCTACTTTTTCATTGAAAATGAGAATAATGCCATATGTAGTTATAGAAACCCATTTAGTTTAATGTCACTTAGAGAAGAAATTAGTCATGTAGTTTAATGTCTTACAGTAAGGGCCTAGATCACTTGACATGAAGGGGAAATAAGGTTTTTGTTACTCCCAAGACTAGAGATTTAGACATCACTATGTATCCTATGATGACATTAATCTTGTAGCATTTATTCATGTTTAATAGGTTCCCCTTGTGTAGATAACTATCATAAGGGGATGAAATAATTTCACCATTCCTTGTCACATATCTGGATCATGTTTGGAAAATCTATAGTGAGCAAGTGTATTACATTAATTTCAACATCATTCCTTGAGGACACCAATAATGCAATTTAACATAATGTGGTGATGACCTGTTCTATAAGGTTTACTGTCATATAGTCTAGATATATCCATACAGTTTAACTTCATGTGGTTAGGATGTATTTCACCATGCAGTTTAATGCATTTTTTTAATTTTTCATATATTTTAACACCATGTGGTGAGGACATAGGATACTATGTATTAAAAAAAATTCACCCATGAATAAATCCTAGTATATTACAACTATGATAATTGTTAAATGATAAATATCACATTAGAGGGTACTGTTACAAGATCATTGTCCCTGATGTCCAATGAGTGAGGTTCATTTTGATATACCTTATGTATGAATTAAGTCCCTCACATTCATGTTATAGATCTTGAGGATTCATCCCTAGTATCATTGGGGTTCTAAGAATAAATAATAGTTCTCCTTGGATAAATAAACAATGGAAAGCCCTTTTATTAAAGGCATATGTGATCTAATTCTAATGAACCTCAATGATGTTCATTGTACACAACATGTTTTCATCAAGCCGCTCCAATTCATCCTGACTCTTTTAAAAATTTTCATCATATAAGAGATATATAAAAATGGATATGCGAATAAAATCCATGTATCGTTCTATGGGTAACACTTTTATATTATCATACACCAATGAAGATATCATTGCTTGTGTAGTAGTACGTGTGGTAGTATTATATGATCATAAAATATGGAGGATATTTTTTGGAAAAGACATCTTGTCATTGTTCACCATCTTCTGTATTATTATTCACATAGACTAATAGAATGCCTATATCTTTAAATTTTCTTCATTTTGATATTGAGATGTGGTATTGGACTCAATATTGTAGCTCTGGAACAGTTTCCTTAACTCTGTAGACCATACGTTGGTATTATTTTTATTTAATATTGTGTGAGGTAACCCAATCCTTGTGATGATGTGGGAGTTTATAGAGTTGATGATATTATCTATCCTGACATCCTTGATGTATATTTTCTTATCCCATTTTGAAATTATTTCATTGGAAATAAATATTTACTTAAACTTCTTGGATATGGGTGAGGGATATATCACCAGAACATCACTACCGAAAATGATAAATGGAAATGAAAATTAATGGTTTTCTGAAATTTCAATGGTTAATGGATGATGGAATTATGGATCTTACGTGCCTGAAATATCGTGGTGTAATGAATATATTTTGGAATCATAGTTTTCTAGTAGTAACTCAGCCTCTTGATTTTTTTGGAGAGCATGGTCCTATACTAATCAGCACTGCATGAGTCTGCATGGAATTGTAACATGGCAAAGAAAATATGCCCTTATTCAATTAATATGTGGAGGATTCCATTAATGTCAGACTTTTATAGGTACTTCTACTCATTTGAACCTTCTCACTTGATAAATTTCATTCCATGATGATTAAGTTTTACCCTTCCAGCTCCCTCTATACAGAAAGCCCTGTTTTGGACATAATTGATTAGGAGCTTCATCCAACCAGGGTTGGACATTGGTTTATCATGCTCTGGGGTGATGCTAACCTAATCTAATTCTTCCATATAACATTTTATGATCAAAAATACCATTCTTCTATGTGGGATATGTAATATTTCGTTTTCTAGATCCAGGTCATCTAGGATAGTGGTTGTATTATCTAATTAATTTCCACAATCAATCTGGGGTCAGGGAACATGATTCAGAGTGGTATAAAAAGGTAAAAACTTAATTAGTCCATACAAATAAATTGTTATAGGGTCTATTTTTTCCTTTTTGATTGCATATTCATCATTTTTCATTATTTTCATATGATCTGAATCACTTTGGATATTCTGGTTGGATGTACATAGTTTTAGGTCAAGTTCCAAGAATGAAACTAGTGTTTGGTGTTCAACCTAATTATTTTTGTAGACATAAGATAGTTAAAATGAGTAGGGAAATATATTTATTTGTAGAGATATATACAATCCCTAGACCAACCTGGTTGAGCTCCTTGTTTTCTATCGATTAACCGATTAGTCTTTGTGAGGCACCATCAATGTATGTCTATAATGTCTAGGGAGTGTTATGGGCATATAAAACCTCCTCAAATGGATGTTTAGTGTCTACCAATGTATTCTTTAGGGAATGATATACTATGAGAAAATCATTAAGGAATATCCCTTTCACTGACTTTTTTTATAATATTGAATTTCATTTTTCTTATGAATGACCACCTCTCATGCCAAGAACCTAGTCGGTATAGGGAAACCATGGATATAATTTAGTGAATCAATATGATGCACTAGATGGACTTTATGGTTGTACAAGTAATTCATCACCTTTTAAACAACGAGTAATAGAGAAAGATTGTACTTATCAACATTAGAGTTTCTGGTCTCAGTACTAAGAATCATTCAGTCGAGGTAGTAGAGACCGTTATTTCTCCCCAAATTATTACTTTTTTTGAAAGGATTGTTCCCAATGAGATTTCCATGGAGGCCCAGTACAAAATGGGTGGACTCCCTTCCAATGGATGCAACATTATTGGTTGGTGAATTCACTATTACTTGATTCACTCGAAGAATTCATAGTAGTCATCACCCCATAAATTGGTGATTCCCTTCATCATTATCCTGGTGAAGGGGAGAACATTTCCTATAACATCCTATTTTTTTGAATATTATATTATTTTGAATAAATTAATTTTTTCATGATGTATTTTTTTAATGCTATAGTAATTCAACATTTCATTATACATTATACCACGATTAGCATTCACTACATGAAACATTGTCTTTCCTTGTGTTAAATCTAACAATAAGTATCTACAAAACATCCTTTTATTAGTATAATAATTTAAACGAGATAGTTAAAATATTTATGTTAAGTTTAATAATATTTAAAGTATTAAATATTTTTTAAATATTAATATTAATGGTTTTATATAAATAACAAATTTTATTTTTTTGTAAAAGTATTTATATGTTTGAAAATACTATTTTCTCAAATAAACATCTTTTTATATCATTTTTTAAAAAATAAAATAATTAATTTTACAAAATATTAGAAATTTATTTTCATAGATAAAAAATTTTAATTCATAATTTTAAAAATTAATTTGGTATAATTTCTTAATTTTTGATGAAAAACATAGTTTTTTGGATGAATAGTGAAAATACAAAATTTTATTTCAAAACATTTTTACAATAATATTTATTTATATAGTGAAATTATCTTTTAATTTGGTTTTGAAGTTTAATATATATATTTTACATAAATTAATATGATTTTATGTCATTGGAACGAATTTTACATTAAAATTCGATATAACAGCATTTCAAACATTTAAACATTTTCTCTTAAAAAACAGATATCATAACGCTGCTATTGGATTAATTTTAAATTATTATCTACTAATTATATTATTTTAATTTATAAAAATTCATTCCATATTTTTAATTAGAATAATAGTAAATTTATAATAAGGTCAACATAGTTTTTTTACAAAAACAGTTATTGAAAGTTATTGATATTAATAATAATTATTAAGAGGAAAAGTAGCTTAATAATGTAATATACCTTATACATAATTTTCAAAATTATGTATAAACTCTCCAAAAATCAGTTTTTTGTTCATATTTTTAACCAATACTCCCTTGGATCTGATTTAGTAAATTATTGGAGACACTTACAATGGGAAAATGTTTTTAGAATTCCCTTTTCAAAAATTTACAAGAATTACACACTTCCTTCACTATAAAAAGAATCTTACCCCTCTTACTTTTACACAAATATCATGCCCTATAGATCTACCAAACAGTACTAAACTAGTCTACTAAAACCCCTCACTTTATCCTATAATAATTCATTTGGTTATAAATCCAACCATGGAATACATTTGATTCAAAAAAAATGATCTACCAAAATAAGAGGAGGTGTTAAAGAGTACGATGAGTGTTTCACAAAAGGTAATTGTTTTCCAATTTAACATTATCTTATAGGAGACTTTTCTTCACCATTAATTTCACTATATGGTTTATATAATGACTATCAATGTCTTCAGATATTATTATCCTTAAACTTATGAGTATTTACATATCTATATGATTATATCTCTTTCATTGGGATTTATTATTCAAAATTTTCCAAATCAGTTTGATAGTTTTATCTTAATTATTCATCATTGAGAGACATATATTTTTATAAAACCTTATATCTTACTAGGTTTATAATTCCATTTTACTTGTTATATCATGAATACCTGAGTTTTTATGATATTTTAAGCTTCTCGTAATTTCATTTTCATACATGGATAGTATGATTCAATATTACTATATGGTAATACTATATTGAAATAATTTAATAATTTATCAGGATTGTTTATGAATATAATTCCATTGATGAAATATTATGAACAATATCTCAAGAACACTCATTAATTATCTTATCATATGGTCATTCCTGATATATTCATGTCTTGATACCATTTTTTCACTCTTTGGTAATTATTTTAATTATGAAAATGTTTCTAAGAAAATATGATCTCAAATCTATTTTCGGTCAGAAATATGTATAACTCAAAAACTAAATTTTCAAATTTTTCTCAAAAATAAATATAAAATGATATTTAAATATCATTTTCATGTTAAAAAGATTTAAATTTTTTAATTTCTTCAAATGTATTTTAAAAGAAATAGGTTTCAACAAGTTTTCAAGCATCCATTATATAACCTCAAGGAAGTAGTTTTTAAAAATGATTTTTGTTTAAAAGAAATTATGGAATGATTGTTATTATTCTAAAGAAGAGTTTTAAAAGTTATTTAGAAATTATTTTTCATCTAATTTGAAATTTTGTGGTGTTACACACACCTTTTTGAGAATTGATCTAAAGGTTCCATTCATATTTATTATCAGAATGGTTTTTTGTTTGGATGACATGATATTTATAAAACCTTCAACTCATTAAAATTTTATAATTTTATGAAACCCATTTACTATTCATGAGTTTTATTTTTATGAAACCCACTTATTTTCTTGGGTTATGCTTTGATGAAATTTTTATGAAACATATCTATTTTTTCACATGATATGATAAGATTACATTTATATGATAGAGATTTAATATTTTGGTTTATGATATGATTTTTTATGACCCTATGTAACACATATATAAGATCTCATAATGATATATTTGGGACCTATACCTCCCTCCAATTAATTGGGTAATGATTTATATCTAATCTGATAGAAATAGCTATAAATGGGAGTGAGCTCGGTTTTGTAAGGTACTTCTTCAAATATGATGGTATTTTGAGTGATCCTTGACTATGTAGATGTTCATTAGAGTAATCGATGACTAAAAAATGTTATAGGGAGTGAACCCATAGCACTATGATGGCATTGGTAGCATTGAATTTACTATTATTGAAATCATTTTATATGATTATGTGTCTATGAAAATCCCATGTCCTATTCCTTTGTTATCCTTTCATGGATTATTCTCTAGATTACATTATGATTTATGTATTATGATCATAAAAAATTTATTCCATGACTCATTTTAATGAATTTTTTAATAGTTATGCTCTTTTAATTCTATGACCTTGTTGTAATACATCTATTCGCAAGTTTCTTATTACATGTATCTTTTTTATACTAATACTGAGCATAAGATCTCACCCAATTTAATGTTTCCTTTACCAAGGATATTATGATATTTATTTATTTATTATGTTTCTATTATGGGTTAAATTCATGGAGATCATTGTGGGAGATAATGTAGATCACTTATGTTCAAGTATTTATGCTTCCATGTTTCCAATGACACTTGACTAACACTGTATTTTGGTGTATGTTGTGAAATGTATTATATATTCCATAAAAATTATGGAAGGAAATTTTTGAAGTAAAAATGTTTATATAGTTAGTATCATATAAAATGATTATTTAATACATCAAAACTAGGATGAAAAAAAGTTAATGAGAAACCAAAGGACATATCTAAGGATAAGCTTAAGGATGATGAAATGTTAGGGAAAATGTAATTGAATTTTTGTAAAGGATGGAATGAATGGTTTCCTATCAATACATACCATTCTAAATAAAACAATAGTATGTGTATTTGGTGCATATTTACGTAGGTGTTACAACCCAAAATACACAGTATTGAGCTAGATTCAATCGGGATGGAGCACGAAAACAGGCCTTACTAGACACCTAATTTTACACTTATGGGGGATATACTTTAGAAATTCAAAGACTCTTCATGAACCATAATAACGAATTTATATATAAGTAGACTAAAAACGAAATAAGGTAAACCTAAAGTTTCATAGATTAATGAATGTGACATTATTTTGGCATCTAATATGTGTTTTTTATGATTATGTAGTTCCATACTATGATTATTATATCAAACTCAATGATTTTTTTATATTCAATTTATGGAATGAGAAGAAACTATTTCAATTATGAGTGTGAAAAAAATGAAATGATTTCTCTTGTATGAATATGAATTTCTTGTGAGTTGGAATGAAAAATATTGTTACTATGATCACTAATAGTTTTCAATCTTGGAATTATATTGGACATAAAAATTATAAAAGGAGGGAACAAAATTCTGTTTATTCTATCAGGAGGAAATGTCCACCTTTTTTAGTGGGTCATATAATAGACTTTTATCTAAAAAAATATCACTAAAACTGAAAATATATTCTCTTCTCTCTAGTGTGTGGAACATGATGATTTCATTTCTTATATTTATTTTTTAGAATAAGAAGCATACCAGTGGTTGACTATAAAGAAGAATATTTGGAATCACTATAAAAATGAGTCCATGTATGGAGATGTGTTTAATAAATTATTTTCTTAATTTAAATTTCTTGGATTAATTTTATAAGGATAGAGAAATGGTTCCCTGAGTTAAATAAATTGGATGATTAATCGGTTGGTACCTATGAGGATATTTTACATGACATTTGAGGTAAAATTATGGTATTATTTTCCAAACCAAATATAATGATGATAGGTTCGTCAGTGTATTAAGCCAAATACTTGTAGGGGAGTTAGACATAAGTGAATTGAGTAGCGACAAGGATAAAGTTTCATTTGTAGTCAATGATGAAATTGAGGTTAGAGTTATGTATCCATATCATGATTTTGAAAAAAAGAGGAAGATAGAGTTCAAAAGAATATAAAAAAATCCTGAATATAAAAATATGACCTCTTCTATTAAGCTATATGTGTGGAAAGAAGCCTGGAGGATATTATCTTAAGGGGTATAATAAAAGTGTTATATATAGAAGGGAAGGTTATCGTGCATTCTATGTTATATGTGATGGGTATATGTGAGTTAACATTGTCAATGGAGAGAAAACTATAGAGAATGCAGCTCCCACACATTAATGATAAAAGGGTACGGAGATTTGTAATTATTATAACAAATGCATAACGTGGAGATTTATTATGATTATCTATGTAAGAAACCTATTAAGCTAATTTAAAGGAGGAAATCTCATGAAATCACAGTTTCTAATGAGGGGTGTGACAATGATGTGGTAAAAGGTAAACTTACCATCTACTCTAGAATATCTAATGTCGCATTTGATTGTAGATCTAACCATGGTATCAGATCTAAATAAATTTCTAAGGGTATCAATATTACCCCAACGAAATTTTATTTGAAAATATATGTGTAGAACACTAATGGTACGATGATTTCATCTTAAGTATAAGATTACACTCCAGTTGAAGTTTGTTGGAATGTTCTTCATGAAAAAGATTTTAATTACTACTTTACATGAATTTAATCTCATCATAGGCTTATATTATCTTAATATTCATAAATATGACATAAATTTTCAAGGAAGGGATTTTATAATTGATATTTAAAACAAACCCATGATCTTATTTCAATGTATTTATGCGTATGAATATCATATAGAGATTAAAAATTGTTTGTCTCTCTTAATTTTTATTCACAAGGAAAATTTATCTTAAAAAACTGGGGAGAAAATCATCATCCACGATATGACAATTTTTTGGAATTTTATCACTTCATTCCAGAAGAGTTTCATATCCTTCCACAAAAACAAGAAGTTGAATTCTGGATTAATCTCATACCTTGTTTCATAGAAATTTCTAAGACTCGCTAAATAATTATATCAATTGATTTGGAGGATTGAATATGAAACTCTAATAAATCCTTGATAAGGCATTCAATAAACCATATGTGTCACCTTGGGGAGCACCTATCATTTTTGTGAAAGAAGAATATCGATTAATGAAACTTTGAATCGATTATAATGAGTTGTCAAAGATCATGATAAAGAACAACCATACTCTTCCTCTTATTGATTATTTGTTTGATCAACCACATAGATAATAATACTTTTCCACGATTAAACCTAATTTTTGATATCATAAATTGATGTTAAAGAATGATTATATACCCAGGACCAAATTCCTTACATATTATGAAGACTATGAATATATAGTGATGCATATTTTTCTCACTAATGCCCCTATTAAATTCATGGATTTGATGAATAGAGTATTTAGTGACTACCTCAATCATTTTGTGGTAGTCGTTATAGATGATATTCTAATTTAGTAAAAGGTAAATGCATAAGATTAAGACCTTATGATAACTGTTATAAATACCCTAAGTAAGGAAAAACTATAGGAAAATTTTAAAAATTATGCTTTTTTCTGCAAAGGGCTTCAATTTTGGGTCACAATATTTCAATAGATCTTTTATTTTTAGATCCATCAAATATATAGGTTATTTAATGCTAGTCTAGATCAACCACAATAACATAGATCTATACTTTTACTAATTTAGCTAGATATTAATGATATTTTATGGAGAATTTCTTATGAAAATAATATCCACTGACAGGTTAACTTAGAAGGATTCCATGTTCCTCTGGACAATGGAGGTCAATGAAAATTTCAAGGAACTAAATAGATGGCTGGTCAGTGCATGTTTTCTTACATTACACTATAGTAGAGTAGTGTTAGAAACCTATAGAGATTCTTCCAATAATGGATTGTGATTTTTTCATATGCATAATAACATTATTGTATCGTATGCATCCTGAAAATTTATGATTCATGATAAAAATTACCCAACTCCTAATTTGGAGATAGATGTTTTAATTTTTTCATTAATGATATGGAGGGGTTATATTTATTGTGAAAGGTATGATATTTATACCAATTATCATATTCTAAAATATTTATTCACATGAATGGTGTTTAACATGTGCTAGAGAGGATGGTTGGAGCTAATAAATGATTTTGAATTCATATTATAATACCACCCTATGAATGTGAACAAGGTGGATGAATATTTTAGTTGAAAGGATCTTTCATGCTTATCCATGATGAGGATTGAAAAAATCCAATATTTATGGATTTGATAAGGATTAATCTATATATCTTGGAAGAAGGTACAATATTACCTTAATCTATTGAATGTTCAACCCTCCATTAAATTTATTATTAAATTTGAATAAAATAAACCTGTAGAGTGGGAAAGGAAGGTTAGAAATTTTCCGGAGATTAACTTTGATCAAGATGGAAGGATAAGGTTCTGGAACCGTGTCTGGTTTCCTTCTATTCAAGATTTGTAGAAGGATATATTAGTGGAATCTTATAGTTCATTATAATTTTGTCATCCTATAAGTATAAAGATCTATAGTGTCCTGAAAGGTTACATCTCGTGGAATGGAATGAGGAGGGATATCAATGAGTTTGTATCTTAGTGGAAGGATTTCTAGTAATTTAAGGATGATAGAAAATATTCTAAGGGTATGTTGCATCAATTACCCATACATGATAGGTAATAGGAGAAAATCACTATAATTTTTTTCTAGAACATATATCCTCTAATGTTTTTACAAATATATGGTTTGTAGATGATGTCCTTACTAATTGAGCACAACACATTATTATTAGATAGGAATCCTCTATCGATTTAATTGAAATTATATACATTGAATAATTCACATTGTTTTATGGAGTAACACATTCTATTTTATCTGATCAAGATCTTAGGATTACCTCAATGTTCTTTAGATGTATTCCGAAAACACGTGATACATAATTGATTTATAGCACTGCATATCATCCTCGTATGGATGGTCAGTAAAAAATAAAAATTACAAACATAGGATATATTGATGTCTTGTTATTTAGATTTCAATGGTGGATGTGATCAACACATTCCAATAGTTTTTTTTTCATAAAATAGATCCTTTCACTCAAGAATTCATATGGATCCCAATAAGCCCACTTGGGAAGAAATGTATTGATTAAATACATTGGGATGAAGTAAGAGAAAAAAGCCATTAGGATAAGAGATAGTTAATGAAAAGTAAGATAAGGATACATACATTCATCATTATATTAGGGAATCCCAATGTTGGATGGAAATTTATGATTATAAATGATCTAGAATTCGATACTGATGAGGTGGTTTTTCTAAAAATATCTTTCTAGAATAAGGTTATAAGATTCAATGAAAAAGGGAAACAAATATCTAGGTTCAATGGTCCCTATGAAATTATTGATATTATTGGGATTGTATCCAATCACTTTGAACATTCTCCAAATATCTATCAAGTCCATGATGTTTTTCAAGTATCTCTTCAATGTAATTATATACCAAACCATTCACATGTACTTAACTCAGAGGTCATACCATTGGATCATGATATTAAATATGAGTAACATCTCGTTGAAATATTGGGTTTCATATATAATGTACTACAAAACAATACTACTCATCTTGCCAATGTTTTTTTGGAGTATCCACTAGTTAGTTGAGGCTATGTGGGAACACGGGAATATAATCAGGAAAAAAGCATCCTTTTTTTCTTGTCTCATCAGGTGAAATTTCAAAGTAGATATTCTATTAAAGGGTGGTATAATGTAACACCATAATTTTTTATGAGATTATATTCAATATTTAAAATTATTTTTATTCTTGATTTCATATATTCAATGCTACAGTAAGTCAATCCTTCATAATATGATATAGATAATGTTTCACTACTTGAAATACTAACTTGGATTGTGATACACAGAACACTGATTTTTTATGAAAAATAATTTTATTATAATAATTATTAAATGATATAGTTATAACATTTATATTAAACATAAAAATAATAATATTGATAACTACTTTCTAAATATTATTTATAATTATTTCATATAAATAAATCATGTAATTTTTGGCAATGTTTTTATATGTTTGAAAATAATATTTTTTTCAAATCAACTTTTTTTATGACCTTCTATAAATAAAAATAAAATTAATTTTAAATTATTTTTGAAATTAAATTATATAAAATATACTTGATTTTGGAATTCATAATGTAAAAATTATGTTAATGTTAATTTTTGGGGTTTTTAAAAAAAAATCATTTTTGGATGAGTAGTGGTATATTCATAGTATTAATTCAACGATGAATTGTAATCTAATTTTTTTATAATGCTAAATTACATTATAATTTGGATAGTAGTTTAATTAGATCAATAGTAGATGAATTAATAAAATCTAGTTCATTGTAATCAATTTAACATTGAAAATAGATATAAAAACATTTCAAACTTTTGAAAAATGTCACTTAAAACCCATGTATGGTGACATGTTTGCAATAATAATTTCTAATTTAATTTATTGAAATTCTATGATATGAAATTGGAAAAAATGATTCCATAATTTGAAATTTCATAATTTATAAATTATAATAATCTCAATTTTTTTTACCATAAATATTATTATGATTGATTAATGTTAATTACAGAGATTAAGAAGAAAATTTTCTTAACAAAGGGATAAACCATAATCATAAGTCCCCAAATGACATATAATATTATCCTAAAAATAGTGGATGTTTGTATTTCAAAAATATTCTCCATTGGATTATATTTAGACTATTATTGTGATCATATTCCATGGGAAAACCTTGGTGTAATTCCCTTTAAAAATATAAAATAATACCACTCCTCCACTATAAAAAGACACACACCCCTAAAATATATTAACACCTCTCAGGACATTTAAATAACCTAAAATATTCTCAAATAATCTCCCAAAACCCCTCCTTACATCCTATGATAATTTATTTTCATATAAACCCTTCCATGGATTCCCATTTGTTGAATCCAAAAGGATTTACCCAATGAAGAAGAGCTTTGTCTGAGTATGACAGGAGTTAAAGGTAACAGTTTTATAGTCTCACATTTCTTAATGTGAGACTTATGCTTTATTTACCATTAATTTATTTGGGAAGTTTAAATTCTTTCATTGAATGTATTCTATGATTATTATCATTAATTTTATGGGTATTTACACGTCCATTTTATGAACTATCTTCCATGGGGTGTTACTATTAATAAATTATGAATCAATAAGATAGTTTTATTTCAATATTATTTCTTAGTGTCAAATTATTTTTTAAAACCTATATTATTTTATGAGGTGTTTATACTAAAATTTGACATATTTATCATGAATATATTTCTTTTCGTAATATTTTATGCTTAATTTAGTTTCAATTTCATACATTCAGAATATGATTAAATGTTACAAAAAGGTAATAGTATACTGAAAAAATATCATGATATTTCGAGATAGTTTATCATTATGCTTCCATTGACGAAATATTATGATCCATCACTCAAGAAATCTCATTAATTTTGTTCTCCTCAATTCATTCATGATATCTTCAGGTATTGTACCATTTTTACACTCTTTGATACTTAAGATACATAATAAAATGTTTCTAATAAAATCCCATCCCATTTCATAATTTTAGTCAGAAATCCATTTATATCCGAACACATGTTTTTTAAAATGTTTATAAAATGATATTTAATGATCATTTTCAAGGAAAATGATTTAAAAAATGTTTTATAATGTTTAAAATCTATTTTCAAATAAAATAGGGTTTTCACATGTATTTAAGATTCCTTTAGATGACTTTAGTGAAAAAGGTTTTCAAAATGTATTATCTCTAAAAAAATTAAAGAATAAAGGATATTTTTCTAGGGTGTGTTTTAGAGGATCATTAAATAGTATTTTTCATCTAAGATTACATATGTTGGTGTTAGTCATGCCATTATAAGAAATGATCTAATAGTTCCATTCAAGTTCATTCTCTAAATGGTTTTTGGTTTGGTGGAATGATAATTATCAATCCAATTTCACTTTCATTGGAAATATAATAATGAAACATGTTTCCCTTTCAAGGAGATATGTTTATGAATCCCTCTTTATTCATGGGTTATTCTTTGATTAAATGATTATGAATCCTTTCGGTTTTTTCACAGGTTATGACCACATTACAATTATATGGCTCCCATTTCAATTCATGGGTTATGATATGATTTATTATGATATTGTACCACATGTATGTACGATTTAATTATGATATGTATGGGAACCTTATCTCCCTATAATTAATTGGGTAATTATTTATATCTCGTGAGATATACATAGATTGGACAAGGTGTATATGTGGTTCAGTAAAGGTCTTTTTCAAATAAGATATTATTTACAGTAAACATAGACTACTAAGATGGTCATGGGAGTAAACCATGACTTCCAAGTCTGTTTAAAGAGTGAACCCATACAATTAATATGGCCTTCGCAGTGATTCCTTGACTACTATAGAAATCATTTTATATTATTATGTGTCTTCCAAAATTCTATATATTTTTCAAATGTTAGGCATTCATGGATTAGGATCTTTATTCCATTAAAATTCATGTCTTATGAACTTTATAACCTAATTCCATGATTCATTTTTTTAATTTTTATGCATGGTATGGTCGTCTAATGTGATGATAATGTTTTTAAACCACAATTATGTTGTTTATATATATATATATATATCCTTTTTACCCTTAATAATAATTAAATTTCACCCATTTTTAATATTCCTTTCCCTAGGATATGATGATATGTATTATATATAATATGTTTATGAAGAAGGATAGTCATGAATAACCTAGTGGGAGATATTTTAGCTAATATAGTTACTAGTTTTTATGATTTCATCTTTCCAAATGCACTAATATAATATAGTCATTGGCAATCTATAATTTATTGTATTAATTTTCCATAAAAATTGATTTAATTTAAATGTATTAAAATAGAGCTTCGCTATATGTATTACTACACTTGATATGAATTTATGAATTTAAGAATGGTTCCCTTGGAGCACCTTCATTTCTAGGATATTTATGGTGTTGAAATTTCTAAAATAATAATAGTCTACTCTGGGTCGACTATGATGTTACAATGGAATACCCTAAATCCAAGAAACATCCATGATGTTTAAAAAAAAAATTTAGAGGTATAATCTTCATTTTGTGCTATTATAACATTTCAAAGACTAATTTTTGATTTGTGAAGTGATCACTTAACATTTAGGATTTTAACACCATGTAAGAAATATAGAAATCAGTTATTATTCCCATGAAGGACTTATAGATATGGTGCAAGGTTCTTAGTTATGTGGCACCAACATTCATCAATCCAATGTGAATTACCCATATGAAAAATATTCCCTTATATGCTCTGAAGGAAGTGGATTCTTCATCTTCAAGGTACATCATTATTTCATTGTAGATGGAATACCCATCCATGATGGAATGGTTGTGGAATCAAGTTTTTGAATCAATCGTGGGTTCTTTAATTGGTAATTACATATCATCCTTTGGGGAATTGTAATTAAGGTCTCTAAAATCGATGTATAACCCAATTTACCAAATATTTTTCTTGATAGAGATAATGATGGAAAGAAATATTAGTTATTTTAATTTCCATAAAAATTTATATTTGGTCATTTTTTAAACATCTACCTCTATATTGGTCAATTAATAAGGTTTCATCCTTTTGGTTTTCTTATTGTAGCCTCAATGATCTTTCGGTAAGTCGAGATAGTGTATAGAAACATTTAGATCCAGTCCATTCTTTTCTGTATAGTTCCAAGAGAAAAAAATAATAATTCTTCTTCAAAAATAAAATATATATCCATATCTCATCTTAGGGAATGGAGACACTAATTATTTTTCTTTGAGGGTCCTATTATGTTCTCATATTTATCTTTCAGAGGGTTTGAATGGTGGTGGATATTCTGTCCTTGAATGCGGGAAGGTCTCCCTTGAGGTTGTCCTCATCTTCTCCAACCTTAATGTTTATAGTGAAATCTCTATATGTAGAAGGTAATATGTGAAAATGTAATTCAATATTGGGATTAAAGTGATCATGAGAATTAATATTATCATCTACCACTACATGATTCGTGGGAGAGATATTTGTGAGAGGATTTTCTTTTATACTATGTCTTATGATAGTAATTACATGGATCTCTAGGACCATGTATATTTCCTCAACTACAATCAATGGGAGAACATTGTAATTCTTGAGTATACCTTGGGTATTTTCAAGGGTTTTCCACAATCAATAGTGGGATGAGACTATATATCATTATTCACAAGTTATTTACCTCACCTTTTTAGAAATATTCCTTAGCATATGTGGCTCCACAATTCTCAAAGGGGGACCTATCACCGTGCAACATGTATACATTTACATTGACATGTTATTTTATACAATTATGGATTAATGATGGTACCTCCATGTGGCTATAGATTGAGGGCCCTGTGAGTAGGATATTTTGTGGGTTTTCTTACTAGATAACCATAAACTCAACATCATATGTGAGATCTCAAAACTGATATTCATGTTTGATCTTCCTGATAGGACTTTGATCATATATATCATACCCTTTAATGGTCATATTTTTGGGTGAAAAATGCCATTCTGTATATCACAGATGCTAGAGGGTTCGAACCAGGATGAAATTGATCCTGAATACATTATCATTTTGGCCCCTATGGATGCCAATTATGTTGAGTTTTCCCAAAACATATAGGTGCCTGATGTACCCATGGATGACCTCCTTCTCATATTGGTCATGAATGAGCTGGATACATGGAATTATGATAAAATAATCTCCACTCGACAAAACATGGATTCAGTGAATCTCTCAGGACTTTTTATCTTCTTTATGACTTTAACTAGTTCATCCATGAGTTCCTTTGAAATATGGAGTGTATCATTTATTGATAGTTTGACAGTGAAAAATGCAAGCTATTTATAATATTATAATTTTTTTCCTGTGATTGGAACATCTTGATGTGGTGTTACTCCAAGACATATGGATTAGTAGATGAGGAATTTGAGATAGACGTGTCTAATGATTGTATATAAGTTTAGGGAGAATCATCATTTACTGGTTCATGTCACACCTACCTTCCCTATTTCATGAAATGATAGGATAATTGAAACCCCACTAGGTAGTCATCCAAGAAATCTATGTACAATTTACCACTAAAGGGTTCTGGGAAAACTCTAATCCTCTTTTGAGCATGTTGGATAACATTACCCTGAGTATCCCTTTCATATGTGTCCTACGTGGGGTATGTGACCAATATATTTTGTCTGAAAATACCAGTGTTATCCATTCTATCCAAGGTTCATCTGCATGCACCCTCCCATTCCCAGAATATTCATGAGAAACCAATGTTGTCGGGCATATTCATCAATGAATAAATTATCTTCCACGTGTATCATGTTGGTAGAACTAAATATTATCTCTTTATTTTATGAGATTTATATTTTTTGGGATAGTTCTTGGGTTGTATATACTACAGTTTAGAAATATTCAAGAGTTATTACATGAGTTGGAGTATTATATGAATCCAAAACTTTTATTTTATCCTTCTTCTGATGGCCATTCCCACCTCTGGGAGTCATATCCAATGTATCCTTCCTAGGTGGTGGAGATATTGTTGGTCTACACAGCTGTGCTATCCGGGCGAAATGAGCTCGGTGAAATATTTTTTGATTCATCATGTTGTTGAACATACACTCATGCTTGGATAAAATGTATTTAAAATCACCTTATTCTTCTAATTGGGATACATTTATGCAAACCACCTACTTTGAGGAATTATTTAACACCACCTATCTAGAATTGACCATGTCGCCAAATATGTTTTTGAAGATCATGTAGTCCTAGATATTGTTAACCATATTTTCTGTAGATCATGTAGTAGTTAGGATAGTCAGTCTGGTTGTCCGCATCAAGATTCATGGGATGTGGTAGAAATAGTAGATTATTTTCCATGGATTCTAAAAAAACCATGGAATTTTTAATTTCAAAATTATTATCTATTATCCATACAATCATCATACACCAGGTTACCATGGATTTTTTTTAATATTGCGGAGGTTTATTCTTTTGTTTTCATCCCTCGATTAGAGGTTCAAGGTACTTTAGGGACCTCCCAAGTGCTTGGATGGGGGATAATACTAGATTATGAGTGATAGTTGAAACTTATAATTTACATATCCTTTTACCATCTGTTTTGGGAAAGAGTTATTTTTTGGATGAGATTGCTAAATGGATTCCTTGCATCCATGTTCCATTTTTGAATGCTCATAGAACCCACCTTGATACGTAATTGTGATCTATGGTGTCTACAGCTCATCTTGGATATTTTTATAACAGTGTTCTAGATTATTTTTCTAGTGAGTGAGGGATCCTGAGTGAAGAGATTAAACCATTCCATATAGTTATAAATTCTAATTCCCTCTCATTTTGTCATTTATTGAAATGTATTCGGTTTATGATGATCATTTCCCATAGCATGGAGCATAGTTGATACAGGAAATTTTGATAAAGGACATCCCACCCTATAAAAGATTATACTAGAAGGATTATATACCATACAAAAGCTAGCCCTAGATGTGTCTGTCGAAAACACCTCAACTTGTTGCCTCCTACTAATATTGAGGGGCTATCATGGGACCATATTAGGATATAAAGTGTAGGAGAGGCATTCCATAGTCTCTTACATCTTCAAAGGTATATAATATAATATTTCTAATATTGGGTGGAGAAAAAGGTTCATCCACTAACTTGGGTTATGAATCCCTCTCTAGAATCATAGATGAACATCTCCTTTCCACGGATTCCATTCATTTAGACATCGACTCAATGATGTGATGTAGCCCTGGGAGGAAACTATCTATGAATCCAATTTTCTACATGGAACTGGTGGGGATTGATTTTGTGGAACTACCTTTGTCTCACACTAAATGTTAATTTTCCGAATGAATAAATGATTTCCTAGGAAAGGTAGATTCCATTGCTACAACATAAATAATTTTCAATCATTATAGAATTACTCATTTTTTTAGAATCTAATCCTATATCTAAATCTGGTATGGTGGTCATATATATCTCTTCCTGGAGGATCAGCTATGGGAGAGAGAATATTCATCTTTACATAAAGATGATACCTAGTAGGTATATTTCCTCTGATTAACTCCTCATTGTTCCATATGGGAGTTTTTATCTCACTCTCATATTGTGAAAAATGTTCCTCTTTTAATATAACCTCATCTCATCTGGTTGGTGATTGGGATATAGCCACACCATTCCCTTTTTCTTTAGATGTGTTCCATCCAATGGGTGGAAACTCATTATTTAGAGGTTCTAGATTTTGGGGACTTCTCTAGTTCTAGGTGTGTGAATCCTCAATGTGTTAAAACAAATAACCCTCCAATCATAATTTTTGTTGTTGTGAAGATTTTAATTATTTATCTTAATCCACAATATTTTTCATGTAGATAGTGATGAAATTCACAGATGTATATTGGGAAATGGTGGGTTTCCTATTACGTTGGATACAATAGGTTGATTATGCAATGCCTTCAAAAGGGCCCTTCTTCAAACCCTTTATATAATTGGATATTTTGGATTGAAAACGTGGTGGGGTTTGGTCACCTTAACCTTATCATACTTTTGACGTGGTCTATGAATAACGTCCTTGATGGATTATTTGTCATTATTTCATTGAAGGCCTGGAACATGAGTGGTTTTTATTATAGTGGGAGGAACAACAGTGATGCTAACCATTGATTTTTTCCTTAATGACCTGAGAAAACTAAGTTACTAGGTGGTCATGATGATAAGGAAAATTCCACAAGCTCTATGGGGTGGGGTTTATTCTTGGGCATAATTGGAATTAATATGTCTTCTGGTTGAGGATCCAATTATTACAGTAAGTGATTTTATGACTCCCAAAAAGAAAATGAAGATATTAATTACCCTATCTAGTGGGGTGGGGTTGATCAGGAATCACCATTTATTATCCAAGAAACACTCAAATGTTGATGAACGTGGTAATTTTTTTGAATTATAATTGCCTCTAACCCAATGGGTTGGGGTTAGCTTTTAGTGGTTTAAAATATGTCTTGAATCATCTCATGTCATAAATATCTATGAGGTGGATGTAGTGGTAGATATTCCATTGGCATAGTAAGCTATGTCTAGTCCTGGATGCTTGATATGGAAGCTAAAAATTAAGATAATTTGATTTTGTGTAGTTATGGTTGCATTGTATCTGGGTTTGATGGAATCCAATGGTAAGAACTATTTATTAATGGAAGTATTTTAGGTGATCATAACATTAGTCTCTATGTATAAAAATAATTTTCATTAATTTCAGTATCCCATTTCAAATATTTGGATATCCTCTCCCAAATTTCATGAAATCCGAGCTCCATTTATGTGAGGATATTCTATTGTAGAGACAAACTATCCCAAGCATTACCAAGACTCCATATTTCTCTAAAGGCTATGAAATTAAAGGATTCCAACTTTAAGGGGTTATTATATTCATTTAATTAGAAATTAGTAACTTTCAATACTCTCCACATCATTGAATATGGATTAATTATGTTGATTTAAAGATTACATTCCAAAGAGTTGTGATGCAATGGCGTTAAGCGTATTGATGATTTGTGTTGTGATTTTTCAGTTTCAGATCTCGGCCTAGAGAGATAGATGATATGTCGAAATGGAAACAAATTATTTTGATGGGCTGAAGGTGACCATCATATCATTGATAAAGGAGGTTTGTATCCTCGATCCATGGAAGATTAACACACAAAGTTTAGAATTGATAAGACATGCACTCCTTTTATAGATTTTTTGTAATCTAATAGTCAAATTTTGGGAGTGGATAGAACACGATGTTATGTTATTTTTGGAAATCTATCTACTTAGTTCAATTTGAAACTCCTCTTCATCAAACATGAATGACTCCATCTGTTTAGACCATGTAATATGCTTCTGTTTTTTCCTTCTGACTGGTGTAGACTACTACTTGATGTTGATGGGGAACATTATTCGGTTGACCCTAATGGATTGAGGACATCCCTATACAATGTTTTTTTAGATTTTAACACCTCCCTATAAAACAATTTTCGGAATGGGACAAATTTCCTTGTTTATGTGATATATCAACATGGGAATATTGACCATGGTGTATGATATGAGTATAGTCTGTACAGTTTATCTCCTCACTACCATGGAAAGAACTATCATGGTAATTATCGTCTTCTTCTTTAGTCAGAGTTTATATACACTTTTAGTGTTGATTATATTTTTCAAATGACCTAAAGGATACTAGGATTGAGAATAAATATGGGTCATTTCTTATGTAACGAATGGGATATGTCAACCCGTATTTTTGAATTTTTTAGAGATATGAGCCTATGGTATGTAGTTTCTCGAAAAATGATTATATAAGTCTCATGCTACGGGTGTATAATCTTTCTAATAGGAATATTATAGAATAGTAAAATGTTTTTTCTCATTATTGATTGCTATATGTACCTTTCCAAAGCCTTGGGACATTATCACTTCATGAGGATCAGTCAGAATAGGAGTATTATCTTGATTTTGACCCGTAAAAATATACCATTGGTCATTATTGACAGTGATATGTGTCTTCCCCTAGGTGTTTGTTTCACTCACTTTGTGAGAATCGATTGGAATAGGAATATGATCTTGGTTTGTATATATATTCATCACCAGAATATGTTGATGGTCCTATTAAATGGGTCAATAGATATGATACTCCTGGTGTATTTCCTGAAAATGATGCTGGTGTAGATTTTTTAGTTCTTGAATCGAGAAAATTCACTTGGCTTCCACAATATACAAGAATATTCCCAGAAGATTCAATGAGAAAAATATGAGCTTATACTACAAATTTTTTCATTATAAAATGGTTATTCCCAACCAAAATATGGACATATGAATGATCATCTACCTTTTTAGTAAGTCTATGGTCTAAGGCAATTGGAATGTGGGTCATTCCTGAGGCATGTTCCCATCCAACTTATGATCCCCATCCATGGTAGTTATATGATCCCCATACACTTCCTTTGGAATATGGAACCATAATGTTTCAATATTCATGTTCCAAAATCTAAACAGATGTTCCACTCTCACCTAGGGACCCATGGTTGGAATGGGAATATAATTAGCATTTTATACCTCTTCTATTACCAGAACATGCTGATAATAATCCTAGATGGAAGTAAGAATGTATTTTTGCTCCGAACTAGCCACTTGTTTGTGGTGGTCAGAGTGTTGAGTTGTCATAGATATAGGGATTGGAATATATGAATTTCCACACATGTAAATCAGTGCTGGAATATTCTAGCAGAGTTCATCAGCTATTTCTAAAATATATATTGTTTTTATTAATTTTTTCTCATGGATACAAGCATACAAATTTTCCTTCCCTATTTTA
This sequence comes from Viscum album, assembly GCA_963277665.1. NCBI lineage: Eukaryota > Viridiplantae > Streptophyta > Magnoliopsida > Santalales > Viscaceae > Viscum > Viscum album. Next base: position 185,408,663 of record OY728133.1, on the reverse strand, counting down.
TAATGGAATATTAATTCGATTAAATTTGGGATATATTCCCACTTCCTTCCTCCTAATGCCACTGTGATTTGATGGTGGACTTCATGCATGAGGGTTGTCGTATGAGCCTCTTCCATGTCTACTGTGGGATATTGTCACAGATTTTTTCTCGAGTAAGAAGGGATATGAAACTTCAACCTCATAACTACCAGAACATGCAGGTAAAAATCATCTTTGAGATCGATGATATGAAATCCCAACTAGATATTTAGTTTCTTCCTCACCCGATGATTCTTCCTTTATAACTTTTCATGGGTGATAGAGGAGGATGAGTGTTGGGTGGTACCCTTTGTAGATGACTGATGAGAACTTCTGGGGTGATTTTTTCAACAATGTTTGATAGGTTCCCTCATTGGTAACACTTGAGATGGATGGGACCTATATTTCACCCCTAGTACACCTTCATTAGTGAATTAATGTGGCAGTTTTTCACCCTAGGGATAAAGTCATGAAAAGGTTGGTTATGTCATTGATGGACACTATTTTATATGAAACATTCCCTAGGTGATGTCAACTCAATGATTTGTTCCCTCAGAGACCCTTACGAGAAACTATCTAGGTGGGTATTGTACCACATCAGTGGAATTCTCACACAATTGTGTTTGGAAAATGACAAATAAATCTATCAGTCATTATAGATAATTTTGTGACTTCCAAGGGTTTTATTCGATGGTTATTTACAAGAATAGTTGCTGTATAGTGAATACATTATCCTAGATTGGGATTTTGTTGATGAGAAAAATATATACAATCTTGTAGACAACATGGAACATGGTTACTGATTAGTGAAATATCATAGTCATGATGTGCTCAATCAAATATGTATTATTGACACAATTGTACTTTTGTTCCTAATATTATCACTCTGCTTGTGTGGACTTTTCAATGCAATGATGGACATATTTTATAGGAACCCTAGTTGAAGAATATTATCTTTATGAATCATGTTGGATTTACTAGATTTTATTATGAGAAACTGCGTGTCCTGATGAAAGATTAAAAAAAATTCTACTATTTTATAGTTTTAAGTTAGGTTTGAAAATTTTCTCATATAGTGTGAACAAAATGGCTCGATGGATGATAACCAAATCTATTTATTATGGAAGAGTTTCATGTGTGGTTCATAATTACCATTTCATCATTGAAATGAGATAACCTATATCCCCAATATAGGAGGATTTGGTTTAGCCCAATGGTGGGTTGTGAGGGGTTCAGTTCTAGAAAAATTAATAAAAATAGGTCACTATTGTAGTTATTAATTGATTTTCCCAATGGTTACCGCATCCATAAATGGTTATCAACATGAATTCAAAAGGTTGGGGCTCATTGCGGTTTCATTACAAATGACAATTAGGGACTCACATGGGTCGAGAGTATGTGACTCGAGCCTCATCAGACCATTTTTTGGTGGGAGTTTTGGCCTAATATGAGACTATATTAGTTTTATGAAATTTTCATGAATCTATTGCCAATACAAATAATAGAACAGTTTCCCTAACAAAATGATTTACTGGTTATGTCTATTTTATGTTCGAAGGATGAAGATATCATTAGTTAATCCATCTTTATGAATCTCAGGATAGCCATTATTTTCTCTAGTAATGAGTATCTAATTATGTGATGAATTTATATAACCAGGTACTTTATAATTTTATGCCACACATTGAGGTGGATAATTTTCCTAGGAGGTTATTGAGCCACTATAAGGAGTCCTATGTATTTGGGCTATTTCCAGAATCAAAACTGAAATATGTAAATAAAATCCATGTAGTTAAGAATCATATGGAAATAATATATGTGGAGAAATTATGCACTAGAAATTTTATCTTTAGTCTTGATGAGACTTCTTTAGTATATGGTTTATGGTTGGAATAAAAGTTATCATAGTCGATCACACACTTAGAATTTCCCCCATGGTAAACTTCCACATATGTGGGAAATTAATATCATTCCTCTCATCAACTATGAAATTATGAGACATTCTTAGATTATGGAGATTCATGATGTCAATGAATTGTCAATTATGACAAATTAAGTTGAGGTGAGCTATGCTTCGTGTGAGAAATAAGGGATATCAAGCATTATTCAATATTTCATATCGATGCAGGACTTGTGTACTAAGAGATCCCTTTGATAATAATATAGAGATCAAACCTTAGAGAGGCATCATAAATATCATAGTTATAGAAGGAATCAATGTCATCATAGTTTAGTTGATTTCCCAGTTTACTGACGGATGCGAGAGAATGATCATTCCATGGTAATTATTTGGTCCCGATTTCTGAAATTTTTGAGACATAGGGCTCAAATGTAAGTGGATTATTATTTGATCTTGGTATTTATGGGGGGAGTCTTACATATCCTGGTTATCAATGGAATCTGAGAACTTATATTTTAATTTATTGGGGATTATATGATGATATTTATCATTATTTCGGACGTTTCATATTATGTTATTGTTCGAGTCATACACTCTGAGGGTTCCCTTTCCCTAGTAGAGGCTTTTTAATTTAATTATATCATTATTGTAGATCTATAAGACAACATGATAGATTCTCATTGATGAAAATAAGGTCTAGAAAATGATAAGTCTAGAAACTTATGGATGTAATAAATATGTAGTATCATAACCCTTTGGATATTTAATATAAAGATCAGGCCTCAAAAAGGATTCCTATGTATCCTAGTAATGGATGGAATTAGATGCATCATAGTTCCGTTCATTAGTGTTTTCACAATGATGTTTCCCTTTCTTCAAGACTTACACACCAAGGGTAAAAAAAATTTCAATCCCTGGGATGCTCTGATGACCTAGCATAATTTCTTCTTGACCTGCTTGACAGACTTTTTGACATGCCTTGATTTTCTATCTTGAAAAGTTGCGGGATGTCTGAACATGTCTTCTTTTTTTTGGTATACATGTCCAATGAAAATTTCATGACCCATATATATTTTATGTGGTACATCTCATATCGTAGATAGCATGTTTTGGGTCGCTGCATGATCAAGGATGAATTTGTTTTCGGACATCATGAGACATGGATGGTTTTTTGTAGAAGAAAACACATGACTTCAGCTTATAAGATGAAAGGTAGTTTAATAAATAGTTAAATGTCCTGGTGTCATCATGTGATCTAGAAAACACACTTGGAGGGCATCTTGAGAGTCAGAGTGACATGTCTCATTGGGTGTATAATATTTTGGATGAGATATATAGAGGGCATCATGAAGCATGGCTAGAGTTCTTAGAGGGAGTTGCGAGAGCCAATTGAAATTCCTAAATTCTATCGGGAGACTCATCTTACACCTTCCTGTTATGTTATATGAGTCATGAAAATATTTGAGGTATATTGTGTTTCTTGAATGTTGAACCCGTAGGGTTTTAAGAGACTTGGGTGGAATTATTGAGGGGACCATGTGACTTTATTTGACATGTTCAGAGGACATCTCATGACCCAAATAGTATATAAAAAGGGCATCGTGAGATTTGGGAGATATATGATGGTTATATCATGTGGAATGTGTGGTTCACACAAGGGGCATGTGGATTATTTTACATGCCCTCTTGATATGTCTCTATTTCCAAGTCTTGGTTCTATCCTTTATATTTCATGTTACTTATATTTTTTCAGTGTTAGTTTATTTTAAGTCTCGCGTGGACTTATAGATGTGTGATTTTTTTTCTTTTTCCCTATTAGAGGTGCTTCACATTATATAAGAGTGAACACATGAACTTCTTTATGCATAATAAATGTGGAATATAGTTGTTCCCTGGATCTTTCAGAATGATATATTTTTCTTCATGAGATCATCCACCTTGAGAAATTCTCTCTAACAACAATTTTTTTGTGTACTTGAAGGTAACCCTTCATCCACATAGTAGTGTTATATTTATTCTTTCTATTTTGATTATTTTATAGGCCTCCCCATCATAGTAGTTTTTTAATTTTAATAGTGAATATTCTATGAATCTTAGACATATTTTAAGGAGGGAGCCAGTGTCATGCCTCGTCATGAGGTCCCTCCATATGTGGCGCCAAAGGCATCACCTATTTTTCAGTGACCAAGAGATTATCCCCTAAATTTATCCATTACTAGATATTTAGAATTTATGGGGAATTTTTGAGTTACAAAAACACGCCCATGTACTTTTATGTTTTTAGGTTTCCATGCCTTAGGTCCTTCAGAAGATCACCGTACCTATATAAGGCCTTCACATGATATTGGGTTATGTGTCATAGAACTTCCATTAGACAAGGATGGACTGTCAAGGGGACTTCATGAGATCATGTTGAATTATCAAGGTGTCTTGGAAGAAAAGGATTCGGAAAACCATATCACATCATGATAGATTTAAGGATGTTAGAGGCTTCCTCCTCCCCAATATTTCTATTGTTTATTTTACAATGGTTAAGGAGTTTTAGAAATTTTTGGGTGTCTTTGTGGACAATCAACTTACATCATGGCGATGATCATCGTGACCACAAAATGTCTTCTATATATTCATGATAATTTCAATAAAAATTAAATATTTTTTTCCTTAAGGATCCAAACGGAGAGTGTGTGGTTGCCTATATATACCCTAGGCCCTTCAATTGATGAGGATAACAAGATTTTAGGATTTTTCATGATGATTAATAAATGTCTCTAGGGGATTACAGTCTCTTGAGAACCTATAGAGGGGATTCGCATGACTTTTTTGATGGATATAGGCTCCCATATTCTCAATAATTATTTTACTTCTATATTTTACATTGGATTGGGGAGTTCATGAATGTGCATAAGTGTTTTTAGGGATAATCATTATCATAATAATTTATGTATTGTGTGAGATTTATTACCACAACATGCTTCCACGTTATTGAATATTTTCCATCTATTTTTTATGAATGTTTGGAAATTATTTTGGGTGTATACCTATTGATTGAAGTGTATGACATGGAGGATCTTATATGAATGCCATGGTGTGACCACTAATTGTCTAGGGTGGTTTTTTGATAGTATAAGGATATTATTGATGGGACTCTATGGAATTTTCTTTTGGGCTATTTGATGTGAAAATTTCATTCACATATCCTCCTGATGGCCATGTGATCACATATCCCTTGTAAGATTATGTGACTTATGGGTCTTGGAACCCTTCTTCTTCTTTCCCTCATGTAGGGAATATAAAACCCATATTTAGGTATTTCTTCATTTTATAATTTATGGATCCTCATTAGTTAAGCATCAAAAAGGAGTTTTATAAATTCATTTTTTATTACATGATTATAGAATAAAATTTTTTAATTATGTATTTTCAATATATATATTATTCCTTGGGATTAATAAATTTCATTTCATGGAATATTCGATATAGAAATAGTAAGTAAAACCTATAATTTAAAACATTCTTGATATAAAATTACGTCGACTTGACTACAAAAAATACATCAATTAATGAATAAAAAATGATTATGGGTTAAATTTAGGGACCGCCTACCTCATACTTAGAGAAGCCTGCATGTTGAATATTGAATCCTAGTTCTATTCAAAAGGGGGGAAATCAACATAGTTAACAAAAACCCATAATTAGAGGATATTATAATAAAAAGGTGTAGAAACATTATATTATAAAATAAATTAATATGGGAGAAAGAGGAAAAATAGACTCAAAATAAGCTATTGATCACACCCGTCATTAGTTGAAGAAGACAAGGATAAGGAGAGATCCACCATGGGATGAAGAGATGGGTAGAAAAGTGTATGGTAATAATAGTAGCCCATTTGGGTGAAAAAAATTGATTTTAGGAAAATTTGGTGGTCCTAGGTAAAATTATATGTATATACCTAATTGAAAATCACACATGAGTACAATGGATAGAAAAAAACCTTCATTGAAAAGTCTTTGACCTCCCAGTAGGCCTACTTAGGGCTCACCATCCATCCAATGAGTCAGGTAACATGTTGGATGATTAAATTGACTATTGGAAAGCAAGTTATACTGAAACATCATGTTCTATCATTGGATACATGTCTTGAAACCCTAGAGAATGTATAAACCCTTACATTGATAAAAACACCCCCATTAAAGGGAGTTACATAACATTATAAACAAATTTACATGCCCCCACACCACTGTTGGGGAAGGGTGTAACACCATTAACCATGTGACTAGATGAAAATTATGATCAAATGATATAGGAAGTCTCTACATGAAGATTAGAAAAAGGAATAACTAGTTACACTTACTAGAACATACATTAAATGGTAGGATGTATTGTGGAAATCATGAAGACCTAATCTATATTTTATTCTCCTTCATTCCATAATAAAAGAGTTTTTATCATTCTTCCATAGACTAAGACTGTGTTTCCACCACATATACAGTTTTTTTATTTTTAATTTATTTATATCAATCTTTTCCTATTATAAGATCTTGTATAGTTGTATAAAAGAGTTCAATATGGTCGAATGATTTAGGTTTAGTTTTTCATCAATTTTCTTATATATTATATACATGGGATAATTATTGTTTTTTTCATATTATGTAACACATATTTCTTGTTAATTTTATGAGGTATTATTATGGTGATTAAATGATTTTTTATTCCAATATGTGGTATCAGATCTTTCATACAGTGTTCTAATAATCCTGAGACCAAAATTTTCACATTATTGTTTATAAAAATCATTATTCACATGAACATGTTAACCTATTCATGTAAATAATTTTTGATCTGTATTATGTGTTTATAAATTTAGTGATAGTTTATTAATTATAAAAGAATGTGAATAGGATGTTGTTGGGGATTTAGAGGGAGATTTGGATTAGAATAATTTAGGATTTTTTAATATTCATAGAATGTTTTTCCTATTAGAGGAGAATTTTTATATTCTATTAAATAGAAAAAAAATGAATGTGAAGATTAATAAATAATTTGAATGAATACAAAATAATTTAACATGGTTAATCTAGATGTAACTATCCTAGAACATGATCTTTAATAATAAGGAATTAATAAAATAACTGGAAGTTATAATGTCACTCACTAATATATATATATATGGAGAAAAATATGATTAATAATGTGTTTTTATTTTATATGATATTCCATGTTAGATTATGGGATGTAAATATGATAGTTTATCATGACATTAACATTAACATGATCCAGAATTAGTTGTTCTTTTTGATCTATTTTGGGAATTTATATTACTTTCATCATCCATAAAATATTTTGATCTAAGGGTTCCCATGCTATGTAACTGAAGAGCTATGATGGAATTAGTGATAAAGTATTTGTTAACATAACTCTACAATATTATATTTATAAACATGTTTCTATAATTCCATTGAAAATTAATTCATTATGGATGTTAAGTGTTGTCCATTTCCTTTGAGGATGTATAAGAATGGAAAATAATAGGGAAATCACATACATAGTAGATTCGTTGAAGTTTGTCATGTGAGTTTGTAGTGTCAGTTGAAATGATACAAGATGAGTGATCGTTTTCCATGAAGAGGAAGCCTATAATATGATCTTATGTATGAATACCAACAAATACTATTTTAGAATATATGTATGCTCTACCGATGGGTGTCAAATGTTCACGTGATTCATGGATTGTACAAACTAGTGCCTATTTTCACTCAATAAATGAGAGTGGGAATGAGAAATTATACTTCATTATTATATTAAATGGTGTATATTGTATATAGTGAAACTATCAATATTATGGGAAAAGGTAAGTTTTACTTATAGATAAATAAATAAAGATTGCTATAATTGAAAGGAGTGTGGAACATATATATGTTAATGAATGATTTTATTTTTTTATAATAGATACAATATGTATATTTTTTATAAAATATATATATGGATCATAGGAATGTATAAATTGTTCTATGGAAGGGGAAAGGTATAGAAATATGGAACATTATAGATAATATGAATTTTGGAATGAATAATATAGGAATAGAGAACAACTTCTTCAATGTTATTATAAGAATGTATTTGTAACATGAGAGATAAGGCATGAAATTCTTATATTATATAGGAATATTTAATATTTGAGGAATGGATTATTTAACATGTGAATATAACATCATTTTGAAGTAGAAAAAGGTGTCATTCCAAACGGAAGGAAAGACACCCATGGACCGGAAGTTGGGGTTGGTTCAAATAGATGTATGGGGACTACCTAAAATTTATTATCATAGAGAATCATTATATTATATTATCATTATAAAAATGTGACCTAGAAGGTTTGGGTTTCTTTCTCAAGTAGTAGTATGAGGATTTAAAAAACCATCATATAATAGAGATACATTTTGTAAAAGGAGACCCAAAGGAAAATAACATTTATCATTTTTGATAATTATAATGAATATGAAATTATATACATTCATAGGATAGAAAAGAGTAATGTAATATTATTTGAGTAGACTGTACTAGTTATTCAAGAAAAAAATATAGTTGGGTAGAGGATGAATAATACCTTACTGTAGAATAAATGGATCATGAAGGTTTATACTAGTTGATCTTGAAATTCTTCAATGTAGATCTGAAATTTTCTTCCCATATAGTGAATATATGTTTGTTATCATTGTTGGGGTTAGAACTTGTAGAATCCTCTTAGTATATAAAGAAGTATAAAATTTCAAATATCAATGATTTTGGTTTACATTCCCACACACATATTGATGACAAATAAAGTTTCATGTTAGAGGATAATCACTAATAACTTTTCTTTATCATGTATGTAGATGAGGAATATTAGATTTATCATTGTGATTGTATCTTAGGTAATGTTTATAGAAGCCCAAATATTTTCTTCTATGTAGAGATATTGTGGAAATATCATAATAAATAGGATGTTTTGGATGATATAAAATTATCATCATAGGTTGAGATTCAAATTTATGAATGTTTGAATGTTTTGGATTTTATAAAAAAATTAGAATACACCAATTCCTGAAAATAATGACTATCTAAAAAGAGTTTTAGAAGGTATTCATGATCATTTGGTTTGTCAATGTGTACGAATATAATAAAGAATGAGGTCCGTAGATGATTGGGAGAAAGATATGTATAGTGTTGTTCTGGAAGCAATGATTCCCAACGAATTGAATTTATATAGAATGTGGTAACACATTAGTTGGATTTAGTTATAATTACAAATATAAATATGATATTTTCACTTATTTCTAATAACATATGATGAAGAGCATAAAATTACATAAGCAAATACTATTTTGGGTGAATCAAATCAATAGGGGTTATCAACGAAGGGTTAGATGGTTTTATAAAATGATTTTAGAATATTTGATCTTAAATAATGACCTACTAAGAAAAGAGTATTTTGGAATAAATTGGATTATTGGATGATGGTGGAATTATTTAGTTCAATGAGTTATAAGGAAAGAATTTTTGTGAATGTATTTTAATAGGTGCAGGGTTTTAATTTTATTATGATCTTTCGTCTAGTTCTTAAGAACCAAAATATTTAGATAGTGCTTAGAATGGTTTCCATATTAAGATTATATCTGGATTGGTTAGATGTGATATTATATTTCCTGCATAGATACTGTGAGGACGATATTTTTATAGAGTAGGCAAAAGGTTCCATAGGTAAATGAAATAATGATATAGTCTGAATGTTAATAAAGATCCATTCTAGGTAAATGATATTTTTAAGGAAGTGTGAAAATTTTAATAATGAACATATAAATTAAATGAAATAAATAAAGATAAATATTTTTTCTTTTTTATATGCTCTATGGTGATGGGAGTTTCATCATCCCAACGCACCATGTTGATGAAATTCCCATGATCGGTCCTATAAAAGAAGGGATAAATTAATAGAAGGATGAACTATCTATTTGTTTTGAAATGAAGGATTATATTTTAAAAAATAGATTATTCAAATGTTTATTATAGGGAGATTCAAATTAGAAACTCTGTTCATGACTTGGTCAATCAAAATTTGGAAGATAATAGATTTTTTTGGAAGGATTAATGTCAAAATGATTTCCACTTCCTTGGCTAAAATAATCAAGCCAATAGAGGAGAAAGAAACTAGATTTTATGTATATGTTTCGTAAAATTAAATGGTTTTATTTTTATTGGATATTGGATTCTTGATATATTCCATGGTTTTCACTTGATCATCCATTACATAAGAAGTATTCCATGAACCATCGTGGGCTACACCTAAATTAGGTACAAGAGCTAGGTAGTGACATGAACTGAGGAGATTTCCCAATCCCTATTGGATGAAGAAAATATCTGAGGTGTATTAATATATATATTTATAAATATTTATCTTAATAATAAATAAAATACATTATGATTCCACCAAGAATCTAGATATGACCACTCCATGTATCATAGGTCCATTACAATCACAACAAGCATATATTGAATAATAACTAACAAAAAATAAAAAACTATACCATTTATTCATAATATCTAGGAACTAAATATATAGAACTGTGTTAAAAATTAAAACAACTAGATGTTGTCAGATAGGACGGCTGATACATCCCTGATTTATAATAGAAACTACAAAAACTGATAAAATATACATATGACCCGAAATATAAGAATCCATCCTCAATTACAAATCCCTCAATACTATCTCATAACTAAATAAAAACAATTAAAACATGTTTTTTACTTCCTATTATGAGTGTAATAAGTAAGATTTTTACATAACGACTCATATATTAAGCATTAGATATTCCATGTGATCCCATTTTCAAAATAGTCTTGAAATGAATGTTTGAAATTTACTATTAAAAATATATTTTTAAAAAAATTAGTAAAATTAATTCATTGTATATTATTAAAAATCATTCCAAACCCCTAACACCAATAAGACAGATTTAAGATAATCTTTTTTAATTAACCCATATGAAACCCATCTCTAAAATACCTTTTAAAATATTTTTTAAAATCATCAATGGAAGAACTCAATGAATTTTAGGACATTCAATTAAATTAATTATTTAAATAAAATTGATATATAAAATAAATAGTGTGTAATTTTATAAATATTGTAAATGAAAAAAATCAGGTAAAACGATGTAATAAAATAAAAAACTAATGAAAGTAAGAATAATAATCATCATCATTTATGTATTTATTAAATAAGAGGAGGAAAAAAAGAGTTCAAGAGAAAGGGACTAGGGTGGCCTAAAACAATTCTAAACTAGGGAATCCCCTTTGATAATACATAATTTTAATGGAATATAGTCAATAAGGCTCAAAAATACATGGGATTTAAAAACTGGTAAAATAATAAAAATAGTAACATCAAACCATATGAATATATCAAAAAATTCACAAATTAGAGAAAACATGTATATGATGTAATGTAAACACACCCTAACATCAAAATCCATTCAGTATTACTTTAGAATACATCATTCAGGGTTTATCCTACATTACACCATGAAAAGAGAAGTATGAAAAACAAGAAAACAAGATAAATAAGAAGATAAATGGGCATTAACTCATGATAATAAAATCAATATAGTGGAGAAAATTCCCAAAAACAAAAGGGAAAATGTCGGATATCCCTAAGTCTCATCCTTTTAGATCCCAAAAAATGGGGATAAAAAATATTAATTTTGCTTTAAAAATCATCATAGATAATTTTAAGAAAATAAAAAATTTTAAACTATGTATTTCTCATGGTTCGATTGTATGGTTTATTAATACATTCTCTTCCAACACACCCATCAATTAATATACACAGGAATTCACATGATATATAGACATGGTTACAAAAACTCTAAACCAATTCTGTATAATGGATTTTATAAGGATCATTTTTCACTCAAAATCTTAGCAAGCAGTTTCTTCTAGATGTTTATAAAAATTATTACCCATAAAAATCATCATATAATTTTGATTAGATTTCACATGGTTTGGATCCAATAATTTTCTAGCTATGTATATAAACAATTAAAGAATATAAATTAACTGAAAAGACCCTTATGTTTGGTTCATCAAATAATTATTGGAACCCGTGTTTATAAACTTTGTTAAAAAGGATTTTTTTTTCAAAAACCAACATTTCACCCCAAAGCTCATGGAACTCAAGGATAAGGTCAGAAAAATTAAATAAAATTAATAATATATAAAATCATGGATGTATTTTGAAAATTCATCCAACCATAACTCCTTTGAATGGAGAAATATATTTACATTCAAAAATGAATGTGATATAATCCAACGTTTCTTACTAAAAATAATTTTGAAGACATAATACTCAATCGTCAGATTTCATAAAAAATAACTGAAACCAACATGTAAAAATGCTCTAAATAGAGAAATAGATTATATATATATATATGGTAGATTTATAAAACCATTCCTAACACACCATCAATACTACGAGGTTAATAAATATTTCCCTCCTCAATTATTCTTCATCATAGAGAATTTATGAAGGTGTTCCAAAAGACCACATCAGTGAATGTTCATTTGAACACTATGTATTTTGAATTAGAATACCAAAACCAATAAGACTAGAAAAAAAAAAGGGTTCAATTCAAATTAGGGGAAGAGAAAGTTTAATATAATGTTCTTTTAGGAATAGGTTCCTCTAGCTTCCTCTCCTATCTAGATATGGAACCCCCACATATATTAAAGGAGAGTAGGTTATCACCCACATTGGGTTTCCCTAAAAAACCAACCCCATTTGAAATCCTAATTCACGAAATTCAAATATTATTTCATACTATACGAAGGAACATTATAATTGAAATTAATATTAAGACACTGCACAACAAATTTATCTATCAAGGAATAACTTGATATAATCTCATAAGATGATTGAATAGTCTCACTAATATGGCTCATTGACTCTTTCACTATCTTTTGATGCAAATAAACAATCATTATCTCCAACAAATTCATCACTGTGACATCATCAGGATGGGAACACTACAATAAATTGTTCATAATGAATATAAATATCATTTCACATTCCAGATGGATTGGGAAACTATATTTCTATCGATCCCAATTGTGACCCTAAATTAAACCCATGGAATCCCTCACCCTCAAATATCTAAGAGTTACTAGATATTTAACAATTTATTCAACAATATATATCCACTAAATAGCCACTTTATGAATATCGTGACCATAAAATATAAAAAAAAAACATAGAGTAAACTAAAAACACCACTCTATTACATTTCTAGATCACGTTAAAAACTATAATAGCACCAAGAAAATTTCAAGATAGTTATTTTTTTTAAATAATGAGAATTTATTATTGTACATATTCTAAATAATTATTAAAATCTTAGAACTAAAACAAATAAAACTAAAACTCAAGTTATACCCATATGTAGATAAATCCCAATTCAATAAATAAACCATAATTCATCAATAAAATTCACGGACAATAAATTTTAAATTACATTCATAAATCATTTGAAAACATGAAAAATAAGGTTTAAAATCCTAAAACTCTATAGAAATCTAAATTATAATACACTCATAAATTTGACCCCTTTATTTCCCACTAAAAATTCATTTTAAACCCCAACATGATAATTTCAAAAGTATTTATATATATTTTCATTATAATTATTTTACATTGAAGGTATATTTATTAATTTCAAGAGATAACATTAATAGTTTTTTAACCAAGAAAAATAAAACAATATCATCTATATTAATTAAAAATAACCCACACACTCTAGAAATTTCCTTCAAATAATTCTCAATAACACATAAAATACACTATTAAACCATTTATCAAAGGGATATTTAATAAATACATCAATAGATATTGGGAATTTGAACGGTTTAGATACAAGGTTTGGAGACCGTTCCCCAGTCATGAAACTATCGTTGGATGAAAATTTAAACTTATTTATTGGGCTATGAATTGATTTCCAATCATTATGTACTAAATGTCAGTATCATTTTATTCCTTCTTTTCACTATTTAAACATATAAAACCCATTAATTAATCATATAAAATCGATATAAACTAAAATATATTCATTCCATGTATATATACACTGGTAAAAAATAAATAATACTCAAAACAATTACTCAGAACCCAACATTCCATAGAAACTCAAGGGTATAGATGTGAATGAGATCTCATGTCTCTCCCATCACCTACCTCTTTAGTTCTGACATCACTATTTCTTCTCTACAAGATACCCTAATTAATAAGGGTGACTCTAGAACCTTGTCCCACTTAATAACCAATACTATGATCCAATTTTATCATGAACCAGACTCATAAACCATTAAACTATAAACCAATGTTGGATGAGACATGAATCGAGGGTCGTTCCTCATCCCTATGGCTTGAAGATAAGTAACGGGGAATTAAAAAACATATATTATGTTTAATTTGTCACAATAAACAACATATGGAATAGAGGCCATTCCCAGAAGAATGATATTCCCACAATATGTGTTATAGGTCCTTCCAAAAAAATATTCATTATAATAACTAACCAATCCTATATTATCCAAAATATAAATCCATAGAAACTAATATATATATATATAATTGTACAGGATCAAAACGAAATCCAAATTTAGTAGGCCTAGATGGATGATACATCCAAGATAAAAACAATTTAAACTATAACACATAATACAATTTCAATTTAAACTACATGGTCACTACCCATTATAAGTACAAAAATTCTCCAGGAGGTACCCCCAGAACAAAACCTAAACATGTAAAACATGAGCAGGTCTAACCGATAAAATTTCCCTGTTTGTGGTTGGAGAATAAAAACCCATTTTGTAAAAAAAATAATATTTATGAGATAACATTATCGAAACATTCCAAAACATTGTTTTGAATATATTTTTAATAACATGTTCTTTGAAATTTATTAGAAAATTTAATCAAAGTATATTCTAAAAACAATTTTCCAAACCATTACAACCCTTATGAAAAAGTTAAGAGAAACTCTTTCAAATATTTCATTAAAAACCATTTTAAAAACCCATTTTAAAATAAATTTTTGAATATTAAATTAAATGAATCATTTATTTCATGTGAGGAAAAAAATAAATAGACCAATGGAATATAAAAGGTATAAAAACTAAATAGTGAAGCTTATGATATGTGAAGGTAATGAAAAAAATCATGAAAAAATCGGTAAGAAAATAGATCAATAATGAAAATAATTATACTGAATATTAAATTTTATAGATATATATTTATAATAATGTTGTATAAAAACTATGAAATGATCATGGTTTTTCTCATGAGTAACTATATTATATCATGTTGATGAATTCCTAGTCTACATCTACCTGACTATTCTCAACATTCCCCATTAGCTTCAGTCACCCAAGTCCAATTACCTATCCATAACATGGGTGATATATCTATTGTATTCATTTATACATAGTAACATCCTATAAATCCCTATATAATATGTACAAGTTCTACATGATTTTACCACTAGGAGGTATAGTAACCTTTATAGGGAAATCACCCACATCCCACTAATTAACAACCCTTGACTGAATCACCAAATAATATACATATATCAAAATCATAAACATTATCAACATATGAAATCCACCAATGAACCAAACACATGGGAAAAACATAAGGGTACATAGTATTAATGAAAAATATTAAATAAAGGTACCAACCTAGATTTTTGTTTTCAACTAATATTTTAAATCTCAATGCATCCTTTGAAAAAAATATCAAAACAAATATTATAACAATTTAATTTCAAAATTTCTAAAGTGGTATTATTATGAAACTATAAAACTAAATATTGAAATTCCATTAAGATAAGTTTTTTGAAATCATATATCTGTGGAATCACATTGAATAATATGGTTTTACCCCATTTTGAAACCATCATATCCAATAATCCAAATAAGGTATAATAGAAATCATTGTTAAAAACATACATAACCATCACAAAAATATATAAAATAAATATCAAATTAATAAATTAAATTTTCAATAATTTTTTATAAAAATATCATAAGTAATATGTCTTTAAATCCAATAAATTTTATATTTCAAATAAATTATAATTTGGAATCCATTAAAAAAAATAATTATTTATTTTTAGAAAACTCATAAAAAATAAATATAGAAGTATAAAATAAATAATTTTAATGGGATATGATTTTAAAAGGCTAAATAATAAAATATATTATTTTAAAAAGTATATAACATGAAAATATAATCAAGAAACATGCTTTGATGTGAGAAAATGCAAGAATATGGGAGGAGAAGAATTAGTAACCCAATACACACAAACTAACGACAAAAGAACTAGGGTATTATGTAAAAATGACACCAAAGGGTTTTTATGAAATGAAGCCTAAATATAAGAAGGAATAAATACAATAAAATAAAAATGAGGTAGGATAAAAGAACCCCACCTTAGGAGAATCTCTAAGAACCAAAGGAAGAAATACCTAAAAATAAATGTTGGGGGAGGTAGAATATTCCATGGGAAATCCGGTTGACAGAAATAAATTAATTGGGAGAAAAAACCCCATTTGTAATTTAAAATTCGGTTACGATTATTTATAGAATTTAAAAAATTAATAATTGTTATGTCTGATGGTTTGGTCACATGGTTTTCCAAAAAAATTCACTAACTCTTCACTACTCTCTAGAAAAACCTGTTTAATTACATTATTTGGAGGAATGGTTATGAAAATCATGCTCCAACCATGATGAACAACTCTATTATGAACTAAAATTCATTTTTATTCTTTCCATATGGGTTCTACAAATCATTGAAATGTTGAACATCAGTACCAATAATATCCTATGATTTTAAAAGAATGACTATATTTGATAGTGTATAGGATACAAAACAAAAATCATTCAAAACACAAATAATATTATTATTTAAATATGATCACTATAACCAAGACATTTAATTGTAATTTATGAATATTATTAACTACATTATGTAATATATAAAAATTTTATAATCAATGAAATTGTATTGATAAATTCTTATGAAATTGTTACATAATTTTAGGTTGAGTCATTCAATTCTTAAAAAATATGTTTTCTCCCAAATTGGATAAAAATAATTTATATAAAATTTGGGGTTATTTTAATTAAATGATATAATTTTAGAAACCATCCTCCCAAAAATATCAATGTGAAATATTTTATGATTTTTCTGAAAAAATCAATTTTTCATTGAATAGTATTAAATAATGATTTTTATTTTAAACTATATTTCTTCAAATATTTACAAAGTTACATTTTATTTAAAATGGTTTCAATGTAAAATTTCATTTATTATATTATTAGAATTAAAATTATTCAATTATATTCAATTTAATTTGTTAATTTGGTAGGAAATCAGTTTTTTACCAAAAAATATGTTTTTTCAGAAAAATAATTTTTCTATATCATTTTTAATTTTAAAATTAAATTAATTATTTCAACATATAGAAATAGATTCTTGAAAATTATATTCCATATTTTTAATTCAGTATAAAAAATTATGTAAATATGTCCCAATTAATGTTATAGTTATTAATAGTAACTGTCTTAAAAAAATTTAAACATGATAAGTGTATATTAGACAATTATGGTTAAAAAAATTATTATACAAACTAAAAAATTGCACTAAAACTTTTAATAATCTTATATAATGAGTGGAGTTCAGATATTTATTTCAATGATTAGAAAATATTGAAACAATGTGCCATAGTTTTTTTATTTTACATTTATAATATTTCACTAAAAGATGTAGAAAAAATTTCACCTTATTTCTTTTAATATCTATAATAATTTGGGATAGAAAAAAAAGGTACATTTTGTTCTCAAATATTTATTGAAATATATATAAAAATATTTTATTATCATAACATTAAAACATATTTTACATTATTTATCTCCACACAGTATGAGTGATAAAAAAGTATTTTAAAAATTGGTTACTTTTTCATCACAAAAAATAACGAACTGATAAAAGTACCCGATTATCTATTATTTTTAAGCAGTGATAAAAATAACCCCTTTTTAAATTTTTTACACAAATAAAGGGTACTTCTATTATTGATTTTCATGGATATGGTAAGAGAATGTCATTTAAATGTTCTGAAATGATTCTTCATAACACTCATACAAGTTTTTTTAATAAAAAATATGTATTTTTAATGATAATATATTAATAAATAAATATATCATTCTTAAAAAAATATAATAAATTTTATAAAATATGATTTATATAAACTGAAATATTTAATAAAACATAATAGTTATGAAATTTAGTGTAAAATGAATAATAATATAAATAAAAACGAATATTAATTACAAATTTTAAAATTATTAGTGATAAATAGTGAATTAAAAACAATTTTATGATATAAAAATTCTAAAAAAATACGGTACAATAAAAAATATGTTGAAAGCATGGATTTTGATTCAAGTGACCATAAATTTGTTTCCTTTTATACATTTGATCTAACCATATATCAAATCGATGATTAAGAAAAATCTAGACCATTGTGGTGAGGGGGACCACTAATAATCATTTTGGGGGGTTAAAATGGTCTAAAAGGCTTCTAAAAATGATATTTTGTCTAGGTACACACATTTTTTAACATTTTATTGAATTTTACAATCCCTTAAAGGATAATTAGTATCACTTTCTCATGTAAACATAATTTATTCTCAATTATTTCATTAATTCAGTTATCAAGACATTAAAACATTATCATTTTTAAAATTTTACTATTATTTATATTTAATTTTATAATCAAATTTACATATTTGTATATATTCATACATGATTATTTAATTTTATAAATACATATGTAATCATATTTACATATTAAATATATTTCTATATATAAAATTTATAAATATTTTAAAAATAAATTCAATTTTATTTCCAATAAAAATGTCTGAAAATTTATATACTAACATTCTAAATGTACATAATATATATATATTCTCTTGTGAAAAAAAAGATTTATATTTATCCATATATTATAATATATTTTGATAAATATTAATATATAATAAATGTAAACAATTATAAATATGTATTATAATTTATCGAGACATAAATGGAAATATATATATATATCCATGTATTTATAAACACAGACACAAAACACATTTTATATGTGTATTCAAAAATAATTATACAAATATATATAAATATGTGTATAAAAATTTATTAAAATATAAATAAATAAATGGATATATCATAAAATAAAGAACAATATAATATAGAGGAGTGGTAAAATTTAATATCCACGAAGGGGGGGTCTCAGTTATAAATCCTAGTAAAGGTAGGGCTATAGATACATGGGAAATAGGTTCCTAGAACTATTTGGTGGGGGGGGGGGGTGAGTACTAAGGGGTAAAATTGGTTCCTAGAATAGTTAGGGGATCACGTGAGGGGTCCGCATCCAAATTTATAATTTTCAAAAAAAAATTATATTTATTTATTTAATTTTTATTAATAAATTTTTAGAAATGAATAAATGATCTTTTTATCAACAGTAACCAATTTACTCATAAAAATATTTTTATACTTGTTTTTAGTATTGATTAAATAACCTGTTTATAAACATGTATTATCACAGGTAAAAGAGGGTTTTTTATTGGTTCTTATAAAAGAGACACCCTTTATTGATTCTTAGATTATCTATATTTTCCTGTCACTAATAAAATCAATTTATAGTGATTAAAAAATTAATATATATGGTAGTATAATTTTTAAATTTTTTAATGATTAAATAATTACCCTAAGATCTTGTGAAACACTGACATAATATTTTTTAAATTAAAACAAATTATTCTAAAATATATAAAAATTATAATTTGATAGAATCCCTATGTTCACAAAATTTTATAGATAAATATAATATCTTATTGATGTGTGAAAGTATTATATTTAAATTAATTTTTTTCATGCTTTTTTTAAAGTCACATTATATAAAGAGGGTAGAAAATGATATTAATGAAATTTTTTTCTAAATAATATTTTAGTAAATTATATTTAATTCTATAA
Organism: Viscum album; assembly: GCA_963277665.1. Taxonomy (NCBI): domain Eukaryota; kingdom Viridiplantae; phylum Streptophyta; class Magnoliopsida; order Santalales; family Viscaceae; genus Viscum; species Viscum album. Next base: position 185,388,607 of record OY728133.1, on the reverse strand, counting down.
TATTATAAATATGATAATTAGGATTATAAATTGTTGAAAATTTAATTACATTGAAATTTAATTTATAATTATTACATTTTTAGAAAAATTATAACCATTCAATATCAAATGTTTATTATATTGCGATTAAGGTTAAAATTTCATAACTAATGTATTAATCTAAATAATATGGTTTAAAATGATATAAAACACTTAAAATTATAATTTTATGATTATATTAGTACCATATATTCCTTATCTAATATTTATTGTTATTTGGGAACCATTTGGAATGAGTTAGACACATAATATGTTATAATTTTTCATGTATTTCAACATATAACATAAATTCGATTTTAAAATTTAAAATATTTTATTTAATAATTTAAAATATAAACAAAATAATATATTATATAATTGTATATGTATTAAAATATCATCCATTTTCCATTTATGGGGTCATTTTCATTTCGCTATAACTATCTTGGCACCTTAAGAGAAAATGGCTCTGTTATCATGGTAATCATTAAAAGTATTAGTAGAGGGTTACATAGTAAATAAAATGGAGAAAAGAACACATAAATTAGTCTATATTTTATTTAATGTTAGTATTTTGACTCCTACTAATATTTTAATTGAATTATATAAATTATGAACTCTTTATGCTGGAAAATTAATTTCTATTAATTTAATAATTTATGATGTTCCATGAATTCCCCAAACCTGATTATAATACGAAACCTAGTTTTATCTTCTATACAGTCATAAATAACAATTTGGTTCTACCAATTCCTAAAAAACCACCTTCTAAACATCCCAATCCATATTTTATAGGCTTAATTTGGGACATAATACTACCCTTATTTGGAATAATGTGTAATGAATATGAGGTTGTTCAATGAAGAGGTATAATTATTTTCCATGTTTTTTATTTCTTATTCTAAATCCATCAAATCATTTAAAAAACATTAATAAATATTAAGAAAGGTATAATAAATATAATTTGTTTTTTTATGTTAATTAAATACTCTATATCCATCTACTCATCTTCCATATGGGAAACAAAGCATCATTCGTGTGTCAGATGGAATACTGTATCATGAATCGATGTAATTAATGATCTATCAAAGCCTCTTATATATGATTATAATTATTGGTTTGATGTACATATACGATAATAATGACATATTTATCATCATATAAATTTAATGTATCATATTTTTTCAACATTTTAATTAATGGAAAAATGATAATACCATTCATGTCACACAGAAAATTTCAATTCCATGCTTTGTTTCAAATCATCTATTGGTTCTTAGTATTCTCTTGGTTTCTGTGTGTTATAGGTTTGAATATAGGGTTTCATGTGTTGTTGATCTAAGTAATTATTCTTGGAAGTATTTTATCAGATTTGGACATTCCTTTTTAAGGGGAATGTATTAGGATGATTTGTCTTGAATTAAATTGGTGACACTCCTAGTGGAACCTTTTGTGGGGCATGTTTTTGGGGTTGTTTGATCAAGATTTGGGTCAAACCATTATCCCATTTCCATATTTTAAACAAATTTTATTCTTTTATAAATCCATTTTTAACATTTTCACCCATTTTACATCCTACACGGTCTTCTGTAACCCATTCAAGCAACCATATCAACTTGGACCCCTTAAGAACTCATAATAATGGTGAATTTGGGTGATTTCTTCAGGCATTGGGCCATCCTGTGAGCCCATTTCACGTTTAGAAAAATATTTTCTTTCTTTGATATCTCATTAATATTTTTATATTTCTCTATCATTACACATCTCACTCAATCCCATGAACCATAGGCATACCCCCATGTTTTTTTCTTCCCTCTTTGGAGGTCGTCTTCATTATAGATTAGTATGAATTTTGTACACGTTTCTCAAATTTTCCATATTTGCAATGGAAATTTTTTTCTTTCATAAATAATTCATTTTTTACACTTTATCTCATTTTAGTCCCCACATGGACTTCTCATCCTTATTCAAACTCCCCTTTCAAATTTTTAGGCTTGGATATTCAACTATTGGTGTATTTTGGGTGATATATTCAATGTTTCTGAAGTATGTGAATCCCTATCTTGTTTCTTCCATTATCCTAGGGGTTTCTTCCCTCTTCCATGATGTTTCAATTGTACAATAACTATGGTTTCGTAACTATGGGTTTTTTAGTTTCATGTATCAATATTATTTGATTAGGTTTACTTTTTATTTCTTTATTGTGCAGCAGTGGTGTGATGGAAGTTTCACACAATGATTTGGGGGGTTTGACATAAATTTTAGTTTATTCCTTGTGAAAGAATTTATTTATGATTTATATTGCTCAATTACGTTATTTATCATGTTCCATACATATTGTGTGTGGTGTAAGAACATTTTTTTGATGGAAATGGTTAATTATTTAATTTTAAAGTAACATTTTTTTTCATGAAATGATGTTTTTTCTTTCTTAACTCTTGTGGTATCATTTTGGGTCATTTTATGTAATATTAAAATGATATATTAAATGAGTATTGGGATTAAAAATCTGTTTTTACGGTTTTGGTGTGATTGTGGCCTTTAAATATTGTTATGAATTGGTTTTATGTGAAAATTATTGTTATAATCCTCAATGTTATTTTATAAATATCTCAAATGGATTATTGAGTTATATAATGTGTTAAAAAGCTATTGAGGTACCTTTTTGGATTGTGTCTGTTCTTAAAATAGATTTATAAAGGAGAATGTGATGAATTGAGATTTAATAATTTTTGGGAATATTATTTATATTGTGGAATGATTTATTAAATTAAGAGAAAGGTGTAGGACATATATACGAACTGTTTTGGGGTGAAGATGATGTTAAAATGAATTTGAATGTCAAAAGGGGTATTTTATAGCTTTTATGTTGGATTTCAGATTTTTGAATGATTTGTAAATGGGATTTCCATGTTTAATGGTATTTTATACGAAGTGGAACAAGTTTCACCACAAATATCTATGTCGGCGTACGTGTACTACAATGCTAGTGATCTTGAGTGGTTTCCTCCAAATTTCATGTAGTAGGATTGATGATAACAATAGTAACTAAACAATGATGATAATGTTTGGGACCACTAGGTTATGTGTGATTCCCCTAATAGTGGATCATGCATGAGAACATATATTTTTTTGGTCACTTTTCAACAAGATATGAGGTACCTAGGGCTCACACCTATCTTGTGCCTATGGGTGTTCCCGTTATTAGTTCTCATTGTTTATTTGGAACTTACCATCGAAATACGGTGTGTTTGAGATGGAAAATTGAATATCATGTGAATTTTATTTAAAATTGTTCATTTTTTAATGTTTCCCATTTGAAAACTATTTTCATTGAAAGTTTCATCTTTTAAAAATTGTGCATGGAATTTCCTATTTATAAAAATTGGAAATATTTTTATGTTATATTTTTTATCACATGAAATATAATTTGGTTGGAATTTTATTAGGATTATTCTCACACCATACTTACATAATTAGGTGTGTGTAGGCTTGTAAATCATTTTCAAAGGTTGGGGTAAATCATTCAAAATCAGTGGATCATGTTGTTATCTTCTATCCTCAGTGCGGTGTTGGGGAGAATGCTTGATGATGATGACCCTTTTCCATATGGAAGTCATTGGGTTGCGTCTGTTGCTACTTTGGTGTAGTGGCCCTATTTTATTTTTTCTAAAACCATGTATTCCAATTTAATTTTTTTATAAAAGGCTTGTCTGGATTAAATTTCTCAGATACATGTTATTTATTTTGGTTGTTGTTTTATGTTTATGAATGTGGGAAAATCATTAACAAAAGTTACATTATCATTCCTGGGATGTTTTCTCCGCCTGTGGGGATCCAGAATGCCCTTTGGGAGTAGCTGTGGATAGGTCTGGGTGGCGGTTTTGATGGCAACCAGATCTGGTTCATGAAGAAATGGTATCAATGAAGGTTATCTATTTTTTTGTTTATGTTGATTAGAGAAATATTTTAGGTAGATGATTGAGAGTATTGTTACAACTTAGTGTTTCAGTTACATGTACGGTTCCTCTCCATCATACCTCATGTCTAGACATGAGTTATAATGGTAAGTTGGGTATCATATAAGTCTTTTGGTTATTTCGTTTATTGATAATTGGGAAGTGAAATAGGAGTAAGGTCAATGGTCTCAGAGAGCATGTAGGGCCTAGTAAGCCATGTGGATATGGGGATATTGTAATAGAACACTCTCTATGGTGATGGTGTTACTTTTTTATGGATTCCAACCATATGTCTGTGGCACCCATCAGCACTAGTTTTCCCATAATTTCTTCGGAATCCTTATGGGTTTTGGAAAATTATTATAGATGGATCTTGTTTGAAATTTCTAGAAACCGTATTTTAAAATGGAATTAGTTTTGAGTAAATGGTGTTGAATTTATTAGAATAGTATTTTCATAATTTAAAAACGTGGTTTACTAAAATTAATTGTTTCTAATCTGTATGTTATGATAAAGTGTTTTTTTAAATCTCTTTTAAATGGAATTTTAAATTATGGATGGTGTGATTTTCAAAGGGATTGAAAATAAGTTTGTGTAATAATTTTCAATGATGTTTTGAAAAGGTTTATTTTATTTGAAACGGTCTTTGTGAAAGTGGATATTTGATTTTAATAATCATAAAATGTGGACTCAATAACTTTATGGTTTGGAAATCATAGATGATTCTATTGTGAGCTTTGTGATTTTGAATTTATTGTAATGAAATGTTTGGTTTTGAAAATTATAATGAACTGTTTTTTATCCTTGGTGTTCCCATGGGTGACAACATTCATTGGTTATGTGTAAGGAAAAGTGGATGACTAACATGCATAGGTTATGTGTAAGGAAAAGTGGACAAGTGACCAGGTTGTCATGAGATGGGTGCCCTTGGTAGCACGAACACATGCTTGTTTGAGTACCATGATATACCACTGGTTAATGCGCTAACTGTCAACCCCTTTTAATTTCAATGAAATTAATTTAAAGGAACATTATTGTTTTGATAACCTGTGTTTGGAAGGGGGTGTCTTATGTGTTTTTTTATATTTTTTTATGGTATATTTTTATTTCAAGTACCCATCTTGTTGGAATGATGTTTTGGGATTATGTTTTTCAGTAAGTTCAATTGAAGTGTTGGTTAGTGGTCTTTTACATGAATTTTTATGGGAATCCTTTTGGTGGTTACCATATTGTTTTTGGTTATTGTTTGTAGAATGTTTTGACCAGTGGAACAGGTTGCTTGGGTTTTTAGGTTTTCTTGTTTGCTAGGGTACTCCCCCAAAAAGATTTAATGCATGGTGGAAGTGTGGCCACGAGTGATTCACCATTAGAAGATCCCCCATTTTATCAACATAAGGGCATTATTATTGTGCATTGGGGATTAAGCAAATACCCTATTCATTACCTTTTAAGTGGATACTCCTATATGAGGATAATGGTTGTGTAATGTTTTAATAAATATTCATCTCTAAATGTTCCTGAGTCATTAAAGGTGATTTTGGACACTGTTGGGTATGTTGGTTCTATCTGGAAGAGGTGAAGGAGAACATTAGTGAGTAAAGGAAAAAAAGTCTATAGTTGACTATCCTGGGTGAATTATTAATGGGCCTCATGGTTTTCCATTGGTTTCTCATAAGAAAATATTTCATGTTAGGCCGATAGTGTGGAAAATATTTTCATTCCATGCTGCTATGGTTTCTTATTGTAATCTCATACTACAAGGGGCTAGGTTCAAGGTTCCACTCCTTGTAATGTCTATATCAGTAGTAAGGGGAATTCTTGGGGACATTGTTTTGTGTTGTGTTTGCCTTTAATGGAAAATGTGGTTGTTGCAGAACATTTCGCGGACATTCGCTAAAATGACAATGTCTGTCTCCTCTGAGAATATTTAAATTCCTTGACCTGAGAGAAGGAGTATTCTCTATTTTCTATCTTATTCTATTCGTTGTTTGTTGTGAGTGGGAAAAAACATTTTCATATTCTAGGCCCTGGTATTGGTGAAGGTTCCATCAAAGTGTAATGTGTTTTTAAGATGTGTCATGTTCTATTGATGTTGTTGGATCATGGTGTATTTGGATGTGGCACCCAAGTAAGAAGACATGGAGACTATTTGATGTTTCTATGTGGTGGGTTCGTTCAATGTAGTCTAGTGTGCTAGAAATTGATGTGTGGACCCTATCCCTCAGGCTTGTAATCCGTGTCACCGGAAAAGTCCCTCCATGGTAATAAGTTTGAAAGGTCATTTATTTTTATCAAACCCCAATTCTTAAACCCCTTGTGAGTGAAATTCTCTAAATGGTTATTAATGTATGAATAAACTCATAGGCTCATTTCAAACTATCTTTTTGTTGGAATAATCTAAATAATGTAATTTTTTTCTGGAGTATCAATCTGTGTAGTGTCTTTTCTAGTATGGATTTTTTCTGATTAACCCCCTTGCATTGGGGATTGGGTCTTATGGTGTCTTTTTTATGTCATGTTGTGCTAGTCAGTTTAGTTGGTTCTTATGGTTGTGGAGACCTACCTTGGGTCTCATGTATGTTATTTTGGAATTAGTATAATGTTATTCTATCCCTTATGGTTGGCAGCCCATTCAGGACTCCCCCTATTGGTGCCCCTGTTCTGTCTTGGGAAATTAACTGTCTCTTGTCATGAGGAGTTTTTTCGGATCTCTATGTATCAGTTACTCAGTTTTTTCTATGCTTTATAATTTTTATTAGGTAGTCTTGTTTGGAACTATCTATCCACCATCTTATTTCATGGGTAAATGTTGGGATTTTAGCATTCCCCATAGTTTATTTGAAGCAAATTTGTGGTAACCTTATTCAAAATCATTGTTTGTTTTTTGTAAATGTCTTGAGCGTCATCCAGTAGTGTTTGAGGTGTTTTGATTTGGGATTTTGTTTTACTCAAATTGGTTGTTTTATGAAAATATTTTAAATTTTGGTTTTCAAGTGTATTCCTTCCTCTGTTTGATCAACAAGTTGTGTTTTTGCCTTTGGGGGCAGGTGAAAACTTTTAAGGGATTCCATCGTGGTCTATCGGTTGGATTTTGATATGAATCTATTATTATAGTGGATTGTGAGGGTGGACAGAATTATGGTAGTGATAATTTTCACACCTATATTTTCAATTCCATAATTTTTTATTGAATTTTATTTTGGGTCATAGTTTTCTATTGGCTTTCGAGTCTTCGAGGTTTAAGTATGGTTTCTCAGGTGTTCTTGATCTGAGTCATTAGTCTGGTATGTATTGGATGGTGTTTGACCATGTCATTTTTTAAGGGATGGTATAAGGATGATGCAGATTGGAATTTATTTTTTGACACTTAGAGTGGTACATTTTTTGTGTTAAGTTTTTTGGGGTTTTTTGTTCATGATTTGGGCTAGATTGTGATCTCATTTCTAGGTTTTAAAAAAAATTGTTTCTTTTATAATTCATTCATTTTTTTCATTTTTCAGACATTACACAACCCAGATGACCTCCCATGACCTATTAAATGAACCATATCCATTAGGACCCCTTACGAACTCATAAAAATGGTAGATTTAAGTAATTTATTAAATCATTGAGCTAGCTCATGAGCCCATTTAATGTTTTAAAAGAATAGATTTTTTATTGTATATCTTATTTTTTTTATTGCACTGTCATCAAAACTCTTACTCAGGACCACTACCCTAGGTGCACCCCCATGTTCTATTTCCCCTCTTTTGAGATAACCTTCATCGGGGATTAGGGAGAATTTTCTCTAGGTTGCTCAAATCAGCAAAATTTTAAAAGGTAATTTTGTTTCATAAATCATTATTTTGATACTCTTTTCCCCTATTTCAGTCCCCACATGACCACTTCATCCTTATTAAAACATCATTTTAAATTTTATCTACTTGGAAATTCAAATATTGGTGTATTTGTGGATATTTCATCATTGTTTCTCAAGTAACTAAATCCCTATCTTATTCCGTCCATTAATCTTACTGTATCATCCATCTTCCTTGATCATAAAAATTTCCAGAAACTTGGTTTTCTAACCTATGGTTTATTTTTGAGTTATCTAATTATATATTCTCAGATTAGGGTTGGTTTTCATACCATTTTGATGCAGCAGTGGTGCAGTAGAGGTTTCACACAATGATTTTGTGGGTTTGAAACAGATGGTATGGGATTGCTTTTGTAAGAATATCATGATGAGTTACCTTTCTTTTTTTACCTATATATAATGTTCCTTAAATTTTTTTTGTGGATTTAAATATGTTTCTGATGTAATTGGTTTAGAGTTAAATTTTAAAGTTACATTTTTCTTGGAATGGTGTGTTTTTCTTGTGTTATACATGTGATATTACTTGGGGTCATTTTATAACTTATGAAAATAATTTATTAAATGTTTATTGGGCTATCAAATATGGTTTGGTAGGGTTTTGGTGTTCATTTTTCCTTTAAATATTTGTTTTGAATTGGTTAACTTGAAAAATCATGTTAAAATCATTGAATTTGTTTTATATAAGCCCCAAATGGTTTATTGTGTTACATAAAACATGGAAAAGATATTGAGGTACAGTTTTGGAGTGTGTAAGTTCCTAAAATGGATTTTTAAAAGAGAAATTTATTATTTGTGATTTAAAAAATTTAGAGAATATTTTATAAATTGGGGAATTATTTATTAAACTTTCAGAAAGGTACATGACATGTTTATGGGCTCTTTTTGTGCGAGTATAATGTTAAAATTAATTTTAATGTGAAAATATGTATTTTGGGGGTTTAATGTGGTATTTTTATGTGTGTATTATTTTTAATGGAATTTACCTGTGAAATGGTATTTTAAAAGACGTGGAAATTCATTGAGCATAAAATAGGAAACCTAGGCATCTAGGTGGGTGGGTGTGTACTAGTATACTAGTGATATGGAGTGGTTTAAACCCTATTTCACATAACAAGTTTGATGATGAAGAAACTATACAAATTATGATGATGATGTTGGTGACCTCTAGGTTATGGGTGATTCTCCTACTAGGTGCTTATGCATGTGAACATTTTTTTATGGTTACTTTTCACTGAGATATGAGGTACATGGGGTTCACAACTAAATAGTTCCTAGGGGTGTTCTCGTGACTTGTTCTCATTGGATATTTTGTACATACCATTATAATATAGTGTAATTGAGCTCTAAAATTCAGTATCATGTGCATTTTCCTTAAAACTGTTAATTCATTAAAATTTACCAATTGAAAACTATTTTTATTGAAAGTTTCATCCTTTTAAAATTATTTATGGAATATACAATTTATTAAAACATGAATTATTTTGGACTTATAATGTTATTAAAATGAAATATTATTTGGGTGTCTTCTTATATGGCTTAGGATCACTCCCTACTTACACCTTTGGGTGTTTGAAGGCTTGGAAATATTTGTTGCACCTTTGGGTAAAACATTCTGAATCGATGGTGAGGGTTGTTAGCTTCAATCCTAGTTGTGGTGTTGTGTAGAAGTAATGGGGATGATGACCCCTTTTCTTTGTGGTTGTTAATGGGTTGTTTTTTCTATTACTTTTGAGTTGTTTCCCTCTAGGTATTCTTCTAAAACCATTTATTTCAATTCTGAATTACTATTAAAGTCTTGTTTGGTTTAATATTATCAGATTAAGATCATTTATTTATGCTGTTTTTATATTTTTTATAAATTTGTGTAAATAATTCACAACTTTTACATTATCATACATGGGAACTTGTGCCAGAGTGTGGGGATCGATAACTCCCTTTGGGACTTGTCACAGACTAAGTCGAGTAGCTGTTTTGATGGACACCATATCTTGTTCATAAACAATCATGTGTAGATGTGGATTTCCACCACCATGAAATTATTTGATTCAATTTTTATCACCACATAACATGGATGGTTCTGATATGTTTATTTAAAAAAATAATAAATTATTTTTGATATAATTATAATTATTAAAGGTTATAATAATTCTTATATTTCTCCATTAAAATCATTAAAAAAATTTACATGTTACTAACTCATACGTATGACATACAATCTTCATGATTATAATGTAGTTAATTTTTCCAAACAATCATTGAAAATTGTTTTTAAATATATAAATAATTTATAAATTTATAATGAACACTTCATTATTATTTGGATGATTATAGAATGATGACCACATTCGTCATAAAAAAACTATCGTTGCCATTTTTGACGTGTGAGCCGAATATTCAGAAAAAATACGAGGTGAACTAAATTTATTAGATAATTATATATAATATAATTATAAATAAAAAATAGAATAATAAACTAGTAAGAGTTTACATAAAAATAAAATAACTTATACATGTTTAGTATTCAGGATGAATAGTAACATAATAGATGAGTCAGACTCGAGTTAAGGGATTATTTGATTTAAAACATAGTTTTAAATATTATAATGATTTATTTTTGAAATAATTTACATCCATTTTTCTATTATTAACATATTTTATTTCTGTTTTAATATGGAAATAATAATATATATTCGTAAATTTATGCCTTTTTTTAATTTCAATCAATATTTTTCAAAGTGATTAATTTGGCGTATTTTATATGAAATTTTTTGACATACATTTAGAAAGGAAATATTAATGTTATTTTTTAACTTATATGAAATCAAAATCTTCTCCAAACACCCCAACCAGTATATAATTTTTGGACTCTATTATAAAATTTAATTTCATCCAAAAATAAAAGCCATATCTCCCATCTTTTGGTTTTGTTTTTCAAAATGATTTTTTAAATGGAAATGGTATTTGAATATCCAATAGCGTTTTATATATTAGTTAAAAAGAGTTTTCCATGGGATATGATTAAAACATGCAGGAGTAAAAATTTTAATTTATGATATTATAGTTAATAATTATATATGATGAACTGTGAGCCCCAAATATCTTATATGATTGGTGGGAAGGATTTAGATTATCGGATAGCTGAGCTTGATTCAATTTATTTGGTGGGAGAGCTTGATATTTATTATATGATTAGTGAGCCCCATTACAGCTGTCCAATTATTTGGGTAATGATCCTTATATTTGATGGAAAGAATGATGTATTTTATGTTGTGGTTTCCTATATATATTTAACTATAGTGATATTATTTTTTTATGGGATTAAAATCTGTTATGAATATGAAGATCTATGTTCACTAAAATGGGTTTTCAATTGATTTCTATGAGTTTTAAATATATTATTGGAGAAAAAAATTTGTGTTTTACATCAGAAAAAATTATGTCATAGATATAATGAATAATGTGATAATATTAATCATTTATTTATTTATTTATTTTATACACTAGAATAATGGATTCCCTTATTTTATTTCCCATACTATTCTTTTTCTTCCAATTAAATGCCTTTAAGAATATTTCACTAGGTTTATGTATGGGTATAAATAAAATAGATGTACAATTAATAATCGTTTATATTTTTCTTATAATATAACATTTATTATTTGAAATGTTTTATATTTTGGTAAAAATGGATGTTATAAGTATGTTTCAAACTGATAATGTCTGGATTTATTATGTAACATTTATAGGCTAATCCTCAAAAATTCAAAACCAAAAAAGACTCTAAAAATTAAATGTAATAAATTTATTTATGAAGATTAAATTTATAAATTTATTAAGGATGAGTCCTTACTATATTAGTACACACACAAATAATTACAGGTTTCCCTTTGTATTATAGATTTCATGGATATAACTAAACACTAGTTTGGTATACAACCCAAAAAAATGTGAATTAAAAAGGCCCTAATGCAATGGACAATTTGTTGTTTCCCCTAATCCATGCACACTAATAGAGTGAATGATGCTAAAAATATTAAAAAATTCTGAATTTACCCCAAAACTCATAAAACACAATTACATGGTCTAAAATAATCAAATTTATAAAATAGTAAATAAAATTTGTTTTTAGGTGTTATAAATTGGGAATTGTTTGTAGGTTCATGGAAATAATTGGAAAGGAACATGGAGAACTGGTAAAGTAGACCATTTTTATCTAAAATGTCTCGAAATAGTTTCTATATATTTGAAAATATATTAATCTCTATAAATATTTTTAGATTATAACTGTAATGGATATGAAAATACACAATGGAGAACCATGGGATATGTGCTAACATACAGAGGCACAATTGTGAGTTGGATATCAAAAAATCAACTGGTTATTTCACTTTTAAAAACAGAAGTTGATTATGTAAAACTTATAAAAACTATGAAAAAGAATATTTTGAAGTTTTTACCATTATAAAAACATTAAGAAATGAAATTTTTTTTGATGTTTTTATATTATTCAAAAATTATTATCCTACTGGGATACTATTAAAAATTTCATTAATACAAAAATAAAATTCAGTTAAATATATCTCTATTCAATTTTTTAGATGACAATGTTATAGATTTATAGATGTTTATATGGAATACTGAATTCGGGAGATATTCATTCTTTGATAGTATAATAAAATATTGTGGGGTTATTCTAAATCTCAATTGTTATGGGATGATTGGAATCATGTTGGTTGAACCATGTGGGTGAAATGAAATATTAAGAGTGGAATAGATTTATTGATTTTAATAATGGACTTGGAGGTGAATCTAGAAAATTGTTCCCTAGTTTTATATTGTTAGTCTCAACTCTTGGAAAACAGTTTTTTGGATGTGTGATTTGAACTTATGGAATGGGTTATTCTAGAAATAATTTTTTTTTAAAATCGATGATGATGGTGGGTCGATGTATCCAATGTATTGATTTAGGGAATTTGGAAAATCATAAGATGAGAAAATGGAAGTTGTACCATCAATATATATGATAGGAATGAATATGTGAATAGGTGGAAAGAAAATATATAAGATTTTAAAATGATATATAATGTGTTGATTATATGTGAGGTTTCTTATCAGTCATGATGAATACATATGGTTTCCTTCATAAGGATACATAATGATTTATTTTGGAATTTCTGGAAGCATGTAATATATATTTGGAGGTGTATTCGATTTGATGGATGACTTTTCCCATGTGAGTGGATACACATAAAGATCACATCCATGGGGTACACTCTCCATGATGATATAAATTATATTGAAACAATTTCACTAGTATGATACTACAATAACAATAGGATGTATGTTTTTATGGAAAAAATGAGAACAAGAGGGATATTTTATTCATCATCCATTCATTAGTAAAAACATTTCAACTTCCCCGCATTTAATATGACTTCCTTTAAACAAAAAATACCTATTTTTTAATTTTGATATATATTTCATAAATAATTTTCTTTATGTGGTTCTTATTTAGGTGTAAGGAAGTCTTTCATTTTGTGTGGTCAAATGGGTGTGGTTTGACTATTACATCCTAGTACATCATACAGGTGAGTACAATCTATAATTAGATTATTTGGAAGATATTCTATTTTGTATGTTATTATGGTTTTTTTGTAGTGATCATAGGTTTTATGACCCCATAAAACAAAGAGGTAAAAATCAAATACAAACTATATCCTCTCAATGGAGGGAATAATATCATATATAATTCAAAACCTTATATCCATATACTATAATCCACATATATAATTCATAGCTACGGAAAACCCCATATCCAATATCATCAAACGATTTGAATATATATATATATATTTATATAATTTTTATATGATTATATATAATATATATTTGTTGAAAAAATTAAAGTCATGTATAATAAGAAATAACATATCCATCGTGAAAATATTAAAATTCTATGACAAATTTTGAAAAGTTATTAAATATTAAGATTAATAACCAAATTAAATCATGTTTTGGATGAATTATCATCAAGAAATAAATTTTTTATAAATAAATCCATTTATATTTTCTTCTCACACAACCTTAGGTAGCTTCTATCCTATACACTGCCATAATATATGTGATATATATGTTACATACAAAGTACCCAGTCTTGTAAAATCTATACTATTATTTGGAAAAAAATTTAAAACAAACAAGAAATAAATTAGGGATTTCGTTTTTACAACATTTTTTAGAAGTAATACAGAATGACGATTGATGATCATAGAAAAAATTTAAAAAAATATCATCTCCTACCAAATCCAAATGAATTATTAAATTAATGTTAATGAGGGGATTCATTAGTATGAGAAAGAAGAAGTGTTTAGTTATTTTTGGCGAGACACATATTATTTTTTAAAAATAAATCTTAAAGAAAAATACATATTGGAATTAAAATTAGAATTAAAATGATGAAATATCCCATGGTTTTACAAAAATAATTAGAAGTCTAAAAAATTATAAAAGTCAAAAAATGGTATTTTGGTGTTCCATGAGGTATTAAATGTGTATCAATTGAATAAAAATTAACATTATTGTGATAAATATTACTCATTCTCCTTTAAATCATATTATATTAATTCATTAATAATAATTTAACATCCAAATTAATAACTGTTAAATGAACAAAATTAAATTATAATAGTTAATTTAATGATGAGACTCATTATACCCACTAAAGAAGGTAGTCAAGAATGGTTTATATAGAAATAATAATAATGATTGTATATATATATAATGATTCTAGTTTCTTTAGATACTAAATTATATAAGAAAAATAATTATATTTATGATTATAAGTCTATGGATAATATGAAATATTTCAATAATGAATAAAAAATACACTAGTGATAGTAATTTTCAATGGTGTTATTATTTTATAGGATAACTATGGGACATTAGATTATAATCGTGAACTCAACATTATTGGGTATTAAAATGACTCAAGCACATTGATTTCACCACCCAAATTGAATATAGATTTGTTATTTATACAATAAATTATAATGTTCATATTTTTTTTAGTTCATTAATAAATATTACATGAATTAATTCAAAAAGGATTTACCCATCTCCTAAAAATATAAATGATAGTATAGTAAAACAAGGATGGTTCATCATCTAGTTCCACGGTGATGGTAGAAAATGTAAAGTTACATAATTTTCTTTAGAATGAGAAAAAAATTCATTGAGATTCCAAATTTACATATCTAAATTCGAAATGAGGTTTGGAAGAGAAATAATAGAATTTCCATTTTTTCATCTCATGATATATGATAAATAATTTTTTTTAATACCCAGAATACTTTATGAAACATCATAGATATTCCACCATATCCCTTAATGTTATACGATAAAAAATTTTCAATATTGAAGGGAATGTGATCCCAAAAATATATTTAATAAAATATTTGATCATATATAAAAGAGTATAAAAATTATATATAATTACTAAAGGGAGGTAGTGGTTAAAGGGATCACAATAGGGTTTGTTTTAATAACTTGACCCTAGTAGAACCCCGCATTGGATGAAAGTGAAGATAACATTAACTCATAAATCCATCCTATATTATTCCACGGTTGTGAGACTAACAATATGGATATAAAAAAATACATTTGAAGAATTACCATAATCATTCCTAGGAAAATAAAATATTACAACCAAACGTATCCATTTAAAAGTCTATTTTAAAAAATTCTAGTAAATTCTAGAAAATAAAAAAAATCAATAAAAAATATGTATAAATCCGTATTTTGTGGCAGTTACACTGACACAAATCACGAACCCCATGATCTTGTAAGGTCCCTCATGACCAGAAATACCCTCTTAGAAGAATATCATATATATATATAAATATATATATATATATATTTCTATGTGTGTGTGAATGAATTTATACTCAATAAAATAATCCAAAAAACTTATTAGGAGCATTTTAATGAATAATGTCTATGACCCAATTGATAAAAAACCAACTCATTACTTATGTTATGTTATTTACACATAACCTCACTTAGTACCATTCACCAATAATATAAATTATGATATTAATTGACATTCCAATAATAAATAAGAATGTTTCCCTACATTAACTCCCCTCATTAAATAGTCACCTACACAACTTGTTTTTTTTGAAGATTACTATTTAGGAAAACGAATCATATGTTCGTAATAGTCATGATCTAGTATTTTGTTCCAGATTTCCAAAATCATATGTCATGTCATAAATAAGGTGATGATGATGGTATATTTTTTTCAGAATACGAGGACGTGAGGTCATATTAATCCATTAAGGGTATTATTTTCCTATGTTTGGACTCTATTAACAATAAAATAAAGTATATTTAATCTTATACTATTCTAATATCTATAGTAATTACTTCACATTATACATTATCATATTTCACACTTTTGAGTCTGAGCTGATGGGTTTTTTGGGTACAATGATACTATTGTATCCTCCCTAGTTGATTCCATGAGGTAATTCTATTTATGTCTCATAAAAAATATATAATTCTATATTTTAGATTAGGGTAGTTTGGATTATTTTCTTCCTCATGAAAATTAATTAAGGAATCTTGTGATTATAACATAAGGCATTATATTCCTATCATATAACACATATTATAATCTTCACATAAGGAATCCAATTCCTCTAACATAAAGAATATAATGCTCTTCCACCTTGGTAATCCCATGATAATTAAATAAGTAACACCATTATCATAACATGGGAAATTCTATGCTCACCATATATGGTATCATGGTCTCATTACATTGGCCATCATATTACCATCAGAAATGGAGTATGATGATCATCATAAAAGCATATGTGGGTAAAATTATGACTTCTACATAAGGTGAGGAGTATTTTTGGTTTTTGATCCTAGAATGATGACTCACCTGTTTTATGTTTCTATACGGATTATAAAAGTTTGATGTAAAATTTTTAAATTTATGATTTATAGTAAAATGGGTGCACTTATGGTTTAGATTCCTATGGAAACATGCTATGAAATAAATAATATTACTTATGAAATATGGGTAGCTAGGTGTTCTTATATAAATGGTTAGGCTTAGGGGTTTTCTCCTCTTTAGAGGGGAATGTGATTTTAATGCTTTTGGGATTGAATCACTAAGAGGTAGCACAGACATCCTATAGGAACTAATATAAAATCCCATATTGTTTGAGTGCCATGATATAATGACAAGTGATATGACTGTTAAACATAGTTTACCACCTTATTGTATTGATTATTGGGTAATGAAAGGGGATATAGAAAAATATTGAGTAGGTTTTACTAATAAGGATAAAAATATCTTTGTTTGATTCAATAAGTACATGTTTGGGGCCTACATAATTGTTTATCTGCCCTTTTTTGTGAAAACTTGTGTACAGTCAAGGAACAAAAATTTATGTTGTGGGAATAGAGTTACAAGAGTTATTCTATATTGTGAAATTAATGTTACCTTGTTCCATCAAACCTAATTAATTTTTTATTTGTGGGGTTCAAATCTAATTGGATTCTATATGTCATTTTTAAATTAAGACTGGTGTCTCTTAAGAAATTGTCTTTTGTGAGGCATTGAGCCTTTTGTTGGGTATATTAATTAATGTCTAGGAAGTTGTAAGAAAAAATATAAAGGGATTTAAAATGAATTTAATAAAACATGTGAGGTATTTTTTTTTATGATTTCACAACAAAATATTCTATGGATATTTCATTGATTGGGATTGCACAAGGTGTAAAAAATGATGTTGTGTGAGTTGGGAGCTTTTAATTAATGGACATATATAATTGGAAAATACTTTAATATATAAATATGAGGGGTATAAATAGACCACAAATCGATTTCAAGGTGTTAAATCGTAAAGAGTCAAACACATATATAATATTTCAAAAAATAAAAAATCTCAAGGTTATCTAGTGAAGAAATAATTGGAATCAGGAAACATAGTTATTCACGACTTTGGATAAATATTTTAATTTTCCTACATGTGTCCACTAATTCCCCATATTTATTTTTATTCCTGTTTTTATAGATAATAAATACTAACCACCCAAGAATTATATTTTAAAAGGTTTATGGGTATTGAAAACTAGGTTAAATTATTACATTTTTAATATTAATTCCTTTGAATCACACAAAAATAAATAGTAGTTGTGTCACTAATTGTTTTATAAACATGTGTGATAAAATTAGAGGTGACCAATGATATTATATAAAAAGTTACTTGAACATATATTTTCATGTAACTATGATCTTACAAGTGTTTCCAATGAATAAATTCTTTAGAATTTAGATGCCTTCAAATACATGAATAGGTTTCTGGAAACATAATTCAATCAATCATGTAAAAATAAAATTGATGAATTCTAACAAATTTGATAAATTTCTAAAATTGTTACATAGAATATTATGTTAGATGAATTAAAAATGGATTAAATGGTAAATAAACTCATGAATGGATCAACTAAGCGAGTTATAACACAAAAAATATACTATATAACCCACTATTGTAAAAAATTAATGAATAATCAATATTGAATAAGTTATTGTTTTATATAATCATCATGATATACTTTTTTGGATTATAGAATATAACATAATGTCTCCCAAGAAACACTTTATTTTCCTGAAAGAAATTACCTCTTGAAACGTCTTAGTTTTCACTCATTTTTTGAGATACCAAAAGAAGATATTGGATTGATTTTTTTTGGAATCATGTCTATATGGTAAATGATCAAGTGACTACAACTAATAATTATCCTCCAAAACATGTCAACATCTAATGATCTTGTAGAGATTATATCCAATTAAGAATTAATAATTAGTAATATGTGAACAAAAGAGTATACACCACTAAACATTGGGTGCGGTCTACTAGGTCAAACATACATGTTATGATTTTAGAGATATACTATTAAATTAAATATTTATTACCACTATGGTACTCTTCTAGAGCTATTTAGAAAGTGGTATCTCGAAACCAACACATTTCATTTCCATCATGGTGATGAAATTATCAACCTATGGGATATCTATAATATTTCATAAATACCTTTACTCAATAAAAATATTGATAAATATTTTTCATTAGTTATTCATATAGAGATATAGTGTAATCCCATAAAGTAGATAAAAAACTATTTTACGAACTATGGGACACATAACAGAAATAGTTCTTTATATATATTAACATCTTGTTGATGGTTTGGTTTAATATATCCCAAGACATTGTTAAGGGATAAATGGTAGGGAAGCTAAAATATATCCAAAGTCATTAGGCATGAGGTAAGAGCGGTATGTATTAGTTTACCTTAGAGTTGATACAATGCACAGATTAGGTATTATGAATGAATATGTAGGAGACCATGCAACTTATACTGAAATGGTTTATTTTATCCTTTTGCAATGGTTTGTAGCTATTGGTTAGAGATAACAACATTTGAGTCATTATATATAATTTTATCCTTGTGTCCTAGATGGAAGGTTGATATTAGATCATCCTCAACATTTTAATATTGCAATATATAAATAAAATGATGGGTCACATTAGTTATGGAGGCAGACCCATGAATTTTTGTGGAATATTTCAATTCTTCTATGGGTGGTTTTCCATGTAATTCATAGGCTATAATTTCTAAAATACCATCAAACCTCCAAAACAAAATTAGTACGAAAATGATTCTTAATTTAATTACGGTGTGGCCTTTGGTGTTCAAATAAATAGAGCATGTCACTATGCTATGATCATACAATAGATTTCTCTTTAGCCTATTTAACACTCCAACTAGGGTGATTATGGAAAACTATTATTGAAATATTGAGGGAACATTCTATATTATGATATTAAAAAGTGATTTATTTGTTTCATGCATCAATGTTGAAATCATATGCATGTTATGCACACCATATCAAATAAAGAAGAATTTTTTTGGCCTCAAGTAACTCATGACCTGATATTAAAAAGTGATATGATTTTGGCCTCATTTGACCTAATTTATGCATCCTATATGTGAAAAATTTGGTCATAATACTCGAATACTACAACAATATAGATATTTGATTCATCAATGTAGACTTCATAGATTCTAAATGGATCTAGAAGAATCAGTATTGGTGCTGATGCCCATCTTCTCTTCAACCCAGAAATGATTTCATCACAAGATACTGACTACAAAAATTTCACATCCTTCATTTTCAAGACCATATGGGGCACTACAAGATGTGAGAAATCCTGAATGAATCATCAAAAGTTCATGACTAGAACCAAAAAAATCATATTCCAAAGACATTATTGGGTGGATCGCCCGAAACATCATATCTCACATTATCTAGGTATATGAAAAATATTGAATCAGAGATAATATTATCTAGTACGTGGAAATTTCCGATCCAAAATGGAATTTTTAGAGCTTATCATTGTGCTAATTCTCTCTCAATGTATTCATATTGTTATCAAGTTGGTTGTAATGTTCATGTCTATATAACGAATATAGAACTATGTATTCAACAAAGACTACCGTGAAAGAATCTAGAGACTAGTCAATAACATGATTCATTAGATCAATGAATATATAACTTTAATTCATGAGAACTAATGGTATGTCCAGGTACACATATAAAACATAACTTATCCTAAATTATGTGTAAGAAATTTATGATGAACTGACATGCACCTAATGATATCCTAACATCAAATTTAACTTCTAAGAAACTGTCACTCCTAATATTTAATTGAAGTGGTCATCTATTCATGGAATGGATACCGATTATTTATTATGGATTGGTTCAATTGACATTAATCCATGAAAATCATGAGGGTACCATCCACCTTCATGGATCAATGAAATGATAAATCCAATGGATAAGTGGAAGGTCATAGGAATCCTTTATCGTCATGGTCCTCTAAATAATTTTTGAGTTCCAAATGTTCCATAGGATTCAAACTATAAGTACGAATGATGAATAGTTCTACTCCTAGCACTAGGTTAATAATTAACTCTACATATATCACTTTGAGTAAAACAGAGAAGCCATCAAGAATGAATTATCTGAATTTCTCTATTATAAGTAGAGAACGAAATTCATACCAAATAGTAATGCTGAAAAAGACAAGTGATATAATCTATCACACTACCCATCCTATGATGCTGATGTCCATCGCGAGTCGCATTTATATCCCATTATTCCTTATGAATGTGCCAAATACCCTATAATTATGTAAACTCCACCCCCTAATTATAGTATTCCATAGGGGATCAATAGGGAATAATATAGTTTATTATAATGATTAGATCAATTCCCATCATGTCGATGGTGAAAAGATTCTATTCAAATAGGAATTAATCTATCTAAATGGAAAATCCTTACAATGATGAACACACTATGATCAGATGCCTAATAAGGTATCATGTTTTGTTAATCCATAGAGTTGTCTGATCTTGAGCCTTAGAATCCCTGACATACCCATATAAAGAAGTTTCTAAAGAGCCTATTTCAATTAAAACATATACACGTGTAGAAGATAATAGAATTGTATCTTGAACAGTTGATGTTTTAGTTCTCTTCTCATATGTAATTTGCTAAATTTCATGTTATTTTCATGTATTTTAGCATGGTTTCACTTCATCAAATCCATGGAAAAGACTTCTATTTAGGTTATGAGAATCATTAGTCTGACTACCAATTCCATGACCACCAACTTGTCCTAAATGACCGATGGTATTCTAGATACTTTTCTGTTGAGATTATATTGTCCCCACTATACATTGTGTTTCTCAGTAGATTCTCACTCTCTAGGAATTTATTGAAAATATCTGAATAAAATATGGATATGATGTATCCTTCCAAATATTCATTATTCCATTGGATCTCATACGAACTGAGGCTTTATATGACCCAACTTCCCAAACTGGCGACATATCATGAAACTATCTGCATGAGGAGCCTGATTGCTACTACCTTCATGAGAATCCTCTATGAAAAATTTTCATCAAAAAGAACAAAATTTATTAATTTAGATGTAAAACCTCACAAACTCACACCATTATATTTTCTATGATTTCACTATGTTATAATTTTTAGATTTAAAATATTAAAAATATTATTAAACATGAATACATTGACCTATGATCAGATGGCATAGTCCATCTAATCCTCAAATCGTAAGGTGGTCATAAGATCATCACCTAATAAATTTGGATTGAACCACTACATCTCAGTAATGAAAGAAAAATAATACATGATAAAAATATTTCTACAGGATCATAAAATCTTATGCTCGATCATCCTTCAAATTCGGTGTAAATAAATAATCATGGAAGATATTCTTGAAATCCACCTAAACCATATTACTATTATGATCAACCTAGATAATTAAAACCCATCATCTCTTGGAATAATCAGGGAGATTATACACAAAAATATTAACACTATACTATAAAGGCATCTTTAGATGCTCAAATATCAAAAAAATAGATTCAATCCATGAATTTGTAGCATTAGGTCTTCCATTCCTAGCAATGGTGGGATGATTCTATTTCTAGAACTTCCATGTGAACTCTACAAAATATGGTGTAGGATAATAAATTCCATTCATATATTCATCATGTGAAAATATACCTCATAGAACATGGTGTTATTACCCACATTAATAATAGGAGGAGGTTCCACATGTTGCACACTAGGAGGAATCACTAGCAACTTAAGGCCCGCCACCACTTCTCTAGGGTTATCACCTATTTCAAGGAATTTTAATAGAGATAATAATAGATGAATGATGTAAAAATTACAAAATCATCCCACATGAGAGATCTTAAAATTTTAAAAGGCTTTAGATATAAAACTATTTATATAATTTTAATAAATAGATCATACTCCTCCATCATCTCTTATGGTTAGGAGTATGTAATAGATAAAGACCATTTCAGTTCATAAGAACATATGAGATACATTGAATACCCAATACTATTGTTGGTTTTGGGTCTATGACTTTATTTCACATGTATATGAAAAAAATATAATCCTGTAAGTGTTTATTTTAAATTATACTCATTATGTGTTTAAATATTATTAAATCATTGAATTTAATGGATCACTATTCCCAATTCATAAGGTTCATAATACCTGTGAATCAAAATATGGTGTCCAATTAACCCATACCCAAACATGTTCAATACCATTTTACCAATCATCAATCACTCATTGTTCCATAACTATATGCTTAATACGTCTACTTTAACTTATTCAAGAAAAAACATTTAGGTAAAGGCGGGCTTATTAACTGTCAATTATGTTTTGAAATCCTCGACATAAAATTTCATCACATTTTAATACATAATAAATTAACTAATAATATATAACTATTATACGAACACTAAAAGTAAATGTGGAATAGTAAATTTCTTCACATATTAGCCCTATTGTGCATTTAATGATGCATGTAATTCAACAACATCATTTCATTGGGTTAAGTTAATTGAAATCTCATTTTAAAAAATATTATATCAATAAAATCGAATTATGTATGTCTCCCCCAATGGTTATGTCCTATCAATTATAAATGGCATATTAAATAACTAAAATTAGTAATCCAAGGTAATTTGGGTTTCTCATATACATGGGTTAGCTTTGTACAGGCATAGGGTAAATTCAGAATCCCATTAACAGCTTTTATCCACTCTAATTCTCAGCCATTTAGGTAAAGTAAAAAATAAAACCTATGTTACCACTTTGTAACATCATTACCGGGGATCCACATAACATGTCCCCTGAGATGGTTAGTCACATAGCCTCAATTGTGCCTCCCTGTATGCCAAAGGGTACTGACTAGTAGTGAAGGTGAAGAGGTGGCATGATAGGGAGAATATAACCTCATATAAGAATGGAACTTTAGATACATTAAAATTTAATAGACAATATTAGAAGATTATATAAGTATACTCTACAAGGCTGGGCCAGTAACCCACAACAATGGTAAGAAGAATAAAAAAATAGAAAAAAGTGTGTAAGTGTATATAACTGAAAAATTATATATTAATTTCAAAATACGCAAGGCAACGTCACATTCTCTAATGCATCAATTAATGTTAAGAGAATTGGGATATTGGAAATAAATTTATTATCATTTTATTCAAAAATACAGAATGTAAAAAGGAGGCTTTACTAGAACCTCGATTATATTCTTGGTCTTCTACTGATATAATCAATATAAATGTAACAAAAATCAAGAATCTATAGTAGAATTATTTCCCCTATCAATACCTATAGACATGTAAAATAATAGTATACTAAAGGATTCTAGTGAATTGTGTGAGAAAATATCCTACTAGGACACGACCAATAATGTTTAGAAGAAATCTAATCCAAAAACAATATTGTGCATGTATTAGGAAAGTAAGAAACACTCCTAAATAAATAACCATCCTACTTAGGTTCTTCAGGGACACTTGGAGGCTCTGTCTCATTTGATCCATGGCTTGGATGATGATATTATTTGTACACATATGTACAAAGTAACCACATATACATAGTCCAGTTATACATTTCATCCACCTATATAGACTATGTGCATGTGCATGTATGTAGCTATTTATATAGAATAATATTTATTGTCTAGACTGGGGTCTATCTAAATCATCCATAACTAGTTTAAATCATATTATAAGATAATAAAAAAGTGTATATTACCTTCATCCCATGATGAGTGATAGAGGTAATAATAAATAATTGAGATGGTGGGAACATCATTATGATAACACTTGAAATAAGGGATGTGGTTTATAATACCCCCAATCCAAAATAGTGTTAATGGAATGAGAATTCATGCTCGAGATTTTATGTAAGGGATAGTCATTCATCATGCTGATCAATGCCCTTTACCATAATTCCATTTCCAATGTCAGTGGCCCAATATTATTTATAAAAAAACCCATGAGGATTTACTTCTTTTGTGTTGTATTCATGAATCCCTAATATAACTGATGCCTTAAAATTCAATTAAAGATGTTAATAAATAATAAAACAATCAGCATGATCTTTCCACTATTTATAAACCATTTCAATTAATCCATTTAATACATTTATGCATGAAAATAATCATAAATAAATTCATTCCATTTAATTAATCCAATTAATTAAATAAAACCAATAAACTCATTTTATATGTTTTCATTATCAATCCATGCTCTTTGTAGGATCAAGATTTCAATTAAAAATGACATGGTTATGGAAAAGATCAATTATAAACTAAGAAAACCACTATTTGGGGTTAAATACAATTATAAAATTAATTATAATGGGGAAATTCATGCTGGAACCTCAAAGGGGTGTCAATGATCGATGTTGGAATCCTCAATTTAAGTAAAAAATGATCAGTTGAAGTATAATAAGGTGCATATATCAATTTATAAATGATGAAACCACTTTTATTTTAATGCGTGACAATGTTCAGCATTTGGCATAATGAAATGGATATTAAAACCCCCATAGATTTGGGTAAACTGATGAGTCCCCCTACCTTATTGTGGTAGATGACTCCTTGATGTACTTTGGCATCAAATTCAATGTATATTAGACGAAATCGAAGAAACGGTCCCACACGATGAAAAAAAAATAAATTTTACATAAATATATAAACAAATCAGATTTCATAAATATAATATATGTTAAGGGAATGTAACTATTACTTAATGATATCTAACGCTTCTAATGGTGGTCCTATTAGAGTCTAGATATATAGGGGAAGTTGATTCCTAACATGGGATGAGAATAATTCTTACAGAAGGAGGGAGAACTTCCCACCCATTAAATTTGAGAGGTAAATAATAAAATTAGGTTTAATGTATAATTAAGGGAAAAAATGTCATTTCACTCTTAAAATAGGGGGCACATTATTTTGATGCTTTATTTTTCCAAACTATCCACAAACTATGCTATGAAAAATTCCTAAATAGAGATCCCACATTGTTAAGGGGGACAACAAACCTAACCATGAAAAAACCATTTAAAATTCCTCTAACCAACCTATGCTATTTTTCTGAAGGGAACGGACACGGTGTCTCATGATTATATAAAACTCATGTGACACCAATCTCTAGTATGTCACCCCCTTCATAGTTGGAAAAAATTATGTGATATGGGCCTCACACTTTCTTCTAATAGTGTGGCCCAATTTATTTTATAAAATAATATGTTTCCTTCCTCCAAACAAGCTCTGGAAACCCTTATGAACTCTGTGAATCAATTGTGCAACATCATAAGGTTCATTTAAAAACAAATAAAAAAAACTAGACATACCTTCCTCAAAAGACTAGTTGTTATGTTTTACATTGTTTTTTGTAAAATCCTTCATTATTTTGATATAGAGTTCAGTTTTTTCATTTAACATTATCCATATAGAGATGGTTGGTCTAAGGGTGTAACTAAAACCCTATAGAATTTTATATGAGTGATTAACTAAAACCCTAGGGAATATTATAATACATTTTTCTATATATTTCAAAAATGGTTTTGACTAAAAACTTACTCATTTTGAGTTGTCTTAGATTCATTACTAGAAGTGTATCAATCCAATGACTCCTTATAAATCCCATTGTAGATATAAGTGCATAACTCAAATGTACTAGAATAATGTAGTAGAAAGAGTGTTATTAGGAACTGTTCTAGTTGACAAAACTAAATAGAAGGTTTTAGCTATTCAACAAAAAATTGGAAAATTTCAAAAAAAAGATTACTGTAGATAATCATTGATGCTGTATAGAATTTGAAGTAGGTGATAAATTATTTCTAAAAAATTCCCCATAGAAAAATGAAAAGAATACTATTCCCAAGTTATATCAATCAATTTTATATTAATGTTCTGATTGGTACTATAGATTAGCACTTGGTGCTTAAACTAATATTATCATAGTCTCACAATGTGTTTTTTAATCTATCCTCAGTAATTACATAAATAATTCACCACATGTATTGAACTTAGATGTCATAGAAATGGATAATTTTCTTTTCTATAATGAATGATTGGGTGAGGTTCTAGATAAAATATATAATGTGATATAAAGCAATACCACTCAACGTGTCAACGTTTTTCAGTGAAACCAGTAGCTTGATGAAGCTATGTGGGAACCTGAGGATGTAATGTGGCATAAATATACTTTTTTTGTACCAATGTGATGAATTTGATGTGTGGAATTCATTTTAAGGGGGTAGAATGTAACACCATGAGATTTTTTGATGTATATTTTTCATCAAATATGTTTAATATTTTTGATATTTTATTTCACTATAAACAACAACTTTTTCTTACCTTACATGAAAAACATAGATTAGGTTTCACTTCATGTAACACTGAGTGTATCATACAATACACTCTACCCCAAGATTAAATGAAATATAACATAATATGATATATTATCATTTCAAATGATAGATATCGCATAGAAATATAAATTATGGGTATGAATATGTTTAACCAAATTATAAAAATTTATGGTCTAAAATGTAAATAAAATGTTTTCTTTTGTGTCCATATTTTTAGAAATGAAGAAAAACTATTTGAAAATAATGGAAATATTCTTCTAAAAACTATTATTTCCACACCAATGTATTTTACATAAATAATTTAAACAAATAAATTTTGGTGGATAATTTATATGAAAATAATATATTATATATTATATCAAATGGTTAACAATATGCATATGTGTTTTCTATACAATAGATAAGAATAAATCAATTTTTACCCATAAAAATAAAATTTTTATTAAAAAATAGTTTTATCTCCTTTTCCACAGTTACATTAAAAATAATTAATAAATCATTTAGAAAAATTATTTTAAAAAATTATTTTTATTAATTGGGTCATAATTTCAGTAATAATTTTATAAAATTTCTAATGATATTAATTTTTTTGAATAGTAAATAATATTGAATTTTAAAGGAAAATTTTTTATCTAATAGAATTATTTATAAACAGATATATATATATATTTAATTTAAATCAGTTCATTAATATATATATTAATAAAATTTCATTTTTTTAGATAATTTGTATATTGTATTTTGGTGTAAGGACCTTATAAATTTTGAATAGTTTTTTTGTAAACCTACTCTCTCGTCGCGTCTGTGAGATTAATTTTAAAATTAATTTTTCTACATATAAATTGATTTTGGGAAATATAGGTTCCTTATTGGATGTCATAATAACTTATATGATCTATTATTAAAAACTTAATTTTTGACCAAATTAATAGTAAAAACTCTAAAAATGAATTACCATGGTTAAGGTAAAAATTGATTTACCAAGGGGATATGGTAAAACAATGATTATTAAAAACAAACAGAGTTGTCTAAAACATCCCCAATGGACAGCTTTTGACACTAAAAATTATAATTATCTATTATTAGTAATTATCTATCCTTGTGGTATGTGGAAAACGTGTTTACACTTTTTTATTTTCCAAAATGACATGTGGGATACTCACCTAACTTATAAAATTTCATCCAATATCGTCTCATTTTCCCACAATAAATCACTTTTAGTTAAACCAATACCTAGAATAATGACATCCATACTTGCCTCTTTTAATCCAATAAGTATTATTTTTTATAATGATGACATAAAAATACTTTTTGTGCAAACCTTTGGAGGATACCCAAATAATATATAATGTTCTTTAATGAACATTTTTTATTTCTTCCTCCGCAACATTAAATTAGAATTTAACCACGAGGAAGTAATAAACTGAGTATCTCATAGATACAATGATTTTGTTTGCTAAAATAATGGCCTGAAACCATCCCAATTTCATTAAAATGAGATCAAAATTCATCATTCTTTTTTACAAAGGACAATCACCTCATGAAGAAATTTAATTCATCTTTCCATTACAAGCTCTCATGAATGGGAAAGATGATTTATATAAATTATTTATATGATATTTATAACATAATTATATTTTTATTTTTATTATATCATATATAAAATTATTAGTGTCAATCCCATAGGGGATACAATAATGTATCTCGTGTGTGAGGTAGACTACTTCCTCCTGAAGCTATGTGATTCACTTTTCAATAACACATTACATGGAATATATTAATGATAAATTTAATGAATATATGTTATATATATGAATAAAATATGATATTTATTACATATTTATCAAAATAATAATATAATATGTTATATTATTCCCTATGGTTTCACTAACAAAAAGGTGATAACATAATTCATGTGCATGTTCACTAATGCCTTATCGAAGCGATGTGACTCTATATTTTCATCACCAACCTATATTTATGATATTTATTAGTATAGTTATTGTAAAAATAATTTATTTATGATATTATTATGAATTTTTATGATAAAAAACTAATTAACACCTTTACATAATGATCGTTGAAAATTTGAAACATTACTCATGTGTACGTACAACCTATCATCTTCTTGATCATTACATACTTCATTTTAGAAAAACATCTTTCATAATTTTTATTTATATTATAATTGATGTATTAATACTTTAATAATTTCTTAATTATTATTATTGTTTTTGTGTAACCATAATCTATTTAATATGATGGAAAATAAAAAATCTTAACATATATGAAAAACAAGGAGGTTGTTACCCAAAACATGATTTTATAAAGGAATTTGTAATAATCAGGGAATAAATGGTAATAAGTAAATTATATATTATGTGATATATATATAAATATTCTTAATAAATTGATGTATAATAAACAAATATATATTATTTATAAGGTTTTAAAGATTAAAATGGAAGTCAATACTAAATGTAATGGATTTATGGTCTCTCTTGTATTTTTGGGAGACATATTATAATTAACTACTCATTTATTTTATGTGTTTTATATATTTCCAATTTAAAATTTTATATCAGGAATATAAAACGTTTCATGATATTTAATGATTGAACAATTATTATTATTTTTGTGGCTTAGTATTTGAACGATAAAATAAGATGTATTGGATTTTGGTCTCAATTGTTACTTCATTGAGACACATGGAATATTTACCACCTATTTCATTAATATGGTGTGTATAGTGAATATTTATGTATTTTATGATTTTTATACATAAATTTATTTGGATTAAAAATCCATTTTTTTGACCTCTCTTTCATGGGGATTATGTTTCAATTGTTCAAAATGTTGATATGGTTTATGATACAATATCATCGTATATTAGGATTATTGAAGAATAATTATCCAATGATGAAATATAATGATATAAATCTCAATAATTTTAATAAATTTTCCTGTCCAATGATAATTGATTATATTTCCAATTTTTAGTACCAATTTTTTTCCCTTTATATTGTAAAATAATTGATTAAATACATGTAATAAAAAGCGTATTAGTTTTTCACTTTAGTAGAGACCCCTTTTAAAATATAAAACCATGTTTTCTAAAAATGTTTTAAAATAATAATAATGAATTATAGAAGTAATTATAACCAATGTTTGTATTATTTCCATTTTTATGAATTAAATATTTTTTTAACATGTATGGAATGGACATAATTTTTAACAGTTATGCCCATTATTATCCTTGAAGCTGCCTTTTATAATTTTAATTGTAGTTTTCAATGAATTTTTTTTTAAAATGTTACATGATTTAATTTTTTTAAAGTGGAAAATATATTCTCCTTAATAATTTTTTAATGAGTTTTATAAAAGTTATTGTATGTTTTATTGATTATTTTCATGGAAAATGATTTTCAAAATTTTTAATGAAATTTTATTTTTTTAAAAGTGATTTTAAATTTAATGTTATTATCATCCCGAAATGTTCTACGTGATTATTACAAATAATTATTCATCCAAGATGATATCCATTGATGTAACATATTTTTGGTGTGGAAATGGACTTAGAATTATATTTTTAGTCTTTTTATAAATGTATTAGGATGATAAGATGATTACGAAACACTATTCTCTTCCATGGGTTATTTAGTGATACAATTATTATGAAACATGTTTATTTTCCCAGATGTTCTGCTATAATGATAGGATGAAATGATTTTAAAACCATTCCTTTTATCATGGTTATGATATAATGAAATATTTATAAAACTCATTTAATTTCAGGGGTATGATATGATAAATTTTTTATGATCTTGTGGAACACGTATGTATTATTTTCATTACAAGATAGGTTGGACCTATATCTCACTCTAATTCATTGGTAAATGTTTGATAACTAATAAGTATATATGTTATGTGTGAAATTTATTATATTTTCACAATTTTATTCATGAACATGAATAAATGGTCACAATGTTTTGAATTATTATGAAGAATGACTTTATAAAGGTTATTTTTGTGAAAAATCTGAAAGGGTAGATCATTATGGAAGATGTTAATGATCATTCACCAAATTTTAAGAATGCGTCCCTAGTCTCTAATGAAAATAAAATATTAAGATCTTAATGAATTTTTTATTTTATTTAATATTCATATAAATAAATCTACTATCTAGGTTTGAGAAGTCCAAGATACTCTATTGATTACCCTTGTACTAATTAAAAGCCCATAGATGAATTATTTTTGTACTTGAAAAGGGAATTGACTAACTACATGATGCTAATAACCATGAAAAATTTGGAATAGAATTTAATATTTCCTTGAACTCCATAAAAACAAAACACACAAGAAATGATTCCAAGGAGTTTCTTATAAACATCTAGATTTAAAGAAGTGAGAAGAATAATCTTAGACAATTAATCACCAGTTGAATCCCAAATTCCTTGAAAATCGCTGACCATCATCTGTCGAATTACTCTTAATGTTGTTTTTAAAAACGTCCCCCTAAACATGAATCTCTATATGAAATAATATTATTCATAAACCACTTAATTTTCAAACACATCATGATATGTAATTAATTTAAAATGGTTGACCTACTGCTGGATTTTGAATTGAAAAACCTCCTCCTACATACCCTACATAAAAACAATTCATCATAAATGGTGAGTCTTGGATCAGGGAGTTAAATTTTAGGATCCTCTTCATTTCAATAGTGATAATCTAATGAATGAAAATCATTAACATATTGTGTTAAGTATGTTTACTGTCCTTGTGTTAGATCATAGGGGGGCATAAACACCCATTTCCTATTTGGTCTCCATTTACTATATCACAACAAAGATTAAATAATATTATCTCTCTACCAAAACCACATATTCATAACTTGTTTCAAAATAAAAAATATATCATAAATCCTCTATATATATTTGATAAAACATTATAATTACCCACTTATTTGATATGAAAACTAATAAGAAGAATATGTTCTGGTGGTTTAGACCACATCTTAGTTTAACATTTTTTGAACCTTGAAATAGAGTAAAATAATATTCCATGATATAAATTCAATGATATAATTTTTTTTAATGATAATCCTCAGTTCTACATTTATATTATACCCCTATATCATTCATAGTTATAACCATCATTTTATTATAATAATAAAGATCTTCATAACATACCATGAATATTTAAATGTTATAAATCCATCAAAATTATTCAGTATAGAATTAGAAAATCGGAAATATTCACGATTTTTTAATATCATATTCCATATTGGTATAATTTTTTGTTTCTATTAATTATTATACATGTTGGTCCAATCAATGAAAAGTTTTTTTAATTCCATATTATTCAAAAAAAGTAGCACTCTTAAAACCAAAATCATTATTTGTTATAGATTCTCACATACCGTTGAACTCAATATTCTAGAAAACTGTGACTTTATATATTTTATACCTTTGTGTTGTGATACTCCCATGATCCGTTAATTCCTATAAAGGAATGATTCATCTAGTTTCTTCTATGGGATCTCAATTAAATTATTATAAAAATATTCAATAGGATAAATTTACTGAATTAATTCCACAACAATTATAATTAATATCTTTATTATTTCCAAATGTATCGATATATTCTATTTTCATACATTTTTTTTATTTTTTTCATTCGTATTTTAAACAACCCTAATAAATTATTTAGTGGTACTAGAGAAAATCCTAAAGATTTAATAGTTACCTCAGAATTCTCATGATTGAATAGTATTAAATTGTGTCCCTTTATCCATGATAATCATGATTTATGTAAAGAGGTTCTTAGCCCAATAGCTTGTAAAATGGGGTTAAACAATATGTTCATTTGGATGTACTATAATACATGTAAATGTGAGTGAATTTGATAAAATAAATTCCCCAAAACTAGAATCCTAGATCTGGTGGTTATCTTATTACATTGTCACTACAAAGAGGGGACTACATCCTGAAGGATAGAATTGTTTACTAGTCATTAAAAACTTGATGCATGCTTCAATTTCATATTACAATTGAAATAATAACATAAAAAAGTATTTTATTTAATAACTCCATTATCACCATTATCATATACATGTATATCAATCCAAAAACTCTTAATGTCATCCTACGGAAAGGAAATATAAGAAATGGGTGAGCTTGAAAGCTCAATAGGGGTATTTTTACAACATAAGATAATAGGTCATGAATAGTATTAAATGAATAAATGACAAAAATATAATTCAATATAAATATTAAGTAGTTATAAATTCTCTTACATGTATATCAATACCTAATTTCCTAATTATGTAATGTATAATGCCAGACATCTGAAACTTACTATCGATGCATCATGATAATATGTATTACATAAATGGGAATAAAATCTACCAAATATATAATCTAGATTTATAATGAAACATACTGATTCATTGATGGGATATGTAATTTTTGGCCAAACCAAACACCTTATAATTCCATTGCATTTATCATAGGAATTGAAAACAATACATAATTAGTATTCCTTAAAAATCATTAGTTTTCTATATTAGAATAAGTAACATAAATAATATCATTAATTTACCCACTGATGATAAAAAAATATATTCAAATATATTGGATGGCTTTATAAGACTATAACATTATTATAAAATATTATTCAAAAAATTATTTTAGTGTAGATGGAAATTTTTCAAAATTTAACAAGAAAAACAAATAAAAAAATACATGTTTTCCCTTTAAAATCAAATATTTATATATCAAAATTTACAAAAAATTATTGAAAAATTTTATTCCAAAATAAACTTGTAAAATTGAAACAAAATCTTCATATAATTGAATTTTTAGGATTTTTGGAAATTTAGTTCATGTCGTATAATTTAAAAAATCATTCCTTTCACAATTTAAAATCAGTTCAATAGTT
Organism: Viscum album; assembly: GCA_963277665.1. Taxonomy (NCBI): domain Eukaryota; kingdom Viridiplantae; phylum Streptophyta; class Magnoliopsida; order Santalales; family Viscaceae; genus Viscum; species Viscum album. The sequence continues at coordinate 185,354,457 of OY728133.1, read as the reverse complement.
CATTGTTTAGAAAATTATTTGTAGATTATTTTTTGAAAATTTTATAAAAATAATGAAATGAGAATTCATTGTAATAATAAATTTATTGTTTAAATAATATATGTTTAGATATTTTAAATAATATATGCTCATTGGATAGAAGGATTCCCAAATGTGTAGAGAATCATGGTCAGTTTTCCTTAAAAACATATTTTCGTATCTCGAGAAATAAATGAGAGAAAATAACAAATAAAACATCTATTTTATTGATTTAAATATAATATAATAAAATATATTGTGTTTAATATATAAATATAAAATAATTTCCCTAGTTGATATATAAACATAAAAAATCTCGAATAATGATGAGATTTTCAAGTAAACCCTTACCTTAGGTATGACATCCTATAAACATTTACAAAATAGATTTAAAGTAAATATCGATTTATTATAAATTATTTCTAAAACCATAATCATATCTATCATACTATATATTATTTAATTATACAATTTTATCGCCCTTTTATTGACAGTTAATTCTTATAATCACTGTTCATCATAATATCTGCATTATTATTCCAGCTTTTTTTATTAGTTTTGGTCCTTATAAATTGATCATGGTTACATAATATAAATATTATTATTCTATATATAAAAATAACATTAATTAATTATATAATAATTTATGTTCATCTATTAAATTTTGATATTGAAAAATGTATGACAATATTTATGAAGAGGATATGACTTATGTACAGATGAACGCTGTTTTAATTTTATGATGGGTTGAAACAACGAAATAAAAATGATAATTCCACATTATGTAATCATTATTATATAATATAAATATTTTATATTTATACAACCCATCATTCTTACAATAGATATAAAGGTAAAAGAAAAAATATCACATCGCTTCATGGAGGTGGTGGTCTGCACGAATCCATGACGACCATTATCATTTTCCAACGGATTGGAAGGTAAAAAGTTAGATGTTATATTATAATAATATAAATCAATGTATGTAAGATATAATATATATTTATATATATGATAAATACATTATTATTTCCATCTATAAGAGAGGGGGACGGAAAATAAATTACATCAGTTCACGGGGTAGTGGTTCGATGTACTCATGATCGATGATTATATATCAATTTAATGAAAGATAATTATATATCTATTATGAATCAAATATAATGAAATATTATTATACTAATGATCACAAGGGTATTATTTCATTATTTTTTGAAGAATATTTAATGGATTTATAATATGAAATAATTTTAAATTTCAGGGTTAATAATGATACATCATATTTCAGAAACCATATTATGTTTTCTCCAAAATCCTAGTAAAGAGAGTTTTATAATTCCTCCATGTACCCTAGGATGTGTTAAGAGAATTATGGAAGGTATGTTACCATGTATTGGAAAAATAAAAATGACTTTTTATGTGTGGAGAGATGAGGAGAGGAGGTGTCTATTTATAAGTTGTAGAGGGAACCCACCTGGAAAATTCTAATAGTAATAGAGAATAATGAATTATTTCTAATGAAAAATACATCAAAATAGATATATATACAATGTATAGATTCTGATAAGTAAAAATATGTCTTGCTAATATAATTTATGCAATTTTATTGGGTAATCCTTGTTGACTCAGAATATCTTTCAACACTTTTTAACTGGATTTAGAATATCACAATACATTTATTGAAAAGTTTTTCATTAATTAGAGATCTTAACTCAAGAGTTTTATGTATGATTTAAAATAAATAAAATTTTATATAAAGTGTATTTTAAATTTATCAGAGAAAATAAATTACCTTAATCCGAAATACTTTTCCTAATTTCTTTTCATATAGTTACCTAAATCCCTAAATTGATTTATAAAAGTTATAATATAAAAAATATAATTAATTCCAAACAGATGAATTTATGTGTATAATATCCAATTAAAAATTTACAAAATTAAGTATACATGTTTTACAAGTAGAAATTTCTTTAAATATTTCAGATGAATATATTCAATTTTTCTGGATGAACAAATTCATTCGACAAGATTAAATTTTGATGGAATGTGATATTTCATCACGTTATGATACTTGGATACACATGCTAAGATATCAAGGATGTGTTTTTAGGCCATTTTAACAACTCATGAGATTCATGTATTATAAATATTGGATATTTTCATATAAATATAAGTATCAATCCATATAGATGGAATCTTTAAATACAAAATGATTAATGAGTTTTCTTGATGTTTTTTAACATCATCATACCTTGAGTGATAAATTTATTATAATTTCATGTGACAGTTCTTATTATACTACAAATTCAGATGATATTTTAAAAATTACTTAAGAATTATATGATTTTCAATTTTCAATCAAATATGTTGTGATTGGTGGATTTTGGGGGTTTAAAGATAAAGTTTTATATGATCATGATAGTTGAGGGTTCTCATGGATATGGTAATATAGTTTTACCGATCTTAATTATGAGGAAAAACATTCAAAATAAAGGTGGACCACTACAGTTTGGTTAATACTATTGACACCTAGATTCTGGATTATATAATTTTTTAATGCAAAACATTAGACTGTGGATCATTATTATAATACCATTGAATTTTTTTCATATATGTTATATTAAATTACATATTACTTTTATTTTGAATATTTTTATTTCGAAATTTAAATTATATAGAAATGGTTTACATTTTTTAATCTTTCTAAACTATGAAATTTTGATGAATTGTCTATCAGATTTATAAAATTGAAAGATAGGAAAAACAACTCGTCCAATATTTGGTAATAAATAGGTTATAAAAATTATGAGTTTTATATTATAGACTAAAATAAACCCCCTATTATATCCATTTTTACTCATAAATCCTATAATATTACCCTTATCTTTTGGTTTAACCCCCAAGGTAAACCCATTTTAACAATATCCATGTTAATAGATTTTTATTATTGTTACTATTTAAAAAAACAAAAAACTGAGTTGAAATTATTACATATTATAAATTATGCTTATTAAAACCATAGAATCCATTTTACCAAAATCACTTTAAATAAGTGATTAAAATTAATTGAAAATTGATCTCATAAGCATGAATAAAAGGCTATTTTTTAGAGAAAAAGTATTCTTAAAAAAAATTACACACAATTTAAAAAAAAATTAATTTTGATGAATTAAAATGGATTAGTAATAATAAATATGAAATAATATTAGATTTATAACTAATTGAAACAAAATTAATATTAATAAATTATTTAATGGGGAGATAATTCTTAATAAAAATATATATTTTTCACTAACGATAAAAAAATTAAACTTTTCTGAAAATTATAAAAATATCATTCAAAAATAATTTTTAAAATTTTACTTCAAAATTGATTCCAATTTTTTAATATATTTTTACTAAAATCAAGAAAAATTAATTTTCAACAAAGAGGGGAAAAGTGAAAAATATCATTTCAGAAAAATAATGTGTTTAGGTATAAAACTAAATTTATTCTTATCCCATTCAAAGAGAAAAACATAATTAATAACAATAAAATTACACTATATATTTTATATATATTAAATTTATATAATTAACCATTATTTATTACTTTAATTTTGTAAAAATATACATTATGCCCATAAAAAATTCCGGAAAAAAAATCTTTTACTATCAAATGATTTTTATCAACATTTGTATTTTTTGACACATGTGTGAACCATATAATTTCATAACTTATTTTTTATTATTCATGCTGTCAAATTTATAAACTATGTTATAATGGTATACTAAAATATAGTTCATTTATGATCAATATTTTGTATACCACCAGCTATCGAAGATATTAAATTTATTTAAAAAATAATCATAAAATTATAGGGTGTTATATTCTAATGATTCTAAAATTAGTTTTATTTAAAAAATTATATTAATATGATATTATAAAATTATTATACTTTATCGCAATCATATCATCTCAGGTTCTTATATAGCTTCTAAAAAATTCTTATTCCACAATAGAACATTAACAATATGACTATTCTTTTTTATCACATTATATCTATTATTCCATATTTCTACAAGTTTATTTACATAGAAAAGATAATTCTCAATAATAATGACCTCTAAGATTAGTACATTTGAAACAATAAGTACTTACATAATCTAGAGAGATATATATAATGAATCATGATCTAGAGAGAGGTTCGGTGGAAATTCCATGCGATAATCTACCATCCATACTTGATCATGAATATCAAAGGGCCTAATATACATGGGATACACATTACTTTATTAATGAATCTCATATCCTTATTATGTGGATATATTGACAGAAACACCTTCTCACTTAATTAAAACTCCAGATCTCATCAATGATTATCTCTATAACATTTATATCGAGTCTTAGTTGTCTTGATGTGTCGTTTAATGGTTCTGAAATTCTATTAAATTTCTTTTTCTAGCTAATTACCCAATAGATTTGTTTTTAAAAACTTATAAAAACACATTGTATTTCTACACTTTTTTATAGTGGTCTTAAATATAATCCTTCTATGTTCTTTATTGAAATATAATATTATAAAAATACACAATTATAAAAGTGTTTTGATCCCAAACATATTTGAATACTAGATAAAATATACTAATTACTGAATATAACTTTCAATAATTCTCTCAAACTAACAATATATCATAGGATTATAAGTTTCACTAAAACTCAATTCTATGAAAATATCTTTCTAATATCTTCACGTGAATTTAATTTTAATCCTTGGATACTAATTAGACAATGTAAAATGGTTACTCTATGAAACCAAAAGAGATAAGTAATTTATATTCTCTAAATACGAAAACTGTATAAGTACAATTTTTTTTAGAAATTATTTATAGTAACATTTTATTTTGATCGAATATGACCCAAACAAAATTATACCGATTAGAAAATTTGGGGATTCCAATGTCAAAATCCAAGTTGTTTTTTTTCACACTACCCTTTTTTTTGTGCAATGCTTTTAATACCATATTAGACTTATATCCTTTATCCTTGACTATATAATATACCAATAACCATGATGTAAAATCATCAATATCTTTCTTCATGATTTCATATTATGAAAACTCTTTTTCTAGTCCTTATATTTTTTTTCATCCATGATGAATGGAAAATGATGAACCATCTTCATCTCGTAACAAATCTTCCATAAAATATGGTATGGATTAAACAAATACATTATCCTGAAACTATATAATTATTTAAATATCATCTTTAGACTATGAAAATTTATCTCTTTCTTCTATAACTATATATATTTCTTCTAATAATTTTTAATCATCACATTGACAGATTATTGAGCACCTATTTGGGAAGGTTATGAGTTCTCCTAGACTTTTCTGGTAAATATCACTCATGAATAGGTATCAAACCCTATATAATGTATTTAATTTCCATTAATATTTCTAGTACATCCTCACACTAATATATTATTTATGTCTGATAAATAATATCTAATGTAACTCACCCTCTGTGATTGTTGTTATTGTAGAGACCCGAAGCTTGAAATACATGGAAATTACATTACTTTTCCAGAATACTTAGTAGATAACAAAAATAGACACACAAAGACCGTAATAGTTTAGTCTCTTTGGAAACTCGGAAAAATAACCTTCTAATCATGGTGAAAGATCTTCAACATCTCCCCTAAATATCATCCCCTTTTTGTTTCCTTACCTAAAATCTTTCTTTTAATCCTGGGGGAAAAGAAAACATAAAAAGGGTGAGCTCAAATGCCCAGTAAGGTAAAACATAGAGAACATAAAACAATCCATAAACATTTGAAAGAAAAAACTTGAACTTGAAATTTAAACATCAAAATCATGAGCAAAGACATAAATCGTGGATGTACTTAAGGCATATATCGTAATGGAACATCAACCATGATAAAATATAATAGGAATAAAACATGTAATTGTGGAAACCATTCAGCATATGTCATGATTTCCTTAGTATCCAAGGCATTGCTGCCAAGACCATCTTAGTGGACAAAGTCCCTTTCTGAATCGAGTTCACTCCTCATTTCAGTCCTGTAACAATAAACTCGATTAACTTACCATTCCAGCCATGTCTATCTCATGAGATATAAATCTTTACCCAATGCATTGGAGGGAGATATTGGTCCCACCCATCTTATAATGAAATCATTCTTACTTGTGCCACAAAATAAACTTAAAACATTCATCATATCCCAAAGAATAAAATGGGTTTAAAAACATCATCCCATCATCTCATAATCCATATAAAATAAATGGACATTTCATCATTAAAAAAATGTTAAACCATGTAAATCATAGATACATTAAACATGAAACATACACATATGAAATAATGTCACCTTATATGGAAAAATGGTTTTGAAAAAACACTTGAAATGAATTCTTGAGGAAAATATCCTTTCTTCTTCAAATTCAATTTCTTTTTCACAAAACGTAATGAAATTTTAAAAGAAAAATATTTTTATTAAAATAGTCATGAAATCTTTTGTAGGAAGCTTCATGAAAACAAGGCTTTATAAAACCATAAAAATCCTTTCATGCCGTATACATTAAAAAAACATTCTTCTCATACTTTTGTCGGGAAAATGAAAAAGTACCTTATAGGGTAAATAAAAGAACAATTTCTTCCATTCCATGGGGTAAAATTCTAAATTGTTAAAAAGTACTTTAAACATACATTAAAACACTTTTATAAAACATGGACATGGATGATTTCAATAACCCCAGTAAATACTTATGAGTAAGCAATCTCGGATAAAAATGAGATTTGCAAAATTATCCCTTACATTAGGTTTGATATGCATAGTACCTATCCAAAACTCCTGTATAATGATTTAAATAGTGTAATTGACTTATTACATAATCATATTCATTGTTATTATATCATATATGGTTCACTTATGAATTTATATTACCAGTTTCCATGTTAAAGTATCATTTTGGGTAAAATCGTTTCATTTGTCGTTCGTGTTTTAATTTGTAATTATTCATATCATTCCTTAGATAATGATTACTTACATCTATAATGTAAAACAAGATTTATATATACTATATATTTAGAATATACATATATATAATGGATCGATAAATGGAAATAAATACACCGTTCATGGAGACGGTAGGCCGTACGTACGCATGAACACAGTTTTCGTTTCCTTATTGAATTGAATGGAACTAAGTAGATGACATAAATATATATATATAAATAAATCTAGCAGCATTATTATGTCATATATTTCATTATTATTCATTATATATAATTTATAATCATTCTTGAATGGTTAATCATAGAAAATGAATCTCATCGTGTTCGTTGAGACAGTAGTCTGTATATACGCACGAGCGATGATATCATTCCCATGATAATGGAATTTTGTTGAAGTGTATGAATAATATTAAAGAATCAATATCACATTACAATAACCATATATAGTTATTTATTTACACCATTGTACCCATCCATGTAAGGTGGTGGTGGAAAAACTGATTACACCAAGGCGTGGAGACGGTATTCCGTTCGTACGCACGCGTGGTGATTTCATTTTCCATAGGATGGATTGAAGGTGAACTAAGGATGTTTAATATTTATAATAACCTATCAATTTATGAGTGATACTGATGTTATTACTTTATAATGAAACAACTAAATAAGAAGATGTTTAAGAATAAAGAAACTTGAGATAATCGAAAGAAGAGATTACCTTATCTTCGACGAACCTCCTTTAGGCCTTCTCTTAAGGAAGTAGAGTTGGTCTTTTGAGAAGACCGGAACCTCTAGAATATTTCTAGGGAAGTGGAGAAGATAAATGGTCAGGGGTTGGATGATCTTAAAGGCTAAAAGTGGTGTGGGGAAGAGAGGGAGGAGGTGTCCTTTTATAAGGGAGGAGAGGGGCACCTTTGAAAAAACAAAAAATATTATTTTATTATAAAGTCATATTCAGTTTTTAATAGCTCAAAATTGATTTATTTAGAATATAATGTGGGGATGGGTAGAAATACTCTAATTGAATAGAATTTAGACATGTTTATGTCATTATATTAACCTTATCCTTTAGTTTTAACTCTTAGTTTATTAGATTGACATTTAGCATGTCACTTTGTATTTTTTATATTATATAGTTAATAAACATACCATATACAACCAAGAGACCCCCAAGTGGTCCGTTAATGATAAAACTATCATGATATAATTATCTTGGCCGAACCTTATATTTTTAGGAATATAATAACAATTAATACTACAATATTTGTTTTAAAAACAAATTTATGTTAATTTTGACACTATTTGGTAATTGATATTTGTGAAAATCATAACAGAATGATTTGTTAGAAAAATGTAAATTAAATCAATACTAACATGTCATATTAACATATAAAATTATTGGAATTCATAAAAAGTCTCAAATTACATTTATTTGGGTATTTATAACATCAATTATGTCAATATTTCATTAATAAGATAATTACTGCATCATAATTGTGTCATAAATAAATTAAATTATTTTAAGTCTAAAATTTACAAATAAAATACAATTATGTATTAAATCTCTTTATCTTTCTAATGAATATTTATAGTCTAATTTATCTTATGTATAAAACTATATTAAAAACTATTTAGTTATTAAACTTTGATTTTAACTATTTTAACCCTTCTTTAAATAAATTAATAATAAATGTCCTAATCTAATCCACGTAGGCCTAAATGGTCATATTTTATTCATAAGGTTGTTTTTGGTCGAATTACACTTGTCCAATAGTATTAGGACTTGTGTTAGGGTAATAATAATATCATTTTAACCCTTAATTACCCTATTTACTTTTAGCCGCGGTAAAAAAAGTAAAAAAGCTACTATTCAACAAAAAGTATTTTCATCTAATTAAACCAAATTTTAGTCCTTGATATTAACCATGTCTCTCAGATTCTTGAAATTCCACTCACAGAAGCCGTACAATTATTTTTTATGTGAATTTCCAAATTCTCCTAGGAGGTGGGTAAAAGACGGTGAAAAGTTCAATAAAATTTTTATATATCTAAAATTATTATAAAATTACTCCAATTACTTAAATTGAACTTATATAGGTTTTATGTATCAATTTTTACATAAAATAAATTTAAATGAAATAATTAATTATTTTAAAAAAAAATCTGTTTTTGAATAGTAACCCAGTGTTTTCACTATTCATCAAAAATTGAATGTTATCAGAAAAATACCAAAATTTCACCCAAGGCTAATTTGGATATTCCGAATCCAAAAATGAAGTCCATTTTGAAAGATGAAATTTATAAAATTTAAAAAAGTGGGTATTACTATTCCTAACTACAAGTTTATAAAACATATCATTGTTTAGCGAAACTCGGCATTGCGTACAACACATGCTATCGTGGAAGGTCGCGATTGCTTGTAATGCAAGCCATGTCAGGGATGCGTGTTTTGAAAGCTCCTTTTAGTGTAGCTTACAACACAAGACATTAATGAAATTAAAAATAATATTTTTCATAAAAACTTGGGGTGTTAAATTCTACCCCCCATAAAATTAATTTCTCCCTCGAAATTCGTCGTGGTTATAAATGGTTTACTACTCGAATGTTTCTTTAAGAGAAACCCACATCGTAAAAATGAATACTAAAACTTGACTTTCAAAACTAAAGTATGAAACGTAACGGTTACCCAAATTAACTAATCACTGGGATACCACATAGGTGAAAATATGGATATGGAAGGGAAATCTAACCATCATGTTCTGATGGAGAGTGGTAGAGAACTTGGCTATGGAAAATCCAGCAATCACAAAGACATAGATTTGTGATGATCTATGGTACCATCTGATTCATCATATATAAGAGCACTAGGAAAACATTTTTGGTTTTCAATATCATTTCCCTAAAGTTGAAAATTTTGAATTAGAAGAAATAGTTGCATGATTTTGGTACAATTTCACTATTGTTCGTGCTTTGAACAATTTATGATTCATCTCTTAAAGAAATGGAGTTGAATTTGTTATTTTTGAAGTGTTAACAGATCATGTGATAGATTGATGGGTCATTCCATCTGTTTGAGATAAAAGGTTTGAAAAAGTTATCGAATACATATGTCCATGTATGTTGAGGTTAATTAGATATGATTACAAACATGGACTTATACTTCATCTATCATTACAGTTAATAAAGTAAAACTAGTTTCTACTTACCAGGGACTTCCTGTAGGCCAGTGGTAGGCGATAAAGGCCTGGCGCACTTCGGTTGTGGGCTCGATTACCACAACCTTGTCTGACGCGATGGGCTGTCACACATCCTGCAGGTTGTCCTTTTTCTAAAACTACATTACTATAACATCCCATCAATAATATCAAAAAAAGTTCTATCCTTAAACAATACAAACTTATGTCCAACATAATCCATTACAATCTTTAGGCTTATCTGAAATACTTCGGTACAAGATCATAGTATAAAGAAAACAATTACTAGAAGGGTTATCTACCAAGAATGTGAAGTCAAGCATTTATACCACATATATCATAATATATATCTTGTTGGTTATATTCCAAACACATGAATACCTTAGTCATATATTCTCCTGAAACATAAATTACCATAGAACCTTAGTGAAAATATGAATACTGTCAAAAGGTAACTCTTTCCACATACCAAAATCCCAAAAAAAATCTATATAATCAGACAATAATATTACTTAGTCCTTATATCAGTCATGAGCTCATGAATACAATCAAACATCTCATTATCTTCTTATCCCTTCATTATGCACATATCATCTAATTTCCAAAAATATCTGAATACCCTTCCATGGTTACCGGTACCATTGAACATATACATTCAAATACATTACGAAAAACAATAGTGTAACAATCCTTAGATGATTCATTATTCCATAGTACCATACATTATTCATTATAAACATACAATCATTCCACTAACTTCTTAAACCACTGACTGAGCTTCATCATTTCTTTCATCTCATATTTCATTTGTAGTCTCTTCATCATCATCCACATAAATACTACTCATATGACCATGCTGATTCACTTCATGAGATTTTCCCTTAGGGCATTGGTTTGCATAATGCCCATACATTCCACATTTAAAACATCTAATCGTTATTGATGTCGTAGAAAAACCATTATCCTTGTCCATGGTGTTAACTGAACCTTTTCCTTTTCACTTAATGGCATTATGTCCTTCTTTTCCATACCCAAAGCATCTTCTAGTTCCATTGAAACAATCTACCTGATGCCTCTTCCCACATGATTTACATGAGGGAAATTGAACTTTCTTTCCTCTATGATCATCATGAAACTCAATCTTTCTCTTATTATCTGAGTCAGGAAACTTACCAAAGTTGATATTATTTATCATATTATGAGATTGATGATTAGGCATAATAACAATGTTTGGACATCCAAATCCCATTTCATTTGGTTTTTCACGAAGAATATCATTCCCTTGTCCGTAGTATCCTCTATTATCGTGAATCATCGTGTTTCCAGCCATTTTCTAAAACCCAAAAAGAATAGTGTGAGAGACAAAAATCATAATCAAGGGGGAGTAACATCAATATATAACATCTTAGGCTTAATCTAATAACATTACCATAATTCTAGGACTATAACCTATACTTATACTTAAACTTAGGGACATCCCTAGACATAACTTAGAAATATCTCTTGGGATCTCACTAAAGTTCTCGCATCCTAGTTTCCAAAGGTTAACTAAACCTTTCCTCTAATACCAACTGTAGAGACTCGAAGCTTGACATACATGGACATTACAATACTTTTTCAGAATACTTAGTACATAATAAAAACAGACACACAAGGACTATAATAGTTTAGTCTCTTTGGAAACTCGGAAAAATAATTTTCTAATCGTGGTGAATGATCTTCAACATCTCCCATAAATATCTTCCCCTTTTTTTCCTTACCTAAAATCTTTATTTTAATCCTGGGGGAAAAGAAAACATAAAAATGGTGAGCTCAAATTCTCAGTATGGGAAAAAATAGAGAACATAAAACAATCCATAAACATTTGAAATCAAAAACATGAACATGAAATTTAAAAATCAAAATCATGAGAAAAGGCATAAATCGTGGAAGTACTTAAAGGAATATATCATAATGGAACATCAACCATGATAAAATATAATGGGAATAAAACATGTAATTGTGGAAACCATTCATCACATGTCATTATTTACTTAGTATCCATGGAATTGCTTCCAAGACCATCTTAGTGGACAAAGTCCCTTTCTGAATCAAGTTCACTACTCATTTCAGTCATGTAACACTGAACCAGATTAACTCACCATTCCATCCATGTCTATCTCATGAGATTTAAATCTTTAACCAATGCATTGGAGGGAGATATAGGTCCCACCCATATCATAATGAAATCATTTTTACTTGTGCCACAAAATAAACTTAAAACATTCATCATAACCCAAAGAATAAAATGAGTTACATAAACATCATCCCATCATCTCATAATCTATATAAAATAAATTGACATTTCATCATAAAAAAAAGTGAAACCATGTAAATCATAGAGACATTAAACATGAAACATACACATATGATATAATGTCACCTTATATGGAAAAATGGTTTTGATAAAACACTTGAAATGAATTCATGAGGAAAATATCCTTTCTTCTTCAAAATCAATTTCATTTCACAAAACGTCATGCAATTTTAAAAGAAAAATATTTTGTTTAAAATATTCATGAAATTTTTGGAGTAAGCTTCATGAAAATAAGGCTTTATGAAATCGTAAAAATCCTTTCATGCCATATATATTAAAAAAATATTCTTCTCGTACTTTTGTTGGAAAAGTCAAAAAGTACCGTGTAGGGTAAATAAATGAAATATTTCGTCCATTCCAAGGGGTAAAAGTAAAAATGGTTAAAAAGGACATTAAACATACATGAATCCACTTTTATAAAACATGGTCATGGACGATTTCAATAGCCCTAGTAAATACTTACGAGTAAGCAATCTCGGATAAAAATGAGATTTGCAAAATTATCCCTTACCTTAGGTCTGATATGCTTGGTACGTATCCAACCCTCCTGTATAATTATTTAAATAATGTCATTGACTTATTACAGAATCATATTCATTGTTATTATATCATATATTGTGCACTTATGACATTATATTACCCGTTTTCATTTTAATGTAGCGTTTTGGGTAAAATCATTTCATTTGTCGTTTGTGTTTTAACTTGTAATTATTCGTATGATTCTGTAGATCATGATTAATTACATCCAGAATGTATAACATGATTTATATATATTATATATTCATTATATAAATATATATAATTGATCTATAAATGGAAAGAAATACACCGTTCATGGAGACGGCAGGCTGTACGTACGCATGAATGCTGTTTTCGTTTCCTTATTGAATTGAATGGAACTAAGTAGATGACATAAATATACATATACATAAATCCAGTAGCATTATTATGTCATATATTTAATTATTATTCATTACATATACTTTATTATCATTCTTGAAAGGATAATCATGTAAAATGAATCTCATCGCGTTCGTGGTGACGGTAGTCCGTACGTACGCACGAGCGATGATATCATTCCCCTGATCATGGAATTTTATTTAAGTGTATGTATAATATTACATAATAAATATCACTTTACAATAACCATATATAGTTATTTATTTACACCATTATACCCATCCATGTAAGGTGGTGGAGGAAAAACTGATTACACCACAGCGTGGAGACGATATTCCGTATGTATGCACGCGTGGTGATTTCATTTTCCATAGGATGGATAGAAGGTGAAATAGGGATGTTTCATATTCATAATAACATATCAGTATATGAGTGATACTGATGTTATTACTTTATAATTAAACAACTAAATAAGAAGAAGTTCATGTAGAAAGAAACTTGAGAGAATCGAAAAAAGAGATTACCTCTTCTTCGACGCACCTCCTTTAAGCCTTCTCTTAAGGAAGTAGAGTTGGTCTGTTGAGAGGAACATAACCTCTAGAATGTTTCTAGGGAAGTGGATAAGAAAAATGGGCAGGGGTTGGAAGAGCTTCAAGGCTCAATGTGGTGTGAGGAAGAGAGGGAGGAGGTGCCCTTTTATAAGGGAGGAGAGGGGCACCTTTGGAAAAACTAAAAATATTATTTTATTATAAAGACATATTCAGTTTTTAACAGCTCCAAATTGATTTATTTCTAAGATAAGGTGGGGATGGGTCGAAATAGTTTCATCAAATAGAATTTAGACATGTTTAGGTCATTATATTAACCTAATCGTTTAGTTTTAACTCTTAGTTAATTAGATTGACATTTACCATGTCAATTTGTATTTTTATATTATATAGTTAATAAACATACCATATACATCGAATCGACCCCAAAGTGGTCCCTTAATGATACACATATCATGATATAAGTATATTGGCCGAACATTAGATTTTTAGGAATATAATAACAATTAATAATATAATATTTGTTTTAAAAACTATTTTATGTCAATTTTGAAACTATTTGTTAATTGATTTTTGTGAAAATCATAAAATAATGATTAGTTCGAAAAAGGTTAATTAAATAATTACTAACATGTCATATTAACATATTAAATTAATTTAATTCATAAAAAGTCTCAAATTACATTTATTTGAGTATTTATAACATCAATTATGTCAATATTTCATTAATAAGATAATTACTACATCATCATTGTGTCATGAATAAATTAAATTATTTGGAGTCTATAAATTACAAAGAAAATACCATTATGTAGGAAATATTTTTATCTTTCTAATGAATAGTTATAGTCTAATTTATCTTATATATAACCTTATATTAAAAATTATTTAGTTATTAAACCTTGATTTGAACTATTTTAACCCTTCTTTAAATAAATTAATAATAAATGTCCTAAACTAATCCAAGTGGGACTAAATGGACATATTTTATTCCTAAGGTTGTTTTTTGGTCTCATTACACATGTACAATATAATTAGGACATGTGTTAGGTTAATAATAATATCATTTTTACCCTTAATTACCCTATTTACTTTTAAAAGCGAGAAAAAATTAAAAAGTTACTATTCACCAAAAAAATATTTTCATTTCATTGAACAAAATTTTAGTCCTTGATATTAACTGTGCCTCTCGGATTTTCGAAATTTCACTCACAGAAGCGGTAAAATTATGTTTTATGTGAATTTCCAAATTCTCCTAAGAGGTGGGTAAAAGACGGTGAAAAGTTCAATAAAATTTTTATATATCTAAAAGTTTTATAAAATGTCTCCAATGACTTAAATTGAACTTATATAGGTATTATGTATCAATTTTGACATAAAATAAATTTAAATAAAATAAATAATTATTTAAATAAAAAGTTGGCTTTTGAATAGTAACCCAACGTTTTCACTATTCATCAAAAATTGCAAGTTTTCAGAAAAATACCAAAATTTTACCCTAGGCTAATTTCGATATTCCGAATCCAAAAATGAAGTCCATTTTGAATGTTGAAATTTATAAAATTTCAAAAAGTGGGTATTATTATTCATAACGACTAGTTTATATAACATATCGTTGTTTAGCGAAACTCAGTATTGCGTACAACACACGCTATCGTGGAAGGTCGCGATTGTGTGTAATGCAAGACAAGTCAGGGATACGTGTTGTGAAATCTCCTTTTGGTGTAGCGTACAACAGAAGACATTATTGAAATTAAAAAATATATTTTTCATAAAATCTCGGGGTGTTACATTCTACCCCCCTTAAAATGAAATTTTCCCTCAAAATTCATTGGGGTTATAAATGGTTTACTACTCGAAAGTTTCTTTAATAGAAACCCACATTGTTAAAAGGAATACAAAAACTTGACTTCAAAAACTAAAGTATGAAATGTAATGGTTACCCAAATTAACTAATCACTGGGATTCAACATAGGTGAAAATATGGATATGGAAGAGAAATATAACCATCATGTTCTGATGGAGAGTGGTATAGAACATGGGTATGGAAAAGCTAGCAATCACAAAGCCATAGATTTGTGATGATCTATGGTACCATCTGATTAATCGGATATAAGATCACTAGGACAACATTTTTGGTTTTCAATATCATTTTCCTAAAGTTGAAAATTTTGAATTAGAAGAAATACATGCTTGATTTTGGTACAATCCCACCATTGTTCGTGCTTTGAACAATTTCCAATTCATGCCTTAATGAAATGGAGTTTAATTTGTTATTCGTGATGTGTTAATGGATAATGTGATAGATTGATGGGTCATTAAATTTATTTCAAACAAAATGTTAGCAAAATTTATCGAATACATAAGTCCATGTATGGCGAGGTTAATCAGATATGATTCCAAACATGGACTTATAATTCATCTATCATACCTCTTAATAAAATAAAACTATTTTCAACTAACCAGGGACTTCCTGTAGGCCAGTGGTTGGCGATATAGGCCTGGAGCACATCGGTTGTGGGTTCGATTCCCACAGCCTTGTCCGACGCGATGGGTTGTCGCCCGTCCTGCAGGTTGTTATTTTTCTAGAACTACATTACTATAATATCCCATCAATAATATCGAAAAATGTTCAATCCTTAAAGAACACTAACATATTACCAACATAATCCATTCCAATCTTTAGGCTTATCTAAAATACTTCGGTCCAAGCTCATAGTATAAAGAAATTATTTACTAGAAGGTTTATCTACCAAGAATGTGAATACAAGCATTTATCCGACATATATCATAAGATATATCTTGTTTGTTGTATTCCAAACACATGAATACCTTAGTCATATATTCTTTTGAAACATAAATTACCATAGAACCTTAGTTAAAACATGAATACTGTCAAAAGGTAACTCTTTCCACATACCAAAATCCCAAAAAATATATATAATCAAACCATAATATCACTTAGTCCTTATATCAGTCATGATACCACGAATACAATAAAACATCTCATTATCTTCTTATCCATTCATTATGTGCATATCATCTACTTTCCAAAAATATCTGAATAACCTTCCATGGTTACCGGTACCATTCAACATATACATTCAAATACTTTAGGCAAAACAATAGTGTAACAATCCTTAGATGATTCTTTATTCAATAGTACCATACATTATTCTTTATAAACATACAATCATTCCACTAACTTCTTAAACCAATGACTGAGCATCATCATTTCTTTCATCTCATATTACATTTGTAGTCTCTTCGTTATTATCCACATAAATATTACTCATATGACTAAGATGATTCTCTTCATGAGATTTTATCTTAGGGCATTGGTTTGCATAATTTCCATACAGTCCACATTAAAAACATCTAATCATTATTTATGTCGTAGCAATACCATTATCCTTGTCCATGGTGTTAACTGAACCTTTTCCTTTTCACTAACTGGCTTTGTGTCCTTATTTTCCATACCCAAAGAATCTTCCAGTTCCTTTGAAACAATCTCCCTGATGCCTCTTCCCACATGATTTACATGAGGGAAATTGAACTTTCTTTCCTCTATGATCATCATGAAACTCCATATTTCTCTTATTATTTGAGTCAGGAAACTTACCAAAGTTGATATTATTGATCATATTATGAGATTCTTGATTTGGCATAATAACGATGTTTGGACTTACAAATCCCGTTTCATTTTGTTGCTCATGACGGATATCATTCCATTGTCCATAATATCCTCCATTATCGTGAATCATCTTGTTTCCAACCAATTTCTATAACCCAAAAATAATAGTGTGAGAGACAAAAATCATAATCAAGGTGGATTAACTTCAATGTATAACATCTTAGGTTTAATCTAATATTGTTACCATAATTCTAGGACTATAACCTATACTTATACATAAACTTAGGGGCATCCCTCGACATACCTTATAAATATCTCTAGTGATCTCACTAATATTCTCACATCCTAGTTTCAAATGGTTGACTAAACCTTTTCTCTGATACCAACTGTGGATACCCAAAGCTTGATGTTCATGGACATTACATTACTTTTGTAGAATACTTAGTACATAACAAAATCAGACACACAAGGACCGTAATAGTTTAGTGTATTTGGAAACTCGGAAAAATAATCTTCTAATTGTGGTGAAAGATCTTCAACATCTCCCATAAATATCTTCCCATTTTTTTTACTTACCTAAAATATTTCTTTTAATCTTGAGGGAAAATAATACATAAAAAGGGTGAGCTCAAATGCTCAGTAAGGGAAAACATTGAGAACATAAAAAAATCCATAAACATTTGAAAGCAAAAACTTGAACATGAAATTTAAACATCAAAATCATGAGCAAAGAAATAAATTGTGGAAGTACTTATGGCATATATCATAATGGAACATAAATCATGATAAAATATAATGGGAATAAAACATGTAATTGTGTAAACCATTCATCACATGTCATGCGTTCCTTAGTAGCCATGGCATTGCTTCCAAGACCATCGTAGTTGACAAAGTCCCTTTCTGAATCGAGTTCCCTCCTCATTTCAGTCCTGTAACACTGAATAGAATTAACTTACCATTCTAACCATGTCTATCTCATGAGATATAAATATTTACCCAATGCATTGGAGGGAGATATAGGTCTCACCCATCTCATAATGAAATATTTCTTACTTGTGCTACAAAATAAACATAAAACATTCATCATAACCCAAATAATAAAACAGGTTTCATAAAAATTATCCCATCATCTCATCATCCATATAAAATAAATGTACATTTCATCATAAAAAAAAGTGAAACCATGTAAATCATAGATTCATTAAACATGAAACATACACATGTGAAATAATGTCACCTTAGATGGAAAAATGGTTTTGATAAAACACTTGAAATGAATTCTTGAGGAAAATTTCCTTTCTTCTTCAAAATCAATTTTTTTTCCCAAAATGATAAGCAATTTTAACAGAAAAATATTTTGTTTAAAATAGTCATGAAATCTTTTGGAGGAAGCTTCATGAAAATAAGGCTTTATAAAACCGTAAAAATCCTTTCATGCCATATACGTTAAAAAAACATTCTTCTCGTACTTTTGTCGGAAAAGTCAAAAAGTACCTTGTAGGGTAAATAAAAGAAATATTTCTTCCATTCCATGGGGTAAAAGTCAAAATGGTTAATATAACTTTAAACATACATGAAAACACTTTTTTAAAACATGGATATGGGTGATTTCAATAACCCCAGTAAATACTTACGGGTAATCAATCTCAGATAAAAATGAGATTTGCAAAATTATCCCTTACCTTAGGACAGATATGATTCGTACGTATCCAACCCTCCTATATAATGATTTAAATAATGTCATTGACTTATTAAAGAATCTTATTCATTGTTATTATATCATATATGGTTCACTTATGACCTTATATTACCCGTTTTCATGTTAAAGTAGTGTTTTGGGTAAAATCGTTTCATTTGTCGTTCGTGTTTTAACTTTTAATTATTAATATGATACCTTAGATCATGATTAGTTACATACAGAATGTAAAAAATGATTTACATATAATATATATTCAGAATATACATATATATAATGGATCGATAAATGGAACGAAATACACCATTCATGGAGACGGTAGGTCGTGCGTACGCATGAACACAGTTTTCGTTTCCTTATTGAATTGAATGGAACTAAGTAGATGACATATATATATATATATATATACACGTAAATCTAGTAGCATTATTATGTAATATATTTCATTATTACTCATTATATATACTTTATAATCATTCTTGAATGGTTAATCATGGAAAATAAATCTCATCGCGTTTGTGGAATGGTAGTCCGTATGTACGAACGAGTGATGATATCATTCCCATGATCGTGAAATTATATTAAAGTGTACGTATAATATTACAGAATCAATATCACATTATAATAACCATATATAGTTATTTATTTACGCCATTATACCCATCCATATAAGGTGGTGGTGGAAAAACTGATTACACCACGGCGTGGAGACGGTATTCCGTACGTACGCACACATGGTGATTTCATTTTCCATAGGATGGATAAATGGTGAAATAGGGTAGTTTCATATTCATAATAACATATCAGTATATTAGTGATAATGATGTTATTACTTTAAAATGAAACAACTAAATAAGAAGAAGTTGAAGAAGAAAGAACTTGAGAGAATCGAAAGAAGAGATTACCTCTTCTTCGTCGCACCTCATTTAAGCCTTCTCATAGGGAAGTAGAGTTGGTATTTTGAGAAGACCAGAACCTCTAGAATGTTTATATGGAAGTGGAGAATAGAAATGGGCAGGGGTTGGCTGAGCTTCAAGGCTCAAAGTGGTGTGAGGAAGAGAGGGAGGAGGTTCCCTTTTATAAGGTAGCAGAGGCGCACCTTTGGAAAAACAAAAAATGTTATTTAATTATATAGTAATATTCGGATTTTAAGCTCCAAATTAATTCATTTAGAAGATAAGGTGGGGATGGGTCGAAATACTCTCATCCTATAGAATTTAGACATGTTTAGGCCATTATATTAACCATATCTTTTAGTTTTAACTCTTAGTTAAATAGATTGACATTAACCATGTCACTTTGTATTATTATATTATATAGTTAATAAACTTACCATATACATCCAAGCGACCCCAAAGTGGTCCATTAGTGAGACACCTATCATGATATAAGTATCTTTGCCAAACCTTATATTTTTAGTAATATAATAACAATTAATAATATAATATTGGTTTTAAAAACTATTTTATGTCAATTTTGCCACTATTTGGTAATCGATTTTTGTGAAAATCATAACCGAATGATTAGTTCGAAAAAAGATAATTAAATCAATAATAAAATGTCATATTAACAGAATTTTTTTTGGAATTCATAAAATGTCTCTTATTACATTTATTTGGGTATTTATAAAATCAATTATGTCAATATTTCATTAATAAGATAATTATTACATCATCATTGTGTCATAAATAAAATAAATTTTATTAAGTCTAAAAATTAAAAATAAAATACCATTATGTAGAAAATCTTTTTTGATTTATAATGAATATTTATAGTCGAATTTGTCTTATGTATAACTCTATATTAAAAATGATTTAGTTATTAAACTTTGATTTTAACTATTTTAACCCTTTTAAATAAATTAATAATAAATGTCATAATCTAATCCAAGTGGGCCTAAATGGTCATATTTTATTCCTATGTTTGTTTTTGGTTGAATTAATCTTGTCCAATAGAATTAGGATATGTGTTAGGGTAATAATAATATCATTTTTACCCTTAATTACCATATTTACTTTTAATCGCGGTAAAAAAAGTAAAAGGTTACTATTCACCAAAAAAATATTTTCATCTCATTGAACCACATTTTAGTCCTTGATATTAACTGTGTCTCTCGGATTTTCGAAATTTGATGCACAAAAGCTGTAAAATTATGTTTTATGTGAATTTCCAAATTGTCCTAGGAGGTGGGTAAAAGACAGTGAACAGTTAAATAAAATTTTTATATATCTAAAATTATTAAAAAATGACTCCAATGACTTAAATTGAACTTATATAGTCATTATTTATCAATTTTTACCTAAAATAAGTTTATATAAAATAAATAATTATTTAAATAAAAACTTTGTTTTTGAATAGTAACTCAGTGTTTTCACTATTCATCAAAAATTGAATGTTTTCAGAAAAATATCAAAATTTCACCCTAGGCTAATTTCGATATTACGAATCCAAAAATGAAGTCCATTTTTAAAGATGAAATTTATAAAATTTCAAAAAGTAGGTATTACTATTCATAACGGCTAGTTTATATAAATGTCATTGTTTAGCGAAACTCGGTATTGTGTACAACACATGCTATCATGGAAGGTCGCGATTACGTGTAATGCAAGCCAAGCCAGGGATGCATGTTGTGAAAGATCCTTTTAGTGTAGCTTACAAAACAAGACATTAATGAAATTAATAAGAATATTTTTCATAAAATCTCGGGGTGTTACAGTTATGGCCTCTGTTTTGGGACAGTTGATCCATAATAAAACTTTTTTGATGTTCAGTTAGAGGAAGAATAAACTGATTTATAGGAAGTTGTATCCCAAAAAATTCCATTTTATAGATGCTATATACTTGTTATATGGGAATCATAAAATTATGATTTTTCATTTCGGAATAGATATATAATAATTGAAGAAATGAATTTAACATTTAAAGATAGTTTTCATGATATAAATGAATTCATTTGATTATTATAAAAAACATTCGTAAATATTTTAGTGTTCCAACCATGAAATCAATGTCACCATTCTATTTTCAATCCCTTAAAAAAACCTAAATGGTTATCATGACCATCATGTATTGTTAATCAGAGATACAAATCTTGAATTTTTATCAATTAATGTGAAAATCCTGATACATTATTTTCAATATAAGAAACATTAGGTCTATGCTAGGCAATTCATGGTCATAATCTATTAAAATACAATGGTTTATAATGAAAATGCTAATTAGCTTAATAATTTCCACTAAGAGTGTCAAATCAGGTGCATAGTAAGGGAATACTGACTGTACACTTGAATTATGGGTGAAATATACTCAAGCCAACACTTTTTTGGGTTATTTTACATATAAATCTATTAAAAAATCCTATAATATTATAAACATAGGAATATATTTCTAGGAAAACCACATAATCACCACATTACTGAAACATGAAGATCTTTTACTATACATCAAAATATACTCAATGCTGTTCATATTTTTATATTATATATTTTTTGTTTTCTAAAATCTATGGTTTTAATAAAACATACTCTCAAACATATTGTAGTGACCCCATCCCGATTATCATATATATAGTGATTAAATTATTACATTATAATTAGATACATTGAAAAACATCTTGAATTACTGAACAGATTAGTAATCCTTGATAAAATATATATAGAAGAATTTCAAATTACATTCAAAAAAATTAAATAAATCATAGTATTTTATTTTAAAACACCATTAATAACTTTATAATATCCATATATATTAATCATAATAGACATAATTGTATCTTGTTTAAAGGAAACATATAAAAAGGAAGATCCCAAATGATTAGTAATGGTAATCACGAACGAAAGATAATAATGCCTGAAAAAATATGGCATGAATAAATAATGATCAAATGAATCCATATAAATAATCAAAATTTCTATAATCATATCTCTGGATATCAATATGTAATTTCATAATGGGGTAATTTATAATTTTAACCATTTAAATCTTACTATCGAGTCCTCATAAAAAATATATTACAAAAATTTGTATGAAAATCCAAAAATGCAATCATGTTTATATCTTGAGACCAAGAAATGAATCAATGGGATATGTAATTATGGACCCAACCATAACATAATAAGTCTAGTTCAGTCATCATATCAATAATGAATATGTATTAATAAAACTTTTATAGGAATTGATGACTTCCTATATGAAAAGAACTAGTATATTGAATTCCAATACGTTCCCTGTTAATACTGATGATAAACCATCCAAGGAAATATGGTGGTTGGTATCATAATATTATAAAAATAGATGATATAAAATTCACTAAATTATGTTAATAATGATAAAAATACTTTCAAATTCTCAACCAAATATTTCATGAGGTGAATCCCCTTTCCACATTGAAATCAGTGTTTTAAAATATAAAATTTCAGAAATATCAATGATTTTTTAAATGAAAATAACCTTATAAAATTTTAAATTAATATTTAATGAAATGATAATTAATGATCGTGGTAAATTCTATTCATGTTGAATAAGGTAAGAAACATTCCTTTAAAAAAATTTAGAAAGGAAAAAAATAGTTGTTTGAAAAATAAAAATAATATTAATTTAAAAATTTTTAATAATAAATTATTATAAAAATTGTTTGTAATAAATCATTATATAATTTTTTAAAAATAATTTTATACATTTTAAAAAGAATATTGACGTGGAGTATAAGTATTATTTTTTGATTAGTAAAAGTAGGATGGTTTTCCTAAAACCAAATAGTTCTATTAATTGATTTTGTAAATAACTGAAATTGAGAAGAAAAAATTTAATTTATAGAAATAACCCCGAGGATAATAAAATATATTTAATTTTAGATAAAAATTTAAACTAATTTCTATAGTAGTGATATTAACAAATCAAATCTCAAAAAATGATGATATTTTGAATGAAACCGTTATCCAAGGTCTAACTTCCATCATATATGTTCAATCCTCTTGTTAAATAACTTTAGATTTATTATAATTCTATTCTAAAAAATTACTCATTTATATAATATGATATATATTTTTACTTATAAAATTATAACACCCATTTATACATGAGACATAGTGATAGAACATGAATCACATCAACTTACGAGGATACAATCCATCTTTCACATGATTGATTTTATTCTTTAACATTGTATGGAATAGAAGATGGATATATGTTATTATATTGTTATTATTAAATCTCATTATATATAGTGAAGTCATTTTATTATATCAAAATATTATAAGAATTTTTAACGGAGGAAAAATTATAAATAAAATTAAAACTTTAGATTAACAACAATACCTTTTCTTCAGAAATAATGTTTGGGCTTACACAAAAATCCTTCATTGCAGGGTTCTAAAATTAAAAATCACTCTAAAATGTGGTAAGTGAGTTACCTGATTATTTTAATTATTGATTATATGATCCAAAATGGATATAGATGTATTGAGGTGATAGGATAGGATGTGTCCTTTAATATGTGGGGGAGGTGATCCACTTGGAAATTTCTTTAAATAATACAAAAGGATAACGTCAATCTGAAGATAAGTCATTACAAATGGAAATATATTATAAGGTGGAATAAAATAATGTCAAAATATATGAATATAACAATATTTATTCATGGTTAATTGGAAATCAAATAATTGTCATTTTTGTTTAATAACACCAATAAACACATTTGAACCTTAACAGTGGTAAATGAATTTTACTATTTTTACAAATAATTATGTCAAAACAAAATTTGACCATATTAAAAGACATAAATTATTTTAATTAAAAATACATAATCCATTTAACCACATTATGTTAACATTAGTGGTATAATTTAATTTAATATTCAATCTGTAATTGTAATTAAATTGTTGTTTTCCAATGATTTTTTTAAGTACATGTTATTTTAAATCAAAATTCAATATAACATTGATTAAAATGACCTAAATTTGATTAATTTTCATATAGTTTAAATAAAATAACTTTTATAACCATTTAAATGCAAATATAACATTTTAAAGTATTTAAACAAAAAAAATTTAAAAATATTCTTCTTCCCTATTCATAAAAAAATCAATCGCTTCACAAAATAAAAAATTTACTCTAAGGTAATTTTAATTTTTTTTAAAAAAACATAGTCAATTTTATTGAATAAATGTCCTATAATAGTAAAATATTATTTTTAAAATAAGTGTCCAAAACAGGATGAAACATGTTTTTAGAAAAATAAATTTTTTATGTTCAAAACAATATTTATTTTGGTCCCATTATTAGAAAAAATATAAGATGAATTACAATTAATTTTATTTAATATATAATTTATAAATATCTTTAAAAACCTAAAAATTTTTATTTATTAAATTTATTGGAGAAGACTTTTCACATATAAAAATAGCTTCTTGAAATAGAAAAAAATTTATTTTACATTCATATGAAATTTATTTTAATTTTAAATAATTTGATAACAAATTAATTTATTTTATACTAGTCTAAACCATATACATTTTCAAATTTCGTTTATACTATTCAAAACCAAAAATTCCAAGGTTATGTTATAACACTATATTTTAATATAATTCATATAGGCTCTAGGATATGTGTATCACAAGCTATTAATGAGGTTAAATTTATTTAAAAATATAAATTTCACAAAATATAAATTTGTTATAGTTACAAAATTTTAGTTTTATAAAAGAACAGTAAAATGGGATAACCAATTAAAAAGAACACTCAATATTTATAAGTGGGGAAATTAGTCTCTCTCCTTAGAAACTCCATTACCGATGAAAAGATTTTCTGAACCTAAGTGTTGGCGTAATGGATTGCTTTGATAGGTTCATATGGATATTACCTAGGATGTTTCCATATGTGGAAAGGTTTTCCTATCCAATGTTTTACTAACGTAATGTTTTAAGGGATAGTGGATTCTTGAAAACTCTCATTCATGATCAATGAAAAATTAAATCTCTATCTTTTGGATCTCCACTACTATTGAAAAAAATTTCATATCCTAATTAGAGTAATGAAAATCATTAATTGGATTTTAGGGATGACCATTTAGATGTATCTGTATAAGGTAAGGTGATCTATCCCTTTATGTGGTATTATAACAACTCTATCAATGCATGGTTTCAATTTTTAATGGACAAGGAAATTAAAAAAAATATGTTTTCTAGGTGTAACTATAAAGATGAAACCCAAACGTTATGTTATATTCATGAGAATTCAAGACAATGTTATGTTCATACAAAAATTTATTTTCTTGATTCATTATGCTAACATACCATGACATGGTTCTTATGAAACAACCATGTCATGTTCCATAAGATAATTTTTTAAAAATATATCAGTATTTGATGATTCTCTATATCATAGTGTATAGTTTTTTCTGTACTATGGTATAGATCCACTATATGGGATCACCAGGGTGTATACGAAAATTTAATGTATTTTTTATATGTCCGGAAAAAAAAATCTAAAATTTATAATTATACCCAACAAATACATATTTTATTAGTTATTTTTTTTTATAAAATTTATACATATAACTCATATAAAGAAAAGGCCACAAAATTGTTAATTTTATTTCAAAAATATATTTCATTATTCCATAAAAATCTACTATTGAAGAATAATCGTAAAAATCAATCGCAATATAATATTGAAAAGTCTAACACCAGAAATTAATTTAACTTTTC
Source organism: Viscum album (assembly GCA_963277665.1). NCBI lineage: Eukaryota > Viridiplantae > Streptophyta > Magnoliopsida > Santalales > Viscaceae > Viscum > Viscum album. Next base: position 185,327,390 of record OY728133.1, on the reverse strand, counting down.
CAATTTAAAATTCAAAATATTATGAGTAAATATAAAAAATACTTTTAAAATTTTTTTAATAATAAATTAATCTTTTTAAAATATTAATCCTTTATAGTTTTAGGAACTATAAATAACAAATTTTATTTGAGTTAATAAATTTTTCATGAATAACTATACATTATATAATATATGATTATTTTATTGAAATAAAATTCTTATAAAGTTTTTTTAAAAAAATATTTTTTTGAATGAACTAATCTTGTTAATTAAATTAATGCTTCCGTAAAAATTGTTTTTTATAAAATACATGTGATAGATAAGATTCCAAAGTATTAATTAAATTATTATGTAATCCTAATATCTATTTACATTTCCTCCGAATATATTTTCATAATATTTAATCATTAGGAACTCTCTTGTGGTAGTCAGTGAGGATTATTCCACTAGCATGGATCTCATTGAAATTTCCACAGGGTTCACCATCCCTCGCATAAAATTTAACTCATACCCTAAATGTTAGAGTTTCAATTAATCCCAGAATATAGATTTCCCTTATAAATCCACCAAATTCTCAATCTCGGAAATATGAGCTTCATTTTGTATAAATCTAATTAATATTAATATTTATTTCTTTTTTGTTGTTACCTTTTTAAATTGGTTACTTCTATTTAGACCCACTAATTTAATAGCTATAATGTAATGGTTTATTTTATTAATTTTATTTTAATGTGAAATATTTTATTCTTATTTCATTGTTTAATGTAAAATTACCTATTTGATTAAGTATTAAAATAAAAAAAATCCAATATATATTGAAGATACATTCAACCCCTTAAATAAATTATACAATCACAATTTCAAAAATATATTACTGATAAAAAAATCTATGGATATATAAATGATAACAATGAATCAATATGTAATTTACAATGACATACAAATAAAATATTATTATTTATTATTAGGAAATTATTTTTCAATATACTTTTCCCTATGAGTTTTTGGAGACATACCATTAATGGTTGCAAGTTTATGATCGTTTTCCCAAAAAAATTAAAAATACACCTTGTTATGATAATATCAAAATAAATGATCATATGAATATGAAAAATAATTAATGACATGTCTCCTATAATGAAAAATTAATTAAATATATGACTATTTTTTTAAACTATGTCACACTTAATTAATTATATAAATGTTTTTGTTCAACCTAGGTTATTTGTGATCATATTCTTATTCAGTTTTTTAGAATCACATAAATATATGCTCAAATCATTAATAATTGTTATTAATGAGAATATTATCAACCTAATAATATAGCCTAAGAGTTTCTAACCTTGTGGGATGTCTTAGGAAAAATAATTTTGCAATAGTGTAAAAATTGTGTTGGTACTCAAAAATCCTTTTTCTAGGTAATTTCATATAGGTGAAAATATAACACAACCATATCCACGTTCCAGTATACATATATGGATGTAATCACATGATAAAACACATACTAAAAAAATTACACAAATTACTATACGTTATAATATAATAATGCTCATTCTTTAAACTTATCCCAATGTCTTTAACTAAAATTATCTCATACTAATCTCAAAAAATAACTAAACTGACAATAAAAATAACTAAAGATTACAATGATAATAAATATAGATAATGAATCTAAAAAAATTATTTTTTTGTCATCAGTTTCACAATATAAACATCACAGCTCCTAAATTATTTCAAATTTATCATGAACGGATGTTTTAGTCTCTTTAAGATCATTATATATAAGACACTTAATCTATAACATTTTCGAACATCCTATCATAATTGTTCCCCACTATATTACCTCATAGACTTCTCATAAGTTATAATCATCTTTTTTACCAATGGAAGGTAAATATTAGGAAACATATATTATTATATAATTAGTAATGCTATAATATATCAGTATGTCATCAATGTGTTTGATCATATGGATATGTTAAAAATCACTAATTAGAAATTTATTATTAAAAAGAACAAGTAATTATAATATCCTTCCATAAATCATGATTCTAGGAAATGAAATAACAAATGAAAAATCATATACAATATAAAATAGGTATGAAATCATGATTTAAAAAATATGATACCTAGGGAATAATCATAGGAAAAGGTAATGGAAATGTAACATGCATATGAGATATAGAATAAAAATGAAATTTTTCCACAAAAATAATCGTATGGTGCCATAATGTTGTGAGAATATCCAGGAAAACCCACCCTTTATGTTTTTATTGTAATCCATGATTTCTAGTCATTTAATTTCTAATAATTTCTAATAATTCATATGTTACATTATATAATTAGATGAAAGCCATTAACCAATACATTAGAGGGTGGTGGGGTCCCCAAACATTATTATCATTACATCTAAGTGCTACATAAAATTAGACATCATCATATCATGAAGAAAATAAATAAATATAATGGGGTTTTTAGGCATTTTAAATAAATTAAAATTAGTAAAATATTCACTATTTTAATAATAGTCATAATATTAAATAGAAATGTAAAATAAAATGGAATCAAAAGATATTCAGTAACTTTCTTGTTAAATACACTCCAATTAAGATAATATATATTAATGTATTTTCATCATATAAATATTGGTATATAATTATGTATAATATTTCTTTAATAAATCAATTAAAGAAATCTTGGTGGATACCCTTCAATCTATAGAAGAAAATATATAGTGTTCACAGAGGAAATACATTGGAAGAATTTTCAAAAAGTTTCATTGTCTTAGAAAGACAAATGCAGTAATGCATTACCATGTGTTTAATCCTCAAACTGAATATAAATGAATTTATAGTGTAATTCATGAATTGGAATTTTCAATTAATTATATCATTTTGAGATAACAGAGAAAATTTAAGAAAAACCATAAATGTGTTTAAAAAACATTATCATAAAAATGGTAAAATCCCCTTTCAATGGATAATTTTCTAAAAGGTGATGTGAAAAAATTTTCCTTCAAAAATAAAACATCAAATTAGGAACTGAAAAGTAATTAATGAAATTTTATGGAATTTAATATTAGAGAATCAAAAATTGATCATGTGTGGAAAATCATTTAAAAAATCATTATTAAAAGCTAAACAATAAAATGGAAATTAAAAATTTATTTTGAAAAGTGGAAAATAAGAAAGTGAAGGTCCAATGTAATAACATATTTTTTAGTTTCCAAATATAAAAGATAATATTGGCATGAATTAAATTTTAAATAATGAAGGGAAAATTTCATTAAAGTGTGTGATAATGATTCTCAACAATGGTATCAATTATTGGAAATATATTTTATCAAGGTGAATGGTTTAAAATAAGTGGCCATATTCCACTATATCAAAAGATAGATTACCATGAAATAAAATATTATAGTTAAAGGAGGACTTCTTGGAATAAATAAATTAAATATGATACATTACAACTCCATGTAGGTAGTGCAGTTAAAAACCCTAATACATGTGGTATATGTTGAATTGAAAACCACAAAACTATCAAAATTTATATGGATCTTACAATCCTAAGAAAATATGTTTCTGATATTTAAATAAAATTATATTAAAATTACCATATTTCTTAATAATAAATATGTCTTATAACATTAATTATGTTACAAAAAAACCTTTATAATGATTCCTCAATTCCAATAATGCACTTGTATCATGAAAATATTAAATTACTATATTTACCACATATTTTCAAACCAAAAAAATATCTTTAATCTTTTATAAAATTATTTAGTAATTATTCTATTTATATACTAGTATGTTCATATATATCTTCCATATTGAGTGTGAGTAACCCTGATCATTGTGAACTAGCTTCAAAATTTCTATGTTTTTATTTTTATCAAATAAAATTAAAAATTATAAGATCAATAAAGATATAATGATTTATGTTTTTTAATTATTTTTTGTTTTATAATTTAATTCAATGGGATTTTTTGTTGTGATCCATATATATGAAATAAATGATGATCATGTTATAAGGATTTATTAGGAAATAATGTTGTTATCTTAATTAATATGTTTAATATTAATTTTAATATTTCTGTTTCAAAATAAAATCATTATTTAACTTTTTGTATGATGTATTATCCATAATTATCTTCTCATAATTATAAATGATATTATGTTATAGGATTGTTCAATTCTATGATTACGCTAACCTAAACATGTACATACCATAATTAATAGATAATTATGGTTTGGATTTTTGTTTCATTTGGAATAATATCATTACTATATAATAATGATGATATTATATTAATATTTTATGGTTTGGAGTCATATTTAAGAATATTTTAATAAATAAGAATGAAACTAGTTGTATAAACGAGATATGTTACATCGTAGATGTGGTAGTCTAAAAAAATTGATGAATGCCATTTTTATTTTTCTTAATTGAAGGGGAGAATGTTTTTTAAAATTTTTTACCAAAGAATAAAAACAATCATTATAAAAGTAGAATTAATTTAATTATATAGTAATGAGAAAATTACATTTGGAAAATTAATATAAGAAAGAATAAAAATTATGGAATGAATAAATAACACATTGAGAACTCGTGTTTTCCCATAGAGAAATCCTTGAGAGAATATTCTATGTTAATGTGACCAAAAGCTAAGATAATTACAAAATAATTATACGATAATGAATTGGGATATATTTTTAGGTGAAAGAATATATTTAGGGTGCTCTTAAATCGAAGTTGATAGTCTCTTTTTAAAAGTGGCGAGAATGGATTTTTTTATAAATATTTCATGTTAATATAAATAAATCACATGTTTAACTTGTAACAATGTCCTCAAAAGAAATAATAACTAAGGGGAGATAATTTTTTTGTCATTAAAACCCAAACCACTAAATTACAAACATATTTCACATGTTTATCCTTTTACCAATTTGGTTAAAATTTATTCTCTTTTATATTTTACTATAGTAAGTTGGGTTTTGAACCTATATAATTATTTAATGGAAAATATTAAAATATTAAAATTTTTATATTTATATAATTATTATTAAAATGTACTTATAACATTTTAGCAAATAAAATCTCTATGTTTTATAAAATTTAATTTCTAAATTAATGAACATGATTCATAGATTTTGTTTTTAAAAAAATTGCGTCTATAAGATTAAAATTTATCTTTATGTTAAAATTATAAATATTATTAATTTCCTTATAATTAATTTCATTTTTTAACTAAAATTAATTAAAATATATCGAAAACCAAATTTTCCTAAATTTTTTTAATTAAGTGAAATTATCAAAACCTATTTTGAAATTGGAATAATTTTTTACCAATGATCATAAAATTAAACATAAGACTTATAAGTTCATAATTATATATAAAGTTTATTATATTACCCCTGAAATTTATATTTTATTATGTAATATATTTAATAAATTTCTATGTCTTTAAAATATCATATAATGTTTTGAAATTTAATTTTTTTTAAATAATATATTTTTCACAATTGACATAAAAAGAAACCATTTCTAAAAAATCAAAATAAAACATTATAAGATAATATTAAAATAATTTGGTCAAATAGTGATTTTATTTACATTTATAAAAAATTATAAACATTAGTAAGAATAACATAAAGTATATTGTAAAAAAAATTCAGAGGAAAAAAATTAAAATATTTATTATTCTTACTCTCTGTCTATTAATTAGTTTTTTATGATATTTACTATATTGTTCAATTAAAAAAATATATAATATCTATAATATATTTTATTTATTTAAAAATATCATAATAATTCAGTTGAAAATTATATTGTTTAGAATAAAATTATCCCCTTAATTTTATTAATGATTTAGTAAACAAAATTTCAATTTTATAAATATAAAATTTACAAACAAGATAACACAAAAAATATCTTCATGATTATGTTATCCTGATTTCGGGTTACATAACCCCTTCCGATCTCTATGTTAGATCTATTAATAAGGTATGATCCTATTCCAGTCGCAGGTGGTGAGTCCAAATTTATGGATTTCATTAAAATTTCCATGAGCATGAATTTTTATCCTATAATAATTTTTAGAGTTTTCCTTTCCATTGGTCTAGAAAAAAGCCAAATGAATCCACCTCCTTCCAAAACTCATAAAATGGATCCTCATAATGTTTAATTTCCCTACGTAAGGCAATTACTTTCATATTGATGATATATTTCGTAATATGCAAACTTACATTCACACCTGGTAATTTAGAATATATATTATAATGATATATTTTATTAAATTTATTTCAAACTATAATTCTTCAGTTTTAGTTCATTATTTCATGCAACCTAGGATATACAACATGGTATTGATTTAGAAAAAAAATACACAATTTCCTAGGGAGGTACATGGAGGATGAGATAATATCTTTTTCTCATGTATGACCTCAACATGATTTTCGGCCCTCTTAAAAAAATTATATTATTCCTTTTAATTTTTAAAAAGATATCATTTGGACTATTTAGTCTCAAAAAAATTCTACATTCATTCCCAATAACATTTCATATTCGAGTTGGATGTAGTTGGAGAATTTCAATCCTCTTCATTGATCAGCAACATCAGTGATGTGTTAATTCTACCATTATTTTCACATCTAAAGATCTCTACCACTCATCTGATATAAGGTGGAGCTTGAATTTTATAATAATTTCTAATGAATATCCTCCCTATATAAAACTGATCCTGGCTCCATGTTTTTGTAATAGAAATGTAAAATCCCGTCCAAATTTGAAATGAAGAAATAACCATAGCCATCTCCTACTATAATAGGGATCCAATAGCTGGACACACCAAGAGGATAATTGTGAAGGGTCCTTGTCATGGACACATGTTACATTGATGGATGAGAATATTTAGATTTCAAAATTTTTAGTGAATGGAATATGGTCCGTGTACTCTTTATATGGATTGATTTTTTTTACTGAATCCAATTACATTTCTAGGACCTCCATACTAGTGAAAAGGGAGTTGGTAAGACCAGTTTTTTAGAATTAAAAACACCACAATCCCATTTATGGTCATATCTCATGTGAATTGGAGTGGTCTTGATATATAGGTGGTATAATAGTATGGTCCACTAGAGGGGGGTCCATTGGGAAAACTAATATCATTCATTAGTTTTTAGAGTATCCAATGTCAGACAAGGTTGACAGATAGAGAGATACTGACTGATATAATTCCATGGGAGGTATGAGAAAATGATCTACTTCACCCATTCTATTATCAAGATTCTAGTGGATTCTTGGAATTTTTATTATTGGTGAACACCTAAATCCCATGGAATGTCTCTACTAGAAATTATAAACACCTCTAGGAAGGTTCACCTACATGTACTTTTACTAAAGTGAAAAATCTCTCTTTCTTGTTTCATCAATAGTATCATTCTCATGATTTTCATGTAGACTGAATGTGATGAAATTTACCATGAAGGTAGTCGATGGTGAATAGTTTTTGACATCATCATAGGAAATATAATTATTAACTTGGTATATAGAATTTATATGATTAAATTATACTATTACATACTACTCCCAACATATGAAATAGACATGGGTAGATTCATGATCAATTATCTATTGTAGTAATGTTATAATATAAGAAAATACTTGCTAAAATTTTAGATGATATTCACCAAATTCAAATTTTTAAGTCATTATAAACATTGTGAGGTCGATCTTTCATTACTATTTCTCAATGTCTTTATTGAATTTGGATATTATAGAATATTTCAACTATCATAAATCATTATGGTTGATTATCTCTAAGAGTATCTTCCAAAGGAGTACCATATGGTTTTAATTGAGTATATTCAGCATAAATATGTTTTTAATTTTATATTGAAAATACATGTCTACAATATAATGAGTGTCTAGGTATTATCAGAGGTTATCTTCATCCTCATATACATATTTTGTTGAATGGAATTTCTCTCGGTCACGATGGACTTCTATATTAGGTGGGTAGGAATTTAGAAGAGGGGTAGATGAGGATCTTATCTTTTTTGAAACTCTAGGTAAAAGTACCATAATCTAATACATCATACACTAGAAAATGTATGTCTTGTGGATATTGATTAGGATTCAAAAACATTTCTATATAGGAAGTGAACCTTGTTACCTCAACTTGAGTGAACATTATAGGTGCCTATTTATCTAACAAACTTTCTTATTATATAATATATATGATTATGTCATGATGCCTTCCCAAATTCATAATATATCTTGAGGTAAACGTTTTTGATTGTTTTGGGGATGACATTATGGATTGTTCTAAAACTAATGAAAACACATCCTCTAGGTATAAGTAAATATAAAGGTTCTTTTGGACCATTTAAACATAGATATCATGAAATAATATTCATAGTATCTACGTTCGTTCATTTATTGGTTATGTTGGAGGGTCTATTTCAATAAACATTAAACCCTTAGTGGTCTGGGACCCCGATAAATTAATGGAAATATACCTATAAGTTCCCCAAGTAGATTCCACTAAACTGGGGATCTAAGATGGTGAACTACAATTACAAAATCACACCTCACAATATAATAGAGGTTTCAGACTAACAGTATGTTCTTATGTTATGTTTGTGGGGATACAATGACCAAATTTCAGAGTAAATAAGAACAAAAATAAATAATTATCATTCAAAGATGTAAATAAATAATTTTAATATAGGATAAATAACTCAATTAAAATCATTATGTAATAATGAATGAAATTATATAAAATCCCAAACATACATGTCACCCATAACAAATTAGTCCCCTACTAGGCTTACCATATAACTAGGAGTACTTGATGAAAACAAAAAAAGGTTTGTGGATGTGTTACTAACTCGGATCCATACCACATATAGAATCACCCAGTCATTGTCATGCTTATCCATCATGATCAAAAGAGTCTAAATTTGTAGATTATCTTGATCATGAATTCCTTGGACTCATCCCTATCCATCATATATATGTTCTCTTCCAAAATATGAGACATCGAGTTTTTATCCATTTTGAGGTACACATATTTGGGTGAGAAATATTCACAATATTCCACACCCACAATGAACCTATAAATATAATATCATATGTGTAGCCTTTATAAATATTCTCATATTTTCCAAGAACCAACTACAATAATAAAGAAAAAAAATAAAAAATAAACATCATAGATACATGGGTCTGTAATCCCTATCAACCATATCTACTTTTACCTAAGTTTGAATTTCCCTAGGATTATGTTATTAAACACCAACACAGAAACACACACAAAGACACACAGTTGTGTGTGTTTGTGTGTGTGCATGTACATATATATATATATATGATAATTATATTAACATAAGACATCATAATATGTTCTCTATGATCAAAATTTTAATAAATTCAATTAACAGTTGATCCTATGATCCAAGATATGATTAACTGTATGCCAAATAATATAGTAATTTAGCTGGTTTCCAAATTACTCAATCCATGTATGATTTATTTGATACCATTGTCCATAATCACGACCAAAACCCACTTTTTTTTCTATTCCATAAATGAATCTAAGAAAGCTACATCACTACATTGGGACATAGGTCCTAACCTAGGGTTCACCCATACATACCCCTAGTCACTATAATGCAGGGTGGCATATACTGATGGAAAATATATTAAATGTTCATTGAGATGGATTCCATACCACTAAAGACATGTGAACCTATTCTGATGATATAATACTAGGTCATGATCCAAAGGATATAAAGACATTACGACTAGTAAAATCAGTAAGGGGATGGATTATAGGAGAACATTAAAATTAATGCTCTCTAAATCAATGTACATTCTTGACATCCATTTATATGAATGGATAATCATCCCCATCTAGAAGAAGTTCATATGGGTGAGGGAGTAATGTTTCATTCCCCCAGCCCTAGGAAGAATCCTATGTGTCACTCTAGGAGAGAATAATCACCACTTGAGTATATGTAAAATAAATGGAGAGGACCACCACGTCAAAAATTTCAATTAAGTAATTGATTAGAGGTAGAGTTATCATCACCATTATTCTAGTATCACAATCAACAGGGATTCATTCCACAAAATTCATAATCATAGGGATCCCATATCTTACCATTAATATAATAGGGATGTTATGGCTAGGTTTCACAATACTGTGGACTCAATTCATGAATGTCATAATAAATGAGGCTCAAAATTCAAATCCTATGATGTAAATCTATGTATCAAAATAAAATATTAAAAATTAAAAATGTTTATAAGAATGATGCCATGAATGATGTATGGGAATCCGAATAAATGAAGTCATATCACATCAGGATCATTATTAATAAACTAAGAAGCACTACTGGTAATCATCACAACATCATCAATAAATATGTGAATGCATAAATAATGTTTCAAGGACATCCAATACCTAAACCCACCATCAATTCCATAGACAATTGAAATAAATTTTTTGTTTGTGTTCTAAAGGGAAAACATAATCATATCTACCTAAACCTAAATTACTAGCTCTGGATCGGTCAAACATTGGGGAACCCATTCTTCTCCTCTTGTCATGGCACTGAAAAGACATCTGACTCTGGATCCTCATACACAATACATTAGAATTGGATTCCAATATGAGATCCATAATTATCATGTCCCTGTTTAGAGGAAACCTAAATGGATTCCACAAAGCAGTATAAATAGGTGAAGAAATCCATAATGGGATCCTCATAATGAGTACGAAATTAATGGGATATTGTCAGGGCTTCAATATGATGGAATGTAAATGAAGGAATTCTATATATAAAATTAAATAAATGTGACTAGATATATGCAATCTACATAGGATACTATTGGTTAAATGATAATACATCCACATTCCAAAAAAGGAAGTGTCCTTGAATCCAAGTATGTAGATATCGATCATGGCCCACCTCAGATCAAGGAAATTACTCTTAGGAGATAGGTGAATTAAACCATTGGAAGAATAACTTCTTTATTAGGTAAAAATATCATAATCCATTCTAGGAGTACTCAAATCCCCCCAATGGTTTCACAATCATGATCTACTTAGAACAATTATAAAAATGAAAAAAACTTATATTGAAATTTTACTAAATGAAATAAATATACTAAAAAACAATATGATGGGTAACAAGTGAGCAGTACACATCGTGTATACCCAACAAATGGAATGTACTCTGATATCCCCACATGGGTATATACTACCCCAAGACATAGTGTGTAAAAAAAAGTATATGGTATGTGTGATGTTTACATGTAATGTACCCAACAAGTGGTACCTACTAGTGTAACTCACATGGCCTAGCCTGGTATTGTTTCTATCTATGTACCTCTACGTGGACTGAATCCCACAAGGATTCTCAACGTGGACCCTAAAAAACCATGTTACCCTATATGGGATGTCTATCCTTGTATTAACCTATATGGAAAATTATAATTACATGAAATGTATTTCCTAAAACATTATATACTTATAAATGGTATTCTTTGCTGAATGGGATGAAAACATGTTGTGATTTCTTGATCTACATGTAGTGTGATTGGGATTTCCAAACACAAATCACATCATATCACCCAAAAACCCCATTTCCACCAAAAAATAATACAATATAAAATCATGATGTCCTAAGAATTCATAATATATTTTTAAAAATAGAAATTAATAAATATAAAATGATTTATTTCAAAACATAATATTATCCAACCGTGGGGTATAATATGTGAAAGCTCTACACATTTTTGTTATCCATTGGTATCACATGTCGTTCCAACTCCTCCCAAGATCTAAGATGTCATAACCATTATCCTCACCTTCTATATCCTCTCCCATTATCTCCCATTCAAGAAAAATTGTGAACCTATAAGGGTCGTATGTGAGAAACTAAGGGAATGATAGAAATGAAAAGAGGAAAAGAAAATGAAGAAAATAAAAGAAAAAGAATAACGGAATTAGTCCTGGCCTTATCGCACAAAATTTTTGATGAATTGCCTTGGGAAAATCCCATCTATAATTTAATGGTAGAGAGACAGTCTCAGTAAAACACTCCACTAAAAAGTTATATTTAAATAAACTTGTGTTATTAAAATAATATTTTATTTATTAATTATATTTTATTAATTAATCTATGAAAATTTGAATATTTCAAAATTCCGCCAAAATTATATACCAGTGTAACAAAAATATTCCAAGACCAATTTAGTGTTTAAAAAATCACCTGATATCATATGATAAGGGAAAATGAATATTTTATCGATAATAATCACCTAAAGGAAAAATATTATGTTCCATTTTACATCTTGAAAAAACATTGGTTCTTTAATTATCTGCACTATAATCCTCCACATTATTTAGAATCCTTGGCGGTAGATCATTTACCTTATCTCATTCCTATCATTTTAAAATATATGTTATGTTTAGAATCCAAAGATCATTCTCACTGAGTCCACAATTTTCTTCATACATGGAAGATATTTCTATGACTGATCTAGTAGTACTACCCATACGAATACACTTATCATCATATAATAACAAACCATCATGATCAATGTCCCCAGGAAAATGGAAAATTAAACTATGGATTATGGTCACCACCCTCATGGGACCAATAGTGTACTCCCCACCATATCGCTAACCATATACTTCTCAGAAACACAACCACAACTGGTTTAATCACTAAAACTTATATGTACATATTTGACGATATGTGTAGGGGTTAAAATCTATCATAATAATCATCACAAATCAATGATAGATAATGACCACCAATAACTAGGATTGAGCTATGATTCCATTGATAGATGAGTGTATCTCTCCAGATCAATTTACACATACAACTTAATAGACTTTGTTTTAAACAACTTATGACACAAATTCTCTCGAAAATGTGTGTCTAGGTCCAATAATGGGTCAACTATTATACGGAATCTGATTCATTTTTTATATCTCATATACAATGGATGTACATTCATCATTTTAGAAAAACATATGGGAAACTATTCCCATAGTAATAATGGATTACACTTGTCCTTGACTCAGATACATCCACTAAATGATTTATGATTTTAATAATACCACACACAACCGGTGTGTACCTTTATCATTTGACTCATACACTTGGTATGTTATATAAAATTAAAACGATACTGACTATTCTAGGATCCATGTCAGTTTAAACAATCCAAACGCTCGCTTTGAAGGTACTCCACCAAACTAGGAACCTTAATCATGCCACAATTGATTCCATCACCACTAATAACATAGCATTGTTCCATTCATGAGATTATACCTACATTCTGATTACAAAACTAAAAGAGGAATAAGTATTCTATAGGTCCAGGAACCCAAATAGTCATACATATAAAATTCATTCTTTATATCAAAGAACATTAGTTTCTTCGTCAAAATCAGAATTAATCTATATTACATTAATAAAAAACACGTGCACTACAAGTGAATTGGTTTCTAAAAAATAATATAACCAATATCATTTGCTAGAATAAATCCAATAATCCTAGGATAAAAAAACTCACAAGATTCCCTTTACCAAACTCAACATGAACTTACAAGGATATGAGTCACAAATAAGGTTCACTAGGTCTCCTCCCATTCCATACTAATCATGCCTCATCACAGGTTATATAGTTACAACCTCCTACCCAAATGTCATACCTCTCAAATGTAGGTACACACAGGAAGACCTATGTTGATCCAAACTATCAAAACATCCTACTAAGGCCTTTATCCTCTTTAAGAATCCTCATATGGACCATATCCCACTAGGTCCAGAGAGAAATGTTTAATAGATACAGAACAAACACTCACTATGCGTCTATATATGTTAATAACAACCTCAAGGTATAATTCATGATAAATTTACTAATACCTATCATCATCATATGAAGTTATTTGAACAAATAACCACACATGGTGATTCATTAAAATGAATATCATTTCAATATATTTAATAGAAAAAAAATATTGGTTATTAGTGACACATTAAAAAACTAAACAAAAAAAACACAAAATGAGGGGTCCATCATTTTGGATTAATGTTACTTATTGATCGAATAGGGTCTCTACACCTCCCATTGTTGAGTATTGAGTCATCAACATCACCAAAAACATCTCACAATAGATACATAGAACCATTGATCATTAGTAATATGTATATGAATGTAGGTTCAATTTAGTATATTTCCCCCAAAAACATATATGGGAAATCTCTATTTATGTTTTTTTAGAATGTTAAAAAATATTCCTTTATCATAAATAATAATCACACACAATAAGGATTATCACATTTGAATCATAAATGATAGGTAAGATGCATGACATGACTCTTTCCTTTGATGTCAAATAGTCAAAATCATTCACCACCTCCTTGATAACTAAAAAAGAGCTAAAAATGTCTAATAAATCATAAACATCACATCTCATTTAAAAATCACAATTTAAAAATGATTTAAAAATTCAACAGCACAATTCCAGAACAAAAATACAATAGACGTAGAAACCTAAACTTCTTATTAGAACATGTTTTCTCAAAGAAAAAGTCTTTATAACTATCATAGGTTTTGACACATTCATGATACTCCTTTTTACCATATAAAAATTATTAATAAAATCAAAATAGAAAAACATTGATATGAATTTGGGAGATCCTGACCTTGATGCCTCTAAACCGATTCTACATGCCGATTCACGACAAGAACTCAAGAGTGCCTCTTCATATAAAAGAGGCTTCCAACTAGCAGTTAAGGCATATGGTGTTCCAATGGATAGAATATTCCCTTATATTTGAGTATGAAATAGTGTAAATAACTAGATATCATTAAAATAATATTTAATTTTTGGTAAATAACTAAAAATGTATCATTTTTAAATAATATATTAAATGATATAAAATCTGAGACAACCATTCCATACATACAACACTGGTGACCCACTGGGTTGACCATACAAGAAGGAGTATATAAAGGAAACTAAATTAAATTTATAGGTATCTCTAAATAACTCTATGATAGACCACATAATTTCTATCCAATACACATCTAAGAAACTCTATCCAAATCTGAATAATGCACATGAGGGGTCAACTCGATCATCCAACCCTAAGCCTCATCCCTATCCATATGTTATATATTCTAAAGCATAAAATAAGGCATAAGGTTTGAATGCACACCGTTATGAATTTATAGGGGTGAGAGATAATCTTACTAAGACAGCCCAATGATAGACCAATTCCTATTTTTCATAATTTTATTCTCATGAAATATTCTCAACCTCTTCATGACACAAGTGAAATAATAAGGATAGACATAACAAAAAATGTAGATGATCCATGGTTCTATAATCCTTACATACCATGTATTCTTCTAGAAAAGTCAGAATGTACCTAATCCTATTCCATCACAAAAACAAACACAAACACACAAAATAATATATATATATATATATATATATATATTACTATTACATTCACTCAGTACGTCTGTATAATATGTACATCATCAAAATCATATTAAATCCAATCGAAATTCAGTCCTATGATCCTAGATCGGGTAGAATAGACATCTTGTGAAAATTTAATTGGGGTAAAGGTCATACCTTTGAATCCATTTATGATTAAGTCAATCCATGGCTTCCTAATCCTGATGGAAAATACATACATTATATATGGAAGAAATATCTCTAAGAATGCTAGATCACCATAGGTGAATTCATTTCCTCACTATCAGGTCACACATACCTTCCTCCATTCACTCTAGTGAAGGATTCTATATAACAATGGATAATATTATAAAGAGTCAATGTACTCGATTCTATAACACTCAATCCATGTGAAACTAGTCTAATGTCA
The DNA here is from genome assembly GCA_963277665.1 of Viscum album. Classification (NCBI taxonomy): domain Eukaryota; kingdom Viridiplantae; phylum Streptophyta; class Magnoliopsida; order Santalales; family Viscaceae; genus Viscum; species Viscum album. The sequence goes on along the minus strand of OY728133.1, from coordinate 185,311,482 downwards.
AAATTATAGGTCCTGGTCCACATGAAATCATGATATTATGACTAAAATTATTCCTAAGTGGTTATCCCTTAGGTGATTTTTAAATTGAATGCTCCTAAAATCTGTGTAAATGCTTGGAATACATTCATACAAAGGAATAAAAATCCATGTTGCTAGGAATTACCTCTCACCAATGTATTAAAGATGTTTCCACATTACCTTAGAGAGTATCCAAGGATTAACTTGATTATATTGTAATAAAATATCCATCATAAGTCAAATAAAATGTTAGGAGTTCCATGTATAACATCAAAATCGTGAAATTCATCAAGAAGATTGTACTCATACCCATATCACTAGTATCACAATAAATATGTATTCTATTCCCAAACATCATAACAATTGGAATTCCATTAATGAGTATCATAATCATTAGGACTTCATTCCTTAGCAACATAATCACAAAGAGTCCATGCATAAATATCTTAATAAATATTGATAAAAGGCCAGATCTCGTGATGTACACATGAGAGTCTCAATAAATCAAAAAGAATAAGAAGGCCCTATAACAAGATCCCTATATATACATCTCCATGTCTTCATAGTGGATGTTTCATTTTGTCAGGATCATTGGCCAAAAACTAAAAAGCACATTTATTAATCATTATTTCATCACTAGTAAATAGATGAATTCATAAATAAATAGTGAGGGTTCCCAAATGACTAATCCAACCACTATTATCATATCCTAATAGTTTAAAAGTGTGATTCAAGTTCTATGGTGATATATACTACCATCACTACCCAATCACGACATACTAGATCAGGTATTGGCAAACACAAGGGCACCCATTGGGTCCGTCATATTAAGAAACTGAAAATTCATCCTACTCGGGTTCGTCATAGATGGCATATAAGAAGTGGCATTCTATAGGGGACCCTAAATAACAGTTTATATAATAATCAGAATTGATCATATGATCCATAGAATTGTATACATCGGTATAGTATTTCTATATATGATCCTCATATAGAGTGTGTTCGTAGAGGTATCCTAAAATGGATTTACTAGGCCAGCATGTATATGAAGGAATCCCACATCCGACCCTCGATAATAGTGATAAGAAAAAGTAATCATACATGGGATCCTCTATGATAAAAGAAAATATGACCTCAAAGACAAAAATTAAAATTCCTTTAATACTAGTATTGAAGGATTTATTATGTACTTCCATAAATCAATGGTCTCTCTCTTTGGTTCATTTCGACTACTAGAGGAACAACCTCTACATTTGGTAAAATTCCTAAAATAGCTCCTAGGAATCCTCAAATACCTTAAATGGTTTCAAAATCATAACATTCATGTAAAGATACTAAAATTGGACAAATCTTAATTCTAATTATAACTATTTGGTGTACAAATATGAAAAACCATAAGAACAGTAACAAGAGAGAAGAAAACTACATGTATACCCTAGAACTTGTTATGCACTCTAAATGAACTATATGGGTGTGTAATCTATTAAGAAATGTTTTGTAAAACACAAGTACCTGGCATGTGGGTCATATACGCAAAATGCACCAGAAAAAGGGTAACTTCACGTGTATCTCCCTTGACCAAGCCATTTATTTAGTCTGGATGCGTAACTCTACACAATATGTGACCCACACAGTGTATGTCCATATACCCTACATGGGAATGTTCCACTATACGGGTTGTCCATCCATGCACTCAGACACATGACTATGTACCACTTCACAACCTATGTATTCTTTACACATAATTTCTTTATAAAAAGAATATATTCAATGAACAGGAGGAACAAACACTATGTGTTCATAAACGTCATGTTGTGTGATTGGGATTTCTATGTGGGAAACCACTCAAATTAGAAGGAAAACCCTTTTTCTACACAAAATATATATATCAACTATAAAGGGGTAAAAAGTCGTAATAATAGGGGTTTGAAACAAGGAATAGGTAAATATAAGGGGAATTATACAAAAAATAAATATATCCTATTTTTGGGTGGAATCCACCCAAGATTCACCCATTTCTACGATCCACAACTATCACATGATGATCCAGCTCCTCCATATATTTCTATAGGTTTCCACATTATTCTACCTCAATGTATCTTCATATATATATATATATCATTGTTTATTTTCATATATCTTTCTATCTTTCTAGAATTATAGAATCCCACAAGGGGTGTACCCACGAATCCAAGGGAAGGTGAGAGAAGAAGAGGAAATGAAATGAAATAATAGTGAACAAAAAGAAACATGGGAATGGGCCCATCAGAAGTTCCAAATATGAGTTTAGGCCTTTCAAAGGTACTTCTCTATCAACTTGATCATAATTTAAGAGGAAAAACTTCAATCTTATGATACATTCAAAATATACAACCAACTATTGTGGGAGAATATATTAATTTTGTAACACCCATATGTTTTTAGGAATTATTTTTTATAAATAATTTTATTTATCTAATATCTTGCATTGCAAGAAATAATAAATTTAAACATACCACGAGATGAAATGGTATAAAATGACAATTTTATCATAGAAATTAGGTTAATGAGAATAAATACAACTAACATATGAATATGTATGTTGATGTCATTAGCTACCAATTAATTATGAAAAATATAATTCAATTATATATTTTCATTGTATTGAATTACTATTAATTAATGAAATTAATGAAATACATGTAATATACTTAATAAAATATTTTTTATATTCATCTAATAGATATTTTGTTATAGGGTATTAATTAGCCCTATTTCATGTATAAAAAAATATATTTTTCAAAGAGAAATTTTTACCACCTTTTAATAGAAAACCCTTTTTTTAATTGAGATTTTGAAGTGTTAATAAATTTTATTTGAAAAAAAAATTGTTAGTTAGAATTGGGATATAAATATTTACTTGGTATGAGTTATTATTTGTCTGATATCTTTTAAATTTTTATCAGTTTTAAATACAATAAATTTTAATTGAAAGAAACATTTTCGTCGAAAAAATTTATATGTTGAAAATATTATATTGAATGGTTTTACTGTATAAATAGATAATATTTTTACCAATAGATATAATTTAATTAAATAGAATTAATTTTACTTTTAATTCTGATGTAAAAAAATTAAAAATCTCACAATGTTTTAACTTTTGAAAACATGTTCTATCTTTCCAACAATGAGAATAATTTCAAATTAATTACTGGAAATTCTATGTTTTTTATTCTGTAAAATTTATTCCATATTTGGAATTAGTAGGTCCAAATTATTTAAATATATTAATTTTATTTTTGGTCATTTCAAGTAGTAACTTTTTTAAATTTTATTAATACGGTAAAATGGGCTAATTAGTGAAATTAAGGGTAATGATACTATTATAATATTACTATAAAACTATTATCAATATAATTGGATGAGTTTCTTTTCTACCTAAATCATACTTTGGTATAAATTGTTAACTTTTGAAGTCATTTGGATGAGATTATGGCGTTTATTTTATTTTATTTAATGAAATGTTAAATATGTCTCATCCAAATATTAATAACTATATAATTTTTTATATAAAGTTATAAAGAAGATAAATTATATTATAAAAAATAATTGGAAATAATCTTTTTATTTATCATTGTAATTTATTTATAATTTTAATGAAATAAATTATTACTTTAAAGACATATAATTTCATCGTGTAAAAATAAATTATTTGATGAGAAATCAATAAAAAAATATTATTCAAATTATAATAGCTATAAAAACCCAAAAATATTTATCAAATAATATTGGTTGTGTATATATATAGAATAGAACTACAAGGATAAAGTTAAAGACCTTTTCTATCCTTATAGTAGAGATCGAAAAACATATATTATTTTACTTAATGTTGTATTAAAGTTGTCGTATTAATAATTTAATAAGTATAACATTTTATATGTTTCATTTTCGAGAAGATAAATTAGAAAAATAATATTCTTATGAAATTCAGTATATGTATATTCATAATAGTATTTTTTTTGGTTTCTATTGATAAAATATGTATATTAATTAATTACACAATATTGAGGTAGTAATTATTTTATTAATAGAGATATCAAATTATTTTTTAAAAAATATTAAAATAAATATAATTTTACTAATTAATATGTATAATGAATTTTATAGATGACCCTAACCTATTAGAAGTATTAAAAATGTATTTTTTTTAAGATAACTTGTTATCTAAATATTTTTAAGAATCAATGAATTGAATATTATCAAAATTGATAGTATTGATTGTTGATCAATATAATGTTTTATTATATAATTTAAAAAATCATAAAAAATTTAAAAATATATATATAAATTATTATATTGTATTAAAAGTTATAAATTATTTTTTTATGATCTAAATGACATTAAATAAGAAAATATTTCACCCTTTTAACATTGAAATATTTGTTATCATAATTGAAAATAAATAGAATAACAATGTGTCAATTAAAATGATCATGTAGAAATTAACATAAAAACATGTCTCAAATTTATATTTTACGACATTAAAACAATATATAATCTCATCATATAAATTGGGACATTTGTTTAGGTTTTTTGGGATTTTATTTTATTTAAATTTAATATTTTTTGAGATCACAAAAGTTTCCCTCACCTGAATTATAAAAGGGAACCCCCTCCCCCACCTTCTCACATCACTTTGAACCATAAATCCCAACAATACCCTTAAATTTTTCCATATAAACATACATAGTTACATTCTATATGTTCTGATATTCTTCAAATATCCACTCTAGTTCACTAATAGAATATTTATATGATTCAAGTCGAAGATGATGTAACATCTAATATCTATTCTCTCAAAACATTTTCTTCTTCTACAGCCTATTCATGATTTGTTTAATTATAAAGTAATTAATCTAGTATAACATATATACTATGATGTTATTATAATTATGAAACAACCATATTCCACCTTATATCCATCCTACAAAGAATGAAATCCCCCTCGCGTGCATACATAATGCTTAGCATCTCCACACCTGGGTGTAATATTTTTTCCACAACCTCCTTTCTCGGATGGGTATAATGATGTAAATAATAACTATATATAATAATAATTACATGGGGTTAATTAATAAATATTATAAAACATACAATTTAATAGCATTCCAAAAATATGGGAATGACATCATCACTCGTGCAATTGTACGACCTACCAACTTCACGATGTGATGGGAGTCTTTTTAAATGATATTCATTAAAGAAAAATTATTTAAACTCTATAGAATGAAAAAATATTTTATATATTATTTTTTAATTTTACAACTATTCCATACTAAGTATAACTAAAACTTATTCTACAATACATGTATAACAAAATGTAGTAGTTAATAATCAAATAACTTGTAATAATGAAATTTTGTTAACAAACGAATGATAATATGATCATATATGATATCATAAAAATTGATGTGAATATAAAATAAGTGAATTAAATTATTTAAATCATTATATAGGAGTTTCATATATATAAAATGGAAATTGGAGTAATGGTCAAGGATAATTTTTCAATCTCATTATTATCCGAGGATTATTATAAGGACACGGCCTTGATCATTACATAATATTGAATTAAATGAATAATTCACATTGAGGATCTTTTCAGGTTTAGAGTTTTAGAGATTTAGACCATTAATATTACATTACAACATGAATATTACAAGTATACACTACTACTCAGTACCCATTTTTTCATAATATAAAAACTCTTAAAAAGAAACATGTCTAGTTCCATGTTTTAGATAGCATGGCTTTTCTGTGATCCCATCCTTGACCCTATTCATCATTAAGTCCTGTGGAAAAAATTTCAAAACCTGGTATGAGCATAAAAGTCTCAGTAAGGGTTATAAAATTGTGAATTAAAACATTTGATCATAAATACATACAAAACATGAACTCTTTTACTTAACTCATGAAATCATAAGATTTATGAAAGACACATAGAAATCATAAATCATAAAGTTAACTTGCGGCATCCATACCATACTTATATTGTAGCTATCACAGCTACATAGGGAGTTACTCTAGAATACCCATCAAAGTATATTCCCTAAATCTCTTAGAAGAAACATTCATGTTTACCTCCGTCACGTTACCCAATTCATTTGAGAGCTATCTCGGGCTCACCCGCCCTAGGTTTATCATGGAACCACCTATATACGTAAACAATTCCCAATAACTATAACATAATAATAACATATAACACATGTATAAAGGATAGATAATATTTAAACATTGCAATATATCAAATCAATCTATTGAAATAAAAAATGTTTAATGAAATCATTTTCAAAACCTTTTAAAAATAGATTTTAGAATCAAAGTGTCCCATACCACTTTTAAGATTTTAAATTAATTATCATTTGAAAAAATTAATTTCCATATAAATAAATCCTAAAACCCATTTTGAAAACATGGACATTAATTAGAAATATTTATAAGAATAAATCTTTAAAACAATTAAAACTATATTTTAGTTAAAGAGTTTTTAACAAAAAGAGGGATGCTTCAATACAATTGATTGAAGAATAAATTTTAATCAGAAAATTATAATATCATGATAATAAAGGTATTAATGATATAATATTTCAAAGGATAGTATATACACCATATAAGAGTGAATTGGTGCATAACAATAATGAAGTTTCAATGGAAATGTAAATTGAGATAAAATACCTTATAAAGATGGAATCTTTTAATTAAGGACAAATAAATACCATAATTATTTGTGAAAAATATAAATATACCCAATGTAAGTGGATATTAAGTGTAAAACAATCTGAGGTCATTCACACATATTCATAGGATGACATAAATAAAAAAAGAGGATATCAACCCAAAGAATGGAAATTGGGTTAAGGAGTTCCCTTAACAATTTGTTGACTTACAAAAAATATACCACATGAAAGAAGGATCATAAAATGAAGATGTAAATACTCATAAATGAGATTATATTACTCAAATATTACAATCATGGGAATTACATACACCACTCAAAGAAAATATGGCAATTATAGCATGAATCTCATGAGAATAAAAAGTGAGACGAAACCCTTTACCATGTTGAAATCAACTGAGTCTTATGAAAAAAAGTTAATAACCACCAAATGAATCACATAATACCATGAATATAATGGTAATAATGATAATATATATAAAATGTCAGTACACAAAACACCACATGTAATGAATATGTGGCGAACAATGGAAATCTCATGGAATTAAAACAGAGATAAGAAAATCCCTTACCAAAATTCGGAAGCCTAAAGGCGCCACATAAAAATTATTAAAATGAATTGATGAGAGTAAGAGAGGGTCTCTCATCATATGAAAATACAAATTACAGTATTATGAACATAAAATAACTTCCTCTAACATAATAATATGGAACATAAATGAAATGAAATAAAAGAGAGTACTTGAAAAGAAAGAGAGAGGTCAGATCCCTTACCTCGTGCCCGACATGACTCGATCGTTCTTTAATCTCCTGAATAATAAACTAAAGTTAATTTCTACTTGCTTAAGAAACTTTTCCAAGTTTATTATTCATTTTATATCACTTATTACCATGTTATAATGATTATTTAATCATTTAAGTTAATAGTGTTCATTTTGTCGATATTTGGTACTTGAGTCCAAAATGGACTTCTTATAATAAAATGTTGTTCATGTGGTCAAAGGTTCATTATATGCAGAAATATATTCATGATTTTGGTATCATATATATCTTATATATCCATAATTTACATGTATTTTATAATATTACATAACACTTGGAGGTACGAAATGAAATGCACCGTTCATGGAGACGGTAAGCCGTACACACGCATGAACACTACTTTCATTTCTATTTCTTATTTTAAAGGAATTAAATCATAATGATACATAGGTATATTATAATTCCAGGATAATATCATATACAATATCATTAACTCTATCATTTATACATCCCACATAGGGAAATAATGAGTCACATCACTTTGAGAGGGTGGTAGTCCGCACTTCCTCAAATGAGATTATCGTATTTACCCACCATGGAAATAATAAAGGTTTGATATAATTGGGAAGTACATAAGAATAAAGAAATAATAAAAATAATATATATCATATATAAATACAGTTCCATCATAATGGCCACCATGAGAGGCGGTAAGATGTAATTGAACAATCATCGTTTCGTGAGGCGTTAGTTTGCCATCCACAGAAACATTATGTTCTTCATCCATTAGATGAAGGTGTGTGTAAGTGTAGTTCTAATACTTCTAATAAAAACATCCTAGTATATTTAGGATACTGTATTTGTTACAAATTAATGAAATAAAATGAGTTTAGGTGTTGGAGAAATAAAATAAATGAAACCAATTTAAGAGAAACGGTTACCTTTAATTTGGGTAACTCCCTTTGGTTTGAACGAACGGACTTCTTGAAGTGATTTATGCCTAAGGTAAGGCTTTTAAGAGGAGGATATATATTTAGGGATTCTAATTGGGAAGAGTTTGGACGAGAAAAATGACATGAGAGGTGTGAGGAATTGCATAGAAGTGGTCTTCTTTTATAAGGGAGAGGAGGGGCTCTTTAGGAAAGCGTAAAAATATTATTTTATAATATAATGATATTCTATTTCTAACGTTCCAAAAATCATTATGTTCGAAGATAAGATGACTCATAACCGAAATAAAATCATCCAATCATAATTGGACATGTTTTGGATAATATTTTAATCATTATAATGTTATTTATTTTAATCATTTATTAATGAGGTAAATACTGCAGCATTATTGTGTCATAAATAATTTAATTTATTCGTGGTCTAAAAATTTAAAAAAAATACTATCATGTACGAAATATTTTTATCTTTACAAGGAATATTTATAGTCTAAAATAGAACTTATATATCACCATATAAAAATTAATTACTAAACAATTTTTGTTAATGTCAATTTTTCCTTTACATTAAATTAATTGATATAAATTGTCAATTTCACTCCCAAGTGGATAAATGGGGTCCCAAAATCGACCCAAAGATGCCCATGGTCGTTAATGACTCAACCAATAAGGTTTAGACAAGTGTTATGGTAATTTTCAATTATTATAATATTTTTTTTCCTAGAATTACCCTATTTACCTTTAACCGTGGTAAATAAAAGTCAAAAGTTACTATTCACCAAAAATTATTTTCATCTTATTGAACCAAATTTTACTTCTTGATAACAACAATGTATGTCGTATTTTTTAAATTATATTCACAGAATTGGTAAAATTCCATTTAAATGAAAAAGTCAGTTTTTTTAACTACCACTAAGTGGTGTCACTATTCATCAAAAAATGAAGTTTTTCAGAAAAATACCAAAAATTCAGCCTAATATATATTTGATATTACAAATTCAAAAATGATGACCAGTTTTCCAATTTCAAAACATAGAAGTGGAATTAATTAGTTTAAAAATTAATTCCCGCTGTTAAAACAAATAGCGTGTTTTTAAGAAACAATAACAATTAGTAGATTGATACTTGTTTATGTCCAATTTCAAAGTGAAATTAATTACAATGACCAACATTGTATTAAATGGTAAAAATAAATTTTAATTTCATTTTAAAACCAATTAAAAAGATAATATATTCATATAAATATATTAGATTAAAAAGCACTTTTGAATTAAAATACAATATTTTTCACTATTCATTAAAAAATGAACTCTATCAGAAACATTCCAAAAAATTTCACGAAGTAAATTTTGATGTCCCAATTCTAAAGAAGGATTTTATTTGGTCAATTAGAATGTATTAAAGTGACTAAAAATATATTTAAAAAGGGTTCGCAATTAAAAGGTGGTAAATCGGAGTTTTAATGTAGATTATGCTTAAAATTAGATTCATTCATAGATTAAGCATATAACTATTATTGTATAAATATAAATACATGTATAGTAATATTATAGTTGGTTTTGTTTATTCCATTTAATACAACGGCTAGGGGTTAAATAACGTTTAAAATAATAATATTATATTATTAGTGTGCAACGTAAGATTCCAAAGAAACCTGTTGTTGCGTATCGGGTACGCTATCGAACATAGCAACCCCTTTTAAGCTAAAATTAATATTTAATTCAAAAATATTAATAATTATAAATATCTCTTATTCTTCATTTACCTATGATGTTACAATTATATACCAAAGTATTTAATGGGGTTTAGTTATCATCAAAATCCTTGATTCTTAAATATTTTTTATTTTTTAAATCTTAAAATAGTTTTTCTAGTAAATTTTAACCATTGGTAAATTTTTCATAAATTGTATTAAATAAATATTTTGTCGTTATTATATATGATGTACTTTTTTACATTTCCTGCAAATGTACATGGAGGAAGTTTTTTTATCTTATACTACATTAATAGTTATTTACATCTTCATAAATCCTTATTTCCAAGAATCTTCCTCTACAAAATTTCATCTTTATTTTCAAATAAATTATTTTCTTTTAAATTAGCACGAAATTTTGATAAAAAAAAATCAACTTTGAAGAACAAAGGATATTTTTCTCAAGATATATGTTTAATAATTATATCAAAATTATTGTCCATATATGATGGAAATATTTAATAGAGTTATGTTTTCAAGTATACAATACCTATTATTAATTTTTTTTTCTTTTTTATGAAAAACCTATATTTATGAAATCCATATTATTTATATGTATTAACTTGGGATTGAATTTTTTTAATGGAATTAATTTTATTATTTTTGATATGCTCTGATGAATGATTTTTCTTTCTGTATAATACAATTATAAGATTTAATTTTGAGATTGGTGGGACCTATATATACCTCTAATTCATTTGGTAAAGACATATATCTCATGAAAAAGATAGGTATATAATGGTAAATGATCTTGGTTCCATAATAAAGTGATGGAAAGAGGAGTGAACTCGGTTTAGTAATGAACAATGTCCACTGTGATGGTATTGGAAATTATCCACAAAAAATATGAAATTATTTTCTTTTCTTATGTTTATGACCCAAAAAATCATGTCGTATGTTATGAATTTTGGGATTGTGATCATTGATTATTAGGAACATTCATTATTTACCACATGTAATGATATCACAATCTTACATTTGTTGGATAAGATTTTCAAAGGTCATGTTATTAAGTCTTATGAATATGGTATGATTGATAACTCCTTAGTTTATGATTACTGATCATCTGACCTCACCCTTTCATATATTTAATTTCCACAGGTCATGAAGATGGGTATTAAGTGGAATATTTCAAAAGGGGGTCTAATTATATCAAAATATATGGGAGACATTGAACATTCCATATGAACTAGTTGTTTATGTTTCCCAATTTCTAATGAAATTATACCTATATAGTCCTATCATAGCTCTATTATATTTTATAATAAATATTATGTAACTTAGATGTAATATAAATGTATGAAATTTATGGGTAATTATAGTTTGTATTGGAGGAAATGTATAGTTATCCATAGGAATCAATGACTAGAAAACCATAGTAAGAACAAAAAGGATATTTCTAACTATGACATAAAATCCTAGTGTTTTAGAAATGATCATGAATAACCGAGGATAAATAGTAAAGTGGCCTATATTGACAATTTATTTTATATTATGTGTTTCTACCAATATTATTAGTGTTTCTCATATAATGATTCTGTATTTTGGTGAATGGTTGGAACCTAATGTGACCATGTTAATGATGAATGTGATGGGAAATTCAATGATTGTATTATTGACAGACAAAATATTATGTGAGACAGAATGAAAAACATTATAGTTATTCTCACACAAAATTGTCATGCTATGAATCATGCATGACTTATAAATGAGTAAATTATGGAACAACATTCATTTGAGTATTTTATGAGGCATAATCTACTTTTATTCAGTTGTATTATGATCCATTAGTGGCTAAATAATGGATTAATACCACTGATAAGATATTTTTAGTTATCTGTAGTTCAAAACATGATAAAATCATCATAGTAGTCTATCATTTAAAATGATAAGAAGATCAATGGTGTTACCATATCAAAAATACTAGGGAAATATTTCAAATCGAATCCATGGAATGGGATGAGTTCAAGAAAATATTTTTCAATTAATAATTTCCTCGTATTCTTTAAAAAAAATATAGCGAATGATTCCCCTAAACATAAGAAAAATTATGATGAATATATTTTTTCCTAAAAAAGAAAATATTACAAGACATACAAGGTACACTTTTGGAATTTTTATCCAACCTGAGAGTAATATTGATTGATTTTTAGTGGCTCAAAACAATGTATCTGAAGTGAATTACCCATAAGGTACCTCAATATCTATGAATAAATTTTTCTTTGCGCTCTCATAGTTGAGAAAGATATTGGAGTAACCCATCAGTCCCATGTGTTTAATAATAAGAGAAAAATGGAATTCAAGTGAAAGTATAAAGATCACACTGAAAAGAATATGAGTTTCTCTTTATTCTCAATATGTTGAATGAAGTATGGAGGAAATGGTCATAAATGGAATAGTAAATATTTTATGAGTGGAAAATACGGTCAGAAGCATTTGAATAGTTAATTGATGGGTAGAAGATATCTAATGATGAAAATTGATAAAATAATATATAGAATGCACCAACTAAAATTAAACGTTACAAGTGAATGAAAATGGGGAATTATGCCAATCAATTCCCTATACAAAGGGTTATTGATGATGATTGATGTTAGTAAACTCTTATGTCCAAAAATAATGTAACAAACATGAAATCACTCTCGGTGATGTGGAGTACAATAATGATGTAGTGAAAGGTACACCTACCATCCACTCTAAAGTAGAAAATGTTTAATTAGATTCTAGATCAACCCAATATTTTATTATTGAAGAATTTTCTAAGGGGATCACTATATTACCGCAACAATTAGATGTTGAGTTAGCAGTTACAAATTCTAACGACACAATGGTCACATCTAAATTTTCTAAATTTTCTATAATTTATGTGTGTGGGAATGTGCTTCCTGCAAATCATGTGATCCTACCTATATTATAATTTCATGAGATTATTGGCATGGATTGACTTTATCTATGTAGAGCTCATATCAAGATCCAATGAAGGGTCGTAACATTTCATATCCCAGATCAATCCATGATCATCTATCGATGCAAGAATGAGTTCAACCTTGTAGTGAAAATTTATTCTATGTTATGGGTCTTAATCACTATAAATTAAGAATATATATTTTAAATGGTGGTGTATAAACTCCCAATTAATAACAATTTTTTTGGGTGTTTGATGATTTCTTTCAATTTGAATTATCATGTCTTCCACCAGATTGTGAAGTTGAATTTTCAATAAAACACATACTGCATGTTATTCTTCATTCAATGAAACCACATAGAGTGGCCCAAATTTAGTTGAATAAATTGAATAATGAAATATAAGAGATTCATAAAAAATGATTCATACATCCTTGTGTGTATCATTATCGTGGACTAATTATCATTTTTTTAGAATAAAGATTGATCAATGAGACTCTCCATTAATTTTAAAGAGCATAACAAGGTCAATATCAATAACCAATATCATCTTACCCACATTGATGACTTATTCAACTAACTATGTGGAGATAAATAATTTTCCAACATTGATTGTTGTTCATGTTATCATCAATTAATGGTCAAGAAAAAGGATTTAACAAATACAACATTTCCTTCAAGGTATGGATTCTATGATATTTTTTGTTATGCCTTAAGTTCTCAATAATTCTTCTTTTATCTTCACGGATCTAATGAATAATGTATTTCAAGACTATATTGTTCAGTTTTTGGTAGTCTCTTTTAGAATATATTATTATATATTAAAAGAGAATGGAATATTTTGAAGATCATTTGGTAACTTTACTCATGTCCTAGATAATGGATAATATTTATGAAAAATTTACCAATTGTGAATTTTGGCATAAAAAAGTTTCATTTTTTGGTTAGAAATCTCAGAAGAGGGGAAATTTATGGATCCACAAAAAAATAAGATATTAAAAGATTGCAAAAACCACCAACAGTAACTGAGATCCGATCTTTTCATGGTTTGTATAGATATTATCGATGTTTTGTGAATGATTTGGCACAATTATCAAATACACTCTCCATGTATAATCAAAAAGAAGTTATATTCATGTGGATGGAGGAATGTGAAGAGAATTTCAAAGAGCTCAAAATAAGTTTAGGAAGTTCACCTGTTCTAACACATCTTTGTAGTTGAAGAATGTCGGTGATCTAGAGTGATGCATCCAAAAAGGTAGTAGAATTTGTTATCATGAAAAATAATATGGTGATAGATTATGACTCACAAAAAATGAAAATCCATGAGAAATTTTACCAAACTCATTAGTTGGTGTTAGCTGTGGTAAGCATTGCACTAAATATGTGGATACATTATCTTTATTTTGAATGGTGTGAAATATAAACTAATCATAAAATATTAACATATATTATCACACCAAAAGAGATGAATATGCATCAAAGAAGATGGTGTGAGTTTAATAATGATTATGGATCCTCAATACATGACAAACATGTGACAATGAAATGAAGGTCGATGCTTTGAGTTTAAATGAACATGCTATCATATCCCTAATTAGGATAAAAAAAGATCCAATTTTTTTTAATTTTCAATGGAAAGATAAATAAATTTGAAAGGAATGGTAGAAATATTATCTTTCTCAAATGAATGTTCAATTATATGTAAAAGTGAATATTGGGGATGTGAATTAGGAAAATGTAGAGCTATAATAGATTTTATAAATGTTTTGGAATTCAACTTTGAGTGTGATGGAATAATATGGTTTAGGAACTGGGTTTGAATTCCCCCCATACCAAAATTAATGAAGGATCTATTAGATCAGCTTCATAGTTATTAATTCTCTATTAATTCTAGGAGTCCAATGATGAATGAAGAACAGAAATAGTATTTCTCGTGGGATGGCACAAAAAGAGTTGTTGTTGAATATTTCTCTTGGTGATTTATTTTTCAGAAAGTTATGGCTGAGAGATAGTTGTCTAAGGAGGTGTTAAAACTATTACCCATACAAGAACGGAAACGGAAAAACATCACTATATAATATTTCTTAGGATGTTAAATAACATCTAATGTCTATAATTCTATATGGGTTCTAGTTTCTAAACATACGAAGTTGGCACACTTCATTTATAATAGAGTTGATTTCACTATTTATCATGTTGGGAGGATGTATGTAAATTATGAGGTAAGATTTAATGGATTATCACGTTATATTGTATCTAATTGGGTTACAATGATGTCCTAGATGATTTAATTAAGTCTTCAGTAGGATCTAGGTATAGAGTTATGTTTCAGCACTGGTTATCATCCTCAGGAAGATAATCAGACTGAGAGAAAAATTCAAACTCTTGAAGGGAATTTAAGCTCTTTCTCTATGGACATTAGAGGTTGTTGTGATCAATATATACCTATGGATCAATTTTATTACAAAATATAACTCACTGTAGTATTTTGATAGCTAGTTATGAAGGCCTATATGGAAAGAAGTGTATAACTCCAACATTATGGGATTAAGTTGGGGAAATGAATCTATTAGGACCAGATCTTTTAGATGAAATATTTGGAAATGTCAGATCTATTAAACAACAAATAAGAGAATCATAGAGTTGAGAAAAATTTATGGTGAGAATAGATGAAATGACCTAGTGTTTAATGTGGATGACATGTTGTTTCTAACAATATATCTAAATAATTGAGTAATGAGATTTGGAAACAAGTTAATGTGGAGCCCCATGTATATTTGTCCTTTTGAAATTCTAAATCATGTTGGGAAGGCAGCATACCGATTGACACTTCCCAAGAATTTCCCTCATGTTCATAATGTGTCCCTTTTATCTCTTATAAGAAATTAAATACCTAGCCATTGACATTTACTAAACTCAGAAGTCATACTGCAAGAGCAATATCTATCATATAATGCACAACTGATAGAGATTCTGGATCATAGTAAAAATGTTCTGCGAAACACGATTGCTCTCTCGGTTAATGTTTTTTGAGGAAACACCATGTTTAGGACACTATTCTGGAACATGAGTGTATGATGTGGGATATATGTCTTTATCTATTTCTATCCAAGATAAACTTTTCAATGGAAAATTCAATTTATTGGGGGTAGAATGTAACACCTAGATGTTTTTATGAAATATATTCTATAAATAATTTTAATTCTTCAATAGAATTCATGGAAAAAATCATGATTTTAATTGTACCCAGAGCATACATTGTAAAAAATGACCATTTTAATCATTGTGTTATGTTGGCGAGAATAATATAATTCACCCATAGGAATGTATAGTGAAGTCATTCTCTACCAATTATTTATGAAAAATATAAATCAGTTATATGTTTTTATTTCTGAGGATTACTATTAGTAAATGAAATAAATGAAATATATATGTTATATAATTAATAAAATATTTTTTATATTAAAAAAATATATTTTTTTCAATGGGTATGAATAATACCTATTTTATGTATAAAACACTATATTTTTTAAGGAAGAATTTTTACATATTTTTTTGGTGAACCCTTATTAAAAAAATATTTTGACCAATTAATTTTTTTTTGAAATCAAAAACATTTTATTTGGATGTGGGATAAAAAAATTACATAGGTAAATTTGTAATATTTTTTGGACAACCTTCAAATTTCTATGAATAGTAAATATTCACTAAATTTAAATCGAAAACAACTTTTTTCATCAAAAAAGATCCTTTGGTTAAGTTATAATATTTAATGGTTTCAAAGTATGAATAAAATATATAATTTATTTATTCAATATTATTTATTCCATTTTCATTAATTTTACATTGAATTCAGATGAAAAAACAAATCAGTCTTTTACGTTGTTTTAACTTCTAAAGACAAGTTCTTTCTTTCTGACAATATGAATAATATTAAATTAATTACTAAAAATAATGTGTTTTAAATTTTGAAAAAATTATTCCATATTTTGAATCAGTAGGTAAAAATTACCTTTTTTATTTTATTTTATATTAGGGAATTATGAATTGTAACTTCAAAGATGTTTATTAATATGGTAAAATATTAAATCATATAATTATGGGTAAAAATAATATTATAAAATTACCCTAAAACTGGTCTTAATATCCTTTTATGACCTTTTTTCAATCTAAATCATCCTTGGGTCGAAATGGTGACAATTAGAATCCACTTGGATGAGATTGGGACATTTAATTTAATATATTTAAATAAAATATATATAAGTCTTACTCAAGTTTTAATAACTGCATCATTTTTTAAATAAGGTTATATAGAAGATAAATTCAATTATTATTACAAATTTTATATATAATTTTTTTATTCACCATAGTAATTTATATATAGTTTTTTTGGAAATAAATAACTACCTTGAATACATTTACTTTGATGGTTTAATAATTAATTAAATGATAAGATATCAATATTTATTTTATTAAAATGATAATAAAAATGTAATGAAAAAAACATGAAAAAATATTATTGGTTATGTATATATCGACCATAACCTTCCATGGGTCGAGTTAGCGACCATTTGGATCCTTATACGAGGGATCATGACACATATATTATTTTATATAATGTTTTAGTAAAGTTATCAAATTCATAATTTTAACAGTATATCCATTTATGTGATTGGTTTTACAAATGTTAAATTAGACTAAAAAATATTATGAAATATTGTATATTTATCATTATATTATTATTTTATATTTAATTTTTATTCAACACATAAATATATTAAATAAATACAAAATAACAATGTAGTACTTATTTTATTAGCCGATATAACAAATAAATGTTATTATAAATGTTAAAATGATTATAATTTTGAATAATTAATATATATACTGATTTTTCATGAAGAAATTTATCTCTTAGGAGAATAAAAAAATATTTGGTTCTATGTTATGTTTTTTATCTAATTTTTTTTTAAAATCAATGAATTTTTTAGAGTCAAAATTAGCACTAGTGACTTTTGATAAAAATAATATTTTATTAAATTTATTAAAAAATTCATAATACAATTTTAAATATATAGAATAATTATTAAATGCTATTAAATGATCTAAAATATTTATTTCTTGTCAAATTTACCTAAAATAAGTAAATATTTCAACCTTTAATATTCAAATAGTTGTTATGTTAATTAAAATTATATATAATAACAAAGTGTTAATTAAATAGATAATATTTAAATTTATATAAAAACTTGTATAGAACTTATTTGTTGATGAATTTACAACCCTATCTCATCTTATCATTTAAATTGGGGCATTTTGGACGTTTTTATGAGTTTTATTTTGTTATATATTTATATTTTCGGACATCGCAAAAGTGCCCCACACCTCAACTATATAAGAGAACCTCTTCCTTCACATATTGTTCTCACTTTGTGCCTTCAAGGTAGGACATCCCATGAAATATTCCCTTACCTACATCACTAGTTAAATTCTAGATGTTTTTCTATTCTTTAAATACCTACTTTAGTTCTATAAGAGTAGATTTTGAGGAAGCACGTCGAAGAAGTGGAAACCTCCTTTAATAATTCACTCAAGCCTCATTCTTCATCTACATCCTCTTCATGATTTGTTTCGTTATAAATTAATAACTCCAATTTCAATTAAACACTATGATTTTATTTTATTTATTAAAAAAAATGTATTCTAGATTTTATCCAACCTACGAAAAATGAAATCACAATGTATGTGTACATTAGACTTACCGTCTCCATGTCGCGGTGTAACCGGTTTTCACTACCACCATACATTTATGGGAATAATGATGGAAATAATAAATATATATGATTATTATAATATTATATTAATTTTGATATATTATAAACCATAAAATTCTATACCATTCAAAAAATATTAAAATGATATCGTCACTCATGCATACGTATGGCCTACCATCTCCACAATGTGATACAATTCAATCTACGTGATCTTATTTAAAGCATGATTATATAAATGTATAGAATAAATTCATATGGTTTGTATTATTTTTTAATGATATATCTATGACCTATTAAGAATAATAGTAACTTATTCTACAATACATGTATAAGCAAATGATGTTGTCAATACCTAAATAACAAGTAATTATGAAATGTTGTTAACAAACTGATGTTAATATGATCATATATGATGTCATAAAAAGTAAAATTATTTTAAAATATGTCAATGAAATTAGTTAAATAATTATATATGAGGTTCAATTACATATAAATTATATCGTACCTTAGGTAAGGGATAATTTCGCTATCTCATTATTATATGATATTTTTTAAAAATTATTATTATGTGGGGTATATTTATCATATAAATATATGTTTCACAATTATTTTATATTATTTATATTCTTCTAAAATGTTTTAAATTAAATTTTTCCTATTGGTGATTTTTTATTAAATGGTATGTAAGTAATATTTTTTCGTTATTTGATATGATGTACATTTTGAATTTTCCTACAAAAAAATAAGTAGAATGTTTTTTTAATTATAAAGAATGAACATATTTTTATAATAATAGAATGCCTTATTTCCATGAATCTTCTTCTATATGATTTCAAATTTATTTTCAAAAAAAGACATTTCTTTTAAAATTTGATTGAATTTTGAGAAAAGAATATGCTTCTGAAGAAGAAATGTAATTTTCCTCAAGAAACATCTTCATGTGTTAAATAAATGTAATTTTCCATCTAACATATAATTATCTAATTGGGTTATGTTTTCATGTATAATATACATATTATTCATGTGGTTTTTTAAGGATGAACATCTATTTTTTCAATCCATTTGTTTTATATGGATTATGATATAATGGAATGATGTTTAAGGATCCCATTTTATTCCTTGAGATATGCTATAATGAATTATTTATGTTTTTGTGGCACAAGTAAGAATGATATATTTATGATATTGGTGGAAACTATATCTTCCTCTAATTCAGTGTGTAAATATTTATATTTCATGATATATATATATATATTGTTGGAATGAGAAATCATCTCATTTCAGTTATACAGGGCTGGAACGAGAAATGATATCTGTTCAGTAATGGAATATGTCCCCTATGATAGTCTTAGCAAATATCCTTATGAAATTATATTTAATTATTTTTCATATTTAAAAAAAGTCATGTCCTATGTGATGACTTTTGGTATTATATTCATTGATTTGATTAACATTCGTGATTTATCTCATGGCATGATATCACTATCTTAAAAATGTAGTATAATATTTTTAAATGTTATGTTCTTATGTCTTATGATTATGATATTATTTTTATCTCCCTTGTATACCCTTAATAAGAATTTATGCTAACCCTTTCATATATTTATTTTCCCCATGTCATGAAGAAGGTTATTAAGTTCTATTTATCAAAATGGGGATCAAGATATGGCGTAATAAGTGGGAGAAAATGAAGATGTCTTATAAATCAGTTGTTTACATTACCATGTTTCTAAATTCACTATACCTATACAATATTTTCATATAATTGTTATATTTGATAATAAATATTCATAAAAATTTATCTAATATCAATGTAAGTAATTAATGGGCCATTAAAAAAATTTATATAATTAAATACAAAATTTTAAATATTCAATTAAAATAAAAATGGCTCAAAATTCTATAAAACTATTATACTAGGTCAAAGAACAATATTTTTGGACAAATAGAGTGGTTAAAAAATCATTTGGTATCATATTTTTGGATAAAGATACTATTTAACCCCTTACAAGTGTTTGTAAAAAATTAAAATTTTTTCTCAAATATACCATATGGATGAAATTACATTCTTATAGTACCATTGATGACCCATAGTTTCATTATGACAATAATATATATGTCACTTGGTTATGAGTTATCTAAATAAATGAGACCGTCTCCATGAATTTTATTTTTTATTTCATGGGGAGGACCCTCATTAATATTGATAGTCACTGTATCTTGGGGAGGAACATCAGTGAGGTGAAATTTTTAGCATGAGGAGGACCTATATAATAATTAATAGTGGTTTCAACATTCGGTAGAGTCAAACCAATTTGGTTGGTTGCAATCTAGGATCTCAATCACATTCTGAAAAAATATTTTCCCTATACGATGGTTGAGAAAGGGGGAGTGTGGTGAAAGATACAATAGTGGAAAAAGTTATAAGTGAAAACTGTTGGACTACATTGGTTGTTACAACATATCCTAGTTAAGTAGTGGAATATCAAAAACCCATAATATGTTTATATTTATTTTTCAGTTTTTCCATTAGTATTTATATCTTTTAATTATTCATAACATAGTTCTACAATTCATTATGTTTTTATATATTTTCCTAAGTATGAAAAATCAACAGAATGGATATTTTGATACATAATGAAATCTTATACCTAAATTTGAAACATGAGTAAAATTCCAATGTGAATAATCTATGTCATGAATTAGACTATGCGGAAATCTAAAACATTGATGAATCTCTAATATGAGAAAATGAATGCATCAATCCAATGGCTACATGAATCAGTGTCTTCGATTAATCAGTTATGTGAATTGGATACATGGTGAATTTGACGACATGGTTTAAAATAAATATGTTATTTATTTAGATACATATTTCAAATGGATACATAATTAGGCTATGTCGTAAAATATGTTAAATGATTAATGACTATGTGGATAAATTCTACTGAATGAATTTAAATCTATTGATTTTGGCGACGTGGTGATCTAGAGATTCCATTGCGGTTCTATAACCTATATATTTATACATTTGGAGTATTTTATGTGGAATTTAATAATTATAATTACTAAATTAAATTCATTATTATTTCATTATAGTAAAATTTATTATAAAATGTTTAAAAGTATGAATATATGAATTAATTTATAGAATAATTTAATTATTAGTCTTATTGTTGTGGCATTTTAAAGAAATGTACATATTTAATTCAAATTAAGAACTCATATTTTATTGGATATAATGTAGTGAAATATTGTTGGAGATCTCAGGAAATGTTATTGGAAGAAGTTCAAATAAGTGAGAAAAAGACTGATGCAGATATGTAATAAGAACATAAGAAATTTCTAGCACTAAAAAAGTCCCTCTCTCTCTTGAGGTTCTATTTACAGGTATATTAAATTTGAAAATCAAGGAGAATAATTATGTTCAACATATTTTTTTCAATGATCAATATATCTTTAGTTTAAAAAATCTTCATGTTGTTCTTTCTATTATTATCTTTTCCCCTAGATAATTATTCTCTTCCTTCAGTTGCATCTAGGAACATTGAGTAATTTTTTTAACATTCATTATTCTCTCTCACTGTCAGATGTGTTAACTTCATTTAAGAATTTATGAATCTTCCAGATAAAAGGTTCTTAAAGGCTGTTATTTTTATAAAAAATAATTTTTCCTTATTACATATACTTGTATTATATAATGTGTTGACTACTTTCACTCACCTGTGATTTCCATTGGAAATGGACATGAAGTATCAGGAAAATGGGCTGGTACTAGAAAAAATACCTAATATCATAGAGTTTAGCATGAGTCAAATAGAATAAGGTATTAATATTTCCTATAACTAAATAAATCTCTAGAATTCTATATTTTCATTTCAATTGTTATTTCTACAACTAGTATATGTTATGAAAATATTATAACATATCATACTAATATGAAGGTAGTTTTAAATGTGGATAAAATATCCAGAACACAAATGACCCCCACTTGTGTCTTAGTGCATCTAGTATCTAACCAATAATTGGTGGAAAAGGAAATGAGTTTTGAGTTCCTAATATTTAAATTTTCACTTCATAAGATAATCTTCAAAATTGATGTTGTAGTTAATAAAAAACAATGTATATCAATGGTAATAGATCCATACATTAATATTGAAAATTATGGATTCTGGAAGACACAAATGATAATGTGTTTAAAAAACCCATATTTCAATAGTTTATTTAAAAGACACGAATCTATATGAGAAATATGAAGAATATCCCTTGAAGTGGGTTGTTATTATTGAAGGATAATATGACCTAAACTCACAATCCATGATTATAAAAATATGTGGACTAGGTCCTGATGATTTCAATAGTGTTTCATAATGTGGGATACCTTATGAGTTGTGTTCTTCATTATTTGGGGATTATGAAGGTACTAACATAGTGATATATAATAGATACAGTACTTATAAGATTAATTTTGATACTTTTATAATAATGTAATGTGAGAGAATTACTCAGTTAAATGGAATACATAAACTGTTTTTAAACAATGAGCTTTTATTAGATCATAGATTCATTAAATTAATCAATATCTTAATGTTCATAGGGTGTTACTGTCAAATTGGACATGAATCTATGATGTATTAGGCAATATACAACTCTACGATATTTAAAATAAAAAAATTCCCATTGGTAAACTTATAAAATATTATGAATAAATGTATATTGGACTGTTGTGGATAATATTATTACATATTAAAATTTTCCATTCATGGTTACAACATCAAAATATAAAAATAACAACAGGAGTATACAATTTTTTGGGTCATTCAACAAATAAGATATCAAAAGAAACTAAAAATAAAATAATGGGCATGCCGATATTTTTAGGATGTTGAAAACAAATTCAACAATGTCACGACCCAACCCATACCGGGGCTCACGCTGTAACTACCCCAAGCCCGCCTCCGTAGGCTAGGGGATGGAAACTAGCACCAAAGTCACAACGAACTAGGGGAGGACATTCCCTAAAAAACTGTACACACACATGTAGCGAACTCAATACAAAAGTGCATAGAAAAGAATGCAAGATACACCACTGATACAAATGGGAAACCAATATACATGCATTGACCTCTAACCAGTACAAGTAATGTGCTGAAAATTACTGAAAGGTTACCTGAAAAATAAAAGGGGAAAAACACGCGCCCAACATGAATGGTTCCACCACCCGGAAACAGGTAAACGAATGCAAACATCTGGTGAGTCTCACACTCAGAAATCCTCCTACGTCCCTGAACGCAGTCCAAGCTCATGCATCCTCTATGCTCCTCTGTAGTCTCAATTGACCTGTCTATCATCTTCAAGGGCACACCAAGTTTAGGCATAGATCAAGAAGGGGTGAGTATAAAGATACTTAGTAGGATGCCCCGAAATCTCGAGGGAGCAACAAATAAGATACTAAAGATGGTGAGTAGTAGAAAGAGAAAAAATAGTTTAAGAATATAAAAGTGAGAGTGTAGCACAATCCGACATGAGAAAGGAAGCACCATCGTCCAACAAAGAGGAGCTACACATAGAAAGAATGTGGCATACCTCGCGCGTCTTCGCCCCTCCTAGAAGGAGAGGAATTGAACCCAAGGAGTGGGAACAAAATTAGGGTGTATATATATATGCTCAATGAGAAACCCGAACAAGTGTGTAAGGGGATATCAATATCCAAGATCATGCCCATAAAAGACACCAATAGTTCAAAGGATATCCATAATTGATTCCCAACAGTCCCACACGCCAAAGATGCCTCATTGTTGTACCATACAACCAAGGGTGCCTCTCTGGTAATCACGGAGAAAAGTGACTGAATAACCTTATAGGAAGGGTTGAGTCTGAAAGAAGTCATCGAGTAACCCACTACCCAGCCCAGCTATAAGGTAAACCCCAAGAGGTCATCGGGTAACCCACTGCCCTACCCCGCAGGAGGGTAAACCAAAAAATCAACGGGAAACCCACTGCACAGCCCCACTAGAGGGTAAAACCTATGAACAACGGGTAACCCACTACCCAGCCCCGCTGGAGGGTAAACCTAAAAATCAATATGTAACCCACTTCCCAACCCCGCTGGAGGGTAAACCCTAAGATCAACGGGTAAACCACTGCCCAGCCCCGCTAGGTGGTAAACTCTAAGGTCAACGGGTAACCCACCGCCTAGCCCGGCTAGAGGGTAAACCCCAATACACCAGCGGGTAACCAACTGCCCTGCCCTACTGAAGGGTAAACCCAGAACTAGTATGATATCTCCACACAACCTGTTCCATCACTGGGTGTCACTAATACTGCTACCGTGTGTAGGTTTGGAGTGCGTCAAAGGAACCTCTAACCAATGTGCTTTCATGTTTCCACATTTAATGATATCTCAAAAGAGGATCTGCACTCCCAAAAAAATTAAACTATTGTAATCCTCATGGAAAAATAAGCGAGATAGACTACTTACTCATTGGAAACTGGCTCCCAATGGAAAAGTTATTCAACACAGATTTATACCCATACGACACCTCATGGGGCCCACACCTTGGTCCAAAAAATGGACAGTCGAACTGCACCATAATTATGCTCTCAGAAAAACATGCCAAAATGACTACTCATTCACCCCGAATGGACGTATGATGAATAAGTCCTAAACGCTGCTCACAGCTTAAAAGACGGCCTGTGGGTCCCACGCCTCAACTCTGGCTTCAATGACAGAAACCACACAGGTCAATTTTGTCTCGATGCCTGGGTCACAATGCTGATGATGGTGGCTAAAATGGACTTTAGACGTGGAAGCTGCAACTCCCCACGTTATATGCAAACGGGGCCCTGTGGGTCCCAAACATCGACCTCGAAACACATCACGCAGATTGCACCGGTGTGTTATGTGTCGATAACCATGATGCTTAGGCTATTTATTTTACCTGAACAAACTTATGAAGCACTATTTGTAAAAACGGAACATACATCCGGAAGCCATCTCAGGGGGCCCACGCGTCGGTCCCGAATTTGGGTGGGTGGATTGCACCGTCGCAATCCCCTCAGATGAACACTCAGAAACGAGTACTCAAACACCCCAAACAGATATCAGGTGAAAAGTGGTGTTTCACCGTAAAACGTGCAGACTAGGCCCTGTGGCGCCCATACCATGTCTCCAACCCGAATGCTTTGGAAAGAATCTCAAATATTCTGCACGAGGAATGGGGTCGTGCTGCCGCTGAAGTCGCGTCAATTGGACATCCCTAACAGGAGTTAGTTCTGATTCAAGAATAACTAATTAATTTAGATAATTAGTTATTTATTAACATTAATAATTTCATGCCTCCAAGCAACGAAACCAAGCCGCAAGGATTCCAAAACAACTTTGGAAGGTCCACCTCAACACAAGGAACACAACGCCTCTGAAGACGCATCAAACGGACACCCGACTCGGGAGTATGTCCATTGTAAACTTTAATAATAACTTAATATTATTAAATTAAATCATTCTAGGTCACCCATCTTCAGGTGCAGAACCCAAAAACCCTGAAACCCTCTTAGACTAGACTGCCTTGTTGACATGAACCTGCAAATGCAAATGGGGAGTCAAACGGAAACACCGTTTAGAAGATTCTCCCTCCCCCCCCAAAAGTAAGGGGGCCCAACCGGGTTGGTTGTCCCCGGCCAGTCCGGACTGAACCACCGGCCCGCGGCCCTACTGTGGGTCTGTCCTGACTCTCCATGGCCTACCGGTCGCAGCCCGCCCCAGCCTCACCGGACCCCCTCAGGTCCGGTTCCTAAAGATGACCGGCCTATAGGCCAGTCTTCGCCGCCCAACATGACCCACCCTTTGCGAGTCCTTGTCTGCAGCGCACCCTCGAGGTCAGCGCCTTGGGGTTCCTCCCAAGCACGACTTCTCATGGGTGCCTCCCTCTCGTCGCCATACTGCGGAGTGCACCACCGCATCCCCTACTTCCAGCTATGCCGCATGGCTCCCTATCGCCCGTCGGGCGCACCACCGCGACAGGACGCCCACCGGGGTTCGACACTCAGATGTCGGGGGCACCACCGCAACAGGCTGCAGCCACCTGGTTTCACCGCTCCACCGGCTGAGCGAACTACCCGGCAACGGACACTCGCACTGATGCTCCTCCAGCTTGACCTCACCATACGCTACTGCTTCGACCACCTCCATCTCATCCTCCAAGCTCTGCCTCGGATCGTCCACCGATGCTCTGACCACACCCCTTGCTAGCGCCGGACCTTCTGTCGGCTGTCACATCCACTCCAGTGACCCAATATCAAAACCAATGGAAGATATGTGATCCTCGGGGCGATTCCTTCGCAGCACCTTCCCCTGATCAACGATCTGACAAAGATTGGTGCATCCAAAAATAGGGACGATGAATTCCCAAGAATGAGAATTAAAACAGGGCATTGGCATTGTCCATGATTGTTCAGCCAACGCCCCAATTCTAAAATTATCAAATTTTAAACAACAAATCTGATGAAAATTTAGGAAATCTACGAAGGTGAAATTTTTTACAATAATCCTACCTCAATCTGGTCGTTCTTCGTTGGCGACGCGTCCAACACGATCCCGCTTCGATCCACCGGAGTTCTCTCCTCAATCCGGCGAAGAACGGCGATGAATGCCAAATATCATCGAAGAACCATCAAGGGAGAGAGAGAGAGAAGGGAAATTAGGGCTTTCCCCTAATTCCACATACGAATTTATAAACTCTCTCTAAATTTCTACCGACGAGCGAGGATTCTGAAACCTCTGTCCCCACCTATTTTATATCCCGGCTAGGAAAAAAGACCCATTTCAAACTCAACAGAAGTCTTGGATTTCCATTTCGAGACACTGTTATAATGATAATTGAAACGAACATCAGTGATAAAATTCACTAAGTCGTTATTTTAATAAAATGCGATTTTCCCCTGGGTGACATCGCTAATAGTAGGCCCATCCCCACAACCATTACACCTCTCTTAGGGTAAACAGAACACTCCAAATTCAAATGTGCCCTTAGATTTTAGATCTGAGATACTGTTTAGAAGGAAACCCCACCCCGCCATGTGCATATAATAAAAACACATAAAATTTTTATATAATTTATTCAGGGCACAACGGGCCTCAGAATCGCACACCGTCATTGTGCCTAGATCTATAATTATAAGTAGAACCATTCCAAAGTCTTACAGGAAAAAAACTAGGTCTCTACATTGTTCCCTAATTTTAGATTATCATCCCCAAAAAGTAAAACTAGGAAAAACAACTCTGGATACAGAGCTCACACCTAGCTCACCCACTCCCAAGAAAACTTTCACAACACCATGCTGACACAACACACAAACCCAAGGGATGGTTCTTACCTATAAGTTCTGACACCCTCGAGGATATGCGTAGGAATACGCACGCACCTCATCAGCTGCAACACATGGAAGATGTCATGCGCCCACTACTACTGTTGAGAGGGTATGTCTAGATGGTATGCAACCTATCAATCACTTGTACGATTTTCGAATGGCTCAAAGAAACATGGGGGACATCCCCAGATGAACCTATACATTCCACGTCATGACAGAAATCACGATTTGTTCCTGGAACATGGTCTCATGATTCCCTTATTCAGAATACCCATCGGGTGTGTCGCCCATGGATATCTAATCACGTAGTACCTCACTGTCGACATCCTCCAAGCTGAGACTCTCTCTCACGCTCAAGGAGAAAAGGAGTCAACACCATCGACTGCAGAGAAGCCGTACCCTCCTGGTCCCCCGAGTTCTGCTATAGAGAAGCTAACTACTACGAAAAACTCTATTCCTGACGAGTCTGGGACTTCTTTCTAAGGGAACATGCTACAACACTACCATTTTTTGGAACATAGAATATCTTGAAGTCATAGTCCTATAGAAATTCCATATAGCACAGTCACCTCAGGTTCAAGTCTCCCTTGGAGAGGATGCACCTGAGAAACTGGTGGTCTGAGAAACCCACAAAGCGTTCTCCCAAAATATAGCATTTCCACACCCTCAGGGCAAGGACCACCACCACCAGCACCACATAGTGAACCACATAGTTATGTTTATGGGGTTTCCATCACATCAACCTATACTTCATAATGGTATCAAGATTGACGTTGAGCACGCAAGGTACCAATGAATAGGGCAGGTGAGCAAACTCATCCAACCGCCAGAGGTAGACATGAAAAGCACGTGGCATATGCCACGTGTCATTGCCCCTCTAGGAAGGAGGGTAATTCCTAAAACAGGAAATCAACCAATCCCAGTAGTGTAACCTCATTTGAAGAGAGTTCAAGCAGAAAATCCCCACCAGAAAATCCAGAACATGCTCTGACACTTCACCGAACAACTCGCCATGAATGAACATGTCAGAGAGACTCATCCACCACACCTCAATACTATTTTCTTTGGGTGGCACTGACTCTCCCTCACGGGTTAGATCACATCAAAAAAATGCATCTCAGTGGGGGATGAGTCCCTCTTTCCTGTGCATTCAAAGCTATGTTGGACAACACCAACACATGGTTTCACAGAAACCCTGTGTCACCCTCGGTAACCCCTCGAACAAGGATTTAGGTGAAAAGTGTACCTCAGATAGTTTCTAAAATGTTATACTAAGAAATTAGAAACAGAAACAGAGTGTAACTATTATCATCTCCTGCGTTGTAGGATTGTAGACATCCATAGCACACAGCCACCCCAACCCCGTCTGTCAGCACCCAGAGCCTGACATGGGCCGCCTAGTGGTGGTGGAAGGACCTCGAATCGTCGTCCGCCAACCACATATATTCCTTTTTTTCTGCAAACACTTCCTCCCTGGGGCCACCCTATCCTCACTTGGGGGTCCTCTTATCACAACACGACCTCTCTCGTGGCGGTGCATCTACCAACTATCTGGATAACCCAACACATTTGGTCGAGTAGTTTCACGCCACATGACCTCACACATCACAATCATAGAACTTGTCCTCCCATGGATATAACGGTGATCTACGCTATTCTCAACCATGTGCCAGAGTCTCATTAAGAGGATACTTATGACACCAAGGACCTGCAAATTGTCTTCCGTCTGACAGAAATTTCTCAGTCACTAGTGCCTGCTCTAGCACCCTGAGATGTTTGAGGATGCACAAGGGCACTACGCTGGCACGCATCTCCTCTACAGAGACCTCTCTAAAACATCTATGCTTAGAAGTTTGCATCATGGACCATGTACAAAGAGTACCGAGTGTGGTATATGAATCTAGTCGCGTACTCAGCCACTACAATCACTCCTTGATGAAGATCCAACAGCTCCCAAAACCATAGAAAGAATAATTAGAAGGGGTTTTACTCCTCACGAAACATTTGTAGAAGACATCCCATAAGAGTACCAACTCATCGTGCATCTGGGTAACCCTGGATATACTAACTCCAATCTACTTGGTTGAAAGACTGGCTATCAAAGAAACCATCAACCTGTCAGTGTCCGAAAAAGCCTGAAGAGGCGAACCACCGACTCTATCTAAGAATTCATTGTCTAAGGGTATGGATCACCGTCTAACCTCAGCAGTATCTAACACTAGAACTCACGTAGCATGCACAAACTGCACTTGTCATCGGCCCTGGCTGTCGGTACTATATGCTACTCTACCGGTGGCGGTGCTACTACTTGTCTTTCTGGAGAAAGGGTAACTATATGATGGATCTTGAATTGGGGCATGGTTGCTCACAAAGTCGTCTTCATGAACCGGAGCTAGAATCCCGGCTGGTTATCATCATAAAGACATCCTAAATCTGATCAAGGAGTACCGTGCTCAAATAAGCATATATATACCAACACGGATGGGGAGTTGACTCTAGAAGGACAGTCAAAGACTCAATCCTTTATGATGCACAAACCAAATTCCCTACAACAAGTGTCTTAGTGAGTTGTGTCGAAAAGCGGCTTATCAGGGTCCTTTGGAGAGGATACGTCGGCCACCACACAATCACTAGACTCCCTGGCCTGAGAGCTTCTCTCAAGACATGTTGAAACTATTTCCCCAAAACTAAAGCAATTTCTTTTTAGGGACCCCCAAACAACGCCCCAAGGTATGAACCACCTTTGATACCACATTGTCATGACCCGACCCATACCTGGGCTTGGCCGCATCTACCCCAAACCCACTTCCATAGGCCAGGGGCTGACGACTAGCGCCAAAGGAATAATAAACTAGGGGATGCATTTTCCTGAGAAACTGTACACACACACATGGCCAACTCATTGAAAATGTGAAGTGAAAAGAAATCAAGATACAACACTACTACAAAATGTAAACCAACATACATGCATTGACCTCTAAAGAGTACAAGAAAAGTTCTGAAAAGTACTGACATGTAACCTGAACAGTAAAATGGGAAACACACGCGCCCAAACAGAATGGTGCTACAACCCGCCAACATGTAAATGAATATAAACAGCTGGTGAATCTCACACACAGAAATCCTCAAATGTCCACTGAATGCAGCCAAAGCTTCAGTGTCCTCTACGCTCATTCATAGTCTCGATCAACCTGTCAGTGGTCTGCAAGTGCACACCAAGTTCGGGCAAAGCGCAAGCAGGGGTGAGTATAAGGATAATCAATAGGATGCCCCGAAAGCACAAGGGAGAAACAAAGGAGATACTAAAGACGGTGAGTAGTAGACGGAGCAAAAACATTGTAAGAGTATAAAAGAGAGAGTGCAACTCAACCCGATAAGAGAAAGGAAGCAGGATTATCCAACCAAGAAGAACTGGACACGGAAAGCACATGGCATACCTCGCCCGTCATCGCCCCTCCTAGAAGTAGAGTAACTAAACCCAAGGAGTGGGAACAAAAGTAGGTTGTATATATATATATGCTCAAAAAGAAACCCGAACGCGTGTGTAAGGAGATCTCTATCTCCATGCTCAGTCCAAGAAAAGTCACAAATAATTCAATGGATGTCCATCAAGATGGCCAACAGTCCCATACGCCAAAGTTGCCTCATCGATGAACCATAAAAACAAGGGTCCCGCTCTGGTAATCACGGAGAAATGTCACTGACTAGCCTCATAGGAAGGGCTGAGTGTGAAAAAATTCGTTGGGTAACCCACTGCCTAGCCCAGATAGAGGGTAAACCCCAAGAGTCCGTCAGGTAACCCACTGCACATCCCCACTGAAAGGTAAACCCAAAAATCAACTGGTAACCCACTGCCTATCCCCGCTAGAGGGTAAACCCTAAGATCAATGGGTAACCCACTACCCAGCCCCGCTGGTGGGTAAACCCTAAGATCAACATGTAACCCACTGCCCAGCCCCACTGAAGGGTAAACCCTATGGTCAATGAGTAACCTGCTACCCAGGCCTACAAGAGGGTAAACCCTGATACACCAGCGAGTAACCCACTACCCAGCCCCACTGGAGGGTATACCCGAAACTGGTCTAATATCACCGCACCACCCATTCCATCACTACGTGTCACTAACACTGCTACCGTGCATAGGTTCGGAGTTCGTCAAAGGAACATCCAACAAACCCCCTTTCATGTTTCCACATTTAATGAGATCTTTAAATAGGCTTTGATCTTCCAAAAAGATTACACCATTGTAATCCTTGCGGGAAAACACACGAGATAGATTATTTACACCCTAGAAACAGGATCCTGATGGAAAAGTTATTCAACATCGCTTTATGCCCATACGACGTCTCAAGGGCCCCACACATTGGTCCTGAAAGAGGTCGAGTGAGCTGCACCATCATGATGCTCTCGGAAAAACATGCCAAAATGACTACTCATTCACCCCGAACGGACGTCTGATGAAAAAGTCACAAATGCTGCTCACATCTTAAAAGACGGCTCGTGGGGCCCACACCTCAACTTCAGATTCAATTCCTGAAACCACCCCGATGAATTTAGCATCAATGCCAGAGTCACAACGCCGCTGACGGTGCCTAAAATGGACTCCGGATGCGGAAGCTGCAACGCCCTGCGATATATGCAAACGACACCCTGTGGGGCCCACTCCTCGACCCCGAAATACGTCACGCAGATCACACCGCTGGGTTCCTTGCAGATAACCATGCGTCATAGGATATAAATTTTACCTGAATATACATAAGAAGCAAAAGTCATAAAAACTAAACATATGTTCAGAAGCCGCCTCGTGGGGCCCACGCCTCGGGCCCGAATTTCGGTGGGCAGATTGTGCTGTCATAGTCCACTCAGAAAAACACTCAGAAAAGAGTACTCAAACACCCCAAACGGATTTCGGGTGAAAACGCGGTGTTTCACCATAGAACATGCAAACTAGGCCCTGTGGGGCCCACACCTTGTCTCCAACCTGAATGCTTCAGAAAGCGTCTCAAATATTCCACACGAGAACTGGGGTCACGCTACCACTGACGATGCATCAATCGAACATCCCAAACAATAGTTAGATCCGATGGAAAAATAACTAATTAATTTAAATAATTAGTTATTTATTCACATTAATAATATCGTGCCACCGGGCAATGAAACCAAGCCACAAGGGTTCCGAACCAACTTTAAAAGGGCCGTCTCAATACAAGGGCCACATGGCCTCTGATGGAGCGTCAAACGGAAATGTGTCTCGTGAGTACTTCCGTTGTAAACATTAATAATAATTTAATATCATTAAATTAAAGCATTCCGGGTCCCCCGTCTTCGAGTTCAGGACCCAAAAACCTTGAAACTAACTTCGAATAGACAGCCTCTCCGACACGAACCCACAGCCACAGACGATGCATCAAACGAATGACTGTTTAGAAGATACCCCCCCCCCCCCGAACGCAAGGGGGCCCAACCGAGCTGGTTTACCCTGGTCGGCCTGGACTGAACCGCCGGAACGCGGCCCAGCCATGGGTCCAGCCTAACTCACCATGACACACCGTCCGCGGCCCACTCTAGCAACAACGGACCCCCTCGGGTCTAGCTCTTCATGAAGACCGGCCTTCGTCCACTAGCAGGATATTCCCTTTGCGAGAGCTTGTCCGCGGCGCACCCCTGAGGTCAGCGCCTCTAGGTTCCTCCAGAGTGCGACCACTCAAGGGAGACACCCTCTCGCTACCGTCTGATGGAGCACATCGCCATGACACCTGCTACTCGCAGTGCTGCATGGCTCCAGCTCCGCCGTCGGGTGCACCACTGCGACAGGCCTCCCGCATTGGTTCGCCGCTCCACTGTCGGGCGCACCACCGCAACAGGCCACAATCGCCTGGGTTCGCCGCTCTGTTGCCTGAGCGACCCCCCTGGCACCGGCTGCTCGCGCCGCGGCTCCTCCAGCTCGACCTCACTCGACGTTGCTGCTTGGGCTACCTCCAGATCAACCTCCGAGCTCCACCTCGACTCATCCGCCAGTGCTCCGGCCACACCCCTTACTGGAGTTGGACCTTCCATCGGCCACCACATCGACTCCGGTGACCTGATTTCAAAATTGAAGGAAGATTTTGGAAGCTCAGGGTGTGGCCTTCACAGCCCCTACTCCTGAGCAACGATGCGACAAAGATTGGAGTGTCTGAAAATTGGGATGAAGAATGTCCAAGAACGATAATTAAAATGGGGCTCGGGCGTTGGCCGGGTTTGATCGGCCAACGCCACAATTCTAAAATTATCAAATTTTAAACAACAAATCAGATGAAAATTTAAGAAATCAATTAAGGTGAGAAATAAAACAGGAATAATACCTCGATCTGACCGTTCATCATTGGCGGCGTGTCCCCTGTGATCTCGCTTGGATCCACCAGAGTTCTCTCCTCAATCTGGAAAAGAACGACGAAGAACGCTGAAGAACACCGAAGAATGATCTAGGGAGAGAGAGAGAGAGAAGGGAAATTAGGGCTTTTCCTAATTCCACAAACAAATTTATAAACACTCTCGGAAACTCTACCGACGGGCGAGGATTCCGAAAACCCCGCGCCCGCCTATTTTATATCGCGCTTAGGAAAAACGCCCCATTTTGAACTCAACGGAAGTCTCAGATTTCCATTTAGAGGCTCATTTTGAATGTTATTTTAACTGAACATCAGTGATAAAAATCACAAAGTCATTATTTAAAAAAATACGATTTTCCCTTGGGTTACATCTCTCACAACAGGCTCGCGCCCACAACCTATACACCCTGCCTAGGATAAACAGCATGCTCCGTACACAACTATGCCCTCAGATTTCTGATCTGAGCTACCTTTTACGAGGAAACACAACCACACCACATGCATAGTTTAAAAACACATAACATTTTTATAAAATTTATTCTGGGCACACCAGGCCTCGGAATTAGACGTCATCTTTACGCCTAACTCTGGAATTATATTTAGAAACATTCCAAAGCCTTATAGGGAAAAAACCGGGTCTCTTAAAACATGATATGTGTTTTTAGAAAAATATTCAATAAGTTTATAAAGAATGAGGGATACAATAAATAGGTGAAAATAAATTTTTGTATTCAATGTGGAATCATTAATCCAAACATCCCTCAATTGATATATAATATGGTTTTTATGAAAATGTGTTTCATAAAGGTTGAATAAATGAAGATGCACTATTAATTCCATGAAATACACATGCACTGCTTATCAAGTATGTAGTGATGATACATATTCATGATTAGAAGCTAAAACATATAATAAAAAGGATAATATATTATTTGTAGAAATTTTTGACAATGTAGACGCATGATATATTTATGAGAATGATTCTAAATCCTAAAATGGTAAATAAAAATTTGATGAATTACATGAAAATTATACCAAGTTCAAAGAAATATATAAAATATTTAAGTGATAAATAAATTCCTTGTAAATTCATTTTTGTTATTGAAAAATACGATTTGCCTAAGAAAACGTTAAAATTTAAAATTATGTTGGAAATTTTGATTTCTATCTTCTCTTAAACAGGGTAAAAAAAAATGAAAGCATTAAAAAAAGAACAAGTACATAAATATTCATCACAGGTTTTAAAAAAAATTGAAAATTAATTTAATCATATACTTGGGAACCATATGTTATATAAAAATAAATTTTTAATAGGAACCCAAGTTAAAAAAAATGTTTTTTTAAAATAATTTTATTCATTGTTCCTAGAATAATAACATTCAAAATATAATTTATTTTTTCACCGTTGTTAAATAGGGAACTATAATAATATTTTGAATTGTAGAAATCAAAAATTTTGTTGAGTGAATCTTTTCGTTGAATTTATTTTTTTAAAAAAATTTAGTTCTAGTACTTTAGGATACAAAAAAACATTTTCTGGTTTCCTAATAATTGGTGAATAAATAGTTTAGAGCCAAGAGAACATGGGTTCTAAAACAATTTATTTTTTAATTGGTATTTCTATGGATAAAAGACTATAGACATCAATTAAAAATGATATTTAGATAGTGGATACTTAGGGAATATGAGTGGATATTTCTAAAATTTTATCTCGTTTTCCTAAATTGATTGAAACAATTACACTTTTAGGGAAACTTACAAGTGACTGGTTATGAGAGTTAGATAATTTAGAAACATAGGGATAATACCCATAATAAAATATTTATATATGTAGGTATTAAATCAAATTCTGATACATAAATCCCAAATTTGTGATGAAGGTTTTTTTTCAAATAAGGCATGTTTTGTTTTCAAATATAATTTTATTAAATTCAATACAGCATGAATGGATAATATTTAACTTTTATATCATAATTCTTTTTGTAGATAAGAATTTAATTTCTTAAATTATGAAAGAAACGAATCTTGGATTTGAAATTTAAGACATATAGGTTACTTAAAGGTAATTTTATTTTATATTAATTTCAACATAAACCGAACAAATATAAACAATGTGATTCATGACAAATTGGGAATGTAAAAAATCTAATCTTTTAAAAAAGTTAAATAGTTTCAATATATTGGACTCTAGGACATGTCCACATGTATATTCTGAGCCATCTAGAATAATAATATTAATAGGAAAATATTTTTATTATTTTTTAGTTTATTATTTATATATATTTAATTATGATTTATTTTTATGTGTTAAAATAGTGGAATGTTCTATATTTGTAAATTTTTACAAATTGGTTCAAAAAAATATTCAATATTTATTTCTTTAAGAAGTGACCTTGTGATATAATTTTAAAAATTTGTGTTCAATTCATAATATTCAAAACATAAAATAATGCATACTTCTTCTTCCCCCATGAATCCTCAATAGAATTGTGTTACAAAAAGGAGGAATTGGTCATGCATGAAATTTCTTAGTCTATAATATGTATATTAATTTTATATTACTTTCTCATCCCTATTCTCATTTATTATTTCAAAATGTATTTATCAGTCGAATTTCAGAAGAAAAAAAGAAACTATTGGAATACTAGCTCTTGGAACTGATATGTCTCTAGAAAACATGGTGTTCCATCTTTATTAATCAATTGGTGGTCAAGTGGAAGAAACATTAATACCTATTTACACCGCGATATTCAAATTTTTTAATTAATTAAATAACATAAATAGCTTGTGATGATCAAAATATTGGGTTTAAATTAAACATAATAATCTACTAAAATTATTTTATTTAAACATGGAAATTATTACATAGTCATTAAGTTAACACATATGAATTAGACTTACTATGTTAGAAAAAAATTATAGTTTAAAATTCTAAATAATAAATTCCACAAAATCATCTGACTAGAAATAAAATAATTGTAATTTTACGAAATAGAAATTTTTTCCTGAAGAACGATACATATCTCTAAAAGAATGTTTAGCCTCACTTTGAACATATGTTTTAAAATTAATTATGAAAAAAAAAATATAAACTTATTTGAAAAAAATAACATATAAAAATTATCATAAAGTAAATTTTTCATATTTTTCTAAAAAGTTTCATTTTTTAAGGAATGATGAAAAATTCAATTTTTATTAATAATAGTCTTTTCATTTAAATCATTTACAATACCCATTTTCATTTAATTTGGGATGAAATGTTGCATTATTTCAATTAAATGTTAATTAATCCAAATTAGTTATGTGGTATCATTTTTTAATGAATTATAATATAAACCAATTTCATAATTTGACTTTTTTTCTTTTGGAAGACTATATTTTCATGTCATATTCTAGTCAAATATTAAATTAAAATCATTCACTCAAATGAGTTGAATATGGAAAATAATCTTCAATATTTGAAATGAGAATAGTTTATATTTTCTAATTGGTTTATCATAAATTTTTCCATAATGAATTGTGGATACAATAATTATTATTTACCGTGGTTATTGTAAAAATGAGACTATATGGTCTATATTAAAAATGAAATGTTTAACCCCACAATATTTATAAAAACACTATTTTTAAATAATTATTAAAACTATTTAATTTTAATGTAACTATTATAAACTAGAAATTAAATTAGTTGGTATGAATGATATTAAAAAAATAATGAAATATAAAAAAGGTACAACTTTGTACAAATTCATTGATTAATTCTTAACAAAAAAGTAATCAATTTTTAGTATGCCAATACTTTTTTTCAGAAATAATATTTTATCCAAAATAAATTTTATAAATTTTTGTGAGAAATTATTATAAATATTTTTTGTAATTTATATAAATTATATTTTATAAAAATAATATATGTTTTTAAATTAAAATACCAATATTATTTTGTGATGATTTTTTTTATTTTTCTAAAATGAATGATTTTCTAGTGGATAATAAAATATACAAATTTTTATGGAAATCAATATTTCAATTTAAATCATTTTCCAATCTTCAAATTTTTAAACGGTTTTATAAAAAATTACTTCTATTTTATATGAATAATTTAATTAGGTGAATTGTGATCAATTTTATTATTGAATTTTTTATAAATTAAATTTTATAATTAAATAGGAATTCTTATGAAAAACTGTATTTTTTTTCAAAACAGTGTTTTTCATTGTGTTTTTCATATTTATGTAGAAATTATTATCTATAACATATGAGAAAATAATTTCATGAAATTGATTTTTCTTTAGATTCAGCTATCCAAATTTATCATTGGATGAGTTTTTTTATATTTTCGGAAAAATTATATCTTTTGTGGATAGTAAAAAATATTATTCTTATGAAATAAAAAAAATTTATAATACCAACAAGAAAAATAAATTATATAAAAATTCAAAAATTATATATGCATACTAATTAATTATAATATTATATAGATAATATTCCCAAATTATTGAAAAAATATATATTACATTTTATTCCATAATAAAAATGAAACTCATTTTTAGTGCGGATGCAGAGCCTGCTAAGCGGTGGAAAAATATTATTTGGTATCATAAAAATACTATCTCAGTTGAAATAATTAATTTTAAAAAAAATTATATATTAAATATTCTTTATGATTTTTATGTCTTGGAATTATTTTTAAAGGTAGATAAAAAGTGGGTTATCCAAATGCTTGTGTAGTGTATCGCATATTCCAGAAATTTCAAAACTACACATGAAATTTGTTATCATGATATATATGTGAGTTAAAATTAATATTTAACTGATATATATGTTGATATTTTTATTATAATAAATTTATTTTAATTACAAATATATTTTTATATTTTTTAAAAAATTTATGACTACCTTAAATGCTTGCGAGACACTAATATGTATTTATTTATTTAACAGGAAAACAACATAAATATTGTTAAAAATATTTAATGTAATATAATGTGAAATACTTAAGGTTATACAAATAAAAAATATAAATATATGTAAATAAAATTTCTAGGATATAATAAAATAATAAAACTAAATTTCACTTTCATTATGGATATTTTTAATTTCAATGCAATGAATATTATCAAACCTGACAATAGTGATATTTTATGATAATAATAATTTTATTAATTTTTAAAAAATCATAAATATAATAAATAAAAACAAATGGGATAATATTTGATCTGAACATTCATCCATTATTCATTTATAGTCTACTTTAAATAATTTTAATGACAATATGATCATTATTATATAATCATTTGTTAAATTCCAAAAGTGCCCCTAATATTAATTATAAAATGGAACCTCCTACCATACTTTTCACATAACATTGATCAGTATATCTCAACCAAAATCAAACAATTCCTCCTAAAAATTCCTTATCAGTGTTCTTGAGGTTCTTTCCCTTCAAAAATCTAAATACTATATACCTTAATAAGATATCTAAAGTGAGTCTATGGAAGAAGAGGTAGTCATATGTACTAACTCATTCGTATTTATTTATTCTTCTTCTTCGTATTCATGTGTTTTATTGATCATAAATTAATAAATAATGTATAATAAATATATTCATATATTATTATGAGAATGATATTACCATATTTCACCTTTTATCTATCCTATGAAAAGTAAAAACATTACTCGTGTATACATATGTCTTATCGTCACCATGTAGCATGATCATTTGTTTTTAATCACAAATTTTATTAGATAGTAATTAATATAGAACTAATGAATATATATGATATATATTAAAAAATTATGATTCTAGAAAGGTTAATTACTCTTTTTCATTAATATCTTCCATCCATCGAAAAATGAAATCATTATTCAGGAATATGTAAAATATATAGTCTCCATTAACAGTGTAATTCATTTTTCAATATCTATACTAATAAAATATATATATATATATATATATGATCTATGATATTTACATCAGAAATAATATTTCATGCTTTTTGATATATGATAAGAGGATGTGGAAATAATTTACAAAAAAATAAACACATGAAATGTGAAGCAATTACCAAATAAACTAGTGATTTTACCATTGAAATGATGTTAAACCGGTGATAAAATATTTTAGTTGAGTCATATATCATACCATATATATATATATATTTGATGTATTTTTTGTTATGGTAATTAATTTTTCAATTTATTTTGTTTAATTCATGGGGCTGGTGATTACCATGTAAACAATTATTAAACATTTTTTTACAATCTCATCTTTATTTGAGATTATTTATATTTCATTCTCCATTAGGGAATTTTTGTATTCAAAGTCCATGTTTAAAAAAAATAAATAAACATTATTATAAAATATTTACTTTGTAATCAATAGCATGTATGACTCATAACACCAATCATGTAAGGTACTTTAATATCCTGAGAATTTACAAAATTATTAGTATTTTAAATAAATTTAATATTTTGAAATGAAAAAAACACGATGTCATATTATTCCATAGTAAATAATTAATTTCATCAATGGCATGCGTTACACGCAAGGCAAAGTTTTACTAAACAATAATATATCAATGAAAAAATATTATTTGGTATTATAATATATAACCTAGCCGTTAAATGCGATGTTATGAATTGTATTATCTAACTTATTTGAATAAAATTTTAAAAAAAATATAAAATTATTTCATTGGTTTCAAAAATAAATGTAAATGAATATAAGTATTAAATGAATATAAAAGGAATTTTTTTATAGAAAACAATTTTTATCCTCAATTCGGTGTTTTATTCTAATAAATTTAAATAATTAGTTATTAATATTAATTATATATATATATAATATATTTAAAAATATATTTATGGAACTCATAAAATAGGCTTAATATTAATAAGATGATAATAAACTTAATATTATGTTTAAAAATATAAATTTTTATAAAGGCAATTTTAACTCCATTAAATGGTATATTATTTGAATTATGAATTTTGAAAATTTTATAATTATTAAATGTCAAATTAAAATAAATATCTGAAATTGTATCACCAAAATTAGGTTAGGGTAAATTTTTGATATTTTTCAATGATGTTTCATTTTTTGACAAATAGTGAAAATGTTGAATTTTAATTCAAAACGACTTTTTCATCAATTTTATCTATAAGTTAAAATTATATTTTAAATATATTTTTACGTAAAATTATATAAATTATACAATATTTAATCTAATTTAGGTCATTTTAATGACTTTATTTTTGAAATTGGATATAAACACATCTCAAACTTTTGAATGTTTATAATTTATAAAACAACAATGTCATCTTGTCTATGGGATTAAATGAAACTTAATTTCTGAAATATGGTTATTTTAATTTGGAAAAATGGATTCCATATTTGGAATAAAAATAATTTATAATTTATATTAAGGATAATATATTTTTTACATAAAATAATAGTGAATTTAATTAATAATTAATTATAGTGATTAAGAGTACAGTTAGCCTAACAAGGGACTGGACCTTAATCTTAAGAGCCAAAATGAAATATTAGCTTATCAAAAATCCATTATGTGTTCATATTTATACCCCAAACTACACTTTTAGATTTCTTTCACTATTGTGGCCAAATTTCATTAAAAATAATGGGTGGAATTCTATTTTTAAACAT
This sequence comes from Viscum album, assembly GCA_963277665.1. NCBI lineage: Eukaryota > Viridiplantae > Streptophyta > Magnoliopsida > Santalales > Viscaceae > Viscum > Viscum album. The sequence goes on along the minus strand of OY728133.1, from coordinate 185,269,200 downwards.
TAACAAGAATGTCACTCCTCCACCTCTATAAAAAGGCACTCACCCAACCCACTTATTCACTCATCTAAAGAAAAATTGTATCAACCAAGATCTAACCATATAGTTCCTCAAAATACCTACTATCATCCAAAAATCCTCCTTTTTGGTGGGAATCCATCCATAGAATCCCTTTGGTGCAAACCATAAGGGGTTATACAAATAAGAGGTAACATCTTTCCTCAAGATCATTTGTTTTATTATTATTTTCCTCCCCATAAAATATTATTATTCCATTATTATATAATAATTAAAGTATATTAAATATAATAATAATTTTTTATTCTATGGGATAGACCTGAACATACACACACATTCATCTAATGGGTAAGAAACTTACCATTTATGTGTACGGTGAACTACCGCCTCATAAAATGATATCTTTTGTTTTTCTAATAAAAAATCTAAGGGATGAAAGTTATTATAGAAACTATATTTATATGTATATATGATATATATGATATTTATAATGACTTAATTATTATTTAATTCATATATAATAGATAATATTCTGATTTTCATTTTTTGTAAATACGATTACATCATTTGTCAATGGGTTGTCTACCACCCCGACAATGTGATGTGATTCATTCAAACTATACATAAAATGATTAAATTATGGTTTCATAAAACATATGAGAAATATATGAAATAATTATAATATTATAATTATAATTTAAAAATATATAATTTTCATTTCAATATTTTAATACGATAAAGAAATGAATGTAGCTTTCATACATACATACGACCAACTGTTTCAATATAAAGGAAATTTCATTTATTATCACAAAATGTCATGGATTATTATGAATTCATATATAATGAATATATAAGATAATTTAATTATGTTATAAATACTTAATATGATTAGGTAATGAACTATGTAATGAACTATGTAATACTAACCACAAGCAATGTGTCAAAACATACTATAAGAAATAAGAAATTAACACACTGAATAGTGATAATAACAAGAGTTTGAAATCAAACATGTACTAATTTATTATAATAAGATCATAAATGATATAATAAATATTTATTATGGTTTTGGAATAAGTTATTAACATTTTTAATAGAATTATGCAGGAAGGTAAGGGATGTTCACCTGAAAAGGAAAAACAAGTTAGGAGATTTTCATCCCACTTTTTACATATGTTACATAAATTTCATATTCACAACATACTTATTTTGTGTAGTGTATCTACTTTCAATTTTGTTATATGATACCATAAATTTTTTTATATTCATGAAATTTTTTTAATTTACATTTTATTTATTTTATCAAAGGGAATTATACAGATCATACCATGTGGTAAATAATTTCATCACCATATTCCTTTTCATTTGGTTATATTACTTCCTCATTGTCATTAATATTTTATGACTTCATGAGTAATCATTTATTTACTATATATTGTTGTATACCAACTTCTTTCATGATTATTTACATTTTAAAAACATATTTTATTCATTTATTTATTCTCACATCAATGTTATGATCTTTTCTATGGTTTACATCAGAATATCATTATGATATAAATTATTTAAACTTAAATTTCTATTAGTTATAATTACATTATAATTGAATAACAAAAGAATTAATTTTCAAATAATATTGTAATTCATGACCATTTTAATGTAATAGTTCCATTTTTTTACTCTTGGATATCAAAATGTTTTATATAGTGTTTCAAGAAAAACCGACATCATTTCTCTCTTCAGTCAGATATACTATTTTCATCAAAAAAACCTACATCATAAAAATGTTTAAAAAAATATAAAATGATTAATTAATGTAATTTTTAGCATTTTTTATTTTACTAATGATTTCAAAGGAATTTTTTTTGTCATCGTTCAATTAAGGATCTTTTCTAAACTTTTTACCTTTGAAAGGAACGTAAATTTTTCATTGTACGTCATATATGGATTTACACATCGTTATTCCATCGAAGCATCCTTTGATAGTTTAAAAGGTTAATTTCTAAACAAAATTTTGTTTTTAAAAGCTATTAACAAAAAAATTAAAAATGGATTCCAAAAAAAATTATATTTCCTTTAATAATTTATTTAATGTTCTTATTCTATTTAATCAATGACAAAAATAATTATTCTTACTATAATGTGTATATGACATATTTTTATCATATTTATTATTAATATTTTTGGTTTTTATTGAAATTACAAAGGATAGTATTGAAATTAAATTACTTGATTTCTTTCATACCCCCTATATAAAATCATAAGGATTTACACATAAATATAATATAGAATATAATGTACAAAACACTGAGTATATTTAAAAAAACACATGGTTATTATAAATATTTTAACAATATTGTTAAACAAAAATTTTACAATTATTTTTATTGAATTTAGGAAAATAGACACACATAGTTGTGATTTATCGTATATTGATAGTATGATAGGATTGACTTAATTGTTTTAGTGAATACTAACATTACCCTTTTGAATAGAAATTTAACCCTAATGAATTGTAATATATAAATTTTGAATAGTAAACTAGCCTTATGAATAGTAAAATCACTCATGAATGTATAAATTAAATTTATGCCTCTTATAAATGATGCTATGATATAATTATAACATAGTATATGTAAATAAATGTTTTACGAATAATAAATTTGGTGTCAGTATTGTTATAAAACAAAAATATTTAATTTGAATTGTATTATTTATATAATGATTCCAAATAAATTATATTTTCATAAAATAAAATCACAAGATACTAATTTTATTTCATATGATTATAATATAATTTTATGTGAACATTGTTGATTTTTTAATGTGTCATAAAATCAGTTATAATTTTAAAATTTGTAATTTTCGTGAAAATGGCGATTTTATTTAGAAATTTAATTTATCTTATATAGAAAATTAGTTTCATAAAATATAGTTAGTTTTTTATATATGTGTGTAAAAAAGGTTATGATTTTTTTTGTGATTTTATTGAAATATATTAATTTGTAATGAATAGTAAGTAATTTAGTTTTTAAGAAAGTACGTAATTGTTTGATATTGTCAAGAGGAATATATGATGTAAAATTTATTAAACTTATAGAAAAAATTTTATAAAAATTTTATAAGATAAATTTTCTATGGAAATAATTCAGAAAATATAAATTATATTTTGGTTGATAAGTATAAAAGTACCATTATAGTTTTCGACACAGTGTATGCGCCACCATGGAAAAAAACCAATTTTCTTCCATAAAAATAATAATTAATACTTGAAAATTGTATTCACAAACATATTATTAATTATTATGGATTTTTTGTCTGATAATATATAATTATATAGTTATATAATATTAATCATTCCCAAAAGCATGTACAATGCTAGTGTACGGAAAGAAAAGACAAAATAAAAAATTTATTAATATGTCTTGTAATTTATATGAGTGAATATATATAATGAATAGATATATAATTTTATTTTGAATCAAATTCATTTATTTTTACTTTTTTTATGTGAAATAGTTATCATTAATTATTATGAAATACTGTTGTAGTGTTTGTGCAGAAATAAGAAAAATAAATAAGGTTTTATTAATTAAAATTATATAAATTATTAGATGACCCATAATCAGGAGAAATATTTTTATATAGTCAATTATAGAAAATTTTCATATTTTTATTCAAATTTGTAAATTCATCAATGCACATGAATTTCCTTAAAGCCACTATAATATTTTATTTCAAAAACAATTCAAGTTGTCACATTATAGTTTATAATTTCTATAATATTTTTATATGAGTTTTTTCGATGTTTTATTTGAACAATACTAGTCTTTAGAAATAGAATAAATTTATTTTTCTCATATAATTTTAGTTTTAATTTTTAGATGACCAATATATACTATAATAGCTTTAACAATGATGATGCTTTAATTTTCTAATTATTTAATAAATATTATTACAAATAAAAAAATAAAAAACTAAATTTAATTTGTTAATTTTAAGATAATTCAGGTTCTTAATAGATAAATATTAGGTATCTATGATATAAAAAAAATTATTTTAATTTTAATATTTTTTAGATCATTTTAATTTCATAGTTTTGAATAGTTTTTATTTTGGAATATTTTAATATTCATGAATATAATATTTTACGAAATTAATAAAAATCAAAAAATTATTGAAAAACATTTTATTAACATTACTTATAAAATGTAATGAATTTTATTTTTTTGTCCTTTTTATAATTATTGAACACAATAATAAATTTATTATAATTTATTAATTTTGGTAACTACTTTGTTACCCCTCACCTAGCTTATAAAATGAAGAACATTCCTTAAAAAATATTCATCTCCATGAGCCTTAGACTAAACTCTTCCATATTTATATCTCCACATACATTTATACATTATAGTAATTCTGGTCTCCCAAAAATACCTCTTCAAATAGCCTGAAGAGGATCAGAAAGAGAAATGTTTCTATAGGAAAGATTCATTTTTATTCTCTTTTAAATTATTTTCACTTATACATTTTCCTTAAATTCTATCCAAGGATTAATGAATATTATATTTTATTTTATATAGTATAATTTTTCTGTTTTTATGGTATATGGATCATAAACTATACTATTTTCTTCTTTTATTGTTAAATAACGAACTCACCATCCAATGTGTGTCAATTCGCCACCATTGTGGATGATGATTTTTCTTTTCACATTAACAAAATCTTAAGAATATTTAATTCAAATGTAATTGTTTAAAATGACCTATATATATATGTTTTCAAAATGGGATTATTATTTTAGTTTTCAAGAAAGACTATAATAACCCATGCTTGGAAACAATGAAAAGAATGCACCTAAAATAATGGAAATATAATAATATTGTTACTAAATGGGTGGAAAATGTTATAAGAAGATAAAATAATGTATTATAAACATACGTTTAGTTCACTATGAAATTAATAACAGCAGTTTATCCATTATAAATTCGTTTTGACCATATTATAAAGAATTTGAACCTGACGAAATGGATATATTAACTCAATTTCCATTCATTGAGTTAAACATCTATGTCATCGGTTATGTTTTTATATTAATATGTTTGAATGACCTATTATTGTTTTATAATATATATCCACTTATATTGTGTGGTTTTATATTTTTGACACATAATTCTGTCATTTATTTTTCCTCAATCTAATGTTAAGGTCTTTATAAGTGTCAATTTCACAATCTCATAGTTATCTATGATTGTTAATATGTATGTGTTTATTAGGACATATTTAACATACTCATCCATACAATATTAAATATTTTAAAAAGGAATATTTTTAAGGATTTATATAAGTAATCAGTTACTAGAGGTTCATTTTAAATGTATTCATGAATTATTCTTCTAAATCATTCTCATTCATGTCCATGTTTTCAAAATGGGTTGAATGGATTTATTTATAAGGATAAGAATAATTTAAAATAATAATTTTACAATTTCACTGAAATATATTAAATTGTAATGGGACAGTTGGATTCAAAAAAATTATAATTTTAATGCCTTCTTTTATAAATGAATGACTTTTAAATAAATGATTTCAAAGTAAAAAAAGAGTATTATTTCACCAAATATTAATGATTTTATTATAGTATTTTCATCTATTTCAATACCCTGGGAGATTTTTTGGTATAGTTTTTATTAATAACTTATGATATCATCTAACATATTTCATTGAAGTGTTTATAATTAGTATGCATATGGATGTGCTATCTTGATACAATTCACCATATTACTATTAATGTATAGTGATTTTGTATACCGATTGGTGAATGTTATTAAAATTTCAAATGTTAGTTTCAATATGAATTTATATGTTGACTATGCTCCACCCATTTTACATGAGGAATTCATTTTACATAGTATGTGTCTATTGGGGCCTGCTATAGCCCCTTGATGCATCGATAGGTCTCCTGAGACAAACTAGTATGGGTATTGACAAATGTCTTAGCCGATTATGTATGGAGTCTTGGCCAAATCCTCGACGGTATGTGTGTTATGTCCCAATTTATGCATTCCTTAATTATGAACTAGTGATTGATAGTCAAAGTGATTATTCAACAAGTAGAATATCCATTGATATGTTATATTGTATAATTATGTATTTAGCTTTAATTCATTACATATTATGATGAAGATTATGTTTTAATATGATGTGTTCTTCAGTTAATCACCTTTCATTATAGTTTATTTTTAGCTTCATCTGAATTCTTACCATTACTAGGAATCAGAGATAACCCCTTTCATATGTTTATTTTATCCTAGATAAAGAGATGAATTTTATGAATGAGATGAAAATATAATCTTTATGAATAATATTATTTAAAAAGTATACTTAATGATATATTTAATTATAGGTTTTAATGTTGAACTTAAGTATGTATCTTTTTTTCCAAAGATACTAATATATTTAGTCCTTTAGGATGTGTCTTCCTTGTTTATATGAAAATTTAATAAATTAAGCCACCATCTCTGGGATAATAGTTTTTGAGTCCTTATAATTGGTATCATAGCCTCTTTAGTAGAAACCATATAAAATATATTTAAAAACCTTATATTAGGGAACATAACCCTAAGATAGAATTTGAGGATAAGAATGGAAGAAACCCATACTATTTTGGTATGGTAGAGATTATATGGATATTTTTTAGAAAAACATCCATTTCTAGATCCTACAAGTGGATGTGGTTCTAGAACATATGTACCTATGGGAAACAACTTCAACAATGTGTCAAAATCATGAATCTAGGAATCCTGATAAACAACAATGGTCCTTAAAATGCACATGGTTTGACACTCTTTTTGGATATTCTTATGGTAAATCAAAAATTTATAACAACCCATTATAATGGTTTTAAAAGTAAATATTTCCTGAAAGAAATCTTTATTAGGATAATGAAATTAATTACACAAAAATGATTCAATTTATGTATGTTATTTCACTAGAATTGAAATTATACCGTATTTTTCATAATGTTTTGATATAATTTATAGTATGAAATTGTATAGAAATGATGCCTACCATAAGTAATTGGAATCACATCAATGAAAACAATCCAAAGAATATGAATGATTCTTCATTCAATGGTTTTAGGCCAGTATTCCAAAGAGAACTAGTCACTCAAACATTCACATATTATAATGAGATAGTGTAATGTCCTGACATGAGGGAGATATAATTTTTTAATTATTGTGTCATTAGAATGAATTAATAGAATAAGTGTTTAACTAAGAAAATGATAGAAAAATTTAATAAGGGAAATAAATATTTTCCCACATGTGATAATTGTGGATGAAAAAACCATTGTACATGCATGAAAGGAATGAGATTTTTTGAAAAGTGGGCGGAGAAAGGCCACCATTTTTGTGATTGAGAGGGTAAGAAAATGTATTCCAATGTACAATGATTTAATTTCAAGGATATTGGGCCCTACTAAATTAATTTCCCATTCATCAAATTAATATAACCTAAAAAAATAAAGTGGAATGTGTTCAAGATTTTTCTAATACCACAGATGAATAATAATCATTTACGATATTATATTTAGATTCATGAATTATATTATTTTAGTCCATTAATCAATGATTTAAAAGTTTTATGTATTATATAATATATAAGGATTGTACTACAATACTATTTAATTAAGTATTTGAGGTCTTATAAGGAATGGTACCAAGGAAATATAACTAAGTAGCAAGTTAAATGTTAGAAAAATATATGGGTGAGGGAAACGAAACCATTAAAATGTTTTGGAAACTAAGGCATTTATTTTGAAATTAATAGATTATTGATTTGGATAACTAAAATTCGATAGAACATACTATCATCGATCTAAATAATGGACTGTCGATAATGTGGTAGAGTAGACAACATTTTGTACTTAAGGAATATATCAAAATTCCAACGTTTTATATTAATTAATTAGGAAGAATGAGTATATTCAATATTGTTTTATGGTAAATAAATTTCATACCATGATTCAATAGAATTCAAGGAGAATTTAATCACTTATTTTCATGTGATGATTAAGATCCACTTTATGTCTTTTAATAAGTTCATTATGGATGTTTGATGACCATATTTATAAAGTGTTGGATCATGATATTTTGGAAAAGTGAACCATTTATGAAATGGTTGAATTTGATATTTGGAAAAGGTTTTAGAGATTATTTTACCATATGATACATGTTGTTCTACGAAATGATGTAGGAATAGTTAAAGGAACATCCAAAGGATAAGATAGTGTTTATAGAAACATAACATGTACTCATATTTCCATACATTACTTAAAGTGAAATAATTTTTCAACATTAGGGAAGGGGTCTTGAAACAAAAAATGACATCCTACTACATTCTTTTTAGATGTTGGTTTTCCGCAATCATATTTTCAAGTATCAACCTTTTCTACGTAAAATGTAAAATTTAGAGGAATCAATTTATTGATGATTGGGGGAATATAATATCCTAAGGATTCATAAGATAATTTAATATTTTATTTAACAAACACAACAGTAGGTATCTGCGAAAAAACACTTCGTTATCATAATTACTTGAAAAAGATAGTTAAACGTAGTTTTTCAACTTTTGTGAATAGAATTTTGAAAAAATGACTTACACAAATATGATTTTTAAGATAATTACAATCTGATAGGATCAAGATAATATATTTAGTGAAGAGTAACATAAACATATTGAATAGTAATGTTACCCTTATCAATATTAATATGACCCTTATGAGTAGTAAACCGTCCCACTGAATAGTAACCACACCTATGAAGGTATAAATAAAATTTAGGCATCCTAGAAATTAATGTATGATATAATTATATAATATTATAAGCAAATAAATGTTTATGAATTATTAAATAAGTATTAGTATTTTTATAAAACATAATTGTTTATTTTAATTTTAATTATTAATATAATTATTCAAAGGAAAAGTTATTTGAACAAAATAAACTCATAACTAAATATTTTTATATATTATTATATCATATGATTTTATTATACTTTAGATATTTTTTTGAAGTGTAAAAAAACTTTTGTAATTTTAAAATTTTCATTTTTTGAGAAAATGATGATTTTAATTATAAAATGAATTTCTCATATTTAGAAAGTTATTTTTATAAAATAGATTAAAATTTATAATTTAATTATTAAAAAAATTTGTTGGGTTATTTAGTTGTATTTTTTTAAATATTTGAATTTTTGGTGAATAGGAAAAAAATACAAATTTTTAAAAATTCCTATATTTTTTGTTTTCATGTCAATAACTATTTATGATTTATTATTTCATAACATTATTAATTAAATAAATAAATATTTTACAAGATAAATTATGTATAAGATATTTTAGTGTAAATAAAATTGTTTTTCTTGGTAAGTATAAATGCACCACTGTCATTGTTGATGCAATGTCTGTGTCGCCCTCACCATGCCAACTTGTTTCCTAAAAATAATAATTAAAAGCTATCAATTATTTTCACAACCATATTATTAATTAATATAGAATTTTCTGGTAGATAATTTTTAATTTTATAGTTATATAATTCTTTTCTTATAAAAAATCGTATGCAATGCATGTGTAGGGCCAAAAAAAGTGAAAATAACAGTTTTATGAAGTTTTCTTGTTATGTATATGAGTTAATATACACAATGAAGTAATATAGAATTTTATATTCAATCTAATTAATTAATTTTTAATATATTAATTTAATTTATTTTTGTATATATGATATAACAAAAATTATTTTTTACACAATGCTGATACAAATCTTTTGCAAGAATAAGAAAATTCAATATAGTGTTTTTAATTAAAATTATATGAATTTTAAAATGACTCATTTTTTTTGTTAAAACATTTTAATAATAATGTTTCTATCATTATAATTTTTTAATTATAATTTAGGAAATTTTATACACACATGAATCACTTTATATTATTTAAAAATATTTATTTCAAAAAGAATTCATGTTGTCACATTATATTTTTTTAATTTATCTAATATTTTAGTAGTTGGTTTTCCAAAAGTTAAATTATTAAATGAATAGTATTTGTAACAATAGTGAAGTTATATTTCTCATAAAATTTTAATTATTATATTTATATATCAAATAAATACCACAATGGACTTCAAAACTATGATTTAGTATTAATTAAAATTATTGAATAAATAAAAATAATTATGTGAAAATAAAAAAAATGAAATTTGATGTTTTATGCTAATTTATGTTTTCCCTCTACTAATATAATGTTTATATGATATAATAAAAAAATATTCTAATATGAAACAATATTTTGATGTGTTTAAATTCAGTGTTCTAAATAGTTTTTATTTTCACAAAAATTAGTTTGCATGAATAATATAGTTTATTAATTTATTTAAAAATAAAAAAATAATTACAAATATCAAAAAATGATAATAATAATTACAAAATGAAATTAAATTTATTTTTTTGGACTATTGGGATGTCTAAAAGCCTTCAATAGATTTATTATATTTTAATAATTAGTATAATTCCGAAGTTACACCTCACCGCACTTATAAAAGAAGGATCATTCCTTCATAACAATTCATCATCATGAGACTTATTTCTCTACTATAATATAAAAAATTCCATTCCCCTCATGATTTTATACATTATTTTTCATCTGGTCTATCAAAAGACTAGTTATAAAATCTTATGGAGGTTCTTAAGGAGAATAGATTCAAGGGGTATGATTCCTTTTTCTTCGCTTTTAAATTATTTTCACATATACCTTATTCTCACATCCTATACAATGATTCATGAAAATTATAGAATCATATATACACAAATATTCTATTGTATTTATGATATATTAAGTGTAAAAACTCTTATAATAATATTTTATTTTTAAAAAATGAAATCACTGTCCGTGGTGTGTCAATTCACTGCCCCTATTAACAATGAGTTTTCATTTCACTTTAAAAATAAATGGGATTTTTTAATTCACATATTAAATTTTTAAATGAAATAAATATATATTTTATTATTAATTCTGTATTATTATATCTTTTGAATATTAATACCATAAAAAATGACATTTGAAAAAATAAAAAGAATACACCAAAAAAAAGGAAATAACAAACTGTTAGTAAAAAATGGGTAAGAAATTTTTTAAGAAGATTATTTAAGGTATTATAAACCAGAATTTAGATCTATAATAATTTAAGAACATTATTTAAAACATTACAAATGATTTTAGAACAAATTTTATAGAATTCAAACATGATGTATGGGATATCTTATCTCAATTTCCATTCATTGAGTTAAACATCTATGTTATCCATTTTGTTTTTTTAAAAATATATTGGAATGAAATATTATGGTTTTATACTATATATCTGCTTGTATTTTTTGGATTTATATTTCTCAAAAATAATAATTTCTTTTATTTTTTCTCACTCTAATGATACGATCTTTTTAGTAGATAATTTAACAATCTCATTATTATTCAAGATTGCTTATACATAAGAATTTATTAGGGAATATTTATCATCAATATCCATGTTATCATTTAAAATAAATTCCTAAGAAACATTTTTGTGGTTTTAGGTATGAAATCTTATACTAAAACATAATTTCAAATATTTAATGATTTAATCTTCTAAATTTTACTCATTCATGAACATGTTTAAAAAATGGGTTTTAGGGATTTATATATATGGAAATAAATATTTTAATATAATAATTTTAAAATGTATTTCAACTATTTCAATTTGAATTAGGACACTTCGATTTAAAAAAATATTTTTTGACTTCCTTCTTTAATAAATTATCATATTTTGAATAAATGTTTCCAATGAAAAGAATGTATTTTTATTAATAATTAATGATTTTTAATGTATATTAATATATTTCAATGCCCTTGTTGATTATTATGATTAATTGGGATAATGATTTTATTAAGTCATATACAATATTCATTTTATTTTTTTTATGATATGTTTATTTTTGGATGTGTTATCTTGATATCATTCACCATATTGCATTGAATGACTAATGATTATGTTTAGTGATTAGGGAATGTTATTTTGATTTCATATATTAGTATAAATTTTAATGTATTTGTTTCTTAGGTTTCTCCCATTTCATATGAGGAATGAATTTGAATTAGTCTGTGTTGGGCATGGCCTACTATAGCACCTTGATTCATCGGTAGGTCTCATTAGAAAATCTAGTTTGGGTAGGGGAAAATGTTGTCCCTGATTATGTATTATGCTTTGGCCATAGCCTTGATAGTATCTTTATGATGTCCCTAATTATGAATCCCTTCATTATGACTATTGAAGGAAAGTCTATGTGGTTATTCGACTAATATAATATACATGGATATGTTTTATTATGGTATTATTTATTCATCTTTTATTCCTACCATATGATGCTCAATATTAGGATTTAATGGAATGTGTTATTTTGTAATTCATTTTTCTTTATGATTTATTTTTAGATTATACTAAATTTGAACCCATATTTTGGATTATACCTCACCCCTTTTTATGTTTATTTTCCCCACGATATCAACATGAATTTTTTGAATAAAATGAACTGATAATCTAGAAGAATAAGATTTTTTCTAACATAGTCTCTATGATGTATTTAATTTATAGTTATAATGTCAAACTTATGTATATATCTTGTTTTTATAAGATAATAAACTATTCAATCCATTAGGATGCTTCGTCATTATTTATATTCCAATGTAATAATGTATGGCACTGACTCCAGGTGATTGGTGTTGGGGTACTTAAACCATTGACCTATTCGATTTCTATTGATAATTGAATATTATGTTTCCATTAAATATCAATATCATTTTTCTTGTATATGATTATTTCCTAAATCATATACCATTTTTACATATAGTTGGTACTTAGGAGATATTTCATTTATTAGGGAAATATTTATAAATCCCAATATTCTTGTCTATATGGATATTTGATAATGCTTGTTGTTAAATTGATTGTTGATATATGAGGAATTCTTTGGACATGTACGACGCTGGTACTAAATACATAAACATAACTTAAAAATGCATTGATTATATCATGGGAAGAGTCAGCTGGCAGACCTTATATGTATTTTTACCCAATATGCTAAACCATTTTGTGAAAGGCCTTGATAGTAAAGTTACGATGTAACAAGGAAACATGGCATCCAATAATTAATCATTTCCCTCATTCAGACTCAGTTATTATTTATCCATGAGATTTTGATTCAACATATCTTAGCATGCATTTAGAATTATGTTTATTTAATAAATGGGGTGTGAATTAGTTTTTTATATTTCTATAATCATTATGTTTCATCTAGTAATTTAAATAGAATGTGTTTTTAGTTATCACCTTTCTATATTGTTTCTCAATTTAGTTTATTGATTATATGGAATGATTTTCGAATAATTACATTTCCATGTGGACAATTATCATCTAATAATTATTACTTATACAATAAATGTCATTAATGATCATTTATGATCTTCCTTATTTTGTTTCCCTTCCCTGGGAATATAAGAACTGTAATATGAAAGACATAAATGGATATGCTAGAAGGAATAATATTTTTATTACTTTTTAAAGATTACATATTTTCTAATCAGTGTATTAATTTGAAATACAAGAATCATATTTGTATCTTATTAACCATGAATTCTAAACTGATTGGTCCATTGGTATTTGATACCATATAATAATTATAACATAATGGTAGTAGGAATCATCTCCAGGTTTCTCTAGTCAGGTAAAAATAGTTTGTATCTAAGGAAGTTTAGTATAAACCTAGGAAAATAGATTTATAATATATGAATTAGGTAACACAACCTTAATGTACATTTTTATCATTAGTATAGAGGAACATTATATAATTTTTTAAGGTATATATTTTTTTGTTATTCCTAGTAATACAACCTTGTTATGCTACAATAAGTTGATATTTTTCTGGAATAGATGTACCTAAGGGTAATAACACCAAAAACATGCATCAGGAATGAATTAGCATAACCCAATATATGACCACAAGCCTTACCTCCCACATAGCTTGACACTCCCAGGGGATATGATTTGGATAATTCACATTTTCTTTAGAAACTATTTTTAAGGAATTTAATAGGCAATAAAAATGGTTTACCGAGGTTAGTACTAAGGTTTTTTACATTAAAAATAAGGTGTATTAATTTATATATCCTATAAATTATCCTACTATTTTCTCACTATGGATATTGTTACTGACACTATGCATTATGGTTTTTGTTAATGGTTGCAAACCGAATAGAAAAATATAACATTGAACTTGAAGTAAAATGTGGTGAAAAATAGTATCCAAACAAAATTTTTATAAGAGTGAATTATTTCATTTTTACTATTAATATTTTTTCCCAAAATATGATAAATGAAATATTTTTTAACCCTCTTTGCAAAATTACAAGGAAGGGAATAATGGAGTTCTCTAAGAGAACAAATGGCAGAGAACATGGAGAGAAGAATAATAAATTTTTATCATGAATGAAAAGTGGATAGAGACACCCATCAATGTTTCTAAATAGAATGGACAAATGATTTATGTGTGGGAATGAAGAAGATAATGAAAATAATATTTTAGGAAAAATAATGTGTTTGGGGGAAGGAAATAAATATCCTCATAATGACCCTTTTATGGTTATTTTCTTTAAATGTGGAGAAACTATGTATTAAACATTTCAATTTCCTCTTATAAATGTTAAAACCTAGAAGAAGTGTTTATGTGTAAATAAATGGAATAAGTATTTATGTATTGAATTTATATTGATGAACTTAGTTAAAATTCTATTTAATGACTAAATTTCAAGGTTGTATAAAAAAATTTATTAATATGTTTTCATTAAAGGACAATATGTATGTTAGGTGACATCACATCAAATAGAGAGAGGCCATAGGACCTGAAATACTGACTATTGGATGATAAGGGTTTAACGCCAACCACTAAGAAAAAAAATTTATTTTTTAATATTTCATTTGTTCTAGTTAAACAACATAATGAATCAATATTAATGATGAACTAGTAGTATCACTATTTTGGTTAAATGAATAATGTAATAACCCTTTTTAATGAATAGTTACAGGTAAATGGTTAGTCTTATCACATTTTATGTGACATACGATTCTTTAAATGTTTCTTTTAGTGCTTCAAAAATCAAATATAACCTTGGGATATTCATTATAATAATTAATTGACGAATTTAAAGGTGATTAAAGCACGATAAAAGATAAAAATTTCTATTATATAAATATGATATTTAATTATATTTCTTTATATTCATATTTATGAAAATAGTTTCTCAACACTAAGAAAATAATGTAAAAACATAAATATTTTCTTAATACCTTAATTTATGTTGAACCGATGGCCTTTTGAATCATCATGAATTTTTGGAATTGAGGACCTAAAAATTACATTGTTCTTTAACTTTTGATTTTATTTATTAACTCAATAATTTTATCTAAATTGTAATTATTTTTCTCTATGTATATACCTCTACATTCCACTAATTCTCTCCTACTTAGATACCTTGTTATATGTTATTCTATGAGGACTTTGTACATCCCATTATCTCTTTTCTAGAGGATGTTTTAATGACCATTCTCTTGGTTTGGGATATCAACATAGGAAATATGAAACAATTTATTAGTAAGATCATGTTTAAATTGTGAGGATGGAATTTAGTTATGGTGGGGGAGAATTTAATGCCCCAAAATTATAAAATAGGTACATTGTATTTAATAGTGTGTATAAGACACAATACCATGTGTGTAAGGGAATATATTATCCTAATAATTTACTATAAAATTAATTTTTTAAATAAATTTAATATATTTCAATTCACACAACATTGAATTAACTTATGTGTCATAAAACTACATTCTCCTTCAATGGTGTTTATGACATGGAAGATCAAGTTTTACCAAACAACATAATATAAATAAAACATTATTATTAAGTATTATAAGATATAACATTGCTATTAAATTAATATTTTTGATTAGTATTAAATAAAATATTAATGTATATGTTTTAAATTTTGTGAAATGAATTCATGTACAAAATATTAATTATAAACGTTATACGAACCAATTGAATTCAAATGGAATGTTTTTATAGAAAAATATTTTATTCTCAAAAATGCGTTTTATTAAAAAAAATCTAAATAAATTAGGAAGTTATATTATTGTAATTTATATATTTTATATTCAATAAAAATATTTTTTACAATCATCTAATATATTTTATAGGTATAAAATGATAATAAATCAAATTTTATGCATAAATTATATATTACTATAACAACACTTTTATATCCTTTTAATGGGAAAACTATTTTAAGTAATAATTTTTATTCTTTTATAAATTTTATATGTCAAAATAATATTCATTTTTTATAATGAATCATAAATATTAGGTTATGGTAAATTTTTTATTATTTTTGATGTTTCATTTATTGATGAGTAGTGAAAAATAAATAATTTTAATTCAAAATTTCTTTTTCATATAACATATTTTTAATGATAAACCATATTTTTTATTGATTTTAATGTAAAATTAATTTAATTATACAAAAATTAATCCAATTTAGTTCATTTAAATTTATTTTTCACTGAAATGGGATATAAACTCCACTAAAACTTATAAAAAAATTTTCTTTAATACACTATATTGTTGACCTGTCAGCCGGATTATAATTATATTAATATCTACCACATTTGTGATTTTAATTTGGAAAAATGGATTTCATATTTTTATTAATTATTAATTATTATTTATAATATGTTAATCATATTTTTTGAAAAAAAAATAAAAGTGAAAGAAATTAAAATTTAATTATAGTGAATAAGAAAAAAATGTGATTATAAAGAAACTAACCCATATAAATATTGTCAAAATGATGTATAAACTTGTCCAAATTAAATATTATGTTCATATATCAGTCCTATACTCCATTTTATAAAATTTATTTAATTATTGGACCCACTTTTATAGGAAAAATGTGGGAGGAAGTCCCTTTTTAAAAATTTATAAAAATGTTACTAAGGAAATTTAAAAAGGAACTAACCACACCCACATATTCAAATATCACAATCCAACATAAATAAATGAAAATCATCCCAGTTATCTCCTTAAAAATACCTCTCTAAATCCTAGAAATATATTTTCGTGATGTATTCCATTCATGGGAACCTTTTGATGCAATCCAAATGGACATACCTAAATAAGAGGTAATATCCTTCCTCAAGATCATTTGTTTTATTATCATTACCAAACCCTCATAAATTATTAATATATTAATATATATTAAAAAAATATCAATAATATACTGATATGTTTTCATTCTATAATTTTTTCTTACACTTACACTCATTACCATATAATACGTAACAGACTTACTGTTTATGTGTACGGTTAACTACTTCCCCCCAAAATAATGTCATTCCTTTTTCCATTATCACATTGTATGATTGGGAATTTTGATAGAAAAATTATTTATATATGATTTATATTATATTTATAATATTTTTATGATTATTTATATTTTATATAAAACATATCCTTCTTCTTTCCATTTTTGAAAATATGATAACATCGTTTCATGAAGTGTGGACTACCACCCACTCAGAGTGATTTGATTCATTCAAACTATACATGAAATTTATAAAGGATTTTTTTATTAAACCTATGAATCATATATGAAATAAATATAATACTATAATTATAATATACATATATAACATTTAATTTTTATTATCTTAATACGAAATAGGAATGAAAATGGATTTATGCATAGTTACACTATACCATATCCATGAATGGTGCATTTCATTTCTTATCTCAAAATAATATAGAATATAATAAATATGTATAAACTAAATATATATGATAATTAAATTGTGGTGTAAATTATATATATGACTAAATCATGATCTGTGTAAGAGTGACAACAAGTAACAAGTCAAAACCTAGTCAAAGAACATGTAAATTAACACTCAAAATATTGAAAATAATGAAAGACTACAGACAAATGGGTAGTAAAATAATACAAGATATCATAAACGATATAATAAATATTAATAAGTTTCTATAATATGTTAGAAACATGTTTAACAGTTTTATACATGATGTTAATGGATGTTCATCTGCTAAGGATATGCATGTTAATGGATATTCATCTCACATTTTATATCAATGAGATAAATGTAATATTCCCCACTAACTTATTTTTTATGGTGTATATACTACCTATTTTGATATAATATATCAATAATTATTTCCCCATAATGGATCTTTTATTTACAATTTTAATTATTTCTTCTAATGGTTTTTTAATTAATGGTTATAGTTTGGGGAATAATTTCACATCTCGATTCGTTTTCATTCAGTTATGTTACATTATTATTGCTATTATTATTTTACGATTATGTGTGTAATCCAAATTCCAGTATTTATTATTGTATATACACTTTTTTATGTGGGTTTTCATGTAAAATGCATAATTGATTCATTCATTGATTCCCACATCAATGTTAAGTTATTTATAGGGGATTACATCACAATGACATTTTGATTAAGATTTATTACACTTGAATATCCATCAAAGAAAATTATATTCTAAATTTAAAATAATATATTTAATTTTAATCTCATACATTTATTCATGACCTTTATCATGTAATTTTACAATTTTACACACTTTTTTACATCAAATGTTTCAATAAAATATTATATAGAAAACATGAATTTGATTATCACAATAGATGGAGAACCTGTTTTCTCTTAAAAATCATGTTTTCTAAAAAATAACTAAAAATAATATTTTAAAATTATTTAATCATGATTGATTTACCCATTTCATCCTTTTCCAATGTTTTCAATGTATATTTGTGTCACATTCTGAATAAGTCACTTGTCTAACCATTTTACCTTCAAAATGTAATGTTTTCCCTTTAATGACATAAATGAATTTACTCACCATCATTACATCAAAGCATCCTTTGAAAATTTAGAATGTTAATTTTTTTAAAAAAAGGCTTATACGATTTGATTTTCAAATAAAAGTTCTTTAAGATGGGTTTTTAAAATAATAGGATATTTTCATGTAGAATTATTTTAATGTTATTCTACAATTTAATAAATGAAAATAACTATTATTTTTTACTTAAATGGGTATATTTAATATTTATAACATCGTTATTATTCCTTTTGATGTGTTTTTATTTATTTGGACAGTGATAGTGTTGAAATTCACTTTTTTGACTTAATAATTAGTCTCCTTGAAATATTAAATTTCTTGTGATAATTGAAAATAAAGTCTCTTCTAAATATCCAAAAAAAATTTCTTGGATATGATTATTTCCTAAATTGAATAAAATTTTTACATACAGTTTTTACTTCAGTGTTATTTGGTTTACATGGGAAATGTTAATAATTTTTCATCATCTACTCTATATTGGTATTTTAGAAGTCACAATACTAAATTGATTATCTGATATATGAGGAATTATTTGAATAGGTACAATGCGAGCAATACTACTTTTAAATAAGCCATCAATGAATAGGTAGTCACATGTGATGAGCCAGTTGGCTATCTATAGATGATTTTTACCTGATATTCTAAACCATCTATTGAAATTTCTTGACAATAAAGGTGCAATATACATTGGAAACCAGGAATCCAGTAATTAAACATTATCCTCATTCAGACTCAGTTATTATTTTTCCAGTATATTTTTTGATGGAATTTCTATGGATGAATTTATTTCTCACTTCATTGATTAAATATAATTGGTTTTAGTTATTTTCCGTTCCATATAGATTATTCCTTATATAGTTATTTTAATGGAATGTGTTTTTAGTTTTCACCATATAATATTTTTAATCCTTTCATTTTATTGATTTTATGGAATGTTCAGTCACTTATTACCTTCCCATATTTTATTTTCTCATTGATTCATTATTGATTCTATTTAAAATGACCTAGATGAGTATTTAAGATCCCCCAATGTATTTTTTCCATTCCCTATGAATCTAATAATTTCACTATGAATGATATTAAAGGATACTCTAGATGTAATAATGTCGTTATTATCCATAATATAAAAAATATGTTATAGTTAGTGTATTCATTTATAATACTAGACTCATGTATGTATTTTATTTACCAATACTACTAAACTAATCAATCATATGAGATTTGATTCCTTTTAATAATTCAACTATAATAAAAATATAAAATTCATGCGAGATATTGGGGTTGAGTCACTGCAATTGTTTTAAAAATGTTTTTTCGAGGTGGAATTCTCCCTCGTGTTGAATGCGCCACAATGTTGGTGCTCATTCTGAAGGTGAAGGATCCCTCCTCCCTCCTCCACATTATCCCAGTGAGTATGTCCATCTTCCATTACAAGATACCTACAAGTTTCATCAAGTCAACGATGACCATGCATCTCTCCATGTGGAATTCCATGGAGAAACATTTCTTTGTGAGGGGTTACTTCATCCAGGAGGAATTGCTCTGGTGCTGGAAATGCTGGGTGACACTAAACTAATGACTTATGGGTCCAATATGGCCATAAAACTGGATATGAACATGGAATATGACATAAAGAAATGGGGGTTCATTTATAGGGTTATCTCAAGGATGGGCCTTTCCCTCAAATCCTTGTACATCCCCTTGATATTATTTAGTTCATTGTGGCTACAAGTTTATTTTAGGAGGAGATCTCATTCCTTCATCAAGGCCACTCGATGCTTGCGAAAAGGTGACCCACTCTCCACAACTATTTTAATCTTAAATTAGTACACGTTATGTTGCCTATTAGAAATCGGGGACTTCAATGGAAGTATCACACCATGTAGAAGGAAATGAATCCTCCCAATAATTTCTCACTTGATGTGTGCAAATAGCATAACAATATTTAGAAATGCATTAAATATATCTGTATGGGGAATCAATAGGATGCTAGAAGAGAATTGTTTCTATAGTGTCCAGGTGATCAACCACCCTAAAAGTAATATTTATTTCTCTAAAAAATGTGTGGTAGGACGAGCCTCTCTTATATGAATCCATATGAACAAGCATCCAGGTCATTTCCAGATGGAATACCATGTTACCACAATATTCACTGGTATAATGTGTATTCAAATCATTGATTAAGTGGTGAGTAGGATTACTAGCCGTGTACTAAACTAGAATAATCACTTCCTCTTCTTTGGGGGAATATTTCACTTATTAACAGCATCCTGACTACCATTCTGATTCATCCACAGGCTTCCTCTTACGTGCCAAAGGTAGTGATCAAAGAGATTGACAAGGTGTTGTCTCTCTTTTTATGGGATGAAATTTTTGAAGGTAATAAGAACTGGGTGTCATGGGATATGATGGAACATCCTATTCATGATGGGAGAATCGATTTTAGGAGATTTGGATGCACTTTCTTGTGAATGAATTCCAAAATAACTTGGGAGACATGGGACTATCAGTCCCTATGGGGGAGAATTATGTCCCCTAGATTTGATTTCAATTTGGATGTAGAGAATGTTCAGGGATCACCATTGTGGAAATAATTTTGCACCCTCATCCATGGCCTCCTTCATCATTCCTGAAGAATCATAGTAGAATGGAATATTTAATTCTGGAAACACAACTGGGAGGAATCTGTGCTCAGTTTCCCATGCTATCTGACACAATCGATCACCTCAATTAAGCTAGGCAGTACCTAGAGTTAATCAAGATACTTCTGAAAAAGATCCAACATGCCATTTTCGAATCTATCTTCATCAACATTGACCCATATAAATGTGTTTCCACCCCCTCAAATTATGAGAAGTTCACATCACGACACACTTATAGGATCTCTACTCCACAGCCGCACTTGGATGGTTAGAAAGCCATTGTAAGGTGCAACAATTTTCCTTCCAAATACAACTTCCATTTTGGAGAATCAGGAATTCTACTATTCCTTCTGATGATAGGATCAATCAGAAAGGTATTAGTCTCCCTTCTTGGATCCATGGTCTCAAAAATAAGCGGGAAGAGAATTTCGATCATATTTTTTTGAAGGTGGGTAGGGCCATGATGTTTGGATGTTCTTTGTAGAGTTCATGGATATCTCTTCCTCCATCCCTAGCAGTTTTGATTTTATGGAGAGGTGGATTCAGGGGACTTCTATGAGAGGCCTAGAATGTGTGGCAAGAACTGTCATCCCTTGTGCATGATGTTCGTTCTTTTGGCCGACACACATCAAGGAACAGTTTAATGGGATCTCCTCCATATGATAATCCATAATCATGCATAATAAATTCTTTTTGATCAATCTAGTCTCTGTATTTGGGAACTGGAATGAATCCCCCTCAATGTGGTTTCAACATGTTAATTATTTCATGGCTTCTTCTAACCCAGACAGAAGCTAGGTACCTGGGTGTGGTGTACTCCCCCATTATCTAGCTTCATGTTAAATACTTATGGATCCTATCAAGTGGGTAGCATGTGTGGTGGTGTTGTTGTCCACAACCCCGATGGGAGTGTGTTCCTTGCTTTCACAGCTGACTTGGATGATGGCAATGATCTCCATGTAAAGGCCAATACTATAGTCACGGGTCTCAACAAATGTAGATATAAAAACCATACTATATCCCATGTTTAAACTAATTTGAAGATCATTTGTGTCTCCATAGTGTGAAGCGTCTCCATTCCATTTTCAGTTACCTACATTATCAAGAAATGTAAACTACTTCTCAAAAGGAATATTCAGGTCTCCCACACATAGATTGAGGGGAACAATGTTGCCGATCACCATGACTCCCATGAAATCCATGTTCTAATGTAACCTTCCTTCTCTATGACACCCACTTCACGCCTGAAGGGCTCAACTTAATTCATGGGGACGCCCTTGGACTATATTATTTTAGAACCCCCAAAACATTGTTTCTACTGTATTTTCTTTCTTCTTTGAATAAATATATCGGCAAGATGATGATATGATTTTTAAGAGCCACATTCACAAATGTTTTACATTTCAAAAAATATTTGAAAAATTAATATTTCCATCATTTTATGAATTTCGAATAGCATAATTTAGGATTTTCCAAAAAAATTACTTTTTCAATATTATCTCACAATCTTGGTGAAATATATTCAATGTTTCAAAAAAATTATTCCTTTAAATATTAGTTGTTATTTTTCATTCATAATACAAACATAGTGGACAATGTTCATCACTAAAATAAGTTCACTCCTTGTTCAAAAAAACTCTATATAATGAGTTATAAATCTATACCCATTGTATTATAGTGAGATATATGTCTCACCTATCAAATGATGAAATAATATATACATGTTCCAACATATAATAAAGCATTCCTCATGTATTGGACCATAATGAAAGATGGATGTTATAATAATCATATCATAACCCATGATATTAAATGGGTCACAAAAACAAGTCATCATATCATAACCTATTGAAAAGAGTTAGGTTTTATAATCAATTCATCAAATCATAACCCATGAAAGGAATTGGATTACAAAATTATGTAACCCATATAAGGGAATCATGTTTCATAAAAAAACATTTCATCTTAAACAAAATGCATTCAATGAAATAATAAGAATGGTATGCTTCTTTCATTTTCCTAATAAAGCATAAAATATTAAAAAGGATTTTATCTTAGATGGAGATGGATTTTGAATGATCACATGTTCCATTTGATAGGGAAAATAGTTTTTCTCCTAAAATTACTTTCTTAAAACATCTTAAAAAATCCTTTTATTTTAGGTAATTGAACTTTCGTTTAATAAAATGTTTGACAAAAATCAGTTTTGTGCTTTGAAATTGTTTTTAAAAACATAAATCACATTAAAATCATTTTCTTATAAAATATACATGAGATCATATAAAATAAGTTTTAAAACATTTTAAATTTTTTTCTTTGAATACACTTTTAATGTAAATAAATAAATATTGATAACTTTTTAAAAACCTTTTCCTTTGAAAACACATTAAATACATATAATGAAAATATGAAAACATTATGAAAATAGTATTATTTGAAATTTTTTTAATACGAATAAATATAGATTTAAAGATTTTGTAAAACCCATTAAATTTAAAAGTAATTTAAAAAATAAAAATTATACTTTTAAAAAAACTAAGAGGTCATGGTTTTCAAGGAACAATGAATTTTGATTGAATATAGAGATATAGTCGTGTTTTCTTGAAAACACTTCATTAATTATATTATATAACAAATATTGTAAACAAGAAAAATTGATTGAAGATATCATTAAAAACACGAGGATAAAAAAATACATCAATTTCATGATATATGGATCATAATATTTCATCATTAGAATCATAATAGTAAATAATCATAATACATGATGATATTATAGCAATTAGTTGTGACCACATTGTTAACATTGAATTGTAATCCAAAATAATAAAAACATTACATGATGATAAAAAATCATTAAAATAATAATATTCATTATATATATTGTAAAATGGTAGTTTATAATCCCTATAGAAAATATAGTTTCAAGACATGGAATTCATCTCAAAGAAGGAAAATTGAGTCAAAATAAACTTTTCCAATTTGGAAACTATTAGACCATAAACATGATGAAATAAATATCATAAAATGTATATTTAAATAACTACAAATTTATTATAATAATAATATAATACATTTATGGACATTATATACACCAAACAAAAATAAATTATTGGGGAATTAATCATAAGTCATAAAGAAATAAAAGTGAGATGAGAAACCCCTTACATTGAGTGTGGAATTTAATTGCATAAAATCAAAAAAATTATATAATAGGTATAATTTTATTATATATCAACCAAATAAAATTATTATTATATATTATATAATATATTATTTTATTATGAACTTATATTATCTTTTTATTAACAATTCTTTGTTTTGGTTATGTTTTACATAATAAAATATTTGTTTTTACTGATAATTTGGCTTATTATTCATTGTCCTCTTAATTAGATCATGATTTACATATTTATATATTTAAAATAATTATAAATAATAGAATTTATATTCAGAATACATTTATTTTTAATAATATATACAAATATAAATTAAAAAATTACAACATTTATAGAGATGGAAGGTTTTACGTTCCCATGAACATCGTTTCCATTTTCTTGCCGTATTTTTAATGAAATAAAATTGAATGATATATATATATATATATATATATCATTTTTACAACATCATTATTATTTCATATATGTCCTATATGTTCAATAAACACTTCCTTAACACATTCAATTTAATGTTTGATTGAGTCACATAACTTTGAGGAGGATATAGTCCTCGCGTCCAAAAAACGAAGTTATCGTATTTCTAAAAAATATGAAGCAATGTGTTATTTATTAAATATTCATTTCATAAGTATAAATAAATCATATATATCATACAAAAATAGTATGTATACCATAGTTCCTAGACATTAGATATAGTAAAGGTAGAGATAGAAACATCTTTTCATGAGACAATCGTCCTTCGTACACACGAACAATATGTTCTTTACCCATATGTTGGATGTATGTGTAGGTGTTGGAATAAATCATAGACTAAAAAGGTATCTTTATATTTATTATACATATGTTAATATATAATAATTTAATAAAAAAATTTAAATATTTGGATAATGAAATAAAATATAAATACATTTTGAATAACCTTACTTCTTTTTTGGGTATCTCCTGTTGGTTTTCCCCAAAGGGATTATTTGTCTAAATTAATCCCAAATTGGGGATTATTCAATGATAATATTCAATTTTGGAGCATATTTTGACTATATTTTTATTATCCAATGTTTCTTGATTAGTGTGGAGAAGTTAGGGTGTGAGCGCCTTTTTATAGCGGAGGAGTGACATTCTTATAAATATTAAAAGTTAAACCAAATTGAGAGGTCTAACATACATCAAGTTTCCCCAAAAAGGGAAATTTTTGTTACAAATGATCATATTGTTGAAATATTAAAATAAATTGGATTTTTTAAATGTTTCTAAGTAATATTTCCTCTTATGTTAATGTTTATCTACTATGTAAACTCATTTTTCTGTAATCATTATAATCAAATTTAATTATATTCACTAATTTTTTGGTCAAAAAACTATGATAAAATTTATTTATATTAAAAATAATAATTATTCTAAAAATTCAA
The DNA here is from genome assembly GCA_963277665.1 of Viscum album. Classification (NCBI taxonomy): domain Eukaryota; kingdom Viridiplantae; phylum Streptophyta; class Magnoliopsida; order Santalales; family Viscaceae; genus Viscum; species Viscum album. The sequence continues at coordinate 185,242,889 of OY728133.1, read as the reverse complement.
TCGATTTTAAAAATTGAAATAAAATAATTGGAAGAAAACGTTTTATTATTAATCCAATAAACGTGAATGGATGATAATTTTTTAGAGTAAATAGTTCAAATGTTTAAAAAAAATTAAACCCAATTTCAATAATAAATTGTATAAAATTAACTAAAGTGTTTTAATTGATGTATAATTGACATAAATATCCATTAAAAACAATTTCAAATTTATCATAACATTCTAAAAATGATTTTATGAAAAATAATTTTTCAATTAAAATTTCTCGATTTTCATTATTCATCAAAATATTGAACTTCACTAAAAATAAAAAAATATACCCAAAAAAACATTTTTTATATGTTTTGAAAAATTATGTTTATTATTTTAAATAAAAATTATTAAAATTCACATAAATATATTTAAACCAAGTTCTCCATGAAAAGGCATGAAAATTTCCATTAAGAAAAATATCTCTTATTATTCATATAATTAAATTCTGCTTATATAATGCCTATAAATTATATTAAGTGAGTATCAAAAATAATTTATTATTATATAATATTAAAAATTTATTTAAAAAATTCATAAAAAGTTGTTTTTTAATCTAGTGAGAAAAATCATGTTTGTAAATAGAAGAACAATTTCCATAGAAATTGATTTCTTTTTTGTTCCGAAATAGTTCTTAAATTAATTTCTGACTAACTGATAACAAAATTATTAATTTATTATATATTTTTAAATCAATGCTTCAAAATATACTAAATATAAATAATATATTCCATTATAATTTTCAGGTGATAGTTATTTATTAATAATATTAGTTTTTTATTGTAGTTCGGTTGTAGTTTGATAAAATAGTTTCTTGTGTATAACTTAAGCTATTAAAGGGAGTATTTATTGTGTGTAACACAAGACAAAAATAGTGTCAAGTGTACTTCAATAAAAATTTTGTTCTGGCATTAATTCATGATTAACATGGTAATTCCTATAATTCAATCAAAACATAGTGTCATTGTATAAAACAATCTATACTCAGTTCTGTGTTAATGAAAAATATCTGAATGATTAAAATAAATTTGTACAAAATAAAAAATATTACATGGTTTTAAAATTATTATATATTTTTTAAATGAACTATTATATTGATTATGTTTCACCCTTTTAATTTTATGATTTCATTTTACATAGAAGGTGACGGGAAGGGATAAATATAGTACCTCAATGCATAGGTAAATATCACGAGACAAACTAGCATGGGTATTTGATGATGCATTACCCATATATGTATGATGTCATGGAATGAGGCCTTGATGGAATATTTAATATGTCTAGAATTATTCATTATATCATTACTAAACAAATAGATATTAATGTTCAGGTGATTATTTGATTAGTTATAAGTGCATTGGATATTTTTCAAGCTCACGTGACTATCTAAATCAAATAATTTGGTCATAATTTATTCCTTCCATATAATTAATCATGTTGAAATTATTTATTAAATTGAATGTGTTTATCTTTATATACCATATCATATTTATAATGAATTACTAATTTAAGAATTATTCTGTTGTACGCATAAGCTTAAAAAGAATTAAAGATCACCCATGTCATATTTTTCATTTCGTCATGATTTCAAGAAGTTTATTATGATTGATACCTTGAGATATACTAAAGTTAATAATTGGGTATTGAAATTAATACTAATTTTTATGTTATAATTTAATTTTTTATGTAAAATTATAGTATGTATCTAATTTAAAAATACAAGTAAACTATTTGAACGTTTTGGGTGTGATTCCATGTATCATGTTCCAATATAATAATGTTACACCCAACTCTATTCCACAATAGTTGGGTTTTTATAATTTTTGTTTGAGGAATATTAATTTAATATTTTAGAACACTGTTTTTAGAATATAGAATATGGAATAAAACACATGAATACCATTGAGACAATACTACATATAGGAGAAAATCATATTGATTTAGAAATTATTGTAAATAAACTATTTTAAAACTAAAAACTGATAGATTTAAGAGAAGGTGTCCTGATTGAGACATATTTTGAATAATATTTCATGATTATTTTATATATTATCCTGATTAAAATATTTTGTTTCATTAAAAAATTGGTTTTATTCAATGGCGAAACCAAAAGGAACTGGGTTAACATTTAATGTAATAGAATATGTGTTTATGATAATCCAAGTTGGAAGATTACTAGAGTAATGTATATATTGATTATAATTGATCAGTTATCACAGAATATGATTAGGTATATCCACCTTACCAAATATCTAACTCAATAAATAAGAGAATAATATAGTTCACTGAATGATCTTATTGTGGAGACAATGGAGGAAAAAAGATTTGGTTTCTTATATGTTTAATGTCAAGAATTTGTTTAGAAAAAAAGAATGAATTATATAAATGGGAATGTATTTTTGGTGTAGAAAATATTAACACAAACAATATAATTTCTGATTGAAAAATAAATTTTGTTTAACAATATTAATGACAATAACAGTCTCTTTAAGGTATTATCCATAGTGGAATATTTTAAATGTAGAAATTACAGGCGTTATGAAAATATATTTCCTAGGGGGCCTTGTGAAGAGATTCATATTGGTTATAAGAGTAATGGTTATAATGATAATGATAATGAGACTAAATATTATATATTAAAGGAATTAGGTTTTGAGGAATAAGATGATGAAGCATGGTTAATTATTTATGATTTAGCGGAATGAATAAATTACTTGTGTATTTGGATTGAATAATACATTATAAAATTATTTTATCAATGATATTTTGGTTTAATGAATCATGATATATAGAAGGATTATACTATAATATAGACACATTATTTATTTGGAGGAAATTGATTAATAATACTAAAGACCATGAGATGTGACTTTAGAAGGTTGATCTTCTGAAATAACCCATGATTTGGGAAAGATACCCCCAAAATCATTTAATGAACTCAATATAATAGTCATAATGAAAATTTTATGGGATAGTAAGTTTGTCCTTTAAAATGGATAATGAATTTTTGACAACTTAATTCATGATAGAGTTTTTTTTATATTTGAGATTTATGAAATATATTCTATAAAATGGGATTTTACATGGTGGGAGTTGATACAAGAAATCATGCATGTTATCATTATGTTTTTATGGTGATAGAAGTTATTTACATGTTTTAGGATATTATTTGATCATAGTATTTACATGTTATGAATGTTACATTATAAACTGATTTATGTTATCTAGGAATAAATATTTGATCAAATTTTTGGATTTTGAAGATAATCAACAATATTTTAAATGATTTATATGGTTAAATACTTAGTAAATTGATTATGGTGATCATTGGAGATTATTTTTTGAGGTTAAATAATAATTTATCATATTTGATAACATGTGATAACCAGTTTGGGGATACTAAATATTTATTGTATGAAGGAATAATTCTGGATCTTTTGATTATTTAAATTTGCGTTTTACATGAAAATTCATCTTGAATATCTATTCTCTCACTTAAGAGATGAGGTGAGAATATATAGAAGAAAAACCATGGGATAATATTTTTTTATTACATAGAAAGGATCACATAAATAATATTTTTTATTTATTTATATATATTTTATAATAATTCCATGATGTTATAAAAAAGACCTCAAATGGTGTTTTTTATCTATTTAAATTTCTATTAGATAAATCAATGGAATGTTAAACAATCACATTTTTTATGGATTTGTGGATGTTAATTATTATATGAACATGTTCTATATCACTCATTATCCATCCTTAAACATTATTTTATTAAATCTATATCCATGTTTAACATCCAAGTAATGTTATACAACTCAAAAAACCAGTTTTTTGGAGACCATCTCATTTCCCCTTCCATGTTGTAAGATGTTGTTTTAGTAATATTTTTTTTATGATTTTGGATTTCCACAAATTAATTTTCAAATTTCAAACCCATTATTACAAAAAATATTAAAATTTTGAGGATGAAATTTTTGTTTGAGGATTGAGAATGTAAAACCACATTATTTTAATAGAACAATATTCTTAAATTAATCATGAAATGTTTTTATTTAAATACACTCATTATAACATAGCTATTAAATTAGGGGGTATTAATAGTGTTAAAAATGTTATCCAATATATATATAATACTAATCTCAATAATTTTTTAGTTAATTCATATGAAATAATTACTCAATATTCATTAATTTAGTTTTTGCTTGAGAAATACATTTTCTTTAAAAATAATTTTTGTTACTTTTTGATAAAAAAATATTCTATATAATTTTTGGAATTTACATTACTTATATATCATAAAAAAATATAATTCCTTAAATCATAATGAAAATTATCTTATTATGAAGGTTTTTTTAAAGATGTGGTTTTTCCAATGAATAATGAAAAATACTAATTTTCTTTGAAAATTGTATTAATGATTCAACCATTAGTGAAAATAAATTTAATTTTAAAGACATTTAAAAGAAAAATTAGTATTATAATTATATGAATAATAAAATATGGCTCATTTGAACCAATTTTATAATTAAAATTTGTATAAAATCATTTTAATACATCAATAAGATTTTTTTAAGTAGACCAGTATTTTTTATAAAAATTAGTTTTCATTTCGTTTTACAGACATGCTTTAAAATTAATTTATATCACTTAGAAAAATTAAATTTCATTAATTGGAATTTATTTTTAGACTCATCAGTCCAAATTTATACTATGATATTTTTTACATTTTCTTAAAGAAATTAAATTTTTATTGAATAGTACAAAATAAGGTTTCTATAAAATATGGTATATTTTATGATATCTCCATGACATATACATAATATAAAATTTTATTCAAATTATGGATCGAATCCTTCAATATAAAATAATATAAATATAAATAAATTTTTTGATGATATAAATATTATAATTTATTGAAAAATTCATATGAAAACTATTTTCAATCCTAACGTAGAGCTTGCACAACACTGGAAATGTCAAATTTATTATCCTAAAAATAAAAATTGGGATGAGATATGTATTTTAATTCCCCTACCATAAATCACAAGGCTAGTGTATTATTTTATTACACATTCATTATTACATGGAATCAAATCTTGATGGACTAATAAGTTTATAAGGTTTTAGAAAACCATTTTACACACATAAACCCACATGTAATTGGAATATATGAAATAAAACATGATATATATTAATATGAAATATGTTTCCCCCATTAAATCATATTCAAATATTTATTAATTATCACATGGGGAAATGAAAAATAATAATTGTGAGCTAAAATTATTATAAAGGTTATGCAAAGTGTAAGAAAATATGAATTGATTAGTATAATCAACATGGAATGTTATTTAATTAAAAAAAATTCCATTCAAAGAACTAGATAAGGAATAATCAATATCAAAAGGTAAGAAATAGAAAATTATTCCATTTTATCAATAATCTGTGTATATAATGTTCTCATATATATGATAAATAAAAAATATAAAGGATAAATAAATTTTTATTTCAAATGAGGGAAATCCTTAAATATTGTATGTTTGGTTCCCTAAGTACATTTTACCTTTACCATTAAGACCATTGAAAAAATGGTCTAGCATATTTGGTAAAAACCAGTCAAATTTGGTCAATGTATTAATCTCATGATATTGATGATGCATTGAGTGTATATCTATAACTAAGTCCCAACATTTTCATACCTATTCAAATCGTTCTTCATATTCTAATAATCTATTTAATTATTAGACAATTCACCTTGTTGAATATCCGTATTGAAAAATATATATGAATTTACTAATAATTACCCATTTAATTGAATAACTATTAACGTGAACGTCATATATGTAAATTATTTTTAGTTTACAAAATAATAATATAAATTTCCAGAGAAAAAAAATTTATGATAAAATAATCAAAATGAAGTAATTGTTTCAAGGGAATGTTGACAATCCCCTAAGAAAGTGATACACCAAAGATATCATTTACAATTAGATAAATCTTATGTCAGAACCCCTTAGATGACACAACTAAAAGTAAAACCATATACACAATTAAGATAAAAGTATTTATGATATAATAAATCAAAATGGTCCGTAGATACAACATATAAAATATATAACTGTATAATTTTACATTTATCTCATAGCTGTAAAACGTTAGATGAAAATTCATTACCATGTATTTCGTTTTTATTGTATGGTCAATAACACCATGTATAGTGGTTTAAAATATGTCACTACCATACAATATAACCATAACCATATTCAAAATATCATACATAGTATTCTAATAATATTTTATTACCCATTTTCAAACAATCATTCATTATATTCACTATTTTCATTGATAATTGGTAAATTTTAATGTATGTTTTGACTTGTTACATTTTTTTATTCTTTTATAAATCATGATTTTTTTTTCTTTAGAACGTAGAATATGATTTAATTGTCATATATGTTCATTTTATATTTAATTAGAATAATTAATAATTTTTGGAGGCATGAAATGAAATACACAGTTCATAGATATGGAAGGTCGTATGTATGCCTGAACACTAATTCAATTTATTTTTTAATATTTAAAAGAATGAAAATAAATTATATATGTATATTATAATTATAGTATCATATTTATTCAATTGTAATTTCATCCTATTTCTACATGAGAATGGGAGGTGGGGTGATGACTCATTTATGATGTTGCAACATAGATTTCACTTGTTGACAAACTAAACGTGATGACATAAAATTAGAAATTTCCTACTTCATGTTGTCCCCCAAAAAATGTTCCCTCATGTACCTATAAATCCTCTCAATTCTATGGTGTATAGTTAAATTTTTATATATTTGTGTCATCCAATAATTCCCTTTTTTGAAGATGTATATATGGAACACAAAAAATCTTTCCTAATTATATAACACCATATTCGCAAACAATGTCATCTAATTTCCTTCATTCATAACCAACATTTTCTTATTAAGGTTCTCATTATCAGACTGATAAATCTTTATCTAATCTAATTTTTATGGTTTTGTAATCATTTTTAAAATTATTTATGTCTCCAATTCCTTTGAAATTATCATATCCTAGTTTACTATATCACTAACATATGATCCATCTCAATCCAATTTTGGTTTAGGACTCCATGATCCTACCTACTGAATGGAACCCCTAAATTATTTTCCCTATATAGGTGGTAGTGTATTGTACAATCATAATCCCTGAGTAGCTATATCCATTTCCTTTTTCTGAAGTTGAGTTCTTTATTTTAGAAAATGAATTTCATGGTTTTATGACCCATGTATATAAGAAATATTTCACCATATAGATAATGTCTCTATATTTTCAATAAAATATTATATCAGCTGACTCAATATCATATGTTTGATAGATTTGTTCTTGAGTATTTAATTTTCATGATTCATATGAAATAACATTAATATTTTGAATTTGGACACAACAATATACCTTTTCTATGAATAACTATATTTTAAAAACTCATCATTTCTAAATGGTAGAGTAAAAACCAGAGAATTAAATAATATTTTAATTAGTTCATCAAATCATTCTGCTCATTACATTGTCAAAAAAATCATAACCCCTTAATGTGTAATATATGTTAATAGGTTAACTAATCAATTTTTTTTTGAACAAATCACTAATTATTTTCTTCCGGACCAGTGACACTACATAACTTATCATTGATTATTGGTATAAGTAATTCATCGAATTCTTATTCCTTCCTAGGATCAACTCACAATCCAAACATGGAGAAATTATTACCATGAAAAAATTTTGTAATCCAATAATAACCCTTATTGAATTTATGAAATAACTCTTACCTTATAATAGAATTAATAATGTTTTTAAAATGTTTCTCGTGGTCAGCATGGTTTTTGGAATACCCCGGAATATCATCAATGAATACCATAAGAAAATCATCAATATATTACTTGAATAAACTATTAATCAGGTCCAAAAATAGAGGGTTCATAAGTCAATACCCTTAGTTTTACTATAACTAGTATTTTCCAAAACTTTTCTGAAATGCAGGCATCAGAATGTATTCCTTGTTTTATCCCAATTCGTGATACCAAAAATTGAGATAAATCATTGAAAAATATTTACCTCTATTAGATTTATCAAATAAGACATCAATACATGGTGTAGGGAACATGTTCATTATTGTAATAGCATTGATATCCAAATAATCAATGGAAAACCGCATGGATTCTTCGTTATTTTGAGTAGAGAGGATATGGGAACCCCATGATTAAAAACTAGGGAGGATAAATTGTTTATTACCCTAATACTCAACTAATTTATTGAATTATAATAATTCCATAGTGTACATTCTATAAGGATTATTTGATATTAGCTCTTAATTGGGGATTAAATCAATGGAATGCAAACATCACATTCAAGGATATTTCAAGGTAGTTCCTCAAGAACTACATCAATATATTCCTGAATAGTATGTACATACACAATTTAATGACTAATTTCTCAAACACTAGATGTTTTTTTTCTATTCTCATCAAATAATTTCATTCACTAGAGATACGGGGGATGGATTTAGACAAGAATTATGTAACAAAGAGTTGTCTCTAAAGATGAGGGATTCTATATCTCCTTCAAATAACATAATTTCATTCCAATTGCAAAAAATATTTTCATCATATTTCAATAGATATCCAATAGTGATAATTCTAAAAAATTTAACTATATTTATGATTACATGGTAGGAAAATAATGAATATTTTTGTGTCATAATGTAGAATTCTTGACTTTTGTTTATTTCAATGGGGCATACCATATGTGTTTTTATAGAAAAATATTTGAATAAATTATTATGTAAATATCTATTTTTCACTAAAATCTATTTAGATATAAATGAGTGTGATGATAAAGAGGCAAATAAGGCATTGGAAAAAAATTATTATTGGATAGAAGTATATACAACCACACTATTATGTATATCTACCTTCACTTTAGGGATCACATAATCATGGCTATCTCACCTTGTCCACTTATATGGATGATTAACATGTTGTTTAAGGAATTATCTTATGTAGTTCCCTATCTTCATATACTTGTGTCACTAAATATTAGTTTTCCCATTATTACCCTTGTATTATTTATCATTATGAAACCTTTATCTATATTTATAACAAACTCACATTCCATTCAAGATTTTCCTTGGGTGAAACTTTCCTTAGTTTTAACAAGATTGAAATCGATCAAACAACATATTATTCTCTATTGAATTATTCTTTTCTTAGTTCTTAGAAGACCACATATTATGTTGGTTTCATTTGAGTACATAGTATCTCATTAATTCCTTCTATTTTATTATATTACATAAAACTAGTTATTCTTATGATGAAAAATTTCAAGAAACTAGTGACCTTAGAAGATTTTTCTTAATATGTTAAAAGAAGTGGTCAATAGTCCAATATATATCACCTATACAATATATATAATACTATGATAAACATTTAAATGTATCTTCATAATCGACAATACATTATCCTTCCTTTTTTCATGATAAGGAAATTACTCTTCAAATCAATTTTTTTTATCACGAATGAAGTATTTATCAAAGAGTGTCTCTATTAAAGTCCTTCATTCCATGAGTCATATTTATTCTTCCTCCATTGTATTCTATATCATGGACCTTCATTGATCAACATCATCATAGAAAAAATAGGCCACATGTGTAACTATTTCTATTACACTACATCCCAATTCCATAAATATCATTTCTAGATACTCAATTCATTCCTCAAATACAATTTGATTAATAATACCAATAAATAATAAGGGATTATGTCTAATAAATCAATCCAGTATAATAGATTCTCTCTGAGGAATTGGTTTCTCCATTTAGGAAAGGTTATCTGTCATAACCTAATTAAGCCTTCATACAATAACCATAATTTTCTTAATTCCTATAAAACCTTTATTGATTTCCTCAGGTGGGAAATATCTATATATTACACTAGTATTGATACCATTTTTCCTTTTAGGATCCATTTCAAAAAAATGGAATATTTTCAATTACCTTATAAAACTATATTTAACTTTTTCATCATAAATCATATAATCATTTCATTTTAATCTTCGGGGGCATATTAAAATTTAAATCATTCACAATGGTTACTAATGAAAATATAAATTATCTTAGATGTATCTCATAAGTGTTTTAGATTAGGTGGGATTTATGTCCCACTACTGTGTACCTTGTTATGTTGAGTTAGGTCTAACACACCTTTTCAGAGTTGTTAGCCCATGGTACATCTATTTTAGAACAAAATCCACTTATATTATCCATATGGGGTTGTATTTCTAGAAACACACACACAATATCATACTTAATAATATTTTAGTTTTTCATAAATATATTCCCTCAATGTATATATTAGGATTATGGTCCCTACTATTGGTTTTCTAAATCTAGTTACCAAGGTTACTGTTAATCATGACTCTGATACAAAATTTAACAGCCCGACCCTATTATCCTAGGCCATGTGCATTATTTTATTACGTTAGAATTATTATAGCTAATAAAATACTAAAATAATGATTATTTTACAAGTCTTTTAAAACCATATTATAGACAGGATACCCATATTACATTAGAAAATAGAAAATAAAAAATGATATGTAAAAAGTAAAATAAGTTGTATCCTTGAAAGCAAATTAAATGATTTTTTATTCAAAACATTGGGAATAGAAACAAAATAATTGTGAACTTTAATGATCGGTGAGGGTATTTAAAGTGAAATAAAATATGAATTTATTTGAATAATCAATATGGTATGGTATATAATTGATAAAACATATGATACAAATAACTAGATAAGGCCTGATCAATAAGGAATGGAATGAACCTGAAACACATGACATCTAGTCAATAAAATAACAATAGAATCTATCCATATTTACTTCAATTAAACAAAACTAAGGATTAAATAAAAAATGATTCTAAATGAGGGAAACTGTTAAATATTTGTTTCCAAGTTTCTTAGGTACATTATATCTTTACTGCCAATAGCTCTCTAATGATGGTTTTTTATATTGGTTAAAACCCCATCTAATTTTTCCAACTAATTCATTTCATGAGACTATAGATACATAGTGGGGAAATCTATAATGGTCCACCCATGATGTTGTACCAATGAAAATCATTCCTCATATATAGTATAATCTATTTAATTCATGAACAATGTTCCTTATCGAATATCTATTTTGAATAAAATATATGGATTTAACAATCATTCCCTAGTAAATTAAATAACAACCAAAGTGAAAAAATATATATAACTGATATAAATTTTAGGAAATAATGAAATTTATTTAATTTGAATCTGAATATTTAAGAAAAAATCATCATAATGAAGCCATTGTTTCAAGATAAATTTAACAATCACAAATTAATGTGACCCTACAATGATAACATCTACCACAGGGTAATTTTCAAGTCATAACCCATTGTATGAGATAATTAAATCTGAAACATTAAATACCATTAATATAAAAGTATTCCTTAAATAAAATAATAAAGGGATAAGTATATAAAACAAAGAAAATATGTATGTGGTGAAAGGGACACTTATCACATAGATGTAAAAAGTGAGATGAAAATCTTATACCTTATCCTTCCATTTTATTTTATGATCATTAATTTATTATATAATTGTCTAAAATATTTTACTAAATTCCACACGAACCATAATAATATCCCTAATATCACATATAAACTTCCTGTAATAACATATTACATGTTTGTTAAAAATCATTCTTTACTTCCACATTTTGAGTTATTAATTGTCAAGTTTTCCAAGTATGTTTTGGATTGTTATATGTTGTTATTATTATGTCGATTTATATTTAATAATATAAATAATGTGAAATTTGATTTAGTTTAAATATATATCTTTTATATATGTATTTATAATAATATCTAATATATAGAGATAATAAATGAAATGCATTGTTTATGCAGATGGTAAGTCGTACATACTCATTAATGCTACTACCATTTCTCTTGATGTATTTAAAAAAAATGAAAAATAAATTATATATATGTATATTATAATTAAATTTTCATATTTATTTCATATATGTCACATATTTTTTTGAAACCATCTTTTAAAAATTCAATGTATATTGTGAACGAATCACATCACATAGAGGATGTGGTAGTCCACACACACCAAAACAATTTCATCATATTCTCAAAAAAGTAAAATCCTAAAGGTATAATAATTTCATATTAATAAAGGAATTATATATATATTAATAAATTATATATAAAAATATAGTCCATCATAATTATAAACCATCAAATACAGAAAAGAAAAATTGAACAATCATCGTTACGTGAAGCGGTAGTTATCCATACACATAAATGGTAATTTCGTTACCCTTTAGATGTATGTTTGTGTGAGTGTAGGGATCAAAAAAAGAATAAAACATATCATTACGATTAGGATACTTATTTTATTATTTAATCATAGAACAAAAATATTTTAGGGGATTAAGGATATAAATAAAATAAATGAGCCTGGGGATAGATGTGACCTCTTCTTTGTTCCCCATTTTTGTTTGCAACAAAGGGCTTATATGGATATATTTATGCTAAAATGGAGGATTCAGGTATTATTTTATAGAGTTTGGGATCATATATGAGTATATTTTTGTGAGATAAAATGTTTCTAAGAGGTGTTAAAAATGAGAGGGGTGAGTGACTTTTTATAGTGTAGTAGGGGTGGCATTCTTGTAAAATTTTTGGAATTGGAACTCCAACAATATTTTCTACATTGAATATTGTATAAATAATGGTAAAAATTTCATAAATTGAGTTTTTTTTATAAATATGTCCATCAAGTGGATTTTTTACATGTTTAAGGGTTATTCAGAGAATTAAGTTTAAGGTTAATATCTTGTTTAAAAAATTTATCTCTTAATCACTGTAATTAATTTTAATTTCAAACACAAATATTTCGTTTGTAAAAATATAAGTTTAACATGGTATACATTATAAATTATTCTAATTAAAAATATAGAATCCAATTTTCCATATTAAATCACAGAAGAGGTAGAAATTAATTTTAAAAAATCCCCTTAACATGATCACAATACATATTTTTATAGTAAAAAGAATAAAATAATTTATATATTCTTATATCCAATTTAAAAAATAATGTAATTTCAATGAACTATAGCATATTAATTAAAAAAAAGTTATATAATTTGATATTAAACCATTTTAAAATTATATTTAACCTTAATAAAAAATTTTATTTAAAAAAAGTATTCAAATAAAGGATAATATTTTTCAAAATTCATTGGAATTTGAAATATTTCCGAAAAATAACAAAAATTCAACCTAAACTAATTTTGATTATTTATTTTAAAAAATAAAGATTATTTTTTTATAATAAATTTATAAATATTAAGAAACAAAAATTAAAATTAGATGGCTATTAAATAGTGGTAAAACTACCTTTTTAAAAATATTATTTTTATTTGTAAAATTGTGTTTGATATCATATACCATTAAATTTTTTTTATAATTTTAAAATTTTTATATTAGATATATAAAATATAAATTTAGAATATAAATACACTAAATGTTTTATAATGTAATTTATTATGAAAAACGTTGAAAAATAGTGTTTTGGTAAAACAATGTGTTGCATGTATTATAAAATTTCAATAAAAATTAAATTTCTTCTAAAAGAAAAATATATTAATTTTTTAGGGTGATAGAGTCCTTGATATAACTTAATACTAAATATGAAATATGAAATGAAATTTTTATTGTCAGAAATAAATTTTAGAGTCAGATAGCTTGTGGCGTTTCCAAATGTTTGTGTGAGGCTCGAGCAAGGCCAAAAAAGTCAAAATAACATGTTAAATTTGTTGTCCGGATATAGATGAGAGTTAAAATTAATAAATAAATAACATAATTGGATATTTTTATCATAATAGGCTTATTTTCATTAAATTAATTTATTTATAATTTTTAAAAATTATATAACTTCTTTATATTCTTGTACAATGTAAATAAATTATTTATTTAATTAACATAAATATAAAATAAATGATATTAAATATATTACATGTTATATAATTTGAGATATTTAAAGTTATATAAAAAATCTATATACGGCGTTGAAATGTTTAGGATATAATAAATTATTTGGTTGACATTTTACTTACTGTCATGATGTTTTTAATGTCATGGTAATGAATAGAATCAAAATATCCAATAATATTATTTTATGGGATTAATCTTTTATTATATTATATAAAATTCATAAAATTATTAAATAATGGGGATATTATATGGTATAAAATTTTATCGTTTAATAATTTATAGTATATTTTGGAGAATGTTGATTTACAATAGCCTTATAATATTTCATTCATTGTTAAATTCCCATTGGGTCCCTCACATCGGTTTTAAAAGGGAACAACCTCCCTCACATATTCACACCACATTTTGCAGTATATCTTGACAAAAACTAAAAATTACTCTTCTATACTTCCATATCTATTTTCCTAATGTTATATACCTTCCAAGATATATATATTTTGTCCCACGAGAAGAGATCTAAAAAGTTCCCATTAAAGAAAAGGTACTCATATTTACTGACTCTTTAACATTTATTTATTCTTACACTTCTTCTACACGTGTTTTATCCATCCTAAATTAATATTGATGGTTTTATATTTGAATATATATTTTATTATTATTATAATACAACCATGTGATAACTTTTATCAATCCTACAATAAGTGAGAACACTGCTCATGCGTACGTATGACTTATGGTCCTTACAGATAAGTGTAGTTAATTATTCACCACTACCCTACTTGGAAGGTTATAAATTTGTTTCTAATAAATATATATGATATATATGACTTAATATTGTATCCAAAAGGGTAATTATTGTTTAAATTTCTTTATTACACCCCTCAAAAAATAATAATAACATTCATGAAAATGTACAACCTACCATCACCATGACTGATGTAATTCATTTTTCAATATATATCTTTAAGGGTGACTATATATATATATATGATATATGATACATAAACTATAAATAAAATTCTTGAGTGATGTAAATACAATAAAATTATTCAAAAATTAACTACCAAATCAAAAAATACATGAATAACGAATCAGTTTCAACCTGAAACAACGATTTTAACCTTGAGTTGATAAAAAATGGTGATAAAAAATTATGATGAAATAATATATGTTATGATATATATAAGTATGGATCTTGAATATAATTAAAATAGAATTATATTTATTACACAATAAGATCAAACATAGTCAATGGAAATCATAATAGAGTTATGGGTTTCTCATTTGACATTTACATCTCTAAGATATATGTCATATCTTCTACTATATAATTCATCATTTTTAATATTATATCATGTATATATTTTCATTCATGGTATCTAAAGTTTATTTTAAGTCATTTCATTTATGGGCAATATTATTCAATAGATACAAAAGTTGTATTTATATTTTTAACAGTCTCATCAATATTCAAGATTTTAATATTTTTGTTTCCACAATAGAATATTTATATTCGTAGTATTTTATTCTAAAAAATAATTGTTTTACTATTATATTATCATTTTTAGTATTAATTTTCACTCTGGTTTTTCTTTTTATAATATTCGCTAAAATGGAATCTTATTTTATTTTTTCACAACATGGTAATTTTTAAATCGTATGATAAGATTGTTTATTAAATTATAAGGCATGAATATAATTTCCATACATCATTATTATACAATTAATTGAAAATTGAATTAAAAATTTAAAATGTTATTTTCAAAAATAAATTCTCATCTATAATTGCACAGTTTGTTAAAAAATTAAGTTACTTTTATTTGAAAGTGTATTATCTTAAATAATGTATCAATGATCTAGTTAAATAATTTTAGTATATATAAATTTACCTTTTTGATCCTTGTGATTTATTATGTATGATCTCTTATGATACAACATACCATATTTTATTGAATATATTTTGATCATGTTGACTGGGGGTGTACAATTTTGATTCCATTCGCTAAATTAATTTGAATGGTTTACTATTATGTTTATTGTTTGCAGGAAATTATAAAAATTTCAAATGAAATTTCCTATAAGAATTTTTATGTTAATTTTCCTTCAATTCACTCAAATGATTAACTCATTGTACAAATAATTTAAAGGGCGGGTCAAACCATAGCCCTCGATGCATCGGTATGTCTCATGAGAAAAACTAGCTTGGGAATTGGTAGAGGTTTTACCTGTTTATCAAATATTTCTTATAATGAGGGCTTGAAGGTATCTTTGTAATGTCTATAATTATTATTACATCATTATTATGAAAATATATATTTATTTCCATGTGAATATTATATTAGTTAGAATATCCATTGAACGGTTTCATGCTCTTGTGACTAATTATATTTTATTATTGCATCATCATTTATTCTTTACATATTATTTATCATGTTAAAATTATTGATATAATGGAATGTTTTTTCAGTTATTTTAATTTTCATATTGCCTACGAATTTTTTTATACAAGTTAAATTCTTATTTACACATACCTAAACTGATCATTATAGCTCACCCATTGTTATATTTCCTTTCACTAAGATACTAGGATGTGTATTATTATTGATATAAAAAAATATGATATATGAATAATTTTGAAATCAAATAAAATACTATGTTTTATTTTTTTTTAAATTTAATTGTGAAATTCATATATATATATATATATATATATCCGGATTACCATGACTAATAAAATATTTGGTTATTCAGGCCATAATTCCTTTTTCATATTACTAATGTAAAAAAAGTAACTAGAAACTGTGGGATAGTGGAGTTTTCATTGTTATAAAAATTGTAAAAAATTTATGTAAAACATATCTAATTCCTATTTCATGGTCATATTTAGAAAATATCTCATCAAATTTTAAAAAATGGTTCATTCTGGATACATTTAACAAAATAAAATCTTTGGTGGAATTCATTTATTTTGTAAAATTACATTTGTGTCATATTCCCCATTTATAAAAGTCCACATGATATCATATACTATACACACATCCAAAACCAATTGGATTAAAAAATCCCTACCCAAATAACATCCATAATTAATTCTTGTTATCCGAGATTCATTTTTTTTCATAAAACAAACCAGGGAAGAATATCATTTTGAACCAAAAGAAGCTTTGTGAAGAAGAGGAAACATTATTAAACAAGTATTTTATTTTATTTCATATAACACCTAATTGAAAGAATACTAATTAATGTAGATATAATAACCTTATTATATTCTATATTGATATTTTATTTAATTCCATAGTTAGTACCTAAGACTATCTCCTCATACCACAAATAAAAAACACAACTATTGATTGTGTGTATGGTCGACTACCACCCCGTGAATCTGTATAATTCATTTTCCATCACCGTTTCTAATGGATAGATATAAGTATGTATATAATACATAATTATGATATTTGTGATTTATTTATACTTCTATATTTATATTATCATTTATATGGTCATACATTTCATTCTATAGAGAATACAATAATGTTTCTCATGTGATGGAAGAATACCGCCCTATAAAGTGATGGGAATTTTTTTTCAATAAAGCATTACATGGAAGGTAATAATAAATAATTTAATATTTATATATTATATTATATTAATTATTTAATATTTTTTAAATTCAATACATTATATAAATGCTTAACTTATCATCCATTGGACAAATGATTATGTTGTTCATGAGAATGGGGGAATACAACCTCGCGAAGCAATGTGATTCATTTTTATTATCTCATCACATAGGCGGTATGTGTAATGGTATTTAAAGTTATAATGTAACATCCCAAGTAAATAAAGAATATGAAATTTTCATATTTATTATTATTTCTGAATTAAATATTAATTTTACTTTAAAGGAGTTGTTATGTTCGAAAGCGTACCCGATATGCAACCACGAGTTTCTTTGAAATATAACGTTGCACACTAATAATATAATAATATTATTTCAAATGGTAGTTAATACATAGCCGTTGTATTGGAGGGAAAGAATATAAATAACTAAAATATGATTTTATATGTTTGTTAAATGTTTTTACATTTATCCAATAAAAGATAAAGGTTTAAAATAATAATAGAATTTAAATTTAAGCATAAATCCTCTAATATTCACTAAAAGGTCGATTTATCTCCTTTTGATGGAGAACCCCCATTAAAAATAGTTTTGGGAACTCTTATACATTCTATTGGACCAAATAAAATATTTCTTTATAATCAGGACATCAAAATTTACATTGTGTATGTTTTTTTTATTTTTCCGATAAAGTTCATTTTTAATGAATAAGTTAAAAATGTTGTATTTTAATTCAAAAACTCATTTTAATCTAATTTATTTATATGATAAGATTATCATTTTAATTGGTTTTGTAGTCCAATTAGAATATATTTTTACCATTATATAAAATGGTGGTCATTATAATTAATTTCACTTTATAATTGGACTTAAACTAGTGTCAATCTTTTGAAATATTTTGTTTTTTAAAAACACAGTATTTATTTTGACAAATGGGAATTAATTATTAAATTTAGTAATGAATCTTATATGTTTTGAATTGTGTAAAATAGACATCATTTATGATTTGAGAATATCAGATATAACTTAGGGTGATTTTTTGGTATTTCTCTAGAAAACATCAATTTTTTATGAATATTGAAACCGCTAAGTGGTAGTTAAAAAATTGATTTTTCGTTTAAATGAAACATTACCACCTTTGTTATTTGAATTTCAAAAATCTGACATACATGGTTATCATTAGGATGTAAAATTTTGTTCAATGGGATGAAAATAATTCTTGGTGAATAGTAACTTTTAAGCTTTATTAATCGCGATTAAAGGTAATTAGTGTAATTTAAGGAAAAAATAATGTTATAATAATATGAAATTACCTTGAAACATGTGCTACCCATATTAGATGTTTCATGTCCAACCAAAAAAATCCATGGGTCTACATGGGGACCCAATGGAGCCACTTGGGTATGAAAATGACATTAATAACTTTTTATTTAATGTTAAAATAAAAATGTCACAAACATGTATTTTTTTACTAAAACAATTTTTACACGGGGTTATACAAGTCATATTTTTGACTATAAATTTTAATTGGAATAATAAAATGATTTCCTACATCATAGTAATTTTTTTATAATTTTTATACATTAAATAAATTAATTTTTTTTGACACCATGATGATGCAATGATTATCTCATTAATGAACGATTAAAATAAAAAGAAAAGATAATGTAAAATATAAGACTTACACATGTCAAAAAACTATTGTATGGGTGGATTTCGAACCCTAATCACGTTATGCTCGAAATATATCAATGTGGGACCTTTAAAATTTAAAACTCATTTTAAAATAAAGTAACATTTTATAGCATTCCAACAGTGCCCCTCCTCCCTCTTATAAAAGGCCCCCACCACTACCTCCTTAACCACAACTCTCAGGCCTTTGGCTCGACCAAACTCTAACCATTTTATCTCTCCACATCCCTCTCCTCATCCTAGAAGACTTACCTTAGTCAGAAAGCTCTTCAAGAAACCCTTTTGGTTCAAACCAAAGGGAGTTACCCGATTTAAATGAGATTAAAGAGTGATCGAGTCAGGTCGGACACGAGGTATGAGACTTCATCTCAATCTCCTTTCATTGAGGCATATTTTGTTTTAATAAAAGACTTTCATTCATACACTATATAAACACCTTTGACTTCAACTTTTATTCAAAAGTAATCTTTTCTATATGAAGCGTTTTACTAAACGAAAAAAGTATGTTTCTTTTTAAAGTACGTGGTGATAACAACCATTCCTCCACCGTGAGTATTATTTTATATTTGGCTTCCTCAACAAGCCGTAATATTTATAAAAGTGAATAAATACCATATACTCTTTTATGTATTTTGGTATTGAAAATGGTTTGGATAATGGATTTTTTATGTCAATATATTTAAGTGATATATTGTGCTTGAAATGTGGAAATGTTTTCTTTCCTATATAATTGTGTTATATTTTATGATTTTATAATGGTACCTAGATATTTTGACGGGTGGTTGAGTGAAAAACCAAATGATGGGTGGTGCCGTGAATACCAGGATGGGTGTTTACATTATAACCTCCAATGCAATGGGTATGGAAGTCGGTCGTATGGCTATTCCATGTAGTGATATGTGTGGAAGTCGACCATATGGTTATTCCATTTAAGTATGTTTATGTCCTAAGATACCTTTATATGTTATGTGTTCTATCTATGGGTTTTATGGTAATATTTTGGTTACAAAAGGTTAATTAATTATCTTTTATTTAGTGAAGAGTATTTACTACTTCATAAAGGTGAAAATTATTACTTATGTTAAAGTATTAATGGTTTACTTGATGTTTTGAAAAACTAACAGTTTTCCCTCTTTTTGTATCCCTTACTGAGCTTTCTATGCGCACCCCATGTTTTTGAAATGTTTTTCATAGGACATAATGTGGAATAGGGTCAATGATGGGATCAAGGAAAAGTCATGTTGTCTTAAACATGTAACTAGACATGGATATTTTTTTTCAAGATTTAATGTTTTGTAAATAAAATGGAAACTATGTAGATGTGTCTACTTTGTAATGTTTTAATATGTAGTAGTTATGTCATAATTCTCTAAAACTCTAAACCTAAAAATATCATCAATGTGAATTATTCATTTAATTCAATATTAAGTGAGGTTTAAGGCCGGGTCCTTATAGTTGGTATCAGAGGTCGGTTTAGAAAACTTTAGGATTTAGAAAAAAATTTAAATTTTATGACCCTAAATTAATTTATGGGATGATTGAAATGATATAGCATTTAAATATTACCATGTTTCTCTACCAAAGCTATTCATGTGTTCAGAATGGTTTTCCGTAGAGGAAACAGGGAAGCTATGTTGGGATGTTACGGGATAAAGACAACCTTCCAAATCAGAAACTTGAGATGGTCGAAATCGGAACTGGACAGTTTGTTGCAGTAATGGCACAATTGACACAGGCTATAAATAGTGGCAGTATCCATGCACGTGATTAGCCAGATCAACCGTATAGGAACATTTCAGTGGTGGAACATTTCATGAGGCAACATCCCCCATCATTCAGAGGATCATCTGAACCTGTGCTAGTAGATGGGTGGATTAAGGCACTGGAGAATATTTTTGATGTCATGGGGTGTTCAGAACATCAAAAGGTTAGTCTTTCTGTTTACTGTTTTGAAGGTGAAGCTGATCAGTGGTGGTCGATGGTGAAAAATATAATGGATATTGATAAGATTGATGATCTTCACTGGGATGAATTCAAAGGTATGTTTCTTGAGAAATATTTTCCTATGGATGTTCGACATAGGATGGAAAAACAATTCTTGGAATTGAGTCAGGAGGATGACTGAGTGGCTACTTAAGAAGAAATGTTCACTCGACTGGCAAGGTATGCTCCAAATTTCATACGATATCTTGATAATGAAATAAACCATTTTTACTCAGGGTTAAAGCCAATGTATCGAAGGGAATTAGCTTCTCATGGGTTCATAAGTTATGAAAAACTTTTCCAATGTGCAGAGAAGGTGGAATTAGAGTTTGCCGATGATGATGTGTTCCTTGACGAACAACAAAATAAGAGGTCCAGTTGGAATTCAAAGGGAAATAATTCATTAAAGAATCTAGGAGGTAAGAAAACCAAATATCCATCCTGTGAGAAGTGTGGTAAAATGAATCCTGGAGAATGTTTATCAAATAGTAGAAAGTGGTTTCAGTGTGGTAAGTCTGGTCATATTTCTCGTAATTGTATGGAAGATGATTAAGAATGAAATGAAAATTTAGCGGTAATATGTTTTAAGTGTAATAGAATGGGTCATTAAGAAAATTAGTGTCTAAAGAAGAACTCAACTGAGAGATAAAATCCATACTACAAGCAGAAAGGAGTGCTGAAATCCATTGAAACTACTTCAGTAGATGTTGGGCCATTGAATGAAGTAGTATCAGGTACACTGTTTGTTTGTTCAGATTTTCCCAATGTGTTTTTTTGATTCAGGTTCTACACATTATTTCGTTTCGGATAAGTTTTCTAGTAAATTGGGAATTCCATATCATGATATGAATCCAGAACTTATGGTAAAAACACCCAGAGGAAACGTTGAGACAAAATGAAATTGTAAGAACCTTCCTATCATTGTGTGCAGAAAGATTCTACCTAAAAACCTTATTGTTTTGCCTATAGAAGAATTTGATGTTATTTTGGGCATGGATTGACTTTCTGTTTATCATGCTAAGATTGACTGCATATTTAAATTGGTTTCTTTTCAGAAATATTTTCAGTTTGTGTACAGGAATGAACCATTACGTTTGATAACATATCAGGAAGTTAAGAAACTATTAAAAATGGAAATGAATGATACCTTGTACATATTGTTGAAAACAATGGAACTGTTCATATTAATGATCTTCCAGTGGTAAATGAGTATCTTGATGTTTTTCCAGATGAGTTGCCTGTTATTGTACATGATCGAGAAGTTGAATTTACAGTTGACTTAGTTCCTAATTCTAAGCCAATTTCAAAACCCCCTTATCGAATGGCTCAAGTTGAACTTTTAGAGTTAAAGAAGCAATTGCAGGAGTTATTAGTTAAAGGTTTCATTTAACCTAGCACATCACCATGGGGTGCTCCTGTCTTGTTTGTTAAAAAGAAATATAGTTGAATGAGACTTTTTATTGATTATAGAACATTTAATAACATCACTGTTAAGAACAAGTATCCTTTTCCTCATATCGATGATTTGTTTGACCAGCTCTAGGGAGCTCAACATTTTTCTAAGATTGACTTGAGGCCGGGGTACAATCAGTTTAAAGTAAAAGAAGAAGACATTCCGAAGACTGTGTTTTGTACTAGATATGGCCATTATGAATTTGAAGTTATGTCTTTTGGTTTAACCAATTCACCTGCTGTATTCATGGACCATACGAATAGAATTTTCCATGAGTTCTTGGATATGTTTGTGGTTATTTTCATTGATGATATTTTGGTGTTTTCAAAGATTAAATATGAGCATGAAATTCATTTAAGGGTTATATTGAAACCCTTAAAAGAAAATGAACTGTATGGAAAATTCAGCAAGTGTGAGTTTTGGTTACAAATAATTTCTTTCCTTGGCCACATTGTTTCAAAAATGGAATAACTGTTGATCATGTTAAAAAAAATGTTGTTGAAAATGGAAAATACCAACAAATGTAACCGAGATACATAGTTTTCTTGGTTTGGCAGGTTACTACCGAAGGATTGTTGAAATTTTTTCACGGTTATCTAGTCCAATGACTAAGTTAACTCAAAAAGGTGTTAAGTTCATCTCGACCAAATAATGTGATGATTGTTTTCAGGAATTGAAAAGAAGATTCATGAATGCTCTATTTCTGGCACTTCCTTTCAAAAATGGTGAGTTTTTTATCTACAGTGATGATTCGTTGAAGGGACTCAGTTGTGTCCTTATGATGAATGATCAGGTAATTGCTTATACTTCAGGTCAGTTGAAAACTCATGAGTTAAATTACACTACACATGTTTTGGAATTATCCTCTGTTGTTTTTTCTCTAAAAATTTGGAGGCATCATTTTTATGGAGTAAAGTGTGAAATATATACTGATCACAAAATTTTAAAGTATATATTCACTCAGAAAGAATTGAACACGAGATAGAGGAGATGGCTAGAATTAATCAAGTATTACGATTATACAATTCATTACCATCCGGGAATAGAAAATAAAGTGGTTGATGCTTTGAGTCAAAAAAGTAATACTTCATTAACCATGCTACGTTTGGAACAAGATCCTTGGGTTTTTGATTTGATGAAATTTGGCATAGAAGTTGTTGGTGTAGGAAGTTCTTCTATTTTGTTTCAGATGTCAGTGAGATCATCTCTATCAGATAGAATTATGCAAGCGCAGAAAAAATACAGTGGGTTGCAGAAAAAGGTAGAGCTGGTTCAGAAGGGTAAGTTACATGAATTTGACATTGATAATGAAAGTGTTTTTAGGTTTGGGAAGAGATTATGTGTGCCTGGTGATTCACAGTTGAAGAAAGAGTTGTTATGTGAGGCTCATAGTTCTCCGTTTTCAGTTCATCCTAGAAGGACTAAGATGTACATAGATCTGTGGGAGTATTACTGGTGGAATTGAATGAAAATAGATATTTCTGATTTTACTATGAAGAGTTTGACTTGTCAGTAGGTTAAAGTAGAGCTGCAGTTACCAAAAGGGATGCCTCAGTCATTAATGGTGCCATAATAGAAATGGGAAAATATATCCATGGACTTCGTTGTGTGATTACCAAAGGCATATTGAGGTAATAATGCAATCTGGGATATTGTTGACCGATTGAATAAATATATTCATTTCCTTCCAAATCAAGATACATTCTCTCTAGATCAACTTTCTCGATTGTATCTTAAAGAGATAGTCATTTTGCATGGATTTCCCCTCTCCATTGTATCTGATCGTGATCCAAGGTTTATTTCTAACTTTTGGAAAGGCCTTCCGAAGTCGTTGGGTACTGAATTAAATTTTAGTACAGCTTTTCATCCGCAATCAGCTGGGCCGTCAGAACGAACAATTTAGACCATGGATGATATGTTACATGCTTGCACGATGGACTACTAGGGAAGTTGTTACCATCATCTTTCTTTGGTTGAATTTTCTTATAACAACAGTTTTCATTCCAGTATACAAATGGCTCCATTTGAGGCATTATTTGGAAAACGGTGTCGGAATCCAGATTTTTGGGATGAATTAGGGGAAAGGAAGCTGATGGGACCAGAATTGGTAGAATAGATGGAATAAAAAGTTCAGATGATTCCGAAACACATGAGAACAGATCAGAGAAAACAAAAAAAGTTATCCAGATAACCATAGGAAGTATAAATCTTTCGAGGTTGGGGATTATGTCTTTCTCAATGTTTCTCCATGGAAAAGTGTGATTCGTTTTGGTAAGAAGGGAAATTTGAGTCCGGGGTTCATTGGACCTTATGAAATCCTAGAGAAAGTTGGATCAGTTGCCTACATAGTGGCATTACCTCCAAGTTTTTCCAAGGTACACAATTTTTTTCATGTTTTGATGTTGAGAAAGTATATGCCAGATCCATCTCATGTTTTGAGCCAAGAGGTAGATCAGTTGGAGGAGAATCTCTCTTTTGAAGAACAACCAGTCGAGATGCTCGACCGAAGAGAGAAAGTGATGTGAAATAAGGTAATTTATCAAGTGATGTTTTTATGGAAAAACCATATGGTTGAAGAGCAAATGTGGGAATCTCAAAATGCTAGGAGAGATAAATACCATCACTTATTTTGATAAGTGAATAAAATTTCAAGGACACAATTACCAAAAGGGGGAAGGATATAACATCCCTACTAAATATAGAATAAGAAATTTTCATATTTACTAATATTTTTGAATTAAATATTAATTTTACTTTAAAGGGGTTTCTATGTTCTAAAGCGTACCTGATACGCAACCACGAGTTTCTTTGAAATCTTAAGTTGCACACTAATAATATAATAATATTATTTCAAATGGTAGTTAACACGTAGCTATTGTATTGGCGGGAATGAATATAAATAACTAAAATATGATTATATATGTTTTTTAAATGTTTTTAAATTCTTCCAATAAAAGAAAAAGGCTTAAAATAAGAAAAGATTTCAATTTTAAGCATAAATCTTCTAATATTCAGTAAAAGGTCGATTTATCACCTTTTGATTGAGAACCCCCTTCAAAAATAGTTTTGGTCACACTTATAAATTCTATTGGACTATATAAAATCATTATTTATAATCGGGACATCAAAATTTAATTTGTGTATGTTTTTGGTATTTTTCTGAAAAAGTTCATTTTTAATGAATAAGTGAAAAATGATGTATTTTAATTCAAAAACTCTTTTTACTATAATTTATTTATATGATTAGATAATCTTTTGAATTTGTTTTAACATGAAATTTGAATATATTTTTACCATTTCATCAAATGGGGGTCATTAGAATTAATTTATCTTTGAAATTGGACTTAAACTAGTGTCAATATTTGTATATATTTTGTTTCTTAAAAACACGCTATTTGTTTTGACGAATGAGAATTACTTATTTAATTGATTAATGAAACTTATATTTTTTTAATTTTTTAAAATATACATCATTATTGAATTCGGAATATCAAATATTTCTTGGGGTGATTTTTTGGTATTTTTCTGAAAAACATCATTTTTTGATGATTATTGAAACCACTAAGTGGTAGTTAAAAAACAGATTTATAATTTAAATGAAACCTTACCACCTCT
This sequence comes from Viscum album, assembly GCA_963277665.1. Lineage (NCBI taxonomy): Eukaryota > Viridiplantae > Streptophyta > Magnoliopsida > Santalales > Viscaceae > Viscum > Viscum album. The sequence goes on along the minus strand of OY728133.1, from coordinate 185,216,381 downwards.
GTGATTTGAATTTCAGATATCCGTCATACATGGTTGTCATTATTATTTAAAATGTGGTTCAATGGGATGAAAATAATTTTTGGTGAATAGTAACTGTTAAGTTTTATTATTCGCGATTAAATGTAATTAGTGTAATTTATGGTAAAAATAATGTTATAATAAAATGAAATTACCTTGACACATCTCTTACCCTTATTTTATGTGTCATGGACGACCAATAATATTCATGGGTCAACTTGGGGCCCCCATGGACCCACTTGGGTAAGAAAATGACATTAATAACTTTTTATTTAATGTTAAAATAAAAATGTCCCAAACATCTATTTTTTTCCTAAAACAATTTTTACATGGGATAATACAAGTCATGTTTTTGACTATAAATAGTCATTGGAAAACTAAAACGATTTCCTACATCAAAGTAATTTTTTTATAATTTTTAGACATTAAATAAATTAATTTATTTATGACACCATGATGATGTAGTGATAATCTCATTAATTAACAATTTAAATAAAGTGAAATGATAATGTAAAATCTACGACATAAACTTGTCAAAAAACTATTGTATTTGTGTATTTATAACCCTTATCACCTTATCCTAGAAATATATCAATTTTGGACCTTTAAAATCCGAAACTCATTTAAAAATAATGTAACATTTTATAACTTTCCAAGAGTGCCCCTCCTCCCTCTTATAAAAGGCCCCCACCTCTACCTCCTTACCTACACCTCTCAAGCCATTGGCTCGACCAAAATATGATCATTTTATCTCTCCACATCACTCTCCTCATCCTAGAAGCCTTACCTTAGGCAGAATGCTCTTCAAGAAAGCCTTTTTGATCTAACCAAGGGGAGTTACCTGATTTAAAGGAGATTAAAGAGTGATCAAGTCAAGTCAGACACAAGGTATGCGACTTCATCTCAATCTCCTTTCATTGAGACATATTTTTTTTAATATAATACTTTCTTTCATACGATGTATAAACACCTTTTTCTTATAATTTTATTCAAAATGAATCTTTTCTATACAAAGAGTTTTACTAAATGACAAAAGGTATGTTTCTTTTTACCGTATGCGATGACAACATCCTTTCTGCCTCCGCGAGTATTATTTGATTTTTGGCATCCTCAACAAGCAATAATATTTTCAAAAGTAAATAAATAACATATACTGTTTTATGTATTTTGGTATTGAAAATGGTTTTGATAATTGATTAGTTATTTCAATATATTTAAGTGATATATTGTGCTTGAAATGTGGAAATGTTTTCTATCCTTTATAATTGTTTTATGGGTTATGATTTTATAATGGTACTTAGATATTTGACGGGTGGCTGCATGATAAACTAAATGATGGGTGGTGCCGTGATTACTAGGATGGGTGGTTACAATATTACCTCCAATGCATTGGGTATGGAAGTCGGTTGTATTGCTATTCCATGTAGTGATATGTGTAGAAGTCGACTGTATGTTTATTCAATTTATGTATGTTTGTGTCCCAAGTTACCTTTATATGTTATGTGTTCTTTATATGGGTTTTATGGTAATCTTTTGTTTACAAAAGGGTAATTAATGATCTTTTATTTAGTGAAGAGTATTTAATACATCATAAAGGAAAAAATTATTAATTATGGTAATGTATTCATGGTTTACTTGATGTTTTGAAAAACTAAAAGTTTTCCCTCTTTGTGTATCCCCTACTGAGCTTTTCATGCTCACCCTATGTTTTTGAGATGTTTTCCACAGGACATAATGTGGAATAGGTTCAAGTATGGGATCATGGAAAAGTCATGCAGTCTTAAACATGGAACTAGAACTGACTCTTATTTTCAAGAGTTCATGTCTTGTAAAAAAAATGGAAACTATGTATATGTGTCTACTTTGTAATCTTTTGAGATGTAGTAGTTATGTCCAAATTCTCTAAAACTCTAAACCTGAAAAGATCCTCAATGTGAATTTTTCACTTAATTCAATATTAAGTGAGGTTTAAGGATGGATCCTTATAAATATTATGTTATTAATTATATAATAACAATAATATAAGTATTAAATATCAACTACCTTTCTTCCATCATGATATTCATTAAATGAAAATGGTAAAAATGCATACGTACGACCTACTGTCCCAATGATTTTAACAAAGTTCATCATTCATACCTGTATTTCATGGTCAATTTAAATAGTGTAATATATTTATAGAAATAATAACAATTTCACATTTACCATTATGTTGATGATGTATTAATAATCTCTTTGGTGTTTGTCAACATAAAAAATTGATTTTGGACATTTTAATATTTTATTATTAAAATGTTGGATGTGAAATTAATTGATTATGTAATAAATATGACATCGTAAAAAATTACATAACATGAATAAAATTCTTGTAATGTTTTATTAATCATATAAATAATTGATATAAATTTATTGTTCTAGAATATTAATAATTTACATGAAAAATCTTTCTTCGGGCAATGGATATCTTAGAAAACACTTTCCTTTAGGTTAGGATCATTAACTCTCTATCACACTTCTTCTGTATATTAATTTTATAGAATGATTGTAAATTTTGTTTATATGTATCTCTAATATATACGTACATTATTATCTTTTCCATTTATGGAATATCACATTCCTTATGAAAATTTCTCAAATTCCTTCATTAAGAAATTTCCTTTGATCAGGATATAGTGCAGGATTATACAACCCATTTTCTGTTTATGTTCAATTATTATTATAATACCTTATAATTGAATTCCATTATTTAGAACTTATAATTCTTAAAAATATAATGATGGTTGATACTAGATATCTCTCAAATGCATTGGGTAAATATTTAGTCTCTTGAGGCATAGTTTATGGGATTACAGGCAAACCTAATCTATTATATGACTTTTCCCACTACGATAAATTTGCTAGGCAGTTATCCCTAAATCATGTTTATGTCATGTAATATGTTGTATCCATATTTTCAAGGAATCCTTTAAATTATTTTACAACTTTTTTATGATATTATTCTTTTAAAATAATTACAATACTTTTCTTTTAAGATTTCATGTCATACCATTGACAAGCATGTTATGTTAACTTTTCATGTTTATTCACGTACATGACTTTTTAGTTCAACCATTTCATTATGTATTCCCTAGGATATACAACTAGGTTTTATGATATCACTAGAGATACTAAAATAAATTTTATATGTTAAAATTTCCATTTCATTAAAATTAACCTAGTATTCTGAAGTAAATAGACCTTTATGTCCCTTTAGTTTTATTAAGGGATATTAATGTTTATGAATCAAGTATTATTATGTGTAAAAGTATTGGGTATACATGTTTGGTATCATAGGATGTTTTTAAATAATATTTTTTCACTATGATGAGAAAAAATTATTTATAACCCCAGGGCCAGGAATAAGGATAACTATTAAGTCAATTAAATTTTTAGTAAAGTTTTCGTGAATCTTGGTGAAGTGTAGAGTGATTGGTTTTAAATAAAATATATAGATATTTTGATACTAAAAGTGGATTTGGATATCTAAGGTATGTACCTGAGGTTAATAACCTTGAAAATATAGTGTTTATATGGAATCCATCTTCACATGGTGCATGATAATTGGTCTTACTGCACACCTGGTTTGACATTCCAAGGGGATATACCTTAGAAATTAATATCCTCCTTAGAAACCATTATGAAGGATGTGAATGAATTGTTAGGATAGAAAACCTAATATAAAGAATTACTAATTATAACTTATATTGAAACATAAAGTCCAGTAATTCAATACATACATATCATTAAAGACTTCTTCCATTTATGTTTATATGATTCTATTTAGTATGTTAATGTACGATCAAACAATGTCTTTATCAATTTCAGTTAATAGTGGGGAATATGAGAAACCATAACATCAACCGACATGATAGAAACTGTGATGATTAACCTAATGATATTCCTAACATTATTGGAGAGGGATTTGTGAATATCATTGTAGAACTGGCTTATCTACAGAAAATTATCAATAATAACATTAATCATGAGGAACACCATACTCTTCATAGGAATGATCATGTTGTAGTCAAGTATTTTATGAGAAAAGTCCCCAACCATTAAGGAATATTCTAATACTATCATTGAAAAACAATGTATTATCTAAATAGAGAAGCTATTACTTTTCCCTTAATTCATTGGGAATGATAATGTTGTGATGTATGTTTATTGAATTGACAAAATATCTGATTTGTGGTCCACAATAATCAAGTACACAAAGTCAAAAGATGATACTAATTCAATAGAATATGATGAATTAGGAAAACACATTTCAATAAATATATATAGCTCCCCACTGTAGTACCCCGTAGCTAGACATTACTTTACTATATTGGTATTGGACTCAATGAATTGAATCCCAATAGGCTGAAAAATATAGTAGCATTGGTAAACTAGATACATACTTGAGTCTTATATTACATTTAAAACCACAAATTAAGATATACTTTTTTTGAGATTAAAAAAATTCCATCGAGAATATAAATTCATACCAATCATTGATCACATCATGGATTCCTGGGAAAGGAAACAAAATATGGGTGAGCTTAAATCCTCCGTAAGTGTTATGTATGAAGAAACCAATCATGAATCAATAATAATATTATACATGGAAGGGTAAATAACTGAACAGAAATGTTATTAGTCAATAAATAGTAATTAAATGCTTCAAAAGACAATATCATGGTTAATATACCATGGATAATTACATATGAAAAATATATGTGGGAAGTTAAATAACAAAATAATCATTACATTAATATTATTTTAATAATATGATATGATAAGGGATAATGAATATTCTAAGGTAAATAACTATAAATACATTTCCTTTAATAAATATATTTTGAATGAAATTCATCCAAAGATAATATTATTTGAAAAATCCCATGGATAATAATAACTATGTTCTTACGGAATGAAATTATTAATAATTGGACACCATGATCTCAGAAATCATGATACCTCTAATATCAAAACCATTTATAAGATGGTTTAAAACTACAACATCATAATATCAATTCAATAAGGTGATTTATAATTTGAGGCCCCACTCATCACTGCATGTCCAAATAATTCATCATATATCAAGTATTTTATTAAAGTTGTGAGGGAGGATTCTGTTTATTAAATATCTGTATTGAGAATGAATAACGATTTATCAATATTTTTGCAGATAAAAATTAATATTCAATTTGGAAAATTATATGTAGATATAATATACATTTTAATAAATAAACATTAAAATGATAAATAGTATTGATATAAAGAAGATATTTAAAGTTCAATGATCACAGGAAAGTGAATATTTCAATGACATGTAAATGAATATAAGAATGAATAAAGAAACAGAATTTCAATACATAACATGGTCAACCAGACCATAAAACACCAATATAATGAATAATGATGGAACCAATTCAATATATAACGATTTAATTATAAGTATCATAATGGTAATTATTTTTGATGATTAAAACATTCATGACTAGATCCTTTAATTTTTTTTAAAAAATAATTGTTTTTTCTTAGAAAACCATTTACAAAATAAGTGTTTAAAAATTAATTTAATAAAATATTTGAACATATCTTTTCAAATTTTTAATTTATTTTTTAAATAAGAGTTTTCATGATTATAGTAAATTAAATAAATTATTGGTACAATAAAATAGTTCCTTTCACTTTTTTGGAAAAATCCAAAGATGAATTGTTTTGAATGAAAAATGAACATTACATTCAAAAAAATTTAAAAAATTAAAAAATGAGAGAACATTCTGGAAAAATTATTTTAAAAAGGGTAAAAACATTATTTGAAAATTTTTTAAAAATATTTCTCTAAATAATTAGATTTATTGTATAAGAGTGAAATGAAATTGGATTTTTGTGAAAATGTTTTATTTATTATTTTAAGTACCCAATAGTGGAAAACTTGTATTAATATATGAAAATATGAAGATAAATTTCATAGAAGATAATGAAATGGTTTTATTACAAAATTATCTAATAATATCCTTCAATTTAAATTTATGTAAAAACAATCCTTAATAAATTGAGATTGAAAAATATACCCTTTCAAATACTATAATGTGGAAGACAAGATTAATAAACAAATAGATTTTGTGTATTAAATGTAAATAGAAAAAATAAATGTTGAAATCAAACATAATATTTTCAAATGTATCTGCACATTTAATGTTATAATCTTAAATGTAATGTAAATGTAACATATCTTAATTAAAAAAATTGTGTTATGAAATTCATAACCACTTAGTAAAATCTAAGTTAAAATACATTTAGATGAAGTAATTCAAATTAAAATTAAAAAGAATTTATTTATTAAGGAATAATGATATTAAATTTTATAAGGAAATTATATACAATATATATAATAATTTGGGTGTGTAATATTCTAGTATACCTTAACAGAGTGAAATTGAGATGAAGCCCCTTTAGAGAATCTACATTTTTTGTTTTAAACACATTATAATTTTTTAAATTTGTTTTAAAGATGTTATTAACATATATAATAAAAATATTAATATTTATAACAACATATATTATCCTTTATAACATATTATCAACCATTTGTTAATAATAATTCATTATTTTCATTATTTTGAGTGTAAATTTCCTAGTTTTCCCATTCGTATTTTAAAATGAATATTATGGTTCTTTTGAATATTTTATAGTTCCATTATATAGAAAATTATAATCATGGAATACTTATAATATTTACAATTAAATAGTATTTTTAATATGAATAATGAAATATGGTTTGAAGAAATGATGTCTGTTATGATATTTGAGAAGGTAGGTTGTACGTACACATCAGTAACACTTCCATTTTCACTGATAATTATGAAAAGAAGGAAATTAATATTTTATCATTAAATAAAGTTCATAATATCATAAAAAATATTATTTCATTAACTATATTTATATATACCATCAACGTGGTGTGCTGATGAAAAGGGAGTCACGCCACGTTATGAAGGCAGTAGTCCACACCTACACAAATGATATAATCATTTATAAGTGAGGTAAATTGTAATAATGAAAATGATTTATTATAAATTGATAATGATAAATATGACATAAATATCTTAAATATTTCATCTATATCACATATATTATTAAAATTATCCTTATTATATTCTATTTAAAGCGTTAGTGAAAAATGAATCACATCACTTTTCAAGGAAATGGTTTGTTATACACCCAAGAGAAATTATCATATCCCCTATAGAATGGAATGTAAAAATATGGATATTATATAATGAATCCAGATTTATAATTAATTTGTATATGTCAAATATATAATTTAGATCTATCATCACACCCAACTATGAGATGTCGTAATGGAAAAAACGTGTCACGTAGGTTCGTGATGTTGTAGTACTCCGTACAGAGGAGAGATGTTATTGTTCCTTGTTTGAGGGAAAATTATAATTTTATAGGTAATTAAATTCATATAATTACATTTAAATATATAATGGTTTTATTATTAAATAATAAATTGAGAATATTTTACGGAGGGTGAATAAGAAAAAAATTAAACTTGCATTGTCAAGAAATTTAGATATTCTAATACCACAACTTTTGGATAATACATAATGTATTCATAGAATGGATTTAATAAAAAAAAAATCTGAGGGTATTGACGTTTTTATTTTATAAGTACAATTATTTTATAGACCAATTGTTTTTTAATGCGTGCAGAAGATATGAGAGGGGTGTCCTTTTATAAGTGAGGTGAGTGGAGCACATGTACTTTTTTTAAAAGAAAACATTATACCCAGTTTTTTCAAATGATAAATTGGTCCAAAATGTATTATTCACAATACATATACATTATATGGTTAACATATGTCTATTTAAAATATTTTAGACAAAATTCTATTCCATTTAAACCATTATGTAATTTGTAATAATTATATTAAAAAACTAAGTTAACCATTTAGATAATCTAGATTGTTATAATTTAGAATATGTATTAAATTTTTCAAAATTCTATTCACAGAAGCGGAAAAGTTTAATTTAAAATAATTCATATAGAAGCAATGACAAAGTGGGGTTACAAAGGGAACATTTTCAAAAGTTTTCATTATTTTTATATAAAATTTCAATAAAAAAATTATTTCAATAACAGAAATTGGATTAATATATAAAATTTTTTGAATTTTACTAAAAAATGTTTCAATATAATTTACCTTTATAAATATTTTTAATAAAAAAAGTTTTCAATTAAAATTTAGTAATTTTCACTTTTCATTAGAATGTGAAATAGTTCAAATAATACCAAATATTCACCCGATGAAAATTTTAATAAAATTGTTAATAAAATGAAGATTATTTTTTGAAATAAATTTTATAATTTTTGTAAAAATTAATTTTAAATAATGAGTGAAAAATTTGACTAAACAACCTTTTAGAAAAAAATTAATGTTTTTCTGAAAACATTTCATTTTCTTCTAAAAAACTATTATTTTATTTCTAATAAATATATAAACATATTTTCTTATAATTTAGTTATTACTATTAATATGCAAAAATTAAAATTCTAGGTTAAAAAGGTATACTATATTGTATTTCATTTTGAAATGGGTTGCATGTTTCTCAAGCTATCGAAGAGATTAAACAGAAATACATATATTTTATGGGTCATTTAAGATCAGTGGTGTGGGTACCATACACTATCGAAAACATATTTTTTCAAAATCATATTGTGTTACATTCTCCCCATCCTGAATAAAGTTATTCCTAAATATTTAAACATGTTATTGGTAATCAAATTTTTCATATTTGAAAAATATTATATTGAAAAACTATGTTAATAATAATTTTAATAAAGAATACTCTTAATTAGAGGGAAAGAGAAGTACATTGGTCATATTGAATAACATGAAATTGGTTTTCCATGTAGGATAATATTTGTGGGGTGTGAAGATATGGTCATGGACGAATGGTGTAAATAATTATAGATAATGATAGTGGTTATGGATCAGAATAATGTGAAAAATCAATAGTAAGTCAAATGACCTCCAAACCCAAAATTTTTAATGATTTAAAAATATATTTTATTCATTTGATATGAATGTAATATTATAATTTTTTTCAATAGTAATTTTTTAATTTTGAATAATTATTTTACATTATATGAATAAAATGAAAATGCAATTTATTGATATGTTTCAATTTCAAAATAATAATTCCATATTTTGGATTTCTCTGATCAATTTTCTATTCATCTCTTATTCCAAGAAATAAAAATGGATTATTTTTATTCCTGAACCAATAAAATTAACTTTTAATGTATTTTAAGATCTACAAATGAGTGAAAATCCTTTCCATCTATCTCTAAATACTTTCCAAAACCAAAATGGTTATCACAAGATATCTTCTATAATACATTAATCAAAAATCCTAAAAAGGGACACCCATAGTCCATTATTAAGATTTCTATTCCAAATCATCTAACTAAAATCAATTATATAATAATAAGGACATTAATTTTGAATGTGGTACATGAAAATCCTTAATCATATTTTGGTTTTGGTTTTAATCCCTACTACCTTGACAGAAGTGGCAGGTTTTAACCTTACATTATGGTTATCCATTTTCTAAAACAATATTAATATAATTATTATAAAATTACAATAATAATATAGTGAAAATAATTGAAATTAAAATAATCATTAAGTAACCTCTTACTAAGGTTTTTTTTATAACATATTATTTCACATAATGTATAATAATCTTTTCTCTCTACTATTATAATGTCATTAATGGCCGTATTATTCATAAATATTATTAATACCTTTAAAAATATATATTTATAAAATGTGACTGAATTATTCCCCAAATACCTTTTACACTATATAATATACTTGATATAGATTTCACCCAAGATATCAATTATATTAATAGACTCCCATCAATCAAAACCATTAATATGGGTGTTTATGAATTCAATCTTATGATAAATATTTAAATCATAAACTCATGATAGCATTTCTAAGATTTAAGTTCGTGAAGATGTATATGATTTTAAATTTAATCAACATCCTTAAATATTTCATAATATTTGTCACCAAAATTCCAATGGTAAAAAATACATCTATAATTTAATTCATGAACCCTAATACTTAGTAAGATTGTTTTGTTTTATTTCCATGTAGTTCATTCCTTGTAATAAGGGCTAATCATATAATAATTTAAAGGATTCATAAATTAGAAAAAACCTTTTATTCAATATAAAAATTAATAGTTATACCCATGTCCATTAATATTCATAATCTATTAAAATCCATCATAATGGTTTATAAAGAAAATTTCAATTATTCAAACAATATCCTCTAAGAGTGTCAAAAAAATTGTTTCTTATTAAGTCTCATTTTCCTAAAACTGTTAATCATCGAGTTAACAAACATTTTCCTTTTTCAGGTATATTACACATGGAACAACTATCCCAAAACCAAATCTACTTATATTATCGATATATAGATGTATTTTAATGAAAACCCACATAATATATTTCTTACTAAATATTTATGTTGTTATTATGCACCTATCCTGAAATTCATTCAGGTATTTATGATCCCGAATCCACGATTTACAAATATTTAGATCCTAATTCTTCTACTAAAATTCCTCTGATAAAAACTATAGTGAAATCAAGCCTAGTATCTCAGAGATACTATCTTATTTATTACATTGGCATTAAATACATTGAATCACAACTGGAATGAAAAAATAGTTTAGTTGTCCTGGTAAACCTGCTACACACTTGAGTATTGCAATACATTTTAAAACACAAATTGAAATATAATTTTTTTACAATATCATTATTTATTTTAGAATATACTTTCATATCAATCATATTACATTCCATGGGCTCTTGGTAAAGGAAGCAAAATAAGTGCGAGTAAGGTCTATGTATAACTGAATCTATCATTACTAAATATTAATAATCACAATGTAATGGTAAATATCTAGAAACATGTTCCTTTTAATCCATAAACTGATAATGAAATGAATCTAGATATAATATCATTTTAAAAAACATGAGGATAATAATAAATAATTTTTTAATGATTGAAATTATTAATTACTGGATGCCAGGATCTCAAGAATAATGATACCTCAACCTGCAAAACCATTCAAATGATGGTTTAAAAATAATGGTAGAAACATAATTATTGACAGAATACTAATTTTCATCATGATAATAATTATTAATAGACGGTGTATATAAATAAATTGTCCACCCCTAATTACATGTCCCTAAAATTCATGGTATGTCTAAAAATCAATTTAATTCCTGAACATTGTGCCTTATCATTGAAGATCTGTATTGAGTAATGAATACATATATATTAATATTTCAGAAGATAAATAATAATGTTCATTTTAGAACACCATATGTTAAAAAAATATGTTGTTTATGAGAAAATAATACCCATGATTAATATTTTTGATATATAAGATAATTTTATTTTACAATGACCATTAGAATGTGAATATTTCAAGGGAATGTTATTGAATAAAAAATTAAAAAATATAAATTTCAATACTTCACTTGGTCAAAATTATCATAAAACATAAAAATAATGAATAATGATTGTATCAATAACAAATATCCTCAGTTTGTAAAAATAATAATAATTATTTTCGTTTTTGAGTTCAAATTACATGAAAAGATCCTTAAAAGCATTCTTTTTGGAAAATAACTATTTTCACATTGAAAAATTTATTGAATATAAATGTTTCAATTTTTTTTTTTGAAAAAAATCATTGAAAATAACCATTGAAATTTATAAACTATGTTTTAAAACATGGAGTGGTCTTGATGTAAGGACATTTTTTTCATATTGAGTATGTTAATAAAAATATTACTTTCAATTTTTTTGGTAAATCAAAATTATTTTTTTTGTGAAAGACACCTACGTATTCATTCTAAAATATTAAATAATTTAAAAGGTATATAATGGATTTAATAAATCATTTTTATAATGTTAAAAATAATTTCAGATAAATTTTTATAAAATATGGTTTTCAAAGAAAATGTATTTTTAACTGAAGAGAGAAATCAATTTTTATTTCATTAAAAATATATTACCAGTTATTTAAAGAATCAAAGTGTGTAAAATGGTAATATTAAATGAAAATATAATTAATAACAATAGGAAAATATAATTAAAATTTTTTATTATAAAATTATGAAATAATTTCCTTCAATTTAAATTTAGGTTTAATCAATCCTGATAAAATTGAATTGTAAAATGAAGCGATAAAAAGATCGTACTATTGATGTGAGGATTAATAATTGAATATATAATTTGAATTAAATTTTAATTCCACCTAATATATATATAAATAAATAAAATATAGTAAAAATTATGTACACACATAATATCATATTTTTTAATACTATGATGATGTTTTATAACCTAATGATAATAAATTATGTTATAAAATTCATTAGCACTATGTAATTTTTAAGTAAGAATACCTTTTGATTAAATATTTCAAATTGAAACCTAAAATACAAATAATTGTTAAGGAATTATGATATTACTTATAAAATTTAAATTATATTCACCATATAAAATATATTAGTTTCATAACACCACAATATGCCTTAGTGATTGTAAATTGTGAAGTTGTCCCTTAAATCATTCTCCATTTGGGATGAGAGTTTGTTAACCTCAAGTATAGTGGTATTGAATTTTTTATTAAATTATATATGAACCATATTAATATTTTAAATATCATATATGATCGTTTATAACAACCTATTTAAAAGAACATGACATTAAAACGTTACATAATAATGAATTAAATGAATAATTCACATTGAGGGTCTTTTCATGTTTAGAATTTTAGATAATTAGGACATAACTATTACATCTCAATGATTACAAGGTAGACACATGTACCCAGTTTCCATTTTTTCACAAATTTAAAACTCTTGAAGAAAATATTCATGTTCTGTTCCATGTTTTAGACTGCATGGCATTTCCTTGATCCCATCCTTGACCGTATTCCACTTTATATCCTGTAAAAAAACATTTCAGAAACATGGGATGAGAATAAAAACTTCGGTAAGGGATATAATAATATGGAAAGAAAAAATTAGTCCATGTATACATAATAATCAATTAAATCATACTTTAATCATAAAACCAAATCACTTTAACATACCACATGAAATCATAATATTTATGAATAACTCATAGAAATCATAAGACATAATGGTAACTTGAGGCATTAATAACATTCTTATATAGGGAGTAACCCGCATGGTTACATTTGGAATACCCATCACTATATATTCCCTAAATATCTTCGGAGAAATCATAGCTTTTAACTCCTTTGAATTACCCAATGCATTGGAGAGCTATCTCTGGCTCACCCTCCCATTGTTTATCACGGAACCACCCGACTTCATAAACAATGCTCAAAAACCATAACATAATCGTATCACATAAAACATACATAAAGGAAAGATAAAATTTCCACATTTCAATAACAAGATATCAATATAGTAAAATTATATAATCTAAACTTTATCGAAACCATTTTCAATACCAATGTAAAAGAAAAATAAAACATGGTATTTTTTTTCTTTTAAAAAATGTTATTGATTTTAGAGGAAGCCGAAAATAAAATAATGGTCACGATGGCGGATAAGTCATTGTCTCCGCATACGTATGAAAAAAAAATTCCTTTTTTCATTTAGTAAAATTATTAGTGTAAAAATTTTCCTTTTGAATGAAATTAAAAGTCAAAAGGGTTTATTCTACAAGTAATAAAATAAGGTCTTATATAAATTGAAGTACACCTCAAAGAAAGGACATTGAGACGAAGTCCCTTAAAAAGACGGTATCCTTATATTAAGGATAAATCAATTATATAATTATGTGTGAAAAATATAAATACACTCAATATAAGTCTTTATTAAGTGTAAAACAATCAGAGGTCATCCAAAAATATTCATAGCACGACATAATCAAGAATTAAGGGTTTAACCAACAGAATTGAAATTGGGTTAACAAGTTCCCTTATTGAAATTCGACCACCTAATGGTCTCATCGCTTGGGCATAAAATTTATAGCAATAAGTATATATAATAACATATCCTAAAATTAAAAATATGTAAATTAAAACACCTAAAAAAGAAGTCTTTTAAAAAGAGGAGGGTGAAAGGTTCCCTTACCTATTTGAGTAACTTTCCAAAAGTACACCCCATGAAAGAAGGACTGTACAATGTTGATGTAAAGACCCATAAATGAATTTATATTACACAAATATTAGAATAATGGGTAGTACATACACCACTCAAAGGAGATAGTGACAAATATAGCATGAATCTCACATGAATAAATAGTGAGATAAAAACCCCTTACATTGTTGTAATAAATCGAGTCGTATGACCAAAGGATCATAAGATCCAAATAAATCACATAATACCATGAATATAAATAGAATCATGATAATATATATAAAATCTTAGTACACAATAAACCACATGAAAAAAATAATTGGCGATCAATGGAAATCTCACAGAATTAAAAATGAGATAAGAAATCCCCTTACGTCAAGGCCGAATTTTCTTGTTCGTTTCTTTATATTACTAAATAATAAACTTTGGTAAATTTATAATTTCATAATTACTTCCTTTAAATTTTGTTATTCAATACATATCACATATTATCATGTTATAATAATTAGTTAGTTATGTGAGTTCATATCATACGTTTTGTCGATGTTCGGTACCTGACTCAACAATGAACTTGTTTGAAGAGAATTGTTCATGTAGTGATAAGTACATCATATCCAGAATCGTGGTCATGATTTAATGATAATATATATCTAATATATAAGTATTTAATAAAATTTCATAATTTTTCGAGATATGAAATGAGATGTACCGTTCATAGAGACGGTAAGTCGTAGGTACGCATGAACACCACTTTCAATTTTTTTTTCATATTAATGGACATTAAAAATAAACTAGATATAGATATATTATAATTCTATTATAATATATATTTCATATAGGTAACATATGTTCATTAATGGAATTCTTTATAAATCCGATGTTTGGCATGAACGAGCCACATTACTTGAGGGGGGCAGTTGTACACACTTCCTCATATGAAATTATCGCATTTGGAAAACATGCTATGTATAAAGGTATGTTTTAAATATAAAATAAAGAATAATAGGGAGGACATAAAAATAATATATATAATATATAAATATAATTCCATCATAATGTCCACCGTTAGAGGTGTTAAAAGAAGATGGAACTATCATCGTTTCGAGAGGCAGTAATTCACCACCCACAGAAACAGTATGTTTTTTAACCATTAGACGGGTTTTGTTGTATGTGTAGTTAGAATCCTTATAATAAAAAAATTATAGTATATTTTTGATACTAATGTTATTATGGGATAAAATAATAATAAAATAGTGGTGACTGAAGAAGGAAAATAAAAGAAATAAACTCGTGAGAAGACATTACCTATAAATCAGGTAACTGTTTTTTATTTGAGCCAAAGGCTTCCATGGAAAGGCTTCTTCACAATGTGAGGCTTCTATGAGTGAGATAGGGATTTGGAGAGATTATATGAGAAGATGTTAGATGATCCTAGGGATTCAGATTTGTGGGTACGAGGGTAGAGGTGAGGACATTTTATAAGATAAAGGAGGGTCACTTTTTTAATGTCTTGAAATGTTACTTTATTACAAAATGGTTTAAGGATTTCAAAAGACCCAAAATGATATATTTTAGGGATAAGGTGATAAGGGTTCGCAATAAACCCATTCAATAGGTTTTCATCAAGTGTATGTCTTATATTTTACCTTATCATTTCTTTTTATTTAAATCGTTCATTAATGAGGTAATCACTGTATCATCATGGTGTCCTAAATAAATTTATTTATTTAATGTATAAAAATTAAAAAAATACCATGATTTAGGAAGTATTTTTATATTTCCTATTACTATTTATAGTCTAAGATATCATTTATGTAAATAAAAGTAAATTTTTTTTACTTAGGATATAAACACTATTGTTATATTTCTCTTCTTTTATAAAAATAATGTAAAAAATGTCACTATCAAACCCATGTGAAACCATGGTCCCTCAACTTCAGTAAAAAGCATTCCATGGTTGTCCATGACACAAAAAATAGTATTTGGACACATTTTGCGGTCATTTTATATTATTATGATATTATTTTATTTCCCTTAACTACCCGATTAATTAATCGTGATAATTAAAGATAATTGTTGTCATTACTATACATAATGTCCAAAAAAGAGTCCTAATTACATAATTTGGACCTTCATATTACAAATATGGAATCAATTTTACCGAAATACAAACACAGAAATTTTTGTAATTAATCTATAAATAATTCCCGTTTTCACAACCAAAGACGAGTTTTTAAGAAGTAAAATTTATCATAAGATTGACATGTTTTTACATCCAATTGAAAAGTTAAATTACTTAAAATGAACAAAATTATTTTAAGAGATAAAAATATAATTCAATTACACTTTAAAACCAATTAAATGGACAATATGACTATATAATTAAATTAGAAGAAAAAGTAGTTTGAAAGTAAAATGCCCTATTTTTCATTATTCATTAAAAATGAACATTTGTCAGAAAAATACCAAAAATTTATCAAAAGTGAATTTGATATTAAAAATTAAAAAATCATATCCACTTTAACAAATTCAAAACATAGAAGTTGGATAAATTAATTTTATAATTAATTACCGCTCTCAAAAAAAAATAGCTTGATTTTAAGAAAAAATATCTATCAAAAGATTGAAACTTGTTTATGTCCAATTTCAAAGTGAAATTAATTCCAATGACCACCATTAGATTAAATGGTAAAAATATATTTTAACTATACTTTAAACCCAATTAAAAATGTAATTTAACCATATAAATAAATTAGATTCAGACGAGGTTTTGAAATAAAATACAGCATTTTCACTATTCATTAAAAAATGTTCTTTATCAGAAAAATAACGAAAAATTACACAAAGTAAATTTTCATGTCTTGATTCTAAAGAAGGATTTTATTTTGTCAAATATAAATTATAGAATTTAAAAAAAGTGGTTTTAAAAAGGGTTCACCATCAAATGGAGGTTAATTTACCTTTTAATAAACATTAGAATATTTGTGCATAAAATTGGATTCATTCTCATTTTAAGCCTCTTTCATTTATTGTGTAATTGTTAAAATATTTACCAAAAATTTATAATCATTTTTTAGTTAGTTCTATTCATTCCCTCAATTACAACGGCTAAGAGTTAACTACAATTTAAAAAATATTATTATATTATTAGTGTGCAATGTAGGATTTTAATTAAACTCATTGTTGCGTATTGGGTACGCCATCGAACATAACATTAACATTAAAGTAATATTAAAATTTTATTCATGAATATTAATAAATATAAAAATTTCATATTCTTTATTTTCCTGGGATGTTATATCCATCCCTCCTTTTTTGAATTATGTCCTCGCAATTTTAAAATTGGTCTCAGAAACTTCATTGAAAGCCCCACATCGGAAAATGATTCAATAAAACTAACACTTTTTAAGAATTAAAGTGTAGTACAATGGTCACCTGAGACAACTGATACCAAGATTCCATGAAAACATGGATATGGAGGAGAAAATAAACCATCATGTTCTGATGGCTAGTGATAGAAAATATGTCTAGGAGAACATTATCCCCCAGAAAATCACAAACTTGTGATGGGTTAAATGGTATTTGAATCCCCAGTAAGAAAAGATAACAGAAGACGTTGTTGTATTAAGTTACTTTTAATTGAGGAATATATTTATGAGCTTAACTAAAACATATTGAAACACACTTACATGTCATGTAGACTTTCACCTTTTACTATATTTCTAACACAAACTCATATTTTTTCCAATCGATGAGTATTCAAGAAGACTTGTTCGCATTAAGAGCGCAAAAATCAACTTCTAGAGAATTACATAATCTACACAAGTTGAACTATATATTTCTCGTGTCTTTTAGACCTTAACCAAAACCAAAATGGTTAGTACAAGATTAGATAATCCCCAAAAAGTATAATCTTTTACTAAATTAAAACAACTCTTAAACTCCAAATTTTTTCCAACAAAACCCAATGTTCATCCAAAACCATTCAATAAAAATTTATCCATAAAATTATTAAACGTAATCCAAACTAAGATTGAAATCCAAATCTCTGAAGGATTTAATCACATAGACTTCCATGGTAAATCTTAACATTTATCTAAAAATAACATCAATTACTCTTAAAGTCTCATAGTTAAAAGTAATTAACCGAATCACATATCCTCCATGATAGGTTAATCATTTCCCCAAAAGAGATAAATTCATCAAAAATAACCATAACATATTTTAACTACAAAGGCTATCTAATAACATTCTTTTTTCATCCTAAAATGTATTAACCCGTAATTATCTAAAAATTCAAGGATCATATAAACCCAAATGGTTATTTATAACTATATACACAAAAGAAAAGATAATTATTCCTTGAATATAATTTTCATATATCAAACATCAGGGCTATACATACTATAAAAAGTCTTCTAATGTAATATCATCATCAAAAGACCCTTAATACTTTTAAGAATTTCACAATCCTAAAATCTACCGTAACTCTTGAATCCATTATATGTTTTCTTCTTACCCATTCAACATTCTTCATGATTCATTAACCATTCTTTTCCAACTTATTCTAAAATTATTATTTCCTAAAACAAAATGATGAATCATATCCTATGATTTCAATAATAGGAAATAATATCTTAAGAAATAATTCATACCATTTATTGGTCATTTTTAGTTTCTTCATCCTCAATAAGAATGGGATTAGATATTGGAAAATGAATATTTGTATGATCCTAGTGTTCTCATTCTCGAATATTCTTCATATGACATGTGTTTTCATAATGACCATGCACAACACATTTAAAACATTCAATTGAACCTTTATAAAGAACTTATTTCCCTTTCCCTGAGTCAACTAGATGCTTTCTTTTTCCATGGTAGGTTCTTGCTTTATGACCTTTATATCTACATATATAAAATCTTTCTGTCCCTTTGAAACATTTTCCTATGTGTTTCTTTCCACATCTTTGACACATTGGTTTTTGAACATACTTACCTTTATGATTTTTACCTAAACATCCGTAGGGATTTTTTTCTCACATATATGATGTCTTATAAAATATAACTAAGGTTCAGGTGGTCAATCATGACTCTAGATAGTTGGTTGAGAATAACCAGAATATTTATCATTGAATCTCCCATATCATTCAATTGCTCGTTCATAAAACTGTCATAGTTTTCTTCACATCCACTGTTACTTTGGTTCCTACTAGATCATGCCATTTACTAAAACTGAAAAGGTCAATGTGAGTATATAAGTAAAATCATCATATAATATATGATGAGGAGGTTAAATAATAAGATATACTTATTCATGTTTTCTTAAAATCATTCACTTTATAAAAATAACTATGGCTCTTTCTAAAATACTAACCATTATGGTAATGTCACTTGTGCTTAAAGAATACCCTAACCTATAAAGTTATCTTACCCGACCATTGATACCAAATATAAGGACCTTTCCTTAAAACATTACATAATAATGAATTAAATGAATAATTCACAATGAGTATATTTTCAGGTTTATAGTTTAATAGAATTAGCACATAACTATTACATCTCAATGGTTACAAAGTAGACACTTCTACTCAGTTTCCATTTTTTTCAAAAAATAAAAACTCTTGAAGAAAAGATTCATGTCTAGTTCCATGTTTTAGATAGAATAAATTTCCTTGATCCCATCCTTGATCCTATTCCACTTTTTTGACCTGTGAAAAAACATTTCAAAAATATGGGATGAGCATAAAAATCTTAGTATGTGATATAAAAATAGGAAAAGAAAACATTAGTCTATGTATACATAAGAATCAATGAAATTATAATTTTCTCCTAAAACATAGGAACTTTAATAGACCTCATGAAATAATAAGATTTATGAATAACTCATAGAAATCATAAGACATAAAGGTAACTTGAGGCATTCATAACATTCTTACGTAGGGAGTAACCCTCATGGTTATGTTTGGAATACCCATCATAGTATATTCCCTAAATCTCTTCGGAGAAACCTTAGTGTATAACTCCTTCGCATTACCCAATGAATTGGAGAGCTATCTTGGTCTCACCTGCCCTTAGTTTATCACAGAACCACCCGACTTCATCAAAAATGCCCAAGAACCATAACCTAATCGTATCACATAAAACATGTATAATGTAAATCTAACATTTCCACATTTTAATAACAATATATCAATACAACACATTGATATAATAAATATATTATCAAAATAATTTTCATTACCAATATAAATGAAAATTAAAACATGGTATTTATTATTCTTATGAAAAAATGTTATGGCTTGTAGAGGAAGCCAAAACTCAAATAATGGTCATGACGGCGGAGAAGTCGTTGTCACCGCATACGTAAGAAAAATAAATTCATTTTGTTATTTAGTAAAAAAAATCATGTAAAACGATTCCATTTGAAAGAAATTAAAAGTCAAAAAGGTTTATTATAGAACTAATAAAATAAAGTCACATATAAAATGATGTATTCCTCAACGAAAAGAGATTGACATGAAGTCCTTTTCAAAGACAGTATCCTTAGATTAAGGATAAATAAATTACATAATTATGTGAGACAAATATAAATACACTCAATAAAAGATAATATTAAGTGTAAAAAAATCAGAGGACATCCACACATATTCATAGCACGACATAATCAAGAAGTAGAGGTTTAATCCAATGAATTGAAATTGGGATAAGAAGTTCCCTTACAGAAATTCGGCAGCCTAAAGACGTCACATTAAAATTTATAAAATGAGTTGATGAGAGATAAAAAGGGGTATCTCATCACATGGAAATAAAATTTAAAGAAATAAAGATATATAAGAACATATCCCAACATTAAGAATATGTATATTAAAATACCTAACAAAAAGAAGTCTTTTAAAAAGAGGAGGGTGAAAGGATCCCTTACCAATTTGGGTAACTTTTGAAACGTACACCCCATGAAAGAAAGTCTATAAAATGTTGATGTAAATACCAATAAACTAAACTATATTACACAAAGAGTAGAATAATTTGCAGTACATACACCACTCAAAGGATATAGTGAAAAATATAGCATGAATGTCACGGGAATAAATAGTGAGATAAAAACTCGTTACCTCGTTGAAATAAATCGAGTCGTATGACCAAAGCATAATAAGAACCAAATGAATCACATAATAACATGAATATAAATATAAACATGATAATATATATCAAATATAAGTACACAATAAACCACATGAAATAAATAATTGGAGAATAATGGAAATCTCTGGGAGATAAAAGTGAGATAAGAAATCCCATTACCTATAGTCCGACTAGTCTTATTCATTTCTTTATATTTCTGAATAATAAACATTGGCCAATTTATAATTGCTTATGTAATTGTTTTAAAGATTACTATTCAATTCATATCACATATTATCATGTTATAATAATTGTTTAATTATGTGAGTTCATATCATATGATTTGTTGATGTTCGGTACATGAGTCAATAATGAAATTTTTTGAAAAGAATTTTCCATGTAGTTATAAGTACATCATCTCAAGAATTGTGTTTCTTATTTAAATATCATATATATCTAGTATATGTGTATTTAATAATATTCCATAATTTTTGGAGATAAGAAATGAAATGTACCATTTATTGAGATGGTAAGTTATACGTATGAATTAATGCTACTTTAATTTTTTTGTAATATTAATAGACTTTAAATATAAATTAGCCATAAATATATTATAATTCCAGTATAATAAATATTTTATATAGGTAAAATAATTTCATTAATTAAATTATTTATAAATTCCTTGTTTGGAATGAATGAGTCATGTCACATGAGGGGGCAGTTGTCTACACTTCCTCATATGAAATTATCGCATATGCTTAACATGTAAAGTATAAAGGTATGTTTTAAATATAAAATACAGAAGCATAGAGAGGACATAAATATAATATATATCATATATAAATATAGTTCCATCATAATGGCCACCATGAGAGGTGTTAAAAAAATATTGAACAATCATTGTTTCGTGAGGCAGTAATTCGCCACCCACAGAAACAGTATATTATTTAAACATTAGACGGGTGTGTGTGTATGTTTAGGTAGAATCCTTATAATAACAACATAATAGTACATTGAGTATACTGGTGTTATTATGGGATCAAATAATAAGAATATAGTTGTTATTAAAGAAGAAAACTAAAAAAACTTGTGAGAAGACATTACCTCTAAATCGGGTAACTCTTTTCGATTTAATCCAAGGGCTTCCTTGTAAAAACTTATTCTGAAAGTGAGGCTTATTGGAGTGATATATTGATGTGGAGATATTATATGAGCATATGTTATATGATCCAAGGGCTTGAGAGTTGTGGGTATGGGGGTAGAGGTGGGGGCCTTTTATAAGAGGGAGGAGGGTCAGTTTTGGTAAGTCTTGAAATGTTACTTTACTGTAAAATGGTTTTCCGATTTTAAACGACCCAAAATGAGATATTTTGAAAATAAGGTGATAAGGGTTCAAATACACCCATCCCATAGGTTTCTAAAAACTGTAAGTTTTAGATTTTATCTTATCTTTTAATTTTATTTAAATTTTTCATTAATGAGGTAATCAATGAATCATCATGGTGTCATAAATAAATTTATTTATTTAATGTATAAAAGTTATATAAAAACCATCATGTAGGAAATATTTTTAGCTTTCCAATGACTATTTATAGTCTAAGATATCATTTATGTAAGAAAAATTAAATTTTTTTTCTTATGATATAAAACCATTGTTATATTTCTCTTCTTTTTTAAAAATTGTGTCATAAATGTCACTATCACACCCATGTGACTCCATGGGCCTTCAAGTTTGGTAAAAAGATTCACATGGGAGTCCATGACTCAAATATATGAATTTGTATACATTTTGGGCTCATTTTATATTATTATGATATTACTTTATTACTCTTAACTACCCGATTAATTAATCTTGATAATTGAAGATATTTGTCATCGTTACTATTCATAATGTCCAAAAACAAATGAGTACTAATTACATAATTTGGAACATCTGATTCCAAATATGGAATCCAGTTTACCAAATTCCAAACACTTAAATTTCAGTAATTAATTTAAAAATAATTCTCATTGTTACAACCAAAGACGTGTTTTTAAGAAGTAAAATTTATCAAAAGATTGACATGTTTTTACATCCAATTGAAAAGTGGAATTACTTAAAGTGAAATTTTTTTATTAAGTGATAAAATAATAATTCAATTACACTTTAACTACAATTTAAATGACAATCTAACAATATAATTAAATTAGATGAAAAAGTAGTTTTGAAGTAAAATGCAGTATTTTTCACTATTCATTAAAAGTGAACATCTGTCAGAAAAATACCAAATATATATCCAAATTTTATTTCATATTCCAAATTAAAAAATGATTTAAATTTTACAAATTTTAAAACATATAATTTTCATTATTTAATTTTATAATTAATTCTCACTATCAAAACAAATAGTGTGTTTTCATGAAACAATATCCATCAAAAGATTGACACTTATTTATGTCTAATTTCAAAGTGAAATAAATTTTAATGACCATCATTGGATTAAATGGTAAATATATATTTTAACAACACTTTAAACCCAATTAGAAAGATAATCTCACCATATAATTAGAATATATTAAAAAGAGGTTTTGAATTAAAAGACATCATTTTCACAATTCATTAAAAAAACAACTTTATCGGAAAAGTAAAAAAAATTTACACAAAGTAAATTTTGATGTCCTGGTTCTAAAGAAAGATTTTTATTTTTTCAAATATAAAATATGAAATTGTCAAAAAGTTGTTTTAAAAATGGTTCTCCATCAAAAGGAGGTTAACCGTCCTTTTAATGAACATTAGAATATTTATGCTTAAAATTGGATTCATTCGCATTTTAATCCTCAATAATTTATTGGGTAATTATTAAAATATTTAACAAACAAATATAATAATTTTGTTGTTAGTTCTGTTCATTCTCACCATTATAAAGGCTAGTAATTTACTACCATTTAAAATAATATTATTATATTATTAGTGTGCAATGTAATATTTCAAAGAAACTCATTGTTGCATATTGGGCATGCCATCAAACATAGCATTACCTTTAAAGTAATATTAAAATTTTATTCACAAATATTAATAAATATTAAAATTCCATATTCTTTATTTACTTGGGGTGTTACACTATTTCCCATTTTTTAATAATATTTCATTATTTTAATTTTATAGATTTTCAATTACCTTGTTTTATCTGTTACACCCCAAGCTTCTACGGCACGCTTCTTTTTGAATAATGTGATAGCATGTGTTGTACGCAACACCGAGTTCTAACACACCATAACCAATCAAACTAGCCGTTATGAATAATAATACCTACTTTTTGAAATTATATATATTTTATATTTCAAAATGGAATTCATTTTTGGATTCAGAATATCGAATTTAGCCTAAGGTGAAATTTTGGTACTTTTCGGATAACATTAATATTTTGATGAATAGTGAAAATTACTAAATTTTAATTAAAAACAACTTTTTTATTCAAAATAATTAATAGTGATAAATTATGAATTTGAGTGGTTTTAAAGTATATTTAGAATATATTTTAACCATTTATTATAATTTTGTTCATTGGACATAATTTTACAATTAAACCGAACATAAACAAGTGTCAATCTTTTGATAGTTATTATCTCTTAAAAACACGCTTTTTGTTTTGACATCGGGAATTATTTTTAAATTAATTTCTGCCACTTCTGTGTTTTGAATTTAGAAAAATGGATTCCATATTTGGAATCAGGATGTTCAAATTGTGTAAATAGGTAACTTTTATTTTTAGACATTTTGAATAATTACTGCGGTAACTATTTTATTTACCATGGTCAAGGGTAAATCCGGTAAATAAGGGTTAAAAAATAATATTATAATAATAATAAATTACCCTAAAACATGTCCTAGCCTTATTGGTTGATACATGTTCGACCATAGGCATCTTTGGGTCGATTTTGGGACCCCATGGTGCCACTTGTAGGTGATAGGGACACTTTATTTTAATTAAGTTAAAATGAATACAAAATTGACACAAGCATATATCTTTTAGAAAAACAATTTTTACATAGGGTTATATATGTTGTATTTTAGATTATAAATATTCATTAGAAATATAAAAATATTTCCTCCATAATGATATTTTATTTATATTTTTTAGACATTAAATAATTTAATTTATTTATGACACAATGATGATGAAGTAATTACTATAATAGTGAAAAATTAAAATAATTGATATTATAAATACCCAAATAAATATAATATGAAACTTTTAATGAATTAAACTAATTTTCATGGATAATATGATATATTAGTACTGATTTATTTGACTTTGTTCGAAGTAATCAATCTGTTATGAGTTTCAAAAAATCAACTATTGAATAGTGTCAAAATTGACATAAAAGAGTTCTTAAAAAAAATATTATATTATTAATTGATATTAATTTCCTAAAAATATTAGGTTCGGCCAAGGGACTTATATAACGATATTTTCATTATTAATGGACCACTTTAGAGTCTCTTGGATGTATATAGTAAGTTTATTAACCATATAATATAAACATACAAAGAGACATTGTAAAAGTGAAACTAATTAACATAGAGTTAATACTTAAAGATAAGATTAATATAATGACCCAAACCTATCTAAATTCTATTGGTTGAGTTTTTTTAGACCTATCCACACCTTCAAATTTAAATAATAAACTTTGGAGCAATTAGAAACCGAATATGAATTTATTATAAATTAATATTTCTAGCTTTTCCAAAGGTGCCCGTCACCCCTCTTATAAAAGGGAACTCCTCCTTCTATTTTATTCACACATTCAAAGCCTTTTGGTTCGGCCAAACTCTTCCCCAATACTCTCCCAACTTCCCTCACTACAACCTAGAGGCCTTATTTTGATCAGAAAGCCAACCTAAGGAGCCCTTTTGATCAAATCAACGGAAAAAACCGAAGAAGATGTAATGATTTCACCACCCTTTTCCAAGTTCCTTTCTTCTTCCACTTCTTCTTCATTTTTTGTTACCATTATAAAATAATAAATCCAGTATCATATATATACTGTGATGTTATTATAAATATGGTACAACCATATTCAGTATTCTATCCACCCTTTGAATAACATGTCACCATACGTGCGTACGTATGGCTTACCGTCTCCACGTCATGGTGTAATTGTTATTCAATATATTATTATTTGGATGGGTATAATAATGATGTGTAACTCATGTAAATAATAAATATAACATGTTAATGATTCTGAATATATGACATACCATACATTTATATATTATTTTAATATCAAAAGAATGATATTGTCGCTCGTGCGTACATATGGACTACCATCTCCACGAACGCAATGAGATTCATTCTCCATCATATCCATTCAAGTATAATTATCATTTTATGATTTAAAAATGATGTTTAAGGACTTGATATAATTCTCGATATTAATAATTTAAAACCTATCCATTACAAACATGGATTACATAACAAAACATATAAAAGAAAACTAGTAAGTTAACACCCGAAACAATGATAATACTAAGATATTATTAACAAAGCAAAGATAAAAGATAATATATGATATCATATTAATATATATGATTCTTGTATAATTTAATAACAATTATTTTACTATTATATAGGAGGTTAACCTACCCCAACCAAGGAAAAATACCAGGTAAGGATAATTTCACAATCTCTTCATTATCGGAGGTTGTTTATACGTAATAATCTACTGGGATCTCTTTATAATCCACATCCATGTTTCATAAAAATGTATTTCAAAACATTTCTACTATTTAAAAGAATATGGGTTAAAGTCATTTATACCCTTGTTTGACTTTTTATAATATTTTTAAAAAGTAATATTTCCGTCGTTTTCCAAACAAGGTGCTTTTTAACCTTTTCGACATAATTAAGGTAAGAATGTTTTTTTAACTTATACGGCGGGTGCGGCAATTTTCCGCCATTATAAAATCTTCAAAGCATACCTTACATGCTTATAAAATATTTTCAAAGAAAATGGTTTATTTTATATGGCTCTTAAATGATTTCAAAATAAGAAGAGATATTTCTCTAAAAAGAGTTTTGATTTCATCTATGTCAACATCCTTTGTTGGATTTTACGCTTATGTGAAGTTGATTTATTATGATACAAAACTTCTATGTTGTATTGAAGGTTTTGTGATATGTTTGACTGTAGATGTTCTATTTTTATACCATCCATGTTTTATGGTGAACGTATTGACATTTCGTATTCTAGTTTTAATACGAATGTTTATGTTATGTTTAAACCTTTTCATATGGGAATGCATTGAACTTAATATTTGACGGGTGGAGCCCGCTATAGCTCCTCGATGCATCGGTAGGTCTCATGAGACAAACTAGTGTCTTGGCACTAGGCCTTGGCAAAATCTTATTTGTAGTCTTGGCATGAGGCCTTGGTTATGTGGTTGTGATAGTCTGGCGTTATGCATTCCATCATTATGAAAGTGGTTATTGATATTTCATGTGATTATTCGATTAGTAGAATATCCATGTGAATAAGTAAATGGAATTATTTCATTTTACTTTTTCCATACTATGTTGAAGTTCAATTTTAAAATGCTTTTGTTTTAGTTATAAATTGCCTTAAATGTTTATGCTTATTTTGGAAAGTTTCCGCTATATTGTTATCCTTACTGGGCATTTGAGCTCACCCCTTTTCTATGTTTTATTTTTCCCAGGATGTGAAGAAGTAAGTTATGAATGGCCTGCAGGGATTTTATGTGGGGATATGAGTGTGGAATATGTAGACTATGTTGTTTTAGTAGTTTTTCACTTTATGATGTAATATAAAACTTTATGAATATATCTAGTGTTTTCAAGGCTACTAAACCAATCGGTCTTTCGAGATTTGATCTTTCATGTGATCATGCCAATGTTATGTATAATACACCGACTATGGGTAACTGGGGTCGGGGTGTTACAGTTGGTATCAGAGGAAGTTTAGTAAAAACCTTGGAGGCTAGATTTAGATAAACTCGGATTAGAGAACGTAGACCTAAGATGAACTTTGAGGATTAATATAGAAGAACTTCCTAGAATTTTGGTATTGTAGAGATTTTGTGAGTTTTCCGAGCAATACATCCCTGTCTGGATATGAGTAGGTAGAGGCGGCTCTGGCACAGATGTACCTAGGGGTAAAACCCGAAAACACCGCTTTGAGCTAGACTTGAACGAGAACTGGTGCACGACAACGGGCCTTACTGCACTCTTGGTTACGACACTCCCGGAGGATATGCTTAGGATAACTCTCATTTTCTTTACAAATAATTATGAAGGGTTTATGAGTATATACTTCCTCTAAGAACACATTTTTATGATCATGGATTATATCCATAAATAGTTCAATTTATGTTAGGTGTTTTATAAGTATGGAATTATGTATTTTGATTCATAAACTGATCTAGTTTATACCATTATTTAGAAATGGTGCATAGTGGAAGAAATGGAAACCATATCAATGAACGCACTCCATGTAGGGATTGCCCTCCTGCTCAAGATAATTATAGTGGAGTTGGTGATGCAACTAGTGCCGATCAGCTAATCACCATACTGGGACAACTCACTCAGGTTATGAATAATAACCTTACCTGTATGGAGCACCCTGATCCGCAGCGTGGAGGATCAATGTTAGATTGATTCATGAGGCAACAACCACCAACATTCAATGGGAGTACAAATCCCTTATTAGATGAGCAATGGATATTTTCCCTAGAGAATATATTTCAGGCTTTGGGGAGTAGTGAAAGGGAAAAAGTTATCATGGCAGTTTATCGCCTCAGTGGAGATGCTGATCAATGGTGGTCATTGATTCAAAATACGAAGGAAGATGATGAAGTATCAAATATGGAATGGAGGGAGTTCAATGATCTATTTTTAGAAAAATACTTTCCTCGTGACCATCGAGCAGATATGAAAAGGCAATTTATGAGTCTGAGACAGAAGGAGGATGAGAATGTCACAAAGTATGAGGCTAACTTTACAAGGTTAGCAAGGTATGCTGGTGATTATATATGTAACCCTAGAAGTATGATTGATCATTTCTTTGATGGGTTAAAACCATTTCTCCATCGAGCATTAGTCTCCCAATCCTTTTCATCGTACGAAGACATTGTCTCATGTGCTATCAAGACCGAAAAGGAATTCTCTAAGTCTTATGACTTTAAAGAAAAGCAAGAGAAGAAGAGGCCTACTGATCAATCTGGGAATGGAAATAAGGGGATCAAAGGAAAGATTGAATATTCATCCTATGGTAAATGTGGGAAGAAACACCCTAGTAATTGCTTGAAGGGAATGGGAGTCTGTTACAAGTGTGGTGAAAAAGGCCACCAAGCTCGTGATTGAAAGGGGAATAAGAAAGCTACCAAAGATCAGTGCTACAATTACAGGTAGATGGGGCATTATGGAAATGAATGTCCTAAACGTTAGGAGAACTTACCTCAGAAAAGGCCAAGGGATCAAGGCCAAGCTTATGCTATCACTACTGCTGAGGTAGAAGCTCCGAAAGACGTGGTGGCATATAATTTAATGGTTTCCTCAAGTTTAGAAAATGCATTATTTGATTCTGGATCATCGCATTGTTTCATATCATCCCAGTTTGCTAAGAAAATTAGATATTTCCAATTTGATTTAACAAGGGAGTTGTCAGTTAAAAATCCTAAGGGATGTATCATTGCAACAATGTTTTGTGAATCAGTCCCCATTAAAGAACATAAATGTTCATTATCTGCTGATCTCGTTGTCATACCTATGATTGAGTTTGATATAATCCTCGGTATAGATTGGCTTTCAGACTATGATGCGAAGATTTATTGTAAGAAGAAAGAGGTTACGATTCTTCATGATAATTATAAGGAACACCTTATCTTTAGAGAAGAATCGTCACTACCTAATTCTTATTTAGATCCACCCCCAATAGCTCAACTAAATTCAATTTTTAGGGAGGAAGAGAATGAAATAACTGTGGGTGAGGAAAGGAATGTTCAAATATAGGATGTACCTGTTGTGAATGAATTTGTAGATGTATTTCCGGAAGATTTACCTGGACATCCTCCAGAACGAGAAGTTGAGTTTTCTATTTATTTAATTCCTAGATCAAGGCCTATATCGAAGACCCCTTATAGAATGGCCATTATAGAATTAGATGAACTAAAGTAACAACTAGAGAAATTGAGTAATAAAGGATTTATTCGCCCTAGTGTTTCTCCATGGGGAGCCCCTGTTATTTTTGTTAAAACGAAAGATGGATCTATGAGGTTATGTATCGACTATAGGGAGATCAATGCTATAAATATAAAGAAAAAGTATCCCCTACCTCTTATTGATGATTTATTTGACCAACTTCATAGAGCTCAATAGTTTTCAATGATTGACCTTCGATCTGGATACCATCAGTTGTGTGTAAATAAGGAAGACATTCTAAAAACAGCATTTGGAACCAGGTACGGGCATTACGAGTTTATTGTAATGACTTTTGGATTGACTAATGCACCCTCATTATTCATGGATCTGATGAATAGAGTTTTCAAGGAGTATCTCGATGAATTTGTGGTGCTATTTATTGATGATATCTTGGTATACTCCAAAAGCTATGAAGATCATGAAAATCACTTGTGCATTATCCTGAAGACTCTGAGAAGACATGAATTATATGTGAAGTTTAGCAAGTGTAAATTCTGGCTTCAGGAGATTTATTTTCTTGGCCATATTATCTCTAAAGATGGAATCTCTGTTGATCCTTCTAAGACCAAGGCAATCCAAGAATGGCCAGCACCTACGAGTATAACTGAGGTACGTAGTTTTATTGGTTTGGCAGGTTATTATCGATGTTTCATCTAGAATTTTGCCCGATTTTCTAACCCATTAACGAAGCTCACACGTAAAGGGGTTAAATTTGTTTGGACAAAAGAGTGTGAAGAATGTTTCGAAGAACTGAAGAGAAGATTAGTCAATACTTCTATATTGACTCTACCACCCGGGGAAAGAAAACAAGGTGGCATATGCTTTTAGTAGAAAAGACCAGGGAGTTTTGAACAATATAAGAATTGAAAGGGATCCAATTTTCATGGATCTAGTGAAGATGGACATGGGAATAACCAGGGAAGGTGAAATATCAATGCTTTTTCAAATGGTTTCCAAACCATCATTACTAGAAAGGATTAAGAGTTCTCAGACCGATGATGAAGAATTTCAAAAGAAGATTAAAGCTGTGAATGATGGGAGACTGAGAGACTTTGTGTATGAAGATGGAATTTTGAAATTCGGGAAGAGACTTTGGGTTCCTGATATACCTGATCTAAAAAGGGAATTGCTGGATGATGCTCAAAGTTCCAATTTCTCTATACACCACGGGAGAACCAAAATGTATTGAGATTTGAAGGAACATTTTGGTGGGACAACATGAAGAGGGAGATTGCTGATTTTGTGTCAAGATGTATGGTTTGTCAACAAGTGAAAGCTGGAAGGCAACAGCCTAGAGGAGTCATGCAACCTCTTCCCACACCAGAGTGGAAATGAGACAATATTATGATGGACTTTGTCATGGGGATACCAAAGACTCCTAGAAGGAACGATGCAATATGGGTTATTGTTGATCATCTTACTATGTCAGCACATTTTATTGCTATAAGAGAAGATCTACCACTGGAACGTCTAGCAAGACTATATATTAACGAAGTTATGAGACTTCTTGGAGTACCCCTATCGATTGTTTCTAATCGTGATCCCCATTTTACTTCATGATTCTAGAAATGTCTTCAGAAATCCCTAGATACTGAACTTCATTTGAGCACTACTTACCACCCTCAGACAGACGGACAATCAGAACGAACTATTAAACCTTAAGAAGATATGTTGAGATCTTGCTCACTTGACTTTCAGGGTATGTGGGATCAATATTTACCTCTGGTAGAATTTTCCTATAACAATAGCTTCCATTCGAGTATTCAGATGGCACCATATGATGCGTTATATGGAAAGAGATGTCGTACACTAACCTATTGGGATGACGTTGGTGAAAGAAAACTTGTAGGCTCTGAACTGGTGGAGGAAACGGTGGAAAAGGTGAAGGTAATCCAAAATAACATCAAAGCAGCTCAAAGTAGGCAGAAGAGCTATGCTGATAATCGAAGGAAGGATTTGGAATTTCAAGTTGGTGATCATGTTTTCCTGAAGGTATCTCCATGGAAGGGAGTCATACTTTTTGGTAAAAAAGGTAAATTGAGTCCCAGGTACATCGGACCCTTCGAAATTCTAGAAAAAATTGGGGTTGTAGCTTACCGATTGGCAATGCCGCCAAGTCTCTCCAAAGTTCACGATGTGTTCCACGTATCTCTGTTGAAGAAATACATGCCTGACCCAACGCATGTACTCACCTATGAGGAATTAGAACTAGAACCCGATCTGTCTTATTGCGAAGAGCCCATCAGGAATCTTGATACGAGGGAACAAGTACTGATAAACCGGACGACACGTCTGGTAAAAGTTTTGTGGAGAAACCATAAGATGGAAGAGGCAACATGGGAACTCGAGAAACTTATGATGAAGAACCACCCGAGTCTTTTCATGTGATAAGTATTATAGAAATTTTGAGGATGAAATTATTTGAAAGAGGGGAGAATGTAACACCCCATGCTTCTACGGTATGCTTCTCTTTGAATAATGTGATAGCGTGTGATGTACGCAACACCGAGTTCTAACACACCATAACCAATCAAACTAGCCGTTATAAATAGTAATACCTACTTTTTGAAATTATATATATTTTATATTTCAAAATGGACTTCATTTTTGAATTCGGAATATCGAATTTAGCCTAAGGTGAAATTTTAGTACTTTTCGGATAACTTTAATATTTTGATGAATAGTGCAAATTACTAAATTTTATTTAAAAACAATTTTTTTATTCAAAATAATTAATAGTGATAAATTATGAATTTTAGTGTTTTTAAAGTATATTTAGAATATATTTTTACCATTTAATATAATGTTGGTCATTGGACATAATTTTACAAATAAACCGAACATAAACAAGTGTCAATCTTTTGATAGTTATTATCTATTAAAAACAAGTTTTTTGGTTTGACAGCGGGAATTAATTATAAATTAATTTCTGCCACTTCTGTGTTTTGAATTTAGAAAAATGTATTACATATTTGGAATCAGGATGTTCAAATTTTGTAAATATGTAACTTATATTTTTAGATAATTTGAATAATTACTGCGGTAAATATTTTATTTACGATGGTTAACAGTAAATCCGGTAAATAAGGGTTAAAAATAATATTATAATAATACTAAATTACCCTAAAACGTGTCCTAGACTTATTTGTTGATACATGTTCTACCATAGTCATCTTGGGGTCGATTTTGGGACCCCATGGTGCCACTTGTAGGTGATAGGGACACTATTTTAATTAAGTTAAAATGAATACAAAAATGACACAAGCATATATCTTTTAGAAAAACAATTTTTACATAGGGTTATATATGTTGTATTTTATATTATAAATATTAATTAGAACGATAAAAAGATTTCCTACATAATGATATTTTATTTATAATTTTTATACATTAAATAATTTAATTTATTTATGACACAATGATGATGAAGTAATTACTATAATGGTGAAAAATTAAAATAATTGATATTATAAATACCCAAATAAATATAATATGAAACTTTTAATGAATTAAACAAATTTTCTAGGATAATATGATATATAAGTATGGATTTATTTGACTTTTTTCGAAGTAATCAATCTGTTATGAGTTTCAAAAAAATCATTTATTGAATAGTGTCAAAATTGACATAAAAGAGTTCTTAAAACAAATATTATCTTATTAATTGATATTAATTTCCTAAAAATATATGGTTCGGCCAAGATACTTATATCATGATAGGTTCATCGTTAATGGACCACTTGGGGGTCACTTGTATATATATAGTAAGTTTATTAACCATATAATATAAAAATACAAAGAGACATTGTAAAAGTGAAACTAATTAACTTAGAATTAATACTTAAAGATAAGGTAAATATAATGACCCAAACCTTTATAAATTATATTTTTTGAGTGGTTTTCGACCTATCCACACCTTATATTTTAATTAATAAACTTTTTAGAAATTAGAAACCGAATATGAATTTATTATAAATTAATATTTCTAGCTTTTCCAAAGGTGCCCCTCACCCCTCTTATAAAAGGGAACTCCTCCTTCTCTTTTCTTCACACCTTCAAAGCCTTTTGGTTCGGCCAAAATCTGCCCAAATACTCTCCCAACTTCCCTCAATACAACCTAGAGGCATTATTTTGATAAGAAATCCAACCTAAGGAGCCCTTTTGATCAAATCAAAAGGAAGAAACCGAAGAAGAGGTAATGATTTCACCACCCGTTTCCAAGTTCCTTTCTTCTTCCACTTATTCTTCTTTTTTTGTTACCATTATAAAATAATAACTCCAGTACCATATATATACTGTGATTTTATTATAAATATGGTACAACCATATTCATTATTCTATCCACCCTTTGAATAACATGTCACCATACGTGCGTACGTACGGCTTACCGTCTCCACGTCGTGGTGTAATTGTTATTCAATATATTATTATTAGGATGGGTATAATAATGATGTGTAACTCATGTAAATAATAAATATAACATGTTAATGATTCTGTATATATGATATACCATACATTTATATATTATTTTAATATCAAAAGAATGATATTGTCGCTCGTGCGTACGTACGGACTACCGTCTCCACGAACACGATGAGATTCATTCTCCATCATATCCATTCAAGTATAATTATTATTTGATGATTTAAAAATTATTTTCAAGGACTTGATATCATTTTGGATATTAATAATATAAAACCTATCCATTACAAACATGTCTTATGTAACAAAACATATAAAAGAAAACGAGTAAGTTAACACCCGAAACAACGATAATACTAAGATATTATTAACAAAGCAAAGTTAAAAGATCATATATGATATCATATTAATATATATGATTCTTGTATAAATTAATAACAATTATTTCACTATTATATAGGAGGTTAACCTACCCCAACCAAGGAAAATTACAAGGTAAGGATTATTTCACAATCTCTTCATTATCCGATGTTATTTATACGTAATAATCTACTGGGATCTCTTTATCATCCACACCCATGTTTCATAAAAATGTATTTCAAAACATTTATACTATTTAAAAGAATATGTTTTAATGTCATTTATACCCTTGTTTGACTTTTTATAATAGTTTTATAAAGGAATCTTTCCTTTGTTTTCCAAACAAGGTGATTTTTAACCTTTTCGACAGAATTAAGGTAAGAATGTTTTTTTAACTTATACGGCGGGTGCGGCTATATTCTGCCATTATAAATTCTTCAAAGCTTCCCTTACAAGATTATAAGAATATTTTCAAAGAAAATGTTTTATTTTATATGGATCTTAAATGATTTCAAAATAAGAAGAGATATTTCTCTAAAAAGTGTTTTGATTTCATCTATGTCAACATCCTTTGTTGGATTTTATGCTTATGTGAAGTTGATTTATTATGATACAAAACTTCTATGTTATATTGAAGTTTTTGTGATATGTTTGAATGTGGATGTTCTATTTTTATTCCATTCATGGTTTATGGTGAAAGTATTGACATTTCGTATTCTAGTTTTAATACGAATGTTTATGTTATGTTTAAACCTTTTCATATGGGAATGCATTGGACTTAATATGTGACGGGTAGAGCCCGCTATAGCTCCTCGATGCATCGGTAGGTCTCATGAGACAAACTAGTGTCTTGGCACAAGGCCTTGGAAAAATCTTATTTGTAGTCTTGGCACGAGGCCTTGGCTATGTGGTTATGATAGTCTGGCATTATGCATTCCATCATTATGAAAGTGGTTATTGATATTGAATGTGATTATTAGATTAGTAGAATATCCATGTGAATAAGTAAATGGAATTATTTCATTTTACTTTTTCCATACTATGTTGAAGTTCAAGTTTAATAGGCTTTTGTTTTAGTTATACATTGCCTTAAATGTTTATGCTTATTTTTGAAAGTTTCTGCTATATTTTTATCCTTACTGGGCATTTGAGCTCACTCCTTTTCTATGTTTTATTTTTCCCAGGATGTGAAGAAGTATGTTCTGAATGACCTGCATGGATTTTATGTGGGTATATGAGTGTAGAATATGGAGACTATGTTGTTGTGGTAGTTTTTTACTTTATGATGTAATATAAAAATTTATGAATATATCTAGTGTTTCCAAGGCTACTAAACCAATTGGTCTTTCGATATTTGATCTTTCTTGTGATCATGCCAATGTTATGTATAATGCAACGACTCTCGGTAATAGGGGTCGGGGCGTTACATTATCATTCATATTTTTTCATGAATATTCTCATTCATATAAAAATTATATAGTTACAAAATATACATAATCATAATAATTAGGAATTTTTTTTATAATTTATATATCAATTATACTTTTATTACTAATCAATAATAATATTTTAGAAAAAATAAGTACATTACATTCAGGTAGATGGTAAGTCGTATGTATGAATGAGTAACAATATCATTTTCAATGATCATTAAGGGAAGTAGGTATGTAATTTTTTTAACATTATAGAATTATAATAATATGATAAATATTATATTATTTCATTAATTATACTTATATATATCATTCATGTGGTTTGGTGATAATAATTGAGTCACATCACATCAATAAGGTTGTAGTCTACATGTACAAGAATAATGTCATCATCTTAAAGTTAGTGAAATGGATACAAAATTGAAATATTAACTTTTTGGAATGATATATTTTTCTTAAATATAACATTAATTTCATGTATAACACATATATTTATTTAATTTATAGTTATTAGCTTACATGTAAAGCATTATAGGAAAACAAATCACATCACTTTGAGAGGACGTATTTCATTATACACACAAGCGTTATTATCATATCCTCTATGGAATGGAAAGAAAAAAAATTATATATTATATAATTAAAATAGATGTGTAAATATGTTATATATACTTTATATTTATCATTATACCCAAATTTGAGTTTAGTTAATGGAAGAACATGTCACAGTAGGTTTCAAGGCGGTAGTCCTCCTTACACACGAGGGATGTTTTCATTTTCCATATGATTGAGGAGAATACAGATATAAATAATGAATAAAACACAATAAAATATCAATATATTTTAGATAATTATGTTATTATATAACAATAATAAATAATATTTTATGGATGTGGATGAATAAATAAATGAGAAACACATAGGTAAAATTATTACCTCTTCTTTAATGAGATATTTCATATTGTACCCAGTGTATTTTTTGTGTGTATTTATAACCAATATTATTTTATATGAATAGGCGATGGAATTTTTCATTTTTTTTTCTCAATTTTCGTGTCAAAAATAAAATGGATTGAATATTTTAAGAAGTGAGGAGAGGGGAGGCCTTTATAAGTGAGGTGAGTGAGACATTGTTATTATATGATAAGAAAAAGTTTTGACCACATTTTTTTAACATTAAAAGGGATAAAAATAGAGTATTATCATATAGTAGATATAATTTGGTATATCTATGGATATAAAATATATTTTAGATAAGTTTTTATCTTGTTTTGAAGCTTATCATTATAGTTTAACCCCTGGTACACCAACTATTACCTTAATCGTAGTAACTTGAATTTACTATTTGAATTATTCTTTATGATAAAAAATTAAGTTAACCTTACTGTATAATATAAATTATGTTTATTAAAAAAAATTATTCCAATTTTTCAATTTAATTCACATAAGTGGAAAATTTTAATTTAAAATTAATCTAGTAGATGCAATGAGATATCAGATTTTTAAAGAAGAAATGATCCGAAGTTTAAAATGTTTATATCAAAGTTTATTTTTAAAATGATTTCAATGGTGTAAATTAGAGAAAATTTAATATAATTTATTTAATTGTACATTAAAAAATAATTATAAATATAATTTCACTTTATAAATAATTTTATAAAAAAGGAGGTTATAAATTAAAATTTTCTATTTTTCATTATTAGACAAAATGAAATATTTTTGAAAAATCATAATATTTTACCCTAAGAGTATTCTGATATTATTATTATAAAAATGATTTATTTTTTAAAATAAATTTTATAAAATTTATAAAATTCAATTTTAGATAATGTTCACAATGTGTGACTATACTGTTATTTATAAAAAATATAGTTTTTTTCAGAAATCATTTATTTTTATTTTAAATGATTTTTTATTATTAAAATAAATAAGAAAAAATATGTTTCATAATTTAGTTTGTACTATTAATTAATTCAAATTTCATGTCTTGGTTATCAGGGTTGAGTACATTATACTTTATTTATATTCTAGGTTTTGTGTTTTGTACTCTATCAGATATATTAAATTTAAATAAATAAATTTTTTATATTGATTATGCTCGGTGTTATGGGTCACATATGATATAAAATATAATGTTATTATATTAAAATATCGTGGTGTTAAAATATAATTTCTCGAAGCTCGGCGTAATGTGGGGAGGATGTTCATTAATATAAATCAAAGGAAGAATATTATATCAAGGTGTAGGAGGAAAAAATCATAAGGCGTTCATGATACACCTCCGACATTATTATTGCGACCGAACGTATGGTGGAACAATTATTTAGTTTTTTAATGTTGATTCCATGAATATCATTGGTGATTAAATACTTTGATATCATTGACAAGATTGTTCGTTGTGCACTCATTCTTAAGATGCAAAACATTTACTCTATTTGGTATTATTTGACTTTATATAAGTAAAATAAAATTTATTTTTATGTAGAACATCAATAGATGAATACCATGGAGGTAATAAATCCCCACATCCCACAATTAACAATTATGAAAAAAAAATCTAGTAACTACCTAATGGGAAGTCTAATATGCCTTATGTATTTAAAAGTGGGGCATCGGGATAATCAATGATTAAATGAATTAAATAATCTCACAAGTAAGTAAGAATAAAATATTGTTCAAATAAATACTATGGAATTTGTCAATGTTTTAACTATAAGAAACATGGTAATTACACAATCCATTTCCCTAAAAACACGGTTTTCATAAATAATCATCAACAATTACCACTAAGGAAACAAGAAAGTATTTATGCCTTCACTAATGATTTAGTGGATGATGAAAATATTGTGGTGGAAGGTAAAATATATATTCATTCATGGATAGCTATCATAATTTTTCATTCTTGTTCTATTAATTATTTTTTATCACTCATGTTTGTAGAGTAGTTAAAGAAGCTCCTCAAAATTTTGGGGTTAAACTATCTTTAAGAATAGAAAATGGTGATATGGTTCCATCCCAAGTATATTTATCCAACCTATTCAATGTTTTTGGACTTAATCATCTATAAAGTTTCTTCTTAATTTCTTTTGTGGAGTTTTATGTTATTTTCGGCATGAATTGGCTTTGATTATATAAACCCAACACCAAATATTGAGATAGGGATATCACTCTCCACATTTAAAGACACCCCATAATTTTATAAAGCATTAAGTAGGGGATGAATCTCCCCTATACTATTTTATATAATCATGGGTATTATTTTATTTATGATCATCTATATCTGGATCAAACTATTGATATTATTGAGTGAATCATACTTGAAGACATTCTCATTATGAGTTATAATATTGATTTATTCCCTTGATATCTTCATTCTCAC
Organism: Viscum album; assembly: GCA_963277665.1. NCBI lineage: Eukaryota > Viridiplantae > Streptophyta > Magnoliopsida > Santalales > Viscaceae > Viscum > Viscum album. The sequence goes on along the minus strand of OY728133.1, from coordinate 185,176,193 downwards.
CCTCTGACCATGAATTGAGTTATCAATCAAAATTATACCTATATATCTATCCATATCCAAGTCTCCTTATTGAATATCCAATTTTCTGTTGTATGAAAAGATAAACCAATTATAATAGAATCTATAAAATGGATTTAAATGCTTGAGTTTTTCACTAAGGGGTGCACTGGTCCTCTTCGATATAGAGAGGGATAGTTTAATTCGTCTCTATATTGATTATCGAAAAATAAAAATACTCATGATAATGAAAATGTATTCCCTATCATATATAGGTAATTTTTTTATTAACTACATGAAGCTAGATATTTATCTAAGATGTAAATTTAGTAAAGATGTCACCAATTATGGTTGAAGATGGAAGATACTCCCAAAACTACCATTTTAATAGTGTTTGGAGACTATGAGTTCTTAGTGATGCATTTTCAACCCACTAATGATCCATAATTCTTTGTTTACATAATGATTATAGTATTTAATCATTACATTAAAAATAATTTTGTAGACTTTATAAATGGTTTTATAATATACTCCAATAGAAAGAAGGATCATAAAGATAATTTAAATATTTTGCTAAGGGCCTTTAAAATGGATTAAATATATTAAATGTTTAATAAATGTGATCTCTGTATGGTTGAAGTATCATTAATGCAGAATATTATTACTAGTAAAAAAATATTTTTGGCACCATTTACGAAAAAAAAATTATAGAAGAACTTATACCATCATATGTAATATATATATATAGTTTCCATTGTATATCTGGGTATTATAGATAATTTTTGAAATAAATAAATGATTTTTAAACACACTAACCAAGATAACATAGAAGGAATTACTATTGTTATCGACCAGTGAATACAAAGAGACCATTAAGGGGTTCAAAAGGATGCTTGTCACTATTGTAGTACAAATACAGTCCTCAATTGGAAATCAATTTGTGGTTTGTAGTGATGTGTCAAAGAAGAATTTAGGATATATAGTAAATAAGAATGATAAATTAATTTCCCATTACAAAGGGAAATAGAATGTTTATGACCGTAACTATCCAATTTATGATATAAACATAGACGCATTTACCTCAGTTTTAATGATTTTGTGACATTATCTCTATTGGAAAATTTCTGAAATATATAAAGTTCAAAATATCCTCAAATATGAAATAGAGAATAACCAGATCCAGTGAAGATTTTTATAGCTGATCAAACACTAAGACTTCTCGATTCATTATCATCCATGGGATGAAAATAATGTTTATGATGATCTATATATAAATGATCCAATGATTTTATCAATGCTGAAAATTTAGAGGTATCTTATCATATTATATTTTCAATGTATGGGTAACGGAATATTAAAATGATATTCATCCTTCCTTTTATCAAATAACTGATCAATCATCCCTTAATGATAATATCAAAGTGGCACAAAAATGTGGATTAGGTGCTACAGAAAATTGTATAAAATATTTTTGAGTTCAACTTTTATAACATTATAATTATAAGTTTTGGGACCTTGATACATGTCCCGTGAAAACTGAAGAAGAATGGAGAGCTTCTGGATGATGCTTAAAGATCATACTTATCTATTAATCATAGAATAACTATGATATATAATGGTATGATGGAAAACTTCTCGTGGGATAACATTAAGAGGGACATTGGATAATTTGTATCTCAATTCTTGGTGTGCCAATAATTCAAAGCTCAATGCTATAAGTAATATGTTATAACTTAACCATTTCTCGTAATAGTACGAAAATTGGAAAAAATAATCAGGGATTTCATCTTAGGACACCCCAAGACACAAAAAAAGATAATATCATTTGGGTTGTAGTTGATCATCTTACAATGTTTTCAAATTTAATTTAATTAAAGGATGATTTGTCTTTAGAAAAACTTGATAATATATACCCAAGGTAAGGGGTAATATTTCATGGAGTGACAAAAATTATTGTATCTGATTGATATCAATTGTTTACGAGAAGGTTCTAGAGAATTCTTAAACTTGTGTCTGATAAAGACCTCAATTTTAGAAATAATTATCACCCTCAAATACGTTATTAGTCTAAAAACCATAAAAAATTGGTTATGTTATGTTCGTACACAGAGTATTTATAAGGTTTTTTGGATCTTCACCTTCTTGTACTAGATTTCTAATATATCCACAGTTTCTAATCTATCTTTAAAATAGAACATTACTAGGCTTTTTATATGATGTGGTGTTGGACTCAAACATTCTAGGATGATTTTTGAGATTGGAAGCGGATGGTATATAATATTTACCAATATTTTAGAGAGAAGGTTAAAACCATTCATCATTATAATAAATATTCTAAAATTTCATAGAAAATGTACATATATATCCAGAGACAATATACATAGTTTTAGGTTGAGGATATGATGTCCCTCTATATTTCATAGTGGAATAAATTCATGAGGTTTTGGAAGTGGTAAAATATAAATACTAGACACATAGTCCCCTTTTATATCCTTAATCACATTATAGTGGTTTAAAACTTACTAACACTCCCAATAAACGTATCTTAAGTACTTGGTATATTCCATTTATCCTTCTTGAAAAAGTAGACTCCAGACCCCACAAATGTACTAAATCTAGATGTGGTAACATTGGAGAAATAACTTTTATAAAATGCGAATCCAGTTAGGATCATAGATTATTGAGAAAATTTTATAATAAACAACACCACCCCCCATGTCAAAGTTATATGGTGAAACAAAATATTTTAGGATGTAACCTTGGAACTGAAAGAGGCATAGAAGAAGAAGTACCACCACCAGTTTTTTCCTTAGTATGTAATATGAAATGTCATGGGTGAAATTATAAATGGGGAAAATAATTTAACCAGCTAAAACATTGAAATATATTTTTATTTAAATAAATTCAATATCTATTATATCCTTGTAATTCACTGCACATTAGGTTTAAACAAAACATGATACTCAATTAAAATATTATTATTTACACGTACCCATTATAACGTAGTTTTTAGGTTGAAATGTGTGAATGTGATTAACTAAATTATGAAGTAATATATGGTTTACTTAATTATTAAACAAATTCTATGATTAAATATTAATTATTATAAAAATAAAAATCATCAGAATGAAAAAGAAAAGTTTTATGAAAACAATATTTATTTTTCTAAAGGGTGGTTTAATATATGTTTGATATCAAAATTTATTTATATTTTTTTAAATTTTAGAAAATATATTTTATAATATGAAGAATATTTTTTATATTCATATTTTCAAAATTATATTAGCATGTTTTTTTAAAAAATCACAGAAAAATATTCATTTTTTGATGAATAGTGAAAATATTGTTTTTTTTTAATAATTAGAGATCTGTTTAAATCATTTACAAGACCCATTTTATATTCATGTGGTTTTAACAGAATATTAAGTTAAAATAAATATTATTTAATCTAAATTATTTAATTTTAATCAATTTAAAATTTAAATTAGATATACAATCGTTTTTAACTTTTGAATATTTTTCATTTGGAAAACCATTTTTTCGACACCTCTACAGCGTTAATTTTCTTTTAAAATATGCCACATATTTGACTCTAATTTTTATAAATTTATTCCATATTTTAATAAAAATATAATTTATATTCATTAATAAATTCACGTTATTATTGTTATGAAAAAGGATGATATAAAAGTCAATCAAAAAAAATAATAGTAAAAATGACCTAAATTAGGTATCATTCATATGTTATGATCATATATAGAACTCATATTTTTTTTTAAAAAGTGATCATTTTTATACTTTTAACAAGATAAATACATGGTTGGGATTCGTTGTTTTCAAAAATTTCTGGTGTATCCTCTCCCCCACTTATAAAATATACACTACCTCTCATCTCCTATCCACACTTCCAAAACCCATTGGATAAGCCATGATGTACCAGAATAAATACCCTAATTCCCTCCCAATATCATATAATCATTTTTTCCATAAATCTATCATAGTAATCATTTTAGTTTAAACCAAAATAATTTTTGCAATGTAGAGGTAATGTCCTTTCCCAAGTGTTTTATTTTTTTATTCCACCTCCATTGAATAATATTTAAAACATTTTATTCAATATAATAATTATCAATATGTATAGATATGTTTTGATGTTAATTTCATTACATAGACCCTTATCTTTCTCCCTTAAATTGGAGACAAAACTATTGTTCATGTGTGTGGCAGACAACCACCTCAAGAACTATTGTCATTTATTTTCCGTCACCACTTCCCAAAACTAGATACAATGATGTATCTAATTATTACGTATGATATTTGTTATATAATTATCCTTTTGTAATTTTAATATAATATATACCTTCTTATATTTCATTCTGTTGAGAAAAATTTATCATAAATCATATGTATGGAAGACTACTATCTCGAGAAGTAATGTGATTCATCATTGAATTACTCATTATATGGAAGGTAATGTGAAATAGTTTTATGATAATATATTATATTCCTTAAAAATTAAAAATTATATAAAATTAATTATTCATATACTTTCTCAACGTCTCCTCCGTTGAATAAACGATAACATCGCTAGATTGCATGATATAATACCGCCTCGCGGAGCGATATGATTAATTTTTTAACTGAATTATATGGATGGAATGTGTAATAATATTTAAATATATAATATTATAATTACGATATAATTATAAACCAATAAAAATAAGATAACACATACCTTCCCCGATCATTATCTTCAAAAAAAGGAATCATTACTTATGCATACATACAACCTATCGTCTCCATTATTATAACATAGTTCGGTTTTTATAACAATATTTCATAGTATTTTAAAAAAAATATGTTATGTATAAATGGATAATTATGAAATTATAAGTATACTATATAATATTAAATAATAATATCTTTTACCTTAGTCAACATACCAAAATGATTTATTATATATGAGTCATTTATTATTAAAATAACCAAAAGGAAATTAATTTGTTATGTAATTTAATATATTATGGTAAAATATAAAAAAATGAATTATAAAATTTTAAAATTAAATTAAGATATTAAATAATTAAAAAATGTTTATTATTTCAAATGATATATAATACACATAACTAATCGATCTCGATGTAATGGATATATCGAAACCGTTGTTTCCTTCAGTTTATAAGTATTATCTCTACAACTCACATTAACTATCTTTTTATGTTATGGAAAAATTATAAATTAGATATATGTGTCTCTAATATATTTAACTATATTTTTATCATTTGTTGTGATGTGGTAATACATGAAATATGGTCATTTCTCAGATTCCATTCTCATTATATTTCCTTTTATCATGACATGATACATGATTATGAATCCGTTTTTCATTTCATGAGTAATTAATATGTTATTAATTGTTATTTAAATACTTTATGTGGAACACATATACCATTAACATGTTATTATTGGTGTTCCCTAATAGAACACTAATGTATTGGGTAATCATTTAGTCCTATGAGGCATCATGTATGGGATTAAAGAGTAAATCTAATCAATTATGGGACTTTTCCTACCATATGATATAGTCTATGAAGTTATCCATCACCCATGTTGAGGACATGTTATATGTTTTCTTACATAATTCAAATGATTTATTGATCTTATGATACAATGTTCGTTGTAACACGATTTTATTAAATTATTCATGAGCCATCACTTTTATGATATCATGTTGTAGAATCGAGTCACATGTTATTGTTAATTATCATATTTGTTCCTATACATGGATTTTTAGTTCACACCATTATTTATGTATTATAAAAGTTATCCCTTGTAGTTTTATGAGATCATATAGATTTTACGAGCACACTATAGATAATAAATTAGGGATTCTAATTTTAGTTTCCTTTTATGTAATATAAATGTAGTCTTCTAAAGACACTAGGCCTTTATGATACTTGATTTGTATTAATAGATATTTATGTTTACTAATCATGTAATCATATATGTATAAGGCTTGGATCACTATTGGGATCATTAGGGTTATAAATAATGTCATAGATATGGTTTTATCTTCCATTGGTCCAATTAATCGGAACCTTCACTGATTTTTATCCATCCAATATCTGATTTATTATGATATTTTATATCTGTATAATGAATCTATAGAGGTGTATTGTAGTTCATTGGAGTCATAAGAAGTTATTTATTCTCCAAATTCACCTACAAGAATTGATATTGTTGTGTAAATTCCATTAGGATAGTTGTTCCACTACCATCATCTTCTATAGTACCAATGCTAGATAAGGCTCCAAATCTAGTTCCTCAATCTATGTCTAGTTCCTTAAATTAGGTCGGTAATATCCTGATTTTTTTTACCAAATCTATAATTAAAATTATTTAATTTTGATGGTAGGATTTATATTATGTAAGTGTCTGCTAATAAAATTCATAAGAAGTTATATTCATAACCTCCAGTCATTTAACCGGCTTCCCAACTAAATTCAATATTTTCTACTTCTAATAGTTTATCCCTAACCAATTTAAATCCCTTAAAGGGGTTATAAATAATAGTCTATAAATAATTTCTCATATTCACAGACAGGCTACCATTGAAATTCTTGATTATTTGAAATCAAATATCATAAAGATAATGGATATGTGTGTTTATTCCCTAGATTTTATAAGGAGAAGTTATAATATAGTATAATAATCAAACAAAATTAGTGTTACAATTTAATAATTGGTTATTATATTTATCAATGACAAGATTTATGGTAATGAGAACAAAAACACTATTTTTGTAGTCAATGATGAGTTTCTTGTTGGAAGAGATACTTATTCAGATCGTATCATGAAGCTACCTTTTACCACCAATTATATAAATGATTTAACATAACATTTAAAAATTCTAAAAAGTTGTTGATTATAATTGAAAAATTAATACATGATAGACCAATTATTAGGATACAATTCAGGTTTTATAATGAGATTGGAAGAGTTGTTCTTCCTCTAGTGGTTGACCCTCCAACTACATATCAATCCTCTCCACCCATCACAAAACCACCACCCAAACCTCTTTTTGAGTTTCATATAATCTAAAATCCTAGTTCTGCCGATTACGTTTTTTTAGTTCATTTTGTTAGAATGTTTTCCATCAATATAAAATCACCACTTAATCACATTATTATGTTGAAAATAGATTATTTTCATATAATATATTTTATCCCATTTGTTGAATCTTAATATATTGTTTTTATTTTATATTTTTTATACATGTGAATGTATTAATTAATGAATTTTCTAAATTTTGATCCTACCATAGTTGAAATTTAGTTGTGTAATAATAAATATTTTTTTATAACGCAAAGTATCTTATTAAAATTTTTTTCTTCTAAATACCCTTCATTTTTTATGACAGAAGATGGGGGAGAAGTAAACTTTTAAGTCATATTGGTAGAATTTTAATACAGGGGGGGGGGATAAAAACAAAATCTTAAAGGTAATATATATATTACATAAAATTTACAGGAAAATATTAAATCATTTAAATTTTCAATTTTATTGATAAATGAGTTTTTTATCATCAAAATGAGAGGTTATTGGGCTAATAATGTTATTCCAACATATCCCATGAAAATTATGATATGACGATATCAAAATCACTTGATATATATCTAATGATTATTTAAATGATCCATTATGTTTTATCTCTATTTAATTAATTCTTCTCTTAGTTTTACAATTATGAATGTTTTTATGAAATAGTCCTTTATATTAAAATTCATCTAATTAAAGAAATTAGTGTCATGGATATTCAGAAAAATTGAGAAATTGGCTACATAATAAAATTTTCTATGTGAAAATGTCATACTTCATGGAATCATCTATTTGAATAAATAATTATGATGAAAAAAAACTACCTAAATCATTTACATAGAGTAATAAATTTTTAGAATTGGAAAAGTGGTGAATTCAAATACATGGTTTGAAATGGCTACGTGATCTATTCAGATATTTAAAAATTTGAATCATGAGAATGATGAATATTTAGTTTTTATAGTTCATGAAATTGATAATTTGATGAATAGCTACATGGATGAATTCGAATATGTATATCAAAATCCATGAAGATTATAAATGTGGTGATATAGAGTCCACAGTGTAGTTCTATAACCATCATATCTATTAACATTGTAGCAAATTAACTGTAATTTGTGTGTGTCAATTAATACATTAAATTTATTCTATTTATTTATGGTAAAATTGATTTTAAAAAGGATTTACGTAGAGAGAGAAAAAAATAATTGGGAGAATAATTATGTTCTCAATATTATTTATATGGTATTTTCCAGAAAAGCACAACATGAATTTAAATTTAGAGACTATATTTTAGAGATATCTTTAATTGAAATATTTCTATAGTTATTATGAAATATTTTTCAATGAAGATTTAATAAATGATAATAAGAAAGGTAAAGAGAAGTAACAAGAATTAAAACATGAATTTGAACTCCAAAAACAAACTCTCTCTCTTGAATCTTAATATGATTCTATTTTTCATCTTGAAAAATATTATAATGATTCATGTTTAGTAGTTGTTCCTCAAAGTTCAATCTTACTATATAATAGAAGTCTACCCATGAGAAACTATTAATTCATACATTGTCTCATTGAAAAAAATCTTATCATCTATTAATTTTATCTAGAGAATATGAGTTTAATTTATAAAAATTAATTATTCTACCTTATTATTAGAAATTCTATGTTCTTACAATATGATTTGGTGGTTTATAGTAAAATAAACATAGAGGATGTTGTTTTTTAAAGCATTGTTGGATTTTGGTAAAATCTCCTACTAATGTACCAAGGGTTGAATTTCTTCACTAGGTCATCATGTCCTAGGGAAAAGGAATAACAGTTCATTGGAAAAGTAATCGTAATAGTGAAAACAAAAATTCACTTGGAGTAGATAACTATTGGAGGGGACTATGTTATTTCTTTTCTCTAAACAACTATAAATCTCTAGTGTTTCATCATATTATCTCTAATATTATTTAACATAATTTCATCTGTAATGATTTGATCAGAACATGTCATAGCGTAAAGAGGGTGGTTTTTAATGTTATGAAAATTTAAGGAAAATATTTCACCTGAACCTTGAGTCATAGTGGAGTTAGCCTCTAAACAACACAGTTAAACCCACAACAGAGATCAACCAAAGAGAATGGATGGAAGCTATCACCTACTATGGGAAAAATGAATCCCAAAAAAATTTCACACTAAAGAGGATATTCCTCAACATATTATTCTACTGATTGATATTCCCTACATTATTGGTGTTATTAGTTGATGAGATACCTCCTTGTATATTCCCAATTAGAAGTAAAGAAAACCACAACTTGAATATCACCCTCCTCATAAATATATGAGAATCCAGTGGTATGATACTCTTGGGATATACACTCAATGTGGATGGAAGTGAGGAATAATAGATCTTTCTACAAAGTTACATTTGTTTTAGGGAATTCCCATTTGAGAATTATTTTTTAAACATCCAGATGAACCATATTTTGTATAGGGATGAAAAAATATTGATCATACAGAGGGTGTGACTATTTATGACCCTCCATTATGCCACCACCATTTGGGAAGGGGGTGAGGGAACCCCAAATTAATGGGATATTACACATTCACCTCTAGGGCCTAAATTTGTTGAATAAACATATGTACAAAATTGTTGGTTTATCCATGTCAAGGGGATCTATCCTTTCCTTTTAGTAATTAAAAAGATGAATCAACTGAAACACTTAGTGTATAGAATTATGTCAAGAATTTGAAGCCAACCGTGAATAAAAATTTGATATTATTGGACCCAAATTTACTCATCTTTCTAATGTAAGTGAAGAATATTATAAATACATCCTTTTTTTTTGGAATTCGTTATTTTTTTGTTGATTTTCCTCGATGTAAGATAAATTTCTTATACCTTGGTAATTGATCATTCCTACCATGATGGGTTAATGTCTCAATGGTTTTTAGAGTTAAATGTTTTGGGAAGATGAATTCTATCTATAGGAATTATTCATGTCATGAATGGTCATTTCACAATGTGTATGGTTCAAGGTAGAGAGTAAGAAAATTTTTCAGAATGTTAACGGTCATCAAGGAAGAATAGTTATACAAATTTAGATATAATTCAAGATGTGAACTTGTTTTGTGGTTTTAATATTATGGTGATGGATATTTTGGTGTATGAAGATATTTGATAATTCAAAACATTAATTCCAAATTCTCATTATGAATTGTTCATGTATGATTTTTTGATCTCTTGCAGTATATGTTTCCCCTATTCCACATTCTTATTTCTCTAAGAATCCTTTCGTCCCTAAGTAAATTTTTCAAGTTCTATTCCAACCAAAAGAAAAAGATGTTGATTAATTGTGTTCTATACAAAGAGATTAAAGGCGATCCTCTTATTTTTTCTCCTCCTTCTTATTTTGTTACATTTTCCTTTGAAATAACCCTAGGTCAGGAGAAAAATCCCATATCTAGGAATAATTTTTTTCAGTGATAGTGTTTCATGATCATTGAAGAATTAAAGGAATGATGACTATAATAATTCCTAGGTTATTGATGAATTTATTCATCTTCACCTATTATTATGTGGTTGGTCTAGAAAACCCCCCTAATATATATTATTTTATAGTAAAATTATTATGTGTGATGATATTAACATGTTTTGAGAAGGAACTAACCCAATTATTTTTTGGAACCATATTCATATACCACCCTCAACCCCCATTTATTTTATTAGAATTGATAACAATACATGCAGTCACCTATGGGGTGGACCATCCCTTCATTCTATGTTCTAACATGAAACAGATGAATGTTGATCCCATTGATTAATTGAAATTCATTATGTTTTATCTTAATAATGTAAATTGTTTTAGAATATGAATTATGGTCTTCGATTGAATTATAAATGGCATAATGTTGTAATCATGGTTATTGGTTAGGAGTAAATAAAACTGATTAAAAGATATAATTTGTAATGTAATTTTTATTAGTATAATTTCATGATAAAAAAGTTATATGATGATTTGTTAAATGGTAATTGATCATAAATGCTATGTGAATTGGGAATAGTTACAGTTAGTTTGATAATGGTTAAATTAGATTAATTTAATAGTTTACTTATATATGGTTATTTTCATGAAATTGATAAATATGGAAAATGGAATCATAAGTGGATGATTAACTAATTTACAAATAAATATTTTTATAACATGTTTGGCATTTTCTTTTTTTGTAATATAAATGGGGTTATTTTCAATAATTATTATTTTTAATCCTTTTTCACTTGATGAATATCAATGAAATTAATTTCTGGTCTTGTTTTTTCTTTTATGGATGAAAATATAATTTTGAAATGTAATTCCTTCATGGATGAAATTATGGGTTATAACTGGTTCTCCTCCCCAAATAACATTGTATATTGGTCATAAAAATAATTAATCGATGACTTTATAGGGTAAAAATATATTTCCTTCTTTAATAAAATTATCGAATGGACCTAACATTCCATCTTCAGTTGAAACTATAGGTTTTACATTGGATTCCTTCATAGATAATAAATTTGGTTGGAAGTGGCATTCCTAACTAGATTAAATATTACCGTGTACAAAAAATTCCATCCCATATACTATTAAGTGTTATAAATAGAATTCCTCTGGCTTATTACACATTTAAACATGGATAGATACATCATGTATCATTCTAAAGTAATTTTGGATAACCGTATATTACAACTATGAGCCTGATGGTTGGTTGGTTGATATGATGTTTTTCTTCAATTAATGAATTTATGTCCATAAATATTGTATAATTTCATGAATTCTTTATTCAAACTAGATTTTTTAGACACTATTGTGTCTTCCTACTTAGTTTTACCAACTACATGTTTGATAACTATTTGTTACTAGAAAATATTTCATAGATACATGTTTAGACATGGTATAAGGTTTTTTTCAAGATTTTATTACTTTGAAAAGTTGTATTAAAGCATTAATATGGGATCGATCACGAGGTTAAGATTTTTTTGATGAATTTATTTTTTATTATTCTTATAATTTAATTTTATGACTTTCAAAACATCATTTAAATTGTCATACATTACGGAATGGCATGATTTATTATTAATTTTTGGATAGATATGGTTTATACTATTTTTATTGAGTTTTGTTTTTTTATTATTCATATAATTGAACTATTATTTCAACTCTATAATAGAGGTTAATATCTACCCACTATATTTTTTAGACTCTTATAACTGGTCAGTAACCTCTTATATAAAGGGAGGGACTCATGAGCTCAAATAGAGACCGAAATCAATCGCATGTTGGAGTACTATGTTCGGGATGTAACAAATTTGTAACATATCTGGTCTTTTTTATTTCTTATTTATTTTGGAAATGTAGATAAGAGGCTAGGGTGTGTTAATACTTGGTAATGATCTAATTTATGGGAGTATCAAACCCAAATATGGGTAAAACCTATTTCACAATTGATGGGATTGTATTTCCTTTTGTTCACTTCTTAGAGTTATTATTTTTTTCACATTGCATGATTAAATTTTCATTTATTGGTAATTTTTATTAATATTTTACTCATGGGATATTATGGAACAAGTTTAGTGTGAATAAATCATGGTATATATGTAAGGATATATGTTTACATGCATTATTTGTGAAATAGACACATTTATTTCATGTGACATATCAACAAATATAATCTGTTAAAAGAAATAAAAATATTTATCTGAGTGAAAAAATGAATGAAACTATGATGATATTTTAATTAAAATTTTAATCCATGTATAGAGTAATCTTAATCTCATAGTTATTAGTTTTTTTCTCAACATTATTGGTTGTTCTTTTATTTTATCCTATGTCTTATGGAGTGTGTTTACCCTTAAAGAGAAAATGACATCACATTGTCTTCAAGTTGAGTGTAAAGTGTGGGTTTATCAACACACTCCTAAAATTGATGATCCAAAACATTCTGCAGATCTAGGGATCAAAATGGGAAACCATATTTGTGAGTGTTTAATATGGGAAACACAATCCATGGAGAGGTAGACTTCTCACACCAAACTTTCAATATATAAATTGATGAGTTAGTTTTATCTACATCACCCACCTATATTAACTAGGTATGGAGGGCCATGGGAAGCTAAGTTCTATATAAAATCTATCTAGACGATCATTAACCACATATTTCCACAAAAGGTAAGGAGGGTGATACATTATTATAATATTCATTTAGGACCATCCATGAACTACTGGAAAATCCCAGATAAATTTAGGATGTATGAGGATGTAAACACTAATGAATTTGAGGGGAATTTCCTAACCAACTTCTATCTAGAGACACTGAGTGATGAAATTCCTTGGTATTTGATGCACCTTATGTAAAAGATCATTTAAATTGATGGACAATGATGGTTTTTTAACAGAACAACATTGTTTTTATCCATCCTTAGTATCTAATTATATATTTAGGGTGAATCTTTTCTAGGATGGATTCACTATTAGATGATGTTATATATGAATTTCATTCACCTAACCAACATCACATACATGATGAAACAATTTCTAATACTATAAGGAAGCATGATAGATTTTCCAAGTGGTGGACGTGTATTGTAAATAGGCCGACCATGTAACATTTTGTTAGAACACAAGATGTACTAGATCAGAAGTTATTGTCAAGGAATTTGCGAACAGATTATCCCAGGGTATAGGAGGCCATCTTTGGATCATATCCTGGTGTAGTTATATTAGTGTGGTATGGTTATCAAAATCTCCTATTATATTCCTTACACTATAGTAGAGTATCATTTTTTTAGTATGTTTTTTAATATTTAGTGGTTTTGTAGGATCTGTCAAAAACATAGTGATAATATGGGATAAAGGAAGACCCTATAGTCTGAGAACAACTTAGATACTAATCATCAGACATGTATTTAGAAATCACCCAAATTCATATTCCGTGGAAGGAGATATGAAACTATAAAAATGGAGTGGAAATACTAGATTAATGTAGAAACATATATGAGTCATAATAGATCCTAATGAAATGGAGATAGTCAGATGCATGTAAGATTGTCTAAATTTTGAAGTCTGGATGTAGGACATTCCACCATCATATGAAGAATTATAAAATCATAAAATATTCCTTGTGTTCTGTTATATATATGAGAATCATGATATTTTTTATCATCTCAGATTACTAATTCCATGACTATGGTTATGGAGAGCTTGGATGGTTTTATGACCATCAATAAAATGATATGAGTGCATCCACAGGCTGTTAGAAACTATAAGTTGAATTCTCTAGAAATTTGTGGCTTCTATTTCATTTGGGATATCATCATGCTAGAAATAAATTGACTGAAATTGATTCTTATTATATATTTTCTTGTTTTATACTAGTATCATATCAATAGTAATTGGATAGGAGATACATTTATATCTTTTTAAGGGGTAGTTATACCAATCATGTAAAAAATGAACATGAGGATGTTCATTCATGACCAATTCAGTGAATATTTGAATATATCATGACTCTAATAGAAGGGTTTATTTTGGTTGATGGGGGAATTCATCATTGTACTTTTAATTTGTAGTGAACCATTTTGATAATTTCATTCTTAAATATTTCTTTTTCTTAACCACTAAGTGGGAGATGAATTTCATGATTTATTTAATTCCTGTTGATGATCCATTTTATTATTAGCCTTAAGGGATGAATCTTATTGAGATTGTTGAGTTGAAAGTGTAGTTTGATGATCTAGTGGGAAAGGGATTCATATATCATAATAATTAACTAGGGTTTTATCCCATAAATTTTTTCAAAAGTATGATAGAACATTGTTAATTTTTTTGGATTTGTGAAGACCGAACAAGACGACAGTCATGAACCATTCTCCCCTTCCATGCATAGAAATCTCTATCATCAACTTATATTTTCATTGATTTTTGTTATGTTTGACCTGAGGATATGGTGACATGAGTTGAGCATGAGAAAAATATACCAATCCTAGATAGAATTTATGAGTAGTTATTGCATCTATGAATGCATTGTGATGTGTTTTAGTTTGATGAATTAAATTATAGAATTCATGGCCTTGATTAATAAGACAATCCACCCATTCTGTCATTAGTTTTTTGAGGTTTTAATCAATGTCATCTGGGTGTACTCTATCTATATATAGGATCATGAATAATATCTTGATATTATATAGATTACACTAATAGTGTATTGTATTTACATATACTTTTCTAAATGTAGTTTTTGATAAGTTGAATTTCTCTTCGTGGGTTATGTTATCTAGGACGATGGAGTGTTAGTGTACCTAGACAATGATTCAGTTTTTGTGTCATTGTAATGAACTAAAAATTTATTTTACATTCAGAAATTTTTGGGTTTAGTACGGTCCTTCCAGAATTTTATCAATGCATTATCTTATTCCGAAACCCATTTCTTTGTTTATTAATAAATCGGTGGCTTTTTTTATATTCATATTATTCCAAGAGGGATTTCCGCGATAAAAAAACTAGTCCGAGATCATAATTGATCCTCACCTCACCTGTGTCGAGTAATAAAAATTTCACTTACTACTATACAAATGGAGTTGAACATGAATAATTTCTGATAAAGGAGGATCATTTCATTTCTTATGGATCTAATAATTTGATATTTCATGAGATTAATTATCTTACCCGTGATTTAGATGTTGAATTGGTGGTAGACAACCTGATATGATCAAGTCATTATCTTATAGTCAAGAGGTGTTTTTGGTTTAGATGCATAACGAGTTCCTTAAGAACATATTTTCTTATTAGGGACTAAACCTTATTCAAAGTATGTGTGTCGAGAATCTATATTAGTTTGACATTGAGATACAATATACTCAATTAATATGAAATAATGTTTCCTATGAACTAAGATGAAAAAAACATACATTACTACTGTAGGGGTCTCATGAAAAGTGGTAGTTGATGGAAATCTTTACATATATGAATATTGATTATCAGGATCCTCATGGGATATAGTGTTTGGAATTTTCATCTATTATTCCCATTCATATAGACTATATTATGAGTGATACATTATGTGATCTGAAGATCTTACCTCTAATTAAAAGATTATACTATGGGGATCCACCATCCATATGGTATATTGTAACAGGAGGTGTTCTTATTATGCATTACTATCTATGGGTTCCCCTAGGATTTCAAGAGTAGTTAATAATAAAGTCTCATTCATATAAATGGGAGTTATATCCTCATTTGATAATGATTTATTGTAATCTATGTACGATGTTCTGGTATCAAGGGATGATGACAGAGGTAAAAGGCTTCAGGAAATGAGGTTTCACCTTTCTGTAGGTAATGGATGGGCATCAGAGGCCTACATGATTAGTGAAATGCTTTCCCATTTGATTATTGATATTATATAATTTCACCATGGTTTCATGAAATTATTACATACAATAACTCAAAAAATAATGAATTTTAATGATCATGGATCAATAGATGAATGTTTCCCAATTTTTTCTATCTTGAAGAACATAACATTTGACGATATGTTTAGTCTCTACATATGAAATATAAAATAATTTCATGTTATACCAAAGAGTATTTTTTATTATTGATATCCTTGTGTCGCATCATGATTCTTGTAGGGAATTCAAGAGGAACTAAGAACACATGTTCTTATGAAGAAAACCTATAATCCTTATTGTAAGAGCCAATCTGAATGGATGATTCAAATTCTATAGGAAATTTAATGATCTTATGTTTCTGATTTATATGTTCCATATGTTAAGCTTATATGACTCATATAGTTATATCATAATAAAATCTTCCATTAATATATTCGTGTGTCTCTTTTCAGGACTTTATATAGAAGGTCACATTTTTAACTACTTTTCTAGATTAAGGTAGGTGAGTCAACACTTATTAAACATTGTATCATTCAAGAGATGTATGAGTAGGTCCGGTTTAATAAAAAACTATTAACTATAAAGAGCTAGTAGAAATAATATTCTAAGAATCAAAGAGTAAATTTGGAGTTTTTTAGTCATCAATGTGTAGTTTGGTTGTCTCCTAGGTTGGGGAAATGTCGTATATGGATGTTGGGGAAGCTAGTGTCTAGATTTTCCAAAATTTTTGAGATAATGGGTAGGGTTAGTCTTATTGTATACCATTCATCACATCTATTGTTTAATAGTTCCGAAAACAATGTTTTTTCAGGCTTTATAGTTCCATATATATCATCCTAACCATTCTCACAAGATAGACATTTTTTACGTCAAGATGAATATTGATTCATCAATTGAAGAGAATCGGATCCATATCATTGATCATATAGAGAATACTATTTGATGGAATACTTCCTCTAGAGTGATTGTTGTGGAATAATTAGAGAGTGAAATATGATAACTAGTAGATGGAGTTTTAAATGTGAACATAGATTCCAAACTTGTTCACTGATACCCCAATACTAATTCATTGAAGTGAGACTTAGGGATGATTTGTTATGTGGTCGGAGGGTTGTAATATCTCATCATTTTCCAATTATATCTCGATTTTAAAAAATTAAAACCTCTTTGATTTTGGTTAAATATTTTCGACCTAGTTAGTTAATACCTTCTTCCTATTTGAGTTACAATTTTAGATGTTTTCAGAGGGAAACTAGATTAGAAGATGATGTATTTCTATAGTAAATATTTATACAATGAAATATCATATTCAATATGTGAATGGTTTTGGTAACTACCCCATGAAATTCATTGAAATAATTTTTTTATTTTAAGTGGAATTAGTTCATGACAAGATATGAAATTTATGTCATGAATATGTTTTAATTTTTCTAAAAGTCAAGAAATTAGGTTTTTTAGTGTAAGTGGAAATATAATGATACGTGATGTGCATATAAAATTCACATCATGAATGTGATGTGTCAACTAGTTGTTTTTATCAAATATCATTCCTTGAATTTTTTCAATTCCACATTATCATTTATATCTATTTTTAGACCTCCCATAAGATGATTTTTGGTGTTATCCTTGATATGAAGTCATCTTTTATTGGTTCTAGGTGGTTCAAAAACTATTTAGTAAATTAAAGCATATAGATTTTTCTTGATGTTGTATTTCTATTATATTTACCATATGGAGAACCCTATTTTTGGACTGTCAAACTCAGATCTATGATTGATAACTTACTCTATCATATTTGTTTTGTTCTTCATTGTAGTAAGTGATGGAGGAACCCAATTCTACCATGGTCATTGTTGAATTTGGTTTTATTCTCCACTTTTGAGGTGAGTGGTCCAGAAAAAAACCCTAAAATATGTTTCATTTTATTATAGTATATGAATAATGTGTGATCACACTAGAAAAATATGCTTGTAACGACAACCAATTGGTATCCCATCACCTTGATGGAACCATATGTATATACCTCCGTCAGACCATGTTAGGCTATTGGCATTAATATTGGAACATTCTTCCACTAAAGGGGTGTTCCAACTCTTTACAATTTATTCGAACATGAATATAATTAATCTAAAATACATTTCATTAATTATCTATTTCTTATAGTTTCTCTTAACAATGTGAATTTTTTGTCTTATTAACTAAGTACTAGTCGGGATTGTAAATGGATTAACATGGTAATCATGGTGATTGGTTGAGAATAAATTACATTTTTTAAAATATTAAATTTGGAATATAATTGGCCAGGATAAAATTACATGATAATACAAGGATGTGATGAGATATGAAATTTTATTTTAGTTAAAATTATATGTGAATTGGAAATAGTTGAAATTATTGTTATAATAGGTAACTGTAATTAAATAAATAGTTTCCTTATATTTTATTATGGGAATAAATATAGTAAATGTGGTAATTTTCTTGATTATTGGATAATTAATTATTTTACGAATATGGATTTTGAAAACATATTGGGAATGTTTGTTTTTGGAATTATAAATAGCTTGATTAGATTTTTGTTGTATTACAAATCCTTGTTAACTTAATTCATATGAATTAAATTATGTATTGGACATAGTGTTCCTTCCAAAATGAAATTATATGATGAAAATAGAGTTCATTATTGGAATAAATTTTGATTTAGACATGGTGTTCCTCCTTGATGACAGTATAAGCCATAGATGGAATTCCTTCCTGGATAAAATTATAAGTTAGACATGGCATTCCTACCAAACTGAAATCACAGTTTGGACATGGACATCCTTACTAGAAGATAAATGTAGGATATAAATTGTGTTCCTTCTTTGATTATATATTGGTATGGCCTCAAAATTATCTCATGGGTGAAATATTATGTTGGACATTATATTTCTTCCTAGATGATATTCTGAGTTTAATATAGTTTTCCTTCTTATTACTGTACTTTTTTAAGGATATATGCATTATACATAATTCCAAATCATTTTTGTCTAACCCATGGTGTCAACTCAAGGATTTTTATGTTGATTTGATATGCCATTTTAATTTATGAATTAATTACCATTTAATCATATTTTTTCATGTACAATTTATTCTTATAGGTTTTTAGGAACTGTCGTTTTGGCTTACAAGGTTGTACTCATACCCAATTTGATCACCATTTGATACCCAATAAAATTTTATGGTTGAAATATTTGATAACAGAATGGGGCCACAAGTATCGTTTTTTTCTTTGTTCAATGGTATTGGATCATGGAGATGACACTGAGAATGTAGTTCAGAACTAGGGATTTTGGATTATTTTGTTGGATTCAATATTTTTTTTACATTTATGAAATTATACACATTATTTAGATTAAAATTAGTTATGTCATGACATTATTTTATACTATTTTTTTGATGGATTTAGTTTATCATTTGTTCTACTAGAGTTTCATGGTTGATTATTCATCTGATTTAAAAAAAATCAACTATTTATAAGATTGTATATTATCACTAATAAATGCCTTACATAACATCTTCTAGTCGCCAACATTGGGTGTATGAGGAGGAAGGCTTGAGGTCTACTAGTGACCTAAATATGGCATATAATGGAGTCACAAGCTATGGTTTTTATAAAGGAAATTTTTTGGGTTAACCAATATTTTTCAAATGATTTCCACTGGGATTTCGTGCTTATATAAAAATATGGTCATGACTTGGGGACCATATTCACTCTTTCTAAGGTGATCATTCACCATCATAGTGACGTGATGAATTAATTTTAATTATAATAACAGGTTGAGAGGTTTGATTTTTTACTATGAATCTCATTTCCTTATTCTGGCACCATTTTATATTAATGGCATGCTCATGAAAAGCTTTTTTATTTAATTTCCCTTATATTTTACACAAGAGGGATTCTATGATAGTATCATGGATAGGCTTTCATGAATCACAATAGTTGGATCTTATAAGTTATTAGATTCTTTTACATATATAAAATCTAAAAAATCCAAAAAATTGAATATTTTAGGGGTATTTATTGGTCTCCTAGAATGCATATGTGGATTCTAGCACAAGTGTTGTGCATATTAGAAACTATGTTTTCACGGACACCTCATCAAATGTAATCGTTCTACTAAATTTTATGAAACACTGTACATATGAACTAAAATCTCTTACTATGTTTCTTCTTCTTACTTGATCTATTTTGGATGTGTTTTCAAAGTAAAAAAAATCCATTTCTTGATCCATATATCCATTTATTATCCAAACTCATCATTGAAATGATTTATTTAATATAATTATTCTAAAACTTATCAGCGGAACCAATTTAGTCTCATCATAATTTCCCTAGGAAATGATTTTGTAACATTCAATACTATTTCTTGTAATAACCCATTCCACTCCAGGGTATTTTGGATAAATATTCTACCATATAAATACTCTCTGAATGAATAATTTTTTTTCTAATATGATTCTAGTGTACTTCACCACATTGAATATTCAATTCATTATTTTACTAGCCTACAAGAATACAATTGAACCAACTTAGGAAATCATATAATAATGAACAGGTCCATCGTAAAAATGACATAATACTCCATGAAATTGGAAGAATTTCGGCACAAACCTAAATGATTACCTACCATCTTTCCTCTCTTATAAATCATGTAGAAAAAATTTTAATGATTTATAACACACTCTCCCCAAATGTAGTTTCAATAGGGTACTACTCATTATAGGAATTCCCTAGTTTAGAAACCACGAGGAAACACTCCCTCACACTAAGATACTTAAAAAATTGTCGCAACTCAATAAACCATCTACATCCTCAATTTTCATGAAACCCCAACATAAAAACATCCTTAGAATTAAAAATGTTCTTATTTTTTCTAGTCACATTATCCTACTTCCTATGACATCCATGCCTCATGTGGATTTCATAAATCTATGGTATAAAAATTGGATTTATTCCATTTTAGGGCTCAAATGTTATTTCTAGGATAAGATCACAACATAAAACATTAACATTACCCATTTTTAGAATGTCAACACATCCCCCAGGAAGCATTTACAGTACATCCATTCCCAAAAAAATGAAAACCTAATAAAATCCTATTTCTTAATCTCATATTGTTTATTAATCTCTTTAATTAACAAATAATATGACTATTATCCCTTCATCCAAGGATATAAAATTCAACACACCTCTCATAACATGTTATTCCAGTCACTCACTTCCGAAAAACTATGATCGATGTTTCCCACAAGCTGAAGTACACATCAAATTTCATAAAATAGGAATAAAAAATATCTTACCTAAAAGACAACTCTGTACTCACTCTAGTAAGAGACATATCAACATCCCAATGTTGAATAACCTAACAACCTAACTCCCCACTCATCCATGAGTCAACAAAAATCTAAACTCCCTACATCAAAACCAATGACATCCCTAAAAACCACCACCCAGTCTGGACATATGGAATCAACCACCAAAATGAAATGTCACAAGCCACCATGACCCTCTCAAGGATATCTCATTGATTAAAATATTTCCTTCCAAAAAAAATCCATATATTTGTCACACACTCCCTACACTAAATATATTTGGGCATCCATTAAAAAAACCTACCCACTATAGGGCGATCGTAGATTATGAGTAAGAATGTATAACACATAAACTACATAAAACACATATAATATAGAACAATGTTTCCAGTAATTTATTTTAAATCCAATAATATATTTCTGGAGTCTCTAAAAAACTTATTTAGGATATTTAAAATAATAAAAACCATTTAAAAAAATATTTCTACACATTTCTTACGAAAAAATATTTCCTAAACCCTTATTTTTCCTTTTTCTTTTCGAAACCAATTTAACACAAACATGCAGTGATGAAAGGGTCATCATATTCATACATATAAAATATGATTCATTAACACATGTCCCATAAAATCAAATTCCAATAGTAAAACCATAAAATAATATCTCAACCTGAACATAAAACACATAGAGAGATTATAGTGAAAAGGAAGAACAACTAGATCTTACCCCTTTTAAATTAGGATTCCACAAAAACAGGTAAATACATTATAGTGAAAAGGAATAAAAACTACTCCAGACTCCATGTAAATTAGGATTACACTATATAGGTGGTTTTTAAGAAAAATTATATTATACATTCAATGTAATATGACACTCTTTATCAATCTAGAAGGTCCCCTAAATCATAAAAAACCAAAACATTTATTGATATTTTTTTTTATACCCCAGATTGAGTAACCAGCCACTGGATTGAGATGGGGTGACACATGAACTTATATGATCCTCCTAATTCAATAGAGGTTACATACTAATGGTGAAACAATTAAAATCACATAGTTTGAGAGTATTCATGATAACATCACATTAAATAACATACAAATATTAAATCAAAATAAAACATCATAGTGAAGGAAATAAATTTATATAATGTACCAATGCTTAATAACAACAAAAATTGAATGACCTCCCATCAGACTAATATAATAAAAAATAAAACCATCAGTTGGATACATAACTATGATACATTTATTCTATAATAGACATCCCCCAACATTTATAAGTATACTCCATAAATATACATTATAAATCCTATAAAGTAAAAGACAAATAGAAATTTCTGCACAAACACTAGGCTTCCAATATAATGTGTTAAGAAATAACATAGTATGGATCCACAATCAAATCCATTGTATAGTTAATCATATATACTGTGTGTTTGTGTGTGTCTAGAAAAATAATCAAGACACATACCCAAAATAGTATTAGGTCATTATATGACAACCAATTCACTATGCTATTTCATCCAAACTATATTGTCTCCCTACCTGATGGGAGTTTCATATCATATAACAGATCCATATTATGAAACATTTTAAGTGGTGCTCATAAGGGAATAACCAAGAAAATCACCCACAAAAAATCAATAACACCGAATAAATTATTTCAAGAACCCATCACTAGGCCTTAAACATATATCATATTACTCAAGGTGATGTATCAAAACCATGTCCCACACTAAAACCCAATCACGTATGGTGTGGTATCAAAACCATGTCTTCTACCAATACATTATCTTTTAATGTGAGTTATAATGACCATGTTTCATAGCCACTTCATATCTCTCAGGGTGAGGTCTCAGGAATAACTCAAACCCAAAGTCACATACTATAAAAC
Source organism: Viscum album (assembly GCA_963277665.1). Lineage (NCBI taxonomy): Eukaryota > Viridiplantae > Streptophyta > Magnoliopsida > Santalales > Viscaceae > Viscum > Viscum album. The sequence goes on along the minus strand of OY728133.1, from coordinate 185,152,438 downwards.
GTCTTCCACATGTTATACCCACTCACTATGATTTTATTCCTCAATCCCCAAGTCTCTAGGGTCAGACATAATTATTTAACTTCATAAACCACTAAAAGAGGGGGTTAATCCTTGTATATACCAAATTAAATTTTTATTTAACTCATTTAGTTGTCTTTTATGATTTTATTTTCATATGATCAGAAAACATGTTGAAGCCGTCATTATTGAAGAATAATACCTCGTATATATATTTTTACGAATGTACCATAAAAAATAATCCTAAATATTTTCCCATTTAAAAAAAGGAATTCCTTTAATGAGAACATAATGATTATGTGAAAATATTCAAAAATCTAAAACTATTCACTTGTTCTATGGATTAAAATCCTTTGGAATAGGAGACTTGATTTCATGAATACTTATGTAACATTTTTATGGTTTGGTAACTATACACGCAATGGGTTCTCTATATTCTTCTCCCATGTGAATAGATTTTATTAAGGATTTTTCAATTTACAGACTGGAGGGTATCTTCAATATAATCAAAGTATGAATCAACTAGTTTTCCATTTATCTAAATAGATAAACTATGACTTCAACACTACTACTCATCTTACTTCTATAATTTAGATCACACTAAATTCTCTATATGGTAGTTGATAATATTTTTTAAATATAATAATTATAAGTAGAGTGTCTATTTGATGATGATAAAATCATGATTGGAATTATCATTTAAACCATTTCTTCATATGACTATAGATATAAAATAGACATCCTTCCCTCTCTCTTTATTCAATAACTTTATATAGCAAAAATATTTAATCCCTTTCTCCTGTCAAATATTAACTACACTGAATTGAGTTTTAATAATTATGATTCATTACACTACACTATTCCCTATATGTTATATTATTCATTACCTTATCAATATTTTATAGATACAAAATCAATCATTAATAAAAATTTTAATGAAAAAAATCACTCACTGAAATACTACTTCTGAAACAACTGAACATAGGGCTCTATTTAAACTACATTGTGTAAGTATATTGTCTATGATATGTGTTGTTCTCTATAAACTATTTTAGGAAAATCAAAGTTCTAATTATACTTATTTATATGATTTTTGTGTATTCTTACAAATCAATGTACTCTATATTATGAAAATATTATCTTTGCTGCATTATACCACATTTCATCATTTGATCACAATTGCACACCCACTATATTCATGAGTTCCCAAACAATATGAGTCTCATACATTTAAATGTTTTATTAACATTATTTTATATGCACTATGGAATTAAACTTATGAACATGATGCATATTTTATATATTAATTTTTTTCCAAAATATTATTTATGTAAGACATGAGTATGTAAGAAAAAATTATGTCATTCATGTGAATTTTTGCTATATATTAAAAATAAGCCACACGACATATTGTTTTTTCTTGAGTCATTATTCTTGATAAATCCTTCTAATTTATTCATGCAAGTATACTAGAGTCATGAAAAACTACCTAAACCAAAATTCAGGAAATTAATTTTCCTATTTTAGAGGATACAAAGAAGGGTATTGTAGGATTAGATACTACATCCAAAATGAAAATAATTCTTGAATCAAACATTCTATTATGCACTCCAGTTCGGTTGTGCACTTTCTTTTTTTTATTTAGCCCGACACCTCAAAATTAAGCATCATGAAATTTATTTAAAGATATTTTCCACCACTAATATACCACTATAATATATGTATGACTACTCATTTCAATAAATATATTAATTTTTTAACCAACATACCTTATTACCATGAATCCAAACATCATGAATCACAAAAAATACGAGTCAAAACATCCAAAAATACTCCTTACATTGTAATATTCATGCGCTTCATCCTTATAATCCATGGATATAAATAACCAAATTTCATCCACTCCCTAATGATAAAAGTCATGTATTATCTTATATTTCTTGCTGATACACATTTCAATCTCACTATAACTTCAATGTGATGTTCTTATTTTCATATCCTTTTATTTCAATGTTATGGAACTTGATATGTGGATATTTCACCTGATTCTCAGAATTTTTCATGATTCATATAATATCAATGGTGGGTTTTGATAATCCATGAAGGCATGACACATTTATAACATTTATACAAAATCCTAGGTCCTAAGAAAAAATATTATGATGTGCATAGAAATAGGATTCTTTAATAGATCCTACATCATCTTTCCTATTGGGAAATGATTTTATTTAAAATATTGTTTATCCATAACAATTTCAAATTAAATTCATAACAATACCTCATGATACACTATTTACAACTACACCAAATGATATGGTGGTTTTTATCCTTTGTGTGTTCGTGTGTACCATGTTCTTAGTTTTGACATGTATTATAATGCTTATGCTTAGACAATTCCTCCTAATAGTGATATTTTGATGGATATTTTTCATATTAAATGATTTTATATAGGATATGAAGATTGAAAAAATAATCTATTATATATATATATATGTTTTTATATAACAAATATATATATATATATATATATATTTCAATTATTCTGGAACAATACTACATGTTATTAACCATAAAAATTCTGAATAAAATTTCCAATGATACCATAAAAATTATTGTCATCAAATCCAAATTATGTGTTCTTGGTTATAATACTCATCAATAGCTACAAAAACTTGTTCAGAGTATAATGACATAAAAAATATGCTAGAAAAAGTACCTACCCAATATTACATCTAACCAGAAATTCCCAACTTGAAATCAACTAGGGGATATCACAGAATTTCTCAAACATAATACTCCCCAACCATAAAAAAATATTTTACATCATAGGAACAATAAAAAATTAACCACAAATTGGTATTTCCAATAACTAAAGACCATAAAAATATACCATTCCCTACAAACTGCCTATATCCATTCATATCAATATACAATTCACATATCAGGTAAAACACATATAGACAAGGTCATAATGAACTCATACCAACAACAATTTTTGTTTAGTAGTACTCAAACCCCTCACCAATACTCCTCAATGAACTAATGCCACAATAAATCCACAGTAAATCCATGCATGGTCTACCCATAACCACATTTTCACTAGATTCGCATAGGGAATACCTAATCATGCCATACACAACAACCCACTATATCACATTCCTTAGTTCTACCAATTCTATTCCTCGGATGGGGGACTTCAATCCCAGAATGAATACATCAGTCCCACTCAACCCCTACCAAATGGGTCCAGAGTCCCTATGACACAACTATATCCCCCCCAAATACAATTTCTAGGTATTCCCACTAACCAAAAAACTCTCTATGATCATGGGAATCTTGGAGGCATCAATATAAGTCATCGAGGAATATAATAAAATTAATCCAACACCCCATTAAGACATAGTAAATTTTATATTCATCAATTAAAACTAAAAATCATTCCTTATAGAAACATAGCTTCCAATATAGTCAAATATATCCTATTTACCTGGAAATAATACTTCTACCCTAGAGGCCTAAAAGAAGATCCTTTCACCACAGTAAATAACAAGGTTATCCAATTATAATCTAAACTAAAACCCCAAATAATGCACATAGAATATCATATAAACACATTTGTTCGTGAGTTAAAGAGATCCCAAATTTATTATTGATTTTATAATATTTTAACATCACATTCTGAATCCAAAATCAATTAATCCTAAAGATCATAAGATCTAATTTAATTATATAATCCAAAAATAAATATTAATAATAATTTATAATTTATTATCAATAAATAAAAAATGATGAATAAACATGTAAATATCATCATGTTAGCTCCCATGGAAAAAACATTACTTATGACACAATAATGATCCATATTGTGCCTCTATAACTCATATAATGAAATACCCACCTCAAAAAATCAGACATGTAAAATTAAAAAACAATTTGGAAGAAACCATAATAAAATTTCATGGAGGAAAAACATTATATTAATGACAAAAAACTGATGTAATTCAGCGACTATTAGTTTCCTATATCTATCACACAATGGAGCCTAGTTTTTTGTAGATTTCTTCACAATTAATCATTGGAATAATCCTTAAGTCCAAACATGGGACAAAAAACGAATGAATGAACTAATGAGAGAGGAAGTGGAGAGTGTGGTAGGGGTAAATCATTATCCAAAATGATGAAAGAAACATGTATTTACTACCAGATTATTGTGGAGACAAGGGGATATAAGGTGACAAACCTAGGGGAAGTCCAAATAGAATATATCCCCACCTTAGTAGTATCCTCTCTAACATGATGGAGGGGTTCCATGAAATAATGGGTTTTCCCCTCCCTAATAAAACACCTAGATCTCACCATGTACCCAGTCATGTTGTATTACATTCCCTCCCAATACTAGCCTCCTAGATGGTCCTACTGTATTGTCGATGGGTGTCTAGGTGGATATTTCCCCTTGAGAAGACATTAACTACCTTATGGATGCATGTTCTTAATCCTAGAAATAAGGAAAACCAGAAATTCCAGAGTTTGGAAACATACAAAAAAGTTATAATCCCATACTAATAACCCACCAATAAACACTCCATTGATCGGAAATGTAGTTTAAAATAATAAATTCAATGCACATCTACTCTAATATCCCTAAAAATTAAATTTCCCCAAAAGCACATATCTATTCCAACATGGGAAATTACATTATACAACCCATAAAAACAGGTTTTTAAATCAATATAAAATTACTCTAACTTCAAATAATCCACTTAAGATAAATTGTTGGAAATAATAAATAGGTAATAATTTAAAATAAATTTCATATTAAATAATTCCAAAAAAATTTAAAAACAATTACATATAAATACTAATCAAAATAATTTATAAACATAGTGGATTTTAAAACACAATAGTTTTATGATACATCATTTACATTATATTTATAATATATATAAACTAGTTATTTGTCCAAGTCAATAACACTTCATACTATCAATAAATATACTCCACATTAGAATCAATCCAACCGAATCCTCGTCAATATTTTAGGCAATTTTAGAAATCATTCAACAAAACATATTAATTTGGGATTAACTTATAAAATAAAAATAACTAAAATCCATTCACTAATTCATCAACACATCTATATATACAAAAAAATCATTTTTTATACTTAGTTTATCTAATATATAAAATTTCTCAACCATCCTCCTGAACACATATAAAAATAAAGGAATATAAAAAAATCATATCAAATGCTATATAATATAATTTTATCCAATTCCAATGATCATAATAAATAATTATTTTTTACTCTAAAACAACTCATATCACTTATTTTTAATAGTAAACTGACAAAACCAATAAAGAAATTAGGCAAAATTTCCAATTAATCGTAACACAACATCAAATATATCTTATTTATTTTATTTAACTAATAATTCATTTATTATTTATTTATGAAAAAATTTATTAGATTAATAATAATTAATTCATAGAATTGTTCTTTAATTTTTAATTAAATTGAAGTTAATGTATAATAACACTCATTGACATATATTTAAGGCCCCTATATTCTGAAATAATGAATAAAAACCCTACTATTTATAGTAAAAATATGTTAATATAGTACCCAAAAGTCAAATTGATATTAGTCAACTAAATCACATACTTAACTAATGACTTGAAAGTATACGTTAGTTTTTATTATAAGCATAAATCTATAGTCTCATGCCTAGTCCCAAACATTAATCTCTTTTCTAGAACATTCCCATGTGTCCAAATCATTGAACTAAATTTTTGGTTTTATTTATATAAAATAGAATGATGATATTATATTTTTATGTTTTTTAGTATTATATTACCTTTGATATGTGTTATCCATAACAATAGAAACCCATTTGTGGTATAAAATAATGACCATTAGAATGTTATTCGAAAATCAAATTTCCAGAAAAGAAAACATATCTTATAATATATAACAATAGATATTATAATTTAAAATATGGATTTGTTTTATCAAATCCATTATAATTTCATTGACAAACCAATTACAAATTATGATATGGTATAACATAAAATATTATTCAAATAAGAAATAAAACATGACAAGTCATAAATAAAAAAATAGATATAATCCATTGATTTTTCCTATCACAACCAACAATATAAGATATTAGAGTATATGATATTATTGATTACACTATTTTGGGGATTAAAAAAATTATAACATCATAGAGATGACCCAATATAATTTTATTCAATAATATCATGCGATAACAGTATTTTCATAGAGTATTAGTATATCATAATTTATGATTAAATTGAAAAAATCATATTCTTATTTATTAATTTAAGAAGTGAACATATGAATTATAATATGCATAGAAATAAAATAAAATAATCTTTGGAGTGATTTATTTAACTTATAAATATTACAAATTTATTATTAATTATAAAATTATTATAATATTTTATTAAATTGTTTTGGAACATTTAATAAATAAATGTATTTAATATTTAAATCATATTTTACATGGATTAAAATTATAATGTTATAAAAAATTATTTAAATAAATAATATAACAAATTTATGTTCTCTTTGTTAATTATGAAATAATGAGAAATATGAAACGGTTAATATTAATTTATAAACCTTTATAAATAATAATATAAAATTATCACATCCATGATAGAATTTTTTAAATTTATTTAGACTAACCCAAAATAAGTTTATATGGATTTTATCAAGGTTTAAATATAATTGAATTCATGATATTTTTTTATTAAAAAAATCATAAAATATGCAATGTCTATAGAGAATATGAAAGCGTTATAGTTCTATTGAAATGTAAATATGTTCATATTAAATATATTGTATATTGATAATATAAAATATATATTATATTAATATAACTTAGAACCATCAACTGTTTTTAGAGATCCCATAAAGGTCATATATTTATAATTTTTTATGAGTTATTTTATGAAGAACATCATAAATTTATTTATTTTATTTAAAATTATGACCTTTCAATTTATTTACATTATTCACTATATTATTCTATTTTATAAATATAAATTGTTTATATAATAAAAAATTTGTATGATTCCTTTAAAATAATTCAAATTAGTTCTTATAAATTCTATATCATTAATATAAGAAGTTACATCTTAGGTAAGATAAAAATATTTAATATTGTTTAACCAAGGATGTTGGATCCTAAAAATTTCATATACAAGACAATGATAATCTCATTAACCTGTAAAATGATAGAACTAAACCCATAAAAATAATTTGCAAAACAAATGTTCATAGAAGATGAATCCCTAAATGAATAATTTATCCCACAAGGAACAAATTACTTTGTTGAAAACTGCTCTGCATGGAATTCCACTACTTCGTAAAGAAAAAAATTTAAAAAATGGTTTGGAAGATGAGATAGACTGCCAGTGCCAATGAATGAAACCAAATTCATTTATGGTGTGGTTTTGTGGTCGTATCCCCTACAAATGAGCTTCCCCCATATACATAATAGTTCATTTAATGGGATAATAAAATTGGCGCACACAAATGGAAAAAAATTGTTTGCAAATCTAGATGATCATTTTTACCCCACAAACAATGACTCCCCCAAACACAGTCATTAATGGGGTTATGAGTCCTAATTGGGAGCATTCAACAAAATCCCCATTTCCCAATGTGGAAGACCATCCATTCTAGTACTTGTTCCCTTTATTAACTTATAAGATACCCCTGAGATAACCCTGACAAAGGAGACTGAAGTGATGATTTATGATGATTCGTATAAAAGGAAAACATAGTGATGAATTGGGAGTTAATTATCAATTTCTAGAAGGAAATACTGGAATATTACAATAAGTAAGAAACTTAAATTCACATGGTCATCCAAAATCTAAAAACCCCTTTGTGGACACTGTTCTATGAGGTCCATAAAAGTGTCCCTTTGGAAGACCTGCACCCCTCCTAAAAAATATTATTAGATCCATGTATAATTTATAAAAATGATATTTAGGAGGAACCTAACCTCACATGAAAAAATGATACACAAGTGGAACCATTCAACTCATTGTAACATGCTACCTTGGTGGAATCGAGCTCTATATATCGACATGCTAAGCAGGTGAAATATAATTTTATATAGAACAATGGTACCCAAATGGACCCCTCAAACACATAGAAAAAAGATACCAGGATGGAAGCCCATATTTCAAAAGAGCATGCTATATGGATTGGGGAATCCTTGGGCGTTCTACTCTCCACCTCCTGCCACTCCTTACCATTGTATCATTAATCCCCAATTTTTAGAATCTGCAATCGATTCCAACAACATCAAGCCAAGGCCACCAAACACATATGATCATATTATCTGGCACAATTGAGTCTCCCAAAGAGTCCACAGAAATTTTGTAAGAGATGTAAAATGTGTAACCTCCACAACAAGTGAGGCCTTCGAAATCTTTTCATGCCTACATTCCCATGTTAATGAGGGTGTTAACAATGGTGGTTCTTATATAAACCTCTATATTGAGGGATTTAGGTGAACAACTAGATTTTCCCATCATTTAAGGATGGTTCTGATCACTCCTCTATTCCCCAGGGGACTATCTAGGTAACCCTTCTATAGTAATTCCATTGCCTTTCTTGTGGGATGTATCTCTCTTTATCTTATTCAGTAGCCTAGGATCTAGACGGATGGTTCGCCATATGTGATTTAAAAGGATAAAAAAATAAAGGATGTGATGAAAACCTTAAAATCCCACCATATATATATATTTCTCTCTCCCTTTGGGATCCAACATCCGTCCATGAGTAGACAAATTGGACTGTGTGATCTACATATATATTTCTTCCATTTCTTTCTAACATCAAGCATGACTCATGTGGTCTTAGAGGATAGTGTTGATCATGACATAAACATAATTACAAACTAGATGGACCTCTTATATGGAAAGAAATATCTATGAATAGCCAACTCAAACAGTAATCCTTTATCGTATAAGCCCCCAAACCAGGACTCGGCCTTCAAAAGTCCATTATCCCAATGAAGTAGAACTAGATAATACTTATTCATAAATGTATCCCCCGCCCTCTATTCTAATGGAATGCTTGCATGCTTAAGCCCCAACCACATGGGAATACTCACATGTGTAACCCCAAATATACCAAACTAAATGGCCTTTGATTCATAACTAACTGAGATAAATAGGAATCCTTCTAGGGTTCCCCATGCAAAACCCACGTTCACCCTAATTTTTACTTTTCCACATTCCTGGTAGGATCATATCCACCCATGACACTATACATCTTCTAGGTTCATCAAGCCAAATAGTCTTATGTCCAATATCATTCATGACCAAGAACCATTCGACTAGATATCCTTGTTTCATGAAGTCAAACTTCATGGCTTGTTTCTACTCACACAAACAAAAAAATGTGGTGTTTCATATTATGTGGCACCAGACATCATGGGTTATAATTCAAATCATGAGGATATGTTGGAATCCCCAAACATGTGTTTGATCCTAACATCGCAATAACATCTGTCTATCTTGATGTCAACAAACAATAGAGGTCCTAACCACATGTATTAAACTAGCATCACCATAATAAATGACAAAACAATCCCTAATACCTATAAAAAGGGTACCATATATGGATGACCTCAATTGCATAAATATTATTAGAGTCCCATGAATGATCATAAATTATCGTTACCTTAGTGTGTTTCTGATTATACATAACTATGAATTACTATGGATTCGTAAACATATCAATAATCTATAAGGGAGTACAAAAATATGAAATAGTTCCCCACAAAATGTTTTCATGAGCATATCCTCTCATCCTCTCATCCATTGCGAGTTATTAATTTTCTTTGGTTAGTTTCCCCAATTAAAACCTACCTTTGGTAAGTTATTCCAAGAGTCGTCGTGGGTATGAGATCCACTGGATGTTTTTGGATCTGGGAACAGAACATATTAGAGACATTTCAGAAGTAGTAACCCTATTTCTATTAGTGTAAAAACTCAACAAAATACAATCAATCATTGGTCCAAAAAACATTCATCATTAAAAAATGGTGAACCCTGATGTGAAGTATTAAGTAAGGTGTTAGTGTTACCACAACTTAGTCCCCGTTCCCATGAAAAATAGAATATGGACCAATTATTTCATCAATTTCACATGAGATCATGGTATACTGCATTGATGACCTTTTATCTATATTTTATACTATTATTGTCGTCATGTTTCTCCAGAACACTCTCTAATCCATTGGAATCTCACATTTTTTCATGGAAATACACATCAACCATTTCATAGGCTGAGTCATCAAGAAAAAAAGGATTACATCAAACAAATAGTGTGTTATATTTGGGATTAAAATTAATTGGTCTTAGAGTAAAAAAACAATGGAATTATTCCAACCCTAGATGAATCTCAATATGACCTCTAGTACATGAAGCTCTAACAGCTATCCACCCAACAATAGATGGTGGTCCAGAACTACATGACACTAATAGCTGTCTCAAACCATTTGGGGAGACTATCCCTAGTACTTAATATTGAGTTCCTCCATTACTGTTTGGAGGCTAATGAATTCATCACCGAAAATATAATCTCAGTAGCACATGGGTCTTACACAAGTTTACCTACAATAAATCATTATCTTTAATGTCATAAATCTATGTATCATCTTAATATAGAGGAGGTTTTCCCATGATCCACAACTAAAGTCAAAAGAACCCATGTCCCAATATTTTCTCACAAAGGGAGACTTTCAAAAAAATAAAGAACATTCAATCATCCATATACATACTGATGAATCCCTCTATGTAATTATAGAGGGTATCAAAAGGGTAGATGTATAGTCTTGATCACTCTCACAAATCTCATCCATAAAACATGGAAAAAACTAAAAGAATATGAAAATTTTAGATCATTCACATTATTTACATCTTCCAAATATGTTAAAAAACGACGAGTATAAACATATTTTTGATCATTAACATCAATCTCATCAGCCAAATATGATAGAAAACAACAATAAAATGAAAATTAATACTCATTCACATCAATACCGTCAGTCAAATATTGCATAAAATTTTGATCAGATGCACATTAATTCTAATGAGTATCAATCCTTTGGCCAAATATGGTGAAACATTATGAATATATACAAATTATGAAAAACTCATATCATTCCTTCCATGATAATATATGGGAAAATTATGAGTAGAGATATCTTTTTTCTAAAACAATTCACGCCCACCATTATAATATGATGAAAACCTTAAATCAGATGTTAATTCCTACAGATAAATATTATGCTTGTCATCCAAATATGACGGGAAAAATGTATCATTTGATTAAAATTCATGATAACGCATAGAAAAGAAAAAATTTAAATACATTGTCTATCATATAAATCATCTAACAAACCATATTTGAAAACAAGGGAAGAATCATACGTCTACCCCCACACTGAATGAATGACCGCACTTATTGGTAAGAAATGTAGGACCATAGTATGAACATGTACCTACATTGACAACAAAATGGTAATATATTAACATTATTAAAAATGTAATATCATAACATATATTAGATGTAATGGAGGGTCAGACATCAATCCCTAACTATATCATACTGACTTTTGATGATGTAATTACATCAATGGAAATAGGGAATAGTTGGGCACAAAAGCCAACCTCCTCATGTGGGTTGAATAATTCTCACAATGGGTTGTTCACTTAAGATAATGCATTCATCTCATCTCTCATCTATGAGGGTCATTGGAAATATAGTATTAATAATAAAAAATAAGATTATGTATAAACACCTTTTTTAAATGGGGACCCCAGTCCACTTTAGTAACCACTCTAAGGATAGAATATATCATATCCATATTTATGGATGATAATAGAAATATCCCTACATAATAAAGGGAGACTCTTGACTATGTACATTATAGTATTATTGTCACATATCGAAAGATTACCCCATCACCTACAATAGATTTACTAAAAATAAATCACATAAAAGGAAATCGCAAATTGAGGGAAAACTCACAACTCTACTCTATTGGATGCTAGATTTATTGATTCCATCAATCAACTATCAATGGTGGACTATTATCTGGATTATATCTTTCCAAATTATGGAAGTGGAAGTAGTAGATTTGTGGGTTTTCCAAGAAGACCTTATCACTAGCAACTATATAGGTAGTCATAATAGAAAATAGTATGTGGGTTTCCTTTTTGGGAGAAATTTAACCAATCATGAGATCATATCACCTGATTATATTAATGGTATACCTATTTTGGAAGAGAATAAAATATCATGATGTTATTAATGTTCCTATTATACACCCAAAAGATCTTTTCCTAGTTATATTCTGTGGAAATTATCCCTCTAGTATGACATAAATCCATGAAAATAGTCCTTGCCATGATGGAATTTTTTGTGATGTCCCCCCCCCCCCAATAGTGTCATATTAGCTCATCAATAAGGTCCTCAACATTCTATTTCAAATGTGATAAAGCCCCCATATTCTATGGTACATTGAATGGAGTTTAAAGACATGTTATAGAGCCTATAAATGTCATGTTATATCATTATCAACCATAATATAGCCTAGAGATACACTAATCCTTGATCCACCCTTAGACAATTCATATACCAACAACATGTCTACTAGTCCCACTACATGCGATAAAACTATCAAGAATCCCTCATTTGGTTTTATTATGTTGAAAAGTGTATCATAGAATAGAAAAATGGAATGTCAATCTTGAGATGAAAAATTTCCATAGATGGTATACCCATCAATTTTTGTAACTCATCCACTTCTTAGTTCGACATGAAAGTGTCATTTTTAGACGAATTCTTTCATAAAATACATATGAATCTCTAGACACCACTATGACACATGAAAGGAAAATCCTTTCCATATGAAGAGTATGTAGACCATGTATAAATATTAAGATATCTCCATCAATAAATAGACATATATTCCCTCTCTTCTATGTAGAAACAACAATCATAGATGTGGTGAAAATATTTCCAATTGATGAGCCTCAATAAATTTCACGAGTTTCATAATCTAAATTTTTATGCCCCACATAGTGTTCACTTCTTGGGATAGAGTAACTTGGAGCATTGAATTTTTCCATAATCCCCATTCAACATAACCCCTATTAATGTTGTCTTGTAATTTTATTTTTTCATTCCAGACATAAAGAACAAACAATTATAAGTAAATACAACACAATAGAAGTAAAATACCCTTCAAAATTTTTCAAAAGAAGTAAGACGGATGAGTGAATGAAATAAAAAAACAAATAAACCTAACAACTGAGAACAATAAGTAGGCTTCTCATTCCGAGGAATTTAATCCCCAACAATTAATAATGTCCTCCTATGAAATTTGTTCACATACATACCCATTATCATATTCGGTGCATTCTAGAAAAAGGATGCACAAGGTCAATAGAATAACGATAGCATCAGCAGCCACCAAAATACAGGATGTTCCCTAGCCTATAGTTTATGGGATATGTTTCCACAAAATGTACTCTAATGATCGAAAAATTCATCTTGAGACAGAACAATAAAATAATAGGTGAAACCCCATCATCCCTGTATGGGGGAATTTCAACCTTCTCCACCAACTCAATGGAAATCAATCTTTTCCCATTTAGGGAGGATAATAAGTGGATAGGTGTCCCAGACCATCCCATCTTGTGACCCATTTCCTCTAGAATAGAGGAATATAACCAAGATTCATAGAGGATCCTTCTTAGTAATCATTCACTAATAATATTTGAAATGAATAGGGAGGTCCAAAAGGGCGTAAAAACATTACTATAATTTTAAATCTATTAAGAATCATACAATGAATTATTCCTATGTATATGTCATGGATATCAACCCTATGGAAGTCACTAGAACTTATGAAAATGAAGATGAGTAGGGAAATGATAGTTCAATTAGTATCACAAACCACACTATGTTAAATAATGAAGTTTTTTATGCCCTCGATCTAGAAAATCACCTTAAATTAGGAAACTCCCACAATAAATATTTTATTACATATTTAGAGATTCTATACCTAGAATAAATTAAAGGAAACATACATATGTATCCCCTCTCAATGAGGATGAGTTACCTATATAAAAATAATGATTCAACTGGTTGAAGGATGAAATTAATGATTTTAGGTGACTCAATGATTATTTCCTTCCAGTATCATTTATTTCGAATATGATCCTTCAGAAGATCCGCAATGTACACTTCTGGCCATTTTGCCTTAGTAATAAGGATTCATCCTGGTAATTGAAGCAATTCCCGAACATCTGTCCAATGCAGTTCCTACTCAATTGGTTGACATAGACCCAATCATGGATGAATATCAATATTTACCTAAATAATGGAGAAAACTACAATGGATTTAAGAAACCATAAAAATATTTCATTGTAAAGATATTATCCTAAAATAATTAAAGAACATGCATATCATTTCATACCCATTACTACACTTGTCAATGCTCATGTTCAATTGAACAATCATCAAGGGATTTTCAACTCAATCATGTCATTGGAATCTCGATTGGAAGTAATGGAGGATTATCATGATCCAAAGCACCTAGAAAGAATGATGTACCTTAAATAAGTGCGAGATGCCCCCAAAGATGAACAGTTTTTGGATTCTTATGATTATGATATCAAATTGATATTGATACCTTAAACAACATCGGACACACTATATGTCTCATTATGATCCCACAATGGAAAATTATGAGTAATATAATCTAGTGCCACATAGAGGTTAAATATGAACCTTATAAGGTCTATACTTATTATGATATACCAATTTTCTAACTCAATCGATAAATGGATATGAGGATCTCAATTGGAAATTCCTACTTCATTTAATCTTAACACTACAAAATATAACAGTTATTGAACATTAAAATTAAAAAATATGAAAAAATTTGAGGGTATCTGATTTAATTTCCATATAAAAATGGTTGGCATACTCCCTGAACCCACATACTTCCCCATAGGATCTACTTAATATTTTCATAGAGATCCTTCCCAATGCGATTTGAACACCGCTCATCCCTATGAAATGTACAGGTCAGTTTAATAATTTGTCATACATTTCCAAAAATAATTGACTATTATATAAAAAAATAAGATCATGTACTAGATAAACCATCTATTATTGGGGGACTACAACATGAAAGGTGGAGGGATGATCTGTCACACTTAAACTAGCCTCTCTTCCTACTCCATCTTTGAAACCAGATCCATCTCATGAAACACCCCTAGCAATCAATATAAAATCACACAAGAGTAGTATGAGTATAGGGGATCTAAGAGACATAATATAATCGAATGATGGACCAAATTATTCTCATTCTGAATTGATCAAGTGTGTGGCTGTTTAAAAGCTGCTATGGACAATGATTTACTCCACCTGCCAAATCCAAAATGGCCTAACCATGTAAGTCCGAATGATTTGATAGATTATTTACCATTTAAATTTAAACTGGGACACACAAATCATGAATTATTCATCTTAAAATATATCCTATCAGAAATGATAGAATCAAGGAACATAATGTTCAGAAGGTCACCAACATAAGTGGAGTATGTTTCCACCAATTCCCTTAATGAAGGAGGTGAGTGGAAATAAGTTGTTTGAAATAGGTCACAAAATATTGATAGTCAGATTAAGCAGTAAACATTCAACTAAACTCATGATTTTTTGAAATAACAGTCTAAACCATTAAATATGCACCCATCGACATTTTCCAATACACAGATGACATCATCAATCACAGAAACCTCCAAAATCTAGCCCATCAAAAAGTGGTAAGGCCAGACAGACAGGGATGAGGTGTATAACGAGGAAACTTCATTAAGGACAATGTTGGAAATGGCTCTCATAAATGTTAGGTCCTTATATTTGATAAAATGTATTCCTCTACCAAAACAGAATGACTAGAAATAGTCATCTCAAAAAATTGATCATATAATGAGGAGTTAATCATTGATTTAATTAATATTATTCATTTAATGGATCCATTATTCAGTGAGTATTATTGTTATAAATCGGATTTCCTTTCACAGGATTAGGGAAATGGAGGATGATTCCACCTGAGTAGAGGATTCTGAGGAATACACATTCGTGGTTGGAATAGTGATAATAGCCACATTCCTACTCAGACTATCAAGGTTGTATAAACATGTGGAAGACCCATTTAGTGGATCCAAAAGGAGTAGGAAACCCATCTACACCATCCAGTAGACATCTTGACCCAATCACTATAGAATATAAATTAGAGGTGCTATTCATATCAAATCACCCTTGGAGGGAAGGACGGACTACTCGACCAAAACCACCAAGTAAAGTATCACTTCCTACTCATTTTTTAAGGGCTGATCCATCTAAATAAAATAATCAATCCCCTAAAGCACCTAAGGAAGAGATTCCCAACCCTGAAATGCATATTGTTTTTTACAAAAAGTATGAAAAACTAAAATAGATGGCATATGTACCAGTCAATCTATCTAACTCGTGTCAATGATTTATTTCAAAATAATTCATGGAATCACTAATAGTGTTTTTTTTAATTCATTAGGATTTTGAAGATTGGATATTTCTATAAATCCCAGATGTTTTTTAAATATGTTCTCCAAATAATTTTAATACTTAAATAGATTTCATTGCATTTAATCATGAGCTCAAATGATCTGCGATATTCCCTTATTATAAAATGATGAGTTTATCCTATATTTTAGGTTAGCAGGAATAAATATGAAACACACTGAGATTTTATGAGAATTATTCTTTTTAATTTCTTTGATGTCTTTTTTTTTAAGCTTTACCATGATTAGCTTCAGATATACAGAACACCATATTGGCTTGTAGTATAGGCAACACTATTCTTAGCTAATGATGCAAAGAAATTCATGCTTTTTCAAATAAAATTCATTTTACACCAAACCAAGTATATATTTTGATCAATGTATAATTTTACTATATTTTGAGTATGTTATAAGCAACACCAGAGGAAGATTTACCTACATGCAACCCTGGCTTGGCTTGCAGTACACGCAAGATCGACCTTCCTCAATAGCGTGTGTTGTACGCAATATCGAGTTTCACTAAACAATGATATATTTTTATAATAATATTATGAACTAGACTTTATGAATATTATTAAATGAATTTTTAATTTTATAACATTTTAATTAATCTTACACATTTTCTGGAATGAGGTATGGGAACAAAATCAATTTTTCGAATAAAAGAAGTATTTTTCAAAAAATGAAGTTTTGTCACCTTTTGATTGCGCACCCATTTCAAATATAATTTTTGACAAGTATCTAAGTTCAATTTTAAAAATTAAAATTCTTATTTTGAATCATGATATGAAAATTTACATTGGATAATGTTTTGTTTTTTTTGACAATG
Source organism: Viscum album (assembly GCA_963277665.1). Taxonomy (NCBI): domain Eukaryota; kingdom Viridiplantae; phylum Streptophyta; class Magnoliopsida; order Santalales; family Viscaceae; genus Viscum; species Viscum album. Next base: position 185,134,919 of record OY728133.1, on the reverse strand, counting down.
TTCTTATTTTGATGAATAGTACAAACACGGTAAATTTTACTTAGAACAACATTTTTCATTGAGATAATTCATATTGATAAATTAAAATAGTAAATTATTTTAAACTATAAATATAATATTTTTTACCATTTAATATAATGTATGTCATTAGTATCAATTTTACATTGAATTCAGGGGTAAAAACATTTCAATCTTTGACAATGTTTTAACTTTTAAAACCCATTTTCTTAACAACGAGATTAATTTTAAATTATTTATACAAAGTTATGTGTTTTGAATTTTGAAAAATGGATTTCATATTTGGATTCAATGGGTCCAAATTATGTTAATATGTTACTTTTATATTTTTTATGTTATGAATAGTAACTACGGTAATATTTATTTACTGGAGTTAATGGTAAATCGGGTAATTAAGTGTACAAATAAGATTATAAAAGTACCATAAGAACTGCCAAAATTCTATTGGATGAATAAAAGTCGAAGCATATCATTTATGGGTCGTAATTGATTCATTGCATGGAATTTTCAGTATGAAAATGATATAATTATTATTATAACCAAGGAAAGTGACAACATGTCACTTTCTTATATCTTATAAGTGTAATAATTTTAATTTTGTGATAAAACTCATAAAACATCGAATATAAATAGTTTCCAAAAATATAATAATAGTATCTACCTCTTGAGAATTTATTTAGAATTTTTTGGGATTAAATAATTTTCATTAATGATGACATAATAAGGGATGTATAAATTAGTTTATTGATTGAAATATCAAATTAATTGTTTTAAAAATATTAAAATAAATATTATATTAACTAATTAATGTTTTCCACAAATTTTCTAAATGCATATGACATTTTAAGAGTCTATTAAATATTTTGGTTTGAATATATCCTCCATGTGGATTTTATTTAAATTAAAATAAATTAATATTGTCAAAATTGACAATATTGTTATTTTATAAAAATAACATATTTTAAAATTGATTAAAAATCCCAAAAATATTTAAAAATTATAAAATGAAATTTATATGGTCTAAAATTACATAAAGTATCTAATTATTGAAAATTCACAATGCATAAGTAATTATTAATAACAATTTAAAATTTAGAATATTATCACCACAAATAAAATTAAATAGATTAAATAAGGATAAATCAAGTTGATAAGGTTTAAAATAAATTACAAAACATGCCAAAATCTTATTGGATGAAGATATTACAATAGTACATCATCTAATATTCGGATTTGAGTCATTTTTGGACGTTTTTAGGTGGGGTTTGAGTTAATTATAAATTAGTATTTTAGAGGTTTCCAAAAGTTCCCCTCTCCTATCGTATAAAAGGGCACCTACTCCATCTCATATTCACACCACATTAAGCCTTAATTCTCTGCCAAAACTTGCCCATTTCTATTCTACACTTTCCTCAAAACATACTAGAGGTTATATTCTTCTTCAATGACCCACTTTAGTTCCCTAAGAGGAGGTTCAGAATAGGCGCGTTGAAAAAAAGGTAACATCCTTTACCGATTCTTTAAAGTTCATTTCTTCTTCTACATCCTCTTTTTTTTGATTCATAATAAATTAACAAAATCAGTATCACTCATATACTGATATGTTATTATAAATATGAACCAACCCTATTTCACCATCTATCCATCCTACGGAAAACGAAATCACCGCGCGTGCGTACGTACGGAATACCGTATCCACGCCGTTGTGTAATCTGTTATCCACTACCACCTTAATTGGAAGGGTATAATGGTGTAATGAATAACTATATATGGTTATTATAACATGATACTAATTCTGAGATATTATATCATCCACTCTAATTCCGTTCAATAATTATTGGAATGATATCATCGCTCGTGCGTACGTACGGATTACTGTGTCCACGACGCGATGAGATTCATTCTCCAATTTAACCATTTAAGAGTGATTATAAAGTATATATATTAAATTATCAGGAAATATTTGACATATTAATGATACTGGATTTATTTATATTTTATTTAATTACATCCATTCAGTTTTATAAGGAAATGAAAACATCATTCATGCGTACCTATAGCCTACCGTCTCCATGAACGGTGTATTTCTTTCCATTTATCAATCTATTATAAATATGTATATTCTTAATATATATTATATATAAATAATGTTTTACATTATGGGTGTAATTAATCATGATCTATGTAATCATATGAATAATTTCAAATCAAAACACGGACGATAAATAATATGGTTTTACCCAAAACACTGCTTTAACATGGAATTGACTAATTAACGGGTAATATAAAGTCTTAAGTGAATCATATATGATATCATAAATATTATTATGGTTCTGTTACAGATTAATAATATGTTTAAAGCCACTATACAGGAGTCTTGGACACATAAGGAGGAAATTGGATATAAGTTACGGGATAATTTTGCAAATCTCATTTTTATCCGAGATTTCTTATACGTAAGTATTTACTGGGGTTATATTTTTCATCCATGTCCATAAAAATGTTTTTCATAAAGTGTTTAATAATATTACATGTATGTTTAATTTCATGATTAGCCATCTTTTTCTGTTACATTGTGTTATGGATGAAATCTTTCTATTGTTTACAATATGAAGAACTTTTTTACTTTTCCAGCAAAAGTATGATGAGAATGTTTTTTTTAACTTATACGGAATGAACTGATTTTTACGGTTTCATAACGGATAATTTTCATGAAGCTTCCTCTACAATATATCATGATTATTTTCAACAAATTTTTTAGGTTTTAAAATTGCATGCATGGTATTTTGTGAAAAGAAAATGATTTTGAAGAAGAAATTATATTTTCCTCAAGAATTCATTTCAAGTGTTTTGTCAAAACTATTTTCAATCTGTGATAAATTTATTTAATATGATTATGTTTCAAGTATAATGTTTATTTTATTTACTTGGTTTAATTCTTCTTATGATGAAATGATATCCATTTGTTTTATATGGATTATGTTATGATGAGATTATGTTTATGAAACCCATTTTAATTTTTGTGTTATGATTAATGATTTATGTTTATTTGGTGGAACAAGTAAGAATGATTGCATTATGAGATGGGTGGGACCTATTTCTCCCTCCAATGCATTTGGTAATGATTTATATCTCATGAGATATACCTGGATGGAATGGAAAGTGAATCTGGTTTTGTAATAAAGGGCCGAAACGGAATGTAAACCTGGTTCAGTAACGGACTTTGTCCATTATGATGGTCTTGGAAAGAATCCCTTGGATACTATTGAAATTATAAATTATGATTAATGGTTTTCCATAATTACATGTTTTATTCCCATACTATTATATCATGATTAAAGTTCCTTTATGATCTATTCCCTACGTACTTCCAAGATTTATGTCATTGCTCAAGATTTGGATGTTTTATGTTCATGTTATTACGTTTAAATGTTTTTTGATTGTTTTTATGTTCCCCATGTTTACCCTTACAGAGCATTTGATCTCAACATTTTTATTTTTTCTTTTACCCAGGATATAAATAAAGGTTTTAGGCAAGAAAACAAAAGGGGAATATATTTATGGGAGATGTTGACAATCTTTCTCCATGATTAGAAGATTATGTTCTGAGTTTCCAAAGACACTAAAATAATACGGTCTTTGGGCATCAGATTTAGTTATGTACTAAGTATTCTGCAAAAGTAATGTAATGTCTATGTACATCATGTTTGGGTCTCTACGGTTGGTATCATAGTGAAGGTTTAGTTAACCTTTGGAAAATAGGATGTGAAAACATTAGTGAAATCCCTAGAGATATTTCTAAGGTATTTCTAGGGAAGTCTCTACGGTTATGTATATGTATAGGTTATAGTCCTAGAATCATGGTAAAGATCATAGAATTAAACCTAAGATGTTTTATATTGAAGGTACACCCCCTTTATTATGTTGTTTTCCTAGCATGATTTTTTCCTCCCACACTATTCTTTTTGGGTTTTAGATGATGGTTGGAACCCAAAGGAACCGTGTTGATCAATGTAATGGACAATGTAATGATTTTCCTTCTCAACGATCCAATGTTATAGTAGATGTACTAAAAATTATTATTGATATACCTACACAAGATATGAATAATTCTGGACTTTCAAATGAGTAGATAAGTGAACAATATTCTACTGAGTCCCTAATGAGGCAAAGTCCACCTTTTTTCAATGGGTCTTCTGATTCACTTGTTAATGAACGATGGATCAGTACCGTTGAAAATATATTTTCCATACCTCGCTATTCGGAACATGAAGAAGTCATTCTGGCTATTTACCATTTAGAAGGTGAAGCAGACCAGTGGTGGATTCTAATTAAGAATACGAGGCCCCAAAATGAAATTGAATCCATTGAATGGGATGATTCATGAACTTATTTTTCAATAAGTACTTCCCTCATATTCTTCGAGCAAAGATGGAAAAGGAGTTCTTTGAGCTTAATCAAAAGGATGATGAATCTGTTGGAATATACGAGGCGAATTTTACAAGGCTTGCAAGTTATGCATCTGGCTTTATCATCCAACCTGAAAGTAAAATTGATCGATTATTTAGTGGCATAAAACCATGTCTAGGAAGGGTATTATCAATAAGAGAAATAAATATCTATGAAGAAATTTTTCACTATGAACTCATGGTAGAACTGGTAGTTGGTGTTACATATCCATCTCATCGTTTTGACAAAAAAAATAGATGGAGTTCAAGGAAAAATCTCACAACAATGGTGAAAAGAAGGTGAATGTTTCTTTTTTCTCAATGTGTGGAAACAAGAAAGGTGGAGATTATCTAAAAGGTACTAGAAAATGATTCAAGAGTGGAAAAGAAGGTCATCGAGCAGCTGAGTGCTGAAGTAATGGGAAAAAAGTATCTAAATACATGAATAGAGAAAAGACTACAGAGAACGCTCCACCAACACTTCAATGCTTCAAGTGTAAGGAAATGTGTCCTTATGCTAATCAATGCCCTAATACAAGGTTTAATGATGATCAGCGTGAGAAACCTCTTAAGTAAAATGATAATGGGAAGTCACATGAGATCACTATTTGTGATGTTGAGTATGACAATGCTGTTTTGGAATGATTAAGTGTTTATGTAATGGGATTTCAAAATAGTATCATGGAATCTCATTTATAATATCGTGGAATTTTAGAATATCTATGTATCGGTTTTCAATAATTTTATGGTATCGGTAACCTTGAAAAGTGATTGAAATATTTTTGGAAAGTAGATTATATGCACATAATGAAGGGATAAAGAGAAAATAATATTTTTGATATTATTAATGAGCTCATGAGTGATATACGGGAAAAGTGGAATCATGGTTTGAGTATAAAAAAAATTTTGGATTTTGGTATGTGGAAAGAGTTATCTTATGACAGCATTTATGTTTTCAATATGGTTCTATAGTAATTCATGTTGCAAGAGAATACAAGATTATGGTATTCACATGTTTGGAATGCAGTCAACAAGATATATCTTATGATATATTGCGCATAAATGATGGTATTCACATGCATAGTTGATGACATTTCTAGTAATATTTTTCTTTATACTATGAGCGTGGATAGAATTATTTGGGATAAGCATAAATATTTGAAATGGTTTATGTTGGACATAAGATAATATTGTTTAAGGATAGAACCTTTTTCAATATTATTTCTATAATTTTATAATAGTTTAGTTTTAGAAAAAGGAAAACCTGTAGGACGGGCATCAACCTATCACGTTGGACAAGGTTTCGAAAATCGAACCCACAACCGAAGTAAAAAAGACCTTTATCGCTGCCCACTGACCTACATGAAGTCCCTGGTAAGTAGAAACTAGTTTTATTTTATTAATAGGTTTGATAGATGAAACATACGTCCATTTTAAGAACCATATATGATTAATCTCACCATATGATGGATTTATGTATATAGATATTGATAACCTTATGTTTGATAGGGATGGAATGACCTATAATTCTATCACATGATCTGCTAACACTTCACAGAATACAAATTGAACTTTATTTCTTTAAGAGATGAAGTGGAAATTTTTGAAGGCACAAACAAAAGTGATATTGTACCAAAATCAAGTATGTATTTATTTTCATTCAAAAATTCTTCAACATTATGGAAATGATCTTGAAAAACAAAACTTTTTTCCTAGTGCCCTTATATCTGATGAATCTGATGGTACCTTATATCATCAAAAATTTATGGCTTTGTGATTATTGGCTTTTTTATAGCCCTGTTCTCTGCCACTCTTCATCTAAACATGGTGGTTAGATTTCCCTTCAATATCTATATTTTCAACTATATTATCCTATGTGGAAGCCCAGTGATGAGTTACATTGGGGATAATTTTTTTTCTAAAGTTCCTTTCTAAAATGATGATCCAGTAATCCTTTTTATGATGTGGGTTTCTAAGAAATAAACTTTCAAGTAGAAAAACATTTATAAACCTGATGAATTTTGAGGGAGAAATCAATTTTAAGGGGGTAGAATGTAACACCCCAAGATTTTATGAAAATTATTCTTTTTAATTTCATTGATGTCTTTTTTTTTTCTTCTCCACAATTATCTTTCACTATATGCAACACCGTGTTTGGTTGTAGTATACAAAACACTATTCTTGGCTAGTGATGCACACAATTTCAAGTTCATTCGAATAAAACTAATTTTAAACAACACCAAGTATAGATTTTTATCAATGTATAATTGAACAATATTTTGATTATGTTATATGAAACAACAAGGGAATATTTTCCTACATTCACCCCAGACTTGTCTTGCATTACACGCTAGAGCGACCTTCCTCAATAGCGTGTGTTGTACGCAATACCAAGTTTCACTAAACAATGATATATTGTTATAATATTATTATGCACTAGCTGTTATGAATATTAATAACCGAATTTTTAATTTTATAACATTATAATTCATCTTACACTTTTTTTGGAATGAGTTATGAGAACAAAATCAATTTTTCGAATAAAAGAAGTATTTTTTTAAAAAATGCAGTTTTTCCGCCTTTTGATGGAACACCCATTTTAAATCTAATTTTGACAAGTTTATAAGTTTAATTTTTCAAAATAAACTACTTATTTCAAATCAAGATATAAAAATTTACATTGGATAATGTTTGGATATTTTTCTGACAACGTTCTTATGTTGATGAATAGTAAAAACACGCTAAAGTTTACTTAAAAACAACTTTTTTCATCAAGATAATTTTTAGGGTAAAATTATAATAGTAAATTATTTTAAAGTATAAATAGAATATATTTTCACCATTTTCTATAATTTATGTCATTAGAATAAATGTTACATTGAATGCAAGGGTAAAAATATTTCCATATTTGACAATATTTTGACTTTTAAAACATATTTTCTTAATAAGGAGAATAATTTTAAATTAATTACTACAACTTCTGGGTTTTGAATTTTGAAAAATGGATTCCATATATGTTTTCACGGGATCCAAATTATGATAATAGGTTACTTTTATTTTTTTTGATGTTATGAATAGTAACTACAGTAATTTTTATTTACTAATGATGAAGGTAAATCGGGTAAGGGTAAAAATAAGATTATTAAATTACCATAAGACCTGAAAAAATTCTATTGGATGAATATAAGTAGACCCTTATCATTTAAGGGCCAGAATATATTCATTTCATGGACATTTGTCCATAAAAATGATATAATTATTTTTAAAACCAAAGAAAGTGACTACATGTCACTCTTTTATATCTTATAAGTGTAATAATTTTAATTTAGTAATAAACCTCATAAAACATAGAATATAAATATTCTCCAAAAATATAATAAAATTACCTAAATCATGAGACTTTATTTATATATTTTAACGATTATATAATTATCATTAATGATGACACAATAAGTGATGTAGAAATTATTTTTTTGATTGAAATATCAAATAAATGGTTTTAAAAATATTAAAATAAATATTATATGAACTAATTAATGTTCTCAAAAAAATCAAGATGAATATGACATGTTATGAGTCTAATAAATATTTTGGTTTGAATATATCCTCTGTATGGTTTTTATTTAAATTCAAATAAATTAATAGTGTCAAAATTGACACTATTGTTATGTTATAAAAATATCATATTGTAAAATTGATTAAAAATATCAAAGAAAATTAAAAATTATAAATTTAAATATATATGGTATAAAATTTCATAAAGTATCCAATTATTGAAAATTCATTACACATACGTAATTATTTATAACAATTTAAAATTTACATTATTATTACCACAAATAAATTTAAATATATTAAATAAGGACAAATAATGTTGATATGGTTTAAAATAAATTTCCAACATGTCTAAATATTTTTGGTTGATGATATTAAAACCCTATCTCATTTAATATTTTTATTTGAGTCATTTTTTTAGGGTTTTAGTGGGGTATGAGTTTATCATAAATAAATGTTTTAGAGGTTTCCAAAAGTACCCCTCTCCTCTCTTATAAAAGGGCACCTCCTCCCTCTCCTCCTCACACCATATTGAGCCTTCAAGCTCGTACAAACCCTGCCCATTTATCTTCTCCACTTTCCTAGAAACATACTAGTGGTTCTGGTCTTCTTCAAAGACCAACTTTAGACCCTTATGAAGATGTTTAGAAGAGGCGCGTTGAAGAAGAGGTAATATCCTTTAACAATTCATTCAAGTTAATTTGTTCTTCTACTTCCTCTTATTTTGTCGTTTCATAATAAATTAATAACAAAAATATCACTCGTATACTGATATGTTATTATAAAAATGAACCAACCCTATTTCACCTTCTATCCATCCTTTGGAAAATGAAATCACCACGCGTGCGTACGTACGGAATACCGTCTCGACACCATGGTGTATTCTATTTTTCAACCACCACCTTACGTGGATGGGTATAATAGGGTAATGAATTACTATATATGGTTATTAAAACATGATAATAATTCTTATAAATTATATCATCCACTCTTAGTCCATTCAATAATTATGGGAATGATATCATCGCTCGTACGTACGTACGGATTACCGTCTCCAAGACGTGATGAGATTAATTATCCAAGTTAACCATTCAAGAATGATTATAAAGTATATATATTAAATAATCATGAAATATATGACATATTAATGATTCTGGATTTATGTATATGTTATTTACTTACCTCCATTCAATTTAATAATGAAACTAAAACATCATTCATGCGTACGTACGACCTACCGTCTATGTGAACGGTGTATTTATTTCCATTTATTGATCTATTATATATATGTATATTCTGAATATATATATCAAATATAAATCATTTTATACATTCTGTAATTAATTAATCATGATCTATGTAATCATATTAATAATTACAAGTCAAAACACGGATGATAAATAAAACGATTTTACCCAAAACTCTGCTTTAACACGGAATTGACAAATGAATGGGTAATATAGAGTGTTAAGTGAATCATATATGATATCATAAATGATATTATGGTTCTGTTACAAGTTAATAATATGTTTGAACCCACTATATAGGAGTCTCATACACATATGAACAAAATTGGACATACGGTAAGGGATAATTGTGCAAATCTCATTTTTATCCGAGATTTCTTATATGTAAGAATTTACTGGGGTTATATTTTTCATCCATTCCATAAAAATGTTTTTCATAAAGTGTTTAATATTCTTTAATGTATGTTTGAAGTCATGTTTACCCATCATTTACTTTTACATTGTGTTATGGAAGGAATCTTTCTTTTGTTTACCATACGAGGAACTTTTTGACTTTTCCAGCAATAGTACGCGGAGAATGTTTTTTTAACTTATACGGCATGAACTGTTTTTTACGGTTAATAACGCATAATTTTCATAAAGATTAATCTACAAGATTTCATGATTATTTTCAACAAAATCCCATTTTAAAAAATTGCATGGAATTTTGTGAAAAGAAAATGATTTTGATGAAGAAATGATATTTTCCTCAAGAATTCATTTCTAGTGTTTTGTCAAAACTATTTTCCATATAAGATGACATTATTTAGTATGATTAGTTTAGAAGTATAATTTCTCTATTATTTAATGGTTTAATTATTCTTATGATGAAATGATATCAATTTTATTATATGGATTATGTTATGATGGGATGATGTTTATGAAACCCATTTTATTCTTTGGATTATGATGAATGATTTATGTTTATTTTGTGGCACATGTAAGAATGATTTCTTTTTGAGATGGGTGGGACCTATATCTACCTCCAATTACTTTTTTAAAGATTTATATATGATGATATAGACATGGATGGAATGAAAATTAAATCTAGTTCATTAATACAGGTCTGGAACGACAAGTAATCCCGGTTCAGAAATGGACTTTGTCCACTATGATGGTATTGGAAACAATTCCTTGGCTACTATGGACATCATAACATGTGCATAATGGTTTTCCACAATTACATGTTTTATTCCCGTTCTATTTTATCATGATTAAGGTTCCTTTATGATCTATGCCTTATCTACTTCCATGATATATATCATTGCTCTAGAATTTGATTTTTTATGTTCAAGTTTTTATGTTCAAATGTTTATGGAATGTTTTTATGTTCTCCATGATTACCCTTACTGAGCATTTGAGCTCACCCTTTTTATGTTTTATTTTCCCCAAGATATATATATATATATATGTTTTAGGTAAGAAATCAAACTATGAATATATTTATGATAGATGTCGAAGATCTTTCAGCAAGATTAGAAGATTATGTTCCGAGTTTCCAAAGACACTAAACTAATACGGTCTTTGGGCATCTGTTTTTTATGTATTAGTTATTCCGAAAAATTAATGTAATGTCTATGTACATCAAGATTGGGTCTCTAAAAAATATAACTTACTTATGAAAATTTATGGGGAATTCATTTGCTACCAATTATTAATGAAAAATATAAATCGACAATATATTTTTAATTTATGTAATAATAAATTGATTGAATTAATTTTAGTAAATTAAATAAATGAAATATATATGTTAAATTATTAGAAAAATATATTTTTTTTCATCAAATAAATATTTTTTTCATAGGGTAAGAATAAACTATACTTGAAGTAAAACAACTTATATTTTCAAAAGGGCGATTTTTCCACATTTTAATAGGGAACACTTTTTTAATTATTATTTTTCCATTTATTTATTTTTATATAATGAAAAAAAATTTCTTTGGTATTTTGATATAAAAATTTAATTTTCATGATATTTTAATATTTTTTTGAGAACCTTAATATTTTGATGAATAGTAAAAATACATTAAGTTTTAACTAAAAAAATCATTTTACCTTAAATTAATTTTTATGGTGAAGCTATAATATTGAATAGTTAAAATGTATAAATAAAATATTTTCTTATCATTAAATATTATTTATTTCATTCACATTAATTTTACATTGAATTTAGATATAAAATAATTCTATCTCTTGCCAGGTTTTAACTTTTAAAAACACATTATCCCTTTCCGACAATGGGAATAATATTAAATTAATTAACACTTATTCTGTATTTTGAATTTGGAAAAATGGATTCAATATATGGAATCATTATATCCAAATTATGTAACTAGACTTATTTTATATTAGTTCATTATTAATAGTAACTTTTGATGAGATTTGGACATATAATTTATTTTATTTAAAAGGAATGTAAATATGGCACACTAATATTTTAACAACTAACTCATTTTATATATAAGGTTATATAGAATATAAATTAGAATATAAATATTAATTTCAAATAATATTTTTTATTTATCATGGTAAATTATTTATAAATTTTTGAAAAAAAATCAGTATCTTAAATAATTATAAAATGATGGTTTAAAAATAAATTAATTGTTGAGAAATCAATAAAAAAATTTATTAAAATTATAATTACAATAAAATGAAAGAAAAAAATGACTAAATTTTATTGAAAGAGTTTATATCGACCGTAACCATTCATGGGTCGAGTTAGAGACCATTTGTAGCCTTATATGATAGATTGGGACACTTATATTATTTAATTTAATGTGATGTTAAAGTTGTCACAATCATTATTTAATAAGTATAACATTTTATCTATTGGATTTTGTAAAATTAAAATTTTACTAAATATATTCTTATCAAATCTATTAATTTTTTCTTCTTAATTTTATTTTATTTTTATTTTTTATTTAAAAATTATATATATTAAATAATTACCAAAAAATTATTTAGTAATTATTTTATTAATATAGATAAAATATTATTGTTATTAAAAATATTAAACTAAATATATTTGGGCTATTTAATATGTCTAATGACTTTGAATGATGACCATGATAACTTATAAATATAACTAAATAGTATGTTCTAATTTATATATTTATATTAATATATTTAAAAATTAATCAATTGAATAATGTTATAATTGACAGGAATGATTTTTTATCTAAATAATGATTTGTTAAATTAGTTAAAAATAATTAAAATTTTTAAAATATATATAATAATTATTAAATGGTATTGAATTTTATAATTTATTTATTTTGGCTCTAATTGGAAACATATATGTAAATTTTACACCCTTTTAAAATTGAAATAATTTTTACCCTAGTTAAATATTAAATAAGAAAACTATGTTTTAAATAAAATGATAAGGTTTAAATAGACAGAAATAATTTTCAATTTTTTTTATTATATTACATCCTTATCTAATCTCATGTTCCAATTTGGGTCATTTAGGGGATTTTTTGGTGTTTTATTTCACTATAAATTATTATTTTTGGAGATCCCAAAAGTACCCCTTACCTAAATTATAAATGGGAACTCCCTCCCTCATCTCATCACATAACTTTCTTCCTTAAATATCATCCAAACCCTTCCATAATTACTTAAAAACCACCCTAATTAGATTTTCTATGTTCTGGTCTTCATTAAAGTACAACTGTAGTGATCAAAGAGGATATTTAGAGGATGCATATCAAAGAAGAGGTAATCTCCTCTATCGATTCATTAAAACTTCTTTATTATTATACTTTTTATTAATGATTTTTATCATTATAATGTAATTAATATATTATAAATTATATCATGATATTTTATTATAATTTTGAAACAACCATATTCAACCTTCTATCAGTGTTTTGAAAAAACTCACCACGTGTGCATACGTATGACATACATACTCCATGCTATAGTGTAATCTGTTTTTCACCACCACCTTACATTGATGGGAATAATGATGGAAATAATAACTATATATGATTATTATATAATTATATTTATCCTAAAATATTATACACCATTCAATTCAATATGATTCTACATTTATGGATTGATATCATTGCTAGTGAATACATACGACCTACCCTCTCCACGATACGATGTGATTCATTCTACATGATCTTCATAAAAGCATAATAATTAAAAATGAATTGAATTAATAAATGTGATATATATATATATTGTTAATATCATATTAAAATGATATAAAAATGACCTATGGAGGATAAAAATAACTTATTTGAAAAAATATGCATAAGGAAATGAAGAATTTAATACCCAATTAACAAGTGATAATAAAATGGTGTTAATAAACGGATGAAAATATGATCATATATGATATCATTATAATGAATATGTTTTTGAAATATGTCAATGAGATTATTTAAATCATCATACATTAAGTTCTGATACATATAAATGAAATCAGACCTAAGCTAATAGATAATTTCAAAATCTCATTATTATCTAACATTATTTATATGTATGTATAAACTTGGGTATGTTAAACATCCACATTCATGTTTCCTAAATGTGTAATAATATTTCTATTCTTATATAATTTTTTTAATTTCATTTTACCCATTAAGGAATGTTTAAAATAGTATGAAATGAAATTTTTTCATTATTCAATATGATATACGTTTCGACTTTTCAAGAAAAAGTATGTGGTGAATGTTTTTGTAACATATACAAAATGAACATATTTTTACATCTTCGTAATTCATTGTTTTAATGAAGCTTCCTTTACATGATTTGATTTTTATTTTTAAATAATTTATTTTCTTTTAAAATTTTGTGTCATTTTGAGAAAATAAAATATTTTTTAAGAAGAAAATATATTTTCCTCATGAAATAATGTCAACATTTTAATCAAAAATATTTTCAATCTAAGATGAAATAAATTAAATAGGGTTATCTTACTATCCCTATTATTACTATGGTTTGATTTTGTTTATGATGTAATTCTATATATGAAATTTATTTGTTTTATATGGATTATGATGGAATGGTGTTTGTGAAACAAATTTTATTCCTTGGGTTCTTCTATGATGAATGATATATGCTTATGTAGAACATATAAGAATGATTTCATTACACGATTTGTGGGACCTATATCTCCGTCTGATACATTGGGTAAATTTTAATATCTCATGTGATATAACTGGCTAAAACGGAAATGATCTCTATTCATTAATACATGGCATGAATGAGGAGTGAACTCGGTTCAGTAATGAAATTTTTATGCTATGATGGTCTTTGAAATGATCCGTGACTAATATGAAATGGTTTTATATGCTTAAGGGTATAACATAAATTTTCATATCTTATGTAATGAAATTTGGTATTAAATTCATTGATTTATATGAACTTTCATGATTTATCAAATGGAATGATATCATGATATGTTATATGTAGGATAATATTTTCAAATGTTATGTTCCTATTTCTTATTTCTTATGATATGTTTGATATCTCAATTATTTACCCTTTCTGATAATTTCCGACCCCCTTTCATATGTTTCATTCTCCCTTGTCATGAAGAAGGGTATAAAGTAAGATATGTCAAAAAAGTGGCCATGTTATGATTAAATAAGTGGGAGACAATAAATATGTATCATGAACCAGTTTTTTATGTTTCCTAGTTTCTAAAGATACTATACCTATATGGTCAAGTAATGGATTTTTATATTTTGAAATGAATATTCTTAAACATTTAAGTAACATTGATGTAGGTAAAGTATGTGTCATTACAGTTGGTATCAAATGAAATGTACAGTTATCCTTTGGAAACAAGGATGAGAAAACCTTACTAAGAACCCAAAGGATATGTTGAATTATAGTTTACAATCCTATTGTTTTAGTAATAATCAGGAATATCTACGGTTAAAATCGAATGTTTCAAAAAATGGAATTTTATTCATGATTACATTGTTTTCCCTTTATGATTATTAATGTTCACTCTATGCTTCTTAGCTTCATTCAATGGATAGAACCCTAAGGAACCATGTTAATGTTTAATTCAATGGGAAATTAAATGATTAACCTCTTGAGAAACCAAATGTTATGGGATTTGGAATGAAAAATCTTGTAGCTATTCTCACACAACATTTTCATGATATGAATCATATAGGACATCCAAATTAGCAATGGAGTGAAAAACATTCCCTTGATTCTTTTATAGCTCAACATCCACCTTCTTTCCATGGGTCTTCAAATCCATTAGTGGATAAACAATGTTTCAGTACCACATAAAATATATTTTCATTTCTCCAATGTTTAGAACATGATAAAGTCATCTTAGAAGTCTATCATTTGTAATGTTAAGTTGATCAATGGGGGAATATTAACAAGATTACAAGGCAAAGAGATGAAGTTGAATCCCTGGAATGGGAAGAGTTCAATAACTAATTTTTTAATAAGTAATTTCAACATATTCATCAAAATATTATGGAGAAGGACTTCCATGAACATAAGCAGTAGGATGATGAATTTTTTTGCTACATATGAATAAAATTTTACAAGACATGCAAGGTATGATTTTGTAATTGTTATCCAAACTGAGAGTAAAATTTAGCGATTATTTATTGGCATAAAACATAGTCACTGAATGGAATTATACATAAGGGACATCAATAACCATGATAAAACTGTTCAATGTGATATCAAGGATGAGATTAATATTGGATTAACCCATAATCCCCAAGGGTTAAATAAGAAGAAGAAAATGGAATTCAAGGAAAAATATAAAGATCACACTAAAACAAAGATGAGTTTTCCATTTTTATCAAAATGTTGAAATTGACATTGTGGAAATTGACCTCAAGGGACTAGTAAATGATTTATATTTGGAAAATATTGTCATCATGTAGTTTAATGCCATAGTGATAGAAATAGATGTCTAATGATACAAATAGTGAAAAAGAGGAACATAATACCCCTCCTACACATCAATGATAAAAGATTATGGAAATGGAGAATTAGGCCAATCAATGCCCTAAACCAAGGTTTACTGATAATGTTTGATTTTAATAAACTCTTAAGTATAAAGATAACATAAATTCAGATGCAATCACTGTATTCAATGGGGAGTATATTAATGAAGTTGTAGAAGGTTCACATACCATCCAATCTAAAGTATCAAATGATTTATTTGATTTTATATCCACCCACACTTTTATTTGGTAAGAAATTTATATGGTTATTGAAATATTACCACAATAATTAGATGTTGGGTTAGTTGTGATGGCTCTTAATGGAACATTAGTTGCATAAAAAGTTTATAATTCTTCTTTTGTTGAAGTTTGTTGGAATGTAGATCCTGAATATTGAGAGATACATCCAATACTAGAATTTTATTTGCTTCTGGACGTGTATTGGATTTCTCTATATCATTCTAATATAAATTTACAAGGAAGGGAAGTCCTAGTTTATATACTACATCAATCTATGATTATCTATTGATGAAAGGATGAGTATGCCATTCCTTGGAAAATTTCATCCATATTATGTTTCCTCATTCCTATAAATAATGCTTATCTATCTCAAATGTTTAGGTAGAAAATATAAATTATGAATTCACCTATTTTATGGAACTTTGATGATATCATTCCTAAAGAATTTCTAGGTCTTCCACAAAATCGTGATGTTGATTTTTCAATAAAAATCATACCAGGTGTTATTCATATTTTAAAGACACCTTGTAGAATAGATCCAGCTGAGTTGTGGTAATTGAAGAGGAAACTCGAAGTGAATCTTGAAAAGGGATTCATATTATCTTGTGTGAACCCAAGGGGTGAGCTTATATTATTGTTATGAATAATGATGGATCAATGGGACTCTGCCTCAATTATGAAGAATGTAACAACATCACTATAGAAAACTAATATTCTCTTGCCCGAATTGATGACTTATTCAACCAACTACACATAGATCAATACTTTTCTATGATTAATTTTTCTTTCTTATATCATCAATTAAGGTTCAATAAGGGGGATATACAAAAGGTGGCATTCCATACGAGGAATGGACACTATGAATTTATAGGGATGCCTTCTGGTCTTACTAATTCCCCTTATATCTTCTTGGACATAATGAATTGAGTCATTAGAGACTATCTTGATCAGTTTTTTGTAGTCATTGTAGATGAAATTCTTTTCTATTCGAATATAATGGAAGAACATGGTGATAACTTGAGAATTGTAATAAAGACACTGATAAAGGAGAAGAATTATGAAAAATGCCTAATGCTAATTTATGCTTCAAAAAGTTTCACTTTTCTGTCACATAATCTCAAGAGTGTGGATATCTGTGGATCCATCAAAAATAGATGTTGTTGATAGTTGATCTAGAACAAATACTATAACTGATATCCAATGATTTCATGGTTTGGAAGGATATTATCGATTTTTTATGAAATTTGTTTCATGTTTGTCACTCCTCATGTTTACTAAAAATGATATTGCTTTTGAGGACAGAGGATTGTGAAAATAATTTCAATGAACTCAATTGAAGGATACCCAGTGCACATGTTCTCACATAACCTTGTAGTGGATAAAGGTTTGTGATCTACATTGATGCATCTAGAAAACGGTTGGGATGTGTTCTCATGAAAAATGATATGATGATAGCTTATGAATCACAACAATTAAAAATCCATTATAAAAATTACCCAACTTATGTTTTGGAGTTGGCTACCACAATCATGTATTAATTATATAGAGGTATTATCATTATGGTGAAAATGTGATATATATGTTGATCATAATAGTTTAAATTATATTTTTACAGAAAAAAATGAATGCGCATTAAGGAAGATAGTTAGAGTGTAATAATGATTACAACATGTAAATACATTACCACTATGGAAAAGAGAACAATGTTGATGTTACAATGAGTCGAAAGGACCATGGTATCCTATCTGTGATAAGGATCACAAAATAATCAATATTTATGGATTTTCAAAGGATAGATATTGAAATTCTAAATAATGGGATAAATCGTATCATTATAAAATAAATTTTCAACAATATATAAAAGTAATGATTAAATATGAACCGAAGGAATATGTAGATATAAAAAAGAGGTTCAGAAATGATCCTGAATTCAACCATGGTTTTGATGGAATTGTAATGTTTAGGAGTTGGGTACGTATTTTTCCTATACCAGAATTGTTGAGGGAGCTATTTGATGAGGTTTATAGTTCTTCATTATCTATTCACCCTAGAAGTACATATATGTATAAGAAACATAAACAGTATTTCTGTTAGGATGGAATGAAAGGATATTTTTTCAAATATGTCTCTCAGTGCATGGTTTGTCAGTATGTTAAGGATAAAATATAGAACTCTAAAGTGATGCTACAACCATTACCCATACTAGAATGGGAATGGAAAAAAAATCACAATCGAATTTTTGATGGAATTTTTAGAACATATAATTTCCATTATGATATATGAAATATAGTGGATCACCTTAGAATGTTAAAACTAATTACTACTATTAGATAGGATTTCTCTCTTGATCAGCTTTCCAGGATGTATGTTAAGGGAATGGTAAGAATTCATAGAGTACCACTTTTTGTTATATCTTATCATGATCCGTGAATTACCTCATTGTTCAAGAGAAGTATTCATCATGATATGGATATGGAGTAACGTTTTGGTACTTCTTATCATCCTATGACATATTGTCAGTATGATAGTAAAATTCAAACTCTAGAAGACGTGTTAAGATCTTACACTATTGATTTCAATGGTGGTTGGGATCAAAACATACCTTTGGTTGAATTTTCATACAACAATATATTTCACATAAGTATTCATATAGATAATTATTATTAAATATATGTAAAGAAGTTTGAACTCCAATTTCTGGGATGATATTGGGGAAAGAACACTATTCAGACATGATATTGTGAATGAAGTGGCAGAAAAGGTCGGATCTATTCAACCACACATTGGTGCGGCTAATAATCAGAAAAAATGTTCTTCTGACAATTAAAGAAATGGACTAGTGATTAATGTGGGTGAAAAGGTGTTTCTATGTATGTATCCCTTGAAGAGAGTAATGATATTTGGAAAGAAGCGTAAAATAAATCTTATGTATTCCATTCCCTTTGAAATTATTTATCATGTTGGGAATGTAGCTTACCGATTAGCACTTCCATTGAATCTCTCTCTTGTTCATCTTGGGTTACATGTATATATCCTATGATAGAACATTCTTAATCCTTAACATGCACTAAAAATAGATGGCATACCATTGTAGCAAGATCATTCTAATAAAGAACAACCAATGGTGATTTTGAAGCATAAGAAAAATTGTTCTGCTTGTTAAGACCACTCTTTTGGTTACTATTTTTCGGATGAACAAAAAATTATCGAAATATAACTGGGACCTTGATGAAATGATGATGTAGATATATCTACATCTATTTCTATCCATGTGATGAATTTTTAGGGAGAAATTTATTTTAAGAGAGATAGAATGTAACACCCGAATGTTTTCACCAAATATTTTCCCTAAATAATTTCAATTCTTCAATATCTGGAATCACATGAAATCCCATGTTTAAACAACCAAGAGATTCCCTTAGTATAAAATTACCATTTTTACCTAACTTTAAGGTAATTAGAAATAAATAAAACTCACATATGAATATTTATGGTCAAGTCATTCGCTACCAATTATTCATGAAAAATATAAATGAATTGTATATTTTTATTTTTTTGTTAATAAACTGATTGAATTACATTTAGTGAATGAAAATCGTGAAATATATACATTATGTACAAAAAAAATATTTTTGATATTCATCTAATAGATATTCAAGACAAATGGTATGAATAAAAAATATTTGATGTATAAAAAAAATATTTTGAAAAGGGAAATTTAACCAGCATTTAATGGAAAACCCTCTTTAATTTTTTATTTTCAAACATAAAATTTTTTCTGTATGATAAAAAACATTATATCTATAATTTGATTGAAAAATTTACTTTGGATGAAATTTTAATATTTTTCTGATAACATTCAAATTTTGATTAATAGTAAAAATAAATTAAATTTTAATTACAAACAATTTTTTTATTCAAAATATTTTTTATAGTTAAATTAAAATATTTAATGGATTTAATCAATAAATAGAATATATTTTTATCATTGAATATAATTTATATCATTATCAATCATTTTACATTGAATTAAATGTAAAAAAAATCAATTTTATCAATGTTTTAAATTTTGATAATCAGTTCTCTCTTTCAGACATCAAGAATATTTTTAAATTAATTACAAAAAAAAAATTTGTTTTTAATTTTTAAAAATTTATTCCATATTTTTAATTTGTAGGTCCATATTATTTAAATATATTTATTTTATTTTTTACGCATTATTAACAGTAACATCGGGATTTTTTACTAATATGGTAAAATTGTAAATAGGGTAATTAAGGTAAAGAATAATATTATAAAATTAAATAAAAACTAGTCTTTATATCATATGATAATTTAGTTTCAACGAGAATAATCCTTGGGTCGAATTGGTGTCTATTGGAATCTACATGGATGAGATTAGGAAATTTAATTTAATTTATTTATTGAAAAGATAAATATGGCTCACTCAACTTTTAATAAATATTCATTTTTTATATGAGGTTTTAAAGATGATAAATTCAATTATAAATAAAAATTTGAAAGATAAAATGTTTTTCTTTATCATGTTTATTTATTTGTAACATATAAGAAATAAATAATCTACTTAAATACTTATAGTTTGATGATTTAAAATTTAATTAATTGATGTGAAATAAATAAAATAATTTTTATAAATATTATAATAACCATCAAAGTACCCAAACACATGATAAAATATTAATTTTTGAGTTTACCTTTACCATAACCATCCTAGAGTCGATTTATTAACCATTTAGATCCTTATAGAAGATATTGTTACACATATATTATTTTTTAAAAGTGACGTTAAATTTCTCACATTCATAATTTAATAAGTATAACATTTTAAATGTCAGATTTTGAAGAAGATAAATTATGATAAAAATATCATAATGAAATATAATATATTTTAATTAATAATAAAGTTTTTCTAAATTTTTATTCAATAAATAAATTTATTAAATAATTACACAAAATTGATGTAGTAAATATTTTATTAATAGAGATAAGAAATAATTGTTATTGAAAATATTAAAATAATTATAATTTTGGATAAGTAATATATCTAATGTGTTTTATAGATGAAATTTCCCAACATGTAATAATATGAAATAGTAGGTCGGATGTTGGATTAATATATTACAATTTTAAAAAATTATTGAAATGAATAGTGTCAGAATCTATACTATTGATTGTTTAACAAAGTAAATTTTCATTATATTATTTAAAAATCATTTATTAATGTATAAAAAATTTATGATATGGTATAAATTTTTCTATGGTGTTTATTTATGGTCTAAGGGATATCAAATAACTATATATGACAGCATTTTAAAATTGAAATATTAGTTACAGTAAAAGTAATATAAGATAGTTAAGGGTTAATTGTATTGATAAGGTTTGAATAGATAAAAATACTCCACCAAAAAATTTTGCTTAAGATTTTAAAACCTTATCTAATATTATCTATTAATTTGGTTAATTTTGGTACTTTTTGGATGTGGTTTCATTTTATTTTAGTTTTTTATTTTTGGACATACCAAAATTCCCCTCAACAAAATTATAAAAGGGAACCTCCACCCTTATATATTCACTTATCTTTTAGCCTTAATGTCAATAAATTCCATGGAAAATTCCCTTATAAACATCCATATTTACATTCTAGAGGTTCGTGTATTTCTGTAATTCAAACTGTAGTGATCTAATAAGAGATTTAGATGAAGCACATCATAGAAGAGGAAATATCTTCTACTCATTCTTTAAAACAATTTTCTTCTTCTACATCCACTTCCTGAGTTTTTTCAATGTAAATTAATAACCCCAATATCAAATATATATTGAGAATTTATTATAATTATGAAACAACTGAATTCCACATTCAATTCATCCTATAAAAAAGAAATAACCACATGTGTGTACGTATGGATTACCATCTCCACGCCGTGGTTTAATCTGTTTTTCACTCCACCTTTTTTATATGGGTATAATGATCTAAATAATAACTATATATGATTATTATATCATTATATTGATTTTGAAATATTATACACCATTCAAATCAATAAAATTCCATAATAATGGGAAGGATATCTTTCCCCATGCTTACGTATGACCTACCATCTCAAAGATGTGATATGAATCATTCTACATGATATTCATTAAAGCATGATTATATAATTATATATAATTATAAATATGATATATTTAATGTTAATATCATTCTTTATTGACATAACTATGACATATGAAGGATAACTAGAACTTATTAGACAAAACATGCATAAAAAATTTAAGTAATTATTTCCCAAAAATCATGCAATATTGAAATGTTGTTAATAAACAGATGATAATATGATAATATATTAAATACTTCATATGGATATATTTCAAAAATAATTATATGATATTATATAAATCATCAAATAGTAGTTTCAGATATATATAAAGAAAATCGGACCTATGGAAATTGATAATTTCACAATATCATTATTATCCGATATTTTTTATAAGTTAGTATTTCATGGGGTATATTTATCATCCACATATATGTTTCTTTAAAATGTAATATTATTTATATTTTTCTAAAAAAATTTAATTTTAATTTTGCCAATTTGTGATTTTTTAAACATTATGAAAGGAATCTTCTATCCTTTTTCAATACAAGGTACTTTTTTACGTTTTCTAGCAAACATATGACAAGATTTTTTTTAAAATTTTATGGCTCAGAAAAGTTTTTATATCTTCATAATTAATTATTTACATGAATCATCCTCAACACTGTTTCATGTTTTTTGTCAAATAAAATCATTTCATTTAAAATTTTCTTGAATTTTGACAAAGTAAAATGGTTTTTGAAGAAGAAATGATATTTTCCTAAAGAATTAATATGATGTGTTTATCAAAATTATTTTCCATCTATGATTAAATTATCTAAATAGTGTTATGTTACTATCATTATTATTAATATGGTTTTATTGTGTTTATGATAGAATGAGATTTAGGAGATCTATTTTTTTTAAATAGATTATGATGGAAAGATGTTTAAGATATATATTTAATTCCTTAAGTTATACTATGATGAATAATTTATGTTTTTGTTGAACATGTAAGAATGATTTCATTATGAGATGGGTAAGACCTATATATCCCTCCAATTCATTGGATAAAAGTTTTTATCTCATGAGATAGACATGGATGGAATGGGAAATGATAGTGTTGAGTAAAAAAGGGATGCAGTAGGAAGTGAACTCAATTTAGTAATTGACTTTGTCCGCTATGGTGGTCTTGGAAATGAGAAATAACTAATATGAAATGATATTCTATTCTTATGTCTATTCCACACAATTTCATGTCTTATTTTATGACTTTTGGGATTATGTTCATTAATTCGTATGATCATTCCAGATTTATTCCATGGTATAATATCAGGATCTATCATATGCGGGATATGAGTTTCAAATTTTTTGTTCTTATATATTATTATTTGGATATGAGTGATATCTTCCTTGTTTACCCTTACTAATAATTTGATCTCACCCTATAATATGTTTCTTATCCTTAGGTCATGAAGAAGGCTATTGAGTAAGGCAGGTCAAAAAGGGGTCTAGTTATGATGAAATTACTTGGATACAATGGTGAAGTCTTGTAAAAAAGTTTTTTATGATTCCAATTTTGTGAAGACATTATACCAGTACAGTCCTATCACGGATTTATTATATTTTGTAATGAATATAATTCAACTTCGATGTAATATGAATATATATAATGTATGAGTATTTATAATTGATGCTGAGAACTATTGGAAATTAACTGATCCTATGGAATTCCATGATTTTATCTCCATCGTGGACCAAGATGAAGATGCCATTATATAGGGACACACATGCTCCCTGTATGTATACAGAAAGATAAATGGTGTCGATGTATAAAATATTTTTTTGAAAAATGGATCTGGAGTTAATATCATTTTAATACGAACTAATTGATCGATGGGCTGCAAAAAGGATATACAAGTTCTTTCCAAGATAACACAACAGGGATATGAAAAGTGATTTGAATCAATTGGTCTAAATTAGGATCACGTCTCAGTTTGGATGCCACATATCTGACTGAAAATTCTTGGTGGTTTGGTAGAACACAACCTTCAATGTCTTTTTAGGAATTCCATAGTTTAATCAATATACATCAATCCCATCATGGTACCATCAATGCATCAAATATTGTTGGAATTGAAAAATCAAGACATGGAACACTAATATGGTCACATTCAAATCATACTAGTCATATTATATCTCTATAGGATTTTATTAGGTGAAAGTAAAACAACCAGTAGTTGATGGTGTTTCTTGGGTCACCACTCCAAATACTTTAGAAATGATATCTTCCAACCCCTTTAAATATATTTGTGAAGAGTATTTCTTTACATTTAATCATATTGAGTATATGATCCCAAATATAGGTGCATATTTATAAATATTTATGGTTTTAGTCCTAACCACTATGTCCAGCAGTGTTTATTAGTTTTCTTCCTCACAATATAGTGATGAAGGATTAGATAAAAATCCCTTAATTACATCCTTAGATCTTCTAGAAAGTCCATCCTTACTAGATGAATCATAAGAGGTCATATAATTACCCATCTAGGATTAATACACTACTAATACATTTCTAACTCCATGTTCCCTAGATTTTCTAGGAAATACCTCAATATCAGCTGGGTTAGAGAAAGAATCATCATCATTGGAATGCTAAAATATATTCTCCTCCCAAAACTCTAGACAACATATCCCACTATATTCTCCCCATATATATTAAGCGGGTAAATAAGAAGAGGGTGAAAAATAGGAGGATGATGATATTTTAGATACATATCCACATTTTTAGGAGGGAGAACCTACCACTATTTATGATCTCATAAAAATCTATCTGGGTAGAAAAGAATAACCAAGACCCACATTGAATAGTGCATCATTTCTTTCAAATGAACAACAGGTATATACCCTTCTCTTGAAGTAGCATCATGATATATTCAACTAGAAATACAGATAAATGACGGCCCTAAATCCCATGGTGGCCACCCACAACATTGGGCTATCAAAGGACCACCAAGGTTATAAATAGGTAGCCAAAATGACATACCTGATACATGATACCAAAATTGAGGATGATGTGTACACGATCATCTGATATGACATCATTAGGGAGGTTTAATGTCACAAATGGATGGTTGGAATCATTCCCATCCAGAAGAAGATGGGTAAAATCCAATTGTGCGTCAATTATAGAATATTAACCAAGATTGCCTAAATAATGGTTTCCAAACCCCAATCATAGAACAATTGATCGATTAAATTACAAAATATCAAGACCACTCATTAATATATAGATATTCATGATATAATAAAATCTGAATAGGACAAGAAGATGATTAATCCACCCAAAGAAGTGGCCCCATGGACTATTTTCATATTGAGTAATTCCATTTATATTTAATAATACCAACATTACATACAAATTTTACATTCATCGCATCTTGAAACCCTTTTTAGGGAAATTCCTGAGTGTTACATTGATTATTTGAGAGTGAAATATTAACAGTTCTCTAACCACCTTGTTCATCTTGAGACACTTTAAAAATTAATTAGCAAAAAAACCACAAAATGAACACTTTGAAATGATATTTCACCTTATCACAATGAAATTACCATGTTTTATCATATGCCATCATGGAACCAAACTCGACTGAAAGAAAAAATGAGATATATTTTTCATGTCACCTGATCAGAACCTAAAAAAGTTAAGAGGAATTAAATGGATATTATCCTACATACAGTTCTTCATAGCTACCTCTACTGAAAAATGATTTACATTCATCAAGTTTATTAAGAAGGTGTTATATATGAGTGAAATTATGGTTTTTAAGAAACATTCAACATTATCAAGGTATATTTCATGATATATCTAGTATTGATTCCTCCATTTGAAGGTAGGTAGCTTATTTTGCCTCAGTTTTCTCCCATGGAAAAATAATCATGACCATTTACCAATTTTGGAATGGGAATTGTTCTATCATATCATCCTTCCCCATAAAATAATTTCAAGTACATTCACTCAAAAAAATTACATCTTTTCTTAGTGGGTCGAAGATATACATATCATAGCGGGATGGAAAAATAATCTTCCCAGCTTCAAGAGAGCCACAACATCTATAACGACCCACACTTTACATACATTGTTAATACTTCAAAATTGAAGCACTCTTATTACAACATATGACAAAACCACAAAGGACCGTATAGGTATAGTGTCTTTAGAAACTGGGAAACATAAACAACTGGTTCATAAATCTTCTACAGTGTCTCCCATTTATTTCATCATATCTAGGGTCCCTTTTAGTATATTCTACTTAATATCCATCTTCCTGACCTGGGGAAAAAAAACATAAAAGGGTGAGCTCAAATGCTCAGCAAGGGCAAATAAAGGAAATAAAAATCATATCATATCTTTTTGAAAATCAAAACCTGCAAAAGAGATCATAATATCTTAACATGGAATAAATCATAGAAGTGAAAATGAGATCCCCATAATCATAACATAAAACTTGAAACTTTGTGTCATGCACACATAATCATGGAAATCATTTCTTGTTAGTCATGACTCATTGCCAAGACCATCTTAGTGGACAAAGTCCCTTTCTGAACCGAGTTCACTCCTCGTTTCAGTCCTGTATCACTGAACCGAAATAACCTTCCGTTGCAGCCATGTCTATCTCATGAGATATAAAATCATTACCCAATGCATTGGAGGGAGATATAGGTCCCACCCATCTTATAATGAATCCTTTCTTATGTGTGCCACATAATCATAAAACATGCATCATCGCATAACACATGTAACAAAAATGGGATTCTTGAAACATCATGACATCATAAATCAATTCATATATGATAAAGGAATTCATAAACACAATTCCATCACAAAATAGTCAAACCAATGTAAAAATATGGATAGAAACAGAACCCTTTATTATCTTAGATGGAAAATAATTTTGATAAAACACTTGAATTGAATTCTTGAGGAAAATATCCTTTCTTCTTCAAAAACATTTTTCCTTTCATAACATGTCATACAACTTTAAAATAAAAGAAGTTGATTAAAAATAAACTTGAAAACTTGTAAAGGAAGCTTCTTTGAAGTAATGTTTTAAAAATCCATTCATGCCGTATAAGTTAAAAAAAACATTCTTCGTACTTTTGTCGGAAAAGTCAAAAAGTACCTCGTACGGAAAAACGACAAAAGATTCCTTTCATATTCTTTAATAAAAACTCACCTAAGGGTAAAATTGGATTTAAACTATTTCAAGTGGATGGAAACAATATTACATATTGAGGGAACATGGATGTGGATGATAAAATACACCCCAGTAAATACTTACGAATAAACAATCTCGGATAAAAATGAGATTGTGATATTTCCCTTACCTTAGGTCCGATTTGCTTTGTTCGTGTCCGAAGCTCCTGTATAATGGTTTAAATAATGTTATTGACTTATTCCAGAATCATACATATTGATATGAGATCATATATGGTCATATTATTAGCTTCTTGTTAGTAATATGTCATTGTTACTTGTTACTCGGGTCTTTATAACTTTTTGTTCTTATGCGTGTTTTGTCGAATAAATTCTTATTCTTATCTTTAGGTTATAGATAATTCATTTCCAGAATGGTATTAGTGTAGTATATACCATATTCATTCATTCAATTCATTTATATAATCATTATGAAATGAAGATCATGTAGAACGAGTCGCATCACATCGTGGAGACGGTATTCCGTACGTACGCACGAGTGATGATATCGTTCCTATGATCGTGGAATTGTATTGGAGTATATATATATATTATTTCAGTATCAAAATTACTTAATAATAATCATATATAGTTACTGATTACACCATTATACCCATCCTTGTAAGGTGATGGTGGAAAATAGATTACACCACGGCGTGGAGACGGTATTCCGTACGTACGCACGCGCGGTGATTTCATTTTTCCGTAGGATGGATAGAAGGTGAATTAGGGTTGTTTCATATTTATAATAACATATCAGTATGTAAGTAATACTGATGTTATTACTTTATCATGAAACAAATAAAGAAGAAGAAGTTGAAGAAGAAAGAAATTGAAAAGATCGGTAATGGATATTACCTCTTCTTTGGAACGCCTTTTTGAATCCTCCACTTAAGGAACTAAGATTGGTCTTTGGAGAAGACCAGGACCTCTAGGATTATTCTAGGGAAGTGGAGAAGGGAAAATGGCAGGGTTTGGCCGAGCTTGAGTGCTCAAATTGGTGTGAGGAGGAGGGGAAGGATGTTCCCTTTTATAAGGGAGGAGAGGGGCACCTTAGGAATATCTCAAAATATTATTTTATATTAAAGTCAAAATCGGTTTATAATGGTTCCAAAGGGTCTTATTTCGAAGATAAAGTGGGGATGGGTCGAAATCCTATCAACCAATAGGATTTAGACAAGTTTAGGGTATTATTTTAACCTTATCAATTAGATTTAACTCTAAGTTAATTAATTTAACTTTTACCGTGTCTTTTTGTTTTCTTTCACTATATGGTTAATACACTTACTATAACATGCCAAACGAACCCCAA
This sequence comes from Viscum album, assembly GCA_963277665.1. Lineage (NCBI taxonomy): Eukaryota > Viridiplantae > Streptophyta > Magnoliopsida > Santalales > Viscaceae > Viscum > Viscum album. The sequence continues at coordinate 185,105,761 of OY728133.1, read as the reverse complement.
ATTGTTTATTATTAATATATATATCCTTATCTAAGTCATTTGGCCGAACCTTAGATTTTTAGGAATAAAATAACAATTAATAATATAATATTTGATTTAAAAACTATTTTGTGTCAATTTTGACACTATTTGATATATGATTTTTGTGAAAGTCCTAACAGAATTATATGTTCGAACCAAGTTGATTAAATCAATACTAATATATCATAGTAACCTAGAAAATTAGTGGAATTCATAAAAAGTCTCAAATTACATTTATTTTGGTATTTATATTATCAATTTTGTCAATATTTCATTAATAAGATAATTACTGCATCATCTTTGTGTCATAAATAAATTAAATTATTTTATGTCTAAAAATTACAAATAAAATACCATCATGTAGGAAATCTTTTTAGCTTTCTAATGAATATTTAAAATTGAATTTATCTTATGTATAACCCTATATTAAAAATGATTTACTTATTAAACTTTGATTTTAACTATTTTAACCCTTCTTTAAATAAATTAATAATAAATGTCCTAATTTAATCCAAGTGGGCCTAAATGGTCATATTTTATTCCTAAGTTTGTTTTTGGTCGAATTACACTTGTCCAATAGAATTATGACATGTGTTAGGGTAATATTAATATCATATTTACCCTTAGTTACCCTATTTACTATTAACCGCGGTAAAAAAAGTAAAAAGTTACTATTCACCAAAAAATTATTTTCATCTCATTGAACCACATTTTAGTCCTTGATATTAACCGTGTCTCTCGGATTTTCGAAATTCCAATCACAGAAGCGGTAAAATTAAGTTTTATGCAAAATTCAGTTTTTAACCTACCACTTAGTGGTTTCACTATTCATCAAAAATTGAAAGTTTTCAGAAAAATACCAAAATTTCACCTTTGGATAATTTCGATATTCTGAGTCCAAAAATAAAGTCCATTTTGAAAAATAAAATTTATAAAATTTCAAAAAGTGGTTATTACTATTCATAACGGCTAGTTTTAATAGCATATTGTTGTTTAGTGAAACTCGGTATTGCGTACGACGCAAGCTATCGAGGAAGGTCGCGATTGCGTGCAAAGAAAGCCAAGCAAGTGTTGTGTAGAAAAAGATTCCTTTGATGATTTATATAACATAAAAGTCTCGGGTGTTACATTCTACCCCCCTTAAAAAGAATTTCGCCCTCGAAATTCGTCACTTTGCAACAAACAAATGAGGATACTTCTCCCTCATCATATCCTCAAGCTCCCATGTAGCTTCTTCAAGTTGGTGGTTCCTCCATAAAACTTTCACCAAGCGAGTGGTCTTGTTTCGTAGGACTTTTTCGCTACGATCCAGAATCTCTATCGGCTGTTCTTCATAAGAAAGATCTTGCTCCAGCGGTACAACTTCTGAGCTGAGTACATGTGAAGGATCTGGTATGTACTTTCTCAGGAGAGATACATGGAACACATCGTGAACTTGAGAGAGATTCGGTGGAAGCGCCAATCGGTAAGCTACCTTCCCAACACGATCCAGTATTTCAAAAGGACCGATATATCTAGGGCTCAACTTCCCCTTCTTTGCAAATCTCATAACCCTCTTCCAGGGAGATATTCGTAAGAACACTTTATCACCCACTTCAAACTCTAGGTCTTTTCTTCAGTTGTCGGCATAACTTTTCTGTCGACTCTGAGCTGCTCTTATGTGTTGTTGAATAGATCTGACCTTTTCTGCCATTTCATCAACGAGATCAGGTCCTAATAGCTTTCTTTCCCCAACTTCATCCCAGCAAGTTGGAGTCCTGCATTTCTTTCCATATAGAGCTTCATAAGGAGCCATCTGAATACTGGAGTGAAAGCTATTATTATAAGAAAATTCCACCAAAGGTAGGTGTTGATCCCAACCTCCTTTGAAATCCATAGAGCAAGCTCTCAACATATCTTCTAGGGTTTGAATTGTTCTCTCAGACTGACCGTCTGTCTGGGGATGATAAGCAGTGCTGAAACTCAACTCTGTATCCAGAGTATGCTGAAGACTTCGCCAGAACTTCGAGGTAAATCTCGGATCTCGATCAGATATAATAGAAAGTGGTACTCCATGCAATCTTACCACTTCCTTTACATATATCCTGGAAAGCTGATCTAGAGAGAAATCCTCTCTAATAGCAATGAAGTGTGCAGACTTTGTAAGACGATCAACTATGACCCAGATAGCATTATTGCCTTTGGATGTTTTAGGAAGTCCTGTGACAAAGTCCATAGTGATGTTTTCCCATTTCCATTCGGGTATGGGTAATGGTTGTAACATCCCCTTAGACTTCTGTCTCTCAGCTTTAACTTGTTGACAAACCAAGCATCGAGAGATATATTCAGCAACATCTCTTTTCATGCCATCCCACCAGAAGTACTCTTTCAGGTCCCTATACATCTTCGTGCTTCCAGGATGAATAGAGAATGAAGAACTATGAGCCTCATCCAGCAGCTCTTTCTTTAATTCGGGGATGGGAGGAACACAAACCCGATTCCTGAACTTTATTATCCCATCACAATCAAGGTTGAATTCAGGAACATTTCTCACCTTCTTTTGTAACTCGACATCTTCTTTCTGTGCCTCTTTAATCTTCACATGTATAGATGGTTGAACATTCATTTGAGAAAGATAAGATTTTTCCCCTTCCATTATAATTCCAAGATCCATCCTTTGTAAATCCATAAATATTGGATCTTTTGTGATCCTCATCATGGATAAACTAGCATGGTCTTGTCGACTTAATGCATCTGCCACCTTGTTTGCTTTCCCAGGGTGGTAATGGATTGAGCAGTCATAATCCTTAATCAGTTCCAACCATCTTCTTTGGCGCATATTCAGCTCCTTTTGTGTGAAAATATACTTTAAACTTTTATGATCAGTATAAATATCACACCTTTCACCATAAAGGTAATGCCTCCAAATCTTTAATGCAAAGATTACCGCAGCCAACTCCAAATCATGTGTTGGGTAATTTTGCTCATGGATTTTCAACTGTCGTGAGGCATAAGCTATCACCATATCATTTTGCATAAGAACACACCCCAATCCCTTCTTGGATGCATCACTGTAGATCACAAACCTTTCTCCACTACAAGGCAGTGTGAGCACAGGTGCACTGGATAACCTTCTTTTCAACTCCTTGAAATTCTCTTCACATTCCTCTGTCCAGACAAACTTAACTCCTTTCCGAGTCAACTTGGTGAGTGGATTAGATAATCGTGAAAAATCTTTTACAAAACGTCGATAATATCCAGCCAAACCAAGAAAACTTCAGATCTCAGTTACTGTTGTTGGTCTTGACCATCTTTCGATAACCTCTGTTTTTGCTGGATCCACAGATATCCCCTCTTTTGAGATTATATGACCCAAAAATGCAACTTTTTGAAGCCAAAATTCACACTTGGTAAATTTGGCATAAAGCTTCTCTTTTCTCAGTGTCTTCAATATAATTCTCAAGTGATCTTCATGCTCTTCCTTGCTCTTTGAATAGACAAGAATATCATCTATAAAGACTACCACAAATTGATCAAGATAGTCTCTAAAGACTCTATTCATTAGATCCATGAAGATAGCAGGGGCATTAGTAAGACCAAATGGCATCCCTATAAATTCATAGTGTCCATACCTTGTACGGAAAGCCGTCTTTGGTATATCCTCCCTTTTGACCCTTAATTGATGATACCCTGAACGAAGATCAATCTTGGAAAAGTATTGAGCTCCGCGTAGTTGGTCAAATAAGTCATCAATGCGTGGGAGAGGATATTTGTTCTTGATAGTGATCTTGTTAAGTTCTCTATAATCAATGCAGAGTCTCATTGATCCATCTTTCTTCTTAACAAATAGAACAGGTGCTCCCCAAGGTGACGCACTAGGGCGTATGAATCCCTTATCAAGATTCTCTTGGAGTTGCTTCTTCAATTCCTACAACTCAATTGGGGCCATTCTATAAGGTGTCTTTGAAATAGGCAAAGCACCCGGTGCGAGTTCTATTGAAAACTCAACTTCACGATTTGGTGGAAGACCCGGTAATTCCTCCGGAAAGACATCATCAAACTCCCGTACAATGGGCATATTCTTAATCGTGAGTTTCTCACCAACTATTTGAGATAAATAACCTTCATTTAGTGGAATCAATACCCATAAGATGGAAGAAATTTCCACTGGAAGGTTATGTTCATCCTTGCATTGATAGACGATCGTAGGTTGATCTGGAATATGAAATGTGACTTCCCTTCTTTGGCAATTGATATGAGCTCCATGTAGAGAAAGCCAATCCATGCCAAGAATCACATCAAATTCCACTAAAGGAAGGATCACAAGATTTGCAGGAAGCACTTTCCCACAAACTTCGATCGGAGAAGAATTATAAACTTCTGATGCGATTGATGTGCCATTAGGTGTTGTCACAGCTAACTCAACATCTAATTGTTGAGGTAATACGGTGATACCCTTAGAAAATTTTTCAGAAATAAAAGAGTGGGTGGATCCAGAATCAAATAAAACATTTGCTACTTTAGAGTGGATGGTAAGTGTACCTTTCACCACATCGTTATCGTACTCCACATCGCTGATAGAAATTGCATGTGACTTTCCTTTTTCTTTAGCCTTAAGAGTTTGTTGACGTCGACCATCATCATCAACCCTTGGATTTGGGCATTGATTGGCATAATGCCCCATCTCCTTGCACTTGAAACATTGAAGTGTAGCAGGTTCATTCTGTGTATCCCTTCCTTTGTTTGCATCATTAGACATCTTCTTCCCATTATCACGGCATTCAAATGCCCGATGACCTTCCTTTCCACATTTAAAACATTTACTTGTCCATTTAAGACAACTCCCTCCATGTTTCTTTCCACACTTTGAGCATAAGGGAAAGTTCATCTTCTTTTCCGTGTGCTCTTTAGATTTTTCTTTGAATTACATCTTCCTCTTCTTATCAAACCCATGTGACTGATGGGTTACTCCAATATCCATCTCGACTTTGAGAGCACATCGAACGATTTCCTCGTAGCTATTGAAGTCCCTTATGGCTAACTCCCTTCGAAGACTTGGTTTTAAGCCACTAAAGAATCGATCGATCTTACTCTCAGGTTGGATAATAATACCAGAAGCGTACCTTGCAAGTCTGGTAAAATTTGCTTCATAGGTACCAACAGATTCATCATCCCATTGCTTCAGTTCAAGGAACTCTTTCTCCATCTTTGTTCGGAGAATACGAGGGAAGTACTTATTGAAAAATAAGTTCTTGAACTCGTCCCATTCCATAGACTCAATTTCATCCCTTTGCCTTGTATTCTTAACAAGATTCCACCATTGATCAGCATCTCCTTCCAAACGATACACTGCTAGGATGACTTTATCATGCTCAGAACATTGAAGAACTGAAAATATCTTTTCAGTAGTACTAATCCATTGTTCAGCAACTAATGGATCAGTAGACCCGCTGAAAGATGGTGGACGCTGCCTCATGAAGGATTCAACAGAATGTTGCTCCCTCCTTTGTTCGTTTGGAAATCCTGCATGATTCATAGCTTGAGAAAGTTGTGTGAGCATGGCTACAAGATTTTGCATTCCAGCTCCCATATCGTTTGGTTGCTCAGGGGGACAATCATTTCATTGCCCATCGCATTCCGCATTAACACGGTTCCTTCGGGTTCCAGCCATTGACTAAAACCAAGAAGAATAGTGTGAGCAACACTAATTATAATAGGAAACCACATAATTCAAGAATAAAATTTTCATGCTTATGGTCTTATCCTAGGTTATTCATGGCCATTTCTAAGATTGTGTTATATGCTTAGACTTATCCTTAGGGTTCTTACTAAGGCTTTCACATCCTAGTTTCCAAAGGTTGACTATACCTTTCCTCTGATACCAACTATAACGACCCACACTTTACATACATTGTTAATAATTCAAAATTGAAGCACTCTTATTACAACATATGACAAAACCACAAAGGACCGTATAGGTATAGTGTCTTTAGAAACTGGGAAACATAAACAACTGGTTCATAAATCTTCTACAGTGTCTCCCATTTATTTCATCATATCTAGGGTCCCTTTTAGCATATTCTACTTAATATCCATCTTCCTGACCTGGGGAAAAGAAAACATAAAAGGGTGAGCTCAAATGCTCAGCAAGGGCAAATAAAGGAAATAAAAATCATATCATATCTTTTTGAAAATCAAAACCTGCAAAAGAGATCATAATATCTTAACATGGAATAAATCATAGAAGTGAAAATGAGATCCCCATAATCATAACATAAAACTTGAAACTTTGTGGCATGCACACATAATCATGGAAATCATTTCTTGTTAGTCATGACTCATTGCCAAGACCATCTTAGTGGACAAAGTCCCTTTCTGAACCGAGTTCATTCCTCGTTTCAGTCCTGTATCGAGTCCTGTATCACTGAACCGAAATAACCTTCCGTTCCAGCCATGTCTATCTCATGAGATATAAAATCATTACCCAATGCATTGGAGGGAGATATAGGTCCCACCCATCTTATAATGAATCCTTTCTTATGTGTGCCACATAATTATAAAACATACATCATCGCATAACACATGTAACAAAAATGGGATTCTTGAAACATCATGACATCATAAATCAATTCATATATGATAAAGGAATTCATAAACATAATTCCATCACAAAATAGTCAAACCAATGTAAAAATATGGATAGAAACAGAACCCTTTATTATCTTAGATGGAAAATAATTTTGATAAAACACTTGAATTGAATTCTTGAGGAAAATATCCTTTCTTCTTCAAAAACATTTTTCCTTTCATAACATGTCATACAACTTTAAAATAAAAGAAGTTGATTAAAAATAAACTTGAAAACTTGTAAAGGAAGCTTCTTTGAAGTAATGTTTTAAAAATCCATTCATGCCGTATAAGTTAAAAAAAACATTCTTCGTACTTTTGTCGGAAAAGTCAAAAAGTACCTCGTACGGAAAAACGACAAAAGATTCCTTTCATATTCTTTAATAAAAACTCACCTAAGGGTAAAATTGGATTTAAACTATTTCAAGTGGATGGAAACAATATTACATATTGAGGGAACATGGATGTGGATGATAAAATACACCCCAGTAAATACTTACGAATAAACAATCTCGGATAAAAATGAGATTGTGATATTTCCCTTACCTTAGGTCCGATTTGCTTTGTTCGTGTCCGAAGCTCCTGTATAATGGTTTAAATAATGTTATTGACTTATTCCAGAATCATACATATTGATATGAGATCATATATGGTCATATTATTAGCTTCTTGTTAGTAATATGTCATTGTTACTTGTTACTCGGGTCTTTATAACTTTTTGTTCTTATGCGTGTTTTGTCGAATAAATTCTTATTCTTATCTTTAGGTTATAGATAATTCATTTCCAGAATGGTATTAGTGTAGTATATACCATATTCATTCATTCAATTCATTTATATAATCATTATGAAATGAAGATCATGTAGAACGAGTCGCATCACATCGTGGAGACGGTATTCCGTACGTACGCACGAGTGATGATATCGTTCCTATGATCGTGGAATTGTATTGGAGTATATATATATATTATTTCAGTATCAAAATTACTTAATAATAATCATATATAGTTACTGATTACACCATTATACCCATCCTTGTAAGGTGATGGTGGAAAATAGATTACACCACGGCGTGGAGACGGTATTCCGTACGTACGCACGCGCGGTGATTTCATTTTTCCGTAGGATGGATAGAAGGTGAATTAGGGTTGTTTCATATTTATAATAACATATCAGTATGTAAGTAATACTGATGTTATTACTTTATCATGAAACAAATAAAGAAGAAGAAGTTGAAGAAGAAAGAAATTGAAAAGATCGGTAATGGATATTACCTCTTCTTTGGAACGCCTTTTTGAATCCTCCACTTAAGGAACTAAGATTGGTCTTTGGAGAAGACCAGGACCTCTAGGATTATTCTAGGGAAGTGGAGAAGGGAAAATGGCAGGGTTTGTCCGAGCTTGAGTGCTCAAATTGGTGTGAGGAGGAGGGGAAGGATGTTCCCTTTTATAAGGGAGGAGAGGGGCACCTTAGGAATATCTCAAAATATTATTTTATATTAAAGTCAAAATCGGTTTATAATGGTTCCAAAGGGTCTTATTTCGAAGATAAAGTGGGGATGGGTCGAACTCCTATCAACCAATAGGATTTAGACAAGTTTAGGGTATTATTTTAACCTTATCAATTAGATTTAACTCTAAGTTAATTAATTTAACTTTTACCGTGTCTTTTTGTTTTCTTTCACTATATGGTTAATACACTTACTATAACATGCCAAACGAACCCCAAATTGTTTATTATTAATATATATATCCTTATCTAAGTCATTTGGCCGAACCTTAGATTTTTAGGAATAAAATAACAATTAATAATATAATATTTGATTTAAAAACTATTTTGTGTCAATTTTGACACTATTTGATATATGATTTTTGTGAAAGTCCTAACAGAATTATATGTTCGAACCAAGTTGATTAAATCAATACTAATATATCATAGTAACCTAGAAAATTAGTGGAATTCATAAAAAGTCTCAAATTACATTTATTTTGGTATTTATATTATCAATTTTGTCAATATTTCATTAATAAGATAATTACTGCATCATCTTTGTGTCATAAATAAATTAAATTATTTTATGTCTAAAAATTACAAATAAAATACCATCATGTAGGAAATCTTTTTAGCTTTCTAATGAATATTTACAATTGAATTGATCTTATGTATAACCCTATATTAAAAATGATTTACTTATTAAACTTTGATTTTAACTATTTTAACCCTTCTTTAAATAAATTAATAATAAATGTCCTAATTTAATCCAAGTGGGCCTAAATGGTCATATTTTATTCCTAAGTTTGTTTTTGGTCGAATTACACTTGTCCAATAGAATTATGACATGTGTTAGGGTAATATTAATATCATATTTACCCTTAGTTACCCTATTTACTATTAACCGCGGTAAAAAAAGTAAAAAGTTACTATTCACCAAAAAATTATTTTCATCTCATTGAACCACATTTTAGTCCTTGATATTAACCGTGTCTCTCGGATTTTCGAAATTCCAATCACAGAAGCGGTAAAATTAAGTTTTATGCAAAATTCAGTTTTTAACCTACCACTTAGTGGTTTCACTATTCATCAAAAATTGAAAGTTTTCAGAAAAATACCAAAATTTCACCTTAGGATAATTTCGATATTCTGAGTCCAAAAATGAAGTCCATTTTGAAAAATAAAATTTATAAAATTTCCAAAAGTGGTTATTACTATTCATAACGGCTAGTTTTAATAGCATATTGTTGTTTAGTGAAACTCGGTATTGCGTACGACGCAAGCTATCGAGGAAGGTCGCGATTGCGTGCAAAGCAAGCCAAGCAAGTGTTGTGTAGAAAAAGATTCCTTTGATGATTTATATAACATAAAAGTCTCGGGTGTTACATTCTACCCCCCTTAAAAAGAATTTCGCCCTCGAAATTCGTCACTTTGCAACAAACAAATGAGGATACTTCTCCCTCATCATATCCTCAAGCTCCCATGTAGCTTCTTCAAGTTGGTGGTTCCTCCATAAAACTTTCACCAAGCGAGTGGTCTTGTTTCGTAGGACTTTTTCGCTACGATCCAGAATCTCTATCGGCTGTTCTTCATAAGAAAGATCTTGCTCCAGCGGTACAACTTCTGAGCTGAGTACATGTGAAGGATCTGGTATGTACTTTCTCAGGAGAGATACATGGAACACATCGTGAACTTGAGAGAGATTCGGTGGAAGCGCCAATCGGTAAGCTACCTTCCCAACACGATCCAGTATTTCAAAAGGACCGATATATCTAGGGCTCAACTTCCCCTTCTTTGCAAATCTCATAACCCTCTTCCAGGGAGATATTCGTAAGAACACTTTATCACCCACTTCAAACTCTAGGTCTTTTCTTCGGTTGTCGGCATAACTTTTCGGTCGACTCTGAGCTGCTCTTATGTGTTGTTGAATAGATCTGACCTTTTCTTCCATTTCATCAACGAGATCAGGTCCTAATAGCTTTCTTTCCCCAACTTCATCCCAGCAAGTTGGAGTCCTGCATTTCTTTCCATATAGAGCTTCATAAGGAGCCATCTGAATACTGGAGTGAAAGCTATTATTATAAGAAAATTCCACCAAAGGTAGGTGTTGATCCCAACCTCCTTTGAAATCCATAGAGCAAGCTCTCAACATATCTTCTAGGGTTTGAATTGTTCTCTCAGACTGACCGTCTGTCTGGGGATGATAAGCAGTGTTGAAACTCAACTCTGTATCCAGAGTATGCTGAAGACTTCGCCAGAACTTCGAGGTAAATCTCGGATCTCGATCAGATATAATAGAAAGTGGTACTCCATGCAATCTTACCACTTCCTTTACATATATCCTGGCAAGCTGATCTAGAGAGAAATCCTCTCTAATAGCAATGAAGTGTGCAGACTTTGTAAGACGATCAACTATGACCCAGATAGCATTATTTCCTTTGGATGTTTTAGGAAGTCCTGTGACAAAGTCCATAGTGATGTTTTCCCATTTCCATTCGGGTATGGGTAATGGTTGTAACATCCCCTTAGACTTCTGTCTCTCAGCTTTAACTTGTTGACAAACCAAGCATCGAGAGATATATTCAGCAACATCTCTTTTCATGCCATCCCACCAGAAGTACTCTTTCAGGTCCCTATACATCTTCGTGCTTCCAGGATGAATAGAGAATGAAGAACTATGAGCCTCATCCAGCAGCTCTTTCTTTAATTCGGGGATGGGAGGAACACAAACCCGATTCCTGAACTTTATTATCCCATCACAATCAAGGTTGAATTCAGGAACATTTCTCACCTTCTTTTGTAACTCGACATCTTCTTTATGTGCCTCTTTAATCTTCACATGTATAGATGGTTGAACATTCATTTGAGAAAGATAAGATTTTTCCCCTTCCATTATAATTCCAAGATCCATCCTTTGTAAATCCATAAATATTGGATCTTTTGTGATCCTCATCATGGATAAACTAGCATGGTCTTGTCGACTTAATGCATCTGCCACCTTGTTTGCTTTCCCAGGGTGGTAATGGATTGAGCAGTCATAATCCTTAATCAGTTCCAACCATCTTCTTTGGCGCATATTCAGCTCCTTTTGTGTGAAAATATACTTTAAACTTTTATGATCAGTATAAATATCACACCTTTCACCATAAAGGTAATGCCTCCAAATCTTTAATGCAAAGATTACCGCAGCCAACTCCAAATCATGTGTTGGGTAATTTTGCTCATGGATTTTCAACTGTCGTGAGGCATAAGCTATCACCATATCATTTTGCATAAGAACACACCCCAATCCCTTCTTGGATGCATCACTGTAGATCACAAACCTTTCTCCACTACAAGGCAGTGTGAGCACAGGTGCACTGGATAACCTTCTTTTCAACTCCTTGAAATTCTCTTCACATTCCTCTGTCCAGACAAACTTAACTCCTTTCCGAGTCAACTTGGTGAGTGGATTAGATAATCGTGAAAAATCTTTTACAAAACGTCGATAATATCCAGCCAAACCAAGAAAACTTCGGATCTCAGTTACTGTTGTTGGTCTTGACCATCTTTCGATAACCTCTGTTTTTGCTGGATCCACAGATATCCCCTCTTTTGAGATTATATGACCCAAAAATGCAACTTTTTGAAGCCAAAATTCACACTTGGTAAATTTGGCATAAAGCTTCTCTTTTCTCAGGGTCTTCAATATAATTCTCAAGTGATCTTCATGCTCTTCCTTGCTCTTTGAATAGACAAGAATATCGTCTATAAAGACTACCACAAATTGATCAAGATAGTCTCTAAAGACTCTATTCATTAGATCCATGAAGATAGCAGGGGCATTAGTAAGACCAAATGGCATCACTATAAATTCATAGTGTCCATACCTTGTACGGAAAGCCGTCTTTGGTATATCCTCCCTTTTGACCCTTAATTGATGATACCCTGAACGAAGATCAATCTTGGAAAAGTATTGAGCTCCGCGTAGTTGGTCAAATAAGTCATCAATGCGTGGGAGAGGATATTTGTTCTTGATAGTGATCTTGTTATGTTCTCTATAATCAATGCAGAGTCTCATTGATCCATCTTTCTTCTTAACAAATAGAACAGGTGCTCCCCAAGGTGACGCACTAGGGCGTATGAATCCCTTATCAAGATTCTCTTGGAGTTGCTTCTTCAATTCCTGCAACTCAATTGGGGCCATTCTATAAGGTGTCTTTGAAATAGGCAAAGCACCCGGTACGAGTTCTATTGAAAACTCAACTTCACGATTTGGTGGAAGACCCGGTAATTCCTCCGGAAAGACATCATCAAACTCCCGTACAATGGGCATATTCTTAATCGTGAGTTTCTCACCAACTATTTGAGATAAATAACCTTCATTTAGTGAATCAATACCCATAAGATGGAAGAAATTTCCACTGGAAGGTTATGTTCATCCTTGCATTGATAGACGATCGTAGGTTGATCTGGAATATGAAATGTGACTTCCCTTCTTTGGCAATTGATATGAGCTCCATGTAGAGAAAGCCAATCCATGCCAAGAATCACATCAAATTCCACTAAAGGAAGGATCACAAGATTTGCAGGAAGCACTTTCCCACAAACTTCGATCGGAGAAGAATTATAAACTTCTGATGCGATTGATGTGCCATTAGGTGTTGTCACAGCTAACTCAACATCTAATTGTTGAGGTAATATGGTGATACCCTTAGAAAATTTTTCAGAAATAAAAGAGTGGGTGGATCCAGAATCAAATAAAACATTTGCTACTTTAGAGTGGATGGTAAGTGTACCTTTCACCACATCGTTATCGTACTCCACATCGCTGATAGAAATTGCATGTGACTTTCCTTTTTCTTTAGCCTTAAGAGTTTGTTGACGTCGACCATCATCATCAACCCTTGGATTTGGGCATTTATTGGCATAATGCCCCATCTCCTTGCACTTGAAACATTGAAGTGTAGCAGGTTCATTCTGTGTATCCCTTCCTTTGTTTGCATCATTAGACATCTTCTTCCCATTATCACGGCATTCAAATGCCCGATGACCTTCCTTTCCACATTTAAAACATTTACTTGTCCCTTTAAGACAACTCCCTCCATGTTTCTTTCCACACTTTGAGCATAAGGGAAAGTTCATCTTCTTTTCCGTGTGCTCTTTAGATTTTTCTTTGAATTCCATCTTCCTCTTCTTATCAAACCCATGTGACTGATGGGTTACTCCAATCTCCATCTCGACTTTGAGAGCACATCGAACGATTTCCTCGTAGCTATTGAAGTCCCTTATGGCTAACTCCCTTCGAAGACTTGGTTTTAAGCCACTAAAGAATCGATCGATCTTACTCTCAGGTTGGATAATAATACCAGAAGCGTACCTTGCAAGTCTGGTAAAATTTGCTTCATAGGTACCAACAGATTCATCATCCCTTTGCTTCAGTTCAAGGAACTCTTTCTCCATCTTTGTTCGGAGAATACGAGGGAAGTACTTATTGAAAAATAAGTTCTTGAACTCGTCCCATTCCATAGACTCAATTTCATCCCTTTGCCTTGTATTCTTAACAAGATTCCACCATTGATCAGCATCTCCTTCCAAACGATACACTGCTAGGATGACTTTATCATGCTCAGAACATTGAAGAACTGAAAATATCTTTTCAGTAGTACTAATCCATTGTTCAGCAACTAATGGATCAGTAGACCCGCTGAAAGATGGTGGACGCTGCCTCATGAAGGATTCAACAGAATGTTGCTCCCTCCTTTGTTCGTTTGGAAATCCTGCATGATTCATAGCTTGAGAAAGTTGTGTGAGCATGGCTACAAGATTTTGCATTCCAGCTCCCATATCGTTTGGTTGCTCAGGGGGACAATCATTGCATTGCCCATCGCATTCCGCATTAACACGGTTCCTTCGGGTTCCAGCCATTGACTAAAACCAAGAAGAATAGTGTGAGCAACACTAATTATAATAGGAAACCACATAATTCAAGAATAAAATTTTCATGCTTATGGTCTTATCCTAGGTTATTCATGGCCATTTCTAAGATTGTGTTCTATGCTTAGACTTATCCTTAGGGTTCTTACTAAGGCTTTCACATCCTAGTTTCCAAAGGTTGACTATACCTTTCCTCTGATACCAACTATAACGACCCACACTTTACATACATTGTTAATACTTCAAAATTGAAGCACTCTTATTACAACATATGACAAAACCACAAAGGACCGTATAGGTATAGTGTCTTTAGAAACTGGGAAACATAAACAACTGGTTCATAAATCTTCTACAGTGTCTCCCATTTATTTCATCATATCTAGGGTCCCTTTTAGCATATTCTACTTAATATCCATCTTCCTGACCTGGGGAAAAGAAAACATAAAAGGGTGAGCTCAAATGCTCAGCAAGGGCAAATAAAGGAAATAAAAATCATATCATATCTTTTTGAAAATCAAAACCTGCAAAAGAGATCATAATATCTTAACATGGAATAAATCATAGAAGTGAAAATGAGATCCCCATAATCATAACATAAAACTTGAAACTTTGTGGCATGCACACATAATCATGGAAATCATTTCTTGTTAGTCATGACTCATTGCCAAGACCATCTTAGTGGACAAAGTCCCTTTCTGAACCGAGTTCACTCCTCGTTTCAGTCCTGTATCACTGAACCGAAATAACCTTCCGTTCCAGCCATGTCTATCTCATGAGATATAAAATCATTACCCAATGCATTGGAGGGAGATATAGGTCCCACCCATCTTATAATGAATCCTTTCTTATGTGTGCCACATAATCATAAAACATGCATCATCGCATAACACATGTAACAAAAATGGGATTCTTGAAACATCATGACATCATAAATCAATTCATATATGATAAAGGAATTCATAAACATAATTCCATCACAAAATAGTCAAACCAATGTAAAAATATGGATAGAAACAGAACCCTTTATTATCTTAGATGGAAAATAATTTTGATAAAACACTTGAATTGAATTCTTGAGGAAAATATCCTTTCTTCTTCAAAAACATTTTTCCTTTCATAACATGTCATACAACTTTAAAATAAAAGAAGTTGATTAAAAATAAAATTGAAAACTTGTAAAGGAAGCTTCTTTGAAGTAATGTTTTAAAAATCCATTCATGCCGTATAAGTTAAATAAAAACATTCTTCGTACTTTTGTCGGAAAAGTCAAAAAGTACCTCGTACGGAAAAACGACAAAAGATTCCTTTCATATTCTTTAATAAAAACTCACCTAAGGGTAAAATTGGATTTAAACTATTTCAAGTGGATGGAAACAATATTACATATTGAGGGAACATGGATGTGGATGATAAAATACACCCCAGTAAATACTTACGAATAAACAATCTCGGATAAAAATGAGATTGTGATATTTCCCTTACCTTAGGTCCGATTTGCTTTGTTCGTGTCCGAAGCTCCTGTATAATGGTTTAAATAATGTTATTGACTTATTCCAGAATCATACATATTGATATGAGATCATATATGGTCATATTATTAGCTTCTTGTTAGTAATATGTCATTGTTACTTGTTACTCGGGTCTTTATAACTTTTTGTTCTTATGCGTGTTTTGTCGAATAAATTCTTATTCTTATCTTTAGGTTATAGATAATTCATTTCCAGAATGGTATTAGTGTAGTATATACCATATTCATTCATTCAATTCATTTATATAATCATTATGAAATGAAGATCATGTAGAACGAGTCGCATCACATCGTGGAGACGGTATTCCGTACGTACGCACGAGTGATGATATCGTTCCTATGATCGTGGAATTGTATTGGAGTATATATATATATTATTTCAGTATCAATATTACTTAATAATAATCATATATAGTTACTGATTACACCATTATACCCATCCTTGTAAGGTGATGGTGGAAAATAGATTACACCACGGCGTGGAGACGGTATTCCGTACGTACGCACGCGCGGTGATTTAATTTTTCCGTAGGATGGATAGAAGGTGAATTAGGGTTGTTTCATATTTATAATAACATATCAGTATGTAAGTAATACTGATGTTATTACTTTATCATGAAACAAATAAAGAAGAAGAAGTTGAAGAAGAAAGAAATTGAAAAGATCGGTAATGGATATTACCTCTTCTTTGGAACGCCTTTTTGAATCCTCCACTTAAGGAACTAAGATTGGTCTTTGGAGAAGACCAGGACCTCTAGGATTATTCTAGGGAAGTGGAGAAGGGAAAATGGCAGGGTTTGGCCGAGCTTGAGTGCTCAAATTGGTGTGAGGAGGAGGGGAAGGATGTTCCCTTTTATAAGGGAGGAGAGGGGCACCTTAGGAATATCTCAAAATATTATTTTATATTAAAGTCAAAATCTGTTTATAATGGTTCCAAAGGGTCTTATTTCGAAGATAAAGTGGGGATGGGTCGAAATCCTATCAACCAATAGGATTTAGACAAGTTTAGGGTATTATTTTAACCTTATCAATTAGATTTAACTCTAAGTTAATTAATTTAACTTTTACCGTGTCTTTTTGTTTTCTTTCACTATATGGTTAATACACTTACTATAACATACCAAACGAACCCCAAATTGTTTATTATTAATATATATATCCTTATCTAAGTCATTTGGCCGAACCTTAGATTTTTAGGAATAAAATAACAATTAATAATATAATATTTGATTTAAAAACTATTTTGTGTCAATTTTGACATTATTTGATATATGATTTTTTTGAAAGTCATAACAGAATTATATGTTCGAACCAAGTTGATTAAATCAATACTAATATATCATAGTAACCTAGAAAATTAGTGGAATTCATAAAAAGTCTCAAATTACATTTATTTTGGTATTTATATTATCAATTTTGTCAATATTTCATTAATAAGATAATTACTGCATCATCTTTGTGTCATAAATAAATTAAATTATTTGATGTCTAAAAATTACAAATAAAATACCATCATGTAGGAAATCTTTTTAGCTTTCTAATGAATATTTACAATTGAATTTATCTTATGTATAACCCTATATTAAAAATTATTTACTTATTAAACTTTGATTTTAACTATTTTAACCCTTCTTTAAATAAATTAATAATAAATGTCCTAATTTAATCCAAGTGGGCCTAAATGGTCATATTTTATTCCTAAGTTTGTTTTTGGTCGAATTACACTTGTCCAATAGAATCATGACATGTGTTAGGGTAATATTAATATCATATTTACCCTTAGTTACCCTATTTACTATTAACCGCGGTAAAAAAAGTAAAAAGTTACTATTCACCAAAAAATTATTTTCATCTCATTGAACCACATTTTAGTCATTGATATTAACCGTGTCTCTCGGATTTTCGAAATTCCAATCACAGAAGCGGTAAAATTAAGTTTTATGCAAAATTCAGTTTTTAACCTACCACTTAGTGGTTTCACTATTCATCAAAAATTGAAAGTTTTCAGAAAAATACCAAAATTTCACCTTAGGATAATTTCGATATTCTGAGTCCAAAAATGAAGTCCATTTTGAAAAATAAAATTTATAAAATTTCAAAAAGTGGTTATTACTATTCATAACGGCTAGTTTTAATAGCATATTGTTGTTTAGTGAAACTCGGTATTGCGTACGACGCAAGCTATCGAGGAAGGTCGCGATTGCGTGCAAAGAAAGCCAAGCAAGTGTTGTGTAGAAAAAGATTCCTTTGATGATTTATATAACATAAAAGTCTCGGGTGTTACAACATCACTATATATGATGTCCCTCATACAATACATGAAAAAAATGGCACCAATTTTTATGATGAAGAATTGAAAAAACTATATTTGAGGAATTGAATCAATTCCATCCATTCATCCTGATATCATGTAGTGGCTATAAAACATATTGATGTTTTCAAGATGAACCTAAAAAATAAATTCCAAAAGATGAAAGATAAGTAGAATAAGCCTTTTTTGGAAAAGATTATTCATTCCATGTGTTATTACCAAAATTCAAACCACAATTCCACATATGGGACCTCAAACTCATTAGTATATAGGACAGAGCCAGTCCCTCTCATTGATGTTAAATTTCTCTCTCTTCGTATTTCTAATTTTAAAATGTTATCCATAATGAAATATCCTAGAAATGACTATATGATTTCCAAGACCTTGATGAGAAAATATTTCATACCTTATATCAATTTAAATTCCACCAAACTGAATATAATTAACCTTTAAAAAATTGGATCACGTTTGATCCTTCCTCACAAGAGCGATGGTATTGGACATCCAGACTCTAGTGATACCCAAAACGAAGCCTCCTATGTTCGAATCAAAATGGGAGTATTCCTACAACATAAATAATATATATTCTAATGGTTTGTATTATTTGATTTTAATTGAAGGATATCTTTCCATGGATCCAACCAATGAATGGTTCTAAAAGAAGTATCTAATTTAATCACATGACATCATCTCCCTGATCACTAGATGTTAAACATGATGGCATATTTTCCAAACATCCTGTGGTAAAATTTGGTGGTTGGTAATTTTCAAAAGACCATAAAAACGAATGAAATTTTTTCCATGTTATAAGAAAATAAATTGCATGGAATCAACTTCTTCCCTGGAAGTATCTAAACTAAATGGGGATCATTGTTTCAGTCGATGATTTACCACACATGAGCTAGATCTTTGTAGGATAATGATAAATTTCCGTTATCCCCATGTGACTATAATATCTAAATAAGGAGTCACTTTTTCAAGAACTACATCTGGATTGTTTCCTTCCAAAAATGTATATCTAGTGACAACCAATACCCTATGACGATTTTCCATCTAAGAAAGATTAAAAAAAGGAAAATATCAAAATATGGTCCAGATCTACATAGAGTGTTCTCATCTAGAACTATTTTTTCCTTGATTCCAATATTCACAGGACACATAGTGATTAATAGAGGTTTTATATCAATCCAAGACAACAATATAACTACATTTTTTTATTTGATTTCTTAATATAATTTGGCTATACAGCATGTTTCATGTGGATATTATTGTTCTTCTTGGTCCAAAATTTCATTCTTACTATTACAATAAGACATGTTCATCCTAACAGATTACTGTAAAATTAGATATAATCAATGTCCTTATGGTATGCCATTAAAATTTGTAGCACCATAATGTTATCACCCGATAGGAAATTCCCCAAACATTGGTCATCTAAAATTATATATTCAAGAACTATACATGTCTTTATTCATGTCCACACAATATTCATAATGATGGTTGGATTTTATATTCGAGTTCAGCCACCCTAAAAGTATAAAAAATGCCTGTCCCTTCATTTGGGACATACCTAAACATGGATATTTCCTTAAATAAATACATCTGGCATGATTCCCACCCTTAAATAATATTTAGTAAGGCTGAAATATCTATTTATGGGCCCATTTAGGATGATTCTTATTCTATGTCTAGTTCCCCCTTCTTAGCCGCAAGATGTTAAACTACAAGGATCATCAAGAACTATGTCTGGATTGTATTTAATTATATAGGATATGTAGTTATTCCAATACCTCATTTATTGGTCCCACCATTGAAATACATGATGTTTACCTCCCATTTAACATGATAAATCGATAAATGGTTCTCCTTGGTGGGACATATTTAAAGGTCCATTTTATGAAAATTTTCCCCCCCTTAATCATGAGTCAAATATTTGTAGGGAAATACATTTAGGACTATGTGTGAATTTATTCATTACAAAAAAGAATATGTAGTTACACATAGATCTATAATCTAATGTCCATTAACAATAAAGTAAAAAAATTCAATCATTATTATGTATTAGTTAGATATGCACAGGGAGTCTTCTAATAACTAAGTGTGTCTTGATTTCTATCAGCACATTATACATATTGATGCCCATATTTTTATTTATGGGTTTGGCCACAATATCCCTACTCATTCACATCATATCCACTTCATCCTCACCACATGGAAAAAAACTGCACGGGGACCCAAAAATACATGTGGCATAATTTTTTCTACTAAAATATAGGTAGTGATGCTTGTGTGTCAAATTATAGGTCTAACCACAACTATAAAAAATAATCAAAGGGAAAAAATCCCCCTCCTAGTGGATGGGTCAGACCTACCTATGGTTCCAGTTCAAGAATAATTTTTCATCTAATTCTTAGTGTAATGAGATATGTAGTAATTACCAAATCTCGAATCTTGGAAAATCCCCCTTGAAATTAAAACGTCTATTTTCATCATTTTTTATCACCACTTTGTGATGAAATTAACATTTTACACCCCTTGTTTGTCACATATGTCATAGTTCACATGGGCTAAGTAGTCTTGGTAGCATATTCAAAACAAGGATAAGGTGTATCAATTTAGATCATGATTTCTATAGTCTAGTTTTCAAGACATTAAAAATAACATCATATGTACATACCACATGACATTAAAAGGCATGTTCAAATCAATTTTTGTAAAATACATATATCTTGATTCATGCTACCACATGATACCTAGTGAAACATAGGTATTTAAAATTGGTTCCAACTCTAATATTTCTATTTCTTGCTAGGTAACCTATATTTGTACCCTATGACATTAAATTACATGGTTATTGACCTCCTATAATGAGATTAATCTTCATGGTTCCCCAAAAACAATGTGTGGTGTGATTTTAATTTTTATGAGATTTGTAGTGATGCTCGGGCCCTATGTCCTAGTCCCAAACACCGGGTAAGAAAAAAGATAAATTTTCCCATATTCTTTATTCAATCAATGATATATTCTAGAGATATCAACTTCGAGTTCCCTGTATAGGGATCTATCAAAGAAACTGAAAAGAACCCTCACATATTAATCTGGTCTATATAGGGAATTTTACTCAATATTTTTTTTCATGGTCTAAATGTTTCATAAGAACCTTGAAAAATTATATCCATTCATCATACTCCATTACAAAATAAATTTAGATCTTTTGAATCTTCATCTAGACACCATAGATGGAGGGGTTAAGTGCCCTATACAATAATTTGTTTCACTATTTACAATATTCCACAATTGTCTCTAAATAAGTTTCTTAAAAAGGTATGCAATCAAAAAGGAAAATTGATCCCCATGAGAGACAGCTTTTATCTTTTTAATCTACAATAACATTTTCCCCATATCATTTTTCATGATTTTAGAATCCTAGGAATCATGGTTTAGGATTTGTCTCCCCTTATATAAGAATAATTTTAGACTCTCTCAGCTTAATTATCCTCAAATTATTCCTAGTTTCTATAAAAGAGTTCTTAGCTATTATAACTTATTCTAAAAAGCTCAATTCCTTCTGACATCATGATGTTAAAAATATACGTTCGCCGTCCTCATCAGATGAACCTAAATTGAACAATGTCTCTAACTATGTGTGGAATTATTCCTATAATCAAAGGATGCATAGTGACACCAAAACATCCAATCTCCAATTCAACTACATAAAAAGTAAAAAATTTCATTTCCCTAAGAACGGGTCATATTTGCATGGATAACCATATTAGAACTATATACTACATGATTTTCACTTTTACGGGATTTGTAAGAACACCCATATCAAATATCCCATTCCATAGACAGCAAAAATAATTACCCCTCTCTCTTATAGTTGAGTTATATTTTCATAGGAGGATTGAATACAAGTCTAACTTCACTATGGAGCTCGTATTCAAAATAAAACTTTTCCACCTCCATGTGAGAGTTCTATTGATACATGGGAATAATTTTCCATAATTACATATGTGTTGATTTTTTTTACATGATATATAGTGAACCCTAGAAATTATATCTTAGGACTAATAATAGTATCAAAAAATTACTACCTATATAGGGGTTAGTCCTGTGTTAGTGAAATGTTTCTACCCATTCAAGGAAAAATTTTACATGAATTTATCTTTTGTAATCGGGTACTCCCCTTTCTCAAATCAAAATCCCTCATAGGGGAAGCCTTAATCTATATAAACATCCTCATCCATAATAAATGAATGGTTAGTGTCCCGAGGATTTTATTGTATGACTATGAAAAATATTCCCAGTCAATCCTACATAAGTTTCCTATAAAAAAGAACATTCATCCGACTAAAATCTCATCATCAAGAGTTGATTTTCATACCTCTATATTCTCTAATGATGTTTTGTCCCATATCATTAATTGGATTCAATAACCCCCATATGATATTTTAAAACATTTCCATTTAATACATGAGAATGACGTAGCATTCTTGAGTATATTACCCTAATGAAGGAAAATCATTTATCCCTCAATCAAATCTAAGTGTCATAAATAATAAAATGTTATGCTACTTTCTGTACGATGGTAAACATCATGGTTCATGTACTAGTTACATGAAATTAAACTGAATCATGTTCCTCCCCTCATTTATAAAATCGAAATTCGTTTAGATTTTTTTTGACATTTATGGACAAATGCGGATACAGATGATATCCTCATTTTTTAGACATTACTCACTTAAAAATACAACCTTCATGGTCTGAAGACATATGAATTTTCACATATCACATAGTCATAAAAAATGTAGGGTTAGTGTCCAGGGAGCTCCTTTGTTTGAATATTCATCATATGCCCTATTTTTCGTTATATAAGAAGCCCAATAAAATGGTCACGTCAACCAAATGAAAATTATTCCCCAATAGAGGATTGTCATATCTTAGTATTCTCCCATTAACATCATTTGGGAATCTGTTATTATAGTTACTCCTCATGTACTTCACCAATACCATGTATGTAATTCAAAAATCACATAACCAGGTCAAAAAATATCTCATTTATGTCTGAATATTATTGGCAGATTATCCAAAAAATAAGACATATTGGGGTCCTTTCCCAATATATCATGGTCAGATATTTTCATCCGAAAGCATCAGTTTCATTAGTCTGACTTGAAAAACATTAAACATCCCATTTAAAGAGACACAAAACTTAGTGGGTTGAAAACCGCCAGAGAGGATCTTGACTCAGAAACATCTTCAAAATAGCATTTTGTAGTGCCCACCCCCCTTGAAATATCATTAGGTGGGAGGATCAAAGCGTTAAATGAAACTGTACAAAAATGGGATGTGATTTTGGAAGAAAAAAACTAAATCAATAAATGCATAGGTTTTAAAAGAAAATAATGTTAATTTATGGAATAATGGAAATATACCAAAACTCATTATAATATAATCATTCCTAACAACCATTGTCTCATCATCACATGAAAAAATGGGTTCTAGGTCCTCTATCTACAAATTTATCTTGGTATCTTACAGAGACACTAATGATAGAGGATCATGTTTTCCCATGACCGGGCTCTCCAAAATATCACTCATGAAAAATATACATGCAGGAATAACAATCAATAAACCAGAAAAAAATATGATTATGATTCTCATTGATCCCAAATCACCTCATATTTTATGGATATACTCTATAGAGGGGATAGATCATTATGTTCAGTTAGAAATTTTACCCCTTAATACACCCCCACTATATGGTAATTATTCATTTCATTAGGAAGGGTCAAACCACTAGTGTTTGGGATATCCTTCATGGACTCAATTGTTCCAAGATCCCAATCTAGTTCAAGAAAAAAAATTTGTGGTATCAAAATCATCTACGAAGAAGAAGGGGATGTAGGACCCTTGGAAATTTCTTCTTGATTATTATTCGAACATGTACAAATTCATTTGAAAAATAATTATCCAGCACATGAAGACAAATAATATGATAACTAAATTATGTGATTCAATAGTCACCTATTATCCACAACTTCATATGTATCACCAGTTGTTATTCCTACCGATGATTTGGGGTGTTCCTTGTGGATGATCCCATGTAAAGAAAATTTGACTGGGTTTTTAGTAGAAATGCACCTACATTTTTTGAAAAACAAAACTCTTTCATAGGATCCATTTCTCTAGGAGAGAACTCTCCAATAACTCCTACATCCTTCGGGATTTTATCCAAAAAAATGTTACCCCTTGCTGTGGACTGTGAGGATGAAACAATATGCTTCATCTCCCCAGGATTCTATAAGTACCTTGTATAGGGTTCAAGGTCATGATACTAAGAAGAAGAATATTTTTTACAATCAATCGTATTACCTCTTTGTTGGTGTTTTATTTCCACATCCCGATCACCTCCATATCTACTAATTAGTGGGACCAGAATGGTTTTTTCTTTTATGAGTGTATGTTGGTTTCCATCTCGTCCAAATATATATCCACATCAAGGGAATCTTATTAATTATAGATACATGTAGGAAAAAGTGTTTAATTTAAACCTTACAAGATTATTGGGATCTTCCTAAAGGTTTTCCCATATTTCGTTAGTAGATAAGATTTAACTCAATGGATAATATGCTTTCCAAGCCTCTGAGATTGATTTATTAATAGAAATGATTAATTATAGATGATTCGACATGGGAGGCATGGTGTTTTCTGATAGTCTCAATTTCATTCAGGATCCCTCAACATCAGTGGAACCTTCTTAGGGTGGGTTCTTTTGAGACCCTAGGTGGTAATCAGAAGTCTCTCCTGCACTAGTAGTATCATGTTGGTTGGTTTCATTGACCCCCATAGAAGTGTGACTATCATCCCATGCACTCTTATTGGCCTCAGGTATCATCACTGAGTGAACATTCATAGTATATGTATAACAGATTCATAGTGAATGAGTAGGGGAATCATGGTCAAAATGATTGGATTACACAATCATATGGTCACCAACATAAGAGAAAGTGCCAATCATTGAAGGGAATCTATATTACTCAATTCATTATCATCCTCTTGTAAAAATAACCATAGAGCATGGAAATAATGATCAATCCTCAAGGAATTGCATTGCTTCTAGGCCAGTGGAAATGTTGCTTTAGGAGGGTTGGATGTATGACCATGATGAGTAGTTTCAACAGCTTGGGGTGATGAACTCAGGCTATCAACATATTCTGTGGGGGTTCAAAAATAGTGTATTTTATAGGATACATCCCATGACTAAGCATCATGATGATTTGCCTTTTATTTTCTCACCAATTTGGAATTTTTGGGCTTCAAAAATAGGAACTTGGTTTTTCCACTTGGTATTTAAGGAATGGTGGATTCCAAACATAAGTAGAAGATCTAGAATGTGTAGTCTTGAACACCAAGGAATGTGGAATCCCAATAATACATCGAATGTCCTCCTAATTGAACATCAACTGGTGTTGTTGAGCTATAATCAAATACTTCTCCTAACATGTACTTTTGATGGTTGGAGGACACATCATCAGAATCTAATGTAAAATTATATTGTGTGGATACCCATAACATATAAGTTCCATATCAATCATAGAAACCATTATATTTTCACTAAAATAGATTATATTTCCCAACCTTGTGAGCTACCTAGATATTTCATTCACCAATTCACTAGAAGGGGGAATGTAATGATCAAATGTAAAATGATTATGAAATTTGAGTTAATCTAATATCTCCTGATCACTCTTATCTAGTGGAATTATCCTGCTCATTATTTGGAGGTATGGTTGGATGAAAGATTTTTGGATCTATGGAGTTATGATATATTTGTAGCCTTCCATCCGAGATGCTACCCTACGCTAGATAACCTGTATGGGAAACACAAACCAATATTGTGGGTTCACCTCACTAATACATCCCAAAGAATATTAAATCATAACAATATCTAAGATAGAATATTTAATACACCTCTCACAGACCAATTGATCGACCATTGTTTTAGTCATGTCTAAGACCCCCCCCCCAAGTAGGAATTATACATGAGAAGTAGGCAGCCACTCCAATATATGGAAATAAAGGCTGCCAATCAGAATAACAAATTAAAATTAGGTAAAATCATCAATATGAAATCATTAAACCATCCCTCCCCAATAATGGGACCATAGGAACCAATATTCCTTCGGGTCTCAACATTAGGGAAAGTATTTAGCATAAATCTGAAAGGATCCTCATCACTTAATGTAAAAAATAAATTGATCCAATCTTAAAATGGGATGTCATATATCAGTTGAGTGTCACCCATAAATAAATTTTTTTTACATGTGAATAATTTTAATTGAATGAATTGTGGTCCTCTCCATGTCATCCCACGTAGAAGAGGGTAGAAAAAACTCATCACACATTTCACCTATCATGAGAACCCTGAATTCCTTCTTACATTTCAAAGAATAATCAAACATCCCCATGCACCATGTGGAAGGGTTTGGTGTCTAAGATGTATCATATAAGTAGCTTATGGATCACCTTTTGATCTTTGTGGGTGTAGTTAGGCTTCACATATACAGCCTCATACAACCCCACATCCATCAACTCAACATTAAATTAGTAACAACTCTAGAAGACATTAAAATTCCACCCCCGATGAAGGAAAAATAAACCTAATGGGAGAAGATCCTACTTCTATGACCACCATAGCATCATTACATCCATGGATTTTTGTTTGATTTTGTCATAGAAATTGATTTTCTCATTTGGTTACAACATGTTTTCCTTCAGTGACCATTGTGAATAGTTAAAAAGAGACCTAATAGTGTGGTTTTATCATATAAATTATCCCCTTGTAGAGATGTGGCTATAGGGAGTTTTACTATTTTCAATTATCTAGGATAGGTTAATTATTGTTGCACAGTGCCAAAATCTAGAGATAATATGGTTCTATAAATCCATAATGAGGGAGCCTATCCTAGACCAAATACCCCCTTTGACCTTCACTGATAATTCCCTCAGGTGTTGGTGGAGTGGGTTGACAATGATTTTAACATTATTCTCAGAATAATTGACCAAAGAATTTCTCCTAATTTCAGTACTAGAGAGTGGAGAAACATCAGTAGTAGAAATAACAATCAAAGGGTCCATCCTATTATATGGATAAAAATAAAAAATTAATGGGGTTTTTTTAAATAAAAAATCAAAACATCTAAATCCCAAAAAACCATCAGTTCAAGAACCATTAGTTGAGAAGAATAAACACAAACACCATCATCCCACATAGAGTTGGACCATGAAGCATTGGATAAAGATGCATTTGACCAAAAAGAACTAATATTTGGGGACATTCCATAAATGGAGCATTTGGCCTCGATGTTGGAGATTCAAATTTACCATTATCAATTAATACCTTCATTTAATAGAATGGGAGAACACAAAGGAAATACTACATAAAAGTAGAGTAAATCATATATTTTTCGAATTGGTTTGTTTGTTGTGAAATATGGTAATTGGAAATGAGTCGGCCCCCCTATTTATATGTTAGTTCTCTGCTTGTGGGTCAACTTACATACCACATAAAGTTCTAAAATTAAACAACATTCTATAACGAAACATCGTCCTCATCATACTAGTCAGAACCCATTCTGATGGGGGATTTCATTGTTTCCTGAATATTTATTATGTAATAATAATAGAATCACATTAAAAATAGTATGAGTAGAAATAAACCCAAATGACAGTTTTATAAAAATGTTCATCTGGGAGGAATCCATGAAGGATGTATGGATCCTGCAAGGTCAAAATCGACTCATAAACAACACCTATACATAGAGTTCTTCAAAATCATGAAGAACCACATGAATTGAATAGTTTCAAAGACAATATAAACAAATTATATCCATGAATGAAACCAAATGTAATTATGGGATGGAAGATGATATTACCCCCATGAAAAACCACCCCCCATGAAAGAAAAAGTTTATGGTATGGAACACTACCAAAAGCATCCACAAATGAAATGAAAACATATATTGGGATGGATGGTGATTTATTCCCCCACGAATGATCACTCCTTACAAATTCAGTTATTTATCGGTCGTGGTGTCCTCCTTGGGCTCCTGTAATAGAATCCATGTGGAATACCACATATGACTAATTATTTCAATTTCTGGTCCCCCTATTATTATATAAAATAGCAGTAAGGGGAACCATAAGAAGAATATTTAGGATTACAATGATGAGGAGACAAATATAAAGAGGATCCATTTAGAAAAATTGAGAGAAACCAACCCGTATCTAGTAGGTAATCCCCCAATATATCATTAAAAAGAATAAAATTCATCCAACTATCATAAAACTAAAAAACACTTTGTAGGCAATTCAATGAGGAAGAAATATACGCCGTCTTTCTGGGATAGAACCACGCCATGAAAAACATTATGTGGGTAGAACAAATCCCTATTTAGAAAATTTATTTTTTGGTGGGACCATACACAGTGAAGAAATATACTATTGGGGTGGGACACATCCCAATGTAGAAACACGGTATGTGGGTGGAACTGTATTACGTCTAGCAACCCATGATATAAGAGAAACCCATGTTTGTGTGGAGTAATGATATGTCTAAGATACCCCCACTTTTGATGAAACACATCATACTGAGGTAACCCCATCCCACATAATAACATACTACGTGGAATGGGGAATCCTAGTCAAATATACTCTCCACTTCAAAGAAATACTCTCTATAATATCATCAGACCCCACTTTTTCCCCTCTGTGAACAATTATGATGTCATCATGACAACACCACTTCTAAATACACCTAACATATATGATCAGACTATTGAGCACATTATTATTCCCACTATAGTATATAAACAAATTGTAAGAGGAGTCACATGTGTAACCTCATTGATATGAGGTAACAAAAGAATGTATGTAAGTCCGTATTTTTATGGTAACGAGGGTTCTAACCTTGAATACGCTCACATTAAACTACATATTATAGGTATTGAGGGGAAATGCTAGCCATTTCCTATGATGAGGGGTGATTTTGATCCCTCCTATCTTCCCTAAGGACCAGTACAGTACCTCTCCTAGAGTAATTCCATATCCTTTCTGGAATGATGCATCAATCTTTCTCCTCCTAGCTATCCTAGGATGGATTAGATGGGTTATCAAATATTTCTATATTGGTTACGAATATAAAAGTTGTTACAGGTACATTTATATCCCTCTCTCTACCTTTGTTTTCCAATATCAATCAACTAGTGGATAATGTGGATCATGTGATCATTAGATCTACTAATTCCTCTAATTTCTAAAATGGATCATGACTCATGTGGGCAGAGATGTTAGTGGAAATGATGACATCCACAGAATGATGAAACCAATTGTGCCTCTTATTCATTATATTCCCCAACCATATCTAACTAAACCATGCCTCTTATATGTTATAATCCCCAATCCCATACCCCAACCTTCAATGGGACTTATTCCAAAAAAATCCATGACAAACGTTACTTCTCAAAGAAATTTATATCTATCTTCTTTTTAAATGTGTAATTTCCTTGCGTAAAACCCAGACACATGGGAATGAGTATAAGTGTATTTCAAATCACACTGAACTAGGTGGTATTTGATTCAAAACTAACTTGGATACATAGGAGTCCTCCCAGATGACCAAACCCAACACCCAAATTCACCTAAATATTCTATAAGACACATTCCTTGTACATTAATATGTATCTATGAGACCACATATCTTTTAGGTCCCTAAGGCTAACACAACATAATCCCACACTTTTCATGACCTAGAAACTTTATCTTACACGTCCTTTAAATAAGTTGTTAAACTGAATGGTTTGGTTCTAGTCACATGACCTTAAAAAGGTGATGTGTCCTATTATGTGGATCTGAATTTTGGGTTCAAATTCCTCTCATAAGGATATGTAGGATGAATATCTTATAGATTTGATCCTAATATCAAAAAAAATATGTATCCCTATATAAGAAAATAATCTAGAGAATCTCACCATATGACTTAAACTATCATTATTATAATAAAATTCCAAAGAAACATCGAACCTTGTATGAAAAGGGTACCGTATATGGGGAACCGTAGATACATACAGATTACTATAAAACCAAGAGTGTTCATAATTGATCATTAAATCAGTTTGAATCATATAATTTGTAATTTGGAAGGACCAAAGAATTTATGTACATATATTAAATCTATAATATAGTCCCGTAATAGTAAATAGTTCCCCCAAAATGATGTGATGATCCCAAAATTCCATCCCCTCGACCAATGTGAGTTATTAAGTATTGTTGGGAAAGTTTCCCAAAAAAGCCTTCCTTTGGAATGTAGGTCCATGATATATCATGGATATGATAGAAAATAGATGATTAGAACACTATAAAAAAACTTATTAGATAATGTTCAGAAGTAGTAACCTAATGTAAATGATTTTACAAACCTCAACCCCCAACAATCAACCATAGGGCCAGTAGACCAACATCGAGAAAAAATTATGTGATTTGTTTTTGGATTTTACAATAAATAGTAAGAGTTGGTTATTTTTTACACATGTTTTTTGATTATTTTATAATAGAGTTAATTTGTTTCATGTTTATTAATATATGGATAGTGGGAATTTAGGTAAGAAATCTCATTTATCTTATTGAAAATGCTTTATCTAGAAAATAAATGTTAGAAACGTGTAACATCATACATGTTATTATGGGTATTTTGGATTGAATGATTCTAAAACATTACATGAAAAAGTTACATGTACCTTATATTTTTTATGTATTTCAATATGAATTAATATTATTGGTATTTATTTTTAGCTAAGTATAAAAAATATATAGTTGTATAACAAAATTTACATTAATAGGGTTAGAAACTATTGATTTGGTTGTATACATATGATAACCAAACTAAATTGGGAAATAACTCATTAATGAATGGAATAAATTATATAATTTGATAAGATATCTAAACCCACTCAAAATAAAAAGTGTAATAGATATTTTAATGTACACACTTCTAAATACCATTATCATAAAAACAGTTAGGTTAATAAAAAAATTATGACCATGGATAATCTTTTGTAAGGAAAGAAAAGTATGGGTAACCCAAATAATATTATTTTATTTTATGTAGAATGATATTTAAGATACAGATAACATTGAATAACTAAAATTTATAACACCAAATCAATAATTTTTTGATAATTTATATTATTTAATTAAGAATAGAGTTTTCCACTCAACAATGTATGATATATAAGTCATATTATTAACATGATTGTTGAGATAAATAGATAAATGATGAAAGCTGTTCTAAATATTACCTAATTCATTAGTTAAATATGTATCTAATTATTATAATAGATATTATATAAATCAAAGTGGATCATCATTTTATGTAGAGTAAATTTAATAATTTTTTTAATGAAATGCTTATAAATTATGATAATCAATTGATAAAATAAAATGTTGTTGATAAAATGATATTATAATCATCACTAAATTTTATTTCTTTATATATATTTGATATTTTAATACTTAATTGAATCATATTGTAATACTAGAATAAAAATTTATTAATAATAAATAATTAATAAGATATTTTTTAACTATTAGAATAAACCATTCCTGATTAGCTGATTTTTGAATCCATTCAATAATTTGATAAAGACACACACTTAAAGTAAAATAGATATTACCTTGGTGTGTCTACCCTCTTGATTTTTTCCAGGTAGATGAATTTAAAATTATATTAAAATATGGATGAATTTAAGATGATTGATAACCTAAAGTGACACAATGAAGAATAATATAAGGATTAGATATATGATGCTTCAATTCTATTATTAAAATTACAAAAATAAGGAAAATTAGTCTCCACATATGTTCTCAATATGATTAGGTTCATTAATAATTTTTTTTTGATTTTCCCTTTATGAAATTATCAATCAATGGAATTAATTCTGAATCCATTACAAAAAATGATATGATATTTCAGTCGAAATATTATTTCAATTATTTAATGAAAAATTTACCTTATCTCATCATTATATAAAGGATTAGTTAGATAGATGTGGGTAATTTGGGCTCTGGTGTTTAATTGATAGTATAGAAGTGTAAAATTTTAAGACAAGAGTGGAAGAATGTTCATTTAGGGTATAATAGTTATCATAGATCACTAAAAAATAAATAGGTGTGATGTTGGAAAAAAATTATTACATCATGAAAATAATGGATATTAGAGAATATATTTCCTTGAATAACATGATAGGGCTAAGAAACTTTTTTGATAATCAATGATATGTGTTAATATTATAGAAATGTGTACTTCAATTGTTAGGGTCTATGAAACATACTCTTTATTTTATAGTTATTGAAAATACATCGGATTTCATTATTAATGGTGATTAAATTTATAGAGCTTTAAATTTTCCTTTAGTTTATATTGTGAAGGGTAATTATATTGAGAAGTGGTATTATAAACATTAAATAATTGATGATTTTAATATATGGTGTTTATTTGAACTCAATTCCTTTTGCTGGAATGAAATGTGTTTTGTTGTAAAAAAGAGTTTTATTAAGTAATATGAGATGAATGTTTTTCAAATGTGTGGTTTATGATTCTTACAGAGATAGAAATTTTTTCGACAAAATATGTTAAAGGACTTTTTTACTAGAATAATTTTTTATCAGAATTTTTTAACAAAATATAAATGAATGAATTACCAACACTCGTTAGAGGAACACATTAAAAATTAGGTATTCTTTATATAAATTTCTGTAAAACCATAAAATTCCTTATGATAATTTTTTTTAATAATTTATTTTTAAATTTTCATAATAATAGAAATAAATTATATTTCCTAACATGGAATATAAAATATAATGGAAATATATTTTAGAGAGAATTTATCTTCTAAGAGGATGGTGGAAGTATCTTTAAAAATGGAGAGGTTAATAGTGTAATTATTATAACATTATACTATTATAATACAATGTTAAATTAATTTACATCCTAAATGTTTTTAGTTTATTTTTGTTTAGAAATATTAAGAAGAAAATAACTACCTTAAAATTTATAATGAAATTATCTCAAAATAATAGTTTTAACTATTAGGTTCCATTAATATGATATTATTAATATTAATATAATTAGAATTATTGAAATATTAAAATGTTTTTGACATGATAATATTTTTATAGTAATTTAATGAAAATTTATTATTATGATAAAATAATTGAACTTGTGGATTATGAATCATGATCTCACCATTATTAAAAATAATAATTATACATAGATGTTGACACATTAAATGTGTTTATTGAAATGATTTATTAAATGAAAACATAGTTATATGGGGTGATTATGTAATCATGTAACAAACATAAAGATACCTTAAATGTATAAAAACTATAAGGTCTCCCTAGTGTTATTCCTGGAGAAGCACTGAAATATAAAAAACATATTATATCACAACTTGATCAATATTTTATATTGGTGTATACATGTCATTAAGTGACATGGTAAATAATCATTCAATGGATGACTATGAGTTATCCCTAACTAATGGTAATTATTATGATTTTTAGGGTATGTGAAGATTAATGTGAATTGGATTTTATATAGAGACACACAATTCTATCATGAGGTATAAAATTATTATTATATGAAAAATGACACATTTAGAATACCACATGGAGTGTAATAAATTATATTCTTGGTATACTAGAGGTGTATATTTCTTATTAATTCTCATTAGCTAAGTTGGATAAGAAATATAGAATGAAATAATTCATAATATTTTTAATTTCTTGTAAAACCCATTATAAAATGATAATTATGGGTAGTTGGGTTTATTTATGATCATTTCATAGGTTCATTTGAATTAAAAATAAATTTCCCTCTCATACAGTGAGTATAGAATTTGGACCCTCGAATGAGATAGAATGAAGTCATGTGTGACCATGAATAGATAAATAATATATTATATGATTATATATTTGGATGTTGAGAATAATATATACACATATCTTAGGAATAACATCATGTTATGTGTCCACCTGTCTAGTCAATCTATAGTAAAATAAATGAAATTTTTTTATATATCAAATATTGAAATATTATGTCTCATGTTTACTTGATTTTATGTATAAAGAGATTATATAACTATGAATATTATATGAGATACATATGAATGAAATAAATATAAGAATATATTTTATTGATATAAATTTTTTTTGATTGGAAATTATATTAAATGTAATTAATATTTTCACAAAAGCCTCTATTTTTATGAAATCATGAAATATATAATTCAATGTTTTTAATCAACTACAGATGCCATTGTGGTGATAAAACATGTTCTATAAATATGGATTGAGATTTTTTTAAAAAAAGAGAGCTTCCACAAATATTTTTTATTGACATCCAAATGGGGTTATGAGGTATTTTCACAAGTTTTTATGTATTATAAAACATAGAGTGAGAATGAATAATTATTTTTCCAAAAAGAAATTTTGAAGGATACCCAAATAGAGTTTTATATATGGTTTCAAAACGTATTACATATAATATGTGGTGTAAGTTATAAATTCACCTAATTATAAAATATTTTACTGATAGTAGGAGATTGTTGGAGATATTCCCTAAAACATTGAATCATAATGTAGAAGTCATCAATATTTTAAACCATAATTTAAGTGTACGTAAATAATCTTGTCATTTCTTATGTTACTGCTGTAATAATTTTTTTATCAGTAGTTAGTGTTTAATTTTAAATATTTAACATTTATTCATCCATGGAGTTATAAAATATTTATAACATTCACTACTATTTGAACATTATGAGAAGTGTCTATGGTTAAAATATTTAACTTATTAGTGATTATAATAGGTATAATCCTCAAAGATTCAATATATTTCATATAATATTGTGATAGTAATTTGATATTCTGGTATTGGAAATTCTATATATAAACTATAAACCACAACTTTCTCTCTTTATTTTATTCATCATTATTGTTGGCATTAGTTTGAAACAAATACATCCTAGGGGTTGAGAGATATGTTCAACATTTCCATATCCTAGGAGTAAGAATTATCTTGGTTTTTCATAGTGATATTAATCATCCATGATGAATAAAGAATAAGAAGGAGATCATGTCCAATGAAGAAAATGTATATTCTTTTTTTATTGTTTATATATTCTCATTCCAAATGCATGTATGCTAATTTATTTTTGTTGGAATTATCTTGTTTATTCTACCTTGGATAAGTGTTTTCCATCCCATTGGATATCTACGTATATTTAGAATCAACCCATTCAAATTATCTCTCCCATTCTATATTATTCGCTCATTTTCTCTCAATAAAAACAGCAGCATTGAAAAAAACATAATATCTACAATAAAATTTCTATTTAAACATCATCAAACTAAATCATGGTAAGAAATTTTTAATTCTAAAAGTTCATTTCCCTTCTCCCTCAATGATTTTTGATCCATAATATTTTATAAAAATATTAAAATATTATATAAATCATGGTATACCATTTATAATAATTTTTTTATTACAAAATTTCATAAGAAATCATGTTAAACTATTATATCGGTATTTTAATATCCTGAAATTTGTTATTCAAAATACCTAAAATGGTTCCTCCTTATCAAATAATGTGGTTCAATAGTATGAACAAAAAAAATTTCCCAATAAAATATAATGTTTCAATAATATCTAATTGTGATTTATTATAAATATACATCGCATGTGGTATTGTTTCTATAATATAAAAATGTGTTTAAAAAGGTATTCTAAAAATAAATGTGTTATCACCTGTAAATCTATTGAATTTTATTATTTTATTAATAACACAAAAAACCCAACTTGGGAGCGTATCCCAAACACAAAAATGTATTCTCTCTTGTTATAACCAATCATACAGAACAAATTCTAAATAAAAAAAAGTGATAAAATTTTAATGAAAATTCAATCCAAATTATATATTAATAAAAATATATATTAAGGATATTTTTAAATTTTTTTAATATTTTATAATATTTTTATATAATTTCATAATATATTTTATAATTGAATAATGTATATATTAAACAATAATAATAATGTTATTTATAAGAATATATATTTATTTGAAAACAATAATATTTTTTATAAGTAAGATAATTTAAAATAAAAATTATAAAATGAATGTATGTAAATTTCAAACATCAAATAAACCTACCAAAAAATATTGTATCTTAGAGTAAAAAAAGGTCAATGATCTCAAAAACATTATGGAATGGAAGGAGAAAAAAATCTCAAAAAATAGTTATATATTAACAATTACAGAAATCATAATATGTTTTGATGAAAATTTATCCATTTCCCATTAGAAAGAAACTTATTATAAACCACTTTCCTCATCATCAATCACATAATTAAATTAAATTTTAGTAAAATAATAGATGGGGTGATTTTCAAGACATAAGATAATATAATGATACTTTTTTAAAAACATTTTAAAAAATTTACTAATATAATTTTGTTACGAATAAATAAAAATATAATTTATTTCATTAATAATATTAATATATTTTTATAAAAATTTATACATATATAATATATTAAATAAATATTATGTTTTAAAACATCATTTATAAAAAATTATAATCCCAATTGATTATGACTCCCTTGTCAACGATTCCAATGAAAAAACTTTACGTATTTGTTGAACCCGCCCCCACAATTATATCAAACCCTATTGTTTCATTTAATAAATTTTATAGAGGTAAAATAAAATAATCTTGAAATATAGTAAATGAAAGATAAAATATTAATAGTTTGAAAATGTAATTTTTACTCCATAAAAAAACTTTTTCCTAACATAATTTGAATTATAGTGGGTAAATGTTAGTGATATGTTATATGTTCATGAATTTATATTTTAGCATAATGGATTTACTGAGATTAATAAGGTGATAATATAAATATATAGATCCCTACACTATCAATTTATCAATACTATGATTCTTTTTTATATATAAGATCATGAAAAACCTTCTATTATCTTTCAAATATAACCATACATATTAATCAACTGAAATCATATGAATATAGGTTTTCAATTAATATATTATAAGAATAGTAATAGTTCCAAATATATAAACAATAACCTAAATATTTATTATTCAAAAATAAAATAAATGAAAAGCATGTTACATTAAGAAAATATATTTTTTTAATTCATAAAAAATAACATATTCCTCACATAGCGAGTGATTATTTTAATGTATTAATCTAGACATTATTTTTCATCCCTCTCTTGTGATATATAATTGAAATTATATGTCATTATCTAGATCAATAGTAGAATTTAAATTTTATATATTCCATATTTTATAACCTAATCTTCTAACTTTAATCGAATTTCCTCTTCCTCCTCATTAATCCACTATGGTAGTTTTAATTTCTCATAATAAACCAGACCCAAAACATTAATTAATGATTCATCAATATTAAAATCATAATAAATTTCCATTTTATATTTCAATATATCATATTTACTATTATCTATCATTTCTATCATCTTGGTTTCCTAAACTTCCATCCTTTAAAACAATTTCTATCATTCCAACATTTTGAACATCCATAAATTTAATTAACATCACCTCCCATTATTTCATATTTACGTCTCATTATAAATTTTATTTTCCTCAATTTTTTCATACATAGGTTCAATAAGATTAAATTTTACATATTATTTTCTAATATTAAAGAATATTTCACTATTATATACATTAATAAATGATATCCTAGTTACAAAGAATAGTGTTATCAAAATAAATAATGGTTATTCTACATCACATATCTGGATAATTATAAATCCATTATAAAATATAAGCATTCATGACATCACTGAAAAATATTACAACAGTCAAAATGGTATTTTATTGACATGTTGGATTGTTTTGGTAATACCCTTGTTAGTTTGAACTAATATAATAACAAATTATTGAATATATTCTAATATATTGATTTTATATTTTCCACTAAGTCGAATTTAATTTTTTGAAATATTTATAAACCAATAGTTTTATGAATTTAAAACAATTCTGGGATATTATATCATTGGATGTGTAATTATTCGAATCAGAGTTGAACACTATTCATTTGATAAGATTTCCACCATGTAATTCAGATTTTTAATACTTTATTACAACCCTATTAACAATTTATCATATATATACATTTAAGAAATTAATTAACTTAAATAAATTCAAAAATAAATATTTTTAAAGATCTTGAGAAATGTTTTATATTGTATCCCCAATTTTTAGCAATATATTTTTTTATAAAATTCCAAATGATAATTATACCATGTATAAAACATGGTTCATAAAACCTAGAACACCCAGTGAAATTATTAACCTACAAACAAGAAACACCCCTAAGGAGGGAATAATTTCCACAAAGAAGAGTTCTTCTATCAATATAGGGATCTCCATTTTTGGAAAAATGTTTGGGAAACTTCTGTATTAGTATAAATACTCAATAATAATAGAATGATAATAATAAAATTTCATTATTTTGAGAAAATATATCATAAATGATTATAATGCTTCATTTATGTGGGATAGAATTAGATAATAACATCTGTGAATATCAACTTGGGAAAAATATCTTTGTCGAAATGATTAATGACAGGGTATCTAGTACCCATAAGGCAAGCCGTGTTATTCCCCAACATCAATTTACCAAGACATAACCAGAGTGGATATTCCAAAATACGTCATCCATGCCTCTCTATAAGAAATTGGAATCTGTGTATCATTGATAATCCAAAACGAATTATGTGGGTATACTATACCATTAGTAATGACATCCATACACAATGAATGGGAAAAATATAATAATACAAAAATCAATCAAAAAATGAGTACGAAAAATTTAAGTACAATGAAATCCATGTAAATATATATATATAAACTATGCTACCAATGTTTCAGAACAAACTAAATTATTCAATATATGAATATAATGAATTAATATATTGTATAATTCCTCCAGTGTTTATTATGGTACAACTACCATCTCCACATTCTACAAATTTTCTCCCTGTTGTAGGACACTTTTCCATACGTGGGTCTCAAATCATGAATTCTGTATCCATATAAATATAACCATGTTGGGTGTGAAAAATGTAACCTAGTATTATACAACCAATTTTTCATTAACATGTACACATTTTTATGAAAAGTTTATTCCATGATAAGAATATATTTGTAGGAAAAGACAAAAAAATAATATGTTCAGATTTTTTTTTTGCTAAATAAGACACCATGACTCCTTATGGTTTATTATTTTACTTCATATAGGATTTATAATAATAAGGAGTCTTATATGATACCATGATCTATCCATAAGGCTGGTGAACATGTTTCACATTAATCTCAATGAAGTGAGCCAAATCGGGCCATAGAACCGTTGTGATCTTCCTCTATCAGGAGATAGGACTCAATAATTTTAAAACATATCATGTGTCACTATTCGGGCCTCAATTAAGTCATATCATGTCTATGCGATCAATTATTCTATATGGTCTTAATGACTTTGAATAATCTTCTATGGGAAAGGTGTTATGTTCATCCTGACATACCCTATGTTATGGTCCATCATCAACATCATCACATTTCATGAATAGTCCCCCTCTTAGGTATAACCATACCATCATGGCCCAATAATCTCATGTACCATAAAAACAACATCGGGCATGAAAAATAAAAATTAAATGATAAATGATAATAATATAAAATATATCATATTATCAGAAAAAAATAAAAAAAATAAAAAAAATGAGACCAATAATCTTATATGGTCTTACATAGTACTTTACCATTCTCATGGAATCAAGCATCATATATGGGAATCATGGGATACACACACATCTGAACACCATCAATCATTTTCAAACGACTTATACCAACAAGCGTACCACATCAAGTAAAGATGAGTATACAAGTACCCAAACATTGTTCAGAATTTCATACATAATTTTTTTGTGTAAAAAAATATAAACTCATTGAGAGAAAATTACAGAGTCATACCAATATCTAAATAAATTTAACTTGAACACTAATAACTCCAAAAACCAATCCCAACACAAAAAATCTAGGTTCTAGAACAATATTCAAAAATATTTTAACTCCAAATAATTTGATCAACACCAATATACCACTCAGGATGAAAATACATTGATAGAATTTAGATTAATCAGTGAAGGGATACCAATGTACTAGATCCAAATATATTATAAAAGTGATCCAATAATTCATCATTATATTGAATTATATTCCATAGATCTAGAAATAACAAGCCATATGTATTTTTCATTTCAATGGAAGAAGGGTTGATCAAGAATAATCCTAAAGAACACTGGTTCCTGAATCACTATCCATATTTTTCAAGTGTTAACACTATATGATCTACCAAAATAAATCATGTATGGTAATTAATTCTACATGTAAGGGTTATGGAGTCTCTAGGATCAAGAGGTATTTCAACGGAAGAAGAATAACTCAAAATTGGTGATTAATGGCAATTAAAATTGATTTATGCTAATTCAAACATTGGAACGTGGTTTGATCACCTAGTTTTCCAAACAATCATCCAAAAACATGAGTATTACTTCCTCTAATGGGAATGTTTATGGTTACACTCATTGTATCAAAAACCACATACCAATAATAAATTTTTCCATATGAACATATCCCATGGTTTTTCATGTGAGGACACATGGAGTGATACATAGTGTTCCTTAAATGTGTGCCACTCCAAGTACCACAATATCTAGTTAAAAATTTTCAAAGAGTGTCATAATGGTATGTTAAAACAATAATCTATCCAAAAAATACCGAAAATAACTCTATGAGTATCAAAAACTAACCAAAAACCCTTGAAACAGAGGGAAAACAAAACATTGTTCAAAATTACTTGAATAAAGGCCAAAAATTACTCGTATTGTACCTAAAAATATAACGTCATTAAAATATCCTCTATTAATTCTTATCATCCTCAATAATATTCTTTAATCCTTTTTATTGAACATGTCATGCTAATAGGACTAAATAACTTACTCACACTCTCAAGATTACACCTACATCCATCCATGATTCCATATGATCTAAATAACTGGAACTATCTAATCCAATAACACCTTGTAAATCTATTATATAATATACTGTGTTCATTCCTTGTGTAATGAATCTGTATCTATCGCAACATAATTTCATTTAAAGACATTGATATGATCAACAATGTACTTACATATATAAGGCACATGAAACGAATAATTAATACCTTAGAATAGAAGAAAATTTTCTAGAAGGTATGTCGCAATCTAGAAACTTTCCTAAATCTCAAAGAGTCTTGAAAATCACATATCTAGGTCTCCTTGTATATGATAACATTGATTCCCTAGATGATGAGTCACCCATAATAAATAAATTTCCCTAATATTGAACTCAATGGTTCATATCGTCTAGTAATTATATGATTACTTCTAACAATAAATGGTGGTTGACTTATTCATGATCAGTTTAACTCTATCCAAGTTCTCCTATACAATATTTGTCCCTACCATTGTTGTCTCTCCAACATCTTTCTATGAATTAGGTGAATAAAAAAACTAAATAAAAAACCCCAATAGATTCCATCTAAATATAATCATGGAATCTTTTTATTATATAAATTCATAAAAGACTATATTTTTATCCCATGATCCACTGAAATCTAAGAAAAATGATGTCAACATATCCTAAAATATTTGTATCATCCTCTCTAATTGACCATCAATATATAGATCGTACATTGTACTCAATTTAGCTGAGAATCCAAAATAATTTGCAACACCTGATAACATTGTGATTTGAAAAAAGGGTCACTATTAGATAAAATAATTGAGGTAACTCTATGTAGGTTTTAAATATCTAGTACATATATACTTATCATATCCCATATACAGAGTGAGTATAATTGATTATCCTGATATGAGAATATTTATCGAATGATCAGAAATCACTAAAAATGTATGATGACTTCTTAGGGTCTGAGGTAACTCCATCAAAAAGTGTATAATAATATCATAACACGTGAATAATCGCATTGAATGTCAATGATTAAACCATATAGGATGTAG
This sequence comes from Viscum album, assembly GCA_963277665.1. Taxonomy (NCBI): domain Eukaryota; kingdom Viridiplantae; phylum Streptophyta; class Magnoliopsida; order Santalales; family Viscaceae; genus Viscum; species Viscum album. Next base: position 185,063,665 of record OY728133.1, on the reverse strand, counting down.
ATTCTCGAAAATTATTCTCATTAAGGAACGTCGTTGTGAAACAAAACTAGTGATATCCATCATTGTAGTTGGCCCCCATAAATAACGTTGAATATCATGGTACATAATTCATAACCACAGATGCTCTTTTATTTTTTATGAATGATAGTATCTCATAATATCTTATCTTTAATATGTTTTAACTACAACCTTCCCATGTATGTGTATTGTGTCATCATCATCTACTAAATGTCATGGAACTGGGTCCCTATCTTCCAATAATTATCACATCACCACTATCACAACCTGACACACTAGGTATTGAGATGTGACTCCCCAAGAAGGCCTCCAATAGGCTAGGACCGACTTCATGTGCTAAGAAAGCATATCACACAAAGGGTAGGCCTTTCAAAATGTCACTTTTATTCAAACACCCATATACATATTCATCCAATAGTGGAGTGTTAATAATAATTTTTACAAAAAAAGAATTCATACATATATCACTCAACTAGAGTCCATCATAAGTAATATAATGGAAAAATATAATCCTAGTAAAAAATATTAAAGCATCAAACCTGATTATACATAGGATATCACTGTCAAATAAAAAATCTGAAAATATCCTCCGCCATGAATCGATATTCACCATAGTTAGTCCAGCTAACTAAGTTATGCCTACTCTAGGACATCCTAGAACTCCATTGAAATAACTATTATCTTCACCAAACACAACATGTTCGGGAAAATCCTATGTAGGGGTGAGTATAACAATACACATTAGGCACCCCAAAAACCAAAAATAAGAGGGATAATCTAAAAGATGACAATCCACTAAACTAAACCATTCGAAAACCCATTTGTTGAGAAAATACATATTGAACAATAATTAGATATAATTGACTATTAATCTCAATACACATGGTATTTCATCTGTGATATGTGATAAAAAACAAGAAATGAAATAAAAAACCAAGATATACTCATCTTATACAACAAGTATCTTGAGGTCCTCACATCATATATTGCCACATGATTCTACTCAAGGATCAATGGTTATAATCATCTAGAAGCACCCACTCCATGTGTCTTACCATTATAGATGACACTGACCTTGGAGTCTCACTGTATGGAGAAAAACTCATTTTTTTCCAACTCTAGATCCCAACACCATTGGTCTAAACACTTCTTACATTCTCCATGAGCAAGGTCATAGGAAACCAAGTGGAGAGGCACACCCCTCACATATGCACACACTCAAGGGAGTGTTACTCCAGACTATTGGCCACATTCAACCTCTCTAAATATATAGTGTATGGAGGAACCCTCACAATGAAAATACCCCATAGTCGAGGGATTACTAGTTCCTAACCATGATGTGAGACAATTGAACTACCCACAGGGAGAGGCCCACACTTCACTGAATCTAGGGAGCACTACTTTCTAACTGCCTGTCATGATTTCCAAGAAATTGGTCATGATCCCTGCAACTATTCTTGATAGAAGAGGGAGATGAAACTCTATTAGGGGACCTTCCCCACCGCTACTCAAAGATGGTGGAGTAATACTCTATTGACATAGGACCCTCATCATATTTATATAGATGTTTCAACTCTACTGATCTTATAATACTAGGGTACTCACACCCTTCCATGATAAGGGAGTATGATCCATTGGATAGAGGGACCACAATGTTGTATGAATGGGGAGTACCAACTCTATCGGATCATCACATATGTAGGTCCCACGCACTAGTATTACAGATGAGTTCTTACACCATTGATAGAGGAACCACATTCTAGCATGATATGGGAGTACCAACTCTTTCAAAACATCATGTAAAGATGAAACACACCCTAGAACTATTGGGGAGTACCAAATAAATGGATATATTGTTCCACACATTTTAATCATAGGAGTGTACCAACCCTATTTCCACAATGATTATGGAGGGCCCACCCCATGATACGACAAGGGATCTTTTTCTCCATCTGCAAAATAGATACAGGGGACTCGTACCCTAATCAAACAAAGGAGAATTGACCCTATGAGATCTAATCCATGGGTAGAGGATCCATGTAATATTTTCATGGGAGTTTCCTCTCTACCCATATGATTAGTTTGGGAGACCCATATCATATTGTGATAGGTGAGTACTAGCCCCAACATCTCTCTCTCTGATAAACTAGCCTGAACTCCATCATCATTTAAGCATCAATAAAAGTATTGTGATACTAGTCCTAACACATATTTGAACTACATCCATGGTAAGGGGAACCCTTCCCTATACCATCATGGGATCACATATCGATCAGACACATGAGTCTAGGGGGCCACTTCTTGTGAAAATATGTAAGGGTTTCATCCTAGACATCAGTCTAGTTATCCACCTTGATAAATATCCATGATTTAGTAATTTGTAAGTGAAATTTTATTGAATAACTCCACACGGTATCCCTAAATAATCCATGAGTGATGCCATTATTCTCTACGTAGGAACCAACTCATTATAGACTACTCACAAGTTTGAATCTGATCCCAAAAGAGAGAGATATTCTTTGTGTACAGTTCCAAGAGTAGTACATGACATGTACTAGGGTTTACAAGGAATGTAAACACACTTGAACACCTATGAAGTCCTTTTTTTACATGGATTGGCTATCCATGTTAACTTACATAGTGTGTTCGTCGTGTACATGTTGTATCTCACCTCATCCGGGCCTTCGACCATGTTCATCCCCACAAGGCATTACCATCCATGTCTCCCACATAGCACATACCCTTATTATAAGAATTTTCAAGATATATTCCCCATTCTCCATTCCCTTGTCCTCAACCTTTGTATGGAACCAAGTTCCCATATACTCTAGTCATGTACTTCCATATGGTCGTGTCTCTTGACACGACTTCCCTAGTAATGACTGCTGTCTAAAAAACATCGGATCACTAAATTTATTATACCCCTAGTACATGGTGTTTATTCCCAAAAGAAATTCTTCCCCAAACAAGATCAACACCCATCATGTGACCTTGACCTTAACACCCTGTTAATAAAAATTCCATAGGGGAATTCCCTATGAGGCTGCTTGAAATGACACATTTTCCACCATAACCAATAAATCGACCCCCATGGGGTCACTAAATGTTATCTAAGGGATATAAACCCTTAAAATGATTAAAAAATAGCACGGATAAATAAAACTCAAATCTACCAACCTCACCCAAGAAACACTGAAACATAGTCTTCATATCCATGCTCTGAAGTATCTACACTATGATACATGAGGGATCACAAAAAAGATCAATAATCAACGACACCTCCTCTCATTACTTTGACATTAGTTCATATTTCACTACCAAGGGTCCCCCAATCTCCCATGATAATATAAGGGTGGAAGGTCGAATATTGATTTAATTTTTACTAAATAAATACCCTCAATTTGTTATCACTCTAACACAAACCATCGATTGTGAACCATGAAACTATGAATTTTATATCGCACTAAGGATTAACACCATGTTCTGAACTCAACAACTTTCTTTGATAGCTAATATACGTCTCCGATCAAGAGTATATCCATTTTTACAAATAAACATCATCTGTTTGATACAAAATTTAAATATTTTCTATATCATTACTCCAAGGCTCCCCTAGACCCAAAATCCCATACAGACTCAGTGACTAGATTTATAAATATTCCAAGGAATATCACAAATCCAAACATGGAAAAACTGAATTCACTAAATACTACCAAAAATATTACTTTTAATTGCAAAAATTAAAAAACCTTGGTATAATGATAAAAAATGGGCTCTCCAATAGAAATCCTACACTATTGAGCTCATCATGGGGTTTTCATGCTTCCAACTAGTAAAATATCAAGGGAAACATCATGTACAAACCGAAACCAATATATTGAAAAAAATAGGTTTCCATCATGAAATAATGTTGCAAATATTCTCATAAATCACGATAAGTGGGGAAAGGCCTAGAACCCTTTCTACCTAGAGTAATTGGGTATAGCGGTGCACCACCTCACTAACTTGATACAGATGCTGATGTAAACTAGAAGTTATCATCTTCTTATGGTTTAAATATGCAATACCATCCTCATGTGACTGAAATATAAATATGATGAAAATAATAAGGGGTAACCAAAGAACAAAAAAGTGCTTTCCATGTGAACACACATGGTCTTACTATGACCTATGTTTAAAAACAACCAAAAATAAACCCTGCCCTGAATAGACTAGTAAAAGTTAATCATACAACACCTCTAAACTCTATCTAATATTGGTGGAACAGACTCATACTCATTGATTCAATTTCATCACAAAATGAGATTTGGGGGGGGGGAATCACCCCCTATTTAATGATTTCAAAGATGTGTAAAATAACACTTTCAAGATCATCATAATACACATCACACTTATATGGGTAGGGGACCCACTACTAAACATGAAAAGTGAAAAATGATCTACCGTTCTTAATAATCTAGGGGCACCCTTTCTAAGACAACAATGAATGTTAACGACCCCAACATCACTCAAGTGCTCAACCCTAATCATTATCCACGATTAAGAACTTCTTAGAAGCATAATGTTAGAATCACTGTACATTGTATCACCCAATCCAACGTGTGGGAAACCATTACATTATATATCAAAATATATCAGAATATGCTACACACATGCCTAAATATGAGCACCATAGAAAGGAGATACACTGGGTGAAAGATCCCAAGAAAAGTAAACAGTTTGTATTGGTATCCACTTGGTGTGTGATCCTTCCTGAACATGTGATTGTGCCCTATAATACATTTCCATGGCTGGTCATGTGTGCTTACACAACATGTACGTGGTGTATACATCATGTCTCACCACACTAAGATCTTCAGATATGTTCTTCCCACACTTTATGTCCATCCCTATCTTCCACATTGCATGTATCCTTGGTGCAATATTTTTCTTAGCTATTTGACCCCTTGGTCATTCCCTCAGCCCGTTCTCATCTACAACACCCCATCCCAGTGTACTCTGGCCTGGTAATTCCCCATGTCATATCTATTAATGTGACTTCTCTACCCATTTCCCTTGGCCACGTGACCAAGGATCACGACATGACATGTACCCCTAGTACACTATATATTGTCCCCAAAATGTGAATTCCCTATGAGCCACCTGAAATCCAATAGTTTACACTGAAAGCCACAAATAAAGACCCATGGGGTTCCGTAGCTGTCATATAATGGTTCTACATAAAAATAGGGATTTCTACTTAAAAATTAAATATACCCATATCGTGGTGAAATTCCAATGATATGGGTATAGTTCCATGATATGAAACCACAACACCATGATCTATAAATGATCATCCTCAAGATCGATGATCAACAAAATCTCATTTCCTAAGATTCACCCTAGTTCCACTCTCACACTTGGTGGGGAGTGTTCCACGTTAATTTCCATTCAAAAGGGGGTGAGAAGGTTGAATATTGATTTAATTTTTATTAAATCAATAACCTCCATGTAACCCCCTGAAAACACACTCCCTCGACTGGACACCCTACTCTACCATATTTAATATTGTGTCTAGGGTAATCAACACATTCTGAACTCAATCATGGCCTCATATTTCTAATCTAAGACAACACTGGAGAGCTATTCTATGTTAATAATGAAATTTTTTATGCATGATAAAACATATTATATTTTTTTAATATCACTAAATTGAGGCTCTCCAAACCCCATAATAACTTTCTATCTCAATAACTTACTTAAAAAATATTCCTAGATATATCCAAAAAACATACATGAAAAAATATAGTCACTAAATCATTCCCACATAAAGTATTTTCATTCCTTAAAATAAAAATCATAAGATGAAGGAGAAAAACCAATCTATCCACTCAAAATCCCACACCAGTGATCTCACCATGGTGTTTATGTGTTTCCTAGAACAACACACTTAGGGGAACCAAAAATACCAAACAACAACCAATTTCCATCTTATATGAGGTTGAAATTATGGAATAATATGGTAAAATTTATCATATTCCAAGATATGTGTGAAACATTAATCTCTTGGTCCACCTGGAGTCTTCAATCCTAGCAGTACACCACCATGCTATCCTATTCCAAATATTTGAATAACCCAACTATTCCCATCCAATCATGGATGAACTACACTGCACCATCCTCACTATTCATTCATCGAACCCTGATAAAAATAACACAATAGTAATAAAGAGAAATATATGGCTACCCATGTGAACATAATGGGTCTAAATCGGTCCTATTATTGTACACTATCAACCCAAAACCCCCTATAGAATGAAAAAGTCCAACACAATTGTCCACCACACCTTAAAACGTTCATCTTTTAGAATCAATGAATCACCCTCATGGATTTAGTCACATCACAAATACACATCTTCATTGTGGAAGTATACCACCCCCTTGTGAGTTAGAAGCTATGTCAAACAACACTTCCATAAGACCATATCGACACATCTCTTTATAATGGATAATACTTGTGAAATAATTTGAAAGAAAAAAGTACCTCCCAATGCTTTATTCCAATACTAAAATATAAATTACAAAGGAAAAATATCATACCTATACTAATTCTCAAAGCCTCTAGATCAAAGGAATTTGTAGTTTGAATATATCCCCGCCCATCCTCTTTCTCTGTAGGCCTAGTGCGGACCACCTGGGGGAAGTGATAGAAAAATATCTGACCATCTTCCACCGCTTGTTATTATCCCCCCTCCACTCCCATTTACACCATTATGAGGAAACCCTTTCTCCAAACACTTCCACTTATAGGGTGTTTCATCGACCTCTTCACTCTTTATAATACCATTGGTCAGATAATCTCATTCATGATATACCTTCCCATCACATGTGTAACACTCTCTCTATTGTGGATGAACAGATCCCCTACAGAACACATACATTGCATTCTCACTTGACTTATCCAGGGCATTGTTATTTCACCTCTAAAGTGATCATATCTACCTATTTCTGCCATCTATTTTAATGAATCATCCCCATGATAACTACTACAGACCACATCCACCTTTCCCTCCATTGGTAATTTCTATATCACCATAGTATTCTCTAGGACCGATGTATAAGATTTAAGACACAAGGATACTACACATTTTAAAATATCTCTTCTGAAGTTCTTCTCAGATTTCTTTGATCATAAAATGAATCTTTAACCATATCATGCTAGTATTGTGAATGGTGTGTGAACCCCACCATGTGCTCTTCTAAAAACGTGATACCCTATCAAAAGATAATAATATCCTAGATGTTCTTGGATATAAATGTGGCTGGATAAAACGCTTCCCAGGAGAGATGTTCAAACTCCTCCTAAGTGATAATCCCCTCATAATGGGTAAGAATCACCAGAATCCACCATTGTGTTACTGATCCCTAAAAACAAATATATACTAGGACCATCATCATATCAGAAGGATTCCTCAATGAGGAATAAAATTTCAATAACTACCTCAATCCAGTTAACATTATTCAAGGGTTTAGGGTCACCCAAATATCATTGAGGTCACTATCTCTAGAACTCCTAAAACTCACATTGCCTACAGACATCCTCCTCCAAATCTACTGGTACTACCTTCTACTAAATGGGAGGAATATCAAATAGTCAACCACCTAGATGTGCTACCTCATGATATGCAATATATATTGAAGCCTCATCACTGGGTGGATCATCATCATAATCTCATAGTGTAACCCTATCTAGATGTCATTAGTGTGGAATCCTAAAATAGAACCAAGATTATTCACTGTCAAAGAATATATATATATATATATATATATATATATATATGGAGCTAACATAAAAATTACATGGAACTGAAAACACATTCCTATACAATTCATGTACTATACTTTAATGAAGTCTAGTTCCCTTGTTTACCATGTCTACAAAAAGGTTATCATAGTTCTTGTGAATGGATATGTCATCATCTTCACCAACATTAGGGTACCCATCCTTAATGAAAAAATTTTAACACATTAACACTACTATTATGCAACACAAACCAAGATCTCTGCTACAAAACCTCTAATATGAGGTCCCAATGTGGAACCTTCTCCAATAACACTGTTTTTTACCCGAAACACTGAGCCCCAAATCTCTACACCACAATCTCACCTCTAATTTTCCATGGTTTGGAATCCTATGTGAAGATGGAATATTCTTATCAATATAGGATTTATCTTAAGTGACATTCTACAATAAAACCACATGCTTCTTCATGAAATAGTGATGAGATAATAATAAATGAAACAATAAATTAATAGAATTCATCTATCCCACAATGACTGTACAAAATAAGTATAAAAAGGGGGAAATAAAACCCTACAAAAAACCAAAAAAGAATCCAACTATCTCAGATGGAGGGTTTCATTATTAAATACATATTTTAGAATAATACTTGACCAAGCATTGAAAAACCCATTGGTCAATTTAGGTTACTAATCTCCACCTACTGTGAGTCCTCCTGAAAATCCATCAAATGTCATGTAATCGATGTAAGACACAAAATGTGTCAGAAAATCCTATATATTGGTGAGTATGAAAATACCCAATAGGGACCCCAAAAACAAAAAATAATAGGGAGAAACCAGAAGTTGATGCTCCATATATTCCATAGAGAAGTAACCAAAGTGAGAGTGAAACACCATCAAAACAACTCCATGTCTATACTCAACTATTCTGATCAATCCACAAGGTTTCTCAGCTGATAAATGTGAAGAAACCACATGGAATCTCTGAAAACCATAAAATAAACTCATATTAGACATAATGATTCATGAGTTCCAAACCTCATATCCAACCACATGATTATAATTAAGGATCAGATTGAACCCTCATCTTAGATACCTGACTCTACAATCCCTACCATTTTACATTGAAATCATCTTAGAGTCAAACTCAATCAAGAGAAACTGTTTATCTCTAACTATAGTTCCCAGTAGTAGAGGTTCAAAATAATATTCCTTTTACACCACACAAGGTCATAAAATCCCAACTAGAGAGGCATTCCCCTCCCCACTGAACATAATCAAGGGATCACTACTCCAGTGTATGAACAATGTGCATCCTCTATAAAACGGTAGATTATGTAGGGACCCAACCCTCATAAATTCTTCATAGCTATGTGAGTATAACCTCCAAACCATCCTGCATAACCACTATAGTTTCCATAAGTAGAGCAATGGACCTCACTATATCTCGGAAGCACTTCCTCTAAACAAGAATCGTGTAAAAAAGGGGATAGGCCCGCTCATTGAAATTATTCTCCATATCCAAGGGATCTCTAACTACAATGTAGTACCATATACTCACCACTAATCAGAGATGATTGAGTAATACATTATAGATATAGTTATTTCACTTATGTAGATGGGATTTCCATCCCAATATATTTGTTCTCACTATAGGGCCACACCATTACATGACAATGGAGTAGTAAGAATATAATAGAGTAACAACACTTGAGTATGAAAATTGAGTACCAACTCTATGTGATCATCACATATGGAGGACACACACCTTGATATGATATGCGAGTGTTGACATCAAGGGCTTCAGACCCACATCTTGGTATGACAGTGGAATACCAACTCTAATGGAAAATTACATATGGTAGAACTACACCCTAGAACCATCGGAGAGTACTGACTCCCTGGATAGAGGACCTGAACCGTTGCACCACTGGGGAGTACCAACTTTATCATCACAACGAGTATGGAGGTCATGCTCCCTAATACGATAGAGGTGATTTCTCTGCAACTACTTTAGTGATACGGGGGAACCACACCTAGACCAACCAAGGGAGTACTGAATCTCGGTGATTTACTCCATGGTTATAGGACCAACACCCTATATGTGGGAGGGGGAGCTCCATATCTACCCATTTGAAAGGTAAGTGAGACATTCACCCTATTAGAATATGGAATTACCAATCTAAATGAATACTTATAATAAAACAATGCAATATCCAACAATGGTCCGGAAAAATCATGATTATCATACAAAAATCACACCACTACAGTTGATATGGGACCAATTCCATGACACTATTGGGGAGCACCAATCTATCAGTCTCATGAGTCTTGGGGACTCACATCCTGAGATATAAGGTAAGTTTATTAACCACAAAATGATTCCAGTTATCCACCCTGACAACTATCCACAATTAATCACCAGATATATTTTTTGTACATATATCATTCCTTGTTTTATCGCCAAACCCATCATGAGGGGTACTATAGTGTAATACAAAGAAACTAATTAGAATAGAGTACTCATATACTTTAATCAAATCTATGAAGAAAAAGATAAACAGGGAAGGAGATCTCAAGGGTATTACATGGAATGCACAGTTTTCCCCATGGTGTATGACTCCGTATGAACACATGTTCATTTCTTATACTACAAATATTGTCTAGACATTTATGCTTACATGACGTGTACATTATGTAAACGATGTGTCCTGCCTCACCTGGGCCTCTGTCCTTGTTCTTCTTTACATAGCCTTGTTGTTTGTGTCTCCAAATAGCATGTACCCTAATAGATGGTGTGTACTATCTATCTGGACCCTCGGTCATACACTCATCCCAATCTGGTGGACGTCTCCCCATTATAATTTACTCAATCTATGCACTTCCACATGACAATGTCTATTGACATAGATTCTCTGTTCATGTCCCTCATCCAAATGACATGGGTTCACTACATAGTGTGTATGCCCATTACGTGGAATTTAACCCCCAATTTTCATCTTACGCATATGGGAAGAAAAAATGGCATGTGACCCAGCTCTACAGGTCTTGTGATCCAGAATTTAAAATTGGAATTGCCTAGGATCTACCGAAAATTCCTCAGTTTCCACCAAAACCCATTGGCCAACCCATACTCGGTCACTAAATTTTATAGAAAGTTTCTTAAGATGTATAAAAATGTATCAAAAAATTGATCATGATGTAAAAATCAAATCGACCTACATCACGGCGAACTGTTGATGCTTTGGGGGAAGATCCATTCTATGCAGCTGTAGTACCCCTGTCCATGAGAGATTTTTTTCATGATCGAATATTGGCATCACATCATATCATTTGTTTCAACTTGATTAATTAGTCTCTCAAGGGGGGGGGGGGGGGGTTCCTCGTATCTTCTATGTGAATAAATGGTGGAGGATAAATATATTTTTATGTTTTATTAAATCAATAACATCTATTTAAATCCCATTCAACACATTCTCTCAACTGAGCACCATGTACTGAAATAATTTATTTCAATCATATGGTAAATACCTTGTTATAAATAGAACCATGATCTCAAATTTATTATTTCAGAATCCACTAAGGATTTATTCCATGTTTGAAATTTAATTTCACAAGAATAATGTAATATGTTAAATATTTTTAATATCACCACACAAAGGCTATGCCAGCCCTATAATCCTGCATCGACTCAGTACCTATCATTTGAAATATTCCTAGAAATATCCTAATGAATTACATATAAAAACATGAGTAAATTAAAAAATGATCTTGGGATATTACTCATGTAATATCTCAAATATGTTTACTAACAAATATGTGATTTAGAAGGGTGAACATGTCATGAATCAATGATAATGAGATACATACATAAGACATTCTTCCATCCAAATCATAAGAATCCATTACTTCAGTGAATTCCACTCACCAATCTTTTTTCACTCCTTAATTTTATTAATAATATAATCTAAATTGAAATCACATTTTTTTGGATTCTAGGACATCTCAAAGGCAATCATCTAAAAATACTCTAGCTGGTTCATCTACCTCAAATAGAGATCCCATTGTGAGAATATTTATTCAACAATCAAATGGGTTTTGTTATAAAAAAATCATTTATAAGATAATTTAACCAACACATCAAGGTATGGGCCACATAATCCATATTTATGTCAAATTTTAGGTTGTTCTCCTCAAGGGGTAATATCTGACATTACCCATAAGCAACTACCTGATATTCTTTCATCAACACTACTCCCAAACCCCTTAATGGGGAATCATCATACAATGCATAAGAGAACGAAAAATCTTGTAATGACCCGAAAATATCATGGATTTTTTTTCATAAATTATTTTTAATTTTACGAGTCTGTGGCTTCTGACGGCGGTTGATTCTGAGGCCTGGTGTGACCAAAATCAATTTCCAAAGTTTAGCTCGGGTTTGTTCAGTAAATGAACGAGCGGGTTTTTCTATCTTTTGAACTGCTGCTTGGAATTAAAATCTTTGGGCACTGATGAATTCGCCACACCGGTAATTTCTTAACATGATATTTACCGTAGTTGCGTTCGCAATGGAGGAGAAGATATTTATTGGGGGTTTATTTAAGAAGTAAATAAATATTGTCAGAACAATTTTTATTTTATAAGGAGGTTAATCCCTCCCATGGGTAGTTAAGGGTGGGGCCCATAGCCACCTAACTACCCAAGTGTGGAGGTTAGATAGGTGGGGCCCACACGTTCCCCAACCATTTAATTTCCTCTAAACTCATTAAAAACCCCTCATTCAATTGGCAAACCCCCCATTAAATGCCAATCTATCCACCTCTCTCCATTAATTCATATCAACCCACAATTTAATTAGGATCCTTCCTCTTTCCACCCTTTTAATTTAATTGCCATCGTGTATAATAAATGGGGACCTTCCCTCTCTCTTCTTTAGTTGGTTGTCAATACATTTTATTTAATGTGGTGATTTAATTTTGGGAGAGTTTCTTAGCGTGGGTAATAAAATAATAGGAGGAGTCTATTATTTTATTTAGGGGGAGATATTTTGTTGTGTGAGGTAGATCAAGAGAAATCTTGAGGTTTTGTAAAAATGTCGGTCTCCGATGAAGAACAAATAAGAACGTCGGTTCCTCGAAGAACAACGATGTGCCACCAATCCTCTTCTTCGTGACAAGAGAGGAGACACTGCTTCCTCCTCGGCACACTCTGATGACGCCTACAAACCCTTTCCTCGTCACGCCATCTACCATGACGTCGTTGTTCGTCATCCATTATTGTGGTAGGGGAATTTTTATATTTCATTATAGGATTTATACGCTTGGAATGGTGTGTAATAGTTGGATGATGTTTTGAACCACTAACGCGGTGGGTACGGGCTAACGAACAAGTCCAAACCCACTGATATTTTGTTCTTGATGCGCAGAATATTCGACGACGACGAATGGGGACTGCAATGGAGATTGGAGGCCTTCGCTGTGATGTACGGGTCCCGAGACGACCACAGGCGCAGATGAGAGCAAAATCAGACCACTGGAATGAATCTGGGGGCTCGCGGAAGCCCCCAGTGGTGCGGGTCGCCTGCAGCAGCTCGCCGCCGCATCGGCTGCAGCAGCGGAAGTGGGATACCGCAGCCAAGCGGGATCTAGGGGAAACCGTGATGCCAACCTGGTGCCGCGTCCACGGAATTGGATGGGGGCCACACCCCCCCGCGCGAATCACTTTCCGAGATAGTGTACACCCCTGGCCAGGCCGGGGTGGGTCAGGCATACCAGACCGTACCCAGCCGGGCCAGGTCGTGCCCTACTGGGCCAGACCCAGACATGAGTCGGGTCTCCCGGTTTGGGCCGACCCAGGGGGGGTTGGGCCGGGTCGGCCCGGCCCTAGACCCCCCACTTCGGACCATTTTCGGCCTTTTTCTCAAAACATGTGCTACGGACCTCATATCAATACCCCGTCAGTTGTGTAGGAATCCTTGGATCGAGATGGTAATTTTGGTATATTTCACTCAAGTTTTTGAAAAAGTTTGTGAACGTCCGGGTTGGTTTAACCCGACACCAACTGGGCCCTTGGGGCGGAAACACTTATAACGTAAGGACAGGACGTCCGTTTGACATGCGGTCAACTGCGTTGAATTCTTCGTGATAAGACGGTCCTTTTTTATTTCTCTTTTTGGGGTTTGGATGCAGTTGTAGTATGGTCGGGTTGTTTTTAGCTTAAAAACCAACCGGGCCCCTCGAACAAAAAATCCAATAACTATCAGACCGGGCGTCTGATTGATGGACCGTCTATTGCATTGGGTTTTTTTGATGAGATGGAACTTTGGGATACATCAAATCTGGTATTCATGAATGTTGATGTATCAAATATTGTGCATGAGGAACAGACCCTCCCAGAATCGACCATGTTGTGTGTGGGAACCCTAGAGATGGATGTGACTACATCGACTTCTGTACTGGAATCCTTCGTGGGTTAGACAGCGGAGAATACCATACTAAAATTCTCTATGGGTTCAATGGAGATGACTGCTGTTCTTGTATCCTATGTGGGTCTGGAAGTATTGACCTCTGTACCTGTATACTGTGTGGGTCCAGCATAGTAGCTGGTCTTGTATCCTGTGTGGGTCCGACAGCTTAGCTGGTCTTGTATCATATGTGGTTCTGACAGATTAGACGAATCAGTGGCTACATCTGATCATCTCTATCTCTTTACGATGTATATACATGTTTGATATGAGTCTTGACATCAATCGTTATCAGTGATGTGATTGACTTGCTTTCCTGTGTGGATTGGGTTGTGCTTTCCTATGTGGACTGGGTTGTGTTTTCCGGTGTGGACTGGTTGTGCCTGGGTTTGAGAGTTGGATATGAACTGTAATTGATGACTTATGTAAATGTATGGTCATATACCTATGTAGATTCGATTGATATTTCGTGATTGTACCTTTACTTGTGGTTTATCTTTTGTAGATTCTAAGAGAACTTCGAGGGTCTCGGGGTCCCTACTGAGTATCATATGCTCACCCCCGCATGGGTTATGCCTAAACTACGTTGTGTTGGATGCAGACGATGGACAGCACTGATTGAGGTGGAGGCTTGTGGAGCTGGATGGTACCCGGAGGAGGACCACTTGGCGGGATGTACACGGAGTGGACGGCCGAACCTAAGAAGTGGTGGAGACTATTTGTACCCACCCTTCAGGTGGGATTTCCTGAGGATGACTTGGGGTTTCTATTTTACTTACTACTATTGTACTTTCCTTTCAGTTGTACAGTAATCTCAGTTGGGATTGTATAATGTCCCATTTACTTTTCATCACTTACCTTATACCCATTTTTATTTAGTGCTTACTTCACTTACGTACTCTTGTGTGTTTCTATTTACAATATAAAAGGAAATGTCATCCCTTTTTGGGGATTTATGCCTTCGGTGCTAGTCGCCATCCCCTGGCCTATGAAAGGCGGGCTTGGGGTAGTTACAGCATGGGCACCGAGGACGGGTCGTGCCAAATTGGTATCAGAGGAGTCAGTTCTACCGTAGAACTCTGGACTCTAATCTTTCATTTCTGCGAATCAAAAGTTATAAGAGTATTTAGTGTGGTTTTTAATCGATGTAGTCTAGTGTTGGTGCGGTGGACGACGAATCCATACACGAGGACCTGGACCTCTAATCTCATACTCAGTGCACGAAACCACTAATTGTGTATGTGTTTCCTTTTAAATATTTTCTTTGTGATTACTTTTTTTCAGCTCACCAGGTATACGGTTTGACTGTGGTCCACCTGTTTCTTTTTAGGATGGCCCTACGAAGGCAGCCAGCCAGGGTTCCTAGTTACTTGCGGGATGGCTGCCCACCTAGCGATGAGGCCTCATTGTAGGGCCCCATTACAGTTGAGGCACCAGCGGTACCACTACCCACTGGACCATCGATCCTACCAGCCCTAGCAGCGGAGAGTGCACACCGCCTGCACGCGTTTCACGAGTTTCAGTGATAGAGGCTACCCAGTTTTTGTCGGGAGATGGATCCTCAGGTAGCCGAGGATTGGCTGGAGGCTATCGTCAGAGTCTTTAGACTGGTAGGGACACAACCAGTTCTTATGGTGATCCTTGCTGCGAGTCCCCTATATGCAGCTGCAGGTAGATGGTGGAGCGTATTTCTCCAGGTGCATGATGAGACATCTCCACTTTGGAAGGACTTTGAGAGCCTATTCCGCTCGGAGTTCGTTGCAGCCACCCTCTGTGCGGTGCGCATCCAGGAGTTACTGCAGCTGCGGTAGCGCAGCATGACAGTAGCCCAGTACTCGGCAAGATTTACCGACCTCTCGCGCTACTCCACAGACATGGTTCGAGACCCATTCTTCTAGGCCTGGACCATTTAGCAGGGACATAGGCATGAGATCAGAGCATCAAAAACTCCCCTCAGCATCCCGATGCAGGCGGGGGTGCTAGAGTGATCCCTTTTAGTGGAGAGCTTTCTCGCCGAGTAGCCACCAGTAGTGAGACCCACCACAGGATGGCACGAAGCAGATTCTTCTATAGCCAGCAGTCGACAGATGTCACAGGGGTCTAAGAGGACCCGAACGTTGGGTGGGAGACCTCAGGTTCCGGTTTGGCTCTGTGGGGAACACGGCTCAGAGCCATCCTTATGAGGAGTAGATAGTTCTATGCATGCGGCGTGTAGGGCCACATGGCTTGTGACTTCATGACCCGCCATGTAGACGACCAGAAGACAGTAGAGGGACATCCCAAGTAGAGGAAAATGTTCGACCATGGCGGTCCGTAGGGAGCAGGCAGACGAGGCAAAGGAGCTGGCCGCGTAGCAGGTGGTGGATAACGCTTCGAGGCTCTACCACCGACACCCCCAGGAGGTCCACACCGACTGTAGGGAGCCGGCGGGCAGAGGTAGGCTTAGCTTCAGGCAGCAGAGGCCTATGGTGACAACGCACCCTAGATGATCCGAGGTTCTATCTGTGTCTACTCCACCCTTGTTTTAGTTATTATAGACACAGGTTCAATTCATTATTTTATTTTCGATGCCCTTGTTCGGAGCTCGGAGAGTCTGACAGAGCAGTTGGATTGATCTTTATAGCTAGAGACTCCTACGAGAGCATTCTCGGTGAGTATGTACTAGTGATGGTAGTGTGAGCATACTCTAGGAGGAGAGAGATTTGTCTGGGATCTTTTTTTAGAGGCGTCGAGCCCTTACGACCTCATCTTGGGTATGGACTAGTTATCTACAATCAATGCTCAGATCGACTGTATTAGGCGCAATGTGTGGTGTGTCTGCATGGATGAGACTATGATCACCTTCATCAGCGAGAAGGGAACCTTCGTAGCATAGGACAGACTCACATAGAGGAGAGAGAAGCCTATCACACATGATTTGGCTAGTCTCATCCTAGGAGCAGTTGACGTGCAGAGTCTGAGTTTTCCTGTTGTGGTGGCTCAGTATGCAGATGTTTTTCCTAACCATGTTCCAAGAATACCTCCTCGCAGAGAGGTAGAATTCTACATAGACCTATACCCCGGGACATCACCTATATCTATTCCAGCATATCAGATGGATCTCGCCGAGCTTCATGAGCTGTGGGTACAACGGGATGACTTACAGGGAAAAGGATTCATCTGACCCAATGTTTCACCCTGGGATTCTCCAATTTTATTCACCAAGAAGGTGGATGGGATCTTGTGATTGTGTTTTTACTACCATCGCCTAAACTGAGTGACCGTGAGGAACAAAGACCCCCTTTAAATGATTGTAGACCTCTTCGATTATCTCAACAGAGCACGATGGTTCTTGAAGATAGACCTCAGGTAAGGCTATCACCAGATTAGAGTTCGAGACGAGGATGTTCAGAATACGGCCTTCAGGTGTCTATATATCCACTATGAGTTCTTGTTTATGCCCTTCGGCATGACCAACGCTCCAGAAGTGTTCATGAGTCTCATGAATAGGAACTTCCAGCATTACCTCGATTGGTTTGTTGTAGTCTTCATTGATGACATACTGATTTACTCGACTACCGAGGAGGAGAAAACCTACCACGTACAGGATGTACTTTATACACTCTGAAATCACCATCTTTATGATAATCTCTCGAAGTTCCAGTTCTGGCTTCGATAGGTTCACATCTTGGGTAAAGTCATCTCAGAGAAGGGAGTTGTTGTGGATCCCGCGAAGATCGAGGCAGTACTTGCTTGGGAGCCACCGAGGACCGTGACAGAGGTGCGGAGTTTCCTAGTTCAGGATGGGTACTATCAGAGATTTGTGCCAGACTTCTCCAGAGTTGCAGCACCACTTACAAAATTGACTATGAAGGGTAAACCCTTCGTGTTTCCAGAAAGATGTAAGCTGAGCTTTCAGAAGATGAGGTGGAGATTAACCAATGCGCCCATCATGAGGCTGCCAGAGGAGGGCATAGGGTACATAGTTTACTACGAAGCATCAGGGACCAGAATCGGATGTTTCCTGATGTAAGAGAGAGTAGTGATTGCTTATTATTCATGGAAATTGAGGCAGCATGAGTAGAACTACGCTACGCATGACCTAAAGTTAGCAGTAGTGGTATTCGCCCTAATGATTTGGTGACGCTATCTGATGGGGGAGCGCTTTGTAGCCTACTCTAACCATCAGATTCTCAGGTACATTTTATCGCAGAAGGACCTAAACCTGAGACAGTGTCGATGGATCAAGTTCCTCCAGGATTATGAATTTCATATTGTCTATACTCATGGGAAGGGGAACATTGTGGTTGATGCTCTCAGTAGGAGATCGGACATTCAACTACATGGAGAGGCGACAGAGTAGTTATCCTCTTTGCAGATATCCTTTGTGGATAGAGATGGGGAAGCCTATCTATTGTCCCTCACATTCACTCCTCCACTAATTCAGTGGGCCAGAGAGGCTCAGCATGGAGACGTTGACCGTGAGGCGCGACGTGCTCACATATCCTTAGGGCTGGCACCCGATGGATTTTCTGAAGGCGGGGAGCACATCATCCTCTTCATGGGTCATACAGCGGTACCATTTTCACCACAGGAGGAAGTGTTGAGGAAGTTTTAAACTTCCCCAATAGCGGTACATCCTGGAGTAGCGAATATGTACCAGTAACTCAGACGATAGTACTGGTGGCCAGGTATGAAGAAGGTTGTAGCAGAGTTCATTTCCCAATGCCTCACGTCCCAGCAAGTGAAGGCGGAGCACCAAGTACCAACAGGCTTGGTACAACCCTTGGAGTTCCCGATGTGGAAGTGGGACGGGAGATCCATGGATTTCATGGTGGGGCTCCCAAGTACTTACAAATGATACGACTCTATCTGGGTGATTGTCGACCAACTCACGCTGTCGGCCCACTTCCTACGGATCAGGGAGCAGGAATCAATAGAGAGCTTAGTATGCCTCTACGTCCATGAGATCATATGACTCCATAGTGTGCCTTTATCTATTGTCTCTGATAGAGATGATCTCATTACTTCTCATCTTTGGAAGGGGTTATAGGAGGCTTTTGGGAGGAAGCTACGCATGATCACTGTCTTTCACCCTTAGACAAATGGCTAGACAGAGAGGACCATTCAGACACTCGAGGACATACTCTATCCATGTGTCATTGACTTTGGTCATAGGTGGGAGGATCACCTACCCTTGGTAGAGTTTTTTTACAATAACAGCTACCACTCCACCGTCGGGATAACACCATATGAGGCACTATACGACTGACCATGCAGATCACCTCTGTGCTGGGCTGACCCTGGGGAGTTAGCACTCGTAGGACTAGAGATGGTTCTGGAAACGATGGAGAAGGTTAAGATCATCCACGAGTGGATGAGGACTGCCCAGAGCATACATAAGTCCTATGCTGATAGGAGGCGGAGACCACTAGATTTTGAGGATGGAGACCACGTTTTCTTATGGGTCTCATCTCGACATGGATTATGGAGATTTTTCCAGGGAGGAATGTTATCTCCACACTTCATCAGACCATTCTAGGTCCTTAGCAGGTTTGGAGATGGGGCTTACCGCCTGGCCCTTCCACCTCAGTGGCACCGGGTGCACGATGTCTCTCATGTATCTCTGTTGAGGAGATACGTGCATGACCTGATGCATATCATCGACCATGAGGAGCTAGACATCGATGACAAGATGACATTTAAAGAGGTCCTGGTGGAGACTGAGGATCGATAAGAGCATCTCCTACGTGGACGATCTATTCCTCTGGTGCACATTCATTGGTAGCAGGGGAACCTCCAAGAGATCACATGGGTCTGGGAGGCTCAGATGCGTGCTCAGTACCCTCATTTGTTTCTCTAGTTTATAATGTAGCTTTACGTGGACGTAAAGTCCTGAGGTGGGATTAATAAAAAGACCCAAGAATTTCAAGGAATTTTTTTTAATAAATTCTTTGTAATTTTACGAGTTTGTGGCTTCTGACGGCGCTTGATTCTGAGGCTCGGTGTGCTCGAAATAAATTCCTGAAGTTTAGCTCAGGTACGTTCAGTAAACGAATGAGCATGTTTTTCTATCTTTTGAACCATTTCTCAAAATTAAAATCTAAGGGAACCAATGAATTCGCAATGCCAGTAATTTCTTAACATGATCCTTACCGTAGTTGCATTTGCAATGGAGGAGAAGTTAATTATTAGGGGTTTATTTAAGAAGTAAAAAAAATTATCGGAACAATATTTATTTTTTAAGGAGGTTATTCCCTCCAATGGGATGTTATGGGTGGGGCACATATCCACCTAACTACCCATGCGTGGATGTTATAGAGTTGGGGCCCACACAATCCCCATCCATTTAATTTCCTCTAAACTCGTTAAAAACCCCTCATTAAATTGGAAAACCCCCCATTAAATTCTAATCACTCCACCTCTCTCCATTAATTCATGTCAACCCACAATTCTAATCTCTCCACCTCTCTCCATTAATTCATGCTCCCACGTTCTCGGGGTAAGGAGGACCTCAGGCTGCAGAGTCATGGCTAAAAGCTAGGCTGACTATCTTCGAGCATCTTGGGCTAGGATGGGTGACAGCCCAGATTTCTAGTCTTTATCTGGATGATCAAGGGACTCCACAGTTGGACTTTCCTCTAGTGGTGGATCGTTTCAGTGACATCTTTCCAGAGGACTTTTTAGGTTTGCCTCTGGAGAGTGAGGTAGAATTCTCTATTGAGCTCGTGCCAGGAGAGGAACTGGTGTCCATTCGTCTCTATAGAATGGCCACAACTGAGTTACAGGAGCTCAAGAAGTAGTTGGAGGAGCTATAGGCTAAGGGTTTCATCCGACCCAGTACTTCTCCTTGGGGTTTGCCTATCCTGTTTGTGAAGTAGGCAGACGGTACCCTTCGGCTTTGTGTGGATTATCGGAAGCTGATCCATTTGACGGTCAAGAACCGATATCCTTTTCCACAGATTGATGTCCTATTTGATAAGCTTCGAGGATCTCGGGTGTTCTCGAAGATCGACATGAGGTCCGGTTATCATCAGTTGCGCATTAGACCATCGTATATACCACTGATGGCCTTAAAGAGCAGGTATGGTCTATACGATTATACAGTCATTCCGTTCGGTCTCACGAACGCACCTGCAGTTTTCATGGCACTGATGAACCAAGTGTTCCATCCTTATTTGGACTCCTTTGTTGTGTTCTTCGTGGACAATATCTTGGTGTACTCTCACACTCGACACGACCATGCCACCCATCTTAAGATCGTTCTGAGTACGCTGAGAGATCATCAGCTTTATGCTAAACTCTCAAAGTGCCACTTCTTGATGGATCAGATTCACTTCTTGGGTATAGTCATCTCATAGGCAGGAGTATCAGTGGACCTAGAGAAAGTGAGAGCTGTAGTTTCCTGGGAGCATTGAAAGAATGTCATTGAGGTATGGAGTTTCGTAGGGCTGGCTGGATACTACAGTTGCTTCATTCAGAACTTTTCTTGTCTAGCAGCTCCTTTGACAGGTCTGACCAATAAGGGGGAAAAGTTATTATGGTCAGATTCTTGTGAGTCAGCCTTTTAGGAGCTGAATGTGAGGTTGACATCAGCATCGATACTAGTCTTGCTAGAGCCAAGCAAGAGCAACACTATTTACTGTGATGCTTAAGGTATCGGGCTGGGATATGTGCTTATGCAGGGAAATGGAGTTGTTGCATATGGGTCTCGAAATTTGAGGCCACTTGAGCGGAACTACCCTACGCACGATCTGGAGTTGGCAGCTGTTGTTCATGCCTTGCGCAGTTGGAGGCACTATCTTTTGGGAGAGCACTTTGTGGTCTTCACTGACCACAAGAGTCTCAAGTATATCTTCACTCAGCATGATCTGAATCTGAGGCATCACAGGTGGGTCGAGTATCTACTGTATTTTGATTTTGGGCATGCCTATACACCGTGAAAGGTAAACATCGTGGCCGATGCGTTGAGCAAGAGAACTCAAATTCAGGCAGTTCAAGAGTCCAGTAGTGAGTGACAGCTGATGGCACTGTTCTCTGAGATGCATTTGGAGATGCACAATAGATGGGGACGTACTTTTATATCTTATGTAGCTGTTACCTCCATGCTACTTGATCAGGTACGGATGAGGCAGCTATCAGACTCGGAAGGCTTAGTCCTACGGGAGAGTATGTCAGGAGAGGACCCTCTTCCTGGATGGACACTGGGCGAGGATGAGATCTTGTGTTTCTAGGGACGTGTATGGGTGCTAGAAGACATACGCGAGGAGGTAATGCGGGATTTCCATTCCTCTGTGTGGGCAGTTCATCTTGGCGTCACCAAGATGTATCGGGATCTCCATCGCCAGTACTAGTGGCCAGGTATGAAGAAGGATGTTGCTGGTTTTGTCATGAGATGTTCTACGTGTCTGTAGGTGAAAGCAGAGCATCAGCGACCAGCGGGGCTATTACAGTAGTTACTCATTCCAGAGTGGAAGTGGAATGATGTTGCGATGGACTTTGTGACTGGGTTACTGATATCACCTAGGGGAAACGATGATGTTTGGGTTGTCTTCGACAAGCTCACGAAGTTTTCCCACTTATTGCCGATCAGGGAGACCTTCAGTGTCGATGATTTGGGACGACATTACATCAGGGTGATTGTGCGTTTGCATGGAGTTCTGCACTCTATTGTTTCAGACATAGTTGTGCGCTTTACCTCTCGGTTCTGGCAGGGAATTCTGAAGGCCTTGGGTACCCAGGTACTTTTGAGTACAGCATACCATCCCCAGACTGATGGCCAGTCCGAGCGCATGATCTAGGTGATTGAGGATATGCTCCAAGCTTACATCCTCTACTTAAGAGGTTCTTGTGAGAAGCATATCCCTCTAGTGGAGTTCTACTAAAACAACAGTTTCTAGGAGACGATTCAGATGGTGCCATACGAGGCTTTGTACGGTAAGCCATGCGGATCACACTTATGCTGGCTGGAGGTAGGAGAGGAAGCTTTGTGGGGACCTCGTCTTGTTCAGGTGACTTCAGAGTAGATAGAGCTGATTCAGAAGAGGATGGCTACAGCACAGTCTCAACAGAATTCTTATGCTGGTCAGCGGAGATGACCTCTGGAGTTTGAGGTCAGAGATCAGGTTTTCCTACGTGTCACACTGAGGTTGGGACACAAAAGGATTTAGAGACAGGGTAAGCTCTCACCGCGGTATGTTGGGCCGTTTGAGGTCCTGGAGAGAGTTAGCCCGGTCACCTATCTGTTACAGCTACCTCAGTGGTATCAGGCCTTGGATGACGTCTTCCACTTCTCTCAGCTCCGACGTTACTTTTCAGACCCATCACACATCTTTCAGCCTGAGGAAGTCGAGCTTCAAACGGATGGGTCGTTCAAGGAGCATCCTATCTGGATTGTCGATCGTAGTATGAAGGTTCTCCACGGATGGTCTGTTCTTCTGGTATGAGTGCTATGGAAGCACGGGGGAGAACAAGACGAGACCTGGGAGAGGGAGGCCGATGTACGATCGCATTGGCCGGAGCTATTCGGGGGTTCTTCTTCTACTCCTCGTTAGGGAACTTCAAGGATGAATTTATTTAATGGGGGAAGTTTGTAAGAACCTGGATCTTCGTTCAGGTATGTTTTCCCTTTTTCTGGAGTTTTTAAGGAAAATGATTTTCCAGGATATTTGTGAAGTACACGCTGTGTACTTTATGAGTACACACTGTGTACTCTTCCCCGACTTGAAGTCGTGTGCTTGCCGTGTCCGGGCCACACACACAGTGTGTAAGGCTGAGGTGGAGGCCGGTTAATTCGGAGTACGGAAAATTGATGTACGTGCCATGTACTCAACAAGTATATGCCGTGTACTTTATTTTTTGTCATTAAACGGACCGATGTCACGCCTAACCCCCAAAATCATCTTCTTCTCTAGATTTCGTTCTCCCGGGAGCGACCGTACGTCCGAACCTTCCTTGAGCTCCCGCCTCGAGGTCCGTTCTCCGATTCGAGCATGGTCGATTGCGTTGGAATCACAGCGTTGAGTTCTTCCTTCTTCTTTAGCCTCGTTTCTTGATTCCTCCTCATTTCCAAGTTATCATGGGATGAAGGTTTTTTGCATTTTCTCAGATCTTCATCATTCTAAGAATAATATGTCATCGTTGTTCATGTATATCGATATCCCAGGATCGAGGTAGGTGGTTTGTGCCTTTCCGTAGAAAGATGATGAATATTTTTTGCAAATTCCACCAATACCCTTGAACGAGGTATTGCGTGTTTCCAGTTTTTCCCCTGCTGTTTACCTACTTTGCTTGATTTCTTTAGTAGAGGTTATTGCATGCGAGTATAGTAGTTTATTTATGTTCTTAGTTTTCTTTTCCATGTGTGTTTTTCTTATTAGGCGTTTTTCTAGTTTCCATGCCTTGTGGTAGGATTGTAGACTGTTACCTGGTTATGCTGTTGAGACTTAGTTAATTGCCAAGTAGTTATTTAGGTTTACTTGGACAATTTACATGCGCGCTGAGCATGTTTTACCTTTCACTCAGGACTGTGAGAACCTTAAGTAGTAGACCAAAGGGCGAATTGACAGAAGGGCTTCACCAGAGTGTCTTTTAATTATGATGCGAGACTATAGGGGGAATTGACATTGAGTGTTTCCTCAGAGAGTCTTTATTTCCATGACGTGGGCCACATGGGGAATAGACGTTGAGTGCTTCTTCAGAGAGCCATTAGAATGATACGAGACTATAGGAGTAATTGACGGTAAGTGCTTCCCCAGAGAGTCTTCTTAATTATGTAGCTGAACCAGAGGGGTGAGATAGTGTGTGCCTCCCAGAGGGTTCCTATTATTATTGGTTGAAACATAGGGGTTAGGACGTGAGAGATAACTAGAGGATTAACTATTTTCTTTATTATTTCCAGATGATTACTTGTATACTTTTTGTTTCTAGAACTGAGGATTGTAGCTGTTTGTGATTTTCTGTTTACTAATTCTTATTTTATTTCTACTATTAATTCATTGACTATTAGGAACAACTCTTTGGGTGATTGCCTACTGGGATTGTATCTCACACCCTTTTTGGGCCTTGCTTTTGGGCCCAAGCAGACTATGTTGTTGTAGGTATAGATAAGGGAAAGCGCCCTTCTACATTAGGTTCTTGATGGCGATGGATCTGGAGAGCATGGGACTGAGCTATGACTCGCGATGCTGAAGAGTTTATTTTGTTTTCCTTTGTACTTTGTTCTTAGTTATATTCTGACACGTTGTTGTGTTTGCTGATTTCCTTAGATACGTGTGCCTTCTTCATTATTGTCATCATTGTTATATATTAGCATTGCTTCCGTTGTTGGGTTCCTGTTGTTATGCATGTCATTACTGCTTCCACTGTTGACGGTTGTTTTTCCGCTGTATACCTTACCTCATGAGGG
Source organism: Viscum album (assembly GCA_963277665.1). Taxonomy (NCBI): domain Eukaryota; kingdom Viridiplantae; phylum Streptophyta; class Magnoliopsida; order Santalales; family Viscaceae; genus Viscum; species Viscum album. The sequence goes on along the minus strand of OY728133.1, from coordinate 185,038,013 downwards.
AATAGTTTCCCCACTAACTTACCAAGGCCCTCACTGTTAGTCGGCAGCCTCTGGCATTTGGGGAAACGCGCTTGAGGTCATGTGGCGAACCGGGTATGGGGCACCAGTGGAGGGGATCCGGATGCGGGTTGTTACAACTCACTTGGTTAAAGTTTTATAATTCAACCATCAATTAGATGAAGCTGTGTGGGAACCTCAAGATGTGATGAGCTATAGGAATCATTATATTTTTATTTTCAAGTGACTAATTTTCTAGGATAAATTCATTTTAAAGGGGTTATAATGTAACACCTTGATACGTTAATAAATATTTCTCTTTAAAAAGTTTTAATTCCAAAATAACATACATTGAACGTAACATTGAATTTAAACGAATCATGATGAACTATTTGTATAAATGATTTTTATAACCTAGGTTATAATTTTTTGTGAATAAATATAAAATTCTTTTTAATTAACATAATGGTTCAACTAAATATTAATTGATTGGTACTAAAATCACTATATTCATTAAAAAAATCATTTATTCAAAATGTGTTCTTGTCACTTATATGAGAGAATATAAATTTTTAGAAACAATATAAAAAGGATTTGAGTAAATTAATTTAATTTTTAAATTCATAATGTCAAAATTTTATAAAACTTATTTTTTTATTTTTTTATATAATTAATTTGTTTAACGAATTGTTATAATACTACTTTTTATTGAAAATTGTATTTTCATTTAAATACATTAGAAGGTCAAATTATTCTTTAGATTTGTTTGGAATTTAAATTAGTTATTTTTGAAGATAATATAATTATGGTTTTTTACAATTGTTTTATAAATGAATTTATTGTAACAACATTCTATGATTCAAATCGGAATTTTCTTAAAATAATGTTATTCAATGCATTTTACGAGTTTTATATTTATAAAAAATCAGAAATTTAATTGTTTATAAATTTTAATAATGGATTGATATTTTTTATTCATTAGGTCCAAATTTTTTAAATTATACCCTTTTATTTTTTTCCAACATGAGTTGTAGCTTTTGTAAATTTAGTTACCATGGTAAAGGGTAAATTGGGTTATTTAGGTTTAAAATAAACTAATAAATACTCTAAATTTACACCAATATATCTAAAAAAGTATTTTATGAAGGTAATTATATCCTTAAACATAAATATCTAAATTAAGTTCATTAATGGAAAAATTTCCATGATAATGATTTATATAATAGTTTAGTGAAAAAAACACAAAAAAAACATTCTTTGACTTAAATATCATTTATGTGTCCACATGGGTATAATGTATTTTATGAATGTATATTACTATAGATTTTTTACTTAATAAAAATACATTCATTAAAAAAATTTATTTTTTCATTTTTTGGCCATCAAGATGATGTTATGTATTTATTATATTTTATTACAAGAAAATTTAGAATTTTCACATTCATGTTTAAAATAATATATCATTCAAAATATAGGGTCAAAAAAATTATATTAGACAATAAATATTAATATGAATTCTAAATGATTTTTCTTTATCATGGTATGTTCTATTTAATTTTTAGTTATCATATTAGTATAATATATAATTACACAACCTTAATGTATTAATTATTTTATTAATTTAAATATTAAATAAATTTTAACAAAAATATTAAAATAAATATAATATTATATAATTAATGTGATAAGAAATTTTCTAGATTACCTTGAATTATTATGGAAATAAAAAAATATTTGGTTTTATATTAACTTTTTATCATGATATATTCAAATTTCCATGTAATGAAAAGTGTCAAAATCGAAACTAATGACATGTTATCAAAATAATATTTTATTTCAAATTCAGAAAACATCTCAAAAAAATAGAATAATTATAATATTCACAAAAATTATATAAATCGTTCATTTATGTTCCTATTGGCTTCAAATAAGTAAAAATTACAACAATATAGAATTAAAATATTTGTTACAGCAGTTAAAATTAAAATTGGTTAACTAAGGATTAATAAAAATTATAAGGTTTATAATAGTACCAAGACATGTCAAATATTTATTGGATTATGTGATTAAAACCTTTAATAATATTTTCCTACACTAAATATAAAATCTGAGGTATTTTAATTGATATTGAATTTATTATAAATTAATATTTCTAAAAAATTGAAAAGTTCCCCTCGCCTCATTTATAAAAGTGAACCTCCTCCCTCACTTATTCACATCACATAGTGCCTTTATGCTTGACCAACCTATGAAATTTTATCTTCTAAAATAACATACTCAAATTCTATAGGTTCTTGTCCTGTTATAATATCAACTCCAGTGTCCTTAAGAGGAGATCTAAAGGATGATTTCCAAGGAAGTGGAAATCATCTTTATCGACTCATTAAAAATTATATTTTATTTGAACTCATGTTCAAATGTTTTTATATTATAATTTAATAAATAAAAAACCATATAACTCAAAAACCCCAGAATCCCAAAGCATGTGCATTATTGTATTAAATTTGCATGATTACAATGATTTAAATCCTGATGGACTGATTAGTTTAATAGTCTTGGAAAACTAGATTACATTTTTGATACCAATAATACATTGGGAAAACTAAATAAAACATGATACAATATAAAATGAAATAAAATTATTCCATCAAATAGCATTGATATTTTTCTTCTTCTTAACCATAGGAAAGGAAACATAAGAAATGGTTTATCTCAGATGATCAGTAAGGTAAGGTAATTTTGTAAAAGCATATATAATAAGGCATCATGAATAACGAAAGAAACCATGCCATTTAAATATAATCCTAACATAATATTATAGGAATAAAATATGATTAAATAATTCCATAATAAAACATAACCATATATATTATACTAGTAAAATAATCACATGGACTATCTATTATGTTTTGTATAAATAGACAATGAATAATGTTAGAAATCACCACCATATTGGCATGGAATTATTCCAAGAACATACAAAAACAGATAAAAACTCAAACTAGTTTGTCTCATTAGACCTACTGATGCATCGATGGGATATAGAAGGCATCACCCATCACTTACTTAGTTCAATTCATTCTTTTTATGGATGGGGATAAATATAAACTACATTAACATTCATAATTAAAATCAAGGATATAAAATTTGAATAATTTAAACATATAACATGAATTGTAGAAAATAAAACATCCATAGTTCAAAAGGTCAAAAATAAATACAAAATTATATTATATTGTATAAATAGAGATAAAACCAAATGAATTAAAAGATTCAACAAAGTTAGTCAACATTGATGGAGATACCATTGAACAATTCTTAAGGAAATTAATCTATAAACATACCAAAGTGTCTGATTAAACATTGAAATATTCAAATAATAATAACTTATAATATCATTAATAATACGAGACCCATGATATAGTCTAATAAAGGTAAATACATACACCATATGAATAATTAATATGTGGTGAACAAGGTATATATATATCACATATGTAATCTAAGAAGAGAAAACACCTTTATTACTTTAGAAAGAAGAATTATTTTGGGAAATAATTTGTCCTAAAATCAGATATTGAGTATGTAAATCCCAAAAATAAAATATTAAGTCCATTGAAATTATATTTTATGAATACATTATGTCCAATTTATGTGAGATCATGTAAAAAGAGTTTTCTAGGAGCTTGAGAAATAAAACTTTTTTTGCAGATTAAGGAAAATGTTAAAGATATTTTATAGCCAAAAGGGATGTTTTTTAATAGAAAAAGAAATTAACCAAGGTTTATTTTCATGATAAAATGTGTGATTTTAGATAATTAATTATGTATTAAAACAAATTTTATAGTTCACTTTAAAATAGGTAACAAGTCAAGTCGTTCCCTTAAATTGAGCATGAATATCAGAAAAAATTGTAAAGGGAACCTTGTAAAAACAATTATTACCCATAAAAGAATGCTTCAATCATCATGATATATGTGTTTGGAAGATATAAATAGAATATATAATAATTATACAATAAATTACCATTAATGTGGGGTAAAGATAATGAAGGTACAACGTTAATGAAAAAAAGATGGTTTTGGTAGAAACCCTGACCAGTTTGTAATGATTCGAATCGTATTCCCCAAAATGAATAATCATAAAATGATAAATTTAATACCCTGAGAATAAAAAAAATTAATTATATGATACATTAATGGGTAGTACAAGTACAACATATATAATAAATTGTTTTGAATATGGAATATCTCACAAAAATGGAATTGAGATGTGAGAACCCTTACCATATGTCTGAATGAGTTTTCACTCAACATGAACATGTTGAATAATAAAATTAAGTCCATTAATTAATTAATTTAGAAAATATTATATGTATATTTCTTTCATTATAGTTTCAATACGATCATTTATGTCATTATTTTTGAGTTACAGAGTTTAATTTCACCATTTTAGAGAATTCATTTTCTTAGTTTCCATGAACAATTTACTTGTTTATAAGTAATGGAGATCATGTGGAATGGATATAATTATTGAGTATTGGAATTATATATTAATATTGAATAATAGAAATTTTAATTGGTATTATTTTCTATTTTTTCCCATGTATGATGATGAGTCATTATATAACATGTTAATGATAATCATTTAGCTTGAGTTTAGTAGTTTTTTGATCACACTGAACTAGTTTCCTTCTATTATTTAAATCATATATATATATATATATAATGGTTCTAGAACATTAGATAAGATATAATAAATATTTAATAATATTTTTTAAACTAAATAATATCATTCAAATACTTTAAGTTGAAATTAATGAATGAAATATATTCATCCAGGACGGTTGTAAATCAGCACCTCCAGGACAATGATTTCATTATTCAAATAAAAGAGATAGAGAGAGAGAGATAGAGTAGGATTATTGATGAATGTTATTACATTAACATGATATAATATAATATATATATGATACTAGAGTTATACTGATCATTTTCACGGAGGAGGTGATGAGTGCGTATTAAGACAAACTACATGAAAAGGAAGTATATGGAAAGGAATATGATTTTACCTCATGAATACCCATCCTTGAGAACCTACTTATGGAAAGGGGTTTTGGTCTTTCAAAAATAAAAAGAGCTCCTTGATATGGGGATAAGAAAATGACGATTATTTGGAATGATATTTTATAAGATTCATTGCATATATGATTGAGGATTAGAGGGGTGAGGGGTGTTTTTATAGTGGATGAGAGGGGTGATTTCTCATTATTTAATTCCTTAGATTATTTATTAATAAGACAATAAATAATGATTATAATTGTGGCTATATATAGTAACATTTCATAATGAGTTCAAAATAATGGTTCTTACCACAACCTTACTTCAACAATGACTCAAACATTCTTATATTTAATATTTATACTAAATTATTTTTTTACTATTCACAAAGATCATATATTTTAGAAAAATATAAAAATATTACAATAACCATTTTTAGATGTCTATAATTAAAAAATACACTGCATTTTAGGAAAATAGATTCTGAAATATGAGAATTTTAATTTTTAATAAAAATAATTATTTACTCAAAAAATATAGATTTTAAATTTATAACCAATTTTACAAAAAACTGAAATAATAACTGAGGCCTCCTAAAATAATCCTAAAATCATAATAAATTAAAATATTTATTTATGAATACATTTAAAATAGAAATGTTTTTTATTTTATATCATTTCTTTGTTATAAAATTGAAATTATATATTTATAACTCAGAATAATACCAACACTTAAATATTAATTTTTAAAATATTCCATTACCCTTAAAATGATATAATTATATAATAATATTGGTTATAAGTTTCCTAAATTAAATTTAAACATTCAAGGGTGTTGTTAGTATTTTTTGGTGAAATTTACAATTTATAAGGGTTGTATTACTATTCATAAGGTTAACATTACTATTCAAAAATGTCATGTTTCTATTTAACAAAAAATTAAGTTGATCATATTAGAATCTAAATAGATTCCAAACTAGAACCATGTATGATAGTTTTCAAAAATTAAGGTCACAAATGACGAAAATTATTTCATAATGGCTAGGTTATAACAATATTGTTTAAATAATTATAATAATAATGTTTTGTTTTGTAGAGACTCAATCTTGTGTGCATTACATTCTATGTTAAATTTATTTTTATTTAATCTGAGTGTTACAAATCATCTATCTTATGATATGTTATTTTGGTTATATAATAACCATATTCCTCATTTTACCCATCATATAAAAAAAGCATCACAAGTTCACAAGTACGACTTTCTATCTTCACAACATGGTGTAATATTCTTTTCATCACTACGTTATTTGGATGGGTATAATGATCGGTATATATATATATATATAACAATTACAACATGATATAGATTTTGGAAAAAATATATATGATTCTTATCCTTACCCTATTGCAATTACGGGAACGATACCATCTCTCGTGCATATATACAACCTACCATCTTCACGACGTGAAGATATTCTTTTTCCATTTTCACCATTCAAGAATGATTTTATAAACATATCTAATGAATAAAAATAATATATATTACATTAATATCATTCTTTAAATGATGAAACTATATTCTATTTACCTGAACTGGGACTTATATGACTTAACATGAATAAGAAAATGAAGTAGCTATTTTCCAAAAGAAGAGTAATAATGAAATATTATTAGAAATTAGGCGATAAGATGATATTATATGATAATATATGACATCTAAAATATGAATATGGTTATAAAATATGTTAATAAAATGAATTAAACAATTTTATAAAATTTTTACATATGTATAACAGAAATCCAGCATATTATAAGGTATTTTTTATCACTTTTATTTATGTGGGACACATGCATTCTACAATACATGATTCTATTATGTGGTGTATATACTTTCCATGAGTTTATTTTTTTATTATTATTATAAATATAATGTTATTTTTATATCTGTATAATTTCTCTATTATTCATGTGTCATATGATTCAATTTATTAAAAGTAGTAATGGTTAATTTCACAATCTAAATTTATTCAGGTTATTATGCATATGTATATGATGGGAAATATTTTTTTTCCTTGTATATGTTTGTTAAAAATGTTTTATAATTTTTATACTATTATTATTCAATTGGTAAAGACTTTTTCACAAATTTTTGATGTTTATTAAATGTTTTAAAAGATTATTTTTTCATAACAAGATATTTTTTTGACTCTTGTAGAAAAATTATAAGAGGAATGTTTTTTATCTAATATGGAATGAACATATTTTTACACTTTCCTAAATCACTATTTCGTAAAGATTACCTTATAATATTACAAGGTTATTTTCAAATAAAATATTTTTATTAAAACTTTTATAAAATTTTAGTAAAATAAATCATTTTAAAATTATAACGAATATTTTCCTCAAGAATTATTTTCAAGTGATCTTGAAAATTTATTATTCATCTAATATGACATTATTATTTGTTAATTATTCTATAGTTTTGGGATTGATTAAAGAATAAATCTTTATTCTGTATTTGGTTGTATTATTTTTATGATTTAATGATATTTATTAAACTCATTTCATTTCTATGGGTTTTATTCTAATGGAATGATGTTTATGAAACCCAATTTGTATATGAGTCCTGATATGATGAATATTTTTTTTTTCTTGTGGAACACATATGTATAGTTTTCTTTATGTGATGGGTGGGACCCATATATATCTCAAATTCATAAGGTAATGTTTTATGTCTCCTAATATTGATTTGACAGAAATGGTTAGTAATAACAGTTCCAAAATATAGGGATATAACGAGTTGTGAACTCGGTTTCGTAAGGTATTTTTTCCCTTATGACAATATTGACAATGAGCCATTCATATTATGGGAATGATTTTATATTTTTATTTATATGACACAATTTCATGTATTATTTTATTCTTTAATGGAATATTATATTTGATTATTTATAAAGATATATGATTTATTACATCAAATTATATCATGACATTAGATTTTGTAGGATATAATTTTTTGAAAATATTAAATTCATTATTCAATTATGCTTATGTTATATGTCTTTTATTACCATTAATGATCATTTGACCTCACCCTTTTCTAAAGAAAGTTTTTTGGAGTATATGAATAATTATATTATGTAAGACATGTCCAAAGGGTTCTATTTAAGAACGAATAAGCAAGAGATAATATAGATGTTTTTTAAATTAGTTATTTTTGTTCCCCAGTTATCATTTACACTAAACATATATGATTATATAATGGTATTGTTTTGTTATGAAAGGAATATAATTCTATTATAAATGTAAAATATATGTATCAAAATTATGGTCCCCTGTAATTTTTTCCTTGATAATACTACAAACTCCATACTACACAACTCTGTTGAATATTTTTATCCACTTTCCATTACATGGATCTTTAATCATGAAATCATTATGAATCATGATATTCCGCAATATTTTGTAAGTAGTAAAATCTAGTAGGACACAAAAAATGAATTCTTAACATGTGTACATACATATAACTAATGTATTTCATGATAAAAATAAACATACATAATGTCATAAATAGTTATATGTTGAGTGTTCATGTGCTAACTAGGACACCACATTCCTTGACCCTGCCTTCTTTGGCTCTGTTCTATAAGTATAATAGTGAAATACTTCATAAGTGACCAAGATCTCAATATAATGATCATAAAACATTATCTCAGTAGTCCCATGTAAATATGTCAGATCTAGACACATGTTCGCCAAATACAGCCTCCATCATGAGTCAAGTGTCATGATATTTAATCAACATCACCATTAATAGTTCAGGCCACAAGGATATCAAATAAAATCAATGTCTTTGTTCGTTACAAGAGGATATCATAACCCTCATGAAAATACCCGATGTGTGGCCACTAATCCATCAATTCCATAACTTTTTTAGGTCTATCATTTTCATCATCAAATTTCATTTAGATTCCCCTTATAAGGGATAAAAATTCCAGGAAGAACAAGTTGTCCTGAGTTTTAGAATATATTCATCTATATGAACAGAAATGACACATAAAATGACAGATCATAATAATGTAGAACATAAACAATCATCAAGAAAATTAGAAGTAACATATAAAACATATGATTAAAAATTAAACATGTTTTTAAAATATAATATATCATTCCTATATAATCATGAATCATATATAGTTCTAAAATGATACAAAAGCACACACTAAATAACTATCAATCATAATAAAACTCCTCATTCTAAAAAGAAGTGTAACATCATGGAAAAAATAAAAAAATGTCTACAAATAGAATGGAAATTCTTACTCAAGCTGAGTGATTATTGACCCTGAAACTCATTTATAGATGATACCGTAGTCACACCTTGCTCTAACTATATTGATATCGCAAACCAAGACCACTGATGATAAATCCTAAAATAAAATATTAAATTTTCTAGAATGATAATTAAGAATGTTATAATTTCATGTAATCATATCAACCCGAAAAACCATGTCAAGATCAACTAATCTTACTGGAATTGAGATTGATCAAATGAAGGCCGTCAATGAACTATATAAACCGCCATTCTAACAATGATCCAAGAATTAATCATAAGTTTGATTCAAAATCTATATATCTGAAATAAAATCTATCTTAATATATTATATTTTTATTCTAAAGAAGGATAAATCTAGAGGAAACCTAAATAATATTGGTTCATGGATTACAATACTTATTTATAAATCCGCAACACCAATGGATCATCCGGAATCTATCTTTTAAGAGAGGGAATTAAACAAGGAAGTTTTATAGTGTCTCCAGGTTTGAGAGGGATATAAATAATAAAAACAATGGTTCCAAATGGGTGATTAATTAAAATTTGAAGTAAACTTTGGTTAATTTAATCATGCGCACGTGGTTTGGTAACATAGTTTTCATACTATGTAGCAACCGTGTAAGGGTTCCTACCTCTCTTATGTTCCACCTCTATTTGGGAAGACTATTTTTTCTAATGTGTACCATCTATTATTTTCACCACTTGAGCATGTCATATTGTTCTAATGTAAAACCACATTGTTTGAAATACTATTAACCATAATGTTGTGACACCCTATGTGTCACTATCTCAAACTACATGGTTTTCGGGACAATCAACCTGTTTTTAAAAAAAATGATCCAAGAAATCACCATATAAAACACCTATAAAATTTCCCAAAACTAAAAAAACTCTTAAAACATCCCAATAAAAACATAGATCAAAATAAATTCAATAATGTACTAAATTTACTCATAACACACCTAAAAACTGATACCATTATATACCTACAACAAAGGATCTCTAATGTACCACCATTGATATTCTAGATATAATATATATATATATTTATAATGGATATCACTATGAGATGGTGTATAAAGAGGGAACATTGACAATGTTTCTTAAAGGGATGATAATTATATTAGATAATTTCAGTTGTATAAGAACTATTGTAAGGGGGATAAATATTCCATAAGATGTATAATATATAAATCAAATCAAAAAGTGGTAAATTAAATCCAATAACATGGAAGATCATAATGAAGAAATGATATAACATTCAAGTAATGAATAAATCTGGAGTATTAAAAATGGACTAGAAAATTCATTGAAAATAATTATTAAAGACTCATCACCACAAATGATTAAATATGAAGAATAATTTCATTAATACAATAAGCTCATTTTGGAAGAAAAAAATTTGAAAACACCCAGCATACACAAAAAGGGGTAAAATTTACTTATATGAAACCACACTCCTGTCCATAAAAATAGAAATTTGTCTATATATTTTAGTTCCTAATCCTATAAAATAGTAATAGAAGGATTTTATATATATTCACCTCTAGATTAATTACACTTATTTCTTATTTTTTATCTTTGGTTTATCCAATTCATCAATAAAATATTCTTCATTCTCTTTTCTAAATTCATTTATTATATCTTTTCCCATTTTCACAACCTCAAGAAGATATTTTACCATTTAGAGATCACTATATTTTATGTTTCCCTCACATTATTCTATATGTTACTCAATACTGTACGAACTAACATCAATGATAATTAAAATTATTACATCAAAATATAATGTTTGATATTTTAGATGAATTTCTATTAGCTTATCAATAATATTTCAATTACTTTCTAATGGAAATTTTATATTATTTATTTTATGTTTAATATTATATAATGGACATTAAAACTAATTTTAATGGTGGAAAAAAATTGACTCTAATTACAATAAGTTTTTAGGGGCTCATGAGTCAATTTGAATTTATTTCTACCATCTTTAAATGGTTTATATCCAAGTAGTACTTGATTTATGTTCATATTTTAAAAAATTCAATATTTACTTTCAAATGATCCTTAATTGTTTCCCACCATGTTTTAATAGAGGATTATTAGTAATGATTGGGAGGTTAATTATTATCTAATGATGTTTACTTAATATATAGTTGTATCCCCTAATGTTACAAGATTATACAAAAATTCATGTAAAACATTAGATATATCATTTCATTATAACTATATTGGATGTTCCATAATTGATAGTTTAGCTACATATAATGCAAAAAAAATCAATTTGATGGATTCCTCTTGGTGTTCTAATTGAGTGGGTGATATAATTGGTTATTATTTCTACTCTGTGGACCATTATCACTTTTATATATATTAAAATTATGTTATTTTCCCCAAATAAATTCTTGAATATATAATTTATTTTATGATAGCTTTTTTTTGGAAAATATCTTTATCAAGCATATATTTCATACATTTAAATTGCATATTATTATATTAATATTAATTTCATAACTGTACAATCTTCACTAGAATTATAAAGGATTTATGTCTGTGGAAACATGGATATATAAAAAATTGGTACATAAATTATATACAATATATTCCATTTAGTAATTCACAACTGTATCCATTCTTATTAATATATTAAGTAGAACAATTATTTACGTCTTAGGGAAAGGGGAGCATAATAAAGGGTGAGGTCATATGCCAAGTATAGGAAAAAAGGGAGATATAAATGATAATAGAATTATAACATTTGAAAAAGGGTATGATACCATGATATTGAAATGTTATAACTAAAACCATCATATCATAGATCATAATAATGATTCATGGAATAAATCATTGTAGTACATAATATATGGACCATCAAAGAATCAAATAACAAGATTCGGGAGAGCATAACTTTGGCATGAGAAAAAAGTTTATGTCATAAAATTATGTATAGAAAATATTTACTGTAGTCTAGTCATACTACCGTTACTACCCAAATTATTGGGTACCATTGTCATTTCACTATATCCTTAGTCTTGTATTACACTCAAGACTGTCATTGTGGATAGATTCCCTTGCTAAAATCGGATTACTACCCATTCGATTTTTTATTACCTCCTAATATGTATATCATTACCAAATTCGTTATTGGTATATATAATTCCATAAACACACATCACATAATAATATTCTATTAATATTTATTCAATAATGTGAAAAACCATTACTTTAACCTATCATAATGTTTATAAACAAGAAAATGATTCATAAGATTTTCAGCATTTCATCACAACAAAAGCTATGGAAAATAAATTAGATTCATATAAAACATCATCATAATGACAAACCATCTAGATATATAATAGTAAAGGTGTCATTATATTATATCCCTAAAAATCATAATAAACATCAAAGGATTTTATCAAATAAGAATAATTTGTTTAAAGTATATTTGTAATATTTTTCTAAAGAAAAGAACAATTTCATTGTGAAATAGAATATATAAAATATTATAAATTTCCAAAATATTTTTTAAATGAATTCATTTGAAATTAATAAATAAAATTTTAAAGAAATAATAAAATCATTCTATAGTCATTGCTGAAAGATGATTTTTTATATTAGGTATGTTAAAATTGGATTTCTTTTAAATTTTTAGTTAAACTTTGCAAGCTCCTCATTCAAAAGTACAACAAGATTAATCCATTTAAAATATTTTATTCAATATAAATTTTGGGTAAAAATTACTTTAAACTATCATTGTAGAATAGTAAAATAATGAAAACATTTTATTGATAAAATTGGAAAAGAAGAAAAATATTCTCAAATAAATAGGAAATAATGATTCATTTATTATATACATTCTCACGGTCATTTTAATTTCCAAAAAGTTGGAAAATAGTACTATTAAATGAATATTCCATGAAAAAATATAGCTGTGGAAAGTTATCGTGGTTTAATTTATAAATATATTTATGATATAACCTAACAAAGAAGTGATTTTATAATCCTTATAAACATAAATTGGGGCATGACATCAAACATGTCTCATCGGAAAAATATTGAGATAATAAACAATTATTTCCATGGTAACCTCTAAAGAAACACCTCCAGAAAGTGATGGGCATATATATATTTATAAATGATCTTAATTTTCATGAAAATAATCAAATAATATATTAATGTGTATTATATAAACCACAAAATGAAAAAAATATATAAATACGCAAAATGTCTTATGTAAAAAAAGTATGACAATAAATCCAATTAACTGATGTTCTATATTATATATATAATCGCTCAAATATCATGTGTAATAAATTTAAACTTACATTAATTCTATAAAATAATCATAATCATACCAATAATATCATATAATATATATTTATTATAGAGACCCATTCTTAACATACATGGATATTACATCAACTTAGACAAATATTAAATTAATTAAAAAAGAATATTCTTGGGGACAACCATAGTTTAGGGTCTTTGGAAACGTGGAAAAAATATTATGACATGGTGAATAATCTTCAATATTTCCCAAAAATAGCTTCCCCATTATTACTTCAACATAAAACATTTCATCACAACCTGTGGAAGGAAAGCATAAGAAATGGTGAGCTCAAATGATAAATTAGGGTATATAAGAAGATTAGAAAGCGTAACAAGAATATAAGGGTATTAGAACATGAGAATAACAATTTAAATCATACCATGTATATAAAGTCTCATATAAATGATTCATGTAATAATTATTAGTTGTTTATAATAATTTATTTGTTATGGTGATAAATCATCATAAATTAATCATGACCCACAAGACAATGTATTATAAGTATGGTGGGATCATTAATATAGAAAAACATTTTAGATTTCTAGGATATCTACTAATACCACCAACATAGTAGATCATGAAGTACATGTTTCATATTTTGGATCTGGATAGACATGTTTCCCACTAGGGATTAGGACACATATTTTTTCCATTGTTGATCAGGATACACCTATTTCCCATTGTGGATGAGGATGAACATTTCTCTTATTGTGGCTCATGACACACACATTTCCAATTGAAAATAAATCCCATGAACGTGTTTCCCACTATTATCTTATTAGTTATAAATCTGTATGAAATTAATTGGAGGGATATATAGGTCTCACACATCTCATAATGAAATCATACACATGTAATCCCCAAAACATTTTTTTTATCATGATCCCTAATATTAAATGGGTTTCAAAGATATCATATCATAACCCATGAAATGAAATGTGTATCATAAACATTTAATCATATAATATCCTAAGGATAATACATTGGTTTGATAATAATTTTATCATTGAATAACCCCTATATGGAAATTGGTTCCATAACCAATTATCATGGCTTAACCCATTGAATACAAATGGATTCATAAACCTCAAGCCATCAAAACATAAACCATATAGAAAAATAATATGAATGATATCCCTTGATAATATCACCGGTAAATAATAAAAAATAAATATTCATTTCATCTTATATAAATAAGGTTATTTTAACGTTCACAAGGAGTATAACATTTATGTGAAAATCACTTTTTAAAATATAGATATTTTTCAAAGTAGTCTTCCTTGAAACCACTTTGAAAACATATAAGGGAATCATGAAAAATTATTTAAAAAATTTCCTAAGGAAAATGAAATTTATTATTTTAAAAATTATTTATAAAATATAAAACATTTTCAATATAATTTACTATAAAAATAACCACTAAAACTTATAAAGAAGCATGAAATCAAATATTAAAAATATTTTTATTGAAAAGTTAAAAAATAATCATGAAAACACAATGAAAACAATTTTCATTATAATACATTGAAAAAATTTAAAATCATTCAAATCCCTTCCATTGAAAACAATATTTGAAAACCTATAAATAAATCATTAAACATCATTTAAAAAACTATTTCATCATAAAATTGTTTTTAAAATACCTTTATTCATTAAAAAATATTTTAAATAAACTAATTCCCATAATATTAGGGAAAATATTTATTTATAAAAAATTCCTAAACATACAAATGAATCATTATGGAAATGATGGTCTTGATAATGGGTATGTCAATACATGTCAAACATTCATTTATTCCAGTAAAATATTTAAAAAGGATTATTGATTTGAAAATAACAGGAATATTTATTCTAAAAAATGTTTTTAAAATGTAAAACATGTGTAACAATTTCCATTAAACATCATAGTATAATATTCAATTAAATTTAAAAAAAATTAGAAAACATTATATTGATGAAACATAGAATTCAAAATAAAATGAGAAATAAAATCCTATTTTAATAAATACATTTTATTCATTGTTTGATGTAAACAAATAGTGAAAAAAATGTAATTAACACATGAAGATATAATGTATAACTATAGGATAATAAAATTAATTAGATTTATTGAGTTTTGGGTATTATTATTTCATCAATGGATGTATAATCATAAACAATCTGGATAAACAATTATATTATTTCAAAAAACTCTTACCACTTGGTATGTCTAAATTGTACTCCCTATATACGAAAATGAGATTAAATGAATCTTAAAATATTATGAATATAATGGGGTTGATTATATAAATAATCACATGGGAGTATATACACCTCAGTGAATAATAGAGGTGCATAACATGGAAGTTATCTCAAAGAAGGCAAATTGAGACAACATTACATTACCGATTTGGTAAATTTTGAAAAATAATTCCAATGAATGAAATATATATAAAAAGGATATTGATATATTCATAAATTTAATTATATGAATCATCTAATGAATCCATGTTTTTTAGAAAAAACAAATGTAAGAAATATGTGCTTGACATGGATTGTGTCTCATTAAAAAATAAAAAGTAATATGAGAAATTCCTTACAGCAAGAGTAACTTTAAAATTGTGAACCCTAAGAAATAATAACGTAAATTAATAATTTTAAAATAATTAAATAAACAAAAATAAGGTTACAAAATTTTAAAAGATAGTATGTACACCACAATAAAGAAGCACACAGTGAATATGACATGTATCTTATGGAAATAAAAGTCACTTGAATTTCCATTACGTTAATTATTGAAATTATTTATACATATTATATCCTATTTTATAATAAAAATAAGTTAATTATAAATATACCATAGAAAAATATTCCTATATATAATACCATATATTATTCACTAATTACTTTATATTACCTATTTAATAACAGTTCTTTGTTAAAGAAATATTTTGGGTAATAACCCAATTGCTTTTCGTATGTGATTTTACTTGTTACTTTTGATTATGTTACAAAGATAATGATTTACTAATTTAAAAAATATAAAACATTATTCACATATCATGTTTATTAATAATATAAATATTTATAAAATTCTATAAATTATATATAAATGATATGGAATGCACCGTTCATGGAGACGTTTGGCCATACATAGGCAGTAACGTTGTTTCAATATTCATTTCGTATTGAAAGGAAAGTAAATGATATATTTATATATATTATCATTAATGTAAAACTATTATGTAATATATATAATATAATACCACATTACTTGTTCTTAATACATCTCGTGTTAAGTATGAATGAATCACAACTCTTTGAGGAGGCGGTAGTCCACACCACTACAAATGAAGTGGTATTTATTACAAAAATGAAAATAATGAAGGTTTTTGTTGTATTATAATTACATATATAAGAAAAAAATAATAACTATGATATATATTATATAAAAACATATTTTCAGTCATAATTCCTATAATGAGATGTGGTGAAGGAAAAAAACTACATTGTTTTGTGAGGTGGTAGTTCGTCGTACACAACAACAATATATTTGATACCAATTTGATGGAAGTGTTTGTAAATTTTTTTAGAAACATTGGAATAAAAACATATAAGTATATTTATGATATTAAAAATAAAATATATTCATGTAATAATAATATTTTACAGTGTATAATATGAAAATTAAATGAAACATCTTATGGAAGGATGTCACATATTCATTGAGTAACTTCCTCAGGATTGCACCAAAGGGCATAGTTGGTTGGATTTTGGAAAAAGTGAGGATTACGTGTTGAGAGGAGGGATGGTGGGTGAATAATTTTTTAGTTTTTTTATGAGAAAAGTTTTATTGAGAGGTGTGAGGATGTGAATGTGTGAGTTTTTTTTCTGGAGGAGGAGAAGGAGGGACATTCATGTAATTATGAAAAGGTAAACACTATTGAGAGGTCTACCTTTCATAATATACCTCCAATAATTTTTAAAATTATTTAAAATATGTATAATGTTTTAAATAAGTCCATATAATGGATATTGGACTTGTTTATAGTTCATTTGGACTCTTATGATTAATGATTAACCATTTATTAATCATATTTTACCTTAATAATTGTAATTTATTTTAATTATTTTCAATAATTTTTGTTGTTTCAAACTATATGGTTATTTTTATAAATTTTAATTTTTTTGATCTAAAATAAATAATCAGTATTTTCTAATTTTTAATCGCATAAGTTTTAAAAATTAATTTAATTTTAATCTCACAAACGGGATAACAATGCTGGTTTTAAAAAATGATCAAAATTTTGATAAGTTTTTATATCTATATATAATGTAAAATAATTTAGATTAGGATAAATTAGATAAAAATATATAAAATTGACCAAATTAAACATAAATACCATTTAACAAATTATTTATCTGTGTATATAAAAAAATGAATTGTTGAATTGAAATTTTGTGTTTTCAATACTCATCAAAAAATGGAACTTGTCAATAAAATATAACAAAAATTACCCAGAGTAAATTTTTATAGTATGCTTCCAAAATTTAAGTTTATTTTTTCAGTTATAAATTATAAAAATTTCATCCCTGGATTTAAAGTTGGATCTCAATTAAAAGTAGATAAAATTTCCTTTAAAAATATATTTTTTATTTATAAAATTGGATTTATTCATAAGAAATACATATTAAATCAATTGGAGGAGTATAAAAAATATTTATTTAATATGTTAATATTATATATAAAATTAATAAAAAGAAGTTATTTTATTTTATTTTTATAAAAATTTGATTTTAAATAAAAAAATTTTTTCATATAATTTTCTTTATAGAATAATAATTCGTTAATCTTCAAATAATTATTTCTTTCATATCTATCAATTGGATAACAAAAGGATTCATTTCATATACATGTATAAATCAAATAGTAATAATTTAAATAATATTACTCATAACATCCTTTCTAATAGCTATGTGGTAGCTATATAAAATCAGTAATAATAATATTAATATTATATTTGCGTTGAGTAAAACTCAACCTTTTGTGTAGAAAAATCTATCAAAGGGACTCAGTATTGTGTGAAACACAATCCAAACATTGTTTTTCATGTTTCAAAAGATAATGAATCGGTTTTGTATAAGAAAATATTAACATGGTTTTGTATATAATGCAAGTCTAAATTATTTCTTTTATATAACAAATGAAATATTCAGTGTTTTGTAAAATGAAAAAAAACAATAAAGAATAAATTAATTAAAAAAAATCAATAAATCTCGTTGTTATATGTTCTAGGCCCTATAAAATGAAATTACCTTCCGAAATTCATGTTTTTTATAAATGGTTTAATACTTTAATGATTATTTCATAAAAAACTAGATCATAAAAATGAGTTCTAAAAATTCATTAAAAAGGATAATTTTGAAATTGAATAATTACCCAAAGTAATATATAACTACGTTTTCACATAAGATAACATTGGTGCCACATGAAAACTTGGAAATAGAAAATAAATATAATCATCATGTTTTGATGGAGAGTGATAGATATTATGGATAAGATAAAGTTAACAATATCATATTTATAACCCCATGATGCTTGAAAAAAATTTCATTGATATCATCAAAAATAATTATAACTTGAAAAACATTTACTTCAAGAACCATTTAAATAATGTTGATGATATTCATAGAAATATATACATAAATTATTTTAGTAAAACCTTATCCATTATTATTCCTTGATCAACTCCCAATTCATCTCTTATTGTAAGAAATAAAGTTGAATTTTCCATTCGTGAAGCATTATCATATAATGAGATCCATAAATAGAATTATAATTCATTCCATAATTCCTCATCACTAAAATAGATTATCAAAAGTTGATAAATATGAATAATCCATCATATTGAAGGGTAACATATTAATTTATAAAACATCATCTGAATTTTAATTTAAACAATTTCTTAAATGTTTTGCCATATAACCCTTCCAAAATATAATTCACCCTTTATTACCTAAATAATATCATATCAGATCAAAAATACCTTTTTTATTCGAAACATGTGTTTATACATGAACCAATATAATATAAAAGGTTATTTTATTTTTCATAAATCTCAATAGATGGAGATAATCAGATGAAACTTCACTAAAATATGAAAAATAAAATACTCATAGGAACTATTAATACAAAATAAAACCCAAACATCCCTAACAAGGGGGCATGATATGTTTTCTCTCATTATCATGATTTAATTTATCCATAATGATTTCATATGAATTTATATTTTCATTTTTATGAGGTTGTTGTCACATATCATTCATATTGTCTCTTGGTTTATGGTATTGATTTTCTTATTTCACACACTCATTGAAGTAGAAAACCTAGACTTTCGGTGGCGCATTTGTTGGAATTATCTTCTCTTCCATTACCTTAACCACCAAATTAATCATATTTAGACATCCATATATTTTATTAACTTCCATTATACATTTAAACCACCTCACAAATCAATTTAAATTCTTTTGATGATGCTTCTTCCCATATTCTTGAAACATAGATGTCATGAATTTCATTGCACTAATTTAGTTTTCATGAGACTCAACTTTCCATCACTTTACAAATCTAGAGGAGTGGATGAAATATATAATTTTTATTTAGACATTAATTGAACATCAAATGACTTATTTATATTTTCTGAATTCTCTTATAGATAATGAATTTTTAAGAATTGGTTTTAGGCCACGAAAGAGTCAATCTATTCTTCTTTTAGTGCTACTGATTATAAAATAAGTGTAACTTGCATGTCTTATATAATTTGCTTCATAGGTACCAATATATTCTTTATCCTTTTTCAGCAACTCATGGAATTACCTCTCCATATTTGTTAATAGGTAATGGGGGAATTACTTTATGAAAAATATAACCATAAACTCATCATATTCAATAAATTAAATTTCTTCATGTTCCATGAAGTTCTTTATAAAATTCCACCACTGATACACTTCATATTCCAAAATTGCGACATCTAAAATGAATTTTTCATTCTCTGATAACAGAGAATGGAATATATTTTTTTAGTGTTACTAATGCATTGTTCAACTTCTAGTGGAACAGTGGTACCACTAAAAGATTGCGGATATTTCCACACAATAGAATCAAAAGGACATTCATTCATCATTTTATAATTTATATGTTCAACATGATTCCTCTCTTTGGAATGTTTTTGTATCATATATAGAAGAAATTTAATTCTAACTCCCATATAATTTGGTTTCCAAATAGGAAAATCATCACATTATCCATTTCATTAAATATAGACAAAGTTCCTTCAGGTTCTGTCCATTGACAAAAATTGATAAGCATAACATGAATATCATGTATCATATAATAATCTATATAATCATGAGAAATTACTTATATTATGTCTAAATAAAAACACGTAATCAAATAATCTACAACTCCACAAAAATATACATAGATACATCCAAAGTCATATACTATGAAGTACACATATGGGTCTCATTAATGTTTTCTCATCTTTGATTTCAATGGTTTATTAAATCGTTCCATCGATTTCAACTATAGTAACTCGGGCTTAACATTTGTGTATAGTTTATGTATTTATATTAATATTCATCATATTAGAAAATTACGTGCATGAGGACCGTAATAGTTATGTGTATTTGGAAACATGGAACACAATATTCTAACTTTTTAAATGATCTTCAATGTTTCCCATGATGATCTTCCCCTTTAGTACTTATACTTATAACTATTCTTAATGACATGTGAAAAGAAACATAAGAAAGGGTGAGGCTAGATTCTCCATAAGGGTAAATAAAAGATATACAACATCATGACATGAACATAAGTGTATGATAAGATGATAATAAATTTGGATGATCATACCCTATATATCAAATATCATATAAATTAGTCATGAAAAAAATATTGGTAGTTCAAAAACATGAATAATAAGGGTGATAAATCATCATAAATAAATTATGGACTATAATCTCATTCAATTTAAGTGTGTCACCATTATAAATATAGAGAACTATTTAATGTGAGAATTTTAACTTCTAAGACCATCAACATTGTCGATTCGAACACAGATGTTTCCCATATTTGATCATTATACACTTATTTCCAATTTTTGATTACGATACACTGGTTTCATATTGTAGATTAGGACAAACCTGTTTCCCACTAGGGATTAGGAGGAACATGTTTCCAATTGTGGATTAGGATGCAAGACTTTTCTATTATATATAAAGTTCATAAACTTATTTCGCATCATTATCTCATGAGATATTAGTCATTGATCAATTCTTTAGGGGGAGATATCGATCCCACCCAACTCATAATGAAATCCAAAATTTGTGTTCCCTAAAAATTCATCTTATCGTGAATCATAAAAATAGATGGGTTTCATAAACATCATATCATAACCCAAGAAATAAAATGGGTATCATAAAAATTTAAGTATATAATAACCTAAGTAAAATATATACGTTCCATAGTCATTTTATCATAGAATAACCTGTAAAGGGAAGCTGGTTTCATAATAATTTTTCAGGTTATATCTTGTTAAAGGGAAATGGGTTTTATAAACATAAATCCATCAAACAGATTCACCTTTTAGAGAAATAAATGAATGTAATCTTCGGATCATATCCTTATTAAAACATAAACTATAATCAAGGATGTCAAATTATATGTTTATGGATTTAGAAAGATCACATGGAATATAAATTTTTATTGAATATCAATTTTTAAATCATATAAAATTTTCATAATCATTTTCCTTGAAACTACTTTTAAAATATAAAATTGTATCATGATAATATTTAAAACTTTTCTCCAAAAAATATCCTTTATTCTCAAATATTTCTTTTTAAAACATAAAATATAATAAAATTAATTTTTCATAAAAACTATTCTAAAAAATAATAAATAATCATGAAATAATATTGAAATCCATTTTATTTAAAAATACCTTGAAAACATATTAATTAATATTTTAAATCCTTGAAATCATTTTTTAACAATATTTGAATGTGTAAAAATATATCTTATAAAATCATTTGAAAATCATTTGAAACATAAAATAATTTCCCCAAATAATTTTTATTTGAAAACATATTTAAAATAAATAAATTTCTAGCATATCATGGAATTAAATTATTCAAAAAAATAACTTATTAAAATTAAAAATGAATAATCTTGGAAATAATTTCTATAACAGTGGGTATTTCTGTACATTTCGAACAATTATTTTTCTTGTCAAAATATTTAGAAATTTTCATTGATTGAAATATTAAAATAATATTACAATACAAAAAATAATAAGTAAACCATTTTTATAATTTTCCTATTATAATCATAGGATAATTTTAAAAAAATTAAAAAAAATTACAATTTTTTTTGAAGTAACATAGATTTTTGACCGAAATGAGAAATAAATTTAAATTTGTATGAAAATATTTTCTTGATTATATTAGGTAAAAAATAGTGGGAAATTGGTAATAAAATATTAATATATCATGGATAACTATAGGATAATAAAATACATGAGTTTTCATGATATTTGGATAATAATATTTCACCAATATATGCATAATCATAAATTATCCTAATAAATGATGATATTGATTCAATAATCTCTTACTATTTGGTAACATTAAATTATACTCCTAATGAGAGAAAATGAAATTAAATGAATCTTAAAAGATCTAAAAAATAATGAGTTTCCTGACATAACTTATAAAATTTAATTATATAAACCTCTTAAATGGATATAGGTTCCTAACACAGTATGTGTCTCAAATAAGGTTAATTGAGAAAAAATTACATTATGGGTTTTTAACATTTGAAACATAAACCCCCTAAAATAATTTTCATCAAACAGATATGAAAATTACCATAAATTTATTTATATTAATAATATAATACATCCCTTATAATTAAAAACCCCACATATAATAAGTAGGTTGTGGACATGGCTTGTGTCATACAGAAAATAAAAGTGAGATATGAAATCCAATATTCCATCTCTAAAACATTAGAATCATGCAACTGATGAATGAATAAAATAAATTACTGATATTTAATGTCATTTAATAAATGATATTAATGATATAAATTTTCATAACTTATTATATACACAACCAAAAAATAAGGGAGTGGTTAATATGATATGTACCTCATAGAATTAAAATGTGGTAGTAAATTCCTTTACCATATGTCATGAATTTCTTTGTTCATATTAGAAAATATTTTATAATAAATACAAGTTTTTTAAAAATAATCCAAAAACCATAATCATATATATCATACAATATATTATTCAATTATGACATTATATTACCTGTGTATTGATAGATCCAAGTTAAAACAATGTTTCTGTTAATAAAAACTTTGTATATCTTACGTGGTTTGACTTGTGATTTTGGGTCCTCTTATATAGTTCATGATTTGATTATTTATAGAATTTAAAAAATGATTTATATATCACATATATTAATTATATAAATATTTATATCAACATATTAATTATATATATATTAAAAGTAATAAACAATTTATAAAGGCATTTGTATGTACATATGCATTCATAAAATAACAGTTTGTGTGGTGGAAGTTCAGTATACACAAGAACAATATGTTCATTACCAATTAGATATATGTTTGTGTAATTATATTTATAACACTTATAAAAAACATATCAGTTTATTTAGGATACTATGGATATTATAAAATATTGTAATGACAAGATTTGAGGGGTTTTATAATAAAAAATAAAACAAAAGAACTTGTATAAGGATAATACCTCTTCTTTTAGTAACTCCATTTAGTTTTCACCAAAGTGATCCATTATATGTATTTCATGACAAAGTGAGTATTTTAGGTTTATATTATTTATTTTGAGAACATGTTTTGTCATGGGTTGGACAACTAAAAGTTTCTTGAGATGTGTAATGAAATGAGGGGGTTATTTCCGTTTTATAGAGGAGGATGAGTTGCACACTTGTAAATATAAAAATGTATACAACATTGATAGGTCTCACTTAAATCATGTCAATCAAATAACAGTTCAATTTTTTTAAAAATGGCACTTGGAATAAATATGACCAGAATGTGGCTTTTGGACATGTTTCTAGGTCATTTGGTCTCCTAATATTAATGTTTAACCATTATTTAATATGGTTTTTACCATTATCATTGTAATTAATTTTAATAAATTTTTCTGATATTTCTAGTCAAAAACAAATATTAAATTTTTATAATTTTTTAATTAATCTTATTTCTAATATTGTAATTATTTTTCCAAACTATAATCACATAAGTGGCCCAAATTAATATAATGTTAATCCTATATATGGGACAACAATGTGGGTTTTTAGCGTTAATTGTTTTATGTATGGTATGTTTTTATATCTATATTAAATGTGAAATTTTTTCCAATGAGGAAAATTGGATTAAATGATATAAAAGTAATTTAATTATACATTAAAAAAAATTATGAAAATTATTTAACTAAATTAATAAATTAGATTAAAAGACATTTTTTAATTAAAATTATTTGTTTTCCACAATTCATCAAAAAATTAAATTTCATCAAAAAATACTAAAAAATTAACAAAAAGTTAAATTTTTATATTCCATTTACAAAACAATTGGCATATTTTTTCAAATAAATAATATAAAAATGATTATAAATATATTTAAAATGGGTTCCCTAATAAAAGGTAATATAAAAAAAATTTCGAAATATACATCCTTTTATTAATAAAATTTGATTTATTCATAAAATATACCTATAAAATCTGTTAGATGAGTATAAAAAATATTGTTTGAATATATTAATTCTATTGAAAACATTAATCAAAAGTGGTTTGTTTAATTTATTTGGATAAAATAATGTCGGTACATAAAAGAATATTTTTCATAGAAAAGTAATTTATTTATCATCAAATATATATTAAATTAATTTATAACTAATTAATAACCAAAAAATATAAATTATATACATATGTAAATAATTTTTTCATAAATCATTTAATTTTAATTGTAACTTCCATTTAAATGGATAAGTGGTAGCTATAATAATATTTTAATAATAATATTAATAGTATATTTTAGTTCAAAAAAACTTTTCCTTACCTACAATGAAAGATATAAAATGTAATTAGTATTCTGTGTAACACAAAAAAAACATAGTGTTGTGGGTACTACAATCTAATTCATGTGTTTCATGTTACATAACATAACATGGTGTTGGGTATAATGTAATGCAAACATAGTTATTCTATATAATAAAACTTATATTCATTGATTTCTGAAAACCAAAAATAGAAAAAAAAAATATTAAATTATTTGGAATAAAAAAATTAATGAATTTTAGCATGTTATACTTATTACATTTTCCAAACCATTTTTTTAATTTATTTTTTATTATAATCCTCTTTTATGGTTGCTAATGATTTCATTTTTCATGAATTGTTTTTTATGGATGTTATGGTACTTGTACATCGATCACAGCTCCATCATCTATAATATTATAATAATTTCATTAATATAATATTTATTCATCTTGTACAATTTTATAATTATCCATATTAATTATTGACGCATAATTAATTGCATCACATCATAGAAATGAGAGTCTGTACGTACGGATGAGTGATGTTTCCACATTTTGATAGCTGAAACAAATGATAGGTAAAAAATAATTCACCTTTTAATAATAATAATTATATCATATATATAATATATATTCATTATATATTTCATTATTATCATACATTTAAATAAAAATTGAAGAAACAATCACATTTTTTCATCGAGGTGGTATTCCACACGTACACATGTGCAACGTTATCACCTTTCAATGAATTGGAATGTTCAAAAGGTAGATTAAAATTTTTATTTACCTAAGTAAAATCCTTTTATTAATACCATATACTACTACTATTAAATATTTACTTCTAAAGGCTCTTTATAGGAATTGTGGGAGACCATACAAGTCAAGGATGAATGCTTTAGGAAATGTAAAAAATCAAAATGTTATTAACAATGAGACTATATATATTGGAATTGCTTACCTAATATTGCCCCCAATGAAGGGTTTTTCCCTTTTTATTTGAATCATCTTTGAAAATGTCATTATATTAATTAGCATCTTAGTAAGATTTTTGGATGTACTCCTCTACATTGATTTTTCTTTTGTTGAAGATACATGCTAAAATAAGGTCTTGTTTATAGATCCAGTCACTTTGATTTTTTAGGATATCACCTCGAATACCTCCTTATAGGATTCTATTCTTATTCTCTTATGTGGTAGTGATCTTAATGGGATCCTCCTACAATTCTTCATTTGAAGATATAATGATATCCATATGTTCATTTGCATATTCCTTATCCACCTTTCCCACTTCCCCCACTGCTTTTGTATTTTTGTATGTCGACTCTCAATTTGCAGTATCCCTTTTTGAAGAACTGTGCTCTTATTACTACACTACACCTAGTCCATAGTTTCATTGGCCATCACCTTGGCCCTACTGTCTGACCCAGTCTCCATAGGCTTCGATAGCTGATAATAGTCGTTCTGGCCAATGGATTTCTTCCCCTCAACCACAATCTACCCCTGGTATCATTAGTCCCAATGCATCCCTTCTTATTCCTTGGACTATGAAGCCCTATTATAGGAGTTCCCCCCTCAAAATACACCGAGAGATGAATAGATAGATCTTCATCATAATCAGCCATAGATAAAAGAGATGAATGCACTTCCACTGCCTCTTTCATCTATTTCCCATGGATCTGGCATATCTCCTATTCAGATCCATCATAATCCTACCCATCGAATCGATTACATATCATTAGAGATGGATTTAATTACATATGCCTCCTACTAAGCTATACCCCCTCATATTATCATTCCTCTAGGGACCCACAACCCATATCAACATTCGATACACATTTATATAGAAATTGTTTCGCCACTGGAATAAAATGATGATTAGCACTGCAGAACCACAGAACCCCTTCATATGGGATAGGACTCCTCACCACCATATTCCCCCAAAACAATGTACTAACCTTATCATTCCTCATATGAATGCATATATCATAGCCCCTTAGTTCAGCCAATATGGGACAATATGGATTGGTTAAAATGGGGTCTCTATTTGAAAATGTGACCATTGTGGACCTAGTGTCGACCGTAAGTTCATCAGAGGAGGGGAGACCCAGACCCTCCAATTCCATTATAGTCCCCTATGTTACAGACTCAGGTCTTACGTCAATTATTGTCTAATATTTTCCATAAGTATTAACCTCCTTGATCTAATTCCCTTTACAACAGACAGTAGCAAGATGTCATATCCTCCCGCAAGATGCAAAGTGGTTAGTCTATGATTTGAAGACAACTGCTCGTTTCCACAGAAATTCTTCTCTTAATTTTATCCTCACCCATTCCGTTAACAAATTTGAAACATCTACCTTTACACTAATGCGGGGAAAAATAGAATGTATCACACACTCCATTCTACTTTTTGAGTATATATAGAGACCAAAAGGGTTTCCGAGTAACCGAAAAATTTAAGGGTTTTGGAAGGGAAGCATGAGATTAGGGAAACATTCCCATATCACAATAGTCGGAGCATCTCTTATCATATAGAAATCCAAAGTTCACTAGAGAAGATAAAAATAAATACCATTTCATTTGTGTGGAGCCTTGGACCATGCAGTAATCATATCCTCCATTGACGAAAATCTGATCATAATTATCTCTTTATCAAGATTCCCCACAACCGCACGATCTTGTAAACCCCAGGATCCAAAAAAAGTGGTTCTTATTTTAAATATTATATAAATTTAGATATTATAGGATCTAAATAAACTCATATGGTAGGATATAGATAGCTTTTTATAATGAACCATGCATTTCATTGATCGATATACCATATTTTTAGATGAATAGAAATTACATTACACAAAAAAATACCTGATGACTATAGTAGTTTCATGCCTTTACAATATGGGATCAAAATATTCTAGTTTTGAGAATGATCATCAATGTTTCCCATATAAACTTCCTCTTTATTACTATTACTTAAAACGTTTCATCACATCTTGGTGATAATAAACATAATAGATGGCGATCATAGATGACCAATAAGGCTAAAAAATGGAGATACATAATCCTAAAAAAAATATGTGTATGAAAACAAAAAAAATAATATTTGGTGATCATATCCTACATGTATAAGAACATATACATGAGTCATGGAAGAAATATTAGGATTTCATAAGCCATGAATCAAATTATAATTAATGAATATGATCAATAAGGGTATAAAAAATGATAACACATGGAAGTTTTGTCATACACATAATATTATAAAACATTATTTCAAATATACCTATGAAAACATTTATAACATGTTATTAATGTTCTATTTATATGTGTTCTAGATTATTTATTGGAATGAACACCTGGGTACCCTCTATTTTCATGTGTATGATTACCTCTTGTATACCCTCTTGTTGGTTTATTAGTATGACCTCCCATGTAACCTGTTTTTTTAATAGGAAGAACTCACATGAACTTCTTGTTGCGGACTTCTTCTGAAAACTCATGTATCTTTTTAGTCTATATAACATTTATCATTACCTAATGCATTGGAGGGATATATACGTCCCACCCATCACATAATAAAATCCACACATACATGTGGCAGAAGTTAAAAAAATTCATGATATCATACCCTATAAAATGAAATGGTTATCATAAACATTTCATCTTATGCTAACATTTTTAAAAGAGACATGTTTCTTATCCCTAGCATTACTTGTTTCTAAATGAATGTAAATTAAGAAAAAAATACTTTACTAATTTGGTAACATTGCAACTATAAACCCCCTAAATTAGATATCATAAATGGATATTTAAATACACTTATATATAAGAATAATTACAATTAAATATAATTAAGCGATTTATATAGACCACACAAAATAAATTAATATTGAATATGGAATAAGTCTCGTAGAAATAAAAGTTAGAGTAGAAATCCCCATACCTTATGTCTTGATTTCCTTTGTACATGGTCAAAACTCATGTCCAAAAAATATAAGGTTCTTATGAAAATAAAACATGGCCATATTCATATATAATAACATATATTATTTACTTATGACATTACATTACTCTTTTACTTAAAATTCGATGTTAAATTTATGTTTTGGGAAATAACTGCTTTTTTGTACATGTTTTAATTTTTTTCATGGTAGCTTTATTTAGATCATGATTTCATCTCCACTAAAATCATAAAAATAATATCAATATCATATATATTTATAATTCATTTAATTAAGGTTATTAATAAAACTAAGAAGTTGAATATAAAATTAAATATTCATGATATGATATGTCATACATATGCGTGAATATTGTTTTCATTTTCATGACAGAATAAAAGAATGAAATTTATATGTTATATAATAATTTAAAAATAATTTTTATGTAATTTATATAACATATGTTTTTTAATATAATCTTTAATAGATTCCATGTAAATCAGGAATGAATCACATTGCTTAGTGAGGTGGTAGTCCATAATTCACATGAACGATGTTAGCGTATTACCACAAAATAGAAATCAGAAGGGTATATGTGATACAATAATTTAAAAATAATAATATCAACATAAAAATAATATATACCATATACAAAATGAAAATATATCATTATTATATACCTATAATGGTGATAATGTAATACTAAAGGATATTGGTTCGCGAGATCGTAGTCTGTTGTACGCATGAATGATGATTTTGTATATATAGTGTGTGAATTTGTAGGTTTTACCCTTAAAACGAAAACATCCCAGTTTATTTAGGTTACTAATTATATTATAATAATATTAAATAAAAATAATTTAATGGGTTTAAAGAATAAATGAAATAAAAATTTACGTTGATAGCATTATCACTTTTTCAGATATCTCTTTTTAGTTTTCAATAAAGGACTTTATTTATTGGATTTTTTCAAAAACAATTTTTCTAGGATGATTTTAGTGATTTTGGGAGGATAATTTGATATGGTTTTACAGAAAAAATATAGGTTTCTATGTTTGAATAAAACAGATGAAGTGGTTCCATTTTTTAATTTTCCTGATGGGTACATTGGGAATTTTAGAGAGATTAATTTATAATAAATTAATTTTCTATAAAAATACAAAAAAATATCCATATATTTAAAGATAAGATAATATATGGTTGTAATATCATCTTCCAATATATTTTTCATAATTTTTTTATTATCTTGTAACTTATCGTTTTGATTACCCTTAGTTAACCTATTATATATTTGAATACGATATTAATATTTTTTTATATTAAAAATAATTTTTTTCTTATATGGTTTCAATTGACAATAAATTGTCCATTAATGAAATTTTAGAGCTTATAATAATAAATTTTTCATTTTTTAAATATTTCATTACTTTAAAATAATTTAATACGATATAATTTTCATAAAATATCATTAGAGTCAATTTTGGCACTATTTATAATATTGATTTTATGAAAATCAATATAGAAAGATAAAATAAAACCAAATAATTTAACACACCTCTTATATGTCACATTAGCATATATAATTTCTGTACAAACTCAAATAATTAAAATATAATTTCTTTTAGTACTTATAATATCATTTCATTGATTTTCTTCAATAATTGAAGGATTAACACATCATCAATTTGTAATTATTTATGATAAATATTTATTCACAAAAAATTAATAAAAATGAACTATGACATAGATAATCTTATTATATTTAATAATAATATTTGTATTCATTCATATATTCTACTTTACTCCATATTAAAAATATTATAATTATTAAAATTAAGAGTGACATTTTGACACTATCTTTTATTTTTATTATATCCAAGTCATTTTTTTAGAAAAGTGTCCATTAAATAATTAAATTTCTATTATTATATTTTTAGGGTTGAATGAAATTCATCCAATAAAATATGTGGGATTTTAGGGTCATTTTCAAGTCCTTTTCACATTATTTTTACCTTAATTACCATGTATACACATTACCGTTGTAAAAACAATTACCAATGTTAATATTCATATTTTCCAAAAATAAAAGGAACCTATGTACCTAATTTTTTAGTTTGAAATAAAATAATTATAATCCATTTTTTAAAATAAAACAATTATAATTAGAAAAATATTATTTAAAATTAATCGTGTAGATAATGAGACAAAGCTAGTGTTTATAGTGAAAATGTTCAATAGTTTTAAATGTTTCTATATACAAATTAAATATTAAAATTGTTGTGAAATTGGTCAAACGACGATTGAAACCATGAATCATTTCCTAACTAAAAATGCAAGATCAGTCATATGTGAAATGCATTCTTGAGAAAGCGAGTGTCCAATTTTCTTATGACGATCATAATGAAAAATGGAAATTCAAATACAAGAGAAATACAAAAATTAATGAAAAAAATGTAGCGCCAAAATTCCATCACATTTCATTAACATATAAAAATATTAATATATTACATGATATTTTATCCAATTTTTGAGATCAATCAATACAATATTTAACACAACATCTAGAATACCAAAGGTTTGAGAATGTGTAATGTTGGTTCTTAAGAGGGAAGTCAATTGAGAATTGATGTCTCATTATTATTGTCATAATTATGACATCCATTAATAATGTTTCATAAATCCCCCTTGGATGTCATAATTTCATGGAAAATTATTTAATCATCACATAAAAAACCCTGTGGGGAAAATATGTGAAGCCAAAATAAAAGAATTCCATGTCATAAAACCTCAATGATAACCTTATTAGGGAATAATATGGGGAAAACCCGATGAAGGGAAAAAGTGTGTAGCCGTCCCAACTCCCCCTCATTATATCATTTAGTTATCTCAATCGGAAATCGATTAATATTATTATTTAATTATATATTCTAGGCCTGGGAAGAAAACCATAGGTAATAATGAATGGTCTCTTTCAAATTTACAACTCATGGAGAAGACCAATAATTTATATTAATTAAAAATATCCATAATAATTTTGAACATTGACCTGGATATCATTTATAATGTATGATGGAATATTTAAACCCCAAATCAAGGAATAACCCTTCAGGGTTAAACACATTATTACGGAAAAAGAGTAAAATAACATCAAGTCCTCCTAGAGTAGACTCATTAAAAAAATTATCTAGAAAACCCAGTGGGGAAAACATGACTAAGGGAAAAGATTACAACAGTTACATCTCCAATTCATAATGATCATCATTTAACTCATAGAATGTCTGTGATCAATTCATAACTAAAAAATCAGTTTTAAAATTGTTAATAATAATAAATTATAGCCTTTATATTTCAAATAGTGGGGAAGAACATTACCTTGCATCAAAATATTATTTATTGTTATTTGAAATGTACATATGGACATGTCCATGTATATCATTCATGGATAAATAAAATGTGCATTTATATTAGATACTTTTGAAATAATTATATTTTTTATCAACCCCTTAAGTATAAAATCAATCACTCCTTGAAGAGAGAGATATAATTATTCATTAAGAGTAAAACTATTCAGACTTTAGCATTTCATTTCCAGGATGATTAATTCCAAATACACGGACATTCAATGTAATTAATTGATTTTAGAAAACTCTTAGAGACTTTATTTGTTTTTAAAAACACCTTAATAATATGATTAATATAATTATTCATACAAGCCATGGGATGAAAAATTAAATTTATATTCTTCCTTAACATAATATTTATAAATCTTCTTCATTTCACCACATTATTTATCATATTGGATGAGACTTATGTTATTTTTAATCTTCTTCAGGCATTTCAAACCATTCTAGGATTAATATAAATATCCAAATACAGAAGAAAATATTTTTCTTATAATAAGATAATTGAAATTCAATAGACTTTATAGTTTGGATAATAAATCCAGAACATTACATGTTTAACATTTCATAAGTTCCTTTCATTATTTTGGCCATCATTTTGATGTCGACATCTATAATTTTTTTTTCACATCAATGAGTTTTAAAATCATTCAAATAAATATATATCATCAACAACATTTGATTGAGATCATTTTTTTTCTACCAATGTCACTTTAGGGGAAATATCTAAAAATATATAATGATGTCAAAATATTCATTTTCCTCAGCAATGGAAAAAATATTTATTTCTTTCTAGTGATGACGGAAAATGATTTTATATAATCAGTTCAACCACGCTTCAAGTGTCTATAATCAGACTACTTATTTCCTGTACATTACATTCAAGTTAGTGTTGTGGGCATCTTGTCAATGCTTTTACCGAAGCATATAATATATGATACTCAATATTTCTTTTAATCAATATTCATAGCATGCACTATATACTCACCAACAGAAAATAACACATGTGATCATTTAGTGGATTCATATTTTTGGTATATGGGTCACATTGTTAGTGGGTGCACCCATATATACTTCTTTAAATGTATATGGGAAATTTATTTCTATAATAGCTACTCATGATATAAATAATTTACCTCAAAAATTGGTACCATAGGGTAAATTATTATACAGGGAGCATTCATAAAAACTTAATGACAATGAGTTCCTTTATTATTTAGTAGACACGCATTCATTAAATATGTTCATCATTCCCCCACAAATTCATGTCTACTATGTTATAAAAAACGATTCTTTTGTATACATGAATCAATATCATTCTTTATTATTGATCTCGGATGTCCTAACTCCTAATTTCATGTATCTGATTTTCCAAGATCAATAAACTTATGGATTACCATTATTGATTTTATTATACATAAAAAATAATTTATAACCACTTTTATGAATGCTTGTTACATATTTTGATAACTCTTTTGTCTCCATATGATATTCATTTTCAAGAATAACATTCATATATTTCATTGAGACTTATGATATAACAAATCATTACAAATTTGTACAAACAGTTTGGAATATATTCACTCTTTTGGAGTCATTTATTAATTTTCACTACCATTAAATGTATTTATATGGGAATATACTAACGTATATATTAGTTCATTTGAAACATTTAATTGAAATAATATTTATAAATATTTTTCTTCAATATCATCATATATAATACCTCACGGATCATTCATTTTGAAAACTCATATTTTTTGTTATAATTTCCACATGCGGTGGATGCTGAATTCATAATATAATCGTAATAGGTTAGGACTATCACCAAGAATATTATATCACAATTTATAACTTCTGCCCACAATATTTTAGTGCATCATGGAAAAATATTATTTTACCTTAAATCTACTTGGGATAGGATCCCACATGTGTTTGAAGCTAGTGAATGTGGTAGAGAGAACCAATGTGGAGGAATCTTCTTAATTTAAATAACTCATTACCACCATCCAAAATTATAATTCATAGAAAAAATTACTTTATCAAATGAAAGATAAATCATTTGATCAATCCTTAACAAGTCAAAAAGATTAATGACATCATAAATCATAAAAAATGAATGAATAATTTTATCCTCTTCAAGGATTAAGATATAGTAATTAATATTTCATTCAAATAAGGGAATTCATTCATTCATCAAATTTCATTAACAATGAATGATAATTTATTATTTATCAATAATGATCATACTACATAAAATATAAATTTTATTGATTATGATGATCATTACATTAAACACATCAGGTGGTAAAATCAATTTCATAATAAATAATAGATTATCAAAACTATATAATTCAATAGTTTAATTTATGAATTATAAGAACAACAACATCCACTTCAGGGGATAGTTGAATTACATGAGATGATATTGATAATCCATGAGAATATTATAAATAATAATTTTCCCTTGATATTGTTGATGTTGGAAAAATAAATGATAAATGAATATATTATTTAATATAATGTCAAAGGACATTATTTTCATATCATTCTTAAATAATGTGTTATTATATAAATATTCATTAAATTTACTATTCTCTGAAAGTATTTATTGTCATTAAACCAATTCTTGTGGCTATATTTTTATTATCTGTTATAAAAAAATACAACACAATGATCATTCAAAAAACATCATATTCACCATAAACTTGACTTATAATAAAATTACGTATATTTTCATTCACCTCAAGGAATGAACTGAATCATTTTTAATAAATATTCTCATTCACTCTAGGTAGTAGAATAAAATTATTATATTTGAGTATTATAGTATCTTAATGAAAATTTCATGAATATTCAATTCAGAAATTTCATCTATTTCATCCACTTTGGGTGATTAATATATATAAAATATATTTAAAATAGTTCATTAAGAATATTTATTTTCTCTAAAATATTCTATATGAAATTAAATAAAAATTTAAAAATTTTCTATACAAATATCAACTTTATTATGAGACTTTATATATATTATAATCAATCTTTTCCCATTTAGAGAGAATAAACAGAGAAGTAGGATTAAATTTTATGGTTCATGGTAATATTAGAGAACATCGAATCAGCGTATCATAGTTACACAATGATCAACAAACATCGACTCGACGTACAACAGGTATGTGATGTTCATCAAACATCATCTCGACGTACGACAGGTACAGGATGGTCATCAAACTTCTTCTTGATGGAAGACGGGTACACAATGTTCATCAAATATTGGGTCGACGTATTATGAGCACGTAATGTTCCTCAAGCATCGGCTCAACATACGATGGTTACACGATGTTCATAAAACATAGGATCAATGTACCATTGGTATGTGATGTTCATCATTCAACCAATTCTGGTGGTGTAGTTTTTTTTTCATTTTATAAATGATGTTGGACTTGGATAGACCACATAAATTATTAATCAAACACATTATCTCCATGGAATGAAGTGAAATTATCAATTGTGAGTCATTACAGTGCTTCATGAGCTCATTATTTTTCCTGTAACAAAAGATTAGGAAAATCACATATTATTTTAAGATATAAAAAGAGGGGAAAAATAAATTGAACAATATCTTAAATATAATGTGAGTCTCGCCTTTTTACGTAGCACCTAGAATGAGTGGAGTCAATGTGCATGCGAAAGACTATTTCAAAATAAGAATGTCTATAATAACATGTGACATACCATTTTTCATATGATATTTTTCTTATGTTGATGAGGGGGATGAAGACAATGACGTCATGATGTGTAATACAGAGAAGATGGTCATAATGATAACGTGATGTGAAATTGATTGAATGACGATTGAAACCGAGAAGAATTTCAAAAACTGTAAATGTAAGATTGATCGTAGGCAAATCACATCGTTGATAAAGAGAGTATTAAATATGTGTATGATGATGAGAATGGAAATTGGAATTAAAAATACAAGAGAAATTAAAAAAAGTTAATAACAAAATGTAAAGAAAAAAATCCATAACATTTTACTAACATATCACTATATTTATAGAGTATATGATATATAATCCAATGGTTGTGATTAATCCCTAAAATATTTAGTCCAACGTGTATAATACCAATGGTTTTAGAATAAGTAAGGTTGGTCATTAAGAGGGATATTAATTGGGAATTGAGGAGTCATCATTATTGTCATAATTATGACATCCACTAATAATGGTTCATATGAAAAAGGATTAAAATGACCTAAATTGTATTATTATATTTATAGTCGATTGAAATTTATTTTAAATCTTATTTAAAATATAATTTAACATTATGAATCATTTAGATGAAAAGTTTGTCTTCAGTTAGAATGCACTATGATTTTATTATTCATCAATAAATAAAAAATATCATAAAAATAAAAAAATAAACCATAATAAATTTTAATATTAATGTTTTAAAAATAATGTGACATTTTTCAGTTATAATTTTTAAAATTTTCAAAATTTAGTTTAAAAATGTTTTCCATTAAAATGTGGATAAACTGCATTTTAGAACAATATAGTTTGTATTCATAAACTTTTATCTGTTTTTATTTCATTTCTACCAAACTTATTAGATGAAAGTTAAAAAAATATATTGAATTCGTAATTTATACATTTTATTATTATCTCTCACTAATCGTGAATAATTTGATTTATTCATATAAAATACCTTTACGGTCATAATTGTTTTCATAAAAATGCTCCTTTATAATATGATTTATTTTATTTCAATTTAAAATTAATTGATAACCATGTAATTCATATACATAAACCATAGATTCATAATATTTTTAGTCCTATTAATTTATTTCATTCTAATGAATATGTGATTAATTTAAAATATATTTCAATAATCATAATAAAAATTCTGTAAAAAACAATTGTTTTTATAAAGTAAGATAAGCTCAGTGTTTCATGTAATGGGATCCAAAATCAATATTGTGTGTAAATAAACCTAAAAATAGTTTCACATAAAATTAATACTATACTTTTTATATCATTAAATGATATCCATTATATAATTTTCAGTTTTTTTTAAATAAATTAATTCATAAAAACTCAAGGTGTTGCATTTTTATATCATTTTTTTATTTATCTATTTAATTTGACTCCCCATTAACCCCTTTTATCCATAATCATAGTAAAAAATTCCGATCATTATGGGTATTATGTTTAATTATATGGTAAAATTTAGCATCCAAATTGTCATGAGATGAAATTTTAGACCCTTTTTTCATTCCAATTGTCATCTATCATGATTATTATGATTCATTAATAATATATTAATAAATTATTAACAAAAATTATCATTAATTTATTTTTTGAGATTATTGAATTAATTTTAATTGTTTGTTTATAAGATAGAAATGTATGAAAAATATGGAACCTTTAACCCTTAATTATACATTATATTTACCAAAAATATTAATGGAATATCATAATTCATCCAATAAAATATTAGTTTTTATGTTTTTTAAAATAATTCCAATTGATTTTTCTACTTCCATAAAAATGGATGTGTCATCATTGTTAAATAAAATATTGAAATTATCCCTATATTATAAAATAAAATCTTAATAATAAATTAATCTTCCCAAAAATAATCCTGTATATTCCTTCATTACGTATTATTAAATATATGATAAAAAAATTAAGATCAAGAGACGTAAATTTGGGAAATTTCATTACTTCAACTAATATAAATTTCATTGTCATGAGAAAATGGAAGAAAATTTTATATATTAATATTTTGGATTTATAAGGCTGAATTAATCCCATTAAATTAATTAATGTCCGGTTTTGTTTGATTTTTAAACCATTTATTTGTGTTTTAACCTTTTTTTGCACATTTTACTATGATAGAGGTGATAAATATTTACCACATTTATTATTCTTAATGATAAAAAACAAAAGGTTCATATATAAAAAAATTTAACCGCCTTATTTGAAATATGTTGACTATTTTTTTACGATTCATTATCCATAAGTTGAACATATACTTTTTAGTATAAATTAATAAAACACAATGAAAGTAAATTTATATAAGAATTTTCTCTTTAGGATACAGATTAACTGATATTAAAAATATTGAATATTTCACATTCAAATGGAATTTATTGGATTATTCTAATTAAAATTGATTACAAAACAGTTTATCACCCAATCTATAATATAATTTGTTTTCGTAAAAACATTATTTACTGAAAATAGATTATATTATCTTAAATACAAGTAAATCTCACCATTCAAAAAAATAAACCATTTAAAAAATAAAATAAATTTCACTAATTTAATTATTTTATGATGATTTTAAAAAGAATTTTTATTTTATAATAAAAATTTCTAAAAAAATTTGAATTTAATTATAATTTATATGCGTAATATGAAATAATACTTATTTTTTGGGAAAATGCATTTTTTATGCCTAAAATGATTTCACTAAAAATTTGGTGCATATTTCCTAAACAATAATAAATAAATAATTATTGAGTAGAAACATTAAAAATATATTTCATAATGATTTCAGTCATTTTTAAACCATACCATTCAATGTCTAGGTTGTAAAAGTTACATTTAAATAGTTATATTTTTGTAATATATCTCATTTCATAAAAACCATGGATTTTCTTGTTTTGCAAGATATCAAGATTATATTTCTATTGATCATAATTTTCTTGTTTATACAACTTCCATTCCCAATTATAGTAGAATGAAAAAATCAATTTATAAGAACATTCATGGAGTATTTTAGATTAGAATAATAAAAAGGAATAATATACCATATATTTTTCATGTTTTTATTCAATAGTCACTTGATGAAAATATTAAAAATAGTGCATAAAAGGATCCTCCATTCATAGGTGTAAACAAGGAATGTGGATCACTAAATTATCATTTATAGATTATTTCAATTATATTTAATATTCTTGTTATAATAATAAAGGATACAGAGAGAACAAATGAATCATATTTAAGAGTATTTGAAATGAATTCACACAAACAAACTCTGA
This sequence comes from Viscum album, assembly GCA_963277665.1. NCBI lineage: Eukaryota > Viridiplantae > Streptophyta > Magnoliopsida > Santalales > Viscaceae > Viscum > Viscum album. Next base: position 184,997,767 of record OY728133.1, on the reverse strand, counting down.
GTTTGATACTCCTTATATAGGTATATATGGATATTCCATTTACCACATTAATATCAAAATATTTCAAAAAAATTTCTCTAATTTAAAATTTTATAATTTATATTATATTACTCAATTAAATCTAATCAGTAATGTTCAATGATAAATAATTTTTTTCAATGATTCTTCATTCCATTAAATGTATTTAAATAATATTAAACATAATGTAATGTAATATAACTAGAATTTATATGTTAAAAATGTATATAACTATAAAGTTATGTGTATATTAATTAATGTTATATATTCCACACAAGAATGAAAGACCAGGTGACATGCTTATATTGTACGCCACAATAACCATATCACATATACCAATATTTAAATTTCATATGTTTTAATATAGGTTTAGTAAACATTAATCTCTTTTAGTATTTATTTTTTACTCAATCCTTATATACTTAATGTATTGAGACCTTATTGGTAATACGTAATCCTTATTCGTTTATTATGTTTAAAAATTTATAATACATCAAACACAATCACTAAAATACTATGTAGTAGTGCATGATATATATTTACCAGGGTTGAACCTGCAATGAAAATGATACTTATTAAGGGAAGCATTAAATTAAGATTTAACATGAATAAAATTTAAAGGAAAACTACAATTATTATTATGATATATAACATTGATGGCTAACATACCAGGGAATTTAAAGTTTATATTCATGAACTAATGACACATAAAATATATAGTAGATACTCATGATTTTATTCAGCCCAAATCTAAGAAACTCCCTTGGTTTGAGTCATCACTATCTATATCACCATTTCCCCTTTACATATGGTAAAGTACAATATTTAATTTTTAAATAGGTATCTTTAAATAATATCTAAACATGGAATGAAATTCACACAATAGTCATAAATACCCACCAAAATAAAAAATGCATTCCAAAATAAATCCATCCATATGGAGATTATAATCATGCTAGGTGAAATGAAGGTAATGAATATAAAAAAATAATGAATGAAAACACCCAACAAGAATTATCCTAAAAAATAAATCTACTTTATAAAAAAATTAAATGTAATTAAATTTATAAAATATAAAATTATATTATCATTCAAGTTATGAGAGAGAGAAAATTAAAATAAAAAATCCATATAGACAAAAACCATAAGTAAAGGTAAAGATTCTAGGATTTTATCATCTATCGAATGTATTATTGAGTTTATAATAATAGACTTTTATTTATAATGAGATAATTCACCTTTATCACCAATTATATATACCTCTATCGTCTTTTATCTTAAGGTTTCATTAACACTCTTAATCAGACACTACTTCCCTGGATAATGTCAAAAAACTCATATATCAAAAACCCAATATCCCATAAAAAATATATCTTAACAATTATATAGATATGGAGTTTGTTTTGAACTATAACATCATGTAGACATAAACCTCACAATGTTATTATCTCCCACGTAAATGACAACACAGTTCTCTCAAAATATCTTAATTAACATTTCGTATATTATCCATGACAGTGTACAAAATGTTATAAACCACACCGAAATAATATCTCCCTTCGCTACTCTTCTCAACTACATGCATGGTTATGGTGAAACTTGTACCAAAAACACTAAAATGTATTCTTCATTGGATTTTATTTATCAAAATTGTGTTGTCCTATAATCCACACCCATGAGCTCTATACCATCTGCTGTGATATCTTCCAAGTTGAACCCTCCTTTCATGTCGCACAGATGACATGGTGTCAGAGAATGGATGTTTTGTGACCTCACTCCATTAAAAATAGGAAAAATAAAATGAATTAGATGGAAAATCATCATTATTAAAAACTCCCCTACTTTATAAAGAGTCTATTATGTTAACTGAAACACCATGATGTGTTATGAAAATGTAATGTATGGTGTGTAACTATTAAAATATGTAGTTAATTGAGTCAAGATTCAAACATAGCTCTCATGAATGATTTTATATCCATAGTTGCGAAAATAAGGGGACTGATCTATCCACAAGATTCCATGGTGTTTTACTAAGGATATAACCACTAACTTCAACAACAAAAATTTTCTATCACTATCATGATGAATAATATGATCAATGACAACCTCCATTAACTTATTTTTTTTTGTTCATTAATTACATGAATTATGATTTCATATTTATATCCCATATCTTAATCATGCGGGTATTAGACCTTTATCTATCTTCGACGAATATTTTAATTGGTTATTTCCTCTTGTGGTGTTGCCCCATAATATGACCACTTCTCAATAGTTCTTCCTCAGACCATGACTATTCCCCTCTCTTAGAGCCGAATTGAATTAAAGATATGATCTTATACTACTAGACTGGATATTTATTAGTCATTGATCATGGTTATTTCCTTATGTTATATGTTATCCCTAGTGGTTCTGAGCTACACCAAAAAAAAATAACCTTCTAAATATAATATTTAAATTTTATAATTTATCTCTTCCAAAAAAATTATTTCATTAACTCTAATGGCCGCAAAAATCAATTAAATTCCGTTTAATTAATTAAAACCCTTCTAATTAGGCCATAAAAATTAATTATTAAATGAAATGAATGAAATACATTTTAAAATCATAGGATTCACATTCGTGTTAGTAATCTCATTATCATTTTTCTGCTACGGATCCTGGTTTTTTAGCAATACATTTTGAATTATTGGTTGTTTTATAGGGGTACATGGTTAAGGAGAAAAATTTATTTATACTATATTATAAACTATGTAACCCTATTCAGTGGTGGAATGTGGGAAGCACATGGCCTTCACAAAGTTATGAAAATCATGTGAGATAACCTTGCGACCATTAGGGGTTTTGTGGTAGTGGGAGATGTTTAGTTTATGCATGTTTTACCAAGCTGTGTGAGATAATAATTAAGATTACCAATTATAAGGTATTATTGTATTTTTCCTATTATATTTAATTTAATATTTCACCCAATAAATCCCTCATTTAAACCTCATGGCCCAAAATACTCTCATTGGATTCTCCTTGTTTCTTCAAGCATCTGTATATGTATTTGGGGTGCATCTTTTGAGGTTATTCTCTTATTTCAACAGGTATGAGCTCCTCTATTCTATTTATATTATTTTATACATTTTCTATAAATCATCATACACTAGTTGTTGTCCTTGTATTATTTTATTTGTTCATTGTGGTAGAAATTAAGTGATTTGGTTTTAAATGTTTTTTATTCTAGTTAGAAGTTACATTCTAGTTGAATTTGTCGAAGGCGTCAAGGTTCCACCACTAGAGGTAGGTGTTTTTTTTCATTTTCCTTATTTTAGAGATACATTAATTATTGGGTTTTCTAAATTCATGTTTAACCTAGATAATGGTGGTGTGGAATATATTAGTTTAATTTTTTAAATCATTAATTGTATTGATTATGTTTTCTCATGGAAATTGTATATAATTTTCTTATATAAAATGAATATTTGGTGTAAATTGGTGTTTTATGAATTTTTCATGCATTTTTTAAATGTAAAATAATTTTTCCATTCAGAAAATAAAATTTCAGGGTTTTCAAATAAATTTAGGTTTGTAAAGTGAGTTCCTTGTTTCATTTTAGGGGTTTTCTTGATTTTGGAAAAATGGTGGTGTAACATTATAAAATCCAATGGGTTTTCATGTTGATCTTTTTGGTTATTAATGTGGTTTATTATAATTTCATTTGAGTTTTTATTGAATAATATATTGTTTTAAAAATTTATTTTCCATTATATATTCTATATGTTATTGGTGATGGCCTTGTTGGCACTTTGTGATGTCATATTGATTGTTCCCAGTTTGATCCCCCTTATAGTAAAAATGAATATATATATATATATAGATCCATGATATGGATAATTTATAATTCATTAATGTTGTGATTACATATTGGGAATATTTTTAGGGCGGTTAATGGGAGATCAGAATAGTGTGAATTTCATATTATCCCTTAGAAATTTTTATTGTCTTGTGGAGATATGTTCGTTTAGGGGACTTTCATCATTAATTTTTACATGTATGATCCAATGATAAAAAGAGGGATGTCATGGGATGTGTCTATTATTATTGAGATTATGTGTTGATTATTATCCTCTAGATATACACAATACCTGGCTAGTTCGATTCTATCAACAAGGCTAGGTGAGAGAGATTCGATTAATGGATGTATACAGTTATCCTAATAGAGGTTGATTTACCATTTACATCTTGTAAATTACAATTTGTATCTATAGAGTCACCTCATGATATGTGTATATGTTATGGTTTTTTATACACATTTTCATGTGTGTTGATTTTATTAGATTAACTTACATGATGTGTTGATATTATTTTATTTTAGTATTGATGTTTTTTAGTTTTTTTTTAACCACATAATAGAATTATTTTTATTGGTTTTTTCTAATTATCATAAGTAAAAGGGGAAACAAATTTAATATTTTTTCGTTATTAGATATTTCTAAAATTTAATAACACATGTGGGGTTGTTTTCGAAAGTGTGATGTTTTAAAGAAGAATGTGGGGTTTATTTTAAATTTTATTATTTTAAAATAGAACTATATTTCAATTTTTTTACAAACGTTGTACTTATGATAAATTTGATGTATCATAATTTTTTATCCAATGTTTTGGAATGGAAAAGAATACATATTTTTTCATGATATGTATTCAATTTAGCCTAGTAAGTTTATTTTATAGATGAAATGAAATTGAAACATGATGGTAACAAACTATATTTGGATCAAACCCTATATTATAACATTGGTGGGTATGTATTCTTCATGTGTTATATAGGTTTGATCATATCTTGGTTTTCAATTTACATCTAGGGAAACCTTCTATAAGAATCATATGCTTTGCGGAATAATAGTGCTGACTTGAGGGTCATGAGGGAATGTTGATTTTTCCTCTGGTTTCATGGATATAGTTTCCTAAAATTTGGTTTTGGCATCCATTTTCTCCCATTTTCTTTTCTTTCCACTTTTATTGAATCTTTATATCTCTGTATTAATATTCTAATTGTTTTATTTGTAGTTTATGGATTTTATCATTTTATATTTATCATTATTCTATATTTTTATCTTATTACTATGATTATTGGGTTGAAAACATCAATAGAGATTATGTTTGATATCCTAGGTAATTGTTTCCTCATAGGGGGATTAGGAAACTCATCAGGTATGTGGTATAACAGTTTGGGTGATGGTTTAGATGGTGTCTTTGGATGGTTCATTACAAAAAGTTTTCATATCAGTAGTTTCTTTTATGTTTCCAGGGATATTAACATTTCCATACATTTTGGGGGGTTAGTGATACAAATGATATAAGACCATCGAGATAATGGTGGTAGGTCTAGGTATGTGCATGGAGAGATCCACTTTATGTTATAGCTCAAGTTTCTATGGGTGTTCAAGATTATTCATTGAATTTTTGTGGTTATAGAGGCCTTTTATGATATGTTTTGGTGTATAGTAGAGTTACACTAATTTATATGGATAATTTTGTATATTTACCTAGAAATTCCTATTTTGGAATGTAATTAGAGGGTTTTTAGGTGAGAAAAGGTTTAAGGAACAATGTTTGTTAAAACATGCAGAAGACCTACACACCATTCATTATAATGTATAATGGTACATACATGGTTGGTTTATGGTCTAAAAAACAATGTGGGAAAACCTTGAGAAATGGAAAAGGTTGGGAATTTTCCTTGTGTACCCAACTTTTATTTAGACCTATCTTGAGTTAGATAGGGATTTTTTATTAATTTTTATAGGATAATTTGGGGTCCATTATCATTGTTGAAAATTAGTGTTTTATACGTTGGTATTTATTTTATTTTTAGAATTTTTTTTGTTTATGAGATTTTCTCATGTAAAAGGGATTTTTATTATACAATATTTTTTGACTCATATGAGGGTTTCTTATGATTTTTTTTGAATTATGTTATATAGGATTTTAGAAAAATTGTGTGATTCTTTAGGATTTGTTACATTCAAAATGATTTGGCTCTATGGTTTGAAATATATCCCATGGTTTTGGGTAAATTTTTGGAAGAGGGATTTGGTGATATTGATTAGGATTCTTTTAGATTTTGTTCACTTGTGTGTAATATTGAGTGGATTTTGTATTTCTTTTGGATTATCTTTTGTTTTTTTTCACTTTTTGTTGAACATTAATGTGTGTTTTTTTATTAATTGTTTTTTTATGTTTTATAATGATTCCCCCCTAAAATAATCATAATATTGGGAACATAATTACTTAGTTAGTTTTCACAGTGATCATGGAGTTAACCTTTTAGTCTATGACACCACTCAAACTAATGATGGGGTGATAATGACACTCTCTTCTCAACTAATGGATCATGCATGAGCTTCCCCCTAGGGGAGGCGTAACCTCGACCACGTCGGATGTTTCAAATACGGGTTAAATTTGGGGGTTTTTATTTAATTTTTCTTTTTAAACCAACCCCCCCATTTCCCTTCTCCATTGCACCCACTGGTGAAAGGAACACACCAAGGAGATTCCCACTCCCTCTCCTCTATCTCCGGTGAGGCAGCTCTGGTGGTCCGTATATGATGCGTCGGGCGAAGCCCAACAAGGTAGGACGTTTTTGTTGCATTTTTATTCCCGAACCCCCTTTGAATCTAAATTTTAGTGTCAAATTGTTGTCTGACCATTGAGAAAATCCCATGATCGTGTAGTAAATATTATGAGCTATCCATCACTTCTTTAGGAATCAAAATCCGAGTAACGAGGAGGCCGAAGTGGTCCGGTGAAGTTTACCAGAATTTTGGGAGGTCTGGGGGGTTTCCGGTGGTACGGCGAGCCCAGGCGCAACGGCGGCTCGGTTCCAGGGTACTGGTGGCGCGGCGGACCCAGGTGCAGGCAGGGGGGGTTTCCTCAGAAGGCGGCGGGCTTCGATGTCGGCTGAGGCTTGCGGACGGCAAGCGGCGCCAGGCGGGGCGCTTCGCTGTGGAGCAGAGACTAGGTTCACGCTGTGCGACCCCGCAGCTGGACAGAGACCCGCATGACGTGGCTGTCCGCGCGGAAAGCCGACCGTCCATGTCGGCCGGTCAGTGGAGGAGTGGCCCGCGCAGCGTGCGGGCGAGGACACCCTACGGGAGGCGGTGGGCCGTTGTGCGGCAGTCCGCGGGTTCGGCTGGGCCGCGGTCCTAGTGGGCCAGCCCGAGCGGGGCAGATCGGTCGGACCAGGATGGTCCGGCCTAGGGGTAAACCCCCCATAAAAACGTGGACGCCCGTAACTTTTACTACAGGCGTCTGTTTTGCGCACCGTCTACGGCAGCACAGAGCTCGTGTCAAGACGAAGTTTTTTAGATGGTTTATGAAATTTTAATTCCCGAAACAAGGGGACTTGGATGCAGGATGCTTCTTTAAGTGAATTGTCGTTTTAAAGGGGAAAATTGTTTTGGACAACGCGGACGCGTCCAACGTCCAATTTAAGAGCCGTCAGTGGTGTTGGGACCCTGGCACCGAGGTGGAGCTTTACAGGGTGGTTTAAGGCATTAAGGCAGGTGTTGAGGCATGGGCCCCATGTCCCGCCTTTCGAGCCGCATGCAGCATTTCACGATCTTTTCATCAGACGTGTGTTCAGGGCGTGCGAGCAGTCGTTTTTGAGTGTTTTTCCAAGGGAATTGCATTGGCGCAATCCGCCCACTCTAATTCCGCACGCTGGTGCGGGCCCCACAAGGGTCGTTTCGGTAGTTGACTGTGGTTTTCAGCATTATCACCGGGTGTCCATTTTGGACATGTGATTTGTCCATCATGTGTGCTTTTTCAAGATGATTGCAACGGTATGATCCGTTCTTTGTGTTTCAGGACCGGGATGTGGGTCCCACGTAGCACTGCTCGTGTGCGGCATGCCGGAATGCATCTTTTTCTCTGGATATCTATTGCGCTCAAGTGACTAGTATTTTTGACGTGTTTTCCCGAGGGGATTGCAATGGTGTGATGCGCCCGACTGTTTTTGGGGCCGAGGCTCGAGATCACAGGACGTCGTTCGGGCGTGAGGCGATATTGTTGACTGTTTCGTCGGATATCCGTTTGAGGCAAGAAAGTAGTCTATCTCATGTTTTTTTCTACGAGGATTACAACGGTGAGATCTGTTTGGTTGTGAAGAGCCTATTTCAGGATCTTATAAAATGTGGAAGCATGAAAGGTGCTCTGGTGGTGGTTTTTCTTACGATGTTTGTAGTGGAACCTTGGCCTGTGATCGTGCACTCTTGGGAGAGTTTTTTAAATTATTCATAAGATGTGGTTGGTTGTGCCTGGGCCATTTAGGTGGAGTTGTTACGTTCATGCATTCGTGTCGACGTTGGGTGACGTGTGCACGTTAGCCTTTGGGCAGGAGACGCGGTATACTCTGGGAGTATACGGGAGCACTGGGAGGTACATGTGCATGTTGGTACTTGAGAATGTTTGTGCACTTGGTTGGGGTTGACTTGGGGCCACACATCGTGTGGGACCCATGTGCGTGTTGTTCCCTACTTTATGCACTTTTGACCTCTCGTGATGTAGAGGGTTCCTCTGTTCTTGTTTGTTGGCCAGCAGGGTTGAGTTTTCCCTTGGTGCTCTTCTCGATGGTTTTGACCAGAAGGGTTGAGTGGTCTCCCCCTAGTTTCGTTCTCAGTGGTTTGGCCAGCAGAGATGGTGCGTTCCTTTATTTTTATAGCTGTGAGGGGTTCCAGTACCTTTCCCTTTTACCGTAATGCAGCACCTTTTTCTAATACGGGTGTTCATACAGTGTGGGTGTTTTCCCCACTTTCTGGGATAAGTTGTCTCAGTCCGCTTCGACAGTGACTCAGCGGCTTGGAGCGTGATCGCCTTGTGAGGACTGGGGAGTTTTTCTCGTTTATTTGTGTTCCTAGGGTGAGATCTTGTAGATTCAGTGTGACAAACACTTTACGCGGGCACCGATCCTCTACCTAGGAGGTTGTTACCAGCAGGGCTGAGGTTGTTTCCAGTAGGGCTGAGGTTGTTTTGAGCAGGGCTTGCCAGTGGGTTAGCATCCAGCAGGGGTGTCCAGTACAGCAGTGTTCACCTAGCAGTACCATCCATCAGGGATGGCCAGAGCAGTACCGGGGTTACCTCCATGTGGGATGGTCAGTGGTCCCCGATGTCGGGCTTACCTCCAGCGGGGCTGGGCAGTGGTCGCTGATGTCGGGCATACCTCCAATGGGGGTGGGAAGTGGTCCCCAATGTCGGGCTTACCTCCATCTGGGCTGGGCAGTGGTCCCCGATGCTGGGTTACATTCAGCTGGGCTAGGCAGTGGTCTCGTCGCCGACTTTAGACGGGTCGCCCTCTAGTGGATTACCCTGTTACGGGACTGGGTAGTGTGGAACCCATTGACTCTTTACGGGACTCCCTATAGTGGGAACCCATTGACTTCTAGGGATCCTCCAGTAGGGCTGGGCAGGGGGTCGCCTGTCGACTTTGAGAAGACCTCTTGACCGTGGGGCAGTGACGTGGTGTGTTTTGACATTCCCCAAGAACTCTCAAGTACGAGGAGCTCTTTCCCCACCAAGACGCTTCCTTGTGATGTGACCTAAAACCATGCGGGCGAGTCAGTGCTTCCCAAAGCGGATAGTGTCGATGTGCGGTGATTGAGCCCCTGACTTGATGTTTGGGGCAGACGTGCGGGATGCTTGGCATCGATGGTGTTTCTTCTGGGACTGTTGGCTACTCGTTTTCTTGGGCTGAGCTACGGGACAGAGATCCCCTTATGAAATTGTTCGAGCTTCTTGATTGGGAATAAGGATATGTATATACCTTGTTCTAGTACCCACTTCTTGGGATTGGTTACTCTCCTTATAGGAGAGGCGAAGACACGTGGGGTATGCCACATGCTTTCCGTGTCTAGCTTCTCGTGGTTAGATGAGTCTACTCTCCGGCTATAGGTAGCGAAGACTCGACGGGAAGTTTATCTTCTCACCGTTTCCATCTCCTTGTGCCTGGATGAGTCTACCTTCTTTCCTCTTATTGGGTTGAGCTGGACTACTTGTTTTACTCCTTTCCTTTCCCCTGTTTGATCTACTACTCACCCTTCGGTACCTCCTTTGTTTCTCCCTCGAGCCTTCAGGGTATCCAACTAATTATTTTTATTCTCTCCCCTGCTTGGGCTTTTCCCTCACTTGGTGTGCCCTTGTAGACGATGGATAGGTTGGTCATTACTTTAGGGGAACATAGGTGTTCAAGAGCATGGACCACGTGCGGTGGTCATAGTCGGGTTCTAGGTGGGGGACCCTTCCAGCGGTTTTCCTATTTTTTTCATGTTGCTGGGTTGGGGCACTTTTCTGGTTGGGCGTGTTCTTTTCCCCTTTTCTTTTTCAGTTACTTTCAGCACATTATTTGTACTTGTAGAGGTTGATAAACTTTGTGGTTTATATATAGCAGTTACCCTTTTTATTTACTTTACTTTTCTTTTCCTCTTCACTTTTGCATTGAGTGTGTTGTATGTGTGTGTGTACAGGTACTTAGGAAAAGGCCTCCCCGAGTTGTTGTGCCTTCGGTGCTAGTCGCCAGCCCCTGGCCTATGGAGGCGGGCTTGGGGTAGTTGCAGCTTGAGAACGGGTAGGGTCGGATCGTGACCCATATGTACATGGAATTATGCTAAAAAGTATTTTTATCCCAAGGCTATCTCAAGATTGCATAGATCATCCCCATTAGATGCCTCATTCTCTGTGAAATGTTATGGATTCACAATAGATTTTTTGAAAAAAATTCAGTTCTTGTGTGTAAAAATGGACTCTTGTGTGCATAAGACATGAGTGCAAATTTGGACTTAGGGGCCTTCATAGAACATATTACCTCCTACTATGCACAACTCAGTTACACGACAACTAAGGAGTTTCAAATATGTTTTTTAATGTTCCATGTAAATCTATATATTCCCCCAAAAATCTCTTGGATATCGATTTTTTCATTCTGAATTGAAATTGCAATAAATTTTTGTATGTAACTATGTTTGAACTCCACAACCAATCAAATCAAATCGTAAAAAAGGAGTTATGCGTCTGGATAAATTTCATAATCATTTTTTATAATCTTGATTGGATATTATTTAAAAAAAATACCGAGCATGTGTATATTTTTGAAATCTATGCAAGGAACACATTCAACCATCACATTTTTCCTTATTTTATTCTATTCAACTTCTTACTAATTGAGGTTTTCTACCCATTACTCCATTATTCAAGCCCCATGTCAAATATTCCTTTATTTGAATTCTAATATATTATCCAATATTATCCATATAAATTTTGTATTCTCATTCATTGGTTCTTCACCCAACTCATGAGTTATGGCCTCTTCTATTCTCATTCCCTCATTTTCTATCTTTCTTTCAACAACATAAATCTATGTGGTCATGATTGGATGATATCATTGGATAAGAATGGATGAAATTGATTCTTTTGGTTTTAAATGGTTGTTAACCATCGAATAATTCTCATTCTGATAGATTTCGTAACAATTTTAATGGTTTCACCACTTGAGGAAGGTGTTCTATTTCATTTAATTTTATTTTATTTAAGAGTTCCAATAATTCTCTGATTTTCAAAATACTTTTATAACCATGATAATTTTTTTGTAATATCTAAAATTTTTCATTTAATGGTTTTATTTTCATATATTATGGGAATGTAGTTTTTTATTTTAAATATTTTTATATATAAAAGACTTTTATATGAATTTTTCTTATGTGAAATAATGAAAAATATGCATTTCATTGAGAAAAGTCCAATTTCATGGAAATTAATACCATTAATGATAAATAAAGTGGGTTTTATAATTGATTTAATGAGTTTTATTGAATTCTAAGAAATTAGTATTTAGCTTATAAAATGAAATAGAGTTTTGTTTTGATTATTTGGACATGATTGTGGTTGATTTTGTTTTCATTTTAATTAAATGAGAATAAGTTTTTTTAAAAAAATTGTATTTCAAATTGTATACAAAATATATGATAACTAAATTACCATTTTTATCTTTGTGAAGTAATTTTATTTTCTCCCTTTATGATAATTTTTTTTTTAATGACGTTATCAATATCCATGAGATGAATATTTGGTGTTTGATTAATGTTTTGTTTATCTGTTAGAGCACTTTAAAAGTGTAGTGAATGAGATATTAGAAGAGCATGATTTTTTTTCATCCCTTACCAATTGTTATTATCAGGTGAAGAAATGATTTTTTAGAATCCAATAAACATTGGTAATTATATTAGGTATCCAAGGATACTATGTAGAATGTCATTGGCCAGTTCTATAATATTGGAAATTATTTTCTGATGATTCTCCCATATTTTATGTAATACCTAGATTATAGGGTTTCATTGATGAGGCTATGTGATATTGAATTAGTTGACTGATGTAGAGTGTTAACCTAACAGTTTTATTTATATCTTCTTTGTCTCATGAATTCCCTTTATTCTCTAGTATTTTCCTCGATATATTTATAAAATGTTATTCCTTTTATTTAAAAATCATATAAAGTGTGTTTCTTCTGTTGGATAGACTTACATGAAGTGTTGATCATTTATTATAGTCTTTATAATGTAGAATTTTTATCCATTCATTTATTATAATTATATGTAACCTTCTATAGATGTTTTTCATTTTCATATCATGTGTTTCCATTCTTAAATTGTAGATGGGTGTGTAAAGTCTTATAAGTAAAAAAAGGCGGAGTTGATTTTCAAATTGTATTCTTTAGTTGGATGTTTTGAAATATTTTAATCAATGTGTGGGTTTCTTTTCTATTTTTAAATTTTTTAAGATGGAATATTTATTCTGTTGAAATTGGAATTATTTTTATGGAGTCCCATATTTTAGAGTTGAGTATATAATGGGGGATCTTTTGACGAAGTTCATGTTAAATACTAGTTCTACTTCATTGTGTCATGAAGGTAAATGAAATTTGTTTTCCGTTAATTGATTTCAAACTAGTATACACTATTTTTATTATAGAAACAATAAAATTGAATCATTGGGCTATCATACTAGATTCCTCTTACACACTACATACTCATTATGGTGGGTGTGTAGTCATCATCCCTTATACTAGTTTCATCAGGACTTGGTCGTCGGGTGGGATCTAGTATCATCTTCCTTTGGAAGCATATGGTAGTTGGTATCATGGTGGTGACATGATGTTCATTAGAAGATGGTGATTATACATATTGTTTCATAGAACTTGTTGACTCAAGTTTGTTTTATTCTAGTTAGTCTTTTATTTTCTTTTCATTCAATATCTTTTGAATATTTGAATATTTGTATGAAATTATAATTGGTTAATTGTGAAATTGTCGGGGATATAATTTTTTATTTATAATTATTTAATAATTGGATGTTTTTTATGGATTTCTTGAATGTGAAATCATCCCCATAGGTTATGTTTTATACCTTTCATGCTCATCATCGTCTTAGGGGGATTGGAGACTCTTCTCAGGTATGTGAAAGACCAGTTCCGGTGCTAGTTTGGATAGTATCTAGGGAAGGATTGTTACATAAATAATAAATATTAATAATTGAAATAGTGATATAAAATTCTCCCTATAAAAACTCATGTTTTTCCTTTAGAATATAGTATTCATATCATCATAAAGAAACCCATTTACACAATGGTAAAAAAATTAATGTAAAAAAATTAAATAGTTATCAATAAAAATTATTTTTTCATGTGTAATAAAATAAAAAAAATTACCTTTTAATTTTTATATAAAGTAATCATTCTGGTATTTTACAGTTTTACATAAAAGGATGAAACTCCTCTTAAATTCCAGTCACATATTTTTACATATTATTAGTACCCATTCAACTTGTGATATAGAAAACTAGAAATAATTTCTCTCATAAAAAATGGTATATGTTACTAGAGTTATTATCAAACCTAAAGTACATTCATTATAAAACTTTTCTTCAAATTATTTCAAATATGTACCCAATTAAGACCTAAATGAATAGTATACAGGGTAATTTTCATCAAATGAATCAAATAAATATAAGGTTAAATCATGGTAGGTAATTTAAGAAAAAATATATTGCTAAAAATGAGTTTAAACTCTAAAGTAACATACAGGATAAATAAAATAAATATAAAAAACCCATCATCATAAAATGATATCACATGACACTCATCTTCCTTATTATATAGGATAATAAATCATAACTAAAAGAAAAGAAAAATTTTCACCATCTTTTCAATAGTAATTATTTTTCCTAATCCATTTTTTAGTTTCACATTAAATTATGATTTTTCATTTCTTTTATTCCAATTATTTTTTTAAGGTTAGATAAAAAAACATTATGAATTTTAAATTTTGACCCTTTCACCACACCCAATGACAACACCTAGTATCTTCACTTTTCTAACACACAACATTTCTGTTAGATCATTGAAGACCTATTACCCCAAACTAGTCTAAATTTAAACAAAGAGGGTATGCTAAAAGTTGGATGGGAAAGATATAATTGGATTCTAATGAGACATCCCAATCAATTTAATTCTAGTATTCTACGGTATTAAAAAAGGTTCAATGTTTTAGTATGAATCAAAGGTATAAAGTGATCAAATCAAGACTTCCTCAATTAAATAAATTTGAATTTTCTCTATCATATGTTCAATGATATATCATTTTAGACTATATTAGTCAGCCTATCCCATGTATTCAACACCCTGATAATTTTTTAATTAATTTAATCTTTTGGATATTTATAATTTCACAACAAAAAATAGTATATTTTATATTAAAGAACAATGTTTTCATTTAATTACACATAAAAAATGTTATTAATGCACTACACAAAACATAAATTTCATATTTATATACATGAAACACTGGGAGAGCTTTTCTTACACGTAAAAATGAATTTCCTCAGAGACTTCTGGAACACAGAAGACTTAAAAATGATAATGATATATTTTTGAAAATTTCCTTATTATAACATAGACAATAAATTAGTTGTAATTAACATGGTAAACTACATTGTGAAATTACAGTTTTACACAAATATAAAATTAATTCATTGGTTAAAAATTAATTTTAAAAGTATATGAAATATCATGGAGTATGAAGGTACATAAAATTATTTTCACGCCCAGAGAGATATTTTAAATTGATAAAATTAAATTAATTACAATTAGTGATTTATATAAATATGATATATTCATATTTTATTAAATAATTTTTTCTTACTCATCCAATAGATTTTATATTCTTAAAATAAAAACAAACTTCATTTTATTCATAAAATACTATATTTTTATTATAGAAATTTCAAGGATTTTTTGTGGTGAACCTATTTTAAATATAGTTTTTTGAACATTTAGGAATTATATATTTCTAAATAATATTATTATTTAAAATATATAAATATTAATTACTTTATGGAAATTTTTAGGACTTTTTCTATGAAGTTTCATTTTTTAATGAGTAGTGAAAAAATGCTCGAATTAAATTCAAAACTACATTTTCATCTAAATTATTTTTATGGTAAAATTAAAATTTAAATAGGTTTTAATGTTTAATTAGATAATAATTTTAAATATTATTCCACTTAGGTAATTTAAATCTATTTAACTATGAAATTAACTATGAAAACCATAGAAAACATTTGGAGGATTTTACCTTAAAAGTCGACTTTGTCCTCCCACATATGGGATTAAATTTAAATAAATTTTAGCCACCTATATGATTGTAATTTGGAATAATTGATGTGATATTTGTAATATACATAAAATATAATGTCTAACAAGGTAAATTTTTTTATTAGAAATATTAGAGAATTCATTTTAAATTATTTACATTGATTAAGTGAATGTTAAGATAAACAAAAGACTAAACCTTATACTTGAGGGCGTAAATTATATATTAACTTCTAAAAAACCACTTTTCTAGCCATATTTCAGACATAAAATTTATATTATTGATTTTAATTTCTCTGGGGTGACTTTTGTAGGTATAAAAATGGGTATAACTAACTTGTTTTAAAAATTGGCAATTGTTTCCCCTCTATTCCCTATAAAAGTCCACAAGTCTCCCACTTCTTCACACCTCTAAAACCTACTAGGATCTTCCTATATCTAACAAATACACATATAAAATTCCCTCCCTTAATCCTTTTATCCTCATTTATTGTATGAAATAAATCGAAGTAACCCCATTTGTGAAAGCCAAGATGAGTTAACCAAAGATGAGGTAACATCGCTATCCAAGATCATTTCATTTAATTCCAATTATCCACTCCCTAATGTCTTATTATTACATCATTTTATAACAAAAACTATATCCTCAATAAACTAGGTTTTTTTTAATATACGTTTTTTACCTACACATACACACACTTCCATGTAATGGGTTATAAATATACTATTTACATGTATGGAAACCATCTTCTTCACGAAACAATGATTGTTCATTTTTCCTTTACCACCTATCATGGTGGAAATTATAATGAAAAATATATTTATATATGATATATATGATATTTAATATATCCTTATGATTATTTAGTTTTTATTTAGAAGAAAACTTTATACATTCCATCTTTTTTATATATAATATATTTTCCTTAGGAAGTGTGGACAACCACCCCATCAAAGCGATGTGATTCGTTCACACACTACATTGAATGTATTAAGGATGTTTTATGTAAAATTATGTGATATATATGACATAGTAATTCTAATTTAATTTTATTATATACATATATACATATATAAAAACTTTCACGTTATTTGTATCTTTCAAAACAAAAATAAAACATGTATGTCTTTCATGCATATGTACGACCTACGATCTCCATGAACTATGTATTCCATTTTCATATGTCTATATTCTATATATTAGTATGATAGATAAATAATTAATATAAATTATATTTATAACATGGTTTAAATTATGGAAATCATGATATATGTATAAGGACCAAAGATACAACAAATTTAAGCACATGCGAAAAACAAAGCAAATATTAGCTGAAGTAAGATGTTAACATTTAAAATTTAAATAAGATGGTAATTTAAAGTAATAATAAAGAAATATATATTTTATATTATAATATGGTTCTATCATAAATGTATAATAAATTTATATTTATTATACCTAATGTTCGAACGAGTACGAAGAGAGTCAAGACACAATGTAAGGGGATTACATCTCACATTTTTATTTCTGTGAGGAATACATATTAATCTCCACTCATTAAATTTGTGTGGTGTGTATACTACCCATGTATATATTATAAAACATATATTATTAAATTTATCTGTATTTACATATCAAATATATGATATTTCTTTCGTGGGTTTTGTTTCAAAAGTTACGAAATTGGTAATATAGTTTTGGCTCAATTTACCTTCTTTGAGAAATACGTTTTTCTATAAACCTACATTATTCTTAATGGTGGGTATCTTTCATGTTTTGTAATTAATATACATAATTTAATAGTATTTTAATATTAACTATATTTTATTTTATTACATGATGATTATGATTCAAATATAAAAGGTTATAGTATCTTTATGGAAACAATATCATCATTTATTGAGATTATTTATGATTTTGTTTCTATTAATTGCATAATATGATAAAATTTTCAATAAATCTATTGAAAGTTCATACCCTATATATATTCATCAAATATCAATGTAATGGTACAATTTTTCCCACTCTTTTATACTGAAGATAAAGATGATATTTTTTTCATGAAAATGTGGATATGTCTTTCCTACCAGTCAGAAATCTATTTTCTTTAAAAATAGTAATTTCTAGAAATTATTTTAAATATGATATAATTTTATTGTATGATCATAAATTACATTTCACACATGATTTACCTTTTACAAAATGGTTTTGTAAGGAATAAGTTTTTTTTCTGATCAAGACACTTTTTTGACCTTTTATGGTAATAATAATTGTTCGTCATGTACTAATATACCTACCATCATGAACATAAATAAAATTCATATTACTTTATAATTTAAGGAATAAATAATTATTAATATTTTTCACATTCATTGAATTTAATTTATTTTACTGGAAAAAATTTTCAAAAAAATTTCTGGTTATAGATGATTCCTTAAAATGTTTTCAAATATAGTTTATAATTAAAATCTAAAATACATTATGTTTAAAATATAATATAAAAGGTTTTCAATAATTATTTATATCTTTTAAAATCATTTTCAAATAAATTTTTCTCAACATGATTCCAACTCTATTTTCTAATCTTTTAAGGAAAATGTTTTAAAAAAAACTCATGATCTATTAAGTTGTTTTCAAATAAAAAGGTTTCCAATATATTTTAAAATAATTCTATATAAATATTCTTTTTTTTATAAATTTTTTTTTTAAAATTTTATTATTCTTTATAGATCATTTTTAAAATAATAAAGGATATTATCTGTAAGAATTTTTTTTGAATTTAATTTCCAAATTATTTTCCATATAACATGAAATTTGTTTATGTTACTTAGGACATTTGGGGAAATGATTCAATGATTATATTCATTTTATTTCTATGAAAATCCTATGTATTTATGGAATGATTTTCATGAAAATTTCCGTCATACATTAGTTTTATGCCTATGAAACAGAATTCTTTTCATAAGTTTTTCTTTGATGAAATTATTAAGAATACTATATTCTTCCCCATGTTAAGTTATAATCAAATGATTATGACAACCATTTCATTTTGCGGTATTATAATAAGATGTTTATAAAACCCAAATATTTTTAGGGGTAATGATTTTATGAAGGTTTTTTATTATCTAGAAAATGTATAAAAGACTTTATTTTTAGAAGGCTGGGATGAATGTCTCCCTCTAATTAATTGGGTGAATATTTATATCTCAATATATAATGACGTGAATCATGTCGAAGATATTGATCCATTATGGGAAGATGGGGAAACAGGATCCCTTACAGGTAAAGGAATGTGACATGGGATGGTGGTGTCTCCCTCCCAGTTGGTGTAATCATTATGAATTTCGAATATAGGGAAACCCAATCTATTATGGAAAGATAGGGAAACTTGATCCTTTAAATGTAAATGACCACGAAAAGGGATAGTGGTGTGTCCCACATTATACATGTGGTTCTATTGAAGAGCCATTATATGTTCAATCAATTATTCTTGACTTATATAGAATGATATGATATTTCTATGTTTTCCCACATTACATTTCTTATTCCTATGACATGCTTTCATAGCATATGTTTTTTTATTTACTTATGACTCAGGTCCAATTAACACCCATGATTTGTTCCATTATATATTTTTATTATCTTTAATAGGAAATATGTGATCTTATAATGTTACATCATGTTATAATACCCTTATTATCATTATTATGATTACATGCCTCCCTTTTGTTCCCTTATAGTGCATTTGAGATCAACCCTTTTATATGCTTACTTCCCCAAGTTAGGAAGATATGTATTAAATACGATATATTTAATAAGTGTTCAGTTAATAAAGAACGTGGTGTGGGATAATGTAACTCTCTTTTGTTCCAGTGTTTATATTTCCATGTTTCTAAAGGAAATAGATTAATATGTTCGTTGGGAATCTGTTTGATAATTTTTTAATAATTCCTAAAATGTAATGTAATGTCTGTGTATGTTAAGACTGGGTTTTTATAGTTGGTATCTGATAAAATGTTTATTTAACCATTGTAATATAGTATGAGAAATATTTAGTGATATCCTTATGTGTATCGAGAAGGATTCTTCTAGGGATGCCACCATGGATAAGTATTTGTATGATTTTACATTTTGGGAAATGTACTAAACTTTTGGTAAAGGATAGAGTTAGTGGTTTCCAATAAATATATTTTTGTCTAGATCCTATATGTGGATGTAGATCTAGAATACATATATCTAGGGTTAAAAATTCTGATAAGGTGCATTGGGCCTGACTTGGTGTAACACGATATATGACAGTAGGCATTTCTACACACCGGATTTGACACTCCTGGGGGTTATTATTTGCGAATTTGTGAACTCTTTACAAACCATCATAATGGTTTTATATAGAAAACGAATTTCAATATCCTTGGATAAATATATGGTTTCATATATTAATGAATTTGGTTTCATTTAGACATCTAATAATTTGTTCTCTTTCATAATTATCTATTTTTCTTCTATGAAATGTGTTTCTCACCATACCCCTTATGGTTTTAGTCAATGGATATAACTACATGTGAATGGATGAAATTGAATATTTCTTATATTAAATGTGAGGGAATTATAAAAATTGATATAAATAGTGGAAATATGATTAAGAGAATAAGGAATTTGGTATGAGTATTGGTGATTCATATAAAGATAAAGAGATCAAAGACCACATGTGAAACATATTTTATGTTCTTCCAATTTTTTAAAATTAATCCTAATGAGATTTGTAAGATTAATGTTTAGAAACCATAAAATGTGATTTATATTTAATATTCTGGGAAACATATGTTATGTAACAAGTTTATGCTTCATGAGTAATGGTTTAATACTAAATTTGGATGAATTATGTATTTGTGTTTTTGAATTCAGAGACTGTGTTATATGAAAGATGAAATATATAAGTATTTTTAGTTTAATTGTTAATTACATATTAAAAAGGTCATGTTTAATGTTTTGGAATACATAAAAAATAACTATTTTGATAAGGGTAAGGTAATCCTTAATTATTATCCAACATCGAGATAATTAGGTTTGGATAAAGAGATGTTAGATATGAATAAGTAAATTTGAAGGTACTGATTACCATGGAATTGATCATTGACAATGTGGAATGTGTCACCGTGTATGGAGTTTACAACTTACTGGATTTAATGAATGTATCTAGAAATAGTTGGAATAACTAAACATTCTTTTTTTCCAGAAGGATGTGTAGTAATTTAGGTTATTAACTTGTTTCAAGTGTATATTCATTGAGATTATTAATATTCTTGGAATGTGAAAACCTATAGAAGCTTTCTGATATATTGGGAATACATGTTAAGCTAATTTCATGAATTTGCTTCTATATTTTTTGGATTTTAATATTTCAAAAGGGATATATGGTTATCCATTAACGAAAGTTTTATGTTAATCATTGGAGGAAGTATTTATGTATTGATATGTTATAGAAACAATTCGTTAAAAGGTTATTTAGTGATAACACTTTTCCAATGATTTCCATTATATTTATTTTCCAAATTATATTAATATGTTTTTAAAAAATGGTAACATGTATATTTGGTGAAAACAAGTTATGTTTCGCAAGGCTTTGGTTCTTGAACCCATAACCTAATGACGATAAGGGTTTCATGACTACCATTGTCCTATTTGATGTCTTTATTAATGTATAATAATTTTTAATGAATAATTATTTATGACGAAACAATAATATTACCCTTTATGTTTAGATATTAATTTATTATCCATATGTATTTTTACAGATATTTAGAGACAAATATTTATAATTTTCATTCTATTAAAAGTGTATTGTAGTGCTTCACACAACATAGTAAATTTCAAGAAATCCATTTCATGAAGTAATTGATGAATTAGAAATTGATAAAATCACAACCAAAAAATGAAATTTTCTTTTAAAAAATATATCAATTGAGTATATTTCATTATATTTTTTTCAATAAAATAATTACTCAAATGTAGGATACTGATCAAAAAAATGTGATATCCTAATACCATAATTTCTCTTGAACATATAGCCTTTTAAATCATGAAAATCTTATGACTTTGAGACCCTAATATTTTATTTGATCATTAACTTATTTTTTATTGATGTCCTCAATAACTCCCTATAAATATTTATGCTTCTACTATATGTCCAATATTCACTCTCAACCTCTATTTTCCTATATAGAAACCTTGTTAAATGTTACTTTGGATTACTTTTATGGTTCCAACATTTCATTTTTAAGGGAAGTTTTAGAATTCTTTTTTATGATGTGGGATTATATTAATGAAACTTTAAAGTGTTAAACCCTTGGTAACCCAAAATAAAATTGAAGGAGGAATCAATTTTAAGGTCGGTAGCATGTAACACCACAATATAAGGTAAATTAGTTTTTACGAATTGATTTAATCATTCTGTTATTTTTCAATTAATGCAACACTAAAAATAGTTTATTTTATATTCAATTACTATGTTCAGATTTTTTTATATAAAAAAAAGTTAATCATGCACTACATACAACAAAAATTTTATCTTTCTCAACATAGAACACATAGGATAGCATGTGTTGCACCCAATATTGACTTTACTCGATGGCTTGTGTAACATGAATGTCTGAATAATGAGAATGATAAATTATTAAAAGATAATTTAATATAACCTAGACATTAAATTAATATTTATGAATAGGTTTAAATAACAAATTAAAATAACTGGTTTACACAAATATAAAACGAATTCATTTTTAACAAATGAATTAGAAATTAATATGGAAATAGATTGAATATAAAAGAAAATATTATTATTTTTAGGCCCACAAATCTATTTTACCTAATTTTTTAGACTAATAACAATTTTTTAGAGGTAATAATTTCATATATATAGATATATTATATTCATTCAAATAATTTTTATATTCATCCAATATCTTTGATTGGGTTAGGAAAAATAAAAACCCAATTTTATGCACAAAATACAATATTTTTATTAAGGTATTTTCACATCATTTTAGAGGATAAAATATTTAAAATCAAATTTTTGGAAAATCTGTTGGTTATAGATTCTGAAATAAACATCATATTTTAATGTTAAATAAATAAATTAGGTTATGGGAAACTTTTGGTATTTTTTTGTGAAGTTTCAATTTTTAATGAAAAGTAAAATGTATGTAAATTTGACTGAAAATTTCATTTCCATATAATTTATTTATATGGTTAAATTATGTTTTTAATTGAATTAAATGATTTAATAGATCATATTTTTATCAATTAATCGAACTAGGTCATTTTTCTCAATTTTACTTTGATATTGACTATAAATACATAGCAATCATTAGGAGTTTTTCACTTTAAACCACCACTTCGTCACCCAATCTTCGGGATTAAATTTAAATTAATTTATATCAATTATATAATTATATTTTGTAAAAATGGATTAAATATTTATAATAACCATTATATTAAATGTATTATAACATCAAGTTATTTTTTTACCCAAACTATTACTGAAAATATTTAAAATTCATTACATTTATTAAGGAAAATTCATCTTAACTAGGGGATAAAATATAATCTTAAGGGCCTAAATGACCAATTAAATTGTAAAAAACAAATTTTATGTATATATTTAGGACACATTTATTAGATTATTGAATTTTCTTATAGTTTGGGATTACTTTTCTTAAGTAAAAACATTAGTATGCCTAACTTGTTTTGAAAAATTCCAAGTGTGTCACCTGCCTTCCTTATAAAAGGTAACCACCTCTACCACATTTTTTCACCTCTCAAATCTATTAACTTTGGAAATGATCTAGAAAATTAACCTCCAAACATAAATCATTTCCTCATTGATTCCAAAATTTTGTGTTAAATAAATTTATAGAATCCCTTTTGTGAAAACCAAAATGAGTTACCTAAAGAATATGAGACATCCCTCCAAAAGATCATTTCCCTTATTTGACATACTCCACTCCATAAAGTATTTTTATCCCATGAATGTATATAAAATAGATCATAAATATACTTGGGTGTTTTTATACTATGGTTTATATTTACACATACATAAACATCCATCTAATTGGTAATGAACACACTATTTACGTGTATTGTGAGCCACCGCCTTAGGAAATGACCATTGGTCATTTTTTTACTACCTCTCATAGTGGGAATTATGATGGAACAAATATTCATATATGATATTTATTATTTTTATAATTCCTTTATTATTATTTAATTTTTATTTTGATAATAGATTTTTTCTTTCCATCTGGTGTAAATATTATAATTTTGTTTTTTGGAGGTGTGGACTACCACCCCTGAAAGCAATGTGATTTGTTAACACACATCACATAATTTATTAACTATTGTTAGTTAAATTATATGATATATATGACAAAATAATCTTAATTTAATTTTAAATATACATATATACATTTATTTTATTCTATTTTTTTGATATGACAAAAAAACAAAAAAAATTATTCATGTTTACGTACAAACTACCATCTCCATGAAATGTGTATTAAATTTTCATAAATATATATTCTATATATTATTATATTACACATATAAATGACATAAATGATATTTATATCATGTTTTACATTCTGTAAATCATGATATAATTTTAGGACAAAAGATACAAAAAAATTTGATGCATGTGAAAAATAAAACAAATATTACCCAAAGTGTAACCATTACATAGATATGTTAATAAGTGAGTAATATAATGTCATAGTCAAACTATATATGGTATTAGATATAATAATATGGTTTTGTGATATATTAATATTAAATTTATATTTTTTATAATGGAGGATTGAATGAGTATGACGAGAGTCAAGACACAATGTAGGGGGGTTTCATCTCAGTTTTTATTTATGTGAGATATATGCCTTAATCACAACACATTTAGTTTTTTTTAATTTTTATTATTCCCATGTATGTATTAAAGGAATATTATTTTTAAATTTATGGGTATTTACAAATCCATTATATTTTATTTATTTCATGGGTTTTATGTTTGAAAAGTTACCAAATCTATAAGGTAGTTTTGTCTCAATTTTCATTCATTGAGAAACATGTTTTGTTATATACATAAATTATATTTTATGAGGTGTATTTTAAAGTATATATCATTAATATCCTTCTTTTTTATATATTTTAATATTAATAAATTTTCTATTTATTACACGAGTATTATGATTCAAATTTACCTTCTGATAAGATTTTATTGATACAATGTCATCCTTTATCGAGATTGTTAATGATTATGATTCCATTGGTGAAATAATATGATCCAACTCTAAAAAACCGTAATTAATTTTATTAAAGAATTAATATACATGTTATATTCATTTAATGGAGCCATTTTTGCACTAATTGATACTTAAGATAATGTTGAAACTTTTTTTATGAAAATGTGGCTATATATTTCCTTTCAGTCAAAAAATATGAGTTCTTTCAGAACTGTGATTTCTAAAAATGCTTTCCAAATTGTTTTTATTTTATATTAATATGTTAAAGGAAATTTTTATTCATGTATTACTATTAAAAATATTTTAATAATGAATCATATTATCATAAATAAACTTTTATAAACATTTACAGTAAACATACATGTTCATTATACGGACATACCCACTGTCATGACCATTATTTCCTTGAATATTCAATTAAATTTTAATGAAAAAATATTTTTCTTAAAATTAGGTATATTATTTTTCATTATGTTGTTTTTCACTCTAATAGTAATTCAAAAATATTTATTGGTTATAAATGCATCCTTTAAATGTTTTCAAAGATATTTGGGAAGAAAATTTATTTCAAGACTGTTTTATCTATAAAAAAGAATTTTAAAATTTTTCAGGAATTAATTATACGTATTTAATGTATCTTAATAGAAATGTCATTGAAACAAATTTCAATACTATTTTATAAGTATTAATGGAAAATGGTTTTCAAGATGTTTTAAATTTCTTTTTATATAGTTTCAAATATAATATTTTCCAAAATGTTTTAAATCATTCTTTGTAATATTTTGTGATTATATTCATGAAATTATTTGTAAATGGGTTTTTATATCCTTTTTCAATGATTATGGAAATATTCCTTAAGGAATTATTTTATAAGATATTTCTGAATTATTTTCCATCGATGATGACATCTATTGATGTTACTCATACCCTTATGATAAATTATTCAAAGGTTTCATTTATATTCTTTCACTAAAATGGTTTATGTTATGATGAAATGATGTTTATAAAACCTGTTACTCCTCCATAGGTTTTATTCAAGTAAAACAAACTTATTTTTTTAGGGTGGGATTTCATGAATTTTTTATGAAACCTATCATCTCACATTGGTTAAGATATAATTATATATTTATGACACCCATTTCATTTCCTGGGATTATGATATGATTTTAATAAAACCCATCTCTTTTTATTTATCATGAAATGATAAAGGTTTTATTATCATATAAAACATATATTAAAAGTTTTATTATGAGATTGGTGGTACCTGTATCTCCCTCAATACATTGGGTATTGATTTATATCTTATGAGATAACGATGTGAATAGAGTCAACGAGATTGATCCACTCTCGGAAGATAGGGAAACCTGATCAAATATAAGGAAGAGACTGTAATTAGAGATTTTGGTGTGTCCCGCCCAGTAGGTGTAGTCACCAAGAATTTGGAAGATGGGAAAACGTGTTCCAAATTTATAATATGAAGTTACATTTTCCCATGCATTTAAAGGAATGTGAGTGGGGATAGATTAGTGGATCGCCTAGTAGGGTGGTTCTTATAAAGTAACTTGATACGTTATAAAAATAATTCATGACTGATATGGAATGATATAGCATGTCTATATGTTCCATAATTCCTTGCCTTATTCATACAATATTCATTCATTGATTATTTTATTTATTTCCTTGAGATTCATGTCTTATGAAATACCAATTTTTATTATGTTATTCTTGTTTATGATCTTTGATTTGTAAGGTATGATATTCTAATGATATAATGACATTATCATACACCTATAATCTCGTTTATACTTACATTTCTACCTTGTTTACCATTACTAGTCATCTGAGCTCAGTCATTTTTTATGATTCCTTCACATGGTTAGGAAGATTTGTATTAACTATTATGTGTTTATGATGGGTTTTAGTCATGAAGAATCATGTGGTAGATAATGTACCCATATTATATACTTGCGTTTATTTTTCCATGTTTCTAAAGGTACTAGACTATTAGAGTCAGTATCTATCTTTTGGTTAATGTTTTATATTTGAAAAATTAAATTAATTTATATGTATTTTAATATTCTGTTTTAATAATTTATTTCCCAATAAAATACTTTAAAAGAGAGAATATGAAAAAAAAAACATGTTAAACCCCTCTCATGAATAGGATATTTATAATATGGACAATATCTTATGGAATTAATAATAATTGAAAATAAATATATAATTATATTTTGAAATTAATGTTTGAAAAAATTTGCTGGAGTATCATTTATATAAATCATTTGGTCCATCGCAATCATTATTCATCAACTTAATACTCTTACTCTCATCCTTACTCATTCCATATATCATATTTATAATTCAATATTCTAAAAAATTATATCTATACTATTAAATGATGGGATTACTAATTAAAAATTCAATTGTAGATAAAAAATAAATCAAAATGGGTTATGTTTGGCATGATTATTCCCCTAAAACTCATAAATCATTTAAAACATATGGGGAAGTAAGTGAAATGGGTAATGTAAAGAAATAATCACCAATCCATTACAACTACTCCTTTTTTATTAAACATTATATTTCATATGTATTGATTTCATTTAAATTGACCATCAAAATCAAAATAATAAATTAAAAAAAGACTTTTATATTACATCTGAACTCAAAAATTGTAAGGGGATATTGATTCAACATCCTAATTTGTTTTAATCAAATCATAAATTCCTAAAAATTTATTCGAATGATGTAATTAAAAATACTCATTATTTAACTCACGAATTGTTTTATTTAATGTCTTTTGGGTAGATATTACATATATTTAAAAAACTAAAATGAACCTTTTAAGAAGTTAGTAGAATTTGATTTATCTAGATCTTGAATTTATGTCATCCTAGTGGGATACTTTTCCACATTCTCCCCAATTAAATTAGTTTATTATCAGGTTCAAGATAACATCACATAATGTAATATCATAATGGTTGATGATGTAGATCTAGTTCTATCTAAAAATTATACAAATTTTATTTAATTATTTCGTACAACCATACTAAATCAATATCATTAATATTAAACACTATTAAAACAGTTTTGACATACTCATATTCGACCACTTTATCATCTATGATAACACCTTATTATTTTTCTCCTCTATATCAATAACCATGAGTCGTATTCCATAGATTCCATCTTAGATAAAGAAAAATCATTCATCTTTATTTTGAAACAAAAAATTCAGTACCAGTATAATATTTATCTTAATGTTTTTACTCACACCTATATTTCTCCATTAATGCATAATATTCTTTTTTAATACACTAAAAATCCATACATTTGTATATTCCAACATACCTCAGGGATTTTGGGTGTGTTTCATAATCAATTGGGTATTGTTGTGGGACAAATCCTCCTTAACTTAAGATAATTAATTTTTTTAATCATTTTTATCCACATGATCAATAACTTGTTTCAATAAATAGATTTGTTTACATATGTTAAATTTCACAACTTCCATTAATACACAAAAATTGTTGAGTCAATAAGGTTTTCTTTATGACTTTTTCCATTCCTTCCTGTTTTGAAAATCACAAACACCTTATACTTAAGCAAATATTATTATTACTCAAATAAGGAAAATTTTCATCCTTAAGGAAATTTACCTTAACATAGATTTTTCTTATACATAGCTATTTTTTCCCTTAACATCAAAAATCGAAATTGCAACCAAATTCTAGGAGTCTTATAATAAAAAAATTGGAGCATTCTGTTTTTAGGATCCGAATCATGGATGTGATCTGTAATATATTTTTAATCCGAATTCTGGACTCCAAACTATGTAGAAGATCTAATTCAAAATCTTTAGAAGTTCGACTCCGAACACATAAGAAGTTTGACTCTGAACTCTTAAGAAGTTCGACTCCGAACTATTAAGAAGTTCGACTCCGAACTCTTAAGAAGTTCGACTCTGAACTTTTAGGCAGTTCAACTCCAAACTCTACAGATTTAGAATCTGATTTCTGATGAAACCAGACTCTGATTCTTATATAATAGACTCCGAATTTTTCTTAACATAGACTCTGAACTTCACTTTGATTAGACTCTGAACCCTTGAATTGCTTACACTCCGAATTATTAATTAGCCTTTACATACGTATGCCTAATTCTAAAACGATGCCGTACATTCAGTTATACAATGTTTTTTATAAAACGGTGTCGTCTATTTTGTTATAAACTAACCGTTGTCTAAGTGACACGTGTACAGGTCCCTCCGATCTTTAAGGAAAATATGACCGTTGGAGAAGGAGCCGACCTTACCTATAAATAAGAGCTCATTTGAAAGAGATCGATACTGATGACAGATAAACAACTTGGTTTTGTGCATACATGTTGTTGATGTGATTTCTAGAGAGAGATGCTCTTATTAACTCTCAAAGCTTCGTGCGACTCCGAATGTTGGTGATCACATTCGAGGGCTTCCGGGGATAGGAAGACAGAGGTTGCCAACTACCTTGAAGTTGAGGGCTTGTGGGGATAGCATGACAGAGACTCTGATCTTCGTATCGAGGGCTTACCTTGGTGTGGGTAAGACAGACTTGCTTGAAAGTATAAATCAAGGGACCTTTATCCAAGGTTGTTGGATAACCTTCTCTTTGGGTTAAAAGACTTATATCTTGTTACTTGTAGTTTAACTACTTGTTTATATTCCGCTTCATTTTGTATTATAAGGAAAGTATAAATTTCTTATACTTTCTTATTTGTACTCTGTTTCATTTAGATTATATACGCTTTAAGATAGAATCTCATATTGTAATATTTTGTTAAGATTCATTTTCCGGAACCATATTTCCGGAACCTACTTTCGGAATCTCTTTTCAAGTTTGCATTTGGTGTTAGAGGTGTTGTGAATTTTCTTAGTTTAACTTTGTTAAATGTAGCACTTTCCTTCTCTTAAGGAAAACATAGTTATTCTTAACTAAATTTAAAGGTTCCAAAGGAATTTTTAATGTATACAATTCACCCCCCCTCTTGTAGTTTGAGCATCTACATCACTATTTCGATCCTACAAAAATAACCCATGAAAAATAAACACATTGTATAACCCTAAAGTAAAATAAAATTAGTTGAATTATATGTGAAAATAAATGTCTTAATCTTTTAATCTATGGTATCCTATTAATTCTCGATCACAATAAAAAACTAAAAATATTGAAAAATAATATGGAATTATTATTTTCTATGTGTTAATCTACATATCAAATCTATAAAACATCTAAAACAACCCTTAAATATACTGTGGAATAGTATATGTTATATGAGTATTAATTTTTGACCAATATGGATATAGAAACATAATATAGGAAATTGTAAGTTAATATTTATGATAAAAATATAATTGAATGAAACTACTATGTTGAGAGAACCATTAATATATAAGAATGTATCATTAATTGAAAATATTGGTTTATAAAGTAATGAATCATCAAATAAACAGTAGACTCTCATGTTGTATTTCGGAATTGGGTTAATGAAACATCTTTTTATTATGCGATAACTCTCTATCTCACTAATACCACTTTTCTCAAAGTCTTGTACTTTAGTTAGTTAATGAAATAGGTATCACAAAATTATATTAACGAATAACATGAAAATCATCCGATGGAAGTGGATAATTATTCACACTAGTTAATTCATTATAAAATCACCCACATAATCCATATATAATGGACATGAATAAAATATTTAGGATAGGTGTATAAAAATAGAATGAATAAAAAAAGATAGATTTTGTGTTCATAAAAAATAAATCTACAACATAAGCCACATTTTCCTTCTATTATAATTCATTTAAAAAATCCTACTATCTCATATAATCATTGATATGGAGAGAATAAATAGAAAAAGAGAAGAAGACTCCATAAATAGAAGCCACATCCAAATATGTAAACTCTAGGAAATAATCCTCCAATAAAATTTGAATTCAATGAAGAACAACTTTTCATTATTTACAATTAGAATACTTTGATTCATATCAAAATATATATCACCATATATTATTATATCTTGTTTTATAATTAACACTCCATGTTGAACTATAATTCATTGGTTATAGTAATTAAATTATCATCTAAACAAAACATGTATCCCCTTAAAACCATATCATCCGAAACTGTATAGATAAAAAGTGACAATCGAATTGTTTATTCATGTAGATATGATCATCTTGTAATAATTGTATCCCTATAAGAATGATACAAAATTCCTCTGAAATTCTCCACAATTCCTTTTAATGGATTCAATAGTATAAAATATGGAAGAAACCTATTTTCACGAATTCCTCCCACACAAAATCATTTTAGATACATATGTGGTTTCAGTGATACTATGCTTATACATGGGATTAAAATCTCCTTAAAAGAAAGTTTTGCACTACTAATTTTATTTATAAACCGCCATAGTTATGATCTCTATACCACATTGTGTTAGATCCCCCAAGAAGAACCATTATTTCATGTAGTAAAAATATCATGATATCACTCCTCAATCATATAATATACTCTCTCTTATCAAAAAAATCACAATGTATGATTTCTTACACAAATGATACATGAGTGTTAAGAGTACCCCTTCATGATATACAATCATATAAAGTCACCAACACCAACTAATATAGTGATATATCGCGTTGTTCAATATGTAAAATTTCATATATGTAGTGGATGAAGTTGAGCTCCATGCATCGATCATATAGATCCTTAGATACCCGTGGGGGTTAAAAAGGTGACGTGAGATCCCAATATGTTTATATGATGTTTCACTAATGAAAATGTCACAACACATATTTGGAATGCATGTTATGTCTCCATATAATGATTAATAGAATATTGCATCATAGTTTTGTCTCAATTATTTTCTTCATGCTTCATTTACTAAAATAGTAAACAAAAAAAATATAGTTCAAAATAACATATCTACTAGATAATTATATATCATTCTGATCATATAGAAACCGTTATTTTCCTTTAATGGTACCATATAACATTATGAACATATCACCATGGTGTCTTCAAACTGTGCGAATCTGACCTTCTCCTAATATTAACCCATACTAGGGCTATAATATAGTACTACCATGTATCTATAAAATTTATTGAGCACGACCATTTCCTCTTGTATGATGGATACTATAGTGGTGACCTGATAAAGGCTTACCATTTTTTAACCTTCAAAATATATTAATTTAATTTTCAAAATTTCCACATCCAAATAGATTCATATTTTTTTACTCTAATATCCATTACTATAATTTAACCCAAATTTAATTAATAATTATAACGCCCTAATATTTCATAGAATGTTATCTCTTTAATGAAATTCGATAGCATGTGATACACACAATATTGAGATCGAGCGCACCATGACTTACCAAAATAGCCATTCAAAAATAGAATATTAATATTATTAACCAAATTTTGAATTTTATATATATCCTATATAATTTTAACATTCAAATTTCTTATTTGATAGACATAATATAAGAGAAAATTAAATTTTCAGGTAAAATAAATATTTCTCAAAAAAGCAGTTTTTCCACTTTTTAATGGAGAACCATTTTTAAATCCAATATTTATCACTTTTATATATTCAATTTAGTGAAATTAAATTATTCTTCAGAAATGGGACATATAATTTTTTTTTTGATAAATTTTTTGTACTTTTATGATAACTTTTATATATTGATAAATAGTTAAAAATAATAAATTTTAATTGACACAACTTTTTTAATCGAAATAATTTATAGTGTTAAATCATGAAATTATGTGGTTTTAGAGTACAATTATATTATATTTTTATAATTTAATATATGTAGGTCATTATACGTAATTTCACATTTAAATTGAAAATAAACTCATCTAAATCATTTGATAGTTTTTAGTTCATAAAAACCCACTTTTTGGTTTTCACAATGGGGATAAATTTTAAATAAATTAATAGAATGTATATTTTTATAATTTGGTAAAATAGACTTCATTTATGAATTCTTAATATCAAAATTATCTTAGGGTGAATTTTCATTTTTTTCTGAAACCTTTCATTTTTTGATGAATAGTGAAAACACTACGTTATTGTATAAAACTGACTTTTTATTTAAATAATTATTTATTTTTTCTAAATTAATTTTAATTAAAAAAGAGATACATAATACCTATAGAAGTCCAATATAATTCATTTGAGTCATTTTATAATAATATTAGATATAGATAATATTATTGAACTTTTTACCGCCTTTTCCCTCCTTCTAGGCACATTTGAAAATTTTCATAAAACATAATTTTACGGCTTCTGTGAGTTCAATTTCAAAAATCCGAATACATAGTTGAGCTCATTAAGTAAAATTTGGTTTAAAAAGATGAAAATAATTTTTTGTGAATATTGACATTTGGCTTTTATTTACATCGGTAAAAATTAAATAGAGTAATTAAAGGTAGAAATGATAATATAATTACACTAACACATGTCCTAATTCTATTGGATAAGTTTATTTCGAAAAGAAACATTCTTAGGAATAAAATTTTATACTATTGATCCACTTGGTTTATATTAGGACATATATTATTATTTTATTTAAAGAATAGTTAAAAGTATAAAATTCAATGTTTAATAATTAAAAAAAATTTCATATAGGGTTAGACATAAGATGAATTCAAATATTAATATTCATAATAAATATAAAAACACTTTTTATATCATACTATTTTATTTATAATTATCAGACATTAAATAATTAATTTTATATATGACACAATGATGATGTAGTAAATACAATATAAATAAAAGAATCAAATAATTGATATTATAAATATGAAAATAAATTTTATTTGAATGTTTTGATGAATTCCAATACTTTTCTAGGTTAATATAACATGTTAGTGTTGATTATATAAATTTATTTCGAAGTGATAATGTTTTTACCACTTTATCAAAAATCTAATATTAGAAACATTCAAAATAGACAAAATTGAGTTTTTAAAATAAATATTATATTATTAAATTATATAATTGACATAAAATTATATTGATCACTAAAAAGTCATATATAATAATATATATTTAATTAACGAACCACTTTGGGTTCTATGGGATTTTATAATATGTTAATTATTCATATAATATAAAAATACAAGGAGACGTGGTAAATGTAAAACTATTTAACCAATAGTTAAATCAAAATGATAAGGTTAATATGGTGACCTAAACATGTCTAAAACCTACTGGTTGAAATTTTTTCGACATATAACCACCTTATCCTCCACTTAAATCCACTTGGATCCATTATAAACCGAAAATTAATTTATATTAATATAATATTTCAAGCATTCCCTAAAGTGCCTTGCACCTCTCACATAAAAGGGAATTACCCCTTATTTCGTATTCACACCTCCAAATGAATTTGAATTGAAAAAACCCTGCCCAACTATACTCCCAAGTACCCTCAAACCATCTTATTGGCCTTCCTTTGATCATAAGCCATCATAAAGAGCCCTTTTGATCAAATAAAAAGGAAGAACCCAAAGAAGAGGTAATAATTTCATCAACTCTTTCAATGTTATCTTCTTCTCCCACATTCAATATCCTTGTTATTTCCATACCAAAATATAAAATCATGTACCTTATATATACTGTAATGTTATTATAAATATTTTGCAACCAAATTCATTATTCTTTCCATCCTATGAATGATAATGTCACCATGCGTGCGTAGGTACGTCTTATAGTCTCCCTGCAGTGGTGTAATTTGTTATTCAACACTATGTTATTTGAATGTATATAATGTTGAGTAATATATATATATATATATATAATTAAAATAACATGATAATGTTTTTTTAAAATTAATATACCATCCAATTCCAAAACTTTTAATCATTAAGGAAATGATATTATCCCTTCTGTGTACGTAAAGCTTACGGTCTCCACAACGCGATGGGATTCATTTCCACATTCCCCATTCAATGATGATTATAAAAATATATATTATTAATAAGTATTTAACATATGAAATATTAATTCTACTTAATATATATATATATATATATATATTCATATATCATATTCACTTAGTTTCGTTCAATACGATATGAAAACAGAAATAGTGGTTATGCGTACGTACGGCCTACCATATCCATATAAAATGTTTTCCATTAATTATATCTATCTATTATACATATTTATATTCTAAATATATATAATATATAAATTCTTTTTTATGTTCTGGAAGTATTTAAATCATGATATATGTGATATGGTCAAGAATAATAGGTTAGAACATGTACGATAAAGAGAGAGATTATTACCTGAAATGTTAATTTACCCCAGAAATTAATATTAAATGGGTTTAATAAAGTCATAAATCAATATTGTATGAAATCATAAATATTAATATGGATGTGGTATATCTAAACAAAAAAATGAGGTCATCATACAGGAGGATGAACGTACCCTTAACTAAAAGAATATACCAGGTAAGGGTTAATTTCTCAAACTCATCATTATCTGAGATTGTTTATATTTAAGTATGTACTGGTATATATTTATCATCCATGTCCATGTTTCATAAAATAATTTTCAAAAGGATTCGTTTAAAGGGACTCTTTAACTAAAACATCATTTTAAATGATTTAAATATTTATTCTTCTAAACCATTCTCATTTATGTCCATGTTTTCAAAATGGGTTTAAGGATTTTTTATATGGACATGAATGATTTAAAAAGTTAATTCATTTCAAAAGTTTCAAAGTGGTATGGGAAACTATTATTCAATAATATATTTTAAATAAAGTAATTTATAAATGGGTTACTTTTAATTTATTTTACAAATCGGTATATTACTATCCAAGACATTCACTGATCATTTTTAACTATGTAAACATCATCTACAGGATATTATTCTTGATTGAGGTTGATTTATTATAATACAATCTTCCATTGTGAATTTAATGAGTTGTGATATGTTAGACTATGGATGTTATATTTTTATACCACTCATGGTTTATGGTTAATGTATTGACATTTCGTATGCTAGTTTTAATAGGAATTTTTATGTTATGTTTCAACTTTTTCATATGAGGATTGAAGTAGAATTAGTAATGGGTGGAGCTCGTTATAGAACATTGATGCATTGTTAGGTGTAATGAGACAAATTAGAGTCTTGGAATAAGGGATTTAGAAAACTTTTATTGGTAGTCTTGGCACGAGTCATTGAATATATGATAATGATATCCGATGTTAGGCATTCCCTCATTATGAAATTAATTATTTCTTGAGATCATTTGACTAGTTGAATATACATGTTCATGTTTATATGGTACTACATTATTTATTTTTGCTATAATATATTCAAGATTATGATTAAAAAGGATGATGTTTTTATTACAAATCTTTCCTTAAATGTTTATAAATTTTGCTAAATAATTTACCCTTACTTAGCATCTGAGCTCAACCATTTCTTATGTTTTATTTTCCTAGGATGACCGAAAGTGTATAATGATTTACATGTTGGTTTATTCTAGATGAATAATGGGATTCTTAAAGGATTATCTATGTTGTATTTTATGTATTTTAATGTTCATGTATGTAATCTACTTGTGAACAATACTAAACTGATCGTTCCTTCAGGACATGATTTGTTGTAATCATGCCGTTATATTAAAATAATGCACCGAATATGGGTAACTAGTGTCGGGGAATTACAATTGGTATCAGAGAATATTTAGTACTAACCTTGTAAACTATATTTAGATAAAATTTGATAAATGAACATTAGCCTAAGAAAAACATTGAGGATTGGTGTAGAAATCTGCGTAAAATTTAGGTAATGTAGAGATTTTATGAGTATTCCTAGAAATACATCCATGTCTGGATACGAGCAGGTAGAGGCGGCTCTGGAACATATGCACCTAGGAGTGAAAACTCTAAAAAAGAGTTCCAGTCTTGACCCAGGGTATCCTGGTACATGACAACGGGCCTTGCTGCACTCTTAGATACAACACTCCCAGGGGATATGATTAGGATAATTCACATTTTCATTAAAAACTATAATGAAGGATTTATGATAAAATACTTCCCTGAATAATTTTTTTTATGATTAGGGATTATATGAATAAAATTTTCAATTTATGTTAGGAATTTTACTTGTTTGGAATTCTGTATTGCAATTCAAAAAATAATCTAGTGTATTACATTGTTTAGAAATGGTTCCTAGTAGAAGGAAGGGAATCCCTATCAATGCACATAATCCTTGTATGGATTTCCATCCAAATACGGATAATTATAGTTGAGTATGTGAAGAAACTGGTGTTGATCATCTTATAACCATACTAGGACAACTCACTCAGGTTATGAATAATAACCTTACCCGTATATATAACCCAGATCCACAATGTGGAAGATCAATGTTAGAACGCTTCATGAGGCAACAACAACCTACATTCAATGGGGTTACAAATCCATTTGTAGATGTGCAATGGATATGTTCCTTTGAGAAAATATTTCATGCGCTGGGGAGTAGTGAAAGGGAATCAGTTGTCATAGAAGTTTATCGCCTCACAGGAGATGTAGATCGATGGTTGTCATTGATTAAAAACTCAATGCAAGATGATCAAGTATAAAATATGTTATGGGGGCATTTAAATATATTTTCATTGAAAAATACATTCCTCATGACCATCGAGCAGACATGGAAATGAAATTTTTTAGTTTGAGGAAAAAGGAAGATGAGAATGTCGCAAAGTATGATGCTAACTTTTCAAGGATAGCCTCGAATGTTTCTGATTATATACGCAACCCAATGAGTAAGATTGATCGGTTATTTGATGGTCTAAAACCATTTCTTTGTCGAAAATTACTCTCACAATCATTCTCGTTGTACGATGATATAATCTCATGTGTTATCAAGACAGAAAAGTAATTATCTAAGTCATACGACTTTAAAGAAAAGCAGGAGAAGAAGAGATCTCCTGAACAATATGGAATGGAAATTAGGGGAAGAAGGGAAAAGAATAATTTCTATCCTGTAGTAAATGTGGGAAGAAAAATACTTGTACTTTTCCAAAGGGAATGTGAGTCTATTGCAAGTGTGGTGAAAAAGGCCACCAACCATGTGATTGTAAGAGAATGAAATAGGATATCAATGTTGATTACTATAATTTTAGAGAAATAGGGAATTATTAAAATGAATTTCCTAAGTTCCAAGGAAACTTATTTCAGAAAAGGACAAGGTAGAAAGCCCAAGCTTATGTTGTTCTTATAGTTTAAGTGGAAAATTTAATGTATAAGTGTTTTTTGATTCAAGAATTATATTCTGTTTATAAGAAGAATGTGATATATATAATTATTGTATTGTAGTACTTTTTGTTTTCATAAAGGATTTAATATGATTAAGGTAATCATATTTTCATTATTTGACATAAAGAAAAACATTTTTTTAATGGGGAATCTGATTTTACAATTGATTTTGGAATTTAGTGATCTTTTAGAGAGAGTTTGGACAGAAGTATTTTGGATAACTATAAAGGATAGAATATATTATGTTGAACATTGGATAGTATTTCTTATGGTTAAAACATTTCTTAAGATTGTTTTTGTAATAGTATAATACTATTGTTCTATAAAAAAACAACCCGCAGGTCGGACGATAACATGCCACGTCAGACAAACCTATAGTAATCGAACCCACAACCAAAGTGAAACAAGGCTTTATCTCCTGCCAATAGCATATAAGAAGTCCCTGGTTATTTCAAAAATATTTTTATTCTTTTAAATGGTATATTTATGTATTTGGAACCCTATACTATTTGGATAAATATATCATTTTTGAGTTCTATTGTGTTTTGGAGTGAATGATGAGTTTGCAGTAGGAATTAGTTAAAGGATAGAACATTAGTTGTCACGTTTTTTTTACTATTATTATATGGGGAAATTATTTCTAAAACTATAGGGAAGGGATCATAAAACCAAAAATGTGTTATCCTAATAACTTATGTGTTGTTGAACCGGTGATATTTTAATTCATCAAAGATTGATGGCTCTGAGGCCCTTAATTTTACACTTGATTGTGATTGATGACCCCAATCACTGCATATAAATATTTATATTATTCCTCCAATTATGTGACTCTAATTTCCACTAGTGTTATCCTAATCTAGATACTAATTTGGTGGTGACTTTTTCATTTCCCTTTACCTCTTATTAAGACTAAATTTTATTAACCCCATTTCCAATGTGGGTTTTTTATAAATGTATTTTCAAATTTTCTACCTATTACTTTTGAATGTTAATTTCAAATTGTGAGGAACCAATTTATTTAATGATGGGAGAATGTAACAACCCAATATTTTATAGTTCTTTGTTACATTAATGAAATTAAATAGCTTTCATTACACGCAACATCGAGATCGAACGCACCAAGACTTACCAAACTAACCATTCAAAAGGCGGGTATGAATAGTATTAACCACATTTTGAATTATATATATATCCTATATAATTTTAACATTATTCTATGGTGTTTCATAGACATAATATAAGGACAAATACAATTTTCATCTAAAATAAATATTTTTCCAAAAATGTAGTTTTTCTGTCTTTTAATGCAAAACCCTTTTTAAACCCAATATTTGAAAATTTTATATATTCACATTAGTGAAATTAAATTCTTCTTTAGAATTGGTATATAAAAATTTATTTTGGTTAAATTTTCGGTAATTTTTTGATAACATTTATATTTAGCTGAATAGTGAAAAACAATAAATTTTAATTGAAAACAACTTTTTAATCAATAAAATTATAGTGTTAAATTATGAATTTTATTGGTTTTAAAGTATATTTATATTATATTTTTATCAATTAATATAATTTATGTCATTATAAGTAATTTCACATTTAAATTGATCATAAAAACATGTCAATATTTTGATAGTTTTTATTTTTTCAAACCCCGCTTTTTGGTTTTGACAACGGGAATATATTTTAAATTAATTAATGAAGATTCTATGTTTTGAATTTGATAAATAGAATTTATTTTTCAATTTGTAATATAAAAATTATATTAGGGTAAATTTTTTGTTTTTTTGTGAAAACAATTACTTTTTTGTGAATAGTGTAAACACTATGTTATTGTTAAAAAAAAACTTTTTTATTTTAAAAATTATTTATTTTATTTAAATTTATTTTATGTAATAATTGATACATAGTACTTATATAAATCCAATTAAATTCATTAGAGTCATTTTATAATAATATTAGTTATATAATATTTTATTGAACTTTTTACCGACTTTTACCCAACTTCTCAGAACATTTTCGAATTCATAAAAAATATATTTTTACCTATTTTTTGAATTGAATTTATAAAATACAAGATACATGGTTTACATCAGTAAGTAGAATTTGTTTCAATAATATGAAATTAAATTTTGGGGAATAATGTCTTTTGCCTTTTTTTACAACGGTTAAAATTAAATAGAGTAATTAAAGGTAAAAATAATATTATAACTACACTAAAAAAAGTACTAATTCTATTGTATAAGTGTATTTAGAACAAAAAAACCTTAGGATTAATATATTGTTCTCTTTATCCACTTGGATAATATTAGGTAATTTATTATTATTTTATTTAAAGAAGAGTTAAAAGTGTAAAATTCAATGTTTAATAACTAATTTTTTTTTATATTGTGTTATACATAAGATAAATTCGACTGTAAATATTCATTAGAAAGATAAAAATATTATTTAAAACATGATTTTTTATTTATAATTTTTATACATTAAATAATTAATTTTATTTATCGCACAATGATGATGCAGTAATTACATTATTAATAAAGGAATCAAATAAATGATATTATAAATACTAAAATAAATAAAATTTCAATGTTTTGATGCATTCGACTAATTTTATAGGTTAATATGACAAGTTAGAATGGATTAATTTTTTTTTCTAAGTGATAAAGTAGTTATGACTTTAACAAAAATCAAATACTAAATAGTGTAAAAATTGATAAAAATGAGTTTCTCAAACAAATACTATATTATTAAGTTATATAATAGTCCTAAAAACTAAGGCTAGGCCAAAGGACATATATAATAATAGATATGTAATTAATTAACCAATTTTGGTTCTATTGGAATTTTATAGTTAGATTATTAACCATATAATATAAATATACAAGGAGACATGGTAAATGTAAAACTATTTAACCAAGAGTTAAATCTAAAAGATAAGGTTAATAAGTTGACCTAAACATGTATAAAACCTATTTGTTGGGAGGTTTTATACCGATAAACACCTTATCCTCAAATTAAACCCATTTGGATTTATTAGAAACCGAAAATAATTATATAATAAAATTATATTTCAATATTTTCGTTAAGTTCCCCTCACCTCTCTTATAAAAGGTCAGTTCCCCTTCTCCCAAATTCAAACCTCCAATTCCATTTGGCTCAGCCAAACCCTGAACAAATATCCTCCCAACAACCCTCATTTTATACTATAGTTCTTCATTTGATCATCATCCAACCTATGGTGCCCTTTTGATCAAATCTAAAGGAAGCACCCGAAGAAGATGTAATAATTTCATCCCCTTTTTCAATGTAATCTTCTTCTTCCACCTTCATATTATTTGTTACTTCTATACCAAAATAATTAATCTGTTAACATCTACATAAGTTTATGTTATTATAAATATGGTACAAAAATATTCATTAGTCTTTCCATCCTATGAATGACAATTTCACCATATATCGGTACATACGACTTACCTTATCTGCACCATGGGGTAATTTTTTATTAAACACTTTTTTATTTGGATCGATATAATTATGAGTAATATGTATATAAATATTGAATAAAAAAACATGATAATGTTTTATTACAATTATTATACCATCCAATTACACAACTTTTAACAATTAATTAAATGATATCGTCGCTCGTCTGTACATACGACTTACCGTCTCCACGACGAGATGAGATTCATTTCCACATTCACTATTCAACGATGATTATAAAAATATATATTATTAAAAATATGTAATATATGAAATAATATGTATACTGAATATATATATATATTTATTGTTGTATGTATGTATTTATATATATCATATTCACTTAGTTCCATTCAATCCGATATGAAAATGGAATCATCATTCCATGTTTAATAAATGAATTTTCAAAAGGATTATTTTTAAGGGACTCTTTAAC
Organism: Viscum album; assembly: GCA_963277665.1. NCBI lineage: Eukaryota > Viridiplantae > Streptophyta > Magnoliopsida > Santalales > Viscaceae > Viscum > Viscum album. Next base: position 184,955,519 of record OY728133.1, on the reverse strand, counting down.
TAAAACATCATTTGATATGTTTTAAAAACTTACTCTTCAAAAACATTCTTATTTTTTCCAGGTATGAAAAACGAGTTTAATGAATATATATATTTGGACTTGAATTTTTTATAGTGTTAATTCCATTAAAAATTTTCAAAGTGGTATGTGACACTTGGATTCAAAAATATCTTTTATATGAATTAATTTATAAATGGGTGATTTTTAAATGATTTCTTAAAAAGTTATATTTCAATCAAGGAGTTTTACAAATCATTTTCAACTATGTCAATAAACATTATTGGATATTATTCTTTAAAGAGGTTTATTTATTATAAGACAATATTCCATATTGTATTGAATGAGTTATGTAAATTTTTACTGTGGATTTTCTATTTTTATACCATTCATGGATTATGGTTAATTTATTGACATTTCGTATGCTATTTTTAGTATGAATGTTTTTTTATGTTTCAACTTATTCATATGAGGAATGAATTGAACTTAGTATGTGACTGGTGGAGCCTGATATAGCTCTTCGATGCATCTATAGGTATCATGAGACAATTTATTATCTTGGAAAAAGGGCCTGACAAAAAAAAATTTCTAGTCTGGGCACGAGGCCATGACTATGTGCTAATAATGTATGGCGTTAAGATTTCCCTCATTATGAAATTAATTATTACATGTGATTAATAGACTATTATAATATCCATGTGCATGTTTATATGGTAATGATTTATTTTTTTAGGTATCTTATGTTCTATATTATCATTAAAAATGGTATTTTTTTATTATGTATCTTGCCTCAAAATATTATAGCTACCACCTAATTATTTACACTTACTACTCATATGAACACACCCATTTCTTATGTTTTATTTTCCCAGGATTCCAAGAAGTTTATTATGATTTACATGAAGGTCAAAGCTAGATGAATAATGCGAGTCTCAAAGGATTTTATGTTTTGTATTTCTTCAATGTAAATTTAACGTGTGTAATTTATTTTCCAAGACTGCTAAACTAATCGGTCCATCGAGACATGATTCCTTTTAAACATGATAATGTATTAAAATAATTCACCAACTCTTGGTAACTATGGTTTAGGCGTTACAATAAAACCCAAAAAAATTATGAAATAATAATATATTATTTAATAAAATAAATGAATTAAATATTATAAATTATTTCTTAAAATATGTATAGCTTGTATATTTCACATTATTCTAAATCATATAGAATAACATGTGAAATCATATATGAAACTATAACGGTTATACATTAAATATATTTTATGTAAGATAAAATATAATACTCACCGTCTTGTAAAAATAGTTTGTAAAAACATTCACAAAACCATTTTTTGACCGTATGTATAGACATGAAAATTTAAAAATTATAAATTGAATAAATTACTGGGTCTATTAGGGATTTTCCTCTTCAGTAGTAAATATAAAATTTATCATAATAAATTACCTTTGATGAATTTAAATAGGTTTTTGTAACTATTAAATTTATTATTTATATTAAGTGACCAATATTGTGTGAATTAGAAGTGTTCTCAAATTTTATTTTTTAAATAATTAGTTAAGAATTAAATTAAAATTTTGTTGGTTTAATTTTTATATTATTTTTAGAAAATAGAAAATATGTTTCATTTTAAATATTGGATCAAGAAACACTCATTATATTATTTATTACAAATTTATATTATTTTAATGATAAAAAATTTTGGATTAAACATAGAGGATATTTTATTATTGAAATATCTAATTATAGGATTAGTCATTCAGTTTGCTTGATTTCTAATAATATTAGAACAAAATGATACTCTCAAAGGGTCGAATAAATGACAAACACTAAACGTAGGAAGGTCATTATATGATCTCATTAAATTAATCATTCCTGAAGTTATTCAATGAAACCGATTAATTAATGTTTTTAAGGATTCAATAGTAAATACAGTTTTTAAGTATTGTAATAAATACCATTCCATTAGATATGAATATACGTGGTCAACCATTATCTTCATCCCATTATGGCTAAAGTCTATAGTTTTCTTTGCAGAAGATAGTTTTAATGAGATTAGAGTTGTTGTTTTGGTTCTATAGTAACATGAAATATGGTGTAAAAATTATCAGATTAAGTGATTGATTTTTATATGACGGTCAATTTAATGATTTAGGAATATTAGAAAGAAATATTTTGTTTAGTGAAAATTTTATATTATTTTATTTACTTCCCAATGAGTATTTTATTTTCAATGTTGTGTTATGAAGTGGTGGATAAACCATTATATTATTATTATTTGTATTATTTATCAGTGTAATTATACATTACATATTAATTAGATTTTAGACTAAATTAAAATTCACAATTTAATCAGTTTAAATATCTGGTATTATAAATTCACAATAATGTGAATGAAAATGAATTAATTTTTATTATTATTATATAATTACTATTGTTTTTATTTATTTTTCACTTAATATTATATTAAATGTGTGTGCACACACACAAAATATTAATATATGTTAATTTGGTTATGGTGTATAACATAGATAAATGAATCTTTAATAACATATTTTCCATGTATAACAACATGGAGATTATTTCACAATTAAAAATGATTAACATATGGGTGCTTTGAAAATGTTTAATTATTTGATATCGTGTTTGACAGTGGATTGTCCCATAAAATTAAAAAATCACCCCTTGAGTTTTACACAAAATTAGACCATGAGTGAACACCTGTTTTAGAATAATGGGACAATAAATATGATAAAATTGGTAAATGATAAATTTATTTAATAGTGATTGTGTACTTCTAGATAAATCTAATAGTTATTTTGATGTATACATCATATTATAATGGGATCCCTGAGATCGATAATTTCTTATAATTACATTGTTAGAATAACGATGCATTTAAATAAATGTGTTCAATGCGATGAATCCTTATATTGGTTTTAATGTGGAACCCAGTAAATCTATTCTACTTCCTTACAGTATACAATTATCTGAATGTTCATGATCAGTTTATTATCCTGGTATATGACATGATGATTTGTGTACATTCACCCTAGATATGTTTTCTAGTTAATTCATGATAGAATGATTTTTCCCTGATGTAATGATTCTAGTTTTTTGTTGTGAATGTCTATTCAGTTAATCCTTTAGATTGGTTAAGTAACATTTCCCATGACCTTCTTATAATGATTTTCATTATTTTTTTTGACAATGAGCTATATTTGTAGTTTTGAATATGGTGTTTATTATTTAAATATTATATGAAGGGTATTTTGAGTTTTTAATTATTATATTTTTTTGTTATTTCTGAAATGTGACTATAATTATATATGTAACCATCAACTAAGGAAAGATTTCAGGTGTGTTACCCCACAACAAAAGTGGGGGGATTTCTGACTGGATGACAAAACTAATATTGCCTTTTTCAAAAAACTAATCTTTTTACACTATATATGGATCAAATATTGAGTAATTATGTTTAATATTGGTTATGGTGTTGGATGTAACATTGGTATTATTTTTTATGTGTGATATGCGGTTAAAATTTAGATATATTGATACTAAGTAGTTTGAACTAGTCAGTGTGGGCCTATTATATTTCTCATTAAGAAAACATGTGATTTATTGAGTTTTTTCTAGGATTATCAGTTATAATATTCACATATTACTATGAAAAGTTTTGACATTTATATTCTAGGATGAGACATATGCTAGTTTAGTGTTTCCCTACTTAAATTATAGATTAGATATAAAATTTTTTGTTTTAATGATTGATTCAAAACTTCCATACATTTATTATTACATATTCAAGTTTAAATATATTTTTATGTACGATTGGGAATGAAATACTAGGTATAGGGATATCTTCACCACTATCTCTATATATAAAATAATTGAGAATTAAATTTATGAAAAAATGAACAATATTACATTAGTTCATTCATGTTCTTTGGAATAAGTAATTTTTGAGTTTTTTTATTCAATATGGTTGATATGTATTTGAGGTATTAAATTTGGTATTGAATTTACATTTCTCATGGGTATAATAATTCTTTAAAAAATTTACAAATATTCATGTATTTTATTTTTTCTAGTACTAGTTTTTTGTGGATTTTTATTATAGTTAGTGGAATATATTTTCTTTTTATCCTTTCAAACATCTATTGTATTTTTAATAAGGGTGGTTCAGTTAATTAATAAAATTTATAATATTTATCATAATATCCATGAAATGGAATTTTGGAGGTGGTATTCATGGCCACATTTAATATCTCCACTAACAAAGAGAGTGGTCTCCAAAGGATTGGTTCATGAAATTCTATAGGACATTATATTATTGATATTAATTTTATTTGATAATTTATTTCCATTATAAAAAAAGTGTCTTATTTCAAAAAAAGTCCATGATACTAATTCGATAAATGTATTTAGTGTGATCTTGGAAAAAAACATGATCACTATACATGAATAAATTATATGAATCTCATATATCATGATTAATTATAAAATATATATTCCAAATAAAAAGTATACAACCATAGGATATGAAATGTGTCTATAATGTATATAGTAACTCATTCAGTATTGATTTTTTTAATAAATATTTATCAAGATATATAGATTAGAAACACGAAAAAATATTATATGAATAAATCATATACTGTTCATTGAATTAATAAGTACACCACTTATATCTAAACTATATATGAACATGAACATCCATACTCATTGTCATTCAAGGGAAAATTTTCATAACAATCAAGAAAACACACTACAATTGATTATTACCTAATGAACCAATAATTAGATTATAATTAATGATTAAAGAATAAATGTTTGGAATTATGATAATTCACATGAATATACCTTATGAACTCATAGAATTGATATTTATATGAAATATACAGATCCAAGAATACTAGTAACATTATCTATGACATATCATGTGGTATACTATAGAAATTAATCACACTTTTAGTGAAATTATGAACTCTATATATTTATAAGACACCATAATCACATTGATCATAACATATATTCAAATATTATACCTTTTATTGATGATAATTTATGAAATATAACAATTATATTAATCTTTAAGGTGTTAATTATCATTTAAGTCTCATGAATTATCCAAAATGCATGTATGAGTAATAATTGGGAACTACCATTGATTAAACTCTTTCATTTATTTAAAATAAATAAATTTTTATTAATAAAATAATAATCATATATACAAAAAATATTGATCTAACCAAATAAAAATTCAAAAGTTACTTAAATGAAATTATGTTTTTATGTTTTTTTTAGTTTTTTCAAAATAGGTTACATCACCTTGTAACACTTACTACGAGATAGAAATTCAATTTTTATTATAAGGAACAATGTAAAATATTCTAAGGGGGCAGAATGTTATTAAAACAGAGGGAATATCCCTGTATAGATAGATTATAGTAATTATGAAGGGAACCAATATAATAATTGTATATCATGGGAACTCTAGGATCCCCCTTACTAGCCATAGAGTATATAAAAAAATTACCTTCCCTTAAAGTGTGGGAGACTAAAGTGTTTAGGTTGTGTAGTATTCCACATTTCCTGATGTAGAATGATATCTCATACAAGGGGCTATTTTTTCCTTGATTCAAATCAATAATAAATTTAGAGTCACATTCAATCACTTTAGTGTGTATGTGAAAGAGTTGGAACAAGTTTAATCCATTTAACATTTCCCAAACTTCATCATTAATAGAATTACATGGTACAAAGTATGAGCTAATGCTGATGATAACTACTCCTTTTCCATACCCCAAAAGACCTCCATCTCTCAAGATTCATTCAATAAATGAATAATTGACATTTTTCTTTTTTCCATCTAATGGAGGAAGCCATTTGACCCAATTATATGTTCTGTAACATTATTCTACTCCCACATGCAAGACCCCATTAGAATTGATTCCCTATAAGGATGATGATTTTTTACCGTAGGGAAGGATGGCCCCTAGCTGAGACCCTATAGATATGATTTGATTCAAAAAGTATTAGTGGGATGGATGATTTATTTTTCTAGATTTTTTTCATGCCTCCTATATGGTACAACACGTTGTAGCAAATAACATATTTTGGGCCAATTTTTTAGACACTATACCATCAATATCCTAGAACCGAGATTCAAAAAACAGATCAAGGTTTTCATCATGAATCGTTATCCACAGATTTGGTATAATGTTATTTCAAATAGATTGAACATAGAATTCACTAAAGAATAGGTATATTTTAGTATCATGTTTGGCCGACAAACAACACCAACAACGAGAAGCAAGGACGATACCATTTTTGAACATTTTCATCTATATGGATATTTTGATTCCTCATGCACTAAAACCAAAAGTTCATTTCCAAAGGGATTTCCTCGTACTCTAGAATACATTACCATCCATCATATCCAGTATTACCATGCAATGAAACATGATAGTCTCTACTAGAGAACCACCACAAGGGGGAACCTGTTAAGGTGGGACACTCATATTCATCAACCATGCTAATAATATTGAATGAATCTTTTAGATGGTTTTAAAGAATAGATTCAATGATGGAGGGAAAAGATATGGCCACATTGAAAGATATATCTTGGGTAGGAAAACCTGGAAATGGCATTTCGATACTAGTGATATTTTTTTATGTTCAATAATTTTAATTTCTATACAATAATGATCACAAAAATATCATGTATTGTGATATATTTAAATTTTCTATTTAGAATGTTTATCACAAGAAAATTTTATATAAAATACACACTGTCTTTGAGGTTGTTATTAATATAAAAAAGTATATCCATTATATTGATCTCTATCCTTTAAAAAATATATTCAAAATTGTTTGAACAAAATTTATCATTATTTATGATGAAAAATCGAAAAATATGATCATTTGAATTTTTTATTATGGAGGATGAAATTACATATATAATTGGGATTATTGGTATGTTTTGATTCCTTTTATCTAATTCTTTTACTTCCATCCTATTTGGAAAGAGCGTTTGAATCTAAGTGGAGATGTTTCACAAAATTCAATGTTTTGATCACACATTCCAAGTAACATTAAATCAATAGAATAGTTTCTATAATACATGCAGATCTTTTGTGAATAGGAAAAATTTATATAATAAAACAATCACCATATACTTTTTCACTCATAGAAAAGGGAATGTTTAATGAAATTTTGGAGTTAATGGTGACATTTTTCCAAAATCATGTAGTAATGGTATAATTTTAAAAAAATTATTACACAATAAAATATTGTTGAAATATTTTTGTAGTTATATTTTTTCAAAAACTTCAAATTTACAAAAGAATGTGGATGCGGTGTAAAAACCATGAAGGATGAATCTTATGTGTAATATTTAAATTAAATAATTTTTTGGAATATTGTTCAAGAATCAATGAGGGAAAAATGAAATCATTTGTAAAAAGAAGGAAAATAAATAATACATGGGAAATTTAAATGGAAACAAATAAATCTCTCAAAGTAAATGTTTTTCATGGATGAAAGGTTTTTTATATATAATTATTTTCATAATGGATGAACATAACGTGTGCCATAAAATAATTGATTTCAAAATAATGGGAGATGTTTTCAAAGGATGTGAAATGAAAATATTATGTGAAGTATAGATGTAAAGGATTATTTTAATGTAAACTTAATTTATGAAAATTTATAGAATATATTATTTTTTGAGGGAGATAGTCCATTACCAACAAATAAGATCTTAATAAACACATCTATCATATATACGGAACTAAATAATAATAGAGATAATTAATATTTTAGTTATTGAAAATAGAAATATTCTCCTCATTTCTAGAAAGGAGGAACTATTAACATCATTATCAGCAAGTATATGTTTATAAAGGAATTTTGTGGAATTGATATTTTTATGAATCAATTGATTAAATTTCATGTTCTCATGAATTAATAATGTACATGTTAGATTTACATGATAAAATAATGTGTAGTGGAAATTTTTGCATAGATATGACATTATTGATGTTGGAGATTGTACCATGAGATAATATATTATATTAGGGAATCAAATTTTGTATTTATCGATGATAATTAATGAAAAAATTAGTTATAATATGAAAATTCCTTCATGTAAATATATTAAGATACATATTTCAAAATAAGTAAATAAATTATGAGTCAATATGAGATTCTTGATGTAGGTTATGTGTTCATCCTAAAAATAAATTGTAAAGACTGTACGAAAGATATATATTGACAATTCAAAAATTATTATTTCTATAAAAATATATTATCTTAGTGAATTTGTTAACATCATAACAACTTTTTTTGGACTCTTTGAACACAGACCACAGCGTGGAACCAGGTAAAATTTATTTTCCTCATTTTATTATTAGTATTTTTGATTGTGTGGGATGTTTAATTATTTATATAAATATTAATGGGTTCCAAAAAATTTGATAACAACATCTAAAAATATTCAGGAAAATCTACACCCCATAATTAACACTGCCCTTCTTTGGGATTGTTTGGGAGTCCTAGATATAATAACATATATCATATCCACATGTTATTGGTATTGAATCAATTATATAAATTTCATCATAATAAATAATTAATTGAATGAAAAATTAGTACCCATGTATTATTGTTGAAATTTCAAAATTTGGATGAGTATAATTATATTATATTGATATTTTTTATACTCAAATTTTTCTCATTTTACATACATGGGGTACATTTAAGTGATATTTAAGAATATTATATCATTAGAGAAGATAAATATTTTCTCAATATTAATTATAAATAAAAAAAATTATTCATATACATCTCTATTAAAACATTTTTCATGAAGGTAATGAGTTTCAAAAGTTCCAAATCCATGTGACATGTATTGAAAAATATATATTAGGATAATATAATAGTGAACAAAAAAAATTATATACAATATAATAAGTTTGTTTATATGAAAATGTACCATAATTAAAATGTTGAAATATTCTTGAATATAATCATTGAGGGTATTGGATCTATTCATGATCATGATATATAAATAAAATATGTTTTCATTGTGAAGAAGATATTATAAAGATTTCTACCTTTTTATAAGCAGAAAATCTCAACTAATGAACTGTAATTTGTATGAAATATCATTTCATGGTCTTAAAAGTAGTTTGGTGGAATATAAAATGAATATAAATCCAGAATTAACGTAAATAAATCAAATAAGGTTATATAATTTTAATTATAGGATAATATTGGCATTGATAGATATGGATCTAAGAAAAAAGATGCAAGTGAGAGATTTAAATCTCTTGTGTAATTTAAAACAATCATAAGAAAGGATCGGTTTTAATGTAACGTAAAATTACCATGTCTTTCATGTGGTAAATAATAAAACTCTATTCTGAGGATTACAAGTATATTCAGTTGTGGTAATGGTGAATCAGAAACCATTCAAAATCCGTGAAGGAAATAATTTCTTAATATAGACATAAAATAAATAAATTCATACAAAGATATTTTATAGGGGATGGTTTTATTGAAGAAATATGAAGAATAAGATGAATATTAGTTTGACTAAGTAGAATCAAAATTTATGTTACATATACATGATGTCATAATGGATAATATAGAAACTAAAAAATCTAAATGGGGTGATGATAATCAATGAGAATGTGTTATTGATATAATGGTATAACTTGAGGATACTTTTAAGAGTATGATTCTCAAAATAAGATATATTGATATATTGGGGGATTATTGATAAAAACATATAAATATATAGATCATATCAAATAAAATATTGAATGAATAGAGAACGTGATTGATTATTGGTTATATATTCATGAAATCATTGGAGAAGTATTATATTTAAAGATAAAGATTAAATAATCGTATGATGTGATTGGTAAATTTAATACATGTATAACAGAGTGAAAAATGAATGATAATAATATTGAATAAGATGAGGATACTTCGATAAAAAACATGAATATTAACCAAATTCAATTGATTCAATGAATATTTTCTAGTTTGTAAATTTCATAGATGATAAAATTTTGGAAATCCCCAAATAGGGCATAGAAGGTGTTGAAATTTTTATAAATTATAAAATACCCAAGTTCATTGGAAATAGTGTATTTTTAATTGATGATAAGACAATAAAATTTAAAATAGGGAAATCATAGACCAATCTGAAGATGAAATTTATATATATGGGCTTCAATATTGAGTTTTAAAAAACATAGAAGATGATTTATTATAATAAAGGGAATAAAACATTTGCGGATAATTCATATTCTTTAAGGGTTAATAAACAACTAAGGATCTATTCAAAATAATGACATGTGTGGTGGGATAAAGGTGAGAAGAACAAATTATGTGTAAACACCAAATTAGAAGATAATAAGCTAATGAATATTGAAGTTAACTATAGGGATATCTTAAATAACATCATCTTGAGTGTGATTTAACTATATGACTTTGGAATTGTGGAAACATTTTACTAAGATTGGTTATTAATTAAATCCAAATCTATGAACACTCTCATATAATGATAAAGTTCAAATAGTAATCTACATAAAATGGCTAGTAAAGAAAACACAGTTATCCCTATAGTGGAGGAGGAAAAAATATTGTGGAACTAGTGGTTAAGTAGAATTCAACTATAAAACACTGAAAAATAGTCCAAAATAAATAATTTTATTAATATTCTAATACTAATTTTAGAAAATGACATTAAATTTCATTAATGTATATGGATAAAGATGGTCTGATATCATTATATATAAAATAATAAATTTGTATACAACATACTTTATCTCATAAATAGTATTATAAGTGGCCCAATGAATCAACCTGTAACATATAGAGTGTTTTATATCAGAATTTTTATAATGATTATATAATAATTTTATGTATTATGTTCTTGTAGAGTAATATATAAGTTCGGTAGTGAATTAATTGTTATTTATGTATAAATGAAAATGATATCACATGATCAAATAATTGTTTTTCTAAAAAAGGTTTAAATTAAACATCCATTGTGGTGGAAAACTACTTTGAGAAACATGTCATTAATAATTATATATATTCAATGATAAATCCTCAATAAAATGGATTTATGTAATAAATAAAGTTGATGGTAAAAAAATATGTCCATGCCAATATTATTTTTAACAGGAATGTAGAACCACTAATTGATGATTGAAATAAAAGTGGTGGGTTATAAAATAAAAAACATTTATAATTCTTAATGAGGAGAGGATACCCTATGAAATGTGTAATTAAAGGATTCCCTCAGCAAATCAATTTTTGGTAAATTATTAGTAGAATATATATCATGAAAAAAGATTGAAATCATGGAATATAATCATTATGTCACATAAAATAAAGTATATTAATCCATCCAATTAAAGTGTATCTCCTATAAATTCAAAAAAAAACAATTAATAAAATTTTAAATATTATTTATACCATGGTCATTAAAGAAAAATACAGAATGCATTCTAATGGTTAAAACATTGATGAATTCTGTGACAATGAAGATTAAGCAAGAAAAAATTATAAAGGTGTATAAAGATCCTGAAATGATTAAGATTATGAAGATAAAAGAGAGGAATAGATAGTATCTTAAGAGATTCATCAACATCTAAATGATGGAAAATGATAATTGAAATTTATACCCAATATAATTAGAGATATATATACACCAACACAAACATTAAGGATGAGTAATATATATTATGTTTTTTTGTTATCAATGGAATCATTGAATTTTTTTTAATTTGATGTTAATGATAAGTAATATCTTAGATATTGTAATAAATAATTAGATAAAAATAAAAATAATAGAACTCAAGTGTTTTTAGAGAGTCTTGAACATTACAATTTGGTCAAAATCATGTGAGACTTCAATAATAAATATAATGAGATGAGTAATATGATATTAAATAATTTATGTTTTTTGTATAAAATTTTTAAGAAAATATATGGTATTGTGTTTTAAGGGAACATCACACTAGAAAATTAAAAAAAAATTAATATAATTTTATTTGTGATAATAATTTAAAACTGATTTTATACTTATCAATTGGATGAATGAAATGGAATTCATGAATGATGTTCTCAAATAGGTGTCTTATATTGAAGAATCAATTGGAATCGAAATTTTATAGCATTAAACTAATGTCTGTTGAATCATTAAGGCAATATATCATTTAAAAAAAGATCACAAATCATAGTTTCCTTCATTATGTTTGTATTCAAAAATTCTATATTTCCAAATGGGCAGTTTCGATCAAAATTATTATGTGATGAAATACAGGGATGAAAATTCTTGGTTCTAATTTCTATGGATGATATCATATTTATTAGAATAATTTAGATATGTATGAAAATGTTTTTTATGGATTTAAAAATTCTTGATTGTCCTCTTACTGTAATTTAGGTTTTTCGACTCAATCATCTAATTTCGGGTTTTTTCTCAGGATTCCCTTCGGATTTTTCCATGAGTTATCCTTAATTTTTCTCTATATAGATTTAGATATGTTCTCATGAATCTATTAGTCATTCATTAAAATTATAGTTATTTTGTGGATATATTTACTCCTCTCATATTTTTTATTTTACCCACTCACCATATTATGTATCTTCTGTCTTTGGTTTCATTTAATTTGTGATTGGATTTTGTGTTCGGTAATAATGATGTGGGTCTCATAACTCGTTATACATATCGAACCATGGTGGTTTACTTTAATTTTGGTTAAGTAAATCATATATGAGGTATTTTACCATATCCCTTCATTAATATTGACTCGGTTCAATGTATGGTTGTTGTTGTCCCATATAGAGTGGTGGTTGGAGTGTTTCTACTGAGTATCATTTTATCTTCATCTAGTTTTTGTTCCTGAGTTTCATCATGGTGAATACTGAAGTGAATATGGAACTATTTGTCACCTATATCGGGTGGTAGATAAATTTTTACAACTCATAAATTTATATTAAATGAATAATAATCTACATATCATTGTTTACACGTAATAGAAATCTTTAAGAAAATTAAGATGTAAACAATATTATTATTCGAATGGGACATTTATAAAATAGTATTTGATTTTTTTAGTATGAATATGAGTAGAAAAATTAAGAGATATTTGGGTAATGCTCCTATTTATTAAAATTTTTTTTACTAGTTCTAATGAAATAATCACTCACATTTAAGAAAAGTCATTGTGTTCTTCAAATAATCATTTTTCCCAAATAGATTTTTATTATATTTTTGTGGTGGAAATTATAATCGATTTCTCGCTATTATAGAAATTTTATTTTATAATATAAAAATATTTTTTAATCATTATAACATAATAAAATTATAATGATATTTTGGGTTTTTTCCTGAAATGAATGATTTTTCAATGAATAGATAAAAATACAGATTTTTAAAATATTTCCATTTATTTCAACTAAATAATGTCATTTAAAATCAAAAATGTATTTAAAATTTTGTGTTAAAGTGAAATATAATCTATTTTATTCATAATTAATTCCATTTTAATCATCAATATTCATGATTTTTATCTAAGTTAATTTCAATGCAGAAAAACACAATTCCGTAAAATGTTTTTTCCATTGCATTTTAGGAATTTACAAAAAAAATGATTTATTTGTGTTTTAAACACTTAATATTTAAAAAATGATACCATATGTTAAATTATAATTTTAAAATCTGTAAAATATGTCCCTTTCTTTTTTTTTCAATATGAATAATTTCCATGAAAAATATTCAACATCTCATTAAATATATAGTTCATAAAATATGATCAAAACCATGAGATAATCTCTCCAAATCGACCCAAAACATTCAATAATTTCATTTAATGGATTATATTTGACCATTAATATCCCAAATAAAAATATTCATAATATTGGCTCAATTTTTCCTTGATAATGACATTTATTTTATTTTATGTAATGTGAATTAAAAATTGTCACACTCCTCACTTTAATGTCTCTAAATTTTTTAACAAGGGGAAAATGATAATGAGGTTAGTTATAAATGATTTTTTTGTAAATATTAATTAAGTTTTTATATTTTTATTTTATTTATAATTTTTATTGAAAAAAATATTACCCTAAACATTTATGCAATGATGAAACATTGTTAATTCAATTAATATAAGAATGAAATAACATATATTAAAAAATACTATAAGTAATAAAATTTGAGTTAATTATTGTTTTTCATGATTTCTTTTACAATATAACATTCTATGTTGTTCTGAAGGTTTATATTTGAATTACATAGTTATCTTCTTTCAATTAAAGTTAATGTAGATGAATAGTGTGAAAAATGCCATTACTTATATTTTATACAAAATATTTATTTATAAAATTATATACAACTCATTAAAATTTTTAATAAGATATATTGGATTATAAATGGTTCAAAATATAATTAATGTTCCATTTATTTCTTAATTTTTAACTTCTATGTAAATTTATAAAAATTAAAAATTTAAAAATCCATTATTTTAGTTGTGGTTAAAATTGATTAGCAAAGGTGTTAAACCGAACGATAATGTTTAAAATAACACCAAAAACAAAATAAATATCATTGGATGAGTGTATTTCAACCATATTATATATTTCCATGAATATTTCCCCAGTTTTATATATTTTTATTTGAATGGAATTATTATATATGAATCATTCTTGTAATTCCTTATTTTTCATTTATATCCCATATAAAAAAATTCCTATCTTTTTGTAACACTACATTGATCGATATAGAACATAAAAAACACTAAAAATTTATTTATCAAAATCCCAAGGAACTAATTAGTGGTTATGGCAATCGTAAAATATCATTGTGAATGTCTTTAATAAAAGATCTAAAGGATGCCTATTGAAGGAAAGGTAATCACAATACACAACATATTTCAATTTATTTCATCATATAACTCCTCTAAATATGTGGTATTCGTAATTAAATATTATATTCAATATTCTAAATATATTTACACTTTATTATGATCATTTTACTTGAAATATCAACCCTCTAGTCCATTAAATGGTATATAAATGTGTCCTCCATGAATACGTGTGGACTACCTCATCCAAATATAAATAAAAATTACATTTCCATCATTATATATAGTGGATGGTAATTATGATGGGTTTAAAGTTTATATACATTCATAATGATGAAGTTATTTTTCTATATTTATAATATAATATCTTCCTTCATACCTTTTTATACATTAGAGAATTATAATTTCCCTCGTGTGAATATGTCGATAGAGGTATCTACGATGGGAACTTTTTTGGGATAGATTCTCAAGGGACATCATAGAATTCTAGTTATGGCGGTTGAGAGGACCTAAATCTCAGGTGATAATGGCATGTGGACTCAATGTTGTATAGTCAAGAATAAAATGTGATAATTATATGTGGGCGATGGCTAGTGGGAGACTGATAGTGTGAGCTGATCAATGGTGTGATGTGGAGGTGAATATTGTAGGTTATGTATTTGTGTTGTTCATCAGTTGTGGGATTTTTAATTTGTTTATGCACACTAGGAATTTGTACCATGTTAAAATAATAAATAATTCATGATGGGTGGGTTATCCCTTCAGCGGTTACTGCATTCCTTTTTGGCCTATGTGTGTGGTGTGTGTGTGACTAAATTCAATTCTACCCCTAACAAACTGATATATATTAATAATTAAAATGTTACAAGTGGATCATATATGACATTATAAGTATTTACATGACAGTTTTATAGAATTATAATAAATTTAAATATAGTATAATGGTGGTTAATTTTTATGATCCTGAACATTTGAGGAGGTATATTCTAGTTTCAATTTTGAGTTACCTACATTTGTAATGGTTAATGAAATTTTTTTTAAGAATATGAGGGGACTGAGGATTGTACAGGGGGTTCAGGACAAGAAATGGAATTAAATATTCTATATTTTTTTACATGTAATGTTGATATATGCTAAGTCTTAACTATGTGCCTTAACCATGTAGCATGAAGTAGAGGATGCACTATAGTGACTTAGGATTTTCAAACAAATATATTTGAAATTTTTAGATAAATATTTAATATGTTACAAAAACATGTTCCTGGAAACATTAATATTTTAGATTATATGTATACTAGGTACATAATCTTCTATTTTGGTGAAATAGCTTCAACATATTCCACAAAGATCCCCCACTTTAGAAATATTTACAAACATATCTAACATATAATAATTTATCATAACATGTGGAAAGGAAACATAATACAGGGTGAGCTTAGATTCTCAGTAAGTGTAAAAAAGTGATATATCAATGAACATATAAGCATGACATGAGCATAATGGAATGGGAAAATTAGATTAATTTATAAAAACCATACCCTGTATATCAAATATCATAATATTTAGACATGGGATAAATAATGGAAATTTATTAGACATTAATCATAATGGAATCAAAGAAAATGATCCATGAGATCATATCATTGGCATAAGAAATGGAATTTTTGTATATTTGTAATCATATATAATTGATTAATAGGTATTAATGGATCATTTAGAGGGTTTCCATAGTGTAATGGGTTCACTCTACAAACTATCATAGTAATAAATGTTTACTACCAAGACCATCACAAAAGAAAAAGTCTCATATTTAACCACATTAACTCCTTGTTCTAGTCATATATGTCTGAGGAGATACACATCGTTACCAAATTCATTGGAAGGAGATGTAGTTCTCACCAATATTATTTATAATGTAACCACCATACACTATTACAATACAACCACTTTCACATAATTAGAATCAAACATATATGTTCCACAATATCATAAAACATTCAGAAATATTAGAAACCAAGAAATGAAATGGGATTCAAAATTATTTCAATATAAAATGACCTATGGAGAAGGAAAAGGTTTCATAATCATTTCACTAACTCTCAACCATTTGAAAAATAAACTGATTTAATAATTAATTTTTCATGTAATAACATGTGGAAGAGAAACATGTTTCTTTAAAAAACATTTTATAAAAATCATAAACCATTTAGAAAAATAATAAGAATGTTATCATTGGATTAAATACCTAGTAAAGAATAAGTAACCTCAAATGAATTCATCACAGATTGAAAATTATTTTGAAATAAAATTCACTTAGAACATTTCGTTAAAAAAATTATTTACTATATTAAAACCCACTATTAAGACCTAAAAATATTTCAAAAATCCATTTTTAGGAAAATAAAAACTGAATCTTATAATGATTCATAAAATATTATTTAAAAATTTAATTATAAAAATAATCTTTCTTTTAAAATGGAAATTGTGAAACTATAAATTCATAAAAAAAAATTGGAAGTGCGTCTCTTTGAGAAAACATTTTTGCTATACAAACAAAACATTAAATAATATTTATAAAATTTATTTACTAAAATATATTTTCATTGAAAATATTTTTTAAAAAACATCAATTTTACAAATCATTAAAGAAATATTTCTCCCTAAAAAAATCATGATATTTATAAGAAATATTTGAAGATTATTTTAACAAGTTCGTGGGGAACATAACATTTCATTGAAAATCAATTTTTATTATAAAATAAAAAAATTCAAATATTTTTATTTTAAAATATAATTTAAAATATTTAACTAAATATTTAAAATCAATGAGTTGATAATGGGGGTATATAATAGAGTCCATGTCACACATGTTAAAACAATGATTCCTTTTATATTTTTTGTAAAATCCAAGCATGTATTATTTTGAAAATGACAGGGAGATTTTTATAAAAACCATTTTTAAAAATTAAATCATGGATAAAAATTAATTTAATAAATAATTTGTAGATTGGTAAAAAATATAAAAAAACATTTTTAGAAACTATTATTTCGGAGGAAAAAGGATTTTCATCCCAAGTGATAAATAAAGACAATTTTTTTGTAAAAACATTCCTTTAAATTTTTATTTAAATAATTAGTGTAAAAACAAGGTAAAACATGTATTATCCTGAATTAAACATATTAAAAGAATATTCCTGAGTATATTAAGATATATATCATAATATCTCATTATTTTATGCATAATCATAGTCAATCTCAAAAAATGATGAAATTGTAACACAAAACTCTTACCACTTTGGTAACAATGAATAATAATCCTTGTTAAATCATAATATTAAATTAATCATATAATATCATGGAAATATGTATATAAATGACATAAAATGTCAAAATTGTGGTATATACACCTCATAAAATAATATAGGCCCATAAATAACATACGTCCCAAAGAATGCAATTTGAGAAAAATTTCATATACTTACATGGTAACTTCTATATTATATATCCCAGGATATCGATATCCTTAAATAGAAACATAAATATACCTAGTTTTCTTGGTAATAATCATAAAATATATTCATGGGTAGTATATAGACCACATAAATGAAATAGGTGGTGAATATGGCATGTATCTCAAAGATGTAAAAAGTGAGATAAAAATACCATACATGAAGTCTCGAATTACTTCAAAGATTCTTGACCCTATTATATAATGTATATAATGTTATTATAAATATAATAAATAAAAATATCCATATATATCATACATTAAATGATATATTTATACCCTTTTATTAACTGTTTATTAATAATTATTTGTTAATGATGTGTTTCGGCTAATAACTGCATCATTTTTCATGTATGTTTTTTATGAGTGATTCCAGTACATTTAAAGTGAATATATATGATTTTTGTAGTCATATTTTACATCGATGTAATTAAATTAATTACACCATTCATGTTGAATTTAGGTCATGCGCATGTATGAACATTGTTTCTATTTCATAGATGGATGGAACAAATAAATGGTAAATAATATATAACCCAAAAATAATAATCATCATTTCATATAGATAATAAATATGTAATATGTGTATATATAATATTAATTAAATATATCCTTATTACAATCCATCTATAGTTGAAATGTAAAATAAATCACATCGATTCGTGAACTGGTAGTCTACCTTATACACGAGTGACATTACTATTTTTCGATGAGTTGGAAGGTAATAAGATATAGGTTATATTAAATTTATATATGAATGGATATATAATTAATATCACATATAATCATTAATAGTTTAATTATTACTATCCACATAAATCATAAATGAATTAAAAATCACATCTCTTCTCGAGGTGGTAATACATCGTACACACTAGCGACATTATTGTACCACTCACAGAATGGAATGAAAAAAGGTATGTGTGAGATAAAAATTAAAGTAATATATTTCTTTTTAAATATGGAATCCCTACGTTAAATCCATCATAAATACAAACTATGATATACAATTATGGAACTCGAACTATGCCGATTCGTGATGCGATAGTCCACCGTACACTAGATTGACAGTATTGTTTCCCAATATAAAGAAAATGATATGGATTTATGCCATGAAATGAAAATTAAAAACACTGTTATATGAAATTATATTTTTTTATTATATGGATGTTTTTGAATAATAATTTAATTATATGGAGGAATATATAAAATATAAAATGGTTGTCTAAGAATCTTAAATCATTGTATGGAAACGTTTTTTTTTCACTAAATAAATTATTAGGATTGATTTATAAAAATTATAAGGCCTATAGGATGGGATGACGTAAGTAAGGTATTTAATTTTGTAGGACTTTTATGAACTAAATTTTATTTGAAATGTTTGTATGAATAGATAATTGGTGGCCTTTTATAGGTGGTGTGTGTGTAACAATTGACATTTTTGAAAAGAAAAATGTGTAATTACATTTTTCAGATGAAAAAAGGATCCAAAAAAGTAAATTCTAAATCTATAATAATTAATTTAAATGTTTGGCCAAAACATGTTTGTTTTATTTTTTGGGGGTCATATTTACCCATTATAATTTTTGTTTAACCCTTGGTAAACCCATTCTTATCTTATCTATTGTAAATAATTTTTACTATTTTTATTATTATTTATGGAAAAAATATTGACCTAATTATATAATATATATAAACCTATTCCAAAATATATAATACAATTTTTCTAATGTCTTTCATATAAGTAGAAAATTTTCATTTTAAGTTAAACTGCAAATGCGATAAGAATGTGTGTTTTCAAAGAGAAAAATATCAAAATGTTTAATAAGTATTACAAAAATTCTAAATAAAAATGATTAAACATAAATAAATTAGATTATTTGATATATTACATAAGTAATTTTACTTTTAATCCCATTTTAAAATAAAAAATAACCTTATAAATTATTTAAATGAATAGTAAATTTTCCATAAAACCCAATATCTTTCACTATTCACTGAAAAATCAACATTTTCATAAAAATCCAAATAAATCATCCTAGGATAATTTTCTCATTAATAATTAAAAATGTATTATTATTTTTTAAAATAAATATCAAAAATTTGGAAAAATTAATTTTAAAAATAGGTGTATAAAATGCATCTAAACATCTTTTTAGAAAAAAAATATAGTTTTTAATAATTTAATTGGATTTATTATAATATACTCACTAAAAAATATGTTTAATTTTAATAATTTTATTGAATATTTAATATATAAATTTCATCCAAAAAACTAAAAAGGTCTTTTATTAATTTATTAAGGAAAGAAAAGTATCAATGCATAAAAACGGGTTTTTAAAGAAATATTTCCTTTATATTCAAATATATTTTATTCTCATTATTATGTATTTGGTCACCAATGAATTAATATTATATAAATGTGTAATCTATATATTCTTATTATTTAATTAATAAAATTCATACCATCCAATTCAATGTCTTGGAGATGACTATCATAATAATATTTTTTATTATGCCACGATTCATTTAAACTCTGTTTTTGCATATAGTGAGAGATAAAATTAGTGTTCTGTGTAATTAAAGATAAACTATGTTTTTTGTGTAATGAAATATATCAAAAATATTAAATTTGTGTTCGAATAATATTTCCATAAATCTCAAGTTGTTACATGAATGGTTGAAAACACATTCTAGGGGTGCCTGAAACTGTGAAACATGGTACATATCCAAACACAGAACCACTACAATGTTTAGAAAACATTGAATGATTTTTTAGAGACCTTATGAACTATGACCCTCTAATATATATATTGAATCATTGTTTTTCCATGATTTTCCCAATAGGAGAACCCATTAAATTTGGACAAATTCTGATCTTACCCTCTAATGATTTAAGAGTTCTTACTCAATTGTCTCCTGCATTCCACCTCAAGTAGCTTGAGTGACAAAATGAGCTCCCCTAATTCTTAGGATCATCCCAACAGGGTTTTTTCCCTTCGATGTGTCATTTAGTACGACTAGATTCCCTGAGTGAGCTTATCACTAATATTTCATCTACTTTCTATAATAACCATGGTGGGTTTATTCTTCTTCTAAAAAGGCATCTATATCCTTATTTTCTATAAGACTCAATGTTTCTAGTTTAAATGATTTTTAATTTTTAATCACGGTCTATGTTTGATTAATAACTTTTCTATGAACATGAGTTAGGTGTTATTAGTGTTATATAACATACTCATTATGTTTAATATATGTATATGTGGTTTCCCCTTTATATCACTTTTCATCACTTTTGAATCCCTGTATAGAAAATATAAAATATGTGTGAAAGTGGTGTGTTGAAAGTATTTATAACCCTCATTGGATTCATCGAGGTTTATTAGACATGTATAATGGTCCCTTTTAGGGTGTTCCCCTTCTAGGAAAACAATTGATTGGTTTTTTATTAGATTAAACCAACTATAATTGTCTTTAGAATGATAATGTGGAATAAGGGGTTGTCTTAACTATTAGGTGTTCAATGATTTATGTAATATTAATGAGTAAATGTGATAAATGGCCACCAAGGAATGTCCACGAGGGTAAATTGTTTGAATGGGATGGATAATTTTCGTAATTATGCATAAATAATGAAATGTTCTAGTTATGGAACTGAGTACCGAGTTGAATGTGATGAACCTTCATAATTTGACAAATAATGAGGTCTACCATTATTTATATTTTCATTTTAAAAGGTCATAGATGATGATCCTTGGAATAAAAGATAAATGTTAGCACTGGGATATTAGATTGGGGATCATATCCCTTGGGTCAGGATAAAATGATGTTCTAGCCTCCACTGATGTGTTACATAGTTTATGAATCTAGATTAATGCTCTATTCTTATATTATATAGACATGATATGAGTATCTATACTGAAGATCCATGTAACAATGTTAAATAGAATATATATTGGAATATCCATGTGATGTAATGTGTTGAACCCTTGGTTTGTGCATTATGCCTCTATCTTAGGCTAAGATGGGATTAGTAGTTGGCTTTCCAGATTGAACATGATGTCCACGATTCTATTCACTAATTCTTAATAGGAAACGTATTTATTTTTACAGTATTTTTTATTTTCCTTTTCAACTGAACATAAAATTTTATGTGACTATATATTATTTAGGCAACATTTGTGGTGGTCTACTGAGATTTACTCCCACCTAGTTCTGGTCGTCATTTGTTACCCATGAGGACATAATGGTGGCATTTCATGATAAGGTTAAAGACCCTATGTTAGTCGGATTACTTTTTGGTTAGGTTGGAGTATGGATGAGGGGACTAGACATTCTCTCAAGACCTATTTTAGGGATGATCATTGTTGTCTTCATTAAAATTTTCATTGGAAAATTAGACTCCCTTGAAATTGTACATTTATGATTATGTATTTTTATGTACCCTATTTGGGGAATTTAAAATATGATTCATTATAATTATTTTTTATTATTAGGTTTTCATTTATGTTGATTTATATTGTTATTTCACTCTAGAAAAGTTTTTATACTCTTCCCATGTGTTTTTTAAACCCTCCGTTCATGTTATAATCCTCTATAGTGTATGTAGAAATGATTAAGATCCAATGGACAACTGTCCTAGGGAAACATTTACAATGTCTCCAGTCTACGATGTTATAAGTAGAATCAGAGGATTTTCTTTTATTTTTTTTCTTTACAAATTGGGATTAGTATACTAGAGAACAATATGTGTCAGGTATTGAAAATGAGAATGAACTTGGGCGTATCTACCCATGTGTTGGTTAAAACCCAGTTACATATGGTGGGATTGTTGACATTAATATTTTATTTCACTATTGGATGCTATTTCACATTGGGTGACACAATTTTTGTGTAATGTTATTATTTTCTATGATTATATTTGTGGTCCGGCATGGTATGAGGGTTTTATATGCATACATAGTTTTATGATCTCATGATTTATAAGGAATGAATCATAATAGGAAATATTATAAAAAATAATTATTTTTGGGTTAGGTTATTTAAAAATGAATTTGGTATCTAATGGGGTTTTAAAAAATTAGTACCAATTAGAAAGGGTTTAATTATTTTAATTTAAAATGTATTAAAAATAAAAGGGTTAAATCATTCCAAATAAGGAATAATAAAAGGTTTTAATTTTGATGTGTATAATTTTATTGTGAAAAAGGTTCTAAAATATGTCGTATTTGATTTTATGAAATTGAAATTGTTAATAGTATTTTTAATGAAATGTTTTTGATTATGTATATTTTATTTACACAATGTTGATCATGTCCTAGGATTGTGATGATTTAGGGTAGTGATGGTGTGGTTTATTTACCAATTGTGATACTGTATGTGGTGTAATTTTTTCTGACTATATGTGAATCCATTTCATTGAAATTATGGGAACCTTATGTTATGTGTTTTTGGATGTGAAATTGAGATTATAGAGAGATATTACCATGATGACATTTAATGGTTGAGAGGAATGATGACATATCTAATAATACTTATCAAATAATGTGTCATAAACCTCTTTTGGTTATACATAATGGAGGGGATGATTATTTAATTGGGAATGTTTCTAATTTTATATAGTTCCTGGAGTGGGGCATAGGGTGGGATGCACCATGGTTGATCAAGATAACTATTGAGTTTCAATTGCCAAACCTTACCGATTTATTCGGAAAGGGTGGACCTATGGTAGTAGGGTTCTATATTGAAGCTATCCATATGATTTTGGATCACATATATACCCCTACTGAGAAAATAGTTGAGCTAAAAACATATATGTTTCCAGGACTAACGAATAGTTGGTGGGATATTCAGGGTCAGACTGAGAATACAAATGAAATGATGTTGAAGGATTCATAAGAATTGTTTTTGGAAAATTTATCTCAATATAATCTAAGATATAAGGATGATTTACATTCTATGGGTTTGACTTGCAATACTACGATCATGATGGATTATGTTATCTAATTCACTGATTTTCAACAATTTTTCATGTAACTACATACAATTCTATCAATGAAAATATTCATTCATATAATTATTTCATAGAGTATAAATTTCATAAAATCACTTAGATAACATTATAAAAACTATATAAAGGAAAATAAATGTAATAGCATGTTTTTTATAAAGTAATGAACTTAATCCAATGGAATTGTAACATAGCCTTTTGAATAGTGATACGACCCTTAGAAATAGTAAACTAGATAATAGAATATTTATAGCACCTATGAAAATATAATGAAAATTTTGGTATTTTATAAATAAAAATATGTTATATTGATTTCATTGATTAAGTAAATACATGGTTTAAAAATGATAAATTAAGTTTAATTTGTAAAACATAAATGTTATGTGAATTTTTTATAATTAATATAATGATTTGAAATATTTTTTTTTCAAAAAAAAGCTTCATCAATTATTTTTGGTTTTTATTATTATTTTAATATATGTTTACGAGAACTTAATTAATTTTTTAAAGTTTTAAAAATGAGTTATAATTTTGAAATTTGTAATTTTTTAGTAAATGATGATTTTATTTTGAAATTAAATTTCTTATATGTAAAAAAATATTTTAATCAAATAGTACACATTTTTTTAATATACCTGTCAAATGATTTTTAAGGTTAATTCATCGTCTATTTCTAAAATAGTTTAATTTTTTATAACTACTGAAATACGGCAATTTATGATATAACATAAATAAATGAATTATTGAGTCCAGATGGATGTTTTTTTGATGTAGTAAACCTTTTTTAGAACTTAAATTCTCTATTTACTATATATATTCATAAAAATCAACAGTATTCATAGTCTTGAGTCAAAATAATAAACAAATTAATAAATTAATCAGAAAACACATCTCTCTTCTACTATAAATACCACCCATCAACACCTCCTCTCCTCACACCTAAAAATCATTGAATATTGTCCAAATTCATTTCCATCCTCCTCCTAATTTACTCTCCCAGGCCTAGAATAATTGTTTTATAAATAATATACCAAACCCAATTCCCCTAATCAGCATCACAATGAAAATAATTGAAGTGGTAAAAACCACTTTGTTTTTAATTTAATTTCTTTTCAATTTATTTCATTTCATTTCCTCTATTTAACTCCCCTTATCCAATTTACACAATACATCAAGTGTATCTTATATAATTTATTATTAATTTGTTGATGGGAAAACCCATTATCACATTTGTTCTCCAACATTTTTTTCTAAAAATGAAAACAACAACTGGGGTTTGTTAATTTATCGTATTCATAGATGACGAGTTTTTAGTTTTCATTAATGCCTTCAAGGATGTTCATAAAACCATTTTTATGGATAAATGAAATTAAAATTTGTTTATTACATATTATTTTATATTCTAAAAACATAATATATATATATATATATAATATTAATTAATAAAACAATCCTAGTTTGCAATGATTGAAAAAATGCTAAATTTATCTATACCGTTATCATTAAATTCTTATCAAATGAATCATACAAAAATAAAAAAAATTATATATTAGGAAATTTAATATTCATGAGGTTTAGTAATAAAATATAATTTAAATTCTATAAAAACTATTTTCATTTAAAATGTTATTCCCAACATGTATACAAGTAAACTGGTCATGAAAGCCAACGAAAACAAAAGCTCCTGAAATGCTGAAATTGTATATTATAACTTTAAAAAATGACCATAATTAACATAATGAAACTATACAGAAATTAAATAAATATTAACTAGGTTCTGAATTAAATCAATAATCAATATTATTTCAATATTCGGGACATTAATATCAAGTGCATACTATTTTCAGATATAAGGTACATGATTCTTTTCTAACATCCATTTTTTCATCAGGTTACAATTCTATCTCCATTTACCCTAATGTAATTAGTATTAATATTTATATATTTCATCTTGAAATCAACATAAAAGTTCCTTTGTAATGTAATAATATAATTTAATCTTTCTTTAATGGGTAAATAAATGTTTTAAAAAGCATCCCCTCTCAACTATTTATAATAAGCAATTCTGATTAAAGGGACCATCCCAATTTTCTACCAATTTTCAAGTATCATCCATAATATTTTTTAAGCTACCATTATTCCTCTTAAATATATAATTTTGTCTATAAAATATATCCAAAAAAATTTCTTAGTTTTATATAAAAATTATTACTTTTTCTGAATTAATTCACTTTAATATTTTCTGAAAACTGCTCTACAATATTTCATGTCAAATATTAGTTAAACATTCTTTGTAACCTTATTTTATCACTAATTATCATGATCTATGCATAATTTCATTTATTAATTTCCATATATTATATAAATCCATCTATTAATGGATACCATCATGACACATTCTTCATGTCTTCCTTATGATATGATTATGATGCCTATTTATTTTCTTTGGTAACTGTTATATTTAATTTTTATTCTTCGTCTGACACACATATTCATGAACAGGTTATGATGGGTGAAATAGGATAGTTCTCTAATAAATTGGGTAATGTTTTGTCTCATGAGTTGTCATGTGCAATGGTCTTTAGGGTTAGTCTTGATGTATTCTCCTCCTTTTTCAATTCTATTGGTGGTTTTTCTTATATCATGATCCTCTATTTGAAATAGTTTTGGTTGTTATCCATGAATCTTGCATATGTCTTGTTTTATATTGATTACACATATCCATGATTACATGATTACATTATTCTATGTACTGTATCTTATGCTTCTATATGTTTATTCATTTTCCATTCATTTTTATGTCGCCATGTTATGACTTCTAAAATATAGGATATTTTTTTTCATATTCTTATTCCCTTATTGGTATTTTTAGCTCTTCTATTTTTTTGTATTCCATATTTTATCGTATACAGATGTAAGGGAATAAAGTAAGTTAGGATATCATTATTATGATTAAATAAAATATTTTGATATTGGATCCATGTTTATTGTTTTATTTACCTAATATTACAACTACACTAGACATTATAATCCTTGGTTTGTATTTTATGTTTAATTATGCTTAAAATCATCTAATAATACGTGTAAATTGAAAGGGACCTTATATAAACCATTATTGGTATGGGAAAAGGTAGAAATGATGAAAGATATTCTGGATGGAATTAGAGGATAGATCATTTCATAGGTAAATATATATACCATTTCACATGGGCTTCAAAAATAGTGGATTAGGTGTTTCAATTTTTATTTATCTCGGATTTCTTAGCTCATGACGATGATCACCTGAGAAGGGGTAATTTTTGAATGGAGCCTAGAGTTTCAAGCATCCTTTGAGGAGATTAAATGGATTCTGGCCATAACTATTCTTCTTATATTCCCATAATATAATGAGAATTATTTTTATTATTAATATGGCTATGGTATGGGTCTTAGGTGTGTGATTTTATAGGGTGACAATGTTGTTTCATATATTTTTCTCTATCTCTAACCACAAGAAAATAACTATCCAACCAATGAAAATGATTTTATTTAGATGATATATTCATGGAAGATGTGGATCCATCATCCTTTTGGGGGGAAATATATGGTTTATTTAGAACATTAGAAAATAGTTTATATTTTCTCCCATAAAGTGTTATGTCTATATCAATGTTCTTTTTTTGAGTATCATCAAGGGTTTAATTTTGATATATTATATAACCCAGGAATAGGTAATGGTGAGGCGTACATTTTGAGAATAAATTTTCTAGTACATCCATTGAAGAGTCTAGTGATGACTGGATTTTAATGGGACTCTTAGTTTAAATGCACCTATACACTAAGGAGCACAGTTCAAGTATGTCTTGGGAATATATTTCATTGAGTCTATATATTACGAAACTGATTCAGTGGGATTATCTTAGAGATGAGGATTTCTAGTAGTCTATGTCGTTCCTTAATGGTGGGGATATGCCTTGTTATTGGTCGGTATATCATGAGGTAGATTTGCGCATCCATGGTTGTTGTGTGGTTAGATTTTCCATGAGAAACGTGGTGAGGTAGGATATCCACCAGTCTTAGTGGTTAGTTCATCCTGGATTTACCAATATTTATTATAATGTACATCGATAGTTTTTTTTTCCTAGTGTGAAGTAGGACCGAGCTAACATCATATGAAATGGTTATCAGTGTTAGTAGGTTAAGGAAGATAACCCAAATCTCTATGGTTTTCATCAGCTACTACCTATTCCTACATGGAAGTGGGATGATATCATAATTTATCTTATTATTTGATTACCTAGTACACTTCAAATGGGAATCCCTTATGGGTAGTGATTGGTCGTCTGACCAAATCATCCCATGTCATTCCAATTATGGATTCAGATAAGGTGGATGAGTTGGTAAAGTTATATGTTCTGTAGGTTTTGAGGAAATATGGTTTGTTGGATGAATTTTTTTTCTAATAGGGACCCCAATTTTACATTGTGGTTTGAGAGAGGACATCATAAGGCAGTGGGGTCACAGGTCAAGTTGATTATGAAATATCATCCTCAGTTAGATGGTTAAACAAATAGGGAGAATAAAATCATGGAAGGCATGCTCTGCGAATGTGTCATGTATTTCATAGGTTCGTGGGATGGCCATTTAGGTTTTTTTGAGTTTTCATATATCACTATTTAAATATACTTGAATTAAATGGCTTGTTTTGAGTATTATTATGTTCGACCATATTGGTCACCTTTATGTTGGGATGAGGTGGGTAAGGTCGCATTGTTGGGGTAGAGCCTTGTGTTAGAGATGTCTGAGAATCTTGGGCATATTAAGAAGTGTTTTTTGATAGCTCAAAGTATTTATTTATATTATTCCAACCATAGGATCTGATCTTATGTGTTTTCCAGGGGTGTCCATGTGTTTCTGAAAGTGAATCCTTTCATAGGACATTGTCATTTGGGTAATCAAGGGAAGCTAATGCCCATGTATATTGGACTATATGAGATTACCAGTCAGATTGGAAGGGTTGCATACATGTTATCTTTTACCTCCCAATTTTTTCAATTAATGATGTGTTTAATGTTTCTCATTTGAATAAATATAATCCAAATAAATCTCATGTGTTTAATTGGGAGGAGCTGGAGTTGGAGCCTCATTTTCTGGGATTGAATTGACGTTACTTATCATGGATTCTTAGAGATATTTCAATTGGGGATGTATACAAAAAATTAAAAATGGTGGAATACAGTACTGAAACCAAATTACAGAAAACTGTAAACTCCAACAGCATTGAAAGACTCATCTTGGTCCCATGCTCTCCAGCTCTAATAAAAATCAAGTACTTGATGAATAAGGGAACATTCCTTTATCTATACAAATAACAAAATAATAATATTGGGACCAAAACCATTTATCAAATAGGGTGTGAAATATATCCCAGTAGGCAACCACCAAAATATCTGTTCATAACTGTTAGTGAATATATATACTAGGTAATATAAAGAAATGAAGAAAAAAACATGGATTTACTCAAAAGTAAACAATACTATAGTTTTCTATTACATTAATTTTCATTTATTATTTGTTCAATATATTGAGTAATGTAATATCTGGATCTATCATAAACATTGTATTCCCTATATAATAGAAAAATATATGTCCCCAAAGTCCATCTAATCCATCTAGTAAGACCATGTCCAAGATTGTTCTTTGTCTCGGAAGAATCATCACAAACATTGAACCATTAAATAAACAACTCAATGTTAATGTTTTCACCCTCTAACCAATCTAGTTTAACATATCATAAAATCAATAAAAACTATGATCTTCTTGGAAATCTCATAGAGTCTAACCATTTGTCCCACATTACACTAATCATTTACAATGACCACTTGGGTAGATCTCATGGTTAATACCCCCTTGGTCTTCATTGAAACAATAAAATATAATGACCCTTGGAGGCTCTCATAGTCAATTCCCTATAGTCCAAAATTCATTTAATAACAACCCTATGGGTAGCTATCATAGTCTAACCCCTCTATTAAATGACCCCACTATTGCTCTCACAGTCAATACATCTAGTCAATAAAATATACAATTCATAATTAAAAGACCCTACCTTGGGAAGCTCTCACAGTTAATTCCCCTTGGTTATAATATCATAATTTGAATCAAATGCATCTCAACGAAATAGAAAATCCATACTAAAAACCCTAGGCATGGATAAAAAATCAGCCTAACATGAATTCTAGACCCAACAATCATAACCAATCAAACATTGGAAACACATCCATAATCAAGGATATAGCCTTTTTCTGTAATCAAGAACCATTTCTCAAAAAGAAACCCATAACAGGTATTAAACATGGTAAATATACAAAAAAACAATATCCTAAACATGAACATTCTTCACTATTAGCATATATAGTTGAATGGAAACTGAATAATGGCACAAACCACCTACAATGATGATGTTTGATGAACACTATCAAACTTCATCCCTTGAATAATCTTATAATTTATTATATCTACAAAAAGGTAAATAAAAATTAACACTTGACAACCCAAAAGAGAGGAGAAATCAGGAAATGAAGCTCTAGTGGATGACAGAACTCACAAGTGGGAATCCAACACAACTACAAGTGTCTCAATTGGAGCTTAGATGAATGAACATGAGTATCTCGAAGATCATCGGTTGTTTGTCACTCTCTTTTATGAAAAATGGGGAGAAGAATGTGTTTCTGGACGTGAGATGTGATCACACATCGATATAACAAATAAAAATAAAAGTACATAGCGTGTTCATTTAATGTTCATGCCTTGAAGTATCCCCAACCAGCCCCAACCTTAGGCTCTCCTCCAGGTCACCCACACAACCATGTACTCAACCGTTACATGGACAGTACACAGCTACACACGGAAACTGGGTACATGTCTTGTACTCCAGAGTACACAACCTGTAATTATAAAATTTCATATTCTTTTATTATCCTAAAAAACAACCCAAAACAATGATCTTTACCTGAAATAATGATATAGGTTCTTAAAAACTTCCCCCTTAAAGAAATTTATCCCCGATTATCTCTTTCAAATGTGGAAAAAAAGAAACATAAAAAAACTCAGACCTTTGTGATCGAATGTCGGCCTTCCTCTCACATGTCTCATCGTGTACTCGCTCATGCTACCATAGAACATGTACTAGAAGAACATATCTACATGAATAACCTTTTTAATGTGATCCACAATCCAAATAAGGTGCTCCTCAAAGGATGCATCCTCCTCCAACTCAACTCCTATGGTTGAAAAACATGAGACAAATCTGAAATGTAACGTCATAGCTAAGAAACATTACATATATAGTGAAAATACCGATAACTCTTAGGTTACTGCAATGGATAAGAAACCGGCCTAACTTTATAAAAAACCTCAAACTCCACGACATACCTTGATTAAAGATTCCCTTTTCTATAAATCCTCATGTGTCTGAACCTTGGTGTGACAATTATGAAAACCTAATCTCTAACCTCAAACTCCGGAGTTCATCTCGGTCGATTAGTCTAATATTTCTATTGAGACTATGTAGTATCCATCATATTCCAAATAAACTCCACCTACTCAGTGGTCTCCTAGACAAGATGAGTTCCCAATATATCTTCCTCTCCTACCTACAGCCAACATAAGGGTGATTTGCATGGCCAAACCTACAAATCCGTATAAGGTGTCATCTGAATCATCACCTAAAAACTATTATTTTTGGAAAAATACATTAGGGGTTTTGGTCTCTCCCAAGAATCCCCAAAATACAAAACCCAAGCTTGATTTATGTCCTCCAAAATTTAAATTGTTCTCTAGGGCTGGCCATTTATTTGGGGATGGTAAGCTGTACTCAGAAGTACTTGTGTACCCAAAGCACTCTGTAGTCCCTACTAGACTTGATATGTAAACTGGGAATCCCTATCTGAATCAATATAGTACATAACCCCATGAAAACCTACAATATATTAGATGTAAAACCCTAAAAGCTCATCCACACTGAAGGTCTTATTGATCGGAATGATATGTGAATCCTTTGTGAGTCTGTCAATAATAACCCAAACTACATCATTCCCTCACGGAAACCTCGGTAAACCCATCACAAAATCCATCGTGACGTCATTCCACTCCAACTCAAGATTGGGTATTGGCTATAATAGCCCTACAGGTCACTGATTCACTTCAACCACCTGCTGAAAGGTGGAATATCTCATAATAAAACCAACAACACCTCTCTTCATACATGGCAACCAATAATGATGGTGTAGATCTCAATTCATCTTGGTGACACTAGGATGAACTGCCCAAACTGAGAATTGAAAATTGTGCAAAAAGTCCCCATGTTTTTCTGATGACACCCATACGTGCCCATTAATATAAAATATTTCATCGTCTCATATGGTCTACCCTAATGTAGGGCCCTCTACCAACACTCTCTCCCGTAAGACTAGGCCTTCTGAATTTGATAGATGTCTCATTTTATTTTGATCTAGTAGAGTATAGGTTACAACTATAGTAGAAATAAATGCCTTACACTCCCTTCTATTCATCCCCAAATGCATCATAGAGAGAAAACACATAAGCTACCACTCACTACTGGCCTCCGGAACCTCTTGTTTCTTATTTTCCCTTCTCCATGCATTAGCCACTACTTTTATTTTATGAGGCATGTAGTCAAGCTCAAAGTCAAAATACTAAAGGTACTCAACCCAAATTCACTATATCAAATTCAGATCATGTTTGGTAAAGATAATCATGGGGATTTTTGGACAGTAAATACCACAAAAGGCTCTACCAAAAGATAATGTCTACACCAATGTAAAGTATGGACAACTATAGATATCTAGATATCGGGAATCAGTTAATTCCACTCATCTGGCCTCAACAGACGAGACCTATACGCAATGAATCATTCCCCTTCCATAAGCACTAATCCCAGCCCGATACATGATGAATTAAAGTAAATGGCGTAACTATATCCCAACATTGGTAAAATCATTATAATTGTTGAAGTCAATATCCCTTTTATCTCATAAAAAGATGAATCATATGAATCTATCCACAAGGACTTTAGACTTTCTTATTCAGGCCCATCAATGGCGCTGATACACACAAAATGTCTTGTATAATGCACATGTAGTAACCATCCATCCATGAAAACTCTTTAACTAAAATAATTTCATTGGATTCTCCCTGGAAACTATTTCTCTCACATTACCTGGGTCTACTGATACTCCTGTCTCTAAGATAACATGACTTGAGAAGTGAATCAGGTCCTTCCAGAAATGTCATTCTGACAGCTTAGCATATAACGGATTCTCTCTCAGTTTACTCAAAACAATATCAATATGGGTTTCAGGGTCATGTTGAGTGTGAGATTATACTATGATATCCTCCATGAAGACTACTGGAAAAGAATACATGTCTGTCTAGAACACTCTGTGTTATCAATTCAATGAAAATTAATGGCACGTTTGTGATACAAAAGGGAATAACCAGATACTTTTATAGGACATACATGGTTTGAAAGGTTGTAATAGGGATATCTGACTGTATAACACAGAACTGATGTTAACCAGATCTCAAGTTTATCATCGAGAACACCTGGTATCCTCAAAGTTGATTAAAGAGATCCTCAATCCTTAGCAAGGGATATTAGTTCTTGATCGCTAAATGGTTTATCTTCTCATAATACAAACAATGTCTGAGGGTACCATCCACCTTCTTTGCGAAAAGGATAGGCGAACCCCAACAAGAAGTAATGGGTCAGATGAAACCATTTTCTTGAAACTCCTCTAACTAATTATTGATCTCTTGTAACGTTGTTGAAGCCATCTTATAAAGAGGAATTGAAAATTGTGATGCTCCAAGAATAGGATAAAAAGTTAAAGCTACCTCTCTCTAAAGAGGTAAACCTAAACATTCATCAAGAAAGACATCAATGAAAAGATCCACCACTGGAGGAAAGTCTATCTATGAATTCCCTTGGTCATCTAGATATAATCTAGAAATCTGGGATGAAATTCCTCCCAACCCAAGATGCTCGGGTCCAGCTCTGCATGCCTGGACATCCCATTCGCCCTTCTGTAGACATTATCCACCCTCTGGGGATGTTAAAATCACCATGTGGTGATAAAAGTCAACAATGGCCTGGAAATAGACTAATCAGTCCATTTATTGAATGACATCGAATCATGTCCTCTCAAATACATAGATGTCCCATAAGAAGTGACACCCATGAACCTCAGGAGGGATCTCCTTGAACTAATATAGACTAGTCTTATTAATCCCCAATCTAGTTTCTAGCATCATAACATCCTCATAATTAATGATATGAAACCCAGGGATCTCCACAATAGAAAAATATATAAAAATATGGGAATACCCGGTGTCAAAAAGAGAAAAAACCTAAATAGAGGTAACTAGAATTGTATCTATAACTAGAGAGGGTCCAGGACATTACTCCTACGGAGTCTGCTACACTGCAAAAATCTAACTTATACCATGGCCATGTGACCATGTCTGACTACCCAGAGTTGATCCACCCTACTATCACTAGAATCATATTGCCTTAATACCACGGCCTCGACCACCTCCTCGGCCTAAATGATCTAACAAACTCTTCTTTCCTGATTTATGAGAATATGGTGGTCCAGATCAGGAACATGGATTCTTAGAAGAACCTCTATAACCAACTACTAGTGAGGACATCTTGGAAAAACTATAAAGATGATCCATCTTGCAGCAAGATCAGAACTCAACTATGTATCTTGGGAATTGAGGTCTGGTGTGACAACTCTTTCCACACTGGTAGCATAACACCTAGATACCTAAAGAAACATCGCGTGATTGATCCCTACGACAATACTTTGTATATTTTTAAGTAGTACCATCCCTGGATAATGAAATTCCCACGATCGCAGCTCCCAACTCCCTCAAAATTTTCATTGTAATCAGGGACCAATTTTCTATAGTCATCACAGAAGTACTCCATAAAACATTTACATGTGATCATATGTCACACATGTGACAATCCTCAAACCATACACCCAAAGATAACTTTTCACATCCAATAATATTGGTGAAGCATTTAAGATCTTTAAAATGAGAAGATTAATCCATAACTAAAAGAGCGCTCTGCACCAAATGCATGAACACTCGCGCTCAATCAACCCTTAACCTCTCGAGATTGTAGTATTCGTATAATATCATCAATTAATCTTCCCAAAACACATCCTGATGACATCATACCTATGAGAAAACATCCCACCATCACACGGAGAAATCACGTAGCATGTAAGTAGCAAGCTTCACCCTCCTCTCTAGAGGAATCTATAGAAGATCAAAGATATCAACCATGGCCTCCAACCATTACACTACATCATGTGGTCCACCATCCACTAAAAAAGCGGGAGTTTGATAATGTTGTTACATCCAGGTCATTTCTTCCATTGATGGGGTAGGATGTGGTGGTCCCTGAATGTTCTTCAACATCCTCAAAATCCTTCATGGAACTTTGCATTCGCACCTGCATTCGGTATAACAGTAGGTGGAAAATCGAGCATGATGGGAGGATCTACTGGTAGTCTCTAATCTAACATTTTTGTTGTCCTATTATTATTTTTTACCTAGTGTACAACCAGATTATGTCTGGGAGGAAAGACTCTACAATGTCATGATCACACCTCAGATAAATATTATCAAGGGAAATAACGTAGAATTACAATAAAAGAATATTAGATGATATACTTCATGACATACCAAAGAGGGTTACACGACGTGTATAACTCCTACATACCATGTGCCCTTTTGTTTTAACATGGCTTGTACCTCTGCCTAAACAGGTCATGTAACACCCATACACATGATATATTCCTCCTAAGACACAGTGTGTACTTTAATCTTCCCTCCTGCCCTAGTTCCTCTACATGGCTAGAACTACACGATTCTCTCCGGGTTTTCACTAAATGGTGTGTTCACCCTAATCACAGTGTGTACTAGTTCAGTTCCTTCTACCCATGTTTGGTCACACAGTTGGTTACATGATCGACCTTAAAAGATGTGTACAACCTATGTTTCATCCACCCATTTCATTGGTCACACGGCTGGATACATGGTTCTATACACTTGGCTTGTACAATTTGGACATAGAATGTTATACCAGAATATTCCCAACACCATGTCTCTACTCACACAGTCAGTCACATGGTCATGCATTACATGGTGTGTATTCCCAGTACATGGAATATACTTAAGAAAAAGTTGTTTCTTCCAGAATAGATGAATACATTACGTGTGGTCAGGACACCATATGACGTGTTGTCTGGGTTTCTAGATATTGATCCTCTCAAAAATCTCAGTAAACCTTAAATTTTATAATTTTTGTCCAATTCATGAAAATTTCCAACTCGTGAGAGCCCATACACCCCGCGAATCAAAGATTGGAATCTTTATTCACATATTATCTTGAAACAATTAAATTAATCTTCAAAATTGATCCTGTAAATTCTGATCAAAGAGGTCCCATAACACCTCAGGGACCAAAGTTTTCTATCCATCCTACTGAATCATTAAATATTCCAAAACCCTATCAAAATAGTCGGTATACTATCACAACATCTATCAAAAACATCATTCATATCTAGTAAAACATCTATCACACCAATATGCAATCAGTAAATCACTATAAATGTCATGACAATAATTCATGAGATGTGATCACTAGAATGTGCATATATGATTCATGAGATGGAATAACCTCATCTCATCAAGTTTCAACAGAAATAGAACCTCAATAACATCATTACTTATAGCAAAAAACATGTGAGTCACCCAATAGTGAAATCAAATCAACTATAACAATTGAAAACCCAAAAAAAAATGCAATATTCGAGGTAACATGGATTTTCCCTATACACGTGTTAGCTACTCCCAAGAACAACATATTACCAACTACTAATTCCATTACATCTGTATCTGTAGGCTTCAAAGTACTATGACAAAGGATTAATGAATCCCACTAATATCACTTCGTAAAATCTCGGTTTCGGGTACTTCCAAAAGGATCCCTGAACTCTGATGGTCACATGACCTCAAGCGCATTTACTAAATTTCCAGAGGCTACAAACAAGTAGAGAGGGCTAAGGTTTAAAAGTGGGAAAACTATTACATCATTGGTAGAGTATACACAACAGAATAACAATAATCAACAATAGCAGAAGATGTAATACGATGCAGTAGAAGTAAACAGTGGAATATTGATAGTTTAAAAAAGTGGTTCATATATAAATAAATGATTCATGTCGCATGTATCTAGGAAAATATCCAAAAAAATCCACAATAATGGATTACAATACTCAAACAAATTTATATAAAATAGTAAACTCCAACGGCTTCACAAGACTCATCTTGGTCCCACCCTCTCAAGCTCTAATAGCATTATAGTTCCTAATGAATAAGGGTGTTTCCCTTAATATATACCAACAACAATATAATCTATTTAGTTCCAAAATCATGACCCAAAAATGGTGTGATAAGAATCGCAGTAGGCATCCACCAATATAACTATGTCTAACTGTCAGTGAATATAATTAGAAGGTAACATGAAAAAAATGAAACAATAAACTATGAAGTACTCAAAAGTAAAAAATGAACAATTTTCTATTAAGTTCATTTAAATTTATTAATTAATAAATCTATTGAATTATGTAACCATGGGATCATGAAAAAGCTATGTATTCCCATTTATAATAGCAAAACAAATTTCTTAGAAGAACATCTAATCCAACTAGTAAGACCCAGCTCAAAATATTTCTTTTTCTTGGCAGACTCATCAAAAGATTTCAATCATTCAACAAGAAACCCTCTTGGAATGTTTTCACAGTATCACCCATCTGGATTAACATATCATTAAATCAATAAAGACACTGTATCATTAGGAAAAATTACATAGTGTAGCCCCTTTGGTCCTACATGACACTAATCATTTACAACGACCACATGGGTAGCTCAATCTATCAATACACCCTTGGTCTATATAGAAACAATAAAATATATTAACCTAGGATACACTCATAGTAAAATATATATGGTCCAATATTCATTTAATAATTACCCTATAGGTAACTCTCATAGTCTAACACCTCTGGTCATTGACCCCACAACCACTCTCATAGTCAATACCTATGGTCAATCATAAAAACAATTCTTGTTTAATAGAACCTACCTTGGGAAGATTTCAATGTCAACTCCCCTTGGTCATACTTTCTTAATGAAAATAACATGCATATCAAATAAACATCAACTCTAACCTAACAACACTAGGCATGCAAAACAATGCAGCCTAACATGCTTTCTAGACCCATTTTTCAAAACTAATCAAACAAAGGAAACACATCCATAATCAAGGAAATAAACAATAGTCATAATCAATAAATCTTTATAAAAAAACACCATAAAAGTTATTAAATAGGATAAATATACAAAACACGCAATACCTTTAACAAGGAATTTCTTCAGTTTCAGCATATATAATTCAAACACAATCGAAGAAAGGTGAAATCCACCTACCATGATGTTGTATGATGAACACTCTGAAACATCATCCCTTTAATTGCCCTAGAATGTCATATATCTTCAAAAGGTTAAATACAATTAACCCTCAATATCCTAAGAGAGAATAGAAAATTGGAAGAGATGCTCCAGGGGAAGAGATAAATCACTAGTGGGAATCCAACGCACCCGGCGACATGCCAATTGAAGCTCAGATGGCGTAATGAGAGGAGCTCAATGATAGTCGGCCATATGTCACACTCCTATAAGAAACATGAGGAAAAGAAAGTGTTTCTGGATGTGAGAAGTGATCATGCACTGATATATCAAATAAAAAGAAAATTACACGCCGTTTTAATTTAATGCACACTACATGTACTATCCTCTACCAACCCCCACATCATGAGGTCTTCCAGGTCACCCACATGGCCATGGACTCAGCCATTACACTACCAATAAACAGATACACGTGGAAACCGAGTACACGGCGTGTACTCAAGAGTACAGGGCTTGTACTTAGAAAGCTTCCATTTCATCCTTTTTCCTAAAAAATAACCTGAAACAATGATCCACACCTAAAATGAAGATACAAGTTCTTATAGTTGTCATATGATGCACTTTGTTAGTTATATAAACATAAAAGGATGTTTCCTTTAAAATGGGTTCTATAAAAACGATTCTAATTTTTTTATAAAACAATTATAGTAATTTCTCTTATTATATTTTGTCATAAAATCAATTTATTGGGTGGTACCCTATTGGGATATCTCTCACACACTGCATACACCTTTGGGTGTATGTAAACCTTGTTATATTTGACTTTGGTAAATGTAATATATATCGTGGTTAGGGTAGATCAAGATTTTAATTTTCCGATCATTGTAGGTGTTTTTGTGGTGGTTTGGGGATGATGATCCTCTTATTCCATGTAGGTTTTAGGATCGTGTCATTGTTACATTTCCATTATAGTTCATTTGGGTTCTCTTTAATGTTGTAAATTTTAATCTAAAAAATTGTTGTTCTTCATTTGGTTATGATTATTCTTTTATGTGATGATTATTATTTTATGTTTTTATTAATTTTAAATTAGCAGATCTCATTCCCAAATTATTTTTTGATACTCAAGCACTAGTATCTAGCATGTGGTGATCAGTAATGGTATCAGTGCAAGGTTATTTTTTTCTTGGGTAATGTTATTTGTGATTGATTCAAGATATTCAAGATCTAAGACTATCAGTGCTTAAGGTTCTGGTTTCTAGTACGGTGCCTGGCCAGCACACCTCATGACTGATGTTGCATTTCCATGGGATGTTAAAATTTGGTTTTTTCTTCTATTCCAGGAGATATATACAAGATTCATAATTTATGTGGACACTGGTTGGGGTGAAGTGGTTTATTTGAATTTTTATTGTGATATATTTGGTTATGTTCGATTTATTAAAATTTGGTATTTGTTTTTATTTCAGAAAACTTTCAGAATGGTTGTATTAATGGTTTTCTTGGTTGTTTTTACTTCCTGTAGAAAAATGCATCCCCAAATAATTATTGTGAAACCATGAGTAGAGGCCTGAGAGATTTCTCCATCACTAGTTGATTGTAGATTTTTGGAATTTGTGTTCAAATTTTTCAATGATTTGGGAAAAATAGAGAGATTTGGTCTTTCTCGTGTTAAATCACATAAATTTACATACAGAACACAATACAAACTTTAAAATGAATAATGAATAAAATAATAAGATTTTTAGAAAATAAGGATCCTAAATGAATCAAACATCATCGTGACCATTGGAATAATGATATAAACCTTAGAAATAGTAATTCGTCTAAAAAATAGTAACCTCGTCTATGAAATTATAAATAAAATATAGGTATCTTATAAATGAAAATATTATACATTTATATTATGAAATAAGTAAATTACTACTTTAAAAATGATAAAATAATTATTGATATTGTGTGAATAGTAAATGTTATTTACTTTTTTATAAATAATACAATGATTTAAAATTAAATTTATGTTCATAAAATATATTAAAAAATTAAATTTTTGTATACTTATTATTTTATAATAATTTAATGATAACTTAATTAATATTTCAATATTTTAAAATAAGTTATAATTTTAAAATTGGTATTTAGAGTAAATTAATTTTTTATTCACATATTAAATATATCATATATATATATAATTATTTTAATAAAATACAGTCCTTTATTAATAATACACTTCAATAAATGGTGAGTGTGATTTTTTTGTATTTTTCTAAAATATTTGAGTTTTTGGTGATTAGTGAAATATGGTAATTTACAACATAACCTAAATACATGAATTATTGATTCATGGGTGATGCATAGATCATGAAAGAACCCTTGATTTTAAATCACATTCACTAGATACATTATATAATCTAATGAATCAACCATATTCATAGTATTGAGCGAAAATAATTAACATATGAGTAATAGAATAAAAAAATCCCTCTCTTCCACTATAAATACCACTCATCACCACCTCTTATTCGTACACATAAAAAGCCTTGAACCTCTTAAAATTTATAAGGAATACTCTTCCCAATTTTATACCCCACATCTAGAAGCTGTTGGTCTCGAAAAATGAAAAATCTAACTCCCCTATGGATGTTCTCAGGGTGAAGAATTCCAGAGGTAAAAACCTCTTTCTTTTTCTTTTAATTTATTTTCATCTCCAATCTTTTCATTTACTCTCATCACCTACAATTATCCAAGTTGAATAATAAATATATTATATTTTATATAATAGAATGTAATTTTTTTAATTGAATAACCACTACTAATTTCTATTTCAGTCAATAATTTTTCTAAAAATAAAATCATCACTATGAAGTGTGAATTTATTAGATTCAA
Organism: Viscum album; assembly: GCA_963277665.1. Classification (NCBI taxonomy): domain Eukaryota; kingdom Viridiplantae; phylum Streptophyta; class Magnoliopsida; order Santalales; family Viscaceae; genus Viscum; species Viscum album. Next base: position 184,913,659 of record OY728133.1, on the reverse strand, counting down.
GGATGATAAGATTTGAATTTCTCTTAAACCCTTCAATGATGGTTGTAAAACTTATATTCAAAAATTTTATAATATATATTATATAGTTTATTTATTGTTCTAAAACTTGTATATATACATATTATTAATTAATTAAACAAAACTATTCTGTGATAATTGAAAAAACATGAAAATAATATAAATTATTTTAATTAACATTTTATCTAAGGAATCATCCTCTCATCTGGATACAAAATGATATAAAAGATAATTTTATATTCTTTAATCTCATTAAAAATATATAATTTCAATTTCATACATACTATTTTTATTTCATATGATATTCCATACATGTATTCAAGTAAACCGAAAATGAATACCAAGGACCCAAACACTCCCGAAACGATGAAATTATAGCTTATAACTTATCAAAAAAGAAATAATTAAAATTAATTAAAAAAACATTAAATAAAAATAGTCAATTTGGTACATAGTTAAATTAGTAATGAATTTAATTTCTTTTTCCATGATATTAAGATCATGTGAGGAATTTTTTCACACATAAAGAAGAGATTATTTATAAATCTCTTTTTTTCCTTTCAGGTTATGATTTGAATTCAATTAACCCCATTGTAATTCATATTTTATTTTAAAAAAATATTATAAATTCTATTTTTATGTTTCAAATTCATATATCTAGATCATTTTATCCTCATTTTATGGGGAACTACATGTCTTCAGAAGGTTTCCTTCTAAAAACATCCCAATAAGAATGTGGGATTAAAGAGAAATTCCCAATTTCATACCCATTTTGATATACTATAAAAAATCTATTTTAAGACCCCATTGTTCATATAAAATAAATACTTCTATAATGAAACTCTATCTTGGTTAATTTATTGATTTATATAAAAGACTATTAATTTTTCTTTTTAAAAACACTTAGATATTTTCCTTAAATCGCACTAAAATTTTTCATTTCAAATGTTTCATATAAATTAATTCTAAAAAAATTCTATCATAAATTATCTTTATCTATACATATTTTACATTTATATTTTCTATGTATGTTTTAAATCCATTATTTCACTGACACCATCATGGTACACCCTTTGGGTATGCCTTATGATATGATTATGATACCGATTTCTTTCCATCGAAAACACTTATGTTTACATTTGATAATTCACGTGGCAAATATGATTATGATCATTTTATTATAGCTATTACAATGAATCATTCCAATTCACTTAGTAATGTTTAGTCTCAATAGACTTCATGGTCAATGGTCTTGATGGTTATCCTTTACTCGTGCTTCTCTATGTGCAATGGCCTTGGTGGATAGCATTGACTCATGCTTCTCCTTGTGAAATGTTCTTTGTTGTTAGTCACAAATCATGATTATTTCCTGGTTAATGTTTCTTCAATATTTTTATGGTTCCATTATTATATAATCTCATCTTATATATATTGTCCTTACATGTGTTTTTTCTTATTCTATGAATTTTGTATGTCATCATGTTATGCCATCTAAACCATATGTTCTACTATACTGATATTCATATTACCTTACTAGGATTTGTAGCTCATTCCATTATTCATGTATTCCCCAAGTTATCTTATGAATATGCATGGGCTTAAAGTAATTTAGGAACTCATTATAAATATTGAATAATATAAGTTTATATATTGGTTCTATGTTTTTAGTTTTATGTACATAATCATCAAAAGACAGTAGACTATATGATAAATTGTTTTTATTTGATGGATAGATATTCATTAAATAATGTAATAATATGTGTACAATTATAGTTCTATTATATGTCCCATCATTAGTATGGTATTAGGCAGAAATGATGAGACATTTTCATGATGCAATTAGATGTGATATCATGTCACATGTGAATATATCCCATTTATTGTGTGTTTATATGAAGGTGGATCATACCCTCTTTTTTAATGGGAACCTGAATGAGGATTATAATAGTGTAAATTATGATTATTCTATTTTATCCAATGGTACAAAATTCTGAAGTAGTAAGTATCAATTTGATAGCTTTATCCATGGAGGTGGTGGAAATAGTTGTCAGGGAAGAGGATCAGCCCCTCCGAGTAGCGATCTCGTGTTTTGTTATTAGTTTGGTAGACCAAGACGCATTTATTGTTAGTGTCATCAACCACTTGTTTAGTTTCAATCATAATTAATAGGGGACATACACTATGGTATTGAAGGAATTATTGGTAAGTGGGAAGTTATGGAGGATCAAGACTAATTTATAGTAATGAAAGGGGCTTAATTACCCCACACCAAGAATGCAGTTGCAGTTATACTAAAAATACCCGTTATATTGGAGGATTTGTTCTCCAAGCCTAGAGATACCATATCAGTAGGGTAGTGTGGAACATGGGAACAAAGAATGATCTCATGGTAGAAAAATAGGTTAGAAACATGCAGTATAACATGAATCTAGTGGTGGTGATGCTTACCTGTCGACTATCTGAGTTATGATTTTTATTGAATCGACACTTCTTAGTTAATTACTTGATACAGTATCCAAAAATTCTTTCATATAATCCCATTTTGTAAGTATATTGGCTCTTTTAGTGGATTATACCATTAGGTTGATGTTGATCAACACATCATTCTTGGGTGAAATCAAATGGTATTTTTCTATGTCAATTGTGTTCCCTCAAGGTTAGTGAGTACTATCACTTTTGAGACATGTACATGCTTGATGTGATAGGTTTTGACCTAATAATGGGGATGGAATAGTTGGTCAAATAACAAGATCACATTGACTATTATTATATGAGAGTGAGTTTCATGTCTCTTAAGGGTGATAACCATGTCTATCTTGCTTAATAAAATCTCTAGTCTGGTCATGTAATGACTATTCATCTAAAATTTTAAGTCCTTATCGATCAGTTAAAAATTTTTATTCTTAATGATGTGGTGTTTAATCATGAATTATTATCTATTATAATTCATCTATTTGAGGATGTGTTTCCTAATTATTTTGTTGTTGTTGTCAACTGAGAGATATGTTTAGTTCACAATTGGGATAATTCCTGAAGCCGAACAAATATCTATTCCTCCTTATATAATGACACCATAAAAACAACAAGAACATAAAAATGGTTGGAGGAATTATAGAATAAAGGTTTCATCCAACAAAGTGTGTCACCATGGTTTTATATGGTTTTAGTTTTTAAGAAGGATGAATGAATATTGTAGTTGAGGGTCATTTATCAAAATTTGAATAAGATAAAAGTTATGAACCCATGTTAACATCTGCACATTGGTTATATTTTTGACGAGATGAAGGGTGATCATGTTTTTCCAAAAATTGATTTAACATCAGGGTATCCTCATCTGGGGGAAAGACTATATAATGTACATGGAAATCATTGAGAAGTTGTTATGGATTATATAAGTCTGTCGTAATGTAGTTCGGGTTGATGAATAATCTTACAGTGTTCATGGCTTTAATGAACCAAATATTTCACCCATACCTCGATCAGATCATAATAGTATTTTTGGATAACATCATCATGTAATCCTAGACACATGATGATCATGAACAATATATTGCATCATCTTGAGTAAACTATGGGGGAACCAAATATATGGAATGCTACTAAAGTTTCACTTATGGATTGACAAGGTACATTTCTTAAGTCATTTCAACTATGATGAAGTTGTTTCAATTATCATAATGATGTTTTAGGTAGTGGTTTCAAGGGGTAATAATAGTAATATTTTGATCATAAAATCATATTAATCTTATCAGGTTACCAAAGGAGGTTCATTAATAACTTTTCAGATTTAGAATAATCTATTTCATACATAAATAACAATTGTGTAATGTTTGAGTGGTTTGAATAATCTGAGAATTATTTTCATGAACTAAACTATTATTTGACCACTACATCAATCTTGAGTTTTCCAAATCCTATTAAATATTATACTTTGTTTTGTGATTTATATTGTATCGTTCCTAGGGAATTGATAATGGAGGGTGAGTGTGTCCAGGAATATGGATCCTTATAGTTGTATCCACTTTACTATAACTACCCAACGCATGATATCTAATTGGTTATAGTGGTTTATACCATGAAATGTTACAACATTATCATCTGGGTGAATATTTTTTATTTTTATTGACCATAACATCCTTATGTACATATTTTCCTAGTGTAATTTGAATCATCATAAATTGATTGGGTTGAGTACATGCCTTATTTTGACATTGAGATTCCTTATAGTCTATAGAAGTGAAATATTGTTTCAGATGCACAGAGTTAAAAGCCATTGAATCATGGGTTCAGGAGTCTAGTACTAAATAGGAGGATATGGATTATTTTCTAAGATGCATCTAGGTTTTTAAGAGGATTATGAGTCTATGACACTCATGTACCTATCTATTCACTCATTTATTCCTAACTACATTAAGATGAGGCAATATAATAATTTAAAATTTCTAACTTTTAGATATTTTTTTGGAGGGGATCCACCTTCAAATTTATCTATTGATGAGGATGAGATTATTCATGTTCATTGGTGTGTTTTTGTTCATACTTTTATGTGGAAATTGATGATTCATGATTATCATGATTCAAATTGGGTAGTCAATCCGGAATTGACTATGATGTAACAAAATATTTAGAGATAGTAGTGGGTATCATGAATAAAAAAAGAGATTATAAGTTTCATGACATGATGCAACACCTGTCATTAAGCGAAGGTTCATCTTCAATGACCTACTGATCTTTTACTATAATTTAGCAGTCTAGAATGGAAGTGGGATAGTGTTACCATTGATTTTATTGATTTTATCCTCATGAATCATTATAATATAGATTCAATTTTCTTTTTAGTGGATTATATAACTAAGGTATATCATTTCATTCTTATTTATGAGAACTTAACTATTTACAAGATGGGTGACCTATAAATCTATGTTATAGTAAAATTGCATGGGGTACCTTGATGTATTTTTTAAGATCATGATCCATGTTTCAAATTATGATTTTGGAATTATTTTTCAAATGTGTTGGGTACTGAGGTAATTTTTATTACAATATTCTCCCATTATATAGATATAAAATCAGAACACAAAATTTAGGTGTTAGTGGAAATGTAAAGGTCATGTGTCATAGACTATGGTGGATATAGGGATAATCACTTAAAGGACACTAATTTCTCCTATAAGAAAACATATCAAGAGAATATATAGTTGTACCATATGAATAACTCTATCGAAATACATGTAGACTACCCTTATGTTGAAATGAATTTTAAAAATTATAGTTTTGGGGCTGTGCCTTTTGAAGAATACATTAGAGTATGTTTAGTTGATTTTGAATCAACTTGCTACATCATAGACTATATATATTTTATATTCTAATATATTTTGTCAATATCTTGATTTCATGGTGGGTGGTCATGTATTCCATTGGGTTTTATCCAAGGTGGGTCAACTTCATATTTAGGAACATGTAACTTCTACACCAAGAGATGTTGGGATTTTTGATGTTGTGGAAATCATTAGATTCGTGGAATACCAATTGTTTATTTCAGAATGGTGTATTGTTATGTGTGATTTTTTTTGTGTCATAGTTTAATCAATATTAATGCAACCCTTCTCATATGATCGATGTTGATGATTTCTATCATGTGGATTATGTGTCCACTATTGAGCATCCAGATCGTATTATTGATCATCATGAGAATACTCTTTCGGGCAGGATTGTGCCATTACTCTAAGTGTTTTGGTAGCATGGTCGAGTCCAAGAGGAAACATGGGATAGGGTGATGGGTATGCAGGTCTATTGATCAAACAATTTTATATTAGATTCTTTTTGGTACATGGGAGTGTATATAAAGGAAGATTTATTATAAGGTTAGGAGGTTGTATGATCCTAACCATTTGAAGAGGTATATTCTTGTTTAATTTTTTTTAACTCCCTATAAAATTTTCAATAAAATTATTCATGATAATACGAGGGGACTTGTGTTTACTTGGGATCCAGGGTTATGAAAAAGGCTTAAAATACACTAAATTGTGTGGGAATATGATTGGAACATGGTTAATACTAAACATGAACATTAACTGTGCAACATGTATTGGGAGATTCCGTGGTTGAAAACCAATTCAAGGGGAGCATGAAAATCCTGATATATTATATAGATCCAAATGGAAAGCCTCTTAATTGTTTGGAAAACCATACTGACTCTCAAGGAGACTATTTATCTCATTCCCACTCTGGGATATACTGTAGATCATTGTAGGCAGAATGTTTTCCCAACCATTTAGAAAAACTGGGAACCTCATTATTGCTGGGGGAATTCCCAAATTACCCCCATAAATAATAAAGTATTCTCAACTTATTTTATTCCCCTATCATCCTCTAGAATCATCAGTGTTGAACCAGGTGCTACCCCCCTATTCCAAGGATCGTCATACATTGATTTTGAGTTGTTTCAAAGGTAGTTTGGTGTGAATCGAATCACAGAGTGAGTATATCACTCCTCTTAAATCTATTTTCTAGAAGACCCATGTATTGTCTCTACTTCTCCTTTCAATGTATCTAAATCTGTGTTTTATAAAAAAAATTATATTTTTGGATTTGAATGTTAATTTATGTTGAATCAAGGTCTGAGGTTGAGAGATCCAATGTCAACTTACATGAGGTTGATTCTTAATAAGTTAAATCATATTGTCTTTGTGATTAAATTATGTTCCTGTGGTTGTGCCTTTATACCATTATGTTGTGAATTTTACTCCTTGGTGTGAAATGATAAAATTCGTGTGTACATGGGTTTTTTAACTCCTCATGACACACTTTGAATTCATGGAGATAATTATAAAGATAATATAGTCATTTATGGGATATGACACATCCATGATTATGATGAATTTTTGGGTTTATGGGATTAAACCAATTGTAATTTTTTATCACAGTAACGTGAAATAATAGGTTATGGGGATTAAATTGTAGAAGTTAAATAAGTTATGTATTTTTAATGTGTAAATGTGATATGTTGATATAGAGTCAATTCCACATGGTTAAATGGTTAGATTGGGTTACTGATTATTATAATTAATACTAAATAATTAAATGGTATATTTATATAATTTAATAAATATTTTAATATTATGACACTTCATAATGTGTTAAATTAGTAGGTACACAATTTTTGTTATTGTTGGTAAAAAGGTCACGGATTATGAAGCCCGGAATGAATGAAAAATGGTAGTGTTGAGTTAATGTATTGAGGCTCCTCTCTACTCGGTTATTATAGATTGATTCTCTATAATCCACCAACATATTGTATTGTTTAGGATTATAGACATATTCTATATGCTACTATGGTATTTCAATGGTACAGGTACCTAGATTGACGCTCCATGGCCACTATTAAATTGTATTTATTAATGAATTCACATGTGATATATAGGTTTGACCCCCTTTTGAATGTCTTATAACACCAGTTTAGGCCATAGTTGGATTAGTTGTCATGTGTCTAAGAGGATCCTGAGAGTCAAGACTCTAATGAATAATTGTTAGGAGATTTTTTTTCCACAGTCTTCTTTAATATTCATTATAGTTCTTCGTACACTTTTATTTGAATGAATATTATTATAGACACTCTTATTATTGGCCTAATAAGTTGTAATCACACACTAACTTGGGCACCATTGGGTACCTGATCAGACTACGTGGTTGCAAGTCAAGATAAGGGGAAATTCCCTTTGTCTGATGGCTAATATGGTGGTTAAGTTGGAGCATTGATAAGGGGACATGAATTTAACTCGGAAATAATTTTTTGGATGGTCATTAATGTCTTATTTATTTATTACATTATCTAATAGATTCTCATGACATGGTAAGTTTATTATATATTTTTCTTTTATATATCCAATTTGGGAAACATTATATATAATTCATGTTTTTTATTACTATTATCATAATTTTATTTACTTATTTGTTATTTTTCATACATTCTAGTGATGAGGGTATAGTATCTCTATGTATTTTATGAGACCCTTGATTCTAGTTTGTAGCATATGGAATCATTGCAGACATGATTGAGGTAAATTTTTTAACCAACACGAGGAATCGGTTGTAGTAACCCATGGGTTGCCACAATACATAATGATCATTCAAATAAAATAAAACTCAAGTTAATATATTTTTTTCACAGTTATTTTTTTTTGATACACATTCCATATTACCCTCTATTTTTAGTTATGGGGTGTAAATAAAACTAATTAATGCAGTTTTTGACTCTTATAATCAATATTATGAAGATATTCATAACCGTATATGTTTTTTCATTCACATATTTTTTACTCATAAGAAATAGAAGTTAAAAGGGATTTATGTTTCGATCTCATTTTAATTGGTCTTTTTTTCATAAATTTCCATTGATGGGTATTTTATTAAAAATTCATAATAAGACCCTTTAATATTCTTGTCCACTAGTTATATCATGATAATACATGGTTTTCAATCATATAAATCAATTTAATAACTCAAAACACAGAATGAACTTTTTTAAGGAAAATCAACATTATTTATCTATAGGGTTGAAAATCAATTTTCCGCTATATATATATATATTTTTTCTAGATATATTTTAATGATTTTTTTAGTATTCTCCATTGATTATTTAGATATATGGTTAATTGTTTTTTAAATTTCTTCTAAAAATGGATTAAAATTATCTATCTTGTAGGTTTCTGAATGAGGCACTCTTGTTTTTTCATCAAAAAATTGAAATTAATATTTCTTAGTGCAAATGATTTGAATGGAATTCCATTAATTAATTACATATAAATTCTATAGAGTATAATTTTAATTTTCCACATAAATTTTCAAATAAATTGGTTAAATAATATTTTTAAAATAATTATATTTTCATGCTATGATTTCAATGTGAAAAGGTTGTTTTCCATATTCAATATTCAAGGCGATTATTTAAAATAATTTTCGTCTATGGTGATATCCTTTGATGTTACTTTTGATTTAATAATGATATGATGCAACGATACTATCCTTATTATTTATCTGTATGTTTTATGATTATGATGATGATATGTTTATGAAACCCCTTTTATTTTTAGGGATTCTGATATATGATGAATGATATTTTATCTTATAGAACACATATTAATGGAATATGATTATGTGATGGGTGGTCCTGGAAATATATAAACCTATAATTTTTTGGGTAAATATGGATAAAAAATGATTAAAACTTTTAATTCCTAAATTCTATTTCGTTTTCATAATTTTATAAGTGTACATAGTTTTCATGTCCATAAGATTATGTTTGGATCATGTTTTTAGTTCTATAAATCTATAAAAGGAATTGGTTTTCATAGACAAAAGAATATGTTTAGACTTGAATTTTTTTCCCATAATTCAATATGAGGGATTATTTTAACATCCTTAACATAATTAGTGAACCTTTTTCTATATATAACAGACCATTATGTTATAAGATTATATTTTTGACGTATTCATATGTTTATGTTAATACATCATGGGTAATAATTGTTAATATATGTTTCCACACTCTTATGAATATTTTTATCATTATTATAAATTTTTATTCTTTGAATCGTGTTTATGATCTATGAATGATCAGGAACTGTAGCGGTTGTATCACTGTAGTGAGTACTGTTGCAGCTCTAGTATTGTATTAACACTATTCAGCAATGGGACTTCTGGTCAAAATTATGGGCCTACAGTCAAAGTAATGGGTTTTTTTTCAATAGGGTCTGTAGGCTATGTATTTAAAAAATAATTCTTGATAGATGGGTTATCCCATTTGGGTAGGATATGGACTGAATTTCCTAGATTTCTGTGAGTTGTGTATGGATTTAAATTTAATTATTCCCCCTAAAACCTAATATGTATACATATATATACATACATACACACACACATATATAAATATATATTTACATCTTCTATGCTTACACCAACTGGGAATCTTATATTACTCTTGCTTATTTTCCCCATCCCTATGTAAGAATAATGATTTTATGTATTGTATGCCTAAATATAATTCTATATTGGAAATGATGACTATAATTCATGAAATAGTAGGGTTATATATCTTGTCTATAAATATAATAAACTGTAACATTCCATACATGGATCATAATGTTATGTATTTAATATTCATTTAACATTATTTAATATTTATTTTTTAAAATCTTATGTCAATATAGACGACATCAGAATGGGTTTTATCAAGTATTTGGATTTTGTGGTTAGAATACATTAGTAAAGTATCTATGTATTATTCAATGTATATGTTAACATCCTAATGTTTTATAATGTAAGGTATTTTATTGTTTTCCAAGAATTAAAACCCTTATTTGACACTACGAGTTAATTTTATTTAGAACACATGTATCTAGGGGTGGTAACCTCTAAAAGAGTGGATGATTATATCTCAATAGTCATACTAGTCCACGGATTGTGTTTCCTTACTATGCCCATGGATTTAAACTTAGGGTGGTTATTATTCGATAAATTATCAGTTTCTTTGTGAACCATCGTAGGGTATTTAATTATATGATGAAAATTGGTGTCTTTTGATAGACATAATGTTTCATATATAGAAAATATGGTGTCATGATATTTACATCCATTGAATTATTTTTCATGATTATGAGGTGTTCCAATATGATTACTATTTTTCACATTATGGGTTTCAGTTTAAAAGAATGGATTGAAGTTGGATGATTTATTTTAACGATGGACGGAATGTAAAATGGAATAATTTCTCTCATGACAAACTAAACTAAATAGTAACATTAATGTTAAAACCTTTGATTATTCTGAATCGTATATCTTGTTATATTACTAACAACGTAAAATCAAATGAGTTTTCTGACTCTAATGATAAAACTAATGTGAAATTTTAATTTAATTTCCTATTGTAATAACCATAGAAGAAATAACTTTAAAATTTATTAAAGTCAATAATATGGGAATGATCACCAAGTAGAATGTACCAATGAAATGGGAAGATGTTTTATATAAATAAATTAAAGTCATAGAGTAATTATATTATAAGTAATTTTATGTATTATGTATCGCGGACATGAGAATTATTTGATTCATTGCACTAAACTATTGGTTAACTCCTTGAAAAAGGATATATGTTATGTCATCATTGAAGTATATTTATGTATTAGGATTCAATAATAATGGTGTTTAAGTGTTTTCCAATGATATTCTTATTAAAATAATCATGAAACATGTAGGTATTCATTTATAGTAGAAATATATAATTATTTCCAAATATATTTTGAATGGTATAGATAAATTAGAAAAATTATATAGATATATGGTGGTATTTTGTGGGAAAAATATGATTAAGTTAATGATAATATGTAATATGGGCCTGATGATGAGATAATTATGTTTAGTTGAGATAAAGAGATTACTGACATTAATGAATTAAATTAGATTGTATTGGTGATCTTGAAATTGGTTTTTGATTTAATGAAATTTTTATTTGTGTCATATTTGATGAAGATTATTTCATTGTATTGAATATTTAAATATATTCAACAGTTTGTTATTTTATTTTAGGAATTAAGATAATGTTAATTTGTTGAAGCCTATATGTTCTCATTGAGTTTTTAGGTGATTTATGTACTTAGCATGTCATAATTGAATCAAATAATTCACATGTTTGGTATGTGACATTATGGAATACATCATGTTTTTTAGGACTAAATGTTAATGTTGATCTTGGAAATAGTTTTTGAAAAATCATTCATTATTTTGTTTTTGAATTTTATCAGACGTAATTTTGGAGGAGTCATAAGGCTAACTACTTATGGAAAGGATTTCATTGATTTATGTGTTGTATTTTTCTATCTTATAGAGATTAATCTATTTTATTTATCCATATTTTATAAAATATTATATCCATTTTGGTTTTTGAAAATATTTAGAGGTAGAAGGTCTATCTTATGGATCTTATGATTCATTAAAAATAAATTTTAGTGATTTATGAAAAAAAATCATCTTTAATATTCATTTAATGGAGGAAGAGATGATGTGGAAACAACTCAATGTACACCTAAAGGATTAAATTTCTCTTAAAAAATGGAATGAAATAAAATTAGGGAATTTATTAATGATCTATATCATAAATGTAACATAATCCAAAACCATTGTAAAATGGATCATTAAATACAAAACAATATCAATTTACATTATATTTTGATGAATTAATTGCATTTTCATCCCTCATTGATTTATGGTTTTGGGTCTATTAAAATTATCATGAACATGAAATCTATTTCTATCCATTAGTCATTAGATTTAATTTTTATTCTCTATGTAAATATTTTAACACTCCACTAATGTTATACATTTGAAACCTAGTTATGTAATATTCAATATGACCTCAATGTTTCCCTTTACCACTTTTCTAGAGGAATATTTGTTAATCCATTTTAGGATTTTGGTTTTTAACAATATAATTTTCCAATATAAAATCTTTCATTACTCTGAAGATGTAAAAATTGTATGAATAAAATTTATTATAAGGGGTAATAATGTAACACCACAAAATTTTAGTTTAAAATACAAATAATATCGATATCATTCATTACACACAACATCATTCTTTATGTGTATTGAGATATTAAAAAATATAATTATTTGAATTTGAAATTATTAACATGGAAATTTAATCGGGGGTATGAATATGATTAATCACATTATTAAATATATTTATTATGGTCCTAATCAATAAAAATTTATTTATTAATTCTTAGGAAATTGGAATCGTAATTTTAGTAAATCAATTTTATACTTAAACGTTCATTTTATTAAAATAATTAATTTTTTGCATGTAAATTATAATATGTTTCTCTCTATTTTAAATTTTTTATTTTATGAAATAAATTTTATTTTTCATATATAAATATCATAATTTACTTATAGTGAAATTTTGGTATTTCATAGAAATAATTGATTTTTAGTGAATAATGAAAAATACAAAATCATCATCGGATGTCATTTACTTTATTCAACTAATGTAATTTAAAAGTACCATAATTTTTATTATTGGGTATTAATTTTAAAAAGATTATTTTTTTAATAATTATTTCCATTTTCATCAAAAATATTCAGGGTAATTTTTAAAAATGTCAATTTTTAGGCATTAAACACTTTTTCTAATTTTGTTTTATTTTACCCATTTTTATTACATTTATTCTATTACACTTTGAAAGATTGAATATTGAAAAATTGATATAATATTTGGAATTATTATGTTCTAATTCAGTAAATTGGTCACTTTTTTGTAATTATGAACAGAAACCATGATAAATATTTATCACCACAGTATGGGAAAATGGGTTAAACATGGCTAAAACCTATATATAAGGACTCCAAATCGACCCATCAATTTCACTTCTATAATTTTGTTAAATAATGTTTATCATATTCTTCCCAAATTAGAATACATCACATTTTTGTGTCATTATATCTAGATAAATAAATTTATAAAATTTGAAGTAAAGAAAATATTAAAATGTCACCCTATTGACTTTAATGTATTTAATATTTTTTCAAAGGATGATATGAGGATAATATTGGTTCTAAATTTTAATTTTAAATAAAAAAATTAACATTAATATTTATTTATATTTTTTACTAGTAAAATAAACACCTTAAATGTTTGGTAAATTACGACATTATATATATCCAATTAATATAAAAATAAAATAAATTATTTTAAAAAATATTAAATGTAATAAAATTTATGTGAATTATTTTTTTCAAATATTTATTTTTCTAAATATAAAATATTAGGTATTCTTTAAATGTTAAAATTCTAATTCAATAATTATCTTGAGGACATTAGTGTTAAAGTAAATAAATAGATTCAAAATGAAATTTCTATTACTTCATGAATAATGAAATTTCATTAAATTATTTAAAAATTTATAAAATATATCAAGAAAAAAAAATGCTTGAGAAATTGTATTAATGTTTACCAAAATTTAGTTTATTATAGTATTTTATAATTTTATGTAAAATTATAAACTTTTATGATCAATAAAGTCTTTTCCACATTTATGATTACAATGAGTTGATGAATGGGTTAAACTAATAGATAAAGTATAAAATGACACGAAAACCTATATAGATTTCATTGGATGAAGATATTTAGAAGTCAAAATATTTTTTTCAATACATTACCATTATTAATTATTTTTATTAATAAAGAATTAATTATATTCATATCTTTTTGGTATTTTTAATTATTATATTTCCCTCCAAAATAAGAGAGAACCCCTCCTCTCTTTTAACTACAACACAATGACTTGTATTGCCCAAAAAACACTATCCAATCCTCCTATAAACATCCATATAAATTAATAAAATGTTTTTATCTTATTTAAATATCATTCCAAAGGTTATTTAGAAGGAATAAAAATGATTACAACTAAAGAAAATGTAATCATCTTACCCAACCTCTTTCAATTTATTTCTTCCTCTACCTCCCCAAAATATGTTGTATTCAACATAAAATAAAATATTATTTATAATAAATAGACTGAAATGTAATTATTATTATGTAACCACCAATATCAACCCTCCATTCTACCAAATGGGAAGTGAAATTATTGATCATTAGTATGTGTGGATTTCCACATCCATGCAACAATGAAATGTATTTTCCATCGCCATATTATATGGAAACATAATATGATGGGTTTAATGATTATATATTATATTTATGTAATAAATATGATTCTATAATTATAATATCATATCTACTTTTTTACCTTTCAATCCCTTATAAAATGATAATGTCGCTCATGCATATCTGCTCACTACCACCTCCTTGAGGTAATGTGATTCATTATTCATTTTCAATTTTTTTTCATGGTAATAAGGATATTATTAGTGAATTAATATGATATATATTATATCATAATGATTATATAATTATTATCTATTATTTACCAGTGTTTTATTCCAACATTTTAAATGGTAAATGAGTGTTAATCTATACATTCAACATACCATCTCTTAGAATGGTGTAATTCATTTTTATATCCCTTCCTTTTATGAATAACAACATATTTTTCTAAAACTAACATATGTTATATTTATATATAGTTTAAAATTATAGATATGATTGTAAAATGATCTATATACATGTGATGAAACTACCAAACAAAAATTATTATGTAAAACATAATAGTAACCACTTGGAAACAAGGATTTCAATAAAGACTTATTAACAAATGGGTGATAGAATGTTATAAGTAGAATAAATATGATATTTTAAGTATTTAAATGAAATAATTATATAATTATAATTAATTTAAATGGATCATACATGTGGTGAATATATTTTGGAGTAATGTTAAACTCATGGTAATGGATTTTCGTCTTATATTTATTTTTAGGAGGCACGTTCCATATTCACCAATAATTTTTTTATGTGGTAAATACATTGACAAAAAATTTATTTTATAGTTATTATCAATAAAATAATGGTGAAATTCATATTAATATAATTTTACCTCTTTTATGAGGTTTTGATTCAAAAGATACTAAAGTGGTAATGGATTTATGTATTAATCTCATTTTATCAGGATTATTTCAAAATGAATTAGCATTATAGAAAATTATATGATCCTTTCCAAATATAACCCTTTAATTTTACAATCGTATTGTATTTTCATTTTCAATAAATATTATTCATTAATTTTACTCAAATTAAGTACTCAGTATACTGAATGGATTTTCTATGGAAATTTGAATTTATTTCTAAATTTAGTCGAAATAATTTTTATTCCATGTGTATGCATTCTAAAAATATTTTAAATATTATTTTTCTATTATCCTATAATTTTTAAATTAATTTTTACCCTTTTTTAAATATTAATTTTTGTTTAAATGGAATATTTTAGTAGTGTTCTAAAGACATAGTTTTTATTTTTTTATAAAAAATGTTAAATGAAACAGGGTTTTAATATACAGAAGATAAATATCATTTAATGCTTTCTTGATGGCCATAATTATATTAACATAACTTTGAAAATTGATAAGGTTATTTAAGAAGAAAATTATGTCCATTGTATTTTTAAATTTTTGAATATTAAATATTATTTTTTAAAGCTAAATAGGTATTTTCCTCATGAATTATTCTAAATGATATTTTAAATTCATTCTTATCTAAGTTGAAATCCATTTATTTTACTTAAGATTTACTAGGGATAAAATTCAATTATATTATCGATATTCTATCTCAATATGTTTGGATATTATGGTGAGGATATTTTTTTTGAAACCTATTATATTTCAAAGAATCATTATATATGACGATGAATTTTAGATATAGTGGAACAAATATAAAATGATTATGATTTTGTGATAGGTGGTACAAGAATTATATATAGTTCCAATTACTTGCTTAAATATGTATAACTCAAGAGATAAATATTTTATGATTGAAATTGATATCATGTTTATAGTTTTTTGTGGGGTCCCAATTTTCATGTCAATATGATTATTTTTGGACCTGTATTTTTGTCCATAATATAATTCATAGACCTACTTTTCATGTCAAAATGATGATTCTTAGACCTAGTTTTCTTGTCCATAAATTAATGTTATAATATTATTTTTCTTCAATATTAGTATGTCTATTTAATTCTCTCATGGATCATAACATATTATTTATGATTGCGTACTGTTATGAATAATCTCTAATTTTATAATAATGTTCTATTTCATGACTCAATTTTTTGATATTTGATAGATTGGGTATGAAAATTTTAATTTATGATCATGATTTCATACCATTATGCATAGTTTGTAAAAATTTATACTAAATGATCGATATCTCCAACATTTACCCTTATTGAGAAATTGATCTCACCCTTTCTTATATTTTTCATTCCTTATGTTAAGAAAAATGGTTTTAGGAAGGTTATACCTAATAATTGTTCTATATGGAAAAAATTGAAAATATTTCATGAATTAATATTATTTTGTATCTGGTATCTAAATACAATAAACAATTAAATATATGGAGTGGATTATAATTTTATTTTTTTAATATTAATTTAAAAGTATTAATTTTTATGTATGTAAATATTAGGTCATTATTAAAATTGTGGTTACAGCATCAATGTTGTTGATTTCTTATGATGGAATTTTTTAATATTTTAATGTTCAATAATTACCAGTTATTCTACATAAATTTTTATTTTGTTTCCTTGTCTATTGTTATATTTTTATATTTTATAATTTCTATACAAGTAGATGGCTGAATGGTGTGTTTGTGTTTCATATAGACTATCTCTAGTCTATTTGGTTATTTATGTGATCTATGATAGTTTTTCTACTATTATTTATGATTTTGACTCATTCATGCTAGATTTGGTGGATCATTTTTCATTGATTTAGATTTTATATCATTTTTTTCTAAATATGAGATGTCTGACTGTATGTTTTTTGTCCTAATAATTGATTGGTTTCATGTGACTTATTTTTCTTGGTATAATGATGATTTTGGCCTATTTTTTGTTGGTTATCTTCACATATGGTGTAGGTGATAATGATAGTGAAATTGTGTGAAAATTTGATCTGTACAAGGCTTCTCATGCTTCATGATCGTTCTTCTCAGTGTGTAACATGCATTGGGCTGAAGGTAATTACTATTTTTTGGAAATTTATATGTTTAATCCTTTTAAAACTATGACGTTTTGAAATTAATATATAATATAATTAACTATATGAAATTATATAAGGTTACCACTTAGTAAAAAAAAAATTTATTTATTTAAAAATTTAATAAAAATAACTATATATTTAGTGGATATACATAATTTCATGAGGATATAATTTAAGATTATTATGATTTGTGAACTCGTAAACATTCTAGGGTTGTATGAGGATTATAAATATTTACACAGGATTATTTATCATGAAAATTATACAATAGATCTTCTAAATAAGTTTTTAGTGATTAAATCTAAACTATTTTTATTTAGGATGATTTTTGGAACCAATCTTTATAAGTAAAAGGTAAGAATCCAACCTTTTATAAGAGAATAATAGGAAAATTGTTTTATTTCATATAAACCAAATAATATATTTTTTATGTAACAAGTTTGGTGGACTAATTATAATGTTATCAAATGTATGATAATAGCATAATAGTGTAATAGATCATGTGTTACATATATGGTATTATTAGTTTTTATGTTTCGTTGATGCAGGAAAGGATCTGGAATTTACATCTTTTATGATATAGATTGGGTTGGTGATTTGGACGAATGAATATCCACATTTGGAGGTGAATTCTTTATGGGAAATGAATTTATAGGTTGGAAAATTAAAATCCAAGTGGAAGTATTTATTTAAATGGTAAAAGGTAAATATAAATCAGTAATAAAAAAAATTATCATCTTTAATAGATGAATAAAAATTTTGATGGTATTTCTGAATAAGTATAAGAACCTATGGTTATATCTTTTGATTATAATATTGAGATTATACTTATTAAAATTCTTGTTTAAAAACATCATACTATTCACATTGATAACATATATTAGTTTATCAATGAAAAAGTAGAGAAAATATTGATTAAAATAGATCACATCGAAAGTAATAAATAATTGTACAATATCCTGACTAATCCTTTAAACCCTCAAGTATTTGAGGAGAATTAGTTGAACCTTTGTGTTCCACCACCTCCCTTAACCTGAGGAGGTTAAGATACTCCCTTATCTAAATTTAAAATTATTTATATACATAGTGATTCTTTTTTTGGAAGGTTAATTCTATATATGTTTATTATCAATGGTAGATATTATCTATTATTCTGATGAAATTAAATGAGAAATATGTCATTAGTGACATTACTCTATTATTTTCCAAATATGTGCATTCATTGTTGACATTATCTATTATGGTTGATTAAATGGTATGAATTTTTGGGGGAGATATGATCCATGGGGAATGAGATTTTTAAGAGCCTAAAACCATGGTATATTTAATAAAAGTAGTTTCTTAAAAGGGATTGAATAATTTGGGTCATGATTAATATAATACACACATAAGATCATGTTTTCTATAAATACAATTTCCCATGTTTACTTAGAGTGATGTATTTGTAATTTTATTTCCATCTTAATGTCTTAAAATGTGTTTTTTGGGATTAAATATATATTAGGATTTCCTAAAAACATAGAGGATGAAATTGGTAGAACCATGGATATCAATAATGAGGGTTGATGGATTATATGTCATGTTTGGGATATTGATAGAATATATGAGATGAAAATACATGTATAATAAATATTATGGATTTTTTTTGTTTTATTTCAAACTATTTTTTTATTATACACCCTAGTTAAAAGAAGAGTTTGATGTCAAAGGCATTTTTTTGCAAATGAATTTATTGTGTTCAATGATTCTAAGTAATATTGAATCATAAGTACAATCAAATTTTTATATTTGAATATTGTATAAAAATAAATGTTTTGAGTAATTAAATATTATTTGTCTAATTTTTTGTTTTTAGATAAAAATAAATATTGGAGTAATTTTTTATGTCTCTGGTTACATTTTTGAGAGAAAATCATGTGTAAAGGCCAGATTTTTACTGAATATTTATACATAAGTTTTTTTATTTAATTATGTAGTTTTATTTTAACAAAATAATTATTTTATGAATGTAGTAAATAATCCATCAACACAAAACAATGTATGATCCCAATATGGTATATATAACAGAAATGGATTATAAATAGATGGCATAAAAATCATATAGGATGGAAATGAAATCATTTTCACAAAGTATGAGTAATATTTATTCAATGAAAATTAATAAATATAAAAAAGGATAATAACTTCCTAGAAGAAATTTTTTTTCATGAAGGATGAGCATCATATAGACCATAGAATAAATCATTTCAAAAAAGTTTTTGAGGTTTTCATGGGCCATAAAAAAAGAAAATAATTTGTAAAAAATAGTTTTAATGTATTATTTTTTAATCATAGTTATTTCTCAATAAATAGGACCCTTAGAGACTAATTTTTATTACAAAAAAATTTAATGAATATTAGATAGAAATTAGACTCTTCATTTTAATAAATTAAAATATTCACATTGTTCGGCTAAAAAGACAAAATTATCTCTTCATTTATTAAATACACATTTAAAAAAATGAATTTTTTAGAAGTTATATTTCCATTAAATAATTATATTAAATTAATATATATCTTGAGGAATTATGTAGAAGGTAAATATGTATTATAAAATTATTTTGAAGTTATATTGTTTTATATAACATACATGGTTGCAGATTAAGATTACCCCTTGAGATTATGGATTGTATTAGAGCATCATATTCAAGGTTTCATTATACATATCATTGTACATATTATTACTAATTTTAAAGTTACCTTCTTGTAAATAAAAATATAATACATCTATAAAATTTATTGATCAGAAGATATTATAGTAGATGATTTCCAAGTAATGTAGTGTACAATTTTCTAGACTCAACTATAATGGTAGTAATCCCAAGTAACCATAACTGAAACATCTTATTCATCAAACTAGTGAAACATAGTGGATTTCAGAACATCAATGTATCATCAGGGTTCAGTCCTCCGAAATATCCCTATGTGGTGAACTATATTAAATTGGTTTTCTATTTTGTAGTTGTATTATTTTGTATTTTCTTAGTTGTTCAACTAATTTTTAAATGTTTAACTAGTTTCTTCTAATTGGTTTACAAAACTAAATGATTTATTGAAAAAATTTATACACTAAGTCATCCCCCCATAGGGTGTTTTTAGGCCTCACAATTGTAGAAAAATTCTTTCTCAAGGACATAGGATCTATTCTTAGTATCTTTCACTATGATAATAGAAGAAAACATTTCTATAATATTCATTTTCGTATTTACATTTAATATTCTCAAATATCAATATCAACTATTAGTAACCACTTAATGAGGGTTTTGTAGAGGATACCATTTATCTAATTGTAGTTGAAACATAAAACAAAACCAATGTGAAAAAAATTATCATATGATACATATTAGTTTGGATAAATAGGTAAATAATGAAAGTAAAAAATTTCATCACTTAATATAATCTTCAAAATTTAGTTTCAGGTATATAAACTTTATGTTATCTCTTGGTTCCTGACTAGCCTTAGATTAAATTAAATATTTATAAAACCTAAATTCGAATAGTATTGTTGAAAATGTGTTCAACCAAATAGTAGGAATCATAGCGTGACAAAAAAATAAAAAACAACATGAAAAAAAAAACAAAAACAAAATTATGATGAGAAAGAAGTTAATGAAGAGTGATTGAGGATTTATTTGGATAGAGGTGATGAAAAAAATATATTGAAACTAGGAACATGATCTAGTTAGGGGAATTGGACAATATCTAATTGAAAACAAATGTTACTTATAATGAATGGAAACAACCATAGTGGTACTGAAGTTGTGTCTATAGGAATTCAATTTCTGAATATCATTTGATAAATCACACTAAATAATATCTCTCTTCAGAACAATTATTATTAACAGAACCCAATAAAAATATAATTCTTCATATATAAGAGTATATCACAACCCAATGTATTTTGTAATTCATATTTGTCTCTATGGAAAATGATATTGTACATTTATCCTATCGGTACCTGAGTAGAGTGAAAACATTCTCATGATGAAATGATAATGTCTTTCACATATGGAAAATACGATCCCCCTATAATCAATCTTTATAAAATAAGTTTATAATTAAATTCTTCTAAATATATATGATCAAGTCCTCTAAATTAATTATCTTCTCTTTCAAGAAGACACAATAATATAATACAAATCAATTTCTTGAAATGATGGTATAAAAGGTTATAAAGAGAGAAAGAAGCTTATCTACTATGATTGGCCTCTTCCTCAAACTCATGATTAAATTGAACTGACTAGGGGGTGTCCTTTTTCCTCTAATTCTTCTCCAATATTACTAATAATTCTTTTTTATGATCTATTATTTTAATTTTGAATGGATATATTCATCTATTATGATTGGAGGGTATGTGTATATGATGATAAATGGTATGATGATCAAGGGATGATAGGATGGAAGGATCGGTGATTGGTGTTTATTCACTTCTACTAAGAATACTCCCTTATCCTCCCAATAATACTCTCTCATAAATAAGTGACAATCCCATCATCACATCTAGCTCATAGAAATTAGGTTTGGTCTTTTCCTAAATTGCCTCTATATGGAATGACTATCACTATGGACCACATTCCTCAAATTAATCGAATAAAATTACACCAATGTCATTCATCCAATCATGTTGACATACATCCCTCGATGAAACAAAATATTTGAAATCAAATTCCAATGTCAAAATATTATTTCTTCTCAACATATGTAGCTTATTCTAGAAGCATTATGTGCATCTCATATATACGTTAGTTTATTTTCTTATTAGTTTTTGGGAACCTGAACAATGTTAATTTACGTTATAGTACATTACCATATAGTGTACATTTACATGTACTATGGTCTGATTTATTGTAGCACATTTTTCTATATCTTCTTCCTCATGGATTAATATGTAATAAGTAAAAAAAATTACTACAGCTTCAACTAGGACTAGAAGCATCATTAGTGTTAGTATTAACATGTGAAAAGTGAGATCACCATACTCATAAATCATCATTATAATGATTTTTTGTATTTTAAAAAATTTAATTGATAATTAATTCTACTAAATTCATGTTAATCCATGTTTTAGTCCATGTGAAACAATTCTTAAACTAGAATCATTATTCATCCAGAATCCTAATCACAAACTCATGCCATACTGACTAGCTATGAAAGCATCATATTGTGAAAATTATACATCTAATACCTTTATTCCATGTTCTATACCATCTCATAATTATAAAATATGAACCTATAGCTTTGAATTCATTTAGCATCACTTCATTATGAACTTATTAACACTTCATCAAAGCATAGAGTTCCCAATTAATTGTTATTTCCCTTCCTCGTTGTACATAAAAACCTATTTCAATATAGAAAAGCCTAAATAATATATTTTTTTTACCAAATAACACATTTGAATATAATATAAAAACTAATTCTAAAATATGTATATTTGATAAATCATCATATCTTAGCACCCATGCTAACAAAAAACAAAAAATCATGTTAATACAAAATACAACTTGCTCCAATATCAATATGAACTCATTAGACAAAACCATTTACCACATTTCATTTCATTAATTTAGTTGATCATGATGTTAAATTAAAAAAAAAGTATGTTTTATCGTATATTTTTAATCTCATAAAAGAAATTATTTGATTTGGTGTTTTTCATTATTCTATGTGTTGAAATTTATAAGCTGGTAGAATTTGAGGGCCCCTATGACAATGAAAATAGAAAAATTGATATATAAAGACACCAAATAAATAATTTATATATTTTGTGGTATAATATTCAATAGGTGGTGGCTATACATAGTTTCAAAGATGTCTCTTAGACTTTATTTTGGGACAAGAAAAACGTATTCAAGATTTCCACATCAAAAAAGTATATGTAAATGTTTAATTTTTATAACATTGAAGATCGTTCATAAACCTAAACTCAGGGTTTCACCATCGAGATAAAATATAATAACTCTATACTAATTGTTTAATCTCAAAATTACATATTTTATCCTCACACAGGGCTCATAGATCTTATTTCATGGTGGATAATTATTGACATCACGTTCCAACTTCATTATTATCTTCAGTCGTAGTCATTATTATGTGACATTCAGATTGGGATCATTCATTTGAGTTTCCCTAGATCGATGGTTATTAAATAATCCCTTATGTTTCGGAATCTCATCTCAGATAATAATTTTCTTTCTCCATAAAATAATGATTTGGAATTGCATCACTAGACTTTAGTATCTCAAAAATTCCTTCATTAATGTGTTGAATCATCAATCATGATCAGTTGAATGAATATTTAATATGGATGATTCATTTAAATTTTTGGTCAATTTGTTTTTAGGAATGGTTTTTTAGATAATTTATTAAATTATCATCATTTTAGGTTACATAGTTACACCCACATTCACTTCAAATTTTTTTCATGTGGTTGGTTGGCAATCCATCATGTGGTCACTCCATTATTTTAAAAATTTTCTCCTATTGTGGTAAGTTGATTTACCATCACACCATTATGTGGTATATATATATTTTCAGGAAAATTTTATTGAGCTTCTTGATAATCATATGGTTATATCATAATCTATAATTCAATTAAAATTGATATAATGTTAAAATAATTTTTTCAATAAATAAAATTAATGAAATATGAATTCATCATTAAATATGTAGTTTAATAAAATTTTTATGATAAAACAAAATAATTTTCTAAAAATTAATAAATTCACTCCTTACACCATTTTAATCTATCAAAACATATTTTATTTACAATTAAAAGGAGAAAAAAATTCTTAATTATAAAATGAATCAAATATTATATTCACATCAAAAAGTAAAATATATTCAAATAAAGAATATGCTAAAAATAATTTTTATATAAAAATAAAAATATATGATCAAATATATATATATATATATATAAATATATTTAAAATCCATACATTTAACACTAAGAAAAAAATATCTTTATTTTTAAATGATTTTCAAATAATGAATGTTTTCACTCAATATGATCAAACATTCAATATTTTTTTGGTTAGATACATTTTGACATCAAAATATCAATTAAATAAAAAAATTATTTTGAGTATTGAATAAAATATAGACCACATAAATAACTAATAAAAAATACATTCTTTTATTCATGTTAATCCATTGGTTTATTGAAGCTCTTAATACATGTAATAGATCTCTCTCCATTCCATGGTTTTAAAGAATTTTCATTAAATTTTAGTTATAATTGAGATAAAAATGATATTTATAATTTTGGTGTCTTAACAAGAGTTTCAAACACAAAAAAATTAGGATAAAACCACCTTTATATTGGCCTAAAAACTAAAACATTTTGTAATATATTTATTGATCATTTTATATGAACAACATGTGAGTTTTTACTCTTGAATCATTTTACACAATGCTATTAATAATAATTTAAATCATAAATGGTTATATAATTTTTTTAAATTATTAAAATTCATCATCATATAATAAATAAATTATTATTTTTGGAATGGGGGAAACTTCGGAATTCATTCATTATCATAAAAAACATGAAACACTCTATACTACACCAGGACGTAATGAAACTCGCCACATTGTCGTGCATAATTTAATTGAAAATGGTGTTGTGTAATCATGAATTATTAATTGATTCCTTTAATGTGATTTTATTATAATATTATTAATTAATTAATTATTAATAGTCATATCATATTTTCACCCTTTTTCAAGTCAAATATAGTAACTAAGGAAATCATATCCATAACTCTTATTTTAAATTTCTAAAACTCTTTTTGAAAAATTTATCAATAATTCTTAATATATGATACATAATCTGTTAATTTTTTTGAAACTATATCTATAAAATCATATATTTTTCCTTTAAAATATTTTAGGGTATAATTAAAATCTTCATAAACCATATCCTCAATCACACAACAAATAAGTGTGACCCCATAAACATTTTTATTGTTGAGAACAACTATGGATTACAGATTCCATAAATATAAGGAAAGTGTGGCATATATAAAAGTTTCAATGCAACTAAATTTAAAATGTTATATATAATGATATCTAAAAAATGGGTATCACAATATTTTTTTTATCTAATTATAACATATAAAATATTGTATTTTTAAATAATTTCTTTGTCAAAGACATTAAGTGCCTATAGTGTCTGGATTAAATCAATACCTTATATAATACACCAATGTTATTGATTTCATGATCATTGATTTAATAGGTAAATGATTACATAATATTCCATTCATTTATTTGATCAACCGCATCACATTCCCATTATATAGAAATATAATTATATCACATGTGTCTTATCAAAGTAAAACCCTAAATTCCACCGGTCCATATTAATCGAGGGTCTTGATGTCATACTCAACATATTATTGTAAAAATCCTATATAATTATTTCCATAATTGATAACAGGAATATCATGATACCCATCAACCTCATAATTATAAGAGTCTCAAGCCTTTTATAACATAACCTAACCCACCTAGACCCCACCGGGGTGGTGGTGGGTTGAGTTTATCATTACAATATCTCCTTTAATAGGCCATGGACGGGTAAATAGCTAAAATAATACATAACCATATATGGGAGTCCATAGTTTAACCATTATACAATAAATATAAACCACCATTCCAATAAATAATGGGGACAACCATAAAATATCTATATACAAGCGAAAATATTAACTATTTATGAAAGCTTCTTCTATATATCCCAAAGACATATAAATAAAATGATTATTCAAGGGAGTTAGAATACAAGACTCAATAATGCATGACCTAAACAAACCATATATATATAAATTGTGGTCACCAAGATTCTAAGAACCGTTATTAAAATAAACTATAATAAAGCCTTCCCAATTCTAAAATTCAAAATAACCAGAACTCTAAAGAACCACATACAGATGTCTAAATTTCCACCAAATTATGCATCATCTACATGGACACAACATGTGTGAATACAAGTCTCACACATAGGTGTGTAAAAAAATAAATGGTAGTACTCCCTAAAAAATAATCCATAGTATCAAATGTTGTCACATAAGAAACGAAAAAACCCTATAGTCACACAACTCATCAAGGGATGTGAGAAAATCATAGGGAGAAACTACTACCCCAAAACTCAAAAAGACAGTAATCTAATAACCAAAGATAAATTCTAGGTTTGACTCCCAAAAATACACCATATTCCAAAGAAGGAGTCACTACTTATCAAGATCTCACATTTCAATTTAAGACACATCCTTACTCAACCAATTCATATAAGACTGATCTCTAATGATCTATAAGATGAATATTCCTTCTGAAACATCATCATAGAACTTCAAGGATTTACTCATGGATATCCTTCAAAAGAATGGTTTACCAAACCCTTAACTAAAACACCTATATTTGTGTCACCCCATCCCTATATGCAGGGAATATTCCTTGACTTATCAAAATAAAAACATTCAGATAAATAGGTATATTTAAATTATAATCACTACTAATCTATAAAATAGGGATGCCCAGTTATAATTATATCATTGAATTTCATAAAACACCACCACATTGTTGGATAAAAACACTCAAGTGGTGAAACATCATAATCTAGTCCAATTCCTACGATAGAAACATAATTTTTATGATGTACTCAAACAGGGAAAGGGTCAACATTAAAAATAGAAATCTTTTTATGAACCATAACTCCTTTAAGAAGAATTATTTGATAAACGTAATACACAAATCCTTACTCAGCAAGGTTTGAATATCATGAATCATATATGAAGTTCTATTATCTCCAACATACACGTACTTAATATGAAACCAACAAGACGGTCCAACACCTTACTAGAAAAGACATACTTGTCGAGGGGAATCTAACCCAACACATAAATATATATTTTTCAAACAATAGTGATTGACAAAATCCCAATACAACATCAATAATGAGGGTTTTGTATCACATGAATGGGGTGGAACATGTCACAATGAGTAGTTTTTTCTTTCATGAGAGAAAAAATTTTACTTCTAATTATGGATCTATGATAAATCTTCATCCTAAAAAATGCCACATTCCCTATGTACTTAGGGGAGAAGTTACTCTCTATTCATAATGAAATGACCTACACCTGGTTTCCTCACAAAATCTTGAAGAGAAATATCTTAATTCTATAATAAAACATGGTAGACCATAAAAACAGCCAAAATTTGAAGTGAACGGGATAGGACAACCATGAAATATCTATAGTCACTACCCCACCTTCATCTGTCATATCCCAAGACACAACCCTATAGAGAGAGATAACAGATATATACTTTTTGAATAAATACTATACATGGAGGTCATTATAAATAGGTTATTAATGAAAAACTCCACTATCCTCTACTTATAAGATACATTAAATAAAAATATATCTAGGTTTGAATGGAATGGAAGAACCTTAATGACTTATTTGGCTAATTGCGTAAACTCATGTTCTTCAGCTATAAAGATGTTGAATATCACTCATCCAAAAACTCCCAGTGTCTGAAACTCCTTATCCACCAAATAATACATCACAAAAAACAATAATTAGAGGGTTCTATTCTCAATAATATTTTTAAAGGCCTCACATGGAACATCTAATTATTCTTTGAGAAATATACCTCTAGGAAACCTACTCTTCATAATCATCTTAATGTCATTATCAACAACAATGGATTGGAATTTTTAACTAACTAGATTAATATTTATAATAAGATCTAATAGTCAATAATTACCCTTTATCATTTCCTATGGGGAAAATAATCTGAATATACTACTTACTTTTCAATATATATATCTCAGAGAGAAAACATGTATAAACTAGTTAATAGGACATTACACAACATGTATGAGGAGAACATTGAATGGGAACCTAATTCCTTTCTAAGTAATTATACCCCATTAGATCATGGTGTGTACTAACCATATAAAAGAATAATACCTATAATATATAGATATTAAGAAACATATGTACCATGGGGTGCACCCATGCTCAGTTCATGTCATGAAACCATAAATAGTTTGTACATAATGACACCATATTCCTCACATAGGGTGTTAATCTATGTGCATGGTAATAACCCATTTTTTGCCTCCAATGTATAATGAATCTACCTTAAACATTACATAATATGGAATTAAATGAATAAGTCACATTGAGGATATTTTCAGGTTTAGTTTTTTAGAGAATTAGGTCATAACTATTATATAACAACTTGAATATTACATGTAGACGCTACTACTCAGTATCAATTATTTTCATAAAATAAAAACTCTTAAAAGAAACATGTCTTGTTCCTTGTTTTAGAGAGCATGACGTTTCCGTGATCCCATCCTTGACCCTATTCATCTTTATGTCCTGTGAAAAAACATTTCAAAAACCTGGGATGAGCATAAAATGCTTAGTAAGGGTTATAATATAAGTAAGGAAGACATTAGACCATCAATAAATAAAAATCAATGAAATCATACATTTCAATCATAACATACCTTACGAAAACATAATATTAATGAACTATCACAGCTACATAGGGAGTTACACTTGGAATACCTATCACAGTATATT
Source organism: Viscum album (assembly GCA_963277665.1). Classification (NCBI taxonomy): domain Eukaryota; kingdom Viridiplantae; phylum Streptophyta; class Magnoliopsida; order Santalales; family Viscaceae; genus Viscum; species Viscum album. Next base: position 184,884,290 of record OY728133.1, on the reverse strand, counting down.
CCCTAAATCTATTAGGAAAACATCAGTTTACCTCTATCACGTTACCCAATGCATTGGAGAGCTATCTCGAGCTCACCCACCCTAGGTTTATCACGGAACCACCTGTATACGTAAACAATGCCCAATAATCATAACATAATCATAACACATAACACAATTATAAAAGAATGATAACATTTCTACATTCTAATATATCAAATCAATATATTTATATAAACAATGCTTAATCTAATCATTTTCAAAACCTTTTATAAATATATTTTTTAATCAAAGTGTCCCATACCACTTTGAATATTTTAAATTAATTATCGTTTGAAAACATTAATGTCCATATAAATAAATCCAGAAAATAATTTTGAAAACAAGTACATTAATGAGAAATAATTAAAAAGATAAATCTATAAATCATATAAAATGATATTTTAGTTAAAGAGTTTTTTAACAAAAAGAGAGAAGCTTGAATACAAATAATTGAGTAATAACATTTAATGAGAACTTTATAATATAATGAGAATATTGGGATTCATGATATAATATGTCAAAGGATAGTATATACAGAACATAAGAGTGAATTGGTGCATAACAACAATGAGGTCTCAGTTGAGATGAAATCCTTTATAAAGATATTATCCTTAAATTAAGAATAAATCAATCACATAATTAAGTGTGACAAATAAAAATACACCCAATATAATCTTATATTAAGTGTAAAACAATAAATGTTCATTCACACATATTCATAGGAAGACATATTCAAGAAGTACAAGTTGAACCCAAATAATTGAAATTGGGTTAAGAAGTTCCCTTGTAAAAAAACGACAGCCTAACGACGTCACTTTAAAATTCAAAAAATGAGATGATGAGATAAAAATGGTATCTCATAACATTAACATAATGTTTAAATCAATAAGTATATACTAGAACAAATCCCAACATAATAATATGTAAATGAAAATACATAAAAAAGAAGCCTTTTAAAAAGAGGAGGGTGAAAAGATCCCTTACTGATTTGGTAACTTTCAAAACATACACCACATGAATGAAGGATCATAAAATGAAGATGTAAATACTAATAAATGAAATTATATTTCAAAAAGAGTACAATCATGGACAGTACATACACTATAGAAAACGAAATAGTGGAAAATATAGCATGAATCTCACGGGAATAAAAAGTTAGATGAAACACTTTACCTTGTGGTAATCAACTGAGTCGTATGACCCAGAGTTAATAACCACCAAGTGAATCAGAGAATACCATAAATATAATGAGAATCATGATAATATATATCAAATGGAAGTACACAATACACCAAATGTGATGAATATGTGGCGAACAAAGGAAATCTCATAGAATTAAAAGTGAGATAAGAAAATCTCTTACCGTGTGTCCGACTTGACACATTCATTCTTTAATCTCCTGAATAATAAACAAAAGCTAAATTATACTTTCTTAAGAACATTTTTCAAGTTTATTATTCCTTTTATATCACTTATTATCATGTTATAAACATTATGTAATCAATAATGTTAATAACGTTCGTTTTGTCGATATTTGGCACTTGAGTAAAAAATGAACACCTTATATATAGATGTTGTCCACGATGTCAATAGTCCTTTATATGCAGAATGATATTCATTATTTAGATATCATATATATCTAATATATCCTGTATATATATATATATATATTTAAAACAATACATATCATTTGGAGGTAAGAAATGAAATGCACCGTTTATGGAGACGGTAAGTCGTACGTACGCATGAACGCTACTTTGATTTCTATTTCTTATGTTAATGGATTTAAAACATAATGATACATACGTATATTATAATTCCAGTATAATATCATATATAATATCATTAACTCCATCCTATATACATATCTCTTAAGTTATAAATGAGTCATATCACTACGAAGGGGCGGTAGTCCGCATATCCTCAAATGAAATTATCCTGTTTACCTGTAATGAAAAACATAAAGGTATGTTATAAATGGAAAATATAGAATAATAAAGAAAACATAAACATAATATATATCATATATAAATATAGTTCCATCATAATGGACACCATGAGAGGCGGTAGGAGGTAATTGAACAATCATCGTTTCGTGAGGCGTTAGTTTGACATCCATAGAAACATTATGTTCTTCAACCATTAGATGAAGGTGTGTGTAAGTTTAGTTTGAATAAGTCTCATAAAAACATCCTACTATATCGATGATACTGTTTTTGTTAAAAAAGAATGTAATAAAAATATATTAGGGGATGTAGAAGTAAAATAAAATAAAGCAATTTAATAGAAACTGTTACCTTTAATTTGGGTAACTCCCTTTGATTTGAACCAAAGGACTTCTTGAAGTGCCTTATGCCTAAGTTAAGGTTTCTAGGTGGAAGATAGGGATGTTGGGAGCTTAATTGGGCAGTTTTTAGATGAGCCAAAATGCATGAGATCTGTGAGGAATGGGTTAGAATTTGTTCCCTTTAATAAGGGAGAGGAAGAGCTAATTAGGAATATATGAAAAGATTATTTTATTATATAATGATATTCAGTTTCTAATGGTCCAAAAATCATTAAAGTCTAAGATAAGATGACTAATAGTCTAAATGATATCATCTAATGGTAATTGGACTAGTTTGGGATAATATTTTAATCATTATAAGCTCATTTATTTAAATCATTTATTAATGAGGTAAATACTGCATAATTATGGTGTCATAAATAATGTAATTTATTTTATGTCTAAAAATTATAAAAAAAATACCATGACATAGGAAATCGTTTTATATTTCCAAGGAATATTTATTGTCAAATATATTACTTATATAACTCCATATAAAAATTAATTTACTAAATGTTTTTTGTTTATGTCATTTTTTCCTTTTACATTAAATTAATTAATCTAAAGTGTCATTAACATTCATAAGTGGCTCAATGGGGTGTAAAATCGACCCAAGGATTCCCATGGTCGTCCATTACTAATCCAATAAGGTTAGGACAAGTGTTAAGGTAATTTTTAATTATTATAATATTCTTTTTACCTTGAATTACCCTATTTACCTTTAACTACGGTATATAAAAATTTAAATGTTACTATTCACCAAAAAATGTTTTCATCTTATTGAACGAAATTTTACATATTAATAACAACCATGTATGTTGGATTATAGAAATTCATTTCACAGAAGCGGTAAAATTTTATTTAAATGAAAATGATAGTTTTTTAACTATTACTACGTGGTTTCACTATTCATCAAAAATTGATTTTTTTTTTAAAAAAATACCAAACATTCAGCCTAAGACATATTTGGTATTACAAATTAAAAAAATATGTGTATTTTACCAAATTTAAACCATTGAATTTTCATTAATTAATTTAAAATTAATTTCCATTGTCAAAACAAATAGCGTGCTTTTATTAAACAATATTTATCAAAAGATTGACACTTGCTTATGTCCAATTTCAATGTGAATTTAATTACAATGACCAAAATTGGATTAAATGGTAAAAATATATTCTAATTACACTTTAAAAACAATCAAAAAGATAATCTCTCCATATAAATAAATTATAATAAAAGGCAGTTTTAAATTAAAATACAATATTTTTCACTATTCATTAATAAAATAAACATTATCGGAATAATTCAAAAAAATTACAATACGTAAATTTTGATGTCCCCATTCTAAATAAGGATTATTTTGGTCAAATATAATGTATTAAAGTGACCAAGAATATATTTAAAAAGGGTTCTCCATTAAAAGGTGGTAAATCGACCATTTAACGTAAATTATGCTTAAAATTGGATTCATTCACATTTTAAGCCTCTAACTTTTATTGGATATATGTAAATACATTTAATAAACATGTATAATCATATTATAGTTAGTTTTCTTCATTCCCTCCAATACAACATCTAGGATTTAACTACTATTTAAAATAATAATATTAAAATATTAGTGTGCAATGTAAGATTTCAAATCACCCTGTTGTTGTGTATTGGGTATGTTATCGATCATAGAAACCCCTTGAAATTAAAATTAATATTTAATTCACAAATATTAATAAATATGAAAATATCAAATTCATTATTTTCTTGTAATGTTACATCATTCCCCCCTTTTTGAAATTGCGTCCTCACAATTTTAAAATAGGGCTTGGAAACTTCATTAAAAGTCCCTCATCATAAAAGAGTAGGTAAAACTATCACTTTAAAATAAATAATGTGAAGTAAAAAAGGTCACCAAAGATAACCCATTCTAGGATTCCATGTAGGAAAACATGGATTTGGAAGAGAAAACAAATAGTCATGTTCTGAAGGAGAGTGGTAGAAAACATGACTAGGATAAAGTTAACCACCAGAAAATCACAAACTTGTGATAGGTTAAATAGTCATTTATTCCCTAGCCGGAAAAGCTAACAGACAACATTTTTGTTTTAAGTTACTTTTCATTGAAGAATTTATTTTAGATCTTAACTAAAAACATAAGGAATCATATTTACTTGTCATGAAGAATTTCATCCTTTATAATAATTCTATCACAAACTCATATTTTCTCCAAATGATGAGTATTTAGGATGACTTCCTCGCATTAAAAGAGATATAATCTACTTCAAGAAAATCACATAATCCAAAAAATATAAACTATATATTTCCCATGTCTTTATAAATTAACCAAAACCAAAATTGGTTTGTAGAAGATCAGATAATCCCCAAAAATTATAAACTTATACAAAAAGAAAAACTGCTCTTAATCTTAAAATTTGTCAAACAATACCCAAAGTTCAACCAAGACAATTCAATAAAAAAGTGTCCATAAAATTCTTTAAAGTAATCCAAACTAAGATTGAAACTGAAATCTCAGAAGGATTTAATCACATAGTCTTCCAAGATAAATCTTAATATTTATCTCCATATAACATCAGTTACTCTTAAAGTCTCATATTGAAAATAAAATATCCTAATGAAATATTTTCCATGATAGGTTAATAATTTACATAAATAACCCAAAATCAACATATTATTGATTCATAAATTCATATAACTAAAAAAAGTAAGACATACTAACCAGGGACTTCACATAGTCCAGTGGCAGGTGATAAATCCCAATCGCACTTTGATTGAGGGTTCGATTCCCACAACTGTGTTCGACACGATAGGTTGTCACGCGGTCTGTGTGTCATCCTTTTTCAAAAATTATATAATTCTATAACATTCCCAATAAGAGATAAATTCATCAAAAATAAACATAACATATTTTTACCAGAAATTTTATCTAATAACATTCATTTTGTATCCCAAGATGTATTAACCTTTAATTGCCTCAAATTCAAGGATCATATAAACCCAAACGGTTCTTTATAACTATATCCACAAAAGAAAAGATAATTATTCCTTGAATAAAATTTTCATATATCAAACATTAGGGTTACACATATTATAAAAAGTCTTCTAATATGATCCCTTCATCAAAAGAACCTTAATACTTTTATGCATTTCACCATCCTAGAATCTACTATAACACATGAATCCCATATATGTTCACTTCTTACTCATTCAACATTCTTCATGATCCATTAACCATTCCTTTTCAGATTATTATGAAATTCTTCTTTCCTACAAAAAAAATCATGAATCATATCCTATTATTCAATAATGTCAAAACATATGTTAAGAAATAATCTATACCTTTCATTGGTCATTGTCAATTTCTTCATCCTCAATCGTAATAGAATTAGGTATTGGTAAAAACATATTTGTACGATCATGGTTATCCCATTCCCGAAACATCTTTTTAGGACATCTATTTGTATAATGACCATGCACTCCACATTTAAAACATTCAATTGATCCCTCGGAAGGACTTATTTCCCTTTCTTAGAGTCAACTAGATGCTTCCTTTTTCCATGGAAGGTTCTTGCTCTATGGCATTCATTTCCACATCTATGGCATCTTCCCGTACCTTTGAAACATTTTCCTAGGTGTTTCTTTCCACATCTTTGTCACATAGGTTTTTGAACATACATACCTTTATGATTATTACCTGAACATCCATGGGGATTTGTTTCTCACATATATGATGCCTTATAAAAATCACCAAGGTTTAAGTGGTCAGTCATGACTCCAGATAGTTGGTTGAAAATAACCAAAAGTGTTCCCATTGAAGCTCCAATTTCATTCAATTGCTCATTCAGAAAACTGTCATAGTTAGCTTCACATCCATTGTTACTTTGAATCCTTCTAGATCCAACCATTGACTAAAACCGAAATGGTAAGTGTGATTGTATCAGTAAAACAATCAAATAATATCTTATGAGGGGGGTAAATACTAAGATATACATATTCATGTTATATTAAACTCATTCAATTTACCTAAAATAACAATGAATCATTCTAAAATCTTAACCATTGTGGTAAAGTCACTTATGCTTAAAGAACACCCTATCCCCTAAAGTTGTCTAAACCGACCTCTGATACCAACTATAAACACTTGGCCTTAAACATTACATAATAATGAATTAAATGAATAATTTACAATGAGGATCTTTTCAAGTTTAGTGTTTTAGATAATTAGGCCATAACTATTACATAACAACTTGAATATTACATGTAGACACTACTAGTTGTTATCCATTTTTTAATAAAATAAAAACTCTTAAAAGAAACATGTCTACTTCCATGGTTTAGAGAGAATGAATTTTCCTTGATCCCATCCTTGAACCTATTAATCTTTTTTTCCGGTGGAAAACATTTCAAAAATGTGGGATGAGCACAAAAAGCTCAGAAAGGGTTATAAAATAAGGATGGAAAACATTAGACCATCAATAAATACAAATCAATGAAACCATACTTTACAATCATAACATTCCTTACGAAAACATATGATTTATGAATAACACACACAAATCATAAATCATAAAGTTTAATTATGGAATCCATATAAAACTTACATTTTAGATATCACATCTACATAGGGATTTACACTTGGAATACTCATCACTGTATATTCCCTAAATCTCTTAGGAGAAACATCACATTTACCTCCATCACGATACCCAATGCATTGGAGAGATATCTTGGGCGCACCTGCCCAAGGTTTATCAGGAAACCACATGTATACGTAAAAAATACCCAATAACCCTAACATGATAATAACACATAACACAATTATAATTTAAAGATAACATTTCCACATTCCAATATATCAAATCAAGATATTGAATTAAAAAATGCTTTATCTAATCATTTTCGAATAATTTTAAAAAAATATTTTTGAATCAAAGTGTCTCATACCACTTTGAATATTTTAAATGAATTATCATTTGAAAACATTAATTTCCATATAAATAAATCATAAAACCCATTTTGAAATCATGGATATTAATGAGAAATATTTAGAAGAATAAATCTATAAAACATTTGAAACGATATTTTACTTATTGAGTTTTTTAACAAAAATAGAGATGCTTGAATACAAATAATTGAGGAATAAAATTTAATAAGAACTTTATAAGATCATGGGAATATAGGTATTCCTAACATAATATGTCAATGGACAGTATATACACCATATAAGAGTGAATTGGTGCATAACAACAATGAAGTCTCAGTTGAGATGAAATCCCTTATAAAGATGGTATCCTTAAATTAAAGATTAATCAATCACATAATTATTTGTGACAAATATAAATTCACCAAAAATAAGTGTATATTAAGTGTAAAACAATAAAAGGTCATTCACACATATTCATAGGATGACATATTCAAGAAGTACAAGGTGAACCCAAAGAATTGAAATTGGGTTAAGAAGTTCCCTTGTGAAAATATGACCGCCTAACGGCGTCACATTAAAATTCAGTAAATGAGTTGATGAGATAAAAAGGGTATCTCATCACTTGTAAATAATTTTTAAATTAATAAGGATATATTATAACATATCCCAACATAATAATATGTAAATTAAAATATATAACAGAAAGAAGACATTTAAAAAGAGGAGGGTGAAAGGTTCCCTTACCGATTTTGTAACTTACAAAACATACACCACTTGAAAGAATAATAATAAAATGAAGATGTAAATACTCATAAATTAAATTATATTACACAAATAGTACAATCATGGGCAGTACATACACCACACTAATGGAAATTGTGGCAAATATAGCATTAATCTCACGATAATTAAATGTTAGATGAAACTCTTTACCGCGTTGTAATCTACTGAGTCATATGACCAAAAGTTAATAACCACCATGAGAATCTCAGAATACCCAGAATATAATGAGAATCATGATAATATATATCAAATGGAAGTACACAATAAACCACATGCAATGAATAAGTGTCGAACTATGAAAATATCACGAAATTAAAAGTGAGATAAGAAAATCCCTTACCTCGTGTCTGACTTGAAACGTTCGTTCATTAATCTCATGAATAATAAACTAAACATAATTTATAATTGATTAAGAACCTTTTTAAAGTTTATTACTCCTTTTATATCACTTATTACTAGGTAATAAACATTATGTAGTCATTTAAGTTAATAACATTTGTTTTGTCGATATTTGGAACTTGAGTCAAAAATGAAAACCTTATATTTACAACTTGTCCATGTTGTAAATAGTACATTATATCCAGAATGGTATTCATTATTTAGATATAATATAATCATATATATCCAGTATATATATATATATTAGTAGATATCATTTGGAGGTAAGAAATGAAATCCACCGTTCAGGGGGACGGTAAGTCATACGTACAAATGAACACTACTTTCATTTCAATTAATTATTTTAATGGAAATAAAACATAATAATACAAAGGTATATTCTAAATCCCATATAATGATGATTATAATATCATTAACTCCATCCTATATAAATCCCACATAAGGAATTAACGAGTCATATCACTAGGAGGGGGCGGTAGTCCGTACTTACTCAAACGAAATTATCGTGTTTACCTATAATGGAAACAATAATGGTATGGTATAAAAGGAAAATAAAGAAGCATAAAGAAAAAATAAACATAATATATATCATATATATATACAGTTCCATCATGATGACCACCATTAGAGGCAGTAAGAGGAAGATGAACAATCATCGTTTCGTGAGGCATTAGTTTGACATCCAGAGAAACATTATGTTCTTCAACCATTAGATAGAGGTGTGTGTAAATGTAGTTCGAATAATTCTCATTAAAACATAATAGTATATTGAGGATACTGGTGTTGTTACAAAATAAATCAATAAAAAGATTTTAGGGGTTGTAGATTTAAAATTAAATAAAATTTTTTAAGAGAAACTGTTACCATTAATTTGGGTAACTCCATTTGGTTTGAACCAAAGGACTTCTTGAAGTTCCTTCTGCCTAAGGTAAGGCTTCTAGGTGTAAGATAGTGATGTTGGGAGATTAATTGTTAGAGATTGGATGAGCCAAAAGGATTTAGAGGTGTGAGTAATTGGTTAGAAGTGGTCCAATTATATTAGGGAGGCAAGGGGCTCTTTCAGAAAGGGTGCAAAGATTACTTTATTATATAATGATATTTGGTTTCTAAAGGTCCAAAAATAATTAAAGTCAAGGATATTATGACCCATAGTCGAAATAATATCATCCAATAAAAATTGGATAGGTTTTGGATAATATTGTAATCATTATAATCTTATTTATTTAAATCATTTATTAATGAGGTAAATACTGCATCATTATGGTGTCATAAATAATTTAATTTATTTTATTTTTAAAAATTATAAAAAAAATTACATGATGTAGGAAATATCATTATATTTCCAATGAGAATTTAGTGTCAAAAATATTACTTATATAACAACATATAAAAATTCATATACTAAAAGTTTTATGTCATTTTTTCCTTTACATTAAATTAATAAATCTAAAGTGTCAAAATCATTCATAAGTGGCTCCATGGGGTCCAAAAGTGACTCAAGGATTCCCATGGTCAGCCAGTACTCATCCAATAAGGTTAGTATAATTATTAAAGTAATTTTGAATTATTATGTTATTATTTTTACCTTGAATTACCCCATTTCCCTTTAACCGTGGTAAATAAAAGTAAAAAGTTACTATTCACCAAAAATTATTTTTATTCTCATTGAATCACATTTTACTTATTAATAAAAAACATATTTGTCTTATTTTTGAAATTCAATTCACAGAAGCTGTAAAATTTTATTTAAAAGGAAATGTCAGTTTTTTTAACTATTACTAAGTTGTTTCACTATTCATCAAAAATTGAAGTTTTTCCGAAAAATACCAAAAATTCATCCGATGCTATATTTGGTATTAAAAATTAAAAAATGAAGTATATTTTACCAAATTTAAAACATAAAATTTTTATTAAATAATTTAATTTTAATTCTCGTTGTCAAAACAAATAGCATGTTTTTAAAAAACAATATTTATCAAAAGATTCACACTTGCTTATGTCCAATTTCAATGTGAAATTAATTACGATGACCAACATTGGATTAAATGGTAAAAATATATTCTAATTACACTTTAAAAACAATTAAAAATAAAGTCTAACCATATTAATAAATTACATTAAAATGCATTTTTGAATTAAAATTCTATATTTTTCACTTTTCATAAAAAATGAACTTTTTTTGGAAAAATTCAACAAATTTAAACAATATAAATTTTGATGTCCCCATTATAAAGAAGTATCTTATTTGATCAAATATAATTTATTAGAGTGACAAAAACTATATTTAAATAGGGTTCTCCATTAAAAGAGTGTAAATCGACCTTTTAATGTAAATTATGCTTAAAATTAGATTCATTCATATTTTAAGCCTCTAACATTTATTGGATAAATGTAAATACATTTTACGAATATGTATAATAATATTGTTTTTATTGTTTTTTCATTCCCTTCTATAAAAGGTCTATGAGTTAACTACCATTTAAAATAATAATAATAAATTATTAGCGTACAATGTATGATTTCAAATAAACCTATTGTCGTGTATCGGGTACGCTATCGAACATAGAAACCCCTTTAAAATAAAATTATTATTTAATTCACAAATATTAATAAATATGAAAATTTAATATTCTTTATTTTCCTGGGATGTTACAAAATGGTCCTTTTATATAATGACACGGTCTTAATATACATTTATGTTACATAATTCATTATTGATATTTACTATATTACAAAATTAAATTCATGAGGATTATAAGAGTTTTGTGTCTTTCTAAATTTAAAACAAATTATTATAAATCATTGCATGATCTCCAATTTATCCAGTAATTAATTTATCCTCTAGTAATTACACCTAAAACATAACTTCATATTCTAGGTAAAAGAAAAATTAGAAAGTGGTGAAGTTGACTTCTCAGTAAAGGTATATAAGGGGAATGTGTACGCATAATAAGAACATAAGGTTTTGAGAATGTAATCATAACCTTTGTAGATGATACACTGCATATCAAGGATCATAATCATGAGACATGGAATAAATATTGCCAGTTCATAAGACATGAATCATAATGAAATAAATTGAATAATCCTTGAAAGTGTAACATACTAATAAGACATGTAATTGGGGATACACTACAATGAATAACATCGTTAACATGTACATGTAGAAATAGGTTCACACATTAATTTAATGACATAAAATCAATACCTCTCATAGACTTACACACATGCAACTTGGCGCACTCGTAATGTTTCAAAAATGAAATCAGGTTCACACATAACATTGTGAACATATAATAATGTTTGTTCATAAACTTATATACATTCAACCAAGTCCATGAATAACACTATGAACATATAATCATGTTCAAACATAACATTACTAACACATAATATGGTTAACTCATAACATTCTGAACATGTAATCAGGTTCAAACATAATCATATTGACATGAAAACATTTTGATGGATAACATCATGAACATGAAATCAGGTTCATTCATAACATTTATACTCATGATTTATCCATCAATACCCATTCCATTGGAGGGAGATATTGGTATTACCCATAACATTATAAAATCATTCATGCATGTGTGAAAAAATAAAGCATTCATCATATCATGACCAATAAAAAGAGATAAGTTTTATAAACATAAAATAAAAAACTATGAAATGAAAGGGGTTTCATTAATATATCATCGCAACATAAATTAGGAAAATATATAGGTTTATTAGACACATCATGAAATTATTACCCACGAAAAGAGTCAGGCTTCAAAAGAATATAAATTGTGGAAGAGAAATAGGGTTCATAAATATAATTACATTAAATGATAAACCATTTTGATAAAGAATATTAATGGAAAATTAATATCATTTCCAATAAATGCTTGAGTAACATAAATGGATTTCATATTATATGGAAAATAATTCTAAAATATCTTTTAAAATCATTTATTGAGAAAAATATACATTATTTTGGAAAATATTTTTTAAATCATGAATGATTTTGAAAAAATATTTATTTGAGAATTAATTTCAATAACCTTTTTCAAAAAATTAAATTTTTAAACATAAGGACGAAATTAAAACGATAGATTGTAAATATGTACATATAGTATGACGAAAAATGACTATTCCTTTTTTGTGGTAAAAAGGTATGGAAAACGATTTTTTCAGAAAGAGACATAAATATTCCATTGAAGGAAATTGTAAAAGAAAAATGTTAAAAAAAATTATTAAATGTAAATGGACAATTGTATAGTATTATCCAAAACCCTTTTTAGAAATCATGGTATTGAAGGAACACATATTTCCAACTGAAGAGAGGAAAAGTGGAAATTTCTTAAAAATAATTTATCTATTATCTAATGTATTAAAGAGTGGATAAATGTTACCATTACCAGGATATATTAGAAATAATTGTAGAGTAATAAATCTAATAATATTTTTTTATAAATGCATCATAAGATTTCATCAATTAGATCATAATCATAAACAATCTCAATAAATGGAGAGATTGTACCCATAAACTGTTAACTATTTCTTAACATTAGATCATTAAAATTGAAAAAATAAAATAAAATCAAGCATAAAATATAATGAAAATAATTATATTCATGATATAAAATTACAATTTAAGTATAAATTCCTCATGAAAAAATATAGGGGCATGCAATGGCATGTGTCTCAAAGAAGAAAAATTGAGACAAAATCACATTAGCAATTTGGTACCTTTTAAAACAGAGGATCCATGACAGAAATATAAAAAAAGGATATGTAAATATTCATAAATTAAATTATAGGATCATTTAATACATCCATTAGAAATATACAAAGCACACAAATGATATGAGTGAAGATTAAGTCATGTATCTCATCGAAATAAAAAGTGAGATGAAATCCTCGTAACATGTGTCTCGTATATCTTCGTAATCATAAGAACCACATGGATAATAAATATAAGATTATTATAAATATTATATATAACCATATTCCAAATTCTAATTTCATAAATTATTTTTTAAGACTTTATATTACCTTATTCTTTACAATTATATGTTAATGTTATGCTTCTAGAAATATTCCTTTTGTTTTTTGCATGTTTATTAATTTGTTATAAGATTGGTCCATATACTTATATCATGTTTTATAGAATGTCAAACATGATATAAATATAATTGGTATTCCATATTTATGTTCTATAATAATCAATATAATATTTAATTATGAAATGGAAGACACCATTCATGGATACGGTATGTTGTACGTACACATGAACGTCGCTTCCGTTTTATTGATGTATTGAAATAAAAATATGTAAAGTAAAAATATGTATATGTATATATTTTTATAATATTATAAAATTATCACTATTATGTAATATATATCATATAAATTTACTAAACATATTCTTAATACATTCCATGTAGTTTGTGAATGAATAACATAACATTGAGGGGGGCGGTAGTCCACACATCCTCAAACGAAATTATCATATTTACAGAACATTGAAAGAATAATGGTATGTTCTAAATAAAACAAATAAGAAAAAATAAATTATAAATAACATATATAAATATATTTTACATCATAATTTTTAAACATTAGAGGTGGAATAGGAAAAATAAACAATCATCATTTCATTAGGTGATAGTTCATCAAAAACGTAAAAGTTATGTTCATTACCCATTGAAGGATGTGTTTGTAATTGTAGGTATAAATATTATAATAAGAACATCATTGTATATCTAGGATACTGTTGTTGTTATAAAATTAACAATTATAAAATAAGAATATTTTAGGGAGCGGATAATAGAAATAAATCGAAGGATCTTAGGGTAGGGTGTTACCTCTTAATCGAGTAACTCAATTTGGTTTTCACGAAAGGGATAAATTGGATGTCTCTCTTCCAAAAGTGATGTTTAAAGGAGTAAGGGAAGTAATTTAGTGAATTTATTTTGATGATATTTACATATCCTAATATATTAGAGAGGTTTGAAGAAGTGGGAGATGTGTTGGCCTTTTAAAGGGAAGGTAAATGACACACGTGGCATTTATGAAAACAAGTTAGGTGTTCCTTCATTTTTGAAAATAAAAATTTATAAAAACCAAAAAAATTAAATAATATAAGGTTTACCGCCAAATTATTTCCATTAAATAATTTTGGAAAAGTGGGTAGGTCTTTTGGGCCCTTATTTTTAATGTTTATTCCCTTGTTATGCTTAATTTTACAAAAGATAGTGTAATTAATTTTAACTTCATTCAAAATTATTATTTATAAAAAAAATAATTTAACCATATTATATATTATAAATTATTCTGATTCTTATTATTTAATACAAAATTTATAATTACAATTTCATTAGTGGAATAAAATAATTTAAATTTATTCCTGATGATGGGATGACCTTATTTGTTTTTAAACTAAAAACATCCTGAAGCATGCTAGGGTTTTGTACCCAATTTCCAGGTGAAATTTATTATAATGACCTAATTTGAATTAAATTATCAAAATATAATCCAATAATACTTTCTAATAAATTTAAATCATAATTTATCCACATAAATAAATGAGATTAAATACTAGTTTGGAATTAATGTTCATTATTTTTAATTGTTCTATAAAAAATGAAGTCTTACAAAAAATACCAAATATTTGTCCAAACCTAATTTTTATTATTATATTTTAAATATGAAATTTATTTTTACATATTAAATATATAAATGTTCCAAAAAAATTCTTTAAAATTTGTTATCCACTAAAGGGTGGTAAAACTACCATTATAATAATATATGTTTTTTGCATAAAATTAGGATTGTAACTATCTTAAGCTTATGAAATATGGTGGATTAACATAAATAAATATTTTATTGAATTTAATATAATATATATATTTATAACATTAATATAACTCACTAATTATAATTAATTTAGTTTTTTTGGCTAAAACATCTCTGTGGTTAATATAATAATTTTCATTATATTCATCAGTTTTTTCATATTCATTTACAATTTATTTGTAATAAATGAGTTAAACTATAAGTTAGTTAACAATATAGTCTCAAATTTATTATTTATTTAATATTTTATTAAATAATAATATTATAATAATGAATTAATATTTGGTAGAACTCAGTCTTGTCTGGTACACAAACCATTGGGGAAAGTCTGCCTTGCGTGTAATGTAACGTAACTTCCAAGTTCCGTATAGAAATATCCAAAAGATATGTTATGTGAAGTGAAATATTAACTTTGTATTCCATATAATGAACGAATCACAAGTTTATTTTATATAAAATAAACTAATTCAATGCTTTTTGAAATGAAAAATATCAAAAATATTGTATTAAATCGAAACAAATAACTTACAAAATCTCACGGTTTTACATTCTACCTACATAAAACAAATTCCTACCCTAAAATTCATATGGGTTATCAAAGGTTTATTAATTTTTTTTTTAAAAAAACCCATATAGTAAAATTTAATACTAAATCATTTTTTGAAAAAACAAATTTGGAACCATGATGGTTTCGCAGAGTAAGATAGAGGTGGGATTTCATATAAAAGAACATAAGTGAAAATTAAAATCATGAATTTATCTTAAATATTCATATGGAGTTATTGTGGTCATCCATCATAAAACAATTGTTTGATCAGTGAAATATTTAAGGATTCCAATTCATAAATATATGATGATTTAAAAGGAAATAGGTTTAAAACAATAAGTTATTACGATATTTCTTTATTTTTAGATCATTTTAAAAAATCTTAAGACTTTTCATTAAGAGAAATACTTTCATGATTGAACCTCTCCCTTTATTGTTCCCTTATCAACATCATCATTTTATCCAAAAATGAAACTGACATTTTCATTCCCAAATTACAAATAAAACATGAGATCCATGATGTTCCATACCGTTTTTCATCAGTTACCATCAACACAATGTTGTTATATCTGGTCATAAAATATTCATAATGCCTCATGTGGTGAGATAACACATAAATCTTATCGACTTCATCGAATGTTTATCTTAAATTTTTTGTAATTTTCTAACCTTTTAACCCTTCTGAAATATGAAATCCAAATCATTATAAAGGATGACATGAAATTATCTTAACGTTGACCCCCTATATATCAAAAAGTTTATCTTGGTTGTCACATTACAAATATACGAATACCTTAATTGTATATTACATTCAATAATGTAAATAACGTGATTTACTAGGAATTATTTTGTAAAATATAAATTATTAATTATTCCAAAGATTAAAAAATGTATTCCTTAAATCCATGAAGTTATAAACTTCATCAAGGATGACATAGAACAAATTGTCAATAATTAGTTCTAGGGTAATTTGTACCATCCAATATACTTATTCATAACCAACATATCTTTATCTAAAGATAATTATCTCTATGATAGGCATTAATTAAGGTAAACCTTACCTTAATAAAAATATCACATTTCCATGAAATAATCATTCAACATATCCTTTTAAATTTTTAATAAAATTTTATACTAAATGTATTAATATATTTCATGATTCAAATTACATAATATTCGAACTCCAAAACATTAATACATAAATCATACAACTTTATTTATAAACCAATGCTCTAAATTCATAGAATTATTAATTAATACCACTTTCATAGAATATTAATTACGAATCAAATTTTTTTCATCCACAAAATTTATTTATGCATTCTTATTATGTAAATGATATTAAAAGAACATATCATACATTTCATATGTTGTTTTTGGACTCGTTGTCTTTAAATTTATAACCAATAATCATAACACCATAATGATTCGATTTATGATATTTCTAGTTCTGAAATATATTTTCATAATTCTCATACCTTCCACATCTAAAAAAATAAATGTTAACCATGTGATTTTAATTTAATTCCATTGACTTAAACTAGAAAACACTTGGTGATAAACACATATCATATATCAAACAAACATAGTCATGAAAAATTCTTATAAGATTTCTAAATCCTGAAGCACAATTTTTTAAATTGATTTCAGATAATTTTTATCCTTGATTACTTATTGTAGAAATACATTTAAATACTTCAATATGGTTCTTGAAGAGTTTGTGAATTTTTATATCATTTCCCCCCGAGATGATCAAAATAAGTGCGCAATAAGGCTCGTTGTTGTGTACCAGATTACCCCAAGTCAGTCCTGAGACAACTTGTCTTATTTTCTACCCCTAGGTATATCTGTGTCAGAACCACATCTATTTTTAGTATCCATACATGTATTTATTTCCGTAAAACCTCTTAATCTATACTTCACCAAAATTCCATGACATTTTCCTAAACATTGGCTCATCCTTATATATATCCTTAGAGATATCCTGATAAATATTGCTAAAAATAGACCTAGTGGTCTCACACAAGTTTTATAATACTAGTTTAATATTTTTGATTAAACCTTCTCTTTGATACAAACTATAATGACCTAGTCATAAAATACATGGATATTACATCATTTATGTTGAATATTAAGCCTATTAAATAATCACACGCCTATGGAATGTTATATTTTAGAATCATTGGAAAATAATTAAAAAATATTCTATCATGGTTAAAGAACTTCAATGTCTATAGTAAAGAGCTTACCCTATATTATTTCGACCTACAACATTTATTCATAACCCGAGTAAAGGAGACATAATAACAGTGTGTTCTCGAATGCTCGATAAGGTTAAATAACAAAAATGTCTAATCCTAAAATGAACATAAGGTTATGGGAACATGACCATAACAATTAGATATCATACCACAAATATAAAAGATAGTAATAATGATACCTGTAATAAATATTGGCTGTTCAAAAGACATGAATCATAAGGACATAAAAAGCATATGCTATGAAATCATAACATATGAATACGATATGGAACTCTTTCATACACATAATTGTATAACATCGTGAATATATATACATAGAAATAGAATCACAGATTAATTTTAGGGAACAAAATAAGTCCATCTCATAGACTTATGTACATGAAACCACATCCATTCATAATGTTGTGAACAAGCAATTAGGTTCACACATAAAAATAGGAACATTTAATTTGGTTCACACATAATCTTTTGGACATGAAACCAATCCCATCGATAACAATTTGAAAATATAATTAGTTTCATTTATAACCTTATGGAAATGAAACCATGACAATGCATAACATTTTGTTCATGTAATTAGTTTTATGAATAACACTTATACTCATGATTCATCTATAGTCACTCAATCCATTGGATAGAGATATCGGTCTCACCCATCACATGATAACATCACTCATGTATGTGACACAAAATAAAACTATAATCAAATCATAACCCATAAAAATAGATTGGTTTTATAAAAATAAAACCCAAACCCTCACAATTAAATGGGTATCATTAAGTTTTCATCACATCATAACCTATGAAAATAAATATTTTTATAATCACATCATGAAAGCATAACCCATGAAAAGAAGTAATTTTCAAAAGCATATAACTGTTGGGTGAGAAAAATGATTCATAAACATTATAAAAATAATAATAAACCATTTAGAGATAGAATATTTATGTAATACATAGATCATTGCTTATAATGGAATGAGTTACATAAATTGATTTCAATTTATATGAAAAAATAATTTTGAAATATTTTTAAAAAACATTTTTTGAGGTAAATATCGTTTCTTTTTTTATAGTTTATTTTTAAAACATAAAAAGTTGTGAATAAAATTTATTTGAAAAATAATTTTAAAAACATTTTTCTTTAAAATTGTCATTTTATACATTAAATGGATCTTAAAATAAATGACAAAAGTTAATTCCATACATGACGTATGAGGTAAAAATAATATTACATTTTCACATAATAAAGGTATGAATGATGCCTTGTCTAGAAAGAGACTTAAAGAATACATTTAAATCATTATAAAATGGAAAAATGGGAAATTAATTTTTATTGATTATATGATGATTTTATAATATTCTTGGAAACCCTTATTTGAAAACATTGTTTTTAAGGAACACGGACTTCTGACTAAAGACAGAGGTAATGTCAGACTTTCTTAAAAACAATTCTTCTTCATGTTATGTATCAATGAGTGTATAAATGTATAAATTAATTATATACAACATTAATCACCCAAGGGTATTAAATATCATTATATTTATTTATATATTGATCATAATATATCATAAATGGGAGCATAATCATAAGAAATCTTGATAAATGCTGGATTATAGCCATAAATCGTTACCAATTTGGTAGAATTGGATAAAAAAATGAAATAAATACATAAAATTAATAATAACATATCATTAAAATAATTATATTAATTATATAGATATCCATAGTAACTATATACACCTCATGAGGAAATATAGGTTTATAACATGGCATGTGTCTCTAAGAAGGAAAATTGAGACAAAATCACATTACTGATTTGGTAACATTTGAAACAAAGAACCCATGGAATTAATATTAGAAAATGGATATCTAAATACCCATAAATTAATCTATATGGATCATAGAATAAATAAAAGTTAATTACACACAGCGCACAAATGAAATTTGTGATGATTACGGAATGTATCTCATGAAAATAAAAAGGTGAGATGAAATCCCCTTACCTTGTGTTTGGACTATCTTCATGCTCATAAGAACCTCCGGTATAATAAATATAACTTTATTATAGATAATTTAAAGAAAAATATTCTTATATATAATTACATATATGGTTTTATTATGACTCTATATTTCCTGTTGGTTAATAATTGTATGTAATGGTTATGCTTTACATAATATTCACTTCATTTTTCATATGTGTCTTAATTTGTTATACAATTTTTCCTTCTACTATTATCAATATTTCAACAATGTAGACCAATATATAAATATAATTAATATTAATTATATATTTATTAAAATAATCTATATAATATTTATGTATGAAATGTAATACACTGTTTAAGGAAACGATAGGTCATACGTATGCATGAACATTGCTTTCGTTTTGTAGATGTATTGAAAGAAAGAAATTAAATAAAAAATATATATAAATATATATTTATATAATATTTTTATAGTATCCTTATTATGTCATATATATAATATCTTATCCCAAAAAATATCTTTAATACATTCCATGTAGTATTTGAATGAATCCCAACCATTTGAGGTGATGGTAGTCCACACTTCCTCAAACGAAATTATCATATTTAAAAAAGATGGAAAACATAATAGTATGATATAAATAAAATTATGTGAAAAATAAAGACATTATAAATATCATATATGTAAAATATAAATATATATTCCATGATAATGATCACAGTGATAGGTGGTAGTGGAAAAATAAACAATCATCACTTCATTGGGTGGTAGTTCGCCGTACACGTAAACAGTATGTCAGTTACCCATTAGATGGAATTATGAGTATATTTAGGTAAACATATTACAATAAAAAATATCCTAGTATATCTATTATAATATTTTATTAATAAAATAAAATAATAAGAAGATTTTAAGGAGTGGATAATTGATATAGAAGATAGGAGCACGAGGGATGGTGTTATCTCTTAATCGGGTGAATCCTTTTGATTTTCCCCAAAGGGATTCCTTGTAACAATTTATTCCACAAGGGATTAATTATGTAATAATTTATGGTTTTTGGGGAGTGTATTTGGGAGATATTGGTATAATCTAATATGTTTCATAGGTTTGATTGAGAGGGAGATTTGGTGACCATCTGTAGGGAAGGGAAAGGACGCATTTTTCATATTGGAAAAAAGTTATATGTACACATGTTTTTACGTAAATCATTTCATAATAAATTATAAAACTCGTTACTGGAGTTTTGATGAACATAATATGTCCAAAATATGTGTTTTTGATAGGTTTCTAGGTCATTAGGGCTCTTATGTATAAGGATTACTCCCTTGTTAAGATAATTTTTTCCATATTCATTGAAATTAATTATATCTGCATCACTATTATTTAGTAAAAAAATAATTTTACCTTTCTTGATATTATAAATTATTAGAACTAAAATTATTAAAAACAATTTTCTAATTTATAATCATAGGAGTAGGAGTAATTATTTTTAATTTAATCATAATGACTGGACGACACTTCGAGTATTTAATGTAAAAAAATAAAAATGTTTGCTAATTTTTTATACACAATTACAAAGTAAACTTGATTATAATGACCTAAATTTATTTAATTTAATAAAAAATTGTATAATTATACTTTTAAATAAATTTAACGTACAGTTTATCCTTATAAATAATTTAGATGACCAAGAAAATTTGAATTAAAATTCAATAATTTTGATTATTCATTAATAAATAGGTCCTTGAAAAAAATTCCAAAAAATTATCCTAACATAATTTTCATGTTTATATATCAAAGGTGATGTTTATTTTGACATATAAGATTTATAAATGTGTGAAAAATGCGAAATGGATTTCCCATTAATAGGTAATAAAACAAACTTTATAAAAATACTGGGTTTGTAGCATAAAATTAGGTTTCTTCCTATCATAAGCATATAACATATATTTGATAAATATAAAATATATTTAATTGAATATATATATATATATCACATTAATATCACTAAATAATTTTAATTAATTTAATTTATTTATGTAAAATATCTTTTCGGGTATAATAAGGTTTTCCTTTATATTCAATTAATTTTTTCATATTCAATTATAATTAAATTGAAAAAAATATATTAAACTATAATTTAGTGATCCTGAAATAATAAATCTATTAGTTATTATATATATTATTAAATTATAATATTTTAATTATGAAATATTATTCAGTAAAACTAGTTTTTGCGTGTTACGCAAACCATCAAGGAATGTCAGTCTTGCATGTAATATATGCTAACCTAGATATACCTTATTGAGGTAGCTAAAATTTATGATGTATATAGTGAATTATTGTTATGTTGTTTTGTATATATCAATCCATACAATGTGATTTTATATAAAATAAATTATTTCAGTGTTTAGTAAAATGAAAAAAACAAAATATATAAATGATTCAAAAATAATAATTAACCAAATCTCGGGTTGTTATAATAAAAATTGTGGCCATATGTCTTTCCCTTGGTGTAGACATTATATCAAACCTAACAAGCACTGAAAAACTATCAGACATGTTTTATTATAACTATATACTATGTAGTTGATTATTACATATATAGAATACATGTGAACTACCTGATTATACACAATACACCAGAGTATCGATATGACTATGTAACATCCTAGATCCAAATTCCAATCAACTAGTGCATTGTACCTGGTTGGCCATAAGGCCTCTAGCTCATTTCCCTAAACTCCAGAGGCTGCAGACTAGAAGAAATGGCATAAGGTGAGATAGTGAGGAAACTATTCCATCATTGGTAGAGTGTAACATAGAGGAATAAATAATAATACAATAATGAAATTTTTAAAAAACATAAAAATAAAATAAAAAGTCGATGACTGATCGGATAAATAAGAAAGCATCGTTACATAAAAAATATGACATAACATGTGATTTGTTCTAAGAAAATATCCCTAACAAGTACACTACAGTAACACACAATATGTCTCAAAAGCACAAAAAGAGAAAAAAATATACTAAGAAGAATCATAAGCCTCATATCAGTACTATGACCTCCTACTCTTGAGCATCACATCATATACTGGTAATAGGGTTCTTTCCTAGGTCAACTACTGTAATCAAATTTACTATTTGGGCCCAAAATATGACCCAAACATTGTGTGAGACTAAATCCGAGTAGGTAAACATATAAGATCTATTTCAATTTGTTAGTTAATATATATATATATATAACATGAATTGTACAATATTAAATGTAGTAAACACCAGGTATCAAAAGTAATCACAACAGATGTCTCTGTAGACAATGCAATCAAGTATGGGTGAGGAATAAATCTCAGTTTGTGCATTTTATTTGTAGACACATCCTTATTCATTTCATTTCATCATTCAATTTACAATTAAGTCCAGTCCTATCATTCTATAATGGAATTCAGGTATCACCCCTGGTGTGTTTAACACAATCCATATAACAATGGTATAACATAACACCGAACTGGATCAAAACTAGCTATATATGTATTGTAGCAATCAATCAGGGTTGACACCTGATATATATGTATTTCAAAATTATTCAGGTTAAAAACCCAATATAAAATCATTTCAGCATGTATCAGGTCCAAGCCTGGTGTATAAGCACATCTTCACCATCTCATTTACCCTATTACAAGGTTTACCAAATAATAACACACATTGGCATATATAATATCACATTACTTCCATGTAACCTAACCATTACCAAGAATAAAAATTATAATCTCACTTGGGAAATTCAATAAATTAATAAATTTTATATTAAAAACCTTAAAATGGTAAATGAAGGTACACCCAAAGGAATACCAGGACAAAGAGTTAAAAGTTCATCATCTAATGTAAAACACACCCATGAGGTGGCCCTAAATCAAGTATAACAATTTAAAACCTGACTTATGAAAATTTAATCATTTAACTAATCACCATTGGGTAACATCATAGGTTAATATTCAATTAGGTGACAACAAAAAAATCGGTGTGCGGCACTCTGGAACATATAATCAACATTACAATTTGTGAAATTCACAATACCACCAACTTCATACTTATATGACTCTCCTCATATAGTGTCAGAATTTGATTAGACCTAGAACGAATTAAATATTCAAAACAACCAAAAACAATAATCATTTTATAACTCAATCAAGAGACAAAATCAAGAATAAAGGCTAATAAATAATTGAGCACTCACTAAGTGTATTTCAAAAGATCCAACAATGTTCGAATAGGCATGGGATGATAAAACGAGAGCCAAAACCATATTCATATTTTTAAGGTGTTCCATACATTGAAATGGAGTCATTTTTTCAATCTAGAAAAGTGATTCTACTACCCAACTTAATAAAAAAAGTGCACTATGTATACTTGATACTACTTGTAGTGTCTATAGAAATCCTAACCAAACCATTACAAAACTGTTTATAGGGATTACATGGAATTTAGTCCTCTATAAGTAGAGTGTAAATAATATTACATGCTGAGTAGTCCCCACTGACGATGTGTAATAGGCCTGTAGCCATCCCTTGACCTATTTACGCCTATTTTCTTATCTATAAACTGAAAAGGAAAGATTCATACCTCAAAGGAAGAACCAGGTTCTTAGAAACATTCCCCCTTAAGTAATATCATCCTTGCATAACCATTAATGGGTGATGAAGAAATATTTGAGAACAAATCATGCCACTGTGATTGTAAATCATACTCCCTCTCCAAAGTCTCATCCTTCACTCAGTCATGTTGAAATAGTACATGTACCAAAAAAACAGAATGGACATGGAGAAACATCTTGAGAAGACGCACAATATGAGTAGGATTCTCATCAATAGAGGCATCTACCTACAAGTCAACTACCTTGGGATTAATGGCTTGATACAGGTCTGGATGATAACATCATAGCTGGGATACGTGGAAGGAATCATGAATAGACATGTACCTATGAGGTAACTGCAACTGATAAGCATCTGTCCTAACCCTCTCAAGAATCTCAAAATCCCCAACATATTTTATTAAAACCATACCCTATCTCTGGATTCACCTATGTCCAAACCTCGATGAAACATTTGAGAAAACCCAATCCTTGACAATGAAATCCAGAGGTCATATGTGGCAATTGGCGTATGATTTCGGATGAGACTGTGCAGTGCACATTCATTTATGAATCAAATAGACTTGCTAAGATGTCTCCTGCATGAGATGTGGTCCCAGTAATGTTTCCCCACCTACCTCCAACTAGAACAAGGGATAATGTCATGACTTAGAGTATAAATCCATGTATGATTCCATTTGTATCATCCCCTAATAACTATTATTATTGGAGAATTAAACCAAGGTAATGGGCTTCTCCCATGATCCCCCAAAATCCAATATGCATGCTCAAAGCATATTCTCCATCACCTGAATCTTTCTCCTTGATTGGCCATCTACATGGGGGTGGCAAGCTGCGCTAAGAAGAACTTGTGTACCCAAAGCACTCAATATCTCATTCCCGAAATGGGACGTAAAACGGGTGTCCATATCTAAGATGATAAAAAGTGGAACCACATGTAGTCATAAAATCTCCCAAATTAAAAACCTCATAAACTCATTAAAATTGAAGCTTTACTTGATTGACAAGAAATGTGAAACCTTTATAAGCCTATCAACCACAACCCATATTGTGTCATTACTTCAAGATACCTCATTTAATCCATCAGAAAAATCATCTTGACGTCATTTCATTTCATCTCAGGAATGGGTAGATACTGCAAATTTCTTTCCAGTCTTTGGTGTTTTGACTTCACCTAATGACAGGTGGAACAACTCATGAAAAAACCAGCTAAATCTCCCTTCATACCAGGCCACTAGAACTGATGAATAAAATTCGGTAAAATCTTGTTGACACATGGATGCACTTCCAAAATTGAAGCATGAAAATCCCACATCATATCATTGTGCATGTCTGTCGAATCCCATACGTGACCCTGTAACTGTAGAACATCATCCTCACCTATAGACCAACCTTGAAGAGGGTTGTCACCAGACATAATCTCCAACAATACATGGCCTTCAGAGTCCAATAGCTACACCATATTCAATGTATCAAGTAATTTAGCGGTAACAACTAAGGATTTAAGTAATATATTTCTCTTATTGGCATGCAACATTAAGTGCATCACAGAGAACAACACCATAATCTTCCACTCAATACTGACCTACTGCAATGCCTACATCTAATTCCTCCTTCTTAGTTCATCAGCCATTGCTCTACATTTTCCAGGTGTGTAGGTACGATCGAAATTGAATTAATGAACTTATTCCTCCAACCTATGCTACCTCCGGTTTAGAAAATACAGAGTAAAGTAGTTCTTGAGAAATTATGGATCTATGTACACCACAAAATGCTCCCCCAATAATTTATGTCTCTAACAATTAGTGGTATGAACAATTGTGGATAACTCATGATTGTGCATCGAGTAGTTCTTCTCATGTGACCACAACTATTGTGACTTGTATGCACCAACATTATCCCCCTTTACAAGAACTACTCCCAAACTATTACCCGATGTGTCATAGTACACAGTGTAACTCCTGACCACCTCAAGAAATATTAGTACTGGTGCTGATGTTAATCCCACATTCAGCTTCTTATAGGCCGTCATACAAGAATATTACCATATAAACTTCACAACCCCATTTTTCAAGACCATATACATGCTCCTAATCTTTAGAAGTCTAGTATTAAACACCTATAGTAACCAAGAAACACTAGAAAAAAACATCACCCCAAAGACAATCCTGGGTTTCTCATAGGTAACTACTACTCTCGCCATCACTAGGTCCATTAATACTCCTATCTGTGAGATGTAGTGACCTAGAAAATGAATATGAACTATCCATATGTCATGATTTTTGAGCTTAGAATATTGTTTCAGAATCATTTGATGGGGCATGTGCATCCATCTGTATAAGGTTAAAGATGTTTTTTGTTGCACTTCAGTCCCGCTTTCCAATGGTGGGTGGCATCTAGCACTTATTCAGGGACGTTTTCTCCTTGATCGAAATAGGATGATGGGATGTTGGTTCCTCCTTCCATGGATTCCTCCGCAGAACTCATCACCTAGTATGGGTCTCCCATATAGATTAAGACGTTTTTCGTGAAACTCTACCCAGTGTCATGTCTTTATGGATGCATGTTAATTATGCTACTTCTATTAGGACATTCCAAAGGGTCTGGTTAGGGAAGAAATCTTCAGTCAGGTAGTAGTCACTTTGGACATCACAGGCTTGTCTGGATGCTAGAACACTAGTTCTTTTTTCGTCATTCCCTTATTATAGGGCTTCACGAGGGCGCGGAATCCCGAGTCATCCCACTTTGAAAGAGGGGAATTATATTTCATTAGTATGTCTATGTGGTTTTCCTTAGCTTCCCTTGTTTAACACAGGGTATTCCGTGAGATAAACGTCCAGCGGAGATGGATCAGACTGATCAGAACACTAACTCGAGTGGATGAGATGGTTGCAACACCTGGAGGGCACACTAATGTTGGGAGGGGGTGAGTTGACTTGATCTCACAGGGATTTGGTGGCTTGGGTAAGAACCATGGTGGATGATGGTGTGTTGAGTGAAGTGGATGGGTAATGGGATGTAACTATCAAGAGAATGGCAGTGATTTTGGGCTTGAGCCTCCAAGATACATCCTAAATATCACTGTGGTAGGGAATCAAAGTCTGCTAGTTCAGTAGAGCAATGGGATGCCTATGGATGCGGCCTGAGAGAATGGATTTGTGGATTGGACTTGGATAAAGTGGAACGAATGGATTAGAGCATAAATTTCCCAAAACACATCGGTTCGAGGGAAAGATCACGTGATGGTCTTGAATTGGGGTGTACACATAGGGAAACTACCTGATAGTGTGTAGGGCCTTATTCATGGTTAGTATCCCAGGTTGGACTGATGCCACTATGATGGACCATCGATATGGGTCTTAACAATGGGGATATCAATGGCATACCATTGATTTTGGAATATAATGGATAACCGCTGAAGGGGGATCACACTATCTTACTGCTGGAAGGGTCACAATGGCATACCGTTGGATGGGTCATAACGGCGTACCACTGATTGGGAGACAACAACTTAACACTAATTACGAGACAACGACTTACTGCTGATTGGGAGACAATGGATTACCTCTTATTGGGATTGAACCTCATGGTGTCTTCTTATGTACCATGCCTTAGAAAGTATCAAAATCCTCGTTGTTCAGATGAGGATTGGGGACCAACGTGTATATGTTTTGGAACCAATGGTTGTTGGTCTTGATCCACTGGGAGGATTCCAACGTAACATTCCATGGAAAGGAAAAAATTCAACATAGTTTGGGTATGAGGGATGGGTAAACCTACATAAAGATGTTTGGGACCATTAAGGGTTAGCCTTGAACCTCGGGGAGGCTTCCTATGTACCCTACCTTGGAAAATATCACAGTCCACGTTGATTAGGAGTGGTTTTGGTGCACCAACATGAAGACAGTTGGGACCAATAGGTGTTGGGATTTATCCTCGGGTAGGATTCCTACATATCCTACATTGGCAATGATCAAAGTCCATGATGTTCATGTATGGGTTTGGTGCACCAATGTGAAGATGGTCAGGACCAATAGGTGTTTGGCGTGAACATCGAGTAGGCTTCCTACGTACCCTGCCATGGCAAGGAACAAATTCCATGTAGTTCGGGTCGGTGTGAGGTTTTTACGCTCTAAGGTGGAACAAAGAGGATTTCATGGTCGATGATTACTCTAAGCCCATGTGATTCATACTAGATGTGAGAAACAAGAGGTAGTAGAGACCTAACAATCACATCGTGAAAGGTGCATCTGTGGGAAGTGGAGCAGTGCTTACAAAAGTTTAGCGGCCCAATGAAGAAACATGGTCTTATGCATGGAGCAGCCCAAGGAGATGGAGATTAGGACTTACTCTTGGATATATTCCCAATGGTGAAAATGACCAATAGGAGAGGGGTGGGAGAATAATGGTTCTTGTGTCACTCTCGCATATTGGCCTTTGGCAAGGAAAAGTCTAAGAGACATATAGGTACTGCCTCCTGTACGAAAGGATAGGGGACTCCACCGAGGTGGTTTCCTTTCCCCACAAACATGTGCCTCTACAATAGAGAGGATCCCATTCCATGCGAGGAAAATCTCACTCCTGTGGAGATGAGCGGGAGTAGAGAATGTCTCATATGGGGCACCACTTGTAGAATGCATAGGTTGAGGTCACAGTTTAACGTAATGTGATGAGGTTGACTGTAACACCCTGAAATTTTATGAGAAATATATTTTTTTATGTCTTATGTTATACTCAACAGCAAATTAATCTTTCACTATATACAACATTGTCTTGGCTTCGGTTACACGCAATCACCACCTTCCTCGATAGCGTGTGTAGTATGCAATACCGGGTTTCACTAAACAATGATATATTGTTATAATATTATTATGGACTAGACGTTATGAATATTATAAACTAAAATTTAAATTTTATAACTTTATTATTCATATTACACATTTTTTAAACATGGTATTTGAAAAAAATAAATTTTTTGGGTAAAATAAGTAAATTTTAAAAAATGCAGTTTTGTCGCCTTTTGATGCGCACCCACATTAAATCTAGTTTTTAAAGGTTTATAAGTTCAATTTTAAAAAATAAAATTATTCTTTGGAATTAGGATATAAAAAAATAATTTTGGATAAATTTTTCATATTATTCTGATAACTTTCATATTTTAATGAATAGTAAAAGCAAGCTATATTTTAATTAAAAACCACATTTTTCATCGAAATAATTTATATGGATTAATTATAATATTGAATGGTTTTAAATTATAAATAGAATATATTTTTACCATTTAATATAATTTATGTCATTACCATTAATTTTACATTGAATTCATAGGTAAAAGCATTTCAATCATTGGCAATGTTTTAACATTTAAAACCTATTTTCTTAACAATGAGATTAATTTTAAATTAGTTACTGCAACATCAGTGTTTTGAATTTTGAAAAATGGATTCCATATTTTAATTCAGTGGGTCCAAATTATGTTAATAGGTTACTTTTATTTTTTTGATATTATGAATAGTAACTATGGTAATTTTTATTTACTACAGCTAAACACAAATCAGGTAATTAAGGGTAAAAATATGATTATAAAATTACCCTAACACCTGCCAAAACTCTATTGGATGACTGAAATTCAACCCATATCACCTAAGGGTCGAAATAGATTAATTTTATGGAATTTTTGACCATGAAAATATTTTAATTATTATTAAAATGAAAGAAAGTGACAACATGTCACTCTCATAAATATTATAAGTATAATAAATTTAATTTACTGATAAACATAATGAAACATTGAACATTAATATTCTCCATAAAGATAATAAAATTATATATATAATTTGAATTTATTTATAAATTTTAGGGATAATATAATTATCATTAAAGTTGACACAATAGTGAAGTTGTTATAATTTTATTGAATGAAATATCAAATAAATGGTTTTAAAAATATTAAAATAAATATTATATTAACTATTTAATGTGATCCACTAATTTTATAGATAAATATGACACATTATTAATCTATTAAGCTTCTATTTCGAACAAATCTTCTATGAGGATATTATTTAAATTCAAATAAATGAATAGTGTCATAATTGACACTATTGTTATTTTATAAAAATAACATAATATAAAATTGTTTAAAAATCACAAAAATATTTAAAAATTATAAATTAAAATTTATATGGTCTAAAAATTCATAAATTATCCAATTATGGACAATTTAGAACACATAAGTAATTATTTATAACAATTTAAAATTTATAATCTTAATACCACAAATAAAATTAAATAGATTAAATAAGGATAAATCAAGTTGATAATGTTTAAAATAAATTTCCAACTTGTCCAAATTTTATTGTTTGATGATATTACAAACCTATCTCATCTAAACTTCGGATTGGAGTCATTTTGGATGTTTTAATGTTGGTTTGGAATTTATTATAAATTATCAATTTTGTGGTTTCTAAGGGTGCCCCTCTCCTCACTTATAAAAGGGAACCTACTCCCTCCCCTATTTACGCTAATTTGAGCCTTCAATGTAGAGACCCGAATCTTGACATACATGGAAATTACATTACTTTTGTGGAATACTTAATACATAACAAAAACATACACACAAGGACCGTAATAGTTTAGTGTCTTTGGAATCTCGGAATATAAACTTCTAATCATGTTGAAAAATCTTCAACAACTCCCATAATGATCTTCCCCTTTTTGTTTCCTAACCTAAAACCTTTCTTTATTACCTGGGGAAAATAAAACATAAAAGGGTGAGCTCAAATACTCCGTAAGGGAAAACATATATAACATAAAACAATCCACAAACATTTTGAAGCAAAAACTTGAACATGAAATTTAAACATCAAAATCTTGAGCAAAGAAATAAATCATGGAAGTACGTAAGGAATATATCATAAAGGAACATGAATCATGATAAAATAGCATGGGAATAAAACATGTAATTTTGGAAACCATTCAGCACTTTTTATGATTTCTATAGTATCCAAGGCATTGCTTCCAAGGCCATCTTAGTGGACAAAGTCTCTTTCTGAATCGAGTTCACTCCTCGTTCTAGTCCTGTAACACTGAACCGGATTAACTTACCGTTCCAGCCATTTCTATCTCATGAGATATAAATCTTTACCCAATGCATTGGAGGGAGATATAGGTCCCACCCATCTCATAATGAAATCATTCTTACTTGTGCCACAAAATAAACATACATCATTCATAATAACCCAACAAATAAAATGGGTTTCATAAACATCATCCCATCATCACCTAATCCATATAAAAATGGATATAATTTCATAATAATAAAAGTGAAAACATGTAAATCATAGATACTTTATACATGAAACATACACATATGAAATAATGTCATCTTGGATGGAAAATGGTTTTGATAAAACACTTGAAATGAATTCTTGAGGAAAATAACCTTTCTTCTTCAAAATCAATTTCTTTTCACAAAACGTCATGAAATTTTTAAAAAATGATTTTGTTTAAAATAGTCATGAAATATTTTGGAGGAATCTTCATGAAAATAAGGCTTAATAAAACCATAAAAATACTGTCATTCCGTATAAGTTAAAAAAATAATTCCCCTCGTACTTTTGTCGGAAAATTTAAAAAGTACCTCGTAACATAAACAAAAGAATGATTCCTTACATACCATGTAGTAAATGTCAAAATGGGTAAAAAGGACCTACATAAAAACACTTTTAGAGAACATATACATGGATAATAACAATAACCCCATTAAATTCTTCCGTATAACCAATCTCGGATAAAAATGAGATTTGCAAAATTATCCCTTACCTTAGGTCCGATAAGCTTTGTACACGTCCGAACCTCCTGTATAATGATTTAAATAATTTCATTGACTTATTAATGAATCATATTCGTTGTTATTATATCATATATGGTTCACTTATGACTTTTTATTACCCGTTCTTTTGTAAATTCCTTGTTAAAGCATCGTTTTGGGTAAAATCATTTCATTTATCGTATGTGTTTCGACTTGTCGTTCATGATATTATTACTTATATCATGATCTATATAATTCCAGAATTTAAAATATGATTTATTTATCATGTATATTCATCATATAAATATATATTATAGATCTATAAAAGAAATGAAATACACCGTTCATGGAAACGGTAGGTCGTACGTATGCATGAACGTTGTTTTCGTTTCCTTATTGAATTGAATGAAACTAAATAGATGACATATATATATATACACATAAATCCAGTAGAATTATTATTTCATATATTTCATTATTATTCATTATATAAACTTTATGATCATTCATGTATGGTTAACATGGAGAATCAATCTCATCGCGTCGTGGAGACGGTAGTATGTAAGTACGCACGAGCGATGATATCGTTCCCATAATTAATGCTTAGAATTGTATTGGATGGTATAATATATCAGAATCAGTATGATGTTATAATAACCATATATAGTTTTTCTTTACACCATTATACCCATCCATGTAAGGTGTTGTTGGAAAAACAAATTTCACCACGACGTGGAGACGGTATTCCGTACGTACGCACGCGTGGTGATTTCATTTTCCGTAGGATGGATAGATGGTGAAATAGGGTTGTTTTATACTTATAATAACATTTAAGTATATGAGTTATACTGATGTTATTACTTCATAATGAAACAAATAAAGAAGAATATGTGGAAAAGGAAATAAAGATGAAAGAATCGGTAACGGACATTACATCTTCTTTGAAGCGCCTCTCTGATACCTCCTATTAGGGAACTAAAATTTGTCTTTGAAGAAGACCAGGACCTCTAAAATGTTTCTATGGAAGTGGATAAGAGAACTTTCAAGGTTTTGTCTAAGATTGAACGCTTAAATTGGTGTGAGGTAGAGAGGGAGGAGGTGCCCTTTTATAAGGGAGGAGAGGGGCACCTTTGGAAAAACTAAAAATATTATTTTATTATAAAGTCATATTCAGTTTTTAATAGCTCTAAATTGATTTATTTAGAATCTAATGTAGGTATGGGTATAAATCCTCTCATCCAATAGAATTTAGACAAGTTTAGGTTTCTATTTTAACCTTATCATTTAGATTTAACCTTAAGTTAAATAATTTTACTTTTACCGTGTCTTCTTGTTTTCTTATACTATAAGGTTAATAAACTTACTATAACAAGACAAACGAACCCAAAGTTGTTTATTATTAATATATATAACCTCATCTACGTCATTTGGCTGAACCTTAGATTTTTAGGAATAAAATAAAAATTAATAATATAATATTTGTTTTAAAAACTAGTTTATGTCAATTTTGACACTATTTGGTAATTGTTTTATGTGAAAATCATAACAGAATTATTAGTTCGAAAAGAGTTAATTAAATAAAAACTAACATGTCATAGTAACCTAGAAAATTATTGAAATTCATAAAAAGTCTGAAATTACATTTATTTGGGTATTTATGACATCAATTATGTTATTATTTCATTAATAAGATAATTACTACATCATCTTTGTGTCATAAATAAATTAAATTATTTTATGTATAAAAATTATAATTAAAATACCATTATGTAGGAAAGATTTTTATCTTTCTAATTAATATTTACAGTCGAATATATCTTATGTAAATCCCTATATTAAAAATGAATTAGTTATTAAACATTGATTTTAACTATTTTCACCCTTCTTTAAATAAATTAATAATAAATGTCCTAATCTAATCCAAGTGGGCCTAAATGGTCATAATTTATTCCTAAGGTTTTTTTTGGTCTAATTACACTTATCCAATAGAATTAGTAAATGTGTTAGGGTAATAATAATATCATTTTTGCCCTTAATTTCCCTATTTACTTTAAACCGTGGTAAAAAAAGTAAAAAGTTACTATTGACCAAAAATTATTTTCATCTCATTGAACCACATTCTATTCCTTGATATTAACCGTGTCTCTAGTATTTTCGATACTCAATTCACAGAAGTGGTAAAATTTCATTTAAATGAAAAATTCATTTTTTTTAACTACCACTAAGTGGTTTCATTATTCATCAAAAATTGATGTTTTTTAGAAAAATACCAAATATTCAGCCTAAGAATTATTTGATATTCCGAATTCCAAATTGATGTCTATTTTTCCAAATTCAAAACATAGAAGTGGCATTAATTAATTTTAAAATTAATTCTCGTTATCAAAACAAATAGCGTGTTTTTAAGAAATAATAACAATTAAAAGATTGATACTTGTTTATATCCAATTTCAAAGTGAAATTAATTCCAATGACCAAAATTTGATTAAATGGTAAAAATATATTCTAATTACACTTTAAAACCAATTAAAAAGATAATCTAACCATATAAATTATTGCGATGAAAAAGTTTTTTTTAATTAAAATATAACGTGTTTTTACTATTCATTAAAATATGAAAGTTATCACAATAATATGAAAATTTTATCCGATGTAAATTTTTATATCCTGATTCCAAAAAAGAATTTTATTTTGTCAAATTGAACTTATATACATATCAAAAACAAGATTTAAAGTGGGTGCGCCATCAGAAGGCGGCAAAACTACATTTTTTTGAAAAATAATTATTTTACTAGAAACATTATTTTTGTTCTCATACCATGTTCAAGAAAATGTGTAAGATGAATAATAATGTTATAAAATTTAAAATATGGTTAATACTATTCATAACAGCTAGTTAATAATAATATTCTAACCATATATCGTTGTTTAGTGAAACCCGATATTGCGTACAACACACGCTATCGAGGAAGGTCAAGATTGCGTGTAATGCAAGCCAAGTTAGGGTTGCGTGTTGTGCAAGACTCCTCCATTGTTTTGTATAACAGAATCCAACCAAATTTATTTTATACATTGAATACACATATATATATACACTCAATGTTTCGTAGAATAACTACTATCAAAATTGTGTGTAACATGCTCCCAGAATAGTGTTGTGTATACTGCAAACTCATTCGGTGTTGTGTATAGAGCAAGGAAATCTTGTTGTATCTTACAAAACAATACATCAATGAAATTTAAAGAATATTTTTTATAAAATCTCGGGGTGTTATATTCTACCCCCCTTAAAATGAATTTTTCCCTCGAAATTCGTCGGGGTTATAAATTATTTAATATTTATGGAAACCCACATCGTAAAAAAGAATACTAAAACTTAATTTTAAAAACTAAAGTATGAAATGTAACGATTACCCAAAGAAACTAATCATTGTGTTTCCATATAGGAGAACATAGGTGAAAATATGGATATGGAAGAAAAATCTAACCATCATGTTCTGATGGAGAGTGGTAGAGAACATAGCTATGAAAAAGGCATCAATCACAAATCCATAGATTTTTGATTATCTAAGGTACCATCTGATTCATTTGATATAAGGGCACTGGGAAAACATTTTTGGTTTTTATGATCGTTTCCCTAAAGTTGATGAAATTGTAATTAGAAGAAATACTTTCGTGATTTTGGTATACTCTCACCATTGGCCATTCTTTGGAAGATTTATACGACATCTCTTAAAAAATGAAGTTGAATTTGCCATTCATGAAGTGATAGCAGATCATGTGATAGAATGATGGTTCATTCCATCTATCTCAAACAAAAGGTTATAAAAGTTATCAAAAATACATAAGTCCATAAATAGTGAGATTAATCATATATGGTTCCTAAAATGGACTTATATTTCATATATCATACTGCTTAATATAATAAAACTAGTTTCTACTAAATAGGGACTTCTTGTAGGCCAGTGGTAGGCGATAAAAGCCAGTCGCACTTCGTTTGTGGGTTCGATTCCCACAGCCTTGTCCGACGCGATGGGCTGTCACCCATCATGTAGGTTGTCCTTTTTCTAAAACTACATTACTATAACATCCCATAAATATTACCGAAAAAACTACTATACTTAAACAATACTAACTTATGTCCTACATAATCCATTCCAATCTTTAGTCTTATCCATAATACTGCAGTCCACTCTCATATTATAGTGAAAACGATTACCAGAGATTTCATATAACAAGCATGCTAATACCATCGTTGATCCCCATATATCATAAGATATGTCTTCTTGGTCACATTCCAAACATTCGAAGGCCTTAATCATGTATTCTCTTGAAAAATGAATACTCATTGAATCGTATTGAAAACATGAGTGTTGTCAAAAGTTAACTCATTCCACATACCAAAACCCCATAATTCTATATACTCAAACAATGATATAACTATTTTTTTATATCAGTCATGAGTTCATGAACACTGTTAAACATTTCATTTTCTCTTTATCCCTTCATTATGCGCATATTATCTTTTTTCCAAAAATACCTCAATCACTTTCTTTGGTTACCGGTACCATAAAATTATTGAAAACCACAATAGACCAATACATAAATATTCTAATATTCCATGATACTATATACAACATTATTTTGGAATCCCATTACATAAACACTTAATCATTCCACCACATCGTTGTCATATTCAACCTCACCAATAGTGATCTAATGTGACTTCCCTTTGTCCTTTGCCTTAAGTGGTTGCTCATGTCGATCATCACTAACCCTTGGATTAGGGCATTTATTAGCATAATGCCCCATTTCCTTGCACTTGAAGCATTGAAGTGTTGGTGGTGTGTTCTCTATAGTCTTTTCTTTATTCACAGCATTAGCAACCCTTTTTCCATTACATCAACACTCAGTTGCTCGATGGCCTTCTTTTCCACACTTAAAACATTTTATAGCCCCTTTAAGACTATGTCCACCATGCTTCTTTCCACACTTTGAGCATATGGAAACATTCATCTTCTTTTCACCATTATTCCGAGATTTCTCCTTGATGTCCATCTTTCATTTCTTGTCAAAACCATGCGATGGATAAGTAACACCAACTTCAATTTCTACCTTGATAGCACAACACACAATTTCTTCATTGCTAGAGAAGTCTCTTATAGCTAATGCCCTTTGAAGATTTGGTTTTAAGCCACTGAAGAATCGATCAACTTTACATTCAGGGTGGATAATAAAGCCATATGCATACCTTTCAAGGCTTGTAAAATTCACTTCATATAAACCAACAGATTCTTCAACCTTTTTATTTAGATCCAGAAACTCCTTCTCCATCATTGTTCGAAGAATACGAGGGATGTACTTATTGAAAAATACGTTCTTGAACTCATCCCATTCCATGGACTCAATTTCATCTCTTGGCCTCGTATTCTTGATAAGATTCCACCATTGATCAGTTTCACCTTCCAAGCGATATACTGTTAAGATGACTTTATCATGTTCAGAACATTGAAGAACTAAAAATATATTTTCAGTGGTACTGATCCATTGTTCAGAAACAAGTGGATCAGAAGACCCACTGAAAGAAGGTGGACATTGCCTCATGAAGGACTCAATAGAATATTGTTCCCTTCTCTGCTCATTTGGAAGTCCAGAATGATTCAAAGCTTGTGTAAGTATAGCAATAAGATTTTTCACTCCACCTCCCATAAAATTTGTTTGTTCAGGAGGACAATCATTGCATTGTCCATTGCATTGATCAACATGGCTCCTTCGGGTTCCATCCATCGTCTAAAACCCAAAAAGAATAGCGTGAGAGGAAAAAATCATGCTAGGC
Source organism: Viscum album (assembly GCA_963277665.1). Classification (NCBI taxonomy): domain Eukaryota; kingdom Viridiplantae; phylum Streptophyta; class Magnoliopsida; order Santalales; family Viscaceae; genus Viscum; species Viscum album. Next base: position 184,845,883 of record OY728133.1, on the reverse strand, counting down.
AAAACAACATAATAAAGGGGAAGTATCTTCAATATTTAACATCTTAGGTTTAATTCTAAGATCGTTACAGTAATTCTAGGACTATAACCTATAATTATACTTATCCTTAGGTCCATCCCTAGTCATACCTTATAAATATCTCTAGGGATCTCACTAATGTTCTTGCATCCTAGTTTCCAAAGGTTGACTAAACCTTTCCTCTGATACCAACTATAGAGACCCGAAGCTTGACGTACATGGACATTACATTACTTTTTCGGAATACTTAATACATAAAAAAAACATACACACAAGGACTGTAATAGTTTAGTGTCCTTGGAAACTCAGAATATAAACTTCTAATTATGTTGAAAAATATTCACCAACTCCCATAATGATCTCACCCTTTTTGTTTCCTTACCTAAAACCTTTCATCATTTCCTGGGGAAAATAAAACATAAAAAGGGTGAGCTCAAATGCTCAGTAAGGGAAAATATAGATAACATATAACAATCCATAAAAATTTGGAAGCAAAAACTTGAACATGAAATTTGAACATCAAAATCTTGAGTAAAGACATAAATCGTGGAAGTACGTAAGGCATATATCATAAAGGAACATCAATCATGATAAAATAGCATGGGAATAAAACATGTAATTATGGAAACCATTCAGCACGTTTTATGATTTCTATAGTAGCCAAGGCATTGCTTCCAAGACCATCTTAGTGGACAAAATCCCTTTCTGAATCGAGTTCACTCCTCGTTCCAGTCCTGTAACACTGAACCAGATTAACTTACCTTTCCAGCCATGTCTATCTAATGAGATATATATCATTACCCAATGCATTGGTGGAAGATATAGGTCCCACCCATCTCATAATTAAATCATTCTTACTTGTGTCACAAAATAAACATACATCATTCATAATAACCCAACAAATAAAATGGGTTTCATAAACATCATCCCATAATCACATAATCCTTATAAAATAAATGGATATCATTTCATAATAAGAAAATTGAAACCATGTAAATCATAGAGACTTTATACTTGAAACATACACTTATGAAATAATGTCATCTTATATGGAAAATGGTTTTGATAAAACACTTGAAATGATTTCTTGAGGAAAATATCCTTTCTTCTTCAAATCAATTTCTTTTCACAAAACGCCAGGAAATTTTTAAAAAAATATTTTTTTTTTAAAATATCCATGAAATATTTTTGAGGAAGCTTTATGAAAATAAGTCTTAATAAAACCGTAAAAATCCTTTCATTCCGTATAAGTTAAAAATAAACATTCTCCTCGTACTTTTGTCGGAAAAGTCAAAAACTACCTCTTAACATAAACAAAATAATGATTCCATACATACCATGTAGTAAAAGTAAAAAATGGGTAAAAATGACATACATGAAAACACTTTTAAAAACATGGACATGGATGATAATAATAACCCCAGTAAATACTTACGTATAATCAATCTCGGATAAAAATGATATTGGCAAAATTATCCCTTACCTTAGGTCTGATAAGTTTTGTACGTGTCTGAACCTCCTGTATAATGATTTAAATAATGTCATTGACTTATTACAGAAGCATATTCATTGTTATGATATCCTATATGGTTCACTTATGACTTTATATTACCTGTTCTTTTGCAAATTCCATGTTAAAGCATCGTTTTGGGTAAAATCATTCCATTTATCGTATGTGTTTCGATTTTTCGTTCTTGATATTCTTACTTATATCCTGATTTAAATAATTCCAGAATTTAAAAAATGATTTATATATAATATATATTCATCATATACATATATGTTATAGATCTATAAAAGGAATTAAATACATCGTTCATGGAGACGGTAGGCCGTACGTACGCATGAACGCTGTTTTCGTTTCCTTATTGAATTGAATGAAACTAAATAGATGAAATAAATATATATATATATATACATAAATCTAGTAGCATTATTATTTCATATATTTCATTATTATTCTTTATATAAACATTATGATCATTCATGTATGGTTAACATGGAGAATGAATCTCATCACGTTGTGGAGACGGTAGTCCGTACGTATGCATGAGCGATGATATCATTCCCATAATTATAGAATAGAATTTTAGTGGATGGTATAATATATCAGAATCAGTATGATGTTATAATAAACATATATATATATTTATTACACCATTATACCCATCCATGTAAGGTGTTGTTGGAAAAATAGATTTCACCACGGCGTGGAGATGATATTTTATACGTACGCACGCGTGGTGATTTCATTTTCCGTGGGATGGATAGATGGTGAAATAGGGCTGTTTCATAATTATAATAACATATTAGTATAGGAGTTATACTGATGTTATTACTTCATAATGAAACAACTAAAGAAGACGAAGTGGAAGAAGAAATAAAGTTGAACGAATGGGTAACAGACATTACCTCTTCTTTGAAGCGCCTCTTTGAGACCTCATCTTAGGGCACTAAAATTGGTCTTTGAAGAAGACCAGGACCTCTAGGATGTTTATATGGAAGTGGAGAAGACAATTTTTCAGTGTTTGGCCGATCATGAAGGCTGAACGTTGTGTGAGGAATAGAGGGAGTAGGTGCCCTTTTATATGGGAGGAGAGGGGAACCTTTGAAAAAACAAAAAATATTATTTTATTATAAAGTCATATTCGGTTTTTAATAGCTCCAAATTGATTTATTTAGAATCTAATGTGGGGATGGGTCTAAATCCTCTCATCCAATATAATTTAGACAATATTAGGTATCTATTTTAACCTTATCATTTATATTTAACCTTAAGTTAAATAATTTTACTTTTACCGTGTCTTCTTGTTTTCTTACACTATAAGGTTAATAAACATACTATAACAAGCCAATCGAACCCCAAGTTGTTTATTATTAATATATATAACCTTATATAAGTCATTTTTCGGAACCTTATATTTTTAGGAATAAAATTACAATTAATAATATAATATTTGTTTTAAAAACCATTTTATGTAAATTTTGACACTATTTGGTAATTGATTTTTGTGAAAATCATAACAGAGTGATTAGTTCAAAAAGAGTTCATTAAATAATAACTAACATGTCATATTAACCTAGAAATTTTTTTAAATTAATAAAAAGTATAAATTACATTTATTTGGGTATTTATAACATCAATTATGTCAATATTTAATTAATAAGATAATTAATGCATCATCATTGGGTCAAAAATTAGTTAAATTATATAATGTCGAAAAATTATAAATAAAATACCATTTTGTAAGAAATAATTTTAGATTTCTAATTAATATTTTAGTCAAATTTATCTTATTTATAACCCTATATTAATAATGAAGTAGTTGTTAAACATTGATTTTAACTATTTTCACCCTTCTTTAAATAAATTAATAATAAATTTTCTAATCTAATCCAAGTGGGCCTAAATGGTCATATTTTATTCCTAAGGTTATTTTTGGTTGAATTACACTTATCCAATAGAATTAGGAATTGTGTTAGGGTAATAATAATTTCATTTTTACCCTTAATTACCCTATTTACTTTAAACCATGGTAAAAAAAGTAAAAAATTACTCTTCACCAAAAATTATTTTCATCTCATTGAACCAAATTTTAGTCCTTGAAATTAACTGTGTGTCTTGGATATTTGAAATTCAATTCACAGAAGTGGTAAAATTTCATTTAAATGAAAAACTCAGTTTTTTTAACTACCACTAAGTGGTTTCACTATTCATCGAAAAATGACGGTTTTCTGAAAAATACAAAAAATTCACCCTAACAATTATTTGATATTCCGAATTCAAAATTGATGCCTATTTTTTCAAATTCAAAACATAGAGGTGTAATTAATTAATTTTAAAATTAATTCCTGTTATCAAAACAAATAGCGTGTTTTTAAGAAACAAAAACTATCAAAAGATTGATACTTGTTTATATCCAATTTCAACGTGAAATTAATTCCAATGTCCAACATTGGATTAAATGGTAAAAATATATTCTAATTACACTTTAAAAACAATTAAAAATATAATCTAACCATATAAATTATTGTGATGAAAAAAGTTGTTTTTAATTAAAATATAGCGTGTTTTTACTATTCATTAAAATATAAAAGTTATCAGAATAATATGAAAAATTTATCCAAAGTAAATTTTTATATCCTGATTCCAATGAAGAATTTTATTTTGTCAAATTAAAATTATAGAAATTTCAAAATCAATATTTAAAGTGGGTGAGCCAACAAAAGGCGGCAAAACTACATTTTTTTCAGAAAATACTTATTTTACTCGAAAAATTGATTTTGTTCTCATACCTTCTTCTAGAAAATGTGTAAGACGAATAATAATGTTATAAAATTCAAAATTTAGTTAATACTATTCATAACGGCTAGTTCATAATAATATTATAACCATATATCGTTGTTTAGTAAAACCTCGTATTGCGTACAACACACACTATCGAGGAAGGTCGTGATTGCATGTAATGCAAGCAAAGTCAGGGTTGCGTGTTGTGCAAGACTCCTCCATTGTTTCGTATAACAGAATCCAAACATATTTCATTTATAAATTGAATATATACATATATATACACTCAATGTTTCGTAGAATAACTACTATCAAAATTGTGTGTAACATGATCCAAGAATAGTGTTGTGTATACTGGAAGCTCATATGGTGTTGTGTATAGCGCAAGGAAATCTTGTTGTAGCTTACAACACAAGATATAAATGAAATTTAAAGAATATTTTTCATAAAATCTCAGGGTGTTACATTCATTCTCATCCAAAACCTTCCCATTAATCATCTAAACATCCTTATAAATATTATGGAGGTTCTGGTCTTCTGAAAAGACCAACTCTAGTACCTTAAAAAGAAGTTTAAAGGAGGCATGTCGAGGAAGAGGTAATCTCTTCTACCGATTATTGAAATATTCCTCCTTCTTCTACTTATTCTTTTTTAATTGTTCCATTATAAAGTAATAACATAATGATCAATAATATACTGATATGTTATTATAAATATCAAACAACACTATTTCATCTTCTATCCATCCTACGGAAAACAAAGTCACCATGTGTGCGTACATACGGAATATTGTCTCCATGCCGTGGTGTAGTCTATTTTCCACCACCACCTCTCTTGGATGGGTATAATGGGGTAAATAAATAACTATATATGATTATTTTAAAGTTATATTGATTCTGAAAAATTATACACTTCAATACAATTCCATGTTTATTGGAATGATATCATCGCTCGTGCGTACGTACGACCCACCATCTCCACGGTGTGATGTGTCTCGTTCGACATGATCTTAATTGAATAATGATTATATAAATGAATTGAATAAAGAAATATGATATAAATTATTCTAAATTTTTTTTAAATGATATAGCTATAACCTAAATATATGAATAAGAATTTATTCGAAAAAACACACATAAGAACAGAAAGTAGTGAACACCCGAATAACAAGTAACAATGAAATATTATCAATAAGAAGATAATAATATGACCATATCTGATATAATAACAATGATTATGATTATTTAATTAGTCGATGAAATTATTTAAATCATTATAAAGGATTTTCAGATATGTACGAAGCATATCAGACATAAGGTAAGTGAAAATATCGAAATCTTAATTTTTATCCGAGATTGTTTATACTTCGGTATTTACTAGGGAATATTTATCATACACATCCATGTTTTCTCAATATGTAATAATATTTCTATCCTCCTTCAATTTTTAAAATCTAATATTACCTATTGGTGAATTTTTAGTAAAATATATAAAAGGAATCTTCTATCTTTTTCAGTACGAGATACTTTTTTACATTTCCGGCCAAAGTACGAGAATAATGTTTTTTATCTTATACGGCATGAATAGATTTTTATGATTTAATATAACATTATTTCAAACTTCCTTTACAATTTGTCATGTTTTATTTTTAATTAATTTCATTTAGTTTAAAATTGCATGGCATATTAAGAAAGGAAATATTTTTTTGAAGTAGAAAGGATATTTTCCAAAAGAATGGAGTTAAATTGTTTTATCAAAATTATTTTACATCTAATATAATATAGGGATATATTTATATCCCGATTTTTAAATTGATTTGATTATGTTATGATGTAATTATGTCCTTTTATCTTATATGGTTTATGTTATAATGGCATGATGTTTAAGAGTCCCATTTTTATTACATGGGTCATGCTATGATATATGATTTATGATTTTGTGGCACACATAAAAATGGTTTCATTATAATATGGGTGGGAACTATATCTCCCTCCAATTAATTGGGTAAAGATTTATATCTCATGAGATAGACATGGCTGGAATGGAATGTTAATCTGGTTCAGTGATGCAGGACTGGAATGAGGAGTGTACTCTGTTCAGAAATAGACATTGTCCACTATGATATTCTTTGCAATGAGTCTTGACTAATAAGAAATGATTTCATATGATTATGTGTGTATGCCACAATGTTTCATGTCTTATTTTTTGATTATTGGGATTACATTTCACTACTATGATTTATCACATGTTATGATATTACGATATCTTTTCCAAGTTAATATTTTCGAAATTTTATGATCTTATGAATATGATATTTCCTTTGTTTACCCTTACTGAGCATTTGAGCTCACCCTTTTGTATGTTTTGTTTTCCATAGGTCGGGAAGAATGGTATTATGTAGGATATTCCAAAAGGGACTCTAGATATGATGGAATAAATTGGAGACAATGTAGATGCTTTGTGAACCAGTTTTTTATGTTTCCCACTTTCTAAAGACATTATACCTATACGGTCCTACAATGGTTTTGTTATATGTTTTAATGAGTATGATTTAATTCTGAATTAATAAAAATGTATGTAAAGTATGGGTCCTTATATATGGTATTAGAGGGAGGTTATAATCAACCTTTGTAAACTAGGATGTGAAAGCCTTAGTGAGAACCCTATGGATATGTATAAGCATAGAACAAAATATTATTGTTTTATAATGGCCATGAATAACCTATGATAAGACATTATGTGTAAAATTTTAATCATTATTATGTGGTTTTCCTATTATGAATAGTGTTTCTCACACTATGCTTATTCATCTTAGTCAATGGCTCGAACCTAAAAGAACCCTGTAAATGCTGAATGCAATGGAAAATGCAATGATTGTCCCCTTGAGAAACCAAACATTATGAGAGTTGGAATGAAAAATCGGGTATCCATGCTCACACAACTTTCTCAAGCTATGAATAATGAAGGACTTCCAAATGAGAAAAAGTAGTAGAAACATTCTGTTGAATCTTTTATGAGGCAGTTTCCACCCTCATTCAGTGGGACTACCGATCCATTAGTGGTTGAGCTATAAATCAGTACCACTAAAAAGATATTTCCAGTTCTTCAATGTTCTGAACATGATAAAGTTATATTAGCATAATATCATATAGAAGGTGATGTTGATCCATGGTGGAATATTATCAAGAATATTAGTGAAAGAGAGAAAATTGAGTCCATGGAATGGGATGATTTCAAGAAAATATTTTTCAATAAGTACTTCCCCTGTATTCTTCAAACAAAGATGGAGAAGGAGTTTCTTGAACTAATGTAAAAGGATGATGAATTTTTTGGTACCTAAGAATCAAATTTTACAAGACATTCAAGGTACGCTTCCGGAATTATTATCCAACCTAAGAGTGAGATCGATAGATTCTTTAGTGGCATAAAACCAAGTCTTCAAAGGGTGTTATCCATAAGGGACTTCAATAGCTACGAGGAAATTGTTCGATGTTCTATCAAGGTTGAGATGGATATTGGAGTAACCCATCAGTCATATGTGTTTGATAAGAAGAGGAAAATGGAATTCAAAGGGAAATCTAAAGACCACCCTGAAAAGAAGATGAGTTTTACCTTATGGTCAATGTGTAGAAAGACACATGGATGGAATTTTCTTAAAGGGACATGTAAATGTTTCAAATGTGAAAAAGAAGGTCTTCGGGCATTTGAATGCCGCAATGATGGGAAAAAGATTTCTAGTGATGAGAACAAAGAAAAGGATACATAGAATGAACCTCCTACACTTAAATGTTACAAGTTCAAGGAAATGGGTAATTATTCTAATCAATGCCCTAATCGAAGGGTTGTTGATGATGATCGATGTCAATACACTCTTAAGGCCAAAGACAATGTAATGTCACATGCAATTTCTATCGGTGATGTGAAGTACGATAACGAAGTGGTGAAAGTTACACTTGCCATCAAATCTAATGTAGAAAATGTATTATTTGATTCTGGATCCACCCAATATTTTATTTCTGAAGAATTTTCCAAGGGTATTGTCGTACTACCTCAGTAATTATCCATTGAGTTAGATGTGACAACTCATAATGGCATAACGGTGGCATCAAACATTTATAATTCTTCTCCAATTGAAGTTTGTGGGAAAGTGATTCATGTAAACCTTGTGATCCATCCTATAGTGGAATTTTATGTGAATCTTGGCATGGATTTTCATTCCTTATATGGAGCTCATATCCATTGCCAATGAAGGGAAGTCACATTTCATATTCCCGATCAATCTATTATCATCTATCGATGCAAGGATGAATATAACCTTCCAGTGGAAATTTCGTCCATCTTATGTGTCTTGATTCCAATAAATAAAGGTTATTTATCTCAAATGGTTGGAGATAAACTCATGATTAAGAATATTCCCATTGTATGAGAGTTTCATGATGTATTTCTAGAGGAATTACAAGGTCTTCCACCAAATCGTGAAGTTCAGTTTTCAATAGAACTCGTACTGGGTTCTTTACCTATTTCAAAGAAAAAATATATAATGGCCCTAATTGGGTTGTAGGAATTGAATAAGAAAATCCAAGAGAATCTTGATAAGGGATTCATAAGCCCTAGTGCATCAACTAGGGCAGCACCTGTTCTGTTTGTTAAAAAAAAGATAGATCAATGAGACACTGCATTGATTATCGAGAACTTAACAAGATCACTATCAATAAAAAATATCCTCTACCATGCATTAATGACTTATTTGACCAACTACATGGAGCTCAATACTTTTCCAAGATTGATCTTCATTCAGGGTATCATCAATTAAGGCTAAAAAAGAGGATATACCAAAGACGTATTTCTGTACAAGGTATGGATTCTATGAATTTATAGTGATTCCATTTGGTCTTACTAATTCCCCTGCTATCTTCATGGATCTAATTAATATATCCTTTAGAGACTATCTTGATCAGTTTGTGGAAGTCATTATAGATGATATTCTTGTCTATTCAAAGAGCTAGGAAGAACAGGAAGATCACATAAGAATTGTATTGAAGACCCTGAGAAAGGAGAATATTTATGACAAATTTACCAAGTGTGAATTTTGGCTTCAAAAAGTTTCATTTTTGGGTCACATAATCTCAAAAGAGGGGATATCTGTGGATCCAGCAAAAACCGAAGTTATCAAAAGATGGTCGAGAACAACAACAGTAACTGAGATCCGATGTTTTCATGGTTTGGCTGCATATTATCGATGTTCTATGAAAGCTTTTTCACAATTATCTAATCTACTCACAAGGTTGACTCGAAAAGGAGTTAAGTTCGTGTCGATAGAGGAGTGTGAAGAGAATTTCAAGGAGTTTAAAATAAGTTTATCCAGTGCACCTGTGCTCACACTACCATGTAGTGGAGAAAGGTTTTTGATCTATAGTGATGCATCCATGAAAGGACTCGGGTGTGTTATCATGCAAAATGATATGTTTATACCATATGCCTCACAACAGTTGAAAATCCATGAAAAAAGTATCTAACTCATGATTTGGAGTTAGCTACGGTAATCTTTGCATTAAAGATTTGGAGGCATTATCTTTATGGTGAATGGTGTGATATTTATACTAATCATAAATGTTTAAAGTATATTTTCACACAAAAGTATCTGAATATGAATCAAAGAAGATGGTTGGTGCTGATTAAGGATTATGATGACTCAATTCATTATCACCCTGGGAAAGAAAACAAGGTGGCAGACACAATAAGTCGACAAGACCATGCTAGCTTATCCATGATGAGGATCACAAAAGATCTAATATTTATGGATTTACAAAGGATGGATCTTGTAATTATAATATAAGGAGAAAAATCATATATTTCTCAAATGAATGTCCAACAATCTATACATGTGAAGATTAAAGAGGCACATAATGAAGATGTAGAGTTACAAAAGATGGTGAGAAATGTTCCTGAATTTTACATTGATTGTGATGAAATAATAAGGTTCATAAATCGGGTTTGTGTTCCTCCCATCCTAGAATTAAAGAAGGAAATATTGGATGATGCTCATAGTTATTTATTCTCTATTCACCTTGGAAGCATTAAGATGTATAGGGACCTGAAGGAGTACTTCTTGTCGGCCGGCATGAAAAGAGATGTTGTTGAATATATCCCTTGATGCTTGGTTAGTCATCAAGTTAATGTTATGAGACAGAAGTCTAAGGGGATGTTACAACCATTACCCATACCAAAATGGAAATGGGAAAACATCACTATGGACTTTGTCACTAGACTTCCTAAAACATCCAAAGGCAATAATGCTATCTGGGTTATAGTTGATCATCTTACAATATCGACACATTTCATTACTATTAGAGAATATTTATCTCTTGATCATCTTTCCAGGATATATTGTGAAGGAAGTGGTAATATTGCATGGAGTACAACATTCCATTATATCAGATTGGGATATGAGGTTTACCTCAAGTATTGGCTAAGTCTTCAATATACTCTAGATACAGTGTTGAGTTTCAGCACTACTTATCATCCCCAGACAGACTATCAGTCTGAGAGGACAATTCAAACTCTACAAGACATGTTAAGAGCTTTTTATATGGATTTAAAATGTGTTTGGGATCAACACCTACCTTTGGTGTAATTTTCTTATAATAATAGCTTTCACGGTAGTATTCATATGACTCCTTATGAATCCCTATATGGAATGAAATGTCGAACTCCAACATGCTGGGATGAAGTTGGGGAAATAAAGCTATTATGACTTGATATTGTTGATGAAATGGAAAAAAAGGTATGATCTATTCCACAACACATAAGAGCATCTCAGAGCCGACAAAAAATTTATATCGACAACCAAAGAAATGTCCTAGAGTTTGAAGTGGGTGATAAAGTGTTCTAACGAATATCTCCTTGGAAGAGAGTAATGAGATTTGGAAAGAAGGGCAAGCTGAGCCCTAGGTATATTGGTCATTTTGAGATACTGGATCGTGTTGGGAAGGTAACATACCAATTGGCACTTCCACCGAATATCTCTCTAGTTCATGATGTATTCCATGTATCTCTCATGAGAAAGTACATACTTGATCCTTCACATGTACTAAGTTCAGAAGTTATACCGCTGGAGAAAGATATTTCTTATGAAGAACAGCCAATAGAGATTCTGGATCATAGTGAAAAAGTCCTACGAAACAATACCACTAGCTGGGTTAATTTTCTAAGGAGGAACCACCAATTAGAAGAAGCTACATGGGAACTTTAGGATATGATAATGGAGATTTATCCTCATCTGTTTGTTACGAAGTGACGAATTTCCGGGGCGAAATTATTTTTAGAGGTGTAGAATGTAACACCCTAATATTTTATGAGAAATATATATATTTTTTTGTCATATGTTATACGCCACACCAAACAAATCTCTCACTACATACAACACTGGCTCGGCTTGCGTTACACGCAATCGCGACCTTCCTCGATAGCTTGTGTAGTATGCAATACCGGGTTTCACTAAACAACGATATATTGTTATAATATTATTATGGACTAGCCGTTATGAATATTATTAACTAAATTTTGAATCTTATAACATTATTATTCATCTTACACATTTTTTAAAACATGGTATGTGAACAAAATATATTTTTCGGGTAAAATATGTATTTTTAATAAAAACGCAGTTTTGCCGCTTTTTGATGGCGCACCCACATTAAAACATGTTTTCGACAGTTTTATAAGTTCAATTTGAAAAAATAATATTCTTATTTGTAATAAATATATAAAAAGTTAATTTCAATAAATTTTTCAAATTATTCTGATAAGTTTTATATTTTAATGAATAGTAATAACACGATATATATTAATTAAAAACAACTTTTTTCATTGCAAATATTTATATGGTTAAATTAAAATATTGAATGGTTTTAAAGTATAAATAGAATATATTTTTACCATTTAATATAATTTATTTCATTACCATTAATTTTACATTGAATTCATAGGTAAAAACATTTCAATCTTTGGCAATGTTTTAAATTTAAAAACCCGTTTTCTTAACAACAGGATTAATTTTAAATTAGTTACTGCAACTTCTGTGTTTTAAATTTTGAAAAATGGATTCCATAGTTTAATTATGTGGGTTAAAATTATTTTAATAGGTTACTTTTATTTTTTTGATATTATGAATAGTAACTACGGTAATTTTTATTTTCTATAGTAAAAGGTAAATCTGGTAATTAAGGATAAAAATAAGATTATAAAATTACCCTAACACCTGCCAAAATTCTAATAGATGACTAAAAGTAGACCCACATCACTTAAGGGTAATAATAGTTTAATTTAATGGACTTTTGACCATGAATATAATTTAATTATTATTAAAACCAAAGAAAGTGATAACATGTCAATCTCTTAAATCTTATAGGTATAATAATTTTAATTTAGTGATAAACTTCTTGATACTTCAAAAATTAATAGCCTCCTGAAATATCATAAAATTATATACACAATTTGAATTTATTTAGAATTTTTATAGATTAAATAATAATCATTAAAGGTGACACAATAGTGATGTTGATATTATTTTATTGATTAAAATATCAAATAAATGGTTTTAAAAATATTAAAATAAATAATATATCAACTATTTAATGTGCTAAAATAATTTTCTAGATAAATATGACATTTTATGAATTTATTAATGCTTTTATTTCGAACTTATCTTCTCTGAGGATTTTATTTAAACTCAAATAAATGAATAGTGTCAAAATTGACAGTATTGTTATTTTATAAAAATAACAAAATATAAAATTTCTTAAAAATCACAAAAATATTTAAAAATTATAAATTAAAATTTATATTTTATAAATTATTCAATTATGGACAATTCACAACACGTACAAAATTATTTATAACAATTTAGAATTTAGAATCTTATTACCACAAATAAAATTAAATTGATTAAATTAGTATAAATCAAGTTGATAACATTTAAAATAAATTCCCAACACATTTAAATTTTATAGGATGATGAGATTACAACCCAATATCATCTAAGCTTTAGATTTCAGTCATTTTGGAAGTTTTTATGTGGGGTTTGAATTTATTAAAAATTAATATTTTTGGGGTTTCTAAAGGTGCCCCTCTCCTCCCTTATAAAAGGGAACCTCCTCCCACTCCTCTTTACACAACTATGAGACTTAAATCTCGGAAAAACCCTGAAAATTACTCTAATAAACATCCCTAGTAATATTCTCGAGGTATTGGTCTTCTCAAAAGACCAACACTAGTCCATTAAGAGGATGTTTAAAGGAGGCACGTCAAGGAAGAGGTAATCTCTTCTACTGATTTTTTCATGTTTCTTCCTTCTTCTACTTCCTCTTATTTAGTTGTATAATTATAAAGTAATAATATAAGTATCACTCATATACTTATATGTTATTATAAATATTAAACAACCCTATTTAATATTCTATCCACCCTACAGAAAACGAAATCACCGCACGTGCGTACGTACAGAATACCATCTCCACGTCGTTGTGTAATCTGTTTTCCACAACCACCATACTTGGATGGGTATAATTGTGTAAATAAATAACTATATGTGATTATTTTAAAGTGATATTGTTTCTGAAATATTATACATTTTAATACAATTCCACAATCATGGGAATGATATCATCGCTCATGCGTACGTACGGCCTACAGTCTACACGATGTGATGTGACTCGTTCGACAAGATCTTCATTGAATAATGATTATATAAATGAATTGAATGAATAAATATGATATATATTATACTAAAATGTTATTTAAATGATATATCCATAACCTAAAAATAATAATAAGAATTTATTCGACAAAGAACGCATAAGAACAGAAAGCAGTGAACAGCCGAATAATAAGTAACAATGAAATATTACCAATAATAAGATAAGAATATGACCATATATGATATCATAACAGTAAATATGATTCTTTGATAAGTGAATGACATTATTTAAATAATTATACATGAGGTTCAGATACGTATGAAGCATATCAGACCAAATGTATGGGAAAATCTCGAAATCTCATTTTTTATCCGAGATTGTTTATACTTCGGTATTTACTGGGGAATATTTATCATACACATCCTTGTTTCCATAATGTGTAATATTATTTCTATCCTAATACAAATTTTTAAATCCAATTTTTCCTATTGATGAATTTTTATTAAAACATGTGAAAGGAATCTTTTGCTGTTTTCTGTACGAGATACTTTTTCACTTTTCCGGCCAAAGTACGAGAAGTATGTTTTTATAAATTATACGGAATGAATGGATTTTTAAGATTTCATAGAAAATTGTTCCATGAATATTCCTTTACATGTTTTCAAGTTTTATTTTTAATTAACTTTTTTTAGTTTAAAATTTTATGACATATTAAGAAAGCAAAAATGTTTTTGAAGGAGTAAGGATATTTTCCTCAAGAATGGAGTTCAAGTGTTTTAAAAAAATTATTTTCCATCTAAGATAATATAGGTTTCTATTTATATCCCTATTTTTACATTGATTTTATTATGTTATGATGGAATTAAGTTCTTTTATCTTATATGTTTTATGTTATGATGGCATGATGTTTAAGAATCCCATTTTTATTACATGGGTCATACTATGATATATGATTTATGGTTTTGTGGCACACATAATAATGGTTTCATTATAAGATGGGTGGGACCTATATCTCCCTCCAATTCATTGGGTAAAGATTTATATCTCACGAGATAGACAAGGCTGGAATGACATGTTAATCCGGTTCAGTGATACAGGATTGGAACAAGGAGTGAACTCGGTTCAGAAATGGAATTTGTCCATTATGATATTCTTGGCAATGTGTCTAGACTAATAAGAAATGATTTTCTATCATTATGTGTGTATGAAACAAATTTTCATGTTTTATGTAATGATTATCGGGATTAGATTTTACTATTTTGATTTATCCCTTTTTATGATATTATGATCTCTTTTTCATGTTTTGATTTTTGAAATGTTATGTTCTTATGAATATGATATTTTCTTTGATTACCCTTACTGAGAATTTGAGCTCACCATTTTGTATGTTTTCTTTTTCCCAGGTCAAGAAGAAGGGTATTAAGTAGGATATTCCAAAAGGGACTCTAGATATGATGAAATAAACATGAGACAATATAGATGCTTTTTGAACTAGTTGTTTATGTTTCCCAATTTCTAAAGACAATATACCTATATAGTCCTACCATGGTTATGTTATATGTTATAATATGTATGCTTCAATTCTGAAGTAATAACAATGTGTGTAAAGTATGGGTCATTTAATCGATGGTTCTTGGTAGTTTAACTTCAGGAAACTCGGACGAGGTGCATTCACTATATACTCCTAGGACTTACATAACTGACACACTTTACACCTTGGTGAAGGGAAGGCACCAACAACACTGTGACTAGTGGGTGTCGTGGAGTGATCTAATGGGGGGAGCATGTTATCATTTCTATGAGAATATTAAATTTCCGTTAGTGTGCCTCTGTGAAGAAGTATGAGGAGAAACATTGGAACGGAATGCGATTCCCAAATGATTTTGTTGTCACGTAGTACAAAGCTGGAGGGTCACATGGGAAAAGGAGTTGCAGAGCGAAGAGGATCATAGGTATAAGCTTTGTGAATCTTTGGTTCTCCATGTAGTGGAGGGTCATTGCGCAGGGGTTTGCTCCAGGAATTAATGTGGCCTAGTATAGGCATAGGGCATGTGTTCATACGGAAGGTGATTCATGAAGTGTAAAGGCATTCGCGGAGTAGTGCCTCGAAAAGCAAGGGTAACCTGCGAAGCAATGTTCTTTATGAAGAAAAATGGCCCTGCCTTAGAATATGGGTAACATGTTCATTGTGGGACTTCACGAACCATAAGTGCTCCATGAGTACTCGATCCCCCTTGGGGATCCTCTTCCATTGTGAAGGCCAGTGGGAAATTCAAAGGGAATACCACTTCCAATAGGGGTTGAATTCAAGAAAAGGGGGAGGCACTTCATGATGCAAAAGTACCTTGAATATCTCATGGTGCATAGGGCAGAAGTTTCATCACGATTTGAGAGATAAAGAATGTAAAATGTAGGATGATCCGTCATTCGGTATCGAGGGGAGCTTGGTATTTATAGGCAACAGGCGTCGCGAAGCAATGCTCGATCAGTGCAAAGAGACGGGGAATTTTTTTGTAACTGTGGAGTTTCCTTCCACTTTACTTCATTGTGGATTCACAAATTTCATAGGAGTTCACGAATTGTCCCAACTCCATCTGTCATGGTTGCTTCGCAAATGTCAAAGGGGTTCGTGGAACATCCAGCCTCCTTCCATCGCGGAGTCTTCACAAATGTCAAAGGAGTTTGTGGAGCGTCCTTCCTCCTTCGTTGGCGGCATCATCACAAAGGGGAGAAGCTTTGTGCCCATCGTGGTGCTCGGGATTTTTGAATAGGCTTCGTGAGGCAGCCTCTAAGGATGATCGATTTTTTATGTTCTTCTTAAATTTTGGTTCCAACAAATGCCCCCCCTCCTCAAATTGGGAGCCGAGGACAAAGTGATGGTAAAATTCTGAGGGTTAATCACCAAAATCCTATGGTCAATCATGATGTTGATTTTTGAAGGAGGCTCGTGGAGTAGAGTTGTGACGTGTGAAATAAGCGCCCTGCGAAGCTCGCCGTGATTGGATGCACCTCGAAGCACCAGGGGTCCTTGCCTATAAATAGGGGTGGTTGACCACTATTTTTTCCTTTATCATCTCTACATTTTGGCCTCTAGTGCTCTTGATTCATGAAGCTATACGTACTCCATAATTGGGCTATGTGAATCTGGGCTTCTGCTTCACGGCTCACAGTGAGTCTTTGACATCGCAATGGTACACTCTTTGTCTTGTGTCTGAAGGATGGGGCAAGGCTCCGTGAACTACCTTCATGAATGAACTTCACAAAAAAACTCCTCAAATGAGCTCCAGGAACCAAATCCCAAAAAAACTCCCAAACTCAAAAACTGAATGGCTCACAAAGAGGCTGCTAGGGGGGTCCTCATGGATGCCACTAAGGGGGGGAACATGGCGTATAGCTTGGGCCTAGGGGAGGTCGTTTGAAGCCATTATGAACATAATTCTCTTGTGGAGTTGTTGTTGGAAATCCAGAAAGACTACCCACTGTGCAGGAGGTTGCCTATGTACGACTTCGGCCTAAGGGATTTTGTCTTCATCCTTAATGTGAGCAAGGATGAATTAGCCTATTGGTTTAGGAGCACACCTTTCCAGTGCTAGTGGTTCAGGGTGGCTGACGGCCATGCCTGCTAGGACGTCACACCCGTCGACACTAATTCGATGTACAATCAATAGAATAATGTTTACGAGAAGGGAATGTAGCCAGAGACATCTCCCATGTTGTACCAGACTATCTTGAAGGTAGCCCTGAGGATCATGGGGAAGGGGTTGTCCAATGAGTTGGATCTGCACCAGGGTAGCAACATCACAGATGACTGGGCATGGGCCTACTTGGAATGTGCCTTTTGTGATGATTTTGGGGCAGATCTGAGGCGAGTGGGCCTATATGAGGTGTCTTGGGCTTCCTGATTCCATATTTATCAGCCAAAGCATCTGATGTCGGAGTAACTTAACAAATGGTCCTCGAGGACCAATACCTTCTATTTTCACCGTGGAGTGGTCGACATTAGTCTATGGGACCTGCACTAGATCTCTGGGGTCCCAATACTCGGGGTGATATATGATGAGTTCCTCTCCGCAATGGGTGCATTGGAGGATCTGGAGAAAATATCACCGCTGGTGAGGGCATTGATGGATCTGGTGCTGGGAAAGGACAAGGAAGCAGTGAGAGACATTTATTTTAGATGGTGGTTCAAGCAGTTCAGAAATATTCTGATAGATAAGTAGTTTCTGGCGAGGCCTTGCACTTTTTCAAAGGGGGGCCAATGAGGCAAGGAGCACTCATACTCATATCTTTTGGAGGACAACCAGTAGAAAACCAGGGGATTTAGTGTCAACACCTAGTATCAACGGATATTTAGGTTGGTTGCATTAATTGTAGAACTCATATGTGGTTGAATCATGGCGGTGAGGGACACAAACAATGGGCGTATGACCAAGCATGTTTATCATGGAGTCCATATTGGCTATAGGAGGGTGGGTCAACATTCAGGATCTTGATGCTCGCCATGTTGTACAATATGCTGTGGCATATCAGCGAGGGAAGAATCCATAGAGAATATGCAGGCCATTCCACCTCTTGTAAAGATGGATAGTGGCTCACATTAGTGGGAATCTATGAATATCTGAACCCCATATTCCCTTTGGGATCGAACATGCTCCCGTCCATTCTGGAATGTCTCATGAAGCTTTCTGGCCAAGTTGATTGTGCAAGAGGTATTGAATAGGGTTTGGATGGTAGAGGAATTCAACATTCACTTATTCATGTTGCCAATAGTTGCTTTCACTGATGATGGAAAAGCAACATAAGATCACTGGTCCTACCTCCTAGCCTTTAGAGGGGGAGTCTTGGTGGCATTGGTGGACTCTAAGTCCCACTATGAACCATACACCCTGTTCCAATAGGCAAGGTAATTACAGTCTATGCAGTGGTTGACCTATAAGTCTACATGGGAGAGCATTACGAGGATCACCCATGTGTAATGAGGAAGATGTGTCTCATGTTCACATGGGAAGATATGAAGATGTGAAAAGAGCTTCCTCTTCCCACGACCACCTTTAGGTTAGTGAAGGAGTATGCCAAAAGCTGGGAGGTGACCTACCTGGAGGAAATGCTTAAGTGGACAACCATTCGGGCCGGTGATGGGGTCCCTCCCCAGCCCCATGGTCGGGGTTGAAAATCAGCAAGGAAATCTCACGGTGGAGGTTCATTCATGGAGGCGAGTGCCACACTGGTTGAAAGGGAGGCAGTGGCAGAGGATTTAGTGGTGGCAGCGGGCCCAGCAGTCCCGGAAGAGCAGATTTATCTGGAAGGGAGGCCACCAAAAGGATTCCATAGAGTATCCACTCAGGCTTTGTGGAAGAGGTTGCGTCATATAGACATGCCGGAGTATACTATGTTCCTGATGGTTTGGGACATCTAGGATGTCAACATGCAATTCCTTGGCCCATCCATGATGTGGAAAAACCTAAACCATCTCGGGATGGATTTGCTGAGAATAGGCCCTGTCTGGGCTGGCTTTTAAGTGTCCCAAGCGGAGGGGGTGCAGTACCTGGCTTTGATGGAGGACTTCATGCACTCTATGGGTTCTCTATGTCCAATGAATGATCGGGTCAAGGTATTTCTAGATCGTACTATCACCCTACAGTTGGTGGCTATAGACTTGAGAGACTTGTTCCTTAAGATGGAATAATCGGAAGAATCCTACGGGGGGTCAGCTAGTGGAGGGAGTCCAATAGAGGGTGTAGTTCGTGATCAAGACCCAAATCATGAATAATTTACAGAGCCCTTGAGATAAGATCTAAAGCCTCTTCCTCAGGGTCTTTTTCCATGACATTTTGGAATCCTTAATAATATTTTAATTGTATAAGAGGGCCTTATACACAGAACTCCCCCCCCCCACAATAGATGTAGATATAGGGCCATCAAAATCCACGCCCACTGCTATAGAGATTAGTTCATCTGGTGGGTCCATGAAATTCGAGGGGCTCCCCCGGGGCATTCATACAACCCTATAATATACATAGGGCCACGTCTTGGGGTTCCCATTGTAACAACCTAATAATGAGACAAAGAATTTGATCTTTGTAAGTCTCCTTTAATAAATTTATGAATTCCACCCATGAACATGTTAACTAATGTTCATGCCCCTTTTTGGTATGCATAGTTCTTCAAATGGAATGGGATGCCTCGGCGGGGCTGGATAGTACTTCTGCCGGCACCTTTCCTATGGGAATGTCGATGGTTGTAGAGGAAAATAACCAAACTGACCAAGCTGCGATGCTCCATATCACTGGAGGGACCGTTAGAATGGTTGAGCATGAGATTATTGAGGTGGGATCTAAAGAAGAAGATTGATTCGATAACCCAATTCCCACTATACCAGATCAGACACCAGATGTGGATCTTTCTAACGAGTTCTTGGGGGGTTTCCCATGTATGATCCTTCTGACCGTGAAGACTGAGATGAGATGACCTATAATGAAGAGGATATAAACATAGTATGTCACCGATCATGGAAGCTGATCTAGTGCTACATCGATGACACCCCGAAGTACAATGGCTAGATCATATGGAGATTCTTCGCTCGCAAATGCATGAAATGTGTTCTGGGGGTGGTGGAAGCCCAATGTACCCACATGCTCTTCCAAGATCTCATGATAGAGAAGATTCAAGAGTATTCCCATGGCATTGGAATGGGTTCGAAGCCGAGAAATGTGGTGAACATCAAGAGGTTCCCGGAAGCTAAAAATGAGATTCAAAGGCTACAGTTCTGGGTGTATGATCATTATGCTTTCTTTACCACACATTCAAAAATTATATCGCGGAAAAAGGCCCAACTGGAGGAGGCAGGATACCACATGAGGAAAGCCTCTGTGGAGATGATAGTTATCTAAACCAATGATGAGTGGTCCTAGACATAAGCTTACGAACTACGGCCCATCGCTGTTGAGGAGGATCAGGAACAAAACGGGTGACATTGAATCCTAGATTCCACAAGCTAGACGGTGGTGAAGCTGCAATGAATGTTCAATGGGGTAAACCCATCCATGGGAGGGGTCGATCCTCGGGTGCTGTAATACTTGAAAACCTTCAAACATACATTCAGTCATAGATTATTTTATGCCAACTACATGCATGAATTCCATTATTTGAATTCATTTATTGAATTCTCGTAATATTCATGCGACATCCAGTGAATAATCCCTAAGATCACATGGGTCTATCCCAATGCGAGAAACAATGAATTACCACTTTATTATTCCATCCAAATGTAGGAGTGAAATCCAAGCTTCAGGCATCTTCTAGTTTAGAAAACCAATCCGGATTTCTTACGATGAAAGGGAGAGGCCTGACTAGAGAATGATGTTCCCAGAATAGTTGAATCCACATTTCCCAATGTGTTGTAGCGCACAAGGGGGGTAACACCAGGGGAATTGAACTTAATCCATACATAGGGAAGTGGAAAGTGTTAATCCTGTTTCCCCCTGTTTTATACATTGTGAGGTTGGTGTGATAAGGAAGGATAAATGTTGACCATGTTTGTAACATAGTATCCATATTGTATTAGCCTGATATATGGATAACAGATGAGGGCCGATGGTGGACCATGTTCAAAATATTGGGCCTGACTTAGAATGTTATACATTAGGCTTCCATCATTTTTTCCCTAGACAGTTGGTGAGCCATAAGTCGAGCATCCATACTGTAGTGGGGTTCTTTTAGATGTTAATGGGGAGGAGGGTCTGAATTTAGGGCACACAAATTATGGAATATGGAGTGGTGAGTAATTATAATGGTGTCCAAAACTCCAAATATTATGTCATTGTGGTGGAAACACATAAGGTGGGCATACCGGTCTGATCATGGATCATTCCAATTTACAAATAGGATCCCTCTCATGAAGAAGCTGACACATCCCATCACTGTTGTGGGGTATCCCGGTCATGTTCATGGTAGAGCTGTAGTTTCATGGTTCCCCGAAATAGTTTGGGCCATGGGGCTAAAAAATAAGGCGAACCAGATTTCTATTTCCCGGGGTAGGACCTAGAGGCAAGATGCCTAGTAATTCCTACGTATCCCATGAGGATGGTAATAAATATGTATGTAGTTATTGATGATGTCATGAATTTTAACGTCATGTGGCAAGTACATAGAGTGATCATTGTTGATGGTCATAGAGCTCAAACCATGGGTGGTATGGAATGTGGGAGACATATGGTGAGATAACTGTAATACCCAGAGAGAATGGGGACTTGGGGTCCAGATAACAATGCGTTCGATGGGGAGGTTTTAGGTTGAGGAACAGTAAACGAGGGTTAGGCTAGGCCTGAAGAAAAGTGAACAGGTTCTCTTAGGTTTCCCATAAGGATGGGAATCAATCCAAACATATTTATAAGAGGTTGCAATATAAGTTACCTACACCAGAGATAATAAGGTCATGTGGGTCTGGCCCTCACACCATAAAATAAGTGGCATTTGATAGGTCTTGTTTTTTCTTTAGGGTGAATGGGTGGTTCTTTTTGTGAAGAGTTGGACCTAGAATAGAAAGTCCAGGCATCACCACAGGAATCAATCCATATAAATGCATTGAAAAATTTTGTGGTGTGTGAATGATACTAAACATGATGTCCCCTCGAGTGAGGACACAACGATGTAGTGCCGTTTTTTGTCTTGTGGCCAGGAAAATAATGTCATAGTTTAGCGTTATGTGATGGGACCAACCTGACATTTTAACACCATGCAATCAAGGCACAATAGTTTAAATTCATGTGGCACTAGGCTGCATAGTTTAATGTTGTATTTCTTGGATGCTTCAAAGGAATGCGTGTGATGTGATAAAGAATAGATGACGTGAATGGGGACAAGGTCCACATCACACCACATGCTATTTTGTGGATGGAACCTCGGGAAGAGGGGATAGAAAATGTTAGAGAATAGGATGCTAGACGTGTGGGTGAGGCATCTAGGTGTCTCTACATGTCCCATAGGGATAAGTATCAAGCTATAATTTGTTCTTAGTGTACAATTTAACTTCATACAAGACGACATACAGTTTAATGTCATACGAGACCAGAGATAAGAGGGAATAGCTCCTAGAAGGGGTGTATGTAGTGTGGTAACTACAAACCCCACTTGAACAAAGGCATAAACCCACACATGCCACACCACACAGTCTTATAAGAGTCGAGGCCTAAGAGGTAGAACATGAGAGATAAATTAGTGGAACTAGAGCTAAACCCAATGAAAAAATTTGTGGGAATTTATATGTATCCGATAAGGATGTGAATCAAGCCTTACATAGTTCTAAAGAGAGGATGTATAAAGAGATCTTAATTTAAGGTTTTAGATCTTAGACTATGGAGAAGTGGAACTCATCCTAGTAGGCAGAGACCTCGATTTAATTCCTAAGACCACATGAGTCAAACTCGTTGTGGGAAACATTGGAAGAAGAGGTTGTTGCATCACATAGAATACATGTAAAGGGGAAGTCATATCAGTGCCCTGAATGACGCCTTACTATAGATTTGTCCCCCTAATGAAAAAATGTGCACTAAGGGATGTTACCAATAGCGTTAAAATTCTACATTAACATGATTTGGTGGAAAACGATGTGAATTATTTAACTGACATTTAAGGCTTGATGTGGATGGAATAAGGATGGTGGATAAATGTTCACGGTGTCCGAAACACATCATCCCTATTGTGTGACTGGAAATGAGACAAATAAATGAGCATCAACCGCTGACCAAATTCAAAATTTGGGACTTGTATTAATTTTTTAACTAAAACCCTCGAGGATGTTGGATCATAATGGTATGAGAGCACTTGGTCCAAGCATCCATGCCATTTGGGGGTCCCTTTGGGTGATAAAGATAATGAAAGCCCAAATGAAGGGAAACACAAAGCCTGAAAATAGGTAAATTCATGCCCATGTAGAATCCGGCAATCCAGGTTTTAAACTAGAGTACTCATGGGAGGAATGGTGAATCACCGAAGAGGGTAAAGGGACCCGACATAAGAGCAGTCCAGTCGAAAATATGAGTGTAAGGAAATAGAGAGAGGGGTGCTTATAAGAGTGAGAGGTATGTGGTCTGATTATTAAAAACCCGAAATTAGTGGGGACATAAACCTATACAACACTATATACCCCTCTTTGGGAAGAACTTAGGCCAAGGGGCCAAGATGAAATAGAGGATTCTATGAGACGGGGTTGGAGCTGATGTCTAGAAATTTGTGCGGTCTAATGTATCCAATAGGGATGGGAATCCAGCCACACATAGTTCTAGATACGGATAATGTGAAGTTTATTTTCATGCAATAAGGATGGTGGTTCTCTATGTTTAGGGTCGTAGGGAATAGACCATAGATTCCTATTTTAATGTCACATGCCAAGGACAAAGAAATGGAGAGAGTTAATCATCATGTCTATGATAAAACAAAAAACAGAAACTATGATAGATGATAGATGTTGACCAGGTTCGCAACACAGTTTCCGTCCTTATGTGATTGTAGTTTGGGGGAATATAATTGATCATCGACCATTGATCGTATTTTCAACACAATACTCGTATCAAATTGTCACTCTAATTCCTTGAGGATGTTGGCCCAAAGTGGTAGGAGGGATCTTGGGCCGAGAACCTTCACTATTCGGGGGTCCTTTCTGATTTTGAAGGTTATAGAATCCCAAATTATGAGGCTCGAATTGAATGGTGGTTCATGTGCTCAATGAAAGGAAAATAAATGATGGAGGGATGTATAAAGGTTATATGTATGGCATGAAAAAATATCCCGACGTGAAAAATGACGGGATTCCATACCACACAGCAAAATCCAAAATGAGAACATGGGCCAAGGGGCCGAAAGGGTCGTCGGACCTGAGGTCGGGAATCCTGGACAACTGTAGCCATATGAATTCATGGGCGGTCATTGCCTCATCATTGCTCTAAATCCTACATGAGCGATGCTCGGTGTGGGAAACAAGGAGTAGGACTAAGTTATCCCCCACATATAAGGATTTTACAATAGGACTCAAGTTCTTTCCTGAGGTAGATTTCAATTTTAAGAGACAGTGGAATAGAATGAACCACTATACCCAATATTCAGGACATATGGGGTGGCGAAAAAAAACAAGGATAACTATTGACCATGTTCGAAACATAGTGTTTGTACCGTGTGACCTGAAATGGGAAAAAATGAGTCTGGACCACTGAACATGATCGCAACATGGGACATGCATCAATTTGTTGTTCGAAACCCCCGAGAAAATTAGCCCGAAATGGTAGGAGAGCCCTTAAGATGAGAATTCATGTCTGTCAAGGGCCCTTTTGGATGTGAAGGACAATAGAGTACCTATTAATGGGAGTGTGTGAAGGATAGACATTCCCATGCATTTAAACATAATGATGTATAGTGAAAGAGGTGGAAGTCTCTAGGGGGTGGGATGTATGGTTGGGTCATGACGAACACGTCTTGAATTAGGGAGGAAGCTGACACCAGAGCGTGGGTTGGTACCCGAGGGGAGATTCTGCTGTTTAGGTTGGGCCAAAAAAATGTATGGGAATTCCTATGTATCCCATTAGGATGGGAATCAAAACATACATAGTTCATAGAGGCCATGAAGTTTAATGTCGTCTGGTGAAAACGTTGGAGAATAGAATAATGATGAGTGAAAAAATGGTGCAATAATTGAAATATCGACATGGGTGGGGCCAAAGAAGCCTACACTACACCATGTAAGGATCCTCAAAAGGAACTATACCCATGGGGGATAGTAAATGAGAAGTGTTTTGGGGTTGGATTCAAGAGGAAATTTCGGAGCGTTCCTATGTATCCCATGCAGATGGGAATCAAGCCATGTGTAGTTCATGGAGTTTTCATGTAGGTTAACGTCACACAGCCAAGACGATGGACATTTTAAGGTCATGTATAACCGTTCACAGTTTAACATTGTGCATGATGACATACAGTTTAATTTCATGTGGGATGTAGCAGTTTACGGTCATGTGGGACCCTTTGTCTCAAGCAAAGTATTTCATGATGAACATGGAATTGGTGGGAGTAGTTATACTCTCACCATCCATGATAACTAGGGAGTAGGAAGACATGGAGTATACTTCGTGAACAATATAAGGTCCTTACCATTTGGGAACGAACATGGGTGGTTTCCTACTAGGTATCATTGGTGTCTTCAGAGACAACACCAAGTCGCCTTACAAGGAGCGAATGTGAACTTTCTTGTTGAAATATCTTGCTATCTAGTTCTGATTCCTTTTCCAAATTGTGCATGGAATGAAGCCTAATCTCATAGAGCACATCTAAATCAGCCAGATGGATTTCATCTAATTTATCCAGTGCATTATAATCATAGATAAAAGTGTGCAATGAGGCAAACTGAGTCTCGATTGGTAGGACGACCTATGTTCTATACACAGGTGAATATGGAGTCACCTGGGTGGAATTGACGGTCATCATCCGATAAGCCCAGAGGGTGTTGAGGAGCTTTTCCGGCCAACTCTTCTTATTATGACCAACCATTGTCTTTAAAATGTCAGGCATGTTCTTATTTAATGGTTATATCTACCAATTTTCTTGCACGTGGTAGCAGGAGGTATGGTTAGAACGGATGTTGTACTTAGCGTACAATTTCATTAGCTCTTCTGCATGAAAATTCTTGTCGTTATTGTTGAGGATGGCATGAGGGACTCCAAATAGGTAGATGATGTTGGTGCTCACAAAGTCAACAATAGAACGTTCCTTGACTTCTTTGAGTGTAACTCTCTCTGCCCACATGGAGAAGAAATATACAGTGGTCAGGATGAACCGACACTGGAAAGTTGTCTCCCGTAGATACGGTCCCATGACATTAGGTCCCCAGATCTCGAAGGTCCTATAGTACATGGTAGTGTTGAGAGGCTCGTGTGGATGATGCAAAAAGTTGGCATGAATTTGTCACACATGAAACCTCTTGGAAAAATCAATGCATTCATGCATCACAGAGGGCCATAAATACACTAGTCTCTAGATTTGGTGAGACATTTTTGGCAATGTCTGATGAGCCACATAGGAATCAGCATGAACCTACTCCATGACTTAGGAAATATCAAATCCTTGAATGCAACAGAGGAGAACCCCATCAAACCCAAGCTTGTAGATGATATTCTCACAACTATGACCATCCTGTAAGGTAAATTGTAATGTGTGACATCGAATTATCTCATGCTCGGCCCGATCTATTGAGAGATTACCGGGTGTAGGCTATTCAACCAAGGGTATCCTCTAATTGGGAGGTGATTTCATCATTGGGTCAGGGGGACCTAGGGGACCTAACGTGGAGGTGCTGGTAGTAAGGTGGGTTACCTATGGACCATCATCATTATTTGGTGTGGTGGTAGAAATGATTCTCATGTGTGCCACATGGGTAATCAGATAATCCAGTTCGGGCTCAACAAGTTATTCAGCTATGCTGTCTAGGGTGTCAGCCCGACCATTCAGAGATCAAGGGACATGAGTAACTTCTATCCGAGATAGGAAGTAGTCCATTATCTAGAGAGTGTGTTCCAAAAATGGAATGAGTTCTGTCTTTCTGATGACATATTCACAGTTGATATTCTTGATTACTGGTTTGGAGTCTCCTTTTACAAGGAAATGGAGCACGTCAATCTCGACGGCTAGCTCGAGGACTGTAATGAGAGCCTGATATTCTGCTTCATTGTTTGTGAAACCTTCTAATAATAGGAATGAATATGGAATAACACCTTGAGATGGGGTAATGAACATGATAGTTAGGCCTAATCTATTGATTTTGGGGTCAATGAACCTTATAAAAGTGGGGCTCCGGGAAGAACCATAAAAGATCACTTTTCAGCACGACATGGCTTGGTCTACAAAGTGGATTGCATCATCAGGAAAATCCAGGTCCAGAAAATAGTCCGCGGGAGTCGGATGGGCAGAAAATAAATCTTCCAATGCCTATCCCTTGATAGCCTTCTAAGGAATGAACCTGATGTAGAACTGTAAGAGGATTACTACCCACCAAACTTGATGACCTGTTAGAATGGGGTGAATCAAGATGTACATCAGTAGATCTACCTCTACACTAGCCCTTCCCTATGATTCTGCAGGTAATGTTATAATTTTTGTACTTTGAATATGACCTCCAGACAACCTTTCATGATAGGGGAGTATCGGGTCTCCGTATTGAGGATCATACGACTTAGGTAGTATAGGATGCACTATGTTACCTCATTGTTCATCTGGGAGAGAAGGGTGCTGAGAGATCATTCCATGGTGGTCACATAAAGGACCATCAAATTTCTAGAGAAGGGTTGCATTAAGATCAGAGGATGGAGAAAATACCGCTTGATTTCCTCGAACGCAGTCTGAAATTCTCTGTCCCACTAGTAAATAGTACCATTCTTTATTAGAATAGAAAATGGCTTACACATTCCATCCAAATTCACAATGAATCAACATATGTTGGTAAAGTTTCCTTAGATGCCCCGAAGTTCCCAAATATTGCTCACGGGATACATATGAATGATGGCCTTGATCATCTCTAGGTCAATATCGAGGCCCTGATATCTAACAACAAAACCAAAAAACATTCTAGAGGTGACCATGAAGGCACACATCAATGGGTTCATCTTTGGGTGGAGGGAAGATAGGAATCCTAACAATTTCTCAAGGTCCTTGAGATGGTCCTGGTGCTGGTGATATTTGACCACCCGATCGCCACATAACATTCCCCCAATGTTTTGGGGACTGGCTTAAATATGCGATGCATAGCTCGCTGCTAGGTGGAACCTGCATTCTTCAGTCCAAATGGAATTACATGGTAATAGATTGTACCATGTGGTTACCTGAAGGTAGTATACTCCTCATCCTTAGGGTCCATTCAGATATGGTTATACCTAGAGTACCCATCCATGAAGGACAGGGCTTGTAACCCATACGTATCATTGATCAACAATACTATCACAGGAAGGGGGAAATCATCCTTTAAACACTAACGGTTGAGATCCCAAAAGTCGATATAGAATATTATTTGTCTATTCATCTACCTGACTGATATAATGTTGTCGCACCATTGGGGGTACTAGACCTCTTTAATGTAAATGGATCTGATGAGCTTGTCAACCTCAGCCTCAAACATGGCATCGTGAGAAGGGTGTATCTTCCTGGGAGGCTTCTTGATCCCACGATGATTTACCTAGAGACAGAGGAAGTGGATGGATACATGAGGATCTAATCCTATCATCTCACCATAACTCTAGGAGAATACATCATGATGCTGCTTCCAGAAGTCCATTTACTGTTTTTGTTCTTCGTGAGTCATAACAGCACTGATCAGTGTGGGTTTTGGGTCCACCTTTCTACTGAGGTTTACCTACACCAATTCATCGTCCGTGGTAGAGATTCCCTCTTCAACGTAAGGGGGAGCATCCTCTATATCCACATGTTAACATATAATGTAGGGGTCATCGGTGGGAGGAATTTATTATGAGATGACATATCCTGATGAGTTGCTGATACTAGCTTGAGAGGCAATGGACACTACATTAGTAGATTCTTGTTCTACCAAAACCATAGTGTTGAATGTTGTTGATCTGATCCCATTCGTTTTCCGGCCCAGGGGGCCACACATGATGATATTGAAGTAATAATGGTGTGTTTGTTTGATCTGGTTAATTCCATCATGAAGAAACAAGAAAGTATGACTTATTGTCATTGCCATGGGGTGGACATCCCAATACCGTATAGGAGTAGGGGGATCCGGGATCACTGAGTCCCAATTTATATAGGAATACTAGGTGATCCCATGATGCCACTTGGACTTTGGAATGTGGTTCCCCTTTCACAAGATACAACAAAACATTTCCCCAAATTAGGGGTTGTGGCCTCCAATAATTCAATTTGGAAGATGTAAGCATCATATAGGCTTGCCCATGGGTTGGTTGCAACCGCAACGGGCTCAATTTCACTGGCCTGAATCTGTTTGTATTTATTTTTGTAATGGTCGGCATCCTGGTAGCTAGCTTCAACATAGTCAATGGGAGACGCATCATCTTGGAGTATGCCTACTCGGCCATTTTGGGAGTACATGAATCCCTATTGATATGAAGAAGGGACTGACGTGTGTAGGTGGAGCCATGGCCTTCACATAAATGTGTTGTAAGAAGTGTCATGCAAAATGACCATGAACTTTGTGTTTGCTACCATATTGACAAACTGGGTTTTTAGGAGATTCTTACCAACCGGTGTCTATTCCATCCTGTCATAACCTTGGATTTTCATTTCAGAGGGAGTCAGATCATTCTCAGATAGTCCCATCATATTGAGTGTCTGTGTCGGGATAAGGTTAATCCCAGATCCCATGTTGACGAGGAAACAATGGATTTCCATGTCATTTAAGTGTCCAGTGATGTGTAGTGGGCAAATGATCCCCATTATACGATAACCATCATCTTCTTTGGGGATGGAGATAATGGCTTGACATTCAGCATTCCCAAATACCTCAGCATGATAGGCCTTTGAAGCTGTTAACTCTGTCTCAAACTAGAGGGGGCTTCTTAAAGATTTGGTGAGGGATTTACGCATATTAGGAAACGGGTGAAGGGCCTCGTGGATAAAGAGCCTAACTGGAATTATGGAAATATGGTTGAGTACATTATAATTTGTTTCCATGTGTGGAATTATAATTAAAAGGGTTCTCTCTATTACAAAAGGTAAGGCATGCTTTGTCGGGTGGACCGACAACTGACTGGTGCTGGGAATATCCCACTACTTAGTAGTTAAATCATGTGAAGTGACTATTGGTTGGGGGCCAGCTGACAGAGACCATTCTGTAGTGGATTTTGGCTGATCATGGTGAGGTCTGGGTAGCTTTTCAAGATCCAGTAGAACAAACGGAGGTGGAGGCGGGCATGAAAGTATCAAATAAGAAGACCGTGTGTGCTGAGTTCTACGTTGTGACTACTGTCTGGTTTCAATGGCATGCATAGCCTATAATGAAGTGCTAATTGAGGTTCCTTGATGATCCATATATCTATAGCTCTTCCGACGCTGGAATCATATTGGTACATTGGAAATATCCGTCTAGAACTCCCCATCGTCAGGAATCATGTAGGGGTTTAACAGTTCCATGGTGTTAACCGAAGCATACCCTTGACTATCACTTGAAGAATCATCCGCTACCGGACTAATTCTCAGAAGAATCTCTATATCTGGGTCATGATGTCACTAATTTTATGGAATTATGATGATATTGTTAGGGGCTTTGTTTTCCATTGTGTCGTTGACGCTTTCTCTTCTGGGAAGATGGTGGCTGAGATAATGATGCAGAAGTAGTGGTTTTGGATAACACAACTTTTGAATGCTCTGGTCGATTTAGGCATACAAAGATAATAACATGGGCACGAGTGACATTATTATAATCCATACAGTCATCATACTTATCTGACCCATGATTGGGGACTTTTTTCCACTCAACATCGCTTTCACTACCACTATCGGGATTCACAGTAACACATTCCACTTGTGTCGGGGCTGGGCCCAATCTGACAATGTTATTGTCAACTTGGTCATAGAGGCAGTCCATGAACACATAGCATAGTTTGATAGTGTGCCCCTGGATAAGGTTATAATGGAAGTAGTTGGGTAGATCGGTGAGGTTCGCCTCTTCAGGCGTCCTAAATCCAGGTAAACTTAAAATCCCATGCTCCAAGGTGGTTCAGAAATAGCCGGGAACCTGATCCTCGTTGAACGAGTATGTCTAGTTTGATCTTCCTGGGATGGGGGACCTTGGAGCCAGATTCTACAAGGGGATATAGGATCCTGTCAAGGAGGTGAAGTCAGATTATCCCTCCTCGGAGGTGGAGGCACGTTGCGCGGGGGCGTTTACTGATTCGGAGGTAGATTCCACTAGGGCGGAAGCTATATGTGCAGTGGAGGGCCTCTATGAGGCTGCGGAGGTGCCTCCAATGGTAATAATTCCAGTTTTCCAGGGGACTATATTTGTCCCCCTATAGTGGGATCATATCTGGAATCCATCCTCGTGGGGATCACGATAGGCAATGGACGTTCCAGGATGGCTAATTGTAGGGCTTCTTCATGGTTCTTGGCATTATTGGAAAAAGCTCAGAATCTTCCAAGATAGTTTTGGGTGATAATAAAGGGGACATGTTTCGTCTTGAAATTCCCCACACACATCATCAGTAGTTTCTCTTGATTTAGGGGGATGTAAAGGGTGTATGGGAGCCCTTTCCACAAGGTGATAAAGTACGTGACACACTTGTCAGGTATTTTCTTGCACTTGAAGAGGTATGTGATACATGTATTCTGAGTGGTGTAGTTGAACTGGTACAGAAATTGCCTCTGAATATCCTTTCATCCAGCTAATAACTCGATGGTAGCTGGTTGTACCAGATGAACATAGTCCCTTTCAACGTCTGTACAAAACATTAGAGTTTAGTGGCCTCTTTCTGCGCTAGAGTTCCAAACATGGGTCCACACTACGAAATAATGTTGTCCAGATGATGTAGTGGGTCACCCGTCCCATTGAAGGTGGAGAAGGGGGGATTTCTGAATCCCGGGGGTGCTGGCATATCGTCGAACCATGCCAGATATAACATTCCATCAGGTGGATATTAAATCTGTCACATTTCCAATTCCTCAATGTGGGCGATGAGCAATGAAATTGGACCATCTTAACATGGGTACCTGTTTTGATGGGGATCCCCGACCACCGGTTTGTTGGTGGGTTCGTCAATGTGATAATCAAGCCCAACATCTCCTGGAGTGGCTAGTTGGGTGTCCTGAAGAGCAGCTAGATGAACCTGACCTGGGTCTTAAGGATTGTCACACCACTCTGGAGGATTTGGAGATATGTAATGTGCCTTCATTACAAAGGATATAGCATTATCCCTACCTATGGGGGCAGGATAATTAGATCACATGGAGGAAATTCACTAAGGGGAACTTTTGTCTATCCATAATGCCCCATATAAGGATTGCCGAAATTTTGTCCTTTCTCAGAAACACTTTAAGCTAGGAGTTCATAAACTGTCTTCTTGTTCTCCATGAGTTGTTGACACAAAATGGCTTTTTCTGGGTCCTCCCCTTTCTTCTACACAAAGCCAGTTGGGTCAGAGTGATTAGTGGCTCGGAGATGCTATTTTCCCTTACTGGTATTCTGGCTGAGGACTAACACCTTAGTGGTCATTGGGAGACTCATCATATTCCTCTCCTTGTGAGTGACCCTTCCCAATGGATCCAATAATCGTGGAACACACTGAGGGAGTAGGTCCCCATAAAGGATTTCCAGCACATTCTCCCCTTCTAATAGGCTGGTCATGTTGACCGTGACTCTATTTGGGGGATGTCCTCTATATCACCTGGCAAGTTGGGCTGCCACCAGATAGGGATAAAGAGGAGAGAAACATACTTCCACTATCCACAGATCTATATGTAGAGAGAAACGTCTTTGATAATCCTACAGTTTACTTGAAACTCTGAACGCATCATTGCTGGGGGGCCCTACATTGACCTGGTGAATCAGGGAGCTAGGCTACAGAGAGTGTGGGAAAATTAACCAGATGGAATTGCTTTCTAATTCACTAGAAATGTTCTTGGATCATAGGGTAAGACACTTCCTGGTGACGAATGATAAAGCACACCGCCTAGTATTTTTGATGGAAACACTCGACTACCTCTTGGGCATGGGATTCCGGTGCACAGAAATTCGGCACTGCAACTGAAAAAAACATCTCAGAGACATGGTCCAATTCAAGGATATCCCATAAGCTCTTCGACTCGGATTCAAGGCCTTCCCCATGCTTTCCCCATTTGTTAAATGGAGGTGGCTGAGGAACGGGCAGTGGTACAGAAGCAGACCACTAGAATATTAGGCTGGCAGGTGGGGAATACGGCGAGCGGGCTGAAAAACCGCCATATCTGGGGTTGTCCTCCAAAAAATTCAGTGACTTAACAACACAAAACGGTAAGAATGGATAAACACCAGTGTTTCTAGAACAATGAATATGACTACTTCTAATAGGATACTTTGTTTCTTTTCCACCAAAGGTCCCCAGAATAGCACTCTGTTATCTCTAGTCGAGGTAGGGAGTCCGTTTGATGATTACGATGGTGACTGAATAGTTGTACCTTGAGGAAATGATATATTTTAATCTTCATGGATGTACCTTTGGATGGAAGAGGGAATCCGATGGACTTCTCATTCATGAAGTATGAGGGTGATGAGAATTGTTCTTTCATGACCCTTGACACAGAGAATCTAGGCGAGGGTTCCATCGCTGATTCATATTCTACCTCAGAATCTGAGAATAAGATTGGTTTAATCATGGTATGAATCTTCTAGGTATTAATTCTATAGCGGTGATGGAATTCCCTCATTCCCCAGGATAGATCTCGGGATATGGTATATTTCCAACACGAGGAGGACCTTCTTCCGTACTAGTGTCAGGGTGGAGATGATTTTTGCCTGAGTAGTTCGGGGTGTGAGGAGCACCCAGACAGATATCAAAGGGGACATAGGGAGAACCTCCGTGGGAAGTGATGAAGCAGGTAGGACCTCCACTGGTTCTGATAAGAGAAAGGGTATGACCTCCATTATTGTTTCTCTTTGAAGCATCAGCAAGAGGAGGACCCTTGTATGTGTGAAGCCGATCACGTGTAGGACCTCCGTGCTAGTTACTGGTGGGGCGAAACTGATGGTCACCTCTCTGGTTGCTGAATCTTGGAGGACCTTCACTAGCTACTATAAGAACACAGGGAGGGAACCCACACTAGATATTGACTACATGTTCATCCTTCCAAAATCATCGGTCTGTGGATGGAGGAATGACTCCATACCCAATGTAATGAGAACTAGAGAGGCTTCTCTACCAAGTTTCACTTTCATGGGGAGGACCCTCATTTGGATTGAAGGCAGAATGGGGAATACCTCCATACCGAGCTTAGAAGAATGGAGGATCCAAGATCTCCATGGTGGAAATACGGGGAGGACCTTTGTATTGGGTGATGCTACCGCGGGTTGGTCCATGACTAGTGATCCCAATGAAGATGTCCAAGAGTGTCGACCCAGCCTACCTGTGGGGTAGTTGGGGCCTCGATCCAGGTTCTGTATATGAATTTCACTGCTTATAATACACAGGGGTATGATGATATATATCTGTGGTGGTGTGAGACATATCAATTGTTGATGTTGACTCCCCTTGGCGGGCCTCCTCTTCAGCTTGCATCCGACGCTTGCATTGGGTAAACTGGAATGGGGTCGGTGATGCAGGCACATGGCTTAACTGCTCCTTGACTCATGGGACCTGGTGGTGGTGTGGGAACGACCTAGTGGAAGCCCTCCTTGGGAGCCCCTGAAAGGGGATCCCGGTCAGGATGGCCCAGACATACCCCACCTCATTGGCGTAGGGGATGGAGTCGTCGAAGCGTTCTGGGGAGAGGCTCCCGAAATTGTTGTGCGTCGGAGTAGGGAGAAGTGGCTCCCTACGAGGACCATGGGGGAGATGTTGGTGATGAGGAAATGATGCCTCTAGATCTTGGAGGGCCATATCCTGAGTCGGGAAAATCCACTTCTCTTAGTACCAGTGGATGAGGTCATTGATCACTCTTCACTGATTGAATTCATACAGGGAGATATGTCATGGGTGCCCAACGTTTGTAGATGTGGAGATTGTCGTAGATGAGGTGAAGCCATGTGGGACTACCGCATTAGCATTTCCCATGCCCCTGTGTTAGTGAATGGGCAGTGATAGAACTCATGAGGCATAAGCTTGGTTTCAGAAAATCAGGTAGATTGACCCATAAGTGCTGAAAGAAAAAGAATCTATGACCAGTGCCCCAACACTATTCTATTATCCACGTGTAGTAAGAGGGATCCACCCTGACAACATCGTAGATCATTATGTCCAACATTTAACTACCCCAACTTCAAGTGAGTTTCACGCTAGGCACACTATTTTCGTTACAATACCTGGTGTCAGATAACTGGATCTGGTGTCACGCTAGTGTATTGATGTCTCAAACACTACTAATATCAATATTGAGGATATGAATCCTTCACGTCGGGTTCATCATTTCGATTTCCGATTCTTTCGTCGTAATGTGTGCATCCCTCTATTTAATGCGTAAGATGTTATTTGTTTCCCAACATTCCCACCTTCCAAAGGCAAGCGTCATCCTACACTTATTTAGGGACAGTTTCTCCTTGATCAAAAATGGATGATGGGATGTCAGTACCTCCTTCCATGGATTTCTCCTTAGAACTCATCACTTAGTTTGGGTCTACCATATAGATTAAGTCATTTTATATGAAACTCTTCCTAGTGCATTTACTTTATTGATGATGGATAATTACACAACTTCGGTCAGGTCAATCAATATTTTCTAATCAGGGTAGAAAACATTAGTCAGATAGTATTCACATTGGACATCACTGGCATGTCTCGATGCTAGAACACTGGTGCATCTATCTTCTTTCCCTTATTATAAGGGTTCTTGAGGGTGCGGAAACATGAGGAATACCACATTGAATGTGGGGAATTATATGCCATGGGCATGTCCAGGAGGTTTTTCTCAACTTCCCGTGTCTAAAATGGAGAATGTCATGAGTTTAACGACCAACAGAGATGAATCTGACTTATCAGAACATTTACCAGAGTAGATCAGATGGGTGAAACCCTTGGAGGATACAGTGATTTGGGGGGGAGGGGATGAGTTGACGTTATCTCACCGGTATGCAGTGGCCTGAGTAAGAATCAAGGTGGATAATGGACTGTCGAGTGAAGTGGATGGGGGGATGAGATAGAACTGTCATGAAAACATCGGTGATGTTGGGATTGTTCCTCGAAGAGACTTCCTATGTATACCTGTGGTAGGGAATCAATGTCTACGTAGTTCAGTGGAGCGATGGGACCCCAAATGAGGTGGCTCGAGAGAATGGGCTCTTAGATTGGACCTATAAGAAGTAGAACCCCTGGGTTGGGGAATGAACTTAACGAAAAACATTGGATCGAGGGAAAGATCCAGCGATGGGCTTGAATTGGAGAGTACACATAGGATAACAAACAAATAATATTTAGGGTCTTGCGCATTGTTAGCAACCCAGGTTGGTCTGACGCCACTTGAAAAGACATGATATATGGGTATCAATAATGTTTATATAAACGGATAACCATTGATTGGGGAATACAACGTATTACCATTGAATGGGGATCACAATGGCTAACCACTGGATGGGTTACAATAGAATACAACTGGATGGGTCACAATGGAATACTATTAATTGGAAAATAATGGATTACCACTAACTGGGAGACAATGGATTACTATTAATTGTGATTGAATCTCATCAAGGTTTCCTACATACCTTTCCTGAGAAAGGATCAAAATCGACCTAGTTCATATTTGGATTGGGAACCGACGAGAATATTGCTAGAACCAATGGATGTTGGGCATGAACCTATGGGAGGATTCCTATGTACCTTTCCTTGGTAAGGATCAATGTCAACATAATTCGGGTATTATTACTTGTTAAACCAATGAGAAGATGGTTGGGAATAATAAGTGATGAGCTTGAACCTCAGGGAGGCTTCATATGTACCCTACCTTGGCAATGATCAAAGTCCACATTGTTCAGGAATGGTTTTGGTGCACCAACATGAAGATGGTCGGGACCAATAGGTGTGGGGCATGAACCTCAGGTATGCTTCCTATATACCCTACCATGGAAAGTATCAATGTCCACATCGTTTAGGTATGGGTTGGGTGCACCGACTTGAAGATAGTCGGCACCAATAGGTGTTGGGCTAGAACCTCAGGTAGGATTCCAATGTACCCTTATTTAGTAAAGATCAATGTCCATGTAGTTTAGCTTAGTTTGTTGGGATTATGGTCTAAGGTGAACCAAAGGGGATTCCACGGTCTATGCTTAATCTAAGCCCACATGACTCATGTTCGGTGTGGGAATTAAGAGTCAGTTGAGACCTGACAATCACGTCACGAAAGGTGCATCCATGAGAAGTGGAATGGGGATTACACATGGTTAGCTACCCAATAAGGAAACAATTTATTATGATTGGAGTGGACCATGGATATGTAAATTGGGACTTACTCTAGGATAGAGGCATGATGGTGATAAATCCTAGCAAGAGAGGGGCAGGAAAACAGAGGACTCTATGACCCTCTCGCCTCTTGGTCTTTGGAAAGGAAGAATATAGGACAAGTAGGGGTACTAACTCCCACAAAAAAGGCTAGGGGCACAAACCAAGGTGGTTTCCATTCCCCGTGAACAAGTGTCTCTCATGTTGAGAGTATCTCCTTCCATGCGAGGAAGATCTCACACTCATGGAGATGAGCGAACGTAGAGAATGTTTGATACGGGGCACCCCGTGTAGAATGCATGGGGTGAGTTCAGAGTTTAATGTCATGTGCTAAGTTCTATGGTGATTGAAAGTTTAACATCCTACAGCTAGGATGAGGTGTGTTCACTCCACAAACCTTGGACTAAAATAACTGGCACCCTTTACACCTTGGTGAAGGGAAGTCACCAGCTACAATGTGACTTGGGGGTGTCATGGAGTGATCCAATGGGGGGGTCCACGTAAGTGTGGTATATGAAGAAGAAACATCCATTTGCGTGCCTATGAGAAGAAGCATGAGGCGAATCAGTGCAACAGAAATCACCACCCAAGTGATTTTGAATTCAATTCATACAAACCCAGAGGCTTGCACGTGAAAAAGAGTTGCAGAGCAAAGGGGTTTATAGGTAGAAGCCATGTGAAGATCTGGTGCTCCATGTAGTGGAGGGACATTGTGAAGGGGTATGGTCCGAGAATCCCCTCCCAAGATGACATCCCTAAAATCTACCACAAAATAATCCATGTAATGATGGAACACCTGCAACATCAACACCATGAAGACCACTATTGATTTTTTGAGACTGAATTCCATAACTAGATACTCATATATCACATACCTACTAAGAAAGGCGGTACGAGGTAAGTGTATAGGTAAAACATGCACTCAGTGATAACCAGATCTCAAATTGATCTTAGAGAATACCTGATATCCTTAGAGAAGGTCAATGATATCATCTATTTGTTGTAGAGGATAACGGTTCATAACATTCAATTGGTTCAATTTCCAATAATCCATGCATATCCTGAGGGTATTCTCTTCCTTTTTCGCAAAAAGTAATGGTGAACCCCAAGGATAAGTACAGGGTAATCTAAAACCCTTATCCTCTCAATATTCATTCTTCCTCTTGAGTTCTTACAACTCTGTGTATCCATACTATATGGTGGAACGGATACCGATGAAGCTCCGGGTACAAACTTGAAAGAGAACCATACATATATTACAGGAGGTAAACCAGAAATGTCATTCCGAAATATGTACATGAAATGATCATCCAATTGAAGAAAATCCATTTGAGGTGTCCCTTGATCACCCACATATAAACTAGAAATTTGATCTATCATCCCACTCTCCCCTCAAATCTCAGGTCCATCTTAGCTTGGCTAGACATCCCATTCACCCTTCTGTAAAAACAATCTACCCTCTATTGGCGTAAAATTCACCATGATCCAATAACAATCAACAAAGTACTGAAAGCACAATATCCAAACCATTTCAAGGATGGCATAAAATACCATCATTTACAATATATAGATATCCCAAACGAAGTGAAACCAACCAATCTCAAGGGGGCACACCTTGAACTTTTATACACCTTCAATTCTAATCACTATCAGAGTCTCTAGTTTTATAACATCATCAGAAGTGAGAACATAGAGCCCAAGGATATCTAAAATAGGAATACATATAAAAAAATGTGGATCCCCTATATATATATATATATCATAATATGCTAAAACATATGTGACTATAATAGTACCTTTGAAAGTAGAATGTCTGGGATCCTTCACTTTCTTGGTTTGATGTTCTGTAAATGTTGGGCTTATACAGTTGAACTGTGACATAGCCTAAATTCCATTAGATGATCAACTGTTTTGTCTATGAAAACCTAAAGTGTTTCTACCACATCCATAACCACCACCTTAGCCAGAGTGTCATGAAATATTCATGTTCCCCGACTAGTGAGAAGTTGTTGGCCTTCCTCCTGAACATGGAGTCTAATGCAGATCCTCTCTCACTATATGATGGTGGAAATGTATTGTAGAAGTTCTATATATGGACCATATTGCCACATTATTAGCATTAATTTGGTCTATCCGGAAATATGGTTTCATGTGCCCAATGTTTTCACATAGGTATCACTTCACCTACCAACCTGGAGAAACGTTCTGACTAATAAATTAACCACGAGTAAGAATCATATGATGCTTTCTACTACCTATTGAGATAGTAGCATATCTCAATCCCAAACTACCCAATATCAAACCTCAATATTCCCACTAATTCCTCTTAGTAATTATTTCCCAGTTTAGTATTATATATACAGTAGTCAGTCAAACGATATTCACTTGTTATCGGATTTCATTACTAATACCATCCTCAAATTGCATATCCTGTGAAATATTGACTCCAATTAAAACATGTGTGAAGCACTGGAGATTAGTAAAATGAGCTGAGTCATCCATAACTGATACAAACCCACTCCAGATGCATTAATTTCCAAGATTTTTTATCCCTCAACATTTCAGGATAGAAATAGTTATAGAAGACTCTCTGTAAGTATTCCCAAGGCATATCTTGACAATTCCTCATCTGAGATTCCACATCCCATCATATCGTAAAAGAATAACATAGTATATATGTCAGGAGATTAAAGCTCCTCTTAAGAGGTGTCTCTTGATATTCAAATATAGATAACATGGTCTCTATCTAGGACTCTACAGCCTGACTTCCTCTATCCTTAGATAATTCTAGAGTATGTTTCTGATTGAACACTCTAATAAGCATTTCCTTAGATGTAGCAGTTTGTGGTTCCCCTAGAAAGTCTTCATAAAGCACGTGATGTTTCCTCATAACTATGAATCAACACCTTTGTCCATAAAAACCACTAGTTCCTCAGTAGTCATGAAAGGAGTACCTACTAGTATCCCACGGCCTACCACCTCTAGGGAATACTCATTTCCACCATTGTAGCATACTACCAGAGGTCTTCATGGTGTAATTCCTCTGTAAAATCAATCACATGCACATCATTATAAGTTTATTCATCATTGTACATAGTTCAAGAGAACAAGAACCAAATATGAGAATAAATTCTTCAAAATTGCCTAAAAATTGGGTACACAATGTGTCGAAACAAAACACTGTATGAACCATTAAACTCTTACATGGGTGCGTAGCTCTGACCACCTTGTTCGTGTAAACATACTAGGTACATGGTGTGTTAGGATGACACACGGTGTGTACTCAGGTCTTCCTTCTTAACCATGTACTTTTACATGGCAAGCTCCACACGAGTCTTCCTATGTAAAACTAAACATGGTGTACATTAGTTACACAACATGTTCTAATCATAACACGATAACACATTCGGCTACATGGTCATCTACTACACATAGAGTACTCAGAGTACATGGTGTGTACATGAAAAAATATCTTTTCTTCCTGAATAAAATAACAAATGGAGTGTTTCATAGGACCATATGCCATGTTGTATGGATTTCCAGATAGTAAGCCTTAGAAACGCCCCTGAAACCCCATTATTACAAAATAATGCAACAGTGTGAAAAATCCTGATATGTAGGGGCCTATACACCCCACTGACCAATGTTTTGAATCACATATATCACATAATAAAAAAACATCAGCTCATGGACGATTCATGATTCAACAAATTCTGATCCCAGATGGCTGATAATCCACACAGACTAATGTTTTTCATCCATACTCTTCAACCATAACATATACCAATCCACCTATCACAACAAAATGCATATCTATCAGGACATCTATCACAATAACATGATATCAGTAATGCTCACTAAATGACATAAAAAATAATGCATTGAATTTGATTTCAAAAAAGTTCCAACATGATTCATGAAATGGAATACCCACATCTCATCATGATGCAATAAAATATATCCACAATGATATCAATAATAATAGCAGCAAACATGTGCATCACCCAATGGTGAAATCGAATCAATTATAACAACAAAAAATCCAAAAATCACATGTGAATTTAAAGAAATTTTATTTCACCTATAAGCATTGGTAGATAATCCAAACCAAAACTCAATACCCAATCCAATTTCATTTCTATCTCTTCCAATTGATGCCAAAAAATCATGGAAACCAGAAAAGAAACCTGCTCGGATAACACATTATAACATCATTGACACATATTCCACTCAACTGGTGCCACATACCAGGTTGGCCACATGGCCTCAAGAGCATTTCCCTAGACACCTATGTCTTTTGACTAGTAGTGACGTCCTAAGTTGTGATAGAGGGGAAACAATTACCACATTGGCAGATTGTAACACAATGGAATAAATAATAATACAATAACGCAAGTAGTAAACAATAGACAACTGTAATAAACATTAAATGGATAATAAGATAAATAACCAAGAATTGTTTCATTCAAAATATGAAAAATCGTTTTATATGATCTATGAAAAAAACCAAAAAAGTACACTACATTAACATACAATATGTCTTAGAAGTACTGAAATAAATATAAAGAGACTATGAAGCATCACAAGCCTCATCTCAGTACCATTCTCTCCTACTCCTGATAATAACATCCATTACCTATAGCTAGTCACTTTCCTTTATCAACACCAGCAATCATATAATCTGTTTGTGCCAAAAAAACAGGACCCAAACAGGGTGTGAGACTAAATCCCATTAGGAAACCACAAAACCTATTTGATAATATACTAGTGAATATATATATATATATACATATATATATATATATATAACTAGAAGTTTACAACAGTGAAATCCGTGAACATTTGGAATTCAAAAGAAATCACAACAGATGTCTTAGAATACAATTCAATCGAGTATGGGTGATTACCGAATCCAAGCTTCTTCATGGGCTTGGTAGATGTATCAATTTTAATTTCATCTCATTACTCAATTTAAAACATATTTTGGTCCGAAAAAAAAATGTAGAATCCATGTATCACGCCAGATGTGTTTAACCCAAGCCATATAACCATGGTATAATATAACACCAAATTGGATCAAAAATAGCTATATAAACATTTCAGTACTAAATCAGGGTAGAAACCCAGTGTATAAGAATTTAAGCATGTGTTAGGTTAAAAAACCGATATATAAGCATTTGATCATTTATGAGGAAAAATCCTGATGTATATTCATTTCATCATAAAAAAAACACTAGAAATTTACACTATTATATGGTTAATAAAGTAATAACTCACATCAGCATCAAACATGTTGCAATCTTTACATGTAACCTAACTATTAAAAATATTAACCCTTGTAAACTCACATGGTAAATTCATTCAATAAATCAACTTCCTTTTAAACAATCCTAAAATGTTAATTAAAGTCATTCACAAAGGCATGTCAGGACAAGCAGCTAAACATTAGTCATCTAAGGGAAAACACACCCAAAGGGTAGCCCTCAATCAAGG
The DNA here is from genome assembly GCA_963277665.1 of Viscum album. Taxonomy (NCBI): domain Eukaryota; kingdom Viridiplantae; phylum Streptophyta; class Magnoliopsida; order Santalales; family Viscaceae; genus Viscum; species Viscum album. Next base: position 184,802,261 of record OY728133.1, on the reverse strand, counting down.
TTAAAAATTTAAAATGTGGTTTATAATTATATAATCAATTACCTAATAAACACTGGGTAATAACATTAGTCATTATTTAATTGAAAAAAACTAATAAAATGGGTACACAACACTATGGCCCATAAAATCAACTAAAAAAATATGCGAAATACATGAGACCACCTACCTCGTACTCGTAAGACTCTTCTAATTCAGCGTCATACGCCTCCAGATGGAACACCTGGTTCATAAAAACCATATAACCCACTAGTGATTTTGTGAGACTGAATGTTATAAAAAGATACTCATATAACCCATACTTACTAAGAATGGAAGTATGAGGTATTTCTATAGGTCAAACACACACTTGGTGATAACCGAATCTCAAATCAATCTTAGAGAATACCCAATATCATTGGAGATGATCAATGATATCATATATTCATTGTAGAGGATAACCGTTCTTAACTGTCAATTGGTTCAATTTCCAATAATCCACTCATATCCCGAGGGTACAATCTACCTTTTATGCAAAAAGGACCAGTGAACCCCACAGATTAGTACTGGGTAACATGAAACCATTAGCCTCTCAATCCTCTTGCTACCTCTTGAGTTCTTACAACTCTTTTGTATGCATACTATATAGTGGAATTAATACTGATGATTCTCATGGTATAAGATTGATAGGGAACCATTCATCTCTTACTGGAGGTAAATCTGAAAGGTCATTCGGGAAGATGTCCCTACCATGATCATCCACTTGAAGAAAATCCATTTGAAGTGTCCCTTCATCACTGAGATATAAACTAGATATATGTGCTATCTTCACACTCACCCCTTGATGCTTGGGTAAATCTTGGATTTCCTGGCCGTCCCATTCACCATTGTATAAAAATGATCTACCATTTAGTGGCATAAAACACACCCTAAACCAATAGCAATAAAAAAGGACTAAAATGACACTATCCAATCTACTTCAAGGATCTAATCAAATCCCATAATTTCTAATATATAGAGTTCTAAAATGAAGTGACACCCACAAATCTCAAGGGGAACACCTTGAACTATTGCACACCTGCCATTCAAATCCATAACAGAGTCTCTAGGTTCATTACATCATCAGACGTGAAAACACTGAGCCCTAGGATCTATACCAAAGGAATAGATATTAAACATTTTTAGGTCCCTATATCAAAATTCGAATAAGCTAAAACAGTGTTGACCATAATAGTACCTTTGATTGTAGAGTTTTTGGAATTCTTCTCTTGCTTGGTTTGATGCACTGTGAAAGACTAGCTTGTAACGCAGCCCTGAGACATAGCCTAAATACCATGTGGTGATTAACTTTGTTTTCTATGAAAATATAAAGTATGGATACCTCATCCACAACCACCACCTCATCCTGAGTGGCCTCACATATTCATGTTCCCCGACTGGTGAGAAGCTGCTGGCCATCCTCCTGAACATGGAGTCTGTGCAGATCCTCTCTCACTAGTTGTTGGTGGAAATGTCTTCTAGAAGCCGTATAGATGGATTTCTTTTCCACATGCTCAGAATTAAAATGGGTCTATCAGGAAATATGGTTTCATGTGCCCAATTTTTTCACATAGATATCACCTCACCTTCCTACCTAAAAAACGTTTTGACTACTTAATTCACTGCGAGTAAGCTCCAGATGATGGAATCTACTACATGTTGAGATAGTACCAGATCTCAGTCCCAAACCACCCTAGATAAAACCCTTATATCCCCTCTAATTCCTATTAGTAATTATTTCCTATTTCACTATTGAAAATACAAAAGTATGAAAAAATATATTCCCTTATTATCGGATATCATAACTGATACCATCCTTGAATTGCCTAGCCTGTGAATGATTGTCACCCATCAGAATAGGTATGAAGCACTGAAGTTCCATAAAATCTGCTAAGTAATCCATAACTAATACAACACCCCACTCTAGATGCATAAACTCCCAGTATTTTTCATCCCTCAACGTGTCAAGATAGAAATATTTATAGAATACTCTATGTTATTATTTCCAAGTCATATCTTGACAATTCATCATATGAGTTACCACATCCCATCATCTCATAGTAGAATCATGTAGTATATATGTCGTGAGATTGACCGTCCACATAGGAGGTATCTCTAGATGCATAATGATAGATAACATGGCATCTATCCATGACACAACAACCTGTGGTCCTACATCCCTAGAAAATTTTAGAATATGTTGTTGTTGGAACACTCTAGTCAGCATTTCCATATAATTGGAATGCTATGGTGCTCCCTGGACAATCTTCAAAAATCACATGACCATATTAAAGAACTATGCATCAACACCTATGTCCAGAAGACCCATTAGTGCCTCAACAATCATGACTTAAGGACCTTCTAGTATCCCATGGTATACTACTTCTAGGGTATGCTCAATTCCACTCTCCTGGCGTACAACTGTAGGTCGTCATGATGGCATTGCTCTGTAACATCAATCACATACACCTCATTATAAGTTTATTCATCAATGTACTCAATTCAAGAGCACCAGAACCAAATAGGAGAATAAAATCTTCAAATTTTCACAAAATTTAGGTACAAGATGTGTCGAAACTAAACACAACGTGTCCCCTTAAACACTTACATGGGTGCGTAACTCTACCTTCTTTTTTCGTGTAAATGTACTAGGTAAATGGCATTTATGGCTGGCACATGGTGTGTTCTTAGGTCTCCCCCCTTGGCCATGTACTTTTTCATGGCCAGAGCTATTCCTGTCTATCTCTGTAAATATAAACCTGGTTTACATATTTTACCCAAGATCTTCTGATCAAAAATCAATAACACAGCCGATGACATGGTAATCGACCACACGAAGTGTACTCAGAGCATATAGTGTGTACATGAAAAAAAATATTTTCATCCTAAATATAAGATCACATGGCATGTTTTCAAAGGACCACATGCCATGTTGTCTGGGTTTCTGGATAGTAAGCCTTAGAAACTCTCCCAAACCCCCTTTATTTCCAAATAATGAAACATTGTGCTAAATTTAGATATGTGGGGGCCCATAATCCCCACGAATCAATGTTTGGAATCACATGTATCACATAATAAAAAAAATCTCCTGATCGACGAAACATGATCCACCAAATTCTGATCCAAGAGGGCTCATACTCTTGAGAGACCAATGTTTTTCATCCATACAATTCAAACATAACATGTACCAATACACCTATCACAATGGAATGCTTATCTATCATAGTACCTATCACAACAACATGCATATCTATCACAAAATCTATCACAGTAACATGATATCATTAATGCTCACTAAATGACATGAATAGAATTCATGTTAGGTGATTTCTAACAAGTTCCTACATTATTAATGAAATATTATACCCTCATCTCATCAGGTTGCAATAAAATAGAACCACAATGATAAAAATAATAATATAAAAAAACAAGGGAATCACCCAACGGAGAAATAGAATAGACTATAACAACACAATATCAATAAATCACAAGTAAATTTGATGATATTTTTATTTTACCTATACGCTGGAAAGATACTCCAAATCACAACTTGACACCAAATCCCATTGCATTTCTATCTCGTCCTATTGTTTCCAACCAATAATGGAAGCTAAAAAATAAACCTACTCTGATACAACTTTCTAACGTCTTGGACCTAGATTCTACTCAACTGGTGCAACATACCTGGTTGGCCACATGGCCTCAAGAGCATTTCCCCTGAAACCAGATTCTTTTGACTAGCAGTGAGGGCCTAAGGTGTGATAATGGGGAAACAATTCCCTCATTGTACGATTGTAACACAACAGAATAAAAAAAATAAAATAATGTAACTACTAAAAAACATAAAATTGAAATATACAGTGAGTGATTGAAAATAAAAATAACCAAGTATTGTTCCATTCAAAATAGGATACAACATTTTATATATTCTAAGAAAAAACAACAACAAAGTACACTGCATTAACATAAAATGTGTCTCAGAAGTACCAACGGAAAAAATGTGACTAAGAAGCACTGCAAGCCTTAACTCAGTCCCATTCTCTCCTACTCATAATAATCCCATCAATTACCTATAGTTGGTCACTATCCTTGAGCAACACCTACAATCATATAATCGGTTTGGGCCAAAAAAAACATGTCCCAAATAGGGCGTGAGACTAAATACCATTAGGAAACCACCAATAATATTTGCTAATCTATCAAAGAATATATATATATATATATATATAATGAATTGTACAATAGTGAAAGTAGTAAAATGTATGTGTGAAAAAGTAAGCTCAACATATGTCTCAAAATACAATTAAATCAAGTATGGGTGATGACTGAATCCATTTGTGTGCTTTGGATTGGTGGATGTATCATTTTTAATTTCATTTCATTACTCAATTCAAAACATAGTCCTATCCAGACATCATAAAGTGGAATTAATGTATCACCCTAGGTGTGTTTAACCCAAAAAATATAACCATGGTATAACATAACACTGAACTAGATCAAAACCAGCTATATAAACATTTCAGATGAAAATCAAGGTAAAAACCTTGTTTATAATCTTTTAAGAATGTTCCAGGGTCAATAACTAATATATAATAATTTTAGCATGTATCAGGGCCAAGCCAAGTGTATATTCATTTCATCATAAGAACAAAACATGTAATTTACCCTATTATATTGTTAATAAAATAATAACTCATGTGGGCGTCAAACATGTCACAAGCCTTCCATGTAAACTAACCATTACCAATATTAACCATTGTAAATTCACATGGTAAATTCATTCAATAAATAAAATTCATTTTAAATAATCCTAAAATGTTAATTAATGTCATTTCAAAAGAAATTCTAGAGCAAATGACTAAACATTAGTCATCTAAGGGAAAACAAACCCATAGGGTAGCCCTCAATCAAGGCTGAAAATAAAAAACATGGCTTATAATCATTTAATCAATTACCCAATAGACACTAAGAAAAAACATTAGTCAATATTTAATTGGGAAACATGTACAAAAATGGGTGCACGCCCCTCTAGCACAAATAATCAACTTAAAAATATGTGAAAGACATGAGACCTCCTACCTCGTAATCGTACGACTCTCCTTATCTAGCATTTGGATATGATTTGAACTAGGATGGAGTAAATCTACATTATGAGAAAAAACCATCAACCTTTGATACCTAAATTAAGATTAAATATTAGTATAAAATTCCGAAAAGGAATTGATCACACACTGAGTAGATTTTAATGGATATGGCAGTGTTAGAATTGGGCATCAGACAACCAAATGGGAGCCAAACCCACGTTTGGATTTTCTAGGCACACCATACATCGAAAAAGAATCATTTTTATCTGTTGGAAAAAATGACACTACTTCCCTACTTAATAATAATAATAAAAGTAAATGGTGTGTACTTGAGACTACAGACCATGTCTGTACAAATCATTGAAAAACCATTACATGGATGTGTACTACAATTGCGGGAAGTGTGTCCCTCCATACCTGGAGTGTACATAATGGAAAATGACTTGTACTCCCCAGTCACATGGTGTCACATGCCTATAGCCATACCTTGTTCTTTTTCCCCATTTGGTTATGTATAAATTGAAAATGAAACTTTAGTACCTCAAAGGAAGAACCGGGTTCTTACAGACACTAATCAAAAGACAAATAAAAAACCATATAATTCACTATACAAGAAATAAACATTAAAAAATAGTCCATATATCTTGGTGGAACATCATATCTTCATGATCACAATCCAATTATTTGAAAACCATGACCTTTTAATAGTGATCTTCTCCTTTGGTCGCCTATGGTTGACATCACCTTGATATCCTATATCGATATTTTCACTATCTCTAAATAGGGAATAATAGATAATTTTATGTGCATTGGGGGTGAAAATAGGTTTGAGGTAAATTATTACCCCTAATTAATAAAAATTAATACAAATTAATTGGTCTCTACTTGAGTCCAATTATCATTTGGATGTTATACATTTTCTAGGTAAACATTTTGTTCCAAACTCAATCATAAAGTAACAATTTCCTTACAACCCCTAGATTAGAAGATATTAATATTATAAACATCTAAAATACATAATATTTAATTACAATATATTAAATATCATGAGAAATTATTATTTCCCAAAATATTACCAATATCATATTAATGTTAATGGACATATTCTATATACAAGAGAACTATCAAAATCAATTTCTTATGTCATATTCTCAGAAAACCTTACAACTAACCCCTCTACTATGATTGAATTAATGATGGTAAAAATGTGTATTTTACACTATGGAAAATAGGGTTCACTACATCATCCCCACATTTAGAATATTTTCATCCTTGAAATTTAAACAACTAAAAATATCTACATGAAGCCAAAAAAACCAACCTTACATATAAATAGAACATAACCCTAAAAAGTATCCATAGATATGAAAATATATATATACATCAGGACCCATAGTGATACCCCTTGTGTAGGATTTATCACTTCATAATCATTGATTTCAAGGACACCACATACAATATTTTCATTCCTTTATTAACACTGAACATCCTCAACCCACATCAACAAGATATCATGGAATCAACATGGATCCATTCTCACATGACATGTGAAGGATTTACACTCACATCTTTATAGTTATCCATACTATAAATTACCTTATTTTACATCCTTTAAATAACATAAAAAATTTATTTTAATGTATACTATTTTACCAATGGTTAATCTCTTGATTGTCTTTAGAGAATAGCTATATAATACTCTCTTTACAAAACTAATGATCATTCCTCATTATAAGAACCATACTGGGCCATGTTCTATACAAGTCATTAGTAAGACTCATCCTCAAACATAGAGGATGAAAAAATAATAAATTTGTGATAAAACATTATCATAAAGGGGTGAATAATAATTTCATTAATGATGAGTTCTTATTATTTTGTAAATAAATGAGTATAATATAAATATCATAGCATTATGAGTGGTAAACATAATATAAATGTGATCCTCAAAGTTCCTAGTATAAGAACCTAAATCCACAATAGATCAACATGGAAACATTATAGCTATGACATGTAAAATATTTATTTAAAATAATTCATAAATAATGAGATAATAACATCATAATTTATAACATCCTTTAATTGTGGAATAAACATTAGAATTTGTAACATTACATTCATGATCCACACCATTAGTTAACATGCTTTTGAGAAACTATACGTTTCCAAAAAATACCAATATCATGATACATAAATTCTAATGAAATCAATTATATATTAATATAGGACCCTTCCTATTATCATCCATACATATGTGACCAACATAAAATCAATCATAAAAATATTGTAATGAACTGATGTAAAAAAAATTGGTTTTTTAAAATGTTCAAAAACATAAAAAAATTAAAAAAACATAAAAAGAAAAATTACAAGATATCACATATATTATATTTAAAATAAAATAAAAAAAATAAAAAAAATTATGGTTATCAAAATATTAATTTATAAAATAAAAACCATTGAGTAAAATTAACGTGAAAATAATATTTTTTCACAAAATATTTTAAACCCTGTTATAAAATATGAAGTATAAATTACATTAAAAAATATATTTGAGAATGTCAAAAGAATACTTTTGAAAAAATTTATTATAAATATATATAAATAATATATCCTCAAAAATATATAAATTATAGAAAAATCATTAAGTTCAAATATACAACATGAGATTTTTAGAAGGGTGGGAAACCCTTTTTTCATTTGAAATACCACTATTGGAAAATATACATCATTAAAAAGAGTATTAAATTTTCCTTTTAAAAATGGGTAAAAATAATTATGGGAATAAATAAAAATAATACATATTTTATTTAACAAAAAGATAGGATAAAATTGGAGATAAGTAAAACAAGTAAAAGGTATGAAGTATACATTAGTGAGAATTATAGTTATTCCTACTAAAAATGTGTTTTTAATTCATGATTTTTTTTAAAAGTTTAGTTGTTATTGATGATGAAAATTAATTTACAAAAAATAAGAAGTTAAAAAACCATATAATATATAATAATTTTATGAAAAAATAATCATGAAAATTAAATTAATTTATGATACATTATTGAATAATGAATAAGAAATTGATTCAATGAAATCATCATTATAAATTCTTGATTAGCCGATCACACAAAAAACTCATATATAAAAAAAATATAACGATATTAGTAACTTATTTAAAATTATTTTTTATATCCATAACCTTTTATTAAAATTATTAATATGGATACCAGTTAAGGATTCTATAATTTAGTATTCCAAAAAATGAAAACTGAATATCAATAAATGGTTTTAATAGCATGATAGAGTATATAATGGTTATAGACAGGGTTTAATGAGTGATAAAGGTAGTATCTCATTAATAAGAAATAATTTTTATTGTATGGATATTTTATTATCATGTTAGTGAATAATAAAATCTAAATGATAGGTCTTATAACAAACTATGTTCTCGAATTTAAAAGAGGGTGTAGAGAATCATTGAATGATTTTGATGGTATGATTGTTGTAAAAAAGAGATAATGAAATGGGATTTAATGATAGATTGAAGGAAAGTATATCATGATTTTTTTTCATTTTTATATTAAAGGATCTATTATGACTATATCAAGCATAATAAATTGTAAATAAAAGGAATTATTACAAAGGAAGTGATTAAATTGATATGACAAGTGATAGAATCAATTAGTGATTTAGATGGAATGACAACTACATAAAATGGATTATGAAATTTATTTTTATGAGATAAAAGGTAAATTCCTAATAATTAATTGATTTTTTGGATAGTATTGAAATGAATATGAACACATATAAGCATATTCAAATAGAAATCATAGGGTTTTTTCACAAAAATGTTTTTGAATATAAATGGGGAGGAGAGGAACACTAACCATGCTAAATACATTCTTAAAACATTGAATGAATATTTAGAACATTAATAAATAATTTTTATGTTTTTAAAGAGGTATATTGAAGATAAATTCATTTGGGGTTGAGAGGGATGAGATATTTGGGGGGATTGGGATACTTTTATATGTGAAAAATATATAATTTTCATCAAATCCAAAGATAGGTGAGGGTTATGAATGTAATCACATGGGTGTTATGTGAGTTAGATGAGTTAGGTAAATTAGGTGAAGAAATGGTAGGTGAAAAATGTGGTTTTTTATTTATTACCTAAAAAGTATTTCAAGAAAGAATATGTTTCATTTTAATTATTAATAATCTATGATATATTATATACCAACTTTTACCCTTATTAATATTGATTACAAATTAAACACGGTTGTTATGTTGTTACTAAAAATTTAATATTACCTTTTTATCAAGTTTTGATGTGTTAAATAAAATTTTATTATCCAATTAACCAAATTAAACTTATAAGTTTGAAAAATGTATCTTTTAAAATAAAAATATGTGTGTAGAAAATAAAATTTATTGACAGATGTTGTTTCTATTATTAATAATTCTTAATCTTATTTAACAACTACTACCCATTAAATGAGAATTAATTAATATTAATATATTATAAAACATTATATTAGAGTACTTATTTAAATTAAATTCATTTTAAAAAACAACAATATATAAATATATATTTCTTTAAAAAAATATCTGTTTTTCGTCGATAACAAAAATTTACCTTGGAAACATAATATTTTAAGTAAAAATTAATTGATTAATTTGCTTAATTAGATTATGATTATTAAATATATGAAAATTATTTTATCTTATTGTATTTATTATATAATAATAAATTATATTTAATATAGGCATGCATAAAACATCAATTTCTTTTCAAGAATAATATATCTTCTTAGAATTAAATGGAAAATGTTTAATTATACCTTTCTTATATAGTTTTTTCAATGTTTTTATTTCATGTTATACCCAAAAAATTAAATGGTATATTATGACGGTAATATTTAATAATTACAATAATTCAGTGTGGTTTTTACAATTTTGTTGAGAGTTTCGTACCATATAAGATGCTCACATTGTATTTAATTAAGGAAAAGTAGTTAATAAATATCTAGTTCATTACATTAAAACCCCTATAAAGTAATTTCAACCATTAAATTTTATTTTTTGTGAGGAAAAAAGTGAGGGTACTTTTCATTAATAACATACTCAAGTACCCATTTATCCTCCAAAAAATATAATTTCACCATATTACTTTGACTATATTGGTGGTATTTTTCTCTAAAACATTGTCACATCGATCCATGATTTATATATGATTTCTTCATATTAAATTATTATTCCTATTTTAAGGCTTATATACTTAGTAAATATGATGGATCTAATATATAATTTCTCTAAAGTGATATGTGGAACAAATTAATCCATTTATAGAAGTGTGGAGGGAGTGCTAAGGGATAGGATATAACCTTGATATGATCAAGGATATTAAAGGGAGTGATGTAACTATGGATTAAAGCCCCATTCTTCCCAAATCACATAACCCTATTACATGGTGATATATTATGGAGCACCTTACCACTAATTACAAACTCAATATCTTTTTAATTATTATCTATATTGATATTATACTGAATTTTTAAAAATTTCATATCATGTTGAATGATCTGAACATTATCCATCATTTCTTAGAAAAGGCCAGGTCCAAGAAATTTTCTATATCTGAATTCATCAAGAATAGATGGATTCCTATACCTCTACTAGTATAGAGCCTCATATGGGGTATTTTGAAAGCTATAATGGAAATGTTAGTTATATGTAAACATAAGTAGGGGATGGTGTTGATCCAAAAATCCATAGAAATAAATTTAAAAATATCTCATTATATTTAATAGTGCTCGAATAGTCCCCAAAAACTGACCATCTATCTGGGGATGATAAGTAGTGATAATGTCTACATTTTTCTCTAATTATTTATGTACACATCTCCAGATCATATCGGTAAACCTTTGATGCCAATCATATATAGTCGACATTGGTACTTCAGGTTTCCTCACAAAATCCATAAAAGATAAATATTCTTTGATGGAAATTGAATTTAATTACCTTATAATAAGATCGACTAAAATATTGTAATGTCCAGGGCAATGACTCATTAAAGTGTTTTCCAAAAACATGGTTCCATCGAAATAGTGGAACCGGTCATGGCCGAAATGTGACGATGGCACCGTGAAAGTGGTACCATGTTATGGTGTATCACCAAATGGTGTCACCCCTTTTCTTTTCCAGTTCCTCCCTCGTAACCTATATTTTGATGTAAAAATGTTTTAATACCCCTTTTTGATGCCATAAAAACCCCATAAATTTTATCTAAAATCCCCCAAGATACGGGAGACCCTTGACTTTCTTAAAAGTGTGTCTTTTCCTTTGGTGTCACACCCTTTTCCTGTACATTCATATCTCTCCCCTATTACATGTTTTTCTCTGTTTAATGAACACCATTTAACTCACAATTGTTATTTCCACCTCTCTAATGAGAATTATTAAATAACAATTAAATCCATCATGTGTAACAATCCAATCACAAAGTGAAACAACGATCGTCCATTAATGTCGTTCACAATACATATCACGTAACTCCTGGATCTCAACTTTTATCGCACGAGGACCCTTTCTTCTTCTAGGATGGTTTCTTTTCATTTTTTCCTTGGTGATTTTGGGGCTCCTTTCCCAAGGTTAGTGGTGCGCTTGTGCTAGAGAATTTTCTATCCACTCTTGGAGCCCCTAGAGTTCCTCCCATGTAACTCTTGTATCCTCAGTTCTTGGTGCATGGAGAAAAACCTATATCGTTGATCATCCACATAGTGTTCTTCCATTGTCTTTCTTTTATGTGTATCATGTGGGGCGGGTATTTTAATGTTTCTATGCGGATTGATGAAATCAAACCTAAATGGAGATAATAAAAAAGAATTTAAAGAATTAAGGTGTGTGTTTGATATATTTTTTTACTCTTTTAACCTTTATTATATGTTGTAAATTATTTGGGATTATTTCCACTAAAAATCATTTCTGTTGGTGGTATTTTAATTTACTCTAATAAAACTCTATTTTTTGGATAATTCTATGCTTGGATGGATGTAACATGTAAATTGGTTAATCATGTAAGATCAATTGTTTAAATGGATGTCTAGTGAACAAGAATCCCGTTGCGATAACGCCATTTAACCATATGGAAAAGAAGGAAGTAAATGAATTTTGTGTTTAAATATGAAAAATCCCTTGATATGTCTTATTAATATGTGTGGTTGTTCAGATCGTTTCTTGTGGGGTAACAGATGGGGATGGGATACCCTGTTGTGGTGTAGTTGTTGGTTTTTGGATATGTGGTCATGTGGGGGCCGTATGGAGGGGCTAGGTTTGGTTCCAGTACTTTGAGGGATCTCACAGATCATTTTTACTATTGTGACTTAACTTGATAAATGTGTGTGAAGGATGAAATTGCTTCATATCTGTTTTTCCTTCCTTTTCTTGTGGATATTCATTATTATTACTGGGTAGTGAATAATTCTTTAAATGGAACCACATGAATGTAATTAAAGGAATGGTTTCAAGAGGGAAATTGTTCTCGGGAATGAGTTGTGACTTGGTTGTGGCTATTGTTTTTTTATGAATGAATATTAATGAGGTTGTTTGTGTATGGGATGGTTTTTAGAAAACCTTGGTTGAGATGAGTGCTTGTTTACCTATATGTATTATTTTTAGTTGTTATGTATCTTATTAATACCATACCAAAGTTGTGAACATTTTTTTGAACACCCCCATTTCATGGGGGATGGTTTTTTCCCAACACTAATATGTGTGGATGGTTATTAGCTCTTTTTCAGCTCCCTTTATTGAGTATCCCAATAATATTTGGAAAGCCTGTGATGGCTTGAAAAACATTATTAGTCCCAGATTCTTTGGGTAGGGTATTTGTGGATTTATGGCCTTGTGTGTATAGCGGGTTGTTTCCCATGTGTCTTCGGGATGAGGCCCAGGTGTCTTCAGGCTTGGTAGTAGTCATTCTGGACCGGGTGTTTTTGGGATAGGGTACGTGGGGTTGTTGTGGCCTAGGTGTTTTCATGCGGGATGTGTGGTTTTTGTAGACCTAGTGTGTGCGGGTGTGGTATGGCAGCGATACTACGTTGGAAATAATGAGAGAGGTCTGATGCATATGATGTCTTCAATAACTAGTGGAAAGTGGTGTGGGGTACCCAAACATCGATGTTTTATTACAATTATGTTACTTTATTTGTGTTATTTGGGGGGTGTTCTTTAGTGAGGTTTGGATGAAAAGTTTCTTTTCTAGGTATCATGGTTTTCTCATCTTCTCATGGGGTATTAGAATTCCTCCCCACTTGTGCATGAGAGCTTTTGGTTTTCATTACTGAGTATACCTGTATACCCACCATTTTTATATAAAACTAATTTCACATTTCTAGGAGTACATGGCAGACAATGCCAAACAATATTAGCTTGGACTTTCGGACCATTGAATTTTCTATTTTCTTTTATTTTGGTACCTACCTTTGTAGTTTTCCTTTACATTGTAGCACTTTATTTGTTTGGAATAGGAATAAAGGAATGTATTGTTTTGGATTTGCATTTACTCTAGGCTTTGATGTTGTTTTTGGTTTAACCATCTTATCTCCCAATCCTACTAAATTAAAAGGCCAATTCCTTCTATATTATGTGTGATTCTATAACATTGGTGGAATTCGCCACTCTGGGACTATTGAAAGCAGGACTCAGGGGTCACTATCTCTTCTACAACTTGAAGAAGGATTGGTCTAGAAGTTTGTTGTCCCTTCCCTCATCTATCTGAAGGCGGGTCATGACAGAATGGTATCAGTGGTGGAGGTTTGTTGGTTGAGAGATAGGATAGAGTTTTTAGTTATTCATAATGAGGATTTTATGTTATGGTAGGGAAACAGTGTTAGGAAATCATGGTGCAGGAAATAGTCTAGGGATGACCGGCTAGGACATATGATAGTAGGGGCCCCGAGTGATCCGATTGAATGACTCTGGACCTATTAAACGACCAAGTGAGGCTACATTGATTTGTGGGGTAGAGACCCTAGGAAAGTTACATGCTTCATAATGACTCTTGTTCTTGTGTGTCTTTGGTATTTTTGGGGATTTTGGAAGAAATAAAAGTACAAGAAAAAAATTTAAATGAACTCTTCTAAACTACTCGGGCATAGGTATTCTTGGTTTACCGTGTCGCTATGGTACCCAGACGGTGAACATGGGAAGTACAAGGGATCAAGGCCCGAGAGATTGATTTGGCTTATTGGAAGAGGGATAATGAGGAAGAGGAAAATGACTAGTGGTAGAGGATGCTATCTGCATTTCAGTGGCAGACCCACAGAAAGTATGAGGGAAGTGTCTCAGATATAGAAATAGGGAGCTATATTGAAGAGTTAGTGATATATTTCAGCTTTATTCGGGCTCTGACTAAGTACTAGGTTCCTCTTACTATAATCCATATGTGGGGAGCAATGCATCAGTGGTGGATGTTTTACCTCAGAGAAAAGAGGGAGGCTGAGGTTTGTGGACAGACTTCGAGAGGGAGTTCTGGGCATAATTCCTATCTTCCATGATGATGATGGAGAAGAGGCGTGAGATACTCTCTATACTATAAGGAAATATGATGGTGAGGGAATTAGGCATAAAGTTAAAGGATATCCCTCGCTTTAACCCAAACCTATGTTCGGATGAGGAATCTCGAGCAAGACGTTTAGAGGAGGCACTCTGACCATCTCTTCCGTATGATGTTACTCCCTTCCCACTACCAAAATATATCGAGGTTCAGAAGAAGGATGAAGTAGTGGAGAGGATACTCAAGTTGGGAGGTGTTCTATGAGTGGGGAGCAAGCTGGTCTCTTCACAATAGAAGTCCATCAATAATAGGCCACCATCATCAGGACCATCCATGTTTCGTCTAGTGGGGATATGGACCCATTAGTTCTAGTATCTATCCCCTAGTCCTCACCCCTTCTTTGTGAGACCAGGACTGAGATGCTTCATCTGTGGTAGTTGTGGGACCCTTTGGAATCAGTGTCCAGACTGACTACATTATAGTTGGGGTGGGCATGTTCTACACCCATGATAGTAGACACAATTTCCATCTAGTTCATTTCAGCAGCAGCAGGGACAGAGAGCTCCCGCTCCTCCGAGATCCGATATAGATAGAGGAGGCCAGCCTCATGATGCTTCTAAGGGATTTTGACCAGGGCATGGTCATGGTGGCAGCTGAAATCCAAGGGGAAGAGGAGCTTGGAATGGGCAGTTACATGTAAGAGAGGTAGTATTTTTAGTAGGGATAAAAGTTGTTTGAGGTACGATTATTTTGTTTAGCACTCTAGTCAGTGCCTTATTTGATTCAGGAGCATTGTACTCCTTTGTTGCACCCAGTCTCATCCATTCTCTGGATCTATATATAGAGATACTTCTCATGCCCCTAGATTCGAGTAAACCAATTTGAGGTTATACTAGATTGTATCATGTTCTTCATGAATGTAGGATGATATTAGGACAAATCAGTACAGTGGGGATCTCTTTTGTTGTAGATGCAGTCATGTGATCTCATCTTAGGCAACAAATGTCTATTCTCTATGTGTATCGTCATCGACTATCTCCGAAGAAGGATCATGTTTTCAGATATGGGTGGTCATCATGTATCTTGTTTCCAAAAATGAGGTTTCTAGTAAATCATCCGGCATGTGGATCCCCTCCATTCCTTGTTAGCCAAGCTACAAGTGGATTCAGAGGATAAAGAGATGGTGGATGTCTCGAAAATTGTCACTGAGTTCATAGATGTTCTCACTGAAGAGGTGGTGACTCTACCCCCTCGATGTGATGTAGAGTTCGGGCTAGACTTGCAACTCGGTGCTCATCGGATTTCTAGGGCTTCCTATCGAATGGAACTTTCTGAGTTGTGGGAGTTATGAATTCAGAATGATGAACTTATAAAGACGGGTTTTGTTCAACCAAGCCTGTCACCATGGGGGTCTGTAGTCTAATTCTTAATGAATACAAGCAGTGGTGTCAGGCTATGTATAGACTATCGAAGGCTGAATCAGGTGAAAGTCATGAACTGTTACCCCCTTTTGAGGATCGACGACCTTTCTGACCAATTTAAGGGAGCATGTTGGTTCTCTATGATTAACGTTCGATTGGGATATCACAAGCTTAGAGTGAAAGAGGGTGACATATCAAATATTGCCTTCAGGTGTAGGTATGGGTACATTGTGTTCATAGTCATGCCTTCTGGTGTCACGAATTCACCAGGCAAATTTATGGGACTCATTAAGCATGTTTTCCATGAATATATAGACTGATCCATATTCGTAATTCTTGATGACATCCTGATATAATCAAGGTCTGAGGAGGATCATACCCCGCATCTGAGAACAGTTTTAGAGGTCCTCCTATAGCACCAGCTCTACAGGAAGTTGTCCAAGTGAAATTTCTGGACATGAGATGTGCACTTCCTTGGAATTGTGGTGACTGAATAGGGAATTTTATTATGACCATTGAATGTCAATGTAGATTCTTCTTGGACAAAACCCAATAACCTGGCCGAGGATCGTAGTTTCTTGGGTCTATCGGGTTACTACCGGAGATTTGTGCCCAACTTCTACTGATTTTCAGCACCTTTGACTGCCTATACCAAAAAGACCAGGCATTTATATGGAGTGATCAGTCCCAGGCAGCCTTTAGTTATCTGAAGGGGAGGTTGGTTAATGCCACAATGCTATGGTTACCAGAAGAAGGGGTGATGTTGGAGGAATTCTATGATGCTTCTGGACATGGATTGGGAGGTGTTAATGCAACACTAGGGGTGATATCTTATGGGTATAGGCAGTTACATTCCCATGAGTGTTACTATGCCACCCATGACTTGGATCTCACAGTGGTTGTGTTCACAGTAATGTTTCCGCAACACTAACTCACCGAGGAACAAATTATTTTCATCAAATACCACAAAAGAGTGAGGTATATTTTCTCCCAGGAGGACCTAAATTTGCAGTAGTGGAGGTGGATGGATATTATTTTGGACTATGACATAAAAATTCAATACAATGAATGTAAGGGGAATATGGTGGTCGATGTCATGAGCATGATGTCGCAGAAGGATGTAGTTCGAGATTCAGAAGATGCTTGGAAGGTGATAGAGGAGATGGCTGCCCTACACAATGGTGCATGGGTGGAGGATGGAAGAGGCTATCTATTTCAGATGGTAGTGCAGTCCTCTCAATTGTTTCAGGTGGAGGAGTCTCAATGGGGGGACATAGAGGCTGATGTTATGTGTGATCCTGTTATCTAGGATGATTCTCTAGGTGTATGGTGAGAAGACGGGCTGAATTAGATGTTGTTTCATGGAAAATTGTTTTTCTCGATTCGAATTCATGAGTGATTTCTTGGTGAGTTCCAAAAATCATCCCTAGTAATACATCCATGAGTTTCAAAGATGTACCAAGCTTTTAGAAAGAAGTTTTGGCACCCCAGGGTGAAGCATACAGTTAAAAAGTATATAGAAAAGTGTCATGTGTGTCAGCAGGTGATGGTTGAACACCATGTTCCTGGAGGTCTATTCCATCCATTATACTTCCCCAAGTGGAAGTACAATGAAATCTAAATGAAATTCTTCATGGGACTACCCAAAGTTAAAGGTGATTGTGATGCTGTTTAGGTAGTTGTATAATGGATGATGAAATCAGCACACGTCCTAGCAATCAAAGAGTTTAGTCCGATGGATGCCCTATCATAGCGGTATGTGGACGATGTTGCGAGATTTCATGATGTTCTGAGGTCCATAATCTCCGATTGGGATACCTGATTTACCTCATGGGTGGGGAAAGGTTTTCAACATGCTTTTGGCACCCAGTTATTCCAGAAAACAGCATTCCACCCCCAGACAGAGGGGCAGATGGAGTGCACCATCCAGAATTTGGAGGATATGCTATAACCATGTTTTTTTTGACATTGGGGGATCGTAGGTATGACGGTTTCCTCTTATAGATTTTTCCTACAACAGTAAATATCACTCTAACATTGTAATGGATCCGTTCAAATCCTTCTATGGGATGACGTGTCACTTGTCTGTGTGGAAGTCATAGGTTGGGGAGGCAGGTGTTCTTGGCCCCGAGGTAGTGCAGAGCATGACGGAGAAGGTTCATCTTATACGGGAGAGGATTAAGGTGACATAGGACCATTATAAGTCACATTTCGATCATAGGAGGAGACCACTAGAGTTTGAGGTTGGGGACCACGTGTTCTTGAAGGTCTCCCCTCAGTGCGGGTAATGGAGGTTCGGTAGTGGGAGTATGCTTTCTCTCATGTTCATGAGAACTTTTTAGGTGTTGCGGTGAGTTGGAAAAGTGGATTATCAGATGGTGCTACCACCGCCTCTACCGCGGGTGCATGACGTCTTCCATGTGTCTCAACTCCATCAGTATCTACACGATGAGCCACACGTCCTCGACTAGGGGGAGCTCGATATCGAGTACGATGCGACATATGTAGAATGACTAGTGAGGATCTAATACCATGAGGATAAGGTTCTTCACATGTGAAAAATTTCCCTGGTTCAATCTATTATTGAGGAATGGTGGTCTCAATGAGAGTACCTGGGAACGGGAAGCCCAAACGCTCACCCAGTTCCCTGAACTATTTTGATTTTTATTCTTTTCTGTTTTATACTTTTATGGGATGTAGTGCTTGACCTTGTGAACTATGTAATGTATTGTTTTCCCTTGTTATCGGGATGTGGGAGAAGATTTTCTGGACATTTGGGAGGGGAGGACCTGATCCATAATCAATACACGTTAATGTTGACCTGTTTAAACTCGTGTGGGTGAGTCTATGTCGTCCAAAGAGGATAGTGTCTTGACGTGGAAGAAGGAACTCCCTAATCCATATGACTGAACGATATGACATTTACATGTTTTTATGGTTACTTGGGAGAGATAATTTGTAGGTTATATGTTTTTGTTCATAAGATAGATGAGGGATAGGTGTTCCTACATGTCAAGGGGGTTTACTCCTTAGAGGTATCTTTCGAAGTGGTTGTTTGGAACCCTCTCTTTTCTTCAGGACTAGTTTCGATTATGGAGGGTGAGAATAGTTTGAGAGGTATATAATGTAATGTCTCGGGCAGTGACTCATTCAATTGTTTTTCAAAAACTCAGTTCCACAGAAACAGTGGGAACGGTCACGACAATAGTGTAATGGGGGCAACGGTCACTGTCGCATAGTGACGATGACACTGGTCACGATAGCACCATGAAGGTGCACCAATCACAGTAGCACCATGATGATGGCACCATGATGGTGAAACCACGAAGGTGGCACCCTGATAGTGGAACCGTGATGCTGACACCTCGTTACGGTGTCTCCCTAAATATTGTCACCCCTTTTCTTTTCCTATTCTTCCCCACAACAAATCTGTTGACATTAAAGTGTTATAATACCCTTTTTGAATCCATTAAAACCCCATAAATGATATCTAAAATCCCCCATTATCCGGGACACACATCAGTTACCTAATTTTGGGGATTTTTCCTCAGTTTGACACCCTTTTCCCATACTTTATGCTTCCACCCGTATTACACATTTTCCTCATTTTAAAGAAAATAGTTTAACTCATAGTCATTGTGGCCACCTCTCCAATGAGAATTATTAAATAAAAATTAATTCCATCATGTTTAACCATCCTACCACATCATGAAACCTCGATCCACATTTAATTCTATTCAAAAATTAGATCCCATAACTCCAGACTGTCACCTTTTTATCTCACTGGGACCCTTTCTTCTTATAGGATATTATCTTTTCCTTTTTCCTAAGTGAGTGTAGAGACCCATTCCTAAGGCTAGTGGTGTGCCTCTGTTTGAACCTTTCTTCCTCACTCGTGGAGCCCCTGGAGTTACTCCCCTATAAGTCGGGCATCCCCAGTACTTGGGGGTGGAGAAAAACATTGATCATTGATCTTCCAAGTAAGGTTATACCTTTGTCACTCCTTACTATGTATCATTTTGGGTGAGTGTTCTAATGATTCTATGGGGATGGATGAAGTCAAACAGTAATGATGATAATAAACATATATTTAAATAATGAAGGGGTGTTTTGATGAAGTTTTTGTACTCTTTTACCCTTACTTATATATTGTAAATTGTATGAGATTATGTCCACTGAAAATCAGGGTCGTTGGTGGTCTTTCATTGCACACTAATGATACTATGTTTTCAGGATAATTATATTAATGGATGGATGTAACATGTAAATTGGTTTATCAAATAATTTAGGTTATTTAAATGGATGTCCAGTGAAAAAAAATCCCAGTGTGATCACCCTAGTTAACCCAGTGGAAAAGAATGAACAAAATGAATGGTTTGTTGAAATCTGGAACCTCCCATGATTTTTATGGGTAATATGTGTGGTTGTTCTGCTCAATTCATCTGGGGTTACATGGATGGGCCTGGGATCCCCTATTGTGGTGCAATTGGGGTATTGTGGATCTGAGGCCATGAGGGGGTCAAATGGTGGGGTTTTTTTTGGTTTCAGTAATTTGAAGGATCTTATAAATCCCTTTTTTGTTGAGACATTACAAGTGAACTAACTGTGAATGCTTAAATTACTGCTAGCCTATTTTTCCTTCCTTGGCTTGTGTCTATTCTTGTTAGTGGATCGGTAGTGAATAATTTTTTAATTGAACCACTTGAATGTAATAATAAGAATCATTTCAAGAGGGAAATTTTTCATGGGAATGAGTTGTGACTTTGTTGTGGCTGTTGTGCTTTTTATAAATGAGTAGTAAAGAGGGTGTTTGTGTATGGGTTGGTTTTTGGAAACTATATGTTGGGATGAGTGAATATTTACCTATATGTATTATTTTTATTTCTTCTATTTCTAATTTATACCCCATCCAAGTTCACCACTTTGTGTTGAACACCCCCATTTCATGGGGGATGGTATTGTTTCCCAACAATAATATGATTGGATAGTTATTAGCTCTTTTTATGCTCCCTTTCTAGAGTAGCCCAAGAATCTTCGGGTAGGATGTGATGGTATGAGGTCCATTATTACCCCAAGAATCTTCAGGCAGGGTAGTTGTGGAGGTATGCCCAGGTGTCTACGGTAGGTTGTTTTTCATGTGTCTTCGGGATGGGGCCCAGGTGTCTTTGGGAATGGCAGTAGTCGTTTTGGCCCAGGTATATGTGGTAAAGGGTACGTGTGGTTGTTTTGTACTAGGTGTTTGTGGGAGGGATGTGTGGTTTTTGTAGCCCAGATGTGTGCGAGCAGTTTTTGGTACTGGGACTACGGTGGAAATGGCGGGGGGGGGGGGGGTTGATGTGTAGGATGTATTCAATAATCAGTGGTAAAGTGGTGTGTGGTACCAAAACTTTGATGTGTTTTTTCTATTACTTTACATAACTTGCGTTATTTGGGGATTGTTCATTGGTTTGGTTTGGGTGGATTGTTTCCTTTCTAGGTACCTTGGTTATCTCTTCTTCTCACAGGGCATTAGAATTTCTTCCCACTAGTACAAAAGAGCTTTTGTTTTTCCCTACATAGTAGACATGTTCTTCCCCCTATGTATATAAAAGTATTTTTAGGTTTCCAGAAGGACATCATGGACCGTGACATACCATATTATCTCAAACACTAGAAACATTGACTTCACTATTTTTTTTCTTTTTCTACCTATCTTTGGAGTTTTTCAATACTTTTTAGCACTTTATTTTTTTGGAAAATGCATATGGGAATGGATTGTATTGGATTTACTTTAACATCCATTTTTTGTGTTGTTTTGGGTATTACCATATTATCTCCCGATCCTGATAAATGAAATATGTAATACCTTTCAAATTACATGTGATTCTATAACCTTGGTGTTATTTGCCACTCTGAGGCCTATTGATGGTGGGACTCGGGGGGACATTGTCTCTTCTTCAACTTGAAGAAGGAAGGGTCGGGTAGTTTGATGTCCCTTTCCTCATATTGGTAATGGAGGGTTGTGACAAACCTAAATAGAATCTTGGAAGTTAATAAGTTTTGGGGAGTCGTGTGAAGAAATCCATGAGGAGGATTTTTCATTTCCATATTTCAATGGGTAATGGTTCTAACATACTCATTCTTCTGTCATTCATCCTTAACATTGTCAAATACCATATATAGAGTTATGTATTATATGATATCATTATTCATGAAGTCCTTCCTCATGTATTATTTCACATTTTATATATATTCATTCATCATAGATATATATAGAAAGATCAGCTATGTGAATCATACTAATTTTCTTCATCATTTTTATCTTTGATTGGCCACATATATAGTTTCAAAACCTTATCACATCATTTTTTCTTAAGAAGAACCCCAAAATATTTTCTTCCACTCTCTGTATCTCTATATATTAATTCTAGTATTATTTGATATTCATGTGAATGGATGGGTGATAAGTAATTGGGGAAAGATTGGATTTCCCGCAAAAACTTATGAATTCATTATTCTTCTTTTTTAATCAAGGAATATTGGGACTCTTTCATCCATCGTCATTCATAAGGTAGAGTAATATTTCCATTTAAATGTAATATACAAGTTTTTTTTCTTCCTATGGTGGTAATCTATTGAGAATTAATAGTCTTTGATAATTTCTAACTATCTACATCAGGTCATATTTAAATAATTCAATGTGGTTATATAATTAAAACACTTATGTTCATTTTAAATATAAAACTTTTCACCATAGAGATAGTTCCACAAAACTATTAATGCAATGGACACTTCCCCTATCTCCAAATTATGTCTTGAGTAATTTTTCGCAACGTTTCTTAATTATCACAAGAAATAAAAAATTAACATTTCATTTCATGTGAGAACACATCAAAAGATATTCTTCAATCCATCAATGTATATTACAAACCCTTCCCCACTATAAGGTAATGTATTTATAGGTGTTAGAAAAAATATCTTCAATTTTTTGTAAAATGCTCATTAATTTCAACTTGAAATTTTACTTCACTTTATTCCCTATCAACGTGATAATTAAATTCATGGTCATGAGATATTTCTCACAATATATCTATTATATCCCACGAACCAAAGAAAACTAAGGATTCTAGTTTCTATCATCGGTTTGTGTATTTGTTCAGTAAATTCTGTTTGAAGGATCTACAAATATTCCCTTATTTCTTATTACATGACCAAATAATAACACATTCTCTATCCAGAATTCATATTTTATAAATATAGTATGCAACATCACCTTTAGTAATGTCCTAAAAAAATCAAAAAATTATAATCATGCTCTTACTTCTATTTGATTATGTGATAATATCTTCTATAAAGACAACCACAAACTAATCCAAGTACTCTATAAAGGAATTATTCATCAGATCTATGAATATGGTGAGGGAATGTTTCCCAACATATAGAATAACTATAAAATCATATTGTACATATCTTATTCAGAATGTTATTTTAGAGATATCCTCTATTATGACTCTAAATTGATGATATCTTGATTGAATTCTAATCTTCATGTTGTATTAAGATCATATGAGTTGACTTAATAGTTCATTTCTATGGAAAAATTATATTTATTCTTAATTATGATCTTATTTTGCTTGAAATAGTTAATTTCAAGTTTTATTGGTCTATATTTATTCTTAAAAAAGAGGTCTATTTCTCCCTATGGTCAAGAAATATGGTATATAAAACCCTTTTGTAAATTATCCTTTATCAACTCTATTAACTATTCAAATTAAATGGGATTGTTTCTATACTAACTAATTCATATAGGTAAATATCATGGTATATGTTCAATTCAGAACTCAACATTATTCTCTATGGGATGACCATATAGTTCGTCTAGTAATACATTAGTATATTTTAAAATAATAACTGTGTTGTTAATATCATCTTATAATTAAATAATTTGAGTCAAGAGTCCCTCATTATTTTGTACAAGAACCCATTTTATTGAGTTTACTTGCAATGGGAGATTATCCTTTTTTTATTCATTATAATAGGACGATCTAGAATACAGGATGATATCTTATTCTGTCAAAAAAAAATTACAAACACTATGTAGGGATTTTCAATCCATACCCAAAATCAAATCACATTCAATTGAAGATAGGAGAATTAGATATATAGTTTGTATCCTCTTAAAAATCTCATTCAGTGATGGTTTATATATAATATGTGTTATCATTGTTCCACCAGAAGTTTTCATGGATAATTTTATATCCATAACCTAATCTGGGTATTTAAAATTCATGAAACACATGAATGTGTTGAACTTGAATAAAATATATAATTTATGTTATTGAATAAATAATATGTTTACCTCAAATCATACCATTATCTTGATCTACCTTATTGGTAGTGATCCCTTTTTTGTAAGGACGATGGGACCCGTTTTATTTATTATCCAGGGTCTCGGTCGTGGATTTTCATAGTGCCCAAACTCGTTACACTTTACCACCACCAAATAAAAATATTTATTGAAAATACACTTTGAGGAGAAGTGGTAAACCTCTGTCAACATAGACGAAGAACTATGTACATAAAGATCCCACAAATTGATTAAAAAAGGATAAGATTTATGGACTTGAAAACATTATATAACTTCTAATAAAGTGGACTAACATGAAGATCTGGAACCACATTGTCAATATCTTCTAAATGAATATCCATTATATATATTATCATTATGAATTACTCCATGTTGAATTTACAATTATAGAATCCTCGTGCCAGTATTTGGTCTTTCTTGTTAATACATTCGTTCTTGGTCCTCATTGGTATCAGCTCACAACTTTATTTCTTAAATTATTCTAACTTCCTCTTTGGAGGTGTTGATCCGATCAACACTTTCCAGCATTTATTCATAAGAGTGAAGGATGAGATCCAAAGGGTTTCCTTCATATTTTCCACTTTCCCAATTTCCTTGATTTGTTCTATACTTTTTGGCTTTATATTGGTGGTTTTTAATTTAGTTGATCTAGTTTCTTCTTGTCATTTCATACCTGAAGATCTGGAAAAAATTGTATTGGGTAGTTGCGAGTAATCATTGCAGGGTATAGCCTTCTTCCCTCCCTTGTGAATGGAGAAATTCCCAGATTTATGGTTTCCTTGTTTTCCCTTACTCAGTTTGGATCCAACAATCATATCCTCGAAGGTGTCTAGACCATACACTGCCTCTTTTTGTTAGACATTATCTCCATTACTCATCTCGGTGTTTTCAATGTACTTTGATTCACCCCATTTCCTTTTCACTTTTTGAATTTCTTTCATCCACCCTTCATAATATTTAGCTCCTTGATCACTTCCAGCTAAAGATAAAAATCAATTATAAATCTTAAGAGGACTTGAGGCATCATGAATCTATGATGTAATTTATTTTGGTTTGATAGATTCTATTTTGGGAGTTCCTAGCTGGGAAAGGTGACCTTGGCTCCAGTGTCTCCATCCCCTCATTCTCAGTAATAAAAACATGACTTAGTTCCTGTATAGGTTCCACTATATCGACATCAATATCAGCACTCACACTAAAGGAAGGAAATCCCAAATCAGTCTTCTAGAACATGAAAACACCAGAGACCCTCGGTTCATCCATGGTCTTGAACGGTTCACTAACCTCCTTACCTTGCTGAATTTCCTCCAACCGTCCGTTGTTTCCTTCCCATGTAGAGAAATTCCAAGTAATTGTAAACCTAATAAAAATAACTAGGATTGGAAAATCTATGTTCTTTCCCCATGGTTCATTGGATATGATGAGAAATCCCACTAGTAACGATTTGATACCCCTTAATGGTAATTTTTCACTGAGGAAGAGAAAATACGGCTCAAACATGAAGAAAGGGGGACATAGAAGCAATAATAACCTCTTACGTGAAAGCGTCACTAAGATCCTATCCGAAATGATCCAACTAAAATTCTCAATTTCCTTAATCATTGTTACTCATATCCCTTTCCAACTGCGTCCATCTGATTTGAGGTACTTTACGGCACACATGTTCGAGATGACCAGCCGGCCACAAGAGATTCAAATACCGTGCTAGGTTTCGTAGACGACGGATTGCCTCCACCAAAATTCCTCACCAACTGAAATCCATACCCAATACAATGGAACATTCGACACATCAACCTCAATGTAGATTCAGAGACAAACATGGTGATTTTCAGCTTCTGTGTGAATATCCAAACACAAAATCCACCCAACATGGTTTCCGATGACCTTCAAGATAGAAGGGTTGTGAAATTGAACGAGATTTTGCGAGTGTCTTGCCCAAAACACAGTCCCCGGTTCATCACTCTTCATGTTAAAATCGATGGACCAGTAAAAGATGTAAAAAAGAAAACATTACATTTGTGGGGGGTGCTAGACCACACAGTAGCAAGATATTCCATAGTTGTAAGACAAATTAATATGTGCTTGTGGTTGAGAAGCCCAACCACTGCTCAGTGCTTTAAACCCCATGAGTCGAAGAAGAAATGATCAAAATCACCAATTGAGAGAAATCGTTGCTGGAAATGAGATACCAGTGTTTGGTTAAAGAGTCTTGATGCATTAGAGAACACCGAAAGAGATAGAGGATGATTATGAAAGCCTTCAAACATATTTGGTACCTTTGGTCTCAGTGTGATTTATGGGAGCTTCGGAAGTGTTCCAGGGGTGGAGAAAGGAACGAATGTTGGGATGTGGGGTAGGGAAGAGGGAGATTCCCTCCTCCAATGAGGAAGGTGTAGGGGGGGTCGAAGCACATCCATCGATGCCTAGGGCATCGTTAACGCGTGGCGAAGAGCGAGTAGAGGACCCTGAAATAACTATGATATAGTTATTCTAACATTCAACTCATTACACATGAAGTATTATATTGTTTTTATATTATTATGTTGTATAATATTATCCTATATTTTGTTAATTGGAAACATTTCCTATATTTTACAGATCTATGCTTGGTGGCTTACTTTCCCACAATTAGAAAACATCCTTGATCAATTAAGGAAATTACTATGGGGATTCCTCCAACATTTTTGTAAGGTATTGGGTTGAAATCCCCCCTTGTGAATTTACATTAGGGTTCACTTATTAATCCAACTTCCTTTTTTCCTTCTCTCAAGTACTACTGATCCTAGATTTAATCCCCACTATTACATTACATCCAATAATCACTTCATATCATCAAAAGTCTCTTATAGAAAAATACTATAAAACACTAGGTTTTAATCTATTGATGAAACAATCTATTTTACTTTATGGATCAGAGATAAACTTAATGTAAAATCATGTGTTCAATGTGATGTTTTTTTTAATTGTCCAAAATTATTCACCCACTTTTTCTTTTAAAACTAATAATTCCCTCTCCATCTTCATGTGATGAATTCACGGAAAATTATTAAAAAAGAAATCATTTTAAACACTTCTAATTCCAATTAGTCTACTTATTATTTCTCCATTTTATTTTTACTAATAATACAATATAGGATAATCTAACCATAAAAATGGTAAAAATCCTAACAAACCATCTTAGGTTAGATTCATTGTGCCTTAAAAAATATTTCCATTTCATTTATAAATTTTTCAGTGATAGTTGGATATTAATGAAAACTGAAATAGGTTTAACATTTCAATATAAATGACTCATTAAAAATTTTATCCTTTATTATTATATTCAATAGTAAAATATGACTCATTGTATTATTCTTGTCATGATATAGATGAGTGATAATTAATATGAGGACATGTACTTCGTATACCATTCCATTGGGTTGTCCATTGGTGTCACCCCTAGTATGAGACACACCAGTGTTTTGGTCTTTTCCTTTGGCATTTAATATCATTTTGATAACATGATATAAGTCTATAAGAGGTAAATATTTTATAAATTTTATTCTAGATTTATTAATTATTCCTGTCATGAATGTGTAATTCACATGTTGAATATGTCCATGAAAAATTAGTCAATTGGTTCATAACATGAAGGATTTTATCTACGTGAATGGAAGAGGATTTTCAAAATTTAAAAAATGTTCCCATCAAGAGTATATTTTGGGAGAAAAGTAAAACATAGGTGACTTGGATATCGATGCAACTAACCTCTCGTCTATTCAAACTTAGAATGGGATATTCGCATCTTGAATAATCTTGGTGAAGATAGGTTTAATCCAAATAACACTATTAAACCATAACAAGGATTCATTTTTCACCCTCACAACATACAATGAATAATTAGGTTATTTCTAGTTATATTAGACATCTGAACTTGGAATCTAACTAATATTTGATTGTTTGTTTTTGGAAATTAATGTTCAGGATCTTGTTCTTCTTTATTTTTATAATATCTTCTGAAACTATTATTCAAAACCATATATTATTGTTGAAACTCATATATGTTGTAACTAGAGGATCCTGGGTGAATTTTTTTGGATTTTAATAAGGGAATTTACGGAATATGTTAGATCGGTGAAATATTATTAGATCCTTTATTCCAAACTACTCAAGGTGTGTTGCTTATCTCCCAAACTGCTATTATTGAACATGATAGATTCCTTTTTCCTAAATTTATCTTATAATTTTCTTGGAAAAACATTGGAAAATTTATATATATAATACATGTTTTGATGTGATTAGAAAATGGTGGGTTTGGAAATATGAAAATAGTGTTTATTTTAAATGAATCTTAAAATCAATTGTGTTTTGATGAATTTTTTTTCGGGAAGTCTGGAATAATTTTTTAGGATTGTGTTCATGATAAAATGTGATGAAATAGTGGTGTGAAATTACCCCCATAAAAATGGTTCCCCAAGTGATGTTTTTTTTGAAAGGATAGCTCACCACTATTGAGTGTTGGTAGGTCCACTATTCAATACATTATGAATGTAGATAGATGAGGAATTATAATGATTAATAAAAGAAATAATAAATTATTTAAATGGATTTTCAAAATTTTTCCCATTGAGCTTGTTTTTTTATAATGGATGCATATTCTATACATAAATATTATATCTATTTAGATGAATATTTAATACATAAAAAATGATTCATGAAACAACTGAAAAAATTTATATTCATTAGAGATTAGATACACAATATTCTTTATGAAATATGATTAATATATCCCAAATGGATGAATTATAATATTACTGTTTATAATTATACCTTAATATAATTCTTCTTTAAACCAATAGAATGGACACATAAAAAATGGTGAGCTCAGATGCTCATTAAGGGTAAAAATGGGAGATATCAATTAATGATAATATTATAGAATAATATAAGAATAAGGGAATTATATATTGAAAGAAAATTACAATATTAATACAAAATATAAAAAAGGTCATAACCATGATTTATGATAGAAAATAATATCAGTTTTAAATACATGAATCATCATAATGAGAATTCATCATAAAGTAATCATGAACAATGAGATCATATATTAAATGTGTGCAGAACCATCATATGTTTTGAAACCATGTAATTATTCAAGGTTAACTACAATATCATTGGATCAGGAATAAACACCTATTTATGATTATATATCATGTACTTAAACATGGTTCCCATGATATTTCAAGTACTTTATCTTATCTTCCATAACACATGAAGTACTTTAACTTGTTTCCCCAAACATTCTCAAGAGATAAAATAAAACCCCAATGAATTGGGGGAGAATATTTTTTCCACCAATAAAAAAATTAAAATCACAAATATATGTTCCATAAGATCATAAATCATTCATAATATCAAATCACATGGAAGAAATGACATTCAAAAGAATTCTTTATATCATTACCCATGGAAAATAAATGTGTTTTATAAATATTCCTTCTTTTTATCATAAACAAAAATAATACAGAAATCTAATAATGATGGAATCCTTGGATAATATCCCAAATAAATCATAGTTTTCATATAATTTTTTTCATCTTATATAGAAAGTGATTTTAAAAGACCACATGGAATTAATTTTTATGAAAATAACTTTTCCATTTTAAAATTACATTATTTTTTAAAAATCCATGCCCACATAAATAAAAAAAATTAATTGAAAATTAAAATTTTAAATTTTATTGGATTTATAAAATAATTTAGGCATCATGATTGAAAAACTATACCCTCATTTTATATAAGTTATAAAAATATTCTTTTTATATTATTGTTGAAAAATTCACAAAGTACCACATTTAGAAAGAGATAAAATGATTCGTTTTAAAATATTTTATAAATGTTCAAACATGATTAAAAATATTTCTATAAAGTTTTATTAGAATCTAAATAAAATTAAATTTTTTTAAATAGGGATATATAAAATAAATAGTCCCTAGTGAATACTCAAACATAAACATTCCATAATAATGAAATTATTGTTAAATAAACCATTTCCTAAAGTCTCACCATTCCTCATTCATGTTCAAGACACTTATATAATGACAATTTATTTATTATAAAAATATTAAATAACAATATTCATAACTATAATAAAATTTATTATGTTTTATTACATCTTTTTGACCTATTTATTTTTAATTTTTTTATTAAAATCACTATTATGTGTGATAAATCCTTCTTTTTGTAAGCATGTTTCAGTTCTGTTGTCCTTATCCTTACGATTTGATCATGGCCCCATAATTTATTTATTTTTAATCATGTTATAAAAATAATACATATATATATATATTCATTATGTTATGATCTATATTAATTTATTAAAATGAGATATATGAAAATTAATTACACCATTTGTAGAGATGGTAGGTCATACGTATGCATGAATGTTGTTTCAATTTTTTGAACAGTGGAATGAAAGAATGGTCAATAATAATTGATGTATATATAATCATTATTTTATATCTTATTTCATATATATTCATTATATTCATCCATATTATCATCCATGCTAAAAATAAATGAAAAACGAATCACATCACATCATGGATATGGAAGGCCATATGTGGGTACGAACGACATTATCATTTACCAAAGGATTTAATATTGAGAATATCGACATGATATTAAAATTATATAATTATAATTAGGTCATTAATATTATATATAAATATTATTATAATCAAAATACCCTTCCATAAAATATGATGTTTAAAAATGAATTTTATTGTTTTGTGGAGATGGTAAGTCGCATGTATGTAAAAATGATACTTTGACGTATTTTTGAAATTAAAGTGGATGTATTATTGTAATTTCATAATAATAATAAAAATATAGAATATATAGAAACATAAATTAATAATTTTATGATCTACATAATAGATTTATAGAAGTTAAATAATTTTAGAAAAAAGAAAGTTACCAGTTAATGTGATTACATCTTCTTCGAAATGACTTTTTTAGAACTACTCTAAAGGGATCTAGGGTTGGTATTTTTATAATACCAACAACAAAATAGCGTATATAATGAATCAAATATTATTAATTTTGAGTTTATAGTAAATATATAAGGCTCCATGTTTTGAAAATAAGTAATGTCGGTGGTTCCCTGTTATATTTTTTGTGAGGGGAGCTTTTGGAATTTCAAAAAAAAATTATAATAATACTATTCTAGAGAAAAATACTTCCATATGGAAAATAATTCCAATATATGGTTGCATATAGATTAAATATCATCAAAAAAGAAAATAATTACATATTTAAGGGCTATTTTAAACCTTATATTTTGGTTTAACCCCACAATAAACCAATCTTAACATTAACTGTGGTAACATACTTTTCACACTTAAGAGGTTATAATTTTACATATAAACTAAAAAGTGACTCATAAATGTATAAGGGATTCTATTTAATAGTATATATTAACATTTTACCCATATTTAATATTTTGATGTTTTTTAATCAATTTTAAAAAAATATTATTTTCATAAAATTTTAATATCATCGATTTTGAAACTATTAATTACATTGACATTAATAACATAAAAAAGAATCTTATAATTTAAAAAAAATTATTTTAAAATATTAAAAAAAAATCGTGTCCATACTTATTTTTTATAATCACAATTATCTCAATTTTTTATACATTTAATATTTTTAATATAAATTATATTATTTTTTAATGAAATCAATACTTACTACCTTAACATTGGGTATAAATTATTTTATGTATTTATTAAATGAAAATTTCAAAACATTATCATCTTGAATGTAGAAATTTATATATATAAATACCTTTTATAGTTGTATATATCCTTCAGATAACACCATATTAAAAATAATTTTGTTTTTAAAAGTAAGAGTGTTACATGTTTGAAATTTATTAAAAAAAATCTATAATGGTCATAATATCTTACAAATATCCAAAAAGGACTAGTAACTAAACATTGTAGGACTATGGAAGAAATTAACGCATTAAATTAAAATTATAGTAGTTTTGGGGTCATTTATTTTTCCTTATCATTTTAGTTTTAAAATAATTAACATTATTTACCATAACCATTGTAATATAATTACTATAGTTAGTATTCATATTGCCCAAAAATAAAAGGTACCCAAATAAAATTTTCAAACATCCTGATTATAAATATATAATTAATTTTATCTAATCCAATTCCAATAAATTTAATAAATTAATTTTATATTAAGTACAAAAAATGCGAAAAAATTACATTTTAGGAAGAAAACATTTTAATTATAAGACTGAATTTATTCTTATCCTATTCT
This sequence comes from Viscum album, assembly GCA_963277665.1. Taxonomy (NCBI): domain Eukaryota; kingdom Viridiplantae; phylum Streptophyta; class Magnoliopsida; order Santalales; family Viscaceae; genus Viscum; species Viscum album. The sequence goes on along the minus strand of OY728133.1, from coordinate 184,769,516 downwards.
TATAGAAATATTTTTTGAATACGAACAAATTTTATCCAATAGATAATATATAATTTTAATTAATATAATTCACCGAAATTAATTAATTGAAATTATTATGATAAAAATACATTCCACGCATGAATAGAATATTTCATAAAAAACATCACTTTTATTTTATATTATTTTTTTGTTTTTAATTATAATATTTATAAAAAAATGAAATAATTTCATATAAAATATATTTTTACTTATATAGTTATTAGAACTCATACCCAATAATCCAACAGATAAGAAATAAAGAGTATATATTATTCTAATAATGTTACGCAGTTTGTTTAAACTTGTTGCATACAATGGATGATATTGAATAAATCACCGTATTTAATGTAAAATATTTCATAAAAATATTGGGTTGTTATATTATTCCCCCATTAAAATTAATTTAAACATCAATATTTACCACTAAGATATAAACATATAAGGATACCTTTTCCTCATCAAATCCTCAGGTTCCTACATAGCTTCCACCAATTGGTAGTTTTTCCACAAAACATTGACCATGTGAGTGGTCTTATTTCTTAGAACGTGCTCTATATGATCGAAAATATTTACAATATTTTCATCATAGTAATGATATTTCTCTAATGGTATGTCATGTATTATATGTAAAGGATCAGTTATGTACTTCCTTGAGAGATATACATGGAACACATCATGAACCTGAGAGATATTTGGTGAAAGACCAATTGATAAGATACCTTGGAAATACGAACAATAATTTAAAAAAGACCAATATACCTAGGACCTATAATTACCATCTTCTAAAATCTCATGAATCTCTTCTAGGGAAATATTCATAGAAATAATTGTTCACTCACATCAATCACAATATCATTATAATGATTCCCATCAAAAAACCTTTTTCAAAATAATATATTCTCTTGTGTGATGTGGAATTGATGCAACCATGTCTTCCATTTCCTCATATATATATGGTCCCAATATATTTCTTTCCCTAACTTCATTCTTGTACATTAGAGTTTTTATCTTCTTATCATAGATGAATTCATAAGGATCCATCTTAATTCTAGAGTGAAAGCTATTTTTTATGAAAATAATCTAAAAAGAAGTTGTTGATCCATACTACTTTAAAATATATGGGGAAATATCTCAACATTACTTAAAGAGTTTGAATGGTCCAAATGCCTAGAACATCTATCTATGGATGTTAATAATTGCTAAAATATAACTATGTTTCCAAATCCATCTAAAGTATTTCCAAAAACATCAAGGTAAACCTAAAATCCAATTTAGGTATAATGTAAATTTGTATTCCATGATATACTACCACTTCCTTAATATATATTTTGGAAGTATTATCAAGATATATATCTTATATGGTAGAATTTAAGTGTACTCAATTCGTAATGTGATCTAATATAACTTATTTAGCATTATATCCTGTAGATGTTTTGGGGTGTCTAAGGATAAAATCAATTCTGATGTTTTACCTTTTCTATTTAAGTATGACCCATAGTCATAGATACCCCTTATAATTCTATCTCATACCCTTAACTTGATAATAAATATGAATTGAGAAACATACATTTTAATATCTCTCTTCATGTAATCCCTTAATCAATACTATATCGAGTCTCCATAAAACATTGTACAATTAGAAATTTTATAGAATGATAACCTATGATCCTCATCTAATAGCCCTTTTTCAAATATGGTATGATAGGGACACATACGTGGTTCCTATACCATATTCTTTAATAACTATCAAGGATGATCTCAGGAATATTTGAACACTCTATTATATCACTGCATCTTCCTTATATGCCCTTTTAATCTTAGCTTGGACCGATGGTTGAATATTCATTTCAGCTAGATATTAATTTCCCCTTCCAGTATTATTTCTATATCCTTCATTTATAAATCCATAAATAATGTATATCATTTATCCTCATTATATATAATCTTGAAATTAGCATTTCAACTCAATTCATTAGGAACCTTTTTTTCTTTCCCCGAGTGATATTGTATTGAGAATTCATAATCATTAATAACTTTTAATCAACATCATTGTAACATGTTTAAATCTATTTTAGTAAAATATAAATTATTTTTTGATCATTATATATATCACTTCAGCACCCATAATAATTTTTACACAACATGATAATAAAAATGTTTTAAATATTGATGGATCTAGATCTAGTCTTGGTTGTGTTCTCCTAGTGTGAGAAAATTTCATGTTATATGGTTCAGTGTAGTTTCATGTTCATGATATGTACTACCATACTCATGACCTAGAATTTTGGGAAATTATAAATGTCTTAAGTATGTGGTGGAATTACATATTTTAATAGAATGTCAATGTTTTCACTAAAAATAGGAGTTTGAAATATATCTTTCTCAGTTATACATGATCATAAAAAACATATATGTATGGAGTACCTCTAGCTATTTTATTTTGGCTTAGTATACACACCTAATAATTATAATTTTTTGGAAGATTCATTTAGTCTTCATTCATAAAGTGCAGTGGCATCTAATGAGTGTGATTGTTGAACTTGGTCTGGATTTATCTACATATGAGGATAATGATTTTTTATTTATAATTGATATTGTTCCTAAATTGATAGAATTAGTAAAATAGTCACAAATATATGATCTTCATTATTTCACCATTAAGTCAAACCTAAATGGTGGGAAGACTTATTATATTTGGAAATGGATAAAAAGGTATTATTACGTATTCATAATCAGGATCTAGTTCCTCTGTCTTTCGAGGTATAGTAATTTCTTTGGGGTCAGTGATTTCACTTATTGTCAATGACATGTCAATATGTTCTTAATTAGTGGATAGTTGAAGTAATGCTGATTGGAGTGTCCAAAAATCAGGTGATTGTAGAACTGTTCCTAATTTACAAGACAAGTGTTAATGAATGGAACTTTGTTAATCCATTTGAAGAGGACCACACGATAAATGATTTCTTGATGGATTTGGAAGATACATCTAGTGGTTTATAATTGGATGAAGTTGATGAACTGTTTGAGAAGATGGATTTGGTCTTAAATGCATAAGAGGTATGACACAAATAATAGAAGAATAAGAAGGATATGGCTAAGAATGAATATAATTAGAAGGAAAAGTTTCATGAATTTAATTTTGAAATAATATTTGTTTATAATTTGGTTTTTCCAAAGTATGTATATATGGGTTTTATATAAAAAATAGGCAACTTTGTCTAGCCAGCCATCCAGATAAGGCCGAGAAGCATTTCACACGACAAGAGTGGGCGGCTAATCATAACCTTAGATAGGTAGCCAATGTGACGGACCATATTCATTCATGGGGAACACATGAGAATCCATAGGATCACATGTAAGATCAATGACGAGTGCCACAATGTGGGGAAGCAAAGTGGAAAAAATCACAAGGTGGGCGCAAATCATTCCCACAAGGAGAACACGGGACAAGGAGATACCATGGAGGAAGGAGGAGTAATCTAGTGGTGGGTTGAGGTGGATGGATCCTTAAACCAAATGTATATGGGATCCGTATTTTGAAGTTGGAAAAGAATTTAAAAACGAGGAACCAATCCCTACTATCCATCTAATCTCACAAGAGATCTCAGACACACACTCCATCCTACATCCAAAGAACTAATCTAGGCCATCCATAGATGTTCCAATGGATATAGTGAAACCAATCCATCATCAACAACCTTTTTTCCACCATAAACCATTGTACAAACAGAGCATTGTATCACCTATAGTATCTCACTTTTATCCACCATTATCAATGGAATCCAAAACATGAGTATCATATTAATATACAAAACTAATTCATACTATTAAATTTTCAAGAATGCGTTCAAAATTAAGAACTCCCGTGGGCTAAGGAAAATATAGTTTCTGGAGGCCACATCATTTCTAGAAGATGTTTAACATGTGACTCAAAGTGCATGCACGCGAGGTGTTCACATGAAATATGGATCCTGTGTTGAGAAGAAAACAATACGAGAGATTTAGTGTACCTATTATTCGCTTTTTAAAATTTCAAAACAAAAGATTTAATAATTTCAATGATTTTAACCTCATGACATATCCTATGACATTTTAATGTGGAGAAATTCCTTGATCCACGATTATAAAAGGAGGAATTCCTCAACTGATCTTGCAGGTTGAGAGAATTGAGAAATCTCTTATTCCCAAAAGAACATAGCATCTTGCAGAATAATTACGATCATCCCTAGCTTGTGAAAAGAAAGAACACATCCTCCTTATAATCCTACACAAAGGAGAAGGCTCCCAGGAACACTCAATAAGTTATGTTCACTCTTGATTCATCTTGTGAATATCCAAGTTGTGAATCCTTATAGTGATAGTGATTCACACCTTCCTCGTTTGCACGACACACCCAAAAGCACAACTCCTCAATGGTTCATTTGTTATGAGAATCCTCAAATGAAAGTGTACATATACATTGTCTCTTGATAATAAAATCGAACGCACATGGAGAATATATCCAATAAGTTTTTTATCTCTTGAGAGTTTTTATATAACTATCTACATGTTTGGTTTGTGAAGAAAACTGAAAAAAATAAAAAAGGATAGTGTACAATTACATGTTCTCCTAAGAATAATTAATCATACACACAACTAGTCGTGTGTGAAAAGTTGCTGTAAAATCTAGAAGTAATTATTGTGGGCCATATGCACATACATGAATATGCATGATGGAAAGAAAGAATTATGTGTTTAATGTAGATAGTGATAATAATTAATAAACAATGGTTATTTAATGAATGAATGAAGAGAACCATTGCATATTTGGGTTTCAAAACACATAACCAAGTTCATAAATAAACTTGTGCATGCCCATTACATGTTGAGAAAGAATTGTGTGTGAAAATTAATATGAACAAGGAGATAAAAGGTTCACAATTTGAACAATATACATAATAATAATGAATATGAATGCACCACTTGAACACATCAATGTGAGGCTAGGACATCAATCAGTAGAAAGAATTGTCATCCCGATCATTTGTTAAATTGAGATAACTGATCATTACTTGTGATCAGAATCATTGAACAATACTGATAGATACAATAAAATTTTATTTATGACACTTTAACAAGTACATGAAAATGTCAGATCCTATAGGATAGTGTAGGAAGATTTTCATATCATACAATAGTGGTTCATACCATCAAAATAGATATGTGGAAGCTGGGGGAATAACTAGTTTATAGAAGAAGGAGAAGGTTCAATAATGTTGGGGGGTTTAACTAACATGTAATTGACAGGTTTAACAAATTACAGTTTGTAATCATCTTCTGATAAAGTAAATAATCAGTGTTGGGAAGAATATCTAACATGACAAGGAGTAGTTCTTTGTACCTGACCATTTAAATCCCTAGGTTTTGTGCTTTAATTTTACAACTTCGTTTGAAGAATGGATTATGGATTTACCTAGAAACAAAGGTAGAATTAAAGAAGGTTTCAATTTATAAAAATGAAAAACTACAATGGGGATCTCTGCTTCACCCATCCCCTCTCAATGATCTTACACTATTCCAGGTATTAGAATTTTCCACTTATCACCATATAAATTTTTCTAATCATTTGGGTATTCAAAAAAATCTATATGGAAATGAATGAACATTACTAGTGGTCAGATATAAGATGAATAGTTTTAGATTACGTGATTAAATTTTACTTCTCAACATATAATAGGTGATAATACATGATCGTATGGTATAATACCTAATATGTGAATACCTGTATGGATGATATAATATATTACAATTGAAATTGTTATATTTACAATGAGAATGTCATGGAATCATGATGTTTTTTGGGTGGTTCTGGATCGACACACCATGTTTGAACACATTCTCCCTATTAGTGAATATAAAATAGTAGAGGATTAAGAATTGTTGTTTTATGAGAAGTGGTCAAGTTTTAGAGAGTCCTATTTCCAATTTCATCATTATTAAATTCCTGATTCACTTCTCTATATTGGTGATAATTACATTGGGATTTTAGTAGTCCACTAACCGTGAGCATATCATATCATCCACAGATTGATGGTAATTTATAATGCATAATTATAGTCATTATAAGATATAATTAGGTATTGTGTTAGGAACATTATAGGCTCATGGGATGTCCAAATCCATTTAGTGGAGTTATCATATAGTAACAAGTATCACCTAAAAATAAAAATGCTACCATTCAATTCATTGTATGATATCCCTTTTCATTCTCTGTTATGTTGAGTACAAGGAGAAGAGATATTATTTATTAGACCAGGTCATGTCCATAAAACAATATATGAGATACCTATTATATAGAATATGATAGATATGGATCAAATTCTATAGAAACCATATGCATACAATCATCATTTTCCCTTATCATTAAATTTAGGTGACCATGTCGTCTTGATTGTTTCACTAATTCTTGGTTAAAACACATGTATAAATAAGGGATGTTAGCTCTGTGATATATGTTATTTTTCAAGGTTGTTAAATGGATCCTCACTATTTGATATTGATTATACCTACAAAAAAATCAATTTTTTTCATAATATCATCAATGTCTCCCAACTGAAAATGTATCACCTGAAAACCTCATCATGTGATTTTTTGGGATCATGTTACTCTTGATCCCAATGTTAGTTATATCCAAAAAATTATTTAGATTCATGAAATACATGAAAATAACTATCAAGGTAGATATATTTTTGTGAACTATTTTTATATGGTAGCATGGTCAGGTTCATAATAAAACATTGGAAAGATAAAATATTATGATGGATCAATGGAATGAGTGACACAAAGTCCATGTTGGTGTCCATTTTATTAAGGATGTAAATATAAATAGTTAGGATTCTGTATCACCACCAATTTGAGGTATTCTAATGTTTTATGATTTTCTATTTACATTTTTATTTGTTGTTATAACATTATGGAAGTCTACATTGGAGTAAAGAGAATTTAATATAGATTCTATCAACATGGATTATTCATTCCATAAATGATTTATTTATGAAATGAATAAGGTCAAGGTAGATGTTGTAAAATATTTCATCACATGAAGGATTTTTTACTTCGTGAAAAATTCAGGTATCTCACGTTATGAAACATGATCATTATGCGATATGGTTTTTTAGAAAAATAATATAAAATAAAATGGATTATTTGTATAACAGAGTTATTATCTATTTAAAAATTGAATGGGAAATTCAATCCTTGAATTTTAATAGACCATCCTATTTTAAGATTACTATAAATGGTAAATATTGATACTATTTACTTTCCCCCCTCTCAGAACCTATGTTATCCTGGTTTTTTTAGATATAGTAGACATCTATACACTAATTCAAATAGATATTGGAGTGTTAATTTATATAAATATAGGGTTAGGATCTCATTATTCCTTCTCATATCTGATCTAATTAGTCTTTCACGAGTAGAATCATAGGTCAATGTTGACACATAGATATATGATAATTCGATGATTTTTAAAGATATATTCATTGGTTTTAATAGTGGAATAAAATGAAGATGTCAGATCATTAGATCAACCTGTGATCCATTATGCCAAAAAAATTGGTACATAGATTCTATCAAACACTACTGTTCAAGAACATGTTGGATAGATTTTTCCTATCATGATCTTATACTTTTAGTGGAAACATCAGGAGAAAAAACTTATTGAAAATAACTATTTTTTTGAGATTTCAAATGGATTTGTTATAAAATATATAAAAATATTTTATTTTAAATGTTTCTTAATGGAAAATTTGATTTCTAGAATTTTTTAAATGGATAACCAAGAATAATTTTTTTGGTATGTGTTCTTATGAAAATGTGGTGGATTAAGGGTATGATATAACACCTATAAAAATAGAACAGAATAAGGGTGGGAAATAACCCGTGTAAAAATTATTTACCAAGAAATATTTTGGTGAAGGTATGGATCACAACTCATAAGTATATGGAGGTCCATAGTTTGATGTATTTTGTGTGTGTGCGTGTGTGGAATTAGAATTGTTATTCCTAGTGAAAAGGAAATGGCTTTAAATTATTTATTTACTGATTTCCACAGAACATTTTTATATCTTGTATCCACTACTTATATGATTCTAAAATACTATAAATAAAAACATATATATTGTTCTTATCCACGTTGAGTGTGTTGGAATGTCTATGCAGATTACTTGTTGTGTTATAGGATAACCCCCAAATTTGGAAATTTTGTCTGTTTTTAGACTTTATATACTTAGATACAGGGAAGGGTATGTTTCTTACTTCACTAGTGGTATCCCATGACAACATTGATTTGGATGTTAGAGCTACAACTGGGGAGTGTTTTAATTATAACATTGTGTGGGTCCACTTTGGTTATAGGGTCATTCTTCATGGGAGTCTAAGACATTCAATCTTATTCTTTTTTAATTGTTACTCTAATATGGTTCTTGTACTAGTATTGTATTGATTGATGTGGTTCATATAATAATCATCATATTGTGGTCTTTATTTTTATGTATTTCTTGACAATTTTTTTTGTTTCATTAGTAAAATCATCCCCCAACATTATCTTAAGCACCTAGAATGCATTTCCAGATGATTGTGTCCTTAGGATGTCACCTATGGTTACTAGAACCTCTACCTAATCTCAAGACAATGAGGAAATCTTATCTCTACAAGGTTAAATACCTTGAGTTGTTGGTGAATCAATACACCATAGATTAAAACAACTACACCATTGGACCTTGTTTTTTTGTTAAAAACACTGTTCTCTCCCTTTCTCATTGAAATGTATGAGAATAAATTAAAAAATACACGAGACACAAAAAAATTACATGATCAATAGAAATGTGCTCTGTCCAAGGAGAGAATGTTCGTCAGTTCCATGTCTACTATAGAAAACCTCTATGAAAATTATTTTAGTTGACTCATTATATCTCCTGGTTCATTACTAATTACTACTTGAGTGCTCATTTCTATATCCATTGAAGTGATGTCACTCCTATGATAGCATGATACTACACACCTATATATGATGATAAAAACATGATAATTGATTTTTATATAAATTAAATAAAAATATAGCATCCATTACACATTTGACGATATTTTATATTCTTGGTTTTGAGGAATTATGAAAAATACTTATATAAAATCATATTTTAAATGAAGCTATCTAAAATATTTATTTTCCTTAAATGTTTTTATGACCTTAACAATAATAAAAAACATTGAAACAACAAATTATACTCTGAAAAATAAAATTAAAATGTATTGTGACCCTAAAATTTTCCATTAAAGGTTTCTAAAACAAATGAAATTTTTTTAGTTGTAATACTATAAAAGTATTTTTATATTTTTTTTACATAAAAAACATTTGATAAATTATATACTTTTCAAAAATATAGATTAGTGTTTCCAAAATATATAACTATGGAAAAACGTTTTAAACCCATTGAAAATACATATCACCTTTAAAATCCAAATTCATTTCAAAATATAATGACCTATGAAATATATACATATAATTCTCAATAGTTTTTTAAAACCATTCCTTGAAAATAATAACATTTATTCCAAATAAATATTTTTAAATACTAAATTAAACATTCCCCCCAAAAATAATGTTAGGGTTTTTAAAATTCATAGAATAGATACTTTTCAAAATAACCATTTGAAAAATAATATATTTGAAAACATATTTCTCCTTCTAAACATTTATACTAATTTGTTTGAAAATAATAATTTTATAAAGGAAAAAAATGATACTTGTAATACCATATATTATCCATGAGGACACTAGTAGTATCACTTTTTGGAAAAATTCCCCTTATGGTCATGGGTTCACTCTTCATTTAACATTATCATGTTTGGTACCCATGTTCTAATTTTTTAAACAGAAATAGTTTTGTAAAATTTAGTATTTTTTATTTTTTCCCATTAAAACGTCATTTTGAAAAATACTTAAATTATTTTTCATGATGATAATAATTTTTAAATCTCTTAAATATTAATAAAACTATATTTTTTAAAATCAAAATTCATTATACAAAATATGGAAAATATAAAAGTTCAAACTATATTTTAATAGATTATTCCAATAATAAAGTAATTAAAATTGTAAATATGTGTTTTAAGAATATATTTTAATGTTAGTGACATATATAGTGCATGGAAATACCTATTATTATGAATAAAAATCTTAGAAATGAAATGAAAATTTTCACATAAAATGATTACAGTATTTTCAACATTGAAAAAACCCATTTTCCATAAAATTATAATTTTTCAAATAGGTAAATTTTTAACTTCCCTTTTTAAAGTGGTTTTAAAAAATAAAAACAGAAATTTGTGAAAATATAATTATTATAACATAAAATAAATGTAAAAAAATTATTATTTTATTCAAAGATAGAGATTTAAATAAAATGATTACAAAAATTATTCATAATAATTCTCTTACATCGTAGGGTTTTGAAACAAAATATGAAATCATTTAAAAAAGTTCTTATATTAATAAAAACGGAATATTTCATTAAAATGATTAAATGATAATATTATGTTACTAATCCATTACATAGAATTAGATAAAGATATAAAAATTCTTTTTATGAAACAATATTTAAGGAAATATTAATCCTTCATAAAAAATAATAGTTTTTAATGAAAATAAATATAGTTTAAAAACATTGAAATTTTAACATCCCTTACCTGGAAGTTGGAATTGAATGTTGTGATTCCTCCTAATTATAGTTCATGGAAACTAGGGTATGGAATAAACAAGAGGTTAAGTATTTAGGGACATGTTGGATTTTATAATATATAGAAAGGTTACCTTTACATAGGCACTAAAAAATAATTTCATTTCATTAGACGCAATACTTAGGAACTAAAAAGTGACCCTCCAAAAGTGTAATTAGGGAGTAGAAAATTCCATAGAGTTATCCATGCATTTTATAAAAATAATACACTCTATCTCAGTTATTAGATATATATATATATAAATTTGTGTGTGTGTTTATAATAACATATATATATATATTCACTTTTTTATTGTAATAAACATGTTAAAATGCAATTTTTAATATTTTTATATTCATTTTCACCTACCCAACCTTCCTTAGTATGTTTTCATTGTATTAATTAATTATTTCCAAATGTTAATGGTTGTAAGATAAATGGCGTTGAATGTCCATGTTTTGTTTCTTAATTTGAGGTTCACATTCCTATCAACGAAAGAAAAATGTACAAGGAGTAAGGGGTGCCATGATAAAATGTTTTTAGTTCATACGATTAGGTGGTATCTTGATTTAAAATGAGAGGTGGGAGAAAATATGAGGTATTCCAGGGTTAGGTTAAATATAAATATGTGTGTTCGGTCATGATTGTGGAGGAAGATGATGATCAAATATTGAATGGTTGAGAATGATTGAATAAGACTATAAAATATTAAAATTATTGTTTTTTATAGCTAAACAAAACCTTTATAAAGTGATCCAAAATAAATATTTAAGTCAGCCTTTAGGTGATTAATAAAATTTTCTATGCCATTGATCGGTGATGCTGAAATAGGGGATGAGGACAAAAAACACATTCTGTACTACTAAATGGGGACTAATCAACCCATCTGAAACATCGCATACCTATAGGAAAACCATAGACATTGCATGTACTATGCATCCACTTGACTATTTCCCTACCACAATGTGACTCCTTAGGCAATCTTTGTGAAATCCAATTTGATTGAAATTTTTATTCTATGTAAATGTATAAATTACATAATGATAATTAAAAATTAAAAAAAAAATATTTTTAAATATTTTTTAACATTTACATATACTTATTTAAATATAAAATTACATTAAATATTTTAATAATTATACTAAAGAACATGTAAAATTTTTATTAAAATCTTAACATAAATACATTTACCCCACATGTTTTAACTTTAATATATGTAATTTTTTTTTTATAATTTTTATATCAAGTTAATATTCTTTTACATATTAATCTAAAATATTATTTCTATATATCTAAGACTTATAAATTAATAAATTAATATAATAAACAAAAAAAATTTAAAACTATAAATTTTATATCAATGTAAAAGATCCATTAAATAATTAAAAACTACATCCATTTTATAAAATATTTTAAAATAATATTAAATGCATTTAACCATATATGTACTCATTTAATATTTTTCATATTAAATGTACATAATTATTTCTATTAATGTTTACTTATTATTCTGTCAAAATTAATTTCATTCCAAATTAATAATACATAATTGACCTAATATTTATTAAAACTACTCACTTTTAATTATAATTCATTACACATTTTGAAAAAACGATTTTACAGAAATTTAAAAATAAAATTTTAATTTTTCAATGGGAATCATGTTTTCCAGATTAATAAAACAAAAGTGATCATTTTTTGTATAATTTATAATCCAAACATATTTTTTTAAAAATAATTTAGTTTTACTAAAATTTAAATATACTACAACCTATATATGTTTTTCTAAATTCTAAAATAATTTATTTAAAATACATTTATTCTAAAATTGTTAGAATGTTACATTTTATTAGCCGTAAAATAATTATTCCATCAAAATTCATTCATATAGCCTTATGAGTTTATAAATTTAAATTATTAGCATTACAAACCATAAATTATTTAAATTATATATTCTTATGATCCATTTTTAATTTTAAATTTTCTAGAACCTAAAAATAAAACATCATAATCATAACTTTTGCTCGAAAAAATTCCCAATCTTCAATGTTTTCTAAACCAAACCCTTTGATACCAATGTTTACATCCATGGAATCGTACTATTAGATAAAGTAAAATAAATTTTTTTTATGTTTTTTAATAAAAAAGAAATAAAAATATATATCCCATTAAACATTTGATGATACTTTCCAGTCTAGGATTTGGATCGTTAGGAAAAATACTTACATCAAATCAGATATTAAAAAAATTATATACCAAAATTTATTTTCCGTTCTTCTCACAGTCACCATAATAATAATAAACTCCTTTTAAAATTATAATGATCCTCGGAAAAACATTTTATAATTTAAGGTGAGCATAAAATTTCAAAATAAGGGGTTTTAGAAAAATAAAAAATACATTACATTTTAATACAATAAAACTACTCTAAAAACACTTTATCAAAAATAAAAAATTTAATATAATATATTTTATTCCAAAATATAGATTTAAGGATTTAAAAATATATAACTATTAAAAATATGTCAAATATATTAAATATATGTTGAAATTTTAAAATACATTTTCATTTCAAAATATATTAACCGTTGAAATACTATCTCTTATTTCTATATAATTATTGAAAATATATGTTTCAAAATAATAGATTTTATTACTAAAAATACATTATTGAACTATTAAATAATAAATTCACAAAAATTTTAAATTTCAGGTTTTAAAAATACATAAAATAGATACTTTTCAAAAATAAACTTCAAAAATATACATTTTTTTAAATAGATGTCTTCGTGAAAAATATTAGAATAATTACTATAAAAATAATTATTTTATTATTGAATATAATGATATTTTATAATTCAAATGAAATCTCTAATGAAACTGGAAGTTTCACATTGAAACAAAATCTTATTGAGGTTATGGGATTAGTCCACATTCCTTATTATCTCATCTGATACCCATGTTCTGAATTTTTTAAGAAAACTATTTATTTGAAAAATTTTATTTACCATTATAATATTACTAAAACATCCTTTTAAAATCTATATAGATTATTTTCAAAAACAAAATAATTTCCACATATATACCATTTTATAAAAACAATTTTTGATTAAATAGTCATTATTTCTTATAAATATGGAGAAATATAAAAGTACACACAATAGTTTTTTTAAATAATACCAATAATATAGGAATTAATGTCTTGAGAAAAAACCTAGAAAATGAAGAAATTTCATTTAAATCTATTACTCATGGTCATAACAATAATTTTGATTGGGAATAATAGATATATAAAAAAGATATCACATAAAATTATAACATTAAATAAAACATGTACCAAATAACTCAAAAATTATATGTTTGGAAATATGTAATATTATAATTTACATTTAAATTATATATTTAAGAAATGAAAACAGAAATTTTCTAAAATATAATTTTCCATATATAAAATCATAGTATGAATACACATAGTGATTTTCATCAAGGATTGAGTATTTAATGGAATAAATGATTTCATGAAATCATACAAATTTTCTTACATGAGTGGGTTTTCCAAAAACCACAAAATTATAAATAAAATGTTTCTAAAATCCTAGAAATTGAATAATTATTTAAAAAATGTGAAAATTGTAATTTTAAACTACAAATATTTTACTAAAAAACATATACTAGAAAATATAAACTCCTCATTTAAAATAATAGTTTTGTATATATAAAATCCTTAAATAAAATAATTTTTTTTTTAAAAATAAATACATTCTAAAAAAATTAAATTTAGAGAATATTTTTCAAAGAAGATGGAAAGGAATGTAGTTATGCCACCTAACTCCATGCATAAAAACCAAGGTATGGAATAAATTGGTGGTGAATGATTTTGGGTCACATGGTATTTTATAGATAGTTCAAATCTTCTCATTATATAGGGATCAAATGATCATTTCCTTCTTTTGAAAGAAAAGCATAACAACTCAGTGGTCACCCTTCATTAGTATAATTTCCGATGATAAACTTCATCCATATATCTATGTCTTTTTTAGAAAAGATAAATTTCCAAAATCCTGCTTTATTTATACTTTTATATACATAAATATCCTCACACACACACACATCAATAATTTTGTATTTCCAGTGTAATATAAGAGTTAGAATCCTTTATTATTTTTATTATGGTTCATTTTAACCTAACTAAGACTCTTTGAGTGGTTAACATTTTATAAAATAAAATTATCTGTTATTGATGGTCATGGTCAAAATGATTTTGATAAATCGTTGTCTGTTTGGTAGTTCGAGGGTCACAAAAATATCATCGAAGGAAAACTTCCATGGTTGTAGGGCTACTGACCCAAATAAGTTATAAATAATAACATAAGATAGTTTCATTATTTATTAGTATAGGAGTAAGAATATAGTGAGGTATTCTAGTGGGAGGTTTAAGAGGATTGAACAGCTTTGGTATAGAATATAGAGGAAGATGATAGTCAACGATCGAACTAATATATTTTAAGCATATATTTTCAAAATTGGTGAATAGTAACTATGTGAAGTGACCCAACATCTATTTTTTCACTTTCTTTGAATGTGTAATAACCTATCCCATTCCATTGACCATTTGAGCCAATAGTGGGTTTCAACACCCAAAACACAATTCACACACCTAAATGGGGGCGAGTGGACCTTCTAGACCCCTTGCACACCTATGTGCACACCATGCACAGTTCAGGTGATACATGTCCACCTTACACATACCATGCCACCATACATCCCCTTGGGCTTGACGTTATGGCTTCCCATTAGTTGGAACATTTTATTATATTCTATTTAAAATTTACATAACTTCAAAATAATAAAAAATACAAACTATATGTTTTTTATCATTTCATTACACATACATGTACTTGTTTGAAAACATATAAACTTTTAATATTATTATTATTTTATTAAATCATTGTAACACTGTTAATTTAAATTTTAACAAAATAACATTAATTCGACCTAAATTAATTTTAAAACATGTAGTTTTTTATTATAATTATTTATCATTTAAATATTTTATTACTTTTTTTGTAAAATATTATTACTATATATCAATGGATTTAATATTAAGACAAATAATATTATAAATAATATTATTTTAAAATTATAAATTTCATATAAATGTAAAATCCATTGTAAATAATTAAAAATGACATTCATTATTTATACAAAATAAGATTGAAATTGATATTAAATAAAATAATCCATATATTTTCACATTTCAAATTTTCATTAGTATATTTACATTTATTTTTATATTTTTGAAATTATTATTTTTATAAATTTTGTTTTCAGAAAAAACATAACAAAATATTTAAAAAAAGCAAGACTATTCATTTAAAATAATAGTTCAATAATCATTTTAATAATGTTCTTTTATATAAATTCAAAAATATAATATAAATTTTTTAAAATTAAAGAAAAAGTAACCTTTTTTGAATTATTTGTAATCAAAACATATTCATATTTAAAAAAAATATTTATACTATGATTTCATTATATTACAACGTATTATAGTTTTTTTAATTATGGAATAATCTATTTAAAAGAAGATTTCCTTTAAATTATTGGAATCTTATATCTAATAACATATAATAATAGTATTTTGATCACTAATTTTTTTAATTCCTCATTATTTGAATCATGAATATCTACATTTATTCACTTTATGAATAACATTTTACTATAGAATTTTTGTGGAATTCCTTCGGGTTCACGTAGGATTCACTTTTATGAAACTATTTCTCAAATATTATGAAACTTTCGAATACTTAATGTTAATTATAATTTTACTGAAGCCCACAAAATTTCATAATGCTCTCTAAAATATCTCAAAACATATGTGGAAATATTGTAACAAGTAGTTTCTTTAAATAATTAGTGTTCTTATAAAACCTTCACATAAGAAAATACATTATGAAACTCTTTGGAAAATTTTGATCTGTTAAATTGCATCATGTATTTCTTCTTTAATGTAGGGGTATCCATAAATTTCTTTATTTTTATATGCCTTCAAGAAATTTCCTCTAATGTCTCTTCTTTTTCATGAAACTCGCCACCTTCACATAAATTTCATGTGAATTTTATTAGTCCTGAAACATACGAGGATTCATGAATATTTATTCTAAAAAAGACCAATTTTTTTGAGAATTTTTTTTTGAAAATTTCATACGTTCCCCATATTTTTAAATTTTTATTTCAAACATATATATTTCAATAAATTTCTCCCTTCTTCTATATTTTATGTCCCAAAAAATTTTAAAAACTGGTAAATGATGCCACCTTTTATAAGAAATTTTATATACCACATCCAGAGCATCCATTCCACTCTCATGTAATTTTTTATAAAATATCCTAAAAATATTCATTCTGGCACTCCGCAAATGACTTCATCAACCTACATTTCCAACAAAAAATAGTCAACCTCCATACATTGTAAACCCTGAATGGGTTTTTCCTAGTCATTGAGGGGGGATTCTACATTTGGGGTAAAAATCGTATTCTCCCTCAAACCCAATATAAATAGTTTCTACTGTGTTCTCGATATTACTAAAACTATAAATGAGTTACCATGAGTGAATAAAAACAATTATTATAAGTGAAAAATATAATGACATGAATTTATTCATTAAAAAATATATTCTTTCACACTATCATGATCATCTAAAAATATTTTTTCTCAAATTATATAATTCTTTGTTAGAATTTTGGTTGGTTTTTATAATACTTATTAACCAAATACATTAACGTAACCTTGAAATAAATCCTTGAAAATGGTAATTGAAATTAATGATATCAACCATTGAATATCCCATGGTCTGTCTATCCATATGTGTCACTAGAAATAATTTTTTTTCAACAAGTCACAATTCATTGAATAACCAAAAAGCCTGCTTTAGTGTTATTACCCCAATGTAAAACTTTTCAAAAGCCTGGATCTACTTTCCAATATCCCGACAGATATTTTTTTATAGTAAAAAAACATACTTAAGGTTTTCAAAATCTATTAGGTTATCATCATTTACATAGATTCATCTGTTTAGTTGTCCCTATCAATCAATAACCTTAATTATCAAAATATATTCTCTAGTCAAAAAAATAAACAAATATTTCTCTATGATACCAACAATAGTTACTCGTGAAAAACATACATTCTTTTACATACATTACATTATTTAAATAAAATACATTTAACAGCTAAAAATATCCAACAGAGTGATAGGATTAGTGTATTTGTACACTAGATAAATAAGAATCTTATTTTAGAAAACTCATTATCATTTTTCCTTAAAGTAATCAGACTATGACAAATTATAGAGAAATTATTAGTAAGACTCATCCCCATAAACCAAAAATTAAATCATAAAAAGGGTTGAGATAAAATTTTCAATAATGACTGAATACACATTTAATCAATGTATGAGGTCATAACAGTATGTAAAAAATTATAATTAGATGAATATCATAACATCATGAGTGATTAAAATAAAACATAAGTGTTCCTTGATGTATATCGAATAATATCTTAAATCTAAAAAATATTAACATGAAAAAATAAATGATATAATATGGATTATAAAAATTTATTATAAACCTTGATTCATGATAGAATATGATCGAAATGAATAAAATCATTTAACTGTAGAAAAAATATTATCATATGGAACACTTCTTTTTGTAACCCACGCTATCAGGAACTGTACATATGAGAAAAAGAATAAAGACATGAATACCTATCTAAAGAGATATTATCTATTTTAAAATTCATATATGGGGTATATAAGTCCCCTCACATCATTATCAGTTCATATGTGTGGAACATAAAATTATTCTTAATAATATCTTAATGAACCCATGGAAAAAGAACAAGTTTCTAAAACATTCCAATAACATCGCATAACATAAAAATACAAATTAACAAGATATCATGAATCCCATTTTCCTAAAAAGAATAATATAATAATAATAAATATATATATTTTAATCAAACCATCACATCATTAAACATATACCATTGATGAAAAATAGGAGCGAAAATAAATATGTTTTCTCAAAACCTGTTAAAAATTATTTTTAAGGATTATGGGAAAATTACATTAACACACATTTTTTAAATACAATGAGAATAATTTTTTAAAACCATACTATAAATATTTTCAAATATAAATTCGTTGAATAAATATAATTTTCTTTTGAAATATTAGCTTTTGGATTATGAAAAAATATATATTTTTAATGATTGAAAAAACATTTATTAAATTTTGAAATAACATTGTTTGAAAACCCACATTTGTTAGAAAAGGCATTAAATTTCATTTTTGAAAATTTGTAAAGATAATTTTTAGAACCATATAAAATAATCCACCTTAAATTTACTAAAAATATTAGAGAAATGTTTTAATAATGAAATCATGGAAATGGTTCTAAGAATCTATTGGTTTGAATGGGAGTTAGTCATACAAACATTACACATTTAATTTGGATGAAATTTTATCAATTAAAATGTTATTAATGATGAGAATTAAGTTACATATATAATAAAATAAATAAAATCTAATGTAGAGGAATATTAGGACAAAATAATTTTTGAAAATTATATCCACATAAGATAGGATAGAACCCTATGAATTAGAAATTGGTTTGATAAAACACTTACCTTGAATTCACTAATAGTTTATCGCACACTAAGCTTATATATAAAAAACATAACTATATTAACAAATAAAATTAAAAATTTGTATCCATAACCTTTTATAAATATTATTAATAAAGATACCCTTGAATAATATTATATTCTGTTATACACAACATGGTGTTAAACCATTAACAAATGAGTATCGAAGCATTATGGGTATAAAAAGGGTTATAGAATCAATAAAATGAGTGGGAAATATATTTTCCTAATAATAAGAAATTATCTATATAGAAAAGAATTGATTATTAAAATTTGAAATAATAATCACAGTGAAATTAAATGTAATATAAAAATTGAAATGATGCAGTTCAAAAGAGGAGGGAGTGAATCCCGGAGTGATTTTGGAAGAATGAAAAAATTTCAAAAAGGATAATAAAATCAATTTTTATGATATATAAGGGTATTATTTCATCACTAGTTAATCAATTGGATATTAAAATACTATTTATGAAAATTTTAAAGAAAAATAGCATGGAAATCAAGGGTATTATAGCAAAGGTAGTGCATGTATTGAAAATAGGAGGGAGAAATTCAATGTGTAATTTTGTAAGCATATAAACTATACAAAAGGTGTTATGAAATGGGTTTATATGAGAGGTAATTGAAATAACAATTATTAGGGAATCATTTGGATAATAAATTATTTAATATGAATACATGGAATCATATTAATATTGAAATAAATATGGATTATCCTGAAAGAATTTCTTGAATCAAAAAGATGAGGAGGAGAACCCTTACCTTGATAAGTAACCTCTAAATACATGGGATGGATCCTTAGAATATATAAATATTAGGGATTTTTAGAGGGATTGAAAATGTAATTTCGTGATCAATTCCACATATTTCGAAACAGAACTCCATATTAGGTTGTTGTGATATATTTTTTTAGTTGTAAAAGAGGGTCTTTTTAATGAAAACTAAAGTTAGATAAGGGGTAAGAGTGGTATCACATAGGTGTTGGGTGGTTTAGTTGTGTTAAGTAAATTTGGTGATGAAATGGTAGGTGATACATGTGGGAATTAATTTAATACATAAATTTTTTTATAGATTATTTATGTCACCATTTATACATTAAAATATCATGATACATTATTTACCCACTTTTACCCATGTTACTATTGATTAAAAATTAACAATAGTAATTATTTTATAACTAAAAATTAATGATGAAACTTATTCCAAATTTTCCCATGACGATTATAATTTCTTGATCTATTTATAAAAATTCATTTTCTTGTATGAGAAAATTAAATTTTCTATTATAACATATAACATATTGATAAATTGTTTTCATAAAAAATTTATATTATAATTGTTATGTATTACTTATATTATTTTACATTGGTTACCAATTAAATTAGTGTTAATGTGTTTTTAAATATTTTTAAACATTGAATTGTATCATTTATTTAAATTTTTTTAAATAAACAATATTTCGAAAGGTATTGTTATTTGAAAAAATGTATGTTTTTCTTTGGTATCTAATGCTTTCCTTGAAAAAAAAATTTTATGTCTGAAAATAAATTGGAAGAAATTAATTAATTTGATCATTCCAATTAGAAATATGAAATTTATTTTATTTGATTCAATTTCTAAATGTGTCAAAAATTATTTTAATATAATAGTACATAAAGCATAAAAATATTAAGAAAAGTATATCTTATAAGAAAAAATGAATTTTTCATTATTAAGCCTTATATGTAGGATTAATAAAGTAGTTTTTTCTGTTGATACCAACAAATTTAATATGTAAAATATAGTGGTAATATTTAATAATTTATAAAAGGAATATTGTTTTTTTATTAGTTCATTGTTGTTTTCAAGACAAGATACACACGTATAATTTTATTATGGATAAGAAATTATTAAAATCATGGGTTATTACAAAGAATTACCTTCCAAGGTGAGACATCATAAAATAAAACCATGAAATTATTTCATGAAACATTGATCTCTATTTCATAGGATTAATAATCCTAGTAATCTACCAAGGTGGTTTCACACAAACAACATCCAAAGGGGAACCACAAATACTATCTTTCATAAAAAATAAAATTTCGTCAACATACTCTTTTATGAATCTCAGTTAGAATGAAATAAAACACCATGAAAGACTACTACCACTATTTCTATGTAGAATAAAATTACACAAACCTACTCCATCTAGTTTAATGAACCACAATAACATCATCAATCTCTTCAATTCCTCATGAACTTCATTAAGAATTATTTTTTCACCATGGACCACCACCTAGTCCACATCCTCCAAGGAAAACCCATTATATCCAATAAAGAACCAATATATGATATCAAATTTATTTAAAGTAGAATAAATTAATACTATAAATAACTATAACGTGCACAAACATACCTTGATAGTCCATAGGTAATCTTATCTAAAACATCTACACCAAGATCCCAAATATGGCATATTATCAAGGAAACTATCTACAAGTCAATCTGATACACATGTTTTTTGAGTTAACATGGACCAACACATCTATACTGACGCATAGTAAGGTCCAATTCTAAGTTTAAAAAATAGTATTATTCCCTTATATCTAATTTCCAATAATCCTAAAAAAACTATATCTATAACATTTATTTAGCTCCTTCAAACCCCCCATAATTATTACTTAACCAAGAACTAATTTATCAGTTACAGGATCACATCAATGGAATACCGAAGGATAAATGAGATACGTCATTGATCTATATTTATATGTATGATCCTCCAAAATTACAATTTTTCATAGAACCAAGATCACCTATACAAGGAGAATATAGGAATAGTCACTAAGGATTGTTCCCACTAACTAGACATGTCTCGGAAAAAATGAAGTAGATCATGATATATATATTCAGTTTTAAAAGAACCTTCCAGTGTCAAATTCTCATCTAAAATAACTCATAGGTGGTCACCCAAACCCATGAAATAATATCTTGGTGTCAATCTTCTATGAAATAACACCTAGGTAAGTCACCTCTAATATGAGCTTCCACCACTAGATTGGACACGGATAGAACATTACCTCCTAGATATTCTATCTTTTTTATAAATCTAATACCAATATCCTATGGATATCAATGATAGATTTTCAAAAAATTAATGGTCTATTAGAAAGAACGCATTATAAAAAAATGACTTCATATGTATTATAACCACTGATATCCCATTGTCCTAAATTACGCGATGTATAAAAAATTCCCATTATATCTCACATAAGGAGGCAAAAATCTAGGATAAAATCATCAATCTTCTAATTTCCACTCACAACGATGGATGTAAGAACCATGGGTTCCATTTACACGTTAATAGGAATACGTATTCCATCTAAGCTGACCAAGCCTTACTTCCATCCCATTACACCCTTCACCCCCTACGTGATCATTTGAATAGTATAAACCAATAAATGTCGATGGTTCATCATGGAAATAAAATTAAAGAAATGGATTATGATATCAAAATATATATACTAGAAACAATATTAGGAATAATTGAACTATGGTGAGTAAACCACACAACAATGGGTGTTAACAAATATGATGCGAGAGTACCGACCTTCTCGCTAGTGAATCTCCATCACATTGATCTGTACAGAAATAGGACTCCCTAAATATATTAGTAGGATATTGACTTCTCTTATGTGTGGAGGATCACACCTTTTTGGGACAATGTGGAATACTGACCCCATTATCAAGAGATGTTGTGAAACCTACCCCTCCTTGGGATGATCAACATCTCTTAGATTATTATCATTCCCCTTGTATCCATGAGGGGGTACAGACTCGCATGGTTAGAAGAAACTCATAACATAACATCATGAAAATCATTCAATATACATTGAGAGCACACACACTAACCATTAGAGGAGTGCCAACCCCTCTATTGTGTTTGGGCTCACACCAATTATTGAAAAAGTGAGTACCTAACCCATGCTAAACAAAAATACATGATCCCCAAAACTGGTAGTCATGAACCCCTTTTAGGGATGTACCAGACTCCCTGATCATATATATGGGACCCAACAATCCCTATATGTACTCTCATTGAATAGATTACCAACCCTAATGTATAATTTCACACTCCATCTGAACTCTTTGGATGGGGGAAATAATAATTCCCTAGAATATGGATCTATCACAAAATGAAAAAATTGCGGTACGAACTGTATCAAAAGAAGGTCTCAACCATTTAGATATTGAGATTTTTTTCCAAGAATTCAAACACATATTTGAGTAGCTTGTTGTCCCTCTTAATCTACATTAGGTCAATTTATCACCTCTGTTGAATGAAATTCAGGGAGGGGAATCAAAAACAATAATTCAAACCATCAAAATCACTCGTAAGATTTCATGCATTGAAATAAACTATATAGACTTTTATAAGAAGTATAAACCTAAACAATTGTACCATATGACAAATAATAATATAACTAAAGATATTATATGATAATTTAGGAGTCCTGAAATATGAATTTATTAGATACCACATAGTAACTTGTTTCCCTGGTATTAAAACTATATTTTAAATCCATTATGAATTTTAACCCTAAAATCCTATAATAAAAAATTGGGATACACCAATCTCCAAAATATTTTCATACGATAAACATGGATTTGATACCACTCAAACCCAACCTATCCAATTAGAACCCCTCATGGTTGGAGATAGGCTGACTGTTCTGCAAAAATCCCACTTCAAATATGATTGGGGTCGGGGAATGACTCTAAGAAGGAATAACTACATATGTGGGGAGTTTGGATAATTATAATCCAATAAATTTACACCACAAATCTATTAATGAAAGGGAAAACCATATATAATATGAATATTAATAGAATTGTGAATTATGGATCAATACATCTACTGACTATCACAAAGACATGCATTGGGAAAGAAGATGGAAAAGGGGATAAAATACAAGGACCAATAACCAAGGATTCAAAACAATTAAAATTTATGAGGGAGGATCAACAAAAAATAAAAGAACCTTCAAGATTTAACCTATAACGAACAATTTTAGGCTCTCTAATTCCTCTGCATCCATTAATACATATCCCTATAGCTAAATCGATTAAAGGAATATAGCCTGTATATAATATTCCTAGATAGAGAATGAGTGATAACAAATATTATGTCAGTTTAAGTTTAAAATACCGAGAGGAAAACCTTGAAAATTGAAGGTAAATATTTTTTTAAGTCATAATACATGAATGGATGAAACATACAACTAGAAAAATCAGAAATAGAAGAGATAACACCCATGGGAGAAATTGTTTTTCCATAACTCGATAAGACTAACATCAAATCCCCTTATGAAACATACATGTATGAGTCCCAAAAAGAAACCTCATTTTATTGAATTAGGTATTACTAATCAATAGACCAAATCCTAGGAAAGGATTCATCCCTTATCTACCACAACATAGAATAAAAAACTATAATGAACTGTAGGAGGAGTCTGTCATCTGAAATAATTATATTTGACCTTAAAAATATTTTAAGGGGGATCCATAATATGAAAGGTATATCTACCCATGAACTAAACCACCTATAATTGTATCACCTCTATAATTATAAGTAGTATGTGTACCCATATTTATATGCATGTTATAGTTCCCTTAATAGGGATCCACGAAGGATACGCATAAACATCCCCTCCACTCGCCAATCCCAATGCCTAGTAGTCATTCTAAATAAATATTACCACACCCTAATTCTTGGGTAAAACTATATAAGTGAATCCACATCAACACCCACAAAAATACCTATAATGTAATCCCCTCATCTGAGATGAACTCAAAGGGGGTGAGGGTTAACAATTAGAATAGAAACCACTATCTGAACCAACTCTCCTCTAGGAAGAACACTGAAGTAAGAGAACATGGTTACTCCCAACTACATACGATCTTAAGCCTATTATGGATGTATAAATGTAAACCTTCATTATCACTAATAAATTTAACAAAAACCCATCATATGGGACTAATGAATCACTGTAATTCCCAATCCATTAAAGTTGAGTTCAACCTCAGACATTGATCCCACTCTTTTGAATAGAAACTGTTTTTATTTTCCCAACATAATATATACACTGTGATTATTGTGTTGAAACAGAAAAATGTGAATATTACTAATGTTTAACACTACCGTACATGGAAAAAAGCTTAAATATCTCTGGACGTATCTCTATGAAATAATTTTAAATAATATAGGACTCACACCACATACCATGGTGGACTATTGACTCTATATACAATGGAAAATATCAAAACCTAGTTCCATCACAAAAACTAATGGATAATGATTTAAATATTATATTTATAGTGATATCACAACATGAACATAATAAAATAATCTATTTTTTGTATTGGACCATCATAAACTATTTTCAATCACTATTATACCTCTCTAATTCATATAAAATGATTAAACACATGGAAGCGGTAGATGATATATACTTCATGTATGATGAGTGTCCAGAGAGGCTATTACAACTTTGGGGATAATGAACAACTCTACTATAATCTAAATTTAAGCCATGTAAATAAATAATAACTATGAATGTGATTGGAATGAAGAAGAACCACATGCAGTCCCAGATCTACTTATTTCACATAAATCACCTCGAATATAAAGTGGTTTTTTATCACACATAGCCAAACAACCGGTCTCCAAGACTAAATATCCTATAGGGAATCCATCACCACAAACAAATATCAAATGGTTATATTATATAAAAATATAAAAGGTTCTCATTCCTTGTAATTGAGTGTTTCTTGAGAAATATATGACAATTCCACTACTTGGCACCATTATTCAAATCTCTTCATCATCAATAATATATTTAAAACCACAACGAACTTAAGTCATCTCCATAATGGCATCTAATTGGGAAGAGGTACCCAATATAATAATCTATGTTAAAATATTCATATAATTGATATCTTTTCCAAATATATTTCCATGGATATGTGATGCATGAAACCAATACAATAGGATAGTATATAGTGTATACTTGGAGAACACACCATGTACAACCAAAGCCTTGATCAAGGCATATAACTCAGTCTAGCTCAGAATGAAATTCCCAAGAACAAGATGAATCCCTAAAATACATAGAACTAATAGAACATTCATAAATATAAATGTACCCTTTATTTTTTCATGTTGAATAACATAACATGGAATCTAATTATATAATACATGTCCCTCACTTGGGGAGTTTTCTTGTATGAATTTCCAAAACCTCTGCCCTGCGTCCAAAGGGTCATACAATAAATTTTATTATTAGCAACACACCCTGTTAATTTTTTTCTAAATTGATACAAAAATAATAAGTTTAAAATGTTTTTTAATGGGATTATATGCCTTGTAGTCCATAATTCTATATGAAGAACTCATTTAAACAACTCAATTCTATCCAAATATCTTCAAAATCTATATAACGTTAATAAATTGACAAAAAACGACATATAATTCCCTGAAAAATAAAAAAACAAGGAATAATTGATATTAATTATCCCTACTTCATGTCAGGTTACCATTTCTTCATGATCACAGTCCTCAAATCTACAATTTGTGCTCATTATATCCCAATTTTCACATATTATTTCCTCCAAATGAGATAATAATTATTGTAACACTGCAAAAATAAAAAATAATGAAATTTTATTTGATATAATTTAATACATTGAATATTTATTTCATCTTTTGTTACATGAAACATTGATTTTATATTATGTTACATGCAATACGGTGTTTAAGTGAACAAAGATATACTAATAAAATTTTTATTTAATATGAAATATAACCTAATAATTGTAATTCAGTGTATGAATCTAATTAAATAACATGTCACAATATATATTTTACACACTATTTTTAGTTATCTATTTCATAGAAATAATATTATAGTCTTTCACAAGAAAAATAATTTTTTTCATCAAAATAGTATTCTCTATAATAGGTGATTTAATAACTCTATATATACATATATTAAAATTAATTTGTAATTTTTTTGAAAATATAATATTAATTTTTGGAATAGGAATACTTAAATTATCCTCAGGTTTTTTTGGAAAGTTTCTAGAAATATTTAGATTTTTTTATGAATAGCGAAAATGTTGAATTTTAAATCAAAATTACATTTCATAAAAAATAATTTATAAAGTTAAAATATATTTTCTATTGGTTTTAAAGTTAAATTATTTGAGTTATATATCAATTAATACATGTTTGGTCATTTTAATAATTTTCATTAGATTTAAAATATAAAAAAAATTTATACATTTGAAAACATTCACTTCAAAAACATGCATTCTCTTCACGTTTATGGGATTGATTTTAAATAAAAATATTTCACTATTATGAATTGAATTTAGAAAAAATAATTAAAAAATATTAATAAAATTAAATTTTATTTTATAGGATGTTTAAATTATGTTTTTTCCAAAATTAATTCTTAATTCAATAAAAATTAATTAACATAGTTAAGGTAAAATGTGTTTACTAGGGGATAAATTAAAATTATAAGGGTAAAATGGATATATAATCATGTCTAAAATCTATTTTAACTATATATTTAGACCATTAATCCTCTAATTTTATATAATTTCCCATTTTTTTACCCTTTTACATATTAAAATAGAGGGAGCACTCAATTATTTTAAAAAATACCAAGTATGTCCTCTCTACCACTTATAAGAGGCCACCACTCTTCTATCTTCTTCACACCGTTAAACAACATTATCTTTCCATTGAAAATACTAAATAAATTCATCAAATAAAAACCATCATCCTATAATAATTATTTTTGGTAGAAAACCAACCAAGGAAGGCTTTACTATAAACCTTTGGAGGATACCCGAAGAAGAGGTAGTCTTCTTCAACAAGAGTATTTATTTAATTTTGATCTATACATCAATAAATTATTAATAAAACATGATGATATAGTAAAATAAATATATTAGATATAATTATATTCTTATATAACAATGGAATTACCTAAAACCATATCTACATCCATCAAAGGTGTTATGAAATCATCGTTCATATGTACCACAGACTACCACTTCCCGAACCGATGTCATGGGTTCTTCTATTATGACCATTCAAGATAGGGTATGATTATGGATAATATATATATATATATATTTATATGATATGTATAATATATTTATAACTATTGAGTAATTATATAATATATATTATTTTTTACTTTCCATTATTTCAACGATATGATAATATTACTCTTGTATATAATGGACAACACCACGCAAAGAGATGTGATTTTTCTTTCACAAGAACATCACGTGGGATGTAATATGGTCAATGTTAATAAATATATATGTCATATAAATGAAATAATTGTGATATTAATGAAATATTTATCTTTCTAAAAAAGTATTATATATCTTTTTATCTCTTAACTTTCAACTCGCTTAAAGGTGAAAACATCATTCCTATACGTGTGGACCACCGCCTTTATAAAGCGATGTCACTATATATTCCAAACCAAATTAAAAGGATAGTAAAAATAATTATATAATATACAATATATGATTTTATCATCATTTTTTAATTATTATTTAGTTATATTCTTATCCATATTGATCATTGGAAAATGGAAATATTACTCGTGTTTAAGTATGAACTTCCATCTACATGATCATAAGGCAATTCATTTTCCATAACCATAATTCATGATTGGTTTTAAAAGTATAATTAATATATAAATATAAAAATTTTATTATAATTATTATTATTCACATAATAAAAATAAATAATATTTTCATGAAATAATTCTTTTATAATGAAAAATTCATGAGAGAACAAGGAAATAATGACTTCAAACTATAAAAATATTGAATGATTATTAATGAAAATGTGATCATATCTTATAAAAGGATATTATAACATATTAAAAATTATAATATGATTTTTTATATGTTTATAAAATTTTTTAAACCACTATAAATTTGGTTAAATCCCAATCAATGAAAAGGAATAATGTGGTAATATATTTCGCCTCAATTTTATTTAGTTAAGGAATATTGTAATGTTATCCACCTAGATTTATTAATATGGTGTAGATAATTACAATTTTACATTTAATATCAACAATACATAATTATTAATTGTATTTTAAGTTCAATTTTGATTAATAAAATGTAATAGGACTACACATAAAGGTTACCACAAAGTAAAAAATATTCATAACTCAATTTCTTATAATTGGTTATATGGATTCTTCACTATCATTGATTTTCTAAAAATATATTAAAATGACATTTGATTATGTTATGTTTTATATATTCATGTTTTATGAGGATAAAAGTTGATACACATTAGAAATTAATTATTTCATTCTCACTTCAATGTTATGATCATTGTATGAGTTTATTTTGCAGTTATATTTTGATCGAGTTTGTTTATTTTTTGAATTTTAATTAAAGGATGTTATTATAAAATTATCATAAAATAAATTTAATTCTATTATCCACTATTTATTTATGACATTTTTAATTAACAGTTCCATTTTTTAATATTATTTAATTATAATGTTTTATAAAATGTTTTTTAAAAATTTGACATCATTTATCTCTTCGGATAAAAATATGTTTTCCCCTAAAACCATATTTTCTAAAATATTATCCAATGGTTGTTATCATTTTAAAAAAATTGAAATTATGCACAACGGATTTTTATTTTTAATGAAAATTAAATAAAATATTATGTCATTTTAAATATAATTCTCATTTTTATTTTATTGAACAAATTATAAGAATATTATTATTATTTCCTAAATAATGTTCTTTCATTACATTATTATAGATTAAAAAGATTTTTCTTTATAACTTTTATGAAATGTATATAATTAAACACTATCATGGTCATATTTTCTTTGATGCTCTACTTTCATGTTTTTGAAGATATATTATAAAGAAAATGATTTTGAAAAATGATTTTAAAAGAAAATTATTTTTAAATACAATAAAAAAATGATATTTTCCTCAAAAATGTTTTTAAAGATACTGTTATGATATTTCAATTTTTCAATGATGAAAACCCTTTACATTACAATAATTATATTTAAAATTATACCAACCATACCTTTTATATTGGTTGTTTATGATCATTTTGAATGAAAAATTTATTAACATTAACATCATTGATTCATTTTTGTAGACCATAACATTACCTTTAAGTTTTCACTTTCTTATAATCATTGTACCTTAAATTTACCAAAAATATCCATTTTTTTATTTTAGATACATTTTTTCTTAATCCGTATATCATTTATACCTGAGGTGTTATACGTTGATATTTATTTCTAATATGGGAAAATAATAATAATTTTTTATTATATACTAAATATGGATACTTAATGATAAGGGATATTATTTATGAATTAAATTATTGATTAGATATATAATGATTTATATGTATATGCATGAAATAAGTTAGGGGACATTTATATAAATCTATTTGAGTCATTTATTGTCTCATAAGCCAAATAATTTTTCTAACCACAGTTAAATGGGTTATCACCTAGTATGTTTTAAACCATCTTGTAAATGGTATTTATTGTGATATTAATCTATCCCTAGGAAACATCATTTATAATAATTAATAATTTCAATCATTTATATTAATTTTTTATTATACATGAAATTGTCGAAAAGATATTATCCCTAGAATCATTTAATTTCCTATAAATTAAAAAATTCAATGTTATTTTTGTTATTTAAGATGATATATTGAGTATTAATAATCTATTCATTTTTTTATTTTTTTAAATGGAATTGGTTTTAATTTATTTTACCATTCCATATTTATTATTTTTATGTTTCATGATAGGTTCCACTATAATTAACCCTTATAGTATATTTTAGATCTCCATTATCTTGATTCATTTCTCTAGGACTCCATGATGTTTAATATGACGAATATTTAGTGATAATCTAGATACAATACGGTGGCTCTATAAATAATATTTTGAAATTTGTTTATTAAAATGTAATATAAGACTAAATTATGTATCTTTTTAATCAAGAATAATAATTTATTTGGTTTTTTTGGGATTTTATTTAAGTATCTAATGCCAATTTAATATAATAGTAACTAGCTATGCGCTACTAGGGTTTGGGTTATTACAGTTTTTATTAGTGTTAATTTATTAAAAACCATGGAAACTAGATTTTGAAAATCGTATATTAAGGAACATAACCCAAAGATAGAATTTGTGGACAAGTATATAATAAAATCCTAATATTTTGAAAGGTTAGATATTATGTGGTTCTTATTTATAGTAAATTCATTTATGTATATTAAAATTGGATGTGGTTCTGGATAAAATATACCTAGGGGTAAATACTCGAAAAAGGGTGCATTAGTCTGGTCCAGATTTTCAACTTGTTCTGGTCAATGGGATTTATATTGCACATAGTTTTACACTCATGTGTGACATGATTCAGATAATTTAAATTATATTTAAATAAATTATGAAGGATTAAATTAGATACTATAAACTAATTACCTTGTTTAACCCCTAAACAATGAATGATCCTATGCTGAAATAATACGGGTAAAGTATTTATGTATTGTGATTCAAGAATTAAATTTTAGATGTTTCTTACCAATGTTGTTTTTGTATAAGGATAAAGAAGAATATATGTATTATGTTGTATTTTAGGAGCATTGGTGTATTCATTTACTTAATATCCAGGGATACCATCACATGTTATTGAGTTTATCACAACCCATATATATATTTCACATTTAAACATGATTTATTACATAAACATCACTTGTTAAAACATAGATGATATAGAGTTCTAGTGTATTTGGGGCTTAGGAACATTACAAATCATCATATAACATAAAACACACAACATCTTTATTGAAAACATCCTTCACATGACCACTGAATTCTCTCATACTTAGTATTGCATGGGATAACCTTAGGGTATGCATAATAAAAGTGTGAGCTATAAATCCTAAAAATGGATTAAAAATTGTATAAAATGAATATTAAAATATATTTTAGGAAATATAAATATCAATGGAGTGCAAGAGAAAAATAAATGTATGATATTGCATGATTACCATAACATAGAAATATAGCAATAACACATGACATGGAATTAGCATGATCCAAGGCTCATTGAACATGGAGAATGAGTAAAACATAATTAAACTTGGATTATAATGAGAAAATACTCATTTAATTTCAATTAAAATGAGTAAACCCTCATCTCACTTGACGTATCATGAAA
Organism: Viscum album; assembly: GCA_963277665.1. Lineage (NCBI taxonomy): Eukaryota > Viridiplantae > Streptophyta > Magnoliopsida > Santalales > Viscaceae > Viscum > Viscum album. Next base: position 184,736,719 of record OY728133.1, on the reverse strand, counting down.
CTAATCTTTACCCAATGCATTGGATCTCTCTATGGGGACACACTCTTAAACATTTCATATCATGCATAATTGTGCCACGTGGATCATAAAACATTGAATCATTAATCATTATATATTCCATGATAAATTGATTTTTAATATATACATGATGATTTAAAATTAATAATTAATTGTGCATAATGGTGAATACTTTGATGGATAAATGGGCATGGTATTCACTACACAATGACATTGGCTTAGAAAATCATGGTGCAGTTTCGGGAGCGTAATGGCATGGCCTAAGAATTAATAAAAATAGTTGATGAGATATAAAGGGGTGTGTTGTCATATGTACATAAAATTTATAGTAAGGGGATCATATAGATACATGTACCAATATATTTAGTGAAATTTAGATTCATAATTCAAAAATAATGGCTTGAATGTAATGGAATCTCAGCATAGTAACAAGTGTACATGGGGGGAATTAATTAAAGGGATAGAGGTCTGTCATCATTTCAAACATAAGAAGGGGAATGTTTGGGAGATTCTAAATCATATCTCAATAATTGTAATTGAAGGTGAAATGGAATTACAACATAAATAAACTTGGATAAAAATAAGAAAGGAATGAATCCCTTACAAGGAAGTGTGATCCCAAAGGATTGGGAGGGTATTGAGAGAGGCATATTAGGAGATTGGGGCTCCTTGAGAGGATTATAGAGAAGATGGAATAGTTTGGATGATCTATTAAGGCTTTGAGTGAAGAGGAAGTGGGAACTTGGGAGGGTTTATATAGGAAAGGAGAAGGAATTATTTATTATGTAGGTTTGGGACAACTCACATTAATCTTATCAAAACCACATACCATACCATGATATTATCCCATGTTTTTTGAAAAAGTGGAGTGGAAATCAACATTTTATAAGTAAAACTTCCAAACATCTTAAAATAATAGGTTTATTTATGTGTAGATGAGTTACACTCTCAAGGAAAGCAATTTAAAAAGATAAAATGTTTTCTAAGTCATGGAGGGTCCACTAAGGCATCATAAAATTAATCAAACAAATATATAATCATATTATTTTAAAGATAAAACATATATTTTCCGAATATATCATTTATATCAATTTATTACATCACTGATGGGTTATTATGATGTCATAAAACACATTATATAAATAAATGGTATTTAATTTTTACCCAAAAATTTGACTATCTCAGAAAATAATGATAAATTCACCATTGGATAATTTCAAAATACTAATTCCAAAATTATTATCCATTTTACCTAAATAATATTGAAAATATTTGAGTTTTTACTTTTAAATTAAAAACCGACATTTATCGAATATTCATCGGTTTTGGAAAAAATAGCTTTCAAACCTTGATAGAAATTATAAATGCATTTATAAAATTATAATATCATTTATATTTAATAAAAATTAATTTAATAATAATAATAATATTTTTTTAAAAGATTATTTCATTCAAAAAATCCATTTATTCCTCAAAATATAGTTCTTAGTTGAATATTAACTAAAAATACTATTTGCGGTTTAAAAAATATTTACAAAGTAACAATAATAAAATGAATTTATATTTATTAATATATACAAAAATAATTCACATAATCATAGTTCTAAGTTCATGTTACATAAAACCCACATAAGACCAAAGGGTAAGGTGTGGGACAGTGGCATACTCTTGGGGTGTCTTGGATAACATCGTCGAGTAGTAATCATTATCAACTTCTACTTCACCCATAGGCTATTCCGTTAAAGATTAACATGGTGAAGCTCGTCTTGGGATTAGTCAAGAACAAAGCCCAATGACACCACATCCTTTCTGAGCTCTGAAAAATGGGCTTCATATGGAGCATGCCTACTCGATGAGGACATCACTTCCTTTTTCTGACTAAATTGGATTTGTTAAAGCCCTATATTTATACTAATCATTAGATAACAATTCAATAACTATATTATATACGGTCACAATTCCTAATGATATTTGAAAATACAAAAACATAAAACCAAGGAAGTGTATACTTTTTATATACCCATAATAAGACATTTAAATAGATCAAGAGGAATTTTCATTAATGATTGTTTTAGGTCGTTACAATCATCCCTCATTAATAAATTTCAACGTCAAAGATTCCTTTTCCCACACAAAAAAATATGTGGGTAACACTACTTCATTACATCCTCTAATTGCCACAACATTTCATCAAACGTGTGGTTTCACCACAACACCTTAACGGGGGGAATTGTATTATTTCATAGAACTTTTTCTCTATGATCTAAGATCATCACCAGTTTCTCCTCATAAGAATGATCGTCCTCTTACTGTACCACCATTGAAGGGAGTACATGTGAAAGGTCTGGTATGTACTTCCTTAATAGGGATAAATGAAATACATCATGTACTTTGGCCATGTTAGGTGTAAGTGCTAGTCGATGGTCCAAAACCCCAACATGATCAAGAAGATCGAAGGGGCATATGTACCTAGTACATAACATGCCTATATTTCCAAACCTCAAGACCTTGTTCCATTGAGATATGCATTGAAATACCGTGTCTCTAACTTTCAATTCAAGGTCTCGTTGAAGGTTATCTACATAAATCTTCTATCGACTTTGTGATGCCTTGATATGTTGCTGAATGGGTTTCACCTTCTCCACCATTTCATCGACAATTTTAAGTCAGAGCGGCTTACCCTCACCAAATTCATCCCAACACACAAGTGTTCTACACCTTTTCCCATAATGTTTTTCATATGGTTCCATTTAGATGCTTGAGTGGAAAATATTATTCTATGGGAATTCAACTTGAGGAAGATTATGGTCACATCATCTTTTGAATTCCATAGATCATGATCTTAACATATATTCCATCGTCTGAATAGTTCACTCGTATTGGCCATCTGTTTGAGGATGATAGGTCTTACTGATGTCATGTTCAGTTCATAGAGCATGATGGTGACTTTTCCAAAACATCGAGGTGAATCTCAGATCACGATCAGATAAAAATTACAGTGGTAGTCCATGCAACCTTACCAATTATTTGATTTATTCCATGCAAGTTTATCTAATGAGATGTACTCTCAAATCGTGATAAAGGGAGTTGTCTTTGAAAGATGATCAATAATGCCCCATATAGCGTTGTTTCCTCTGGATGTCCTTGGAAGTCTATTGACAATGTACAAGGTAATGTTGTACCACTTCCATGTTGGTATGTGTAGTGGTTTCTTCATCCCATTAGACTTTTTCCTCTTAGCCTTCACTTGATGACATACTAGGAACATTGATGTATATTTTAAAATCTCAATTTTCATATTTTCCAACTAAAAGTTTTCTCAAGGATCTCGATATATATTTGGGCTTTCCACGTGAATAGAGATGGTTAATCTATGTGCATTAATCAGAAGCTCCTTCTTTATTTATGGATTGGATGGAATACATAATCATGACCTGAATCACCAAATTCCTTCCTTGTGAACCACAAACTCTGTGGATTTCCTATCTCTGATAGCTTCCACCCTTTTTATTATTTCCACATCATTTCTTTGGGCATCCATTATTTTCTCCATGAGGGACAGTGGAGAAATCATTTTAGAAATGATTGATGGTGTTCCACCATTAATGATTCCCATGTACATCCTCAGAAAATATATGATGATTGGATTCTTTTTAATTCTCATCATTGATAATGACACATGGTCAATTCTACATAGAGCATCTTCCTCCTTTTTTCCTTACCAAGATGGTAGTGGATTGAGTAGTTATAATCCTTGATGAGTTCTATTAATCATAATTGGCGCATACTAATCTCTTTTTATGTGGATATATATTTAAGGATATTTTCATCTGTATATATCTCAAACTTATCCCTATAGAGATAATGTCACTATATTGTGAATGCAAATATCATAGCTGTCAACTCTAGATCAAGTGTTGGACAGTTTTGATGATGGATTTTCAGTAGACTGGAGGCTTATGCTATCACTTTATCATTCTTTATCAATACAAAACCAAGTCCCTTCTTCGATACATCACTAAGTACAACAAAAGGTTCTCCACTTATGGGTCTTGTGAGCACTGGAGAAGTGATAAGACACTTTTTTAACTCCTTTAGGATTTCTCCACATTGATCACTCCATGAAAACGTTACTCCCTTCGGAGTTATCTTGGTAAGAGGGTTTGAAAATCATGAGAAAATTTTCACAAATCAGTGATAATATCATGCCAACCCCAAGAATCTATAGATATCTATTACTGATGTTGGCCTCGACCACCCATCAATTGTCACTATCTTGGTGGGATCCATAGATATCCCATTAAGAGTGATGAGATGTGTCACGACCCGTCCTCGGGGCCCATGTCGTGACTACCCCAAGCCCGCCTTCCATAGGCCAGGGGCTGGCAACTAGCACCAAGGCGTAAATCCCGGTAAAAAGGGAAGGCATTGCCTTTGTAAAGTAAACAAGCACCATAGAGTAAGCAAGTGGAAAAGTAAACACTAAGTTAAAGCTAGAGTACACCTGAAAGTGCAAAAAAGTAAATGGGCCAGTATACAAACCCAAACAGAATGTAAAGTACAACTTGAAAGGGAAAACAACAACTGTAAAGTAAAAGCCGCTACACCGAGCTGTCCACTGGAAATCCCACCTGAAGGGTGGGTACAGATAGCTCCACTGCTCCTCGGGTCCCACCGTCCGCTCCGAGCACGTCCCGCCCAGTGGTCTTCCTCCAGGTATTGTCCTAATATGCAAGCCTCAACCACAATCAACGTTGTCCGTCATCTGCAACCAACACAATGTAGTGCGGGCAAAGCCCGTGCAGGGGTGAGTATAAGCTACTCAGTAGGGACCCCGAGACCCCCGTAGGTCTCACAAAATCCACAAAGGATAAACCACAAAGTAAAGATACAATCACGAAGTAACAACCGACACTGCTTAGGTATATTCCCATACATATACCTAAGTCATCAATTCCAATACGCTCCAAACTCCGAGACCAAGTACAACTCAGTCCACACAGGAAAGTATATGTATTCCACATAGGAAAGCAAAACGTAATCCACATAGGATATCACAACACAATCCACACAGGAAGGTAAACAGGATTCATCTCACACAGGTATACTTCTTCGAAAGACGATATAGATGATCACTGATCCATCTAAGTCGTCGGACCCACAAAAGATCGATAGGTACTAACCCTCGCAAAGACCCACACAGGATCGGACCCAAACAGAATCTGTAGGCGCTGGTTCACACAGGACCACTGAGTGCTGACCCACACAGGATCGGACCCACACAGGATTGGTAGCACTGATCCACACAGGATCGCTGAGTGTTGTAGTCGTCCTCATCGAATCCACTAAGGATCAGTGCACAGTCGTCGTCGTAGTCACAGTACCAGTCGCAGCCAGCTCTAGGGTTCTCGCACACAGCAAGCTCGTTCGGGAGGGTCCGCTCCACGAGCCGAGAGGTTGATACATCAAAGGTCACAAAGTCTAGAGTTGATGTATCCAAAAGTTCTGTATCGTCAACAGGAACTCAACGCAACAGACGGCGTGTCAATCGGACGCCAGGTCTGAGAGTTATTGACTTTTTCATCCCAGGGGCCCGGTTGGTTTTTAAGGCAAAACCAACCCGACCATACTCCCCCTGCGTCCAAACCTCAGGCGGAGTATGCCAAAAGATCCGTCTCACTAAGAGGAACTCAACAAAGCTGACGGAACGTCAATCAGACATCCGTAGCTCAAGATATGAGTGTTTCCGCTCTGAGGGCCCGGTTGGTTTCGTGTACGAACCAACCCGGCCGAACTCAAAGTATTCCGAAACCTTGAGTGAGATATACCGAAACGACTGTCTCTAACCAAGGACCACATCACCATTGACGGCGCGTCGCTTGGAGGTTCGTAGCCCGATTTATGGGCCTTTGAACCCAAACAGTTCGGTATCGGGGGTTTTGGGCCCGGGCCGACCCAGCCCGAGACCCCCCGGTTGGCCCGAACCACGTTGACCCGCCCCGGACAAGGTCGGCCCGCCCCGGCTCGGAGCGGCCCAGCTTGGCCTGGCCTGGCGGACCGGCCAGGCACCGGTCCGGCTCAAGGCAGCGCGCTGGGCGTGCTGCAAGCTCGGCCTTCAGCCCAGCTGATTGAGAAACGGGGGGCGCCTGCCCCCCCTTTGGGAAACCGCGGCCCCCCTAATTATGGGGGGCCGTTTTTATGCTGGCCGAGGGAATTTAATTCCCCTGGCTGTCCCACTTTCGTCCGGCCTGACCTGGCCGGCCGGTTCCTTCTCAACGGGACCGGCAAAGGCCGGTCCCCTTCCGGCTTCCGACACCGGCGTCCCGGCTGGCCGCCGGTCACCTTCTACCGCCGCGGCCCGGAACCGGCAACGACCTTTTCCATCCAATGCAGTGCGACGACACCGCGCCCCTCCGCTGCGGCCCCGCTCCGACTGCAGCGTCCTCAGTTTCCTTCGACGCAGCGCGACGGCGTCGCGTCCTTGAATTCCATTCCACGGTGCGGCGCGACGGTGCCGCACATATGTTCCGCATGTAACCGCGTGGTACGACGACACCATGCTTCCTTGAACCATCCAAAAAGGAAACATTCATGAAAAAAATGGAGTATGGTCGGTCGTGTTTGTGCGGACCGGCCCCCTCGCGTTATTCATTATCAAATAGTCGAAAACCACGAAGTTCGACATGCTAGAATCATGAACAGAAACAATTAATAAAATAATAATAAACCACTACCTTAGTTTCAAGTGCGGAGCATGTCAACAAGCCGCCGAAGACAAGCGTCGCGGAGGTCGGGCGTCGCGGTAATCGTACGTCGATTCCGTTGACATCGAGGTGCGTCCGAATAGGTTCTTCGTTGGAGAAGCTTCGTAAGCTGACGGAGAAAGCCCGAAGAGGATGCAACATCTCCTTTCGTTGACACGGGAAGAAGATCGAAAGAAGCGGCGTCGTCGATCTTCAGAAACACACCGGATGCGAAGAAGAGAAGGGACGACACGTCTTTCGCTTCTTATGGTGACGATGTTCTTCATCGGAGCCTAAGTGTTCTTCGCGTTCTTCATCGTGGCTTGAAGAAGAAGAAGAAAGCTCCCAAATTATCTCAAGGTGGCAAGAGAAATATAAACAAAATAAAATAAGTCTAAGGCTTATTTTATTTACACAACTAAACCACTTGAATTTCAAATGTTTGAAATTAAAATAACTTATCTCAATTAATAACCCAAGTTGTCAAGATTAATTAGAGAGGAGTTATTGGGAGTTTAAAGGGGAGATGAACTGTTAGGGTTTGTGTGGGCCCCACCACACTTAATCCTCTCAAGGGAGGTTAAGTGGATCTGGGTCCCACCCCTAACTCCTGTTGGGAGGACATAACCAACATGGCTAAAAATAAATTCTGTTTCCACAATTTATTTAACTTCATTTAATTTCCCCCAAAACTAACTCTCATCCCGCATAAAACGCAACCTCTGAAAAGGTCTCCTTAAGTGAATATCGGTGCTGCGAGTTCATCGGTGCCCTCAGAATTCGATTCCAGGCACCAGTTCAAAAGTTAGAAATTCCCACTCATTCGTTCACTGAACGTACCCGAGCCAAAATTCGTAAATTGATTCCGGGCACACCGGGCCTCGGAATCAGGTTCCGTCAGAAACCGCTCTCTTATAAAATTCCAAAGAAAATTAAGAAAAAAACTCCCTTGAATTTTATGGGTCTTTACATTACTCCCACCTCAGGGCTTTACATCCCCGTAAAGATACATCAAAACTAGGGAAACAAATGAGGGTACCGAGCATGCATCTGAGCCTTCCGCTCCCAAATGCTCTCCGGGAGATTCCCGTGCTGTCATCTGATGCGCACTAGAGGAATCGACCGTCCACGTAGGACCCGCTCCTATCGATCCTCGATCTCCACCGGGACCTCTGTAAAAGTCGCCCCATCATCAATGTCAAGCTCCCCATGGTCAATGATGTGTGTCAGGTCGGGCACGTATCTCCTCAGCTGAGATACGTGGAAGACGTCGTGCACCCGGTGCAACTGAGGTGGTAGAGCCAGATGATAAGCCACCTCGCCAATCCTGCTGAGGACCTGGAATGGTCCGATGAAGCGCGGAGATAACTTGCCGCCTCGGCCACATCTCTGTATACCACGTCGAAGTGAGACCCACAAGAAGACATAGTCTCCATCCTCAAACTCCAGTGGCCTCCGACTCCTGTCAGCATAAGACTTGTGCCGGCTCTGAGTTGTCCTCATCCGCTCCTGGATGACCTGGACCTTCTCTGTCGTGGCCTGGACCATCTCCGGTCCCACAAGTGCTGACTCCCCAGGGTCTGTCCAGCACAAAGGAGATCTACAAGGTAGGCCGTACAACGCCTCGTACGGTGCCATCCCGATGGTGGAGTGGTAGTTGTTATTGTACGCAAACTCCACCAAGGGTAGGAGATCCTCCCAGTTGTGACCAAAGTCGAGGACACATGCGCGGAGCATGTCCTCGAGAGTCTGAATGGTCCTCTCCTTCTGACAATCCGTCTGAGGATGAAAGGTTGTGCTCAGACGTAGCTGCGTCCCAAACGCCTCCTGTAATCCCTTCCAAAGCTGGGAAGTAAAGCGAGCATCTCGATCGGAGACGATAGATGATGGAACACCATGAAGCCTCACAATCTCCTGAACTTAATGTCATCCCATGCTCTCCACTGAGCCCTGCTCTCGGATGGGTAAGAAGTGAGACGACTTGGTGAGTCGGTCAACAATCACCCAGATGGAGTCGTGATCTCTGGAAGTGCGTGGAAGTCCAGTCATGAAGTCCATAGATATCCCGTCCCACTTCCACTCTGGGACCTCCAAGGGCTGTACCAAGCCTGCTGGTACCTGGTGCTCAGCCTTCACCTGCTGGAAAGTGAGGCATCGAGAAACGAACTCTGCCACAACCTTCTTCATGTCTGGCCACCGGTGATGTCGTCTAAGATCCTGGTACATCTTCGGCACTCTAGGATGTACCTCCAAAGGAGAAGTGTGAAACTCTCTCAGCACCTCCTCCCATAAAGAAACTGGTTCCATGGTACGTCCTTTGAAAAGGATGTCGTGCTCTACTCCAAAGGAGAAACCATCAGGTGCATGTCCTAAGGATATCTGTGCATGCTGCGTCTCACAGTCAGCGTCCCCACGCTGTGCCTCTCTAACCCACTGTAGAAGTGGAGGAGTGACTATGAGAGACTGAAGTATGGCTGCTCCATCCCTATCCACGAAGGATATCTGCAAAGAGGCTAGCTGCTCTGTCGCCTCCTCAAGTAGCATAATGCCCGTCCTCCTGCTGAGGGCATCAGCTACTATGTTCCCCTTCCCAGGAGTATAGACTATCTCAAAGTCATAGTCCTGGAGGAACTCGAGCCATCACCGCTGTCTCAGGGTCAGGTCCTTCTGCGAGAAGATGTACCTGAGACTCTGATGATCATAAAAGACTGTAAAGCACTTGCCCATCAGATAGTGTCACCATGTATTCAGAGCAAAGACCACTGCTGCTAACTCCAGGTCATGGGTAGCGTAGTTCTGCTCATGCAGCCTCAAATGACGTGATCCATAGGCGATCACGACCCTCTCCTGCATCAGGACACATCCGAGTCCGGTCCTTGATGCATCGCAATAGACTACGTACCCTACTCCCTCCTTAGACAACCTCAAGATAGGTGCGCTGGTTAATCTCTGTCTCAGCTCCTGGAAGCTCTGCTGACATCTGTCAGACCATACGAAGGGTTTCCCCTTCTTCGTCAAAGCTGATAGTGGGGGCGCAACTCTGGAGAAGTCTGGCATGAATCTCTGATAGTATCCGGCTAGTCCCAAGAAACTCCGAACCTCCGTCACGCTCCTGGGTGGCTCCCAAGCTAACACTGCCGCGATCTTTGCAGGATCCACTGCAACTCCCGCCTCAGAGATGATGTGTCCCAAGAAGTGGACCTCATGTATCTAGAACAGGAACTTCGAGAGCTTACCATAAAGCTGGTGCTCTCGGAGTGTGTCTAGTACAACCCGCAAGTGGTAGGCGTGCTCCTCCTCAGTCGTCGAGTAAATCAGAATGTCGTCGATGAAGACCACGACAAACCGATCAAGGCATGGCTGAAGAATCATGTTCATGAGGTCCATGAACACTGCTATAGAATTGGTTATGCCGAAGGGCATAACCAAGAACTCATAGTGGCCATACCGACATCTGAAGGACGTCTTCTGCACGTCCTCGTCTCTAACTCTGAGCTGATGATAGCCTGACCTGAGGTCTGTCTTCGGGAACCACCGTGCTCCCTTGAGCTGATCAAAGAGGTCACCAATCCTCGGTAGTGGATACTTGTTCCTCACTGTCACTTGGTTCAGTCGACGATAGTAAACGCAAAGTCGCAAGCTCCCGTCCCACTTCTTGGAGAACAAAATTGGAGATGCCCAGGGTGAAACACTGGGTCGGATGAACCCCTTGCCCTGAAAGTCCTCCAACTGTACCCGTAGCTCTCGAAGCTTGGTGGGTGCCATCCGATATGCTGGAGTCGATATCAGGGATATCCCAGGGGTACAGGTCAATATAAAAGTCTACCTCTCTATGAGGAGGTAACCCTGGAACGTCGTCGGGAAAAACGTCGGCAAACTGATCCACCACTGCAGGAAAACCAGGACTCCGCACGTCAACTTCTCCTAGGATGAGGCTAGCCAACTGATGAGTGATGGGCTGTCCTCTCTTCCGCGGAAGTCCATCCTGTGCTGCAAAGGCTCCCTTCTCACCGGTGAAGGTTAACCTGCTCCCGTCAGTGTGTACACATCGCACCTTGCGCCTAAAACAGTCAATCTGTGCATGGACCATAGATAACCAATCCATTCCCAAGATGACGTCGTAAGGACTCGATGCTGCTACAAGAAGATCCCAGCCGAAGCTCTTGCCTCCTAGAGTAATCTCACACTGTCGGAACCAGTGCGTAATCGTCGATTCTGCTCCCGTAGGTGTCTCTAGCTGTAAGGATCGAGCCAACGGCTCTGTCAGAACTTACGAGCTCTGAACAAGGGAAGCGGCTACGAAAGAATGACTCGCTCATGTGTCTATAAGTACTGCAGCAAGGGTGGAATAGACACAAATAGTACCTCGAATCATCTCAGGCGCACAGTGGTCATAGGACTCTTCTGCATGGAGCTGTGCCTGTCTCTGCCCGCCAGCTCCCTGTGGTCGGGGTGGACCTCCTGGTGGTGGTGGTGGTAGAGCCTCAAAGTGTCGCCCACCACCTGCTGCTCGGCCAGCTCCCCTGCCTTGTCCGCCTCCTCCCTGCGAACTGCCACGGTCGACCCTCTGCCTCTGCCTCGGTGGTCCCTCAACCGTCATCTGCTCCTCGGCATGGCGGGTCGGGCAGTCACGAGCCATGTGGCCCTGCCCACCGCACGAGTAGCATCGTCTGCCTCTCGAAAGACTGGCTCCACGCTGTGTTCCCCGCAATGCTGAGCCAGTGTCCTGAGGTCGTCTGCCTGAGGGTCTGGTCTGCCTAGACCCCTGAGTCATCCGTCGACTGCCTGCTGCAGAAGACTCTGCCACGTGCCGCCCTGCGGTGGGTCTCGGCGCTGGTTTAGACTCAGCAAGAAAGCTCTCGATCATTAGGGCCCGCTCCAGTACTCCTGTCTGAGTCCGAATGCTGAGGGAGATCAGCGATGCCCTGATCTCGTGTCTCAATCCCTGCTCGAAGGTCCAGGCCCGGAAGAATGGGTCCCATACCATGTCGGACGAGCAGCGCGAGAGATCAGTAAATCTTGCTGAGTACTGAGCGACCGTCATGCTGCCATGCCGCAGCTGAAGAAGCTCCTGAATGCGCACTGCACGGAGGGTGGCTGGGACGAACTCCGAGCAGAAGAGGCTCTCAAAGTCCGTCCAATGTAGAGATGCCTCATCGTGCACCTGGAGCATCAAGCTCCACCATCGGCCCGCTGCTGCCTGCAGTAGGCTCGCAGCGAGGATCACCATGAGGTCTGTTGGTGTCCTCACTAGACTGAAAACTCGTACGATTGCCTCCAGCCAGTCCTCGACTGCCTGGGGGTCCGTCTCCCCATGAAACCTGGGCGGTCACTGGCGCTGGAACTCATGCAGCGCGCTGAGGCGACGTGCATCGTCATCGGCTGGTGTTGGAAGTATCGGTGGCTCGGCGGGTAGTGCTACCGCCAGTGCCACTGCTGACAAAGGGCCGTGCACCAAGGCCTCGTCGCTCGGTGGGTTGTCGTCACACTCGACTCTCGGAACCCTAGCTGGCTGCCGTCGTGGGGCCATCCTGAAAATGAAACAGGTACGCCACGATCAGAACAGTATACTTGGTGAGCTGATACAAATTAATCTCAAAGAAAACTTGAAACACACACACAACCAATGATTTCATTCATTAAGTCGGAAATCAGAAGTCAGGGTCCTGGTGTATGGATACGTCGGTCGCCGCACCAACACTGGACTCCCTGGACTGATAACCACACTCAATATGCTAAACACTATTACTTCACATAGAAAATATCAGAGTTCGTGGTAGAACCGAACTCCTTTGATACCAATTTGCCACGACTCGTCCTCGGGGCCCGTGCCGTGACTACCCCAAGCCCGCCTTCCATAGGCTAGGGGCTGGCGACTAGCACCAAGGCGTAAATCCCGGTAAAAAGGGAAGTCATTGCCTTTGTAAAGTAAACAAGCACCACCGAGTAAGCAAGCGGAAAAGTAAACACTAATTAAAAACAGAGTACAACTGAAAGTGCAGAAAAGTAAATGGGCCAGTATACAAACTCAAACTGAAAGTAAAGTACAACTCAAAAGGGAAAACAACAAATATAAATTAAAAGCCGCTACACTGAGCTGTCCACTAAAAATCCCACCTGAAGGGTGGGTACAGATAGCTCCACTGCTCCTCGGGTGCCGCCGTCCGCTCCGAGCACGTCCCGCCCAGTGGTCCACCTCCAGGTACCGTCCTACTCTGCAAGCCTCAACCACGATCAATGTTGTCCATCATCTACAACCCACACAACATAGTACGGGCATTGCCCGTGCAGGGGTGAGTATAAGCTACTCAGTAGGGACCCCGAGACCCCCGTAGGTCTCCCAAAATCCACAAAGGATAAACCACAAAGGAAAGATACAATCACGAAGTAACAACCGACACTGCTTAGGTATATGCCCAGACATATACCTAAGTCATGAATTCCAATACGCTCCAACCTCTGAGCCCAAGTACAACTCAGTCCACACAGGAAAGTATACATATTCCACACAGGAAAGCAAAACGTAATCCACACAGGATATCACAACACAATCCACACAGGAAGGTAAACATGATTCATCTCACACAGATATACTTCTTCGAAAGAGGATAGAGATGATCACTGATCCATCTAAGTCGTCGGACCCACAAAGGATCGATAGGTACTAACCCCCGCAAAGACCCGCACAGGATCGAACCCACACAGGATCTGTAGGCACTGGTTCACACAGGACCGCTGAGCGCTGACCCACACAGGATCAGACCGACACAGGATCGGTAGCACTGATCCACATAGGATCGCTGAGTCCTGTAGTCTTCGTTGTCGAATCCACTAAGAATCTCTGCACAGTCGTCGTCGCAGTCACAGTAGCAGTCGCAGCCAGCTCTAGGGTTCCCGCACACAGCAAGGTCATTCGGGAGGGTCCGCTCCATGAGCCGAGAGGATGATACATCAACTATCACAAAGTCTAGAGTTGATGTATCCAAAAGTTCCGTATCGTCAACAGGAACTCAAAGCAATAGACGGCGCGTCAATCGGACGCCCGATCTGAGAGTTATTGGCTTTTTCGTCCCAGGGGCCCGTTTGGTTTTTAAGGAAAAACCAACCCGACCATACTCCACTTGCATCCAAACCTCGGGCGGAGTCTTCCAAAAGATCCTTCTCACTAAGAGGAACTCAACAAAGCTGACGGCACGTCAATCAGACGTCCGTAGCTCAAGATATGAGCGTTTCCGCTCCGAGGGCCCGGTTGGTTTCGTGTACGAACCAACCCGGACAAACTAAAAGTATTCCGAAACCTTGAGTGCGATATACCGAAATGACCGTCTCGATCCAAGGCTTGAATCGCCGCTGATGGCTCGTCGTTTGAAGGTCTGTAGCCCGAGTTATGGGCCTTTGAACCCAAACAGTTCGGTATCGGGGGTTTCGGGCCCGGGCCGACCCGGCCCGAGACCCCCCGGTTGGCCCGAACCGGGTCGACCCACCCCGGACAGGGTCGGCCCGTCCCGGCACGGCCTGGCCCGGCTGGGCGCGGCTCGGCCCGGCGCGGCGCGGGCGGGCTCAAGGCAGCGTGCTGGGCGCGCTGCCAGCTCGGCCTTCGGCCGAGCTGATTGAGAAACAGGTGGCGCCTGCCCCACCTTGGTGAAACCGCGGCCCCCCTCATTATGGGGGGACATTTTTATGCTGGTTGGGGGAATTTAATTCCCCCGGCTTTCCCACTTCCGGCCTGCCTGACCTGGCCGGCCGGTTCCTTCTGAACGGGACCGGCAAAGGCCGGTCCCCTTCCGGCTTCCGACACCGGTGGCCCGGCTGGTCGCCGGTCACCTTCTACCGCCGCGGCCTTTGCCTTCCGGCGCGGTGTGATGGCACCGCGCCCCTCCGCCGCAGCCCTGCTCCAACCGCGGCTTCCTCGGTTTCCTTCTACGCGGCGCGGCGGCGTCGCGTCCTTGAATTCCTTTCCATGGCGCGGCACGACGGCGCCGCACATATGTTCCGCATTTAACCGTGTGGAGCGACGGCACCACGCTTCCTTGTACCATCCACAAAGGAAACATTCATGAAAACAAATGGAGGAGGGTCGGCCGTGTTTGTGCGGACCGGCCCCCTCACGTTATTCGTTATCAAATAGTCGAAAACCAAGAAGTTTTACATCCTAGAATCAAGAACGGAAACAATTAATAAAATAATAATAAACCCCTACCTCGGTTTCAAGTGCAGAGCACGTCAACAAGCCACGGAAGACAAGCGTCGCGAAGGTCGGGCATCGCGGTAATCGTACATCGATTCAGTTGACGTCGAGGTGTGCCTGAAGAGGTTTGACGCTGGAGAAGCTTCGTAAGCTGACGGAGAAAGCCCGAAGAGGATGCGGTGTCTCCTTTCGTTGACACGGGAAGAATATCGAAAGAAGCAGCGTCGTCAATCATCGGAAACACACCGGCTGCGAGGAAGAGAAGTGACGACACATCTTTCTCTTCTTATGGTGACGGCGTTCTTCGTCGGAGCCTAAGTGTTCTTCGCGTTATTCATCATGGTTTGAAGAAGAAGAAGAAATCTCCCAAATTCTCTCAAGGTGGCAGGAGAAATCTAACCAAAATAAAATAAGTCTAAGGCTTATTTTATTTACACAACTAAACCACTTGAATTTCAAAAGTTTGAAATTAAAATAACTCATCTCAATTAATAACCCAAGTTGTCAAGATTAATCAGAGAGGATTTATTGGGATTTTAAAGGAGAGATGAAGTGTTAGGGTTCGTGTGGGCCCCACCACACTTAATCCTCTCAAGGGAGGTTAAGTGGATGTGGTTCCCACCCCTAACTCCCATTGGGAGGACATAACCAACATGGTTAAAAATAAATTTTGTTTCGACAATTTATTTAACATCATTTAATTTCCCCCAAAACTAAATCTCAACCCACATAAAACGCAACCTCAGAAAAGGTCTCCTTAAGCGAATATTAGCGCTGCGAGTTCATCGGTGCCCTCAGAATTCGATTCTGGGCACCAGATCAAAAGTTAGAAATTCCCGCTCGTTTGTTCACTGAACATTCCCGAGCCAAACTTCGGAAATTGATTCCGGGTAAACCGGGCCTCGGAATCAAGTGCCGTCAGAGACCGCGCTCTTGTAAAATTCCAAAGAAAATTATGAAAAAATTTCCCTTGAATTTTACGGGTCTTTACAAGATGACCCAAGAATGATACTTTCTTCAACCATAACTCACACTTTCTATTCGATGCATAGAGCTTCTCCTTTTGCAAGGTCTCTAGTACAATTATTAGACGCTCCCCAAGATTCTCATTGGTTTTGGAGTATATTAGAATATCATCTATAAATACTACCACAAAATCATCAAAGCAATCACTAAAGACTCTATTCATTATGTCCATGAAGATTGCTGGATCATTGGTGAGTTCAAAAGTCAATACTATGAATCCATAGTGATCATATATTTTTTGAAATGAGGTCTTGTGGATATCTTCCTTCTTCAACATTACTTGATAATATCATAACCAAAAATTTACCTTCGATAAAAAATGTACTACATCTATCTGATCGAATAAATCATCAATTCGAGGAAAATGATACGTGTTCTTTATCGTGATTTTTTAAGCTCATGATAATCGATGAAAAGCCTCATTGAGAAATCCTTTTTCTTGATGAAGAGGACTAGTTCAACCCATGGTGAAGCACATGGGCGTATAAAGCCTTTATATAGATTATCTTGTAGGTATTACATGATCTCGTCATGCTCCAATACAACCATTATATATGCAGTCATTGATATTGGCAACACCCTGGGTATAAGAAATATTTATAATTCAACATCTATTCTAGGAGGAAGACCGGAAACTTCCCCAAGAAACACATAAACGAATTCAATCATAATAGGCATGTCTTCAATGTTGGTTTCCTCCTTAGACTCAATCATCTGAGCTAGATTCGCATGATCATATGGTAGTAGTATCCATTCTTGAGTTGATGGTGATAAAGAGGAATCATCCTCCTCCTTGCACATGTATATAATCTGGGCTCAATTCTCCATATAGAGAGTGATTTCATATTCACGTCAATTTATGTTGGCTGTATATAAGGAAAGTCTATCCCTGACAACAATTACATCAAATTTCACTACAGGGAGTATGAAGACGTTCACCAGGTTTTTTGATCCATAGATTATGATAGGGGAGAAGTTATATTCCCAGGATGCAATGATTTCCCGATTTTCCACACTCAATAACATCTTTACTTCAATGATTTTTGGTGATGTTGGGATTTTCCTACTAATCATTAGAGATATAAAAGGATTCATAGAACCAGAATAAAAATGTACTTTCACTGTTCTTGAAAGAATTACTAGCTTACATGTCACCACTTCGTTGTCTGAGCTCACTTCATCATCAGTGATGGAAAAAACTCACCCTTGCTACCTTGGAGGTTGTTGGTTGCCTCTGATAACCATTGTCTTAGGGAAATGATATGAAAGGTTACCTAGTTATTTGGATTTGTAGAAATGAACAACCCATTTAGGTTTTAACAGATTTTTCCTATCTTTTATTACACCCGCAATTTTTTCCTGCATATAGTTAATAGACAAGTGCCTTTGTCTTCAACAGATAAATCATTTCCCTGTCCCCATCAGGAAATTTCTGGGGTGCTTCATTCCACACCGTTGGAAAGTGGAGTGTTATATTTTTTAGCACAATTTTATATATCCATCATACTAGCATAATTTAATTCCATAATATGCTTCTTATCCCCATGATATCTCTGATATTATCCGATCTCCATTTCGACCATGAGGGCACATAGAAAAATTTCCTCATAGCTTTAGAAGTCACAGATCACCAGGGGTTTCTGCGTGATAGGTTTCATCCAACCAAAAAATTGGGGAACCGTGCATTTGGGGGTAACGGCAATGCCCGAGGTGTATCTTGAAAGCCTTGTGAATTTTTCCTAGTATGCTCTGAAGAATTCTTCATATTTTTTCTTAAGGAAATGGAAGTACCTTTCCATATATTGTCAAATGGTGTGTGGAAAATATTTATCAAAAAAACTTCATCTATAAATCATTAAATTCAAATTCATAGATCTCCTCATCAGGATTCATATAATTTATCAATTTCTACAAATGATTGGCTTCACCCTCTGTATGATAATCTATCAGAAGAACATTCTCTTGTTCGGAACATTGATTGGATTGAGATGATCTTTTCAATGGAGTTGATCCATTGTTCAGAGATTGAGGGATAATAGCATCCTTTAATAGTTAGAGGCCTTTTTCTCATGATGCTCTTGATAGAGACTTCTTCTTTCTTAGGGGGTAGGGCTAAATGTTCCTCTTGACCCATGTTTCTAATCAAATCTTGATTTAACTGAGATAGTATCATGAAAAAGTTCTCAACTACCTCTCCCATTGGGTTGGGAATCTCATTTGAACAATTATCGCATTGATCTTCACATCAGTTGTTAGTTCGTGTCCTCTATTTACCTGCCATTGGCTGGAATAAAAGGAGAGTTAGGGGTAACATAAAATGGTTATTCCCAAAAAATACTGATGACTTATAAATAATTTTTATTTCCTTAACTTGTGAATCTATAGGTTTTAATCTATATTATCCATGATCTAATTTCTATCATATATTCATAGAGGAATTTTTTAAATACCCTTAATAATGGTCCATACTAAGCTTGTGAATTTACCAAAGAATATTTCCTGGAAGTGTCGTAACCATGAGTTTCTCAAGGCCTGTTGTCCTGTACTAGGATTCCATGGGTCAATACCAAAACCCCTTATCAGATTTTTCACTATTAAGTAAATTTGTGCCAGAGCCGCCTCTACCTGCTCATATCCTGACAATGATATATTTTCTTGATAAAAAACTTTTTAATACTCAACAAAACATAGGTATGTTTTTATTATACTTCATCTTATATCTAATCCTTTCACTAGAGTTTTCTAATCCTAATCCCAAAAATAACTAAACCTATCCTCTTATACCAACTATGAAAACCCTAATGTTTATTACACACATAAATAATATTTATTACATAAAAATTACTTGATAAAACATTTAAGATCAAGAGGTCTAGTGTATTTGGGTCTTATAAACAGTACATAACAACATAGAACATAGAACACACAACGTCATTAATTAAAACTTCTTTTACATGACAAATACATTCTCTCATACTTATCATTGCATGCGATATCCTAAGGACATGCATAAGAAAAATTTGAGCTATAAAGACCATTGAGGGATTAAAAAAGTGTAACACCCCGAGCTTCCACAATACGCTTCTCATTCAATAATGCAATAGCTTGTATTGTACACAACTTCGAGTTCTAAAACACCGCGACTAATAATAGTAGATATTATGAATAGTAATGACAACTTTTTAAATTTATAGAAACTTTATATTTCAAAATGGACTTCATTTTTTGATTCAGAATATCGAAATTAGCCTATGTTGAATTTTTCGTATTTTTCTGAGAACTTCTAATTTTTTTATGAATAGTGAAAAATACATAAAAACAACTTTTTTAATCAAAATAATTTATAGTGATAAATTATAATATTTAGTGGTTTTAAAGTATAATTAGAATATATTTTTACCATTTTATCAAATGGTGGTCATTATAATTAATTTAACATTGAAATTGGACATAAACAATTGCAAATCTTTTGATATAAATTGTTTCTTAAAAACACGCTATTTGTTGTGACAACGGGAATTAATTATAAAATTAATTAATGCAACTTATATGTTTAGAATTTTGTAAAATAGACATCATTTTTGAATTTGGAATATCAATTATATCTTAGGGTGAAATTTTGGCATTGTATTGAAAAACTTCAATTTTTGATGAATAGTGAAACCACTAAGTGGTAGTTAAATAACTGATTTTTCGTTTAAATGAAATATTACCACTTCTGTGATTTTATTTTCAAAAATATGACATACATGTTTGTCATTAAGAAGTAAAATGTGGTTCAATGAGATTAAAATAATTTTTGGTGAATAGTAACTTTTAAGTTCTTAATCGCGATTAGAGGTAATTAGTGTAGTTTAAGGTAAAAATAATGTTTTAATAATATGAGATGAGCTTGACACATGTCCTACCCTCATTAAATGTGCCATGGCCGACCATGAAAATCCATGGGTCAACATGGGGGCCCCATGGAGCCACTTTAGTTAGAAAATGACATAAATACCTTTTATTTAATGTTAAAGTAAAAAATGACACAAACATGAAATGTTTTACTAAAACAATTTTTACATGGGGTTATACAAGTCATATTTTTGACTATAAATAGTAAATGGAGATGTAAAAAGATTTAATACATCATATTATTTTTTTATAATTTTTAGACATTAAATAAATTAAATTATTTATGACATCATTATGATGCAGTGATGACCTCATTATTTAACGATTTTAATAAAATGAAAAGATAATGTACAATACAAGGCTTACACTTGTCCAAAGACTATTGTATGGGTAGATTTCGAACCCTTATCACCTTATCCACGAATTATATAAGTGTGGGACATTTATAATCCGAAAAGCATTGTATAATAATGTAAAATTTCATTACTTTCCAAGAGTGCCGCTCCTCTCCTCTTATAAAAGGCCCCCACCTCTACCACCTTACTCACACTTTCAAAGCCTTTTTGATCGTCCAACCTCTGCCCAAATACTCTCCCAACTTCCCTCCCACACTCCTAGAAGCCTCACATTGGGCAGAACTCTTCTCAAGGAAGCCTTTGGCTCAAATAAAAAAGAGTTACCCGATTTTGAGGTAATGTCTTCTCTAATGATGTTTTGTTTTATTTTTCTTCTCCAACCCCCTAAACTCTTTTTATTAATTTTTTTTGTAACAACACAAGTATCCTCAATATACTAGTATGTTTTTATAAGAAGTATTAGAGCTAAAATTACACACACCTACATCTAATGGTTAAAGAACATACGGTTTCTGTGGATGGCGAATTTCTGCCTCACGAAACGATGATTGTTCAACACTCATATAACACCTTAAAAGGTGGCCATTAAGATGTCACTATATTTATATAGGATATAAAATATGTTTATGTTTTACTTATACTTCTGTATTTATCATTTATGGAATACTTTATGATTTCCATTATGGGTAAACACGATAATTTCATTTTAGGAAGTGCGGACTACCGCCCCCTCAAAGTGATGTGAATCGTTAATTCCATATATGGGATGTATAAAGGATGGAGTAAATGATATTATATATGATATTATACTGGAACTATATTAGACCTTTATATAATTATAATTTCATTCCATTAAATACGAAATAGAAATGAAAGTAGCGTTTATGCGTACGTACGGCTTACCGTCTCCATGAATGGTGCATTTCATTTCTTACATCTAAACGTTAAGGAATATTATAAATGCATGTATATACTGGATATATATGAGATATATGATATCTATTTCATGAATATAATTCTGGATATAATGTATTTATCACCACATGAACAACTTGTAATTATAAGTATGTTATTTTTGACTCAAGTACCTAAGATCGACAAAATGACCGTTATAAACTTAAATAATTACATAATGTTCATAACATGGTAATAAGGGATATAAAAGGAATAATGAACATGAAAAAGGTTCTTAAATAAATAGTAATTAACTCTTGTTTATTATTCAGGAGGATAAAGAACGGTCGAGTCAGGACAGGACGCAAGGTAAGGGAATTTCTTAACCCAATTTCCATTCTTTGGGTTAATCTCCTATTTTCAAATTATGTCATGATATTATTATGTAATAACTTGTAATTGTACTTCATTTATATGTAATTATAGTAAATACGCATAATAGATCAATTTTATTTAAAAAATGATCTTTGTAAGGGAACTTCTTAACCCAATTTCCATTATTTGGGTTAATCTCCTACTTTCAAATTATGTCATGATATTATTATGTCTTACTTTGTATTTTTACTTTCTTTATGTGTACCTATAGTGAATACATATAATAGATCTATTTTATTTTAAAAATGATCTTTTTAAGGACTTCGTCTCAATCTCCTTTCGTTGAGGCATATGTGGTTTTATACACAACTTTCTTTTATACGGTGTATAAACCCCTTTGACTTTTATGTTTATTCAAAAGGAATATTTTTTTATACGAAGCTTTTTACTAAACAACAAAAAGGGAATGTTTTTCTTTCCGTACATATGCGGCGACAACGACTTCTCCACCACCGTGAGCATTATTTGAGTTTTGGATTCCACTACAAGCCATCAATTTTTTTTAAGAAAAATTAATACAATGTTTTAACTTTATTTTATTTTGGTATTGAAAATGGTTTTGAAAGCGTTTTTATTATATCAATGTGTTGTATTTTTATCTTGTGATTGAAATGTGGAAATGTTATGTTTCCTTTATGCATGTTTTATGTGATACGATTATGTTATGGTTTATGATATGTTTAAAACTATTCATATGATGAATGCATTGGACTTAATAAGTGACAGGTGGAGCCCGCTATAGATCCTCGATGCATCGGAAGGTCTCATGAGACAAACTAGTGTCTTGGCACGAGGCCTTGACGAAATATTATTTGTGGTCTTGGCACGAGGCCTTGACTACGTGGTTATGATAGTCTGGCATTATGTATTCCATCATTATGAAAGTGGTTATTGATATTGCATGTGATTATTCGACCAGTAGAATATCCATGTGAAGAAGTAAATGGCATTATCTCATTTTACTTTTTCCATATTATGTTGATGTTCAAGTTTAAAAGGATTTTGTTTTAGTCATACATTGCCTTAAATGTTTATGTTTATTTATGAAAGCTTCCGAAATATTGTTATCCTTACTGAGCATCTGAGCTCACCCCTTTCAATGTTTTAATATTTTCCAGGATGTGAAGAAGTATTTTATGAATGACCTGCTGGGATAGTCAGAAGAGGATATGAGTGTGGACTATGAAGAATTTGTTATTAGTTTTTCATTTTATGATGTAATGTAAGACTTATGAATGTATCTAGTGTTTCCAAGGCTACTAAACTAATCGGTCTTTTGAGACTTGATCTTTTGTTATCATGCCAATGTTACGAAGTAATGCACCGACTCTGGGTAGCTGGGGTTGGGGCGTTACAAAAAGGTATAGCTTGATGATTACAAAACATTTTCGGAAATAGGCATATCAATGGAGTGAAGGATATACATAAACGAATGATATATCATGATTTTTATAAAATGTAAATGGGACAACAACACTTAATAGGGAATTAGCATGTGTCAAGGTTCATTGCATATGGAGCATGAGTAAAACCTCATTGCACTTGAATTAGAATGATAAAATCCTCATTTCACTTGAATTATCATTATTAAACCCTCATTTCACTTGAGGTATCATGATGCTAATCTTTAACCAATTCATTGGATCACTATCGGGGCAGGGCACACCCTCTTATGCATTTCATTTGATGCATAAGTGTGCCACGTGGATCATACATCATGAAATCATTCATCATCATATATTCCATGATAAAGGGATGTTAATTACATACAAAAAGATTCATAATCAATATGTACATGTTCCTAATTCTTAATATCCTTGATAGATAAATGGGCATGGTATTTACTACATAATGACATTGGCTTGGAAAATCACTGTGCAATTTCAGCAGCGTAATAGCGTGACATAAGAAATCATAAAAAATATTGATTAGAGATAAATGGGTGTATCATCATATATACATGAAAAGTATATTAAGGGGGTCATATAGATAAATTTAATAATATATTTAATCGAATTTAGATTCATAATAGAAAAGAATTGCTTGAATGAAAACGTGGAGAGAGAAATTCCGTACAGAATTTGGGAATTTTAATAAGTGTACATGGGAGGAGTTAATCAGAGGGATAGAGGTATCTAATCATTTCAAACGTAATTAAGGTAATATAAGAGGGGTTATAAATAATACCACAAAATTTTTAATTGATGGTAAAAGGGTATTACAATATAAAGAAACATGGATAAAAATAAGAAAGGAAATATTCCCTTAATTTGAAGATTGATCCAAAAGGATTGGGATGGACTTGAGAGAGGATTATTGGGATCTTGGGGAGACTTTAGAGGATTATATAGAGATTAAGGAAGTTATTGGACGAAGTAAAAAGGATTTTAGTGAAGAGGAACCTGGATCCTGGGTGGGTTTATATAGAAAAAGAGAAAGAGTTTATTATTATTTATGTTTGAGGAAACTCGCATTAAATTAATCAAAACCACAAACCAGACCATTCTTTTTCCCATTGTTTTTTCCAAATTATAGTGGAAAATAATATTTTATAAGGAAAATTTCTGATATTCTTAAAATAATATGGTTGAAAATGTAGAGGTGAGTTACACTCTCAAGGAAAACAATTTAAAAAGATAAAATGTTTTATAAGTAACAAAGGGTCCACTTATGCATCATAAAGATACTCAAACAAATCTAAAATCACATTAATTTAAGGATTATACATATATTGGCCGAAAATATCATTTATAGTATTTTTTACATCACTATTAGGTCATTATGATGTCTTAAAACACATTATATATTTGAACGGCATTTAGTTTTTACCCAAAAAATTTGACAGTCATAGAAAATTATGAAAAATTCTCAATTTGATAATTTGGACAACCTGATTCAAAAATTAATATTCATTATATCTAAATAGTTCTATAAATATTAAAATTTTTACTTTTAAAATAAAAACTGACATTTATCAATAATTAATGGGGTTTGACAAAAACAACTTTCAAACCTTAATAAAAATTACAATTTCATTTATAAAATTATACTATCATTTATATTTAATAAAAAGTAATTTAATAATAATATTATTATTATTATTTAATTAAAATATAATTTATTTCAATAAATCCATTAATTCATCAAAATAGATTTCTTAGTTGAATATTAAGTAAAAATACTATTTTCTATTTAAAACTATATACGAATTAACAATAATAAAATGAATGTATATTCGTTACTATATACAAAAATAATGCACATATCATAGTGTTAAGTTCTTGTTAAATAACCCATTATAACACCATCATAATAATGGAGGGTCAGGTGTGCGATTTTGGCAGACTCTTGGGGTGGCTCGGAAAACATCGCTCGAGTGGTAATCTCTATCAACTTCCACTTCTCCCATATGTGGTTTTGTTCAAGCTTAACATGTTGAACCTCATCTTCGTCTTGATCAAGAGGGATTCCCAATGATGCCACCTCCTTCTAAGATCTAACAAATGAGCTTCGTATAGTGTAAGTCTACTCAATGAGGCCATCACTTCTATTGTCTGAGTAAATTGGATTTGTTAATGCCATATTTTTATACTAGTCATGTGATCACTGTTAAATGACTATATTATCAAAGGTAGAAATTCCTAATAATATTTTAAAATCCAAAAACATAAAACCAAGGAAGTGCATAAGTTTTATTTTCCCATAATAATAAATTTAAATAGATCAATATGAATTTTCATTACTGAATGTTTTGGGTCATTATAGAGTTTATGATTGATCATAAGTTCAAATTAGTGAACACCCATTTTTGGGTTTTATGTGAGTGGAGACTGCTGAGATTATGGTTTAATTGGGAGAAATTTAAGGAAATAATACTATTTTGATTAATTTATGTTTTAATTAAAATTTCATTTGAGTAATGATGTTAGTAAATTTTATAGATAAAAGTGTATGTGTATTGGTATACTTTACAGTTAATATGGCCATTATTGACATTGTAATAATAGTTAAATAAGACAATCATATTTTTTGAGATGAAAAATGTAGAATTGATAATAGAAGGAAAAAAGATTATTTAATGATCTATTTTCATTCAAGTATGTCCATCATTATTTTAGAATGTTATTTGAATTAAATTAATATATATTTTATAAAAATGACAACCCATATAATGGGAAATAACCCATCATATCTACAAATGTCACAGGACTTGAACCCATTAATGGTTGATGATAAGGGTTTTGATATATGAGTTGTTCTATGTTATGTATTCCTTAATATGTTATTTTTTAGAAAAACTATTTGAAAAATAAATTTAATGATGATCAAGTGGTGTTACTTTGGCTGTTTAGAGATTAATGTATAATATTGGATAAATTTTGTTAACCATATTGGTTTTGGAAAATTTTTAGATACTAATGGAAATATTTATCACTATTTATGGGTCTTATGATCTATTAAAATTATATTTTAGTAATCAGGGTGCAAGAATTCTTTTTTGGAAATTCATTTCATTGAGTAATAGATTTATTATAAATTGACTGAAGACAACCAAATGATTATAATATAATTCCCTTATTTTTTAGATAGTAAAAGAATTAATCACCTTTGGTAAAAATGATCAATAAATAAAATTTTATCCTACAAAAATAATATATAATGATATCAATGATCTTTTAAAAACTATTTTATTTATGGTTTTGAGTTCATTAATATTCCATTGATCGTTATTTTTTTCTATGATCAATAATGTAATGGCCCAGACCCTCATGAACCATTACATTGCCAAAATACGGCTCCACCTAAACAGTGGCACCGTGACGGTGGCACCGATCACGGTGGAACCGTGATAGTGACACCATGACAGTGGCACTGTAAGGGTGACACCATGACGGTGGCACCGTGTCCTCACCCGGCCCTCCGTTTTCTTTTTCCAGTCCCACTCCCACATCATCTTTTTTGACATAAATTAATTCTTTTTCCCTTTTTAAAATCCATTTAAATGCCATAATTAATTCCTAAAAATGCTAAGAAACCTTCCCAATGGGGGATATTAAATAACACCTTAATATCATCACGTGTAACTACCCACCCACGTAAGAAACTGGGATCTGACTTTCCAGGCATTCAAAATTCCATATCCCGTAACTGTAGGATCTTCTCTTTATATCTCCCACTTGAGTTTGTTCTATATTTTCCTTCTCATCTGAATTTATTTCTTCTTCCTGGTGTGCATGGAGTTCCTCTCTTCTCGAGGCTTGTGGTGCACCTCTGCTGAGCTTTTTGCACCACTTTTAGTCCACGGTATTCCTCCCCTTTATGTCGCGATTTCCCCTATTCGTGGCATGTGTAGAAAAACCTCAATCATTGATCAACTAGGATGGTATTTTTCATTCACCTCTCCTTTCTATGTATAATGCGGGGTGGGTATGCTTTTTTCTCTATGGGAATTGATGAAACCAAACTTAATGAAGATAATGGACGAACCTTTAAAGAATGATGGGGGGTGTGATCGATGTTCTGCTATAATATTTTATGTCGATATGTGTTGTGAATTATAATGGACTATGCTAACTAAAATTCATCGTTGTTGGTGGTCTTTCCATGCACACTAGTGAACCATGTCTTCTGTGATTATTAAATGACTTAACATGGAATTTGGTTAATCACTTAAACTCGGCCGGTTAAATGGACATTCATTAAAACAATAATCCATGTGTGATCACCCCTGTTAACAAATAGAGAAAATAACCAAATGAATGATTTTTTCAACCTGGATTTTTCCCTCATATGTTTTGGTAGTAGTCGTGTTGTTCTATTTGATTTCTTATGGGGTGATTTGGGTGAGTATGGGATCCTCCGTTGTGGTACGGATGTTGGTTGTGAATCTGAAGTTGTGTGGTTTCTCTACTGTGACACGAACTCGAGTGGGATCCTCTATTGTTTAGAAATCGTTGGTTTCTGGTTTTGGGGACATGGGGACGTTTCATGGGGTTTTCTTTGTTTCCAGTACTTCTAGGGATCTCACTTATCCCTTTTGTGAGGTTTTCATTGGTTCCTGTACCTTGAGGGATCTCACTAATCCCCTTTTGGTTGATGTAACTTTACAAGTGAACCGGGTGTGAATACTTAAATTACCGTTTGGTTGTTATTCTATTCTGGCTTGTGGTTGCACCTGTTAGTTTTTCAGTAGTTTAGTTATCATCCAAATGGGATCACTTGAGCGTGAAAACAAGATTGGATTAAATGGGGAATTGGTTTTTTGGATGAGTTGTGACTTGGACTTAAGTGCCATGGATTCTTTTGTGATTGAATAGAAACAAGGGTGTTTGTGCTTAGGTTTTGGAACCCCAATGTTGGAATTAGTTTTTGTTTACCTATACATATATCTGTTTATTTTATGCTTCTTATTTTCACCCCACCCATGTTGAGCACTTTAGTGCCGAACACCCCCATTTCATGGGGGAGGGTGTTTATTCCAACACTCCTAGGAGTGGACGGTTATTAGCTCCTTTTATACTCCTTTTCATGAATAGAACAAGACTCTTCGAGCGGGATGTGATGGCCTGAAGTCCATTATTAGCCTATGAATCTTTAGGAAGGGTAGTTGTGGTTGTTGGACCAGGTATCTACGAGAAGGTTGTTTCCCAAGATTCTTCGGGATGAGGCCTGGGTGTCATCGGGTGTGGCAGTAGTTGTTCTGTGCTAGGTGTCTTCAGGTGTGGCAGTAGTTGTTGAGTCCTAGGTGTGTGAGGGCGGGGTTTGGCAGTGGGACAACAGTGAGGTTATGGCCCAGGTGTGTGTGGGCAGGGTTTGGCAGTGGGACTGCGGTGAGAATGGCGGGATCGGTTCGATGCATAGAATGTCTTCAATAACCAGTGGGAAAGTAGTGCGGGGTACCCAAATATCGATGTGCTATTTATATACTTTACTTGTCATGCGTTATTTGTGAAGTGTGCCTTGGTGAGGCTTGGGTGGATAGTTTACCTTTCTAGATGTTTTTGTTATCTCTTTTCTCATAGGGCATTAGAATGCCTCTCCACTTGTTCACAAGAGCTTTTGGTTTTCCCTTCAGAGTATACTTGTATGCTCACCCTATGTATATAAAACTGATTTCAGGTTTCCAGGATGACTTCAGGGATCGTGCGGGACCATACTAGCTCGGACCATGGTGTGGTTTTTGTTGTCATTTTCCTTTTTCATGGTACTTTACGTGTGGAGTTTTTTTTGGATTTTATCAATTACTGTCCATCATGCATATGAGAACGGGTAATTTTTTTCATTACCTTTACTTTCAACTTTGGTATTTTTGGGGTTGCTATCTTATCTCTTGATCATATAAAAATAAAAAGGGTAATGCCTTCCATTTTGTGTGATATTCTATACCCTTGGTGCAGGTCACCACTCCGGGACCTATTGAAGGCGTGTTTCGGGGGTCATTATCTCTCTTTCATCTTAAAGAAGGAAGGGCCTGGAAAATCTGTTGTCCCTTCCCTCTTTTTGGTGAAGGCGGGTCATGATAGAATGGTATCAAAGGTGAGGTTTAGAGGTAATATGGAGTCTAGAGTTAGGAACAGTGAGGATTTCAAGGGTTGGTAGGGAAATAGTGTTGGGTGACCTTGGTACATGAATTAGGCTAGGGAAGACTGGCTATGACACGAGATTTTAGGGACCCCCGTGATCTGATGCATGGACATTGGACCTACCGAACGAACAAGTGAGGCTACACTGATTGCAGGGTAGAGACCCTAGGAAAGGTATATGAATCATAATGACTTGTTTTCTTATGTTTTATGGGTGTATTTCGGATTAAAAATAAATAAAAATATCTAGGAAAATATAAGAAAAATATTCTACACTACTCAAGCTTTGGCATTCCTTGCTTACCTTGCAGCTATGGAACCTGGGAGGCGACCATGAGTAGTGCGGGCGATCGAGGCCTAGGAGGATGACCTGGCTAATTGGAAGAGGACCTACCAAGAGGAGGAGGATGATCAGTGGTGGAAGACGCTACGATCCTTTCAGTGAAAGACCCACGGGATGTACGAGGGAGGCACCTCATATATGGAGACAGAGATCTGGCTCGAGGAACTATTGATAACTTTTGGCCTGATTCGAGCTCTGACAGAGTACTGTGTTCCTCTGGATGTCAGCCAGATGTGTGGAGTAGGGAATCAGTGGTGGAAGACTTATCTTGGGGAGAATAGGAGGCTGAGGTGACATGGGATGACATTGAGAAGGAGTTCCAGGCTGAATTCCTCCCTTCCACAATGAAGGCTGAGAAGAGGTTGGATCTACTCTCCCTCCAGTAGAGGAGTATGTCAGTGATAGAGTTTTGGATCATGTTCAAGGATCTCTTTAAATTTTCTCCAGACCTATTTCCGGATGAGGAGACTCGGGCGAGACGTTTAGAGGAGGCACTCCGACCTTATCTTCAGAACATTGTTACTCCCTTCACCCTACCGACATACTTATATGTGCAGAAGAAGGCTAGAGTGGTGGAGAGGAAGCACACGCTGGGAGGTGTGTCAGGAGAGGGAATCTAGTTGGGCTCGTCAAAGGGGAAGATTGTCAGCAGTAGGCCTCCAGCATTAGGGCCCTCTGGGTTCCGACCAGCAGGGAGCAGGGCGTAGCAGTTCCAATTCCAATCTCCCGGTCCTAACCCTTTCCCTTTGGTCCCAGGACTGAGGTACTTCCTCTGTGGTAGCCATGGGAAATTTTGAAACTATTTCCTAGATAGAGTAAAATACGGTGGGGGTGGGGAGGTACAACACCCACCTCCGGAGAAGTAGTTCCCGACTAGGCCCTTTCAGCAGCAGCAGCAGGGGAAGCGGGCTTCTGCTCTGCCGAGGGCCGACGTTGTAGGAGGAGGCCGACCTCAGGGCACTCCTTAGAGACCGTGACCTGGGCGTGGTCGGGGAGGTGGCCTATATCCGACAGTCAGAGGAGCTGGGCGTGGGTAGTTGAATGCCACGAAGGCAGCAGATCCTATCGGGCTAGAGGACGTTCGATGTACGATCAACTTGTTTAGTAACCTTGTGCATGCCTTGTTCGATACAAGAGCTTATCGCTCATTTGTTACACCCAGTCTGGCCTATGCTCTGGGTTTAGACGCTGAGAGAGTTCCACTTCCCCTGCTGTAGAGCACACCATTCGAAGGTCACACCGACTTGTTATATGATTGTCAAGGATGCAGACTGATGATAGGACCACCTCAGTCAGTCAGGGATCTTCTACTGTTGAAGATACAACGATACGATGTTATCTTAAGCATTGACTAGCTATTCTCTGTTTGTGCTGTCATTGAATGCTTCCAAGTAAGGGTTGTGTTTTCATACGTGGGTGGCCGACATGTGACTTTCATCGACGAGCGATGTTGCAAGGGGAGGAGCAAGCGAGGGGAACCCCTCCTCTCAATGTTTGCTGAGCTATCAGTGGAGTCAGTTGATGTAGAGTTGGTAGATGTTCTAGGGGTTTTCAGTGAGTTTATGGAAATTTTCCCTGAAGAGGTGACAACTCTACCCCCTCAACGTGACATCGGGTTTGGGATATACATGAAACCAGGTGCTCATCCGATTTCGATGGCCCCCTATCAGATGGAACCTTCAGAGCTACTAGAGTTGCGGATTTAGATTGATGATCTAATGAAGAATGTCTTTGTTCGACCATGTGCATCACCATGGGGTGCTCCAGTCTTGTTTGCGAGGAAGGAATATGGTGGTCTCAGGCTGTGTATAGACTACCAGAGACTGAATCAGGTATCGGTCAATAATCACTACCCTCTTCCAAGGATAGACGATCCCTTTGACCAGTTGATGGTGGCATGATGTTTCTCTAAGATTGACATGCGTTCAGGATATCACTAGTTGAGTGTGAAGGAGGGAGACATCTCAAAGATGGCCTCCAGGTGCAGATATGGGAACTTTTAGTTTTTGGTCATGCCTTTCGGCATCACAAACACTCTATATGTGTTCATGGGGATCATGAACTCTGTCTTACAAGAATATCTGGACCGGTTCGTAGTCGTGTATATTGATGACATCTTGATCTACTCAAGATCAGAGGAGGATCACATTGAGCTTTTGAAAATGGTTTTAGAGGTCCTCCAATGGAACCAACTTTATGGGAAGTTGTCCAAGTGAATGTTCTGGATGTGAGAAGTGCACTTCCTTGGGCACATGGTGTCTTAGTAGGGGATAGCAGTGGACCCATCGAAGGTCGAGGAGTTTGTTTCTTGGGCAGTACCCAAGAACGTGGCAGAGGTTCGTAGTTTCCTTGGTCTGGCAGGTTACTATCAGAGGTTCGTGCCCAAATTCTCACAAGTTACGGCACCTTTGACAGCCTTGACCATGAAAGACTAGGATTTCTTGTGGGACAAGCAGTGTGAGGTAGAATTCAGCTATCTGATGGGGAAGTTGGTTAGTGCCCCAGTGCTGAGGTTTCCAGAAGAAGGGGCATCATATGAGGGGTTCTGTGATGCTTTAGGGAAAGGCCACAGATGTGTGTTGATGCAGCAGAAAGGGGTGATCTCCTATGGGTCTAGGCAGTTACTCCCCCATGAGAATAACTATTCCACCCATGATCTAGAGATTACAGAGGTTGTGTTCTCTCTAAAGTTGTGGTGGCACTACCTAATTGGGGAGCGCTTCGTGGTCTTCCCGGATCACAAAAGCTTGAAGTACATCTTCTGCCAGCGGGACCTATACTTACGGCAGTGAAGGTGGATGGAGTTACTTCAGGACTACGACTTTGAGATTTCCTAGACCGCAGGAAAAAGGAATGTGGTGGCCAATTACCTAAGTAGGAAGTCACAGAGGGATGCAATTTGAGAGTCGGAAGATACCTGGAAGGCGATGGAGGAGTTGGCTTCCCTGCGCTTAGCTGCTATGATGGAAGGTGGTAGAGGTTTCATGTATCAAATGATAGTGCAATCGTCTCTGTTTCTGCAGGTAGAGGATTCCCAATGGGGAGACTCAGAAAGCGATGTGATGTGTGACCGAGTTGACCAGGGAAATGTTCTGGAAGGGTGGACGGAGTATGGTCAGATACATAGGCTTTTCCAATGAAAGTTGTTTCTTCCGGAGGTGATACATGTAAAAATTCATATTGAGTTCAAAGACTCCACCCTAGAGGTCCACCCGATAGATTCCAAGATGTACTACGGTATGAGGATATATTTTTGGTGGGCCAGGATGAAATGGGCAGTAGTCGAGTTCGTAGAAAAGTGCCTCATGTGTCAGAAGGTGAAGGCCAAACACCGTGTTCCAGGCGGTCTGATGCAGTCTCTAGATGTCCTCGAGTGGAAGTGAGAGGACATCTCGATGGATTTAGTCATGGGACTACCCTAGGTTCAAGGGGGCTGCAACGCTCCCTGGCCAGTGGTGGACCGGTTGACGAAATCGGCTCACATTATAGCGATCAAGGAGTCCGGTGCAGAGGATGCTTTATCACAAAGGTACGTGGATGATGCGGTGCGGATTCATGGAGTTCTGAGATCCATAGTCTCAGATAGGGATGCATGGTTTTCCTCACGAATCTGGAGAGGATTGCATCATGATTTTGGCACCCAGCTACATCTTAACACTACTTTCCATCCCCAGACAGATGGATCGACAGAGCGCACCATCCATACCTTGGAGGATATGCTACGGGAATGTGTTCTGGACTTAGGAGGATCGTGGGTGCGACCCTTTCCTTTGGTAGAGTTTTCCTAAAATGATAGCTATCACTCTACCATTGGCATGGCTCTGTTCGAATCCTTGTACGGGATGCCAGGTTGCTCACCCATGTGTTGGACTGAGGTTGGGGAAGCGAGTGTTCGTGGCCTGGAAGAATTGTAGAGAACAACAGAGAAGGTTCAGCTTATACGGGAAAGGATAAAGGTGGCACAAGACCGACAGAAGTCTTATGGCGATAATAGGAGGAGACCTTTGGAGTTCGGGGTTGGGGACCATGTGTTCTTGGAGGTCTTCCCTCAGCATGGACAACAGAGGTTCGATAGGGGGATCAAGCTCTCTCACAGATTCATAGGACCCTTTGAAGTGTTGCAGTGGGTTGAAGAAGTGGCCTATCAGATAGCGTTACCACCACTACTACTAAGGATAAAGGATGTCTTCCATGTGTCCCAGCTCCGTCGGTATCTGCATGACGATTCACACATCCACAATAGGGGAGAGCTAGATATCGAGGACGACGTGACCTTTGTGGAAAGACCCGTGAGGGTTGAGGGTCATGAAGAGAAGGTACTTTGTGGACAAACCATTCCTCTGGTTCATGTGTTGTGGAGGCATGGTGGGCTCGAGGAAAGTACCTGGGAACGGGAGTCATAGATGCACGCCCAGTACCCATAGTTGTTTTGAGTTTTGTGCTGTTTTATTTCGAACTTGTTTTCGACAGAATGCTTTACCTTTTTGGCTATGAAATATTTGGTTTTCCTTATTCTCTGAATGTGTGTGAAAAATCTTAACTATGGGGAGGGAGGAACCGATCCATAATCAAGACACATTAAGGTCGATACGATTAAACCCGTGTCGGCGAGTTAGTGCCACCCAAAGCGAATAATATCTTGACATGGAGGAAGAGACTCCCCAACCGATTTGACTGGGCAGTCTTACCCTTGTATGTCACCTGGTTTCATGAGGGAGTGGTGTTTCTAGATGATGATGATGAGGTTCACTTCTGAGAGGTATCTATCGAGGGGGTTGTTCGGACCCTCTCTTTTCCTCCAAATAGTTTTGATTATCGAGGGAGAGAATAGTTAGAGAGGAATCTATTATAATGGCCCAGACCCTCTTGGCCCATTACTTTTCCAAAATAAGTCTCCAACGAAATAGTGGCGATGTGACGGAGGCACTGGTCACGGTGGAACTGTGATGGTGGCACTGTGTCCTCACCCAGCCCTACGTTTTCTTTTTCTAGTCCTTCTCCCGCAATGTCTTTTTTGATGTAAATTAATTATTTTACCCTTTTTAAAAGCCATTAAAATCTGATAATTAATTCCTAAAAATCCCGAGAAACCTCCCCAATGGGGGATATTAATTAACACCTTAATATCATTGTCTCTAACTGCCCACCCACGTAGGAATCCACGATCCGACTTTCCAGGCATTCAAATTCCATATCCCGTAACTGTAGGATCTTCTCTTTATATCTCCCACTAGAGTTTCTTCTTTCTTTTTCTTCTCGGATGGATTTCATTCTTCTTCCTTGTGCGACTTGATTTCCTCTCATCCTGAGGATTGTTGTGTGCCTCTGCTGGAGCTTTATGCACCTCTAGGAGTCCACGAAATTTCTTCCCTGCAAGTCGTTCTTTCCCCTGTTCTTGGCTCGTGGAGAAAAACATCGATCCTTGATCTACCAGGTAGGGATATTTCCTTTGCCTCTCCTTTCTGTGTATAATGCTGGGTGGGTACTCTTTTGTCTCTATGCGAATTGATGAATCCAATCTTAATGAAGATAATTAACGGACATATAAACAATGAAGTGGGGGTGTGATTGATGTTCTGATGTACTCTTTTATGTTGATATGTGTTGTGAATTGTTAGGTCCTATGCTCACTGAAAATCATGGTCATTGGTGGTCTTTCCTTTCACACTAATGAACCCTGTCTTCTGTGATGATTAAATGACTTACATGGAATCTGGTTAATCACTTAAACTTGGATGGTTAAATGGATGTTCAGTAAAACAAGAATCCTTGTGTGATCACCCCGGTTAACAAACAGAGAAAAGAATCTAATGAATGATGTGTCAAACCTGGATGTTTCCCTGCTCTATTTTGGTAGTAGGCATTTTGTTATGTCTGATTTCCTATGGGGTGATGTGGGTGAGGATGGTATCCACCGTTGTGGTACAGATGTTGGTTGTGAATATGAAGCTGTGTGGTTGCTCTGCTGTGACACGAACTCGGGTGGGATCCTCTATTGTTGATAAATTTTTGGTTCTTGGTTTTGGGGAAATGGGGCTATGTCTCAAGGTTTCCTTTGATTACAGTACTTTGAGGGATCTCACTAATCCATTTTTTAGTTTTTCTTTGGTTCCAGTACCTTGATATATATCACTAATACCATTTTTGTTGATGTAACTTTATAAGAGAACAGAGTGTGAATGCTTAAATTTCACTTTGGTTGTTTCTCTTTTCTGGCTTGTTGTTTCACCTGTTAGATTCCCAGTAGTGTAGTTCTAATCTAAATGGGATTACTTGAACATGAAAACAAGAATGGTTTAAATGGGGAATTGGTTTTTGGGATGAGTTGTGACTTGGCCGTGAGTGTCGTGGATTCTTTTGTGAATGAATAGTAACAAGGGTGTCTGTGCTTAGGTTTTGGAACCTCTAGGATTGGATTAGCGTTCGTTACCTATACATTTATTTGTAGCTTTTATGTTTATTATTCGCACCCCAACCATGTTGAGCAATTTAGTGCCAACACCCCCATTTAATGGGGAAGGGTGTTTTTACCAACACACCTAAGAGTGGCTGGTTATTAGCTTCTTTTTTTCTCCCATTCCTGAATATCCCATGAATCTTCGAGAAGGCTGTTATGGCCTGAATTCCATTATTAGCCCAAGAATCTTCAGGCAGGGTAGTTTTGGTGGTTGGCCCAGGTGTCTTCTGGCAGGTTGTTTCACAAGTGTCTTCGGGATAAGGCCCTGGTGTCTTCGTGCGTGGAAGTAGTTGTTTTGGCTCAGGTGTCTTCGGGCGTGGCAGTATTTGTTGTGACTCAGATGTGTGCGGGCGGGGTTTTGCAGTGGGAATGTGGTGAGGTTATGTCCCAGGTGTGTGTGGGAGGGTTTTAGCAGTGGGATTGCGGTGAGAATGGCAGGATTGGTTCGATGTGTAGGATGTCTTCAATAACCAGTGGGAAAGTGGGCGTGGTACCCAAATATCGATGTGCTATTACTATACTTTACTTGACATTCGTTATTGGGGGAGTGTGCCTTGGTGAGGATTGGGTGGATAGTTTACCTTGATAGATGTTTTGGTTATCTCTTTTCTCACAAGGCATTAGAATGCCTCTCCACTTGCACACAAGAGCTTTTGGTATTCCCAACTGAGTATACTTGTATGCTCACCCTACGTAAATAAAACTTCTCTTAGGTTTCCATGAGGACTTCAGGGATCGTGCGGGGCCATACTAGCTCGGACCGTGGGGCATTTGTTGTTGTCATTTTCCTTTTTCTTGGTACTTTACCGTTGGAGTTTTTGTATCTTGTATCATTTACTATTGATCATTCATATGGGAATAGGTTATTTTGGGCTTTACCTTTACTTTCAGCTTTGGCATTGTTAGGGTTCTATCTTATCTCTTGATCCTATAAAAATAAAAAGGGTAATGCCTTCCATTTTTTGTGAGATTCTATACCCTTGGTTCTAGTCACCACTCTAGGACCTATTGAAGGAGGGTCTTTGGGGTCATTATCTCTCCTTCAACTTTAAGAAGGAAGGGAATGACAATCTGTTGTCCCTTCCCTCCTTTTGGTGAAGGTGGGTCATGAAAAATGACCTCAATCAATCTGTATAAATATTTAATTTTATTCCTTATTTAAATTTTCATTTTACATACATTTAATCTTACATCGAAACCTAGTTTTCTATTATTCCATATTATATTTCTACTTCCCATTCCCTCTTAGTAAGAAGATATTTTGTCAATCCTCCTATGATCTTTGATATTTAACTATGCTATTTTCTAATTCAAACACTTGATTAACAAAATCAAGTTTAAATTTTGATGATATAATTTATTTAAGGTTAGAGAATATATTAATATATAACTATAAAAGTATTGAATTTTTTTAGATATAATTTATTAAACTTATCTCTCAGTATATATTTCATTACACATAACATTGATATTAGATTACATTACATGCAAGACTGGGTTTTACCAAACAATTATATGTTATTAATATTATTATTAAATATCACAAAAATATCCTAGATATTTGAATTGAGGGTCTGAAAAGAATTAACTAACTTAAAAAATATATATATTTTACAAATGTGTTATTTGTTATCTATTGATTATAAATAAAATGGTAATAATTTAAAATAAAAATTAATTTCCCTTGAAAACTAAAATATAAAAAAATTTGGTTTAATTGCGCTTTTCCAAAATAATTTAAAATTTATTTTCAACACAAGAAGTGAAATTATTTAGGAAAAATAACATTCATTTTTTAAATTTCGATATACAAATTATATTGGGTTGATATTTTTTTTTCTGAAATATTTTATTTGTTGAAAAATATTGAAAATACTAAATTTTATTTGAAAACATCCTATTAGGATAGTTAATTTATATATGAATTTTTAATTTTTTATAATGTAAAATTTGTTATATTATTTATCAATTAATAAATTTAGTAAATTTTAATCATTTTCATATAAAATTTAAATATGAAAAATTTGTAAACATTTTAGAATTACCACATAGAAAAATTAATTCTTGTTCACGTTTGTGACATTAATTTTATGTTACAATTATATAAATAAGTGAATTTATTTTTTAAAAATGGGTTATATATTTTCAATAAAAATAATTTAAAATTTATAATATCTAAAAATTAATTTATGACCAGAATTAATAGTCAATGCAGTAAAAATTAATTATTGCGGTTATGGTAGGAATTGGTCTATCGAGGGGTCAAAATAAAATAATAAGGATACAAATTACCAAAAAATGTGTGAAAGCTATTTTAATTCCATATTTATATCATCAAACCTAAAATATTATATAATTTACCATTTTTTCCATTTTTTGTATAAAAAATTTGGTATCACTCAATTCTATTTAAAAATAAAAAATATGTCCTCACCCCGACTTTTAAAAGTTAACCAACTATCCTCTATTCTTAACACCATAAAACCACTTTGGATCATAAAAATAAATCCTAAATAACATAAAATAATTCATCCAATATTCCTTGAATAATTATTTTGGGCTAAAGTCCATCCTTGGAAGGCTTTAGTCCAATCCTAAGGAGGATACTCGAAGAAGGGGTAATGTTCATCAACGAGAGTTCATATTTTATTTCATTATAAAGAACCTTATATTGTTATTAAGACATGATGATATAATAAACATAGTGACTAAAATATAACTATTTTTTTAATAATAATTTAATGACCTATAAAAGTCTCCACTTCTGTCAAATGGCATAAGAAAAATAATTTGTGATTACGGGGAACAAATGCCTCATGAACCAATGTGATTATTTCTCCCCTTAACACAATTAATTGTTGAGTATAATTATAGATATAATGATATTTAAATATTATGTAATATTATTTATTTTTTATTTGATATAATTCTTTTTTTTACTTTCCATTTTGTAGGAGATATGCTAATTTCTCTCATCTGCACGACAGATTATCGCCTTGGGAAGTGATGTGATTATTCTTTCTCAAACACTTCACCTTAAAACTAATAGGGTTAAATTTAATAAATAAATTTGAAAAAAATTAATTAATTAGGTAATTAATGACACATTTAACGTTATATTAATATAATATATATCATTTTCATTCTTACCTTTCCATTCTATTAAAGATGTTAACATCATTCATGAACTTATGGACTACCGCCATCACAAAGTGGTGTGACTCTCCTTTACTCACCACATCACATGGATGATATATATATATATATAGTATTGTATATATGTAATAATGATCATTATTGAATTATTATATTTTACATATCTTCCTTTCATGATGATCATTGAAAAATGGAAACGTTACTCATGCATACTTACAACCTATTGTCACAATGATCGTAATATACTACATTTTTCATAACCATCATTAATTATTAGTTTAAAATTTATAATTAATGTATAAATATGAAAAATATGTCATGATTATTATTATAGATATAGTATAAATACAGAATATGGGAATGAACCAGATCTTTCACGATGAATTACACATAAGAAAATAAGAAAACAACACCCAAAAAAATATAAATTATGAATGATTATTAATGGATGGGTGATATATATTATAAAAGGGTCATATATGTTACTATAAATATTAGTATGTTTTTTTATAAGTTTATAACATGATTAAAATAACAATAAAGGAGGTTAAATCATGTTCAACCAATATGAAGCCTGAGTTAATGGATTTCATCTCAATTTTTTTCATTGATGCATATTATAATTTTATGCGTATTGTTTTCATCATATGGTGTTTATTAGTCCAATTTATCATGTAATTTCATGTATAATTAATTTTTTTTGTAATTTTATGTTTCAATTTAAATTAGTTCATCTACAGTATTTGAATAACAGTTACCAACAGTTAAGGAATTTTATATCTCAATTTGTTTTCATTGTTTTATATTTCTTATTCATAATCTTTGGTATCCTAAGATTAAGTGTGGAATTAATTCTTATTATATTATGTTATATTTACAGTTGTTTTATTTGGATTTAATTTTGAAACAAAACTCTATTCAGTAGTTAATTCTCACTTCAATGTCATTATCATTGTAAGGGTTTATTTGAAAATTACATTCTAATTGAGATTGGTTATTCTTGAATTTTGGTTGATGGAAATTAATTGATCATTGTCTAATAAACCAATTTAATTTTCAAATACAATATTTATTTATGAAATTTTCATGTTTTAGTAATTTTTAAAATATTTTTTATTTAAAATCATTTATAAAATGTTTTAATGAAAATACAACATCATTTCTCTCTTTACTCGGAAATTGTTTTCTTCCAAAAACATTGTTTCTACAAAAAGTAAAAAAAAATTAAGTTTTCAAAATTATTTATCAAAAAAATATTTCGAATATTTTTTATTCTGTAAAAAATGATATCATGGATATATTGTCACATTTTTAAAACAATTCTCATTTTTATTTCACCAAAACTGTGAAAGGAACACTCATTTTTTTTCTAAACATGGCATGATTCGATAAAAAATTTTGTGAAAAAGTAAAGTTATTTATAATTTGGAAAAAATTTACCAAGTAATCCACCATAATGACCATCATTTATTATTGTCTTCATTTTCATGTTTTTTGTATTTTTTTAGAGAACATATTTTAAAATTTTATTTTAAAGAAAATGGTTTTCAAAATGAATATGATATTTTCTTAAAAAAAATTTAAAGATATATTTATGCTCTTTTGATTCAACAATGAAAACAAACTTGAACATTTTATCAAATTTTTATGTGATGTATTTATTCTATCCTTGCATTTTTTAAGGATGGTTTGTTATCATTTTTCCTCTGGAATTTATTAATACTCTTATCCTGATTCATTTTTGTAGTCAATAAACTTCTCAGGAAATGTTCACTTTACTATGATCATTTGGAATCAAATTTCCTCTAAATGGAACTATTTTTTATCATGGATAAGTTAAATTCATAATCCATATATCGTATATACATTAATTTTTTTACATTGAATGTTATTTTTTATTTAGGTCACTATAAATAATTCTACATTTTTTACAAAATATGGATAATTGAGGATAATGAATATTGATTATGAATTCCATCTATTATTCAATATATGAATAATGTTATGGACATTAATAAAAGGTGATTGTGACTATTTATAGATAAAACTTCGATGCATTTGTATTCTCTTGGGATAACTTAGTTGGCGAGCCGTAGTTAAATGGGTTTTCAACTATTATGTTTTATGCTAACCTAGGAAAGATTGTGATGGAAACAATATCATATTATTTGAAAAATGACTTCAAATAATTAATCATTTTTTACATTAATAATATAGTTATTATTATATAAGATAATTTGTCAATGATATTATCTCTAGATTCATTTCATTATTAGTTATTGATTAAATAGAATAAGTTTTCAATTATTTTCAATCCTATATTTAATATTCCTTATATATTCAAATAGGTCAGCTATTTAAATGTTATGTTTTCATAGAAAATTACATTTACATATTTATTATTATTAGAGATTCATGATATATTATATTGTAATTAACACTATTGATTATACAATATCACCGTTATTTTGTTTCCATTCCCTTATATTCAATGATGTTTATTATGACTAATATGATTGGATATGATAGATGGAACAAAGATATTCTATAAATAAATTATGTGGTAAATTGTGTATTCATATATAATATAAGACTCATGAATGAACCTAGTTTACAATGAATACTAAACTATATAATCCTCTCAGATGTGATTCATTGTATCTTATGACAATGTAATAAATATGGCACCGGCTCCGGGAAAATTGGGTCACGGTTTGTACTTTTGTCTCATATATCCCTCAATTTTTATCACCAACTAAGGAATAATGGATTCCTTCATGCGTTTAGGGGTAATAATTGGATCGAGTAAATTAATGACCCAATTTAATTAAAAATAATACCCATCAAATGGGATAGATCAAGAACCCCATACCAAAAAATAAATTATACCTCAACGAGGTAAAACCTCTCATTATATACTCAACCATGAAATAGACATTATTATATGATGTTTATTTTATGTTATTTTAATTTTTGAACCTATATGAATAAATAATAGTTATATAATAAAAATTACATATAACAAATAATTCTCCCAATTGGAAATCTTACCAAAGAACATGATATGGGTAAAAATTAAATTTTCGAAATAGTAGGACCATCATAAAAAATATTGAATGAAATTTTATAGTGCCCAATTCCATATTATCTTCTTTGAGAACCCAAGACTTTAAATCTCAAAAATATGAGAATTCTTCCACATGAAGATTACTATGTCACTAAATTTCGTTATAAAGGTGTAAAGGTATAATAATTTTGATTCTAAGTGTCTTTACAACCTCAAATATGATGATCTGAAATGAATAATAAAACCATATTTTTTCAAAGTCAGAGTGTATGATGCTCTATGTGGAATATTATTGGGTGATCTAGAATAAAAAAATCATTTTTGTTTCCTAATTGTATTTGATTATCTCTATCTGAAATCCAACACAAAATAACCTTATATTTTAATCACAACCTATAATACTTCTTGTAGAACTTTGTTTAGGGATTACTTAAATTCATACTTTGAGAGGTCAAATATATAAACACATCATGTAAGATATGCAACCAATGTGA
This sequence comes from Viscum album, assembly GCA_963277665.1. NCBI lineage: Eukaryota > Viridiplantae > Streptophyta > Magnoliopsida > Santalales > Viscaceae > Viscum > Viscum album. Next base: position 184,694,062 of record OY728133.1, on the reverse strand, counting down.
ATAAATGAAATAGTAGAGACTGCCTTTTATATAATTTGATAAATTTTAATAATATTACACTTTTTTATGAATACTAACAAACCCACACATATTATGTCATCATTTCATTTTTCATATGATATAATACTATAGAGTAATTTTGTTTCATATAGTTTGAAGGTTTTTATGCCCATTACATCTTTAGATAATTCCTTCCATATATCAATGTGACCATATCAAAACCCCTAGTAAACTAATTTATTGATTACGATTTTTAAATAACACTTGTTTTAATAATATTAGGACTTATGAATAATATTCCTAATTGTTTGAATCTGTAAAAATAATATTAAAACTCCATTATATCAAAATATAAAATGTTATGATGTTGATAAATTCTTTTTTCTACAGGTTTTTCATTATATGTTTAACATTAACAACATTCAAAATTTTTATTCATACATTTACGTTAGATAATTTGGTAATCAATGTCATTTTTTATGTTATTATCTACATGAAGATCCTAGTGATATTTAAATCATTATAGTAAATAAATAAAACACTAAATTTTTCATTATGTACATTCCCAAATATATTTTTAGGTATTAATCATCCTTTACATTTAATTTACATTATTAATATTTTTTATTACACTTTGAACATACCTATATCCAAAAATAAATACACCAACATAATTTAAGCAATATTATCTCCTAAAAATCATTCTAAGATAAACAAACATATTTTTTAGAAAATAGTATTTATTTACATATGTGGGAAAATTTCATAAATAAACTATTTTATCTATATCATATATAGAATTATATATCTTTATTGTAATGTTATAAAATTAATATTATTAATTACTATATGGAATTATCGGGTTGTGGGAGCTCTTTAATTTTACTATTAATAGATAAATTATATAAAACAATAATAGTTAGGATGAAACTCCTTTTATCCTTATCTTCATATCTAAACATGTTATCGATTCTGAGGAATCATAACCAATGTGTATCAAATAAAAACCCTATTTATTTTTCAAATAACAATCGTTTACAGTAATATCATAATACTTAATAGAAAAATAATGAGATAATAAATACAAATTTTTATTCTATATTTATTCAATATTTGGATTAATATATCACATAAAATTTAATTATGTTGAAACTCTTGATCCAGACATTAAATAAAAACATCAAATTTATTAATTAACTCTTAACAAAATTTTAACTCGAATACATATCTATAATAATTTTTTAATATATATTTAGAATCATATACCATAAACAATAGAATAATTGAATTCTATTACAGTAATACCTGATGTGGGATCGTTATCTGAATTCATTCACCCCATTAGGTATTTCAGATAGTTTTTCCACTAATGTCCTTCTTTTTTATTATGAAAACATTTTCCATCTTTATAAACTAATGTTATTAGCATTGAAGTTGGTGAAGATTATCTAAGAACTATATTATTATATTTATAGAAATTAATTTACCCTTTTATTTTTTATAAAATTATCATATTACTTGATATTAGTCCTCCTATATTCTTCTCATCGATCCTCAATATATTTAGGATTTAAATTAATATTGTATTGAACTCATTCATCTTGTAGTTAGTATTTTTTTGTAAAAAATATTCAATTAATGGTCACTGAATGAAGTATATAGCCAAATAAAGTTTTAAATAATACCACAACCCCTCCAAGACATCAACATACCCAATATTATTGAGTACATGAGTGGGGATTGAATATATTTTAGACATATATCATCTAAATAATATTTTTTGTAACCTTATTCCTCGCATACCATTCTTGTTCATGATGGATCCATTTCACGTTATCTATGATCTTCAACAAATCCATACTATTATGTTTCTTTGTTAAAAATATTCTCCATGTAAACTAGAATGGGACTAGTTAAATATAATTAATATTTCAAATAATGATCAAGATCATTAATATTCATTGATAAACATTATAACCAATCAGATGTCCTGGAAAATAGTTATCTAACAAATAAAAATTTCTCTCTTGTGTAGGATCAATTCATAAGTTTATATAACATTTTAAAATGTTACTTCCATTTATATTATTTTTCTCTTGGATTCATCTCAAAATCTTGTTTTATTTTCATTATATAATTTATCCATAACATAAGTGTTCGGGATATGAGTATCATATTTCACATTTATTAAATAAGAACTTTTATTGAATGTGATCCCACTAAAATGATGAAACCTTTTAATTGTATCATTAAATTAAAATAATAATATAAATATATCTTCATGAATAATCTCAACTATGAACACAAAAAAATCATGATTACATATAGTATAAAATTTTGTCAATCATATCACATATGAATATTGGATAGATGAGTTGACTATTCTTTTCACAACTATATAATTCATATTAGACTAACTATATTCTTCTCGTAACCATGTTGTTAACGTTTCCTAGCTATGTGAAACCCAAATAATACCCACAATATGGTAAATATATAGTAATAGTCACCCATAACATACTTTCTTCAAAGAAGATAATCCATGAAACACCACATTAGTAGGCCTTCTGGGATGGATGATAAATATATTCAAAAGCATTTATTTGGTGGAAATAAATCACATAGTTTTTTTAGAGAATTTTTATTATCCCTCTATCCTATCCATTAATTACCACTTAATGTATGTTGGATTATAATAACATTGTGACACCCTGAGTATTTACAAATAAATTTTAAATATAATGAAAATCATGCAACACTATGTCATTATTAAACAGCACATTGTTTTAATGGGATAGTTATAACCTACCATTTAGAATAAAATTTTCCACTTCTATGATTTGAAATTCAAAAAAAGGATATACATGGTTGCAATCAGTAAGATATTTATAGTCTCTTATCATCAACATAATTTTTGGTGAATAGTAGCCTACCATTATGAATAGTAATTTCAACCTTATGAAAATTAATATGACCCTATGTATACTAAATCTTCATAATGAATAGTTTCATCACCAGTGAATGTATAAATAAACATTAGGAATCATTTAAATGAAATTATGATCATAGTATAAGTGTTGATAGTTTATAAGTCACAAATATTTAATTTCATTTATTTAAATTAATTTAAAATTTTAAATGAAATTTTAGTTTCATGAAATTTATTCATAAATTATTATTTTGTTCTTATAGTTATAAGATTTATTAATAACACCTTCCTTAATTTCTCATGATGATGTAAAATGAGTTATACTTTTAAAATTGTAACTGTTTTAATAAATTATAAAATAATTAAAATATTAAATTCCTCACACATAGTAAATTATATTTATAAAATGGAGCTTATTTTTTAATTCTACATGTCAGATAATTATTGGGGTGCATTTTTGGGATTTTTCTGAAATACTTTATTTTTTTGATGAATTGTGAAATTAGATAATTTAAGAAATATGCTAAATAAATGTATTTGTGTATCCTTCATTAGTTGTGGCTAGTGTAAAAGGGACAGTTTTTATAACTCACATGCACTTATTACTTTAATTAGTCACAAGAACCAACAGTACTTCTTATACAAAAAAAATAGTGACTAAAATAATGGGAAAACACTCCTCTCCTCCACCATAAATACCACCCCACAACCCCTCTTCTTATCACTCTTATAAAGCATTGATAATAGCATATATTCAACAAAATCCTCTTCCTAAGGCTCTTCTCCACGTATAATAACTACTAGTCTCTCTATGAGTCCAATTCCAAAGGCCTTATGGGGGATCTCAAGGAGAAGAGTTCAAGAGGTAAAAACTCCCTAATTTTATTTTCAATTATTTATATTTTGTTACACTATCTTCACCTCCCAAATCAAATAGTCATGAAAAGATAATGTATCTCATATATAAAATAATATTATCATGATTATGTAAAAATTATTCATGATACTTCTTCTCATCTCCCTTTCATTTGAAAAATAAAACAACAATTGCGATGTGTTGATTTACTTACATCATGGATATTGTATATTAAATTTCATTTATTTACATCATAGATGGTTATAAAACAATATTAATGGTTGAAATTTATTTTAATGTGTATTATATAATCTCTTTTATGTTCTTAAATTAACATATATACATAATATTATGTAATATAATGAAACTATTTTGTGATTATAAATGAACCTCCAAAATGTTCTAGACAAATTTCATTAATGATTTATCTAATGTTTAGTCATCATATATGAAATAAAAATTAAATTTAGTATCATTTAATATTATGTAAATGGATTAATATTTCTTTCTTCTACTTTTGGAGTTTCTATTCCATTAATCACAAAATTCCTTGATGAACCGACCCTGGAACTCATGTAAAGAACCCACCCGAAACCATGAGAACAAAAAAATATTTTTAATTAATGTGTGGAATTATATTATAAATTGATCATAAAATGTTTTATAAACATTAATATATTTCTATAAAATATTAATAAATATCTTTTAAAAATTATACAGTATTTTTAAACACATTTTAATTAAGACAAACACGAGGTAAGGGGATTATTTGGGAAATTTACATTCTTTGGGTTAACTATATTTTCCATTAATTATATACTACTAATATTATATGTGTAATGAAATTTTTATTATGTTTTATAATGTTGATCTATATTTATATAAACATATTCATTTAATTCTATTAATTCTCACTTCAATTAAACGATATTTATAAGGGTCCTTTCATTAAATAACCTTTTTTAAATTTTTTTTTTACAAAATTAAAAATAAATGATTTTATGAAATTATTCATGTTTTATGATTTTATTATAGATATTTGAAATTTATTATGATAAATGGTGGGACTTATATCTCCCTCTAATTCATTAGTAATATTTAGGTTAGATTTCATCTGTATGGTTACTCTATGTATAATTATGATGGTTTCACTATAAGGTAGACCTGAGGGTTACGTTGTAAGGTAGTTATGTGGGTTAAAAATGATATGCTATCCATGAGGGTTATAATTGTATGTATTTTATTACTGAAGATTGCTTAATGTTTTAATTATGTTATTTATGTTTTATTTAAATTTCATATTTCACAAAGTATGCATATGATACTTCATTGGTGTGATTTATGAATTTTCTAAAATGATTTCAATTGTTTATAATTTCTCATGGACTATTGATTTATATCATTCTTTTATATCCCTTACAAATTTTTTTTCTCATCCCACGTTTCTCTACTGTTTTCACAGGGTATAAGTATGTTTAATATAAATGATGAAGATAATACAAATATTGTGAATAATTTTATCAAGAACAATAAATAATAATTTATTTAAAATGATTAATATTTTGGAAAAGGTGTCTATTGTTCTTGTAGTATCTTATTATATGATTATGGGATGTTATGTATGTATTATTTCATATTTCTATAAAACTCTAAAACATAAAATATCCTTAATATGTGATCATGTATGTTCTTGATTAAAACATAAGATTATGTAATGTTAATAGACATGTCCTACTAGTATGTGTAAAATGATGTATTAGATAAATTTAGGGGTTATGATAATGTTAATAGATTATCCTAAATGAACAATATCTTTTATTTATGATATAGAATTTAAATATTACAATATTTCATCATCTAAGATATGTCTATTCAAAGTAGTTTTCCATAGAAAAAATAGTGAAGATAAAGTGGGAATGAACAGAGATGCTGATATCTTTCTGAATCTACACACTAAAATGGTAGGAATTGTAACTAAAAAGTTTATGACATTGATGGCTTATCTGACGCATGAAATAAATTTTGGTTGAATCCTTTCAAGGAAAACCACTGACCAAAAAGGAACCTCACTATAGTAGAACATTTTATAAGGCAACATCATCCTTCTTTTCGGGGATCTTCTGACCTAGTGGGATCTAAAAGATAGATTAAATCCCACTAAAAGATATTAAATTTCCTTGGGTGTATGGATAATCAAATAGTTTTTCTTTCAATTTATAATTTTGAAGTTGAAGTTGACCAATGCTGGTCTATGGTCATGGATATCAGGGATATAGATGATATTGATTCTTTGGAATGTAATTAATATAAAATATTTTCCTTAAAAAATACTTCACTAAGGTGGTTTGAATTCGGATGTAAAATCAATTCCATAAATTGAAGAAAAAGGATAAGTAATCAGTGTCCATGTATAAAAAATCTCTACTTGATTGGAATAGTATTCTTCCTAAATTATTCGGGATCATGATAGAAAAATAAAACATTTTTACTCTATATTAAACACATGATATGAGAGAATATGGCATCTAAGTGGAATCTCCCATTAAATCTCATCTAGTAGGGTTTCTTAAATTCTGTTGATTCGTAGAAGGAGGTCTGGTCATCATTAGAGTCGCCTCCCCTTTTCCTCCTACTTCACTCCTCACTCCACCCTTGACAGCCCTCCCTCAGTTGTTCCTTTTCCTTCTCCCGCTCGTTAGAGTTATGTGTTTTTCCTTTTGTTCATTCTATTCTTGGATTTCATATATATTTATAGATCTTTGTGGATGCTATCGATGGCTCTTCCCCCACTCTTATTGACAATTTACCATTTTTTCTGACCCCATCATGATCTGGTGAACTGAGTTCATCAATGTAGTTTGGGTTTTTCTAGTTGAGTAGAAATTGTTTCCCAGGAGCACGAACCATGGCAATCTCCTTCCCCATTTTTTCGATCCTCTCTAGTGGCGATGCATGGTATTAGTAAGGTTTTGTTCCATTATGTGTCCTTTTCACACCGAAAACGCTACTCCAGATACCATTTCTTTTTCCCCCTCTCAGTTAGTTTTGGTATGGTGGCCTTATGGAGGTTTTGGGATGTGCTATTTGAGCGGTGTGTCCCATGTGTTATGACCTTCTTCTGTTTCATTTTGACTTTCTCATGGTTCTTATCTTGTATTATTAACATATGAGGTTGGAGGTGGATTATCATCACCGGTGATGGAATTCCGCATTTCAGGGTTTGGTTTCTCTTTCGTTGTTCTTCACCCGTGATTTTCTATTCTTACGAATTTTCAATTGTTTTCGGTGGTGGTTTTAATGGTTGTTATTCCTATAGTCTAGTTTAATGGTGAATATGATAGATTATCTATTTTCTAGCATCCAGTGATATAGTTCAACGATGGTGGTTCAATTATGATTTATTTATCTCAAGGAATTTCTTGAGGATGATGATAGTTGTGTGTTGTGGTTTTCGTTTCACTAGTTAATTTTGATTTTCAATTTCAAATGATTATATATTGAAGTTAATATTGAGAAGGTTGGTGAAAAAAAATTTAATGGGACTTTGAAATTCGAATATTTCTTCTACGTTGGGGGGTAGTGATTTTTTGGGTTTTTCTACTAGTTTTTTTTCGATGATTGGTTTTTATTAGGTTTATCACACATCCCTTAAAATTGTCTTTAAAAAATGTAAAAATATATATTCTTATGTAAATACAATATATAAAAGGGATGTTTCCTCTAGTTAATTCAAAATTTATTAAAAAATGCCTAATGTGATCAGAGGGTATAAATAGTGATTAATGATGAATGTGTCTAATTTGAAAAAAGAGGAAGAAGAGGTATATATAGAAAGTGATGGCTAAGAATAATTCTAAAATATCTGATGTTAAGAATGTTTTGTTTATGTTTGTGAAATGTGTGGTAAACAATCACCCTGGGGAATGGCTTACCAAAACTGGAAAGTGTTTTCGATGTGTTATGTTGGGACATATGGCCTTAGATTGTAATGAAACTGATTCTAGGATTATTCATAATTATAAAACTACAATGTGTTTTAAATGTGGAAATATGGTTCCTTAAAAATATACCTACACAATGAAAAATATGAATGATTGAATAATTCCATACTATAATAGAAAAGTTGTAGTGAGATCATTTTTGACTACATCAGCAGATGTCGACCCATCCAATTAAATGATGTCACGTACTTTGTTTGTTTATTATGTTTTTTATAAAGTCATGATTCATATGTTGTTTACACATTCCAATGTTTCTGATAATATTTCTAATAAAATGGAAATTTTAGCTCTAGAAATGAGACATGCTCTTATCAGTAAAACACCATCGATAAATATTACATAAAAATGGTGTTACGTGAATCATCCCATTGTTATAACCTTTTTGTTTTTTCCATAGTATAGTTTTATGTTATTATTTATATGGATTGACTGTCTGTTTATCATGAAATGATTGATTTCATAGATAAAGAAGCTATTTCTCATAATGAAATAATTTTCTATAAAATAAAAAACCAATACAATTGATACCATATCAGGATGTTGAGAAAATGTTAAAAGATTGAAATTAAAGTTATTTTTATTGTATTGTTTAAAAGAGGGGAACTCATTAAATTAATTAAGTTTCTATAATAAATGAATGCATGTATGTTTTTTCTAATGAGTTTCTTTGTGTTATACCTGATCTAGAAGTTGAATTTACCATTGTCTTAGTTCATGATGCTAATCCAATTTCAAAACCCCTTTATCAAATGGATCAAATAGAACTACTTGAATTGAAAAATTAGTTGCTAGAGTTTTTTGATAAAGGCTTCATTCGTCATATCACTTCTCCCTGAGGTGATCAGATTTTGTTCATTAAAATGAATGATGGTTGCATGATACTTTTCAATGATTATGGAAAGTTGAATAACATTACTATTAATAATAAGTATCATTTGCCTCAAATCAATGAATTTATTGATCAAATTTAGGGATCTCATTTTTTTATAATATTTAATTGAGATCTAGCTACCATAAGTAGAAGGTGAAGGACAATGAAATTCCCAAAACAGCTTTCTGTACTAGATATGGGCATTATGAGTTTGTTGTTATTCTATTTGGTTTGAAAAGTTCCCCTAATGTATTCATTAATATTATGAATTGAATATTCCATGAATATTTCGACATTTATGTTGTTAATTTCATGGAGGATATTGTTGTATTTTCAAAATTTTTGAGGATCATGAAAAATGTTAAGGATTTTCTAGAAAACACTAAATGAAAATAAGTTATACAAAATGTTGTGAAAATTGTATTTTTTGATGTAATAGAATTATTTTATAGAGAAAATTTTAAATAAGGATGGAATAAGAGTTGATCCTTCAAAAAAAAGTTTTTGATGAATGGTAAACACATACAAATGTTATAGATAATCCTAGTTTTCCTGTATTAGAATTCTATTACTGATGATTTGTTAAAATAATTTGCACGATTATCAAGCTCACTAACTATGTAAACGTTAAAAGGGGTTAAATTTATGTGGACAAAATAATGTGATATTTTTTAAGAACTGATGAAGATATTGGTGAATGCTCTAATTTTGGCACAGCCTTCTAGAAATGGTGAGTTTTTCATCTAAAGTGATGCATCATTAAAGGACTTGGATGTGTTCTAATGCTGAATGATCAGTTCATTGCGTATGCTTCAAGAAAAATAAAACATCATGTGATAAATTATCCTGCACATGATTTAGAATTAGCAGATATGGTTTTCACATTGAAAATTTGGAGCCATCATTTATATAGATCCAAATGTGAAATCTATAATTGTCAAAAAAAATTAATTTATATATTCAATCATAAGGAATTAATTATGAGGCTGAGAATATGGATTGAACTCATATTGGATTCTGATTAAAGGATCAATTACTAACCATGTAATGTAAGAAAACTGGTGAATTTCTTCAGTTGAAAACATCATGAATCATTAACTATGTTACGTTTGGAACATGACCCCTTTATTAATGATTAGATAAATTTTGGATCAGAATATATTGGTGAGAAAATTCATCTATTTTTTAAGATGCCAGTGATGTCATCTCTTTTAGATAAAATAATGAAGACAAAAAAAGTAAAACCATGATTTATAGAAAAAAGAAGAATTGTTTAAAAGGGGTATGTTTCCAAAATTTAACATTGATAATGATTTTTTTACAATATTTTGGGAGATATTACGTGTTCTTGTTGATTCCCATATGAAGAAAGAATTGTTGATTGAAGCTCATTGTTCTCCATTTTTAGTTCACTTGGTAAGCACTAAGATGGAAAGGGACCTTCGTTAGAATTATTTATGGGATGGAATGAAATTGGATATTGTAAATTTTACCATGAAATTTTTGACATGTCAACAGGTTAAAGAAGAGAGACAACCACCAAAGGCGATGCTTCATCCTTTTCCATTTCCAGTGTTTAAATGAGAAAATATATCCACAGACTTCATGGTGGGACAACCAAATACTTCTCGAGGTAATAATGTGATTTGGGTTATTGTTGATTGGATTAATACATATTCATATTTCCTTCATATTTGAGATTCTGTGTGTTTTTTATTTATCGACTAAACCTCAAAGAGATTGTCTGGAAAAATGGAGTTCTTAGTTCCATTATATCTTACCATGATCCCAGTTTCATTTTTATCATTTTAAAGTACTTCCGAATTCATTGTGCATGAAATAAAATTTCATCACAACCTTACATCCTCAATCTAACTGAAAAAACAAGAGAACAATTCAAACACTATAGGATATGATTTGAGTTTGTTCAATGAATTAATAGCGAAGTTAGGATCAGAATATTTTATTAGTAGAGTATTCTTATAATAACTGTCTTCATTCTGGTATACAGATGGAATGTTTTGAGGAATTTTATGATAAGTGATGTCGAATTCCTTAATTTGGGTATGAAGTTGAAGAGAGGATGATTATGGGACCAAAATTTGTAGGGTAAGTGGATGAGAAAGTGAATATGATATAGAAACACATGAGGATAGATCATAGAAGGTAGAAAATTTCCATAGATAATAGGAGTAAAGAATTTTCTTTTGAGGCAGGTGATCATGTTTTCATTAGAATCTCACCATGGAAAAAGTGTTATGAGTTTTGGTAAACAATTAATGTTAATTCCATAGTTCATTAGATCATATGAAATCCAAGATAATGTTTGAATAGATTCCTACTAAGTATCTTTTTTTCCATGTCTATCACATGTACACATTGTTTTACATGTTTTGATGTTGATAAATCTTGTTCTAGATTCACCTCATGTTTTGAGATGAGATATAGTTCGACAGGAATAAATGATTTTTTATGAAGATAATTCTATTCAGATTCTCGATTATAGAGAAATTTGTTTGTAGAATAAGATAATCCACAAGGATAATGTTTTTTAGAGGAACCACAAGGTTTAAGAATCAGTATTGGAATCTGAAAATTATATGAATATAAGGTATCCTCACATGATTAAAATGTAATTTTTTTAGGACATAATTTTTCATAGGGGGGAGAGAATTTAACACCCAAAGTATTTAAAAAAATTAATATAGTATGAATTATATTCAATACTATGTCTCTATAAAAAAACACTTTTCTTTAAAGAGATAGTTAAGACCATACCATTAAACTGAAATCTTCAGCTTTTATGATATGAATTTTGAAAAACAAACAAACATAGTTTCATTGAGTATGATATTCAATGTCTATTAGGATCAAATTAATTTTTGGAGAAAAATAACATACACATATTAATTGTAATTTTACCCTTATTAATATTAATATGACCCTTATGAATCATAAATCCTCAAAATGAATAGTAACCTCACCCATGAATGTATAAATAAAATATATGAATCTTTTAATTGGTAGTATGATCATAGTATAAGTGTTTGTATTTTTAGAAGTCATTAATATTTAATTACAATTTTTTGATTAATTTATTAATATAAATGAAAATATCATGTCATGAAATGTAATCAGAAATAATTATTTTCTTATAAAATGGTAATAAGAAAATATTACGAGACCTTGAGTAATTATCAAGGTGTTATAAAATCGGTTATACTGTTTAAATTTTGATTTTTCAAATAAATTATGAATTTATTTTAAAATTAATCTTCTCATATGTATAAATTTATTTTGATAAAATGGAGTTCAATTTAAAATTTTACTCATCAAAAAATGGATTCGGTGAATTTTTGGGATTTTTCTGAAATACTTGAATTTTTTTGAATAGTGAAATTCGATAATTTATGAAATATGATAAATAAATGAATTTTCACATCAATATTGATTCATGAATTATGAAAATGGCCATTAGTTTGAACTAACATGATACTATTACTATATTCATTCAAAATAACTGATATTATTTCTTATACTATGCAAAATAATAAAATATTGACTAAAATAATAGGAAAACCCTCATATCCTCCACTTTAAATACTACCTATCAACCCTCTTACTATCACACCTATAATGATCTATGATTTTTATTAATTATTCCAAATCATCTTATAAAATATATTATCCATGTCCAAGACATATTGGACTCACCAAAATTCTAAAAAAGTCATTGAGAAAGATATCAAGGAGAAGAGATCAAGCAGTAAAAATCCTTACTCATTTTCATTTATTTTTTTCAATTATTTTATGTTTCTTATACTATCTTCACCACCCCCTATGAAAGAGGCATGAAAAGATATAGTATTTAATATATAATATAATTTTATCATGTTTATAAAAAATTCATCATCATACTTTTTATCCTCTCCCTATCTTTCAAAAATAAAATCATTGTTCGTGATGTATCGACTTACCAACATTATGGTCGATGTATATTCAATTAATTTTACATCCATAAAAGATTTTTATAAAACCATTTTATTGTTTGAAACAGATTTTTATGTTTATGATATAACCTATTTTATAGTATGTAATTAGAATATATATAATATTATGTTATATAATGATACTATTTCGTGATTATCGAAGAACTGCTAAAATGATCCAGACAAAAATAATTGATCTTTTATCTAATGATTCATCACCATATATTAAATAAAATGATTTTTTCTATCAATTAATATACTGAAAACATATTAATACCATTTCATCCACTTATATATTTTCTCTTCCATTTGACATGAAATTTCTTTATAAACCACCTTGGAAATCATGTAAAGAACACACCCAAAACCATGGAAAGAATAAAATATTATTCGTTAATCGGTGGAATGCTATTATAAAATGATCATATAAGGTTTTATAAACATGAATATGTCTATATAAAATATTAATAAAACTCTTTTAACCATTATACAAGAATTATAATCACATTTTAAGTAATATAAACCTGAGATAAGAGAATTATAAACCTATTTTTCATTCTTTGGGATAACATTCTATTTCATTATTTAAGTGGTACTAAGATTATTTCAATAATCTGTTTTTTATATTATGTTTTATTTGGTTTATTTATTGTTTATTCAAATATGTCATTAATTCTATTAATTACCACTTCAATTATATGATATTTGTAATGGATTTTTGTTTAAAAATCCTCTGTCAAAATTCTATTTTAAAAAATTCAAAAGAAATGATTTTATGACATTATTATTGTTTTAGGAATTTTTTTCTATTTTTTGGGTATTTTATATGATGGAGGGGGGACCTACATCTCCCTCCAATGCAGCACGTGTGTTTATGTTGGAGGTCGGCTATATAGTTACTTTATGTATAACTATGCTGGTTACACCATAAAGTAGTCGTGAGGGTTAAATTGTAATATAACTGTAAGGGTTTAAAATATTATGGTAACTACGAGAGTTACAATTATAACTATGTAATTCAGAAATTTCCCTTTATTTTTTTATATTTTATATATATTATTGAAATCACTTGTTTCAATAAAGAAGTATATCATACATTATGGATGTGATGTATGGATTTGGGAAAATGATTTCATATGTTTATAAGTATTCAAGTACTAATTGTTTTCGCCTAATTTCTATATCCCTTACTGAAATTTTATTCTCATTCAAAGATTCCAAATGTATTTTCATAGGATATAATGATGGGTAAGATAAAGTATGAGGAAAAGATAAATGTTGTGAATATTTTATCAAGAAAAAGAAATCATGTTTTATTTCAAATGATTTATATTTTTTAAAAGGATGATATAATTTTAGTACTATCCTCTTATATGATCAATGGATGTTAAGAATGTATTATATCATATTTCAATAAAACTATAAACTAGAAAAGATATTCAATGTGTGATAATGTTTTTCCTTGACTAAAACTCTGGATTATTTAATGATTAAGGTCGAGCCCTTATAGACATAGATTGAAATACATAGAACACCCCCCCAAATAATATGTTCAAACTATTTGGATCTTCAACTCTTTACACATCTCATAGATTTTATTACAACACAATATTGAACAAAACTTATATTTACACTTATCCAAAAGCATCTTATGTGTATGATATACGAAACCCATCCATGTGGTGTATTAGAATCACATGGAAGATTTAATCCTAACAAGAGTATGCATGGATTGATAGGTAGTTATGCCCTACATTTAAAGATAAATCATATTCTCCGAAGATAGTGAGTCATCATACCCAAAGTCCCTCTATATATGGTTCTTTACTCACGAGGGATCACAATTGCATCATAATTACTACACATAATATATATAAAAAATAATGAAATTATTAATTCAACCTCATAATGCAATAATTTTTTTTTAAAATGAATAAATAAAACTTTTTCATTTATAACACCTTGAAAGTAACTCATTTAATGCATGTTTTAAAAATTGATGAATCCCATTAAGTCTTTATGTTAAATAATAATGATATTTATAATAAAAATGTTATATATAAGTATAATAAAAATCAAAATATATTAAATACATAATAAATTATTATTTAATCACAAGATAAATATATATAAAAAACTCATAAATAAATGATAAAAATATTATAATTTAGGAATTAAAAAACAAGAACAATTCACTTTTATCCAATATGAGAGTTCAATATTATCATTTTCATGGTTTTTATAGGACATTATCAAAAAATTTGAAATATGTGACATTTATATTTCTTAGAAAGGCACATAGCTTGAGTATAACCCTTGCTCCCCAAAATTTATTAAGAAAAAGAGAAAATTCAAGTGATTACATGAGGTATAGTGTGATTTCACCAGGAATAGAAAAAGTAAAAAGAAAAAATGAAAATAGAAAGAGGTACATAAAAAGTATTCATGAAAATACATAAGAGAGCTTGAAATGCATACATACAAAATAGAGCAGCAACCACCCATGTATGAGTATTCACCGAAAGTTACATGTAAAGCTTCTAATTAGTCTCTCTCAAGCCCAACATGAAAGTATCTCATCCAGTGACAGAAGAAAACCGAATATAGCACAATGACCCGATTTCCCATTCCATACCAAAGGAAACTTCTAGGTTCTTCCACACCTGATCATCATGTGTCCCTACAATCCTATGGAAGCCCATGATTTCTAGGTCTTCAGTGAAAAACATATTTATGTTTCAACAGAGCCTTTGAAATCCATACACAATGTTGTACGAAACAACCATGAAGGAAACAAAATAGCACACACAGCTACAAAAAAGATCCACAAACATGTTCAATCACTTTTTCCCAATTACCATTGAGAAAACAACCCTCTATAAGTCCTCCAAACATCCATACAAAGAAAAGACCATAGGGCCAACAAGGTAAAATCCTACACTCTAATAATGGCATCAAACAATAGAATCTACTAAAGAAGAATAGATGAAATTTCAATACATATATTCTTCATCCATATAAAATAATCAAGAAACAGACCTTTGTAGTGGCTACACACAAAACGAGCCCCTCCTAGAGCCACAGAACCATGTATGTTTCATGATTCATCCAAGAAAATACGAAGAAAGATTTATTCCCACCAAAGTGGATCAAAATTAAAATTAAGGTTTTAGTCAAGCTAAAATTACCCTCTATCAAAAATATTCTCCCAAATACATAGATAATATTCAATAGATATATTCATGTTATAATATATTTCAAAATAAAATCATTCTTTTTCCACAATACAAGGGTAGAAGTCCTCCTTGTATCCTTCCTCAATAAAAAAAGTGTTATTTATAAGATTCATTCTACCAACTTGTTCCTCAATCCAATGGTAAGGTTCCTTTTCATCTGATGAGGAGGATCCCCCCACTTTAGAGGATACTAATTGAGATGGATTTTTATATTTATATTTATGATCTATTTAAAAAGGAATATAGAAACATCTATATTTCACCTTTTTATATCTATGAAAATTTTATAATTTAGCCTAATATGTCGATATGTCGAATGTTTGAGGCATCCCATTATTGGTTATAAGGAGCAGTTATGATCCCCTTGGGGGTGGCCAAAATCTTCAAAGGATGAAATAAATATAGTGGAAATTATATCACCTAAAAAAATAAATTAAACTAGCAGAATAATTTTTAAAATAAAAACATGGTTAATAAAAAAATTATTTTAATTACCATAAAAATAGATAACCATGATTAAAATGAAAATTAAAAAACAATACAAATATCTTCCTCACCTCAAACACCTTTATAAAAATTCCCTACTTTCAATTTTTAAAACACCACATGTATTAAAAACATTGATAAAAATAAAGAGACAAAATTGATGTTGATCGATATAGAGGAAAATACTAGGACACTTAATAAATAAATAACTATTATTATCCATCATCAAGACTTCCTAGGTAACCTTAACACACACTAAATCTACCATTATAATAATTTTCTACTAAATTGTCTAGAAAAAGTGTCCGAGAAGATGTACTATTCCCAGAGGGAATGTAAACATCCATGATACACTCATTCTACATTCACCAAGTGGTGTCATTATGGTGTGAGATAAAATGGTAGTAGGATTTCAGTAACTATTCTTTATATTCAATTTTATAAAACACTCGACAAATTCTAGTTTGAAATAAAATAATTTAAAAATCAGTTTTTTATATTATTTAGTAGAAAATATTTGGTTTTCTTTCAAAAACTCATTCTACTAAAAAAATAGTCTGAAAAATTATTTTACTAAAATATAATTTATAACATCATGGTTAGATTTAGTTTTGAGATAACTCTAAAACGAAACATAACATAACCAAATAACTTACCAATAATATAAATTTTATAAAAAATAAATTAAAAACATAACTATGAAAATAAAACCCATGTATTCTTAAATTTCTTTATAATGGGATTTATTAAATAACGAAAAGACCAGGTAAAATATAATTAATTAGGTTTTAATTGTTAATTTGATATTGGTTATTTCTTTAAACAAAAAAAATTCCAAAAAAACATTGATTATTTCAAGGTAGCTGTATAATCACAATGTATAAATTGTTGTAATAAAATTATGAAAATAAATATATATGTATATAAAAAGATAAAAAAATTCATTAAATGTTTAGCCAACTACATTAGCTAAGAAAATATGGAAATCACTTTTCTAAATTTCACTACTTTTCAAGAACTATATATTTTTTATAGTAAATGATTAACACTATTTTAATTAGATGTTTTCCTATAGAAATTTAGATTATCTATAAATCATATATTGTTATTTAGAAAAAAATAATAAATATTATGATGTTAATTGGAAAAAGTTAACATTATTTTTGGATATATCAAGATAAAAATATCTTACGATTATTTTTTGGAATGTTTCTGTAATAATTCATTTTAGGTCAATAGTGAAAATAACGGTTTATTTAAATATCATCACTTTTAAGACATTATTACACTATATGAATAAATTTAAATAATTTTCTTAAATTTTACATTTAAATTAAATATTATTACTTCAAATTAAGATTTTTAAAATAATATTTTTATTTTATAAACACATTCTCTTCATTTTTAAAATATAGGTTCTGTTTTAATGAAAACTATTTCTTAGATAATTTTTTCTAAATAATTATAACATGATGAATTGTTGTTCTTTCTTTATTTACTATAAAATAACTAATATATTAGTGTTAATAACTATGAAAATATAAGTATAATCAATTCCATTTATAATTATATCTTATAATAAATCATTTTTCATAGAAATAAACATTTTAAAAAAATAGTTTTTTACATGTTATATATTCTAACATTAATATAAATTCCCCTATACATAGAAAGATTATTTGATATAATGATTCTTATATTATTTATAATAATTTAATTATTATTTGATATGTCCAACAAAAATATCATATAAAATATAGATGATTTAGATTAATTTTAGTTACAACAATAATGGTAAAACAATAAATTTAAATTTATTATTTTATTAATATCTAAAAATATTATATAAAATAAATAAATTTAATACACATTAAATAATTAATCTAAAAATATTTATAAACATGTAAATAAACATATTAAAACTCATTTAATAAGAAATAAATAGTAATTAAGATTACGAATTCATTATAGAAAAAATGTCATATTTTAACTAAAATCGTATTTCTACACAATATCTATTTTAATTTAAAATTTAATATTATAACATTTATATAGTGAATTGGATTAAATACATATTAAATATATTTCATTACAAACCATTATTTTTTATATGGATTATTTTATATACTCAGTAACAAATTAAATTTCTTAGTTAAAAAGAATTTATAAAGTTTCAAAGTAAAAAAATTTAATATGTAATAACTTGTGGTTAAAATGCTGTAATTTTTTGATAAATCTTTGTAAAAACTTTTTTGAGCATTTATCGACCCAAAGAACCCCAAAATTCCACTTTTATCGATTTGTATCCATTTTAAATTGAATAGTGTAATGGAATTATTAAAAATGTTGAGTGTTTCTAAAACATCCACTTTTCTCCTCTTATAAAAGAATACAACTTCCACCATCAAAATATAAAATTGACCTTATAATGGCTCCTTTAAACTATTCACATTAATCTCAATGAAATTATATCACATAATCAGAATCTAATTTTTATCCAAATTTATCCTTAGCCCATCAATTCCAAGGAGTATTCCAATGAAATATCAACTCTCTAATGTAAGTACTATCCCCTTTTGAGGTTTTTCATTATAATCATACTCTTCCAAATATCTCATCATACAAACAATATGATGAATTCAATATCATTATTATTTTTATATGTTTTTATATTTAAGTTAATAATTTTATGTATTCATTTTCATACCCTTATAAAAACAATGTAATGTCAATCAGATGTAGGCATGGACTACTGCCTCCACAAATAATCCTTTTTTTCATTTTTCTTATTTTTTTCATTGTTTATCAAAACATACTCATATATGATTCTAAATAAGAAAAAAATAAATAGAATTATCAATCTAATTCTATTATAATTATGTTATGTAAAACTAAATAACTCCTTAACCATACATTCCAATCAAGTTAAAGTTTGTTTTGGTTTTGGTCAATTTACCGACTTATGTAAAGAATTCATTAAAATATAATCATGGAAATATATAGAAATATAATTTTTGATATTATTATAGGTTAATAAAAAAATAATTATAGATTTATTGTTTTTAAAATTCATATAAGTTATATAAATTATTTTTAATAAATCACTCCCAACCACCAAATTATAGAAATAAGTCGTAGTCAATTTTGGAATCACCTAAGAAAACCAAAAAAGTAAGATATGACTTAAAAAATTAATTAAATTTATGTTATATTTTATAGAATATTAAATTATTTATAAAAAATTAAATTTGTAAAAAATCAGGTTGAATGATATCAAAATTATTAAACATGTGAAAAAGAGTTAATTTTATTAAACCCTGATTGTCATAATATGATATAAATAATTAATATACTAAAGACAAATAATTATAAAAAGGATTATAAATGATATATATATATATATATGAGTAAGGTTCTTTCGTTTAATATTAAGTTAGTTTTTCTGTTTATATAAAGTTCAGAGAGTTATAAACTATTTAATGAAACAAGGTAATTATTTTTCATTTAAATTTCTATTCATTGAGGAATGTTTTAATGTTATGAACCAATTTTATTTTTATATTATGTATATACATCTCAATGCTATATTTATACATACAACATGATTTAATTTAATGTATTTATAGAACCATATGATTTTCAAGCTTCCAATGAAATTTTATTCATAAATTACAAAACATATAAGTAATTTTTGTGAATGAATTATATTCATTGGTTCATTAACAATCTTCTTTGACTATTATTGTTGAAAATTTATCAATTCAAACTTATGTAGATGTTATGTATTAGCAAAATAATCTTATCATGGAAAATAATATTTCACAATAATCTTTTATTATATGATGCCTATATTATTTCATTAAAATTCACTTGGTAAATAAAAATTATCAATTAATTTAAGGGATTTTTCTATCACATCAACATATTTACTTATCCAATGTTTTATCCTAAACCTAATGGAATCCCAATTTGTGTTTATATAAAATTATTATTTTATTATCCTTAATTAATTGTAATAAAAAAAATTCACACCCTTTTAACAATGTGGGTTTTCCACAAGGAAATTGTAATATTCCTTGTCCAAGTGACATTAAATCACTACCTGATGCATGGTTTCCACAAGACCTCAAACTTGCCTCCCTATACGCCAAAGTTGTCGACTAGCGGCGAGGGTCAAATGAGTCACATGGGAGACTATAACCTCTTTAAAAGAGTAATCCACAATAGAACTCATTATAAATAGTTGAATGTTATGGAAACCCAAAGAACATTAATAAACAAGAATCCATTGAACATGGTACAAACAAAAAATCAAATATAACTATGCCATGTTGTACTAGTAGTTCCACAAGTGCTAGAATCCCAAAATAAGGAAAATAGTGGAAATCCCAAAATGGAATAGACACCATGTCTGGAACCTCATCTATGTACATCCCAAAGCCCAACTCAACTTCCAAGAACCATCCATTTCCCAAATATGAACTTGAAACAATGAAATATTCTCAGGTACCCAATAACAGCCCGAGCAGGGTGTGAATGCAAAACATTGTATGACACCACCAACAAAATCTACAAAATATCAAGTCCAATTGATAGTGCATGAATGTAAAAAATATATGGTAAGATAAACAAAATTAAAACTCATGTGTTTTTAGATAACCCAAAACACTTACATCATTTCTATATTTATTACCACTTCCATAATTCAATATATCTTCATTACATAACTAATTTTTATCATGTGTTCCTTTTTTGGGGAACATATATCTTCTACACATGGGTCTAAGGCATTCAAACACTATGCTTAAGGTAATAAATCAAGTCTTTATCTAAATAGGTAGTAACATACCACAATCAAAAAATCAAACATTCCATGAACCCTCAATCTAGGTAGTTTCATCAATTGAAACAATTTGGGAATTTAACATTAGTCTGAAATTTCACTAAAATTCATAATGGTCATTGGTCAACACAAAAGGAGCCTAAGTCTATGTGTCTAACCAGGATCTGGTATGACATGTAAGACCATCCTGACCACGATGTCATAATTTTTCAAGCATGGAGAATCAGTCCATGTATCCATTCGAGATTCAGAACATCATGTCTGGACATCTCAACCTCTATATGGAATGCCATGTCCACACCCTTATGTTCAAGAGAATCATCCATTTCCCAGAATACCAAGGTGCACAAGGGATTAGAGCATCAGTCCAACCTCCCAAATCCATTCATCACACACTACCATATCACACCCAACAAAATAAAGACAAATTGTAATGACATTTCATAACCTTATAGAATAGAATTTTAAGTTACCATTACCTATTATGTATATTCACATGTCTCACTCATTATCCAAAATTCAAAAATTTCCATAAATTATCCAATTAACACCTTTTAATATTTCTCAATAATTTCCCACTTTTGTATTTGAAGTACAATTCTTATACATTATAGAACAACCACATTATTTCATTCATCCCTATAAGCATACCCAATAATTTCCATGTGTTAACCCTTTCTTCATATTTATCAATTCCCTACCATTTCCTATTTACATGTTTCACCATTTCATATGAACTAATCCTATTATTAATATCTAACAATGATCATTAAGAATTTTAAATATTCTCATATGACCCATTTTACGGATTTTCATGTCATCTAAACAATCCCTTTAGGCCAGTGTCACCCTAGGCACAAATATCAAAATCCCATTTTGTACTAAATTCTCTAATTAATCATTACCTCAAGGCCCCACATTATAATGTGGTAACCCTTAACTTAACCATACCACTATCTAGGTCTGGGAATACTAAAAAACCCCAAGGATTTCTCTAATTAGGTCAATTCATAATCTACACATCCCATGTGGATTGTGATTGTTTAATCGGTCACATAGCCTCCCCTTTTTTTCATAACCATTTTCGTAATGAAGAGAAAAATTTGCGAGACATAATAAAACCATAAACCCTGAACAAATCTAATATAAATCTATGGGATAATAATAATTGACTACATACCTTGAATCTTACAATTTCTGTAACACCCTAACACTAGTTACCTAGAGTTGCTTCATTATTACATGATATTGGAATGATCACCAATGGTCATGTCTCGAAAGTATGATTAGTTTAGTACCATTGGAAGTACTAGATACATACATAAGTTTTACATTAAATCATGAAATAAAGAAAAACAACCTCCTTGGGTACCATTTGAACACTCTATTATCCCTCAGTCAAATCCTCCAGGTTAATCATAAAACACTTCTTCACGTCCTTTGAAAAATAAAACATAGAAAGGGGTGAGCTCAAATGCTCAGTAAGGATAACCATATAGTATAAACTTTCATAAATAATCATAAATATATAAGGCAATGTATAATAATAAAAAATATTTTGAAACATAAATTTAAGAATAATATGGAAAATATAAATCAAATAATGTCATTTACTTATTCACATGGATATTCTTCTAGTCAAATAATCACATTTAATATCAATAGCCAGATTCATAATGAAGGAATGCATAATTCCAAACATCATTACCACATAGTCAAGACCTCATGCCAATAATACAAATAATATTTTTTTCAAGGCCTTATGCCAAGACACTAGTGTGTCATGAGACCTACTGATGCATCGAGGAGCTATAGCGGGCTCCACCCGTCACTTACTAAGTCTAATGCATTCCTCATATAGAAAGGTTGAAACATAACATAAACATTCATGTTAAAACATGAATAAAAAATTTCAATACATTAACCATAAACCGTGAATGCTATAAAAAATAACATCCACAGTCAATTATATCACAAAACCATCAATACGATATGGAATATTATTTCTTAATAAATCAACTTAAAAAAATGTAAAATACAAATAAGGATGTTGACATCGATGAAAAAAATCTAAAAACTATTTGAGTGAAATATTATTTCTACGTTGAAATCATTCAAAAGAAATGAAAAAATTTATATTTAAAATATTCTTATAAGCTTGTAAGGGAATCTTATAAGGTGTTATAATGTCGGAAAATAGCCATACCCACCATATAAGTAAAAAAACATTCACTCCTTATTTTTGTCGGAAGGGTCACAAAGTACCTTGTTTGGAAAACGACAGAAAAATTTATTTCAAAACATTTTATAAAATGTAAAACAGGGGTATAAATAAATTTAACACATATTATAGGTAATAGTTAAAAAAATTTAAAATCTATTTTTAAGAAACATGGATGTGGATGATAAAGAAGTTCTAGTAGATACTTATGTATAAACAACCACAGATAAATAAAGATATTGTAAACATAACCCTTACCTTGTAATTTTCATTAGTATATGGTATGTCAACTTCCTGTATAATAGTTAAACCATTGTTATTAAATTATAAAAGAACTATATACATAAATATGATATCATATAGGATCTTCAAATATTTTATTGTAAATAATATTTCAGTAGTATCATTATTTTGCTTGTTAACTGATTCATTTTTCTTTATATGTTTTGTTACATAAGTAATGTTTGTTATGTGTATTATGTATTTGATTCATATCCAGAATTATATTATTTTGGTAAATATTATTTTTAACCATAAAATGAAAATTATTCTTGAATGGTTATGATGGAGATTGAATCTCATCGCGTTCATGGAGACGGTAATCCGTACGTACGCACGAGTGACAATATCATTCAATTGAAGGTGAAATTGTATATAATTTAATGGTGTATCATATATCAAGAATAATTAACATTTTATATTTATTATTTTCATAAATTATACATCATTATTATACCCATCAAAATAATGAAGTGTTTAATAACAATTACACGACAATGTGGAGATGGTAAGTCGTACGTATGCATGCATGGTGACCTTTTCATTCATAAGATGGATATAATAATGAATATAGTGATATCATAGTATTAATAAGGTACTGGAGTTATTATTTTGGTATGGGAATAATAAATAAAGGGGAAGTGGAAGAAGAAGATAACTTTGAATGAGGTGTGAAAATTATTGCCTCTTCTTCAGGTGATTATTTTTTATTTGATCAAAAGGGAACATGATGTTAGATTTATGCTCAAGTTAATGCCTCTAGTTTTAAGTGAGAGAATTTCGGAGGATATTTCGGCATGGTTTGACCGATCCAAATGGCTTTGGAGGAGTGATTTTGAGAGAAGGGGAAGTTCTATTTTATAAGATGGGTGAGGGGCATCTTTGGGAAGGCTTGAAATATTATTTTATATTAAGATCATTTTCGTTCTATAATGGATCCTAATATATTTATTTCCAGTCTATAGTGGGGATGGGTCGAAAACCTATCAACCATTAGGTTTTATATAGGTTTAGGTCACCATATTAATGTTATCTTTTAGATTTATGTCTTAGTTAAATAGTTGTACATTTACCATATCTATTGAATTTTTATATCATATGGTTAATAATCTTCCTATAAAAGACAAGCTAAACCCATGTGGTTAATTATTGATATATATGACCTTATATAAGTCTTTTGGATGATCCATAGATTTTTAGTAATATTATATCAATTAATAACATATTATTTGTTTTAAATATATATTTATGACAATTTTGACAGTATTTGATATTTTGTTTTTTTGAAAATCATAACAGAATTATTCCTTCAAAAAATTTTAATTTAATCTACCCTGACATGTCATATTATGTTTAAAACACTTTTAGGGAATCAAAACATTCAAATTATTTTTTTAGTATTTAATTAATAAGGTAATTACTGCATCATCAATGTGTCATAATGAAATTTAATTATCTGATGTCTACAATTTTCAAATAAAATACCATTATGTATGAATTATTTTTAGTTCTCTAATGAATATTTATAGTCTAATTTATCATATGTATAACTCTAAATTAAAAATGTTTTAGTTATGAAAATTTGAATTCAACAGTTTTAACTCTTCTTTAAATAAAATAATAATCAATGTCCTAATCCAATCCATGTAGACCGAATGTATCATATATTATTCCTAAGGTTGATTTTGGTCAAAATACACTTAATCAATAGAATTATGAAATGTGTTAGGGAAATAAAAATTTAATTTTTACCTTTAATACCCTATTTATTTTTAATCGTAGTTAATAAAAGTCAACAATTACTATTCACCAAAAATTATTTTCATCTTATTGAACAAAATTTTACTTAATGATATCAACCATGTCTCTAGAGTTTTTTAAATTCAATTCATAGAAGGGATAAAATTTTAGTTTTATGAAAATTTTCAAATACGCTTATAGGGTGAGTAAAAGATGGTAAAATTTCAATAAAATTTTATAAATCAAAACTTACTATAAAATGACTCTAATTAATTAAATTTAACATATATAGGAATAATGTATCTAGTTATACCTAAAATAAATTTTAAAAAAATAAATAATTATTTAAAAAAAAGTCGGTTTTAAACAATAACGAAGTGTCTTTCACTATTCATGAAAAATTAAAAGTTTTCAAAAAATAGCCAAAATTTCACCCTAAGTAAATCATGATATTCCAAATCCAAAAATGAAGTCCATTTTTAAATATAAAATT
Organism: Viscum album; assembly: GCA_963277665.1. Taxonomy (NCBI): domain Eukaryota; kingdom Viridiplantae; phylum Streptophyta; class Magnoliopsida; order Santalales; family Viscaceae; genus Viscum; species Viscum album. The sequence goes on along the minus strand of OY728133.1, from coordinate 184,668,118 downwards.
TATAAAATTTCAAAAATTGGTTAATAATATTCATAATGGCAAGTTTGATTGGTCGTGGTGTGTTAAAACTCCAAGTTGCGTACAACGCATGATATTTCATTATTGAAAGGGAAATGTATCATGGAATCTCAGGGTGTTACATTCTTCCCCCGTTCAAATAAATTTTCCCTCGAAATTTCTAGAATATAACTACATAAAAAGACTCGGGTGGTTCTTCATCATATTTTCCTCAAGTTCCAACATCACCTCTTCCATCTTATGGTTTCTTCATATAAAATTTACTGGGCGAGGCGTCTGATTTCTCAACACCTATTCCCTAGTATCTAGAATCCTGACAGGATCTTCACAGTAAGACAGATCTGGTTATAGATATAATGACCCATACTTTACATACCTTGTTATTACTTCAAAATTGACGCATAATTATTGCAACATATAATAAAACCCTGATAGGACCATATATGTATAGTGTCATTAGAAACTGGGAAACATAAACAACTGGTTCATAAAGCATCTACATTGTCTCTCGTTTATTTCCTCATATCTAGAGTCCATTTTGGAATATCCTACTTAATACCCTTATTCCTGACCTGGGGAAAAGAAAAGATACAAAAGGGTGAGCTCAAATGCTCATTAAAGGTTAACAAAAGAAATATCAATCATATCATATTCTTAAGAACATAACATTTTGAAAATCTTAAACTGAAAAAGAGATCATAATATAATAACATGGGATAAATCATAGTAGTGAAATGTAATCCCAATAATCAAAACATAAAACATGAAACTTATTGGCATACACACATAATCATAGAAAATCATTTCTTATTAGTTAAGACTCATTTCCAATACTATCTTAATGGACAAAGTCCATTTCTGAATGGAGTTCATTCCTCATTCAAGTCATGTATCACTGAACCAGATTAACTTGTCATTCCATCCATGTCTATCTCCTGAGATATAAATCACTACTCAATTCATTGGAGGGAGATATAGGTCCCACCAATCCCAAAATTAAACCATTCTTATGTGTGCCACAAAATCATAAATCATATATCATAGCATAACGCATGTAATAAAATTGGGATTCTTAAACATCATGACATCATAACATAAACCATATAAGATAAAAGGACTTCATAAATATAATTACATCATAACATAATAAAATAAATATAAAAATAGGGATATAAACAGAACCCTAATTTATCTTAAATGGAAAATAATTTTGATAAAACACTTGAACTCTATTCTTGAGGAAAATATCCTTTATAATTCAAAAACATTTTTTCTTTTCGTAACATGTCATACAATTTTAAACAAAAATAAGTTAATTAAAAATAAACTTGAAAACATGTAAAGGAAGCTTCATGGAAATAATGTTCTATTAAATCATAAAAATCCATTCATGTCGTACAAGTTAAAAAACATTCTTCTTGTACTTTGCCCGGAAAATTCAAAAAGTATCTCGTACTGAAAACGACCAATGATTCCTTTCATATGTTTTACTAAAAACTCACCAATATGTAAAATTGGATTTAAAAAATTGTAGTAGGATAGAAATAATATTAAATATTGAGGAAGCATGGGTGCGGATGATAAATATGCCCCAGTAAATTTAGAAGTATAAACAATCTCGGATAAAAATGAGATTGTGAGATTTTCCCTTACCTTTAGTATGATATGCTTCGTACATATCTGAACCACCTATATAATTATTTAAATAATGTCATTTACTTATTATAGAATCATATTCATTGTTATGATATCATATAAGGTCATATTCTTATCTTCTTATTAGTAATATTACTACTCGTTATTCGGGTGTTCATTGCTTTATGTGCTTATGCATGTTTTGTCAAATAAATTCTTATTCCCCTTTTTATGTTATGGATACCTCATTTATAGAATGGTATTAGTGTAATATATATCATATTTATTAATTCAATTCATTTATATAATCCTTATTCAATGAAGATCTTGTAGAACGAGTCCCTTTGCATTGTTGGGATGGTAGGCCGTACGTACGCACGAGCGATGATATCATTCCCATGATTGTTGAATTATATTGAAGTGTACAGTGTATAATATTTAAGAAGAAATATTTTTTTACAAAAATCATATGTAGTTATTTCTTCCATCATATACCCATCCAATTATGTTAGTGATGTAATATAAGATTACACTAAGGCGTGGAGACGGTAGGCCGTACGTACGCACGTGTTGTGATTTTGTTTTCCGTGGGAAGGATAAAATATGGAACATGGTTGTTTCATATTAATAATAACATGTCAGTATAAAATATATACTGGAGTTATTACTTACTAATGAAACAACTCATATAGAGTAATTAGAAGAAGAAATATGTTTGACAGAATCAGTGATGGATAATACCTCTTCTTCGACACGCCTCTTCTTAACCTCCTCTTAAGGCACTAATGTTGGTTTTTTAGGAAGACCAAGACCACTAGTATGTTTCTAGGGAAGTGTATAAGATAAATTAGTAGGGTTTGGCCGAGTTTCAATGCTCGAAATGGTGTGAGTAGGAGAGGGAGGATGTTCCCTTCTATAAGGGAGGAGAGGGGAACCTTTGGAAACCTAACAAATATTAATTTTTAATAAATTCAATAACCCACATAAAAACATCAAAAATGACTCAAATCCTAAGATTAGATGATATAGGTTTGTAATATCATCAACCTATAAAATTTAGTCATGTTTAATATTTATTTTAAACATTATCAACTTGATTTTTCCGTATTTAATCTATTTATCTTTATTTGTGGTAATAAGATTCTAAATTTTAAATTCTAATAAATAATTACTTATGTGTTGTGAATTTTACATAATTGGATAATGTGTGAAATTTTAGAAAATATAAATTTTAATCTATATTTTTTAAATATTTTTGGGATTTTAAACCATTTTATATTATTTTATTTTTATAAAATAACAATATTGTCAATTTCGACACTATTCATTTATTTGAATTTAAATAAAATCCACACAAATGATATGTTCGAACCAAAATATTTAATATATTCCTAATGTTTCATTTTTATCATTAAAATTAATGGAGAACATTTATTAGTTCATATAATATTTATTTCAATATTTTTAAAACCATTTATTTGATATTTCAATCAATAAAATAATTTCTACATCACTATTGTGTCATCATTAATGATAATTATTTTATCCTTAAAAAATCTAAATAAATTTTCATGATGTAAATAGTTTTATTATCTTTTTTTAGACTATTTATATTTGATATTTTATTAATCTTATCACTAAATTAAAATTATTACACTTATAAGATAAAAGAGAGTGACATGTTGTCACTTTCATTGGTTTTAATAATAATTAAATTATTTTCTTCGTCAAAAGTCCATAAAATGAATATATTACGATCCTTAGGTGATATGGTTTGACTTTTAGTCATCCAATAGAATTTTGGCTGGTGTTAGGGTAATTTTATAATCTTGTATTTACCCTTAATTACCTGATTTACCTTTAACTACAGTAAATAAAAATTACCGTAGTTACTATTCATAATATCAAAAAAAAAGTAACATATTAACATAATTTGGACACACTGAATTCAAATATGGAATCAATTTTTCAAAATTCAATACACATAAGTTGTAGTAATTAATTTAAAATTAATCCCGTTAAGAAAACGAGTTTTAAAAATTAAAACTTGCCAAAGATTGAAATGTTTTTACCTATCAGTTCAATTTAAAATTAATGGTAATGAAATAAATTATATTAAATGGTAAAAATATATTTATTTATACATTAAAACCATTAAATATTATAATTTAACCATTTAATTTATTGTAAAGAAAAATGTTGTTTTTAATTAAAATATATCGTGTTTTCACTATTCATTAAAATATGAAATTTATCAGAATAATATGAAAAAAATTTCCGAAGTAAATTTTTATATCCAGATTCCAAAAAAGAATTTTATTTTGTCAAATTGAACTTATAAAAATTTCAAAAACTAGATTTAATGTGGGAACGCCATCAAAAGGTGGCAAAACTACATTTTTTTTAAAAATACTTATTTAACCCGAAAATTTTATTTTGTTCGCATACCATGTTCTAGAAAACGTGTAAGATGAATAATAATGTTATAAAATTCATAATTTAGTTAATACTATTCATAATTTCTAGTCCATAAAAATATTATAACAATATATCATTGTTTAGTGAAACCCAGTATTGCGTTCTAAACACGCTATCGAGGAAGGTCATGATTGCTTGTAATGCATGCCAAGCCAGTGTTGTGTGTAGTGAAATATTTATTTGGTGTTCTGTATATCATAAGACATAAAAACAAAATATTTTCTCTTAAAATCTTAGGGTGTTAAATTCTACCCCCCTTAAAATGTATTTCGCCCTCGAAATTCGTCACATCGTAACAAAATGATTAGGATACCTCTCCCTCATCATATCCTCAAGTTCCCATGTAGCTTCGTTTAATTGGTGGTTCCTCCATAAAACGATAACCAAGCAAGCGATCATATTTCGTAGAACTTTTTTGCTACTATCCAGAATCTCTATTGACTATTCTTCATAAGAAAGATCATGCTCTAGTGGTACGACTTCTAAGCTTAGTACATGTGAAGGATCAGGTTTTTACTTTCTTAGGAGTGATACATAGAACACATCACGAACTTGAGAGAGATTCGGTGGAAGAGACAATCGGAAAGCTACCTTCCCAACACGATCCAGTATATCAAAAGGACCAATATAGATAGGGCTCATCTTTCCCTTCCTTCCAAATCTCATTACTCTCTTCCAAGGAGATATTCGTAAAAACACTTTCTCGCCCACTTCAAACTCTAGGTCATTTATTAAATTGTTGGCATAAATTTTTTGTCGACCCTGAGGTGATATTTTGTGTTGTTGAGTAGATATTACCTTTTCTACCATCACATAAACAAGATCAGGTCTCAATAGCTTTCATTCCCCAACTTCATCCCGACAAGTTGGAGTTTGGCATTTCTTTCCATAGAGAGCTTCATAAGGAACCATCTGAATACTGGAGTGAAAGTTATTATTATAAAAAATTTCCACCAAATGTTGGTGTTGATCAATACCACCTTTGAAATCCATAGAGAAAGATATCAACATGACTTCTAGAGTTTTAATTGCCCTCTCAGACAGACCGTCGGTCTGAGGATGATTACCAATGTTGAAACTAAACTCTGTATCTAGAGTATGATGAAGACTTCTCCAAAACATCGAGGTAAACCTCGGATCCCGATAAGATATAATGGAAAGTGGTAATCCATTAAATCTTACAACATCCTTAAAATATATCCTCGCAAGCTGATGAAGAGAGAAATATTATCTAATAGAAATAAAGTGTTTCGACTTTGTAAGATGATCAATTATAACCCTGATAGCATTATTTCCTTTGGATGTTTTAGGAAGTCCAGTGACGATGTCCATAGTGATGTTTTCCGATTTCCATTCTGGTATGGGTTATGGTTGTAACATCCCCTTAGACTTGTGTCTCTCAACTTTAACTTGCAGACAAACTAAGCATCGAGAGATATATTCAGCGACATCTTTTTTCATGCCATCCCACTAGAAGTAATCTTTCAGGTCCCTATTCATCTTTTTGATTCCAGGGTGAATACATAATATAGAACTAGGACCTTCATCCAATATTTCCTTCTTTAATTCTGGGATGAGAGGAACACAAACCCAATTTTTGAACCAAATTATTTCATCACAATCAATGTAAAATTCAGAAAAAAAAAATTCACCTTCTTTTGTAACTCTACCTCTTCTTTCTGTGCCTCTTTAATCTTCACATGTATAAATGGTTGAACATTCATTTGAGAAAGATAATATTTTTCCCCTTCCATTATAATTCCAAGATCCATATATTGAAAATCCATAAATATTGGATCTTTTTTAATCGTCATCATGGATTATCTAGCATGGTCTTGTCGACTTAATGCGTCTGCCACCTTTTTTGCTTTCCAAGGGTGGTAATGAATTGAGCAGTCATAATAATTAATCAGCTCCAACCATATTCATTGGCGCATATTCACCTCCTTTTGTGTGAAAATATACATTAAACTTTTATGATCAATATAAATATCACACCTTTCACCATAAAGATAATGCCTCCAAATATTTAATGCAAAGATTACTGCAGTTAATTTCAAATCATGAGTTGGGTAATTTTGCTAATGGACTTTCTACTGTCATGAGGAATAAGCTATCACCATGTCGTTTTTCCTAAAAACAAACCCCAATACCTTCTAGATGCATCGTTTTATATCACAAAATTTTCTCCATTATAAGGTTGGTTGAGCACATGTGTACTAGAGAACCTTCTTTTTAACTCCTTTGAATTCTCATCACACTCCTCCGTCCAAATGAACATAACTCCTTTTCGACTCAACATGGTGACTAGATTAGATAACAGTGAAAAATCATTCACTAAACGTCGATAATATCCAACCAAACCAAGAAAACTTCAGATCTCAGTTACTATTGTTGGTCTCGACGATCTTTCGATAAACTCTGTTATTACTAGATCCACATATATCCCCTCTTTTGAGATTATGTGACCCAAAAATGAAACTTTTTGAAGAAAAAATTTACACTTGGTAAATTTGGCATAAAGTTTCTCCTTTCTCAGGGTCTTCAATACAATTCTTAAGTGATCTTCGTGTTCTTACTTTCTCTTTGAATAGACAATAATATCGTTTATAAAGACTACCACAAACTGATCAAGATAGTCTCTAAAGATTATATTCATTAGATCCAGGATGAAAACAGGGGCATTAGTAAGACCAAATAGAATCACAATAAATTCATAGTGTCCATACCTTGTACAGAAATCCGTCTTTGGTATATCCTCCCTATTGTGCCTAATTGATGATACCTTGAATGAAGATCAAATTTGGAAAAGTATTGAGCTATATGTAGTTGGTCAAATAAGTCATCAATTCATGGGAGAGGATATTTGTTCTTGATAGTGATCTTGTTAAGTTCTCAATAATCAATGCGGAGTCTTATTGGTCTATCTTTCTTCTTAACAAACAGAATGGGTGCTCCCCAAGGTGATGCACTAGGGTGTATGAATCCCCTATCATGATTCTCTTGGAGTTGCTTCTTCAATTCCTATAACTCAATTGGGGCTATTCTATAATGTTTCTTTGAAATGGGCATAGCACCCGGTATGAGTTCTATTGAAAACTCAACTTCAAAATTTGCTATAAGACCTGGAAATTCCTCTAGAAAGACATTATCAAACTCCCGTACAATGGGAATATTCTTAATAATGAGTTTCTCTCCAACTATTTGAGATAAATAACCTTCATTTATTGGAATCATGACCCATAAGATGGAAGAAATTTCCCCTAGAAGGTTATATTCATTCTTACGTCGATAGATGATCATTGGTTGATCTGGAATATGAAATGTGACTTCCCTTTTTTGGACATCGATATGAGTTCCATATAAGGAAATACAATCCATGCCATGAATCACATCAAAGTCCACTATAGGAAGGATCACAAGATTTTTTGGAAGCACTTTCCCACAAACGACAATTTGAGAATAATTATAAATGTTTGATGCAACCATTGTTCTATTAAGAGTTGTCACAACTAACTCAACAGCTAATTATTGAGGTAGTGCGGCGATACCCTTGGAAAATTCTTCAGAAATAAAAGAGTGGGTGGACCCATAATCAAATATTTTTTTTACTTTTGAGTGGATGGTAAGTGTACCTTTCACCACTTCATTATCGTACTCCACATTGCCGATAGAAATTGCATGTGATTATCCTCTGTCTTTGGCTTTAAGTGTTTTTTGATGTCGATCATCATCAACAACCCTTGGATTTGGGCATTGATTATCATAATACCCCATTTCGATTCATTTGTAAAATTAAAGTGTAGGAGGTGCATTCTTTGTATCCTTTTCTTTGTCCTCATCACTAGAAATCGTTTTCCCATCATTGTGGAATTCAAATGCCCGATGACCATCTTTTACACATTTGAAACATTTACATGTCCCTTTAAGACAATTCCCTCAATGTTTCATTCCACACATTGAGAATAAGGTAAAACTCATCTTCTTTTTAGTGTGGTCTTTATATTTCCATTTGAATTCCATTTTACTCTTCTTATATAACCCATATGACTAATGGGTTACTCCAATATCCATCTCAACCTTGAGAGCACATTGAACAATTTCCTCGTAGTTATTGAAGTCCCGTATAGAAAATGCCCTTCAAAGACTTGGTCATAAGTCACTAAAGAATCGATCGATCTTACTCTCAGCTTGGATAATAATTCAAGAAGCATACCTTGCAAGTCTTGTAAAATTTTGATCATAGGTACCAACAGATTCATCATACTTTTTCTTTAGATCAAGAAACTCCTTCTTCATCATTGTTCGAAGAATACGATGGAAGTAATTAATGAAAAATAAGTTATTGAACTCATCCCGTCCCATGGACTCAATTTCGTCCCTTTGACTCATATTCTTGATAAGATTCCACCATTTATCTTCTTAACCTTCCAAACGATATAATACTAAGATGAATTTATCATGTTCATAACATTGAATAATTGAAAATATCTCTTCAGTGGTACTGATCCATTTTTATGCCACTAATGGATTAGTAGACTCGCTGAATGAGGGTGGACGCTACCTCATGTTGTATTTAACATAATGTTTCTCCTTCCTTTTCTCATTTGGATGTCCTTCACGATTCATATCTTGAGAAAGTTGTGTGAGCATGTCTACAAGATTTTTCATTCCATCTCCCATAACGTTTGTTTGCTCGTGGGGACAATCATTACATTGCCTGTCGTATTGAGCATTAACACGGGTCTTTAGGGTTCCAGCCACTGACTAAAACCAATAAGCATAGTGTGAGAAACAGTAATCATAATAGGAAAACCACATAATCACGAATAAAATTTCACACTCAAGGTCTCATCATGGGTTATTCATGGCCAATTATAAAACAATAATATTGTGTTCTATGCTTAGACATATCATTATGGTTCTTACTAAGGCTTTCACAGCCTAGTTTCCAAAGGTTGACTATACCTTTCCTCTGATTCCAACTATAACGAACCATACATTAAAAACATTGTTATTACTTCAGAATTGAAGTATACATGTCACAACATATAAGAAAACCCTGATAGGACCATATAGGTATAGTCTCTTTAGAAACTGGGAAACATAAACAACTGGTTCATAAATCATCTACATTTTCTCCCATTTATTTCATCATATCTAGAGTCTCTTTTGGAATATCCTACTTAATACCCTTTTTCCTGACCTGTGGAAAACAAAACATACAAAATGGTGAGCTCAAATGCTAAGTAAAGTTTAACGAAGGAAATATCAATCATATCATATTCATAAGAACATAACATTTTGAGAATCTTAACCTGAAAAAGAGATCATAATATCATAACATGGGATAAATCATAGTAGTGAAATGTAATCCCAATAATCATAACACAAAACACGAAACTTTGTGGCATACACACATAATGATAGAAAATCATTTCTTATTAGTTAAGACTCATTTCCTAGACAATCTTAGTGGACAAAGTCCATTTTTGAACTGAGTTCTTTCCTCATTGCATCCTGTATCACTGAACTGGATTTACTTTACATTCGATCCTTGTCTATCTCCTGAGAAATAAATATTTACCCAATTCAACAGTGGGAGATATAGGTCCCCCACATCTCATAATGAAACCATTCATATGTGTGCCACAAAATCATATATCATATATCATAGCATAAACCATTTAATAAAAATGGGATTATTAAACATCATGGCATCATAACTTAAACTATATAAGATAAAAGGACTTCATAAAAATAATTCCATCATAACATAATAAAATCAATTTAAAAATAGGGATAGAAACAGAACCTTAATTTATCTTATATGGAAAATAATTTTGATAAAACACCTGAACTCCATTCTTGAAGAAAATATCCTTTCTAATTCAAAAACATTTTTCCGTTGTTAACATGTCATACAATTTTAAACTAAAAGATGTTAATTAAAAATAAACATGAAAACATGTAAAGGAAACTTCATGGAAATAATTTTCTTTGAAATCCTAAAAAACCATTCATGTTGTATAAGTTAAAAAAACATTCTTCTCTTACTTTGGCTAGAAAAGTCAAAAAGTATCTCGTACTGAAAATGAAAAAATATTCCTTTCATTTGTTTTACTAAAAATTTACCAATTGGTAAAATTGGATTTCAAAAATATTAGGAGGATAGAAATAATATTACATATTGAGGAAATATGGGTGTGGATGATAAATATTCCCTAGTAAATTCAGAAGTATAAACAATCTCGGATATAAATGAGATTGTGAGATTTTCCCTTACCATAGGTCTGATATGATATGTACATATCCAAACCTCATATATAATGATTTAAATATAGTCATTGACTTATTACAGAATCATAATCATTGTTCTGATATAATATATGGTCATATTCTTATCTTCTTATTAGTAATATTGCTACTTGTTATTCGTGTGTTCATTTCTTTATGTACTTATGCATGTTTTGTCGAATATATTCTTATTCTTATTATTAGGTTATGGATATCTCATTTACAGAATGGTATTAGTGTAATATATATCATATTTATTAATTCAATTCATTTATATAATAATTATTAAATGAAGATCACATCTTGGAGACGGTGGGCCGTATGTACACACAAGCGATGATATCATTCCCATGATTGTGGAATTGTATTGAAGTGTGTGGTGTGTATTATTTCAGAATCAATATTATTTAAAAATAATCATATATAGTTATTTCTTCCATCCAATATCCATCAAAGTATGTTAGTGATGAAATAAAAGATTACACCACTGCGTGGAGACGGTAGGCCGTACATACACACGCGTGGTGATTTTGTTTTATGTAGGATGGATAGAAGATAGAACATGTTTGTTTCATATTCATAATAACATATCATTATAAAATTTAAACTATAGTTATTAATTAATAATGAAACAACTCATATAGAGTAATTAGAAGAAGAAATAAGTTTGAATGAATCGGTAAAGGATATTACCTCTTCTTCGACACGCATCTTCCTAACCTCATATTAGGGCACTAAAGTTGGTCTTTTAAGAATACCAGGACCTCTAGTATGTTTCTAGGGAAGTGTATAATAGAAATTGGCAGCGGTTTTCCAAGCTTGAAGCTCAAAATGGTGTGAGGATGAGTGGTAATAGGATCCATTTTATAAGGGAGGAGAGGGGAACCTTGGGAATCCTCAAAAATATTAATTTATAATAAATTCAAAACCCACTTAAAAACATCCAAAATCACTCAAATCCGAAGATTAGATTATATAGTATTTTAATATCATCAACCAATAAAATTTAGACATTATGTGAATTTATTTTAAACATTATCAACTTTATTTATCCTTATTTAATCTATTTAATTTTATTTATAGTAATAAGATTCTAAATTTTAAATTTTTATAAATAATAACTTAAGTTCTGTGAATTATCCATAATTGGATAATATATGACTTTTTAGACCATATAAATTTTAATTTAGAAATTTTAAATATATTTGTGATTTTTAAACAATTTTTTTTCTTGTTATTTTTATAAAATAACAATAGTCTCAATTTTGACATTATTCATTTATTTGAATTTAAATAAAATCCACGCAGAATATATGTTCGAAAAAAAATATTTAATAGATTACTAACATGTCATATGTATCTATAAAATTAATTGGGCACATTAATTAGTTCATATAATTTTTATTTTAATATTTTTAAAACCATTTATTTGATATTTCAATCAATAAAATAATTTCTACATCACTATTGTGTCATCATTAATGATAATTATTTTATCCCTAAAAATTATAAATAAATTCTCATGAAGTAAATAATTTTATTATATTTCTAGAGACTATTTTTATTCTATTGTTTATTATGTTTATCACTAAATTAAAATTATTACACTTATAAGATATAAGAGAGTAAAATGTTGTCACTTTCTTTGGTTTTAATAATAATTAAATTCTTATAATGGTCAAAAGTCCAAAAAAATGAATCCATTCCGATCCTTAGGTGATATGGGTAGACTTTTAGTCATCCAATAGAATTTTAGAAGATGTTATGGTAATTTTATAACTTATATTAACCCTTAATTACCCGATTTACCTTTAACTACAATAAATAAAAATTATCGTAGTTACTATTCATAATATCAAAAAAAAAGTGACATATTAACATAATTTGGACCCACTGAATTAAAACATGGAATACATTTTTCAAAAATAAAAACACAGAAGTCGTAGTAATTAATAAAAAATTAATCCCATTGTTAAGAAAACAGGTTTTAAAAGTTAAAACATTGCTAAAGATTGAAATATTTTTACCTATAAATTTAATGTAAAATTAATGGTAATGACATAAATTATATTAACTGGTAAAAATATATTCTATTTATACATTAAAACCATTCAATATTATAATTTAACCATATAAATTATTGCGATGAAAAAATTTGTTTTTAATTAAAATATAGCATCTTTTTACTATTCATTAAAATATGAAATTTATCAGAATAATATGAAAATTTTATCCAAAGTAATTTTTTATATCCTGATTCCAAAAAAGAATATTATTTTGTAAAATTAAACTCATAAACTTGTCAAAAACTAGATTTAATATGGGTGCGCCATCAAAAGGCTGCAAAACTGCATTTTTTTTGAAAAATACTTATTTTACCTGAAAAATTTATTTTTTCACATACCATGTTCTAGAAAATGTGTAAGATGAATAATAATGTTATAAAATTCAAAATTTTGTTAATACTATTCATAAATCTAGTCCATATTACTATTATATCAATATATCTTTGTTTAGTGAAACTCGGTATTGCATACTACACACGCTATCGAGGAAGGCCGCGATTGCGTGTAACGCAAAACAAGATAGTCTTGTGTGTAGTGAAAGATTCCTTTGGTGTTTCTTATAATATAAGGCATAAAAACAAAATATTTCTCATAAAATCTCAGTGTGTTAGAATAGCTCTATTTCGTCATAGGTGAGTACAGGCATTGGGTTTGGCATGTATTTTCTCAACAATAATGCATGGAACGCTTCATTAACTTTGGATAGAGATGGAGGTATTGCCAAATTGTAAGTTACAACACCAATGAGTTTTATAATTTTTAAAGGTCTGATGTACCTATGAATTAATTTACCCTTCTTACCAAATTGTATAACTCCCATCCATATAGATACCTTTAAGAAAACATGATCTCCAACCTAGAATTCCAAATCCTTCCTTCGATTATCAACATAGATATTTTTCCTCTTTTGGGCTACTTTGTTGTGGGTTTGGATACTCTTCACCTATTCCATTGATTCCTAAACAAGTTCTAGGCATGAAAGTCTTATTTCTCCAACATCATCTCAACAAGTTGGTGTGTGACATCTCATTTCATATGACATATCCTATGGCGCCATATGAATACATTAATGGAAGATATTGTCATTAAAAATTTCAACCAGAGGATAATACTGATCCCACATACCTTGAATGTCAAGGGAGAAATATCTCAACATGTCTTATATGGTTTGAATAGTGTGTTCTAATTTTCCATTCGTTTTAGGTTGGTAGGGGGTGCTCAATCAAAGTTCAGTATCCAGGACCTTATGAAGACGTTTCCAGAATCTTGATGTAAAATGTGGATCACTATCAGAAAAAATCGATAAGGGTACACAATGTAGTCTTACAACATCTTTAATATATAGTCTTTCTAGACTTTCAAGTGGTAAATCTTCTCTTATTTCATGAAAATGTACTAACTTGGTAAGATGATCAACAATGACACATATTTCATCATTTCATCTAGGAGCCTTTAGAATAGTGTGCAGGTGATTTTCATGATCGTCGTATCAATTGGTGTAAACCAATATATCATCAAAAAATACTACTAATGAGTCATCAATGATATTCACTGAAAAATATATTCATTAGATCCATGAAAATAGAGGGTGAATTAGTCCATCAAAAAGGCATTATTGTAGACTCATAATCCCCGTACCTAGTTTGAAATGTTGTTTTCATAATTTATTCCTTATTCACACGCAACTGATGATATACAGATCGAAGGCCAATCATTGAAAAATATTGAACTCCATGAAATTGGTCGAATAAATCATAAATGAAAGGTAGGGGATACTTGTTCATTATTGTAATAGAATTGATCTCACTGTAGTCAATTCAAAACCTAATAGATCCATCATTCTTCTTTAATAAAAGGAACAAGGGATCCCAATGGACGAACACTAGGGTTAATAAATCCCTTGATACTCAATTCCAATAAGTGTTTCTTTATCTCCACTAATTCCACGGTGGTCATTCTATAAGGGGTCTTTGATATAGTTCATGAACTAGGAATTAAATCAATGAAAAACTCAATTTCTCATTATAGAGGACGTCCAGGTAAATCCTCGGGAAACACATCATCATATTCTTTCACAATAGGTACGTCCTCTATTTTAACATTCCTTTCCTCACCCATAGTAATTTCATTCTCCTCCTCCCTAATCATTGAATTTAGTATATCTACATGGGGTTGATCTAGATAAGAATCAGGTTGTGACATTTCTTCCCTAAAGATAAGGTACTCCTTATCATCGTCGAAAATTGAAACCTCATTCTTATTAAAATAAATTTTCATATCTTGGTTGGAAATCCAATACATTCCTAGGATTATATCAAATTCAATCATGGTTATGACGATTAGATCAGCAGATAAAGAAAATTTATATACCATAATTTCAACTGATTCACAATAAATTGTTGCAATGATACATCCCTTAGGAGTTTTGACTCACAAATCTAATGTTATAAAAAATTAGAGATATATAATTTTCTTTGCAAACTGGGAAGATATGACATAGTGCGATGATCCAAAATCAAATAAATCATTGGATAAACTTGAGGAAACCATTAAATTACCTGCCACCACATCTTTCTGATCATCAACCTCATTAGTAGTGATCACATAAGCTTGTCCTTACTCCCTTTCCTTTTCAAGGGTATGTTTCTTTGGCACCTAGGACATTCATTTTCATAAATCCCTTAGTCAATATAATTTTAGCATTCATCATTGACAACATCTTTCGTTCCCTCACAATCTCGATCTTGGTGACCTTTTCCACCACACTTTTAATAGAATCACTTTCCCTTCAAGAATATACAAGGGTGTTTCTTCCCACATTTACCGCGGGATAGATATTCAACTTTTCCCTTCTTTCACTTATTCTAGTTCCAAAGTGTTCATCATATCTCTTCTTATGCTTTTATTTTAAGTCATAAGACATATAAAATTCCTTTTTGTTCTGGATATCACTTGAGACAATATATTCATATGATAAGAAATATTGTGACACTAATACTCGATGGAGAAATGGTTTTAACCTATCAAATAATCAATCACTCTTACTCCTTGGGTTATGTATGTAATCTTCAAAATCCCATGAAAACCTTGTAAAGATAGCCTCAAATTTTGCGATGTTCTCATCCTCGTTTTTAATTAAACATGGAAATTTTGATTCCATATCTTCATGATGTTCACAGAGAATGTATTTTTCTATGAAAAACTATTTAAACTCCCTCTATTACATGTTTGATACATCATTATATTCCTTTTCATTTTGAATCAATGACCACTATTGATCTGCATATCCTGTGAGGAGATAAAATTCCATGACCACCTTTTCACTTTCACTACTTTCCAAAGCATTAAATATTTTTTCTATGGAACATATCAATTGCTCAGATGAAAATGGATTTTTAGCCCCTTTTATTGTTGGTTGTTGTTTACTCAGGAATAGGTCAAAAAATTATCCTCCATGTGGCGGATCAGGGTGCTTCATACTTCTAAGGTTATTATTCATAACTTGATTTAGTTTTCCCCATAATGTTATAAAATGATCAGCACCAGTTTCCTCACTATATCCACTATAATTATTTTGAGTAGGAGGTCCGTCCCTACATAGATTATTTGTGTTGATATTGTTCCCATTCCTTCCACTCGGTTCTATTTCTAAACAATGACAGACACTATATTAGTTTATGAATCCCAATACACAATTCCAAACATGTAAAAAAAATAACATAAATTGAATTTTTCATGGATATAATCCATAATCATAAAAATGTTTTCATAGAGTAATTATATAATCATAAATCATTCATAATGTTTTTTTAATGAAAATGCTAATTATCCTAAGCATATCCCTCAGGAGTGTTGTAACCAAAAGTGCATCAATGCTAGTTGTTGTGTACCAGGATACCCTGGGTCAAGTGTAAAACACGTTGTCCATGTTTTCACTTTTAGGTACATCAATTCCAGATAATCCTCTACCCACTCGTATCCAGACAAGGATGTGTTTCTTGGAAAATATAAAAAATCTCAATATTAACAAAATTCTAGGATGGTATTCTATACTAATCCTAAAAGTCTATCATACGGTAATGTGATCTAATTAGAGTTTTTCTAAATCTAGCTCCCAAGGTTTGTACTAAACATCCTCTGATACCAACTATAATACCATGACTCTAGTTACCCATATTAAATGAATTATTACATTAAATTGGCATAATCACAAAATATCATGTCTTGAAAGTCCGATTAGTTTTGTAGCCTTGGATGTACTAGATACATACATAAGTTTTACATTACATCATGGAATACACAAAAAAATCATTTTCCCCCTTTGAACACTATCATATCCATTATCCTAGTCCTACAGGTTAATCATAAAATACTTCTTCACATCCTGTGAAAAATAAAACATTGAAATGTGTAATCTCAGATGCTTAGTAAGGATAACAATATAGCGGAAATATTCATAAATAAGAATAAAAATTTAAGGCAATGTATAAGACTAAAAAATCATTTTAATCATAAACATTTCCATAATAGGGATAATATAAAACAAATAATTTCATTTACTTATTCACAAGTATAGTATACTAGTCGAATAATCACATGCAATATCAATAGCCAATTTCATATTTATGGAATGCATAATTATTAACTTCCTAACCACATAGTCAAGGCTTCATGCCAAGACATCAAATAAGATTTTGTCATTCCCTTATTCCAATACACTAGTTTGTCTCATGAGACCTACCGATGCATCGAGGAGCTATAGATGGATCCACTCGTCAATTAATAAGTCTAATGCATTCCTCATAAAAAGAGGTTGAAACATAGCATAACAATTCGTATTAAAACTAACATATGAAATCCCAATACTTTAACCATAAACAATTAAAGGTATAAAAATAGAACATGCACAGAAAAAAACATCACAAAAACAACAATATAATATGGAAGATTGTTTAATAATAAATCAGCTTCAATCAAACGTAAAATCAAAAGAAAGAATGTTGACAAAGATGAAAACAATCCAAAAACTATTCGAGTGAAATGTCTATTTCAACATTGAAATAATTCAAAAGTAAGGAAAACATTTATATTTAAAATATTCTTATAAGAATGTAAGGGAATATTAAAAGGTTTTATAATGGTGTAAAATAGCCGCACCCACTGTTTAAGTTAAAAAAACAAGCATTCCCTAATTTTGTTGAAAGGGTCACAAAGTACCTTGTTTGGAAAATGACGGAAATATTCATTTAAAATCATTTTATAAAAATTCAAAAAAGGGAATAAATGAATTTAACCCATATTATTGGAAATAGTATACAATATTGAAATCCATTTTTACGAAAGACAGATGTTGATGATAATGAAGTCTCAGTATATACTTACGTATAAACATCCTTGGATAAATAAAGAGATTGTAAAATTAATGATTACCTTGTACTTTTTGTTAGTCAATAATATTCTTAATTCATGAATAACAGTTAAATCACTGTTATTAAATTATAAATGCACTATATACATAAATACGATATCATATATGATCTTCAAATATCTCATTGTTAATAATATTTCAGTAGTAACATTGTTCCGGGTGTTAAATGATTCATCTTCCTCTATATGTTTTGTTATGTAAGTAATTTATGTTATGGATAGGATGTATTTGATTAATATACATATTGATATTATGTTCTTAAACGTTATTGTTTCCCATAAAATAAAAATAATTCTTGAATGGTTATGATGGGGAATTAATCTCATCACGTTCGTGGAGACAGTAATCTGTACGCACGCACGAGTGACAATATCATTCAATTGAAGGGGAAATCATAAATAATTGAAAGTTATATCATATATACAGAATCATTAACATTTTATATTTATTATTTACATATATTATACATCATTATTATACCCATCCTAATAATGAAGTGTTGAATAAAAACTACATCACAAAGTGGAGATGGTAAGCTGTACATACACGTGTATGGTGACTTTTCCATTCATTGGATGTATAGAATAATGAATATGGTCATATCACAGTTTGAATAAGGTACTGGAGTAATTATTTTTGTATGGGAATGAAAATGAAAGTGGAAGTGGAAAAATAAGATAACTTTGAATGAGGTGATGAAATTATTTCCTCTTCATCAGGTTATTTCGTTTGATTTTATCAAAAGGGATCCAAAGGATGGCTTTATGCTCAAGGAAATACCTCTAGGTTGAATTTAGGGATGTTGGGATGATATTTGGGTAGGTTTTGGCCGAGAGAAATGGCTTTAGAGGTGTGATTTCGAGAGAAGGGGAAGTTCCCTTTTATAAGAGAGGTGAGGGGCACCTTTGGGAATGCTTGATAAATTATTTTGTAATAAAATCATTTTAAATTTATAATGGCTACAAAAAAATTTATTTTGATTATAAGGTAGGGATGGGTTGAAAAGAGTTCAATCAATTGTTTTTAGATAGGTTTTGGTCGCCATATTAACCTTATCTTTTAGATTTTACTCTTAGCCAAATCGTTTGTCATTTTCCATGTCTATTGCATTTTAATATTATAAGGATAGTAATCATACTATAAAAATCCAGGATATTTCCATGTGGTTAATTATTTATATATATAACCTTATGTAATCATTTTGATGATCCATAGAATTTTCATTCATATTATATCAATTAATAATATAGTGTTTTTTTAGAAACTTATTTATGTCAATTTTGACACTATTTGGTATTTTAGTTTTCTGAATGTCATAATAACTTTATTATATCTAAAAAATTCATTCAATAAACCCTAACTTGTCATATTAATCTAGAAAATTGGTGGATATCATCAAAACGTTCATGTTATATTTATTTTAAAATTTATAATATCAATTATGTTAATTTTTCATTAATAAGGTTATTACTGCATCATCATTGTGTCAAAAACAAATTTTAACATTTAATGTCCAAAAATTATATATAAAATACCATTATGTATGAAATATTGTTAGATTTCTAATGAATATTTATATTCTAATCTATCTTATATATAACCCTATATTAAAAAAAATTAGTTATGAAAATTTGAATTTAACACTTATAAATCTTCTTTAAATAAAATAATAATAAATTTCATAATATAATATAATTGAACCAAAAGGATAATATTTCATTAATAAGGTTGATTTTGGTCTAAATACACTTATCCAACAGAATTAGGACATGTGTTAGGGTAATAATAAAACAATTTTTACCTTTAGTTTCCCTATTTACTTTGAACCGTGGTAAATAAGTCAAAAGTTACAATTCACCAAAAATTATATTCAAATTATTAGACCACATTTTACTTATTTATATCAACCATGTTTCTATGATTTTTGAAATTCAATTCACAGAAACTATAATATTATATATTACACAAATTTTCAAATGTGCACATAAGGTGGGTAACCGACGGTAAAAAGTTGAATATAATTTTATATATCTAAACTTATTATAAAATGACTCCAATGAATTATATTGAACTTATATAGGTATCATGTATCTATTTTGACCAAAAATAAATTTAAATAAAATAAATAATTATTTAAATAAAAAGTCAGTTATAAACAATAACATAGTTTTTTTCACAATTCATTAAAAATTGAAAGTCTCTGAAAAATACCCAAAATTCACCCTAAGATAATTTTGATATTAGGAATCCTAAAATGAAGTCTATATTAAAAAATAAAATTTATAAAATTTCAAAAAGTTGGTATTCCTATTGATAAAATCTAGTTTGATTGGTCTTGGTGTGTTAAAACTCCATGTTGCATACAACGTAAGGAATTTTATTATTCAATGGAAAGCATACCATGGAAGATTGGGGTGTTAGAATTAACAAAATCTTAATCATGGCCTTGGATCTATATTCAAACACCCCTTGATTTCCCTACCTATATCACAACATAAAAATATGGTTTTAGAGATTGGTATGAAAATTGAAGAAACTACAAACCCTAATCTGGAAAAGAGAAGCAAGAGTAGAGTTAGACTAGCCTAGGGATTTGATCTGCAACCAACAACATTCCAAACGATCATGATTTGATGGAGAATGTCCATTGAGAATATTGGGTCTTCCATGCTTGTCACTAGGGATGTAGTGGTGAAATAGAGAAGAATCATGAGATGGGATTTAGAATCCCGTAATGACATTTTTATCATTTTTCAACTTTTCTGGGATGCATGATTTACCATTATATTTTTCAAAACTATACGCAGACCATGTGAGTTCCACTTTCCTAGAATCCCACGTTCGCTTGGTTTCTTGTAAATTATGCATGGTTAGATTAACCGTGTAATGAAAATTCCCAAGCCTCAATCCAAGGCTTCATGTTTACCTAGGATGATCCGCATTGTTTTCACTAACTATGAGTTAACCATGCAACATGCCCAGAAACGTTTTCCCCTCCTTTTTCATGTCACGAACCCCTAGAACACCCTCGATTCATCACATGAACTTGGAGAAACACTTATTTAACTAAAATAATTGACATAAAATGAATCATAATAAAAAAAATTATAAAGAAACTAGGATCCTACAACCTCCCTACCTTATAACAGATCATCCTCAAGCATCTCATTCCATTCATTATTGATCTACTATAACAATATATCATTCCAATAGGCCTAAATATCCTTTCCCATTTACCAATTTTTCCCATTGAACACTAAAAAGTGTCCAGGAAAAGTGAACTAAGTCACACCCTTGACTCGCAAGACTTTCTCACCACAACCCACAACATGAACTGAACTCTCCTATGTAGTTAATTAACTTTAACCATACCCAACGACTAGAACTTCAAAGAGAGAAAATAGGTAAAAACACCTAACTCACAAAACATTGAAACTTCAGAGAGAACATTTTCATCGTAGTGAAATGAATCAGTACCCCATCGGCTTGATCATCTGCATAACTCATGACCCAAATCACTTTGCGCCATTTTCCTGTGTTTATTAAATTGTAGCGGTGACCAAAACCAGATATCACCCAAAAGAAAACACACGGTCCTTCTAATCACAATTCAAAAGTTATGTTGATTCACAACTCATATCTCTGGGATCCTAGTCCATAAACTTACATCATAACACAACCAAAACGTTCAGGGCACTCAAAACATTGAATATGGGCCATTGCTCATCATCATGGTCACTCACCCGAATGGGGATCTCTCGAGTTATTTAAACCTGAAACATTGATCACATCATCAACCAACCCGTGGTCCCCTATGTTTATCACCACGATCATCTATTGTTTTTCATCCCCACCATCGACGAAAAACCAACATTATACAACTCAACATTCTCATCACCTGACGTTTCCAAACTCATTGCTCCAAAGAGTCTATAGGGACATTACACTACATTGTCATCTAACCTAACAGTTGAAATTGTCTGGGAGGACATTCCTACACCATCCATTTAGGGACCAAGATCATCCCACACTCACTCAAGTACAAACATGGTTCCAAATGGCTCTTTCCATTACAACATAAAACCAAAGGTGGATCACTCTCACCACACCCATTCTCATTCACTACAATGTCTCGGAACTCACTCCACTGGATTACCCCAAATCACTGAAGACACTTACATGAGTCTACCCCCAAACATCATTCGAGTATAGAACCCTACTTCTTTATCCAAAACTATTGTCATGTCATCCCATGCACATAAATAGCTTAAAAAATCTTCGTGATTTCATTTGGAACTACCCTGAGCCCAATGCCAATGCTTGGGTCAATAATTCATCATAATCAAAGCCTCTATGGCATCCCTTAGAGACCTGGCATGCACCCCTTGGGTCCCCCATTGACATCCCAGTGCTGAAACATAAATTCAAATTTATACTCTCTATATCTAGGATTTATTTTTCACTCCCCACCCTAGGAGTATTGTTATCATTACTCTCCATTAGGGATTCCAACCACCATAGCTCCTACTCGATCACAAGCCAATCCCGGACAAATAGACTATGCAGACTACATTTTTTATGAACTAGATAATGGATGTCACGAAAGGCCCATTAATGGCCACCACTAAAAGCACCCACTACATTCATCAATATTCATTCCATCCGGAGGACCTCACCTTATACAATCGATGGATTACATCTCATCATCAGGGTCTACATATAGTTCTCCTATGAGTGTAAAATCCATGATGTCCATCAAAAAACCTAAACAAATTTATGTTTCTTGGCGTAAAGATAGATCTTATCAATGAACCTTGGATGATTTCAAGATATTGGGCATGATCGTCTCTAGATGAGGTATGCGAAGAATTTTTCTAAGAAAACCACCTCCAACTTATCCATTACTGATGTCACCTCCATCTATGGGACACTATGGCCATCCTAGATCTCAGAATTCCCTTACACACACATCCCATCTCATCCCAACAGAACCTAACCATGAACACTCTTTTGTGGTTTACGACCAAGACTAGACCCATCTCCAGAAACATCCTCTGTTTTATCTTGTACCGGCATTCTTTTGACGCTACTACCATTATTCAACTTGATCTCTTTTGGAATGGCCTGAAAGAGTATCTACCAATACAAAAATATACCACACCAAGAAATACAATAGTCTCTTGCATATCCATGCTTCCCAAATTGGTTCTGCAAAGAACAAAATATTTCATCCCAATCGAAATCATGACTTACCAGGGAATACCCTCATCTGGACTACATTAGGGATTACATGTTTTCACTTTCTTGCTTCTAACCATAACTGAATTTAGTCCCCATAAGTCACCATCACCTGAGTACATCCATATTCTCATTCACATACCAAAACCATTATTCTTGGTTAGTCATCCTCCTCAGCCCCATGACATTACAAAAACACCACCCAATAAAAAAGCCATTTTCACAACAAGCCCAACTATGTGATCGACCTCACCTTAGTGTCACCTTTAGAAAAAAGCATCAAACTGCACATTTGTCACCCTTGTCTCTCCCATAATGAACAAAGTTGATTAATCCATTTTTTCATCCTAATAGAAGGGTCATGAATTCACATGATACAACCCTTTGAAACAATATTTACAACCCACTCCCAGCACTCTGGTTTCCGTTTGATGGGCCACAGTGTAGCCATGCCATTCACCAAAGCTGGATCGTACTCATTATTACTCAATTCCACCTCTAAGGAATCTCCCATTCTTTATATACCATGGTACCTGAACTACTAGTCTAGCCACCCTTGATTTTATTAATGATTTTTAGAAACAGTCAATGCATAACCTCAACTTGAGTCACATCACCTATAATCAGTCCTCCCACTAAACCATTAATCCAATCCCACATTAGACAATATATTTAATGTCCCACTTTCAATGTACAAGAATCCTATTATATGGAACACACTCACAAGTACATGGAATCAAATCCAACCTCTCCCATAGGCAACCATGATGGATGAGTGACACTAGTTCCCTATGTTGGAGTCAAGATGGAAATAAACATTGATTCTAACACACATCAAGTTATAAATGGTATAATGTTTGTGAATGACACTCTCACCCCTGTTTTGATACAAAATGTGCCGGGTGTACAATGAAACCATTTTTTATTGGTTATTCATAAATTGTAATCATATACATACATCAGAACCATGATCCAAATCCCCCACTCTATCATCAAAGATACAACTCACATGGCCTGAACCCACAAGGGTCACCACACCCTCAACAACACCCATCTATAATGAAACTACCACCAAGACTCTAATTCTTATGTCCATTGTATAACCTATGAAATTACGACCCACATGGTTTACTAATTTCACATTACAAAACATCACAATAACAAATCAAGGCCACTACCTAACTAAATACATAATGTTGTTCACCCAAGGATCATGTTTTTGAACATTATACTAGAAAAAATTTCCAAAATACCTATGTACATAGATTTAAATACCTGAAACATTTTCACCAAAAAAAATATAAAAGGTTGTCTAATCAGTATAGACCTCGATAGAAGTTTCCACTAACTACCAAAAATAACCCACCCCAAATACACTTTTCCATTATATATGTTAACATCTCTACCACTACCATTAACCCTTTTTACAAGGGGTCATAATTATCATGGGTCAAGAAAAATTACCTAATCAAAAACCATTCATCAAACACCCATTTAAACAATTTACCCTATTACACATGATTCTTATCTCATAAGAACATTTCTCATCTCAAAACATGTTATAACAATAATTTTAACACATTTACTATTTTCATTAAAAAAATTCATTAACTATTTTATCATCATAATAAAATTATTTCTATTATAAACACCATTAAATATTTAGAATTTATTACAACCCAAACTTTTACCAAGTTATAACGATTATTTATACAAAAAAATAATTTACTATTCATTTAATTATTTTTATTTAGCCACATTCATTAGCATTATTAGGCTCAATTTCATTTATGTTTTTCAAATAAGTAAAATAGATGAAACTCTTTGTGCCAAAAACTCTCATCTCATGTGTGCCTATCATGATGCCTCCCACTTAAATCCTTAGTTGCCTAAAATGATGCATGAATGCCCAACCTGATACCATTGTGGGAATGATAAAAAATCATAAATGAGTCAAATCACACTATAGGTGCATCACCCAATGGTGAAATTCCAATCAACTATAACAACAAACATCTAGAACAAGAAATACCACACTATGAGACTTGGGTTTTCTCTCGTACAAGAGTTAGCTCCCTCCAAGCACAAGATCATTACAAAGGCCCAAACCAAACATAATATCCAATCTACATTACTGAAATAGTTAGTAATTGAAATGAACTCCTATAATACAACTTTTTATCATCCCTGACCTGGGTGCCACTAAATTGGTGCCACGAACCAAGTCAACGCATGACCTCAAGTGTGCCTCTCTATATGCCAGAGGTTTCCGACTAGCAGTGAAGGTTTAATGAGTCATGTGGGGAGACTATACACTCTTTACTAAAGTAATCCACATTAAATATCAATATAAATAGTGTAAATATATGTAAAACCAAAGAACATTGATAAACAAGAACCCCTAATTAGGGTACAAACCACAAATAATATATAAACATGCAATGCCACAGTAGAAGTGCACAAGTGTAGGAAACCCAAATTAAAGAAAACATAGGAAATCTCCAAATGGTCCTAGAACCTACTACAAGACCTCCTCCATGAACATCCCAATCCCAAATAAACTCCTTAGCACTGAACCTTTACCATATATGATGTTGTGACAATAAAATATTCTCAGGTACCCAAGGGATGCCTGAGCAGGGTGTAAGTACAAAAAACAGAAGGCCACCACCAACAGTGTATATAAAATATCCTGTCCAAAAGATAGTTCATGCATGTACGAAATATACGGTAAGATAAATAAATGTTCAACTTGGGTACTATTAGATAACCAAAAACACTTACACCATTTATATATTTATTACCACTTTCATCATTCATGTCGTATTCATTAATTTCCATTGTTTGGGAATTTACATCTTCTACACATGAGTGTAAGGAAAAAACAATGCTTAAGGGAATAAATCACATCCTTATCTCACTAGGAAATTACATTTCACAATATATAAATCACACTATCCTTGGATCCTCAGTCCATGTAGCTTCATCAAATGAATGCATTGGGGAGTTGAAAATCAGTATGGAAACATCACTATAATTTACAATGGTCACTGGTTGACACACAAGGATGTTCAGTCCAAGATTACATTAGGGATATGGTATGCCATGTCTGGCCATCCTGATGAATAGGTCATGAGTCAAAAAAACATGGAGCATCAGTATATGAATCCAACCAGGATTCAGAACATCATGTACGACCATCTGATATCTCGATATGAAATTCCATTTCCATACCCTTGGGTTCAGGATCATTATTCATTTCCTCAAAACCATAGTGCACTGGGGAGTGGAGCATCAGTACACCCCCCCAAAGCCATTCATCGCACAATACCATATCATAAACAACAAAATCGATACAAATAGGAATACAATTTTATAACTAAAAACAAAATAATCACCCCTTATCATAACCTATCAAGTATATTCACAAGCCTCATTCATTAACAAATATTCATCAATTAACATACATTATCTCATTTTTCCCGTTTAACATTTCACAAGAATTTTTCCCACTTATGAATTTCATGTAAAATTCTTATATCATAGAGAACAACAAACTTATTTCATTCAACCCTATAAGAATAGCCCATAATCCCCATGAATTAACACATTGTATATATTCATCAATTCGATTCCATTACCCATTTACATTTTTTCCATTTCAGATGCATTAATCCTCTTAGGAATATATTACGAAGTTCACTAAGCTTTCGATATAATCCCATACAACCAATTTTACCCATTTTCTTTTCATTCTAAACAATCCATTTATGCTCGTGTTATCATAGGCACATCTATAACCATCCAATTTTCAACTAAATCCACCATTAGATCATGTCATCATGGGTCCATGTTATCATTTGGTAACTGTTAACTTAACACTACCACCCTCTATGACCTAGAATACAAGAACACCCCAAGGGTGGCCCTAATATGGTCTAGATTTTCTCCATGCATCAAATGTGGATAAAGAGGGTTTTAATTGTTCACACAGACACCCATTTTTACAAAAACCTCTAATAGAATAATGACCACAATTATGGAGAAATAAGAATAAAAGCTTCCATGAAAAAATAGACAATAAAATTATGGGATAATACTTATAGGCCACATACCTCGAATCCGACGATGAACACACTCTTAATTGTGGAATTGGATCTAGAGTTTATCCCCCCTTGAGTCCCCAAACTAGATCAAACTATTAAAATATGGTTTTAGAGCTTCAAAAGAATATGTAAGAAACGAAAAACCATAATTTGGAAATAATAATAAATTGGAGAATTATACATACCCGAGGCTTTGATTACTAACCAACGATGCACTAAATGGTCAAGGATAGAAGGAGAATATCCCTCAGGAAGATTGGTTTTTCCAAGCTCGTTACTAGGGTTGCATCAGGTAAAATGAGGAGAATCCCATGTGGGGGTTTAAAATCATATAATGGAATTTTTTAAATTTTATCAACTTTTCTGGGATGCAAGGTTTACCCGCATGGTTTTCTAAACCGTGCACAAACTGTTTGAGAGCCACTATCCAAAAATCCCCCATTCACACAGTTTCCAACAAATTACATATTGTTCGATTAATTGTATGATAACCATTTGTATGCCTCTATCCTAGGCTACATAGTTACCTGGGATGATCTACATGGTTTGGACTAACCATGCGCAAAGCATGCAACTTTCCCAGAAACTCATTTTCCTTCTTTTTCATGTCGTGAACCCATAAAACACCATTGAGTCTTCACATGATAATGGGGAAACAATTTTTTAACCAAAATAAGGGACTTAAACAAAAACATAAACAAAAAACATGCCTTATGGAGAATCATGGATCTTTTAAATAATCCGAAAGATAAAAATGTTTTTTCATACTTTCAAAATAAAATGTTTTATCATCAAATACACATTTTCATTTTATAACTCTTATATTGTAAAAACCCTGAAACCAATATCCTAGAGTCAATGGCTACAATAATCTACTGCTTCTAGATACAAGATACCAGATCCCAATAGACTGAATATTTTAGTAGTCTTGGTAAACTAGGTATATAATTGAGTCTTTTATTAAATTTGAAAAGATATATTATAACATATTGAAAGTATAAACTATAAATCCTAGAACCCATTAAAATATTACTTATTCATAACAAGGGGAAGAGAAAAAATAATAATGCTGAGATAAAATACATAGTAAGGGATACTTATATCATAAGCTATAATATGTCAATATAAAAAAATCAATATAGAAAGGTGAATAATATAATAAATACTCAACTAAATCAATAATATGACTTTCATAATTAGATAAGTAATAACCAATATGGAAGGGAAAAAATTGTAAAAGAATCCATTTAATCAATAACATGAGGACTAAATTTAACCACAAAAAATATCATTTCAAAAACATCATGGATAATAATAAATGAATTATTAATAAAGGAAACACTGAATGTTGATTTCCATGATCTCGTACATCATGATATCTATACCATAAACCCATTTCTCCATACTAGTTGATTTAGTGTTTAGATATACAATAAAAACCAATTTAATTTTATCTCACTAATTAAAATCACAAGACATTCGATTCATCAAGGGGATATATAATCCTGATCTCCAGACATCATTTCATGTCTAATAGATTTCTCATATATTTGCTGATCTATTTAATTCATGACCAAAATATATTATCAATAGATGTACTTATTAACTAAATAATATATAATATTAATATATCATTAGTGTATTAGTAAAAATAAAAATTTAAACACTACATGTAAAAATTGTATACAATTTTTGAAATGAAAATTTACTTGATATAAATAATATGAATATTTTAGAAAAATATAATTTCCAATGATCACTATCGAGTAAATGTTTCAAGAGAATGTTAACGACCAAAAAATTAATTAAGAAGGTTAATTTCAATACATACATTGGTCAAATAAATCATAAATTATACCTTTTAAACTCCTGAGATTTTATGATTTTTTTTGAATAAATAAAATTTGTTTAATAACATTCAATACCCACAATACCATGATTTAACAAACCGCAACATACTTTTAATTTATTTATTTAAATAAAATAGTAATAACACAATATTTAATACTGGAGGTATAAATAGGAATAACCAAATTTTAAAAATAATTATTAAGGATTTAGATAAATAAAATTTACTATTAAATAAATATTTATTTTATTAATGTAATTACATGCCTTAAAAGTACTTTTTTATATATAAATACTTTGTCTTGATTTTTTTGAAAATTTAACAAAAATTATTTTTGACACTTTTCTAAAATTTATTTTAATAAATAAAAATGATTTTTTAATGAACATGTAAATATTATATTCAGGTTATTTTTTTATTTTTTAAAAATAATATGTTTTGATGAATTGTGAACTATAATAGTTTATATTAAAAAGATTCATTAATTTATATAATTAATAAGATTAAATTTTGTTTTCAATTAGTTTAAAAAGAAAAATTTTCTCATTAATATTATAACTAATCCAATATAGTTCACTTGGATTATCATCATATTGATGTTTGATATATTGTTTTTAAAACTATTGACAGTTTTTACAATGAAAAACCTATTTTTCAGCATGTGTTCGGGGTTAATTTAAAAATTAAATTTTCTATCTTTTGTGAAGGAAATTATAAAAAATATAATATGTATTTGGAAAGTGGAAAATAATTTTTGAAATTTAATAGTATTTATCGTAAAAATAATGTACCACAGTGAAAAATAAAATATGTTTATAAAGGGTTAAACTAAAAAGATAATGGGTAAAAGAAACAAGATATTTTATAGCACCCATTGTATGACTATATTACGACATTATCAACTATAAGGCAAGATAATGACCGATTTTGGATTCTTTTGGCTTTGAGAAATGTTGGTAAACTATATTCTTTTCAAAAATTACATGTGTGTCCTCTCCCCTAAAAAAACGTTCACCCCTATCGTCTCCTCTTCATGCTGGAAAAACATTTTTGTTCCAAAAATAACAAAAACAAAACATTACATAATTATCTATATACATATTATAGGCCTGAGTTTTATTTGTAAATCCACATATGAAGACCTCCTATATAAACCTAAAGAGGTTTTCCAAAGAAGTTGTAAAATTATTGAACTTGTGTTTTTGTTTTATCTCCTCTTACCCCTAATAAAAATCTTATCATATTATTATGATATAATAAAACAAGTATCTACCATGAGTTTGGATATTATTTATTATTTATAATAACCTATATCAAAATCCAATTCTATCAAATAGTCATTGAAATCGTCGATCGCATTCGTAGAGGGCTACCACCTCACAAATCGATGTATTTAATTTTCAATAAAATCCACTAATGGATGGATATAATAATGTATTTTTCACATTAAGATGAAATGTATTACATAATTATACTTTTTTCCTTATAATTTAACACATACCATCTTAATTTGAATTTTTGGGGTATGATAATATCGCTCGTGTGCATGGTAGATGACCGTCTTAGGAAGAAATGTGATTCAAATTTAACTTATTAAGTGCTTGTAAGGTCATACATATAAATTTAATGATTATATGTTACATATATTCCATATTAATGACTCTGAAAATGTGATGTATTGTTTAAATTTATTTGATACATCTATTAAAAAAATGTTAACTGTCTCCTTGCATATGTAAGGCCTACCGTCTCCATGAATAAAATAATTCCTTTTTTATCATAATTTTTTAAGTGTTTATATATATTTATATATAATAAACTTATATTATATTTTTAAAGGATAAAATTTATAGATATTATTG
Source organism: Viscum album (assembly GCA_963277665.1). Lineage (NCBI taxonomy): Eukaryota > Viridiplantae > Streptophyta > Magnoliopsida > Santalales > Viscaceae > Viscum > Viscum album. Next base: position 184,637,141 of record OY728133.1, on the reverse strand, counting down.
AACCAATATCAATGTAATAAGACCATAAATATCGTACTAAAAGATATATGAATAGCATATCAGTTATTACCCAAAACGGGATTTTAACAAGGAAATGTTAACAAACATGTAAATAAATGTCATATATAAATAATATGGTGTATGATATATATTATTCTGGTTATTTAAGAGATTTAACTATATTTATTATACATTATTTTCTAAAATTTATTATGGAATCTGAGACTTAATGTTATGTAATGTCATCTCAAATTTTATTCTTTGGGATATATATTATGTTATACAACTATATTTATTTTACATGTTTATATGAATCCCAGTTTATATGTTATATAAAGAGATTATTTTTTATTAGGATATTTAATGATTCATTGTTTTTATTCTTTAAAGGGGATTATGATTCAAATGTTACCAAAGTGGTAAGAGATTAATATTACAATCTCATTATTTTATGAGGTTGTTTATGATTATTCATTCAATGATTAGATATTATTATATTAATCTCAATAAAAAATTATTTATATTATATTAAGGTTATTACTAGAGAATAAATTTTTTATTTCAAATTTCCTCTCTCTACATACTGAATATTTTAAATGATTTGTTTTATAAAAAATCTACTTTATTTATCACTTTAGTTGAAAATGATTTCCCATCATATAAATTTTAACTAAAAATGTTTGAAAGCTTTTTTTAATATTTTCTCATTTTTTTATTTATTTTAATTCAATGTTATTGTTTTTAAAAATGGATATAAAAGGATTCTTCTTATCATTTTCCAAATGAGGAACTTTTGACTATTTACAAAAGTTATGAAAGGAATAATGTTTTAATTTTTATGGAATGAAAATAGTTTCCCACTATCATGAACACCCATTATTTTAAATATTCTTTTATAATTTCAATGTATTATTTTGAAAAAAAAAATATTTCACAATGTTGCGAACTTTTAGTTTTAAAAATTCAATTTTCAAAGGGAAAAGGTTATTTTCCTGAAGAAATGTTCTATGTTATCTTTTAAAATCATTTTTCATATATGAAGACATACTTTTATATTACAAAATATTTACTAAGGATATGATCCAATTATACTACAACAACCTCATTTAATATAATATTAATATTTTAAATATTTTTTTAGTAGTAATAAAATATGCAGTTATTTTAATTATAAATACATTAAATAATTCTACAAATGAAAATGAAAATTTTTTATTATAAGAATTTATTATAATAGTTAATTTAAAATTTTTATTTTGAAATAAAAAGTTTTTATTCCAAAAAAATTAAAATCATTTTTATTTTCATTGTTTCAAAATTATCGTAGTGTTATTTTTATAAAATTTTATTAATATATTTAATATTTAATTAATAATAAAATATCTAGTTTTTATTAAAAACTATAATTTATTTTAATGTATTTGAAATGTAAAATAATGTTTGGAATTTTTTTGAATTTTAATTTATCCATTTTTTGAATTTATTCTAATTATGTTTTTAAATGATTTTAAACCTTATTTTATAATAATAAACAACTTATATTTTAGAAGTTCATTTTTTCAAAAACATATTTTTCATTGAATTTTTCTAGTTTATTTTTAAAAGAAATTATAAAACCTTTTTATTTTTTATTTTTATTTATTTTATATTTATAATCATTCGATAAAATCATTGTAAATATTTACATCTTATGATTGGACAATAAAAACAAAAATATTTTTATTTTTATTTCCACGGTGAAGGGTAAATCATGTAATTTATGTTATAAATAAAATTATATGAAACATTAAAGAAACTAAAAATTATAAAATATATTTTTGTAAGATTATATTTAAACAATAAAAATACTATGTTCTAATATATGTTATCATGGTTCCACATGGATGTGATTATGACCTTTATAATATTTTATTTAATTAAAAGTAAAAAATGTCATTTTCTTCTTTTAATAAGTGATTAATTTTTAACGTGTTGTCATCCAAAGTATACATTTGATTATAATTATAATTTTGGAATATAAAATAAATATCTTCACAAAGGAAGTTTATTTTAAATTTTTATTGTAGAAATAATTAATTTAAATGTGTGAGCACTCGTAAAATAATTATTCAATTAATAGAAATTTAAAATATATTAGATTAAAAATATTATAAGTAAACTACTTTGTGTTAATTAATCTAGTAATAAAATTTAATAGAATAATTTTAAATTCTAGGGATATATTTAAAATATATAATTTTTAGTGTTATATTGATATTATTAAACTCAATGTAATGAATAGTTCTAAAAATTGAAATTATTCATATTTTAAAATAAATAATATTTTATTAAATTATATAAAATTCATTAAAATAATAAATTCAACCTAGTAATAAGTATAGTGTTTAAAATAAATAAAATATTCTATTTATGGGAATTTTTTATTCAATAGTAACTGTAATAACCCAAAGAGTATAAAAATTGCTGTTTTAAGGATAATATTTAATGGGGATAAATACAAGTCAAAACAAAAAGGTAAAATTAGAAATATATCTAAATCATGTATATTTTTTATTTTATGAGGGTATTTATACCCATACTAATATTATTTTTGATATAACTCACTTTTTTATCTATTTTTAATTGAAATTTAATTTATTTATATTTATTATTTTGAGAAATTCCAAGAGTTCTCCTTCCCTCACATACAAAATGACACATATTCTTCTCATTTCATCTTGAATAAATCCTCGTTTCATTGAAAATACCTTTATAAAATTCCTCCCCTCATTCTATAGGTATTATAGGATGAATACCAATCTAATATGACGTTAGGTGTAAGGAAAATGTGGATTTTCAAATAAGATATATAGTTTCCATCTATATATTTTAGTTTTTTTTTCATCTTCCACCTCCTTAAAATATTCTTCAAATATGATGGAATAATAAATCCAGTATCAACCAAATGCTTAGATGTTATCATGTCAATATCATAACGTATATCCATCTCAAATTCCATGAAATTTAAAGTCATACCATCATTCTTGTGTACGGAGGACTACCACCCCGGGAACCGATGTAATTCATTTTCTAGAACCACCTAAACCATATAGATTTTATTACTGAAATTTATTTTAATACATGATAATAATTTAATATTTATCATTATTAAAAGAAAATATATCATTTACCTTCTTACATTTCCATTCACTAAAAAAGGCTAACGTCGTTTGTTCGTACGTGTGTACTACCACCTCCACTATGTAATGTGATTTATTTTACATCATGAAATTACATGGATTATATATATACGTATTTTTAATGAAATATTATTATTTATATTATATTATGATCATTATAAAATGATAAAATAATATTTACCTTCTTACCATAGTGAACGTTGAAAACTGAAAATGTTACTCACGTGTACGTATAGTCCATCATCTTCATGATTGAAAAATGGTTCATTTTTTACAAACATATTTAATTTATGTATTTAATATTTTTTTTATATTGATATAAATGAAATTTTTATTATTTTGGTGATTGTGGAATGATGAAACTTTTTACCACAGTCATCTCATTGATTCAATTTTGGACTTATTAAATGAATATCACAAAGAAAACTACTCTGAATTTAATTTATTAAATAATCAGAAATATAAATTTAATAGATAGAATAAAAGGAAAAATAAATGTAAAAATGGTTAATAAACATGCTAGTAATTAACTTATTTTTATTATTCAAGAAGATAAAAACCATATGTGATGTTTTTTACTCAATGAAAGGGAATTTCATTATAAAATAAACTTGTCAAGTTTATGTGAAAACTCTAGTTCTCTTCCCTATCCATATTATAACCTTATAAAAATGTTTTAAAGATGGTTATTGTTATTACATGATTTTTAATGTAATTGTTTCCCATTTTTTAGTTTTTACAAAACATTTTGAATGATGTAATTTTTTTATTTTGCAAACAATATACATTATTCCTCTTCTGAAAAAATATAGAAGAAATGTTTTTTAACTAATACATCATGAGATTATTTTTCAATTGTTAGGAATAAATTTATATTTTAATCTTATTTTAAATTTTTTTAGTTATATTCAATTAATATGTTTTCCTGTTTATGTGAATATTTTTTCTATAAATTTTATTTCAAAATGAGAACGTTATTTTCCTTAAGAATATTTTTATGATGCATGAATTTATGATTTATTAATATTTTATGGTTCTTGGGAATTATTAAGAAAATGGGTGTTTACCTTAAAAACCATAGAAATGTGGTTTTTTTATTAACCAATGATGAGTGGATCCATGATTAACTAAGGATAGGTGGTCATGTTATAACCTCAAATGTATTGGGTATGGAATTTAACTAAATGGTTATTCTATATATGAGATATAGTTAACTGATAAGGTTTATCCCAATAGATAATGGGAATATATTATGAGGTTTATTCCATGATTAAATAATATAGTTAATCATGAGTATCTATAATGGTTTCTCACAAATATTTTATAGAAGTAAACTATGATGTTCTTCCATGATTAGTATTGGTGATTTTTCACGTACCTCCTATGGTCAACCCAGAACTGGTCACCTGAGTCAGCCCATGACAAGGCCTAAAGGGCATTATAGATCCCCTTGTGTAGGAAACTTGTGTAAGGAATCATCATAAAAATGTTGAGAATAGTTTTTCCAATAAAAATAAAAAAAGAAAAATAAAATGATCATTCATAAATAAATGCGCATTGGCAGCAAACAGATATAATAAATATCGACCACTAAACATACCTCTATATGACCTCATGGGTCACCATCAAACATAGAACGATTCTCGCTCCACGAACAATCCAAACTAAAAGAACATGAAACTGGAAATATAGTGTAGGCGTAGAACTGAGATGCATTGTTGGAATTCCAAGGATAAACAACTCCCTAAGCGCTTACCTTTCGAAAGATATCAAAAAAATGCTTGTTTTAAAATAGGACATAAAAAATAATGTTTTTCATTCTATTCAAAATTCAGGAAACCAGTTTTCATTTTCATGAAAATCATTCTGCTTCCTCTATATTTTCAAAATAAGTTCCAGCAATAAAAGAAAATTTCAAAGTGAAAGGAAACCAATTTATATTAAAAGATGATTTTTTATAAATGAGACATCATGTATGAAACAACAGAAATAAAAATCACATTACAAACACCATGATTAATCCCTATGTAGCTATTGTATTTTTGGGAACTAGGATCCTTGTACCTCAGTGAACATGGATTATAAACAACAACCATCATCATTCAAATGTATGATCCACTAGGAGGGGACACCCTAGTGTCTTAGTGTTCTCCATTCATCTCAAATGATTAATTAGTGTTGTAGTGTCATTACAGCATGATAAAACCAAGATTAACCACTCTTGAATAATCTAGCATACCTGATCAAGTCCCCCCACATAGTTATCTGGGATTAACCATGTGATATATTTCAAATGGTGATGAGTTTTTTTCCAGTGAAAATAAATTAACATAACACTTTCATTATCCAAAACCCATTCAACCTCACACAACTATTCACCCTTATTAAGCGTATTCCCTATATTTTACATCATATAATGAATAAGCATCAAAACTAGGAACATATGAAGAATCACATATTAACACTCACATAACATTTCTCAAACCAGGGGAATGCCTCAAGATGGGTTTTCACTTTCTTAAACTATTCTCAATGTGCCAAACAAGAACCTATTAATTTATAAGAAATACTATCAATTTAGACAATAATAAACATCCAACAGATTCCAAACCCCATTAAAATCCAAATTAAATAACCAAGGAACCATACCTTTAAAAACATGCATGAATCCATTCTTAAAACAAAGAAGACATTTTATGAATGGAAAATTATTAATTATACTATAATTCATACCAAACCCCACAAATTTTTTCAAACTACTTAATAATTTATTTTCCCCTTTTATAATCCACACACCAACCCATATTCATTTAAGTCATCTTGTAAAACTATTATACACACACCAATTGCCTTTGGAAATAATTATCACTCTCTCAAAACCATTTAGGATTCCATTTTTAAGTTAACATCTAAAAAATATGAAGCATTAGAAATGTATTAAATTTCCCAAACAAATCTGAGACCATATGTAAATAAGAAAAATACATATTGTAAATATAGAGAAATTATGAAAAAAAATGTAGAACCCTTTTTAAAAATCCCAACTAGATTTTAGGGCTTATACATCTTCTACATATATATATAAATACTTTTAAAATAATAAATAAATTACAAAAATCAAATTAAAAGGTTAGGAATACGACACATACATTATATATTCCACTCATTGATAGAGATAACTTGAACTAACACTTCACACTAACATTCATATGAATTTATACACACAGACTCACAATAACACACACACACACACACAAAGATATATATATATATATGTCTGTGTGTGTGTGGGTAAATACCCCTAGCTCCATTTCACACATTCCTTGTGCCATAATAAAATATGTAAAAGGAGAGAATTTATGTACTTATTCCATACCCTATGCATGCACAATAAGGGTTCTTAACACCTATAAATTGAAACTGCATCAATGAGTCTCAAAGATCTCCATAAAAATTACCAATAACTCCAAAATCATTGAATCCTAAAATTACAATTAAGCCACTAAGAATAAATTAAAAAAAACTTACCTGAAAATCGTAGTGAATCGACTTCCCTTAATGGTGGTGACTAGAACCATCCTTGACCGGAACCAATGAATCCTAATCATCAAATTCAACAAATAAAACACCCAAAAACCAAATTTTCGTTTATAAAATTTATGTTAAACCCATGAAATAAAAAAACGAAAAATAGAGGAAGGGGATGGGAGAAAAGGGCCACCATTGGAGAATAAACACAAAATTGATGGACTAAATGATCACAGGAAGAAGGTACATGGCTCATTGGAGGGCCTTGGATAGAAGGGGTCACACAAAGGGAGTGTCATTGTTTGTGGGTTTTACCCGAGCAGAGATAAGGAGAGGGTAGGGCACCGCACAAGGAGGAGGCTCGAAGAGAGAAGGTGGCACATCGGAGGCCCTTGGCCTGTGGGGGTCGCCCATGATCAGGGAGGACAGGGAAGAGGGGTGATGCGAGTGGGGTGATTGATGAATGGAGTGTTGGGTCACAATGGGTAAGGGGGAAGAAAAGGGGAAATCCCCCTTTAGGTATACCAAGAAAACAAAAAACAAATAAAAACTAAACATAATAATAATAATAATATCAATAATATTAATAATTTTAATTATAATAATTTTAATTTTATGAAACAGAATAAAAAATATATCCATAATTAATATTACAATACTTATTATTATTATTTTTAAAACATTTTTTTTAATTTTTTTTAATTTTTTTATATTATTTTAATTTTTTTATAAACAAGTAAAGATGTATGGTTTGGCACACTGTCTTCTATGCCACATGTCAATTGTGTACAACCTACAAGAATGAAGGGGAACATGCATGGGCTGGCCTCAAGGTTTCCAAAAATGTGTGTGTAATTTGTTTAATTAATCTACCATGATCAAAAACCAAACCGTGTGATTTCTACACAGCTTCCCATATTCTGCATAAACTGTGAACTAGATACTATCAACCCCAAAACATGCATTTTTCACAAAAACTAATAAAATAAAATTGGGACTCAACCCAAAACTAGAAAATAATATTCAAAAACAATAATGAATAATGTAAAAGAACATCAATGTTCAGGTCACGAAAATTCTCCCAAACCCAAACACTTTCTTCTCCCAAAATGTCACCCATCCAAACGAGGAATCATACTCTAGTTCGAAACTAAATGAGGCTAATGAAATCATGAACGCGACATGAATATTCATTATACCAGTCACATATTTCTATCTCTAATAGAAACCATATTTATAAGATCTAAAAGGAAATGAGGAGGATACTCCCCACCATAAGAACCTGACTAGCCCAACCAATATTGAGACTCTCACCATGGGATAACTCTTGAACTACAAACATGAACCAAATTGGAAACCACCACCATATACCAAAACTCCCACACAAAGAAAATCATGAATAAGGCATGATAATATCCTTAGTGGGTCTTTCCACTAGTTAGGAACTATCTATATTAGGCCAAATAGTATGGACCATTACCAGAAACCCATCACAAATTGTCACATGAACACCCATCTTTAACCAAACCCCCACCACCTAGGGTCCCCAATGAAAGACCCCGAACTAAATGGAAGCCGAAAACCCTATTAGTTATTTTCTACGAAACATTAATCTACCAAACAATAATTTCCTAAAACAAAAATTGTCTTAAAAATAGATAAGCAAAAAAGAGATACAATCATCTCGAGATTAAAATCCCCAAAGAGACAACCTTCTAAGGGCTAAGTTCAATATAGCACAACAACATGAATTAAAATAAAATGAGACCAAAAATACTTCTTAAAACCAAATAAGAACATTAAAGAATAGAGACCACAGTGGGGATAAGAGGAACCTACACCTTTTATAAAATAAAGGAACCATAAAAAGAAGTAAAACTATAAAGAGAACCATAAACCATCGTCATTCTAGCACTGGAGACAAAATCTAGGCCAAGGTCCCCCACACCCAACGATTCCAGATTGTGTGAGAAGATTCAAACTTAGACCAATGGTTGGAGCTCTAATTTCATGAAGTATAATCTACCCTGTAATTAATAGATGACAACATTAAACTAAAACTTATCTTTTAGTGGTTTGACTCGTAGAATCCTTTGAACATCCCAAGATAAAATGCTGAACATAACATATTTTCACTTACAAATGAAACATTCGTTTTTCAAATAATGAAGGTGGGGGAAAAACCAAGAAGTCTTGGGTGTGGTATTCAATCATGGAAGGCTCTGTATCCACCACACAATTCATAGTTTGGTTAGAATCATCAATGAAAATACTCAAATAAACACTCAATTAATATTTCATCTAAAACCCTAACACCCATAGTTTCAACATGTTTTGACCACTGATGACAACCAAAACAAATTCCCACAATTTTCCCACACCTAAATATTGAGGAAATCATCCAAAATTCCTACTATACTATCCTATATAGGACTAGTCTAATGTATACTAAAAAACTGGAGGCACAAATCCATATCGAAAACTCATCAGAATATGAAATCCCACACATTAATCACAAACCAAAACACAATCTCAAATAATCCTTACTAACACATTCTCAACGGTCCAGAACAAAATGACTTTGAAAAGGTATTTAAGACGTGAAAATAAAATTTTAAATGATTCCCCACTCACTTTTAGAATCATTGAAATTAACTTTTTTGAAAACCATTTTATCATAAAACAAAACATCTTAACTATAAAAAAAGGGTATTCCATGAAGTATCATATATATATATATATATATATATATGTTGTTTTGATAGCATAATCACTCATCCATAAATACTACAAATAATCGCAACATCACAAGTGTACATCCATATATTTTATAACTCATAGGAAAACCAAGGATAAATTAAAAACACTTCTCATTTTCAAAATATATCATTCAATGTAATGAAAAAATTACAAACCAACTGTATAATGTAACTTATCAATAAAGAAACACATTTCCATATTCTAAAATGTTTTCCAATTCAAATTCCAAAAAAATTCCATGATCCAAAAATATTTTCCAAAACACCTATTATTTTTTCCCTTTGAAACCACAAAATCCATTAAAAGAAAAATAATTTCCATTTCATAAACCACTTTTTCACACAAAACAACATTACCATTAAGTAATAAATTTTCTATAAAATATTTTCATTTTTTAAATCCACTTAATTAAACAAAAAGTATTTCCAAAATTAACTTGCATCAAAACATCCCAAATTAAGTGACTACTGTCTTTGCTAACCCAGCATCATACCATAACAAACTGTGCTTCGAGTGGGAATCAACCACAGAAAGTATCATGAATAATGAACTCGATATGTGCATGGGTCACTACTCAATGAAAGACTATCTTGTAATTTCTAATCAATCTTTTTTTACATCCCTTATCCACACAAACAATTAAAAATAAAATTTTAAATCCAAAACTACACCAAGAAACTCAAGGCTTAGGATTGGAAAGGTTTCATGACGTCCTTCCCGAACCTACCTGTCAAATCCCCAAAAAACGAAATCACAATGATACCAAACACTCCAAATAAAAAGAACCTCTTTTGAAACCAATTTTCTCGATCTTACCCAGGTCAACGTTGATTTGGTCACCCAATTCAGCCCGCAATATGTACTCAATTGATTTCCCAAACCCCATGGGATGGAAACTAGTACCAAGAAATAATGTAAAACAATTGGGAATAGTTTTTCCCCAAAATAAAATACAACTATATATAAATTATACTATAAATAAATTAAATAAATAAACATTGGTATCAAAAAAATTAATAAATCTCCAAATCTAAACATACCTCCATGTGACCTCAAGGGTCACCACCAAAATCAGAACCATGCTAACTCCATGAGTGATCCAAACAAAATGAACATGAATCAAAAAAAAATTAGAGTAGTCATGAGAACTTATATTCTCAGTTGAAATTCCAATGATAAATAATTCCCTATGCACTTACATTTAAAACGAATTCCAAAACATTGTTGATAGAAAATTGTACATAATAAAATACTGTTTTTCACTCTTTTCAAAATTCAAGTAACCATTTTTAATTTTCCTCAAAAACCATTATTATTTATCTAAAAATAAAAATAGGTTCCAACCATGAATGAACCTATCAAAATTAAGGGAACCCATTTTAGATTAAAAATATGATTACTCTCAAATGAGACATCAATTATGAAGCAACTGAAATTAAAAAATATGACAAACACTCTGGGAAATACCTATATAGCTGGTGGTATTAGGGGTCCTTGGATCCTTGTACCTCAATGAAATGTGGCTTATAAACCACGACCATTAGGAATCTTGTGCAAGATTCACTAAGATTGGACACCCCCATGCCTTAGTAGTCTCCAATTATCAAAAAAATTTAGTTAGTGATATAGCATCAATCTAGAAAGACGAACCCATGGTGAACCAATTCTGAATCATCTAGAATACTTGTTTTAGACTACCTACCAAATACCTAGGATTACCCATGTTATCTATTTCAAATTGTGCTGAGGTTTTTTTAGGTGAACAATAATAAACATAAAACTTTCATTATATAAACGTCATTCTATATCTCACCATTGTTCTCACTCCAAAAGAGTGTTCCTCCACTTTTAAATTTCATAATTTATATGCCTAAACATTAGGAACATATGAAAAATCACATATTAACACCTACATCGCATTTCTCAAACTAGGTGTAATTCCTCAAGAGTGTTTTTCTACTTTCACGAACTATTCTCATAGTTCTAAACATGAACCATTACATTACATGAAATATTATAATTCTAGAAAATCATAAACAACCCAAAAATTCATAAACCCTTTAAAACCCCAATTAAAAACCAAGGCATAAAACAATGAAATACCATCTTGAATCTAGGATTAAAAAAACAATTCATTTTTAAGAAAGTAAAATTAACATATAACATCAAATTCATACCAAATCCTATGAATTTTTCAATCTATTAAAAACATGTTGTTTCCCCGTTTTAAAAACACACACTAACCAATATTCATTAATGTAACCTTACAAAACAATTATAAACACATCAGTTACCATTATAAATACGTATCACGCTATCAAAACCATTTATGAGGCCAATTTTAAATTGTTAACATCTATAACATGTTGATAAATAGAAATGTATCACATTTTCCAAACAAAATCGAGATCATATATCAATAACAAAATTACATGTCGAAAACATAGATAAGTTATACAAACAAATTCATAACAAGTTCTAATAATCAAAACCATATTGCAAATATTATACATATGCTTATAAATATACACAAATTTTTTAAACAATCACGCAATTATGAAATAAAAATCAAAGGGTTAGATATCGGAGACCTACCTCACACATGACACTCATTGACAAAGATCACCTGAACCAACACTTTGAACTAACACACAGATGAATTTTTATATATATATGTAAATAACCCTATAATCATGGCACATATTCCCCGCACCATGTGGGATTATATAACAAATAGGGAATATATATATATATATATGCCATACCCTATTCATGAATATGTAGGTGTTCTTGACACCCTCAACTCAAGACTACACCAATAATAATCAAATCACTCCATAATAATTACTAATAACTCTAAAATCATTAAACCCCTAATTTAAAATTAATCCACAATGAAGAAATTGAAAATCCCATACCCAAAAAGGATGGTGATTCCACCTCCCTATATGGAGGTGGATAGAACTAGCCTAGACCGGAACTATTGAGCCCTAATCATCAATATTCAATAAATAAATCCAAAAAATTTAATTTATGGTTTCTCCCTGGTGTGTTCACCCAATGAAATAAAGGAGAACTTCAAAATATGGGTGGGGAAAGGAGAATAGGCTCATCGGGGGAGACCACAAACCAAATTGGTGGGAAAATGATCTTTAGAGGGAGGTAGGCGACTTGGTGGAGGGCCTTAATTGAAGGGGTCATGCAAAAGGAAGTGGTTTTGGCAGTGGGGGGTGTCACATGAGTAGAGATAGGGAGAGGGGAGATAATCATGCATAGAGGATGCTGACAGAGAGGAGTCAATTCATGAGAGGCCCTCGGTCGGTGGGCTGTCATGCACGAGTAGTGAGGAAAGAGGGGAGGATCAATGCAAGAGGGATGAGGTAAGGGTGGATGGTCTGGTCGCATGGTGTAAGGGGGCAAGGGGGAAATTCCCCTTTTGGATTTCAAAAAAATAAATAAATAAATGATGGTTATAATTATAATAATCCCAATAATAATTATTATAATAATAATTTTAATAATCATAATAATAATATTAATATTTATTAATATTATTATTGGTAAAATAATTTTTTAATTTAATTTAATTTTTCTTATTTATTTTCATTTGAATTATTATTTTCTTTTTTTGTAAACAATCCATTCAGCATTGTTTGGCAACATTGTCTGCGAGACCATACGCCAACCATGCACACCATACTAGAAATAAGGGGACAAAATGGGCTAGATTTAGAGTCTCCCAAACTGTGTGACAACCGTGTTGGAAAAATCTATCTAGATCCTGAACTGGACTTCCTGGTTGCCGTATTGTTTCCCAAACTCTGTACAGACCTTACTCGAGATGCTATCATCCCCAAATCGTCCATTTTTTCACAAAAACTCCAAAATTCAAAATATATATCAACCCATAGCATGACCTGAATTTTAGAAGACACTAAATAATAAAATAAATGATCATATAAGGTCGAGTTGTGACATGGTTAATCCAAAGACTCCATGTTTTCAACATATTTCACCTATTTTTCTATAAGTATTAAACGTTTTATTTGAGAAAAAGTGTTCATTTTTCATCTAGAATTTATTTATTACATTATCTCATTGAATAATGTGATAAATGTATATATATTAGGTATTTTGATGATTTTTACTATACTAATGGTTTTCTTTCTTTTTTATGCCCCTTAATGAGATTTTTTGGACATCACACCTTTAAAAAAAATTCATTTGGATTTAATGATGACTATGAAAAAGGATGGGGTTAATATCAATTTTTTTAATATATTTCATGTAATGAAAACATACTTATTAAAATATTTCTTTGGTGGGAAAAATTTATACTCCATCTAATATTTCAACTCATAATATATAGGATTACAATAAAAAATATTTATTATTTCACTAAAAATTAGACCTACAAGATATTAGGGAATGAAATAAAGTTAATTCCAGTATAAAAAAAATAAAATATGTAATTTTTAATACTATATACAGAGGGTTGGAATGGTTTAGAAAAATATTTAGATTAAGATGTTTATATGTGAGGTTTTATTAATATTTTTAGGTACCATCTTGGGATTACATGTTTAAGGTTGATTATAAGTTCAAAGCTATAAACACCCCATTTTTGTTTCAATGTGATGGATTTAGAGGGGATTAATGATATTTTTCAAAATTGGTTTAGAATTATAATTAAAATAAGAATACTGGGTTTGAATGTTAAATTTTTAGGGAATTTCTAAGGGTATTTTTATTTAATGAACATTTCTATTTTTTATTAAATAATAAATTTCATGATTTAATGATTACATTTTTTGTAGATGGAAGATAATTAATAAATACATAAAGAATGTGATGTTACCCAATATTCTTATCCCTTACTGATAATTTGATTAACAATATTATTGAAATATCCTTTTCAAATTATTTTGATAGCTTTCTGATTATTCAAATCTCTTAAGATGAATTATTTGACTTATCTAACTCATTTTTGTTTCATGAAAAAATAATATGGTACTTGGAATCATATTATTTTATCTAAAAATATAAAATATACCATGTCTCTCTAAAAAGTAAATTACATAAAGGAAATTACCAATTTTTTTATGATGGGTATAATTTCAGGAGATTAAGGGGAAATGAAAGAAATCGTGATGTTTGGATTTATGGTATAGATATTTTTTTTGTGTCATAAGTATGAAATATTTTTGGGTTGATATTCATGATTCATAGGGATATAATTCATATATTTGATTTTAGGAATGATTTATTAAGCAATAATATAACAAATTATGGTTAATGGTTTATGAATGATGTTGAAGTAAATATGTGTGTGTGTGTGTGTGTGTATCATGTTATAAAAATTATTATATAGGGGTGTTTTATAAATATTATGACAATAATGAAACACCGAAGAAAATTTCTATATTAGGAATTATTTTAAAATAATTATAAATATATAATTTATGGAATTAAAACCATTGAAATGTGGTGTAGTGAAGCAATGATACTTTTTTGGAGACATTTATTGAGTTTGGATAAATGTTTTAGGTGACTGTAACCCTTAAATTCATGATACGAATAATGTTATTTGAGGAAAATTTACTTCAATTTTAATGGAAATAAGTATAAAGGAATTGGTATATTTTATGGATACTATGATATCACATTTTAAAAGAATTATACATTTTCATACTATAAGAACATATTTTTTTTCACCTCATGATAATAAAATAATATAATTATATATGATAGTGTATGTTACAAGAAAAACAAATAATAAAAGAAAATATACCACCAAAGGCCTTTAGATATATTAATATTTAAATAAATTCAATCTCTTAAATATATTTCATTACCCACAAAAATTAGTTTATCTTATGTTTCATTCAACACTACGATTATCTTGTGTTACACAAAACATGGAGTTTAGTTTTCAAAACATGCATCACCAAGTTCCAATGAAATTTGAAATATAAATAAAATATAATTATATAATATAATTATTATATCCTAGAAGTTATATGTTAATATATTAATTTTTATAATTTTTTTTTGAAAATAACCGTTGTCTATTGATTATAAATAAAATAAAAAAAACAAAAATAAAAAATAAATGTTTTTTAAAAACTGAAATGTTCTGTGAGAGGGTTTAATTTCCATTTGTGCACTTACATTAAATTTAATTTATATAAATTTTTCAAAAATATATTGACTGAATGAAAATAATTTTTTAAATAAAAATACCAAAATTATGGGAGGGTAAATTATGCTGTATTTTTTATAAAATATTTTATTGTTCGATGAATAATAACTTATACTAAATTTTAATAAAAAATACTTCTAATTTAAATAATTTAAAATGATAAATTATATTTTTGATTAATTTTAATGTAAAATTATTTCAATTTTATATAAATTAATCCAATTTATTTAATTCGAATCATTTTCATATTAAATTTAGATCTGAAAGCATTGTATTGTTTTTAAATCACTTTAAAAACACATTTTCTATTCACATATGCGGGATTAATATTATATTAATCATTCACAATTCATTGAATTACATTTGGAAAAATGGATTCAATATTTTTAGTCAAAATTATTTATAATTTTTAATAAAGTCAAATTCATTTATGACCAAAATGAATAGTGACAAAATTTAAAATTAATTTTCGCATTTAATTAAAAAAATGATTTACTGAGGGGTCAAACTAAAAATATTAAGTTAAAAAGAACTATAAACTTTTATATAAACTATATTTGGACATATTTTTACCATCACACATATATTGTCCTATATTAGACCATTTTTAACCCTTGAGACATATGAAAAATTGGGGAACACTCATTTCTTTTCCAAAATACCATGTGTGTCTTCTCCCCAATTTATAAAATGTCACGCCCTATCCACTATTCTTTACACCCTAAATCCTATTTGGTTAATAATAGAACTTATCAAATACCTTACCTACTGGCATCCCCCTCATCCTAGATTACTTTTATTCATCATAATCCAACATCAGATGTCTTCAGTTTCAAACCTAGGAATGATGCCTTATGTAGAGGTAATGTTCTTCAATAACAATCATTATATTATTTATTTATCCACCTATTTAAATTGATATTAACACGTATTTATATAATAAAATCTACATATTACATATAATTACATTTTTTTATTAAGTTAGTTACCTACAACCATCTCCACTTCCATCTAATGGGTTAGGAAATCATAGTTCGTGTGTATGGTGGGCTACCACAACATGAAATTATGTCATTCATTCTTCAATTACCACATATAATAGTTTGGTATAATGATGGATATAATGTATATATATTATATTTCAAAAATTATTATACTTTTTTTATTAATTATATCATGTATTCATTTTATCTATCACTAAATTAGGGGATACAATAACAACTCTCGTGTTTATGGTGGACTTTCACTTCGTGCGGCGATGTGATTCATATTTCACTAACAATTTACATGCAATGTAATAAGGAGACAGTTAATGATTATATTCTATGTACAGTATCAAATTAGTTTATTAATGACATATATATCATTCATTAATGATAATATATTTCATTTTATTCTTCACCTAATCACTCACTTTATGATGTTAACATCATTCATGTACATGTAGACTATCTCCTTCACAAAGCATTGTGACTCTATTTTCATCACCCCACAAAATTATATGATTTATAAGTTAATAATATAGTAAATATGATATTATAATAATTCATTAAAGATAATATACAACATACAATCTTTATATAATTTCTTTTGAAAAGTGGAAATGCTACCCGGATCTTTATATGGATAACATTCTCCATGGTTGTAACGTACTTAATTTTCTATAAAAAAAATTTAATTGGATTTATAAGTATAATTGATGAATAAGTATGATAATTACTTCATTATTGTAATTATGGATATGATATAACTATATAATATGAAAATATATGGATCTTTCATGATGAAAACATTAACGAGAAAAAAGAAAATTAACACCTGAAATAATGAAAATAATGATGTATTATTAATGAATGGGTGATAAGATGTTATAAAAGGATAATATATGATATTATAAATATTAATATGATTATTTTTTAATTTAATAACAATTTTAATAGTAATTTACAAGAGGATTATTAATTTTAAATTAAAATGAAGTGTGAGCTAAGGGATTTTATAACTAAATTTCTGTTCATTAGGTTAATAATCTAGTTAATTTATTATTTCAATCCAATATTATATGTACAATTAATTTTTATTATATTTTTCTGTATTAATAGTTATTCTATTTTTATTTATAATTGAAACAAATAATTGATTCCTTGATTAATTCACACTTCAATGTTATGATCATTGCAAATGTTTATTTCACAATCTCATTCTAATCGAGGTTTTTACTCTTGAATTCCATATGAGTGAAATAATTTTACCATTTTCGAATAAACCCATTTCATTCTCTTATAATTTAGTTATTCAAGATATTTCTAGTAAATATAACCATTTTCTCTATTTATTATTTAAATTTATGAGAAATTGTTTTTAACAAAATATGACTTCATTTATTTCATCGGTTATAAATCTATTTTATTCCAAAATAATATGTTCTATAAATGATTTCTAGAATTTTTATAAACTCATAAAATTGTTTTATTAATCTAATTTCACTCATTTTTATTCCATTAAAAAAATAAACATATCCCTATATTATTTTCAAAACATTTCCTATTTCTCTTTTACTGAAAATATAAATGGAATCTTATGTTGTTTTCCAAACAAGTGTAACACCCCAACCCTAGATTACCAGAGTTGGTTCATTATTTTAATACATTGGCATGATCACAAGGAATCAAGTCCCGAAAGACCGATCAGTTTAGTAGTCTTGGAAAATAGATTACACACATTAATGTAACATTTCACTTTCTAACATAAAATACAAAAAAATAATCCTTTGAAATTTCAATTGTTCTCTTAGCTTAACCCTACATATCAAACATAAAACACATCGTGGGATTCTGGGAAAATAAAATATAAGAAAGGGGTGAGCTCAGATGATCAATAAGGGTAAATAATTTAGCAGAAGATATAAACTTTTAAGGAAAGATGTGTAATAAAAACAACATCCTTTTTAAACATAATTTGGAAAAAATAAATCAAATATCACCATATAAACAAACACATGGATATTCTACTAGTCTAATAATCACAAGTAATATCTAGTTACCTAAAGAGGGAATGCCTAACGCCGGAAAACAATACCACATAGTCAAGGCCTTGTTCCAAGAATAAAAATAAAATTTTGTTCAAGGCCTTGTGCCAAGACACTAGTTTTTCTCATGAGACCTATCGATTCATTGAGGAGCTATAGCGGTCTCCACCTATCACTTTCTAATTCCACTACATTTCTCATATGAAAATTTTTATACATAACATAAACATTCTTATAAAAAATACCATACAAAATGTCAATACATTAACCATAATGCATTAATGATATAAAAAAATATCATCCATAGTCAAACATATCATTACTCATTCAATAAAATATGGAATATTTTATTATAATAAATCAACATCAATCAAAAAAAATATCAAGTAAAGGATGCTGACATAGTTGAAAATGATGCGTAAATTTTTTTGAGAGAAATATCCCTTTTGTAAAATCATTTAAAAGCCACACATTTATAAAGGAAGTAATTTATAAGATTTTTTTTAATCAAAGTGTCCCAAAACACTTTGATACTTTTTAAAATAATTTCCATTTCAAAACATTCATGTCCATATAAATAAATCCTTAAAATCATTTTGAAAACATGGAAATTAATTAAAAGGGTTTTGAAAGAAAAATATTTAAAACATTTAAATTGATGATTTAGCTAAATAGACCCTCCCATACAACCATAAAATATTCATTTTGAAAACATTTTTTGATATATGTGTATTGATGTTAAATATGTCCCAGTAAATATTTACACATAAACAACCTCAGATAATAATGAGATTGAGGAAATAACCCTTACATCATTGTAATGAATTGAGTCATATAAAAAATAGTCAATAACCACTAAATGAGTCATAGAATATCATGAATATAAAAATAATCATGATAATATATACCAAATGGTAGTATACAATACACCACATGCAAAAAATAAGTGGTGAACAATGGAAATCTCACAGAATTAAAAGTGAAATAAGAAACCCCTTACCTTGCACATTCCTTTGGTAGAGGGAACTTTTAACCTCCTGAATAATGACCACTATATGTTAATAGATTATAACAGGACTATATTCATATTTATTATATATTACCTGATTCATTTATGACTTTATACTACCCATTTATTAATTATTTTCATGTTAAATTAACATTTCTAGTAATATTCGCTTTCGTTATAGTACGTATTTTAACTTCTTATTCTTGACCGTATCATTTAGGTCCTGATTTGAATACTTCAATAATATAATCCTTGACTCATATATCATATATATTTAGAATATAAATATTTATAATAGATAGATGTATGAAATGGAAAACACCGTATATGGAGACGGTGGGCCGGATGTACGCATAAACGTTCTTTCTGTTTTCATATCGTATTGAACTGATGTAAGTGAATAAAATATATGTAAGTAAATAAATACATATACATACACATATATATATATATATATATCCAGTAACATTATTATTTCATGTATTACATGCTAATTAGTAATATATATTTTTATAATCGTCGATGAATGGTGAACGTGGAAATGAATCCCATCGCATCGTGGAGACAGTAATCTATACATACGCACAAGCGACAATATCATTTCCCTAAATGTGTGTAATTGGATGGTATATTAATTTTACAGATACATTAGAATGTTATATTCATTATTTATATACATATTACTCATCATTATATCCATCCAAATAACATAGTGTTGAATAACAAATTACACCAAGGTGTGGAGATGGTAAGTCGTACGTACGCACGCCTGGTGACATTATCATTCATAAGATAGATAGAATAATGAATATAGTTGTGAAATATTTATAATAACATCACAGTATATAGAAGATAGTGGATTTATTATTTTATAATGGAAACCACAAATAAAGTGTATGTGGAAGAATAAGAGGACTTGAAAGAGGGTGGTGAAGTCATTAACTCTTCTTCAGGTTCTATCTTTTGATTTGATCAAAAGGGATCCATAAGATGGCTTTATGACCAAAATAAGGACACTATGATGAAGGTAGGATATTGGGGAGGACATTTGGGAAGGGTTTGGCCGATCCAAATGGCTTTGGAGGTGTAAATTTGAGATAAGGGGAAGTGACCTTCTATAAGAGGGGTGAGGGGAACCTTAAGAAAAACGTAAAATATTATTTTATAATAAATTTATTTTCGGTTTCTAATGGCTCCAATATGACTTATTTAGAGGATAAGGTGGGTAAGGGTCTAATAACACTCAACCCATAGGTTTTAGATAGGTTTAGGTCACCATATTAACCATAAATTTTAGATTTTACACTTAGTTAAATAGTTTAAAAATTACCATGTTCATTATATTTTTATATTATATGGTGAACAAACATACTATAAAATTCCAATAGAACCCCAATTGGATCATTAATGTCATATTTTTTATTATATAACTCTTTTTGCAGAACCATTGATTTATAGGAATAGAATAACAATTAATAATATAATATTTGTTTTAAAAGGACTTTTATGTCAATTTTGACACTATTTGGTATTTTGTTATTGATTAATTCATAATAGAACTATTAATTAGAAAAAAGTTCATCTAACCAACCATAATATATCATATGAACCTATAAAACTAGTTTAATTCATAAAAATTATCAAATTACATTTATCTGGATATTTAAAATATCAATTATTTTAATATTTCATTAATATGGTAATTACTGCATCATAATTGTGTCATAAATAAATTTTATTATTTAATGTCTAAATAATATAAAAAAATACCATTATGTAGGATATATTTTTATATTTCTAATGAATATTTATAGTCGAATTTATCTTATGTGTAACCCTATATTAAAAATGGATTAGTTATTAATCTTTTAATTTAACACTTTTAACTATTCTTTGAAATTAATATTAATAAATTTCCTAATCTTATCCAATTGGACCTAAAGGATCATATTTTCTTTATAAGGTTGTTTCTGGTCGAATTACACTTAACCAATAGAATTAGGATATGTGTTATGGAAGTAATAGTATCTTTTTTACCATTAATTTCCCTATTTACTTTTAACCGTTGTAAATAAAAGTAAAAAGTTACTATTCACAAAAAATTATATTCATCTTATTGAACCACATTTATGTTAATTATATAAACCATGTCTCTCGTATTCTTTAAATTCAACCCACAGAAGTGGTAAAGTTATGTTTTATGTAAATTTTCCAAGGCTCCTAGGAGGTAGGTAAAAGGCGGTAAAAAGTTCGATAAAATTATATATATCTAAACATATTATAAAATGACTCAAATGAATTACATTGAACATATATACATATTATGTATCTATTTTGGCCTAAAATTAAATAAAATAAAATAAAATAATAAAGTAAATAAAAAGTCGGTTTTAAACAATAACATAGTGTTTTTTATTATTCATCAAAAATTGAATGTTCATAGGGAAATACCAAAAATTCACCCAAAGATAATTTTAACATTCATAATTCAATAATGAATTATATTTTACCAAATTAAAAATATAGAAGTTGAATTTATTAATTTAAAATTAATTCCTTTTGTCAAAACCAAAATGCGTATTTTTATGAAATAATAACTATCAAAAGATTGACACTTGTTTTTGTAAAATTTCAAAGTGAAATTACTTACAATGACCAACATTTGAATATATAGTATAAATATAATCTATTTATACTTTCAAAACATTAAAATTTATAATTTAACACTATAAATTATTTTGATTAAAAAAGTTATTTTCAGTTAAAATATAGGATTTTTCACTATTCACCCAAATATGAAAGTTCTCATAAAAACACCAAAAATTTATTGAAACTTAATTCTCATGTCCTGATTCTAAAGAAGAAGTTTATTTTGTCAAATTGAATATATAAAAGTTTCAAATATTTTATTTTACAAGGGTTCACCAGTAAAAGGTGGTAATAATTCATTTTTTGAAAAATAATTCTTTTATCTGAAAAAATGAATTAGTTCATAAATTATGTCTAATAAACTCATAATATGGATTCTAAAATTATAAGGATTATATAAAGATCAAAATTCGGTTAATACTTTTCATAACCACTTTTGAACGGCTAGTTTGATAAGTTGTGGTGCGCTTGAACATGGTGTTGTGTGTAGTGGACGTTATTTAATTAATTTGAAGAAATAACGTATTAAGAAATCATGGGGTGTTACATTTTTCTCTCCTCCAATAAATTTTTTCCTCACAATTTGAAATTGTTTTTCGAAAATAAAATGATAAAAATAGGAAATTCTTTTGTGGTAAAACCCATATCAAAAATTGGTTTAATAAAATTTGGTCTTAATAAGAGGAAATATATATATATATATATATATACTTGACAAGTAGAGTTATATACTGAAACTATTTCCAACCAAAAACTCATCTTTCACTCGAATGGATTTCAAAAAACAATTCTATTTATCCAAATCATATAGGGTTCCAAAATTAATTAATTTATAATTCATTTGTCAGACTATTTTAAAAAAACTAAATTCTACAAACTAGTACGTCACGTAGTCCAGTCGTAGGTGATTCTCCCTTGTCGCTCTTCGGTTGTGGGTTCATGTCTCGTGGCCATGCCGAACATGACTAGTTGTCACCTAACCTCTAGGTTGTCCTTATTAAAAAAAATCCAAAAATAACCTTAACAATAGTATCCAATTTCAAACATAATCCATTCTAACCTTTAGATTTATCTAAAATACTTATATACAAACTCTCAGTCCAAAATTTATAAGGATGTTAAACATAGTGAAGATATTTTTTTCTAGGAAATAACTTGTGAATGCCTTCATTTTGTATTCTTTTAAAACAATGTAACATACTGAATTACCATAAAATCATAATGATTACATTCATGCTCCCCTATTCCTTATAGAATACTGGATATACTCCTTCTATCCAAAAATGTTGTAAAATCCAACAATTATGGAATATACAAATCATTAATCAGTTTCATGGAAGTCAAGAATATCCAATATAATTTATCCAAATCAAATATCTCTTATTCTAAAATCATTACCTCATTATCAGGACCATATTATGGATTACCTTTCCTTTAACCATGTATTTTCCAAAAAGTGTATCTTAATATTAAGTCACTTTTCTTAGAAATATATAATCTCAAATCCTAAATAAAATAGTACTTTAGTACAATCCTTATTTATATCCATAATACATATAACCAAAATACTATTGATACAACACTAAAATGAAATAATTCTATAATAACAACATAAGAACACTAGTAATTCCTCTTTATATGAGGTAGTATCATAACTTGATTATTATCCAATAACATCATTTTTGGTGTACTCTTATTACTGAGACATTGATTCGCGTAGTGTCTCAATGCCTTGCAGACGAAGAATTCTTCTTTTGAAAACTTTTTCATACCCTTGAAATCATGTCCTTTGTAAAGACCATAATCTGGATCCCTTCCACTAGTGCCTGTACCCAGTTCGACACATAACCTCAGGCACATTTCCCTAAACACCAGAGGCTGCTGACTAGCAGTGAAGGCCCTGGTAAGTTATTGGGGAAAGAATACCCTCATTTGGTAAGGTATACAAGGCAATAAAAAACAGTCAATGGAGGAAGCAGTAAACGGCATAAAAATGCTAGAACTAAATAGCAGAAGAAATTAACACATAATAATGATGATAATGATGCAGCAAGTACAATTATCTATGTAAAGTAGCAAACATAACAACATGCAGAAATACAACTGAAAACAAAGTAGGAAAGTAACATTAACTACAGTAACATCACAAGCCTAAGCTTGGTCCTATGCTCTTCAGCTCTAGCCAGCATTCATGTACCCAAAGTAGAAGGACAACAATCCCTATCCACACATGCAACCATATAACCTGTTTAGGCCGAAAGCAGGACCCATATAGGGTGTGAGACTAATCCCAATAGGCAATCACCACGAGATCTGTGCCCTACTGTCAGTGAGTAATATAGCAAAACTAAAGGAAATGAATGCAGCAGAGAAGCAGGAATACACTAAAGTAAACAATCCTACCAATATCCATTCACATTTACGTAACCATTCTATACAATCATTTATCTATCAACCATGAAACCTAGAAATAGTTCTATACTCCCATGGTAAGCAGGTAATCACAATAGGTAACTCAGCAGTCTACATAAACAGCAAGCAGTACAAACCCAAGCTTATTCTTTGGCTTGGTGGACCCGTCACAACCAACCAACAAAAAATCACACTGACTCTCTGGGTGGCTTAAACTAGCAGACCCCTATAGTCCAGTAATCAAACAAGGCACAGACACTCTGTGAAGCTCTCATGTCAATTCCCTTATGGTCTTGCAACGATAGCTACAGACACTATGAGGAAGCACTTACGTCTAATTCCTCCTATGGTCTCAATGCGTGGGTAAACTAAGAACACTCTTAGGAAGCACAAAGTCATATTCCCATAGGTCCTGTGTACGAAACTAAACTAACAGACCCTCTAGGGAAGCACTTTAATCGTCAATTCCCTCTTTGATCTCCCGCACCAGGTTCTCACAGCCCTGAGCAGTCCAGTCGTGCGTAATCGACTGTTAGCACCTCTAAGTATGTTCAGAAACTACTTGGATAATAGCTACAAATGCATCCATAAGCATATAAATAGTTGGCAATACATGCAATCAAGTCAACAGGCATACTATAAAATTGCAAAAAGGGTTGCCTCGTAGGCGAACCGTGCCAAACGACAATCAATAGCCAAAACAAAGGAAACACCCATGGGGTGATCCTCAAACATGCTAACAAGAAATTATTAATCATCTAATAACCTCAAGCATACAATAAATCTAAGGAAGATAACAAAAGATGATCAAAACCCTAACCCGAGATACCCGATACAAGGGTATACGCCACTTTTGCACCAAAAACTCAAAGACATTCAACTTATGGAAACAAACCACCTACCTCAATCCTTGGTGATCGATATTCTTGAACCTCGGCCTGTGAATCGGCCTCAAACGGAGTAAATCTGAAAAAATGTTCAAAACTTTCAACCTCAAATAACTCTCACTAGAGGAAGAAACATGAAACATGTCCGAAGAAGAACCGAGAACTCACCACTGCGATTCTATTACACCCAACAGCGTTCGACTCGGAAAACCAGTGATGAATCGGTGTCTCTGAGAAGAATTGGCACTCTAGTTCGCTCTGGACGTAATTAGGTGGAGAAGAAGATAAAAACAGGGATTTGGCACGACCCCAGTCCGATTAATGAAATAAAAATAAAAGTGCACTGCGTGTACTTCTTGAGTACACGATGTGTAGTCCCCTTTTCCGTACGCCGTATTAATCGGTCTCCACCTAATCACTACACCCCATGTGACTGGCCCGGACACGGCCAGTACACGGACTTGAGCAGAAGAAAAGTACAAGGCGTGTACATTTAAAGTACATGACGTGTACTTACAAAATTTCCAGAATCTCCTCTTTTATCCAAAAACAACCAGAAAAGGAAAAAATACCTGAAAAGAAGGTCCGGGTTCTTACAAACTTCCCTCCTTAAAGAAATTTGTCCACGAATTTCCGTAGAAAGGTGGTGAAGAAGAAACCTCGAACAACTCTGCCCACTGTGATCGCATATCAGCCTCCCTCTCCAAAGTCTCGTCCTACACATGGTCGTGCTGCCATAGCACCCATACCAGAGGAACAGACTAGCCACAGAGTACTTTTGCACTATGATCAACAATCCTCATAGGATGCTTCTCGAATGATGCATCCTACTTCAGATCAACCTCCTTGGGTCTAAAAACATTAGACGGGTCTGAGAAATAGCGTTGAAGCTGAGAAACATGGAAGATGTCTTGCATAGGCTGATATCTCAGAGGTAACTACAACCTATAAGAAACCAGCTCGACTCTCTCCAGAACCTCTAATGGTCCAACGTATCTCGGTGAAATCTTACCATGTCTCCTAATCCTCTTGTGTCCCAACCTCGGGGTAACACTTAGGAAAACTTGGTCTCCGACCCCGAACTACAGAAGTCACCTCCGCTGATCAGCATAAGATTTCTGACGAGACTGTGCAGTAGCCATCCTCTTCCAAATCAACTATATCTGCTCTAAGGTCTCTTGAACAAGATGAGGTCCCAGTAAAGCTGCCTCTCCTGCCTCCAGCCAACACAAAGGAGATCGGCATGTCCTACAAGAAAAGGCCTCATAAGGTTCCATTTGAATGGTCGCTTGAAATCTATTGTTATTGGAGAACTCCACTAGAAGAATATGCTTCTCCCAAGAACCTCCAAAGTCTAGGATGAAAGCTCGGAGCATATCCTCAAGCACATGTATCGGGCGCTCGGAATAGCCATCGGTCTGAGGATGGTATGTTGTACTCAAAAGTACCTGTGTACCAAACGCCCTCTGTAGCCCCTTCCAGAAGTGTGATGTAAAATGTGAATCCCTGTCTTAAATAATGGTGTGTGGAAATCCATGTAGACGCACAATCTCTCGGATGTAGAACCGTCCCAGCTCGTCAACACTAAAGGTTTCCTTGATCGGCAAGAAATGTGAATCCTTCGTGAGCCTATCTACTACAACCCAAACTACATCTTTTCCTCTTGATGATCTCGGCAACCCAGTCATGATGTCCATCACGACGCCGTTCCACTTCCACTCTGGAATGGGAAACTTCTACAAAAGCCCCGCTGGTCGTTGATGCTCTGCATTCACCTGCTAACAAGTAGAAAATCTCATGAAGAAACTAGCAACATCCTTCTTCATACTTGGCCACCAGTACTGGTGATGAAGATCCCGATACATCTTGGTGAT
This sequence comes from Viscum album, assembly GCA_963277665.1. Classification (NCBI taxonomy): domain Eukaryota; kingdom Viridiplantae; phylum Streptophyta; class Magnoliopsida; order Santalales; family Viscaceae; genus Viscum; species Viscum album. The sequence goes on along the minus strand of OY728133.1, from coordinate 184,609,613 downwards.
GCCAGGATGAACTTCCCAAAACGAGGAATTAAAGTCTCGCATCAGCTCCACGTGTATATCTACTGGCACCGATACGCGTCCCTAAAAACACATGATCTCATCCTCAGCAACGGTACACCTGGAAAGAGGGCCCTCTCCTGACACACTTTCCTGTAGTAATAGCCCTTCTGAATCTACAAGCTGCCTCATTCGAACTCGGTCAAGAAGTACAGAGGTAACAACCATAGAAGATAGGAATGTCTGCCCCTATCTATCGTGCTCCTACAAATGCATCTCTGAGAAAAGAGACATCAGTTGCCACTCACTTTTGGCCTCCTAAGCTTCCTGTATCTGAGTTCTCCTGCTCAGGGCATCATCCACTGCGTTGCCTTTCCCAGGTGTATAGGCAAGCTCGAAATCGAAGGACTGGAGATACTCAACCCACCTCTGCTGTCTTAGATTCAGGTCACGCTGCGTGAAGATGTACTTGAGACTTTTGTGGTCAGTGTATACCACAAAATGCTCTCCCAAAAGGTAATGTCTCCAGAAACATAAATCATAAACAACCGCATACAATTCCAGGTCGTGCGTAGGATAATTCCTCTCATGTGGCCTCAAATGTCAAGATCCATACGCAACCACTCGACCCCCCTACATAATCACTGCTCTAAGTCTGATGCCAGATGCATCACAGAAAACTATATAGCTCTTTCCCGGCTCCGGAAAAACTGGGATCGATACTAATGTAAATATCCCCTTCATCTCCTAGAAGACTGAGTCACGGTCTTCTAACAAAACAAACTTCACCCCATTATTAGTGAAGCCTATTAGCAGTGCTTCTAGGCGTGAGAAGTCCTGTGTAAACTGCCTATAGTAATTAGCCAGACCCAAGAAGCACCATACCTCAAATACGTTCTTCAGCTACTCCCAGGTAACTACTGCTCTCACCTTCTCTAGGTCTCCTGATACTCTTGTCTCTGAGATGACATGACCCAGGAAGTGAATCTCGTCCATCCAAAGGTGGCACTTTGAGAGTTTATCATAAAGACGATGCTCCCTCAGTGTACTCAAACCTATCTCAAGATGGGTTGCATGGTCGTGTCAAGTGTGAGAGTACACCAAGATATCATCCACGAAGACCACGAAGAAGGAATCCAAGTTAGGATGGAACACTCGGTTCATCAGCACCATGAAAACTGCTGGTGCATTTGTAAGACCAAACGGGATAACCGTATACTCGAAGAGACCATATCTTCTCCTCAAGGATGTCAGAGGTACATCTGATGGTCTATCGTGCTAATGATGATAACTGGACCTCAAATCAATCTTCGAGAACACCCGAGCTCCTCGAAGCTGATCGAAGAGATCATCAATCTTCGGCAAGGGATATCGGTTCATGACCGTCAACTGGTTCAACTTTCGATAATCCATGTAATGCCTAAGAGTATCGTCTTCCTTTTTTTGCGAATAGGACAGGCGAACCCCAAGGAGAAGTACTGGGTTGAATGAAACCCTTTTCCTACAACTCCTCCAACTGTTTCTTGAGCTCATGAAACTCAGGTGTATCCATCCTATAAGGGGTAATGGACACTGGTTCCACTCCTGGAACGAGCTCAATCGAGAAGTCTACCTCACGCTCCAGAGGAAAACTTGAAAATTCCTCTAGAAAGACATCCGGAAAGCGATCAATAACTATAGGAAAATTTAACTGTGAAGTCCCCTGGTCATCCAGATATAAACTAGAAATATGGGCTGTAACACTGCCCAACCCATGGTGTTCTGGTCTACCTCAGCTTTCCTGGACATCCCATTCACCCTTGTGAAGAAAAGACCCACCCTCTGGTGACGTGAAACTCACCCTGCGGTGATAACAGTCGACAAAGGCCTGAAAAGGAACTAGCCTGTCTATTCCAAGAATGACATCATAACCTATCATCTCAATGACATAAAGATTCCATATGAAGTGACACCCACCAAACTCAAGGGGGAACTCCTTGCAAGGACGCACATTAGAAGTTCTCTGTCCTGAGGGAGTCTCTGCTGCCATGGTATCCTCAGAAGTAAGGGAAGTGAGTATAAGTCACTCTATAGTGTGCACAGAAATAAAGCTATGAGAAGCTCCGATATTAAAAAGTGTATAACATAAAACTGAGGTTACTAGGATCATGCCTCGAACTGTAGAAGGTCCAGGATCCTGCTCCTGATGAATCAGCTCTACTACAAACGTCTGGCCAGTACCGCGGCCCTGTGTAGCATCCTGATATCCTTGAGCTGATCTCCCTTGAGCCTGACCACTGTGTCTGCAACCTCTACCATGGCCTGAACGACCTGAAGAACTCTAGCCCCCAGTCTTCTGTGAGATTGGTAATCCTACTCCTGAACGAGGGGTAGAAACAGATCCTCCTTCACTTGTCGCTGGAAGAAGAAGCCTGCAAAAACGCTGCAGGTGACCCATATTGCTGCAATCTCAGCACTCTACTGGATCCCTCGGGCACTGAGGCTTATTATGCCTGCTATTTCTACACTGATAGAACACCATCTAGTTTCTAGAAAGAATATCTCGTCTACTAGAAGGAATACATAGCTTCCTCGAGTCACCTCGAGTAGACAATCGGTGGCGCTTCCTGCTGTCAGTGTGAAATGACTCAGCCTTGGATGCTGAACCGCCCTGGTCAATAGCTCTAGTATACCTCAGATTTCTTTCAGTGATCAGCGCCTGGTTTACAATCAGAGTAATAGAAGTCAACTGGAAAACGTTAAACTATGATCTGATCTCTGGTTTGAGGCCTTCCTCAAACATCCTCGCAAAAAACAGCTCGTCATTTCCCAGAACGGGAGCGAAACGATGTAACTAAATGAAGCGGGAGGAATAATCCATAACCGAAAGAGTACCCTGCTGCAGGTTCATGAAATCCATGGCCCTGTCGGCCCTCATCATCACTGGATAGAAGTAGTCGTAGAACGTACGCTGAAACTCATCCCTAGCCATATCCTGCTGGTGCCCCGTCTGAGAGACTACGTCCCACCATCTCTTGGTGGAATCTCACAGCATATACGTAGTGAGATTCACCCTACTCTATAGAGGCATCTCCAGATGCTCGAAGATGGTCATCATGGCTTCCAGCCATGACTCTGCATCCTGGGGTCCTCCATCCCCTGTGAAGGTGGGAGGATGGTGCTGCTGGAAGACCCGGGTCAGCTCTGCCATAGTCGGGACAGGATGCTGAACTCCCTAGAAGGTCTGCATGAATTTCATGAAACCCTCTCTGAACTGAGATTCAACACCAGTGTCTGGAATCACTGTAGGTTCCATGTCCAAAACGATGGGTGGAACTACTGGCCGTCCCTGATCAGTCGTATTAGCCATATGATCGCTGCATGGTTCCTGGCATGCAAGAGGAGGATGTCTCGGTGCCATAGCTCTAAAAGACCAAAACACACCTTCATTAAAGATGAACACAGTTGCAACATAAGAGAATAAAATGGAAAAGGAGGGAAAACCCATTAAATCTGGAAAAAATATGACTACACGGCGTGTAATACCACTACACGGCGTGTTTCTCAAATGTTTGCCCAGGGCGTGTAAATTGGCAATACATGGCAGTGTAAACTACCCGACTCCACGGCGCGTTATTAAACTAAATGGCATGTACTGACCCTTTAATCCCTGCCCGGTTACTCCTACATGACTAAGTCACATGGATTGTCCCAGCCAAAGACTACACAACGTGCTTTGAGGAAGACATGACGTGCACTGGACATGCCTTACCTGGCCCGTGTTGTTACCGACACGGCCTGACACCCATTCGACACTACACGGCGTGTTCCTAAGAGACACGGCGTGCACTTGAAGGGAAACCTTGGCCCGTGTTGTTTGTGACACGGTCGGGTACTCGGCTGATCCTTACACGGCATGTTCCGAACAAACACGGCGTGTATAGAAGGGGATAACACCGACCCGTGTTTTTTAATACATGACTGGGTACCTGGGAAAGGATACACGGCATGTGCATAACTAACACGGCGTGTACTAAACACGCATTAACAGGCCCGTGTTGTTAGTTACATGGCCGGAATCCTAGTTAACCACTACACGGTGTGTAATAACGTACACGAAGTGTTCCCGAAACCTTTTACAGCTCCGTGTCCTTGTCCACATGGTCAGGGACATGACCAAAAACTACACGGCGTGTATATATAAAGTACACGCCTTCTATTTTGGGTTTTTCTGGACAGTAGCCTCAGAACTACACCGGAGTCCAGAAAACACAGAAAAAAAGGGTTAAGGTGTCAAATTACGACTTGTGGGGGCCCATACTCCCTATGAATCATATATTGGCATCCTAACAATGCATATAACAAGAAAACAGTACAAGAACTCACGACCCACCAAATTCCGATCTTCGAGGGCCCATAACACCTCTAAGATCAAAGTTTGGGGTCCGTGATTAGAAAGCTCCAATCAATGATACCCTATCAACATAGCAGGTATTCTATCACAGTAGCTATCACAACAGCATGCATTTTCTATCACAAATCCTATCACAAGAGCATGAAATCACTAATGCAACCTAGATTTCAGGGCAATATGCATGACATGTGATATCCTAACATGTGCCTATATGATGCATGAGATGGCATACCCTCATGTAATTAGGTTGCAACAAAATAGAACCACAATCATATAAACAGTAACAACACAAAACAAGTGCATCACCCAACGGTGAAATCAATTAAACTGTAATATTCGCAAAACTCAAAACTTGCAATATTTGAGGTAATCTGTCTTTTTCCTTGTACACGGGTTCGAGAATGCCTAGGCATAGCTATTTACCTTTTACCTATTCCGTCCTATCCCTGTATAATGTCTCTAAACAGTAATTCAATAGAAAAAGGAAAGAACACTCCGTTGATACAACTTTATAATGACCCGAATCCGGAGCCCTTACACTGGTGCCCATACCTGGTTCGCCACATAACCTCAGGAGCATTTCCCCAAATGCCAGAGGCTAAAAACTAGTAGTTAGGGCCTTGGTATGTGATTGGGGAAACTATACCCTCATTGGGTAAGGTATACAAGGCAAGAAACAATAGTCAATGGCGGAAGCAGTAAACAGCATATAAATGCTGGAACTAAACAGCGGAAGCAACGAACATATAATAATTATGATAATGATGCAGTCGATACAAGTATCTAAGGAAAGAAGAAAACACAACAACGTGCTGAAATACACCAGAAAAAAAAGTAGGAAAGTAACAGAAACTCCAGCAGCATCGCAAGCCTAAGCTTGGTCCTATGCTCTCTAGCTCCAGCCCGCAATCACGTACCCAAAGTAGAAGTACCAGAATTACTATCCACACCTGCAACCATATAACCTTTTTGGGCCAAAATCAGGACCCAAACAGGGTGTGAGACTAATCCTAGTAGGAAATCACCATGAGATTCGTGCCCTACTATCAGGGAGTAATATAGCAAAAGTAAAGGAAATGAATGTAGCAGAGAAGCAAGAAAACACTAAAGTAAACAATCCAACAAATCTTCATTCACATTTATTTAACCGTTCAGTACAATCATTTAGCTATCAACCATGGAACCTAGAAACAGCTCTATACTCCCAGGTCAAGCAGGAAATCACAACAGGTAACTCACCAGTCTACATAAACATCAAGCAGTAGAAACCCACGCTTGTTCTTTGGCTTGGTGGACACATCACAACCAACGAAAAAAATTCACAATGGCTCTCTAGGTGGCTTAAACTAGCAGACCCCTATAGTCTAGTAATCAAACAAGGCACAAACACTTTGGGAAGCTCTCACGTCAATTCCCCTATGGTCTTGCAACGATAGCTACAGACTCTCTGAGAAATCACTTAAGGCTAATTCCTCTTATGGTCTCGATGCGTGGGTAAACTAAGAACACTCTTGGGAAGCACAAAGTCCTATTCCCGTAGGTCCTGCATACAAAAATGAACCAACAGACCCTCTAGGGAAGCACTTTAATCGTCTATTCCCTCTTTGATCTCCCGCACCATGTTCTCACAGCCCTTAGCAGTCCAGTCATGCATAATCGACTGTTAACAGCCTTAAGTATGTTCAGAAACTACTTGGATAATAGCTAAAAATTCATCCACAAACATATAAATAGAAAGAAATACATTAAATCAAGTCAACAGGCATACTAGAAATGTGCAAAAAGTGTTGGCTCGTAGGCCAACCGTGCCAAATAGAAATCACCATCCAAAACAAGGGAAACACCCTTGGGGTGATCCTAAAACATGCGAACAAACAATTATTAATCATCTAATAACCTCAAGCATACAAGAAATCTAAGGCAGATAAAAAAATAGGATCAAAACCCTAACTAGAGATACCCGATACCAGGGTATCCGGCACTTTTACACCAAAAATTCAAAGACATTAAACATAGGGAAACAAATCACCTACCTCAATCCTTGGTGATCGATATTCTTGAACCTCGACCTATGAATCAGCCTAGAATGGAGTAAATCTACAAAAACTTTTAAAACATTCAACCTCAGATAACTCTCACAAGAGGAGGAAATAGGAAACATGTCCAAAGAAGAACCAAGAACTCACCACTGCGATTCTATTGCACCTGACAACATTCATTTCGGACAACCGGTGAAGAATCGGTGGCTCGGAGAAGAATCGGCTCTCGAGGTTCCTCTGGACGTAATTAGGTGGAGAGGATTAGGCATGACCCCGGTCCGATTAATGAAAAAAAAATAAAAGTACACTGAGTGGACTTCTTGAGTACACTGTGTGTAGTCCCCTTTTCTGTACGCCGTATTAATCGGACTCCACCTCATCACTACACCCCGTGTGACTGGACCAGACATGGCCAACACATGACCCTGAGCAGAATATAAGTACACGGCGTGTACTTACAAAATTTCCAGATTCTCCTCTTTTTCCCAAAAATAGCCAGAAAAGGAAAACATACATGAAAAGAAGGTATGGGTTCTTATATAATTGGTGTCCTTTTCTCCACACTTATAACAAACTCTCATTTCCTTCAAGCATTTACCGAGGTAGTTCTTTCCACAGTTATCACATATGAGAAAATCCTTCTTTCCCTTATTCCCTTTATCCAGCTTTCTTTCTACCATCCTTTTCTTCTTTGTCTTCCCTTCAAATCCATAGGAAATAGAGGATTGATTACTTATCTTATTAACACATGAAAATATTTATTCAAATTATGATAATACGTGGGATACTATTTACTTTCTAAATTTTGGATTAATACAATTAAATATATGATCCCTTGTACTCTTTGGGTCATGCATATTGTTGGATGTTGCATTCCTTCTATTAGGTTCCATTTCTAAATAATGGCATAAACTTGGTTAGTTTATGAATCACAATTCATAATTCCGAACATGTAAAATACCTAAAGTAAGTTGAAATGATTATGCCTATAATCTCTAATCATTAAATGTATTCTTTGAGAATTTATTTACTCTTAAATCCTTCATAATGGCTAGTAATGAAAATATGAATTATCCTAAGCATATCCCCTAGAAGTGTCGTAACCAAGAGTGTAGCAAGGCCTATTTTCGTACACTAGTTCCTGTTCGAGTCTAGCTCAAAGCGGTGTTTTTGAGTTTTACCACATGGTACATCTGTGCCACAGCTGCCTCTTCCTGTTAATATCCAAATACAGATGTATTTCTTGGAAAACACACAAAATCTCTACAGTACCAAAATTCTAGGATGTTCTTCTATACTAATCCTCAAACTCTATTTTATGGTAAGACTCTCTAATTAGAGTTTATCTAAATATAGTTTCCAAGGTTATTTCTAAACTAACTCTAATACCAACTGTAACGCCCCAACCATATATTTCCAGAGTCGGTGCAGTATTTTAATACATTGGCATGATTACAAGGAATCAAGTCCCGAAAGACAGATAGGTTTATCAGTTTTGGATATGTATTACATACCTGAATGTAACATTACACTTTATAACATACAACACAAAAAAAATAATCCATTGATATTTCCATTTTTCCCGTAGCTTAACCATGCATCTAAAACATAAAACACTTTGTGGGATCTTGGTGAAATAAAACATAAGAATTGGGTGAGCTTAGATTCTTAGTAAGTGTAAATAATTTAGTGGAATCTATAAACTTTTAATGCAATATGTGTAATAAAAACAACAACCTTTTTAAACATAATCTTGAAATAAATATGGAAAAAATAAATCAAACATCACCATATAAACAAGAACATAGATATTATACTAGTCGAATAATCTCAATTAATAACTAATTTCATAAATAGGGAATTCCTTACACCGAACATCATTACCACATAATTAAGGCCTTGTGCCACGACTACAAATAAATTTTTTTAAAGGCCTTGTTCGAAGACACTAGTTTGTCTTATGAGACCTACCAATGAATCGAGGTGCTATAGAGGGCTCCACCCATCACATACTAAGTCCTCTACATTCCTCATATGAAAAATGATTAAACATAACATAAACATTTGTATTAAAACTAGCATACGAAATTTCAATAAATTAACCATAAAACCTGAATGGTATAAAAATATAACATCCACATTCAAACATATCATACCTCATTCAACACAATATGGAAGATTGTATTATAATAAATCAGCCTCAATCAAAAATAACATCTAGTAAAGGATGCTGACATGGTTGAAAATGATGAGTATGACTTGTTGAGAGAAATATCACCTTTTGTAAAATCATTTAAAAGTCCCACATTTATAAAGGAAGTAATTAAAAAGATATTTCTGAATCAAAGTGTCCCATACCACTTTGATACTTTTTAAAAGATTTATTATTTCAACACATTCATGTCTATAAAAATAAATCCATAAATTCATTATTAAAAAATGGTCATTAATTAAAAGGGTTTAGAAAGATAAATCTTTAAAACATTTCAAATGATGATCTAGTTAAATAAACCCTCCCAAAAAAACATAAAATGTTTATATTGAAATCATTTTTTTCTTAAATATTTATATGAATGATAAATATGTCCCAATAAATACTTACACATAAACAACCTAGGATAATAATGAGATTGGGGAAATAACCCATACCTCGTTGTAATCAATCTTGTCATATAAAAAATAGTCAATAACCACAAAATAAATCACAAAATATCATGAATATAAAGATAATCATGATAATATATATCAAATTGTAGTACACAATACACCACATGCAATAAATAAGTGGTGAAAAATGGAAATCTCACGGAATTAAAAGTGAGATAAGAAACCCCTTACCTTGAACATTCCTTTGGTCTAGAGTACATTTAACTTCCTGTATAATGACCATTCTATGTTAACAGATTATTCCAGGACCATATTCATATTTTTTATATCATACATGATTCATTTATGACTCTATACTACCAATTTAATAATTATTTTCATGTTAAAATAACATTTTGTGTGATAATCGCTTTTTTTTATCGTCATATTTTAAATTGTTATTCTTGTTCGTGTCATTTAGGTCATGATTTAAACACTTAAATAATATAATCCCTAATTCATATGTCATATATATTTCAAATATTAATATTTATAATACATATATGTATTAAATGGAAAACACAGTTTATGGAGATGGTAGGTCGTACGTATGCATAAACGCTATTTTTGTTTTCATATCCTATTGAAATGAAGTATGTGAATATGATATATGTAAGTAACTAAATACATACATATACACACATACACATATATATATATATATATCCATTATAATTTATATGTCATATATTACATACTTATTAGTAATATATATTTTTATAATCGTCGAAGAATGGTGAACGTGGAAATGACTCTCATCGCGTCGTGGAGACGGTAATCTGTACGTACGCACGAGCGACAATATCATTTCCCTAATGGTGTGGATTTGGGTGGTATATTAATTTTACAGAGAAATTAGCATGTTATTTTCGCTATTTATATATATATTACTCATCATTATATCCATAAAAAAACAATGTGTTGAAAACAAATTACACCACGACTTGGAGACAGTTAACAGTACGTACGCACGCACGGTGACATTATCATTCATAAGATGAATATAATTATGAATATAGTTGTTCCATATTTATATTATATTCATAGTATATATAATATACTAGATTTATTAATTTATAATGGACACCACAAAGAAAGAGTAAGTGGAAGTATAAGAGGACTTGAAAGAGGGTGGTGAAATCATTACCTCTTCATCAGGTTCTTCCTTTTGATTTGATCAAAAGGGCTTCTTAGGTTGGCTTCATAACTAGTGGAAGGACTCTAGGATGAAGTTAGGATATTTTAAAGGATATTTGGGAAGGGTTTGGCTGAGCCAAATTACTTTGGAGGTGTGAATTTGGGAGAAGGGGATGCGCCCTTTTATAAGAGGGGTGAGGGGCACCTTTGGAAAAACTTAAAATATTATTTTATAATAAATTAATTTTCGGTTTCTAATGGATAAAAGAGGAATTTTTTAAAGTCTAAGGTGTGAAAGGTTCTAAAAAAACTCAACCAATAGCTTTTATACAGGTTTAGGTCACCATATTAACCATATCACATAGATTTAACTCTTAGTTAAATAGTTTGACATTTACCATGTCTCTCTGTATTTTTATATTATATGGTTAATAAATTTACTATAAATTGGCAATAAAACCAAAATTGGTTCATTAATGTCATATATATTTTTATATAAGTCATTTGGCTGAGCCTTAGTTTTGTAGTTATATAATAACAATTAATAATATAATATTTGTTTTAAAAACTCTTTTCCGTCAATTTTGACACTATTTGGTATTATGTTTTTTTTAAATTCATAAAAACATTATTACTTAGAAAAAAATTCATCTAACCAACCCCAATATGTCATATTAAACTATCAAATCAGTGGAATTCATAAAAAGTCAAAAAATTACCTTTATTTGGATATTTATAATATATATTATTTTAATCTTTCATTAATATGGTAACTACTGCATCGTCATTGTCTCATAAATAAATTTAATTATTTAATGTCTAAAAAATATAAATAAAATATGATTATGTACAAAATAATTTTATCTTTATAATTAATATTTATAGTAGAATTTATCTTTTGTTTAACCCTATATTAAAAATGGTTTAGTTATTAAACATGGAATTTAACACTTTTAACTTTTCTTCGAATTAAATAATAATAAATGTACGAATCTAATCCAAGTAAACCTAAAGGATCATATTTTATTCCTAAGTTTGTTTTTGGTTGAATCACACTTATCCAATGGAATTAAGAAATGTGTTAGAGAAATAATAATATCATTTTTACCCTTAATTACCCTATTTACTTTTAAATGGGGTAAATAAAAGTAAAAAGTAACTATTCACCAAAAATTATTTTCATCATATTAAACCAAATTCTACATAATGATATCAATCGTGTCTCTTAGATTTTTTAAATTAAACTCACAGAAGTGGTAAAATTATGTTTTATATAAATTTGTAAATGCTCCTAGGAGGTGGGTAAAAGACGGTAAAAAGTTCATTAAAATTTTATATATCTAAACTTATTATAAAATGACACCAATGAATTACGTTGAACATATATAGGTATTATGTAACTATTTTTAACAAAAATAAATTAAAATAAAATAATTAATTAAATAAATAAAAAGTCTATTTTAAACAATAACTTAGTGTTTTTCTCTATTCATCCAAAATTGAATGTTTATAGAAAAATACCAAAAATTCACCCTAAGATACTTTTGATATTAACAATTCAATAAGGAAGTCTATTTTACTATATTAAAAACATATTAGTTGAATTTATTAATTTAAAATTAATTCCCAATGTCAAATCCCAAATGTGTATTTTTAATAAATAATAACTATCAAAAGATTGACACTTGTTTATGTCCAATTTCAAAGTGAAATTACTTACAATGACCAGAATTAGATTAAATGGAAAAAATGAAATCTATTTATAATTCGAAACCATTAAAATTTAAAATTTATCAATATAAATTAATTTTATTAAAAAAGATTTTTTTCAGTTAAAATATAGTATTTTTCACTATTCACCCAAAATATTAAATTCTTAGAAAAACACCAAAAGTTTACTACAACAAAATTATTATTTCACAGCTCTAAAGAAGAAGTTTATTTTGTAAAATTTAATATATAAAAGTTTAAATATTTTATTTAACAAGGTTTCTCCATTAAAAGGTGGTAAAAGTGAATTGTTTGAAAAATACTTCTTTTATCTGAAAAAATGAATTAGTTCTTACATTATGTCTATGAAACTCATAATATCAATTCTAAAATTATAATTATTATATAAAGTTAAAAATTCAGTTAATACTATTCATAACAGCTTTTGAACGGCTAGTTTGGTAAGTCATGGTGTTCTTGAACTCAGTGTTGTGTGTAGTGAAAGTTATTTAATTACTTTGAAGAAATAACTTACTATGAAATCTTGGGGTGTTACAACAAGGCACAATTCTATCCTTTTTATAGTGAAAAATAATGGTAAATTTTAACTTGTATGGAATATAGGGAATTACCCACAGTCAAGAAAATCATTTATTTTAATATACATATAAATGATGAATATTATATTTTTAAAGAGAAAGTTTTTAAAAGTGATTTTCAAATAAAAGGATTTTCAAATTTTTTTTCCAAAATTAGTAGGATATTTTCAGTATGAATGATTAAAATGATATTTTTATGGTATTTCTACTCATAAATAAAATCAACCATTTTATTGTACTTATGATATACTGTGGACATGATTTATTTTTATCATCCTCATTATTTCTTTGGAGGGTATATGATCAGTTTGAGTATGGATGTGCTATCTTGATACCTTTCACCATATTTCTCTAGATGCTTCACGATTATGTTTTTTGACTAAGGAATGTTTCATAATTTTATATTATTTCATTTTAATATGATTTTTTATTTTTTATTTTTTAGAACTTAATATAAAAACATAAATGGAATTATTATTTTATGGGTATGGATCCGTCTTTATATAGCCCCTCAAACCATTGATTGTCCTCATGAGAAAAATAAATTTCCAAATCTTATGGGTATCTAACAAAATATTTAATATTTCCTTAGGATATATATTGATAGTAACTATTATGAGGATAGATGTTGATAATCTAGACATCCATCATTATTATTTAAATAGTTATGAATTCATTTAATGATTTCATATATGATTATTTTATTAGTTAGAAAATCCATGGTTATATTTTAAATATCATGAGATAATTTATATGAAATTAATTAATTACCACTTATTCGTTGAATATTATGAATATGTTATTGATTAAATGGAATTTGTTTTAGTTATATACCTTGGCATGTAAATTATTTTTAACGATATACTTTGTTGCACTAAAACTTTATAGAGAATTTGATCTCACACTTATTTTATATCCATTCCAATAGAACACATGAAGTGTACAATGTTTAATGTGCAAGGATATTCTAGAGGCAATTAATTGTATTCTAGGAAAAAATATTTTTTATTTTATAGAGGTAATGTATGACTCATATACGTATCTATTTTACCATGAATATTAATCTAATCTATCATTAGGGATCATAATCAATGTATCTTATACCAATGTAATTTTGATGGAACTCACTTTGGGATACATGGGTCTGGTTTTTATTGTTGAAATTAGTGAAACCTTATTTGAAACCTTTGGAAATAGAATTATGAAAACATATATTAGGGAATATAACCCTATGATATAATTTTTTTGTAAGAATATATGAATATCCTGTAATTTTGGAAAGGAATATATTATGTGTTTTTTCCAAGAAAAACATCCCTATAATGATAATACATGTGGATTTGGTTAAGGAACAGAGTTGTCTTGGGGTAATAACATAAAAAAGGAGTCATTGGGCGTTACCTGATCTTCACATGGTGCTCTATAATAGGCCTTAAGGCACTCCAATTTTTAATCTATTGGAAGGAATGCTTAGTATAATTCACATTTTCTTTATAAAATATTATGATTGATTTGAAATAAATATATATATCCCAAGAAACGTTTTAATGATTATGAGATGAGTTGTGCTTATATTTTCAATTTATGATAATTATTTCACTAGTTTTTATATTATTAATTATCTTCCAAATGATATAACTTAATATTTTTATGAAAATAATTTAGAAATGGATCATAGCGTATGGAATAGATACAATATCACTACACATGGTCTAATGTGCAAGAATGATCATTTTATTGACGGTCTTATTCTAATATCCCAGAGGGAATAACTCTCCAAAATATTCTCATTATATAATGACATAGTATCATGTGGTATTAATATACAGAAACCATTATTTAAGTATTATGGAATTGAAGGTGTCATAGATGATAAGAGGATGGTAAAGAATAAAATAGATAAAGGGTAGAAAGGAAAAATGGTTTTCCCCCATGTGATAACAGTATAAGGAAACGTCGTGATACTTTCGGAAAAGGAATAGTTTCTTTCTATATGTTTTGATAGAAATTTCATCATTATTATGATTACAAGGAAAAGATAAATGTTTATTATATATAATACATCAAATATATGGATATGTGACAATACAAATATCAATGTCTCAAGAATAAAATAAATATACCAGAAAATTATCTAATAGATAGTGGTCAAGATTATGTTGTTACAATAAATGAAGAGGAAGACAAAAATTTATTTTGTTATGAATTAAAAATAATATCATTTTAGTATTTTATCAATGATATCCTAGATTTAAAAATAATGAATCTTATAAGGATTTTACTGAAATAATTTTTCTCTGAGGATTTGAATGTGTATGTTGAATAGTACTGATGAAAAATAAATATAATTTGGTGGTTAGTTGATATTCATATAAAGAAAAGGATTGAGGGATGGATAAACCACAATATGATCATGATGTTTCGATAATGTTCTTAGAATAAAGAGATTATTGTTATGGATAATGTAATTTTTATAGTACTGAATACCATAAGATGAATTGTTGATTTTTTGAAAAATTGTTTTATAATACCATTAATGTTGTTTAAAACAACTTTGGATTTAATATATATATCCAACGATATTTGTTTTAAGTAAGTAATAAGAAACCATGCATGTTTTGAATATGGATTTATGGTAATTAACAGTATTAACATGTTTTATAATAATACATGATTTATTTATTCACATGTTTTTATATGTGATGATTATGAGATATTTTATGTTATTTTTGGGATAAATGATAAATTTGTTATGGGAACTCAATAAACATATTTCTAAATTTATAGATCTTAATCTATTAGAAGGGATATAAGACTAACCATTTATGAAATTGTTTAAGTGGAAATTTGGATGAGGTTTTAAAGATTATTATATTACATCAATATATATAAATTTTTGTAAATGAGATAACTTCTGTGGAGAGTTTTTTTAGAAAATATATAGAGACCTAAGGAAATAAATTTCACTTATTTATCGATCATATAACCTGTTGAAAGTGAATTTTAGTGCTTCGGAAAAAAATAATTTTTTGGATATTCATTTCTTATGAAAGGGGACGCATTGGAAATTTATTTACGCACAATCAGAGGATGGAAATGTTTTTATGAAATAATAATAAAATAAGTATGTATATTTACTTAAATTATTAGATGTAAAATGAATTCACAATATCTAGGAAAATTATATTAAACGAAAATGATATCATTATTCCATCATTTATATTGAAGTGATTGTATTTTAGATAATAATGAATTTATGTATTTGAGCCCCTTAAACATCAATTGGTCATTAAATTTCATTTGATCGGGAACTATATCACTCTCTATAATTATTTCTTCTTTTAATCCATGTATATATCTTCACATTATAGAAATTCACTCCTATATAAATGCCTAATTATGTGTTATTCCATATGACATTTGTACATCTTTTTCTCTATTGCTAAGATAATATTTTATTAGACCTTTTACAATGTCAGTTTTTAAAAAATGATATTTCAAAATGTTTAACACATTATTTAAAAGATCATGTTTATATTATAGTAACACAAATTAATAATGGTTGGGAAAATGTAACACTGTGATATATGATAATAAAAACACTAAATTAGATAGATTATGTGACACACAACATCAATAATAAATGAAAATCAGACACCCTCATACAGTATAATATATTTATTTATATATATAAACCATTATAATCAATAAAATTCATTACATAGAAAATAGAGAGTATCTGGAATTACATCCAACACTATGTTTATAATTTTCTACATGCAACGATGAGTGTAGTTTGCATCACACGAAACTCTAAGTATAAACGAAATGTCAAATATTATTAAAATATTATTATTTGCAATATTATTTATAAACATATAGATAAATTGATGTTTAGGAATATTAATAACAAAATTATTAAATTTATTTTTATCTACATATTTATAAAAAATTAGAATCATTTAAAAAAAGATTTTTAGAAAAATGTATTACTCTAAAAGACAGTTTTAACTCAATTTGAAAAAATAATTGTATATTATTTCGTATTAATTTTTGAAAATTTATCTACAAAATTAAACATAATTTTAGTAAACTAAAATACCAAAAATCTCTTTGGGTGATTTTTTTTGGATTTTTCTAAAAACATTCAATTATCGATTAATAGTGAAAAATAATATATTTAAAACTAAAAATGAATTTTAATTTATATAATTTTTAAATATAAATTATATTGTGAATTATTAAAATTTAAAATTAGTGAAATTGGAAAAAAATTAATCCAATTCAGGTAACTAGATCAATTTTCATATTTGATTTTCAGATAAAAACATTGTAACCTTTCGAATATTTTCACTTTAAAACACAGGTTTCTTGTCACATCTATTGGAGTAATTATCAAATTAATGAGTCTAATTCTATGAATTTAGTTTATAATAATTGGTTCCATGTTTTTAATCACAATAATTTATAATTTCTAATATTTTGAAAATAATATTTTTGATGAAACAAAGAGTGAAAAAATAACAAAATATTTGTCGTTGTTAAGGTAACACCTGATATACCATTATATTATATTATAACGATATGGGTAGAAATGAAATATAAAATTTAATGAATGATATTTAATAGACATATTATACTTTTACACATATTAGGATCTATAACGGACCTTTGTGGACCCTTTTTTAATTTAAAAAATGTGGGAGTAGTCAATTATTTTTAAAAAAAACAAGTATGTCCTCTGACCTACTTATAAAAGGTCACCACCTATCCTCTCTTATTAACTCCTTAAAACATATTTGGTTCCTATCATACCTACCCAAATCACATTCCAACATCCGTATAATTATCATAAAATCCTAATATTTGTAAAAAATACTTCCAATGAAGGATTTAGTGAAAACCTAAGTAGGATACCCAAAGCTGTGGTGATGTTCTTCAATTAGAATGTTTATTTTATTTATTTGTCGAACTCCTTCCATTATTAATAAAAATTGATGATATAGTAATAAAATTATCTTTCATATATAGTGATTATGTTATAATAACATATTGACCTAAAACTGTAACACCCCATACATTTTATGGTATTCTTCACTTCAGTACATTATATTCATAGCCTATATATAAT
Source organism: Viscum album (assembly GCA_963277665.1). Taxonomy (NCBI): domain Eukaryota; kingdom Viridiplantae; phylum Streptophyta; class Magnoliopsida; order Santalales; family Viscaceae; genus Viscum; species Viscum album. Next base: position 184,591,961 of record OY728133.1, on the reverse strand, counting down.
AATGAACTATTTCTTTTCAAAAAACACTTGGTTATTTTTTAGATACTCATAACCTTGTTATTTAACATAAAATTTTCCACTTCTATGTTTTGAATTTAAAAAAATGGTCATATAGAGATGTTAACAGTAAGTCATTTGGAGTCGGATAAAACCAACTTGATTTTTTTATGAATATTAACATACCCTTATAAATAGTAATAGGAATAGTAATATGACAATGATGAATAGAAAATAAAGATAATATATTTTTTTCTTAATGAAATAAGATAATGAGTTCTTAATTAATTTTTCAATGTGATATAAAACTAATTATTCCATAAAAATTATTATTATTTTATTTAACAATGAATTCATTTAAAAAGTAAATTAATAATATATAGAAAAATATTTTGAAAAAATGGAGTTCATTTTTTAATTCCTCACATCGAAAAATTATTTGGGGGAATTTCTATATTTTTCTAAAATACTTGAATTTTTGTGAATAGTAAAAATATATTTTTGAGCATTCGTTAGATTGAAGACATCATAACGATGAAATAATTAAATATAAAAAGCTGTTAGACTTGTGTATAGTAACATATTACATGAGGTGTCCCATGTGCCTATCATCATGGGAAAATACCATCGTCAACCCCACAGTTTTACAAAAACCCCTAATGTGGTGACTCTTTTAATTAATGAAAAAATCTCTCTTATTTACTATAAATACCCTCTCATAGATTCTTTTTCCTTCAATAAAAATCCATAATCTGTGATTTTATAGAATATTAATTTCCCTATAAATCCTCCCATGGTGTCCTCAATCCCCCAGGGTCCGAACCATCATGTTTGGAGAATTACTCTTCATGGTAAGGGAATCTACCACCCTTCTCCTTTCGTAAAACTTCCATTTTATGTTTTACCTTTTATTTTTAATTGGATTATGTTGGGATATTTCATTACATATTCCTATTTCTAACAATATTATTTAATATTTATGAGTTACCCCATTTCTGTCATCAAACTAATTTATGAAATTTTATGTGATGTCGTTAGGCTGCCGAATTTTCGTGAGAGATTTCTCAATTTTTCATCAATTTTGTACTCCTTTATTTTTTACTTTTTTACTCATCTCCCATAATCCAAATACTATGATAATTCATATACCTTACATGAAATTGAATTATATTATTCTAATGGAATATTTCATCATCATATCTCTTTACCCCTCATCATATACCAAAAATGAGAACATCAACCAAGATGTGTTAATTTATCAAAATCAAGGTTAACAGGTTCTCAATTTTCATTACCAAGCTCAATTCTGGTCATGAAACTATCTATATTGTTGAAATATATCAGAATATATTAATTTCATCTCATTAATGTGTTTTAATCCTTACACAATCATAATATAAAATAATAACACAATACAAGTTCATTATGAACAAAACCACCAAGTCGATTCAAACGTTTGTAATTAACTGTTAACTAATGAATCATCATCATGGTATATAACCTAAAAAATTATAATATCATTTATATCACATTATTTTAAATAATAAGATATATTTACAATTATATATTTTTTACCACATATCAAATGAATGTCCATTCACGAATACAATTAAATTGATCACGAAACCCAAGGAAGAAAATACTTCCAAGAAAATAAAACTGAACCTATTAAACTCATAAAAGGATCCATGAATGAACATAATAAGCTTATACTAAATCAATTAAATTTACATGAGGTTCTGTACTTATTAATTAAGGAAGCTAATTTTTATTATTCAGGTCCTTAAAACTAACGAAGAACACACTCGAGCATAAGGTAAGAGGATTCTCACCTCACTTTTAATTCTATGAGATTTCCATTTTCACCAATTATATATTTTGCGTGGTATATTTTTACTACCATTTGATATATAATATCATGATTCTATTTATATTCATGGTATTTTTGATTCATTTGACTATTATTGACTTTTGGTTATACGATTCAATTGATTACAATGTGGTAAGTGACTCTGTCGGAATTTCCATTTCGTTGAGAACTACATGGTATTATGCACCTAATCATTCTTATGTGGTGTATCTACTTCACATTTGAGATCTTTTTTCAATTTAAATTATAATTTTGGTAAATATTTTCTTTCTTGTCGCATGGATATTACTGTTTCTTTATGTCGTATACTATTTCACATTTGGTGTTAATTTGGAAATTTGTTTTATTTATGGAAATATAAACAAATATGAATTCTCTAATTTATATAAATATTGAGAAAGAATATTTTACTAGTATTAAATTTATTTATAAAGAATTTCTTGGACTTATAAGAGTAGTTGGGGCCTACTGTATCCCCTCGATGAATCGACAGGTCTCATGAGACAAAGTCGGTTGGCGACAAATCCATAGAGTTTGTTTCCAAAAATCCGATGGGTTTTACCCACATAACAAAACTGTTTTAATGATATTATGGTATCATGTGATAGATACATGATGTTGAATTAACAATCATTCACTTTATTCATTATCAGTTATTACTATCCATGAGGTTTTTACTGCGACAAAATATATGGATGCAGTTTCATTCTTAGTTTATTAATGGCATATGTTTTTAATTTATTCTCTATGCCACATTAATTAGGTCAAACTGTTTATGATTCACTTATTATTAAATTCATACTTCTAGTATTTTTACCCCTTATGGAGTATTTTATCTCAACCCTTTCATTTTTTTCCTTCATTTGGTTATGATGAGGAGATCATTTATTGAGTTTTTGTGGATGATGTTTCTATTTTTGGTTATGTATAGTATTTTTTAAACATTTACAATATAATTTGAGTTACATCAATATATCTAGTTTCTTCAAGACTACTAAAATGAACATTCCTTCAGGATTTAATTCCTTCTAACCATGATAATAAATCAAGTAATCCACTGACTCCAGTCTAGAGGGTTCAGGGTGTTACAGTTGGAATCAAAGGAAGTTCAGTAGAAAACATGAAAACTAGATTAGAAGATGTAGTTTAGGAAACAAATACCTTAGGTAGTCATTGAGGAAAAACATTCAAGAACATCCTGGAATTTTGGTGAGGAATGAATTATGTGGATCTTTCTATAAAATGCATCCCTGTCTGGATACACACTGGTAGAGGTTGCCCTGTCACAGATGTACGTAGGAGTGAAAACTCTAACAAGAAGTTTCGAACTTGAATCGAGGTATCCTGGTACAAGAAAATAAGCCTTTCTACACTCGTGGTATAGACACTCTTGGGGGATATGCTTAAGATAATTCACATTTTATTTACAATCCCTTATGAATGATTTTAATGTAAATTTTTACTCATAGAAACCATGTTTATGAGATTAGTTATTAATAGAATTTAAATCTATGTTATGTTCTTTTATATTTGAGAGTCATAAACTAATCTACTGTATGTAATTATTTCAAAATGGTGCAATGTTGAAGAAGGGTAATCAATACTCATGTGAAATGTATGGATTTATCCACTGATCATGTCAACATAGTCAGTGGTGGAGTAGATTAGATCATGACCATATTAGAACAACTTCCTCACATTGTAACAAATAAACATTCAAAACCGGGTTTAGATCTTTTCATGGGGAAGAACCCCCCATCATTCAGCAAGACTACTAATCTAGTGGTTTCTGAGCAATGGATCATGTCCCTTGAAAAGATATTCATGTCATTAAGATACAATGAAAATTAAAAGGTAGTACTGGTAGTATATTGTCTCACAGGCGACACCGATCAATGGTGGTCCTTGATTTATAATACCATAGAAGAAGAAGAAATATAAGATATAGAATGGAGGACTTTTATGGGAATATTCTATGAAAAATATTTCCCACATTAGAAGCAAATAGAAATAATGATGAAATTCCATGGCATAATGCTGAGGGAAGAAGGAAGTGTGGCAGATTATGAGGTTACCTTCACAAGGCTAGCCAGGTATACCATATATTATGTAGGTGACTCGGCAGACAATACTGATCATTTATTTGAAGGTATTTAGCGAAGTCTTCGAAGGGAACTGGATTCTCAAACATTTTCCATCATATGAAGAAATTTTATCAAGTTCCATCAAAATGGAGGAGAAATATGCTATATCAAATTTGTTCAAGGGTATCCAAGAAACAAAGTGGTACTCTGATAACCATGAAAAAGGTGAAGCTCTACAGAAGAACAAGGGAACGGTGAAATTTTCATTATGCAATAACTGTATAATGAATCATCCCAGGAAATGCTTGAAATGCATGGTAGCATACTACAAATGTGGAGAAAAGAGTCATTTATCTAGTGAAGGTATGGGAAATAATTATGTCAATGATGTTCAATGCTAAAATTGTAGAGATATGGGACACTATGAAAATGAGTTTATTAAGCACCATGGAAAATTTACTTAGAAAATGCCACAAGAGAACGGGAATGAAAATTCAATTACAACCATGTAGTTTTAAGTTCCTAATGATGTGGTGTATGTTACATTAATTTTTTCTTCAAACATAGCCAACAATTTATTTGATTCTAGCTCATCACATTAATTTATATCTTCCTACTTTTCCTTTTAAATTAGACATGTACATTTAGATTTAATAATGGATTATCAGTCCAAACTCTTCTATAATGCATCATTGCAACAAAGGCATGTCAATTGGTCCCCCTAATTACACATAAATGTGCTTTAGTTTCTAAACATATCATCATACCAATGACTAAGTTTGATATAATTCTCAGTATGAGTTGGTTTTCAAATTAAGATGTGAAGACTTATTTCAATAATAAGGAAGTTAAAATCTTTTAAAATGGTGTATAATTCCTTATTTTTAGAGCATAGACCTTTCCATATGATTTTTATCTAGATCCACCCCCAATAGCTCAACTGAATTCAATTCATGTAGAGGAATACAACCTAATGTGTATGGGTGAGGAAAGAAATCTTCAAATTGAAGATGTACATATAGTGCAACAATATATTGATGGATTCCCATTGGATTTACATGGACATCCTCCTATACGAGAAGTTGAGTTCTCTATTGATTTAATTCTTGGTGCAAGACCTATATCAAAGACTCCTTGTATAATGGCCACTGTAGAGATAGTGGAGATAATGAAAAAACTAAAGGAATTGAGTTACCAAGTATTTATGTGACCTAGTTTTTCACAATGGGGAGTGTCAGTAATATTTTCCAAGAATAATTATCGATCCATGTGCTTATGCACTGAATACAGGGAAATTAATGCTATTAAAATAATTAATAAGTATCATCTACCACAAATTGATGATTTATTTGATCAGCTTCATGGAGCACAATACTTTTTTTAAGATTGAACTTCAATTCAGATACCATCTTCTGTGTGTGAGGAAGGAAGATATTCCTATGATAGAATTTCAAACCATGTATGGGAATTAAAAGTTTACAGTGATGCCTTTTGGACTAACTAATGCACCAACTATTTTCACAAATTAAATGAATAGAGTTTTCAAGAAATATCTTGATAATTATTTTGGGGAATTCATTGATGATATACTAGTATACTCAAAAATCTATGAATACCATGATACTCACTTGTGGATTATTCTATAAAATTTTAGAAAAAAATGAATTATATATAATGTTTAGCTAGATAGAATTCGGGATTCAATCAGTTTATTTTCTAGTATATATTGTCTCAAAGGATAGAATCCTAGTTGATCCTGCAAAGATAAAAGAAATCCAAGAATGGTACAAGCCAATGAATATAATTGAGGTACAAAGATTTATTGTCTTAGCAGGTTGCTATAGGCAATTCGTTCAGAATTTCACCCAACAGGTTAACCGTATAACCAATATCACACATAATAGAATTATGTTTGTGTGGACGAAAGAATGTACATAATGCTTTGAATAATTGAAAATTAGATTGGTTAATACTCTAATTTTGACTCTTCTATCCGGAAGTGATGGATTTGTAATATACATTGATAAATCAAAAAATGGGATGGGTTGCGTCCTTATGAAAAAGGATAAAGATATTTCATATGCATCAACGTAGTTAAAGACTCATGAGAAAAATTATTTAACTCATGATATTGATTTAGAAGCTATAGTCTTTGCTCTGAAAATATGGATACATTATCTTTGCAGTGAAAAATGTGAGATATACACAAATCACAAGATATTGAAATAGATTTAAAAATTAAAATAACTCAACATTTTGAAAAGGAGATGGCTCGAGTTACTCAACCATTATGATTGTTCAATACACTACGACCTAGGAATGGAAAATAAGTTGATAGATTCATTATATAGTAGTGATCATGGACTTCTCACTCAAATGAGGATTGAGAGGGATCCTATATTATTGGATTTAATAATGATTGATAAAGGAATTGTTATAGAAGGGAAACATATTTACTCTTTAAAATTATTTCTAAACCATATTTACGTGATATGATAAAAATAACTCAATCTAATGATGAAAATATATACAAGAAAATTTATGTTGTTAAGGATGAGAGATTGGAAGACTTCATGTATGAGGAAGGATATCTGAAATTTGAGATGATATTATGTGTTCCATAAGTACCTGAGCTAAAAAGGGAACTATTAGACGATGAAAATATCTCAAATTTCTCTGTACACCCTAGTACCACAAACATGTATAGAGATCTGAAGGAACTTTTTTTGTGGGATAATATGAAGAATGAAATTTATAACTACGTGTCAAGGTTCCTTGTTTGTAAAAAAGTGAAGGCAGAGAGATAACATCCTAGAGGGGTTATGCAACCTCTACCTATTCCTATGCTGATGTGGGATGAAATTACAATAGACTTTTTCACTGTACTATCGAGGACACTAAGAAGGAATAATGCAATATGGATAATTTTTGATCGTCTCACAAAATTATTGCATTTCATTACTATAAGAGAGAATTTTCCACTTGATAGACAATAATGAATTTATATTATTAAAGTTGTAAGGCATTAGGGTGAACCTCTATTGATTATGTCTAATCAAGATCCCCAGTTTACATCAAAATTCTTAGGAATTCTCTAGAAGGCTTTGAATACTGTTCTTCATATGAGTACTTCTTATCACCCCCAAACCGATGGACAACTTAAAAGGACTATTCAACTATGGAATACATGCCTATATCTTGTTATCTTAACTTTCAAGGTATGTGATATCAATACATTCCTTCGGAGGAATTTTCCAACAAAAATATTTTCCATTATTTTATTCAAATTGTTCTATATGAAGCATTATATGGAAGGAGATGTCGAACTCAAACTTGTTGAGAAAATGTTTGTAAGAGGAAACTTATAGGTCCAGAATATATAGAAGAAACCAAGACAATAGTAAATAAAATCGAAGCCCATATTAGAGAATCTAATGTAAGAAGAAGACTTATACTGAAAAATAGAGAAAAGATTTAGAATTCCAAGTGGGAGATCATGTCTTTCTGAAAGAATCTCCATGGAAGTGTGTCGTAAGATTCAGTAACAAAGGGAAAATGAGCCCCAGGTACATCAGACCATTTGAAAATCTAGAATGAATTGTAGTTGTATCTTACCTTTTATCAATGAAACAAATTCTATACAATGTTCATTATGTTATCCATGTGTAATTATGGAAGAAACACATGCCAGACCGAATGCATGTACAGACCTATGAAGAGATTAAACAGGAACCTGATTTGTCTTACTGTCAAGATCCTATCAGGATTTTTGACACAAGGGAGCAGGTAATGAGAAATTGGAAAATTCATCTATTAGAGGTTCTTTATAGAAACCATAATATAGAGGAAGCAACATGGGAACCTAATGAATCTTTGAAGAATAACCACACACATCTTTTTAGAGGGATTTATTTAGGAAAAAATTTGAGGATGAAATATTTGAACGATGGAATAATATAACACCACAAACATTTAAAGGAATGATTCACATAAATATAGTTTATTCATTTTCTATATTTCATAAAACAGTGTGTTCCATTGAAAAAACACTTGGCTATTTAGAATATTTTCATAACCAAGCCATTAAATATAAATTTTCCACTTCAATGTTTTGAATTTCAAAATATGGTCATCTAGTGTTGTGACGAGTAAGTCATTTGGAGTCTGATAGAAGAAAATTGATTTTATTAATTTATAGTAGCATACCCTTATAAATAGTAATATGACCATTATGAATAGTAAATAATGATAATATTTTATTTTCTTATGGTAATAAAATAATGACATCTTAATAAATTTTACAATGTGATATAAAACTAATTATATCCATAAAATTGTTATTTTTTGAATTAACTATGATTTTTTCAAAATAATAAATTAATAATATTAAGAAAATTATTTTCAAAAAATGGAGTTTGTTTTTTGAATTCTACACGTTGAAAAATGGTTACAGCGATTTTTTTGGATTTTTCTAAAATACCTGAATTTGTTTTAATAGTAAAAATATAGCTTTGACTTTTTAGTAGTTTAATGACATGATAATGACATAATAATTAAATATAAAAGGATTTCTGACTTTTTTATAGTAACATAAGACATGATTTTTCCCAATTGTATAAAACCAAAGGTAAATAACATGGGCATGCCTTGGTTTTGAAAAAACCACTAATGAGGGGTCCCTTTTAATTAATAAAGAACTCCCTCTAATTTACTATTAATACCCACTCATACCTTTGTCTTCCTTCATTAAAAATCAATATTCCTCTAATATCTGGTAGTTATACCTCCCTATAAATCCTTTTAATGTTTCCTCAACCCCCAAGGTCTCAACCATCACGTTTTGGGAATTACTCTTAAAGGTAAGGAAATATACCAATCTTCTCTTTTCTTAAAGCATTAATTATATGTTTTCTCTTTTATTTTCTATTTGATAATATTGGGATATGTCATTCAATATTCCCCTTTCTGTCCATATTATGTAAGAGTGATGAGATACCCACTTTATATCAACAAACTATTTTATGAAATATAATGTGATGCTGTTTGGCTTCCGAATTTTAGTTAGAGAATTCTCATTTTTTTATATTTTCCATTATGTTATTTTGTACTTATTTACTCATCTACCCTAGTCAAAATGATATGATAATTACAGTTCATTACATGAAATATAATTATATTATTCTAATGGAATATTTCATCATCATCTCTTTTTCCCTTCCCCGCATTCTAAAAATGAAAACATCGTCCGAGATGTGTTAATTTATCACATTCAAGGACTACAGGTTATGAATTTTCATTACAATGTTCAATTATGATCATGAAACCATTTTTATGGTTGAAAAAAATCATAATAAAATTATTTCATCTCATTAATATTCAAGAATCTGTACACATTCATAATATAATATAATAATACCAAACAAGTTAATTTTGAACAAAACCACTATGTTAATCCAAACGCTTGTAATTAAATTTTAAATAATGAATCATCATCATGTTATATAACCAAAAATAATTAAAATGTCATTAATATGTCAGTATTTTGATTAATACGAAATATTAAAATAAATTTATGTTTAACCATACATCAAATTAACTTCCATTCACAAATTAAAGAAAAAAGATTGTGAAAACCAAGGAAGAAAATGCAAACAAAACAATAAAACTGAACCTCTTAAACCCATAAAAAGGTCCATCAATGAACCTAATAAGTTTATAGTAAATAAATTACATGTATAAGAGGTTCTATAATTTTTAATTAATGAGGCTTAATTTTATTATTTAGGTCATTAAAACAAACGAATAACACACTCGAGCATAAGGTTTGGGGTTTCTCATGTCACTTATAATTCCATGATATTTCAATTGTTAGCCACTTATTTGTTGTGTGTGGTATATGTGTACTACCATTTGAAATATAATATAATTATTCTCTATATATTCAAGGAATTCTGTGATTTATTTGGTGATTGTGAACTTTTGTTCATACGATTCTATTGATTATAGTGTGGTAAGTGACTTTGTCTGAATTTCCATTTCATTGAGACCTACTAGGTATTATGCAGCTATTATTTCTTATTGTGGTGTATCTACTGCCCATTTGAGATCAATATTCCTTTGAAATTTAAATTCAGGTAAATATCCATTTTTTGGTACCATAGATATTACCATTTCATTATTTCGTATACCATTTCATGTACGGTGTTAATTTGGCAAGTTGTTTTAACAATAGAAATATTGATTAATATGTTTTCTCTACTCTATACCGATATTAAGAAGGAAAATTGTTCTTTTATTAAATCAAGGTATAAAGAATGAATTGGACTTAATGTGGTGGGTGGGACCCTCTATAGCCCTTCTATGAATCGACATGTCTCATGAGAAAAATCAGTTGGAGACAAACACTTTGAATTTATTTCCAAAAATTTGACTAGTTTTTACCCATAGAACTAAACTGTTTTAACAATGTTATGGAATCATGTGCTAGATACATGATGTACAATTAATAAGCATTCACATTATTCATTATCAGTTATTACTATCCATGAGTTTTTGACTATTAAAAAATCTATGGATGTAGTTTCATTCTCAGTTTATTAATGGCATGAGTTTTTCATTTATTCACTATGCTCTATTTATTATGCCAAATTGTTTATGATTCACTTATTATTGAATTCATGATTCCACTATTTTAAACATTAATTAGAATTTGATCTCAACCCTTTCATTTTTTTACCTTCAAAAGGATCTAAATAAAAGATCATTTATGGAGTTTATGTGGATGCAGTTTTTAGTTTTTGTTCCGTATTGTATTTTGTAACCACATTCAATGTTAATTGAGTTACATCTATGTATATAGTTTCATCAAGACTACTAAACTGATCATTTCATTGAGATTTCATTCATTATAACCATTCTAATGTAACTATTAATTCATTGGATCTGGTCTAGAGTGGTTGGGGTGTTACAAAAACTACTTCAACGTCTATTATATGGGTGGTGAAATCATCATCATTATGTGTATGATGAACTACCGCCTCAATAACCAAGATCATTAATTTTTATATTTACACCATTCGCGGTTTGATTTGACGATGGATATAATGAAAATATATGATATTGATAAAAATATTGTACATATGAATTAAATATTTTAAACATTAAATTTTTTTACATTCCATTCCAAATGGGGTATAGTAACATCGCTAGATGGTACGGTGGACTACCGCCTCATTAAGCGTTGTGATTTATTTTACACAATTTAATTACATGGAATGTAATAATATTCTAGAAAGTTATAATATGAGATATAAATGACCTAATTATTATATTAATGAAATATTTATTACTTTATCAAAATAATATGTAAAAATTTCGTCCTCACATTTTCACTCACTTATAGATGATAACAATGTTTGTTAACTTGTCGGTTACTGCCTTCAAGAAGTGATTTGAATCTCTTTTCACAATCACACCACATGGATAATATATATAAGTGTATAATGTGTTATATATAATTTTATTATAATTATGGGAATATGATATATTACATATCTTCTTTCCATAATGATCACTGAAAATAGAAATGTTACTGAAGCATATGTACGACCTACCATCTACATGGTCATAACGTACATCACATTTCATAACCATTTTCATGAATTGTTATAAATGTATATTTTAGATATGAATATTATAATTATTTAATTATTTTTGTTGGAATCCTCATGTATTAATCATGTTTTAATGATCACAAATCCTATTTAGTCTCCAAACCATGTTAAATCTATATAATCTATCTCATATCAAAAGTAGAGTTGCTTAGTGAAAGTTATCCTAAGCTCTTAAGTGATATACGCTCGGTTTGGTTACTATATACTATCTATTTATTCACTTTATAATGATTTCTATGACAAATTATTAAGCATAATTTATTCCCTGAATATTACTTCTTAAGTATGAATACATATTTTTTTATGTAATGTGACACTATGACCATGAGACACCATGAACATTTTAGGATTCTGGGGCCCGCAGCTGAAGCCGGTGGGCTATGGATTTTAAAAATTTTCATCGGTGGGATGACAGAACATGTTGTCGCTGAGGATCCAAGCCCCAGAGTGGTCAGAGGATCTCACATAAATTGAAAAGAGCACAACTTTAAAATGATAACATACCTATTTCAAATCCAAAGGCACGATCGACCACAACTAGACGATGGTGATAGTTGCTTGAAGGATCCAAATTAAGTTCCCAATAGATCATCCACACATGATCCAAAAATCTGCTGGTGCGTCGATCGTCAAATTCTGGGTGCTAAAGCCATGATCCGATGATGCTTTCGACGTCTCGACGATCACCACATTGAGATGCATATGATGTGAAAGGGAGATCATTATCCGGGCATCTTGGATCGAGAACTTCTATCTCTATAGAATAGGTGGAGAGAGAGGCCTTAGATTTCACTCCATGAAATGAGTGAATATTTAATTTCACACCAAAGAGAGATAACATACTCTCTTATTTATAGTGTAGTTGAGAAATATCAGGTTGGGTTCCCCGGCCCTGGTTTATTTCAACGCCCACTAAATAAATAATTTTGACGGACTAAACTGTGCTGGAATTATTTATTATTTTTATCACATAAATGTAATATATATGAAGTATATTACGTGATAAAATCCGAGACCTTCAACTCTACTTGTTGTCCCACTTAATATGAAACAAACCATGAATATTAAAATAATATCCGTTTGATTCATAATTTTCTTGTATTTACTGAACTCGTAAATACATTAAATAAATTCAATCCCAAATATTTTTTACTTGAATATTAATGAATTTATTAAATTAATTTGGTGATCAACAACTTGGACAATGCTCGGACCCTTTGGTGGGGCCCACTATGTCCATATACCTATTCAACTGAATAGGGTGGATTCTTGAATAAACCTTTTTATGTGACCCTCTAGGTCCTTATCTTGATAGTTGTGAATAAAATCCACAGACTAAGAGAAGAGTCTAGAAACTCATCATGGCCCCTAAAGATATAAGGATAGTCATTGCAATGACTATCATCCAACGAACACAAACTATGTACTATAATATATTTTTCATTGAATATATCATAAAGTAGGATGCACTCTTGTGTCATCATCCTTATCTTGCTTTATTATTTGGTGATCTATCCGGATGGATTTTCCCTTCTACTGCTATGGAAAAAGATTTGCGAAGGTGGTGCCATCCTGATCAACCAAGACTGAGATATACAACTTCCGGAACTTGGAAGCCACAATTCCTTTTTTGACCATTCATCCAACGTCATACCACCAATGACACACCCAACACAAACTACCTCTCCCGGACATCACTACCATGGTTTTTGTCTTGCATCAAAGTATGTAATCAAATGATACACCTTGGTAATGGTCTCAAGTTAGAATACCAATAAACATGTTCGTAGGTAAGAATGACCAATGACACCCAAAACATGTGGTGTTCCTATTGACAGGTTTGTCCTATTGATCTCACTACTAGATATCACCAAGCGCGAACTTCATGAGAAGAAGTCTCAATACTTATGATCCCCAGTTCCTGATATTCAGACATCTACTGGGTCGAGTCAGTAAGATGTATCTAGACTATATAACATATATTTATGATCAATGTCATTGTATCTCTAGGTTCTCATTATAGCCTGGGATTTTCTATAACCTCTTCACACGAAAATTAACCATTGGAAATTACCATTACTATAGTGGACGCAGAAAAGTATTCACTGTAATGGTATGATAACATCAGGCATATCTAACTGTACACATGATATGGTAATCAAAAATTACTTCATAGTTGGTTCGAGGGCACCCACTATTTCAAAACTCCCACTTTCACTAGCGCCAACATGCTAACTAAACTTGTTATTTACTAACATGGTAAATACCATGCTTCTACTGAGTAATGGATTTAATTGCTGGGCCTTCCACATTTTCTCCGCACCACATTTCTGTTATAGGCGACCTCATCATCTTGAGTAAAACTTCTCAACATAAGGTATCCCCGAGTATATCACTTTTTCCATTTTCATAACTTGACAACTTGGCTAGTAAGATTATCATAATTCTCATTATGATAATACTTTTCTCACTAAGTGTTAATCCATGAACTAGAAAAAATCGTTGCTATTGATAACTACTGCAACGTACTCGGTATTTGAAGGTATGGCTACCTTTATCTTTTATGAGATTGACTTGCTCATCGCCTTTGCATAACTTCGATACTAGATCCAATCAATCTAAGGATTACTAGTTTGTGTCCAACAAGAACTAGTATACCTTCCTCACTATATTCCAGGTACATATCATTTGTACATTCTGAAGTACAAGATGATAGTTCTGACTGTATTACTTGTAGTGCTCCTAGAAATAATTCATATCTTCCTATAATAAATTATATACTAGAAATATCGATTATTGTACATAATATGGAATATGTGATTGATCCATTGCTAAAGAGTATGACACTCAACTCATTACTTTAATCTCTTTCTATGTTCCAACATGTTAACTTGAAGAGATTAAGCAATGTGACATAGGCAACAATTCATCACTTGAATTGTTCCAACTTGTTTTTTTAAATTCAATTTCACTATATGTAAGATATTGACTTGGACCAAGCAACCTATGGATCTACCTTAGTAGATCCAGTTATCTAGAAATTAGGTTGCTAATTTAAGTTAATCATTGGATAATTTCTTTTAACCTGATATTATCTAACTATAATACCAAAATATGTTTTCCAAATGTTGCCAAACATATTTCACGAGGAAAACATTGTCACTCCCACTAATCTTTGGTAGACATAAAGAAAAGATTCATTTATAATGAATGTTCTAAGATATTGTTACTTACTTTAATCAATACTGGATTTCCGTAACTTGAAACCCTTATTGGTCTCATTTGATGTCATCATATCTTTCTAGTTTCATCATATAGACACCTTCCAAGAAATATGATCTTGATATCCATTGGCCAAAAAAGAGATCATAGAAGGTTAGCTATGACAAGTAAAATTCTAATTGATTTAGGTGTAAAGATTTTGTATAACCAATCGTTCCTTATTGGTACCATTCTGGTACCATCCATGTATCTTATTATTTGAATACCCACCGTAGTATTCAATTTATAATCCCCAATTCAATTTCATAGATGGAATCCATTATTGAATTTTAATTGATCTTTTCAATATTATCTCAATGCCTTATAATGATCACATGTAGGATTTATTATTCTTAATGAATAATTTATCACTGAACACGGTGAATATAAAACCATCACCATGGTTTCATTCTTCTTATGCAGTATGTGTCACTGGAACATGTCTATTCCACTGTACTTGTGGAATTGTTCCTATTCCAAACATTTCTGCATCTCGTGCATTGACTAGGTCCAAGTCAATTCAGATCCAACTATCTCCAATAGATATGTGATCCCTTATATAAAAATATAGTCTAATACTTGACTACATATTTTCTATCATAGGGATTTAGGTAATATCTTAAGCAACTGTTAGGATAATTACTTTAGATGCACAACGTGTTTAACTTGATGCATGTTTGTTTAAATTTTAACACACACATTGCATCTAAACACGTCCTATGACATGATGGAATTTCCATCATACTATGAATTGTATGATATCCATTTGTCATTTTAGTTGGAATATTGGTTATGGGTTTAAGACATTATTTGCAAATCAGATCTTGAAATATAATGGAAGATATTGTAGGTTGTAAAATTTATACAACATACATCATAACTTCGATGCATAAAATGTGGGTTTAGTAATTTCTACACGCTGCATTTTGTTGATCAATGTTATTATGTATGACTCATCATCGATCCTATTTATGAACATCATTAAAGTGATGTAGATAATGTATCATGTGTTTCGAAATTACTCCACACTATATTATAATGATTCATGATAGTTTGGTCAAGATATTATTCGACATGCTGATTTGAAGCAACTCATATCTTCTTACCAAACTTATACATCAATGGAAAATTACTTAATGACTTAAAGGAATCATATGATGTATCCTTAACTCTTTCTTTCATTGTAATTGTTCACACTATCTTCTTGAACTAACCTTATAAAGCTATGTGGCATACATTTATTTTTAGAGGATTCTTTGTCCAAACAATTGATGTTAATAAAACCAAAGGTGTTTAGCTGTGCCGAGCCTAAATACCAAACTAGTAATATAGTTGACATCCATATCTATTTTTACTTGACAAATAATCATATTGCCACAACTGGGTTGGTCTTACATTTGATATTCATCGTGTATTGCCATTGATTCCAGTTGCAGTGAACTATTTGTTGAGTATGTTACTAGAAACAGGATTCAATCCAAAACATTGAATAATATCTCATCATGTCCAAATGAGCACATGAGGTAAATGTTTTTGTTTATACTCAATAACATGTTCAGTTTGAGTCAATCACTTGGCAATTAGATGTTATGTGTTTCTCAGCACTGACTTAGGAATCACTCTTTCTTAGCTGTTTGGAGAAGACACTTTACTTCTAGTAATGTTTCTCTACATTCTTGGTTACTGTACTTAAATAAACATATGTTATTGTCATATTATATTCAATACCATATAAGTATGTTAAAAACATTAATATGTTTGATGAATATAAACTGAACGAGAAGCGGGTACTTGCTTCTTGTATTTCAGTTTTTAAACATCCATGAATTAATTTCATTATGTGATGTAAATACCCTCATTTTGAATAACCAACCACTTTAATTTTAAGGAATTGACGAAGGTGCCTTTGGCGTATGTTTCCATAGGCCTTTTCTCCTTGTCATTCAATGTATTTTCTATAATAATAAAAGATGGCGTTATCTATAATATTCTTATTATTTGGTTAATGTTACCTAAAAGGTAATGAGGAACTCACTCTATATAGATTGTTTGTATCCTTAAACTAAACTAGAGTAATTGGATGTTAAAGGTATAATAATGGGATGACATGAAATATTGTGAACTGTCTTTTACATTACACAAACCGAGTGCAACCATCACATTCAAATCATTCTTTTCTTTCTCCTTGTAAACTTCTTGGAGATGAGACTACTTGAAAAATCATTTATGTCATTATGTAGAATCCACAACTAACATCAGAAATTGATGAAAGAATTTGATAGAACCATCATATTCTTGATAAATGAGTATTTTGTAAGCAGTTTTACACCCTCGCTTCTTGAGGTGACTTAACAGGTTGGGACACAAGCACCTTGAATTTCCGATATAGTAGTAATGTGCGCACACTCTAATAATACAATTGGAATTTCATGACTGTTTGGACATTTACTTTTTCTAATAATTATCGCAGTTTTATTGTGGTATTGTTTTCCATTATCTACAAATATTTTTTAGCAGATTGTACTTTAATATGATTACCTAATGTGACATTACTGATAATTTAATCATTGAATGTCTCTAACTAATTTTTCTAATTCTAGGTACCCTCTAGAATAAAATCAGAATACTCTTGATTATTATAGTCGAAAGGATCCTTGAACCTCCCTCATAGTCTACATGATATGGGTATGCCACTACTCATATGGTCAAAGGTAAGATTTTGTCAAGCCAACCGCATTAACTCGTGGTTCCTTGATCTGTTGAGTGAAGTCCCAGCTTCAAAAATCAGTTACTAATTTACTGAACACTTGCCTCTAAAATTACAACAAGCTAGCTAGGGCTATTTGTTTTCTACAATTTTAGATAATTTGACCAACCACATGAATAAGAACTCACCGGTAGTAAGTGGAACCCTCTGCGTGGCATGATCGGCTCCTCGAACAGCTGGTTTTGTTCAAACTTGAATTATAGAAGGCTGATTGTGACTTAATAATTTTTTTGAGGGTTCTATTGGTTTTTTTGTGAAGAATGTGAACCATTTATATTAAACTTGTTCAACTATGTTGTCATGATCACAACTGAACATTAATAGAAAAACACACACCTCTTCTTTATACATTTTATTATATATTATTTTATGTATTTTTCCCGCTATTAAAATGCATAAAATAATAAATAAATGGATAAAGCTAAATTATTACCAGACTGTCCTTGAGCATCTAAACAACCTAAGGGCATTATACATGACTCGATGCTTGAATCAAAATACTACTTGCCCCATGTCTTGTATGTTTTTTTCGCATCTGAAACGTCACACTTTCTTGACTGGGTCCACATCATGTCATGGAGTACATCCTCGTCTTTGCATGGTCCATGTGTCATCTTGCATCGTCTTGATAAACGTGCACCACCTCATCTTGGAGGGGTCCACGTCATTCACCGTATTCATTCAAAGTACAATGATACATGCTTGCTGGTGAGGGGGACTCGTGTAGAAATGTACATCATATAAATATCGGGCATGCATACCCTTATACATTTTAACTAAAAAATAAAGATGATGCGCAGACAATCTATTTAATTAATTACAATCATAACATGAAATTAAAATAATTAATTAAATAAAAGGCAACATACACGGGTCTGTACTCAAAACTAGAATGCAGGAAAATGATGCGCGATAAAAATTAAAATGCATTAATTAAGTATGTGGGTTTTTTAATTAAATTAAATGAATAAATAAATTCAAATAATTTAATTAATTATCAGTCCTTTAATTATTTTAGTTTTAATGAAAAAATTAAATTAATTGAACTTATTTCAATCTAATAACTAAATTGAATGATTTTATTTGATTATTAATATAATTAACAAAAAATAATTTTAATTAAATTAATTTAGATACTAAAATTAAATTAATTAAATTTATTTATTTTGATTAATTTTAATTGGATGGTCTCTGAAAAGTCATAGTAGGGCCCGTGCGGGTCGGGCCAAACCTGTGCAGAACCCTTCGAGGTCGTGCAGGGCCCAACTGGGCCAGACCGATCTTCCCAAACCCATTTTTCATTGGGCAAGTCTTTATGTACTGTTTTGGGGCTAAAATTACTCTACGAAAATACTTGCAAGAAAAGAGTGCCTCTTGTATCCAAACCAGAGATGTGGCGAGGTTGAAGACATCACTAGAGGCACTACTTCGAATGCGAGGAAGCTACATGATGTGCCGGAGGAAG
Organism: Viscum album; assembly: GCA_963277665.1. Taxonomy (NCBI): domain Eukaryota; kingdom Viridiplantae; phylum Streptophyta; class Magnoliopsida; order Santalales; family Viscaceae; genus Viscum; species Viscum album. The sequence goes on along the minus strand of OY728133.1, from coordinate 184,572,844 downwards.
CTATCCCTGTAGCGAGAGGCCCTACGGGGAAAAATCTTGTGGTGGTGCTGGGCAGCGGATGGGGCTGTGTTGCTAGTTCCATTTATGCGGCGTCGCGTGGAGGCCAAAAGGCCGAAGGAGGTGCAGTAGGGTGAGGGGCCAATGGTGGCTGGGGCTGGGCACTGCGTGCCTGGAGATTCGTTGATACAAGAGGAGGGGGTCCAGTGGTGTCTCCCGTGGTGCAGCAGGTCGCCAGGGAGGTCATCCAAGGAGGGGGGGCATCTGTGGGCTTCACGCCACGCTGGGATGTTGTAGGCGGTGGCAGCCTGATGGCGGCGTAGGGTTAGAGTAGGCCAAATAGCCTTTCACTGTGGCTGCAGCACAGGGAAACTGATGTGGGATCCTAGGCACCGCGTGGGGAAGGTCGGGCAGCTACCTTGGTTTGCAGCAGCGTGCTACCGGAGGTCAGCGATAGGATCTACATACTGGAAGAGGGACAGGCAGCAGACCATGCCTCATGTTCCTCGCACTGCAATTCGGTGTGGGAGGTGGCCTGCTGTGTGCCACTTTTCCATTTCACGGGGTTGGGAGAGGGGCTCAGTTGGCCAGTGCAAGAGGAAGCAAGAGGGGAGCCTGCACACTGGGGTGAGGGGTGGAGGTGGGCTTGGGCTGACGTCGTGTCGGAGGATCACACCATTCAGCGGTACAGTTCGACGGGCGGGAGGAGGGGGTCCAAGCGGACCCCTGCAAATCCTTTTTTTTCTTTTGCTGGCTTGACCCGTGGCTCCCCCATTATTTTTTTTAATTTAAGACTTCTTTTGAAGTCATTGTTTTCCCTTTTTTTCTTTTTTTTTGAAGTCTTCTTCCACCCATTTTGAGTCAAGTCACCAAAAAAATTCTAGATACTAACTAATAGACTTTCATTTTAATAATTACAAATTTATTATAAAGAAATAATAATTTATTATTATTATATTATTATAATAATAATATTAAATATTATTATTAAAATAAAATTAATTTAAGAATTACTAAATTATAATATTTATAATTCACACAATTAAATTTATTTTGGATGAACAGATAGAAACATAATCGGTTCACCTAGATGAAATAAAAATTGAACCCGAGGTCAAACTGCACCTTCGATCTAGTCAGAAAAATTAAACTGACCATAACATGGCTGTTCAAAATCAAATCGGTGTGCGGTTTAAACCGATGAGACCGTATTTGAACTGTTTACTTAATTTTATAAAAATTAATATTATTTGGCTTAGAAAATTTACAAGATTGATCTGATACCACTGTTAGGTTTCTAGGGCCCATAGAAGAAGCCGGTGGGCCAAGGATTATAAAAATTTTCATCGGCGGGACGATGATACTTGTTGTCACTAACGATCTGAGCCATCGATTGTTCTATGGATCTCATGTAAATTGTAATGTGCACAAAAATAAAATGTAAATGTACTTGTTTCAAATCCAAAGGATTGTTCGCATGCAACTAGACAATGACGATCATCGCATGAAGGATCCAAAGAAGGATCCCTCTAGATTGTTCACGCGTGCTCCGAAAATCCACTAGAACATCGATCATTGAATTTCGGGCTCTAGCACGGTGATCCGACGATGCATTTTATGTCCCAACCATCACCACATCAAGATGCCTATGATGCTGAAGAGAGATCATGTTCCGGGCATCATGGATCGAGATCTTTTCTCTCTAGAGTGCGAGGGGAGAGAGGGGCTCTAGATTTCACTCCATGAAAATGAGTGAATAGTGAATTGTACAGGAAAGAGAGAGAGCCACCTCTCTTAATTATAATGTAGTTAAGAAATAACCAGTTGGGGTCCCCGACCCCCGTTTATTTAACCATCCACTAAATAAATAATTATGATGGACTAAACTACTCTAATATTATTTATTATTTATATCTCATACTTGTAATATATATAAAATATATTACGTGATAAAATCTGATCCATTTAACTCGACTCGCTGTCCTGCTTAATTTTAAACGAACCCTTAATATTAAAATAATATTTGTTCGATTAATATTTATCATGTATTTTCTGAACTCATAAATAAATTAAATAAATTCAATCCCAAATATTCTTAATGTGAATATTATAGAATTTATTTAATTCTTTTGGTGATCAAAAACATGGACAACGCTTGGACCCCGGGGTAGGGCCCACTATTTTCATATACCTATTCAACTAAATAGGATGGATTCCTGAATATGCTATTTTGTGTGACCCTCTAGGTCCTTATATCAATAGCAGTGAATAAAATCCATAGACCAATAGTGTAGTATAGCAACTTATCATGACCCCTAAAGAGATATGGATAGTCATAGGAAGGACTACCATCCTACAAACATTGACTGTGTTCTATAATCTCTTTGTCATTAAATATCTCATAAAGCAGGATGCACTATGGTGTCATCTTCCTTATCTTGATTTATTATTTTTTGGTCTATCTGGATGGATTTACCTTTCTACTGCTTTGGCCAAATATATATGAAGGCAGCACCATTCTAGTCAACCAGGACTCTGGTATACAACATCCGGAATGTGGAAGCGACAAATCCTTTCATGATCATTCATCCAACGTCATGCCACCAACAACGCACCCAGCACAAACTACCTCACTACGACATCACTGCCATGGTTATTGTCTTGCATAATAGTAAATAATCAAATGATACACATTGGTAACGGTCTCATGGAAGGAGACCAATACACATGTCCATAGATAGAAATGACCAATGACACCCAAAAAATGTGGTGTTTCAATTGACAGGTCTGTCCTCATGATCTCATTACTAGAGACCACCATGCACAAACATCATGAGAAGAAGTCTCAATGCTTATGATCCCACAACACCTGACAGTCAGACATCTACTGTGTCCAGTCAGTAAGACGTATCTAGACTATAAAACATATATTTAAGATCAATGTCATTATATCTTGATGTTCTCATCATATCATGGGATCTTCTATAATCTTGTGATATGAAAATTATCCTTTGGACATTACCATTATTATAGTGGATGTAGAAAAGTTTTCACTATAATGTTAAGATAATATCATGCATAGCTAATTGTACACATGATATGGTAATAAAAAAGTACTGCATAGTTGGGTCTAGGGAACCCACTATTTCAGCATAACATTTAGACCCCTTGAACAAGTCACCGTGAACAGGACACCATGAACATGATACCGTGAACAAGACACCGTGAAGTAGAAACTGTGAATAAGACATCATGAAAAAGACACCGTGAACAAGACATCATGGCATCCTGATACCGTGACATCCATACTCCATGACATCCAGACACCATGTGAAGAAGACAACATTTCCATGACATACTGGGACACCATTTTCCTAAAATGTTTTGTTGTCTTTTTATTTAATATATAATGGTCATATTTTAATATTTTAATGCACTAACATAATTAATGTTTCTTTATAGACATTTCATCAGACAATATGAGGTACGAGGTGCAGAATACATGCAACTTGTCAGCCCCAACATATGATCTTAAACATAAAAGAATAACGCGACCCAAAAAAAGAAAAGAGTAGAACGATACTAAATAACAAGAAGGAGGGCGTGAGCATGACAACTGAATACATTTAGAGAATTGTCTCATGAAACTCGATGCTGCTGAAGAACAGTCAAAGCATACTGGAATACTGAGAACATCATTGCACCATCAAAAACCACAAAGAACGGAATATGGATATGTCTAACTTGAGACACTCTGTTTTCCATACTTGTACTTGTGTTCTGCATCTGCTTCATCTCAAAAAGTCTAGAACAGCAAAGACTAACACTCAGAGCACCCAAAGCCTATCTCAATATTTCTCTTCTATTGTGTATAATTTTATTAACGTTCGACCAGTGTGTGTATCTGTATTACAACACACTCTGTCTCCAGAATTAAACTAAAGGATGCAAGATATCCTGACTAAAACATCCTTTTTTTAATCTTGTGTATACCCACGGATAAGTGTGGAAGAGGTCCCTGTGTGTCCTGGTTGTTTATAACCACAAAGAACAATGGAAGAGGTCCTTGTAAGACCATAACTGTCCTGTGTAATATTATTAACCCCAATCCAGGGTGTGGATCAGGTTTATTTATTTAAACTTCGTGGTGGCAGGTGATCACCAAGTGGAGTGGATTAGGTCTCGGCTTGATACAGAACCACATGTTTCATATTCACGGTGTTGTTTAATTTAGTTTTCTCTGGTTTACTACTTTAATATATAATTCATAAATCTATAAATTCACTTTGATAGTTAATCTTGTGAATAAGTAATAATTGTCTTATCTTAGTATAATATCTTCAACATTAATTTTAATAATGATGTTAAGATTACTGAGAACTATTCATTCTTCTAAGAAGTTATTTGAACAGTAAAATTTTTATAACATTATAACCTTTATTAAATGGCCTATACTTAGCCTTTGGGGGAATCCTTTTAGAAATACTTGTTAATCAAAAATTTTTATAGATAATCAATTCACCCCTTCCCCTTCTTGAGTATTCTATTCCGACCAAGATTTGGTATCATATGTTGTTTATTATGTTTATTATGACTTTGTTCAACCTTATTCAACTGTGATTATATTTGTACATTGAAGATCTGTAAATTTCTATTAATTCTAATTTTGTAGCTCTTTGAAACTATTATTTATTAAGTACAATAGACTGGAAGGTGTTGCATCCAACAAACCACCATTCTTTAATGGAGCCAACTATTCTTAATGGAAAATTAAGATGAAAATGAATTTAGAGTGTATGGGTATTGGAGATTTGGTCTTCCATTATAGATGAATATATGATTCTAGCTACTGATAGAATATCATGGGATGAGCATATCAAAACTTCCTACAATAAAAATTTCAATTCTATTAATGATTTATATTACTCCATAGGAGATGAAGAATTCAATAGAATTTATACTTGTAAAACTGGCCATGAAATTTGGGATACTCTTTTTGTCTCACATGATGGAATATCTAGTGTAAAAGAAATGAAACATAATACATATACTATTAAATATGATAACATTAAAATTAAACATGATGATACAATGTTTGACATGTATCTTATGATCAATGATATTGTCAACAAAATGATTTCTCTTGGATGTGAAGTCACTGCCAAGGAACATATCATGAAAATTCTTAGATGTTCTCCAGATAGAGGGAGAGGAACCTCTATCACTATTATAGAATCAGGATACATCAGCAAGCTACATGTAAAAGAACTCAATGGGAAACTGATGATGTATTAAGAATAGTTTATTGCCAACAAGGAAGAGAATGATAAACTAAAGAGGGAATATGATTCATTCAAGAACACCACCTCTAAACACAAAGACAAAGGTAAATTGGAAGCTTCTATGGAAAGTTATAGTAGTGAACAGTCATCACCTGATAGTGATGAGTAGATGGATCAATTAGCCATAAGATTCAAGAAATTTTACAAAAATAATAACTTTTTTCGAAATCCTAACATCAAGGGAAAATATATCCAAAAAAGAATTTGGAAAAATTACTGGAAAATAAGGGACAAGACTGATGAGATTGTATGCTATGAATGTAAGCACAAAGGACATATCAAGGCTGACTATCCAAAGCTAAAGTACAAAAAGAGATATGAGGAGAAGGATAAGAGGCCCAAAAAGTCCATGAAATCAACCTAGAATTCTTCTGAAGATAGTTCAAGCAACTCAAAAACATCACACGATGAATAGGAAAACAAAGCCAATATGTGTTTTAAAAAAAATACATCTGAGGTAACACTGGACTCTGCTGTACATGATTCATACTATTCTGAAAATGCGAGTGGCTCTAAAAATATGAATACTGAAGAAATGGTTGAATACTGTTACATGCATGAAGAAACATTCAACAAACTAAAAGGCAATTATAAATCATTAATGAAATAGTATGCTCTCATTATGACTATTAAATCTGTACTCACAACTGAAAAATTTAAAAAAATTCAACTGCTCAAAGAGAGAAACGAATTCAAAATGTCTAATGAGAAATTGAAGAATGAACTAGAAAAGATTACCAATGATATAAATACCCTTATTCAAATTCTAGGAAAATAAATTTTCCCTAAATACAACACTGGAATTGTTTATCAACCACGAAAATGAAATATTGGTAGAACAAATTTTGTTTCTAAATCTAAGACATATAGTTTTACTCCCAGTTCCAGACACAAATCAACTAATTCAATCCAAGATACACCTTTACTATTTCAGGTTTTCCTAGACCAAATAAAGTTTATTTTTCAAATAGACTAATTAATCCTTATAGAAAACCTATGAGGGAAGTATGGGTTCATAAGGTACTTATTACTAATATTTCTGGACCCAAACAAGTATGGGTACCAAAATCTATATTCACTTAATAATTTTGTAGGAAAGCTACTTAAAATTATTATATAAACGTTTATGGTTCTTGGATAGTGTATGTTCAAGACACATGACATGAGACTACTCATACATGAAGAATCCAATAAAAATAGATGGAGGACATGTCACATTTAGTGAAAATTCCAAAGTAAAGATCATTGGCCTCAGCCAAATTGGTAACTCTAACTAAGTTTTAATTTATAAAGTACTATTTGTTGATAGATTAAAATATAATCTTCTTAGTATCTCACAATTATGTGATGATTGATTTAAGGTTAGATTTTAAAATTATGCTTGAAATGTCTTTAATTCTAAATATTAGTTAGTGTTCTATAATTTATGAAATGAAAATGTTTACTCTGTTAACATAGACTCCTTATCTTCCCAAAATGTTTCATGTTTAAGTGTATTTCATAAAGAGTCTTGTATCTAGCCTAAGAGACTAGGACACTGTAATATTTAATACCTTAGAAAGATTACTACAAAAAATATTTGTCAAAGACATACCCAAACATGAGTTTCCAAATGAAAAATTGTGTAGTCTCTGTCAAAAAGAAAAACAACACAAAATTTCCGTGAATAGAAAGAAAGAAGTGTCAACTTCTCATCCTATCGAACTAGTTCACATGGATTTATTTGGACTATCTATTGTTTCTAATTTATATGGGATTCACTATGATTATGTTCTTGTAGATGAATTTTCTAGATGTACTTGGACCTTCTTTCTAGCTCACAAAAGTGAAGCCTTATCATATTTTACTAAATATTTCACGTCAGTAAATAATATTAGAGGACATAGAATTAAATCCTTAATAATTTATCATTTATATGAGTTTGAAAATCAAGATTTCGAATACTTTTTCTCAAAAAATGGTTATTGTCACAATTTCTCTACCCCTAGAACACCTCAACAAAATGGGGCTGTAGAAAGAAGAAATAGAACGCTATAATAGATTTCTAGAACAATTCTTCGAGAATATGACCTGCCTTTTTATTTTTTGGATGAAGCTATCAATACAGTATACTATATATTCAATAGATTTTTGATCTGACGAATTCATAAGTAGAATCCTTATAAGTTTTGGAACAACCCAAAACCCAAGGTTAACTACTTCAATATTTTTGGTTGTAAATTCTACACTCATAATACGAAGGACAAACATGAAAAATTTTCATCCAAGAGTGATGAAGGTATCTTTTTAGGATATTCCACATCTAGTAAAGACTATAGAGTTTTCAATAAAATAACTAAATGTTTAGAATAATCATTCCATGTCCAATTTGATGAAACAGATCTACATGATCCTTAAACCATTCTAGAGAAGTTAGAGGATGATGTATCAAATCTGAAAATTAATCCAAAACATGCAAACTATTCTGAGAAAGAAGATGTGAAGACTTCTAGTTCTGGAAATTCCTTAGACTCAAGACAAAATAAACATAAACCTGTTGATGAACCAGAAATCACTAGTCCCTACTTTCTTAGAGTTGTTAGAACTCTTAATAACCATCCATTAGATGATGTTGTAGGAGACCTAGAAAAAGGAACTCGAACTAGAGCTTCTCTTAGAAATCAGGTTGAACATCAAGTCTTCCTATCACTACTTGAACCTAAAAACATTAATGATGTTATCAACGAGGAATTTTGGGTGATGGATATCAAAGAAGAACATAATCAGTTTGAAATAAACAATGTTTTGAAACTTGTTGAAAGACCTAAGGACACAATAACCATAGGCACTAAATGGGTGTTTAGAAATAATGTAGATGAGGCGGGTAAAATAGTTAGAAACAAGGCTACATTGGTTTCACAAGGATATTGTCAAGAAGAACGAATTGACTATGAGAGGACCTTTTCACCAGTAGCTAGACTTGAAGCCATCATAATCATGCTTGCTTATGATTCACATATGAATTTCAAACTATAACAAAATGATGTTATGATTTTATTCTTAAATGGGTATATAGTCGAGGATGTATTTGTTGAACAACCCCCTAGTTTTAAAAACCCCAATTTTCCAAATCATATTTTTAAATTATCAAAATCTTTATATGGTTTAAAACCAGATCCAAGAGCATGGTATGATCGGTTGAGTACTTTTCCTATTTCCAAAGGATTTATAAAAGGAATAGTTGATCCTACCCTTTTTATAAAACAAATTTATAATGTGGTTTTATTTGATCAAATATATGTATATGAAATTATCTTTAGATCATTAATAAATACTTTAGGTGTTTCTTTATCTAGAATGATGCAAAATTAATTTCAAAGGAGATTAATGGGTGATCTAAAATTCAATCTCAGATTTTGAATCCTTCAAAATAATGATGGTATTATTTTATCCCATTTTAAATATACTAGAGATCTTCTAAAATATTTTCGATTGGATATCACTAAAAGTAGTAACACTCCCATGAGTACCACATGTAATTTGGATCTTGATTAAGATGGAAAATCTATTGATCAAACCACTTATAGAGGAATGATTGAAGTTTACTTTACTTAACTGCTAGTCGACCATAAATTATGTTTAGTGTGTATATGTGTGCTCATTTTCAATAAAATAATAAATAATCTCATTTAAATGCTGTAAAAAGGATTTTCAAATAACACAAGAATACACCCAATCATAGACTATTCTATCCTAGAGGAAAATCATTTGAATTAGTTAGTTTTTATGATACGGACTTTGGTAGCTATAAGTTAGATAGATAAAGAACTTCTGGAACAAGAAACTTTTTTGGAATGTCACTAGTGTCCAGGTTTAATATGAAATAAAATCCTATTGCATTATCTACTGAAGAAGCTGAATACATAGTAGTAAGAAGTTGTTCTGATCAAATATTGTGGATGAAACACACATTACTAGATTATGGATTTCAATTCATACATGTACTTATAAATTGTGACAACACAAGTTATATCAACATTTCATAAAATCTTGTTTCACATTCTAGGACAAATCATATTGATGTAAGACATCAATTTTTTAGAGATCATTATTAAAAGGGTGACATCACTTTGGAATTCAATGGTACTGAGTATCTGCTTGCTGATATATTTACCAAACCAATGAATTCTGAAAGAATATAATACATCATACATAAATTAGGCATGATAAATCTTAAGAAAATATATTATGATTTTATGTCTTACTATTTTATGTCTTACTATTGTATCTCTTACTGTTTCATGATTACAGTCTCACAGTTAGTGATTCGTGGTTACTGTCTAATTTTCACTGTCTAACCATAATGATAATTTATTGTATCACATTAAAATTTATGTTTACTATATAACCGTAATGATCAGTCACTATCTCACCGTGAAGTTCAGTCTATGTATCCCAGTGAAGTTCAGTCTCTGTCTCACCATTTGGTTTGTTCATTGTCTCTCTATAAAGACCTGATATGTTCTCACCATACTGATTCTTTATGATTTTTTTCGAATTAAAAAACCGTATCATGGTAATTATTCATTACACTTCTATATTTTCATTCATTTTTTCTTTTTCAACGTTTGGTATTCCTAAATAATAAAATAATAAAAGTATCACTTGTCTTTCAGTCGATCTCTCTTCTATTCACTCAATTTGCAACCCTTGTTGACTCTTTCAACCCATATCTCTCTCAAACCCTCAGTGAATGCCTAGGATGAAATTTCCTTCATCATCTACTCTAGAAAAACATAGCTTAATGAAGAAGAAAAACATTCCCAGGCTAACACCTGATGGTCCCCTAAATCCAAATTTGGTGAATCGAGTTGTAGTTCAAGAGAAAGAGATTTTCCCCAAATGGATGATTTCAAGTAAGTCTATTGTTTTAAAAGTTTTAAAGGACCATGTCTGGTTAGAATGGTTTTCGATGGAATATAGACCTATCTACCCTATATTAGTGGCTCAATTTAATCAGTATGTTTAGTTCTCCTTTGACTCTGAAGATGGGTATGTTGTGAGAATGTCGATTAATGGGAATAAATGATCATTCTCCAATACTAGAAATACAATATTTCCCAACGGTTCACAACCGTTGGGAAATCCCCTCTAACCATTGGTAAATGATATACCAACGGTTCTGATAACCATAGGGAAGTAAGCCGTTGGGAAAGGTTTTCCCAACGGTTTACTGGATACCGTTGGCATAGACTCACAAAAGCCACCCTATCCCAACGGTTCTGCCCAAACCTTTGGGATAGTTTTTCCCAACGGTTTGGGAGAACCATTGGGAAATACAAATATCCCTTAACTATCCCAATGGTTCTGGCAAACCGTTGGGATAGTTTTCCCAACGTTTCTCCCCAAACCGTTGGGATATCCCCAGGGATGAACACTTTCCCAACGGTTTAGAACCGTTGCGAAAAGAGATATTTACCAACGGTTCAATGAACCGTTGGTAAAAACATCATTAGGATTATATTCCAACGGTTTTAAACTGTTGGCATACCCTATGCTCTGCAAATTGCAGCAGCCTGCAATTTGCACAGCCCCTGTCCATCAGGCCCCTCTCCATCAGGCCTCATTAGGCCTCATTTTGACCTCATTTTCAATACAATTATTGTACCTGCAATAAAACAAAACATAAATATACAATTACGAAACTATAAACATCTATAATTAAATTAGAATTCATAACGTAATTATAAATGTACATAATTCATATAGAATTCAATTTAAAATTTAGATGACAATTATATGGGGAATCCGAAATTCAATTCATAATTTGATCGGTTTTTTCTATACCATATATTTTTACCTCAAATGATGTCCATTTTAAACAAAATACAAACACCTGAAGTGATACCAGCCACAAATACAGGTGAGTGATTTCTGAAGTGGTTGAGCAGACGGGACCTCAATCGGACGTGTCGTGTGCCCGCAGTGACCGAGAACGCAGTTCTGGTGTCATAAACGGCCAAAACTGGCGTCAAACGGTCAAATTCATAGCGGACGACCTCGGATTGACTTGAAACCACCGTGAAACATTCTAATTATTATTCGTGACGTGTACGCATAGACGGAACATCAATCGGACGTGCGGTGTGCACGGTACGACTCAATATGCGCTTTTAAAGTGTTGGGCGCGCTTCTGAAAGGAGTGTGGGGTGGACCAAACCGGACAAACGACGTCAGATTTGCCTAAAATCAGACGAAAATAACGGGTGAGTGAATTGTGAATTGGTCGGGTAGACGACACGCCAATCGGAGGTGTCGTGTGCCCGCGGTGACCGAGAACGCACTTCTGGTGCCATAAACGGCCAAAATGGGCCTCAAACTGTCAAATTCAGAGCGTATGAAATCGGATTGACCTGAAACCTCCGTTAAAAATTCTAATTATTATTCGTGACGTGGAAGCGCAGAAGCCACGTCAATTGGACGTGTGGTTTGTGCGGTACAGCTCAATATGCGTGTTTTAACTGATACGCGCTCTTCACAAACGCGCGTGAGGGGGGTCCAAATGTGACGAACGAAGTCGGAATGGCCTGAAATCAGACGACAAATACGGGTGAGTGATTTTTGAAGTCTTCGAATAGGCGACACGTCAATCGGACGTGCCGTGTGCCCGCGGTGACCGAGAACGCAGTTCTGCTGTCATAAACGGCCAAAACGGGCGTCAAACGGTCAAATTCATAGCGGACGACCTCGGATTGACCTGAAACCACCGTCCAATATTCTAATTATTATTCGTGATGCGTACACGTAGACGGAACGTCAATCGGACGTGCGGTTTGTGCGGTACGTCTTAATATTCGTGTTTTAAGTGATGTGCGCGTTTCATAAACACGCGTGGGGGGTCCAAACGGGTTGAACGAAGTCAGAATGGCCTGAAATCAAACGACAAATATGGGTGAGTGATTTCTGAAGTGGTCGAGCAGAAGGCACATCAATCGGACGTGCCATGTGCCCGCGGTGACCGACAACGCAGTTCTGGTGTCATAAACAGCCAAAACGGGAGTCAAACGGTCAAATTCATAGAATACGACCTTGGATTGAGTTGAAACCACTGTGCAACATTCTAATTATTATTCGTGAAGTGTACGCGCAGAGGGAACGTCAATCGGACGTGCGGTTTGCGCGGTACGACTCAATATTCTTGTTTTAAGTGATGCATGCGCTTCGTAAACGCGCGTGAGGGGGGTCCAAATGGGCCGAAAAAAGTCAGAATGGCCTGAAATCAGAATAAAAATACGGGTGACTAATTTCTGAAGTGGTCGAGCAGACAGCACGTCAATCGGACGTAACGTGTGCCCGCAGTGACCGACAACGCAGTTCTGGTGTCATAAACGGCCAAAACGGGAGTCCAAGGGTCAAATTCATAGAGGATGACCTCGGATTGAGCTGAAACCACCGTGAAACATTCTAATTATTATTCGTGACGTGTACGCGGAGACGGAACGTCAATCGGACGTGCAGTTTGCGCGGTACGGCTCAATATTCGTGTTTTAAGTGATGTGTGCGCTTCATAAACGCGCGTGAGGGGGGTCTAAACGGGCCGAACGAAGTCAGAATGGCCTGAAATCAAACAGAAAATACGGGTGAGTGATTTCTGAAGTGGTCGAGTAGACGGTACGTCAATCGGATGTGCCGTGTGCCCACGGTGACCGACAACGCAGTTCTGGTGTCATAAACGGCCAAAACCGGCATCCAACAGTCAAATTCATATCGGACGACCTCAGATTGAGCTGAAACCACCGTACAACATTCTAATTATTATTCGTGATGTGTACGCGCAGACGGCACGTCAATCGGACGTGCGGTTTGCACGATACAGCTCAATATTCGTGTTTTAAGTGATGCGCGCGCTTCCTAAACGCGCGTGAGGGGGGTCCAAACGGTCCGAACGATGTCGAAATGGCCTGAAATCAGAGGACAAATACGGGTGAGTGATTTATGAAGTGTTCGAGCAGACAACACATCAATCAGACGTGCCCTATGCCCGCGGTGACCGAGAACGCAGTTCTGGTGTCATAAACGACCAAAACGGGCGTCAAACCGTCAAATTCATAGCGGACGACCTCAGATTCACTTGAAACCACCGTGAAACATTCTAATTATTATTCGTGATGTGTACGCGTAGACAGCACATCAATCGGATGTGTGGTGTGCGCGATACAGCTCAATATGCGTGTTTTAAGTGATACACGCGCTTCGTAAACGCGCGTGAGGGGGGTCCAAACGGGCCGAACGAAGTCGGAATGGCCTGAAATCAGACCAAAAATACGGGTGAGTGATTTTTGAAGTGTTCAAGTAGACGGAACGTCAATCGGACGTGCCATGTGCCCGCGGTGACCAACAACGCAGTTCTGGTGTCATAAACGGCCAAAACGGGCGTCCAACGGTCAAATTCATAGCATACGACCTCGGATTGAGCTAAAACCACCGTGTAACATTCTAATTATTATTCCTGACGTGTACGCACAGACAACACGTCAATCGAACGTGCAGTTTGCGCGGTACGGCTTAATATTCGTGATTTAAGTGATGTGTGCGCCTCGTAAATGCGCGTGAGGGGGGTCCAAACGGGCCGAACGAAGTCCGAATGACCTGAAATCAGACGAAAAATACGGGTGAGTGATTTCCGAAGTGGTCGAGTATACATCACGTCCATCGGACGTGCCGTGTGCCCTCAGTGACCGACAACGTAGTTCTGGTGTCATAAACGGCCAAAACGGGCGTCCAACGGTCAAATTCATAGCGAACGACCTTGGATTGAGCTGAAACCACCGTGCAACATTCTAACTATTATTATTGACGTGTACGCGTAGACGACACATCAATCGGACGTGCTGTTTGCGCGGTACGGCTCAATATTCGTGTTTTAAGTGATGTGCGCGCTTCGTAAACACGCGTGCGGGGGGTCCAAACGGGCCGAACGAAGTCGGAATGGCCTGAAATCAGACGAAAAATACAGCTGAGTGATTTCTGAAGTGGTCGAGTAGGCGACACGTCAATCGGACGTGCCGTGTGCCCGCGGTGACCGACAACGCAGTGGTGTCATAAACGGCCAAAACGGGCGTCCAACGGTCAAATTCATAGCGGACGACCTCGGATTGAGCTGAAACCACCGTTCAACAATCTAATTATTATTTGTGACGTGTACGCGCAGACGGCACGTCAATCATACGTGTGGTTTGCGCGGTACAACTCAATATTCGTGTTTTAAGTGATGTGAGCGCTTCGTAAACGCGCGTGAGGGGGGTCCATACGGGCCGAACGAAGTCGGAATGGCCTGAAATTAGACGAAAAATATGGGTGAGTGATTTCTGAAGTGGTCGAGTAGACAGCACGTCAATCGGACGTGACGTGTGCCCGCGGTTACCGACAACACAGTTCTGGTGTCATAAACGGCCAAAACGGGCGTCCAACGGTCAAATTCATAGCGGACGACCTCGTATTGAGCTGAAACCACCCTGCAACATTCTAATTATTATTCGTGACGTGTACGCGCAGACAGAACGTCAATCAAACGTGCAGTTTGCAAGGTACGACTCAATATTCTTGTTTTAAGTGATGCGCGCGCTTCGTAAACGCGCGTGAGGGGGGTCCAAATGGGCCGAACGAAGTCGAAATGGCCTGAAATCAGACGACAAATACAAGTGAGTGATTTCTGAAGTGGTCGAGCAGACGGAATGTCAATCGGACGTGCCGTCTTCCCGCGGTGACCGACAACGCAGTTCTGGTGTCACAAACGTCCAAAATGGGCGTCCAACGGTCAAATTCATAGCGGACGACCTCAGATTGAGCTGAAACCACCGCACAACATTCTAATTATTATTCTTGACGTGTACGCGCAGACGGCACGTCAATCGGACATGCGGTTTGCGCGGTACAGCTGAATATTCGTGTTTTAAGTGATGTGTGTGCTTTGTATATGCGCGTGAGGGGGGTCCAAACGGGCCGAACGACGTCGGAATGGCCTGAAATCAGAGGAAAAATACGGGTGAGTGATTTCTGAAGTGGTCGAGTAGACGACACATCAATCGGACGTGCCGTGTGCCCACGGTGACAGACAACGCAGTTCTGGTGTCATAAACGGCCAAAACGAGAGTCCAATGGTCAAATTCTTAGTGGACGACCTCAGATTGAGCTGAAACAACCGTGCAACATTCTAATTATTATTCGTGACGTGTACGCGTAGACGACACGTCAATCGGACGTGCGGTTTGCGCGGTACGGCTCAATATTCGTGTTTTAAGTGATGCGCGTGCTTCGTAAACGCGCGTGAGGGGGGTCCAAACAGGCCGAACGAAGTCGGAATGGCCTGAAATCAGATTAAAAATACGTGTGAGTGATTTCTGAAGTGGTCGAGCAGACGGCACGTCAATCGGACGTGCCGTGTGCCCGCGGTGACCGACAACGCAGTTCTGGTGTCATAAACGGCCAAAACGGGCGTCCAATGGTCAAATTCATAGCGGACGACCTCGGATTGAGCTGAAACCACCGTGCAACATTCTAATTATTATTCGTGACGTGTACGCGTAGACGAAACGTCAATCGGACGTGCGGTTTGCGCGGTACGTCTCAATATTCGTGTTTTAAGTGATGTGTGCGCTTCGTAAACGCGTGTGAGGGGGGTCCAAACGGGCCGAATGAAGTCGGAATGGCATGAAATCAGAAAAAAAAATACGGGTGACTGATTTCTGAAGTGGTCGAGAAGAAAGCACGTCAATCGGACGTGCTGTGTGCCCGCGGTGACCGACAACGCAGTTCTGGTGTCATAAACGACCAAAACGGGCGTCCAACGGTCAAATTCATAGCGGAGGACCTCGGATTGAGCTGAAACCACCGTGCAACATTCTAATTATTATTCGTGACGTGTACGCGCAGACGACACATCAATCGGACGTGCGGTTTGCGCGGTACGACTCAATATTCGTGTTTTAAGTGATGCGCGCGCTTCGTAAACGCGCGTGAGGGGGGTCCAAACGGGCCGAACAAAGTCGGTATGGCCTGAAATCAGACGACAAATACGGGTGACTGATTTCTGAAGTGGTCGAGCAGACGACACGTCAATCGGACATGCCCTGTGCCCGTAGTGACCGAGAACGCAGTTCTGGTGTCATAAACGACCAAAACGGGTGTCAAACGGTCAAATTCATAGCGGACAACCTCGGATTGAGCTAAAACCACCGTGAAACATTCTAATTATTATTCGTGATGTGTACGCGCAGATGACACGTCAATCGGACGTGCGGTTTGCACGGTACGGCTCAATATTCGTGTTTTAAGTGATGCGCGCGCTTCGTAAACGCGCCTTAGGGGTGGTCCAAGGAGGAGGCGGGGGAGGTGGGGGGGGGGGGGGGGGGGGCTGTTCGGGTGGTTGTCCGAGGTCCAAAGATGAGGGTGGGGGGGCTATTCGGGGGGTTGTCTGGGGGGCTGTCCGGGGGGCTGTCCGGGGTCCAGGGAGGAGGGGGGCTGTCTAGGGGCTGTCTGGGGGGGGGGTGTTCGGAGGGTTTTCTGGGGGGTGTCTGGGGGGGTGTTCGGGGGGCTGTCTGGGGGGCGTTCGGGGGGTTGTCCGGGGTACAAGGAGGTGGGTGGGGGGGGATGTCTGGGGGGCTGTCCGGGGGTTGTTCGGGGGGCTGTCTGGGGGGTGTCTGGGGGGTGTCCGGGTTCCAAGGAGGAGGGTGGGGGGGGGGCTCTTCGGGGGGCTATCCGGGGAGTGTCTGGGGGGTTGTCTGGGGTCCAGGGAGGAGGGTGGGGGGGGGGGGGATGTTTGGGGGGCTGTCCGGGGGGCTGTCCGGGGTCCAGGGAGGAGGGGGGGGGGGGGCTGTTCGGGGGGCTGTCCAGTGGCTGTCCGGGGGGGGGGGTGTTCGGAGGGTTGTCCGGGGGCTGTTCGGGGGCTGTTCGTGGGCTGTTCGGGGGGATGTCCGGGGGGTATCCGGGGGGCTGTCTGGGGGGTGTTCGGGGGGTGTCCGGGGTCCAAGGAGGAGGGGGGGGGGGGGGGGGGTGTCCGGGGGGTGTCCGGGGTCCAGGGAGGAGGGGGGGGGGGGGGGGTTGTTCGAGGGGGTTGTCCGGGGGGCTGTCTGGGGTCCAGGGAGGAGGGGGGCTGTCCAGGGGCTGTCCGGGGGGTGTTCGGAGGGTTGTCCGGGGGCTGTTCGGGGGGCTGTCCGGGGGTGTTTGGGGGGTTGTCCGGGGTACAAGGAGCTGGGTGGGGGGGCTGTTCGGGGGGCTGTCTGGGGTCTAGTGTGGAGGGGGGGGGGGGGTGTTCGGGGGGCTGTCTTGGGGCTGTCCGGGGGTGTTCGGAGGGTTGTTCGGGGGGTGTCCGGGGGGTGTTCGGGGGGCTGTCCGGGGGGTGTTCGGGGGGTTGTCCGGGGTACAAGGAGGTGGGTGGGGGAGCTGTCTGGGGGGGGGGGGTGTTTGGGGGGTATCCGGGGTCCAAGGAGGAGGGTGGGGGGGGGGGGGCTGTTCGGGGGGCTGTCCGGGGAGTGTCTGGGGGGTTGTCCGGGGTCCAGGGAGGAGGGTGGGGGGGCTGTTCGGGGGGCTTTCCGGGGGGCTGTCCGGGGGGCTGTCCGGGGTCCAGGGAGGAGGGGGGGCTGTTCGGAGGTCCAGGGAGGAGGGTGTATGGGGGCTGTGTGGGGGGTTCTGCGGGGGGTGTTCGGGGGGTTGTCCGATGTCCATGTAGGAGGTTGGGGGGGGGGGGGGGCTGTGCGGGGGGCTGTGAGGGGGCTGTCCAGGAGGTGTTTAGGGGGTTGTCCGGGGTCCAGGGAGGAGGGTGGGGGGTTGTCCTGGGTCCAGGAAGGAGGGGGTTTCCAAACACACAACCACTAAAAGACAACAACATCCATAAAAACAGATAATATATAAAAATAACTCACCTCCAATACAATACTACGAGTCTAGATAAAACCAACAACTAGAATAGATTAAATATCAAATCTCAATAATATTAGTCAAAACTGAAATAGATCAATTTGTCCCACATCACCCTCACCATCATCACCATCATCACCATCCCCATCACCATCACCATCACCATCACCATCACCATCATCATCACCATCAACATCACCCTCGTCCTCGTCCCCATCATCGTCCTCATCCCCATCATCGTTCTCACCCCCATCAGTGCCATCCTCGCCCTCGCCCTCCTCCTCGCCCTCACCCTCCTCCTCGCCATCATCATCGTCAAGCTGAACATCGTCCTGAGCAGTACTAGAACTGTCTCCTGGTGCACCATATATAGAATTTATCGACGATATATACTCATCAAAAGCTGGGTTGGCCTCTGCTGGAAGTGTTGGACATAGAACTTCAATAAATTTCATAAACACATTGTTTGCCCTAGCAGACTGTTCTGCCGTCTCTGTGGCCCTTTTCTCAGCCTGTTCTGCCTGTTCCCTAACTTGCTGAAGCTCGGTGGCACTACATCTCGTACCTGAGGAGGTCCAATACCTCGTCAGGGCTGTCTTAGGTCGGCAGCGTACTCTTCCAGGATGCTCCTCTCCTAACACCTGATGTAAGTGATCTCTAGGCCCAAAATTGTTCGGTTCTTGGGCATCGAGGGCCTCTAAAGAAACCAGTTACAAATATAAATATATTATTAAGTTACAAAATAGATATTAATATATAAAATCAAAAGATTAAAACATACAATCTGCTGATGAGTCGCTTCGTTGACGACACTTCCATCCTTTTTCTGTCTACTCGAGCAAAACAGTTTTGCTCGAGGCACACGTCCTTCAATATTCTGTATTTTCCTCTACAATGATATTGAAAACTAAAGTTATATGAAAACTGTAACAAATGATTAAATAATTGAGAAAACAAAAGAAAATGTAATTCGTAAAGAAAACTTATAAAAAATTGTCATACCTGCTTCCTCTCATGATCCGACATCGTCGTACGTCCTAGTGTGTGGAGATATTTTTTTGCATCAATGTTTTTTTTATTTTTTCCAGATGATTCCTAAATAAAATTCAATAATGAAAAGAATAATATTAATGCGAAACATGAAAGTTATTATTTAAATACCTCAAATTTAATTCATACCTTAAACTTGGTACTCGTCCAATGAGTAATCACTTGACGATACTGCTCTATAGGACAGTCTTCCACGACTGGCACCACCTCTAACTCAGTGCCAACTCTATCATTCCAGGCAATATACAACTCATTCTTGTAGGCTCTCCAAAGCTCTCCTAAATCCTTTAGATGTTTCGCTCGAGAACCCTCACCATCGGGAAAATTAAATTGAAGCTGACATCAAAATATTAATTCATATAAATACAAAAATAATTCATGTCATTAAATACAATAGATTTTTTTACCCATATCTCTTCCCAAGCTCTATCCTTGACTTCATGTGGCAAATGTCTCCATGACAACGGGCTGACAGGAATGATGTCGGAGTATTTGTCAAGCGTCGCCAAAAAACTCCGACATTGCTGCCCGGATTTCTCAACCATTTGGTTGTCTTCATTATAATCTGCCATAACCTGTGTGCAGCGATTCCACACCGAACGCATGCGTGTATGCCCCCGGCCCCGCCTCCTGTCAGTAGCTGTATCTGTCATTAAAGAAAAAACAAATATTTTATCAAAACATGTTATAATGAAAATAAATATTTTTATACAATCTTGTTAGGGTTTTATAAATATACCTGCGCCAGTCTGATCGCTGAGCACCACCGGATCCACATAAACTGATGGAACACCATGTGGTGGAACAGGAGTCGAGGACGAAGGAATATGGAAGCTCGGAGAGATATAAATAGAAGGAAAAGAAGATGGGACAGCAGTATGACCAGATTCTGACTGGGGAGTGGGAATCATCATGGGATGTGAAAATGATGGGGCAGAAGATGCAGACGGTAGCGAAAACATGGGAGGCCTAAATATCCCGTGTGTCCCTAACAGAACACTGGGATCAGAATGTGGTAAGGATGACATGTCAGTGGGAGGGGCAGGGTCTAGTCGGTCATGCGTAGCTGATCGTTGACATCTGGTACGAACCCCCCTCGTACCACCGGCCTGAGTACTAGGACCAGTACTAGGCTCCTCGTCGAATAACATTCGACGTAAAGGTGGATCCTACAAAAATGTTTACAATAAAATTAACCACATGACATTATATATTCTTTAAATATATATATTTGAAATAATGTACTCACAACAGGTACTAATGATGGAACTCCCAAATTCGTCATTCGACGATTGTTGTCCATCATTTTTTTCCTTCGTCTCTCTTCAATAGGATGCATTTCCTGCTTTTGAAAACAAATATGTAATTAATTAGAAAAAGGAATCTAATGTTTAACCCAAAAAAATAAATATATGAGGGAATAGGGGGATTCATTGATAATTTATCTATCAATTGTTTTATAAGAGCTTGAATGGATTTAATAAATCATACAAGTTGTAATGTTTACCAAGTTAAAAATATTGTTTGACTAGGTTTGAATATAGTTCAATTCCAAATTAGAAAATGAAATTCAAATAAAATTGCAACAAATAAACATTGAAAATTCACATAACGGTCAAGTCAGCCAAAATATATTTGTTATCAATACTAAATAAATTTGAATAGTACCAACCTTAACAACCCAACTCGATGTAAACCAAAAGAATTGCGAACATGGATGAATGATTCTATATATTTTCAACCACAACTTCAGGTTCACAATAAACTCTGACAATTGAGCTATTGGAGTCATCAAAAGAAATAAATGCATTGGTTACAATGACAGTAGGGAAAGTGTCAATTTCATCATCACCATCATCAAAAATATGTCTTGGAATTACTTCAACTATGTCACAAAATTCAGGTCGAAGTTGGTCTTTGACATAATAAAATTGTTTTGCCATTGATTCCAACACATATGGTTCTTCAGTATCAAGAGTGCGAGTCTTATTAATTACTCGAAATCCACAATCATCAATAAATGTGCCTTGTCTCGTCATCGAATCAAACCAATGTCCTTTCAACATTGTGACTCGTCCATGATAGTAATAATCCAATATTATTATTTTCTCGATGACTCCATAATAACCCACATTTTCAAATCGCGGTCTACTATCTGATGCACTGGTATAACAATCTGTTGTGGCAGTAACCATAACACCATCATGTTGTGTTCTCATATTCTCTGTTCGTTCAGTGACAATAAATTTGTACCCATTGATAACAATTGATTTACAGTCACGAACCACGGTATTAGGACCAAAAGCCAAAGCTCTTATTTCCTCAGAGATAGAGTCAGCAGACAAACTCAATACCTGCAATATAAATGATTGTTAAACTTAATTAAATATTGATTTAATTATTTTAAATAGTAATATTTTTACCTTCAATTTTAACCAAGAAGAAAACTCTTTGCTATGGAAAGCCTACCTCCTTCTCAAAGATAAAGAACGATGCTTTCTATTTATCATTGTTTTATGTTCCCTGTAGATAAAAAATATGAATAGTTTAACAGATATATATGTAAGATATACATAATCAATTTAGTTACCTGATATAGTCATCGAACAAATCATAGTTGAACAAAACTGTGCGATGTGACATCTCCCGCTCTTCATGGCTTAATGTCTTCAATGTATATGATCCAGGAATTCCTCCTGTTTGAGGAAGTGATGGAAAACTGGGTTCAATTTGCTCAAACTGTTCTTCTTCATTTCACATTGGTCTATTTAATCTTGTAGTAATATCGGACAAATACATCGAGCATAAATCCATACATTCTTGGGCCAGGTAACCATTCACGATAGAACCTTCGGGATGATTTCTGTTTCGGACATAAGACTTTAATGTGAACATATTTCTTTCAGTTGGATATATCCAACGAAAAGAAGCAGGTCCTTCGAGAAGTATTTCATTGGGAATATGGACAGTCAGATTCAACATGCATGTGAAAAATGATGGAGGAAATATTTTCTCCAACTCACACAAAATTAATGGGGCATCTGTAAATTTTTTTTGCAAGAATGACTTGGACAACTTCTTAGCACAAAAATCTCTAAACAAATGGCACAAGCGAATAACAACCACCCTTACATTATGGGACAAAAGATGACGGATTTCTATTGGAAGCAACTCATACAGTAGAACGTGATAATCATGAGTCTTCAAAGATTTTAGCTTCAACTCTTTTCTATTGACCCGTTTAGATATGTTTCTTGAATACCCATCAGGAACTCTAATAGTCTCTAATACTTCCAGAAATTGTTTTTTTTTCATAGGTGTCATCACATAAGAAGCACATGGAAGTTGCCATTTATTTTCACTGATACGTAGAAGATGCAATTCTGGTCTGATGCCCCAATCCACCAAGTCACGCTGAGATCGTAAATCATCTTTTGTTTTCCCCATGACATTTAGAAGAACTGAAAGCAACATTTCGCATATATTCTTTTCAATATGCATTACGTCTAAGCAATGACGTAACAAATTGGTTGACCAATAAGGAAAATCAAAAAAGATACTCCTCTTCCCCCAATTGTAACAGGTTTCAATGGAAACATTCTTTCTCTTTCCATATTTCATTTGACCCTTCCCGAACGAAAAACTGCAATCTTTCAATTCATTAAGCACATCAGTTCCAGACATATACTGAGGTGGATCATCGGTCTCTATTGTATTATCAAATCTTCGACGATTCAATCTATATGGATGATCCTTTGGTAAAAATCATCGATGTCCCATAAAACTGAAACTACAACGATGTTTTAGTCTTCTGGATCGTGTATTCTTCATACAAACTGGACATGACAGTTTTCCCTTCGTGCTCCATCCAGACATCATTGCATAAGCTGGAAAATCATTGATCGTCCACATAAGCGCAGAACGCATCTGAAATATGTCTTTCGAACATGCATCGTATGTGCGCACACCCACATCCCAAAGAAGTTTCAATTCTTTTATTAAAGGTTGCATGTATACATCAATATCATTGCCGGGATCAGAAGGACCAGATATGAGTATACTCATGTAAGTGAAAGATTTTTTCATACACAACCATGGGGGACGATTATAAATGTGTATAAAAACTGTCCATGTGCTGTGTGAAGTAAGCATCTGCTCAAACGGATTAAAACCGTCGCATGAAAGACCCAGCCTCACATTACGCACATCAGCTGCAAAATCCGGATATCGAGCATCAAATCTCTTCCATGCAAATCCATCTGCAGGATGAACCAACTCATCATTAGTCTTCTTTCTCTCGGTATCATGCCATCTCATTTTTATTGATATGTCACCAGACATAAAAAGATTATGGAGTCTAGGGATCAATGTAAAGTGCCACATTACTTTCTATGGAACGTGGGATGGTGTTCCATCAGATTTTGACTTCCAGCGGGATGTGCCACATTTTATACAATCATTTCGTTCAGCGGTTTCCTCCCAGAATAAACTGAAATCTTTCGGGCAAGCATGAATTTTGTTTCTTGAAAATCCATGTTCCTCAACTAACTTCCATGCCTATAGTTGTTTGATGGAATATCTGCATCATCTAGAAGTAAATCCTTCAAGAGGGTAAGAATGTAATCGATTGCTGTATTAGAAATCCCATACATTGTTTTCCCATGAAATAATCGGATTAAAAATTCATGCTTTTTCATTTTATCGCATTGTCGATATAATGGAGTCGTGGCAGCATCATTCAATTTTTTCACCCTATCAATATCATCATTTTCACTAGATGCATCAGCTGTCCTCATATCGAAGTCTTATTGAGTCGAAATCCTTTCTTTTTCATGATGATGAATAAACGGAAACTGATCATCTAATAAATTTTCCATTCCAGTCCTTTCATTTAGATCATCACCAATTTGAGATTTCGTTTTCTCCCCATTGTGATACCACACAAAGTTGTTTGATTGAAACCCGTTTTTGGTTATGTGGTAGTTGACTTCTTCACGGCTCAACCATGGTCTACCAATACAATTTGAACATGGGCAGTGTATGCGACCACTATCTGAAGCATTGTGAAATGCAAAATCTATAAAGCTCACCATATTGTTTTGAAAATCGTCTGAGATCCGATCGGTTTCATACATCCAACTTCTGTCCATTCTATAAAAAGAATTTATATAAGTCATTTTGTCATAAACAATTAAATAGGCATTAACTTTAATAGAAAATACATTTAAGTTAATGATAAAGGAAGAAAATAATCAATGTATCAACTACACATGTGAAAAAAACATACAAAAGTGTTATTGAAAAAATGTAAAACCAACAAGAACTTAATGTGTTATATCACATAACAGCATGCCTCATCCCATAACCATATTAGTAGGGTATCATGAACATGAATAACATCAACCTTGTGCCATCCTCCTACCCTACATGACCCCAACCACATTCCACATCTTATTACAGCCTTATCACATCACACCACACCGGAAAACACTAGGGAAATCATAATACATCTCACCTGAAGACACATGGACAATCACATCACATCTTGCCTAAAAACACATGGTCAATCACTTTTTAAGGAAGTGTAGGGAAGACATGGTAGCTATCCAAACATATAACCACCATCCACGATATTAGAAAAAATACCCATAACTCAAAACCTCTGATCGTTGGTAAGTTTATCCAACTCTGGTTGGGAATGTGTAGAATTAACATAAAAATACATGATATATAGATAGCACAAAATACTCAACCTATGGGTTCACATTAACTACATAATCACACACTTCACTACTACCATAAAACACATAAACCACACCACCACCACACAAGACTCATAGCATTTCTCACTTTCATTTATAAGCCACTTCATTCACACTTACATTGTCCATTCATTTAATGTTAAATTAATTAAATCCATTTACCACACATCATACACCACAACTTCATCACACAACACCTCCACACGACACAACACCACCACACATCATCACTATCATACTACTTCACATGTCACATCCATGCCCACTAACCATCACATTACAACCCCACATATCACAAATCCCAACTGGTCACCGCAATCCCCATAAAACACCCTACAACATACAATGAAACAGAACAAAAAACCTCTCACAGAGGCAACATACCCCAACTTCCACAATGTATTTATTCAAGGTCTTTTATTACATTACCCCTTTATTTATCATGGGAATTATAACACAACTGATATTCTAGGGGAAACTAATTAATTAACAAAATATTCATTCATTTCCCTATTTTTCACGGTGAAATCACATCAAAATCCTAACTTAATTCAAAAATATTAGATCAATAACAATAAAAACAAGGTACCATATATGTATAAAGAATAAAATACCTGATTTGATATGATTCAGCTGGGTTTTCACCTATTCGGATGGGGAGTTCAAGATTAACAGAGAGTTGGAGCTAGATTGATAAATTAAAACTAAAATATGAGATCAATAACAATAAAAATAAGGTAGTATATGTGTATAAAGGAAAAAATACCTGATTTCATATGAGTTTTCACCTCTTCGGATGTTCGAATGGGGGGAGTTCGCGAGAGGAGGGAGAGCAGCCCCGCTGGATCACAAATTTAGGGTTATGTCCGAATGGGGGGAGAGTAGCCCCGCGGCTGTATTTGGGGGAATTATTTCCCAACGGTTTTTAAAAACCATTGGGAAAGAGAGGTGTTAAGGGACTTTTCCCAACGGTTCTAGTGAACCGTTGGGTAAAGTGTATCTAAGACACCCCTTTACCAATGGTTTGGGGAAACCGTTGGCAAAGGGGAGGCCTTTCCCAACGGTTTTCTAAAACTGTTGGGAAAGCCTTCCCTGGACATTCCTTTGGAAACGGTTGTGTATAACCGTGGGTAAATATGTCCTAATCCCTTCAACCCCAACGGTTTAGGACAACCGTTGGTAAACACCCGTTGGGAAAAATCCTATTTCCAGTAGTGCTCTTTGAGGTTATGGGTTTCATGCCTTAGGATACCTCGTAAAGTCTTCTATGATGATTATCTTTGAGAAACTCCACCTTATATTGAATTATTTGTATTGGAAGATTCTCTGAAAAGCTTAACTGGAAATGTAACCAATAGGGGAGAAATATTTGCTAAACTAGATGAAAAATCAAGACTATTGTTTATGTTTATACAGAATATGGTTAGCCCTAGAAAATGAAATTTTTCTATACTAAAATATTAGGATGTGTTTCTCATTCATCTTATTAAAATGGGTATAAGATCAACCTTTTTAAGTATGTCACACACCATGTGTGTCAGCTGATCAAAACAACCATCAACTCAACCTATATATTTTTTTCTCATATTATCTCAGTCGTACTTCATGAAAAAGGTATGGTAGGAACTAATGTTGATGTTATCAAGGATTTTGATTACTACGTTTAAAAATTCATTACCAAGATAATGAAAATCAATTAGAATCCATGGAAAAAAGGCATGGGTGGAAGACAATGATAGAATTTATGAAAAATTAAATCCAGTAGAACATTCCTCAAGACCAAGAGATATTTATGATATTGGTTTGGAACCAGATGAGGTTGTTGTGTATTTTGAAGAAAAAGAAGAACAGAGGATGATGTGCCTCTGAGGGGAACTATTTCTGATAAAAAAGATAGTATGCATGTCCCTCATGTTGTAATTAAAAAGGAATTCACAACTTATAAATAAGTAGTTAATATGGAAGATCAACCTGAGGATGAAATATAATTAGCTGTCAAAAGACAAAAATAATGTCATGGAAGAACCAATAGAAGTTGAATTACATGCTATGCAAGATAGATAACATTGAATAAATCCTAGTGGAACAATATCTTCCTGAAATCATTCCTTCGACTGAGGAAAGGATGGATATGGATTTTCAACTAGCTTTGCAGGATGGGGGTGAGGAACTAAGAGAAGAGATTGTTGAAATAGATCATGTTATTAGACTTGAGAAGGATTCAACTGTTGAGGGGGAGGAAACCCAAAATCTGGAATATATTAAAATACCAAACCCAATTGTTTCAAGCTCTGTAGACAATATGTATAAGTTACATAGTTTTTATGATGTGGATGACCCTCAGCAAGTCTCAGTAAAAGGGGTTGACCATTCTATTATGTTGAAATTAAAGTCTATCTCTAATCTTTCCCTTGAAAATGAACCTAATCTTGTATGAGTCTTTATCCTTGAACCTTCATCAGAACAATCATCCTTAGTGAGTAAAGATGATCTGAAATATTTTGAATCTACCATTTTTTCTAGAGTTGAAAAAAATCATGAATTCCCAAACTTCTCTTGTAACATATCTGAGAGAGAAAGATGCCTCGCTGTAGTCAGAAAAAGTTATTTGTCAGATACAACCCAAAATGCTTCTTGAGATTCATAAAGTCAGAGTTGAAAATAGACTGCTTAGTGATGAAGTTAAGATCATAGGAGGTATGATTGAATAAATGTAGAAAGAGATGCATTCGAGATCCGATATTGCTTCTCATCTTGTAGAACCTGTTGTTCCTCAAACCCCATAAATTTTTGTCTCTCAGATTCAACCTCATTTAGATGCCTCTAATGAAAAGGTCACAGAAAAGAACAAATAGATTGTGAAGGACATGAGAGAGCTAGTTGTTAATCATAACAATCTCACTGATGAGAATACGTGGTGTCTTCAAAAAGTGAAAAACCAACATAAATAACTTACCACAGCTTTCAATGCTTCTAAGTAATTTGGAAAATCATCTCAACCTTCCCTAGACAGTGATCTGCTCTAAACTGTGGTCAGAGAAGAACTTCAGACTGTTCATACTGGCTTCAATTAAGAATATCTAAATTAAATGATCAAGAATAGTGACAGAGTTCTTGATATGTTCCAAATCCACTCAAAAATTTCAAATGATGCTAAAAAAAATATATAATAAATTGGATTTCCACTTCAACTAAATCTTCTCAGAGACTGACATGACCAATCAATTTAAATATCTTTTAAAAAATATGAGGATTCTTTTTGTTACTCAAGCATTCAAGACCCAAGTTCACTGGCTCACAGAGTTCACTCATCTGTTCGATAAGTTTATTGAATACAAGGATGACTTTGATAAAGATATGCAGTATAGTGGAGAGATCATTAAGTATTTTATCAAGATTCTGATGCCCTACATTCTTGTCCAGAGTATAGCCATTGTTACTCTTGTGGATTCTCGTTTGAGACCTGGTCTTCCTACGTTCACCTTGGCCCTAGCATCCACTTCTATGTCGATTAGTTAGACACTAAGTCATATTAGTCATGTGATCCTTGATCAACAACTACATCAGTCTTTAACATCTTGTACAGTGGCTCCCTCTGTCTTTGAAGGTCTTCCATTACCTTCTATATCAACATGATCACTCCCTTCTTCTACCTCAACATTTTCTCATATGGATTCCTCTTCTGATTTTGCTGCTAAAGGAAAAGTGAACACCATCCAGTAAAGAAAAACCATGCTTACACTATTTTTATGGGAATATGGTATAATTTGTATTACATTTTGTAATGCCTCTCTATTTGTCAAATAAATTATGAACATTTTCTTGTCTCCTTTGACTTTCTTTTTCTACTACTTTTTGATAATCCCAAAAGGTGGAGAAAATGGGAGAAATATTTGAGAAATAAATATATGAGAGAAATAAGGGAGAAGAGAACACTCACTCTATATATATTATATGCACATACGAACTATGTTGTTAGGACAAATATACATGGTTTGTGATCTTCAAAAAGGGGGATATTGTTGGAATCCTCATGTATTAATCATGTTTAAATGGTCACAAATCCTATTTATACTCTAAACAATGTTAAATCTATGCAATATATCTCATATCAAATGTAGAGTATCTTAGTAAATGCTATCCAAGGCTCTTGTCTTCTATAAACTCAGTTTGGTTACTATATACTATCTTTTGATTTACTTTATAATGATTTCTCTGATAAATGATTAAGCTTAATTAATTACATGAATATCACTGCTAATGTTTGAATACAGATATTTTCATAGGTCATGAGACACCGTGACCATGAGACACCATGACCAAGAAGACATCGTGAACTAGACACCATGAACTAGACACTATAAACAGGACACCGTGAACATGACACCGTGAACAGGACACCCTGAACAAGACACCATGAACATGAAATCATGAAAAACACACTATGAACAAGACACCATGACATCCAGACACTGTGAAATCTAGACACCGTGATATCAAGACACCATGTGAAGGAGACACCATTTCCATGAAATACTGTGACACCATTTTCCTAATATGTTTGGTCTTCTTTTGATTTAATCTCAAACGATAATATTTTAATATTTTAGTGTAGGGACATAATTAATGTTTCTTTGTAGACATGTCATTAGAGTGTACGATGTACGAGGTGCAGAATAATTGTAACCTGTCGGCCCCGACATATGCTCTTAAAGATAAAAGATTAACGCTTCCCAAAAAAAGCAAGCAGTAGCATGATGATAATGAACAAGATGGTGGGCGTGAGCACAGAAACAGAATACATTTAGAGAATTGTCTCATGCAACTCGATGCTGCTGGAGAAAACAAAAAATCATACTAATATCATGAGAACATATTTTCACTATCAAAAACCATGAAGAATACAAGGTGGATCTTCCCAAATATCGACACTACGTTTTACATATGAGGACATGAGTTCTGCTTCTACTTCATCTCATGAAGTCCAGAGCTTCAAATACTAACACTCAGAGAACCTATAAACTTATATCAATATTTATACTCTCATTTGTATCATTTTATTAACATTCATGTAGAGTGTGTATCTGCATTACAAAAAAAAATTTCTCCTTCATTAAACTGAACGACACAAGATATCCATACTCAAACAACCTTTTTTACTCTTATGTATACCCACAGATATGTGTGGAAGAGGTCCCTGTGTGGGCTGGTTGTTTGTAGCCACAAAGAACTGTGGAAGAGGTCCCTGTGAGACCTGAATAGTCATGTGTATTGTTGTCAACACAGATCCAGGGTGTTGATCATGTTTATTTATATAAACTTCTTGGTGGTAGGTGATCACCAAGTGGAGTGGAATATGTCTCAGCTTGAGACTGACCCACTTGTTTCATATCCGCTATACAGCTTAATTTAGTTTTCTATATTTTACTAGGTTACAATATAATTCAAAAATCACTAAATTCACAATGATAGTTAATCTTGGAAAGAAGTTATAATAGTTTTGACATAGTAGAATAGTTCCAAAAGTAATTTTAATAACTCATGATAAAATTATTGAGAACTAATCAATCTTTTAAGAAGTTATTTAAACAGTTAAATTATTATAAAAATATAAACTTGATTAACTAGGTTGTAATTAACCTTTTGGAGAAACCTTTTAGAAATATTTTTTAATCAAAATTTTTTATAGATACTCAATTCTCCCCCCCTTCTTGAGTATTCTACTCCGACCAACAATATTTATAATATATATGATATATACATATAATATTTTCATGAAAAAAAATCTTTCATGAAGTATCACGCAAGGGAAAACAATGCACATTGCTCCCAAAATAATGAAAATATAAAAAAATTATTAATGAACATGTGATAATATCTTATAAAAAGAAATGTATATGATATTATTAATATTAATATGGTTTAAGTGTAATTTAATAACATTTTTAAAATGATTAGATATGTTTTTAATGAATATTCAATCAAAACTATGTGTTTGGAAAGGGATTTCATAACTCGATTTATGTTTATTTGTATAATTTTCTACATCAATGATTATGTCATTCTATGATTATGAATATAATTAATTTTCATTACCTTAAGTTTTTTACATTTTTTATGAATATTATTATATAAAAAACATAATTGTGTCAGGGACTAATTATCACTTCAATGTTATGATCATTTGTAGTGGTTTATTTCAAAATATATTTTTAATTAATATTTTTTATTCATGAATTTCTATTGAGGGATATTATTTTACCATTTCCTAATAAAACCATTTCATATTATTATTTTCAATTTATAAATTTTATATTAATGTAATAGTTATATTTTCCACTATTTTTATGGTCTTGTGATGTTTACTATCTTATGACCATGTTCCCTATCACCTGGCATTTGTACTTGAGAGTTTGGTTTCTCTACTATATCCATGTTTTCACTTCCAACTTATACTCTATTACTCAAAAACCTACCACGTTTTATTCATGATGACCATTATAGCATCCTTTATCTTAATTCAAGAGGATGATTTATTAACCCTATTTATGATTTTGGATTTCAAAAAGGTGTTGTGAAAAGGCAAATCCTTGGTTATTTTTTTGGAATTCAAATAGTAATGAAATAATTTCAAAATTTAGGGGGGGATGTAACAACCAAGGTAATGATATGATAATTATTTTTTATATTTACTAATATTGCAAAATAATTTCGTTATATTCATTGTAAATATATTAAGTACTTCGTAAAATCAAAAGCGAAATAGTTTTATTAGACCTATTTTCTATAATATTTTATTAAAAAACTAAATTAAAAATTATTAAATTGAAATTTTCATAAAAAAAGTAATTTAATTTTAAATCCATATTGTAATAATTATTGTGGGATTAATTATTGACAATTTGATGAAAACTATTATTTTTTGAGGAATAAGGAGAAATAATATTTTTTATTGAAAATTGTATTATATTTTAATGTATTTCAAATGTAAAATTATCTTTGGATTAGTTTTAATTTTAAATTTTTTCATTTTTTTAAAAAATATAATTATTTATTTTTCAAAATATTTTATATATTAATTTAATATTAATACATTTTATATTTACAAGGAAATTTTTCTGAAAAAAGAATTAATTTTTTTTATTAATTTAAAATTTAACACGGTAGAATTTGTGTTTTAAATTTTGAAAAAAGGAATACTTATTTCTAATTAGAGGGTTAAAATTTATTAAATAGATCCAATCCATTTTTTTTACTTATAAATAGTAAACATAAGAATTTTGTTACCACAATAAAGTGTAAATCATTTATATTATTTTCAAAATCAAATGACAAAAACCATTAAATGACACAAATTATAGAAAAAAAATATTTTATGAGTATATATTTACCATAATTATAAAAATTAAATATTTATTTCATCTTGGTGCCATATGGTTTTTATTATTACTATAATAATATTTTATTTACAGAAAAGTCAAACATGTCATACTTTTTTTCTATAAGTGTTCTATTTTTAATATAATGATATCCATAGCATATTATCTAAAATAAATAGTATTTTGAAATATAAAATTATTATCGTCAACATTGGAATTTATTTTAAATTATTATTAAATAAATAATTACCTTAAAATCTTGTATAATGTTGAAACAACAATTATAAAATTAATAGAAAAGTCAAATATATGATACAAAAAATACAAATATTTATATACTTAATCATAATTAAATAAAAAAATAATTTAATATATTAAATTTACATCTTAGTGATTTTATAAAAAAATTGGTTTGAATTTTATGTATTAAATTGATATTATTAAAAGAAGTTATGACTAATTCTAAAAATTGACATTAGGGATATTTTATAATATATAACATTTTATTAAATGGTATATAATTATGAAAAATATTAAATTTATAAATTTTATTATTATATAGTTTAAAATATAAATGTTTTTAAATTTATGGGTCTTTTTTTATTTTTTTAGTAACTATATAAACCATCAAAGAGTAAAAAATCCATTTGTTATTGTAAGAGTTAAATGAGTTAAATAGATGTTAAAACCCAAAGATAAGGGTAGAGATATAGTAAAAGATTATAAAAATTTTAATTTATATGCTAATTTCGAAACATAATCTTAATATACTATAATTATATTAATTTTGACCTACTTATAATTGAAAATTAATTTATATTAATTTTATATTTTGAAAACATCAATGAGTGCCCCTCCCCTTTCTTATAAAAAGACACACATTCTTATCATTTCTTCACGCATAAAACACCATTTATGTAACATCCTAGGAATTTATAGAATTATAAAATTTCAATAATATTTATGAATTAGATATTGATTTTAAGTTAATTGGACACTTTTGATGATAGAGTTCTCAATATGCAATAACGAGTTTTTCTAAATCATACCTTGCACACAACATTGAATAATATAGAAAAATGATACAATAATATTATTATTATTTTAAATGGTAGTTAACGTCTAGCCATTGTATTGGAAGGAATGAACATAACTAACTAAAATATGATTAAACTTGTTTCTAAGTGTTTTTTATTTATCCAATAAATCATAGAGGATTCAAATGAGAAGAAATCCAATTTTAAGCATAAAATACTCTAATATTACTAAATTTTTGGCTTGTACGCTTTTGATGAAGAAAATTTTTCAAAAATAGTTTTTGTCACTTATATATTATCTATTTGAAAAAATATACTTTTTACTTGGAATAGAGACATCATAATTTACCTTGGTTGAAATTTTAGAAATTTTTATGATGAAATTCTTAATTTATTGAATTGTGAAAAATGCTGCATTTTAATTCGAAAATGCCTTTCAACCTAATTTATTTATATAGTTATATTATCATTTTAATTGGTTTTAAAGTATTATTGGATTAATATTTTTATCATTTAATCCAATTTTGGTCATTGGAAATAATATCTCATTTAAAATGGACATAAAAACATGTTAATCATTTTATAGTTTTTACTTCTTAAAAACCCACATTCTCATTTGGACAACAAGAATTAATTTTAAATAAATTAATGAAACATGTATGTTTTGAATTTGGAAAAATAGATTCTATATTTTGAATTATAAAGTCCATATTATTTAGATAAGTAAATTTATTTATAGAAATAATGAATAGTTACTCTAGTAATTATTTTTATTTAACTCGGTTAAAGGAAAAAAGAGGTACATAATGATAAAAATAATATTATAATAAAATAAAACTACCCTAACACATGTCGAAATATTATTGGATGAGTCAGGGGAGTCCAAAAAAATCCTTAGGCCAAACATTTGGAATTTGGTAGAAACTTGGGTGTGTTAATGTCATGTTATAATAATTAATTTAAAGTAAAGTGAAATATAACATAATCATGTATCATTTTATAAAAACAATTTAATATAGGGTTAGATAACGGATATATTGGAAAAAAATTGTAATTATAATGATAAAAATATTCCCTAAATCATGGTATTTTATTTATAATTTTTATATATTATAAAGATAGATTTATTAATGATAAAATTATGATGCATTGATAACATTATTAATGATTGATTCAAATAACTGATATTATAAATATTAAAATAAATTTAATTTGAAAATTATTATTCCATAAATAAATTTTATGGATGATTTTTTAATTTTTTCATTGTGTTATTGTTTTTTTTCTAATGAATCATGTTGTTGTTGATTTTAAAAAATTCACCTACTAAATTTGGTCAAAATTAACATATATGTGGTTTTTTTTAAAAAAAATATTGTATTACTAAAGTATATAATAGTCAGAAAAATATAAGATTAAGAAAAATAAATTATATTATGTTATAAAGGGTTTTATTTATCCACTTGAGGTTATCATGTAATTTTTTAGTAAATATATTATCTATATAGTGTAAAAATAAAAAAAGAACATGGTTAGAGTTAATTTATTTATCTAACGGTTAAATCCAAAAGATACAGTTAAATTTGAGACCTAAACTTATCTAAAACTATTTTTAGAGGATTTATATCCATACTCATATTATCCATGAATTATATCACTCTAGAGCTATTATAATTTTAAAATCTATTTATAATAATATAATATCTCAAAACAATCTTATGTGCCCCTCCCTCCTCTTATAAAATGCCACCACATATACTCGCTAATGCTCACCTCTCAAGCACCTTTTCCCATACAAATTCTTCTAAAATATATTCCCAACATACCTTACATAATCCTACAAGCCTTAACTTGGGTATTAGGTAATTAAATAATTTTTTTGGGTCAAATCAAAAACAGTTACCTGATTTAGAGATAACATCTTCTCTCAAACTCCAGTAATTTATTTTCATTTTTCAATAGTTTAAAATCATTTTATTGCATTAATTTATAACAACACCGGTATTTTTAGTATACATGGATGTTGTTAGGCTATGTTGTCGATGTAAACATACCCACACTTCCATCTAATGGATATATATCATTCTATTTCTGTGTACGGTGAACTACTGCCTCATGGAACGATTATTATTATATTTTATCTTACCACCTCTCATGGTGGCCATTATGATGTCACAATAATTA
The DNA here is from genome assembly GCA_963277665.1 of Viscum album. NCBI lineage: Eukaryota > Viridiplantae > Streptophyta > Magnoliopsida > Santalales > Viscaceae > Viscum > Viscum album. Next base: position 184,537,199 of record OY728133.1, on the reverse strand, counting down.
AATATGATAAATATTATATTTATATTTTCATACTTCAAATGTGTTTAAACCTCTTTTATAATGGTTAAAATAGTGTAATTAGTATCTTCAAGAAAAAATTTAATGTTTATAACACCTTATATGATTATTTTAAGACATCATTTCACCCTTTAGTTGTTAGTATTTTGTTCATTCCATTATTTCAGGTGCATTCTTTACATGATTTACACGGATGATTTGTATTCGATTTTTTTTTGTATCGAAATTAAATTACCGAAGTTGAATGAAATGGGATTCATATGTTTCCATAATATATAATGATACCATATATAATTTTTTATCATATATGATGATGAATCTTTAGATACAAAATTAATGATAATTGGTTAGATCATTTTAGTGGTTTCTCAATAATCATGAAGTTGTTTTATTATATAATTAAATTTAATGTATATATGTTCATTTTTTAACATAAAATAGGTTACATAATACACTTTACATTCATTTTCAACCTTTAAAAGTGTTTAATGATTATCTTTTAATGAATTGATAAATTAAAAACACATCGTCCATGATTTTGGAAAAATAGCACATCACATTCACTATTTTTATCTTCAGAATAAGATAGAGTGGAGTGGAATAAAGATGATGATTTTTTACATGATAATGATAACATATAGAATTTAAATTATTTTTGAGACTTGATACCATTTGGATAATGGGTGGGTAAGAGATTATAAGAAAATAATGGAATTGAAATGAAAACACCTGAAAATGAATGAGGGTTTTTACCTCATGATCTCTTCTTTTGAGATCCTCCTTAAGGACTTTGGATTTTTCCTTTTAGTGATACTAGTAAGTCATGCACATGGGAAAGATCCTTTGGGGGGGACTTAGTAGAACATAGATAATGATCAATGCTCGAGAGGTGTGTGAGAAAGAGGGGAATGATGATGGTATTTATAGTGGAGGTGACGATGGATTTTAAATTATTTTAATATTTTTTCATAGGAATATGAATAATATTGATTAATGTGACCCCAAATAGTCATAATTGCATGTGTGTTTGAAATTATTGGGCTTACATCAACCTTCCATCACCATTAATGCAGTAAAACTAGTATTTAACTGTTATTGTAATTTATCATATTTTACTAATCATCAACAATTCACAAATTTCAGAAAAATCCCACAAAATCAACCTAATAATTTTTAAACATGTATAATTCAAAAATAAACATTATTTTTGGAAATAATTTTCGATATATTATTAGTTTAAATTATAAATAAAATCATTATTTGTTAAAAAATTACATTTTTAAATCAATATCACATTTTTTTACACCTTGAAAATTCAATCAACATCACATTACCTTATAAAAATAAAAAATGAAATAATAATATCTTTCACTTTTAATAAAATTCATATTACTATTCGTATTACTATTCATAAGGGTATATTACAATTCTCCAAAAAACAATTTGGTTCTATCAAACTCTTAATAAATTACTGATCATTACCTTATTCAATTCATAGATGCTGAAAAATTATATTCAATGTATGTTTATAACTATTTATTTAAAATAAATTTTAATTCATTTCAATTTATTTGGAAAAAAATTTGCTGTTACATTCTCCCCACCTTCTAGAAATTTCAGCCTATCAATTTTATATACATATTAAACAAGTGAGGGTACCTTAACATCATAGCATTTATAGATTCTCATGTTGCTTCTTTACCCAGGTGGTTTCTCCAAAAAACCATAACATGGTGTATTAACTTATTCTGCAATACTTGTTCTCCTCAATCAATAATATAAATAGGTTTTTCATAATAAGAAAGGTTCTCTTTTACCTGAACTCCTTCTGGGATCAAAACATGAGATGAATCTGGAATATACTTTCTCAACATAGAAATATGAAAAACATTGTGTACCTATGATAAAATCAGTTGAAAGGCTACTCCGTAGAATAGTGGCCCAACATTATCTAAAATTTCATAAAGTCTAATGAAATATTGATATAGATTTCCTTTCATACCAAAAAGAATACCACTTTTCCATGGTGAGATTATAAGAAAAAAATTATCACGTACCTGAAAAGAAAAATTCTTCCTCCTGTTGTCTTCATATATTTTCTTCCATTGCTGAGTTGTCCTCATGTGTGTTTGGATCATCTTCACTCTCTCAACCTCTTTCTCTACTAATTTGCATCCCATAAATTTTCTTTCCCAAAATTCATCCCAATAATCTGGAGGATGACACCACTTAATATATAATTCCTTAAAAGGTTTCATCTGTATACTGTAATGAATGATATTATTATAATATAACCCAACTAAATAATAATTTTTATCCCAATATTCCAGGTATTGTATTGAATAAGATCGAAACATATCCTCCAATGTCTAAATAATTCTTTCTGACTACCCATCTTTTTGAGGATGAAAAGCTGTAATGAAATTTATTTTTGTGGCCAACGACATCTAATGGGCCTTAAAAAAATTAGAAGTGAACCTAGGATCACATTCAGATGCAATGGAAAGAGGCACTCTATGTAAATTTAAAATCACTTTTAGGTATAGTCATGAAAAAATGATCCAAAGACATTTGTATTTCGAATAGGAAGGAAATGTGAAGATTTAGTCTAGCAGACAACAATAACCATATTTCATTATTACCTCAAGAAGTCTTTGGTAGTCCCATAATGATGTCTGTGGATATATTTTCACATTTCTACTCTGTAACTAGTAGAGGATGAGGTATCCCCTTTTGTAACTGATTCTATTCTTTAACTTATTGACATGTCAAACATTTCACAGTAAATTCTGTAATATCTCAGTTTTATTTAATACCACTGGTAGTACTCCAAATGGTATTTGTACATATTAGTACTTCAAGGATGAATTGAAAATAGAGAACTATGAGATTTACAGAATAAATCATTCTTCAACTGGGAATCATGAGGCACACACAATATTTTTCCAAATCTCAAAACTCAATCTTTATCAAAGTTAAATTCTAGAAACATTCCCATTTTATCCAATTCTACATTTTTCTATATATCACAATCTGGATTTTTCACATGTTTAATTATTTCTGATAACAATGACTACATTGAAACCTGAAACAAAACAGTTTTATTTCTTGTACTTACAACCTCTAAGGAAAAATTCATTAAATTATTAATCAAGCTATAGTGCTCCAAACGTAACCTAGTTAATGATGCATGATGTTTTCGACTCATGGAATCCACCAATTTTTTTCCTTTTACTTGATGGAAATTGATCATAAAATAATAATATTTTTTCAATTCATTTCATCTTCTCCAACTCATGTTTAATTCCTTCTGAGTGAATAAATAAATCAGAATTTTAAGGTCTGTATATATTTGTCATTTGGCTCCATTTAAATGATGTATCTAAATTTTCAATGAAAAAAACCATAAATAAAAATTCCAAATCGTGTGTGGGAAAATTAAACTCATGAGGTCTTAATTTCCTTAATGAATAAGAAATTTCTTGATCATTCTGCATCAGAACACAACCAAGTCCCTTCAATGAAGAATCATTGTAGATGAAAAACTCACCATTTTGGGAACATAAGGCCACAACTGAAGCATTCATCAATCTCTTATTCTCATCCTGAAAAAAACATCAAATTATTCTATCTAAATACATTTAACCCCTTTTGGGTTATATTTCTTATAAATAAACATAAACATGCAATTTTTTTAACAAAGTGTAGGTAATAACCTAGCAATACAAGAAAAATATGAATGTTGGTAAAATTTCTATTTCTGGGCCATTCATTAATAGCTTTTGTTTTGGAAAGATCAAATGTTATTATATCCTAATATACAATGTTGCCAATAAATGAATTTTTTTGAAACAAAAAATCACACATTCTAAATGTATCATATAGTTTGTTTTCCTTAATAGTTTTATAAATAAACCTTAGATGTTTCTCATAATCTTGTTTACTATTAAATATTACTATAATTTCATCAATAAATACAAAAAAAAACTTATCCAATAACTCATTAAATATTAAATTCGTAAGATCCATGAATACATCAGGATCATTAGTTAACCCAAATGGAATAAAAAAAAATCATAATTCCCATATCTAGTATAAAAAGTTCTGTCAGGATTTCATCCACATTCACCTTCAGCTAACGGTATCTGGATCTTAGGTCAATCATGGAAAATTACTGAGCTCCCTAGAGCTGATCGAACAAGTCATCAATATGATACAAAATATAATTGTTTTTAACTTTAATGTTATTCAAGGATCTATATTCAATTAAAATTCTCATGGAACCAACTTTTTTTAACAAAAAATAGGACCACCCCATGGTGAAGTTCTGGTATGAATGATTCTATTATCAAGAAAATCCTATAATGGATTTTTAAATTCAATATGTTCTATTTGAGCCATTTGATATGGGGGTTTTCAAATTGGATGAGAATAAAAAACTATTTAAATTGGGAATTTGACTTCCCAATCAGCTATGACACCAGGTATCTCATCAGAAAAATCATCAAGGCATTCAATTACCACTAAAACATCTTTAATTGAAACAGTTCCCGTATTTTCAGCAATATGAGCAACATAACATTAATTTATGTCTTTCAATAGTTTATTAACTTCCTGATATGTTATCAATTTTATGGGTAGGTTCTTGTCTTCAATCAAAAACCTGTTCTAAAAAACATATTCTTTAGCTCTACAATCAATATTAAAATGATAAATATAAATCCAATTCATTAAAATAAAGAAATAAAACTCTAAAAATGGGAGAACAACACGGTTTTCATGTAATGTCTTTATACAGACCACAATTGAAAGATTTTTATAATTGCTCTTTGCCTTTATATTTCTACCTGTTGATTTAGAAATAAGTTTGAGCCTCATTTTTTGAGGTGATATTTCCAATTTACTAGGAAATTATTTGGAAATAAAGGAATATGTATACTCCATACGAAACAAAAAATTAGGAAAATATGAGAAAATAAACATATACTTGATACAACTTCATTGGATGTCCTGACGTCAACTGAAATTGTCGCAATGGATCTCACAAACCTTTTTTGCTTGTAACCTAGCTTCATTGCATCATTCAGATCTTTATTTGGTCATGAATTTTCATAATGACCCATCTCACCACATTTAAAACACTTTACAGTTTGGTTATAAGGATTAGTGTTATGATCAATTTCATTAGAATCAATAGTAATATTTCCCAACATACCACATCAAAAATACTTCCTAGTTTTTGTTAGGCTTTCTCTATGGTTATTTTTTCCACACTTTTAACAAAAAATAAACTAGAATTTCTTACCTTTATAATAATTTGATTGATTCATACCCATCGATGGCCATATAAACCTCTCATTTTCTTTTTTGCAAAGTGAACATGATCACCATCCAACTCCATTATACCATCTCATCAATTTAGACAACTTTATCTTATTTTTTGAATTTACAGGAGGTCAATGATGATTGATACCTTGGATTTAATCCTATGTAAAAGTGGATGATTTTTTATTCAAGTTCTTGAAAAATATATTTAGTATAACTCGCCAATTGGGTGAAGTTTCATTCTTACTCAGTCACTGAATCATCATAAATTTTCCTCAATTGAAGGAATTTCTTCCTTATCCTAGGTCGCACTACCTTACGAAAATATTTTTCATGGAAAAAATTTAAAAATCATCCCACTCTAAAGAATAATTCTCCTATCTATCCCTGATATTTTTTACCATTAACCATCAATGATCATATTAACCTAAAAAAAAGATTGTAAAGGAATAAATTTTGATTATTTGAACATATCATAATATCATATATCTTTTCAGGGATTTAATATATCCATTAGACGATATTATGTCAGATGATCCACTAAAAGTTGGAGGGTGTTGCCTCATAAAATGTTCCACTATCGTCATGTTACTTTGGATAACACTATTTTATCTCTTTCTTGGATGCACCATCGATTTATTTCCATTATTATATGATTCATTACATTCACAAACTACTCGATTCCAATCCCTACAATTCTAGGCTGTATATTTGGAAGGATATCGTTCTGTTGGGGCCACTCCACTTCAGCTTCCCTTTTTCTCTAGTGGAAAACTATACTGAACAAACATATATTAGTTGAAGAACCACGGTAATATTTAAATTCTATTTAATTTCAAATTACCCATATATTAAAAATATTTTATGGTTTTCTATTAACATCATCCTAACCCCTAATTTTATCTAAACAATTCATTGATACACACTATAAGGATCTATCCTTATTACATTACATATTATTTAATTTTCTTCATTAACTCACTTCTTTTGACATTGAGGATCTTTTCAAGTTTAGAGATATATAGAATTTGGATGTAACACATACATACCATTCTATATTTATATTGAGTAAATACCATGAAACCAGTATCCATTTATTCAACAATATAAACTATTTCAAATAAAATAGGACTTATTTGACAAAATATTCAAATCATTTTACATGGATTCTTTATTTATATTAAACATCTTTATAATCTATGAAAATAAATTAAATACATGGGATAAGCACAAAAATCATATTATGGGATATAAAAAGAAGGGAATTAAACATTAGTACATGAATACTTATAACATATGAAATCATTTTCAAAAAACACATACATTCCACCTATATAAACATACTTTGTGAAACTTGAGATTTCCATGAAATTTCCACAAAAAAAACATAAATATTACAATAAATTTATCATAGGTAATTACATACATAATCCTGTAACCCTCTCATATACCATATAATTTTTAACCCTCATGGCTACCTTACAATGTAACCCTTACGACTACCTTATTGTGTAACCATCATAGTTACAATTGGAGTAACCATCTAGATAACTAAAAACATACACATACACAATGAATTATAGGAAGATATAGGTACCACCCATCATCATCTATAATTTCCAAGAACTATTACTTAATCATAATACATGAATATTTTTGTAAAACATTGCTTTTGAATTTTGTAAAACATAATTTTAAATGAGGATTTTAAAAGAAAATCCATTTAAAAATCACTACTGGAAATAGTATATTTCCCAATGGTTCAGAACCATTGGAATAGGCTGTAGAACCATTGGTATATCTTATACCAACAGTTCTTCCAACTGTAGGGAAGTAAGTCGTTGGGAAAAAGCTTTCCCAACGGTGTATGTACAACCATTGGGATATGTTAGTTACAGTATCCTATCCCAACGGTTTGGTTGAACCGTTGGTATAAGTTCATCCAATGGTTCAATCAAACCGTTGGTAAAATCCTCTTCTAGGAACCATTCCCAACGGTTTAAAAAACCGTTGGGAAAGGGTTTTTACCAACGGTTCTCATTGAACCGCTGGTAAAAACATCTTACAAAATGTATGCCAATGGTTTGAAACCGTTGGCATATGTTATGCTGTGCAAATTGCACAGCAGCCTCAAATATGCATAGGTCTGCAATCACATTCCTCTATTGTGATGTAATTCTCTATTCCCTCTCCTTTCCAATTATTTAACATATAATGCATACACATTTAACATTTCACCCTGGAACTATACACATCAAAAATTAAATCATAATTCATAACATAATTATAAAAATACATAATTGATTTATAATTCAATTTAAAACATAGATGTCAATTATATGTCGAATTTGGAATTCAATTCATAATTGAATACATATATAATTTAATTTTAAATTATCAATAAAATACATAAAAAACTGAATAAGTAATTATATTTTTTATACACAATTAAGAATACATACAAGTGGTTTTTACTAAAAATGATGTCAATTTTAAAGATTATGCATACATTTGTAGTGATATAGGCCACAACGTGTCGTGGATTGAGGCATAGTTGACCCATACACGTCACATATGACCCATGGATCGTTGTCCAAATGTATCAATAGAATCTGATTGCGTTTGGTCTGTTTTCCGTATGCCATTTGTACTTATCACTTAAAATGTTGTACATTTCAGATAAAACTGAGCCACTTTGAATTCTGAAGTCCACACTGCACCTTGGATTTAGGCGGGATTGACTTTTAAAGTTTCAATGGAATCTGAATGCATTGTTCAGTTTTCCATATATCAGTTGTTCTTTTCACTCAAAATGATGTCCATTTTACTCAAAAGAGAGACACTTTTAGTGGTGCTAGCCACACCGCACCAAGAATTGAGGTGGGGTTGACTTTTACACGTCACATATGAACCATGTATCATTTTCATAAAGTATCAACACATTCAGAATTCGTTTGGTCAGTTTTCCGTATGTCAGTTTTTGTTTTAACATACAATGTTGTTTATTTCAAAAAAAATGAGACACTTTGAGTGGATTCGTTTACACCATGCCTTAGATTTATGCATGGTTGACACATACACGTCACATATGACCCATTGATCGTTTTTCTAAACTTTCATCACATTCCGAATGCGTTTTGTCGGTTTTCTGTATGCTAGTAGTTGATTTCAATTAAAATGTTGTCCATTTAAAATAAATAGAGATACTTTGAGTGGTTTCGGCCACACCAGGCCTCGGACTATGGTTGGGTTGACTCGTACACATCACATATGACCCATGGATCATTTTCCTAAAGTTTCAATGGAATCCAGATTCATTTGGTCTGTTTTCCGTAAGTCATTTATTGTTTCCACTTAAAATGAATTCTATTTTAAATGAAAGAGACACAATTTGAGTGGTTCCGGACACACCGTGACTCAGGTTGACATGAGGTTGAATCTTACATGTCACAAATGACCCATAGATCATTGTACTAAAGGTTCAATATAATCCGAATGTGTTTGGTCAGTTATCCGTATGTCAGTTGTTGTCTTCATTTAAAATGAAGTCCATTTTAAATGAAAGAGAGACACCTTGAGTGGTTCCGGAAACACCGGGCATCAAATTGAGGCGGCGTTGACTCTTTCACAACATATATGACCCATGGATCATTGTGATAAAGTATCAACACAATCAAAATCTGTTATCTAATTGTTCCGTATGTACTTAAAATTGTTTCCATTTTAAAAAAAAGAGAGACACATAGAGTTATCCCGGCCACACTACGACTTGTATTGAGGTGAGGTTGACTCAAAAACATCACATACAACCCATGGATCGTTTTCCTAATGTTTCAACAGAATCCGAATGTGTTTGGTCGGTTTTCCGTAAGACAGTTGTTACATTAAATTAAAATGAAGTCCATTTTAAACTATAGAGAGACACTTCAAGTGGTTCCAGCCACTCCATGACTCTGATTGCGGCTGGGTTGACACGAAAACGCCACATATGACCCATGGATCGTTGTCCTATAGTTTTAACTGAATACGAATGCGTTTCGTCAGTTTTTTGTTTGTCAATTGTAGTTTTCATTTAAAATGTTTTCTATTTCAAATAAACCTAAGACACTTTGAGTGGTGTTAGCCGCACATGTCCTCGGATTGAGGAAGGGTTAACTCTTACACATCAAAAATGACTCATGGAACGTTTTCCTAATGTTTAAACATAATCTGAATGTGTTTGGTTGGTTTTCCGTATGTTAGTTGTTGTTTTCAATTACTATGAAGTCCATTTTAAACTATAGAGAGCCACTTTGAGTTCTTCTGGCCACACCGGGCCTTGGATTGAGTTGGGGTTGACTAGTACACATCACATATGACCCATGGAGAATTATAAAAAAGTTTAAATGGAATAAGAATTCATTTGGTTGGTTTTCTGTATGTTATTTATTGTTTTCACTTAAAATGATGTCAATTTTAAATGAAAGAGAGACAATTTGAGTGGTTCTGGCCGCACCATGCCTCAGATTGAGGTGAGGTTGACTCGTACACTTCAAAAATGACCCATGGATCTTTGTACTAAAGGTTTAATAGAATCAGAATGTGTTTGGTCAGTTTTCCGTATGTCAGTTGTTGTTTTCACTTAAAATGAAGTCCATTTTAAACTAAAGAGAGACACTTTGAGTGGTGCCGGCAACATTGCACCTTGGATAGAGGTGGGGTTGACTCATTCAGGTCATATATGACCCATGGATCGTTGTGATAATGTATCAACACAAACAAAATCCATTTGGTTGGTGTTTTGTATGTACATAAAATGTTGTCCATTCTAAATAAAAGATAGACACTTAGAGTGATCCTGGCCACACTGCGACTCAGATTGAGGCGCGGTTGACTAGAACACGTCACATATGACCCATAGATCGTTGTCCTAATGTTTTAATAGAATCCTAATGCGTTTGGTCAGATTATCGTATGTCAGTTTTTGTTTTCAATTAAAATAAAGTCCATTTTAAACTATAGAGAGGCATTTTGAGTGGTTTTGGCCACTCTGCACATCAGATTAATGCTGGATTGACACGTACATGTCAAATATGACCCATGCATCGTTTTCCTAAAGTTTTAACTGAATCCGAATGTGTTTAGTCAGTTTTCTGTATGTTAGGTGTTGCTTTCATTTAAAATGTTGTCTATTTCAAATAATCCTATGATAGTTTGAGTCGTTCCAGCCACACCAATCCTCGGATTGAGGCTCGGTTGACTTGAACATGTCACATATGACCCATGGATCGTTTTCCTAAAGTTCCAGCAGAATCCAAATGTGTTTGGTTGGTTTTCCTTATGCCAGTTGTTGTTTTCAATTAAAATGATGTCAATTTTATACTATAGAGAGACACTTTGAGTGGGTCTGGCCACCCCAGGCCTTGGATTGAAGCGGTGTTGACTTGTACACGTCACATATGACCCATGGATCGTTTTCCTAAAGTTTCAATGGAATCTGAAAGCATTTTCTTGGTTTTCCGTATGTCATTTATTGTTTTCACTTAAAATGAAGTCAATTTTTAATGAAAGAGAGACAACTTGAGTGGTTCCGGCCACACCGTGCCACGAATTGAGGCCAGGTTGACTTTTAAACTTCAAAAATGACCCATGGATCATTATATTAAAGGTTAAACAGAATCAGAATGTGTTTGGTCAGTTTTCCATTTTTCAATTGTTGTTTTCACTTAAAATGAACTCCATTTTAAACTAATGAGAGACACTTTGAGTGGTTCCAGCCACACCGCACTTTGTATTGAGGCGAGGTTGAATCTTGCAGGACATATATGAACCATGGATCATTGTTCTAAAGTATCAACACAATCATAATCTATTTGGTTAGTTTTCTATATGTACATAAAATGTTGTCCATTTTAAACAAAAGAGATACACTTAGAGTGATCTCGGCCACAATATGACTTTTATTTAGGCACAGTTGACTCGAACACATCCCATATGACCCATGGATCGTTGTCCAAACTCTCAACATAATCCAAATGCATCTGGTCGGTTCTCCATATACCAGTTGTGGTTTTTAATTAAAATTAAGTCCATTTTAAACTACAGGGAGACACTTCGAGTGTTTCTGGCCACTCCACGCCACATATTGAGGCTGTGTTGAAATTTACATGTCACATATGATGCATGGATCATTTTCCTAAAGTTTCAATTGAATCCAAATGCGTTAGTCGGTTTTCCGTATGTTAGTTGTTGTTTTCATTTAAAATGTTGTCTATTTCAAATAAACCAGAGATAATTTGAGTGGTGCAGACCACACATGGCCTTGGATTGAGGTGGGGTTGACTCATACATGTCAAAAATGACTAATGGAACGTTTTCCTAATGTTTCAATAGAATTTGAATGCGTTTGGTCGGTTTTCCGTATGTCAGTTGTTGTTTTTAATTAAAATGAAGTCCATTTTAAACTATAGAGAGACACTTTCTGTGGTGCTAGCCACAGCAGGCCTCGGATAGAGGTGGGGTTGACTCGTACATTCCATATATGACCCATGGATCGTTTTCTTAGAGTTTCAATGGAATCTAAATGCATTCAGTCAGTTTTCCGTATGTCATTTATTGTTTTCACTTAAAATACAGTCTATTTTAAACGAAAGAGAGACAATTTGAGGAGTTCCGGCCACACCGTGCCTCAGATTGAGGATAGGTTGACTCGTACACGTCAAAAAATACCCATGGATCATTTTACTAAAAGTTCAATAGAATCCGAATGCGTTTGGTCAGTTTTCCGTATGTAAGTTGTTGTTTTCAGTTAAAACGATGTCCATTTTAAACTAATGAGAGACACTTTGAGTGGTTTCGGCCACACCGTGACTCGGATTGAGGCAAGGATGACTTGTGCACATCTTATATGACCCCTGGATCATTGTGCTAATCTATAAAAACAATCATAATTCGATTGGTCGGTTTTCCATATGTACTTAAAACGTTGTCCATTTAAAAAAAAAAGAGATACAGTTAGAGTGATCCCGACCACACTATGACTCAGATTGAGGCGTGGTTGACTCGTACATGTCACGTATGAGACATGGATCATTTTCTTAATATATCAACAGAATCTGAATGTGTTTGGTCAATTTTCCATATTCCAGATGTACTTTACACTTAAAATGTTGTCCATTTCAACTAAAACTGAGACACTTCAAGTTGTGACGGACACACTGCGCCTCATATTTAGATGGGGTTGACTCTTAAACATCAAATATGACCCATCGATCGTTTTCCTAAAGTTTCAATTGAATTTGAATGCGTTTGGTTGGTTTTCCGTATATTAGTTGTTGTTTTCACTCAAAATAATGTTCATTTTAATCAAAAGAGAGAAACTTTGAGTTTTTCCAGCCACAACGCACCTCATATTGAGGTGGGGTTGACTTTTATATTTCACATATGACCCATAGTTCGTTTTCCTAATGTTTCAACGGAATCTTAATGCATTTGGTTGGTTTTCTGTATGTAATTTATTGTTTTTACATAAAATGAAGTCTATTTTAAACGAAAGAAACACAATTTAAGTGGTTCCGACCACAACATGCCTTGGATTAAGGTGAAGTTGACTCGTACTTGTCACAAATAACCGATGGATTATTGTACTAAAGGTTCAATAGAATCCAAATGTGTTTGGTCAGTTTTCCGTATGCCAGCTGTTGTTTTCACTTAAAATGAAGTCAATTTTAAACTATGGAGAGCAACGTTGAGTGGTTCCGATTACACCGTGCCTCATATTGAGTAAAGGTTGACTCTTTAATGTCGTATATGACCCATGGATTGTAGTGCTAATGTATCAACACAATCAGAATCTTTTTGGTCGGTTTTCCGTATGTACTTAAAATGTTTTCCATTTTAAACAAAAGAGAGACACTTATAGTAATCCTGGCCACACTGCAACTTGGACTGAGGTGCAGTTGACTCGTACACGTCTCATATGACCCATGGATCGTTGTCCCAATGTTTCAACAGAATCCGAATGCGTTTGGTCGATTTTCCATATGTCAGTTGTTGTTTTCAATTAAAATGAAGTCGATTTTAAACTATAGAGAGACACTACGAGTGCTGCCGGCCACTCTGCACCTCAGATTGTGGATGGGTTGACATTTAAACATCACATATGACCCATGTATCATTTTACTAAAGATTCAACTGAATCCAAATGGGTTTCTTCAGTTTTCCGTATGCCCGTTATTGTTTTCATTTAAAATATTGTCTATTTCAAATAAACCTAACACACTTTGAGTGGTGCCAGCAACACCTGGCATTTGATTGAGGCGGGGTAGACTCGTAAATGTCACAAATGACTCATGGAACATTGTCCTAATGTTTCAACAGAATCTGAATTCGTTTAGTCAGTTTTCCGTATGTCAGTTGTTGTTTTCAATTAAAATGAAGTCCTTTTTAAACTATAGAGAGACACTTTGAGTGGTGTCGGGCACTCCACACCTCTGATTGAGGCTAGGTTGACTCGTACAGGTAAAAAATGACCCAAGGAATATTGGCATAGAGTATCAACATCCATGAAAACAAAAAATATATAAACATAATTCTACTCCAGTACTATACTACAGGTCTAGATAAAACCAACAACTAGAATAGATTAAACATCAAATATCTATAATATTATTCAAAAATGTAATGGATAAAAATTTCCCACATCACCATCACCATCATCACCATCATCATCACCCTCTTCCTCGTCCTCTACCTCCTCAACGCCCTATTCTGGGCCCTCCTCCTTGCCCTCACCATCTGCCTCGCCATACTCCTCGCCCTCGCCATCCGCCTCGCCCACCTCCTTTCCCTCCTCTTCTGCATCAGACTCCTCACCATCATCATCATTAGACTGGACATCGCCTTGACCACCACTAGAACTACCACCTATTACACCATATATAGAATGGATCGATGAAATATATTCATCAAATGCTGGGCTGGCCTCTGGTGGAAGTGTTGGACATAGAACTTCAATAAATTTTATAAATGCACTGTTTTCCCTAGCAGACTGTTCTGTCATCTTTGTGGCCCTTTTTTCAGCCTGTTCTGCCTATTACCTAACTTGATACGGTTTAGTGGCACTACAACTCATACCTGAGGAGGGACAATACCTCTTCGGGGTTATCCTAGGTCGGCAGCGTACTCTGCCAGGATGCTCCTCTCCCAACACCTGATGTAAGTGATCAGTTGGCTCAAAATTTTCTGGTTCCTGAGCATCTAGGTCCTCTAAATCAACCTACTACAAATATAAATATATTATTAATTTACAAAATAAATATTAAAATATAATATCAGCCGATTAAAACTTACAATCTGCTGCTGAGTCACTTCGTTGACGGCACTTCCATCTTTTTTCTGTCTACTCGAGCAAAACAGTTTTGCTTGAGGCACTCATCCTTCAATATTCTGTGTTTTCCACTACAATGACTTTGAAAACTAAAGTTATATGAAAACATTAGCAAACAATTAAATAATTGAGGAAACAAATGAAAATGTAAGTCATAAAGAAAACTTATAACAAATTGTCATACCAAATTCCTCTCATGATCTGGCATCGTAGTACGTCCCAGTGTGTGGAGGTATTTTTTTGCATCAATGTTTTTTTTATTTTTTCCAGATGATTCCTAAATAAAATTCAATAATTCAAAAGATAGTATTAATGCAAAACTTCAAGGTTATTATTTAAATAACTAAAATGTAATTAATACCATAAACTAGGTAGTCATTCAATGAGTAATCATCTGACGATACTTCTCTATAGGACAATCAACCACGACTGGTACATCCTATAACTCAGTTCCAACTCTAGCATGCCAGCCAATATAAAACTCATGCTTTTAGGCTCTCCAAATCTCACCTAAATCCTTTTGACATTCCGACCGTGCCCCTCACTATTGGGAAAATTAAATCAAAGCTGACATCAAAATATTAATTCATATAAATACAAAAATAATTCATGGAATTAAATACAACATATTTTTTTACCCATATCTCTGCCCAAGCTCTATCCTTGACCTCATGTGGAATATTTCTCCACGATTGCGGGCTGGCAAGAATGATGTCAGAGTATTTGGAAAGCGTCGCCAAAAAACTCTGACATTGCAGCCCTATTTTCTCAACCATTTGGTTGTATTCGTTGTAATCCACCATAACCTGTGTGTGGCGGTTCCACACCGCACGCATGCGTGTAAGACCCCATCCCCGCCACCTATTATTAGATGTATATGTCATGAAATAGAAAAAAATATTTTATCATTATATTTTATAATGAAAATAAATATTTCTATACAAATTTCATAGGGTTCTATAAATATACCTGTGCCAGTCTGATCGCTAAGCACCTCTAGATCCATAGATACTGATGGAACACCCTGTGGTGGAACAGGAGTCAAAGACGATGGAATATAGAAGCTCAGAGAGACAAAAATAGAAGGAAAAGAAGATGGGATAGCTGTATGAGCAGATTCTGACTGGGGAGGGGGAATCATCAGGGGATATGAAAAGGATGGGCCAGAATATGCAAAAGGTGGCGACAACATGGGAGGCCTAAATATTCCGTTTGTCCCTAATGACACCCTGGGATCAGAATGTCGGAAGGATGAAATGTCAGTGGGAGGGGCATGGTCTAGTAGGGTACGCAAATATGCTTGTCCACCTCTAGTACGAACCCTCCTCATACCACCGGCCTGAGTACTAGGACCAATACTAGGCTCCTCGTCGAATAACTGTCGACGTATATGTGGATCCTACAAAAATGTTTACAAAAAAATTATCACATGAAATTATATATTCATTATATATATATATTTGAAATAAAGTACTCATTGTAGGCACTAATGGTGGAACTCCCATCTCTGCCATTTGACGATTGTTCTCCATCATTTTTCTCCATCGTCTCTCTTGAATTGGCTACATTTCCTGCTTTTGAAAACAAATATTTAATTAATTATAAAAATGAAACTAATGTGTAACAAAATAAAACTAAATATATGACGGAATAGGGGGATTCATTGGTAATTTAGCTATAAATTGTTTTAGAAGATCTTGATTGGATTTAATAAATCATACATGTTGTAATGTTCACCAAGTTAGAAATATTGTTTGACTAGGTTTGAATACAGTTCAATTCCAAATTAGAAAATGAAATTCAAATAAAACTGCAACCAATAAACAACTCACCCCCACCCCACATGGACATCCCCCACTGCCAACCCACTTAGACAACCGAGCCCCCCCCCCCCACCCCACATGGACAGTCCTACCCACAACCCACTTGGAAATCCCTACCCCTACCCCACTTGGACACCCCTACCCGCACCCCACTTGGACTTCCCAGCCCCCCACCCACCCACCCCACTTGGACAGCCCTACCCCCACCCCACATGGACAACCCAGTCCCCCCCCCACCCCACTTGGACACCCCTACCCTCACCCCACTTGGACAAACTAGCCCCCACCCACCCCAGTTGGACAGCCCTGCCCCCACACCACTTGGAAAACCCAGCCCCCACCACCCCACCTGGACACCCCTACCCCCACACCCCACTTGGAAAACCCAACCCCACCCCACCCCACCTGGGAAGCCCTACCGTCACCCCACATGGAAAACCCATCACCCCCACCCCACCTACACACCCTCCCCCCCCCACTTGGACAATCCTGCCTGAACACCCTCCCCCATCCCACCTGCACACCCCCACCCCAAACAGGCCAACCGCCACCCCATTTGGACAACCCATCCCCCTCCCCAACCCTACCAAGACATCCCCCACCCTACTTGGACATCCCTACCCACTCCCCACTCGGAAAACCCACCCCCTCCCCACTCCACCAAGACATCCCTAACTATATTTATTGCTAACCAACGAAATCAAGTCAATAGATCTTAAATTTAAAATAAACCAAGGATAAAATAACTCAGGATCATATTGACCTCTTAAATATCAACCAAAATTATTCTATATGGATAAATCACAAAAAAACCTCAACCTAAAATGATATATTGATTGTGTTCATAAGGGAATCATAATACACAATACATTACAGAAAAATGGAATGAAAAAATATAAAATAAATGAAGGCACACCTACCGATTTAGAATTGAAGAACAAAAATTACTTGAATCAAAGATATATGTCCCGTTAGAAATTAGAGTTACCACTCTCTAGAGATTCTTGGGAAGTAGGGTTCGAACCGTAACCTAAAATTATATATGACTTATTTTCATAAGGGGATCATAATACACACTATATTACACCAAAATAGAATGAAAAAATCTAAAATAAATTAACACACACGTACTGATTTATACAGGAAGAACAAATCTAAAATAAATGAACTCACACATACAGATTTAAATGGGAAGAAAAAATCATTGGAAACCTGACCTGTTGTGTTGGGAAGTAGTGTTTGTGTCGAGATTTAGAGGTAAACCTTCTAGACGGTTGAGGTTTAGGGAAAACATTTCGAGATGGTGCGTCGAGCTCTCAGTTAGGTAAAAAATGTTGAGATCTCAAGAATTGAAAATTGATGATATTTGGGGTTTTTCTTTCCCAATGGATTTAAAAAACCGTTGGAAATGTTATGTTATCCCAACGGTTTCAAAAAACTGTTGGGAAACACCACCCATTGGCAACATCTTTCCAAACGGTTTCAGTAAACTGTTGGGAAAACTATTTTTTCCCATTTTTTCCAATGGTTTGATGAAACCATTATGAAAACCCAAATTTTACAGATCTTTACCAATGGTTTATGCAAAACATTGGTAAAGATCATCTATACGAACGGTTCAAATGAACCGTTGGTATACAAGCGTTGGGAAAAGCATGAATTCCAGTAGTGAATATCATATAATTGTTGTCTGTCCCAAAAATATTATAATATATATATACAATATAAATACATTTAATTATGAATCATATAAACAAAATTCATCAAATTTTTTATTAACACCTAAATAATGATGTAGAAGGTAAACAAAAAGAATTAAAATCAGGTTAAGAATTCTCTTACCAAGGGTTTGTTTTACTTCAAACATGTTTAGACCTCATGTATAAAGGTTAAAAGAGTGTTTTTAATATATTACTAATTTTTTTTCCTTTTTTAAAACCTTATATGATCATTTTAGAACATAATTTAACCATTTAATTATCAGTATTTTGTTCCATCCGTTTTATCATTGCGTTCTTCGCATGCTTTCCATGGTCGGGTTTTATTTGATTTTCTTAAAATATATAAATGAAATTCTACAAGTGTAATGACATGGTATTCAAATATTTTTATAATTTATAATTATACCATAAATAATTTTGTTATAATATATTTATGATGAATATTTTGATCAAACATTAATGATATTTGTTTAGATCTTTTTTGGCACTTCCTCGATAATCATGAGTTTTTTGTTAGATAATTTAATTTCATGCATAGAAGTTCATTCAAAAACATAATATATGTTACATAATAAACATTAAATTCTGTTTCATACAATAAAAGGGTTTTATTATCATCTTTTAAGGATGTAATTTTAATTGAAAACACATCATCTATGATTTTGGTAAATCGTCGCATTAGAGTCAGTGTTTGTATTTTTAGAATAAGAGGGAGAGCAGTGGAATAAAGATGATGATTTTTTAGGAACAAGATAAAATATATATTGTATATGATTTTGGATATTTAATTTCTTCTAGATACGATTAAGGGAAGATAGTATACGAATATAAAGGAATTGAAATGAAAGCACATGAAAATGAAAGAGTATCCGTACCTCTTGATCTCTTCTCCTTTAGATCCTCTTTATGGCCTTTGGTTTTGTACTTTTGGGGAGACCAAAAGATCTTGGATGCAGGGAAGACAATTGTGGAGGGTATTTGGTAGAAATTATACAATGATGAAGGCTTCAGAGGTTTGTGAGGAAGAGGGGAATGAGGGTGGTGTATATTGTAGAGAAGATAAGGTATTTTACATTATTTTAATAATTATTTGAATATTTTTTCTCAAGAATATTTATAATCTTGATTAATTTGACCAAAAATAGTATTAATTTCTTGGAATTTAGATACAAGTTTACTTACATCATCCTTTAATAACCTATGATGTATTAAAACATGTATTTAAAATTTATTGTAATTTATTGTATTTTACTATCCATAAAAAATTCATGAATTTCAAAACACACCCCAAAATTTACCCTAATCAATTTTAGAAATGTAGAATTAAAAAATGAACAAAAAATTGCCAATAATTTTATAAATTTTATAAATTTAGATTTTAATTATAATTATAATTTATTCTAAAATAACTATTTTAAATCTATAACTAATTTTTTAACACATTGAAAAATTAATCAACATCAAATTACCATATAACCTTGATAAAATAAAATAATAACATGATTTACTATTCATAAAGGTAATATTGCTATTCATAAGGGCATTCTACTATTCACCAAAAAACAAGTTGTTTTTATCAGACTCCAAATAACTTCATGATTGTAACCATAGATGATTGTTTTTTGAAATTCAAATCATATAAGCACAAAGATTATGTTTGAAGGATAGTTATAACTATCTACATAAAACAATGTTTCCTGAATTTGAATTTAATTTGAAAAACATGGGGTGTGACTAGTGGGACCTATATCTCCCACTAATACAGTGGGTAATGATGGATAACTTATGATATAATTATGTTATGTGTAAACCAGTTTTTATGTTTTCAATGACATATATGGTCATGTTTTCAGGACTATAATATTATGTGGGGGCATCATTTCCAGGTCGATAATATTAATAGTGTCCCCTATTTTCATGTCAAAAATATTATGTTTATGATTACTTGTCTATAAATTTAAATGAGTTATTGATTTCTTGTACCTAACATAATGTGTGAACCTATTTTTATTTATACATATTCACAATGATATAAGGTTATTTTCATGCCACAAATATATATGTTATTCCAATTTTTTTCTCCCATGGATTATGAAATTTGATTGATTTATGCATCATGTATTATGAAATTCCACAATTTATTCCAAAACTCGATTTTAGGATTTATGATATACATGGTATAGTTTTAAAATGTGAAACTCTTGTTCTCATACCATTATGCTCATTTTATTCTTATGTGATTAGTAGTATCTCTCCTTTTTACCCTTAATAATAATCTGATATCACCCCATATTATGTTTTAATTCCCAAGATATGGAGATATGTTTTATGTATAATAAGTATATGAATAGTGAAAAAGAAGATGAAATTAGTGGAAAAAGATTTAGGTCACCTATGAACAACTAGTTTATGTTTTCGCATTTCCAATTTCACAAGACCTAAATTTTTACTATGAATATAGTTATATTCTATAATGGATATTCATATATTAAGATGTAATATTTATTCATAAAAGTGTTGGTCTCTATAGATGGTATCTGGAAAGAGGTTTAGTTGACCTTTGTGATATAGTAAGAATAACCTTATGTAAATAATAATTGGACAAGCCTAAGTATAGGATAACATGAAGAAGTTTTGGTGAGGAATATATTATGTCTGTTTCCTATAAAGACATATCTATATTGATAATACAAGTGGATTTGGTTTTGAAACTGATGAATCTAGTTGCTAGAATGCCGAAAAGAGTTGTTCAAGTGTATATTGGCCATCATTGTACATTGAGAGTCTTACCTTATTGTTCACATGGTATTAAAATACTTGAGTATATGAATTTAAATGCAAATATTATAAATGAATCATTATTAGGGATTTTAATAAAAAAATAATAAAAGATAAACTATGTGAAATCTATAATTTCAATGATTGAATAGGTGGTGTCATGATTTAGTCATACTAAAACTTGTTTTATTATTATTTGGTTTTCCTATATGAATATTATTTCTCACACTATTAATTTTAGTTTTAGTCCACTATTCGAATTCTAAATGTTGCGGTTTGGGGGTTGTTGTTGCATTTTGTGTCTTTTGGGGGTGTGTTGGGTGGATCTAGACATTAAGTGCAGTTTTAAATGTGGTAATGGGTTCTATGGTTGGATTTGGGAGGGAATCAGATGATCTGGAATTCAGGAGTGCAGGGTGGGCCTTCTCTAGTCATTTTTCCCTTTTCCCAGGATGGCTTGCTGGTTCAGTGAGGTGAGACTCCCCCCGGTGTTGGCTTTGAC
Source organism: Viscum album (assembly GCA_963277665.1). Taxonomy (NCBI): domain Eukaryota; kingdom Viridiplantae; phylum Streptophyta; class Magnoliopsida; order Santalales; family Viscaceae; genus Viscum; species Viscum album. The sequence goes on along the minus strand of OY728133.1, from coordinate 184,515,665 downwards.
CTACTAATTTTTTGATTTTCTAATTCTCAGTGGAGTTCTATTGATGCTCTGATTTTGGTTGTGCCCTCAATGGTATGTGGCTCAATCTACTTCAATTGGTTTTTAAGAGTTTTCCACAGATGTTTCAGGGTAGTGTACTCAGTTTGATCCCAAAGGTGGAATGTCAATGCATCTAGACATAACCACTTAGAACTGGCTGTAGATGAGGATCAAGAGTTAGAGGTTCACCATTGCATAGATTTATTAATATATTTGTTTGAGTGGGTATGAAGTCATCCATCAGATCGGTCTTGTGCTTTGACACATGACACTTGCTTTCCGAATCTCTATCTAATGCAAGAGAGCATCATCATGATCAATTCCTAGGGAGGGGTATCACATTGTGTCAGTTTGGTTTAACTCTTCTTATCCTTTAGGTTTTATTTTTCTTTATCCAATAGTTTTTTCATGGGGTTTTCCCCCTTAATACCTTAAAAGGTATATTTAATAAAATAATAAAAAAATGGAAGGCCTTTGGGCCATTTGATAAATAAAAAGGCACAAAGTAAGTTATTAGTGAGGAAAAATAGAATACTATGTTAACACAATGGATTACAATCCCAATGGAATCATCAATGGATTAATGTTTTAAATATTTAACGTATGGAAATTAAAAAAATCACTGACATAGGGGGGAAATCTCCAGATGAGATTCAAAAAATAATTATAAGTAATAGTTTTTTTGATGATGTTGGTAGACTATCAATGAAATATGAATGGAAAGAGGTTTTATGGAATATGATAATGGAGCCTAGTTAATGGATTAATAATGTGGGGGAATTTTTTAAGATATTATTTGTTGTAATTCAATAATTATGAACTATGTAAGTATTTTTATAAAGAAATTTTTCATTAAGGAATTGAAATATTATTTTTAATGATACAGATAGTGTAGAAAAGTGATTTAATGGAAAGGAGATAATTTATGGGAACACAATATTAAGGAAAATAAAACCCTTAATATGTTACGAATATTGAGATAATTATTTTGGGAAAAATAGATTATTGATGTAGATATTTTAAATTTTATAGTATTTATTACCTTAGAATTTATTAATGATTTATGGAGAAATTATTTTGTGTTATCATTTATGGAGATTACAAAATTCTAGTATTTTTGGAATATATTTAATAAACTGTGATTTTATTTAAGGAATGTGGAAAGAGTAAATTTTTGATAGAATTTATGTTTTCATTATGTTCATATAATAATTAAATATAATACCATGTTTCATAAGGTATATGATCAATGTGTTCACATATTTTCTACATGCCAATATCATATAATTCATATGGTTTTGGGGATTTATTATGTGTTGATTTTTAAAATTTATTGACCTACACTCTATGTTTTGGGGATATATATTTTGGTAAAAATAGAGGTTAAAAATGTTTAATAATTAATTGAATGTATTAATTTTATGTTTGGATTTTATTCAATAAATATTTATAAACAATTCGGTTATGGTAGATATTTAGAGGTTGAAGGAATAACCGATGAATCTTATGATGATTTTAGTGCATTAGGCATGAAAAAATTATCATGAATATTCATTTCATTGATAAAGTGGAAATTTATTGAATCCCATCCAAATGATGAAAATATACATATAATATAACGTAATGTTAATCCAATAAATATTTGTGTCCCTTTGAAATTATTGACAATATCAGAATATTAGCTTCTCATTTGGTGCTTCCACTAATTCTCTCTCAAATTCATAGTGTATTCCTTTTAACTCTCATAAAGAAGTGCATACCTGATATTTCACATGTATTAAACATAGATGTCATACCACTGTATCTAGATCATTTTAATAATGATTAATCAGTGGATATTGTAGATCATATAGAGAAATTTGTATGAAACAATACCGCACACATGTTGAAAGTTTAGTTGAAAAACTCCCAACTTGAGGAAGATGCATGGGAACTTGAGGATGTAATATGGTGAATTTCTACTCAATTTTTTGTGCCAAGGTGATATAATTTTTTTGTTAAATTCATTTTAAGTTGGTAATAATTTCATTCCACTATATTTTAAACTAATTTATTTTTTAATATATTTTGTTTTCCAAAACACTATGTTTTAAAGATCCATGATATGCAATTAATATGTGTATTAAAATATGACAATTATATCCTAGTCATTAAGCCCAATGGTTAAAAAATTGATAAAAAAACTAATAAAATATTAAGGTTTTATATAAATAAAATGTGTTATCAAAGAAGTAATTAATTTTTTCTAAATTATTAATATGTTTCGAAAATTAATTTTTCCTGAAAAAGTGATTTGAATTAGATTTTGCGAAAAAAAATAAATTTAATTTTTAATATTATTATAAAATGTATCTTTTTAAATGAACTTAAATTTTGGTAATCAAAATGATAGATTTATCTTAGGGGTAATTTATTTTTCTAAAAAGTTTAATTTTTCAATTAAAAGTGAAATAACAAAAATTACATAAAACTGCATTTTCATTTAAATAATTTATAAAGGTAATTTTTTATTTAAATGTTTTTAAAATTATAATTAACGCATTTATATTATAATTAATACAATATATTTCTTTGGAATAAATTTTATATCTATGTTTAAGGTAAAATATAATTAAACATTTAAATATTTTCTCTTTAGAAAACCATTTTTTCGTCACATCTTTAAGTTATATTTTTAATTGATTTTTTTCACATTTGAGAATTTAATTTGATAAACATTGATTTTTTATTTATAATAACTTTAATATATATTATAAAATTTTTTCAAATTAATTTTTTGTATGATTTAATAGTAAAATAGTAAAAATTAATTTTCATGGCTAAGGTTAAATAGAGTTTATTGGGAGGGTTAAACTAAAAAGATAAGGGGTAAATGACCTATAAATGCATCCAAAACCATTTGTATGGATATATTTTATACTTATATCCTTTAATGTTCTATAATTACCCATTTACCCATTTTAATGTTCAAAATATGGGTATAATTTATTCTTTTCAAAATTTCCACATCTAACCTTCGCCCTACATATAAAAGGTCACCTCCCTCCAATCCTATTTACATATCAAAATCATTTTTAATCATAAATTAAATTTCAAAAAACATTTATTAATTCCCTCACCATATAGTAGAGTCCTTATTATATTAATTAACCCAACATAATAGGGATTTATATATAAACCAAAACTGGTTCTCCGAAGAAAATATAAAATTAATAAACATCTGTTTTGGTTTTATCTTTTCTTACACCTTTTTAAATTATTATCTAAATTTTATTATATAATAATACCGATATATATCATATATTATAATGTTATTATTCTAATTTAATACATATTTACACCTTCTATTACATAAAATGGTAAATGAAACTATCCATCGTGTTTATGGAGGACTACTGCCTCGTGGATCGATGTAATTCCTTTTCTATAACCTCTTATCATGGATGGATATAATGATGAATTTAACCAAATTATATGATATTTATTAAGTTATTATAAATATATAAATATAATATCACATACACCTTATTAGTTTCCATTTCATGGGGGATAGATAATGTCGCTCGTCTGTATGGAGGATTACCGCCTCACGAAGCGATGTGATTCATTTTTCAATAATGATTTACTTGAAATGAAATAAAGAAAATTTTAAATTTTTTTTTTGATGTATATGATATAATAATAAATTTATAAATGTTATATTTTATTTATCTACCTTTAATCATGTTCATTGTTAAAATGGGATCAATTTTTATTCATATGTAAGGCATACATTCTCCATGAATGGTGTATTTAATTTTATATTTATAAATTTTATGGATTGATCTAAATAAATGTATATTTAATATATATGATATTTATATCCAGATTATAATTCTTTATAATAATTTACCATGATCAATTTATTAGTAAAAAAATTCTAAATAAAAACGTAAAAAAAGTAGTTATTACTAGAAACGTGATTTTGAGAAGGAATTATTAATAAATAGGTAATAAATGGTCATAAGTGTAACAAATATAGATTATAAAAAAGGAACATCATGATTGAAATAGTGTATGAGAAAAAAAATATAATTTAATATAACATTATATGTCTTTATGATATATTTTTTTAGATTTGAAATCTCTTTGATAACATACAATGCACACAACACCTTCTTTTGATAAAAATATGATAATTTATTAAAATATTATAATTTATACATGAACATTATAACATAGCCATTAAATTTTTGGGTATGAATATTAAAAAATAAATTATTAAAATTATATTCTTTAAACATGTTTAAAATAAATTCAATGGATTTTTATTAATTATTAAAAAATGAAAACCATTGGAATTAAAAATAAATACTTCTTAAAAAACTATATTTTTCTAAAAGGTTATGTCTTCTCTCCTTGTGGAAAAAATTTAATTTTATGTTTTTCAAAATATATTAAATTTATTTGAAAAAACATCATATTTGAAATAGACATGTAAAAAATAACTTTGGGTGAATTTTTGGTAATTTTTAAAAAGAATATGTTTTTGATTAATAGTTATAAATATAGAATTTTATTTAAAAATGCATTTTCGTTTAAATTATTTAAAAAGACATATTAGTTTTTGTATTTGTTTAAAGTTCATAACTTGATAAATTATTTTGAAATTTCACTAATTTAATTTATATGAATAAAATTTCATATTGATTTTTTATATTAAAACATTATATAACTGTAAAGATTTTGTTCTTGGAAAAAAACTCTTTTGTCGAATCATCATTTGAATTTTAAATTGAATGATGAAAATTCTATGAATATAATTTGAGGAAATATATTCCATAGATATATTTAAAATAGTATATATAATATAATAATTAAACATAGATTTTTACAATAATGAATTGTGAATATGATAAAAAATAATTATTGTGGTTAAGGTAAAAATGGGATTACCAGAAAGTTAAACATAGATGATATGGGTTAAAATAACATAAACCATAATGTAATACATATTCACATGACATATATTGAATATAATCACCATATATTACATTTTTATGAGTTTTTGGTACACTTTTTTTTGAATGTTAAGTATATAATAATTTCAGTAGTGAAAAAGTCAAAATGTCACCATCTTTCCAGTAAATTTCAATTATGTGCTCCGATAAATAAAAATAAATAAGTGAATAATTATGTAAGGTAATTTATATCACAATCAAATTACTTTCATGATGTTAATTTATTTTAAAACTTTATAAATCAAATAATAACATGAAATTGTTTATAAATTCTAACACAATACTTATTTAGTAAATAGAAAAATAAAATAAATGATACAGAAATTATTTAATGTAAATAAAAATGAAGGAATTATTATTTTACATTTATTTTTTAATTAAAAATAACATTTTATATTAGTTTGAAGATATATTATTATAATTCAATCATTATCTTGATATATTTCAATTCAGATTAAATGACCAGTGTCAAAATTCACATTACTGTTATTTTATTGTAAATTATATTTTTTTAAATGATTTAGAGTTCATAAAAAACAAATATTAATTCATGTGATTTTCAATAAAATAATAATATCAACTATTTTCCGTTCCTCGACCAATTGATCTTTTATAGTTACTATTTCGACCAATAAATAGTAAAAACATTGTTACCGCATTTAATGTTAACGTAATGTCTTTGCACGCTACATGTGCTTCTCTTAAAAGTAATTTTCAATACACAAATGATTTTTTTATAATTTTAATTACATATATAGAATATCTAATTCCAAATTATCTAATATGTATCTCATTAATTATTTTTGGTAAATTTCCATTATTAAATATAATAGATATCGTAGTGATAAATTAAAATGGAAAATGTAAAGAAAATCAAAAATCAAATAAAACATATATATATAAATAACAAGTGTTTTGTTTTGTTTTAGAAGTCTTTATCGATCATATAATCCATCCATCCTTTTAATTATCAATTATTTATCAACTTGGGGTGAGAATGACTTCCCATTATTGAATATTGTTTGGTATTTACAAAAATATCACTCATCCTTATATATAAAATGGCACTCACTCCCCTCAATTATTCACACCTATTAATTTTTTTTGATCGAAAAAAATCCTAATAATATTATGTCCAAATATTCTCAGACACATTATATATTTTTTTACCAAAATAAAAACCCTAGAGTCCGTAATAAGAGATCTAAAAGATTCTTTTATAAGAGAAGGTTATTTGATTAACTAAAATCATTCATTATATTTATCCTTTTAGAAATAAAAATCGTGTCTTAAAAATTTAAATATAATTACACCAGTATCTCATATATATTTATATTTTTATGTTAGTTCTATAATATCTTTCAATCTTCACTTCCATCAAATGGGAAACGAAGATGCCAATCATGTGTACAATGGACTACCACCTCCTAATCTAATGTAATTAGTTATCTATCCACACTTTTCACGATTGGATATAATTATGGATTAAATTTAATTATAATAAATATAGTATATAATTATACTCATTGAGTAATAATATCAAATATAACTTCATAATTTTCATTCCATTAAAAATAAGATAATGTCACTCGTGTGTACGGTGGACTACCACGTCGTGAAGTGATTTGATTTATTGTTTAGTTACATGTTGCATAAAAAGTTATAATGGTATTTAATTAATATATGTGATATATATTTCATGATATAAATTATTTATAATTAAATTATCATATAATTCCTTTCACTTTCACCCTTTAAGGGAATTATATCATCACTCGTGTGTACCTATAGATTATCGTCCCCATGAAGCGATGTGATTCATTTTCTATGTAGAATTTTTGATAATTATTATAATAATTTATCAAATAATGAATATATATTATTTGAATTAATATTTTTATGTTAATTCTATTAATGTATTATAGTTATAATAATTAAAACATTAATTAAAAAAATTCATGATAAAATAATGCAATTAACACATAAAACAATCATAATAATGAAATATTATAAAAACGTGTGACAAAATTTTATAACAAGATAATTTCTAGTAAGATATATTTTATATTCATTTATTAATATATGTATACTTATCCTATATTCCATATATTGAAATTTAAGATATATACGAATACATTCGAACCTAATGTGATGGTTTCTTGTCCCACTTTTACTTCGGTGAGACATATGCCACATTCACCACTTATTCCTTTATGTGGTGTATATACAAAACCTTTTGATATGTTTTGTAATGAATATATATATCTTCTTGGTATTTAATTTTTCATTTTAATTTTTTCATTTTTTGGGCTTATTATCGAAATGTTGTAAAATTAAGAATGGTGTTCTTTAGTATCTCGTCATTGTTATGGTTTTTTTTCTTTATGTAACCCTTGAAGGGAATATTTTTAATTTATTAAAATAAATATATAATCTTATATTATAGTTATTAATGGTATTTTTCAGTAATATTACTATTTATTCATTCTTTTTTACAAAAATTTATTAAGAAACTTCTTTTAGGTAAATCTGATGTTATTTCAATATTTGGATGAAAATCGTATTTTCATTAAAAAATGTGCTTCCAAAAATGTTATCTATTTTTTTATTTGAAAAATGATATATAATATACATTTAACACATGTTTTAATTTTTAAAATATTTTTTGGAAGAAATATTCATGGATCATTCTAAAGATGACCCGTTAAGTTTTAATAAAAAATTATAATGGAATCATTATTTTAGAATGTATTGTATGAAAATAATTTTATACCATAATATCCTATCCGTGTTTGAAATATTATTTTTCAATTTTTGAAATTCCATACCTAATTATAATAATTTTCAAATTATTTGGTTGTAATTTTATTTTAAAAATTTTTTTAAAATGAAAAGGTTATTTTCCATATAATACAATAATTTATATTTATGGTATTTATATTAAAAAAACAAAACCCTTTATTTTATTTATGATCCACTGTGGATATGTTGTATTTATATCATCTTTTTTATTTATTTTTATGGTATATGATTTTTTTCAATGAGTATGTACAATTTTATTACCATTCACCACATTACTCAAGATGGTTTATGATTATGATAATTTGATTAAGGTAATTCTTTATGTTTCATATATTTGATTCTTAAAAAAAATTATATTGATTGTGTTTGACTCAATAATATGAGGAATTCATTGGGTTTCATATGTTTTCGGTGGGTCTCTACTATAGATATACCCTCAATGTGTTATTAAGACATATGAGACAAACTATTTGGCCCAATTAGATAGGTTCCACCCATAAATTTAAACAATCATATGAAAGGAGTTGATATTTACTTTTAGATGTACATCATTATTAATTCCCTCATTAAAAATAACATATTGATGTATGTATAATTATTTTATTAGTTTTAATACCCATTAATATGTTTCATGCATATGTTATTATTTATATGGATTTATTTGATCATCATTTATTCATGCCATATTATGATTAATATATTGTTTTATTTATAGAATGATTTAGCTATTTACCTTTATATATTTATTATTATTATTTATTCATGATATATTATATTATACACATACCCTTATTATTAATATGAGCTCAAACCTTACTTATGATTTATTTTTTCCAGGATATGAGGTCGTTTTTTATTGATATATAGGGATACGAAACGAGGAATAATGTAATCCAAAAATTAAAAACTTTTTATATTCATTGTTTTCAAATATTTATGAAATGTTAGTATACATATACTTTACCAAGGGTAATGAACTATTTGGTATGGCATGATGTGATACCATGTATCAAGTGAAAATATAATAAAGTAACCACTTGTTAGGATTTAATAGAGTTGGGGTCTTTTAAACTTTGTATAAAATAAATTTTAATAAAAATCATGTGAACATGATTTAGGAAATCATAGAATAGGGAATATAATCATATTAATTAATTTATGGATAAGACTAATTATATGATAAGATCCAATGAAATTTATGTTATATATTATGTAATTTTCCTAGGAATATGTCCCTATATAGATACTAAAAGAATACATGTTCCTCGTATAGATGTAACTAGGGTCAATAACTCCAGAAATAAGTGTGTCAGGCATAACATGTGAATTACCAGGTACATGAAACCATTACTTACTGTATATGTGGTTTGACACTTCTAGAGGACATTATTTGTCAATTTAAATTTTAATTAATAAAATTATAAAGTATTGGAAAATATTTTTATGTTTTGAATACTATTTCAAAGAAACCATATTTATGATTTTGACGTTATAAATACAAAGAGATTTCAATTTATGTTATGTCATTCACTATTATTTGTATTATACATTTGTTTCATAATGTTATGATCTTATACATTATATTAAATTATTTAGAGATGACGCCTAGTGGAAATAATGATCACTGTATCAATGCACATACCCCATATAATGATATCCTTCCAGAGAAAGATGATGAAGTTAGAGATGGAGTTTCAACTGATGATGATGAAATTATAATCATATTAGGTAATTTGATTCTGGTTATGATCAATAAATTTTCCATTATGGATTATCCTTATTATCCACCATGTTTTGTAACATTTTTATACCACTTCATTCATCAAACACCTCTATCATTCAATGCACTTAAAATGTATTTTTATCTAAGAAATTGATATGTTACATAGAGAATACATTTATTTCATTTGGAAGTAATGAAATGGAGATGGTTTTTATAGAGTTTTATCATCTCTCTAGAGATGTGGATCAATGGTGGTCATTAATTCAAAAAGTTATGGATGAATAAGAAATATAAAACATGGAATACAAGGATTTTTAGGAACATTTCATGGAAAAGTATTTTCTTCTAGAGAAATGATAATATATAGAGAGTTAATTTATAAGACATGTTTAAAAGGAAGAGGAAAATGTGTTTATGTATCAAGCATATTTTAATAGGATAACAAGGTATGATACTGAAACATACATAATATGAAGGGAAATAATTATCATTTCTTTGATTGTTCAAAGATAATTATTGAAGGGAACTAGTCACCTAATTATTATCAACAAGTGAGGACATAATATCATTTTATATCAATATAGGGAAAGAATTATCCATGTCCTATGGATTATAATAAAAGTAAAAAAAGATTATGGTAGTGAAAAATATGGCTAAAGGGAATATTAGATGGAAGCATTTTCTTACATGTGATAATAGAGGAAATAATCACATTAGATTATTCCTAAAGTGAAAGGGTATTTTCAGTGATTATGGAGATAAATTACACAACTCTGGTGATTTTTAGTGAGAAAAATAGTTTACAATATTCAATTATTTATCTATAAGAAGACGGGGAACTTTGAAAAAAATGTCTAAAACATCAAGAGAATATAGCCCATAATAAGAAAAGGGATTTAGGTCAAGTTTATGATATTGATATGGCCAAAGTGGAATGATTGAAGATCTTTTTTATTTGGATTGAAGAATTATATTGTAGAATAATTTTATCAATGATAAGAGTGATAAAAAGAGTAAAGATTATATTGAATTAATTTTTCAATAAAGGTATAAAGACATATATTGAATGATACAAACAACCAAGAGAACTCATACAGTGGAAAATTGATCTTTTTAAAAGACATAATCAATGGACTATAGCCCTTAATATGCATCTCATGTTCTGATAATATTATAAAAGAGCTGTTTATGAGATAATATTTAAAATCATGAAATTGGTTAGTTATTTTTTTCCATTATTACAGTTTATTACATTTCTATATTTATGTAATATATTAAAAAATATGATATTTTATTTTTGGAATCATTTATGCTTTGAATTAGATTTCATACTAATCAATGTATTCAGGTTTTTTTGACATTAAGAGCTACATTATGAAGTTTGGGGAATATAATGTTATGTTGATTTTGGAAATTTAGTTACATCCCATCAAATGTTTTGGATATTTAATGTGGTATGACATATTTTGAAATAACATTAAGGTAGCATATTAATTTAATGGGTTAAGATGAACTTTAAATGTTATTGTATAACTTTTATTGACCATTTTATGGAAAATATCTAGATATAAGTGGAATGAATTTTCATTATTTTATTAATCTAATGATCTTTTAAATGTTACTTTTAATTATTTAAAAATAAATATTACTATTTTATATTCATTTCGTGTAGTAATATATGTATAAATAATTTATTAAAAAACAAGGAAATGATAAAATTGTATGTATAATTTATGGTGTCCACTATAAATATGGTAAAGTAATTCCTCAACTTTTGGAAAAGGATCTACAAGAAAAATTGTTATCCTATAAACTTTATATCTAGTGAATCAAATTGACTATTAAAATATCACATATTTATTGTTTTTTGTTCCTTATAATTTTATGAATCATTTACTTTCTTTTATCATTGATCTCTATCACTCCCTATAATTATTGATTGTTTTTTTCCATTTCCATATCCTCACATTCAACCGATGTTATCTAATTTGGAAACCTAGTGTGTGATATTATAGATAACCATCATAATTTATATTACCTCATAACAAGATTAACTTTTATTAACTATTATTTCAATATGGGTTTACAAAAAGGATGTTTCCAAATGTAAAATATTTTATTTTTGAGATCTTGATTAAATTGTGAGGATACAATTTATTTATGGGGGTAAAATGTAACACCCAAATATTCTAAAAGTGGAACATAATGTTTGATAGATAATATAAAACTAAAAATTTATAAGTTATATTAACATCCAATGTCTTAATTATATATTTCTTTTTGAATAAATTAAATCACTTCCATATCTTGAGATTTACTCAACACTGGGTTTGAATGAAACTTGAAACTCTATTAAAATATTACTATTTTAACGCGACTAGTGTAACCTAGCCATTAAATTTTCTGGTATGAATATTACTAACTAAATTATGAACATTATTTAATTCACACATTATAAACAAAATTAAATTGTTCAATATTATCTATAAAAATATAACATTATTTTAATGAAAAAGATATGTTTTATAAAAAATATATTTATCAAAAGGGAGGTTTCATCATGACTTTCACACATAATTTAATTTTTTTACCACGTTTTGAAAATTTATTTGAAAAAATACCCATTTATAAAATTTTTATGATAAAATTATCATTGGGTGAGAATTTTTAATTTATCTGAAAATATAAATTTTATTAATGAATAATGAAAAATAATGATTTTTTTTGAAAATGACCTTTCATATAAATTATTTACAATGTATATTTATATGTTAAATTTATATTAATATTTATTTAGTTCAAACATATTAATATATAAATAATTTAGTTCTTTTTAATCAACTTCAAAGTGAATTTTGATATTAAAACATTCTATACTTAAAAGAATCTTCTCTTTATAAAAACAATCTTTTATCATGTTTGTGGATTAATTTTAAGTTTAAATCTTACACTTTTGGAATATGATTTGGAAAATGGTTTTCATATTTTCAATTATCAAATTTTATATAATATAATATGGTCAAAATATTTTTTTACCACAATTAATAGTAAAAGCAATAAAAAATTAATTATTGTGGTTATAGTAAAAATTGTTTTACATAGGGGTTAATCTAAGAAGATAATTGTTAAAATAAACCAAATGATATCCAATTACTATTCAATTACTATATATTTACCCTTATCTCCAAATTATCAATTTTTATGAGTTTTTGTGACACTTTTCAATTAATTTAACCTATATAATAATTTAAGTTAAGAAAATGTCACCTTATTATATTAATTATAAATTATGAGTTCACATATAGGAAACATTAATATATTATCGAATATGGATAGCAATATTTATAATCATTAAATTAATTTCATGAGGGTAATTTTATATAATTTTTTTAGCCATATAATTACATGAATATAATAGGTAACACCAATAGAGTAATTATTTAATTAATAGAAATATAAAATAAATGATACTTAAAATAGTGAAAGTAAAATTTATATAATGAATTATCATGTTCTATAATTTATTTAGAAAATATATATCATTTTATTCATTTTTTAATAGTGAATATTTGAAATCCACCAGTGTATTGATAATATTTTAATTCATTCTAAATTAATAGTTCCAAAATGGATAATTATTTTAATTTTATAATAGATGATATTTTATTAAATGACTTAAAATCATTAATAGTAATAGAATATACCAAGTTATTCTAAAAGTATTAAAAATATAAAATATGGTCAATTTTGTTGAGAAAAGTGTTGTTTCAACAATACATATTAATGTTATTTAAAGGGGGAGTTTATTGAATATAATACTCTATCTCTTTATGATAATTTTGAAGCTCAAAAATACCCTTAGTTATTTTTTAATGATTTTTTTAGTATTTTGCAGGAATTTTTAATTAATTTTACTATTGAAATAACGATAGTTTATTACCTAGAACATAATCTACTTTAGCGCCTTCTGGAATCATTGTTCATACCTTACGTGGATAAATATAGCGCGAAACCTACTTTAGCGCATTCTGGAATCACTGTTCATACCCTATGTGGATAAACGTAGCGTAAGGATGAAAAGCGTGTATACTTTTTGAGATAAGAGAAAAGTATGGTTAAACAACCATACGTTTTCAGCAAAGTATGGAAGGAGAAACTTACATTAGGAAAGAACGTTACGTTTTGGTTATCCGCAAAGTATGGAAAAAGAACTGTACGTAGATTCTAAAAATTACATTTTTTTCTCAAAAGTATGGTTCATCAACTTTACCTTTGTAAACAACCATACGTTCTTGAAAAGTATGGATCATGTAAAAGTATGGATCTTTTACCGTATGTTTGAGTGTTGAAGAAAAATTATGGATGATCAACCCTACGTTTGTGGTCAACCCTGTTCATCCTTACGTTGTCAACCTTATGTTTGAAGACTATGTTATCAACCCTAGGTTTGGAGTCCACGTCATCAACTTTATGTTTGGCGTCCGAAATTTTGACAGATGATATTTGTATGCAGCGATTAACAAGCTAATTATCGGGCAGATTTCAAGCCAGATTTAATGTTGTTTTTAAAGTATGACTTTGACTGATTAAAAGCCGTTTTATTAATGGATTTAAGATCGAATTAAAAAGAGATTTTTATTCTGAGTATAAAGGGAAGTTATGACTTCTCTGTAAAATCAAATTTTTTAATATCATGAATCAGAAGGCGACTTTTATGGATCTAAATGTGAGGAGATTTTCTCAGCTTTATTATATATGTTCTCTCTGAAACATTAGGTACGTGAGTGTATGGTGATCGATCTTTTATTAAAAAAATGTGGAAAACAGAGACGGTAGAAATTCACGGTTAATCTGCTGATTCAAAAAGAGCGTCAAAGCTCTGTTCTTTTAAGAAGAAGGAACTCGATAAAAGATTCACCTGTTCTACATTGAATATATATTGTGGATATTCTACTACCGATGTTGTGCACTATATCTCTATATCTACTGCAACCGGATCGACTCAAAACTGCTTCATCTTGAAGATCAATATTTCTAGGGACTTCGATCCATCTGCTGTCAATTGCATTCTGTTGAAATTTTGAAGATAAACTGAAGATCTTCTTTTTGAAATTATTTTTATTCTTGAGTAACCATCTTATCATTCTATGCTATGTAGGTTCGTGTTTGAAATAGAAGAATTTGTTTTTCCTTGGGTTTTAAAGGTGTCAACTACCTGTACTCAGTTGTGAACCGGTCTGTGGAAAAGAGGACCAAATAGTGAAAATCACCAAGATCGTGGAGTTGAGAGTTGGTGGAGTGGACTAGGGGCCTTCTGTTCACCAAACCACTATACATATTAGTGTTATGCTATTATTTATTTCCACTGCATGATCAAATCTGATAAAGCATAAAGGACAGAACTCGTTCAATCAAATTGTTACCGAAAAAATGCAGAAGACACTATTCACCCCCCCCTCTTGTGTATAATCTGTTGATTCATATCCAACAATTGGTATCAAAGGCGGAGCTTCTGATAGAGCCTTATAAATCTAGATGCATTTAAATATTATACAATATAAAATCATGACTGATACAAGAGAAGGGATGTCAATGGTCAGAGCACCATATTTTAATGGTGACAATTATGGTTGCTGGAAATCATGCATGATAATATATCCGAAAAACTTCAGATATAATGTCTATTCAAAGATTCCGACTCCTTATGAAATTCCTGAAAATCCTTAGGCATGGAGTGCTGCTACAAAGGCAGAGTACGATATGAATTCAAAGGCTATGAATGCAATTATCTGCAGTCTAGGACCGGATGAATTTAACAGAGTATCTCAGTGCCCAACATCATATGAGATGTGGTAAACAATATCTGTGGCATATAAAGGAACAGAAAATGTGAGGAAAATGAGATATGCAACTGCAAAACTGAAAGTTGATACTTTCAGAATGTTCGAAGGTGAAAGAATTACCCAAATGAATGGGAGATTGACAGAGATTGTCAATAATATAACACCTCTAGGAGAACCCATCAAGCAGCCTGATCAAACATTAAATGTACTAAGGGTACTTCCGACTCGATGGAATGGTATCTCTGCTACAATCAGACAATCAACTCATGTCAACGATCTAACCATGAGACATCTGATTGGTACACTGATGATGTATGAAGCTGAAATGAAAGACGAGGCTAATAAACACAAAGTGCTTATCAAAATAGAAGATACTTCCTTGAAGGTAACTTCACAACAAAAGAATAGAAAGATGAAGAACAGAGAAGTCAAAACTAAATCAGAAAGCTCTGACTCATCAAACTTAGATGAAGAACCGACTCAGCTAGCTTGGAAATTTAGAAAGTTATACAACAGGAAAAGAGGATTCAGAAAGTCCTTTAAGGGATAGAATAAGGAAGTAAGAGGATATGAATGAAAAAATATGGGGCATATCAAACCAGATTTCCCACAATTGAAGGATGCAAAGAAGAAAAAATTATTCAAAAGAAATGACTATGAGAAGAAAGACAAGAAAGCTATGAAAACAACTTGGACTATATCTGAAGACTCCAGTAGCTCTCCTGAATCAAGCTTAGAGAAAGAAGAAGTCAATCTAAAAGAAAACATGTGTTTTATGGCTGAAACTAATGAGGTACACTCATATTACTCCTCTGAATAAAATTATGAATCAAGCTACACAAATGAAAAACGTGCATCCTACTGTAATATGCTTGAAGAAAGATATGATTCACTATTTAAAAAACATAAGTAACTAAAAAACATACATAAAGCTACTTCAGATGAAAGAGATACAATGCTGAAACAATATAATGAATTAACTAATAAATACAATTTGATTAACACTAACTATATTGAATTTGAATCAAGAATTAAAACCCTACAGGATGAAGTAGAATATTACAAATAGGTTGCATTGGATTTTACAAAAGGAGAAAATTCATTAAATGAAATTCTTGGAAAAACTGTCATTAAAAGGGAGAGATTTGGAATTGGTAGTAAAGGAGAAAAACCTAAGCTATATAAAAATTATTTTGTTCCAAGCTCTAAAAAAGTATAATTGTAATTTTTGTGGGACAAAGGGATATATAGATAAAAACTATTTATTAAGACAACCTCAAATTTGTGGTATTAATAACGCCTATGTTTCAAACGACTTATATGATTCAGCTAATTTTAAAAGAACAAAGAAAATCTGGATACCCAAATCATTGCTAGCTAACACCCCTGGACCCAACAAAATATGGGTACCAAAGAAATTTGTTTGAATGTCTTTGCAGGTAGCAGGCCACCAGGGAAGAAAAGATATATGGTACATGTACAGTGGCTTCTCAAGACATATGAGTGGAAACTCATTGAATTTTTCATCACTCACTCAAAATAAAGGAGGACATGTCACATTTGGTGACAATGCCAAAGGAAAAATAATTGGCATTGGAACTGTTGGAGATCCAAAAACAGCCTCAATCAACAAAGTTATTTATGTACAAGGACTAAAACATAATCTGATAAGTATCTATCAACTCTGTGATGATAGATATACTGTTGATTTTACTAACAATTGATGTGTTGTTTCTAAAGATAAACTGTTTAAATTTAAAGCACCTAGAACTGAAAATGTTTATACTTTGGATTTAAATTCATTGTGTAAACAATAAGTAAACTTATTGTCTGCTAAAGTAAGTGAATCCTGGATCTAGCATAAGAGACTTGGACATTGAAATGTATATGTTTTACATAAGTTATCTGAGAAACATTTAGTTTCTGATTTACCTTCTCTCAAATTTGAAAGTGACAGATTATGTGATGCATGTCAACTTGGCAAGCAACACAAATCATCCTTCAAATCTGTTAATAAGGTTTCTACATATAGACCTCTAGAACTTATTCATATGGATTTGTTTGGACCCTTAATATTAGCAAGCCTAGCTGGTAAATTATATATATGTTTTAGTTGATGAATATTCATGATTTACATGGATTTTCTTTTTGAAATTTAAAAATGAAGCTTTTACATTATTTGAATGTTTCTGCAAATCTGTTCAAAATGAAAAAGTTTTTAATATAATCTCATTGATAAGTGATCATGGTGAAGAATTTGAGAATCTGGATTTAATTCCTTTTGCTCAAACATGAGTATTAAACATACCTTTTCGGCACCCATAACACCTCAACAGAATGGGATTGTAGAAAGGAGAAATAGAACAATTCAAGAAATGGCTAGAACTATGTTAAATGAATATAACATACCTATATATTTCTGGGTAGAAGCTGTGAATACAGATTGTTATATAACTAATGGAGTTTTAATTAGACCTATTTTATAAAAGACACCCTATGAACTATGGAATAATAGAAAACCTAAAGTAAATTACTTTAATTTTTTTGGATGCAAGGTTTACATCTTAAACACCAAGGATAATCTTGGTAAGTTTGATCCGAAATCTAATGAAGGTATTTTCTTAGGATATTCTCCTACCTCCAAATCTTATAGAGTTTATAATAAGAAGTCAAGGATTGTTAAAGAATCAGTTCATGTGAAATTTGATGAATCTGATCCCTTTGAGAAAAGGACAAAACAAATGGAAGAACATGACTCTAATGATAACATGAGACTTGAGAACTTAAAAAATGATTTTGAAAATAATATAAAATTAATTCAGTCTAGTTCAGAAGAACATGATACTAAAGAACCTTTAAATAGATTACCTAGATAATCTAGAACCTTAAAGAATCACCCTTTAGAAATTGTAATAGGTGACCTAGAAACGGGTGTTCAAACTAGAAGAATCTTAGGAAACCTAGTGGAATTCTTTACCTTCCTATCTCAAAAAGAACCCAAGACTATAGAAGAAGCTTTAGACGATGAAAGATGGGTAATATCAATGCAATATGAATTAAACCCATTTAAAAGAAATGAGGTTTGGGAATTAGTGGAAAGACCTAAGAATTATCCTGTAATAGGAACCAAATGGGTCTTTTGAAATAACCAAGATGACCAAGGAACAATAACTAAAAATAAAGCAAGATTAGTAGCTAAAGTATACAATCAAGATAAAGGAATAGATTATGATGAGGCTTTTGCACATGTAGCTAGTTTAGAATCCATAAAAATCCTTTTAGCTTATGCATATTATATGAATTTTCAATTATTTCAAATGGATGTAAAATCTGCCTTTTTAAATGGTTATTTAATGGAGGAAGTTTATGTTGAGCAACCTCCTCATTTTGAGAACTCTCAAAAACCTGATTCTATTTTTTAAACATACTAAAGCTCTTTATGGCCTTAAACAAGCACCTAGATCTTGGTATGAAAGATTATGTTCTTTTACTTTGAAAAATGACTTTACTATTGGAATGGAAGACCCAACACTCTTTAAGAAAACTATGAAAAATAATGTTTTATTGGTTCAAATTTATGTTGATGATGTAATCTTTGGATCAACTAATAAAACTATTTGTCATGAATTTTCAAAATTAATGCAAGAAGAATTTGAAATTAGTATGATGGGAGAATTAAATTTCTTTTTGGGTCTTCAAATTTATCAAAAATGATTTTGGAAATGTTTTAAATCCAAGCAAATACATTACTGATTTACTTAAGAAATTTGGACATGAAAACAACAAGTCATTTACAACTCTGATGTGTAATAATATAAAACATGATTTGGATGAAACTTGGAAAATAGTTGCCAACAAGTTATATAGTGGAATGATTTGTAGTTTATTATATCTTAATGCTAGTGGGCCAGATATAATGTATTCAGTATGTCTTTGTGCTCGATTTCAATCAAATCCTAAAGAATCTCATCTGACTATTGTTAAAACAATTTTTAGATATTTAAAAGGAACTGTTTTTCAATCTCTTCTTTATCCTAAAACATATTATTTTAATTTGATTTCATATTAAGGTGTTGACTTTGGAAGTTGTCGGTTAGATAGAAAAATCACATCACGTACATGTCACTTTTTAGGAAAGTCCTTAGTATCATGGTCTAATAAGAAACAACATTCAGTTGCCCTATCAATAGCTAAGGTAGAATGTGTTTCTGGTGGCAGTTTCAGTGCATAAGTGTTGTAGATGAAAAACACTCTTATAGACTTTGGATTTAATTTTTATAATACACCAATTTTATGTGATAATACTAGTGCAATTAATATTCCAAAAAATCATATTAATCATTCTAGAACTACGCACGTTGATATAAGGAATCGCTTTTTAAGAGATCATGTTATTAAAAACAATACATTTTTAGAATTTATAAATATTGAAATTCAATTAGCTGATATTTTTACTAAACCACTTCCCACTACAAGGTTTGATTTTATTATGTTGGAGCTAGGTTTATTTAATTGTAAATATTTTTTATTTTTATTTACTTTTATTTATTTTTTTAAAAAAAATTATACTGTTTATGATATTTTTTCTTTTCTCTATATTCAAACATTATTTGTCTTAAATATCTGTAATGATTACTGATTACACGGAAATCAAGGCTGTCAGATCCTTTTCGACTTCTAAACCATTTCACTTCTATCGAAACCCTTTTGAAATGTGAAAATCACAATTCCTCTCCTAAACCCTAACCTTCAAACCTCTGAAACCATAACCTTCAAACCTTCAGAGATTCTCGTAGAAATGTTAAGGACTAAAAGAGACAGTGAATTCAAGCCATAAAATGCCAAGAGACAATGCACCGAGGGAAGAAATATTTTACAGGGCAATGTAATCGATATTGACTGGTTATTTCAGACAAATCTGTTGTTGAAGCAAGCACTGTCATTTCAGAATCTTGAACAGAAGTTAAATAGTGAAAATTCAGAATTTCTGTATGAAGAAGAACTTAGATACATTCTCAAATCTGTACAGTTTAGCCTAGGGGATATAGAGGACAGTATGATGGCTAAGATAGAGGATAGAGATTTTTCAATCTCATCAGTAGAGATTGGTCAGATTCTTAACTACCCTCATGAGGGAGTTTTTCATTTCGATTTGAAAAATATTGGAGATTCTGTGTATAAATCCACATACATCATGTCTTTTATTTTTGGTACTAAGACAATAAAGAAGATGTTTGTCAAGGAATTGGAGCCTGATCAGATGATTTTGGTCAAATTTATTCAGACTCGAATAGCTCCAGGAATGGAAGAAATGGAAAAGATTTCATACCATGGTATGTATATGATGTTTCTTCTATTAATAGATATTAAGTTAAACATTCCATGATAAATGATAAGGTATCTCAGTTATTGCTGTCAAAGTGAGGACGAGATGAATTTATATCCTTTTGGTCGGTTTATTTCTAAACTGTTGTTTAAGAAAGACATGGTGAGATTAATGGATGCTCGAGTAAACTATCCTCACAGTAATACATTTAATGATGGATCTTTAAGGAATGTTGTATATTTCTGGAGCACATTTAATGGAAAAAATTTTCCATTAGGAGCTCGGGAAGAATCAGAGAGTGCTCAGGCTCAACCTGCTAAGTCCAAGGAGGGACAAGCTGAATCCAGAGTCAGCAATGTAGCAAAAAAGATTTGCTTCGAAGTGGAATATGTTAAGGAAGACATAAGTCAGGAAGGACTTCAATCAAAAATAAAGAGACCTATTATGAGGAAATTACTTCCCCTTATTTTGAAGCAACCTCAGAAGCTTTATTTTCTTATTCTATTGTAAGAGAAGCTGTTGTTGATAAGACCATGGATGTTTTTACTGAATGAAAAGCACTAGTAGAGGAATGAGGAGTTCCAGAAGAAGCTCAAAGGAAGAATCAGGAACAGATTGTAGCTGATGTTGAAGTTGCACTTCAACATGAACAAGAGATAGAGACAGTGCCTGGTGAAAAAGTTTCCAGAACGTAGGAAACTATTGAAGATATTATTCTTGAAAACCAAGTGGAAGAAAAAGATGCAGATGAATGTGATGAGCATGCATATGAAGCTCATACAGAGGTACTATAAGAGGATTTTTCTATGGAGGAGTTTGAGAACTCTAAGGAGAAATATATGGACCAACCTTCTCAACACAGAGAGAAATAAAAATCTGATGTTGAATCATTGCCTTTGGTACTGCTGCATCAACCAGAGCATGTGACTATTAATCAAGCACATGGTGCATCTGATTCAAGAAATGAAGAAATTGAAAAACTGTACAAAATGGTTTCTCAGTTGGAATCTGAGAATGTTTCTCTGAGAAATGCCTTAGACTTAGAACATTTGAAATTTGAAAAGCTGAAGGAGTGTACAGTTTCAAGGCAAGAAGTTGAAATTTTTAAAGAGGATATGATGACTACTATTAAACAATTGAAATATGAAATGGTTATGAAGTCAGATTTATCAGATCTGATGTTGTTTATGGAATACCAATTTGCATTAGTTGCAAATAGTGCTGTTAGTGTATCAGGTACATCACCTGATTTACTCATAAGGTTTCAAGATATCACAACTGTGATGAGCAACATGAATGACAGGTTACAATATCTTCAATGTAACAGTGCTCCTTTGTCAGTGTTGCTGGACAATCAGAAGTTCTTAGTGGATCAATTGACATCTAGTGGGCCATCAGTTAGAATACTGTTAAATTAGTTATCATAGAAGCTGTCAGTGTTTGTCGAAAAAGAGGAAAGGATGCAAGAGTTTTTCAGAGTCAATTTAATTGAGGTTATTCATATAACTTAAGAGAACAAGGATCTCATTATCAAACTTCAATATGGGATGATGAAGAGACTTCAGGAACAATTTACAGAAATCAAGTCTACAATCCAGAGGAGATATAACCTATTGCCTATCTTACCCAAACCTTGATTCCTGTGTATATCATTGTCATGTATATACTGCTGTTTTTGAATGAAAATTTCATTTATTATTTATTTTTTTCTTTATCTATTTGTTTTATTAATATTATTTTTGATATTCAAGTACTCTATATTTAATTATTGATAATCAATTAATAATAATCATTTACCTACATTTTAGTAAAACATTAAATGTGTTAAAATCCATGATTTCTCATCCTTTTTGATATCACAAAAAGGGGGAGAATTTGGATAAACATCAACATTTTATTTAGGGGGATAATTAAAGGAGAAATTTGGATAACCACAACATTTTATTTTACAAAACTTTATTTCAATAGTTTTCTATATATTTATTTTTTATTCAGAAGGAGAAATTTTTCCAAAATTAAATATTATTTCATCCTTTCAAAATTTTAAAACTTTATGTAACTAATTTTGAAAGTTAATTTTGTTTAATTAATTTTAATTATTTTATGGGTTTTGTGATCTTCAAAAAGGGGGAGATTGCTGAGCAAAGTATTGTTTTCAACAATACATATTAATGTTATTTAAAGGGGTAGTTTATTGAAAATAATACTCTGTCTCTTTATGATAATTTTGATGCTCACAAATACCCTTATTTATTTTCTAATGATTTTAATTAGTATTTTGAAGGAATTTATTAATTAATTTTTCTATTTAAATAACAAGAATTTATTACTTAGCGCCGAATCTGCATTAGTGCATTCTGGAATCACTGTTCATAGCTTACATGGATAAATATAGTGTGGAATCTGCTTTAGCACGTTCTGGAATCACTGTTCATACCCTACATGGATAAACATAGTGTAAGGATGAAAAGCGTGTATACTTTTTGAGATAAGAGAAAAGTATGGTTAAACAACCATAAGTTTTCAGCAATGTATGGAAGGAGAACCTTACGTTAGAAAGGAACCTTATGTTTTGTATATCAGCCAATTATGGAAAAAGAACTGTACATAAATTCTAAACATTATGTTTGTTTCTCTAAAGTATTATTCATCATCTTTACTTTTGTAAACAACCATACATTCTTGAAAAGTATGGATCAGGTAAAAGTATGGATCTTTTGCCGTACGTTTGAGTGTTGAAGAAAAAGTTTGGATAATAAACCCTATGTTTGTGATCAACCCTATGTTTGTGTTCAACCTTACGTTGTCAACCTTATGTTTGAAGACTATGTTATCAACCCTACATTTGGAGGCCACGTCATCAACCTTACGTTTGGCGTCGGAAATTTTGACATACGATATTTTTATGCAGCGATTAGCAAGCTGATTATCGGTCTGATTTCAATCCAGATTTAAAGTCATTTTTAAAGTACGACTTTGACTGATTCAAAGCCGTTTTATTAATGGATTTAAGATTTAATTAAAAGGATCTTTTTATGCCGAGTCTTATGGAAAGTTACAACTTCTCAGTAAATTGAAATTTTTGAATATCGCGAATCAGAATGAGACTTTTATTGATCTAAATGTGCAGGAGATTTGCTCATCTTTATTATATATGTTCTCTCTGAAACAACAGGTACGTGAGTGTATGGTGATCGATCTTTTATTAATAAAAGGTGGAAAATAGAGACTGTAGAAATTCACGATTAATCTGTTGATTCAAAAAGAGCGTCAAAGCTCTGTTCTTTTAAGAAGAAGGAACTCGATAAATGATTCGCCTATTCTACATCGAATACCTACTATGGATCTATTACTGCTGAAGTTGTGCACTATATCTCTATATCTACTACTACCGGATCGACTCAGAACTGCTTCAACTTGAAGATCAATATTTCTAGAGACTTCGACCCATCTGTTGTCAATTGCATTCTATTGCAATTGTGAAGATCAACTGGATAACTTCTTTCTGAAATTATTTTTATTCTTGAGTAACCAGCTTCTCGTTCTAAGCTGTGTAGGTTCATGTTTGAACCAGAAGGCATTGTTTTTCCAAGGGTTCTAAAGGTGTCAACTGCCGGTACTCAGTTGTGAACCGGTCTATGGAAAAGAGGACCAGACAGTGAAAATCACCAAGATTGTGGAGTTGAGCATTGCTGGAGTGGACTAGGGGAATTCTGTTCCCCGAACCACTATACATATTTGTGTTCTGGTTTTATTTATTTTCGCTACATGATCAAATCTGATAAAGCATAAAGGATAAAACTCGTTCAATCAAATTGTTACTGAAAAATTGCAGAAGAAACAATTCACCCCCCTCTTGTGGATAATCTGTAGATTCAGATCCAACAAATTAAAGGGACAACTTTTTTACAATGACTATGTTGATCCTTAATTATTAAAACATTATTTTCATAATTATGGTTAATGTGGTGTTTTTTACAACTATATTTTTTGTGTAAAAATTAATTTTCCTCAAATATAATAATTTTATTTGATAAATTTTATTTTATGTTTATAATAAGTGGGTACAAATAATTTAACAAATATAATTTTATTTTATTCTGAAAGGATAAATTTCAATTTTTAAAAGACTAGTTAACATTCTAAGAAAATAAAATTGTAAAAGTGTGGAAAATTATATGTTAATGAAATTAAAAGATTAAAAATAGTGTTTTATTGGGTTTTAGAGGTGTGTATATGCCATATGATACCTCCAATCCTTTAATTGTCAATTTTGGATCCCATATAGGTGATATTAACATCAATTTCTTGAATAGCTTTGGGTGTTTATGAAAATCCACCTCTACTCAATTTTAAAAGGGAACTCTCTTCCATCACTTCTCTCCAATATAAAAAATTATCAATAAATTATGGCTATAATCCACCCCCAATATCCTCAGACACTGTAAAACCCTATGCTTTAACAGTACGATTCTCTTTGAATAATAAAATAACTTGTGTTGTATGCATCTTCGAGTTCCAACACTCCACAACCAATCAAACTAGCCGTTATGAATATTAATACCCATTTTATTAATTTTTTTAAATATTATCTTTCAAAATGGACTTCAATTTTTTATTGATAATGTCAAAATTAGCTTAGGGTTAATTTTTTGTATTTTTCTGAAAACATTAAATTTTATATGAATAGTGAAAAACATTATATTATTGTTTAAAACTGACATTTTAATTTAATAATTATTTATTTTATATAAATTTATATTAGGTCAAAATAGAAAAATAATAATTATATATGTTCAATTTAATAATTGGAGTCATTTTATAATTAGTTTAGATATATAAAAATTTTATTGAACTTTTTTAGCGTCTTTTACCCACCTCTAGGAGAAATTGGAAATTTGCATAAAACAAAATTTTACCACTTTTTTGTGTTGAATTTCAAAAATCTGAGAAAAACGGTTGATATCAGAAAGTAAAATTTTGTTCAATAAGAAAAAATTATTTTTTTTGTGAATAGTAACTTTGGACTTTTATTTAATACGGGTAAAAGTAAATAGGGCAATTAAAGGTAAAAATGATATTATTATTACCTTACACAAGTCCTAATTCTATTCGATAGGTTTTATTCGACCATAAACAACCATAGGAATAAAATATAATCCTTTAAGTCCACTTTTATTAGATTATTACATTTATTATTATTTAATTAAAAGAAGCGTTAAAAGTGTTAAATTCATTTTTTTATAACTAAAACATTTATTATATGGTGTTATACATAAGATAAATTTGACTATATAAATTCATTAGAAAGAAAAATAAATTTCCTATATAATGATATTTTATTTATTATTTGTAGACATTAAATAATTAAATTTATTTATGACACCATGATGATGTAATAATTACCTAATTAATGAATGATTAAAATAATTTATATTATAAATATCCAAATAAATCTAATTTGAGACTTTTTATGAATTAAATTAATTTTATTGATTACTATGACGTGTTAGGTTTGATTAAATGAATTTCATTCGAAGTAATCATGTTGTTTGGACTTTATCAAAAACAAGATATGAAAATAGTGTCGAAATTGACTTAAATGAGTTTTTTAATAAAATATTATATTAATAAATGATATAATATTTTTAAATATCTAAAGTTCTATAAAAAGACTTATATAATAATATTTATATCATTAATGAACCACTTGAGGTTCTTTTGGCATTTTATAGTATGTTTGTTAACAAATTTATATAATAATACAATAATACATGGTAAAAGATAAACTATTTAACTAAGAAATAAATATAAAAGATACGGTTTATTTGATAACATAATCTTGTCTAAAAACTATTCGTTGAGAGTATTTTGACCTATACCCACCTTATCCTAGATATAAATCACTTTAGAGACATTAGAAACTGAATATGATTTTATATTAAAATAATATTTCATGTTATTCCTAAGGTTCCCATCACCCCTCTTATAAATGCCAATTCTCCTTCTCTAAAATTCACACCTCCATAGCCATTTGGCTCAGCTAACCCTGGATTAAATATCCTCCCAACATCCCTCAATTATACCTAGAGGCCTTATTTTGATCACAAATCCAATCAAAGGAGCCCTTTTTATCAAATCAAATGGAAGAACCCGAAGAAGAGGTAAATATTTCATCACCTCTTTCAAGTTCTTTTCTTCTTCTACTTCCTCTTTAATTGATGATTCCATTCAAAAATAATAACTCTGGTATCTTCTATTTACTATGATTTTATTATAAAAATGGTACAATCATATTCATTACTCTATCCATCCTATGAATGACGTACCACCGTACATGTGTACGTAAGGATTACCGTCTCCATGTCGCGGTGTAGTTGTTATTCAATACATTATTATTTGGATGGGTATAATAATGATTTATAATTTATATAAATAATAAATATAACATGTTAATGATTATTTATATATGATATATCATCTGTTTACTTAAGATTTTAATATTAGAAAATTGATTTTGTCACCCATGCATACGTATGGATTACCGTCTCCACGAACGCAATGAGATTCATTTCTCCATCATAATCATTCAAGAATAATTTTCATTTGATTATTAACATTAATGTTTAAAGATCATAATATCATTATGGATATGAATAAAATAAATCCTATCTGTAACAGACTCAGATTACGTAACATAACATATAATGGAAAATTAATTAGTTAACACCCCAAATGACAATATTACTAAAATATTATTAACAATGAATTATTAGAAGATCATATACGATATCATATTTTTTTATATGGTTATTGAATAATTTAATAAAAATTATTTAAATATTATACAAGATTTTGATGTATCATTAACCAAGGAAAAGTGCAAGGTAAGGGTTAATTTCACAATCTCTTTATTATCGGACGTTGTTTTTAAGTTAGTATCTACTGGGACATCTGTATTATCCAAATCCATGTTTTAAAAAAAATGTATTTCAACACATTTTTACTATTTACTAGACAATGTTTTAATGTCATTTGTACCCTTATTTGACCTTATATGTTATGAATGGAATATTTCAATTTTTTTCCAAACAATGTACTTTATGACCATTTCAACCAAATTAAGGTAACAATGTTTTTTATAACTTATATGGAGAAAGAGTAAATTTTCCGCCATTATAAAAAATTAGAAGCTTATCTTATAATAATATGATAATATTTTCAAACTAAATGTTTTCTTTTATAATAATTTAATTTTTAAATGATTTCAAAATAAAAAGATGTATTTCATTCAAAATATTTTTCATTTCATCTATGTCAACATATTTTTAGGGATTTTAAACTTGTTTGAAGTTGATTTATTATGATACAAATCTTCCATATTGTATTGAGGGTTTTGAGATATGTTTGACTATGTATGTGTTATTTTTATACCATTAATGGTTTACAGTTAATGTGTTAACATTTCGTATGCTATTTTTAATATGAATGTTTATATTATGTTTAAACCTTTTTAAATGAGGAATGAATTGGACTTAGTACGTGATGGGTGGAGCTCACTATAGCTCCTCGACACATCGATAGGACTTATGAGACAAACTAGTGTCTTGGAAAAAGGAATTGACCAAATTTTATTTGTAGTCTTGGAACAAGGCCTTGAATATGTGGTAATGAATTCTGGTATTATGCAATCCATCATTATGAGATTGGATATTGATATTTCATGTGATTATTCTACTAGTATAATTTCCATGTTAGTAAATAAATGCCATTATTTTTTATTTATATATTCCATATTATGATGAATTTTATGGTTAAAAGTCTTTTGTTCTAGTGTTATACATTTCCTTAAATGTTTATGCTTATTTATGAATTGTTCTGCTATATCGTTTTTCTTACTGAGTATCTGAGCTCACCTATTTCTAGGTTTTATTTTTCCTAGGATGTGAAGAACCATCAAGATCTCGTATGATGTTTGGAGCATACCATTCCAATCGAGTGAACTTTGCTTCATAGGCAGCCACTGAGTCTTCCTCTTGCCTCAATTCCAAGAATTGCTTTTCCATCCTAAGTCGAACAGCCTTAGGAAAATACTTGTCAAGAAACATACCTTTGAATTCGTCCAAGTGAAGATCATCAATCTCATCACTATCCCTGATATTTTTCACCATCGACCACCACTGATCAGCTTCACCTTCAAAACAGTAAACAGTAAGACTAACCTTTTGATGTTCTGAACACCCCATGACATCAAAAATATTCTCCAGTGCATTAATCCACCCTTCAGCTTGCACGGGGTCAAATGATCCTCTGAATGATAGGGGATGTTGCCTCAGGAAATGTTCCACCACTGACATGTTCCTCTGCGATTGATCTGGCTGATCTCATGCATGGATACCACCACCATTTATAGCCCGAGTCAATTGTGCCATCACTGCAACAAACTGTTCAGTTCCGATTCCAACCATCTCGGGTTGCTGATTTGGAAGGTTGTCTTCCTCCTGATGTCGTCCCAACATAGCTGCTTTGTTTCCTCTGCGGAAAACCATTCTGAACATTGAAATATCTTAGGCGAAGCAACATGGTAATCCATAAATGCTATATCATTTCAATCATATTATAATTTAACACTTTTCTAACTCCTAAAGTTGTCTAAACCGGCCTCTGATACCAACTATAAGGCCTCGGCCTTAAACATCTCTTAATATTGAATTAAATTAATAATTCACATTGAGGATCTTATCAGGTTTAGAGTTTTAGAGAATTAGAACATAACTACTAAAACTCAAAAAATTAGAAAGTAGACACTTCTAATAAGTTTACATAGAATAAAAAAACTCTTAAAAAGAAACATGTATAGTTCCATGTTTTATATAGCATGACTTTCCCTTAATCCCATCCATGACCCTATTCCACATTAGGTCATGTGAAAAACATTTCAAAAAAACCTCGGGTGAGCATAAAGAGCTCAGTAAGGGATATGCAAAGAATGAAAATTGTTAGTTTATCAAAACTACAAGTAAACCATGTATAATTTATCAAAGTAATACTTTTGACCTTTATGAAGTAGTAAAAACTCTTCACTGAATAAAAGATCATTACATACCCTATTGTAACCAAATGATTACAAAAAACCCATAAAAAGATCCCATAACATATAAAGGTAACTTGGGACATAAACATACTTAAGTGGAATAACCATACGGTCGACTTCCGCACATATCACTTAATGGAATAGCCATACGGCCAACTTTTATACATATTTAATGGAATAGCCATACGGCAGAATTCCATACCCAATGCATTGGAGGTTATAACGTAACCACCCGTCCAGGTATTCACGGCACCACCCGTCATATGGTTTATCATGTAACCACCCGTCAAATGTCCAAGTACCAATATAAAATCATAAAACATAAAACCAAAATAAAGTAATTATAATATTTCCACATTTCAATCACAATATATCATTTAAATACATTTACATAATAGAATCCTTTATCAAAACCATTTTCAATACCAAAATACATAAAAGAGTATATGGTATTAATTTTATTTTAAAAACATTACGACTTGTTGAGGAAGCCAAACACCAAATAAAAATAGCGGCGGTGGAAAAGGTCGTTATCACCACGTACGTTAAAAAAACATTCTTTTTTGTCGTTTAGTAATACACTTCATAGAAAAATATTCCTTTTGTATAAAAGTAAAAGTCAAAGGGGTTTATACACCGTATACAAGAAAGTTGTGTATAAAACGAAATATGCCTCAATGAAAGGAGATTGAGACGAAGTCCCTTACCTCGGGTCCGACTTGAATCGATCATTATTTAACGTCCTGAATAATAAACTTGAGTTAATTTCTATTTTCCTGAGAACCTTTTTCAAGTTCATTATTCCTTTTATATCACTTATTTCCTTGTTATAAACATTATGTAACAATTTAAGTTAATAATGTTTGTTTTGTCGATATTTGGTTCTTAAGTCGAAAGTGGACTTCTTACAATTACATGTTGTTCATGTGGTCAAAGGTTCCTTATATCCAAAATGACATTCCTGATTTGGATATCATATATATCGTATATATCCATCATATACATGTATTTATAATATTACATACTCATTTAGAGGCAATAAATGAAATGCACCGTTTATGGAGACGGTAAGCTGTACGTACGCATGAACGCTACTTTCATTTCTATTTTGTATTTTATAGAGTTTAATCATAATTATATAAAGGTATATTATAATTCTAGTGTAATATCATATTTAATATCATAACTTCATCCTCTATACGACCCCCATATGGTATTAACGAATCAAATCACTTTGAGGGGGCGGTAGTCCGCACTTCCTTAAATGAAGATATCGTGTTTACCCATAATGGAAACCATAAAGGTATGCCAAAAATGAAAAATACATAAGCTTAAGGAAAACATAAACATATTATATATCATATATAAATATATTTTCATCTTAATGGCCACCTTTGAAGGTGTTAAAATAATGTTGAACAATCATCGTTTCGGGAGGCATAAATTCGCCATCCACGGAAACAGTATGTTCTTTAACCATTAGATGTAGGTGTGTGTAAGTGTAGCTCGAATACTTCTTATAAAAACATCCTAGTATGTGGAAGATACTGTAGTTGTTACAAAATTAATGAATAAAAAGAGTTTATGGGGTTGGAGAAGCAAAATAAAACAAAAGGACTCAAGTGAAGACATTACCTTAAAATCGGGTAACTCCCTTTGGTTTGAGTTCAAAGGCTTCCTTGGGAAGAATTATGCCCAAAGTGAGGCTTCAAGGAGTAATATAGGGAAGTGGAGAGACAAAATGGGTAGGTTTTTGCCGATACAAAGGCTTCGGAAGTGTGGGTAAGGTGGTAGAGGTGGGGGCCTCTAATAAGAGGAGAGGAGGGGCACTCTTGAAAGGTAAAGAAAAGTCACTTTATTTTAAAATGGTATTCAGATTTAAGAGGTCCCACATTGATATAATTCGAGGCTATGGTGATAACAGTTCGAAATCCACCAATCCAATAGGTTTTGGACATGTGTAGGTCTTACATTTGACATTATCATTTCATTTGATTTAAATCCTTTATTAATGAGGTAATCGCTGCATCATCATGATGTCATTAATAATTTAATTTATTTAAAGACTAAAAATTATAAAAAAAATATCATGATGTAGGAAATCTTTTTATTTTTCTAATGAATATTTATAGTAAAAAATCTGACTTGTATAACCCCATGTAAAAATTGTTTTAGTAAAATAACTCATGTTTGTGTCATTTTTACTTTAACATTAAATAAAAATTTATTTATGTCATTTCACAACCAAGGTGTCTACATGGGGTCACCAAGTTGACCCATGGCATGTCTTAGTCGGCCATGACACATCCAATGAGGTTAGGACATGTGTCATGTTCATTTCATATTATTACAATATTATTTTTACCTTAAACTACACTAATTACCTCTAATTGCGATTAAAAACATAATAAGTTACTATTCACCAAAAAATTATTTTAATCTCATTGAACCACATTTTACTTCTTAATGAAAACCATGTATGTCGGATTTTTAAAATTCAAAACACAGAAGTGGTAAAATTTCATTTAAATGAAAAATCAGTTTTTATAAGTACCACTTAGTGGTTTCACTATTCATCAAAAATTGATGTTTTTCAGAAAAATACCAAAAATTCACCCCAAGATATATTTGATATTCCGAATTGAAAAATAAAGTCTATTTTAATAAATTCAAAACATATAAGTCACATTAATTAATTTAATAATTAATTCCCGGTGTAATGAAAAATAGCGTGTTTTTATGAAACAATAAGTATCAAAAGATTGACACTAGTTTAAGTCCGATTTCAAAGTGAAATTAATTCCAACGACCACTATTGGATTTAATGGTAAAAATATATTATAATTTCACTTTAAAACCAATACAAAAGATAATCTAATCACATAAATAAATTAGATTAAAAAGAGGTTTTGAATTAAAATACAACATTTTACACTATTCATTAAAAAATGATCTTTATCGGAAAAATACCAAAAAATTACACAAAGTAATATTTTATGACCCGATTCTAAAGAATAGTTTTATTTGGTTCAATAGAATGTATAAGAGTGACCAAAACTATATTTAATGATGGTTTTCCATCAAATGTTGATAAGTGGACCTTTCGTGAAAATTAGAGTATATAAGCCTAAAATTAAATTCTTTTCGTATTTTAAGCCTTTATCCTTTATTAGATAAATGTAAAAACATTTAACAAACATATATAATCATATTTTAGTTATTTCTATCCATTCCCGCCAGTAAAATGGCTACGTGTTAACTAACATTTAAAATAATATTATTTTATTACTAGTGTGCAACGTACGATTTCAAAGAAACTCTTTGTTGCGTATCAGGTACGCTATCGAATATAGAAACCCCTTTAAAGTAAAATTAATATTTAATTTGTAAATATTAATAAATATGAAAATGTATTATTCTTTATTTACCTCGGATGTTATACAATTTCAGACCATGATGCATAAAAAATATTTTATGAAGAAGGAGGTTACGATTTTTGATCGTGATGATAAAGAAAAAATTATCTTTAGAACATATAAGTTACCATCAAAGACCAAGAAAATCCAAGGATGGCCAGAACTGAAATGTATAACCAAGGAAAGTATTTTTATTGGTTTAGTAGGTTATTATTGGTGCTTTGTTTTGAATTTTTTCCTATTGGCTAACCCATTAACAAAGCTCCCTTGTAAAGGGGTTAAATTTGTTTGGAAAAAATTGTGTGAATAATGTTTTTATGAATAGACAAGAAAATTTGTTAAGGATTCTGTCTTGACTCTACCATCAGGGAATTATGGGCTTGTTATTTGTAGTGAGGCTTCAAAGAAAGGACTTGGTTGTGTCCTTATGTAGAATGATAGAGTTATTGCCTATGCATCGCTGCTGCTAAAAATTCATGAACAACAATATCCCACTCATGATCTTGAGTGAGGTGTTGTAATCGTTTCTCTAAAAATATGGATACATTATCTCTATGGTGAAAATTTTGAGATTTATACTGATTACAAGAGTTTTATGTATATTTTCTCACAAAATGAACTCAACATGAGGAAAAGTAGATGGTTTGAACTACTCAAATATTATGATTTCACCATAC
This sequence comes from Viscum album, assembly GCA_963277665.1. Lineage (NCBI taxonomy): Eukaryota > Viridiplantae > Streptophyta > Magnoliopsida > Santalales > Viscaceae > Viscum > Viscum album. Next base: position 184,481,745 of record OY728133.1, on the reverse strand, counting down.
ACAAGCACCTGGGAAAAGAAAATAAGGCTGTAGATTCTTTGAGTAGAAAGGATCATGGTGTCTTGAACATGATGAGAGTTGAAAGGTATCCTATTTTCAGGGATCTAGTAAAGATGGACATGAGAATAACTATGGATTGTAAAAAATCAATAATATTTTCGAATGGTTTACAAAACCATCTTTACTAGAAAGGATAAAGAGTTCTCAGAATTATGATGAAGAGTCTCAAAAGAAGATTAAATCTATGAGTGATGGTAGATTGAGTGACTTTGTGAATGAATATGGAAATTTGAAATTTGGGAAGATAGTTTGTGTTCCTAGTATACCTGATCTTAAAAGGGAATTGTTGGATGATTCTCATAGCTCTAATTTTTCTATACACCCTGGTAGCACTAATATGTATATAGATTTGATGGAACATTTTTAGTGGGATAATATTAAGAGAGAGATTGCTGATTTTGTGTCAATATGTATGGTTGGTCAACAAGTGAAAGCTGGAAGACAACATCCTAGAGGATTCATGCTACCTCTTCCCACACCTGAGTGCAAATGGGATGATATTATAATGGACTTTTTCATGGGGAAACTAAATTATCCTAGAATAAGTGATGCAATATGGGTAAATTTTTATCGTCTTACTAGGTCAGAACATTTTCTAGCTATAAAATAATATTTACCACTTGAACGTTTAGCAAGAATATATATTAATGAAGCTGTAAGACTTCATGGAGTACCCCTATCAATTGATTCTGATAGTGATCCCCATTTTACATCATGATTCTTAAAAAGTCGTCAGAAACCCTTGGATACTGAACATCATTCGAGCACTGCCTACCATCCTCAAACTGATGGAAAATCATAATGGACTATTCAAACCTTAGAAGACATGTTGAGATATTTCTCCCTTAACTTTCAAGGTATGTGGAATCAATACTAACCTCATGTATAATTTTCATATATTAGTAGCTTTCAATCAATTATTCATATGGAACTATATGAAGCATTATATGGAAAGAGATTTTGTACACCAACATGTTGGGATGTTGTTGGTGAAAGAAAATAGGTAGGCCCATAACATGTTGAGGAAATGATAGAAAAAGATAATTTTAACCAAACCCACATCAAAGCAGCTCAAATTAGGCCAAAGAGCTATGCCTATTACCGAAAGAAGTATTTAGAATGTCAGTTAGGAGATATTGTTTTCTTGAAGGAATATCCATGGAAGGGTGTTATATGATTCATAAATAAGGGTAAATTTATTCCTAGTTACATAAGACCTTTTGAAATTATAGAACGAAGAGGAGCTATAGCATACCGTATGGCTATGCTGCCAAGTCTCTCCAAACATCAGGATCTGTTCCATGTATCACGGTTGAAAAAATACATTCCAGACCCAATGTATGTACTCACCTATATGGAAATTGAACTTCAACCTAATCTGTCTAATTTCAAGTAGCCTGTCAAAATTCTGGATACCAGAGAACAAGTGTTGAGAAACTGGACGACTCGTCTGGTAAAAAGTTCTTTGGAGGAACCATAAGATGGAAGAGGCGATGTGGGAAACCAAGGAACATATGATAAAGAACCACCAATGTTTTTTTATGCAGTGATATTATTTAAATTTCAATGATGATATTATTTGAAGGAGGTAAGAATGTAACACCCCAAGTTTCCACAATACGCTTCTCTTTGAATAATACAATAGCTTGCGTTGTACAATACTTCAAGTTCTAACACACCAAGACCAATCAAACTGGATTTTATTATTACTAATACCCACATTTTAAAATTTGGTAAATTTTATAATTCAATATTGACATCATATTTGGATTCGGAATATCAAAATTATCTTAAGGTGAATTTTTGGGTTTTTCTGAAAACATTTATTTTTTGTTGAATAGTGAAAAACACTGTGCTATTGTCTACAACCGAAAATTTATTCAAATAATTATGTAATTTATTTTAATTAATTTTAGGTCAAAATATATACATAATACCTATATAAGTTTAATGTAATTCATTGGGGTCGTTTTATAATAAGTTTAGATATATAAAAAATTTATTGAACTTTTTACCGTCTTTTACCCACCTCCTAGGTGCAGTTGCAAATTTGCATAAATTTTTTTTTACAACATCTGTGAGTTGAATTTTGAAAATCTGAGATACATGGTTGATATCATTATGTAAAATGTGGTTCAATAAGAATAAATTTTTTTTTTGAATTGTAACTTTTGATTTTTATTTACCACGGTCAAAAGAAAATTGGGTAATTAAAGGTTAAAATGATATTATTATTACCCTAATAAATGTCATATTTCTATGGATAAGTTTTATTCGACCAAAAAAAACCTTATAAATAAAATATTAACATTTGGGTCCACTTGGATTAGGTTAGGACATTTATAATTATTTAATTCAACGAAGAGTTAGAAGTGATAAATTCAATTTTTCATAACTGAAGAATTTATAATATTGGGAAACACATAATATAAATTAGACGGTAAATATTCATTAGAAATATAAAAGTACTTCCAACATATTTAAATTTTATTTATAATTTTTACACATTATATAAATAAATTTATTTATGACACAATGATGATGCGATAATTACATTATTAATGAAAGATTAAAATAAATGATATTATAAATTTCAAATAAAATCATATTTGAGACTTTTAATGAATTCAACTAATTTTATAGATTAATATGAAATTTTAGGGTTGATTAAAAAAAATTTCAATGTAATCATGTTTTTATGACTTTAACAAAAAAAATACTAAATAGTGCCAAAATTGACATAAATGAGTTTTTTTAAAAAATATTATATTATTATATGATATAATATTCCTAAAAATATAATGTTCATCCAAAGGACTAACATAATAATCATTATATCAGTAATTAACCACTTTAGGTTTTCATGTCATTTTATAGTATGTTTATTAACCAATTATTATAAGATTATAAGAATACATGGTAAAAGTTAAACTATTTAACTAATAGTTAAATCTAAAAGATAAGGTTAATATGGTAACTTAATTTGTCTAAAACCTATTGGTTGAGAGGATTTCGACCCAATACCCCCTTAGCCTTGAAATAAATTATTTATGAGGCTTTCGAAACTGAATACGATTATATATTAAAATAATATTTCATGTTTTTCCTAAGGTTCCCCTCACCCCTCTTATAAAAATGCACATCCCCTTATCTCAAATTCACACCTCCATCGCCATTTGAATCGGCCTACCCCTGGCCAAATATCCTTCCAAATTCCCTCACATAAATCTAGAGGCCTTAGTTTGATCATAAAGCCATCCTAAGAAGCCCTTTTTATCAAATCAAAAAGAAGAACCTGAAGAAGAGGTAAATATTTCATCACCTCTTTCATGTTCATTTCTTCTTCCAATTCCTCTTTCATTGTTGTTTCCATTATAAAATAATAACTCTAGTATATTTTATATACTGTAAAGTTATTATAACAATTTTACGACCATATTAATTACTCGATCCATCCTATTAATGACAGGCCACCATACTTGTGTATGTATGTCTTACCGTCTCCACATTATGGTGTAGTTGTTATTCATTAAATTATTATTTGGATGGTATAATAAGTATATATAATTGATGTAAATAATAAATATAAAATTTTAATGATTCTTTCTATATGATTTACCATCCATTTACTTAATGTTTGGATATCAAAATAATGATATTTTCGCTCGTGCATACATATGGATTACCGTCTCCATGAACACAATGAGATTCATTTCCCCATGATAACCATTAAAATATAATTTTCATTTGATGATTAAAAATAATGTATAAAGAACATAATATCATTATGTATATTAATCTAATACATCATATCCATTACTAACATGTATTATGTAACGAAACATATAAAGTAAAATGAATCAGTTATCAACTGAAACGACGATAATACTAAAATATTATTAACAAAGAAATATTTGAAGATCATATAATATATAATATTTTTGTATATGGTTATTTTGTAATTTAATAACAAATATTTAACTATTATACAGGGTGTTAACGTATCATAGACCAAGGAAAAGTACAAGGTAAGGTTTAATTTCACAATCTCTTTATTATTTGAGGTTGTCTTTACGTAAGTATCTACTGGGACCTCTTTATCATCCACATCCGTGTTTTGTTAAAAATGAATCTCAAAATATTTTTACTGTTTACTAAACTATGGTGTAAAGTAATTTATACCCTTATTTTACATTATATGTTTTTAAAGGAATATTTCTGTCGTTTTCCAAAAAATGTACTTTATGGCCATTTCGTCAAAATTAAGGTAAGAATGTTTTTTAACTTATATAGAGGGGGCAGTTATTTTATGTCGTTGTAAAACCTTCTAATCTTCCCTTACAATCTTATGATAATATTTTCAAAATTTATGTTTACTTTTATAATTAATCTACTATTAAATGATTTCAAAATAGAAAGAGGTATTTATTTCAAATAGATTTCATTACATATATGTCAACATCCTTTTATAGATTTTAAACTTGTTTGATGTTGATTTATTGTGATACAAATCTTCCATATTATATTGAAGGTTTTGTGATATTTTTTATTGTGGATGTTTTTTTTGTACCATTCAAGGTTTATGGTTAATGTATTAACATTTCGTATGCTTGTTTTAATATGAATGTTTATGCTATGCTTAAAACATTTCATATGAGAAATTTGTTAGACTTTGTAAGTGGCGGGTGGATCCCACTATAGCTCCTCGATGCATCAGTAGGTCTCATGAGACAAACATGAGTCTTGGCATAAGTCCATGAAAAAATCTTATTTTTTGTCTTATCAAAAGGCTGTGGTTATGTGGTTATGAAGTCCGGCATTATGCATTCCATCATTTTAAAATTAGGTGTTGATATTTCATGTGATTATTCGACTTGTAGAATATAAATTTGAGTAATTAAATGGAATTATTTTGACTTATATTTTCCAAATTATTATGAAGTTTAAGTTTAAAAGGATTTTGTTTTATTCCTATACATTTCACTAAATGTTTATGCTTATTTTTTAATGTTTCTGCTATATTGTTATCCTTACTGAGAAACTGAGCTCACCCCATTTTATATTTTTTTACAGGATGTGAAGAAGTATATTATGAATGACCTAAAATGATAGGCTAAGGATATAAGTGTGTTAAATGGGGTCCAAATGTTGTTTCTATTTTATTTCATCATGCAATGTAAAACATATGAATTTATATAGTACTTCCAAAGCTACTAAACTAATCGGTCTTTCGGGACATGATTCCTTGTATCATGCCAATGTTTTGTAATAATGCACTGACTCTAGGTAAATGGGGTCAATGTGTTACAGACACATTATATATTTATATTTTTTTAAAATATCATCCCTAGGATTATTAAGAATTTATCTAATGGATGGTTTTATATGAAAATGTAATTTCCTTTACCAAGATCATCATTTTTATTTATTCATTTACAACCTTAATGATTGTATTAACACCTAATGAAAAAAAATATATAACATATACAAAGATTTTATAATTTTTATGGTATAATATTTTTCTATCTCCACTTCCATCAAATGGTAAATGAAATTATCAATCATGTTTACGGAGGACAAATGCCTCCATAACTAATGTAACTCATTTTACATCAACACTTCTCATGGTTGGAAATATTTATTTACATAATGCATATATATATATATATTATTTATGATATAATTATTCTAAAATATTTATAATATCACTTATCCCTTCTTATATTACATTTCATTTAAAATATTATAAAATCGATTGTGTGTGTGGAGGACTACCGCATCATGAAGTGATGTGATTCATTTACCAAATACACTTTACAGAGAAAGTAATATAGATAAATTTAATTACTATATTTCATATATAAAACTATAAATAAAATTTTGAAAATTATTATATCATACACTTTCTTACCCTTTCACCCTTTGAGGGAATGATATCGTCAATCGTGCGTACATATAACCTACCATTTCAATGAAGTGATGTGATTCTATTTCTATGTCTAATTTTCTAGGATGGTTATATGAATGTAACTAATAAAAAAATTTAAATATTATTAATATACTACTTGTGATTATTTAATTATATCTAATTTTCTTGAAGGAAATCATTCATGACAAAACGCGGATGATAATACAAGATATTTAACACCCTAAACTATGAAAACAACATAATGTTATTATCAAACATATGGTGAGATTTAAAAAAAATGATCATATATCATATGATATATATTAATATGTTATTTATAGTTTTATAATAATGTTATATTCATTATATATGTGTTTCAGATACATATTAAGTGAGTCGGACCTGAGGTAAGTGTTTCCCATCTCACTTTTACTTCTATGATACATATGTCATATTCACAACATATTCCATTGTGTGGTGTATATAATTCACCATATCATGTGTTCTATTATGAATTTAATTCCAATAATTTCATTTAAAAATTTATATTAATGTATTACTTTCATGGATATTATGATTCAAACGTTACCAACATGGAAATGGTGTATTTCACAATCAAATCATTATTCTAGATTGTTTATTTTTAAGTCATCCTTGGAGGAATTATTTTATATTTATTCAATCAAATATATATTATTAAAATATGGTTATTAATGATTTTTCTCAGGTAATAATACCATATTCTTGATCTTTGATAATTAAAATGACTGAGAAATGTTTTTTTTAGAAAAATTCAACTTATTTCTCTCTAAAGTAAAAAAATCCTTTTTTCATCCAATACAATTTTTAATAAATTTTTTTTCAATAATGTTTTTAAAATTATCAAAATGATTCATTAAATAATTTCATAATCATATTTTGAAATAAATATTCATATAATTTTCAAAACAAGGCACATTTATATTCAATCAAAAATGGGAATAGGATTGTCATTTCAATATGTATGACCTGAATGAAATACTTTTCTATCATAAACAGTAACAATTTTAAATAATATTTTCAAATTTTTAATGGAATATTTTAATATATAATTATTTTAAAAATATTATTTGAACATTTTATTGTAAATAAATTTACAATGTGAACAATATATTTTCCTTAAAAATTTTTAAAGATAGTTTTATGATATTTATATACAACAATGACCTCAAAACTATATTTTAGTTATGGTGAACTAGAAATATGATGAATTTTTATTATCATTATTATATATTTGGATTGTTTATAATTAGTTTCACAGAGGGTATACAATTTAATTATTATTCACTATATTACTCTGGATAGTTTATTATTATGTTTAATCGGTTGGGGTGAGTATTAACATTTCATATGTTAGTTTTTCAATATGAATGTCTATGTTGATTATTTTTCACACCACTAATATGAATATTTCATTTTACTATGTATGTGATGTGTCAGGCCCCATTATAGATAGCTCATCGATGCATCGACAAGTCTAACGAGAAAAACCATTCATCCAAAATTGACATGTCACTACCAACAGATTTAAACTGTCTTTTGAAATGTCTTGACAGAATGTTTCAGATGTATGAAATTATATATTCCATCATTATGAATCATTTATTTATTTCTTTATAATTATTATATTAGTTATAACTTCCATGGAAAACATTAAATCTTATTTGATTATTTATATGGATTTATTAGATCGTAATTTTTTCATATCATATTATCATTAAGTTGTTATTTTTAAATGAATGTTTTTTGTATATTTACCATTACATATTTGTGATGATTATTAATTACTGATATATTATTTTTTATGTATACCCTTAATTAGAAAATTATATCACCACATTCATATGTTTCATTTTCCCGAGGATACCAAGAATGGTTTTATGATTGATAGTCAGGGATACACTGTAAGGAATAATGGTGTTCTGAAATAAAAAATTGTATGTATTTTATGTTTTAAAATGTATTAAAAGTAAACTATGTATCATGCTTACCAAGACAACTATACTGTCCATCCATTCATGATGTGATTCGATTTATCAAGTGCTAATTTAATGAAGTAAACACTATCATCGAGTTACCATAATGGAGGTATTTAAAATAAGTTAATCATATATGATATGATTTAATTATGTTTGGATCTTTAATAAATTTATAATAAACTTATATTTATTATAAAGTATGTTTAAATGTGTGTGATGAATGTTAATAATTCAGGTAATGGAATTTAATATCAAATTGTATTCTTTGGGATATATGTTATGTTATGCACCTATCAACTTTCCTGGGTTGTATATATAACCAATGTAATATGTCATACAATGAATTTATTTATTCTTATAATATTTAATATTTTATTTGATTTTATTCTTTAATGGGGCATAAGATTGACAATTTACCAGTGTGGTAAGTGATAAATGTAATAATCTCAATGTTTATTAGGGTTATTTATGAATACGCTTCCAAAGATGAAATCTTATAATCTTCCACTCAAGAAACAAAATAATATTCTTCACCTCTAACAATTTATTTAAAATTGGTGTTTTAATTTCTATTTCTTCTATTTATTTCCTCAATATTCAAAAATATTTGTTTTTAAGATAAATAGACTTCCTTTCTCTCTTTGGTTGATATTTATTTTTATTCCATTTCTATGTTTTCTAGAAAAGTTTCCAAAATAGTTTTAACTATTCTCAAAATATTTTTTAAATTCATTTTTAATAATTTTTCACTTTTTAACAAATGATTTTAAAAAAAAATATTCTTCTCATTTTCCGAATGAATAAATTTTTATTTTTTACTAAAAATTTAAAAGGAATATACATTTTAACATGTATGGAATGAATGAAAATTTCCACCATCATTACCATTGAATGTTTAAAAGAACCCTTTATATGTTATGATGTTTCTTTTTATTAAAAAAAAATTTCAAAAAAAATTTGATCTATTAATTTTAAAAATCTGTTTTCCAAAGTTAAAAAGGTTGTTTTCCTCATGAAATGTTCTATAAGATCATTGAAGTTGATTTTCCCGAAAATATTTCATCCTTTGATATTATATAATATTTAAATTAGATATGATCAAATTATACCATCCTTTTTATTTATCTGCATGGTTATTTTTTTGATGACAAGAGTATTATGAAATCTGTTCATGTTCCATTGGTTATATTATGACGAAATGATTATAAACATAGTTTCTTTTTCATAAGTGATGTTATGATGAATTTTTTCAGATATTGTGGGAAAAAATATGGATTATGTGATGGTAATGACATATATGTCCCTCTAATTGAGTGAGTAATGATGGATAAATCATGGGATAATTATTTTATACCTTATACTATTTTCATATTCACAATGTTATGTGTATACATTATTTCATGCCCATAAGTATAAGTTTTTTACTATATTTTATGTGCAAAATATTAAATATGGGGATGGATTTCATGTCTATTAGATTAATTTTGTTCCTAGTTACCTGTCCATATGTTTATGTGAGGACCTTATTTCATTTCCTTATCATAATTAGTTAACCTATTTTTATTAATAAGTGTTAACAATGTTATAATATCATGTGTATTACACAAATCTATCTATTATTAAATTGAGATTCTGTAATGGATTATACACTTTTATTATCTTATGATTCATGTCTTATGAACTACCATGATTTATTCCATGTCTAATGTTTATGATTTATGATATGTAGGGTTTGTTTTCTAAATGAAAAAAAATCATATATACATACCCTTATTCTAATATTATTATAATGTGATCATTGAAATATCCCATGTATAACCTTATAGAGAATTTGATCTCACACATTATTTTTTTCATCTTAAAGGAATGAATAAATTTTCTATGTATGATTATTCAAAAAGGGTTCTAGATATGGATAAATTAGTGGTAGAAGATGTTGTTCACATATGAGCTAGTTGTTTATGTTTCCAAGATTTCGAAGGCACTAGACATAAATGGTTCAACTATGGATCTTCATGTCATGTAAGGAATATTATTTTCATAAGATTGAATATTAATCTAAGAAATGGGTGGGTTTCTATAATCATGAGAATGAAAAATGATGGTATCATTGCAACATTAGCCTTGGAGTTTGAGTAAAATAATGTGTTCTTTTCATTGATGAATAAAAATTTCATAAAAATATTAATAAAACATTATTGTGTTAAATATTGTATTCACTTTGAATATCACATTTAAAAATTAAAATTTTGAAGAATATTATGAAAAACATTCAGTTGAAAAAAACATGTAGACATGTAAGGGAAGATGTAAATAAATAATTGTCCTTGATGGACAGAAATTACATACATGTTTTTCACATTAAAATATATATTAATATAACATAGTTTTTGAAAAATCAAAAGTTACTGTGACATCCCGACTCAGGGGGTGACATACTGGTTCCCAAAGTTTGTTCACCATGTGACCTCAGGTGTTCCTTCCTATAAACCAGATTCTAATGACATGTAGTGGGGGTATAATATGAAATATAGGGAGACTATACAATATTCTTCAATGAATAAAAAAAATTAATAAAAAATACACAAATCATAAAAAAATATCCAAGATAATATAATAGTCAATAACGACCAATATCCCATGTTGAATCTAACTTGAATATAAACTAATGAAATAAATATATCATGTCATACAAGTGTAAACTGTCTAATGGGAATCCAGAATAATGACACAATGACATCTACCAAATAGATCCTGGCCTAATTTCTAGTTCCCTCATCCATTCTCCATCACAAATCCCAACTCATCCATCTAACATAGGCTCTTTCAATTGTCCTATCTAACAGACATGAAGTCTATTCAATTGATAATTAGGAAGACTGAATAAGGTGTGAGTACAACTTAGTATTCCATAAACAACAATGTATAAATTGATATCCACTTTATAATATTGTATTTAGATGTTTAATTAAATAAAGTAATAACGACAAAACAAATTGTTTTAACATTTAATATTATTAAATTAACCACATATTTCCATCATGTTTATGGTGAAACCTAAACCATTTATACATACTTTATTTCATGTCAGATTATGGACCATAAACCAAATAATACCGAAAATCATTCCTTCGAGGGATTTGAATATTATGTTAAAATTCAATTTCACATTCATTCATCAGAGGAATAGAGAAGTTGTCTGGAACCTCTTGTTTATTTGGAGCTGTAGTCCCTATCCCATAACACAGTGATTACATGATATATATATATATATCATTGCCAAGTAGTAGCAGTATGGAACCCCTTTGGTATTTGGAGCAGTAACCCAAGACCCACAACTCAATTTTAACATCATTCACAAAAAATCTCAACCCATGGTTCCACAGTGATAACCCATTATCAACCATGATTGTAACCCATTATTCTACCAATTTCATGATCCTGGTATTCAAAAAACTATAATGTCCCATTATTCCACCTATTACAAAATCAAATTATTTACACAATTTCATAATCCCATTATTCCACCAATTTCATAGTCCCATTATTCAACTTATTTTATAATCTCATTATTCAACAAAATTAGTAATCCCATTATTCCAGCGATTTCATAATCCATTTTTTCACAAAATTAATAATAACATGGTAAAATAAATAAATTAATTAATTTTATAATTAAAATTTCCAATAAGGAAATTGAAATTTCACAATTACATACATCCATTTAAAATCTAGGAAATGGAATTTGAAAATTGCACTACCTACCGCCTGATCATTGATAAACTCTCTCCAAATCATAACCTTCAATTTGATATAGAAAAATAAAAACTGCATCTATGAACTGATCTATTATAAAATATGAGGATCAGGATCCTCCAAAACCATGATATTAACCATTTTCAAAAAGTGTAAATCATCACTCCAAAATAAGTTATAAATATGGGAGACATATATATATAACTAAATGATATGACATCACATATAGGAAGATGGTTTGATCACATTCAATATATTTTCTATTCGCACCATAAGATGTCCTTGGTTCCTTGGAATCCTTTTAAGACCCACCAAGACCATATGAGATCATATAAGGTCAATATAGGAGTTTAATGAATAAAAATGGGGATTGTATGAATTTTTTAAAGATAATTTTGATGGTTTAAATTCTAAATGCATGGATTTATTAGTGTGGGAACATGGTTTACTAAACATTTAACCCTAACCATGCATCCGTACTTTCTAGGGATCATATTTCATCCTATGTGACACATAAATTGAAAAACAGTTCTTTAGATGTGAAAACACCCATTATCTCTGGGTGAATGGTTTTAGTAAGGTGGTTGTACTGTTTGGTTAAACCACGAACCACCTCCCGTGTCTCCAAAAATTGGTGTATAGTTTCCTATAGAAAAATATATGGTTATTCAAAACCATGATCAAACCATGAATATCCCCAGAGGCCTTTATATTTTTATAAATTCACATGAAACAACCCCAATGAAAAACTAAACCATGGTATAATCAAATCTTGGGTAAATAAATAACTACAAACAAGAACAATATATCTACAAAAATCATTGGCTCAAATAATCTCCCCACCTTATAATATCAAATCCTTGAGCATTATACCCAAGAATCTCAACACCTCCATGGTGTAAATGTTTGGCCACTAATCCCAGATATCTACTTTCCTCACTCATTTAACCTCCTAAACTCATCCGTGTTTGGAAAATACTTAATCCAAAAACATAATATTTCTCTACACTTATTTCTAATTCATACCCATAATAAGAATTGGATTATCCTGAAAGGTTGCAGCATCCTCAAGAACAATATCATTAACATTTATCACATGAAAATTTTCAAGGTGATACTGTCAATACTAGGCCACATGGAAGATATAGTTTTTATAAATACACTACTATAGAATATCCAATCAGTATGTCGCCTCTTTGATCCTATCCAAAATATAAAATGTTTTAACAAAACATGGAGAAAATGGTTCATATCTCCATATCCTATGGTAACACAATCTCAGAGACTCTTGAAGGAAAACAACATCACCCATTAGAAACTCATGGGGGTTGATGATGTCATTCATCATACAAATCCTTCCTAATATAATCTTTATATAAACATTTCCGAATAAACTGAACCTATATTGATTTATCTTTCAAGATTCTAAGTCCTAACAACTCTGTTTTATCCACTTCCATCCACTATAGTTGTGACCTATAATTACATCTATAAGGTTTCTTTTATGGTTGCTTCTTAATAGTTCTCTTGTAACAATTTTTAATGGAGAACTCAATGATTTCTATGTGATTTTTAGATGACCCACCAAAATCAAGAACACATGCTCTCTATATTTCCCCTTGGACTTGTACAGTATGATCTGGCTCTCCATATGTCTGTGTATGTAAATCCAAATTTAGAATTATATGCAAACCAAGAACCTTCTATAAGACTTGTGAGAAGAAAGAATAAAAAAATGAGGCATATTTTGAATCAATACTCTTTTTCTCCTAATGAAAATAGACTATATCTCCTACATACAATTCACACAATTGATTCATGATAAATATATCTCATACAATCTTGAAATGGGATAATTTTGTTAATAAATCAACAACCACCCAAATCACATCACTATTTTGATGGATACTCATAAGACCTACAAAAAAATCCATGGTAACCTCATACCACTTCTATTCCAGAATGTGAAATGGTTGTAGTAACCAACCAGGACATTGATGTTCAGTCCTCACCTGATTATAGGTGTAGCATCATGTTAAGAAAACTACAATCTCTCTTGTCATGTTATCCACCAATACTATCAATGCAGGTTACATTATACTTTTATTGAAACCCAACTACACCCCCCACATTGAGGATTGAAAAAAATAATTAGATCATTACATATACACATGGACACAACCATATGGTTTGATACATTGATGATCTTTTACTCAACTATTTCCCAATTAGAAGGTGACTCCCCACCTTTGAGGAAGCCTAAACACACTAGATCTTCATCATCCTTTCCATAATCAGGCTTAAAATTTTAGTACTCAACAGATAAGGATGCAAAATGTTTCTTATCTTAGACGCCAAAACCTAAATTTTGATCCCATTCAACAAGGTTCTCATATTCCACAAAGAACTAAACAACTAAACCAGGTGAGTTTTTTATTCTTTCACAAATAATCAAAAACCCCATTTCTCTACCGAGTTTATAGTTTAGATTAAAATCAAAAGATTATATATATTTAACCCACCTCATGTATGGGAGATTCAAATCTCATTGTGAGAATATGTAATTTATGATCTTGTGATTTTTATACATAGTAAAATTTTTCATAATAGGTATTACTGAAAAAACATTAGTCCATAAATAGCTACATCTAAGTCAAGATAATGAGTAGGTTAATTCAGTTCATTTGAAATCAACTTTTTTGAATCATATTTGGCAACTTTATATCCCTGCATCAACCCTACTCTATGTATGATCTCAGATACATCAAAGATACATGGTATACATATCCCTCAGATTAGGTTGAATCCAAATTATTGTGTTGGTAAAATGCATCTCCAAATCATGGAAGTAATTATCACATTCTCTATACTATTTAAACATGATCCCCTTCTATTCCAATCATGAATTTGGTTCTTCCAAATGGGAAACGTCCTGGAAAAACATCCAATAATCACCAACCAACCAAGGAAATCTTCAGTTATTTAAAAATCTTGGGATACTACCAAGAAACAATTACATACACTATTTTATGTTCTAATGAAAAACCTTCCTCAATGTTAATGTAGCCCATGAAATTTACCCTCTTGATCCAGAATTTATAATTATATTAATTTAGGTATATCATATTCTCTATTAGTGTACTCATAACGATGTCAAGATTTTGATCATGATCATCAAGAGTCTTAGTGTACACAAATATTTCATCCAAAAAACTACCATAAAATGATCTAGGTATGGTTGAATGATTCTTTTCATCAAATCCATAAACACAATAAGTTTTTTCATTAGCCCCAATGACATAACAATGAACTCATATATTTTATACCTACTTTTGACGTAGTATATGGTATATCATAGGGTTAAACTATCAACTGATGATACCTCAATATCAAGTAAATATTTTAGAAAATACAAGATACTATCAACTAGTCAAGGGGATCATTGATACACAAAAGAGTATACTAGTTCTTCATGATCATTTGGAAGAAAACTTGTTAATCAAAACCAAAATTAAATATCCTGTTAAATTTTTTATCAAAAAAGGTGAATCCCATGTTGATGTACTTGGAAGGATAAATACCAAGTCCGTAAACTCATCCTCTTACGTATTAATCTCTTAAGGATATATTGGTTCCATTTGATAAGGTGTAATGGAAACTAGTTCATCTCCATGAATGATATCAATTATATATTCAGCATCTATTTATTGTGGTCTCCCTGAAAATTCATAAAGAAACATGTCCTCAAAATAGTCCACTATGGGTGGAATTGCACAAGTTTTGACACCCCCGTCATTCAAGAAAATACTTAATACTTGGGTGGTGATAACTCTAGGTTCCTATTGGACTGACACTATACATCCTTCTTTAATATCACACTCTCCATGATGAACATAATTTCTACACTCAGGATATGTAGTGGTTACTGTAATATGGTCACAATCTATATGGGATTTGTATGAAATAAACTAGTCTGTACCAAAAATCATTTCGAAACACAAAATTTAAAATAAGTAAATTCATAACAGATAGGATACTCCGCAAACATGAGAGAATGCCATTTACATAAACAGATGTACCTTGACTATATTTCAAATATTGTTTCAATTGATATAGCCTAACACAAAATATCCACCTTTAGACAAAAACTATTAAAATGTTGAGAAGATATAGTAGATTGTGAGGATTATATAAAAAAAATAACTAGAATGAAATGAAGTTACATGAATAGTACAACTGACTATTGTTAGACTAGCCACATTATCCATTATTGTTGGTTGAACTGCATGCAACTGTCTTTTCCCTCTTCCCTATGTTTCAACATGAGTCCCCTGAGTTTAACTACTCTATTGACGTGGGTGATCACCCTGAGATGTACCATTTCCACCACTACATCCCAAATAACTCAAAATTCATGACTATGATGAAATGGCCTAGATGACACTCAATGATATTTTGAGATGGTGGATCGTGTGGACACTAGCATGCCTCTAAGTATAGTATAAGCTGTCGAGTAGTAGCAAGTGACTAGGGAGTATCATTCAAGATTCTATTCCCTTATGTCAAGGTGGAGAATAGTTGATATGGATATAATAAATATATGTATATCAATAGTGTAATAAGACTAATTAATAAAAATATGGTAGTGGAATATAAGAAAAATCATCAATTATTAATATTATCAATAGTAAACTCAAATGTTATATTGTATCATCTACAAATAATGGTGTAATTATATTTATCTACAAAGCAGGAGAACATGGATACAAAAAAACATGATACAATACTATAAATTCTATAAAAAATAATAAAAACGGCCAAAACTATCCAAACATCCCATACTCTGGATTAGTCATACTCTGCTCGGCTCTATCCTAAAGGAATCAAATAATTGTGGTTAACAAAGTGGGACACTTCTACTTATCAACACATGCATACATATAATATACCAGGCTACCATAAACATCCTAGATAATTTATATGATAAATCTATGTATGAAACATCCATTTATTCCTATGAAATTTATAATATAAATATAAATTGAATGTGTGAAGATATTTATAAAAAGCGAAAGGTATTACAAAACTTTAAATATCCTATATCTTCCTCAGCCTTAGCTTGTGTCTCAACATGTATCATTTAATTAAATGTATTCCTGTTTATAATAAGTTTCAACAATAATTTATATGATTTATACAATCTAATAAGATTCAAGGTGTAACCAAGAAATCAGGTAATGATGACTATTGTGAATGGTGATCCAATGTAACACCAAGCTATCCTTGGCCTTAGGGGTCAACATAACTCCGAAATAACACGATGTCTATAAATATGGTGTCTATGTGTAATCCATGGGGCATGAAAAAGTAATTCCATTTTAAGATATTATAATCGAGTCAATGGTTCTCCTCTATGGTAAACATGGTATATGCTTGATGGTGCCCAATGGGAAGAATCCATGGAAACACATGTCTAAATACATCAAGCTAGATCCAAAGAGTATATCTGAAAAATCCTAATATCTGGTGACATAGTGAGGGATCCTATGGAATCCTTTTATTCATACTTTGGTAGAAAAGAACTATGTTTCATGGTGGGTATCTCCCTTGGAAACCATCTCCTTTAATATGAATGGTGTTCTCTAAATTTGAATGTCATTTCATCAGGAATATACGACTAGGTAAATTATTAAAACTAATATTAATATAAAAATATCTATTTAAAATAGGTACCTTATACATTTATTATTCTTTAATATAGGCTTTATAATACTCATTCCATTTACTATGTAATTAGGTTTATTTTGTTACCTTTAATTAAGGTTACAATGCTAATAAAAGAAATGAAACCATTTAATAGATTATTTACATATTCATTTATTAGGTTCATTTCATTACCTATCATATAACATAAAATGGGTGGATAATGTCTTGAAACCAGTCATGATTTCAATTATAATTTAATTTATTTGGTTCAAACTATTTTCTTTCATTTAACATGATAAAGAAGATTATGGATATACCAATAATGAAATACTCAATATATAATTCAAGGCCTAGTGATCTTTATAAATAGATATTCTATTTAACAAAATAAAATTATTTTACTTAATTGAAACATATACATTTATTAAGTCAAACTCTAGGTCACATTAATGGTGTCCCATGTAAATCTCACATTTTTTACAAATGCATAACAAATTTTGCAACCTAGTTGGGGTATATGGATCTAAGGATCATACCTCCAATGGTGTGATTAATATTTATAGAAAATGTTTTAGAACATGAGTTTAATGATTATAATAATGTAATGTGAATTATTTAAACAACACCCCTTGATACCGGTGAGCGCAAAAAAAAATAAGAGTATATAAAACTGTGAGACATTCAGGTACATATCATATACCACCTACCTCAATCCTATTGAACTGTCCTCATCTAGTATGATCCCAAAGATTGGCCTGGATTTGAAGAAAATGGATGAAAAGATCAAAGACCTAAAAATATGGCAAATGAGCCTATGTTGAAATAGAATCGTCGATAGGAACATGAATGAGGAATAGAGAAAGATGAGTATAGTAATTATTAATTCCCATAAAATGAGACAAATGTGAAAAAATAGGATTCTAAATCAGATCTATATCTACGATCCTAGCTTGGGGGAGGAAAATCAAAAAGGAGAAGGAATGAGTTTTTCTCCTCTTGAATGAGAATCCAAATGGAGGGACTAAATATACATGTCATTATAGATATTTTGGTCAATTTATCATGGAATAATGGGTTTCACGGTTTGGCCACATGGTTTTGAAAACCATGTGCCAACCAGGTGCACCTCACAACCTCAAGAGGAAACCCACATGGTTTGGCTACACAGTTTTGAGAAACTATGAGAAAACATAACTATATGGATAAGATAATGATGGAAGACCAAATTAATGATAATAAGGCCATAGGTATAATCTTAGGGAATACTGTGAGACATACACTTCCCTATGAAATACCATTCACAGTGAGGAAATGATATGTGGTCTAGGATGTGTAGTTTCTACTAAACATCCAGGATAGTGATTTCTTCAAAACTTAAGGTTTGTGAGTTCTAAACATGATCTAAACACCAACAAAGCATTGATAAACTCATTATTCATCCATAATAGTATGAATATAATTAATTATACATAATTTTAAAGGATTTGTACCACAATATAAAATCATGTTCTTATAGTGTGACCCTATAGAGGTACTCGTTAATGAGTTATCTTCCAAGGGTGGTGAAATAATATATGAAAAAAACACCATCCACTTAGAAAATACATTTTCCTCCCACTCCCAACTCTAATCGTGTATGTGGGTGTGATTCCCTTGTACCATTATTATAGGGATATACCAGCCTCAGAGACCCATCTTATTCTTGTCAACAAAGCTTATGGGATACTCCTCAAATGAAGGATCAACATCTAACTGCACCTCCTTGGGATCAAAAGTATGAGATGGGTTGGAATGATAATTTTGAAGCTATTAATCATAGAATATATTGTACATAAAAAGGTACCTATTAAGTATTACCAACTAATAGGCTAATTTCATGAATCCTTCTATGATCTTAAATTGTCTAAAAAATGTTGTAATAGCATCCTCTGCCTCTATATTCATCTATGTCCAAGTCTTGATGATATACATAAGAATATTCCATCTCTGACCTCAAATTATAGAGGTTATAGATGTGGATTTACATAATATTTATGTCTATAATGAGTATTATACATATGATTCATAGTGTTCTAATCCTACTTTGAAGTCTCCTTCATGAGATGATGTCCGAGTAGTGTTTCCTCTCTTCCCTCTTGTGAGCATTGGGGTGAATGACATAACCTACCATTCAAGGAATCATATGGATCCATCGATATCATCTTCCGAAATATATAATGATAGGATAACTAAAACAAAGTTATATTTTTCACCCAAGAACTTCTGAATTTATGGACACATTTCTAAAGAATTTCCTTAACACATGTATCATCTATTTTAATTTCCCATCAATCTGAGGGTGAATAGTTGTGATGAGAAGAACTACTGTTACCATAACACAATATAACCCCTACTAAAAGACTTATCTGAATAAGGTATACCTATCTAAAATTATTGTATGAGGAACCCCATAGAGCCATATAATTTCATAGACATACAATCTTCCCAGCTTCTCAGATGAGATTGTCTCTTAGATAGGATTGATGTGGGCCAGTTTCTCTAGTTGATCCCCAACTAGCTAAACCACATCACTACCTCAAGGATTCCTTGGTAAGATGATGAAAAAATATATTGAAACAATCATCCCATTTCCATTTTAGAAATAGATATAGCTTTATGAATCCACTTGGCCACTGATGATCTACCATCACCTTTGGATAAGTGGAACACCACATGATAAAACCTTCCATCATGAATCTCATCCCAGGACACCAATATCATAATTACATATCTTCATACATACATGATATGCCGGGATGATCTACTAATTGATACGTGTGGGAATCTCACGTATTTTTCTCTCTCATGTCTGTAGGAACTCATCCAAACCCATGTATATGTAAGATGTCATCTCCACCAATGGACTAATCCAAAGGCAGGTCCTCACTAGACATATGTTACCATAGGACTAAACACTTATGATATGAAAAATTAATTCCTTTTTACCACTCAAAATGGTAAGAGGTATTGGAGAATTCCACAAGATAAGGCAACTTTTGAATCTCATGAAACATTAAATGTTCCTCAAAAAAGAGAGTCATAAATTTCTATTATTATCTAGATATCTAAATAACTGAGTCATGAGACTTCCGTATCAGTACATCAACTTCTCCATTTCAATTTCCATACAAATAGGAATGAAAAAAGTAAAAATCATGATGGTATTCAACCCATATTAAGTATACGAGATTCAATTCAAATTGTATAAAGATATATTTTAGGGCCTTGTGATATGTATACACTATAAAGAACTCACTGGTTAGATATTGTCCCAAGGAACATAATGTGTTGTAAAATAATGCAAGCTTGAGGTCATGTATTGGGTAATTATGCATTTCGGGTCCCAACTGGAGGTACAAGTACTCAAAAAAATATCCTCATGCATTGACACTTAACCCATTCCAATTCCAAATGCATCATAAAACACTGTGTGACCTTTGTTAGGATCTAGAGGAATCAAAATAGGTACCAATGTAAGCCATCCTTTAAAATCAAGAAAGGACTTCATGCACACCTAAAACCAAAGGAACATCAAATGAATATTTTTAGGACAACGAAGAGATGTAATAAGAAATTATAATTATTATAATAAATATATTTAATATCCCAATGAACCCATGAAACATCGAATATCAATCATATTATTGGGATACTCCCAGGAAACCTATAACTACCTAAGGTTTAAATTTTTTGAAATGCATGAAACACAGAGTCTCTAAATAATTACACTCTTTTAATGAGATACTTATAATCTATCCCTTAAACATTATTTTTTAACATTTATGATTTGAAGTTAAAAAAACATCTAAGGTTGTGATCTATATGTTATTTAGAATCTGATAGAAACAACTTGATCTTTGGAGAATAGTAACATACCCTTATGAATAGTAATATGAATAGTAATATGATCCTTATGAATAGTATATATTATTTTTATTTTATTTTCTTAAGGATATGTGATAACAATATCGTAACTGATTTTTAAAGGTGATATAAATTGAGTTATAATTTTAAAATTTATATTTTTTCGAATAAATTATGGATTTATTTGAGAATTAATTTAAACATATTTATAAAATTATTTTCAAAAAAATGATTTCATTTTTGAATTATACACATTAAAAAATTCTTGGGGTGAACATTTGGGATTTTTCAGAAATTCTTGATTTTTTTTGAATAGTGAAATACGGTAATTTATTGTATATATACATTATATGTTAAATACACTATTCATAGTATCATGGATTATGTAATAACCCTTGGTTGAAACTAATGTTCTGTCATTAATATTATTGGACATAAAATCCAAGACTATTCATAATCTTGTGGAAAAATATTAAACTAGTGATTAAATCAATGGATGACCCCTCCACTTCACCACTATATATACCATCCTCACCCCCTCTTCCTATCATAACTCTCATGCTTTGATCATTGTATAAAATCTCCCAAATCCCCTTATCAAGGCTCTTCCCCATGTCCAATACCATTTATTTTCACCAAAAGTCCAAAAACAAAGGCTTTAAGGAGGATCTCAAGGAGAAGAGATCATGAGGTAAAAATACTCTTTAATTTTGTTTCATTTTCGTTTCTATTATTTTTAGTTTATTTAAATATACTCTCATCACATTATACAAGAAAAATGTAATATTCATAATCTTATATATGATTTATTTTATCATTTTTATGGAAAAATTCTTCAAACTTACTCTTATCCATATTTTTCTAAAAATAAAAACACCGTCCGTGATGTGTCGATTTACCAACATCATGGATGATGTGTCTTTAATTTGATTTAATTTCATTACATATCAACATAAAACCATTAATATGGTTTAATAATATTTTATTATACAAAATATATTCTATATTATTTTTTGGATCCAGTGTTTATGCATAAAATTAATTCATAAAACATAAGTGGTCTGAATTGATCAAAATTCACCAAAATAAACAAACGATTATCACAAAGGATTTATCTAACGATTCATACTCATTACATGAAAAATAATTTATGGTATAATTTTATGTAACAGAAACATATTCATACTATTTCATTACACCTCTATAGTTTCACTTCCATTCGATATGAAAACCCATTATGAACTAACCATGAGAATAATGTAAAGAACGCAACTTAAATAATGAAAATAACAAAATATAATTAAAAATTGGGTCAAATTATGTTACAAAATGATCATATAAAGTGTTATAAAAAATATATTTTTATTTAAAATATTAATAACACACTTTTAACCATTATATATGATTTTTATGAATGTTTGATTTATGATAGAACCGAGGTATTGGAATTATTAAACCAATTTCTATTCTTTGGGTTATCCTTCTACTTAATTGATTTTTTCATGCTAAGATTACATATGAAATGGATTTATATTATATTATGTTTTATTATGTGTATTTATAGTTAGTATACATTTCCATTTCGTTTTATTAATACACTATTCAATGATATGTTATTAGTAAGGGACTCCTCTTTATAAATCCTCTTTTAAATATCAATTTTTACTAAATTCAAATGGAATGTTTCTATGAAATTATTAACATTTTATAATAATTCAATATTTATTGGGAATTTTTTATGATGAATGGGGTGACCTATATCTACATTCAATGCATTGGTTATGTGTACGTTGGAGGTTGAGCTTATGTTTACTCAAAGCGTAACTACAATGGGTGCACTATAAGGTAGTTGTGAGGGTTACATTGTAAGGTAGCCTTGAGGGTTGAAAATAATAATATATATTGGAGGGTTAAAATATATGTAAGTAATTACCCAAGATACCTTATGGTTTTATTTATGATCTCTACATTTTATGTAAATCACATGTTTCACAATGTAATAATATATGGGTGAGTAGTATGTCATTGTGAAAATGATTTCATATACTTATATGTATTCAAAAACTAATGGTATATTTACTTCTTTTTATATCTCATAATTAATTTCATTCCCATAAAATGTTTTTAATGTTTCTCATAGATTATAAGGATGTTTGATAGAAATAAGTAAGTCTGGTTAAATGTTATGAAGAGTTTCCAAAGAAATCATGTCCTTGTTTTGATGTAAAAGAATGTAATTGTATTATTTGTACCTACATTTTATATTATGGGTTGATATATATGAGTTATGTCCTAACTATATAAAAATATTAATCAAAATGATATTTGGCAATGTAAACAATTGAAATCTAGTTGAAATTTAAATATTATGAAATGTTTATGTCCAGGTCCTTATGGTTGGAATTATATAACGGTTCAGATAGAATTAAGGGTTATGATAATGTTAACAGAATAGAATAAATGATTTTTACTTTATTTTTATGATATACCATTGAATTATTACCATGTTGCTTCATCTAAGATATGGATGTTCTGAATGTTTTTCCACCAAATAAATATTGATGCTGAAGTTGGAAGAATTTGAGTGGAATATATCTCTTTGAATCCAATACAATGAATTATAGGGATTGGAACCGAGTAGTTTGTGATAGTAATGGCTCAGATGACACATGAAATAATTGGTGTTATAATCCAAACAATAGAATAAAGAGTTCTCCCAAAAAGGAACATGATGATATTGGAACATTTTATGAGGTAAAACCCTCCTAATTCTACTAGATCTTCTGACTCACTAGTGGTAGAATGATGAATTAAATTCTTTTAAAATACATTCAATGATATGTGGTTTTCAGATACTCAAAATTTCATTCATTAAATTTATCATTTTGAAGGTGAATCTGATCAGTAGTTGTCAATGGTCAAGAGTATCAGAGATAGAAATGAGATTGAAGCCTTAGTGTTGGATGAGTTTAAAAATATTTTCCTTGAAACATATTTTAATAAGGTGGAAAAATAGAGGATGGAGAAGAAATTTCATCAATTGAAGAAAAATGACGAATATTCAGTAGTTGTGTATAATGAAAATATCAACTGACTAGCATGGTATGTTCAAAAACATATTCAGAATATTGATAGAAAAATGATCCATTTTTATTTATAAATGAAGCAGATATATCAAAGAAATTGGATTTCTGTGAATTAAAATGTTATGAAAAGCATTTCCAATTTTCTGGGAGGGTACAAATGGAGTTGGATGACGATCAGATGTATATTGAAAATAAGAATAAGAAGAGGTCTATATAGAATGTTATAGGTAATAATCAATCAATGAAATCTATAGGTATAAAAATCCAGTTTCTAATTTGCAAATAGTGTGGTAAAATGAACCCTAGGGAATGCCTTACTAAAACATGGAAGTGTTTTCACTGTGGTATGTTTGATCATATGTACCAATATTGCAATGAAAACGATCTTAATACTACTCTTTATAAGAAAACTATAAGAGGTTTTAAATGTGGTGAGATGGGTCATTATGCAAATACATATAAAAAGAATGACCCAAATGATATAAAGAAGTTAGGCTATAAGTATAAAGGTGTAGTGAGATCTTTTGTGACTATGTCATCAGATGTCGGGCCATCCAATGAAGTGGTTTCAAGTACATTATATGTTTACTAAATTTTATTAATTGTCATATTTGATACATGGTCTATAGATACATTTGTTTCTAAGAACATTTCAATTAAATTAGATATTTCAACTCAATAAATGAGACTGAAGCTTATATTTAAAATAAAAGGGGAAAATATTACAGAAAAAAAGGCATTATAAGAATCTTCATATTTTTATCCATGGAAAGACATTAACTGAAAACCATGTTGTTTAACCTTAATATAGTTTGATGTTATTCTGGGTATGTATGGGATTCCGGTTTATCATTCGAGGATTCATTTTATACAGAAAGAAGTTTTTTAGAAAGGGTTTCAGATTGTATACCAGAACAAACCCATACTACTGATAACATATCAAGAAGATGAGAAATTATTGAAATATATAAATTAAATTTTACTTTAACATATTGTTGAAAATGGGGTAACTATTCAAATTAATGATTTTATAGTGTAAAAGAAAATATTTCTATATTTTCTAATGATTTACTTGGCATTATACATGATCAATAAGTTTAATTTACTATTGAATTATTTCTTGATGCAAAGAAAATTTTAAAAACCCCTTATCTAATAACTCAAATTGAACATATTGAATTGAAAAATAGATTTCAATAGTTTCTTAATAAATGATTCATGTAACACCCCAAGATTCTACGGTATGCGTCTCTTTGAATAATGTGATAGCGTGTGTTGTACGCAACATCGAGTTCTAACACACCACAACCAATCAAACTAGCCGTTATGAATAGTAATACATACTTTTTAAAATTTTAGAAATTTTTTCTCCCAAAATGGACTTCATTTTTGGATTCGGAGTATCAAATTAACCCTACGGTGAAATTTTGGTACTTTTCGGATAACTTTAATATTTTGATGAATAGTGAAAATTACTAAATATTAATTAAAAAAACCTTTTTTAATCAAAATAATTAACAGTGATAAATTAGGAATTTGAGTGGTTTTAAAGTATATTTAAAATATATTTTTACCATTTAATACAATGTTGGTCATTGGAAATAATTTCACAATTAAACCGAACTTAAACAAGTATCAATCTTTTGATAGTTATTATATCTTAAAAACACGCTTTTTGTTTTGACAGCGGGAATTAATTTTAAATTAATATCTGCTACTTATGTATATTGAATTTGAAAAAATGGATTCCATATTTGGAATCAGGATGTTCAAATTGTGTAAATAGGTATCTTTTATTTTTAGTCATTTTAAATAATTACTTCGGTAAATATTTTATTTACCATGGTTAAAGGGTAAATCCGGTAAATAAGGGTTAAAAAATAATATTATAATAATAAAAAATTATCCAAAAACGTGTCCTAACCTTATTGGTTGATACATGTTCGACCATGGGAATCTTTGGGTCGATTTTGGGACCCCATGGTTCCACTTGTAAGTGATAGGGACAGTTTATTTTATTTAAGTTAAAATAAATACAAAAATGACACAAGCATATATCTTTTAGAAAAACAATTTTTACATAGGCTTATATATGTTAGATTTTCGACTATAAATATTAATTAGAAATATAAAAATATTTCCTACATAATGGTATTTTATTTATAATTTTTTGACATTAAATAATATAATTTATATATGACACAATGGTGATACAGTAATTACAATAATATTGAACAATTAAAATGATTGATATTGTAGATACCAAAATAAATATAATTTGAAACTTTTTATGAATTACAATAATTTTCTAGGTTAATATGACATGTTATAAATTATTTAATTAACTTTTTTCGAAGTAATAATTCTTTTATAATTTTTACAAAAATCAATTATTGAATAGTGTCAAAATTGACATAAAAGAGTTTTTTAAAACAAATATTATATTATTAATTGATATTAAATTCATAAAAATCTTAGGTTCGGCCACAAGACTTATATCATAATAGGTGTGTCATTAATGGATCACTTGGGGGTATCTTGGATGTATATAGTATGTTTATAACCATATAATATAAAAATACAAAGAGACATTGTAAAAGTGAAACTAATTAACTAAGAGTTAATACTTAATGATAAGGTAAATATAGTAACCCAAACCTGTCAAAATTATATTGGTTGAGTTTTTTTCGACCCATACCCACCTTAAACTTTAAATAATCCACTTTGGAGCCATTAGACACCGAATATGAATTTATTATAAAATAATATTTCTAGCTTTTCCAAAGGTGCCCCTCACCCCTCTTATAAAAGGGCACTCCCCCTTCTCATTAACTCACACCTTCAAAGCCTTTTGGCTCAGCCAAACTCTACCCAAATACTCTCTCAACTTCCCTAACTTAACCCTAGAGGCCTTCCTTTAGTCAGAAATCCAACTTAAGAGCCCTTTTGATCAAATCAAAAGGAAGAACCCGAAAAAGAGGCAATGATTTCACCACCCTTTTCCATGTTCCGTTCTTCTTCCACTTCTTCTTACTTTTTTATTACCATTATAAAATAATAACTCCAGTATCTTATATATACTTTTATGTTATTATAAATATGGTACAACCATATTCAGTATTCTATCCATCCTTTGAATAAAATGTCACCATACGTGCATACGTATGGCTTACCGTCTCCACGTCGTGGTGTAATTGTTATTCAATAAATTTATATTTGGATGGGAATAATAATGATTTATAATTCATGTAAATAATAAATATAACATGATAATAATTCTTTATATATGATATACCATCCAATTATATATTATTTTAATATCAAAAGAATGATATTGTCGCTCGTGCGTACGTACGGACTACCGTCTCCATGAACGCGATGAGATTCATTCTCCATCATATCCATTAAAGTATAATTATCATTTGATGATTTAAAAATAATTTCTAAGGACTTTATATCACTCTGGATATGAATAAGATACAACCTATCCATTACAAACATGGCTTACATAACAAAACATATAAAAGAAAATGAGTAAGTTAACACCTGAAACAACGATAATACTAAGATATTATTAACAAATCAATGTTAAAAGAACATATATGATATCATATTAATGTATATGATTCTTGTATAATATAATAACAATTATTTCACCATTAAAAAGGAGTTTAAGCTACCCTCAACCAAGGAAAATTATAAGGTAAGGGTTATTTCACAATCTCTTCCTTATCCGAGGTTGTTTATACGTAATAATCTACTGGGATCTCTTTATCATCCACATCCATGATTCTTAAAAATATATTTCCAATCATTTTTACTATTTAAAAGAATATGGGTTGAAGTCATTTATTCCCTTGTTTGACTTTTTATAAGAGTTTTATAAAGGAATCTTTCCGTCGTTTTCTAAACAAGGTGATGTTTAACCTTTTCGAAAGAATTAAGGTAAGAATGTTTTTTTAACTTATACGGAGGGTGTGACTTTTTTCCGCGGTTATAAAATCTTAAAAACTTCCTTTACAATATTATAAGAATATTTTCAAAGAAAATGTTTTATTTTTCAAATATATGACTCTTAAATTATTTCAAAATGGAAAGAGATATTTCTCTAAAAAGAGTTTTGATTTCATCTATGTCAACATCCTTTGATGGATTTTACGCTTATTGGAAGTTGATTTATTATGATACAAAACTTCTATATTGTATTGAAGGTTTTGTGATATGTTTGACTATGAATGTGTTATTTTTATACCATTCATGGTTTATGGATGAAGTATTTACATTTCGTATGCTAGTTTTAATATGAATGTTTATGTTATGTTTAAACCTTTTCATATGGGAATGCATTGGAAATAATAAGTGATGGGTGGAGCCCGCTATAGCTCCTCGATGCATCGGTAGGTCTCGTGAGACAAAATAGTGTATTGGAACAAGGCCTTGGAAAAATCTTATTTGTAGTCTTGGCACGAGGCCTTGGCTATGTGGTTATGATAGTCTGGTATTATGCATTCCATCATTATGAAAGTGGTTATTGATGTTGCATGTGATTATTCGATTATTAGAATATCCATGTGAATAAGTAAATTGCATTATTTTATTTTATTTTTTCCATACTATGTTTATGTTCAAGTTTAAAAGGCTTTTGTTTTAGTTATACATTGCCTTAAATGTTTATTATTATTTATGAATGTTTCTACTATATTGTTTTCCTTACTTGGCATTTGAGCTCACCCCTTTTGTTTGTCTTATTTTTCCCAGGTTGTGAAGAAGTAAATTATGAATGACCTGCAGGGATATTATGATGGGATAATAGTGTGGACTATGGAGACAATATGTTTTTGTAGTAGTTTTTAACTTTATGATGTAATGTAAACCTTTATGAATATATCTAGTTTCTAAAAGGCTACTAAACCAATCGTTCTTTTGAGATTTGATCTTTCCTGTGATCATGCCAATGTTATGTAATAATGCACCGACTTTGGGTAACTAGGGTCGTGGAATTACAGTTGGTATCAGAGGAAGTTTAGTACAAACCTTGGAAGATAGATTTAGATCAACTCTGATTAGAGAACATAGACCTAAGATGAACTTTGATGATTAATATAGAAGAACTTCCTAGAATTTTGGTATTGTAAAGATTTTGTGAGTTTTCTGAGCAATAAATCCCTGTCTAGATACGATCAGGTAGAGTCAGCTCTGGAACAGATGTACCTAAGGGTAAAACCCAAAAACACCACTTTGAGATAGACTCGAACAGGAACTGGTGCACGACAACGGGACTTGTTGCACTCTTGGTTACGACACTCCCAGGGGATATGCTTAGGATGACTCTCATTTTCTTTTTAAATCATTATGAATGATCTATGAGTATATACTTCCTCAAAGAAAACATTTTTTATGAATATGGATTATATCCATAAATAGTTTAATTTATCTTAAGTGTTATATATGTATGGGATTATGTATTTTGATTCATAAACTGATCTAGTTTATGCCATTGTATAGAAATGGCTCCTAGGGGAAGAAATGGAAACTGTATAAATGCACGCACTCCATGTAGAGATTTCCCTCCTACTATAGATAATTATAGTGTAGCTGGTGATGCAACTGGTGCCGGTCAGCTAATCACCATACTGGGACAACTCACTCCGATTATGAATAATAACCTTACCTGTATAGAGCACCCTGATCCGTAGCTTGAAGAATCAATGTTAGATCGATTAATGAAGCAACAACCACCAATGTTAAATGGGAGAACAAATCCCTTACTAGCTGAGAAATGGATAAATTCCTTATACAACATATTTCAGGCTTTGGGGAGTAGTGAAAGGGAAAAAGTTATCATGGCAGTTTACCGCCTCACTGGAGATGCTGATCAATGGTGGTCATTGATTCAAAACACAAAGGAAGATGATGAAGTATCAAATATGGAATGGAGGGGGTTCAGAGATCTATTTTTAGAAAAATACATTCCTTGGGACCATCGAGCAGATATGGAAAGGCAATTTCTGAGTCTGATACAAAAGAAAGATGTGAATGTCGCAAAGTATGAAGCTAACTTTACAAGGTTAGAAACGTATGCTGGAGATTATATACGTAACCCAATAAGTAATATTGATCGTTTCTTTGATGGGTTAAAACCATTTCTCCGTTGAGCATTAGTCTCACAATCCATTTTGTCGTACGAAGACATTGTCTCATGTGCTATCAAGACCAGAAAGGAATTCTCTAAGTCTTATTCCTTTAAAGAAAAGCAAGAGAAGAAGAGATCTATTGATCAATCTGGGAATGGAAATAAGGGGAAGAAGGGAAAGGTTGAATATCCATCCTGTGGTAAATGTGGGAAGAAACACCCTAGTACTTGCTTGATGGGAATGGGTGTCATTTACAAGTGTGGTGTAAAAAGGCCACCAAGCTCATGATTGCAAAGGGAAGAAGGAAGCTACCAATGTTCAGTGCTACAATTGAAGGGATATTGGACATTATGCAAATGAATTTCCTAAGCATCAAGGGAACTTGCCTTAGAAAAGGCCAAGGGATCAAGGCCAGGCTTATGCTATCACTTCTGCTGAGGTAGAAGCTTCGAAAGACATGGTGGCAGGTAATTTAATGGTTTCATCAAGTTTAGAAAATGCATTATTTGATCCTGGATCATCACATTGTTTCATATCTTCCCAGATTTCTAAGAAAATTAGATATTTCCAATTTGATTTAACAAGGGAGTTGTCAGTTGAAACTCTTAAGGGAAGTATCATTGCAACAAAGTATTGTGAATCTGTCCCCATTAGAGTACATAAATGTTCTTTATCTTCTGATCTCATCGTCATACCTATGATTGAGTTCGATATAATCCTCAGTATGGATTTGCTTTTGGATTATGATGTGAATATTTATTGTAAGAAGAAGGAGGATACGATTTTTGAAGATGATGATAAGGAACACATTATCTTTAGAGCAGAATCATCACCACCTAGTTCTTATCTACATCCATCCCCAGTAGCACAACTAAATTAAATTATTAGGGAGGAAGAGAATGAAATGACTG
Organism: Viscum album; assembly: GCA_963277665.1. Classification (NCBI taxonomy): domain Eukaryota; kingdom Viridiplantae; phylum Streptophyta; class Magnoliopsida; order Santalales; family Viscaceae; genus Viscum; species Viscum album. The sequence goes on along the minus strand of OY728133.1, from coordinate 184,450,263 downwards.
TGTGTGAGGAAAGGAATGTTCAAATAGAGGATGTACCTGTTGTGAAAGAATATGTATATGTACTTCTGGAAGATTTACTTGGACATCCTCCCGAACAAGAAGTTGAGTTTTCTATTGATTTAATTCCTGGATCAAGGCTTATATCGAAGACCCCTTATAGAATGGCCACTATAGAATTAGTCTAACTAAAGAAAAAACTAGAGTAATTGAGTAATAAAGGATTTTTTTCCCTAGTGTTTCTCCATGGGGAGCCCCTATTCTTTTTGTTAAAAAGAAAGATGGATCTATGAGGTTATGTATCGACTACAGGGAGATCAATGCTATATCAATAAAGAACAAGTATACCCTACCTTGCATTGATGATTTATTTGACCAACTTCATAGAGCACAATAATTTTCAAAGATTGACCTTCGATCTGGATACCATTAGTTGTGTGTGAAGAAGGAAGACATTCCAAAGACAGCATTTCGAACTAGGTATGGGCATTACGAGTTTACAGTAATGACTTTTGGATTGACTAATGAACCCTCTGTATTCATGGATCAGATGAATAGAGTTTTCAAGGAATATCTTAATGATTTTGTGGTGGTATTTATTGATGATATCTTGGTATACTCCAAAAGCTACGAAGATCATGAAAATCACTTGCGCATTATTTTAAAGACTCTGAGAAGACATGAATTATATGAGAAGATAAGCAAGTGTGAATTCTAGCTTCATGAGATTTCTTTTCTTGGATATATTGACTCTAAAGATGGAATCTCTGTTGATCCTTATAATACCAAGGAAATCCCAGAATGGACAGCACCTACGAGTATAACTAAGGTATGTAGTTTTATTGGTTTGGCAGGTTATTATCGACGTTTCGTCCAGAATTTTTCCCGATTGGCTAACCCATTAACGAAGCTCACACGTAAAGGGGTTAAATTTGTTTGGAAAAAAGAGTGTGAAGAATGTTTCTAAGAACTGATGTGAAGATTAGTCAATGCTCCTATATTGACCCTACCATTAGGGAATGATGGGTTCGTTATTTATAGTGATGCATCAAAGAAAGGACATGGTTGTGTCCGTATGCAGAATGATATGGTTATTGCCTATGCATCATGATAGTTGAAAATTCATGAACAAAACTATCCTACTCATGATCTTGAGTTAGAATCTGTGATATTTTCTTTGAAGATATGGAGACACTACCTCTATGGTAAAAAATGTGAGATTTATACATATCAAAAGAGTTTGAAGTATATTTTCTCACAAAAAGAACTCAACATGGGGCATAGGAGATGGCTTGAATTACTCAAGGATTATGATTGCATGATACACTACCACCTAGGGAAGGCAAACAAGGTGGAGTATTCTTTGAGCAGAAAATACCATGGTGTTTTGAATAATATGAGAATTGAAAGGGATCCAATTTTCATGGATCTAGTGCAGATGGACATGGGAATAACCAGGGAAGGTGAAACATCAATTCTTTTTCAAATGGTTTCCAATCCATCTTTACTAGAAAGGATTAGGAGTTCTCAGACTGATGATGAAGAATTTCAAAAGAAGATTAAAGCTGTGAATGATGGGAGATTGAGAGAATTTGTGTGTGAAGAAGGAATTTTGAAATTCTGGAAGAGACTTTGTGTTCCCAATATACCTGATCGAAAAATGGAATTGCTGGATGATGCTCATAGTTCAAATTTCTCTATATGCCCTGGGAGCACCAAAATGTATAGAGATTTGAAGGAACATTTTTGGTGGGACAACATGAAGAGGGAGATTGTCAATTTTGTGTCAAGATGTATGGTTTGTCAACATGTGAAAGCTGGAAGACAACAGCCTGGTGGAGTATTGCAACCTCTTCCCATACCAGAGTGGAAATGGGACAATATTATGATGAAATTTGTAATGGGGCTACCAAAGACTCCTAGAAGGAATGAAGCAATATGGGTTATTGTTGATCGTCTTACCAAGTCAGCACATTTTCTTGCTATAAGAGAATATCTACCATTGGAACATCTAGAAAGACTATATATTAATGAAGTTGTGAGACTTCATGGAGTACCCCTATTGATTGTTTCTGATCGTGATCCCCATTTTACTTCAAGATTCTGGAAAAGTATTCAGAAATCCTTGGATACTGAACTTCATTTGAGTACTACCTGCCACCCTCAAACAGATGGAAAATCAGAACGAACTATTCAAACCATAGAAGACATGTAGAGATCCTTCTCACTTGACTTTCAGGGTATGTGGGATAAATATTTACCTCTGGTAGAATTTTCTTATAAAAATATCTTCCATTCATGTATTTTGATGGCACCATATGAAGCGTTATACGGAACGAGATGTCGTACACCAACCTATTGGGATGACGACGGTAAAAGAAAACATGTAGGCCCAGAACTGGTGGAGGAAATGATAGAAAAGTTGAATGTAATCCAAAATCACATCAAAGCAGCTCAAAGTAGGCAGAAGAGCTATGCTGATAATCGAAGGAAGGATTTGGAATTTCAAGTCGGTGATCATGTGTTCTTGAAGGTATCTCTATGGAAGGGAGTCATACGTTTTGGTAAGAAAGTTAAATTGAGTCCTAGGTACATCAGACCATTCGAAATTCTAGAACGAATTGGGGCTCTAGCTTACTGATTTCCAATGCCTCCAAGTCTCTCCAAAGTTCACGATGTGTTCCACGTATCTCTATTGAGGAAATACATGCCTGAACCAATGCATGTACTCACCTATGAGGAATTGGAACTAGAACCCTATTTGTCTTATTGCAAAGAGCCAGTCAAGATTCTTGATACGAGAGAAAAATTGCTGAGAAATCGGACGATGCGTCTGGTAAAAGTTTGTGAAGAGCCCGTCAAGATTCTTGATACGAGAGAACAATTGCTGAGAAATCGGACGATGTGTCTAGTAAAAGTCTTGTTGAGAAACCATAAGATGGAAGAGGCAATGTGGGAACCCGAGAAACTTATGATGAAGAACCACCCGAGTCTTTTCATGCGGTAGTATTCTAGAAATTTAGAGGACGAAATAATTTGAAGGAGGGGAGAATGTAACACCTCAATATTCTATGGTACACGTCTCATTGAATAATGTGATAGCGTGTGTTGTACGCAACATTGAGTTCTAACACACCACAACCAATCAAACTAGCCGTTATGAATAGTAATATCTACGTTTTAAATTTTAGAAATTTTATCTCTCAAAATGGACTTCATTTTTGGATTTGGAGTATCAAATTTAGCCTAAGGTGAAATTTTGGTACTTTTCGGATAACTTTAATATTTTGATAAATAGTGAAAATTACTAAATTTTAATTAAAAAAACCTTTTTTAATCAAAATAATTAATAGTGATAAATTAGGAATTTGAGTGGTTTTAAAGTATATTTAGAATATATTTTTACCATTTAATAAAATTTTGGTCATTGGACATAATTTCAAAATTAAACCGAACATAAACAAGTATCAATCTTTTGATAGTTATTATATCTTAAAAACACGCTTTTTTTTAACAGCGGGAATTAATTTTAAATTAATTTCTGATAATTATGTATATTGAATTTGGAAAAATGGATTCTATATTTGGAATTCGGATGTTCAAATTGTGTAAATAGGTAACTTTTATTTTTAGACATTTTAAATAATTACTTCGGTAAATATTTTATTTACCATGGTTAAAGGGTAAATCCGGTAAATAAGGGTTAAAAATTAATATTATAATAATAAAAAATTATCCTAAAACGTGTTCTAACATTATTTTTTGATACATGTTCGAGCATGGGAATATTTCGGTCGATTTTGGGACCCCATGGTGCCACTTGTAAGTGATAGGGACACTTTATTTTATTTAAGTTAAAATGAATACAAAAATGACACAAGCATATATCTTTTAGAAAAATAATTTTTACATAGGGTTATATATGTTGGATTTTCGACTATAAATATTCATTAGAAATATAAAACGGTTTCCTACATAATGGTATTTTATTTATAATTTTTATACATTAAATAATTTAATTTATATATGACACAATTGTGATGCAATAATTACCATAGTAGTGAAAAATTAAAATGATTGATATTGTAGATACCCAAATAAATATAACATGAGACTTTTTAAGAATTTAACTAATTTTATAGGTTAATATGACATGTTAGGAATGATTTAATTAACTTCGTTCGAAGTAATAATTCTTTTATGATTTTTACAAAAATCAATTATTTAATAGTGTCAAAATTGACATCAAAGAGTTTTTAAAACAAATATTATATTATTAATTGATATTAAATTCCTAAAAATCTAAGGTTCGTCCAAAAGACTTATATCATGATATTTTTATCATTAATAGACCACTTTGGGGTCTATTGGATGTATATAGTAAGTTTATTAACCATATAATATAAAAATACAAAGAGACATTGTAAAAGTGAAACTAATTAACTAAAAGTTAATACTTAATGATAAGGTTAATATAGTAACCCAAACCTGTCTAAATTCTATTGTTTGAGTAGTTTTCGAACCATCCCCACCTTAATCTTTAAATAATCTACTTTGTATCCATTAGTAACATAATATGAATTTTTTATAAAATAATATTTCTAGCTTTTCCAAAGGGGCCACTCACCCCTCTTATAAAAGGGAACTTCCCCTTCTCATTAAATCACACATTCAAAGCCTTTTTTCTTGGCCAAAATCTGCCCACGTAATCTCTCAACATCCCTCACTTAATTATAGAGGCCTACCGTTAGTCAGAAAGCCATCCAAAGAGCCCTTTTTATCAAATTAAAAGGAAGAACCCGAAGAAGAGGTAATGATTTCACCACCCTTTTCCATGTTCCTTTCTTCTTCCACTTCTTCTACCTTTGTTATTACCATTCTAAAATAATAACTCCAGTATCTTATATATACTATGATGTTATTATAAATATGGAACCACCATATTCAGTATTCTATCGATCCTTTGAATAACATGTCACCATACGTGCGTACGTACGGCTTACTGTCTCCACGTCGTGGTGTAATTGTTATTAAATAAATTATTATTTGGATGGGTATAATAATGATTTATAATTAATTTAAATAATAAATATAACATGATTATAATTCTGTATATATGATATACCATCCAATTATATATTATTTTAATATCAAAAGAATGATATTGTCGCTCGTGCGTACGTACGGACTACCGTCTCCATGAACGTGATGAGATTAATTCTCCATCGTATCCATTCAAGTATAATTATCATTTTATGATTTAAAAATAATTTTTAAGGACTTGATATCATTCTAGATATGAATAAGATACAACCTATCCATTAAAAACATGGCTTACGTAACAAAACATATAAAATAAAACGAGTAAGTTAACACCCGAAACAACGATAATACTAAGATATTATTAACAAATCAATGTTGAAAGAGCATATATGATATCATATTAATGTATATGATTATTGTATAATTTAATAAAAATTATTTCACCATTAAATAGGAGGTTAACCTACCCTCAAACAAGGAAAAGTACAACGTAAGGGTTATTTCACAATCTCTTCATTATCCGAGGTTGTTTATACGTAATAATCTACTGGGATCCCTTTATCATCCACATCCATGTTTCTTAAAAATGTATTTCAAAACATTTCTAATATTTAAAATAATATGGGTTAAAGTCATTTATACCATTTTTTGACTTTTTATAAGAGTTTTATAAAGTAATCTTTCCATCGTTTTCCAAATAAGGTGATTTTTATCCTTTTCAACAGAATTAAGGTAAAAATGTTTTTTTAACTTATACGTCGGGTGCGACTATTTTCCGCCATTATAAAATCTTCGAAGCTTACTTTACAATCTTATAAGAATATTTGAAAAGAAAATGTTTTATTTTATAAATATATGACTCTAAAATTATTTCAAAATAGAAAGGGATATTTCCCTAAAAAGAGTTTTGATTACATCTATGTCAACATATTTTGATGGATTTTATGCTTATTTGAAGTTGATTTATTATGATACAAAACTTCTATATTGTATTGAAGGTTTTGTGATATGTTTGACTGTGGATGTGTTATTTTTATACCATTCATGTTTTATGGAGGAAGTATTTACATTTCTTATGTAATTTTTAATACGAATGTTTATGTTATGTTTAAACCTTTTCATATGTGAATTCATTGGACTTAATAAGTGATGGGTGGAGCCTGCTATAGCTCCTCGATGCATCCATAGGTCTCATGAGACAGACTAGTGTCTTGGCACAAGGCCTTGGAAGAATCTAATTTGTAGTCTTGGCACGAGGCCTTGGCTATGTGGTTATGATAGTCTGTCATTATGCATTCCATCATTATGAAAGTGGTTATTGATATTGGAAGTGATTATTAGATTAGTAGAATATCAATGTGAATAAGTAAATGGCATTATTTCATTTTATTTTTGTCATACTATGTTGAAGTTCAAGTTTAAAAGGCTTTTTTTAGTTATACATTGCCTTAAATATTTATTCTTATTTATGAATGTTTCTTCTATATTGTTATCCTTATTGGGCATTTGAGCTCACCCCTTTTCTATGTTTTATTTTTCCCAGGATGTAAAGAAGTAAATTATGAATGACCTGTAGGGATATTTTGAGGGGATGATAGTGTGGACTATGGAGACAATCTATTGTTGTTGTAGTTTTTCACTTTATGATGTAATGTAAAACTTTATGAATATATCTAGTGTTTCCAAGGCTACTAAACCAATCGGTATTTCGAGATTTGATCTTTCTTGTGATCTATCCAGTGTTATGTAATAATGCACCGACTATGGGTAACTGGGGTCGGGGCGTTACACTTCATTCATCCCAAAACATCACCATGGGGAGATCATGTTTTCTTCGTTAAAAAGAAAGACAGTTTCGTGGCACTTTTAATTGATTATAGATCCTTAAAAACATTATTGTTATGAACAAGTATCCTTTGACCCATATCTTAAATTTTCTTGATCTGATCCATGGATATCAATATATTTAAAATATTAACATGAGATCTGGATACCATCAGCTGAAGGTGAAGGAGGATGACATCCCAAAATAGCATTTTGTAGTAGATATGGGCCATATGATTCTGTTGTTATTCCCTTTGTGTTGACAAATTCCTCTACTGTATTTATGGATCATTTGAATAGAATATTCGGTGAATATTTGAATAGGTTTTTTTTTGTTTTTTATGATATTTTGGTCTTTTAAATACGATATAAATAACTTGAAATACAGTTAAGGATTGTATTAAAAACTCTCAGCAAAAAAGAAGTTATACCCAAAAATTAGCAAAGAAGATTTTTGGTTCCAACCAAATTATTTTCATGTTAATATTATAAATGAAGATAAAGTAATATTGATCCTACCAAAACAAAAGTTGTATATTTATGGAAAAGACATAAAATTTTAAAATAAATTCATTGTTTACCTGGATTCAAAATTTATTATAGATAGTTTGTTAAAATAAATTCACAGTTATCTGGCTCTCTAACTAAGTTAACATGAAAAGGGGATAAATTTATTTTCATAGAAGAATGTGTTTTTTGTTTTCAGAAATTGAAGAATATATTGATGAATGCTCCGGTTTTGGACCTGCATTCCAAAAATAGTGTATTTTTCATTTACAATGATGCTTTAGTGAAGTGACTTGGTTGTGTTTTGATGCATAATTATCATGAAATTTGTTATTCGTCAACACAACTAAAACCTAATGAGTTAAATTATTTCACACATGATTTGGAATTTGAATCTATGGATTTCACTTAGAAAATTTTGAGGTATCATTTATAAGGATCCAAATGTGAAATATATTAAGACCATAAAATTATGAAGTATATATTCACTTATAAGGAATTAAACATGAGGAATAGAAGATGGATTGAACTGATAAAGGATTATGATTACATTATCAGTTACCATCGTAAAAAAGTAATCAATATGGTGGATTACATGAGCTGAAAACATCATGAATCATAAACCATTTTACTTTTGGAACATGACCCCTTGATTAATGATTTGATGAATTTTGGCATCTAATTTTTTGGTTTAGAAAATTATTCTATTTTTTTCATGTTTCTGTGAAATCATCTTTGTCGGAATGAATAATGAAACCATATAATAATGAAGGTGAGTTACCAAAAAAGGTAGAATAAGTTAAAATGGGTATGTTTCCAGAATTAACCTTGATAAATATTGTGTTTTTAGATATCAAATTAGACTATGTGTGTCAAGTGATTCTCAACTAAAGAAATATTTCTTGTATAGTACTCGTAGTTCTCTAATTTTTTCTCATCCTTGAAGTACTAAGATTTTCAAAGACCTTCAAGTGTATTGTTGGTGGGATGGAATGAAAATATATATTGCTCATTTTACAATTAAATGTTTGACATGTCAACATTTTAATGTATAGAGAAGACTACCAAAGGAAATGCTTCAGCCTTTTAAAGTGCCAAAGTAGAAATGGGAAAACATATTCATAGAATTCGTTGTGGGAATACAAAATAAATATTGAGGGAACAATGTAATTTGGGTTAATTGTTATTAATTAACTAAATCTTCACAGTTCCTTCCTATTCTAGATTGTAACACCCCAAGCTTCCATGGTACGTTTCCCTTTGAATAATGTAATAGCTTGCATTATACAAAACTTCGAGATTCTAACACACCACAACCTATCAAAGTACCCATTATAAAAATTAATACCCACTTTTTTAAAATTTATAAATTTTGTCTTTCAAAATGGACTTCATTATTGGATTCATAATATCAAAATTAGCTTAGTGTGAATTTTTTTATTTTTCTGAAAACATTCAATTTTTGATTAATAGTGAAAAAAACTAAGTAATAGTTTAAAACCAATTTTTTATTTAAATAAGTTTTTCATTTATTTAAATTTATTTTAGGTCAAAATAGATACATAATACCTATATATGTTTAATTTAATTCATTGAAGTCAGTTTTTAATAGTTTTAGATATATAAAAATTTTATTCATCTTTTCACAGTCTTTTACCCACCTTCTAAGAGAATTTGAAAATTCACATTAATCATAATTTTACTACATCTGTGAGTGGAATTTCAAAAATCATAGAGGCACGGTTGATATTAGTAAGTAAAATGTGGTTCAATAAGATGAAAATAATTTTTGGTGAATAGTAACTTCTTACTTTTATTTACCACGGTTAAATGTAAATATAGTAATTAAGGGTAAAAATGATATTATTATTACACTAACACATGTTCTAATTTTATTTCCAAAATTTAATTCGAATAAAAACAACCTTAGGAATGAAATATGAACCTTTTGGTCCACTTGGATTAGATTAGGACATTTATTATTATATTATTTAAATAAGAGTTAAAAGAGTTAAAATCAAAGTTTAATAACTAAAAAATTTTTTATATATGGGTTATACATAAGATAAATTCTAATATAGATATTCATTAGAAAGATAAAACTATTTCATATATAATGGTATTTTACTTATAATTTTTAGACATAAAATAGTTAAATATATTTATGAAATAATGATGATGCAGTAATTACCATATTAATTTAATATTAAAATAATTGATATTATAAATATCCAAATAAATGTAATTTGTGACTTTTAATGAATTACACTAATTTTATACGTTACTATGACAGGTTTGGGTTGATTAGATGAATTTATTCTGAGGTAATAATGCTTTAATGAATTTAGAAAAAACAAGATACCAAATAGTTTCAAAATTTACATAAAAAGGGTTTTTTAAACAAATATTATATTATTAATTGATATTATATTCCTAAAAATATCAGGTTCGGCCCAAAGACTTATATAATGATAGGTGTATCATTAATTCACCACTTGGGGTTTTCTTGTATGTATATAGTAATTTTATTAACCATATTATTTAAAAATAAAAAGATATGTGGTAAATGTCAAACTATTTAACAAAGGGTTAAATCTAAATGATAAGGTTAATATAGTGACCCAAACCTATCTAAAATCTATTGGTTGAGTGGTTTTAGACATATCCAAACCTTATCCTTTAAATAATTAATTTTTCATCCATTATAAACCGAAAATTATTTTATTATAAAATAATATTTATAGCTTTTCCTAAGGTGCCCCTCACCCCTCTTATAAAAGGGAACTCCCCCTTCTCTCTAATTCACACATTAAAAGTCATTTAGATCGGCCACACTATTCCCAAATACCCTATCAAATATCCTCCCTTCATCATAGAGACCTTAATTTTGTCACAAAGCGAATCTATGAAGACATTTTAATCAAATCAAAAAGAATAACCTGAAAAAGAGGTAAATATTTCATCACCTCTTTCAAGTTCCTTTCTTCTTCCACTTCCTGTTTCTTTGTTGTTTACATTCTAAAATAATAAATCCAGTATCTTCTATATACTATGATGTTATTATAAGTATTTTACAACCAAATTCATTATTCTATCTATCCTTTGAATGACATGTCACCATACGTGCGTACGTACGGCTTACCGTCTCCACGTCGTGGTGCAATTGTTATTCAATACATTATTATTTGGATGGGTATAATAATGATTTGTAATTGAATTAAATATCAAATATAACATGATAATTATTCTTCATATATAATATACCATCCAATTATATTTTATTTTAATATCAGAAGAATGATATTGTCACTTGTGCGTACGTACGGATTACTTTCTCCACGAACGCGATAAGATTCCTTCCCCATCGTATACATTAAAGACCAATTTTCATTTGATGATTAAAAATAATCTTTAGAGACATTATATAATTCTGAATATTAATACGACACATCCCATCCATAACAAATATGACTCACATAACAAAAAATATAAAGGAAAATGAATTTGTTAACACCCGAAACGACCATAATACAAAGATATTATTAACAAAGCAATGTTAAAAGATCATATATGATATCATATTAATATGTATGATTTCTGTATAATTTAATAAAAATTATTTCACCATTATACAGGAGGTTAACCTACCCTTGACCAAGGAAAATGTACCACGTATGTGGATTCTTATCTCACATTTAATTCCGTGAGATTTCCATTGTTCACTACTTATTTATTGCATGTGGTGTGTGTACTTCCCATGATTGTATTCATTGTGTAATATACATTAATTAATAGATATTTACATCATAATTGTATTATCCTTATTTCATGGATGTATGTTTCTTAAGTTATCAAATAGTTAATGGATTTTGAAATTTTAATTTCCACTCATTCGGCTTTACGCGTACTTTATTGATTATTTTACTCCAAGATTATGACTAGAATCACTATTCATTTGCTTATATCATAATTTCCACTCCACTTTCTGTAGATATACTTTTGATACACATAATAACTCCATTGATAAATTCTCAAGTCATCGATATGAACTTGAAAAGAGTAATTTTAACTCAATCTCTATTTATGGAGTTAAACATCCAATTCATTAGTGTTACTTTTACAAGAATATGTGTGAATGTCCTCTGATTGATTTACACGGAATATCCAATCATATTTATTGTATTTATATTTATCACACATAACTATTCCGTTGATTTATTTTAAACCTAAGGATATGGTCTTTATAAGAGATTTCATCCTGATTTACATTCCATTGAGACTTCTTTGTTGTTATACACAAAATCACTTTTATATAGTGTATATAATGTACATTGAAATAGTATATCATGAATACCTTTATTCTCATGATATTATAAATTTTCATTACCTCAATTCTTTTTATTCATGTGTCTCTCTTTTGGTTAGGAACTATAACTAAAATATCATTTTAAATGTTTTAAAGATTTATTATTCCGAATCATTCTCATTAATGTCCATGTTTTAAAAATGGTTTTAACGATTAATTTATATAGACATTAAATTTTTAAAATTAAAATTCATTTTAAAAGTTTCAATGTGTTATGGGACACTTTTATTAAAAATTCTATTTTTAAATGTCTTCTTCACAAATAGTGTGACTTTTTAATGATTTCAAGAAAAAGGTGGATATTTCTCTAAAATAGTTTTGATGATTATTTTCATCTATGTCCATATCATTCAATATTCTCGATTGAGGTTAATCTGTTACAATACAATATTTCATATTGTATTTAATGTGTTATGTTTTACTGTGGATGTGCTATTTTTACATAATTCATGGTTTGTGGATAAAGTATTGACATTTCATATGATAGTTTTAATACGAATTTTTAGATTATGTTTCAACTATTTCATATGAAGAATGTATTGGACTTATTATGTGATGGGTGGAGCCCACTATAGCTCCTCAATGCATCAGTAGGTATCATGAGAGAAACTATTGTCTTGGAATAAGGCCTTGAAAAATGTTATTTGTATTCTTGGCACAATGTCTTGACTATGTGGTTATGATGCTCGGTATTATGCATTCCATAATTATGAGATTAGCTATTAATATTTCATGTGGTTATTCAACTAGTAGAATACCGATGACTATGTTTTATTATGGCATTATATAATCAGCTCATATTCCTGCCAAAAGGTGTACACATTAATTATTTGTAAGGGAATGTGTTTTCAATTATTCACCATGCCTAATGTTTATGTTATCTTCCTCTGTATTGCTTACTCTTACTAAGAATTTGAGCTCACCCCTTTCTTATGTTTCAATTTCCTAGGATATGAAGAAGTTAGTTATGAGTGACTTGTAGGCATAATCTAGGAAGCTTTGATGTTTCTAATGGATTAATTTAGTGTTATTTTTCGTTTCCAAGGATAATAAACTAATCGGTCATTCGGGACATTATTTCCTTGTATCATGCCAATGTTATGTAATAATGCCCCGACTCTAGGTAACTGAGGTCGGGGCATTACAAAGATACTATGTTTTTGGATCATTTTTCTCAAATTTACCATAGATAGATTGTAATGTTACATTGTGTTCCCATTTCAATGGTATCAAACCATGATCCTAGGTTCACATATAACTTCTGGATTGTCCTTCAGAAGACGTTGGGAATATTTTTGAATTTTATCCCTACTTTTCATCCTCAATCATATGGAATGTTCAAGAGAACAATATATTTAATGAATGATATTATTTGGTATTTTTCAATGGACTTCTATAGAATTTTGGATCATCATATTTATTTAGTTTAGTTTTTGTATAATAATAACATTCATTCCACTATATAGATGGCACTATTTGAAGCATTATAAGGGAAGCAGTGTCTAACTCCAAATTTCTGGGATGAAGTTAGGGAAATGAATTTTATGGGAAAATAATTAGTGGAGGAAGTGGTAGAGAAACTAATAATGATTCAGCAACATAAGAGGATAGCTCCTAATTGTTGAGTCAATAAGGTTTTCCTTATGACTTTTCCATTCCATCTTGTTTTGAAAATCACAAACACCTTATCTTTAAGGAAAATCGCTTTTATAAGGAAAAATGCTTTCTTAAGGAAAATCGCTTTTATAAGGAAAAAGGCTTTCTTAAGGAAAATTACTTTTATAAGCAAAATTTCTTTCTTAAGGAAAATCGCTTTTATAAGAAAAATTATCCTTATCATATTTTCATTCATATTTTTCTTAAGTATGAGATTCGGATTCATTTTCTCGGAATCATTAAAACTTTGATATAAAGCATTCTGTTTTAGGATTCGGTTCTGGAAAAGAACTATAAGGAAGTTTCATTCCGAATTCTGGATATGAATTCTTACTAAGTTCTATTCCAGATTCAGAATACGATTTCTGAAGAAGAATTCTCATTACAAATTCTAATGAAGAAATCCCATTCCGAATTCTCATTACGAATTCTGAAGAAGAATTCTCATTACGAATTCTAATGAAGAAATCCCATTCCGAATTCTCATTACGAATTCTGAAGAAGAATTCTCATTATGAATTCTGAAGAAGAATTCTCATTACGAATTCTAATGAAGAAATCCCATTCCGAATTCTCATTACGAATTCTGATGATGAATTCTCATTACGAATTCTGATGGTGAATTCTCATTACGAATTCTGATGACGAATTCTCATTACGATTTCTGATGATGAATTCCTATTCCGAATTCCTATTCCGAATTCTCATTCCGAATTCACCTATTAAACAGAAGCTGATTATCATTGTTTTATACACTCTAAATTTATTCACTCCGAACTTTCACTCCGAAGTTTCTATTCCGAACCTTTATGTTAGAGTTTAAAACGATGTCGTACATTCTGTTACACTGACTTTGTTATAAAACGATGTCGTTCATTTTGTTATAAACTAACCGTTGTCTAAGTGACACGTGTACAAGTCCCTCCGAACTTTAAGGAAAATATGACCGTTGGAGAAGGAGCCGACCTTACCTATAAATAGGAGCTCATTTGAAAGAGCTCGGTGCTGTTGGAAAAACAACTGAGTTTTGTGCCTACATGCTGTTGAAGTAATTTCTAGAGAGAGAGTCTCTTATTAACTCTCAAAGCTTTGTGCGACTCCGAATGTTGGTGATTACATTCGAGGGCTTCCGGGGATAGGAAGACAGAGGTGCCGACTACCTTAAAGATCGAGGGCTTTCTTGCTGAGAAAGACAGAGGTAGCCAACTACCTTGAAGTTGAGGGCTTGCGAGGATAGCAATACAGAGACTCCGATCTTCGTATCGAGGGCTTACCCTGGTGTGGGTAAGACAGACTTGCTTGAAAGTATAAATCAAGGGACCTTTATCCAAGGTTGTTGGATACCCTTCTCTTTGTGTTAAAAGACTATTATCTTGTTACTAGTAGTTTACTACTTGTCTTTATTCCGCTGCAATTTGTATCTTAAGGTAAGTATAACTTTCTTATACTTTCTTACTTACTCTGATTAGTTTAGATTCTATACGCTTTAAGGTAGAATCTCATATTGTAACTTTTGTTAAGTTTCAATTTCCGGAATCATATTTCTGGAACCTACTTTTGGAATCCCTTTCCAAGTTCAGTTTGGTGTTAGAGGTGTTGTGAATTTACTTAGTTTAACTTTGTTAAACTTAGCCCTTTCCTTTTCTTAAGGAAACTCTAGTTATTAATAACTAACTTTAAAGGTTCCAAAGGAATTTTTAAAGTATACAATTCACCCCCCTCTTGTATATTGAGCATCTCATATTATATTTCGATCCTACAATTGGTATCAGAGGTTGGAAACCTCTTACTCTATACCATTCTTACAACTGGTATCAGAGGCAAGGTTACCGAAATACTTGTACTCACATACAAGTTTTTCTTGCTCAATTTTTTCCATTCCGAACTTTTCTCATTCCGAACTTTGTGATTACGAATCTTTTTCTACTAACAAGTTTGTATCCAAGTTATTTCTAGTATGACAGGAATTAATGTGGGATCTATTGACAATTTGAATCCTACAAGACCACCAATCTTTGATGGGAATGATTATGAATACTGGAGAGATCGTATGAAGACATTTGTTATCAATACTGGTGTAGACAACTTTGTCATGCTTACTGGTGATTATAAAATTCCTGAAAAGGAAGTCAGAACCTTTACTAACCAGGAGAAGCAAGAATATCAACTCAACTATAAGGTACGCAATACTTTATTATGTTCAATGACCAGAAATATATATAGCCAAATTTCTTCTTGTGAAGCAGCTAATTGTATATGGAAGAAGTTAGAGGTTACACACTTTGGGACTTCTAAAGTGATTGAGACTATGAGAGCTATGCTTGGAGCTGAATATCATGGCTTCAATTTTCCTTATGGAGAACCTATCTGTAAAGTTCAACAAAGATTTATGACTATTGTCAACAGTCTACAATCTATGGGAGAGAAAGGTTTAGATGATGAAGCTCTTGTGGACAAGATAATTGACATTATGCCCAATGAGTGGGAATCCAAGAGAACAGCTATAGATGAGAACAGGAAGGTTACTCAAATTACTCTTGATGAATTATTTGGAACTCTTCTACAACATGAAACTAGAATGAAGAGAGATGCTGACAACATCAAGAAGAAAAATGGAAATGGTACTGTTGCTTTTACTTCAACTTCAAATCAGATGAAAGCTAAGACTCCTGAGAGAGTAACCAGATCCAAGTCTAAGAAAGTCATTTTCCAATCCGAATATAGTGAAAGTGAAGTTTCAGAAAATGAATTAGCCAATCTTGCTCGAAGGATGAACAAGATAGCTGGACAGAGAAACTTTCAATCCAAGTATAAGAAGAAGGACAGGAAAGATAAGAAAGATGGAGAAGCTACTTGTTATGAATGCAAAAGAGTTGGACATATTAGACCTGATTGCCCTATGCTCAAAAAGAAAGAAAGAAAGGAAAGGAATTCAGACAGGAACAGGAAGAAGTATTACAAAGCCAAAGCTAAGAAAGTTATGAAAGCTAATGACACCTGGAGTGCCAGTGGTGGTGACTCTTCAGATGAATCTTCTGAATATGAATCTTCAGGACAGAAGAATCTTGGTCTTATAGCCAGATTACCTATTGATAATCATTGTCTTATGGCTAAGGTACGAAATACTGAATCTTTGACCAATGTTTCTTTAAATTCTAATGATAGTAAGTATTATAACTCTTCTGATGAGGAATCATCTTCTGATGAGGAAAATACTTTACCTACTTTTGAAGAAGTCTCTAGGTTTGCTGAACTTCTTGAGATTGAGAATTCCAAACTCAACAAGAAACTTGATAAGGCAAATTCTAGGAATTCTATTCTTACTAAAGAGATATCAGATCTTTCTAAAGATCTTGATAAGAAAAATGCTGATTTTGAAAGTATTTCAAAAAATCTTGAGGAAGTAAGTTCTGAGAAGAACAAACTTTCTAAAGAATTAGAAAAATTAATTTCTAAGAAAAATGTTTTCGAGCCTAACTCTAGTTCCAAAAATAATGATTTTGAGGATAAAAACTTGGTTGTAAAACTCAAGTCCGAAATTTTTTCCTTAAAGAAATGTTTATCAAACTTTACCCATGGTAAGGAAAATTTTGATAAGATGTATTCTCAAATACGACCTTTAAGAAATAAATCCGGATTTGGTTATACCCATGCTAAACCAGTTTTCAGTAACAATTATTTTGTTCCTCAAAGTGCCCCATTTTGCACTAAATGTCAATGTGGTGGTCACTGGGCAAAAAATTGTTCCTTAAACAAAACCCAATCCTTAGGTTTTCATAAAGCTTATTTTTCTAAGAAAATGTGGGTTCCATAAATTTTATTGTCTGGAAATCTTGGATCCAAACAAGTTTGGATTCCGAAAGTCTAACTTCGTTCTTAATTTCAGGAAAATAAAGAAAGTTCCAGCAATAATATTTGGTACATAGATAGTGTATGTTCCCGGCACATGACTGGTAACAAATGCTTTTTTGAAAAGATTATCAAAACGAAAGGAGGAAAGGTAACTTTCGGAGACAATGCTAAGGGAGAGATTGTTGGTATTGGTAATATAGTTCTTTTGGGTAAAACTTTGATTTCAAATGTTCTTTTTGTTAAAGGTCTTAAGCACAACCTCATTAGCATAAGTCAGTTATGTGATGAAGGTTACCTTGTGAATTTTAGGAATGATAAATGCTTAGTTCACAATTCCAAGGAAGAATTTATTCTCTCAGCCAATAGGCAAGAGAATGTTTACACCTTAAACGTAGAAGACCTAAGAATCCAAGATTTACCTTGCCTAAGTGCAATGGAAGATAATTATTGGTTATGGCATAGAAGATTAGGACACTGTAATCTTAGGAACCTATGTAAACTCTCTAAGAAGAAACTAGTTAAGGATCTACCGGAGCTTAGATTTTATTCTTCTAAAGTTTGTGATCCTTGTCAATATGGCAAGCAACATAAATCTAGTTTTAAGTCAATCGGTGAAGTCTCAAAAACTGATGCATTACAGTTGGTGCATATGGATCTTTTCGGTCCAACACAAACTGGAAGCATTGGAGGCAAATACTATGTGTTTGTACTAGTTGATGATTACACTAGATTTACTTGGGTCTATTTTCTAGCAAGAGAATCTGATGCTTTTTCTTATTTCAAAAATTTTAGAGCTCTAGTTAAAAATGAGAAGAACCTTCCATTGAAAACTATTCATAGTGATCATGGAGGAGAATTCCAAAATTCAGATTTTGAAACTTTTTGTAGTAAGAAAGGTATTACTCACAATTTTTCAGCACCTAGAACTCCTCAATAGAATGGTGTAGTTGAAAGAAGAAATAGAATTCTTCAAGAGATAACTAGAACCATGTTGAGTGAATATTCTATTGCTAGAAATTTCTGGGCTGAAGCTGTATGTACTGCTTGTTATACTATAAATCGAGTTTTGATTAGACCTTTTCTTAATAAAACTCCTTATGAGTTATGGAATGGTAGAAAACCAAGACTTTCCTACTTCAAGGTTTTTGGTTGCAAATTATTCATTTTGAATACTAAAGATAACTTACATAAATTCGCACCAAAATCAGATGAAGTAATTTTCTTAGGTTATTCCACAACCTCTAAGGCTTATATAGTTTTTAATAAAAACACTTGTACTGTCGAAGAAACAGTACATTTGAAATTTGATGAGTCAGATCCTTTTATTTTGAAAACCTCCCAACCTACATCTTCGGATGTGTTTTCCAAAACTGATTATCAACCTTTGATAGAAGAACCTTCTAATAAGGGAATTGTTATAGAAGATACTTCTGAAACATTTACCCCAGAAGACTTTCTACCTTATGTTGATGAACATGTTTTACAAAACCCAAATCAGGCGTTTCTTAGGAATCATCCCAGTGATAGTATCATTGGTGATGTAAATCAACCTGTAAGGACTAGAAGTTCCTTAAAAAATGAAGTAGAACATCTAGAATTTCTTTCCCAATTAGAGCCTAAAAGCACTGATGAAGCTTTAGGTAATGATGATTGGATTAAAGCCATGCAAGATGAACTAAATGAATTCGAAAGGAATAAAGTCTGGACCCTGGTTGAAAGACCTAAGGAAACTTTTGTTATTGGAGTAAAATGGGTCTTCAGAAACAAATGTGATGAAAATGGAGTCATTGTTAGAAATAAAGCTAGACTTGTTGCTAAAGGCTATAACCAGCAAGAAGGAATAGACTATGAAGAAACCTATTCTCCAGTAGCTAGACTTGAATCTATCCGCATTCTACTTGCCTTTGCAGCATTCTTTAATTTCAAACTTTTCCAAATGGATGTGAAATGTGCTTTTCTTAACGGTTATGTTCAAGAGGAAGTTTGTGTTGAACAACCTCCTGGCTTTGATGATACAAAACATCCAGATCATGTTTTTAGACTTACCAAAGATCTGTATGGCCTTAAACAAGCCCCACAAGCATGGTATGATAGACTTACTTGATTTTTGCTTCAAAATAACTATGTTAAGGGAAATGCAGATCCAACCCTTTTTATAAAGAAAGATAAGAAAAATGTTTTGATTGTTCAAATTTATGTTGATGACATTATATTTGGTTCAACTCAGCAATCTTTGACTGACTCTTTTGCTAGTCTAATGAAATCTGAGTTTGAAATGAGTATGATGGGTGAGTTAACATTTTTCCTTGGTTTTCAAATTTCTCAAAAACCATAAGGAACCTACATATCTCAACATAAGTATATTAAAGATCTTCTTAAAAAGTATGGTTATGACAACACTAAGAGTATAAGTACTCCCATTGGTACCTCAAACTCTTTAGATCTTGATGAAGCCGGGAAACCAGTAGATCAAACATCTTTTAGAGGTATGATTGGAAGTCTGCTTTACTTAACAGCTAGTCGACCAGACTTAATGTTTTCAGTATGATTATGTGCAAGATATCAATCCAATCCTAAGGAATCTCACTTAAAGGCAGTAAAAAGAATTTTTCTCTACCTTAAGGGAACCATGGATCTAGGATTATTTTATACTTCTGGAAATGATTTTGTTCTAAAAAGCTTTTCTGATGCTGACTTTGGTGGATGTAGAATGGATAGAAAAAGTACATCCGGAACTTGCCATTTCTTAGGAGATTCATTAGTTTCTTGGTCATGCAAAAAGTAACATTCTGTAGCACTTTCCACTGCTGAAGCTGAATATGTAGCAGCTGGAAGTTGTTGTGCACAAGTGTTGTGGATGCAACACACACTCACAGACTATGGCTTGAGTTTTACTAAAACTCAAATTTTGTGTGATAACACAAGTGCCATTGCCCTAAGTAAGAACCCTGCACATCACTCTCGTGCAAAACACATAGATATTAGGCATCACTTTCTTAGGGATCACACACTTAAAGGAGATATTATTCTTCAGTTTATCAGAACGCAAGATCAACTTGCTGATATTTTCACAAAATCTTTGCATTCTGATAGATTTGAATATATTAAACATAAGTTAGGAATGATAACCGTAAGGTAATCTTTCTTAATTAACTTTCTGTTGAAAAAATCTCCTTACAGTAATAAACTCCTTTTCATAGGGGGAGTACATATGATTGTTTGTTTAACAAAGTTTTTCAAAATTTGTTTTAAAACTTTTCGGAACGAATATTTCCGGAATGGAACTTCCGGAACTACCATTTTCCAGAATGGATATTTTCGTACAGAATACTTCTGGAATGAAAGTATTCATATTGAAAATTTCCGGAATGGACAACCTTCGTACTGGGACTTTCATAACCAGATTTTCGTACCAAGTATTTTTTTTGGTATTGACTTTTTCGTATTGACTTTTTTGTATTGATTTTTTTTCGTAGTAGTCTTTATATTGCCCATTACGAATAACTTTCCTAAGCTAATCCGAAAGGTATGATTTCCTTACTGAAGTTTTCGTAATCATATTTTACTTGCTGGCAATTTCTTATAGTTTGTTTTCGGTTTTTGGATTTCTTAATTCTTTACTTTAATAAAAACCTCAAAAGGATCGGATTCAACCTCTCAACAGTCAGATTTGATCTCAGATCATTCTAGACCAATGTCTTCAACTAAGCCTATTTCTCAGTGGTTAGTCTACAGAGAAAGGTTAGTTCATCCAAATTTCTTCAGCAACTACGATTCTATTATTTCAAAGAATATCAAGTTGAATGGCTGGGAGGATGTTGCGATATCAAAAACCGGCAACCAAGATGAAGTCTACTCTGATTTACTTGTTGAGTTTTATGAGTCGGTTGCTTTCTTCGAGGAAGATAATAGAGAAAAATTTTCTTTCAAATCGTATGGCAAGACATATAAGCTTTCTTACACTAAGGCTGCAAGCTTGGTAGGGTTAAGTTACGAAGGTGAAGCTGAATTTATTTCCCACGTATTGCCAGACTCTTTGGGTATTTTCAACAAGGACAAAGCCCTAGAAATTCTCGGATTGGATGATGACAAGGCTCCGAAAATTGCAAGCCTATCTACAAACTTCCGGATTTTGGAGTTATGGGTGCAAGGGCTTATTGTACCGAGAAAAGGAGATAAGGACAGCTTGAAGAAGAGCGAGATATATATCTTAGATTTTCCGATAAATCTAAGGACGTTCAACTTGATGAAGCATATCCTTCTTAATATTGAGAATTTGAAGAAGGGAAATCTAAGAGCTCAGATTGTCATGTACCCAGCAATATTGTCAAAGTTCATAGTTCGGTGCCTAGAATCTTTCAAGGTAGCTTGCAGTTCTAAGCCGAAAGTTTGCAAGATCATGTTTCTCAGTGACGCCACTCTTAAAAGGATGAATATAGCTTTTGACAAGAAGTCTGGGAAGTTCATTGATCTACCTCCTCAAGTAGAAGTGACTCCGAAAGTAGCTGATCCGGAATCATCTAAGCCGGTAAGAAAGAGGAAGCTGAAAGAAGTTGTAGTCGAAGCTGAGGAACCCAAGTCTAAGGAAGTCCATTCCACACCTCCTAAGTCTAAGAAGAAGAAAACCTATACTGATGAGGTTGCAGCTAAATGGAGAGCTGACAAAGAGAAGAGGAAGGAAGGAGATCCGCAGTTCGGATTGGATCCTGCAGAGGCTAAAGCTCTGAAAGAGAAGGCTGCTGATGAGCTCGAGAAACAAGCAAAGGAGAAGAAGCTGAAGAAGAAAATGTCAGAAGCCGAGGCTGTGCAAGCATTGTTAAAGTTCAACGAAATGGTTTCAGCAACCATTCCCGTTCCGAGAACTTTTTCTCTGGAATCTCTACCTGAGACTCCAGGAAGAAATCTTGTTACTCCGGAAGAGGCTGTTGCTACTGAGGAAGTAGAGCAAGTGGAAGAAGTTGAAGAAGCTGCTGAAGGAAGTGGTGAGACAGGAGATGTGCTCAAACAAGTAGATGAATACAAAGGAACTCCTTCGGAACACCTCTCGCTCCGAACATCTGAAGCTCAATCTTCAAAGCTTGTTTCTCCTGAATTGGAAGAAGAGAAAGGTGAAGAAGAAGATTCTTGTCTGAGAGAAGAAGAACATCTTTCACTTGATGCTGCTCAGAAGGAAAATGTAGAAGTTGCTGATGAGGAAGATTATATTGTTCAAGTCTCTGATAGCGAGAAGAAATCTCCGGAACAGGTTTCTATTCCGGAAAAAGATAATGGGAAACAAATTCTTGCTGATACCCCGAGTTCAGAAAAGAAGGTGAGGAAGGAAGCTAGTAATTCTTCTAAGAGGAAGTTGGAGCTTATTAAGGAAGAAAATTCTCCTAGCAAGATTTCAGATTCGGAGTCATCATCGTTGGGGCATGATTTTGTTGTCCAATCTTTGAAGAAGTTGGTAGGAACCATTCCGACCTTCTCCAGTATAGACTCCAGATGCCAGATGCTCCAACATGCCCTAAATCAGAAAACCGACTCCGTATCCATGGTTATGGATAAGTGTGTTGAGATTGAAGCTCAGTTCAAAACATTCTTCGTTGGTTACGAAGCACATAAAAGATCTTGTAAGAGGATGACAAGCTGGTCGAAGAAGAATGTGGAAGAGATGAGGTTGCTTGATGAGTTTCAGGATAATGTTAAGGATGCATTTGAAACCGAGGACAAGAAGATTAAAGAGCTGACTGCATCATTCGAAGAGAAATTGACAGAGGAAAAGAACTTTCGGATTCAGGAAGTGAGAGATCTGAATGGAAAGCTCAATTCCGTTAATCAATGTTGGAAATATGAAAGGGATTATCGGATCGAGTTTGAAGAGAGGATGAAGGCTCAGGAAGAGAAGATGAAATCTCAGGAAGAAAAGTTGAAGGCTCAGGAAGAAGTAATTGAAGCTCAGTCAGCAAGAATAGTTGCCTTAGAAAAGCAATCTGAAGAAGATCATAAGGATCTCAAGAAGATCAAGACGATTCATAAGGGGCTCATGTCGAAGGAGAAAGATCCGAAATGACCAATCCGATCTTTTTGTTGTAATTTTTTTTGTTGCTGACATTTCAAATCTAATGAGAATCGTGCTTGTTGTTTCTATTGTTGTCATTACTAATTTTTCAGGTACTTTGTTAAGTTTTTTCCATTCCCTCCAATTCTTTTTGAAAATCACAAAGGGGGAGAAGGAAAAGATCCTTAAGAAAAAGAGGAAATCTAATAAGAGTTTATCAAAGGGGGAGAAAGAAAAATACCCAAGGAAATAGAACTCTAATAAGAGTTTGTTTAAGGGAGAGTTTTTTCTTAAAGAAGACCTCTTATGAAACATCACTCCGGAAATATGAATACGATCCTTAGAGTTTCAAAGCCTAAGGGGGAGTTAGTCGTATTCATCTATATCCTTAAACCAAGGGAGATAAGCTTTAATGTGTTTCTTTCTTACTAGAATAACTTTTTCATAAGGATGTTTGTGCATTCCAAAAAGGGGGAGATTGTTGAGTCAATAAGGTTTTCCTTATGACTTTTCCATTCCTTCTTGTTTTGAAAATCACAAACACCTTATCTTTAAGAAAAATCGCTTTTATAAGGAAAAATGATTTCTTAAGGAAAATCGCTTTTATAAGGAAAAATGCTTTCTTAAGGAAAATTACTTTTATAAGGAAAATTTCTTTCTTAAGAAAAACGCTTTTATAAGAAAAATTATCCTTATCATATTTTCATTTATATTTTTCTTAAGTATGAGATTCGGATTCATTTTCTCGGAATCATTAAAACTTTGATATAAAGCATTCTGTTTTAGGATTCGGTTCTGGACAAAAACTATAAGGAAGTTTCATTCCGAATTCCGGATATGAATTCTGACTAAGTTCTATTCCAGATTCAGAATACGATTTCTGAAGAAGAATTATCATTACGAATTCTAATGAAGAAATCCCATTCCGAATTCTCATTACGAATTCTGAAGAAGAATTCTCATTACGAATTCTAATGAAGAAATCCCATTCCGAATTCTCATTACGAATTCTGAAGAAGAATTCTCATTACAAATTCTGAAGAAGAATTCTCATTACGAATTCTAATGAAGAAATCCCATTCCGAATTCTCATTACGAATCCTGATGATGAATTCTCATTATGAATTCTGATGATGAATTCTCATTACGAATTCTGATGACGAATTCTCATTACGATTTCTGATGACGAATTCCTATTCCGAATTCCTATTCCGAATTCTCATTCCAAATTCACCTATTAAACAGAATCTGATTATCATTGTTTTATACACTCTAAATTTATTCACTCCGAACTTTCACTCCGAACTTTCTATTCCGAACCTTTATGTTAGAGTTTAAAACGATGTCGTACATTCTGTTACACTTACTTTGTTATAAAACGATGTCATTCATTTTGTTATAAACTAACCATTGTCTAAGTGACACGTGTACAGGTCCCTCCGAACATTAAGGAAAATATGACCGTTGGAGAAGGAGCTAACCTTACCTATAAATAGGAGCTCATTTGAAAGAGCTCGGTGCTGTTGGAAAAACAACTGAGTTTTGTGCCTACATGCTGTTGAAGTAATTTCTAGAGAGAGAGTCTCTTATTAACTCTCAAAGATTTGTGCGACTCCGAATGTTGGTGATTACATTCGAGGGCTTCCGGGGATAGGAAGACAGAGGTGCCGACCACCTTAAAGATCGAGGGCTTTCTTGCTGAGAAAGACAGAGGTGCCGACTACCTTAAAGATCGAGGGCTTTCTTGCTGAGAAAGACAGAGGTAGCCAACTACCTTGAAGTTGAGGGCTTGCGGGGATAGCAAGACAGAGACTCCGATCTTCGTATCGAGGGCTTACCGTGGTGTGGTTAAGACAGACTTGCTTGAACGTATAAATCAAGGGACCTTTATCCAAGGTTGTTGGATACCCTTCTCTTTGGTTTAAAAGACTATTATCTTGTTACTAGTAGTTTACTATTTGTCTTTATTCCTCTGCAATTTGTATCTTAAGGAAAGTATAACTTTCTTATACTTTCTTACTTACTCTGATTAGTTTAGATTCTATACGCTTTAAGGTAGAATCTCATATTGTAACTTTTGTTAAGTTTCAATTTCCGGAATCATATTTCCGGAACCTACTTTTGGAATCCCTTTCCAAGTTCAGTTTGGTGTTAGAGGTGTTGTGAATTTACTTAGTTTAACTTTGTTAAACTTAGCCCTTTCCTTTTCTTAAGGAAACTCTAGTTATTCATAACTAACTTTAAAGGTTCCAAAGGAATTTTTAAAGTATACAATTCACCCGCCCTCTTGTATATTGAGCATCTCATATTATATTTCGATCCTACACTAATAGGTATAAAAGTTATTCAGATAATAAAATGAAAGACAATTCGTTCGAGGTAGTTGATCATTATTTTTGTAGAATATCACCATGGAAAAGTGTTTCATGTTTTGTTAAGAAAGTAAAGCTAATACCATGGTTCATTGGACCTTATGAAATCTTAGAGAAATCTGGATCAGTCACCTACCAAGTAGATTTTTCTCCAATTTTATCTATGGTACATAATGTTTTTCATGTTTCTTTGTTGATAAAGTATGTTCCATATTTATCTCATGTTATCAGCTCAAAACAGTTCGGCTAGAAGAGAATCATTCTTATGAAGAGAAAACTATTTAGATTCTTGATCGAAGAGAACACATATTGTGTAATAATGTAACCTAGGTGGTAGAGGATTTTGGGAGAAACTTCATTTTCGAAGAAACAGTTTGGGAATCTAAAATTCTATGAGGGAAGGGGTCCCTCACTTTTTTAATAAATCAATAAAATTACAGGGATGTAATTTTTAGATGGTGGGGAGAATAAAACACCCCATGGATTTAAACATAAATTAAAAATTCATAAAACACTGAGTCTCTACATAATGAACATTTTTTATGTATATTGTTATAATCTCTCCATTTAGCAAAAAAATTTCACTTCTATGATTTGAATTTCTAAAATCGAACATCAACAGTATAGATGAGTAACTTATTTATAGTCTGATAGAACCTGCTGAATTTTTAGTGAATATTGTCATAGCCAAATGAAAATTAATTTGAATAGTATTACAAACCATATGAATAGTAAATCATATTATTATTTAATTTTCATAAGGTTATAAGATAATGTGATCTTGATTTATTTTTCAAGATGGTATAAAATGATTTGTAGTTTTAAAATTTTTATTTTTCGAATAAATTATAATTTAATTCAAAAATCAATTTAATCATTTATATATAATTATTTTCAAAAAATCGAGTTCATTTTTTAATTCTATACATAAAATATGATTAGGGAAATTTTTTGGGATTTTTTTGAACTTATTAAATTTTTAATTAATAGTAAAATACGCCAATTTACCGTATATATATATATTATTTTAAATAAATGATTCCTATAATCATGTATTATTTAAAAACCATGGTTAGAACCCACCTGACTTATTTACTATTTTTTCTCACATGAATCAATAATATTCATATTCATGAGATAAAATATTAAATTAATGATTAAAATAATAGAAAACACCTCCTCTCCTCCCCTATAAATACAACTATCACTCCCTCTTCCTCTCATGCCTATCAAGATTTTATAATTATATAAATTCAGAAAAATACCCTTCCAAATTATCTTATTCCCGTACAAGACCTTTTGGTATTACCAAAATTCCAAAAACAAAGGCTTTAAAAAGGATCTCAATGAGAATAGATCATGAGATCACAATCTTCTTTCATTTTGTTTCATTTTTTTCAATTCTTTTAAATCTATTATAATATATTCCCATACCCTTATCCAAGAGGAATTAAATATATATAATATTCTATATTCAATATTCTATCATGTTCATTGAAATATTATTTAACTTAATCCTCTCCCTCTTATTCTCACAATAAAAACATCTTCCAAGATATGTCAATTTACCAATCACCTGGACGATGTGTCCTCAATTTCCATTACATACATCATATATGATAATTAAACCATTAATATGGTTATAGAGAATTGTATTATAAATATTATATGATATTTTATGTTTTATAACCAGTGTTTATGCACATGATTAATTAAAAAAAACAAAAGTGGCTCGTAATGATCAAAATTCACCAATATAAACAAACAATTATCACTAAGGATTTTTCTAATGATTCATTCTCATAACATATAACCAAAATTATTTATGTTATAATTTTATATTCTATAGACATATTAATACCATTTCATTCCTCTTCTAGTGTTTTTCATCCATTCGACAAGAAAATCCTTTACGAACCGGCCATGGAAATCATATAAAGAATGAAACCAAAACAATGGAAATAAAAAAATATTATTAATAAATGGGTCGAATGATTTTATAGAATGATCATATAAAGTTTTATAAATATGAATTTGTTTCTATAAAATATTAATAACACTATTATAACCATTATACAGAAGTTTTAAATGAGTTTTAAGTAAGACACACACGATATAAGTTGATTCTTAAACCAGTTTCGATTCTTGGGGTTATCCTTCTACATCATAGATTTTTCATGTTAAGATTATTTTTGAAATGAATTATTATTATATAATAACTAATTATGTGGATTTATAGTGACTATACTTATTCATTCAATTTTATTAATTCTCCATTCAATGATACGATATATGTAAGGGACTCTTATTTATAAACCCTCTTTTAAAGTAAATTTTTTGAAATATTCGAAAGCAAAGTTTCTATGCAATTATTCATGTTTTATTATTAAGTTTTAGTTTATGGAAATTTGTTATGAATAAGGGTGGGACTTATATCACCCCCCAATTCATTGGGTATGTTTATGTTTTAGGTTGATAGTATGGTTACTCCCATTGTAATTGCAAATGTTAAACCATACAGTAGCCGTGAGGGTTACATTGTAAGGTAGATGAGAGGGTTGCAAATCATAAGGTAATACTAAGGGTTAAAATATATGTAAGTATTAAAACAATGATAACTTTATGGTTTTATTTATTCTCTCTATGTTTAATGGAAATCTCAGGTTTCATAAATTAATAATATACATATTATAAGTATGTCTTTGTGAAAATGATTTTATATGATTATAAGTATTCATGAACTGATGGTTTATTTTTTTTATCCCTTAATGTGATTTTTTTATTATCCCACGTATTTAATATTTTGTCACAGGTTATAATGATATATAAGAGAAATATGTATTTCAAGTTAAATATTATGAATATTTTCCAAATATATCATGTTGTATTATTTTTTAATGAATGATAATTTTTTAGTTGTACCTACTCTGTATGTTGTGGGTTGATATGTATCAGTTATTCCCTAACTGTATAAAACACTAAACTATAAATATCTTTGGTAATGTTAAGAAGATAAATCTAGTTGAAATAGCTAGATTATGAAATTTTTATGTCCAGGTTCGTAGAGTTGGTATTAGAGAACAGTTAGATAACTTTTGGGTTACAATGATGTTAATAGAATAAAATTCATGATATTGTACCATATGTTTATGATATGGAATTTGATTATTACCATGTTCCTTATTCTATGATATGTATGTTCATAATGGTTTTCTATAAATGAAACATGGTAGCTGAAGTTGGAAGGAACTGAGATGCTGATTTCTTTCTGAATCAATAACAAGAAATGGTATGGATTGGAACCAAGAATTTTTTGAAAGTAGTGACTTAACTAGAATAGGTATTAAATGGTGTTGGAATATATGTAAGAGAATAACCAGTGCTACAACATTGAACATTATGATATTGGAACATTTTATGAGGCAACATCCTCTAGCTTTCCGTGGATCTTCTTACCTAGTAGTGGATGAATGATAGATTAAATTCTTTTAAATGATATTTTATGTTATGAGATTTTTATATAATAAAAAGGATTTTCTCTAAATTTATTTTTCTAAATGTGAATTTAATAAGGGGTGGTATATGTTCAAGAATATAAGATATATATATAAGAATTAATCCTTAGAGTGTGATGAATTTACAATTATTTTCATTGAAAATAATTTTCCAATGGTGGTACGATATAGGATGGAGAATGAATTACTTGAATTAATGAAAAAAGAGAAAGATTCAATGGTTTTGAATGAAGAAAACCTCACTCGAATGGCGAGGTATGTGCCAAATCTTATTTTGGACCATGATAGAAAAATAAACAATTTTACTCCAGATTAAATCCAACTTATTGAAGGGAATTTCCTCCACGTGTGTTAAAAAGATATGAAAAACTTGCCTGATGGTCAGATAGGGTAAAAATGGATTTCTATGATGATCACGTGTGAATTAAATATAAGAACACTATGTAATCCATATGGAAATAATTGGGTTATAATCAATCTATTAAATATCTAGGTAAAAAAGTTCAGTTTCTATTTTTTGAAAAGTGTGGAAAAAAGAACCATGGGAAATCACGTACCAAAACTGGGAAATGTTTTTGATGTCGTATGTTTGGACATAGTGCCTAAGATTTTAATGAAAATGATCCTATGAATTTTCCTGATAAGAAAACCATAATATGATTTATAATGTGGTGATATGGTTTATTATGAGAATACCTTCCCAATGAACGATCTTATTGATGTATTGAATCCAGACTATCAATATAAAGGTGTACTGAAATCGTTTGTAACTATTTTAGTAGACGTCGGGCTATCTAATGAAGTGGTACCAGGTACATTGTTTTTTTACTATGGTTTTCCTATAGTATTGACTAATACAATGTCTACACATTTTTTGTTTTTAAGAAATGTTATTGTAAATTAGAAAGTTCACCTTATGAAATGTGACTAGAACTTTTTGTTAAAACACTAGAGGAAATATTACAACAAAATATCATGATAAGAATCATCCAATTATTGACTGTGGAATGGAATTAACAGAAAACCCAGTTTTATACCCTTAGTACTGTTTGATGTTATTATGGGTATGGATTAGCTTTTTGTTTATCATGCTTGGATTGATTTTAGAGCTGAATAAGTTGTTATTCCGAAAGTGTTTCACATTGTATACATGAAAAAAAACCATACAATTAATAAAATATCAAGAAGATGAGAAACATATGAAATATATAAATGAAATTTATCTTGACCGTATTGTTGAAAGCAAGTTAACTATTAATATTGTTGATGTTCCAATGGTAAATGAATATCTTGATGTTTTTCCTAATGATATACCGAAATGTTATACATGATACGGTAGTTGAATTTACTATTGACTTACTTCTGGATGCTAATAAAATTTCAAAATCCCTTTATCAAATAGACAAAATGAAACTTCTTGAATTGAAAATTATGTTTCAGGAGTTTCATGATAAGGGATTCATTCCACCCAGTACATCACCATAAGGAGTTATATTTTTCATTAAAAAGAATAACGGTTCCGTGAGATATTTCAATGATTATAGATCATTTAATGACCTTATTGTTAAAAATATGTTTCATTTTCCTCATATTGATGATTTTTTATCAACACTCAAGAGATCATTATTTTTACATGATTGAATTAAGATCTAGATACCATTAGCTGAAGGTGATTGTGGATGACATCCTGAAACAGTTTTTCATACTATATATGTGCATTATTAATTTTTTTATAACATTTTGGATACAAAATTCACCCACTATATTTATGGACCATTTGAAGAAAATATTATTTGAATATTTAGATATGTTTTTTTGGTGATCATATTCATTACATTTAAGAAGATTATGAGGAACATTAACAAAAATTATGAATTTCCTTGAAATCTGTCAATGAAATGAAGTTATGCAGAAAATTCATCAAATGATATTTTTTATTGAAATATATTTATTTTCTTGAGAATATTGTAAATAAATATAGAATAATAGTAGATCCTATAAAAAAGTGGTTAATGGATGGAAAATACCTACAAATGTTACTCAGATTCATAGTTTTCATGGATTAGTAGGTTACTACTAATAGTTTGTTAATTTTTTTCATGGTTATCTAGCTCGCAAAATACGATAACATAAAAAGTTGTTAAATTTATATGGACATAATAATGTTGGGTTTCTTTTCAATAGCTGAATAAGGGATTGGTGAATTCTCATGTTTTGGCCCTGCCATCCAAAAATAGTGAGTTTTTAATCTAAAATGAATCATTATTTAAGGGACATGGTTTTTTTTATACAGAATGATCAGGTAACTACTTATTCTTCATGAAAACTGGAACCTCGTGAGTTAAAGTATCCCATACATGATTTGGAATTAGCTGGTGTGTTTTTCTCTTCAAAAATTTGGTGGCATCATTTATACAAAGCCAAACGTTAAATATTTACTGACCATAAAAGTCTGATATATATATTCACTTGGAAGGGATTAAACATGATCTAGAAAATATATCATGAATTGATAAAGGATTATGATTGTGTGATCAATGACCATCCTATAAAATTAATTAAATTGGATGATTCCTTGAGTTAAAAACATCATATATCATTAACCATGTTTAATTTGGAACATGACCCAGGATTAATTATTTGTTGATTTTTTTTCTTAAAATTGGTTGGTGTAGGAAATTCACCTATTTGTTCAGGTTTCATTGTAGTAATATTTGTCAGAAAGAATTAACCAAGAACATATGGAAGACAATGGGTTACAAAAAAAGGTTTAATTGGTAAAAATAGGTAAGTTTCATGAATTTAACCATGATAAATATTGTGTTTTATGGTTTTTAAAGAGATTATGTGTGCCTTTTCATTCTTATATGTAGAAAGAATTGTTTTGTATAGCCCAGAGTTCTATATTTTCAGTTCATCCTAGAAGTACTATGATTTATAGAGACCTTCAGGTGTATTATTAGTGGGACGGAATGAAAAGATATAATTATGATATTATCATGAAATCTTTGACATGTCAATGGGTTATAGAAGATTTAAAACTACCAAAGGGGATGCTTCAACATTTTACAGTGCTAGTGAAAATGGGAAAAAATATCCATGGAATTTGTGGTGGGACTACCAAAAACATCATGAGGTTACAATGTGATTTGGGTTATTGATATTCAGATGACTAAATCTACACATTTACTTCATATTCGAGATATTGTTTCTTTGGACCATCTTTCTTGATATTATATCAAAAAGATTGTAATGTTACATGGAGTTCCTATTTTTATTGTATCTGGCCATGATTCTAGTTTCACTTCTAACTATTGGAAAGGCCTTCGAAAGTTGTTGGGAACATAATTAAGTTTCATCACTACATTTAATCCTCAATCTGATGAAAAAACTAAGAGAAAATTTCATATATTAGAGTATATTCCGTGAGACTGTTCAACGAACTACCAGGGAAGTTAGGATGAACATATTTATTTAGTTGAGTCTTCTTATAATTAAATTTTTCATTCCAGTATAAATATGGCACAGATTGTTGATTAATATAAGAACCAGTGTCTAACTCTATAT
Source organism: Viscum album (assembly GCA_963277665.1). NCBI lineage: Eukaryota > Viridiplantae > Streptophyta > Magnoliopsida > Santalales > Viscaceae > Viscum > Viscum album. The sequence goes on along the minus strand of OY728133.1, from coordinate 184,417,524 downwards.
TTTTTCAAAGAATTCAGGGAAAGAGAGTTTAGAAGACCATAATTAGTAGGGTAAATGTCTAAGAAGGTGAATATGAACAATCAATGCAATAGGAAATCTCCGATAAGGAATAAAATTTATGCAGATAATCGGAGGAAAGACTTCTCATTCGAGGCTTGTGGTCACTTATTTCTTATAATCTCACAATGGAAAAGTGTTATGGGTTTTTGTATGGAAGTAAATCTAAGTCCATGGTTCATCAGACCATATGAAATCCTGAAGAAAGTTGGATCAATCACCTACCGAGTAGCATTGCCTTTGAGTTTATCTCAGGCATGCAATTTTTTCATGTTTTAATGTTGAGAAAGTATGTTCTAGGTTCATCTCATGTTTTGATCCCAGAACCATTTTAGCTACAAGAGAATCTTTCATATAAAGAGATACATGTTCAAATTCTTAATCTAAGAGAAAAAAGAACTACAAAATAAGGTAATCCTCCAAGTAATGGTTTTAGGAGAAACCACATGGTTGAAGAAGCATCATGTGAATCTCAAAATTTTATGCAGGACCTATATCATAAATTGTTTAATAGGGAAATAAAATTATGAGTACACATTTTTTCAAATCTGGGAGAATATAAAACCCCATGCTTCTGAAAATAAATTGAAATGCATGAAATAGAGAGTCTCTACATATTGTAACTTTTTAATGTAGATAGTTAAAATTTATACACTAAAAATAATTTTCCCACTTCTATGATTTTAATTTTAAAAACAGACATCTATGGTTGCATTCGCCAAGTTATTTGGAGTCTGATAAAACTACATTGATTTTTGGTGAATAGTAAAATACAATTATGAATACTAATATGAATATTAATATGACCCTAGTTGATTGTAAATAATATTAATATTTTTTTGTCTTAAGTTTTTTATATAATGACATTTTGATTACTTTCTCATGGTGATATAAAATGTCTTATACTTTATAAATTGTTATTCTTCGAATAAATTAGGATTTTCATTAAAAATTAATTTAATAATATTTATAAAATTATAAAAAAAAATAGAGTTAATTTTTGAATTATTCATTTCAAAAATTGTTTATGCTATATTCCTGTGATTTTTCTAAAATTCTTGAGTTTTTTATGAATAGTGAAATACGGTAATTTACAGAATATTTAAATTATATATTAAATAATGTATTCCTATAATCATGTATGATGTAAGAACAATTGGTTCAAAATTACATGATATATTTACTATTTTGGGACATAGGAATTGAGACTATTCATAATCTTGAGAAAAAAATTAAACTAACGATTAAAATAATATAAATCCCCTCCTTTCCTCCACTATAAATACCAACCAAACTCCCCTCTTCCTATCACAGCTATCAAGATTTTATAATTTAATGAATTTTTCCAAATACCCTTACCAATTATCTTACCCTATTCCAAGAAATTTTGGTCTCACTGAAAGTCCAAAACCAAATGCCTTAACGAGGGTCTCAAGTATAAGATATCTAGAGAAATAAATCCTCTTTAATTTTTTTCGTTTTCTATTAAATTATTTTTATTCTCATATTTTATCTTTCTCTACCCTTATTCAAGAGGCATGAAATCTCCATAATCTTAAATATTATTTATTTTATCATGTTTATGTAAAAATTAATCAACTGACTCCTCTCCCTCTTATTCTCAAAATAAAAACACCATATGTGATTGGTCAATTTACCGACATCAGGAATGATGTGTCTTTAATCTATAGTAATTCTGTAAACTCTAGTCATAACACCATTAATATGGTTTCATAATATTTTATTTTACATATTATATGATATATTATGTTCTATAACAATTGTTTATTCATTAAATAAATAAATTAAACAAAAGTGGTTCGAAATGATCAAAATTAACCAAAATAAACAAACGATTATCACTAATGATTTATATAATGATTCAACCTCAGCACATATATAAAAAAAGTTTTATGGAATCATTTAATATTTCTATAACGTATTAATACTATTTCATTCCACTTATTGAGTTTTTCTACCATTTAACAAGAAAATCTTTTATGAACCGACCATGGGAATCATATAAAGAATGCACCTGAAACTATGGAAATTACAAAATAATATTAATAAAAGGGCCAAATGATGCTATAAAATGATCATATAAGGTGTTATAAAATATAATATGTTTCATTAAAACAATAATACCTCTCTTTTCACAATTATATAGGTGTTTCAAACATGTTTTATGTTTGACAGACCTGAGGTATGGGAATTCTTAACCCAAGTTCCATTCATTGGGTTATCCATATACTTCATTGATTTTTTCAAGCTATTATTATTTTTAAATTAATTTATGTTATATTATGATGAATTATGTATATTAACATTTATTATACATATTAATTTAATTTTATTAATTATCTATTCAATGATAAGATATATGTAAGGGACTCTTCTTTAAAAACCCTCTTTTAAATATCAGTTTTTACCATATTCAAACGGAATGTTTCTATGTAATTATTCAAGTTTTATTATTATGTTTTGTTTCTTGGGAAATTTTTATGATGGAAAGTGGGAAATATATCTCCCTCAAATTCAATGGATGTGTAATTTGGAGGTCGGCCATATGGTTACTTCATGTGTAATAGTGATTGTTACACCACAAATGTAGTAGTGAGGGTTACATTGTTAGGTATCCATATGGGTTAAAAATCATAAGGTATCCATGAGGGTTAAAATATTATTAAGTAATACCCCATGATACCTTAATGGTTTTATTAAATCCCTCTATGTTTGATGGAAATATATGTTTTCACAATGTAAGAATATATGGGTGAGAATGATGTCTTTTTTAAAATGATTTATTATTATTACAAGTATTCATGGACTAATGGTTTATTTCATTATTTTTATATCTCTTACAAATCTTTTTATGCTCATCCCTTATATATAAAATTTTTGCTCCTATTATAAGGATGTGTAAGAGAAATAATGAATTCAAGTAAATTGTTCTTAATATTTTACAATGTAATCATGTTGTTGTTTTGTATTCAATGAAGAATATTGTTTTAGTTTTACCTACATTGTATTTTGTGGGTTGATATGTATGATTTATGTCCTAACTATCTATAAATATAACCTAAAAATATTTTTTGGAATATAAAGAAGTGAAATCTAATTTAAATATCTAGATTGTGAAATTTTTAAGGCTAGGTAATTATAAAAACATAGTCCTCACCTTCTATGGGTAAACATATACTACTAATTCTGAGATAATATGACCAAAACGTGAACTATTTAGATCCATATGTTCAACATAGAAATCATAGAATCGAGATAAATATAATTTTGTGTATTCAAAATGATCTAATGGTGTTTTTCATTATCCCTTTGAGTAAATTAATTTACCAAGATTTCATCCACAAAAACCCTGAAAAAGGAATCCTGATATGAATGGAAAACTATATTCATCAAATCCATGAAAATAGTGGTTATGTTCATTAGACTGTATGGAATAAAAACATAATAATATAAAATATACCGAATTCCAAAAGTCATAAGTGGTATAAGTTAATGCCTGAATCACACCTGATGACATCCTGATAATATTTTGATCTTCATGATTTACCTTACTACTAAAATTATTGAAAACAGTTGATCTATCTTAGGTAATGGATACAAGATATTAATCATAATCTTTTTCAATTGTTTTTAATCCATGTATAAATGAAGTGTCTCATCCACCAACAAAGATCAAATCATGGGTGAAGCCCAAGAAGATGTTTTGGGTAAGATAAAACCCTTTGATTCTAAATCCTATAACTTTATCATAATCTCCTACAACTTAATAGGTTTCATACTATATAGATTAATAGACATGAGAGCTCCTTCTATAAATTGGTAAATTATAAACTCTACCTATACCAAAAGAGGTAATCCAAAAAATCATCTGGAAAATCATCCCTGAGGCAATCTACTCTGATAAAAAAATATATTAAATGAATACCTCTCTCCTATAGGAATATGAGAGAAATATGGATAGTCAATCTACTTAGAAGAATATGATCATGTCAATATCTAATGGCCTGGCCATTGCACTCACACAAGGAAAAATAACTACCACCCTCTAGTGATGTTAATGATACCCTTCGGTGATAGTAGTCCACATAGTCATGACTATGGAACTGACCATTCCATCTTGAGAATGACATATAAGCCTATCATATCAAGGATGAAGAAGTCCAATAATTATTGAATAATATATTAAACAATTGTAATGTCCCTTCATTGGTGTATAAACACTAAATACACTCCCAAAAGGGTGTCTAAGGTCATCACACCATAATAATACTGAATTTCCTGCCAAATACATTCCACTATTGATAATGTGATAAAGTAATGAGATGCACCTATATCAAAAAAGTTTATACACTATTGGATTTTACTAGACCATTACCTCATATTGTCGATGGTCTGCTACTCCGATCCTTGGGTATCGGCTATAACATATTCAACTGACCGAATCCATGACCATATATTACAACTAAAATTCTGTGAGTTGGTCTACTCAATTGGAACTGATAATTAAGATTTTTTCTCTTGTTGTTATGACATAATAATTGGATTTTCCATCCAGTTCTACACCAAATCCGTACCTAACATGGAACAACTGAGCCTTTCTTTGATGATTGATATGGTTCAGATCCTCTAGCACAATAAGTATGTGGAATGGTCTAACATAATCATTGAAGATGCCCCATATGGCCACAATAACAAAACTAAAGTGGTTCTTTGACACATTACAGATTCATATTCTATTTTCATCTATACTAATTGTGTATAATGGATCATCAAGTGTAGATTCCCTGGTCACTAGTACACTAAAAAGAATCCCGAAGGATATGATTCCTTCCACAAGAAGAGTTGTTTCCCAGCCTTGATACTGAACCATTATGACTGATATTATCGACTTCTCTAAGGATGCGCTCAGGGATATGGTCCAAAATTATTATCTCATAAAAGGTCAGTTCGAGGAATATATTCACCTGTGAGGGGATGAAATACTTGATCACATCCTTGAAATATCAATCTCAAGATATAACATCACTACAAAGATGAAATGAAAAGTGTTTTATCTTAGAAAAATGCACTGCATAGTCCACAAAAGACATATAACCCTACTCTAGGAGAATAAACTATCTAACATAGTTATCGCTCATCATATAAGGAATGATGTAATCATAGAATATTTCCTAGAATTCTTCCTAGACCATGCCCAGATAATGACCATCCTAAGTAATGACATCCCACCAGCGCGTGGAGGATCCCACATAATTTAGATAGAAAGCTTAACCCTCCTCACTGGATGTGTATTAAATTATCTATGATAGAAAAAGTGGCCTCCACCCAAGACATAATAGCATGGGGACTATCATCCCATTAAAATTTTGGAAAAAAGTTTTTATTGGAACCATTGAGTCGGATTAGAAATAGTAGGGGCAGGTCATTGGGCACCCCTCATGGACTACATTAGACATATAAAACTATCATGAAATAGAGATTCAGTTACCATTTTGGTGACAAAAAGTGGTTCCTCAGGTGTTACTATAGGAGGTATCACTCGTGGATGAGGTCCCACCACCTATATAATGAGATAATCACCACCCTCCTAGAACATGACTAGAGTCCTTTGTGGTGTAATTTCTCTATAAATCCTAAAAAAAAATTCAGTAGAACAATATTTCAGATATGATAGATACCCTAGAAGATTCATATCAAAATGAAAAGTGATCAATACCCAAGTTATACTATTCTAATTTCCCACTTATATGGATATGGAATTGTTAGGTGTTCAGGTTTAGTTATCTAAGGCTATAATACGTAAAGGTTCAATTTCACTTTGCTTCATCATTTACATTTTACCATATCATTTAATTTTCCATGATTTACATTTTATGATTTCATTTTAATATTTACATATATCACAATTCTCTTAATTGTATTTTTATTCCCTTTTAATAAATTCGCAAACAATTTACATCTTGAAGTGGAACACATTTAATTTCCATTTAGTTATCTTTCACTTTATTTCAGAATGTAACATGTAATATAAGGTGGATCAAATCATTTAATAAACCATTTCAATTTAAAAGGTCCCACACACCTCATGGATTTTAATTATTAGTCACGCAATCATAGAAAAAGTGTATCTCATTTTACATGAGGTATATTGCTGACATGGGTAGAAACTTTCTATTTAAGATGCCACCACAAACCTATTAAGAAAAAAATATTTATATTGATGTTGACACATTAAATAACTAATTTTATTACTCTATAGAATATGTTAGCAGCACAAGAATATGTAACAACCATGGATCACCCAACATTAACATGAAAAATAATAAATTCACGAATTGAAATTCACCTATATGGAATGGCGTATACAAGGCATGTGAATTCTTTGTTCTTATAATGATTAATGAAACAATTCTCTTTATCATCAGTCGAAGGTAAATATCCATAATGTATATCAAATACCACAACTCATGTGACTCACCCTATGGTGAATGTATTTGACTTTTAATAAGTGAAATTCATAAAAACAATTTACCATTCCCTAGAAACATTGTATTTACCCCAAATATGGGTTATCTTCTCCTAATAATAGATTATAATCTAGTTAAAAAATGTCCAAATCTCCTATCTTTATTCCCAAAAAATAATAATAATTTAAATAAAATAGATTTGATACAACTTTGTGACATCCTATATAGGGTATCCCTGAAAGGTGTCCTAAAATAGTTGGCCACATGGCCTCAATAAAACCTCACAGTACTTTAGAGGATTCCAATAAGAAGCGAGGCACTATGGTGTGTCTATAAGAGACTATGAATAATTTTAGAGAACAGAACAATATATATATATATATATAATATATAATAATAGAAGAAACATAATAATGAATAATAATCTGGTAGTGAAATATATGGAAAAAATTCCATCAATAATAATAATTATCTCTAAAGTTAAACAATATCATATCAAAATAATGATGGAATTTCATGTCTCTACTAAGTAGTAAAATATGGATACAAATAATAAAGTTGAAGTAGAATACATACTTTACAAAAAAACCAAAAAGGGAAAAACTATTGCACCATCATGTGATCAGGCATGGTTATCAACTACCCAGATCCATCGTAAAGAAAGAAAGAACGTCTGGTGTCCAAAGTGGGATGCTTCCCCTTATTAACACCTGCATACATAAAATCATCTGGGGTAACATCAATATCCCAGATAGGGTCTGAGATAAGTCTTAGTATTTCAACTCAAAATTTTACTAAACAATCTTGCCAATGAATATAAACTGACTATATTAAAGTATATATTTAATTGTAAAGACAATACCTTAATGTAAACATCCCATAAATTCTTTATCCCATGCTAGTGTCTGAACATTTATCATTTAATTAATTATGTTCTATTTTATAAAAAATCTAAACTAAACTATATTTTATATTGATGATATATGATAATAAAAGGTATAACCATGGAATCCTATAATTATGATAATAATAAATGAAGATCCAACGTATAACAAAGGAAACAATGACCTCAATGGTCGATCAAACTCAGTAAGAACATACATTCATGCAATAATAGGTATGAGAGTAATACGAGGGGTTTGTCCATGGAATTCCACAATTAAAGATTATAACTAATTACAAGAATCACATCCAGAGTAAACAAGGGCTATGCATGACCCATCAAATGGTGTGAATCCACAGTACCATGTGTTTGTAAAAAGAAATATGTTTCCAAGGAGTGTATCTAAGGAATCCTAATATCCTAATAGATAATGAAGGGTCCTATAGAATCATTTTGGATAGCCTCTGGTAGACAAGGACCAACTTCCAAGGTGGGTATCTCCATTGGAAACTAGATACTGGAATCAGAATGGCGCCCTTTGAGTGCTCAAGTTGTTCCCTTGGGAATCCAATCTTATCTAATGTATGAAATATTCTATACAGATAAATGGTCCAAATATAATAGTAACCTAATACATTTATCCATCATTAACTAAATATATGCAATACTCGCTATCTTTAATAAATCATTTAGTTTATTTTGTTATATCTCATCAATGTGAAAAGGATAATCAAGGAAATCAAACAATTTTTAAAATAATGACATAATCATTTATATGGTTCATTCATTTTTCTTTCATATAAGAAGACAAGGTAGTGTTTGTACATGCGACTAGTTAAAATTTACATTGTAATATATACATTTTGGTTTATAAATTTTCCCATTATTAAACATGATAAGAAACTTTTAGGGATATCCAACCAATGTCAAATTCAACTTATAATTAAAGGAAAATTTATATTTATAAGGAAAAATTCCATTTAAAAACTAAATATTCATTTTTATTAATTAAAACTCTTACCTTTATTATGTTCAAGTCTTCCTCTCATGAACAATGGCATAGATAATCCCAACATGGATTACAAAGTCATAAAATTGGTCACACCCATCTTATGGTAGATTATGTTGAGGTTATTACCTCCAACAGTGTGACTAACATGTACAGAACACAGTCTAAAACATTATTTCAATGGGTATAAGAATGTAATATAGATTAATTAAAAAAGTTTAAATGAAACTATCACAAACACACTATAAAATGTTTATAAAATAGTGATACATTAAATTATAATTCATAGAACACATACCTTTAGCATGTAGAACACCCTTCATCCTATATCGGCCTATAGTTTGGCTCAACTCATAAGAAACCACATGAATTGATTGATGCCCTGAAAGTAATGCATATGAGAATGCATCAAAATTTTATAATAGAGATGGAGACAACAGATGAACGGTGCAACTTGAAATAGTACATACTGATATACATTCAATGACTAAAAAAAGGATTGATTCAGAGTCTTTATTAGAGCTTCATCCAAGAAAATAACATGGGGGTGGAAAACCTCTCAATGGAGGATGAAAGAGTTTCTTTTCCACTATAAATAGAAATCAATGGGTTGGATAAAAATATTTTTCATTAAGGGAATTTTGGACTCTTTACCCTGAAATTTTGGGTCACATGGTTTGTCCTGATAGGTTTTTAATTTGTACACCAACTTTTTGCACTCCACTCCCTCCAGAGGAAACCTTCATGTTATGAGAAATCATGTTCCATCTATGCTAGTTATCTCTAATAAATATTACTGAAAAACTGATTGAGGGAACGTCCCTAACAACATGGTTTTGTCATACCCTTTACCCTAATATAGCCTCTAAAATCAACCATATGGTTAGGTGAAACTATTTGAGATGGGGACAAGGTTTACTATTAACATTGTTGCCTAGTGATTTTATCCATCAGGTCGGGTTCCAAGCTCCAAAAAATCCCTATAAACTCAAAAATCATCCATATACTCATTATGAATAAAAAAAATGGTCAAAGTAAATAATTATACTGAAATTTAAAGGATTTGTACCTTAGAGAAAAATAGTGTTCTTACACATAATTATCAGGCGTTGAATACCCCCTTCCAGTGCTGGGATTTTGGTCTATCTCCTCTGTCACTACCCATTGGTTAAGGGTTATTGAAGAAAAATTTTAAATTAACCATACCACAAAAACATCAACACTCTATCAGTGGTCGGGGACACTGAATATGAAATTCTCATGACCGACCACAATGGTGGTATCACACTTAGTTAATACTAATATTAAATGATCCTTCTCCCTGGAAACAATGCTTTCCACTTTTATCGTTAATTTACCATTAATTATTTTACATGAAATTAGAAGACATACCTACTAGACATTAATAAAATACCATATACATTTAACTGGAATCTACCTTCAAGTTCCACTTAGAAATGAATTAATGGTTCACCAATTCATTAAACATCTACAACCAAATGATATTCAATTGGGACTTAATATCACATTTATGTCCATCATGAAACATTTTCTCCACATTTTCCACATTCTCTACTATCTATAGCAAAAATAACAATCTTTCATTTAAGGTAATAGCATATTCCATCGCTACTTACTTAGCTGGGTCACCCTCATATGCTCTTATCCTCTCTCATACCTCAACGTCTCTAAGTAAATGTTCTACAATTACTTCTTTTGGAAGTCCTTCCATACCATGCCTACAAATTTCTCATACAAATCCAATATATCCTATGCAGGCTCCACTGATCCTCTCAATATATATGAAACCTACCTGACATAATTCTCAATAAGATTGTCTAAATGGTCGATAAATCGATAGGTAGAATCAACCATTAATTCAACTCCCTTGGGTCTACCCTCCCCAGTGATGGTCGGAGGGTGATATAACTACTTTTCTAATATTAGGTCTTAAATTTCAAACACAATAATTCTTGGGAATCTCTTAATATACAATACATAGAGATAATTTTTCTCATAGAACCTCTCTTCTGATCCTACACCAAGAACCATTAGAGCCTTTGGTTCCACTGCAGGAGGAACATTTCCAACCATGTCCTCCTATCATCCTGTCAAAAAATATCATCATTTAGGCATGTATCATAAATTATACATACAAATAATATGAAATATTACACATAATTAACAAATTTACAAAATATGTATTCACATAATCATATTAAAAGTCACCTCCATAACAACAACACTTGGTCAAATCTGAATCATTGTCACTACCCTCAACCATCCATCACTTGGGTCATGGATAACAGAAAGTAAACACTTCTATAATTCATGTTATTAATTACTAAAAAATCTTACTTAATTTATATTATTACAATAATTTCCAATTATTACATATTAGGAAATATTTCATATTAAATTTATCAAACAAAGAATATAATTTTCATTTCATAAACTCACCCATAATATTTTCTTCTATGTGTTCCAAGAATGATTCTTGTCACTTAAAATTTTGAGTTCCAAGAATAATATTTTATAATAAACTATAAGGAAATACTATTACGTGTGAACAAATCTTATAAAATGATAATTACATACAACAAGTAAACCACTCTAGGTGAAATAACATTCTACAATAATAGAAAACCACAAGAGAATCAATCCAACCCTTAGTACTTGTTTTTCCCCCACACATGGATTAGAAAATATCATGATTAAGCTCATGTAAAAGGGATAAATCATCGTTTATTCATATATACCATTCATACATATTAAGAAAACTAAAATGGAAAAAACTTCGTTGATACCACTTTATGATGTCCCGAAATATAGACTACATGTCGGTGCCCTAAGAAGTTTTTTCATGTGACCTCAAGAATGCCTCCTCTTATGTCACATGTTTATAACTATTGATGATGGTCTAATATAAAACATAGGGATACTATACCTTCTTCAAAAATTCATAAAATCCATATAAATAAATAAATAATATCCAATGGATGATAAAAATTATAGATAATATCATAATAAAAAATAATCTAAATCTCATGATAAATCCAAAATAGGGAAAATCAATATATACCAAAATACTAAACATGTAATTTCATATAACTGTGTGGTGTAAAATGAAAACCGAAAATAAAGACACAAAAAATATCTTAATAGGGTCCCAAAATCATGTATGGTTTCCTTATCCTTTATTTATACCAAATCCCACCCCAATCATATAACATAGGGATCTTTCACTAACCCAATTTTGCAAGCATGAAGTCTATTTGGGTATTAATTAGGTATCCAAAGTAGGTTGTGAATATAACTGAGAAGATCACCACAATGAAATATAAGTAAACATATATTCTAAAATAGGATATGAAATTTTATAATGAAATAGGTAAAAAATATTCAGTAATCAATTTTAATTTTTTATATTGTTTAATTAAACACATAGGTCCTTGTGTTTATGTAGACACCCGAACAATTCATACATGCTTCATCCCATTCCAGATGGTGAATCATAAAACTATGAATATAAAAAATAATTGTTTCAATGGGATTTGAATATTCATTTTAAATTCAAGTTCTCATTCATACATTGGGGTCCTAGAGTAGAAGTCTAGAACCCTATAGGTATTCGGAGATATAGTCTCTAACCCACAACTCAGTGATCACATGCAATAAAATTATAAATAAGTAAGACGTGGAGTAGTAATATAGAACCCCATGGGTATGTGGATCATTAGTCCCATTCCCAAAATAATATTTTCACATCATTCATAAAAAAATTACAAAACCATGGTTCCACATTCAAACCCCATTATCAACCATGTTTATAACCCATTATTCAAACAATGTCATAATCCCATTGTTCAAACATTTTCATAATAACATTATCACACCAATTTCAAAATCACATTATAAAAATAAATTCATAATCTCATTCATCCAAAAATTTCATAATACCATTATTCCAACAATTTTATAGTCAAATTATTCCACAAATTTCATAAACCAATTAGTCCTCTAATTTCGTAATCCCAATATTTCCACAATTTCATAATCACATGTAAAAATAAAATGATTAATTAAATTTAAAATGAAATTTTAAAATAAGGAAATTAATATTGTACAATTACACAAACCCAACTATTTTTAAGACTATGAGATTTATTAATTGAATAACCTACCTCAATATCAAGCACTATCAAAATAGTAACCCTCAATTTGTTGTAGAGAGATTGAAACCACAACTATAGAGAGTTATAGGATCAAAACCTAGTATCAATATCAAATGAAACGTGATCCAACAAAACCCAGATCTAAAAAAATTTACATCTGATGAAATAATCCCAAGAAAATTAGAGAGAAATAAGGTAGAGAAATAGAAAATTAAACAAGAAGAGATCACATACATACAATATGGTTTGATCTCATTCACTAGATCTTTTATTCTCACCAGAAAAGGATTTTGGAGACTTTGAATCCTATCTTGATCCTCCAAGAAAAAATAAAATCATAATTTGTTTTTCCAAGATGATTAATAATAAAACCCAGGGGGTGTGGTATTTTTTTTTTTAAAAATATGGGATTTAAATTACGCACTCATGGTTTCTTGGGTGGGATCGCATGATTTTATAAACAATATACCCCTTCTATCTGGGGTGAATGTTTTCTCCTAAGTGACAAGAGGTTTGATTTTTATTGCTAACAATGAACCCCCCACCCACCCAACTAAGATGGGGTGCACAGATTTGGGATGGTGTCTACACAGTTTGGTCAACTATGCGCCACCTCCTATGGCTCAAAAAATAGGTGCATATTTTCCTTGGAAAAATCGCATTGTTTCTCATAACCATGAACCAATCATGAAATTCCCCCATGGGATTCAATATTTCTAAAAATTCACCAAATACAACCCAAAAGAAAACCCCATCAAATTTATAATTTAAACAAATGTAAAAGAATAAATTGAAATGAGTATGATATATCTATACAAATGTTAGGATCTTGTAACTACAAAATTATAAAGATGATGGGAATATTCTTAAATATATATATATATAACATGTTTCAAAATTTATTTACAAATTAATTTGATAATATTAATGAAAATTTTATTTAAAACCGTTTTACAACACATGGATTTAGAAAAAATTGGATTCTTGATCGAAGAGATTATTAATATTTATTTTATAAAATATAACTTATCAATGTTTTTAAATATGAATGAGAGGATGATCATAATATTACAATTTTTTTGGAATAAACAGAAAATAATAAATAATTGGATTCTTATATGATGATAAAATAATTTTATTTAATGTTAATTCAAGCATAAAAAATATCAATTATAATTAGATCGTGATATGAACTACTACAAAAATCATAGCACAAATGTGGTAATTAATCAAAGAAGTTATTATTTTTGAAAAATTTAAATCCACATATGATAAGTAGAAATAGAACATAATTTAATTTAATTTCATCACACATATCCTCACATAATATTAATGAAAATTAATATTTAATATAATCAAATAAAAAAGAAATTCATTTATTAAATGATTTATCACTTGGAATCATTAATGTTAAATACCCTTGGATGAAAAAAATAAAAAATTGAAACTTCAAATACTATGAATTGTGAAGTATTCAAGTTCTTAATTGTAGAAGGTCCATTATGTACACCATATCTAATAAATTATGTTCTTAACATGAAAATATTTCTCAGTGACGAGAAATTGAGAAGAAGTCCCTTACCTAATGTATCTATTTATTCAAAATTTATTTAACATCCTGAAAAATTATATTAAACCTTTTATTTATTTTTACCAGGAAAATTTTTATATATATAATATCAAATATTATATTATTATTACATCTTGTCTCATGTTATTTAATCATATATATTTATTATAATTGTTTCATGAATGTTCTGAATCTTATGAATTTCATATAGTTTCATCATTTCTAGAATGGTATTATTGTAATAAATATAATATTAATTAATTGGATACATTTTTAAAACCACTTCTGATAGTTAATCATGGAAAATAAATCTCAATAATTCATGGATATAGAAACCAAAGCCTTTTACAAAAAAAAATTCATTATTTTAAGCATAATTAATTATCAGAGTACCATCCAAGGATCGTTAAGTCTAGTGTCTTGGAAGACTAGGTACATATAACATAAAACATGGGACTAAAAAACCTATTTATTTAATCTACATAGAGATTCTAACATATTTTGAGCTCTTACATCTGCATAGGGTACCTAGGGGAACACATGAACTAAGAGATGAGCTAAAAATCCCAGTAAAGGAATGAAAATAAGGATACATCTCAAGCACATGTGTTAGGAGGAATTACATAATGATATCCAAATCATGGAACTTATAAAATCATTTAATAAAAGCATGGGATTATATAAACATGGAATCATAAAAATGAGGAAGAATCATATATCATATCTTTAGTATGGGCCAAGGCTAACCACCAATCCCATTTTCCATTTCAGTGCGGGTCAAGGCTAACCGCTAATCCCATTTCACATCGCATCTCATGAGACTTATCCTTACCCAATGAATTATAGCGCTATCTAGGAACTCTCATCTCAATGATTTCATGTATATTCTTTCCACATAAATATTTTTACCATATATACAGTCATACATAATCAACCATACATAAACATAAGGGTACCCATGGAAAGAATTGGGTACCACCATCATGACATAAATCATAACCAATGGGTGTATCATGAAAGTGTCCATGTAAGGAATGAATTATAAAATACATGGTCTTTCATAGGTTAAAATAGGAATATAACATGGTAAGTTGTGTCAAACACAAGTGACAACATATGAGAAATGTATTTTAGAAACATTAGAATGAAAACATTCTTGTGTGGTTTTATGGAAAATACTATAGATCTTTTAAAATAGTAAAGAAGACATTATTTAATATAAGGCCAGAATTGAACCAAGAATATTTTCATAATAAAAAAACTGAATTTACAAATGAAATGCTGTTTTAAAACAGAGGATAGAGTGCACATCAAATTTGGGTAAAAATTAGGGATGTCCCCTTAAAACAGGTTTGCTTATCAGAATGTTCTAAGCAGGGAATCTTTCAAAAACATGTATATCCCTGAAAGAAAGTGATGAAAGGTTCTTGAAATTAGAATATTTTACAAATATATAGAATTCATAAGATTCACATAAATAGATTTGATAACACCATTTTGAAAGAAAGATAAAGCAACCCGAAAGAAGAAAGAAGGTTCGGGTAGAATTCGTTACGATTTTATCGGCATGATGTCGGGTCTGACGAAGATGGATTAATGAGAGAAAACTGGGGTTTCTCATCACATATAAATCTTGAAGGAATTATGGGGTAGGTTCTTAAACATACCCCATAATTTTCTATTACACATAATAAAGTCATAGTATATAGGACAATATTGATTAAGAGAGAAAAGGAGAGGATCCATTACCTTAAATCTGGTGGTGTTCACCACTTGTTATTAATGACATGGATAGACAAATTAGGATTATTAATTCATAAGTCCATAACCTCTTCTATATGAAATTTATTTATTATAACCCTTTTTAGTTAATTCAAATCCTTTTTGATTAGTTATAAGGTTCAATTTCATTGATCGATCTCATTTGTTTACATGGATTTAAAGATTGGTTCACTTATATTCATGTTAGGATTAAATTCTAGATGAAAGTGGTTGTAAAGAATTGAAGTTATATTATTTAGTTCATATCCAATAGATTACATGGTTTTAATTTTAATTAGGTTACTTTGAGTGATGTTGAATTATTACATATATAACCTTACTGATAACAGTTTTTCTTATTCGGTGAGTTTGATTACCAAGAATGTGGATTGATTTATAACATAATTCATTGTTTATTAAAGGATTACCAAACCAAAAATATGATATATTACATATATAATAATCTAGTTCAACCATGACACACATGGATTCATGACCATAATTAACGATAATAATAAAATTGGTAAACGGTTGTCCTTGAATGTGCTAAATTAGCACATCTCAAACGGTGCTTTCATTTATTTCAAAAAAATGGTGGGGAAAGGAAAGAAGAAAATGAAATATACCACTAGCATGAATACATTCCAGTACATGTATTGTACTGGATTTATCATACTATTATGGTTAAGGGAGGTGAGGAAATAAATAAAAAGAAAAAAAATTACAAGAAAAGAAGAAATTTTGGAAGAGGAATTTACCTCTTGAGACTTCCTCTGAAAACCTCTTTAGGGGAGATTTTTTGGTATTTTGATGAGGATGAGAGATTTTGGACGTTGGGGGGACCTTTGGGAGAGATTTGGGAAGAATTTAGGGAAGTATTGGAGCTTTAGAGGAGTGGAGAGAAGAGGGAGTTAATGTGGGTTTTATAGTGGAGGAGAGGAGGGATTTCATGATATTATAATCCTTAATTGATTATTCCACTTTATCCTTTGTGAAATAATCACACATAGGTGTATCTGGTAAATGTTTTGTTTGAAAAAGTAATTTTTTATTGGTAATTATAGAATGAAATAAGTTATACATCCTTGACCACTAAAATGAAGTAACATAAGGTAAAAAAGTGTACCAAGAGAGTAGTGGAAGGTATTTTGTTGATGGCCACCTCCATGAGAAGCACATGGTATTGAAAAATATATTATTAAATCTATATAATATTAAGTAAAATAATATTACATTGCATAATTTACTATTAAATTTCCCCTTATTTATTTTATGATATTTCAAGAAAAAATATATCATGGTGAGGAAAATAAATCACACCCATAATGTCAGTTAAATGAGTTTTTCAAGAAAACATATTGACAATGTTAAATTTTTCCTGGATTCAATATTTATAAGATAAAACTAAATATTTAATATATTAAATTGTTTATTTATATTTTTTAATTTAGATAAAAAATTTAGGTCACAAAGTATCTTGAATGAAACATAGGTTATATGTTCATACAAATTCATATGGGAGTTACATGAACAATATTTCTAAATATGTTACGGTATGAATTAATATTCCATAGGAATAACTTATTTTAATTTGTCACTTTATTAATATATATTTATTTAAATATTAAATATATATTATTTTTATGTATAAAATAAAATAATTATGTGAGGAAAATCACATGTATTCCTTCTCAGTCTCCCAAGATGATCCATGTTGTCAGGTAATTAGAAAGAATCACCATGGTCGCATGAAATGACTGGGATTGGGACCAGTATCATCTTATGTCCTTGGAAGATCCCCTGGAATTGTAGTCGCATCTAATCCTTGTGGTATTTAATCCCGACCCTAAGATGCTCAATGGTTGTTCAGGGAAATGTAAGGTACAATTCAGGAATAGGAGAGCCCAATCCTATAATACTGTGATCATACATAGAAACATGATGCGAAGGTAATTATTCTACAAAGATAATTAGTTGATTTATCTCGGAAGATGATTTTCTATGTCGTTAGATATATTTCATGGATGGATGGTTTGACTGATCAGGTAAAATAAATTCATAATCATTTAGTACAAAAAATTAATGGTTTTACATTTTAATTTAAATATATAATGCACTTTAATTTTCATGTAAATTTTCATATAGGTTGATTTAGTAGGGAGTAGAGATAGAGACAGAGACATTTAAGATCTTAGTTCCTTGATTAGTGATGGGGAAATACATTGGATTTAGTTACAGTGATGTGTAATTAAACTCACGACTAAATAAAAAAAATATTATGGTGATAAATAAACCATGTTTTAATGAGGTATATTTTTTATATAACTCTATTTATTTGACTTTATATAGATGTTTTAATATTTTAAAAATCACAGTCTATTCAATAACAACTTATATATTCCAATATTTATGAAGTTAAATATGATTATATGGCACTAATGTTTACCATACATGAAATAGATGAGTTTTATTTTGGTTTTTATATTTTATAATTATAGAATAATTACATGTATAATATATATGTTTGATAAAATTCCAAAGACACACATTTTTGAAAAAATAAAATAAAAAATTGATGTTTTTAATATTTATTTTGTATCAAAATGATTATAACTAATATATTTTGTGGATTTAAGGGCTTTACATTGATTCAATGGATTTTTTGGATGGAATTTCATTTGTACTAAACCCTAATATATTTATTTGATATGTTATTGTAATAAAAAAATGATGATTTCTTCATTTTAATTGGTATGTTTTTATGATTATTTGATCCTATATAAGATATATTGGACATGTTGTATCAATTTTAAGGCAAATAATTACATAAAATAAGATTTATAATGATTTTTTTCAAAATTACATTCTACGACTGTTTACTAAATTTTTAAAATTTTGGTAAAAGCTAAAGTCATGTTCAACACCTCATACAAAAGAATTTTGGATTAAAAGCTACATTCATGGTTTCATCCCCATGTATTATTATTATATGGATTTTTCATACTTTTAAATTTTAATGATTTATATTTCATGATTACGTAAAATTTAAATGGGTTTCTTATCAAATGGCGATTAGAGGATGGTTGGGGAATATTATTTAATGTGGTTTATTGGTATTATTATGTGACTTGGAATATTTGTCATCACTTACAATATCTAGTTTCATAGAAAACATGGTTATATAGGTGGGAGATCAATAAATATTTGTTATTCTTGTCATTAGGATATTTTGAGTAGTATCCTATTGTGAATGAAAAACTCAGTCTATGGGCAGTTCTACACATTGAGGCTAGGTTTGAGAATGTTAAGAGGGTATTTTTTTAGTAAAATCATCAATAGGTTATAATATTTCACATTAGTCTATCTAGGACTGTCTCACTGTAACTTAAGGTATTTAATATGATATATAAAATTTGAAAAGTCAATATTATTATTGAGTGTTGATTACAAATTCGGTTATATTATTTCTTTTATTATATTACATACCCATTATTTTCTTTATATTTATTATACTATTTTATCATATCCATTCCATTATTACTGATATATATTCTTTATCAAATAAAATTTATTATGTTACTTATTTCTTTTATCATCTTTTCTTTTCTTGTGTCATGATTTCTTTGTTTATGTATTTGGTTACTTTTTGGTGTTTTTTCTTTCTCATTGTTTAGTTTTTCCCTAATTTTGTTTTCAAAAAGGGTTTCATTTAAATTAAAGAATAAATATTGGAAATAAATTTATCCTTATAATTATTTTATCTTCTTTATCTACCCTTTCTACCTATCTCTTCATATTTAGTTTTTTTATGTTATATTTGTTTATATTATAGAATTTAGTGTTTCATTTATTCTTATATGTAAATCAATTTATTATGATAAGGATATAAATACAATGTGTGGAATCACCATAATATGATTTTATAATTCTTTTAATGTTTGAAAAATTATATTGGTATTTTTTTTCTTATCTATGGATTTCATTTTTTAGGTGTAATTATTATTAAAAATCTCATTATAGAGGAAATTTAAACAACCCCTATAAATGGTCAATTAAATAGTTATAGATTAAAACTCCACTATATGTAGCCAAATTAATTTTTGAGTTTTTGTTAAACAGCCTATAAATACTCTACGTGTTTTGAGAGGAAAAAATTCTTCTAAATTTTAAGTGAATACCACTAATATAAGTTTCTTAAAACATCTTACAAATAACTGCTAAAATTATAAATCTGGAATAAGTTGGACGCAAACACTATCTTTTGCAGTGTTTTTAAAAAACCTTCTTGGTAACTTTTTTTGATATTTTAAACCTACTCCAAATGAAAAATTATTATCAAATATTCACCTATTTAATTTTATTTTTGAATATGGTGTCAGTACATATTTTTTATCCCTTAAAACTAGAGGAAGATTTTGGAAGAAACATTGATAGTGACCAATCTTACCCCAAGATCAATGGCCAACTGGGTCCTTTATTAACTAGGGACCATTATGGTCAACCTGACCACACTAGTGAAACAGAAAATAACTATCAGTTCATTTCTTTTCACTGGCATTGTGGTCCTGAAAAGACCCAATACAACATTTCATGCCACCAGAAAAACCACCTCCCTACATCGAAGCTAAACCACCCTAATACCAACATCCATCTTCCCTTGGGTTTATCTCAGTGATAAGGTCCTACTTCACTATCATGGAAATTTTGTTCATCTAAAATAAATTTACATATGATCATATGGAATATACAATTCAATCCCTTAACCATCTCGTAGTCATAAATTTGTCACCAATCAGTGTTGGTAAAAAATTATGAAGATCAGTAAACTGAGATAAATAAACCATCATTGACATAAAAAACTATTATATATGAATATAATCACTTTAAATGGTCTTTTCTCAATGTTATTGGATGTAAGTAGTCATTGGAGACTATTAAGAATTCATCCCCCACCATTCTTTAATGATAATCATCATATGAGATGACATCCCACAAATGTTTAACTGAGTCATAAAACATATAGTTCGATAGCAAGAACCTATACTATAGAGGCATGTCTAAATATTCAAAATCGAGAACATTACATCATTCCAAAAAAAATTACTATGTGTGCCACCATCCACTGAGAATGATGGATGATGTCGCGGTAGAAATTCCCACAACTACATTTCTATAGAAGGGGAAGGTAACATAGCTCCTTGTTTGGACTGCAAGAAAAACAAGAAGATATCTTGAAAATTAGAATTGGGCCCCAATATAGGATCAATATTTTTTCCACTAGATTCACTATATTAGTTAATACTAGTGACAGAAGGTCATAACCATTGACTCATGGTCATATCCACCCTCTTGAGACAAGACTAAAGGATGTTGTGGCCGAATATCTCTATAATTTTAAAACACACTACTCAGATAATACATATAAATATATAGAATCAGGATAAAAGTAAATTATAGTTACACATCTTTCCTATAAATGAGTGTCACCTCTCTTCCCACGCCTAAATCCACATCTAGGTGATATGAGGATAAAAAAGGATCATAATATACACTACATACTACTCATTTTCTTGGTTGGGTCATGGTAAAGGTCTCATATACCCCAAATAGGTTCTCATATATAGATTGTAAACTTATTGAATAATGGAATACACAATTTAATTTTAAATTGAAATCCCCATTTAATAGTAAAAATTTCATTTACAATTTAAATATTTTCTTCATTCATGCTCATTTTTATGTACAAAGATTACACAACAAGTTAAATGTCTCACAATTTCAAATTTATGAAGGCCCATTCACATTATAAATTTAAATGGGTACTTCACATAATAATGACCTCACCATTAAATCTAGTATCATGATGTAATCATTCATATAAAATGATTTTATTTGTTCAATTTCTATTCTAAATTTATAATTACCTTCTTCCAAAATCAAAATATGAATTCATGTAATAAAAATCATCTAATGTTTCAACCCATGGAACCAGTGATCCATGGATCAAACATGGAATAATTTTTTAATTAAGGTTCCATTTTTTATCTATATATGAAAGCACCATTTATATTAATGAAAAACATTAATCAATCAAAATATTTATTGTGAGAAAAAACATTAATACATGTCCATATATAATAATAAATTAACTCACAAAAATCATAGGAAATACAGAAAATACATGAAACATGGTTTATCTATATGGCATTAAATAATTCATGAAAAATGATCTCTCAAGTTATTATAATGTTGTATGAGATGATACCTCCATCATTACCCCAAAAAAGAAAACTGATCCTATAATAATAATATTAATAATAATAACATCACAAAACAAGTGTGTACCCAAAGATGAAATTAGTATAACTATAATAGGAATAATCCATAAAACAATAACCCATCCCATGAAATTTTAGTTTCCCGTATATGTTCATTTTATAATCCTTGGAAAAGACTCATTAGAAAATTCCAAAACATTTCTTGACTCATGTATAATACCCAAAAAGTAAGCAAAAAGTAAAACCCATCTTTGATACCACTTTGTAGAATATTAACATAGAATCCACTATGCGGTTCCTAAATCATATTAGTCACTTCACCTCAAGCACACCACTCCATAAACCTAATGCTACTGCTAATCTATGAGGTCCTAGGGCATGTCAATGGATAGATTCTTCCCTCATGATAATAGTATAGAAAAATTAAACAATAATGATAAAACACAGAAATAGAAATAAATAATTTTTAGTGAAATAATAAATCATCTTGATAAATGAATGTTGATAACTTCTAAATGAGAATTAGAAAACTCCAAAATTAATAAATACCAGAATATGGGTGTTATTTTCCCTACAAATTGAAGAAATAATAAGGAGTCTATGATCATTAAAATCACATGAAACTCTAGGAGACACGTGATAACATGACATGTGGAAGGTAATGATGATGGTTATGTGATGCTCATAGTCTATATAAGATATCATAAGAACCCTTTGAAAAAGGCTCCATGTTCTTGTGATGTAGTTCTAAACACTCCCCGATCATGTGGAGGAAGCCTGAAATGAACCACTAGGTAACGTGAATTGTGAGGATATAGGTTCCTGAAAATTCATTCAAAATAAATTGTAAAAGAGAAAAAAAATATCCAAAGGAATGATAATCTTGCAGTAATAAAAATCACAAGACACTTTCTGGAGGTTTGCATGAAATTTCCCAAGTTCTCATTGATAAATAACACTCTTCACATTAATACCTTTAGACATGTCCAATACGTCATGTGCTCCCCCATTGGATTCAAGGAAAACATAAGGGTTTTTCCATGAAAATTCCCATTCTTATCCATAATACCATTTAATAGCCACCTAACAAAAAATCATTATGTAGAGTTATTGTATTTGACCATAAAAACTAAATATTACAATATCTAATCCCTTTGTAGAATTTGAAAAGGAAATAAAAAGGGGAATGATGTGATCCTATTATAATTATAAAAATCTTATGATGTGCCACAAGAGATTCACAAGACACTATAATCCCCTCACGTCAAGTTCACCTCACTACACAATACCTTTTGGAAATTTTACCGTTGTTACATGAATGGATTCATAAGTGCACCAGAGAACATATTTTCCCTATTTGGATTTAGAAATAAGCAAGAGGTTTTGTTGATGAAATTAAAATGCAACCCCAAAAGATGTTTTGTTGGTCCCATAGGTCATCCCTGATGGGGAAATTGATTGCCTTTAATAACACTCATGCATGGTCACAAAATTCACAATCCATAGAAAAATAATATAAGAAAATAAAAAGGACAATTATGGAGCCTATTGTGGTTTTAATAATCCTGATCCATGATCATGATCTTCGTATGACCTCACATAAGACCTTCTTAATGGTTGTTTGACCTCATAAAGGCCCCCTGGAATTCCATCCTTGTCTCACAGAATTTCATAAAAATGGAAAAAAAAAATAACATCTGAAAGCCTTATAGCAATAACCATAATCCTGCGAATGACCTTAGACATGTCATCCTAGATTTATGAAATTACCTCGATATGTCTGAATAATTAAAAAAGCTACCTTTATTTAGAAAAATTCAATTAATGTGGAATTTATGGGATGATATCACGAGTACAGAAAATAATGTGACCCCCCCCCCTCCCACTTAAATGACCTACGACAAGGCCTCATGAAAACTCATGATATCAAATATATCCACCAACTATAGCCTGAATTATTACAACACTATCTATAAAAGGAATCATATAATTAGAGTGAAATAGCCTATAAATTCCCCAACCTAGAAAAAATGCATTTAAATTCCCTTGGAACCTCGCACCAACACACCCAAGCATTAGAGTGGATTTCTCTGATCAGTTGATCTCACCACCAATGAATTTTTTACAACACATAAGATCCTGTGAGAAACATGAGCGATCATTCAACATATGTAGGAACATTGTGTGATCACACATAGATCATGTGAAGGAATTCAAGTAGGTCACCTAAAGAACATCCCACATATTTGCTAGATCTCTCAATTCATAAAAAAGATAACATGAAAAAAATATAAGGAATGTGAAATAAAAGGCTAGAACAAAGACTAAAAATTTGGAATCATTTTGAAAATAACATATACGATGATCCTCAAAATCTTCTAATGAACCATCAAGGTCATAGGAAAACACCAAGAAGTATTTCCTAGATAACACGATTATCCTCTGATATGAAATCTGGATTATACAATGTCGTGGGTATGTGATAGTTAAAGTCAAATGGATCTCCCCAGGAATATCTCCCATGTATTGAGAAACCCTCTAGGCTCACCATCTAGACCTCATGATTACCTCTAGATGTGTTTTCCAAATCCTACATTGTAACTAGTTTGTGTCAGTTAAGTCTGATGATAGAATATGAAAAGGTAAACATGTTATTGCAACATCCTACATACTATCTAGCTAGATATTTCATGTCCCACCAGGTATGTAAGCTATATCTTATGATGTCCCATAGTTATATTAGACATATTTTGCGAAGACACCTAGAAAATTTATCCATGGAATGTGGTGCACTCCTGAAATTTCACATTGATTCTCACAATGCACTCCATGTGTGTTATCCAACGTTTTTGATGAAACTAGGGAAAGTCAGCTCGGTCATGAAATTATCTCTAAACACATCGGGTGAGATCATAAAATGGATTCACAGACAATCCAACTGTTTCTTGAAATTTCATCCAAAAAAGTTGGCCTTAGTTATTCAATAAATTTAATATATGACATCTATTTTATGTGATTTCCCTTGAACAAATAAAACGGATCACTAAATTGTATTTTAAAATGTACGTAATTAATCCATCAACATGTCAATAAGAAAATCCAGGCATGTCAGTAATAAAATCTACTAATGTCAATCATACATGGAGGACAAGATAAGAGGTAATCCCAATACATGATAACATTCTCCTGCATCCATAAAGCATAATTTCAGTGTGTAATCCCCGACCGATTGAAAAATAATGAATTGTATTCCCTCTATAACTATGATAAGTAGGAATCCTTCCTAAGGATTGATGTGTATATTAAACAATTAGTAGGGAATTGTTTTCACAAAAGAACCTATTCCACAAGCAATGATACTAGTTATTTGAAATCCCTTTCTTCTCACATAGAACATTGCTCATGATGGATTTGGGAGTTGAAATGAACCTAGAATTATCATCATATGCTTCTCTTAGGACAAGGTAAACCTCAATGTATAATCCTCAGTCAGCAACATAATATTATTTGTCTAGCATATGAGGAAAAACTCAGTGCGTAAGACCCAATTTGCGGCAAAATATGATTTTTTTCCCACATATATGGGATGCCTCAATGTGTTATCCCAAATACATTAAACAATAGATATTTGATTCCTACCATGACATGGATAAGTCAAACTCTTTACTATGGCCGGATCTTTGACTCAAATAGGAATCCACTTCAGTATATGTAAGACCAGGTATCTAATATTCCAATAATCATGAACCAATCCAAATTATAGCCAACTCATTGTTCCTTATCCACCAATATATTGATAAACCATGAAACGATGAGGATTTTTATTCCTTCCATACCTAGGATACATTGGATACCTTCCAATGGCATGAGCTATATATTAATAATCCAATGGGTTTTCCCCGCACGTAAGACACACTTCCAAATTAAAAGAAGCCGATTTATTCTTATCCCTTGATTCTCACATAGAGGAAAAATAATTTGGGATTAGGTTCATTCAACGTAGGCCTAATTTGAATCATGAATCTCCACTATCATGGGAATCCTTGGTGTGAAATACCAAATCAATGGCATGTTATAATTACCCAATATATAGGCATATTTACCTTGGATTATGCCTTAGGGGATTGAATTATCTATAGTGACTCTAATTCCTTCTTTAACAAATATACATAGGATGAATCCTTGAAGTTCGATATCAAATAATAGATTCCCAAGTGCTTACATATATGTCATTTCTGTATGACATTAAAATACATGAATTTAATGAATTTCAAGAAATATTCAAATGATAGGGTGTCTAATATCATATCTATATAGAATAGTTTAACATATTCATTCATAATTACGCTCTCATATGGGAAAATTGTGGGACCCCTATGCTTAAAATTTTAACAATGATTTGTAGAAACAATTTATCCCAATGATGAATATTGATAGGTTTTATGAGTTTAAAGAAACAACACAACATCTATGGGACTCCATTCAGTGAACCCAAGATAAATCTAGACTTCTTCCTTCAGTACAATAGAAAATAATTAGAAAGGTATAAGTTGTTTTTGTTATCCTAAAATTTTTTGTAGTTACCATTCAATAACATAATAAGGTTCCAAATTGTACTGAGGCTCTTATTGAGTGACACTAACCATAAACTTTCCCTTTCCTATAGTCATAGAGAAATAAAGGTTTTTAGGAATTTAAGGAACACATGACTAATTAATACTCCATCCAAAAAAAACAAATCCACATTTATTTCCTTATACCCATGGAAAATATCCTACTCATGCCACCGAATCCCATGAATCCTATTTGGGTAAAGATCACTGACCATCCTTAATACATCCCATTCCATTGATGTTTGGGAGATAATATACGGGATAACTTCATCTTCAATGACATCCTTCAAGGCATGGTAAACTCCAGATAAATGGTGGAAAATAACTCCTTAGAGCATGTGGAATTATTAAAAATTTCCCAGAAAAGATAAGAGAGTGAATGGTAGAAATTTCTAGCTAGGAATAGAGATAATTTCAACAACATGATGAATCAGAAGAAATTTGACCATGATCATTCCACCCTAAGAGAATAGCTATTGAATCCCACAATAGCTCTACCACCCATGAAGGTGAAATTAGATATGTCTCCCAAAATTGTGCATGACCAATATATGTGGGAATAGATAGAAGAGAAATACTATTATTAATCTCTAACTAAATCCTTGACCCTTGGAGATTTCTTCAATGAATCATATAAATTAGAGGATCCCCCCATATGAATCCCCTATCAGATTAATAAGTCATATTTGGTAACTTCAACATGATAATCATGGTATATCCCTTATATAATGATTAATATGACTCTGAGTATGAGTTTCCCATGCTAAATAAGGGAATTAGGGACTTTATGCACATGAATGAAGATATATGGGATAACATGGGCATGGTCAGAACAATTATTTCATTCACGTCCCCTAATATATCATATATTCATCTAAGAAAAATGGGAATGCCCCTAGAAATCCCAAAAATGACATTGAGGGGATCCAAACCTATTTTCTTTTCATCTTTAACATGTTTTCTTGCATGAATGCCTAGCATGGGTTCAATTACCTAGTAATCCCAGAAAACAGGGAAGGTCAGAATGTCCAGCCCCACTAGAAGTAGATGTTCTATCAACCACTTCACAAGAATAGGAACCTTCCACCATAAATTAATCAAATACGCTTCCACATGATAATGATAAACCCCACCTTAGGAAGCATCTACATCTTGAGAAAAAGTACAATATTATGAAAATGATGGAGGTTGTCTAGGACAATATCTTATTCGTTGATTAACTCCATCATTCAAAATAATTCAATGAGGATATTGTTAAAATATTTTAATTACAGTATAATTTCAAGCCATAAGTCACTGCTGCTGAGGACTATCGAATAGAGGCCATGTCATCAAAATTCTGTGTTTCCATCTCATTGACATAGCATGATGAGGAATAATTCATCAAGGGACACATCACTCTCATATATGTTTCTATAGACATAATAATTCTTATATCTGAATTCATCTAATTGATTATGGTTCTAGGAACAATATCTCCCCTACTAAAACCCCCTGATGTTTGGGATATATTGAAGAGAATTTACTCCCAAAAATATAACTATCCATGTGTATGATAATCATGAGAAAAAAACCCTTTGGAATATCAAACTCAAAACTCAATTTGAGGATATCACATCAGATGTGGAGGTTATGTTAATCCAGAAAGACTTTACATTCAGTTTCCTTCTTGATAGTCCCTATATTAAAATCTACATGGTGGTACCATCAAAATTCTATTAATGTCTACAATACTAAATTGATGGAAGGTTCAGAAAATATCATTTTTATAGCTCCCAATGTGATACCTGTGAAGTCACATATACTGAAGCATGTTTCTAAAAATGGGGAGTCAAAAAACTAATAGTGGATAATGATATATAGGTTTCATCACAAAACATGTTGCATAGCTCCCCTTTAAATCTCAAGAGTATGTTTTACAATGACTATTTGATCCCAAAAAATATGGTTGAGGTAATAGAACTGGACCTAGAGTTACAAGAACCTCCTCCACTTAGTTATAGTGTAAAAGAAAATAAACTATGAAATATATCTGCAATGAATCTAGAAGTAGGAGATGATCATTTATCTTCTCATGGCCTCTACCACCATGAAGGTCCATATGATTCTCCCATATTGTTTTCATTGTCTGAAAATTCATCTATAGACTCATATGTAGAATAAGAATTGGATATCTTCATGAATTCCACTCAAACATTTGATGAAGGTATATCAAGTTCCATTGATGATATCAGGCATATAAATCTAGGAACATAAGAATACCCATGAGCTACATTGATTAGAGATACCATGCCCCTAAAAAATAAATATATTTACATTTCATCACTAAAGAAACACTGATATGGTCTTCATAGAAATATATATAAATGACCATAATGAATCTAGATTTTTCTATACACTCTCTCGGCTTAATTGATGACTAGAGAGGCATCAAGCTTGTATCTAGGATGATGCACCCCTCTCATGCCACTAATGTAGAGGTAGAAGATGAAAATTTTATCCAATAAAACATTATCTGAGATGTGATATACCCAATATGGATTTCTAAAATTTTTCTTTGTCATACAGAATAATTGGATGATTAGGGACTTCATTGATTTCAGAGACCTTAATTGAAATTTTCCAAATGATGAATTCCCATTTCATATCACATAATGCATGATCAAAGAAAATGATGGCTTCTAATCTCTTTTCAACATGGGTGGGAATTAAATGTAAAATTAGATAAAGATAACACCTAAATATGAAAATGAAACTACCATTAAGGTTCCCCAAGGGATATTTTACTATCATGTTGTTCACATTGGATTAAAGAATTACAGTTTCACTTATCAGCGCTACATGCATTATATATTCATTCCATTCCTGTGAAGGATAACCAAATATAATGTTGATGACCTGGTTTTTAAACCTCAACAATGATGTGATCACTTCACGGATATTCAAACAGAATTCAACAAGCTACAACAATACAATTTGAAGATTAATCCATTGAAATTCACTTTTAGTATAACATCAGCTAATTTCTTTTGATTTGTGGTATGCCCCCACAATATCATGGTTGGGCCAGAGAAGACTATTATTATTTTAGAAATGTCACCCCCAGAAATCTAAAATAATTGATGGTACAAAATTGGATCCTTTCTTAAATTTTTTATTTAATATCCAATATGGATGGAAATATCTCAATTTACCTAGGTTGAAGAAAAAATGAATATACTACTGATGGGACTGGGACTGCCAAGAAGCCCTTAAAATTATTATTTAGTATCTACTGAACCCACCGGCCCTAATTCCACAAAGGGATTGAAAAAACTCATCTAATATATAGGCACGATTGAATTATCACATGGATCCCTCCTCATATAGAAGAATGATACGAGAACTGAGAAAAATCTCTATTTCCGCAATAAAACAATGATTTGTACAAACACTCAACACTCAGATGTTGATAAGAGATGCCTCACATTTATCTTTATAGTTCAGAATTCATGGAATTACATAAAGCAGCACATATTATATATGGTTTGTCTTCTTTATCCACTCAAGTATATCCTTGGCAGCCCCATGCTAACTAGGAACCTCACCTAATGGTTGATCATTCTACAGCAATATGAAATTGAGTTTATCTCATAGAAGGAGGTTAAATGGAAATCCCTATATGATTTATTTATGTAACATCTCACCTAGAAAATTATGTATGTGGAAACTGAACTCCAAGATGTGGATGTTTACTACACCCATGACACTGCTCATACTTAAAAGATGTATTTCTGCGGTGTCTTCAGATGTCGTATTCCTAAATTTAAAAAAATTCAAAGCTCAGTCGGTTTGGATTAGGTATTATATTTTTTCCCTAAATAAATAATATTTTCCCTAATCTTACTCACTATATGAAGGCTGCACAAATAATGAGGTACAATACCAATCCCTCGTCACTAGCTTGGAACCAGCCTTATAGGTGTATATATCCGACCTAAATATCAATGGGGGTTGAGAACTAGTGATAATGTAGATTAATGGAAAATATTCCTTCAAATAAAAGAAATATAACCTTTCACTGGCTATGTCAGGATAGTAATTGAATAATTCCCTTTTGATACCACATTATTTTGTTTTCCCCAATCACAAAATTCTTATACTGAAGCATTGGATAATGTAACCATAATTCTTTTTTACCCTGATTAAGTGGAAGCATTCCTTCATATCAGGCACCAAAAAATGGTATCAACCATCATCAGCTGTGATATGATGAAATAAGTCAGGTCTACACCACCCCAGAATGTGATGACCTAAAATCATACCCAAGATAGATAGAACCCATAATCGGTTATCTCCAAAATGGGAATCTCCCATAAACCGAGCTAGAAAGGAACAAATTAAACATCATGTAGTAAACTATACCATACAAAATGACACAATTGAGAAAAAATCACTCTATAAACTAGTATTTGATATAATTGACATTAGATAATTTATATAAAGATAGATTCATGCCTTTATAGATTATGTCCAGGTAGGCTCCTACTGCACTCATCATTCTATGAATAGCCTCACCTATACAATTCGGAGGCAGGGTTATTAGTGGAAAACCATGATATAAGACTCTGTGGAATTCACATATAAATTTCATGAATTCCATATCAATGAAAACATCATCCATAAGCCCCAAAATATTATATATGTAGATAAATATTACTAGATATTTTCTGTTTGGGGAATGGATGTTGTGGGGATATATCCCATAGCCACAACTGTGAATGTTAAGTACATCCTTACTAATAATGACATATTTTCCAAATGGGTAATGAAATTTCCTATTACGGAATTCAGGATTCATAATATAATCAACTTTATAAATTCCTATATCATCTCCAGGTTCCGAGTCATTCACACAATATTAATAGATAACAACACTACCTTCTATTCTATTGAGTAGAATAAACTATTCCATGAGTAAAATACCAAGTGTAATCACTTATATCTCTATCATGATGTGTGAAATGGAAATATAGAGGACTTATATAAGAGTCTATAAAATATACTCTAGAAGATAATGAACATGAATAAGACGTTCGTGACAGAAAAACATCTCTATGCTTTATGGGCCTACCATACCAACATGTGTACTAATACACAAGCATCACTATACTCATTGGTGTATAAGAATGATGCTAGGTTACCAATATATTTCAATGTCCCTTTTATCTAAATATATATTTGTGGAAAAATCGTGGGTGATGAGTGATTATTAAAGTGGTTGGATGAATTGTTGTGGCATTATGAGATTAGGTTGCATAAATTACACAATCATAAAGTCTATCGTAATCAAATTTTAGAATCATTTAATAAGAAAGTTGACATATTATCATTCCTCATATTATAAAAGTTGATTACCCTTAGGGAACTAATGATACAAATAAAGAGTCCTTTAATGCAAGAAACCAAGTGGGAAGGGCCTTACATCATACAAGAGGCCTACCAAGTAGATCTTACTCACTGGCCACAATAGTTGGGAAAAGTGTTACACCCCCCCCCACAAATTCAATGTTTTTCTTTAAATAATATCCATAGCAATCATCAATATCCCCTACATTTATATGTAATATGTTAAACTATACGAAATCTCATTTCATATAAGTAAGACTTCGAACCGCACAATGTATTGTGGCCTAACCACGTTATGGTAAAAAATATGGTGCATGTTGTCAATACATTACATGTAGCTACATAGATATCCCAATGGTTGACCTTCATTCAGATTGAACGAACTAAATCATAGAAAAAATAATTTAAACTACACATCATCTCATTTCAAAACAACATGATGTTAAACTATATGGAATATGGACTTACTGTATGATGTCAAAATTCATGAATCATGTACTCACCAAATGATATTAAATTTCATGGGAAGAACTATCTCACTAAAGAATCACCACAAATGAGACAGATCATTGTGAATGATTGATCTAATATTTTAAGCACAAAAAATCTAAATTAAGAACCCTATAATCATTAGGATGTACGAAACACGACACCAAAAATTTAATGTAATTGAATATCTTAATACTTTAAAATACATTTACAATTTCAAATAGGTTATATATATATTTCAATGAAAAAACAACTGAGTTATCATACATTACAAATAATAGATAACTACCTCGATATCCTGAGTTACACACAATAGAATCCTTCTTCGATGGCTTGTGTTAAACGCAATACAAACATTCACCAAGTAAAAATGTATTGTTAAAATATTATTATTTAATATAATATGTTATAACCAAGATGTTAAATTAGTGATTATGAATATTATGAACTATATTATGAAAATATATGGTTTATATAAATATAAAATGAATTAATGGGTTACCAATTAATGAGAAATTAAAATAAGAACCAATTGGATATTAAAAAATATTATTATTTTTATCCTTACAAAGGACTTCTGTCATAATAAACACAATTAATTAATATTTTGTAATGATATTAATGAAATATATTTTATATATTCAATAAAATATTTTATATATTCATCCATTAGGTTTGATAGACATATGATAAGTAGAAAACTCTATTTTACCTATAAAAATGTATATTTCTATAATGGAAATGTTACCGCCTTTTAATGGAGAACTCAATTTGAATATGAATTTTGAAACTATTATTTATTTAATATTTCAAAATAAACTTAATATTTGAAATAAAATAAAAATAATTAGGTTGGGATGAAGTTTTATATTTTTTGAGACATTTTATATTTAATGAATAGTTAAAAATACTGAATTTTAGTTCAAAACTTATTTTTAAACTAGCTAATTTATATGGTTAAATTATTTTATAATAGATTTTAAAGACTTATTAAATAATATTTTTTATAAATTAATACAATATATGTCTTTGTGATAAATTTGACATTGAAATTGATTATAAAAACATAGCAAACATTTGGATGTTTTTACTTTAACAACTCATATTGTCATCTCATCTGTGAGATTACATTTAAATTAACTATTTCAACTTTTTCGATTTGAATTTTTAAAAATGGATTCCATATTGGGAATCAAAATAATTTAAAATTTATAATAATACCAATTTTTTTCTCTATAACATTATTGAAAAAAATTATAATTAATTAGAATCATTAAGGTAAAATTAAGCTTAATAAAGGACTAAACCTTTAACCTAGGGACCCAAACACCCTAGAAACTATTCAAACACAAATATTTTGGAAATAATTAACCTATTTTCCTTACACTATTTATTTTTGTTGTTTTATAAAATATTTATTAGGTAAAAACGTTGGTACCCCTAACTTCTTTTCATAAATACCATGTGATTCATTTTCTTCCCTTATAAAAAGACACCACCTATCTCCATTACTCTCACCTCCAACCCCAATTTGTTTTGCAAAATTTCTTACAAAATAACTTAAAATAACTTCTACCCTCTACCTTGAATCCTCCCTTTTTTTAAAAATCAATCCAATGAATCCTTTTGGTATAAACCAAAAGAAGTTACCTGATTAAGAGGTAACATCTTCTCTCAAACACTCTAGTTTTATTCCCATTATCCAACCCCTACTACATTATTATTCTATTATATTATAAAAAATTTATCCTCAATATAAAAGGATATTTCTTATTCTAAGGTTTATACCTACACATAGACACAATTTCATCTAATGGGTAACGAACAAACTGTTTCCGTCTACGATGAACTACTCCCTCACAAATATTGATTGTTCATTTTTCCCTTACCAATTATCTTGGTGTCCATTATGATGGAAAATATTTTTATATATGATATATATCATATTTATTACTTTTTAATACATTCATTACATGTACCATTAATAATTTCTATTTTATTTTTATACGATAACATAATTTGAGGATGTGTGGACTGCCACCCCCGCAAATCATTTTGATTCATTCACACGATATATGGAATGTATAAAAAATTATAATTAAAACTATGTTAAATAAAAAAATTGATATTAATGACACAAATAAATTTCAATATATATATATATATATGATTTAATTTATTTCCATTCCACAAACCTAAAAAGTTATTAAATTATTTGTAGATGTGTGGAATATCCCTCCCTTACATGATGTGATTAATTTTTCAACAATAAAATTATAAATATAAATATATATGATTAAAAAATATATTATTATGAAATAATTATAATTTTGGAATGGTATGGTCTTACTTACCTTCTTTCCATAATGTTCATTTAAAAATAAGAATGCTGAACTTTCGTACATACGATCTACCCTCTCCATGATTGTAACATTGATTCATTCATCATAACCATATATAATGATTGTTTTCAAAAGAATAATTTATGTATAAATATTATAATTATTTAATGATTATTATTTTTGATATGTTATATAATGACCCCTTTGACCATAGTTGGCCATCATAAGTTATTTTTGACACATAAACCAAATTTTGTCGAAACACCCGATGTCAATATAATTTCTTAAGTAGTTATATAAAACATAATAAAAAGTGAAATAAGAGTTATTAATAAGATGAAATATCTTATAAATAAATTAGAAAATTATCATAAGTTTATTATATAGTAATTTAAAGTAAATTAACCTGAATGGAATCTCAATGTAATGGACACTCATATCACTGTTTAAATCTCTGAGATAAATATCATGTTCACCACATTCATATTTTGTGTGGTATATCTAATTCCCCTTTGGTTTTATTATATCATTAATCCTTTTATCTTCATTGTATATTAAATATTCGTTTATATATATTCCTTCACGTGGTTTATGATTTAATTTGTGTCAATTTGGTATAGGACATTTTGGAATTTTAATAATTATTTTCCTCAACAATAACATTAATGATATTTCTATTGTATTTACAATCGAGGATATTATTTGAATATTGTTAAATAAAACTATTCATGATATAATAATCTAGTCATTCATTTCGTTTTTCAAATATTTGTACCCATTTACCACTCTTTGATACTCATCATGTTTTAGAAAAAAAATTGAAAATTTTACATTATTCCTCTCTTGGTAGGAGAAATTATTTTATTCTAAAACCCATAATTTATTAAAATTCTATAAAAAACTGTTTTTAAAATCATTTGGAAAAGATATTTTGACCCTTTATTTCTTTTACTAGTGATTTCAATGTAATATTCATTCCTATTTCTAAATAAGGAATCTTTCAATCCTTTTTAGCACGAAAAATGAATATTATTTTTACCTTATACGAAATGTATGGTTTACCCAGCATAATTCCTTCAATGATTAAATTTCTTGTTAAATGGATACTTTTTATAAATTTTTTTGAAAACATTATTTTCTATAAAATAATTTATCAAATGGTTTTTCAAAACAAAAATATATTTTCTTAATGAATGTTTTTAAAAGATATTTTTATAAGGATTCAATTAATCAATGATAGAAACCATTGATTTTACACTAGTTAGGGTATGTTGTATTAATACAATCCTTAATATTCATATGGATTGTTTATGATTGATTTACAGAAGTAAAATATTCAAATTCATATCCTTCATTAATTTTATTACAATTGATATATTCGATTTCCTATGATCATGGAACATTTCATTTCCCCTAATTGTCCATAACATTTATCATGGATATGGTGATTTCATAAATTGTATACCATTTTTCATATGGTGGTATCTTTGAAAAATATTTTATTAAATGGTGAAATATCTATAGATCTGTGTACTTTATTCAACATGGATATTTGATAAGTCATATTATTTATTCAATATAAGAAATTCATTGGAAACGTAAGACACAGATTGAGTACCATTTAAGATAAGCCCCATGTGTTGGGGACTGGTTTATAATATACAATCAATGCATCAATAGTCTCATGAAATGAAATATTTGGCAAGACACTCTATATGGGTTTTTACCCAATAAGTAAACCCTACATTGAAAGTTCTTGAAGGTACTGATTCTATGTACCTTGGAAACATGGAGTCAAATAACAAAGCACTTTCCTTTTTTAACTTTAATTACTATTCATCCATGAGATTATCCGTCGACATATCTATGTATAAATTTTATTTTTAATTCATAAATTAAATGGAATTTATTATATTTTCATACATTTCCATATTTATTTTTCCTTAACAAGTTATTTGAATGGAATGTGTTTCCATTTGTTATCTTTTCATATTGTTTATCCACCTCCCCCATAGTTTCATAAGTATATATTATGTGTGTTCTATTATATAACATTCCAAAATTATTAATATCATAGATTCAATATTCCTTCCACTCTACCTAACCTTTACCGTTCATTTGATTTCTTCCATATTTTCTTCCTTTCCCAAGGAATCCAAGAAGTGTACTATGTAAGATATATATCGATTTCCTAGATGAAATATAGTTATATTCAGAATTTTTTATTTATTTAGAATGATGGAAAAAATATGTTGTAATTAGTGTATTCTTTTCTCATGTTTGTATCTGGTTTACCAAGACTACTAAACTGTAATTACTTCATGATTTAATACCTTGTAATTATGCTAATGTAATTTGTAGCATGCATTGGTTACAAGCTATCTAGGGTTGGGTGCTATATTTGGTATTAGAGAAAGTTTAGTAGAAACCTTGGGAACTAGATTTAGGAATATATAGGTTAGATAACATAACCCAAAGGTTTAAATATAGGATCTTTATATAAGAACATCCTATAATTTTTGTAATGAATATATTATATGGTTATTCATATCAATTCATATTTTTTTTGGATAGTACAAGTGAATGTGGTTCTAGAATATATGTAACATGGTGTAATAACATTGCAAATGTGTTCCGATCCTGACTTGGGGTAACCAGGAACATGACAACGAGCCTTACTACATAGCATGTTTGACACTCCTGGGTGATATGATTCGAATAACTCATATATTCTTTCCAAACCAATTTAATGAATTGGGATAATGAAAATCAATATCCTAGATTAAACCTAAGGAATTTTAGAGTTATTATAAGGTGTTAGGATTTAGAAACCCAATAGATGATATTATAGTTAATCTATAGACCAAGGAAGGACTAATTTTGTATGAAGTATTTTTGGGATTCAATGATCTAATTATAGTAGAATTGTACCGGTGGTATTTTGGAAATAATACTCATGAAAAATTTATGTAATATGCTTGATTTTGTAAGAATATCTTTTAGAGTAAAAAGGTTATTTATAGAATAATGCCTTTAAATTTATATAGACGTAATTTTAAATGTATAAATAACCCTTCAGATTTATATAATTAGTAATGTAATCACAATTATAGTCAAATATGATTATTATACATTATAAAAACATTAATTAATGAAAACCATAGTCATGAGTCTATTTACTGATTAAATTTCAAGGATGTCCATTCAATTTATAATTGTAATTATATTAATATTGTTCTTGAATAGTACAACATGTAATTGGAGTGACAACAAATCAAATCCATAAAGGCATTTCTTCTTCAAGTCATTACCGAAGGATGATAAATTTCTCACACCAACCACTAACCTATGCAATGTCCTTGTTGCTTTTTCACTATTTTTTGTTAAAATATTTGAAGAATAAATGTTAATAATAAACCATTGGTATCAAATTTTCGGATTATATATTAATATTTGAAGCATATTGGTTTTGGAATACAGTTAAAGAAAAATAGTTATACTTGTAACTCTTTTATATCCCTTATGATTAATTAAAAGCTTTTTTTGGTTATTCTAGCACAAAAAGTCATTTTTGGTAATTAATTTCTTAGAGTAAAGTAATGAATTATAATTTTATCAAAGCATAACCAAATTTTAGGATAAATAATATAAAATATATACTGATCAATTAAGTATATTTCCTTGTATTCCTATTCAGTAAAATAATTATGAAAAATTAGGAAAATGACCAAAAATTAAAATGTTGTCCAAATACATTAATTTCGGTTGATCTAATGGTCTTCTAAATCATCTCCGATTTTTGGCTTTACGGACCTCAATGTTCTATTTGTCATTAAATTGTTTTTGATTTATGATCTCAGTCAATATCTATATGCATTTATTATTTTCCTCCCACAACAAATCTCTACTTTCCTCTAATGATCTCTATCATAGAGACCTGGTTATAGGTTATTCCATGTTAGCATTGTACTTCCCCTTATATATTTTCTAGTGTAATTTTTCCAAATTTTTCTCATGGTGTGGGATTTAAATATAAGAAATATTAAACAATATATCAACATTATGGAAATTAAATAGTGACGTCACAATTTAAATAAGGTGGGGAGAATGTGACACCCAGAAATTCTAATGTAATAATCTTATATTTGATACCCTGCATGACATGTGATACCAAGAACCTAAGGTAATATAAAATCTAGATACATTATAATATATTTACTATTAAAAATAGATTCTATATATTTCAATGATTGAAACACAGATTTAGCTAGCATTACATGTAAGAGTGACCGTCCACAATATCATGTGTTACACGCAACAGTGACATTCGTTAATGACTTGTGTTACACGCAAGATCATCATTGAAGAAGTAACAATGTATTGTTAAAATATTATTATATAATATTAAATGATATAACCAAGATATTACATTATATTTTATTAATATTATTAACTAACTTAAGAAAATATATTATTTATATATATATAATTTTAGTAATTAGTTACGAATTAATGATAAGTGAAAATATGTACCAATTAGATTTAAAAAGAAATATTATTATTTTTTATGATTCCTAAGGTGTTTTGTATTAATAAACATAATTAATTTAAATACAATATAATTACAGTAGATATAATAATCTTGTATTTGATACCATGCATGACATAAGATACAAACAAACTCAATTTTATACATAAAAACCTATATTTTAATAATGGCAAATTTACTACCTTTTAATAGAGAAACCATTTTAAAAAAAGGAATTTTGAATAATTAATTTATTTAATAATTTAAAATAATCTTTAATTTTATTTAGAAACTTAATAATTTGGGTATGTTGATTTTTGGATATTTCTCTGAAACATTTTATTTTTAATGAATAGTTATAACTATTAGATTTTAGGTCAGAATAGTTTTTTCATCTAATTTATTTATAAGGTTAAATTAAATTTTTCATTGGTTTTAAATTTTTATTTGATAATATTTTTATCAATAAATACAAATTTTTTCATTTTAATAAATTTCACTTTGAAATTGATTATATAAACATTGCAAACTTATAGACATTTTTACTTTAAAAACACACATTGTCGTCCCGTCTGTGGGATCAACATTAAATTGCATATTTTCACTTCTACGATTGGAATTTGGAAAATTGGATTCTATATTTAAAATCATATTGTCTTATTATTTTTAATATTATAATTTTTTTTACCATAAATATTAGTTAAAATAATTTAAATTAATTACAATTATTAATGTAAAATTATGCATTATAAAGGAATAAACCATTAACATAGGGGAAAATGACCTATCTAGAAGTAAAAAACCCATTTTTTGTACATAAATCATCCATTAACCTTACATTGTTGATTTTTTTGTTTTTATATTATTTTTGTAAGTAAAAAATGTAGGTAAACCTAAATTATTTTCAGAAATAACAAGTGGGGCATTTTCCTCCATTATAAAAGACAACCACCTCTACACATTAATCACACCTCTCCGACCACATATAATAGGAAAATATATTCCCAAATATATTCCCAAAATACCTATTTTATACCATGAACCCTCCATTTTGGAATAATGAAATCCAAATATGTTTTTTGGTTCAAACCCAAAGAAGATACCTAATTAAAAGGTCACACCTTCTATCCATCTCTCTAGTTTTATTCCAATTACCCAACCCCTATAGAATTATTATTATATGGATTTATAAAAAAAATAGTATCCTCAATATACTTGGAAGATTTTATGCAGTGGGTTATTCCTACACCTAAAGACAATATAATGGGTAACAAACATATTATTTTTATATATGCCGAACAACAACCTCCCAACATGATGATTGTTCATTTTTACCGTGCCTCCTCTCATGGTGGACAATATCATGGATACTATATTTTTTGTATTATATATTATATTTATTATTTATTTAACCATATTTAATCATCTTATTACACATACCAATAATTTATTCCATTTTATGTCAATATGATAACATTGTTTGTGGAAGTGTGGACTACCACCCCCTCCAAGCAATGTGATTCCTTCACATGACACATGGACTATATAAAATATTTTTAAAATTAAACAAATGAGACATAAAAACATATATATTATATTAATTACATAATTAAATTTTAGGATATATATATATATATATATCATTTTTTATTACCCATTGACACACTTATAATGTGAAAAATTTATTCATAGATGTGTGGACTACCACCTCCTCGACATGATGTGATTCCTTTTTCATAAAAAAAATTATATATATAACTATATATATTTAAATAATTATTTATTTATGATATAATTATAATTTTTTAATTATAAGGTGGTACTTACCTTCTTTTCATAATGATCATTTAAAAATAAGAATGTTACTCATGCATACGTTGGATCTACTGTCTCCATTATTGAAACATTGGATAAGTTTTCATAACCATATGTAATGATTGTTTTTAAAAGTATAATTTATGTATATATATATAAATTATGTCATTATTATTATTCTATAGAAGTTATATAATGACCCCTATGACCATAGTTGGCCATGCAATGTTATTTTTGAGACATTAAAGGAATTTGGTCAAAACACCTGATGCAAACATAATTAATTATGTAGT
This sequence comes from Viscum album, assembly GCA_963277665.1. NCBI lineage: Eukaryota > Viridiplantae > Streptophyta > Magnoliopsida > Santalales > Viscaceae > Viscum > Viscum album. Next base: position 184,375,835 of record OY728133.1, on the reverse strand, counting down.
TGTATACAACATAGTAAAAAGTGAAATAAAATAACTAAAATCATAGAAAAATTATTAATTAAGTGTAAAATTATCCTATGATTATTATAAAATAATTTAATGCGCATTCTCTTTAAAGGAAACTCAAGGTAAGGGATTATCATCTCACTTTTTACATCCATGAGTTAAATATCATTTTCACCACATACATCTTTTGTGTAGCGTATATAATACCAATTTTGATATATTATGTCATTAATCCTTTTATCATCTTGGTATATTAAAATGTTGTTTAATATTATTCTTTTATGAGGTTTATGATTAGAAATGTTTCAAAGTGGAATGAGACACCTTGGAATGTTTAAAGATTATTTTCCTCTACAACAACATTAATAATCATTCAATGGTATTTCCACACGAGAAGCTTATATGAACATTTTTTCAGTAAAACATTTCATTCACTTATACTTTGGTTAATCTTTACCATTTTCATGTATTAGTACCATTTTCCACTCTTTTATACTCAACATGTTTTAGAACATATTTTTTTAGAAAACCCAACTTCATTCCTCTCTTGGTCGGAAACCAATTTTCTTCTAAAACCCATGTTTTGTTTAAATGTTCGCAAAAATGTTTTAAAAATGATATGTAAATGAAATTTTTACCCTTTTTTCTTTTTCCAATTTAATCAATTTAATCTTCTTTTCACTTTCCGAACCAGGCATATCTCAAAACTATTTACCATGAAAAAGGATTTTTATTTTTACCTTTTAAATCAAGTACGGATTAACCCACTGTGATTCCTCTGAAGATTACTTTTCATGTTTAGAATGTTAATTTCCAATGATTTATTATTTAAAATTTCATTTCAAATTAAGGATTAAAAAAATGTTAAAAAAAAGGATATTTTTCTTTAATACTATTTTTAAATGATATTTTTGTTTCTATAAATCAACAAAAACAATTATTTATTTTACTCTAATTAGGATATGATTTATTAATATCATCATTAATCTCATCTAGAATGGATATTATTTATTTATCTAATGATAAAATTCACATTGATAACCTTTATTTCATTTAGTCCCATTGAAATAATTAATTTTCTATGATCATTGAAGAATGAATTTCCATTAATTATCCATATAATTTATCATGGATATATTTTGTTCCTAAACTGTATACCATTTTTCATAAGGTGTTTAATTTGGAATTTATTTTATTATTGGGAAACATTTCTAGATATGTATAATTTATTCAATATGGATATTTAAAAATTAATATAATTTATTTGAAATGAGGAATACTTCAGATAGATAAGATATGGTTTTGGGACCAATTAAGGTCAGCCCTATGGTGTGTGGATTTTTTTCTGAAAGACCCTTGATGCATCAGTAGTATCATGAGACAAAATAGTTGGATTGCAGCCTTATAATGGTTTTAACCAGATAGATATACTATCTTTTTAAAGGCCTTAATATTATTGGTTTCACGTACCATAAAATAAACTAATGCAATATTAAATCACTTCCATCATTTAGTTTTAGATATTGTTAATTCATGAGATTTTGCATCGACATATTTGTGAATATATTTCATTTTCAGTTCATCAATTAAATGGAATGTGTTTATAATTAATAACATTCAATATTTATTTTCACTTATCTAGTTATTTTGATAAAATTTGTTTTCGTTTAATACATTTCAATATTGTTTATGCACTTCCTTCTCAATTTTTTGATTATGTGGTATGTGTGTTCTATTATTTTCTATGACATAATTATTTACCTTATCGATTCATAATTTATTCCTATATACATTACCCAAACTGAGAATTTCAACTTAGAATTATTATGTTTTCCCCATGAATCCAAGACGAAAACTATGAATGAGATGCATGGATTTTCAAGATGTAATAAATTTATCTTTGATGTTATTTATTTATTTAGAAATAATAAAAAATATATAGTAATTATTTTGTTTTTTTCTCTTGTATGTATCCAGTTTAACAATATTATTAAAGTCTTGTTCTATTGAAATTATATTCCTTATAATCATGTCAATGTAATTAGTAGTATACATTAGCTCAGGGATATTTTGGTTTGGGGTGCCACAAAATTCTCATATAACTGTGTGACTATCCACTACACATAGTAAGTCCCTCCTTCCAAGAACTACATATGGATTGATTCATGCCATCATAGGATACGTATTGAGTCCTAAAACATTATTTTTGGTCCTATCGATAGTGTTACTTCCAATTCACATAGGGCATCCCTCATCCTCACTACAAGATGTTAAACTACATGGTTGGTGTCCATGATTGATGACATTAAACTACATGGGTTACTAGAATTATGTATAGATTTATTTTAATTACAAAAATATATATTTCAATGTCTAAATACAATATCCTTGTCTATCCACAACATGATATAAAATTCCCATGTACTATGCTCAATATCTTCTATATAGGGAGAAGAACTATTTCATTTCATTTTTACTCATACCAAGACTAACTCACATGATATTAGGAATTTCAGTAAGGGATTCCCCACAAAACAATTCCTAAGGACTCATAAAATGTTTATAACTGTCCTAAATGCAATTAATTAAAAGGAATATCATGACTACTCACTAACTAAAATTAAACTTGATTGTTTATGTCCTTTTCCTGATATAAAACATCAAATTCTTGTGGACATCGTCTAAGAGGACCTCTATCATTGGTGTCGGTATCCTAACACACCTCCATTCAAGAACTAAATTTTCATTTATTCTTGACATCAGGGTAAATGTAGTGATGGACTAACCTCTCACCCTAGGTCCAGTAACAATAGATAAACATTAAAATCCACCATCCATTCATATATATTCTACATTGATAAAAATATTCTCATGTAATTACTACATGTGTCTATATTCCTATTACTATTGGATGCATTTTTATTCCCTGATTTCCATCCATGGATCTAATTGTAATACCCCTTTTCATGTTATGTATCCAATTTCCTTACTACATATTGACAAACTACATGGTTCATTGTGAAAAATATGTGGCTTGATTCCTATCATCAAATGATATGTAGTGATGATCAAATATCAAATATTAGGCCCAACCACAACAATCAAGGGAAACAATTACCAACTATATGTATATGGTCAACCAACATAGAGATTTTACGATTCAAGAACTTAATGTGTCTTGATTCCCATCATTACAGGATATATAGTAATTCTTGGATATCTGATCCTAGGACCAACATCAAAAACTGATAAAAATATTTACCCCAACTGAATAGGTGATGATCTATACAAGTCTATATGTACAAGTCAGATATTCATGCTCCCTAATTGTGTATATAATATATCATGCACAATTTTCCATGTTAGTTCCCACAACATTATTGAATTATGATTAAACTACAAGGAAAACAACTTGGTAACAAGATATTAAAACAGGACCAAAAATATTTCATTAACGCGTTATGTTAAACTGCTACAAAAATTTCATTACCGCATAATGTTAAAATATATGGAATCAAGTACAGCCATTCTATGTGATGTTAATAAATTCATAGCATCATCTATTATTATCCCTCGTAAAAGGACCAAAATATCCTTACACTAGTAAACCATACTATGGGTTGATTCCACCATCTTTTAAACTCCTCAATTCATAAATTGTACTTTATGTCCTAAGCACCTAATGTTTCCTCAACCCTTTCTTAGTCCTTGGAAAACTATACCTAGCTTTAAATGAAGAATTTTTTAATATTAATGTAAGCCTATGTATCTAGATTATTCTCTTATGATCATCAACCAAATGTGTGACTCTACAAAAATAGTGTTTCTGATCCTTGTGAGATATAATTTCACCATGGTAGAACTCAACAGCAAAGAGTGTTCTAGTATATTTCTAGTATTACTATCCCATTTCTTTTCTCGGGAAATGATAAAATCGATCCATTACATTTAATATTTTCACCTCCTTCTCAAAAGGATGTTAGATTTTTCTGGACTCTTGGAATCCTATTTGGGATCTTGTGTATTATCCCCCATATTAGGTCCATGTGTTTTGCGTCCTTAAAATACATGCACTTTGGTCAAATATATTTGACCTTATATGTTATCCTATAGTGGTCCAAATTGGAATGCGTTAAAATTATAGAAAAAGAGACACAAAACATGTCAGGTTGAATACCATCAGAGGTTGGCTTGATAAAAATTCAATACTCACTCTCTAAACTCTTAATCTCCATAATTTAGTAATTAATTTGGGAAAAAATAAATAAGGTGTAAAGCTCATAGTGTTTACACTTTTTCCATATTAAAAGACAACATATTCTCACTTGACCCTTGGGTTCCAAAACATTCTAGAGTAATGATTTTTAATATCTAATTGTTGTGGTAATATGTTTTTTATGAGGTGTCCGAAATTTTAGGGTGCTAAAACCATTTTGGATCTTACACATTCAAAAATATATATTGTATTTTAGCACCTAAATTCACCATAAAGCTTCTGTGGACCCTGGAAAAGGAATCATAGATTAAATGGACCATTTTATTTCCTAAAAATGTATGTATATGGCTCTTACATATCTGCCTATGGCCGTCAACAAAATGAGTTTCTAAAAAAATTGGATTTCTGATCCTTGTGAGCCCTGATGTTAGTACGGAAGAACTCTACACCTCATTGTGTTCTAAGAAAATATATGAATGATTGTCCCATAACAACCTTATAACTTGAGTGCTTTGGATAATGATTTATAATACACATTCTAGACTCTCTAGGAATATTCAACATCCTCGATGTTACATTTTTGTTTTTTGAACCCTTTCCTAAATAAGGAATGTGACACACCATACCCGAACCTTTCATGGCCCATTTCTCATGATTTGAAACCACAATGTATAGTTATCGATCATCATAATTATGATATGAATGTTCCTAGTGTGTCAGAACCCTTCCTGGATAGCTTTCATCTACACCATACCTCATCATCCTGATATTGGAGCCTTCATAAATAATTAATTTCCCTTATAAATGTGTTTATATCATCAATGTTTGACTATTCTGTTGATTAATAATGTCTTTAACCTACCATGTAAATACATCTCCTCCTTGAATGAAAGGAACATCAAACCATGTGATCACTGGATACACAATCGACAAACCTTTCATTAGAGGGTATTATGGGTCATCCCCAACATGTCTTCCACATCCCATATTCATCAACTTAGACTTTTGGTTTATTACTTACATCACCCATATTCTAACTAGCAAGGTGGTCCTAAATTCCCTAGTATTTAACCCTCAACCTTTATTGCCCCCATAAATATTATATAACACTTCTAAAATACTATAAAAATATTTATTTGACAATTCTAATGACGTATAAGGGATTTGACATACCAAACAGAGGCTTATTCTCTTTGTAGGAAAGGAGGTCTAATCCTGATGAGCTTCGGCAACACCACCAAAGAACTGCAAACCATAGGGTGTTTTGGGTCATTAATGGCATGTATACACCATATTCCGTGATCATATATTAGTAAGAAATTAAACTGAAAGGCATCCTAATGTCCATGTTAAATGAAAATAATCAATTGTGGTATATGTTTTGAGCTAAAACACTCTAAACTACAATGATTGAACATAGGAGCTAAAATACCATATACTATATATATATAAGGTATGAGGGAAAAGTACCTAACATGTAGTGATGAAATAACAGAGTTAAAAGAAACAAAAATACAATGATAGAATGTCTAATCTAAAATACCATAAACTACATCATTTTATGTTCTATGTTCAAAGAACCTAAACTATAGAAAAACTATGATTTAATCAAAAATAATGGAAAATATTGTATGTACCACCATATGGACATATAAAAAATAAATCTACTCTCCCCAAGACAATCGACTTTGATAAAAAAAAAGACCATTCTCCCTCCAAGACATATATCATGCCCAAATTTCCCTTATTTTAATTAGGTAATATGAAGACATCTTGAATAAACATATCAACGAACAATCACATGTTGGTGGGAATTAATGATCATTTCTGAAGAAGAATATATTACAATATAAATATTAAAATTCAAGAATTCAGGTTTACATGATAGTATAAAAAGGATGAGTATCATTGGAGATTCATATAACATCAGATTAGTGAAAATTCATCATCATAATGAACGAATGGGAAATTGGATAACAACATGAATGGTTTGGAAAATCCATTCAACAATAGCATACTAAATAAATAATCTCAACCTAAATAATTATCTCACATAAACATAAAATCCATGGAAATTTTTCAAAGTTATAACTCCATCACAACATGTTCTAAGAGGATTTCATTAACATTTCATGCATCTACACTAGAGAGGTAACATATTGATCCTATGGGTTAAGAGACCGAGTTACAACTTTCACAGTCTCTTGTAACATCTCTTCCTTGGAAACAACATTATGTCTTTCCTTCTCCACCATGTAAATAAGTATATGTTTCTCTAGTAAAATCTTGTCTAATATTTGTAGTGCATGTTGGAACTACGATACATCTTTTTGAATAAAGTAGATCTCAAATTGAATATGGATGATCATAGACTATAGATAGTAAATTTAAATCTTCCCAATTTTGAACAAGTCTTTATGAGTTGTAAAGACCACCACACATCAAGATTTTTACTTTGTGGCCCCATTGCAGTTATGATTCTTTGAAGGGTAATCCCTAATAGCTACGACCCTTAATCCATGGACCCTCATCAACTATCTCAGAGAGATCACCTCCTTCACCTAGATGTGGAGGGTGGTATAATAAAATCTCTTATATCAAAGGTTATAAAACCTAAAATGAAGCCTTCCCAACTTATCCATAAACCCTTCCATGGATGTCCTTGAAACTGAGGACCAAATCTCCCTCTCCATTTTCCTATACATCAATTAGTTTAATGAACCAGACCTCGGGCCCTAATGAAAGATCATCCTAGGAATGGGAACATTTTTATGGATAGAGTTTCTTAAAGAAATAGCCATTATCATTATTTTGGACAATGTGGGAAGGGAACGTGCCTCAATATTGGTTGATCTAGTCGTAGGAACCATCAAGGGAGTAGGGACTAGATGCTCTGAACTTCAGGGTGAAGAAATTGCATCAAGAGAACATCAGTCTGTCTCCCAAAAGATGAATCATATGATATCTCAAAAGAACCAATGAATATGACTAATGTTAGAAACACACCTTTCCTAGTGTTTCACAAGAATCATCCATTACCCTGACTCCATCTCTAGGTGATGAGGGGTCACCATCTTGAGACGAGTGTCTTTGTATCCCCATTTTCTCTCTTCATGAAAACATACTTCACTCACAACCCTTGAGAGATAAAGAAACAATATATAATTTCTAGTGATATGACAAAAGTTAAAAAAGTTTATAGTTTTGAATAAGTATTTACCTAATCCAAAACATTCTTCCATAATTGATAACTTTGTAGTAGAGTAGCTAACTATGTAGGTATCCTTCAATATTTCATCCACCAAAACTGGATAAAGTGGTGAAATAACTAGTACATCAGTAGTAAGACATGAGAATGATTGAGTCTGCACATCAGCAACCTTCATTTCTAGAAGGGTCGGTCCTAAGAGTGAAGTGTCTTCTAAATCAATAGAATTCTAACATTAATCTTTAGGAGTGGATACATGTTCTTATTTGTGAGCATAGAGAGTACATGCACATTGTTGAAAATCAAAATCTATTTCCAAAATAATCTAAAGTGAGAGAAGAGTAAAATGACACACTTACTTGAAGATTCTGAAGGAGAAGACATGAGCAATTTATAGTGCTTCCTTTTCCTCTTCCCTTCCATGGAAGGCTCACTAGAAGGTACTAAAACTAAATATATTTTTCCAGAAATTGAAATTTCCTCCTTCATATAGGCCATTTGACCCAGGGTACCCTAATCATCAGTCCTATTATCACTACCAAATTATTATCCCACAATTGTACCATGGGGATGACACTCTGATTATGGAAAGACTAGATTATTTTCTATATCCTCCCACTATATAAAAAAGGACATATGTATGGAAGAAATGAATCAAGGTCCCATTAATAAAAAGAAATATTTCAGCATTATCACTTCCTCTACAATAGTTAAAACCATGTTAATCCTTTAAAATATTTATCATACCTTTAATAAAACTATGGTAGACTAATAGGGAATAACATATATAACCTATGACACTTTCCAAAACTATTAAAGGTCTCAAAAAAAGGACCTAACCTCCTAAATCATGTCTTTAAAAGTGATTCCTAGAGGGCGGGGACATAGGAAACCCTTCCAAAGGCTACTCTAATTGGAACAGTATACCCCAAGGTTCAACCTCTTAGTTATACATCTTCCAATACATCCACTATAAATATGTTATAGGATATAATAACTCAAATTCAGGTTCACCCTATATTAATACACTTGATGTAGTAACAACATTTGTCACTCCAACCAGGGATGATAAATGCCTTATTTTATTACCGGGTACTTTTATGGTTGTTAGTCCTATCAAATCCAATTTCATTCTCAGCCATATATTTTCCTTGGAATACAATGTTAACTAATAAGATTCACTAACCAATTTGGATAATTTTTTATTAGGATATGAGCGAATTCAGTATTTAGTATAATGTAGGGATAAAACAATTTTTTCATCACTGGGAGATGGGTTTATCTCAAAATGAGTATCTTCCGTACTAAATATCACCCAAAATTGGTGATCTACCATTATATTCTCCTCATGAAAAAATAAATAGATATTTTACATCTTTATTGGACACATAGGAACTAATGGATAATCTATCGATGAGTGTACCATTGATAGAGATGGTCCTTGATAATATGAATGGAAAGGATTCCCTTGTGAATTGACATCATATGAGCATATGTGTAAAGGTTGACCCCATCATCATCAACTATATCACCCATTAGTGTTATCCCATAGTTTCTAAAAGAGAAATGATCATAGAAAACTCATATAATATATACACTACTTTCCTGACCCATCTGTGTATTATTTTGTACCCCAATTATAAACTACTAGATTGGTTTAAGGAAAACATTGTGGATAACCTAGAAGTTTACATATTTATATCCTCCTTTATGAGACCCTCTCCCGCCCTATAATACTTGACAGGGGACCTTGATCCTATAAGGGGATTTTTCCAATGTAAATATTGTGTAAAATTTGATATTGTTCTCTATCACAACTATGGGTATCCTGATATGCTCCCCCTTCCACTAAGGCCTCTATTATGAATGTTGAATCTCTAGATCTACATTTTTAATTATTTGGATGTAAATACCCACATAGGTTCATGAAGCTAAAGATATCTAGTTAGATAACATGGTCGACAGTTTGAGAATATTCCCCACCCCATTATTTATGATTCCCTTCATCAATAATAGGCCAGTAAGTACCCAATGAACTATTAGATTAGTTTGTAAGATAGGATTTATGAATATGATATTATATCTAGTAGTACACCTTCTTAATTATGTATCCCACCACTCTCTTGAATGGGATATCTTCTTTAGGAAGTGTCTCATTCCGGATGGCCTCATTGGCATGCCTGATCCATTCTTCGGTGAGAGGAGGATTCCTTGTTTTGTTATCCCAAGAAGAATGTGGTGTAAAAAATAATCTTAAATATAACCCAATAAAGGTTCACCACATATAATCTAAAAATTACAGATCATGACTCCGACCTTACCATGTGTTAAGTGGAACTTGTTTATGTTAGGAATCCAGTGATTGAATCGGTCCTTCATCAAAGCCCTCAAGACATAAAAAAATGTCTGTGATATCTAGAGAACCTCATACATCCTAATTTTTTCCATCTCCTCAGTGAATTCAAAATAATTTTATTTCACCTTGTAGGGAAATACCCAACCAATTTTAAAGATATAAGTTTATCAAAAGTCCATGGTGGTAACCCACCCAATCTTCGGGTTGGAATTAGAATTCCTTATTATCAAGAAGTACATATGAACATAAGATTCAGGTTCAAGTTTTCTCCCATTGATTTATTTAGGGATAAACATAATTATAAGATCTTCTTCACTATCTCTATCGGTGGAAAAATTTCCCTCTTAATAGATTTTCACCCATAATGTGTTATGGGTTATGCAAACCCAATATATGGGTATAAATAATGACTATTGTGGGGGAATGGGGGAGTCATCAATAAGACCAAACTTTTAATGGGGTATAAAATTTAAAAAGGTATATATCCCATGTTTCAATCTGATTATCACTACCAGGGTCAGTTGAGATGAAGCAATATCAAAGTGGAAAACAACATCCATAATTTCTACAATAGCATCATGATGAGCCATAACTTCCTTTGACTCCTTCCATGAAAGAATGTGTGAAATATGATTAAATAAAGAATATATCTAAACAAAAACATGTGGAATATGATATAAAAATAAAATAAAAGTTTATCAAATTGAAAAATATAAAAATTCTATCAGCTTCATCCACATCAAATGAAATAGTAGGGAATTGACAAATTGAATGAAGGATTCACAAATCGCATGGTCCATGAAGATCACATAGACTACATAAACCTGAAAAAAAATTTCTCGGCCACATGAACCCTCATAAGAAACATGATCTTATGACCTTAACATGGCCACACAGACCATATAATAATTAATGGATCCTGAGATTAAGACAGTTGGTCATGTGAAACCATCATGAAGATTGTGTATCCACATGACCAAATTTTTAAAAAAATTTCAAATATAATTTAGTGGATTGATTCAAGTATTCATCAGGGAAAAATTCGATCGAAGTTTTTCTCAAAAAATGGACTCATGGGGAGGTCTCGTGAGGGGTTCGTATAGTAAGGTCTTCTGACGAGGTTATATGATGGGTGTAGGGTGCCTGAGTTATGAGAATAAAGTATCCAATGACTTAACCACTCTCTACTCCCCTATTTATATGGAATTATGAAAAATAACTAACATCACTTGGCAGGCCAAACATTCCCAATGACCCTGATTATAGATAATGAAAAATCCTTGGGGGCCATTTATATTCCTTATAAACAAGACAGTCTCTATGTGGACATCTCTATTTGAAGGGGGTCATTTATTGATGCTTGAAAATAAGATTTGAAACATTAATAGAGGAATAAATACCTGAATATGAATATAATTAATCGAAAAAAAGGAAATTATGAGTATGGTATCCATGATCATGTGGATTTCATGATCCTCTAGGATTCATGTGGTTGGAGGATCTATGGAAGTTCTTTCACACAATCATTCACAACACACAGCTGAAAGAAGATCCCCTAAATCCCCATTGACAAAGACACCCTATTCCACTGAAGTCATCTTAGACACTCACTAATCACATGGTGGAACCTATACCAACACTTCCAAGTTACATTAATTGTCATGTGGTAGAAACCTGACATGCCATCCAAAAAAAATATAAGTAAAATAGGATGAAAATATCTAAAGGTGGAATCCACTTTTGGATGCAAAATTTAAATGTTGTGCCCTAGAGGTTCAGAAGACATAATGCAAGGACCCAAAGAAATAACACCCTCATCACACGAAATGCATAAAACAAGTTCATAAAGGCAAGAACTCTCCCTTTTTCTCCAAGGAAAATAGAAGTGTTTTTCCATGATAATTCTCGCACATTTCCACAAGACCATTTTCTGGTCATGAAATGCATCATTGGTTGGTATGGTTATTATATTCAACAACACTAATTAAAACAAATGATATCTCTATCATTTTTAAAATAATCAATGAAAATAAAAAGGGGAATTATAGGAGACTCTTGTGGTCATAAAAATCAAGTGATGTGACCTAGGTGATTCGAAAGACAATGAAATCTCTTGGAGACATTTTCACATCGCGGTGATAGAGCTTGTGGACATGTCACCCGCATCAAGTGAGGGGATTTTGATGTTTAAGGATGAACTTCATTTACCTCATTGTCTATAAAAATAAGTAGGAGTGGATTTTTATGATTTCTTCATGCATAAACATAAAACCTTTTTTTGGTCACATGGAAAATCATTAATGGGTAAAGGGATTATCTTTGAAAAAGATCATGAAAGCTGAAAAAATCGACATGCCTTTGACAAATTAAATAATTAGATATAAAAGAATAGGAGAGAGAGTCGTGAAGTCATAAATTTAATGAGACTCACTAGTTTACACTAAATGTACTTAAAATAACCATTGGTATGGTGGTTTTATCTCAAAATTGCACCCATATAATTGCATAATTTTCTCAATGAATTTTATAGAAAAGGAATTAAATACCACACAAAATACCTTCATCAAGAACCATGATCTCATGATGTTACTTGGAAATATCACCCTAGTCTTTTTAAAGTCCCTCAGCATGTCCACATTATTCATAAAGACCATTTAAATTGGCCATAATCCAATAAATGGGGCTTTCTTGGGATGATCTCATTATGACTAAAATTCATGAGACACCCCTAGAATGATCTTTTATTTGACCTCATGAAAATTCATGTCTTAAAATCCACCAACTGACTCCAACCTTCTATTTGAACAATACACTCTAGGAAAAGAGGTGAATAATTTTGGTGGAAAGGCCTACAAATCTCTGACACAGACATTAAAAATTAAGGGAATTTTCCTTGGACCCTTACAATGGTGCACCCAGAAATTAGTGTAAAATTATTATAGTGGTTGATCTCCTAAATGGATTGTTTTTTTGGTATGATCTGAATAATTACTAGAGAAATAATATCGTATGTATATGTAATTCATGTGATCTCTCGTGTATCACATGAAGGACTAATGGAAGGACAGCTGAAGAACATACCACATACCTACTAGATAATTTGAGACTTAAAAAATATAAAACAAAAAACATATAAGTCATATGAAATGAAAGGCTGTGACCAAGGCTAAAAATATGGGAAAACTATGAAAACAACATATGCACTGATCCTATTGTGCTTCACACGAACCATATTGGTCATGTGAAACCACTAGGACATTCTTCCTAGATCACATGAAACTCCATTGGTTTAACATTTGGATCATACAAACTCCCCAAGATGTTTGATAGAAAGTCATATGGAACCCTCTAGGATCGTCCCCCAAGTCTATAGAAACCCTTTGTTCTCACCATCTCAACCTCACAATGACTTCTAGAAATATCTCCCAAATCATACAGTGGAACTATGGTATATCAGCTTAGTATCATGATGGAATTTGGAAATGTCAACTGGATCTCATGAAATCCTCTCAAAAAGCTATCCGTATCTCATGACACCCACTGAGTTTGTAAGTCGTCTCTTAAAATGCTCGTTATATGACTTAGTTGGCTTTCTTGATGTCCCCTAGAAAATACATCTAGGACATTTGGCACCCTCTAGACATATCACACTCACTCTCACAACACCCACTAGTTGTTTCATCCAAATTTCGTGATGACATCAAGAAAAATTATCTTGATTATTCGACGCCCACTAAGCTTGTTGTCCTAGATCTTGTGATGGATTATTGGACATTCTAGCTGAGTCTCGAGATGTCATTTGGGAATGTCATCTGTGGTCATGCGACAAACATTAGACATTACATCTAGATTAATTTATGTCCCTCAAACAAATCAATTGAATCATGATATTTTATTTGGAAATGTCATGAATACATCATATTTCATGCCAATAATACAATTAAGGAATTTAAGGAAGATAATAAATGCATCATTGATAGGATAGTAGATGAGGCCATGCAAGCATCCTATGAAATGATAACCTTATCTATACTCCCTTAAGGGAAGCATTACTGTATAATACCCAACCAATTCAACTATGATGAATATGATTCCATCTTTAAACTAGAGATGTTTGACACATTCATAAGGTCCAAGATCGATATTAAAATATTAGAAGGGAATTACTAGTACCTAATTCCTATATCTATAATTAATGAGACACATTATTTTATATCCTTTTTTTCTGACACGAAGCATAAATCATGTTGTCGAAGGGATTCACAATAATCATATCATTCATGTTAGAATCCTTTATGTAGACAAGTAAAACATCAATGTGTATTCAACAATCAGTGGTATAAAATGTTATGTCCCGCATTAAAAGGAAACCTCAGTGTGTAAGCCTCATTCAGTGGCATAATATTATATTTTCCGCATCCAATGGAACCCATAGTGTGTAATGCCTAACTCATTAAACTATATGGAATATTATTACTTCCATGATTAGAATACGTAGGATGCCTTCCTATGGCCCAATCACAAACTCACATGGGTATACACATCGATGTAAGTCCCAATTAGTCATCAAAATTTCAACCATCAAGACCCAATCTCTCCCATGTAATGATCATCTTTCCATGTCTTCCAACATATTGAGAAATAATTAAATTAGGATGAATATAATTCCTTCCATAACCATGATATGTAGGATTCCTTCTAATGTCTTGAGCTCTATATTAAGCATCCACTGGGCTGTCGATGCACGTAAGCCCCACATCCATATGCATTGAGGATTATTAATTCCTATCCCTTATTTACCAAATTGATCATAGCTCATGTGGGATTATAGAGTTTAAATGAGCACATCATTAGCATCATAAATATTAACTATCCAGGGAAACCTCATTGTGTATGTCCTAATCAGTTTTATGATTAAATTAACTAACATTAAATGGTATCTACCATGGGGGAGGTCTCAATGTCATTATCGATATATACTAACTTTTATTATGATTGTAAGTAAGATATGTAGGATCCCCCATGTGGTTCGATCTCAAATAAAAATGGCCCAAGTGCGCACATATATTTCTTTTCTCTATGAAATTAAATTGAACATGTTTAATGAACTACATGGGCTTCTATTCCTATTATAAAATAGGATACGTATGAAACCTCATAGTTACTCAATCCAATCCTAAATGTATTAACTACCTCCCAAGATAACTACAATTTATAGAGTACCTTGTTATACAACATCAACATATCAGAAGCTTCCCACCAAATGGAGTTGGATGAAGAACCTCAAATACATACAGATGGATTAACTAATGAGATCCCCTTATTTACCATGTAATTGGATTTAACTTATGTTAATTATATTAGGGTTACAGGTCTCGCATCATAATTAGACATAGAATCTTTAAGATATCAAAAATCTATAATTGAGTCATATAGTAGGTAAAAATTCATGTGAAAAGGTTGGGGTGAGCCCAACCTCCCATCCTCTCTACCAATGAGATTTTCTAAGTATCATTGGATCTTAAACTCCACCCGGGCACCTACCTTTGGAACGATTGTTTGTACCTAGTTATGGTTATAAAAACTATTAAAAGTTTTTAAGAAATATTAACAAAAGGTGAGACCAAAATCAATGAATGTGAATAACATTAACCCCCCCCCCACAATTAAACCATGGGAAAAATCCACCCACATCTTTCCAAGGAAACAAAAATGGTAAAACCAAGGACAATATCTCAAATAATTAGATAATCGGTTAATCATTCGTTGGACCATTGTCACAACCCTGACCATAGTATTCTAAAATCAGTCCCTCAAGCATAGTGTTCAATTTTCATCATAAAACAGGCTTACACAAAAAAAAAACGAAAAAATTGCACATTTTGTACCAATAAAGAGGATCATCTCAGTTTAGGTTCTTTGAAAATCAGACACTACTAAAGCACTTATTCTGAAAACATATTAGGTCTAAGATTCAAATTTATGTCATCACCAAGAGGAATTAATGTTTGGGAAAAACTACTAAAATCTGTAAAAAATAAATTAAAACATAGGTTGATCATAAAAGTTCCCAGAAAGGGGTTTTCAAAATATTTGAAGGAAATTAATTGTTTTAAAAAAACACATTGAAAATAAATATAAAAAAATTTCTTTTTAGAAAGATGTTTCATTTCCAGGCACACTATCAATATTTTCTATGGTTACATGAAGAAAGATTTCCAAAAGACCATTTCCATAAAAGATAGATATGATTTCTACAAAAACATGAATTAGAGTGTGCATGTGCATGTAAGAAAATGCGATTTGCACAACTCATAAAATAGTCAATCCAACTCTGAAAACATTGTTGTGATTATAAGAATTCATATCAGGATTTGTTAGAGCATAAAAAGTGAATCATAGGACTTTAACATTAGATATCTTCCCCTTGTATAACATTCCATTTTTATACTTGGTTGTGCCTTATGATTTCACTTTCATTATTATAAAAGATTCCTTGATAAGGATTCACAATCCCTTGGTTGATCATTTATTATTCTATAATGAGGAAATGTATAATGTCGAACTTAGTCATGGCCTTGCACCAAGATCGTACGGGTAGATACACAAAATAATCATGGTTAACTACCACACATTGTTTTGAACACAGATAACATCATGTTCACACATCATTTCACTTAACTCATTAGACTTCATCACTTTACCCAATGCATTGGAGCGCTATATAATTCTGGGCACACCCCTTAAATCATTTCATGTCCAATACATTCCTCATATATAAAAACATGGACTCATATTCATAGGGTCTTATACTTACATTATTATTCCATAATACTTTTTACATACATGTTCATAACTGGCATGGATCATGCCAAAAATGTAAAATGAACTAGACTTGTTGGCGTTATATTTAGCAGTGACGTTCATGAGCTAAAAAACATACTCTTGTACATCTAAAATAAACTAGTCCACATAAAATAATGGGTATTTACAAGAAACAACAACCCTTTTATATAATCCCTTAAGAATGCAACCTTTTACAAAACATGTTTATATGTTTTGACTCTTTTAATCCTTGAAATGTTAATTATTATATAAAAAGATAATCTTAAAGGACTACATGTATTTTATCTGAAACAATTGGAATACAAAGTATGGATAATTTTCTATTAAGTGTTCATGTAGAAAATAAATACCTAAATATGTGAGGTCTAGCATGAATATATATTTATGCTTGAACATGAAAACCATTCTGACAATTACATGAGAAATCAAGTTTGAAATGTATTCATGTTTTTTTGAAAATTATAGAGAAAAGGGTTTTCATATACATAGAGTGTATGATTGGGATCTGCATGACCCAAAACAAGATTTAATAAATTATTACATATGTTGTGTTCTTTATAACTATGATTTAAATCAATAAGGATATGTTTTGTGAATTCCTAGTAGTAATATAGTTATATATACATTTTCAAATAACCATACATACAAAAATTGTAAATAAGGGTATACTTAAAAAAGAAAACATGATGAACTAGACCCCTTCCATGTGTTTCATGTTTTGAGAACAACACCTAAAAACCAAAAGATCACCCTTCAAAGATCATAAACCCAAAATGGTTTGTTATATATATATATATATATGAATATACATACTTTTTGTTTTGAAATTACAAAATGGGTTAAGATAGAATTATATATACATATATCCATGAGGAAATGAGAATAGATAATAAGGGTTTTCATATGGAAATTGGATAATAAAACCTCTTGCATATGTTGAATACACAAAACACATTTAGAAAACCCAAATTGAGTGAAAATTTAGAAGTGATATAAAATTGTATGTATATATACATACGAACCCGCTTATTCATAAGGATATAAGAGTTTCACAACAATGAAAAAAATGACATTTTGATCCCTTACTTGACTTTGGGTGTAAAAAAAGGATGGGAAGGAAAATTTTTCATGTCAAGAGGAGGAAAAATAGTAATTTTGGGCTAAAAAATACTGGGTTTTATATTAGAGATATACATATATTTCCTATATATAAAATATCATAAATAAAATATAAACAAAGAAGTAAAACTTTGATCGAGATAGAACAACCCAACATGTTTATAAAAGAGAGAAGTCAAAAAAAAATGGTGATTATAATAGATACACATATATAAATCTTATAGAAAACTAAAACCGAAAAAATGAAAGTAAACTGAAAAAAATTAATGGGATTGGGTAGGATCTTTCAGGTAGAAGTCATGTTCATGAGACCATACAATAGTGGGGAATACATGAAGGGGGAGAAGATAAATGAGAAGAAGGAAGAATAACCAGTTGGTGGCTACTGTATTGAGCACGACGGGGAAGATGACGTGGAAGAGAAAATTGGGGAAGAAATGGATGGTTCAGAACGCTTGAGTTTTGATCGGACTGCTGGGAGGAGTCTGTGGTTTAAAAAAATAACGGTTGAGGTTAGATATTGAATAAGATCAGACAGATGAGGCAAGGTGTGGGATTTAAAACTGAGTGAAAGACTATTATTAGATCTCATGGTGATCGGATGGCTCATAAAAACACTGTAGCACTACGCGGTCACTGGGGTTTGAAGGCGAGATCAGGATCGACGACCCTGATCGTGTGCGAAATGATCCAATGGCCCAAATTGCATTTCACCCAAAAAAATTCTTCCCACATCATATTGGGGAGGCGTTCATGGCTCCCTTATAAGTCTGAGGCTCCGATACTCCCCTTAGAATTAACGACACACATAGAAGGGAGCCATACTCATGGGCTCCCGCCCCCACAGGCTTCGGCCTACCTAAGCTCTGATGCAGCCTCATGCCACTGTGGTGCATTCAAACGCCTTTTCTCTCCTGTGCACCCTTCAGGGTACCCATGCTTGGTCGGCCTGGGCTTGGGCTGAGGTCTAGGCTCATACACCTAGTATAAGCCACCTCCCTCGGCCCAACTATAAAGGGTTGGCCAATTGGGTTAATATTTTTTTATAAACCCAAATTTCCAAAATAAGCATTTATGTAAAAAATAGAATGTCTTTACTTTCATAAAATTTAATTTATTCATAACATTGGAATTTGAAAATATAAAAATCAGTCTATATAAAATTTTAAAAAGTATTCATTAAAAAAATTAAAATTCAAAAACAAAACAGATATTTTTTTCTTTTAATTAAAGTTGACTTATGTACCAAATTGTTACAATTTAAAATTTCATCTTTCCAAAAGATAATATTAATTAAATATGTTCAACGTTATAATTTTAGATCACTCAATCACATAAAACATTTCAAGGTGTTTTGATACGTAAAAAATTCTTACATAATAAGTTCAAAAGAAATATTTATAATTGTGATAGAGGAGATCAATTTACAAAACCAGAATGTATAAATTTTTGGAATCATTAAGTATTGAAATCATAAGATATAAATAAGAGTTACTGACTCTAATGTATATTTAAAATATTTCAAAATTATCAACATTCATAATTAAATAATCAAAAATACCCATTGGATATAATTGTAGTCTTTCTAAATTCAATGGTCACCTAAATGGAAACCGTCGAATTTTAGGTCTTATAAAAGCGTGACAAGGGTATTCCAACTTCAAACACCAGGACACCAAGGATAGTGCTCTTCATCCCTCTAACTCTTAGTATGATTACTACGGTACTGGTTATAATGTTCTTAGTCGTGGTAGATCAGATGGAAATACACTACTTTCTTGGTATGTTCGTGGTGATGTGGGGTCTACTGGTGATCATGATTGGCCTACTTATAGGAATGGTTTTTTAGTTATGGCCTGTATGCCTTGTTTTCATGTATCAATTTCCAGTGTTTTGAATGAATAATGTTGGGTTTTTATTTTTTCGTGAATTTCTTATATAAAATGGAAATTAAGCCATAAGTAATAATTAAAACTAATATTACAATAGAAATTACATTTTGGGTGTTACATTATACCCTCCTTCAAAGAATTTTTCCCTCTCAATTCTATTACACCTGTAAGAAACTACCATCAAAACTAAAGAGACATGATGCTCGAGGTCCCCTCCTCCAAAACCACCATTTCAGATAATCTGTTGATGTTTCCTAGTGGATCCCTTGATTAACTACTAGATCATCAATCTCCTTGGTCCATATACTCCATGAGCAGTTAGGGTCAAACCTATGCATAAAGCATCTAGTTTTCCACAGAGTGGCATGGGAGTTGTGGAGGTTAGTGATTTGGGAGTGAGCTACCTTTCTATAAATCTCTCAGACCACCTCTCATTTGATCACTTAAAATTATTAAAACATCCAATACATACTAAAACTCAGGACCTGGAATAGATTGGTTTCTCAGGTGTCACCCTCCAAGGAAGCTTCATGAAACTTCCCCAGGGATAGGTAGTTTTTGGACAAGGTGAAGTAAAGTAACAGACCTTCATGGTACTTCCCTCTTCACCTATACACTACTTTTTGTGCAGTTGTTATGCAGTGATAAACGTAAAGACTTCCCTAGTAGGTCCGAAGAATTTTCAGGCTAAGGGATACTTTATAATGACCTTTGAAAGACAAGAACATGTTGGAAAAAGGGTATTAGTATTCTGAACATGTCATGGTGGTTATGGATTCTAGAAATTCAGTATGGAGTGATAAAAGGATGGTCGATGAACTGAAGTTTTCCATCTGAAAAATAGGGGACATGTTTAATTAGTAAAGAGTAACTAGATTACAATAGAGACATTAATTTTGTAGAAACATAATAATATACCAACACATAAAACATAACATAATTCATTTAACAAGGTTTATAAACTCTAGGTGTTCCATAATCATCATGATGTCTTTTCACAGGTACTACCAGTGTTGGTAATTTCTCGGGTTCCCAGTCAAAAGAATCCCCTAGGTAGTTCCAAATGTTTCGATCTCTTGGGTCCAGATGTAGCACGAGCAACTAGGATCAAATCCATGTGGACATCTATGGTTCAGGGTGTGGAAGGCATGATGGGTATGAAATTATGGAACATCAGTATGAACTATACATTGATAATGTAAATGAGTAGGCTCGTCCATGAGAGCTTCAAAGTCCATAACATGACCACAGAGACCGTAGGTCAAAATTTGACAAAGATATACAGCTCGGAGGACACCCCCTTATGCAGCCTCTTAGAAGTCCTCTTGAGACGAAGCATTATTATCAAGGGTAAAACAATTATATAAACCCTCAAATTATTTTCCTTACTGTGAATAGAAAATAAATTGGGATTGCAGCATAAAAATATAGTCGAGGCCTACTCCTTGGTGATTTTGGAGAATATGAGGAGAATTGGATACATGGTAGAGGGTTTTTCATGATAAACAAATAATTTAAAACGTCTCTTTTTTTTCGCACATGAATTTCCCAATATAGTCTCAATTACTTATGTTGGAAGAGACACAAGGTGTGATTCATCAGCCATCTGAAATATTAAGAGGTATTTTTCATAGTATGATGTACTAAAGTAATTTATCGTTGTTCAAATTTTCTAGAATTTTCTTAAACCAATCCTTTGATACCAAATGTCACGAACCCGACCCTAGAAGTCTAAAATAGGTGCCTGAAACATGGTGTGTAATTTTCTTCATAAAACAGGCTTACAAAAAAAGAATTTTCTTTCACATATTGTCTTAATACAGAGGATTGTCTTAGTTTAGGTTCTTGGAAAATCAGATGCTGCTAAAGCACTTCTTCTGAAAACATAATAGGGCTAAGCTTCAAATTGATGTCGTCACAAAGAGCACTTATGGCTTGGGAAAAACTTCTATAACCTATAAAACATAAATTCAAACATAGGGTGAGCATAAAAGTGCCCAGTAAGAGGGTTTTCAAAATATTTGAAGGAAATTCCTTATTTTAAAAAAAATAACCTTGAAAATAAATATAAAACATTTTCTTAAGGGGAAGATATTGAATTTCAAGGAACACCATCAATATTTTCTAAGTTTACCTGCAGAAAATTTTCAAAAAGACCATTTTTATAAATGAAAGATTTGATTTCTACAAAAACATGAATCAGAGTGAGCATGTGTATGTAAGAAAATGCAATGTGGATAATTCATAACTTAGTCAATCCAACTCTGAATACATTTTTGTAATTATAATCATTAATATCAGGTTTCATTAGATCAAAAAAATGATTCATATGACATTAACATTAGATATCTTCCCTTTGTATAAATTTCCATTTGTATACTTGGTTATGCCTTATGATTTCACTTCCATTATCATAAAAGATTCATAGATAGGGATTTACAATCCCTTGGTCGAACATTTACTATTCCATAAAGAGGAAATGAATAATGTCAGGCTTTGTCAGGGTCTTGCTCCAATACCACACGGGTAGAAACCCAGCATAATCATGGTTAAATGCCACACATAGTTGTGAACAAGGCTATCATCCTGTTGACACATCATTTCACTTATCTCATGAGACTTCATCACTATACCCAATGCATTGAAGCGCTGTATAATTCTAGGCGCACTTGTCACATCATTTCATGTCCAATACACTCCTCATATGTCTTAGCATGATCTCATATTCATAGGGTCTTATACTTATATTCTTATTCTATAATCCTTTTTACATACATCTTCATAACCGGAATGGATCATGAAAAAAATTTAGAATGATATAGACTTTTTGGATTTATATTTTTCAATGACATTAATGAGATAAACAACATACACTTGTACATCTAAAAATTACTAGTACACATAAAATAATTGGTTGTTACAGAAACAAAAACTATTTCATTTAAACCCTTATGAATGAGACAGTTTCCCAACAATGTTAATATGTTTTGACTCATTTAATCCATGAAATGTTAATTGTTTTATTAAAAGATAAACATAAAGGACAATGGGTATTTCTTATGAAACAATTGGAATACAATGTATGGATTATTGTCTGTGAAGTGTTCATGCATAAAAGAAATAATTAAACATGTGAGCTCCTGCATGAATGTATATTTAAGCTTGAACAAGAAAACCATTATACTAGCCACTTGAGAAATAATGATCTAAATGTATTCATCTGGTTTTGAAAATTATGGTGAAAAAGATTTTCATATACAGAGAGTTTATTTTTGGGATCTTCATGACAGAAAACATGATTTAATAAATTCTTGCAACTGTTGCGTTCTTTATAACTATGATTTAAATCAATAGGGATAGGTTTTGTGAAATCCCACATGTAATATATTTATATATACATTTACACATAACCATATATACATGTATTATAAATAAGGGTATACCTAAAAAAGAAAACCTGAGGAACTTGACCCCTTATATGTGTTTCTTGTTTTGAGAACAATATATAAAAACCTAACGATCACCCTTCAATGATCATAATCCCGAAATGGTTTGTTGTATATATAAATGAATATACATACTTTTTGTTTTGAAATTATAAAATGGGTTAACATTAAATTATAAATACATATATCTTTGGGGAAAAGAAAATAGATAAGAAGGGTTCACATATGGAAATTGTAGCATGAACCCTCTCTCATGTGTTGAAGACTCAAAAATCATTTAGAAAACCCAACTTGATTGAATATTTAGAAGTGATATAAAATTGTATATATATATATTTACAAACCCGCTTATTCCTAAGGATATAAGAGTTTCACAATGATGAAAACATGACAGGTTTATACCTTACCAATCTATGGGTGTGCAAAAAGGATGGGCAGGAAATATTTTCACGTCGAGAAGAAGAAAACCAATAATTTCGGTTGCAAAAATTCCGGGTTTTATATAGGTGATATACATATATTTCATATATATAACATAATATAAATAAAATATAAACAAAGAATTAATACTCTCATAGAGATCAAATAACCCAACTTGTTTCCCAAAGGGAGTGCTCTAAAACAGATGGTGATTATAATACATACACATATATAAATCTTGTGGAAAACTAAAACAGAAACAAATAAAAGTAAACTGAAAAAAATAAAGGAGATCGGGGAGGATCTTGTGGGTAGATGTCAAGGTCATCAGACTAAAAAATATCTTGAAATACATGAAGGGGGGAAGATAAAGGAGAATAAGGAAGAATAAACAATGGGTGTCCATTGATTTGAGCGTGATGGGGAAGATGACGTAGAAGAGAAAACCAGGGAAGAAATGGACAGTTCATATCGCTTGAGTTTTGATCGGACGACAGGGAGGAGCAAGTGGTTTAAAAAAAAGAACATCCAAGATTAGATCTTGAATAAGTTCGGACGGATGAGGCAAGACATGGGATTTAAAACTAAGTGAACAGCTATGATTGGATCTCATGTTGATCGAATGGCTCATAAAAACACTATAGCACTCTGCGGTCAATAGGGTTTGAAGGCGAGATCAGGATCGACGGCCCAGATCACACGCGACGTGATCCAATGGTCCAGATCGCATTTCACCCGAAAAAACACTTCCCACATCGAATTGGGGAGGCACGTGTGGCTCCCTTAGAAGCCCGAGTCTCTGATACTCACCTGATAAATCACATCACACACAGAAGGGAGCCTTACACATGGGATCCCCCCCCCCGCAGGCTTCAACCTACCTATGATCCTCCACAGCCTCATACTGCTATGGTGCAATGAAACGCTCCTGCTCTACTATGAACCCTTTGGGGTACCCATGCATGGTCTGCCTTGGCTTGGGATGAGAGCTAGGCTCAGCCACTTAGTGCGAGCCACCTCCCTCGGCCTAGCTATAAAGGGATTTCCAATTGGGATAATATTTTTTTAACAAAAATTTTAAAAATAACCATCAATTAAAAAAATAGAATAGCTTTACTTTTATAAATTTTTATTTATTCATAACATTGGAAGTTTAAAATACACAAATTAGAATATATATCTTTTATAAAAGGATTCATGAAAAAAATGGTTTCAAATTCAAAAACAAAACGCATATTTTTTCTTCGAATTAAAGTGGACATATTTACCAAAATTTAACAGCTTCAAATGTCATGTTTCAGAAAGATAAGCTCAAGTAAATATGTTCAACGATAGGATTTTAGAGCACTCAATTACTTAAAACATTTCAATGTGATGTTATACATAGAAAATCATTACATAATAAGTTCAAAAGAAATATTTAAAATTTTCATATAGGAGATCAAATAACAAAACCAAAATGTCTAAATATTTTGAAACATTATGTTTTGAAATCATAAAATATAAATAAGAGTTAATGACATTAACATATATTTGAAATACTTCAAAATATTCTACATTAATAATTAATTAAACTTAAATACCCAATGGCTATAAATATAGCCGTTTAAAATTCAATGATCACCTAAATGGAAACGATCTAATTTGAGGTCTTTTAAAAGAATGATTAGGGTATTCCAAAATCAAACACTAAGACATAGAATATGTTGCTCTTCATCCCTCAAAATCTTAGTATGGTTGCTGCAGTTCTAGTTATAATGTTCTTAGGTGTGGTAGTTCCAAAATAAATCCACTACTTTCGTGGTATGTTTGTTGTGATGTGGGGTCTACCGGTGATCATGATTGGACTACTTGTATTAATGTTTGGCTTGTTACAGTCCTTAGGCCTTGTTTTAATGTATCCATTTACAATGTTTAGAATGAATAAAGCCTTTTTTTATTTTTGCAGACACATCTTATATTAAAGGAAATTAAGCCAAAAGTAATAATTAAAACTATTATTGCTATAGAAATTATATTTGGGGTGTCACACCCATTTTTATTTACATAATTGAAATAAAGAGAATGATAAGCCCGATTTAAAAACATCAAATATATAGATGGTAAATTTTACATATGTTATTACACTTTGTTGGTATATACTATAAAATAATGATGTTAAGTCTGACATAAATCTAATAGTTGATCCTATGTAACTTGGGTTACCATTAAATAATTTCTTACTCACATTGTAAATTCCATGAGAGCAGAATGGATAGATAATGAATAATAGGAAACTTATGTTAAACATGAATATCTATTGGATCACTTGTAATGCCTATTATATTTCCCTACTTGTAAACCTTGTTCATTGTTGTATGGGTTACTATAGATACTACTCTAATAAACAACACCTAGATATGAGATAATGCCTTCATCCAGTTCGTGTTCTAATAAATTAGTTGTAACTAAAACCCATGCATGCCTCTGGATGAACTCACCCTCACGAAATCTTTATCATTGTGTGTAAAATGAAATGGTGTGGGAACACTGTTGAAATTGGAAAATACCAACCATCTAGGATGCTCATATTGGTCTTCAATTCCTAAAAATGACCTATCTACATCATAAAAGGAATGTTTTAGCGTAGCTAGTGTACCTAATTTCCATAGACAACTACTTTGAGATCTTATCCATAGAGAATGATAATAATAAACATTAGTATCTAATTAATGTGGACCATGGGCCAACTATATATCCTTTGTAGTTCAGGGACTGCCAAGGATGTCCCATGTCAACCATCATCCTCGCGCTATCCCAATTGTACCCATAAACCGCTAGCTAAAGTTGTCACCCAAAACAATACCACCTCTGACACACATGTGTGGGAATAGGAAGACACAACGACCATAGAAGGATATGCATACCAATTACTGGGATCATATCCCACTCCCACTGATGATTTATTCTAGAATATTTTGATTGTAACCAGAGTGGATACCCATATCCCTTCTCAGTGGGAATGAATCAGCGGGAATATTTAATAGTAGGCGTGGGGAGGGATTATACCTACCCCATGCCTGAATCCATTTGAAATATTCTGTTGAAATGATGAAACAATTGGGATTATATCCCTACTTTAATCAAAGTTATCTCCCAATATATAGTAGATATAGAAAAAGTGTATGCTTATATCACTTTGCACAATTTTCTATAATTCCATTAAATCAAAGAAATAGATGACTAACTCCACCAATATATTTCAGAACTGGTATAAATACGTAGATAAGTGAATATTTTTACCCCTACATCCAGGGTATCTAAACACATTGATCATTAGGACAAATTAGTTTCTCTAGATAATGTGTAAATTTTTGATCCCATTGAGGAGGATTATCAGCATAATAAGGTAAAATATTAGGCATCGGACCGAGATCATATTCCCTTTTTAACCATGGCCCACCAGGTGGGAGAACCACTTGCCTTGGGATAGGGTAATATGCTAATTGAAAACTTTCACTGGAATATTCCAATGTCCCATGATCAGTCTCGTCTGCCCGTTCTAAATGGGGATAACCAAATTAGATGGAAACATGCCTTCAGACAAGAAAATGTTCCTATTGAATAAGAGCAACATTATAATTTAAATTCATATGATTAGGATTATATCCCTATTATTGTGTGGGCTCACCCTTTGAGAATTGGACATGCCTCCGAACAGTTTCATATTCTAGTCAGTGAATCTGTTTGATATATTCCAACAAATCATAAAATCCAGAATCATATTCCTACTACACCCAATGAATAACAACATTTGTGTACTTTTGAGGAACCCAATAGAGGCTCATATTCCTTATTTTATTCCGAAGTTCTTTCAATATATTTTGGAGCAGAATGAATATTCGGCATGGGATCATATTCTGATTCAAACTGAGGCACACCAACTGAGAGTAGCACATTCCTTGGGGAAGTCTGAAATCCCATTCACAAAAAAAATGTGACATATCACAATGGATTAGGATCATGGTCAAACCCTCATTTTGATCGAGTCTAACTAAGTGATATTATAAAATTACTATAGATAGGCTCATATTCCACAAAATAATGAATAATATTATTACCATATTCAAGATTATTCTTAGTAGCGGGCTCATATTCCCACAATAGAAGATGGTAATAAAGAAGTTTCAACAACTATCATACAAAATAATCAAATATATGCACAATTCCAGAAATCCTATCTACATATTTTGGCCATGACACAGAAGAAGGATAATACAAAAAAATATACTCAATGATAGTGTTTTTGGGGTTGTTCGAGACACAATATCAACACTCCTAGTTTCTATCAACTATTCATCTAATGTAGAAGATGTTCATTGTTTTGAAATTCCGCCTCATACTAGTGTGGAGATGGATCACATGGACTCTACTCATAACATTTTTCATGGTCAACCTCCCCATTGTGAGGTCTCCCAAAAATAAGTAAATCCTACCATTCACTAGAAACCTCCTAATAAAGAGGTTTTCAAAAAATATTTTCTTTTATATAGAGAGATTCTCAAAGCATCAAGGAAAACTATATATAAGTCCCCATATACATCTAGATGCACTTCACTTTAGTTAACAAGAAACCACAAGATTCATATTCTATGGTATGTCCAGATGGACATGTGTAAGGGTAATGAAGGTGAATATTACATTGATATATGGAGAGAGTTATCTGGAAACAACCATGCCAAATTATTCTAGCATTGTACTAATTCTTACTATGAGATACCTAATGAGATATATATGGAGTTATTGCCTTATATATGCCAAAATATTTGGGATAATCATCAATTAATGGATACTAGACACCTCCTTTATCTAGGATATGGGGTCACCTTCAAACCATCAAGATACAATGCTTTCATCTAGACCAAGATACTGTCAACAAGGACTGAGATCTAATCCCCAAAACGTATAACTCAAATATGAAAGATTCATTCTTATATTTCATTACAAATATTCAAAAATTGATAGAAGAATCCACATCATGTATCCACAATCACGTATGGGGAATATATGGAGTTCTATTTTTCACTTCCCCCCTAGATTAGTATAACCCCTCAAATGTGGCATCCTTTAGATTCTTAGATTCTAGAAAAATTAGGGGACTATGTAATGATTGGAATAGTTATTCACTAGAACAAAATTCCCACACTCCAATGATGCCCAAAAATCACATACATAGGAAGAGGATAGCCAAACAAATATTTTAATTGGTACCCTTAATGAAATGGGAATACATTTCATACATGAAATCCAAAGTATCAATAAACTCACAACATCCTATAGAAAAAAATTCGAGTCATGGAATTCTATTGAAAAAAAATCCACCCTGAGCACAAATATTCCACAACAAACACCTCATAGTATCAGCTACCATATAAATTGTCTAAGATAAGAACCAACTCACTGGGCCAAAGGAATATCTACAACTTCCTCCACCTCCAGAAGCATCAATTATTGATACTATTAAGGAAATATAATAATGAACTATAAACAAACCCCATCTTAATGAGATGGTGGAATTTATATCATAACCATCATCACGGGGTTCATAATCCTATTATAGGATCATGAGGAAATCAAAAAGGATTCTAAATCAACCCCATCCCACTTGGATGGGGGAATTTATTTCTAAAATACTATCCTATGAATCATAATATTCTTAGATAGAAGAGTCATATCCTCAATAATAGGATCAACCAATACAAATTGTGGCCCCGAATAATACCCATCCCTTAGGATTGAGGTCTTTTTCATCATCATCACCACCACATTGATAATTTTAATTCTGTAGGGTGTGAGGTAAATATTGACAGTCGACAACCCATCCATTCCTCAAACTTCAATACAAACAAATACTATTTAGGGATCATTCATATATCATTACTCGAATCTTCCTCTAGTGAATTACTCACAGGTCGATACAAGAGGTGTGTCTGGTGAAGGAAATTAAACCCTTTCAGGTTTAAAAGACAAAATAGCCCAATATGGCCAAGGATTCAAATAATGATCCCAATAAAAGTAGTAAATAATCATATTGGTGCTTTGAATTTAATGGGATAACCCCAACTACCCATCATGCCTCTGTCAATGTCATCACTATGAAAAAATAGATATGATGGATCAAGTTGAAAATCAAAAGGGTCTAAACATAGAAAATATACCCCAATAGAAGGGTGATTTGGATGCACTAATGGAGACTTCAGGAAACCAAAACTGAAGAAGGATAAAAAATAAAGAACCTATGAATATCGAGTTTCCACCTATTTGGTGAAGCACTAGAAAAGTCTAAAGGAAATGTGTTCCTATATCCCATTCACCAACAACAAGGATTGGTATTCCTTCCATGGAAGAACAATTATGATAATATGATAATCAGAAGCAAACACATAGAAAAATAAATGAGAAGATAATAAGGGGAAATATTCTCACTAGATATCATCTTTGGAAAGTAAATATTATTGTACCTCCCTTATTCGACCCTCCTACAAAACCAACATCTAAGCTTCAAATCAGGTCTAGATCCCAAAATCCCATCTATATAATTGATTAAGTAAAAATTGTAGTGGATTCACACTATTATAGTGAGATCCTCTCTCTCACCATAATAATCAATCTTTCGACATACAAGTTGAAAATTAGTTGGACACAAAAATAAGACTACCACATAAAATACATATTGTTCCATGTAGATGGATGATGGACCAAAATAGAAGAAACTTTGGAACTACACAATGACATAATGTCCCTGGAGACATTAATGGAATCCATGGAAGGGAATCATGAACCTACAAATCCTGAGATGAAGCTAAACTCTGAGTTGCTGGATGACACTTTACCTCCACAGAATTGCAGAAATCCTACCTTTTCCACCTTTGACAGCACATGAGACCCTAAAAAGCATCTGAAAAACTTCTTATGCTGATGTGGTCTAATTATGGGACCTTGATAACATTATAATTTAAAAATTATGGGGTGTTTCATATATAATCTAATAGGGCTATCCTTTGTTTGATATATTTACCATCTATCATGATACATTGTAGGATGGTAAGACCATCAACATTATCCATTCTACCAATTAAACACCACAATACGGAAAATGTAAATTATTGACATGATGACATGAAAGAAACATGAAAATGATAGGCTGTGTAATTTCCTATCAGGATGGAATTGATTAACCTTTTTACTCAGTATTCCTTTTCCATATAAATAATTTCTAAAACTATATAGAAAAAATATTTTTGATGAGTTGTAGACTCTTATGACCCAATAAAAAATCAAGGTGTGTTTTGGGAGTCTATGGAAATATCACAACCTATGGATGCCTCTATTCAGTTAACTCTAGATAAATCTCAATTATTTACTTCAGAAAAATGGAAATGTCATGGAAACATGTAATATGGGGTTTTAGGCACAAAATAGTAGTTTTTCACATACCAAAACCTACTCGGGTCCCAAAATGCCTAGTGGTACATGTCGAGTGACAAAACCCACTAAATATACCTCATCCAGAAGCATAAATAAGTCATGATCACCCTATATTTTAGTAACCTAAGAATAAAACCTACTCATTCCAAAATGACCATGTCTTGGATTATTTCGTTGTATCCACATAAAAAATTCTACTCAAGCTATCACCGCTTTTGAGGCCCAATGAGGTCAACCCCATCGACCATCCCAAATACATACCATTCCACGGAAGGCTAAAACAAAATATCTTGGACATATTCATCTTCAAATACAGCCTCAAGGCTTGGATGACACTAGATATGTGGTGTTAGATTACTCTTTATAGTATGTGAATGTCATAACAAGTTTCTAGTCTAAAAAATAAGGTGATTGGGAGAAAGTTCTCTATAGGTGTGGACAAAAGTTCAAAACTGGAAGAATTGGAAATTAGTTTCACAAGATCAATTCACCTTGAGAGTATAGCTGTGAATACCCATAATATCTCCACCACCCATGTATGTGATATCCAATATGTCTCCCATATTTTGGTGTGACCACTAGATGCATGATGTGGAAGAAGAGGAAGAGAGTTATTCTGCTCCAACACAAGCTCTGACACTTGTAGATTTCTTCTAGGCAACATATGAAACACGGGAAAAACCCCACCAATTAGAACCATCATCATATGAAGAGATCATTTTGGTTGTGTTAACATGATACACAAAAGAAACCCCTTCATTGATGATAAATATGCATCCGAGTATGAGTAACTCATGCCAAATTTAGGAATATGAGACTGTATGAACAAGAATGGAATCTATAGGGGAAAAAGGCATTTTTAGACATAATATTTTGGTCATGTCCCCTCAGATAACATATATGAATTTTAGACCCATTGAAAATCACTCCATAAATCCCACAAAATACATTGAGGGACCCCATAACCCTCCATTGGTCATCCATACCTAGATTTCTTACATCATTTCCTAGTGGGGGTTCAATTACCTGGTCATCCCTATAAACAGGGAAGGACGACATGACCCAGGACACTTAAATCATATGCTCCCCCAACCTCTATATAAGCAACATGCTTGTCCACCCCAAATTCCTTGGCTTTTGATCCACATGTTAATAAGAATCCCGACCTTAGGAGGTACTAAATTTTTTCATAGACCTAAAAAATTCTGAATTACATATCATTTGACCCATCCAATATGTAAAAACAAGATGACTTACATATTTATCAATAACCTGGATAGAAACTTTTTAAAATCCTCTAAAGACATCAAGAATTCAAGATAGAAGTATCTACTACTGAGGTGTATGAATGGAGACCATGTCATAAAAGTTATCTTTTTCCAACTCGTTTATAGAATAATATCTAGAAGAAGAAATCCAGAGACATAAAAGAACCCAAAATGTTTCATTTATACATGATAATGTCAATATAAGAAGGTATCAGATTTTATAATGGATCCCATATCAATCACATTTCAATTAAAACTCACCTATTTTTGGGATATATTGAATGGGATTTTTATCCCATAGAGCTGACTATTTAATGGTATGATAATCATGATAAAATACATCTAAAGAAGGTTAAACATAAATATTAGTTTGGGCATATCACATTAGACATTGATTTTATCGTATTGTTTCTAGAATCTGCATGCAACAACTTACTCGAAATACCCTGCATCCATAACCACTAGGTGGTACCATCAACATTCCATTAATGTTCGAAATACCCCATCAATGGAAATGTCGACCAAGAGCATTTTGATGGATTTCTATTCGAGGCTTTGAATGCCACATATGTTGTAGAATATTTCTACAAAAAAGAGTCGCAAACAACCAATGGATGATGATGATATATAGGTTGCATCCCACAATTTCTCAAGGACCAACCCTACAGATCAAATGAGTATACTAAATAGAAACTATTTTCATCACATAAATATGGATTTGGTAATAGCCTTAAACCTATTGGTCTTCGACACTCTTGTCTACAGTTAAAGTGTACATTACAATTATATACAGATTCACTCTACAATGAGTCTAGATGTATTGGATGATAATGTCATGTCTAATAGCCTCTCTCACCTCTATAGTGATAGTGATGCCAAAATATTTCCATCTCCACCTGAGAATGCCTCTACACACACATATGTGAATGAAGAAGAGAATGACCTCAATAATACCCCTCCCTCATTCAAGGAAGGTGTATCTACCACCATTTATGTGTTCCAAAATGTAAATATAGGAAGAGATGTAGACCCACAACCTATACAGATTAGTATCATCGTTCCCCTAAGAGAGACACATAAATACATTTAATTTATAAAGAAAAACTGGTGTGTGCCTACTTAGAACTATGGAAAAATTCCTCAACTAAATCCAAATATGTATATACACCATCTAAGAATACCATATGAACATCAAGGCTTCATGTATGCATCTAGAAGAATGAAAGCCTCTCATTCCACCAATGTATAGGTGGAAGTTGACAATTTTATCAATGCAAAATTTGTCTGTGAAGTGAAATGTAGAATATGGATTTCCAATATTGTCCATGTCATGAATATTAATTTGCAGATTCATGTTTCCATCAATTTTAGATACCTTATTTGACATTTCCTAAAGGATGTCTTACCAATTCTGATCACAGAACTATTGACTAAAGCAATAATAGGATTACAAGATCGTTAATTTATTTATTTTTATTCACAGTACAATCATATAATGATTGAACAGGAATATGAATAATTAAATACCTTCAAAGAACCCTAGGAGATCATTTTCTATCTGTTCATGAACACTAGATTATAAAAAATGGGTGTAACTTAATAATGTGATATGCATCCTATTGTGAATCCATTCCTGGGAAGGATAACAAAACGTTTTTTGATGACCTATTTTTAAAATTATAATAGAAATTTGATCACATAATAGATCCTTAAATAGACATTGAGAAGCTACATTAGAAATTTTAGAAGATGAATATGTTGAAATTTCCTTTGGGGTTAATATCATGGATGTTCCATATATTTGTGGTATGTAACTGTGATATTGAGATTGAACCAAAGAAGACTAGTGTTATTTTAGTAATGTCACACCCTAGAATTCTCTAATAACATAGGGGACTCCAAGGGATCCTACACTTCATTTTTTTATTTACAACCATCTTAGCCATAAAATCTCTACCATTTTTCATGCTAACGATGAAGGGAATCACCTACTTATCTAATAATGACTGCCAAGAAGAATACAAAAGTCACAAGTAGTATCTATTTCATCCACTAGTCATGATTCCATGATTTTAGGGAAGAAAACTAATATTATATTTGTCCACCATGGAATGCTCACTTAGCTCCCTCCTCACAAAAAATTACACTGTAATAAGTGATAATAAACTTTATTACCCTATTCATGAAAGCTAGGTACAATTAAACAATACTCAATTATCAAGAAGAACATCCTCACACTCATCTTTCTACTGTAGAAGTTGAGGAATTAGTTATAGAAGAACAAATTCTAAATTTTATCTCATATTAATTAACTAAATTACATCTTTGGCATACCCATGCTAACTAGGTGACTAGACTAATTTTCAATCATTTTATAGTAATATGAATACTATTTCATGTCATATAAGGTGGTAAAAGGAGAAGCAATGGTTAATTTCTTCATCGAACATCTTGTACAAGATATTACACCAGTGGATAACGAACACCTAGAATATGTGGTTTTATATTCCCATGACTCTCTATGAACATGGGAGAGTATTTTGATGGTTCCTCCTGAAGTCCTATTGGAAAAAGGTAGGAAAATTCGAAGCTCAGTCAGGTTAAATTAGGGAATTTATTTGTTTCTATAGAAAAATTTCCCTATAATTTTTCACTATCTAAAGGCTGCACAAATAATCAGGTAGAAGACCAAACCCTGATCACTATTATTAAACATTCCTTATATCTACAGATAAGGAACCTAAATAAAAAAAAAATTCAAAACTAGTGATAATGAAAATAAATGGAGAATATTCATTCAAAAAAGAATAATTATCCCTTATAACTAGATAAATCATGTGAATAATGGAATAATTCACTTTTTTATAGAACATTGCATCATGTTCCCTGATCACAAAATACTTGTGCCAACACATTAGCTAATGAATCCAAAATCATGGATGACCCTAATAAAGAGAAAACAATATTCTAAATCACAAAAAAATGAATGATTTCTTCATTAATAATTTTTGATGTGGAATAAATCAATAAGGTTAACACTACTATAGATCATAAGTAATTGATATTCTCCCCTTGATGGATGGAGCCTATAATTGGTTATCTTAAAAAAGGGACTCTACAGATAGACTGAGCTATAAATGAATAGATTCATCATCATGCATCAAACATTACCTTACTGTATGTCCTAAATGAGAATAAATCCTTCAAAAAGTGAAGATATAATGGAATCCCCCTCATAGTATTTGGAAAATGATAGATTCATTCGGTCATGGAAGAAGTCCATGAAGTTTCCTATAATGCGCTTTAGTCTTGGACTAGGATCTCTAACCAAATAAAAAGGTTGGGTTATTATGGGAAAACCAGTATATATGATTGTCTTGAATCCACCAAGAAATTTCATTAATGTTATATCAATGAAAATTTCATTTATCAACCCTTGGAAAACCTAAACAATGATATATATTTGTGGTCATTATCTGTTTAGGGAATGGTATTATGTAGAAATATCCTCTAGCCAACGATAAGTAGTTTAAGTACGTCCTTACTACTATTGAGTTATTCTCCAAATAAGAGAAGGTAATTCCAATCATGGATGTTATAATTAAATATTTCATCAACATTGTAACGTCCCATATCATCACCTGGTTTTGAGTACATCACACAACATTGAAAAACAATAGCACCAAATTCTATTCAACTGAGTTGAAGGAATTGTACAAAGAGTAAAATATCGTGTCTAGTCATGCATCTCACTATAATTAAATAGAGAATTCAATAATAGAGGCCTTAAATAAGACATTAACAATGATACTTTTGAAGATGAAGATCAAGGATATAAATTAATTACTAGAAAATGTCCTCCATGCTTGATGGGCCTACCATACTGCAATATGTACTTATACATCGGAAATTCCATACTCATTGGTTTATCGGATTGAGGTAGTGTTAGACATATAAGTTCATATTCATTCACTAAAAATATCCATTTTTGAGAAAATATGGCATGACAATAAATTGTAAAAGATGGTTGATGAAATGGATAGGCTTGATGAGAACATGTTGCATGCATTGCAGAACATTGAAGTCCATAAGAATCGGATCACACTATCCTTTAATAAGTATGTTCTCATTCATTAATTACACCAAAGAGAACTACTGTTGGCCCTCAGGACCGTAATGATACGAGAAAAAATCCTCTAAAGAAAGAACCTAAATGGCATCATCCTTACATCATTAATAATATTTACCATAATATATCTTAATCACTAGACACAATGGATAGGAATGTGTCAGACCCTCAACCAATGTGTGTTTTCTTAAGAAATAAATCGCATAACTATCATTAAGTGCCCCGCAGCCTAGCAATAAGATGTTAAACTGTAAGACATATCATGTCATGGTCGAAATACCTTATACTTCATAGTGTCTCATGTCTGAACAACCTAACAAAAAATTGTATGGAGCATATTCTCAATGCATGACGTTAATCTTCATTAATCCCCAATACATTATATTCATTCATTTCAGACATCCCATGTCCTAGAAAAAAGACATTAAACTACACATCAGCTCATTTCCTAAACAGATAATGTTATATTGTACAGAATAGGTCCTTATCATAGGATTTAAGAATCCAAGAAGATTTCTTCACCAAATGAAGTTAAAGAATGGGAAGAACCATATAAATAATGGCTCACCATAAACAAGCAAGATATGTGTGAAAGAAAAAAAATTCCCTAATCCCCTCAAAAGAGTCTTATCCATATTGGGAATCCCTCTTTATGTGAAATACATGTGGCTTGATTCCTATAATTATATTATACATAGTGACACCTGGAACACTATTTTTTGGATTGGAAATAGTTTTACTTCCCTTTCACATGAGGTAACCATCATCCTCACCATAATATGTTAAAATACAAAGATGATGTCCTCATTGAATGACATTAAACTGGACAGGTTCCTAGAACTACGTATATCTTGATTCTAATTAAAATTAGTTATATATGGCTGCCTCAATCATATATCATGTCCATCCTTCACATGATACAAAATTACTCTATCTTATCCTTAATCGCCTCTGCATTGGGAGATGAATCATTTCAATTCATAATTTTCTCACACTGAGCATACCTCACATGGGAATAGGAATTTTAGTATGGGATTCCCTACATGAACAAGGCTTAACAACTCATGATAGGTTCATCATGGTTTTGAATTCAAGAACCTAAAATTAAAAAAATGATTCATTGCCTCATGTTGTAAACCTACATATTTGGTGTCCTCTTCATGATATAAAACCACAAATTCCTATGAACCTCACTCGAGAGGACAACTATTATTGGTGTTGTTATCCTAACATAACACAATTCAATAACGATGTTTGAATTGATTACAAAAATCGTAGGACACATAGTGATGGATAAACCTCCAGTGTTAGGTCCATTCATAATAGATAAACAAAAAAATTCTCGTCCATGCGTAAAGGTCATTCATGTGAAAAAACAACCTTTTCTAGAAATATATGTGGATTGATTTCTATTACTGTGGGATATGTAT
Organism: Viscum album; assembly: GCA_963277665.1. NCBI lineage: Eukaryota > Viridiplantae > Streptophyta > Magnoliopsida > Santalales > Viscaceae > Viscum > Viscum album. Next base: position 184,338,032 of record OY728133.1, on the reverse strand, counting down.
TGATGAAAAGATTTCCTACCATGGGTCCAATATAAATACCCCTTTTCATGTTGGGAATCCAATGTCTATACAACATAAATCTAAAATGAATGTTTTCTTTAGAAGTACATATTGATTGATTCCTATCAAGACAACATATGTAGTGACACCTGAATATCCAATACGTGGAGAAGCTCTAACAATCAAAAAAACTAGTTCCCACATCTATTTATGGATCAGATATGTGTAGAGAGTTTCCCATTCAATAAATATGATTAGATTTATTCCCATCATCACATAAAATATAGTGACCCCTAGATCTCCAATCTTGTACCCAACTAGAACAACTAATTATAAAAATTCACCCCAAATACATAGGGTTTGAGATATACATCACCATTTAGCCTATGTCCGAGTCAGATATAGGGGAAACATGCTTGTCCATATAATATATCTTGTATATCTTTTTCACAATGGTTCCCATGTACTTAACACATTATTATTTAACTATTTGGAAATCATACTGGTCACATGACATTAAAACTGCACCACAAATATGTACATAGTGGATGAAATTAATCTACAAAGAAAACCTTCTTACAATATGATGTTAAACTATGTGGAAGTATTTTAATCCCACTTTATGATGTTCAAATATAGAGAAATCATCTATTATAATCCATCATAAAAAGGTCCACAAGATACTTACCCCTGTCTACCAGAGTATAGGGTGATTCCAAGAGATTTTAATCACCACAATTCATAAATCATAAATCATGTACTGAGCACCTCAATTATACATAAAAATTCATGGACCAAAAAAATGATACCTAGTCTCAAGGGAGTATTTTTTTACTCTCATGGTATGACGCTGGCTCATTTATATATGCCTATATTCATCAACCAAATGTGTCATTCTGTAAAAGGGGATTTCTATCCTTGTGAGCCTTGATATCATTGTGACAGAACTAAACACATCAATGTGCTCTAAGTCATCCATGGTATGATTGTACCATATAATTTATCATATCATGAAAACCTCATGTTGTGACTTACAATATTTTCATCGATTTCTCAGAAGAATGGTGGATTGATCTTGACTATGGGCATCCTAATTTGGATATTATGTATCATCCCCCATATTAGGCCCACGTGCATCATAACCTTAAATGTATTTCACTTTGGTCAATTCTATATGACCATAAAATCAATCCCATAATTCTTCAAATCTGTAGACCTTAAACTACTATTGAAAGAGAGACAGAACTATTTAGGATGAAACCTGTAAAGGGTGGCATAATAAGAAGTCAATTATGCTCTCTCAAATGAGTTTATCTCAAAATATTTATAAAAAATTTAGGGAAAAATAAATAGGGTGTAAAGCTCATATGGTCTAAATTATAGTCGTGGTATAATCCATGATATGCTCATTAGACCCCATGGTTCATAAAATAGTTATTGTACTTTTTTTTCACATATACATGCTATGAGAATATATTCTCTAGGTGCTGAACCAAATTTTAGGGTTCACTAAACCTTCTTGAATATTACACATTCTATATATCAAACATCATGATTTGATCACATAGAATAACAGTAAACCATCCATGGCCATTGGAAAATGACACATAGCATAAAGGGACCCTTTGTTTGATTATGATGTAGGTATATGGATTCTTCATATGTGCCTATGGTTATTAAAAAATGAGTCACTTTATAAAAATGGATTTTAATCCTTGTGAGACCAAATTCCATGATGGAAGAACTCAACACCTTAGTTTATTCTGCGCTATTCTTGGTATGATTATCTTATATCATCCTTCTGAACTGAGCACATTAGAACATGATTTAAAATACCCATGGAAAACTATCTATGATTTTTAAACATCTATGATGTTAAATCATTATGTTTTATGACCTTTATCATAGAATGAATGTGACACTCCATTCCTGAACCATTGATGAACAACAACTCATGATTGGAAACCACATGTCAAAGAGAATGATCTACATAGTCAGGAGATGAAATACCCTAGTGTTACAGAACCCTTCCTATATAAATTTATTCCAAACACAACCTCATCATCATGATTTTTGAGTGCTCAAAAATCTTTTAGTACCATCAAATAGGGGTAGAGATCATCATTTTTTGATGAAATCGATTCACAAGTTCTTTGACCTACCAACTAATGGAATATTATCAGTGGAGTTAAAGAACTCCAATCCATGTGATCCCTTGAAACACCATGGTAGAACCTGGAATCTCAGGGTGTTATGGTTTATCCCTATCATGTATTCCCAATCCTATATTCATCGACTCACGCATTTCGATCATGGATTACATCACGCATATTCCAACTATCTAGGTGGTCATATCTTCCGTATTATTTCTCCCTCAAACAATATTACCCTAAAAAATCTCCCATGACCCATTGAAATGGGAAGAAAAATATATGTTTCAAAATGTTACTAATGCATATGGGATTTTACCAACCAAATAGAGGCATCTCCAACTTTCCGGAAAGGTTGTCTGATCCTCGTGAGACTCATAAACACCACCGCTGAACCTCAAACCCTAGGATTCTTTGCGTCATTCCTAGCATGTATATACCATAATCCATGATCATCAATGTATTCATTATAATAATAATTTAAACATCATGAAGTCCTATTTTCTGAGATAAATACTATAAATTATATAGGTTAAAGGTCTCAGCTAAAAGACTCTAAACTACTGAGATATATGGTCTGATCTTAAAGGGACTCAATTATAGTGATAAATGGTTCAAGCTAAATGAACATAAACTATAGTGATAAAAGGACCTATCTAAAATTACATAAATGAAATTTGTAGAAGTTATGAGCAAAAAGACCCTAAACATTAGTGATAAAAGTTTCAAGCTAAATGATCCTAAACTAAAGTGATAAAAATTGTAAGCTAAAAGTCACAATACTATTGCACATCAGCAATATAGCCTACAAAAATGGAAAATCATGTATGGCCCAACATAAATATTTAGAAAATATAATTCACATATTGGAAAGCCTATTGGATTTTTATGAAGATAGACCATTCTCCCTCTAGAACATATATTCTAAACAAATTATCTGTCTCTGAATCATGTATTCGCAAGATAGCAAGAAGAAACATATTAATGAAGAATCTCTTGTTGGTGGGCATTCATGAGAATTTCTCAAGAATAATATACTATTATTAAAAAACTAAAATACAGAAATTAATATTTAAATGATAATATACAAAGGAATTTTATCATTGGATATTCATGTAACATCATATTAGTGAAAATTCATACACATCATGAATCAATGAAAAACTGGATAGATATTTTAAAGGTTTATAAAATCCATTCATTGATTTCATATTTAAGACGTAATCTTCGCATACCAGAGTCTACCATAAAAATAAAATAAAAGAAAAATTTTCAATGTTAAAAATGTATCACAATATGTTGTTAGAGGATTTCTTAACAGATATATACATATTCTCCAAAGTGGTAATAGATCGTTGTAACAAGTCAACAGACTCGGTTTCCGATTCTGTAAACTTTTGAAACACATTTTCCATTGAAATGGATTAAAGCCTCACCTTCTCAGCCATGTCAGGATTTCCTTGTTTCTCTATTATCATATTCATTGGTATATACAATTCATGGCAGAACTATGATAGCTCTACATTATGTTGGATGATATTAGATTGATGAAAAACTATAACTAATGGGAGATAGTCAATATCAATATTATCAATGTTGACCATATCTCAGTGAGCTTCCACCTCCACCACATGTTGAAAATATTCATTTAAAACCTCAATCTAGTTATACTTCATTGAATAAGAATCCTCAGTAGCTACCACCCTCAATTCCAGGGAACACATATGATCTCTCAAATAGACCACCTCTTTAAACTACGTATGGAGTGACTATAATCAATTCCCTCATAACCAATGGTAGGAAACATAAATTGAAGGTGGTCCAATAGGTCCTTGAATTCATCATATGGTGTAAGAGTGTAATTTCTTCATGGCACAGGCCATCCCACTAAAAAAACTAGGCAGTGGACCACTATTTGGTTTGGGATGGGCCAGTTCGAACAAACCATCGTGGTGGCCCGAGCCTTACCTCGGGTTTTCACAAACAATCAGGCCGGTCTATGATTTTTCGTTCGGGCCATTTTCTGGGCATTGTGAGATTTTATTGTTTTTAAAATATTATATAACATAATTTTTAAACATTTTTTGAAATTCTTTTTAATATTTATTTCAAACATTTATTTAACTATTTTTTATTTTTTTTAATGTTTTTTGAAAACATGTCTTGAAAAAAAAATGTAAAATGTTTTTTAGATTATTCCATAATCATGTTTTAAAAGTATTATAAATATTTTTTAAATGTTTTTTGAAAAACAATATTTAACATTTTTTTACAATGTAAAAAAAATTGAAATATATTTTAAATTTTTTTCTAAAATAATATTTAAAAATATTAAATGTTTTTCAAATGATTTTTATAACTTCGTTTCACATTTTTAAATTTTTTTTAAAAAATTTCTTCAAAAAATATATATATTGTTTTTTATACAAGTTTTTTAAAAATGGATTTTTTTCAAACATTTTTTTAAAATTAATGTGTTTCTTCTCAAAATTAATTTTAATATTATTATTTTCAAAAAAATAAATGTTTTGAATGTTTTTTTAAATTAAATTTATTTTTTAATGCATTATTTGTGTAGACATTTTTTAAGGATTTCTTTTTTAAATGTCTTTTTTAAACAATTAAATTCCATTAAAACATTAAATTTTTTATTAACATTTTATTGTTGAAACATTTTTCATTTAATTATAAATTATTTAACATGTTCTAAATTTCTCAAATTATACATTTAATAGGAACTCTAAAACCCAATGTCACATGCAGATTATTATTAAATTCTTTTTTAAATTTAATTATAATCTAAAATATAGACCAATTCAGAAAAAAAAATAATGTTAAAATATATTATTTGAAAACCTTCGATTAAAAAGCCAATCAGTGATGACTGCCATGTCTAAATAAATTCCAATCATCTTAATAAATAAAATTAATAACAATATGTAAAATTAGAAAAAATAAAGTTAATGAGGGGTTTTGGGTTTCATATCAGTGAGTGGTTGTGTTAATTTTTTTATGAATTGACTTATATATACATATATATGAATATATATATGATATGGGAAAGTAGTAAAAATATTAATGAGGCATGCACACTAGTGGGTGAGTTAATTTTTTTCTAAATGGATTTATATATGTATATATAATATATATAATATCTATAATATTAATGTGAAAAAATACATAAATATAATGATTTTGGGGGGTTCGAGTCACCCAACAAATAGTTTCCAAGTCATTTTAGAGAAGACATGCTTTTATGGGCTACTGGTCTATGATTTTATGGGACAACCCAACCTAGCCTAATGAGTCATGATTTTTATAATGTCCCATCCTGAATTTGGATCTATCAGTCAGGGCCTATTTGGATTTTGAGTCGGTTTGGTCGAGATTTTGGGCCGCTAGGCCGAAATTAAACCCTTAGAATGGGGTCTCTAAAACAGAGGCCCATATCACCTGCTACATCTCTTGTCGCATCGACTAGTAGAATTACACAAACACAAAAGCTTGATCTATGACCATCCTAGGAGTGGGAACATATTTCGTGACTGGGTCTCACATAGAATGTTTCATGTTTAGTTTTTAATAAGAAGTGTAAGAGAACCAGACTCAATCTTGGTTTATCCAATCATAAAAACCCCCAACGGAGTCTAGATTAGATCCTCCAAGCATCAGGATGAAAACATTTAAACAAGGGGTTCAAGGGTTTATCGAGAAAAAGATGAATCATATGATATCACAAAATAATCAATGGATATGACTGATGTTAGAAATACACTATTCCCAGTCATGTCAGTAGTGACATCCACTTCCCCAACTCCATCTTCAAGTGAAGATGTGATACTCTTTTGTTTCAAGTAGCACCATTGAACCTATGCTACTTTTCCCAAAGATATACATTTCTCTCCACCCTTTAGGGCTCAAAAAAAGATAATTTCAAGTGATATGACACATGTAAATGAAGTGTCCATTTTGAAGAAGTAATCACCTTCTATAAAACATTCTTAAATAAGGGCCAATGAGATAGAAAAAAAGATTCCTATATCGGTATCCTCAGAATCCATATCTAGCTGGACAAAATCAAGTGGTTTACTCAATGGGACATCAGAATTTGGAAAAGGGAATGATTGAGTCAACAACTCACCCACCTATGCTTCTTGATTGATCGAGCCCAACAATGACGGGTTTGTTAAATCTACCGAACAATCACATGCAACCTACGGAGTGAATACAAGCTCTTTTATGTGATTCAGTCGGTCCTGCACATTTTTTAAAAATTGGAGTCTATTTCTAGAATAATCATATCAAGAGAAGGGTGAAAAGACAAAATTAATTAAGTATTATGTAAGATACAACCATAACAACTCATACCGCATACTTTTCCTCTTAACTTCCATAGATGGCTCTACTAAAGGTGATAAATCTGTAGTCTCTGTTCAAGAAATATCAATTTCTACATTCATGTAGGCTATTTGTTCTAGGGTTCTCTTATAATATGTCCTCATACACTTATAAAATCATATCTCATAGCAATACCAAGGGGAGAATACTGAGGGTACAATAATACCAAACAATATTTTTTATTATCCCTCAATATCAACAAAAACACAACGTATATTATTTTAGATTCAATTACCTCATGACCTATTAACCATAATAATGAGTTTTTCCTTATCACATCCTCAGAAATGGTATAGCCTTATTATTCCATGTAAATTTGTAGCTTATCCTGAAAAAAAAAAATTGGTAGACCAATGGGAAATATAATATCTTTTCATTGACACTTTCCAAATTTACATCATGGTCTCAGATGAAGTTTTATACTATATCTATCTGATCATTAAAATTGATGCCAAAAGAGGATGTTACATGATAAAAACATTCCAATGGTTACATTGATTAGTGTATTATACCCCAGATCTCATCCACTATGTTATACCTCATACAATTCATCAACGTTTGAGAAGTGATAGTAAATGATAACTCTGATATGGATTCACCATCTGGTGCTGTATTTAATGCAGCAACATCGGTTGGCACCCCTATCTATGATGGGAAATATCGTTTTTCCTTATAGGATTCTTCCGAGGTTATTGGAAATCTCAAATCCAACTACATTATAGGTCTCATATTTTCTATTACAACCTATGGTAACGGAGAATATTGAATTACCAATTTGGTTAATTTCCCATTGGGATATGAGTGAATCCAATCCTCGACATAATTCAGAGACAACCCAATTGCTGCAAAATAGGGAGGAAGGTTTATCTCAGCATGTTTCTAAACCCTAATAAACAATAGAGAAAATTGGTGAGATTCCATCTAATGCTCCTCATATTGAACATAAACAATGAATGTAAATATCCACTAGAAAAATAGTAATTGATTATTAAATATGCATGGTTCATACCTTTGGAATAGGTGGTCCCCATAAATATGAAAAGAAATGATACTGTCCAAAAGTAACGTCGTATAATCCTATGACTAAAGGATGGCCTCACCATCATCAACCATATATCCTTCTAGAATTGGCCAGTATATTTTGAAGGTGAAATGGTCATAAGAGTTTATATAATCTTTGGTCTTACCCTATTGATATAGTGCATGTATGGTCTATGGAGAACATTGGGGATTCACTGAATGTTTTGATATTCATATTCTCATAAATGAGCCCCTCTCTAATCCTATAATACATTAATTGGACATTTTATTGTATAATTAATTGTTCCCTTGTAAACTTGATGAAAATGACAATAATGTTTTTCCACCATTGAGATTGCAAGCCTGATATGCTCCCCCTTACATGGAGGTCTCCATCATGAAATTGGAAAGTATAACTACACATTTCTCCTTCATTTCAAGTAATTACATACATAGTTACATGGTAATAAATCTCTATAGTATAATAGATCAGTTAACAAGATTGACAGATTCCCACCCCCATTATTTACATTTTTATTCTTTAACCATATTTCAGTAAGAAACTAATTCAATATGAGAGTCCTTTATAAGACAAGCCTTTGGATTCTTAACTTCTCACTCGGAGAAGACCTTATTATATAGTATCCTACTCATTCCTTGAATGTGATACCTTCTCCAGGATGGGGCTCCTTCTAATGGTCCTCTTCAGCCTACCTGATCATTTTTCAGGTAAAAATAGGAGTCCATATTATGTAATCCATGGTAGAACATGTGGGGAAAACTCATTATAAATCCCTCCCAAAAATGGTGTACTACATATCTTCTCAAAAACCTGGAGGATGACATTCACCTATCCATATGTTATGTGAAACATGTTTGTGCCATGACTCTAGAGACTGAACATGTCTATCATCAAAACCATGTTGCAATAAAAAAATGTATACAAGATCTATACTGCCTCATATATCATAATTTTTTAATTCTTTAGTGAATTTAGAATCTATTCATTTAACCATGAAGGTTTATCCCAAATCCATTCTACAGCTAATTCCTGAACAAAATTCCTAGTTATGAACCCAAACTGACTTTTTTTTTGAGGATGACTTCATCATCATTGAAAAGTACATATGAGCATTCAAACCAGTTTTGATATTTTTCCTAATAACATCTATGTTCATGAACATAATTATATCACCATATTCTTTTCCCCCCTTGGTGATCAATTATCCCACCTAAGGGTTTTATTCCAAAAAAGTATTAGGGGTTTTCCTAACCCAAGATGAGCATGTAAATTCCTATTATGGTGGGGGAATAAGAGTATCATTAGAATTACCACACCCATAATGTTGTAAAAATCCAAAAGAGAATAACCCCCAATTTTCTAATCCATTATTTCCACCAGACTCAGCTAAAGTAACCAAACAATGTAGTGGAAAGTAGCATACACACTTCTAAAATAGCATCACGAAGGGCCATCAATACCTTTGAATCGTTCCTAAAAATCATACAAAACATATGAGGATATTACTAATCCATACAAATAAAATTATGATTCATATTTTAGATATATAAAATATAATCTTGTAATATGAAAATATGTAAAAATTACAACTGCTTCATGTGCATCTCATGAATCTGTATGGAATTGTCAAATCTCCTAAAGGATTCATGAATAACCATGTTCATAAAGACCTCAAAAACATCATAGAGGGACAAGGCATCACTAAAACTGCATGAACCATTATAAGACTCATGATGGTGTGACCTTAACATGGTCATGTGATCTGTATAATTGTTGATGTTTCATGAGATCAAGTATGCAGATCATGTGAAACCCCCAAGATGACTATGAAACCCCTTAACGAAAGTTCAAAAAATTGATAAATATATATCTATGGATTGATTTGAGATATAATTTGAGAAAATGATATATTCTTAATATTTTTCACAAAAAAGGAATCATGATGGGGTCTTATGGGAAGGTCTTAGGATGAGGTTACATAAAGGGACTAGGCCACAAGAGCAATGAGAATCAAGGTAACAGTGAATTAAACACTCTCGTATACCCTATTTATGGGGAACTTTTTTGAATACCAAGCATTTAAATGAAGACCGAACCACTCACAAGATGAAAATTGGTGAAAATGACAAAGCCTCAGGTCTACATTATATTTCCTTAGAATCTAGCCATTATCCATACGGACATTGCTACTTTGGGGGGAATTTTTTGATGCCTAGAAATTAATAATGAAAAAAATAATAAATACCTAAATTTGGGATTATTTTATCTAAAATGAAAAGGAATATGAAGGTGGACATGATCACTCATATTATATGTACTTCCAAAAGACATGAAATTGCCTTACCTGAGAAAGGTCTTGTGGATGGTCACATGCAGTGAAGAACCTATGGAAGATCCCGCCAAACCCATTGAAAAGATATCATTATTATCGGGAAGCTTTCCTAGACAATTTTTAATCACTTGGAGGTATATTTTCAAGCACCCCTAGGTCTAAAAACTTTTTTTGTGGAAAATCACCTAAAAACCATCCAAAAATCATTGGAAAATAAGAGGAAAATATCCAAATTTAGGAGCCTATTTCATTTATAGAATTCATTTTATGTTCCCAGGTGGATAACAATTTGTTGTGAAATATCCCACATAAATTTCACACTCCTCACAAAAAAATTATTTAGAAATGTCCAGGAATTTATGTTCTCCCTGTTGGGATCCAAGCTATATAGAATGGTTTTTTCATGATATTTATCCTTCATCTAAACAAGAACTTTTATTTTTCATGATACATTTCAGTGATTGGTATAGTTATTTTTTGAAGACACTAATAAAACTGCAAGATATCCATATACTTTGTAAAATAAGAAAAAGAAATAAATAAGGGAAATATAAGACCCTTTTTAGGTCGTAAAAATTAGGTGATGCACCCCAAAAAAATTTCATGATACAAAAATCCCCTAGTGACATGTTCACCTCACTACAAAATAGCCGGTGACATGTCACTATCATCTAAAAAAGGGATTACGATGTGTCTGGGAGAGCTTGTGATCCTTCTTTGTATTCAAATATATGAATAAGGGTTTGTCTATGATGTTCATGTACATCACCACAAGACCTTTTTTGGTCATGCGACACATCATTGATGGGGTAAGTGATTGGATTCGACAATAGTAATGAATGTTCATAAAATTAAAAATACATTTAAAAATAAATTATGGAAATAAAATAGAAATGTTGGAAGCCTCTTGTGGTCGTATACTCCATGTGAAGCACTTGCACGCTCTGCAAGACTTTGAAGTGTAGCTTCGGTATGATGGTTTGATCTCCCAAAGGCCCTCAAGAAAGTCATCCTTGTCTCATAGATTATAGAACACAACAAATAAAAGTTCAAGAGATATCATTGTAGGAAGAACCCTTATATCATGAAGTCTAGGGAAATATCATCCTGAAAATATGAAATTTCCTCAACATGACCCCATTTTTCAGAAGTACCCATTCAATTAAAAATAATATGATAAATTAATCATTAATGGGATGCTCTCATGGTCAATGAAAATCATGTGATTCCACTAGAATAACCTACATCAAGTCCTAAAAAACACAATACATTAAATCCCTCCACCATCTCCAACAACGATTTTTGTGATACATGTCATGCAATGTGGAAAATAATCTAGTTTGATATTCCAATAAATCCCCCATCCTAACGTGAAATTTGCACCGAGTTTTCCTTAGAACCCTACATAGTCAAACCCAGGCATCAGGGTGTATTTATCGATGTTCCTGATCTCTTGACTAGGAATGTTTTCCATTATGTAACCTCTAGAGAACAACTGGAGCGATCACACAACAGGTGTATGCACTTTTCCTGATCACTCATGGATCACATAATGGTCTTCTAGATGGTCAAATAAATACCAAACCGCATACTTGATAGAGAGAGCGAGGCTTGAAAAAACATAACACTGAACAAATCTATGTTATATGAAATAATATGATATAACCCAGACTAAAATTATGAGAGACTTCTGTGAAAGACATATTCACATATCTTGTTGCACTTCTCAAGAAAAAACTGGGGCATGTGACAACACATGTAAATGTATCCCAAATCAGAAGACACGCCCTTAGTATACCATTTGGGTCATGAGAAGTCCCTTATATGTTTCAGATAATGTTATATGGATGACTTATAGAATTCCATGAACATCTTGAAAAACCCTATGGGATCCCTATTTAGACATTACAATGACCTCTATAAATGTCACCCAAATCATATGATGGCACCTGTGTATGTCATTTAAGACTTACAATTGAATCAGGATCTGTAAACATGATCTGAGGATGTCCTCTGGAAAAGACATCAAGATTTGGTGATTCCCTCTCGTTATTTTAGTTGACTCTTATTATGTCCCTCAGACATGTCAGTCATCTTTCATGATGACACCAAACATGTTATCCATGACAAGCCACACCTTTCATAGATTTCGTATAAGGCCCCAGCCATAAACCTTACTTAATATTGAATTAAATGAATAATTCACATTGAGGATCTTTTCAGGATTAGAGTTTTAGAGAATTAGAACATAACTATTACATCTTAAAAGATTACAAAGTAGACACTTCAACTAAGTTTCCATAAAATAAAAACTCTTAAAAAGAAAGATGTCTAGATTCCATGTTTTAGATAGCATGACATTCCCTTGATCCCATCCTTGACCTTATTCCACTTTAAGTCCTGTGAAAAACATTTTGAAAAACTTGGGGTGAGCATAAAAAGCTCAGTAAGGGATACACAAAGAATGAAAACTGTTACTTTTTCAAACATCAAGTAAAACATGTATACTCTATCAAAGTAATACCTTCACCTTCATGAAGTAGTAAAAACACTTCGCTGAATAAAGTATCATCACTTACCTTTTTGAAACCAAAGGATTTCCATAAAACCCATATAAAGAAAACATAACATATATAAAGGTAACTTGGGACATAAACTTACTTAAGTGGAATAACCATACGGTCGACTTCCACACTTATCACTTAATGGAATATCCATACGGCCAATTTCCATACATACATAATGTAATAGCCATACGGCCGACTTCCATACCCAATGTATTGAAGGTTATAACGTAACCACCCATCCTTGTATTCACGGCACCACCCGTCATATGGTTTATAACGTAACCACCCGTTAAAATGTCCAAGTACCAATATAAAATCATAAAACATAAAACCAATATAAAGGAATGATAACATTTCCAAATTTCAATCACAATATATCATAAATATATTGACATAATAAAATCCTTTTTCAAAACCATTTTCAATACCAAAATAAAAAGTAAAACATGGTATTTATTTTTCTTTTAAAAAAAAGGTATGGCTTGTAGAGGAAGTCGAAACTCAAATAATGGTCACGACGGCGGAGAAGTCGTTGTCGCCACATACGTACGACAAAAACATTCCCTTTTGTCGTTTAGTAAACGCTTCGTATAAAAAGATTCCTTTTGAATAAACGTAAAAGTCAAAAGAGTTTATACACCGTATAAAAGAAAGTTGTGTATAAAACGAAATATGCCTCAATGAAAGGAGATTGAGACGAAGTCCCTTACAAAGATAATTTTTAAAATAAAATAGATATATTATGTGTATTCACTATATGTACACATAAATAAAGTACAAATACAAGATATGACATAATAATATAGTGACATAATTTGAAAGTAGGAGATTAACCCAAAGAATGGAAATTGGGTTAAGAAGTTCCCTTACCTCGTATCCGACTTGACCCGACCGTTCTTTAATCTCCTGAATAATAAACGTGAGTTAATTTCTACTTTATTAAGAACCCTTTTTATTATTCCTTTTAGATCTCTTATTTCAATGTTATAAACATTATTTAACCATTTAAGTTAATAATGTTTGTTTTGTCGATATTTGGTTCTTAAGTTGAAAGTGGACTTCTTACAATTACATGTTGTTCGTGTGGTCATAGGTTCTTTATATCCAGAATGACATTCCTGATTTAGATATCATATATATAATATATATCCAGCATATACATATATTTATAATATCCCGTAATCATTTATAGGTAATAAATGAAATGCACCGTTCATGGAGACGGTAAGCCGTACGTACGCATGAACGCTACTTTCATTTCTTTGTCATATTTATGGAATTATAACTAAATGAGAGGTATGTATATTTTAATTCCATAATTATATTCATCATTTATATATATCATTCATTATATATATCCATTATACACATATACTTTTAATAGTACATTACATTTGGAGATAAGAAATGAAATGCACCGTTCATGGAGACGGTAATCCGTACGTACGCATGAACGCTACCTTCATTTCTATCTCATAATTTAATGGAAAGAAATAATAATTATATATAGGTATATTATAAATCCAGTATAACATCATATATAATAACTTTAAATCCATCCTTTACACGTCCCACATATGGCATTAACGAATCACATCACATTGAGGGGGCGGTAGTCCGCACTTCCTTAAATGAAGATATCGCGTATACCCATAATGGAAGCCATAAAGGTAAGACACAAATGAAAAATACAGAAGCATAAGTAAAACATAAACATATTACATATCATATATAAAAATAGTGACATCATAATGGCCACCTTTGAAGGTGTTAAATGAGTATTGAACAATCATCGTTTCGGGAGGCAGAATTTCTCCATCCATGGAAACCGTATGTTCATTAACCATTTGATGTAGTTGTGTGAGATTGTAGCTCAAATAAATCTTATAACAACATCCTAGTATATTGAAGATACTGGTTTTGTTACAAAAGAAGTAAATAAAAAGAGATTAGGGGGTTGGAGAAGCAAAATAAAACAAATGAACATGAGAGAAAGAATTACCTTTAAAAGTGTAACTCCTTTTGATTTGAGCCAAAAGGCTTCCTTTGAAAGGATTCTGCCCAATGTGAATCCTCTAGGATGAGGAGAGGGATGTTGAGAGAGTAAATGGGCAGGGGTTGGCCGAGCCAAAGGCTTGAGAAGTGTGTGAGATAAGGTGGAGGTGGGGGCCTTTTATAAGAGGAGAGGAGGGGAACTTTTGGAAAGTAAAGAAATATAACTTAATTTGAAAATGTGTTTCGGTTTTAAAAGGTCCCACATTGATATAATTCGTGTATAAGGTGATAAGGCTTCTAAATACACTCATCCAATTGGTTTTGGCCATGTGTAGGTTTTAGATTTTTCATTATCTTTCCATTTTATTTAAATTGTCAAATAATGATGTCATCGCTGCATCATTATTATGTCTTAAATAATTTAATTTATATAATGTCTAAAAATTATAAAAAAATACTATGATATACGAAATCTTTTTAGATTTCCAATTACTATTTATAATCAAAATTTGGACTTGTATAACCCTACTTAAAAATTGTTTTAGTAAAACAATTTATGTTAGTGTCATTTTCACTTTAACATTAAATAAAAAGTAATTTATGTTATTTCCCAACAAAAGTGGATCCATGGGGTCCCCAAGTTAGGACATGGCTTGTCTTGGTCGGCCATGACACAACCAATGAGGTTGGGGCATGTGTCTAGGTCATTTCATATTATTAAAGTATTATTTATACCTTAAACTACACTAATTACCACTAATCGCGATTAAAAACTTAATAAGTTACTATTCACCAAAAAGTTATTTTTATCCCATTGAACCACATTTTACATACTAATGACAAACATGTATGTCGGATTTTTAAAATTCAATACACCTTAGTGGTAAACTTTCATTTAACTGAAAAATCAGTTTGCTTGATTACCACTTAGTGGTTTCACTATTCATCAAAAATTGAAGTTTTTCAGAAAATTACCAAAAATTCACCCTAAGCTATATTTGATATTCCGAATTCAAAAATGAAGTCCATTTTAAAAAATTCAAAACATATAAGTCACATTAATTAATTTAATCATTAATTCCTGATGTCATAGCAAATAGCGTGTTTTTATAAAACAATAAGTATCAAAAGATTGGCACCAGTTCAAGTCCAATTTCAAAGTGAAATTGATTCCAATGACCACCATTGGATTTAATGGTAAAAATATTTTCTAATTTCACTTTAAAACCAATTCAAAAGATAATCTAATCATATAAATAAATTAGATCAAAACGAGGTTTTGAATTAAAATGCAACATTTTACACTATTCATAAAAAAATGAACTTTATCAGAAAGGTTCCAAAAATTTACACAAAGTAAATTTTGATGTCCCGATTCTAAAGAAGAGTTATATTTGGTCCAAAAGAATGTAAAAGAGTGATCAAAACTATATTTAATGACGGTTCGCCGTCAAAAGGTGATAAGTGAACCCTTAGTGAAAATTTGGGTATAAATGCCTAAAATTGAATTCTTTCCATATTTTAAGCCATTATCTTTTATTGGATAAATATAAAAATATTTAAAAACATATATAATCATATTTTAGTTATTTCTATCCATTCCCGCCAATACAACGGCTACATGTTAACTAACATTTAAAATTATTTTATTACTAGTGTGCAACGTAAGTTTTCAAAGGAACTCATCGTTGCGTATCGAGTACGCTATCGAACATAGCAACCCCTTTAAAATAGAATTTAATATTTAATTCATAAATATTAATAAATATGAAAATTCTTTATTCTTTATTTACCTGGGATGTTACATCCTTCCCCCATTTTGGGAATTGCGTCCTCACAATTTTATTCACTTATGAAAATAAGTGGGGGTATTTATCCCTCATAGCATTTTCAGATTCCCATGTTGCCTCTTCAATCACATGGTTTTTCCACAAAACTTTTACCTGATGAATTACCTTATTCCGTAACACCTGCTCCCTGTGGTCAAGAATCTGGACCGGTTGTTCCTCAAAAGATAGGTTCTCTTCCAGCTGAACAACCTCTGGACTCAAAACATGAGATGCATCTGGCATATACTTTCTCAACATTGAAACATGAAAAACATTGTGTACCTGAGATAAACTCGGAGGTAAAGCCACTTGGTATGCAACTGATCCAACTCTTTCCAGAATTTCATATGGTCCAATGATCCTTGGACTCAACTTTCCTTTCTTACCAAATCTCATCACACTTTTCCATGGAGAAACCTTGACAAAAACATGATCACCTACCTCAAAAGAGATATCCTTCCTCCGGTTATCTGCATAACTCTTCTACCCGCTCTGAGCTGTTCTCATGTGCTTCTGAATCAACTGATCTTTTTCTACCATCTCTTCTACCAATTCTGGTCCCATCAACTTCCTTTCACCCACTTCATCCCAGAAAGCTAGAGTTCGACACCGCTTCCCATATAATGCCTGAAATGGTGCCATCTGTATACTAGAATGAAAACTGTTATTATAAGAAAACTCAAACAAAGAAAGATGTAGGTCCCAACTTCCCTGAAAATACATCGAACAAGCTCGTAGCATATCCTCCAATGTCTGAATTGTTCGTTCTGACTGCCCATCTGATTGAGGATGAAAAGCTGTACTAAAATTTAATTCAGTACCCAACGACTTCTGAAGGCCTTTCCAAAAGTTAGAAGTAAACCTGGGATCACGATCCGATGCAATGGAGAGAGGAACTCCATGTAACCTGACTATCTCTTTAAGATACAAACGGGAAAGTTGATCTAGAGAGAAAGTATCTCGTATAGAAAGGAAAAGAGAAGATTTAGTCAAGTGATCAACAATAACCCAGATTGCATTATTACCTTGATATGTCTTTGGTAACCCCACAAAAAAGTCCATGGATGTATTCTCCCATTTCAACTCTGGCACTGGTAAAGGCTGAAGCATCCCTTTTGGCAACTGCCGCTCTGCTTTAACCTTTTGACATGTCAAACACTTCACAGTAAAATCAGCAATGTCTCTTTTCATTCCATCCCACCAGTAATACTCCCGCAGATCTCTGTACATCTTAGTACTGCCAGGATGAACTGAAAACGGAGAACTATGAGCTTCACATAACAACTCTCTCTTCAACTGTGAATCACAAGGCACACATAACCTCTTCCCAAACCTCAAAACACACACACACACACTTATCCAAGAACTCATGGAAAATTATTTTCATAAGGTCCATAAATACAACAGGTGCATTGGTTAGCACAAAAGGCATTACTACAAATTCATAATGGCCATATCTAGTACGGAACGCAGTCTTCAGAATGTCTGCTTATTTTACTTTCAACTGATGGTACCCCGACCTCAAGTCAATCTTCGAAAAATACTGAGCTCCCTGGAGCTGATACCACTTCATTCGATGGCCCAACATCTGCTGAAGTTGTTGCAAAGGATTTCGCCACCCCTTTCTGCTTGTAGTCTAGCTGCATTCCCCCAGTTGAGTTCTTCGTTGGACACTCGTTTGCATAATGACCCATTTCATTACACTTAAAACATCTTACCGTTGGCTTTTCATTGCCTGCTTGATCATCTTCCTTATAGTTACGAGCAATATAACCAGACTTACCACACCGAAAGCACTTACCAGACTTGGATAAACATTCTACAGGATGCATTTTACCACACTTCTCACAGGATGGATATTTGGTCTTCTTACCTCCTTTCTTCTTTGATGAATTCTTCCCCTTTGCCTGCCAACTAAACCTCTTATTCTGTCGTTTGTCATAGAACACCTGATCATCGGCAAACTCCATTTCCACATTCTCAGCACATCGAACAAGCTTTTCATGACTTTTGAACTCACGAGAAGCTAAAGCCCTTCGATACTTTGGCTTTAACCCTGAGTAAAAAATGTTTATTTTACTATCAAGATCTCTTATGAAGTTCGGAGCATACCTTGCCAATCGAGTGAACTTTTCTTCATAGGCAGCCACTGAATATTCCTCTTGCCTCAATTCTAGGAACTGTTTTTCATCCTAAGACGAACCACCTTAGGAAAATATTTCTCAAGAAACATACCTTTGAATTCGTCCCATTGAAGA
Source organism: Viscum album (assembly GCA_963277665.1). Lineage (NCBI taxonomy): Eukaryota > Viridiplantae > Streptophyta > Magnoliopsida > Santalales > Viscaceae > Viscum > Viscum album. The sequence goes on along the minus strand of OY728133.1, from coordinate 184,319,461 downwards.
TCCTCATTCTCATCATTATCCCTGATATTTTTCACCATCGACCACCACTGATCAGCTTCACCTTCAAATCGGTAAACAACAAGACTAACCTTTTGATGTTCTAAACACCCCATGACATCAAAAATCTTCTCCAGTGCTTTAATCCACCCTTCAGCTTGCACAGGGTCAGATGATCCTCTGAATGATGGGGGGTGTTGCCTCATGAAATGTTCCACCACTGACATGTTCCTCTGCGGTTGATCTGGCTGATCTCGTGCATGGATACCACCACAATTTATAGCCTGAGTCAACTGTGCCATCACTGCAACAAACTGTTCAGTTCCAATTCCGACCATCTCAGGTTGCTGATTTGGAAGGTCATCTTCCTCCTGATGTCGTCCCAACATAGCTGCTTTGTTTCCTCTACGGAAAACCATTCTGAACACGGAAATATCTTAGGTGAAGCAACATGGTAATCCGTAAATGCTATATTATTTCAATCATATTATAATTTAACACTTTTCTAACTCCTAAAGTTTTCTAAACCGACCTCTGATACCAACTATAAGGCCCCATCCATAAACCTTACTTAATATTGAATTAAATGAATAATTCACATTGAGGATCTTTTCAGGTTTAGAGTTTTAGAGAATTAGAACATAACTATTACATCTTAAAAGATTACAAAGTAGACACTTCTACTAAGTTTCCATAAAATAAAAACTCTTAAAAAGAAATATGCCTAGATTCCATGTATTAGATAGCATGACATTCCCTTGATCCCATCCTTGACCTTATTCCACTTTAAGTCCTGTGAAAAACATTTTGAAAAACTTGGGGTGAGCATAAAAAGCTCAGTAAGGGATACACAAAGAATGAAAGCTGTTACTTTTTCAAACATCAAGTAAAACATGTATACTCTATCAAAGTAATACCTTCACCTTCATGAAGTAGTAAAAACTCTTCGCTGAATAAAGTATCATCACTTACCTTTTTGAAACCAAAGGATTTCCATAAAACCCATATAAAGAAAACATAACATATATAAAGGTAACTTGGGACATAAACTTACTTAAGTGGAATAACCATACGGTCGACTTCCACACTTATCACTTAATGGAATAGCCATACGGCCAATTTCCATACATACTTAATGGAATTGCCATAAGGTCGACTTCCATACCCAATGCATTGGAGGTTATAACGTAACCACCCGTCCTGGTATTCACGGCACCACCCGTCATATGGTTTATAACGTAACCACCCGTTAAAATGTCCATGTACCAATATAAAATCATAAAACATAAAACCAATATAAAGGAATGATAACATTTCCAAATTTCAATCACAATATATCATAAATATATTGACATAATAAAATCCTTTTTCAAAACCATTTTCAATACCAAAATAAAAAGTAAAACATTGTATTTATTTTTCTTTTAAAAAAAAGGTATGGCTTGTAGAGGAAGTCGAAACTCAAATAACGGTCACGACGGCGGAGACGTCGTTGTCGCCGCATACGTACGACAAAAACATTACCTTTTGTCGTTTAGTAAACTCTTCGTATAAAAAGATTCCTTTTGAATAAACTTAAAAGTCAAAGGAGTTTATACACCGTATAAAAGAAAGTTGTGTATAAAACTAAATATGCCTCAATGAAAGGAGATTGAGACGAAGTCCCTTACAAAGATAATTTTTAAAATAAAATAGATATATTATGTGTATTCACTATATGTACACATAAATAAAGTACAAATACAAGATACGACATAATAATATAGTGACATAATTTGAAAGTAGGAGATTAACCCAAAGAATGGAAATTGGGTTAAGAAGTTCCCTTACCTCGTATCCGACTTGACCTGACCATTCTTTAATCTCCTGAATAATAAACTTGAGTTAATTTATAATTTATTAAGAACCCTTTTTATTATTCCTTTTAGATCTCTTATTTCAATGTTATAAACATTATTTAACCATTTATGTTAATAATGTTTGTTTTGTCGATATTTGGTTCTTAAGTCGAAAGTGGACTTCTTACAATTACATGTTGTTCGTGTGGTCATAGGTTCTTTATATCCAGAATGACATTCCTGATTTGGATATCATATATATAATATATATCCAGCATATACATTTATTTATAATATCCCATAATCATTTATAGGTAAGAAATGAAATGCACCGTTCATGGAGACGGTAAGCCGTACGTACGCATGAACGCTACTTTCATTTCTTTGTAATATTAATGGAATTAAAACTAAATGAGATGTATGTATATTTTAATTCCAGAATTATATTAATCATTTATATATATCATTCATTATATATATCCATTATACCCATATACTTTTAATAGTACATTACATTTGGAGATAAGAAATGAAATGCACCGTTCATGGAGACGGTAATCCGTACGTACGCATGAACGCCACCTTCATTTCTATCTCATACTTTAATGGAAAGAAATAATAATGATATATAGGTATATTATAAATCCAGTATAACATCATATATAATAACTTTAAATCCATCCTTTACACGTCCCACATATGGCATTAACGAATCACATCACTTTGAGGGGGCGGTAGTCCGCACTTCTTTAAATGAAGATATCGCGTATACCCATAATGGAAGCCATAATGGTAAGACACAAATGAAAAATACAGAAGCATAAGTAAAACATAAACATATTAAATATCATATATAAAAATAGTGACATCATAATGGCCACCTTTGAATGTGTTAAATGAGTATTGAACAATCATCGTTTCGGGAGGCAGAATTTCGCCATCCACGGAAACCGTATGTTCTTTAACCATTTGATGTAGTTGTGTGAGAGTGTAGCTCAAATAAATCTTATAAAAACATCCTATTATATTGAAGATACTGGTGTTGTTACAAAAGAAGTGAATAAAAAGAGATTAGGGGGTTGGAGAAGCAAAATAAAACAAATGAACATGAGAGAAAGAATTACCTTTAAAAGTGTAACTCCTTTTGATTTGAGCCAAAACGCTTCCTTTTAAAGGATTCTGCCAAAAGGGAATCCTCTAGGATGAGTATAGGGATGTTGAGAGAGTAAATGGGCAGGGGTTGGCCGAGCCAAAGGCTTGAGAAGTGTGTGAGATAAGGTGGAGGTGGGGGCCTTTTATAAGAGGAGAGGAGGGGCACTTTTGGAAAATAAAGAAATATAACTTAATTTGAAAATGTGTTTCCGAATTAAAAGGTCCCATATTGATATAATTCGTGGATAAGGTGATAATACTTCTAAATCCACCCATACAATTGGTTTTGGCCATGTGTAGGTTTTAGATTTTTCATTATCATTCCATTTTATTTAAATTGTCAAATAATGATGTCATCGCTGCATCATTATTATGTCATAAATAATTTAATTTATTTAATGTCTAAAAATTATAAAAAAAATACTATGATATAGGAAATCTTTTTATCTTTCCAATGAATATTTATAATCAAAATATGGACTTGTATAACCCTACTTAAAATTTTTTTTAGTAAAAAAATTTATGTTAGTGTCATTTTCACTTTAACATTAAATAAAAAGTAATTTATGTTATTTCCCAACAAAAGTGGATCCATGGGGTCCCCAAGTTAGGAAATGGCTTGTCTTGGTCGGCCATGACACAACCAATGAGTTTGGGACATGTGTCTAGGTCATTTCATATTATTAAAGTATTATTCATACCTTAAACTACACTAATTACCACTAATCGCGATTAAAAACTTAATAAGTTACTATTCACCAAAAAGTTATTTTTATCCCATTGAACCACATTTTACATACTAATGACAACCATGTATGTCGGATTTTCAAAATTCAATACCCATTAGTGGTAAACATTCATTTAACTGAAAAATCAGTTTGCTTGATTACCACTTAGTGGTTTCACTATTCATCAAAAATTGAAGTTTTTCAGAAAATTACCAAAAATTCACCCTAAGCTATATTTGATATTCCGAATTCAAAAATGAAGTCCATTTTAAAAAATTCAAAACATATAAGTCACATTAATTAATTTAATCATTAATTCCCGTTGTCATAGCAAATAGCGTGTTTTTATAAAACAATAAGTATCAAAAGATTGACACCAGTTCAAGTCCAATTTCAAAGTGAAATTGATTCCAATGACCACCATTGGATTTAATGGTAAAAATATTTTCTAATTTCACTTTAAAACCAATTCAAAAGATAATCTAATCATATAAATAAATTAGATCAAAATGAGGTTTTGAATTAAAATGCAACATTTTACACTATTCATAAAAAAAATGAACTTTATCAAAAAGGTTCCAAAAATTTACACAAAGTAAATTTTGATGTCCCGATTCTAAAGAAGAGTTATATTTGGTCCAAAAGAATGTAAAAGAGTGATCAAAACTATATTTAATGACGGTTCACCGTCAAAAGGTTATAAGTGAACCCTTAGTGAAAATTAGGGTATAAATGCCTAAAATTGAATTCTTTCCATATTTTAAGCCATTATCTTTTATTGGATAAATATAAAAATATTTAAAAACATATATAATCATATTTTAGTTATTTCTATCCATTCCCGCCAATACACCGACTACATGTTAACTAACATTTAAAATTATTTTATTACTAGTGTGCAACGTAAGTTTTCAAAGGAACTCATCGTTGCGTATCGAGTACGCTATCGAACATAGAAACCCCTTAAAAATAGAATTTAATATTTAATTCATAAATATTAATAAATATGAAAGTTATTTATTCTTTATTTACCTGGGATGTTACATTTCGCACTAACTATTGTGATTCCCTCCATGTTTGTCATCCTTATTTTGTGATGAAAAATTTTCTTGTTAGTTGAATTGTATGAAAACCTCTAAGAATTATTTTTGAGATCATGTGATGCATTGTCAGAAAATTTTTCTATTTCATGCGATGTCCTTTTGAAATGTAAGCGTTGGTCATGAAATGTACTTTAGACTTGTAATGTAGATTAAGTGATGTCCATTTGTACAATAAACTAGATAATATCATTGTATTTGAACATATTAGGAATACATCAACCAACATGTAGAGATGAAAATCAAGGCATGTCTGGTAAATAGTCAACACATGTTAGGCATCCAAGGAGACTAGGCCTTGTCTGCATCCATGGACTTGAAAACCTTGTCCAACCTCCATAAGAGACAATTTTAATATGTAAGCCCCAACCAATTCAACTAAGATTAATCTGATTTATAATATATCTAAGAATTTAATAAGACTTCCTATAGGATGAGCTACATATAAAACATTTGTAGGGTAGTCCCAGTACAGAAGTCCCGCATCCACACACAATAAGACAAATTATTTTCCATACCTTGTTTCCCACCCAGAAGATAGAGGATGTGTACTTAGGGGGGTCTATATGATCATATTATGTTCATGATAGTCCTCTTTCAAATAAATGGAATCCTCGATGTATATACACCAATCAGCTACAGAATATGATATATCTCACACATAATGGAAACCATAGTGTGTAAGCCCCAATTAACAGCATAATATGATATGTCCAGCATACAAGGAATGCCTCGATGTGTAATCCCCAAGTCATTGAACTATGGTTATTATAATTCCTACCATAACCAGGATACATAGGATTTATTCCAATGGACTAAGCCTAGACTCAAATGGGAATCCACTTCAGTGTAATTCCTTCCATGTATTTGATATTGTAACCTTCTAGACCCAATATCTCCCATGGGATGATCATCTTTGCTCATTCACAAATGAATTGAGAAATCACTGAACTATAATGAATCTGATTCCTATGATATCCATGATACATATGATATCTTCCAAAGGCCCAATCTTTACATTAAGAATCTAATGGGTTGTCTGGTCATGTAATCCATGAATCTATATGAAATGTTTATTCTTAATTTCTATCTGTAATTTCTAAATCTAATAATATATCATATATAACTAGGTAGTTTTAATGAGAAAATCATTGATATCAGGAATCATTTAAATTTATGGAAGACTTAGTATATAAGTCCAAATCAGTGGTAAGATATAATTACCCCGCATCAAAGGGTATCTACCTTGGGGAATGCCTCAAGGGCATGAACGAACTATGGTAACTCATATTCCCGATATGGAAAAGATATCTAAGACTCACCCTTGATTTTAGATCTTAAATACTAAGTGCCTATGTTCCTGCATTTAGGTCCTTTTATTATGAAATTAAAATTCCCAGGTCAAATTAACTATGATGGTTTGGATTTCTGTTATAAAATATGAATCATAAGATTCCTCATAATGGCTCAATATTATCTTCAATATATTAATCGCCTCCCTATATAACAAAAAACTCCAGTGTTATCAGTTATACTACTTCAACGTATATGATGAAACCCACCAAAGGGAAATGGATGAATAAAATCATACACATATAGATGGAATCACTAATAAAATCCACTTATTTCCCATAAAAATGGTTTAACCTATGGTCGTTATTTTAGTGTAACTGTTAGTGTATCCAGATAAGTAATATATTCTCTAAACTATATAAATTCTATAAGAGAATCCCATAGTCGACAATAGTCCCCCACTGGGTGTGATGATCCTGACACCCCATCCTATCGACTAATGCGAGTTCCTATTCGTAATTGGGTATAAAAGACCTGCGTGTTTCCTAATATTAGAAAGCATTTTCATTCCCAATTATAGATTTGGGAACCATTGGGAATTAATATTAATATTATCAAATGGTGATCCAAATGTGAATTATTATGTACAACATTAAACCCCCCATAATCAGAACACTAGAAAAATCCACTAATATCTCTATGAAAAAACAATGTACTAGAAGAAGGTAAAATCAGATCAGATTAAAAAACTATGACCATTCCACGATACATTAAATAAAGGAATGTATATGGGATATATGGTTACATGAATATAAAACATGATAAAAAAATTACCCAATACCAAAAACATCATCCACTAGAATCCCAATAATAAGCTCAGTCATTTGTTTTCGTACTCTATCCTAGAATTGTAAATATTGTATTAGATGTTGGGTATTCCCTTTGTTTATCCCAAAAAACAATGATGTCTTTTCGGTTACCCTAGATTTCCAGAACAAGGTGTGAAATATAATCATTATCCACCACCAATGTGGTCTTGAGATCTCTAGTATGTTCATATTAGATGAGCAATGTGTATGTAAAGATAAGGTCAAAGGAATAAATAATGAAATCACATCAGTTTGGGTTCTTCATGGGATACATGACCAATACTTCCTGAATTTACTAAATATGGATATGTCTAAACCTAATTAAACTAGCGCAGACATGCATTATATGTAAATTCAAAATGTATATATGCCATATTAGTCTTCCAGTACACATATGTGGAAAGCATAACTGGTCGTTGAAGACCCATGTGTCAATGTGGAGAAAACCTCATCATGATCATTTTCTTTGAGGATTCATCATTAAATGTAATATAAATGTAACATTAGTTCTAAATGATGATAAATATTTAGCCCAACCAAGGTGATATATAAGGAGGATCCTATGTATCTATCTATAAGCACTACAATTATCCATCACTATAAGAGTTCATCCAAATATATCTATTAGTGGAATACCAACTATCACTCACAGTATGGCATCAGACATAACCTTCTAAGTATGTCCTTAGTATTCCACACAGCAATCTAGGTATCTCTCATACCATGATAGAGAAATATCACCCAAATAGGATGTCCACGATAATCCACTAGGAAACTAGGTATCACTAATAGTTAAAGTACATAAAGAATCCACCCACCATGCTCGTACAAGAAAATACTCAAGGGAACCAAATATTGCTTATGGGTAAATTTTTCAATACAAACGCCCATCGATCTTATCCAATGTATTATGTAAAATAATCTAAGTATCACTCAGAGTAAATTAATCAAAATTTATAATTTTTAATTAGAAATATCTGAGAGCCTATATAAGGAATCTTTATTTTGGGAACCATGAATCTCCCCGTGCATGATGTAGAGGTATGAGTTTATCTAGCATCTATATTCATAATTTTTTTTAAATTTCATCATAATTATTAAAAGGTCAATTCACACCCTAAATTTTTGTTTACGTTAAATTCAAAACATGTGGAATCTTAGCCTTTTATGGAAGGTGAACACATAAGGGTGGATGACATATAGGAAGTCACCCTAAACATTCAATTCGTATTTTACTAGGACTATATCAAACAAGGAATATCATATAATATAATTTATTAGTTATAAAGGTGGTTCCACTAGATAGGTATATTGTATGAAATAATGATTCATGATAAAAACAATGATACATTTTGGGAAAAGAACTAGACCACCTATCTTAAGATGGTGTATTACCTCCTTACTTTTTTAGCCTTTGAATTAATCTATATCATAATAAAATTGATGAATTGAATAATTCCGTAAGAATATGAAATTTTAGATCCCATAATAGTAGCAAAAATATGTTGAAATAAACAAAGAAAATAATTTTGTGGATTGAATCTATTATCGATGCACTACTAACTTGGAAAATAATTGGTTAGTTAGAGTTTAGATGAGGATGTGTGCTAAAATACACTATATAGGTGTATAAGGAACTCCCCTATGAAGCTACATTAAGATATGGAATGAAGGTTTTTTATGAAATGGGATATTCCCCATAAAAAACTAATAACATATTCATGATGAGTATATTCTACTTATTGGGAAAGTATCAGGTTTTTACTACTTGGAAAAAACCGATGAAGTCGTTAACTTTGTTTGGATAGGCTAATTCATATCATGCATTAAATACACATCATTAATTTAGTATGCATCAATTATTTATTCTACATTTGGCCACATTTCATCATCTCCCTTTATCCTAAAATGAATGAACTGGCCTAAATCCATGTTATTCAAATTATAATCCAATATAAGAACATAACAAGGTTTTACCAAAGGTAAAATAATCATTACCCCTCTAAAAATTTTGGATGTTACAAAATCCCAATTAACCCTTTCCAGAGATATTCCCCCTAAATACAACTATTCCATGACCATAATTTACATTCAGTATCCAAACTTTTATCAACGTATTAGAAAAAATACTTAATATATTCCTTAAAAACATTTGTATGCTCTTCTATAAATGTCCTCAAAATTTTATCGTGTTGTTATGTTCCATATTTTATGTTTTCCTAAATACACATACCAATATTTCTACTAAGAATCCTCTAATACCAAATATAACTACCCTAATCCCAGTGTCCCATTGTTGGTAGTTACTTTACAACATCGTTTCTAGATACATTGTATCACATCACAAAGGACTAAATATAATAGTATTTCTGGTTAACTAGATAAATAATTGATTCCGTAATTGATTTTGATAACATAAATGACAACATAATGAAGTTAAGTATTCTAAATCCTTTAACTAATTCGATGATTACTTTTTGATATCATGGGAAGGGATAAATAAGGTTTATATCAAATGATTGTTAACAGTTATGTATAGAGGAAGATATCATAAATGAATAATTCATATTCTGTTTGGAAAGGTAAATGACTAAACACGCATTCCATTTAATCAATAACTTGACAATAATGATTAGATAGATAATAATCAATATGGAATTGTAATTAACAGAAAAACAATTGTATTTAATTAAAAAATTGAGCACAACATTAATCAATATATTTTATTAATGAAATTTCCAGATTGATAATAATAAATTAATTGTTAATGAAAGAAATGAATAATATTCTATTTCATGATCTCGTGCTTCAAGTATGTAGGCAGTTAAGACCTTTCACCAAGATAGTTTAATCGATGGGTAGTTATAAAATAGAATCCCATTAATTATTGGTATACTGATTCAATTCATGAAAATATCCATGCATGTAGGGGATACATAATTACATTCCCACCCATCTGTGTATGAAAAATTAATTCCCAATATATTAAATGATAGATTTAATTTATGAAAAATATTATTTATCAGTAAATGTCTATATTGAATAAATAATAAATAATATCAATATTTTCCCATTCAATCAAATAAAATTGAAAATAAAAAACCCTATGTAATAATGGTATATGATTTAAGAAATAAACATATCTATCATACAAATAATATGGATATTTAAGATAAATGAAATTTCCATTGATAACAAAAAGGTAAATTTCTCATAGGAAGGATAACAATCACAAAATTAATCGAGAACGTGAATTGCAAGTATTTCCATTATCAATCTAATTGTAAACCATCATATGAAATAAAAATTATGGTATCATTACAAAATTTATAGTGGAGAGTGATTAAAATAAAGGGTTATTTTCATTGATGGATAGAAATACCTTAAAAATAGAAGGAAAAAATTATTGATGAAAATATGATTTTCATAATGAGAATGACTTTTAAAACATAAAATTTCTAGAATATTAGGAAAAAAATTAAATTAAAGGAAAATATTTAATTTTTAATGGAATCATAAAAGAAATTAGTGGTCTTGATGACTATAAAATGTTATACATATCGAGTTTTTTAAAATAAGTATTCCTTTCACATTTTTGTAAGAAAAGTAAAAAAGGTACCTCATTTATAAAATGATGGGAAGATTCATTTTAATTATATATATTGAGTAAAACATGGGTCAAAATTATTTTAATAAATCCATAAATGAAATAAATAAAATACTATTTATTTATTTATACAAAACATGCATTAGGTAGAAAAAGGATTTCTAACCGAACAGAGTTATAATGGAATGTTTTTTTTTAAAAAAAAATTGATCATTTTCATTATAGAATTGAATAAATTGAAATATTTCATGAAATGTTTTTCATACTAGTGTAGAATAAAATTAAAGTGTTTTATTTTTCATTTATTAAATAATTTCCTTCAATGGATATTCATGGACAAACAATCTCAATTAAAATGATATTATAAAATAAACAATTTCAAATATCATAATTTGGAATTGAGAATTAATCAATGAAGTGATTATGTGTGTCAAATTCATGTCCATATTAAAAAATATGAAATATATCATAACTTAATAAAATTACATACATATTTATTCTTATAATATTAATTAAAATTCAGAAGTAATACAACCCAATGAAAATAAATTGAATTAGAAAATATCTTATCACTTGGTACCATTCAATTCAAATCCCCTTATATGAAATAATTCATAATTAAACATAAAATACCAAGAAGTAAGAATGATTCCTGATATTAAGTGTAAAAGGATAAGTATATTCATCATATAAAATAAATTTAGTGCATAACATTAAAATATTCCTTAATGAAGGGAAATTATGAAGATGTCCCTGACCTCATGTTTTCATTTTGTTAATCCTGATTTAATATCATGTATAATAGTTTTAAAAATGATATTGATTTATAACATGAATATATTAATATTTATAATATCATATATTATCATCTTATAACATCTAATCACAAATTTGTTAATAATATTTATTTATTACTGTTGTTTTTTGTGTTAACTTCTTTATTTTCCCACGCTTAATTTTTCAAGAAGTTCCTTTTTGTGTGAATATTATATAGATCCATAATTTTCATGTTGATATAAATTTTATAAATATAAAATATATTCATTGGATAAATTTTTAAAACATGTATTTACAGTTTTATAAGGAAAAAAATTCATTTATTTTTGGAGACAGTAGGTTGTACGTGCACACGAGCCACGATATCATTATGTTAATGGGTGAATGGGTAAGGAATTTCATGAATTGTTAATTTTAGAGAATTAATATGATATCATATGTATGATATATATTAATTTTTTTATATTTATTACTATCCATGTTATTAGGTGTTGGAATATAAAATACATCATTTCGCGGGACGATATTTCTTTATACACAAGAATGATAGATTTGTTTGTCATTAGATAGAGGATGATATGGATAAATTTTATTCCATAAACATAATAAATATATCTATATATTAAATACTCATTTATTATATTTTTATTGTGAAGATATATTTTAATCTTGAAATATGAGAAACAAAATCAAGGAACATAGTAAAGACAATTACATTCGATTAAAAGAACCCCCTTTTAATATCAAATTAAGCACCATAGGGTATGAATTTGGGAAAAAATATCCTCTATAATTTTATAAATATTTTTTGGATATATTTGGAAGGTTTTGGTCAACACATATTTCTTTATAGGTTTGAATATATGAATAGAGTGAGAGGCTCTTTATAATTGAGGGGGATTGACATATTTGTAGATACCTAAAACTCTTCAATAATGGGAAGATACTCTAACACCATGTTATATAAGGATTGATAAAGAGTGATTTTATTTAATTTATGGTGCATCCAAACCTCCATAAAAAATAAATAGTTTTATACATGTTATTCTAGATCCCCAAGTTTTACTTATTTTATGACATTATTTTTCACTACAGTAATTAGTTTTTTAGCCTACATAATTTATCCTTGAATACTAGAATAAAATAGAAATTATTTAATAGTTTAGAATAAAAGTTTATTATATAATAAAAATTATTCTGACTGCAAACAATGAATCCCTTATATGAAATTAAATCCACAAAATTGGAAAATTTTAATTTATAAACAATCCGGAAAATCGTGTCTAAAAATCTATTTTTGGTAAATATATTTTTCAAGCATGAGATTATCCTACATTAATTATATAAATATTGATCATCATCATAGGGAAATAAATTAATATAATTGGAAATATAATATATAATTTACATAAATCATTCAATAATATTATTATTTTAATTAATTCAAATTTAGAGTCATTATAAATTAAAAATAGTTTGCAGAAAAATTCATTATTATGATTAAAAATAAACCTATACCAAAATCATATATAAATTAGATTCAAATATAAAAAATTATTTTAATTCAAACTAAATGTAAATTATATTAATGTTAAATAAAATATATAACATAATTAAATTTTTAATTTTCTTAATTTATCGAAAATAATTTACGTTTTTATAAAAATTGATATTTTACACAACTCACTGAAAAATCACTCTTTTCAAGAAAATCAAAAAATATCACCGTAGGATAATATTTAAATTATGATATTATTAATTATATTATTTTTTTTAATTAAAACTTATAAATTATCCTAAATTATTTATAATTCCCAAACATTAAAAAAAAATTAGGAGAAATATGGTTTTGAAGCATAAAATGAATTTACTAAATTTTTGAGTTGTTATTTATTATGAATTTTTTAATAAATTTATATTTATTAGGACCATTGTATGTTAAAAAACTCATTTCATCCTATTGAAACCCTCCAATTCAATATTTATGTCATGAATGTCATATATCAAATATATATTTTGTGGGACATTTAAGATTGGCATTTTTTATCGCATAGGAAATTGAACACAATTATCGTATCTTAAAATATCATGATCTTACATATGTATTTTTTAAAGTTCAATTGTTAAATATTTTTTTTCAAAGTGATATTTTTCAACTCATTTTCACTTACAGTATTTTTAAAATTTATTTCATTTTCAATTTTTAAATACTAATTATTATTTTTTAAAGTAAAAGTTTGAAAGGAATTTTCACATCGCCTTTTTGAAATATTTATATGTTTTTTATGTATCCATTAATAAATATTCTATTATGTTTAAATGTATTAAATTTATTTTCTTTTATCATTTTTGAATCCATTATCTCTTTTCATGTAACTGTTATTTTAAACTATTTATAATCAGGTTTTCAAAATTCTTATTTTTCCCCTGATCCATGAATTACAACATCATTAAGGGACATAGAAAATTAAAATAATTTATTTTAGTTATACAATTTCTTATTGAAATTAAATTTTCAAACATTCCATTTTGATTGATGTTTTCTCCTTATGTATAGGGATGTAGTCTTTTAATAGAAATTAAATTTCATGAAGGGTATTATTTTAATTTTTCATAGGAATAATTATGAAATTTTTAAAAGGGACTCATATTTATTACTTTTTCATTGATGAATCCAAAAAAATAAAAAATCATGATTGTTTCATTATAATTAAATTATTTATCTCAAAACAAGTACTGTCTTGATCATTAGTTTTATGTGATTATGTTATGAATCATTTTAGGAAATGAGATTTTTATATCCCTTGATTTCATATGTACATGTTATGTGAAAAGTTTAAGAAACACTATATTTTTTTTGTTTTTTATTAAATATATGATAATGATTTATTTTAAGTGGAACACATATGTATGGATGATGGTTGGTGGGGTTATATATAACCCTACAATACATCCATTTAATATTATATATCATGAGATAGTAATGCATGGACATATATAATGAGTTTGTTCACACCTGAATTAACATTAAGGGTTTATTTAAAAATTTTACCATGGTTGTAGATACCCATAATTTTAATATATATATATATATATATATATTACATATTATTATAAGGATATTTAATATATAACATTATGATCTATGCTATAATTTTAATTGTATAGTGTCATTTTAAACAAGGATACATAAAAAAACTTGTACAATAAAGATCTCCATCATCTCCCACATGTTTTTTCATAACTAGAAACCTTCTTTGAAATATCATACATAAAACCTTTCTTCATATCCATGGGAAATATGAAATAATAAAGGGTGACCACATATTCACATAAATGGTAGAAAGAGAGATACCAATCGATGATCATATGAAAACATAAGATTAATATATAGGTATGATATCATGATCAAATATTTCGCTGTTCATACCTAATATATATTTTGTCATATTAATTAGTCAGAGAAAAAATATTTGGCATTTCAATATTCATGAATCATAATAGTGAGGAATAAACATAAAACAATAATGAACAGAAATTTCAAATCATAATCATAAAGGCATGTAATAAAAGTGTCTCACAACAACAGGGATAGAAAACATATCTTATGTAAATGATAACTACACTGTCGATCATATCATATCATAGCAAGAATCTGTTCATGTTTCCCATGTCAAAAATGATCACGCATCACCAAATATTTCCCATATCATAAAAAATTAGGTATAACCACCCACTTCCCATTTTGGATCAAGCACATGAAATTGTTTCGCATAATTATCTCATGGGATATAATTAATTACATAATTTATTGTAGAGATTTAATTGGATCGCCCATCACAAAATTAAAACCCCACATATGTTTTCCACAATACCATAAAAAATTAATTATTTCAACATATCATAATCTTCCAAATAGAATAACATTAGTAAACATGTAATTATTATAATAATAAACCATCCAAAAGAATAGTAAGGATTAAATATTTGAAAAAAAAATCATGTAAATCAATAGAAATATAAAAGTTTTTCACCATAGATCAAAAATGTCTTTAAATGGTCATAGTAATATTTCTTGAAGAAAATATAAATTTGATTTTGAAACAAATTATTTAAAATCAAAAAATTTATTAAATATTATGGAAAACATTTTTTTGGAAAATATACATGTAAATTTTTAATGTATTATTAAAATAACAGTAGAGTCATGAATAGTATAAATTCCATTCATGTGGTAATCGTTAAAACAAATATTTTTCTCATACCTTAGATAAAAAGTACCTCATACAAAAAAATAAGAAGAAGTTTATTTTTAATAATATTTGTAAAAATTTAATAATGGGAATAAATTAATTTAATAATTAATTTAATAATGTTAAAAATATTCTAGAAATTATTTTAAAAAACATGGATATGGAAGAAAAAAATCAACTTTAAAAGGATAAATAAGGTTTTTATTTTAGAGAAATAGTTGATGACCATTTTGACTTCAAAAGATTGTAAAATCATACTCTAACAAAAAAATTAAATAAATAACCATATGAGAATAGAAAAATTATTTATATGATAAGGATCATATAAATTATCTCAATTAAAATTCAATCATGAACAATGCCAATTAATATGATATTTAAACATAAATCCCTTACAGCTTTGGTAAAAAAAATTATAGTAAGCCTCGTTAATTAACAATTAAAATGAAACATTAAATCTAATTAAAATAAGTACATTTGTGATGTAAAATTTAAAAATGGAATTATATAATCCTTATAAATAAAAATTGGTGTTAAAAATCAAGCATGTCTCACGGAAAAAATATTGAGACAAAGAACCCTTACCTCTTTGGTAATATCCAAATCAAACCCATATTAAAGATAAAAACATAAATTGATTTTTAAAAACAATACATTTTAATTATAATAATTATAAAATTAATGCATTGGCAGAATAAATTCCCCATAAATGAAATATTTTGGGAATATTGACTATATCTCATAGAATTAAAAGTGAGAGAGAAATCTGCTTACCAAAAGTCTATTCATACTTTATACACCCTAAATTCGTAATAATAATACACACAAACACCCACACACACATATATATATATATATTAAATAATTATATTAATAAATATCTGACTAAAAATTATTTAATTATAATATCTTATCATTTGTTCATTAATTTTTTGTTAAAATAACATTTCTGGGTGGTAATTGCTTCTTTTTCACCTACGTTTTAGTTAGATGGCTTATGTCCTTCCACCTTGGACATGTTTTCATCATAAATATAATATTAATAATGAAATAATTATCATATTTATTACTTATTTATAATTTTATTATTATTTGTATAAAATTGTTATGAAAAATTAATTAAATCACATCATGGAGATGGTAGTTCATTCGAACGTATGTGTGATGTTTCCACTTTTTCAATTGATAGAAATAAATAATGAATGATTTAAACTTTGAAGAATCATTATTATATCATATATATATAATATATATTAATTAAATCTATCATTATTGTCCTCCATGTAAATAAAAAAACACATCCCTTTGTAGAGGTGGTTGTTCACACATACACAAGGGCGATATTGGCATTTCAAATTTGATTGAATTTAACTAAAAATGGGGGTTCCATAATAATAATGTATTTTTTATATTTAAGATGATAAATTTATTATTTTATGATTAATATCATATACTTAGAGAAGGTGTAATAATAAATAAAATTTAACGTACTCTCTTAAGAGTTATACCTCTTTATTGAGAAACCCCTTTTGGTTAACTACTTAAACATTGAAAAGATCATATTTTATCAAGAGAATAAGATGTATGATGTTTTTATGGAATCCAAAAAGCTATTATGGTAGATATTATCTTATATAATGGTATCATAATTTTTTTAGAAGATAAGAGAGGTGGTATCATTTTATAGGGGATGTAAAGGACAACTTTTTTATTATTTAAAATATTAAATAATATATATGTCATAATCATGTAATGTGTCACCAAGGAAACTCAAATTAAAATATAATATTTCATAGAGTCTAAATAAACTCCAAAAATAATATTTATACAAGATATGTTTATATTTTTGGGCTTATCATCAAGTTAATCTACTTCAAACTCAATTTAATTATAACCGTTATAACATAACTTGTTACCACAATAACATAATTGTATGACAAAAAATAAAAGATGATATAAAAATAATAATAAATTATTATTAAAATTTTGGAATCCATTTTATTAGGTTCAATTAATATAGGTGTCAGAAATTACTTCTAATATAATAATACCAAATGCATGAAAAATAACATTTAAGAAAATACATTATTTCAGTGTAAAAACATTTTATATTAAAATATAGTAACTAATTATTTTAAATATTTTTTCTGGTTAAATAATAAATTTTTTTATTACCTTAATCCTTCCAAAATATTATTTAATCATCCGACCATTTCAATAAATTAAATGATCCAAAAATAGTTTTTAATTTGAATAAAATATAAATTATCTTCACAAAAGTCTATAATGGGGTCCAACATTCAAAATAATGTTTAAAAAACATTAATTAACTCTTTAAATATATATTTGATCAAAAAGTTCTCATATAATATGATATTGGAATGTTAAAGTGATATTTTAAATCCTTAAATTGTGGTTTCAACCAAATTTTACCTCATTTTAAAGGGGAAAATATTCACTATAGTTACTAATCATAAAAACCCAAAATTAAGTTAAAAATTTAAATTAAATTAATTATGTTTTTCCCAAATATAGAATCCATTTTTTAAAATTCAATTCATGGATGTGGAAGAATTTTATTTAAAATTGATCAATAAAAAAGTGATGAATTGTTCTTTTCATGAAAAAATGTTTTTCTATGTATAAAAAGTTGTATACCAAATTAAAGATTAATATTGATTCTATTGATATTAATTATATTATTCATAATGTATATTAACTAATATTAACTTTAAATTAATAAAATAGAAATTTTAAAATTTCCGAAATGAGAATATATTTTTTAATAAAAATTAAACTTTTCCACAATTCAGTGTAAAATTAATATTTTCTAAAAATCCAATTATTTCACCAAAAATTAATTTTGATATGAATATTTAAAAAATGATAAAAATTTTATCGAATACAATATCTATGATTTGATCAATTTAATTATATTATTATCTCCCAAAAATCAAAATAACCTTTTTTGAAGAAAATATATTCTTGAAGTTCCAAAAAATAAATTTACAAAAAATTTGGTGCTTATTTAAAATTAAATTTAAATTATATAAAAACATTATAAATATTTTTTATAGTATGGTTATTCATATTAATACCAAAAAATTTAATATATAGGTTCTAATGGTCATGTTTAATTAATAATATGTAAATCATGGTTCATTTAATCTATGGGTTGTTTGTGAAGAAAGATATAAATGAATTCAAATTTATTTAAAGGGAGATATGCCATAAAATCTACGGGTATTAAAATATTGCCAATTAATATTAATTCATCCATAAAAATTCTATCAATTTGATACAAAAAAAACTAAGTATACATGTACCTCATGAGTATCACGGCCTGGCCCACCGGGGCCCTCCAAATAGGTAGAAGGCTAAGAGTGAAAACCCAAATTCGTCCCCTAATAGGTTAGGGAATGGGGACATACACTGAGTATGAAATTGAAAATATAAGTGATGTTTAAAAAAAATACACGAACACATGCACATGAATCTATATCCATGAAAAAGTGTAGAGGTATAAAATAAAAATAACCATCTTAAGTGTAAAACGATCATGAAATATCCTATTGGAAGACAACAAAGTAAAAATATTAAAAAAATTTCAAGTGGAAATATACACAACCAACTAGAAATGAGGTAACAACCTTAAAAAATGGTATGATGGAACAACTAGAGAGAAACTCAGTCACAATACCCAAGTCCAACCATTGTACATGGTCCATAGGAAGATCCACTATACTCCATTGATACCCAATCAACCATAAAATTTACATGATTTTTCTCATCTGCATAATATATGATATATTTTGGAAAATTCAACATAGGGCTGAGTATATATATACCTAACAGGTTCCCAAAAAATCACTAAACAAAATACATTGATATATGTGGAGTCATCTCAATAACATGAATTTCATTCCATCAGAACATTAGGAAAAACTATAATAACCCAGATATACACAACAAGAATCCCAAATGACAGAGAAATATATTCTCTATCTCTATAAACCATATAAGAATGATGAGTCATCCTATAGATCCATGTCCCTAACTCCAATGGCCAACATCATATACAACTGTTTAACAGAATCTATGTGGATGGTCCTATATGTCAACATTATTCTATCGAACCAAGGGATCTCTAATTCCAGTTCATTTCCCTACACATCGTCAGTAGAATCAGTGTGGAGATCTTGAACCTCACCACAGAACTCCGCGTATAAGGGATAAATAACTCTAGTGGGTGACCCACTCCCAAAAAAGGTTGGATGATGGGGTAGTAACACTCCATAGGTAGAGGACCTATTCCTAATGCAATATGGGAACTTTATAAACCAACCTATGTAAAGAAAATGGGGGACTAGTGTGCTGATACAATAAGAGAGTATTGACCCCAGTGACATTACGTTTATCACACTCAATTAATACTACTTACATAGATAGTATGGTTAACCTGAATCCTCGAGTGATATAGGACTTACAAACACCTTTTTCTATTTATGAATTAAACCTTATCACATTCATTCATTAATAAACCCATAACAATCACCTAGTGACATATCTCTAATCTCGAAGTGAAATCCATTATCATATTCTGCACAAAAAACTACTCAGGATAGGATACTCATAGACCCAAAATATGATTCCCATGGGAGGCGATGTGTGATATATAATTATTTTAGGGGAGAACATGGTTTTTCCACATACGATACATGGTGTGTATTTTGAGTACGAACCCAAGAAGACTCCTCTTGTGGTAATCAATGTGTAATGGAATGTTCAAGGAATATATCATTTTTCAAATGGTGTTTGACCACACCCATACATATGGGAGTTCCCTCACAAACACACAACTTGTTTATCCATGAGTATATATATAGTTTTTATTCAAAATTCATGGTCTGTAACTATTGGTGGTCTCCTAGGCATGTCCTCTCCCACACACAGATTGAAAATCCATGTGGTTCTATAAGAAATTTATATGTAGAACTCTATATAAACAGCCTACCCAACATCCAGATAATATCAACTATAATGAACCTACATTGTTAATGTAAGAAAGTAACCCAATATGGTATGCTACATGGTAAAGTAAAAAAAGAGACATAGGTAAGTCACATAAAAACATAAATAATTAAAAACACTAGGGTACAATGATTATGAAATAGAACATATCTTCTAGACATAAAAAGGTCAATAAAAATGTTCTAAACCATAAATATAAAACATTGTGGGTTTAATAAAGTCCATGTGTGACTATCTATCACCACCAAACCACAATACATTGAATAATATGATAAAAATTGAAACTTGTATGCTACATAATTCCCTTACATTTAACTAAGTCCTAAAAAACAACATACACAACTACCCAATGTAAAAATTCAGTTGTCAGCAAATGCCCAATATGATACCCCCAATGAATCTATACATGTTATAATATCAATAATTAATTAGTTAATTAATTAATGAAAATCCATTTTACAATGTACTTTTTAAGGTAAAAAACATATAAAAAAAGTTCTTTTGTCTTCATAAAACATACAATATAAACAAAATCAAAGAATATAACAAGAAATAAGGTAAAAAAAATTGATACAACAGAAGATCATATGAGAAAATAACTATGAAGTAAACCATCATGTGATAAACTAGTTATAAATGAAAAATCATAGCATTTGGGATCTACCTTATAGGTATACATGTTTGACGTGAAAAAACCCCCCACTCTATACGTGATATTTATCTAACCATAATGACCTATAGTGGAATTACATATACTAATGTAACATTAAACCCCTTGTGTCATTATAAACAAAAAGAGTTACATGTATATTCCTAACGCACCCAAGGTAGCCAAACGTTATATGTCTGTCAAAATCCATTTCAAAACCAAAACCAACCATTTCAACATTCGATAAAATATTTGGTTTGAACAACATTATTTTTAAAGAAAACCCATTTAAAAATGTGTATCATTTCATAAAAATCCATTTAAATGTAAAATTAATCAATTTCAAGAATAACCCAATGTAATTGGAAAAACAAAAGACAATTCATGAATTAGGATAAATTGTATAGATATGATTACCTAAAAAATGAAAGAAATATAATATCCTCTATCAAAAAGGAATTAGAAACAAAAATATTGACCTATGAAATAAATTTAATGAGGAACACTAAAAAGGATTAATGAATATCAGATCATGGTTATTAGACCATATAACAATTTAGGTCATGAACAACTATAAAATAGATACTATCTTGATAAACAAGGTTGCAAGGGATATCGCCTAACAAAAGGAATATAACCCACCATATCATAAATAAACCGATCCAATAAATTAGACCCATGGGTGGGAAAAGAATCCTAAATTCCTAAGAGAAACTAGGTCTCAGGCGAGATGGTTTCACCAAGAAAACATAAGAGAGTAAAGAAAGGGTTGAATGAAACCCATTGGGCCTGTGGGATTTGCAACATAAATAACATTTTTAAGCTGTAAATTTCTGATAACCTATTTAGACCAAAATGAACATTTAATCAAATTAAATTTTCATGAGTGATTATTTTATTCCATAATAATTATTTTTATAGTGTAAAACCATTTAAATCATAAAAGGTTTTATGGACAAAATAATTTATATAGATTATTCCCAGTGATTAACTTTTACCATAATTAAGACATGTATGATGTAAATATATCCTTCATGTAGTATGAAATATATACCCCTATAAGAAACACCCAACAACGTCTTGCTCCCCCTTAAATAAATTGACACATTTACACTCAGAATCTATTAATTAAAAAAATGTATATCACCAAAATGTAGGATATTTTCCACAAAAAAATCCATCCATCCTCAAAGGGTCTTAAACAACAAAAAAATTCAAAGTAAACACTAAAATTAAGAAGAATATGAAGGAAGTAAAGGTAATATTATAATCTCTACACCAAAAACAGTTTATCCCAGCAAAATTTCCTCTATATGTTGGACATAAAAAATAAAATTCCATTACTTCCTTACCAATAATTACCGCTCCCACATCTCATTGATATTCCATATGCACTATCACATTACATAGACCAAGGTAATAATTTAACTACATTGTATCATCTCTCAACAATCTATAATCAGAAAATTTTTCTCAACCATAGTGGTTTTGGTCTAAAAATCAATATCATCCACCTTAATAACATGTGATAGATCTGGTTGATACCTCCTTAGTTGGGAAAAATGACTCACATCATAGATAGATGTCAAATTAGAAGGAAATTTCAACCAATACACCAAATTTCCAAAACACCCCAAACTCATAAAGGGGATAACAAGCCTTGATTACAACATACCCTATCTACCAAACTAACCTTCTCCCAAGTGGTGTGTAACTATAAGAAATACTTAAACACCAAACTAAAAATCTAGTAGCTGATAAAGATGGTCAAAAAGTTTTGTTTGATTACTATATAACATTTCCATTCACTTTCAGATAAAATTCACCAAATATGTTGTTTCCCAAACAATACTCAGCACAGTGAAGTACAACTCTCCCAAATCTTCCTAGCATAAGGTATATCACTAAGGCCTCCCTAAAAAATTAAAAAATTTCACCATATTAATAGACGTCTGATAACTCTTTTTATAGGAGAACATGACTAGAAGAAAACTATTTTTCCATGAAACATTGAAATCACATCCAAATTTCCCAAGAATATCCTCAAGAACCATGATATTCCACTCCATATATCCATCTATATATGGATGATAAGCCATGATCAATTTCATCTTGACATTAATAACCTCTTGAAAACCTTTATAAATATTTTATGTAAACAAAGGACCCATAAAATAATAATTCATAAAGGGAATCCTAGGGTTCCTTTTAACACCAAATACATATAATTCCCTTATTAATACAACTTTTATAATATCTCTGTGAGGAAATAGCTTCCTTGATTTCCTGAGTCAATCAATGATAAAACAAATCACAACCATTCAACTATGATTCTATGGTAAAGAAAAAACTATGTTTATGGAAGTTTCATCCTACTTGTATACTGTAATGGGTAAGGGATTCAACAGACCAGTAGGTCTCTAGTGATCCAATTTAATATTCAAAATCATAATACGCCATGCTACAAAATATAAAATTGGTTTCCTCATCCCTTAAAACCAATACTAATGTCCAAGGTCATGATATATCTTGGTATTCTCATTTTCTATGGACCAACAGTAATAGTTTCCAATGTTCAATATCAATTTTCCCAAAGAAAACTAAAGAAGAAGCCATAGTTTGGAATAAAAATCACTGCTGGAAGACAAGGACCACTCACATGAGGACTCCTCACCATCTAGTATTTCACTTAATAATTTGAATTTGGTTTGAGGTACTTTATTGAGCTAAACAAACCCATAAAATGATGCTTTTTCCATCTTTAAGTCTAATCACACCACCACTATATTATTCGTGTATCATGCTTTTCCTAAAAAAAATAATATGCCACTATTCTGCTGATTCCTTCACTAATTGTATATGAAATTACATTCTCAGTACATCGTTGACCGCATTCCCATTCCCATTATTACAATAAGTCTAATAATCAAAATATTGAAGACAATCAACCTAGTGTCTACATTGTATGTTCAGGTCCAGTTGAGATAATTATACTTTAGAATATTGTGATCATAATATACTATAACCACTCTAAAAAAGGTAGAGAACCCACATTATGAGTTATGGTATAAGCTCCACCAACTCAAGATCATGGGTAGGGTAGTTATTTTTCGGAGGTTCTAATTAGTGAGAGCCACAGGCCACTACATGCTTCCCCTTCAACAAGAAAATCCCCATGCTGATTCCAAAAACATCACAAAAATATTATAACCCAAACATTGTTCCAAAAGAATCATAATAAGAGAAGATGTCAACCTCAACTTTATTTCCTCAAAATATGTCAGTAATTTATCATTCCACTAAAACATTAGAATTACATAGGTTAAATCTATCATTAGATGAGTAATCATAGAGAAGTCCTGATCAAACTATATATAATAACCTATAAACCCCAACATGCCTCAAATATAAAACCCATTTAAATATTGATCCCAAAAATAACCACATGAACATTTCAATACTCACTAATATACCAATACTAAATATAACATGCCCCAAAAACATTAAATATTTAATCTAAAAATCACATTTACAATTATTAACATACAAGTTATGTTACCTCTAGGTTTTATGAATGATATCTAAATGGTCCATGTGATCATCCATTGAATTGGATCAAACAAAAATATCATCTATGAACACAAAAACAAAAGGGTCCTAGAACCAAATAAAAATCTAGTTCCTAAACACCCTAAATTATGTATGATCATTAGTGAGATTGAATGGAACAACTAGATACTTGAATTAACCATGTTGATTACTAAATGTTGTATCATATATATCAACATCTTAAACTCTTAGATTTTGGTAACCTAGACAAACTTCAGTCATTGAAAATACCAGAGCCCCTCTAAGCTGGTAAAATATATCAATAATAGAAGATAAAGTATATTATTTCTTGATGAGAACCTAATTTAACATTAAATAAGAAATACAGTGTTTGAGGCTCTCATCTTCCATCAAAGGAATGAGGATATAAGAATCCCATGGTAACATGTTATGATGAATAAATCACTTATCCTCAAGGTTTTAATGCCAAATCATAGGTTCTACCAACTCAGTAGGTGACATAAATAAGATGGAATAGAAATAGTAATCAAACCATGTAACATTGAAATATCAAAATTGGACTATATCTACTTATGTAAAAAAGATAAATCAATTAGAATGTCTTCATGGTATGAACATACATCCTCTATAAGTGGAGTACTCAAACAAGGATTAAAAATATTAAGTAAAATATTCAACAACTAACATGTGATCGCCTCAATATAAGGAATAATAGGCCCCACTCTCCTATACCTAGAATCACAATCACCCAGAAAGACATAATTTATTTAAAACGAAAAAATTAAATTAATTTATTTTAGGATAAGGGGGAGAGGTACAAAACCCATAATGGGGCCTAAAAAATGAAGTCCAAGTGCATTTGCGATTACATTGTCAACACCTCTTAGTGGTTGGAACCAAGGTGTAATGAACTCCATGAGGAGGGGATACCAGGATGCCTTTTAAGCCAGGGAGTTAGAAACATGATTTTCATCACAACACATATAGAAGAGATATATACCATTGGAGAGAAGGGCCTTACAGTTACATATCATGTAGATGGTCTTACAAGGAGTATTGGACATTCCTTTTATTGAAATATAGATGATTTTAGAGTCTTCATCCACTGTATTAAAAGAGATTCGTAATGGTTTTAATAATTCAATTCCATCAACCATTACCTTAGATTATGCCTTCAGGGAATCAAATGCACCAAGAAAACTACTAAAATCAAACAACACTGATCTAGTAGAGTCAGAAACCACTCCTCCTTGCATATCCCTCTGGATTTACTCTTCATTAGAGTTAATTTTGATTCATTGGAGGTACACTATAACACAAAATTCCATATATTCTCGAGTCTAGGTTAATCGTAGGGTAGCCTTTAGGCCAGGTGGAATCTAATATATGGACCCTCCTCTTGGTGATTTAGATGAAATGAAATATTATCATCAAGGAATATATACCTCTCCAACAAGAAAATTCAATACAGGTCAATCATATTGTGGTTATAATAATGTTTATGTTCCTTAAATTTTATCATCCCATCCATGCCCAGTGTCAGGTCAAAGATATCCAGATAAATAACCATGAAGCCACACACCACCTGATAGTCGGTTATTTTCACTTGACATGCAGAAAATGTGAAACCCTATTCGAACCTCATTTATAAATGTGTAGTAAGAAAAAATAAAAAAAAGAATTAGATGTAAACATATTCCCAAAACATAAACTAACATTTATGCTATAAAATAATGTGTATAAACTATATCAAACAATTTTAGAACCAATTAAGATGAAATAAACACCATACCTCTAATAGTATATTGTCATTCATCAAATTCATCTAGTGCATACACAACTGTATAATGGAATACCTTATAATATCCTCCATGATCATTATTATACACATTGACAAACCCCCTAATCTAAAGATAAGTCCCACTATATTGGGAAGATTCGATCTTAACCCAAGAATCATTGGTGATAGTGGATCCAAATTTTCTACATTGGGACATACCTTAAAAAATCCCTTATATGGACAGATTATCAACACAAATTAAATTTCTTGGGATCCTCCAAAAAATTTGGATTGGTATGACTATTTCATCCACATTGATAGAGAAAAAAATGTGTATATACTGAACCCCTCTCCCAAATACCTTGATGAAAATAGGAAAGATTTGTGATTCTTTTCTAGCTAAAATATAGGCCTTGAAAAATGACGGTACAAACTGAAGCTCATCCCAAATCAATATTTTCTTATATGTTAGCCACTACAAAAAATTAATTATCAACTATATCCATAGTGGTTAGTAGGTGAAAATGAATTATCATTGACCTAATATCATCTCTCAACCCCAAATCAAAACTTTAAGACTTTATATAGTCATTGGAGACTAGCCCCGGTCCCAAATGCCAAACTCATAAAAATGAGTTGAATACTCCATAATGGTTGGAACACATTTCTCTAAATTTATAAACTCTTATGTCATTTCCCCTCACAACAACTCAGTAAATAGATGTGATGATGATTATCTTGAAAGATATCTTGGTGATATACTTATGAAACTTATACTGAAAAATATAGTCCCACCATCTCCTTCCACATCCCTAAAAAATTTATGCAGAAAAACCCACTATAGAGTCCTTATGATTCATTAAATGTTTATGATTTTATCAATCCTCTCCTGGAATTCTCAATATTCTTCAGGTAAATTTTCACCATGAAAGATAGGTTTAAGTTTCTTAGTAAATTATAATTCATGGCCCAATTCTCATCCCAAGCGCACCACAACTTTTTGATTGGGAGTTAAAACAATGAATATTATAGCTTTTATCAAATATGGGCCCACTGAAAAATATTCACAAGGAATTTGTCTCATAGAATCCCCACTCTAATTTAGAATATATCTTATTAGATGTATTATCTATGAATGACAATAATGAAACAATTAGTCAATGGTTGATTCAAAAATAATTTGAAAAATATAAGGTATCTATATCTGCGCTAAAGAAGAATCAATTATTGAAAGTAGTTATGAATTTTATGAAAAATAGAATGAAATACGTTCATTTAAATAAACATCATATCCTGTTGATTAAAATAACCCCCAACTAAAATGTCTCATGTTTATAAAAAATATACCACCCAGGGTAAATCAAATTTAGTCATAGAAGTGAGCTGGCCTAGCTCCTTTTCCACACATACTATCTGAATTATGAAAGTCCTAAATTTGGAAAAATAAGATAGTAAACTAAAACAAGGAATTTTTATAGCACCCTGGGATGGGTAATGTATCTGATAAAAAATTTAATGATCTAACCCAAGGAAACTAGACTATTATCCCATGACTGTCTACCATATAGTAATGCAAAAAAACAATGCATAAGAAAAAAGTCTCACAATAAGCATAAAAAGTAAAAACACTTGTAAAAAATCATAATTAAAGATAATATATTTATGAAGGATTAAAATAGAATATATATAGGCCAAACTAAAACAATAAAACATTATGATTCTAAAAAAGTCACTGTGGGAAAATATATTACCAATAAAACATCTCATTATAAAGATGATTATAACAAGAGAAATAAACATCATACATAATTTGATTCCCTTTACACGATTCATTCCAAAAAAAATCTATAACCACCTAATAAAAAAATAAGTGACTAAGAAAAAAATATCATTTTGTTAACACCAAAAAATATATACATGTTCCAATATCAAGAATATATTAATTCTATAATTAAAAGAAAATCCAATTTACAAATAATTTTCATGAAGTAAAACTAGTTTTTAAAAAAATATTCCATGATTTTCATAAAATGTATCATATTAACCTAATCAAGGAATATTTCAAGAAATTAGTTAAATAAACATGTATAAACTATATTTGCATAAACAAAATAACCATTAAATAAACCATCATGTGATTAAACACTCATAAATTAAAAAACACACCATTTTTTCTCTAACCAAGAAGTATATGTTCTAGAGATGAAATAAAATCCCCAATATATTCCTATGTTAGATCCAAAAAATATAACCTCTAGTTGAATTACAATCACCAATGTAACATAAAACCCCTAGTAGAATTTCACACAAAAAGAGGGATAAGTCTATTCTTAATGCACCTAAGGTTTCCCAATGTTATACGTCTCTCAAAATCCATTTAAAAACAAGACATTAAGGAATTTAATTCCATAAATTGTGTTTGAAAAAAATTTTTAACTGAAACCAAATTTTATATAAAGAAATTAAATTTCAAATTAATAAAATTCAATGAATAACCCAAATGAATTTAGAAGAACATAAAAACAAATCACAAATTAGAACCAATTGTATTGATACACCTTCCTCATTAATGGAGGAAATCGAATCTCCATCCACAGTGTTTATTAGAAACAATAATTTCATCCTCTAAAAGATAAGGAATGATGGAAAACATCAAAGGATTGATCAAGATCACATCCCATTTATTAGACCTGATAAAAACCATAGTACACACACTGCTATAAATCTATGGTCAAAAAGAAAAACAAGGGAAATGAGAATGAATATACCAAAATGAAGAAAAACCACCACAATTGTGATCAAACACCTTATTAAAAGAAACCAATTTGTGTAATAAAAATCCGAAAACACCTAAGTGAAACTATTTCTCTATGGAGATAGTTTCACCATGAAAATGGAGGGGTATTACGTGAGCATCGAAAAAACACATTAGACTTGAGAGATCGACAAAATAAATATAAATCTTATGTTTTATTTTTTCCATAACTCATTGATGATGAAAAATACATGAACATAGAATAATTACCTTCAACTGTGATTTTACATAATAAGAATGGGTTTTACAGTGTAAAGTAGTTTTATAGAATAATAGGTTTTACTAACTAAAGCATTTTTATAGCTTGTTCGTAGTATTGAACTTATTCCATAACATAGAAATTTATGACATAAATATATATTCGATGTAGTACCAAATATTGATCCCTATAGGGAAATCCCAACAAAATTAAGAACACATAAGAATACCTTTACACATTTATACCTAGACTCCATTAATCGAGAGAAACATACATCCCGGAACATTAGGTGATTTTCCCCAAAAAATGATCTCCCTTTCTATAGGCCCCGAAACACACCCAACCAAAAAATTATTAAAGTTTATTTTCAAGAAAAACAAAAAGGAATGTAATAGAATGTTGCATCCTCCGACCCATTCTTCTACCTATAACTATTTCCACTAACATGTGGACATCAAGGTTCTAGATTTGTACCACCATATGGTCATATCCCCTTAATATGGAATGTATTCCAATGCTCTCAGTCACATGGAAAAGTCCCACTACATAGTGTGTACCCCCAGAACATGCCATGTAGTTCAAAAAACATAGTATTCCCTATATGAGTTGTAAACATAGTGTGTGATTCTACACTACACATTGTGGGATTGGGAATTTTAAAAGGATATCCTTACAATTCTCCTAAAACCCACATATTTCCCTGACTAAGATCAAACTGACCTATTGGGAACCCTTTATAGTAATAATAGGTATTTATAACCTAAACAATGCACACATAAATGGGCCGGGACATAAAAAACATAAATATACCTACCTTATATAGAAATTTGGAGCTTTATGTCCAGATTAATGCCCATAATCCACTGATCCACAATATGAGCTTGATCTCCATAATGAATGAAGTTGAGAGACACCACTTCTTCAATCATGGTCCATCTACCTAGTAAGGAAGAAACCCCCCCCCCCCTTCCTCCTATGTATGTGAAGTAAAATGTGAGGGGGATTACTATTTAATAAAATAAGTACAGTAACTCAATTATAAAACCTCCAATTTTTTCCATCTACTTAAAACCCAATATTGGCCAACATTAGGTCGCACCTATTGTAATCCACTTATTCCAAAAACAACCATGGTCTCATATGTTCTATATGAGGTCCCAAAAAATTATAAAACCATTTATGTCAAAAAAAACTGTGTATATTCCTGAAAACATATTAATATTTTTAATATTTTAATTTTGGCCTCTTTCAACTCTTGAGCACATCGCTGATTCCAAGGGTAGATCTAGATATATACATAGAAATATAAAAATTACTAATCTAGAGAAACTAGAGTCATTTAATTCACATAATCAAGTTCCCACGTAGCTTCTCCAAATTTAGGGTTTCACTATAAAATTTTTACCTGGTGAGTAGTCATTTTTTGTAGCACTTTTTCTCAATGATCCATTATCTCCACTGATTGTTCACTATAAGAGAGATATTTTTCTAAAGGTATTAAATCAATATTCATTTCATGTGAATGATCTAATATGTAATTATTAAATATAGATACATATACCACATCACGAAATTTGGATATATTTTTCGGAACATTTATTTGATAAGATACCATATTGGTATGATAAAAAATTTTGATGGGACTGATATATATAGTTATCATCTTTCCCTATTATCCAAATATTATAACCTTCTTCCTAGAAGATATTAAGAGTTATATTTTTTCACCATATTAAATGTAATGACCCAAACTTTTATTAATGAAAATTGCTCATGATCTTTATAGATGTCTTATTTTGTAAACATTTTATATAATACATAGGAACATCCTTGGTTTTACAGATTTTAAAATACCATTATGAATTGTTAACATTGCTAATATAGACATTGATCAATGAACACATGGTTAGATTAAATATAGGTCTTTATCAAATCCAGGTTACTCTGACAATGGAAGTGATGGTCTCATTCAACAGAATTTCTCCATATGAAGCCCATTTTCAAACCTTGGAATGGATGTAGCGTCAATGGGATTCTCTATTGACCAAGACAAATCAAAAAATCGACAAGTTAAGAATGAATATAATCTCCTATGATATAAGTGGATGTTGATTGAGATTACAACCTGAGCAATGAAATTCGAGCCACCCAACCAGTATGTCACCATAGCACACCTTACCCTTTGGTCTTATACGGGTGCTATAAGGGGTTATGAAACAATACCCAAATAAGATTATTATATGAATTTTATTATTAGGAATATACATTCATTTTATTATTATTACTTTGTAAATAGTTTTTAAATAAAAAATAGCATTTTTAGAAAATATTAAATTAAGAAAACAATTTTGATGAATTAATGGATATTTGGATTAAGTAATATTTGAATAAAATATTATTTTAAAATTACTTTTTATTTAATATAAATGGTTTAATATTTTTTTAATTAAATTGTAATTTTTATTAAGGACTGAAAGCTGTTTTTTTCAAAACTCATTAATTATTTATAAATGTCTGTTTTTTTTATAATTAAAAATTCACAAATTTAGAAAATTATTTAGATAAAATGAATATTATTTTTGGATTCAAGATACTGAAATTATATAATGGTGAGTTTTTCATCATTTTATGAGACAGTTGAATTTTTATGTAAAAATTAAATACCGTTAAAATATAGTGTATTTTATGATATCATATTGACCCAATAGTGATTTAATAAAATAAAATAAAATAATTATTTGGACAATATATGTTTTAACTTTAAAATAATTTTATTTTAGTTTTTTTGATTAATTTTACAATGCCTTAGTGGACCCTTCAAAACATATAATGTATTTTAACATTTTAAAATGATTTCCTTCAGAATTTGACTTACCTCCACAAAAGAAATCCAAATTATTTATTATTTTCAGACATTGAACATATAATTTTTTGTCTTCACTAAATTGGTAAAACCCATTCGCAAAATCATGGGATGTTTTGTGTTTTTGATTAGTTTAATATGTAGTGTCCAAAACCTAAATAATAAATAATTTCCTCTCCTTTACAATATAAACCCAGTCAAACCCCCATTCATATTCCATGAAAACATTTAGATATTAACCAACATCTTCGCCCACTTTCCAGAATCCTCCCAAGGTGCCACAAGATCCCTAAAATCCTCTCTCGAGTCTCTCCCATGTCTTTGGGATCACACTTCTATGTAAGGAATTAATTCATTTCTCATTTTGGTCCAAATTTCATTATGTCATTATACACTTTTATTATAAATTAAAAATTGTGGGGTATTATTTCTAACCTCCCCCATACTACTATCCATATATTTCAATGATTGAGAGATCTATTTCTCTCTCATTAATTCCTCCCATGTTCACCTGTTACCATGTCAAAATTACATAAGGAAATTTCTCTGTCCCCATTTATATTCAAGATATTATTTTATATTATTCATCTAAATTATATTACATATTTTGGGATATTATTTTATAAGACCCCATTAGTGACCATTTCATGTATAAATTAAGAGAGACCCCTTTTTATTTCATCAACCCATTTTACAATTTCTATTTGATGTTGTTATGCTGCCGATGTTACACCAAAATTTCCATGCCAAAATCATTATGTAGGTGGATAAAATACCCATTTCTCAGTCAAGGGTATTCACCATTATTAACATATAACTATTGAATGATACTTTCATGTATTTAATCAACATTCCTCTATTGTGGAATAAATTATGATGTCGAATGACTCCATGTTATGTGATCCATGTGGAACACATATGTATTAAGTTAAATTAATATAGAGGGTGTTCACTGATAGTGATCCAATGCATTAGGTAAAGATTGGTATCCCGATACATAAAGTGATATGAGGGTTTTATCATAATAATTCATGTTAAATTATTAGTTACTCATGATAATTCAAGTTAAATGAGTGTTTACACATAATAATTCAAGTGAAATGAGAGTTTACTCATGCTCTATATAGAATGATCCTTGGCTCATGCAAACATCATGTTAAATGATTCTACCAATTTTCCATGTTATCATAATCATGATATATCTTTACATTTTTTTTCATCTTTTTATTATGCTCCATTTATATGCATATATCTTGAAATTACTGTATTATTCTTGATATTACATGTCTACTCCCTCACTGGGATTTATATCTCACCCTTTTCTTATCTGTGCCCTCAGGTTATCCCCTAAAATGCTAAGTATGAATAACTTTTATCGAAATATAAAAGATGTTTTCAATAAAGATTTTTTGTTTTATGTTATATGTTGTTATATAATGTTGCTAATTTCCGATGACACTGGACCTCTCGATCCTCATAGTTTTCATAAGTTCATTTTAGTGTAATAAAGCATGTTGAAGTGTATAATAAAGGGAAGGGTTGTTATAGTTATCAACAAAGGAGAGGTTTAGTTATATTTGAGATTAGGATTACAAAACACTAGTTAAATACTCATTGATAATGCTATGTATAATAAACAATTCCTAAATTATGGTGATTATAGATTAATTGGTTTTTCAAGAAAATACATCCTTGTCTAGATACGAACAAGTAGAGGCATCTCTAGCACAAATGTTTGTAGGGGTAAAACCTGAAAACACCACATTTATCTAGATTTGAATGGTAACTGGTGAAAAAAAATTGGCCTTGATGCATTCTTGGTCATGACACTCATGGGGGATAAGATTTGGTTATTTCATGATCTTTGTATAAAACATTATTAATGGAATAAAAAATGCCTTTAAGAATGTATATTTGTATATAGATCTTTGATAACAATGATTTAATCCTATAAATTCATAATTTAAGGAAATAAATTTATAATTTATCCCTTTTTGTATTTGGATTCCCATTATGTGCTACCCCTAACATCCCTTTTATTCCAGCCAATGGATGGTAATAACAGGACTTAGGCTAACATCCAATGTGAAGATCAATGTGAAGACTATTATTATGAGATGCTTAATCTGATGGGAGTGGGGATCGAAAACATTGTCATGATAATCTCTTAGTTAACTAATGTTTTGAATAGAAACATGGGTTAAAAGGAACTCCCCCCCCCCAAATAAATAACAAGCCTGAATCGAGATCTTCATGAGGTAATTTCCTCCAACATTTAATAGATCATTTGAGTGCTCAATCGTCGAACAATGGATCAAATCCATTGATATGATCTTTTACATCCATTAATGTTATAAACAAGAGATGTTTCATCGTGTTTCTTATAATATGGATGATGAAGTTGTTCCACAATGTACATTGTCAAAAAAAATATGAAGCCTAAAGAAAGGATTGAGGTGTTGGAATGAAAGGATTTATGGAAAATGTTTTTTTTATAAATATGTTCCTCACAAACTATGATATAATATAGAAATGGACTTCCTTTCCATCAATAAAAAAGGAAAATAATCCATTAGAGTGTATAATGAAAACTTTAAAAGCCTTTCACGATACACCTCTGGATTTGTCGTTC
Organism: Viscum album; assembly: GCA_963277665.1. Taxonomy (NCBI): domain Eukaryota; kingdom Viridiplantae; phylum Streptophyta; class Magnoliopsida; order Santalales; family Viscaceae; genus Viscum; species Viscum album. The sequence goes on along the minus strand of OY728133.1, from coordinate 184,284,308 downwards.
CCCCCAAATGAATGTTTGACCTTGTATTTTGGATGGATAAAACCTATACTACAGAAATCCCTGAAAATCTGTGACATCGATATCTATGAGAAATTTTTTTGATGTTCCCAAAAATTCAAAATGAAGATCGAAGAATCTCATGGGTGTCATGGGGATAAGAAGCATAAGGTGGAAATTTATTCTATCTTTCTATTGGACAAACCCAATGGTGCAAAGAAATTATGGTACCCCACTTTCCAAAGGTGCAGAAAGAAGCACCCTCTAAATTGCCTGAAGGGGCCAAGGAAATGCTTCAGGTGTGGAAGAGAAGGGCACCTGGACATTAATTTTTGATAAGAGAAACCAGCTACTGCGATAGAGGAGAGGAATTATCCGTTCGACCCTCAACACATTGTTCACTACTTCAACTACAAAGAACCAGGGATCATTTACTAACATTTCCCTAAGACAAGGGTTTTCATAGGAAAATAACAACCACCAAGGATGAAATAGTGAGATTTTTTCATCAATATAGCTGAAGGGAACCCTGACAACAATATGGTGAAAAGTACACTAGTTATTCTTTCAAAAATAATAAATGTACTTTTTGATTATGGTTCTATGCATTGTGTTATATCCAGAAAGATTAGTAGAATAATCCCAACACCACCACATATTATGGAATTATTTTTGTTAGTGATAATGAAAAATGGGGAAATCATTGCATCACATTAATATAATTTCCCCCTATCACAATTTTTTGATTGAACTTCCCAGTGAACGTTGTCATACTCCCTATGGTAGAATTTTATGCAATTCTTGGACTAGATTGTCTTTCCATATATAGAGCCAACATAAATTTCTATGAGAGGGAAATCACTCTCCATATGAAGAATCAACACCTTATTCTATAGAAGTTCAAGGTGGAGGATGAATCTTCTTTATAACCATCATCTCCTGCATTAATATTACTAACCTATGAGAATGCATTTGTTTCATAGATGATTGAGTCTAAGAAAGCTACCATCCATTAAGTCATTCCTATTTTGAGATAATTCACTAAAGTGTTTCCTATGGAATTGTCTTGTCTTCCTCCTAGAACTGATGTTGAACTCCAGATTGATCATATACATGGGGAATTTACAATATCCAAGACATCATATATAATTGTTGTTGTGGAGATTGAGAACCTAAAGAAACTACTACATTAGTATATGAATAAAGGGTTTATACACCATTGTGCTTTACCATGGGGTGAAATAGTCAACTTCATCAAGAATAAGGCTGGTCCAATTCACCTTGGCATTATTTATCATGACATCAGCAAAATCATGGTAATGACAAAGTATCATATATCATTAATTGATAACTTGTTCGATCAACTACATGGAGCACAGTTTTTCTCCAAGGTGGACCTGCGTTCTGGATATTACTAAGTGTGATGGAGGAGGATATCCCCAAGAATACTTTTCATATAGGGTATGGGCACTATGAATTCATATTAATTCTTTTAGGTCTCAGTATTGATCCACTAATCATTATATAATTGATGAATGGAGTCTTCATATATTACATTGAATACTTTCTGGTAGTCTTTATAGATGATATTATATATACTCCAAAACCAAGGAGGAGCTTAATAAGAATATAAGAATTATACTAGATACCTTGAGAAAGGATAAGATCTATGAAAAGTACAACTAGTGTGACTTATGGTTCAAGGATGTATCATTCTTTGGTCATATCATCATAGGCAATGAGATATCTATGGATCCCTCCATGAAAAATTAAATTGAGGAATGGCAGATGTTAACATCGATGACAGCTATCCATAAAATCCTGCAGTTAGATGGATATTATCGCCGTTTTTTGAGTAATTTCTCATAATTTTCAAACCTTCTTATCAAGATAACTCGTATGTTGGTCATGTTTTCTTGGAGTGATGAATGCCTAGATATCTTCAAGGAATTGAAAAGGAGGATTATCCCTGCACCTGGTCTCACACTTCCCACATGGGGGGAACTTTCTGTGGTATTCATTGAATCATTGAAGATGGGAATTTGATTTGTGTTGATAAAAAAATGACAAAGTCATTTATTTGGCTTCAAGGCAATATAAATGTTATGAGAAGAACTATCCCACACATGATCATGAGATGGCTGTTTTAATATTCTCTTTTAGAATTTGGAATCATTATCTCTTTGGGACGAAGTGTGAAATATATATGGATCACAAAAGCCTCAAATATGTATTCGCATAGAATGGGTGGACCATGATCCAATGAAATGGTTAGATCTAATAAAGTTCTATGACTTCTCAATCCATTTCCACCCTGAGAAAGAGAAAAAGGTGGTGAATGCTCTAAGTAGAAAGGGCATAGTGATTCTATCATTGATGAGAATTGAAATAGATTCAATATTTGTATATTTGATGAATATGGACATGGGAATCATAAAGAATTCAAAATCATCAATCATTTCTCAAATTATTTCTCAACTGTCTCTTTTGGAATGGTTAAAAGATAATGTGGTAATTCATAAGAATGTAGAAACTATCAGAATAGGGAAATTCCTAGGGTTCAATGTTAATTAATGAGGAATTTTGAGATTTGGGTCAAGAGTATATGTTCCATCAAATATGGGGTTAATGAATGATCATTGTATGATACCCCTAGTTCAAAAAAATTCATTAACCTAGGAAACACAAAGAGGTATCAGGATATTTGATATAATTATTTGTGGGATAACATGATGATGGATATTGTTGAGTATACATCAATGGGCCTGGTATGTCAGCAAGTGAAGGATGAGAGGCATAAGTCTATGGGAATGATGCAACCATTACCCAAAACAACATGTAAATGGGAGAACATCACCGTGGAATTTGACACTAAACTATTGGAGACATCCAAAGTAAACAATGTTATCTTTGTTGTTGTGGATCATCTTATAATGACTGCACACTTCATTGAAATTCAAGAGGATTTCTCATTGGATAATCTAGAATATATATACATCAGATAATTGGTAAGGATGCATGGGGTACCAATATATATTGTCTCTGATCGAGATCCAAGATTCACCACTATGTTTTGGAAGAGTCTCCAACATGCTCTGAATACTGAGATGAAATTCAGTGCATCTTATCATCCTCAATGTGATCGCTAATATGAGCAGACTATCCAAAAAGTTGAGGACATGTTGAGAGCATGCTCAATGAACTTTAAGGTATTGTGGGATCAAAATCTTCCTCTGTTTGATTTTTTACAACAACAGTTTCCACTCAAGAATCCAAATGGCTCCTTATGAATCCATTTATGGGAGGAGGTGCAGAACGCCAATATATTGGGATAATTTTGGGGAATAAAAAGTTTTAGGTACAAAAAAGATCGAAGAAATAGTGGAGAAGGTTAATTCCATCTAGTAACACATTAAAGCTGGTCAGAGTCGACAAAAGATCTCTGTTGATCATCATCGATGAGACCTCGTGTTTAATGATGGAGACATGTTATTCCCCCGCATATCATTGTAGAAGATATTTATGAGATTTGGGAATAATGGAAAGCTTACTCCAAGGTTTATCGACCATTTTGATATCCTTGATCATATTGGAGTAGTGGCCTATCAACTAGAACACCAACCGAACCTTTCTCAAGTATATGATGTATTCCATGTATCACTCTTGTGGAAGTAAATTCTTTAACCATCGCACGTACTCAATCCAAAGGTGGTACCATTAGAGAATGACCTCTCTTATAAAGTGAATCTAGTGAAGATCTTAGATCATAGGGAAAAATTTCTACAAAATAAGACAATAGCCCTCATCAAGGTATTGTGGAGAAACCACAAGTTTGAAGAAGCAATGTGGTAATCAAAGGACGTGATGAAACAAAGATACCCTCATTTGTTTTAGTGTGGGAAAAAGAAATTTTTGGGGATATATTTCTTAAGGGGAAAGATTGTTATGACCGAAAAATTTATTAATTAAAATTCCTCTTAATCATATTAAATTTCTTATTATAAAAAATGGTTATATAATACATATGAACTTCTTGGGTTTTATAGATTTTAAAATACTGTTAAGAATCATTACCATTATTAATATAGTCGTTGAATAGTGATCACTTGATTTGTATAAATATAGCGCTTTAAAAAATCCAATTTACTCAAACAAAAGAAGGGACGTCCTCATCCAGTAGAACTGATCCATAGAAGCCCATTTTTTGAAGATTAAAATGGAGGCAGCATAACTGGGATTCGTTACTGACCATGCCCAAGCCATGCTTTAATAAGTTAATCTTGAATGGAATCACCTACTGGAGATGTTTTTTTTATATAGATTGCCACCCGAGTGATGTTATCTAAGCCACCCCATGAGTATGTCGCCATCACACAACTTACCCTTTGGTGTTATGCGGGGGTTATAAGGGGTTATTTAACAAGACCCTAACACTATGATTATGTTCATTATTTTTTTTATAAATAATATAGATTCATTTTATTATTGTTACATTGTAAATGGTTTTTAAATAAATAATAGTATATTTAGTTGTTATTCAATTAAAAATTTTATTTTGATGAAATAATGGATTTTCAGATTAATATTTTAATTAAATATTATTACTAAATTAATTTTTATTAAATATAAATTATTATATAATTTTTATAAGTAAAATCTTAATATTTATTATAGTTTGAAAGATGTTTTTGTCAGAAGACCTGAATTTTAGATAAATTCTAGTTTCTATTTTATGTGTAAAAAGTCACATATTTATAAAATTATTTTGATAAAGTAATATTGTTTATTGATTCAGGATGCCGATATTATCTAATTTTGAATTTTTCATAAATTTCCAATATAGTGGAATTATTAGGTAAAAATTAACTACCATTTAAAATGTATAATGTGTTTTCTAACATCATAATTGCCCAATAGTGTTGTAAGAAAATGTTATAAATGGTATATTTTTCCAATATATGTTTTTACTTTAAAATAATATTATTTAATACTTGTTTTATTAAATTTTAAATGCCATAGTGGACCCTCTATGTTGTACAAACTATTTTAAGAATTTAAAATGATTTCCTTGAGAGTGTGACTCACCTCCACAAAAGCAATTTAATTTTCCTATTATGTTCAGAAATAGGCCTTATAAAATATTTTATTCCACTAATATTTTTCCAAAACCATGGGTAAAAACCATTAGATGGTTTTTGATATTTATTAGTTTAATGTGTAGTGTCCATAACCTAAATAATAAACAATTCTCTCTCATTTCCTATATAATCCCACCCAATCTGCCATTCCTATTTACTGAAAACCTTTTGAGATCGACATACATCTTCCCTAATATATTTAGAATCCCTAAAAGGATCCCCATGATCCCTATAAGCCACTCTCAAGCCTCTCTAAAGACTCTGCCAAGCCATTGGGATCACACTTTTATGTAATGGATTTCTTCCTTTCTCATTTTTTCCAAATTTATTTATATTGCAATACCCTTTTTTTTCAATTAAAAATTTTGGGGTATGATTTTTTACATCCCCCATAATTCTGTAATTATTTTAGATTGATGATAGAACACTTTATCTCTTATTAATACCTCCCATTTACAACTGTTACCATGCCAAAATTCCATAATGAAATTTCTCTCTCCTCATTTACATTCAAGAAATTATATTATATTATGCATATAACATGCATTAAATATGTTGGTATATTATGTTCCAAGTCCACATTACTGTATAATTCATCTATAAATGATTATATCCCACTTTATACCTCATCAACCAGTTTTAAATATTTTATTTGATGTCATTATACTGCCGAAGTTTCACCAAAATTTCTATGCCAAAATCATCATGTAAGTGAATACCATACCCATTTCACTATAAATGGTATTCACCATTATGAACATATACACATTGAATGATACATTCATGTATGTATTCCACATTCCTTCATTATGGAATTAATTATGATGTTTAATGACTCCATGTTATATGATCCATGGCGAACACTTAAAAATGAAATGAAATGTTTATAAAGAGAGTGCCATGATAGCACTCCAATGCATTGGTTAATGAATAATACCACGATACTTAAAGTGAAATGAGGGTTTAATCATTATAATTCAAGTGAAATGAGAGTTTACTCATACTAATTCAAGTGCAATGAGGGTTTACTCATTCTAATTCAAGTGCATTTAGGGTTTAGTCATGCTCTATGTGCAATGAGCCTTGGCTGATGCTAAAAGCATGCTAAATGTTGTTGTCACCTTTCCATATTTTTATAATCATTCTATATTATTAAATTATGTTAATATTTCTCTTGTGATCCATTTATATGACTATTTCCTAACATGTAATATATTCTTGAGGTTATTCCATTTTTATTGCCTTACTAGGCTCTATCTCTCACCATTTTATTATGCATATCCTCAGGTTATCCCATACAATGCTAAGTACGATGGAAGGTTGTGGTCATATAAAAGAATTTTTAAATAAAGATGTTTTGTTTTTTGTTATAAGTTGTTATTTAATGTTCTTAATTTACCAAGACACTAGACCACTTGATCCTCATAGTAGTCCTAAGTGCCTGTTTATGTAATAAATCTCGATTGATTGTGTAGTAAAGATCAATGTTATTATATTAAAACTTTAAATCTATCTAATTATTATCATCATAAAATTAATTTAATAATTTAGATTCCATTATATGGTTCTGAATAGAACTATCCATATATATAATATCCTCATCTAACCCTGGTTCTAATATAATTCATTCTATAACTTCATCCAAGAATTTTGGAGTTTGGTAATTTCTATTATAGAGGACTTCACAAGGAGACATTTTATTTCGTTATTGAAACTATTTATTTTTTAAAAATTCAAAAAAAGGTAGGGTTTTATCTCATTAACCTATGAAATCCATATAGATAAATATCAATATTTCTTCTACAGATTCAATAGTCTTATTATACTAAGCATGATTTTGAGGATGATATACAATAATGAATATCAACACTATATATAATACAAACATAAGAATTCTCTAGAACATTATGGTTATCCTCTATTCCTAATAGGTCCTATATAATGCATTACTCCATGAGACCATACCACTTACTTAATGTATATTATAGAATGTTGATTAAGAGATTAATCTTCTCTTCCAGAACTTAAGTGTCCAAAATTCCTAAGGAAGTCGACTATAATAAAAATGGAATTATGACCTCTATATGATTAGGGGATTCTGAATATATATTCAATGGTTATGTTTTTACATTTCCATTATGTTATGGGTAATGGTTCGAATATACCTTTAGAAATTAATCTATCAGTAATAACATTCCAACATACCAAACATTGGGATACATACTCTATAATATATCTCTTCGTGTTGTCCAAATATGAATACTCTTTTAGATATCTATACATCTTTGTAAATGTTGGATGAATAGAGAATAATGAACTATTAGATTCATCCAAGATATAATTATTCAGATATTTTACTAATCTAATTCAGACTATGTTTATAATTCTTATCTTTTCATCACAATCAGTGTATAAACAAAGAAAAATTATCACCTTCTTATATAGATCCATATTTTCGTTCACCGGCCCTTTAATCTTCACATAGATATATGGTTAATAATATATTTTAGAAGGATATGATACATCCACATTCTTTATTATTTCCAGATCATTATTATATAAATCTATAAATATTAAATCTGTTTTAACCAAAATTAATAAAAAACCAATGTGGTATTTCCATCTCAAAGCATTACACAACTTTTTCATATTCCCTGTATAGTAATGTATTGACCAATCCAAAAAATTAATTAAATGAAACCATATCCATTGGAATATATTAAAATATTTCTATATGAATATATACATAGTTATTTTTCAATCGGTATATATATCACATCGTTTCCCATAATGATAATCCCTCATTGTTTTCAGGAAAAAAATATCCACAAAAAAAAAATCATGATTCAAGTAATTTTTCTCATGAGTTTTCAATTGGATAGAGGAATAAGCTATCAGAATATTATTTTTTATGAGGAAAATTAGAATACACTTAATCAATGAATAACTGAATATTAAAAATCCAACATTATGATATTGTAGTTTAAATACAGGTGTGTTAACCAACCTTCATTTTAGCTCCTTCACATTTTCCTCACATTCGTCTTTCCAGAAGAACATGGATACCTTCATGTAAACTTAATTATTTTATTATATACCATGGATAAATTTATCAAAAATATCCATTATTATTTTTAAAACCCATTAAATATATTGATCTCAGTTACCATTGTGGGTCTAGTTTTTTTTTCAATTACATATATCTTTAGAGGTTCCACTAATAGACCCTCACATGAGAATATATGACCTAATAATGAATCCATATGAAGAAAAAATTTTAATTTGGAAAATTTAGAATAAAACATATCTTTACCAAGGGTCTTCATCCCCATACATTAATATTATTCTTCCTCTTCCTTAATATTTGAATATAAAAGAATATCATCTAAAAATATTTCCACAAACTAATCGTTGGTAACCTCAAAAGTCACTATTCATTAAAACAATGAATATAACACAAGAATTTGTAATTACAAAAGGAATTAATATCTAATTTATAATGACCATACCTTACATGAATGGTTTTATTTGGTTTTTTCACCTTTATAACTATCAAATGATGATATAAAGAATGAAATTTAATCTTTTAAAATTATTGGGAGCCTAATAATTAAAAAAAATACTTGATATGTGGTAGAGAGTAATTGTTCTTGATTTTAATATTTTTATATTCCTAATAATAAACCCAATGATGCATTTTCATCTATTTATTTATGTGAAAAATAATAGGTGAATTACATAACACACTTGATATTATTAATCCTATATCAACATTTTCCTAGTGTTTCATTTTTAATTATTGTAACTCAATTATGGACATTCTATATGCGGTATAATAAATAGGTGTTTCACTAGGTATGAGTTCTATTAAAAAAATAAACGTCAAAATTTAGGGGGAGGGTAGGATATTATTTTAATAAATAAATCAACATAATTATAAACAATAGGTATATCATTAATTTTGAGTTTCTACCCAACCATTTGAGAAAAAACCCCATGAATACGTAGTAAGACACAACCCACAAAATAAACTTCCATTAGAAGTTCATATTCATCCTCACAATAAATGATGATCATGGGTTCTTTCAGAATATAATATATGACTTCCCATCCCTATAAATATTTGTGGGATCTATATATAGTGAGATAATACATTCCCAAAATAAAATAAATTATACTAGAATGAGATTTACAAGATTTACAGGAAGCACATTCCCTTAATCATTTATTAAAGAGGATATATAAACATGAATTGTGATCATTAATAACAATAAGTGATTTTATTACTTACTCATCATCTTATCATCTTGGGGGTGATGTGATACCCTTTGAAAATTAATTATATATAAATTATTTCAAATATCCTAAATTAAATAAGATATTTACAAATCATGATCAGAGGATATGTTTTCCTTTCACTACATAACTCTCATGGCCCACAATAGTAGTTTTAATCACATGATATTTCCCTCGGTCTCTTGTATTAAGAGGCTTCTAACATCAATCATCTTCATTAACAATCAAATTACATTTCTAGTTAGTATGATTTCAATAATCCATGCATTTGAAAAATGGGAGTGAGGGTGGTACATTCTGTTGATCTTTTTCAACATTCCCTTCATTAAATAATCCTTTCTTATAACATCAGCATTCCTTTTTATGATGGCCTTATTTTATATAATTCAAACATTTACCTATACCCTTATTAAAATATCCACCATGCTTTATTTCACACTTCATGGGTAAATAAATTCACTTCCACATCTCTATAGGATTTTTATAATTAGAATTTTCATTTAATTACATGTTTCTTTTCTTATAAAAAAAATTTGATTAATGGGTAAATCTTATTTTCAATTCATCCTAAGTAGGACATGAAATGATTTTTTCCATATCTACTAAAGTCCATTATGGATAACAACAATAGCAGACATTATTAAGACATTGGTAAATCGATCAACATTAATTTTTAGTTTAATGATAATTCCAAAACTGTATATCAAAATTTTTGAACAATTTCCATTTTATAAGATAATAGATTCCTCATCCTCTTTATTAAGCTCAGGTAATTTTTTATCCATTTATTATGATTATTTTTAGGAAAGTACATGTTGAAAAAACCATCAAAATGCATCCAACACTATATTTTCAATTTCACCCTTTTTCGTTGTGTTCATGATTAGAGTCCTCCAATGATTTTATTCACCATAAAAATGATAAGAAACCAATATAAATTTTTCATGATCATATCACTAATGAAAAAAACTCTCATTTCTATGGTACTAATCCATCACTCAGAAACTAGTGGAGAAACTGAAAAACTAAAATATTGGGGGTGTTTTCTTATAAATGACTTAAAATAATATCTTCCCACCATTTCACATTTAGACGATCAACATGATTGATTGTTAATTAAGCATAACCACAATATATATTATTCCACCTCCCATATATTTTGGTTTCTCAGAAGAAAAAACAATTCATTTTTTCCACATCTTTCATTAACATGTTTCTTGAGGTTTATGTCATTTCATAAAACCAAAAATCATAGTGTTCACAACAATAATCATAATGTGAAACCAAATAATCCGAAAAATAGTTTATATAATCTATAAATAAGGAAACCTTACATTAAATCTATGACATCATATGTTTACCTATTTCATTTATAGTCATCAACTGGTCAAATCATTTATAATGGTTTATAGAGAAACTATTAGTAAACATATGAATATCCCATGGGGGTGTCAAACTAGGTTCATAGTGAGTAGATATTCAACATTTTCCTGAATAATGGTTGTAATATTCTACAAAAACTCTTTTTGAGGTTATTAGCCCTATATGTATCTATGCCAAAAATATTATCCACCTATAGAATCTATAAAGGGATGTATTTCTCAGAAAAAAAGAATAATCTCTACCATACTAAAACTTTGGGACATTTTCCTATACTTAGATGTATCCGTAAGGTTTAAAATAATGTTCTCTAATACTAATATACAATGAATAACTAGACATTACTATAATACCATCTATAGAAACCTATTCATATCATATATATATTTATTACATATTATTAAATGAATATTCAATATATAACATTACTATCCATGCAAAAATTGTAATGGTTTGGTGACTTTGGAAATATGGATATATAAAAAAAATTATATGAAAGATCTACATCATATCCTAGATAGTTCTTCAAAAATAAAAAATATTGTTACGCTTATCATACATACAACTTTTCGTTATATCCTTGGGAAAAAAACATAATAAAGGGTGGTCATAGAAGCTAGGTTTTGGAATCAATAGGTATATTAATGAGTGATAATATGCATGAATAGGAAAACAACAAATGTATGAGATAATCATCATAAATTAAAATTTTCATACCCAATCCATCATAGATCATATGAATCCTGGCATAAAAAAATTACATTTTAAAAAGGAATGGATCATAGTAGTGGGGAATAATCATAAATCAATCATGAACAATAATTTAAAATCATAAGAATAAAAACACATCATAAAATTATAGAATAATTATATGCATATAAATCATATCATATTTAATTTTTGACAACCAAGACCATCATATAATAGTTGATCAAGAATCCGTATTAGTTTCCCATTTAATAATGGAATAAGAATCACCACCTATTACCTTTATCATAACGGATAAGGCATCACTGTATGTTTCCCAGAGTGTGTGGAGATCATAAACATGTTTACCAGAATTATGTCATGATATATAAGGCTTTACCCAATCTATTAGAGGTATTTAATAGATCTAACCATTATATAATGAAAAACATGCACATGTATCAGATAACATCGTAAATAATAATTATTTAATCAATTTATATCATGCTAAAAATAATGGGATTTCTGAAAATATCATTATCATAAAAATAAATCATCGAGAGGAATAATAAGGATGGAATAATTGAATCATATCCCTATTAAGTCATAAGACCATCAAAGTATGTTACCAAAGGTGAAAAATTACTTCAAATGATCATTGGAATATTTATTAAGGAAAATACTCATTAACATTTAATCCAATTGTTTAAAATCTAATGATTTCAAAAAATATATTCTTTTAAGATAATAATATAAAAATTTAAATTAATAATCCATGAAATTATCCACCATATCGAATAAAAATTCCATTCATCTCATAATCATTAAAAAAGATTATATTCACACATTCGGTAAAAAGTTTCTCATTGGAAAAATTTCATGAAGATTAATTTTAATACCGTTTTAAAAATTAAATATAGGGTAAAATAATATTTAATAATTTATTCAATCGTAGTTAAAACAATCATAAATTTGTTTTCAAAAATTGGATATGGAATAAGAAGTTTTTCTGATTGAAAAAGAAAAAATGTGGTTTGATTTTCATCAAATTATTTTCTAAACCTTTTAGAGTTCCAATGAAATGGAAATTGGTACAATAACATGAAAATTCCAAAAATAACTACATGGGAACAGTTGAAAAAAATATATTATATAACCATTATATAAGTTCCCACAATTTAAATTCAATCACAAATAAACCCATTTCGAATATTATTAAAACCTAAATCCCCAAATTATTTCCTAACATTTTAATCATAATCCTTATTAATGAAAAACATGGAATTAAAAAAATCATGAACATAATAATTTAAATTAAATAAAATTTCAACATCGAATTAAATACACTTCATAAATATAAATATGTTTATAACATCAACCTTGTCTCATCAAAATTATTTTGAGTTGAAAAAACCCTTAAGACTTTCGTAATCTCATGATCCAACCTTATGAAAGAGACACCATATGTGGATTTGTAAATCCCTATAATTTTAATAAAAATAACAACAAATTTTTTTGGTCGGATTGGATACTCCAGAGGGGGTGAATTGAGTTCCTATTAAAAATTTCAATTTAAAATATTTAAATTGATATCCACCAATTCATAAAACAATGTAAACTGTAGTGAATTTATAAATATTGTTAGTGTTCAATTAGTTTCTCGAAGAATTATTGTTTCTAAGTTAACATAATCTGAAGATTAAGTTAGCTTCTGAAACTAACATACTATATAGAAATAATTACAAACACATAATTGTTCAACTATCATAGTTACTTTAAAATAGATTTGACTTTAAATTAAATTAGCAGTGGAATATTGAAAATAGTTTAAACTAAAATAAGATGCACAACAGTTTTAACCAAGAGGTTCAGTCTCAAGATGCGACTTAGTCCTCTCAAATAGTTTATATAAAACATTGATTCACACCTTGGATCAGGGTTTAAAATAGTACTCAGACTGTCTAGGTCCTCAGACTGTTACCAGAGTTCTATGTGGGAAGGCAACAACAATAGCACACATGCTATCCAGGTCCTTAGAACTCTACCATAGTTCTATGTTGGATACAGAAAGGTATAAAGAGTTTGGTGTGAGGATTTCGGTAACCACTAGTTCATCTTATGATTCAGTGTGCGTCTAAACAGAAAGAAGCACACACACTGGTCGTAATGTAATAAAAATGATCACAATAGAGCAATAATATAGAGATGAGTTTTGAATGCTCTTGTGTGATGTCAATGTAGCTCTGGACTCCTTTGGATTGAAGAAGATGAAGATTTGAGTCCTTCTCTAGATGTTTACTGGAGAACATAGTGTCGTGATTTTGTTCCTTCACTTCCAGTATAGATGTTCTGCATGAATGTGAGGGTATTCCTTGCAGCGCTTGAACCTCCTCTTAGAACTTCTGTTCTAGATGTGTATGAATGTTCTTTGAGTTCTTCTTGTGTTCTTCTTTTCTGTGTCACTTTGTGCAATCTTTATATCACCTTATCACATAATACGTAGCTATGATCATCCATTTATAGCTCATGTGGTCGTTCGACACAAGACATTATTACGTCTGCAGTTATGAGGTACAGTTCCATCCAAAAAACATCATTAATTAATTTCAGACATAAATTGTGATTACTTCTGCAGGTACGAGGTATGGTTCCGTGACATCCAACAAACATCATAAATTTATTTTAGTAGCATTAAAAGCACAAAATACGACCGTATCTAATAAAAAACAGAGAGATAGATTTTAGAGAAACATTGACTTGTTTCCATCAGTTGCTCTTTGTATCAGTGACCTTGTAGTAGTGGACTTGTAATTATAGGTCATGAATCGATTGTTTTTACTCTCAGTAACGATATAATTATGTATCAGTAGCTCCATGTGTTGTGGTATCTATCTATTTAGTGGTATCTCTTTGTATCGGTAGCACTCCCTCGCTGTCAGTAGCAGTTAACATCTGTAGTGGTAGCACTCTCTATCAGTAGATTCCTCTATCGGTAGTTTCATTCTATTTTTAACATGTATTAGTGACCTTGTATATCTGTAGGCTTAGTCTATATGTGACCTCTGTTTATCGGTAGCTCTGTCTATATCAGGGACTTTAAAACTTTAAAGCATATAAAGTATCTATTTTAGGCATTTCATTTCCATATTGATTTATTATCAATATTAATCATTGTTAAACATTTATAATCATAAATAAACATTCAATATCATATTCCAAATATATGATATGATCATTATGGCATTCATATAAACTCATTAGGATTATTTCATAATTAGAAAGTATTATTAATATATAGATAGACATTATTTGGGATTATCAAATTATATCTATACATAATTGAGATTATCAAAACAGGTGATTCTAAAAATCACCCCCTTTTTGATAATCACAAATTATGGAATTATAAAACAGAATAAATTTTAACAAATTAGAGTAAAATACATCTAATGGTATTTCTCAGTGTTTTCATATCATAACTCTCAAATGTATCAGAGTTAAACTACGGACAAACATAAGAGTAAAAAGAAAAAGAATATTTATTTCCCCCAATAGACACATATTATAATGTTCTCCCCCTTAGTTCAATTTCTCCCCATATTATAATTTTTTCCCCTTTGTGATTAGAAAAAATAGAAAAAAACAATATTTTAGAGCATAAAAGAATAAGAGAGACAACAAAAATTTGCATTACACATGACAATGGAACATGAGATAGTAAAAAAATAATACAAGAAGTAAAAAAATATTCCTACCAAATGTCCTAGCCACAAATAAATCAACCCCCTCAATAGGTAATTTGGATTTTTATTTGGTATCAGAAGGGGATTCAGGCTTGTTAGGCATAGGTGAAGGCTTGGGAACACCAGTGATGATCAAAGGTGGTTGAGCTACTGAAACACTGTCGGGCCTATAATGAGTACTCCTTTGTGTGATCATGGGAGTAAGACTTTTGATAGCATGAGCTATAGTCAACTGAGGTGTGGAAGCAGACTGACAAGGGGCGGGCAGGGCTGGAGGTACAATAAAAGGTGTACTGTCCACATGTTGGAATGGTAGTAAGAGATTCCTGAAATATATTTTGATACCTCCCCCTCTCTCTATAGTAGAGATAATATCATCCTTGTTCTCCATAAATTTTTCCAAAGTAGGGGTCAACTCCTTGAGCTTACTAACTTGTTCTTTGAAGGCTTCAATAACTAGGGGTAGTTTTAGATTCTCTAACAGTAGCTTCAAATGATTGGTTAGCTGATTCATGGTGTACACTCTCTGAAAAAAGTAATCAATTTTGACTTTGATTTCCTTCTGGGCTACAGTAGCATCTCTCATATAATCTGGGAAAAATTTTCTGATATCCCTGGTGGTAGTTATAGCCTGGGAATCGAATGATCTGCTGGTACTAACTTGACCAATTTCTTCTTTCAGCACAGATCTAAACTGTTCTAAATAAACTAAAACTCTAGATGCACCAACTAGTTTTACATTAAAATCTACTGTTTCTTTGAAGGATTGTGTCAAAATACTTATCAAATTTTTCACAGTAAAATCTGGAGTACTAACATGTGTTTTTATGCTCTTCTTAAAATCATCAAACACATCCGAAAACAGTTTGACCACACCTCAAATGTAGTTGATGTCAGTATCAACTTGAGATTTAGAACTCTTGAAGGTGTCAAATGAAACAACAGACTGCTTAAAAGAATCAACTGCCTCTGTCAAACTTTTATCTTGATTTTGACATTCTTTTACTTCATCCATCACTTCTGTCACAACACTTGACATATCTATTCTCAGAGAAGATACCAAAGATCATTCCATCTTATTTAGATCATCAAAAAAATATTTTTTTCAATTCATATTTCAGTGCATCATGATCTCCTTTTCTCAAAATGTCTTCAGGCAGAGCTATAGGAGCTACTGGTTGAGTAGTAACTTCCTTTGAGAAAATATCATAAGATACAAGATATCTTATAATGGATGTATCATCATCAGAATAAGTATATTCTAGTCCCAATACAACAAATCCTAGATCCACATACCAATCTTCCACTTTATAGGTCATAGAAACTGACACTATCTTTACAAGTTGCTCACCCTCAACCTGAGCTTCCATCACTATATCTGCAGCAGCACCAGCAGCCTCGTTGGGTACTTCCTCTTTATAAGATTCATCTATAACCATATTCATATCCAAATCGGGTTTCACAAGCTAGGGTAATTCAGAAATAGGTATTGGTTTGTCTTATTCAAGAATCTCCACAATAGGCATAATAGAGATCTCAATCAGAGGACTGAGAATAAAACAGGTACATCCATTCTCAGATACTTATTCCACTTGATCATATCTCTTATTTGAATCTTGAGCAGTCTCCCTATGATCTGATCTAGGGAGGTCTTCTTCATTTACAAATTTTTCTTCAACAATTTCTCCTCGAACTGCTTCCCTTCTAGGTTGGTTCATAGGTGAACATTCCTTTCAACATGATACTTTTTTAGTAGCTGGTCTTTGAGGAAAATCAGCATCTCCTCCATCTTATATAGAGGTATCCTCCTCAACATCATCATATCTCTATCGAGGTTCTTCCTCATTAGGTCTTAGACCTGGATCGCTCTTAACTCTTGGCCGATTGGGATGCTCAATAGGAGTAAATTTATCACAAATTATCTCATCAACATTTACCCATACCATTTTCCATGGGTTCCAGCCAATCTTTTTGTACTTACAAACAATTTTTGTAATAACAAATATGTCTCTTACAACCAATGTCTCATCCTGAGACTCAGCCACACCTTTTACCTTGATCATCAAAGAGATCATCTTTGCAAAGAATTGAGTTTTTTTTGATTTTGGCCTGGTCATATCTTCTATTTGAATCATCTAAAGACTACAAAAATTCACTTTGACACCATGTATTAGTAGATACAACAAGAATATATCTTGTAATCTGATGTTTTCCAAATCTCCTCTTCTGGGACATAACACATGGGGATAAATTTGAACAGAAACCGATTTTCTCCATCCATTTCTATAGCAACTACTTTTCATGGTGTGACATATCTAGTGAGCTCTTCGAAATCAATTTCATACTCAAAATTGTCTCTAGTTAGACGTATTAACTTTAAGAAATATCCAAACTCACCCTCGTGTAGAACTTTCAAGAACTCAACCCATTCAATGGAAGAAAAAGATATAATCATGTCATTCACTACTGATACCATTCTGTTCTCACATTCATATTTCTCAAAATGAACAAACATATAGAATTCATTTACCAATTTAGGACAATAAGGACCATTGTTATTCACAAAACATTCGATCCACCCTTTTTTCCTGTAAAAACATTAGACTCAGTGATTTGGTGGGCATGAGCCATTCTTCACAGAGTTCTTTCCCGAATATGATATTTCTATTCAGTAAGTGCGGGTTCACTGCACACTTCTCCAAACTTGTTCCACTTAAACTTCCTTTAGATACTTATTGTTTCCTCTTTTCACTCAGTGCATCACCTTCATCTCTGACTACCGGCCTTTTTAATCTTTCCATTCTGCAAATCGCGAGGTTTAGGGTTCAGGAGAAATGAAGTTTTGGGAGCTTAGGTTTGAGGGTAAAGGGTACGAGGTGGATTGAAATGAGGTTAAGACTAATGTTTTATCATTTAGGAATATAGAAATAAATAAATTAGACATAATTAATATAATACAAATGATACATATTCTGGCAGCTAAAAAACACAAAGTTTAAAACCGCGCCAACTAGTGGTAACATATATAGGTGAGGATTCCTAACAGTGAGGTCCATTAATAGTGATGTTATAATGGTGAGGTCCATACAAGTGATGTTATAATGGTGAGGTCCATACAAGTGAGGTTATAACGGTGATGTTTCTACTTATAGTGAGGTTTCTCTAACTGTGAGGTTTCTACTAATGGTGAGGATTTTACTATTGGTGAGGATTTTACTAATAGTGAGGATTTTACAATCGGTGAGGATTTTCTATATTTTATGTTTAACTATCGGTGATGTTTAACTATTGTTGAGGTTTAACAATTGGTGAGTTTTAAGTAAAGTTTGTCATTTCTAACCCAGGTCTAATGTAACTTTACCTACCTGAACTTAAAGTCTTGGTGAATATTTTAGCTAATTGATGTTCAGTGCCTATAAATTCAAGAGTAATATCACCCTTTTGATAATGATCCCCTGAAAAGTGATGTCTTACATCAATATTCTATGTCCTAGAGTGAGATATAGGATTCTTATAGATATTGAGCACACTTTTATTAACACAGTTTATAGATACATGCCTAAATTGAAATCCAAATTCCAATAAAGTATGTTTCGTCCACAGAATTTGTGCACAGAAACAACCAGTAGCTATGTACTCCGATTAAGTAGTTGACAATTCAACATAATTCTTCTTTTTACTACATCTTGATACTAAGGACTTACCTAGAAAGTGACATGTACCCAAACTGCTCTTCCTATCTAATTTTCATCCATCAATGTTAGCATCTAAATAACTTGTTAAATCGAATGATTGTCCTTTTCGATAAAATAATCCAAAATTAGTAGTATGTTTAAGATATTTGAAAATCCTTTTAAGAGGAATCAAGTGTGACTCCTTTGGATTAGCTTGAAATCTTGTACACATACACACAATAAACATAATATCTGGTCGACTAGTATTAAGATAAAGTAAACTCTCAGTCATACATCTATAATTGGTTTGATCCACTAGTTTCCCAATTTCATCTGCATCCAATTTACAAGTGGTACTCAATGGTGTATCACATTTCTTTTTACTATCAAAACCAAAATGTTTTAAAATATCCTTTGTATATTTACATTGATTTAAAAAAATTCCATTTTAATTTTGAAAAACATGAAATCCAAGAAAATATTTGGGTTCTCCCATTAAACTCATTTCAAATTAACTTTCCATACTATTTGAAAAATCAATAAATAAAGCATTTTTAGAAGATCAAAAAGTAATATCATCATCATAGATTATTACTATCAATACATATTTGGAAAACCTTTTGATAAAAAGAGTTGGATCAACAATCCCTCTAATAAAACCTTTTGAAATTAGAAAATTACTAAGTATGTCATACTAAGCTCGTGGGGATTGTTTTAAACCATACAATTCATTAGATTGTTTAAAAATTCAATTTGGAATATGAGGATTAGTAAATCCTCATGGTTATTCAACAAAAACATCTTCAACTATAAAACCATTTAGGAAAGCACATTATTTGATATAACTTGAAATTCATATGAGCAACAAAAGCATGTAGAATTATAATAGAATCTAACTTAGATACAGGCGCAAAAGTTTCCTCATAGTTTATTCCTTTTTCTTGACTATGTCCCGGGGTAACTAACCTAGATTTTTTTCTAACTATATTCCCAGACTCATGAACATTTTTTCTAAAAACCCATTTAGTGCCTATGGTCATGGTGTCCTTATGACTGTCTACTAATTTCTAGACATTGTTTCATTCAAATTGATTTAATTCTTCATGCATATCCATTACCCAAAATTCATCATTGATAGCATCATTGATATTTTTAGGTTATGACTGTGAAAGAAATGATTGATGTTCAACCTGATTTCTTAGAGAAGATCTAGTCTAAGTTCCTCTATCCAAATCTCACACAATAGTATCTATAGGATTTTATTTAAGGGGCCTAGTTGGTCTAGAAGAATTAGTGCTAGAAATTTCAGGTGAATTTACAGGTTCAAGTTCAACAGAAATAGGTTCTAGAAAATTTCCAGAAATGGTTGTCTTAACAATAGGTTCACTATTTTTGTCAATAAGGTCCCGAATGGATATGTATTCTTCATGATTTTCAATAGGGGTCTTATGTTCATACGAAACAGTTTCATCGAATTTTATGTTAATAAATTCTTCCACACATTTGGATCTCTTATTAAATACTCTATAATCATTTATAGATATATAATAACCTAGAAATATTCCTTCATCGCTTTTGGATGAAAACATATCAAGATAATCATTAGTACTGAGAATAACGAATTTTCAACCAAAAACTCTAAAGTAACTAACATTAGGCTTCCTATTCTTCCACATTTCAAAATAGGGCTTTTTAATAACAGGTCTAATCATGACTCTATTTATAATATAACAAGATGTATTGACAACTTCATCCCAAAAGTAAACAGGTAAGTCATACTCATTGAGTATAGTTTTTGCTATTTCTTGAAGGGTTCTATTCCTTCATTATACTACATCATTCTCTTGAGGAGTCCTACAGGTAGATAAATTGTGACTGTAGCCATTGAGTGAGAAATAAGTTTCAATGTCATGATTTTGAAACTCATAACCATGATCACTTCTAAGGGTCTTAATCTTAAATCCACTAAGGATCTCTACAAACTTGGAGATCTTAATGAAATAGGAACAATCTTCACTTTTGTGAGCAAGAATGTTTACCCAAGTGTCTATAGAAAAGTCATCTACTAGAAAATAGACATAGAGCTTCCCATTTAAACTAGAAACTCTAGATTTTCCATATGAACCAACTCAAGAGGTTGAGAATTTTAAACTTCTTTCTTTGATTGGAAATAAACTTTATGCTATTTTCCCTTTTGATCGGGATTATAAAAAATTTCTATAGGAAATTTTAGTTTGGGTAGGTCTCTAACTAAACCGTTCCTAGATAACTTCTTAAGTGAATGAATGTTGTAGTGTCCTAATCTTCTGTTCTATAGCCAAGTTTCTTTATGAAAAGTATTTAAACAACTAACATTTTGTATTGGTAAATAATTTAAATCTACTGCATATACATTTTCATATCTTAAAGAAGTAAATACCAAAAAAAATTAGAATAAAATACTTTGAAAGTATAATTTTCAAATTTAACATTGAAACCATTATCAGACATCTAAGAAATGCTTAGCAAATTGTATTTTAGACCATCAAAAAAATACTTTATAAATTAAAATTGAATCATTGTTACCAATATAGCCTAATACTATGATCTTTCCTTTTGAGTTATCACCAATGGGGACATTCCCACCATCAACATTGATTATGATCTTAAAGCATGAGTACTCTCTTCTCATATTCCTTGAACATCCATTGTCTAAGTACCTTATCTTTCTACAGGAACTTTTTAAGAAAGTTTCCTACAAAACGGATTTAGATAGAATATAATTTTACTCCCCAAATTTTCTTGGGTACAGAAAGGTTAGAAAGTAAAACTTTAGGCACCCATATTTGTCTAATGGGTTTCCTATAATTAACAGTTTCAAAAGATTTTGATAAATAATTTTTTTTTGGTCTTTAAGAATTTGAATAGCTAGATAAAGCATAAGAGTTTCCAGAACATGAACTAGCAGCATACTATCCAGATTTTGGAATAAATTTATTCTTAACAATCTGTCTATGTCCAGGTTGGTATCCTAAACCAGTACTATACTTTGGTGTAACTTGTTTTCCAAGAATTTGAGTGAGAGAATTATTTCAATTTGTGAACTTCTCTATGTCTTTTATAAGTTTCTCATTAGAAAATTTATGTTCACTATTCTCCTTTAATAGTTGAGAATTATTTTCTTTTTCTATAATAATATAATATTTAACACTACTAGTAAAGGCATACTGTTTCTTCAGTGATTTGAACTTATCTTAGATCACATTACAAGTATCTTCCAACATTTAACAATATTAAAATAAGTCATCTTTAGACATATTATCATCATTATTTGAATCAAATTCATTCCCAGGATAATAGTCATTGTTCACAAGGGAATTAAGTGTTACCTTAGATGATTCAGTCATGAAACACATGTTGGTATGATTCTTTTCTTCAGAACTACAAGCTTTAGATCTACTTGATCTGTATTCAGAAGCACTCCATGTAGCTTTCATGGATTTCTTGTATTTATTATCCTTATAGTCATACATTTTATTAAATTTCAGTTTTGGACAGTCATCTTTGATATGCCCTTTCCTTTTACATTCATAACAGACTATCTCATCATATTTATCAGCTTTCTTCTAATCTCTCTTCCAATATCCTCTTTTGCCTTATTTACCCTTATAATCTGATTTTCTGAAAAAAAAATTATTCTTCCTATATAATATCATGAATCTCCCGGATATGTGAGCCATCTCTTCATCACTATGTGAATCTAATGATAAAAAAATTAGAATTAACAGAAATTTTGAAATCTTTGAAATACAACAAAAATCACAGTTGAAAACTTTTCACAAACATAGTGTTTTGAAAAAAAATTATCAACTACCATTGATACCAATTGTTGGTCGCAGTAGATACTCAAGAGGGGGGTGAATTGAGTTCCTATTAAAAATTTCTGTTTATAATATTTATATTGAAATACCCCAATTCATAAAACAAGTTAATTTGTAGTGAATTTATAAGGATTGTAAGTGCTCCATTAGTTTCTCAAAGATTGATTATTTTTCAGTAAACTTAATCAGAAGATTAAGTTAGCTTTTGAAACTATCAAACTGGCTAGCAATAATTACAAACACTTTCTAGTTCAACTATCTGAGTTACATAAAAACAGATTAGAATATCTATGTAATTAGCTACAGAACATTGAAAATAGTTTAAACAAAAATATGATGCACAGTAGTTTTAACCAAGAGGTTTAGTTTCAAGTTGAGACTTAGTTCTCTCAAACAGTTTATATAAAACCTTGATCTACACCCTGGATCGGGGTTTAAAATAGTACTTAGACTGTCCAAGTCCTCAGACATCTACCAAAGTTCTACGTGGGATGGAAACAACAATAGCACAAAGGATGTCTAGGTTCTCAGACCTCTACCACAGTTCTACGTGGGACACACAACGGTATAAAGAGTTTTGTGTGAGGATTTCAGTATCCTCCAGTTCATCTTAGGAATCAGTGTGTGTCCAAATACACATACGCACACACGCTGCTCATAATGTAATAAAAATTATCATAGCATAGCAATAATATGGAGATGAGTTTAGAATTCTCTTGCGTGATTTCAATGCAGCTTTGTACTCCTATCTATTGAAGCAGATGAAGCTTTGAGGCCTTCTCTAGAAGATGTCTAGAAAACAGAGTGTCAGTGTTTTGTTCCTTCAATTCCAGTATAGTGGTTCATCTTCAATGTGAGAGTATTCTTTATAGCACTTGATCCTCATCTTTGAACTTATGTTCTTGATGTGTATGAATGTTCTTCGAGTCCATCTTGTGTTATTCTTGTATGTGTCACTTTGTGCATTCTCTATATCACATTTATCAAATAATAAGAAGCTTTGATCTTTCTTTTATAGCTCATGTGGATGCTCGAAACCTTATAAAATATCTGTTTTATGCATTTCATTTATATATTTAGTTCATATAAATATTAATCATCATTAAACATTTATAATCACAAATAAACATTGAATATCATATTCCAAAGATATGATATGATCATTATGACATTCATGTCAACTCATTATCATAATGTCGTAATTAGAAAGTATAATTAATATATAGATTGAAATTATTTGGGATTATCAATGTATATCTAAACATAATTGAGATTATCAAAACAGGCGATTCCAACAAAATTATTTTTTGAGATTTTAATACATTATAGAATATACTATGGTGAATATGACACGTCTCTCATAAAAATAAAAGTGGGACAAGAAATCCCCATTCTTCAAGACTCATCATGCTTCGTATAAATTCAAATATCCCATTTAATAAATATATATTTTTTATAGATATATTCCCAAATAATATTCACATATATCAAAACAAATATTATTTACTGATAACATCTTATCACCGTTTCATTAACAATTATATATTGAAATAATTATTTCAAGTGATAATTGGTTACATTTTCTTGTTTGTTTGGGTTAGATGGTTATAGTCCCTATAATTTGATCATATTTTTTTTAATCACTAGAAATAATTGTCTTATTAATTCAACATATAAAATTTTAAATTTTTTCATAAAATTTAGTGATGAAAAATGAATTACATCACATCATGGATGGAGTTGATCATACATACACATGAGTCATGTTTCAACTTTTATATGGTTGGAATAAAATAACAGTAAATATTAATTAACCTATCTAGAAGAATTTTTATATCATATATATATATCTTATTTATTCCTTAATTCTATCTTTATTTCCATTCATGTAGACTAAAAATGAAAAAAAAACAACCACATCATTTTGTGGATTTGGTAGTTAACACGTACGCACGAGCGATACTTTTCATTTCCCAATTGATTGAAAGGAGGAGAAAAATGGTGGATACATAATCATAACAACATTTATATAATTTTAGGATACTTAATTTATTATCTTAAAATGAATATAATATATTTAGATAAGGTTTAAGAGTAAATAATATAGATAGTACCCAGTTAAGAGTTATACCTCTATGTTGAGAAATATATTTTTGTTTTCAAGCTAAGCCTTTAAAGGATGGTTAGTTGAAAATATTTGTATTTATAGGATGTCATAACATAATATATAATGGTATTCGTTTATGGATTTATTGATATATAAGGATTATGATGTGTTGTGAAGGGAGGATGGTGGTATCCTTTTATAAGGGAGGTAAAGGACACATATAGAATTACATAAAAGATTAAATAATATATAAATGTCATAATAATGTAAAGTGGAACCATGAAAAAATAAATTATAATATAATATCTAATATAGTATAAATAAACTAAACTAATCACATTTAGATATGTTTTGGTTACATTTTATGCTTTATTTCGTTGTTAAACAACTTTAAACACATTTAAAGCTTAACAGTGACAACAACAATTTTTAAAACAGAAATATAGTTATATTACCTAAAAAATTGGGAAATTATGGTAAAAAATAGAGATACTAATTCCATATTATAAATTAATTTTATCACCATCAATTTCTATAAGTATAATAAATTAAATTTAATAATAAAATTTAAAATGCATAAAACACATTTAAGAAAATTTCTAATTTATGAATAAAAAAATTTCATTGAAAACAATTAATAATTCAAACAAATGAAGAATAAAATGGCGATATTTTTAGAATTTTGGTTCAAACCAAAATAAAATTCATTCTTCCAATAATTCGATTAAACGAAAATACCCAAAAATAGTTTTGAATTTGAGTAAAATATAATGTATCTTAACAACATGATAATTTTGGGTTCTAAAATTCCAAATATTGTTTTGAAATTTTTTTTAACTACTTAAAAAAATATTTAGTTGAAAATATAACATACAATAGAATAATGTAAATAGATTGATATATTATAAATCTTAACCACATGGTTTAACCCAAATTGTTTTCTCTTTTAGAGTGGTGAGAAATATTTACTATGGATATTATTCACATTGACTAAAAATTAAGTTTAACCTATTAGAGAATAAAAATTATTTCTATTCCAAATATAAAATCTATTTTATCAAATTAAATTCAAAAAGTAGGTAAACTTTTATTTAAAATTAATCCAATAAAATTGGAGGAAATTTGATTTACCATAAAAAATGCCATCTTAAGTTAAAAATATTATATACCAAAATCAAAAATAATATTAATTACAATTCCATTAATTAGATTTTTAATAATAAAAATAAAATAATTTTCAATTAAAAAAATTAATATAAATATATAACATTGAATTTTTTTGAAATGATAAGAATTTTTATAATAAAATCTGTATTTTTTACAAACCATTATAAATAAATATTTTATGAAAAAATATTACAATAAGTTAGTTTTGATATTTTAATTTCAAAATATATTTTATAAATTTAAAATTAAATTTATAAAATTGATATACATTTATTGTAACATTTTCTCAACAAATAAATACCAATCGTTTTTTTGAAGAAAATGAATTTTTGAAGCATAAAAATATCTTACCATAAATTGAGTACTTATTTTTCAATGAATTCACATTATATAAAAAATTTATAAATTTTTTTATTAAAGTTCTTATTAATAATAATATTGAAAATTCTAACATCTAGGATATAACTATCAAGTTTAAATTATAATATTTAGATCATTTTTTCTAAAGAAGGTGTCATGTGTAAAGGAAGAAATCATAGAAATGAGTTTTATTTAACTGGGAATATATTATAAAATTATTGGGTGTTATAGTGGAATTAATGCGTCTGTTCACATAATCATAGTAATAATGAGTTTTCATAAATGTGTTTTACTATTTCTATTGTTTTTTCACATTTCCACGTTTTTCATAAAGTTATGTTAATTTTTTGGGATTTATTTTACCTCATTAAGTGTTTGATATCACCACTTTCTAATGTTTTTGTTCCCTAGGATTTAATGATCATTATATCATGTATATATCTTGAAATTTTTCTATAGGATATTTGTTATAGGTAATTTTTAATGAGTAAATAAATGGGATGTTTATATAGAAAATCCCCAAGACACTATAGATTTCTGTTCTTAGTTTTTGAAACAATTGTGAGATGAATTATTTAATTTTACCATATTATTTTACAAATTATGTAAATTTATGATTCTTTTATTATAGTTGATATCATTTGTGGATTTGGTTATTTTTGGAAATAAATATAGTTTCATTTGGTGTTAGGGTTATTAAACCTTAGTAAACACCATAGAGTTGAGTCTATGATTATGATGATATACAAAAATACTTCCAAAATCTTCAGTATGTGGTATTATTATCTATATATTCATATATGGATACCAGAATGAGGATTTGGTTTGACACAAATGCATTTAGAGGTAATCACCCCGAAATAGGTTATTTGAGCGTTGAATCAATCATCCCCCTAATGCACGATGATTGTGACTATGTTTTCACACCTGGAAAGTCAATCCTTGGGAATATTCTTTGGTTTTTAAAATTCTCTTTAAGAACCAATTTGAATGATTTTATTTATAGTTACATTGATTGATAAGTTTAATAATTATAGGATTACCCAAATTGAAGTATCCTCAAATGAACTATAATTACTAAACATTGAATTAAATTATCTATAGGAAAACATGATAATGTAAATGAAATTTTTAAATGGTGAAATTACATTTATGATTATATTAATATCCTTACATTTTATATTCATTAACACACAATTAAATCCATTTTATTTTAGTAATGGATGGAAGTAGAAGGATCCAGATGTGTGAAGGAGAATGCGAAGATTACCACATTGAACAAACCATTATAATAGAAGCTAGAAGGAGAAAAGTTTTGATTATGGAAAAAAACTATTTTGAAATATGACTAACAAAGTCAATTTAGTGAAGGACCCAAACAAGCCAAATAATAGAATGCTATAGTCACATAACAGATAAAGAGACATGGATTATGGAGGGTGAAAATGTTTAAATCCCCTTTATATCAAAACATTTGGAAGAATCTTCATTGAAATTGACCTAAGGGGACTTGAAGATGAATTACTTGTGCAATATGGGGCCATTTATTATCAAAATTCCAATGAAAAATAAAGATTTTGGTCTACAAGATTGTAATAAAAAGTGTTCACTCTATGACACCATTAAAAATTTATTTAATAATTTAAGAATAACATGGGAATTATCTATATCAATACCCTAATCCAAGGATTGATATGTATGGTAGGAACACAAAAAAACCTAGACATTGGAAGAGTGGAACAAACCATTAAATGACCATCTATGAAGAGGTTAGTGGTATTTCTATTTCACTTATACTCTAAATTGAATTGTTGGATGCATTTAGGTTCTATAAAAACTATTGTATCTAGCGTTCCCATTGTAATTATTATTTAGAGGAAAATATTTATTGGTATTATTATTTTTGTGAAAATAAAAATTTCAAAAATAATAATATCCTCACCCCATAAAATTGAATCAAATTTTGAAATAGAATGGTTATCCTCATATTTAATCCACATTAATTTATAGAAAATATAAAAACAAATTCAAAATCTACTAAGGCCGTCTATTAGTGCAACACTAACTATTAATTATTTGAGAAGAAAATTGGATGCTTCACATTGGCCTTAGTACATAGTTGTGAGACTCATTTCCATTAAATGGTTAAGTAAAATAAGTTATTTATAGGATTCCCTATGATATTTATGATCATATATCATTAGAGATAACATCTTGAGTTGTTTTAATCTTTTTACCACCTTCAGTTATTTCTACAATTAAATTATAATTAAATTATGAGGTTATAATTTATTTAAGTGGGTAGAATGTAATTAAGTTATTTTATACTATCTATTTAAATAATGTATTTTTCTCCACATCAAAAAAATGAAAAAAACCAATATTGATAGTTTTAAGGTACATATATAATTGGAAGGTATAAATTGTGGTAATTGAATTATGAATATATATATAATCAAAATCAGGTTCACATTAAATATCGACTCAACTAGTGTAGTTATAAAACTAATGAAAAATTTGTTCTAAAATTTACTTCTTTCCATGAATAAAAAATTCTGAGATGAATAAATGAAGAACAATAAATGAATTAGTTTTTAACTTATAATAATAAAAAATTCACTATATTTAAAATTATTATTTAAAAATGAATTTTATTAATTTTATCTTGTGAATTTGATGATTTTAAATTATTTTTTGAATTTATCATGGTCATTTTATCTTAATATGTTTGTCATAATTTATTAATAATTAATTATGTTTTATGTTAATAGTAAAAATAAAAATTTAATTAATTATCTTAAATTTTATAAAATAATTTTATTATATAAATACATTGATGTTTTTTAATACCTTTAACAATTTAATATTATATTATAAATTAGTATAAACTATTTTAAAATTTTATTCTAAATTTATTATCCCATGCACAACATTTTTAAAATTTATGTACTGTTTAAATGAAAACTATTTTTTGACTGTTAGATTTAATTAATTTTATGATGATGAAATATGTTTTCATATTTACTTATATTTAAAATATGAAAAAATTAATGTTGATAACTATTTTAAAATCATTTCAATTAACGTATTTGACAATTTTATAATTATCAAAAATATGCTTTCAAAAAAACGAGCTTTTTTAAAATATGGGTTTTATCGGTGTAACATGCGCTAATGTTAATAATAATTCCCCGAAACATTCAATGTAAATTTGACAAAAACATTTAATATATTTGAGATCATATTTTTCATTCAATTAAATTTCTCCAAAAAAATTACGTATAATATTTAGATTATTATGATTAATGTTAATTACCATGATTATGGGGATGATTTTTTTCAAATTATTGTATATTTATGTCAGTGAATTAGTTTTAAACAAAATTAATTTAAATAATTTATAAAAGGATTTTAATTTTATGTATAAATACATAAATTAATTTATTAATATTCATTTAGTTGGTAATCAATACTAAATATGTCATAGAATCTGCAACTGTCAAAATATTATTTTTCTACAAAAATGGTTTTTTTACACATTTCATGTTTAAATTTGAAATTTAGTATTATAAAATTTTTATATTTAATTATTATAAATATATCATAAATTTAGTTCTATAAAATCGAAACATTGTTCAATGGGTTATTTTTTATCCTTAATAAAACATAAAATCACATACATAAATACTTGTTACCATGTTTAAATGTAAAAAGGTAAAGAGTAAATATATCATGATAAAAACCCTAAAATATGGTTATAAGTGGAGTTAAAAAACTTTTTTGACCCTTTATTTACCTAAAAATACCAAAAATCAACTTTTTCCATGTTTTTTGGCATTTTCGATTGAATAATGTCGTCAAATTATTTAAAAATGGCTTGTATTTCCAAAAGATCCCAATTTCTCCTAATATAAAATGATACCACTTAAAACCTTCAAATATAAAATAAAAGTTATAATTACTCATTGAAATTATAACCTTTTAATATAACTAGGACAATAAATCAAAAACATGATCCCCTTATACCCATTATTATCCTAATCCCTTCAATAAAAGGAGTATTCCAAGGAAAGATGAAGTATCCAATTGAAAATATCTAGTCACCATAATAAGATGATGAATTGAGTATCAATAATATAATTATTTTTTAATGGTAATTTTATACCCCTTTTTTATTCATTTTCATACAATTAGAAAAAAGTAACATCAATTGTATGTGTGTGCAGACTACTTCTGCCATGAAAAATCATTATTTAATTTTTATTCAAGTTTTATATTAATTTTAAAACAATTATAAAATCTAGATCAACATCAAAAAAACTCAAAAATAATTTCATTGTGATTATTTTATAATGATATTATTTCAATAGAAAAACACAAATAAACAAACACTCCAATCAAGTTAATGCATGTTCAAGTATGGTTCAGTTAAACCACCTATGTGAACAATGATTTAAAATCTAATAATAGATGAAAATAAAAGAAATACTAATATTATATTATTTTAATAAGAAAATTATGATAATGTTTTTATTATTCAAATTTTATATAATTTATATAATTTATTGTTAATAAATTATCATCAACCCCAAAATTACCAAATTAATCTATTACCAATTAAGTTTTCACAATGCATACCCTGAACACGTATGGGATGACATAAGAAAACATTAAATCAATATTTATTATTTATAAATGAATATTTAATGATACATAAATAAATAAATTGGTGTCATATTATGGGTAATGATATAAAAATTATTAAACAATCACAAAATATTTAAATCTATTGAATCCCAATCATTATAATACGCTATATCTAATTAATATAATCTTAAAATGAATTATAATAAGGATTTGAAATGGGTAATATTTTATAATTATTTTTTAAATAATTTTTTATATTAGTTATCTTTATTTAATAATATTCTTGAGTATGCTTATATATGTAAGGAAACACAGTATGTGTTTTCACCTCAATGTTTCTTCATTACGGCATGGTTTAATATCATGCACCAATTCCTTATTTCTATAGTTTATATACTTAACCAGATTTTATTTTTAAATTGTCCATGATTAAATTTATGATTTATATATGAATATGTAATATTCACTTCCAATGACTTTGGATTCAAAAATTACGAAGTTCGTAATGAGATTTAATCGATTAATTCTCTTCATTGGATCGTACTAACACTTATTTGAATATTATCTTCCATGTTTTGTCTATTATAAACTATTTCAATGTTATATTAAATATAAACATTATTTTATATGGAAATCATATTTCACACCAAATACGTATTCCTTAATTATTTTTTTTGTTTCATTAATAAAATTCTTAAGAACAATTTCCATTACATTTAATGGATAATCATTTCATAAGCATGTTTTTACTTATAGAAAATGTTCTTATTTACATAATGGGAACATAATTTTTTCTTTTCTCCAGTGATTATTTTATTATTTTTAATTCATTATAAATTATTGGATTAATAATCCTTTTAATGATATGGTTTCCTTAAAATTTTATTTTAAAATTTTCAAATGTATCTTCCATCCATTTAAAATAGAATATAATTATCAACCACTTCAGATTTCATTATGAAAATTTTTTTGTCTTTTTTATGGATTGTTTATTGAATAATATTTTTTAAATTATACATTATCAAAGTATTTTTACTTTCCCTTCTTGATTTTTTTTGTTATTATTGATGTTTCCATTCGTAGAGTTTTTTCTAAATGTAAAAGTTTTGAATGCATTTTCTCTTCCACTTTTTAAAATATTTATATATATTTTTCAAATATCGATTAATAAAGATAATTTTAAGAGGAAAAGTTTTGAAATTATATTTTTTTCCTTTTCAAAATCATTTTTTCTTTTCAATGAATATTTATTTTTAACTCTTTATAACAATTTTTTCAAAAGTCATATCTTTCCATTGATACTTTAATTATGACATTTTTAATGGATTAGGTTCCTCAAAATCCTTTAATTGAGTTATAAAACATTATATTGAAATTTTATCTTCCAAGAAATTTTTTTTGAATTATATTATCTTCTTATTTATGGGTAAAATAGTTTTTTTATACCAAATTAATTTTAATGGATGGTATTTTTTTCATTTTTCATAGAAAAACTATATGTTCTTTGAAAATGGAATCTGAAATATGACTTTTCAAATGATAAACCAAATATGTTTTCAAAAAAATATTTTCCTGATTTAGGTATCATTATCTTAAAATGATATATCTCTATTAAATTAATTTTATAATCCTCTTTTATATTTTATTTTTTTATTAATACTTTTGTAAAATAATAATTCAATATCCTATGAATTATTATGTTTATATTTTTCTATAAAATTATAAAATCTATTCTCTTTTCAATGCTTTATTAAAGATATTATAGTGGTTGATTTTATATGACACATATGTTTGTATGATTATGGATGGGTTCCTATATCTCCCTCCCATGTATTGATTTGTGATTATATCTCATGAGATAGTCATGAATGTGAGACAAACCGTGCGGATTCTCGGCAGAGAGGACATCAACCATTGACAGGATAATTGGGAAGTTGCAAGGATTGGATTCCCTTGTTTTCAAGTACTAGACATCACCTTCACTCAAGCAATTAAAATTTAGATCTCCCTTCACGATATATTTGATAAGGATCAGTAGATCATGTAGGATAAAATTCTGAATAAATCTATGTCGGATTGCAGTTTTTTTACACAAACCTCTTTTGGTTCCATCTCACCCCAAGAATTTATCATAAGGAAAAATGTGGAACAAGATCATAATGTATTCAGAGAAGTTCTATGGTGTAGATAGATTCTAAATAAGATAAATTTTCTGGTATGAAGGATTAGGAACAGGGCTCTACCCATATAAGATAACAATAAAATTTTGTGTGAGTATATCCTCTAAATGGATTTAACATAGGGATATGTGGACTGGAAGTATAGATCACTTTATTTATGAATGTGACAAGGAAAACATGGTGTGATATGAGTTTTAAGGCATCATTGATAGGGGAAACAAATAGGCTTTAGGGACAGATTTTATTTAGAGGTGGTTCTATGGAGTGTGGAGTTATGGTTTGGAGATATTTTCACGAGCAATAATCCTTGTAGCTAGAATTTGGAGTATATTAATAGAGTTAAACGAAGTATCACAAAAGGGAGTATCAGGTACCTAATTTGGACTTATATTTAAATATAGGAAAATTTTATCTATTTTAATTCTCTTATTTTGTGTATGTGGGAATTACTCTTCCATCAGACACCTTCTTATGTAAAACCCATATTAATGTAATGCACGTAGTGAAAAGCATGGGAGATGGTTCTGATGAGTTCCCCACTATATAAGACTTAAGATGAATAATAATGGCTCATGCACCATGCAGTATATGAGTGGAGGTGGGGTCATTTGGGACACAAGTGGTCATGTTGTTCTTTATTTTTGTTCTAACTCTAGAATAAATGATGTTATCAAAGAATAGGCATGTGTAATGATGATTGGGTTATTATTATAGAGTCATAGAAATGTACCCCTTGCAATGGTTGAATCAAATTCTATTATTGCGTATAATTATCTATACGGCCTTGGATATATCCCATGGACTATTTAATATCTAATTCATAGGTGTAAGTGTCTCTTGGTAATATACATGGATATTTTTCATACATATTGTGAATGGAATTTTGTTACTAATTTTCTCTATTCCAAGTCAATTCAATGTTTGAAGAATTCATATTTTTCATATTTTGGGTCTTTTCCCCCATAGGGATTCAACTTAGTAAGGGAGGAATAACTTATCCTTAACTGATTTAGATAGGCTTGATCCCTTTTTATTTCTATTACTCTCTAGTGTAGTGATTTTGTTATACCTTTTTAATAAAATCAATAAAATATTCAATTGGTGGGAATGATGGATTTTTACATTTTTAGGCAATGAAAAAATGAGTTTGTTTAACTATTCATGGCAATAATGAGTTTTCTCATATATGTTTTCTTATTATTATAAATCTTCAATATTCCTATGATATTCATAATGTTATGTCCAATTTCTAAGATGCATTTTATTTCAATTAAATTCAATATTTTCAATATTATGTCTATTTGTAAAGGAATTCTAAACCTGTATCCCATGCTCTAAAGTTATATGACTAATGAGATGTGTATTAAGCCATTTCATATATTTTATGTTTCCTTAATGATATTTATTATACCATTTTATATTTTAACATATTTTATGATTATCATATAGGGTATTTTGATAATTAAATATTATATTTCTGTCCCCCTTGTGTTTTCATTCATGTTATGATATGTTTTCACTTTCTAAGTGTTTGAGATCACACCATTATTATGTTTCCAATCACTATTTTATTAATAATATTATATATATATATATATATATAATGTTCTAGTGGCACCTAATTATTATGAAATTTTTATAATTGTAATAAATAAAAATTTTATGTAAAAATTTCCCAAACACTAAAAAATTTGATCATAGTTTGTAAGACCGCTGTGATATGTATAGTTTAAATTAAGACGTTATTATACATTTTATATAACATTAATTTTAGGATTCAATAAGAAATCCATACTATCAAAAATCTTAAATTTTTATCAGGGGAGAAAACCCTAATGTCACTAAGTCTACATGAATCTAGAACTTCTAAATAAATAATTATGGAGGCCCTAAATTAGTGGTATGGAACTACGATTATATTAATAAAATAGTGGGTTTTCTACATTACACGGCCATTATAATGTTCATATAATTATATGTCTAATCTAGATACAATGTAATCATGGGAAAAGACCCAATCCAAACTATGATAACCTACATAAGAACCCAAGGTTTCCCATGATGTTTAGAAAACAATAAAAACATATTTCCAAAGATAATTCATAAATTATTAGAGGAACTTGTCACTTTATAAATTTATTTCAATCTATTAAAACTATCCATCTTAGGGAATTTCATATTTAAAATTTATTTTATTAAAATAATCCATTGATATCATAATACATTTTCTATTAAACTCTATTAGAAATATTTAGTAACAATAATAATAATAATTTCATCCTTAATTTCCATTAAATATTTTAATAATTGAATTTTATTAACTTTAGATACCAATGATAATAATTCCCTTTTGAATCATACATGGAATTATAATCTATACATTAAATGAAAATTTTAAAACATGCCTTTATTATTATATGTATAAAAATTTCAATATATATATATATAAATATATTGATGAATATATTCACATATTATCATGTGAATATTTTCATATGTAAAAACACATATGAATATGTGCATAAAAACCAAAAAAATCATGTGACATTAATACAAGAATCATAAGAAAATGACATGTGGATTGAAAAATTAATGTTTATAAAATATTTCAAACAAGGAAAATCTTCCAAATTTAGTATATTAAATTCACACTCCAACAAATAATAATGAATCAACATATCTCAATAAATAAAAAATACTAATATTCTATATATAGTGTATTGTAAAGATTTTATCATTAAAAAATAAAATTATTTTTTATTTAAAAACAATTAATAGATAGAAATCCCTAATAACCAATTTAGAAAACAATCTTCATCTCTTCAAAACATTAATCATAATATAGATAAATTAAAACTAACAAAAAATGATACATTATTAAAATAAAAACTATTTTTAAATAAAAAACCTTTATTTCATTCAAATTTTATTGAAAAAAATGGAAGTACCTACCTAGAACCATGTGCAGATGATGTGAAACCCTCAAATGTGAAGGAAGAAAGAGAAAAGAAACCTCATCAAAATATAACATAAATATATTAAATGAGTCATAACTAAAAGTATAACTAGGGTTTTTTAAGTTTTATAGGTAGTTATTGAAGGATAAAATAATAACAAATAAGAAAATATATAGAGGACAAGAATGAGAAGAACCATAACCTGTATGATCTGGCTTTAAATCGAGTGGAGAAGAGGACGAATAATGATGTGAAAATGTGGGATAGATGACGGATATAATGCATGAATGCCTCCATGGTATTCCTAGTGTGTGACCTAAAAAAGACATATGAATTACCAAATAATTCTTTCACTTATTGGTAGTTTATTTTCTAAAATTTTTATGTTAAAGAAAAATATAAACTTGGGAACATGACACAATTTCTGCTTGGTTTACCAAATCTTGTTCCAACAATCTAACCTTCATTAGGCACATAATGAAACCCATGTTATTTTTATACATGGCTTTTAAAACCCTACAAAATCCTTTTGAAATGGTTCTTTTAAAATTATAGGCTCATTCACACAATGATTTCTTGGTTTGTCAAACTCTGTGAACAAATTGTGTCACATGTATGAACTCTTAAAAATTTAAAATATTCAAAAATAAAAGGCCCCTGAATAAATAATAATAAATTAAATAAATTAATAAATTAAATAATTTAGAATATATAGCTTAAGGTGATAAAATTATCCCCACCGTAACCTTTTCAACGCCGAGATATTTGTTGAGTTAAAAAGTGAATGAAAAGTCAATCCAAGAGGTTCTATTATAAAGGAGAAAGACACTTCCTACTGAGTCTCCTATTTGATTGAGATCAACTAAAACTATCACAGAGGAATCGATCTCTTATATAAAACCCACATTATTCAATAATAAATATAATATCAAGAAACCTCGATCCATAGTGTATATCCTCTCCATTTAAGTTCCCCAATCGAATTTATGAGTGACAATGTAAAGACACTATAGGTTATTAATTTTAAATTATGGTCCAAATTTCACAATGTAAAAGAAATATAAAAGGAAAAATAATATAAAAATAATCTATAATTTCACTAATAAAATCAATAATACTTTACATAAGAATAAACTACCATGTTTCCCATAGAGTATAACCATATAAAAAATACTCTAACGACCTTTCAAAATAAGGACCAATACAACAATCAAAAACAATTCTTTAAACCTAGAATTAAATGGAAAGAATAATTATCCAATAGAACACCTCATAAAAATAACATGTGGTCTAACCCTTGGTCGAGAATTAGTATATAGTATCCTAAGACCATAATCTGATACAGCTAACCATAGATATCAAAATTAAATCCAATCCAATACCAACCTTAGCGTAAACTCAACTAATGTAATTTTTTCCCTTGTTACCCAAGTGCACACTAGAGGTTTCCCATGTCTAGTAAATAAATATCATATCTCACTAAAACTCATATCCCATAAATAATGAATAAAAATATCCACCTTAATGGATTAAGAACATAACCCAAAATCACCATAATCAGTAAGGAGAAAATGAGGATAAACCAAATGAAGCAGACCCAAACATGGAGTACCTCAAAACTTGGTCAACTGAGAACACAAAATAAATGAAAATCAGGACACAAAAATAATAAATACCTTTCAAATTGGAATAATCAAAAAAATGAAGCTTGAACCCTTGAAATATAAAAACTCATCGTAATAGAACAAATAGAAAAACTGACTCAAAACAAACCATAATCCCCAAAATTAAAAAAATTTATAATAAAAATTCTTTTCCCATAAAACACAACATTTCACATCCTCCATAAAAATAAATAATAGTTTAAAACACCCCAGAGAAAAATTATATTTCAAAATAATTAATCAATGGATCAAACCACATGAAATTCCCAAAAGGCATGAATTTTTCCCTTTAAACCATTTTGGACTCCTTAATAAATTTTAAAATTTTAAAATATCACTGAAAAATAATTCTAAAAAATTACAAACAAATTCTAAAAATATCGTCATATTTTTTAAAATGAATAATCCATTTTATTTCTTTTAAAAATTTAAATTTATCTATTTTCTGAAGCATAATTTAAAATACCATTTTATATTTTACAGAAAAACTCATTGTAAATGAATACATGAAATATCATTAAAACCAAAAATGTTTTTTGTAGAAACTTAATTTTATAAATTTATATAATTTAATTTTTTTATAAAAAACTATAATAAATACCATTGAAATGAAATTACCACATATCAATATGCTACTCCAAACAATTCCAAATCATAAAGTATCACAGTACAAACTTCTAGAGGGGCTAGTGTTAATTCATGGTTCGGCCCGCTCATTTTATTGACTGTGTTCCAAACATACCACAACCAAAAGGTGTTTCTTAGAACCATGGGTGTTGGATCTACATGGTTTTAAAGGCAATATGATCTCAAAATACGGAACTATTTCTACATACTGTTTCTCCATAAATCATGAATGTTCCTCAAAGAAAGCCATGAAAACCCCAATAAAATTAGAATAAAATCAATTCAAATCAGTGACAATCAAAATAATGAAAAAAAATCATAAAAACAAGATTCAATTATTGATAAACCATGGTAACTTTGGTTTCTTCATGAGATGTGGTTATCAAGAATATAACCATGAATTTCCATCTGGTATCCTATGATACAATCTCCCATCTATTAAAAACCATAAATAAATAATGTTACTCTTATACCATTTTTTATGAACATACATGATTTTTCCATCTATAAAATTCCCAGTATGGACCATGATATGGCTCGAGGTAATTCTTGATCCCCCTTTGATGGTGACAAGAGCAGCGTATAAGATAATTCTCAATGGGTACAACTATACCTGTGTAAAATAAATTAAACTAAAAATGGAAATTTTAAAAAAATGATGTCCCAATAGATTGTATTCCCATGACAAAATAGATAATCATTAATAAAGTAAAAAATAAAATACATAAAAAATGCTCTCCCTCACCTCCAACAGAATCATATGGAACAATGCCTATACCAATATCAAAAATTCCATTTGTATAAAAACCAATGATAAATAATGAAACAAATAGGGGTAGATTTTTTTTAAAATACTACTAAGACACTAATAAATAAATCAATATTGACATGATTGATTGAGATATCCTATGTAACTCATGGTCTCACTCCATCCACTATCTTAAAACCCTAGTCGTGGAAAAATTTGGAAATATAGACAAAGGAGTGGAACTCTATAAAGTCAAAACCTGGATATACAAGATCTACTTATTCTAAAAGCATCAAGGGGTATTAAAAAGGTTAGATCTAAAATCCTAGTATGGTTTAACCAATAATTCTATTGATTAAATTTTAAAAAGCACTATATAAATTCTAATTTGAAATAAATTAATTTAAAATTTGTATTTTCTAATAATTTTCAAAATAAATCTTGAAGTTTCTTTCTAAGACTATTAAGAATTAAACAATAGTTTGAATATATGTGTATTTATAAAGTAGTTCCTAAAATCATGATTTGATTTTTTCTTGAAAAAAACTATAATTGGTAAATCAACACCCCCAAATAAGTCACTAAGCTCATAAATTCTAGTATAGGGAAAATAAAGTATTAAATTTACAAATAAAAAACGTAATAAGTTATAAAAAAAGTTCTTGTAATTACTAAAATTAAAAGGGTCATATTAAAGTGGATATACGTTATTGGAAATATAAAATAAGTTAAGATCAAGAGAAATTCAAACATTCAATAATAAAAAAACAAGAATCCTAACTGAAAACAGCAGAGTCACTAGGAGTATGGGAATATAGAACATATATGTCACTAATTTGGGATAACCTCAATTAATAGGATGTATATATATCCACTTCTCTTGGCTAGTGGAATTTTTTACATCAATAGGCTAGTGAAATGTTCAAATAACTATGCCAAATAATCTAGAAAACATTAAAATTATGGGGAAATACACGATCTGATCCAGGTTAACATACCAAAGAACTCGATGTCACCCCTGAGGTATAGAAAATAGTAACAACAGACAAAAGATTATAGCTTATAAATTATTGGATAATAAATACCATTTATATAACACATTTCAAGCCATTACCACAATCCATATCAGAGAATGTCATGATAATCATTTTCTATTTTAAAAGAATCCCTGATTAGTATAATAGATTTCCTATGAAACTCTATTAATAATTTTTAAAATAATACAAATAATATCAAAAAGAATATGAAAAATCACAATGTCACACATAATCCCCTTTGATAATTCCAAATGGGACTTGGTATTAACTTTAGAGACCAATACTATTAATTCCCTTTGGAAACTTATTTGAAAACCAAACTCATAATTCAAATTTTATTTGGAAAACTTCCTTTTATCATTATACACATGTACATTTCTATATATGTACACACATATATATCTCAATTCACATATTCACATATTCTCATATGAATATGTGCATCTATAATTATATAATAAAACCCGTTCATATTTTTAAAAACTAAAAAACATGACACACTCATACATCCGTTAGAAGTGGATAATATATGGTTAGAATAAGTAAACATGGTAAAATTGATCAAATATGAAAAACGCAACCAATTTTACCACTTAAAACCATAAAAAAAATATAAAACACAATAAATAGATTTAAAAAAATAAACAAATAAAAAGATAAAATATGAAAATTTCTATAATTATTTTAACACTCAATATTTTATTAATCATTTCTGTGTAGAAATTTGAGAGATGAAAGTCCATAAGAACCAATATAAAAACATTTATCTCTTAAAATATTTGATCATGATATATCAAAAACCAATGGAACCAAAATTTCATTCTAAATTAAAATCAAATCTATATTAAAACACCCATTAAATCATGTCATGTTAAGTAAATGTTGAAGCATAGAATCACACACCTGGAATCATGTCCAAATGTTTTTAAACCCATAAATTCCAAAGATGAAATCCAAAGGAAACTACTTCATAGCCTAACATAAATATCTAGAATAAAATAGAACAATATCCTTACCTAGGATACCTCAATGATATAAATGTAGTTATG
The DNA here is from genome assembly GCA_963277665.1 of Viscum album. Taxonomy (NCBI): domain Eukaryota; kingdom Viridiplantae; phylum Streptophyta; class Magnoliopsida; order Santalales; family Viscaceae; genus Viscum; species Viscum album. The sequence continues at coordinate 184,242,990 of OY728133.1, read as the reverse complement.
TAAGGAGGAAAGTACAAGTAAGAAGAAAGAAATGGAGGAGGATAATGAGAGTAACAATGACAAAGAAAATCCATCATGAAACATAATTGATAGGAACATATAGATCAAAGTGAATATGTGTGGACTATTAGGGGGTCATATGTGTGGCCCTCTCTAGGATTCCTATTTTATTTCATGGTTTGGGGATTGGGATAACTACATTAGGGTTTTAATAATGGGTGGTTATGTTATTAATTTTCATGTAATAAAGAAATATAGTTGCATAACATTGTTGCTATAAGATTTTCCAAATCATGTTTCAATTTGGCACCATTCACTAGGGACATCAAGAAACCTACATAGTTTTGTGACATTTTTTGAAAAACCATGAGCCAAATATATAAAAGTTTTCTGCTAAAATTGTAGACTCAACCACATGATAATCACATGGTTACACCAATCGTGGTATCAAAAATATTCCACGTGTAGTACCTCCTAAAAATTAATTTTAATAAATAAATGAATAGATAAACAAAAATAATATAGTAAAAATAAAAATAAATAAAATAACATGGAATATAAGGGTTATGGTATGAAAATAAATGCACTTTAACCCTGTATCACATCTAACAATGCTTTTTTGGTTTGATTTAAATACCATTCTAGATTTTTAATGGGCCAACATGGGTGAATATTTTTTATAATTTTATCAAAATTTTAATTTCTATAATATTACCATAACTATTGATTTTCACCAAAATATAGTGAATTTCCTTTTTTGTCTTCTAAAAATTTAATAAACTTTGACCACATTAGATGTTGTTTTAGATTATCCAAGACATTTGAATGATGTCATTTTGGGATGACAAGTCATTTTTTGTTCGATGTATTAGGTAGAAAGTGATATGGTGGACTGGGTTAATCCATTGCATTCTTATATAATTATACTCAATACAAAATGAAAACATAGTAGACAAATTCAGAACAACTTTATTACATATTGATGAAATACACCATGGAAGGGTTTATATATATGGTTCCCTTAAACCTAAAATAGAGACCTAATGTACATGTCATAGTGAAGTCAGTTATGACACTATATTTAATAAGGGTTTCCTTTATCTATTTAACTTTAACAATTTCATGGTCATATAAATTTTATAAGACAACAATTGTTTTTAATAGCATTTATGCATGGTGTTGAAAATTCCATTAAAATTTCGACTCTTTCAATGGTCTATGTCGTGGTTTCCTGACTCACTCTTAGAAGTACAATATTTTAGGATGTGAGGCACCATTCATGGACATTCCTAGATACTATAGGAAAGTGGAGAGATGGGCCTCATAGGTAATATATTTGGGTATGGAGTATGGGTCTTGATGTACTGCATTTGGTGTTGGGAATATAGATGAGGGATGTAGAGGATACTATGAGGCCTCGATGGTAGATTTGCACTCGGTGAAATGTGTAGAAGGATCACCATCAGTAAGTCTACATTTAGGTGGTGATCTATTATTAGATCCGCATTGGAATCATTTCATTAGAAGCTTCAGAAGATGAAAGGTACCATCAGTAAGATATAAATCCATCATACTAAATTGGTTTGACCATGGTGTTGGAAATGGGAGCATGATCTCCTTGTATATTCGATGGATGAACTAAGGGAGGTTTGATGGAAAAAATGATAAAAATTGAAAAAATATAGTTAGGTTCCCAGATACAACAACATATGTGGTCAGAGTCATAAGAAACTACCAACAATAAAAATCAAATTTGGATGGCTAAGAAGGTAAGCATTTTTCATCAGTACCATGCCCCATGTATCAATACATGGGGATTTTCATGTTAAGCATCATTATTGGTCAATATCCTTGGAAGAAAATATTATTCATTAGTATAATGGGATTTATTTTTAGGTTTTTGCCTATGGTTCTTCATTGGAAATGTATTTGGACTAGTTCTTATGGTCTTATAGGACAATTAAATTATCCCCCTAAACCCAATTAAAAAGTGGAATATCCAAAATAAATAAAAAATAAGGTCTTTAGGATTTTAGGAAGTATAACCCCCTAGACCCACCACCAATAAGCCATGGGATGGTGACTAGAACTGAGGTTATGAAAAGATAAATATGGGATGAATTTATATCATAATCCTAGAAACATTTAAATAAAACATCTAATTAACTACTTTATACATAAAATGAAGCTAATATCCCAAAAATTATTATAATATAATACGAGCTAAAACTGAAAAATAAAATACCAAAATAAACTCATATGGACAAGTATCTAATAGAAACTATGGTCTTGAGCTTGTAATATCCATATTGATCACTGAATCCCTCTTAATGATATGAATAGATGATATATATTACAAATTGTTAGAGTAAATGTATAATTAGTTGAATAATCCAAAAACTATCTCACTCCAATATTGAAGATTTATACTAATGCATCAGTGAATAAATATAAAAACAAACTCACACCTATATCAGGTAAAATATAATCCCACATCACTATGTTATTCTCACTCAATAGATCTTCTAAGATAGAATAACATAATATCAAAATAATATGTATCATAAAGATTACCCAAAACTACGTCTTCATTGATCTTATCACTCTTATTATCTAATAGTATTCCATATGTACTAAAATCTATTTTGTGTCCACATATCCATATAATAAAACACCATATAACCTAAAACTACATATCCACATTCAAAAATATATTAAAAAATCACATTAAAACACTACCATAGTAGATTGAAATGAATTTTTAAAGTATAAACCATATTTCCTCTATATTCCATGCATGTACCCACCTATTTAACTACATCATTAACACATAGTCTATAAGAACATGAACATAAACTCACTATAATTACATATTTTTAAAATAAAGTCACCAATTAAATCACCAAAACTATTATTTTTTGAGGTTATGATAATTAAAAACACCATAAAATTATAAAATCCACACTTCCACACAAATTTGAATTTTTTACACTAAATATGATTTAAGATGAAATACTTCCTCCCTTTGAAATAAATATCCAAACCTATATCAATGAGATCATTATTGTTCTATCTCATCCTTAATACTTGTAAAATCATTTAAAAACTAATGGAAGAGAAAATAATTTTCGTTAGAAGCTCTAAAAGGAATAAAACTTGTTATTCCGTCAAAAAACTTACAAACCCCTAAAAAATATTTTCCATTAAATAATAAACATTATACTCATATAAATCAATATACACTCTTGAAATCAACATATTTTTTCAAACACTTCAATAATACAACTTAATATAAAATTATAAATAAAATAAAATAATCATGAGGTTTTCAAAAAAATGATAATCTACTGAAACTAAATTTCCATGGAAGAAAATAGCTTTTAAAGTATCATAAAATTACTCTAAATCATGAAACCATATTATAATATCATGAAATATAAATATTTATATTAAAAACATTTTGAGATTCCATAGACTCGTGATCCTTATTCTTATGTCAAAACGACTATATATATTTTTATAAATAGAATATTTAACATTAATGAAAAATTTAGAGTCCTCATATTTATTGGGATTTTATAATTATTGTTTTTTAGAAGAATAAGACGAATTTATGAAGAAAAAATACAACTAGAAATAAATATTTTGAATTTAAATAATTAAAACACATATTTGGTTATGTTGTATCTAAAATACATATTTTAGATGCAGTATCCAAAATAGAACCTACTCGTCTGAAAATATATATGAATTTTAAAAAAATGAATGAGAAAGTAACTTATTAAAGAAAATTAAAATATAATTATCCTTTTGTAAAATTATAAAAATATTATTTAAAAATAAACCGTCCAAAAACAAAAAAAAATATTTAAAAAAACATTTTTTATATATAGAATTATCTCATCGCATTAAAAATATATAATGATATTTCCAAAAATAATAATTTTAAATAAAAAATATATATATTAATCACTATAAAATAATATAAAACTAATCTTAGTAACTGATCCTTAAATTAAACAATGGAATAACTTATAAATAAAACATTAATAACCAAGGAATTACATCAAATAATTTCTTATTAAAAATAATCAATTGATTTCAAATAAAATACATTACAAGCTTTGAAGAAAATTGTGATGTGACTTGGAACATTGAATGTTTTATAGAGGATATTTGTGTTTGTGGAAATTTTCCCTCAAGGTTTTCATTCATTCCTTTTACCTCTTTATGTATACTAAGTCCAAGCACTTAATTTTAATGTAACATTTTTTATCATTCAATTTTACACTATAGTTTTTTAGTGATATTTTTAAAAAAATGGAAAAATTTATATATATATATATATATATGAAAATAAATACATATATTTATAGATACTTCATTAATTAATAATATGAAACCAAAATTAATAATAAAAAAACTATATACTGAAATAATATAATAGATACATGGTGCACCCAAATTAGAATAATTAATGCATATGAATACAATAATTTAGACAAAGGAACTATCCATGACAAATAGATATAATGTTAAAAACATAAAATGATAAACATGGAAATATATAAACCTATAATTGTTTACAAAGTCGTTTTTCTGGGATCATAAAAATAGAACATTAACAAAAAAACATTTTAAATGATATGTGTTCTAAAAATAATTCTTTTTTTTAATGAGGTTATTAAAAATATAGATTTTTTTGAAACTATTTCACATAAATGATAACATAAAACACTAACATGGTTTTTCAAATTATCTTCCCCTTACAAAAGAGATTCGAAGAAAAAAATTAGAGATGATTTTTAAATAAGAAGGATTTGTTTAAAATATATTGAAATATGGTTTTAATAAAATAACTCCCTATGTAATGAGGATATTTTTGATTAGTTTAAGGGATATTTTTGAAATAAATATCCCCGTAAAATATTTTTTTCAAAATATTGAAACATTAACTTTTAAAATATTTTTCCACTTATTTATAATTTATTTGAACCGTATTATAGTTCTCTTTCGTCAAATTGAGGACCTAGGACATAATCTCATTCTCTCACTATACCACGGTGAAATGAAAAAACATATATATTTTACCATTAAATTGAGGGAACATTTTGTGTTGAATAAATCATAGAGGAGGTACATATTTATAACCCAACAGAATTTTGATGTAAAATTATTATTATTATTATTATTATTATTATTATCATTATTATTATTATTATTACCAAATATTTGAGGATACCAACAAATATAGATGGTTTGGTTTCTTATGAAACTTATCCTCCATGTTTTTTTCAAACTCTGTTAGTAGTTACCATTATGTATTAACATATATTCTACTTTTTTTATACTTTCTAACTAATAAATTTGAAATTTTTTATTCATTTTAAATTTAATATTTTTATTAATTTCTTTATTCCATAGCTCTTAAGGCACATTATATATTTATCATATATATATATATATACTTTTTTATTTTTCTGATGTTCATTTCCCAATATTCTACTTTTATATATGACATATAATTTTTTTTGTTTTTTATAATTTTTTACCTATTCCTATTCAACATAAATATATTAATATTATAATTTTTTATTATATTTTATGTTATTTTTTATTACACACCATGAATAGATATAGATATATAGATATATCTTAATTTATTTTTACATAAATATTTATATATGTCTATATATAACTATTTTCACATTTAGGAATTGTATATATTATCTAAAGATGCCTCTTTCATTCGTATATATATATGGTTATTTAATTATTTTTTAAACCAAGAAATTTATTATATATATATATACAAGTTATATGTAACATATATAGTTGTACTAGCAATATGTTTTTAAATTATATATATATATATATATTATTCTATAAACAATTTTTTATACACATAATCCAAAATTTTGTTATCAATTATATATATACACACAAACAAACAAACAAACACACACACACATATACATGTGTGTATGATTATTCTTTTATCATACTATATATATATATATATATTCGTTACAAAATTATATATTTGATACATATATACATGTACATACACACATATATACACACACTTAAGAAAATTTTTTATGTCATTTATTTATATTCATATTTTTAATAATTTAAATATTATCCTAAATTAGTGTTTTTAATATGGAATACTATGTATTTCATAATTTAATACTAATTGATTTTAGAAACATATTTATATATTGTATTATCTTCATTCCATATTATGTATATATTTATATTGATGTTCTATGTGTCATAATATAATAATTTTAAATTAATATTTTATATTTCTATATAAATGTAAAATATGTTTTATGAAATAAAATATTTTTATTTCTCTATTTTTATTTTAAAAACACACATATATATATTCAGACATAAATTCTCCTGATAAATTAAATATTAATTTTTAATATAACCTTATAAAATATTTTTATGTTCTTAATAGTATTTTGGTCGAAAAAAGGTCCAATATATATATATATTATAAAACATGGTACTTTACATGTTAGTCCCCTTTTTAAAAATTTTTCATCACAATTTTAAAAGTCTATGTATATTTTAATTTAAAATTTGGAGAGAACAAATTTCTTTGTTCTCCTAGTTTTGAAAACATCTTTTCTTAATGATTATTTCATATAAATGTATATATAGTATTAATATATTGAAATATTTAAATCTAAGAGAATTATAGAGACTCATAGATCAAAAACCTAAAACTTGTAAAATTCTATTGGATTACCCCTTAGATATAAAGGTCTATAATCTTATGATTTTTCTAAAATATAATCACCTAAATCCTTAAATGAAAATTTCATAATCTTATGTTATCTTAAAAATATCCAAATATGACAAAACCAATCATTTGATACCAACTGATATTCCCCTAACCCTCAATCCTAATGAATTTTTTTTTCTAAATTGAATATTCAATATAGCTGAAATTATACAATCCTTATATTTGTGAGGATCATTTTGGTGTAGAGTTTTGGAGGATTATGAAATATTTTAAATGAAAATCTATCCCAATCAAGCATAGATATTTTTTATCTAAATTATTCAAATACTTCTCATTATTACTTCATCTAAAAGTGATGTAGTCAAGACCATTCTCCAAAATACCTCATATTTGTCTAAAAATACCTAAGAATAAAATTTTTAAATACGTTGGGTGAAAAAACAACTAATTAAGGGGGTTTAAAATCAACATATCACTTTAATAAAAATATTTGAAAACATTATCTGAGAATAAAGATATCAAATATAAATTTTTTTTAAAATTCAATATTTTTTAATCATAAAATTAACCTTTATCTACAAAATGAATGAATATTTTTTCAAATAAAATAAATTTTTTATAACATATATATATATTATGAACATTAAAATAAAAAAACATTTATATTAAAAAACAATAAATGCGAAAACTGAGAATTATGTCGAAAATAATTATTTAATTACCATTATAACACTTGAAATAATTTATTATTAAAAATTATCCTGTGATTTTCCATAAATATGTATAACAACCATAAAAAAAATAGTGAGGCAACATGGAACATTGAAGAATGTATAGGGCCTAACCATACTAGTAGACAGAATCCCATGAGGTTTGGGATTACTATTCATTATACTTCATGGTTACAAATTCCATGTGCATAATGTTTATAAAACATTTTTGAGCATTCCATTTTCCAATAGAGTTTTCATAGGCATTTTTCTAAAATAATGAAAATTGATAGGTATATAAATATATTTGAAAATATATAAATTTATTTATAAATATTTAATTAATTAATAATAATAAATAAAATTTTTTAATAAAAAAAACACTATAATTAGATAATATTAGACATTTAAAGAATGCTGAACTCATAATAAATATTATACGGGCATATAATAATTTAGACATAGGCATTATCTATGAAAATTAAGTAAAATATTAAACACATAAAATGATGAATTTTGAGAAAATTAAAAAAATAGTTTTTTATGAAGAAGTTTTTTAGGAAATATAAAAATAGAACTTTGACATAGTAATTTTTAAATCAGATGTTTTCTGTTAATAATTCCCCTTTTGATGTGGGAATTTAAACCAATTATATTTTTAAAAAAAATTTCAAATAAAACGATAAATTTTATAATAACTGACTTTTTTAAAAATAATTATCCCCAAAAAACAAATATTTAAAAAAATACAATGTTTAAATAAGAATGTGATTTTGGAAGTAATTTAAAACTGATTTTTTTATAAAAAAAATTCCCCTTATGGTGATGATTTATATTCGCATAATTTAAAGTAGTTTTTCTTTTAAATAAATTTCCCCTTATAAGAGTTGTTGTTAAAATTTTATAATATCAACTTTTAAATATATTTCTCCCCTTAACTAAACTATAGTAGAACCATATTTCAGTTCCCTTTGAGAGAAACCCCATTGGACTTGATCTCCTTTACTCACTCCAAATCTCTAAAACAACTAAACGCATACATTTTTAGATGATGTTGAGCATAGTTTTTTATGAAATAGTCAAGGAGTGGGGTTATCATTATAACTAAACCACATTATGAAATAAAATTAGTAATATTATATTTATATATTTATTACTAACTATTTAAGGAGACTATCAAATTGTAACTTCTTTTTTCTTATGAATCTTATCATCCATGATTTTTTGCCCAACCATTTCTATTATTACAATTATGCATACACTTATGCATACACAAACACACACACACACACACACACACACAGATATATATATATATATATATGTGAATATATGATTCTTTACTTTCCCCATATGATAAATGACACTTTTTATTCATTATTCATTTATTATTTATTATTTGTTTTTTTATTCAATATATCATAAGATGCATTTTATATTTATTATATATATATATATACTCTTTTCCCTTTTTTATATTTCTTACTCTATACACCAATTTCCTATATGAAATATACATTTTCCCCTTTTTAACTTATTCTTACCCAACCAATATATTTACATTATATTTCTTCCCTTATTTTCTATTTTTCCTTTTTGTTACACCACAGCATGTATTAATACATGTAATCTTTTGTTGTTGATTTGAATTGACTATTCACACAAACACAAAAATATACATATATATATATATAGATATTTACCTCATTCAACATCTATATGCTATATTTATTATGTATATACACCAATTTCATTCATGTACACATATACAACTTTTTCTATTTACAGTGATTTTGAATGAAATTTATTATATATATATATAATTTTTATAAGTGTATATATATAATATGTATGTCTATACTATATATTATTTTATAACACCTTTTTAATACATGTAATATTAAATATTTTTATAATATATATATATACACATAGATATATACATATATATATGTCTATGGTTATTATTTCAGTTTACAAGATATATATATATATATATATATATTCATTTTGACATTCCTTATATCATACACAAACAAAAATTTACAAATTTGTCATTATTTAGATACACCTAAAAATATATTCTATTCTATATATATATACATATCTGAAATCATATTTTATAGTTTATATATCTTACCTTAAATTAGTATTTTTCATACAGCATACTAAGTGCATCACTTTGTTATACAAAATGATTTTAGTAACACAATTTGATATTATAGTATCTATATTCCATGTTATGTATATATTTCTATATTAATTATTCATCAATAATTATTTTTATTTTATTAAAACTATTAATAATTTTTTTATAATATTTCTATAATTATATTAATATCTATATGTCGTAATATATTCTATTCAAATTAATATTTTATTTCTCCAGATAAAATTTAATTATGTTGAATCGAATAAAGTATTCTTATTTCTCAATTAATTTTTAAAAAATAATCTCTCTCACAGACACACACACACACACACACACATATATATACATTATTTTTTGTAAGACTATATAAAATATAAGTTTATGTATAATTATTTTTCTCTCATAGAATAAAACTAGATATATTTAGAATAAAAATTATTTCACTGCACATAGAGAATCCATACAGATTTCATAGCACATAATGTTCATCATCATGCTTACAGATCACCCATATAATGAAATATCCTACTCAGTTTCTTTCTGTAAATATTCTTTAGATAATAAATACTTTCCAAATGCATAATAGGGACATATTTTAGTCCCCCCCCATCATCATATATAATATAAATGAACTAAAAACTGAATTAAACACATTATTTTTTTTATTCCACGAGCCTTAACAAATCTTATGTACTCCCATAAACACAAGCACTTTTAGTTAACTAATAAATAAAGAATTGAGAAAATCTATTAACAATTACATGTTGAGATTAAAAATGAAAATGAAACAAATAGTTTTGATAATTATTTATAGGAATATGAGAAATAAGAATCCAATAAAATATTAGAGGTATATATGGAGTAGAGATAAATAAATCAAAACTTTTAAAGTAATAATTTAGAAGAGAATCCCTTTCATAGAGTCATTAATTCTTTTACACATTCTTTAACATCCATAATAATATAATACTACAAATTATTTAGTTCTTTTTAAACATTGTTAATTTTTATTAGTCCTTTTTTATTAATTTATAATGAGTTATTATTTATAGGAATAATTTTTCTTATATCGATCATTTTGAGGTTGTCCAACAAATAGTTCTAAAATAGAAATAGTGTAATGGTAGTGATAATATATCCTTATCCATTGGTTTAATAATATGTAGAAATATTAATTTATTTGTTTAATTTAACTCTTTAAGGAAATGAGATCAATATATTCAAATATAGATATAATTTTAGAAAATATTCCTTGGTAAACCAGATTTATATGCATCATATAACATTGATTTTTTACATTCAATATAAATATTATCATGAATATTTTGTCACCATAATCATAATTAAATTATTAAATTAGTAATTTTATGTTAAGTACGTAAATCAATTTTTAATAATTACCATTAAAGGAATAATTTTTAAATAATACATCATCATTCACTGTGTTAACATAAAACCAACATTGGTGGGTTTTGTTTTATAAATGAATTTGAAATAAAATAATGACTTAAAAATATTTTATTTTCATCAAAAAAATTATATATTAATTATAATATAGATTCAAAATTATTTTTAAATTATAAACATATTTTGGAAAGGCTAATATGGGAATAAAAAATAAATTGATTTTGAAACACGTGCTTCAACATAATAAGAACTCATGTAAAAGGGATCATAGGAGGGGAATGAGTGTTATATCATGAAGAATGGATTAGAAATGTGTTTATAAAATAGAAATAGAATAATTTAATGATAATAATGGTAGTTTTAAAATATTTTCTCGTACATGATATATAAATAATAAAGGATACGTTGAGTTTGGAACCAATACCTTTCCCTTTAAATCACCTACTTGGGATTGAATCCTAATCCTTTGGAGAAGGAATTTTAAGTTATTATGGAGCCTTGTGAATGTGGTAAGGGAAGTATATAAAGGTATTTGGGTAGAATATTGAGTGAAAATAGAATATTATATTTTTTTCTTAAATGGTGGAATTATAACAAATTTATAGAAAGGATTTGATGTAATTTTCCCAAATATTCAATCATTAGGGGTCAAGAATGTACTTTTCTAATGTAAAATGACTCATAAATGTTAAAGAGAGGATATGTTATGTAATATTATCTATTTTTCTAATGTTTTAAACCCCTATTTTTTTAATTTTTTATGTTGGATTATGTGAAAATCTAAATTCTCAATAAAATTACTTAATTTATTTTATAGCGTCTTAAGTAAGGGTAAATAGCCATTTATATAGGATGTGTATAGGTAAAAGTGTTATTGTGTAATGTTAATCCTTGATTATATGCATTGTTTATGGAATAACTCTTACTTCATAAGTGTAAATCCAGATTTAAATGTAATTTTTAAGCATACATAAGGTGCTTCGTAATGGTAACTACCACAACTAAGGTTAAGTATGGCTTTCATAAGGGTAAGTTGGATTATACATAATGGGAAAACTTTTTTTTCAATACATCGGTAATGGTACAATATGATGTATGTAAGGGAATCCAACATTGTAAGTTTAGTTTTGTAAGATATCTGGATCATATAAGGGTAGTTCAATATGGATACCTCTATACATAATGGTGTCTTTTAAGGGTAAATAAGAGTTCTATAAGGGTTTCCATGTGTTTCATAAGGGTAAATTGGGCTCTCTGAGGTTTATTTAAGTGTAGCCTAGAGTACACATAAGAGTATGAAAATTTTTATCCAAAACATAAGGGAAAAATAATTACCCTCATGAAAAGTCTAGGAGTACCGTAAGGGTAAAACAATGGTACCCTTATAAAACACTTTTAAAAGAGAAATAAGATTTCTTCTCTATTTCCATTTCATCCTCCTATATCAACCTTCTAAAAAATATGAGTGATCTTAAATAATAAAAATCATTCAATTAAATACTATGAATCATTTAAATTCTTAATTCATATTTATGGATAACGTTAAATATTATACAATTATGAATCACATAAGACATAATTTAAATAATGTTATTTAATTTTGGGGTTTTATTATGGTGAACCTTTAGACAAATAGTATTCTTAAAATAATACCTAAATATTATTCTTATATTATTATTCATATCCCATAAAGTTTGTTAAGTCCATGATTTCCTTCACATGTGATCTATCATGACTTTAATAACCAAACTAAATTTTTCTTCTAGGTTCCTGGAAAGGAATAACCACACAGACACTCTCACTCTATGTTATTCTAAGTGTTTCATTTTAAAAGGATAAAAAACAAAGGTAAACATATATATAAATATTTACTAATTATATTGTGAAAGTATTCATCAAAATATTTTTGAAAAAATAAAAAACAACAATTAAAATGATAATAACAAGGAACAATAGAAAAGAATAATAATAATTAATCAAATATTTAAAATATTATTCATGATATATAAATTATTATAAATTATGGATTTTTAATTATTCCTTACAAAATAATATGTAATTATAAAAAAGGATAACAATAATTATTTATGATAATTTTAGATTTTCTTGGAGATAAAAACTCTTACTAAATGTGATATTTTATTTCTTTTGGAAATAAAATAGTTGGTTTTGATTCTAGATATCCATTAAGAACATAGAATGTTGTGATTTTAATGACTATAATAATATGTCCTAGGAGGAAGTGTTAACGGCTATAGAGGTTCCCAATTTAGGTTTTGAACTACACATGGTGTTTATCCATGATATTGACATTGGTGACATTGAGTTAGGATGTTTTTACCTTTTTGGGATCTTATAAACACCTTTAATGATCAAATAACACATGTGTTGGTATATATGATAACCGTTCTTGATTATCATCACATATATATGTGTGTGTGTGTATAGACCATGATAACCTTTTGTGACACATGATTCTATGAGTACCTAAATAGATTGTTTATTCATGTTCTATATTGACCACATGTATTTTATGTTTATAACATACTTGTGATGATATGTTATGATTTTATGATTATTCTACCCTATTATGTGTTCCTTTATGGTGTTACTCTTACTTGTAAAGGCTGAGGGATCATTGTGACATGTTTATTCATTATAGGGGGAGTTCACATGACTTGTGATGATGGAAAATATGGACCTAAGAAAAGCATAGGTATAAAAATAAGGCACTTAGATGTTGTCTGATACACTGATGCTTTGTAGAATCCAAGGAGTATTTTATTCGATGCCTAGTGATTATCGAGAATGAAGATTACTAAATGCCTTGAGTTTTATGATAACATAAATAACCTGGTACCGATTTAATATCAAGTAGTTAGTTCCCATGATGTTAAGAAACATGACTATTATCCTCGTAGATAGTGTTTGTTTCTATATGTTACCTTGACATTACTTCTATAATGGACTCAAATAAGGTATCGTTTGGGATCATGATGGCTTGGTTAGAACATAGGTTCTTAGTTTTGGATTGTTTTTTTCTTTTGAATTTATTATTTACTACACATATTAAGGATTAATTGGTGGTGTTTTAATGAGTCTAGTACATAAACAATACATGGGGATTTTATTGTGGTAATATATTTAATAATGATAGATCTATCAAAGGGTAAGGTCCATGAGGTGGATAAATATGTAGATAAGAATAGATATAGTAATAGATAGAAATAGACTTTTGGAGGACCCCACTATTTACTTATTTATATCTATACTTCATACTCTAGCTAGGCTTACCACATTGGGGGTCATTCATACCTGGATGACATGAATTTTCTTTTTATTATTTAGATTCTACATTATACTGAGGCCAATATATTATTTATTATTTTATTATAAATTTGTGATATGAAATAATATTGAGGGTATAGTCTCACCATTTGAAGACTTAGACTCTCGTTGATAGTTAACTGTCTCTTGCTTATAGGGATGTGTGCATCATGTCATGAGAACCTCTAGCTCAAAATAGGTGGTTCAGGTAATGGTGTTAATAAATGGTATCATAGTACTATTTTTCCTCCTTTGTTTTTGGACTAAATTAGGACATATCAAAAAAGTAATTATCTATATGGGACTCGGTAGTGGAATTGTTATGTTCTTGGACAACACATGTCTAATAGACCACTTTTTTACCATTTATGGGATTTCTATTACTATATTATGATATTTATATTTGATCATGTATCATGATTAGGAATGTAGATTTATATTCTATATACCAATTTTTTTTATATTAGTTCATTAGTTAAATTCTTTGAACTGTTTTATCTATTAAGGATATATTATTTATTTGGTGATATATCTTTTTTTAGTGATATTATGATATAACATTGTTAGAATTAATTAAATGAACTGAGTATGTTATTGTGTTAGTATATATATAATCACTATAACTAACCTTAAGGGACAAAGATCAGGGTTAGTGTTAGGAGGGGTATACCATTGGTTATAAGTATACTCCTAGGAGAAAATTGTCTAATCCCTTAGAATGGTTTGGATCAGTTTATATTCCTAATATTTGTTTATATATGAGATTCCACATCATAGACATTTGGTGTGACCATAGGATGAGAAGGAGGGTACTTCATAGCACATCCCCACACCTGATCTAAAAGTATGGGTAGTCGGACCACCCCTGATTGGAGCCTTTCCACTGAGATCCATGGTCAACTATGTTAGATATTTTTATCTCTAGAATACTGAATGATTTTAGGGAAATAGTGGACCAAAGGATACTGAGGACTCTATGTATCTTATTATGGGTATCTTTAACCACATTATATTATAGTTGTTAGGATAGTGAAGATGGTAGATTTCATGATATAGGGACCACCAGGTGTTGGCGGGGTTTCATGGGATAGGGTAGAAAACATGAGGGTCTCAGCTGGGAGGAATTTGAGGACCTTTTATTTGGGAGTTCCTTCCTGATGTGCAGAATAATGACCTTGTGTATTATTTAGTGGTACGGTAGTAGTGTTCATTGATGGTGTTTTCCCACCCAACTCATTTCACTGTGATTAGTCACATTTATCCTCTTCTAGTTTGTAATGATATTTAGAAGACCATAAACTTCAAGATCAGTCATTATAATTTTATTAGGAAGTAGGGTCATATATTTGACCTCCAATCATATGCAGAGGGTTTATAGAAGGACCTGGCCACTGATAGGATATTTGAGGAGGGTGGAGTAGTTGAAATGTTTTACCATTCCCTGGTAGACCTCCAATTATAGACATGAGTACCTTATCAGATGGTAGCACGATGAATTTTAGGGATGTAAAATATAGAAGTGGCATGCAAGTGAAGCTGATTTCAGTTAGTTGTGTCCCCTTAGTAGGTGACCCACAATTCATCAAAAGTCATCATATCATACATGTAACATCCTGTTACGCTCTTCAGGTACTCCCATGTTAATTTTTTGTTTATCATGTTATTTTATTTTATTTTTTTCAATCTTATTTGTGATGAGAATCCTTTTGAGAAAATGAACTAAATTCGTGTTCTGTATGTTTATTTGAATTAACTAATCCCCAGAATAAACTTGTCAAAGACTTAATGGGGATCTTCCGAAATTTATAGAATGTCCAAAGTGGGGTTTTGAGTTTTTCTGCATAATCAAGCAGATTTTATTGTCTTATCTGGATTTAAATATCATGTAATAGGATTTCACGACATGTAACCATCTTCTAGATGATTTTATTAAATAGGTTTAGCATGTTAAGTGTTTACACACCATGTTCTAGTTTTACATCGTGTAATAGAATGAATTGGATATTAAAATTAATAGAGACCATATTTTCAAAATACATGAGATTTTTGGATTACAAGACCTGTAAAAGGATTAAAAACCATGTAATAATCAGTAGTTTAGAATTTTTGGGTACATAATAGCTGATTTCTGATTTCATTTCATTTTAGTCATTCTCCCTCTCAACCAATAATCTATAAAGGGTGAATTTGAGGATCTCTAACACTTATGGATCAGTTTTTTTCTATGATTTACTATTATTTCAGTTGTATTGAGGTTCCCTAGGTAAGTGTTACCTTTAGTTCTACTTTACATTGGTTTTGGATATTGTGTTGGTGTAGTTTTTTTCATTCATGGTATGATAGTGTTTTCTCTTGATCCCTTTTTGTTTTTTATCACATATTTTCTTTTGAAGGATGAACTATTTATAATGATCCATACATTACGTACATTGTTATTACTTCAGAATTGAAGCACACTTATTACAACATATAAAAAACTAGGAAAAGACCGTATAGGTATAGTGTCTTTAGAAACTTGGAAACATAAACAACTGGTTCCTAAAGCCTCTACACTGTCTCCCATTTATTTCATCATATCTAGAGTCCCTTTTTGGAATATCCTACTTAATAACCTTCTTCCTGACATGGGGAAAGAAAACATACAAAAGGGTGAGATCAAATTCTCAGTAAGGGTAAATAAAAGAAATATCAAACATATCATATTTATAATAACATAACATTTTGAAAATCTTATCCTGCAAAAGAGATCATAAAATGGGATAAATCATAGAAGTGAAATGTAATCCCAATAATCATAACATAAAACATGACGCTTTGTGGCGTACACAAATAATCGTAGAAAATCATTTCTTAGTAGTCAAGACTCATTTCTAAGACTATCTTAGTGGACAATGACCATTTTTGAACCGAGTTCACTCCTTGTTTCAGTCCTGTTTCACTGAATCAGCTTAACCTGCCATTCCAGCCATGTCTATCTCATGAGATATAAATCTTTACCCAATTCATTAGAGGGAGATATGGGTCCCACCCATCTCATAATGATACCATTCTTATGTGTGCCACAAAATCATAAACCATACATCATAGCATAACCCATGTAATAAAAATGGGAATATTAAACATCATTCCATCATAACATAATCCATATAAGATAAAAGGACATCATAAAAATAATTCCATTATAACATAATAAAATCAATGTAAAAAATAGGGATAGAAATAGAACCCCATATTATCTTAGATGGAAAATAATTTTGATAAAACACTTGAACTCCATTCTTGAGGAAAATATCCTTTCTAATTCAAAAACATTTTTCCTTCATTAACATTTCATAAAATTTTAAACTAAGATAAGTTGATTAAAAATAAAATTGAAAACTTGTAAAGGAAGATTCTTGGAAATAATGTTTTAAAAATCCATTCATTCCATATAAGTTAAAAACATTCTTCTCATACTTATGTCAGAAAAGTCCAAAGGTACCTCGTACAAAAAACGAAAAAAGATTCCTTTCATATCTTTTACTAAAAACTCACCGAAGTGTAAAATTGGATTTAAACAATTGTAGGTGGATGGAAATAATATTACATATTGAGGAAACATGGATGTGGATGATAAAACACACCACAGAAAATACCAAAGTATAAACAATCTCGGATAAAAATGAGATTTTGAGATTTTCCTTTAACTTAGGTCTGTTTTTCTTCGTAACTGTCCGAACATCCTGTATAATGATTTTAAAAATGTCATTGACTTATTCCAGAATCATACTCATTGTTATGATATCATATATGGTCATATTATTAGCTTCTTATTAGTAATATTTCATTACAACTTGTTATTCGGGTGTTTATTACTTTTTGTTCTTATGCGTGTTTTGTCGAATAAATTCATATTATTCTTTATAGAAACATCATTTAAATAATTGTATTAGTGTAATAAATATCATATTTATTCACTCAATTCATTTATGTAATCATTATTCAATGAAAATCATGTAGAACGAGTCACATCACATCGTGGAGACGGTATTCCGTACGTACGTACGAGCGATGATATCATTCCCATGATCGTGGAATTCTATTGGAGTGTATTTGTACTATTTAAGAATCAATATCAATTTAGAATAATCATATATATTCATTATTTACACCATTATACCCATCCAAGTATGGTGGTGGTGGAAAATAGATTACACCACGGCGTAGAGACGGTATTCCGTACGTACGCACGCGCGGTGATTTTATTTTCCATAGGATTGATAAATGGTGAAATAGGGTTGTTTCATACTTATAATAACATATCCGTATATTATTGATACTGATGATATTACTTCATAATGAAACAACTAATGAAGAATAAGTGGAAGAAGAAATAATGTTGAAAGAATTGGTAACGGACATTACCTCTTCTTTGAAGCGCCTCTTTGAGACCTCCTCTTAGGGCACTAAAATTGGTCTTTGAAGAATACCAGGACCTCTAGGATTTTTCTAGGAAAGTGGAGAAGAGAATTTGGCAGGGTTTATCTGAGCATGAATGCTCAATGTGGTGTGAGGAAGAGAGGGAGGAGGTTCCCTTTTATAAGGGAGGAGAGGGGCACCTTAAGAAAACCTAAAATATTATTTTATTATAAATTAATATTCAGTTTTTAATAGCTCAAAATTGATTTATTTCGAATCTAAGGTGGGAAGGGGTCTAAATCCTCTTATCCAATAGAATTTAGATAGGTTTAGGTTTCTATTTTAACCTTATCATTTATATTTAACTTTAAGTTAGATAATTTAACTTTTACCATGTCTTAATGTTTTCTTACACTATAAGGTTAATAAACATACTATAACAAGCCAAAATAACCCCAAGTTGTTTATTATTAATATATATAACATTATATAAGTCAATTGTCTGATCCTTAGATTTTTAGAAATTAAATAACAATTAATAATATAATATGTGTTTAAAAAACTATTTTATGTCAATTTTGACACTATTTGGTAATTGATTATTGAGAAAATCATAACAGAAAGATTAGTTCGAAAAAAGTTAATTAAATCAATACTAACATGTCATATTAACACAGAAAATTATTTAAATTCATAAAAAGTCTCAAATTACATTTAGTTGGGTATTTATATAATCAATTATGTCAATATTTCATTAATAATATAATTACTTCATCATCATTGTGTCATAAGTAAATTAAATTATTTAAAGTATAAAGATTAGAAATAAAATACCATTATGTAGGAAATCTTTTTAGATTTCTAATGAATATTTATAGTCGAATTTATATTATGTATAACCCTATATTATGAATGATTTATTTATTAAACTTTGATTTTAACTATTTTAACCCTTCTTTAAATAAATTAATAATAAATGTCCTAATCTAATCCATGTGGGCCTAAATGGTCATATTTTATTTCTAAGGTTGTTTTTGGTCGAATTAAACTTCTCCAATAGAATTAGGACATGTGTTAGGGTAATAATAAAATCATTTTTACCCTTAATTACCCTATTTACTTTTAACCGTGGTAAAAAAAGTAAAAAGTTACTATTCACCAAATATTATTTTCATCTCATTGAACCACATTTTAGTCCTTGATATTAACCTCGTCTCTCAGATTTTCATAATTCCACTCATAGAAGCAGTAAAATTAAGTTTTATGAAATTTTCAAATTCTCCTAGGAGGTGGGTAAAAGACGGTGAAAAGTTCAACAAAATTTTTATATATCTACAATTATTATAAAATGACTCAAATGAATTGCATTGAACTCATATAGGTATTATGTATCAATTTTGACCTAAAATAAATTAAAATAAAATACATAATTATTTAAATAAAAGGTCGGTTTTTAAATAGTAACATAGTGTTTTCACTATTCATCCAAAATTGAAATTTTACAGAAATATACCAAAATTTCACCCTAGGATAATTTTGATATTATGAATTCAAAAATGAAGTCCATTTTGAAAAATAAAATTTACAAAATTTCAAAAAGTGGGTATTACTAGTCATAACGGCTAGTTTTAATAATATTTTTATAGCATAACGTTGTTTAGTGAAACTCGGTATTGCGTACGACGCAAGCTATCGAGGAAGGCCGTGATTTAATGTAAAGCAAGCCATGCTAGTTTTGTGTGTAGTTAATGATTCCTTTAATGATTTATATAACATAAAAAAATATTTCTCATAAAAGTCTCGGGTGTTACATTCTACCCCCCTTAAAAGGAATTTCTCCCTCGAAATTCGTCATGTTGTAACAAACAGATGAGGATACCTCTCCCTAATCATATCCTCAATCTCCCAAGTAGCTTATTCTAATTGGAGGTTCCTCCATAAAATGTTCACCAAGAGAGTGGTCTTGTTCCGTAGAACTTTTTCACTACGATCCAGAATCTCTATCGGTTGTTCTTCATAAGAAAGATCTTTCTCCAGCGGTACAACTTATGAGCTGAGTACATGTGTAGGATCAGGTATGTACTTTCTGAGGAGAGATACATGGAACACATCGTGAACTTGAGAGAGATTCGGTGGAAGCACCAATTGTGAAGCAACCCTTCCAACACGATCCAGTATTTTGAAAGGACCAATATACCTAGGGCTCAGCTTTCCCTTCTTTCCAAATCTCATTACTCTCTTCCAAGGAGATATTCGTAAGAACACTTTATCACCAACTTCAAAATCTAGGCCATTTCTTTGGTTTTTGGCATTAATTGTTTGTTGACTCTGAGCTGCTCTTATGTGTTATTGAATAGATCGGACCTTTTTTTCCATCTCATCAACATGATCGGGTCCTAATAGCTTTCGTTCCCCAACTTTATCCCATAAAGTTTGAGTCCTGCATTTCTTTACATAGAGAGATTCATAAGGATCCATTTGAATACTGGAGTGAAAGATATTGTTATAAGAAAATTCCACCAAAGGTAGGTGTTTATCCCAACCACCTTTGAAATCCATAGAGAAAACTCTCAACATATCTTCTAGAGTTTGAATTTTCCTCTCAGACTGACCGTCTGTCTGAGGATGATAAGTAGTTCTGAAACTCAACTCTGTATCTAGAGTATGCTGAAGACTTCACCAAAACATTGAGGTAAATCTCAGATCCCGATCAGATATAATGGAAAGTGGTACTCCATGAAATCTTACCACTTCCTTTACATATATCCTGGAAAGCTAATCCATAGAGAAATCCTCTCTAATAGCGATGAAGTGTGCCAACTTTTTAAGGAGATCAACTATGACCCAGATAGCATTATTGCCTTTGTATATTTTAAAAAGTCCGGTGACAATGTCCATAGTGATGTTTTCCCATTTCCATTCGGGTATGGGTAATGGTTTTAACATCCCATTAGAATTCTGTCTCTCAGCTTTAACTTGCTGAAAAATCAAGCATCAAGAGACATATTCAGCAACATCTCTTTTCATGCCATCCCACCAGAAGTACACTTTCATGTATCTATACATCTTCTTGCTTCCAGGATGAATAGGGAATGATGAACTATGAGCCTCATCCAGCAACTCCTTCATTAATTCTGGGATGGGAGGAACACAAACCCAATTCCGGAACCTTATTATTCCATCACAATCAAGGTTGAATTCAGGAACATTTCCCACGTTCTTTTTTCACTCTACATCTTCTTTCTGTTCCTCTTTAATCTTCACATGTATAGATGGTTGAACATTCATTTTTGAAAGATACGATTTTTTCCCTTCCATTATAATTCCAATATCCATCCATTGTAAATCTATTAATATTGTATCTTTTATGATCCTCATCATGGATAAGCTAGCATGGTCTTGTCGACTTAATGCATCTACCACCTTGATTGCTTTCCTAGGGTGGTAATGAATTGAGCCATTTTAATCCTTAATCAGCTCCAACCATCTTCTTTGGCGAATATTCAGCTCCTTTTGTGTGAAAATATAATTTAAAATTTTATGATTAGTATAAATATCACACCTTTATCCATAAAGATAATCCCCCCAAATATTTAATGCAAAGATTACCGCAGCTAACTCCAAATCATGAGTTGGGTAATTTTGCTCATGGATTTTCAACTGTCATGAGGCATAATCTATCACCATATCATTTTGCATAAGAACACACCCCAGCCCCTTCTTGGATACATCACTGTAGATTAAAAACTGTTCTCTACTACAAGGAAGTGTGAGTACAGGTGCACTAGATAACCTTATTTTCAACTCCTTGAAATTCTCTTCACATTCTTCCATCCAAACAAACTTAACTCCTTTCCGAGTCAACTTGGTGAGTGGATTAGATAATCGTGAAAAATATTTCACAAAATGTCGATAATATCCAATCAAACCAAGAAAACTCCAGATCTCAGTTACTATTGTTGGTCTCGACCATCATTAGATAACCTCTATTTTTGCTGGATCCATAGATATCCCCTCTTTTGAGATTATGTGACCCAAAAATGCAAATTTTTGAAGCCAAAATTCACACTTGGTAAATTTGGCATAATGCTTCTCCTTTCTCAGGGTCTTCAATATAATTCCCAAGTGATCTTGATGTTCTTATTTTCTCTTTGAATAGACAAGAATATCGTCTATAAAGACTACCATAAACTGATCAAGATAGTCTCTAAAGACTCTATTAATCAGATCCATGAAGATAGCAGGGGCATTAGTAAGACCAAATGGGATCACTATAAATTCATAGTGTCCATACCTTGTACGGAAAGCCGTCTTTGGTATATCCTATCTTTTTTCCCATAATTGATGATTCCCTAAATGAAGATCAATCTTGGAAAATTATTGAGCTCCGCGTAGTTGTTCCAATAAGTCATCAATGCACAAGAGAGGATATTTGTTCTTGATAGTGATCTTGTTAACTTCTCGATAATCAATGTAGAGTCCCATTGATCCATCTTTCTTCTTAACAAATAAAATAGTTTCTCCCCAAGGTGACGCACTAGGACGTATGAATCCCTTGTCAAGATTCTCTTGGAGTTGCATCTTCAATTCCTATAACTCAATTGGGGCCATTCTATAAGGTGTCTTTATAATAGGCAAATCACCCGGAACGAGTTCTATTGAAAACTCAACATCACAATGTGGTGGAAGACCCTGAAATTCCTCTGGAAAGACATCATCAAACTCCCATAAAATGGGAATATTCTTAATCGTTAGTTTCTCTCCAACCATTTGAGATAAATAACCCTTTTTTAGTGGAATCAAGACCCATAAGATCGATGAAATTTCCTTGGAAGCTTATGTTCATCCTTGTATCGATAGAAAATCATAGATTTATCTAGAATATGAAATGTGACATCCCTTTTTTGGAAATTGATATGAGCTCCATATAAAGAAATCCAATCCATGCAAAGAATCACATCAAATTCCACTATAGGAAGGATCACAATATTTTCAGGAAGCAATTTCCCACAAACTTCAATCGGAGAAGAATTATAAACTTTTGATACGACTATTGTGCCATTATGAGTTGTCACAGCTAACTCAACATCTAATTGTTGAGGTAATACGACGATACCCTTAGAAAATTATTCAAAACTAAAATATTGGGTGGATCCAAAATCAAATAAAACATTTTCTACTTTAGAGTGGATGGTAAGTGTACCTTTCACCACTTCATTATCGTACTCCACATCGCTGATAGAAATTGCATGTGACTTTCCTTTGTCTTTAGTCTTAAGAGTTTGTTGACGTCGACCATCATCAACAACCCTTGGATTAGGGCATTGATTGGCATAATGCCCCATTTCCTTGCACTTGTAACCATGAAGTATAGGAGGTGCACTCTGTGTAGCCTTTTCTTTGTTCACATCACTAGACATCTTTTTCCCATCATTGCGGCATTCAAATGCCCGATGACCTTCCTTTCCACATTTGAAACATTTACTTGTCCCTTTAAGAAAACTCCCTCAATGTTTTTTTCCACACTTTGAGCATAAGGGGAAACTCGTCTTCTTTTTAGTGTGCTCTTTAGATTTTCCTCTGAATTCCATTTTCCTCTTCTTATCAAACCCATATTACTGATGGGTTACTCTAATCTTCATATCAACGTTGAGAGCACATCGAACAATTTCCTCATAGCTATTGAAGTCCCTTATGGATAAATCCCTTAGAAGACTTGGTTTTATGCCACTAAAGAATCGATCGATCTTACTCTCAGGTAGGATAATAATACCAAAAGCATACCTTGAATGTCTTGTAAAATTTTCTTCATAGGTACCAATAGATTCATCATCCTTTTGATTCAGTTCAAGAAACTCCTTCTCCATCTTTGTTCGAAGAATACGAGGGAATTAATTATTAAAAAAATGTGTTCTTGAACTCGTCCCATTCCATGGACTCAATTTCATCTCTCTGCCTCGTATTCTTAATAAGATTCCACCATTGATCAACATATCCTTCCAAATGATACACTGCTAAGATGAATTTATCATGTTCACTACATTAAAGATGTGGAAATATCTTTTCAGTGGTACTGATCCATTGTTCAGCCACTAATGGATCAGTAGACCCACTAAATGAGGGTGGACGCTACCTCATGAAGGATTCAACAGAATTTTGCTCCTTCCTTTGCTCCTTTGGAAATATTTAATGATTCATAGCTTGAGAATGTTGTGTGAGCATGGCTACAAGATTTTTCATTCCAGATCCCATAACGTTTGGTTGCTCAGGAGGACAATCATTACATTGCCCGTCGCTTTCCGCATTAACACGGTTCCTTTGGGTTCCATCCATTGACTAAAACCAAGAAGAATAGTATGAGTAACACTAATTATAATAGGAAAACCACATAATCAAGAATAAAATTTCACACTTAAGGTCTTATCATAGGTTGTTCATGGCCTTTTTTTAAAACACTAATATTGTGTTCTATTCTTAGACATATCCTTAGGGTTATTACCAAGGATTTCACATCCTAGTTTCCAAATATTGACTATACCTTTCCTCTGATACCAACTATAACGACCCATACTTTACATACATTTTTATTAATTCAGAATTGAAGCACACTTATTACAGTATATAACAAAACCAGGAAAGGACCGTATATGTATTGTGTCTTTAGAAACTGGGAAACATAAACAACTGGTTCATAAAGCATCTACATTGTCTCCCATTTATTTCATCATATCTAGAGTCACTTTTTGGAATATCCTACTTAATAACCTTCTTCCTGACCTGGGGAATGAAAACATACAAAAGGGTGCGATCAAATTCTTAGTAAGGGTAAACAAAATAAATATCAAACATATCATATTTATAAGAACATAACATTTTGAAAATCTTATCCTGCAAAAGAGATCATAACCTGAAATAAATCATAGAATTGAAATGTAATCACAATAATCATAACATAAAACATGAATATTTGTGGAATACACACATAATCATAGAAAATAATATCTTATTAGTCAAGACTCATTGCCAAGACTATCTTAGCAGACAAAGTCCATTTCTAAACCGAGTCCACTCCTCATTTCAGTCCTATTTCACTGAACCGGTTTAACATGTTGTTCTATCCATGTCTATCTCATGAGATATAAATCTTTACCCAATGTATTGGATGGGGATATAGGTCCCACCCATCTCATAATTATACCATTCTTATTTGTGCCACAATATTTTAAACCATACATCATAGCATAACCCATGTAATAAAAATTGGAATCTTAAACATCATGCACTAATAAAAAAATCCATATAAGATAAAAGGACATCATAAAAATAATTCCATCATAACATAATCAAATCAATTTAAAAAATCGGGATATAAACAGAACCCAATATTGTCTTATATGGAAAATAATTTTGAAAAAACACTTGAACTCCATTCTTGAGGAAAATATCCTTTCTCCTTCAAAAACATTTTTCCTTTCTTAACATGTCATACAATTTTAAACTAAAAGAAGTTGATTATAAATAAATGTGAAAACTTTTAAAGTAATATTCTTGGAAATAATGTTTTAAAAATCCATTCATTCCATATAAGTTAAAAAAACATTCTTCTTGTACTTATGTTGGAAAAGTCCAAAAGTACCTCGTACGAAAAATGTCAAAAGATTCCTTTCATATATTTTACTAAAAACTCACCGAAGGGAAAAATTGGATATAAAATTTTGTAGGTGGATAGAAATAATATTACATATTTAGGAAACATGGATGTGTATGATAAAACACACCCCAGTAAATACCAATGTATAAACCATCTCAGATAAAAATGAGATTGTGATATTTTCCGTTAATTTAGGTCCGATTTGCTTCCTAAGTGTCCAAACCTCCTGTATAATGATTTAAATAATGTCATTGACTTATTCCAGAATCATACTCATCGTTATGATATCATATATGGTCATATTCTCGTCTTCTTGTTTGTAATATTTCATTGCAACTTGTTATTCGGGTGTTTATTACTTTTTGTTATTATGTGTGTTTTGTCGAAAAAATTCTTATTATTATTTATAGATACCTCATTTACAGAATTTTATTAGTGTAATAATATCATATTTATTCACTAAATTAATTTATGTAATCATTATGCAATGAAAATCCAGTAGAACGAGTCACGTCACATCGTGGAGACGGTATTCCGTACGTACGCACGAGCGATGATATCGTTATGATGATCGAGGAATTGTATTGGAGTGTATATATACTATTTCCGAATCAATATCAATTTACAATAATCATATATAGTCATTATTTACACCATTATACCCATCCAAGTAAGGTGGTGGTGGAAAATAGATTACACCACGGCGTGCAGACGATATTCTGTACGTACGCACGCGCGGTGATTTCGTTTTCAGTAAGATGGATAGATGGAGAAATAGGGTTGTTTTATACTTATAATAAAATATCAGTATATTATTGATACTGATGATATTACTTCATAATGAGACAACTAATGAAGAATAAGTGGAAGAAGAAATAAAGTTCAAAGAATCGGTAGCGGACATTACCTCTTCTTTGAAGCGCCTCTTTGAGACCTCCTCTTAGGGCAATAAAATTGGACTATGAAGAAGACCAGGATCTCTAGGATGTTTCTAGGGAAGTGGAGAAGAGAATTTGGCAGGGGTTTCCAGATATTGAAGTCTCAATGTGGTGTGAGGAAGAGAGGGAGGAGGTTCCCTTTTATAATGGAGGAGAGGGGCACCTTAGGAAAACTTAAAATATTATTTTATTATAATGTCATATTCGGTTTTTAATAGCTCAAAATTGATTTATTTAGAAAATAAGGTGGGTATGGGTCGAAATCCTTTCATACAATATAATTTAGACAAGTTTAGGTTTCTATTTTAACCTTATCATTTATATTTAACTTTTAGTTAGATAATTTATCTTTTACCGTGTCTTCTTGTTTTCTTACACTATATTGTTAATAAACTTACTATAACAAGCCAAAAGAACCTCATGTTGTTTATTATTAATATATATAACCTTATATAAGTCAATTGGCTGAACCTTATATTTTTAGAAATTAAATAACAATTAATAATGTAATAGTTTTTTAAAAAACTATTTTATGTCAATTTTGACACTATTTGGTAATTGATTTTTGTGAAACTCATAACAGAAAAATTATTTTGAAAAAAGTTAATTAAATAAATAATAACATGTCATATTAGAACATAAAATTATTGGAATTCATAAAAAGTCTCAAATTACATTTATTTGGGTATTTATAACACCAATTATGTCAATATTTCATTAATAATATAATTACTGCATCATCGATGTATCGTAAGTAAATTAAATTATTTAAAGTCTAAAAATTACAAATAAAATACCATTATTTAGGAAATCTTTTTATCTTTCTGATGAATATTTATAGTATAATTTTTCTTATGTATAACCCTATATTAAAAAATAATTAGTTATTAAACTTTGAATTTAACTATTTTAACCCTTCTTTAAATAAATTAATAATAAATGTGTTAATCTAATACAAGTGGGCCTAAATGGTCATATTTTATTAATAAGGTTTTTTTTGTCGAATAAAACTTATCCAATAGAATTAGGACATGTGTTATGGTAATAATAATATCATTTTTACCCTTAATTACCCTATTTACATTTAACCGTGGTAAAAAAGTTAAAAGTTACTATTCACCAAAATTTATTTTCATCTCATTGAACCAGATTTTAATCCTTAATATTAACCGTGGCTCTAGTATTTTCTAAATTCCACTCACAGAAGCGGTAAAATTAAGTTTTATGTATATTTGCAAATTCTCCTAGGAGGTGGGTAAAAGACGGTGAAAAGTTCATCAAAATTTTTATATATCTAAAATTATTATAAAATGACTCCAATGAATTGAATTGAACATATATAGGTATTATGTACCAATTTTTACCTAAAATAAATTTAAATAAAATAAATTATTATTTAAATAAAAAGTCGGGTTTTAAATAGTAACATAGTGTTTTCACTATTCATCCAAAATTGAAATTTTTCAGAAAAATACCAAAATTTCACCCTAGGATAATTTTGATATTCCAAATCCAAAAATGAAGTCCATTTTGAAAAAACAAATTTAAAAAATTTCAAAAATTGGTTATTACTATTAATAACGTCTATTTTTAATAATATTTTAATAGCATATCGTTGTTTAGTGAAACTCAGTATTGCGTATGACGCAAGATATCAAGGAAGGTCGCAGTTGCGTGTAAAGCAAGCTAAGATAGTGTTGTGTGTAGTGAAAGATTCCTTTGATGATTTATATAACATAAAAACAAAATATTTCTCATAAAAGTCTCGGGTGTTACACTGTTGGTCTCCAATCACCATTGATGAAGGAATATATGATTACACTGTTTTAGCTTAAGTTTTCCTATATAATGGGTTAATGAAATTAATTTATTATCATTATTTGTATATTTAATTTTTTTATTCATTGATTTGAAGTTATATGGTGTTATAGAATTTTTCATAGAAAAAACTTTCTAAAGATGTTTTTTCTTTTAAAATGGATTTTAATGATTTGGAAATGGGGTCTAAAAAATAGATGTATATTATCATAGATTAAAAAAATTAAAAATTTGTGAGCCTGGTTTTGAAATCCATATTAATTATTGTCACGTTTAGAAATTTTGTCTCATAGATAAAGATACATGGGTAACCATTGTGTGTATATCACCACAATGAGGTAACATTTTGGATATCAATGGACTGTTATCATACTTGATAATAGTTGGATCCCGCGTTATGCTATTTTAGGATCTTTAGTGTCTAGTATGCATTTTTTTGATAGTCTAGACCTCAATCCAAGGTATTTATTCATTTATTGTTATTTATCATAATATTTTTTATTGTATATTGATGCAACATATTTTTTATGAGGTTTTTTCACATAGTTTTTCATGAGAGTTTATTTCATGGATATGTGTTTTCTTCCTTACCTCTTGATGAATATATATTCTTTACTATTTATATCAATTCTACATGTCATATTTATGGTTGGAGAATATTAAAGGCATTAATGAAAACCAAATTAAAATTTTTTAAAAATGAATTGTATTTAAGAAAATTATTTGTAAAATAGTTTTTATTTTAAACTATAGAACTTTTTCGTTTTGGATTTTAAAAATTGAATAAACTTTATGGTGTTATAATACTAGGCTTCGTTCTTACAAACTCCTTTTTCCCTTGGTTGGTTACAGATGTTTTATTGATTTACATTGGTAAGGTGAAGTGAATATTTTAGAATTTGATATTCTAATTTGGTATTTTCTTTTAGTTTATATTGGTTTGGAGGTGACTATTGGTAACATAGAGAATTTTTCACCGTATGTTACTCATACATTATGGTCAATCCAATTTTTCTTAGATTTTATGGTTATGTTTTTATCATTTTCTACTACTTATAACTATTGTTTTATGTTTCATTTAAATAT
The DNA here is from genome assembly GCA_963277665.1 of Viscum album. Lineage (NCBI taxonomy): Eukaryota > Viridiplantae > Streptophyta > Magnoliopsida > Santalales > Viscaceae > Viscum > Viscum album. The sequence continues at coordinate 184,212,740 of OY728133.1, read as the reverse complement.
ATAAAATATTCGTTATGTCTCTTTTCATTACCTTAGTAAGTGATGGCTTGCATGAAGGTATTTTTTTCTTTGATCTGGGTTGGTCTATTACAGTTTGGTATCAAATGGATGGATAATCATGATGTGGGTTAGAACTACCTATTTTATGTTTTAGGTTTGGGGTAGAAAAGATTATGTACTATCAAAAATAGGATTGTAAGTGCAGAAAAAGGTCTTCGCCCAAAAACACCTATGATTCAACCCAACTTACCATTGATGGTTGGGGATATTATTTAGTTTGAAAATGTGGGGTTTAGAGTCACTAATATGAACTCATTAGGTAGTTTATTAAAATTTACCTATTTATGAAATGTATTTCATCAATAAGAATTCAAAATTTATTTAAATTATATTTATTTTAATGAATTGATTTGAATTCTTTGAGTGGTCTTAAGATATTTGAAATAATGAATGATATAATTGGTTATTATCTTTTGTTTATTATATAATACCTCCCAAAATTTATTTTCTAAATATGATATAGGATATTGTGAGATAGATTCTATTAGTGAATCCTCCACTATAACCTTCTTTAGTCGAGGAAGTATTCTGCACCATTCATAATTTGGGTCATGTGGATCTTGGGAAACAAGGACATATGGATGATCCGGGATCTATGTTTACTAAGTATGATCCAAATATCTTCTATGGTGATAATGTACTGTAGGAATCATTAGATATTCTTCAGAAGATTGCGAGGATCTTCAACTTCTTAAAGAGTCTTATGGACTCGATGGTGGTTTTTTCCACATATGTTCTCAAGATATAGGGAATGAGATGATGGGAATCTATTATGAAGGAAAACATTCATTAGGAACAAACCTGGATATCTTTCAGTATAATATTTCAGCAATAGTTTTACCATGAGATGTTATGTGTGGTAATTACCTGAGAGTCTATTACCATATAGAAGGGGGAGCTTACTATTCTGGAGGACTCAACCCATTTTGTACAGTTGTTTTATCTGGAACCAGAGCCTATAAAATATCTGTACCTAATGGCTTAGTGGTTTGAGGTAAGGATGATGCATGATATTAGTTTTATGTTGATTATCATGTGAATTATTACCTTTATGGAGGTATTTGAAAATGAATATTTGGATGAGGTAAAAATAGCTAGGAAAATAGGTTTGGGTGGAGCTTCAGTTGAAGAAATTGTTAACCAACATGTATCTTTTTTCCAGAAAAAGAAAATGTAAGGGTGGTTAGTTCTCTTCAAGAATAGTTCTATGGGATTCATCAAGATATTAGTAGATTTTTTTTCTATCAGTGAGGGTGGTTTGGTCATATAAGGCCTAAATGTATAAGGGATCCTAAAAATTGTCATTATTGCATATTATCGAGTCTTCTAATGTTTTTCTATGATAGGATGTCCCAGGGTAGTAAGGAAGGATGCACTCTCCCCAGGGGTTCATAAGTTCATACTGATGCTTCCAAGGGTTTTGGGTCAAATTTTGATGCCAAGGGGTTGTTAATATGGTAAATACCAGATGTCTTTATGTGACTGAGAATACACAAGATGAATCTAAAGCTATTCAAGATAATATTTGATGTACGGTGTTTATTTCATCTTTTATGGTTCTATAATTGTTTGATAAATGATATAATTATTATTTTATATCATAAAAGTTATTTGACATGTTTTACTTGAATTAAAAACATATTTTGTAGTAGTTGGATCATTCGACACCTTTTGTAATGAGTTATGAATAAGGCTTCAAGTGTCTCATGTGACGGGTGACACTAGAAAAATTTGAGGTAAAATGTGAACTCTTGGTGCATAATCTTGAAATCATCATCTTTATTATCTGACTGTATTAGATAATCATTGTTAAGAACTATATATATTGTATTCACCGTTTAGTATGGTTCCTTTCTATCGATGGGGTAACTCATGTTTTTTAGGGTGATTTAGACTCTAGATCGGGAAGTTAGGGAATTTTTTTCCTTATATTCGGTTAATATCATGTAATATATAAGATATGTTTCTTGGTTCAGTTCACTCTTATTTGGGTGTTTGATATCTTATAGTGGGGTTTGTGTACACAGAGGTCTTTCTGGATAATTTTTCTAGTTTACCTCTCCATAGAGAGGTCGAGTTTACTATTGACCTATGCCCTAGTACAATTACCATTTATATTCCATCTTATAAAATGGAACTTAAAAATATAGTTGAACTTATGGTATAGCTTTAAGAATTATAGTTTTAAGGATTTATTCATCCTATCATGTAACAGTGGGATTCTCAAGTACAACTTTCAATGAAGTCATACTAGATCCTCAAATTTTATATTGATTGTTAAAAGTTGAATCGAGTGACCGTTGGGAAGAAATATTATTTTACTATTAATTTTTATCATTATGACTAACTTAGAGGGACATTTTGGTTTTTATATATTGACCTATGGTTTGGGAACCACATGTTTAGGGTTCGAAAAGAGGATACACTGAAGATAATTGTGAGAATATTTTATCAAAATTTTAGGTTTCTAGTAATTTCATTCGGTCTAAAAATGACCACATGGTGTTTATGGATTTTTTGAACATGTTTATTGATTTATTCTTGAACTCTATTGTTTTAGTGTTTGTGGATGATATTTTGGGGTACTCTATTTTAAATAAGGAGAAAAGATACCATTTGTATATCATTATTTGAACCTTGAAGGAACATCATATTTAGGGTAAGCTTTTGAAAGGTGTTTTTTGGATATGGGGAGTGAAATTTCTTGGTTACGATATATATAAGAGGGGAGTATTAGTGGATATTGAATTGATGTGAGAAGTGATGTCATGTGTGAATCCCATACATGTGTATGATATCTAAAGATTTATGGGATACGCTGTTTATTATTGATTGTTTGCTCAGTATTTCTCCAATATTTCCCCTTCGATGACTTCTTTAACACATAAGTGTGTAAATTATGAATAGAATGAAAACTGTTGTAAATATTTTGACCAACTGAATATGAGGTTATAATAAAAACAAGATTTAAATCTTATGGAACCAGGTTTGGGTTATGATGTTTTCTACAATTCATGTACTATGGGTTTGGGATTTGTCTTGATGTATGTGAAATAGGTGGTGGTATATGGCTCAAGATAGTTATTCCCTCACATAAATAACATTATTACCCATGATCTTGAGTTGGTATTGGCTTTTCAGGGACTCAAAATGTGGTGGTACTAACTTTATAGGGAGCGTTTTACAATGCATTCTTTTCATAATATCCTGAAATATATTTTTACTCATAGGGATCTGAATTTGAAATAAATATGCTGAGTATATTATAATAAATGATTTGATTTTTATATTTCATAAACTCTTGGATATTAAAATTTGGGCAATGATTCATTGAGTATAAAATTTATAACACAATATATGAAGGAATCAGTTGGGGAGTGGTATCTACTGAGTTTATTTTCTAGGATGACATTGGGAGTTGAAGGGGTTGGTGGATCGGTGTTCCAAAATTTTATGTAATCTGAATCTTATTTGGATGATGGAGTTCATCTTGATAATTTGGTAGACACCGAGTTCCTACTTTTTAGTGATATCCTTTATTTAAGGGAGACCACATAGGAGTGGTCTCAGTCTCCCAGTGATGCTTGGTGGTTCTTTTGTAGGTTTGTTGTTCCATTTTTCTGAGGCATTAGTTGATAGATATAGGACCCTGGCCTTGTTTGTCTATACACCCAGGGGATAACGATACATATCATGACTAGATATTCTACTATAGGTGGTATGGGATATGGTGATCAATTTTGGATTTTTTATCGTGGTTTCTTTCTTGTTAATGACATAAGGTGGAACACTGGAGATATGAGGGTTTATTATAGCCCTTACCAATATTGGAATGAAAGTGGGATTAGATTTCAATGGATTTTGTTATTGGTTTTCATCATAATCCTTATGAGAAGGGTGAAATTTGGATGATCATATATCAACTCACAAAATCGATAAATTTTATAAATATCATGGATATGATGATGGTTGAACAACTTGAGAAATTTAATTCTCTATAGATTGTGTGATTTCACAGGGTTCCCTCTACATTCTATCTAATAGGGAGATAAGGTTCACTTTCATGTTCTAAAATATTTTACAGAAGGTGATGGTTTCATATATTATACGGATCATCGATTATTATCCATATATGTACAAATAGATAGATATTACTGTCGTGGTTATTGAGGTTATACTTGGGGATTTTAATCATCATTTTGAAGGATCTTGGAAAAAATATTTTCTTCTGTTCATGTATTCTTATAAAAATAGATACCATTACTCTATTAGGATGCTTCCCTTTCCAACATTGTATGGGAGGCAGTGTAGATCTACCGTTTTTTGGAATGATTTTGGAGGGAATCCCATGGTTTGGAGGAGTCTTTTTTATGAGACAATGAAGATAGTGCAGTTAATCCAAATGTGATTGATCAAAGCACAATGTCACCATATATCTTATGCAGACCATCATGGGTGGACATAGAAGATTGAGGTTTTTGATTAGTTATTTTGTGAAGTTTCACCATTCTTGGAACATTTTTGGTTTCAAAATAATGTTAAGTTGGCACCATGTTATGTGGGGGGGGGGGCTTTGAGATTAGTATAATATTTGGATTGGTTTAATATAATTTAAACATTCCATCTTGTTTCATTTACATCAATTATGTGTTTCATGTTTCTAGTCGATGAGGTATATACCATACCCTTCTCATGTGATCGTATGGGAGAATATTGATCTTGATACACACACCACATTGGTTGATCATCTTGTTCAGATTATGGATTTTCAATAGAAGGTACTATGAAGTAAAATGAGTCCTCTAGTCTGGGTACTATGGGAGTGTAGACAGAATTTCCACAAGACATGGGAGATGTAATTGTTAATTAAGAAACAATGTCATTATTTTTTTGTGAGTCTAGGAATCGTAGGGCTTTCTTGTGTCAGAAAGAATTTATGGTGGGAATATTGTAACACATTATTATGATTTTTTAGGTACTCCTTTATTAATGTATTTATTATCATACTTGTTTGGGTGCATCGCTAAGATTTTTGGGGATGGGGATAATTTTTTGATGAAAATGAAATAAATTTTAGAGATTTAATTGTATTTCAATTAATGGATTTTGGGTATAAATATGTATAAAAATTAGTTGGGTCCTTCCAAAATTTGGGGAATGCCCGATGTGGGGGTTTTTGAGTTTTTCATCCGACACCAGTAGTTTTTGTAGTCCTTTGGGGATTTAAATTTCATATAATTGGATTTTAATATGTTTCATCTTTATCTAGAATCTGTCATGAAATACGTTCTTGGTGAAATTTTTTTACCTTTTGTGTACTATGATCACATCATTTAATGGAAAAAATAATGGTTTTATGAAACGGAAATGGTCTTTTTGGAATACATGAGCTTTATGGAATACATGAAGTGTAATGGGATTAAACATTGTGTAATCATCACGATCTAATTTTTTACTGTGCTTCATGGAATATTTATTATTTTAATCATGTTAATCCCTTCTTTCTATTATCCTAGAATCTCTGAGGGGTGATTTTGGAGACCTATGATCCTTCTAGATTGTTTCATTTGGTGATTGGATGTTGTTGTGGTTAAAAATCATTTGTCCAAGTATGTGTTCCTTATGGCTCATATTTCCTTTGGTAATGGCTATTGTGTTCACTATAGTTTTGTTCAAAATAATGATGGAATAGTTTTTTATATCAATCCATTTCAGTATCCTATCACACCATATCATACAAAGGCCGATCATGTGGTTTCAAATCACCATTATCGAAGGAATCTAGGATTATAAAATTTTGAGGATGGGTTTTCTATACAATGGGTTAATGAAATGAAATTATTATCATTCGTGGAAAATTCCTTTTTTTCATTTATATAATATGATAATAGTTATAAATGATTTCTTGGAAATGAAAATATTTCTTCATTGATATTGTATTTTCTTGATTTTGAAATGATTATTCATACACTAAATCATATCTAATTATATTTGAAATATTTTATATAAAATTTTAATCATGGTTTTGAAATAAATTTTGAGAAATGGAACATTGGGAACCTCAGGTGCATTAAGTTAGAGAAATGAGTATCCTTAGTGTTTGTGGAACCACTAAGAGGTATCCTTTGGAACATAAATAGACTATGGAAGAACATGGTTTTTTTTGGAACCAGTGTTTTGCATATTTAAGATATTGAGTGTCTAGTACACATTATACAATGTTCTAAGGGGAAATATTAAATGCTTTTTCATTTAGGGTTATTTATCATATGATGGTTTTTATAATGGATTTTTTTCTCATAGGTTTTTATATGAGGTTGTATAACATAGTTTCACATGATAGTTTATGTCATGGATATTTGTTTACTTTCTTACCTCTTAATGCATGGATGTTCTTTCCCCCTTATATGACTTCTAAATGTCATATTAATATTTTTATAACAAGAAATTATTTTATGAAAACCAATGCGAAAATTATTGACAAATGAATTATATTTATGAAAATAATTTGTAAAACTATTTTTTTATGACATAACCATTTCATTCTGGAAATTTTTACTTGTATATACTCTAGAGTGGTATCCTATATGAATTTTTATTCACACCTTAATATTTCCCTTGGGAGGTTTAGATGTTCTATTACAGGATACATGTAATGGGAAGGGAATATTATAGGATTTTGGCTTCTCTTTTTGTCATTGCCTCTATCTCAGGTTGTTTTAGAGGTTAATATTTGTAATAAGGATATTCATTTCTCTTACTTTAATCATAATTTGTGGTTTAGCAAGATTGGATTGGATTGTATGGTTTTAGTTTTATATTTTTATTCCACTTTGTAGTCCACTTTTTATGAGTTGTTTCATTGTATACGTGAATTGTTATATTTACTTACATGAACTCACCTTGTGATTGTCATATTTTGTGTATGGATTGGTTGACTTGGTTTTTCCTGATATAGGACACTTAGCAGGGCATGGTAAGGACCTCAAATGATGTGTTAGCATTGTGCATTGATGGGTCATCTACAGTAGTTTTTCCTAGCATCGGAGGTTATGATTCTTTAATGATTGAGGCATAAATATATCTATATATAGAGATTAGGCTGATGTTCTTACCATAAAATTATATTTTTCATGCTACTTAGGTTTAATATCATTGAGTTGAGGCTAGACACACATATATAATAGATCAGACACCAAAAAATGGTGGGGATGGGTCATCTATTGTTCAATGTAAAAACATTATCATATTGTCATGACTTGACCCATGTAGAACCACCATACCAACAATAATCCTAGTGTGACTACCCTAATCCTACCTCAAATAGGATAGGGGCCGGAAACTAAATATGAGTAGTCATAACACTCACATGGGGGATGTATTCTAAGGTACCTTTACACACACACACATATACAAGGACAAAAAATGATAAAATGTAAAATATAACTAATAAAAAATTAATTCACATAGATAAATCCATGAATTATAGAATAAAGAAAATTCTTGAAATCATATATGGAAAAATTCAGTCCCACAAAAAACAGTGATGAAGTAAAACCTATTAAAAAGAGGCTAAAATAGTCAAATGTGACTCCTGGTATAAACAAATATCTTTCTATCCCAAATCTAATATACTTCTGCTCCTAGTCCACTGATAACCCCATCTATTGGATAGTAATATAAATAATACATGACATGAGTGGGAAGAGCCTGTATTGGGGTGAGTATCATAATAAAAAGTAAAAAAACTCAAAATCACTAAGAAAAAAGTATAAAGAATAGTCTGTTCATCACATGATATGTAAATAATATGATACATACAAAAAATATAAAGATATAATGATATTCGAGAATTTGTCTCGGGGTAAGGTCAAAACCACATTACAAGCCTAAAACTATGCTCGAGTGTTCGTAACTATGATCGCTTAGGAGAACTCTCTTTGCAAGTACGATGGTACTGATGAAGTCCGTCCGAGATGTAATGCTCATTATGTCTCACTATAAGAATGAAAACTCTGAAATCCTAGTTATATTAATACATTAATAGGGGTCACAACAAATTCCATGGGGTATACCAATTACAGAAAGTGTATTAACCATCTATGTAGGGGATCAATGCTCATGAGCTGTTTTACTCACTAATTCTTACAAACCCACAGAGGGAGGAAGATATTATCAAATCCCATATTAGACTCTAGGAGGGATTACAAAAAAATATATTCAAAAAGCCCCATAGATATTATCAAAATATTTTAATAAGGGAATATTTTCATACTATACCCTCATAAGAATGGATCAGGGGAGCACACCCTTGAGAAAACTAGTTCATGTTGTGGGGAACAAGGATTCCTATAAAACATCATAGAAGTTCATGTAGTATAATTTCATCACATATAATTTCTCTTAGGAACTAGGACTAGCCATGTACCATGTACCATTTCTTTTTTTCCCCATGTACATCTGGTGGATTCTATGTTCCAAGTCGTGTCTGTGTACCAATCCATGTCTAAGTACAGGACATAACCCTTGTGCTCTTACATGTTGTGTACCTGGATGTGTTTATGCCCATGTATCCCCTAGGATACCCATTATCCTACGAGTTAATGGTAAAATTTTCAATGAAACCTGCCAGAAGGAATTGAATATTCAATTTCTCACGGAACCCATATGCCATAGAAAGTTCCCCAAACATTGTGTGTATTATTTCGTTACACAACCAGTAGTGAGTAAATTTCAATAATCAGTGGATATTCATGTGGATTCTTCCTTTACCGATACCAAATTTAATTCCTCCAAAAAATTTACAAAAAAACATGTATCTAAGTCAACCAATCTTAATCACCCTCAAATATCTGATTTCTAGCTTTCCAAATCAATCGAGAACCATTGACCATCATGTTCTTCCACCACCACATGCCGAAAGTGCAACCAATAATCCTAAATTATGCACTTGATCCATTTTATTTTCCATTTTATCTCGATCCTTTAATGTATATAAAGACAAATATGGGGTCCCTATTCATTTCATTGATTAACGGGTGCACAATAATTAATTATCGAGTATTTTTGGAATCACTAACCAAAATGAATGCTGGTATTAAACGACGGAAGAACGTGGGATGAAATGTAAAAAAATACCTGAGTAATGTACATTGGAAATTTTTTATTTCAATCTCTATTAATTTTTATTATATAAATAATGAATAGTAATAAATTAAACACCAAGAGGAATCCCAAAATTCCCAACCAGAATAATCCCAAATATGCAATACGATCAATTCGTGAAAAACATCAATATTTGATTGACTCTCATTCATTATATGATACTAAAATGTGGAATGTTATTCATAAAACAAATTCCTACATGGGTAATGTTTCACTAATTGATAAAGAATGGTTTTGGTCCATTATTGTTGATGAGATCTAGAGATTCGGTTGTCACATTGATCCTCAAAACTCAATCTGTCGATGTTCATCCATGGAATATCCTCTAGTATCTCCACTCTCAAAATCAATGGTTATGAGGAAAAACTAGAAATTTTCGTATAAACAAGTTTATATATAATTTTATTTGTTCATTCCTTCAAAAAAATAAAAATAGTTAATTAATTCATTAATTAATTATTTACAAATGTGATGAATTATTCAAAAACTCATAAGGTTAAAAAATATTATGTCACGCCTAGGGTAAAAATTATAATTTTAACTAAATGGTCATCTCAAAAGACAAATATAGGACTTTTTTATATGTTATTATACATTTTTTAATGTCTCATGCCATATATTAATACATTTAATATTTTTCAAATATAATTTCTAGACTCATCTGGCCTCTGGATCTCACGGCATCTCAGTTAATAGCTTCTAAAATATTACTAGATATATTGAAAAAATTTAAATGGGAAACTAAGATATTAAATTATACCAACCTTTGGGGTTTTTATCACAAAATTTTAAACGGACTACTCAAAAATATGTGGCTACTCATCTCACATCATTGTACCCCACTCCAAGGTTCTCTCAAAAAGATTATCATGCTTCCACAAAATATGAACTAAATAGATCTCTCTCCCATGGATGATATTATCTGGCTGATCCTAAATCTCTATCAGAAGATATACAAAGGTTGATCAATTTTTAATATCTATTTCCCCCTATTCAATAACATGTGATGGGTCTTGAACTTATCTTCTTAGTTGTGACATGGGTAAGACATCATGTACCCAATCTAACTACGGTTGTACAACCGAGTGGTAGGCCATCTCAAAAAATGCATAGTATCTGGATAGGGTCATACAATCTTAGAGATATATTTCCACTTTTTTCAAATCTCTATAATCTATGTTAATGTGATACCTTTAGGGACACATGGTATCCTTCCATAATCTATAAATGCCTCCATTATAGAATCACATTGGTCATTCAATAACACTATACAATCATCATATGGTCTTGGATAATATAAAGCTTCTATATAATAGCATGCACAAACTATGGACCCATGAGTGTTGAATCACCTATATTAGTCTATCAAAATTGATGGCCTATAGGGTTATCTATACAAGACCACAGATGGTTTCATATTGATGGAGGAATGATATTTTTTATTGTATGCAAACTCAGCTATGGGTGGATTATCCTGCCAACTTTGGCCAAATTTAAACATACAAGCCCATAGAATTTCCACCGAAACCTGATTATTCAACATGTTTTTCACATCATTTTGGGGGTAACACATCATTCCCAAATGAAACTAAGACAAAAATTAATCCTTCAAATCTTTATATAATCATGATATGAAGTGAGCTTCCCAGTCTAAAATGATCATCAAGGGAACTTGATGGAGCTTGATTATCTCATACATGTAATGGAATACCAATCACTCTACAGAACCCAACTCTTGAATACCTATGAATTGTGTGATTATTTGGTCTATAATCACCCATATAGAATTGTTCCCTATAGACATGCGTTGATAGAGAATCACGATGTCCATAGATATTACATGTAACATCCATAATGGAACCACAAGGGGTGGATCTAAAACCAATGGAACTTGGTTCTTATACTTTAACCACCAATAATTGATGTATTAAGAGAAAAACTCTTCTACACACCTCTTCGGGATTGCATACCAAATATAACATCAATGTTTTGGGTACATATTCTTCACACCTAAATGTACCACCAAAGGTGACATATAAAACACCATAATCATTCCATATGAGAGGATAATTGGTACCATTTACCATCAACATAAATGGATAACATGATCCTCACCTTCAATAATACATTAGGAAACCATAAAATATATACATCATTACATAATGTCTTTCAGTCATGTTCTGCAGGATGATCTTCCCTAACACACTGTAAAAGATGTGGAGTAACAACCATTGACTGAATATATGATGAACTATTATTTTCCTTGAAGGAAAACTATACTGAGGGTAACTGCTCTGATGATTCATCTAGCATCAATGAACAATATCTCATGTTGAGAATAAATTCTACCATGTCCCCCTTCCCAAGAGTATAGAAACTCTCAAAATCATAGTCCGGGAGAAACTCTAGCCATTATCTGTATCTCATGTTTGATCCCATTGAGAGAATATATAATTGAGACAATTATGGTTAGAGTAGATGATAAACCAATCACCCATAAAGTTGTGTTACCACATATTCACAGTGAAAAATACCTTTTACAACTCAATATCATAGGTCATGTTTTTATTCATGTGTAGTCTTACCAACTAAAACCCCTACGAATCTACAACATGCCTCATCACCATCTCATAAGTAATTATGTTCCCCAAATAACATCAGAACATTATATGATCAACACCCTAATATAGAAATATAATGATGTAGTAACTCATCAATATCTACCTCAACCACTATAAATGATTTTATAACCTTTCGGTAAAACATGGATTTCAGTCAACCAATGATGATAAATGCTATAGATTTGATTTTTGGCTATCCAGATCAATTGGGAAAACTTCATCATCAAATCATGCCACCATCGCACAGCAAATCTGCAACCTGAGGTCCGAAAATCCCAACATAAACCATTATTTTTTTCATTATGTCTTCATATCATTTTAAATATGAACCCATATCATAGGTATAAATCAATTTCACTAATAAACTAGTTCAAAATAAATGATTACCATGTATTTGTTCAACCAATGGATAAAATGAACTCCAACGTTGAATAAATAAAGAAAGATGAATGAAATGCACAAAACACTAACATGAAGAATGTACCTCATCTATTGTTCATGTAATCCACAGTTCATTATCATTATAATGAATAACTTAATGATATAAATTGAACAAAATGATAATTCCCAAATTCCCATAAAAAACTCTTACCTAGAATATGCTCAATCCATGAATCAATCATTTATTTGATTAATTTGAAATAAATAAAGGTTATAAAATGGGGATAAAACAAACTAAAACAACATTCTACTTGGGAAATGGATAATCCATTGTGTAATAATGTTTTGGTTTATTTTTTATAATGATATCCAAAGGTTTAATAGGCACAATGATCATCGAAACTCGATCTGTCGATGTCCGTCCATGGAATCTTCACTCTAAAATTTCATGTCAATGAGTCCAATAATGAATTTTTCTATAAATGGATTTGTATATAAGGTTATTAGGTCAAAGAATCATCAAAAATAAAAATTAATTTATTTTCTTCCTTATTTATAATTTACCTTCTTGATGAAATTTTCAAAAACTCCCAATGTTGAAAAAAAATTCATGCCTAGGGTAAAACCCATGATTTAAGATCAACAACAGTGTCATATTTCTTATTTGAGAATTTATTTATGATTTATTACAATTTTTTTAGGAACACTTCTTTTGTGTGATATTAATATGTTTAATATTTCTAAAATAACAATTTCAGACTCACCACGCCTCTAAATCACACATCGTCTCATCACTGAGACTGAAAAATATTACTAGATATATTTTAATGATTTAAATGTAAAAACCTAAAACATTAGATTTTCCAATTTATATACTAAATCATTCAATTATGGTTCTTTCAATTTCTTTATATGTACCCATATAGTTTTTGGACTTGACTTACAATTCATTACATCCTCTGATTTAGTACCCCTTGATACACCATTGTGAATTAAAGTGGAACATCTATAGAGATGCCCAGAGTGTCCTATAATCATCACTAAATTTAGATATCTATGGTAATTCATGATTTTAGATATTATATCCTTCAATTTGAATCCTATACTAGACTGAATGACCTACTTATGAACTCATATTTATTGTTATCATGGATGGGTGACATTTCATTCACTAAAGAGTGAGAAGTTCATTATGATTGAAGAGTGAAAACTGGGCGAATAAAAAGTCTTTCTAGAGTTGATTTAGCTCAGAAAAATACTTGTACAGATGGAAGGATTGGATCCTTCAATGGGATCAGTGGAATCCACCTTATATTTTCCTCATATCATAGTTATTTATCAAGACGTCATTCTATATTCCTTCAATATACTTTGTCCTGATAAAGGAGTTAACATTGAGATAGATCTACTATTGGGAACACTTATAATTTCAATACCCCATTATTGTATGTTTCTAAATGAGATAAATTTGATCATTGTATATCATGATGACTTATATAAAAGTGGTTTATAAGGATGAGTAATTCATCATCAATTGAACTTCTGATTTTCTCACATAAGGTGGGTGATGGTAGTCGACACATCATTGATTACCAAAAGATCAACTAAGTGATGTTAAAAAACTAATATCATTTTCCTAGAATCATATAGCTTTTTAATTGGTTACAAGGATCCTGATGGTTCTCCAATATTGATATTAGATATAACTATCAGTAATTATTTCATAAAGAAGAATACATCTAAATGATGTTATGTGGGAGTAGGTATGGACTTTATGAGTATTTGGTGATGTGTTTGGTTTTACCAATTCACAAATAGTGTTTATATCCCTCATGAAAAATATTTTTTTATCCTTACCTAGATTCATTAATCCTGGTTTTCACTGATGAAATCATCATCTACTCGACAACCCTGTATAATAATTTCATAAATCATGAGGTAGTCCTAAGTAAACTTCAAGAAAATTGGATTTAAATAAAGACATAAAAGTATGAATTATGAATTCATGAAGTGATTTTTTTTTCGAAGTGTGGTGTCTTATATAGTTATATCCATCAACTAATGAATGTTAAGGTAGTGATGTCGTGGGAATGTCCTTGAAATGTGTACAATATCAGGATATTTCTCGGACTATAAGGATATTAGTGAAACATTATGTAGAAATCAACCAAATTATTAGTAAACATGAAAACACTAAAGAATAATGGAGTTAATTTAAAGTTGTTGTACCATTTTGATGAATAATTTATTTATTTGAATAAATAGATGACTACAACTCTAGTATTGATACTTTCTAATACATGGACTGGATATGTATTATATTTTGTTGCATTAGGCATTGATCTAGGAGAGATAATAATTTAGAGGGAGAAGTTTGTAGCTTATGAGTCCTTATAGTTGTTACCCCATGGTAGTAACTACACAACTAATGATTTCGATCTTGTAGTAGTGTTCCAAGTTCAATGTTGTTTGTGACACCATATCTTAAGTGAGAGGTTTATTTTCTACACTAACCATAAGATATTTGGATATAAAATCACAAAGAGGGACCTAAATCCAATATATATAATCATAGGGTGGATTGTATATATATATATATATATTTATTTATTTTGAGATTATTTATTCACATAGGAATGGTAATGTTGTAGTAATTTTTCTTACTTGTACGACTATGAGGGAACAAGATCTGGGTGAGTGGCATTTAGATGATTAGAGGTATGTAATAAATGTATTGGGTGTCTAGAGGATGGATGCTTCTTCGGATCAGGGATTCATGAATTTTTGTGTCTTAGTGAAAAAATATTCTCTAGTATACCAGGTAAATGTAGGACATGATTCATACATGGAGTGTATAATGATGCAAGAATAGTTGGCTAGAGGAGACCTGATACCTTGGTGGTTATTTGGCACGGATGATGTGATCCTTGTATAAGGGAGTGTAGTAGTCAATGTATGTAAAGGGGAGGAGATTATAAGATAATTACATACCATTATATGGGTGGTGCATCCTAGAATTAAAAAGATATACCAAGACTTCAAGTGATAGTTTTGTTGACTATGTATAAAGAGCGTCATTTCTAGTCTCATCTCTTGATGTCATACTAGACAGAGAGTAAGTGTAGATCCAAAAAAATCATGTTTTTTGGCCAATACAATTCATATACCAATGTGTATGTGGGATAAATCATGATGGACATTTTTATGGGATTACCTAGGACCTTGTGGAGTCATGATGTTGTCTGGGTAATTGAGGATCACCTGAGGAAGATTTATCACTTCATTCTAATAAAAGAGACTCTCCAAGTGGATGAGTTGGGATTGATCTATGTTTAGGATATCATATGAATACATTTATTTCCATTAAGGATTGTATTTAATAGAGACACATGTTTCACATATTTTTTTTAAGGGATTATATAAATCCCTAGGGACTAAAGTATGATTGCATATAATGTACCATCCTCAGAAAAATGGACAGTCTTTGCAGATGATACACATATTAGAGGGCATGCTTTGATATTAGTTTTTTGAATTTTTTTGATCATGAGATGATCATAATTACTTTTTTTAGTTTTAATATAATAATAGTTACTATTATTCCATTCATATAGAATATTATAAGTCTTTTTATTGGAGGCCATGTCGTTCACTGTTTTATTAGAATGAGTCAGTTGAGGTTGTATTTGTGTGGCCCATTATTGTTTGAGATACATCTATTAGAGTGAATATATTTTATAAGATATTGATCCCCACCTAATGTGGACTAATATTTAATTTTATCTATTGTAGGATACCATTTTAGTTCACTATAGATGATCATGATTTCCTGATAATGACTCTTGGTTATGTAACTAACATCTGAGGTAGAAAGTTAAAATAGAACCACATTTTTTAAACCCTTTAAGGTCAGTGAGTGGGTTTGGAGAGTATTGTAATATTTCGATATTTCTTCCCTATACTAAGGTATTAATGATGTTTTTGGTGTGTCATTTATCTGGAGGTAGATGGCCAATCCTTCACATGTGATTAACTATAAGGATGTCGAGTTGGATCAAAATTCATATTACAAAGAGGGTAAAGTGTGGATTATCAATTTGTGAAAGAAGGTCATTTAAGGAAATAAATTACCTCTTGTTCATATTTGGTGGAAGCATGGATGAATCTATGAGGATACGTGGGATTGGGAGTCTGATTTTTGAGCTTAGTAGACTATGTTTTCCAATCTAAACTATTAGAGACACATATCATAGATGAGAATTCTTTCAAAGGGTATAATTGTAATATTTCCAATTTTTAAATATTATAAAGCCCTATTGTTTTTATTTTATAAGGTTTTCAATGTGAAAATATAAATTTTCAAGAACAATAACCTTATTAATGATTTCATGGTGTTTCAAAGGGGTAAACATCCTTTTCTATAGGTTTCATTAGGGTAAAAGGACAATTCATTAAGCCTAATACATGAGTACATTAATTGATTAAGGGTGAGAACATGTTTCATAAGGGTAAGGTCCTATGTATTTATGTTTTTAATGGTAATAAAGGTACTACATAAGGATACTAACATCTATGTAAGGGTAAGTCTGAATTCCATAATGGTGAGTTGGCATGTAGGTAAAGGTAACCCAGGATTCCCTCTGCTTGAGTAAGGTTAAACAAGAGGTTGATTAATGGTAGTTGGATACATATGGGTAGTTTTATATGTGTACTAGATCACATAGGAGTACTTTATTAACGGTACTAGATCATGCATGGTGTCATATAAGGGTAAAATTGAGTTTTGTTAGGGTAGTACATGTGTTGTGTAAGGATAACCCAGACATTCTAAAGCATACATAAGGGTATCATGGATTATATGTAGGGGTATGAAGATGTTTAGGAACTAAATAAGAGTAAAATTTATACCAACATGAAAATAATTGGAGTTGTGTAAATATCAACCATGTTACACTTACATAATTCTTTTTATGAGGAAAACA
Organism: Viscum album; assembly: GCA_963277665.1. Lineage (NCBI taxonomy): Eukaryota > Viridiplantae > Streptophyta > Magnoliopsida > Santalales > Viscaceae > Viscum > Viscum album. The sequence continues at coordinate 184,195,531 of OY728133.1, read as the reverse complement.
TTTTTTCATAGTTTTCATTATTCTATCTTGGATCAACAATGTGACACATTTCAAATATTTTAAATGATAAAAATCATGGAATTAATTATTCATAATCATTTTAATCTGTAACTCATATATATATGTGATATTAAATACTCACCAATTATGAATCACTTGAAAAATAAAGATTGTGATTTTATATATTTTGTGGTATTTATAGTAGAGAACATGCATGTGGTTTGTTTTCATAAAAGAAAGATTGGTCACATTATTATTATTTTTCTTGATATCCCTTTGAAATTGGGAAGAATATAATTTCCTTCTCACGAGATCTATGAATAATTTTTTGATTAATCAAAATTGTTCATCAGGGTTCATGGAAAGAGAAAACCAATCATGTTATATATCATCATTATTCTAGGTGAAACATTATTGATGGATAAAAAATTAGGTCCAAATTCCATGAAATAATTCAAAATCAGTTAGTAAAACATTTCATCATATTATTTCTAGAAAGGTGATGAAAATTATTAAATTGATAATAACCCTAAATGATAGAAACCAATTTTAAAAATTATTCATATATACCTCAAATTATTTTGGCGATGGAAATTGGTATCACATGATGAATTGTAATTATTCCTAATGAAATAATCTAGAATTATTAAAATTGATAATAAGAATTATAATTGTTTATTCTCGAGTATCATAGTGAGGAAAACTGTTAATTTAGGTTACATTTTATCTATTTTGGAAATAAAAATGTTGGATTTGATTCTATGTATCTGTGAGGAACCTTGAACGTTGATGTGTTAGAAACTTTAAAAATATGACACATAATGAGTTGTTCATGGTTATATAGGTTTCTAATATATATTTTGAACCACATGTGGTGTTTTATCAATGATGTTGACCTTGATGACACTGAGTTTGGAATTTTCATTCGTTTTACATATCTTATATACACTTTTTAAGATGATATAATACTTGTGTTCATATAATTGATAGTTGTTCATGATTATTATCAAATGTGTGTATAGCTTGTGAGAACATTATCTAATACATGATTCCATTAGTTTATATTTAGCTTTTTTATTCATGTTTTATATTGATCACATGTATTGAATGATCCTAAATTACTTATGATGATATGTTATGATTTCTTTTGTGTTATACCCTATTATATGTGAGATTTTGGTATTGTTCTTAGATCCAATGGTTGGAAGATCATCATGACTTATTTATCCCATGGGGGGTGCACATCACTTCCAATGATAGTGATGATGGACCTATGTATAGGTTAGGGATGGAAGGATTACTGTAGGATGTTTTTTGATACATTCGATTCCTAGTGGATTCCAAAAAAATTCTATTACACAATGCCTAATAAATTTCATTTAGAAATATCACTTAATTAATACCATATGAGAAAACAAAACTCACTAGATTCCTAGTGAATATCGAGTAGTATGTTCAAACGATGTTGTGAAACATGACTATTATCCTTGTGGTTAGATATTGATTACCTCTGATACCTTGACATTCCTTCCATATTTGATCTAGAGTACATGTGGTTAGGGTTCAAGGTGTCTGGGTTAGGAAATATGTTCTCAGTTTTCGATTTGTTTCTTCTTGTGCATTAATTTTTTATTATGGAATACACTTTCTCACATGAGCACACCTATTAATGACACATTTGTGGGGTCCTACTGGGTTGTGTACTCAATCCATATTCAGTAATTTCAATAATATTGTATATTTCATAAATATAGATCTAAAAAAGTGAAAGGGTCCTATTGTGGATGGTTGAGAATAGGGGCATAGATCTAGTAGTAGACCAAGATGAACTAAGGAGGACCACACTATTTATTTATTATTCATCTATACTTTATAATCTGGTTTGGATTTCCACTTTCAAATTCATTTATACATGTAGGAAATGTATTCCCTATTGATTATTTTTTTCATGATACATTAATAATTATATAATATATTATTCTATTACTAATTTGATACATGACATGATACTGAGGGTATATTCTCCCCACAAATGGACTTAGATCCTCCATACTAATTGACAACCTCTTGCATATAGGGATGCATGCATTAGGTCATGTGACCCTATAGCTCGAACCTGGTGTTGGGGTCAGGTCGTTACATGTTTGATAATTTATCATCCTCAGTTGAATAAACACGTGGATTTATAATTTTTTAGAATTTTATATATTATTTATTACAAAATATCTAATCCATATAGATTTTTTGGATTATTTTTGCATTTTTAGTATAAAAATAACTAAAAAATTATTAAATAAAATTTCTACCTTTATATAATTTCTTACCTTGAATTATTGTCAAAAAAATTGGGAAAAATATTCATTCATTATATCATTACCCTTAAATATTTTAAAACCACTTTTTTTAACATTTATTCTACTTCCAGAATTGTTGCGTAAAAATTGCATATTATTTTTAATAATTATCCTATTAATTAATTTTTCAAAAATATATATTAATATAAATAATCATTATATTTCAAAACTAGTAATATATAAAACCATTAATAACATATTTTCTATATCATCATTATCATGATAATATTATTGAGATAAATATTTTTACTTTTTATACCTTGCACAGGCACTATTGAAACATCTTGATAATTAAAATGTTATATAATCTTAATATTTATAAATTTAAATAAAAATAATTTTTTAATAATTAAATTTTTCTCCTAAGTTGAGGATTGAAAAATAACTTCTGAAATATTATCTCAAAAAACTAATTTGTACTTTTCCAAGGATGTATAACCACTTCCTCAACATCCATAGTTATTTTCATATTTATCATAAAAAAAAATTATAACAATTGTATAATATCTATATGATATTTTCAACATATTATAATTTAAAATATATTTCATATGTTTACAAAACATTCAAGATAATTTTATAAATAAATAAAATAAAAATAAGTATAATTCCACTTAAACATAAATTAATATTTTAAAATGAAATTTGAATTTATGAGTATTAATTCACTTTTTAACCACATTAAATTTAATCACTGATTTTGAAAATAAATTGTTTAAAAAATTAAAATAATATAATTTAAAAAAAAACATTTATAAACTTTTATTCTAATCTTTAATAGAAATAGTTATTATAAATACAATTTACTACTTCATCTCACATATTCTTATTTTAAAAAAAATTTGAAAATAATTTTCAACTATTTTAGACATGGTTATTGAAAAGATGTTATTAATTATATTAAAATTTATTTATGAAAATTATATATTATATTTTTTTAAATAAAACTCTTGAAATAATATATATACATTTTTCGTTGATTTTTATTTTTCAAAAAATATTTATATCCTTGTTTTGTATCAAGACATAATATTTTTATAAGATACTAGAAATGGTTGATATCATTATAAATTAATATAATTAATATAATTATTAATATATAAGACACCATATAATAAATTAAATAACATAATAACCATTATCAAAATTGTGGTACAATAAATTTTCATGTTATGAAAAAATTATTTTTGATGGATTGTTCTGAAAAATATTACTCACCAATAAGAATTAAAAAAACCATGACTATTTTTAAAAAATATTTGGATATTAAATTACCTTGTAATATAGTATATATATACTAAGTTCTCAAGATGCTATAGTCCATGCATATATATAAGTACATGAACTTATAACATTACATAATACGGAATTAAATGAATAATTCACATTGAGGATCTTTTCAGGTTTAGAGTTTTAGAGAATTAGGCCATAACTATTACATAACAACTTGAATATTATAAGTAGACACTACAACTAAGTATCCGTTTTTTTCATAAAATAAAAACTCTAAAAAAGAAACATGTCTACTTCTATATTTTAGATAGCATGACTTTTCGTTGATCTCATCCTTGACCCTATTCGTCTTTAATTCTGTTGGAAAACATTTTAAAAACGTCGGATGAGCATAAAAAGGTCAATAAGGGTTATAAAATAAGTAAGGAAAACATTATCCGATCAATAAATACAAATAAATGAAACAATATTTTTCAATCATAACATACCTTACGAAATCATATGATTTATGAATAACACACACAAATCATAAATCATAAAGGTTACTTGTGGCATACATATCGAACTTACATTATAGCTATCACAACTACATAGGGAGTTACACAAGGAATACCCATCACAATATATTCCCTAAATCTCTTAGGAGAAACATGATGTTTTCCTCCATCGTGTTACCTAATGCTTTAGTGAGCTATATCGTGCTCACCTTCCCTAGGTTTATCATGGAACCACCCGTATATGTAATCAATGCCCAATAACCATAACATAATAATAACTTAAAACACATGTCTTAGGGAATGATAACATTTCCACATTCCAATATATCAAATCAAGATATTTAAATAAACAATGTTTTATCAAATCATTTTCAAAACCATTTAAAAAGATATTTTTGAATCAAAGTGTCCCATAAAACATTGAAGCTTTAAAATGAATTATCATTTGAAAACATTAATGTCCATATAAATAAATCCTAAAACCCATTTTGAAAACATGGACATTAATGAGATATATTAAGACTAATCAATCATTAAAACATTTAAAATGATATTTTAGTTAAAGAGTTTTTTAACAAAAAGAGAGACTCTTGAATACAAATAATTGAAGAATAACTTTTAATCCGAAAATTATAATATCATGAGAATAAATGGATTCATGATATAATATGTCAATGGACAGTATATACACCATATAAGAGTTAATTTGTTCATAACAATAATGAAGTCTTAGTGGAAATGTAAATTGGGATGAAATCCCTTATAAAGATGGTATCCTTAAATTAAGGATAAATCAATCACATAATTATTTGTGGAAAATATAAATACACCCAATTTAAGTGGATATTAATTGTTAAAAAATCATAGGTCATTCAAAAATATTCATAGGATTACATATAAAATAAGTACAAGTTGAACCCAATGAATTGAAATTGGTTTAAGAAGTTCCCTTATAAAAATTCGACAGCCTAACTGCGTCACTTTAGAATTCAGAAAATGATTTGATGAGATAAAAAGGGTATCTCATCACTTGAACATAAACTTTACATAAATAAGGATATATAATAGGATTTCCCAACATTATAATATGTAAATTAAAAGACATAACAAAAAGAAGTCTTTTAAAAAGAGGATGGTGAAAGGTTCCCTTACCGATTTGGTAACTTACAAAACATGCGCCACAAGAATGAAGGATCATACAATGAAGATGTAAATACACATAAATGAAATTATATTACACAAATAGTACAATTATGGGCTGTACATACACCACCCATAATGAAATAATGGAAAATATATCATGAATCTAACGGGAATAAAAAGAGATATGAAACCCTTTACCATGCTGTAATCAATTTAGTCGTCTGACCAAAAGTTAATATCCACAAAATGAATCGTATAATATCATGAATATAATGAGAATAATGATAATCTAAATCATATGGAAGTAAACAATACACCACATCCAATGAATAAGTGGTGAACAATGCGAATCTCACCGAATTAAAAGTGAGATTAGAAAATCCTTTACCTTGTGTCTAACTTGACCAGTTCATTCTTTAATCTCTTGAATAATAAACTTATGTTATTTTATACTTTCTTAAGAAACTTTTTAAAGTTTATTATTCCTTTTATATTACTTATTATATTGATATAAACATTATGTAATCATTTAAGTTAATAACGGTCGTTTTGTCGATATTTGGTACTTGAGTAAAAAAAATGAACACCTTATAGTTACATGTTGTTCATCTGGTAAGATATAAATTATCTTCAGAATGATATTATTGATTTATATATCATATATATAATATATATCTAGTATATACATGTATTTATAATAATACATAATATTTAGAGGTAAGAAATGAAATGCACCTTTCATGGAGACGGTAAGCCGTACGTACTCATGAACGCTACTTCAATTTATATTTATTATATCAATGGAATTAAAAACATAATGATATATAGTTATATTATAATTACAGTATAATATCATATAAAATATTATTAACTCTATCCTTTTTATGTCCCACATAAGGCATTAACGAGTCATATCACTTTGAGGGGGCTGTAGTCCGCACTACCTCTAATGGGATTATCGTATTTACCCACTATGGATACCATAATGTATTTATGTAAATGTAAAAACTAAAGAATAATAATTAGAACATAATATATATCATATATAAATACAATTGATTCATAATGTCCACCATGAGAGGTGGTTGGAGATATTTGAACAATCATTGTTTCGTGAGGCGTTAGTTTTCCATCCACAGAAACATTAGGGTTTTCACCCATTAGATGGAGGTGTGTGTAAGTGTAGACCGAATCATCCTCATAAAAACATCCTAGTATATTTAGGATAAATGTTTTGTTACAAAATAAAGGAATAAAAAAATATTAGTCGTTGGAGAAGCAAAATAAAATAAAACAATTTAAGAGAAACTGTTACCATTAATTTGGGTAACTCCCTTTGGTTTCAACCAAAGGACTTATTGAAGTGCCTCATGCCCAAGGTAAGGATTCTAGGAGGAGGATAGGGATGTAGGGAGAATAATTATTAAGAGGTTGGATGACCCAAAAGGCTTGAGATGTGTCAGGAATTGGTTAGAAGTGGTCCCCTTTTATAAGGGAGAGGAGGGGCTCTTTAGGAAAGTGATCTAATATTATTTTATTACATAATCATATTCTATTTATAAAGGTCGAAAAATTATTAAAGTAGAATATAATATGAATCATAGTTGGAATAATATCATCTAATAGGAATTGGATAGGTTTTGGATGTTATTATAATATTTATAATCTTATTTATTTAAATCATTTATTAATGAGGTAAATACTACATCATTATTGTGTCACAAATAATTTAATTTATGTGATGTCTAAAAATAATAAAAAAACTACCATGATTTAGGAAACAGTTTTATTTTTCCTATGAATATTTATAGATGAAAATATAATTTATATAACACCATATAAGAATTAATTTATTAAAAGATTTGTGTTTATGTTATTTTTTCCTTTACAATAAACAAATTAATCTAAAGTGTCGTTATCTTTCATAAGTGGCTTCATGGGGTCCCAAAATATACCTAAATATGACCATGTTCGTCCATTTCACATCCAATAAGCATAAGACATGTGTTAAGGTAATTTTGAATTATTACAATATTCTTTTTACATTAAATTACCCTATATAACTTTATCTGTGGTAAATAAAAGTCAACAGTTATTATTCAGAAAAAAAAAATCATCTTATTGAACCAAATTTTACCTCTTGATAACAACCATGTATGTCGGATTTTTTAAATTCAATTCACAGAAGCGGTAAAATTTTATTTAAATGAAATCGTCATTTTTTTAACTACTACTTAGTGATTTCACTATTCATCAAAAATTGAAGTTTTTTTTGAAAAATACCAAAAATTCAGCCTAAGATTTATTTGATATTATGAATTAAAAAATATTTTATATTTGTATAAATTCAAAACATAGAAGTGTAATTAATTAATTTAAAATTAATTCACATCGTTAAAACAAATAGCGTGGTTTTAAGAAACAAAAACTATCAAAAGATGGACACTTGTTTATGTCCAATTTCAAAGTGAAATTAATTCCAATGACCAAAATTGTATAAATGGTTAAAATATATTATAATTAACCTTTAAAACCAATAAAAAAGATAGTCTAACCATATATATAAATTAGATTAAAAAACAATTTTGAATTAAAATACAATATTTTTCACTATTGATTAGAAAATGAACTTTATCAGAAAAATTTCGAAAATTTAATCAAAGTAAATTTTGATGTCCCCATTATGAAGAAGGATTTCATTTGGTAAAATAAAATATATTAAAGTGAGAAAAATTATATTTAAAGAGGGTTCTCCATTAAAAGGTGGTAAATCGGCCTTTTAATGTAAATTATGCTTAAAATTAGATTCATTCACATTTTAGGCCTATAACTTTTCTTGGATAAATGTATATACATTTAAAAAACATGTATAATCATATTATAGTTAGTTTTGTTCATTCCTTCCAATACAATTACTAGTATTTAACTACCATTTAAAATAATAGTAATATATTATTAGTGTGCAACGTAAGATTTCAAAAAACCCGTTGTTTCTTATTAGGAACAACATCGAAAATAGAAACCACATTAAAGTAAAGTTAATATTTAATTAAAAATTATTAATAAATATAAATTTTGAATTATTATTTATTTACCTAGGATGTTACATCCTTCTTCCCTTTTGGAAATTGCGTCTTTGCAATTTTCAAACTGTGCTTGGAAACTTCTTTAAAAGTCCCACATCAGAAAAGAGTCAGTAAAAAATCACTTTAAAAGAATGAAAGAAAAGTACAATGGTCAACCAAGATAACCCATACTAGGATTCGATGTAGGAATCCATGGATATGGAAGAGAGAACAAATGATCAATTTCTGATAGAGAGTAATAGAATACATGATTAGGAAAAAGTTAACCACCAGAAAATCACAAAATTATGATGTGTTAAACGGTCTTTGATTACCCAGTTGGAAACATAAACCAACAAAGTTTTTTGTTTTATATTCCTTTTCATAAATTGGTGGAATTCATTTACTACATAGAATAAGAACATAAGGAAATATACTTACGTTCATGTAGAGTTTTATCCTTTAAAAATTTTCTACCAAAATATTATCTTTTCTCCAATCAAAGTGCAATAAAAAAGACTTAGTCACATCAAAAACACAAGAATAATCTTCTTGATAATCACATAATCCAGAAAAGAAGAACTATATATTTCCCTTGTCTTTAGACATCAACTAAAACCAAAATTGTTTTTGTGAGATCAGATAACACCCAAAAAGGATAATCTTTTACAAAAAGAAAAACAACTCTTAATATCCAAAATTTTTCAAACAAAACCCAAAGTTAAACAAAGACCATTCAAAAAAACAACTTTCTGTAAAATTCTTCCAAAGTGATCCAAACTAATTTTGAAACCCAAATCTCATAAGGATTTAATTACTTAGTCTTCCAAGATAACATTTATCTATAAATTACAATAGTTACTCAAAATGTCTCATATTGAAAAGTAATTAACCAAATCACAAGTTCTCCATGATAAGCTAATCATTTTCATAAATAAACCAAATTGTCATATGTCCACAATTAAAACATTGATTCTTCCAAAATAAAATTTCAACCATTATTACACAATTGAAATTCATAGTATTCTATCTTCCTTAGGCATATAGTGTTTCCTCAAAAGAGAAAAAGTCTTCCACAACAACCTTTATCACTGAATCACAAAATCATTTTTCTATACTAAGTATATCCATTTGATAAAACATAAGTTCCAAAAATAAACTTATTCTTGTTCCATAAATACATTTTACTAAAATAATAAGTCATACTAACCTGGGACTTCAAGTAATCTAGTGGTAGGCGATGCACCCTTGTCTCCCTTCAGTTGTGGGTTATATTCCTATAGCCTTGTCGGATGCGACGGGTTATCACCCATCCTACAGGTTGTCCTATTTATAGAATTCAAAAATAACCCTAACATTGGTTAACATCAATGGTTTCTTTATACCTCTAATTTTCATCCAAAATCATTATGATCTCAACATCTTAATTCTTTAAGTCTTAATTCACCACCATATGATAAAATAAAATGATCCCAAAAAGAAGAAAATCATACCTTGATCATCGTGTCCATTTGTTTTCATCATCATTTTGTTCACGTAGGTTGAAGGTCTATTCATCGCAACAAGGATTTAGAGATCCTTCAAAATAATTTTCCTCCTCCATCCAAATACAACTTGTACAACATTAGTCATATGGGTGTTCACAGAAAAATAGTTTTGGAAAATAATCATATATGACATATAATTTCAAAACATCTGATAGAACATGATTTTGATTAAATAGTTGGACAAAATTTGAGTTAAAACAATCAATTAATGGTTTTTTTAAAATACCGTATGTATGTGATGAGAAACTATATTGTAAAGAAAATATAAATAGATTGCACATGGGTCTCCTTCTTTAGAAACTTCTTTAAAATCATAATATGTTCCAAAATCTTGTGATAAGGTAAAATATTTGAAAATTCCTTTATAATTTATACCTTTCCTAAAAATATGAGAATATTGTGAAAATAGGATTTGTCTTAATACAACCCATGATCCACGATGATAAAGAGGTATAGTGGAGGTGTTTTATATCTCAAAAAACTTCTTGAAAGTGATTTGTATGCTTGAAAAAGTTTCAAAATCATCCGAACATAACTTTGCAATATTTATTTCAAGAATGTCATCAGGAAGAGATAGGAATGTCATTTGAGATCATCCTCCTTCTATTTGTAATCTACATTCCTTGATCTGAAAAAGTTATAAAACAAGGATTTAACTGAAATAATAGACATAGGGAATAACCATGTGTCTAACAAATACTCCCAATCCCTAAAGTTGTCTAAATTGTCCTCTGATACCAAATATAAGGACCTGACATTATAAAATTACATAATATTGAATTAAATGAATAATTCACATTGAGGATCTTTTCAGGTTTAGTGTTTTAGAGAATTAGGACATAACTATTACATAACAACTTTAATATTACAAGTAGACACTACTACTCCGTATCCATTTTTTTCATAAAATAAAAACATTTAAAACGAAACATGGCTACTTCCATAACATAATCATAACATATATATATATATTCATTGTTTTTTATTTTTTAGAAAATATTTATATCCTTGTTTTGTATCAAGACATAATAATTTTATAAGACAATAGAAATGGTTTATATCATTATAAATTAATATAATTAATATAATTATTCAAATATAAGACACCATATAATAAATTAAATATCATAATAACAATTATCTAAATTTTGGTAAAATAAATTTTCATGTTATGAAAAAATGATTTTTGATGGATTGTTCTAAAAAATATAACTCCCAAATATGAATTAGAAACCTCATAAATATTTGATAAAAATATTAAGACATCAAATTACCTTGTAATATAGTATATATATACTAAGTTATCAAGATGCTATAGTCCATATATATATATATAAGGACCTGACCTTATAACATTACATAATATTGAATTAAATGAATAATTTACATTAAGGATCTTGTTAGGTTTAGAGTTTTAGATAATTAGGCCATAACTATTCATAACAACTTGAATATTACAAGTAGACAGTACTACTCAGTATCCATTTTTTTCATAAAATAAAAAATCTTAAAAAGAGACATGTCTACTTCCATATTTTAGACAACATGACTTTTTGTTGATCTCATCCTTGACCCTATTCATCTTTAATTCCTGTGGAAAACATTTCAAAAACATGGGATGAGCATAAAAAGATCAGTAAGGGTTATAAAATAAGGAAGGAAAACATTATCCCATCAATAAATAAAAATCAATGATACTATATTTTTCAATCATAACATACCTTTCGAAATCATAAGATTTATGAATAACACACACAAATCATAAATAATAATGGTTACTTATGGAATTCCTATAGAACATACATTGTAGCTATCACAGATACATAGGGAGTTACACATGGAATACCCATCACAGTATGTTCCTTAAATCTCGTACGAGAAACATCACGTTTACCTCTATCACATTACCCAATGCATTGGAGAGCTATCTCGGGCTCACCTGCCCTATGTATATCACAGAACCATCCATATATATAATCAATGTACAATAACCATAACATAATCATATCATATAACACATGTACAAAGGAAAGATAACATTTATAAATTCTAATATATCAAATCAAGATATTGAAATAAACAATGTTTTATCAAATAATTTTCAAAACCATTTAAAAATAGATTTCTGAATCAAAGTGTTCCATACCACTTTGAATCATTCAAATGAATTATCATTTGAAAATATTAATGTCCATATAAATATATCCTAAAACCCATTTTAAAAAAATACACACTAATGAGAAATATTTATAAGAATAAATCTTTAAAACATTTAAAATGATATTTTAGTTAAAGAGTTTTTTTAACAAAAAGAGAGACGCTTGAATACATTTAATTGAAGAATAAATTTTAATCAGAACATTATAATATCATGAGAATAAATGGATTCACGATATAATTTGTCAAAGGACATTATATTCACTGCATAAGAGTGAATTGGTGCATAACAACAATGAAGTCTTAGTGGAAATGTAAATTGGGTTGAAATCCCTTATAAAGATGGTATCCTTAAATTAAGGATAAATCAATCACATAATTATGTGTGATAAATATAAATACACACAATATAAGTGGATATTAAGTTTAAAACAATTAGAGGTCATTGAAAAATATTTATATGATTACATATTCAAGAAGTACAAGTTGAACAGAATAAATTAAAATTGGGTTAAGAAGTTCCCTTGTAAAAATTAGACATCCTAACGACGTAACATTCGAATTAATAAAATGAGTTGATGAGATAAAAAGGGTATATCATCACTTGGTGATAAATTTTACATCAATAAGGATATATAAGAACATATACCAAAATTATAATATGTAAATTAAAAGACATAACAAAAAGAAGAATTAAAAAGAGGAGGGTGAAAGGTTCCCTTACCGATTTGGTAACATACAAATCATGCGCCGCATGAAAAAAGGATCATAAAATGAATATTTAAATACCTATAAATGAAATTATATTACACAAATAGTTCAATAAGGGGTAGTACATACACCACAGAAAAGTAAATATTTGAAAATATAGCATGAATCTCACGAGAATAAAAAGTGATATGAAACCCTTTACCACGTTATAATCAACTAAGTCGTATGACCAAAAGTTAATATCCACCAAATTAATCATATAATATGATGAATATAATAAGAATCATGATATTATAAATCAAATGTAAGTACACAATACATGACATGAAAGGAATAAGTGGCGAAGAATGGAAATCTCACGGAATTAAAAGTGAGATAAGAAAATTCATTACCTTGTGTCCGACTTGACTCATTCGTTCCTTAATCTCCTTTATAATTAACTAATGTTAATTTATACTTTCTTAATAACATTTTTAAATTATATTATTCCTTTTTTATTAATTATTATCATTTTAAAAACATTATGTAATCATTAAAGTCAATAACAGTCGTTTTGTTGATATTTGGTACTTGAGTACAAAAAATCAACACCTTATAATTACAAGTTGTTCATGTGGTAAGATATCCATTATCTTCAGAATGATATTAATGATTTAGATATCATATATATCATATATATCCATTATATAAATGTATTTATAATATTACATAATATTTAGAGGTAAGAAATGAAATGCACCGTTCTTGGAGACGGGTAGTCGTACGTACGCATTAACACTACTTCCATTTCTATTTCTTATTTTAATTGAATTCAAAACATAATGATACATATTTATATTATAATTTGATTATAATATAATATAAAATATTATTAGCTCCATCCTTTATATTTCCCACATAAGTCATTAATGAGTCATATCACTTTGAGGGGGCGGTAGTCCGTACTTCCTCTAATGAGATTATCATATTTACCCACTATGGAAACCATAAAGTATTTCTATAAATGGAAAAAATACAAGAGAATAATGGAAAAAATATATATCATATATAAATATAGTTCCATCATAATATCCACCATGAGAGGGGGTTGGAGGTATTTGAACAATCATCGTTTCATGAGGCGTTTGTTTTCCATCCACAGAAACATTATGTTTATCACCCATTATATGGAGGTGTGTATATGTGTAGTTAGAATACTTCTCATAACAACGTCCTAGTATATTTTTGATAATGGAATTGTTACAAAATAAACTAATAAAAATATTTTAGGGGATGGAGAAGTAAAATAAAAGAAAACAATTTAAGACAAATTGTTACCTATAATTTGGGTAACTCCATTTGGTTTGAACCAATGTACATATTGAAGTTCCATATGGCTAAAGTAAGGCATCTAGAAGGAGGATAGGGATGTTAGGAGATTAATTGGGCAGAGTTAGTATGAGACAAAAGGCTTGAGAGGTGTGAGGAATTGGTTTGAAGTGGTCTCCTTTTATAAGGGAGAGGAGGGGCTCTTTAGGAAAGTATTATAATATTATTATATTATATGATGATATTCGGTTTATAAAGGTCCAAAAATCATTAACGTAGATGATAAGATGACTCATAGTCAAAATAATACCATCGAATAGAAATTGGAATGGATTTGGATGTTATTCTAATATTTATAATCTTATTTATTTAAATATTTTATTATTGTGCTAAATAATACATCATTATTGTGTCATAAATAATTTAATTTATGTGTTGTCTAAAAATTATAAAAAAATAAAACGATGTATGAAAACGTTTTATCTTTCCATTTAATATTTATAGTCTAAAATACAATTTATATAACACCATATAAAAATTAATTTACTAAAATATTTTTGTTTTTGTCATTTTTTCCATTACATTAAATTAATTAATCTAAAGTGTCATTATCATTTATAAGCGGCTCCATGGGGTCCCAAAATAGTCCTAAAGATACCCATGTTAGTCCATTACCCATACAAAAAGTTTAGGATATCTGTTAAGATAATTGTGAATTATTACAATATCATTTTTACCTTAAATTACCCAATTTACCGTTAACCGCGGAAAATAAAAGTCAAAAGATATTGTTCATAAAAAATTATTTTCATCTTATTGAACCACATTTTACTTTGTTATGACAACCATGTATGTCGGATTTTAGAAATTATATTCATAGAAGTGGTAAAATTTCATTTAAATGAAAAATTCAGTTTATTTAACTACTACTAAGTGATTTTACTAATCATTAAAAATAGACGTTTTTCAGAAAAATACCAAAAATTATTCCTAAGATTTACTTGATATTCTGAATTCCAAAATTATTTCTATTTTTCTAAATTCAAAACATAGAAGTGGAATTAATTAATTTAAAATTAATTCCCCTTGTAAAAACAAATAGCATGTTTTTAAGAAATAATAACAATCAAAAGATTGACACTTGTTTTTGTCCAATTTCAAAGTGAAATTAATTCCAATGACCAAAATTGGATTAAATAGTAAAAATATATTCTCATTACACATTAAAACCAATTAAATGTATAATCTAACCATACATATTAATTATATTAAAACATAGTTTTGAATTAAAATACAATATTTTTCACTATTCGTTATAAAATGAACTTTATCAGAAAAATTCGAAAAATATACACAAAGTAAATTTTGAAGTTCCTATTATAAAGAATGATTTTATTTGGTCATGTAGAATGTATTAAAGTGACCAAAATTATATTTAATGATGGATCTCCATTAAAGGGTGGTAAATCGGCCTTTTAATGTAAATTATGCTTCAAATTAGATTTATTCACATTTTAAGCCTCTAACTTTTATTGGATAAATGTAAATAAATTTTACAAACATATATACTCATATTGTGGTTAGTTTTGTTCATTAATACCAATACAATAGCTAAGAGTTAACTACCATTTAAAAAAATAATTTTATATTATTAGCGTGTGGCGTAAGATTTCAAAGAAACCTGTTGTTCTGTATCGGGTGTGCTACCGAACATAGAAGCCCCATTAAAGTAAAATTAACATTTAATTAAAAAATATTAATAAATTTGAATTATGGCGTATTCTTTATTTACCTGGGATGTTACAATATATACCTTCATTAATTCATCATAACACATACCATATCTAATAGAATAGAAATAAAGAGGGATCAATCAACAATTTGTTCTCAGGATGACCTATATATTTTGGAAAGCACATAAAAATAAATTCCTAACATGTTAATCATTTAGGGTAACCAACTCAAGTGGTTGTTCATGTGAAATAATAAGAAAAAATTATATATATATATATATAACCACATAAATCCTAACGTAAAGTTCATCCCAGAACTAGAACATCTTTATCACACCTACTTGAAAATGTCACTCCATTCTATCCATCTGGCACCAAAAACAACCGCTAAAACTAAGGAATCAAATATTCCCACTATATCTCCATAAATCAAACACATATCATAAATAAAATATCATTTTATCTTATCATTTATTAATTCTATATTTAATATTTTTTATCTATATTACATTAAATAACCCATATTTAATATTAAACCAATAAATTAATCAATAAGCCCCATTTATCAAAACAATTAATTTCCGTCAAAACCAATATATTTATTTAATAAGCCCATAAATTCCTAAAATATAACACATTACCCATTACCAATTCCATTAATTTCATCATCATTACATTTTATCGATAAAGTGCAACACATTTATCAACAGTTAAATGCTTAATCATATAAACCACCTAAAACCCAGGACAATAGCTGATGTACCATCCAAAACAAACCGCCAACAAAAAATTGCTTCTATTCCAACATCAACTGAAAAAAGTAAACCACATCAACAATGCAACCTCTAAATGATCACTTCCATACCATATGAACTTCAAAAAATCAATCACAATAACCCCCACCACAATGACTATAACCACATCTAAAATAAACACAAACCAAAATTTTAATTCATCATAAATATTTCATAAAATCATAAAAACATATCTCCACTATGATTTATATAAAATTAATGCCACATATTAAGCATAATAATATCAATAATTATTTCAAAAAATTTTAAATCGCCAATTTGTTTCCATATTTAGGTGATTTAAAATTTATGATAGGTGACTCAATATTTCTCATTAAAGATGAATATTTATATCATATATGTAATAAAAAATTAGAAAATAAAAAAATAAAATATATATATATAGAACATAAAAAATTTGAATCACCCATTATCCCTTTCGAATTTCATAGTGTGATTGTAATCTTGACTAGGATAACCCATACCATTAACAAAATTAAAAAACATTTTAAATTAAAAAATTAAATTAATTAAATAAAGAGAATTTTTGAACCTCTAACCTCAATATAATCATCTACCATTTATTGTATCATAATGAGGAATAATGAATTATTATGTTGACATAAACACCCAAGAAAATTTCTCAATGGTCTATAGAACCCCAATATCCATAATAACCAATGACCTAATACAGATATAATGAAATCCAACCTACTATAATAATTTCTGGGAAAGAATATAAAAATTAGAGATCTGTCAAATTATGGAAACAATTGGAGAGGAATCACCTTGGATTACAAGAGGTTGATCGATTATACCCCCAGGGAAAAAACTAGTAAAGGATAGAAAACATTCCGAATAAAATACCAATGATTTCCTAAATTTCAAATAAATTCATAGAAATGGAATAATAGTTTTATATGAATAAAAAATTTAATAAAAAATCTAGAAAACACATGTTGATAATAAAGTTGAGATGGTAAAAATGTAAAAAAATATTAATCTAGTTTCCATAGTATGATATCGTCTGTATCTCTGGGGTAAAACCACCTTAAATTAGATATAAATAATGAAGGAATTTGTGAAATTAAGGTAGTTATTTCACAATGTTTGGACCTTTATAAAATATCATACTATAAATTCTACATGCATGGAACAATGAAACTAAAAATAGAACAACCATGGAAACATATTAGAAAATCCATCATGGTGAAACATACCATATATAATATTAACACATGAAACGTCACAAATATAACCAAAACCATCATGACACAATATCCATCACAAAATATTAACCATAAAATATACTATGAAAATATCAATTCCATAGAACAACACACCATGTTTCAAAGGAACTCCTTCAACTAGATAAAAAAACTCTTAAAAATCATAGCTTCGTGTTTGAGCAACAATATTAATGTCACTCTACCAAATAACCCATTATTAAGAAATGAACCAACAAATAATAATCCCACTTCTTCAATCATATAACCATGGTGAAATTTCTAAGGATAATGGTAATATTTAAGTTGATAACTAAAACAGTCTACTTAAAATCCATCAAAATCCAACTAAACCTCTTCTCACCATATCCAATTCTCAAATGATAAAAATTAATATCAATTTAAATTATAGAACAATACATTATACACATATTATATGATTCTAATACTTGATAATAAAAATCAATCTATAATGAACATTATGTCTATGAAACCCAATCAATTCTAAGAGATACCTATTAAAAACCACACACCACCAAAATACTACACAAAGAAAAGATAATAAATCTCATTCATATCAGCACATAATCAACCATGTCAAAATTAAGTTAGTTAAATATTCAAAATATATCTGGATACTAGGAACATAAATATAAATCACATTCCCCATGTAATATTGTCCAATCCATTATGAATTCACAAGACACAGAAAAAAGTAAATGGTTCACACACATAGAACATTCTCATGATGACACAGGATTTTTATTAGATTCGAAGTGAATTTTGTGTCTTCCTCAACATTAAACACTCCCCATTCAATGATATAAGGTTCATTATGAAGATTATAATTACAATGAGTTACATGGAATGTGTCATGGATCAGATCCATCTATGGGAAAATATATCATCCATATGGCACCCCAAAAATATATTCTAACATATTGAATGTACTGATAAGCTAATCATAAATATTACATGGTTGATTTAATCTATATTTATCATGGTGAGGAGAAACCATATAGAACACCTGATCCTTAACCTCAAACTCTTAGGTACTCCTCATTCAGTAAATATATTTATTTTTACAGTCTTACAACACCACCATATACTCAAAAATAACATGCACCTTCTTGATCATGATCCATATAACACTCCAATGTTTTATTTTTGGTATCTACTTAAAAAAAATTAGTTTATTTGATAGCTTACTTTTCATTGAACACCTTGTTTATGTGAACCCTGATATGACATTAAATATTAACATGACCATTGGGATAATAATGTGACAATTAGGAATGGTAAACAGAACAATTGAATAACAAACTCACCTATAAATGTTTTAAAAAATTAAATATCTCATAAATAAAAATAAGTTATATTCACATCAAGGAATAGATAAATAAATGTTTTAAAAATCATAAATTAATTGTTGCTATTTTATGGAATATAAATGTTAATTTACAATGTTATGATTAATATAATTATTTAAAATAAAATTTATTTTCCTAAAATGGATTCCTAAATACATATTTTGTTGTATTATAATTATAATGTAATTTTATAAGACCAAAAATAAGTATTCAATTTTTAATAAAACCAATTATAGTATTAATTTTACTATTTTTGAATAAATGATTATTTTAATTAAAAATCAATATTGTCATATAAAGAAATTTATTCTCATAAAATAGATTCTATTTTTTAAATATTCATGTTTAAAAATAGTTATGGTTATTTTTTAATATTTTTCTAAAATAGTTCAATTTTTAGTAAATAGTGAAATACGGTAATTTACAGTACTTAACAAATACCTGAATTATTGTGTCCTATATTATTTATGTATGAGGTAATAACCCATTAGTTCAAAATAATATCCACTAGTTACTGTAATTCATAACTAAAATCATCACTATTGATAGTCTTGATCAATAATAATATACTAGTGAATAAAATAATAAAAAACACCCCTCTCCTCCCATTATAAATACCATCCATCGCCACCACTTCTCCTAAAACCTTATAATAAATGAATATTTACTAAATTTTTCCCAATTAACTTACCAAACCTCTTCCCCATTTCTATTTCCTTCTATTATTACCAAAATACCAAATCCATGTTTCTTAAGATGGCCCCCAAGGGGACGATATTCGAGAGGTAAAATCATCATTCTTTCTATTTTAATTTATTTTCCATTCTTATACTCTCATAACCTCTCAAATGAAATGTACTATGGTAAATCTAGTATGTTATATATGTATTATAATTTAATTATTCTAATGGAATTCCCATCATCAAGTCACTTCTCTCTTAACCTTTTATGTAAAAATGAAAATATCATTCCTGAGGTGTCGATTCACCGCCATCATGGATGATGTGTTTTTATTTTTCATTACTGAATTTAAGGCCATTCATAAAAAAATATTTATGGTTACAATATATAATAATATTTTAATCAAAACTTATTTAATATTATGGAACAATTAGATAAACATTATATTAAATAAAACGATACTTGTTTTTGATGGTCTTAGAAACCACAAAATTAAACTCATATTTTGTAATTAAAATCTTGTCTAATGAATCATAATCATACCAAATAACCAAAATAAATATGAGTGATATTTAAAATCCATGAAGTATATTAATATTATTCCATTCCACTTCTATATTTTTTCTTCCATTTGACAAGAACTCCCATAATTATACATAAGTGAACCAAGTATAAAACCATGAAACGTGCACTCCCGGGATAGTGAAATTAAAAATTATAACACAACCAAATGAGAATAAATTAACTAAATAAAATTTTAATAAATAAAATACGTGTTTAATATGTTCTTAATTAAGAATTTTATGGATCTAATTTTATTATCTTGGACATTAATAACTATTGAGAAACACTTGCAGGTAAAAGATAATTGGTTTCACATCTCACTATTATTTCTTTGAGATATGATTAATTCACCACTTATTTCATTCTAGTAGTGTATGTATAAATCCCCTTTTATTTATTATAATTATTTTATTAATATTTCATTAAATATGTACATTTATTATATCATTTTAATGATTATTGACTTATTCTTATAACATTTTTACATACATTGATTATATTGAATGTTTTTTAACTAGTGGAATATTGATAAATCTGTATCCTCCAATAAATACATATATTTTGATAAGGCTTATTTATAATGAATTAATTTGAAATATGAATAATTCTTTGAAATTTTAGTGACATGTTTGGCATATCATAATATATTTTCTCGATGAGTTTATGGGTATCAGGAGACAAAATATTTTGAGCCAAACCCATTTCATTTGTTTTAAAGAAGAACAAAATATGATTCTAAAAATAGTAATAAATTCTATATAAAATGACTTTATGACAGTGGTTAATGTGCCAGATACATGACATAAAATATCAAATAATTTATTTCATTCAATATTTTTTTATTAATATCCATGTGATTTTCACTATGACCAAATCTATAGATTCATTGTCATTCATTATTTATTGATTAAATGCAACATGTTTTTCATTAATATACCATTTTATATTTATTATTCCTGATATATTATGGTTAAATTACTATTGATTCAGGTTTCTGGTCTATATAACCCATACTAGTCATTTGATCATATCATTTTATTTGTTTTACTTCCTACTGTTATGAAGATGAAATCCTTGAATAAATGTTCAGAAAACAATTTATTTTCCTTTTTTATTTTCTATGTTTAATTACCATTATAATAAGGGAACCATGAATGTATCTAGTTCTTAAATACTACTAATCTTACTGATAATTGGAGATGTGATATGTTAAATTTATTAAATTGTAATAAAATAAAATCCAAATATGGGATACTTGGTTCTAGCTTCGTACACATTACACCACATCTGTACTAAGGAAAACTGACTCTTGAACCTTGGTCCAACATAATGAAAATCATAATGGAATCTTATAAAACACCTATAATATATTTATGTCAATGTAAAAATGGTAGTTATTATTATAAGTAAACTCAACTAAGGAAAAATTAGTCACCTATTAACTACAAAAGTCTAGAACAATTGAACCCAATCTAGATTGCATTTTCTAGATCATTCTTTGAATCATATATTTTTTACAGAGATAAAATGAAATGATAATTCATACCTAAAAGATATATAAATATATAAACCACTCTAAAATCTAGATGTAAACCATGGATTAAGATCCTGAATAATCAAACTCAAAACTTCTCTAAAATCTATAGGACCAATAAGGACCATGGAGCATTTCTATCTCATCAACATAATACCCTTCCTTCAAATCCACAACACTCAAGTCCTTGATTTCTAATAAATGAGTCAATTTCTCCAATATATCCACGATAACCCAAATATAATCACCACCTCATATTGATAAAGGGAAATAAGTGATGAAATATATCAATATCACGTCTCACATTCACTCTATAACATCTAATGGATATAGAGAGATTCCATAAATATGATGTTTTTCATTCACTCACTAATAGACAAAACATTGTGTCACCCAATCATTTATGAATTGCATCATACCTGTCCACTAGAAATAAATAATTACGGTATGGCACATCTTGGATATGATATGATTAATAGCCAACGGTGATCTTTAAGCACATGGAGTAACAAATCCCGAATAACTAATGGTACATATAGATTTTCATTAAAAACATCACAATTTGATCATACATTGACCATACTTTAAAACCACTAACATAAATGATACAATCACACCAACCCATTACCTTCAAATAACCAAATATTAAATAATAAACATGTTGTAATGTGGATTATTATAAAATCTATACCACTAGATTCATTTATATAAAGACATAGATATAAAATATACTAATCCACTCTCTAAGAATCCCCAAAAATTAAAACATATTACCCTTATGAAATATTATACTACACATTAACACTATAATTCCTTTTTCCTAGTGTACAAGGTAAATATAAGTAATACACCAATAATAAATCCACCACCTACTATTGATGTAGACTAAAATCTCACTGAAAAAATGATATACCTAAAAGAAATTTGATCTATTAAGAAAAAATTATTAATTTAGTGATAAGTTAATGTCACTATGTATTTAGTGTAGACAACACTGGTGAAAAATAAAGATCCTGATTAGAATAGTTAAACTCATGAGGGTTAATTATTGAATCCCACCTGAGATCACTAAACATTGATACAACAATAAATATTTAAAACTGAGGTGGTAAGTATCAATGAAAACCTCAAAACATGACTTTCTCCTTTGAAATCTGAAAGAAAATAGTTCCTATTTAGCTCTCATTTTCATTGAAAAATTATGTTTGAAAATATTTGTTACAAATAAAGGAATGTTTCTTTATTTTCAATACTATAAAATTGATCATAATCTAAGATAAATCAAACATAAACATCATAGAATATAATAAAATGCAAATGAAATTGAGGACCATTGTAACATTCTTTGGTGATTCCCAAGAAACAACTTCTTTGTTGTTTGAAGGATCGGCCAAAAATCCTTAATAGGACACAAAAATCCCAATATTGAATATAAGAATAGTACATTTACAAATTCTTATATATATAATGGTTTCTATGTACACCCATATTATTAATTTTATACTCATCTAGATCCTCCAAAGACATCGAGTGCACAAGGATGTCAATGATAAAAAATACCATTAGCTCATGAAACACAGATTTCATTAGTCCCTTGAAAATACAATAGGTTTTTTTAAAACTAATTACATAATCATGATCTAAAAGTTCCTAAAATAACACATGTAGGTTATAATATCCCCATAACCCTTATCCATGATCCTGTGCTAAAAACAAAATCCATAAATTTTTGGATTTTATATTGATAAATGTGGCCCAATTTTACTTACCAAAAACATAAAACATCAAATATATATATTGGATCACATAAATACCCCAAACCTTTAAGTTTTTTAGTTTCAGATAATTATGATAATATCATATATAATAATACTCATGAATTTTTGTGATCATTTTCCCCATTATACTGAATGTTTTATCCATATTAAGTCACCATCTTTGCTCCCAATCATTATTAGACCTTTTATAAAACATTCAAAAACATGGGATGTGTAACGAAATATCAGTAAGGTACATAGGGGAAAATAAATACATTAATCCATTTCAAAACCATGAGAACATAATATAGTGTTCTCCATTATAATAATGAACTTTAAGATAAAATAATCATTTACTTACAAGTGAAATCATATTTAATGCCCAATGTTTTTCAGAAAAGGCTTTACAAGAAAACATAATGGCCATATCATAATAATGAGTGTTTTTCATAAAATTTAAAAACCCATAAAAATTATTTTATTAGAAAAACATTTTACCCCTAAAATGGATAAATAATTAATTAAAAAATATCATTATCATACCTTTTGAAATTAAAATATGTTGTTAAAAATAAATTAGTAAGAATAGAAAAGACATGTAGGTACCATGGGACATCATCTTATTTAAACCGAGAAGAGATCCCTTAAAAGGAAATAACGTTCATGGTCAATTATAAAATTAATTCCCTAGAAAAAATTATAATTACTCAATGCATTGGAGAGCTATATTGGAATCTCCAACCATCAGATCTATATCAATATCAATATTTATTCTTAAACAATTTTCACGTAAAATAACATTCATGAGAGACACTTTCATATACATCATAAAATTATTAAAAATATCCCTTTAATCCTGTAAGAAACACATTTTTGGATATTGATGTATCCCATTTATATAAACTCCATTATCAAAACTAAAATACCCGGTAAAAATGAAATATGGGTTTTCATTGTAGAAAATATAGAATATTATAATGGAATACAAATAGAAAATATTTGTTTTGGCAGTGGGAAAATCCATTTATTTCATATATACTAAAATAGACCAATGTTTTTTATAAAATAAGTAAAAATATATTATTTAAAGACATTATAAACCAATTTAAAAAGAGACAAAAAATATCTCGTTTAACTGATTTATGTTAATATAAATACATCTATAAAATAATTTTAAGAATATAGTCATGGAAGAAGAGGGTTAAAAAATAAATATTTAAAACATTAAAAATAAGGTTTTTAAGATAAATTTTCCCTTACGACATGATAACTTATAATCTAATAAAACATTGAAGGAATGAAATTGGAATGGATTTTTAAATAATTTAATTTCATAATTGAATCAGAAGATAAATTTTTAATGTAGTTTGTACACAATAAAAATAAACTGAGTTGTGAAATTGGATTAAGACTCAAAGGAAAGGAATTGAGAATATAAATCCCTTTCCTCGCCTCATAAGTTTTCTCTTAAATTATTTAACACCATTTATTTAGAAAACACACCTTGGGTTACACGTTAAGCCTTTTGGGGTTGTTTTTTGATTATACCAATCTAACTAATTCATGGAGAGGAATGTTAAGAAGGGAATTGGATAAGGCATATCCAATTTTGAGTACTAATAATTTGTGTGGAAGAGTGGAGAGGAGGTTTCATTATATAATAGATGAGATGGGAACCCTTGGAATTACATGTATTAAAATAATATAAATTAAATATCAAGATCATGTTCAACGAAAATAATATAAATAGAAGATATGGTGAATATGATTCAAAATACTGCCATTAAATAAAATTTGGACAAGTTTATGTGATGTTTTCATAATTATCTATTGGTTTTAAACCATAATTAACTCATTTTATGATTACCATGATATTAGAGTGGTTTTCACATTAAGTGTATAAGATGTTACTCTAAAAGGAAGAAATATAGTTAAATAAAAAATGGATGATATTTTAGAACATAACCCTTTAACATATCGAATGATCGGATTTTATGAATTTTAAACTATTTATTGAAATATTACTTAACATAATAAACCATTATGTTTAATTTTAGGACTATTGAATTAGTTTGACTTTAATGACATCAAGATAGTAATGGAATTATAATATGAACATTTAAAACATTAATAATATGTAATATTTATCTAAAAACCCATGGTACACAATAATTCATCAAAATTTAAATACACTTAATATTTTTATAAATCATTTACATGACTTCTATTCTCCATGCAGCAGTACTGTATCAGTGTTGTGTATGCATTAAGGAAACTATTTCATGACTAAATTTTAAAAATAAAATACCATGATAAAAAAATTTATAATATTTTAAATAACCATTTATAACCATAAATAACCCATTTTTATCCCTATGAGAAAATGGTAAGGATATTCGAATAAAGATAATTGAATATTTTTTATTCTTTATTTAAAATCATAATAAGTTCATTATGAATTGAAATTTAAAAAAATCTATATTTTATAACCTTTCATTGTAATTTTTGAAAAAATATCGAATAAAATAAATTCAAGTACTAATGTTATTTTTAGTCCTTATCACATTAATTTTATCCTCAATTACCATATTTAACCTAATTAAGGTGAAAAATATTAATTAAAATTACTATTAATAATCGAAAGAAATAAAATGGAAAAAATTTAAAAATTTAATCTCATAATTCTAGATATATAATAAATTTTTAAATAAGAACCTTCTGGAGGAATAAAAAAATTAAGATTATGGTGTAAAAGCACAATGAATTTTTTTAGAAGATTATATTTTTATAAAAAAGTAGCATACTACAAAATCAGGTATAATGATGACTCATATATAATTAATAAGACTATTTATAATTAATGTTTAATTAAGTTAATTTATGAATAATTTGTATATTAAAAAATTTTTATTTATTGAAAATAAATTCCAAATTTAAAAAATAGGTTTTCTTCACTATTCATAGAAATATAATTTTTTAAGGAAATTCTAAAAATATTATCCTATGATAATATTGATATGATGATTTAAAAGTGATATCCTTTTTATGAAATTGAATTTCTAAAATTTTCAGAAATTTATTATAATATTCTATCACAAAAATCAATAAAGGCCATGTTTGAATAAAGCATATTTTTCATGAATAAAATCACTTTTCTAAAAATTAAGTGGTTTTTTACAAAGAATTAAGAAAAAAATGGTATTGAGTTTGACAGTTTTATTGATATTTCATTATTAAGTTACTCCTATTATTGATTGTTTTCTTTTATAGTATCTGTTAATAATAGAGACCCACCTTTTCATAATTCATTTACTCTAATTCATACATAACAATTCATCAGCTATGTTATAATGATCACACTTAAAATATAGTTATATTGTTGTTAATTTTATCATGGATTTTTTTTGGTATATGATATCAAACAGAATGATCTTTTAAAACATCAAAACATTAAAAATGTACTTTTTAGGATATCTTCCTCTTTCATCCTCATTATATGGTATCTATATAATATATTAATCATCTAAAACCATGATTCCCCTTACAAATATTAATAATATCATCTATCATTAATAGTGGGTAATGTTTCTTGACCGTCACATGGTTCGGAAAATTATAGCCTATACAAAACCTCGAAATACCATATGATTTTTTAGATAATTACACCTTAGGACCTCAAGGCGCCATACTAGATTAAATGAATCCCTTTCTACATCAAATCATTTATCATAATCATTTTCTATTTCAACTCAAAAGTTTTAATCTGATAAAACATGATTAAAATCAGTGAAACACTCGATTGAAATCAATCGCAATATTAATGTCACATTAATGGGGTCAAAAGAGAAACTTGCATGGGGTAAATCTTGGTACTCCTTGATAATTATTCAAAACAAATTTTTAAGCACATATAAAAAACTGAAGAATAAAACCTTAGGGAGTGATTAATGTGGACATGAACAACTAAGGCTTGTCTAATGATCTTTATTATCAATAAAAACTATTAAATAGCATACCACATCAAAGAAAAATATATTATATTGATGAAACAAATTGGAATAAACATAAATTACAAACAATCCATGATATTAATGACATTATAAGATTGTATATGAAGTTAGAGTAAATCAAGGAATGATTTATGTTGACCCATCATCAAATCACAACCCCAAAACACTTATAGTAAACTTGATTAAACTCTAAATAGCATATTCATGCTTAGTGTAACTATAAGTCTCACTTCCATGAGTCTCACAGATTAGACCAAGGAAGGTATAATAAATTAATATTAATTTCCTAAAGAAAATATAGTGAAATTAATGGATGAATATAACTAGATGGTACCTCATATTATCACTATTCTGCCTAGAAAAATTATCTCCCTGAAATGTAAATGAGCATGAAACACTCCTCTTACTCACTGGCCCAGTAGATGGCCACCTCCATGACCATTATCATCTTTATATCCATGAGGAGGAATGAATAAATGAGAATATCATCTTCTTTATCCATCTTGTTTCAACTGTTAGAAGGATTAATGACCCTACTATTGATAATCCTTCAAGAAAAAAAATTACTGAGGATTCACTAGAAGCTGACCACATATCATATACTAACCACTAATGGTGGTCAGGCACTAAAACCATTAATCTCTATGTTCTCCACAACTAAATCACACTAAACCAAAAAACATGGTAGATTACATAGGACTAACAGCTCTAAAGACTGATAAAAAAGATTCTAGCACCAACAATCTACCTTAAAAAATCTCATTTCCCTAAAATTAAATATCCTTTATCTCTATATCCACTCTCAAAAAATTTATGATAACTCCCCTCGTGATATTATTCAATATATGAATGCATCATTCGGATTATCTTAGAATATTCTAATACCATGAGGTATATCGGTAAGGGAAATGGGGTGACACGATGTTGGATTAAAGGATTTAGAAGCTCTTCCAAATTCCTAGATATGTCCTCTTAATCAAGAGTATGGTAAAGATAATAACAATTAATTTCCCCAAACTAGATCCCAAGACCATGAATTCTTGGGATCCTTTATCTAAGGGTAATAAACTCACACCACTTCAGCAAATTCATCATCTAAGATAAAAATTATTCAATAAAATGCTTCCATAAATATTCCTAGGAAACATATAAATCCCTTCAAAAAATTTGGAACAAAACCCAACATATAAATTTAATTCCTATCATCTAACTAATTTATAATGTGATCTAATACTCCTTTCTATCATGGATCTTAATGATTTTAATTTCAAGATCCTCTAAAAAACCTATCTTATGATCATAGACACTCCACATGTTATTATCCTAACTTTGATATTGAAACTCAAAAAATATATTTCTCCGTGACTCACTATTATAAGTTTTGTTAAACCTCTTATGGTCAACTGGGGAATTCACCTATACCTCAAAAAATGATCCGCTCACAGATGATGGACACTAGTTTTCTCTACATTAAATAATAAATGAATTCTTAACACAGAAAATATATAATATTACGTAATATAATATAATTATATTTATCTTATATTCCAATAATTACACCAATTAAAGAACATAGATAGATAATCAAGATACTCGTACTTATCGCAAGTCTCTACCTCACAATTAGTATAATCTCCCAATGCATTTATAGTAAGTTTAATTCCCATATATTAGACTAGTGGGGGCCCTAAATGTATGTGTCTAAAAATGTCACCATTTCTATCTTATGGGATTCTTTTTATAATATTATAACCCCACAAAACCTATGAATCATCACTTTTACCTATCTCTGATATCTATCTTAACTCTTAAATATATCTCTGATACAACTCGTTCACATCCTTCCCCCATTGATACCCCTTTTGGTCTAGTTATGAAGTTGATTATGACCCCCAAATCCCACCTCTAATAGGTTGGGGCATGACAGTATCATTGAGATATAAAAACACACAAATAGGTGGAAATTCCATTAAAATATCATAAACATAAAAAACTAATCCACTAATAAACTCTTTGACATGTAAGATAAAACCAATATTTATCAAAATCATATACTGTCATATAGGATAAAAACTAGAAATAAAATAATGAAAGAAATTCACATTGTAGTGACTTAAATAGTAACCTAGAGCCTTAAGCTTTAAATGTCAAGGCCGATCACCGACTCCCACATGTAGATATAAAAACATGATATATATTAATATGTGTAAGAACGCATGTATACTCAATAGAATCATCCCTAAAACATCTTATACAAATTTACAATAAGTGTATTAATATATTAATGCATAGGTAATAGAACCAATATTAAAAAATATCATGTCCACTATCACCCAACCTCTCTATGTCTTGCTCACCCAATTACACATCTTATGTATTTCATCATAATATATAAATTATATGTATCATCAAGCTACCAACCATAGAATTCCATAAAAATTTGGATTATATCACTCCCCCAATTACTTACATCATATGAAAAAAATATGTTATTTATACTCATATCCTCATAATTGCATACCTTTAAGTCTATAATATCATATTCAGATCCAAAACCACATCATAATAACACATACTTACCACATCAGATCAAGGTAATATAGAAATCAATTAAATCAACCTCATTCAATCTTATTTCCATGTACGTCCCCCACCATATAACCACATCATAACCACATAACAATATCCTTATGTATATACATACTAAGTCATTAATCTTTTAAACCCGAAATATATAAACAAACCATTATCCATAACAACTCATACTCTATCATAAGGGAGTGTAGGGAAGAGGGAGTAGTCATCCTTATATTCCATTTACAACTTAGAATTTTGGAAAAATAAATGAAAACTATATCCTCGTATGGGTGTCGATGATCTTACCAAACACTATAAATGGTTTATATTGAATAATATTATAATATAATGTATTTATAGACACAAAAAACATAAACATTGTGTCAAACCAAAAATATAATATCCTAGTCACCACTACCGAAAGAATTCCACTCTATTCTTGTCATAATGGATCAATAACTACTTACACAATTCTCTAATCAAACTGGAACATTCAAATTCTATTAAATAATAACATATTAAAAATAAAATCTCATTTTATTATATCATTTATTAGTTTAATATCTACTGATTTAAATCCATATTACATTTCTTTATCCACATTTAATGTCAAAACATTAATTTAATTAATAGCATCATTTATCTTATCATTTATTTTCCATCCCAACTATGATAATTCTTTAAAACGTCAATAATTTATTAATTTCCATCTTATTACCCCATATCAATTCAATTAATTACGTCCAAATTTCATTAAACTAATAAATTTCCACACAGTCCATAATGACCTAATCTTTCACCACATACACCACCAGAAAACCCTTCCCAATAGTCACTAAAACATCTAAAACTAACTAAAAAACCACATGTATCCTCATCAAATATCAACTAAACCAAATCATCCATGTCAATAACACATCTTATATACAATTACAATCATATAGAACCAACAACTGAAAATAAATAAGTCGAATTTTCATTCAAAACTAATCTAATCATTTCATGAATACACATTACAAACCAATGGTAATTATTCATAAATAAAATAATATAAACCATAAAAAATTCCCCCAATAATGATTTTAAATTCATTAAACTCTTTTGGAATAAGCTTATAAATAATAGTTTTTATATTTTTCAAACCCCAAATTAATTACTATATTTATGTGATTAATATTATTTGGAGTGTGATTCAACAATTCGAGAAGATATAAATAAAATATGTCACAATAATAATAAATAATCAAATAAAAATAAAAATAATATAATAATTCAAATACACATGGAAACATTCCCAAATATATTTTAAATTTCATAAGTCAATTATTATATTGATTAGGTTTATCTTAACCATTCACCTAATATAAAAAAACATTTAAATTCCATAATTAAATGAAATGGATAATATGATTTTTCGAATCCCCTACCTTAACCAAAGAATTAAATAATTTATGCATGATAATGAGTAAGAAAGAATAATCAACTCACAAAAAACAACCAAGAAAGACCCTCAATGACCAATATCACTCTAATATCTATCAAAATCAGGACCCCTGATCAATAAAACAACAATAATATCCTTAGAGAAAGAAAATATTTAGGGACAAGAAGACAAATAAGGATTGTGTCACTTGGGTATTTTTACGAATAATTAAATTTTTTTTAATATCCATATCAATTATATTGTTTTTTTAGATATTCTTATAAATAATTTTATTTTCCAATCATATGATTCTTCATTCGAAAAATAAATAGTTTTTATTCCAAATAAATTTTTCATCCATGTAGTATATATTTTTGTAAAGTTTAATGCCAATGTTTTAAAAAATGAATTTTAAAAAAATGAAATTTATCTTCATTTTTAGAATATTAGGTTTAAATTAAGTTAATTTTTTTTATATTTTAAGATAGGTAATTTTTGGTAAATAGTTTACACAAATACACTTTTAATAATATCATATCTTTTGTGAAATCAATATTATATAAATATTAAAAAAATTATAAAACATATGGAATTTATCCTAATTGATAATTTAATTTAAATATTATTTTTTTTATCCTATTACTAAAAATTAATATTTATGTTAAGGTCAATGTAAAAAAGTTATCAATATTGATGTGGTGCTCGGAAATGTTTGGAGGAAAAAAATTGGTTTCTTTGTAATCGTATATAAGATGGAATAATTATATTATTTCAAAAAAAGATAAATTTGATAAATAATTAAAAATAATGATGTATATTTATAAATTGTAGAATTATATAACAATATTAATTTCCAAATTTTCCAGAAGTTCTTGCGTAGTTAAAGGAATGTCAAAATTATTTTCTTAAAAATTTTTATCATGATTTAAATGATAATAAATAATGTTATACATGGTTCCAAATGATTATATTTATTAATAAAAGAATTTATTTTTTAAAATATTTTCAATATTAAATAATTAGATAATTATTCGAGACACTTAAGTAGGGTTGATGTATCGCTTGTGTAAAAAATCCAATGAAATTGTTTTTAAAAATATTAAAGATTACGTCATTATGATAAAAAATAGTGTTTCATAAGTTTTCGGTGTAAAAATGATAATTAATAAATTATTTATAGGGAAATTTATAATTCCATGGATAGATAGATATTTTTTAAGGTCAAATTACATAAATAACCCTATAATGACTTTAAAGGATATTTAATATTAAAAATAATTTCCAAATTATTTAAAAATAATAATAAATTATTTTGGGAAATTTTTTTATTTTTAATGGTCTAAAATATCATCTACTATCCATTTCTAAATATATTTCCATTTTAAATATATGTTCTTAACAATGAAGATTGAAAATTTAGGGAAATGCGATCAGATTTTTCATTTAAATAAGAAATTTCATAACCATTTCAAACAACATATAAGGATTTGTTTTATCAAAATATTCATCAAAAATACTTTTATAAACATTTAAAAATCATGGTCATAAGTCCCTATACCTAAAAAATCCCATTAAATATAGTATTTTGATTAAATCCAAAGGTGATGGTTTGAGGATCTCTGTAATAGTTTATGATCTTCCTTCTCTATTATTAGTTATAAATAATTATCTTCAAAAAAATCAAAATATACTTATATTTATTCCATGATTATATAAACATGTAATTAAAAAAATTAGACTATAAATGATGACATTAATTTCATTACATCCCACAAAACAATTTTTTTAAAAGCACTTACTACGTCAAAAATACAAGTTTTTAAATATTGTTGTTCATTCATTTAAATTGTCCTTATACTATTTTCAAGAACATAAATATTTTTTATAAATAAAATAAGAAATATATATTTGTGTTAATATTATGTTTTTATTGAACTCAAAAATTTATTTGTTTTTCCTTTTTGCAAAAATCCTTTCAAAAAATTCACTTGTTGTTGTGGTTTAATGATTCCAAAGAGAATAATTTTGTTTTCATAAACATATATCCTCTATGTAGATTCATTAAAATTGGTTTAATATTTAATATAATATTAATATTTTTCCAATTTCATAATTATGATACTAAAATAATTTTTTATCCATCATAACAATTAAATTAATGTTGAATAATTAAAGTCATTTTTTGGATGAAAAACAATATTTTTTAGGATTATTCTTTGAATAGAGACTACATAAAAACATATTGGACTATATTGATTCTATAATTATTTAGACAGAATATCTTTAAAATTATAGGGATTATTTAACCCATCCAAAAAATGACATTTAATTACTTTCATTATACGCCATTATTTTTAGAGGCTATAAACTAAATGATCCCAAAAAGAATAATGTAATCAACCTAATATTGTAAATAAATTAAAAAGGATTTCAAGTGAAATAAAATGTATAATATTAAGGAAATAAAATTTAAAAATTATCTAAATAATGTAAATAATTTATTAAATTTTATATATTTTGAGGGTAGTGGGTAATTGATACGAGTTAGGACTCGAGTTAATGGGTTTTCTTTTGAAACATTTCATTAAATTTTTTGATGTTTTATTATCAAAAAATTCTCAAAAAGGATTTATATGATATTTATTAATCATACTTTGTTTGATATTTATAAATATTCTCTATTAATTTTTCTCTTTCCAATCAATAAGGAAATATTTAGCTGTTTATTGTAAGAATCTCATTTTTTAGGTTTAAATATATGCTTATGTTTATTGGTTGAAAAGTTTGTTTTTATAAATTGTATTTGTGTAATGATGAATGTAAATATAATATATTATTAATTAATATTACGGTTCTTCAAAAAATAGTTGAATATGAGTGGGACTATAATATATCCACCCATTGCAATAAGAAATTTTTTAATATCTAGAGAAGTGATGTTGGAATTAACTTATTATAAATTATTCCATTACGGGTGAATATGAATGAATATGAGTGATTAATGTATTATTATAATGTTCCTAAATGGGTTCTCTATTCTTTATAATATTTTTTATGTGAATATTCTGTTTTCTCTAGATAATTAATTGTGTTTATGATTGAATGAAATTTTATTATTCTTTATGATGAAATATTTGTTTACAAGGAATATATTTTTTACATGTTCTCATGTTTTTTCAAGATGTTTTTCTAATTGTTTCATTGTATTATAATTTCTTATGAACATCCATTATTCATTGATAAAATAAAATTTTTATGATTTTTTATGCAATACAGAATTTTTTCACATCAATGAATCAAATTCTTTATGGGATTTCAGTTTTTTCAATGGTCTAATAGGTTTTCTTTATTTTTATATATTTTTTAAAGCTATGTTTTCTCATTTAATGTTTATAAGTTATTTCAAAATGTTTATATATGATTTTGAACAATAAAAATCTATGTCATGATCATATATATTTTTTGTGAAAAAATGAAGTCAATAACATTAAGAAAATTTCTTGGGGGAATAAAATATACATTGAAAAGAGGTGTGGTTTTTATATTGTCAACATTTCTTAATCCTATATAACACTAAATATAACATGTAATGGGAATTTATATGTCGAAATATTTTCATTAAATTATGTAATTATAGAGGTATTATGTTTAATTTGTTATAATTGGGTGTAAATTAGAGTTTATATAACATTATGGGTTAGGATATTGATATGAAAAAAAAGGAAATACAAATTATGGATATAAAATATGATTTTGTGGGGTTAAATGATTAATTTATGGGTATATTTTTATCTAATGTTTTTGAAAATTCTAAGGGTTTCTATGTTTTATAAACTAATCTATGTTAATTTTATAATGGTTTTATAAATTGGTAATAGGTTCAATTTAGTGGGAACAAAAAAATAGAAAAATACCCGATCAAATCAATAACCTAAAATGGATGGAGTTAGGGATTAATAGTCTTTCTTTGTGATAACTCATTTCGTTGGCCATAAATGGTGGCTACCATGAAAGGGGTTGGTAAAATTATTCACAAATGAATATATAAATAATGGGTAAATTCATCAAATATAATCCTCCAACATTCAGTAAAACACAAAACCTAGTGATTTGTGAAGTATAGATAACTACTTTGAGAAAGTTATTTGAATTATTTGGTTTTACAGAAAATTAGAAGGTACATATTTAATTTTTTCATATAAATTGTGAATTAAATTAGTTGTGGTATCTAATTATTAATTACAAGGAGGTTAATGAGATTTATACTAAGTAGTGAGATATATTAAAGTTTCTTTTTAAAGGAAATTATATTCCTCCAATGCATTCACATTGGATGCAAAAGAAATTTATTGATTTGAAGAAGGTGAAGTGGAATTAATTATATATTATGAACATGGTTTTTCTATATTTAAAAAGTATACAATTAATTTATTTAAAAATGATATTAAAAATTAAAAAATATACTTATGTTTGTAACCAAGTTTGCGAAGTACATTGGTTTGTCATTAATATGGGAGTTATGAGGAATTCTTTTGTTGAGTTAAAATGGATGATATTTGGTTTATTAAATCTTATATATCTCAAAACTATAATGTTATGAATCAGTTGATTTATAAATTTATGGGTAAATAGTCATGAAGAAAAACTATATATAAACTTCTCTCATTCCCTAAACATGTAAAGAAAAAATTTAAGGAATGTCTGATGGGATCTGAAAAATTTTAGCGGGTTGGTAAATTTTGTCAAATTTCACATGATTTCAAAAAAAGAGCAATTATCAAACCAATAATGGTTAATAAGTAGTTTAATTTATTATTTTTAATTAGAAGGTCCATTATATAAATTTCTATCTTCATTTGAGTATGAAAAGTTGAAATCATCAAGATTATGTGTATAAGGGTTTGGAAATGTCATTTTCTAATAACTAAAAATTGTTGATCCATAAAATAAATTAGTGACAAAATTTTTTTTGTGTACTTAAATTTCAATAATAACTCATTTTATTCAATATCTACACATTTTGTTTTTTATAGAATTTTTTTATAAATATGTGAATATCATCTCATGAAATGTAATTAAACTTTTGATAAAAACATTTATTAGAGGTATAAAAGAAACAAGTATTTATTGGAATATTCCTATAATAATCTATGATATTATTTTCCATAAAATTTTATCACCTTACAAACACTATTTTTGGATGTTATTTTTGGTATGGATTTTTTTTATGATGGTCATGCTCTGATAGATTTCAAAACATAGGATGATATATTTTTTTTAAATGAGTTTTAGTTTGTATTTACTAAATATTTTATACCACTGTTAAAAGATAAAGAAGCATATAAATTTATACAATATATAGGTGAATCTTATCTAACTCCAATAATTTTAAAAAATCAATTTATTCAAATTAATCATATTCTAATGGTAAATGAATATTTTTTTATATTTCCAAATGATTTTCCTAGTGTTAATCTTTATGGGGAGGATAAATTCATTATTGAATTAGTTCCTAATTCTATAAAAATTTCAAAATCACCTTATCATAAAATGGATATATTAGAACTATTAAAATTGAAAAATAAATTACAATATTTGATTGATAAGGTCTTTTTCATAAAAGAACTTCACTTTTTGGTTTCTACTATTTTTTGTTATGAATAAGTATGGTTCAATGTTTCTTTTTCTTAATTATAGAGAATAAAATAATAATACAGTTATGAACAATTATTGTTTCACTCATATCGATTAATAGTTTAATCAACTCAAAGGAAATTATCACTTTTCAATGATTGACTTTAGGATTAGAAATCATCAGGTGAAATTTAAATATTTAGAAATTCTGAAGTTGGAGTTTCTAACAATGTATGACCATTTTGAGTTTCTATTTATGCCTTTTGGTTTAATGGTTTCACTTGAATGGTTTGAGGATTTTATTAATTGAGGAATTTGAGAATATTTTGATAAAAAAAATTACATGTACTCATTAATGATATTATGGTATATTCTAAAATAACTGAGTATGATGAGAATCATTTGAGGACTTTTATTTTTACATAAAGTAAAAATATTAATTTATATTGAAAAATTAGTAAATGTGAATTTTCCTAATAATAAATTTCATTCCATGGGAATATTTTAACTAAATATAGTATAAAATTGGATCCAACTAAAATTTAAGTGGTTTAAGAATGGCCAAAAATAGGTAATATCATAGATATTCATAGTTTTTATAAATTGTTTGGTTATTATCAATGGTTCGGTTAGATTCCCCATTAAAAAAGTTAAATTAAAAGGATGATAAATTTATTTAGATAGATAAATATGATTAATATTTTCATTAATTAAATATAATATTAGATAATTCTTCAGTATTGGACATTCCCTCATGAAATGTGGAATTTTTTAGTTATATTGATGCTTCCAAATGGGTATTGGTTGTGTTTTGACGAAAAATAATCAGGTATAGTTATATTAATCATGTATATTGAAACCCTATGAATGAAATTATTCAACACATAACCCTGAGGTTGAAAGTGTAATTTTATCTTCATGAATTCGGATAATCCATTTTCATGGGGAGAAATTTTATATATATATATATGACAAATGTTTGAAGTATATAATCACTCAAAAATAAATAAATATGAGGTATAAGAGGTGGTTAAAATTTATAAAACATTATTATTTCTCAATTCAAGTATTTTTTGAGTTATTTCATCAACATTTAATTAGAATATATTATATGGTGTATTTTTAATCATTCGTTACCTATGGAATATGGTGTACAAATCAGGTGTTTATTTTTTCATTGAGATGCACCTATTGATCAAATGGGAATGCTGAAATGTTGAAACACATATTTTTCAATGGGGTTGGGATAGTTATATCTATATTTTTTAGGGATTTTTATTGGGAATATGATTCATTTGGAATCCATAAAAAATTTCCTTTTTTCATGGTTTTGTAATGTCGATAGGTGTCATAGAAAATCGTAC
Organism: Viscum album; assembly: GCA_963277665.1. Classification (NCBI taxonomy): domain Eukaryota; kingdom Viridiplantae; phylum Streptophyta; class Magnoliopsida; order Santalales; family Viscaceae; genus Viscum; species Viscum album. The sequence continues at coordinate 184,156,849 of OY728133.1, read as the reverse complement.
GTATATAGCATGTTTGTATTTATTTTTTTGGGGTTATATAAGACGATAAAATGAATTATCAGCCCAATATGAGTAAATATAATTATTATGGCCTCAAATTAAAGGTTCTGTATTTTACTATTTAGTTGGCTCACATTGTTAAATGTAGTGATGCATATATAATCTTACATAAGATCATTCCTATAGAGGCCACATATTTTGGTGGTCACAATAGAGGACTCCTCAACATTAGGTCAAGTTGAGGCCCCTAAGACTAGACTGAAGCTCAATAGTGATGGAACTTGTGAACTTAGAGATATAAGGGGAGGTCAATTATGCTTTATTAAAACTGTCATTATGATTATGGAAACTATATTATGGGTCATTCTTGAGTTATGCACAAGTTCTATTCAAAAAATATTGTTAATCATGTCATTATATAGAGTGTAAACTTAATCGGCTCTAGTGGTGAACTTCTTGGTTTTGAATAAGCATATCCATTGTTCCATTTCATTTTATATTATGGCTAGGAACACCTTATTGAATAAAATGTGGATATTTTTATACTTGGAATGAGGGGAACATGGTGGATGGATATTTTTCTTCTATAAGAAATCAAAAATAAACACCTAAAATTCTTTTCAATATAGGCTCCCTCCCTCTTTCTTATAAAAATATTCCACTTGTATATTCTTTTGGAATTCATTACTATATAACTCATTGAGACTATTCCTTAGTGTTGGTTCACATTAATAAAATCTTTAATTTATAAGGTCATGCTATTTTAATATCATCTAGGTGAATCAATCATGGGAGCTAGTGCTTCTAGTTTAACGGATAATGCATTATTAACCATGATACATTTATATTACGTATTCAAGATGAATCTCAATTGAAAATGGAATTATTGGGTAAGTCTCCTAGATATCTATAATGTTTTCATCTAGGAAGCATAAATATGTATATAGATAATTGAAAATATTTTCGGTGTGAAGGAATGTAGAAAGATATTTCAAATTTTACTTTGAAATGTTTTCATTATGATTGGGGTTAAGATAAATTAAAACAACTAGATGGAGTGACTTAGTTGATTTTAATTAAAAAATGTAAATGGGAACAAATATCATTTTATTTTTTAATGTGATTACCAAATACATATCAATGTAATATTGAAATATTGCTTATTGTTAATCATTTTAATAAATCAGATCAGTTTCATCCTATATGAGGTAATATGTCTTTGTATTAAATATCTTGACACATTATTAGTGATACATTTAAATTAAATTATTTTTTTATTTATATTTTATTTGATCATTATCAATGGTTTACAACCAATTTTTTTAAAAATACTTTAAAATTCATTAGGTAGTATATTATGCTTAATTACATATTTTTATCCACAAACTATTGGAAAATTATAGTGGAAATAAAAAATTTAGGGGATATAATTTGATAATTTTCATTATATTGTCAGGTAGGATAGGATCAACACATTTTTTAAGGTTTATATCATTTATAGTAACTTTTTTTTGATTTATTTATATGGAACCTTTTGAAGCAATATATAGAAAGTAGTGACGAATTGCTTATATCATGGATCATTTTTGGGAAAGAATGTTTTTGGTTCCATTTGGTGGATAAGATAGTGAAAAATGTAATTCTAATTTTACATTTTTTGAAGGGATCTATAATTAGGAAAAATATTTATGTAGAAAATGTAGTGACCTAACCCATTTAGCAACCAAAATAGTGTTACAGGCTTAGTGCAACTGGGCGTTAGGTGCATCTCCCTATATTCCCTTGGATACTGGATAATAATGAGGGTGTAATGAGGTGATTGTGGGGATATTATACACATTCGTGCTGAAAACAATACTGTTATGTATAAATATAGTATAAGAATACACACTATAAAAACTGGACCAGTACCTCACCCATAATGTAAACACAAGCCGTAGTAGTAGAAGTAATAATAAAAACCAATCTCAAAATAACCAGTACCATAATAAGCATCACAACATATAATTTAAAGATACTATAATAGAACATGCATAGAATCTAATTCATACAAATCAGTAACTAGAAAGGAATGAATATGGCTGACCACTAGTATATATATATAATAGAATACTGATACAAAAATAATACAAAAAGGAAACTCCAGTTGAGGCAAGAACCAATGATCCATGGCCTTCCATCTCAGGAAAACTAAATCACTATGATCCAGCTCTAGATTGTGACCCATGACATGATCATAATTCCAAAAAATCAAAATTCAACCCGACGGGACGGTGTAGGGTGTGAGATTGAATCATAGTAGTCCAGGATCAATGTATGATTATCATACATCTATGATAATATATGTTTGAAATAAAAAAGAAAATAAAGAAGTACATGAACATCATATAAATAAAAATTATTCCCTTATGACCAAAAACAACAAGAAATAAATCACATACATCAACCATCATTGGTATAACAGTAGAAGAGAGGAACCGTAGCCTCATTCCAAGGAATCCTTTTTTGAGAATCAATCTAGGTTAACCATCAGGTTCCACCTCTAAAAGAATCATTTGGATCCTCATTACAACTGACACCTCATGTCCAAAAAAACATATGACATCCTAAAGTAACACCCTAATAATGAACCTAGTCCCATTGAACTATACTCAAAATATCCCTTAGGCTGAAATTCTAACGTCCAGAGGCATAGTGATGTCTTTCTCTCAAGTAATAACACTATCATCTTAGTTGCCGACAACAGAGGAATCGAGAAGTCCATCCTCCCAATTAGTCCTAACTCAATGGCCTAAAGTACGACAGTCTTCATCACCCAATTTATAGTCTCAAAACTATAGAATAATGTCTCCAACCCATCATCATGGATTTCTATGGATGTAACCTCCAACCATTTCCCTAATCTGCATCTCATGAAGGCATGTACACACATGAGTGGTCAATACCACCCCATCAACTGAGTCTTACTATGGGAACATGACTCTAAATGGAACATTGGATAACAAGGGTGATCATAAATAAGAAAATAAGTCCTTAATATACATCATATTTATCCTAATTTATTAGTGATAGTGTCCCTAAACCTGATGGGATACACCACCTAAAATCAATCCCGACATTCCTGTAACCTGATGGACTCTCCACCTCAAGAGGATGACCGGGTTAGAAACCATATGATCAAAAAAACTTTTATAAGAAGAGACTCAACCCACCTTATGCTTACATCACCTAAACTGAGGTGGTCATCACTACCTCAATCCTTAGGAAAATCCCTCCAAGATTCAATGAAACTCATAAGAAATTGATATAATTAAAAAAAATCAATTTAAAAAACAAAATAACCTCAACCTAATATACCCATGGTTTAAATCCTCTCCCTAGACATAAATTTTTTTAATCAGGTTGAATAATTTCTATAAGAATATATAATGGGATCAGTTAATAAATTAAATAAAGACATTTAATTTATGGGGTATCTCTTGCAATACCCAATGGAATTCTCAAGAACGAACCCCCATAACCATGGTAAATTAAAGGAGAAAGATAATAAACACCAACCACATATTGGTGTATTCTATCATGTCCAATATTATTCTCTAACTTGATCTAATTTGGATGAAATTTTCATTTAAGATGATTTCCATGAAAATAGGGTAAATCAGGTTGCATGGATCTAAAACACCATGTGGAATGATAGAAGGAAAATATAAAGTAAGAGGTGTTGGATCCTTACTAATACACATCAAACGCCTCTCAAAAATTTAATGGTGGAGCATAGATTAATAAATTAGCTGAACACCGAGGTTGGGGATATGATATATTCATGATGCATGGAGGAGAAGGTTATGCATTGGAAGAAATAAAAGAAGAGGAAGAAATAAGAGATGTGGGAAGAGTTGTAATTTACAATTTTAATGTGGGCCACATAGTTACCTAGATTGGTTTCTATAATCATTTTTAGACCATGAAGTAGACCTTTCCCAAGGCTCCACATTGCATTGATTCATTTCATGGTTTTCTAAGCCATGTAGAAACTATGTGATTCACCTCGGTTCAAAACTCCAGAGGTGCCACATATCCATGAATCCCCTCCGAAATGATTTGACCAACCATGTATGTAATGCCCCGACCCCAGTTACCCAGAGTCGGTGCATTATTACATAACATTGGTATGATCACAAGAAAGATCAAATCTCAAAAGACCGATTGGTTTAGTAGTCTTGGAAACACTAGATATATTCATAAGTCTTACATTACATCATAAAATGAAAAACTACTACAACAACCTACTGTCTCCATAATCCACACTCATATCCCCACATAATATCCCTGCAGGTCATTCATAATTTACTTCTTCACTTCCTGGGAAAAATAAAACATAGAAAAGGGGTGAGCTCAAATGCCCAGTAAGGATAACAATATAGCGGAAACTTTCATAAATAAGAATAAACATTTAAGGCAATGTATAACTAAAACAAAAGCCTTTTAAACATTAACTTTTAACACAGTATGGCCTAAATAAAATGAGATAATGCCATTTACTTATTCACATGGTTATTCTACTAATCGAATAATCACATGCAAAATCAATAACCACTTTCATAATGATGGAATGCATAATGCCATACTATCATAACCACATAGCCAAGGCCCCGTGCCAAGACTACAAATAAGATTTTGTCAAGGCCTTGTGCCAAGACACTAGTTTGTCTCATGAGACCTACCGATGCATCGAGGAGCTATAGCGGGCTCCACCCGTCACATATTAAGTCCAATGCATTCCCATATGAAAAGGTTTAAACATAACATAAACATTCGTATTAAAACTAGCATACAAAATGTCAATACTTTCACCATAAACTATGAATGGTATAAAAATATCACATCCACAGTCAAACATATCACAAAACCTTCAATACAATATAGAAGTTTTGTATCATAATAAATCAGCTTCAAATAATCTTAAAATCCATCAAAGGATGTTGACATAGATGAAATAAAAATTCTTTTTAAAGAAATATCTCCTTTTATTTTGAAATCATTTAAGATCCATATAAAATAAAACATTTTCTTTGAAAATATTCTTATAAGCTTGTAAGGAAAGCTTTGAATATTTTATTACGGCGGAAAATAACCGCGCCCGCCGTATAAGTTAAAAAAAACATTCTTACCTTAATTCTGTCGAAAAGGTTAAAAAGGACCTTGTTTTGAAAACAACAGAAAGATTACTCTTATAAAAAGTAAAACAAGGGTATAAATGACTTTAACCCATATTCTTGTAAAAATGTTTTGAAATACATTTTCAAGAAACATGGATGTGGATGATAACAAGATCCCAGTAGATTATTACGTATAAACAACCTCGGATAATGAAGAGATTGTGAAATAAACCTTACCTTGTACTTTTCCTTGGTTGGGGTAGGTTAACCTCCTGTATAATGGTGAAATAATTGTTATTAAATTATACAAGAATCATATATATTAATATGATATCATATATGATCTTTTAACATTGATTTGTTAATAATATCTTAGAATTATCGTCGTTTCGGGTGTTAACTTACTCATTTTCTTTTATATGTTTTGTTACATAAGCCATGTTTGTTGTATCTTATTCATATCCAGAATGATATCAAGTCCTTAAACATCATTTTTAAATCATCAAATGATAATTATACTTGAATGGATACGATGGAGAATGAATCTCATCGCGTTCGTGGAGAAGGTAGTCCGTACGTACGCACGAGCGACAATATCATTATTTTGATATTAAAATAATATATAAATGGATGGTATATCATATATAAAGAATTATTAACATGTTATATTTATTATTTACATGAGTTACACATCATTATTATACCCATCCAAATAATAATATATTGAATAACAATTACACCACGACGTGGAGACGGTAAGCCGTACGTACGCACGTATGGTGACATGTTATTCAAAGGGTGGAAAGAATACTGAATATGGTTGTACCATATTTATAATAACATCACAGTATATGTAAGATACTGGAGTTATTATTTTAAAATGGTAAGAACAAAGAAAGAAGAAGTTGAAGAAGAAAGGAATTTGAAAAGGGGTGGTGAAAACATTACCCCTTCTTCGGGTTCTTCCTTTTGATTTGATCAAAAGGGCTCCATAGGTTGGCTTTCTGATCAAACTAAGGCCTCTAGGTTGTAGTTAGGTATGTTGGGAGAGTATTGGGGCAGAGTTTGGCCGAACCAAAAGGCTTTGAAGGTGTGAAGAAATGAGATGGAGGAGTGCCCTTTTATAAGAGGGGTGAGGGGCACCTTTGGAAAAGCTAGAAATATTAATTTATAATAAATTCATATTCGGTTTATAATGGCTCCAAAGTTTATTATTAAAATGTTAAGGTGGGGATAGGTCGAAAACAACTCAACCAATATAATTTAGACAGGTTTGGGTACTTATAGTAACCTTATCTCTAAGTATTAACTCTAAGTTAATTAGTTTCACTTTTACAATGTCTCTTTGTATTTTTATATAATATGGTTAATAAACTTACTATATACATCCAAGAGACCCCCAAGTGGTCCATTAATGATGAAACTATCATGATATAAGTCTCTTGGCCGAACCTTAGATTTTTAGGAATTTAATATCAATTAATAATATAATATTTGTTTTAAGAACTCTTTTATGTCAATTTTGACACTATTCAATAGTTGATTTTTTTGAAACTCATAACAGATTTATTACTTCGACCAAAGTCAATTAAATCAATCCTAATATATCATATTATCCTAGAAAATTAGTTTAATTCATTAAAAGTTTCATATTATATTTATTTGGGTATTTATAATATCAATTATTTTAATTGTTCACTATTATAGTAATTACTGCATCATCATTGTGTCATAAATAAAATAAATTATTTAATGTCTAAAAATTATAAATAAAATATCATTATGTAGGAACTCTTTTTATATTTCTAATTAATATTTATAATCTAAAATCCAAAGTATATAACCCTATGTAACAATTGTTTTTCTAAAAGATATATGCTTGTGTCATTTTTGTATTCATTTTAACTTAATTAAAATAAAGTGTCATTATCACTTACAAGTGGATCCATGGGGTCCCAAAATCGACCAAAAGAAGCCCATGGTCGACCATGTATCCACCAATAGGGTTAATACACGTTTTAGGGTAATTTAGTATTATTATAATATTATTTTTTAACCCTTATTTACCGGATTTACCCTTAACCATGGTAAATAAAATATTTACCGTAGTAATTATTCAAAATGTCTAAAAATAAAAGTTACCTATTTTCACAATTTGAACATCCTGATTCCAAATATGGAATCCATTTTCATAAATTCAAAACACAGAAGTGGCAGAAATTAATTTAAAATTAATTCCCGCTGTCAAAACAAAAAGCGTGTTTTTAAGAGATAATAACTATCAAAAGATTGACACTTGTTTATGTTCGGTTTAATTGTAAAATTATGTCCAATGACCAACATTATATTAAATGGTAAAAATATATTCTAAATATACTTTAAAACTACTAAAATTCATAATTTATCACTATTAATTATTTTGATTAAAAAAGTTGTTTTTAATTAAAATTAAGTAATTTTCACTATTCATCAAAATATGAAAGTTATCCGAAAAGTACCAAAATTTCACCTTAGTCTAAATTAGATATTCCGAATCCAAAAATGAAGTCCATTTTGAAATATAAAATATATATAATTTTAAAAGGTAGTTATTACTATTCATAACGGCTAGTTTGATTGGTTGTTAGAACTCGGTGTTTCGTACAACACACGCTATCGCATTATTCAAAGAGAAGCGTATCGTAGAAGATTGGGGTGTTACAATGTAAAATAAACCTGTAAGATTTCATAGTTTCACTTGAGAGGCTACTTAGTATTTCCAAACCCGCTGCCTCAGTATACACACCCCAAAAAACTTTGGTATTTCATCATTGATGAACCTAAAACCCAAATAAAATCCATATAAACATTCCCAGCATTAACAATCTTCTATAAGAAAAAATATCATCAAATAAACTCTCTGAATTGTATTTTCAAGATCAATAAAATATTTTTTATACCCACCAAACTCTAAAAATTCAAAACGGGTGAGGAATTCAACCATCTCCAAAAAAAACATGAGATGTTACAATCTATGAACCCTAACATTTCTCATCTCCAAGGTATCAAAAAACTTAAAGATCATACCAAAAATACCCATCTATAAAAAATGATCCCAAACTAACCCATTAAAAAAGGGAATATCTCAACTCTCTCAAGTCTCTCCCCGCCTTACACGTTACCTACCTTAGTTGGTTATTGATCCAAAACTCAAATAAAATATATGTCCATTGACCATACCTAGACTCAAAAGTACTCTAGTGTACCTCATTAGGTGATCCGATTTCATACCAAACACATATTGTTTCCATCATATCATAATATTTCAAATAGTTTCTCATTCTTCGCATGACACCTATTAGCTACCACATCTCATTAGATTCTCAAAATCATTCCAGGTTCCTGAGACCACAAACAATTCTTGGATTGAAACGATGTCTAGAAGGCAATCCACTTGAAAACCCATCAACCTAAGGATGTTAACAGATAAATCATGCTACCAAGAACCTCATATATATATATATATATATAATGAATCAAGACTGATTCCAACATAGGAATTAGTGTGTGTTTATTCCATAGATACATCCTATCAACCCAAAGATTATATACCTAAAAAAGTTCCATTCCAAAATATAAAAAAAAAAGAACCAATGTTACACCCATGGTGTACCTATAACTAAAAATGGATCCCCATCCTACTTCGTGCTAAGTAGTTCTACTACGTCCACCTATTCTGAAGCTCGACTGCCTAATGTTTGGTCTTCGGACAGTTCTACACATTATACCAACCACTAACCCCACTATTGGGTCCCACTATCTCAACCATGTCCTCCATGTGTTGTTGAATCCCTACTGAAATATCATAGTACCACTCACGGTCAAAAACATAGAACCATGAGACTACCCTAGTCCTTGACTAATGAATTTCAAAAAAAGGATTACTAAAGAATCTCTTGTGATGCCCGACATGCCTGCATGATCGACACTCCTTCAGTTCCCGATCGCACTGAGTCCACACATGACCTCACATCTAGAATTGGAAGCTCCCCAACCCAGTATGATGTGGTATGCTTGAGTCTCTAGACCAAATAGCATACTCAGAATCCTCTCACCCTCACTTCCTACTATTAGAAGAATCACCATTATAATCTGCTAACGTCATCACCCATATCAAATATGGTGGATCCATAAAATTTCCTTTAGCTATGGGCACCTGGTTCACCACCTATGAGAATGATTCCAACCTATTGATGTTTACCTACACCTGAATGTAATTATATAACCCATCTATAAAATTTATCACCATCTTGGATTCATCACCCACTATATCTAGTGTCAAATGATAAAACTCTGGGAAAATAGTTATATAGTTCATAACAGACATGTCTCTCTATTATATGATCAAGAAATACTAATCTCTCCCTACCTATAGTATCCTTGGAAGTAATATCACAGAAAATTTCCTAAAAATATTTCAATGCTAGTCCCCCGAGTCTTCCTTTCATAAACTATATGTACCCCCATTTCATATTAGTTTCTCTGAGAATGTATATTGTCAGCTTCACTCTCTGTATTGGGGGTGTCTCAAGATTCTCTAATATCATCTGAGCCACCTCAATACATTTCTTATCTCCCCACTATCTTCCCTCACCATTAAATAATGGTGGGTGTATCATATCAAACTCTTGAGTCAAAACACCATGAGTGTATTACCTCTATAATCTACCCTATTAATCCCATTGATGACATATACCAAGCTCACCTTGAGATTCTCATCAATACACATGCCAACATATTTCCAATATGGTGGTTAACCTATCTACACCGTATCTTATACCTACTTCTCATGATATGTCAGCCCCTTTGGAAATGATCCCATCACTAAGTGGTCTCAACCTATGAATTCTAAAAAAGAACCAAAAAATCAACCTCATGACTCATCATTGGATTCTATCTAGGTTGAATCTAACTTAATACCAACATAATGTTCAAACATCAATAATATCATATATATATATATATATATATTTATATATCATAGATAGATAAATATGTAACACCAATTTCACTCTCACCAACCTTACCCTACTCCATCACAGTCATGCCACGTGAAATCTATCCAGAAGTCCCCTAACCACCCATATTGGATCCAGGTATCACATATAAGTCTAGCCTAATGGCCCCTTGCCTACCCACATTGGATTCATGAATCAAATACCAATCTGAAAACTACTTCTCCCAACTTATTGATCAACATCACCCCATTTCATTTTCATTAACTACTTTTATTAGATTCAGCCTCATATATATATATCATATATTCTATATAAGTTTCATTGGGTCCACTTTCCTAGGATGTTTATGTATTATACCACCAAAGATAGGCTATGCATGAAATGTAGGAGCACACAACAATGTAAATAAATTATCATATGTACATTATATAAATAATCATTCTTCCCTTGTGCAAAAAATACAAAAGGAAGAAATCACATACATTCACCATAATTGGTGTAAAATTTGTGGATAGGATCCCTAACCTAAGCCCATGTAATCCCCTCATGAGAATCAATCTCAGTGAACCATCAGGTTCAAGCTTAAGTAGAATCTCCTGAAACCACCTGAAAACAGACACCTCATGTCAAACAATATCTTACATCCCGAAGGAATTTCCCAATCAGGTACATAATCTCATGGACCTCTGACTAAAATCTCCCTTCATTTTGAAGTCTGATCACATAATGAATAGTAATTTATTTCTTTTATGTAATACCATTATCGTCTCAACATCTAGCATCCCAAGGAATAGATATGTCCATCATCAAAAATATTCCTAGCTCAATGGCCTCAAGTATGGTGAGCCTCATCACCCAACTGATAGTATCAATACTATGATCTAATGGTTCCACACCATCCCCACAGATTTCTATCTAAATCACCACCAACCATTTTCCTAAGAAACATCTAATATAGTCCTCATACAACCAGAATGGTCAACACTGCCTCATTAACTAAGTCCTACTATGTGTACACGAAACCAAATGACACATTTTCCAACACAAATGAGTGGAAATAACCAAATAAGTCCATAATCCTCATCATCTATTAGATATTTAACCTTTGAACATGTCACTCAACTAGATGGTCAACACCACCTCAAATCAATCGGTCCATGCTCATAATTAGATAGCCTCACCAACTCAAACTGATGACTGAGTCACCCAACATATGATCAACATCACTCAAATAATATAAGACTCTCTCAATAAGAATATTACATTTCCCCAACCCAGTTGGTCATCTCCACCTCAATCCTCAGGCCAATCCCACACAGTTCCCATGTAAGTCAAAAGAAATTCATATAATTAATACAAATCAATTTAATGATGTAAATAACCCAGCCTAATCTTCCCAATGTATGAAGCCTCTCACTATTCATAACCATTAGTACTCAGGTAGAATCATGACCATATGCATCAACAATAGGTCCAAATAATCAATTAAAGAATAAAATTTTAATTTATAGAGTCTCACTGAAACTACCCAATGTCGTGCTTAAGAAATCACCCCCAAAAAACCACTAAATAAAATATAAAAATTATAACAACCTACCTCATGTAGTTAAATTATAATAAAACTAATTTTATCCTCTAAATCAATCAAATTTGGAAAAAATAATTTTTTTAGAAAAACACTCTAAAAATAGGGTAAATTTGGTTTCACATATTTTTCTCATCATATCTAGAGAGAAAAATAAAAGAGAATGAAATGCGATTTTTATCATTAATGATACATATAGTATTTCATATTATGGTTGAATAATGGAGATCATATGAATAAATTATCTCAACACATAGTAGGGGTTTGGAGAGCTCTACGACACATTGAGGAGAGGGCCACGTGAGGGAAGAAATACATGCTCTTATCCAATTTTTGAAAAAAATCATAATCATATGTCCACTATATCGCAAAAATTAAGACCAAAAAATTATAGAATGGAAACTATTTTGATACCATTTGTAGCACCCTGACATGTTTGATCACAAAAATTGTGCTACAGACTGAATCCCACTGGGCATTAGGCATGCCTCCCCATTCCTCAGTGGATAATTACTAGAAGCTAGGGAATAAATATGTGATAATGGTGATAATAAACTTTATAGATGTGGTAATAATAATTGTATATATAAATATTTTAATAGAAGAAATACAACAATTAACTGGACCAGTAACTCACAATTGAAAAATGAACAATCAGTAACAGTTGAGGAAATTACAATAACCAATCTCAAAATAACCATTTATAGAATTAACATCAAAAAATACAATTTTTAGATACTGAACCAGATCATGAAAACAAGACTGGTCATCTATATCAATAAGAATAATGGATAACAAATGGCTGGCCACTAGTACATTCATATAATAACATCCTGAGATATAAATAAAACAAAAAAGGAAACTCAAGATGTGGAAAAAATCCGCAGTCGCATGCCTTACATCACATACAAACTCAATCAGTAATATCCAACTCCTAATATTGATCCCTTACATGATCAAAAATCCATAAAATTTATATTTGTCTCATTGTGTATTTTTAGGGTGTGAGGAATAATCCCAGAAATCCACAACCAACCTGTTCCTATCATACATATGTGATAAAGCATATCTTCCCTAAAAAGTAAATTATATAGAACATCCACATCATATAAATTGACTTTTTCCCCCTCAACTCAAGAAAAATAAGTTGGAAATCACCATATTTTTTCATATCTTATATAATAGTAGAAGAGATGATCCTTGGACTAAGCCCAATGCATCCTCGAATGAAAATCAGTCTTGGGGAAGCCTCACGATCCATCTATAATAGAATCACCAAACACCACATCCCAAGAAAAACCTCATTTCAAATAATATCCAACATCCCAAAGGCATGCTTAAATCATGTACCTAGTCTTACATAACTCATCTCAAAATTTCATGTATTCATAAAGTCTAATGTCGTTATGTATATGGATGTTTGTTCAATATGTAATGATATAGTTGGCTAAAAAACTAACATCTTTAAGAACAACGTTGTACATCCTCTTTAATAGTCTCAACCAATGGGGATTGTTTGAAGAATTGGGCCAACCCCATTGAGGAGATGAGATCTCCATAGTTTCTAGAGGTTAAGGCCATGTGATATAAGAAATAAAGGAGGTGTAAAAATAATATAGTATTAAAAAATGGAATTTTTTACCTTTATGTGGTTTTCATGGTTATATCACATGGTTCAGCTAACTGTGTGCATCCTTTGTAATAGCCCTTTCCTAAGGCTCCACCTCACACAATTGTCTCGCACTGTTTTCCAAACCATATAGAAACTATGTGATTCACCTCTGCTAAAAACTGTATAGGTTCCCCATGGGGTTGTCCCCACACTAGTACTATTGGATAAACTATGGATAGTAGACATAGGGGGACAATAAGTTTCACCTTGTTGGTCAATCAGGTTTTTGAAACCATGTGTCATAGTCTTCACACCATAGAAAGCGTGTTATTTCTACCTCAGATGCAACAAAAACCTAACAAAACTCTTGAGACACTTTCATAGAATTATTAATAATATAATATAAAGGTGTTGAATAAATTAAACTCTCATAATTATGTTTTCAAGATTAAGAAAAGAGTCTTTCTACCCACAAAAATATGAAAAATGAAAATGGGAATGGAATTTGACTCGCTCGAAAAACCTAAGACATTATAGTCTCTCCACCTTATCAAATATTTTACCTAATAAATCAAATAAAACCCAGAGATGGTGCCAAATATAAAAATTTACCAAAAAGTAACCCATACCCTCTAGTAAAAAGGGAAAAGGTCAACTCTCACAAGGCACACCCCGCCTTTGGAGTTACCTACCATGGTCGCTTCCTAAACAAAAAATCATATAAGCCAATGGTCCATCAACCATTACTAGACTCAAAAATACTCCCATGATTCATTTCACTCTTGTAATTTATCAAGTTCTCATGTGTCATACCCAACATCCATCATATCCTGTATCTCATCAGATGACCGCCTCATGTCTATTCTGCACATAAAACCTATGAGGTCCCATATCTAATAAAATGTTAAAAATTAATCCTGGTGCCTCAAACTTCAAACAAGTCTTACATCACAAAAATTCCCTAATGCCAACGTGCCTCAAAATATATGCACCGATGATGCTCACATATAAATCTAGGTTCCACAAACCTCATATATATAATGAATATGAACAAATTAAATTCTATAAACCAGTGTTTAGTCGGTCCCTAGATAAATAAAATTCATCTCATAATCCCAAAATGAACATGCATACCTAAGGTCTGTGATAAAATAAATCATAAAGAACCATCGTTATGCCCATGGTGGACCTCTACGTGTAACCACATCCCTATCATACTATCCACCTAGTAGTTCGACTATGTGCACCTAGACAGAAGCTAAACTATTGGATGTATGACCTCCCTATGGTGTTTCATCATCCACTGGTTACTAACCTCAATGTTATGTCCTTCAATATCTATCACAACCTCTATGTGTAGCCGAATATCATCTTTTAGCTCCTAATACCCCTCTAGGTCTATCCTCAAAACCCTGAGTCTACCCCATTCCTTAACTTCCAGATATCTAAAATGGGTTCTTATAGAACCTATGAAGATTACTGACCTGCATACATTCTCTATAGTCCTTCATTTCCCAATCACACTAAGTTCGCACATATCTGAGATTCCCACACTTGAAGAACACCATCAACGGACCACACCAAGGTTGTAAGCTCATGTATCTATCCAAAACACCATATTGAGACTCTTCTCATTCACTGTTCATGTGGTCAAAAGATTCATCAACGTAATTTCCTTTTTCCATCACCCAATGTGATTATGATCAATCCATAAATTTCCCTCATCTATTAGAACCTAATTCATCGCCTTAGGGAATGATTTCATCTTGAAGAGTTTTACCGACACCTAAATGGTGTTCCATAACCCATCCTCGAAATTTCTCACCCCCTATGTATTTTCACCCACCATACCTAGTGCAAAATGAAACAACTCAATTAAATTATCTTCATAGTACATACCAGACATGTCTTCATATTATAGGATAAATAAATCTCGATCTTTCTCTAACATCAGTTTCCCTGGAAGGATGTTTTGGAAGATCATATCCTTAAAATCATTCAATGGGAGACCCTAAAATTTTTCTACCTGAACTAACACATCCCAACAGTTCTTAGCCAGTCCTCTTATCATATATGTGGTTATCTTCACCCAATGACATGTTGGTGTCTCATGCTAGTTGAATATTATTTGGAAAAAAATAATCTAGTTCTCAACTAACTATATTCCACCCTCACCCTGAAACAGTGTTGGGTTATAAAACTAAAACTCCAAATTCAAAAATGCCACAGATGGTTCATCTCTCTGATCTCCCATGTGAATCCTGTAGATAACATATACTAGTCTCTCACTGAGATACTCCTCAAAAAAAACCAAAAGATGTCAAATCTAGGTAATGATTTTCTTACACTCGATCTTGTACCTATGGTTCATGCTCTTACATTCCCATAGGGCCTCATCTCGACCATCATGGGTCTCAACCTATGAATTCTCAAATTTCACTAAAACATTGGCCGCCTGATTCTCCATTGGATCCCATCTAATTGGAATCTATCTGAACACCTATATAATTTTCATACAGTGATAATATCATATATATATATATATATATCTCACAGATATGAAATCATTAACAAGAATTGTAATCTTAAAAAATATACCCTTCAATATCACAACAATGTCCCACAACACACAGCCTCAAGTCCCCTTACCCACCCATATCAGAGTCATGTATCACATAAATGTCCAGCCTCATGGCCCCTTACCTACCAAGATTATATTCATGCATCATAGATAAAAGTAGTAACCAGGTCAACCAACCTCATGATCTTCATCACCCACATATCATTTTCCCAGCCTGATCTTACAAAAACCAGGCTGAAACATTTATCACATATAACATACAAATTTCATTGCATCAAATTTCATAGGTTGGTTGAGTAAGATTCCACTAATGAGCTGATATAAAGGAATGAACTATCTAGTTTCCTTTATTGACACTTTTAATAAACCATCTCCACTTATTTCAAACCAATTTACCCTTTAAATCATAGTAAATTCATAATTGGCACATATATATATATATATATAATATCTTATGTGCCTTTCAAAAGTATAACAAGCATCCCCTTCCATACTAGGAAAATGGTCCCAAAATCCTCCCTTTCCATACTAGGGAAAGGGTAACATATCCTAAAAGGTAATAAAAATCTAATTGCACCACATGAGGATGAAATAATATGAACATTGAAATAGGAACAGAAGAAAACCAAATCCCACCAATGGAAACAAGGTTTGTCCCCCACGTATGGGGCTGGAGAAACACAAACATGATCACATATCCTTTTTCCAAAAACATCTTATTTATAGTACATTTTAGCCAAAATAGTAATATCCAAAAAAGATAGAAATGAAAATCCTATGATTCTTTTATTATCACCCGAACAATTTATCCACCCAAACAATGTTATCTGTCTAGTTCCATTGATACATAGGCATGCCTCCCCATACAATAAAGGTTTCTAACTTGTAGTGAGGTTGTAAAGATGTGACAATGTGGTTAATATATCCTCAATATTTGAAAATAATATTTTCCTATAAAAATATAGTATTGGAAGGAAGACCATAAATAATTGGACTAGTAACCTACCCATGGAAGAAGCATAAGCAGTATAAGAAAAATAAATAATAATAACTAAACTCAAAGTAACCATTTACATAATCAACATCCCAACATACCATTTCTAGATATTGAAAAACAAGGTGAATACAATATAGCCTATATATATCAATAATTAATAACTAGTCTCCCATGGTCGAACACTAGTATATATATATTATATCATACTGATATAGAATGAAAAAAGCAAACTCCTACTAATGTAAGAACCCATGGTCCCTTTATTTACATCCTATGAAAACATAGTCACTAAGAACCATCTTCTATGCATTAATAATTACATAATCATAATAATATAATATATACATGTTTACGATTGGGATCATGTAGGGTATGAGAAAGAATATCAATAGGCTACCACCATTGTGTCCCTATCTTATGTCTATGATGAAGTAGTTATGTACTAAAAAGTAAATAAAGCATCACATGAACATCATATAAATAAACATTATTTCCTTATGCTCGATATCCATAAGTATGAAATAACCTTCTTCGAATATCTATAGTATAATAGTATTGGAGAGGATCCTTTGGCTAAGCCTAAGGCATCCCCTGATAAGAATCAGTCCAAGTGAACCCTAGTGTTCTACCACTAATTTAATCACTTTGAACCTTGTTCCAACCAAAACCTCATGTACAAAAATATTTTATGTCTCAATGGAACAACCCATTCTAGTAAATAGTCCCACAAAACTCTAATCAAAATATCCATTCATCTCAATGTCTGAATTCTCAAGGAATATTGACGTATGTCCCCAATGTAACAATGTTTACTACTGAACAACCAATGTCATGAAGAAAAACATTGTTCATCCATGAAAATTTTTCTCACCAAATGGACTCCAAGTACAATGAGACTCATCCCAAAACATATAGTCTAAACACTGTTAACCAATGGATCCTCGCGAACCCCATGTATTTTTAAGTAAATCACCTCCAACCATTTTTCTAATCCACGTCTAACAGAGACCTCTAGTCACATGATAGGTCAACAAAACCTCATCATCTGAGTCGATCCATGTGAACATGACTCCAAATGGAATTTTGGCCAATACATGTGAGCTTCAATCAACAAATATTTCCATAAGACACATCATCTACCATCTCAAGCCCCTGTCACAATGTTTCTCATCCTGATGACTGAAACCACCTCAAATCACTCGAGACATTCCCAGAACATGACGACCTCACCACCACAAACTGATGACTATGTATCCCATCCGTTGATCAATGTCAATAATAGAATCTATGACTTTTCCAACCTAATGATTACATCACCTCAATTGAGGTGTTCATCGTCACCTCATTCCTCATTCCTATCCTATTTCATTACAATTGAAATTACAAGAAATTACAATAATTTATACAAATCATTTTAAATAAGAAAATAACCCAATCCTCTTCATCCCAAGGTCTGATGCCTCTCACTATGATTATCCAATTTTTTTTAGGTTTAATCATGCCGATAAACAACTCTAATGGGTTCAATTTATCAATCAAATACAAATAATTAATTTATAGGGTCCCTCTAAGACAACCCAATGGAGCGGTCGAGAACGTATCCCTTAAAAACCTCTAAATCAATGATAAATACAATAACTTCCTACATCAATTTGGTATATTTTTCAATGTTAGATATTAGCCTACGACTCAATCTAATTGAGAATAAATCATTATTTTTAGATAAAGACCTTGAAAATAGGGTAAATTGGTTCAAATGGATTCAGTGCGCCATATGAATAGATAAAAGGAAAATAGATGAAAGAGGAGTGTGATCCTTACTAATACACATCCAACACCCAATATAGATTGAATAATGGAGCTCGTATCATGAAATGAGCTCAACACCATGGAGGGGGATAGGATAGCTATATGGTGCCTGGAGGATAAGTCCATGTGAGGGAAGGAAAAGCGAGGAGGAAGAATTAATAGAAGATTGGAAGAATTGTATTTTTCTCACATTTATTTGGGCTGAATAGTTATATCATAAGGTTATTTTAACCATCCCTAGACTCTATGGTTGCCCCTATATGAGGATCCACCACGTACAGTTATCCGACATGGTTTTCTGAATTGTGCAATCAACATGTGATTCACCTCTTCTAAAAATTTTAGAGGTTTCACATGGCCATGTTCCACTTCCAACATTGTTTGAAAAAATGTGTCTAGAATACCTAGAGTTCCACACAGTTTCTTTGTAGAGATTTTATTGTTTGTCCAAACCATGCACCTCAATCTGTACATCCTAAAAAATTCTGATTTCTTCCTCCAAAAAACCTGAAATGCAAACAGAACCCCAAAAAAATTTCTAAGTATTAAGAATCATTTAAAATAAATGGTGTTGGATCAGAGAAACTATTATTATTATTTTATAAATAAAAAAAATGTGTTTTTCATGCCACCAAACATTGATAATCTAAAATAGGTGAGGAATTTGAACCACTTTAAAAACCCAATAATTTTAAATAATCGAAGGATATATCATTTATTTTTGGTGGGAGATCATGTTTTTCTTAAAATATCTCCATATAAAAGTATGATATGTTTTGATTATAGAGAAAAATTGAACCTCTGATTTATTTTTCCTTACGAAATTGAAGATAATGTGGGATCATTCATTTGTCTTGTATATTTTCTTTTATGTGTATCTCAGGTACATAATGTGTGTGATGTTTTTTTATGAAGGAAATATATACCTGATGCATCTCATATATTGATCCTTTAAGTTGTACATCATGAGATGAATATTTATTATGATAAAAAAACAATTTATAATCATGATCATAATGATAAAGTGTTTTGAAATGAATTTATGTATTTTGGTAATGTTTTATGAATGAATCATATGATTGAGGAGAAACATGGAAACCAAAAGAATCATAGAAAGAAATGTGTCCCACCTATTTTCCAATGAGTAAAAATTTTGAGGACACATGTTCTTTAAGTGGGGGTCAATGTGGAAACCAATTTATTTTTACTAAGAAATTTTTTTTATGAATTTATTTTTATTATTATGATAATTTAAGAAATAATTTTTTGGAACAAGAACATGACCTTTAATTTGAAAAATAAATACCTTTTTTTATAAGTAAGTTGTTTTCCAGGTTTTATAAGGATTTATTTAAAATTTATATTTATAAATTTTAGAAAGTAGATGTTATTAAATAAACATATTTTTTTTCAAAATGATGATGTTATATTTTTGTGTTGTTTGAGTATTTTCTTGAGAATGTTGATTTTTTGTGAATAGTTGAAAATTCTATTTTTATGAATACCAAATATTTTTTCTAATGATCATGTTATATATATGACTTAATTTTTAAAAAAATTATTTGATATATTTTTTATGATAATATACTCAAAATATCATTAAATTATTATATAATTAACACAAATTAATTCTTATGTAGATATAAATGATAAACCATTAACTAATATTTAAAAATTACTTGTATAGCATTGGAAATATTGAAATTGGGGGAGTTTTAATATTATATAAGAGGGGATAATTTATGATTAACATAATGGATAAATATTATGACTAATTAATGTTTTATATTTATATTTGAAAATTTTATAATTATATAACATTGTAATTATGAAAATTCATACTAATATCTTGTGTAAGGTAAGAAAATTCAAAATTCTTATCTTAAAATTGTTTTAATTATGTAAGGGAATAAATTTTTTTGTTGGTATAGATAATTATAATTATTAATAGTAAAATATATTTATATTAGTAATTTTTTAAATATTAACTGATTTGATAATAATTTATATTTCTAACATAGTTTCGATGCATTTTTTATGAATGTGGGAGAAAATTAAAAGGTAAAAGTTTTAAAAAATATATAAAATAATAGGATTAGGATGAACTGTGGTGTTTCATTTTTTAAGGAAATATGATAGGTAATGAGTTAATTAAATAATTAATTTTTATTCTATAGATATATAGATATTCATAACTCCAAATTACATAAATGATCCTGAAATGAATTTTAAGAGTATTTAATGTTACACATGATTTATAATAAAATGACCCTCAGATTTCAATGTTATTATTTTTGAGATATAATTGTGATATTTCATTTGATGGATAGTTAATATTTAAAAATAGTACATAGAAAATTATATAAATCTTTTTAATTTCCTTAAATGATATTCTTATATGTGTTATTAGGTATAGTGGATTACCATGGGGTTCAAGAGTGAATCTGAAGAATTATAGAGAAACTTTAATTATTATAGAAACTTCTATTTGATATTCATTCCATAAATCAAGGATTCATAGTGTGAAAATTTGAGTACGGGAGATTCCCACATTCTTAAGTGGTTAATTCCATTAAATATTCCTAATTCCATTAAAATAATGGGGTCCCCCTCCCACTTTTGTTAGGTTGAACTTGCACATGGGGAGGGTTGTTAGTTAATCACCATCCCCTCTCATGCTTAGTTCAAACCCCTTGATCTGATGTTTGATTTTATAGAATTTCTGTCCTTGATATTCCTATACTCTGAATTTATTCTCATTTTTTTGTTATGAAGAAATTTTACGCATTTTGTCTTGGGTTTTGGTTGTGACTCCACCAAATCATAGTGAAATCAACAAGTTTAGAAGGGGATATCATCTATGGTGGATAAAGGAGGACTTGAGGTGATGTCTCTATGTGATTCATTTCCATTTCAGTTGAGTTAATTCACTACACCATTTCATTTAGTGTTTTTATAAAAATAATATGGAATTGATGGTTTTATTGGTGTTTATTGGGAGAGATTTTGGTTGGTATGGTGTCAAGGGTGTTCCACGGAACTTCCATAGGCTGTTGGTTGGGGTTTTCTTGCAAGTAGTGCCTGTACTATTTTTTCCATTGATTCCTTTTTGGATCAAATTAAATAATTATTTCTAATTATTTTTTATTAATTGCATATGATATATGATGTTATATATGGTCTTGAGTGGTGGTATGTGCTTGTAAGAGGCATGGATGAGTTTGTTAAGGATTGGTGGAGATTGGATTAGGTGGTAAAACCATTATATAGGTAAGTGGTCCTATTAATACAAGATCATATTCATATTTATATATGAGTTTTTGGATATATTAATGTTGAATGGGTTTGGGTAGAGAATATAATTATCAGGGGTGATATTAAGAAAGATATAGGATGAAATTGGCTCTACTACACTCATGTTAAGTGAAATTTAACACAGGAGTAAATTTGAATCATTATATTACTATTTCTCTAAGTGATAGGATATATTTTTCAGATAAAAATATACCTTGGGTGTTCTTGGGATGTAAGACAGAATGTGGGTGTACTATAAATGTTTTCTCTTGTGTTATGTGTTTGTGAAGTTGAGGATTAGTCTTAGTAGTAAAATTTTGGATAGTAATAAGTATTAGACTTAAAGAGTGACACCCTGTATTGGGGTATTATGGGGATTGTTGAATGTTTTGAGAAGGAATGATCCTTTGAGACTCAATGGTGTGTGATGTAGATGGGTTTATTTTGATTGGAACTCAGTGTGATATCCCATGGTATATGTGAGGTGATACTCAGTTGTAGTTTTCATGTTTTTTTATACATGGCATAATAATGTTAATGGGAATGAATCATTATGGCTTGGGATAATCTCAAGGTAGCATGAAGAATATTGATGAGGGATTCGGTGAGGTTAGACCATCCCATAAGGTCTACATTAGTATTATCCTGGTATTATGATGTCACTGATGGGTGATGATTTTTGGATGGTATCGATAAGAAGAGACCCATTTTGGTCTGGAGGACCCTGGGTATTCCCTAATGGGTGATATGTCTTAGGTTATGATTACGTTCTATTTCTTGAATGCATAGAACCATTGGATCATTTGGAGAGATTTGTGAGGGGTTGTAGATTTATCTTCATGATATGACCCCCCCCCCCAAGACATTGGGGATGGGTTGGTTTGGATGTACATCCCCATAGTTTGTGATCATGGTTATGTGTTCTTGTATGGCCTCCCTAGATGTAAGTGGATTTGTTGGTGTGAATTATATGACCACCCCATAAACATAATGGATGGTTTGGTGTTCATGGAAATAGACCTTGCCTTATAGAATTAGGTTTTGGAAGCAGGATACCTAGGAGGTGCATGATCATGGAATTATTCAAGACAATACTAATCAACCATAACTTGAGTGATAAATTCATGGTTTGATATTAGAATATATGACTATGTCCAATTTAAATTAGTATTTGTTTGAGATTCAAACTCCTCTATACCTTAAAATCCATTTACATAATGGGATTCAGTATTTGTAATGAAATGATGAGGTTTATTCTAGTTCTATACATATGAAAGTATGACTGGGGTCATAGTGGTCTGGTTATCACATAGTCACCTGGTGCATAAGGATTCATGGGGACCTGGTTAATTGACACTATCTAATAACTTATGTTACATCATTATTTCATTAAACATGAATAAATGTATATGATGGTGTATACTATGGGAAAATGTTGATTCCATACATGGATGTATTATTCACACTCTTCAATGGTACCTCAGCGCACATTCATACATTATATATTCATTGGGTTCATCACTAGACATGCCATGGATCAGTCTAGTACAGATCGAGGATATAATAAATAGTGTTTTTCAGGATCAGGTTTGGTGATATAGCATATTCTATAAATTGTATTTATGAATATTTTTATTTAGTAACATCCTTGTGGATGATCATTTGATGTATAGTTATATGGAATATATTTTATTTTATTTTATTTTATTTTATTTTACTATTTAAGATTACTCTAATGATTGTGATGAATGTTTTGGTTATATTCATATGTTTCTTACTATGAATCAAGGACATATTCCCCCACAAGATGGATTCAACCCTCACCGGTAGTTGGTATCCCTAGGTGTCTGGGGAGTCATGTTTGAGGTGTTATGGAATCTTTAGACCATATATGTTCAAGGGGTCTAGGGCTGCGACATTTTGATAAATCCATATTTAATCAGGTTATATGGTGTAAGTGGTCACTTTTATTGCAAATTGTGTTATCGAATCCTTTGTTACCTACGAAGAATCCTAAATACATGTATATTATATGGAAGAATTGGCTATGAATTTTATAACTTTTTTGTTGATTCCATTTGTGACAATAAAATAATAATGTACCTAAGAGAATGAATTTTATTTTATAATAAAAAACTGAATGTTTTTAATGGAAGCAAATAATCAAGGTGAGTCAATCCTATGTTATTTATTGGGGTGGATTGGATGTATTTTTTTATTAACATGTTTGAGATCACTAACTCAAGATTTTTCCAAAAACATGAAAATTACACAATACTAGTTACCAATATAATACATACACAATTCCAAGGCTAATCACCAATGCCACTTGAGGATCACATTAATAAATACTCCAAGTAATTGGATCATACTAGCACTTAGAATGTGTCATCAATAAAGTTGGTGAATATGAAGAAGAAAATAAATCATCCCATGTAAATCTTAAAAGAATATATTGATATTTAAGAAAATGAAATAACAATCAATCCAACCCAATTAAAATCCCTAGGATTAACCCACAAAAATTATTCCTATATTTATGTTATTCAATCAATGGTAGTGATAAGTCGACTTAAAGAAGTGGGATTGAAGAAGTGAAATCATTGAAATAACGAACTCTCCACCATTGAATGTGGAACTTCACAATTGTTTTTGTGAATACATTCACACATTGATTTAATGGTATAAATGTGTTTATGAAAATGAAAAAAATTAATTAAGAATAAGAATAAGAAGAAACATTAATAAGAAATTAATGTGAATGAAAAACATACTTGAGATAAATTGATGATGTGAAGAGAAAATCGAATTGTGAATTTACAATTGAAAAAAAAACATGGATCATAAATCCATTCTACACAATATCATAATATAGGAATCTTAGTATCCTTAGTTCTAACCCCTAAAAATCTATTCCCTCCCATTTAATTAGGATAGTAAAATGTGAGAGAGAAATTAAATGAAATTCTAATTTTTAGCTTTGACCAAAAAAATAAGATCAGATTCATCCCCCATAATAGAATAAAAATATATAATTAAAGATATAAGAATAATTTATGGTTATATAATATAAATGTATTTATTGTATTAACTTGTTTGAGATCACTAACTCAAGATTTTTCCAAAAACATGAAAATTACACAATCCTAGTTACCAATTTAAAACATACACAATTCCAAGGCTAATCACCAATGCCACTTGAGGATCACATTAATAAATACTCCAAGTAATTTGATCATACTAGCACTTAGAATGTGTCATCAATAAAGTTGGTGAATATGAAGAAGAAAATAAATCATCCCATGTAAGTATTAAAATAATAAATTGATATTCAAGAAAATGAAATAACAATCAATACAACCCAATTAAAATCCCTAGGATTAACCCAAAAAAATTATTCCTATATTTAGGTTATTCAATCAATGGTAGTGATAAGTCGACTTAAAGAAGTGGGATTGAAGAAGTGAAATCATTGAAATAACGAACTCTCCACCATTGAATGTGGAATTTCACAATTGTTTTTGTGAATAAATTCACACATTGATTTAATGGTATAAATGTGTTTATGAAAAATGAAAAAAATTAATTAAGAATAAGAAGAAGAAGAAACTTTAATAACAAATTAATTTGAATGAAAAACATACTTGAGATAAATTGATGATGTGAATACAAAATTGAATTGTGAATTTACAATTGAAAAAAAACATGGATCTTAAATCCATTCTACACAATTCATTATATTGGAATATTAGTATCCTTAGTTCTAACCCCTAAAAATATATTCCCTCCCATTTAATTAGGATTGTAAAATGTGGGAGAGAAATTAAAAGAAATTCTAATTTTTAGATTTGACCAAAAAAATAAGACCAGATTCATCCCCCATAATATAATAAAAATATATAATTAAATATAGAAGAATAATTTATGGTTATAGAATATAAATGTCTTAGTACATGTGACCTCTAATATCATTAAAAATTTCATGCTAATTATTTACTCAAATTTAGATAAATATTTATTTGATTCTAGGTCATCATATTCATTTATGTCTTCTTAATTTTCTCTATAAATTAGATATTTTCAATTCACAATGATAAGGGAATTTTCAGTCAGAACGCCTAGTGGGAACCTTATCGCAACAAATATGTGTCGAGAAGTTCTTATAATGACATATAAACGTTCTGTAATTTCTAATTTTTTTCTCATGACTATCGATGCTTTCTTTATAATCCTCGATATAGATTAGTTTTTATAATATGATGTGAAAATATATTTCAAGAATAAGGAAGTTGTGATTTGTGAGGTAGATATAGAATCTATTATCTTTATAGAAGAAACGTCATCACCTGATTATTATCAAAATCCACACCCATTGGCTTTTCTGAATGAAATTATTAAGGAGGAATGGAAAACATAATCTAGGGATGAAGGAGGTAATCTTAAAATTAAGGATAAACATATTGTAATGGAGTACATTGATGTTCTTCAAAATGATTTACCTAGACACCCCCCAGAGCATGGAGTAGAGTTTTGTATTTATTTAATCCCTAATGAAAGGAAAATATAAAAAACACAATATAATAAACATTATGGAATTAGTAGAGATTAAAAAAACAGGAAGAGTTGATTCAAAATTTATTTATCCACCCTAGTGTCTCTCAATTGGGAGCTCCTGTTCACATTGTCCAAAAAAAGATGGATCTGTGAGGTTGAGTATTGATTATAGGGAAATATGTGTGATTATAGTAAATAACAAGTATAATCTACCTCATATGAGTTATTTATTTGATCAAATTCAAAGAGATCAAATCATTTCTAAGATTGATATTTGTTCGAGATATCATTAATTACGAGTGAGGAAGGAATACAGTCTGAAGATAGCTTTTGGAAAATGTATGGTCATTACAAATTTATAGTAATGGATTTTGGATTGACTATTGAACCTTTGGATTTTATGGATATCATGAATATAGTATTCAATGGATATCTTTATGTTTTTTTGTGGTAGTCATTGATGATATTCTGCTATATTATGAAGGCATAGAATACCAAGACATTCATTTGAGAATCATTCTTGAGACACATAGGAGGGAAGAATTATGTGGTAAATTTACCAAGTGTGAATTGTGGATTTAGGAAATTTATTTCCTTGTCCATATAGTCTCCATGGATGGAATATCATTTTACCCTTTAAAAAATAAGGTAATTCAAGAATGTCCTACGCCGACAAGTAGAAAAAAGGTATATAGTTTTATTGGTTTTATAGGTTACTATTAGTGTTTCATCCAAATTATTTCAAGATTCGCTAACCCATTAACAAAGATCACATGTAAATGGTTTTAATTTATTTTGAAAAATTATTGAGATGATGTTTTTGTTGAATTTATGAAAAGATTAGTCTTTTCACCTATCATGACATTACCATCTGGGAATGATGGGTTTTTTACTTACAGTGATGCATAAAGAAAAGGACATGGTTGTGTACTTAAATAGAATTATATGGTTATTTCATATGCATCATGGAAATTAAAAATGCGTGAAAAAAACTATCCAACTCATGACCATTGGTTAGATATAGTAATCCTTTCTCTGAAGACATGGATACACTATCTCTACAGTGAAAAATTTGAGATATATACTGATCAAAAGAGTTTGAAATATATTTTCCCATAGAAAGACCTCAACATGAGACAAAGGAGATGGCTTGAGCAACTCAAGGATTATGATTTCACAATACACTACCACCCATGGGAGGAAACTAAGGTGGAATATTCCTTGAGAAAAAGGGACCATGAAGTTCTGAACAAAATTATAGTTGAAAGGGATCATATGTTCATGGATCTAGTAAAGATGGATATTGGAATTATCATTGATGGTAAAACAATACTACTTTTTCAAATGGTTTTTAAACTATATTTACTAGAAAGGATAAAAATTTCATCGACTAATGATGTGGAGCTTCAAATGAAAATTAAATATGTGAGTTATGGGATATTTATTGATTTTGTAATTGAAGTTGGAATTTTGAATTTTGGGAAGAGGCTTCGTGTTCCAGCTATACCTGATCTTAGAAGGATATTATTGGATGATACACATAGATCCTATATCTCAATACACCCTTGTGGAATTATGATGTATAAATACTTTAAGGAACGTTTTTTGGGACAAAATGAAGAGGGAGATTTATGAATATGTGTCAAATTTTTGTGTTTGGAAATAGTTCAAGGTAGGAAGAAAACATCTTAGAGGATTTTATAAAACTATTTTAATACTTTTTTGGAATTGGGATGATATTATGATAGACATTTTCATGGCCCTAAAAAGTCTCCAAGAAGGAATGATGTGATTTGGGTTATTTGTGATCATCATACCAAGTGAGTATATTTTCATTCTATAAGATATGATTTACAACTTAATCCATTAGCATGACTATAAATTAATTAAGTTATAAGACATCCTGGTGTACCCCCATTGATTTTTCCTAATCATGATCCCCATTTTTCATCATGATTATGAAAATGTCTTCAAAAGGTCTTATATGATGAACTTCATTTGATCACTTCATACCACCCTCAAACTATTTGACAATTAGAATGACTATTCAAACTTCAGAAGACATGTTGAGATCCTTCTCACTTAACATTCAACGTATGTGGGATCATTATTTACCTCTAGTTGAATTTTACTATAACATTATCATCCATTCAAGTTTTCATATAGAACCATATAAAGCATTATATACAAAGAGATGTTGTACACCAACTTGTTGGGATGATTTTGATGAAAGAAAACTTATAGGTCTAGAACGTGTTGAAGAAACAATGGAGAAAGTGAAGATTATCCAAATCCATATCAAAACAGCTCAATGTAGGAAAAAAAGATATGTCAATAACTGAAGGAAGGAGTTGAAGTTTCAAGTAAGAGATTGTGTTTTCTTGAAAGTATCTCAGTGGAATGGTGTTATATGATTCATTATGAAGGGAAAATTAACTCCAAGGTACATAAGACCTTTTTTTGTTCTAGAAATAATAAGAGTAGTATCCTACAGTTTGGTAATGTCACTAAGTCTCTCGAAAGTTCATGATGTGTTCCACATATCAATGTTAAAGAAATATATGTCAGACCCCATGTATTTACTGACCAATAATGAAATATAATTACAACCTGATCTTTCTTATTATGAATATCCAATCAAGATTCTTGATACAAGAGAACATGTTTTGAGAAATAGAACTCCTCGTATTGTAATAATTCCTTGGAAAACCATAAAACGGAAGAGGTGATGTGGGAACATGAAGAAACTATGATGAAGAACCACCCAAATATTTTTATGTCATGATATTCTAGAAATTTTGAGGAAAAAAGTATTTGAATGAGGTAATAATTTAACACCCCAATCATCTATGGTATAGTTCTATTTATATAATTAAATGGCTTACGTTGTACGCAACACCGAGTTCAAGCACATCATGACCTATAAAAGTTTCCTTTTAAAAAGATGTTATGAATAGTATTAACTATATTTTAAATTTTTTATATCCAATATAATTTTAGAATTCATATTTTTTGTTTTTTAGACAAAATATAAGGACAAATTCATTTTTTAGATAAAGGAAGTCTTTTTCAAAAATTGCAGCTTTTACGCCTTTTAATGGAGAACCCTTTTTAAATAGAATATTTAGAACTTTTATGTATTAATTTTTGGGAAATTAGATTCTTATTTATAATTGGGACTGAAGAATTTAGTTTGGATAAATTTTAGGTACATTTTTGATAAATTTTATATTATGATGAATAGTGAAAAGACTAAATTTTAATTGAAAACAATCTTTTTAAGGGAAATAATTTATTATTTAAAATTATAGATTTGAGTGGTTTTAAAATATAATTAGATTATATTTTTTTCATTTAATATAATTTATGTCATTAGATGTAATTTCAAATTTAAATTGGTCATAAACACATGTCAATCTTTTTATAGTTTTTACTTCTTAAAAACATGCTTTCTTGTTTTGACAACGGAAATTAATTTTCAATTCATTTCTTCCAATTCTATATTTTTATTTTGGAAAAAAGTATTTCTTATTTGTAATAATA
Source organism: Viscum album (assembly GCA_963277665.1). Lineage (NCBI taxonomy): Eukaryota > Viridiplantae > Streptophyta > Magnoliopsida > Santalales > Viscaceae > Viscum > Viscum album. The sequence continues at coordinate 184,126,718 of OY728133.1, read as the reverse complement.
ATTTCAAATTTTTTTTATATATTTTATTTTTTTTGACATTATGAATAGTAACTTCAGTAATTATTATTTTATTTACCATGGCTAAAGGGTAAATCAGCTAAATAAGGGTAAAAAATATTATAATATTATTAAACTACCTTAACAGACATCTTAATCCTATTTGATGAGATATTTTCAACCTTGGGAATCCATAGGATGATTTTTGGATATCATGGGACCACTTGGGTGAGATAATGACATGATATAAGAAATAATTTTAAGTAAATATAATTATAACATAAACATGCATATTTTATTAAAACAGTTTTAATATATGATTTTATTAATAATCTATTTGACTATAAATATTCATTATAAATTTAAAAATATTTCCTATATCACGATATTTTATTTATAATTTAATACATTATATAAATATATATATTTATGACACAAAAATGATGCAGTGATAACCTACTTAATGAATGATTCAAATATATGATATTATAAATATTAAAAAATTGTATTTTAATATATTTTTCTATAAAAGAATTTTATATATTATATTTACATATTATCATTGAATTATGACCTTTTTTATAAGTAATCAAATTGGTGTGACTATAAAAATAAATTACTAAATAGTCTCAAAATTGTCATAAAAGAGTATTTAAAGTAAATAATAATTTATTAAATGATATAATAGTCCTAAAAATATAATAATAGGAAAACTAACTTATATAATGATATATATTTCATTAATGATCCACTTTTGGTTATCTTGACATTTTATAGTAAATAAATTAACCATATGATGTAAAAATCCAGAAGACATGGTAAGAGTTATATTATTTTGTTAAGGGTTAAAGATTAATGATATGGTTAAATTTGTGAACTAAACATGTTTAATACCTATTGGTTTAGATTATTTAGACCCATTATAATCTCATACGCTAAATAAATCAATTTTATGCTATTATAAACTGAAAATAAATTTATAATAAATAAATATTTCATTCTTTTCATAAATTACCGAACACCTCTCTTATAAAAGGGTACTTCTCCTTCTCTATAATTCACACCTCCAAAGACCATTGGATCTAACAAAACCATCCCAAATAAAATCCATACTTCTATCTATTAATCCTAGTGGAAACCCTTTGGACAGAAAAATGACTTAAGGTGTCCTTTTGTGAAAATCCAAAGGAGACATTCGAAGAAGAGGTAATCATTTTATCCCTTCTTTCAATGATTAGTTCTCCTTCTACTTCCTATTACTAAATTATTACCAAAATAAAATAATAATTACATCAAATAATATATTCTTATTTTTTGTTATTTTAATGGGGAAACCATATTCCTCTTTTTACCAATCCTGAGAAAAACAATACCACTATGTTTACGTACATACGACTTACCTTCTCCTTGCCATGGTGTAAACTGTTTCTCATCTATAATTTATTTTTATAGGTATAATTATGAATAAAAATGACTTAAATAATAAATTTAACATGAAATTATTGATATACCGTCCAAATCCATACCATTAAACCATTATGGAAGTGATATCGTCACTCGTGCGTACGTACGACATAACATCTCAATGACACGATGAGACTCATATTCCACGTTCACCATCCAAGAATGATTATAAAGATATATATTATAATAATTATGAAATATAAGAAATTATAATTATATTTTAATAATATATATATATACATATATTTCATTCACTTACTTCCATTCAATACGATAAAAAACGGAAACATTGGTCATGTGTATGTATAGCCTGCAGTCTCCATGAATGTTGTATTCCATTTAATATATATATCTATTATATATATTTATATTATGAATAAATATCATATATAAATCATATTATAAATTCAGAAAGTAATTACATAATTATCTATCTAATATGATCAACAATAACAAGTTAAAAAGGGTATGATAAACAAAGGAATTATTACCCAAAATGTTGCGTTAACATGGAACTATGAATAAACGGGTAATATAAATTCATAAAAGATTCATATATAATATCATAAAAAAATTTATGAATAGATTATAAGTTAATAATTTGTATATAACCATCTCATAGGAGTTTCAGAAAAATATAGAGAGTATCAGACATAAGATAATGGATTTCATCTCAATTTCATTTCATTGAGGCATATTATAATGTTAGGCACCTAGTTCCTTATATAATATGTATACTATACCTTTTTTACTTTTTATCATTAATATCATTATTATCATTATATTATATTATTTCCTTCATGTGAATTATTGATAGATCCATATTAATCATTCAACGTGGTTATAAGATTTTGTATATTATTTATTTTGGTTATTAAATATGAGAAATACTTTTGACAAGCAGTGACGGGTGGAGGCCAGACTTTATATAGATCCATGATGCATCGATAGGTTTTCATGGGATGAAAAAGTTGGAAAATTGATTTATACCCTTAGTTTTAAACTCTATTGTGAAAGGTATTGATAGTAATAGGTTTTCAAGTGCGTGAGACATGACGTACATAAATAATGTTTTTATCTCATATAATTTCATTTATTATTTATCCATGAGATTTTGCGTTGACATATCTGTGGATATATTTAATTCTTAGTGTATTGATTTATAGAATATGTTTTTGTTCCTCACAAGCAATATTGTTTGTGCCTTATCTAGATTTATTACTGTTTCTATTGCACATAAACATACTGATAATTTGATATCAACCTTATTATGTATCTCTCCCCATGTTATGAAGAATAGAATGTTGAATAAGCATTCAAGGATGAAATTTATTTCATTTACTGTGTATCATGCCTTATTTTGTTTTCCCAATGTACTATGGGAATCACATATGTAATCTTGATTTCCAAGACTCTTAAACTATATAGTCCTTTGGTATTTTTTTTCCTTGTAATAATGCTATTGAATTGTAATAGTTCACCAAGATTATGTAATCTGGGGTTGAGGCATTAAATTAAACACTAGTTTTATCATGTTTTGAACTTAAGTAATATTTTCTAATAAATAAAACTATTTTTGTTCTTTTCTATTAATTAAACATTATTTGGTACAATTAGTTTTTGAATTTATTTTTAAATCCACGTAATTTTATTAATAATGGAATTTATACTATAAAAATCAAATAAATTTATATATTTATCCTACACGTAATTTTTATGCTTAAAAATTATAAGAACCTGGTTTTTTCTATAAAAGGCTTTGGGAAAATTCTTGATATTATTCCAGGGTAGTGCCTTCAGACGGCGTACGATTCTGAGCCTCGGTTTGGCCAGAATTAAATTTTTAGTGCGTTCAAACTGGGCATGAAAAATAAATTGAATAACTCCTAAATGGTATTTCAGATTATAAATCTGAGAGTAATGATTAATCTAAAATGCGGGTTTTTACCATAGGAATGACATAAAGAATGTCGGCACGAGACATTGGGACCCCTCGCCCGTTAACGGAGCATTAAAAGGATAAATAAAATAATTAATTTATTCGTTTGATGGATTAACTATATTATCTCTTAAACATTATCTCGGATAGGAAAACTGAGGGCACCATTGAGTCTGTAGCGTGTTGTTTACCATAGGAGGGTGGTAACATTCGCGGGCGCGGGCCTTCTCTGAAATATGCCACCATGGGAGTTTTCATAATTTAGCGGCATTGGTCGTTAAGTTTTATAACATTCGAATAGAGGCTCGGATTAAAATTCTGAGACCACTGTTGTGCTCAGGAGGAGGTGTTTACCGGAGGGGAGGCTTAACCTCGACCCTACTGAGGGTTTGGGTATGGGACCTACGGGCGGGGGTTTAAGTGTTTTCTATTTAAAAACCACCACCACCCTCTTCTTCCCCATTCTTCCCTAGCGCAAACCCTCCCAATGACGAAGGAGGAAATCCTCTCCTCTCCTCCATCCCTTTAGAAATGTGGAAACGGATCCGGCAGATCATCGAAGCGTCGGGCAACTCCCATCAATGTAGGCTCGCGTTTTATCGTTTTAATTCTAGTAATCTTCTTCAAATTGGTTTAAATGTGTCGAATTTTTTTCCTATCATCAAGTGAAGCCCATAATTTAGTAGAAATAGTTCAAAGATTTCCAACATATGCTTTGGATTAAAAATCCAAGTCCTGACGAGTCTAGGGTGGTCCGTTGAAGTTCCTGCTGGTTTGGGACTTTTTTTGGCCGGATTTGGGGGTTTCGGCAGCGGTCCGACGAGCAGCCCAGGTCCAGGCAGCGGCCACTGGAGTGTTCCAGTGGCATTCTAGGGCGTCATAACGAGGCGGAATATCCAGTTGGGGTGAGGCAGCGGCTCTATGTGGTGAGGCTGAGCTCGCCGGGGCGCAACGGTGGACTGGGGTCACGGCGCGCGACCCCGTGGGGGAACAGAGACCCGTGTCCTGTGGGTCTTCACGTGGGACGACCCACCCTCAGCTGGTCTGAGTGTGGACTACGGGTCCATGGATAGCCCGCATGGCTATGTCGTGGGCTGACACTATGAGTTGGGTCGGCCGGCGTGGGCCGGCCCAGACCGGGTGGACCGGCCGGCCAGGCCGGTCTGGCCCAATGGGCTTCGTCCCCTTCGACTTCGGGCACCTGTAACATTCTCTATGTGTGTCCGTTTTGTGTGCCATCTACGAAAGTATGATCCTCGGCTTGAGAAGAATGTTTTGAGATGATTTGGGGGATTTTTAATTCTTGGGACAGGATCTTGGTCCCACGACACGGATGTTAAGTGGTTTGACATTTTTCTGGGGGTTTGTGTTTTGAGCGGCGCAGATACATCTGACGTCCGATTTGAGCGCCGTCAGTGGCATTGGGACCCTGGTGCCCTGGAGGAATTTTTTAGGGTGGTCTTAGGCATTGAAACTAGAGGTGAGGCATCGGCCCCATGAAAAGTCTTTTAAGCTGCGAGTCGTGTTTCACAACTTTTTCATCGGACGCCCGTTTGGGAAGTGCGAGCAATTGATTCTGGGTGTTTTTCTAAGGGCGTTACAATGGATCAATCCACCTGCTTTAATTATGCACAATGGTGTGGGCCCCATGAAGTCCATTTTTCGGTATTTGGCAGTGATTTCCATCTTTATCACCATGTGTCTGTTGCGGGAAAATGAATAGTCATTCTTGTGTACTTTTTTGAGAGGATCACAATGGTGCAATCCGTTCGTTGCACTTAAGGACAAAGATTCAGGTCCCACAAAGCACCGCTCATGTGTAGTATAGTGAAATGCATATTTTTCTCTGGATATTCATTGCACTCAAGTGATCAGTCAATTTGATGTGTCTTTCTGAGGAGATCGCAATGGTGCGATGCACCCGACTATTTTCGAGATCGAGACTCGAGACCAAGGGACGTTGTTCGGGCGTAAAGCGGTGTTGGAGACTTTTCCATTGGATATCCATTGGAGGAGATTAAATAGTCTATCTCACATGTTTTTTCACAAGTATTACAATGGTATGATCTGTTTGGATGTGCATAGTCTCTTCCAAGATCTCATTAAATGTGGAAGCATGAAAGATGTATTGGTGGTGGTTCTTTCTGAGGTGTTTGTAGAGAACCCTTAGCATGTGATCGATTTCACTCCTGTGTGAGTGAAAGATTATGTTTGAAGAGATGTGGTTAGTCATGCTAGTTCTGGGGAGGAAATAGGTTGGCGAAGTTACGTTTAATCCCTTTTGCATTGACATTGGGTGTCGTGTGCACAATATCCCTTCGGCTGGAAATGTGGTATACTCTAGGAGTATATAGGAATTCTTGGAGGTACATGTTGTGGTTGTACCAAAGGATGTTTGTGCGATTGGTTCAGAGATGATAGAGGACTACACATCATGTGGGCCCCTCATGCATGTCGTGTTCTTCTTTACGTACCTTTGACCTCTCGTGATGTAGATGGTCCTTCTGCTAACGATGGTTTCGACCAGCAGGACTAAGTGGGTTTCCCCTGGTCCTATTCACAATAGTTTATACTAGCAGGGTTGAGTGGTTACCCTTGGTTCTGTTCTCGACGATTTGATTGGCAGAATTTTTTGGGGTTCCCTTTTCCCTTTAGCCGCGTGGGCTTTCAGTATCACGTCCCTTTGAGTTCCCTGGTAGGGTTTGGTGGATTCTATGTGACCAATAATTTACGCAAGAACCGATTCTCTACCAAGGAGGTTGTTTCCAGTTGGGATGGCCAGATAAGATTCAGTTTTACCCTCCAGTAGGGATGGGCAGTGGGTTTCTCATCAACATCTTCAGGTTTACCCTCCATCGGGGCTGGGTTGTGGGTTTCTCATTGACTTAATCGGGTTTACCCTCCAGTGGGGCTGGGTAGTGGGTCACCTGTCGACTTCTTCCAAGTATACCCTCCAGGAGAGACTGGGAAGTGGGTCACCTGTCGACTTCTTCCTGGTCTACCCTTTAGCAGAGACTGGGTAGCGGGTCGCCTGTCGACTTCATCCAGGTCTACCCTCCAGCTGAGCTGGGCAGTGGGTTTCCTGTCGACTTGTTCTGGGTTTACCCTCTAGAAGGGCAGGGTAGTGGGTCGCTTGATGATGTATTATGGTTTACCCTTCAGTAGGGATGGGCAGTGGGTCACCTTTTGGAATTTCAGACTCAGGCCTTCTTATGTGACTATTCAGTGACTATTCTCTGTGACTACCGGAGCGGGACCCTTTGTTGTACAGGTCAGTGATGTGGTAGCTTGACTTATAGGAACTCTCGACTGTGTGACACTGAGGAGGTGTGGTTTTACTTTCCCTAGAACTCTCAAGAATAAGGGGTGCCTTCCCCAATGAGACGCATCCTTGTGACGCGACCTAAAATCATGCGGGCGAGTCAGTGCCACACAAAGTGGATAGTGTCAAGGTTCTGTGATTTGAGCACCTTGACTTGTAGTTTGGGGCAGGCATACGGATTCTAGGCATCGATGGTGTTTAATTCTGGGACTATTTGTTACTCACTTTCTTGGGCTGAGATACTGGATGTAGATCCCCTTATGATCTTTTTTGGGTTTCTAGTTTGAGCATATGGATATGTATATACCTTGTTCCAGTACCCACTTCTTGGGTTTTGGTTACTCTACTTCCAAGAGAGGTGAGGACACGGGGGTATGCCACATGCATTTCGTGCCTAGAATCTCATGGTTAGACGCGTCTACTCTCCTACTATAGGTAGCGAAGACTCGGCGAGAAGTTCATCTTCTCACCATTTCTAGCTCCTTCTGTTTGGACGAGTCTACTTCCTTCCTCTTGTTGAATTGGGATGTACACTTTACTGCACTCTCGTTTGTACTCCTTTACTTTTACCTATTCAATCTACTGATCACCTCATCAGTACCTCCTTTGTTACTCCCTCGAGCCTTTGGGGCATCCTACTGAGTATTTTTATACTCACCCTTATTTGGGAATTGCCCGCACTTGGTGTTCCCTTGCAGAAGATGGACAGGTTTGTCATGACTTCAGTGGAGCTTAGGAGTTTGGGAGCTTGGACCGCGTTCGATGGTTGTTGTTGGGTTCTATGTGTGGGACTCTCCCAGTTGTTTACTTTTTTTACCTGTTTTCGGGTTGTGGCACTTTTCTAGTTGGGCCCGTGTTTTTTCCCTTTTCTTTTCAGTTTACCTTCATCACTTGCTTTGTACTATTTAGAGGTCGATGCACTTTTGTGGTTGTCTATAGTAGTTAGTACTTTACTTTTCATTTTACTCTACACTTCTGCATTGAGTGGGTTGTGTGTGTGTACAGGTACTCAGGAAAAGGCCTCCCCAAGTTGTTTAGCCTTAGGTACCTGTCGCCAGCCCCTGGCCTATGGAGGCGGGCTTGGGGTATTTGCGGCTCGAGCCCAGGTAGGGTCGGGTCATGACACGAATACACATTTTTCTAAAAATAGGTTTTTATGTGTTACAATCACTAAAATTTAAATTAACGTTTTATGAATTTTAAAAATTGAGTCAAATAAAATGAATTTCATATTTTTAATATGAATTTAAAAATTACCTGATAAGGTAAATTTAATTTCTTGACATAAAATTAATTTAAAAAGTTTTATATCACTTACCATGGTAAAATAGTGAATTTTTAAAAGAGTGATACTTTCATTAATATGTTATATTTTTTTAATTAAATGAATATATTTTATATTAATACTCTAATATTAATAATTAAATACATAAAAATAAATCAAAACATATTTTATTTATAAATAGTGTTATATAAGATTGTGAGCATATAACCATTAAAAAATCTCAACCAAAACGGGTTTTCTACATGTTATAAATTTTAATAGAAAATTTAATTTTCTCATAATTAAAAATTAATAGTATAAAATTATTCAACATTTGGATCAAATGGGTAATCAAATGTGGATCAAATGGGTAATCAAATGTGGATCAAATTTAAAATGGGTAATGAAAAGTGGATCAAATTTAATTAAATTAATTTCACACATAGAAAATATAGAAAAACGTTTTTATATTTTAATTTCATACTGGCATTGCACAACAAAACTTATCCACCAAACTCACCTAACATCAATGTGATATCATTCTTACCCAATACCAAACATTAGTTTCCCTAAAAATACCTTCTTTTTAACCTATAAATGGTGCTCTCTACCACCCAATCTATCAAACCCCTCCACCAAAAATGAATTGATCATGAATTTACATTAAAATTTCTGACATAAATCCCTCCCAAGAACTTATTAAGATTCAAAGGATTCTTCTCCAAGCTTTGGTAAGCTACATAGAAAGTTAAGGGGTTCCATCTGAATTATGATTCATGTACTTATTTTTTGATAATCCCAATTAATTTACATATTTTTATGCTTATGTTTTCTTATAATAGATCCTGTACTCTCTAAGTGATCCAATATTTATTATATACTACAAATAGATCTCATAAACCCATTTCATATCCCGTTTTTTAAATCCTTCATATTATTTCCATCACTCCTTGATTCTCTCCCTCATATTTTCAATTCCACAAATTATTTGTCTACTAGACCTCTAATATCCTTGTTATTATGCTTCTAAATTTTCATAATCAGTACATTAATATCTGAATGAATTCATACTGATGATAAACTATATTTTATAATCATTAATCCCATTATATAATTCTTTTTTTATACCTATCATGTTATTGAGGTAACATCTTGGACTTCCATGTCACATTTTCTTGAAATAATACATTTTATTTCAATTTTAGTATTCCCCCATGACTGTATAATCAATCCTTTATAATCTAATTGAATCTATATTGGTTAAAAAATACCCTTTCCTCTTAATAAACCTATTCTATAACCCTTCAGTATACCGTTTATGATGCTGAAATCATTCCTTGATTTTAAATTCCATATCTTAATGTTGTTATTATGTATCTATAATATCATACAAGGGTATCCATAAGGATGTAAATTATATTACTTATTGGGTGATTCTATGTTTAGAAACTAAATTCCCTTCTTGTGGGAAAAAATGATATTTTCTTATGATATTTGATCAATGTTGAACTCATAATGACTAAAATATGAATGGTGTTCCCTTATAGTGGTCCAATACATTGGGTAAAAAATTTATCTCTAGATATGAGATCTAAATTATACCTTAGTTTCATACCTTTTTATTTATTTATTATACCCTGGTAAACAACCTTGGTAATAGGAATAGTGCACCCTAATATAACCCTAGTGCATTAGGGTTGGAATAAATCTCTTTAGATGACATGTTCATGATAATTTGGCATCATGAATTGGTGGTGTTTTATGATACCTTGGGGAATAACCATTTTTGTACTCTTTTAAGATACTTTATTGGTGATTTTTTTATATTTTTAGGAATTTATCATGTTTATATTATGACGAAATTTCTATGTTATACCTCATGTATATATGATCATTTTTTTGCATTATTTTATTGTATCATTTTGTGACTCTTGTACTTATGTTCATGTTCATATATTATGACTCACATTTTACCCATGATGTTTATTTTTGTTTCATATTTTATCCCTTACCAGGATTTATTATAACCTTTTTTTAAATGTCCCTATGACATCCTATGCAGTGAGGTGTTCTAGTATGGAATAATGAAAAATTATATCAACAGAGTTAATTTTTTTTATGTTTTATTATGTTCCCATGTTTTCCACATATTATTTTCCCAGTTTACAAGACATTAAACCTAAAAAGGCCTTGAGGAAATGATCAGTGTAATAAATTTGTTAATGTTTTATGTATAGAACTATGTATATAATTTTGGGTTATTATTATTGGAATCAAATAAGGGTTTACTTATTTTTAGAATTTATGAATAGAAGAAATTACTGAAAACCTTGGTGATAAGCCCAACATATAATTTTATGTACTGTAAAAAATCCTTTAATTATTGTTAAGTATATTGTATGTGGATTCCTAGAAAATAAATCATTATCTAGATATGAGAAAGATGTTATCGATGTTGAACATATTCCTATAGGGTAATCACCCTAAAAATATATGTTTTAGAATTTAATCAATATTTAGCTTATTCCACAATGATTGTTCATAAGACTGCACTCATTTATTAACACTCCCAAGGGATATTCATTGGAAATTAACATTATATTTATGAACCATTATAAAGGATCTTTACATATTTTGGTAAAGAGAATTTGATAGAAAAATCATCATTGATGACATAGATTAATATATATTTATTCCAATGTTGACGTAAATATAAATTAATATGTGATTTTATGTATAAAGGATATTTTTAATTATGGTATCATAGATTTTAATGATTTTTTATCTAATATTATTATAATGTTCATGATAATTTTTGGGTTTTTAAATGAGGATATAGGTTAAAATTTTTGAGAGTATCCAACATAATGAAATCCAGATTGAACTGAGAGTGATTTACGTTAAACTATAATATAATTTGATGGTTTAAAATAATAATATATTTATAGTTTCAGATTTTCATGATATCATTTATGATAATTTTCATATTATTTTTCATCACTCATCTCAACTTCCTTTTCTTTTTAGTAATAGTTGAGGCCTGCCGAAACCAAATTAACAACATTTTCTATGAACAATGTAGATTTTTCTCAAGGATAAACCTAATGGAATAAGATATGGAGTAATAATTTTTATTATTATACATAAATATATATCAATAACGATGATTGATAATCTAAACATAGTTTAATTCCCAAAAAACTAAAGGAGAAAGGGATGGATGATGAAGGTAGTTGAAGTGATGTAGATGATAAAAGAAGTAATGTTAAATTTCATTCATGTAAATTATGTGGTAATAATAACCAAGGATAATTTCTTCTAGGAACATGGTTATGACTTATGTGTGAAATATGAGTGCCTAGATAAACCTGTTACTGAGGAAAAATTGAGATATTTGTTGACACAGTGATGTGAAAATATGTGTCTCTTAGAATTAATTATGACACTAAGGTAAACAATTAATTTGGAAATACATCCTGAGTTAATCTAATTTTTTTATACCATTAACTAATTTTATTAGTGAGTGACAATTAAAATTTTTAAAACGTAAATAATTTATGTATGGGAATATAACACCAATGGGTTTTAAGAATCATACTATTTCTATAAACTATATTTTTATAATTCAAAACTATATTTTTTATTTTTCCACATATTAAAAGGAATTTAATTAGGTTAAGAAATAACTTATAAAAGAAAGGAATTATATATAAAAACATTATTCATTTATAATAAAACATTATAAAAATAGGAAACTAAGTACTAAACTCCATCAATTATTACTCACCATAAATTAATGCATCCTCTAAAACTGTATAAATTAACTGGGGAAATAAATATAAATGAATACAATCATTAAAAATAAGGGGATCATTATATTATCTTCTCCATTTAGTATCACAAATATCCAAATAAAACCTATAATTTGGAAGAACATCTGGAAAAGGGAAATCATATTGTGAGCTCTAAAATGTAAACTATGTAAATGATAAGTGTAACTTTAAAACAATGAATAAAATGAATGATTTTAGTAATGCTATATATAGGAATTAAATATATCAAATATTAATATGTTCATTTGTAATAAATTTATCCAATAGGTACATGGATGTTTTGTATTATCAGTTGAAAATTTAAATTTATACAATTCACGAATAATAAAAAATAAAATAATATTATAATATTATAATATTATATATATATATATATACATTTTGGAATTACATATTATTAATGAAATTATATTTATTAATGTATGATGTCATTTATACAAGTACATATATATCAATTCACTAGTAAACTTGAATTTTTAGAATGTCAATAATTTATTTTAATGGTAATGATTATTTAATATAAAAGTAATTTGTCTTCCAAATATATTTTTTTAATTAATTGTCCATTATTTTATCAAAATAAACAAAATTGCTCCCTCTATAAGTATTATATAATGATTATTTAACTTTAAAATCTATGTGAAATAATATTCAACATTCTTATTGTTCAAAATGAATATTTTTTTACTAAAAACAGTGTTTTATTATATTTTTTTATTATGACATATAAAATTATCAATTATTGAATTATAGTTAGATAAAATTATAAAAAATTAACGTGTTAACGTCAAAATTATATTACTCGGGGTTTTTAGGATTTTTCCTATATCTTCATGTTTTAGGTTAATAGTAAAAAAATACAATATTTTTACTAATACTATAAACATTATTAAAGAATTAAGACCAAGAAATTTAAAAAAATGGTTAATTTTTTTATGTTTTGAAACAATACAATTTTAAATAATATATATCTTTAGTTTAATAATTTATGAACATATGTAACGTTTTCTAATAAATGAAATTTTTATTGGTTTTTTATTATAATTAAACATTTTTAGGTAAAAATTGGTTTTGGATTGATTTGAAATCCATTTATGTTTTTTAATAAACTATTTTGTATTATGAAAATAAAATACCTAGGTACTTATATTCTATAAATAATGTTTAATATTAAAAATAAAATTTTTCTAAAATGGGGTTTCTATAAGTTACATGTGCTAATATTAAAATTATATTTTTATTACTTTTAGAAATTGAATCAAATATAATTAAATAAATATTTTTACTAATAATTTAAAAATTAATAAATAATAGAAATTTTATTTTTGGAATAAAATCATATATCCAAGTTAAATATTATTTACCATGGTAAAATAGTATTTCTTTCAAATAATGAAACTTTTCTAAATATATTTTAGTTTAAAACTCATAAATGCATCTATTTTGAATTAATTTAATAATATGTTTTTTGGAAATTTATGAAAATAAATTAACACTCATTTAATATATAATTAATTTTAGATAAGATTATGGACACCATACAATTAAGATATCATTTTTCTACAAAATCCATTTTTTATACATTATATGATTAAATTTAAAAGTTAATTTTCTTATATTCATAAATTTAATTAGATTAATGGAAACAAAATTATGGTTCATCTATTAAAAATTTGGTAATAAGGGCCAAATTATAGTTTTAATGAAAAAATAATTACAATTATTTATATTTATATCAAAAATAATATGTGTTAAAATGAGTAATCTAATGTGGATCAAATGTAACTAAATCAATTTCGCCCATAGAAAACCAATAATACCACGATTAGGCTATACATTCAGAACTACAGGACTCAGCAACATTTCATCACCTAACTCACTTAACCCAGATAATAACCATTTGATACCATTCCATCCTCTTATCTAAATTTAGTTTCCAGGGGAAACCCACTCTTTTCACCTATAAAAGGATCTCACACCCACACATTCGGTCACCCCTCTCAACCCTAAATTAATTGGTCATGAATTTACCTCACATATCCCTCTATTACACCCTCCAAAGGAGTTCTTGAGGTTATAATTATTCTTACCCAAGATTTGAAAAGCTAATTAGTATAGGTAGGGTTATCATCCTCCTCCTTTTAATTCAATAAATTATTATGTGATAAACACTTTTTATTTTTTTACTATTTTTCATCCATGTGTTCATAATTAGTCATTTACTAACCAAATAACTCACTATTAATTATAGACTACCCTTATCTCTCATTAAACCCATTTTATAACACCTTTTTTTGGAAATCCTGCTACCAAAATCACTTGTTGATTCTCTCCCTTTACTTTTCTATTCCAGAACAGCCTTTATTATAAGATTTTTTCATTCCATGTGATAATCTTTCACATGTTAATAATCAATATTTCCCTCTTCAAATTAATTACTATTGAAAAAACTACATTTATAACTCATTAAACTGGTTCCATAGTCTATTATATATACTCATCGGAAAAAAAGACACTCCTTGATTTCCCTTGTCACATATTCTTGTAACAATACTTTTTATTCCATGTTATTATTCTATGATGTGTTTATAAGAGATACATAATTATAAAAATGATTCTATTTCAATGATATACTACCCTTCCCACTCATGAGACGTTTTCTAAAATAATTTTTATACTATACATGCTGTTGAAATCATTCCTTCGTTTAATTTTTAATATCATCATATTTTGAATACCCAAATATAATATGATTAAATGGTATCTATATATTTGTAAAATTATTTTATTTATTTGGTAAATCCATTTTTGAAACCTATATTCCCTAATCATGAGATAAAATGACATGTTCTTGTGATCATTGGTTGATTTGGAACACATTATGATAGATATATGAAGGGTGTCCCCTACTATATTTTAAATCATTGGATAAATAATTAATATCTATATATGACATGTTTATATTATCTTGGATTAATACTTCGATAAGTTTTTATTATGACTTTATGAAAAAAAATGGTAATTTGAAGGGTACACCCTGATAGCACTCTAATGTATTGGACCAAGAAATAATCTCTAGAGATGACATATTCATGATACCTTGGAAACAGAACTGGGTAATGTTTTAAGATAACATGGTGAATAACCTTTGTTATATTATTTTATGAATCCTTAGTAATGAAATTTGGAAATATATTTATGAATATATCATGTTTATATGTAGCACCATTTCATTATTATACCTCATGTACTAATAATCATGTTATGCCTCATATTATATTGATAATGTTATGAATATTTCCTTTATGTTAATATCCTTATTTTATGCCTCATGTTTTATCCATGATGTACATTTATTCTAATTTTCATTGGTCATACCTTACTTGGATTTATGATCAGTCTTTCTTTTAAAAATGTTTATTGGAAATTGAATACAGTGAGATGATTTTGGACAACATATTAAGAAGTATTTCAATATTATTAAATGTTTTCAATGTTTTCTTATATGATCCATGTATTACATCTATTATGTTCCTACATTCAAACAAAATAAACCTCAAAAGGTCCTAAATAAATTATCTATGTAATGATTCTTTAAAGGAATTTTGTTTAAAATAGTATAAGAAATTATGGTTCATAATAGGTGGTATAAGTGTGGGGTTTTCTTATCTGAGGAAATTAGGTCTAGAAAACATTTGTGAAAAACAATTTATAATTATTTGGGATAAGTTTATATACAGGAAATTATTCCTTAATTTTGGTTAAGTATAGATTATGTGGTGTCTGATAAAATGAATCTTTCTTTAGATATAGGAAATTGGATGCATTTTTTGGAACAGAAGAACCAAGGGGTAATCACCCAAAAATTATGTAGTTGGGATTTGGCTCAATCTCCACTCTGGTGCTAGATGAGTGGTCCAATGACGGGACATTTTAGTAAAAACTCTCAAGGGATATTTTAAGGGAATAAAAATACTCATTATAAACCATTCTGAGGGATGTAACCATATTTAGGTATGGTTAACTAATGGTAAAATGATCATGGATAAAATAGATTTAAAAATAGAGATTCCAATGATAATGTATATTTTAATTGATATTTTATTTTATGGATAATTTATATGTTAATGTTTTTCATCATATATTTTAATTATTTTTAGGTTAAGTGTATTGTAAAAAAAAATCATGATTATTTTACGATAATTATTTAAGGTTTTATGTTAAAATTTATAAGAGAAAACAACATAAAGAAACATATATTAAATTGATAGTGATTTAAGTTATACTAAAAGATAATTTGATAGTTTTAAATAATAATTAATTTTGAGTTTGGGTCTTTCATGAGATCATTTATGATATTTCTCTTTTGATTATTTATCACTCATGTTAACCCACTTCTGGTTTTAGTAATGACTAAATCCTAAAGTAACCAATTTAACGATGGATATCATGGGTAATGTGGATGTTTTCCTAAAGAGAAACTAAATTGGATTTCAATGTTTGTAACGAACATTCCCTACCCATGGGTAATCATTATATGTTATTACTATCATTGATTGATATGGAATACATAATGATAGACATGTGATGTGTGTGTCCTAATAGTTATCCTATTAATTGGATAAATAATTAATATATAGGTATGACATTTTAATTATTATTTAGCTACATGCCTTGGTATTTTTTTATGCTACCTTTGTGAATATTATTGGTAAAATGATTTTAAGACAACTTTGTGATGAAATTTGGTGATTTTTTATGAATATCTTTTGTGTGTTTTGTAGATTCATTTCTATATTATGCTTCAAGTACTTTTGATCACATTATGAATCATGTTCTTATCATATTTTTATTAATATTCTAATTATTTTAATGTTCTTATACCATTCCTTTGTTTTACCGATGATGTTCATTTATTCTCTATTATCATTATTTATCTGTTACTAGGCTTTATTATCACCCTTTTTTTTGTAAAATTTCACTAGGAAATCTAATTTAGTGAGGTGATCATAGATGGAATAATAAGTAAGTATTTCAAAAAAGAGTTATTTTTTATGTTTTCTTATGTGATACATAAATTCAATGTATTATGTTCCTAGGTTCAAATTCACTAAACCAAAATTGGTCATGGGGAAATAATTCTTCGAAAATTTTGGTATGGAATTATGTTTTAAAGTATCAAATTGGGGGTCATTATTATTTGTCAATGATATTTGTGAGAGCTTGTTGGACCAATGTTTTAGGTAATAATTAAGGATTTCCTCGAGGTATGTGGTGAAAACATTAAAGGATCATGTTTTTATAGTGTTTTCAACCCAATTGGATTTCATGACATGAAATCTCAGGGATGTGTGCAATCAAAGGGTAATGTGGGTGATTGTGGAACAAGGGTATCAGCACATGTGAAAATTTGATCCATTTAGATTTTTGGTCAAGGAGTGGTGTAAGGAAATCCATGTGGTGGGAAGCACACCATTGGATATTGTAGGGTGATGTTATTGGTATTTAAGGAATAGAAAGAGTTGGTATTTTTTGTTGGTGATCAATTAAGAGAGATTTGACCACATCTATTCATTGTGTATGGTAATGGATATAGTGTTGTACATAAATCATATGATTACGGTTTAATGGGTGAAAATAATGATACTCTTGCAGTGGTGAGAATTGTACTTGTTGCATCTAAATGACATTCATGTCATCGTAGTTCATGTTTGGAATGAGACTGGTTAGTGGATGATCAAGGCAGTTTTATGTTTTTGGTGTTTAATAAAATCCACTTATATCTAGTTTGATATGTAATACCATATTACTTTTTGGATGTAGTTATTCAGTTTCATTGCATTTGAATTGGTATCATGGTAGTTTTGGTGGTTTATATGTGATTCATGGGGTGAAACCTTATTTGTAACATGGATTGGGGGGTGAACCGAAATTTTTTATATGTTTTAGGGGTTGAACCTTGGTTATTGAATTGTTTCAAGGGGTTAACCATGTTTTATGACATTTTATGGGGTGAAATGATGTTTTTGATGTGATTTATGGGGTGAATCATGGTTAATCACATGGTTTGAGGTTGAAACATTATTTTTCACTTGAATAAGGGGTGAATGATGAGAAAAAATGTAGTGATGGTACAATGTTTTTTAGATTTTCTATGTATTGTTCAATGTGTTTTTGAGATGTGATGATGAATCTAGGATGTAGATTCCCAAGCTTGACGTACATGGAAATTACATTTCTATTGAGGAGAAATTAATACATAACAAGAACCAACACTCAAGGACCGTAATAGTTTAGTGTCTTTGGAAACTCGGAACATAATCATCTAATCATGGTTAAAGATCTTAAACATCTCCCATAAAGATCTTCCCCATTTTTTTTCTTACCTAAAACCTTTATTTATATCCTAGGGAAAATATAACATATATAGGGTGAGATCAGATGCTTAGTAAGGTTAATCATGGAGAAAATAAAACAAATCATATACATTTGAACTTAAAAACATGATCATAATGTGTAAACATAAAAATCTTGATAAATGACATAAAACATAGTAGTACGTAAGGAATATATCATAATAAAACATCAATCATCATAAAATATCATGGGAATAAATCATTTAACTGTGGAAAACCAGTATACATATGATATGATTTCCATAGTACCCAATACATTGATGTCGAGACCATCTTAGTGGACAATGTCCCTTTCTGAATCGAGTCCACTCCTCGTTCTATCATGTAACACTAAACCATTTTTACTTACCATTCCATCCATGTCTATCTCATGAGATATAAATCTTTACCCAATGAATTTTAGGGATATATAGGTCCCACCCATCTCATAATGAAATCATTCTTACTTGTTCCACAAAATGAACATATATCATTCATTATTACCAAAAGTATAAAATGGGTTTCATAAACATAAACCCATTATAACATAATCTATAAAAACAAAATTAGATATCATTTCATCATAATAAAATTGAAACCATGTAAATCATATAGATATTATACGTGAAACATACACATATGAAATAATTCCATCTTATATGGAAAATTGTTTTGATAAAACACTTGAAATGAATTTTTGAGGAAAATATCCTTTCTTCCTCAAAATCATTTTGATTTCATAAAATTCTATTAAATTTTAAAAAAAAGTATTATGTTGAAAATATTCATTAAATATTGTATTGTAATCTTCATTAAACTAAGGCATTAAGAAACCGTAAAATCCGTTCATGTTGTATATTTTAAAAAACATTCTTCTCGTACTTTTTTCAGAAAAGTCAAAAAACTACCTCGTAACATAAACAAAAGAAAGATTTAATAAATAACATGTATTAAAAGTAAAAAATGGGTAAAAATTACTTTAAACATACATGATTCCATTTTTATAAAACAGGTACATGGATGATAAATATTACCCTAGTAAATACGTACGAATAAACAATCTCGGATAAAAACGAGATTGGAAAAGTTATCCCTTACCTTTTGTCCAATTTCTTTTATTCGTGTCCAAGACTAATGTACTGTGGGTTTAAACTTATAATTAACTTGTAATAGAGCCATAATTATATTTATTATATCATATATGATTCACTTATGACTTTATATTATCCAGTCATTTGTCAATTCCATGTTAAAGCAGCGTTTTGGGTAAAATCATTTCATTTATCATCTGTGTTTTGACTTGTAAATATTCATATGATTAATTAGATCATTATTACTTAATTCCATAATATAATACATTATTTATACATAATATATATTCATAATATACATATATATATATAATAGATCGATAAATGGAAAGAAATACACTGTTCATGGAGATTGTAAGTCGTACATACGCATGGACACTGTTTTTGTTTCCTTATTAAATTTAATAGACGTAAGTAAATAACATATACATAAATACAGTATCATTAATATGTCATATATTTCATGATTACTTATTATATTTAATTTATAATCATTATTTATTTGTTAACATGAAAAATGAATCTCATCACGTCGTGGGGATGATAATCCGTACGTACGCACGAGTTATTATATCGTTCCCATATTTATTGAATGGAATTGGAGTGGATGATATAATATCTTAGAATTAGTATGATGTTTTAATAATAATATATAGTTATTATTTACACCATAGCGTGGAGACGGTATTCCGTACGTACGCACGCGCGGTGATTTCGTTTTCTGTAGGATGGATAGATGGTGAAATAGAATTGTTTAATATTAATAATAACATATCAGTATATAACTAATACTTATGTTATTACTTTATAATGAAACAACTAAATAAGAGAATGTAGAATAATAAAGAAACATGAGAGATTCGGTAGAAGAGATTACCTCTTCCTCGATGCACCTCATTTAATCTTCGTCTTAGGGAACTAGAGTTGGTCTTTTGAGAAGACCATAACCTCTATGATATAACTAGAGAGGTTTATAAGATTAATTTTTAGGAGTTTTCTGAGCTTCAATGCTCAAAATGGTGTGAAGAGAAGAGGGAAGTGGATCCCTTTCTATAAGGGAGGAGAGGGGCACCTTTGGTAACATAAGAAATATTAATTTATAATAAAATCAAATTCACATAAAAACATCCAAAAATGAGTCAAATACAAATATTATATTAGATAAGGTTTTAATATCATCAACCATTAAAATTTAGACATGGTGGAAATTTATTTTAAACATTATCAACTTGATTTATCATTATTTAATCTATTTAATTTTATTTGTGGCAATAAGATTATAATTTTTATATTTTTATAAATAATTACTTATGTGTTGTGAATTGTCCATAATTGGATAATTTAGGACATTTTATACCATATAAAGTTCAATTTATAATTTTCATATATTTTTGTGATTTTTAAAAAAATTTATAATATGTTATTTTTATAAAATAAAAATAGTGTCAATTTTAACATTATTCATTTATTTTAATTTAAATAAAATCCACACAGAGAATATATTCTAAAAAAAATATTTATTAGATTTATAAGATGTCAAATATTTCTGGAAAATTCGTGGAGAACATTTAATAGTTCATATAATATTTATTTTAATATTTTTAAACCCATTTATTTGGTATATCTCTTAATAAAATAATTAGTGAAACATTTTTGTATAATTATTTAATATAATTATTTGTTGAAAAAAAATGGAAAATAAAATCCTATGATAATGATATATCTCATAGATTATATAATAATACTTTTACTCTAATTTATCTTCATAAAATCAAAACATGTAAATAGGTATATATATTAAATTATGACAGTGAAAACTTTGAAATCATATAAAATAAAATAATATAGGTGTCATAATCTTCTTTATAAGGATTAAAATTGTCACAATTTGGGAAATTTTATGATTAGGGTTTATATATATACTACTAATAAGTATTTTTCTGGTTATTTGGCCATTTTATGTGTATTATTATTTCAATAAAAACTATATTATTGATTTTTTACTAAATAAATAATTTCTGCATCATTAATGTATAAGCTAATAAGGTAAAAAAATAATTCATAAAAATTACAAATAAATTACCATGATAAAGAAAAAAAATTTATCTTCAAAATGAGTTTTTATAACCAAATTTATATTATGTATAACCTTATATTAATAATAGTTTAATTATTAAAGTTTGAGTGAGACATATTTCAATTTTTTTAAATAAAATAAATTAAAGGTCTTAATCACATCAAAGTGAGTTTTAATGGATTCAATTTCGACCAAAATATGAAATAGGACGAAATATAATTATACAATTATATTAATACAAGTGTTAGGGTAATTTAATAATATTATATTTACCTTTAATTACCCGATTTACCTATAACTATGGTAAATAAAATTTACCGTAGTTACTATTTGTAGTGCCCAAAAATAAAAAGTAGCCTATTAACATAATTTGGACCTACTGATTCCAAATATGGAATCCATTTTTCCTAATTCAAATCATAGAAGTTTGAGAAATTAATTTATAATTAATCCCATGGTTAAGAAAATGAGTTTTAAAAGTTAAAACATTATAAATGATTAAAATGATTTTACCTGTTAATTAAATGTAAAATCAATGATAATGACATAAATTATATTAAATGGTAAAAATATATTTTATTTATACTTTAAAACCATTCTATATTTTAATTTAACAATATAAATTATTATGATGAAAAAATTTGTTTTTAATTAAAATATAGCGCGTTTTTACTATTCATTAAAATATGAAAGTTATCAGAATAATGTGAAAAATTTATCCAATGTAAATTTTTATATCCTTATTCCAAATAAAAATTTTATTTTTTCAAATTGAACTCAAAAACATGTCAAAAACTAGATCTAATGTTGGTGCTCCATCAAAAGGCAGCAAAACTGCATTTTTTTAAAAATACTTATTTTACCTAAAAATTTAATTTTGTTCTCATACGATATTCTAGAAAATGTGTAATATGAATAATAATGTTATAAAATTAAAATTTTTGTTAATACTATTCATAACGGCTAGTTTATAACAATATTATAACAATATATCATTGTTTAGTGAAACCTGGTATTGCGTTCAACACACATTATCAAGGAAGGTCGTGATTGTGTGTAATGCAAGCCAAGTCAAGGTTACGTGTAGTGAAAGACTCCTTTGTTGTTGAGTATAAAAAAATCCAACCATATTTCATTTATACATTGAATATATATATATACACTCAATGTTGCGTTGAATAACTACAATCAAACAAACTTCAAATTGTGTTTAACTCAATCCAAGATTAGTGTTGTGTATACTGCATGCAAATACGGTGTTGTGTATATCGCAAGATAATCTTGGTGTAATGTACAACAGATGATATGAAAGAAATTAAAAATAATTTATCTTAAAATATCTTGGGGTGTTACATTCTACCCCCTTAAAATTAATTTCTCCCTCGAAATTCGTCGTGTTTGTAAATGGTTTACTAAATGAAGGTTTCTTTCATAGAAACCCACATCGTCAAAAGAAATACTAAAACTTAATTTTAAAAATTAAAGTAAGAAACATAATAGTTACCCAAATTAACTCTTCACTAGGATTCCACATAGAAGAACATAGTTGAAAATGTAGATATGGAAGAGAAACCTAACCATCATGTTCTGATGGAGAGTGGTAGAGAACATGGCTATAAAAAATCCAACAATCACAAAGACATAAATTTGTGATGATTTAAGGTACCAT
The DNA here is from genome assembly GCA_963277665.1 of Viscum album. Taxonomy (NCBI): domain Eukaryota; kingdom Viridiplantae; phylum Streptophyta; class Magnoliopsida; order Santalales; family Viscaceae; genus Viscum; species Viscum album. Next base: position 184,103,667 of record OY728133.1, on the reverse strand, counting down.
CTGATTCATTGTATATGAGGACACTAGGACAACATTTTTCGTTTTCAGGATCATTTCCCTAAAGTTGATGAATTTGAATTAGAAGAAATACTTACTTGATTTTGGTACAATCTTACTGTTGTTTGTTCCATGAACAATTTCCACTTCATCTCTTATAGAAATGAAGATGAATTTGTCTTCCGTGAAGTGTTAGGAGATCATGTGATAGAATGATAGGTCATTCCATCTATCTCAAAAAAATGATATCAAAATTTATTAAATATACATAAGTCCATATATAGTGAGATTAATCGTATATGGTTCCTAAAATGGACTTATACTTCATATGTCATACCACTTAATATAATAAAACTAGTTTCTACTAACCAAGTACTTCCTGTAGGCCAGTGGTAGGTGATAAAGGCCTGTCGCACTTCGGTTGTGTGTTCGATTCTCACAGCCTTGTCCGACGCGACAGGTTTTTGCCTGTCCTGCAGGTTGTCCTTTATTCTAAAACTACATTATTATAACATCCCATCAAATGATGTTGAAAAAAGTTCTAGCCTTATACAATACTAACTAATGTCCAACATAATCCATTCGAATATTTAGGCTTATCCAAAATACTTTTTTCCAAGCTCATAGTATAAAGAAAACAATTACTAGAATTTTCATCTACTGAGCATGTGAATACCATCACTTATCCCAGATATATTTTGTTGATCGCATTCCAAACATGTGAATACCTTAATCATGTATTCTCTTGAAACATAAACTACCATACAACCTTAGTGAAAACATGAATGCTGTCAAAATTTAACACTTTCCACATACCAAAATCCCAAAATTTCTATATACTCAAACCATGATATAACTTTGTCCTTATATCAGTCATGAGATTATAAATAATATCAAATATATTATTTTCTCTTTATCCATTCATTATGCGCATATCATCTGGTTTCCAAAAATATTTCAATCACTTTTCATGGTTACAGATGCTATATTCTTATGAAAACCCACATTGGAACAATACATAGATATTCCAATATACCATAAAATTACCTCACCAACATTATTCTTGAATAACAATACGTAAACACTTTAATCCATCCTCTTCAATGATTTCCATGGAATATGTCCTTCCATGATTTAGAAGTAACCTCTTAGGTCAGGGAATTGAGTTGGGTAATGCCCATATTCTCCACAGATAAGACATTGAACTCCATAACAGTCTGTCACTCTATGATCCTTTTCTCCACACAGATAACATCTTCCCCTCCATTTGATGTGTTCATCGAGGTTTTTCTTCCCTTATTTAGAAAATCTGAATCTTCCTTTCTCTATGATCTGCAACATGAAAACATGCATAAAAGGCCATCTTCCTTTTATTTGATGAATTTGGAATTCCACTAAAGTTCACCTAGTTAATCAAATATTGTGATGAATGATTCAGCATAATCACAAAATCTTTCTTTCTAGGCATTACACAATTTCGTTGCTCACAGTAAACAATTTTTCCATTGGATGCAATGTTGACCCAATTCCTTCTGGTTCCCTCTATTGACTAAAACCAAAATCCATGGTTTAAGAAATAGTTGAAATAACGGCGAACCACATAATAAAAAAAATGTCTCTTATGGGATGTCTAACTTATCACACATTCTTTAAGCTAGGACACCTTAGGGTCACCTTAGTTTATTCAGGCTCATCAACATAATTCTAGGACGGCAAACTAGAGTTAAACTAAACCTTAGGGACATCCTTAGCCATACCTTATAAATATATCTAGGGATATCATTAATATTTTCGCATCCTAGTTTCAAGTGGATAATTAAACCTTTCCTCTGAAAAAAACTGTAGAGACACAAGTTTGATGTACATGGATATTACATTACGTTTTCTGAAAAATTAATACATAACAAGAACCAACACTTAAGGACCTTAATAATATAGTGTCTTTGGAAACTCGGAACATAATCTTCTAATCATGGTGAAAGATCATCAAAATCTCCCATAAAGATAATCCCTTTTTGTTTTCTTACCTAAAACCTCTCTTTATATCCTGGGTAAAATAAAACATATACAGGGTGAGATGAAATTCTCATTAAGGGTAATCATGGAGAAAATAAAACAAACCATATACATTTGAACTTAAAAACATGATCATAATGTTTAAACATCAAAATCATGAGCATTGACATAAAACATAACAGTATGTAAGGCATAGATCATAATGGATCATCTATAATCATAAAATGGCATTGGAATAAATCCTGTAATTGTGTAAAACCATTAGGCACATGATATTATTTACATAGTAGCCAAGACATTGCTGCTGAGACCATCCTAGTGGACAATGTACCTTTCTGAATCGAGTTCACTCCACGTTCCAATCTTGTAACACTGAACCAGATTAACTTACCGTTCCAGCCAAGTCTATATCATGAGATATAAATCTTTACCCAATACATTGGAGGGAGATATAGGTCCCACCCATCTCATAATTAAATCATTATTACTTGTGCCACAACATGAACATAAATCATTCATTATTACCCAAGGTATAAAATGGGTTCTATAAACATCATCCCATCATAACATAATCCATACAAAAAAATAGATATCATTTCATCATAATAAATTTGAAACCATTTAAATCATTGAGACATTATACTTGAAACATACACATATGATATAATTCCATCTTATATGGAAAATGGTTTTGATAAAACACTTGAAAAGAATTCTTGAGGAAAATATCCTTTCTTCTTCAAAATAATTTTGCTTTCAAAAAATTCCATGCACCTTTTGAAGAAAAGGATTCTGTGGAAAATATTCATTAGATCTTGTAGAGTAAGCTTTATGAAAAAAAGGCATTAAGAAACCGTAAAAATTATTTCATGTCGTATGTGTTATAAAAACATTCTTCACGTACTTTTGCTGGAAAAGTCAAAAACGTACCTCATCACATAAAAAATGAAATATTCCTTGCATACCATGTAGTAAAAGTAAAAAATGGGTAAAAAGGACATTAAATATACAAGAAATAATTTTTATAAAATGGGGACATGGATGATAAATATAACCCCATTAAATACGTACTAATAAATAATCTCAGATAAAAATGAGATTGGAAAATTTATCCCTCACCTTTTATCCAATATCTTCTGTATGTGTCCGAGACTACTTTATAGTGGGTTTAAACATATTATTATCTTCTAACAGATCCATAATAATATTTATGATATCATATATGATTCACTTTCGACTTTATATTATCCACTCATTTTTTAATTCCATGTTAAAGCAGCGTTTTGTGTAAAATCATTTCATTTAATGTCTGTGTTTTGACTTGTAATTATTCATATGATTACTTAGATCATGATTACATAATTAAATAATATAAAACATGATTTATATATAATATATATTTAGAATATACAAATATATTATATATCAATAAATGGAAAGAAATACACCGTTCATAGAGACGGTAGGCCGTACGTACGCATGAATGTTGTTTTCGTTTTCTTATTAAATTTAATAGATGTAAGTAAGTAACATATATATAAATCCAGTATCACTAATATGTTATATATTTCATGGTTACTTATTATATATACTTTATAACCATTCTTGAATTGTTAACATGGAAAATGAATCTCATCGCATCGTGGGGATGGTAATCCGTACGTACGCACGAGCGATGATATCGTTCCCATATTTATTTAATGTAATTGGAGTGGATGATATAATATATTTGAATCATTATGATTTTATAACAATAATATATAGTTATTTTTACACCATTATACCCATCCAAGTAAGGTGTTGGTGGAAAACAGAATACACCACAGCGTGGAGACGATATTTTGTACGTACCCATACGCGGTGATTTCATTTTCTGTAGGATGGATAGAAGGTAAAATATAGTTGTTTCATATTTATAATAACATATAAGTATTTAAATAATACTGATTTTATTACTTTATAATGAAACAACTAAATAATAGCAAGTAGAAGAAGAAAGAAACTTGAAAGATTCGGTAGAAGAGATTACCTCTTCCACGACACACCTCCTTTAAACATCTTCTTAGGGCACTAGAGTTGGTATTTTGAGAAGACCAGAACCACTATGATATAACTAGATAGGTTTATAAGATTAATAATCAGGGGTTGTTCGAGCTTCAAGGCTCAAAATGGTGTGAAGAGAAGAGGGAAGGGGTGCCCTTTTTATAAGGGAGGAGAGGGGCACATTTGGTAACATAAGAAATATTAATTTATAATAAATTAAACCAAACTTAAAAAACACCAAAAATGACTCAAATACAAATATTAGATGATCTAGGGTTGTAATATCATCAAACAATAAAATTTAGACATGTTGGGAATTTATTTTAAACATTATCAACATGATTTATCCTTATTTAATCTATTTAATTTTATTTGTTGTAATAAGATTCTAATTTTTAAATTGTTTTAAATAATTACTTATGCATTCTAAATTGAACATAATTGGATACATTATGATATTTTAGAAGATATAAATTTCAATATATAATTTTAAAATATTTTTGTGATTTTTAAACAATTTTATAATATGTTATTTTTATAAAATAACAATAGTGTCAATTTTGACATTATTCATTTATTTTAATTTAAATAAAATCCACATAGAGGATATATTATAAAAAATATATATAATAGATTTCTAACATTTAAAATATGTCTATAAAATTAGTGGAGCACATTAAATAGTTCTATTGTATTTATTGTAATATTTTTAAACCCATTTATTTGGTATATATCTAAATAAAATAATTAGTGCAACATTTTTGTATAATTTCTTAATATAAGTATTTGTTGCGTAAAAATTAAAATTAAAATCCTATGATAAAGATAAATCTCCTATCTTTTATAATAATACTTTTACTCGAATTTATCATCTTAAAATCACAACATGTAAATTGTTATATTTATTAAATTATGAAAGTGACAACTTTGGAATCATTTAAAATAAAATAATATTGGTGTCGTAATCGTCTTTATAAGGATCCAAATGGTCACTAATTCTTCCATTAGATGATTATGGTTTACATTTACACTACCAATAAGTCATGTTAAGGTTTTTGGGCCTTTTTATGTGTATTATTATTTCAATATAAACAATATTATTCATTTTTCTCTAAATAAATAATTTCTGCATCATTAATGTATAAGCGAATAATGTAAATAAATAATTCTTAAAAATTACAAATAAATTACGATGATAAAGAAAAAATTATTACCTTTCAAATGAGTCTTTATAACCGAATTTATATTCTATATAACCTTATATTAAAATTAGTTTCATTAATAATGTTTGAGTGAGACATATTTCACTTTCTTTTAGATAAAATATATTATTGGTCTTAATCACATCCAAGTGGGTTACAATGGATTCCATTTTCACCAGAACATGAAATAGGACGAAATATAATAATCCAATTATATTAAGGCAAGTGTTAGGGTAATTTTATAATATTATATTTACCCTCAATTACCTGATTTACCTTTAACTATGGCAAATAAAATTTACCGTAGTTACTATTCATAGTGCCCAAAAATAAAAAAGTATCCTATTAACATAATTTGGACCTACTGATTCCAAATATGGAATCCATTTTTCCTAATTTAAATCACATAATTTCCAGAAATTAATTTAAAATTAATCCCGTTGTTAAGTAAACGAGTTTTAAAAGTTATAACATTTCAAAAGATTGAAATGATTTTACCTAAGAATTCAATGTAATATCCATGATAATGACATAAGTTATATTAAATGGTAAAAATATATTTTATTTATATTTTAAAACCATTCAATATTACAATTTATCCATATGAATTATTTTGATGAAAAAAGTTGTTTTTAATTAAAATATAGCATGTTTTTACTATTCATTAAAATATGAATGTTATCAGAATAAGATGAAAATTTTATCCAAAGTAAATTTTTATATCCTGATTCCAAATAATTTTTTTTTTCAAATTTAACTTATAAACATGTCAAAAACTATATTTAAATTGGGTGTGCCATCAAAAGGCGGCAAAACTGCAATTTTTGAAAAATAATTATTTTACCTGAAAATTTTATTTTGTTCTCATACCATGTTATAGAAAATGTGGAAGATGAATAATAATGTTATAAAATTCAAAATGTAGTTAATAATATTCATAAAGGCTAGTCCATAATAATATTATAACAATATATCGTTGTTTAATGAAACCTGGTATTGCGTACAACACACGCTATCGAGGAAGGTCGTGATTGCGTGTAATGCAAGCCAAGTCGGGGTTGTGTGAAGTGGAAGACTCCTTTGTTGTTGCGTATAACAAAATACAACCATATTTAATTTATAAATTGACTATATCTATATAAACTAAATGTTGCATTGAATAACTACTATCAAACAAACTTGAAATTGTGTTTAACACGATCCAAGATTAGTGTTCTGTATACTACAAGCTAATACGGTGTTTCTTATAGCACAATATAATCTTAGTGTAGCGTACAACAAAAATATGAAAGAAATTAAAAAGAATACATCTTACAAAATCTCGGGGTGTTACATAGGATCAGTGTTTGTTGTTTTTCAGTGGAACCACATTTGGAATTCTAGGATGGAACATGGAGAGTTCATGTAAAGTGATGAGTATGAAGTTAGGAGACATGGTCCAAAGATTTATATAGATTCTAATGGATGAGAAGTGTTATGGTTGGGAGTTTTTAGCAACCCTTGTATTCTCAGGTTATTATTTTGTGATTGAATTTTGGAGTTTTATATAATGGATGGAATTCATTGAGAACTATAAGTTGGATTGGGGGTTTTGCGAATTGTAGGATCTGTAAAATGTATAATTGGATATGGTCATAGGTTTGGTGGATTCATAGAGGGTTCATAATACTATAATAGGATTGACGGATTGGTCCTGTTGTTTAGGATAGTTTTTGTAGGCCACTCAGGTCATGATGTAGGTCTTGAAAACCTGAAAATTAATGAAATAAGAAAACCCCCTACCTTGGTGGCTGGCATCGTGAACCATCGATTCACATCATGAATTTTTTGTAATTCATTTTTTATGAAAAGGGGCCAGCACACCATTATTCATTGGTCAATTATATATGAGGGTAGGATCGTTCAATTGGTGAATCCCCCTCAATTATTCCTTTATTCCCCTAGATCTAGGGTGTAATTTCATAGTATTTCAAAATATTATATTCATCTCCTCTACCTATATTTTTTTCACATAGTTTCATGATGATTGGGACGATTTTTTGAGGTTTTCAGTTTTGATTCTACTAGATCAGGGTGGAATCAATTTATTTGGATGATTAATTCATGTACGGTGGCTAAAAGAGGACCCAAGGTGTTTTATGTTCACTATCTATTATTACTTTAGTTAAGTTAATATACTAACATATTTTATTTAGTGTTTTTATGGAAAATATGATAAGATTTATGGTCTTATGGGTGTAAATAGATAGGTATTTTTTCCATGATGGTACTACGGTTGGATGTGGTTTTAGTGAAAATGTGGAGCCTGATGATTGTTTGTCATTTATGACTCTTTGGTTCAAATTAAACAATAAATTATAATTTTTTATAATTAATTATTTATAATATATGGAATGAGATAGGGGTTGAGGTGGTGTTATGAAATTGGATGAGGCATAGATGGGAATCACAAAGTCTTGACATAGCTCCGATTGGGTTGTAATTCATTGAAGTTAGTTGGAAGTCCCTTAAATAAAATTATCCATTCCTTTTTATGTATAATTTTTCTACTATATTCATGTTTCAATGTTTCGGTAGAGAAGATAGGGATTGAGTTTCACTTGTAAAAATATATTGGATGGTGTTGGGGCTTATATGTTCAGGGTAAGTTCTCTTTGGCAATTGGGTAAATTAGAATTACATAGCAACTATTTCTATAAGGATCATGATTGAAACATATGTTGAAAATAGATCATTGATGGTATGAAGATGTGTAACAGAATGAATGTGTCTTATGAAGTGTTTCTCTAGGTCTAGTTAGATGGGAATGTGATTCTTAGCCCTAACGTCTATTAGTGGGACAAATGAACTTCTCATCCTTTTGGAGTGACACCCTCTTAAGGGTGGCATGGGGAATAATGATCTTTATGATAGGGATGAGTCCATAAAGACTAGATAAGGTGAAAAGAATATGGTTTTCCTCTTGGTTATGGGTTTTGTGGTCTCCTGTACGAGATGTAAGATAGAACCAAGATGTGGTTCATGGGGTTTTTTGGGACTTAGAAATGAAATACCATGGATCATGGAGTGTGACAGCTTAAGAGAGTACTTGGGTAGATGGAATAAGTATGATGAGGTTTTTGATGATATTGTACATGACCCTAAGTTAAATGTTGAAATGTTCCTTTGGGTTTTAATGTCATAGATGGGTGATGATTGTGAGATGGTATAAATGTGAAGAAACCATTATTGGTCTAGGTGAACAGGTAGATTACCTAGTTGGAAATTTGAGACATATTATGATATAGAATTGTGTATCAAGAAACTAAATCCTTGGTAATATTAAGAGAATAGTGTGACTAGATTCAACCCATGTGATTAAGGTTACCTCTCTAGAGTCTATGCAGATGGTTCAGTGTGATTGGACCTCCCCATAGTCTATAGGTATTGGTTGGTGTGCTTATGTGACTTTACTAAGTCTACGAGGATGGGTTGGTGATATTACAGTGACCCCCAAGGAGTGTGGTGATGAGTTTCTATGCATGATTATGGAGATTTCATAATATTCATAGGTTTTGGTATTGTAATTACCATGAGGGCACGGGTCATGGTACAATGCGAGACAGGGCCAATTAATCCTCCCATAAGAAATATGGTAGTTGGTCAACATATGGATATATGATTATACTATTTGTCTATAGGGATTAGGTCAAGGATCATATACTTCCCTTCCCTATGTATTTTGTTTTGGGATGGACATAGATATAGAAGAATGAAATGATTGGGAATTGTTGTTCTACTTTACTAAATTCAAAAAAGTTCTGACAAAATAATAATCTCGAGTCTACCTTATTTCAAATAGTTGGACCAAAAAACGATGGAAGAGAAACTCTTCTGATACCCTTTTTATCACCCCAACATGTTTAGCCACTCAGATAGTGTAGTCTTCTAAGTTCCACAAGGTCGTAAGAATCCCTCCTCAACACCCAATGTTTCTGACTAGAAGTGAGTGTGTAATGAGGTGATAGTGAGTAGACTATACCTTCTAGAGAGTACAATAATAATGGTCTATATTGTTAGGACCAAGCTGATTATGAAGAAAATCATTTTTAGGTATTGAATTTTTTTGTCAAGGATGTTTGAGAAGAAAGGGAATCACTTCGCTTTATATAATTGGTTTATGGAAGATATGAAAGTTACAGTACATTCCATGGTAACTATGATGATGCTTTGCTAATTTGAATCTCAAAAATATCATATGTTTTGAGAACTTGTGAAGAAACCCTTATGAATGATAGGGGGAGTAAATAATTATTTTTTCAAAATAGAAAGAAAGTGGTGTGCAAGTCAAAAAGTGGTGCGCAAGTGTAGAATGTAAGGAAAAGTGTTACACAAGTGAATTTTGAGTGAAAGTCATATTTCAAAGATCATCACATCAAAATATGAAAAAGAAAAGAATGTGGAAGGTAATTCAAGAAGTTACATGCAAGTATAAGTGGCGCGCAAGTGTATGTTGCACGAAATTCATATTTCAACATCATCTTATAAAAGATTGACAATGGAAATAAAGTATCACACTAGTGATGGAGTGGCGTGCAAGTGATGGAACAACATGAAAGTGGTTGAGCGGTGCACAAGTAGGTATGGTGTGCAAGTTTATGTGGTGTGAAACTCACCAAAATTCCTATAAATAGATGAGTACCATCCAAATTTTCTTATGTTAAAAACTTAAGAGAAAATTTGAACTATGATCACACAATTTTTAGAATGTGGCATGTAAGCAGATGTGTCGATCAAGTCAGAAGTTATTTATAAGGTTCACAAGTGGGGTGGTTCACAAGCAGAGTGGTGCTCAAGCAAAAGGGGCGCGGAAGTTGTAGATGTGCGCAAGTAGGGAGTTGTGTTGAAGAAGTGTGTTTTTTATAATCCAAAAGTGGCGTGCATGTTGGGAGTTGTTCACAATAATGGAATTCAAGTAGTTAGTGGTGCTCATGTAGGTAGGTTCACAAGCTGAGTGGCACACAAGTTTGTGTCATGCAAGTAGGGAGGCAGGATAGCAGGGTGTGGCACTCAGGCTGTTTGCACCAGGAGGTTCTTACTAGATTCTAGGTAGGAAAGTGAAGAATTATTTTGAATAAATTGATTTTTGAATGTTCATTAAGAAGAAATGAAACATATTTTACCATATTTGTGATAATAGGGAGCACATGCACTATTAGATTATTTTTAAAGTGCTACACAAGTGTAAGGGAATATCCTACTCATTGTATTCCACATAAAAGACTATTTTCTAGTGGATTGTGTCGTACTCGATTGTTTCTGTACGATACCACGGATGTAGCTACTCTTTTTGAGTAGTGAATCTTGTAAATCTTCTGTTCATGTGGTTGTGTATGTTCAGCAGGGAAGAAACTATTTAATAGTAATAAAAGGTTGTTGAAAAAAGAAAGAAACATAAAAAGAAAAAGGTAAAATGGATTCACCCCCTCCCCCTCTCAATGATACATGGATCATGACTGGGAACATCAATTGGTATCAGAGGGAAGGTTACCATCATTTGTTCATTGTTGATGTTTTGAAGAGAAGTTGTTATAGAGAATATGAATTTCATGAATGGTAAGGTTATTCCAATATTTTATGGAAAATATTATCATATTAGAGAGTATAGAATGATTTCATATCTGATGTATCTTTGGTATAAACTTCTTCAAACTATAACTGATGGATTTCCTTTTATTGATGACATGGTTCCTATTACACCTAATGATAAAAAGATTCTTGACAATGATGGAAGAGGTAAAAATGTATTACTCTCATCTCTTTCAGAGAGTGAGTTTTTAAGAGTGAAAGGAGTTGTTATGGCTAAACGAATCTGTTATAATTTGAACAATATCTAGGAAGGAAATACAAAATTAATGAAGGAAAAACTACTAATATGGAGGCAGAAGTATGAAGACTTCCAAATGCGAGAATCTAAATATGTTGGGGACTTCTTTACCAGGGTTAATGAAATTGTTAGTAAAATCATATGTCATGGCGAAAAGTTGGATGATTATATAATTTTTGTAAAGATATTGAGAATTCTTCCCAACAATTTTGATGCTAAAGTGTCTTCATTAGAAGACAAAGTCCTTGAAAAATTATCTCTGTTTGATTTGCATAACACTATCATTACTTGTGAAATGAGAAAGGATAATACTATGAAGATAAAAACAAAATCGGATAGATAAATGTCATTCAAGGGTGCAAAGAGGGAGAATTCAAAGAGGACACTTATTTAAGATGATGCTGGAGAATACGATTCTGAATACAAAGTATGTAAAACATTTGATAAAATTTTATCCTTGTTTTCTAAAAAAGTCAAAATAAGTATAGGGAAATACAAGGGTAAACATCCCTTGAAATGTTTTGAGTGTGGAGCCATTGGTCACTTTGTGGCTAACTATCCTCGAAAGAATAAAGAAGAAGATAGTGCTGAAGATGATGAGATAAGGCCAAGAAGGTCGTGGAAGAAACAAACTGAAAAAGATAAATATTTTTCCAAGTGTAAGGCTAAGTAATTATTCAAATAAAAAAGAATATTATTTTTATCTAATGATGAAGAAGAAGAAGATAGAGAAGCTGAATTAGAGAAATAATTTTTTGAGAAAGCTAGAAAGAATACCTTTATTACAGCAGTGAATAATGAAGATTATGGGAGCAATAGTTCAGAAGAAGAAGAAACTCAACTTGAATATCATCTGAAAGAAGAGTTAAAAGAATGTTTGGGGAAGATCATACGGCTTGAGAAGGAAAAAAAGAAGTTGATAAATGAAAATTTCAAATTTAACAATCATGAAGGTTTTCTTGATGTGAAAATCAATACATAAAAGGATATTTATGATATGAAGAATTCTCTTGATAATGAAAACAATCGCAATGGTCACCTTGAAGTATAGTTGAAGGAAAAAGAGGAAGAGTTGGAAATTTTCCAACAGATTCATTATAAAGCTAATGAAATGGATATTAATTTCAAACAATCCATCTCAGAAGTTGGTGAATGTTCTTGTAAGAATGAACCAAATAAGGATCCACAAAAGTTACCTTCAATGTTTGGGAGGAAATACGGAACTGGTTCTAATAAGAACAAATATATAAAGGCTTTGTATGTGGCCTAATTTAACAATTCTGAAAAATTAAAAGTACAAAAAAATCCTTAGTCCAATATTATTTCTACAAATTATGGTACTAATAATTCTGAATAGAAATATCAGCTAAAAAAGAACTTTACAATTTAAAACAGGAAGGTTGATGTTCAATAGACTTCTATTAAGAAGGTTGTTGAGAAGCATGTTCACAAATATGGTCAGTATAGAAGTTTTAGAGGGAAATATTCATTCTGTGTTTACTATTGGTATTGTAGTGGATTCACACACACTGCAAAAAATATTTTGTTAAATCAACAACATTACTACTATTCCCCATATTATGAAAGACAAGGTTTGAGGGGGTGTAAATCCTCTCAAAAAGTGAAGTACGAGAAGGAAGTTCAGAAGAAATAAGTGAAGGCTAGTGTGAATGATGAAAATAGGATCCAACCATTGAAAAATACTTCTGAAATATGTGAACAACCTGGAAATCTTGCTAAGGGGTGTCTTGTTTTATTTCCATCACAAAAAAAGGTTCTTAACAAATCTCAGAAGATGGAGTTGAATAATAAAAAATTACAACAGAAATCTATTTTTGTTGAAACCAACATGAAAGAAAAAAAAGAAGAATGTCACTAGATTATTGATAGTTGGTGTTATTCTCAAATGAAAGAAGACTTAAATTTACTGAAGGATATAAAAGATTTCAAATAATATAACATTCACATTTGGAAATGATAAATCTCTAAGGATAAAAGGTGTTGGATCATCCATCGTCGGGAATGTGAAAATGAAATCTAGGAAAACATTATATTTTGATAGATTGAAACATAATCTTTTGAGTTTTCCCAACTTTGTGATGAGGTAAACCAAGTTATTTTCAGAAAAAATGGATTTTTTGTGTAAGGTGAAAATGATGGAATGGTAGTTACAAAGGGCCAATGTTCAAAAGGGATCATGTTCTATATTGGTGAAGTATAGAGCACTTTTTACATTTGCATGGTGGATGAAAATAAGAAATGGATTAAAAGGATTGTTCATATGTGTTAGAGAAACTTGTGAATGTTATCAACGCGAGATAACGTCCGAGATATGCCAGGTTTATCAAGAAGAGATTAGTATTGCACTATTTGTGAAAAAGGGAAGATTAAAAATCTATGCATAAGAGAGTTGACATTAGTTCAAAACAACCCTTGGAACATATAAATTATGATATCTGTGGACTAATGAGAAAGCAATAAACAAATGGAGATAAGTACTTCATTACTTTCACCGATGACTCTACTTGCATCATGTGTATTATTTACATGAGACATAAGGAACATGCTCTGAAAATGTTGAAGACGTTCAAGAGGAAAGAAGAGAAGGAATGTGAGTATTCAGTGAAGAATTTGAGAAGTGATAATGGTAGAGAGTATAAGAATGAATATTTTGAAAGATACTTTGAGATGTAGGGAATTCAGCATGAGTTCAGTTCACCATACACACCTCAAAAAAAGGGGGTTACTAAAAGTAATAGTAGATGTCTGGATAAAATGGTGAAAACAGTGTTACATGAACATGGTATCTCTCATTATCATAAAGGCAATCTATGAGTAATGTGGTGTATATTCAAAACAAAGGTTTTTATAAGCCACATTCAGATATGAATCAATATGAAATGTTTTTTAAACAAACTCCATGTTTTAAACACATAATAGTTTTTTGGAGTCCATGTATCATAAAGAAAATTGGTAAAAACCTTGGAAAGTTTTAACAAAAAGGAGATGATAGAATTTTTATTGGCTATGCTCCAGAAGAAAGAGCATACAGATTTTTCAAAAAAGAAACAGGAAGAATTGACGATTCTACTGATTTGAAATTTGTTGAAAATGTGGAGAAAGAAAACCAGACTTTTCCCGATATATAAGATGTGTAGGATAAAGAAAAACTTGTTAATGATTATGATAATGCTACCTAAAGTGATAATCCTACTCAAGAATAGGAATAAGACTCTGAAATTTCAAGTGATTAGGATGAAATTCAAATAGCTCATCCTAGACTAAGGAATCAAGTGGAGGCTCAGAACATTATTGGTGATCAACATCAGAGGATTAAAACATGAAGAACAACAAATTATGTGACACATACATATTTATATTTTAAAGTGGATCCAAATAATGTAAATGAATCTTTTGAGCATCTCGAATGGATTCAGGATTTGAATGCAGATCTTGATATGATAGAAAATAATGATACTTGGGAACACGTACCCAAGCTAGATGACAAAAATGTTATTGGTACAAAATGGGTTATCCGGAACAAGATGAAAGAAGAAGGAGAAGTGATAAGGACCAAGGATATATTATTGTGTAATGGTTACTCAAAAATAGAAGGTTTTTAATTTTATGAGACTGTTTATCCAGTGGCTAGATTTGAAAAAATCAGAACATTTCATGCAATTACTACACAATGGTGTTAGAAAAGTTTTCAAATGGATGTGAAGTCCGCATTTCATAATGGAAATCATCATGAAGAAGTTTAAATTGAAAAAAATTGTGGATTTGATTTTTGGGAAAGATGAAAGTTATGTGTGTAAGGTGAAGAAATACTTTAATGGGCTAAAACAATCTCTAAGGGCATGGAATTCGAAATGGTATACTTTCTTAAGGAAGATTAGTTTCAATAAAGGAAGAGTAGATAGAAATCTTTACATCATGGAATTTCAGGATTATTTTCCCATTGTAATTTTTTATGTTGATGATAGTATCATTGATGGAAATTAATAAAGATCTTGTGAAATATTTACTGAAGAGATAATGAAGTTGTTTGAGATGTCCATGCTGGGAGAAATGAAATAATTTCTTGGGGTACATATTTTACATAAGAGGAACCACATTTTTCATTCACAAGAGAAGTATGCTAAGGAACCTCAGCAAAATTTTGACCTGGAAAATTAGAAACCAGTTTCCAGACCAATTTACATGAGAAACAAGTTTTCTAAATATGGAGAATGTGAGTAAGTTGATCAAAAAGAGTTTTGAAAGTTGGTCGGATGTTTATTATATTTAACTGCTCAAGACCCGACATTTTCTATGTTGTTACCTTATTTGCATGGTTTCAGAGAGCTCCTAAAGAAATATATTTAATTAATAGAAATAAAATTATTAGATATATCAAAGGAATTTTTTTTTGAATCAGGTATGATAGCTTTGAAAATATTGATTTCTTCGGGTATTCAGATGCTGAATGGGCAAGAAATGTTGATGATAGAAGATCAACATCTAAAAGTTTTTTGTTTATGGGGAAATTTTTTGTTAGTTTGAATACAAAGAAATATAATTTAGTGACTCTTAGCATGGTTGAAGCTAAGTATGTTTCTACCACTCATGTTGCGACACAACTTATGTGGATGAACACTCAGTTGGAAGATCATCTTGTTGAAGTGGAGCTAACCTTAGTCTAGGGATGTGATAATTAGAGTGAAATCAATCTTATAAGGAACTCGGTACACCATTCTCATTCAAAACACATTGACATAAAGTATCACTTCATCAAAGAGAAGGTGGAGAAGAATGAATTGATGCTCGAGAATATTCCTACATTAGATCAAGTTGCTGAAATATTTAAAAAACCATTACAGAAGGAACCATTTTCCAAATTTAGGTTGACCATGGGTGTCCAACCTCCCCATCAAGGTTGAGGTATTTGTGTCTATCCCCTCTTTCATCTTAACTTCAGATAATGTTTTCCAGGGGGAGAATTTTTTCATAAATATATCCTTGTAGTTTCATTCATAAAGTGGTTGTTGGGGGTAAGCTGTGAATTTATCATGTAATTGTGTGAACTATTATAATAGTTAGTTGGAGTGGTTATAGGAAACAAATTGTTTTTGTTTACTAGGATTTGAAGCTTCAGAAGAAGTTTTGGAAGAAAAGGAATATAAGTATGTTTTGAAGAAGGCTAGAAAATAATTTTCTATATTATTCATTATCACTACTTTTAGATAGCATGGTTTTTCTATCAATAATTATGGTTTCCTAAAATAAGTTCACTCACATACGCTTAGAATTTTTGATGAGTAATCCATTTCATTAGATTCAAATGTTCAGTGAATTAGGAATCGTGGTTGAAAACAAAATCAAAAGGGGGAGATTGTTAGGACAAGGAAGATTAGGAATAATATTTTTTTAGGTATTGTCTTTTGTTATCAAGGATGTTTTAGAAGAAAGTAAAATCACATCACTTTGTATAAGTGGTTGATGGATGATACGGAAGTTACAGTACTTACCATGGTAACTATGACGATTCTATGCTGATTTTTATCTCCAAAATATCATAATTTTGGAGAACTTTTTATGCAAGCCATATGAAGGATAGGGGTAGTAAAGAAGTGTTTTTTGGCAAAGGAAATAAAGTGTCGTGCAAGTCAAAAAGTAGTGCGCAAGTGTAGCATTCAATTATAAGTGGCGTTCAAGTTTATGATGTGCGTAATTCATATTTGAAAGATCATCACATCAAAATATGATGAAGGAAAGAATGCGGTGTGCAAGTCAAGAAGTGGTGTGAAAGTGTGGCATGCAAGTTTATATTGCGTGAAAGTCATATTTCAACATGATATTATCAAAATTTTACAAGGGAAATAAAGTGACGCTCTAGTGATGGATTGGCATCCAAGTGCTGGAGTGGCAAGCAAGTAGTGGAGCGACACACAAGTAAGAATGGTGTGCAAGTGTATGTGGCGTGCATGTAACCAAAACCCCTATAAATAGATAGCTACTCGACTCATTATATTAGGCTTGACACTTAAGATAAAATTTGAGCTCTGATCAATAAAGTAGTAGAAAGTGGTGCACAAGAGGACGTGTTGCACAAGTCATGAGTTATTTATAAGGCATACAAGTGGGGTGGCACACAAGAAGAGTGGTGTGCAAGAAAAAGTGGTGCACAAGTTGTAAGAGGGGTACACGCAGAGAGTTGAATTCAAGAAGTGTGATTTGTATAAGCCAAATGTGGCACACAAGTTGTTAGCTATTCAAAATAGGGGTGCACAAGTAGTTAGTGGTGCTCAAGCAGGTAGGCGCACAAACTGAGTGGTGGGCAAGCTGGTGGCAAGCAAGTAGGGAGGAGTGCAATCAAGGTGTGGTGTGCAAGCAGTTTTCACGTAGAGGTTCTTACTAGCTTCTGGGTAGAAAAGTGAAGATTTTTTTTAATGATTTGATTTGTGAAATTTCATCAAGAAGAATAGAAAAAAATAACCTATTTGTGCTGAGAGGGAGCCCATGTATAATTTTATTGTTTTCAAAGTGCTACACGAGTGTAAGGGCATATCTTACACATTATATTCCACATAAAATGATTTTTTTGATGTGGATTTTGTGGTACTGGATTGTTTCTGTACAATACCAAGGACATAAATACTCTTGTTGAGTAGTGAACCTTTTAAATCTTTTGTTCTTGTGGTTTTGTGTGTTCAATATGGAAGAAACTCTTTAATAGGAAGTAAATGTTGTTTCAACAATAAGGAAACATAAAAATAAATAGATATCACTGATTTAACCATTTCCATCTCAGTGATACTTGGATCCTAACTGGGAACTTCATATAAATATCACAAAGGAAGAATGGCCACAAAAAATTGTACAAGAAACATGCCCATGGTGGAAGCAGAAGCAGTTGGAGTATAAGCAATAATAATAACCAAACTCAAAGTAACCATTTATATAATGAACATCACAAAAAAAATTTGTTTATACTGAAAAAAAACATGCATATAATCCTAGTCATACATATAAATAATCAGAATGGGTCTGCATGGACAACCACTAGTATGCACATATAAAAGCATGTTGGTATAGAATGAATAAAAATTAAATTCCAGTTAAGGTAAAAACCCACAGTACCTTTCCATCTATCCCATCAAAACTCAATCACTAAGATCCATATCTTGAGCCTGAACCTTTACATATATCATAAATACATAGAATATACACATGTCCAATTGGGCAAACGTAGGGTGTGAGATATAATCTCAGCAGGCCACCACTATCATGTGTTTGTCATACATATGTGATAAAGAAAGTGTGTACTAAAAATTAAATAAATTGGCAAATCTACATCATATATAAAAACTTGATTCCCTTAAACAAAAGATCCATAATGAATAAATCTCCTATTTTTTCATTTTTAATATAAAAAAAGTGGAGAGTATCCTTATCCTAAGCCCAAGGCATCCCCAGATGAGAATTAGTCCAGTTGATCCCTTAGGTTCCACCTCTAATAGAATCACTCAAAACCTCACACAAACCATTAACTTCTATCCAACAATATCTAATTCTCAAAGGCTTACCCCAATCAAGTACCTAGTAAAACAAAATTCGTATTGAACGTTCCAATGAACTTGATGTTTTATGTTCTGAGGAATAGATATGTTTGTTATCCATGTAATAACATTTTTGTCTCAATAGCTGACATCTAGAGGAACAACGATGCCCACCCTCCCAAATAGTCCTAGTCCAATGCACTCATGTTTGAAAAGACTCAGACCCAAAATGATAGTCTCAAAACTATCAACTGATATTTAATCACCATCCTTGTGGATTTCAATGGAATGTACCTCTAACCATTTCTCTATGTCACATATTATAGAGGCCTCTACCCACATGAGTGGTCAAAACCAACTCATCATCTGAGTCGTATTGTGCACACATCACTCTAAACGATGCATTGTAAAACACAGGTGGGTGAAAATCACCAAATAAGTCCCTAAGACAAATTATCTATCACCTCAATCCCATGTGACTATGTTTCTCCACCATATGGTTTACACCACCTATAATCACTATGTTTATCCCCACATCCTGATATCCTCAATACCTCAAACCGATGGTTGAGTCTCCCAACCTATAATCAATATCACTCATAGAATCTAGGCCTTTACCAGCCTGATGATTACATCACCTCAAACCAATTGGTAATCACCACATCAATCCTCTGTCCATTCTTATCCAATTACCATGTAACTCACAATAAATAACTATAATTAAAAAATAAATTTAAATACGTAAATCACCTCAGCCTAATTTTACCAAGATCTAAAGCACCTCACTAGTCCTAACCATTTGTAGTCAAGTGGAATAATTCACATATATATCTACAATGGGTTAAATTAATCAATTAATGACAGACAATTAATCAGGTTCTTCCCAAGATACATTATGACACACACAATAATACACCCCCAAACTCCCGATAAATCACATAAGAAGATAAAAACTACCTAACTCATGTGGTTAGACAATTTTACATCTGATATTAGCCTAAAATCAATCTATTTTGGAGTAAAATTTATTTTTTAGAAGAAATAACTAGAAATAGGTTAAATCATCTTTCATGGATTTAGTGAACCATATGGGGAGGGAAATGGAAAAGATTATAAAGTTGAGTTGGAACTATACCGATACACATCCATTGTCACATATGGATCAATGAACATAGCTCTAATGAAGAAAAAATATCAACAACTAGATGGGGAGAAGAGAACTCTATAGTTTCTAGAGGATAAGTCCAATTGATTGAAGAAAAAAATAGGGCAAAGAAATAATATGGGAAGTAAAATGGTAATTTAACAATTTAATGTGTTCCACAAGGTTAGTTTTCATGGTTTGGCTAACCGTACACAGTCTGTGAAGTAGCCCATTTTCAAGGCTCCACCTCACATAGTTGTCCTGCATGGTATTCAAACCAGTACATAAACCATTTGATTTAACTTTTCAAAAAACTATAGAGGTATTTCATGGTGGTTCTCCCACTCTAGCATGATTTGATAAACAGTGTCTAGTAAACCTAGAGTGCTGCATGGTTTCACCTGCAGGGAAGACAGCTTGTCCAAACCTTGCACCTCAGTCTTTTAACCCAATAAATTTTTGGATTTCATCATTTGATGCACCCTAAACCCATTAAAACCCCAAGAATCTTTCTTATCATTAAGACTCAAATAAAATAATGGTCTTGTATCAAATAAAGACTCATAATTATGCTCTAAACATCAAGAAAAAAATTGTTCTACCCATAAAACATTGAAAATTTAAACTAGGTGGGGAATTCAAGTTGCTCAAAATACTAGGGACATTATAATATCCCCAAATTATCATACCTTTTCCATGAGCTATCAAACAAAAAAAAGAAGATGGTACAAAACATACCAATCTCTCAAAAATTAACCTACACTTCCCCAGTCAAAAAGAGTATAGGTCAACTCTCTCAAGGCACTACTCACCATAGGAGTCACCTACCCTAGTTTATTTTTCACCCAAAACTCAAATAACACCAATGACACAACGACCATATATGGACATAAAATTCCTCACATGTTGCATCACCACCCATGCACCTCGTTGGGTGATCTTGTGTCATACCCAACACCCATAATGTCTCACATCTCATCAGATTCCCACCACATGTTCATGTAGTAAATGACACATATGAAGTCCCACATCTCATCAAATGTTGAAAATAAGTCATGGTGCCTTACACCTCAAATATGTATCAAATTAAAATTATTCCCATATTCCAATGCACATGAAAATACATGCACCCAAACAACCACACATATAAATCATGGTTCAACGCACCACATATATATATATAACACATACAAACTAATGAAAAATGACTAACAAGTGTTCGGTTAGTCCATAGATACATCTCATGCTCCTTATTCCCCCGAAATTAACATGACTACACAAAGGCCATGCTAGTATTGAAAAATAACCATGGTTATTACAATGGTGTACCTCTAACTATAATGTTCTCCCCAGCCTTCTATACAGCTAGAATTTCCACTTTGTACACCTGGACTAAAGCTCAAATACCTGAATCATGTCCTCCTTGGGGTTTTTCACCTACAAACATCTACTGAACCCACATCTAGGTCCCAATATCTCTACCATGACTTCCGCGTGAAATTTAATCTCTTCTACAAACTTTTGGTCACAATATTTGTATTGCCTCAGAACCCTAAGTCTCCCTTGGTCCCTGATTGTCAGATTTCTAAGAAGGATTCTTTTATGACCTTTTAAGATGAAAGACCAACCTATATACTCAAAACATCATCAATAACCAATCACACTAAGTCTGTAGATAACCTGGACGACTTCCCTTGAAGTACACATTCAAAAATCAACTCCAAGGTGGTCTTCTTAATTCTTTATCATGAACACCCCGATGAGTCTCTTCTTCATCTCACTTCATGTTGTCTGAAGCATTGTTGGTGTAATCTCCTAACACTATCACCTAGAATTAATATGATCTATCCATTAAATTTCATTCATTTATGATCACCTGATTCACCACATAAAATAATAAGGTGATCTTGAAGATCTATACCTGCAACCAAATGGAGTGTCATAACCCATCCTTACAACACCTCACCCTCTAGGTGTATTCTCCCACCATAGAGGGTGAAAAATGAAAAAAAATCACTAAAATTAACATCTTATTTAATAATGTACATGTATATCTATTGTAGGATCATGAACTCCTGATCTCTCTCTAACCTTAGTGTGTTTGGAAATAAGTTCTAGAAGAACCTGTCCAAAACATATTTTCAATACAATCCTTTATGTATCTCAACCTAATCCTACACGCCCCACCAATTCTAAACCTGTCCTCTGATCATATATGTAGTCAAATAAACCCTCCAATATGTGGGAGTCTCAAGCTTCTCCCTGATCATTTAACCCACCTTAATCTAGTTCTTATCCACCAAAATTCCACCCTCGCCCTAAAATAATGGGGGGGGGTTCTAAGACTAAAACTCCCAAGTCAAATACACCAGGGTTGTCTCATCGCCATGATCTCGCCAATCAATCCCTTGGATGACACGTTCCATGATCTCCCGAAGATTCTTGTTGTTACATGAGAAAAAATTTGTTACATAATGCAGATGAACCAACTACACAAGATCATGTACCTGTGGATCTTGATCTTCCTAACCCTCTGTGCCCTCATCCTAGCTATCAGCATTCTAAACCTTTGAAAACTCATGTGGTACCAAAATATCATCCACCTGAGGCTCTATTGGATAATATCTAAGTGGATTCCTACTGAATACTAATATAATGGTGAAACATCCTAAATATCATATATATTTATATATATAATGCACATAGGAAAATAATTATAATGAATTTCAATATCACTACCCTTACCCTACCATGTCGCAACAATGTCACATGACATCCAACCTCAAGGCCCCTTACCGACCTATATTAGAGTGTGGTATCACATATAATTCTAGCCTTATGTCCCCTTTCCTACCCAATTTAGATTCAGGAATCAAAAATCAATCCAATGAACATGTCTGCAAACCTAGTGATCATCATCACCCTATATCGTTTTCCATATCTAGATCTATAATGTCTACTCCCAAACATATATCACATATCACATACCTATTTCAGTGGTCCCACTTTCCTAAGATAGTTGAGAAAAATGGAAACAGAGAGAGGGGGGGGGGGAAGGAATACACTACTTAGTGTCCTTTGTGGACACTTTAAACAATCCAACCCCTATTAGTAAAATCCAGGTTCCAATTTAAAATCATAATCAATTCATCATATGCATGTGCATATATATGTATATATAATATCATATGTTCCTTTAATAATTATAACAAACAAACCATTACATATTAGGATAAGGGTCTCAAAATCCAACCTTTACATTCCAAGAGAAGAGTCACATATCATAATATGTAATAATCAATCCAATTTCACCACATGAGGTGGAAATAATATCATATTTTAAAGGATCAAAGTAGA
Organism: Viscum album; assembly: GCA_963277665.1. Lineage (NCBI taxonomy): Eukaryota > Viridiplantae > Streptophyta > Magnoliopsida > Santalales > Viscaceae > Viscum > Viscum album. Next base: position 184,080,501 of record OY728133.1, on the reverse strand, counting down.
AAATAATTTCCACCCATGGAAACTTGGTTTTTCCCTATGTATGGGGATGCATCCACCAAAATATGAGCTATTAACCTAATTCTAACATCATCATATTATTAGGTATACTAAAAACCAAATATTAAGAGTTAAACAATGACAAAAAAACTCCTCAGATACTATTTTTAGCACTAGAACCGCTTATCCACCAGAACAGTGTTGTGGGATGAGTACCACTGGGACTTAGGAGAGCCTACCCATACACCAAAGTTTACCGATTAGTAGTGAGTGCATAAATAGGTGATGATGGTGAGACTATACCCTCTAGAGATAATAATAATAAAAGGATATATAAATAATGTAGTGGAATAAAGACTACAAACAACTGGACTAGTAACCAACCCACGGTTGAAGCACAACAAAGAGAAGAAGTTTAAATAATAATAACCAAACTCAAAATAACCAATTACAGAATAATAATCACAACATACCCTTTTTAGATACTTAAATAGAACATAAATACAATTCAATCCATATATATAAATTATAAAAAAGAGTCTCTCATGGTCGACCAATAGTACATATAGTTAATTTCATTATGATTTAGAAATAAAATAAAAAGGAGACTCCTTCTGCAATAAGAACTCATGGTCTATTGACTTCCATCCCATGAAATCTCAATCACTATGATCCATATCTAATGACTGAACCTTTTCCAAACTGTAAATCCATAAAATTTGAATGTATCCTATTGTGACCTTGTAAAGTGTGAGAAAGAATCTTGGTACTCCACCACCAATGTCTTCCTATCTAAACTCTATGATAAAGAAGTTTGTAATAAAAAACAAATAAATCCGCACATGCACATAATATAAATAAACTTTAATCACATATTCTTATAAACCATAAGGAATAAATCGCCATATTTGGCCATCACTGATAAAAAAAGTAGCAAATAAGGTCCTTATACTAAGACCTATGTGTCCCCTAATCAGAATTCGTCTAGGTGATCCCTTGGGTTCCACATATAAAAAAATCACTTGGCACCTTGTGCCACCTGAACCCTCATGCCCAAAAATTTTCGATATCCCGATGGAACTCCCCAATAAAGTACCAAGTCCCACAGAACTTTTCTCAAATGCTCTCATATACTCAATTTTCGAAAATATGTGGCACAACGATGTATGGACTCCAAGTAATAATTACATCTTCCAAATATCTGATGTCCCGGGGAATGGAATTTTCCACCCTCTCAAATAATCATGGACTAATGGCACCAGAAATAATAATTCTCATCCCAAAACTGATAGTCTCAACACTATCAAATGATGTCACATCACCATCCCCATGGATTTCTATGGTGATCACCTCCAACCATTTCCCTAATCCGTATATAACAGAGGCCTCTACCCACATGACTGGTCAACGAAACCTCATCATCTGAGTCCTACTATGTGAACATGACTCCAAATGGCACATTGGTCAATACATGGGAGGTAAAATCACTAAATAAGTCCATAGATGGGAAAATCTTGAACCTCCCTCCCTTACGATTGACTCTCCCAACCTGATAGTCAAAACTGCATAAAATCAATCGATTTATTTATGAAACACGATGACATTAATAATTCAAACCGATGACAGATTAGTCCAACCCATGATCAAAATCACAAATATAATTTGGGCCATACCCAACCTGATGATTAAATCGCCTCAAACCAGGTGGTCATCACAACCTCATTCCTTGGGTCAACCCATCAAGTTCCCATGTAACGTACATGAAATTCATATCATTAAAACAATTAAATAGTAAATTCACCCCATCATTATCTTCCCCAGGTCTGATGTTTCTCAATAGTACTAACCATTTTTAGTCATGTATAACCATGCCCATAGGCTTCCTTAATGGGTTCACTTAATCAATTCAGGAAAAAAATTAATTTATAATGGCTCACTCTGACTACCAAATGGCATTCTTAAGAAATCATTCTTGAAACAACTGCTAAATCAAGGATAAAGATAATCACCACCTACCTCATTTTATTTAATGATATCATGTTGGATCTCATCCTCTTACTTGAGAAAATATGTAAGAAATAATTTTTTAGATGAACACCCTTAAGATATAGTAAATTGTCTCCCATGGATTCAATGACCCTTATGGAAAGATAATAGGAAAAGAGAATCAATAAGAGTAGGATCCTTACCAATATGAATCCAACACCATTGATGGATTGAAGAATGACGTTTGAAATATGAAATGTGATAAACACCAAAGAGGGAGAGTGGAGAGAGATATATTAATTAAAGGAGAAGGCCATGTGATGGAAGAAATAAAAGAGGAGGAAGAAATAATATAGTAGGGGAATAATGATAATTTCATACTTTTATGTGGGTTACATGGTTATCTTGCACGGTTTTTCTAACCGTGTGTATCCCATGTGGTAGACACTACCCATGGCTCCACCTCATACTTTTTCCCACATGGATTGACAAACCATGTGATTCACATATACTAAAAAAAATAGGTTCCACTTATTCATGTTCCCCCTCTAATGTGGTTTGAGAAACTGTGTTTAGTAGACATAGAGGGCCACATGGTTTCACTAGGGAGGTTGCATGGTTTTTAAAAACCATGAACCTCATTGTGTGAACCAAATAATGTTTGGGCTTTCAACCTCTAGCACTCCCAAAACCAAACCAAAATACCATGACACTTTCCACGAATTAATAATCATCTAAAAGCAAGGTCTTGTATTAAATAAAATCTTATAATTACATTATTATGGTCAAGAAAATATTTTTTCTACATACCAAACTTTGAAAATTTAAAATGGGTGAGAAATTTGATATGCTCCAAAACCTGAGATATTATAGATAATCTAAGGGAAGATCTTTTATTTAAGGTGGGATAAAATATTTCTCTTAAAATAACTCCATGGAAAGGTTTTAAATGATTTGATAAGACCAAACAATCATGCCCATGATTTATTTATATGTATAAAATCCAATAGAAAGTGGGATAATTGGTTTATCGAGTATATTTTTCTCTTTGATTATCTCAGGTACATAATGTTTGTTTTGTTTCTTAATTAAAGAAATATAAACCAGATGTATCTCATATATTAACCCATAAATATGCGAAGCATTAGAAAAATATTTCTTATTTTGAAAACCCTTTTATATTCTCAATCATGGAGAATAAATGTTGGAAATAAAGTAATTTTTTTTCATTTCTATGAATGAATCATATTATTGATGAAGAAAAATGGTTTCATGGAGTAGCATTGAACAAAATTGTACCCATTAATTTACCAATAAGAACAAATTGTGAGGAAACATGTTTTTAAGGGGGATTGAATATAAAAACATATGTATTTTAATTGATAAATTTATTTTATGAATTTATATTTATTTTCCTGAAATTTTATTAAATAATTTTACAGAAAAGGATATGATTTTTCACTTGAAAATGAAATAACTTTTTTTCCAAAAAATATTTTCAATGTATTATAAGACTTTATTTGAAATTAAAATTTATAAAATTTTGAAATTATATTTTATAAGAAAAACACGATTTTTCATTTCAAAATGTTTATTTTATCTTATGTTAATATTTTATGATTTACATGAGTAAGTTGATTTTTGGTGAATAGTTAAAAAAATCATTCTTTAGAAATTCGAAATATTTTGTTGAAAAATTATGATATAAGTGTGAAATATTTTTTTTAAACTAATGGGATATATATTACATGATAATAAAGTCAAAATCTAATGAAATTATTATGAAATTAATATGAATTATTTCTTATGTAAATATATATGTGAAAAAATTAATTAGTCTTGAGAGACTACTTTTACATCATTGGAAATATCAAAATTGGAGGCCTTGGGATAGTATATAGAAGGGGATAATTTATGATTGACTTAACCTATAATTATGATGAGTAATTACTCATGTGGATGTATATTTCAAAAACCATTAATTATATAACATGATAATTATTATAATACTTATGAATAGCTTGCATAAGGTCAAAGATTCAAAATTATTATCATAAAAATTATGTCATGAAATAAGCATATAAATATATTATTAGATGGTTTTAAATAATAATATTGATGAATCGTAACATATATTTATATTAGTAATTATTAAATATTAGTTAATAGGAAAATTAGGTAAATTGATTACACTGCGTTGACGCATTGCTTATGAAAGTACGAGAAAAGTCAAAGGGAATGGTTTTAAAAAATATTTAAAATGATATGATTAAGATGAACAATCGTGTTTCATTATGTTTATGGAAAATTATAAGTAAGAAATTATTTAAATTTTTATATATGAATTATATATATATATAGATATTTTTTAATGTCAAATTACATAAATAACCCTGAAATTACTTCAAATATTATTTAATGTTATAAATGATTTATAATGAAATCAACCTTGGTTTTATAAGTCATTATTTTGATATACAATTTGGAGTTTTCATTTTATGGATAGATTATTTTTATAAATGGGGATTTTAATGTGATATATATCTTTTTAATGTCCCTAAATGGTATTATTAGATGCGTTATTAGGTTAATGGATGCCTATATGGTTTGGGAGAGCGACTAAAGAAGTACAGAGACTCATAATTATGGAAATTGTTTTATGACATTAATGCCATAAATAAAGGATTAAAATAAAAAATCCACAATAGGGGAAACCTAATTTCTTAATTAATTAATTCCCAAAAATAAATACGATGCATTTTATTAAAAGGACCCCCCCCCCCCCCCCCCGTAGTTTTGTTACTTTGAATGTGCACTTAGGGAGGGTCATTTGTTCATGGACTCCCCCTAAATCCCTTCCCCCCATAATTTGATGTGAGAATTAATATAAGTTTTTGTGAATGATCTTATTATCCTCTCATTTCATTCCTCTTTCCATTTATTACGAACTAATATAGATGATTTTTTAAGGTTTTTTATTCTAATTCTACCAGATCATGTTGGAATCATCCAATTCGAATAGGGTTATCATGTGTAGTGGATGAAGGGGGACCTTAGGTGATTTATATATGACATTTTTCTCATTTCATTTGAGATAATCCCTACACCATTTTATTTTATGTATTTAGATATATTATATGAAATTGATAATATCTTGTGTGTTAGATGATATGAATTTTTGTTGGGATGGTGCCAGGGGTTTTCCATGGACCATCTGTAAGAAGTTGGTTAGGTTTTTCTATTATTGTAGTTCCAAGAAGTTTTTCATCATTAATTTATTTTCGAATCAACATAAATAATTTTTTTTAGTTTTTTAAATTACTTATTTATGATATATGGGTGATATAGGGTCTCTGGTAGTGTTAATATCTTGGAAAAGGCACGAATGAGCTTGGTTAAGGCTTGTTAGATGTGGTATTGTGTGTTAAATCTTTGATAAGGATAGATGGTATCATTAATACAAGCTCATATTCCTGTTTATGTATGATTTTTTCTATTTTAATATTTAATGGATTAGAGTATAGAATATAATGATCGTGGGTGATAATAATAAAGATACAGGATTTCATTGGGTATCATATCCTCGGGTTAAGTAAACATTAACTCTTCAGTAAATTTTAATCATTAAGTTATTGTGTATATATGGTCAACGAGATATATTTTGTATAAAGATACACCTTACATGGTCTATAGATGCGTGACAAAATGTGGGTGGACTAGGAAAATTTTATCTTGGTATAGTTGTATGATAATGTGAGGCTTAGACTTATTGATAAAAAGTGGGATACTAAAACATCTCAAACTTATGGATTTGGTCCCTCCAGAGGGTGGCCTAGGATAGGTAAATGTTGTGAGTAGGAAGGGTCCTTTGGGACTTGATGGGTTATGATAGAGAGGGGTTTCTTTTGAGTGGAAATCAGTGTGGAATCCCATAGAATATGTGAGGACAAACTTGGGTGTGGTTTTTGGGTATTTTTTAAACATGTAACTAGAGATATTAGGGGATTTAAGCATTATTTATTTATTAACACCCTAATATTTTGAGAATTATTATTATTTATATTTTTTATTCTTCAATTAATTTATCCTTTGTGATAGTTTTCATTTCACGTAACACTGAAAATGTTATCTTTTATATTAAATCACTATATTTGGATTGAGTTATATGCCACACCAAGTTAATCATTCACTACACACAACATAAATTTTATCTTTCTCTACACAAACCACTAACTGGACATACATAACACACTACACTAACATGGTGTACGTTACTTGAAACATTGAGTTTCTATGAAGCATATTTTATTGTTGTAAATATTTTCATGATATAATAATATTATATCTATTAAGAATAGTAATATTAATAGTGATAACAATTTTTAAAATATTTTTTATTATGTTTTTAAATAAATAAAACATATTGATGATGATTGATAAATTTACTGGTAAATTCCTTATATGTTTAAAAATTCTTATTTTATCAAATGAACTGCTTTTAATGACCATTAATAAAGAATTAAAAAAAATAGACTTGTAAAAAATTTAATTTAATTAAATAAACCTAATTTTTTAATTTAGAATTCTGAAATTTACTTTGGGTGAGTTTTTTTTTCTGAGAAACATCATTTTTTGATGAATAGTGAAAAGTATTGTATTTTAGTTAATAAATTCATTTTCATTTAAATAATTTTTAATGTTAAATTATACATTAATTTTTTAAGGTAATATTATTTCAATTATAAATCTATTAATACCTTTTATGACATTATAAAAATTTTCACTATAAATTTAATATAAAAACATCACAAACTATCAAACATTTTTCAACATTAAAACCCCATTATTTTGTATCATCTCTGGGATTAGCATTAATATTAATTTTTCCACTTCTCTGACTTAAATTTAAAGAAACCCACACACACCCTTTTAATTATTATAATATTTATATTCTTATAAGATCAACTTATTTTTTATGAAATTCATTACTAAAATTGATTAAAATTAATCACAACAATTAAGATTAAATTAAGCTAAATTGGGGACTAAACCATAATATTAGGTTCCAAAATGACCTATAAAATTTTCAAAAACCCATTTTATTGGAATTATTTTTCCATAAAACGTCCATTATTGATTTCTATTTTATGGTATGACTTTTATTAGGTAATAACATGTGTACACAAAACATGTTTTCTAAAAAATCCAATTGATTACTTTTCCTTCCCTATAAAAGAACACCACCGCTAACACGTACTCACAAATCTCAAACCTATTATTTTAATCCAATATATTCCTGATAAAATTATAATCACCCCTAATTTAACCTTTTAATCCTCCCTTTATAAAGAAATGAATCTGAGGAATCCTTTTGTTACAACCCAAAAGGAGTTTCCGGATTAAGAGGTAATGTCTTCTATCAAGATACTTTTATTTATTATATTTCTCCACCCCATACACTTTATTTTATACATAATTGTATAACAAAACTAGTATATTCAATATAATATTATGTTTTTTTCTTTAATTTCATTCTAAACATACACACACCTCCATCTAATGGGTATCGAACTTACTACATACGTGTAAGGCCAACTATCACATCACTAAACGAAGATTGTTAATTTCTAATTAGCACTTCTCATAATGGTAATTTTTATTGAAAATCTATTTATATATGTAATATATTATATTTATTATGTCATTACACTTTTTTATTACTTTTAAAACAGAAATTTTTTTACTTACCATTTTTTGTTAATATGATAATTTCGTTTTAGAAGTGTGTATTACTGCCCCCTCAAAGTGATAGGATTTGTTCATACACTACATTGATTATATTAAAAATTGTTTTAGTAAATATATATTATATGTAAATATACTTTTAATAATGATATATTTATACATATGTGAATTTTACTTTCTTCCTTTTAACACTACAATTAAACAAAAATTGGGTACATGCATATGTATGGCCTACCATCTCCATGAACAGTGTCATCCATTTCATAATTATATTATATCTAGATTATTACAATACTAATATACTATATATAAATTATATTTATATTATGGTTCAAATTATGGAATTCATTATATAATTATAACGTCAAAATATATATGACAAATTAAGACAGATACAAAAACAAAGTGAATATTACCTCAAGCATAACCTTAACATGAAACTGCTAAAAAGTGGGTAATATAAAGTCATAATAAATACATATATGGTATTAGAAGTAATAATATGGTACTATAAAATATTTTTAATAAATTTATATTTATCACACAATAGTTCTGAATTATTATGATGAGATTCAACAAACAATGTAAAGGGGTTTCATCTCTCTATTAATTTTTGTGAGATACATGCTATATTCTCCACTCATTCATTTTGTGTGGTGTATTTACATCCCATGATTATGTTATATTTATATTATAATTAAATTTATGGGTATTCACATACTTATTTTACTATCTTTTTTTTCAATTATTGTATGTTTCAAAAGTTTAAAAATCTGTGAAATTGTTTTGTCTCAATTTGCCTTCTTTGAGGCCCATGTTGTGTTTTGAACCTAAATTCTATTTTTAGGTGTATATAAGTCCATTTTATATGTTATATCATGAATTTATTTCTTATCATGGTATTTTATGATTCATGTAATTTATTTTTCTAAAATTTAGAGTATGATCCCTTGTTACCGAGTTATAAAAGTCTATTGAGACAATCTCATAGATTTTCAATATTATTTAACTTTATGACTCCTTTAATGAAATATTATTTTCCATGTCTCAATATAATTCCTTAATTTTCTTCTCCTATGGTTATTAATTATTTTTTCATATATTGGTACCATTTCATCCACTATTCTGTACAGACGATAGTGAATAATGTGTTTTTCAGAAAGTCTGACATGGCCTCTCCCTTCGATCGAAAATCAATGTTCTTTCAAAACCAGGATTTCTAAAAATGTTTTTAAGCTGTTTTGAATTATATTTTATATATTTTCATGGAAAAATGTTTCAAATTTTTTTCAATATTCTTTTATAAGTTTTCAGGGAAAATGGTTATCAAATATTATTTCATGCCTCATTTATAAGTTTGCAATGTGTTTTTAGAGAAGTGGATTTCAAAACATTTTCATGATCTATTCATATGTTTTCAAGGAAAAACGTTTTAAAAAAATCAAGTTTTCTTTATATTTTTCCAATTATTATAAAACAAATGGTTTTAAAAAATCTATATTTCTTTATATTTTTTCAATGTGTTTTAAAATAAAAAGGGTTTTAAAATGTTCTGAAAATTATTTTATAGATTTTCAAGGAAAATGGTTAAAAAAATAATTTAAATATTTTTTATAAGTTTTTTAAGATATTTTTTATTAAAAAAATTTTCAAATTTTTTTATGTAATAAAACTCATTTTTCAAATAAGTTAGGTTATTTTTTCCAAGAAATGTTTTTGAATGTAATTTAGAAATTATTTTCAATCTATGATGACATCTATTGATATTACTCATGTCCTCAAAGAAAATGATATTAAATTTCCATTACTATTCTTTATATAATGGGTTATGCTAAATTTCATGGTATTTTTGAAATCTATTTCCCATATCTATGTTATATGTTAATGAAATCTATTTCACTTTCACGAGTTATGCTTTTGATGAAATTATTATGAAACCTATCTGATTTACAGGTTAGGATATTATTACATGATATTAATACCCATTTAATTTCATGAGTTATGATATGATTATTTGTGATATTAAGAAACATATATGAATGATTTCATTATGATACTGGTGAGGAATATATCCCCCTCAAATGCATTTGTTACAGATTAATATCTCATTAGATGGACTAATATGGTCTTTAGAAAGATCCTTGACTACTATGATTGTTATGGGAGTGAACCACGACTAGCATGATGGTATAAAGAGTGAACCTATGATACTAAGACAGACATTAGAGTGAACCATGACTACAAATATGGTATGAGGAGTGAACTCATGCTAATAATATGTCCATGGGAGTGAACCATAACTACCAAGATAGAATGGGGAGTGAACCCATACTATGAATATGGTCTTGGTAGTGATGCCTCGAATACAATTGAAATCAAATTATATGCTTATGTGTCTTCCATAATTAAATTTTTTAATCATATGTTTCTCTTTCATAACTTATGCTCTTAATTATATTATAATCCATTTCTTATGAATTAAAAATCTTTATTATGATCTATAATATTCCAGTTATGATATTCAAATTTTATTCCTAGTTTTCATACCATTTTTTCATGTCATGCTAACACATTTCATCTATTTACCCTTACTGGGCAAATTAGATCACCCTTTCTTATGTTTCCTTTCCCAGGATATTAATAAAATATTTTACATAGATGTAATACAGGTAGTAATAGTTATGGGAGATATTTATGATCTTCTACTAGGATATAAGATTTTGTTTCCATGTTTCTAAAGGCAATAAACTATTTTGGTCCTCATGAATGTATTATTGTAATGTGCTAAATATTCATCTAAAATGGTGTAATATAAATGTATGTGAAGCATGGGTTTATATATGTGGTAAAAATAGAATAGTTTTTTAACCCTTTGGAATCTAATATGAGAAAAATTTAGTGATATACCATGATATATTTATAAGGATATGTATAGGGATGTCTCTAAGGATAATTATAAGGATGAGTCAACATTTAGGAAAATGTCCTGGAATTTTAGATAAGGATAGAGTGATTGATTTACTTTAAATACATCCATGTCTAGATACTACAATTGGATGTGTCTCTTTTCTATATGTACAATGGGATAAAAACTTGAACCAAATGTTACAAGCCTCGTTTAGGGTAATCTGGTACATGATAATGGGACTTTCTGCACACCTACTTTCACACTCATAGGGGATATGGTTTGGGAATTTAAAAACACTTCATAAACCATCATGATGGATTTCAAAATAATTTTTATATGAATAACATAGGATAAACCTTGGGTGGGACATGGAGATGACTATGGGTATTATGATATGTAGCTCTGTGATGTGCTGGTTGGTTTGTGGTTGTTCTGCTTTTGTTTATTATGTGGATGTTTCAAGAAGTGATCTAGTTTGTGTTAAGGGTTGTACAGTTTATCACTTTTCCTAAAAGTGTTTGGAAATAAAAATTTAAATTTAAGTCGAACCTTGGGTGTCATATATTATGGAAATGTGTCATGATTTAGAGATCCTATATGTAAATATTTTCATGACTATGTGTTTTACAACTATTATAAGTGATTCTCTAAATATGATTTTTGTTTTATTATATGTTTGAAACTAGAAGAAATATGGTTAACATTTAATTTTTAAAATGTGGAAAGAATGGTAATTATGTGAATTTATTTCGCAATTGTAAATATCATTAAGATAATCAGGAAGGTGGTATGAGTATCGGTTATACTTTTGTAGAAAGGAGACTGCAAATGATAAGTGAATGGTATGTGATGTTCTTAAAGTACTATTTATATTAAACATAATAAGAATTATTATATTGAGGTTGAGTAACCATAAGACATGATTAATATTTTATATTTCAATAAAGATGTATTGAGGAATATGTTGATAAATCATGAGTAATGGTTTATGAAAAATGTTGGATGAGTGAAGTAATTGTGTTTTGTTATTTATAGATTGTGTTATATGAATCACAAAATATATAGTTATTTTCGGTATAAGTTCTCATTAAATATTGAAAAAGACATGTTTACATGTGATTAAGATAAAGAAAATTGATTTCATGTAAAGGTGTTATTTTAATTAAGGTAAGGTAAATCTTAATTAATGTATTACTATGAGATAATGATATTTGGATAATGTTTGGTGGGATATTAATTATTAAATAGAAGATATTGATTACCTTGGAAGTAATAAAGACATTTTGATAGGTATTTTATGCTATCGTTGATAAATTTTATAATATTTTTGGATTCATGGAATAAATACAATATAATTTTAATAATGAAGAATGCATGTTTTCAATAATTATTTATGTTAATTCCTGTTATTACAATGTTTAAATAGAATAAATGATGAGATTATTCACATGTTTGGAATTTGACAACAAAAAGCTGCTTTTTGTTATATAGGGGATCAATATTAAGGTGATTTCATGAATTTATTTCTCTTTTTTTAGATTTTTGTCATTCATAAGGGTTATAAGGTTAAATGTTCATGAAAAGATTATGTTAAACATTAGAGGAAGTATTTATGCACTTAGTATGTATTTAAAACTATGGTTAAAAGGATATTTATTGATTAACCATATTTCTAGGATTTACATCATATTTTGGAAATTATATTAGCATGGTTTTAAAAAATGGCATCATGAATGTCGGGTGATAACCAAACAAACTCAGTAAAGTCGTGGGTCATGATGTCATGACCGAATGATGATAAAGGTTTCATGCCTACTACTGGACTACATGAATCCCTGGTTAAGGTATAGTTATTTTGGATAAATAATTATTTATGATGAAACAATAGTTTTACATTTTTTGTTTTCCGTTAATGTATTAACCATATTGATTTTTAAGAATAGTTATAGATAAATAGTTCTTATTTACAATCATTTATTAGCCATAATGTCTACTAAAGGTGTATTTTATGGATTTATGAATAAATGTTAATTTATAAACATCTATTTCTAAAATTAATGGTAGAATTAGAAATAGGTAAAATAATAAACAATAATTGAATTTTTTTTATATAAATATATCAATTATGTATATTTCCTTATATTTATTGACAATAAAATAATTACACAAATATAGGACAATGGTAAAAAAAATCATAATACCTTTTTTAACCAATGGCCTTATAAATCATCATTGATTTATGACTTTAAAGCCCCCAAATTTTCATTGATCACTCAATTGTTTGTGATTGATGACCTCAATCACTCCATTTTAATATATATTCTTTTAATATATAACCAATCTTCCCTCTCAACCAATGTTCTCCTTTGTGTAAACCTAGTTATATTTTACTTTGTGAAACCAGTATGGTTCCAACTTTCCCTTTTTAAGGGGTGTTTTAGTATCCATTTCTACGATGTGGGTTTCTATATATAAAACATTAAAGTACTAAACGATTGATAACCTTGATTAATTTCAATGGATAATTTCATTTCAATAGGGTTAGAATGCATCAAATGGAGATTTTGTTAATTATTATTATAATTTTTATTTCAAATTCATTTAACAGTTTCGATATTTTTTAATTCACTAAACAATGAAAATAGTTTATTTTATATTAAAGAACTATGATTTTTCTTCATTATATGCAACACCAAGTTAATAATTAACAATAAAAACATAAACATTATCATTATCTACAAGAAACACCAACTTTGCATATGCAACATGCTACACCGACATGGTGTACGTTACACGCAACACTATGTTTCTACAAAACATCTTTTATTATTAGAATTCTTTAAATGATATAATTATAATAATTTTATTAAACATAGTAATATGAATAGTTATAACTAATTTAAAAATATTTTTTTTAAACGTTTTTATATAAATAAAACATATTGATGATGAAAGATATAGCTTTTGGTAAATTCCTTATATATTTAAAAATATTATTTTCTCAAATGAACTACTTTTAATGACCATCTATAAAGAACAAAACAATTACTCACATATAAATTTAATTTGATAAAATAAACTTAATCTTTTAATATATAATTCCTAAATTATTTTAGTGTGATTTTTTGGGATTTTTATGAGAATATTTTTTTGAATACTGAAAAACATTACATTTTAGTTAATAACTACCTTTTTGCCTATAAAATAATAAATTTTAAAATATATATTAATATTTTTTAAGTTCACATTAGATCAATTATATAACTATTAATAACATTTAGATTATTATAATAAATTTTACTTTGAAATTGAATATAAAAACTTTACAAGCTTTTGAACATTTTTCTACTTTAAAACCCCATTATTTCGTCCCGTCTGTGGGATTAGAATTAATATTAATTTTTATTCTTCTATTAATTGTGTTTCAAAAAAACCAATATAAAACATTGTAATCTGTATGATATTTATAATCAAAATATTCAAACTAATTTTTTTATGAAATTTATTATAAAAAATGATTAAAACTAAGCACAATAATTAAGGTCAAATTAAGATTAATTAGAGACTAATACTTTGTATTAGGTTCTCAAATGACCTATAAACATATCCAAAACCCATTGAATGCACATATTCCAGAAATAAACCTACTATTATTTATTTAATTTTAGTTGGTATGACATTTTTTAGGTTATAACATGTGTACACCTAACTTGTTTTCAAAAATTCCGAGTGAGTCCTTTTCCTTCCTTATAAAAGGCTACCACCTCTCCCACATCCTCAAAAATCTAAATCCTCTATAGTTATACAATTATCTTAACAATAATTATCTCAAAATCTATTATTTCCTCCTTTAATCCTCTATTTGGGTAGAATTAAATCCAAGAAGGCCTTTTGGCACAAACCAAAAAGAGTTAACGGATAAAGAGGTAACGTATTCTATCTAGCTCATTTTTTTAATTTTATTTATCCACACCACCATATTATTTAATCCATGATTTTATAAAAACCTAGTATATTAAAGAAACTAGTATGATTTAATTCTTAATTTTCAATCATTACTTACACACTCCTATATCTAATGTGTAAGTTGCATACAATTTATGTGCACGGAAAACTACCGCCTCACTAAATGATGACTGTTCATTTTTTCCTTACCACCAATAATTGTATAAATCATTATTGAAAATATATTTATATATTACATATATTATATTTATTATGTATTTTATAATATTTTTTAATTTTATAATAAATATATTTTTTTACTTTTCATTGGTCTAAATACGATAATTTCGTTTGAGGAAGTGTGGACTACCGCCCCCTCGATGTGATATGATTCATTCATAAAATACATATATTGTATTACTGATGCATTTAGAAATTATATTTGATACATAAATATAATTTAATAATGATATATATATATTTTTTTTTACTTTCTTCTTTCAATATGATAATTAAATGCAAACAACAATCACGCATACGTATGACCTACCATCTCCATGTATAGTGTATTCTGTTTCATACTTATATTTTATATAGATTATTATAATATATATAATTTATGAAAATGATATTTATTTCATTTTTTGTATTTTCTAAATCATTATATATGTATAAGGTCCAAATATTTAACAAATTAAGTCACATGAGAAAAACAAATAGAATATTACCTGAAGCATAACCTGAACATGAAATTTATAAAATGTGGGTAATGTAAAGTAATAATAAATCCATATGTTGTATTACATATAATTATATGGTTTTGTAAAATATTTATAATAAATATTTATATATTATTCATGATATTTGAACTAGTACGAAGATAGTCAAGACATAAGGTGAGGGGTTTTCATCTCACTTTTTATTTCAGTGATATACATGCAATGTTTGCCACTATTTACTTTTATGTGGTGTATATACGACACATAATTGAATTATATATATCTAATAACTAAATTTATTATTATTAATATATCCATTTAATAATATTTATTTCATGTATTTTATGTTTCCAATGTTACCAAATCGTTGAAATAGTTTTGTCTCAATTTTTTCTTCTTTGTGACTCAGGTTTTTTTATATACATAAATTCTTTTTTGATGTGTATATACATCCCTTTTATATTTTATATCATAAATTTCCTTATTTTCATGATATTTTAAGATTTATTTTATTTTTTTTCTTACATGGAGAGAATTATCTCATGTTATTATGTTAAAATATTTTATTAATACAATTTCATCACATTTCAAGATTGATTATGTCTATGATTCCTTTGATGAAACATTATTATCCATATCTCATTAAAACCCATTAATTTTCATCTACTCTAGTTATTAATGATTTATTCATATATTGGTACTATTTATTCCACTCTTTGATACAAAATATAGTTATGAATGTGTTTTTAATAAATTATGACATTGCTTATCTCTTTAATCCGAAATAAATATTTTTTCAAAACCATGCTTTCTAAAAATGTGTTATAAATTTTTAAAGGTTATTTTATATTTTTTCAAAGAAATTTTATTTCAATATATTTTAAATCATATTTTATAATTTTTCAAGGAAAATATTTTTCCAAATATATTTTAAATCTCATTTATAAGCTTGATATGTTTTTTCAAAGAAATATTTTGCAAAACAATTTCAAGCTTCTATCATATGCTTTCATGTAAAGAGATTTTCAAAAAATAATATTTCTTCCTTAATATGTTTTCAAATTATTTTAAAAGAAATTGTTTTTAAAAAAATTCCCAATATTTCTTTATATGTTTTCAAAAAAAAAATAAATAAAAATGGTTTTTAAAATTTTTTGATAAAAATTTTATAATTTTTCAAGGAAAATGATTTAAAAATGATTTAAAATATTATTTATATGTTTTAAGGTATTATTTAGCAAAATTATTTTCAAATTATTTTATTCATTAAAAATTATTTTTCAAATAACAAAAGATATTTTTCCCAAGAAATGTTTTTGAATGATATTTCAAAATTATTTTCCATCTAAGCTAACATCTATTGATGTTACTCATTCCTTTTTATGAAATGATATAATCATTTCATTAATATTATTTATATTAATGAGTTTGGGTTAATTCCATATTATCTATTAAATCTATGTCTATTCAATGATATATATGTTTATGAAATCCATTTCTTTTTCAAGGGTTATGATTTTAATGAAGTGATTATGAAAAATGTCTTTTTCCATATGTTATGATATGACTACATGTTTATAATGCCCATTTAATTTGATGAGTTTTGAAATTATTATTGATGACTTTGTGGAACACATATGTATAATTTCATTATGATATAGGTGGGACTAATACCACCCTCTAATGCATTGGGTAATGATTTATATCTAATGAGATAGACTAATATGGTCATGGGAATGAACATTGAAAACTAAGATGGTCATTGGAGTGAACCATGACTACCAATATGGTATGAGGAGTGAACTCATGCTACTAATATAGACATAAGAGTGAACCATTGTTACCAAGAAGGTATGGTAGGTGAACCATTGTTACCAAGATGGTATGGTAAGTGAACCCATAGAACCAAGATGGTATTATCAGCGATGCCTTGGTTACAATAGAAGTCATGTTATATGTTTATCTGTGTGCTAAAATTCCATGTATTAATCATTTGTTTTGTTTCATGACTTATGATATAAATTCTATTATGAACCATTTCTTATGAATTTCTAATATTTATTACGATCTATAATATATAGGGTATGATCTTCGAATGTTATTTTCAATTTCCATACCCTTTTCCATGATTTTTATACACATTTACATTATTTACCTTTACAGATAATCTGAGCTCACCCCTTCTTATGTTTCCTTTATACATGTTATGAATAAATGTTTTTTCTAGAAGTAATAAAGGTAGAGATAATTCTGGGATATTTTAAAAAAATCACCAGGATGAAAGTTTTTTTATGTTTCAAATGACTTTAAACTATTTCGGTCCTTAGGACTGTATTATTGTATTATTCAGAATATTCAAATAAAAAGGTATAGTATCTATTTATTTTAATCCTGTTTTACTATAGATTTGGATGGTACTTGGGTAGTAGGACCAAGAGTGATGATGGGTTTGGTGATGTTATGCCAGCCCATGGGGACTAGATTTATATTATCCTATGGTCTACGATTGACTTATGGGTGATGAGTTTGAGATGGTAACAATGATAAGAGACCATGATGGGTATTGAGGACATAGTGGAACCCCTAATGGGTGAAATGAGAAAAGTTATGATGATGGTATAGGTTTTGAGTAACTACCTCACTAGGAACAGTTGTTGATATGTGTGATGGGCGATATATATTTTTTCTTAATTTAACAACCCTAATGTTTATGGGTATGGGTTGGTTTGACAAGACCTCCATAGAGTCTGTGAGGATGGGTTAGAGTTCTTGTGTGATCCCCTTGGATGTAAAGGGACGGGTTGGTGTTATTTAGATGACCATACTAGATAATTCTATGATGATTTGGTGTGCATGTTAGTAGGCATGGTCTTTGATACATGGGTTTTGGTAGTAGACTATCCTATAGGGGCTGGGTCATGGGATGATGCAAGATAAGACCAACCAATCCAGACATGAGAGTTAAATTAGTGGTTTCACCTATGAATAAATGACTATTTGTAATGTATATGGGTATTAGGTTGCAATTTGGACTCCTCCATAACATAATACTCCATTTACAAGATGGTATTAGGTAAAATTGCAAGAGATGATGAGTTGATGAGGTTTATTCCATCATTGTACTGATGAAAGTATGCTCGATGGTAATGGTCTTATGGTTTTCACATAGTCACATGATGCAGATGGAGTCATGGTGTCCTGGTTAACACACACTATCTAAGGAACTAATCTGAAATTTCTATTTTATTCCTCATCTACACACATATATATATATGATGTTGTATACTATGAAAACATACTGAGACCCTCCAGAGACGTATTTCTCTCACTATTCATGGGTACACCAATGCATGTCCATACATTATTTCCTTTTTTGGGTTCATCACTCGACATTTCACTGATTAGATTGGTGCAGATTGATGGTATTATAAATAAGAAATGTGGGGATTGTGGTTGGTGGTTGGGATAGTGTGTATGAATTGTATTTTTGATTATTTTTATATTGGATCATCCTAATGGGAGGCCAGTTTATGTATAATTATATGGTAAAATTTTAAAATTTTTAAATTTTTTATTGATGAGTACTCTGATGGTTTGGATGAATTTTTTGGTTATTTTTAGTAACCTCTTAATCTGATTCAAGGACATATTCTCCCACTAGATGTATTAGTCCTTAACCTATATTTGGAAGCATCTAGTGTATGGGGAGGAATTTTTTTGTTGTCGTGGAATTTGTGGCCCGTGAACAGTCAGGTTTTCTCGGCCTAGGACATTACAAGATTGTATAAGAGATTTTGTTTTTTTATAATTTATGGTTCGTTAGAGATTCTTATGGAACGTACACAAGTGACTCATAAAAACCATTTTTTGGGAAGTACTAGTTACCATGGATAAAGTTTATTTTTCCATATTTTTCACTATTATGATAGTATTTTTTATTGAATACAAAGTTTTTACCAGGGATTCCATTTTTTGGATTTGGATCATGGACTATTTATAGGGCCCCAACCTTAAATGTTACAAAATCATGAGTTAAATAGATAATTCACATTTTGGATGTTTTCAAGTTTATAGTTTTATATAATTAAGCCCTAACTATTACCTAAAAAATCAAATATCACAATGTAAATAAGTCTACTCAATATCCATTATTCCATAATATAATCATTTTAAAATAAAATATTATTTATTTTCTTAAAAAAATATTTTCGATATTTTCCATTCTCTTACTTGTCCTTATACCCTATGGATAACTTTTAAAAAAACATGGGATGAGCATAAAAACTCAGTAATTGATATAAAATAAGGAATTAAATCATTATTCCATGAAAAAATTTCCCAAAAAATCATACTTTTCCCCCATAAAACATAAACTCATTAACATAGCTATTGAAATCATAAGATTCATGAAATTATTCTTAACAATCATAAATCAATAATATAACTTTTTTCATTTATATCATTCATTCATTTTAGCTTTCAAAGAAATATAGGAGTAACCATCATGGTTACATTTGGAATACTTATCATAATATATTCCCTAAATCTCCTAGGATAAACCCAACTGTTTAACTCCTTCCCATTACCCAATCCATTAGAGTGCTATCACAAGCTTACTCACCCTCAGTTTATCATGGAACCACCTGTATACATAAACAACGCCTAAGAACCATAACATAATCATAAAATATAAAACATGCATAAATGAAAAATAATATTTCCACTTTTCAATTGTAAAATATCATCTTCAAGATATTGAAAAAATAAATTCACTATAAAAATAATTTTCAATACCAACATTCCTAAGAATGTTCGATGGTATTTATTTTACTAATAAAAATATAAAGGATTTTTGAGCAATCCAAATATCAAATAATGGTCACGATAGTGGAAAATTCATTGTCCCCACATACGTTAATTAAAAATTCATTTTATCGTTTAGTAAAACGGTTCATAGAAATTGATTCCTTTAAAAAGACATTTAAATAAATTAAAATTTTATTTTTTTTGTTTATACACCATATAAAAGTGGTGTATATTATTGTAACATGCCTCAATTAATGATTATTGAGGCAAATTCTAATACCTTGATTCTTACTCATCCGGTATAGTATTTATAACCCAGAATAATAAACTGATGTTAATTTATACTTTTTTGTGAACCTTTTTCATGTTTAGTATTCCTTTTATATCGGTTATTACCATTTTGGGGTAATTACATATTTATTTAAGTTCATATCAGACGTTTTGTTGATATTCGGTACATGAGTTGAAAATGAACTTGTTATGATGAAAATTGTCCATGTGTTCATAAGTCCATCATCTCCAAGAATGATATTGATAATATAATAATAACTTTTATACATGAATTATATTTTTAAATCAAACCATTAATTATTGTTTTCAAAAATGAAAAACTTTATAATCATGGACATGATAGGTCGTACGTGTGCATGAGTAACGTCATTATTTTTCATTTATCGTTATGGAATGAAGGTAAATACTATTTAATCCTTTAAAAATTGTCATAAAATAATTAATATCATATTAGTCATTTAAATATTCTTATATATATCATTAAAATTTTGTGGTGAATAATAATTATTCAAATCACTTCATAGAGGTGATAGTTCACACGTACGCACGAACACCGTAACCAGTTTTATGTGCATGGAAAGTAAGAACATCATTTAAATTTTTTTATTTTAAATTGAATAGTACGTCATTAATATTATATATAAACAATTATTTCATCATTTCTACTAGTCATTATATATTGTAATGAAAAATGAACTATATCGGTTCGCGAGGATTGGTTCGCAAGGCGGTAATCCTCTATACACGTAAACAAAATGTTCATTTCCCATTTTATGAATTTGGAGATGTATTTATAATATTATATTAACATAATAACATCTTAGTATATTTAGGATACTGAGGATATCATTTAAAAAATTAAAAAATTATATTTAAAGGAAATGTAAGTAGAAATAAAATTGAAACACTAAAAAATGATACCTCTACTTCAGTTGATCACCTTTGAAGAACACCATAACACCCCTAAGAAGGGTGTTTTGCCTGAGCTAAGTCCAAAAGAATGTGGGGCGGGATTCTAGGAATGGTTTTGGATATGTTTTGGCCTATAAATATGGTTATTTAAGGCTGATTAATATAGAACAGTGGGTACATATTTATAGGTGAGGGGAGGGGCACCCTTGAAGCTCTTAAAATAGTAAAATAATAGGAAATTATGTTTTAATAATAATGATTCAAACCTGATTTATGATGAATATATGAATAATTTAGTTATATATCCTCTAATACAATAATTTTTAGACATTAATTGAGTTTTTGTTAAACCTTTTCTTTTCATTTTACCCTTAAATGTTCTCTTTTAATTTTTATTGTGGTAAGAATATTTTAAATATTAAGAGGCTATAAATTTTACTTCTATTGGTTAAATTTACCATATTAAACACATAAAGAACATTTAAACCTTATAATTGTAACTTTTATATTTTAAAACATTTTCATAAATTTTAAATAATTTATTATTTTATTATTTTATAAAATATTAATTTTTTCAATTTTGACACAATTCATTTTATTAAATTTAAATAAAATACAAATAGATAGATAACTTCGAAAAAACCACTTAATAGACTTATAAAATTTCATATTCACCTAATAAATTCTTGTATGGAATCAAATATTTCATATTATATTTATTTTAATTTTTTTAGTATCAATTATTTCTTTCTTCCTTTAATAAATCTATTATTCAATATTCATTGTATCATAATTAAATTTAATTATTTATCTGTTAAAAATTATAAATAAATTTCCATGATGTATTTAATATTTTTATATTTCAAATTATAGTCTAATATATCACTTATATAACCCGATTATAAAAATAATTACTAATAGGATAGATGTTTATGATATTTTTATTTTTCCTTTCAATAAAATGTTATTAATGTCATAATCACACCCAGGTGGCTTCCAAAGGCCAAAATTTTTGCCATGGTTTTTTCTTGATCATACATGACACATAATATCGTATTATAAGAATTGTTAGATGTGTTTTATATTATCATAATATTATTTTTACCCTTATCAACCTGATTTACCCTTTAATCGTGGTAAATAAAATACTAATGTGACTATTCACCAAAACATATTTTGATCCTATTAGACCACATTTTTAATAATTATTAAAACCATTTAATGTTTTTTGAATGTTCATCTCACATAAGTAGAAAAATTAAATTTACAATTATCCTCTCATCTGAATGAGAAAATGTGTTTTTTAAGTAAAACCGTCAAAAGTTCAAGTAGATTTTCTTTTCAATTTCAATATGAAATTACTTCCAATTAACTACATTAGATTAAATGATAAAAACATAATATAATTACACTTTAAAACGAATCCAAAGGAAAATATAACTGTATAAATAAATTATACAAGCAGCTCTTTATGTTAAAACGCAGTGTTCTTCACAATTCATTGAAAATTACATTTTTTCATAAAAATGCCTAAATTCCACTAAATTGAATTTTGGTGTATCGTTTCCAAATAAGAAGTTTATTTTGACAAATATAACCTGTAATAGTGTTATAAACTATATATAAAATGGATTGTCCCTCTAAAGGCGTTAAAACATCATTTTTTTGAAAAACAGTTATTTAGTCTATAAAATTTTATTTGTTCTTATATAATGTCTAGAAAACATATAGGATGAATTTTAAATATTATATTTAATTAAAGTAATCAAAAAATATTTTTTTTATTATTTTATAAACACAATTATTTTCTCTTAAATTGTTTTTCATATAAACACATCTTTTATATTTAATTGGTTTTTATTCACATTTCTAATCAATTTTCTAACCAATGAATCATTATATAAACATGGGTGAACCATATTTTCATAATTAAGTTAATATAATTCATTATATACATTCTAAAGGATATGTGATAATTACATCCTAAATTAATAATACTAGTAATATATTATTTTTTGGTATAAATCAGTATTGTGTGCGACGTACGATTTCGGAAAAATGAATTGTTGTGTGTCGGGTATGATATGAAACATATCATCCATTTTAAAGTAAAATTATAATATAATATATAAATATTATTAACTATGAAAAAAATTATTCAATAATTACCTTGGATTTTACATCCTTCCCCCTTTTAGAAATTTTTTCTTCATAATTATAAATTTCAGCTCGGAAAAAAAGGTTTTACTTTCCAAAATTACTTCTTTGAAATCACACATCAGAAAAAAAAAGTCATTAGAAGTTCCACTTCAAAGAAATAAAGTGAATTACGAAGGTCACCTAAAATAACTTATACTAGGGTTCCATGTAAGAAAACATGGATATGTAAGAAAATGTATCTATCATGTTCTGATGGAGAACTACAGAAAACATGACCGAGAGAAAGTAGAAAATCCGAAAACCACAAACTTGTGATGGGTTGAATGGTATTTTTTTCATATTATGAAATGTAAATGATAGTATTTTTTGTTTTAATATATTTTTCATAATGTTATGGAATTAATTTTCTAAATATTCTATAATCATAAGAAAATACACTTACTTAACAAGTAGAGTTTCATCCTTTAGTCACATTCCACCATAAACTCATATTTTTCACTAAATTATTAGTATTTATGATTATGTTTTTCTTGCACGAAACACTAGAATCATCTTATAGAGAATAACATAATCTAAAAAAGATAAACTATCAATTCATCGTATCTTTAAACACTATCAAAAACAACAAAGTTAGGAAAAAATGACATAATTCACCAAATATAAAAATAATTAAACGAAAATTAACAAAGTTTAATCTCCAAAATTAAAAATTAATATCCAAAGCCAAGCATAAACCATTAAACAAATTACTATCCTTAAAATTACTCAAAAATATTGTAACTAAGATTAATTCCAAAAAAATATATGGATTTAATCATAAAATATTCCAAGATAATTTCTAACATTTAACTCCAAATAACATCAACCACTCTTAATGTCTCATACCAAAAATGAAATCCTCAAAATCAAATATTCTCCAAGACAGAATAATTATTTCCCTAAATAACTTGAATCTAAATAATTCCCAAATAAAAAACATATATTATTCCAAAATAAAATTCAACCATTACTCCTCAAATAAAATCTTATAATATTCTATTTTTCTTAGTCATATAGGGTTACCAACATAGTGAAGATCTTCCAAAATAACATTTACCACCTAATCCCTAAATACTTTTCCAATTCCAATGATATCCATTCGATAAAACCTATTTTCTCAAAATCATGTTTTTTTATCCCATCAACTTTTTTGACTAAAAATATAATTACATACTAACCGGGTACTTCTCTTTGGCCAGTGGAAGGAGATGAACTCTTGTCGCACTTTTGTTTGGGTTCGATTTCCACATCCATGTCTGACGCGATGTTATGTCACCCTTCTTGAGGGTTTTCCTTTTACTAAAATTATATAATTTTATAACATTCCAAAAATGATATAAAATTATATAAATTAACCATAAAATGTTTTATCATTAATGTTTATATCATACCTTTAATTTTAAAACTTTTAATGCAATAACCCATAATTGGCCGAAAATCAAGAATCATATACACCCTAATGGTTATCCATACCTTTTTTGTTATTTATACACAATAAATGATAATTCTTCATCAAATATAATATTCACATAACAAACATTAGGGTTACACATACTAGAAAAAAAATTCAACAAAGTAAATACATCATCAAAATAGAATTAATACTTTTAAACATTTTATTATCCTATATTCTACCATAACTCTGGAATCCTTTATAGGTGGAATTCTTAATCATTCAGGGTTATTCATGATCCATTAACCATTTTTTACTTGTTATATTTTAATATATCTTTCCTAAAAACTAATAAAAAAATCATTCCCTATGTTTAACTTATGTCAAAACACGAGATAAGAAATAATCCATACCTTTTAGAGGCCATTTAGAGTTTCCTCTTGTTCAATTGAAATGGAATTAGGTTTTGTTAAACATATATTATTATGGTCCTCCTGATCCCATTTGAAGACCTTCTATATAGAACATTGATTTTCTTAATGAACATACTCCCCACATTTAAAACATTATACTGATAACTCCGAAAGGACATCTTTCCCTTTCCTAGAGTCAACTTAAAGCTTCCATTTTCTAGGAAAGATTATTAATTTATAACCGTCTTTACCACATCTATAACATCTTCCCATAATATTAAAATATTTTCCAAGGTTTTAATTTCCACATCCTCAACAAAAAGGTCATTGAATATACTTTCATTTATTATTATTACTTGAACTTCTATAAGGATTAATTTCTCTCATATATGATGAATTGAAAAAATCACTATGATTCTGGTGGTAAATTATGACCCCTAATATTTGGTTTATAATAACCACAATATTTCCCATTTAATCTCATATTCTATTTGGTTACTAATTCGGTGAACCCCCAAATATTTTTTTCACATCCATTTTTATATTTCTTCTTTCTAGATCTATCCATTTACTAAAATAAAAAAGGTTAGTGCTATTATATAAATATAATCATCATATATAATCTTGTGTGGAAGATAAACACTAAGATATTATTATTAATGTTATATAAAACTCTTTTAATTTATCTAAAATTACTATGACTCAGTCTATTATGATAATCATTGTGGTTATATATTATTTGTAACATATGATTAAATATATCCCTATCTTTTAAAGTTATCTAAACTGACCTCCCATACCAACTATAAGGCCCCATCCTTAAATGTTACATAATCTTGACGCAAATAATGAATTCAAATTGATGATATTTTTAGGCTCATCATTTTAGAGAAATACTCCATAACATTCACATAACAATTAAAATATTAAAATGTAGACAAGTATACTCAATAACAATTTTTTCATAATCTAAAACATTTTAAAATAAAACATGATTTATTTTATTGATAAAAATATTCTTACTGTTTTCCTTTATCTTACCCATCCTTATACCATGTGAAAACGATTTCAAAAACATGGGATGAGAAAAAAGTCTAAATAAGGGATATAAAATAAGTAATTAAACCATTAGTCCATGAAAAAATTTCAAAAAAATCTTATTTTTCATCCTTATAACATAAACTCTTTAACATACCTCATGAAATCATATGACACCTAAAAAAATATTCAAAATCATAAATCATAAAGGTAACTTGTGGAATCCATATCATACTTACATTGTAGCTTTCATAGCTACTTAGGGATTAATATTTGTAGTTGCATATGGTATATCGATAATAGTATATTCCATAAATATTTTAGGATAAACCCCACCGTTTAACTCCATATCATTACACAATGCATTGGAGAGAAATCATGGGATCTTATACCATTGGTTTATCATGGAGTCACCTATATACATAAACAATTCACAAGAACAGTATCAAAATCCAAACAAATAAATCATGCCTCAAAGAAAAATTAACATTTCCTTATTGCAATATCAAAATATTATTTTCATGCTATTATTAAAATAAAATCATTACTAAAAAATTTTAAATTCCAAAATACCTAAGAATGTAATATGGTATTTAATTTAATTTTAAAAACTTTATGGAATATAGAGAAATCCAAATATCAAATAATGGTCATGGTGACAGAAAAGTCATTTTTGTCGCATACATAAAAAAACATTCCTTTTTCAAGTAATATTATTCATAAAAAGAGTGTATATTAAAAAATTGAATGAAATTAAAATTTAATGGGGTTGGTTATACACTGTATAAAATAATGTGGTTTATATTATTGAATTATGCCTCATTGAATGGTGAATGGGAAAAAGACCCTTACCATGAGTTCGACTCATCATGTACAATCTTTATAATCCTAAATATTAAACATAGGATAATTAATACATTATTGAGAACCTTTTTCTTGTTTATAATTCCTTTTATATCACTTATTTCCATGTTGTGAAAATTAAATATTTATTTAACTTCATATTAGATGTTTTCTCAATATTTGGTATTTGAGTCGAAAATGAACATGTTATAATGTAAATTCTTCATGTGTTCATAAGTCCATTATTTCCAAAATAATATTCATGATAGAATTATAACTTTTATA
The DNA here is from genome assembly GCA_963277665.1 of Viscum album. NCBI lineage: Eukaryota > Viridiplantae > Streptophyta > Magnoliopsida > Santalales > Viscaceae > Viscum > Viscum album. The sequence goes on along the minus strand of OY728133.1, from coordinate 184,053,021 downwards.
CATCCATTATAATTTTAAATTAGACCATTAATTATGGTTATGAAAAAAGAACAACATTATAATCGTGGAGGTGGTAGGTTGTATATACGAATGAGTAACGTATTCATTTTTCACTGATCAACATGGAAAGAAGGTAAGTACTATTTTATAATTTAAAAAAAATCATAACATGATTAATATAATAATAAAATATTAATTATAATTATATATATCATAAAATTGATGTGGTGAATAAAAGTGCTTCACATCACTTCGTAGAGGTGATAGTCCACACGTACACACGAACGACGTTATCATTTTTCTGTGTTTTGAAAGTAAGAACATAATTGATATATTATTTTTTTTAAATGATAAATCTATCATGAATATCATATTTAAACATTTATTTCATCATTAAAACTAGTATTTATAGATGGTAATGTAAAACAAACAATATTATCTTGCGAGGTGGTAGTACTCCATACACATAAACGAAATGTTCATTACCCATTTGATGAAATTGGAGATGGATTTAGGTGCTGATTTTAACATAATAAAATATGAGTATATTGAGGATAATTGATTCATCATTTCTTCATGGATTATGAATATGTAATTTAAGTGGAATAATAAAAAATAGAGACACTTAAAAAATGATACCTCTACTTCTGTTGATCACCATTGAAGAACACCTTAACACGTCTATGAATGGTCTTCTACCTAAACTAAGGACTAAAAAATGTCGGGTGGGATTATATTAAGGGTCATGGGTAGTGATTGTCTAGACCAAATGGTTCCTGAAATGTGAGTATTATAGAAGAGTGGGTACCTTGTTATAGGAGATGGAAGGGGCACCCTTGGAAACACTTAAAATATTAAATTAACAAAAAATAATTTTTAATCATAATTACAGCAACATTAATTATGTTAAATATATTATTAGGATAGTTATAAATAATTTCATTAAATCATAGTTAGACACGTATTGAATTTATTTTAAACCCTATCTTTTTAGTTTACCCAAAAATATTCTCTTTTAATTTTAATTATGGTTAAAATATTTTAAATATTAAGAGGCAATAACATTTACTTTTATGGGTCGAATATAAAATAATTTGATATTTAATGAACTTTTATACCTTATTATTATCACTCTATTATTTTAAAATATTTATAGGATGTTTAAATAATTTAATAAATTATTATTTTTATAAAATATAAATTCTTTCAATTTTGACTCTATTCATTTAATTCAATTTAAATAAAACCCAAACAGAGAGATAACTTCAGAAAAAGATTTAGAAGAATTATAAAATTTCTTATTTTCCTAAACAATTCATGTATAGCATTAAATATTTCAAATTATATTTTTTTTAGTATTACTTTTATCATTTATTTGATTCTAAATTTAATAAATCTATTATTTCATCAGTAGTGTTTCATAATTAAATTTAATTACTTATTTTGTAAAAATTTATTAATTAATTACCAAGATGTAGGTAATTGTTTTATGTTTTTAATGAATATTTATAGTTGAATATATCACATAGATAACAAAATATTATAAAAATTAGTAATAAGGGGCATGTTTATTATATATTTGTTTTGCTTTAAAAACGTTATTAATGTCATAATCACACCCATGTGGCTTCCAAAGGCCAACATTTCAGACCATGTATGGTATTGGTCTTCCATATAACAAAAAATAGTATTATTATAAGTTGTAGTGTTTTTTTATATTATTATAAAATAATTTTTACCCTTATTTACTTGATTTACTATTTAACCGTGGTAAATAAAATACTAAAGTTACCATTACCCAAAACTTATTTTTATCATATTGGAAATAAATTTTATAATTATTAGAGCCATGTATTATTATTTTTTTAAAATTAAATTCACATATGTGGAAAAATTAAATTTAAAATTAATCCCATTTTCAGAATGAGAAAAGTATTTTTTTTATGTAAAACGTTCAAAAGTTCACATAGTTTTTCTATTAAATTTAAATATGAATTTTCATCCCATGAACAACATTAGATTAAATGATATAAAATTAATATAATTACAATTTAAAAAAATTAAATGTTAAACTTAAATATAGAACTAAATTATATGAAAAATCACTTTTGAATTAAAATGTATTGTTTTCACTGTTCATTAGAAAATGAATTTTATTAGAAAAATACCAATATTCAACAAAACTAAATTTTGATGTCCTGATTCCAAAGAAGAATTTTATATTATCAAATAGAACCTATAAAAGTGTCACAACCATATTTAAAATTGGATCTCCATCAAATAGCTATAAAACTGCATTTTTAGAAAAACACACATTTTATATGTAGAATTTGAATTGTTCTTATATAATGTCTAGAAAACACATAATATGAATTTTAAATATTATATTGAACTAATATTTGATTAATATAATCCAAAAAGAGTTATTTTATTATTTTATAAACACAATTATTCTCACTTAAATAGTTTTTCATAATTAAAAATCTTTTATATTCAATTGGTTTTTATTTACATTTATAATTAATTTTCTAACCAATAAATCATTATATTAACACGTGTAAAACCTATTTTAATAATTTAGTTAAAATATTTAATTCCTGTCATTCTAATGGATGTGAAATTAATATAAAAAATATATTATTAATGATATATTATTTTTCGGTATAACTCATTCTTGTGTGCAACATAATATTTCAAAAAAACTCATTGTAGCGTTTCAGGTGCACTATCAGACATGAAACCCCTTTTATAGTAAAATTACAATCTAAATAATAAATATTAAAAAATATGAAAACTTATTATTACATATTTATCAGGGATGTCACACCCTTCCCACTTTTGGAAATTTCATCCATGTAATTTTAAATCTGGGCTCAATAACTAATGTTTCAATTTATAAAATTACATCATTGAAATCCCACTTTGGGAAAAAAGTAAATAAATTTTTTTATTTAAAATAAAGAAAGATTACTACAAAGGTCACCAGAAATTACACATACTAGGCTTCTATGTAAGAAAATATGGATATATATGAAAAATATCAATCATGTTCTCATGGAGAGTGATAGAAAACTTTTCTAGGAGAATATTAACAATCAAAAAACCAAAAAAACATGTGATGGGTTAAATGTTATTTGATTTTGTAGTTGGAAAAGTAAACAGAAAAAAATTTAGTTTTAAGATCTTTTTCATAAAGTGGTGGATTTTTTTTTCTACTTATACAAGATCATAAATAAAAACACTTAATTGACAAATAGAGATTAATCCATTAATAAAATTCCTCCACAAACACATTTTTTTCCTACATGATGATTATTTAATATGTTTTTCACACCTAAAGACACTAGAATAAACTTCTATAGAATCACATAATCCATAGAATATTAATTATCTCATCATCTTGTCTTGAAACATTAACCCAAATTAATAAGATAGTATAAAAATAATATAATTCCATATATAAACTAATAATTAAAAGAAGAATTACTACTCTTAATCTCAAAAATTGAAAAGAAATACCCAAATATCAACATAGACCATTCAACAAATAATTATCCTTTAAATAATGAAAAAATATTGTAACTAATATTAAATCCAAAAAATACAAATTATTTATTCAAATAATCTTCCTAGATAAGTTCTTACATTTAACTCCAAATAACATCAACCACTATTAATGTCTCATACCAAATATGTAATTTCCAAAATCACATTTTATCCATGATATAGTAATCATTTCCATAAACAACCTAAATCAGCATAAGTCCATAATAAAAGAAAATATTCTTCCAAAATAAAATTAAACTATTACTCCTCAAATAAAATACCATTATATTCTATTTTCCTTAGTTATATAGGGTTCCCCAAATAGTGAACGTCTACCCAAATAACATTTTTCACCTAATACTGATATCATTTTACTATCCCAGTGATATCCATTTGATAAAACATAAGTTCTCAAAATAAACTTATTATTATTCCATCAACACATTTAACTAAAAATAAAATGACCTACTAACCATGGTCTTCTCGTAGGCCAGTTGTAAGAGATAAATCCATGTTTCACTTTGATTGTGGGATAGTTTTCCACAACCCTGTCCGATGTGACGTGTTTTCACCCATCATTCAACTTATCCTTTTCCTAAAATTATATATTTTAATAAAATTCCAAAAATGATTTCAAATTTTATAAAATAACCATAAAAACTTTTAGCCTCAAATTTTATCTCATACCTTTAATTTTGTAACCCAAAGTGTAAAAACCCATAGTTACTCAAAAATAAATTATCCTATAAATCATAATGGCTATCCATTACTTTGTAATTATTTACACACATGAATAAATAATTATCCATCAAATAAAATTTTGGCATAACGAACATTATGGTTACACATACTAGATAAATGTCTTCAAAAGTATGACCATCATAAAAATATCATTAATTATTTTAAACATTTCATCATTCAATAGTCTACTGTAACACTTGAATCTTTATATGTTTAATATTTATTTACTTAGGTTTCCTCATGATTCTGAAACCATGATCTTACTTATTATTTTTTTAATACTTCTTTAATACAATAAAAACTTGAATCATGTCCTACGATTCAATAATGTCGAAACATGGGATAAAAAATAATCCATACCTTTCATATGTCATTTTTAGTTTCCTCTTCGTCAATTGGAATGGAATTTGGGTTTTTCAAAACATATATTTTTATCTTCTTCATGATCCTATTCACAAACCTTCTTCATAGGACTTTAATTTGCATAATGATCATACACCCCACATTTAAAACATTCAATTGATAACTTAAAATATCTTCTTTCCCTTTCCTCGAGTCAACTGAATTCCTCTTTTTTTCCTTGGCAGGCTATTTCTTTATGAACATTGTTACCACTTCTTTAGAATCTTCTCATCCCTTAAACATTTTCCATGGATATTCTTTCCACTTCTTCAACACATATATCGTTAAAAATAATTACCTTTTTTATTGTTACCTGAAATTTAATGGGTATTCGTATCACTCGTATATAATGAATTAAAGAACTCGCCAAGGTTCTCGTGGCTAATATTTACTCTTCATATTCATTTTAAAATAACCCCGAGAGTTATAATTTCATCTTTTGTTTCATTCAGTTACGTATTTATAGAACCACCACATTTTCCTTCATATAAATTGTTACATTCATTCCTGGTGGATCCAAAAATTTACAAAAACCAAAAAGGATAGTGTGGGTATATTAATAAAATCATCACATTTTACCTTATGTGGAATATAAAAACTATGAAATACTTATTAATGTTAACTAAAACATATTCAATTTATCTAAAGTAACAATGTCTCATTCAATTATTCTAACCACTATGGTTATATATAACGTGTAACATATTCTTAAATATCATCCTAACTTATAAAGTTATCTAAACCAACCACTGATACCAACTATGAGGCATCGCCCTTAAATGTTACATATTCTTAAGTTAATTAATTAATTCACATTGGGGATATTTTTAGGTTTAGTTTTTTATATAATTAAGCCATAACTATTACACAACAACTAAAATATTACAAAGTATTCAAGTCTACTCAATATCCATTTTTTCATAATCTAAAACAATTTGAAATAAAAAATTACTTCTTCTATTGATAAAGATATTCTTGAAATATTTATTTCTCTTAACCATCCTTATACTCTGTGAAAAACATCTCAAAAACTCAATATGAGTAAAAAATTCACTATAAGAGATTTTAAATAAGGAATGAAAGCATTATTACCTGAAAAAATTTCAAAAAAATAATACTTTTCACCAAATAAAACATAAACACATTATCATACGTCATGAAATCATAATATTACTAAAAAAATCTTAATAATAATAAATTATAAGTGTGTCTTTTGGCATCCATATCATACTTACATTATATCTTTCACATCTACATAGGGAGAAAAATTCATGGTTACAATTTTAATAATCATCATAGTATATTCCTTATATATCATAGGATGCCCCAGAAATTTAACTATGTCTTATTACCCAATGCGTTGGAGAGCTATAATGGGCTCACCCACTCATTTATTATCATAAAACCACATATATACATAAATAATACCCAAGAACCATAACATAATCATTACACATAAAACTTGCATAAATGAAAAATAACATTTCCACATTACAATCGAAAAATATCATTTTCAAGATATTGATAAAATAAATTTATTATCAAAACCATTTCAGTACAAAAATACCTTAGATTGGTATATGGTATTTATTTTACTTTTAAAAACTTTATTTCTTATATAGAAATCCAAATATCAAATAATGGTTACGATAGAGGAGAATTTGTTGTCTCTACGTACATTAATTAAACATTCCTTTTTTTGTTTAGTAAAATGCTTCATAGAAAAATATTCATTTAAAAAACCTATGAATTAAATTAATAGTATAAGTTTCTGGTTATACAATGTATAAAAGAAGGTGGTGTATATTATTGGAATATTCCTCAATTAAAGGTCATTGAGACAAAGTCCCTTACATTAAGTCTGACTTATTACAAACACTATTTATATTATTAAATAATAAAATTAGGGTAACCTCTACTTTATTTATAACTTTTTTCATCTTTATGATTAATTTTTTATCACTTATTATCATGTCATGGAAATTAATTAATTATTTAATTTCATATCCGACGTTTTGTTGATATTCGGTACTTGAGTTAAAAATGGACTTGTTACGATGTAAATGTTCCATGTCTTCATAATTACATAATCCTAAGAATAATATTCATTATATAAGGATAAAATTTATACATCCATTATACTTTTATGTAAAACCATTAATTATGGTTATGAAAAATGAACAATGTTATAATCATGGAGACGGTAGGTCATACATACGCATGAGTAATGTCTTCATTTTTCATTGACTGTTATAGAAATAAGGGAAGTATTGTTTTATATTTACAAAATGATAATAACATAATTAATATCATATTATTAATTTAAATATACATATATATATCATAAAATTTATGTGCTGAATAAAAAATATTAACATCGCTTTGTGGAGGTGATTATTTACACATATTCACAAACGATGTTAACAATTTTCTATGTATGGAAAGTAAGAAAACAATTTAAATATTTTTATTTTAAGATGATAAATATTTCATTAATATCATATATAAAAATTTAGTTCATCACTATAACTAGTCTTTATAGATGTTAATGAAAAACGAACTCTAATGGTTCGCGAGGTGGTAGTCCTATGTACACACAAATGAAATGTCTATTTCCCCTTTGATGAAATTGGAGATGGATTTAGGTGATGATATTAACATAATAAAATAACATTATATTGATGATACTAAAGTTATCATTCAAAGTTGATGAATTATATCGAAATGAAATGGAAGAATAAATATAATAGGAACACCTAAAAAATGATACATCTTCTTCGGTAGATCAGCATTGAAGAACACCTTAACACAAATAAGAAGTGTTTAATGCTAATAATAAGGCATAAATAATGTTTAGAGTGATTATAGAAAGGGATTTGGGATGATCTTGTATGATCCAAATGGTTCTTCAAGTGTTAGTATTAGAGAAGAGTGGGTTCTTTTTTATTGAAGAGGGGAGGGGTACCCTTGGAAACTATTAAAGTATTAAATTAATATAAATTAATTTTTTAATACTAATGACTCCAAATTTATTTATGTGTAATATAAGATGAATATAGTTCTAAAAACTCCTATAAAGTAATTAATAGACATTTATTAAGTTTATATTAAACCCTATTTGTTTAATTTACCCTTAAATTTTCTATTCTAATTTTAATTATGGAAAAAATATTTTAAATGTTAAGAGGCTATAAATTTTACTTATAAAGGAAAAATTTACCATAATTGAAGACTTAATGAAATTTTATACATTATAAAAACAAATTTGTTATTATAAAAGATATTTAGGTTTTTTAAATAATTTAATTATTTATGATTTTTATAAAATATCAATTATGTCAATTTTAAAACTATTCATTTTATTTAATTTAAATAAAATACTAATAGAGAGGTAAATTCAAAGAATCCCATTAAAAATACTTATTACATGTCATGGTCATCTAAAAAATTCTTTTATGGAATCAAATATTTATATTTATATTTATTTTAATATTATTAGTATCATTTATTTGATTCTTCCTTTAATAAATCTATTATTCCATCGTTATTATGAAATAATTATATTTAATTATTTATTTCCTAATAATAATTATTAAACTACCATGATTTAGGTAATATTTTTATATTTCTAATGAAAATTTATATTATAGTAGATAACTTATATAACACCATGATAAATTTTTTTTAGTAATAAAATAAATGTTTATGATATTTTTATTTTTACTTTAAATAAAATGCCATAATTGTCATAATCACACCCTAGTGTCTACCCAAGGACAATGATTCGAACCAATTATATTCATGTTCATAAATAACTCAATCAATAAGATTAAGAAAACTGTTAGGGTTTTTTTATATTATTATAATAATATATTTAACCTTAATTACCTGATTTACCCTTTAATTTTGGTAACTAAAATACTAAAGTTATTATTCATGAAAAATTATTTCGATCCTATTTGACATAATTTTTCATAATTATGAAAACCATGAAGGTTTGGTTTTGAAAATTAAATTCATAGAAGTGGGAAATTAAATTTAAAATTAATCCCATTTTAAGAATAAGAAAATGAGTTTTTTAAGTAAAACGTTCAAAAGCTCACATAGTTTTTCTATTCAATTTCTATATGAAATTTATTCTAATAAACAAAATTATATAAAATTATCAAAAACATAATCTATTTAAACATTAAAACCAATTAAAAGTACAATCTGACTATTTAAATAAATTAGATAAAAAATACTTTTGAATTAAAATGCAATGTTTCACACTATTCAATAAAAAATAAATTTTTTCATAAAAAATCCAAAATTATACCAATGTAAATTTTGATCTCTCTATTACAAATAAGAAGTTTATTATTTCAAATAAAACATAAAAATTTGTAAAAACCAAATTTAAAATGGTATTTCAATCAAAAGGTAGTAAAACTAAATTTCTAGAAAAACACACATTATATCAGTAAAATTGTATTTGTTCTTATATAAGGTCTATAAGACAAATAAAATGAATTTTGAATATTATATTAAATTAATACTTCATTAATAAAGTCTAATTAGTGATTTTATTATTTTATAAGCAAAATTATTCACGCATAAATGGTTTTTTCCTAAAAACACACCCTTTATATTTAATTGGTTTTTATTTACATAACTAATTAATTTTATAACAAATGAGTCATTATATAAACATTTTTAAACCCTATTTCCATAATATAGTTTATATTATTTATTCCCTCCATTCAAATTTCCATGTGATAACTACAACATAAAATAATAGTATATATTTTTTCGGTATAACAGAGACTTGTGTGCAATGTATGATTTTAGAGATACTCATTATAGTGTGTCGGGTATGATATTCGACATGACATCCCTTTTAAATTGAAATTACTATATAATTTAAAGATATTAATAAATATGAAATTTTAATATTCTATAATTAACTAGGATTTTATGTCTTCACCCACTTTTGTAAATTGCGTCTTCACAATTTTAAATTTATGCTTCGTAACTAAGGTTTCACTTTTCAAAATTAATTCATTAAAAATACCATATCAAAAAAGATTCAATAAAAGTTACACATTAAAATAAATAAAGTGAAGTAAAAAAGGACAATCAAAAGAACACATACTAGGATTCAAAGTAAGAAAACATGGATATGTAATAAAAAATAACCATCGTGTTCTGCTGAAAAAGATAGAAAACATGATCAGTAAAATGTTAACAATCAGAAACCACAAACTTTTGATGGGTTAAATAGTTTTTAATTTCGTATTAAGATAAGTAAATAGAAAATATTTTAGTTTTAATATCCTTTTCATAATGTTGTGGAATTAAATTACTACTGAGACTAAGATCATAAAGAAAACCACTTACATGACAAGTAATGTTTGATCCTTTAATAAAAATAAACCACAAACTCATCTATTTCACTAAATGATCAGTATTTAATAGGATTTTGTTTCATGAAAAAAACACTAGAATCAACCCTTATAAAATCAGAAAATCTACAAAGGATTAAATATATATTAATCATTTCATGAAACATTAACCAAAACAAAAAAGCTAGGATAAAAATAATATATTTCCCAAAATATAATAATCTTTAAAATAATAATTAATACATTATATATCCATAATTAAATAGTAAAACCCTAGTGCAACATAGACCATTCAATAAAAATTTATCCTTAAATTTCCTAAAAAAATATTTCAACAATGATTAAATCAAAAAAATAAGAAGTATTTAATCAAATAAACATCCAATATAAGTTCTAAAATTTTACTCCAAATAAAATCAACCAATCTTAATGCCTCATAAAAAAATTAATTTCAAAAGTCGCCTATTCTTCAAGATGGATTAATCATTTCCATAAATAACTAGAATCAACATAAGTCCTTAATAAAAACATAAAATCTTCCAAAATAAGAATCAACCCACACTCCTCAATAAAATCCTATCATATTCTATTTTCCATAGGAATATAGTGTTCCCAAAATATTTAACATCTACTAAAATAAAATTTATAACTTAATCCACAAATCATATAACTATACCAAAAATATGTATTTGATAAAAGATAAGATCCTAAAATCAACTAATTCTTATTACATCAATATATTTAACTAAAAATAAAATTACATACAAACCAAGGACTTCCCATATGCAAGTGTTAAGAGATAATGCTTTATAGTACTTCATTTTTCGGTTTGATTTCAACTACCATGTCCGACACAACGTGTTTTCATAATTCTTTAAGGTTTCCCTTTTCCAAAAATTATATTATTTTAAAATATTCCCAAAATGATATAAAATTCTCAAAAATAACCATAAAATGTTTTACCCACAAATATTATGTCATACCTAACAATTTGAAAATGAAAATATAATAAACCATGATTACCCCAAAATCAAATATCCTATAAACCCCAATAGTATCCATACCTTTGAAATTAAGTACACACAAGAAAATATAATTCTCAGTCAAATAAAATTATCATATAAAAAAATTTTGCATTACACATAACAGAAATAAAGTATTCTAATGTAATCCCATCATCAAAAAAGCATTAAAGCATTTAAACATTTCATCATCATGTAGTCTATCGTAACTCTTGAATCCTTTATATGTAGAATTTTTAATAATTCATCATTCTTTATTACCCTTTAACCATGATTTTACATATTATTTTTTAATACTCCATTCCAGCTAACAAAACCATGTATCATTTCATATGATTCAATAATGTCAAAACATGAGGCAATAAATAATTAATACCCTTCATAAGTCATTTTTAGCTTCCTAATAGTCAATTAGAAGGGAATTAGGTATTTCATAACAATTGTTTTACGACCCCCCTAATCCCATTCATGAGCCTTCTACGTAAGACATTGATTTTCTTAATTTCCACACTCCCCAAATTTAAGACATTCAATTAATAACACAGAAAAAACATCTTTCCATTTCTTGCAGTCAAATAAATGATTCCTTTTTTCATGGTAGTTTATTACTTTATGACCTTCATTACTACTTCTATAACAACGTCACATCCCTTTAAAACATTTTTCCTAGCGTTTATTTCCAGATCCTCAACACAAATGACATTGAATATACGTACCTTTGTATTTTTTCCTGAACATCCATATAAATTCATATCTATCATATAAAATTAATTAGAAAACTCACCAAGGTTCTAGTGGTCAACCATGAATCCTGGTAGTTGGTTTAGAATAACCACAAATTTTTTCCCTGCAACTATTGTTTCATTTGGTAACATATTCAAAGAACCACCACATTTTCATTCACATACAGTATTACTTTGGTTCCTGATGGATCTAGCCATTTACTAAAACCAAAAATGTTAGAGTGAGAATATAAATAAAATCATCATATACTACCTTATGAGAAGATAAACACTATGATATACTTATTCATTTTATCATAAACTCATTAAATTTATCTAAAATAACTATGACTAAATCTATTATTCTAACAATTATGTTTATATATAACATGTAACATATTCTTAAATATCACCATAACTTCTAGAGTATCTAAACTCACCTCGGATAACAACTATAATGACCCATCCTTAAACATTCCATAATCATGAGATAAATCGAGAATTCAAATTGTGGATCTTTTCAGGTTTATAGTTTTAGAGAATTATGCCATAAGTATTGCATAACAACTCAAATATTACAAAGTAGATATGTCTACTCAATATTAATATTTCTATAATATAAAACATTTTAAAATAAAACATTATTTTTTTCTTGATAAAATCCTACATGACGTCATTTTTTCTCTTAACAATCCTTATACCATATGGAAAACATTTCAAAAACATGGGATGAGCACAAAAATATTATTAAGGGAAATAAAATAAGCTATAAAACTATTACTCCAATAAAACATTTCCACAAAATCATACTTTTCCCTCATAAAACATAAATTCTTTAACATACCTCATGAAATCACAAGATTCAAGAAAAACATATTAGATATCATAAATTATAAAGGTAACCTAGGGAATCTATATCATACTCACATTATATCATTCATAGATACATAAGGAGTAACATTCATGGTTACATTAGAAATACCCATCACAGTATATTCTTTAAATCTCCTAGGAGAAACCAAACCATTTAACTCTGTCTCATTAACAAATTTATTGGAGAGATATCACGGGCTCAGCCACCCTAAGTTTATCACTGTACCACCCATATACATAATCAATACCCAATAAACATAACATAATCACAACACATAAAACATGTATAAAATAATAATAACATTTCCACATTGCAATAATAAAATATCATTTTTAAGATATTGGGAAAATAAATTCATTTTAAAACCCATTTTCAATTCTAAAATACCTTATAACGGTAAATGTTATTTACTTTACATTTAAAAAAAAATCATATAGATAAATCCAAATATCAAATAGTGGTCATGGTGGTAGAAAATTAGTTTTCACTGCATATGCTAAAAAATATTCCTTTTTACATTTAGTAAAATGATTTTTTGAAAAATATTCCATTCAAAAACCATTGAATTAGATTAAAATTAAAAGGGTTTGGTTATACACCGTATCAAAGAAGATGGTATATATTATCAAAATATGTCTCAATGAATGGTGATTTAGACAAATTCCCTCACCTTGATCCCGAATCAATACATATACTCTTTATAATACATAAATATATACTTAGGCTAATTTCTACATGCTTGAGAATATTTTTCATGTTTATTATTCCTTTTATATAACTTATTACTATGTTAAGAAAATTACATATTTATTTAAGTTCATATAGTGCGATATTTAGTACTTGAGTCGAAAATGAATTTTTTATGATGTAAATTGTCCATGCCTTTATAAGTCCATCATATATAGCATAATATTCATGAAATAAGGAAAACATTTATAAATCCATTATAATTTTATATCAAACCATTAATTATGGTTATGAAAATTGAAAAACATTATAATCATGTAGATTGTTGGACATACATATGCATGAGTAATGTATTTATTATGATATTTAAATATTTTTTCATCATTATAACAAATCTTTATAGACTGTAATGAAAAATGAACTATATCGGTTAGCGAGGCAGTAGTCCTCCGTACACATGAACAAATTGTTCATTTACCATTAGAGGAAATTAGTGATGGATTTAGATGATGATATTAACATAATAACATATTAGTATAGTTAGGATATTGGATATATCATTTCATCATGTATGATATATATCTAAAGGAAATGGAAGAAGAAATAAAATATAAACACTTAAAAATGATACATCTTCTTTGGTTTATCAGCTTTAAAAAACACCTTCACACCTATAATAAGGTTGTTCTACCTAAATTAAGGCCTCAATAGTTTGGGGAGATATTCAATGAATGGTTTTGGGTAGACATTAACTATTCCAAATAGATCGCGAAGTGTGAATATTAGAGAATAGTGGGTACCTTTTTATATGAGAGGGGAGAGGCACCCTTGGAAACTCTTAAAATATTAAACTAATTTAAATTAATTATTTAACCCTAATTAATACAAATTTATTTATTTCAAATATAAGATGATTATTTTTATAAATCCTCTAATCTAATAATTTTTATCTATTTATTGTGTTTATTTTTAACTATATCTCTTCGTTTACCCTTAAATTTTCACATTTAAATTTATTTATAGAAATAATATTTTAAATATTAAGAGGATATTAATTTAACTTATATGGAGTCAATTACCCATAATTTGAAACCTAATAACCATTTATACCTTATTATTGTAACTTTAATATGTAATTTTTTTGGATTTCTAAATAAACAGATAAATTATTATTTTTATAAAATATCTATTATGTAAATTTTGAAACTATTAGATTCAATGAATTTAAATTAAAATGAATCAGTGGGATTACTTCATAAAAACCATTGAATGGACGTATAGCATGTAATAGTGACCTAAAAACATTATGTACAACCTAAAATATTTAAAAATATATTTATCTAAAAATTATTAGTATCATTTATCTGATTCTTCCATTAATAAATCTATTATTACATCATCATTGTTCCATAAATATATTTAATTATTTATTTCATAAAAATAATAAATAAATAACCATGATGTAGGTAATAATTATATATTTATAATGAAAATTTTTAGTCTAATATATCACTTATATAACACCATATTAAAAAAAAATTAATAAGAGACATTTTTTTAATATTTTTATTTTTACATTAAATAATATGTTATTAATGTCATAATCAATACCAAGTGGATTCCAAATGCCATGATTTTGGACCATGTATTTTCTTGGTCAGCCAAAAATAATCCAATAATATTACTACAAGTTTAGGGTACTTTTATATTAATATAATATTATTTTTACCTCTATTTTCCGAATTTACACTTTAACCTTGGTAAATAAAATACTAAAGTTACTATTCACAAAAAATTATTTTTATCCTATTAGAAAACATTTTTCATAATTATTACAACCATGTATGTTTTTTTTAAAAATTAAATTCACATAAAAGGAAAACGAAAATTTAATATTAATTCCATTGTCGGAATGAGAAAATGAGTTTTATTAGTAAAATGTTCCAAAGTTCACATAGTTTTTCTATTCAATTTCAATATGAAATTACTACCAATAAACTACATTAAATTAAATGATAAAATCCTAATCGAATTTCACTTTTAATCCAAATAAAGGTATAATCTAACTATATAAATAATTCATATGGAAAAGCACTTTTGAATTAAAAAGATGTGTTTTTCACTATTCATTTATAAATAACTTTTATGAGAAAAGTACCAAAATTCAACCAAATGAAATTTTTATGTCTCAATTACAAGTGTGAATTTTATTTTTTCTTATTTAACCTATAAAATAATAAATCCCATATTTAAAATGGGTTCTCCATCAAAAGGTGGTAAAACAATTTTTCTAGAGAAATGCGCATTTTATCTGGAAATTTTTATTTGTTCACATATAATGTATAGAAAACACAAAAGATGAATTTTAAATATTAGATTGAATTAATATTTTATTAATATAATCCAAAAAGGGTGATTTTATTATTTTATAAACATAATTATTCTCATTTTAATAGCTTTTAATAAAAACACATCCTTTATATTCAATAGGTTTTTAATTACATTTATAATTAATATAATAACCAATAAATCATTGTATAAACATGTGTAAACCAAATTTTTCATATTTTATTTTTTATCCTTCATTCCTTCTATTCTAATGGTTATTCTATAACTACATCATAAAATATTAATATTAATAATATATTATTATTTGGTAAAACATAGCCTTCTGTACAACTTAAGATTTTA
Organism: Viscum album; assembly: GCA_963277665.1. Taxonomy (NCBI): domain Eukaryota; kingdom Viridiplantae; phylum Streptophyta; class Magnoliopsida; order Santalales; family Viscaceae; genus Viscum; species Viscum album. Next base: position 184,036,952 of record OY728133.1, on the reverse strand, counting down.
GAGAAACCCATTGATGGGTGTCAGGTACACTATCAAACATAGCATCCCTTTTAAGTAAAATTATTATATAAATCAAAAATATTAATAAATATAGAAATTTATAATTAGATAATTACCTAGGATGCTACATTCTTACCCCAATTTTTAAATTACATCCTCGCAATTTTAAATTTTGGCACAATAAATAATCTTTCACTTTTAAAAATTATATCACAAAAACACTACATTGGAAAAAGAGTCATTAAAATTTCCACATTAAATAAATAAAGTTAAGTAAAAAGGCCACCTTAAATAACACATACAAGTATTCCATGTAGTAAAACATAGATATATAAGAAAAAATAACCATCATGATCTGATGGAGAGTGATAGAAAACATGGCCAAGAGAATGTTAACAATCAGAAAACAATAATAATTGATGGGATAAATTATCTTTGATTTTTTTCATAGAAAAAGTCAACATAAAACAATTTATTTTTTATTTAATTTTTATAAATTTGTAAAATTATATTTCTACCTATACTAATATCATAAATAAATAAACTTATATGACAAGTAGATTTTCATCCTTTAATCAAATTCCACCACAAACTCATTTTTTCTCCAAATTATGAGTATTTAAGAGGATTTTTTATTCACAATTGAAACACTAGAATAAAATTATAGAGAATCAAGAAATTCATAAATAATTAACAACCTTTTCATAATGCCTTGAAACATTAACCAGAACTAAAACTTTAGAATAAAAAATATAATTCACCAAATTCAAAAAACTTTAAAAGAATACTGACTAATTTTAATCTCTAATATTAAAAAGTAATACCCAAATTCCAATATAAGACATTCAACAAATAAATATCATTAAAATTATGAAAAAATATTTTAACTATGATTAAATCCAAGACAATCAGAATGATTTTATCAAATAAAATTCCAAGATAAGTTATAACTTTTAACTCCAAATAACATCAACCACTTTTAATGTATCATAAAACAATATAACTTCCAAAATCACATATTTTCCATGATAGGTTAATAATTTCCATAAACAACATGAATTGGAATAAATCAAAGATAAAAACATATATTCTTCCAAAAAAATTCAACCATTACTCATCAAATAAAATCCCGTCATATTCTATTTTCCTTAGTCATATATGGTTCCCAAAATAGTGAACATCTTCCGAAATAACATTTATCCCTTTACCCAAAAACCATTTTTGTATACCAAAATTATCCATTTGATAACACATTAGTTCCCAAAATGAACATATTATTATTCCATCAACACCTTTAACTAACAATAATATTACATACTAACCAGGGGATTCCTGTAGGACAATGGTAGGTGAAAAATCCTGGTCACACTTTGGTTGTGGGTTCAATTTCTATTACCTTGTCCAACACGATGGGATGTTCTTTTCCTAAAATTGTATAATTTTATAATAATCCCAAGATGATATCAAATTCTCAAATATAACGATAACTTGTTTTATCGTAAAATTTTATCTCACACCTTTCATTTTGATACCCAAAATGTAATAACTGATAATTACCCAAAAATAAATTATCACATAAACCCTAATGTTTATCCATAACATTTTAATTATATCTATATAGGAAAAGATAATTACTCATCAGTTAAAATTTTCACAAAACAACCTTTAGGGTTACACATACTAGAAAAATTTTCTTCCAAAGTAATCACGTCATCGAAATAGGATTAATAATTCAAAATATTTCATCATTTTATACTCTACCATAACTCTTAAATACTTTATTTGTATACTTATTAATCATTCAGATTTCTTCGTGACCCTTTAACCATAATTTTACACATTAATTTTTAATACATATTTCCTAAAAATAAATACATGAATTATGTTTCTAAGATTCAATAATTTATAAACATGAGACAATAAATATTCCATATCTTTCATATGTCATTTTTAGTATCATCATATTCAATTAGAATGGAATTAGGTATTAGTAAACACACATTTTTATGGTCCTCTTTATCCCATTTGTGAAACTTCTTCATAGGACATTGATTTTCATAACGATCATACTCCCCAAATTTAAATAGTTAAATTGATAACTCAGAAAGAACTTATTTCCCTTTCCTAGAGTCAACTGAGTTCTTCCATATTCCTTGTATGGTTATTGATTTATGAACTCCATTACCAAACTGATAACATCTTCTCATCAATTTAAAATTTTTTCCCAACTGTTTCATTCCACATCCTCGACACATATCATTGAATATACATAAGTTTATGATTACTAGATTCACTTCCATAGGTATTCATTCAACTAAAATATCATGAATTAGAAAACCCACCTAGGATCCAATGGTTAATCATGAATCCTGATAGTTGGTTTAGAATAAGAATGAGAGTTCTCATTGTAGATCATATTTCATTTGTTTACTTATTCAGAGAATCGCTACATTTTTATTCACATCCACTGTTACTTTGTGTCCTATTGGTTTGAGCCATTTACTAAAACCAAAAATGTTGGAGTGACTATATCAATAAAACCATCGTATATTATCTTACGAGGAAGATAAATAATAACATATACTAATTCATGTTATCTCAAACTCATTAAATTTATCTAAAATAACTATGACCCATTCTATTATGCCAACCATTGTGGTTATAAATTACTTGTAACTTATGCTTAAATATCACCGTAACTTATAAAGTTAACTAAACCAATCTTTGAAACCATCTATAAGACCCCATCTTTAAATGTTACATAATCTTTAGTTAAACTAATAATTCACATTGATTATCTCTTAAACTTTAGATTTTTAGAGATTTAAGAAATAACTATTAAATACCAACTAAAATTTTACAATGTAGACAAGTCTATTCAATATCAATATATTTTTTATAATATAAAACATTTTAAAATAAAACATGATTTCTTTTCATGATAAAAATTTTCTTTACATCTCAATTTATATTACCCATACTTATTACTAATCTAAAACATTTTAAATATATGGGATTAGCACAAGAATATCTGTATGGGATATAAAATAAGTAATGAAATTGTTCGCCCATGAAAACATTTCAAAAAGATCATACTTTTCACCCATATAACACAAACTCTTTAACGTACCTCAAAAAATCATAAAATTTCGGAAAAAAAATCTTATAAATCATTTATCATAAAAGAAACTTATTTCATCCATATCATACTTACACTATAGCTTTAACTACTAAATAGGAAGTAACTTACTTGGTTAAATTTAGAATACCCATTACATTATATTCCTTAAATATATTAGGAGAAACCCAACCATTAATCTCTGTCTCATTATCCAATGCATTGGAGAGCTATCAGGGGCTCACCCACCCTCAGTTTATTTTGGAACAACCTGTATACTTAAAAAATTTCCAAGAACCAACACATAATCATAACTCAATAAAACATGCATAAAGTAAAAATAAAATTTACACATTGAAATCACAAAATATATTTCTCAAGATATTGATAAAATAAATTCATTATAAAAACCATTTTCAATACCAAAATACATGATAATGTTAAATGTTATTTACTTTACTTTTAAAAAAAAATCTGTCTTTTTTATCAATCCAAATATCAATTAATGATCATAATAACGAAATTTCATTGTTCCCGTGTACATTAAAAAAAATTAATTTTTCATTTCTTAAAACTATTAATAAAAATATATTCCTTTAAAAACCTTTTAATCAAATTAAAAGTCAAATTTTTTGGTTATACATCATATCAGGGAAGGTGGTGTATATTATCGAAATATGCCTCAATGAAAGTTGATTGGGACAAAGTCCATTACATTGAGTCTGACTCATCACATACAATCATAATAATCCTGAATAATAAACTTATGTTATTTTCTACTTGATTTAGAACCTTTTTAATTCTTATTATTCATTTTATATCACTTTTTACCATGTTATGAAAATTAAATATTTATTAAAGTTCATATCTGATATTTTATTAATATTCAGTGCTTGAGTCAAAAATGAAATTCTTATGATGTAAATTGTCCATGTTTTCATAATTTCATCATTAAAAAAATAATATTGATGACATAAGGATCACTTTATTACATCCATTATTCTTTTAAATCAAACCATTAATTATGGTTATGAAAAATGAATAACGTTATAATCATGGAGATTGTAGGTCGTATGTACGCATGAGTAAAGTATTTACTTTTCATTGATCATTACGGAAAGAAGGTAGGCACTATCTTATATGCCCAAATTTATTATAACATAATTAATATCATATTAATAATTTAAATATACTTAAATATATCATATATCTGATGGGTGAAAAAAAATCATATCACTCCATTAAGGTGATAGTTCACACGTACGCACGAACGAAGTTATCAATTCTCTAGGTAAGGATAGTAAGAACATAATTGAAATATTATTATTTTAAGATTATAAATATGTTATTAAATTTATATATCATCATTTAATTCATCATTATAACTAGGTTTTGTGGATTTTAATGAAAAAAAACTATATCAGTTCGTTAGGCGGTAGTACTCAGTACAAACAAACAAAATGTTCATTTCCCATTTGATTAAATTGGAAATGGATTTAGGTGATGATATTAACATAATAAAAACTAAATATTTTTACAATATTAGAGTTATCATATAATATTTTATGAATTATATTTAATGTATCTAGGAGAATAAATAGAATCAAAACCCTTAAAAATGAAACCTCTTCTTCTATTGATCACCTTTCAAAAAGACCGTAACAATGATAAAAAAGTGTTCTACCTAAAATAATTCCTAATGAATGTGGGGAAGGATTCTAGGAAGAATTTTAGTTCTATAATGGCTGAACCAAATGGTTCTTGATGTGTGGGTTATTAGATAAGTGTGGGTACCTTTTTATAGGAGAGTGTAGGGTCACCATTGGAAAATCCCAAAATAATTTCTTAAAATAAATTTATTTTCAAATCCTAATGAATATCACATGGGTTATGTAGAAGAAAAGATTAGTATAGATCTAAATACACTCTTACAATAATTTTGTCCATTTATTTTGTTTATTTGGACCTTATCTTTTCGATTTACCCTTAAATTTTCTATTTTAATTTTATTTATTGTAACAAAATTTTAAATATTAAGTGGCTATATATTTTACTTATATGGGTAAAATTTCCCATATTTGTACAAATAATGAACATTTATACCTTACAATAGTCACTTTTGTATTTTAAAATATTATTAGGAATTTTTAATATTTTAATAAATTATTATTTTTATAAAGTATCAATTTTACCAATATTGACACTATTCATGTTATTGAATTTAAATAAAATCAAAACAGAGAGATAACTTCTAAAAAACCATTTAACAGAATTATAATATGTCAAAGTCTGCTAAAAAATTGTTTATATCATCAAATATGTCATGACCCATCCCACGAAGCTCGTGTCATGATATACCCAAAGCCTGCCTCTCGAAAGCCAAAGGTTGGCGACTGCTGCCAAAGGCGTCAACCTGCAAGTGGGAGGAATTTGACTCAATACGTGTACAGACATGCACTCACAAAAAACCACAAAGCTAAAAGGTGATCAGTAAGTAATCAGAAATAAGATCACAACAGCAATTAAAGCACTATGGGGTGTATCTGGGCCGGTATACAAGCCCAACAAAAGTACTGAAAATAGCAAGGTAGATAGGGAGCCCCGAAGACTCTCAGTGGAAGATCTCACCTCATCACTAGAGTAGTAAAGCTTCTGGAAACCAATGTAGTATTTCCTTTCTACCTGGTCTAATTGGACCCCTCATAATCCTAGGCCACCAATTCCACCATCACAACATCCATCAGTTCCGTCTTCTTGAGAGCCCCTATCGAAACGTCGAATGTCAGCACCAGACACAACACGTATGGGTGAAGTCCATGTAGGTGTGAATAACGTATTAATAATTAGGGAACCCCAAGACCCTTGATGGCCTCTCAGAAATCCACAAAAGAAAAATACCACAAGATAACCATGAATTAAACCACAATGATAATGCATAGTCAGCTCTACGTAGGTATATGTCATTTCATATACAAAGTTCATCTAGATATACAGGTCTCATCCACAAAGAAACTAAGTCCCTGACCACAATCCATTTCTTGAATTTCCAATTAAGGCTCAAAGTTTAACTCAAGGATCAATAGTACACACTCCATTAACTGGTTATCCCTGATGGCACTCGTCTGTGAGATTTACTTCATCAGGTACAACTCAACCATTCCTAATAGAACATCTGAAAGGACGTGCTCTATCTGGAACATTCTATTAGAACTGCCTTAAGCTAACGACAATAGAGGTCTCGCATTCACAATATTGTGCCTGAGGCAAGACAAATGGAAACCAATTGATGAGGCTCACTCCTCAACAATGCGTTTAGTCGGGGGAGCACTACTCTAGTCTAACACATGATATTTCATTCTCTCCAGTAAGAAGTGTCACACACCTTAGTTTGTTGAGGGAGTACTAACTTCTACCATAGGTATCGATTAAATCAAGTAGAGGGGCCCTATTCTTATAGTTGTGTCCTATAGTCAAGGGAAATATTACTATATGAAGGACTCACTCCATTTCCCTACTCGGAGATGGGGGAGTACTACTCCATATGTGAGGACCCTCACCCTACCCGGTAGGAGAGTAAAACCCTTGTAGTTTGTTCATTGTGGGGGGGGGGGGTCTGCGCCCTAGTACTTCAGGGGTTTACCAAACCAAGGATGGAAGACCCGCACCCTGGCATGGAATGGGAGTACCGACTCTACAGTAGCACTATATAAGGATAACCCACACCCTAGGTTGGCAGGGGAGTACCTACTCCTAACAAAGAGAGCCTGCACCCTACACAGTAAGGGAGTACCGAACTCTATGTGAGTTATTTATGGAGGACCCGTTCCCTACTCTAATAGGGGAGTACTGAATCCAAATATAGGAAAACCAACTCAGATTAAAATGATCCCACACTCATGTCGTGGGGAGTCCTGTTGATACCAGAGCAGAAGTGTAAGGAATACTTGCGCCTTCAGTCATCAAGGGAGTATCCATCCTAACTCTCACTATAAAAATCACCCTTGTTCTACTCCTCAGGTTATTGGTCATACCTCAACCACCACGATGTACCACAAGGAGGTAACCTTATGATCCTTCATGTCATAAGGGTTCCAATGAAATAGACGGTACATCAACCGAAGACCATGTCTGAAAGTTATAGGCATTTTAGTAACAACGGCCTAGTAGGATTCGAGTACGATCCAATCTAGACAAACTTAAAATCTCTCCAAAATTTACGGGGATTACGTAAAAATTAGAACCTCTTCCTAAGGGTATCATCACCGTAGACGGTTGGTCAAATAGACGTCTGGTATAAAGGATATGCTTGTTTAAGCAAATTGGGCCATTAGTGGGTCTTGGTTCGGTCTGACACTGCCGACCTAACTCGGCCCACTGGGCCCAACCCGAAGGGTAAGGCTTTGCTCAGGTTGGTTAGACCTCGTCTGACATGCTGGGCTATGGGTTTGGCCTAGTCCACCCGGCTAAGCATGGACCATCGGGCTACAGAATCGCTCAGCCCGCTGGCACAACATGGGGGATCGCTCCCCTTAAAATGGTTGATGTCGTTCGAGCCTTCCATTTCATGGCACCAAGTGTCACCGCATCTCTTGGACACTCTATGGGGACCGGCCCACTATAGACCAATGGGCAAGAGTTTGCTCTCCTCTGTATCTAGATGTCACAACCTTCCTCTTCGGCACGCTGTCGCAGCACACCACCCAGATCAGTAGTGGCATCGTATGGGGCCGCACCTCCTGGTCGGTCCGCGTGGATTGGCCCACTATAGACCCACTGGCACAGGTCCACCCTCTTCCATGGATCGATGTCATGGACTTCCACAGAGGGTTGATGCCGCAGCGTGCCACCCTTCTTCAATGCGGCCGATGTTGGTCGGCCGCCCATTGTTTGCCAGAGTGCCTTCAGGCGTCGTCGTTCCTTTGAGGTCGACTCGTGCTGGTTGTGGCCTCCCTCAATCCCCATCCCACCACGTTCTGCCCTCATGTCACCGATTCTTCCGGTCTCCCACGTAGAATGAAACCATAACATGTTTGGTGGAGGGTCTGGGCCATGTTTTTTCGGCCCGTGCCCTCTACATTATCATTATAACATGGGAAGGATTATTATATTTAAAGAACTCCCATAATGAAACCTCGCATTATCCTCCCGCATTAAAGAGAAAAGCATTGGTCAACCTATTGGTCTGTTGACCAGTGTTATTCATAATATTCAATAATGGGGTAAATGGGGGAGGAAACAAAAATATAACCCCTACCTCAACTTCGTTGGAAGCTTCTGCAGATTAAGAACAATTGTTCATGTCCGAAGGTGTTCGTTGGCCCTCTCTATCGCCTGTCGATTCCTCCAACGTCCATCACTTGAAGATTCGTCCGAGGTTGGTGGAAGTCCACACTACACTTCGTTAGAGGTTTCCCTCTTGTGTGCTGGAAACCCATTCCCAAATTTTTTTTAAAAATAGGGGAGTAGAGGATCAATGCACTGTATAATTAATGAGGTTCATTAATGAGTATAATTAATGAACCTCTTTAATTATCTCAACGTTTTGGTTACACGTTCATTTAAATCTCCCAATAGTGTGGTTACAGAAATTATGTGTCAATCCATGAAATGGTTTTGATGTTGCAAAGTGGTCCCAACACTGTTTCTTCAATAGTTTCACAAAGAAAAAAGTAAAATAACCCAAAGTTATTTTATCATTTTTTTGTAAAGTCCAAAAATTAACTTTTTCGTCCGAATCTTTCCATTCAAAGTTAGGCTTCCCATAAGAAAATATCTGCACTACGGATTCAATGGTGACCTCATGTTATTAATCTGAGCACCGATTCAAAAGATAGAATTCCCTTCTCACACGTTAACTGAACGTACCCTAAAAAGAAGCTCATGAAACTATTAACGGTCACCCTCTCCCCACGCAGGTCAAGGTTAGGCTCCACCTAAGTGTAACATGACCTCATGAGCTCAACGGTACACTTGGATTGTAATACCCCTAGATTTTATGATAATTATTCTTTTTAATTTCATTGATGACTTTTGTCATACGCTTCACTAAGATTAGCATGCGCTATATGCAACACCGTATTAGCTTGCAGTATACACAACACTATTCTAGGCTTTTGATGCACACAATTTCAAGTTCTTTCGAATAAAATTAATTTTACACAACACCAAGTATAGATTTTGGTCAATGTATAATTGAACTATATTTTGATTATGTTATAAACAACACCAAAGGAAACATTCCCTACACGCAGCCCTGACTTGGCTTTCATTACATGCAAGGGCGACCTTCCTCAATAGCGTGTGTTGTACACAATATCGAGTTTCACTAAACATCATAATATTGTTATAATATTATTATGAACTATCCTTTATGAATATTATTAATTGTATTTTGAATTTTATAAAATTATAATTAATCTTCCACATTTTTTGGAATGAGGTATGAGAAAAAAATCAATTTTTTGAATAAAAGTCGTATTTTTCAAAAAATGTGGTTTTGCCGCCTTTTAATCACGCACCAATTTTAAATCTAATTTTTTACATGTTTATAAGATAAATTTTACAAAATATACTTCTTATTTTGAATCAAGATATTAAAATTTATATTGGATAATGTTTTGATATTTTTCTGACAACGTTCTTATTTTGATGAATAGTAAAAACAAGCTAAATTTTACTTAAAAAGAACTTTTTTCATCAAGATGATTTATATGATTAAGTTATAATAGTAAATTCTTTTAAAATATAAATAGAATATATTTTTAACTTTTAATATAATTTACATCATTAGCATTAATTTTACATTGAATTTATGGGTAAAAACATTTCAATCATTGAAAATGTTTTAACTTTTAAAACTCATTTTCTTAACAATGGGATTAATTTTAAATTAATTATTGAAACTTTTGTGTTTTGAATTTTGAAAAATCTATTCCATATTTGGATTAAGTGGGTCCAAATTATGTTAATAGGTACTTTTTTTGATGTTATGAATAGTAACTATGGTAATTTTTATTTACTAGAGTTAAAGGTAAATCGGGTAATTAAGGGTAAACATAATATTATAAAATTACCATAAGACCTTAAAAAATTATATTGGATGAATAAAAGTAGAAAAATATCATTTAAGGGTCGGAATAGATTCATTTCATGTACTTTTGATCATGAAAATGATATAATTATTATTAAAACCAAAGAAAGTGACAACATGTCACTCCCTTAAATCTTATAAGTGTAATAATTTTAATTTAGTGACAACCCTCAAAAAACATTAAATATAAATAGTTTCCAAGAATATAATAAAAATATCTACATCTTGAGAATTTATTTATAATTTTTAGGGATTAAATAATTATCATTAATGATGACACAATAAGTGATGTAGAAATTATTTTATTGATTGAAATTTCAAATAAATGATTTTAGAAATATTATAATAAATATTATAGGAACTAATTAATGTTCTACACAAATTTTCTAGATGAATATGACATGTTAGGAGTCTATTAAATATTTTGGTTTGAAAATATCCTATGTGTGGCTTTTATTTAAATACAATTAAATGAATAGTGTCAAAATTGACACTACAGTTTTTTTATAAAAATAATATATTATAAAATTGATTAAAAATCACAAAAATATTTAAAAATTATAAATTTAATTTCATACGGTCTAAAATTTCATAAATTACACAATTATGGAAAATTCACAACACATATATAATTATTTATAACAATTTAAAATTTAGAATATTATTACCACAAATAAAATTAAATAGATTAAATAAGGATAAATCAAGTTGATAAGGTTTAAAATAAATTACCAACCTGTATAAATCTTATTGATTGATGATATTACGACACTATATCATATAATCTTTTCATTTGAGAAATATTTAGTGGATTTTATGTGGGGTTTCAGTTTATTATAAATTAATATTTTAGAGGTTTCTAAAAGTGCCCCTCTCCTCTCTTATAAAAGGGAACCTTCTCCCTCTCCTCCTAACACCACTTTGAGCCTTCATGATCAGCCAAACCATGCCCATTTATCTTCTATACTTTCCAATAAACATTATAGAGGTCCTGGTATTTTTCAAAGGCCAACTTTAGTTCCCTAAGAGGAGGTTTAGAAGAGGTGAGTCGAAGAAGAGGTAATATCCTTGACCGATTCTTTCAAGTTCATTTCTTCTTCTACTTCCTATTATTTTGTTGTTTCATAATATATTAATAAAATAAGTATCACTCATATACTTATTTGTTATTATAAATATGATCCAACCCTATTTCACCTTCTATCCATCATACAGAAAACAAAATCACCACGCGTGCGTACGTACAGAATACCATCTCTATGTCGTGGTATAATCTATTTTTCCACCACCACCTTACATGGATGAGTATAATGGTTTAAAGAATAACTATATGTGTTTATTATAACATGATACTAATTCTGAGATATTATATCATCCACTCTAATCCCATTCAATAATTATGGGAATGATATCATCGCTCGTGCGTACGTACGGATTACCGTCTCCACGACGTGATGAGATTCATTCTCCAAGTTAACCATTAAATAATGATTATAAAGTATATATATTAAATAATCATGAAATATATGAAATATTAATGATAATGGATTTATTTATATGTTATTTACTTAATTCAATAAAATTTAATAAGGAAAGAAAAACAGAATTCATGTGTATGTACGGCCTACCGTCTCCATGAACAGTGTATTTCTTTCCATTTATTGATCTATTATATATATATATATATGTATATTCTGAATATATATTATATATAAATCATTTTTAACATTATGTAAGTAATTAATCATGATCTAATTAATCATATGAATAATTACAAGTCAAAACACGGATGATAAATGAAACGATTTTACCCAAAACACTACTTTCACATGGAATTGACAAATGAACAGGTAATATAAAGTCTTAAGTGAATAATATATGATATCATAAATATTATTATGGTTCTGTTACAAGTTATTAATATTTTTAAACCCACTATATTGGAGTCTCAGACACATACAGAAGAAATTGGACATTAGGTAAGGGAAAATTTTGAAAATCTTATTTTTATCTCAGATTGCTTATACGTTAGTATATTCTTGGGTTATATTTTTCATCCATGTCCATTAAAATGGGTTTCATAAAGTGTTTAATATTCATCCACTTATGTCTAAAGTCATTTCTACCCCTCTTTGACTTTTACATTATGTTATGGAATGAATCTTTCTTTTGTTTACCATACGATGAACTTTTTTGACTTTTCCGGCAAAAGTACGAGGAGAATGTTTTTTTAACTTATACGGCATGAACAGATTGTTATGGTTTCATAACGCCTAATTTTTATAAAGATTCATATATAATATTTCATGATTATTTTCAACAAAATAATTTTCTTTTAAAATTTCATGGCATTTTGTGAAAAGAAAATGATTTTGAAGAAGAAAGGGTATTTTTTTCAAGAATTAATTTCATGTTTTTTGTCAAAACAATTTTCCATATAAGATGAAATTATTTAGTATGATTATTTTTCAAGTATAATGTCACTATTATTTACATTGTTTGATTCTTCTTATGAATAAATGATATCGATTTGTTTTATATGAATTATGTTATGATGTGATGATGTTTATGAATCCCATATTATTCTTTAGGTTATGATGTATGATTTATGTTTATTTTGTGGCACATGTAATAATGATTTCATTATGAGATGGGTGGGACCTATATCTTCCTCCAATTCATTGGGTAAAGATTTATATCTCATGATATAGAAATGGCAGGAACGGAAAGTTAATCCAGTTTAGTGATATAGGACTAGAATGAGGAGTTAACTTGATTCAGTAAGGGACATTGTCCACTAAGATGGTCTTGGCAGCAATGCCTTGGCTACTATAGAAATCATATCATATGCATAATGGTTTTCCACAATTACATGTTTTATTCCCATGATATTTAATCATGATTGATTTTAAATTATGACCTATGCCTCATGTACTGCCATGTTTAATGTCATTGCTCAAGATTTTGCTATTTCAACATTATTTTCATGTTTTGAAGTTCAAATGAATGTGGTTTGTTTTATTTTCTCCATGCATACCCTTACTGAGCATTTGAGTTCACCCTTTATATTTATTCTTTTGCCCAAGATATAAAGAAAGGTTTTAGGTATGAAAACAAAAGGGGGTGATCGTTATGAGAGATGCTTATGATCTTTCACCATTATTATGATGGGATGATGTTTATGAAACCCATTTTATTCTTTGGGTTATAATGAATGATTTATGTTTATTTTTGGGCACAAGTAAGAATTATTTCATTATGAGATGGGTGTGAACTCTGTTTCCCTCCATTGCCTCAGGTAAATATTTATATCTCATGATATAGGCATGGATGGAATTAAAAGTGAATCTGGTTCAGTAATACAGGGCTGAAACTGCAAGTAAACCCGGTTCAGCAATGGACTTTGTCCACTACGATGGTATTGGAAAAAATGCCTTGGCTACTATGGAAATCATAACATGTTTATAATGGTTTTCCACAATTACATGTTTTATTCCCATGCTATGTTGTCATGAATAATTTTCTTTTAGGATCTATGCCTTATGTACTGCCAAGATTTATGGAAATTCTCAAGATTTTGATGTTTTATGTTGATGTTTTTACATTCAAATGTTTATGGATTGTTTTTATGTTCTCCATGTTTACCCTTACTGAGCATTTGAGCTCACCATTTTTATGTTTTCTTTTCCCCAAGATATCAATAATGGTATTAGGTAATAAAAAAAGGGGAGGATATTTATCGGAGATGTTGAAAATCTTTCATGATAAATAGTTGATTATGTTCCAAGATTCCGAAGACACTAAACTAATACGGTCTTTGGGCGTCTATTTTTGTTATGTATTAAGTATTCTTCATAAGTAAGGTAATGACTATATATGTCATGTTTGGGTCTCTATAGGGATTTTCAATCCATGTATCCATTTAGATGTTAATGATTTTAGAATTAAATAATTGTTACTTAATTATTTTATTTACGACAAAAAACTAACTTCCACTGGCGGCCCGCGTCGATGAACGGTAGTATTTACTTAAAAAATCATACACTCATGAGTTTAGTAGTGGTATCAGATATTTAATCTGAGTCACCATTTTTGAGTTATATACATTTAAAAAATACAATAAAGTTATTTAATTATTTTATTTACTGTTAGGACATTTTTGGGTTTTCTCACGGGGGGCATGCATCGGCTATATTTAAGTTGCGCCTAGGGTAAAACCACCATCGTGAACACAACGATGCCCTTGAATTTATGATCTAGGCACCTATTTAAGATGTATTCCACTTTTTGAGGAAAACTACTCACGCATTCTATTTAAATGAAAACATTTTTTCAATGGATCATTTCGGGATCATAGGTTATCGAAATCACGGGTCGTAAGATTTTTCAGTCTTGAAATAATTTCATATAAATAAAAAAATACATGTAATTTCTGAGACGGTACATTCTACCCACATTTAGACCTTTTGTCCCTAAAAATCCATGTCCCAAATTCTCATGAAGAAATTGGGTCCAACAATGATTCATGTGCTGCTTCCAAGCACAGGCCACGAGTCATTACTGAGATCAACAACTCCTATGTCCATCTCTTGCTAGGTCCAAATCATGCCACAACAGGAACATGTTTCATTAGAAGTGGTAAGTGGGAAAAATACTAAGCATCACGATACATCTTTAATCGTGGGGTCTAGTGGCCCACTTCCTAGAACCTCCCACAGCCTCACGAGAAGTCAAAACAAGACATAGCCACTCCCAATTGTGGAATTTCACTAAGTATGGATTGTTAGGAACCATTCCTCACTACAAAAAAACTTGTGGTTTAACTCTAACTCCACATAATGACTCATGCAGGACTCTTTATGAGAGTCTAGATCGTGCCGCCTTGTCTTTCCTCCCCCACCCCTTCGAAAAGGAAAGCCCTTATCCACTATGCGAATATACCACATTTCTTTACTAATATCATCTTTATGTTCCTGAACGGTAGTAGTCCATACCCAGATTGGCATCGTAAGGTATCGATGCTATGACTAAGAGATCCCAACTGCAACTCACAACTCCATGACCAAAGTAACACTATCTGTGGGTCTCCTCCATCAGGAGTCTCTAATAAAGAGGTTCAATTCCACGGTCCAACCGGAACTACAATGTCTCGAACAATACACCCAGAAATGGAATATTTATCACTTGTGTCTATTTAATAAGGAAAAAAAAAGATAAAGGTCGTACTTCAAACTTATCCTGTAGTATCATGGTCATGAGCCACCACTGTGTGCAGTGGTCCTTTCCCACATCCTCTAGCTCCCTATGCCTGGTGGGGACCACCCCATACTACCCGTCCAGCTCCTCTACCCCACCTGCCAACATGCGAAACGCCATGCTCCATGTGTTTCCTCTACTAAGGAGATTCGTATGTTAGCTCCCTCGCAGCAAAACGACGGGTTGGGAAATCTCTTGAAAGACTCCCCAATCCATTACAAGCGTAACACTACCTCTCATGTGGCTGATCTGCTACTTTGTGCTATTGTTGTGCCACAAAACCACCAATCTATGTCGGGCAGGGGTATTCCTCCTATGTCCTGATCATGAACCATTTGTTTGATAGCTCCATTAGACACCTCTACATTGTGACCTCTATCATAGGTCACATCCACCTGCTCCTCCTCCCGGAAGATCTCAACCACCAATGCTCATTCCAATACCCCATCTTGTGTCGGAATGCTGAGATGTATCAATGATTCACTAATTTTCCATTGTAGTCACTGTTTGAAGGTCTGATCCCTAAAGTAAGGGTCTCACAACATATCTACATAGTAGAGAGATAGTTCTGTGAATTTTGCTCAGTTCTCTGCTACCATCATACTGCCCTACCATAGGTGCAGCAGCTCTTGTATGTGTACAGAGCACAAACTCATTAAAAATAACACCACTCTAAAGATGTGTTCAAATTATGTCCATGTGAGGGTCTCCTTGTCATGAGTCTGAATCATCAAACTCTACCATCTTCCCACAATTCCTTGAATAAGGCTTGCAACCAGGACTGCCATTGGTTTGGGCAGTGTCCTCACTAGGCCGATAACACACGTAAAAGCCTCAGGACAATCCTTAGATACCTGAGGATCTGTCTCGCCACGAAACCTGAGAGGTATCTACCTTTAGAGAACATTTAGGGCCCTGAGGCTGTGAACATCCTCTGCCGGAACCTCCAGGATTAGATGCTGACCATCGAGTGGTGGTAGAACTAGTGCACCACTCGGTGGGAATATCTCAATCACTGGTCCCTGAACGGACGCCTCGCTGCTAGGTGGGCTATCCTCATGGCCTTGTATCAGGATCTTGGCTGGTCATCCATGTGGAGGCATCCTGAGATAGATCAATATGTACCATGGTTAGAAGGTTATATCTATAGAGCTAACTCCAGAAGGAATATTGAAACCACAACCATCAATACAAGATTCAAATTCCCTTGTTTTCTCTGAAACTAGTGTTTCCATGTATTGAGTCAGGTAACAGGAGTATAAAGTCCTGGTGTATGGATACGTCATCCATCTCACAAACACTAGATTCCCTGACCTAAAATCCAAACATTAAACACTTTACATTGTTGGTCATAGAAAAATAGGTGACCCTTTTTTCATTGAGGTAGAACCAACCCCCCTCTAATATCACCTTCTCACGACCCGTCCCTCGGGGACCATATCGTGGCATACCCCAATCCCACCTCTCGAAGTCCATGGTGTGGCGGCTAGCACCGAAGGAATCAACCTACAATTATAAGGTATTTTCCTAGATTTCTGTACACACATGAACTCACAAAAAACCACAATGTTGAAAGCTGACCACTATGTAATTGGAAACCAGAGTACAACATCAAGTAAAGAACTAAGTGGTGTAACCGGGCTAGTATACAAGCCCAACAAACGAACTGAAAACAACAAGGTACAAAGGGATCACCGATGACCGTCTACAGAAGATCCCACCTGATCACTGGAGTAATGAAGCTACTGGAATCCAATGTAATATGTCCACTCTTCCTAGTCCTATTGGACCCCTCCTGGTCCTAGGCCACCAAGTTCACCATTGTAACATCTGTCGGTCTCGTCATCCTGAGCACCCCTATTGAAACGTCGAACGTCTACACCATACACAACACATGCAGTTGAAGCCCATGTAGGGGTGAGTAACTCAGTACTCAGTAGGGGACCCCAAGACCCTCTATGGTCTCTCAGAAATCCACAAAGGAAAAATACTTCAAAATAACCACAAAGTAAACCACAAAGATTATGTATAGTCAGATCTACTCAAGTATATGCCATTATATATACCTATGTCATCCAGATATACTTTTCTCAGCCACAAATAAATATAAGGGCCCAACCTCAATCCATTTCCAAGATTTCCAAAAGAAGTCTCAAAGAGTAACTCAAGGATCAGGAGTACATGCTCTATGAACTGGCCATCCTTGATAGAACCCGTCTGAGAGATGTACTCAATCAGGTAAAAATGAACCATTCCAAATAGAACGTCTGAAAAGACATTCCCCATCAGCAACATTCTTCTAGAAAATCCTCTAGTGACTGAAACTAGAGGTATTGTAGTCACAATCTTGTGCCCGAGGCAAGACCAAGGGAAACCATGTGAAGAGGCCCACTCCTCGACACTACGTTCAGTTGGGGGAGCACTGCTCCAGTCTAACCCCTGATATCTCAGTCACCCTAGTAACAACTGGCCTACACCTCAGTCCGTCGAAGGAGTACTAACTACTACCATGGGTATTGATTACATCAATTGGAGGAGACCGCACCACATAAATGTGTCCTTCAGTAGAGGGATCTCCAACTCCTGTAAAGGACCCGCTCCCCATCGCTACTCGAAGACGGGGGAAACTACTCCATATGTGAGGAACCATATCCAACCCAATAGGGGAGTAAAAATATGGTTTATTTTTCACTATGGGGGACTCGTTACCTAGTATGTTAGGGGAGTACTGAACCTAGGCTAGAGGAACCGCACCCTAGCATGGCCGGGGAGTACCGACTTTGCTGTACCGGGTCCCTACCCGATAGGGGAGTACCAGACTCTATGTTAGTTAACTATGGAGGACACGAAACCTACTACAATAGGGGAGTAATGAATCCAAAGATTAGAAAACCATATCCAAGTAAAAATAACCTACACTAATGACGTGGGGATTTCTGTCACTACTGGAGTAGAGGAGTAAGGAATACTCACGCTTTGAGTCATCAAGGGAGTATCCATCCTAACGCTCACTACAAGAAACAAACTAGTTCTCCATCATAGTATATAATTTGACCTAATCCTCCATAAATATCCCCAAGGAACTAACCAGATGATCCCATATGTCAAAAGGGTTCCAACACAACAGACGGTGTGTCAACCAGACACCCTGTCTGAAAGTTATAGGCATTGTAGTGCCAAGGGCCCGGTTAGATTCAGGTACGATACAACCTGGCCAAACTCCAACATTCTCTAAAATCCACGTGGAGTATCTCAAAAAGACTAACTCATCCTCAGGGTTCTAGGGATACAGACAGTCTGTCAAACAGGCATTCAGTTTAGGAGATACACTCGTTTAAGAAAACTAGGCGGTAAGTGGGTCTGGGTCAGGTTCGGCCCAGCCCACCCATATGGGTGCGGCCCATCATGTTGCGAAATAGCTCGGCCCACTGGCCAAGCACGGGGTACCGCTCCCCTCCGGAATGGCTGAAGTCGTTCTGATCTTCAATGACATGACACCAGGTGCCAACGTATCTCTTGGCCGGTCCATGTGGACTGGCCTGCTACAGACCTGTGGGCAAGGCTCTGATCTCCAATGGAGCACAATGTCGTGGCCTTCCACCACGGTGTGCCGTCGCACCACACCGCTCAACTTCGCAGTGGTGTTGGATGGCATTGTCCTTCCTGACCAGTCTGGATAGAATAGTTTACTAAGGAACCACAGGCACAAGTCCACCCTCCACCGCAGCTCGATGTGCAGCCTTCCACCAGGACGTGCCACTACAGTGTGGAACCCTACATCAATGTGGCCAACATTGGCTGGCCGCCCCTTGTCTTTTGTGGCACCTTCAGGAGTTTTCATTCCTTTGCAATCAGAAAGTGATGGTCGTCGCCTCCCTCTGTCACTGGTCCCACTGTGTTCCACAGTCATGCCACCGCTTCTTCCAGTCTCCCAAATAGAAAGCAACCATAACAGGTTCAGTAGAGGGTTTTTTCCTTGTTCGTCCGGACCACGCACTCCGCATTAGCATTATATCATGGGAATTATTTTAAGATTATAAAAACACCCATAATGGAACCACGCATTATCCTCTCGCATTAATGACTGAAACATGGGTCAACCTATTGGACGATTGACCTGTGTTCTTCAAAATATTCAAGAATGGGGTAATAATGAGAGGAATCAAACATATAACCCCAACTCCGAGTTCGTTGGAAGCAGATGTGGATGAGGAAGAAGTGTCAACATCCGAAGGTGTTCATCGGTGCTTGTCATTTCCTATATATTCTTCCAACATCCATCGCTCGAAGATTCATTCTAGGTTGGTGGAAGTCATCGCTGCACATTGTCGGAGGTTCCCCTCTTGCATTTCGAAAACCAACTCTTGAGCTTTGTCTAAATAGAGGGGAGGAGAGGATAAATGCACCACACAATTAATGAGGTTCGTTAATGAGAATAATTAAAAAACCTATTTAATTATATAAATGGTGTTGTTACACGTTCATTTAAATCTTATAATGGCGTGGATATAGAAATTATGAGTCAATCCATCTAATGATTATGACATATTACTATTGTCCCAACACCATTTCTCAAACGGTTTCACAAAGGAAAAAAATAAAATAACTAAAAGTTATTGTATTATTTTTTGTAATTTCTAAAAATTATATTTTTTATCAGACCCTTGACGGTCGAAGATAAGATTCCCATAAGAGAATCCTAGCGTAGCAGATTCAATAGTGCACTCATATTTTTTATCCGAGTACCAATTCAGAAGATATAATTCTTCACCTGCACGTTTACTAAATTTACCTTAAAGAAGTTAAAAAAATTATTAACTATCACCCTTAAACCACACCGTTCAAGGTTAGGCTTCTCCTACAGGTAACATGAGTTCATGAGCTCAATGATACTCTCATATTTTCTATCCATGTTTCTGTTTAAAAGTAATGTATTTTACAATAAAATAATTGTTACTTGTTAATTTTATTTTTGGAAAAAAACTAACTTCCACTAGAAGCCCATGCCTATCAATGTTAGTATATTCCCAAGGAAATCATATACTCATGGGTTTGGCAGTGGTTTTGGATTTTTAATCCGTGTCACCGTTTCTGAGTCATAAGCATATGAAAAATAAAATGATTTTATTTAATTATTTTATTGACAGTTATGCCATTTTTGGGTTTTCTCACAATGGGCATGCACTGAGTAAATTTAAATCACTCCAATGTTAAATCGACCCTCTTGAATGAAATAGTAACCTCGTATTTCTGATCTGCACACCCATTTATGCGTTATTCCATTTTTTCAAGAAAACTACTCACACACACTATTTAAAGCTAAAATGTTTTTAATGGATCATTCCAAGCACTCCAGGCATCGAAATCACATTCTGCCCGATTTCACGGTCTCGAAATAATTCCATATAAGAACATTCACACGTAATTTCTAAGACATTACAAAATATTTCAAATTATATTTTTTTAATATTATTAGTATCAGTTGTTTGATTCTTCCTTTAATAAGTCCACTATTGCATCATCATTGTGTCATAATTAAATTTAATTAGTTATTTCCTAAAAATTATAAATAAATTACCATGATGTTGGTAATATTTCAATATTTTTAATTACTGTTTATAGTCATAGATAACACTTTTATGACACCCTATTAAAAAAATTTAGTAATACGAGGCATGTTTATGGTATATTTATTTTTACTTTAAATAAAATTTAGTAATGTCATAATCACTCCCAAGTGGCCTAAAAAGGCCAAAATTTCGGATCAATTATTTTATTGGTTAGAAATACTCATGCAATAATATTTTTATAGGTATTATGGTAGTTTTATATTATTATAATATTATTTTTACCCTTATTTACCTGATTTTCTCGTTAACCATGGTAAATAAAATACTAATGTTATTGTTCAAAAAACGATTATTTTTATCCTATTTGACCAAATATCTCATATATATTATATATATGTGTGTCATTTTTTGTAAATTCAATTCATAAAAGTGGAAAAAACTAAATTTAATGTTAATCTTGTTCTCAGAATGAGAAAATGTGTTTTTAAGTAAAACATTCAAAAGTTCACATAGTTTTCCTATTAAATTTCAATATGAAATTTCACCCAATTAAATAAATTAAGTTAAATGATAAAAAATTAATATAATTATACTTTAAAACAATTAAAAGCAAAATATAAATGTATAAAAAAATTTGAGGAAAAAAGAACATTTTAATTAAAATGTTGTGTTTTTACTATTTAATAAAAATGAATTTTATGAGAAAAATACCCAAATTCAACAAAAGTAAATTCTGATCTCTCCCTTATAGTGAAAATTTTATTTTTCAAAATATGACCAATAAAAGTGTTAAAACCAAATTTAAAATGGGTTCTCCATCAAAAGGAGGTAAAAATATATTTTTAGAAAAACACTCATTTTATCTGTAAATTTATATTTGTACTTATATAATGTCTAGAAAACACATAAGATGGAATTTAAATATTATATGGAATTAATATTTCATTAAAATTATCTAAAAAGAGTTATTTCATTATTTTATAAACACAATTATTTCCACTAAAAATGTTTTTCCTGAAAACACATCCTTTATATTTAATTTGTTTTTATTTACATTTCTCATTAATTTTCTATCCAATGAATCATTATATAAACATGTGTAAACGAAATTTTTATAATTTAGTTAATATCAATCATTCCCACCATTCGAACATAAATGTGATAAAAATAACATAAAATAACAATTTTAATGATATGTTATTTTTCGGTATAACTCTTTCTTGTGTGCAACATAAGATTTCTGAGAAACCCATTGTTGTGTGTCAAGTATACATAAGAAATAGAATCCATTTTAAACTATAATTACTATCTAATTCATATATATTAATAAATATACAAAAATTATTATTCTATAATTACTCGAGATCTTACACTATTGGTTAGAGACCCATGTACACGCATCTTGATTGGGTGAGTATGACTCACATGAATTATGCATACTTTTGTGTGAATGGATTTATTAATGAAAGGATTTATATATTTAAATAATAAATAATAAATTATATGTATTTTTTTCTATATAACGTCATGGAGAGATTATACTCATCTAAAATGAGGTATTTCTTTATTAAATGGTTATGTGGATCCTAGTGATGGATATGTTTAATGAAAATAGTGTTATTCCTTTTTCAAGTTATGCATAAGTACCCTTTATGGTATGGTTTGATAATTTTATGCCCGATTTATAACACGATTAGTCTATGGTGTTCCTAAGGGTGTATATGAGGAAATCAGTTTGGTTTCGTGATATTTCAACAATATCCTCTATAAATTTTTCCATTTAGCTTATTAGAGGTATACTACTCAACTAAACTGGGTAATTATACGAAACACATGTGGGGATATATATAAAGGATTGAGATATATGATTAGGCTAGGATATATTGAAAGGTATGTGATCTTTGTATCACGGTTGGGTGGTTGGGAAAGATTGGTAGAATACTAGGCTATATGGTTCCTTGATTCATTTTTAGTAATGGTGTAAAATTATTGGTAGATTATAATGGATTTGGAATGATTCTTTTGTAGTGGGTGATCATGTGGTTAACCTTTTTATGGATGATATTACTTGTCATATTAGTTGTGACTAACATTTAGATGGGGAATGGTCAACTGTTTATGCATGGGAGCATGTGTTAGATGGGACGTGACTCATGGGAATGAGATATAAGTTGTTTTATCATGTTATATGGGAGTGTAAAACCACATGGTGTAGTTAAGACCAAGGTATTTAGTTATCAAAGAACCTATGAGACGTTTCTTGGTGGATTAATATATATATAACTCAAAACTATTTTTCTTCTTTTTCAATTTTTTCATAGGAATTCAAATAGATTATGAAATAAGTAAAATAAGATAATAATTAAACCAAAAATGTTATTCATTAATAATATAACATTACAATAAAATTTCACTAAAATAGGTATTTCACAACATAGATAATTACACAACATATACTATTAAATCCTCTAAAAGTTAATAAAATAATAAGAGACAATAAATATAAAATTGTAAAATATTAAACGCTTGTAGAATTGATGGATTATCTTATCCCTTGGGGATCAACAATTCCAAAAGAGAACCTATAATAAATAAGAAAACCCTAAAATGAGATAAAATATTGTGAGATCTAAAATGGAAGCTATTGAAATGAGAAGTGTGGATTAAGATGTTTGAATGGAATGAATAACATTTGAATTGTTATATATAGGAATGAAATATGGTCATTATATCTATTCATTGAAAAAATGGCCATTTGAAAAAATTTCCTTGGAAATATTTTTATCCGATGTACATTTATCTAATAAAAATACATAAGTTGAATATTATTAGAAGTACATTAAAAAAATACAATTCATGAATAATAAATAACAAATAAAAAATTTAATATGAAAGTATTGTATATATATAAATATATTTAATACATATTATTAATGATATTATAAATATATTGTATGATATTATTCAATGTAAGATATTAATATCAATATATTAGTAAAATCAAAAATTTTGAATATAAATAATTGAATTAAATACTGGATATTATTTAATATAACATAAAAATTTTGTCAAATAACTGTATTTATTTAAGTATTTTATAATTTTTTCCTAATGAACTAAATGGACCGCTTTGTAAATATTATATTCACATTCATAAATTTTAAATTGATAATAAATAATACTAAAAGCATAAAATTTACAAAATGGACATTTTTATAATTTTTTTTTTATTTTTTATTGTCACATAAAAAATAAAATTAATACATTTTATAATTTTAATTTATAAAAATTAACATAATATTTGATTTTATGATCTCCAAATTGTCTTAAATTGTTTTTTTGGGAATTATTTTAAGTAGTAATTTTTTAGATAAATAGTTAAAACATATTTTTTTACCAAAACTATAACATGTATTATACAAGAAAGAACTATATGTTTAGAAAATATTTTGAATTGATAAAATATTTTCTTAAGGATTAACAATGTTAATTTTTAAATACTATAAAATCTATTTTTTAACATCTTATGACCTTAACTACTATTTTCCAATAAATGTTGTTAATTTCGGTCTTTTCGTTTAATTGAACATTATTTGGTAAATTTTGGTTTCCTATTTCCTTGAATTAAAAAAATTTAATAGAATAATTTCTCTCATGATAATCAAATACATTGATAAATTTATCCTAGAGGTAAATATAAATTTTAAAACACATTTTTTCTTAAAAAAATATGTTTTTACATGTTATATGTGCTATTATTAAAATTAAATTTCTATGAATTTTAGAAATTTAATCAAATAAATTGAATTTAATATTTTTAATCATAATTTTCAAATTAAATAATTAGGTAAATTTCATTTTGTGGTATAAAATTAAGTTACCATGTTATATATTACTTACCATAGTAAAACAGTTTATTTTTCAAACAATAATACTTTTCTAAATATATTTTATTTTTTTTAATTAAAAGAAATTTATTTTAAATTAATACTATAATTTTAATTTTATACATATATAAAAATTATTTAACCCTCATTTAATTTATAATATATGTTAAATATTATTAATAACATCTAACAATTAAAACAAATTTTTTCTACAAAATTGGTTTTTCAACATATTATATGTTTTAATTTAAAATTTAATTTTATCTTTAATGTAAATTCAATAATATAAAATTGAATAAAAAATTGTATCTATAATAATTAAATTTCTTAATAATGGTCATCTTAATTTTTTAATGATAAAATAATTTCCATGGATAAAATTTAAATCAACATTAATAAGTATTAAAATGGGTAAACAGAAGTGGCTCAAATTTTTATAAATCAATTTCACGTTTAAATATTCGAGAAAAACTTTTTAATTTTTAAAATTCATACCTACATGCCTCAATATCATATATCCACCTAACTCACCTAACACCCAAGGGATACCATTATATCTTTATACCTAACATTAGTTTCCATGAAAATCCCCTATTTTTCAAATATAAATGGATCTCACTCCCACCAAATCTCCCATCCCTCTTCACCACAATGTAATTGATCATGAATTCAAATTAAAAATACCTTATATAAATCCTTCCCAATGAGTTCTTGAGATTCAAAGGAGTCTTATGTATGCTTTGGGAAGAGACTTATCAAGGTAAGGGTTCTCATCCTCTTTTTTATTCTAGTACATATTTTATGATAATACCATTTATTTTATATATTTTTATCCTTTAGTGTGTTTATAATTGATCCTTTACTATCTGAGTGATTAAATTTTAATTATAGTTTGCCATTATCCCTCATTTAGTCAATTTAATTTCCTTTTTTACAGCCTTCATATTGTCAAAATCACTCATTGATTCTCTCTCTCTTCTTTTCAATTACAAATTTTGCACTTTTTATAATACCATTAATTTCCAAGTGATTATGCTTACACATTTTCATAATCAATCCTTTAATATTTTAATGAATTTGTATTCATGATAAACTACCTTCACAATCATTAAATACAATCCATAATCCCTTTTATATATTTATGGTGTTGCCGAAGTCACATCTTGGTTTTCCATGTCACATTTTCTTGATGTAAAACATTTTATTTCTATTCCAGTATTTACCCATGTTTATGTAATCAATCCTTTTTATCCAATTGAATAAATATTTCTAAGAGACTACCATTACTTATCATTAAACCTATTAAAAAATCCTTTTGTATACTCTTCGTGATACTAAAATTAATTATTCATTTTCCATATCATATCTTCATGTTTTATATACCCAACTATAATATCATTAGTGGATATCCATAGGGATGTACATTATTTTATTGATTGGTTAATTATATGTTTAAAAACCACATTTAATACTTTTGGGTTAAAATGATACTCTCATATGATCTTTGATCGATGTTGCACACATAATGATTGGCATGTGAAGGTTGATTCCTGATAGAGCTCTAATAAATAGGGTAAATAATTGATCTTTGGAGATAAAATATTAATGATACCATGGTTTCATACATTGGTATTGTTTTATGATTCCTTGGTGAAAAACCTTGGCAATATCAATAATGAACCCTAGTAGTACCCCAATGCATTGGGGAATGAATTAATCTCTTGAGATGACATATTCATTATACTTTGGCATCATGAATTGGTAATGTTTTATGATACCTTGAGGAATAACCCTTGTAATATTATTATAAGACACTTTAGTAATGAAATTTTGTGATATTTTTAGTCATTTCCCATGTTTATGTTATATAAACATTTATATGTGGTACATCATGTACTTATGATTATTTTATTCATTATGTTCTTGTGATCATGTTATGACTCTTCTCCTTATGTTTTGTTCTTATATTATGGGTTATGTTTTACTCATGATGTTAATTTATGTTTTTTTTATTTTTTATCACTTACTAGGATTTATGATTTCCCCTTATATTTAACAAATATCCCCCAGAAATCCAATGTAGTGTGGTGATCTATTGTGGAATAATAAATAACTATATCAAGATATTTATATTTTTTTATGTCTTATTATGTGAACAAAGTTTTCAATGTATTGTGTTCCTAGTTCCAAGACACTGATCCTCAAAAGGCCTTGTAGAAATGATCAGTATAATAATTTATAAGGAATTATGTTTAAAAATAATTTTGATATTGTGGTCATTATTATAGGAATCAGAGTAGGGATTAATTATTTTTTGAAATTATGAATAGAAAACTCAATTGAAAACCAAAGGGATAATTATAATGAAGATGTATAAGTATTGTAAAAAATGATAAAATTATTTTTAATTAGAGTATGTGGTTTCCTGGAAAATACATCTCTGGAGGGATACAGGAATGTGGTTGTTGCTATGGAATATATTCACTAATGGTAATCGCCCTAAAAATATCTAGTATAGAATTGAATCAATATCAAGTCTAGTGCACAAGGATTCTTCTTAACACTACACAACTGGAAAGAAACTTCTTGGGAATATTCTTTGGAAATTCACATTCTCTTTATGAACTGTTGTGTGGGTTTTGAACATATTTTGGTAAGGTAATATAATAGAAAAATGATCATGGATAACATATATTAATACATATATTTTTCTATTTTAAGGTAAATATTAATAAATAATTTATTTTATATATAAATTATATTCTTTTAGATCATAGATTTTAATTATTTTTTTTATTTATAATATTAAAAGAATGGTCATTATAATTTTGGGATAGTTATTCATGGAATTTAGTTAAAACGTATGTGAAATTCCAACATGAAGAAATATATATTGAACTGATAATTATTTTGATTAAACTAAAATATAATGTTATAGTTCTAAATTATACTTCCTTTAGAGGTTTAGATTCTTCATGAGATCATTTATGAAAATTCCCATATGATTATTCATCACTCATATCAACTTGATTTTGGTTTTTGTAATTTTTGGGGCTTGGAGGAACAAAATAAAAATGTATTTTTTGATCAATGTGGATATTTTATCAATGATAAATCTAATCAGATGGGATACGGAGTGATAAATTTTGTGATTATAACAAAATATCTATCAATAATTGTGATTAATTACGTGGACATGGTTGAATTCCCAAACAAACCAAAGAATATAAGGATAGAGTCTTAAGGTAGTTCGAGTGATGAAGATGATGAAGGAAAGAATGTTAATTTTTTTCATATAAAATATATGGAAATAATCACCAAGTATAATTTGAAAAAGAGACTTGGAGATGATTTTTGTATGAAAAAGGAAGGAGTAGATAAAACTATTGTTAAGGGATAAGGAATATGTTGGATAAAATAATGAAAGGAAAAGATGTGTTTTCAAAGTCTTACTTAAGATACTAAGTCAGACAAATAATTGGGAAATTTATCATGAGATGCTCAAAATTTTAAATACCATTAAATAATGTTTTTAGTGATTGAAAATTAAAATTTTGAGAACATGATTAATTTAAGGGAGGGAATATAACACACTAGGTTTTTAAAAATAATACTATTTCCATTAATAATATGTTTATAATTCAAAATTTTACTTTTTTCCCTTATGTTCAAATGAATTGAAATAGATTATTAAATAATTAATATAATATAGGGATTAACAATATAAAAATTTATTCATTTATAATAAAATATTATAACCTAAGAATAAGAAAATAATATTACACACCATGGATTATTACTCACCATTAATTACTCTATCCTTTAAAAATGATTAAATTAAATGGTTAATTTTTTTGAAAAGAATGAAATATTCAACACTAGGTGAATGATTATATTATATTCTCCCTTAATAATCATGAATATCCAATGACAATATATAACAAGGAAGAATGTCCTTAAAAGAGAATCCATATTGTGAGATCTATAATGAAAAATACGTAAATGAGAATTGTGACTTAAAAACTGTGAATAGAAAGAATATGTTTATTAATACAATATATAGGAATGAAATCATTCCATTATTAATATGGTTATTGT
This sequence comes from Viscum album, assembly GCA_963277665.1. Classification (NCBI taxonomy): domain Eukaryota; kingdom Viridiplantae; phylum Streptophyta; class Magnoliopsida; order Santalales; family Viscaceae; genus Viscum; species Viscum album. Next base: position 184,007,933 of record OY728133.1, on the reverse strand, counting down.
ATATACATGTATCCAATAGTCATACTAATTTATTGTATTTTCAGTATAAAATTTAAAATAATAAAATTCTTGAATAATAAATAATTAAATAAAAATATAATATTCAAATATCATATATATATATATATGCATTACATATTATTAATTAAATTTTAATTATTAATTTATGGTATTATTTATACAAACAAATTTATATAAATTGACTAGTAAATTAGAATTTTTGGAATAGAAATAATTTATTTTAATTGTAATAATTCTTTAATATAAAAGTAATATGACTTCCAAATATATTTTTTCCCTCAAGTATTACAAATTTTATCTAAATAAATTAAGTAAATGAATTTTTAAATAATATATATTCATTATTTTAATTATAAATTGATGTGAAATAATATTAAAAATACATAATGTTAAAAATAGATATTTTTCCAAAAAAAGAAGTTTTTATTATTTTTTATTAAAAATTAAAAAATAAATTTAATTTATTTTTAATTTGAATTAGATAAAATAAAAAATAATACTTTATTAGATCATAATTACATTATTCTGGTTTTTTGGAATTTTTCTCAAATAGTCGATTTTTATATGAATGGTGAGAATACAATATTTTTTAAAAATAATGTAACCATTATTACATAAGTAAACCCAAGAAATTTATAAAACATTTTTAAATGATAAATTTTTTAAGGTGTAAATAAATGTATTTTTAAATACTACAGATCATAAGTTTAACATTTTATGAACATATTTAATATTTTCTAATAAATTTGATTTTGGTACTTTATTTTTATAAAACATTTTTAGGTAAATCTTTGTTTTAGATTGATTTGAAATCTAGATAAATTTTAATTTTTTTAGAATAAAATAATTTATATCTTGAAAATAAAATACATTGATAATTTAAATCTATAATAAAATTTTATTCTTAAAAATAAATTTTTTCTTGAAAAAATATTTTTACGCATTTCATTCACTAGTCATAAAATTATATTTTTAGCACTTTTAGAAATTAAATCAAATAAAATTATTTTTATATTTTTAATAAAAATTTTAAAATAAGTTAATAAGGGAGATTTTATTTTTGGAATAAAATTATGTTACTAAGTTAAATATTAGTTACCCTGGTAAAATAGTGATTCTTTCAAAGAATGATACTTTTAAAAATATTGCCTATTTTTTAAGAAAATTAATTGTATCTATTTTAAATAAATACTCATATATGTTTTTTTTAAATTTATTAAAATAAATTATCACTTGTTTAATTTATAATTAATGTTAGATAATATTATTAACACCTAACATATAAATTTACATTTTTCTACAAAATTGTTTTTTATACATTATATGTTTAATTTTAAAAGTTAGTTTTCACATATTTAGAAATTGAATTAGATTAAATGTAAAACAAATTATGGTTCATCATGCAAAAATTTTGAAACAAGGATCACATTCTATTTTTTATGATTAAATAAATACCATGATTAATATTTAAATCAATATTAATAAGTGTTAACGTTATTAATCTAATGTGGCTAAATATTTACTAAATAAATTAATCCATTAGAAAAACTAGAATACCTTTATTATTTTGTAAATTCCTAACTACATTTCTCAACAAAATTTCCTCACCTAACTCACATAACTGATCTAACACCCATGTGGTACCATTCTAACCCCTTAACTAAAATTAGTTTCCTAGAAAACCACATTTTTTACCTATAAAATTAGCTCTCACCAACCTATTTTTTAATCCCCCTCAACCCCAAAGGAATGGATCATGAATTACTCAACCATATTCCGCTATTAAGACCACCAAAAAAATTTCTATGGTTATAAGTACTCCTACCCATTATTTGACAAGATACTTATCATTGTAAGGGTTCTCCTCCTCCTCCCTTTAAATTAATTACTTATTTTGTGATGAAACCTTTTTATTTTTATATTATTATTCATCCATGTGTTCATAATAAATAATTTACTATAGAAATAATTATCTATTAATTAGATATTTCCCTTCTCTATCATTAAACCGATTTTATAACCCCTTTTGTATAGTCTTCATGTTACCGAATAACTCATTGATTCCCCCCCCCCACCTCTGATTTTAAATTCAAGAACATCCTTTATTATAATACTTCTTATTTCCATGTCATTGTCCTTCCACATATTATTAATCAATCTTTTCTATAAAAATTAAATACTATTTGAATAAACTACCTTTATCACTCATTAAACTAACTCCATAATCCATTATAAATACTCATCATGCTACAGAAGCAATTGATTGGTTTTCCATGTCACATAATCTTATAAAAATCCTTTTGATTTTCATGTTATTATATTCCCATGTATTTATAGTAAATACATTAGTATAAAAATGATGCACAATTGATAAGAGACTACCATTCCCTATCATGAAACATATTCCATAATCCTTCTGTATATCATTCATGGTGCTGAAATCATTCCATGATTTTCTTTGTCATATCATCATTTTCTGAATTCCCAACTCTAATATCATTCAACGGTATTCATATAGTTGTATCATTATTTTATTGATTGTAAAATTTCAGTTTTTAAACCCACATTCCCTACTCATGGGTTAAAATGATGTGTTCTTATGATCATCGATTTATTAAGAACACATAATTATGGATATATAAAGAATGCTCCCACATATCATTCTAAATAATTGGTTAAATAATTAATATATATATATATATATAATTAATATATTAATTTGGATTCATATCTCATGTTTTTTTATGATACCTTGGTGAAAAAACATGGTAATATGATGGGTGCACCCTGATAGCACTCTGATGTATTTTATAGATAATTAATCTTTTGAGATAACATGTCCTTGATACCTTGAAAACATACCTTGGTAATGTTTTATGATACATTAGTGAATAACCTTGGTAATATTTTTTTTATTAATCCTTAGTGAAGAAATTAGGAAATATACTTAGGAATATGTCTTGTTTATATTGTTACCACATTACCATGTGTTTTCTAATGTACTTAAGATCATGATATTCCTAATTCTACAATGATCATGTTATGAATATTTCTTTTTTGTTGATTTTATATTTTTATGAATCATGTTTTATCCATGATGTTTATTTTCACTCTATTTTAATTATTTTTCACTTACTAAGATTTATGATAACCTATTTCTTTTAGAAAAGGACCATTGGAAATTGTATGATGTGAGGTGATCATGGACATCATAAAAGAGAAGTATTTAAATATAGTTAAACGTTTTCTATATTTTCTTATAAGCTCCATATGTGATATATATTATGTTCCATGTTTTCAATAAACTAAACCTTGAAAGGACCTAATGAAATGATCCATGTAATGATTTTTTAAGGAATTATGTTTAAAACTATTTATGAAATTGTGAGTCATTATAGTTTGTATCAGAGTAGGATTTTATAATTTGGGTCGTTAGGTCTAGAAAACATTTTTGAAAACAACAGTGATAATTCTACGATATAATTTTATTTAAAGAAAACTTACTTAAATTTTTATTATGTGTATAGTATGTTTTTTCCTTGTAAATGAATCATTTTATTTAAACTGGAATGATGAAGCAGTTATAGAACAGATTCACCCATGGGTAATCACCCATAAAAATTAAGGTTTATAATTGTATCAATCTTTACTCGGGTGCAAGATGAGTTCTCCAAATACTGCAAACTTGGATAGACACTCCCATGGGATATGTAATGGGAATTCACATTCTCATTGTATACCATTATGAAGGATTTGAATATATTTCAGCATGATTTCCAAATGGGAAAATGTTCATTATTAAAATAGATTAAATCATAGAAATTCATAATTTATTGTATATATTAATTGATATGTTCTTTTATAGATAAATTATATGTTGATTTTTGGGATGAATATATTTAAATTATTTTTGGGTTTAAAATATTTTAATAAACCTCATGATAATATTAGGATAATTATTTAAGGAATTCAGTTAATAAGATTGGTAGAATCCAACATAAATAAACCTAGATTAAACTAATAGTAATTTAAGTTAAACTAAAAGATATTATTAATATTTTATTAAATAATTAATTTGAGTATGAGTTTTTCATTAGATAATTTATGATAATTACTTATTGATTATTGATCACTAATTTTAACCAAATTTTTTATTTTATTAATGACAAAAATCATGATGTAACCAATTTAATAATGGATATCATTGTTAATGTGGATTTGTTACCCAAGAGAAACCTAACTAGATTTCCATGTTTGAAACCCACATTCCATACACATGGGTAAAAATTATATGTTCTTCTTTTCATTGATTGATATGGCACACATAATTATATACTTGTTAAGGGTTTGTACTAATAGATCTCTAACTCATTGGATGAATAAATAATCTCTAGAGATGACATGTTAAGGATACCTCTCCTACATACCTTTTAAATTTTTTAAATTTCTGTGGTGAACAATCATGGTAATATGAAGGGTGATCCCATATAGCGCTCTAATTCATTAGAAAAATAATTAATCTCTAGAGATGACTTGTTCATGAAGACTAGATAGCATTCCTTGTTAATTTTTTTATGACACATTAGTGAATAACTTTGGTAATATTCATTAAGACAACCTAGTGGTGAAATTTGGTGATATGTTTATGAATGTATAGTGTATATGGTGTAGCTAGAATTCTATGTTATGCCTCGTTTACATATGGTCATGTTATGAATCATGTTATTATTTTCTTTTAATGAATATTCTATTTTTGTTTATGTCATTATATTATTCATTAATGTTTACCAATGATTATCATTTATGATGTATTTTCTTTATTTATATCTTACTAGGATTTATTCTCTCCGATTTTATTTAAAAAATGTCACATAGAAAGCTCATTATATAAGGTGATCAAGGATGGAATAATAAAGAATTGTTTTAAGAGTGTTAATTTTTTAATGTATTCTTAAGTGATCCATTTATTCTATGTATTATATTCCTAGTTTCCATGACACTAAACTGGGAATGGTCTTGAAGAAATTATTTTTGTCATAATTTTGGTATGGAATTATGTTTTAAACTAAGAAAGAAATTGTGGGTCATTATTATGTGTCAATGACATGTGTTCAAGCATATTGTACATAAGTTTTTGGAAATAAATTGGGATTTCCTTGAGGTAATAAGTGACCTCAGTGAATGATTTGGGTACTATGGTGTAGTAAACCCAGGTGGATTCCATAACATGAATTGTCAGATAGGCATTCTATCACAGGCTAATTGGATTGAGTGTGTCTCAAGAGGAGTGAAACATGTGAGAATATGACCCTTTTTGGGTTTCGCTGAAGAAGATGTGTAAGGGAATCCATGTGGTGGAAAGTTACCCATTTTATATTGGAGGGTGATGTTCTTGGTAGAGAAGGAATAAGAAGTGTTTTTATTTCGTGTTGGTTCCATAGTAAGAGAGGGTCGTCCACATCCATTCATTATGTGTGGTAATGGATATAGTGTTGTACATAAATGTTTGTTGTCTATTTTAGTTGGTGAAAATAATGATACTCTTATAGTGGGAAGCATTGTACTGGTTTTGGGTAAATGACATTCATGTCAAAATAGGTCAAGGATTCAATGAGAGTGTTCAGTGGAAGATTGAGGTGGTACTAAGTTTCTAGCTTGTGATAACATCCACTTTTATCTAGTTTCATTGGTAATATGATATTGGAGTTTGGATTTAATGTTTTCAGAGTCATTTCATTGGTATTGGTATCAAGGTATTTTTTATGGTTTATAAGTTATTTATGGGGTGAACCGTTATTTGTTACATGGTTTACTGGGTGAACCCAAATTTGAGATATGTTTTTAGGGTATAATATTACTTATTGACTTGTTTCTAGGGGTTAAAACTAGTTAATAACTAGTTTTATGGGTGAAATATAGTTCGTGATGGGATTTAGTGGGTGAATCATGGTTTATCTCATGGTTTGGTGTTGGACCATGATTTTTCACATGAATCAGGGGTGAATTTGGTGAAAAACATTAGAGATGGTGTATGATGCGATGAAAATTATTGGGAAGTAGTGGATGTTGGTGTCATGGTTCTGGGCATAAATAATACCTTAGATGTGGGGGTCATTAGTGAAAATTTTGAGTTGGAAGTAGGTTTTCTTCTAAGGATTCATTAGCTGGTGCAACTGCACATTTTTTGGGAAAATTTCATTGGAGCAGGTCAAACATTTTCTTTTTACTAAATTTGGATGCACTGATATGGTAACTGCATTGCTTCTATCATCTAAGATGTGGTTGAGGGTTTTCAGGGATTGTCCCGTCTATTTTTGAGATGTTACAATGAATATAGGATAAGTGTTGGGTGTTACACAGTGGAACAACAGTTGGAATTCAAGGATGGAACATGGTGAGTACTTATGAGTTTGGACAAGGATGTCTAGAGACATGGTTAAAGGTTTTATATGTATTATAAAGGATGATAAGTGTTATTGTAAGGAGTTTCTAACAAGCCACAGATTCTCAGGCGATTCTTTTGAGATTGAATTTTCATTTTTCATATGGTGGATATTTTTTTATGGGAACTAAAAGTGGATTAGGGTCTTTAGAATTTTAAAATACATAAATTGTATTATTAGAAATGGATATTGGTTCAATTAATGCCCATGGGGTTCTTAAGACTATCAGAAGAAGGACAGAGTGGTCGAGAATCTTAAGAATGTTCTGGCAGGTAACTCATGCTAGGAAGTGGGGCATGACAACATGAAAATTAAAGATAGAGGAAGACCCCCTACCATGATTATTCACATAATTAACCATAGATTCTCATCGTGAAATATTTCTAACTCTTTTTTATAAAAAGGGTTCAACACACCATTATTCATAGTTCAAATGTATTTATGGGTAGGTTCATTTGGAAGGTGTGTCTCCCTCAACTCCTCATTTATTCTCTCTAGGTATGGGGTGCAATTTCATTGTATTTTGGAGTAAAATATTCATATCCTCTCCCTCTATTATTATTTCACTTAGTTTCATGATGATTTGGCCGATTTGGTTTAGGGTTTCTGTTCTGATTCCACTAGATCAAGGTGGAATGGGTTGATTCGAATGGGTAATTCATGTATGGTGGATAGAGGAGGACCCAAGGTTTTGTATGTGCATCATTGGACACTATTTTAGTTAAGGTAACACACTGACATAAGTTATATAGGGTTTTTGTATAACATTAGTGAAATTGATGGTTTTTCATGTGTCTCATGTTAGGGATTTTGGCTAGGATGGATCTGGGGGTGCTTCATAGACCTAATGTAATAAATTATCGAGGGTTTGGTGTGATGGTGGTGCCTGGAGATTTTTCTATCATTTATGCATATTTAGTTAATAGTAAAGATTCAATTATTTTTTTTATAATTATTTATTTAAGATGTATATCATTATATAGGGTCCCAGGTGGGGGTATGATCTTGGATGAGGCATAAATAGACTTAACTGAGGCTTGACATAGTTTTGATTAGGTGGGAACTCCTTGAAATAGGTAGGCGTTCCCTTCAATACCATATTATATTCCTTTTTGTATAATTTTTATATTAAATTCATTTTTTATTGTTTGGTTAGTGTATATAGGGATCAAGGTTTACCAGTAGAAATAGACATGATGATGTTGTGCCTCATATTCTTAGGCTAATAATCTTTGGAACTTGGGTAAACTGGAACCACCAGGCGACCATGTCTCTAAAAAGAGGTAGTAAATAATAAGATGAAAATATATATCTGATCATATCAATACATTCAATGAAATTTAGGACTCTTAGGATATTGTTAAATATTGCTAGTTAGATGTTAATGTTGGGCTCAGGCCTAGTGACTACATTTGGAACAACCAAATGTCTCATCCTTGAGTAGTGACACCCTCCTAATCGTGGATTGTGTATTAGTCAGCTCTATGAGTAGGATGATCCCTTTGGGACTAAATTAGGGATAAAAATGATGGGTTGGATTTATGTTACGGTTTATGGGATGTCCCTTTAAATATTTGAAATGAAACCCAGGAGTGGTTCATGAATTTGTTTTGGACTTGGCATTGAAATATCAAGGATCTTAGAGTGTGATAGCTTAGGATGATCCTTGGGTAGAAGGACTAACAGTGATAATGTTTTTTGTGATATTGTATTAGACCATGAGTTCAATATTGAGATGCAACTATGGGTATTAATGTCATTTATGGGTGATGAGTATGGGATCAAAGTAATGTGAAGAGACCATGATGGGTGTATGTGAACTAGTATATTCCCTAATGGGAAATTTGAGACATATTTTAATAAGGGGATATATATTAAACAACTAGATCATTGTGAATATTTGGAGATATATGAGGATGGATTCATCCCCATGTGACTGATGTGACATATCTAGAGTGTATGGGGATGGTTCGGTGTGATTGGGCTTCTCCCACAATCTACATGGAAGGGGCAGTGTGCTTGTGTGGCCTCACTAAGTGTACGGGGATGGGATGGTGTTATATAGTGGGTGGATGTACAGATGTATTATTATGACTAGTGTCGTCTGGTATTGGGTCAAGGACTGGATACTATCCTATACAGAGTATTTTGGTACAGTAAATACATAGATATGGTGGAATTAGATGACATAGAGATTAAATGAATTCTAGTATGGATCTTAGGAATGTATGATCGATTATTGTGTTGTCTTTGGTATCACATAGTGACTTGATGTATTATGACTCGTAGTGGCCTGGTTAGGACATTCCATCAAAGATGTGTGTGTGTCTTGTTTATTTTATTTCAAATGAATACACATATATTATGGATTATAATATGGGAAATTGGCGGGATCAAATTAAATGTATTTATCACACCCTTAGTAGTCACACTAGTGTGAATGGATACCTTATGTCTTCTTTCAATTTCAACACATGATGTGCAAAGAATTGTCAAGTAAAACTCATGGTTTTTAAATATAGGGTGTTTGGGGCCTTAGTATGGAAGTAATGTCAATGTTCATGAGTTTTATTTTGGTTTATTTTTATATGGTATTGTCCCACTGGGCAATAAATGTTTTTATGATTGAATGCTCATATATAATACATTTTTATTGAATCGTGTTTATTTATTATTCATACTATGATTCTTGTGATAAATTTTCTATTTATTTACCATTATTTATTATTAAGATTTAATGTGATAATCTCCCAAATATATATATTAGTACCTCCCCAATACTTGGAAACCTTCGGCATATAAGGAGGAATTCCTGACGTGTTATGGCATCCTCGTCCTGGGAACTATCGTGTGGCCCACCGCCAAGACCATACAAATAAATTATTTAAAAATAAAAAAAATTATCTTGGTTCATGTGGGTTTTTGATATTTTATTAAATAATATATTATCCATTTATGAAGCTATTTCAATTTTAAAATTACATTCTTGGCCCCTAAGGATAGAAATTTTATTTAAATGCCATAAAATATTTCCAATAAAAGGAGATTCATTATTACCTTTTCAAAACACATATATGGTTTTGTTTTTATTCTATATTATGAAAAAATATATTTATAAAATTCCCTTTTCATCTTCATAACCCTCTATAATTTAAAAAATATATTTCTCTATTGAATCCACACTCAATCAAAAAAAGTTTTTTAAATGACTATGGTAAGAGTTTTTTTAACCTCATTGTTTTTTATTATATATGATTATTTCTTTTGAAACACTTTTTAAACTTATATTGACTTACATTATGTATTTTATTACCATATTAAAACCATATTTTTTTCAATATAAATTATTAATAATATATTATCTATCACCCAGCCTTTTACAAAACCCATTACTATGTAAAAATATGAGTTTTTCAATAGTGTTATTTTTCCATTTCAATTATCCTCTTATAATTTTCAATAACAAAAATAATTTTCATAAGGAAAAATAAAATATTATCCTAGTTATCCAATAATGATTTTATAAAACTAAAATAGTCATTAGGGTTTCTCTTCATTCTATATTTTAAAAAAACATCACTCATTATGGTGGTTTATACAACCTAAGTGAATGTCGATATTTTCAAAAACTTATGAATTCAATGGATATATTTAAAAATTGATTTTATGAGTCAATATAACATCAATATTCAAGTAATTTCATAATTATTATTCAATAATTTCAAGGGATACATAATTATAATGAAATTAATGGTAAACAATTATAGTGTTTTTTAACCATAAGAAATAATCATTTGAGGATGATTCTATGAATGGAAAATATTTCATGACATATTGGAGTCCCTTGATTTTAGAATGAATTATAAAAAATACCATGACAATAATATATATTATTTAACCCATTTTCAATTATCTTTGAATATTATTAGTAAACCACATTAGTTTTGATGTTTTTGAATATAATGATAATGAAACAAGCGATGTGAATAATTCTAGTATAGTGAATGAGTTAAACATGGTAATGAATGAAACAAAAGGATTAATAACAAATAAATGAAAAAGTAAAAATGTTATGAAGTAGGGGAATATTTAATATAATTTAATTTTCAATATGGTAAAGGGTTTACAATGTAAAATTGAACACAATGTAATGTTTTTTCTTTTAAACCATTAATTTATATTCTTTAATGTTTTCCTCTCTACTATTTGTCTCAAAATGTTTATAAGAGTTTTATTTTTGATCTTATTATTGATATATATCAATATTATATGTTTTATTTTCATTTTCCCCCCAAGAGTAAATTGGAGAACTTATTTTTATAATTATTTTCCTTTTCTGGGTTTACATAAGAATTTGTTAATATGGGTTTAAAAGTAAGTTATTATGAGTTTTATTCATATAGTTAGTAAAGGAAATATCCTATATATTTTATACATTTTATAGTTCTTGGATATTAGATATTAATATGGGTTATCCTGGGATATATCCTCCAATATATTTTTTAAAGAATTATTCAGTAAAAAATTATGTCGGAATTATCTAGGAAAAAGTTATTACATTATAGGTTAATAAAATTGAATACATGTGATGAATATAATGTTCCAAGGTGCTTCATGGTTATTCAGTGAATTATCTGAGTTTTAATTTAATTTTTTTTATTTCTTGAGATATTTAAATTATTTCATTATTGAAATAAGGTTTATCATCCTTTAAATGTGAAAATCTAATTTCCAAGGGAATTTTTTTCATGGGTTATCATGATTTCCAAAGACACATTCATGGTTTTTCATTTTTTTCTAATTTCTTATGATATTTATTTTCCCTTTGGTAAAATAATTCATTTATGAGATTTCATACAATCTTGATGTATTTTACATAATATAAGAATCATTTTCTAGAAGATTTTATTTTTTTAATGGACTAACAAGTTTCCTATATTTTTATACTTATTATGGATAGTAATTTTATCATACCAAGTTTAAAAATTATTTTATAAGTTTAATAGATTATTTTCTATAATAAAATATTCAGTTTGTCATGGTATGATATCATCTATATATTTTGGTTCCCCACACATTAAATTCCATTTTAGTAATGAAGGTAAAAATGTGACCAAGGTGTTTACACTACAATTACTAGATCTTTGTAAAACATCCTGGCATAATTATTAACTCCATGGAATAACAACACACAAAAAGGAATAACCATGGAAATAAATAACTAGAATCATAATAAAGGGGAATGAATTTCCATGGGGTAACATAATATATATAATACTAACCCAAATAAATATACACAAAAACCAAAAACATCATGTAATACTATCCATTGTATATTATTAACAATAATTCATCCCATCGATATCTATACTTTAGAACAACAAACCGCTCCACAATGAAACTCCATCATCCAGATTTTGAAACTCTTAAAACTCAGGGGATTTTTCACATAATGGAATAAAAAACTCACATATCAACTTTAAACCCCATGGAACAAGACACAATATTATAGAATATTCACCCTGTCGATTGACTAACCAATCCATAACACCTAAGGATCACAATGTGATTTTAGCTGACAGTAAATAAATTAAATTAAAAATGATTTACCTCCCACGGAATCTCCTCTAAATACCTATAATTATATAAGTATGCAAAGTAATTATATAAGAATGTTTTATTAATTAAACATGGTTCTAGGAAAGTGTTTTTCCAAATTATCCTTCCTAATATAATTCAACCAAATCATGATGGAAGTGGATTTAATACCAAAAAAGGTTTTTATAGGGTATAAAATTAATCTAATGGATTTAAAAAATGTTAACTAGTACCTTTATAAACTACATTTTCATTATATACATATTAGAATAAATAAATATATGATGAAAGAGTGAAGTAACTCTCACCAGTTGATCTATGCTTCAAAATAGTTTTTCATGTCGATCACTAAGAGGAAACTAATGGTTTCTTTTTTCCTACAGTATCCATAGGTTTCAAAAATATCTTCATGCTTTGGAAATATTTATATCATTAAAAATTTTCTATAATAATATTTCAAGTTAGGATATAGAAATATATAAAAAAACATTTACTTGGAGGAGATTTAATAGGTCTAATTACCCAGTCTTGGCATTCATGGACATTAAATTACTTTTATGGAGTATATAAGACATTACACAAATAGTTGCTGAAACACTATATTAGTTTCATGCCTTTAAAAACTGAAAAAAAATCATTCTTCTAATTTGTTGAAAGGTATTCAACATATCCCATAAAGATATTATACTTTATTTTTCCTACCTAAAACCTTTGTGAATATCCATGGAAAAAAGAAATCATGAGAAAAGGGAGATATTAGATTCTTAGTAATGCAAAAGAAGGAAAATATCTAAAAAACATGATCATACTAATTTAAAAACGTGAAAATAACTTTTAAAAATAATACCATGTATAAGATATATCCAAATATTGAGTCATAAAATAAATATTTTAAGTTCATAAGGAATAAATAATAATTTAACATGATCAATGAGAATATATAATTCGTATAAACATGCAATTTTTTACAACACACAATCATAGAAACTCATTTCTATATTATCGAAGGATCATTTCCAAGACCATAATAGTGCACAAACTCCATGATAAATCGATTTCACTACCCATTCTAGTAATGTATTACTAAACTAGTTTTACATACCATTCCATCCCTACAATATTGAGTTGGGTTTACTTACCATTCAAGCCTTGTATTACTGAACTAAGATCAATTCCCTTTCCAATCCTATATATCTCAAGAGATATAAATATTTTCCCAATTAATTGGCGAAAGATATAGGTCCTACCTATCTCATAATGAAAACCATACATAAGTGTGAAACTTGATCTTAAATAATATCATAACACATATGATTAAATGGAATTCACAAACATTATTCATTCATAACATAACACATGGAAAAGAAATGGGTTTCATAAATATCATTCCATTACAACATAGTACATGAAAAAAGATATGGATTTATTTAATATAATTTTATCATAAGTAAAATCAAACCATAGGAATAATAGGTTCATTATTCATGAAACATATCCAAATCAAATAATTCTATCCTAGATGGAAAATAATTTTGATAGAACACGTGAATTTAATTTATGAGGAAAATACACTTTCTTCTTCAAAACAATATTCGTTTATTAAAATCCACTTCAATTTTAAAATAAAATAATTTTATGGAAAATAAACATGAAATATGGTATGGTAATATTAACAGAAATATGTTTTTATAAAATCATAAAAATCCCTTCATTCTATATAATTTTAAAAAACATTCCTCTCCTAATTTTTTCGAAAAATTCAAAAAACATACTGAATATGGAAAGTGAAAGAAAGATTCCTTTAAAAGAGTGTTGTAAAAAGTAAAATATTGGTAAAATGAATTTAATCATACATAGGACAATATTAAAACATGTTATGAAATTATTTTTAAAAAATATGGACATGGATGGTAAATAAAACACAGTAAATACAAAGGCATAAACAATCTATGATAATAATGAGACTGTAAAATTATTATTTACCTTTGGTATGGGATCCTTCATATGTATAAAAACTATTATATAATAGATTAAATAGTGTTATAAACATGATCCAAAACTATATATATTTTTATGATTTCATATGTGATCATAGTATCACCTGTTTAATAATATTTCATTATCACTCTTCTTTCAGGCGTTATTTGCTACACCGTTTTCTATATAAATCCCACTAATTCTTTATTGGATTGCTTTATATCATTTCAAAAATGATAATAATGTAATATATATAATATTTAGTCATTATATACATTTATATAATCACTCTTTAAATTAATCTAGTATAATGAATCACATTGTGTTGTGGAGACGGTAGGTCGTACATACGCACAATTGATGATATAATTCCTCTAGTTAGGAAATCGTATAGAAGTTAATGGAATATATATTGTTACAAAATAAATATATTTTATGATCAACATATTTAAAAATTATTTCCATCATTATACCCATCAAATTAATGTGTTGGTGAAAAAAAATATTACACAACGCAGTGAGACAATATGTATTACGTATTCATGCATGTTTATTTTGTTTTTGTATCATGAATAGAAGGTGGAATATGGTAGTTACATAAAATAAAATTAAATATAATAATATAATTGATACTAGATTAATTTATTTATAATGGAAATAACTCATGAAGAGGAAAAATATTAACAAATAAATTTAAAATAATCAGTTGAGGAGATTACATCTGCTTCGATGAGCTCCTTCTATATATCCTCTTAAAGGCACTGTAGTTGGTCTTTTGAGAAGACAGAAACCCCATTTTACTATTTATTATTAGAAAGTCAATTTCCAGTGTAATTATAAGCATGAATTATAAATTTGAGGTAAAGAAGTGAGGTATGAGTTTCCCTTTTTTAATTGAGGTGAGGGGCACCTTTGGAATCTCCAAAAATATTATTTTTTAAAAGAATAAAACCCCATATAAAATTCCCCAAAATTTTTTAATTTAGAATATGAGATGATATGGGGTTATAATATCATCAAAAAATAATTTTTAAACATGTTTTACTATAAATTTAACCCTTATCATTTTAATTAACCCTTAGTTATTCTATTTTATGTTTAACCAAGGTAACAAAATATTCAATATTAAAATAGTGTAATTTTTATTTATTTGGTGTAAATTATACCAGAAATGATCAATTTAAAATCTTATATAACATATAATAAATATTTTATATTTTTTAAAATTTATTATGATTTTTAAATAATTTAATAATACATTATTTTTAAAAAATATGACTAGTTTCAATTTTGACACTATTTATGTCATGGATTTTTAAAAATACCAAGATAAGATTTTATCCATGAAAAAAATATTTATTTCTATATGGGATTAATATAATGAATTATATTATTTTTATATATTAATTATCCTAAATTATATTTATTTTAATAATTTCAATAATTTTAATTTGATATTTTCTTTAACAAAATAATTATTGCATTAGTGTTTTGTAATTATTTAATATACATATTTTTTAATAAAAATTAAACATAAATTTATATAATAAATATAAATATATTTTATTTTATGTAAATATTTATAGTTTAATATATCTCCTTAAAAATACTACAGTAAAAATGATATTTTTATTTAAACAAGTATGTGACAACATTGACATCACTTTAAATAAACTATTTAAAGGATCGTGGTCTTTTCCATGTGGATTAAAATGGTCAATAATTTGAACCTTGAGTGATTAGGGTCCATATAAACTCGACCAATAAGATTTTTTCAAGTTTTTAGGTCGTTTAATTGTTAATATAATTTTACATGTAATTATTATATGATTTTTTATTAATTAAATAATTTCTACATCATAATTTTATTACACATTAAGGTAATTATTTATATCCTAAAAATTATAAATAAATTACCATTATAAATAAATATAAATTGTTTAAAATTATTATTTGTAGTATAATTTTTCTTATATATAACCTGATATAAAAAATAATATATTTATTAAAATTTTACTTAAAATCATTAACTTTTATTTAAATAAAATAAATTCATTGTTTTAATCACATCCAAGTGGCCTATAAGGGATACCATTTCATCTCAAGGATTACTTAGGTCGAAACACACTCATCCAAACATATTATTACAAGTGTTATGGTAATTGTACAATATTATTTTCATATTTAATTACCTGATTTTACTTATTACCCTACTAATAAAAAATTACTGATGATACTATTTGTAATTCCAAAAAATAAAAGAAATAAATTTACATAATTGGGAAACACTAATTCAAAATATATAAACCATTTTTAAAAATTCAAAACACAATACTTTCAATAATTTATTTAAAATTAATCTCATTCTCCAAATGAGAAAACGGGTTTTAAAAGTTAAAATATTGCAAAAGATTGAAATGTTTTTACATCCAAATTCAAAGTAAAATTTATACAATTAACTAAATAATATTATAATATAAAATTATAATATATTTATCTTTTAAAACCAATAAATAATATAACATTACAATAAAATTAGTTTTTATGAAAAAAATTGTTTTCAATTAAAATTTAGTATATTTTTACTATTCATTAAAACATGAAACTTATCCTAAAAATATCCAAAATTCATCCAAGTGAATTTTTATATCCTTATTCTAAGGAATAATTTAATTTATTTCAATATAATACAAAAATGTGTTAAAAAATTATTTAAAATGGGTGCACCATCAAAAGGTGGCAAAACTGCATTTTTTTAATAATTATTTTATCCAAAAAATGCGATTTCTTCTTATATCTTGTATAAAATACATATAAGATGAATTTTAAATATTATAATTAATATATTAAATATATATTTCATTAATAAACGTTATCAATTTTTATTTTATAAATTTATAAACTTACTTATTTTCTTTAAAATATGTTCTTCATAAATACATTACATTTTATTTTAAAGAGTTTTTATTTTTATTTATAATTGATTTTCCACCAAATAATTAATTATATATAAATGTGTAATGAATAATTTTATAATTTAGTTATTACTATTCATACCCACAATTATAAAGTCTAGGTTATAAGGTATTGTAAAAATATATAGTTCTTCTCTTAAACTGAGTCTTGAATGAAATAAAATCTATCAAAAGAACTCTAAATTGTCTGTAATAAAAACCAAGCATTGTATTGTGTAAACTGAAATGTAAGCCTGTGTTGCATGTATCACATGTTTATCTTGTTGTAGCATAAATATAAAATATATCAAAGAAATTAAAAAATATCTCATAAAATATTGAGGTGTTATATTCTAAAGCATGAAAATGAATTTCTCCCTCAAAATTCATCTGGTTATAAAAGGATTAATATTATAAAGTTTATTTCATATAAGCTGATGTCATAAAAAAGCATAATAAAAAATCATCTTAAAATGAATGTTATAAATATAATTGTTACCCAAAATTACATATAACAAGGTTTCTATGTAGTATAACATAGGTGAATATTTGGGCATGGAGGAAAGGCGTAAATAATCACAGAGATCGATAAAGATCACTGATCACAAGAAAGAGGGTGATATATAGAACGTTAAAAATCAAAAAACTATAAAATAAAGAATCCTGAAAGAGGTTATTGATACCATCAAACATGATTATAATATGACACCCTATTACATAAATATCCCTCTTCCTAATGTCGAATAATTCCCATGAGAAGATATAATTACTTGATTTAGGCACAATCCCACCCTTTTGTTGAGACATGATTAATTTCCACATCATCTCTTATTCCAAGAAATGAAGTTGAATTTATCACTCCAAAAGCACTATTAGATCTTGAGATCCATTAATATTTTCATGGTTCATTCCATATCTGTCTAGAAAAACAGTAATGTTTGCACAAGATATCAAATACGCATAAGACCACCTGTAGTGAAATAATACATTATTCTAACAAACATCAACCAAAGTTTAACTTAAACATTCCATAAATTGATAACCTTATAAACCTTCTGAATTCTGAAAATGAAATACTTAAGAAAGAGGTGAACTAATTCAGTTTAAAATTTATCCCCCCATGTATTATAAGGTATCATTTTTTGGTCACATTACAAACATTTGAACACCTTCATCATGTATCTCTTGAGTTATGGTAATGACCTGAATTACCATATATCCTTATTGAAATAATACATGTTTACTTATTATAATGTTTATTGGATATATTCTATAAGTCCCAAATTGTTATATACTTCATCTATGATAGCACAAAAATCTTGAAAATAAATTCATAATTAGTTCCCAAGAAACTAGTATCATCCAATTTACTTATTAATATCCAACATGTATTTATCGCAACATTATTATCATAACATAAGGTACATATTAAGTTTTAT
Source organism: Viscum album (assembly GCA_963277665.1). Classification (NCBI taxonomy): domain Eukaryota; kingdom Viridiplantae; phylum Streptophyta; class Magnoliopsida; order Santalales; family Viscaceae; genus Viscum; species Viscum album. The sequence goes on along the minus strand of OY728133.1, from coordinate 183,989,501 downwards.
TATTCTTGTAATCATTTTTTTCTTCAAATATATCACCTTAATATTAAATCAATTTTCTAGTTCTTCAAAAAAATTCAACATATTATTTCCAATCCTTAATGAAAATCATATATTGAAAACACTTATATATTTCCTGTTTTATATAACATAATCTTGGAATATGAAAACATACACACCTAAATCATATAACATTATTCATAAAACATTACTCAAGATCAATCATCTTAGTCTTTCCAAAAATATGAATCATTTCTCAAAGTTCCTAAACCTTAATCATACTAAGATTCTTATGTTAAATGTAAACAGTAATTATTGAACATCCCTTACCTTTCACATTTTATTTTCAATATCATTATCATCCGTAGAATAACCAATAATCATACCACTATTATGATTCTCTTCATTTGATTTCCTCCTTGAAAATAAATTTTCATAATTTCCATATATTCCACATCTGAAACAATCAATGTTAACCATGTTCTATCTAGTTCCAGCTGTTCAAATAGACCACAACGAAAAGTGTGAAAAATAATAATCATAGATTAAAATAACAAAACCAAGGGAAATTACGTATAATATTTCAATCCATGAAACCTCAAATTTAATCATAGGGTATTTATTATTATTACCAAAATTCTATGATTGTAACCTATAGTTATCCTTATATTTATGTAAATACCTATACATTTCATTAGAAATATCTCTAGGTATTTCACTAAAGTTTTCACATCCTAGTTTCTAATGGTTGAATAAAAATTCTCTCTGATACCAACTTTAACAAACAAGGCCTGACATACATGGAAAATAAATTATTTTTGTGGTATACATAAAACATTACACAAACAGACGCCCAATGACTGTATTAGTTTTTTACCTTTGGAAAATGGGAACACATTATTCTAAATTGTAGAAAGGTCTTCAAAATATTTTATATAGATCTGACACATTAGTTTTCCTATATAAAACAATTCATTATGTAATGGGAAAGAAAACATATAAAAAGGGTGAGCTCATATTCATAGTAAAGGTAAAAAAGGAATATATCAAACAAAACAAGAACCTAAGAATGTAAAAACCAGAACATAAAATTTGAAAATCGTCTTATGTATATCATATATCAAAACTATGAGTCGTGAAACAAGTCATTGTAGTTCATAAAGAATAAATCATTAAGGAACATGAGCCATGAAAAAATATAATTATCAAAAACCAAGTAATTGTGGAAAGTACATTAGTATAGAAAATAATTTTTATATTAGCTGAGGCAGATTTCCAAGAAAATCACAGTGGAAAACGTCTTTATGAACTATGTTCACTCCTTGTTCCAACTCTATATTTCTGAACCAAGATTACTTACCATTCCTCCCATGTATTAATAAGCCGATTTTACTTACTGTTCCAGTCCTGTATTAATGTATCAAGAACATTTCACATTCAATTCTTGTCTATCTTAGGAGATTTAACTCATTACCCAATGCATTGGAGGGAGATATAGGCCCCACCATAAAGTAATGAAAACATACATATGTGGTCCACATGATCATAAATATTATGATAACTTTTGGAATTAAATGGGTTTCATAAACATTATTGTTTCATAATATAACCGATGGAAAAGAAATTGGTATCATAAATATCATTCCATTATAAATAATTCCACAAAAAATTAATAGATTTCATAAATATCATTTCCTAATAAACATAATAAAATTATAGGAAAAACATGAATATTATACATGAATCATACCCTTATTAAATAATTTCATCTTAGATGCTAAATAATATGTATAGAACACTTGAAAATAATTCTTGAGTAAAATATCCATTCTTCTTCGAAAATGTTTTATTTTCGTAAAATAACATGAAATTTTAAATGAAAATAATTAATTAAAAAATAACAATGAAATATAGTTTGGTAATATTCATGGAAATAAAGAATTATGATATCATAAGAATCCTTTCATTCTATATAAGTCAAAAAATAATCTTCTCGTACTTTTTTCTAAAAAGTAAAAAAGATACTCCTTTTGAAAATAAAAAGAATAATTTTGTTCAAATATTTTAGTATTAAGTCAAAAATGGGTAAAAATGAATTTAAAAATCCATAGGATAATATTAAAACATTTTATGAAACATATTTTAGAAAACATGTACGTCGATGATAAATAAACCCTAGTAAATACTTACATATAGACAATCATAAATAATAATGAAGTTATGAGATTATCAATCACCATAGATGGGGTTTCCTTATTATGTATCATAAAATTCTAAATAATGGATTAAATATTGTTATAAACTTTTTCTATATCCATAATTATATTCATGACATCATATTTGATCATATTATCACATGTTTAATAATATTTCATTATTACTCTTCTTTTGTGTCTTATTTGTTTCATGTTTTGTCATATAAATCGACATTATGATTCATGGGATTCATTTATATCATTTATATGATAATAATATTGTAATATATATATTATTTATTAATTCTATACATTTATATAATCATGATTTAAATTATATCATAGAGAATGAATCACATCGTGTTGTGGAGATGGAAGGTTGAATGTATGAACGAGAGATGGTTTCATTTTATTAATAATAAAATGGCATGAGATTAGACGATATATATATAGTAAAAAAATTAATATCCTGTAATAATAATCTTATAAAATTTTTATTTACATCATTTTACCAATCCAAGTAAAGTGGTTATGAAAAACTGATTACACCACGGCGTGGAGACGGTAAGTCGTACGTACACACGCATGATGATTTTGTTTTTCATAGGATAGATAGAATCTATAATATGGTTGTTTCATTGTAATAATAACATATAATAATATAATTGATATTTTATTTATTAATACATAATTGAAACAACTCATGAATAGGAAGTATAAGAAGAAATAGGTTTGAATGAATCATTAGACGAGATTATATCTTCTTCGACGAGATCCTTCTAGATCTCTTCTTAAAGGCACTATAGTTGGTATTCTGAGAAGAAAATAACTTCTTGAATTTTAATAGTGAAGTTTTATAGGTAAATGGGAAAGTTAAATCATATATTCAATGCTCAAAGTGAAGTGAAGATTTGACGGAGGAGGTTCCCTTTAATAATTGAGGCGAGGGGCACTATTGGAATCACCAAAAATATTGTTTTATAATAAAATAAAACATCATCCAAAATCCTTTAAAATATAATATTTTATAATATAATATTATAAAAGGGTCCAATATCATCATAAACTAAATTTTAGATAATTTTTCCTGTCAATATAAATCTTATCATTTTAATTAACCCTAGTTATTCTATTTTAATTTTATCTAAGGTAGAAAATTATTTAATATTTAAATAGTGAATTCTTTATTTTTTTTGATGTAAAAATAACTATAAAGTGACAATTTAGAAACTTTTATACCATATAATAATTATTTTATATTTTTCAAATTATATTATTGTTTTTACAATAATTTAATAAATCCTTATTTAAAAAAAATAAAAATATTTTAAATTTTGACAATATTTATTTAATGAATTTTTGAAAATATCAAGATATGTTGTTATCCTAAAACAAAATATTTTATTATATCTCTAATGGATGAAGTTCATATATAAATTTTTTGGATATATTAATTATACCAAAATATTTTTATTTTCATATTTTTAATAACATTAATTTGATATTTCCATGAAATAAATAATTACTACCTTACTTTTATGTATTTATTTAACATACTTATTTTTGGTTAAAATTTAATAAAATATCATGATGAATATAACTCTTATATATTTCATATAAATATTTATAGTCGAATATAGATTTTGGAAAATACTATATTAAAAATGTTATATTTATTAAAACATGAATGTGACAACTATCACATCACATTAAATCAAATATTAAAAGTTTTATAATCAATTCATTGTGGACTCAAAATGGTTAACATTTAGACCATTTTATGATTATGGTCTATATATACACTCTAAATAATATTTAGTCAAGTGTTTTGGTCTTTTAATTGTTAGCATCACTTTAATTAAAATTATTTTATTGATTTTACATAAAGTAAATAAGTTTGGAATCATCGCTATATAAGCCAATATAGTAATTATTTATATACTAAAAATTAAAAATAAATTACCATGAAAAATAAATAAAACTTATTTCAAATTTGTTTTTATAGTTGAATTTATCTTCTGTATAACCTTATATTATAAATAATATATTTATTAATATATGTGTAAGACATCTTTATATATTATTTAAATAAAATGTATTAAATGTTCTCATATGATCCAAGTGGCTTCCATAGGATACCATTTAAACCAAAGGATAATTTAGGTTGATAAAAAGCATCCAATAATATTTGTTCAAGTGTTATGGTAATTTTATAATATTATTTTTACCTTTAATTACTTGATTTATCTTTTTATCGTATTAATAAAAACATTCATATGTTACTATTTATTATAAAAAAATACATATATTGAAAAAAATTAGACCCACTAATTCCAAATATGGAATACATTTTTAATAATTCAAAACAATAAAATTCCTGTAACAATTTTAAAACTTATATCATTATCCGAATGAGAAAATGGGATTAAGAATTAAAATATTTTAGCAGATTGAAATGTTTTTAAATAAAAATTTAGTGTAAGATTAGTTCCAATTCCTACATTATATTAAATGATAAAAATATATTGTATTTATATTTTAAAACTATTAAATAATTTAACTTAACCATATATTTTTTTCAATGAGATATGTTTTTTCTATTAAAACGTAGTATATTTTTTTTCATAAAAACTTGAAACTTATCATAAAAATAAAAAACACTAATCCTTACTAAATTTTTATATTCCTCATACAAAGAAGAATTTTATTTTGTCTAATAGAATATAAAATGGAGTTAAAACAAGAATTAAAATGGGTGCACCGTCAAAAGGTAAAAAAACAACATTTTTAAAAAAATATTTTTATTCTAAGAAATTGAATTCATTTTTATATAATTTCTATAAAACATAAAATATGAGTTTAAAAAATTACATTGAATATATTATGTATATATTTAATTAATAAAATAAAACAATTGTGATTTTGTTATTTTATAAACACCCAAATTTTCATTTAAATAGTATTTTATTAAAACATATCTTTTTATTTAAAAAGGGTTTTATTTTCACTTATAATTAATTCCACACAAAATAATTAATTATATATACATGTGTAAAAAATATTTTCATAATTAAGTTAATACTGTTCATACCCAACATTATAATGGATAGGTTATAAGGTATCATAATAATATATAGATGTTCGCTAAAACTAGGTCTTGTGTGAAATGAAATCTATCAATAGAACTTGAACATGTTTTTAACACAAGCCATGCATAGTTTTGTGTATGGATCAAGAGAATATGGGGTTGTGTGTAACACCAGATTGTCTTGGTGTATTGTACAACACATAACATCAATGGAATTAAAAAACTATCTCATAAAAATCTCTAGGTGTTATGATAGGAGTGTCACACACATTGTAAAATGATTGATATACCTTTATATAGGCCTCAAAAACTCAAAAATCAAACCATGAATTGTTTAATCACATAATAAATGATCTAAAATTCAATTAAATTCCATTAACAATCATTAAAGTATTAAATTATTGTGTAATACATTTAAAATCCTTAATTTCATCATTATATAGTGAATAACAAACATATGATAGCTTGAGTGGAGGAAACCTATGAAACTAAGAGTTATCTCATAGCACATGATATGTCATGCATTGCACCAAGATGTGGTGACACTCACCGTGCCTTGGTAAATCCTTTCATTAACATTGAAATGGCTAATACTATCATGACATGGTGGTTCCATTAGTTTACATTTCCAACACTTAGAAAATAAATTTTTTCAAACATATTATTCCCTAGTACAAATACATTTTTTACCAAAAATAATACACTTATTATTACCTTTATATAATTTTCAATAAAAAATTTACAAATCATATCTGATGTGATTTTATCACATTATATATAACTTATAACTAGTTAACTAATTTTAAAACCAAATTTAAAATATAAAACAATTTAACATTTTAATATTTTGATAATGTATTTCAATTATATGAAAAAACAATTATTCATATTTTCATCCAAATATTAATTTTTATAGAGATTTATTTTATCCATATATTAATTTTTTTATATGAGATATGTTTATACTTCCATATAATATAAAATTAAAATATTTAATAAAAAAAATTATTCATAAATATTATCTGTAAAACTAATAAAACGTATCATTATTTAAATCATAAACCACGAAAATATAACTTATAAATAAACCATAAACTTGTTTAATCCATCATTCCTTATCCCTATATAGATGTAAAAAATGTATTATATATTGTTGGTATTATATTCATCTTTTCAATCTAAAAATGGTTTTTATGGCATTAATAAAAAATTTGAACTATCCCATGTGCTTATTAAACTCTTATAGGTACATTCAGTAGTTACATTTATGTAATCACACCATACTAAAATTTAACCATTTTCCACCTTAGCTACACTTCTTTAACTTTTTTAAAAAATATTTAAGGAATCTACATAGCCTTTATTATTATACTTCGATCCAAAAATTTTACCATTAATTATTTATATTGTCTCCATGGTACCGAATTTTAGACCACTAATGTAATTATCGACTATCCAAAATATATTGGGGACACTAAGAAATATTTTTAATAATAATTTAGGTTATAGTTAACAATAATTATTCAAATATATCTAAAACAATTATAAGATAAATTCAATGTCTATATCCATCTGGATTAGGGACACAACTCTCTATAAATAATTTATTTAATTAATCATATTTAGAACATATGTGGAAATAGAATTACACCAAATCAACTTTTAAAAAATCAACACTTTAGAAACCTCAAATATCTCATACCTAGACTATTATTAATAGATCCAACTCTAGTTTTATGTTACCCCATAAGTATTCATATTTCATTTTTATTATAAAATCCTTAATCCCTTGAAAAAATAATAAGAATAAAAAATCATGAATATTATTTTATTATTAATATAAGTATCATTTTTATATTATGTGGATTAGTTAATTAGTTCCCTAGTAATTGGTTTCCCTAAAAACATAGAATTTTTTCTCCTTCATAAGAATTAGATAATAGAGATAAGCATGTTATGGAAATTCAGAGCACCCAACCACTACGTTACACTGGTGGAAGTTGACATGTGAGGGGTGACTCACTCACATCTTTCTAAAATCTCTTATAATACCTAACCTTGTATGTTTTACCTTTTAATTAATAAATTTTAGGATCATATTTTTCTTAATCCCGGAACTTCTTGGTATACTACAACATCAATAATATCATATATAATGCTTGAGATATTTTATTGAATGATTTCATCTCCCAATACATCATAGGGATTTTACCATCTCCCTTATTTCATATACCAAATTGTTAGGGTTACCAATCTAATTTTATCCCAAATATTACATTCCAAATTAGAATCCTACCATTAGAATAATATATATACTTCTTAACTTACAAAATATATTCCTTGGTAATTAAAAATTATTTTGAATTAGTAATTACAAATGTTCAAGGTGTTGAAAAGTGTTTTCTTTGGAAGGAATATAACAATTATTATTTTAAATTAATTATAATTAACTCACTATCTAAATATAATTTTCATGTAAATATAATTTCATGATTTACCTATAAGTATTCATCATTATATTTGATTTAATTTACACATATATTATTATTAACCAAGTTAACATATCCCAACAATGTTGATTTGTTTCTCTAAATAAAATTAATAACTTCTTCAATTCATTCATAGTAATCATTAAGTATAATATTCAATAGATATTAATATCCATATCATGAAAATTTGACATGAAACTATTTCATGTAAATGTGTAATATTATAAGAATAAAAAATCTAAATAAAGAGAAAGTGTGGTGCACACTGTATTCAACACTACATTAATAAAAAACTCACATCCACTAGTCTAATGGAAGTCTGACCCAAAGTCATATTACCCATAAATCATTACTCAAGAGTGATCTAATGTTTTAGAATTATTTTTAACTCTAAATATATAAGAATATTTAATTGTACAATTAATTTTTAATTATGACAAATAGATTAGATACATTGGTTGAAATTAATAAAATATTATTATATTATTTACAATTAAACTCCCTAAATATATTGTGTGAATCTATTAGTCAGTGTAGACTACTCAAGAGGGGGTAAATTGAGTATTTATAAAAATTTCTGTTAAATGGAGTTATATGAAAATTCCTGAAATTAAAAATATAATCAAAGTGATTTTTATTGAGTTTATAAGAGTACAGAATGTTCAATTAATTTCTCAAAAGATTGATTTTTTTCTCAGGTATATTAATCTAAATATTAATATAACTTTTAAAACTAACATACTGGTTCAAAGCAGTTATAGACACTTGTTAAAATAACTATCAGAGTACAATTTATTTTTATGAAATATATGATTAAATGTGAAACTAAATGGTAAAAACTATGGATAAAAACAAAGGCTTTGTTTCAAGATGATACTTAGTCCTCTCCACTTGGTGATCACCTTCAAAAAAGAAATTTAAATTAATAAAATATTTGGTCCACACCCTAGATTGGGGGTTTACAATAGAACTCATGACTGTCTAGGTTACACTTGACCACTACTATTGCTATTTATGGGAAAATATAAAATAGGTTACACACAAACTCTTCCACACTTATACGTGGGATAGAAATAGATAAAAAGGATGAGAGTTTTAGGATATCAAGTATCTTATACTTATGAAAAATAGTTAGTGTGATTAACAAAATGATACACACACTACACAAAAGATATGTAAAAATTCACACAACAGATAAAATAAGTATGATAATGGATTTAGAAGGCTATGTGTGTCTTGAGAAGCAGAGCTGGACTCCTCAACTGTAGTGATATTGATGTTCGAGTCTGATTTTGTAATTTGACACAAAATAGTGTTTCATATTTTGGTTTTTAGATATATGTATTGTTTTGTAGGTATATTCTTCTCCTTCTTTGAGATGTTGAAGTGAATTTTCAATTTGGTGTTCTTATTCACTGAGATTTCACCATGTGTTCTTCTATTCTTGGGTTCACAATGGTTGCATTAGAGTTGATGTACTTCAGTATCACTTGTAGGCATGCACTACTCAGATTGATAGTATATATTATGTCGATATTATTTCTTTCTTATAAAAATACTTCTTATTTTCTAGGGTCGAAAGATATCATGTACATTCTATGTGAATTGACTCATCATTCCTCGTATTGTCTACCTAAATTCTTATAGACTACATTAAATAATGTATGAAACATTAAATTGGATAAATATGATCGTTAGATATACATTTCTATTAATAAATAAAAATAATTTTTTATGACTATTGATGAGTCATACATATCATTAATTTATTTTCATCCATATGTCATCATCAGTGACTCTCTATATCGTTGTGTCATTTCCATCGGTATCAATGACTCTGGTTGTTAGTGTCTCTTTCTACTAGTGAGATGGATGAACTATAAGGGACTCATATCAATGGTGATTCTTTCCTTTTGTTGGTGAGATTGTTGATCCATCGATGACTCATTTCAACTGAATGTGAGTTCTTGCATCAGTACCACCATGCACAGTAGGTCACTAGAACTAACAGTAGGTCGTATGTGTTAGTGTCATGTGAAATGGTGAGTTTTTTTTCTGTCCGTGTCTTGTTCAACGGTGAGTCTTTTTTCTGTCAGTGTCAGGTCCAAGAGTGAGTCTTTTCAATGGAGTCAGCTTCACATACATTGAACATGTGCATGTTTGATCTATCTATCATTAAGTCAAGTGTCTGACGATGATTCATCTTCATATCATTGTCAGTGACTCATACATGAAAAATTTTATATGTTTTGTTTTTCTTACATCCAAAGAAATTAGAGAGTGTTAAAATCCATAATCACAAAGATAATCTTGTTTAGACTTAAACACACATAAATTTTTATATGACTGAAATGATTTGTTATTCAAGATAATGTTTTGACATAATGTAGGATTTAACATAAGATATGATAAATTGTTAATATGTTACATGATTTTTGATAATTAAATCCACTATAGTTAGATATAGTGGCCAACAACATCTATGGGCCAACAATCACCCCCTTTTTGATAATCACAAATAATGGCATTGTTGAGTACCATTGGAAAATAATTACTATAAACAATTAATAATGGATTAAAGAGAATATTAAAATAATGTATTAAAGAGACATAAACACATATTAAAGTTGAATAAAGGTATCCCAATTGTAATAATTATTATGAAAAATTCCCAACCTATTATGATTAGAAAAAAGTGAGATGAGAAAAGAATGAGTAACATAAAAGTAGAATCCATGAAATAAAATTTAGAAATAGAGTACACTGAAAAAAGATAGAATGATTTAGACCTATAAAATAAAAAACATTCCACACTCTAGGGTAGGATCATGGGGATCCTTCCCCTTATTAGAAGGATCAATATAGGGTTTATCAAGAGGGTTAAGATGAGAAGCATGAGGGTCTGAACCAATTTTGAGAGGAGGTAGAGGCACTCCATGAAGTGCATTAGAAGAAAAAGTAGGTCTATGCTGAGAAAGAATCTGGGGTTGAATAGTTTTAGTGATGATTGGTATGATGTGAGATATGGCATGATATACTGACATTTGAGGTTGAGCAGACACAAAACACGTAGGACCAAGTGTTACAGCATGAAGTACCATAATGGATTCACATTGGACATGAAGATATGGTTTTGACAGCTTGATGAATTCATCGATGATCTTTTCAAAATATTTCATAGCCTTTACAAAATAATCCATGTTTTCTATAATCTTATATAATAAGGGATTTAATTCTCTATGGTTCTAAATCCAATCCTTAAAGTCCTTTTCACTGGAGGAATTATAATATTTATGGCCAAATTCTAAATAAGACAATTCATTTTCTACCTTGTGATGACTTTAGAGAAAAACTAACTAGTCCTTTTGGTCAGCTCTTCTTGAGTGTGTGAATCACATCTTTTATAATATTTCACATGATCCAGCATGTTATCTAAAGTTCCCTCAACATTTTCTATACTTGCATATCAAAGCATTATGCTCCTCTTTTAACACTGAAAAAAGTAGCATGATATGTAGATTGTGAGGACTGAGAAGGTGGAGAAGAGGTTGAGGAATGAGCATAGAAAGAAAGATCATCAGCTTCTTTTCATAGCTTGGAAAAATAAAGTGCTTTAAATTGAGAAACAAGGTTCTAATGTCCTTTATTTACAGTTTCCATTGTATTCTTATACTCGGTGATCAGGTAATCGATCATAGTTGTTAAATTATTCATATAATTTCAAATCTTTGTATTTAATTTCACAATTATCTCTAAAGTTGTGATTATAATTGGATGAATCTTTTTTATCAGCATCTTTGAAACAAAAGAAATATCAACTTGAGAAAGACTTGTTGAGGTAGAAGTAGAACTATAAGAACCAGTTTACTTTACACCATTAACCATTGATCTGGTGGAATTAAAATTCATAGGCAACTCAATATTCTCTCACCTAGTTTCATATAACTCATACCTCATTTGAGATTACATGAAGTGTAATATAGAGGCACATATATCATCTTTAAACTGTTCAAAATCGACTTTAGTGACATAGTCACTAGAAGTGGTCTCATCCACTAGTTCCACTTCATCAATGGAAAATATTTCATTATAAGAATATTCATAACCCAAACCCTAGGATATATAACATAGATTAATCATCTAATAAACAAGAATATCAGAATCCAAAGGATGAATAAAATCAAGTATTACCCTTAATGTTTGATTCTCTTAATCATCTTTAGAAACTGGTCCTTGAAGTGCTCCCTTAGTGTCATATCTTAGGGTAGATTTCTCCCCATTAGTCAAGCCTTCCTACCTATGATGATTTTTCTTATGAATAGTTTTTTCCTTGTATAAAAAACTTGATCAATAGGTTCATCTAGAGATAAATTTCCTTCATGAACAACACCCTCAACAGAGGTACCAGAATTAGTTTCAGTAACTTCCATACTCACAACATCTTAATTTCGATCAGGATGACCAGAATCACTATCACTCCCACTTTCACTACTTTCTTCACTATCAACATCTTCATTCTGCTCATCTCCAACTCAATCATCAACTTTATCATCTTCTTCTTCCCTTCCTGATTTTGAATCATCTCCACCACTAGCAGCTTCTTCCTCTTCAACTTCTTCTTCATTAGATTCACATACAAAATCTATAGTACCTTCAACTTCGATTTCTTTACTAAAATCGTAATTGGGAATAGGTTCATTAGAGAGTAAGTCCAAAGGTGGACATACAGTTCCAATAGAAACTCTTCTTGATGTTCCTATAGTGTCATGGTCCCTCCAATCATCAACTAGTGATCTCACTTCTCTAACAGAAGTAGCAGGCTTGTCTTCCACATCTGAAGAATATTTTACTTGAGAATATGGAAAGTGGATAGGATCCACTAGATCCCTTGGTCTAACTAGATGATCTGTGGGATTAAACTAATCATAAAATATGTCTTTATCACCATACCATTCCTTCATCAATGGGTTCTAATTTATTTTCATTTTTTTACAGATTTTAGAGTTTAAGAAGATTCCACTTCATTCACTAACTACCAAATCCTCAAATTCATCTATAAAACATTTATCCTTTAGAATAGATGAAATAATTTTGGAATAGAAACGAGAATTTGACTTACACCTTAGGATTATCATATCATTGATGAAAACCATCATATATCTACAAAAATTCCATTTTAATCATTTCTGAGGAAAATTATCCAAATATACTTCCAGATACTTGATAAATGCAAATTACCCTTTCCTAGGACAAATCTGATACTCAATAAACATGAATAAAATTCTTCACTCATCATTAAATTTTGAGGCAATGGGTATCCTATTCTCTTCATTTCTAATTAGCTCTTTTAGTGTTGTATTATAGAATAATATTTCAGTTTTAGGAGAACAAGCACCTTAATAATCATCTATCCTTCTTCATGAGGTACCTTAAGACATTTAGCCCAATGTCTTGAAGAGAAAGAGATTCTATTCCCTTTCACAATCAACTTCACCCATGAAACATCACTTCCTTCAAAAAAAAAGTTCTATATTCTTGTAAATTCATATAATAGTTTTGGACAGAAGTATCTATAATTTATTTAGAACAATTCAAGCCATCCATGATCTCATATTACATTTAACAACAAATATTTGTTATCTAAGAACCATTCCACCAAAAGTTATTTCAACAAAGATACAACATTATTTACCAGATGAGGATTTTCAGGACCTGTTGATTTTCTTGATTCCCCTTTCTATTTCTTATATGCATGATACTCACCCTCTTCAAGAGCATGCTTCACTTGGGAAATTATGATCACTTCCGTCTAGAGTTATGATGGTGAAAGGATAGGGTAAAGAAAGAGTGAGGTGGCAGAGATATATTAGTGGTAAATGAGAAGAGTGCATTGATTGAAATTTGTATCATTTAGGGATTTTGGAATTTTTCAATCATGAAATGAAGAACTGGGTTCACTGGAATTAATGAAATAGTATAATTTTGATAAAAACATAAAACGTAGAAACATAGTGAGTCATCAATGTTGGCATGATAGAATCTGTAAAATACAAATGGTGTCATCATGATAGTCTCTATAAAATACTAACGATGTCGGCATGACAACAGTGTGAGCATGAAAAATTCAGAAAAAAAATATTAAAAGGAAAGGCAAACAGAGGGTCTTACTCATTGATAATTCATAACTCATTTCTATTGTAATTTATACTCTTAGAGTTAAATTGCTTAGTGAATATTTAAACAAGATGATATTCAGTGCTAATAAATTCTAAAGTGATATCACCATTCAGATAATTATCTCTCAAAAATTGATGTCTCGCAGAAATATGTTTTGTTCTAGATTGAAAAAATGGGTTCTTAAAAATGTTAATAGCACTTGTGTTGTCACATTTTATAGGTACATATATAATTTGACATCCTTAGTCTAAAATATTGGGTTTCATCCACAAAATGTTTTCACAACAGCTACCACCTGTTCTGTATTCAGCTTTGATTGTATATCATGCTACAGAGTTTTATTTCTTACTACACCATGAAACCAACTATTTTCCCAGAAAGTGGAATTTCCTAGAGAATCTCTTTCTATATAACTTGCATCCACAAAATTCAACATCAGAATAACTCACTATATCAAATGATTATCATTTGAAGGAAAACAATATTAAATTGATTGTATATTTGAGGTATTTGAAAATTCTTTTAACATCATTCAAGTGATATTCTATGCGATTGGCATGAAAAAGGGAAAACATACACACACTAAACATTATATCTTACATACTAGAATTTATGTAGATAACGCTTCCAATCATTCATCTATAAGTGGTTTGATCAATGGATTTAACATCATCATCAAGACCCAACAAACAACTAGTACTCATGGGAGTGTCACTACTTTAAACGCTATCAAATCCAAATATTTTTAAAATATCTTTTCAGTATTTACTTTGATTTAAAACTATACCTTATTTATTTTGGAAAATATGAAATATAAAAAGAATTTGATTTCACCTATTAAACTCATTTCAATTTTTTTTATCATTTTTGAATACTTAGTACATAGATAATTTCTTGAAGATCCAGAAATAATATCATTAACATTGACTTGAACTACTAAAACATCTTTTGAAATTTATTTCTTAAAAAGAGTAGGTTCAGCAATTCCTTTTGTAAAAACTTTTGAAATAATAAAGCTAAATAATATATCATACCAAGCAAATGGAGATTATTTTATACCATAAAAGATTTTTCCAATTAGAAAATACGATTTTGAATATGTTTGTTTGTAAGGATAGGGGAAGTTCAACCAAAACATTATAAATTATATATCCATTTAGTAATTAAGTTTTAATATCCATTCGATACCGTTTGAAATTAATATGGGTAGAATAAGAAAGAAGGATTCTGATGGATTCATGTCTAGAAACATGTGAAAATTTTTCTCCATAGTAAATTCCTTCATATTAAATATAACCATGTGCAAATAATATATATTTGTTTCTAAAAATATTTCCATATTCACCAACTTTTTTCCTAAACACCCACTTAGTTTCTATGGTCAAGGTGTCTTTGGGTATATCCACAAGTTTCCAAACATTATTTATTTCAAATTTATTATGTTCCTCTTGCATATCCATCACCCAAAATTCATCTTTAATTGAATCATTGCTATTTTTAGTTTAGATATATCACAAGAAGGCTTGATGTCCAACCTAATTTCATAGAGAATGTATTGTTCATGTCTCTTAGTCTAAATCTCAAACTAAAACATCTACGGGATGGTTCTTGAGGGTTTTAGTAGGTCTAAAAAATGAGGTACTAGTAACTTGAGGTTCATCTATAGGTTCAGGTTCATCATGTTCAGATTATTAAGAATTTCAAGAATTTTTTCATTTGACATATTTCCTGGAAGAATGACTAGATGATTTTTCATTTCTTTCAAGGTTTCACATGTCATCTTTAAGGACTTCTAGAAATATCTTTGGTTCATGTGGATCTATTTCATAAAATTTTATGTGCACAGATTATTCCACACACTTGTTGTGTTTATTGAAAAAACTACAGGCTTTACTAGATGTTGAGTATCATAGGAAGATTCCTTCATCACTCATGGATGTGAAATTTTCTATATTATCTTTTTTATTAATATTCTATAATTTGAAACAAAATTTTTTTAAATAACTAACTTTGGGTTTTCTAATGTTCCAGAGATCATAAGGAGTCCTTTTTAGAATAGTTATAATTAAGACTCTATTAGTTATGTATATATTTGAATTCATAGCCTCAACCCATAAGTAAATAGGTAATTCATATTCATTCTGCATTTTTCGGTCTCATTCATTTATGATTCTATTTATTCTTTCTACAACTCTATTTTGTTGAGGTGTCCTATGGGCAGAAAAGTTATTAATACATCCATTATGTGAGAAAAAGGAATCAATGTTTTGATTTTCAAACAAATGGCCATGAACACTTCATATAGATTTTATTCTAATTCCACTAAGATTTCCCACTATTTTAGCATACTTAGTGAAGTATGTACATGCTTCACTCTTGTGAGCTATGAATTAAGTCCAAGTATACCTAGAATAGTCATCCACAAGAACATAGACATAGTGTTTCTTATTTAACCTAGAAAATCAATATGGTCCAAAAAAATCCATGTGAACCAAATCTAAATGTTGAGAATCTGAATCTTCATTCTTGGATTTTAATGATATCTTATGGTGTTTTCCCTTTTGGGAGGATTACAGAATTTATAATTTGGAAACTCAAGTTTGGGTAGATCCATAAATAATCCTTTTCTAGCAACCTTTCTGATAGTGTGTACATTAAAGTGTCCTAGTATCCTATAAAAAATCCAAGACTCTTTATTAAAGACACTTAAACAAGAAACATTTTTAGAGTCTAAAGAATCTAAGTTAACATAATATACATTTTCATTTCTTAAATCCAAAAATTTCATTTAATTTTTAGAATTAATAATATTTAAATCATCATTATCAATCATTAAATGAAATTCATCATCACATAATAGTGATATAATAAGCAAATTATACTTTGACCCATCAACAAAATGTACATTAGAAATTAAAACTGAGTTATAGTTACCAATCTGGCCTAAACCAATTATTTTCCATTATCATGCTCACCAAATATGATATATGCTTCATCAATTTTGATTAGGTTATTAAACCTTGAGTAGTCTCCTATCATAGGTCTTGAACATCCACTGTCTATGTACCATTGAATCTTACAAGAGTTTTTCAAATAGCTTTCCTATAGAATAATCAGACAAAAACATATTTCGGTAACCAAACTTGTTTGGGTCTTGTGACATTAGTAATAAATAATTTAGGCACCCAAATTTTCCTTATGGGTTTCCAATAAAAATTATGTAACATATTGGGAAAATAAACCCTATTTGGTCCAAAGAATCTAGAGGTCATAAAGGATCTTTCAGAACTGGTACTGGTAGCATATTTTTGATTTTTTGGTAAAAGAACAGATTTTCCATATTTAGTTATAAAATGTGTTTTAGGTATGTTTATCTATCCAGGATGATAACCAATACCAGATGTGTACTTAGTAGCTATCTCTTTACCAATAATTTGAGTAAGAGTGTCTTTCCCATTTCCGAACTCTTATAAATCCTTCTTCAATTTGTCATTATAAATTTTTAATTCCTTATTTTCATTGAGCAATTGAGATTTCTTCTCTTTTTTATTAGTAAGTTAAAATTTAATAGTTACAGTTAGATAATGTTGTCTCTTTAATGATTTATATTTATATTTTAGTTTATTACATGTCTCTTCCACCATGATAAAATATTCCAATAGTTCGTCATTTTTCATATTCTTATACTCAAATTCATTTTAGAATAATAAGAATTATGTGCTGGTGAATCTAAGGTTACCTTATATGTGTTTAACATAAAACACATATTTTCCATGTCAACTTTGTCATCATGAGATTATGTTGATTCACTGGAGCTATAATTAGAAGCACTCTAGGTGGCCTTCATATCTTTCTTATACTTCCTTTCTTTATTTTCATACATCTTTTTATATTTTAACTTTGGACAGTCGGCATTGACATGTCATCTTCTCTAGTATTCATAGCAGACAATCTCATCTGATTTTTACATTCTTTTCCAGTCCTTTTTTCAGCTTCCCTTGTTATCATATCTTCTTTTATAATTAGGATTCCTGTAAAACTTCTTCATTATATATAATTTCATGAATCTTCTGGCCAACCGATCCATCTATCCATCACTATCAGATGTTTATTCATCGGTACTGGATCTTTCAGTAGAGGCTAGCACCTTCTCTTTTTCCATATTCTTAGAGTTAGTAGTCTTAAAGGATATATATTTTCTCGTAGGTTTATCCTCCTCTTCTATATTGACTTGCATGTCATCCTAATATATCATCAATTTTCCAATGAGTTATTTGATAGGTAAATTGCTGATGTCACATGATTATCTAATTAAGATAGAGTTTCCTCTCTATCTATTAGGAAAGCATCTGAGAATTATCATAATATATTCTCTGGCAGTAACATCTCTTCTCAAAGATATCATAGTGTTCACAGTTTCATTAAACCCGAGACACATGTTAGAAATAGGCTAATCAAGATTCATATTAAAGTTATCCTATTTAATATTATATCTATTAGTTCTCATTTCCATAACACTAGAATCTCTTTCATGTGAAAAATAAAGTTTCCCAAATATTATGGGATGTTTTACATGAAAATATCCTGTTTAATTCCTCATATCCTAAATAGAAATATAAGGAATTCATGGATTTATAGTTATTTTTATAAATAGTCCTAGTTGGGTCATCCCAAATAGTTATAGAAGTAGCAGGAATCTAATATTCATCAACAATTGAAGACCAAATT
The DNA here is from genome assembly GCA_963277665.1 of Viscum album. Lineage (NCBI taxonomy): Eukaryota > Viridiplantae > Streptophyta > Magnoliopsida > Santalales > Viscaceae > Viscum > Viscum album. Next base: position 183,970,827 of record OY728133.1, on the reverse strand, counting down.
TCAAAACCTATACTTACTAAATTAATTTTAACCTCTCTTTTTTATTGTGCATAATTTGTTCCATTGAATAATGGAGGTCTATTGGTATTAGAACCTTCTAGTCTGTTGTACCTAATAAATTTTTAAAAATATTTTAATGAGAAAAAATATTTGAAATAATAGAAATTTTAAGATCTTTTAAATCTAACTAAAATCAAAATTGAAAATGATTTGAAAAATCATTTAAAATCCTTTGATACCAAATGCTGGTCAGAGTAGAGTATTTAAGAGCGAGTGAATTGAGTATCTATAAATTTTTAAAAAAATATAGCTCATTGAAAATTCTCCTAATTAAAAATATAATCTAATTCAGTTTTTAGTGAATTTATAAGAGTCCTGAATGTTCAATTAATTTCTCAAAAGATTTATTAGTTCTCAGGTATATTCATCTAAAGATCAATATAACTATTAAAACTAACCTACTAGTTCAAAGTAGTTATAAATGCTTACTAAACTAAGTATTATAGTTCAATTTAGTTATAAGAAATATGTGATAAAAACAGGGTAAACTAAATGGTAAACATAGTGGATAAAAACAAGAGGTCCAGTCTCATGTTGAGACTTAGTCCTCTCTACTTGGTGATCAACTACCACCAAGAAGATTGAATTAATAAATAGTTTAATCCACACATAAGATGGGTGGTTCAAAACAGCACATAGAATTATCCATGACACACTTGACCTCTACCACAATTATTAACATGACCACATCCATAGTTTTACATGGGATATAATTAGATAAAAACGGCGGGAGTTTGAGGATATCACATATCCTTTAGTTATGCACAAGTGTTGTTCTGTGTGTAACAGACAGATACACAAAATGCTAAAAATTTATGTAAAAATTCACACTACAGAGCAAATAACTATGAGAATTGATTTATAAGGCTTTCTGTGTCTTGAGAGTTAGATATGGACTCCTCATCTGTTGTTAGATTTATGTTTTAGTCCACTTTCAGATTTTGACATAAAATAGAGTGTCATATTATGGATTTTAGCTATAGGTAAGGTTGTTTAGGTATGTTATTCTGCTTCTACAAGATACTAATTTGAGTAATCAATTTGGTTTTCATCATGATTAATTTTGCATCATGTATTATTCTATTCTTGAGCTCATAGTGATTTCCTGAGAGTTGATGTTCTTTAGTATATCTCACAGGCATGCACTACTCACCTTAACTCTATATATTCTATCTATATTCATAATTTCAATTAAAAATACATCTTATTTTCATGGAAAAATAGATAGAATATACATTCCACATGCATCAACTCATCATACTTCATATTGTCTGCCAGAATTCTTACAGACAACATTAAATAATGTCAAAAACATTAATTTTTAGAAATATGATTGTTATATAAAAATCTGAATTAATAAATTAAAATCAGATTTTATGACTATCGGCGAGTCATAAGTATCAATGAGTTATTTTCATCAGTTTGTCGGTATCAATGACTCTCTGTATTAGTGAGTCCTTTCAATCGGTATCGATGACTCTAGGTGTCAGTCTCTCCATTTATCGGTGAGATAGATGAACTATCTGTAACACATATCAATGTTGAGTCTTTCCATCTTTTAGTGAGATAGTTAAGCCAATGATGAATCATTTAAATTTATGTTGAGTTCTTCCATCAGTAGCCCCATGCACGGTAGGTCACTTGAACTTACGGTAGGTCATCTGCATCAGTGTCATGTGCAATAGTGTTTCTTTTGTCTGTCAGTGTCATGTCTAATGGTGAGTCTTGTTTATGATAGTGTCATGTCTAAGGGTGAGAGTTTTCAATGGTGTCGGATCCACATTCTAAGAACATGTGCCTATTCGATCTTTCTATTAGTATGTCATGTGTCTGACGGTGAGTCATCTGCCTGTCGGTGTCATTGACTCATAACAAAACAATTTTAGATGTTCTATCTGTCTTAAAATCCAACAATGTCAGAGAGTGTTAAAATTCATAAACACATAGATATGCTTATTTAGACTTAAACACTCATAAATGGTTATGTGATTAAAATTATCTGATATTCAAGATAATGTTTTGACATAATATAGGATCTAACAGAAGATAAGATATATTTTTAATATATGACATGATTAGGGATAATTAAAACTATTATAGTTAGAGAAAGTGTCCAACACGGTCTATGGGGAAACAGAATATTTATACAAACATTTTAACCAATTTAATCAATGAATATAATATTAATAATAAGAAAATTTTAAATTTTTTTAAAAAGGAATTAATAAATAAAAAAGATATTATAAATTTATGTAACATATTTAATGAAAATTTGATAGATCATGAATATAAAAAAATATTTTATAGAAAATTAATATGGAATTTATGTTATATATAAATACAAGAACATTACATGTATAAATTAAAAATAAACATTTTATATTTTCATTTTCAAGGAATACATAAGTTCTTATTCATATAAAAATGTATAATTTACAAAAATATATGCAATTTACATTTTTAAATCCATAAAAATAAATTAATATTATTAATATAAGTAATTTACATGACTTAAAAGTAATTTATTTTATTATTAATATAATTATTAGTCATATAAATCAATATAACATTATATATGTTTTATTTTTTTATAATAAGTGCTTAATATCAACCTTTCATGTTATAAAATTTATAATCCTTCCATTGAAGGAGGGATCCATGTATATCCATTTATAGGGATGGAATTTTTTATTTTACTATTAATCTAAAGGAAATTAAGGTGAGACTCAATTATTGTAAGTATTCATAGTTGGGTGGATCATCCCCCAAAATGGAAACCATCATTTAAATGTTATGGATTTTAATCTTATTATTTCTTAAATTTTGGGTTCAACCACTAGAAGATCACACATGGCATTTGAATTTATTTTTTTATTGTATTTCAATCTTAAAATGGTCTCAATGAATCCTATATTTCATGGTTTTACAACCTAAAACTAGGGGTTATTTTCCTTTCTTTCTTGGACATAAATAGTAAACCACACAATCAAAATCATTCAAATCAAATGATTTTCTTGGGACTACATAGCCTTATTTAGTTCTTCTGGAACCCTAAAATATTGAAGGATATTATGTCTTACATTAGATCCCCACTAAAGTTTGATAATAACACTCTTAAGGGGGTAAAGGGTTACATTCCTTAGGTTCTTATGGATATGAAACTTTGGAAAAAACTACCAAACAATTCAACATTAGTAGTGAATTGGGAAACCTAATGGTAGAATTTGAGTTTTAATTTATTCCTTACATTTTTAATCATAGAAATTCAGTAGAGAATGATTTTTATAGTTGTATTATCATTAGAAATATTTATCTAAAGAAATGATGGACCCTATTTCAGAATGAAAATGGTATGTCTAGTCAAAATCATGGGGGAATTTTAGAGATTGATGAGCCATCCAATCTGTAGGAGCCTACTATGACCCCACCTTAAGTCTTAAGATAGAGGTAAGAAGAAGAATGATGAATTCAATGTTATTAATCATGGTCTCCCATTGACTAAAGGTAAGGAACATATTGATACATCTATTTAATCCAAGAGACAAGCCTCACAATAGATACCACTTTATATCGCCCTACCTATCATGACAAGGACCATGCAAGATATTATTGCCATATCTTAATTAGGATAGAGAATCAGGAGAATGGGATAGTATAACAAGACAAGGTTGGTTTATGAAAACACTATTTTATTTTATACATACCATTAAATGAGAAATCATACAATAATTATGGAATTATAGAAATGTATGAGGAAATTACTAGTAAGTACTAGAGTAAATTATTTTGGAGGAAGAACTGAACTCCTTGAATTCTATATAACATGATTTTTAGGATTCTATTCAAGATAATATGGATCCTGAAAACTATCACTCCAAAGATGGATGTTCCCCATTAATAAATGTGGTTGATATAAGGATTATTGTCCTAACAAAAGTGATTGATGGAATAAAAGTTATATTATTACAATGTGTCAATAGGAAATCAATTTCCCCTTATTTTAAATAAGTTGAGAAAAAGTTTAGGAAAAATGGATCAAATAATAGAAAAATTCATTTTTTCTATAATGAGTTACAAATCTAATCATGGTAAAAAGTTAATGACCTATTGTGAAATTTTTAGGGTGTGTATAACACAAATTCTAAAAATACCCTAAAAACATTGATAAGTAATTATCACCCTCAAGTGATGGGATTTTCTATCATTATGGATCCTTTGACCACTTTAAAAGGACATGATTTGTTGACATTGGGATATGAAAATTTTTGAATCAATCATCACATAGATATTGTGGAAACCATATAGGTTCTTATTTATTCTAAGGTGACTAGTTTTTGGTTCAACCATACCAGTCAACAATTACTGAATATTAGGGTATATTATTATGTAGAATCTTAGTTTTGTTTTTTCAACTATGTCTTAAATAATTATCTAAAATTACTACTCATCTTAAGATAAATTTTAAATCTCAAAATTACTATCCTGAATCCTTGGATGCTCATGGTAGACATTAATGTGGTCTTGGATATTAATTATAGGTTTTGTCAACTAGGTTTGGGAATTTTTAGTAGGCAATTCAGGGAATTTATTAACTTATGAGACATTGTGGAAGTTTCTTTTCATCATGATAAGTATACCTAGTATATAAAATTTTCTAGAAATTTTTTTCCCATAACTAGGATATTTTTTTTTCAAACTCAATACCATAGAATAGAAGATATATTTGTAATCAATAAACCCATTTAATATTAATTATGACTATCACCCCATTCTTACCATTATTATATATGTAAATAAAGAGTCCTTTTCTCTTTAGGTCAAATAATTCTTAGATAAATAAAATATATTGTAGAATATTTGTTCGAGAGGTAAGGTTTAATGAAACATATAATTATTATCTGTATTCAAGTATCTTATAATTTCTTAACTAGAATAATTTCGTCAAAGTATGGTTCAAGAAAAATGTCAATGAAATTGATGTATAAACTTTTCCCTTAAAAATATAGGTTGAATAAATTTAGGACATCCCTAAAGAGGGTTTTTAAATATCTATTTACAATAAATATATAGACCTATTAACTCAAACCGTAGAAAAGTTTATGATCAATAAAGTAATCATTATGGAATACTAAAGGGTAATGTAGCTTAAAGAGGGTGATAGAAACACCTCTTTATTTAATTATCTCTAGAAGGTTAGGAGGGATAGCATTCACATAACCTTCTTGAGGAACAAAAACTATATTAAGTTAGATTTTAATGAGATAATGGACTTTATTTTGGGATATTATAGATACCTATTCAATAAGAACTCACGGATGAACACTATAGATTTAATTTACATAATTCATTGCGTTTTAGATGAATCTAATAATAGGATTCTTACTCAAACCCATATTCATGAGCAGGTGACACATTATTTATTTTCTATCAATGCATCAGGTGTTCTTAGACCAAATCGATTCATCAATAAGTTCTTTTAGGGTTGTTGAGACATTATTCAAAAGGATTTTATAAAAATTATATAATTTTTTTTTGTAATTTCATATTATGATAAGAAATAATATAATAATTTCTATTCCTCTATCCTAAAATTAAATTTTCTTACTCTAAAAATTATTTTATACATGTATCTATTACCAAAAATGTGTATAAAATCATGAGAAATATTTTAGATACTAAACACTCCATGGTCATTGGAAGGGTGGTTTCTTTCAACCAACTTGGATTTGTGTATTATTATAGAATCTAAGATAATAGGATAACTACTTTATAATATGTAAACCTTCTATATATATTGAATAATATTATCAATAGGTATCTCGACTCTATTTTAGGAAAGAATTCTAAATAATTAATTGTGATTTTTTATTTGATGATATTTTCATTTTTGGATTTAATGAATGCTTTATTGTATGGATTAAAATATTTTTGGTATCTTTTAATACCTCCAATGTTTGTCAAAGGATCCTATGTTGGATATTTCATAAATTCTTAATGTGCTATGTGGAAATATCCCTTTTCATCAATCCTCTTCAATATAGATTAATAATACCTTAGGAGGTTTATTTTTATGATGGTTGGAAAGGGATTTTTTAATCCTATTAATGATGTTATAAATCATAGGGATTATACTCACTTTCTCTATAAATATTACATTATTTCTTTTTTTAAGGGAACATAGAAAAATATGAAGCCCCTAAAGAACTTATATACCACTATGGGTATCTCTCTACGTACTATATTGGTTATACTAAATGAGTTTATTTCTTCAATAAAAAAATTCATTAGTGAAAGCAATGTGCTTATTAAAATACTCCTAAATGTAAAGGAATGTAACCAACCCTTTACGTATCCATGTATACCTACTTTATAGGTAAATATGAATGTGTAATTTTTCAATGAGATATCAAAAAGGATAAAACAATAGAATATTGAAGAGGAATTGAAATCTCAATTCATTGAAGGTAAAACATCTTTAGTTAAAGGGGCCATCATCCCCGTTTTGTTATAGCTTAAAAATGGTTATGAGCTCTTTTTAAAAGTTTAAAAAATGCATCATGATTTTTATTTGGGATGGATGTATTTATAAAAGAAAGGTGAAAATAGTTTCTTGTTAAATCACTTCCAATCCCATTAAAGATGGTGGAATAAGAATTATAAAACTCAGTCAGTTCAATGAATAATTTCTAGCTTATTTTTTCTAGAGACTATTATCTAGAGACTTAGATCATAATAACATTATTAAAGTCATATTTATTAAAATAATCATATATAGTAAGACTTATAATATGTTCCATACTATTTTTATAGATCTCAAGTATGAGTACACTATTTTTACAAATCAATCATTGTGGTTTGATAGTTTGAATTAAAACCATTCTTTTTTAAAGTAAAATTGGATTTTCACCCTATTAACTGATTACATTCAAGGGTTTATTCTTAATCCCAATGACATGATCAAGGACATGATCACCAATCCTCTCAGAATCATCCTTATTTTTATAATGGATTCCATATATAAATATGGGTTTACTATCAATAAGGGAATGCTATTTTGAAACAAGCTAGGAATGACACTCTGAATTATAGACTCTTCTACCAGCATCTAATGAGAAAAAAACCAAACTCTATAATTTAAATTATTATTTTAACAAAAATTGTATTTCAACTTCATGTTTCTCTCTAATTTTGAGGTTTTCCTATTAAAAATCCCAACTAACATTATCCTAATGAAATATGATAGTCCTACTTTCTTTATGTGTAGTTTCTACAATAATGGTGTCAATTCCATTGAAAATATATTTTTATACTACTTTATTTTTAAGTATTTTTAGGTTTCTTTTAATCATTTTTAATTTAAGTATTTTGGGTCACATTCTCTTATTGATCTTTTATCTTGATACCACTCATAATCAGTTTCAACACATCTCAAGAACAACTTCATGGTGGTTGTTTTGAAAACACGTTATACAATGTAGAGGAAAAAAATCTAGTGAGGTATAAAAACTAGGTGCATTCCATTGAAATGGTAATGACCATAATAATGGTTTGTTGGAAGTTGGATAATATTCCATAAAATATAATTTCCAGTAACTCTATGTAGAACATTTTTTTTAATAGGTTAGAAGTTAAAGGTAAATACATGAGAAATATTGGCCACATCACAATCATACAGATACCTATTTGTATGGATTGGATGAAGACTAACTTGTATGGCTCTATGAAGAGTTATTAGGACCTAGTTAGTTGTTGTAATATCAGTAGTGGCCTCTAATATGGGTCTCTAGATTTATTCTATAAATATATAGACAATAATGTTTTATATGAGGTGAAAATGGAAGGGGTCATTTTCATGATTCAATTTCCAGATACAATAACTATAATAAGGTTTGTCTTGATTTAGATTCCTCCCTCATTATGAAATATATAAATCATAACACTAAAAAATCTTCCTGTAACCTCTCTATAGACTAGGAAGATTTCATGGAGTATTGTAGAAGGATATATTTTACAGTTTCATAAATTTTCATATAGGGTAATGAATGTGTGAATACAATGTCCAATTTGGGTGAGGAATCAATATGTACTTTTTATTCATATGTAATTATAGAGTAAATATAGGATTACTTATTCCAAAAAACATATAAATATTATGCAAATCACAATTTATAAATCGTGTACCCTGGGGTCATTTCCCTATGGTGAGAATGTGTTAAATAATTTTATAAAATACAAATCATATTATTTATATTTAATTTAATATTAAACATTTATTTACTAAATATTTTTAAAAAATATATTATAAATAATTTTGATAAACACGAAATTTTATTTAATGAACAATTCTAAAATAAATTAAATGTTTTAACTGACTTATAAACATAATTTAGATATTATAATTATTTTTATAAATGGAAAAAATTGTTTTTAAAACACTTAATTCCTATAAAATTGTATTTATTATATTGTTTCCCATGAAATAAATAAATTCATGTCATTAATAGGATCTATTCATTAAGATCATATATAAATTGATTTAATTTTCACCATGATAAAAACATTAGTGTCATATATCACAGGCTATGATATTGTGAGATAACACTATCAAATTTTAAATTATTTATAATTATTTTATGTAAAATATAAATATATATATCAATGCAAACATTTATATAAAAAATTTTCACATCCCAATATTTCTCTTCTAGAGTACCAAGTCACAGGTGATCCACTACTTGCATTTCTGATTTCTTAGGGGTGTTTGGAAGTGATAATGAGGTGAATGGTGGAACAAAAATAGAGATATAGTTGAAAATTAAATATGAATATTATCTCATTATATAAAATAATGAATTTCACCTTGATTGGTTAGCTAAGGGAGATGAGTAATTACAGTCTCAGGTATCAAACAATGTTTCATGAGGTTATGGTATAAAGAGATGAGTTTTATCATGGATCTTAAGCCATGTGGACTTAGTGTACCTTTAGTTATTTTTGATTTTTCCATTGTTTCATTATTTTTTAATTTTATTAAATATATTCTAGTAGTTATTTTGGTTTAATAATATGTAATATACATTACAATATGGTAATTAGTATTGCATCATGGTATATTTTTGGGGGTTATTAGGTCTGAAGGAGTAAGATAACAGTAATTGTGATTCCCAATTGTTCAAGAGTAGAATAATGAAGGTGATTATTTCAATGTGGACTCATTTTTAAATTTCAAAATTAAATTTTTAACCCTTAGAATATGGATAAATAATATTGTGATTTTCAAATCGAGCCACCATTTCAACACGACATTTCCCCTTACACTGTGATTTAATATTTTTATTTTTTAATATAAATTCGAGTGTTTTAATATATATTATCCAATTACACTAACCTATTTCTAACCCTAGATATTTTTTATTATTTTTAAGAACTCTAGGATATCCCTTAGTGGATTCTATACCTTGGTTTATTATGATCAATCTCTTGTAATACAAGGATCTATACTCTCCACTGTTCCTCTCTTTAGTTCTTTTTAGTCCTTATTTTGGGGGATTTGGCAGTTTTTTTGTTTGGTTTTGATTATTGTTTTCATGGTCGAGATGAGGAATGTCTGGGCTTTGTTTTTTGGAGTTTCCTTGAGTGTTTGGTGATGCTTAATTGGTTTTTTATCATCATTATTTTGTGGCAGTTGTTGAATCATCAATTGAGTTATAAGATTCATGTTATTTATTGCCTTTTATTTTATGTTTGAATTTGGGATTATAATTACATTATTTTATTTATATATGTAGTAATAGTTAACATAATCGTGATAATGATCTAAATTTATTAAATCTAATGGGGAGATTTGATTTGTAGATGCTTTATAAAATTTTTAATGATTTCCTAAGTGTGGTTTATTTTTTGATTCACATGTGCAATTGTGATAACCCTTTTTAAATCATTTATGTGCCTTTAATCTTAATAATTAGTTAAATAAATTAATTTTGGTAAATAAAATATGTATAAATTTGTATATTTTATACTATTTTATATGTGTGATGTTTTGAAGATATATAATTATGATGATATGAATTGTGTTTGGTGACTCATTATATATTGTTTAATGTTCATGGATACTATATTTTTGTGGTAATATATTATATGGTAGATTTTGAGGTGTTAATATGATTTTTTTTGTGATGGTGGTTTGTAATGGGTTATATTAGAAGAAATGGGTGATTTTTTGAAAGAGGTGTAATTGACGTTTTGGTTGTTGGTATAATATATTGTAGTGGTTGATGAGGTGTTGGGTGATTTCATTTTTCTTTGTATTATAGTTTAATGATAACATGTATTAATGTTGAAACTAATGAAAATTTAAATAGGGATAATCTATGGAGAAATAAATTATAATATATAAATTAATCAATGGAATGATGGGAAACCGATGTAGTGGTAAATAATATATGTATAAATGATTAGATTAAATAATTGTGTGATAATGGTATTGTTACCAAAAAAATTTAATGAATATAAATTTTTGGTAAATGAGAAATATATGAATTAGTAATAATGTGATAAAATGGGAAGTTTTTATTGATGTGTAGATGTTATGTAGTGGAAATGTAGTTATTTTTTATTGTGTTTATCTATGTTAGCAATTATTGTTGTGAAATGGTGGTGCTAAAGTGATTTTTAGGTCATATTAGTGGATGTTTCATGGATAAGAGTTGACATTTGGGTTGAGATTATGTGATCTATTATATACCTTTTGAATTTTTTTTATTTCTTACACACCAACACCTGAGTCAGGTAACCTTACTAACACCTATATGAGGTCATGGGTTTAGTGTGGTTTCCCCAATATCTAGGATATAGATGACATTTATGGAAAATTATCCCCTCCCTTATCTCTCTTATAGACGTTTAATAGGTTTTAACATCCTAAAACTGTTATTATAGGCTATGTTATCCTGATTTTGGTTGGTAGTGATGTTGAGGTATAGAATGAGATTGATACCCTTCATGATTATGTATAATAATATATAGAGGTTATGATATGTAATGATGAGGTATGTGGATGTGGTATGTGGTTTTGGTATGTAATATGAATCTATAGATATTTGGTTGTGCCTATGATATTGTTATATGGTATGTAGATATGGAAGTGATGGTAACACTAGAACATAATCTGTTTGGGCATGAGGATGATTAATTCAGTGGGGTTGTGGGCTACCTTAATGATATTTTCCTTAAATTATATTTACAATATCTTTTAAATTCAATTGGGTGAATGAGACTTCATGATTTCAGTTGGTACATAACCCAGTATAGGTAATAACTTGGTTTTTTTATTTATTCACTAGGGTATAATCATAATTCTTTCACATTTTTGTAAGAGTTTTTGTGGAGGATTTTACTATGTATTATTTTTTTCGTATCACATTATATATATATATATATATATTCTATTTTCATATATTTATATGAGGTATTTTTTGATTATATTGGACCTTACTACCTTGTGGAGTTTTTATAAAGTGTTTGATTCTCTATAATTGGCGTTTCATTTTAGAATTTTATTTTGGAGTCTTTTAATTTATGTATAGACTACATGGATTGTGAGGTCATATTTATTCAAAATTTATGTGTTTTATTTTATAGGTGATTTTAATTTTGATCATAGGATATATGAGGGTAATACATCCCATATCTCAATTTTCATACGCTCAATTATAGTCCCCAACTCATTTCATATTGGAGGCTGACATTAAGAAACAATATTGTCCTCACTATTATCAAAGAATGGAATCTACTATGGGTGGGTTGTGACATAGTGAGATAAATATTTTGTATGAGAGTTAGGATAGATTTTACAATTATGAATTGATGATAATTGATTGTTTTTAGTGGGGAAACATTTCCAATAAAACTCGGCATGTGATATAGGAAAGGGAGACTAGATAGAATTTAGTTATTTAGGCCCCCCTATGACATGACACAATGACCTTAAAAATACCAAGAATACTAGGTTAAATGATTCGGATTGTGGGGTAGAAACCTAGTTATGGTACATTAATTATATTTTTTTGTACCTGTGATGGAATTAGGAATATTTGGGGGGAAAGTAAAATACATTAAATTTGGAACATAGATAATGAATCAAATGATTATTCCTCTTATAGAGATTTAATTTCTACCACACAACCTATATGTACTAATGTAGATAATAAACCACAAAATCATTTTAACATAAGAAACATTTGGGAACGATATATCATTCGGGGAAATATGATATAAGTAAATTTAAAAGTGTTTCATATGATAGAGTTTTGACATATATGAAAATCCTTTATAGGATGGTAATATATTAAATATATTTTAGGAAAAAAATTGGTTGTTTTTATGAAAAGTTTAATTAATTAATGTTTCATCTTTTTATTATTGATAATTCAAGGTTAAATTAATCAATTTATCACCTTTAGAGAACAATATAAATGTATAAGTATTTTAAAGAGATTTTTTAAAATTGAATAACTAATTTTACATAAATTATGTCTTTGAAAAGAATATTTAATAGAATATATATGAAGTTTTAATATAAATATTTAAAAAAAATTCATAGTGTTTGTTTACATTACTATAAACACATGGGGATTATTAAATTTTAAACATTATATTCAAATAGAGATTCAAAATATTTGTAATATGTTATTTTAAAAATAAAATGTCCCAATAATGAATCCTTGAAAATAAATAGAATTAAAATATATGAAACATGGTGTATAAGATGATAAAAATGTTAAACCTCCGTTTAAAATATCAAGGGATTGACTTAAATAAGTAGTAGGAATGGATTAATAAGGGCAAGAGTATCACTAGAAATTAATAGAGGAGGAAGTACAAGAGACATAAAGGGAAAATGTGAGAAAACTAAAAAAGTGGAAGAGAATGAGATAAAGGGTTATAGAGAACATAACCACACAAAAAATAAAGAACCCATATAAAAAATATAATTTATGAATGTTTAAATCATAAGAGATGAAATGAAATAATTATTTACTCAAAACTATTTTAAAATTGTATGTAATGTATCTAAAAATTATGTGGTAATAAATTTGGTAGATGATAAATAATAAATATCATGTAAATAATTTGGATTATAATAAGAAGTGTTCTAGGACCTTCCATCACTGTTGTATGATATTTTATACACAAACTCACTACCACATAGTATTTTTTCAATAGAACAATTCTTGTGAAATCACCAAATAATTTTGGTGTTTAATATTGCATGATTTTTGGTTAATTTTATATTTTTTAGGCTATTTTTTAATTTTTTGATGTTTTTTAATAATTGTGAGAGTTTTGGTGTTTTTTTTCTAGTTCCATAGTTTTTCTAAAGAGTCTATGGCCACATTGGAAGAGGTTCATGTCATGATGAGTGTATTAGGACATGTTTAGTTCTAGACATTAGGTGGTTTCGCCTTGATAGATGGTTCATGTTGTGTCTTATGTTTTTTTCATTACTTTTTTGAGCATGAAATGGGTCCTTATATGATAGGGGGTCGCATCATGACCATGGCCTTTTAATGGGTCTATTTTGGGGAGATATTTTAGGCGGGTTCTTAATGTGAGGGGTCTTCCATGTAGATGATACCTCAATGTGATGGTAGAATTTTTTAGGACCTAACCTTGGTTAATGAGTCTACAGTTCTTTCTAGGAGACATTATTTGTCACAACAGGTAGGTTCTATCATGACATTCCTATGCCAAATTTTTTTTTCTGTGAATTTCTAGATATGCATTTATTCAATTTTTTAAGGGATAAAAATTTTTCCTTACCACTCCTAACTAACCCTGGGAATTCTAAAGGTATATATCTCTTACTTACAACTTTTATTTTTAGTTCCTCCTTCTCATTTTTATATGGGTTTTATAGAAAATCCTGTATTTTCTCACCTACCCTTACCTTTTACATTCTCATTTGTTTTCATCTCTCTCATGATCACTATCTACCATCATGTAATGAATTGTTTCCATTTATTTTTTAGAAATATTTTAAATTAGAATGTACTTAGTTTCAAGGGTTTATGAAAATAACTTTAAGGGAAATTTAATTTTCTATTATGATAAGAAAGTTTTTATAACTATTTTTATTTACAAATAATGAAACATGTACTAAAATGTTTTCTTTTATAAAAAATAATTTTTTTATTCAATCTAACTCGTAAGGGAATAATGAGTTGTTTTTAAACAGATGAAAACATTTTTTTAGAAAAATATTTTTTCAGAACATGGATAAGAATATAAGAAATATCAATAATTTTGGATTTTTTGAAAAAAAAATTATATTAACATTGTACACATTTATGCCTAAAAGGGGTTAGATACGTTGATATGGGGATAATCAAGGTATGAATATTATTTTCAAAGTTCATTTTACCACACTAGATCTTGTCCACATTATTTTGAGGGATAATTACAACAAAAATTTTCGAGTGATTAGGCATAGAAATTAAATCGAGAGATAAAGCACAAGAGAAACCATATTTTTTCCTTTTTTCACTATTATGGGCTACTATAAGGAATAAAAATCATACAGTTTTCTCTTGAACATAAATTATTCATATCACTGATTTTTATTTTATGATAGGTTACTGATGTTTGGAATAAATTCCCTTATAATTTATGTGGGATATTCACACTCTCCATTGGATCACTTACCTCTAAGTTCACTAACCTTACACTTCCCTCATTCACTCACAACTTCAGAGAGAAAATTTGATTAGTAGAACAACCTCAAAAAAAGCACCTTATAGGTTGTTCCAATGTGTAAAATGTAGGTACCATTTAACTCCCCTTAATTATTTATAGTGTTGATGTGAATTTTATGTTGAATACCACCTTTTCATGATAGGTCAAGAAAACTACTCTGCCTTTGGAAATATTTCCAAGTCTTTCTGATTCCAAAACTATATAGTATAACCCCAATTTTACATTAATATTTTATCATAGTATTTTTCTATCTAAATTTTGTAAAATACCTTTAGAGGGTGGTGGGGGTGATTCAGAGTAAGAAATATTAAAATAAATTCCATAGAAGATCATATTTTGTTGTTAAAAAACACTCTTCTACCCATTTACTATAGCAATATATGAATAGGCATGAAATTATGCACAAGACACAATAATTATCCATTGTTGAAATGAAATGGGATACATCCAAGGATAATACAAAGGAAATGTGCCTACATACCGAATCCACTAAAGTGAACAATATTTATATGGTTCAGAAGAGACTCTCTATCCCTCATATTTTACCACCAATTATAGAATGAAACATCACTACTCTCTCACCTAAATTGTGTTGACTAATTTTTTAGAAGATCATCGATTGATTACATGAATCAATTTTTTTACACCACATTTAGTGTATCATTAAGTTATACTTCCATACACATTATTAATACCAATTTAATACAGTTTTACTAGGGAATACCATTTAGTTTAGACTTTGTCTTTCACATAATTTTTGGATGACATTCTCACAAATTCACCAACTTGAGATAAACATTATAATTTTTCATGGAATTCAAACATGCATGAAAATTTTAATCTTGGTGAAAAAATCCCATATTATGTATACTCAAGTCTATTTTTTCTTACAATAAATATTTTATTCCTTGATTCATGAAACTCTCATAGCATGAAACATTACATTATTGCTTGAAACTCTTACACATTTTAGAGCAATGGTTTTCTCTAAGGGTTAGGCTACTCAAATGAAGAGGGTATCCCTCAATTAATAGACCCGAAACACATTACACACAAACACCATACATTCCTTCATTTGTGAATGTAATATTTTCTTGGTAGTGGAAACTGTTGATTTTAAATTGCATTTGAAAAAAAAATCCTTTTACATAGTAGATCCATCTCTATTTTGTGAACATACAAGAACTCTAATTTTGTCTTAAAAAACTCATCTTTTGCAAACATTCAAATATTTTGTGCACTTATTGAAATATCCATATTGTTATGTAATTATGTTAAATCATTAATTTCATGAAAAAATTTTAATCACCAACACCCTTTCACCCACCATTTTATTTTTATGCAAAAATAATTCTATCTCAAAAAAAACCTTCTCTGTTCTCCTGATTATTTAGCCCGAAAAAATTGGAGAAAACTCAGAAATGATGCCACCTTGTATATGTTTATTTTTTTACCTCCCCTAGAGAATACATTCCTTTTTCTTGGATCTTTTTCAACATAACATATCAAAAATCTCTCTCAAAGTCCATATATAACCAAGGAAACATTTTTTTCAACCAAAAAAATCAACCCAAAACACTGCAATGTTACCTTAAGGGATTTTTTCCCACAATCTTCCCCTTTTGGTTTGTTGATAAATCTTCACATTTTGATACGATGTTATAGATACTTTCATTTTTTATCAACACTTGCATATTGTGATTCAGATAATGGTAAAATATTTTCTCAACACACACTATAAGCTCACATTAGACATTCCTGGAATTTGGTGAAATAGTATTATGAAAATATCATCACTGAAACACTTCATTCTAGAAACTAGTCAACTACTTTTATCAAGAAATCTATATGTTCTGATATATATTCTTTTATTGATCACCATTAGAATCTTCTGATTCAACACTATCCCTTCTTCAATTCTTGGGTTCAGGTGCTTTGGAATGCTTAATGTTGTCTAAGCTGAGATTTCATAGCCATGAAATATTTTTTCATAGAACCGAACTCTCACCATGTCCCATATTAATTTACTTGTTTTTCAAAAACCTAAAAAATTTATAACCTTGAAACTCACCTTATATCACAGATATATATATATCAACTTCTCTCCATGTGTTTATCAATTCATTTCCCCCTTTTAATATCCAAAATTTCTCATCCTTTTTCAATGAAACTAGATTTCATCTCATTGTTTTCTATAACTGGGTAAAGAACACTGATCTTTACGTTAGAGAAAGACACACCATACCTCAGGAAGAGGGATTCCATATTTGCACCTTTTTAATTTTATGAAGTTGAATGATCTCCCAGTACCAGTCAATTCCATTCAAATACTACTTTGGGTAAGGCCTTAATTAGAATTTTTGCAACCTGTAGTTTTGTTGGCACAAACTCTTACTTCAAAAGACCTTTATCCACCTTATACTTAATGAAATTATATTTTATTCAATGTCCTTTGTCCTAGAAGTGATGTACTATATTTTTTATGTTTTTTATATCACTTCAATTTTCCCAATGGATTCTGATCAGAGACTTCACTTCAACCCTTATATCATTAATTTGCTGATTCATCAACAATAAAATCATGCACATTTGAGTAGAATCAATATATTTAGATTTATTGGTGCACAATGAAATGAAATCTTGTTCCTTTATTATCTTGGAAATACACAATCCACCAAGATAAAATGAACCTCCTGATGTTGATTTTATTTCATTAGTTGATATGGCCCAATCTGCTTCTATATTGCCTAATGACTCTTGATAAGATTCTTCATTATACAGGAAACCAAAATCCTCCATTCCCTTAATATAATAAATTTTTATTTTCAATAAAACCAATTGGGTTTCCTTGGGATTTCATTAATACCATGATTCTTAGCTTGTATAAAAAACATTATCTGGCCTTATAATTTTATAGTACAATTGAATGCCATTTATTTTCTTATAATTGATTACATTAACTATATTTATTTTATCATCCCATGATAGTTTCATCTAGGTATCCACTGGAGTCTTCAACTACTTGTAATTATCCATTCCAAATCTTCTCAAAACCACATTGAAGCATTTATATTTCAAAATAAATGTCCCATTCTCCCCTTGTGTCACCTGTAAACCAAGGGAAAATGTAAGTTTACCAATCATAAAAATTTCAAATTCAATTTTCATGAATCCAGTGAACTGTTTGCATTGTTCTCTATGTGATCTTCTGAAAAATATGTCATTGACATACACGAGCACTATAATCCTTTAATTATTTCTATTGTCAGCATATAGATTGTAATCAACTCCACCATGTTTAAAACCGATCTTCTTTAAAAAAATTATTGAGCCTTGAATACCATGCCCTTAGATATTTCTTTCACCAATATAGTTCCATTCTCTACAAAAAATGTATATTCTCATTTTCATGAATAAGAAACCCATCTGGATTCTCAATATAAACTTCTCCTTTCAGAACCCCATTCATACATGATGACATGACATCCATCTAGAGAACATTTAACTTTATTTTCACATCTATGGATAAGAATAATTTAATTATATCAACGCCTAAAAAGGATAAAATGTTTTATCAACAATGATACCCTCTATCCGAGAGTACACTTTGCAAACTAGTCATACATGATTTGAATTACTACACCATCTTCATTCATCTTGTCATGAAAGACCCATTTATTCTTCATGATGTTCTTGTCCATTGGTCTTAAAATGATCTCCCATGTCTAATTATTTTCAATTTGGTCTATCTCGTCATTCATAGCCTAAAACCTATTTTAATCACTAGTTTCTTCCCCATATCTTTTGGGATCTACATTGGATAATAATGATTTCTATTTTAAAGACATCATTATTTCTATTTTAACTAGGATTTCCTAATCACCAGTTATATTTTTTCCTTCAAATTCAAAAAAAAACGCTTTGGATTTTTCAAAAATATAGATTTTGATTCCTCCTACTAACCATCAACATCTTCTTCAAAATCATCATTTTCTAATTCTTCTCCCGTAAGTTTCTTACCAATTCATCTCATTCATTAGGTAACTTTTCATTGTGTTGTTGAATATTATATTCATTTTCCATTACAATTACCTCATAACATTATAATATTTTTTTAGCCTCTTGTTGGAGAATTTATATGCTTTTCTATTTCTTGAGTATCCAAGGAATATTTTCTCATCTCTATATGACACAAATTTCATCTGTTTCTTGTTATTGTGAATAAAACACTTGATTAAAAAATTTAAAAAGTATATTAATGTTGTATTATTTACATACCAATCTTATAGAGATTATTTTCTTCCTTCAGACACATCATAACCTTATTAGATATATAGACCAATGTTAAGACAATTTCCTTCTAGAATCTCTCTCACAGTTCTTTTTCAATGAGCCTTATTCTATCTACTTTGTTGATAATCCAATTTCACCAATCAATCATGCCATTTTGTTGAGGAGTTCTCATAGCTAATACATGATGCCTTATCTCATTCTTCTATAGATAATCCTCTAGGAAGGTGTTTGTAAATATTTTTACCATTATTAGTATAAACTGTCATAATTTTTTTCCAATGATCCATTCTAATAAAATAAAATAATTTTTATGCAACTGAACACATAATTCTTGGGGGAAATAAAAAATCATCATGTCATCATATTGAGATTTTCAATGTGAAGAATATAATTCCTCTCTCTATCAATGGATATTGGTGAGATAGGTCCACATACATTTCCATGTACCAATTAAAGCACCATGGTTGACTATTTTTTTTCCCTTTTTCCTTGTATGTATTTATAATGATCTTCCTTTGTTCAAAAGCATCACATGTATGATTATGATCATGTGATATCTTAGAGTGTTCTCATGCTGCTTCAAATTTGACCAGATCTTCTAGGTTTGGTTGGTACAGATGGCCAAAAAATTTAGGCAACAATCTATTTTCCTGTTATCTAGATAAAAAAAACATTTTTTCCTGTACACATACAAGGTAAAGATTCCTCTTTTCAATTTTTCATATAGAAAAACAACACCTTATATTCCTGTGAAGATACACATATTCTTAGATTATCATAGAGCATACCCAAAGTCACATAGTTTACAGACACTAATAATTTTTTGATTGATACCTTCAATGACTAAGACATCGACACATCTCATTTATTTTCCCCCAAACATTTCGTTTCCCGAGCCAATTATTTTTCAAGAATTGAACATTTCAAAATTTGACAACACCTTACTTGTTAAATTTTAGGCATGTAAAAAGATCATTATTGCCTATCATATGGGATTTTCATCCATTGTCAAGGATCTATACACAATAACGATTAGATGTTGCAAGGGAAATTTCCACAACCACTACCTTCTCACTTATTTTCTTATTAATCCATTTTTTTACTTCATAATCACTATAGATTGAAAATCATGATCTTCCTCAGAGTTTGATGGATTGGATTAAAATTTTATATCTTCAAATTAGTTTTTGTTTTTTTATTTCACTTAATGATTCCTTGAGTTTCGTGTTATGTACAATTTGGTTCTGTTTTAGCACATTTCTCTACATGGTTGATATTAAATATCTAGAAATTTTTCCAAAACCTCCACACCAAAAAAATGAACCTAAAAATATATTATTGACTATTGAGCTCTATTTTTTCTAATTTTTCCTGCCCCCTTGGATATGTCTTGTTTATGGAACATGAATTTTTTTGAGTGTCTAATATTTCCACAATTATAACACCTAATACAGGGTTTATTCTTGCATGTAACTTCTCCTCAAATGGTTGTACCTTGGGTTATCTGAATCATCCAGTTTTTATTTATATGTAAATAAATATTGAATATAAAAGTGGTTTATTATGGTCTGACATCATTCATTATAGCTTTTGTTTTTATTGAATCCCCATATCGGTCTTATCATTTGAACATAAGTTTTGCTTCTTTTTTATTTAACCTCTATACTTCATTTCTATATTTTTGGTCAACTAAATTGTTTTATTTCCCAATAACATATCCGAAAATATGATTTTTTTCATGATCCTTAAATTCTCTTCAAAAGACAATGAATTACTATTCATGTTTTTCATTGCATTTAATTTGTTCTTTAATTTCATTATTCAAACAATAAATCACGCTAATATATTCTTCAACATTGAGTTTATGACCACTAACCATTTCTAATTCCTCTAGAAATAAAGACTTGATATTATAAACTTTTTCCATTAGCTAATACTTCTCTTCTTCTTGTTGCTTCATATAGAGTTTGTAATCCCAAAATGTTTTGTTTCCTTTCATTGTTTTGAATCTCTAAAACATAATATATTCAAGGGAGGCTTCCAATTTGTCATGTATATCAACTATTAATTAATTCTATTATTTATAAATTTTACATTATTCCTTTTTCTAAGAGTTAACTACAACTTCCACCATAACATTCTCTCCATGATCATTACAGTTCTTCACCTCCTCAACCTCATATTCATCTAAACAGTAATTTTATTATGAAAAAATATTCTTCTTTCTAAATAAATTTATGTTATGCTTTTTCTTTCCATTAAAATAGGATTAAGAATTATTCATGGGAATTAAAAATTCATCCACATAATCATCTTTAAACTTATTGGGGATCCTTTATGCAAGATTTCCAACCATTACACAAGGAAATCACGCATGTGGGAGTTTCCCTTTAAACTTTCATTTTCCTCAATGAATATTTAAGGAAAGGAATGATATTACTTCAATTATATCTTCGTCTTCTTTTCCATATTCATTGGTGATATTATTCATATACTTTAATAACAACTCATTGGAATTCCATTTTTCCATAGAATCAGTGCCCTCGTTTCTCATCTCAGATGTGAAAAGAATACTATGAAATTTATCTAATACCAACTCCTTTTGATCCTTATCGTCAAACACAAAAACATTTAGATTGAATATAGGGGGAAGTATTATCAATATACATATAACAATGTTGATAACTTCACTTCTTTATATAAGACCATGCATTTATTCTACAAAAAACATTAATCTAGACAAATATTACATCAACAGACTCATTAGGGTGCATTCTGACATCCTCATACTTGTTCTACAAAACCTACATCTTTTCTTCTCTAACTTTTATATTTCCCACATAAATATTTAAATAAATTACCATATATAATATTATGAATTTCATGACCAAACCTTTTTATAGATTCCATTAGATAGGGATCCCTAAAACGAATTGATTTCTTTAGCACTGGCATTAAATTCCCTTCATTCCTCTTCTGATAGAGCACCATTATCGATGCTGGACATAATTCCTTACATAACTTATATATATACTTCCATTCCAAAAGATCAAAAGTAGTGTTTCAATTGATTCTTATATAATTATAAATATTTTCCATTGATGATCACAATCCCTTTTTGATTGAAAACCTCTATTGAATCCCTTGAAAGCTAAACACTAATATTAGAATTTCCCTCTCATACCAGTTGTCATCCCAACTATGTTAAATACCATAAGTGTGGGATAAATCAGTGTATGATAGATTAAAACAAATTACCCTCCAGATCTTGTTTTTAATAAAAAAAACTCTTCTCCCCTATTCCCGTACATATATATGAATAGAAGTGAAAGAATGAATGAGGCAATGAAATTTTAATTGGTTCACCCAAACTAAGATACATCCAAGGATCCTATAATGGAAATTTTACATTCTAAAAAATCCACTAAAGTTCATTCATGTTAAAAATTTCAGGGTAGACTCTCTATACCTCAAATTTTACACCCAATCAAGAAAATGAAATATCGCTTCTCCTTCAAGTTAATTGTTGTCACTGCTTATTTGGAAGATACTATTTTGATTAGTTTAATCAGCATGTTTTACACCTCATTTAGTGTATCATTATGTTATACTTTCATATACAAGATGAATACCACTTTACCACAAATTTTTTAAGAAATCCCATTTTGTTCACACTTTGTCTTTCAAGAAACCTTTTTATTCATGTGTGCAACTTTAAGAGGTTGTGAGAAATATTCAACAATTTTGTAGAAGTATAAATTACTGAAAACTTTTATACTTTTCAGGAAACACCCTTTGTTATGCATACTCAAGTCCCTTTCTTAGCACAATAAACATTTTATTTTTTTCTTCGCACAATGCTCCCTTCTTTCAACATTAATGACATGTACACAACTTTTATGCATTTAAGAGCCCTGATTTTCTCTAAGAGTTGACCTACTCAAATAAGTGTGTCTCTATCAATTTATAGACTCTACCAAACCAATGTTCATGATTTTTATGTTACTTCCTCTGTGGAGATAATATTTCTACCAATGTGGAAACTCTTGATTTGAATTATCATTTGGTACATAAAATCATTTCATATAGAACCTTCATCTCTATTTCATTGATGCACAAAACGCTGCTTTTGTCTTCAAAAAAGTTCCTTTCATACAAATTCACAACATTGACACACTTCTTTACAAAGCCATATTTTGATGTGATGATCATGAATCTTGACTTATTCACTACATAATGAATCACCAACACCATATTGCACAATATTTTACTTTTATGAAAAAATAATTCTTTTTCCAAAAACACCATTTTCCATCCTCTAAATTTTGGACTCAAAAATTTTTATAAAAACTAAGAAATGGTTTCACATTGTATATACATCATTATATACCACCTCTAGAGAATCCATTCCATTTTATTGGATATTTTTTAATATACCTTGTCAATAATATCTCTATTAATCCCCAACAGACCATGGAAACTTTCTTTTTCGAAAAAAATCAACCCCAAAACATTGTTATTTTATCTTGAGGGATTTTTTCCCAAATACAATAAATGGTTGTTCTCATCCACCATATACTACATGAAACTTATTATACATGAATACACATCTCATTTTTATAAATTGAATTGGTGTACACTATTATTTTGTGCACACTAGTATTTTATGTTCACTGTATCCTATGTATCGATTTCCCCTCTTCACACATACTTGTATATGAATAACCCATTAAATTGAAAAATATCTAAGAAAACCAAGTGAATAAATTGTATTTATGTAAGTATGAATCTTTAAACCCTTCACACAATTATAGTGAACTATTTCTATGTGTCTATAACTTTACTTCATGCCAAATGAATGTGTTATCATCATTCTTCAAACATGATCATGAAATTACATGTATTGCACTATCCTATGTTGGTTCATAGAAAACAGTTCTTCACAAATCTTTTCATGTGTGATGTTTACAAGTTGAATTCTCTCTAAATATGTACTCTTCCTCATGAAAGAAAAATTTGTGTCGAACTCATTACCCATTGAAAAAATTTAAGTTTCATGATTCTCTAATTTCTTACAAAAATGAATGTCCCTTTGATTATTGGAAGCACCATATATTGACTAGATTATTCTCTTATTATAAGTGAGGAACACCAACTTACCTCCATTTTTTCTTCTATAACATGGCCATCAATAAAATTCTGTAAATAATTTCATGTCAAGCATATTTCATATATCCCTAGATCACATCATTTATATTTGTAAATGTGGGATATCTTTTTAGAAGAAGAAAAAAATCATGTTGCATTTTCATTTGTGATGAAATCCTTATTACTTCATGATCTCTCATTAGTTTCATGTTACTTGAACTCTTAACGTGCATATAAGACATTGATTTCATGCATGATTTCATTTCTATCCCGAATAATTCATCTCATCGGTATCACCATTGAATATGGCTGCAATCATGATCGATAGTGTATACCGGTTACCTCAAGCATGTTTTGTCCTATTGAAGGTTAGGAGGTTGAAGAAGAACACTTGGGTTGGTCAGATGTCTCATGACAACTCTATTGAATGGCCATGGTTATTTAAATTTTTTAATGATTCAAGAATAGTTTACACTTAGTGTGAATCCCATATTGAACTCAGAGCGTGGCTTCACTGAAATTTATTAATAATTCCCCACAACTATAAAATTTGTACTAGCTTTGTGGGATCGGCTCTCATCACACTATTCACCTCATTCCACCATGGGATACGACCCACCATCACATCGAAGAACATTCTATATTCCCACTATATATGGGAATATACTTAGACAATACACTCATTATACATGGGAGTGCACTCATGTGGGATGGTCATTCCCATCTACTATTATGCATGCTACATGGGCTGATTCTCTCGGGAGGTAGAGGTCCTCCTTCCACTTATGTGAGGTTGAGTTAGGCCAGGTGGCTCAAATGGTTGTCCCCATATTTGTATATAAATAAAATTCAAATATATATAATTATTCAATGTATAATATAGAATTCTAAGACTTCATGAATAATGATTTCTTCCTACATAAAGCATGCATGGCCTTCATTTTTTGCTTGGCAACCATGAAATCGTTGTTGTCAATAATGGTATTTCCAAAAAAAATCATTAAACACATACTGTCAACAAATCCAATCTATACTATTTGAAGTCCATAAATATGTCCCTTGTATTTATTTTGAAATATTACCTTGACAATATCTCCTTGAGATCAAGTAATCAAACCAAAATATATTTTCACTTCTATATATTATGTTTGCTTCTCCCCCATATTATCAACAAAATATGAGTGGCTACCCAACTACTTCTCCCATTATGAAAACATCTTCTCCCCAATATTTTGATATCCTTCACCCCATGGTGTATGGAATGAATATAATAAATTTTAACACTTTCGAGACTTCTTTTCCACTTATTTCAAACAAACCCATCTCTTGAAAACAACCACATGTTGATAAGACGGGTCAATAGACACCAAATGTAAGAAAATATCCTTTCCTATTTTGCTTTTAAAACGAGGTTAACTAATTAAAGATGCACCATGTAAATGAGTAGTCATATAAATTTTATAATCCTATAAATCCAAATCACATTGTAGGAAACAAGACATTTTATACACAATCAACAAGGTTTTCCATTTCACTCATGAATTATATGAAACACATTACATCTATGGAATTTCCACTTTGAAATGATAACATCTATTCTTGATATATTCACAAAAAACTATTAGTACATAAAAAGGTACTATATTTTTAGACACATTCAATGTGATGAAGTAATAGATTCCACTTGATAAACATTCCTCTCAAATATTTACAAACATAAAAAACTTCTTACCAGGATTAGTAGCATATTATTTCAAGGAAAAATCCACATAACTCTCTTAATCTAGTATTCACATGATTATACAACTTTTTGGAGATTCTAAATGGAGTTCAGTGATAGTGGAATAAATCATATTTTCACGATTAGAATTCAACTCCATCATCCCTATCAAAAATATCCATGTCCCTTTCAAGCACATCCATCCATGCCCATTTAATGAACAATAATCACATGGATCATATGTTCTCATTAAATCTTAACCTCCTAAAAAATAGTTATAAATAATAAGCTATATGGGGATAGGGGTGCCTCTAAATACCTTGGGTTAAGGATTGTGATTTATCCTAATGAACCAACCCTTTAATATTTTCCTGTATATTATTGTACTATTTCTGTGCTTGTTCTAAATTCCTAGCCAAATTTGAATATTCTATCTATATAACTATAGATTATTTACTTAAATACTCAATATTATTTCAATGTGGTAGTTCTGTATGTTTGGATTTTTTCACAATTTTGGTTTTAAACCCAATAGTTGAAATTTTATTCTTTGATGTTCCACTAATATACAATTCTTCAGGATTATTTCTCTAGTAAAATTTATTTTTATTGTTCATATTCACATAGTTCTTATTTTATTGGAGTGATATTTGTCTTACCTTCAATTATATCCTCATGGAATAACACATGAAACTTTTGGATCATTATTTTTCAATAATTTGGTAATTTTTCTTTGTCTTGTTTATTTCATAATTAATTGATCTATTTTCTTTCTTCAATTTAATTTTATTATCTCCCTATGTTATCTAAGGTTTATAGACAAGTTTATGGATTTTTTATACCATCATTTCATTAATTTATTCTTCTTTGTATAATTTCTTAAATTTGTTTCTCAAAGTAACAATTTCCACTTTGCGTGTATCCCAAAATCTTCCTACATACCCTATTATATTTCCTTTTAAATTTCAACTTTGAAAATGATTAAAGAGGAAATAATTATTATTTTAATACCCATACCTACTTAATTATATTTAATATATGAGGACACAAGTTAATAAAAATAATAATGGAAATTTCATGATTCTGAAAGAGGAAATCTTATTATAATTTTTTCCATAGAGAGGGTGGAGATTAAGAAGCAATTAATCACTCCGCATAATGGTCTGGTCAATTTCCTTATTATCTAGACCAAAAGCCACCATGATAACTTTCTGATAGGCATGGGTGGAAATGTATCTGATCTCTTAATGCGAGTTAAGGCAGCTTATCCACTGCGTTGTAAGAGGCCATGCAAGATGAACCACACCATTCCAAATAGCATGTACAATGGTGGTGGAGTAACTTTCAATCCAGATGTTGTTCCAGCCTTTTATCATCACAAAAGTGATAGCCTGAATCAGAACTAACATCTCATCCTCTAGGGAAGAGTCAATACCATATCTACCAAAGAATCAACTGTGGCAATATCCTTGAAAGTCCTTAAAAATGGCCCCACATCCTACAAGTCTGGATTTCCTTTGGTGGAACCATCAACATTAATTTTGATCCATCAAGGAAGTGGGGCTTTCCAGAAAACCTCAAACGAGTGCTTCGGTTGGTTTTAGATTCAATTATTTCTAATCCATCTTAGGATCATAAACTCACCAACCGAGTTACCACAATGAGATATCTAATGTGTGGCTACATACCTAATGGCAATAAGAATTCTCGTCTAACATTCATTAAGGTTGAATGATTAGTTGTTATGAATAATGGAATTTTTATCATACCAGATAACATGAATGAGCTCAGAAACGGTGGATAAGAAGAGGTTATTGATTTTTCAAGATGTTTTAAGGTCCACACAATGCCTTAGTTGTGAAAAAATAGAGTTAGAGAGTAACCATCTACAGTTAAACATGTTAGTGATATAATTCCAAAGAGTAGAGGTGATATCACATAAAAATTATAGATGATTGGTGTCCTCTATATGTTGATGATAGAGGAGAAATTTGGAGCATGGTTGGACACCAAATGACTGAAGACAAACCTCAGTAGGAATATAGTTATAAGAAATACGCCAAAAAATATTAATTCATGAGGGATTCATCCAGGGCTTGTCAAACATATTCAACCAAGAAAATTTTGAATCCATGTTTTTGAAATAATGGTTGTAAAAATTTTTGGAGTCAAGAATACCATTGTGGGTGGGTTACCAAATAAGAAAATATTCCTCATTAGTGAAGGGAAAGTCATCAACAAAATTCCTGATAGAATCAGGGAGATCTAAGTAATGATATTGCATCACCTCCTTTGTGGTGCAGTTGATGCTATCTAGAGAGGAATTAGAATGTAACATGGATATAAGGGGGGTTCCAGTCCAGTTTTCAAGCCTGAAGCTCATGGTGGATTCTAACTAAACCATCCATCTAGATTTATGCATGATGTTTTCAAAGGAGTTTCTAATAGAAGGCCAAAGCGAAGAACGATAATAAGTCAAATTTCATTTTTTTTAGTTTTTTCAGGAATCTACTTTGAAGAAAATCTATGGAGACTGACTTATAGTGGATCAATCTCCATGTGAATCAAGCTTGTAGAGCCTTATTAAAAATATAAATATTTTTTATGCTAAGTCCCCCTCTCTCAAGAGGTTCTCAGAATGTAGACCAGTGGATAGTAATGAACTTCTTTTCCAGGATACTACCAGTCCAAAAAATGTTTTTAGTGTAGGAATTTATTTTCATGAGAATAATAATGGGCCATTTGTAGATCATCATTGGTTAAACCATTTTATTTACAATGTTATATTTCACAAGGTAGATCATTCCATCCATGGAAAGGGATTTACCCTTCCAAGAAGTATGTTGGTTAAAAAATTGATCAACAACAATGTTGAAATGGATGCATTTATGCCTTCCCCAAAATTTAGTAAATCCCAAGAGGGTGAAAGGAAAGGATCCCTCTTTAATTACAAGACTCTAAATGATGTAACCTTTCCTATAAGAATGGAAACTTTCCCCAAAGAAGACAATGGATTTTCTCTAACTAATGTACTAACATGAGATCTCTTCATAGTGAGATAAATAATCTTTGAGGTTAAAGATATTTCATTTACCTCCATTTGGGAACAGAAAGATATCATCTTCATAAAGAAGACGAGATGACTAATTAAGTTTTTTGGCCGCATGAATAGGTTTGAGTTTGTTTTGATGCACAAGAGAGGTGATGAGTCTACTATGGTAGTCTTTCGCAATGAAATAAAGAGTAGTAGAGATGGTATCACCTTGTCAAACTCCTTTAGATCATTTAAAATATTCTTTGGGGAGGCATTGACAAGGATATAGATAGATTCTAGTTGAAAAGGGATTTTATCCTACTTATGAAGACATCTTTGAACCCCAAACCCTGGAGAACATTTAAAATGAATCCCCGATCTATTGAGTCAAAATATTTCCTAACATCATGTTTGATGGAAATATCTCTTCCTCTGAAAGTTTTATTAAGAGATTTGGCGGATTATGAGGAAAGTAAATTGCAATCTTGTATGGACCAACCCTTGAAGAACCCAAATTGGTTCCATGATATTATTTTTCTACACATAGAAGAAAGTTAGTTAAAAAGGATCTTGGTAATGATTTTATAAAGGGAGTTTATAAAACAATTGGGGAAAATAAATGAATTTTAGAGGCATTAACCACCTTGGGAATTAAGTTAGGAAATTGGGCATTGAGACCATAAGGTAGAAAACCATTAAGAAGAAAAATATTAACAAGCTTACAAACATCTGAGTGGAAACCCTCCAAGTGATGTTGGATGAAACTGTTTTTGAAACCATCAGGTCCCGGAGAACATTCAGGGTTGAGGTTGATGACAGTGGTTTTGATTTCATAGTCCAGGGGATCGCTCAAGAGAAAGAGGATGTCATCATCATTGACCAAAGTTGGGATGTTCCAAGGAAAAATATCCTTATGTATACTTGTCCCATTGATGATATAGTCAAAATAAAATACCACATGATTTCCAATGGCTACATCAGATTCATAGAGGGTGTCATTGTCTTGATGAAAAGACAGAGGGTGGCAGGCTTTCCTAACCCTTTGCAGGGCATTGAAGAACATGGTGTTTCAGTCTCCATCAGAGAGAAATTTAGTTTTGAAAAGTAGTTTTTAGATATTTCCTTTGACCACCAGAAGAGAATTCAGTTTCATAGATATGATTATCTCATTTTTAGGGTTAGAAGATATGTCATAATAAGTATCATTATTTTGAATTTTGTTTAGCTCATTCTCAAATATGAGAATGTACTTTTCAATTTGTCTCAATTTAGCTCTTCACCAACCCTTGAGGCATTGTTTCAGATGTTTGTGCTTATTCATACAGGAAAAAGTATCTGAATGAAAAATCATAAATTCTAAATAATTTTTACCAAGATGGGAGAAATCCAAATCTTCAAACCAATCATTATTAAATATAAATTGATACTGGACTTGGCTCTTTTAGAGTGAAATCTAACTCGAATAGGATGATGATCCGAGTTTAGCTTGTGTAAGGTGATACTAGAAATGGTGTCCCACAAATCTATAGTTGGGACATTCAATAGATCTCTATCATGTATACTAGAAGAAAACCTATTATAATGTCTTTTGTACTAAGTGAATTTATCACCTGTAAGATTTATTTCAACCAAGTTATAGTCTTCTATGGGGGCTCTAAATTCTCTAGCAGAAATGGGAGAGTTTGATGGACCATGTTTCTCACAAATAGAGAGAATAGCATTAAATTCTACAATCACCAAAAAAGGCTCTTGGATGGAGTTAGCTAAGAGGAAGAGGTCAGGCCAGAGAGTCCTACGGTCTTGATATCTATTTTTATCATAAAGCAAAGGGCAGTAAATATGAAAATTATCTAAGTGAAAATCACATGTGAGCATTCGATCTATGTAATTTTATATATTAACATTTTCCAAAGAAGTGTGATAAAATATCCAATGAGATTCTACAGCACTTACATTATTTCAATAAGTAATAAATTTATAACTGGAGGTAGAGAGATGCATGAATTTTGAAGAAAAATTAACCTTTGGTTAAGCAAGAGAAAAAAAATGGCTTCTGAGTTAGAATAGTTCTTCTCAGAACATAAATTGTTTCAGGGATTGATATACCCTAATATTTCCAAAAAAACATCCATTAAGACCTATGATTGGAGCGGGAGCTCCCCTTTTTCTTTTTAGAACCACTCAAGAATTTGATCCTCTTTGATCTTCTAAGATTTGAAGAATATTCCATAGGGGTATTCATGCCCTGTTTTCTCAAATGAGAATCAATCAAAATGGTAGAAACACTTGAGATATTAATATACTTAATGATTCCAGGTGATATAGAAGTTTTATCAGCGGTTCTAGAACCACCATTTGACTCAAATACGAGACTCAAGTTCTACAGTACAGTGCCTAACAGATGAATATCATGTTTTACTATTGTACTAGAAAACTCCATGGGTGAATAAATATCATTAACAGCCTCTGAATTTTCATTCAGTTGTGATATTAGAGTAGTAGTGCATTAATAAGAAATAGATGGTGTGCATACTACCTTGTTATGTTCAATAGTTGAAGTTGGGACATCAAACGAGATGAAACCATGAATTTCAACTTGAGCAGTTTGAGAAGGATAGGCTTTTTTCTAGAAAATGGCTCAATCTTTAAGGACTTGAGATACATGAGGTTACACTGTAACGTATGTATTCGGATGAACTGGTTGCTTTTTTACATCCATCCACATCATCTCTTGAGTGTTCCATTTATTTACAGGCAGCGGGTGACCATCCATCTCAATGACCAACGACATTAAGACATTAGTCAAAGGTGTTTCCAGAGGATGATCGAAGACCTAAAGCACCATTTTTTCAATATACTCCATGATGGTAAGATCATATTTAGTGTTTTCTTCTTCTTCAACCAGCTCAGCCCAGGTGAAACTTGACCTCTCACCCAAAAAAATAGCTCACTTGACCCGGACATCGGATGGATTTTCAAAAGGATCAGGATTGATAGATGTCATGGAATATTTTTTTATGTACTTGATCATTGTCCACCCATCATCACTTGGTTGGACAACCTGGCTCTTGAAAACTCTGCATTTCAGTAGAGAATGAGCCATGATCTTGCAGAACCCACAGTATGGTGGTATCCTCTCGCCTTCAAATCTGATTTCTATTTTGAATTCATTTGCGTTGAAGGCGATGACCTCAAGGTGTTTGGAAGCTATATCCACATTGATAATAACCCACAAATAAAGACTGATTTCAGCATTGAGAGTATGTTGATCAATTTTAAGCGGTGTACCTATGCATGATGTGATGTCATTGAGGATTTTAGGATGACAAAAATACCATCTTAGCCCGTGAAGTTGCACCCAGATCTGCACCATAGTATTTCGTGAGGTATCTGGATTGAAATCATAGTCTCAGCCATAGATTAGAATAAATACATGATTGACCTACAAATTCCCTAACCTTCGTACTTGAGCAATATCATCTTGAGTTATTAGCATCATATTAAAGTATACCTTCATGATTGGAACCAGCTTCCATTCAGAGAATCCCCATATGTGTGATATCTATGTTTTCAGCTCCGGATTTGACCAAGGTTTTCCTCCTATATGATATGAGATACACCCCAAGAGAGAAAACATTCGTAGTTGTCACCTTTGTTTAAGAGCTTCGGGATCTTCTTCCATAACAAATCTTCCATCATCCGATTTCATTCAGAGAAGAGCTCACGTCATAAAATCATTGCAATGAACCACTACTTTGAGTGCTTTGGGAAAAGAAATCTCCTTCTGTCTTTCAATCAGGGGAACCTCATCTATTTGAGTTTGGATCTTGGAAACCACATTCGCAGTCTCCCATTACTGATTGAATCCTACTATTAGAGGAGATCAAGCCTAATCCAGATCCATAAAATGCAATTACAAGGTGAGTAAAACCCTATTTTTTATGGAGGAATTATCGTCTCTCCTTCCATTAAATTTTTGCACACCTCCTTCGATGTTCTTCATTAATTAGTTTATTTTTTCCAAAAGATTTTTTTTATATATCCACATTCCTCAAGATAAAAAAACATATGGTGTGTCCATGTATCCCACAAAAGTATCACATGTTTTCTTTACTTCCTTGAGTCCACATATAGTTTATGTTACATAATTTTGTGTTCTTTTTATTTCCACTTTATACACCATCAAAAAATCCCATTTTCTTGGGATTATTAGTAATTTAATTCTTTTCTTTCATTAGTGAGGCATTATTATAGGTCAGGGAAACTTTATCCATAATACATGGTCTTTATGACATGAGAATCTTTTGTTATTTCTCTCTCGATATGGTATAATTCTTATTTTCTTCATCCTCATATGATGAGGAATGATTAAACAAAAAATGTATAGAACTCTTGAGATTAGTCTTACCCTATTAGTATGATATATTCTTGGTTAAACACAATTATTCTTCCAACTATTAGATACTATTGTACCTAGAATCAAGTTGAGCACTAAATTATATCTTAAGATTCCTCCCACCATGAGTCTCCTCTTCCAATTCTTGGTTATGATTATCCAATATGTTTCAATACTCTATTATTTTAGGCTTCATTTGAATATTAGAGTATTTCATACATACCTATTATTTTTGGATCTATTTCTTATCCTCAATCTGATCTGATAGGTGTGTAGTAAGAAATTTATTTATGGACTCTAAAATCTAAATTTCTTTTGAGTATAAATTTTTCACCTTATCATAAAATATTTGTATTTTCAACTCTATGGAGATAAATTTATGTCCTTCAGCTTGAAACTGGTTCTTATCCGTTAGATTTCAGGAAAATTAAATATGTCTTTTATTTTAACCTCTCATAATGTTTACATCAATTAATTTTAATTGGTTTTGTATATACTAAGACTTGTTTTCTTCTATTAATTTATAATCCATTTAATTTTTCAAGATTGTAGCTACCACTACTGACTTTCTTGTAATTTCTTTAATATTTTTATTTTTTAAGTCACTTCTCATGATAGGTTCTTCCCTTTATGATTCATCCAAACCATTATTTAGTATATTTTTATATTCCTTCAAATGAATCACTCACTTTATATAGACACTTCCACACTAAAGTATTTTTCCAGATTTCCACGTCTTCTTTGAATTTATTCCCTTTTCCATGGAACTGTGATAATAAAAAACTAAAACTTGAACTTCAATAATTAAATAATCCCACTCAGATGAAAGAAACCTAGGCACTAATACCAATTGATAGCCCAAAAGGGGATCAGATACCTAGAGAGAGGGGTAATCAAGGTATTATATTATTCTAAATAATCGTATTTCCCCACTGGATCTCAACCTCTTCATTATGAGGGTCACATAATACAAAAATTGTATAGTGATGATGTAAAAATAATTAGTAAGAATGCAAGCACAAAAACACCCATTATTACTTATTTCACCACAATGGTCTAGATAAAGGAGCATGCATCCAATAATATGTTGGTGCACTAAAATCACTAAGATAAAAAAATTTGAATAAATAGTTTTATAATTTTATTTTATTTATTATCACATGGTATATTTGTTATTTTATAGATAATATTTATACTTCATATGAAATTTTCTTTACTGAAGAAATAAAATTGTGATTGTAATCTTTATGTGTTTACTTTAATTTATTTATGGTATTTCTTTTATTCTAAACTTATAATGAATATGAATCATAAAAATGAAAACTGAAAATTTGATATATATTGTTATAGATATTCTGTAATATAATTAAATAATATTTGAAAAATTATGCACATAATTTTTTCATATATATTATAAGGATGAAAATTTACAAAAAATGTTCATTGAAATTCTAGGATGTTACTAACACACTTTTATTACATAATGGAGTATTAATATGTATTGAATAAGTCATTGGTTTTATTAAAAACCCCAGAGATTCTAATATACAATACGATATAATAGAACATGACACTCTTATTATAATTCTTTTAATCTGTACACTCATTCATATTGCTAAAAACATATTATTTACATAGATTCATTGATACTATCTTAAGCAGCCCAAACTTAAACATCTACTATTAAATTTTTAATAAAAAATAATAATTCATATATATACAAAATACATCTTTAGTTTTAGAGTTTTCTAAAATTAAGAAAACATTATTACATAACAAAAACCATGTACTTATCATCAAATGATGATTTTTCCAATTATACCAAGAACATCTTATTTCTTAATAAATATTCAAAATATCTCAAAAAAATTCTTCACACATGATAAACTTATTATCCAAATACTTCATAATACCTTTCTCTATAACATGGGAAAATTCACACATAATAAATAGTAATATCAGATGAACAGTAACGATAAACATGTGAGATATCAATCGATGATAATAAATGAGAATAAGTATAATATCCCAAAATGTTTACTACATATATAGTGCTAAAAATATGATCCTTAAATTTTTGGTAGTGATGCTGATAAATATGACCAAATTTAATCCATCCAAAACATATAATGTCAACCGGGTGTATTGGATCACTTAGACTCCCAAGGAAAGTTTATGTTAATAGTTTTATAGAATTAGGACAAACTCTTACATAATAATACCCATGACCTCATGTGATAATTTCTTCTAATGTTTCCATTTTTTCATATTTCAAAATAAATCATCAATATATCCCATAAAATTACTCATAAGTGAAACCTTTATAGACAAAATTCATTTACCATAATTCTTCATAACCTATGTAAATTTATGATATAAGGAGGGTAAGCTCAAACACTAAGTATGGGTAAATATAATCATTAACAAATGTATATCATTAATTAGAATGAGATTAGAATTAGTGAATGTTGACATAATAAAAGATCATGATCATAACATAAGAAATTTAATACCCATAAAAACATGGATCAATATACATTTGGAAAAGAATAAATCTTTATCAATGTCATTAGTTAAGAGAATATATAATCATGAGCCACTTGATGTCAATATTGGTTAAATGAACCATTAAAAACTCATTGAAAGAATAGAAAAGACATTTTGGTAAATTGAAACATTAATTCATAACCCATGTTAACTTGTGTCAGAAATAACTATAACTCAAGATAAACATCTCTGGTTAAGTCTATATTTGAATCCTTTAAATACAAGGAATATTACTGAATTCATTAGAGAGCTATATCGAACTCATCCATCATATAAGATGTATCAGGCTCACCCATCATGTTATATTTATTGATCTTACATATCATATAAGTTTTATAAGGCTCACCCATAATTATCAATAATTTCCATGTATGATACATAAATTTAACACATGAAACATTTCATTTTCATAATTAAAATTTGAATAATATCTAGAATTCATTTATAACATTATTTTTTATAAAGATTAACTAAGTTTCATGATAATTTATTTAATGGAATCATCATATGAAAAATATCATAATAAGGTGTATGGTGTCATAATATCATATACCCAGGGATGAAAATGATTCACTAAAGTATTTCTAAATAGATAAAAATACATTTAAAAAATATTTTAAACATTTACGTGAAATTAGGGGAAAATACCCTTTTCTTTTGGTACCATTATAAATATAAAAATTCAAAAAAAAGTTTTCAAGAATATTGTTTTTTTATATATAAACATGGAAGTATAGAAAATAATTTTCAAATGAAATAATTTTCATGATGACGGAAAATATTTACATGTCATATATATTAAAAGAAAATATTTCATTCATGATTTTGAAAATTCTCAAAAACAACTTTTTAAAAAATCATTTAGAAGGATATGTGTTAAAATATTTTTAAATAAAATTAAAGCTACTGAAAATGAATTTTTTTTAAAAAATAGATTATATTAAAGAACTTTTATAGAATTTTTTTTAGTAATATGTTCATAGAAGGAAAATTTTATTTACCAAAGAGTAAATAAGGTCATTCATTATTTAAAAACATTTTATCACTCATTTTAAGTACCAAAGAGACAAAAATGAAATGAAATTACATAAAAATAAAAAATAACAAAAACTGAATAACATATATGGGTTTTAGAAAATTAAGATCATAAAATTTCCCCAAATTATCCTTAAACATAAACTATCTTTGAAAACAAATGAGACTGTAACATAAATCAATTATCATTTTGGTAACATCCAAATGATAATTCATTGAAATAAATACTATGATATGGATCTATAAATTCCATGAATTTCTAGAATTAATATCTAAAAATTCTTTCATGATGTATTAAGTACACCATATGAGTAAATCATGGTTCATGATATGAACCAGGTCTCAATAAAGGTATATTTACCCAAATAAAGCCCTTTTAAAGACCATAACATTTGATGTGATAATTAATCATGAAATTTAATATGTGTAAAAGTTTTAAAACAAAAAAATAAAAGATGTATTAAAAATTAAAAAATTAAAATATGATTTATCTCATATTTTGGTCAAAACATAGTGAAGTAAGTATAAGTATAATCCAATGATTTGAAATTAATTTAGGAAACCTATTACTGCTTTGGTAACTTCCAAATCAAAACCCCTGCGTAAAAAATAAAATAAAATTAAATTAAAATACATTAATGTACTAATTACTCATGATATAACTATTAAAATGGAATTATATATTCTATATAAATAAAATTAGATGTATAACATTAAAACATGCCTCAATGAAGTGAAATTGATACGAAATCACTTACCTTGAGTCCAAACATGCCTTGTATGTCCTTTAACTCCAATATAATAAAATTATATAATTTATATAACTTTTTAAAAAATTTCTCAGATTATTAAATTATAATTAAACCATTCGATTCATTTCAATCAAGGACATATTTAATTACATAATCAGTCATGTCAACAACGTGTGTTTTTAGGATGTTTGGTTTGTAGTTACAGAATGACATCAATTTTTTTAATGTGGTGGACGTGGAAATTATTTAATAATATAAAAACTAATAATAAGTATATAATTATAATTTTTATAATTTTTATAATTTAATTATAATTTTCTAAATATACAATAAATTAATACATGAATAATGAATCACATCACATCATAGAGGTGGTAGTCCACATGTACGCATGAACATCGTTATCATTTTCCAAAATATGGAAAGATAAGAAAATAAATGATATTGTATGATTATTTTATTTTAATTATATCATTAATATCTAATATATATATATATATGTATATATATAATTCATTCATTATAAACATCTATGAGATTCAGTGATGGAAAATGAAACCCATCGCTCCATGGTAGAGGTAGTTCACATGTTTGCACGAACGATGCTTATGTTCCACATTGGATATAAAATAAGGTTTAAAAGGTTGTAATATTTTTATAGAAAAATTTAAGTATATTTTATATACTTATTTTATTATATTATAATTCATTAATAATATTTTAATGAGGCATTAAATGAAGAAAAATGAAAACACTAAGTTAAAAGTTATATCAATTATTCAGAAAACCACAATAGTCTTGCACCTTATGCTTTTTTAGGATTGAATTATGATGAAAAAATATCATATAAGTCATGTATAAGAATTTTGGTTTGGTATTTGTGTAGTAAATTTGAGAGACAGATTCCTTAGAAGGTGTGATAAACAGATGAGATGAGGTTACCTAATATTGGATATGAGAGGGGTACCCTTGGAATTGCATGAAGTGATAAGTATAAATTAATTTACATGTTCAAGTGGATCCAAATTGGTATATTTATAATATACGTTGATTATTATACGAAATTCACTAATAAAATAAAATTTGTACAATTTTATGTGATTTTTTCACACTTATTTCTTTGTTTTAGCACCCATTAACCCCTTCAACGATTACCATGGTAACTGTGTTTTTTACAATTTAAGGGTCAAGAAAGTTACTATAAAACAAATAGTAACCAAAAAATAGAAAAATGGTTGATAATATAGGATATATAAAATGTAATTTTCCTAATATGATATTTTATAAATTTTAAATCTTTTAATTACATATAATTTAACATAAAATACCATTAAATTCATTTCAGAACTACTGAAATAATTTAACTTTAAAAAATATCAAGACAAAAGTATAATTTCCATTTAAACATTTAGAAAATTAATAATAAATTTTATTTGTCTAAAAAATAATTTTCCACCATAACTCATCTGAAAAATATTTATTTTTGTATTTTTAAATTCATTTACTTGATTTTTCTACTCCTTGTAGAAGCACTATGTCACTGTTGTGTATGAATTTTAGGTAATTATACTATAAATAAAAAATAAATATAAATTACGATGATAAAAATAAATAAATTAATTTAGAAATAAAATTTTAAATTCATCAATTATATGTTCTCATATTTATGTTTCAAAAAATATTTTAA
The DNA here is from genome assembly GCA_963277665.1 of Viscum album. Classification (NCBI taxonomy): domain Eukaryota; kingdom Viridiplantae; phylum Streptophyta; class Magnoliopsida; order Santalales; family Viscaceae; genus Viscum; species Viscum album. The sequence goes on along the minus strand of OY728133.1, from coordinate 183,931,398 downwards.
TATATTTTTTTGACATATTCACACCTTTTTTCAGCACAACATAATAACATGGATAAGTTTCTGTTTATATAACTACAAAATTCATAAATATTTGTGAGTATCATCAATTAAAATATTATATAAATTAATAAATCTTATATAACACTTCTTAATTCCCAAATATTATCATTCTGCCACCAAATTTGACTTTTCTAGAGCTGGTTAAGCACTACATCAACACAGAAAATGATTTTCATATTTACCATGAAACAATTTATAATTTATATGTATTGACTTAACTTTGAATGAAATTTTTTTTACATTATAATTCATGATTCATTACATAATATTCTGAATATTTTTCAATATATTTATTTTTTGGAAATATCATAAAAAGATGTATTATTTCATAAAAACTATATTTTTTACAATTCTTCAAAAAATTAACTTCTTCAAAAAAAATATCAAAAAATAATCATAAGAAAAATTTTAATTGATGAATAAAAAATTAATAGGATTTAATATAATTAAATACCTATATGTTACAAAAATTAATTTTATTCTAACTACATAAAACTCAATGAAAAACTATTTTTAGAAAAATATGTTTTTAAGAAAAAAAATAGACCTATAATAAAATCAAAATTAAAGGTGATTATTATATAAATAGTTATATTATTTATTAATAAATTAGATATATTTTATTTTAATATAAAATTAAAATCATAGTGTAAAATTTTTTGTGCATAGAAATGATAGTTTTTCAAAAATTTGTATTTTGTACTATTCACTAAAAAAGCAATCTTTTCATAAAAATATTGAAATTTCACCCCAGGATAATTTCGATGAAATTATTTTAAAAAAAAATAGTTTTTAATCAAATTAAATTTCTATAATAGGTGGAAATTAATTATAATATTTTCTCATAAAAATAAATAAAACATATTTTGTAGAAAAGATATTTCTAAAGTATTAAATGACTTTACTAAAAATTGAGTTCTTATTTCATTGGAATTTATCAATAAATATTTATTATGTTCTGAAATTATATATATATATATATCATTAAATTTATAATCTAATTTATACCCTAAAATTCAACATCATAGTTATAATGATCATATATAAATAATAATATTTCATGGTTCGTTTATGATTAGTTTTTTGTATCTCACACGCTATAGAATATATTGTTTTTATTAAACCATGGGATATTATATTCTCCCCTAACACATTAATAAATATTTTCCTAAAAAATTATCTTCATCATGATAATCAACGGTTTAACATTTAAATATACCTTGGTTCAAAACATAAAATGTAAAAGGGGTTAATAAAACATCCTTTAAAAAGTAGGTAATTTAAAATAATAAGGCCACCCAGAAAACTAAATAACTAGGATTCCATATAGGGAAAATTTAGTGGGAATTGAGAATATGGGCATAAAATAAAACAATAATTTCAAAATAATGATGATGAGTGTTAAAGAACATTGATTATAAGAAAGTGAATGGCCATGATAAATTCAATGACTACAAAACCATAAACTAATTTTTCATGAAAAATTCCATCAATTAATCAAAAATGATGGTAATAAGATGATATTATTATTTCAAGATACTTTTCCTGGATTTTAGGAATTACTTTACCATCTATAATAAGAAAATAATTAAATATACTAAAATGATTATATTTGAATCCATAAACTCATTTTCATCCTTTGGTTGTGTGTTTCAATCAATTTACCCATTTTTTCATCTTTTAATCTGAATAAAGAGTGTGAATATTTAATTTCTAAATCATAATAATCAACTTTTTATCGACCATGATGTATATAAAAGTGTTAAAAAATATTCTTCCTATATTTTCTAAAACTAAAATCATTACGGTATGATAAGATAATTCCCAAAATTAATAATCCTTCATATAATGAAATAAAACATTAAACTCAAAAAATTATGCAATAACACAAAAGGTTAGACTCATATAATTCAATAAATAAATAACCCCATATTCTAATTAAACGTAATAAGCTCAAAACAAAAAAAACAAAGGACTTTATCATACCTTTCAACACACATCCTCTAAAAATGTAATTTCTTTCATCTGTAATAATCCATTACATTATACATAATGGTTTCATACACCTTAACCCAAATAATTATCTTTCAGATATCAGTAATAACCTTACAATATCTTCACTTGAAACAAAAAAGGGTGTTTAAACCTTTGAATTAATGATCAACCTTAAACATATAAAACCATCCACATGTCAATAATTCATAATTTAACCACTCACAAAAACAACATAATCTCCAAAGTGATCTAATCCCATATCTAATAAAAACTATAATATCCTTGAACTTTTACTCCTAACTATAGTGAAAAAAATGTAATCCTTAAATATCTATATTTGATACTCATAAATGTGTCCCAATTTAGTCATCTGAAACAAATAATATGAAACTAGAATATATTATCACTTATATAACAATGTACATTTAAGGTTTATAATTTTATATAACTGAGAAAAACTCTTACAATATAATACCCTTGACCTTAGGTGATCATTTTTTATATTATACTCATATTTTTCTTAAATAAAAATAAGTATTCAACATATCCTAAATAAACTTCACCAATGAAAGATTTCTAGAAATAATTAATTTAATATCATTATTCATAACCTTGGAAAATGGAATACATAAGAAAGATAAGATCAAACCCATGGTACGGGTTAACATAAGTATCAACCATTGAATTTCACCGGTGATCATAACATAAAGATAAGGTTGTGATGAAATAATCTAAGTGAATCATCATAACATTGTAAAATTCATATCCCTAAAAATTGATCATTAAATATGTGACATGGAATAAATATTTATCAATTGATAGATTCATTATAATCAATAACCATAATCCATTTGATGTCAATAATTATTAAATGAACCATTTTAAACTCATAACAATAATAGATAAAATGTTTTATTATCTTGAAACATTATTTTCATAATACATTTTAGCTTTTGTTATTAATAAATAGAGCTCAGTTAATTATATAATTTAAAACTCGCTAGTAAACTCCCTCATTCTTAATTTTAATGATAAGAAACATTACCCAAGTCATTAGAGAGTTATATTGGTCTCACCCATCAAATAAGTTGTATTGCTCTCACCCATTGTATAAGTTGTATTTTTATCCCCCATTATTTATGTTATATTACTATCACCCATCATCATAAATAATATTCAACTACTGTATATAAATATAATACATTGAAGATTTCATTTTCATCATCAACATTTTAACTACAACTTCCATTCCTTTATAAATTTATTTACCCATGGAAATGTAACATGTTTTAGAAAAATCTATTTAATATAATAACTATATGACATAAATAGAAATAATATGAAAGGCATTATAATATCATGTTACTATTGAAGCATAGGAATCATTATAATATCTTAACATGGATTAAAATACCCTTTAAAAAATTGAAACATTTATATTAAAATAGTGGAAAATAGAAGTTTCTTTTGGTACCATGAAAAATATAAAAATTAACAAAATGTTAACAAAATGAATTTATTTGGAAATAAAAATAAAAACATATAGTTTATTTATAAAATATACTAATATTAACAAGTAGTGAAAAAAGTTTCATGACATAAATATTAAAATAAAACATTCCTTTCACAATTTTTAAAAAATAAAAAAATGACTTATTCGTAAATAATTATAATGATTAAACATAAAAAGTTTTAAAATGATTTAAAAGTTATTGATAATGAAAATTTTAAACAATATTTCAACTATAGGTATGAACATTCATAAAATAATTTTTAATAGTATAGACGTAGAATAAACACTCAATGACCAAATAAGAAAAAAGATTTGAATATATTTAAAAAAATCTAAAAATTTTTAATTAAAAAATATAAATATGAATTTAATAATGTAAAAAACAAAAGAAAAAAATGGGAATAATATATATGTGTTTAAATAAATTAATATCCTAAATTTTCTTCAAATTAAGCTTGAACATAAATAGTCTTAAACAATGTGATTGTAACATAAATAGTTTACCTCTTTGGTAACTTTTCAATCAAAAGTCATTAAAATAGATAGTATTATATAGATCTATAAGTACAATTACATTTAGGGGTTACTATTTCAAAATTCATTCATGAGGTATTAATTACACTATATAAGGAAATCATTTGGCATGATATGACACATGTCTTCAGAAAATGATATTGAGACAAAGAAAATGTTTGCAAAGACCGTATCATTTTATGTGATAATTAATCTATGAAGGGATTATGTGAAATAATTTTTTTAAAATAAAATTTAATTACATTATAGGAAATTTAAATATAATTTCAAAAATAATCTTGGAATAACATATTCAATTAAATAAAATTATTACTCAATGAATGGAAATTGAGTTAAGAAACCCCTTACCACTATTGTTTGCATTCAAATCAAAACCCCATGGATGAAATAAAATGAAATAAATATAAAATAAAATTAATTAAGTTGGATTAATTATATAATTTTTAAAAGGTTATTATATACACCATATAAAATAAATTAGGTGTATAACGTTAAAACATGCCTCAATGAAGTAAAATTTATGCGAAATCTCGTACCTAAAGTCTAAAATTTTGATGAATTTATTTAAACTCTTAAATAATAAAATTATATAAATTCATTAATTGTTTAATAACCTTTTCTATATTTATTAATTTACAAATAAAACATTTTTTTCATTTATTTCATTGAAATATTTAATTAATTAATCATTTCATTCCAAATCGTCCATTTTGAGGATGATCTGTTTAGATTTGTAGAATGATTTTGGTATGTTTCTTATGGTCAAATATATATATTATTATTAAAATATAGAATGAAAATAATTATATAATAATTTTTTCTATACATTAATTAAAATTTTATAACAATCCATAAAGGGTATACATGAAAAATGAATCACATTGCTTTGATGAGGTTATAATCCACAAGTAAGCATGAATGACGTTATCATTTTTCAACATATTGAATTGTAAGAAAATAGATTATAGATTATATTTATATAATTATATTTTACTCATGATCATAATATATGTACATTAATTCCATCATTATAAATATCAATTATAGGTCGTGATGGAAAATGAAACATGTCACTTCGTAGAGGAGACAGTCCACAAGTATGAACAATTGATGTTTTCATTCCCCATTTTGATGGAAAATGAGATGGATAAATATTTTACCATAGTCATAATAATTTTTAGTTAAAGAGAAGATATTGATGTTATTATATCATCATGGTTTAAAAATATTTTAAGGATTTATAATATGAATTTAAATATAAATTATTTGTTAAGAGTTATACCACTTCTTCATAAAACCACATTTGGATTACACCTTAAGACATATAGGATGGTCTTTTTTTGAAAACATATATCCTATAGGTTATGGAGGGGAAGGTTGTGATGGTATTTGGGTTGGTATTAGTAGAGATATAGTTCTAAAATTGTGTGTTAATGAGAGGATAAAATGTTCGTTTATATAAGATAGTAGAGGGGCACTGCTGGAAGAACATAAAATATTAAATTAATAAAATTTTATATTCATGTTCAAGTGAATAAAATTGATATATTTAGAATCTAGGATTACTATGTGTCTAAATACACTAATATAATAAAAAAATTTACATATTTAGGTGATGTTTTCATCCTTACTTATTTGTTTAACCCCCCTCCCCAATTAACTACTTTAACAATTATGAGGATAACAATACATTTTATACTTTATGAGTTGATAAAGTTACTATAAATTAAAAAAATAACCCATAAATGTAAAAGGAATATTCTAGACCATAGATTTAACATCCCACCCCTCACCATTCACTTGAAATTATTTGGATACATTACTTGGAATTAGGTGATATCCCCAGGACACCAAAGGATAGAAATAAGTTTCAAGGGATTCATTAACAATTGGAATATGATTTTTAGTTTTAAATTAAAACAAAAAAACCAAAAGAACAAGGCAAAAATAAAACATTATTATGTATGAGAACAAATAGTTACAACTCATGGAAGAACAAACCCACCACTAATCCGAACCATATCAGAGTAAAAAATAGAAACCAAAACCAATATCAGAGTACAAATAAAAAATCAAACTCAAAAAAAACTCAAATAATAAACATATACCAACTCAGTAACTCCCAACATTATCTAAATGAATCTCTATATTCCATCCCCACGGTATCATGATGAACAAAAAAAGAAATGATATACCTTTCCCTTATATTTGTCTTGACATACAATATCTACAAATAAACCAACATTCCCACGCTGGGGGTGAGTGTAAAAATAAGTAGGACATCCCCAATGACTTCCTAAATTATGCCACTAGGATATAAAAATTTATAATCTTTTATAAATTAGTTCGAATAAATTTAAAACATTTTATATCAAAACCAAAACCATTTCAAGGCAACACATTTTTCCATGGAAAGAAACCAAACAATCCTTTAGAACCGTTTCTATAATCCATTTGGAATAACTCATCCCATTCCACACATCCACACATGCATGAAACCTTGGACCATCAAATACTCATGAATAGTTCTTAATCCACTCACCAATCCATCACTTGGTGAACCATTTCCATAGGGTAAAGTTTATATATTTATATGTCCCACTTTTGATGTGGGAAACTTTATACCCATATCTATCCCAAATTCACATGAAAACATACCAACCATTTATACAAAAAACATCCAAACCCATCATTTAGAACCATTTAAAAAAAATCATTTCATTATAAAATTAAAAAAAAATTATTCTCCATGAATCCGAACGAAAACTCCATTTTAAAATCACCATTTTAAAATCATGTAATGAATTTCACCTTCATCAAAACAACCAGTTTCTATATTTTCTCAAACCATCACTAAAGAGGGTTTCCATCATATATTTCACATCAATTTCATAATTCAAATCAAAAAATTAAATTAATATGAAATCAATCTTTCATGTTCTAACTAAGAGGATTCTATATTGAATCCACCTTTAATTCAACTTAGAAGAAAATGAATAACAACACAAAATCGTTGTCAAACTGGATTGGAACTCCTTAAAACATACTAAATCTAGTTCCCGTTGAATGAAACGACCATAAATAAACATCATAGGAACCACTCAACATGAATCGATCCCCAATGCATTTGATTCATGAATCTATGGAAGGGTAGAAGAATAAAACTAAGTAAACGCACCAAGAACATTCATATACCATAAAATATGGGCCTCTATCACAATTATATTCACCAAAATAACTTTCTCGGATCAATATGAAGGTTATCTAGCATTTGGATGGATTGGAATTCATGTAAGGATTAGATTAATGGAAAAAATCTTAATTAAGAGTGTAAATTGGGTGAGATTTACAATTTTTTTATCTTGTTTTCTTTGTGAAATTTTAGATCACACAGTAAGGAAAACCATGTGATATCTACTACCTATAAACACCACTCGCACAGTTAGAACACATAGTTATACAAATGGTGTGCCAAAAATTATAAACACCTATATCCAACATCACATGGTTTATCCTAGATGGATACTTGGTTTGGCCAAACCGTGCACCTACCCAGTGCACATTGTTTCATTTTCAGATTTTCTTGGAAGGTTCTGCATGATTTCTACTAACAATGGTCAAATAGTGCACATCCATAATGCCCAAAAAACGTTCCAGAACTCTTCCAAACAACATAAAACATAACCTAATTAATTTATATATAGAAAATACAAAAATAAAGGGGAAATTACATGAAACTATTTGTTCAAAATTCTCCCCACTATTGGTCATCCTATACCCTGAAATTTGAAAATGACCATTTTCCTGAATGATTTTGGGCCAATTATTTACCATTCATATCTCATGTTCCCATGTTTCTACCATAATTAAACCATGCTTCGATGAAACCCACACTATATTGGTGTTGATTTAAGATGAAAATTAATCTCTTATAAAAACTTTTTCATTCATCATTATTTTTAATTGGAACACTCGTTCTTTTCATATCTATCATTAGAAAATTTAATCATGAAAATTCATGAAAAATATGTTGATAACAACCAACCTGACCAATGAAAGTATGTATATCAAAAACATTCTTTAGATGTTTCCATGGGATCACAACCTCTATATTTTCTAGATACATAAAAACACCTTTTTCATAGATTACATGGACAATTAAATATAACACTTTTATAAAAAAAATAAAACTTTTAAAAAATTTCAAACATATGGTGATTTCTTAAGATACCCAAAAATATTTAAAAGTGTTTCCCATTCTCAACATTTTTCTTTGAATACACCAATATTTCATCCACAAACGCTACCATGAAAGAATACATAGATCATTGAAATATATGATTCATTAATTTCATATATATAGGTGGTGAATTAATTAGAAAGAAAGGAATAAGCACATACTCGTAATGGACATATCTACTTCTAAAATCTATCTTTTGGATATCCTCCTTCCAAAGCCACATCTTGTGATATCCTGAATAAAATTCAATTTTAGAGAACCATTGGGCTCCCCTCAATGGATCAAAAATGTCATCAATTCATAGAAGTGGATACAGATTCTTAATCATAACTTTTTTTAAGATCATTATAATCTACAAATAACCAAGGGGTTCCATCAACCAATTTCAAAAACAAAACGGGTGATACCCATGAACATATAATGGGCTAGATGAATTCTTTTCTTTAAAAATCTAAAAAATAAATGTTCAAGTCCATTAATTATATAGGATACACCTAATAATATTTATGTGAGATAGGACTGGTCCATAGTAATAGACCAATCATAAAATCCACTTCACTTATGGGTGGAAACCTAAGAAATTATTTAGAAGACATCAATAAAAAGAAACAATTACTGGAAAACCATAATAACCCACCTCGTCCACTAATTCCATGGTAAACAATTCCAACTGGTTTGAGATAGTTATTACTACTGATTCCAACAATTTAGTTGAACCAACCATTACATTCAGGTATCTTATAAGGAGATGTTTGACGACATCATCAGTTGTAAGACTAACAATTTCGGTACAACAATCGATGTGATATTTTAAAATTATCATATAATACATACCCAGAATTATATCATAGACATCCATATAAATCTCAAAGAAATAAAAAATCAATTTATCCCCATAAAAAGTTATAGAACATTATTTGAACATAAATTCTCGATATTCTATTTTTATGAGACGAGTTCAAAGTTTCAGAATATAAGGAATCATCTCAACCCAAAACCCCAAAATAAAAACATTATGATAAGAAATAAATTAATGGGATTCACATAGATTAAAAAAACATGAATATTGGTAGAATTCGAATGAATTTCACCTCTCACCGTCAATGGTCCAGATTGATCATTCAAAATCAATTTCTTATCTCCATAAAATTGTTTACTCACTACACATTTTTATTTATTACCCTGTTGAGATTGCGCCAATTGGGGAGTCATATTATTCAAAGAATCTCTATAGATTTACTGGTTCTAATAATAAATATTATTCATTTTCCCTCACCCCATGAAAGAATAAGACATCTGAACAAAAATTGATACGTATCCCTTATACACGACCTTGGAGAAAATTGATAATATATTTGATGATTTTCCATCTGGTTGTAATTATGGAATGCTATAGGTAGTTTTATACAATCTCGCTTCATTATATTGAATGAACCATATTGAAAGGATCATTTCATTCTCTTTTTTTAGTAAGATTTATTGATATAGCCATAAGATTCTGAGTCATACCACTAACTCGGAAATAGGTGTCCCTCTTCCTCTTATTCCTAGTTCTAGATTTCCTACTAGTTCCCATAGGAATCAACATACATCCTCCACCCATATTACATGGGATGTAACTTTCTACCATAGTCTCTCTATTGAAAGTCTTTGGATAATCTATTATACAAAGCACAAAAATCTTGGATCGAATCTCTATCCTAAAACACAAATCATTAATGTGTTCCTTCAAGGATGCGAATCTAGAAACTTTGGGATAAACGAAGAATAAACTTATAAATTTAGTCACATACTCTATCACTGAGATATTCAACTTCTTCTAGCTAAAATTTTTTGTTGTTCTATAAATTATGAATGTGTAAGGATATAAATGTATGTTGAACAATTAATGAAAATCCTCCCAAGAAATATCTATATTTAATTTATGATGAACTACTAAATCATACAACATGTATGAAAGATCCCACAACATGAACATTTCCAACTTGAATTTCAACTCAATTGGTACTTCTAGGATATAATAGACATGATAAACCTATTCATCCATACTTCTTCTTCTTTTTGGTTTTAAATCACCCTAAGATATGGGTGGTTTAAACTTGTGTAACTGAACAAAACAATCCACTTTAATTGGTTCAACCATTTTTTTCCTTTGATCCATATATTGAAAATCATTGAAAGTACTTTGCTCCTATTGTTGGTTCACCTATGTCTTAGGTGTAATAGAATTTTCAAAAATATCTTCCTATTAGTCTTTACCATGTATAATGAGTTCCATTTTATATAATCATAATAAAATTACATTTAGTCTCACACTGTAGAAACTGATGTATTTTCTGTTTCAAATTTACCAATTCATACATATCACATCATGTCTTTCCAAAATTCAACAATATCCATTTTCAAACCATTATTTAAAATTCCAACATGCCTTTGAATAAAAAAACATTTTCAACTATTTTCAAAATCAAAACATTTTCACCAATTCATACATCATATCTAAAAAATAAATATGAACTCTTAATGGGATGTAATTTTTATCAGTTCCAATTATGATCTCCTAATCGGTTAAACCCATAAGGATAATGTTAGAAATTTTAGAAGTGACTCAAAATACTTATGTACCAAAAATCCATGATATCTTGAAGATCAACATAAATAGGTTATCTATGAATCTTAATTCTATACATTTCATGTTCTGACATTCATGTGCCTTAATACCAATCAAACTCAAGGATTATATCATATTGATTTCAAAATCTATGACCAAACAAACTAATACCATATATAACCATTATACACATCAACATTTTATTGGAAAGAGGTGGATAAATTACTAGGCCTTAAGAGACGTCCCCTAGAAACCAAAGTCTATAAATAAATGTAAAGGGATTCATTATGAATTGATTGATGCTTTTACCGTTGAATATAAAACAACTAAACCACAAGATGAATCATAAAATATCACTTTATGACTGATGGAAACAAATAAATACAACTCGAAAAAATAAAACCAATCACTAAGACAACCCATATTAGAGTATAAATCAGAAACCAAAACCAATATCATAGTATAAAGTGGAAACCAAAATAAAAATAATCAAAGACTCAAAAGATACCAACTCAATAACAAGAAACATGATCCAACCACAAAATCCACATTTCATTCCCATATTATCATGAAGAATTATTTAATAATTGAGATAAATTTCCCTTACATGTGTCTCGATATACAATATCTAAAAATGCACCAATGTTCCAAAGAAGGGGCTGAGTGTAAAAATCAGTAACATTTTCCTAATGACTTCCCAACTCATGCCACTATGATATAACAGGTTATTAGATTTATATAAGGTGGTTTAATTCAATTTAAATAATTTTATATCAAAACTATAACCATTTATAAGAAAAAAATTCCACAGAAAGAATCCCAAAGCTCTTCTAGAACCATTTCTCAAATTCATTTAACATTACCCTTTCCATTCCACCCATCCATACATGCATACCACCATGGACCTCCCTATACTCGTTTTTAGTGAGTCATCATTTCACTGCATCATCACTTGGTGAATCATTTTTATACAGGAATGTTCATATCCTTACCCATCCAACTTTTCACATGGGAAACATCATACCAATATCTTTCCAAAATGCACAATAACACAATCCAACCATTTAGTCCAAAAACCATGCCAAACCAATTTTTCCTAACCATTTGAGTAAAATAATCCTTTTATTAAAAAAATTACCACAAACATTTATCATGGAATCAATGCCATACAACTTTGTTAAAATAATTATTTTAATATCACGTAACTAATTTCACCTTCAACAAAACAACGAATTTCTAAAATTCCACAATAAACCACTAAAGAGGGTTTCCATAAAACATTGTACATAAATTTCATAATTTCATTAAATTAATAAAATAAATTTTAAATAAAGACTTCAATTACTAACTTAGAGGATTCATGAGTGAAGCCATCTACCTCACAACATAGAAGAAAATGAAGAACTATACAAAATCATTAGAAAACAAATTTGGAACTCTTTAAAATGTCTGTATATATTTTTCTCCTTGAAAAAAAAACAATAATAAATCAAAAATAATTATATCACACAACATTAATCTATCCCCAATAGATTGGATTCATGAATCTATAAAAAAGAATGAAGAAGAAAACTAAGGAAACCCACCAAGAACGATCACTTACCAAGGAATTAGGGCATCCAACACACTTAGATTCACTAATGGATATCTCTCTGATCAATATGAATGGTATATCCATCCTTTAGAATGATTAGAAATCATGTTAGGGTCAGATTAATGAGAAAACGAGGCATTTAGTGTGTAAATTGAGTGATATCCAAAAAAATTATATTTTTTGATGCTGGAAAATTAGGGTGTATGATTAAGAAAATTGTATGCTAACCATGAACTATCCACTCCCTCCAAACACCCATCGCAATATTTTCTTGCACGTTTAAACAAACTATGCACCAAGCATGTTAATTCCCTCTGCCAAACACCACATGGTTTCTCCTGAGTGGATGCACAGTTTTTCCAAACCTTGTTCCTCATTATGCACCTATCTGGTAACCACTATTTCAATTTCATGAATTCTTGTAATGTGGTTAAATATTTTTACTAATCATCCTCAAAATGTGAAACTCCAGAAAATCCCTAAAAACATTCCAAATCTCCCGTAAACCACCCAAAACATAACCCAATTACTTTATGTACATAAAATCAACAAATAACGGGGGAATTACCTAAAACCATGGGTGATAAAATATCCCATTCACTTGTCTAGATATAATATATTATTAATTTTTAATCATTTAAAGAAATGATATTTAACATAAAAAACAATTAATTTTTATTTTTCTGACTATTCACATAATTTGACATTACAAAATATCAAAGCAATAGTTTAATTTGAATATAAACTTTTAAAAAAATTCTAATGAATTATATTAATAAAAAACATCATGGATCACCATATCTCACCCAAAAAAATTATTTCTTTTAATGTTTTTAAAATCATTTCCATGAATTTTCTTATTCTTGCACAAGCATTGTGTCAGCATTGTATAAGAAATTAAGATAATTATACCATCAATAAAAATTAAAAATATATTACCATAAATAACATAAATAAATTATATTCAAAATAGATTTCTATATTCGTTAATTATGTATATTTACTCACATATGTGTCTTGAAAACTTATCTAACATGTTATTTTAACTTTTTCTCTCCATACACAGGCACTCAATAAACAATTGGATAATTTTCTTATTATATATATTAAAATTAATAAGTATAGGTCCATATCATAAATTAAACATTATTTTAATTAATAAGGGAAACCAAAGTATTCATACGTCTTAAATATTATCATTGGAACACCAATTTGTATTTTCCAATGTTGTGCAAGTACTATGTCATCATTGAAAATAATTTTTATATTTATCATGAAATAAATTTTAATTTATATGCATTGAATTATTTTTGTATGATATTTTTTTATAACATCATATATGTTCATTAGACCAGTTTCAAATAAATTATATCATACTCATGTCTTGGAAATATCATAAAAGATACTATACTTCACAAAAATAGTATTTTTTACAATTTACCACAAAAATAAACTTCTCTAGAAAAACATAAAAATTTCAAGCATTGATAAATGTTAATTTTGGAGTCATAAAATGAATTATATTTCATAAAATAAAACTAGTATATGTTATATATATTACTTTTAATACAAATTTGTAAAATGAAACATAAAACAATTTTTATAAAAATTCATTTTTAAGCCCAAAAAGGAATTTATACCAAAATATAGTAAAAATAAGGTTCTTAGGTAATTAATTATATCATTTATAAATAAAGGTAACCTATCTAAATTTAATATAAAATTAAAATTAAAATATTAATTTTTAAATAAAATAAATGGTTGTTTTTTCAAATTTTGGTATTTTTCATGATTCACTTAAATATCAATCTTTTCATAAAATCAAAAACATTAGCCCTAATATAATTTTTATATTCTGATTTTAAAAATATCATAACTATATTAGTAAATAAAATTTATAAAGTGTAAAAACGTAATTATAATATTTTCTTTGAAAAATAAATAAATAACACTTTTCATGGAAACTTATTTTTTAAGCATAAATGACTTTAATAAAACCTAAGGGATTATTTCCTAAATATTTATAAATAAACATTTATTTTGTAGATAAATGATAATTTTTTCATTATGATGTTAATATTATTCATATATACAAATTCAATGTCTAGGTTATAATGATCAAATCTAAAATTATAATATTTCATTGTTTTTTAAAGCTCAACGTTGCGTGTCTCATAAGCTACCAGCATACTCTTGTTTTCAAATCATATGATTTTACAATAAAATAAATATAAGGGTATTATATCAAGGGGATTGAGTATAAAAAAACCCAAAATTTCATAAATTATAAATCATGATTCATGGAAGAAGTCATTGTTACAACAATAGACAAGAGTAATAACAGTGTGGAATCATCAATAATCAATCATGATCCATAACATCATATCATAATAATAAGTCATAAGTTTTTAGAAAAAATAAAAACAATACAATCATGAAATTATAAACATATCTAATTTCAATAGTGTCTTATAATGTCCTGACTCAACCCATTGGCTAGTGAAGGACTGAAATGAAACTAAGCTTTGATGAAATCCCCAATACACCAATGGCTAATGAAACGTGTCATGGGATTTATAAAAACATAGGGGAAAATTTTTCCAAGAATTTAAAACCTGTAACAGACCAATATGATGCATGATACAAAACCAAAATTACTTCAAAAGTATTACCAATCAATAATTATATTACCAACATAAGTGGAAATCAAAACAAAAGTCTACAATCTCAAGAAAATTACATGTAACAACCCAAGCTTCTACGGTACGCTTCTCTTTGAATAATGTGATAGTGTGTGTTGTACGCAACACCGAGTTCTAACACACCATAACCAATCAAACTAGCCGTTATGAATAGTAATACCTACTTTTTGAAATTATATATATATTATATTTCAAAATGGACTTCATTTTTTGGATTCGAAATATTGAATTTATCCTAAGGTGAAATTTTGGTACTTTTTGGATAACTTTAATATTTTGATGAATAGTGAAAATTACTATATTTTAATTAAATACAACTTTTTTATTCAAAATAATTACTAGTGATAAATTATGAATTTGAGTGGTTTTAAAGTATATTTAGAATATATTTTTACCATTTAATATAATTTTGGTCATTGGACATAATTTTACAATTAAACCGAACATAAACAAGTGTCAATCTTTTGATAGTTATTATCTCTTAAAAACACACTATTTGTTTTGACAGCAGGAATTAATTTTAAATTAATTTCTGCCACTTCTGTGTTTTGAATTTAGAAAAATGGATTCCATATTTAGAATCAGGATGTTCAAATTTTGTAAATAGGTAAATTTTATTTTTAGACATTTTGAATAATTACTGCGGTAAATATTTTATTTACCATGGTTAAGTGTAAATCCGGTAAATAAGGGTTAAAAAATAATATTATAATAATAATAAATTACCCTAAAACGTGTCCTAGACTTATTGGTTGATACATGTTCGACCATAGGCATCTTTGGGTCGATTTTGGGACCCCATGGTGCCACTTGTAGGTGATAGGGACACTTTATTTTAATTAAGTTAAAATTAATACAAAAATGACACAAGCATATATCTTTTAGCAAAACAATTTTTACATAGGGTTATATATGTTTTATTTTAGATTATAAATATTCATTAGAAATATAAAAATATTTTCTACATAATTATATTTTATTTATAATTTTTAGACATTAAATCATTTAATTTATTTTTGACACAATGATGATGAAGTAATTACTATAATAGTGAAAAATTAAAATAATTGATATTATAAATACCCAAATAAATATAATATGAAACTTTTAATGAATTAAACTAATTTTATAGGATAATATGATATATTAGGATTGATTTATTTGACTTTTTTCTAAGTAATCAATCTTTTATGAGTTTCAAAAAAATCGACTATTGAATAGTGTCAAAATTGACATAAAAGAGTTCTTAAAACAAATATTATATTATTAATTGATATTAAATTCCTAAAAATCTAAGGTTCGGCCAAGAGATGTATATCATGATAGGTTAATCATTAATGGACCACTTGGGGGTCTCTTGGATGTATATAGTAAGTTTATTAACCATATAATATAAAAAAACAAAGAGACATTGTAAAAGTGAAACTAATTAACTTAGAGTTAATACTTAAAGATAAGGATAATATAATGACCCAAACCTGTATAAATTATATTGGTTGAGTGGTTTTCGACCTATCCACACCTTAAAATTTAAATAATAAACTTTGGAGCAATTATAAACCGAATATAAATTTATTATAAATTAATATTTCTAGCTTTTCCAAAGGTGCCCCTCACCCCTCTTATAAAAGGGCACTCCTCCTTCTCTTTTCTTCACACCTTCAAAGCCTTTTGGTTCGGCCAAACTCTGCCCAAATACTCTCCCAACATCGTTCACTACAACCTAGAGGCCTTATTTTTATCAGAAAGCCAACCTAAGTAGCCCTTTCGATCAAATCAAAAGGAAGAAACTGAAGAAGAGGTAATGATTTCACCACCCTTTTCCAAGTTCCTTTCTTCTTCCACTTCTTCTTCCTTTGTTGTTACCATTCTAAAATAATAACTCCAGTATCATATATATACTGTGATGTTATTATAAATATGGTACAACCATATTCAGTATTCTATCCACCATTTGAATAACATGTCACTATACGTGCGTACGTACGGCTTACTGTCTCCACGTCGTGGTGTAATTGTTATTCAATGTATTATTATTTGGATGGGTATAATAATGATGTGTAACTCATTTAAATAATAAATATAACATGTTAATGATTCTGTATATATGATATACCATACATTTATATATTATTTTAATATCAAAAGAATGATATTGTCGCTCGTGCGTACGTACGGACTACCGTCTCCACGAACGCGATGAGATTCATTCTCCATCGTATCCATTCAAGTATAATTATCATTTTATGATTTAAAAATGATTTCTAAGGACTTGATATCATTCTGGATATGAATAAGATACATCCTTTCCATTACAAACATGTCTTACGTAACAAAACATATAAAAGAAAACGAGTAAGTTAACACCCGAAACGACGATAATTCTAAGATATTATTAACAAATCATTGTTAAAAGATCATATATGATATCATATTAATATATATGATTCTTTTATAATTTAATAACAATTATTTCACCATTATACAGGAGTTTAACCTACCCCAACCAAGGAAAAGTACAAGGTAAGGGTTATTTCACAATCTCTTCATTATCCGAGGTTGTTTATACGTAATAATCTACTGGGATCTCATTATCATCCACATCCATGTTTCTTAAAAAATTATTTCAAAACATTTATACTATTTAAAAGAATATGGGTTAAAGTCATTTATACCCTTGTTTGACTTTTTATAAGAGTTTTATAAAGGAATCTTTCTGTCGTTTTCCAAACAAGGTTCTTTTTAACCTTTTTGACAGAATTAAGGTAAGAATGTTTTTTTTAACTTATACGGTGGGTACGGTTATTTTCCGCAGTTCTAAAATAGTTGAAGCTTCCCTTATAAGATTATAAGAATATTTTCAAAGAAAATTTTTTATTTTATATGTCTCTTAAATGATTTCAAAAATATAAATAGATATTTCTCTAAAAAGAGTTTTGATTTCATCTATTTTAACATCCTTTGATGGATTTTACGCTTATTTGAAGTTGATTTATTATGATACAAAACTTCTATATTGTATTTAAGGTTTTCTTATATATTTGACTATGGATGTGCTATTTTTATAGCATTCATAGTTTATGGTGAAATTATTTACATTTCGTATGCTAGTTTTAATACGAATGTTTATGTTATGTTTAAACCTTTTCATATGGGAATGCATTGGACTTAATATGTGACGGGTGGAGCCCACTATAGCTCCTCGATGCATCGGTAGGTCTCATGAGACAAACTAGTGTCTTGGCACAAGGCCTTGACAAAATCTTATTTGTAGTCTTGGCACGAGGCCTTGGCTATGTGGTTATGATAGTCTGGCATTATGCATTCCATCATTATGAAATTGGTTATTGATTTTGCATGTGATTATTTGATTAGTAGAATATCCATGTGAATAAGTAAATGGCATTATTTCATTTTATTTATGCCATACTATGTTTAATGTTCAAGTTTAAAAGGATTTTGTTTTAGTTATACATTTCCTTAAATGTTTATTCTTATTTATGAAAGTTTCTAATATATTGTTATCCTTACTGGGAATTTGAGCTCACCCCTTTTCTATGTTTTATTTTTCCCGTAAAGTGATGAAGTAAATTATGAATGACCTACAGGGATTTTATGTGGGGATATGAGTGTGGAATATGGAGACTATATTGTTGTAGTAGTTTTTTCACTTTATGATGTAATGTAAAACTTTATGAATATATCTAGTGTTTCCAAGGCTACTAAACCAATCGGTCATTCGAGATTTGATCTTTCTTGTGATCATACCAATGTTATGTAATAATGCACTGACTCCAGGTAACTAGGGTCGGGGCGTTACAGTTGGTATCAGAGGAAGTTTAGTAAAAACCTTGGAAGCTAGATTTAGATAAACTCTGATTAGAGAACGTAGACCTAAGATGAACTTTGAGGATTATTATAGAGGAACTTCCTAGAATTTCGGTATTGTAAAGATTTTGTGAGTTTTCCGAGCAATACATCCCTGTCTCGATACGAGCAGCTAGAGGCGGCTCTGGCACAGATGTACCTAGGGGTAAAACCCGAAAACACCGCTTTGAACTAGACTCGAACGGGAACTGGTGCAGGAAAACGGGCCTTGTTGCACTCTTGGTTACGACACTCCCGGGGGATATGCTTAGGATAACTCTAATTTTCTTTACAAATCATTATGAAGGGTTTATGAGTATATACTTCCTCTATGAAAACATTTTTATGATTATGGATTATATCCATAAATAGTTCAATTTATGTTAGGTGTTTTATAAGTTAGGAATTATGTATTTTGATTCATAAACTGATCTAGTTTATGCCATTGTTTAGAAATGGCGCCTAGTGGAGGAAATGGAAACTGTATCAATGCACGCACTCCATGTAGGGATTTCCCTCCTACTCAAGATAATTATAGTGGAGCTGGTGATGCAACTAGTGCCGATCAGCTAATCACCATACTGGGACAACTCACTCAGGTTATGAATAATAACCTTACCCGTATGGAGCACCCTGATCCGCAGCGTGGAGGATCAATGTTAGATCGATTCATGAGGCAAGAACCACCAACATTAAATGGGAGCACAAATCCCTTAGTAGCTGAGCAATGGATATTTTCCCTAGAGAAAATATTTCAGGCTTTGGGGAGTAGTGAAAGGGAAAAAGTTATCATGGCAGTTTACCGCCTCACTGGAGATGCTGATCAATGGTGGTCATTGATTCAAAATACGAAGGAAAATGATGAAGTATCAAATATGGAATGGAGGGAGTTCAAAGATCTCTTTTTAGAAAAATACTTTCCTCGCGACCATCGAGCAGATATGGAAAGGCAATTTCTGAGTCTGAGACAGAAGGAGGATGAGAATGTCAAAAAGTATGAGGCTAACTTTTACAAGTTTAGCAAGGTATGCTGGTGATTATATATGTAACCCAAGAAGTAAGATTGATCGTTTCTTTGATGGGTTAAAACAATTTCTCCGTCGAGAATTAGTCTCACAATCCTTTTCATCGTACGAAGACATTGTCTCATGTGCTATCAAGACCGAAAAGGAATTATCTAAGTCTTATGACTTTAAAGCAAAGAAAGAGAAGAAGAGGCCTGCTGATCAATCTGGGAATGTAAATAAGGGGAAGAAAGGAAAGGTTGAATATTCATCCTGTGGTAACTGTGGGAAGAAACACCCCGGTACTTTCTTGAAAGGAATGGGAGTCTGTTACAAGTGTGTTGAAAAAGGCCAAGGGATCAAGGCCAAGCTTATGCTATCACTACTGCTGAGGTAGAAGCTCCGAAAGATGTGGCGGCAGGTAATTTAATGGTTTCCTCAAGTTTAGCAAATGCATTATTTGATTCTAGATCATCGCATTGTTTCATATCATCCCAGTTTTCTAAGAAAATTAGATATTTCCAATTTGATTTAACAAGGGAGTTGTCAGTTAAAACTCCTAAGGGATGTATCATTTCAACAAAGTTTTGTGAATCAGTCCCCATTAGAGCACATAAATGTTCTTTATCTGCTGATCTAGTTGTCATACCTACGATTGAGTTTGATATAATCCTCAGTATGGAGTGGCTTTCGGACTATGATGTAAAGATTTATTGTAAGAAGAAAGAGGTTATGATTCTTAATGATAATGATAAGGAACACCTTATCTTTAGAGTAGAATTGTCACCACCTAATTCTTATTTAGATCCACCCCCAGTAGCTCAAATAAATTCAATTATTGGGGAGGAAGAGAATGAAATAACTATGGGTGAGGAAAGGAATGTTCAAATAGAGGATGTACCTATTGTGAATGAATTTGTAGATGTATTTCCAGAAGATTTACCTGGACATCCTCCAGAACGAGAAGTTGAGTTTCCAATTGATTTAATTCTTGGATCAAGGCCTATATCAAAGACCCCTTATAGAATGGCCACTGTAGAATTAGTTGAACTAAAGAAACAACTAGAGGAATTGAGTAATAAAGGATTTATTCGCCCTAGTGTTTCTCCATGGGGAGCCCCTGTTCTTTTTGTTAAAAAGAAAGATGGATCTATGAGGTTATGTATCGACTATAGGGAGATCAATGCTATAATGATAATGAACAAGTATCCCCTACCTCGAATTGATGATTTATTTAACCAACAGCATGGAGCTCAATACTTTTCAAAGATTGACCTTCGATCTGGATACCATCAGTTGTGTGTGAATAAGGAATTCATTCCGAAGACAGCATTACGAACCAGGTACGGGCATTACGAGTTTACTATAATGCCTTTTGGATTGACTAATGCACCCTCTGTATTCATGGATCTGATGAATATATTTTTCAAGGAGTATCTCGATGAATTTGTGGTGGTATTTATTGATGATATCTTGGTATACTCCAAAAGCTACGATGATCATGAAAATCACTTGCGCATTATCTTGAAGACTCTGAGGAGTCATGAATTATATGGGAAGTTTAGAAAGTGTGAATTCTGGCTTCAGGAGATTTCTTTTCTTGGAAATATTGTCTCTAAAGATGGAATCTCTGTTGATCCTTCTAAGACTAAGGCAATCCAAGAATGGCCAGCAACTACGAGTATAACTGAGGTACGTAGTTTTATTGGTTTGGAAGGTTATTATTGACGTTTTGTCCAGAATTTTGCCCGATTGGCTAACCCATTAACAAAGCTCACACGTAAAGGGGTTAAATTTGTTTGGACAAAAGAGTGTGAAGAATGTTTCGAAGAATTGAAGAGAATATTAGTCAATTCTCCTATATTGACTCTACCATCGGGGAATGATGGGTTCGTTATTTATAGTGATGCATCAAAGAAAGGACTTGGTTGTTTCCTTATATAGAATGATAGAGTTATTGCATATGCATCACGACAGTTGAAAATTCATGAACAAAACTATCCTACTCATGATCTCTAGTTAGCAGCTGTGATATTTGCTTTGAAGATATAGAGGCACTACCTCTATGGTGAAAAATGAGAGATTTATACTGATCAAAAGAGTTTGAAGTATATTTTCTCACAAAAAGAACTCAACATGAGGCAAAGGAGATGGCTTGAGTTACTCAAGGATTATGATTTCACGATACACTACCACCCGGGGAAGGCAAACAAGGTGGAAGATGCTTTGAGAAGAAAAGACCATGGAGTTTTGAACGTGATGAGAATTGAAAGGGATCCAATTTCGATGGATCTAGTGAAGATGGACATGGGAATAACCAGGGAAGGTGAAACATCAATGCTTTTTCAAATGGTTTCCAAACCATATTTACTAGAAAGGATTAAGATTTCTCAGACCGATGATGAAGAATTTCAAAAGAAGATTAAAGCTGTGAATGATGGGAGACTGAGAGACTTTGTGTATGAAGATGGAATTTTGAAATTCGAGAAGAGACATTGTGTTCCAGATATACCTGATCTAAAAAGGGAATTGCTGGATGATGCTCATAGTTCCAATTTCTCTATACACCCTGGGAGCACCAAAATGTCTAGAGATTTGAAGGAACATTTTTTGTGGGACAACATGAAGAGGAAGATTGCTGATTTTGTGTCAAGATGTATGGTTTGTCAACAAGTGAAAGCTGAAAGGCAATAGCCTAGAGGTGTCATGAAACCTCTTCCCATACCGGAGTGGAAATAGGACAATATTATGATGGACTTTGTCATGGGGCTACGAAAGACTCCTAGAAGGAATGATGCAATATGGGTTTTTGTTGATCATCTTTCTAAGTCAGCACAGTTTCTTGCTATAAGAGAAGATCTACCACTGGAAAGTCTAGCAAGACTATATATTAATGAAGTTGTGAGACTTCATGGAGTACCCCTATCGATTGTTTCTGATCGTGATCCCCGTTTTACTTCAAGATTCTGGAAAAGTCTTCAGAAATCCATGGATACTAAACTTCATTTGAGCACTGCTTACCACCCTCAGACAGACGGACAATCAGAACAGACTATTCAAACCTTAGAATACATGTTGAGATCTTTCTCACTTGACTTTCAGGGAATGTGGGATCAATATTTACCTATGGTAGAATTTTCCTATAACAATAGCTTCCATTCGAGTATTCAGATGGCACCATATGAAGCGTTATACGGAAAGAGATGTCGTACACCAACCTGTTGGGATGACGTTGGTGAAAGAAAACTTGTAGGCCTAGAACTGGTGGAGGAAACGGTGGAAAAGGTGATGGTAATCCAAAATCACATCAAAGCAGCTCAAAGTAGGCAGAAGAGCTATGCTGATAATCGAAGGAAGGATTTGGAATTTCAAGTCGGTGATCATGTTTTCCTGAAGGTATCTTAGTGGAAGGGAGTCATATGTTTTGGTAAGAATGGTAAATTGAGTCCCAGGTACATCGGACCCTTCGAAATTCTAGAACGAATTGGGGTTGTAGCTTACCGATTGGCAAGGCCGCCAAGTCTCTCCAAAGTTCACGATGTGTTCCACATATCTCCGTTGAGGAAATACATGCCTGACCCAACACATGTACTCACCTATGAGGAATTAGAACTGGAACCCGAAATGTCTTATTGCGAAGATCCCATCAAGATTTTTGATATGAGAGAACAAGTACTGAGAAACTGGACGGCACGTCTGGTAAAAGTTTTGTGGAGAAACCATAAGATGGAAGAGGCAACGTGGGAACCCGAGGAACTTATGATGAAGAACCACCTGAGTCTTTTCATGTGATAAGTATTATAGAAATTTTGAGGACAAAATTATTTGAAGGAGGGGAGAATGTAACACCTCAAGCTTCTACGGTACGCTTCTCTTTGAATAATGTGATAGCGTGTGCTGTACGCAACACCGAGTTCTAACACACCATAACCAATCAAACTAGCCGTTATGAATAGTAATACCTACATTTTGAAATTAGATATATTTTATATTTTAAAATGGACTTCATTTTTGGATTCGGAATATCTAATTTAGCCTAAGGTGAAATTTTGATACTTTTCGGAAAACTTTAATATTTTGATGAATAGTGAAAATTACTAAATTTTAATTAAAAACAACTTTTTTATTCAAAATAATTAGTAGTGATAAATTATGAATTTGAGTGGTTTAAAAGTATATTTAGAATATATTTTTACCATTTAATATAATTTTGGTCATTGGACATAATTTTACAATTAAACCGAACATAAACAAGTGTCAATCTTTTGATAGTTATTATCTCTAAAAAACACATTTTTTGTTTTGACAGCGGGAATTAATTTTAAATTAATTTCTGCCACTTCTGTGTTTTGAATTTAGAAAAATGGATTCCATATTTGGAATCAGGATTTTCGTATTTTGTAAATAGGTAACTTTTAGTTTTAGACATTTTGAATAATTACTGCGGTAAATATTTTATTTACCATGGTTAAGGGTAAATCTGGTAAATAAGGGTTAAAAAATAATATTATAGTAATACTAAATTACCCTAAAACGTGTCCTAGACTTATTGGTTGATACCTGTTCGACCATATGAATCTTTGGGTCGATTTTGGGACCCCATGGTGCCACTTGTAGGTGATAGGGACACTTTATTTTAATTAAGTTAAAATGAATACAAAAATGACACAAGCATATATATTTTAGCAAAAAAAATTTACATAGAGTTATATATGTTTTATTTTAGATAATAAATATTAATTAGAAAGATAAAAAGATTTCCTACAAAATGATATTTTATTTATAATTTTTAGACATTAAAGAATTTAATTTATTTAAGACACAATGATGATGAAGTAATTACTATAATAGTGAAAAATTAAAATAATTGATATTATAAATACCCAAATAAATATAATATGAAACTTTTTATGAATTAAACTAATTTTATAGGATAATATAATATATTAGTATTGATTTATTTGACTTTTTTCTAAGTAATCAATCTGTTATGAGTTTCAAAAAATCAACTATTGAATACTGTCAAAATTGACATAAAAGAGTTCTTAAAACAAATATTATATTATTAATTGATAATAAATTCCTAAAAATCTATGGTTAGGCCAAGAGACTTATATAATTATAGTTTAATCATTAATGGACCACTTGGGGGTCGCTTGGATGTATATAGTATGTTTTTTAACCATATAATATAAAAATACAAAGAGACATTGTAAAAGTGAAACTAATTAACTTAGAGTTAATACTTAAAGATAAGGTTAATATAATGACCCAAACCTGTCTAAATTCTATTGGTTGAGTGTTTTTAGACATATCCACACCTTAAAATTTATATAATAAACTTTGGAGCCATTAGAAACCGAATATAAATTTATTATAAATTAATATTTCTAGCTTTTCCAAAGGTGCCCCTCACCCCTCTTATAAAAGGGCACTCCTCCTTCTCTTTTCTTCACACCATCAAAGCCTTTTGTTTCGGCCAAACTCCGCCAAAATACTCTCCCAACTTCCCTAACTACAACCTAGAGGCCTTATTTTGATCAGAAAGCCAACCTAAGGAGCCCTTTTGATCAAATCAAAAGGAAGAAACTGAAGAAGAGGTAATGATTTCACCACCCTTTTCCAAGTTCCTTTCTTCTTCCACTTCTTCTTCCTTTGTTTTTACCATTCTAAAATAATAACTCCAGTATCATATATATACTGTGATGTTATTATAAATATGGTACAACCATATTCAGTATTCTATCCACCCTTTGAATAACATGTCACCATACGTGCGTACGTACGGCTTACCGTCTCCACGTCGTGGTGTAATTGTTATTCAATATATTATTATTTTGATGGGTCTAATAATGATGTGTAACTCATTTAAATAATAAATATAACATGTTAATGATTCTGTATATATGATATACCATACATTTATATATTATTTTAATATCAAAAGAATGATATTGTCGCTCGTGCGTACGTACGGACTACCGTCTCCACGAACGCGATGAGATTCATTCTCCATCGTATCCATTCAATTATAATTATCATTTGATGATTTAAAAATTATGTTTAAGGACTTGATATCATTATGGATATGAATAATATACATCCTTTCCATTACAAACATGGCTTACGTAACAAAACATATAAAAGAAAATGAGTAAGTTAACACCCGAAACGACGATAATTCTAAGATATTATTAACAAATAAATGTTAAAAGATCATATATGATATCATATTAATATATATGATTCTTGTATAATTTAATAACAATTATTTCACCATTATACAAGAGGTTAACCTACCCCAACCAAGGAAAAGTACAAGGTAAGGGTTCTTTCACAATCTCTTCATTATCCGAGGTTGTTTATACGTAATAATCTACTGGGATCTCTTTATCATCCACATCCATGTTTCTTAAAAATGTATTTCAAAACATTTCTTCTATTTAAAATAATATGGGTTAAAGTCATTTATACCATTTTTTGACTTTTTATAAGAGTTTTATAATGGAATCTTTCTGTCGTTTTCCAAACAAGGTGCTTTTTAACCTTGTCGACAGAATTAAGGTAAGAATGTTTTTTTTAACTTATACGGTGGGTGCGGTTATTTTCCGCCATTCTAAAATCGTTGAATCTTACCTTACAAGATTATAAGAATATTTTCAAAGAAAATTTTTTATTTTATATGGCTCTTAAATGATTTCAAAAATATAAAGAGATATTTCTCTAAAAAGAGTTTTGATTTCATCTATTTTAACATCCTTTGATGGATTTTATGCTTATTTGAAGTTGATTTATTATGATACAAAAATTCTATATTGTATTGAAGGTTTTGTCATATATTTGACTGTGGATGTGCTATTTTTATAGAATTCATAGTTTATGGTGAATGTATTGACATTTCGTATGCTAGTTTTAATACGAATGTTTATCTTATGTTTAAACCTTTTCAAATGGGAATGCATTGGACTTAATATGTGACGGGTGGAGCTCGCTATAGCTCCTCGATGCATCGGTAGGTCTCATGAGACAAACTAGTGTCTTGGCACAAGGCCTTGACAAAATCTTATTTTTATTCTTGGCACGAGGCCTTCGCTATGTGGTTATGATAGTCTGGCATTATGCATTCCATCATTATGAAAGTGGTTATTGATTTTGCATGTGATTATTTGATTAGTAGAATATCCATGTGAATAATTAAATGGCATTATTTCATTTTATTTATTCCATACAATGTTTAATGTTCAATTTTAAAAGGCTTTTGTTTTAGTTATGCATTGCCTTAAATGTTTATTCTTATTTATGAAAGTTTCCGCTATATTTTTATCCTTACTGGGCATTTGAGCTCACCCCTTTTCTATGTTTTATTTTTCCCAGGAAGTGAAGAAGTAAATTATGAATGACCTGCCGGGATTTTATGTGGGGATATGAGTGTGGAATATGGAGACTATGTTTTTGATGTAATTTTTCACTTTATGATGTAATGTAAAACATTATGAATATATCTAGTGTTTCCAAGGCTACTAAACCAATTGGTCTTTCAAGATTTGATCTTTCTTGTGATCATGCCAATGTTATGTAATAATGCACGGACTCTGGGTAACTAGGGTTGGGGCGTTGCAGTTGGTATCAGAGGAAGTTTAGTAAAAACCTTGGAAGCTAGATTTAGATAAACTCTGATTAGAGAACGTAGACCTAAGATGAACTTTGAGGATTAGTATAGAGGAACTTCTTAGAATTTTGGTATTGTAATGATTTTGTGAGTTTTCCGAGCAATACATCCCTGTCTGGATACGAGCAGGTAAAGGCGGCTCTGGCATAGATGTACCTAGGGGTAAAACCCAAAAACACCGCTTTGAGCTAGACTCGAACGGGAACTGGTGCACGACAACGGGCCTTGCTGCACTCTTGGTTACGAAACTCCCGGGGGATATGCTTAGGATAACTCTCATTTTCTTTACAAATCATTATAAAGGTTTTATGAGTATATACTTCCTCTAAGAAAACATTTTTATGATTATGGATTATATCCATAAATAGTTCAATTTATGTTAGGTGTTTTATAAGTATGGAATTATGTATTTTGACTCATAAACTGATCTAGTTTATGCCATTGTTTAGAAATGGCGCCTAGTGGAAGAAATGGAAACAGTATCAATGCACACACTCCATGTAGGGATTTCCCTCCTGCTCAAGATAATTATAGTGGAGCTGGTGATGAAACTGGTGCCGATCAGCTAATCACCATACTGGGACAACTCACTCAGGTTATGAATAATAACCTTACCCGTATGGAGCACCCTGATCCGCAGCATGTAGCATCAATGTTAGATCGATTCATGAGTCAAGAACCACCAACATTCAATGGGAGTACAAATCCCTTAGTATCTGAGCCATGGATATTTTCCCTAGAGAAAATATTTCAGGCTTTGGGGAGTAGTGAAAGGGAAAAAGTTATCATGGCAGTTTACCGCCTCACTGGAGATGCTGATCAATGGTGGTCATTTATTCAAAATACGAAGGATGATGATGAAGTATAAAATATGGAATGGAGGGAGTTCAAAGATCTGTTTTTAGAAAAATACTTTCCTCGCGACCATCAGCAGATATGGAAAGGCAATTTCTGAGTCTGAGACAGAAGGAGGATGAGAATGTCCCAAAGTTTGAGGCTAACTTTTACAAGGTTAGCAAGGTATGATGGTGATTATATATGTAACCCAAGATGTAAGATTGATCGTTTCGTTGATGGGTTAAAACCATTTCTCCGTCGAGCATTAGTCTCACAATCCTTTTCATCGTACGAAGACATTGTCTCATGTGCTCTCAAGACCGAAAAGGAATTATCTAAGTCTTATGACTTTAAAGAAAAGCAAGAGAAGAAGAGGCATGTTGATCAATCTGGGAATGGAAATAAGGGGAAGAAAGGAAAGGTTGAATATTCATCCTCTGGTAAATGTGTGAAGAAACACCCTGGTACTTGCTTGAAGGGAATGGGAGTCTGTTACAAGTGTGGTGAAAAAGGCCAAGGGATCAAGGCCAAGCTTATGTTATCACTACTGCTGAGGTAGAAGCTCCGAAAGATATGGTGGCAAGTAATTTAATGGTTTCCTCAAGTTCAGCAAATGCATTATTTGATTCTGGATCATCTCATTATTTCATATCTTCCCAGTTTGCTAAGAAAATTAGATATTTCCAATTTGATTTAACAAGGGAGATGTCAGTTAAAACTCCTGAGGGATGTATCATTACAACAAAGTTTTGTGAATCAGTCCCCATTAGAGCACATAAATGTTCTTTATCTGCTGATCTAGTTGTCATACCTATGATTGAGTTTGATATAATCCTCGGTATGGACTGGCTTTCGGACTATGATGCGAAGATTTATTGTAAGAAGAACGAGGTTACGATTCTTAATGATAATGATAAGGAACACCTTATCTTTAGAGCAGAATTGTCACCACCTAATTCTTATTTAGATCCACCCCCAGTAGCTCAACTAAATTCAATTGTTGGGGTGGAAGAGAATGAAATAACTGTGGGTGAGGAAAGGAATGTTCAAATATAGGATGTACCTGTTGTGAATGAATTTGTAGATGTATTTCCAGAAGATTTACCTGGACATCCTCGAGAATGAGAAGTTGAGTTTTCCATTGATTTAATTCCTAGATCAAGGCCTATATCGAAGACCCCTTATATAATGGCCACTGTAGAATTAGTTGAACTAAAGAAACAACTAGAGGAATTGAGTAATAAAGGATTTATTCGCCCTAGTGTTTCTCCATGGGGAGCCCCTTTTCTTTTTGTTAAAAAGAAAGATAGATCTATGAGGTTATGTATCGACTACAGTGAGATCAATGCTATAATGATAAAGAACAAGTATCCCCTACCTCGAATTGATGATTTATTTAACCAACTACATGGAGCTCAATACTTTTCAAAGATTGACCTTCGATCTGGATACCATCAGTTTTGTGTGAAGAAGGAATACATTTCGAAGACAACATTTCGAACCAGGTACGGGCATTACGAGTTTACTGTAATGCCTTTTGGATTGACTAATGAACCCTCTGTATTCATGGATCTGATGAATAGAGTTTTCAAGGAGTATCTCGATGAATTTGTGGTGGTATTTATTGAAGATATCTTGGTATACTCCAAAAGCTATGAAGATCATGAAAATCACTTGCGCGTTATCTTGAAGACTCTGAGGAGGTATGAATTATATGGGATGTTTAGAAAGTGTGAATTCTGGCTTCAGGAGATTTATTTTCTTGGAGATATTGTCTCTAATGATGGAATCTCTGGTGATCCTTCTAAGACCAGGGCAATCCAATAATGGCCAGCACCTACGAGTATAACTGATGTACGTAGTTTTATTGGTTTGGCACGTTATTATCGACGTTTCGTCCAAAAATTTTCCCAATTGGATGACCCATTAACGAAGCTCACACGTAAGGGGGTTAAATTTGTTTGGACAAAAGAGTGTGAAGAATGTTTCAAAGAATTGAAGAGAAGATTAGTCAATGCTCCTATATTGACTCTACCATCGGGGAATGATGGGTTCGTTATTTATAGTGATGCATCAAAGAAAGGACTTGGTTGTGTCCTTATGCAGAATGATAGAGTTATTGCATATGCATCACGACAGTTGAAAATTCATGAAAAAAACTATCCTACTCATGATCTCGAGTTAGCAGCTGTGATCTTTGCTTTGAAGATATGGAGGCACTACCTCTATGGTGAAAAATGTGAGATTTATACTGACCACAAGAGTTTGAAGTATATTTTCTCACAAAAAGAACTCAACATGAGGCAAAGGAGATGTCTTGAATTACTCAAGTATTATGATTGCACGATACACTACCACCCGGGGAAGGCAAACAAGGTGGAAGATGCTTTGAGCAGAAAAGACCATGGAGTTTTGAATGTGATGAGAATTGAAAGGTATCCAATTTTGATGGATCTAGTGAATATGGACATGGGAATAACCAGGGAAGGTGAAACATCAATGCTTTTTCAAATGGTTTCCAAACCATCTTTACTAGAAAGGATTAAGATTTCTCAGACCGATGATGAATAATTTCAAAAGAAGATTAAAGCTGTGAATGATGGGAGACTGAGAGACTTTGTGTATGAAGATGGAATTTTGAAATTCGGGAAGAGACATTGTGTTCCTGATATACCTGATCTAAAAAGGGAATTGCTGGATGATGCTCATAGTTCCAATTTCTCTATACACCCTGGGGGCACCAAAATGTATAGAGATTTGAAGGAACATTTTTGGTGGGACAACATGAAGAGGAAGATTGCTGATTTTGTGTCAAGATGTATGGTTTGTCAACAAGTGAAAGCTGGAAGGCAATATCCTGGAGGAGTCATGAAACCTCTTCCCATACCGGAGTGGAAATGGGACAATATTACGTTGTACTTTGTCATGGGGCTACCAAAGACTCCTAGAAGGAATGATGAAATATGGGTTATTGTTGATCGTCTTACTAATTCAGCACATTTTCTTGCTATAAGATAAGATCTACCACTGGAACATCTAGCAAGACTATATATTAATGAAGCTGTGAGACTTGATGGAGTACCCCTATCGATTTTTTCTGATCGTGATCCCCATTTTACTTCAAGATTCTAGAAAAATCTTCAGAAATCCCTGGATACTGAACTTCATTTGAGCACTGCTTACCACCCTCAGACAGACGGACAATCAGAATGGACTATTCAAACCTTAGAAGACATGTTGAGATCTTTCTCACTTGACTTTCAGGGTATGTGGGATCAATATTTACCTCTGGTAGAATTTTCCTATAACAATAGCTTCCATTCGAGTATTCAGATGGCACCATATGAAGCGTTATACGGAAAGAGATGTCGTACACCAACCTGTTGGGATGACGTTGGTGAAAGAAAACTTCTAGGTCCATAATTGGTGGAGGAAACGGTTGAAAAGGTGAAGGTAATCCAAAATCACATCAAATCAGCTCAAAGTAGGCAGAAGAGCTATGCTGATAATCGAAGGAAGGATTTGGAATTTCAAGTCGGTGATCATGTTTTCCAGAAGGTATCTCCATGGAAGGGAGTCATAAGTTTTGGTAAGAAAGGTAAATTGAGTCCCAGGTACATCGGACCCTTCGAAATTCTAGAACGAATTGGGGTTGTAGCTTACCGATTGACAATGCCACCAAGTCTCTCCAAAGTTCGCGATGTGTTCCACGTATCTCTGTTGAGAAAATACATGCCTCACCCAACGCATGTACTCACCTATGAGGAATTAGAACTGGAACCCGAAATGTCTTATTGCGAAGAGCCCATGAGGATTCTTGATACGAGAGAACAAGTACTGAGAAACCGGACGACACGTCTGGTAAAAGTTTTGTGGAGAAACCATAAGATGAAAGAGGCAACGTGGGAACCCAAGGAACTTATGATGATGAACCACCCGAGTATTTTCATGTGATAAGTATTCTACAAATTTCGAGAACGAAATTATTTGAAGGACGGGAAAATGTAACACCCCAAGCTTCTACGGTACGCTTCTCTTTGAATAATGTGATAGCGTGTGTTGTACGCAACACCGAGTTCTAACACACCATAACCAATCAAACTAGCCGTTATGAATAGTAATACCTACTTTTTGAAATTAGATATATTTTATATTTAAAAATGTACTTCATTTTTGCATTCGGAATATCGAATTTAGCCTAAGGTGAAATTTTGGTACTTTTCGGATAACTTTAATATTTTGATGAATAGTGAAAATTACTAAATTTTAATTAAAAACAACTATTTTATTCAAAATAATTAGTAGTGATAAATTATGAATTTGAGTGGTTTTAAAGTATATTTAGAATATATTTTTACCATTCAATATAATTTTGGTCATTGGACATAATTTTACAATTAAACCAAACATAAACAAGTGTCAATCTTTTGATAGTTATTATCTCTAAAAAACACGCTTTTTGTTTTGACAGCGGGAATTAATTTTAAATTAATTTCTGCCAATTCTTTGTTTTGAATTTAGAAAAATGGATTACATATTTGGAATCAGGATGTTCAAATTTTGTAAATAGGTATCTTTTATTTTTAGACATTTTGAATAATTACTGCGGTAAATATTTTATTTACCATGGTTAAGGGTAAATCTGGTAAATAAGGATTAAAAATAATATTATAATAATACTAAATTACCCTAAAACATTTCCTAGACTTATTGGTTGATACATGTTCGACCATAGGAATCTTTGGTTCGATTTTGGGACCCCATGGTGCCACTTGTAGGTGATAGGGACACTTTATTTTAATTAAGTTAAAATGAATACAAAAATAACACAAGCATATATCTTTTAGAAAAAAAAATTACATAGAGTTATATATGTTGTATTTTAGATTATAAATATTCATTAGAAAGATAAAAATATTTTATACATAATTATATTTTATTTATAATTTTTAGACATTAAATAATTTAATAGATTTATGACACAATGATGATAAAGTAATTACTATAATAGTGAAAAAATAAAATAATTGATATTATAAATACCCAAATAAATATAATATGAAACTTTTTATGAATTAAACTAATTTTATAGGATAATAGTATATATTAGGATTGATTTATTTGACTTTTTTCTAATTAATCAATCTGTTATGAGTTTCAAAAAAATCAACTATTGAATACTGTCAAAATTGACATAAAAGAGTTCTTAAAACAAATATTATATTATTAATTGATATTAAATTTCTAAAAATCTAAGGATCTTCTAAGAGACTTACATCATGATAGGTTAATCATTAATGGACCACTTGGGGGTCTCTGGGATGTATATAGTATGTTTGTTAACCATATAATATAAAAATACAAAGAGACATTGTAAAAGTGAAACAAATTAACTTAGAGTTAATACTTAAAGATAAGGTTAATATAATGACACAAACCTGTCTAAATTCTATTGGTTGAGTGTTTTTCGACCTATACACACATTAAAATTTTAATAATAAACTTTGGATCAATTATAAACTGAATATGAATTTATTATAAATTAATATTTCTAGCTTTTCCAAAGGTGCCACTCACCCCTCTTATAAAAGGGCACTCCTCCTTCTCTTTTCTTAACACCTTAAAAGCCTTTTGGTTCGGCCAAACTCTGCCCAAATACTCTCACAACTTCCCTAACTACAACTAGAGGCCTTATTTTTATCAGAAAGCCAACCTAAGGAGCCCTTTTAATCAAATCAAAAGGAAGAAACCGAAGAAGAGGTAATGATTTCACCACCCTTTTCCAAGTTCCTTTCTTCTTCCACTTCTTCTTCCTTTGTTGTTACCATTCTAAAATAATGACTCCTGTATCATAAATATACTGTGATATATAATAAATATGGTACAACCATATTCAGTATTCTATCCACCCTTTGAATAACATGTCACCATACGTGCATACGTACGGCTTACCGTCTCCACGTCGTGGTGTAATTGTTATTCAATATATTCTTATTTGGATGGGTATAATAATGATGTGTAAATCATTTAAATAATAAATATAACATTTTAATGATTCTGTATATATGATATAACATACATATATATGTTATTTTAATATCAAAAGAATGATATTGTCGCTCGTGCGTACGTACGGACTAACGTCTCCGCGAACGCGATGAGATTCTTTCTCCATCGTATCCATTCAAGTATAATTATCATTTGATGATTTAAAAATGATGTTTAAGTACTTGATATCATTTTGGATATGAATAAGATACAACCTTTCCATTACAAACATGGCTTACGTAACAAAACATATAAAAGAAAACGAGTAAGTTAACACCCGAAACGACGATAATTCTAAGATATTATTAACAAATCAATGATAAAAGATCATATATGATATCATATTATATATATGATTATTGTATAATTTAATAACAATTATTTCACCATTATACAGGAGGTTAACCTATACCAACCAAGGAAAAGTACAAGGTAAGGGTTATTTCACAATCTCTTCATTATCCGAGGTTGTTTGTACGTAATAATCTATTGGGATCTCTTTATCATCCACATCCATGTTTCTTAAAAATGTATTTCAAAACATTTCTACTATTTAAAAGAATATGGGTTAAAGTCATTTATACCCTTGTTTGACTTTTTATAAGAGTTTTATAAAGGAATATTTCCGTCGTTTTCCAAACAAGGTTTTTTTAACCTTTTTGATAGAATTATGGTAAGAATGTTTTTTTAACTTATACAGTTGGTGCGGTTATTTTATGCAATTCTAAAATCGTCGAAGCTTCCCTTAAAATCTTATAAGAATATTTTCAAAGAAAATGTTTTATTTTATATGGCTCTTAAATGATTTCAAAAATAGAAAGTGATATTTCTCTAAAAAGAGTTTTGATTTCATCTATTTTAACATCCATTGATGGATTTTACGCTTATTTGAAGTTGATTTTTTTTGATACAAAAATTCTATATTGTATTGAAGGTTTTGTGATATATTTGACTGTGGATGTTCTATTTTTATACCATTCATAGTTTATGGTGAAAGTATTGACATTTCATATGCTAGTTTTAATACGAATGTTTATGTTATGTTTAAACCTTTTCATATGGGAATGCATTGGACTTAATATGTGACGGGTGGAGCCCGCTATAGCTCATTGATGCATCGGTAGGTCTCATGAGACAAACTATTGTCTTGGCACAAGGCCTTGACAAAATCTTATTTGTAGTCTTGGCACGAGGCCTTGGCTATGTGGTTATGATAGTCTGGCATTATGCATTCCATCATTATGAAAGTGGTTATTGATTTTGCATGTGATTATTCGATTAGTAGAATATCCATGTGAATAAGTAAATGGAATTATTTCATTTTATTTATGCCATACTATGTTAAATGTCCATGTTTAAAAGGCTTTTGTTTTAGTTATACATTGCCTTAAATGTTTATTCTTATTTATGAAAGTTTCCGCTATATTGTTATCCTTACTGGGCATTTGAGCTAACCCCTTTTCAATGTTTTATTTTTCCCAGGAAGTGAAGAAGTAAATTATGAATGACCTATGGGGATTTTATGTGGGGATATGAGTGTGGAATATGGAGACTATGTTGTTGTAGTAGTTTTTCACTTTATGATGTAATGTAAAACTTTATGAATATATCTAGTGTTTCTAAGGCTACTAAACCAATCGGTCTTTCGAGATTTGATCTTTCTTGTGATAATGCCAATGTTATGTAATAATGCACCAACTCTGGGTAACTAGGGTCGGGGCGTAACATTACACTTACAGTAACTACGTGTTAAGATAAAAAGACACAAGGGACCAATTTGGTATCACTACAAATGTTATGACTTGATATCCAACTCATATCACACTCAATAAATATAAGATCACAAAATCACACAATTCCACTGGTAAAACATGAATCCTTCCCCTTACATGTGTGATGATCAAAAAAATCCTATGTATTCACACAAAGGTGTATATGAAGAGAGTGATCATAGAAGCTAGCAGGAAAACAAAATGACTTCACCCAAATGTCAGAAAAATAATAAACAAGTTCACTCAAATATTATTTTAAATAAAATATAGGTCTAATAGTAAAAAAATAATGAATCATATATGTGTATATATATCCAAAATGAAGTGGAAATGTTCACACCAAAACACACCCCTGAAATGAACCCACACACCTATGAAAAACACCAAAAATTAAAACTACTACACAAATGATACTCTTAAATAGTCTTAATCATGAATGGTATATATCCCTCCATTCCAAATTCATCTATCAGTATCATAATAAAATGTGCCAAAAATTTGGAACCACAACCATAATTGACCCATATGGAACTTTCCATATGAAAAATGAACACACACCAACAAAGATCATGTAATATTATCACATTAAAAACTGTTATTTTGAAATCTAATTTCATTTAAAAAATTAATTTAACTACTTTTAGGTTTTACCCACAATTATATATTCTATTTTTAACTAAGAAAATAGGGAATTCCAATAAATATTTCATAAGGGTTATCCAATCAAAATCATATTCAGATTATTTAGGATATCATGGTCCTTAATATTATAGGAGAAATTGGAAAAATAATAAAATTCACTTAAATATAATATGATCAAAAATTAAAACCAATCGAAAGGATTTTTCCCACAACACTAAGTAAGAAGCCTCAGAAAATGAGAAGAATCATCCAAGTCGTCACCATGGAGTGACCTGAATTAAATGTTCATATGGGGAGAAAAATGAGTTTTAATAAGAGGATTAAACTGATTGAAAATGCATTAATAATTCCCCATAAACATCACATGTAGATCCATTAAACACACATAAATACCTCCAAAATACCTGGAAAAAAATTGGTTGTTTCATATACGGAATAACTAGAACCATAATCTGTTGGTGCCCTCCAAGATCATGGTTCCTTTCACTGGATCACACACCAGTATTATCACAATGATAAACCACCATAGTGTTAGAAAAATTTATTCATTGTTTTGGACCACCATACCTTGTACAACTATTTGGTGAGGCCTCCCAAAATGTTTTACACAGTTCCAGAACACCCGAATTCGGCCTTATCATTAGGCCACCATGCCCAAGATAAAATTATGTTGAAGTGGCCTAATTATCATATGAATAATCGCAATGCTCCTTATATAAGACCATAACCAGATACTTTGTGTTTAGGTCTCCTTAGGAATCACACTCACCACCATGGTAATTTTTCTTGACATTGGTGTACCTCAAAACTCTTGAAATCCACCTAAAACACTGATTAACCCTCCAATATCTCTATAAACAAAATATACCCAAATTTAGAAAACTATTCTATAATGTACCAAAAATTGGTGGTGTTAGTCTCTCCCCAAGAAGGGGACTTTTTTTCTTAAGATGGTGGGTCAGTAATTCTGTGGAAGAGTTCTAAACATTGGACTAGTATGAACTTCTAAAAATCTAATGTTTCCTCTTAAATCATACCATGCTCCCATAATGTTTATATCAAATAAAATTATCAACCTCACAACTTATTATCTTATTTTTCCAAACATTATTAAGATCAGGTTGGTACTTATTTAATTGATACATAAGTGAAACATTAATGGATAACATTTCATTTCTTTGGTAAATCTATTAGATATGAAATGTCACTAGTACATTTTAGTATCTCATATAGTCGAATGTGCCAAGTTTACAATTTTCATTGATTTCCCAAAATGAAAGTGATCCATTTTTAGTGTTACATTCATGAAAAGATGATCACATATGTCAAAGTATAATGGTCATTGGTGATGATCTACATATTATTTATGATAAATATAGGTTTTTTCCTTCAATTTATTAATTATTTGGATTTTTTAAGTGGTTTTATGGATAATAATGGGTTCCATTAATCATATTTCCCCCCATATATACCAAACAAAGTAGAAGCCAATGTAGACATCTATATAGTGTCTCAAACCAATACATCTTAATCATGGCCTCATAATTGTTTCCATATGAAAACTACACCATAGGTAAATAATCTTCCCACTGTCTAGTAAAATCCATAACCTATTAGTTGGTGATATACTCTAATGTTTGTATTGAGTATCCAAAATGTCCATAAATTTATGTATCATATGTTGTTACCATGTTAAACAGAATTCCAAAGGATTATTCCATGCATCTCTAAAATGACAAAGTGAATCAAGGGTCACAGTTAGGGAAAATCAATATAATTACTCCACACAATTTCACAATATCCTTCATATAGATCTTGGATAATTGTTTAACAAAAATGGAATCTCGAATCTGAATGAGATGTGCTGATATAGTAAGCTGGTACATAATCACCCAAATATCATCATGAATCAGAGGTGTCTATGGTATATCAGTGATGACGACCATATAAATATGTTCCCACATCAAAACTAGTATAATTATTGAGTACAACATGGATTCTAGTCATTGGTGTTATATCATTACTTATTAGAAGGTGATACATTTCATAATGCTCATGTAATTTCTATTTCATACCTTACTACTACAATGATTCTTTATTTCGTAATAATTATATTTAATTCTTCAGTGAACTTTACATTTAGAATGGTGATAAGTAGAAAAATTATATTTATAGAATGATGAAGGAACTATGACTTCATTCTGAAAGTATAATTCTAAGTTTTTATCCACTTCCCAAACCTAAATAGTCTCCCCACCATTGAAATTTGACCTTAAATAATGGATTTTTAAGTGTTATAATTGAGACTCTTTGATCGGAATCACTAAATGAAGAATGAATGTAATGGGAAAAATCTACATTCAGATTCTTTTCCATGTAATTCAGATCCATGTCAGTTTTTACCTCCATAAGTTACCACTTGTTTCAAGCCTCTCTAACCACCACATTATATGACATTTAATATCACAGACTAACCCACTGAGGCCTAGTTGGCTGGTAGTAAGCCATCTATGACACCACAAGACCACCTTCAACAGGCTATTTTATAGAGACAAGCACCATGTAGGAATACCTCCCACTTGGTAAGACTTAACCTAATTTACCTGTACTTATGCACATGTCTCTAAATACCTATATGATTTTTTAAGGTAAAATTCAACTAATTAAATAATCCTGCATAACATCTATCTCACATCAGAGTAATAAAAAAGTATTGGAAAGAATAAAGGGGAAAATAAAATACCAAAAAACTGATAAAAGTGTCCAACCTACTAAGATAGAGATTAATACAATCAAATGAAATACATAGTATAAACTATGATCTGTCTATCTCATTATCCACTACCAATTCCTGGTCCACCTAAGACTCTGTCAAAAGGCATGTATTCTACATAAGGAAAAACATGTGCGGGGAGAGCCCATATAGGAGTGAAAATTAAAATACTCAGTAGGACACTCTGAAATCACCAAACATAAATCATTAGAAAACCATTCATCCCATAATCATTATAAAAGATTTACATTATAAAACAAGTTCATTAGTTTCAATATCGTATATCACACACAACACTGAGATAAAATGTCCCACAAAATATATTATTTACAAATGACAATTATGAATTACCTATTAAATTGGGGGTATGAATAGGAATATCTAATTTATGAAAATTAGTTAGTGTACAAATTTATAAAAAAAATCATTTGTTACCAATTTATTAGAATAAAAATATAATCCATTTGAATGTAAAAGAAACATTTTTATGAAAAACTATTTTTATACACTCTATGAGTATTTATCTTAATAAATTAAATTAATCACTATTAGGGGATGATCTTAGTGAAATTTATATATCATATTTTCAATAAAAAAAATTTATCATTCTTATAATATTTTTTTTTAATTAATTAGATAAGAAAAAAAATCTTCTTTTATGCTTAAAAACTATATTTTTTTGAAAAATAGGTTTGTCATGTATTCCATACATATTTTAAAATTAAATTTTTCGACTTTTAGAAAAAAAAAATTGAAACAAATAAATTATTTTATCAAATAAAAATCTCAAAATTATCATCGAATTAATTTTTATGAATTTTCTAAATATTTTAATTTTTCCCTGAATAATGAAAAATACTGAATTTTATTGAAAACTGTCATTTCATTTAATGAATTTAAAAAATTATATTTTATTTAAATATTATTATTAATGTAAATCTAGTAAAATTATATTATAATTAATTAAATTTAGAAAATTTATATCAATTATATTTTTTTATATAAACAAATTTAAAACTTAAGAAAACATTTCTTTAGAAAGCCGTTTTTTCTTTTCCTTTTGGGTTTAATATTAAATTAAATTTTCCCACTTATTTTAAATAAATTTATTAAAATGGGTTTAATATTTTTAATAGTCATAAATAAAATTATTTAATAAATTCAACATAATTTATAATCAATATGAATTGCAAAAATAGTATAATTTAATTATTATGGTTAAGGTTAAAATGGGTTTATTAGGGGTAAAACTAAAAAGGAAAGTGTTAAAATAAACTATAAATTAATTTAATTTCTATTTTTTAAATATATAGACCATATATCACATAAAGTTCTATAATTATGAATTTTGGATCCCTTTTCATGTAAAAAGCGTTGGTATAATTTATCCTTTTCACAATTTCTAAGTGTTTCCTATCCCCCACTAAAAAAAGGGAACTCTATCTCATCTCCTATTTAAAATTAAAATTAAAATTGATTCATCCCATACCAGACCAAATAATTTATTTATATTCCATTAGATTACCTATATTCTATTATTTTTGAAAATTATTGTAGTATGATTTTTTTAATAAACCAAAAGGGGTTCTCTGAAGAATAGGTATACTTCTTAACCATGCATCTTTGTTTTATTTATTCCTTTGTCCCCTTAAAATATTCTAAAATTGTAATAAAATAATAATAAAAATTATATTCCATATTCCTATATGTTGTTATGTTAATATAATAACCTATATCTATCTCCTCTTCCATCAAATGGGAAACAAAACCATCCACAATGTGTACGGTGAACTACTACCCCACAAACCCATGTAATCCATTTTCCATAACAACCTCCCACTGATGGATATAATGATGGATTTTATGTCTATAAATGATATTTATGATATAATTATACTTATATAATTATGATATCAAATCTAATTTTTTACCTTCCAATCCATTGGAAAATTATAACTTCACTTGTGCATACATGTGGAATGTCACCACCACAAAGAAATATGATAAATTTTTTATTTCATTTTTAAATTGATGGTAAAAAGGGTAGTTTTAATGAATATATATATATATATGATATAATAATGATTCTATAAAGGGGAATTATTTTTTACCATTCTTTTGTTTCATCAATCAAAAAAATTAAAACAACATTAATGTGTACATACGGTCTACTGACTCCATGGGCGGTGTAACTTATTTTTCAATCTCAAACTTCTATAGACTATTATAAATACTTATATAATGAATATATGTGATATTTATATCATGGTTAACATTATGAAAATTATTAAACCATTATCATGTTATTTATTTTGATTCCCTATCATTATTTTATATCTTGTTTTGATCAAGAATATTCTTTGGGTCATGTGGTAGATAAGGCCTGGTACTAATTTGGTGGTATCCCAAGTATGTTCATTACATAGCCTTTTAATGAAAGACAAACTTTTATGGTAATATTGTCCAATTTATTTATATATTACACATAAAATCCCCAAATTACAAATGTGGTACTCTTGACATAGGGTTATAGTGATATATTTTAATTTCATAGAACAACCAATAAAAGGTTTTGAGGAGAATATTAGTCCCATATAATGAATCAAAAGAAGTACAAGACATTAAGTTACAATAAAATCCCACAATACATTACCCAAGTGATTCAAACCCATATCTTGGTCTATTTTACCAATCATATGATATATCATCACTCATGTAACATAATTTCTAATCCATCTCACTACCTCATGATTTAATTTCCTTCAAGACTCACTAGACATCACCTAAAATATCTTTTACAAGGGGAGTAATTCCAATGATATATATACTAAACAAAAAAATACTCACATTCCTTATGTGGGACACATGACATATGTTATATTTTCAATCCCTATCTAACCATGGGAGGTTGGTTAGTCCCTTTTCATGAATTTATAGGAGTATTATAGTTTCATTCAAACTAGAACCCCTTTACTCTAGTCTCAGTTCACTTCATATGTCTTCAAACCACATAAATAGTTGAATTTCATTTATTAATTGAATAAAATAAAAATATAATATTTTTATGTAATATTTAATATTATATTTTAATTATAATATACTCTTTTATTATATCCATATATATCGTGTTTTTCATTTGGGTTTATTTAATCAAATGGACCGAAATATCTTTAGGGATACTATAGCCATAAATGGTGTTGATTCAATGGTTCAAAAATATATAGAAATTTAAAGTTACTAATTCCCATGTTATTATAATATTATTTAAATTTAATGTTTAATTTATAATACAAAAATGTATTTAGTTTATGAAACATATCTCGATATTCTAGATTTTAAGTGATTGGATTAACAAATATAGTCTATTTTTTAAAATCAACAACATTAATCAAATATTATATTTTGAGAATCATAAAAATAATATAATTTGAATATTAATATTATTTTTATACATGTAAATCATTTTTAAAACTTCAAATGAAACTGTTATGGAAAAAATACCATCCCTTACACTTGTAGTATAAACCAACCATAGTGTGAGTTGTGTTTTTAGATAATTTAAAAAGAATAAGAAAGTAATAAATGAATTTTTTAAATTATTTATTTATTTTCTTCCTAAAATTTTTTATTCTTATAACACTTATTTTTCCATTTTATAATAACATATTATACTACTGTTATTTATTTCCATTATTTCAACATGTTTTATTAACAGTTTGTGATGTTGTGTTATCATATTAAAAACGATTACCTTTATTTATAAATTTAGATCATTAAGTCAATTATATTTATGATACATAGTTTATAATATTATAGAAATCATTTTTTATCATGTTTAGGTTTTAGGTATTATATTAAACATTGTATTTCAACTTGTTTGTTTAGGTGGTACAACAAACCATGATTGTTTATTTGTAAAATTACAGATACCATATTTATTTTACTATTAAGAAAATATAAAAAATTCATTAATTTAGTGTTTTATTCCATA
Source organism: Viscum album (assembly GCA_963277665.1). Classification (NCBI taxonomy): domain Eukaryota; kingdom Viridiplantae; phylum Streptophyta; class Magnoliopsida; order Santalales; family Viscaceae; genus Viscum; species Viscum album. The sequence goes on along the minus strand of OY728133.1, from coordinate 183,887,546 downwards.
ATTATACATGACAATCATAGTAAATCCATCAATGGAGTCTTTTATAAAAAAATAAAATACACTATCCTTGGAGGTAGTGAACTAACAATAATATGAATGATGTTTTCATTTTAAATTAAATGAGAGGGATTAGAATAATGGATATTAAATTAGTATATTAATATTTTAGTATTTATATGAAACTAATTTCATTATATCATAATGGTTAGAAGATATTTGAAGGATTTGTAGAAGAAGAAAACTCAAAACTGTTTGATTGAGATAGTTGACCTCTTCCTTTGGAAGTCCTCATTTGATGTGCAACTTTGAATATAAGGAATGATCTTTTGTGGAGACCAATGCCTATAAAATGTAAATAAGCTATTTGTAAAGGTAATTTGGTAGGTTATTAGTAGTGTAATAAATTAAAAGTGATTATAAATGGGGTGGAATTTATAAGATGAGAATAAGGGTGTTTTTTAATTTAATAATAGTATATAATGTTATTTTTATAAATAGTTATCAAACTTGTGGTCCAATAGTAAAGTTCTTGTTTTTTAACAGTAAATGGGGAATTATAATATTCATATAAATTATCAAAACCCCAGAATTCATTCATACATCACAATTAAAAAGTATGGTATTTTTATTGTATTTTTATATTCAACTATGTATTTACCTATTCAGGAAAAATTAAAAATTTCACACTTAACAAATTTTGACAAGATAATCATATAATAAAATTAATTATTCCAAAAAATATGTCAATTTGATAATTTTAATATTTAATTATATCATAAAAATTTTTATTCTATTCAAAAATGGAGAAAAAGATTTTATACAAAATATATAATTTTACATACATTATATCGCATTGATTGAGTAATAATTTCTATGTATTTTTTCATTTATATTTTCTTATTTAATTTAAGGTAAAAATTATTGATAAGTTTAATTCATCATCTACCCTAGAATCAATTTTAATATTCTCAGGTACAATTTAAATATCTAATAGTCATGTTAGAATTCTAATGGTCAGGAAAATGGTCTAATAACCATTTTTTAAAAAAATACTATACATTTACATATTCTATATATAAAAGTTCTATCATTATTTAATAAATACATTTCCACTCATGGTTTTTTAATTTTATATACAAAATTCATATTATATTTCTAAATAATATTCTATTTTCAAAGTGTTTGTTGCATATGTAATAATTCTCAAAGCCTACGACACACCATAATTTAAAATTATAGTTTTATTATTTTATATTATTTATTATTCGATTTTAATATTTTTATTTTTATATATTATATTTATACTTCATATAAAATGTTCTTGAGTAAAGAAATAAAAGTGTGATTATCAATTTATGTTTTTCCTTTAATTTATTTATTGTATTTATTTTCATCTAAAATTAATATTAATATTCATATAACAATGAAATATAAACATGTGATAAATATTATTATAATTTTTTTGTTTATATCATTAAATGAAATTTGAAAAAAAAAATATGCACTTAAATTTTTCATATATATTTTAATGATAATAATTTACAAAAATATTCATTGAAATTTTAGGATGTTACTAAGACACTTCTATTATATAATGGTGTATTAATTTGATTTGAATAATTAATTGGTTCTATTCAAAACCCCAATTAGTCAACTATACAGTATTATATAATAGAACATTAGGCTATTATTATAATTCCCTTAATCATTACACTCACTCATAGTGCTAAAAATATATTATTTACATACAATCTTTGATAACAACCTAATCAACCCAAACATTAACATCTTATATTTAAAATTTTATTAGAAAATATTATGTCATATATATACTGAATAACTTTTTAGGTTTAGAGTTTTTTAAAATTAATAAAATGAAATTACATAATAAAAACCATGTCTTTCCCATAAAATGGTGATTTTTTCCATTATACCATGAACTTATTATTTCCTAATAAATATTCAACATATCTCACAAAATCATCCACACGTGATACCATTTTAATCCATATCAGGCTTAATACATTTCTCTATAACAAGAAATAAATTCCCACATAATAAAGGGTGATATCATATGAATAGTAATGATAAACATGTGAGATATCAATCGATGATAATAAATTATCATACGTATAATATCCCAAAACATGTACTCCAAATCTAGTGCTAAAAATATGATCCTTAAATTTTTGGCCTTGATGCTGATAAATGTGACCAAATTTTATCTATCCAAAATATATAATGTCAAACAAAGGTATTGGATCACTTATATAGACAAAGACATTTTATGTTTATAGTTTTATGGAATTAAGAAAACTCTTACACAATAACACCCATGACCTCAAGTGAGCATTTCTTCTACTATACTCAGATTCTCATATTTCAAAATAAATCATTAATATATCACATACAATTATTCACAAGTGAAACCTTTGTAGACATATTTAATTTAACATCATTCTTCATAACCTATGTAAATCTATGTTATAATAAGGGTATGATAAAACACATAGAAAGGTTAAATATAAGCATTAATAATTGAATATCATTAATTATAATGATATGAGAATAAGGGAATGTTGACATAATCAAAGATCATGATCATAAAATAAGATATTTTGTACTCATAAAAACATGGATCAATAAACATTTGACATGGAATAAAGCTTTATCATTTTCAATATATACAAGAATAAATAATCATGATCCATGTGATGTAAATCTTGGTAAAAGGAACTATTAAAATCTCATATAAATCATAGAAAATACATTTGGGTAACTTGGAACATTATATTCATAACCCATGTTAACATGTGTTATAAATAACTAGAACACAATTAAATATATAAGATAAACATACTTGGTTAACTCTCTCTTAATTTCCTTTAATGACAAGGAAAATTACCCAATTCATTGGGGATCTAAATCGATCTCACCCATCATATAAGCTGTATTTGGATCACCCATCATATAACCTATATTGATCTTATATCTCATATAAGTTTTATCAGGATAACCCATAGTTATCAATAATTTACAAGTACTATACATTAATATAATTCATAGAAGCTTTCATTTTCACCATCAATAATTTATGTATAGCTTTCATTCCATTATAACTCGATTTTTTCAAAGGGATTAAATAAGTTTCATGATAATTTATTTGAAGGAGTCATCATAAGACATATATAGAAATAAGATGTATGGTATCATAATATCATATACCTAGTGAAGTAAATGAATCACTAAAGCATTATTAAATAGATTAGAATACATTTAAACTAATATTTTAAACATTTCTTTGAATGTAAGGGAAAATACCCTTTTTTGTGCCATTAAAAATATAAAAATTCAAAAAATATTAAGAAAACTATTTTATATGAAAATAAACATGGAAACCTATAAAGTAATATTCAAATGAAATAATTATCATGATGAGGAAAAATATATCCATGTCATATATATTAAAATAAAATATTTTCTTCTTGCTTTTTTTAATAGTCAAAAACTACCTGTTCAGAAATAATTTAGAAGCATTAGAATTAAAAAAATTAATAAAGTAAAAGGTACTGAAAATAAATTTTTTTTAAAACATTTCAACTAAATTTAATAAATTTTATAAAACAATTTTTAGTAATATGTATAAACAAGGAAAATTTTATTGACCAAATAGGAAATAAGGCCAGCTTTTATTTAAAAAGATTTTATCAGTCATTTTAAGTTCCAAAGAGAGAATAATGCAAGGAAATCATATAAAAATAAAAAAAATATCCAAAACAAAATGACCCATATGTGTTTTATAAAATTAAGATCATAAAATTTCACCAAATTATCCTTAAACACAAATAATCTTCAAAAATAAATGTGATTGTAATGTAAATCATTTAATATTTTTGTAACATACAAATGAAAAGTAATTAAAAGAAACAATATGACATGGATATATAAATTCCATTAATTTCATAAATTCGTATATAAAAATTAATTCATGAGGTAATATGAACCAAATACAAGGAAAACATGGTGCATGATATAAACCATGTCTCAAGAAAGGGATATTGAGACAAATATAACCCTTTTAGAGACCATAACATTTGATATGATAATTAATCCTATAATTTATTATGGGTAAATAATTTAAAACCACACAATAAAAGTGGTAATACAAAATAATACATTAAAATATCATTTAACAGATATTTTTGGTATAACATTTCCAAGGAACTATAAGTATAATCCAATGAATGGAAATTCAATTAAGAAACCTAGTACCACTTTGTTAACTTCAAAATCAGAACCCCTTGGAAAAAATATCATAAAATGAAATTTAAATAAATTGAATTACTAATTATTCAGGATATAACTTGTAAAATGGAGTTATATATTCCATATAAATGAAATTATGTGTATAGAATTAAAACATGCCTTAATTAAGGGAAATTGATACAAAAACTCTTACCTCGAGTCCAAACATCCAATATATGCCCTTTAACTCCAATAAAATTAAATTATATAAATTTTTTAATTTTTTTGATTCCTATTCTATGTTTATAAATTTATTATTAAACCATCTGTTTCATTTGTTTCAAGGATGTATTTAATTACTTAATCAGTCATGTCCACATCGTGTGTTTTTAGGTTGTTAGGTTCATAGTTACTGAATGACTTCAATATGTTTATTATGGTTGAAGATGATAATATTACATAATATCAAAATTAATTATCAGGATATAATTATAATTTCAATAAATTAATTGTAGTTTTATAACCATAAATTTAAGAAATACATGAATAATGAATCACATCACTTCATGGTGGTGGTAATCCACATTTACGCACGAACAACGTTATCATTTTCCAACATATGAAAGGATAAAAAAATAAATGATGTTGTATATTTATTATATTATAATTATATCATTAAAATAATATATATATATATAATTAAATCATTATAAACATCCATGATATGTGGTTATAGAAAATGAAACACATCACTCAATGGTAGAGGTAGTATATATGTATGCAAAAATTGTGATTTTGTTCCATATTTTATGGAAAATAAGATTTAAAAGTTTATAAAATTTTCATTATAACATTTCCTTATATTTTATATATAAAGACCCAGAATTTCCATGTAATTTTTTTAATTATATTGATATAATACGAGTCCGCAAAAATTGACAGCATGTGATTCTGAGGCCTAGAGTGCCTAGAATGAATTTATGAACTTTGTTTCGGGTATGTTCAGTAAACGTGCGAATGGGTTTTTGTAACTTTTGAACTGGTGCTTGGAATTGAAATCTAAGGATACCTTTAAGTTTGTAGCACCGGTTTTCACTTAAGGATACCTTCACCTCGACCATAGTAGTTCGAGGCTGAAATTTAGTTTTTTTTTTCATGGAAGAAGAAAAATAAAATAATTATCATTTTATTTTTCTTTTTCAAACCTATCTTTTGAATTTGGTGGTGGGGACCACCTGAACCCCCTCTTAAAGTGGGAAAACCATTTAACTCTCCATAATTATTTATGCCAGCTTATGTTAAATAATTGTGCTAACTTCAATGAATTAATTATTCCAATCTTAAATTAAATTAATAAACTTGATTTAATATGTCGGATCTTCATTATGGTGGAATTGGGGAAGTGTTGGTAAGGGGAAGCTTGGCAGAACTCTGGAGAAACATTATCTCTAACAAGGAACATTTTCTCCAATGAAGAACTCCATGGAATGATCCCCAATGATGAACATCTTCAACAACGGAAAACTGATGTCCGTCCTTTCCTTTCCTCAATGACGTCAATGAGAAATCAAGGTAGGGAATGTTGTTTTGAATACCCCTTTCCCCATTCTTGACATCCTTCTTGAATTAAAAACATCTATGCTGGTTGTTATCATTCTAACATGGAGAGTGCGGGCCAAACGAACACGGCCCGACCTCTCCACAAACTTTATGAATTTTTATGGTCTTGAATCAATGGTGATATCCCAAGACAAGTGAGGAAGTATTCAGAATAAAGATCGGGCCACCGGGGCACACCCGATGACCCTAGGAATGTCGTTGGTGACCGTTCTAGCCACCGGCACTGGAGGAGCTCTGAAGCGGCGGTCGATAATTTAGCTAGCCACGATGGAAGCGGTGGCCGCACCACTGGAGAAGGGTCGCCACACCTCGGCCGTGGTGGAGAAAGGGCGGTGGTCGGTGCACGGCCGACCGCACAAAGGGAGGTGGCGGCATGCGTCTGCGCCTCCGGCTTGAAGGAGCTGTGGCACGAGGCTGCACCGGAAAGGGAGGGTGTATATCTGAGCCGGCTGCCGGTGGGGGTGCGGGGCGTGACTGCACGGCGGAAGAGGGTAGGTCGTCCGGCCCGCTGGGGAGCCGAGTGGGATCTAGGGTCCCGCATGCCTACTGCCAGTTCCATGTGGCACCGGCCGGTCGGCTACCCAACCCAAACGGCTGGGTCATTCGAGGAACCCAGGGGGAACCTCCCGCTAGGGTGGTGGCTTGGGCGGACCCCACCATGGTGCCACCTAGTCGCGGGCTCAGTGCGGGCGGCCCAGCACGGGCCACCCAGTATGGGTCGTCGAGCGCGGCCCACGCCGGCAGGCCAGGCTGGACCCAACAGGCTAGGCAGGACCTGGCAGGTCGTGCTGGACCTAGTGGGCCGGGTCGGATTCCGTGGCCTGGGTCGCCCGAACCGGGTCTGGTCCGACCAAGCTGGGTCGGACCGGACCCAGACCAACTTCGATCTTTTTTCATTCTTTTCGCCATAACATGAGCTATGAGGGTCCGTTTGATGAACCATCTATGGCGCTGGAATACTTGGATCATGATTGTCCTTTTGGTATACCCCACTTTTGTTTTGGATAAAGTTGGGGTATAGACAGTTGGATCAGACACGAATCCAACCAGACCCCCCGGGACTAAAAGTCCAATAACTTAAAGACCGTCCATCTGATTGACGCACCGTGTTTTCTTTGAGACCCATATTACATGGAAGTCTATTGGGATACTTCTACGTGGGAATTCATGGTAGTTTTAGTATCAACCTGTGGCTTGAAAAGCGGATCTTCCCTGAATCAAGCGAGCATAGTGCAGGAACCCTACAGCTGGCTATACCATGAGAAAGAGATCCTATGTGGGTCTATGATTTGGGATCCTACATGGGTCTGTGTTCAAGTATCCCACATTGATCTGCTCTAGGAATCCACGTGGGACTACTCTAGGATCTTACGTGATTCTTCTATACAAGGATCCTACGTGGGTCTAATGATTTAGTATCCTACATGGGTCTGATGATTTAGGATCCTACGGGGGTATGATTATTTAGGATCCTACATGGGTCTGCCTCTCAATAGAGTAAGATGATTCAGCAGTTACATCTAATAATATTTAAAACCATACCTAATTTTTACCTATTGTGAGCAGAGTCGTTACCTTTTTGGTAATCATCTCTGTGGCATACCTTTATGGGGCATACCATCGTGGTAATACCCTTGTGGTATTCTTCTGTGTGGTGTTACCTTAATGATACTTACCTTCGTGGAAATCATTCCTTCGTGGGATAGTTGATCTTTGGGACTTTGAGTTGGACCTTTTGTTTCCTCATGAATGAGATGGGTTTACTCGACAACTTAGGTATATGTATGGGAATATACCTAGGTAGGGTTGTCAATTTTTTTTCATTCTTCATGGTTTATCCGTTTTGTATTTTGTGTGTCCATAGAATGTCTCAAGGTCCCTACTGAGCATTGTTATACTCACCCATGCACAGGTAATTCCATAACCTTGTTGTTTTTGGTGAAAACGACGGACAGTGCTGACTGAGGACGTGATTACTAGGGCTGGAGGTATCTCAGAGGTAGACAATATACTAGAAGATCCATAGAGACAACTGATCGAGAGTTGTACCTATAATTTAGGTAGGATCCTTGGAGGGTGTTCATAGGAGTTGTTCCAATTTACTAGTACATACCAATATTCATTTATTTTCATGTTTTCTTGTACTTTCCAGTTGGTCTTGTATTATGGCTCTTATTTCTTACTATACACACTCTTTTTTACTTTATAATTTATGTGTGTTTGTATATAGCTATGTGCTTGGATGTGTGTGTTTATAGGTTATAAAGTCAATTCTTTCCTAGTTTTAGGGAATACACCTTTTGGTGCTAGTCTCTAACCCCTGGCCTATGGAAGGTGGTCTTGGGGTAGTCACGACCTGGGCCCCGGGGGACAGGTCATGACAAATTGGTATCAGTGGAGTTGGTTCCACCGTAGAAAATTGGACTCTAATCATTTAACAGCAATAGTGTTTAATGTTATGAGTGTGTTTATTGTTTTAGGGAATCCATTGTTGGTGCGGCGGCTGACGTATCCGTACACTAAGACCCTGACTTCTGATTTCTGACTCAGTGCATGAAAACACTGATTGTGTTTGTTTTTTGAAAAGTTTTCATTGTGATATTTTTGATTCATCTCAGCAGTTATAAGTTATTGACCATCGCACACCTATTTCATTTCAACAAGCCTCCACGTAGATAGACAGCTAGGGAACCAAGTAGATTATGCGATGATAGCCCACTGAGCGAAGAGGAATCAGTACAAGGCCCTTTGTTAGTAGAGGCACCAGTGGAGGCACCATCGGTACCATCTCCCGTTGGGCCACCGATGCCACCAGCCCCAACCGCAGAGGGTGAACGCCATTTGAGAACATTGCACAAGTTCCAAAGCTAGAGGCCACCAATGTTTAGGTGTGATATGTACCCATAGGCGGTTGAGGATTGGCTGGAGGCCATGGTGAGAGTCTTCTGACTGGTAGAGACACCAGTTTATCTCATGGTGCTCCTTGTGGCCAGTCTTCTACAGGCAGCAACAGTCAGATTGTATAGATTGTTCCTCCAGGTTCCCGATAAGGTGATACTTCTCTGGGTAGGCATTTAGAACCTTTTTTTAGTAGAGTTTTTCCCAGCGACCCTTCGCACAGTGCACATACAGGAGATTCTTCATCTACAGTAGGGCAGCATGAATATGGCTCGGTACTAAGTGAGGTTCACCGACCTCTCACGCTACTCCACTGATATGGTGCAGGACCCATTCTTTAGTGCTCTGACATTAGATTAGGGACTCAGGTGGGAGATCAGGTCTTCGATGATTTCTCTCAGCATCCCGATACACACAGGGGCGTTAGAGCGATCCCTCTTAGTGGAGAGTTTTCATGTAGAGCAGTCACCAGTAGTGAGACCCACCACTAGCCATCTCGTAGTAGAGTCATCTGCAACTGTAAGTAGACAAATGTCACAAGGATCCAAGAGGACCAGATCTACAGGTGAACGGCCACCGGAGTAAGGGTCGGTTATGCGGGGCACACGAGACAGATCGAGTCATGTGAGGAGCGGGTAGTGTTACACATGCGGCGGGTAGGGACGCATGGCTCGTGACTGCCCAACCCGCTGTACGGATGATCAATAGACAGTCGAAGGACTGCCCAGTCAGAGACAAATTTTTGACTGAGGAGGTCTGCAGAAAGCAGGTAGACATGGCAGAGGAGTTGGTCGTGTAGTAGGTGGTGGGCTATGATTTGAGGTGTTACCGCCGCCACCACCACCAGGTGGTCCACCCCGACCATAGAGAGCAGGTGGACAGGGGTGATCTCATCTCTCGGTTGTTGAGGCCTATGACTATGGTGCTCCATAGATGATACAAGGTATGATCTTTGTCTAATCCACCTTTTCTGCAGTACTTATAGACACGGGTTCTAGTCATTCTTTTATTGCCACTTCCCTCATTCGGAGCTCGAAGATTCCGATGGATCCATTATCTCAATCCTTGTGGATATATACTCCAACGGGAGAGGATTTGACGATTACACACTGGTACCGGTAGTGTGATCTCACTCTAGGAGGAAAGAGCATCGGCTGGGATCTTTTAGAAGCGGCGTTGATGCCATACGATGTTATCTTGGGTATGGATTGGTTATCAATAGTCCATGCCTAGATCTACTTCATTAGGTGGAAAGTGCACTGTATTTGTGAGAATGGGACAATGTTTACCTTCCCCAACGAGAAGGGAGTATTTTTAGCAAAAGATGGACTTACCCGGAGGAGACTGAAGTCAATCACTCTTTAGTTGGCTAGCCTTACCCTCAGTGCAGTTGATGTCGATAGTCTGAGTTATCCTGTAGTGGTGGACCATTATATGGATGTTTTCTATGATGATGTTCTGGGTCTACCTCCTCACGGAGAGGTGGAATTTTACATTGACTTGTACCCCAAGAAAACACCAATATCTATACCAACATATTGTATGGCTCTTGCAGAGCTTTGTGAGTTGCGGGTATAGCTGGAGGACTTACAGGGGAAGGGGTTCATCAGGCTCAGTGTTTCTCCTAGGGCATCCCCGATTTTGTTAGCGAAGAAGGCAGATGGGAGCTTTAGACTTTGTGTTGACTATCAGCACCTGAACTAGGTGACCATGAAGAATAAGTACCAACTCCTGAGGAATGAAGACCTCTTTGATCAGCATAAGGGAGTTTGGTGGTTCTTGAAGATAGACCGGTGGTCAGGCTATCACCAGCTTAGAGTATGAGATGAGGATGTGTAGAAGATCAATTTTAGATGTCGGTATGGCCAATACGAGTTCTTGGTTATGCCATTAGGCATGAAAAACTCTCCAATGGTTTTCATGGGACTCATGATAAGGATATTTCAGCCATATATTGATCGCTTTTTTGTCGTCTCCATTGATGACATTCTGATCTACTCGGCTACCGAGGAGGAGCATGCCTATCATTTGCAGATAGTTCTGGACACACTCTGAGAGCTCCAGCTTTATGGTAACCTCTCAAAGATCTAGTTCTTGATCTGAGAAGTTCACTTTCTAGGACATGTCATCTTAGAGGCTGGAGTTGTGGTGGATCCAGTGAATATTGATGTGGTACTTGCCCGGGAGGCACCTAAGTGTGTGATGGAGGTACATAGTTTCCTGGGATTGGACGGATACTACCAAGGATTTGTGCCATATTTATCCAGAGTCCGATCACCATTATCATCATTGACGAAGAAGGGGAACCCTTCGTGTGGTCAAAGGGATTCCATTGGAGTTTTCTAGAGTAGAGGCATAGGGTGACTAGTTCCCTCATCTTGAGGCTTCCGGAGGAGGGTGTTGTGTACGTAGTCTACTACGACGCATCAGGGACCATGATCAGATGTGTCCTGATGCAAAAGCGAGCAGTGATCACGTATGGTTCTCGACATCTCATCCAACATGAGAGGAACTACGCTACCCCATACATGGAGTTAGTAATAGCGGTCTTCGCCTTGAAGATGTGGTGACATTACATGATGGGAGAACATTTTACAGTCTACTCTGATCACAAGAGTCTCAGGTATATCTTCTCTTAGAAGGACCTAAACCGGAGATAGTGGCATCGTCTTGATTTATTCTAGGAATATGACTTCAAATAGTCTATAATCTTGGGAATCAGAGCTTTTTAGGAGATGCACTTAGTCATATATCTGGTATACAGCTTCTTGGTGAGGCGACGAAGCAGCTACCCGCTTTGTGGATATCCTTTGTGGATCGATATGGAGCAGCCTTCCTTTATTCCCTTATAGTCACTCCCCCACTCCTTTAGCAATTCAGGGAGGTGTACCATGGGGACACTGACTGCGAGGCTCGACGTGCTCATATATCCACAGGACATGCACCTGATGGATTTTCCGAAAGTGGGGAGCACGTCATCCTTTTTAGGGGATGTACCATGGTTCCAGTGTCGATTCTGGAGGAAGTGTTGAGTAAGTTCCACACATCCCCTATATTAGTACATCACGGAGTGTTGAAAATGTACTAGTACCTCCGACTATAACACTAGTGACCAAGAATTGAGAATGTAGTAGCAGAGTTTGTCTCTCGGTGCCTCACTTGTCAGAAAGTGAATGTGTAGAATCAGGTAGGAGCGGTCTCAGTTCAGACTTTAGATGTCCAAGAGTTGAAGTGGGACAATATATCCATGGAATTTGTGATAGGACTTCCACGTACATCCATGGGTCGTGATTCTATTTGGGTGATCATCGACCAACTCACCAAGTCATCCCACTTCCTACCGATCAGAGAGAAGGGTTCAGTAGAGAGTTTTTGACGGCTCTATATACAAGAGATTGTGCATCTAAATGGAGTACCCTCGATGATTGTCTCTGATCATAACGAACATTTCACTTCCTGGATATGGAAGAGATTGTAGGAGGCTTTTGAAATGCTACATCGTTTGAGCACCACCTTCCATCCTCAGACGGTTTTCCAGACTGAGCGGACAATACAGACCCTCGAGTAAATGTTGCGTTCTTGTGTCATCGACTTCGGTTGCAGCTGGGAGGTTCACTTACCCTTAGTGGAGTTCTCATAAAACAACAACTATCACCCCAATATCGGTATGGCACTGTAAGAGGTGTTGTATGTGCAACCTTGCAAATCACCACTTAGTTGGACTGACCTAGGGGATTCAGCACTCCCGGGACCAGAGATGGTGTAGGCTACCATAGAGAAGGTGAATATCATCAAGGACCGGATGAAGACTGCACAAAGTAGGAAGAAGTCTTATGCCAACAAGATACAGAGACCTTTGGAGTTTGAGGATGGTGACCATGTCTTTATACGGGTCTCACCTCAATGTGGTTTGCAGATATTTGGCCGAGGCGACAAGATATCTCGGAGGTTCATCGGACCGTTTTAGGTCCTCAGCAGAGTTAGCAAGGTGGCTTACCTCTTAGCTCATCCACCTCAGCTGCACCGGCTGAATGACATTTTCCACATATCCTAGCTGAGGAGATACATGCATGACCCTTCACACATCATTGACTGGTGCAATCTAGACATCGATGATGGGGAAACGTTTTTGGGGGTTCTAGTGGAGATGAGGATCTACAGGAGCGGGTACATCGTGGGCATTCGATACTTCTTGTGTGCATTCACTGGCATCACGGGAACCTCCAGTAGAGAACATGGGAGTAGGAGGTTTAGATTCATTCTCAGTACCCCCACTTATTTTCCTGGTTTTTGTGATTTGGCTTTCGGGGATGCAATTCCCTGAGGTGGGAGAATGTAAAGACCTAAAATTTCTATGTAATTGTTTTTAATTATATGGAAATATTATCAGTCCGCGAAAATTGACGGTGCATGATTCTGAGGCCCGGAGTGCCCAGAATGAATTTCTGGAAAAAAAAATTGGGTACGTTCACTAAACGTGCGAGAAGGTTTTTGTAACGTTTGAACTAGTTGTCGGAATTGAAATCAGAGGACACCCTTGAGTTCGCAGCACCGGTTTTCTCTTAAGGAGACCTTCACCTCAACTGTAGTAGGTTGAGGGTGAAAGATAGTTTTTGTGTTATTTGTGGAATAAGAAAAATAAAAAAATTAACATTTTATTTTTCTTTTTGAAAACTCTCTTTTGAATTTGGAGGTGGGGACCACCTGAACCCCCTCTTAATGTGGGAAAACCATTCAACACTCCATAATTAATTGTTCCAACTTCAATTAATTAATTGTGCCAACTTAAATTAATTAATTTTGAAAACCATAAATTAAATTAATAAACTTTCTTTAATAGGTCAGCTCTTCATTTTGGTGGAATTGGGGGAAGTGTTGGCAAGGGGAAGCTTTGGAGAATTGTGGAGAAACATTCTCTCCAATGAGGAACATTTTCTTCAATGAAGAACTCTGTTAAACGATCCCCAATGAATATTGTCATCAACAAAAGTGAAATGATGTCCATCCTTTCCTCTCCTCACCAACTTCAACGATCAATCGATATAGGGAATGTTTTTTTGAATACCCCTTACCCCGTTCTTGGAATCCTTCTTGAATTAAGAACATCTATTTTGATTGATATTGTTCTAATGTAGAGAGTGCGGGAAAATTGGACACGGACCGACCCTTACATAACCATTATGAATTTTTATGGTCTTAAATCAATGGTGAGATCCCGAGACAAGTGTGGAAGTCATTGGAATAAAGATCGGGCCACCGGGGCACACCCGGTGACCCAGGAAGGTCGACTATGATCGTACAGGCGACCGGCACCAGAGGAGCTCGGAATAGGCGGCAAGGAATCTGGCATGCCGTGATGGCGGTAGCGGACGCACCACCAGAGAAGGGTTGTGTCCGATCGGTTGTGGTGGAGCAAGGGCAGAAGTCGGCGCACAGCCGGCCTCGCGCAGGGGGCGGTGTGCGTCTGCGCAACCAGCAGAAAGGAGTCGCGGTAGTGAGGGATGGCGGCCGGAAGAGCCAGCTTCTTGGGGTGGTGCGGCGCACAACCGCACTATGGGAGAGGGTTGTCCATCTGGCTAGCCATGGATCCAAGTGGGACCTAGGGTCCCGCATGCCTACTGTCGGCGCCACATGGCACTGGCTGGTCGGCTACACAACTTGAATGGCTGGGTCTTACGGGGAACCCATGGGCCCCTCCCCCTTAGGTGGAGGATATGGAAGACCCCACCGTGTGGCCACCCAGCAGTGGGCTTAGCGCGGGCTGCCACGGCGGGATGGGTTGGATTCCATGCGCCAGGTCGGGTCGAATAAGACCTGGACCATCTTTGATCCTTTTTCGTTATTTTGGGCATAACATGATCTACGAGCGTTTGTTTGATGAACCGTCTATCGCACCGCAAACTTGGGATCAAGACTGTCCTTTTGGTGTACCCCACATGAGTTTTGGATGACATTGGGGTATGTCTGGGTTGGATCGCTCACAAATCAAATCAGGATCTCATGATGAAAAGGTTAATAACATACAGACCGGGCATCTGATTGACGCATTTTCTCCTGTGTTGAGACACCTATTACATGGTGGTCAATTAGGATACTTATTCATGGGTCTTTGTGGCAGTTGGAGTATCGGCCTACGGTTTGAGGATCGGATCCACCTGGAATCAAGCGAGCTTAGTGTGGGACCCCTATAGCAGGCTGTTCAATGAGAAAGGGATCTTCTGTGGGTTTGTGCTTTGGGATCCTATGTGGGTATGTGTTCCAGTATCCCAATTAGATATACTCTAAGAATCCATGAGGGACTACTCTAGGATCCCATGTGGGTCTACTATACTAGGATCCTAGGTGGGTCTGATGATTTATGATCCTAAGTGGGTGTGATGATTTAGGATCCTACGCAGGTCTGATGATTTAGGATCCTAGGTGGGTCTACCTCTCAATAGAGTCAGATAATTCAGTAGTTACATCTAATCATCTTTACTACTATACCTAGGTTTTACCTGGTGTGAGATGATACCTTAACTTTATGTTAATCATCTATGTGGTGTACCTTTGTGGTCCATGCATTGTGTTGATACCTTTGTGGTATTCTTTGGTGTGGTTTTACCTATGTGGTACTTTCCTTTGTGGTGTTACCTTCATGGTAATCTTTCCTTTATGGGATAGTTGAGATTTGGGCTTCTAAGTTGGGCTTTGTGTTTCCTCATGATTGAGATGGGTTTACTCGAAAACTTAGGTATATGTATGGATATATACCTAAGTAGGGTTGTCAGTTGTTTTCATTCTTTGTGGTTTATCCTTTGTGAATTTTTTGAGACCTTCGAGGGTCTTGGGGTCCCTACTGAGTATCATTATACTCACTCATGCATGGGCTACACCCGCACCTTGTTGTGTTTGGTACATATGAAGGACACTGCTGACTGAGGACATGAGTACCAGGATAAGAGTTAGCTCGGAGGTGGACATTAGACTAGATGATCCACAGAGACTACCGATCAAGATATGTACATACTCTTTAGGTAGGATCCTTGTTAGGTGTTCATAGGAGTTGTTCCAGTTTACGAGTAATTCCCAGTATTATTGTACATTCCAGTGTTCTTGTACATTCTGATTGGTCTTGTATTCTGGACCATTTTTCTTACTATACACACTCTTTTTAATTTACAGTTTACTTGTGTTGGTATCTTTCTGGGTTCTTGGATGCATGTGTTTACAGGTTGTAAAGGAAATTCCTTCCTTGTTTTAGGGAATACGCCTTTTGGTGCTAGTCTCCAGCCCCTGGCCTATGGAAGGCATGCTTGGGGTAGTCACGACACGGGCCTCAAGGGATGGGTTTTGACATTATATACTGATTTTATTATAGTATCATGTATTTTGAATTTTTTATGGATGTGGAAAATGAAGTAAAATGAAAACACTTAGTTAAGAGTTATATCTATTATTCGGTAAACAACCTTAAGATTACACCTTAACCCTTATAGGATATAATTTTGATGAAAAAAATCCTATAAGTCATGTATTAGAATTTTGGAATGGTATTTGGGTAGGAAATTTCAGAGACAGAGTCCTCAATAGGTGTGGTAAAGAGATGATATGAGGATCCCTAATATAAGAGAGGAGCATGGCACCCTTGTAATTGCATAAATTCTTAAGTAAATATAAATTAATTGACATGTTCAAGTGGAACCAAATAGGTATATTTATAATATATGATTATTATTATTCTAAATACACTCATAAATAAAATTTGGACAATTTTATGTGACTCTTTCACTCGTACCTCTTTATTTGATCCCCAGTTAACCCCTTTAACGATTACCATAGAAACAAGGTTTTTTACAATTTAGGGGTTATGAAAGTTCCTATAAAACAAATAGTAACCAATAAATACAAAATAGTTAATAATATAAGAAATACCGCATTTACTTTTTGTGTCTGATGCTTTCGTCGGGGCGTGTGCGCACATCCGTCACGCAGTAGAGGAAGCACGGCTTATGGCCCCGCATTCCTGCTTTCCAAAGGCGAGCGACATCTGTTCCTTGTTCATGGATGTCTACTCCTTTATCTAAACCGGGATGATGGGATGTTGGTTCTTCCTTTCGTGGATTCCTCCTCAGATCTCTTCACCAAGTCCGGGTCTCCCTCATAGATTTAAGACGTATTCGTGAATCTCGTTCTCGGTTCCATGTCTTCATGGACACCAGTTAATTAAGTTGCCTCCGTCAAGATGCTCCAAGGGGTCTGGTTGGGGCAGAAACCTTCGGTGAGGAGAATATTCATGTTGGGGCATCATTGGCTTGTCTTGATGCTGGGGGATTGACATGTATTTCTTCTATCCCTTATTATAGGGCTTCTCGAGGGCGCAGAAGCCTGAGGCATCCCACATCGAACATAGGGAACTGCATGCCATAGGCATGTATCTGAGGCTTTCCTCAGCTTCCAATGCTTAACACGGGGTATTCCACTAGTTTAACGTCTTGTGAACATGGATCGGACTTATCGGAACACTGAGGGTGGATCATATTTAAGAACCCCCTGTGGGAACACCGATGTTAGGGCCAGCACGTGGGCGGCTTCCCAGATATTGTGGAGTGGAATGAGGTGGAATGATCCCACCGGGATGTGGCGGCCCAGGTAGGAATCAGGATGGGTGATGAAGTGAAGGGCTTTAACCTTGTGGGGATTCCTACGTATCCCCGTGGTAGGGAATCAAAGTCCGCGTAGTTCGAAGATACTGTGGGACACCTGGAAAGGAGACCCGTGAGAATGAATGCATGGATGGGACCCAAAGGGAGTAAGGCCTCTGGACTGGGGCATGAGCCTCCCGAGGCACGTGGACTCGAGGGAGAGGTCATTATGGGACATGGATATTGGATACTGGGCTTATGCTCAGAGGAGGCCCATAATGATGGATATGGGGATTACGCTCTAAGGCGGCCCATGGTGGTGGATATGGGGCTTACGATCTGAGGCGGCCCACAATGGTGGTTGGTGAACTGAAACCAAGGGGTCGGAATAACTAAGTGATGGGAATGAACCTTGTGGAAGCCACCTAGGTATCATGCCTTAGCACGGATCAAAGTCCATGTAGTTTGAGAATACAGTTTAACGTCGTGTGGGACGACATACAGTTTAACATCATGAGGGATGAGGGCATACAGTTTAACGTCATGCGAAACGAGGCAGACAGTTTAACGTCATGCGGGACGATGCAGACAGTTTAACGTTATGCTGGACAGGGAAAATGGTTTAACGTCATGCTGGACAGAATTTGGTGCTTACGCTCGGAGGTGGCCCCTAGAGTTGGCGAACCGACGTGAAGAGGTCAGAACGACTGGGTGGTGGGATTGAACCTCATGCAGGCTTCCTCTGTACCATGCCTTAGCATGGATCAAAGTCCTCGTAGTTCACCAGGATAGGGCTTACGATTTGAGGCAGCCCATAAGAGGATGTCATGGTCGATTCTCACTCTATTCCCACGTGAGTCATGCTCGGTGTGAGAAACAAGAGGTAGTAGAGACCAGACGATTACGTTGCAAAGGGTGCATCCTTGAGAAGCGAAGAGGGGCTTACGCATTGAGCGGCCCATGGTGCCGGTATCTACTCCATGATGGAGGCCCGAAATGAGACAGAGCACATAGGGAGAGTTATTTGAGACCGAACAAAGGAGATTCCACATTCCCTATCACGCCCTCCCCTGGTCTTGGCGATTTGGAAGTACGGGGGTGCATGGGTGCTACCTTCCACAAGAGAGGATTGTGGATTATGCTTTGAGACAACCCTTCCCCCGTGGAAAAATGCCACACCGAGAGGGAGGATATCATCCCATGTGAGGGTGATTCCATTCCCATGGAGACTGGCGGTGTAAATAATGTCTGAGCCGGGGGGGACCCTACGTGTGAGGCATGCGGTCGGATCGCAGTTTAACGTCATGTGTTGAGGACGATGTGCTAGGCAGTTTAACATCCTGTTGCTCATATGAGGTGTGTTCACTCCACACCCCTAGGGCTTACATGACCGGTACCCTATGCTCCTTGTGGGAGGGAAGGAAATCGACAAGGCCGTATGGAAGGGGGCCGCAGGGCGAACCATTGAGGGGTCCACGTTAGCGTGGCTATGCGAAAAAGCAATATCTGTTAGCGTGCCTATGTGAAGGAGCATGAGGCAAAGCAACGCAGTGGGAAACACTGCCCAAGGGACCTTGGGGTTACTTCGTACAATCCTGGAAGGCCGTACGGGAAAACAGTGCACGGCGCACATGACTGATATGGAGGACATTGTGCGCCTATGCAGGGAGGCACCTGAGGGGTGTCAATGTGAGGGGTCCTGGGGATTGCATGCAAAGAGAAGATTTTCGCGAAAAACAACGGGATGGGGCGTAATTGTGGTAGGTGTATTGCATGCGGAAAGCAGGATCACGTGCAAATGAGGTGAATTGCGCGCGACTGGCAATGGTCGAATCCTAAGCAAAGGCCTCACTCCGTGAAGGGATTGCGCATAATTGGAACGTTTTGCACGCAATGGAAGAAATTGCGCGAAATGGAGGAACCCTGAGGGTTTGGAACTTCATTTATTCCAGTGGGATTGCGCGCAAAGGTGGATCTCGGGGCAAGGTTGCGCGAAAATGGGTCAATATTTTAAGGCCATTTTGCGCATGCGGATGTCCTATTTCACGAACGAGGGCCGGTTCAAATTCCACAAACCAGAAATGGAAGGGGTATCCTTCTATTGATAAGACTCCAGTGTCGCGGAATCTAGGCGGCGCGTGAAATTTCGTGGGCCACAGATGGTAGTGCAAAAATTGGAATCGTGCGGGTGTGGGCGCGCAAAAAAATGCACGCCAGGCCGGGGCCCTTTCAGAAATACCAGACTCCTTTCGTGCGGCCAACCTTTTTTCATGCACGTCCTCCCTTATTTCATGCAACACTCCCCAGTCCTCTGGACTAGGTCTCTGGGTCCGAATATGACTTCTCTTTGACATTTCAAAACTCCCCTTAGGAATTATAGACTTTATCGGCATCTACAAATGCCCCCCCCCCTCGGAATTGGATCGGCGAGAGGTCGCAACGATCAGATTACGAGGGAAATGCCGAAACGCTGAACGGTGGGATTTCGTGGGTCCTTTGTGTGAAAAAGATAACGAGGCGCGCAAAACTATTGCATGGCACAGAATTCTCTTTCCATGCAGCGCGGAACCCTGGCCTCACCTATAAAAGGGGCCCTGGGTCCCATTCTCTATACTAAAGCTTTCTTGCGGGATAGTCTCCAAGCTCTCGTGCGCGAAACTTCCTTGGCGACGGTGCAGAAAACAAACAGTGTTAGCTCATAATTCCTTTTGAGTTTCAGCCGCATTTATGCGCAAACTTAGTATATTTTTCACCAATGGTTCTGATTTCATGCCCTGATCTAGAATTGCGCACCCCAGATCTAGATTTCATGCAAATCTTTCCAATTTCATGACACCCATCCGGATTTTGCACAACTATCAAAGAAATCAAGATGGCCACGAACCCAGTCGATGCGGGGGAAGCCACCACTCGTAGAGCTAAAGTGGCGGCAAGTGAAGTGGTTTATGGCACTAAGGTGGTTGTTTCCGACAACCTTTTGTTCAAGCTACTGACCCATTCCCAGAAGTAGTATCCTATGTCCAACAACCTCCCACTTTGGAACTTCAGCATCCTGGAGGAGGTTCCACTACCAGGCTTCGAGGTGGACACACCGTGGTCATAGGTGACCTGGGAGGACAACCTTCCCCGCCACAATATTTTCAAAAATAGCCATCATGCCAGGGAGACCAGACACATGGATGTGTATGACCTGAACCTGAGGACCAGGACCATTGCTAGGGGTGATCCTGTTGTGGAGGGTTATCCGACCCTCTACGCAAGCACGTTCCGTCGGAGTATCACGGACGACACTAAGGGCTGGCTACAAGATTGGGACCTGCGGTCCAAAGGAAACTTCAGTAGTGAGTGGGCCTGGCCATTCTGGGTTCGCCATACATGCGATCAATTCGGGGCTGAGCTACGGCACATTGGTCTGTTTGAGGCGGTGTGGATGTCACAGTTCGACTTCCACCATCAACCTGAACTCGGGCCGGAGCTGTTCACCCAGTGGTCCCCTAACACAATCACATTCCATATTCACCATGGGGAAGTTGGTATCAGTCTCTGGTACGTCCATTGCATCGACAATATCCCACCGGAGGGTTACTAGTACGACGAGTTCCTCCCCCCAAAGAACACCTGGGAGGATAGATCACGGACCCCCATGCTGACGTGGCACCTGCTGGACCTAGCCAAAGAGAGGCTGAAGGTGAAGGATTTCCTGATGGACATCGCCTACAAGGACTGGTTTAGCCTTTTTCTGGAGAAGGACTCGGCAGTCAAGATTTTGGGACGGGGAAAACGGTGCCCAACCGCGGCTTAGAGGAACAAGAACAGGGCATACTTGAGGATCGTGGAGATGGGGCAATACCAATCATGGGGCTACCGCGTCATTGAGGCCCGGGTCCTGAACGTCCGATATGTCGGGTTTCATGCCACCTTCCTAAGCGGGTGGATCATGCTGGTGCTGGACGCGAAGATGGGAGTCCATCCAGAAACTCTAGTGATGGCGGGCACCATGGCCTCCATAAAAAGGTTCAATCTGGGCGTCCCTGTGCTGGCTAGGTTGTATGCCATTCTGGGATGCATCTCTAGAGGGGGGTCGCCTCGGAGGGTTTGTGGCCCCTTCCAGATCTTTCACTGCTGGGTGGTGGATCATCTTGGTGTGTACACCTTCCCAAACCCCGTTCGTCCTCCGGGAAATAGCATGTGGCCTTATCTCCTGAATATTGTCGGGATTGCACTGATAACGCTGAACGAGGAGGGAATAAGGATCTGAATCAATAACCACTCCAATTTCTACTTCAGCCCGCTCCCCACCCTGGTTGGCCGGATGGTGGAAAATGGGCAAGGCTCACTGGAGTAGCAATTATACTTCTAGAGAATCCGAGGCGGGGTGCTTGTAGCTCAGATTGACGGGAAGATCATCTGTGAGCCTTACGTGTTGTCCCGATTCGCCAGGCAGTTCGGGTGCCTCTAACGAATGCCGAAAAAGGTATTCATGGATTTCCAGGAGGAGAAAAATCCCTGCGTCCTTCACCAGATGTGGTTAATTTTCAACACTTACGGCTTTGGTGACGTCATTACCCTTCCTCCCATTGGGGTTGATGCAGGCCTATCAACCGAGTACGCCGAGAATTGGACTATCGCATACCCTGAGGGGATTTTATGCAAGCGAGTCCGGCATCTCGAGACTACCCACGTGGAACCCAGGCGACGAGAGAGTAGGAAAGGTGCCCCTAGAAGGTGGGACCAGGGGCGCATCAGGTAGCGAGGCCCACACAGGTCGGGACCTAAGCAACGAGGACATCACATGGTGTCGTTGTGACCTTGTTGCCCGGAGGGGGG
Organism: Viscum album; assembly: GCA_963277665.1. NCBI lineage: Eukaryota > Viridiplantae > Streptophyta > Magnoliopsida > Santalales > Viscaceae > Viscum > Viscum album. Next base: position 183,865,332 of record OY728133.1, on the reverse strand, counting down.
TCACACGAGGTGGACAGAGAGCTGCCCGGGAAGCAGATAAGATACCTACTTGAAACTTCCCATGATGCAATCCTTCCAGCATTTTGGTCGGCATGGATGACCCTATAGCAATCAATGAGCGTCGAATCCCTCTAGCAAAATATAATGCAAGACGGGATCCGACTTCTAGAGGTCAGGCTCGTTCGAGTTACCGACTGGGTAAACTTCCATCGGTGGCATCCATATCTAACAGCCATGGACACATACACGTGCCAGTGGGGTTGGCATGTGGATCCACCTTTCTTGGTGAAAGTGATGCTTGGCCAAGATCATGATCCAGAAATGATGTCGTCGGGAGAGGATGACAGTGATGACGAGTCGGAGGGAGTGGAGGAAACAGGAGAAGATGAAGTCGAAGGAGAAGACGAAGGAGAAGGTGAAGGATAAGGAGAACCCTAAGGTGAGGGGTCACATGGGGTGGCCTAACATGGGAGTATCCGGGAAAGTGGCGAGATTGTCAGCTCTGATCTTGACATAACTAAGATACTCAAGGTCTGTCTCTATCCTCATCCATCCTCCTCCCTTGTCCATTATCTTCTGTAATTCTAATCCATTTCTCTATATCACTCGGGACACATAGGTGCTGATCAGGAATCCCCAATAGAGGATGGAGGAGAGGTGCTGGTGGGACAGGATGGGGCTCCGATGACCATTATTGAACTGGCAGGTGCAGAAGGGTCTCCTTCCACGACAGCTCCTGTAGCGGAGAGAACACCGGAGTCTGATGCTCGGGGTTCCTGTAAGTCCTCTGCTTCACTAATGGTGATTACTATCAGAAATCCCAACTAATCAATATTCTCCTTGTACAGTGATCTCGACATTGGAGGCTCGTCGGGCTGCTGAGCCCGGGCCGTCTGTGAGTGGACTAGTGGTGGACATACAACCTCCTCCAGAACATACCTCCCAAACTGAGTCGGCCCCAGAAATTTTTGATTAGGGGGAGATGGACATCAATGGTGCTGTCATTGGAGCGAGGTAGGAAGATGACAAAGTCACCATCGCTGTCGGGGTGAGAGAGGAAGGTCACCCGAACGTTGAGAATCCTATTCCTCATGAAGGCATCCCCGAGGCAGACCATGCTGCTGACCTGCCGGCTGCCTTTCCTGCATACCAGCCCGCTGATCCTGAGGATATAGATGATTCAGACATGGAAGCAGACAATGAGAGGTAGATGACATGGTGCTAAGGGTGTAAGTGTATCCAATGCTTTCTCAGGAAGCCTCAGATGGATTGGCTGAGGTGGATGGGATCACTCCATACCTGGATGCGCTTCCTGTGTGCCGGAGGGGCTGATTCTCAACGCCTTCATCTGACGGTCTATGATTACATGGACAAGAAGATACATGAGAGCGGTCGGTGCACCAACGTTGCCCGGTGTCAGGAAAGATTGGTGATCACCCAAGCGTTCCTGACGGCGTAGCAGGAAGTCTGGCGCCTCGAAGGGTATGCGGCAGAGAAGGAGGTCTTCATTGCAACATGCTCTAAGCTCGTGGAGCAACTGACGGCACAGCTGGTTGATGCCCAAGAAAAAATGGTGGAGGTGAGTCACCAGATGACCGTACTTCAAATGGAACGTGCGCATGCACAAGCTAGGATTGGCGAACTCTACTCTGCAGCTACTGATGAAGAGAGAGTCTTCAGGGAGTGAGAAGTAGTCTAGGAGGCTACCAGCCGAAGGGTAGCGGTGATGGAAAGATCGATCCAGCACGCTGATCCTTAAAGGCTTTGTTTTGGCCATATCATGAACATTTTTCTTTCACTGCTCAATATTTCGATCCAATATATGGACCAATCTATTTATCTGTACATTTGGTTTGGTATACTCAACCATAATCCTGAAATGAATAACAATTCACCCCTAAGATCATGTGTGTCGTACCGAATGTGAGAAACAAAGGATGCTCGTGTTATCATTTCGTCGGACTGTGGGGCATCAACTAAGCTTCAGGAATCCAAAATCGGGCCTGGATTTATGAGGAGAGGGAAGTCCAGTCGAGAGGAGGGAACCTTAGACCGATAGATATATCATCTCCTCTATGTGTTCTGACACATGAACAAGGCAATGTCAGGGGCATTGAAATACATTCGAACATAGGGAGATGAAAAAATTGAATCACGTTACCGAAATTTGGAACACTATGGGGGGCGTGACGATGGAGGATAACTGTTAACCGTGGCGAAAATGCAGAATCCATACTGTATTGGCCTGAAATAGGGAGAACAAATGAGGGTTGATCACTGTCCATGATTGCAACACGGGGCCTAACTCAAACATCATCGATCAATCTTCCGAAACGTTGGCCCAAGACAACAGGTGGACCGTATGTCAATCATCCATACTGTTACAATAGGTGGACCAAAGGTCTATCATTCATATTGTTACAGCAGGCAGACAATAGTTCGAGCATCCATACAGTTAGGGGGTCCCATCAACATGACCAGTCTTCTGGAACGTTGGCCCAGGACAGCAGGCGGACTCATACTGTTTCAATAGGCGGACCACAGGTCGAGCATCCATATTGTTACAGTAGGTGGACCATAGGTCGAGCATCCATACTATTAGAGGATCCCATAAAGCAAGAAAGGGGTGAAGATACGAATAAAGGGGCATGCAAAGAGTGGAAAGTGGAGTCGTGGTTTGTTCGAACAGAAGCCAACACTCCCAAAATTTCTCCAACGTAGTGGAGGTGCATTAGGCAGACATATTAATCTGGTCACAGATCATCCCAATTATCAGAAAGGACCTCTATAGAGAGAGTAATGTCTCTTCCCAACAACACTATGGGGCATCCCGAACATATTTTAGGCAAATGATGCAGTTATACAACTCCCCATGAAGTCAGGCCAAGGAGATGACAGTGAGGAGGGACGGGATTTGGCAATCCCTGGGGTTGGACCCAAGACGAAATGTTCAGGAATTCCTACTTATCTTATAAGGATGAGAATCAAGACACATGTAGTTCTTGGAAGGGTGGCACAACACGACATGGTACCTATTCAAAGGATGAATGATGCATGTGGGTCTAGCCCTCACACCAAAAGAAGCGGTATTTGATGTATCTTGTTTGTTCTTGAAGGTAGATGGTTTTTCTTTTGTGGAGCGACTGGCCTAGGGTTGAAATTCCTAGAATTTCCATAATAATCATGCCTTATAAAGGCATTGACAAATTGTTTAGTAATTGACCAATACCCAACATGATTTCCCCCATGGAGAGGTCATCACAATGTAGTGTCGTTTTTCGTCGGGCGGCCAGGACGATATCATCGCAGTTTATAGTTGTGTGGTCGGACCAACCAGTATAGTTTAAGGTCGTATGGCTTGGACCTGGGGGAACATGCACGATGCGATAAGGCATTCCTGATGTAGATGAGAACATAATCTCATACCATCACTACGTGCAATTTCGAGAGAGGAGCCTCGGGCCAAGGAGCGGACGAGGGTCCAACAATCAGGGGGTAGGAGACACTACCTTCCAGCTGAGCCGGGCCCGAAACGCAATGTCTGGGAGACTCCTTATTTCCCATGGGGATGAGGGTCAAGCTGCGCATGGTCCTTTGATAAAAACCAAGCATATAATATTAGCGCTCAGATCGCGGGAGCCCCGAGAGACGTCGTTACATAGATTTGTCCGCCTGACGTGTGGAGGATCATTGAGGGTTAGTGCAAGGAGTGTCGAGATTCGACCTTTAAACAATAGGGTGGAACATAATGAAAATCATGCATCCAACATTCAGGTCCTGGAGGAGTCGGTGTGACGATGGATGATTAATGCTGACCATGTTCACAACATAGCATCCTATCGTGTTAGCCTAAAATGGGGACAAAAAAATGAGCATCGACCGCTGACCATGTTCATAATGCAGTATTTGTATCAATGTTTTGTCTGAAACCCTTGGGGGCGTTGCCCCATGACCCTAGGAGAGCCCTTAGGCATTGTATCCAATCCGTTATTGGGGGTCCCTCCAGGTGTTAAAGATAATGGGGGCCCGAATGAATGGGATCATGATGCTTGAAAAGTGGACAAAACTTGCATATGTTGAATCTGACACTCCAGGTCCTAGACCAGAGTACTCTGAGCACATTAGTGTACCACTGGAAAGGGTCGAAGGGCTCAGTTTGAGAGCGGCCAAAAGATGGAGAATTCCTAGGAGAAGGGGGAATGGTGCCAAAAACCTTGTACCACACCTATATATCCCCCCTGTGGGGAGGGACAGGCCAAGTGACTGAGCTGACCGGGAGATCGTGGGATCTTCTAAGAGATGGGCTTGGACCTGAAACCTAGATGCTCATGCGGTCCTATGTATCCCATAAGGATGGGAATTGGGCCACACGTAGTTCTATAAGCACAGTTTAACGTCATGTAAGACGATGAGAGGAATTTCATCCAGGAATTTGTACGGCGTGGCGGGTAACCCATCGTGAATGAGGATATAATATGACTCTACACCGCACACTCTGGGTAAGGACTAGGGCTAAGGGGCCTGAGAAGGCCAAGGGGCCTGAGGCTGGGCCTCGATTAGAAAGGCCTGACCAGCTTGTACTTTAACATCTTGCATTGATGTTGAGAATGCAGTTTAAGGTCATATTGGACCACAAGTATCTTAGTTTAAGGTCTTAGAACTCAGACCAAAAGGGCCCAGATGTAGGGCCGAATGCAGTTTAAGGTCGTGCTGGACCAAATGCAGTTTAGGGTCATGCAGGACCGCAAGGCTCAGGAAAAGTACTGCTTGAGAAACATGGCGTTGGTGGGAGGAGTGACACGCTCTCCATCCATGGTCATGAGGGAGTATGCACTATTGGGATGGACCTTATGGATGATGAAAGGCCCCTCCCATTTGGGATCCAACTTGGGTGGTTTCCTACCGGGAATCATTGTCGCTCTGAGGACCAGTACCAAGTCACCTTGTAGGAAAGAGCAGAGGTGAACCTTCTTATTGAAATATCGAGCCATCCTGCTCTGATGCCTTTCCAGGTTGTTTAAAGGGCGAAGCCTATTCTCATCCAGCGCTTCCAATTCTGCTAGACAGATTTCGGCATCACTATCTGGTGCTTGTTGGTTGTAGACTGCCATGCACAATGAGGGAAACTGAATCTCGATGGGCATGAAGGCCTTAGCTCCGAACACCAGGGAACACGGGGGTCACCTGGTTGGAATTATGAGTCATCATCTGATAAGCCCAGCGGGCGTTGGGGAGCTTGTCCGTCCAACTTTTCCTGTTCTGACCAACAATTTTTTGTAGAATGTTAGAGAGTGTTTTTTCAAATGCCTCGATCTGTCCATTAGCCTGCGTATGATAGCAGGAGGTATGGTTAGAGCGAATATTGTACTTGGCATACAATTTCTTTATCTCGGCCTCTCAGTAGTTGGTTTCGTTATCCGTGAGGATAACGTGAGGTACTCCAAATCGATAGATGATGTTGGAACTCAAGAAGTCAGCGATAGAACAGGCTTTGACTTCCATGATCGGAATTGCCTCTGTCCACTTGGAAAAGAAATCTATAGCAGTTAGAATGAACCGGCATTGGCGAGCCGTCGCCGGTGGGTAAGGTCCTACGGTGTCCAACCCCCGAACTGAAAAGTTCCAAGAATACTTGGTAGTGTGGAGAGGCTCTGGTGGCCGATTCACAAAGTTAGCATGAACATGGCACGCATGGCACCTCTTGGAAAACTCGATGCAGTCATAGATCATGGAGGGCCAGAAGTACCCCAGCCTCCGAATCTAGTGAGAAAACTTTGACCCGACATGATGGGCTCCACAAGAACCATAATGAACCTCTTTCATGACCTGTGGGATCTCGAATCGTTGAACGCAACAAAGGATAACACCATCAAATCCGCGTCTATAAAGGATCTACTCAAGGCTGGGACCGTTCTTAATGGTAAACTGCAGCGCACAGTGTCGGATTCGCTCGCACTCGGCCCAGTCTGATGGAAGATTACAGTGTTGGAGGTATTCAACCAAGGGTGTACTCCAATCAAGAACTATTTCGATCACCACATCTAAAGTACCCAGGGCTCCTGACGTAGGGGAACCAGCAGTAAGATGATTCACTCGCGGGCCGTGATCATCCTCCGGGGTAACGAAAGCAATGAATCTCCGGTGTGCCATGTGGATAATCAGGTCATCCTGTTCAGGCTCCGCAAGTGACGCGGACAGGCTGGCGAAAGCATCTGCTTGACCGTTCTGTGACCGGGGAATATGAACGACCTCTAGCCAAGAAGGGAACTGATCCATTAGATGGAGGTTGCACTCCAACAATGGCATGAGTTCTGGATTTTTGACAACATAGTCACTATTGACCTGCTTGATGCCCAGCTCGGATTCCCCTTTCACATGAAGATGGGGAACGTCAATCTCGAGGGCTAGCTTGAGGCCATCTATGAGGGCATGATACTCTGCCTCATTGTTGGTGCATCCCTTTGACAACAAGAACGAATATGGAAAGACGGATTGCTCTGGGGTGATGAAGATGATACCCAGGCCCACTCTGTTGAGCCTAGGATCGTTGAGTCTTCTACCGGTGGGGCTCCGGGAGGCACCCTCAAAGTGCATCTGGCAGCATGCGATGACATGATCGACTTAGAGTATTACCTCATCAGGAAAACCTAGATCTAGTGGTTGATCCGTGGAGGTTGGGTGAGCAGATGAAAATTCTTCCAATGCCAGTCCTTTGATAGCCTTCTGAGGTACAAACCTGATGTCGAACTGCTGGAGGATCACCGCCCACTGTGCTAGGCAGCCAGTCAACATAGGTCGGTTCAGAATGTACTTCAACAGGTCTACCCGAGAGACCAGCTATACCTTGTGGTGCTGTAAGTAGTGCCACAATTTTTTATGGAAAATACGAGTGCCAGGAAGCTCTCCATGATGGGAGAATATCTAATTTCTGTATCGAGGAGCATGCGGCTGAGGTAGTAGAGGCTGTTATCTATTCCCTCATTGTTCATCTGGGCGAGAAGTGTGCCGAGGAACCGTTCCAGGGTGGTCATGTAAAGGACCAGCAGCTTCCCGGAGATGGGTGTCATCATGACTAGAGGTTGGAGTAGATACTGCTTGATTTCCTCAAAGGTGGTCTGAAACTCTTTATCCCATTCAGAGGTGGTGCCTTTCTTCGTGATCCGGGAAAATGGCTTACACTTTCCATCCAAATTCACAATGAATCGGCGTATGTAGGCTAAGTGGCCTTGGTGACCTCGAAGCTCCCGGATATTGCTCGGGGGAGGCATTTGGCTGATGTTCTTGGTCTTCTTCAGGTCGATCTCGATGCCTCGGTATCTGACAACAAATCCATGAAACTTCCTGGAGGTGACCCTGAAGGCACACTTCAGTGGGTTCATCTTCAAGTGGCAGGAATGGAGGAAGACGAACACTTTCTCAAGGTCCTTGAGATGGTCCTAGAACTAGAGAGATTTTACCACCAGATCATCCATGTAGAATTCCACCAGTGTCCTGAGAATTGGATTGAATATTCGATTCATGGCCCGCTGAGAGGTGGCACATGCATTCTTCTGGACAAAGGGCATAACCTGGTAATAAAAGGTACCTTGGGGTACCCTGAAGGCAGTGAAATCTTCTTCCTCAGGGGCCATCTAGATCTGGTTGTACCCAGAATACCCATCCATGAAGGAGAGGGCTTGGAACCCGGCCATGGCATCAATCAACAACTCTGTCACTAGGAGGGGAAAATCATCCTTCGGACAGTGGCGGTTGAGATCGCGGAAGTCGATGCAAACTCTGATCTACCTGTTCTTCTTCATGACTGGCACAATGTTGGCTAGCCACCTGGGGTACTGAACTTCCTTGATGAATTTGGCCTTGATAATCTTGTCAACTTCAGCATCAACCACGACACTGTGAGAAGGGTGCATCTTTCTGGGAGGCTGCTTGAACCCACGATGGTTTGTTGGGAGACCAAGGCGGTGGATAGCTACTTGGGGATCTAGTCCTAGAATGTCTTTGTAACTCCAAGAAAACATGTCACAATGCTATTTAAGAAAGTCCATGTACTATTGCGGCTCCTCGAGGGGCATCGCGGCACAGATCAATGTGGGTCTTAGATCTGCCTCGCTACCAAGGTTCACCTGTACCAGTTCATCAACCGTGGTAGAGACACCTTCTTCAAAGGCAGGGGGAGCATCCTCCAGATCCACTTCTCCACCTGTGGAGGGATATTCCGCAGGGGGAGTCATTTCCGAGCCACCAGGCTCTGAAGGGGGATGGTGTCGACTTGGGCGGCAGTGGTCATCATATTAGAGGACTCATGCGCCACTGAGGCCATAGCAATGAAGGCAGTCGATCCAATCCCATCTGGTCTTCGGCCCAAGGGGCCACATTTGATGACATCAAAGAAGTAGTGGCGCATCATCATGATCCAGTTAATTCCAGCCCGCTGGAAGAGACATGTATGATGTACTGTCGTCACCATGAGCCTGACACCCCGATTCTGTATGGGGGTAGGAGGTTCCGGGATCACCCAGGCCTAGTTGGTGTAGGATTACCAAATGATTTCCCGCCATCACTTGTACCTGGGAACATGCCTTCCTCTTGTACCTGAAACAACAAAGCAAGGACCCATGTCAAGAGTCCTGGCCTCCAACTGATGGATTGGGAAGAAATAGGTGTCATCCAAACCTACCTATGGATCATTTGTGACAGTGGTGGGCTCAACCTCACCTGCCAGAATATGCTTATCCTTTTTCTTGTAAAATTCTATGTCTAGGTAACAGGATTCAAAAGAGGCAAAAGGAGACACATCTCACTAGATCACGCCTACTCGAACATTAAGGGAGTATTTTAGGCATTGGTGATACGATGAGGGGACCGCCGTATGAAGGTGGAGCCATGGCCTACCCATCAATGCGTTGTAGGTGGTGTCCTGGGAGACAGCCATGAATTCATTATTGGAAATTAGGCCACCGAACTAGGTCCTCAAACGAATCTTACCAACTAAAGTGTGCTCGGTCCTATCATACCCCTACATCCTGAGGTCGGAGGGAGTTAAATCATCCTAAAAGAGACCCAGCTTCCGCAGTGTCTGAGTTGGGATTAGGTTAATCCCAGAACCTGTGTCAACAAGACCGTGGCGAACTTCCACACCATTGAACTGGCCAGTGATGTACATTGGGTGAATGTGCCCATGTATGGGGGTCTTCATCTTCACCGGAGAATGAGATAACTTCCTTGAATTCGGCATTCTCAAATTTCCTTAGTGTGGAAGGATGTTGCAGCTGCTACCTCCGTCTCAAACTGGAGGGGGCTCTTTAGGGCCTCGGCGAGTGCCTCACGCATTTCAGACGACAGGAGAAGAGCCTCAAGGATATAAATCATGGCTGGAATGCCGATAAGGTTCTTCCGAACATCATACTTTCGGGCCAAACTTGAGCCTCTGCATACAGGAGGTTGCTCTGCGATTGGAGGCATGAAGGGCCCTGCCGGCAGGACCAGTGGATAACTGGTACTAGGTACGTCTCACTATTCACTAGTCGAAGACCGGAGTGTGGCTTCTGGATTAGGACTGGAAGGCTGGGGTCGGCTGGTGGCAGGGCAGAGCGGGTCGTGGTACGGACGAGGTGATTCCGCCTAATCCAGTAACACAAACAGTGGTAGAGGTGAACCTACCGACACCGGATAAAGGGGCCACGTGTACTGAGCTCTGCATTGGGCCTACTGTCTGGTCTCAGCGGTATGCACAACCTGGCTGGGAATGCCAACTGTCGTGCCCCAGCGATTCATGTAACCACGGCTCCGCTGATGTAGGCGACGGCTGGGAACATCGGAAAGGTCCACCCGATGTTCCTCACTGTCGGGAGTCAAATAGGGATTTACTAAATCTACTGTGTTAACCAAAGCATACCCCTGACTGTCGCCTGAGGAGTCATCCACTACTGGGAGAAGTCTCGAAGGGATCCCCATTTCTGTGGGCATGAAGTCGCCAAGAGTGAAGGATGACGATGGCATTGGTAGGGCGCGTTCTTTCTTCTTGTGCCACCGCCACTTGCTCTTCTGGGAAGAGGCTAGCTGGGATGAAAATGTCGAGGTAGAAACCGTAGCTTCTGAGGGCTCTGGACAATTCAGGCGTGCGCAAATGATTCCAAGGGAGTGGGAGACTGTCTTGCGGGCCATCCAGTCATTATAATTCTCGGACCTACGGTCAAAAACCTGCTGCCATTCATCCTCGTCGCTGCTTCTGCCCTCTGATCTCACAAAGACACCTGCTAATTGTGCTGGGGTTGGGCCCAAAATAACTATATTGTTGTCAATCTGGTCTTGGATCTTGTCACGACCCGCGCTCGGGGCCCGTGTCGTGACTACCCCAAGCCCGCCTTCCATAGGCCAGGGGCTGGCGACTAGCACCAAGACGTAAATCCCAACAAAAAGGGAAGGCATTGCCTTTGAAAAGTAAACAAGCACCACAGAGTAAGCAAGCGGAACAGTAAACACTAAGTAAAAACTGTACAAGCTATGCTGAATGTAAAAGGGGCCGGAAATACAAGCCCAACAGTAAAGTACAACTGAAAGGAAAAATAGCAACTGAAAGGGAAAACTGTAGCGTCGAGCCGTCCTCTGGAAATCCCACCTGAAGGGTGGGTACAGATAGCCTCCACTGCTCCTCGGGTCCACCTGACCGCTCTGAGTACGTCCCGCCCAGTGGTCCACCTCCAGGTACCGTCCTACTCCGCACGCCTCCACCACGATCAGCGCTGTCTGTCGTCTGCAACCAACACAACGTAGTGCGGGCAAAGCCCGTGCAGGGGTGAGTATAAGCTACTCAGTAGGGACCCTGAGACCCCCGAAGGTATCCCGAAATCCACAAAGGATAATCCACAAAGGAAAGATACAATCACGAAGTAACATCTGACATGGCTTAGGTATATGCCCATACATATACCTAAGTCATCAATTCCCGTTCGGCTCCAACGTCCGAGCCCAAGCACAACCCAGTCCACACAGGAAAGCAAACGTATACCCACACAGGATAGCTCAACACAATCAACAAAGGATAGTAAACAGTAAATCCACACAGGATAGCTCAACACAATCCACAAAAGAGAGTAACACAAGATTCAGCTCACACAGGTGTACTTCTTCGGATGACGATAAAGATGATCACTGATCCATCTAAGTCGTCGGACCCACGAAGGATTGATAGGTAACTAACCCCCGCAATGACCCACACAGGATCGGGCCCACACAGGACCTGTAGGCTCTGGCTCACACAGAACCGCTGAGCTCAGACCCACACAGGATCGGACCCACATAGGATCGGGCCCACACAGGACCTGTAGCACTGATCCACGGAGGATCGCTGAGTGCAGTAGTCATCGCAGTCCACTGAGGATCTCTGCATAGTCGTCGCCACAGTCCACTGAGGATCTCTGCACAGTCGTCGTCGGAGTCCACGGAGGATCTCTTCACAGTCGTCGCTGTCGAAGTAGCAGTCGCAGCCAGCCTAGGGTTCCCGCACACAGCAAGCTCGTTCGGGAGGGTCCGCTCCACGAGCCGAGAGGCTGATACATCAACTGACACAAAGTACTAAATTGATGTATCCAAAAGTTCCGTATCGTCAACAGGAACTCAACGTCGCAGACGGCGCGTCAATCAGACGCCCGGTTTGAGAGTTATTGGCATTTTCGTCCGAGGGGCCCGGTTGGTTTTTAAGGTAAAACCAACCCGACCGCACTCCACCTGCGTCCAAACCTCGGGTGGAGTATGCCAAAAGATCCGTCTCACTTAGAGGAAAACAACAAAGCTGACGGCACGTCAATCAGACGTCCGTAGCTCAAGTTATGAGCGTTTCCGCTCCGAGGGCCCGGTTGGTTTCGTGTACGAACCAACCCGGCCGAACTCAAAGTATTCTGAAACCTTGAGTGTGATATACCGAAACGACCGTCTCAATCCAAGGATCGCGTTTCCGCTGACGGAGAGTCGTTTGGAGGCCCGTAGCTCATGTTACGGGTGTTTGAAAGAAGACCGTCCGAAGACGGGGGGTACGGGCCCGGGCCGACCCGGCCCGACCCCCCCCCCGGGAGTCGGCCGAACCGGGTCGACCAGAACCGGTTCGACCCGATCCGGTCCGACCCGGTCCGGTCCGGATAGGGCACGGCCCGGCCGGTCGGACCGGCATGGCCCTGTTCGGCCGAACGGCCGAGGCACGCGGGGCGCCGCCCCCGCGGCCTGGTGGTGCCGCGGCCCCCCGCGTGGGGCCGCGCTGAGTCGCGGCGGCCTGTCCGGCGGCACGCCGGGGCGCCGCCGCTCCCTGCTGTCGGCGCCGCCGCGCCGGCGACCCGCGCCGCCGGCGAGTTCCACGGGACACCGGAATCGTTCCGGTGGTCTGATTCTCTTCCCATCTGCGCCATTGCTCCTACCGAGACTCGTTCTTCACTGCGGGATCATCAAACATCCGTTGCGGCACGTTCCGTCGTCGCCCGTCAAATCCGCACAAAACGAAGAACGGCGGAGGGTCGTCGGGCCGTGTTCGTTTGGCCCGCACCCTCCGCGTTAGAGATAAAAAACGGGAGAATTTTATTCCACACAGGAAACAAAAATTTTAATAAGATTAAAATTGTTCACAATTTAGTTATTTAATTTCTTTAAAGAAACATTGACGGGAATAATAAAAAGGGGTAATTCCCATAATAAATCCATACCTCGTCGATCGTCGCGCGCGGGCGTTCTTCGCGGAAAAGCTCGTCATGGAAGAGAGGGATCGTCGCGTCGTCGCGGGGAGGTGTCTCGTCGTCGCGGAATCCGGCGTTGAGTCGGCGAACTCAACGCACCATGAAATAGCAGATTTAATTTAATTAATTAAATCCGTGTTTTTGGTTAAGAACCACGAAGGAGATAAAAAGGAAGGCCCGAGACTCTTACCTCAAGCAGCCGATCGAAGATCTGTCACGGAGGAAGAGACGTCACAAAAGAACGTTGTCGGCGTTGCGGATCACGGCATCACGTCGTCGATTTCCGGGTTCGTCATTCCTCGCATTCTTCTCGTTCTTCGTGAAGGAGGAAGAAGGAACAAGGATTCTGTCTCAACGAGTAATCCCCCAAAAGGTTTTGGTTGGTCTTATTTTATTAATATGCCAACACACGAAAACAGGTTAAGAAACGATTGAATTAATTCGTTGAATTAATTCAACGAAAGAAACAGCCCATTTAATTCACGAAATAAACCTACCAATTAAATGGTCTGTTAAGATTTTAAGAAACGCGTCAGTTGACTTTCATTAAGACGGGTTTTCGCGGGTGCGTTTCTTAGCGGAAAGAAACGACGGGGCTCGTGCGGGCCCCACCTCACAAATATCCTACCAAGGGGGTAGGATATTTTTGGATAGCATCCTATCCGGTTCAACTCAGTTAAAGCCATCAATAAGTGGCTTCAAGTGGCTTCCAAGTGGCTTAAGTGAAATAAAATAAAGTTGTCGCAAAATTATTTTATTTCTTAACTTTAAGCCCGAAATTTAAAAACCACACCCGAGAAAACGCAACTCCGGAAGAGGTGTTTCTAAGCGAATACCGGCGCTGCGATTTCATTAGTGCCCTCAGAATTCGATTCCGGGAACCGGTTCAAAAGTTAGAAAAACCCGCTCATCCGTTCACTGAACGTACCCGAGCCAAACTTCATAAAATGATTTCGGGCACACCGGGCCTCGGAATCAGGAGCCGTCAGAAACTGCGCTCTTGTAAAATTCCAAATAAAATTAAGAAAAAAAATTTCCTTGAAATTTACGGGTCTTTACATTACTCCCACCTCAGGACTTTACGTCCCTGTAAAGATACATCATAAACTAGGGAAACAAATGTGGGTACTGAGCACGCATCTGAGCCTCCCACTCCCAAGTGCTCTCCTGGAGGTTCCCATGCTGCCATCTGATGTGCACAAGAGGAATCGATCGCCCACGTAGGACCCACTCCTTTCGATCCTCTATCTCCACTGGGACCTCCGCAAAAGTCGCCCCATCATCCACGTCTAGCTCCCCATAGTCAATGATGTGCGTCGGGTCGTGCACGTATCTCCTCAGCTGGGATACGTGGAAGACGTCGTGCACCCGGTGCAACTGAGGTGGCAGAGCCAGGCGATAAGCCACCTCGCCAATCTTGCTGAGGACCTGGAAAAGCCCGATGAAGCGTGGAGACAACTTGTCGCCTTGGACAAATCTCCGCAAACCACGTCGAGGTGAGACACGCAAGAAGACGTGGTCGCCATCCTTGAACTCTAGTGGCCTCCACCTCCTGTCAGCATATGAATTCTGTCGGCTCTGTGCTGTCCTCATCCGCTCCTGGATGACCTGGACCTTCTCTGTCGTGGCCCGGAACATCTCTGGTCCCACAAGTGCTGACTCCCCAGGGTCTGTCCAGCACAAAGGAGATCTGCAAGGCCTGTCGTACAACGCCTCGTAGGGTTCCATCCCGATGGTGGAGTGGTAGCTGTTGTTGTATGCGAACTCCACCAGGGGTAGGTGGTCCTCCCAACTGCGACCAAAGTCGAGGACACATGCACGGAGCATGTCCTCGAGAGTCTGAATGGTCCTCTCTGTCTGACCATCCGTCTGTGGGTGAAAGGCGGTGCTAAGACGTAGCCGCGTCCCGAATTCCTCCTACAACCTCTTCCAAAGCCGGGAAGTAAAGCGAGCGTCTCGATCGGAGACGATAGTCGATGGCACACCGTGAAGCCGTAAAATCTCCTGAACGTAGAGTTGTCCCAAGCTCTCCACTGAGCCCTGCTCTCGGATGGGTAAGAAGTGTGCCGACTTGGTGAGTCGGTCAACAATCACCCAAATGGAGTCGTGACCTCTGGAAGTGCGTGGAAGTCCAGTCACGAAGTCCATAGATATCCTGTCCCACTTCCACTCCGGGACCTCCAAGGGTTGTACCAAGCCTGCTGGTACCTGATGCTCTGACTTCACCTTCTGGTAGGTGAGGCACCGTGAAACGAACTATGCCACAACCTTCTTCATGCCCGGCCACCAGTGCTGTCGTCTGAGATCCTGGTACATCTTCGCTACTCCAGGATGTACCGCCAAAGGAGAAGTGTGAAACTCTCTCATCACCTCCTCTCGTAAAACGACTGGTACCAAGGTAAGTCCTCTGAAAAGGACGTCATGCTCTGCTCCAAGGGAGAAACCATCAGTTGCCTATCCCGAGGATATCTGTGCACGCCGTGTCTCACAGTCAGCGTCCCCACGCTGTGCCTCTCTAACCCGCTGTATAAGTGGAGGAGAGACTGTGAGAGACTGAAGGCAGGCTGCTCCGTCTCTATCCACGAAGGATATCTGCAAGGTGGCTAGCTTCTTTGTCGCCTCCTCAAGAAGCTGGATGCCCGTCCACCTGCTGAGGGCATCGGCTACCACGTTCCCCTTTCCAGGAGTATAGACTATCTCAAAGTCATAGTCCTAGAGGAACTCGAGCCATCGCCGCTGTCTCAGGTTCAGGTCCTTCTGAGAGAAGATGTACCTGAGACTCTGGTGGTCAGAAAAGACTGTGAAGCGCTCGCCCATCAGATAGTGCCGCCATGTCTTCAGGGCAAAGACCACTGCTGCCAACTCCAAGTCATGGGTAGCGTAGTTCTGCTCATGCGGCCTCAACTGACGTGATCCGTAGGCAATCACGGCCTGCTCCTGCATCAGGACACACCCGAGTCCGGTCCCTGATGCATCGCAGTAGACTACGTATCCAACTCCCTCCTCAGGCAACCTCAAGATAGGTGCGCTGGTCAACCTCTGCCTCAGCTCCTGGAAGCTCTGCTGACATCTGTCTGACCACACGAATGGTTTCCCCTTCTTCGTCAATGCTGAGAGTGGGGCCGCAACTCTGGAGAAGTCCGGCACAAATCTCCGATAGTAACCGGCTAGGCCCAAGAAACTCCGCACCTCTGTCACGCTCTTGGGTGGCTCCCAAGCTAGCACTGCCTCGATCTTCGCGGGATCCACTGCAACTCCCGCCTCATAAATAACGTGCCCCAAGAAGTGGACCTCACGTAACCAGAACTGAAACTTCGAGAGCTTTCCATAAAGCTGGTGCTCTCGGAGTTTGTCTAGTACAACACACAAGTGGTATGCGTGCTCCTCCTCTGTGGTCGAGTACACCAAGATTTCGTCGATGAAGACTACGACAAATCGATCGAGGTATGGCTGGAAGATCCTGTTCATGAGGCTCATGAACACTGCTGGAGCGTTGGTTATGCCGAAAGGCATAACCAAGAACTCATAGTGGCCATACCGACATCTGAAGGCCATCTTATGCACGTCCTCGTCTCGAACTCTGAGCTGATGATAGCCTAACCTGAGGTCTATCTTTGAGAACCACTCTGCTCCCTTGAGCTGATCAAAGAGGTCATCAATCCTGGGTAGCGGAGACTTGTTCCTCACTGTCACATGTTTTAGGCGAAGATAATCGACACAAAGTCCCAAGCTCCCGTCCGCCTTCTTGGCGAACAATATCGGGGAAGCCTAGGGTGAAACACTGGGTCGGATGAACCCCTTGCCCTGCAAGTCCTCCAACTGTACCCGCAGCTCTCGAAGCTTAGCGGGAGACATCCAATATGCTGGAGTGGATATCGGGGCTGTCCCGGGGTACAGGTAAATATAAAAGTCTACCTCTTTGTGAGGAGGTAGTCCTGGAACGTCGTCGGGAAAGACGTCCGCGTACTGATCCACCACTGCAGGAAAACTGGGACTCCGCACGTCGACTGCTCCCACGATGAGGCTAGCCAACTGATGAGTGATGGGCTGACCTCTCCTCTACGTGAGTCCATCCTATGCTACTAAGGCTCCCTTCTCGCCGGTGAAGGTGAACCTGCTCCCGTCGGTGCGCACACATCGCACCTTGCGCCTAATGCAGTCAATCTGAGCATGGACCGTAGATAACCAATCCATGCCCAAGATGACGTCGTAAGGCCTCGACGCCGCTACAAGAAGATCTCAGCCGAAGATCTCGCCTCCTAGAGTAAGCTCACACTGCCGGAACCAGTGCGTAATCATCGAGTCTTCTCTCGTAGGAGTCTCTAGCCGTAAGGATCGAGCCAACGGCTCTGTCGGAATCTCCGAGCTCCGAACAAGGGCAGTGGCTATGAAAGAGTGACTCACTCCTGTGTCTATCAAAACTGCAGAAAGGGTGGAATAGACACAGATCGTACCTCGAATCATCTCTGGCGCGCCGTGGTCGTAGGCCTCTGCTGCCTGGAGCTGCGCCTGTCTCTGCCCGCCAGCTCCCTGTGGTCGGGGCGGGCCTCCTGGTGGTGGTGGTGGCAGAGCCTCAAAGCATCTCCCACCACCTGCTGCTCGGCCAGCTCCTCTGCCTCGTCCGCCTCCTCCCTGCGGACCGCCACGGTCGACCCTCTGCCTCTGCCTGGGTGGTCCCTCCACTGTCTGCTGCCCCTCGGTATGACGGGTCGGGCAGTCACGAGCCATGTGGCCCTGCCCGCCTCACTCGTAGCACTGTCTGCCTCTTGGAAGGCTGGCTCCGCGCTGTGTGCCCCGCACCGCTGAGCCAGTGTCCCGGGGTCGTCTGCCGGAAGACCTGGTCTTCCTGGAACCCTGAGTCATCCGTTGGCTACCTGCTGTCGAAGACTCCGCTATCTGCCACCCTGCGGCAGGTCTCGCTGTGGACTCAGCCAGGAAGCTCTCGATCAGAAGGGCTCCCTCTAGCACTCCTCCCTGGGTCGGGATGCTGAGGGAGATCAGCGATGCCCTGATCTCGTTTCTCAGACCCTGATCGAAGGTCCGGGCCCGGAAGAAGGGGTCCCGTACCATGTCTGTCGAATAGAGAGATAGGTCGGTGAACCTCGTCGCGTACTGGGCGACCGTCAAGTTGCCCTGCCGCAGCTGAAGAAGCTCCTGAATGCGTACCGCACAGAGGGTGCCCAGGACGAACTCTGAGCGGAAGAGGCTCTCGAAGTCTGTCCAGATGAGGGAGGCCTCATCGTGTACCTAGAACATCAGGCTCCACCATCGTCCTACTGCTGCGTGCAGTAGGATCACCACGAAGATCACCATGAGGTCTGCTTGTGTCCTCACTAGCCTGAAAATTCGGACGACCGCCTCCAGCTAGTCCTCGGCTGCCTGGGGGTCCGACTCCCCACGGAACCTGGGTGGTCGCTGGTGCTGGAACTCGTGTAGAGCTCCGAGGCGTCGTGCGTCATCAGCTGCCAGTGCTGGAAGCATCGGGGGCTCGGCGGGTAAAGGTATCGCTGGTGCCTCTGCTGTCAACGGGCCCTGTACCGAGGCCTCGTCGCTCGGCGGGCTGTCGTCGTGCTCTACTCTAGGAACCCTAGCTGGCTGCTATCGTCGTCCCATCCTGAAAAGGAAACAAGTGCGCCACGGTCAGAATAGTATACCTGGTGAGCTGACATAAGTAATCACGAAGAAAACTTGAAACACACATGCAATCAATGTTTTCGTGCATTATGTCAGAAATCAGAAGTCAGGGTCTTGGTGTATGGATACGTCGGCCGCCGCACCAACACTGGACTCCCTGGACTGATAACCACACTCAATACGCTAAACACGTTTTCTTCACATAGAAGAAAGATCAGAGTCTGCGGTAGAACCGACCACCTCTGATTCCAATTTGTCACGACCCGCCCTCGGGGCCCGTGCCGTGACTACCCCAAGCCCGCCTTCCATAGGCCAGGGGCTGGCGACTAGCACCAAGGCGTAAATCCCAACAAAAAGGGAAGGCATTGCCTTTGAAAAGTAAACAAGCACCACAGAGTAAGAAAGCGAAAAAGTAAACACTAAGTAAAAACTGTACAAGCTGTGCTGGAAGTAAAAGGGGCCGGAAATACAAGCCCAACAGTAAAGTACAACTGAAAGGAAAAACAACAACTGAAAGGGAAAACTGTAGCGTCGAGCCGTCCTCTAGAAATACCACCGGAAGGGTTGGTATAGATAGCCTCCACTGCTCCTCGGGTCCACCTGACCGCTCCGAGTACGTCCCACCCAGTGGTCCACCTCCAGGTACCGTCCTGCTCCGCACGCCTCCACCACGATCAGCGTTGTCCGTCGTCTGCAACCAACACAACGTAGTGCGGGCAAAGCCCGTGCAGGGGTGAGTATAAGCTACTCAGTAGGGACCCCGAGACCCCATAAGGTCTCTCGAAATCCACAAAGGATAATACACAAAGGAAAGATACAATCACGAAGTAAAATCTGACACGGCTTAGGTATATGCCCATACATATACCTAAGTCATCAATTTCCGTTCGGCTCCAACGTCCGAGCCCAAGCACAACCCAGTCCAAATAGGAAAGAAAACATATACCCACACAGGATAGCTCAACACAATCCACAAAGAAGAGTAAACAGTAAATCCACACAGGATAGCTCAACACAATCCACAGAGGAGAGTAACACAAGATTCAGCTCACACAGGTATACTTCTTCGGATGCCGATAAAGATGATCACTGATCCATCTAAGTCGTCGGACCCACGAAGGATCGATAGGTAACTGACCCCCGCAATAACACACACAGTATCGGGCCCACACATAACCTGTAGGCGCTGGCTCACACAGAACCACTGAGCTCGGACCCACACAGGATCGGACCCACACAGGATCGGGCCCACACAGGTCCTGTAGCACTGATCCATGGAGGATCGCTGAGTGCAGTAGTCGTCGCAGTCCACTGAGGATCTCTGCACAGTCGTCGCCGCAGTCCACTGAGGATCTCTGCACGGTCGTCGTCGGAGTCCACGGAGGATCTCTGCACAGTCGTCGCTGTCGAAGTAGCAGTCGCAGCTAGCCTAGGGTTCCCGCACACAGCAAGCTCGTTCGGGAGGGTCTGCTCCACGAGCCGAGAGGCTGATACATCAACTGACACAAAGTCCGAAGTTGATGTATCCAAAAGTTCTGTATCGTCAACAGGAACTCAACGTCGCATACAGCGCGTCAATCGAACGCCCGGTCTGAGAGTTATTGGCATATTCGTCCCAGGGGCCCGGTTGGTTTTTAAGGCAAAACCAACCCGACCACACTCCACCTGCGTCCAAACCTCGGGCAGAGTATTCCAAAAGATCCGTCTCACTTAGAGGAAAACAACAAAGCTGACGGCACGTCAATCGGACGTTCGTAGCTCAAGTTATGAGTGTTTCCGCTCCGAGGGCCCGGTTGGTTTCGTGTACGAACCAACCCGGCCAAACTCAAAGTATTCCAAAACCTTGAGTACGATATACCGAAACGACCGTCTCGATCCAAGGATCGTGTTTCCACTGACGGCGAGTCGTTTGGAGTCTCGTAGCTCAAGTTACGGGTGTTTGAACGAAGACCGTTCGAAGACGGGGGGTACGGGCCCGGTCCGACCCGGTCCGGTCCGGCCAGGGCACGGCCCGGCCGGTCGGACCGGCCTGGCCCGGTTCGGCCGAGTGGACGAACGGACGAGGCACGCGGGGCGCCTCCCCCGCGGCCTGGTGGTGCCGCGGCCCCCCGCGTGGGGCCGCGCTGAGTCAGGACGCGGCTTCAGCCGCGTCCGAGGGCACCGGACCCGCGCGGCCGCGGGTCCGCGGGTGTCGCCGCCGCCGCGCTGAGTCGCGGCAGCGTGTCGGGGCGCCGCCGCTCCCGGATTCCGGCGCCGCCACGCCGGCCACCCGCGCTGCCGGCGAGTTCCGCGGGCCACCGGGATCGTTCTGGTGGTCTGATTCTCTTCCCGTCTGTGCCATTGCTCCTCCCGGGACTCATTCTTCACTGCGGGATTGTCAAACATCCGTTGCGGCACGTTCCGTCGTCGCCCTTCAAATCCGCACAAAACGAATAACGGCGGAGGGTCGTCGGGCCGTGTTCGTTTGGCCCGCACCCTCCATGTTAGAGATAAACAAATGGGAGAATTTTATTCCACACATCAAACAACAATTTTAATAAGATTAAAATTGTTGACAATTCGGTTCTTTAATCTCTTTAAAGAAACATTGACGGGAATAATAAAAAGGGGTAATTCCCATAATAAATCCCTACCTCGTCGATCGTCGCACGCAGGCGTTCTTCGCGGAAAAGCTCGTCGTGGAAGAGAGGGATCATCGCGTCGTCGCGGGGAGGCGTCGCGTCGTCGCGGAATCCGGCGTTGAGTCGGCGAACTCAACGCACCATGAAACAGCCGATTTAATTTAATTAATTAAATCCGTGTTTTTGGTTAAGAACCACAAAGGAGATAAAAAGGAAGGTCCGAGACCCTTACCTCAAGCAGCCGATCGAAGATCTGTCACGGAGGAAGAGACGTCGCAGAAGAATGTTGTCGGCGTTGCGGATCACGGCGTCGCGTCGTCGATTTCCAGGTTCGGCATTCTTCGCGTTCTTCGCGTTCTTCGCGTTCTTCGCGTTCTTCGCGAAGGAGGAAGAAGGAACAAGGATTCTGTCTCAACGAGTAATCCCCCAAAAGGTTTTGGTTGGTCTTATTTTATTAATATGCCAACACACGAAAACAGGTTAACAAACGATTGAATTAATTCGTTGAATTAATTCAACGAAAGAAACAGCCCATTTAATTCACGAAATAAACCGCCCAATTAAATGGTCTGTTAAGATTTTAAGAAACGCGTCTGTTGACTTTTATTAAGATGGGTTTTCGCGGGTGCGTTTCTTAGCGGAAAGAAACGGCGGGCCTCATGCGGGCCCCACCTCACAAATATCTTAACAAGGGGGTAGGATATTTCTGGATAGCATCCTATCCGGTTCAACTCAGTTCAAGTCGTCAATAAGTGGCTTCAAGTGGCTTCTAAGTGGCTTAAGTGAAATAAAATAAAGTTGTCGCAAAATTATTTTATTTCTTAACTTTAAGCCCGAAATTTAAAAACCACACCCGAGAAAACGCAAATCCGGAAGAGGCGTTTCTAAGCGAATATCGGCGCTGCAATTTCATTGGTGCCCTCAGAATTTGATTCCGGGCACCGGTTCAAAAGTTAGAAAAACCCGCTCATCCGTTCACTGAACGTACTCGAGCCAAACTTCGGAAAATGATTCCGGGCACACCGGGCCTCGGAATCAGGTGCCGTCAGAAACTGCGCTCTTGTAAAATTCCAAAGAAAATTAAGAAAAAAAATTTCCTTGAAATTTACGGGTCATTACAGATCTAGTCCTTGAACACGTAGCATCACTGGATGGTGTGACCCAGGGTCTGGTGATAATGGCAGTAGTTAGGGTGATCAGTGAGATGCGCCTCTTCTGGATTCCAGCACATAGGTATCCGCACAATCCACTACTCCAAGGCACTACAGAAGTAACCAGGGACCTGAGCCTCGTCAAATGATTAGGACTGATTCCTTCTGTCTAGAAATGGGTCTCTAGGAGGCTGTCCCTAACGAGGGGTCGGAGGAGAATTCTGAGGAGGTGGAACCTGATTTTCTCACCTAGGTGGTGGTGGTGCATTACACGGAGGTGCTTGCTGATTTTGAGGCAGTTCCTCCTGGGCTGGAAGCTGTGATCGTGGAGGTGGACCCCTATGGGGCTGTAGAGCTAGCCTCACTGGTAGAAACTCTAGCTACCTGGGGTCCTCTATCTGGGCCACAGTAGCTGGCTCGGCTCTGGCAGCTCTCCTTGTAGGGATTACAAGAGGTAGCGGGTGTGCCTGGCTTGCCTGTTGGAGGGCTTCTTCGAGGCACTAAGCCTTGTTTGAGAAGTCCTGAAACCCTCCGGGGTAATTGTGAGTGATCAGAGAAGGAACCAGCTCTGTCTTGACGTTCCCTATGCACATTTTCAGTAATTGCTCCTGAGTCAGTGGCATGTCAAGGGAGTATGTGAGCCCCTTCCACCAGACGACGAAGTCCGCGACTCGATCGTCAGGCCTTTGTTTGCACCTAAAGAGGTCTGTGATGTTCATCTTCTGGGTTGTGGAATTGAACTAGTAGAGTAATTTCCTGCGAAGGTCCTCCCAGCTAGTCACAGATCTGACAGGGAGCTAGTTCTACCAGACAAATGTTGGCCCCTCTAGTGTTTGAACAAAGAAACAGAGCTTGGCGGCCTCCTACTGCGCCAGAGTCCCTAACATAGGCCCACAACTCGAGTTGAAGTGGGCCAGGGGCTGTGGCGGGTCTCCTGTCCAATTAGAGGGGGCATAAGTGGGGTTCCCAAATCTTGGAGGTTCCAGCATATCATCCGCCCATGCTGGGTATGGCTTACCATCCGGTGTGATCGCCACCTGTCGAGTTTCCAGAACCTCTAAGCGGGCGATGAGTGCTTCCATCAGATCATCTGGACGCAGGTTCCTATCTGATGGGGATCCCTAACCAGAAGCGCATTTTCGGGCTATTCAATCTGGTAGTCAAGCTTAGCAGCTTGTGGAGCGGCTGGTGGAGCGACTCTTGGGGCAGTGGGAGAAACCCGAGTGGGATCTCTTGGGTGATCACTCCACTCAGGAGGGTTTGACGACACATATCAGGTCCCCTTTCCATGAGCTCCAGCCTCTCCTCTGTCATCGAACATGGAATGATCGCAGTTGCCCGAGAGAATCTCGTCAAGGGGTAGTTTTTCCTGCCACTGCTGTCCCAGCCTAGGATCACCGTAGTCAGGCCACCGCTCTACAATGCGTTCATCCAGGAGCTCATCGACTAGCCTCTTCTGCTCAGCAAGCTGTTGGCGCAACGTGACCTTCTCCGGATCTTCTTTTGCCTTCTGCACTGAGGCAGATGGGTCAGAGAGCTTCACAACCCCAACGTGTTCTTTACCCTTGATGATATTCTAACTCACTGTTAACGACTCAGTGGGTGCGAGGAGACCTAGGAGGTTCCTCTACTAGAGAGTACTCCTCCCGGATGGGTAGTAGCCTATCCTCAGGGGTGAGTCCCCATCGAGAACTTCCAAACCGTTCCCCTCTCCTGACAGGTCGGCCATGTTGAGAGCTGCTGCCCTCGGGGGCATGCCCCCAAAGACACTTGGTGAGTCGGGCTGCCAGCGAATCACACTGAAGAGAAGGGCAGCGTACGACCCCCATCCATGGACATGCGCATGGGGAGTGGCCTCCTCAATAACTTTTCAGAGTACTTGAAAACTCTGAATGCATTATTGTTAGAGGTTCCTGTGGTGGCCAAGTGATTCGGGATGCCAAACTGCGGGGAGCGTGGCCAGGTCGACCCGACGACATTCCTCACTAATATCCTCGAGATGTGCTTGACTCCCAGGATAAGGCACTTGCTGATGGTGAAGCTGGGAGTGAGTCGCCTGGAGAGTCTGGCGGAAACATTCAATCTCTACCGGGGTGAGTGATTCTGGTATATCAAAATCCGACGCCGCGACCAGCCAAAACTTCTCAAGGAAGTGGCATGCTGCAAGGATGATCTAGAATCTCCATGACTCAGGTTTAGGATCCAGCCCTTGCTGGCCCCGCTAATCAACCGGGAGTGGTTGGGGAGCCGGTAGAGGTTCCGAGGCAGGCCGCTGAGCCGGTGGGCTGGCCGGCAGAGAATACAGTGAGCAGGACGATTGGCCGCCAAATCCCATGTCGTCTTCCAACAGTTGCAATGTCCTGGCTGCCACGTCACGATAGGATAGGCCAGCGAATGGGCCTCCTGTCATGGTGTCGGTGTTTACCGAGGGTGTTCTATGTCGCAGCTCTACCAACATCAAACCCCAAAATAGGTCTATGTCATCTCTAAATGAGGTGGAAGGTTCTTCCAGAGAGGTCAAGAGTGACCGCAATTTTGATCCATGGGGGTACTCCAAGTCCTCGTCCTCCTGGATACACCTTCGGAGGGAGGCGGGGATCATATGGATCACGCATTTCCGGAGTACAAGGCTGACGCACCGCGTCCCTATCCCTTCCCTTAACTTATAGGACTGGGGGGAGGGCTCAATCGCCGAGTCATAATCCGCCTCAGAGTCCGAGAAATGGGTTGTTCTAATTTCTGTCCGGCCTTCCCTGACATTTCTCTTGCGGCAATGACATCCCGCCTTCCTGCCCCTGGGAGGATCCCCAGGGCAAGGCTAATTTCCGTCAAAGAGTCCTCTGGCTGCAATGGTGCTAGGGCAGAGAGGATCGAAGGCTGGGGTGCGAGGAGCACCGGGGCAGATGTCTAAAGGGAAATGGGGAGGACCTCCATGTGGGTGAGTTACCAGACATGCAAAGGCTCCATACTCACGGTCTTCGGTATGGGAAGTGACCCCGTACCCAGTGTAGTGAGTGTGGGAAAGAGCCCCACCCGGGCTGTTTCTGTCACGGGGAATCCCTTTACCTACAGCGAGGGTGGTTCCAGGTAGGCCTCCAGGCTGAGGATGGAAGGAGGGAGGATCCATACCTTCCAGAACGGTTGCACGGAGTAGGCCTTCATGCTGGATGGCACTATCGCGAATTGGTCTATGGTGGCCATTGCCTGTGTCGGTGACCGAGAGAGTCGACCAAACCTGCATGTGGGGAGGTCGGGGCCTCGATCCGGGCCGGGCATGTAACTACCCCTACTCAACGTGTGCGGGGGTATGATGACATGAGTCAGCATTGGATATAGCCACAGTGGTTTCTAATGTTGATGCCCTAGGGAAGGCATCCTCTTTTGATCGTGCCCAACGATGGCGTCAGGTCAGATGGGTTGGAGTCGGTGGTGCAGGCACATGTATTGCCTACGCCTCAGCTCGGGGAATCACGCGGTGGTGTCGACGTGGCCTGGCGAGGGCCCTAACCATGAACCCTTGAAGTGGACCTCTGGTCGTGCCAACACGGACATCCCCTACCCCATCGACGTAGGGAAGGGATGTGTCGAGGCATTTCATGGATAGGCTCCCGAAACTGTTGAACGTCGGGGTGGAAAGTAGAATCTCCCTACGCGGCCCTTGGGGGAGGAGATGGAAGTGAGGCTCAGCTACCTCGAGATCCAAACGGGCCATGTCCCTGGTCGGGATGACCCCTTCCTCCTCATACATGCACACAAGGTCATTGATCACCCTTCGTTGGATAGTCTCTGATTGAGAAAGGGGGCGTGAGCACCCGACAGTCACGAAGGTCAGATCAACTGTGGAAAAGGTGGAACCACGTGCGGTGGTCACGTCGGTACTTCCCCTGCCCCTCCGCCGGTGGGCAGGTGGTGATCGAGCTCTGGATGCAGCGGTCTAATTCTTGAAGGAAGGGAGATGAACCCATTAACACTAATAGGAAAAGAAATCTACAACCAACAGCCCAATGCCATTCCGTCTTCTGTGGCTGGTAAGAGGGATCCACGCTAACAATGTCCCAGAATGGAGTGTTCAACATCTCGACTACCCCAACCCCTGGCGGGTTTCACGTCCTGGTGTTGGGTGCCTAGACCTGGTGACATGATATTCTTCTGACACCCCAAACGCTACCTGTCTCCATATTGAGGAGAAGATATTCACGTCGGGTTCACCATTTTCTATTTTTGGCGCTTTTGCCAGGGCGCGTACACACATCCGCCACACAGGGGAGGACGCGCGGCTTGTGGCCCCACATTCCCGCTTTTTAAAGGTGGGCGGAATCCGTTCCTTGTCCAGGGAAATATGCTCCATGATCGAAACCGGGATGAGAGGATGTCATTTCTTCCTTCCGTGGATTCCTCCTCGGAGCTCGTCACCTAGTCCGGGTCTCCCTAATATATTTAAGACATATTCATGAATCTCATTCCCGGTGCCATGTCTTTATGGGAAATAGTTAATTATGATGCTTCTGTCGAGACGCTCCAAGGGGTCTGGTCGGGGAAGCAACCTTTGGTGAGGAGAATGGTCACGCTAGGGCATCGTTGGCGTGTCTTGACATTGGGGGATTGGCATGTGTGTCTTCGGTCCCTTATTATAGGGATTCTCGAGGGTGTGGAAGCCCAAGGCATCCCATGTCGAACGCGGGGAACTGCATGCCATAGGAATTTATCTGAGGTTTTCCTCAGCTTCCCATGTTTATCATAGGGTATACCATGAGTTTAACGTCTTGCGGAGATGGATCAGACTGATCGGAACACTGAGGGTGGATCAGATTGAAGAACCCCCTAGGGGGAACACCGATGTTGGGGCCAACACGTGGGTGAATTCCTGGATATTGTGGAGAGGAATGAGGTGGCATGGTTCCACCAGGATGTGGCGGCCTGGGTAGGAATCAGGATGGGTGATGAAGTGAAGGGATTGAACCTTATGGGGCTTCCTACATACCCCCTTGTCAGGGAATGAAACTCCACATAGTTCGATGATACGGTGGGACACCTGAAAAAGGAAACCCGTGAGAATGAACGCATGGATGGGTCCTAGAGGGAGTAAGGCCTCTAGACCGGGGCATGAGCCTCCCGAGGCACGTGGGCTCGAGGGAGAGGTCAGGATGGGACATGGATGTTGGATACGATGCTTACGCTCAGAGGTGGCCCATAATTATGGATATGGGGCTTACGCTATGAGGTGGCCCACAATGGTGGTTGGTGAACTGAAACTAACTGGTCGAAACAACTAAGTGATGCGATTGAACCACTTAGAGGCTACCTATGTACCATGCCTTAGCCCGGATCAAATTCCATGTAGTTTAAGCATACAGTTTAATGTCATGCGGGGTGACATACCATTTAACGTCATGCGGGATGAGGGCATACAGTTTAACGTCATGTGGGATGAGGTAGAGAGTTTAACGTCATGTGGGACGAGGCAGACAGTTTAATGTCATGCTGGATGGGGTAGACAGTTTAACGTCATGCTGGATTGCATTTGGGGCTTACGCTCGGAGGCGGCCCATGGAGTTGGCGAACCGACGTGAAGAAGTCAGAACAACTAGGTGGTGGGCTTGAACCTCATGGAGGCTTCCTATGTACCATGCCTCATCACAAATCAAAGACCTCGTAGTTCACTGGGATGGTCTTATGCTCTGAGGTGGCCTATAATAGGATGTCATGGTCGATTGTCACTCTAAGCTCACGTGAGTCATTCTTAGTGTGAGAAACAATAGGCAGTAGGGACCAAACGATCACGTCGCAAAGGGTGCGTCCATGAGAAGAAAAGAGGGGATTACACGTTGAGCGGCCCATGGTTCTGGGACTTACTCTAGGATGGAGGCCCGAAATGCGACAAAGCGCAGAGGGACAGGGATTTGGAACCGAATAAAGGAGATTCCTTGTTCCCTATCATGCCCTCCCCTAGCCTTGGCGGTGGGGAAGTATAGAGGTGCATGGGTTCTACCTTCCACAAGAGAGGCTTGGGGATTACGCTCTAAGGTTGCCCTTCCCCCATTGAAAAACTCCACTATGAGAGGGAGGATATCATCCCATGTGAGGGTGATTCCATTCCCATGGAGACGAGCGGTGTAAAGAATGTCAAAGCCGGGGGGACCCTGCGTGCGAGGCACGGGGTCAGATCACAGTTTAATGTCATGTGTTGAGGAAGAGGTGCTTGGAAGTTTAACATCCTATAGCTCAGACGAGGTGGGTTCTCTCCACACCCCTAGGGCTTACATGACTGGTACCCTCTGCTCCTTGTGGGAGGGAAGGCATCAGCAAGGCCGTATATAAGGGGGGTCGCAGGGCGAACCATTGAGGGGTCCACGTTAGCATGGCTATGCAAAGAAGCAATAGCCTTTAGCGTGCCTATGAGAAGGAGCATGAGGCAAAGAAATGAAACTGGAAACACCGCCCAAGGGACCTTGAGGTTACCTCGTACAATCCTGGAAGGCTGTATGGGAAAATAGCACATAGCGCACATGCCTGGTACAGAGGACATCGAGCACCTATGCAGGGAGGCACCTGAGGGGCGTCATGGTGAGGGGTCCTGGGGATTGCGTGCAAAGATAAGATTTGGGCACAAAACACCAGGATGGTGCATAATTGGGGCAAGTGGATTGCGCGCGGCTAGGAGGATCACGCGCAAAGGAGGTGAATTGCGCGCGAGTGGCAATGGCCGAATCCTAAGCCAAGGCCGCACTCCGTGAAGGGATTGCACACAATTGGAACGTTTTACACACAATGGAAGAAATTGTGAGAAATGGAGGAACCCTAAAGGGTTGGAACTTTATTTAATCTAGTGGGATTGCATTCAAAGGTGAATCCAGGGGCAAGGTTGCGTGAAAAGGGGTCAATACCTGAAAGCCATTTTTCACGCGCGGAAGTCCTATTTCGCGCACGAGAGCCATTTCAAATTCCGCAACCTAGAAATGGAAGGGGTATCCTTCTATTTATAGGCCTCCAGCATCTCAGAATCTAGGCGGCACGTGAAATTTTGTGCGCTGGAGACGGCGGCGCGAAAACGGGAACCGCGCGGGTGCGGGCGCGCAAAAAATGCGTGCCAGGCTGTGGCCCTTTCATGAATCTCGGACTCCTTTCGCACATCCAACCATTTTTCACACACTTCATCCTTTATTTCTCTCAACACTCATAGGCCCTCCATACTAGGTCTCCCGGTCCGAATATGACTTTGCTTTTTCATTTCGAAACTCTCCATAGGAATTACGGACCTTTTCGGGGCTACCCTTTTCCAACACTACTAGAAATTAATGTTATAGCCACGGACCTATAGCCACAGTTTTATTAGTTTGTGGCTATATCTTCTTAATTTCCATGGTTTAATTTAATTACCGTGGTCATACTGTGTGTTTTATTATTTGGTATTGAGGTCCCCCGATTCACTACTCTTGCGCTCCTCCCGACTTCTTCTCCTCCCCGCTTCTTCTCCTCTTAGCAACTTCTCCTCCCCGACCTCACATGACCATGTTTCGCTCCTCCCCGACCTCGCCTAACTGCTATGCCCTACTCCCCCGATGACTTCTCCTCCTCGATGTTTTCTCTTCACTGCGACACCCTCCTCCCCGAGGAATTCTCCTTCCCAACCTCTCCTCACTATCTTCTCCTCATCGCAGCGCCCTCCACTCCGACAAACTCTCTCACTACAGAGCCCTCCTCATGACGACCTCTATCACAGCGGCAACCTCATCCCCGTAGACCTGTCTCACAATGGCACCCTCCTCTCTAACGACCTATAACTGCGGCGCCCTCCTCCTGGCTTCCAGTCCACACAGGTATTTTATACCATATTATTTCATCAATGTTTTGATTTTAAGGTTATACTGTGATTTGAATTTCATGTGATGGTTATTTAGAATTCCCGTACTCTTGTATTTATAGAAGACATGGGTTGAGTATGAGTAGAAATTGACGACATATTGATGTGATGATATTGAAAATATAAGGGAACCATACACAGTGATGGTGATATAATAATTATTGATAATAAAATATATGTGTTTCTTGTGTTCATATATATGGATTCTAGTTCGTAGAAATCTTCCAACGTAACCATACATAGTAATATGATTACTGGGAATCAAATTTCAACCCTCATTATGATGTGTTCTCTACCGACAAGTATTTTTAAAGGGTTATACCTCATGAACTTAATAGATATCCCCTATTACACTGAATTTATTTGAATGGATTCGATATACTGGATGATGTCTACAATCCTTCACATGGTTAGAATCATTCATCTTACTGACTATCATATCCCCATGATTTGATTCAAACAATGATTTCTAAAGACACTCAATTTTTTGTACCACTACTCCATTGGTTATCCTACATGTTTGTTAACTCCCCTCGAGATCTAGAAGGTTTAAATATTTTCCACCAACCAGTTGGTCAAATTTATTTGACCACACACATCTCCTCCTTGAATTCACTTACAAGTGGTTGGATCTCTAAGTGGGACTTATGATGTAGAGGTAACTTCTCCGATGAATGTGCATGAACTTTTTAGGTTAGGAAGATATGATCATAATTCTTGGACCAGTTACTTGTTATCTATCTTTATGAGGTAGTATGGACTTCTCATTTCATCATGTATCATCAATCAAAACATAATTAGCTAATTATCCATTGGTTTTCTAGAACTAGTTCCTTCCTTTTATTCCATGTAAAAGTAGGGATTGATGTTTGGGATTTTTATTGATATGGTGGAATACCTCCTATTTCGAAGATGTATGTAGAAAATCTTCCAGTTAAAGATGTTTGGGATAACACCTCACAAGATTTGATATTGGAAAGGGATTTTCTCACCATTGTTAAGGATAATTTAAGGAAGGATCTGAACTAATAGTCACGTGTTTCTTTTAAGGATTGGATGAATATATTTATCTACCACAATATGTCTTTACCAACTATTATACATCCTCATTGATGTTTTTGTTAATAGGTTCACGATAGAACAAGATTTTATTAGGCCATCCTTGAAGATAAGGAGTATACCACATGGGGATAATGACTCAGACTAAAGGTATC
Source organism: Viscum album (assembly GCA_963277665.1). Lineage (NCBI taxonomy): Eukaryota > Viridiplantae > Streptophyta > Magnoliopsida > Santalales > Viscaceae > Viscum > Viscum album. Next base: position 183,834,132 of record OY728133.1, on the reverse strand, counting down.
CCCATGCCTTCCACTGGAGGGGTTTATAACCATGTTTTTTGAATAGATGGATTTTCCTACATGGGGATACATTATTGGGAATTCAAGTAATAATATTGGTGATAGTAGCACAATTGAGATATGGGTGCCTTCTTAATCTAGTAATGATGACTCTTGGAGACCATTATCAATTCCACATTCATATTAGGTAAGGAAACATACCTTACTGGATTGGAGGACCCTTCCAGTTCTTATTTGGATAGATATGAGAGCATTTTTTGTGTTATATATATTATAACACTAAAGGGATCCTTGATGATTTGATATATTCTCAGATGTTGAATTTTTCAAGGGGTGGGGTGACACGTCCTTATGAGGTTATTGGAATGTTGATGAAAAATTATCATTTCAACTTCATTCCCTATCATACACCGTCCGGAATAATTTTCGATAATGGAAGGGGATCTCTGGATGAGAGGCCACACAATATTTATCTATAGGATGGGATTCTAAAGGATCCTTAGAAATGATAACTATATACAATGAATATTCCCCCTATTAGTTTTCTCTCCAGTTTGTTTGCATTCAAAAAGTTTCTCCTTTCCCTTAATATGCCATGAGAGTCGAAAAACATCCTGGACTTATCCACCAAATTCGTCTTATATTGTCATGTGAAGACAAATATGTTGAGATTATTCTTTCACTGGTCAATTCACCTATCTTCAAGTCTTATGACTATGCCCAGGTTTGGGTGGAAGATTATCTGGTTGGTTTATTGAATCGACTGATCCATTAGGTAGACAAGACATGTGCTTCACTGAACCCCTTATCTTTAGTAGCAATGGAGTTTACTAGGGACTTAGGTGAGCCACGAAGGAAGTGTTATCATCATATAAATGAACATCCCGTTAGTGGGAAACATTTTTTGAGGGGGATGGTCCCTTAATAACATTGATGGAAGATGTTTCAATTGCGAGGATAGAACATAAGACTTATTCTCTTGATTCTCCATCTTCTCAGATAATCATTCCTACTTTTGGCATACCCACCCAAGTGTTTACAGAAACTCATGTATCATGAAGGAATATCTGGTATAAAAGCCATGCCCTAATTACTGAGACTCCCTTGTAGGAGTTATTTGGCCAATAATAACATGTATTCTTGCTTTTTCACGATATGGGGGCAGGTGTATTTTATTACCAACCATTGTATGATATCAAGATAAATTTTTTCCTAACCGTACAAAAATTGTTCAAAAATGATGGGAACTTTCTTAGTTTTGATAATGGGAATCCCCTGGCAGAATTAATAAGGGAATCTTCAAAGGATCTTGAATAGATACATTAGAGAATATATCAGATGCATTCCCATATAGATGATCTAACCACTCAGATAACAAAATACGAGGACATCATATCCCGCTTAAATTATAATATTTTGACTTCATTATCATTATTAGAGACTAATCTAAATAAATATTAAGAGATTTCATATATTATCATGATTATTCATTTATATGATTGTTTTGATTCCATCCCTATTTGGAGTAAATCATACTATATTTGTTATAAGAGGACAAGAAGATCTCAAATTTTTAATAGTAAAGACGATAATTCATTCCCATATTCATATATTTGGATTTATTATCAATAAAGTTTATATGGAATCATTGAATTTTGAAATGAAATAGGTATTGACAACAAATCCAAAGTGGGATATTGAAAAACACAATTGATTTATTGAATTTTAATTTTATATTAACAATTTTATTCAATGAAAATTTAGGTATTTTTAATTATGTTTATTTTTGAACTATTTATTATGTCAAAGTCATTCTATAATTACACTAGGTGAAGTGCACCTTGTGTTCAACATTTTAAAATGGAATATTAATATTATATATGATCATAATTATGTTGTTTTGTATTTGATGGTGAGAAATGGATTGATATTGTATTCAATATTTAGAATATGATTTAAAAAAATAGTGATCCTTTATTAGAAAATGCGGTCAACCATAGGCCAACCAAGGACGACCACTTCTTAGGAAAGAAATAATGTTTAATCACCCAGCCCATTGTTGCCAGTGAGAGTGAATAACACTCACAAGGAGTGCCTAAGGATTGAGGAATTTATAGTTCCGGCATGGATGTGCTTTGGTTTGATCACGTATGAGGAGTGGGTATGTGGTATAACATAGGTAGGAATGGCCATATAAATCCCATAGTGTGTGAATGTGTATCAATGTGTCAACCCCAATTCTAGCTCGAATGTAGGTAGACACACCTATGTATTATGAAGGAGTAGCAGCCCGATCGTATTATTGATTTTGTAAATGTTCTATGTGGAACACTTTTCATCCACTTAAAATGTTGCATAGATAACTCCATTTATTTGATTTGTTTTATTTGAGAAATCTGGTCAAGATAAAAAGTTGTATTCTTTCTTGAGCTACATCGGTGAAGCTTAAATACACAGTTCATCATGTCATAATGATTAGTGATCAAATTAATCTCATCAAATCCTAATAGGGGATGAATATGGTTGTATGAATCCACAAATTAATAAACTGAAGTTAATGGTGTGTTTTATTATTAGAAATAGTGAAGAGAAAACGGTGGAAGTGATATTTGTATTACAAATATGGTGTATTTCATAATTGAAAATATTTTAGTGGAGTGGTTCATATATATTATAGGTGGTGAACATATGCAGTGGGGATAATTCAGTGGAGTATTATCCATTAATACCCCAACATGCTCTTTTCTTGGGTAAAAACAGTCAGGATATCCAACAAATAATTTGGAAGATTAGAGAGTGAAATAGGGAAAACAAGAAAGGTCAATATTTGTGTATGGTTTCTATGAATACATAAATATTATTTCTATACATTCTTGTTTTCATTATCATGGTTTGATTACACAATCCAGTGTATGATCCACACTATATTTCAGGAGGGACGTGAAGTAGTTTCCACATATACATCTATTACCTGAGGTATATAAGTGTGAGCTTAGTTGTGTGATAGGGGGAAGGAAGAGACAACATTTATTCTATTATTCCATAACTGAATGTTAAAATAAATTTATCAGATTAAATGTAACATTATAAATTCATGAGTTTTCGGGATGGAGAAAAATAGTGACATTATTGTTAATCAGTTAGTTAGGTGAGGAGTACAAGAAATAAAATACATAAAATAATATGCATGAATGAGTTTTTTCATAGAAATGAAAGTAATTAATTCATTATAAGTGAGTATATTGTTAATTTTTGTATTTAAATGTATTAAATTGAAGGGGGTTCATTGTTTCTTACATTAATGTGGTTTCAGAAAAGACCATGTGATATATTTTTCATAAATATTGTGTTGTGCTTTGAGACTAATCTGGGTGTTGTATCAAAGGATTTCAAACATGAGAATTTAGTGATTAAGTGAGGCTAAAACATTAGGAGAAGAAATAATATTTTCCTTATCATGGTTTCCCTTACCCAATTGATCATACACAAGTGATTAAAATTACTAAAAAAATCCACATAAAAGGTTTGTTTCTGTTGAATGTATTTGAAGTTTTACATTAGAAAATAAAATATAGAAATCTAATTGAGGAAGATCATGAAACCATCATATAACTGATCAAGATAAGAAGAATGACCTTGTGAATAGGGGGACAAGTTATTGAAGAGGATCAACACTGGGGGTTATAACCATTCAAATGTTTTGGGTCTAACAAAAGGAGGAAAAATAGTTGAATCATGGGGGTATAATTAGGAACAAATGGAGTATTAACTAATAGGGTATAACCTGTTGATTCATAAACCATTATAATTAATAATAAAATTATAATGGATAATCTATAACTGGGGTATGTATAACTAGTTTTAGTAAAGGGTAAGGGTTAGTATTGAAAAATATAATTTTTTTTGTTATATTTCATTTACTTTTTCATTTCATATTGAGTCCACTCATATTAATAGGTGATAGAGGTCCAAAATCAGAAGGGGGCAGGGGTAGGGGGTAGGTCTGTAGGGTAGGGGGCAGGGGGAAGGGGTCAAGGGGAGGGTGGAGGTGGGTAGAGGAAGGGGGCAGGGGGCAGGGGGGAGGTTTTCAGAGTAGGGGGAGGGGGTAGGGGGCAGGGGCAGGGGGTGGGTGGAGGGGGCAGGGGGGAGGGGGGAGGGGGGAGGGGCAGGGGGAGGGGGGAGGTTGGGGGTAGAGGGCAGGGGGATGTTTGCGGAGAAGGGGTAGGGGGAGGTCTACAGGGCAGGGTGGAGGTCTGCAGGGTAGGGGGAGGGGAGGGGTTAGGGTGGAGTGGAGTGGGGGGGGTCTGCAGGGCAGGGGTAGGGGTGGTCTGCAGGGGGGTCTGTAGGACACCTATGTTGCGACTACTGATAGTGAAAAATATCATCAACTCTCTTCACATTCACACATTGATGAGATTCTAGACAAATAAGCAGTTCCGAATCTTGTTTGAAATATGAAAATGGATGATATTAGCAAAACAGAACTCATGAAAGATGATGGTGAAGGTATGGAACTAAAATAGACACATACAACCGGCATCACCTGCTATGGATGAATTCACCACTTAAAAACTAGGTGACCAATATGGGGAATCTGATCACATAAAACTATAAATAGAATGAATAGTGATAGGGAAGGCAACATAAAATAAACAAATGAAACAAGAAGAGGTCTCAACAGGTATGAAAAATAATCATAGATCTATTAACCCTTCAAGGACTTTTCAGGGAAAAAATGCAGCAACACCTAAAGAGAATTATACCAAGAAATTAAGAAAATCCAAGTAAAGAAAAAATTCTGGAGGTAACAAAAACAAGGGGCTTATCCCCAAAAATAATTATAAATGAATATTTTATACTGGAACTGTCAGGGTATTGCTAACCCTGACACCATCACAACATAAAAAAATTCATATTTTACTCATAAACCGATGCTTATTTCTATCTCTGAACCTAAAGACACTTTTACTTCTGGATTTAATAGTATTGAAAAATATAGTTATACTTTTATAGGAGAAACTTCAAATAATAAAAGTTGTGATTATTTGTGGGTCTTTGAATATATCTCTATAGATAAGATTCATATTGTGGATGATGATTCTCAGCCTTTGACGTGTGAAATAAACTTGCATGATAATACTTTCTGATGTACTTTTGTGTATGCCTGCAATAAATATGAAGACAGAATAACCTTGTGGCACAATATATCCTCCCTTAAAAACACTATTCAAGTTCCCTGATTCATTATCGGTGATTTCAATGTTATCCTAGGAACTAGTAAAAATCTAGGGCCCTTTCACTCAAACACTTCCATTAATGATTTTAATCACTATATTGATGATAATAACCTTGTAGATATTAATCTGGTAGGGGCTAAGTATACCTAGTATAGAAGACAAAACAATATAATTTTAACAAGTAAACATGACAGAGCTTTCAAAAACGTCAAATCTCTTGATAACTGGAATACCATCTCTAGTATTACATTACCTAGGATTAATTCTGATCATCATAAGATTTTGGTGAGCCTCAAGACTACATACAACAAACCTATTATTCCTTTTAGATTAAACAATTCCTGGAACACTGTGGAGGATTGTAATAAAATTTTAAAAGACACTTGGAATTCGATCAATTCGAATTATGCCTTTGTCTGTCCAGGGGGTGTCCAAGAGTGATGGGGGCTGTCTATGGGGGTCTGTCAGGGAGGGGGGTCTATCCTAGAAGGAGAGTGGGGGTGTCCAGGAGGGGGTATGTCTAAAAGTGAGAGTATGGGACTATCCAGGGGGCATTGGGGCTATCCAAGGGGGATGGGGGTTGTCCAGGGGGTGTCCAGGAGGGATTGGGGTTTGTCGAGAGGGGGAGGGGCAGGGGGTCTGTCAGGAAGGGGGGTCTGTCCAGGGGGTGGGGTCTGTCCGGGGGTGTGCGCAGGGGGGTCTATCTAGGGAGGGGCTGGGTGGGAGGTCTTTCTAGGAAGGAGGGGGTGTCTTCTTAAATATATCATTTGAAACTCAGTAATTTACAATGTCATTTTCTTATTATTTATTGTTATCTAATGAGGAATAGTATTATGGGAATTTGATGTTGATTTTGTTTCTTTTTAGGTACTTCAATTAAAATATACAGCTTGAGTTAAAAAATATAAGAGGTTTGTTGGATCATTAAAAAGATGAAAACTGCATCATATCATTATAGGGGAGTAATTAATTTGGTTTTTACTTGTTTAGAACAATTCATTCATGCTGCCACTTATTGTAACTCTTGAATGTGTGTAAAGTTGAGTATACCCAGTGGGGGAGTAGAAACATTTAGTTAGAAAGCTCCAAGAACCGAAGTGGATGGTTTGGTTCCACCTTGATGTAGGATCCCTCTTCTAGCCTCTTTAATTCAAGAATTCTTTAAATTGAATTTAGATTATTTCTTAATTCTCCTAATTATATTGAATTTCATATCTTGAATAAGTTTTATTTAATATAATTGTTTCATTTGATATATAATGTCGTGTTTTTATAATAAAACCCCTCCAAAGGAGGTGCGCTGTCTGCAAAAACTCATAGTGATAGTTATGTTTATCTGGTTGCTTAAATTATTGCATTTGATTTGTGCTGAATGAGTTTTAGAATAAATGTTAAATATAATTAAATGAATTGTATGACAAATCAATTCCATGATTTTATAATAAAACCCCTCCAATAGAGGTGCATTGTCTTCTAAACCAAATAGTAGTGATAGTTATTTGTATCATGTGTAGATTTGGATTGAGTCTTTCATATGCCACTTTTTTGTGTTTGTTTTGTGGCCAGATAGTTTTGTTTCTCTTTGAATAATATAAATTATGTTATCATACTCATTTAACTCAAATGACATTGTCTGAGTATCCATAATCCTTTACCATGACACTTTCCATTTCACGATTTGAATATTATAAACAGAATTTCCATGTTTAGGCAAAGCGAATGAATTTGTAAATGGTTTGTGTAGGGTGTTTGATTCTTTTCTGTCATTTTTTTTCCTTAGACATTGTGTCATTATGCCACTCGCAACAACCTTCTCTGGAAATCACTTGTTATAGAATATTAAATACTTGATCTGTTCTATCATCTACTGGCTGGGTGACGGTCTGAATTTTTTCCCACCTCCTCCCGCTCCCTTAGCTCTTGGATGGAAGATGCTACCCCGGGGATGTCGTAGGACCAGGCCAACAAGTTGTGGTCACACCATGGTCACACCGCGGTCACGCCGTGGTCACGCCGCAGTCACGCTGCGGTCACACCACGGTCACAGAGTGGTAATGATGTGATTTGGACCTTCTTTAGGATGACACCCCGCATCGGTTCACAGTGATATTATTCCTTGATTCTTGTGATCAATGTTGAGACTAACTAATCACAACTTCTGTCGGCGGGGCAACGACCGGAATGTTTCCCCACCACCTCCTACTCCCTTCGCTCCTGGCCGGAAGATGCTACCCTGCGGATGTCGCTGGACTGGGCCAACATTCCACGGTCATCACGCAATCACGGTGCCATCACATCGTGATTTGGCCCTGCTCCAGCACGACACCCTGAGACAGTTCGTAGTGATAGTATCCCATGATTCTAGTGATCAATGTTGAGACTAACTAATCACAATTTCTATCAGCGGGGCAATCAGCAGAATGTTTCCCTACCTCCTCCCACTCCCTTATCTCATGACTGGAAGATGTTGCCCTGTGGATTTCGTTGGACCAGGCCAACACGCTACGTTCATGCTATGGTCTCAATGCGGTAATGCCGTGATTTGGCACCACTCCAAGACGAAACCCCATGGCGGTTCGCAGCGATAGTATTCCATGAATATTTTGATCAATTTTGAGACTGAGTAATCACAATTTTTGCCGACGGGGCCACGATCGGAATGTTTCCATGCCTCCTCCCGCTCCCTTCACTCCTGTCCAGAAGATGTCGCCCTGCAGATGTTGCTACACTAGGCAAACAAGCCACGGTCATGCCCCGGCCACGCCACGGTCAGGCCTTATTTTGGACGTGGTCCAGGATGAAACCTCATGGAAGTTCGTAGTGATAGTATTCCATGATTCTTATGGTCAATGTTGAGATTGACTAATCACAATTTCTGTCGGCGGGGCGACGAATGGAATTTTTTCCCACTTCCTCCCGCTCCTTTCGCTCCTGGCCGGAAGATGCTACCCAGTGGATGTCACTGGACCGGGGCAACACACCGTGGTCACGCCGCGGTCATGACGTAGTCATTCTACGGTCACGCCGCGGTCATGACGAAGTCATGCTACGGTCACGCCGCGGTCATGCCGCAGTCATGATGCAGTCACACCGCAGTAATGCCCTGATTTGGCCCTACTCCAGGATGAAACCCCGCAGTGGTTCACAGTGATACTATTCCATGAGTCTTGTGATCAATGTTGAGAATGACTGATCACAATTTCTTCCAGTAGGGCGATGACCAGAGTGTTTCCCTACCTCCTTTCGCACCCCTCGCTCCTGGTTGGAAGATGCTGCCCTGCAGATGTCACTAGATGGGGCCAACACGTCGTGGTCACACCGCAGTCACGCCGTGATTTGGACCTGTTCCGGGACGACACCATGTGGCAGTTTGCAGTGATAGTATTCTGTGAGTCTTGTGATCATTTTTGAGACTGACTAATAACAATTTCTGTCGGCGGGGCGATGAACGGAATGTTTCCCCGCATCCTCCTGCTCCCTTCACTCCTGGCTAGAAGATGATACCCCGCAGATATCGTTGGACCGGGCCAACATGCCGCGGTCACGCCGCGGTAATGCCTTGATTTGGCCCTGCTCCTGGACGACACCCTGTGGTGATTTGCAGTGATAGTATTCCAGGAGTCTTGTGAACAATGTTGAGAATGAGTAATAACAATTTCTTCCGGGGGCGATGACCGGAATGTTGCCCCGCCTCCTCTCGCTCCCTTCGCTCCTGGATGGAAGATGTTGCCCCGCAGATGTCACTAGACTGGGCCAGGACGCCGTAGTCACGTCGCGGTCACCCTGTGATTTGGCCCTACTCCAGGACAAAACCCCTTGATAGTTCGCAATGATAGTATTCCATGAGTCTTGTGATCAATGTTGATACTGACTAATCAAAATTTCTGTCAACGGGGCGATGGCCATAATGTTTCCCCACCTCCTCCCGACCCCTTCTCTCCTGGACGGAAGATGCTTCCCTATGGATTTTGCTGGACCGATCCAACACATCACCGTCACAGTGCGGTCACGCCATGGTCACACTGCGGTCACGCCGCGGTCATGACGTGATTTTGGCCCTACTCTAGGATGACACCATGCCGCGGTTTGTAGTGATAGTATTCCATGAGTCTTTTGATCAATGTTGAGACTGACTAATCACAATTTCTGCCAGCATGGGTGGTGCAAGGGGGTCCATCATGGGGGCCTTCTGTCCAGGGGGTCCAGCAGTGGGGGGGGCTTCTTTCTAGGTGGTCCAGTAGGGGGGGTTCTCTCCAGGGGGTCCAGCAGGGGGATGCTATTGTCCAGGGGGGTCCAGTAGTGGGGGGGGGGGTTCTATCTAGGGGGGTCAAGCAGGGGGGCTACTGTCCAAGGGGTTCTACCAGGGGGGAAAGGGGTGTGAAAGGGGTGCAAAGGATGTTGGGGGGGGGATGATGTCCACGGGGGTGGTTTTTTATGAAATGGGAAGAGGACTTTGTTTATGTTCAGGGGTATTAGAAAAAAAAAGAACGTTGTCGGAATTATCATAAATAATGCATGCACTGTCCTCCAGTGCTCGCTTTTTCTAGCTATGATCTCTTCGCAGTTGTGTTGGTGTTGTCCAATAGCAAACAAAGGTCTCACAGTTTGTCTCTCTCCTTGATTGGGTACTCACAAACATCTTCCAAAGTAGTCCACTGACTGCATATTCCTCAAATGACTATATGGCTTGACAAAAGAAGATATAACAGCCTTCCTGCCCATATCATAACTAAAGATCCATCTTTTACTTATATGTGGTAAGCATAATATTCCCTCACTTCTAGAAATGAGAAAGATATTTATGGGATTGACTAAATATACAATTTATTTGAAATTCTAGTCTAATTTGATCATTAGGTTGTCACCTTGATGAAGAATAATGTGACATTATTGAATGATGTCCACATTGAGATGGAATCAAGAACAAGATTCATGGGCATGTGTTAATTATATAAGAGAAATTGTAGGCTTCATGTTTCCTAATCCAGTTGGACCGAATGCTTGTGGCTTGCAACTGTAGAAATGCGGACTTCGGAGTCAACAGTACTGTAGCACTTTTGACTTCCAACCGGCAGCCACTGTAGCACTTTTGACAAAGGTGGTCATCGTTCACTCTAGTGATACAGACATATTTTTCAGAATAATGATCATCTTCTCCATTTTTTAGCCCATTTTCGGGATAGGGTTACCACTGAAAAAACTTTTGTAATTTGTGCTCTGGAATTAGTGAAGTTCTGCCTCTCTATGGACGTATGGTTTTTCCCAAACCACATAAATTTGTGTGTCCTATGTCTATTTTCTTTCTGCATTCCGATTTCGTTTCTCATTTATGTCATTGCACCTCTTGACGATTCTGCAAAAGAAATTTGGATTGGGAAATGAAAACCATAAAGATATGTTTTAAACTCCCATCCTCCAATTTCAATGAAAGGTTCTATCATTAACAATCTTGTGGTGACATGATGATTGCCTTGAAAAATTAGGCATGTGAGACAAGGATCATGACTATCCTTGTATATTCTAACACAATGGTCTTGAAGTAAACCTATAGAAAAAATTTGATGAAACAACGATGAATTAATTATCCTTCAACATATAAAGGATGAGTATCAATGGGAATCAACTTCAGGGATTAGTAAACCTGTTTAGAATTTCATATCCATAAAAAATTATATAATGTGTAACATAGGGGGAGGGGGTTGAAATGTGTTCTGTTTTATTTTTTTTCTTTGATTTTAAATTGCATGGCAATGTGTATTAGCATTCCAGGGGGTGTCCATCCAGGGGGGGTGCAACGTGTTCTGCTTTAGTTTTTGTCTTTGATTTCAAATTGCATGGCGTAATGTATTAGCATTCTAGGGAGGGTGTGTCTCATGGGGTGGGGGAGTCCAGGGCTTTATAAAGGGAGGTATGTCTAAGAGGGGGGGGGGCTTTGTAATCTGTTCTATTTTAGTTTTTTTCTTTGATTTCAAATTGCATGGCCAACTGTATTAGCATTACAGGGGGTGTTTTTCCTGGGGTGGGGGTGTCTAGGAGGGAGGGGGAGGGGAAGTGTCTAGGGGGTCCAGGTTGGGTGTATGTCCAGAGGAGGGGGTTGTCCAAGAGGTAGGGAGAGTCACTAGTGGGTGTTTGTCTAGTGGAGGGGGTGGCAGGGGGGAGGGAGGGGTGTCCAGGAGGGGGAGAGTGTCCTGGAGGGAGGGCTGCTTTGCAATGTATTATGTTTTAGTTTTTGTGATTGATTTCAAATTGCATGTTCTACTGTATTAGCATTACAGGGGGTGTCTGTCCAGGGGGGTGTCTAGGAGGGAGGTGGGAGGGGAGTGTCTGGGGGGTCTATGGGGGGTGTCTGTCTAGGAGAGTGGGGGATGTACAAGAGGGATGGGGAGTCTCAAGGGGGTGTCTCTCCGGGGGAGGGGTGTGTCCAGGGGGGTGTCTTTTAAGGGAGGGGGAGTGTTCCGTCTAGGGGGTGTCTATCCAGGGGAGGGGGTGTCTGTCCGGGGGAGGGGGTGTCTGTCCGGGGGGGTATCTAGGGAGGTGGGTGTCCAGGTGTATTTGTCCAGGGAGGGGGTGTTCTGTCTAGGGGATGGGGTGGGTCTGTCTGGGGGTGGGGTGTCCAGGGGTGTCTATCCGGGGGGGGGGGTCTATCTTGGGGAGGGGGTGTCCAGGGTTGTCTATCCAGGGGGGGTCTATCCAGGGTGGGATGTATGTCCGGTTGGGGGGTATGTCTAGGGGAGGGGTGTCTAGGGTTGTTTGTCTTTCCAGGGGGTGGGTGTCTGTGTGGGGGAGGGGGTGGGGGTGTGTCCAGGGGCTGACCGATAAGGGGTACTGGCAGGGGTGGGGAACCAGGGGAAAATAGGTAGGGGACTGGCAGGGTCAGAGCCGGATGGAAAATACGGGGTAGAGATGCAGGGTGGGGGTTTCAGGGGGACTAGTAGGTGGGTGGAAGGTAGGGGGACTAGTAGGGGTAGGGTTGGAAGGTAGGCATGTAGGCCTGCTATGTTTTTTTATTGAACTTTAATCTATAGTGACAATTTCTAACTATGGCTATAAGGCCTGTTTGTGTTTTACCTTCTTCCACAGTTTCAAACCATGGCTATAAGGCTTTATCCACTATTTTAAACGATGGATATAGGGATTTATCCATGGTTTGAACCATGGCTATAAGGTTTTATCCACGGTTTTAAACCATGGCTATAGGACTAGGCTTATAGCCACGCCAATACCAGCCACGGTTCATTGAACCGTGCCTATAACCTATAGCCACAGTTTTTGGGCTTATAGCCAAGGTTTCACACCGTGGCTATAGTCTAAATTTACAATAGTGAAAATATTATATTTTATAAAATTTAAATAATATAATGAATTAGTATTTAACCTAAAATACAACTAATGTCATTTTCAGAACTATTTAAATAATTTTATTCTACCAAATATCAAGACAATATTATAATTTCAATATAAAAATTTAAACAATTAATAATAAATTATATTTTTCTAAATATTAATTTTCCACCATAACTCATTTGAAAAATATTTCTTTTAATATTTTTAAATTCATTTACATGATTTTTCTACTACTTGCACAAGAACTATGTCAACATTGTGTAAAAATTTAAGGTAATTATAAAATCACTAAGAAATAAATTTAAATTACCATCATAAAAATTAATTAATTAATTTAAACATAAAATTTAAAATTCATTAATTATATATTCTCATATTTATTTTAGGAAAACTTATTTAATATATTATTTTTACTTTTTCATACCTTTTTCAAGCAGTACATAACAATTTGGATATGTTTCTTTTTATATGACTCCAAAATTCATAAATATTTGTGAATATCAAAAATTGAAAAATTATTTCAATTAATAAAACTTATATAATAATTCTTAATTCTCAAATATTATCTTTAGGCCACCAAATTTGACTTTCCAAAGCTGCCTAAGCACTACATCAACATAGAAAATGATTTTCAAATTTACTATGAAATAAATTATAATTTATATTTATTTAATTTATTTTTTATGCGATTTTTTATATATTGTTATTCATGGTTCATTAAATAAGTTTCAAAATAAAATGGCATCATATTTAGGTCTTTGAAATATCATAGAAGATATCATATTTCATAAAAACTGTATTTTTTTTACAATTCATCAAAAATTTAACTTCTTCAAAAAAATATGAAAAATTCTTCATATGATAAATTTGAATTTATGAATAAAAATGAATATGATTTAAAAAAATTCAATAACTTTAAGTTAAATAAATTAATTTTATTCTAAATTCATATAATGCAATGGAAAACTGTTTTCAGAAAAATGCATTTTTAAGACTAAAAATAAAATTATACTAAAATAAAAATTAAAGGTGATTATTATATAAATAGTTATATTATTTATAAATAAATTATACTTATGTTAATTTAATATCAAATTTAAATCATAGTGGATTTTTTCAATGTTTATAAATGATAGTGCTTCCAACATTAGTATTTTTCACTATTCACTTAAAAATCAATCTTTTCATAAAAATATAGAACTTTCACCCTTGGATAATTTTTTATATGATTATTTTAGAAAAATCATATAATTTATTACCAAATGGACTTTCTAAAATTGGTGGAAATTATTTATAATATTTTATCTTAAAAATAAATAAAACCTATTTTGGAGAAAATGAATTCTTAAAACATAAAATTAGTTTACCAAAAATTGAGGTCTTATTTCCTTGGAATTAATAAATAAAATTTTATTGAGTAGGAAAATTATATATATATATATATATATATCATAATATTATTAATCTTATTCATACCCTCAATTTCAATATCTTTTTTATAACGATCATATTTAAATAAAAATATTTCATTTTTTGTTTAAGTTCAATTTTGTGTATCTTGTATACTATAGAATATAGTGTTTTCCTTAAACCACGAGATATTACAATCTACCATCCTCCCTTATTAAATATTTTTGTAAAAAATTATCTTGAAATAGATAATCAACGGTTTGACATTTAAAAATAACTTTGGTCAAAACCCACATTGTAAAAAGGGTTTATAAAACATAATTTTTAAAATAGGGAATGAGAAATAAGAAAGACATCTAGAATAACACATAACTCGGTTTCCATATATGGTAAACATAGTGGGATGTGAGAATATGGACAGAGAATAAAACATTAATTTCAAAATAAGTATGAAGAGTTTTAGAGAACATTGATCATAAGAATGTGAATAGCCATGATAAAATCAATGACTACAAAACCATAAACCAATGTGTCATGAACAATAAAATCAATTCTTCAAAAATTTAGGTAATAGGTTGATATTTTTATTTCAAGATCCTTTTCCTTGATTTCATGAATTCCTTTACAATCTAGAATAAGAAAATAATGAAATATACAGACTTGAGTTTCTTTAAATACATAAACATAATTTCATCCTTTGGTTTTGTGTTTCAATCAATTTACACATTTTTCTCATATTTTAATCTAAATAAATTGTGGTAATATTTAATTACTAAATAATAATAATAAAATTTTTGTTGACCATGATGTATATAAATGGGTGAAAAATTATTCTTTATATATTTACTAAAACCAAAATAGTTACTGTATGATAAGATAATACTGAAAATGAATTATCCTTCATATAATGAAATAAGATATTAAACACAAAACAAAATTATGAAATAACAACAAAGGATAAACAAATCATTCAATAAATAAATATCCACATATTCTGATTAAACATAATAACCTTAAAATAAAAAAAACCAAGGGCTTTATCATACCTTTCAATACGCATCCCAAAAAAATGTAATTTCATTCTTCTAAAATAATCCATCAAATTAAATATAAAGGTTAAATACACCTCAACCCAAATAATTATCTTCCAGATATTAGTAATAACCTTTAAATATATTCACTTAAAACCTAAAAAGGGTGTTTAAACCTTTGAATTTATGATCAACCTTAAACATGTAAACCCATACACATATCTATAATTCTTAATTTAACAACTCATGAAAACATCATAATCTCTAAAGTGATCTACTCCCTACTCTGATACAAACTATGAAATCCTTGAACTTGTACACCATGATATAGTGATAAAAATGTAGTCATTAAATTTGTATATTTGATAATCATAAATGTGGCCCAATTTTAGTCATCCAAAACATATAACATAAAATTGGAAAATTGGATCACTTATAAACCAATTTACATTTAATGTTTATATTTTTATATAATTAAGAAAAACTCTTACAAAAGAATACCCTTGACGTCAGGTGATCATTTTTTATAATATAATCATATTTTCTTAAATAAAAAAAATTATTCAACAAATCCAAAATAAATTTCACCAATGAATCCTTTATGGAAATAATTCATTTGAAATAATTATTTATAACATTAGAAAATGGAATACATAAGAAAGATAAGATCAAACCATTGTTAAGGATAAACATAAGCATTAACCATTGAATTTCTCCAGTGATCATAAGATAATTATAAGGTTATGGTGAAATAATCAAAGTGATTTGTTATAACATAACAAAATTCATATCCATAAAAAATGTATCATTAAATATGTGGCATCACATAAATATTTATCATTGTTGAGACTCATGATAATAAATAATAATAAGCCATGTGAAGTCAATAATTATCAAATAAACCATTAAAAACTCATAATAAGAATAGAAAAAATATTTTTATATCGTGGAAAATTATTTTCATGAGCCATTTTTTCTTGTATTATAAATAAATATAGCCTTGTTAAATCTATAAGAGAAAATTCCCTGGTAAACTCCTTCCTTCTTGATTTTGAAGATAAAAAACATTACCCAATGCATTAGGGGGCTATATTGGGCTCACCTATTATATAATTTGTATTGATCTCACCCATTGTATATATTGTATCTAAATACCCCATCATATATGTTATATCAATCTCACCCATCATCATCAATAATTTACAACTACCGTATATGAATATAGTACATTCAAGCCTTCATTTTCAACATCATTATTTTAATAACAACTTTTATTCCTTTATAACTTTATTTTCCCATGGAAATGTAACTTGTTTTAGGAAAATACATTTAAAATAATAATTATATAACATACATAGAATAAATATAGATGGTATTATAATATCATATTCCATGTGAATCAAAATAATCATTAAAGGATATTTACATATAGTAAAATATCAATAAAAAAATTAAAATATTTTTTTTAAATAGTTGAACATAAATTTTCTTTTTGTACCAATAAAAATATAAAAATATAAAAAAAAATTATGAAAATGAATTAATTTAGAAATAACCTTAGAAACTTATAATTTAATATTCAAATATAAAAATTGTAATGTGGTGGGAAAAATGATTCATTACATAAATATTAAAATAAAACATTCCTTTAACACTTTCTGAAAAGTTAAAAATGACTTATTCATAAATAAGATAGAAAGATTTTGTTTAAAACATTTGAAAATAAATTAAAATGTATTGAAAACGATATTTTTAAAAAATATTTGAAATATAAGTAATAAAATTCATAAAATAATTTTGAAGAGTATAGACATGGAATATAAACTTTATTAACAAAATAGGAAAAAGGTTGGATTTTCATTAAAAACATTTTCTAAATAATTTTTATAAAAAATATATAAAAATGAATGAAAATCATGTAAACATAAAACAACAACAAACCTAAAATAATATATTTGTTCTTAAAGTAATTAATATCCTAAAATTTACCACAATGAATCTTGATCATAAATAATCTAAAAAAGATATGATATTGTACTATAAAGCCTTTACTGCTTCGGTATATTTTGAATCACAATTCGTTGAAATAAATAGTATTATATAGCTCTATAAATACAATTATATTTAGTGGTAACTATTTCAAAATTCATTCATGAGGTATTAAGTACACCATATAAGTAAATAATAGGGAATGATATGAAACCTATCTCAATAAAATGAGATTGAAAAAAAGAAAACCCTTACAAAGACCATAACATTTTATGTGATAATTAATCTATGAAGTGATTATTTGTAAAAATTTAAAATTAATAAACAATATTTTAAGTAAATCATAATAAATTCAAGTATAATTTCACACATAATATTGTAATAACACAGTCAATTAAATTAAAATATTACTCAATGAATAAAAATTATGTTAAGAAACCCCTTACCACTTTGTTATCTTTAAAATCAAAACCCCTTAGATGAAATAAAATGAAATAAACATAAAATTAAATTAATTATGAATTATTAATTAAAGAATGTTTAAAAGGTTATTATATAAACTATATATAATAAATTAGTTTCATAACTTTAAAACATGCCTTAATGAAGTAAGATTTAGACGAAATCCCTTATCTCAAGTCTAAAATTCCAATGTATTTATTTTTACTTCAATATAACAAACATATTTAAATTATTTAATTTTTTATTAAACTTTTTTTGGTTTACTAATTTACCATTAAATAATTTTTTCCATTTATTTTAATGAAAGATTTAATTATTTATCATGTTATGTCCACATCTTGTGTTTTGAGGATGTTCGATTTAGATTTGTAAAATGATTTTGGTATGTTTCAAGTCATAAAAGATATAAATTTTCATTAATATATAGAATAATAATCATGATATATTAATAATTTTGATACATTAATTAATATTTTATTAAAATCCATGAAATTTGTACATGAAAAATGAATCACATCTCTTTGTGGAGGTGGTAATCCACACTTATGCATGAAGACGTTATCATTTTTCAATAGATATGTGGGTAAGAAAATAGATGATATATTATATTTATATAATTATAATTGTTTCATGAACATAATATATATAATTTAATTCCATTATTATTAATATCCATTATAGGTGGTGATTGAAAATGACTCACATCGCTTCATGGAGGTGGAAATCCACAAGTTTCATCAAATGATGTTTTCATTCCATATTTGATAGAAACTGTGATGGAAAAATATTTTACAATAGTAATAATAATGTTTAGAAATAGTGAATATATTTTTCTTATCATATCATCATTGTTTAATAATATTTTAAAGAGTTATAATAATAATTTAAATGAAAACTAACTATTTAGATTTATACCACTTCTTCATAAACACACATTTCGATTACACCTTAAGACCTCTAGGATGGCCTTTCGATAAAAACAATATCTTATAGGTTATATAGGGGAAGGTTGGTAAGGTATTTATGTAGGTATTGGTATAGATATAGTGATAAAAACATCTGATGAAGAGAGGAGAGAATGATAGTTTATATAACTAACTGGAATGAATGGCCCGAAGGCCTCATTTTTTATTGACACTTTAAGGGTCAAGAAAGTTACTATAAATGAAAAAATAACCCATTACTGGAAAAAAATAATATAGACCATATATTAAACATACCATACCTCACCATTTTCTCGGAAATTGGTGGAGACATTACTAAACATTAGGTGATATCCCCAAGACACCAAAGGCATGAAATAAATGTCAAGGGATTCATTAACAATAGGGGGATGATTTTAACTTTTAAAATAAAAAAACAAAAGACCGTGAAAAATATACCACTATATAATTCATGAGAACAAATAGTTACAACTCATGGAAAACCAAACCAACCACTAATCCAAACCATATCAGAGTACAAAGGATAAACCAAAACCAATATCAGAGTACAAAGCAAAAACCAAACACAAAAAAAACTCAAGGAATAAAAATACACCAACTCAGTAACTCCCAAAATTCTATAAGATTAGGTTATATATGTCATTACCATGGTATCATGATGAATAACTAAAGAGATGAAATAAATTTCCCTTACATGTTTCGGGATATTAAATATATGTAAATGAACTAACGTGCCCAAGAAGGTGGTGATTGTAAAACTCATTAGGACTTCCCAAATGACTTCCCAAATCATGACACTAGGATATACCTAGGTATAACAATTATATAAAGTAGTTAAAATAAATATAAAACATTTTATATTAAATCCAAAAACCATTTCTCGAAGTAGTGTTTTTTTATAGAGAGCAACTAAAAGAGTGTTTAGAACAATTTCTCAAATACAATTGGCATGTCTCATTAGATTCCACACATCCACACATTCATGAAACCTTATACCTAAAAATACTCATTATTGGTTCTTCATCCACTCACCAATCAATCACTGGTGAACCATTTTTATATGGGAAAGTTTATATTTTTATTTATCCCAGTTTTTATGGGGAGAAATTTAGACCCTTATCCATCCCAAATGCCCATAAAAACATACCAACCATTTATACAAAAAACTATTCCAAACCAATTTTTTAAGAAAATATCAATAAAAAATCATTTAATTAAAAAAATTTCCCAAAAAAGTTTTCCCTGAATCCAAACCTAAACTCTATTTTAAAATCATGTAACCAATATTTCCTTCAACAAAACAACCAGTTCCCACAATTTCAAAAACCATCACTAAAGAGGGTTTCCACCAAACATTTCACATCAATTTCATAATTCAAATCAATAAATTCACGAGGATCCTAGATTGAGGCCACCTATATTTAAAATTATAAGAAAACTAAGAACAACATAAAATATTCATAAAACTATATTTGAACTCCTTAAAATGTAAAAAGATCAAGTCTCCCTTGAATGAAACAACCATAAATCAACATCATTGGAATCAATCATCATGAATCGAACCCCAATGGATTAGATTCATGAATCCATGAGAGGTAAGAAGAATTAAACTAAGGGAAACCACCAAGAAAAATCATGTACCAAGGAATATAGGCCTCTAACACAATTAGATTCACCAAAAGATCACTCTCAGATCAAGATGAAGGGTCTCCAGCCTTTGGAAGGATTTGACTTTGTATTATGGTTTGATTAATGGAAAATAGGAATTAAGAGTTTAAATCGAGTGAGATCCAAAAATTTTGGATCTTTTTTTCAACTGTGACATGTTAGGGAACACGTTTAGGCAAATTGTGTTCTAGACACTACCTATGAACACCCCTCACATAGTTGGAATACAAAGCTGTAAAAATTGTCTGCCAACTATTCTAAACACCTATGTCCAAAATCACATGGTTTCTTCTGGATGGATGCATCATTTGGCCAAATTGTACAACTACCCAGTGCACACTCTTTCATATTCATAGTTTCTTAGAAGGTTCTGCACGATTTAGTCTAACTATGGTCAAATCATGATCCTCTATAAATCCCCAAAACATTCTAAAACTCCATCAAACCTCCAAAAACATAACCCAGTTACTATATATACATAAAATAAGTAAATAAATGGGGAATTAAATGAAACTAGGGGTTCAAAATTCTCTCCATTATTGGTCTTTCCATTACCTAAAATTTGAAAATCACAATTCACCTAAAATATTTTGTGCCACTTCTTGACCATTCTTTTCTCATGTTCCCATGTTCCTTCCTAAATTCAACCATTCTTCCACAAAACCCACACTAGAAATATGCTTTTCCCATGTGAGACTTTATCCTTTCTATCCACAATATACATTTTAACATCATCCAACATAGCATCTATTATTATGGAAACCTGATCCCATTGAATCACATGATCGAGATTTGGATGATTCTTTTTCAATTGAGATACATGAAACATATTGTACATATAAATGAACCTCTATGGCAAATAGAACTGAAATTCCAACTCAGAAACCCATTCAAGTATCTAAAAAGGGCATATGTATTGAAGAAATAACATTCCCTACTTACCAAAATGATGATTTCCAAGCCTTTTAGAGTTTCTCAATAACACATTATTACTCACCATGATAAAAAATTGCCTTAAACAATGATCTTCATTAAATTTTTAATGACTCTGAGCCATCTTAATCCTCTTCCAGATAAATTGAATCTTTTATATTGTATCTTGTACAGGGCTCGGTCTAACTTGTTAAGTTTCACCTATTTCCACCCAAAAAATGGATAATGAAAACGAATCCCCTACAATGCTTCAAAAGAATCCATATGTATCAAGGAATGATACCTATTATTTTAGGAGAACTCCATTAATGGTATATGCTCATCCCATGAGACACTGAAATCTATTACACAATATCAAATCAGGTTTTCCAATGTTTTTATTGTACTTTTGTATTTTCCATCAATATGACAATGATATGTTGTGCTCATCATCAACTGTGCCCCAAGTTATTCCCATATGGATTTAAAAAAATGAGACATAATAGAAATAGGAAAATAATGAAACATAACTTGTATCCAGTGGTTCTCTACCATAACATGATAATAGGTGAGGCATCTCATAATAAACTCAATCACTTCCATTCTCAATCCATCCAACCATAATTGTAATTTCAATTATTTATATATATTTTCTACTCAAGGATGAATAAAACACATTAAATAGTATTATTTTGTTCCTAATAATATTTAGTTATAGCGATTTGATCTTTAAAACATGACAGTGTTCCTCTGTAGAGATTTCATCCCTAAATGATCTCCCCACCATTGGGTTTGGACCTCATATAAAGACATTATGAATGAGATGTATGTTCCTATTTAACTTTTTCTACAAAATCAAGAACAAAAAAAACTAGAATGAAAATAGAAACACTAACAAAATCTTTATAATCAAAGTGTATGTCACTTATCACAGATATCAACTACCACTAATCATAAGTCACTTTAACCAATTGACCGTACAACTTCCTACATAATGCATCAGCTCATGAATTGACTTTACCCAGTGTATTTATTAAGAAAAAGTCAAATATTTGGAGATACTTCATCCATCCACTTTTTCTTAAATTGAAATCTATTTGTTTGAAAATGTGTTTCATACTCATATGATCCATAAACCGCATATATTTCTCACCAAATAGGTAATGATGAAAACTATTCATAGAATTGACTAAAATGGATAATTATAAGTCTGGTTTTGGGTAGTCTTTCTCATGTAACTATAACTTCAATGAGATATAAGTAACTAAATGATATCCCTAAATGAAAACACCTCTGAACCTAGATCCCAAATTATCCTAATACACTACAAACCCCTGTCATGATTTCATAAATATCAAGATTGTTATTGGTTTAAGGTGAAATTTAATCTCTTTTAAAGACATTTTATATTCATCATTCCATTTAAATGGAACACTTTTCCTTTTTAAATATATCATTAGTTAATCCAGTCATGAAAAGTCATGAAAAAAATGTTGATAACAACAAACCAGATGAATGAAACTATGTATCTCGAAGAAATTCTTTAGCAGTTTCCATGGGATCACAACCTTTATATTTTATAGATCCACAGAAACATCTTTTTAATATATTAATAGGAAAAGGAAATTTACCACTTGTATACAAAAATCAAACATTAAATTTTTTTCATATATATGATGAATTTTGAAGATACCCTATAATATTTTCAAGTGTTTATCCTTCTCAAACATTATCCTTGAATACACTAATATGTCGTCTACAAAAACCACCACCAAAGAGTCCATATATCTTTGAAATATCTGATTCTTCAATTCCATAAATATATGTGGTAAATTAATTTGAACGGAAGGAAAAAACACATAATCATAATGGACTTATCTACTTATGAAATCTCTCTTTAGAATATCCTCCTTCCAAACCCAGAAATCATGATATCTTGAATGAATTTTGATTTTAAAGAAAAATTAGGCTCCCCTTTTTGGATAAAACATGCCACCAATTCATATAAGTGGATACAGAATATATATCATAACTTTTTTTGAGATCACTATAATCTATACATAGCTGAAGAGTTACATCAACCTTTTTCAACAATACTAATAATACCCATGAACATATAACGGGATAGATAAACCCTTTTAATTCCAACTCTTAGAACTGGATGTTCAACGCCCTTTAATCTATTGGTTGCATATAATAAAATGGATGTGAGATACGACTGTTCCGTAGTAAGAGACCAATCATAAACTTTACTTCACTTATGGATGGAAACCCTAAGAATTTTTTTGGAAGACATCATGAAATAGATAAACAATTACTGGAAAACCGTAATCCCCAATCTCATCCACTGATGTGAGGGTCAAAGATTCCTACTAGTATGAGATAATTTTGACTTCTCGTTCAAACAATCTAGTTGAACTAACCTTTATATCCAGGTCTCCTATAAAGAGATGTTGGACGCCATCATCAGTTGTAAGACTAACCCATTTGGTATAAAAGTCGATGTGATATTTTAACATTATAACTCAATCAATACCCAAATTTTTCTAATAGAAAACCATCTCAAACATAGGGAAATAAAAAATAAATTAATCCCCATAAATATTTATAGAATATAATTTGAATATAAATCCTCAGTATTCTATTTTTTTAAGAGGAGTTATAAGTTTCAGAATCTAAGGAACCATCTCAAATTTAGAAAAAATATCAACATCATGATAAGATATAAATGAATAGAGTTCACCCATATCAAATAAAACATTAATATTGGTAGAATTCAAAATAATTTCACATCTCATCATTGATGTTCTATATTGATCATTCAAAATCAATTTATTAACTCGATAAATTTTTTTACTCACTGCACATTGTAATTTATTACCATGTTGATATTTCCCCAATTGAGGAGTCATATTATTCAAATATTGTCCATTTCACTATTGGTTTTTATAATAAAAATTATTCTTCTTCCCTCACCACATCGAAGCATAAGACATCTGAAAAAATTGAGTGGTATCCCTCAGACACGACCTTGGAGAACTAGTATTATAGTGTTGATGATTTCTCATCTTATTGAAATTATGGAATTCTTTGGGTGGTGTTATACAATCTCTCTTCATGTGATTGAACGAACCATATTGAAATCCTTAAGGATTTCTCTTTTGGGGGGATATTTATTTAACTAGCTGTCTGATTCTAACTCATACCACTAACTCAAAAATAGGTGTCCCTCTTCCTCTAATTACTTGCACTATAGTTCCCTATATTTCTGATAGGCATAAACATGCTTCCTCCACCCATATTATGTAGGATGTAACTTTATACGATTGTCACTCTATTGACCATCTCTAGATAAAAAATTATACAAAGCACAAAAATCTTGGATCGAATCTCTGAACTCAATCCAAATTCATAAATGTTTTCCTTAAAGGGTTCACTTCAAGAAATTTGGGATAAAATAATAATAAATTCATAAATTTAGTCACATACTCTATCACTGAGATATTATAATTCATTAGGATAAAAAATATGGTGTTATATAAATTCTGAACGTGCGAGTATATATATTTTTGTTGAAACATTCATGAAAATCCTCCGATGAAACGTCTTGAATTAATTTATCATAAACTGCTAAATCCTACAACTGACATGCAAGATCCCGTAGCATATAAGATTCTAACTCGAATGCCAACTCAACTAGTACTCCTAGGATATAGAAGACTCGATTAATCATATTCGTCTATACATCTTCTTTTTTTGTTCGAAATCACCATAAGAGACTGGTGGTTTCAACATCTGGAACTGAACAAAATGATTCACTTTCATTAGTTCATCTATTATATTACCCTGATCCATATATTGAAAATCTAGGAAAATAATCTGAACCATTTGTAGGTTCACCTGCGGCTTAGGTGCAACAACATTTTCAACATCATCTTCTAGTGGATTTCTACCATGCCAAACAAGATTCATTTTATATAATAATAAGAAAATCACATTTACTCTCACTCTCTAAAACATGAAGTATTTTAAATTTCCAATTTACCATTTCACGCATATCATACCAAGTCATTCCAAAATTAAACAATATCAATTTTCAATACATTATTTAAAATTCCAACATGCCTTTGAAAATCAAACCACTTTTAACAATTTTCAAAATCAACACATTTTCACCAAATCATAAATCATAACTGAAAATTAGATATGAACTTGTTCTAGGATATAATTTTTTTCAATGCATCTTATGCAATTATGATTGGTTAAACCCATAAATATGTGTTTATAACTCCCAGAATTGCCTCAAAAAACTTACCCACCACAAATCCATGTTAACATTAAGTTCAATATAAATAGGTTTTCTATTCCTCTTCATTCTATACATTTCAAGTTCTGACATAACTACTATTTGATACTAATTAAACTTAAGGAGTAAATCATATCATCTTTAAACTATAGGACCAAAAAAACTGATACCATCCTTAACCATCCTGCCCATAAAAATTGTCTTATGAAGAGGTGTAGAAATTACTAGGCCTTAGGAGACATCCTGAAGAAACCAAAGGCAATAAATAAATGAAAAGGGATTAATTAATAATTGATCAATGATTTTACATTTGAAAATAAAACAAAAAAACCACAAGATGAATCCAAACACACAAATATATGATTCATGATAACAAATAACTACAATTAAACAAAAACAAAAACAATCACTAAGACAAACCATATCAGAGTACAAATAAAAAACCGAAACCAATATCATAGTATAAAGTGGTAACCAAAATCAACAAAATTAAAAGACTCAAAAGACACAAACTCAATAACTAAAAATATGATCCAACCTCAAACTCCACATTTCATTCCCATTGTATCATGATTTATTAGTAAATAAATGAGATACATTTCCCTTACCTATGTTTCAATATACAATATATTCAAACGCAACAATGTTCCCTCAATGGAGGTGAGTGTAAAAATCAATATGATTTTCCCAAAGACCTTCCAACTAACTCCACTATGATAAAATAAGTTAAATTATTTATATAAAGTGGTTTAAAGAAATATAAATCATATTATATAAAAAAATTCTAAGAAAAAAATTACATGGAAAGAAGCCAAAAAAACTCCTAAACCCATTTCTCCTATCCATTTGGCATTACCCTTTCCATTACACGCATCCACACATGCATTCAACCATAGACCTCCCTATACTCGTTTATGTTGACTCATACTTTCACTACATAATCACATGGTGAAAAATATTTATGGGGGAATGTTTATAACCTTACCCATCCAACTTTTCACATATGAAACATCACACATTTATCTGTCCAAAATGAATATATTCACAAGCCAACCATTTAGGCCAAAACCCATGCTACTTGTTTTTCCTAACCATTTCAGTAGAACAATAATTTTACTAAAATCATTCCCAAATTTGTTTTTCAAGGAATCAAAACCAAAAAAACATTTTGAAATCATCATTTTAAAATTATGTAATAAAATTCACCTTCGACAAAAGAAACCAATTTCCACAATTTCACAAAAAACCACTGAAGAGGGATTCCATAAAACACTGTACATAAATTTCATAATTTAATTCATTCAATTAAATAAATTGAAAATCAAGACTTCAAGTATTAACTAAGAGGATTAAAGTGTGAATCCATCTACCTCACAACTTAGGAGAAAATGAACAAACTATATAAAATCTTCAAAAAAACTAGATTGGAACTCCTTAAAACATCTATAGATTTTGTTATCCCTGAAAATATAACTAAGCATGAATTATATCAGGAAACATGAATCAATCCTCAACAGATTAGATTCATGAATCCAAGAAAAATGAAGAAAAAGAAAACTAAGGAAACCCACCAAGAATGAGAACTTACCAGGGAATTCATTCCTCCATCACACCTGTATTCGCTAATGCACCTCTCCTGGATCAATATAAAATGAATATCTATCCTTTAGAAGTAGAATAATTCATGTTAGGTTTAGATTAAGTGGAAAATAATTCATTTAGTGTTTAAATCATGTGATATCCAAAATTTTCAAATATTTTTTAATGTTACACATTTAGGTTATATGGTTAAGAAAAATATATTTGAACCATGAACTAGACACTACCTCCAAACACCTATTATAAGATTGTCTTGTATGATTATAAAAACTATGCATCAATTACATTAAACCCCTTTGTAAAACATCACATGGTTTCTCTTAGGTGGCTGGATAGTTTTTCCAAACCATGCAACTAACTATGTCCCTACCTAGTGACCACTATTTCAATTTCATTAATTCTTGTAAAGTGATTAAATATCTTTACTAATTGTCCTCAAAATGTGAACCTCTACAAAATCCCAACAAACGTGCCAGATCTCCTCAAAACCACCCAAAAAATAACCCAACTACATTGTATACATAAAATAAATAAATAAATTGTCAAATAACTAAAACCATGGTTGATAAAATATATCCTTCACTTGTCCAAATATATTATTTTATAAATTTTGAATCATTTAATAAAATAATATTTAATATAAAAAACAATTAAATTTATTTGTCAAACAATTCACATTATTTCACATTAAATAATATCAAAGAAATTTGATTAATTAAAATATAAACATTTAAAGTATTACTATTTCATTATTTTAATAAATAAAATCATGTCTCTCCATAACTCACCCAAAAAATTATTTTTTTAATGTTTTTAAAATCATTTCCAAGATTTTTATTCTTCTTGCACAAGCATTGTGTCATCATTGTGTAAGAATATATGGTAATTGTGCAATAAATAAAAATAATAAATATATGAACATCATGAAAATAAATAAATTATATTCAAAATAAACATTTATATGCGTTAATTGTGTATATTTTCTCATAAATGTTCCTTGAAAACTTATCTAATTCTTTTTAACATTTTCTCTCCATACACAAGCACTCCATGGATATTTGGATAATTTTCT
The DNA here is from genome assembly GCA_963277665.1 of Viscum album. NCBI lineage: Eukaryota > Viridiplantae > Streptophyta > Magnoliopsida > Santalales > Viscaceae > Viscum > Viscum album. The sequence continues at coordinate 183,806,158 of OY728133.1, read as the reverse complement.
TGTTATATAACTTCATAAATCATAGCTATAGGTTCATATAATCAATTAAGAAAATATATTAATTAATTAATGTAATAAAATGATTATTACATAATAAATATTATCTCTAGGACACCAAATTGTATTTTCCAATGTTGTGCAAGTATTGCATCGGCATTAAAAATGATTTTCATATTTATCATGAAATAAATTATAATTTATATGCATTAAATTAGTTTTGTGTGATATTTTTTGTATATTATAATAATTTATTCACTTAATTAGTTTCAAAAAAATTATATCATATTTATGTCTTGGTGATATCATAAAATATGTTATATTTCATAAAAATAGTATTTTTTATTATACACAAAAAAAATTAACTTCATCAAAAAAATATAAAAAACTCATTCTAGGATAAATTTTAATTCATAATTCAAAAATTAATTATATTTCCACAAATAGAAATATTATAAGTTGTAGATATTAATTTTAATATAAATGTGTAAAATAAAACAAAAAATATATAAATGCATTTTAAAGCCCAGAAATGAATTTATACCAAAATCCAGTAAAAATATGGTTCCTAGGTAATTAATTATTTTATTAATAACTAAAGAAATCCTAAGTTAATATAATATAAAATTAAAATCATAATTTAACTTTTTAATGAAAACAATATAATGTTTTTCAAAAATTTGTATTTTTCACTATTCACTGAAAAATCATTCTTTTCACAAAATCCAAAAATTTAATCGTGAGATAATTTTTATATTCAGATTATTAAAAAATAAATTTTTTTTAATACAATTTATAAAGATTAAAAACCTAATTATAGTATTTTATCACAAAAATCAATGAAAATATTTTTTCATTAAAATGTATTTATGAACCATAAATGACTTCACCAAAAATCAATTGATTATTTCATAAGAATTTATCAATAAACTATTATTTAGTAGGAAAAATATAAATATTTCATTATACAGTTAATCTTATTCATAACAACCAATTCAATATCTATGTTATAATGATCAATTTTAAATAATAACATTTTGCTGTTTGTTTACGATTAGCGTTGTGTGTCTCGTAAGCTACCAGAATAGTCTTAATTTAAAATCATAGAGTATTAAAATAAAATAAATATATTGGTATTATATCATGGGAGTTATATAAAAAAACAAACCCAGCAATTCATAGACTATAAATCACGATTCATGGAATAAGGCTTTGTCACAACAACAAACAAGAGTCATAAGAGTGTGGAATCATAAATAATAAATCATGATCTATAAGAGAATATCAGAAGAATAAGTCTTATGTTTTTTTTGAAAAAAAAATAAAAACATAAGAAATCATGAAATTATGAACATAGAAAATTTCAATAATGTCTTATAACATCCTGACCCAACTCAAAGGCTTGTGAAGGACTGAAATGAAACTAACCTATAATGAAATCCCCTAGACAGTAATGACTGATAAAAAATTTCTTAGGCATTATCTATACACGGAGAACAATTTTACAAAAAATTTAAAACCTATAATAGACCAATATAATGCATGATAAAAATCCAAAATAACTCCAAAATTATAACCAAATAATAATTGGATTACCAACATAAGTGGAAAACAAAAAAACATTCTATAATCTCTATAAAATTACACTTACTATAAGTAAGAGTTAAGATTAAAAGACACAAGATACCAAGGTGCCACCACTACAAATGTTAAGACATGATACCCACCCAATATCCCACTCAAGAAATATATGATCACAACATCACAAAATTCCACTGGTAAAACATGAAACCTTTCTCTTACATGTATCATGATAAAAAATCATATCTATGCACACTAAGGTGTATATGGATAGAGTGATTATACAACCTAGTAGGAAAACACAAATACATCACCAAAATGTCACAAAAAAACAAGTTGCCTAAAATTTTATTTTAAATAAAATATAGGTAGAATCATAAAAAATAATGAATCATATGTGTATATATATATATATCCAAAATGAAGAGTAAATGAACCCACCACAACACACCCATGAAATGAACCTACACACCCATGAAAAACACCAAACAATAAAACTATTATACAAAAGATACTTCTAAATAGTCCTAACCATGAATAGTATCAATCCATCAATTCCCATTTTAGTACTCAGTGGCATAATACAATGTGCCACACATTAGGCACCACGTCCACAACTAACCCACATGGAACTTTCCATATGAAAAATAAACACACACCCACCAAGATCATGCGATGTTATCACTTTTTCAACCATTATTTTGAAATCCAATTTCATTTAATCAATTAATTGAACTACTTGAAGGTGTCTCCCACATTTCAAGATTTTAAAGACAACCAAGAAAAAATGGAATTCTTATAAATATTTCATAAGGGTTTTCTAATCAAAATCATATTCAAATTATTTAGGTAATAATGCACCATTATATTCTAGGAGAATGCGGAAAAAGATTAAAATTCACCAAACACTAATATGATCACAAATTAAAACCAATAGAAATGATTTTTTCCACAGCACCTTGTAAGAAGCCTCTCAAAATGAGAAGAATCATCCAAAAGGACACCATGAATTCAACAGAATTAAATTATCCTATGGGGAGGAAGATGAGTTATAATATGTGAATTAAGCTGAGTGAAAATGAATTAATAATTCCCCATAAATATCACATGTAGATTCATTCAACGCACATAACTCCCTCCCTAATACTAAATGGAATGATTGGATTATTCATATATATAATGAAAAGAACCACAACGTGTTGTTACCCACCATGATCATGGTTCCTTTGACTGTATCACGCCCCAAGAGTCTCACTAAAGAGTGTTTCCACCAAACATTTCACATCAATTTCATAATTAAAATCAATAAATTCAATCAATTTGAAATAAATCCTTCAAGTTATATCTATGAGGAGCCAAGATTGAGGCCACATATATATAAAATTAGAATAAAACTAAGAACAACCCAAAATATTCATCAAACTGGATTTCAACTCCTTAAAATGTTTAACGATATAGTCTCCCTTGTGTGAAACAACCATAAATCAACATCATTGGAATCAATCATCATGAATCAAACCCCAATGGATTAGATTCATAAATCCACGAGAAGAAAGGAGAAGAAAACTAAGGAAACCCACCAAGAAAAATCATGTACCAGGGAATATAGGCCTCTAACACAATTAGATTCACCAAAAGATCACTCTGAGATCAAGATGAAGGGTCTTCAGCATTTGGAAGGATTTGACTTCATATTATGATTTGATTAATTCAAAATAGGAATTAAGAGTTTAAATTGAGTGAGATCTAAAAATTTTGGATCTTGTTTTCAATTGTGACATGTTAGGGAACACGTTTAGGAAAACTGTGTTCTAGCCACTACCTCTGAACACCCCTCACATACTTGGAATGTATAGCTATAAAAATTGTGTGCCACCTATTATAAACACCTATGTCCAACATCACACGGTTTCTTCTGGATGGATGCATAATTTGGCCAAATTGTACAACTATTCAGTGCACACTGTTTCATTTTCACAGTTTCTTAGAAAGTTCTGCATGATTTAGTCTAACTATTGTCAAATCTTGATCCTCTATAATGCCCCAAAATATTCCAAAACTGCTTCAAACCTCCTAAAAAATTACATAGTTACTTTATATACCAAAAATTATTAAATAAATGGGGAATTAAATGAAACTAGGGGTTCAAAATTCTCTCCACTGTTGGTCTTTCCATACCCTTATATTTGAAAATCACCATTCACCAAAAAGATTTTGGGCCACTTCTTGACCATTCTTTTCTCATGTTCCCATGTTTCTCCCCGAATTCAACCATTCCTCCACAAAACCCAAACTAGAAATATGCTTTTCCCATGAATGACTTTATCCTTCCTATACACAATATGCATTTGAACATCATCCAACATAGCGTATGTTACTAGGGCAACATGATCCCATTGAATCACAAGATCAAGATCTGGATGATTCTTTTTCAACTGAGATGCATGAAACATATTATACATAGAAATGAACCTCAATGGGTAATAGAACTGATATTCCACCTCACCAACCCATTCAAGTATCTAAAAAGGGCATATGTATTGAAGAAATAACATTCCCTACTTACCAAAATGATGATGTCCAAGCCATTGAGAGTTTCAGAATAACACATTATTACTCACCTTGAACAACAATTCCCTTCAAAAATGATCTTCATGAAATTTCTAATGAATCTGATCCATCTTCAACCTCTTCCAGATAAATTGAATCTTTTATACTATATCTTGAACAGGGCTTGGTCTAACTTGTTAAGTCTCACCTATTTCCACCCAATAAAATGGATAATGAAAACGACGCCCCTACGATGCTTCAAAAGGAGCCATATGTATCAAGGAATGATACCTATTATTTTAGGAGAACTCCACTAATTGTATATGCTCATCCCATGATCCACTGAAATCCATTACACAATATCAAATCATGTCTTCCAATGTTTGTATTTTCCTTTTGGATTGTTCATCCATATGAGGATGACACGTTGTGCTCATCATCAACTGAGCCCCAAGGTATTTCTATAAGTATTTCAAAAAATGAGACATAATAGAAATAGGAAAATAATTAAACATACCTTGTATCCATTGGTTCACTACCATAACATGATAATAGGCGAGGCATCTCATTATAAACTCATTCACTTCTATTCTCAATCCATCCAACCATAATTGTAATTTCAATTTTTTATATATATTTTCTATTCAAGGATGAATAAAACACCTTAAATAGTAGTATTTTGTTCCTAAAAATCCATAGTTATAGACATTAGATCTTTAAAAAATGACATTGGTCCTCTATAGAGCTTACATCCCTAAATGATCTCCCCACCATTGAGTTTGAACCTCATATAAAGACATTATGAATGAGTGTATGTTCCAATTTAACTTTTTCTACCAAATCGAGAACAAAAAACCTAGAATGAAAATAGAAACACTAACAAAATCTTCATAATCAAAGTGTATGTCACTTATCACTCATATAAACTACCACTAATAATAAGTCTCTTTAACCAGTTGACCATACAACTTCCTACATAATGGATCAGCTAGTGAATTGACTTTACCCGGTGTATTTATTAAGTAAAAGTAAAACATTTGGAGATACTTCATCCATCCACTTTGTCTTAAATTGAAATCTATTTGTTAGAAAATGTGTTTCATACTTGTATAATCCATAAACCGCATAAATTTCTCCCCAAATAGGTAATGATGACAAGTATTCAAATAATTGACTAAAATGGATAATTATAAGTCTGGTTTTGGGTAGTTCTTCTCATGTAACTATAACTTCAATGAGCTATAAGCATATAATTGATCTCCATGCATGAAAACACCCCTGAACCCAGATCCCAAATTATCCTAATACACCACAAAACCCTGTCATGATTTCATAAATATCAAGATTGTTATTGATTTAAGGTGAAATTTAATCTCTTGGAAAGACATTTTATATTTATCATTCCATTTAAATGGAACACTTTTCCTTTTCAAATATATCATTGGTGAATCTAGTCATGAAAATTCATGAAAAAAATGTTGATAACAACCAACCAAATAAAGGAAACTATGTATCTCAAATACATTATTTAGTAGTTTCCATGGGATCACAACCTTTATATTTTATAGATCCACAAAAAAATATTTTTAATATATTAATAGGACAAGGAAATTTACCACTTGTATACAAAAATCACACATTAAATGTTTTTCATAAATATGATGATTCCTGAGGATACCCAATAATATTTCCAAGTGTTTATCCTTCTCAAACTTTATCCTTGAATACACTAATATGTCATCTAAAAAAACCATCGCCAAAGAGTCCATATATATTTGAAATTTCTGATTCTTCCATTCCATAAATATATGTGGTAAATTAATTTGAATGGAAGGAAAAAACACATACTCATAATGAACTTATCTACTTCTGAAATCTCTTTTTAGGATATCCTCCTTCCAAACCCTGAAATCGTGATATCTTGAATGAAATTCTATTTTAAAGAAAAATTGGGCTCCCTTTATTGGATAAAACATGCCATCAATTCATATAAGTGGATACAGATTATATATCATAAATTTTTTTTGAGATCACTATAATTTACACATAGCTAAAGATTTACATCAACCTTTTTCAAAAATAATGTAATACCCATGAACATATAATGGGCTAGATAAACCCTTTTAATTCCAACTCTTAGAAATGGATGTTCAACGCCCTTAACTATATTGGTTTCATCTAATAAAATGGATGTGAGATACGAATGTTACATAGTAAGAGACCAATAATAAACAATACATCACTTATGGATGGAAACCCTATGAATTTTTTTGGAAGCCATCTGGAAATAGATAAAAAATTACTGAAAAACCGTAATCCCCAATCTCATCCACTGATTCCAGGGTCAAATATTCCAACTAATATGAGATAATTTTGACTGCAGGTTCAAACAATCTAGTTGAAATGACCTTTATATCTAGGTATCCTATAAAGAGATGTTGGAAACCATCATTAGTTGTAAGACTAACCCTTTGGGTATAATAGTCGATGTGATATTTTAACATTATAACTCAATCAATACCCAAATTTTTCTCATATACATCCATCTCAAACATAGGGAAATAAAAAATAAATTAATCCCCATAAATATTTATGTAGAATAATTTGAATATAAATACTCGATATTCTATTTTTCTAAGAGGAGTTATACGTTTCTGAATATAAGGAACCATCTCAAATTTAAAACAAAAAATATCAACATCATAATAATAAATAAATGAATAGAGTTTATCCATATCAAATAAAACATTAATATTGGTAGAATTCAAAATAATTTCACCTCTCACCATTGATGGTCTATGTTTATCATTCAAAATCAATTTATTAACTCTATAAAAAAATTTACTCGCTGCACATTGTTATTTGTTACCATATAGATATTTCACCAATTAAAGAGTCATATTATTCAAATATTTCCCATTTCACTATTGGTTTTTATAATAAAAATTATTCTTCTTCCCTGACCCCATCGATGCATAAGACATCTGAAAAAATTGAGAGGTGTCCCTCACACACGTCCTTGGAGAACTAGTATTATAGTGTCGATGATTTCTCAACTTATTGAAATTATGGAATTCTCTGGGTGGTGTAAAACAATATCGCTTCATGTGATTGAATGAACCATATTGTAATCATCAAGGCTTTCACTTTTGGGGGGGATATTTATTTATCTAGCCGTCTGATTCTAACTCATACCACTAACTCAAAAATAGGTGTCCCTCTTCCTCTAATTCCTTGCACTAGAGTTCCCTATATTTTTGATAGTCATAAACATGCTTCATCGACCCATATTTTGTAGGATGTAACATTATACCATTGTCACTCTATTGACCATCTCTGGATAATCAATTATACAAACCACAAAAATCATGGATCGAATCTCTGAACTCAAACCAAATTCATAAAAGTCTTCCTTAAAGGGTTCACTTCACGAAATTTGGGATAAAATAAGAATAAATTCATAAATTTAATCACATACTCTATCACTGAGATATTCCACTTCATATGGCAAAAAAATATGGTGTTATATAAATTATGAATGTGTGAGTGTATACATTTTTGTTGAAACATTCATGAAAATCCTCCAATGAAAAGTCTTGAATAAATTTAACATGAACTGCTAAATCCTACAACTGAAATGAAAGTTCCCCTAGCATATAAGATTCCAACTCGAATGACAACTCAACTAGTACTCATAGGATATAGAAGACTCGATTAATCATATTCTTCTATACATCTACTTTTTTTGTTTGAAATCACCCTGAGAGACGGCTGGTTTCAACTTCTGGAACTAAACAAAATGATTAACTTTCATTAGTTCATATATTATATTCCCCTAATCCATATATTGAAAATATAGGAAAATAGTCTGAACCAGTTGTAGGTTCACCTGAGGCTTAGGTGAAACAACATTTTCAACATCATCTTCTGGTGGATTTCTACCATGCCAAACGAGTTGCATTTTATATAATCATAAGAAAATCACATTCAATCCCACTCTCTAAAACATGAAGTATTTTTAATTTCCAATTTACCAATTCAAACATATCACACCAAGTCATTCCAAAATTAAACAATATCAATTTTCCATACATTATTTAAAATTCCAACATGCCAATGAAAATGAAACCATTTTTAACTATTTTCAAAATCAAAACCTTTTCACCAAATCATAAATCATAGGTAAAAATTACATATGAACTTCTACTATGATATAATTTTTATCAATGCATCTTATGCTATTATCATTGGTTAAACCCATGAATATGAGTTTATAACTCCTAGAAGTTCCTCAAAACACTTACCTACCAAAAATTCATGTTAACATTAAGTTCAGTATAAATTGATTTTCTATTCCTCTTTATTCCATACATTTCATGTTCTGACATAACTACTCTTTGATACCAATCAAACATAATGATTAAATCATATTATCTTTAAACTATAGGACCGAAAAAACTAATACCATACTTAACCATCCTACCCATCATAATAGTATTCAGAAGAGGTGTAAAAATTACTAGGCCTTAGGATACATTCCCAAGAATTCAAAGGCGATAAATAAATGACAAGGGATTAATTAATTATTGATCAATGATTTTACCTTTGAAAATAAAACAAACAACCCACAAGATGAATCCAAAAACACCACTATATGATTCATGATAACAGATAACTACAACTCAACAAAAACAAAAACAATCACTAAGACAAACCATATCAGACTACAAATCAGAAACCAAAACCAATATCATAGTATAAAGTGGTAACCAAAATCAACAAAATTAAAAGACTCAAAAGGAACAAACTCAAGAACTAAAAATAAGCTCCATCCTCCAACTCCACATTTCATTCCCATAGTATCATTATTTATTAGTAAATAAATGAGATACATTTCCCTTACCTATGTTGCAATATACAATATCTTCAAACGCAACAATTTTCTCGGGAAGGGGGTGAGTATAAAAATCAATATGATTTTCCCAAAGACCTTCCAACTCACTCCACTATGATAGAATAATTTAAAATATTTATATAATGTGGTTTAAAGAAATATAAATCCTATTATATAAAAAAATTAAGAAAACAATTACATGGAATGAAGCCAAAAAATATTCTAAAACCATTTCTCTTATCCATTTGGCATTACCCTTTCCATTCCATGCATCCACACATGCATTAAACCATGGACCTCCCTATACTCATTTGTGGTGATTCATAATTTCACTACATCATCACATGGTGAAAAATATGAATGGGTGAATGTTTATACCCTTACCCATCCCACTTTTCAAATATGAAATATCAGACATTTATCTGTCTAAAATGAACATAAACACTGGCCAACCATTTAGGCCCAAAACCATGCTAAATATTTTTTCCTAACCATTTCATTAAAACAATCCTTTTATTAAAATCATTCGCAAATTTGTTTTTCAAGGAATCAAAACCAAAAAAACATTTTAAAATCATCATTTTAAAATTATGTAATAAAATTCACCATCGACAAAAGAAACCAATTTCCACAATTTCACAAACAACAACTAAAGGGGTTTTCCATAAAACACTGTACATAAATTTCTTAATTTAATTCATTCAATTAAATAAAGTATAAATCAAGACTTCAAGTATTAACTAAGAGTATTAAAGTGTGAATCCATCTACCTCACAACTTAAGAGAAAATGAAAAAACTATACAAAATCTTCAAAAAACTAGATTTGAACTCCTTAAAAAATCTAGAGATTTTGTTATCCTTGAAAAAAAACTAAACATGAATTATATCATGCAACATGAACCTATACCCAACAGATTAGATACATGAATCCAAGAAAAAGGAACAAGAATAAAACTAAGGGAACCCCCCAAGAATGAGAACTTACCAAGGTATTCATTCCTCCATAACACCTGTATTCGCTAATGGATCTCTCCCGGATCAATATAAAATGTAAATCTATCCTTTATAAGAAGAATAATTCATGTTATGTTCAGATTAAGGGGAAAACAAGGAATTTAGTGTTTAAATCGAGTGATATCAAAAATTTTCAAATATTGTTTATTGTTACACATTTAGGTTATATGGTTAAGAAAACTATATATGAACCATGAACTAGATATTACCCCCAAACACCCATCACAAGATTGTCTTGTATGATTTTAAAAACTATGCATCAATCACATTAAAACCCTTTGTAAAACATCACATGGTTTCTCTTAGGTGGCCACATAGTTTTTCCAAACCATGTGACTAACTATATCCCTACCTAGTGACCACTATTTCAATTTCATTATTTCTTGTAAAGTGATTAAATATCTTTACTAATTGTCCTCAAAATGTTAACCTCTAAAAAATCCCAACAAACGTGCCAAATCTCCTCAAAACCACCCAAAACATAACCCAACTACATTGTATAAATAAAATAAATAAATAAATTGTCAAATAAATAAGACCATGGTTTGTAAAATATATCCTTCACTTGTCCAAATATATTATTTTATGAATTTTGAATCATTTAATAAAATAATATTTAACATAAAAAACAATTAAATTTATTTTTCAAACAATTGACATAATTTCACAATAAATAATATCAAAGAAATTTTGTTAATTCGAAAATAAACATTTAAAATATTACTATTACATTATTTTAATAAAAAATTCATGTCTCTCCATAACTCACCTAAAAAAAATTAATTTTTTCAAAATCATTTCCTAGATTTTCCTTCTTCTTGCACAAGCATTGTGTCATCATTGTGTATGAATATATGGTAATTATACAATAAATAAAAATTAGAAAAATATTAACATCATGAAAATAAAAAAACTTATATTCAAAATAAACATTTATATGCATTAATTATGTATATTTACTCATAAATGTTCTTTGAAAACTTATCTAATTTGTTTTTTCACATTTTCTCTCCACACACAAGCACTCTAGGAACATTTGGATAATTTTCTTGTTATATAACTTCAAAATTCATAACTATAGGTTCATATAATCAATTAAAAAATATATTAGTTAATAAATGAAATAAAATGATTATTACAACATAAATATTATCTTTAGGACACCAAATTGTATTTTGTAATGTTGTTCAAGTACTGCGTCGGCATTAAAAATAATTTTCATATTTATCATGAAATAAATTATAATTTATATGCATTAAATTATTTTTGTGTGATATTTTTTGTATATTATCATAATTAATTCACATAATTATTTTCAAAAAAATTATATCATATTTATGTCTTTGTGATATCATAAAATATGTTATATTTCATAAAAATAGTTTTTTTTATGATGCACAAAAAAATTAACTTTATCAAAAAAATATAAAAACCTCATTCTAGGATAAATTTTAATTCATAATTAAAAAATTAATTATATTTCATCAAATAGAACTACTATAAGTTGAATATATTATGTTTAATATAGATGTGTAAAATACAACAAAAAAATATATGAATGCATTTTGAAGCCCAGAAATGAATTTATACCAAAATCAAGTAAAAATATGGTTCCTAGGTAATTAATTATATTATTAATAAATAAAGAAAACCTATGTTAATTTAATATAAAACTAACATCATAATTTAACTTTTTAATGAAAATAATTTAACGTTTTTCAAAAATTGGTATTTTTCACTATTCACTAAAAAATCAATCTTTTCACCAAATCCAAAAATTTAAACCTAAGATAATTTTTATATTCATATTATTAAAAAAATAACATTTTTATTTAATACAATTCATAAAGAGTAGAAACATAATTATAATATTTTATCACAAAAATCAATAAAAACCATTTTCCATGAAAATGTATTTCTGAACCATAAATGACTTTACCAAAATTTGATTGATTATTTCATAAGAATTTATCAATAAACTATTATTTAGTAGGAAAATTATAAATATTTCATTATGAGGTTAATCTTATTCATAACTACCAATTCAATATCTATGTTATAATGATCAAGTTTAAATAATAATATTTCATTGTTTGTTTAAGATTGACATTGTGTGTCTCGTAAGCTACCAGAATAGTTTTAATTTAAAATCATAGAATATTAAAATAAAATAAATATAAGGGTATTGTATCATGGGATTTGTATAAAAAAACAAACCCAGTAATTCATAGACTACAAATCATGAGTCATGGAATAAGGCTTTGTCACAACAACAAACAAGAGTCATAAGAGTGTGGAATCATAAATAATAAATCATGATCTATAAGAGTATACCATAAGAATACATCATATATTTTTTGGAAAAAAAATAAAAACTTCGGAAATCATGAAATTATAAACATATAAAATTTAAATAATATCTTATAACATCCTGAACCAACTCAAAGGCGAGAGAAGGACTGAAATGCAACTAACCTATGATGAAATCCCCTAGACAGTAATGACTGATAAAAACAATCATAGGCTTTATCTAAACACGGAGGAAAATTTTACCAAAAATTTAAAACCTATAACAGACAAATATAATGCATGATACGAAACCAAAATAACTCCAAAATTATAACCAAACAATAAATGGATTACCAACCTAAGTGGAAAACAAAACAACTATCTATAATCTCACGAAAATTACACCTACTGTAAGTAGGAGTTAATAACAAAAGACACAAGGTACCAAGGTTCCACCACTAGAAATGTTAAGACATGATTCCCACCCAATATCCCATTAAATAAATATAAGATCACAAAATCACACAATTCCACTGGTAAAACATGAAACCTTCCTCTTACATGTATCATGATAACAAATCATATCTATGCCCACTAAGGTGTATATGGATAGAGTATGTATATATCCTTGTAGAAAAACACAAAGACTTCACCAAAATGTCACAAAATAAACAAGTTCCCTCAAATTTGATTTTAAATAAAATATAGGTAGAATCATAAAAAATAATGAATCATGTGTGTGTGTGTGTGTGTGTGTATTCAAAATGAATTGTAAATGAACACACCACAACACACCCATGAAATGAACCAACCAACCCATGAAAAACACCAAACAATAAAACTATTATAAAAAGGATACTACTAAATAGTCCTAACCATGAATAGTATCAATCCATCCATTCCCAATTCAGTACTCAGCGGCAGAATACACTATGCCACAAATTAGGCACCACGTCCACAACTAACCCACATGGAACATTCCCTATGAAAAATAAACACACACCCACAAAGATCATGCGAAGTTATCACTTTTTCAACCATTATTTTGAAATCAAATTTCATTTAATCAATTAATTGAACAACTTGTATGTGTCACCCACATTTCATGATTTTAAAGACAACCAAGAAAAAATGGAATTATCATAAATATTCCATAAGGGTTTTCTAATAAAAATCATTTTCAAATTATTTAGGAAATAATGAACCTTTATATTCTAGGAGGATGTGGAAAAAGATTAAAATTCACCTAACACTAATATGATCACAAATTAAAACCAATAGAAAGGCTTTGTTCCACAACACCTTGTAAGAAGCCTCTCAAAATGATAAGAATCATCCAAAATGACACCATGTAGTCAACATAATTAAATGATCCTATAGGGAGGAAGATGAGTTATAATAGGTGAATTAAGATTAGTGAAAATGAATTAATAATTCCCCATAAATATCACATGTAGATTCATTCAACGGAGATAACTCCCTCCCTAATAATAAATGGAATGATTGGATTTTTCATATCTAGAATGACCAGAACCAAAAAGTGTTGGTACCCACCACAATCATAGTTCCTTTGACTGTATCACACCCCAAGAGTCTCACTATGATAAACCACCACAGTGTTGTAAAAATTCATTCATTATTTTTGGCCCACCACACCTTGTATAACTATATGGGGAGGCCTCCCAAACTATTTTCCATAGTACCAGCACACCCGACTGTTGCCATATCATTGGGTTACTATGCCTAGGATAAAAGAATGTTTAACCAACCTATTATCATATGAGGAATCCCAATGATAATTATATAGGGCCATGACCACCTACTTTGTGTTTTAGTCTCCCTAAGAAACAAACTCACCACTGTGGTCATTTTTTTAACCTTGGTGTACCTCAAAACTCTTGAACTCCACCTAAAACACTAACTAACCCTCAAATATCTCTATAAACCAAAAAAATCAAATTCAAAAAATTATGTTGGAATATACCTAAAACTAGAAGTGTTAAACTCTCCCCACCAAGGGGACATCCTTCCCTATAAAGGTGGAGGTCAATGCTTCCTTAGAAGAGTTATAGTAGTTGGACTAGTATAAACTTTCCAAGATCATAAGTTTCCTCTTGAATCGGACCATGCTTCCATAATATTCATATAAAATATATTTATCAACCTCACAACTTATTTTCTTATATTTCACAATATGAATTTAATCAGGTTGGTACTTCTTTATTTGAGAAATTTGTGAAACTTTATGGATAAAATTTCTTCTCTGTGGTAAATGTATTGGATATGAAATGTCACCAATGCATTTTAGATTATCATATGGTCCAGGGTACTATGTTCCAAATTTTCCATAATTTCCCAAAACAGATGTGACCCATTCGTAGTGATACATTCAAGAAAAAATGATCACATATGTCAAAATGTAACAGTCCTTGGGGTTGATATACATATTATTTAAGATTTATTTGGATTGTTTAATTCAATTTATTGATTAATTTTATTTTTAAGTGGTTTTATTGATAATAGTGGGTTCCATTAATGAAATTTCCCGCATCTATACCCAACAAAGTTGAGCTTGATATAGAAAAAAATAGTGTCTCAAACAAATATATATCAATCGTGGCAAGATAATTGTTTACATAAGAAAACTGAACCACTTGTAAATGATTTTCCCATTATCTACTGAAATACACAACCTACTCTTGGGGAATATACTCTAAAAATTGTATTTTTTATTTGAAATTTCCATAAATTTCTTTATCATATGTTGTTACCATGGTCATGTTACTGAAAAACTATTATTCTAGGGATCTCCAAAATAAAAAATTAAATCAAGGATCTCAATCAGGGATGATCGATATAAGTACTCTATGAAATTTCACCACATCCTTGATATAGAGCTTGGATAATTATACCACAAAAATGGGCTCTCAAATTGGAATTAAATTTGGGGATATAATTATATTGTACATAATAACCCAAATATCATCATGCATCAAGAAGTATCTATGGTAGACCTGTGATGAAGTCCATCGAAATATGTTCCCACATTTAAGCTGGTATAAGTATTGAGTACAACATGGATTCTACTCATTGGTGTTATATCATTATTTTTTGGAAGGTGAGACATTTTATAACAATCATACAATTTATATTTCATACTTTACCGCTACAATGAGTCTTTATTTCCATATACATATTCTGAATTCTAGAGTGAACCATCCATTTAGAATGGTGATAAGTATAAATAACTTATTTATAGACTGTTAAAGGATAATTGATTTGATTGTGAAAGTGTAACACCGAGTTTTCATCCACTTCCCAAACATGAATGTCTCCCCATAATTGAAATTTGACCTTATATAAAAGAATTCTAAGTCTTATTATTGAGATTTCATGATAAGAATCACTAAATAAAGAATGAGAGTAATTTGAGATACTATAGTTTTACTCTTTTCCTTGTAATTCAAATGAATGTTAGTTTTTACTCCCATAAATTACCACTAGTTACAAGCCTCTATAACCAACTGATTATATGACTTTTAATATCACGGCCTAACCCATCGAGGCTGAGCTAGCTGGCGGTAAGACAACTGTAACACCACAAGACTACCTCCAATAGGCATGAGGATAACGACAAGGACCAAGTATGAATATATCACACATGGTAAGACTTAGCCTAATGTACCTATAAATATTCACTTGTATATAAATTACCATGTAATTATGTAAGGTTAAATTCAACTAATTCTATAATCCATGTATAACATCAACCCCACATAAGAGTAATAATAAATTATTGGAAATAATAATGGGATAAATACAAGAAAAAAACTGATAAAAGAGTCTAAACTAAAAATATAGAGATAGCTACTACCAAATGAAATACCTAGTAAAAACTATGATATGTTTAACTCATTATGATCTACATATTTCTGGTCCACCTAGGACTCCATCAAAAGGTATTTCTTCTGCATAAAGAATACCATGTGCGTGGAGAGCCCATATAGAAGTGAAAAAACAATACCCAGTAGGAAACTTTGAAATCACCAAACATAAATCATCAAAAAAACCTCAATATCATCATCATTATAACTCTTTCACATTTTCAAATTACAAAATTATTTTTGATATCGTATATGACACACAACACCGAGCTAAAATGACCCATGAAATATATTATTTACTTATGATAATTATGAAATACCTATTAAATTTGGGGGATATGAATAGTAATAACTAATTTTGGAAACTTATTTTGTTTAAAAAAATTAAAATAAATTTATTTTCAACCAATTTATTAGAATAAATATATAAATTATTTGAAAGTAAAAGAAACAATTTTCTAAAAAATATTTTTTATGTACGCAATGTGTATTTATCCTAATAAATTAAATGAATAACTATTGGGAGATAATATTAGTCAAATTTATATATTATATTTTCAATAAAAGGTTTTATCATTCATTAAATATTTGTTTTAGGACATATACTATAACAAATGTTGTTCTATGCTTAAAAATGAATTTTTCTATACAATAGTTTCATCGCGTTTTCCATAATTATGTTAAAATTTGATTTTCCCACATTTAGACATTTTATTTGGAAACAAATAACTTGTTTTTTCAAACCAACATGATAAATTTTTCTTAGAATACTTTTTTATTAATTTTCTGAAAATATTAATTTTTCCTTGAATAGTGAAAAATACTGATTTTTATTGAAAAATGAATTTTCATTTAACGATTTTAAAAAGTTTTATTTAATATAAATATTATTTTACAAGTAAAATTTGTTAAATTATATTATAGTTAATAAAATTTATGTATTTTAATCGATTTTATGTTTTTTATATAAAAAAATTAAAACTTAAGAAAACATTTCTTTAGAAAGATAATTTTCCAACGCCTTTTTGGGTTTAATATTACATTAAGTTTTCCCAATTATATGAATTGAATTAATTAAAATGGATTAAATATTTTTAATAATCATAAATAATATTATTTAATAAATTCAACTAAATTTTTTGTCATAATGAATAGTAAAAATACTAACATTTAATTATTATAGTTAAGATTAAAATGGGTTTACAGGGAGGTTAAACTAAAAAGGTAAGTGTTAAAATAACCTATAAACTTCTATAATTACTATTGTTTTAATATTTAGACCTTATATCATATAATTTTCGATAATGATCTATTTTGGAGCCTATTCATGTAAAAAGCATTTGTATAATTTCTCCTTTTTAGAATTTCTAAGTGTTTCCTCTCCCCCACTTATAAAAGGGAACCCTATCTCTTATCCTATTCACTCTTAAAAATCAATTTTATTCATCCAATACCAAAACAAATAATTTACTTATATTCCTTTATAAGAAATATATTATCTTTTTTTATTAGAAAATCATTCTAGTAAGGTTTTAGTTATAAACCAAAACAGGTTCTCTGAAGAAGAGGTATACTTATTAACCATGCATCTTCATTTTATTTATTCCTCTATCCTATAAAAATATTCTACAATTGAGATAAAATAAAAAAAATTATATTCCATATACCTATATGTAATTATGTTAACGTAATAACCCATATTTATCTCTTCTTCCATCAAATGAGATACAAAACCATAGACCATGTGTATACTAGACTACTACCTCATGAACTTATGTAATAAATTTCTCATAATGAACTCTAAATGAAGGATATAATGATTTATTTCTTGCCTATATATGATATTTATGAAATAATTATGCTTCTATAATTATAATTTCACATCTAATTTTTTACCTTTAAATCCCTAGGAAAATTATAAATTCACTCATATGTACATGTGGAATACCGCCACCACATAGCGATATTATATATTTTTCATTTATTTTTTAAATTTATTGTAATGAAGAAAGGTTTAATGAATATATATGATATATACGATATAATAATGATTCTATAATGGTGAATTTTTTCTCCTTTCGTTCCCTCCGTCGATCAAAAAATTAAAACAGCTTTAATGGGTACATACCATCTACCGACTCTATGAACAATATAACTCATTTTTCTATCTATAACTTCTATAGAGTATTATAAATACTTATATTGTGAATATATGTGATATTTATGTAATGGTTAAAATTCAATAAATTATTAATCCATTATCATGTTACAAGTACCAAAATTATCAAACCAAAACATACATGGAAAACAAAACAGTTATCACCTGAAATATTAATTTTAATAAATAATTATTAATAAATTGGTGATAGAATATAATGAATAAATAAATATGATATATATATATATATATTATGGTTATTTATTATGGTTATAATAAATCTATATAAATTATATAGGAGGTTTGTAAATTTTCAAAGGAAATTAGGCATGGGGTAAAGGTTTGTCGTCTCCCTTTTACTTCTATGATACATGTATCATAATCACCACTTATTAATTTTTTCTGTTATATTCACTACTCCATTAATAATTTAAATAATGAATATATTTATATTATTTATATTTAAATTTTTATTTAATTTATTTATTCCATGGGACTTACGATTCAAAAGTTACCAAAGTGGTAAGGGTTTATTTCCCAATGTCATCATTATTCGAGATTGTTTATGTTTAATTATCCTCCGGGGGAATTTTTTGATATTTATATCATAAAACAAATATATATGTTTATATAATGTTTATTCATGAAATATTAATTTAATATTTCCATTTCCTTAATATTTTTGAAAAAGGGTTTTTAAGAAAAGATATATTTATTTCCCTATTCGGTGGAAAATCAATTTTCTTCCCTCTCTATGTTTTCTAAAAATATATTCAAAAAAATAGCACAATAAAAATGATTTATTAAATAAATTTTTACCCATGTTATATTTTTTACCAAAAAAATTGAATGAAATATTCTTGTTGTATTTTGAACTTGGTACTTTTAGACTTTTTACAACGGTATGAAAATAATATTTTTTTCACTTATATAGTAAGTGAGGAATTAACATCTATCATGACAACTAATTTTTTTTAAGATTAGTTTAAATTTTTACTAGGTTATTTTCAAAGGAAATTTTTTCCTTTAAATTTGGGAAATATTTTAGACATTTAAAAATTAATCTCAAAATTGAAAATTGTATTTATCTCCGGAAATATTCTCGTGATATTTTTTAAATATCATTTGTTAAATTTTATTTTTAGGATATATAAAAATTATATCATCAACCCTACTTATCTGGATTATTTTTTATCAATTTTTGTCAAGATATACAATTTTGAAACCATTCTTGGATTTTCGATGAATTGTTTATGATTATGTTAATTGAGTTGGTAAATTACTCCCATTACATATGATAGTTTTTCAATATTAATATTTATGTTGATTATTATTGTCCCAATTCATAAAATGAATATGTTTTAATTATTATGTTATTTTAGGGACCCCTATAGCCCCTTTATACATCGTTTGGTCTCATGAGACAAACTAGTTTGGGTATTTGGTTGAGGCCATGGTCATTTATGTCACATGGATTAGAATGAGGCCTTGATGGTATGTTTATGATATTTGGTATTATGTATTCCCTTATTATGATATTAGTTATTAATTTCCATTAAATTATTTGATTAGTTATTTTATCCATGGATACGTTCCAAGCCCATGTGATTATTTATATGGAATTATTTAATCATAATTTATTTCTACCATATTATTCTTTAAGATCAAGTTATTGATTAAATGAAATTTTCTTTTATATACTTAACTTACTATATTTATTATTCCTTATTTATTCATGATAGATTCTATTTTATTAATACCCTTATAGAGTATCTGAGATCACCATTACTTTATTTCATTTCCACATTATATGAATAATAAATCATTAAATAAGTTCAAGGAGGTAAAATATATAATTTCTATATGTTTAATTCTTATGTTTTCAAATGTAATGTGAGATGCAAGTATATATTTAGTTTGGAAATACTATTATACTATTCAGTACTTTGGGATGTGATAAATTGAGTCTAGTACAAATGTAATAAAGTAAATACCGACTCAAAGTTATTAGGATCAAGGTCTTTACAGTTGGTATCATAGAAAATTTAGTAAAAAACATGGGAAATAGATTTAGGAAATCATATATAAAGGAATGTAGCCTTAGGAATGACTTTGAGGATATGTATAAGTATGTGATAACATTATAATCTTTTTTGTAAGGATGATATTATGTGGTTTTCTGAGTAATTAATCCATGTATAGATAATATAAGTAGATGTAGCTCTTGAATATTTGTACCTAGGGGTAATAACTTTAAAAATGGTGCATTGGTATTTTACTTGATCACCACCTTGTGCATGAATAAAGGACTTCTTCATGCATAATTTGACACTCTTGTGGGATATTCTTGGGATTATTAACATTTTCATTACAAACCATTATCAAGTATTTAAAGATATTGTAATCATTGGTGAAATATGATAAACTTGAGGTGTAATTGATTGAAAATGCGTTCTCATAATTTATATATTCTATAAATGATATTTTATAATTATGATTACTATTTCTAACACAAGGTTTTTTTAACTTAGTCAATGTATGGAACTTTGAGAAATAATTTTAACACTAAATGAGATGAACAATGTAGTGATTATGAGAAATAAATGAGTTGATGAATGAATTAAAAGATAATTTAATTATACCTAATCAGTTATCCTGATATATGATCAACAAAATATACCATAACCAACTCTTGGAATCACCAAAAAAATATGGAGACCACTAAGAATGAAGGTCTTCGGGCCATTCAGGCAGAGTGTCTCAAATGAACATGACAATGTTTTAGGTTTAAAAATTAAGGGCATATAGAATTTAATTGTTGAGTAAAATTGAGGAGTTAAATATAAGGAAATTAATTTCACCATAAAGATCCATTTATTTCTATTTCTCTTAAATTTGGCTAACCTAGGCATTATCTAAGTCAATTCCTTCATTTAAATGTTAAATCCTAGACCAAGAAAGAATTTTTGATATAAAAATTATTAATGGGAGAGTATTAAAGTATTTATGTATTGGTACATAAGAATCATATTATAGAAATATTTTTATCAATGTTATTTTAGTAATAAAATTCATGAAACATCTAAGAATTGTGTTAATTTTTTGAAGCATATATCACTTCTTCCTATATTAACTTAATAGTTATGGATACAATTAGGGGTTTATGAGTTTATGTTTTATCATATGTTCAATGTAATAAAAATCCATTTTAAGGTATTATGTGATGGTATTTTAAAGTGATTAATGATGTTTTAGGAGAGATTTATTGTAATATATCCATTGGGATTAGTATGGGTTTTAGTGAAAAATATATTTTAGGAATAATACCTTTACTTTTTGTAGAAATAATATTTAAGGTATTGATAACCTTTAACATTTGTATTTTTTATGATGAGGTAATTATGTGTTATTAAATATGGTAACATTTGTTTTATATTTGAGGTGACCATGGAATTGAAAATTTATTTGACGATTATTTTCTTTTAAGATGTTCACCATATAGTTTTGAATATTATAGTAATTGTATTAATATATTTTTAGAAAAAAAGGGAAACTCGTATATCAGAATACAACCTTCGTATCTAGAAAGATGATGCGGCTTAAACTGAAAACCTATGGGCAATAAGGGTGTAGCGGCATACCACTAGACAACATGATTTCTTTATCAGTATGATATTTTTTTACATAAACAATTTGATCGATATATATTAAGCTGATTTTGGGAAATACATTATAGGACCAAATATTTTTGGAATATTTATTATAATTAATGATATTTTAGGAAATATATTATTAGGTTGATGAATATATATATATATATCCTTTAGGTTTAATGTAATTGATTATTTTGTAAAATGGTATTATATTCTTGGAGGTGTATGATGAAGGGTATGAGATAAACATTAAGTTAAAAAATTATTTAATGATGAGGATATTTATATTATTTAGGACATAGGGATATTTATTTAAGGAATGATCTATGTGAAAACATTAGTTATATCATTTAACCCTAGAGATTAATGTAATATATATTTATCTGATGTTTTATTCAATTTGGGTTTTATTTTATGTTGGGTGAACCATTTTTTTCTGGTAAAGATAACATGAATAGCTTGTTATTAGTTAATAGATTACATTATCCCTTAAAATTTACATTTGGTTCTAGATGTATAAAAAATCGTCAAGGATATTTATTTCATGGAGTAAACAATTAAGTGGAAATTTATTTTAGAACAACAAAAGGTTGGAATTGTGAATATGAAATAAAAATATATCATATAAGTATTTTTTTCTGATTTTTTCTATCTTGGTAGTAAAATAATACCTCACCTTTTGGAAAATAATATTGAAATAATAATTTTATAAATTTACCTTTATTTATAATTAATCAATGTTCTTTTCACCCATCACATATTTCTAGATTTAGGATCATTATATTTATCTTGATCATTCATTTTCTGGTGATCAATGATATCTATCACTCTCCATAATTATTTTTAGTTTTCATATATGTCTATATTTTATCATACCATTAATTTAAACATACTATGAAACAATGTTATTTTTTATTCTAGATGACCTTCTTAATTTCTTTTCTCTCTTATGAAGATGATGTTTTATTAACACTTTTTATGATGCGAGAATCAAATTATGGGGTTTTTAGATAATGAACACTTATTTTTTCTAAAAATAGTTAGGTTGAAATTTATTTAAGTTGTGTATAATGTAACACCACAATATTTTAAAATAATAACATAAGGTTCGATAGCATATACGACATGAAACACCGAGATTAAACGACCTGTGAAGTATATTATTTAAATGATAATTTGATAACCTAACTATTAAATTGATCGGTATGAATAGGAATTACTAATACATTAAATTTATATGTTTTACACATTTGTGAAAAAAATCATTGGTTGTGAATTGATTATAAAAAAAAACTTTTCAAAGTAAAAGTAATATTTTTTTGAAAACCTATTTTTATGCTTAAAACCTATTTTTATAGTAATAAATAAAATTAAAAAAATTGAATTATTTTAAATAAATTTGTTTAATATAATTCAATAATTTTTTTATAATTTATATAATATCATTTCTAAGCATGATATAAGAATAAATCTAGTTTAATGCTTGAAATTTTATTTTCTAAAAAGTTGTTTCGTCATGGTTTTCCAATATTATTTTAAAATAAATTATATTCACTTTCAAAAAATTTATGTGAAAAAATGAAATTCATTTTTTTAATCATCAGGTAAAAATTTTCAGAGTTTATGTTTGATAATTTTCTGAAAAGATTAATTTTTCGATAAATAGCAAAAAATACTGATTTTTGTTGAAAATTTCTTTTCATTACACTCTTTTAAAATGTATATTTTTTTAAAAAAATAGTTTTAGATGAAAAATTATTTAAAATATATTATAATTAATTCAAATAATTATATTTTAATAAATTTTATTTTCATTTTTGATATAAAAACATTTTATACTTTAGAAATCTTTTCATTAAAAAACCATTTTTATTTGTTTGTGGGTTTAAATTTAAATTAAATTCAACAAATTATGTTAATTGAGTTTGGTAAAATTGATTCCATATTTTTAATAATAAAAATTATTATTAATTAATATTTTCAACTTATTGTTTTTATAATGTATTGTAAAAATAGTAAATATTAATTATCATGGAAATGGATAAAACATGTTTTACAAATGTTAAACTATACATATAAGGATTAAAATGACCTATAAAACTATATAATTAATATTTTAGGGCCATATTTTTACCTTTTACCATTATGGTTCTTTAATTTTATATTTTTAATGCTTTTGGCATGTGAAAAATGTGGTTATAGTTTGTTCATTTCAAAAATTCCAAGTCTGTCCTCTTCCTCACTTATAAAAGTGTGCCCCCTATTCTGTCCAATTAAAATTTTATAAGACCTTTGGATCAATAAATATATACTCAGATAACATAATTGAATCCATTACCATGACCTAGACTTCTTTTTTTATAAAATAATCTATTCTTTAATGGATTTTGGTATAACCCTGAAGAGGTTCTCCAAAGAAGATATATAGTTCTTAACAATGCATCTTCATTTTATTTCTTCCTCTATCCCCTAAAAAGTTTCTCCAATGTTGGTAAAATAATAACTTTATTATATTAAATATACTTATATTTAATTAATTTAATTTCATAACCTATATCCATCCCCTCTTTCAACTAATGGTAAATGAAACTAGGGATCATGTATACGAAAGACTATTAACTCACGAAATGATGTAATTCATTTTTAATAACCACCTCTCAAGAATGAATATAATGGTTTATATAATATTTATATTTGATATTTATAGAATAATTATACTTATATATTTATAATATCACATATACCTTCTTATCTTCCAATCTGTTGGAAAACAATAATGTTGCTTGTGCGTACGTGTAGACTGCCACCTTCACATAGTGATGTGATACATTTTTTCAGTTTATTTTGACGTGGATGATAATAAATATAGATTTAATAAATATATATGACATATATTATTTAATAATAATTTAATAAAGGTGAATTATTATTTACCACTCATTCTTTTTGTCTATCAAAAAAATGGAAATAACATTCAGGTATACGTATAGCCTAATAGTGTACCTCATTTGTCTATCACTAAATATTATCGACTATTATTTATTATTATATAATTAATATATGTAAAAATTATATCATGGGTAAATTTATTAATTTTATATAACCATTTTAAAAATATAAATACCTACAAAACCAAAACATCCATGAAAAATGAAGTAGTTATCCACTAAAATTGAATTTTTTATAAAATAATTGTTAATAAATCGGTGATAAAATTATATAAGTAAATTATATATAGTATGATGTATATTATTATATTTATTTAATTTATTTATGATAAATATATATTTATTATACATGATGTTAGTACATTCATGATGAAAATTTGACTTTATGTAAGTATTTCTCATCTCACTTTTACTTTTGTGAGGCATATTCCAAATTCCCCACTTATTCTTTTTGTTAATATACTAATACTATTACATTTTATATCATGAATATATTTATATTAATGGTATTAAGATGTTTTATTGAATTTATTTCTTCCATGGGGCTTATGATTCAAAATTTACCTAATTGGCAATGGTTTATTTCACAATATCATCATTGTTCGGGATTATTTATGTTTAAGTATTCATTTGGGGAATTTCATGATATTTATATCATAATCCTGATATAATTTCCTATAATATAGTTATTCATGTAATTTTTATGTAATAATTCCATTTATATCCCTTTTTTACTTCAAGTTATTGAGAAAATGTTTTCAATAAAAGATGCATTTTTTATCTCTTTAGTCAAAAAATCATTTTCTTCCACATCAATTTTTTCTAAAAATATATTCAATTTTCTTAACATTATCAAAATTATTTATTAAATTCATTTAAACCCATGTTTTAATTTTTTAAAAATTGTTTTAAATTATTATTCTTGTCATTTAATGAATAAATTAATTTTAACCTATTCACAACAATCTGAAAAAATATTTTCTTAAAATGTACGACATGTATAGAATTAATCTCCATCATGACCACTAATTATTTTAAATATTCCATTAAATTTTACAATTTTTTCCACATAAATTATTTTCTTAAGGTTTTTTAAAAACTAGACATTAAATAAGTTATTTCAAATTGAAAAGACTATTTTCCTCAAGAAACCTTATGGTGATCTTTTTAAATTGTTTTAAACTATATCAACAACCATTTTTGAATTTCATGATGAGGATGTACTCTAATGATACCATACATCATAATTATTTGAATGGTTTATGATTAGTTTAAATGGGTATATACTATTTTTATATCATTCTTCATATTACATTTAATGGTTTGTTATTATACTTATTAATTGGGGAAATTTATAGCATTTCATATGATAGTTTCTTCATAAAAATGTTTACATAGATTTTGTTTCTCTACTTTAATATTATCAATTCATTGGACTCAATAAGTGATGGGTGTGGCCCACTATAGACCCTCGATGCATCAGTAGGTCTGATGGGATAAACTAGCTTGGGTATTTGGATGAGGCCTTACCCATTTATGTAATATGTATGGGAATGATGACTTGGCTATTAGTTTATGATGTTAAGCCT
Organism: Viscum album; assembly: GCA_963277665.1. Classification (NCBI taxonomy): domain Eukaryota; kingdom Viridiplantae; phylum Streptophyta; class Magnoliopsida; order Santalales; family Viscaceae; genus Viscum; species Viscum album. The sequence goes on along the minus strand of OY728133.1, from coordinate 183,779,600 downwards.
TATGAATTACACCATTATGAGATTACTTATTTATTTCCTTGTGATTATTTGATTAGTTATGATATTAGTGGATAAGATTCAATGTCATGCAATTATGTATATGTTATTATCTAATCATCATTTATTCCTACCGTATTATTCTTCACGGTTAATTTATTGATTAAATGTAATTTTTTTAGATAATTAACATTATATAATGATTATACCTTTCAATTAAATATCAATTCCATTGTACATATACCCTTACTGGTCATCTGATATCACTCGTATTTTTTCCCTTTCCACAGGATGGGAAGAAATAATCTATAAATGAGTTCAGGCGTGTATAAATTTTAATTTCACTTTGTTGTATTTTTATTTTTTCAAATGTAGTGTGAGATTCATGTATTTATTTAGTTTTCAAATTCTAATAAACTATTCAACCCTTTGGTATGTGATATCTTGTATCTATAAATAATTTAATAAATTAACCATTTTCTCTATGTTACTGGGTTTAGGATCTTTAGAATCACATGGGAATTTATTTCAGGATATGAGACATAACAATAATAACAATGACCTAGATATACTCAATATAGACACCAAGTATGAAATAGGTCTCAACCATAATTCCACTCATATGATTCTTCTTGAAGCTTTAAAATAATGATCATCCAAGATAACTTTCACCACAATCAATTTTATCACTAGTGGTTCTCATTTGAGAGTTTGTGCTCATTAGTTTTCTCCAAAGATGTACTTTATGGAACTCTAAATATCTCGATTCACATATAAGGGATCTCACATAGTTCCTTTGGGGTATACCAGACCCTACTCAAAATAAACTGCTATGTAGGGGGTTTCACTCCATGTATATTGGTTAGGAAAATTATTCAATCTCTACCTGTAATAGAAGAATAAATTATATAGGATCACATCTCGTTCTTTAATGATTAATTTTATAAAATCCATCCAAGACTAATCTTGAATATGGGAACACATCTTATACTCAATACATTACACCTCACTATATCCTCATGGGGATGGACTAAGGGAACTCACCCTATAGAAATAGGTCCTTGCTAAAAATAAAGACGGCCTCAAACTACCCTAGATATAGTGCACAACATGTAATCAGGGTAAACAGCATGTCTCCTCTAACCTAGGTCTTACCATGTACTTTATCATGTTCTATTATTGTTTGAGTTGTGTTTTTTAATATGGATGTGCTCATATACCAAGTCATGTCTTGGTACTCTGGTTGTGACCGAGTGACGATCAATTCCCATATACTCTGTCCATGCCCATCTATTTTTCCATTAAAGGTCTTGTGTTCCCCAAGGGTATACACTGAGCATCCGACATTAGTCCAAAGGGAATGTGACATGTGACACATGATGTCTGATGCTTTTATCTACACATAATCCCTATAACCATAGTAGGGGATCAGACAGTGTGTTTTCTTTGAGGGTACATTCAATTTATTTAGGGTTTTAACAAAAAAAATATATAGACTATTCTATGTGCCTCACTCATGACACTACTGCCATCAATTTATCCACTAGACCCACCAATAAACACAAATGCAGGATCTTCTGAGCCTAGTTTTCACTGGTGATCGGATTATATCCAAAAACAATCTATAATTTCCTATATCACACCACATCATATTAAAATCAAAAATCATGAACTGGAGATCTCAAAATCTGAATCCAAACATCTACCATCATTTTTCACTGATCATTCTATGGGTCTTGATCATGAATATGGGAAAATGATCTGATGTACCAAAGAGAAATAGTGAAATAATCATTAACTAGGAATTTTTTGAACCAAAAGTAAAATGAATATTGATGATGAATGCATTAAGAATGAGGAGAGAAAACCAAAACCCACAAACATGAGGAAAAAACCTCAGTCATTTTTTAGATTTACCATAATACCTTGATGTGTATTTAATGAGAAAAGAGGAACCTAAACAAGGCATCATAAAAAATAATCAATTCCTAATTATACGAAGATAAATAAACACACAAGAATCAACCATCAATCTGTGAATCAATCATATTACAAGGATTGACACTCCTTTAACATGGGATAAATATGTATAAAATAAAATAAAATTCTTACCTGAAGTTTGGATCGATCCCTAATGAAGAACGAATTCACATCATAGTTATTGGCGAGATCCAAGATCTTTGTTGGTGCACTAACTTCCAAAGCACAATCCATCATTGGTCATCCAGAAACAACCCTCAAACGGCTCCTCTCTCTTTCCTTGTGGTTATGTGGCTATACCTTGGGGTAAAATGGAATTCTCAAAAGAAACTAATTCCAAAAGTCCTCATATTACCATTTATATAATCGATATTGGATGCAAGAATCATGTCTAAAATGATCTTCAAGGGTACTCCATGAAATTAAACTATCTTATGCACATAATTCGTCCCACTATATCTACTATACTCTACTCTGAGATAGCTAGGAAGTAGGACAACATGATGAGTTATTCTATGATTACCCAAATAGAATCATATCCCATATATGATTATGGAAAATCTATCCTGAAGTCTATAGATATTCCTACTCACATAAACTCTAGAACCTCAAACAGCTGAGCTAAATCATCTAGAACCCGCTACTCAGCCTTAACCTACAGACTAGTAAGGCATCAAGAGACAAACTCTAATACACCCTTCTTCATCTATGGCCACCAGAATTAGTGTCAAGGGTCCTGCTTCATCTTAACCACACCTAGATGTACCACCAAGTGGGATTTATGAAACTCCCTCAAACCATCCTCACACAACATCACTAGTAAATCTTCCACCCTCAGAAAACGATGGAATTCTCCCTAAACTCATATAACCCATCAAGAACACATCTTTTGGATATATCAAAACATAGGGGATCATAATAGATATCCCTAAACTAAAACACCATAACACATTATCTATGTGGTGGGGTAACATCCATTGACTAAAGGTAGGTAGCACCATCCCCTTCAAAAAATGAAAAATTCAATGAGGCCAATTTATTTGACACCTCATTCAGTAATTGTGAGTAATATATCCTACTAAAAGTATCTACCTACATGTTTCCCTTCTCGGGAATATTGACTATATTGAAGTCATAATCTTATAGGAACTCTAGAAATTGTTTCATTCTCAAATTAAGTTACTTATGTGAGAAGATATACATGCAACAATGTTTTCATAATAGATGATAAATTTCTAACCCATATGGCAGTTTCACCCTTTAGTTTGAAGATCACTACTACCAACTCAATATCATTATTCACATATTTCTTCTCATGGGTTCTTATATTCCAGGACCCATAGGAAATCACATCATGTCTCTACATTAGAACACATCCCAATCCAGTCCTAAAGGCATTACAGAATAAAACATTATCCACACCCTTTATCTTTATCAACATGGGGGAGCTCATCAACCTATGATACAACCCATTAAAGGCCTATTGGAAACTCTCATTCCAAAATAAAGGCTTCCCCTTTCTAGTAAAATATGTCATGGGTCCTGATATATTGGAGAAATTATGAATGAATATCCTTTATTAACCATCCAAACCAAGGAATCCCTACACCTCCATAATTATTTTAAGTGGATCTCATACTTAAAATCCCTAAACATTAATTTGATCAACTTCCACACCCTCTACTGATAATAAATATCCTAGAAATTTCACCTCTAAAATATGAAACTAACACTTTAAAAGTTACCAATAAATAGGGTTCTCTTTGAGTATGTTGAAGAACATCCTCAAATGTCTTTTTTCTCCTATTTTTACATTGAGTCCACTAGTACAACATCGATTAACCTTGTAAAAAATTATTCTATGAAATCCTAAAATATAATGTTCCTTAGTCTCATAAACATTTTTATTTTTCCATCACAATAAAAGTAATCACCAAGTACTCATAGTGACCATAGTGACATCCAAATATCATCTTCGATATATCCTTGTACAAAAAATAGAGATATTGATATCTTGATCTAAAGTCAATCATGGAGAATCATCTCACCCCTAATCTAGTTAAATTGTTCATTGATCCTTTTCAAGAGATTATTATTATCCATAGTCACCTGGTAAATTTGATGTTAGTCTCTACACAACCTCAAGCTCTCATAATACTTCTTGGAGAATAACACTAGGGATTCCCAGGGTGATACACTAGGTTTCATAGATACTTTACTCTATCAGCACTCTGATATCACCTTTTTCTAATAAAGATCTATGACATCCATCCGATATGCTAGAAATAATTTCAGGGAAGTACCTCATTTCAATTCTATTTATAATTCTATCTCTTAGTGGGGTGTAATATCGACATGTCCTTAGAGAAGACATACACAAACTCTACAGCTACTATAATAAACTAATAACTCATAACATATTCTACTCCAAGGTTCATACTATCCAAATGCTAAGAAATTTGATATATCCTTATTTTTTTGATCCCATCCATTTCTACCTGGGTTTCTTTCTTACTCATGAAGGAAAACCTCATCCCATCACCTTGGAAACCCCACATCGTATACCTAAACCATTCAATCTTGGAATGAATTGTAGATAATCAGTCCATAACTAGGTTAAAATCATAAGTATTTATCACCACTACCAAGATATCTTACAAAAATAAATCTCCTCCATGAGTTAGGTCACACTATCCGCAGTGGTGTGTGATCACTAAATCCCCTCTGATCAGAGTCTAAAATTTTAGCGTCATAGCCAATGTCTCAACCAGAATCTCAAACTCTCAAATAAGTGAAATATAAAGAAAATAATGGCTCACACCTATGTCTATCAATAAAATAGATTATGTATAAAATAAATAGATCTTACCTCTAATAATTTATAGATCATCTATGCCATAGGCCTCTATGGACTACAACTCTCCCCAACGATGACCACCAGATCTCTAAGCCTGGTGTGAACCACTTGGGGGTGGTGGTAAACTAGGTCAAACTGTCATCCACCTCTTATTTCTATTACTAATCTTATACCACATATATCAACCTATGAAACTCCCTACTCCAACATATATATCTGATTTGGTTGTCCATCAACAATCTATTTTTTAGTTTCATGGAGGGTCAAGAAATCTCATGTGAGGTATCTCAGATTGTCACAAGAGAATCAACATCTCTCCCTCAATAAACTCAAACCACCATGATATCCCTAAACTATAGAACCTATATCCCAAGACTATCACTCAAAGAGTATCATATTCTAAGATCCATGTGTCTTATATTGGAAACCCACTACTGAATTCTCAACTCATGAGTGTTCACTACTAGCCCCAATGGTTAGCATCTTCTTGGATAGAAATATCTCTCCTACTAAATCCTACTCAAGTAAACTTGCTTGGGAAGGAATGAAATGATATATTACTCTAGTCCTACAATATCAATGTATTCCACACATGAAGGTATATTATGGGATGAATGGATCATGAACAATATGCATAGATTATCATGATACGTTACTAAACCTCAATAAATAATCTTCTACAGTCATGCGACCCAACTAAAGTGGTAAAATATCCAAGAGGCACACTTATTATACAGTGGATGGATAAAAATCCTCTCTAAAGAAATGCTTCAAATATTTCCCCAAGAGGGACTCCTTATTTTTCATCAAATTCATAAGAATCCCCTATTTCTATTTGGATTCATGAATCATTATTGCTACTAGGACCACCATCTAATCTAAAGAGGTCCTAACTAGAAAGAAAACAAACATAACTACCTCAAGACCATCCTAAACTACCTAGGTGTCTAGATCACCCAAAAACTGATGGTTATTTACCTCTAAAACTCTTGAATATTTTTATTCTATCAATATCCTCAGTTGGTACTATTAATGAAAACTACTACTCAACAAGTATTGGAAAACTAGAAAACCACATTGGGTACAACCACATATATAAGTCTTTATATTGATGCCTCTTCACTAGGAGGATCAACATCAAGATCATGTTGTGGAATCCTAGATGGCTATCGCATTGAATGAATCTTAAAATAATCATATATACTATGGTCAAAGAGTATGGAGATGAATTAATGAGGACATAGAAACCACAGAACAATCTTATATGATTCATGAACCAATGATTTCCCCACAACTAGTGCCTAAATTAATTACTTCAACAAATAGGGTTACAGAGCCTTGGTGAAAGGAAACATTGGATATCACACCAATACTATATTACCTATACTTATTGCTTAACTAGATACACTTTAACACCATTTACCTTACTTACAAACCAAACACCACACCAAGAAAATCTCTAATGTCTGGTCGTAATATAAACCTCCTTCAATATAAATCTATCATTACCCAACCCAGTCAGGCCCATTTGGTTGGTGGTAAGCTATGTGTGAAACCCCAATTCTACAACGAATAGGCTAGGGGATAGAAACAAGATCCAGGTATTCATATCTCACATGTGGGAGGACTTATCCTCAAGTACTTGTACAGATAAACATTCCTCTAAATAACTGTTCAATGTTTAAAGTTAAAATATAATTGATACCATATTTCATGAATAAAATTTTTCCCACATTATATTATGAATAAAAATTATTGAAAACTATAAACATCCAATTAAAATCCCACCAAACTAATAAAATACTCTAACCTGATAAGATAGTGGGGACTATTGTCAAATAAAAAACATTAAATGAAACATGATATATCAATCTATCTATCCTCTACCTTCTATTGGTCATCCCAAGACTCTATTAAAAGTAATTTCTCTTACATAAGTCATAAATATTGTAGAAAGATATTATGTAAGTGTGATTATAACAATACCCAGTCGGAAACCCTGAAATCACCAAACATAAATCATCAAGATACTAGCCATATCATCATCACAAAGTCATGTCAATAAAGATATGATACATAAAAATAGAAACAATAACCAAGATAAAAATAATTATACAAACCAATTATGAAATATTTCTTAATTATACTTAAAGAAACATGATTATTAATGTGGATTAAAGTTAATGGATTTGCAATAGAACTCCCTCCGAGATCCATGTTATCATTGATGGTACTCAACTAATAGGTCTTGTTCATTGAGAATTTCAAATTAATTACTCACTAGAACAATAAATATATTGATTCCTAGATATGATATCTCACTTAGGACGTCTAGATTATACCAGACCCTACTTGGAATTACCTTCTAAGTGAGAGATCATATGCCCATGTTTTTTGGTCATTACAATTCCTCAAAGCCATCCTTGGGAAGAAGAATACATGCTAAAGGATCGAATTCCATGCCACATCGAGGGATTCTTAAAATCCATCCAAGAATAATCCTATAGAGCCGTTAATATATGTGATTCCTCTTTGTACCATTGTGGGGATGCACTAAGGGAACATACCCTAAAGAAAATTCCCCACATTGAAGATAATGAGGGCCTTAAACATCCCTATAGAAGGTATATGACATATACTGGGAGTGTATGACATGTATCTTATACCCCAGGTTTTACCATGTACTTTGGTCTGTGTTCATGTAATTTGGATTTTGCTTATATAATATGGTCACCCCATATACCTGTCTATTTCTAGGTACTCTAGTAATCTTCTATTATCTATTTATCCTCTTATATTATAGTCGTACCAGGGTACCTAGTTGTGTTTGTGCCATTCTACCCCAAGGGTACACATTGTGACACTAGCCACATGTCACACAATGTGTGACAAATGTAACATGGAATGTGAAAATTTTCTATACATGTAAAACATAGTGCTACAGGTTAGTTCCATGTTGTGTGTGTTCTTATGGAGTGAATTCTATATAGTCAGGATTTACATAGAAAATGTAGACTATTCTATGCATCATGCCCATTTTTCTACCACCATTAATTACTCTACTAGACCTGTCGATAAGATGTATATATAAGATATACCAAACCTAGTTTTCACCAATTACTATATTCCTTCCATAAAATCTAATCCTGAATCATCACTATCTCACCACATCATTTGAACATCGATAACCATTAACCGAAGATTTATAAATCTTAACCCAATCATTTACCTTCATCACACAATGTGACCATTCAAATTTTCCTGAGCCTAAACCTGCATTAATGATATTTTAAACATAATAATGATTATGCAGCAATAATTCACCATCAATTTTTTTATCCACCAGTCAAAGGAATAATAATGAATAACACGTGAAGAATGTCGAGAAAAATTACAAAAAAATATAAGAAATGAACCTCAACCATTGTTTAGATTTTCCTCAATTCACTGATGTATAATTTAAAAATGAAGAATAATTTAAACAAGTATTCATTGAAAGTAATCAAGTTTTAATTCTAGTATGATAATGAAATACCATCAAATCAATCATTTATCTACAAATTGGTCTTATTTCAGGGATTTAATCACATTGAAGATAGGATAAATAAACAGGATAAAATACAAATAATAGAATCATGCCTCAATTTTAGATCAATTTCTTATGTATAATGGATCTATGTTGTAGTTGGTGGTGAGATACATAAGCTATGTGGGATAAATGACTTCCAAAACATGATCTATCATTGATCAGCCAAGAACGCTACTCAAATTGATCCTCTCTCAATCTCAAGGGTTATATGGATAACCCTAGGAATTTTTCTTAATAGGGACTAAATAACCAATGAAATAATTTATTTTCTTATCACTTTATTTACTTTTACCACGATATCTATTTAACCAAACAACCAACTCTAGAAAAGATTATGTCACGCCTAGTTTAAACTCGCATTCCAAATTTAATGGAAATATTATATTTTCTATCCAAGACTCTATTTAGGATTTATTATATTATTTTATAAAAATTGAGCAGTCTTCATATAATATATTTAAAAAATTTATTATATCAATACCAAGCCTCCCCATAACTCAGAATCTCATGATATCTTATCTCCTAACCCCCAAAATATTTCAATGTTTTACTAGGAAAAAAAGAGTCAGCACATCTCACTCCAATAATTCACCATTGAATTTCCTTTTCCTGGAGTATAAAAAAAGTAGAAGTCAAGTATATATATATATATATATCATCTATCAACAGTACCTTATATTTTAGTACCTTGGTGAAAATATGTTTTTCAAGATTTTATGATTCGTAAACATGGAGACCATTTCAATAAAAAGATATTGGCACCATGTTTTAGAACATGAACCACTAGAACTAATTTTAGATCATGCATTAGATAATTATTTTCATGATTTTTCAACTGTATGAATCTATAACATATGACATAGTCTCTTGAATGATAACACAACCCATTAAAAATCCATATGCATTATAATATACCATATAGACCTTTCATGTTTCTCAAATGATGACGATAGGTGCTGATATGAGAAGAATGATAATCTCTTTAAAGGACATTTAGTAATCATCATTCTTTTTTAAGAGGATATATTTTCTTATTTAAGCATTCAAGGCATAATAATGAATTATGAAGTCTTAAAAAAACTGATGATAATATCCTATTCATCCTAGAAATATTCCACTTAAAAAAATGGGTTTATCTAGTGCTAAGGATTTAAAATCACTAGATAAAAGATCTGTTAATTCCCCCATTACCAGTGCTATAAAAATCACTATTAAAGGAGGTCCTTTAATAGTTCTTTTTTAGTGATATTAAAGGGGGTCTTTAATTGCATTAAAAAGAGTTCGTAATGGTCACATTTATCATGGATTTTTTATAAGCATAGATAAAGGCCCCTTTAATTAGTGCTTCTAAAAAATGATGATAAAAACCTCCATTTTTTAGTTCTAGTAAAAAAATATCTAATAAAGGGGCCTTTATCAGTTCCGGTAAAAAAAACCACTGATAAACGAGGGTCTTTATTAGTGCTTTTTAGAAGTGCTTATAAAGACCCCCCCTTTATCAATGCTTTTTTACTAGTTTTGATAAAGGGTATATTCAACAAAAATCATTAAAAATATATATTAATATATAAATATATAAATATTTTTATATAGATATGAATATAATATATATTTATAAATTATGTTTTAGATAAGGAAAAATAAACATTTACACTTAATATATAAGTTATTTAGTGAAAATATATTATAAAATAATATAAAAAATATTTTAATTTAATAATTTTCTAATTATTATATATGAATAGTCATTTAATAATATTTTGAAAATAAAAATTCAAAAAATTCAAAAAATATATATAATAAGATGAAAATGTAACTCAAACATCAAACATCCATAACTTTTGATCTAGGTGTCTATTTGTGCTCTACCATATATCAAATCAAATATTGCAATGATATCTACACCATGTTCATTGGGATAACCTAAGTCACTATATTTTTAGTCCAAAACAGGCCTAAAAGGACTTCAAAACTACGTTCTTCATGGGTTATGCAAATTTTATATCATTAGATGGATTTTCAGCCACTTTTAAGGGGGTCTTATTTCCTTTTATCAATGAGGACTGAATTTATTACCAGAAATTACATTCATATTTATATTATAATTTTGAAACTTTATCATTTTTCAAAATGTGGATTTATTTATAATTAAATATATGCATATTTTCTAATATTTACTAATAATAAATCACTTATATAAATACATATATCCACATTTTTATATGAACATATATTTTTAAATATATAAAATATTTATTTATTTTTCATTTTATTTAAATTAAATAATTATACATTATTTCCTTATAAAAATCCAATAATATGTATATATAATTTTTACATATACATATTTTTGTGTGTTAATAAACATATATATATAAACACATTTATATATATATATTTATATTTCAATATATATAAATTAATATTAATATATAATATATTTTAATAAACATAATTTTGTATGTATATATATCATATATTTCAAAATATATATAACTAAATAAAAAAGTCATTAAATATACAATAAAACATTCATAGAATAGTGATAAAGAGAATTAGTCGCCTAAGGGAGGTACAAGGATCAAATACAAGTGTGCGTAAGAATTTGGGGGAGCCTTATTTTTTTGAATAAGGGGTGGCGTGCATGATGGTGGATGGGTAGTTAAAATCATTGTAAATTGGGCTATAAGCGCTGAGAAAGGATGGTGGTGTGCATGAAAAATTATTATTTATCCCATATTTTTTAATAGTGCTTTTTTTGGAACTATTAAAATCAATCCTTTAATAGCACAAACAAATGTTCCATTAAAATAACCCTTTAATAGGGATAAAAAATTCATAGTTAAATAAACCCTTTAACACCACTAAAAATCACTAACAAAAGGTGCCACTATGAGTTCTTTTTATTGCTTTAAAAGGCTGGATTTAATATATTTTTTAGTGTTATTAACCCCCCCCCCACATCACTCGCAATATCAGTGATTTTTAAGTGCTGATAAAACCCCTTTACCTAGAGTTGTTAAAGACCCAATTTGTAGTAGTGTTCATATTTTGAAAATGTTTTTTGGTGGTTTCTAATAAATCCCTAATTTAAACTTTTCAATATCATTTGATATGTCGCTTTAGAAGATTTTGTGAATATGGAAATGAACCTATTTTATCTATAATTCATACATGAATAATTTATCAAAAACATGAATCTCACGTGATGTACCTAATAAAATATCTAAGTTCTTCTCATGCTCATTTATAGTTTGAGAGTACACTAAAATATTGTGGATAAATACCATGAAAAATGATTCTAGATACTTTTGGAATATATGATTCATTAAAGCTATAAATTTTTTTGATACATTTGAAATCCCAAAATTTATGAATATATATTCATAGTGACAATAACTTATTCAAAAATAAATCTTTAGAATTTTCACTTCCCCGGTATGATGTTGGTGATACCCAGATCAAAGATCAATTTTTGCGAGCCATCTAGATCCATTAAATTTATCAAATTGTTCACTAATTCATGTAAGAGGATATCGATTCCTGATTAGACCTTGATTAATTTTACAATAGTCAACAAATAAAAAAATAAAACCATATATCTTCTTTATAAAGAGGTGTAGATAAAACTAAGGAAATTAGATTTATCTATTGAATCCATTTCTTCCCAATACCTCAACCAGACCTTTAATTCCTAAAAATTAGACAGTTCCATTCTTTATGTTGGAAATGAAATAATAAATGTTCCAATAAGTAGATCAGTATATAATTCAACTTACTCTTTAGGTTGTAAACTAGAAAAACTGTGTGGAAATACATCAGGGTATCGGTCTACTATATAAGGAAGACTCCTAGTCCAATTTTATACAATATCACCAAAATTTATTACTACCAATGGAGGAGATATGATTATATCTATTATCATAAAATTCCTTACTCTCCGAATATTCATATCCTAATACAATTTGAATTAATGAATTTCATTATTTGAGGATGTCAAAGTTCCTTGTTGGGAGTAAAAGTCTATATAATCAATTAATTCTACCAGCCAATCCATTCCAAATATTAAATCACAGATATCAGTTTCCAAGAATATAAAATCTAAAAAATGTTTACATCATCTACAGAAATGGTAAAAGTTTTACATTTGAATCATATTCATTCGTGATTCCCTAAAGGTGTTTTGATACTGAAGACATGAGGTATAATTTCCTTCGATAGGCTTAATTAGTATTCCAATTGTTAAGAAATAAATAGTTGGATTCACTAGTACCAGACAACACTTTTATTAGAGTGTAATTGAGAATAAGTGTAACTCAAACAATTTAGGGAATTGATTTCTAGTATATGATTTGTTAAGAAGCATCATGTATAAATCATTGCACTCTAACTGGGTAGTACTTTCTTCCTTGTTGTAGTGGTGTCAGTTGGATGACTGATTTGTTTCAGGAATTGGACTGTGTCACTCAACTTTGAGGGTGGAAACTATTTTAATAAGAATTTCCTATTTGATTATGATACATATGTGACTAATTCAATCCATTCACAGAAATTTTCTTCATAGTTCTCATATAATAATTGTTGGAATTTCCATTATGTATATAGTTATAATTATCTCTAGGAGGTGTTGTATAATCTATTTTCTTATTCATAAATAAGTAACATTGAAAAAACCTAGTTTTTTATTATAATGTGGTGGAAAAGTAACTTGGATAGTGTGACAATTCTCTAGTTCTTTGCTTTCCTGGGAGTAGGTTTTCCTGCACATCACATTTCCAGTAATGGAGTTTCCAACCATGTCTATGCAGAAAAAGGTGTTCACTCTACTACCATTACTAGCTATATATATTTATTCCACTATTTCTCTATTGAACAAATATTTATAACCATGAATCAATAATATAACCACCATAGGATGAATATCAGGTCATATCTCAACCTTAAAGATGTAAACCTTCATATGTGTGCTAGCTACTACCTCTAGAGTAATATAAACTATGTTCTTAAAAATATTGATGTAATCTATCATGGATAAATCTCCTTGATTTATACTAAAGAATTATTTTGTTTTGGTATCTTTAAAGGTATGTGGAAAAAAATTTCTATTAAAAATTAATTTGAATCCATATTAAGAAATGCCTTGGTTGAGTTTACCTTAAACAGTTAATTCCTACCATTTTCTTTTGAAATCCACCATCATATATACCACTAACATTACCTTTTAATCGGTCAAAATTCTAAGGAAATAAAAAATTCAATAGATCCTATTAATAGACGTTTCTTCTTTTAAAAGACACAAATACCCTTAAAATTCGGAGGATTCAACTTCCAAAAATATGTGGTATTATAAGTATATGTTCGTTCCCAAGTTTGATTCTCTTTTCCAAAAACATGTATTTCATGAGAAAATATCTGAAAAATATACTAGTTAAACTATGATTTAGATGAAATCATGTTATCATTTTCTCTCTATTATTGGTTTCTAATTCATTTAACTAGTTCATTCATTCTAAACCCATAGTAACATTCTTCATTAAGTTATAAAAAGTTTATTTAATTGTCATATATAAAGTATATATAATAAAATCATTTATATTCATAGTAACATACTTTAAAAATACAGAATTTTAAATAATATATTAATGATTAAACCATAGTGGGATATCTATTTACTAATTAATGTTATTGTTCACTCTCATTTAAACCCACAATGATGAGGTAACGACATTCCTAAAAGTTTTTAACAACACTTCTTATATCCAGACCACCTTGGAAACATGATGTTCAATATAAAGAGAACATAAATATATTTTTTATGTTGTACATTTCAAGTTTCAATATGAAATTTATATATATTACTATAATAATATATGAAACACAATAAAATTATACTGTTTAAAACATCCTAACCCAACCTATTGGCTTGGGAATAAAGAAAAATCCACTAACCTTTGATGAAACTATCAAGGCCACAGAAGGTGAACATCGATGGCATGGGCTCTATTAGAACATGGGGTGATTTTCCCAACAATGTAAAACCTATAATAGAAAAATATGATCAATGATACAAAACTATGATTACATTGAACGTATGACCATACAATAATTAGTGTAATTGAAGAGGTGAAAAAACAAATGCATACAATCTCAATACCAAAAGACTAAAGGTAACTAAGACACGAGATACAAAAACACAAGGTGCTAAGGTAGAACCACTCAAAATCTGAGTACTTAACAGCCACCCCATGCTACGACTCTAAACATCCAAAATCAAAACATCTTGCAGATCCTTTTATAATACATGAATCCATACTTTTACCAATATAATGATAAACAACAATTTCATATTCACTAATGTGCATTTGCATGCGGTGATTATACATCATAGTAGGAAAACCTATATAATTTCCCCAAATTAAACCAAAATAAGAAAAATAATATCTCACATTTTGTTTTAAATAAAATATATGTAAAATCATGAAAACTACACCCATTTGATGAACCCACACACCCATGAAAACCCAACCAATGAAACCATTGCCTGAAGTAAACTCTTGAATAGTCCAAATCATAATAATTATTCTCCATATAGTCCCATGACATTACTTGGAGATATAATCCAATATACAAAAAAATATGTATAATTCCCATGACTAACCAATGGGGACCTTTCAATATGAATATGAACACACACCCACAATATTTATTCCAAATTCTACCATTAAAAACATATATTTTTAAAACCAATTTCATTTAATCAATTTATTATACCCCTTGTGGGATTCACCTAAAATTTTAAATTTTATGTCCATCCGAGAAAGGAAATGTAATTATAATGAAGATATCACAATGATTTTTTGAAAAATATTATAATAAATTAATTTAGGAAAAAATAATAAATTATTTTATAAAATAAGTAAAAAAATAATACAATCAAATTACCTCTATTCTAATCACCCGAAAAAATCTGGATGAAGGATTCTTCTTGCAACACCTAACAAGAAGACTATTAAAAGTAGAAGAATCAATTCAAAAGGTCACCCTAGATTCATCATGACCAATTGATATCATGGGGGTATGAGGGATTGGAAGAGAAATAAATTGATTCAAAACACATTAATCACTCCCTTATAAGGATCACATATAGAGTCATTCACCATATGTAACTCCCTGCTTAAAATGTAGTGATGAGATTGGACCTTAAAATTTTAGAAAGACCGACAACACTTTGTGTTGGTCCCCACCATGGGCATGGTTCCTTTTACCAGATCACACCCTTGGATTATCGTCATAATCCACCAATTCATAGTTATAATTCCTTTATAATTTACGCCACAATTCCGTGTACCATGGCATAGTGAGGACTCCTAGACATCTTTCCACAGTGTTATAATTCCCAAGTCTCACCTAATCATGGGGACACCACACCTAGTACCATGGTTTATTGACCCTACACATTTCTCATAGGCAGAATCCAAATTCCCCAATCCTAGTACCAAGACTAGGTACTAATAATTTTAGTCACCCCAAGAAAACTTCCTACCACCATGACTATTTTACTACCTATGGTGTACCTAAAAACACCTGAACTCTACTTAAATCACCAAGTAACCCTCCAACAACACCATAAACCAAAAAACATATAATGGGATAAAAAACCATTTCACGTGTTCCTAAAACTTAGTGTGATATATTTCTCCCCAAAAATATCTATGTATAGTTACCAATTATAATATCTATCTAGTAAGTTATGAATATAGCTAACTGTAATCATGTATATGAAAAAATATGTGAATGTAGCTACCTGAAATCATTTCTATGAAAAAAATAAATACCTCATGACATATAAAACATTAACCAATTAATTATAGGGATATATATTTCTAGGTCCAACCATTTCATAAAAAAAACTATTCAATAGTGTGTCCTAAGATTATAAAAACATTCATCAATTCATCAAAGCTTATTTAACACGTGACAAAGAAATGGGTTTCATAAAATATCATTAAAAATGTATCATCATAAGCTATAATAATAAGGAAAACATATTACATAATAATAAAATATCTTTCTTGAAGTAAAAAAATCCTTAATATATATTTATCTTAATTAACACATGATAAAGAAATTGGTTTCAATAAAATATCATTAAAAATTATCATCAAAAGATATCCCAAGAAAAAAATTAGATTATATCATAATATAATATCCTCAAAGTATTTTATAAATCCTTAAGGGATATTTACATTGTTAATAAATAATTTTATAAAAGTAATAGAAATTTTTTTTGAAAGATAATACAAACATCATTTTCATTTGATAACTTTTAAAACCTAAAAATTACTAGAATAATAGGAATAGAATTAAATTTGTAAAACAATATAAATTTTTAATGGAATATTAATAATGAATAATGTCCATGTGGAGGGAAAATTCATTTGATCTGTAAATTAAATAATGTATTCTTTTGTTACTTTTTTAAATAGTCAAAAGTTATTCATTTAAAAAAAATATTAAAATATTTGTTTTAATATTTGTTAAGGAAAATAAACAGTAGTAGAAAATACATTTATTAAAAATTTAATTACAAGAGAACACATTTATAAAATAATTTCAATAACATTGATTTTTAAAAGAAATATTTCTAACCAAATATGTAAAATAAGGATAAATTTTATTAAAAATATTCCATCATCCTTTTGAGTTCTAAATAAGGGGGAAATAGAAATAATTCTATAAAAACCTATAGTAACACCCAATAGTTCACTCAAAGATATAATTTTTTATTTAACTTATCTTTTTATATGTTCTTTTTGTTTCTAGGTGTTGGGAGTATGAAATGGGAGTTTTTGGAAAGATAGAACAAGGTGCACGTTTTTCTAACTGTGAGAGTAATAATGTGTGTGATATAGTTGGTTATAGTGGGGTTTTCATAATTTTATCATGGTTTTTTCACTTCTGTAATACCTAGGGTTAACAATATTTTCCATTTATAGGGGTATAGTGTCAAACGTGTGGTTGGTGAATGGTTTTTTTAAACTCGTGTCCAAACCATGTAGCTGTATCAAGCTCCAGTAAAATGTGGATTTTTACCATATTAAACCTATAATATTTTATTATTTTGGGGTATAATTTTCTCTATGTTTATTTATATCTCCTCTCCCTTGGTTTTGGATATTTCCCCATCCTTTTAATGGATTTACATTGATTTCTTGGTGTCTTGGCTTGAGTTAATCCCCTTTTATCTTGGTTTCTTCCTCTTTAACACATATTATATCTTTTTATTCTTTTTCTTTGGAAGTGCGGAACACTAATATGAGTGATGGAATAATATTGGGTTTATAATGGGGGATTTGTTTTTTTTGTGGATTATATTTGTGGGTCCTTGTTCTTCCTCTTCTGGGTGGTCATCATAAAGGGTGAAGAGATTTGAACCAAATCCAAGATTAGTGTATCTATTTAAGGGTGTTTTACATGGAAAAAACATTAAATTTCTAATAATATTTTTTTTGATATTTAAATTTTCATTGAAATTATTTGTTCTATATGTGTATTCAGTAGTTGATGTGTTTCATGGATTAATTGGAAATTTGGGTGTTTGAAGGGGGTTTTCCAAATGGGTGTATCTTTTATTCACAGTTAGTATTTGTAAAAATTCACGAATAGTTTTTATAGGTTATAATGGGTTTATAATATGGTTTTAGAAATTATTTTACCTCAGTAAAGGTTTTTTTTAAATGGACCAATTTTATTTGATGTCGTATGTGATATTTCTTGTTTGATGAGGTCACATGATTATGATTGTGTTGACATGGAGTATTATATGGGTTAATTGTGGATTTAGTGAGGATTTTATTCAATGGACCATGTCAACCTTTATAGGAATGATAGTGTGATCTTCCATTATGTTTTTTCTGATAAGTTGGGTGTACCATCAGAGTGAGGGCCGTCTAAGCCTCAATTTTTTTTACTAAGGGATCAAGAGAGAATTTTGATAGAAATACTATGTGAGGTTCTAATTTGGATGCTGATAAATAAATATGTGTCTTAGAGTTAGGTTTAAGGAAGATAGTGAGAGATTATATTTTATTTTCTATGTAGAATATTTTTTTACTTACTCAAGACAAACCTGATGGTTATATCCCTATATGAACATTAAGTATTCCAAATTGGTTTCCATTCTTGACACATTTGGTTAGCGCCATTGTGATATGATGATATATATTATTCAAACTTTTTATTGATGTGATTACATGTAATTTATGATATAATCACCCTTTTTCAAACATTTTGTTTTATATTATGAATGATATACCTTATGGATATGTTTGTTTATTTGAACCATGTTGAAATTTCTTTGGAAAATAAAATATTTATAAAATGGAAAACAAAATAGATTTTAAAGGTGTATTTAAAAATGGTTTGTTTTCAAAGTTGGTTAGTTTTAAAAAAATGAAACATGTTTATTGGTATTAATGAGTAAAATCCTTAAATAGATTCATGATGGTATCATAATGGTCTTCATTCCTCACACTCTACTTAGGCCTTTTATTGTTTGATATTTTTTTGGGAAAAAGTTTAAGGAAAGAGAACTATGTTCTAGGTTGGATCTTCCTAATTACCACCATCTATTGTTTTGTGTAAGAGACATGGTCTCATAGGGATTGGACCATGAGGAGTTTTTTATTTTTTATTTTTTAGGTTTTATATTTTTCCATTTTTGGAATTATCCATATTCATTTTTGTTTTAGGGTTTGTTTTGAGATTCAATGTATATGTTCAGTTATAGAATATTTTGTATTATGATGAATGTAATTGTTTTTTGTATGTTTTGGGGTTTTTTATGACTATGATGATATTTTTGTGGTTTTCTTATTTTATATATGTGTTATTATGGTTTAACTTCGGTAAAATCATTCCCAAGTGATATATGGTTATGCCCAGTTCTTGTCACCAGCTTATGGTGATCGGGAATGCATTTCAGGCTATGGGGTTGGCCGGATCGGGTGATTGGTTGGGTATAATCAGGTTGGTTCATTATAAAATGGAATATTAAGAAGTTTTTTATTTTGTATTTAGAGGTAGAATGGAGATATGACCTTCAATACTCAAGAGGTTGGAATGAGGGAGTGCTTGGCTTTCTATTCTTTGAATTGAACCTTGATTTTCCATGGGTGGTCTTAGATTGAGGTTTTGTTTTGAGCCTAATTATTAGTTTCTTGATTATGTTTCAAGGTATTTACTAATAAGTGAAAGTATTGTGGTAGGATAGAGGTATTTTTTGAGTTTTTGGATTGAAATGGGAAGGTCTGGAGGAGGCACACATATAATTTTCATTGTCAGCAGAAACCATGTGCATGCCATTCTGACATGCTTTCCAACATCATTGAAACCACATGTTTAGTGGACAGTTAAAAAACAATGTGTACAAACCATTAAAAGTGGTAAATACTTGGGATTTTTTTATTTCTATCCATTTTTATTTGGAGTTTCTTATAATTCTTATGATGCATGTTGATACACATATTGGGGGGGGGGGTTCTTTTGTCACTTTTCATGTGCTTGGGGATTAATTATGGTTGATGGAGATTTATTTTATGTGTTCTATAGAAAATTACTCTTAGAAAGACCACATCTAGGTATATAGAGGTTGAAATAGAGAGTAACCCATAGGAGAACCCCCCCCCCCCATCTTGATCTGGACATGGTAGATTTAGTGACTCGTATGATCCAAACCTTGGGTCAAATGGGTGGTCGTTATAATACATGGATGGCGGACCATGCTCTGTATGTTTTGAGGAAAAATCAACCAGTGTTCCATAAAGACAAAATACCTAATGATTCTTAGGAGTTTTCAGATCCTATCGATTAGATATTTTAGTCCTTGCAGATGCTTTAGACCTCTATAGTGGGATTTTCTTCATAGGTGATGTAATTATTGGGTAGAAAGTGTTGGTAAACAAAGATTATTTTGGGAAAGAAAGATTCTATCACCTATACCACATTTAATGGTGATTTTAGAAGATAGTTTCACCCAGAGATCTTGATAGAAGTGATGGATCATGATTTCCTAATTTTAGAGAAGCGTAATCATTCAGTGATGGAGTATTCCACAAAATTTATTGAGTTAGTTCATGATTATCTAGATCTATTCATGAACTATTAACTATAATATGAAAACATTAATATTCTCTTGAGATCAGAGATCATATATGTTACTATTATTTTGTGTATACCAACCTATTCAGGGGTCGTTAACAAGTAATAGATGGAATATATAGATTTTACTAGTTAGATGGGTCTTATTAATGTTCCTTCCATTAGATGAATCAAAGGTTATTCATCAGGATAAAAGATGAAGTGGGATAAGTCTAAGAGAGGTAGTGGAAAAAGTGTCTGATAGTATCTAGGTTCAGTTCATATGGTGTATTCAAGGTATCAGCTATTTTTTTGTTATCAGTGTGTTAAGGTAGGAAACACTAGTCCAAATTTCCTAGAGACGCTGAGGGTGTGACACTAGTGTGGAAATATAGGGAATATCTAGTGCTTCTTTCATTTGGAGTAATGTGACATTAGGGTGGGATCCATATATGGAAAAGGATCTGAGGTTTAGTCAGAGGATTCCATGGGTGGGGTATCTCATCCTCGTGGTTAGGAAGATTATCACCAATAGAAGAATAAATAGGGAAGGTCTAAGCCTAGGAATATGTGTGCAGCAAAGGTCATACTAATGTACTCAGATTCTAGACTATCCACTAAGAGAGGAACAATGTTTATTTCATATTCCATGGTATCTATTTTTTTGACATGGGTTAAACTCCTTCTTTTTTTAAATTAATTTGATAAAGTCTTTGGGTATATGTGATGATTTTATATTTTACTTCATGGACATTTTGACCATGTGTCATAGGAAAAAGGAATAGGGTTTCAGTTCCCCTGAGTGTCATGTTATGGTGGATGACATGGAAGTTTTCTAGATATTCATTATTTTATACCTAGAAATTTTATACCAAATTATAATTATGAATTAATTAATTAAAATCAAGTATATGGATGACTTTTATCCCTATAGTATCGTGTCCCTTACTCCTAATGGAAGCTCTCACTTATTTCATGGTGAGTGATTTGTATTCAGGGAGGGTGGGACTAGTTTCTTCTAATATAGGGTTGATCTTATGTTAGTTTTTCGATTCTTTATTGAGGATATTGAGAAGTGTGAAGTTTGTATGATTCCAATGGTCATGGATAGGTACACAAAAATGTTTCTAGAAGATTTTCAGCATGCCCACACTAGAGAGAGGTCAAGTTCACTATTGATATAATCCCTAGTATAATCCTGATTTCCTTACCATTATATTAGATTTCATTGGTTTATATGAAGGAGATTAAATTTTAGTTATAGGATCTTGAGGGAAAGAGTTTTATCCATCCCATCATGACATTATGGGCTTCATCAGCACTATTCACAGAGAAGGAGGACAAGAACCTCTAGATTTTATTAGACTACTGTAATCCTAACAAAATTAACGTCATGAATAAATAACCATTTCACATAATTTATTATTTATTTTATAATCTAAGGGGGGCTTGTTGGTTTTCTATGACTGACCTGAGATCCCACTACCACCAGATGAGGGTCCAAGAAAAGGATGTTCCAAAGACCACCTTTTAGATATGGTGTTAACATTTTGGTTATATTTTTATTCCATTTGGTCATACCAAATATCTAATAGTATTTATGGAACTAATAAGCTGGATCTTGCATCACGTTTTGGAATCTTTCATGGTTGTGTTTATAGAATACATCTTGTTGTATTAAAAGTTGTAGGAGGATGATGATTTGCACATGGAGGTTGTGTTAGGTGTTTTTAGATGTCTCTATATATATTCCATGTTTCCCATAATGAATGTTTTGGATATAAAAAGTGAATTTGTTAGGCCATTAGATTAGTGATGTAGTAGTTTAAATGGATATAGAGAATGTTAAAGTAGTCATGTCTTGGGAGTGTCCAAAAATGAGTTTTACATCTCTAATTTTATAGGATTTATTTTGTATTATAAATGATTTTTTTGTACTTATCAATGAAATATTCTCCCTTAAAATCCTTGACCAAGAAAGGTATGAATTTTGAGTCAGATGAGAAGTTCTAGAGTACATTTAATAAATATCATACCCATTTGACATCCACAATTTATGTCATTCTTGATAATACTAGGAGAGATTATTCGGTGTATTCTGATTCTTTTGGTATGGGTATGGGATGTTTCCTCATATAGCACAACCATGTGTTCATCTATGGATCATGGAATCTATTCCCATGAGAGAGGAATTACCCAACCCATGACCTAGAATTTTTACACTAATGGAAATATGGCTTATACCAATGGTTTTGGCCAAACCATTGGTATAGTTCATTAATTTGGACCTATACCAATGGTTTGGCCAAAACTGTTTGTATGTGTCACTTATATGTACCTATACCAACGGTTTTGGACAAACCGTTGGTATAGGGGGACCTATACCAACGGTTTGGACAAAACTTTTGGTATATGTCACTTATATGTACATATACTAGAGGTTTTGGACAAACCATCGGTATAGGGAGGACCTATACCAATGGTTTGGCCAAACCATTGGTATAGGTCCATTATAGAGACCCTATACCAACGGTTTGTCCAAAACCGTTGGAAAAGGCCCAAAAATTAAAGGACATATACCAACGTTTTTGAGAACCCTTGGTATAGGTTCTTTGATTTTTTATCAAATATTCTTACCGAGAACATTGTATAAATCAAAATTTAAAATAATTATGATAATACATATATATATTTATGAAATTATGTTCAAAAAAGTCATGTTAGGTTAGCGGTTAGGTCATTCAATTATAAACCAGATGTCCTGGGATCAAATCCCACCGAATGTTTTATTTTTGAAATACATATACCAATGGTTTTATGGAACTGTTGGTATATATTTTCTTATTACATATACCAATAGTTTCCAAAACCATTGGTATAGGTCTATACCAATGGTTTTCACAAAACCCTTGGTATAGACCTATCCTCATGGATTACTTGGCCACGGTCCTCCAAACCGTTGGCATAGGTTATTATTCCAGTAGTGTTATGTATTAAGAATGTGCTAAATATATAGATCCAGTATCTCTTCGGGATGGTTTTTACAGTGTATTTTTATCATATGATCTTGAAGTATATTTTTACCCAGAGGTTTATAATCCTTAGGTAGAGATATAGATTTTAATCCCTTCTGAATTTTGAATTCATGGTTTCTTATACACCTAGGAAGGGAAATTTGATTACTAACGTATTGATCTAGAAGATTCCAATGTATGAATCCAAATAATCAATGGATGAATGGGGTTATATGATTTGTTTTACTGATTTGAGGTTGGATGTGTAAGAGGATAGAAATAAGGATTTCTTTTCCAGAGTTTATGATATACTTTCTCTACTTGATCAGGTAAGGAGTGATTAGTCATCTAACCCCATGTTCCTATAGTTTTGAAGTGCCTTAAATAGTGGGGATACCTCGAGTGATTTATCTTGGTCTTCCAATGGTTATATTCTCTTTAAAAAGTGGCTACTTTTTCTTTTGATTTTGAGCCAAGAGTTTATGTGTATGTATAATCATTCCATTTAAGAAATTCACCCGGAGAAACCAAGATGTTTTCTTCCTTAAGAGGTCGTTATTGGTGGTCCTTGATAATATGTGAAGTGGTGGAATTCATTTCTAGATACTTAACCTACCAAAGGATCAAAGTGGATCATCAAAGGCCATCCAGGTCTTTGCAACCACTTATTTTACCTATATGAAATTTGGAAAATATATCTATAGATTTCATTATAAAATAACCCCATACACTAAGACCCATATATGTTCAAGAGTTTTGTTAGATTTATGGAGTTCCCTCAGTGATAGTGTTGGTCTGGGGTGCCCGTTTTACTTCCGTCATTTGTAAGGGACTCCAAGAGCCTTTAGGGACCTAGATGAGGTTAAGAACCATGTATCATCCATGGATATTTGGTTAATCAGAAGAGGAACATCCAAACCATGAAAGATATATTTTGGGTGTCTGTTATTGATTTTGGTGGTTTTTGGGAAATTAATATATCATTGTTAGAGTTTACATATAAAAATAGTGATCATTACTATATTAGGATGTAACTGTTTGAGGCATTGTATGGGTGATCGTGTTGATCCCCTTTTTGGGATGAGGTAGGAGAGTGCTCCTTGATTGGATTGAGCCTTATCCATGAGATGAAAAATTCAGTGTGGACAATTCAAAAATAGTTAGAAATAGATCAGATTCACCAGAAGTCATATTCCAACCCTTTTCATTGTCCTTTAGAGGTTTATGTTGATGATGTAGTGTTTCTTGGGCTATCCATTTAGCTGATTTTCCACTTTTGGGGAATTTGAGCAAATTGGTTTCATGTTTTGTCAATCTATTTCATGTTATATAGCATCTTGGGAAGGTATGGCACTACAAAAGTGTCCTTTAATTGTGCTGTCATTTATCAGCGCTAGAACAATGCACTAATAAAGTCCATATTTATCACTTCTTTATTTTATCACTAATAAAGGGTTCCCCTTATCACTACTTTATTTTCAGTGCTAATATAGTTTACCCTTTATTATAACTCTTTTAGAACTAATAAAGGTCTTGAATAAAATGAAACAATTAAACAAATAAAAATAAAAGGATGTTTAACAATTTTATTAATTAAATATTTATTTTTAAAAATGAATAAAATGAATATATATATATATTAAAAATTAAAAAATAGCATATATTAAATATATAGATATGTAAAATGAATAAAATAAAATAACTAAATAAAAATGAGTAAATTAAAAAAAAATATTAAACTTTCTATTAATTAAATAATTATTGATAAAAATGAATAAATTTAATACATATATATATATTATAAATATTAATAAATTTTATATATTAAATATAGATATATAAAATTAATAAATTGTAATAAATAAAAGAAATTCAAAATGAGTAAATTACAATATTATTTAAATATATATTATTGAAAGAATTATTAATAAAAATAAATAAGTATAATATATATATTAATTTTAAACAGTAATAAATAATACATATTAAATATAAATATATATAATGAATAAAATTTAATAATTTATTACACATTAATGTTTTATTCATTTTTAATTTTGTTTTATTTTTCAATATAACATATATAAAATTTTGTGTGTTACATTGATTTCACACACACACACACATATATATATATATAATTAAGGCACTTTTATATAGAATACACACACAAATATATTTATACAATTAATGAAATCTTATATAGAAACACAAACACATAATATTTATGTAATTTATTCAAATTTTAGTAAATTTTATAATTTCATTATAACATGGTATATTTAACGTATTATAATTTTATAGGTAAATTTTATTTATTTATTTTTAATAAAATTAAAATTAGGGTATTATTTATTAATTTTAAATATTTTTTATATTTTTTATTTTATTTTAAATTTGATCATTTTCTATTATATATATATATATATATATTCTATTTTATAGTATTTACAGTATGGATTCATCTTTACTTCAGTATATATATATATATACACATATTTTTTAATAATATATTTTTAAATAATAATACTAATAGATTTTCTTCAATATTTTTAAAGGGTACTCATTTTAAATTATTCATTTTTATTCATTTTTAAAATGCTTTTATTTAAAATTATATATCCACTAATAATGTTAAAAATATATTTATAAATAAATATAATTATAAATTTATATTTACTACATTTATAAATTTATAAATTTATAATTATTATAAATAAATAAAAATTATTTTTAAGTAAGTATTTATATAAATATGAATCAATAATTAAAAATATTTAAATAATTATAATATTATAATACATTTTCATAAATAATTAAAATTGTAAATCTTTTATCATATCTAATGTTTAAGAAGTGATTAAAGGTATGTTTATCATCACTTTTTTAGCATTAATAAAAGAAATCTTTATTAGTGCTAAAATGTTTGCACTGCTAAAGATGTCTTTTATTGTCACTTTTTTAGTGCTGATAAAGCTCATTCTTTATCACTGTTAAAAAATTATGGATAAATATTCCTTTTATCAGTGCTTATCATTTTACCATTTCAAAAGGGGATCTTTATTCGTGCTTTTTTGAATGTATTGTTAAACATTTACCTAATATATTTAAAGTAGCCCTAACCGTGACTTTGTCACTCATGATTATCAATCTCTCATTGAACATGCCTGCGACTGGTGCAACTCCTCTATATTCCCTCATTTGAATCAAGTCTATAATCCAATGTATGTTATTTTCTAATTTTCCTTTATCAGTGTTTTTTTGTTTTTTGGGTTTCACGATTTGTGTTTTTCACTGTTATAAACCATGACGAACCCTAAATCTCATATCCTCACCACTATAATATAATGAGTGGTTAAATCTCATCATTTCCCCACATAGAAAATGGTTTCAAATAAAGATAAGGATGTTTTCATATGGTAAGGTTAGTGAATATATGTTTATGGGCCTCTATTGATAAATAAAATAGATTTTTTACCACATGCTACTCATTTGGACTAGAAACATAATACCTGAGTTTCTGAAATTTTGTAAAAAACTATATAGTAGGAAAATAAGAAAAGACTCATGTTTTTATGCTCAATCTATAGGATCACATGTGGATACTACTCACTCTCATCTAATTAAGCTACATCTAGAAACATTTTTATCTTTTCTTTATGTTATTATCATGTATGTTCCTATAATAAAGTCCGCACCTTATAGTTCTTCTTCATTTTATTCACATGATCCTTCTCTAAGTGTTCAAAATATGCTCTTAAAAAATATAATGAATTCACTCTCAAATTCTTCATCATCTAATAATCCTAAATCATTATTCTAGTAATGTAACTCTATCAATGAAATAATCAATTGATCGAAATCATCATCAGAAGACTGAAAAAATACAAGAATCAACTGGAATAATTCTATTAGTCATAGTGGGTAAGGACATTCAATAATAATTATAGAAAATTTATCATAATTTGGAGTCATATATATCCCTATTGATTCCACACCACAAGGATAAGGAAAACACATCGAAACAATCAAGCTATAAGCCCGAGTAAATCAATGTCCCCCTCCACCAACAACCTCTTCACATATTTATTATTCTCAGTTACATTCAATATCCCAAAAAACTATATATAGTAAATTTAAATTCTACCCCAAGACATTACTAACTTAGACCTAACCTAGAAAACCATTTCCCCACATTTTTATTAGTATTTCTCTTTGTGAAACCTATCTCAGTCAACAAATCATTGAATTTATCATTCTACTATCTGTATGTCTAATTAAATCCATAGATATTCCACTTCATCTTTCACAACAAGTATATGTTCTGATTGTCCTCAAAACCATATGGTTTCTTCATATAGGTTTTGGGCACAAAGAAAGCGTGTGGGTGTAATGACCAACTTGACTTTTTAGTCATTATTTATGAATAATAATTTTTTAATATTATTAAAAAATCGTGTCCGATGTAAATTTTAGATTAAATTACTAAATCAAATCCTAGAACCATATGAGGGAGATCATGAAATGTGTTTTAAAATTAACTTATTAGTAGATATAGAATTACCTCAACATGTAATTGATGTTTTTAAAAATATGGTTATCTTTATTTCATCATACTATTTTTTCACCTCTAGATCCAACTGCATAATCTATTTCGAGATCCACATAGGAACCATAATCTTTGAACATAATGGGAACTACAATATATATATATATATATATATATATATATATATATATCATGCTTACTTATTTATACACAACGCCACCCCTAATCTGTAAACTCATTCTAGTTTCATATGGTACCACTATAAACTGCATCCCCATCCATTATTGTTAAATAATCATACAACACATAATATTTATAAGCAACATAAGTAAATTTTCCAAAAATAAGAACCACGGGTTTCAAAAATAATGTTTTGTAAATAAGGAACGCTATTGGTAAGATATATATACAATACAATACACTCCATGCATAAAAAAACACAATTACATGAATCATTCTTGAAAATTGCTACTATCTTGAATGGAGATATAATAATTCAATATTGTATTACAACTAACTTTCACTACCTTTATCTTAACCATCCTAGGATTCTTTTTTGTCTTCCATCACTTATTGATTGATTGGACTCCCTCTTTCAAACTATTCTTCCCCCCATCATTGTGATGCCAAAGTTCTTTGATGATGTACCTCTTTCTTAGATTGTATTCATTAATATCCATCAAATTTGATGCCATGTCTTTGAATACCACATCTCCCAAATCATTATTCAACTCTTACAGCCTTTCATCCTCTTAATTTACTACTTCCTATGAAAATAAAAAATGACACCTAAAAATTAATCAATACACAATGAATGGAATTGTTTGGTTTCTTGATATACATTTTCTTATATGATATAAGGCCCCAGCCTTAAACCTTACTTAATATTGAATTAAATGAATAATTCACATTGAAGATCTTTTCAGGTTTAGAGTTTTAGAGAATTAGAACATAACTATTACATCTTAAAAGATTACAAAGTAGACACTTCTACTAAGTTTCCATAAAATAAATACTCTTAAAAAGAAAGATGTCTAGATTCCATGTTTTAGATAGCATGACATTCCCTTGATCCCATCCTTGACCTTATTCCACTTTAAGTCCTGTGAAAAACATTTTGAAAAACTTGGGGTGAGCATAAAAAGCTCAGTAAGGGATACACAAAGAATGAAAATTGTTAGTTTATAAAAACAACAAGTAAACCATGTATACTTTATCAAAGTAATACCTTTCACCTTTATGGAGTAATAAAAACTCATCACTGAATAAAGTATCATCACTTACCTTTTTGAAACCAAAGGATTTCCATAAAACCCATATAAAGAAAACATAACATATATAAAGGTAACATGGGACGTAAACTTACTTAAGTGGAATAACCATACGGTCGAATTCCACACTTATCACTTAATGGAATAGCCATACGGCCAATTTCCATACATACTTAATGGAATAGCCATTCGGCCGACTTCCATACCCAATGCCTTGGAGGTTATAACGTAACCACCCGTCCTGGTATTCACGGCACCACCCGTCATATGGTTTATAACGTAACCACCCGTTAAAATGTCCAAGTACCAATATAAAATCATAAAACATAAAACCAATATAAATGAATGATAAAATTTCCACATTTAAATCACAATATATCATAATAGAATCCTTTATGAAAACCATTTTCAATACCAAAATACATAAAAGAGTATATGATATTTATTTTATTTTAAAAACATTACGGCTTATTGAGGAAGCCAAAGACCAAATAATACTCACGGCGGCGGAAAAAGTCATTGTAACCGCATACGTTAAAAATAACATTCCTTTTTGTCATTTTGTAAAACACTTTGTAGAAAAAGATTCCTTTTGTATAAAAGTAAAAGTCAAAGGGTTTTATACACCGTATAAAAGAAAGATGTGTATAAAACGAAATATTCCTCAATGAAAGGAGATTGAGACGAAGTCCCTTACAAAGATAATTTTTAAAATAAAATAGATATATTATGTGTATTCACTATAAGTACACATAAATAAAGTACAAATACAAGATATGACATAATAATATGATGACATAATTTGAAAGTAGGAGATTAACCCAAAGATTGGAAATTGGGTTAAGAAGTTCCCTTACCTTGTATCCGACTTGACCCGACCGTTCTTTAATCTCCTGAATAATAAACTTGAGTTAATTTCTACTTGATTAAGAACACTTTTCATAGTTCATAATTCCTTTTAGATCACTTATTTCAATTTTATAACCATTATGTAACCATTTAAGTTAATAAAGTTTGTTTTGTCGATATTTGGTTCTTAAGTCGAAAGTGGACTTCTTACAATTACATGTTGTTCGTGTAGTCAAAGGTTCTTTATATCCAGAATGACATTACTGATTTGGATATCATATATATAATATATATCCAGCATATACATGTATTTATAATATCCCAAAATCATTTATAGGTAATAAATGAAATGCACCATTCATGGAGACGGTAAGTCGTACGTACGCATGAACGCTACTTTCATTTCTTTGTCATATTAATGGAATTAAAACTAAATGAGAGGTATGTATATTTTAATTCCAGAATTATATTCATCATTTATATATATCATTCATTATATATATCCATTATACACATATACTTTTAATAGTACATTACATTTGGAGATAAGAAATGAAATGCACCGTTCATGGAGACGGTAATCCGTACGTACGCATGAACGCTACCTTCATTTATATCTCATAATTTAATGGAAAGAAATAATTATGATATATAGGTATATTATAATTCCAGTATAACATCATATATAATAACTTTAAATCCATCCTTTACACATCCCACATATGGCATTAACGAATCACATCACTTTGAGGGGGCGGTAGTCCGCACTTCCTTAAATGAAGATATCGCATATACCCATAATGGAAGCCATAATGGTAAGACAAAAATGAAAAATACAGAAGCATAATTATAACATAAACATATTAAATATCATATATAAAAATAGTGACATCATAATGGCCACCTTTGAAGGTGTTAAATGAGTATTGAACAATCATCATTTCGGGAGGCAGAATTTCGCCATCCACGGAAACCGTAAGTTCTTTAACCATTTGATGTAGTTGTGTGAGAGTGTAGCTCAAATAAATCTTATAAAAACATCCTAGTATATTGTAGATACTTTTTTTGTTACAAAAGAAGTAAATAAAAAGAGTTTAGGGGGTTGGAGAAGCAAAATAAAACAAACGAACATGAGAGAAAGAATTACCTTTAAAAGTGTAACTCCTTTTGATTTGAGCCAAAAGGCTTCCTTTGAAAGGATTCTGCCCAAAGTGAATCCTCTAGGATGAGTAGAGGGATGTTAAGAGAGTAAATGGGCAGGGTTTGGCCGAGCCAAAGTCTTGAGAAGTGTGTGAAATAAGGTGGAGGTGGGGGCCTTTTATAAGAGGAGAGGAGGGGCACTTTTCGAAAGTAAAGAAAAATTACTTTATTTGAAAATGTGTTTCGGTTTTAAAAGGTCCCACATTGATAGCATTCGTGGATAAGGTGATAAGTCTTCTAAATCCACTCATCCAATTGGTTTTGGACATGTGTAGTTCATAGATTTTACATTATCTTTCCATTTTATTTAAATCGTCAAATAATGATGTCATCACTGCATCATTATTATGTCATATATAATTTAATTTATTTAATGTATAAAAATTATACCAAAAATACTATGATGTAGAAAATCTTTTTATATTTCCAATGACTATTTATAATCAAAATTTTGACTTGTATAACCCCACTTAAAAATTGTTTTAGTAAAACAATTTATGGTAGTGTCATTTTCACTTTAACATTAAATAAAAAGTAATTTATGTTATGTCCCAACAAAAGTGGATACATGGGGTCCCCAAGTTAGGCCATGGCTTGTCTTGGTCGGCCATGACACAACCAATGAGTTTGGGACATGTGTCTAGGTCATTTCATGTTATTAAAGTATTATTTATACCTTAAACTACACTAATTACCACTAATCGCGATTAAAAACTTAATAAGTTACTATTCACCAAAAATTATTTTTATCCTATTGAACCACATTTTACATACTAATGACAACCATGTATGTCGGATTTTCAAAATTCAATAAACATTAGTGGTAAACTTTCTTTTAACTGAAAAATCAGTTTGCTTGATTACCACTTAGTAGTTTCACTATTCATCAAAAATTGAAGTTTTTCAGAAAATTACCAAAAAATCACCCTAAGCTATACTTGATATTCTGAATTCAAAAATGAAGTCTATTTTACGAAATTCAAATCATATAAGTCACATTAATTAATTTAATAATTAATTCCCGCTGCCAGAGCAAATAGCGTGTTTTTACAAAACAATAAGTATCAAAAGATTGACACCAGTTTAAGTCCAATTTCAAAGTGAAATTGATTCCAATGACCACCATTGGATTAAATGGTAAAAATATATTCATATTACACATTAAGACCAATTAAAAATATAATCTAATCATATAAATAAATTATATTAAAAACAGTTTTGATGTAAAATGCAGTATTTTTCACTATTCATTAAAAAAATGAACATTGTCAGAAAAATAACAAAAATTCACACAAAGTAAATTTTGATGTCCCAATCATAAAGAATAAGTTTATTTTGACAAAAATAGTTTATAAAATTGTCAAAAGAAAGATTTAAAAAGGGTTTTTCATCATAAGTCAGTAAAACAATCTTTTAAGAATATTAGTGTATTCCATGCTTAAGATTGGATTTATTTTCATTTTAAGCCTCTAAAACACTATCTTAATCATTAATAGACATAGATAAAAATATCTATTATTCATTACTTACTTGGGATGTTACATCCTTCCCCCCTTTAGAAAATTGTGTCCCCGCAATTTATTTACTTATCGAATAAATTGGGGTACTTATCCATCATTGCATTTTCAGATTCCCATGTTGCCTCTTCCATCATGTGGTTTTTCCACAACACCTTTACCTGGTGAATCACTTTATTCCATAACACTTGCTCCCTGTGGTCAAGAATCTCGACCGGTTGTTCCTCATAAGATAGGTTCTCTTCTAGCTGAACTACCTCTGGACTCAAAACATGAGATAGATCTGGCATATACTTTCTCAACATCGAAACGTGGAAAACATTGTGTACCTAAGATAAACTCGGAGGTAAAGCCACTCGGTATGCAACTGATCCAACTCTCTCCAGAATTTCGTATGGTCCAATGAACCTTGGACTCAACTTTCCTTTCTTACCAAATCTCATCACACTTTTCCAAGGAGAAACCTTGAGAAAAACATGATCACCTACCTCGAAAGATAGATCATTCCTCCGGTTATCCGCATAACTCTTCTGCCTGCTCTGAGCTGTTCTCATGTGTTTCTGAATCAGCTGAACTTTTTCTGCCATCTCTTCTACCAATTCTGGTCCCATCAACTTCCTTTCACCCACTTCATCCCAGAAAGCTGGAGTTCGACACCGCTTCCCATATAATGCCTGAAATGGTGCCATCTGTATACTGGAATGAAAACTGTTATTATATGAAAACTCAACCAAAGAAAGATGTTGGTCCCAACTTCCCTGATAATCTGTAGAACAAGCTCGTAGCATATCCTCCAATGTCTGAATTTTTCATTCTGACTGCCCATCTGATTGAGGATGAAAAGTTGTACTAAAATTTAATTCAGTACCCAACAACTTCTGAAGGCCTTTCCAAAAGTTAGAAGTAAACCTGGGATCACGATCCGATACAATGGAGAGAGGAACTCCATGTAACCTGACTATCTCTTTAAGATACAAACGGGAAATTTGATCAAGAGAGAAAGTATCTCGTATAGCAAGGAAATGAGCAGATTTGGTCAAGCGATCAATAATAACCCAGATTCCATTATTACCTCGAGATGTCTTCGGTAATCCAACAACAAAGTCCATGGATATATTCTCCCATTTCCACTCTGGCACTGGTAAAGGCTGAAGCATCCCATTCGGTAACTGCCGCTCTGCTTTAACCTGTTGACATGTCAAACACTTCACAGTAAAATCAGCAATATCCCTTTTCATTCCATCCCACCAGTAATACTCCCGCAGATCTCTATACATCTTAGTACTTCCCGGATGAACTGAAAACGGAGAACTATGAGCTTCACATAACAACTCGCTCTTCAACTATGAATCACAAGGCACACACAATCTCTTCCCAAATCTCAAAACACAATCATTATCAATGTTGAATTCAGGCAACTTACCTTTCTGAACCAGCTCTACCTTTTTCTGCAACTCACTGTCTTGCTTCTGTGCTTGCTTGATTCTATCTGATAGAGAAGATCTCACTGATACCTGAAACAAAACAGAAGGACTTCCTGCACCAACAACTTCTATACCAAAGTTCATCAAATCCTTAACCAAAGGATCACGTTCCAAACGCAACATTCTTAATGAAGCATTACTTTCTCGACTCAAAGCATCAGCCACTTTATTTGCTTTTCCCGGATGGTAATGAATTGTACAATCATAATCCTTGATTAATTCTAGCCATCTCCTCTGTCTCATGTTTAACTCTTTCTGAGTGAATATATACTTTAAACTTTTGTGATTGGTATATATTTCACACTTTACTCCATACAAATGATGCCTCCAAATTTTTAAAGCAAAAACAACAGCAGCTAATTCCAAATCATGTGTAGGGTAATTTACCTCATGAGTTTTCAACTGTCGTGAAGCATAAGCAATTACCTGATCATTCTGCATTAAGATGCAACCAAGTCCTTTCAATGAAGCATCACTGTATATAACAAACTCCCCATTCCTGGAAGGTAGTGCCAAAACTGGAGCATTCACCAATCTTCTTTTCAATTCCTGAAAACAATCATCACATTCTTTTGTCCAGATAAACTTAACACCCTTCCGAGTTAGCTTAGTCATTGGACTAGATAACCGTGAAAAATTTCTAACAAACCTTCGGTAATAGCCCACCAAACCAAGGAAGCTACGAATCTCGGTTACATTTGTGGGTCTTGGCCATTCTTCCACAACTTTTGTTTTTGCAGGATCAACAGTTATTCCATCTTTAGAAACAATGTGACCAAGGAAAGAAATTTGTTGCAACCAAAACTCACACTTGCTGAATTTCCCATACAGTTTCTTTTCTTTTAAGGTTTGCAAGATAACCCTTAAATGTTTTTCATGCTCCTCTTTACTTTTAGAAAACACCAAAATATCATCAATGAAAACCACCACAAACTTATCCAAGAACTCATGGAAAATTCTATTCATTAAGTCCATGAATACAACAGGTGCATTGGTTAGCCCAAAAGGCATTACTACAAATTCATAATGGCCATATATCGTACGGAACACGGTCTTCGGAATATCTGCCTCCTTTACCATCAGCTGATGGTACCCCGATCTCAGGTCAATCTTTGAAAAAAACTGAGCTCCCTGGAGCTGATCAAACAAATCATCGATATGAGGCAAAGGATATTTGTTCTTAACAGTGATGTTATTCAAGGCTCTATAATCAATGCAATGTCTCATAGAACCATCTTTCTTTTTAACAAATAAAACAGGAGCACCCCATGGTGATGTGCTAGGTCTAATGTAACCTTTCTCTAATAAATCTTGCAATTGCTCCTTCAACTCTAAAAGTTCAATTTGTGCCATTCGATAAGGGGGTTTTGAAATTGGCTTAGCATCAGGAACTAAGTCAACAGTAAACTCAACTTTCCGATCTGGTATTATTCCAGGCAACTCATCAGGAAAAACATCAGGATACTCATTTACCACTGGCACATCATTAATCTGAACAGTTCCTTTATTTTCAATGACGTGTTCAAGGTAAAATTCATTTCCATCTTTTACAAGTTTCTCGGCCTCTTGATATGTTATCAAAAGTAAGGGTTCATTCTTGTAAACAAAATGAAAGTCTTTCTGAAAGGAAACTTCTTTATCTCTACAGTCAATCTTAGCATGGTAAATAGAGATCCAATCCATACCCAGGATAACATCAAACTCTACTAGAGGTAGAACAATAAGGTTTGCAAGTAGGTTCTTTCCACAGATAAGGATAGGAAGATTCTTATAAATTCTTTTTGCCTCGACATTTCCCCCAGGTGTTTTTACCAAAAGTTCAGGAGTCATTTCTTGAGATGGTATTCCCATTTTACTAGAAAAGGTTTCAGAGATGAAAGAATGTGTAGACCCCGAATCAAACAACACACTGGCATAATCTGAAAAAACAAACAAAGTACCTGATACAACTTCATTTGATGGCCTGACATCTGCTGAAGTAGTTGCAAAATATTTCACCACCCCTTTCTGCTTGTAGTCTAACTGCTTCCCATCACTCAAGCTCTTTGTCGGACACTCGTTTGCATAGTGACCCATCTCATTGCACTTATAACATTTCACTAACTGTAAATAAAATTTGATCTTACCTTCACCTTGATCCCTTTCAGTGCAATCACGAGCCTTATGTCCCATCTTACCACATCGGTAGCACTTTCCAGAATTCAGAAGACATTCCCCAGCATGCCTTTTGCCACATTTATCACAAGATGGAAACTTAGTTTTCTTACCATCAGACTTTTTTGAAGAATTCTTACCTTTCTACTGCCACCTCGGTCTCTTCTTCTGCTGGTTGTTATAGAAAACATGGTCATCGGCAAACTCCATTTCCAGCTTCTCAGCACATCGAACAAGCTTTTCATAACTTTTAAACTCACGAGAAGCTAATGCCCTTTGATATTTTGGCTTTAATCCTGAGTAAAAACGATTGATTTTACTATCAAGGTCCCGGATAAAATTTGGAGCATACCTTGCCAATCGAGTGAACCTTTCTTCATAGGAAGCCACTGAGTCTTCCTCTTGCCTCAATTCCAAGAATTGCTTTTCCATCCTAATTCGAACAGCCTTAGGAAAATACTTCTCAAGAAACATACCTTTGAAGTCATCCCAGTCAAGAGCATCAATCTCATCGGCGTCCCTGATATTTTTAACCATAGACCACCACTGATCTGCTTCACCCTCCAAACGGTAAATAGCAAGACTAACCTTTTGATTGTCTAAACACCCCATGACATCAAAAATATTCTCCAGTGCTTTAATCCACCCTTCAGCTAGCACAGGGTCAGATGATCCTCTAAATGATGGAGGATGTTGCCTCATGAAATGTTCCACCACTGACATGTTCCTCTGCGGTTGATCAGGCTGATCTAGTGCATGGATACCAACACCATTTATCGCTTGAGTCAACTGCACCATCACTGCAACAAACTGTTCAGTTCCAATTCCGACCATCTCAGGATGCTGATTTGGAAGGTTATTTCCTTCTGTATGCCTTCCTAGAACTGCTTCCCTGTTTCCTCTGCGGAAAACCATTCTGAACAAACATGTCTTAGATGAAGCAACATGGTAATCTTCAAATGCTATATCATTTCAGAAAAAATATTTTTGGATAATCACTTAATAGAATTCTAACTCCTAAAGTTATCTAAACTGACCTCTGATACCAACTATAAGGCCCCAGCCTTAAACCTTACTTAATATTGAATTAAATGAATAATTCACGTTGAGGATATTTTCAGGTTTAGAGTTTTAGAGAATTAGAACATAACTATTACATCTTAAAAGATTACAAAGTAGACACTTCTACTAAGATTCCATAAAATAAAAACTCTTAAAAAGAAAGATGTCTAGATTCCATGTTTTAGATAGCATGACATTCCCTTGATCCCATCCTTGACCTTATTCCACTTTAAGTCCTGTGAAAAACATTTTGAAAAACTTGGGGTGAGCATAAAAAGCTCAGTAAGGGATACACAAAGAATAAAAATTGTTAGATTATCAAAACAAAAAGTAAACCATGTATACTTTATCAAAGTAATACCTTTCACCTTTATGAAGTAATAAAAACTCATCACTGAATAAAGTATCATCACTTACCTTTTTGAAACCAAAGGATTTCCATAAATCCAATATGAAGAAAACATAACATATATAAAGGTAACTTGGGACATAAACTTACTTAAGTGGAATAACCATACGGTCGACTTCCACACTTATCACTTAATGGAATAGCCATACGGACAATTTCCATACATACTTAATGGAATAGCCATTCGGCCGACTTCCATACCCAATGCATTGGAGGTTATAACGTAACCACCCGTCCTGGTATTCACGGCACCACCCGTCATATGGTTTATAACGTAACCACCCGTTAAAATGTCCAAGTACCAATATAAAATCATAAAACATAAAACCAATATAAATGAATGATAAAATTTCCACATTTCAATCACAATATATCATAATAGAATCCTTTATCAAAACCATTTTCAATACCAAAATACATAAAAGAGTATATGGTATTTATTTTATTTTAAAAACATTACGGCTTGTTGAGGAAGCCAAAGACCAAATAATACTCACGGCGGCGGAAAAAGTCATTGTCACCGCGTACGTTAAAAAAAACATTCCTTTTTTTCGTTTTGTAAAACGCTTCGTAGAAAAAGATTATTTTTGTATAAAAGTAAAAGTCAAAGGGGTTTATACACCGTATAAAAGAAAGTTTTGTATAAAACGAAATATGCCTCAATGAAAGGAGATTGAGACGAAGTCCCTTACAAAGATAATTTTTAAAATAAAATAGATATATTATGTGTATTCACTATAAGTACACATAAATAAAGTACAAATACAAGATATGACATAATAATATGATGACATAATTTGAAAGTAGGAGATTAACCCAAAGATTGGAAATTGGGTTAAGAAGTTCCCTTACCTTGTATCCGACTTGACCCGACCGTTCTTTAATCTCCTGAATAATAAACTTGAGTTAATTTCTACTTGATTAAGAACCATTTTCATTGTTCATAATTCCTTTTAGATCACTTATTTCAATGTTATAACCATTATGTAACCATTTAAGTTAATAAAGTTTGTTTTGTCGATATTTGGTTCTTAAGTCGAAAGTGGACTTCTTACAATTACATGTTGTTCGTGTAGTCAAAGGTTCTTTATATCCAGAATGACATTCCTGATTTGGATATCATATATATCATATATATCCAGCATATACATGTATTTATAATATCCCATAATCATTTATAGGTAAGAAATGAAATGCACCGTTCATGGAGACGGTAAGCCGTACGTACGCATGAACGCTACTTTCATTTCTTTGTCATATTAATGGAATTAAAACTAAATGAGAGGTATGTATATATTAATTCCAGAATTATATTCATCATTTATATATATCATTCATTATATATATCCATTATACACATATACTTTTAATAGTACATTACATTTGGAGATAAGAAATGAAATGCACCGTTCATGGAGACGGTAATTCGTACGTACGCATGAACGCTACCTTCATTTCTATCTCATACTTTAATGGAAATAAATAATAATGATATATAGGTATATTATAATTCCAGTATAACATCATATATAATAACTTTAAATCCATCTTTTACACGTCCCACATATGGCATTAACGAATCACATCACTTTGAGGGGGCGGTAGTCCGCACTTCCTTAAATGAAGATATCGCGTATACCCATAATGGAAGCCATAAAGGTAAGACACAAATGAAAAATACAGAAGCATAAGTAAAACATAAACATATTACATATCATATATAAAAATAGTGACATCATAATGGCCACCTTTGAAGGTGTTAAATGAGTATTGACCAATCATCGTTTCGGGAGGCAGAATTTCGCCATCCACGGAAACCGTATGTTCTTTAGCCATTTGATGTAGTTGTGTGAGAGTGTAGCTCAAATAAATATTATAACAACATCCTAGTATATTGAAGATACTGTTGTTGTTACAAAAGATGTAAATAAAAAGAGTTTAGGGGGTTGGAGAAGCAAAATAAAACAAACGAACATGAGAGAAAGAATTACCTTTAAAAGTGTAACTCCTTTTGATTTGAGCCAAAAGGCTTCCTTTGAAAGGATTATGCCCAAAGAGAATCCTCTAGGATGAGGAGAGGGATTTTGAGAGAGTAAATGGGCAGGGGTTGGCCGAGCCAAAGGCTTGAGAAGTGTGTGAAATAAGGTGGAGGTGGGGGCCTTTTATAAGAGGAGAGGAGGGGCACTTTTGGAAAGTAAAGAAAAATTACTTTATTTGAAAATGTGTTTCGGTTTTAAAAAGTCCCACATTGATAGAATTCGTGGATAAGGTGATAAGGCTTCGAAATCCACTCATCCAATTGGTTTTGGCCATGTTTAGTTCATATATTTTACATTATCTTTCCATTTTATTTAAATCGTCAAATAATGACGTCATCACTGCATCATTATTATGTCATATATAATTTAATTTATTTAATAGATAAAAATTATAAAAAAAATACTATGATGTAGGAAATCTTTTTATCTTTCCAATTACTATTTATAATCAAAATTTGGACTTGTATAACCCCACTTAAAAATTGTTTTAGTAAAACAATTTATGTTAGTGTCATTTTCACTTTAACATTAAATAAAAAGTAATTTATGTTATTTCCCAACAAAAGTGGATACATGGGGTCCCCAAGTTATGCCATGGCTTGTCTTGGTCGGCCATGACACAACCAATGAGGTTGGGACATGTTTCTAGGTCATTTCATATTATTAAAGTATTATTTATACCTTAAACTACACTAATTACCACTAATCGCGATTAAAAACTTAATAAGTTACTATTCACCAAAAAATTATTTTTATCCCATTGAACCACATTTTAAATACTAATGAAAACCATGTATGTTGGATTTTCAAAATTCAATACACATTAGTGGTAAACTTTCTTTTAACTGAAAAATCAGTTTGCTTGATTACCACTTAGTGGTTTCACTATTCATCAAAAATTGAAGTTTTTCAGAAAATTACCAAAAAATCACCCTAAGCTATACTTGATATTCTGAATTCAAAAATGAAGTCTATTTTACAAAATTAAAATCATATAAGTCACATTAATTAATTTAATAATTAATTCCCGCTGCCAGAGCAAATAGCGTGTTTTTACAAAACAATAAGTATCAAAAGATTGACACCAGTTTAAGTCCAATTTCAAAGTGAAATTGATTCCAATGACCACCATTGGATTAAATGGTAAAAATATATTCATATTACACATTAAGACCAATTCAAAAGATAATCTAATCATATAAATAAATTAGATTAAAAACAGTTTTGATGTAAAATGCAGTATTTTTCACTATTCATTAAAAAAATGAACATTGTGAGAAAAATACCAAAAATTCACACAAAGTAAATTTTGATGTCCCAATCATAAAGAATAAGTTTATTTTGACAAACATAGTTTATAAAATTGTCAAAAGAAAGATTTAAAAAGAGTTTTTCATCATAAGTCAGTAAAACAATCTTTTAAGAATATTAGTGTATTCCATGCTTAAGATTGGATTTATTTTCATTTTAAGCCTCTAAAACACTATCTTAATCATTAATAGACATAGATAAAAATATCTATTATTCATTACTTACTTGGGATGTTACATATGACCTACCCTATTACTTTTCACTACAGTACATCAAAAAATAATTTTATTTTTAGTACGGTCACATGGGATCCTATTATAACTCCATAGTTAAGAATAATTTGATAAGAATACTAATATGATTAATGCCCTCCTAAAAATAATCAGGTTTCACATTTTTTATTGTGAAAAAAACATGTCAAACAAAACATTTTATTATCTTCCCATTTATCATTGATAAAATTAAAATGGTTCCAATCTGAATCTTGAAGGTATTCCTCCCACAATGAGAAAATATCTCCAATTCTATTTTTGACTTCATATTCAGGATGTGTTCTCTTGGAATCTTGGTGAAATGTCCAGTTTTCAAGCTCTCTCATCCACCTCACACCAATACCACCAAAATTTTGTATCTCCTCTAACCCCATCCAAAAAATGAAACATTTCAGAGGAAGTTGAAAGCAATAAATATTAGTCAGTGGAAGTAAATGATTATAAGTAGATGTCGTGTGAGTTTGAATGTTCATTCCTACATTTTGTAATGTATTATGTTATAATCCAAAATTAAAAATTTAATTTAGGGTATTTTTTAACCTTAGTTCCAACTCAACATTCATCTCATGAATATTTATTATTTTATTTTGTTTCATGAGACTCAACCATAATCTCTTCTATGTTTTTTGAACTATTATGTGTA
Organism: Viscum album; assembly: GCA_963277665.1. Lineage (NCBI taxonomy): Eukaryota > Viridiplantae > Streptophyta > Magnoliopsida > Santalales > Viscaceae > Viscum > Viscum album. The sequence goes on along the minus strand of OY728133.1, from coordinate 183,737,265 downwards.
GTTTCTTCCAAAATGATCATCAATGCCTGATATTGGATGAATTTTGTTTAGAGTAATTTAAGAATCATAGTAGGATTTCCACAAAATATTAGGGACATATATCATATAAAAAATACAAAAATAATTGTTTGGGAGGTAGGTAATCAAGGAACTTTGGAACCATGATGATGGGAGGAAGGATAGTTTGAAAGAGGGAGTCAAATCCATCAATAATAGGTAAAATATAATCAACCATCTCGGGACAGATTAAATAATGTTAGTAAAGGTTTTTTTTTACTAGAGTATTGAAGTATTATATCTTCATTCAAGATAGTAATAATTTTCATGAAAGATGCATGAAAATCTGGAATTTTATTCAAAGAGTTTATTGTATTGTTTTTATTAAAGACATATTAAATGTATGAATACACATGAAAACAATGTATTATGCCCTCGATGATATTTCCACTCTCAAGGAAGAACAGACGGTTGATGATGAAACTACGGTATTATTAGGAGATCAATAACATGTTGATGAAAAAAAATAATGACGCAACATCACAGGGGTGAATAAAATTATAAAGTAAATAATTTAGGGTAAAATATTTGAGGTTGGTTGGAATAAACATGGACAACCTATTGAACCCAAAAATTTAATTTAATTGGTTATATTGGGAGCACAACAATGATGAATGTTTCAATTGATATTGATTCATGTAACCACGTTAAACTTGAAACTAAGTAAATACTTTAGAATAATATAATAGTAATGTTATAATATACTTTCTATATTTTACTAAAAATTTATATAATGAAATGTTGATTTAATTTTCATTATTCCTTGTTGAGTTTCTTTTTATTTTAGAATACATTCATAATAAATTTGTCTTAATGGCCATTGGAAAATCCAATAAAGGCTTACAAACTCTTCTTATGAAGATACAAACTAGGGATGTTTAAGGTTAAATAAATCTCCACCAACCAATTTGTTATGAACAAATTATAAAGAAGGAAACATGGACTGTTTTTATCAATCATCATAATTATAAATCATTTTATGTGCACTGTAGTCGATACAATATTATTTTAAATTATTTATTTAATCCAACTTGATTCAGAAATTTTAGTTTATGAAATAGAAAAAAAGTGATGAAAATAAATAATGTGCATCAAAACTAACAAACCCCTATCATAAAGAATGGATGAGGTACTATTCATTAGATAAGAAATTGGTATGTATTTTAAATCAACAATAAAATTTTAATTATGTGATATAAAACTAAATGTGTTCCTTTTTACATTCATATTGATGAATCAAAATTTGAAGCCACTTTTATCTCACATAACATGCTATGGAAGGAGTCTCATGTAAATAATGAGGGTAAATTAGTTGATGAAAACCTAAAAATATTATGGGAAGCATGTGTAACTATGACATAATTTTAATTCGTTAATATTTATAGAAATATTTCATAAAAATATATATTTATGTTCATATTATTTTATATGGTTCTGAAATAATAATCATCAATGACAATACCAGAAGAAAATAAACTTTTAATATCTTTAAAGTGGCCTAAAAAAATATTGTTGTTTTAGAGGAATATGTTTTAGAGTCTCTCCTCTAACATATTTTGATAATATAAACCCACAAGAAGATACATATAATATGTTTATTTGATTATAGACATAAATAGAATCACTAAATGATATAATTTTGCAGTCTAGTTTGGTTGATCATTGTATGAGAAATGATCAAAGTAAATGGGAAGTGGAGAAAAGATCCGCACATAGACCAAATGATCACACTATATTTTATGTTATTCATCCCCTAATGTCATACCTTACCTAGGGTAAGCAATTTATCATTAATATTTATCCAAAATGTGAATCAAATAACTTTCGTTAACATTATATTATTATAATTCTAGAAGGTATATTTGTATGTGATTTTTGTTAATCAACACCCAAAAACCATTGGGTTATGATGGGTGCACTTTATAATATCCTGGGAGACCAGATACATCATCAAAAACTCCCAAAATATCACATGATAGTTGGTATTGAGGTAGCTCATGAGCCGGATTCTATGTTATATATTCCACTTGATATCCTAGATATTACAATGTTCATTGATGTTATTTGAGCTTTAATATCATGGTCATATAATCTTAAAAATATATATGAGGTAAGCCTTTAACAAATTTTTCATATGAAAACCATGTAACAATTAATGATAAAAGGACTAAAGTGAGGTATGATATTACATATGGATAAAGTGGTGGAGAAACAGAAGTTCAAAACCAGAAAATCTAGTGAATCAACAAAGAAAAGAAAATGACCTTCTGAGAGTACTTTATCCCCACTAGTTCCATAGAAACATTAATGATCATTAAAACTTCATGAAGAGACCACATTTAGAGATAAAACTATGGCTTCTATTGAAAATGAAGAAGAAATATATAGAGATTCATTGATATATCGAATTGGTCTCAGGACTCTAAATTAGATTCTCAAGAAATAATAGTTTTGAGTCTCCGTTTTGAATACATACATGTGGTACATTTTCGTAATATGTTTTTCCAAACAGTGAGATAATATATTTATTAAATTTAATAAATATTTTTTTAACTGACAATTATCTTAAAATTATATAAAGGTAAGGTCGTGAGAAGAATTATTTGGAATCAATAATACCTTTATCATTTCTATGGAATAACTTACATTAGATAAGAAAATAATTCAGAAGAAAAAAGGTTAGTTATTCGAAGTGTTTAATAAAAAGTATTAGATGACAGACTCTTTTTGATGCATAAAATGCAAAGGTAAAACTCTATAATCTAATCACATAACATATATTTTTACTTTTTTTATTGCACAATTTTTTTTATGGCACACTAGTTACTGACTGCAATCAATCTGGACCCCATGAATATTTATTTTTTAGATCCAACACAATAATATACAACCAACTTACCACACATGATGTGTATTGTAAATATTTAATAACCAAGAAACAAAATTATATAAACAAACATCAAGTTATATGTTTGGTATATGTTTTAAGAAGAATTTTTTTTATATTAGGTTTGTCGCTAAATATAGGATAGATTATGGCATGAATTTGCTGTCTTAATAGAAAATTCCTGTGAATTACTAAAAATGAAAAAAAAATTATGTTATATAAAGAATGATTTAACTATCAATACATTCCAAAAATAATTTACTTGTTTTTGTCAATGATTCTATAGTGTATGAAATAATATAATGACATCTATTGTGGATATTATATATCTAAATTTATGAGAGAAATCATAAATCAAGAAAAGACCATCATCCCCCAATATGTAATTTCAAACTATAATTACAATTTCCTTAAATATATTTTACAATCTTTTATTTGTCATTATTTTTTCATTACTATCAATATTTATTAAAACCTAGAAACTCAAAAGATTAAATGAATTTGTTTAGAGATTAGTAAGTATAATTTTTGTTATAATGTATACTCGCTGCAAATTTAGGTCATTACCTCCTTTTTTTATCTTGTATAAGTTATGACCTTCAAATATATTTGGGATCTCAAATCATTAGTGTCAGAATTAATATATACTATTTTTTATAATTTCTCATAAATAAGTATAATCATGGAAATTAATTTTTTTAGAAGCACTGCCCTATAAACAAAAAACTCGGTAGGCGATCATAGAGGATGATATAGAGGAAGATGAGGAGGCGGAGGGGGGGAGGGGTTGAAGGTAGAAGCAGATTCAGAGTCAGAAACTGGTGTGGGGGAGGAGGAAGATGAATATACTATGGTTGAGACCGAGGTGGAGAGGGATATGAAGTGTTCGCTAGAAAATAATAAAATTATGGCATAATGAATTATAATAAGGATCATACAATGATTTTGTTTTAGAACAATTGTTGAAAATTTCACACAACACTTGGCACTTAATATAATATCCATGGCCTAGGTGTTTTAGTTATCTTATATAAATTATGTTCCTAAACACTTTTTTAAGTTATTTTATGCAGGGTTTTAATCCAAATATAAGATCATTCTATGTTGGAAGACTTAATTTATCTACTATTTTTATTAAATAAAGATCTATAAAAATTTCAATCATCCAAAAGGTATATAATCCTATATAAATGTTTTAATAAATATGTGTGTAATCAACCAACTAAGTAAAAAAAATTATGAAATAAATATTAGAGGAAAACCGAAATTGATATATCATGTTCATCTCAGAGGGATGGTTTCAAAATTTACATTATCAGTTTAAAATTGAAATTTTAATACAAAATAATGTCACTCCCTGAAAAAAAAAAGAAAACATGCTAATATTTTGTAGATAATTTATGACAATGATTCATAATTCATTTATGGAATGTATGAATTAGTCTCATTTCAAACCCACACACGATGTATCTTGTATGACTCAAAGTCCATGTTTCCAATTTAAAATGACATTTTAGTAAAAAAACAGAAGTGACAAACTCAAAATTGATGAAAAATATTATGATTGTTTTAATAAATTTTGAAATTAATGTATAATTCATCTTGAATATGTATGAATCATCTGCACCTCAATCTAATGCATGGTGTGACCGGTATGACTCCAAGTGAGTCTTTTTATTAAGATTTGACATTAATTTTAGTGAAAAAACAACTAATATACTCAAAACCGAGTAAACACATATTTTTTGTTTTCTTAAATTAGGAAAATGAGCTATAATTTATTTTATAAATGTATGAATTATTTGTATCTCAATACGACTCACAGTGTGACCAGTATGACTCAAAGTGTCTGTTATCAGATTAAAATTGACATTTTAATACAAAAAATTATCACTCACAGAAAATCAATTAATCATTATTGGATTGTCATTATAATTTTTAATATTTATTAATAATTCATTTGTAACTTGTATGAATCAGGATCATGTCAAACCAAGACATGATGAAACATGTATCACTCATATTTCCTATTTCATGTTTAAAATGACATTTAAGTAAAAACACAAGTGGCATACCCAAAATTTGGGAAACACATTATAATTATTTTTATACTTTATTAAAATGATCCACAAGTTATTTGGGATGTGTAGTAATCATATTCATGTAAATCCAATATACGGTGTAATCTTTATGGCACAAAGAAATTCTTTTTATTTAAAATTGATATTAAATTTAGTGAAAACAATAACTAAAATACTCAAAACTAAACAAAAATAATCATATTGTTTTATTTCATTTGAAAAATAATAACTAAGTCATTTTTTATATGTAGGACTCAGCCGCAACTCAGTTTGACTTATGGTGTCACCGACATTACTCAAAATGTCCATTATCAGTTTAAAATTGACATTTTAATACAAAAAGTGTAACTCACTAAAAACCAAGAAAACACCCTTTCATTGTCTTGATAATTAGGTACAATGAATCAAAATTCATTTGTGATGTGTATGAATCATTCTAATATAAAACCCATACACAATGTGACCTCTATGACTCAAAGTGTCTGTTTCCAGTTTATAATGACATTTTAGTAATAAAAATATGTGGCATACTCTAAACCAGTGAAACACATTATGATTGATTTAATACTTTAATAAAATGATCCATAAGTCATTTAAACATTTAGTAATCATTTTCACCATATTCTGATGCTTGGTGCACCCATTATGACTCTAAGTGTGTCTTTTTTTCAATATTGACCTTAAGTTTAGTGGGGAAAACAACTGACATACTCAAAATCTATAAATTAGATTCAAATTGTATCATTACATTAGTAAAATGATCCATAAGGTATTTTTTGATTTGTTGGGATCATCCTCGCCTCAATATGACACATTGTGTGACCGGTATGACTTTGAGTGTGTCTTTTTATTCAAAACTAACATTAATTTTAATCAAATAAACAACTGACATACTCAAAACATATATAATGCATTCATATTGTTTTGGTACTTTAAGAAAATTATACATAAGTCATTTTTTACAAGTAGGAACCGTTCTCACCTCAATATGACTCATGGTGTGATCGATATGACTCCAAGTGTGACTTTTTATTCAAAATTAACATTAATTTTAATAGAAAAACATTTTAAATACTCTATAATAGAGTTTTTTCTTGTATTTCGGTTTGAAATTTTATTTCATTTAGATACATTATTTTTATATGATTTTGGTGATTTCTTCTGATGTTTCTAGTGAAGCAGTGCGTTGTTACATGCACACTGGATGACCTATTTCTAGTGTTGCAGTGTGTTGCAGCATCACACTATAGTATTCTCATTCATTAATACTATATAAAACATGTTGATTAATAGTGCCTTTTATCATTATTTTTTCATTGATAATTCCACCCTTTATTAGTTTTTTTTCACTAATAAAAGCCTTGTATTTTTAAATGTGTTGCTATAGTCAATGCTTTTCTAGTGTTGATAAAGGCCTATTCTTGCACTGTTAATGACCTATTTTGTATTAATGGTATCCTACCAATTATAGGTTTCACTATGTATGAACTAAATCCTCTATTTCTTCCATGTTTACTAGTTGAAGCGATACTAACTAGGCCCATCTCATGTACAATATTAATGGGACTGAGATTCTGATCCTAATACCACCAAGGTGGAGTAACATGTTCGTATTATGGATGTTTGGAACAAAGTGTTACATGTAAAATCTATCTTATTAGTCCTTGTGATCTGGTAGTGATTTGGTTATATCCATGATACAAGATAATGTAAAGGTTGGGTGGGGAGTACTAGCCTCACATTTTTCTTCTTTGGATGCTTAATGATTTTCTAGGGGTAAAAAGTGTCATGGGGGGGTGTTTGCGAAAACCTTTGGGTCACTGGTACATCTAATGTTGACTTATATTTATTTTATAATGTGTTCTTGGATTTTTTAGTTTTTGGTACTAGAAAATAATATTTTTGGGAATGATAGATAAAGGTAAATGGTTATCACATGCTTTGTCTGACCATAAAACTGACCATGTGAGGGTTTTGTTGTTGGTGGAAATGGGGTGTTTCAAAGTTTAATAACTTTGTGACACCTAGGGGTAATAATGTGGCTTATTTATGGGTGTCTAGTGGCACCCACATGGTTAGAAAATGGTTTTCATAACCATGTGAACATGTCCATATCACATAAAATGTGACTTTTTACTATTTTATCCCAACGATTTTTTATTTTCTAGGAAATTATTTTAATCCATCATCTTTTATATTCATTCTCCCTTGGATTTGGAGCTTTCTCCATAATTTGGTGGTGGATTTTGTTTGATTTTTTGGTGTCTTGGATTGATGTAACCCCATTTCTTCTTGGTTTCATCATCCTTCCCCCATATTCTTGCAGGTTCTTCCATTTTTAAGTAGTATCGAAACCTGGTGGGGGTGTTATCTTATTATAGGTTTTGTAATGGGGTTTTTTGGTTAAATTATTTTTGTCTTAGGTTTTTGAGGCCTTTTTCTTCCCTTACTAAGTGGTCATCATCATGGGCAATGAGCTTTGGACAAAATTTGAGGTAGGTGCCTCTATTTAAGATCATTTCCCATAAAATACCTTTAAATTTCAAATCATCATTTTTTTGTTTTTTAAAATTCCCTTTAAGTGATTATTTCTTGATGCATGTTCTATAGTTGATGTGTTCCATGAATTGATTTTTCAATTTGGGTTCTTAATGGGTTTTTTCCAAATGGATGTGTCTTGTATGCACACTAAGTGTTTGTTAAAATGTATGAAATATGTTTTATGGTTTAAAAATGGTTTCTAAAGTATTAATAAAAAATAGTTATACCTTGGGAAAGCTGTTTTGATAAAATAAAAAAATATTTTGAAATGGCATGTGATATTTCTTGTTTGATGTGGTCACTTTCTTGTGATCATGTTGACATGGAGTAAACCATGGGTTAAATCGGGTGAGATTGGGGAGTTTTTCCAGGAGACCTTGTGATCCTATAGAGGGAATACTATTTGAGTTTCCATTGTGGTTTTCTCAAGAGGATGTGTGAGCCATCATATGTTGGACTATGTGATCCACTAATTTGGTTCCCAAGGGACTATGGGATTCATTTTATATGGAGACCATGTGAGCTTCCACATTAGTTACCAAGATATCATGAGAGATCCTGGAGTTGGGCCTGGGTAATACCATGAGAGCTTCCATTTTTTTAGCTACCTAGAATATTATTATACTCCCTAATTATATACCTGATTTTTATATCCCTAGGTTTAAATTACTCATGACATATTTGTTTCTATGCTTGATGCATTTGGTAAGTGCCATTGGGATGTGAAGCTATATATTATTCTCATTTTTTATTTGATGTGGTTACATTTCATTGATGTTATTATATCCCTTGGTTATTATTTTTGTTTTATATTGATAATATTATTCCTTTTATATTTTTTATTTATTTCATCTACGTTTATTTTTTTGGAAAACTGAATTTTTTTATAAAGATAAATAAATGGATTTTAAAGGTGTATTTGGAAATTTTATTTTTTTTAAAGTGGTTTAGTTTTGAAGAAAATTAATAATTGTTTATTGTTTTCCCTGTTCAAATTCTTTAATTATATTAATTGCATTATCCAACTAGAATTCGTGACTCACACCCTACTTGGTTCTTTTGGCATTTACGGATTTCTTTTTGCAGGACAAAAGTTAAGGTAATGGGACTATGTTCCAGGGTGGAACTTATTGATTACCTCCATCCAATGTTTTTTGGATGAGACATGATCTTAGAGGTACTAGATTATGAGGATTTGTTATGGGATTTTGAATCTATTTGGTTGTTTGTTTGGTTTTTTTAACATTTTCCCCTTTCTTTTGAGTTTTGGGGTTTTTTAGATACCATGTATATGTGCAGATATAGAATGTTTTTTATGACATATGTAATTTTTTATAGTATCTTATTTTCTTGTGATGCTTAATTTGTTGATATTTTTGTGTCCATCCCATTTTATATATGTTTAATTCTAGTTTATTTATGATGAAATAATTCCCAAGAAATAGTTGGTTAGGCATAGTGCTTGTCGTCAGACCATGGTGACTGGGGGCACCCCTCGGGCGATGTGCCGAGCAAGCTTAGGTGACGAGTTGGGCAAACATGGGTTGTATTGTTACACATATAAATAACCATATGATAATAAAATATTTTATATTTTAGAGATAAATTACATACAATTTCTCTAATATAAAATAAAATATAGACAATCTCGATGAAATGATAGATTGTATCGTAAACCGTTATAGCTTTGGTTAAAATTGGATCAAATCATCATGAATGAGATAACATTAGATGGATTATTAAATCCCCAAAATTTTCATGTAACGTTTAATAAAATACATTCATGTTCAGTAGATACACCACCCAAAATAAATAATGTGGTTTGTGTAGAATATATCTTCATGAAGGTAAACTAAGAGCATGAAAACCTAACAATATTAGTGTCTCTTGAATCGAAGTCTAATGAAACATAGAACCTTATATAGATTTTTAAATCCATTTATTTTCCTTAAATTATGATAAAACTTTCCATATATATTTATATACACCACATAAACTAAAACTAGTGGTGAACATGGTAAATGCGTTAATAAAATAAAAGTGATATGAGAAACCCTTACCTAAAGTCCTGAATTTCTTTGAAAGTAATATAACCACAGGTATAATAAATTTATTCTAATTATAAATATATAATTTAATTTAATTAATATTTTTATTACTATATATCACTCCCTAAAAATTTTCAATTACCTATTTATTAATAATTCTTCATTAAAATCAAAATTCAGGTACCAACTGTTCTATTTTCCATGCATGTTCCAGTTCAAATATTTTGATCCTTGCACCTTGATCATAGTTTAATAATTTAAATAATATTAAAAATATCATAAATGTTCTATTTTTATCATTTTTTGCACTTTTAATACATTTAAATTAACATAGTGATGAAAAATGAATAACATTACTTTGTGGATGCAGAAGTATGCACGTACACATGGGTGATGTTTTCATTTTTCAACATAATAAAATAAAGGTAACTAATAATTTATATTTAAAGAATAATAATTATTATATAAATACAATATATATTAATTTAATATATTTTTATATGCAACCATGTAATTCGGTGATGAAAAACGAACTAAATCACTTCATGGTGATGGTAGTTTGCATGTATGTACGAGCGGCATTTTCATTTTTCATAGGATGGTAAGAAGGGTAAACATATATGTTTCATAAGAATAATAACATTTAAGTGTATGAAATATACATATTTAGTTATATTATGGTGTTTATAACATATTTTGATGAGGTATAAGTAGAAATAAACATTAAAGTTTAGACGTATACCACCTCTTTAGATGTATTCCTTTAGATTTCACCTTAAGCCTTCTAGGAGTATTCTATTGGTGAGGCTATAACCTATAAGATATAGGAAGGATAAATAGAGATGAAATTATGTTTATATTTTTTTATATTATTCTCTCAAATTGTGTGGATAAGTGAGGAGAGGGGTGTTATTTTATAAGTGAAAGGACTGGCATCCTTATAAATATTAAGAAAATTAAAATATAAAAAATGTATTTCTCAATGAAAGTGTCTCCAACGAAAAAAATTTAGAAGATAATATAATTTATAGTCAAAATCCACTAATCCAGTCATATTTATATAATTATTAGAGATACTTAAAGTGTATCTCTTAGTTTAACACCCTCGATGCCCCTTTTAATTTTTACCCTTGTAACAAACTTTTACTATTGTAACAACTTATTATGACTAAAAATTGAATGTCCCTTATTAAATAATTAAAATATGTTGATTTAAATTATAGAATAAATTTTAAAAGACTAAATTTATTTAAATTTAATATAAGTGTACAAAATTTATAAAAAGTATTTTTAGAAAAAAAGAATTTTTTATATGTAAAAAATGTATTTATATTAATTTAGAGAAAAGACACATAAGTATTGTTTATTAAAAAATATTTATTATCTTATTAATAAAAAAATATTATTTTGAATTATAACCATTCCAAAACAAAATGTTTCTTTCTAAATGCACTATTAAATGGAGAGATCAAAAAATAGGATTTTATTAGGATAAAATTATAACTTTGGTTCTAAAAATAAATCATGGATTTCCAATATAAACATAACAGTTTATAATTATTTTTATAATACGTAAATATATAATTTTTTTGATAAAAAGGTTTTAAAAAAATTAATTCAATCTTACTTCATTATGATTTCATAGAAGTTATAGTATTTGGAAAAATGGTATTTTTAAGCATTCACCCAAAATCAGTTTTTTTAGTAAAATATCAAAAAAACCCATGATATATTTTTTACATTAATATTTAATTATTAATTTAATTTCATCAAATTCAGATATTAAATTTCCTAAATTTATCTTTAAAATAAAAATAAAAAATAAAATTGAAATTTTCTTTTATAGAAAAATGGTTGTTTTTAACTTCAAGTGTTCTTATCCTTATTTCGAGAAAATTAATAATGATGGTTAATATATTTGTTTTAAAATTTCAAATTTATAATATAATTATGTTTATATTGTATTTTAATAAATTTTTATTCACTTTAGTTTTGTGTTTCATATAAAAAAATCTATCAAACATAGTATTATTTAAAGGAAAATACATTCTGAAATATCAAGGTGTTATATTCTCCACCCTTAAATTAATTGTGCCATTAAAATTTCAATTATCACTAACTAATAGAAATATATAATAATATACATAATATATATATAACATAATATATAATTTATAATGATATATAAGCCTCACTATCTTAGGTAAGAACAGGTATACTTATCTTTTTTTTATAAGATTATGTATTAAGACCAATATAATTGAACTAATTCCCATATGAATTATGTAGTAGTTATAATATTTAAATATGAACATGTCTTTATTTCAAATTTTTAATATAAATACCTTATCTCTTAATAAATTTGTTATTTATATAGATAGATCCTGATCATGCTCAAAATCACATGGAATTTAACTAGAGGAATAATAAGCAGTGTTAAAAATATATTAACATAAGATTATAGTTGTATGGAGTTGTTAAAATAAGATGAAATCATTATAAAACAAATATTTTTCACTAATAATTATACATCTATTCATTTTATTGGTCACTTTATTCCCTTAAAGACATTTAGATATAATGGAGTGTGTAAAACCATAATCAAATAGAAAATTTGTAGTTTTAGAGTGGATGATGAGTGTATCTTACACTCATTGATTTTCATGACCCAGTATGGTGGTTGTGATCACATAATACATACATTTTCTCTATGTATTTGTAGATTTAAAATATTGATTTTGGATATTAACCCTTGTTTTGGGGAATCGATTTTTATAATTCCCCAACTCCTTCTAAATAAAGCATTGATGTTTTGGTGGTGAATTAATTTGACCTCTATACCATCCATTGTATATTCTAACCTATTTATCAATTATTAAGAGTAATGATATTATCATTTAATCCTTACAAACTTGAATCATTCTCTTGTTCCTTTCTGATGATTTCATGGGTGCTTCATCCCACATTTAAGGCATATAGGTGAGTGATTTTTCTATCCCTAATGTGACTTATCATTTGAGTTGCAATGAAAATTAATTTTCTATTTCTTATCTCCAAATACATAGAAATGATGAGAGCGTTTTTTTTGTATTTCTATATTAATTTCACATCGAACAATTTCTTTATATCTATTAATGTCTCATATAGTAATTTAAATTTAGGGACTTTTTTAAATACACTAAATAACTAATCGATATGGATTTTAGAGTTAGTAATAAAATGTTAGGCAATCCTTGTCTCTATTGTGAGTTTTCTTCATAGGTTCTAATGGATTAATCCTACTTTTATTTTAGTTCTCAGAAATATCACTCCATCTTGGTATGAATACTTTGGGGGAAATACATATTCAAAAATAAATCCTTAAACTCCCCCCATTACATAAATTCAATTCCTACATATAGTGTCATATTATTAATAAGGGTACACCATTGGTAAACCTCATCATCTATGAAATATAGGGATAAAACATCTTTATTATGGTCTAAGCATTGGAAAATGTAAAATATTGTTTCCATTGAATTAATCCATTTCTCATCAAATAGGTGATTGGAATGCCCAAATAAAGATGGTGGATATTACCACATGAAGGACTCTATAGTTAGTTTATCTCACCTTCATGTGTTCAGGATCTCAACATTGTTATCATTATTAGTCATTACCTGAGATACCTGATAAATAATTTCCTTGAATTTTTGTACTCTAGAAAATCCCATCTGGTTTCTCTAGAGGGAAATCAATGTATTTTCCTTTAAACACATTCTTAACTTGGTTTTCCTAGTTCCAGTCATTTACTAAGATAATTGAACATTTTTTATGGTAATACATATAAAATGAAAACTCTTAAATTAAAATAAATAACTAATAAATAATGAGTATGACATAATCATATATTCTATAAAATGTACTAATATTTTCCAAAAATAAGCTGAATCATCATGATATAAAACCTTATTATTTCAAAAAATAACTCAGTAATTATACCTCAATAAAAATAAATCATTCATATCCACACTATAAAACATATACCATAATCCATAAATATGGTAAAAATATTTCTAAATCACTTTTTACTCAAATTTCCTTTCAATCTAAAAGGGTATATATATGTTATTAGAAAAAATATCACGTTTCACAATTACATCAATAACAAATAATGTATTAATCCTAAAGGTTATCTATTTCTTTTATCTCATGTACTCAAAATTATAATAAATTATTTCAGAATATTATTTTTATTGAATTATATACAAAACTAAAGGTTTATATCTATCTTTATCATGTAGTCCTTATACTACATTATAAAATTTTCAAAAAAAATAACTTTAATCCCTTTAAAATTGAGTAACATAAGTCTTCAAAATAGTATTTATACCATTGAAATTTTGATCGAAATTAAACATATTAACACATTATGGAATCTAAATCTCTTAAACAATCCTCATATTCTAAAATACTAATATATAGAGTCATATAAAATATACATTGATACAAACTATAACATCCCAAATATGTACACGCAGGTCTCAGGCTAAAAACAAATTCATTGCATACTGGTTTCTATGTCTACTTGAAAAACACAAAAAATAAAATTATATATTGAAAAAATACAAAAAATATTGATTCACTTACAAACCCATGACCTTTTTATATTTAGAGATTCATAAAATTTGGGAAAAACACTTTTCATAAAAATAATATTTTTCTTTCTCATCAAATTAACATTTTTATAATATACAAAGAAAATTTAATTTCTTAATAAGTCTTAAAAATCTCTAACAAAATTCTCCACACAAGATACCATTATTGGAAATATAAATTTGAATATCTTCTTTCATATCCTAGGTAAATTGAAATGTATGAAAGGGTCATATTAGATGCTCTATAAGGGTAAACATGGGAGATATCAGTAGATAATTTTATGTTATCATAAGATAAGTATAAAGGAATCAAATAATGATCATAACATAATAAATACCCAATAACACATAGACCATAAATCATGATTCATGTAATAAAGACTCATCATAATAAAATATAAGAGTCATAAGAGTGTGAAATCATTAATAATCAATCACAATATATGAGAGGATATAATAAGTTTATGTAATAAATTTAAAGAAAAAATAATAACATAGAAAATTATAAAATTGTCAACACTAATAAATGAAATCATGTCCACCCAAAAAATTGGAAACATGGCTACTTGTTTTCATATCATCCCACTAAATTATTAACATAACTAACTGTAATCATTTCAATGAACCAACATCTAAACATAGCTACTCACAATAATTTCCATACCCAAAATTCATTATATCATGAGATATAAAAATTTACCCAATACATTATAGGGACATATAATTCTAGTCCCACGAACTGTATGGTGAAAACAATACATTTTTGTACTACAAGATGATAAAATCAATCATCATTTCACCATATCATAATTATCCCATGATAAGGAAATGGGTTTCTAGAAAACATTATTAAAAATTTATCATCATAATCCATCTAGAGAAATAAATTGGATGGAATCATAAGATCATATCTCCTATTAAGCATAAAAATCCTTAATTTATGTTTACATAGATGAAAAATACCTTTATAAAAGTTATAGAAATGTGATTTGAAAATTAATAGAAAACATCTTTTTCATTTAGTTACTTTTAAAAACCAAAATAATCAAATCATAATGGGAATATTATTTTCATTACAAAATGAAAGAAACATGTAAAGTAAGATGGATCAGGAATAAATGTCCTGACATTTGAAATATTTTTTTAAGCCAAAAAATTTAAAAAAACATTCTTTTCATACTTTTTTAGAAAGTAAAAATTGATTCATATAAAAACTATTTAAATGTTTACTTTTAATTATTTGTAAAAAAATTAAAATTATTTTAATATACATTTATTAAACATTTATTTATGGGTAAAAAATCCATAAAATTTGTTTATAAACATGGATATAAAAAAGAAAGATTCTAAACAAAAAATGAAAAATAAGGTCATATTTTCTTAAAATAATTCTTTCATACATTTTTAGTACTATGGAATAGGAAAATTGAGTTAATACTTGCAAAACCAAAGATAACTAGTGTATAAGAAAATATTTTATGTTTCAGATAGAGAGGGAGAACATAAAATTTCCCTAACAAAAATTGAAACATAAAAAATCCCAATAAAAAGTGATATTTTATCACAAACCCTTATAGATTTGTGAACATTTGAATTAAAATAGAGTGAAATAAAAAATTTTATATGGATTATTAAATACCAATAATTTTCAAGAAATTTACTATAAAATAAATTCATGAGAATTATATACACAAACCAAAATAAAGATGTTGGTTAATGTAGAACATATCTCAATGATGGTAAATTGGGACAAGGAAACTCATAAAAATTTGGCATCTCTTAAATACAAATACAAAGAAGTATAAAATAATAAATTAAAGTATATAAATTACATAATATAAAATAAGTGTTGAATATTTCATATGTCTCAATGAAATATAATAGAGATGAGAAACCCATACCTCAAGTCCCAAATTGATTTGTACACAATCTAACATATTTTATTTTAAATTTATACTAATTATATATATATAATAAAAATATTAATACTTATCTTATTTTATATCATTCAATCATAGTTTTTGATAACCCATTTATTGATAATTCTTCTTTAAAATCAAAATCCTGGTGTCAACTGTTATGTTTTCCATGCTTGTTTTTATTCGGTGATTCTAATCCTTTCACCTTGGTAATGATTTAATAAAATTAAAAATCATAATCATGAAATAAAAATCATATTTACCAATTTTATACACTTTTATATCCATCCATGTAATAGATTGAATAAAAATTAATCACATCACTTCGTGAAGGTAGTAGTTCGCATGTATGTATGGGTGATGTCTTAATTTTTAAATAGATGAAAAGAAAATAAGGTAAATAATTAGATATCTTATTTAATAATAATTATTATTATTTTAAAAATATGATATATATTAATTAATTAAAATATTATAACCATCCATGTGAGATGGCGTTGAAAAAAGTACATCGCTTTATGGAAGCGATATTCTGCTCGTATGTATGAGCAGTGTTTTCATTTTCATTAGATGGAAATATGGTATAAAATTGTTGTTACATAACAATAATAATAGTTTAGTATATTAATGATACTAATTTAAATATATTATGATGGTTAGAATATATTTTAAATTAATTAAAAGATCAAATAAACTTGAAATAATTTGGTTAATACAAATATCTATTCTATTGATATATTCCTTTTGATTATACATTAAACCTTTTAGGATTGGTGTTTTTGGGGTAATAGGAACACTAAGATTTTTAGAGGATATTTTATAAGTTATTTTTTCATATTTTTTTCAATATAAGGAACTCAATGTGTGTGGATAAGTGAGTAGAGGAAGTTCCCTTATTTGTGTGAAGAGTAGGATCCTTCTAAATATTAATAACATTAAAATATAGTAAAAGTATTTCTTAAATAAATTTTATCTATTTTAGTGTAATTTAAAATATATTATAAATTAATGTTTTTATACAATTTTATATTCTTTTTTAAAATATTTTTAGAGAAATTTAAATATTTATCTCTTAGTTTAACCCCCTCAAAACCCTTCTAACATTTACTGTGTTAAAAAACATTTTCCATAGTAATAATTAATTATTACTAAAATTGAATTGTAAATTACTAAACATTTTCAATATTATAATTGTAAATATGGAATCCATTTTAATATATTCAATTTCAATTAGTGAAAGAAAGAAATTCTAATATTAATGCATAAAATTCATAAACCCGTTTTTAGAATAAAAAATGCATTTTTTTGAGTAAAAATAAATTTATACTAATTTAAGAAATAGAATCTTGATTAGTGTTGATTATGAAAAATTTATTGGTTTATTGTTAAAAAATTAATTTATTTTATATTAAAACCATGAAAACCCATAATGGAACCTTCTAACCACACTATCAAAAACAAATATCTAACAAATAGTTTTGTATGAGAATAATATATAAATTTCGTTCTAAAAGTCAGGAATTGGTTTACAATTTCAACATAATAGTTTTAAATTTTTTTATTATACTCATTAAATAAATAATTTTTTAATCCAATTGATTTATAAATGTTTAATTCATTATTAAAACATAATTATTTCATAAAAGTTATGGTATTTATAAAATTGGTATTTTTCACTATTTATCCAAAAATTATAATTTTTTAAAAATATAAAAAACAACACACAAATAAGATTTATGAATAGAAAAATTAAGTTCATTTCATAAAATTAAAATTCTAAAATTTAGAAATTTATCTTTTAAAAGACAATAAAAAATAATAAGAAAGTTCACATTTTTTGAGAAGTAACTACATTAAACTTTCAGTATTCTTAAACATATTTCAAATCAATTAACAATGAGTGTTAATTTATTTGCTTTCAAATTTTTCTTTAATAGTTTAATTATTTTTACCAATAATTTTCATAAATTATTATTAAATTTAGTTTAGTGTTACATATAATGTACATTATCAAACATAGTATTATTTAAAATAATATACATTCTAAAATCATGGAGTGTTTCACTTATACAAAATAAATTTTTTATTTTGAATTTTTAATAATAATATTACCATAAATGGTGGATAGAATTTATTTATCCTTATAATCCTTGAGTAAATGATAAACACAGAATATTATACACTGATGTCTTTGAGGTGGAAGGATTTACTCTGGTTGGGATCTAATAACTTTAACATGAATTTTAACCTAGACCACATTGATCCATCAAATATAATTTTAAATCCTATTATAATGTTATATTATCCTCAAATAGTTTCTCAGTTTAAAAAAAACCCTTTAGGTGACCTGTCATTCCACAATATCCATAGTGTCTAGATAAAATTGGGCAATAAGAATTCAGTTTTACTACTCCAACACATTTATAATAAATAGATATGTTCTTTAACAAAGAAGTAACTAAATTAATTTTTCATGTTATTCTTATATAAGTCCCTTTGGTTCCACATATGGTCACCTAATGAGTTCTTACCTCCAGAATATTTTGGATTAAAAGTGTTCATAGACTAATTATTGTCCATATAGACCCCTTTTATTTCCACTTCATTAAAAATCTATGAAATTCATAATGAATTAAATAGGATAATATTTGATTGATTTTTTAGTAAAATTATTATTTAAAATATATAATAAATGTAACATTCATTCATAATATATTAAAAAAATAGTAAAAATATTTGAAGAGGGTGACATACTGTATATAATTTTAGTCTCTATATCGAATATAGAAAGTAATTATTTTTATTAAACATTACCAAATCAAAAAAGATATAATAATTAAAAAATTATTAAACAAATTCGTGTAACATCCTCGTTGATATTATCCTCCAGCATAGTTTCTTTCCATTTTAATATATGTATTTCAAACATGTACTTTTAAAAACTCACAATACATGTGTTAGGTGTTTACAAAAACAAGAAAACATGGTTGATTTTATCCAAACAATATTCCATATCTTGAATCCTAATATCACATTATATAAATGAAAGATTATTAATTTTAATATATATCGATCAGTATCGGTCTTTAGATATATAATGTTTATTTTTCCTATAAACCACCTATATATATCTCATAAAGTTTTTTAGATGATTGGCCTCCAATGGATAATTTTTTATATCTCCTAGACCCCTGACAACTTGAATTCTTTTCTCTAGTAATATTTTATACAACATAAATATAATTTTATTTTAAAAAACCATAATTATTTTTAAAACAAATCTATATATCAAGTAAAAAATCATCATGGACATTAAACTCCCATTACATATAAAAAAATAAAATATTTAATTGAGACTATTTATAGTTATCTATTTAAAAATTGTGATTTTATTAATAAACAAGTTCTCAAACCTGTTAAAAAGGGTCATTTATTGACAAAATTTCAAAACATATTTTTAAGAACATAAACTAGAACAGTCACTTAAAATATAAGACCATTAAATAATGATAATTTCAAAACCATTGTCATGCAATGTAGCATCATATATATTTAAAATTATTTATAAAAAGTTTCATATCATGAGACACTATCAATGTTGATACCTATATGGATAGATAAATAAAACATCATACAATATATTTTCTAACCTATTATTCCCCCTAAAGCACTAGAAGCACAATGTTATTTATAAATAGGTTTTCAATATTTTTTATTTGTATATTTTGAGTTATTCTAATGGTATATGCACATATCTCATAGGCATAGTAAAAGAAAACTTTAGCCCTTTTTTGGTATCTTTTTACAATACATGTCCCAGATACCAAAGTCTTGAATTTTTGATGGGCCACCACATGATCTCAAAAGAATTACATAATTTTACAAATGGATCCCATGCACTCTAATGCATGATTAATCCAAAATATGCATATTAATAAGAAATAAAGAATTTGTAAATATATAGTTTCACCAAAACCATTAAAACATATATTTATGTAAACATAAAATAAAGAAATAAATTTCAAATATATAAATGAGATTAAATTTTAAAACCCAAAATTTAGCTATGGATCCTTAAAAATTTGCAAAAATATTCAATATTAAAAATCATCGTAAAACACATATATCATAATCAATAACCAACTATATGATAAAACATCACAATTTTTTATCATGAGCATAAAATAATATAAAACAATATATAAGATAGTTACTAGATCCCATATAAAATGATCAATCACCCTCCCAACCAATCAAATGGAAAAATGTGTTAATCATCCACATACCCAAACTTAAACTCTTCAATAAAAAAATATCCCAAAGGTGAAAAATAAAAAATTGACCATTTGGCCCTAATCAAAGACCATTGATCAGGAATTAAAATAATTTGACCCAAAAATATTTACAAAAATATTTTACACAACTATATAAGAAATATAAATTAATTTTTTTCAAAAATAATAAAAAATAATTTTTCTAAAAAAAATTATAAAACCCACATAATAAATAAGATTTTTGTAAAAATAGTTAAACCAAAACCATCAATACAG
Organism: Viscum album; assembly: GCA_963277665.1. Taxonomy (NCBI): domain Eukaryota; kingdom Viridiplantae; phylum Streptophyta; class Magnoliopsida; order Santalales; family Viscaceae; genus Viscum; species Viscum album. The sequence goes on along the minus strand of OY728133.1, from coordinate 183,716,545 downwards.
GTAGTTGAAAGAAATCCAATAGTATTTTACCAAATCACATTTGTTTAACATATTATTTAAATTTTTCTATCAAATCAATTATTTAAAATTCTACCAAAAACCCTTTAATAAAATACCATTAATTTGATTATGCTCTTGATGTTGTCAAAGAGTTTTTTTAATAAATCAATATTTTATTAAAAATACTCATTCAAAAACTCAATAAAATTGATTTATCAAAAATAATGTATAAACCAAAAATATTCATTTTTTAAATATATTAATAAATTATTTTTAAATTTTTTCAAAAGATAAGAATGTATCGGATACACCTACCCAGATGTTTCTTCCAAGATAACATTTCTAATAATCAAGATCTAAAAAGTGCAATATGTATCTAATCCCTAGAAAAATACCACAAAACCATATGTAATATCTTCATCATTTTAGATATAGATATCTTAATTCAATATCAAAACCGTAGGATTAAAATTACAATGGAGGGATAAAGAGAAAAAATTGATAAATAATTATTGTAGAGCCATAATTTATTATCTCTAATATGAGATTGATTAGGTCAATACTTGTGATAAATTCATTATTCAGTTTTTTAATATACTAAAAATTACTCAAAGAAATATCTAAATGAGATCAAAACCATTTTAATTTTTTAATTGGAGTTAATAAAATTAAATTCATTTTAAAAAATTCTCATTTCACCCTAAATTCATGGTTTTTATGAATGATTATTTAACAAATATTCAACCATGAATTCCATAATTCACAAATTTTTAATAAAATAAATGATTAGTATGAAATATTATTTAACTAATAATCAACTATATATTTAATAATATCTGAAAATTACTTAAATATATGTTATATTCATGGTTACTTCTTAATTATCCATCTCGATATTCACAAAAAAATACTGAGATGATGGAACTGCATAACCTTTACTATGAATAACATACACCATAGGCTTTCAATTAGCAGTGAGAGTTTTTAACCAATGTTGGGGAGATTATACTATGGGAATAAAAATTTAGATTATTAAATAAATAACAAAAACATAGTATAACATTAGGTTACTCGGAAGTTAATACAGTTATGAGAAAACCATCAACAATAGATAACATCAACATGCTATAACAAAATGAAACCATCATGATCATATATATATATATAGAAAAATAATTTTCCACTTGGTAGATTATATAAGAATTCAAACCAATAAAAAATAATAGATGGGATAGAGCCACAAATGCCTAAGTTTCCCTTAGTCCTGTCTCAAAAACATCATATAGCTACTCTAACCTGATCTCTTATCCAATCTACTAAATTTAAAATTAAAAATCGGGAATGAACACTCAATAAGTTAAATGATTAGAGTGTGCGTAAAAAAATTAGTTTTTTTCCACCAATGGTTTTCCTCGTATATTCCATGATGTCCAATTTATGTATATATAAAAATGTATATAAATTCGTATAATACTATACACAAGTAATCATATCGGGTCGTTGAGTGATAACCAGGACACCCTAACACCCGACCTTACCTATTTTATCCTAATTCCAATAATAATATCTATAATAACCATATTATATTGGAAAAATATATTTTCAAGGAAGATCAAATCCATACTAGTGTATAGAAATCACATCAATGAAATGCATAACATAATCAGAATTACATATATAAGATACTTCTAGAAAAGTCATGAAATAGATTAACTAATGTAATAAAGAATTTTAAGATCATATCATAACTATATGATCTGACAAGACACAAAATCGGAACATAAAAACATATTATAAATTCATAACATAGCTAGACTCGCCTATAAGAAGCACATCTAGGAAAGGAAAAACATATATAGGCCCATGTATAAGAAACACATATTCGAAAACAATAAAATGTCTATAATCATGTACTCAAGAATATATGGATTATATCCCAACTCTAATATGACAGAATAATTCCATATCTTATAAAAAATTCATATGAGAAATGTGTGAAATATCTAAACTTATGTGTAAGAAACATATTAGGAAAATATGTTGCACAATAAGACCAGTGTATACATGTTTCTCATTATCATCAAATTAGTCAATTATTCTACCAAGAATCTAAATTAATTACTGGATCTGTAACAATTAAATATTTTAAAATTTATTTTATTTAAATGATACTACATTTGATAGTGCTTGGTGTACACAACACCTATCTTAAACAAATGACGATATGCTATAGAAATTTTAATATTTAAATGTGACTAATATAAACTAGTTACTGGTTTGGAAGGTATAAATAAGAATAACCACATTATGAAATATATATTGAATATTTTCTCTTAATAAAATTAACAATCAATTTTTCATTGATTATCAGTATGTGGTAAATGAAGATAAAATATTTTTAAGGTAAAAGGTTTATTTTTCATAAAACTTTTTTTATGTCTGCAATGTATTTTTATCATAATAGATTTAATTTTTTAGTATTTAAAAATTATTATAGTGAAATAATTAGATTATATATCTAATTTAATTAATTAATATTCATTTGATTAAAATTATTATTCCAAGAATGAGAATACATGCGTTTTAGGCTTCAATAACGGTTTCTTTATGTATGGATATTATAATTAATTTATACATATTTTAGAAACCATATATGATAAAATGGAACTAATTTTTCACATAATTAAATCATAATATTCATAATATGAATTTTTTGGATTTCTCTAAATATATTTATTTTTTAGAGGAAAGTGGTAAAACTGGCCTTTCTTTTCAATAAAGGAGGTAATTTAAATTATCCACAATGTTTTGCATTTTTTTTATTAAAGTAACATTAGTATAAATTAATTATAAATAGTCTAATTAATTACATAGTAATATCTATAATACATGATCTTGGTATAAATTAATTTTTTGGTTTAAAAATCATTTTCCTAAAAATAATTTTCATTATGTTTTCTGAATTTATATTAAAATTGATTTCTTCCACTTATAAAATATGAATAATGAAAAATGGATTTCATATTTGAAGTTAGTTTTTTCAAATTATATTTCCCTTTTATTTTTTTCATTATGAATAGTAACATTAGTAAATATGTGACCCTATGTTAGCATAAAACAAGTAAAACATGGTTAAAACTACGGGGTGAAGCTTTAAAATCATTTTAAATCTCACCTTAAACACATTGGATAAATTTTGATCTACCAAAGATATTTTTATGGATTAAAATAATATGTTTTAAATAAATATTTTTAAATTTAAAACACATTCTTTATTTTTTTGAAGATAAGTTATATTTTATTTAAATTAAAAAACTATTTTTTGGTCATTGCACTTAATTGTATGGTTGGAAGGTTCCATTCAGTTATATATTGATCTAAAGGTCCAAAAAAATTATTTTTATAATAAATAGCCAAAAAATATGTAAACCAACTTTTTATTAATTTTCAATGTAAAATATTCTTTACACATAAAACACATATTTTCTAAAAAACTATTTTTCATGCATTTTGTGTTATTACCTTAAAATTAATTTCTACCACCTATAGAAATTGAATATTATAACTTGTATTCACAATTTCATATCATAATTTCCAAATTTTATTATAATTACCCTTTTATTTTGGGTCATATAATTATGTTATCATTGTAAAAAGATAAATTATCATGGTTAAGGTTAAATGGTTTTAAAGTTGTTTTATTAGAATATAATGATTAAAATGTATCAAAATATTTTATAAATGTGATTGGTTGAGTTCTTTTCAACTATATCACATCTTATATAATATATTTTGGTTCTATGATTCCACTTTATATGATTATGATATATATATATATATATATATATTCTTTATTCTTTAAAGTAATTACAAATGTTTCATTTCCTTAACTTATAAATGGGAACCTCCTCTCCTATCTTCCTCATTCAGTTTTATAACTACATCTTGTAAATACCATAAACATATCTCAAACATCTCTATCCTCATCCTAGAGTTCTTAGTCCAATAAAAATTCCATACTTGGAAGGATTAAGGTGTGATCCGAAGAGGTTATCTAAGGAAAAGGTATAAGTCATAAACAACCTATTTCATGTTTATTTATTCTTCTAAATCTATAATATATTCTTTAATCGTGATGTAATAATAACATCAAAATATTTAAAATACTAAAATTTTATTATTATTATTGTAATACCCTTTTTGATCTCATTTTCCAACCTATGGGAAATGAAAACATTACTCATATGTATGTTTGAATTACCACCTCCACGAAGCGATGTGTTTTGTTTTTTATAACAACCTCGCAATAATGGTTATTATGATGGATTAAATTAATATATATGATATATATGAAATAGTTTTAATTCTTTAAATATAATATATTTACTATTTTCTTTCCTTTCCATCCATTGAAACAAGATAACATCATTCATGCATATGTGTGGACTCCCACCTCCTCAGAGCGATGTAAATCATTTCTCATGTATCCATTTTTTTGGTTATAATGTTTTATTAAATGTATAAATATGATAATTATTTCATTATTAAGATTATATATAAAATTTAATTATTACCATTTTTACTGCGGTTAATATACAAAAGTTGTTTTTGAATTATGAACGATACGTCCTCAAACAATTCAACATAAATTTAACTGAATATGTTACTAAATTGAATATTGTTATAAATTAAAAAAAAGGGATAATGATAATTGAATGAACATGAAATTTTTTCACAATAAATTTATTAACTTATATAATTTTAAAATTTATGATTTAAATAATGTATGATGATAAAAGGTATTGAAGGTAATGGATTTTTCATGAAAACATTATTTTAAAAGTTTTAATGATTTTCCTCTATTCTTCCTCTATGTTTATTTTCATTAATTGTTTTAAAGTATGTTATTAATATACTGAAATTTCTGTTCAAAATCATATTAAAGCTTGTTTGACCTTATTTATAAATGTTTTAAAATAATACTTCTAAACAATTTCTAAAAGGGTTATTTTTTACATTTTTATAAAAGTGGGAAATGAATATTTATTTAATGTATACAGAATGAGAGGAATTTCTCACAGTAATTAACATTATTATTTATGAAGCTTATTCTAAAATATTTCATTATTTTTTAAAATAATTTCTTAATTTCCATTATTCTGGTAAAATTTTAACGATTTTTCAAAGAAGAAGTATTTTTAACCTTATTTTTATGTGATTTATGAAACTTCCTTTTAATATGTGTTAAAAATAATAATTTATGAGATTTTATAAAGTAAATTCAAGATTATATATGTATCATTTAAGTTATATTACTTTTAAAATTTTTATGATGATGGGTGAGCCCAATATATCTCTATAATGCATTGGGTAAATATTATGTTCTCTAGAGAATTTTGTAGTAATTAATTGAGTAGGTTATTCCAGTTCTAAGTATAATATTCCTCATATGTTCCACATGTCGATTCCCTAACCTAGTTAGTTATGTGATGCCAAGTATTTGTCCTCATATTCCAAAGGATTATGACTAGTAGTAATGGTCTAATATGTAACATATGGATATGATACCCACTTTATTAAAGTAGCAGAATAGAAGAAATAAATAAACAATTGAAAATAATAATAACCAATAACCAAGATAATACCATAATCAATAATCATCCAACATAACATGATGAATTAAAAATATGGGAAATAACCATAGACCAAAGCAGTTTATATGTAATTCTATATATGTGTCCACATTTAAAAGAAAACCCAAAATAAAGGCAAACTGACAACTCTCAAGAGGGTCACGAAATCATGTCTGGCTTCCTCATCCATGATCCATCCAGAATCCTAACATATCCATCTATTATAGGCCTTATCCCCTTATCGTCTATTGTAAATGTAATGTATATTCATGAATTGATCAGGAAGACCGAGTTGGGTGTCAGTACAACTCCGAATCCACCCACCAATGACATCTAAAAAAAATATCCATTATATAACAATGTATAAATTTTTATAACGAATAAAGGTAAAATGATAAATAAATGTGTTTCATATTAGTTATTATTTAATTAACCACATAATCAATGGGTTCACGGTGACTTCTGAACCAATAACACCTTATTCATCCTATACTAGAGTCTAAACCATCCTCCAAATGGATATCACATTTCATTCTATCGTGAACTTCATTAATCATTCAATATTCAATTCAAATTCTTACATTGGGGGCATTGAGAAACAGTCTGGCACCTATGCGTATTTAGAGAAGTATTCCCCATCCTAAAAATTATTGATAATAGGTAATATATGTATATATATATATATATATTGGGGGCCTAGAGTGGCATTCTAAAACCCCATGGGTATTTGGAGAAGTAGTCTATGTACCAAAAATCAATGTTCACATCTTTTAAAAAAATTGAACACCATGGTTCCAATTTCATAATCTCATTTTGCAACCAATTTAATAATTCTATTTATCAATAAATTTCATAATCCCCACTAGTGGAAAAATTTATTTCGACGATGGTTTTTTTGTACATTTTTACGTCGGTTTTTAACCGACGTCAATAAAGGCGACGTAAAAATATATGTTTCAACCTCGGTTTTTATAAACTGACGTCAAAAACCTTTGTAATGCGGGTCTTTGGCGTCAGTTTATATAAAAACTAACGCCAAATTTCTGGGCCTCGGGGATCTTTTGTGTTAGTTTTTTTAAACTGACGCTGAAATTCATGACCTCAGGGGGTTATTGGCGTCGGTTTTTTAGAAAACCGAAGTTTAAATCTGGCTTCTACATGAGTTTTAACATCGGTTTTTGATTAAAACCGATACGAAAAATACGTTTTATAAAAAAAATATTTTCCACGTCAGTTTTCAAAAAAACCGACATCAAAACCTCAAAAATATGAATATTTTAATATAGATCGTTTCCCAAGCTTTGATTTGACTGGTTATGAAGCTAAAACGGACTTACGGATCAAAATTTATGGTCGTCGTAAGTTGTACCTCATTATGGGTCGAACGATACAACTTTCATCGAAGAATACATGAAAAAAAGAACCAAAATGAATATCCCAATTGAACAAAAAAATATAATTAATGATTGAAACATAATTTAATTCTTTTATTGGGCCATTTGAATCAATATGTTGTTTATCATTATTTCACTTCGTTTTAAGGGTGAACTCACGCGGTAATGAAAATAGTGAGTGATAAAACAAATTCCCCAAAAACTAATGAATCTTATGCAGAAGTTTTATTTTTGTATCTTAGTTAGAATAATCCTTCATCAAAATTATAAAAATAATAATATTTTTAGTGATAAGGAAAACAATAATAATGAAATTAAATGATGAAAATAAATACCTTGTACAAATTGTCGATTGAAGAATATTTGAAATATTGATTGTATCGAAGATGTCAAAAATTTTGAAAGAAAGAGGATGAGCTTTTATATAGTGTAAATGAAAATTTCTACAAAGGCAATTCAATAAAATTTGAGCGGGATTTTGAAAATAGGAACATGTGTTGGGAAAAAATTGAAATATCGAAGCCGCGTATTTGAAATTTTACTTTTAACGTCGGTTAAATATATAACCGATGATAAAAATATTCTCATGTTGGGGTATTAACATCCGTTTTTGAAAAAACGATGCAAAAAAGTGACTTTTAACATTGGTTATTTGTAAAACGGACACAAAAAAGGGACTTTAACGTCGGTTATTGAAAAAAACAGATGCCAAAAATGAAGTCATATAATCTCCAACTTCCGACGCCCATAACTTTTTATCCGTATGTCTGTTTTGGCTCCATGACTTGTAAAATTGAATCGTGGGAAATTATCTAAAACTTTTATTTTGATCTTTGGCATCGGTTCTTTGTAAAACCAACGAAAAAAGGGACTTTTAACGTCGGTTATTGAAAAAAACCGATGCCAGAAATCAAGTCATATAATCTCCAACTTCTGACGCCCATAACTTTTGATCCGTATGTCCGTTTTAACTCCACAACATGTCCAATTGAAGCTTGTGAAATTATCTAAAACTATAATTTTTATCTTTGGCATCGTTTTTTTGTAAAACCGATGCAAAAAAAGACTTTATCGTCGGTTATTGAAAAAAACCGACGCCAAAAATCAAGTCATATAATCTTCAAATTCAGACGCACAAAAGTTTTGATCCATAAGTCCATTTTTTCTCCATGACCTGTCAAATTGAATATTTTAAAATTATCTAAAACTTTTATTTTGATCTTTAGCGTCGGTTTGTTGTAAAACCGATGCAAAAAAGGGACTTTTAACGTTAGTTATTGAAAAAAACTGATGCCAAAAATCAAGTCATATAATCTCCAACTTTCGACGCCCATAACTTTTGATCCGTATGTCCGTTTTCACTCCACGACCTGTCAAATTGAAGCTTGGTAAAGTATATAAAACTTTAATTTTTATCCTTGGCATCAGTGTTTTGTAAAACCGAAGCAATGAAAGGTACTTTTAACGTTGGTTATTGAAAAAACCCGACGCTAAAAATCAAGTCATATAATATCCAACTTCCGACGCCCATAACTTTTGATCCATAAGTCTGTTTTCACTCCACGACCTGTCAAATTGAAGATTTTGAAATTATCTAAATCGTTTATTTTTATTTTTGGCATCCTTTTTTTGTAAAACTGATGCAAAAAAGGTACTTTTAACATCGGTTATTAAAAAAATCGACGCCAAAAATCAAGTCATATAATCTCCAACTTACGATGCCCATAACTTTTGATCCGTAAGTCTCTTTCGCTCAAAGGCCTATCAAATTGAATCTTGGGAAATTATCTAAAACTTATTTATTGATATTTGGCATTGGTTGTTTGTAAAACTGACACCAAAATGGGCCTTTTAACTTCGGTTATTAAAAAACCCGACACAAAAAATCAAGTCATATAATCTCCAACTTCCAATACCCATAACTTTTGATCCATAAGTCCGTTTTCACTCTACGACCTGTAAAATTAGAGCTCGGAAAATTATCTAAAACTTTTATTTTGATCATTCGCATCGGTGTTTTGTAAAACCAACTCCAAAAAGGGTCTCTAAACTTCGGTTATTGAAAAAAACCGACGGAAAAAATCAAGTCATATAATCTCCAAATTCTGATGCCCATAACTTTTGATTAGTAAGTCCGTATTCCCTCCACGACCTGTCAAATTTAATCTTGTTAAATTATCTAAAACTTTTATTTTGATCTTTGGGGTGACGCCAAAAAGCTTCTTTTAACGTCGGTCTCTTAGAACCGACGTTAAACTACCGACGTTAAAAACAATTTTTCCACTAGTGCCCATTTATCAACCAATTTCACAATCTCATTATCCAAAAAATTTCATAATCACAATTATTTAAAATATTTCATAATATCATTGGGTAAATTAAATTAACTAATTTAATTCAAAATGGAATTTCCCAACATGAAAATTAAAATTGAAAAGGTACATAGAGGAAAATTTAATCAAGACTACTCTAATTGATAATTAAACCACCTACCATAGGTTTGTTGGAAGACATTTTCTAAACCAAGACCCTCAATTTGATGTTGAATGGTCAATTTCACAAGGATGGAAGCGATCTAGGATAAAAACCAAGGACCAAGATCCATTAAGAAATATCCATAAAAACCTATATTTAACCCGATTTCCAATGGTGGAAATCATCCCTCCAAAATAAGATAGAGATATTTTAGTGGGAAATGAAACCAATTGGGAAGAGATCGCATACCAAAAGATGGTAAAGTTATTCTACTTGATCTTTGATTCAACCCGAAATGGGTTTTTTGAGCCTTATAATCCTTCTAGAAGCCACCAAGACCAAATAAAATTGTATTAGTCCAAGCTGAGAGGACTAGGAATAAAAACAAGGGGTTTGGAAATTTTAGAAAAAATTTCAAGGGGTTCAAAACTCATCCACATATTTTCTTGGTTGGAGGTGCTCAGTTTTACAAATAATATGACTTAATCATGCACCACTACTCATGGGGTTTACTATTTCTCCTAAGTGAGGCATAGTTTGAAAAATCATGCACCCATCATGAAAATCATATTTGTTTGAGGTTTTATGGTTTGGGGAGAGAGGCTACATAGTTATACCAAATCATACACCAACTGTTAACCACCTAATTTTTCTCAAAAAAGGGGTACATTTTTTCCTAATAAAAACTACACAGTTTTTTCTTACAATTCTCCAACCATGAACAGCCCAATGGGATTCCATATTTCTCAAATTTTACCCAAAACAACCAAAATAAAATAATAAACCAAGGTATAACCAAAAAATATTAAAGGAGTTTCTGAAAATAAGAATTATGTATCTCAAGATAGGTTCTAATCCTAAAATATTCCAACCTTATAATAGCTCATCCTCAAGTTTTACTCACAATATCTTCTAATATTTTGAGTTAAAAACGACAGGCCACTAATTTAGCATATATATTTCTATCTCCCATGTTTCATCCTAAATAAGTCCATATTTCTACAACAGATGGCCTATCGAAACAATCTTCACCAAAACAATTCTCACTGTTATCCATAACATGAATTAGATTCTCCTCAAAGGATGCTTCATCCTCAATCTCAAAATCATCAACATCAATTACATGAGAAGATTTTGGGTGATACTATCGAAGTTTTTTCACATGAAAAACATCATTTATAGCACTATACCTCTGTTGAACCGATAATTTTTATTCCACTAGTTTGATCCTCTCTGCATCCTCAAAAGTTCTAACAAACCTGGGTACCAACATTACCTGTATATGAATCATATGGGGACCCAATCATGATAACTCTCGAAGGAATACATGGTCACCGACTATAAACTCATGGGGCCATCAATGTCAACTAGTATAAAACTTTTACCTACTCTAACCACAACCATATATTTCTTGAATTAACTAGATCTTATTAAATGTTTCTTATATGAGACTCGGTCCAAATAACTAAGACTCACTTACCTCCATCCATCATAGAGGTGATTTTCATAGACTATCATAAAGTTCCTCATATGGTTTCATTTCAATAGTCACTTGATAACTATTGTTATAGGAAAAATCAATGATCACTAAGTGCTTCTCCCAAGACCCACCAAAGTCTATGACATATGCTTGTAGCATGTTCTCTAGTACTTTAATAGTTAATTATAATTGTATGTCTTTATGTGGGTGGAATGTCGTACCTAGAAATATCAAGGTACCCAATGCCTTTTTTAATCCTTTCCAGAAGCATGATGTAAAGAAGTGATTATGAATTGAAATAATACTCATTGATACCCTGTAAAAATGAATTATCTCCAAAATTTAAATGTCCCCCAACTAATCTACTATGAAAGACTCCTAAAAATTAAATAAATGGTCTACTTTTATCATTCGGACTATAATCACCCATATAGAATCAACCTTCTGAGGTATCATTGTAATACCAACCTTCAATTCCATGGCACCATTGTAATGAATACAATTTTTAAATGTTTTATTTTAGACTATTATATGTATTATTTTCAAAGCTAGGCACGAAGACTTTGTGAGATTACGAGGCCTTGTCATCCCAAATTTAATTTGTTAAATATATTAAATAATGAGCATTTGATTTTTTCTTGAAAAATTGAAATAACATCTATACAAAGGCTTGGATCATAAATTCGAGGCTTCTATTGTATTAATAACACGGTTTTATCCTAGGTTAAAATTAAACATGGAATGCATCCGGTATTCTTGTTAAGGCGAAATCATGGGAAATTTTTTATTATAAATTAATTTTATAAATTAATTTATTTAATTCCCCAGACCAAATAAATCTCTATAAAAAATTCTTTTTGAAAATTTATAAGGTCAGATGTATAAACATTCAAATCTAGAAGATCCATTGGAGAGAGTTGGAGGGTCTACCATTGGCGAGCAAAAGTTGAGATCATGTTTCATCGATCGATGTGTGATAGAGCTCGAGGATTTCACCAATGAAAACAAAACAGAACTAATTTTCACTGATGATAGATACAAATCAATGTATGATATTGATTTTTTCTTGAATTTATCCTTATTTTATTATTCCTATGAGGAATGTGATTCAATTGACCAATGCATTGATTCTTAGATCATGCATATTATAGGTACGGGTTAGATTTATGTGGGAATTGAGAAATTTTACTTATGATTATTCCATTATCTCTTCATTCATCATTCTAATAGAAATGAATTGAAGCCAACATGATTATTTTCAGAGCTTTGTTCCTTTTTTATTGTGAATTTATTCCCCATTTATTCATTCATCGTGAGAAAATATCTTGTTATGCTGTTTGATAAATACAGAGTAATAAACTGTTGTGCAACCAATTCTTGGTGCAATAGTTTGATATCGTAGATCCAGACATTGTATGGCATCAAGATCGTAAAATGATGGAAATTTTAGCAGATCAGATGGATTTTGGGATACCTTATCTTTGTATACATCATAATTCGATGATGGATTATGCATAAGGAGAATTTATGAATGATATATAATGGTCCGAACTTAGTGATCGATGAAGGAAAGGCCAGCCAATTTTATTCCTTGGTTTATGAAAGAAGGTGTGGCCAGATCGATTGATGGAGGTGTGGATGAAGATGTAGGATCCAAATTTGATAATCTAGAAAATAATATAGAATATATCATGTAATTCGGGATTACACGGCACGTGTGTCTTGGGATATGATGCTAGGTTTTCTATGATATGTTACGAATCAAATGGCATGTAACCTATGTCAAAAAACATGTGACCCTCTCCTAGTGCTTTGTAATGTACCTATGGAGGTACACAGGAATGAGCATGGGCATGGATATTCGCACATGGACTCATATAACCGTAAACAAAAATGTTCATGAGTACATAGTCTTGGACATGGTTTGTACTCTCACAAGAACATGAACAATGAAATAGGCCATTTTACATAGGCAGAACCCAGTGTCGATGGGACATGTCATGTACTATCTGTAAACATATTGTGTTACTTGAAATTTGGATTAGAACCCTTTTTCTCTTCATCTTGGACATGTTTTTTTTAGGTAGAGTTCCCTTATCCCTTCCCTAGGGGTTAGTATGGAATCACATTCTACAATTAGTATAGTTATCTCTATAGTAAGACTTCTTGGATAGAGTATTTGGAATCCTTCTAGGAGTCCTAGATTGAGATCCTCTATCACCATATTTTCCTAGGAGGAGTTTGTGGTATCTTCATAACCGATACTATGCCGGCTATAATCCTTTACTTAGAGGGTTATTCTAGATTGAGTTGTTGGTATACCCCATGGCCATGGGTATGATCCTTATCTATGCATTTTTCTCTTCAAACATACATAATATACATCATATGGAGATACATAATGTGAACTCCATCTTAGATGGACTCCATCGGTTTTATCTAACTTAGGGAGTGTATTCTCCTAGATGAGTGTTATATGTAACCTTCGAGCAAGAATCCTATGCAAGCATTATGGGTGTGAATTTACTTAGAGAGTATATTTATTAGATGAGTATAACTAGATATTGTTATTATATGTGTTGTAGATTAATACATGTGTATAGCTGACTACTATTATTATTATTACATGCTTATTGATTTCAGGGTGTCCTACTAGGTATTTTTATAATCACTCATTCCTGGGATTTGATAACACGTATCATGTATTATATAGATGACTGACCTTTCAATAGATACCTAGAGGTACTAGGACCAGGTGGTTCTTAATGATCCAAATAGACCGAGGTGTGTTCCTTTGGTTATCTGGATAGCAGTCCCCATCTATACTTTTAAGTTAGATTTTTTTTCAAACTATTTGTGGTGGGATTGTATTTAAACCTTTTTTTCTTTCATTACGAGTTTTCATACTCTGGTAGTGTGATTTAGAGGTATGAATTCATTTTGTATCAACTATTTTACATTTCATCGTTATATGGTCTTGGATATGTGTATGTGTGTAGAGTTACGTTAGGATAGGTCATCCCATATGAGTTATATAACTTCTTAGCACTACTCACCAACCCCTAGCCTATTGGAGGTGGGATTGGGGTAGTAATCGAATGGGACCAATTATGATGGTTCATGAAAGAGTATTATCAGAGAAATTGATTCTACCATAAGAATGGATTCTATGAGATTGTTTTGGGGAACTAGTTTTAAGTGTTTTGAGTTTAGATTTTAGACCCAGGACTATAGTGTTGGTGTGGTGGTCAGCGTATCCATGAACCGGGACATTGATAACCAACTTTTTTACTTGATACATGATGAAATTAATTTTAGGGAAAACAATGGTACATGCATAGTTTTAGAATGGGTTGTTCTTTCCATGTCCCTCTTGATTAATCTCTATAGATATACTCATTAACTGTGATACATCTGGTCTATTTTAGGATTCCTATATGACATATGCCATCTAGGTTTCATCATCAGGATCATGATGATGATCCCCTCGATGATGAGGCATCGATATAAGGGAATGTTACATAAGTGTTACCTCCAGGTGGTGTACCAGTTCTACCACCACCTATTGAAAAGAATAAGGTAACCTAAGTACTAGTAAATGAGGTGTGTAATCTAAGTGTAACTCATGAGTTTCAGTGATAGAGTCCCCTCAGATTTCTAGGTGAGCCTAACCCATAGAGAGATGAGGACTAGCTTTAGTCAGTGATGTGAGCTTTCCATATTTCTAGGATAATGGAATATCATATGGTGGTTCTTGTAGTGATAATTCTCCATGGATCTACAAGATGATGGTGGGGTATATTGACCTAGTCACGCAATGGGGTTACATTAGCATGGTAAGAGTTTCATAACCTTTTTAGATATGAGTTCACTCTATATATATTAGGGAATGTTCACATAAATGATATTCTATAGCTTCATTAGAGAAGTATGACAATGTCTAGGTATTCATTAATTTTCTTCAACCTCTCTAGGTACTCAATGGATATGGTTCATGATTAGTTTTTTCGAGCTCATATCTTCAAGAAAAGACTATGTAGAGACATCCAAGCCAAAAATATACCATGATGCATTCCTTCGACTTCTAAGGTGATAGAACGTTCTTTGGTGGTCAAGAGTTTTCTAGATGAAAAGACATAGACAATTGTTTCTAGAAGCAGACACTCATGAGAAAAGACTTTAGTAGGATGGAGCTGATCTTAGTATTAAGGACCTAGACATGCTATAATTTTCATGAGGCGATCCCAAAACAATGTTTCTATAGTTTAAAGCTCGCATGATGAGTCTAGTTAGTCTATGGAGAGGAATTCCTACTCATGTGATGGTAGAGGACACCAAGTGAGGGATTTCTTTACCTATCATACTCCTAATAGAGAGACAGTGGATGGGAAGCCTTAGAAGAGGTAGCAGTAGGGGAAGATAAGTCTACAGGGTGGTGGATGTGGAAGAGTAGTTGGGATAGTATCTAGAGGTGGTATAAGCTTCAACTTGTTTTCTCCACAACCCCCAGGTGGTCCATAATAGGCTCATAGAGTTGGAGGACATGGGTAATGATAACTACAGGCGGTCAAGGTTTATGACACACAATATTCATGTATTATAAAAGGTATGATATGTGTCTTTTCTAAATTATTTAAAGTATCAATATGCATAGGTTTGAGTCATTCCTTAATTTACACATTTTCGGTTCGAGACATAGATTATAGGGTTAAGCCCTTGGATCGACCCTTATGCTTAGAGACTCTTATTGGAGATCGATTAGTGATCACACATCTATTATTATATTGTTACCTGACTCTTGGAGGGAAGAGTTTTTGTTGGAATCTCTTTGTAGAAATGATGAGGCCTTATAAGATTATCTTTGGAATATATTTTTTTGTACCATTCATGACCAAATATACTATTCTAGGAGGAGGATTTGGTGTGTCCATAGATATGTTACTAAGTTCTATTTTATGGGTGAAAAAAAAATTTGCAGCGTAGGATGGAATCATGCATATGTAGTCCAGCTTATTAATCATCAGTTGGTCAGCATGAACCGTGGTTCAATGGATTCTATGAGTTCTTAGTTCCTAGAAATGGTGGAGGAGTATGATTAAATATTTCTTAAGGATATTCTAGTCTTACTTCCCCATCCATAGATAGACTTATCCATTGATCTATAGCCTATGATGACCCTGATATCTAATCCAACATATCAGATGGCTCCCATTGATATTCACGAGTTGATGGTGTAGTTGGAGGACTTACAGAGGAAGGGATTTGCAGGACCCAGTGTTTCACCCTAGTCATCCATAGTTTTTTCAGAATGAAGATAGATAAAAACAAAAGGCTTTGTGTAGATTAATATCTCCTAAACCAAGTGACCTTAAAGAAAAACTATACTCTACTAATGATTGATGACCTCTTTGAGTAGTTGAGCGGGGCATGGTGGTTCTAGAAGATTGGACTCATGTAAGGATATAACCAATTGTTAGTACAAGATGAGGATATACATAATAAAACATTAAAATATCACTACAATCACTATAATTACTAGGTGATGCCATTGGGTATGATGAATGTTCTGTCGGTGTTCATGGGACTCATGAACTGGATCGTTCATCCATTCTTAGAATGGTTCATGGTAGTCTTATTAGATGATATCTGACTGTGTTTTTTTTACAAGGAGGATCACACGAGACATGTGGGGATTGTTATGGACTTACTTTAAGACTAAAAGATTTATGGGAAACTCTCTAAGTTCCAGCTATGGATTCTAGAGTTCTACTTTCTAGGAAAGTTTATCTCAGTTGATTGTGTGGGAATGGACATAAAAATTGTTATGATAGTGTGAGATTTGGATCCACCCAAGAGCATGATGGGGTGGAGAGTTTCCTTGGGTTTATAGACTACTATTGGATATTAATACATAATTTCTCCAGGTTATTATCTCCCTTGATAGTTTTGACCCTAAAGTGTCATAATTTCATCTGTATAAAGAGGTTCTAGTAGGATTTACAAGAGTTGAGAAATATATAGATGAGTTCTCCCATCTTGAGATTTATATAGGAGGGTGATGAGTATGTAGTGTTCGGTGATGAATCAGGAATCAATCTTCATTGTTCTCTAATGTAGAGGTGGGTTGTGATTGCTTATGGTTCACATCAGTTAATAGCACATGTTAAAAACTATGTTACCCATGATCTTGAGTTAGCAGTAGTAGTCTGAACAGTAAATATGTAGTAGCACTACCTGATTGGAGAGTTGTTTATCATCTATTATAACCACAAGATTCTCAATTATATATTCACTCAAAAGGATATTATCTTAAGACCGAGGAAATGGATAGATTTCATATAGTATTGTGACTTTGTTATTGTATACACACATGGGAAGGGAAATTTTCTAGTTGATTGTCTCAGTAGAATATCATTTTCACAGTTGCTAAGCATGGTGTTAGATCAATTGGTTGTGTTCCAGGTATCCATAGTGGATAGGGATAGAGTAGCTTAATTCATTCTAATGGGCTTTACCAATCATATTTTATAGTTATTTAGGGAGGCACATCTTGGGGGTTATAACTGTTAGGCCATACATACTTAGATATCCACTTTACATACTCCTGGTAAATTTTCTGAAGGTGGGGAGCATGTCATTTTATTTAAAGGATGTGTGATGGTACCAGTGGAATTGTGGGGGGGTGTTTTGATAGATTTTGATACATATCCCATATAAGTACATCATGGCGTGGAAAATATATACCAGGACCTCCGATTTCCTTTTTAGTGGCTAAGGATAAATAAGGTATTTTCAATGAATGTCTCTTAATGCCTTACTTGTTAGCATGTGAAGACTGAGCTTTAGGTTCTAGTGGATTTATCTCAATCCTTTGAGGTGATTGATTTGAAATGGGATGGTATATCCATGTAATTAATGATTGGAATACCACCTATGTCTATGGGATACAATTCCATATGGGTGTTCATAGAATGACTCAACATGTTGGCCCAATTTCTAGCTATCGGTGAGAATATTTTAGTAGAGAGCTTGGTATGCCTCTACATGCATAAGATAGACTGAATCTATGGAGTCCCATCGATGATTGTTTATGACCATAATTCTCTCTTAAAATCTCAGTTATTCATTTTATTTCATGATAATTTTGGGGCTCAGATGTGTTTGAGCATGAATTTTCACCCCTAGACTAATAGACAGACTAAGAAGACCATTCAGATATTGGGGGATATGGTATGAGATTCCATGTTATACTTTTTCCATAGTTGGTAGGATCATCTACCATTGGTTTATGTTACATAAAACAAAATATACTATTCTACCATCGATATGGCACTGTCCGAGTCCTTGTAAATGTGGCCATGTAGGTTACCACTATGCTAGACTGACTCAGAAGGGTCAGCATTTTTGGTCCCCAAATTAGTGTGATACACTACTGAGAAGTTGTAGATAATCTAGGAGTGGATGAGGACTACACAGAACTATCATAAGATTTAATATGAATATTGAAATGTAACTTTGGAATTTGAGGAGGGAGACCATGTGTGCCTATGGGTTTCTCCTCAATGTGTATTACATATATTTCGTCTGGGTGGAAATATATCTATGAGATTCATTAGCCCTTTCAATATACTTTGTAGATATTTTTATGTGGGGTACTTCTTGCTATATCACTTCAATTAGATTAGGTAAATTACATCTTCTATACATCTCAAATGAGGAGGTATGTGCATAATCCACCACACATTATCAACTGGGGCGAGCTAGAAAATTAGGATGGAGATTCCTTAGTTGAGTACCCAGTGTAGATCAATGATGAACAAGAGAAAATCTATCATGGGTGAGATATTTTTTTAGTTCATGTCTAGTGGAAGCATGAGATTCATCAAGAGAGAACCTGGGAGCAGGTAACATATATCCATGATCAGTACCCACATCTCTTTGTGTATCCTTTTGTTTTTTATTTCTAGGACATAAATCCCCATGGTGGGTAGAATTTAATGACTATTATTTTTCCATGTTTTGTTTTGGAATATTATAAGGGTTATTTTCATATTTTTCCACAAAGACGGTGTGAAATTCTGAGATCTGGTTTTCCCTAAATTAATTTTCGAAATATATTAAATAACACACAAGTGCGATTTTCCTAAAAAAAATGAAATAACTTATAAATTGAGTCTTAGATTAGAAATCTAAGGCCTTATATAAGTTTAGAGAATGATTTATTCCCCATCCATGACATAAACTTCGAAAGTGTTGGCCTTTCATGTTGAGTCACAGTCATGGGTAGATGTTTAAAATAAATTAATTTGATAAATTAATTTATTTAATTCCCCAAATGTAATAGATCTCTATATAAAAATGATTATGGATGTTTTTTGGGGTTATACACATAACTATATAAATCTAGGAGATCCATTAGAGATTGATGGAGGATCTCCCATTGGTGAGAAATGAACGGATCATGGGTCATTGATCGGTGTGTGATGGATCTCGAGAGTCTCACCAACAACAATGGCATTGAACAGTTCTATTCCACTAATAGATCCAAATCGATGTAAGATGTTGATTTTTTTTTGGATTTATCATCATTTTATTATTACTATGACAAAAAGGAATCAATTGGCCAATATATTGATTCATAGATCGAGTGTATTTCAGGTATGGGTTATATTTTTCCAGTAATTGGGGAAATTTATTAATGATTATTTTACTATCTCTTTATTCAGAATTATAATGGAAAAGGTAGATATAAATACAAAAATTAGTTGAGGTTCATTCCTCATATTTGGGATTTTCCATTTCTTCCATGTTTATTTTTTCATCACAGACAAATCTTTTGGCTCGCGGTTTGAAAAATAAAAATGAATCAACAATCACACCCCTGATTCCTTCACAACAGTTCTAAATCACATATCTAGAATCAGAATTTCATGGGGATCATATAAAAATAGAACAACAAATGGATTGGATGGATTTGGGGATACCCGATATTTTCGTTCTTTAATGTGCAATGATGGATGATGCACAAGGGTAATTTCTGAAAAAAAAAATTCAAACTATCAGAATTGAGTGATTGAAAATGGCAAGTCTAGATGGTTGTTTTCCATGGCTTCAGGTGGATGGGGTGGATAAATTGGTGTTTGTATGTGTGGATAAATATGTGAGATATAGATATAGGATTTTGGAAAATCCTATAAAACACAACATGTAATCTCGTATTATACAGTGTGTGGGGCCTAAGATGTGGTGAGAGGGTTTCCATAAGAATTAAAATATCACATAGTGTGTAACCCCTATCACATGGTGTGTGACCCTTTCCTAGTGCTTGGGTATATACTTGGGGATGTACATGGTCATGGCTCACCATATATGGACACGGGAAACTATACACAGACACGGTCATGAGTACACAGGCTCAGACATTCCATGTACAATAACATGGAAATAGAAACATACATATGATATTTTACATTGGAATAACCCTGTGTTGATGGGAAACACCATTTACTATCATTACACATTGTGTACCCATTTTAAATTTATTTAGAGACCTTTTCCTCTTTATCATTGAAAATTTTTATTAGGGAAAGTTCCCTTGATCCATTCCCTAAGATTTTGTATGGAATAATGTCTTACATTAAGGATAATGATTCATTCAGTGGGACTTCGTGGATAGAATATTTGGAATCTGTTCATGTGTCCTCTACACTACTAAAAAACCACCTATAACAGTTCTAGAATCATCCTTCATCAGTTATAGATATTTTCTAATAACCTTAGCATGGTTAATGTTCATCGATTTTAGCAGCGCTTAAAAGCACTGAAAAAGGGTATATTTATCTGCACTAATAAATTATACTTTTATCAGTTCTTTTAAAACCACTGATAAAAGTCCCCATTTATCAGTGTATTTATTTATCACTAATAAATGGTACCTTTATCAGTACTTTTATAAGTGATAATAAATTGTTTCTTTTATCAGTGCTTTAAATTGTGCTGATAAAAGTATGATTTATCATTGCTTTTAAAAGTGCTGATAAAAGTATGATTAATCAGAACTTTTATTTGCACTAATAAAAGTATGATTTCTCAGAACTTTTTAATGTGCTGATATATATAGACTTCATCAGTGCCTACATAAGTTCATATAATGGATTCCTTCATTAGTTCATCTAAAATAACAGATAAAGGAAAGATTTATTGGAACATTTAGTAGCACTGATAATGGTAAAAACTATACTGTGATGCAGCAGTACACTACATCACAAAAAATAGGTGCAATATGATACAAAAACACACTATAATAGAAGAAAAATCCAAAAAAATCACTAAAATAAAATACAAATACTGAATTTAAATGAATAAAAATTATAAAAAAACAAGAAAAAGAAAACACTATTATAGAGTATGTTAGTTGTTTTTTTATTAAAATTAATGTTAGTTTTGAATAAAAAAATGTAATTGCAGTCATAACAGTCACACCGTGCATCGCATTGAGTTGTGAATGAATGATACATGTCTCAAATGACTCATGGGTTGTTTTTCAAAAGTATCAAAACAATCAGAATGTGTTTTCTCAGTTTTGAGTATGTCATTTATTTTTTTGATTAAAATTAAGGTCAATTTTGAATAAAAAGATGCACCTAGAGTCATAATAGTCACACCGTTCATAGGATTGTTGTGTGGATGATACCTACATGTAAAAAAATGAAGTATGAATTTTTATCCTAATGTACCAAAGAAATTGGAATGTTTTGTCTCAGTTTTGAGTATGGAAATTTTTTTAATGAAATTAATGTCAATTATCAATAAAAAAGATTCACTTGAAGTCATAAAGGTCAGACATTGCATAGGATTGAGGTTTGGATGAATGATACACATCCCAAATGAATCATGTATCAATTTACTAATGTATCAAAATAATAAAAATGTGTTTTCTTAGTTTTGAGTTTGTTAATTGTTTTTTTGATTAACATTAATGTCACTTTTGAATAGAAAAGACGCAGCTGGAGTCATAACAATTACATTGTGTGGTTGATAGAGGTGTGGTTGATCCTTACACATCAAAAATGATTTATAGATCATTTTCATAAAGTACCAAAACAATATGAATGTGTTTTCTCATTTTGAGGGTGGTAGTTTTTTTTACAAAAATAAATTTCAATTTTGAATAAAAAAGATGCACTTAGAGTCACATTGTGTGTCATGTTGAGGAGTGACTAAATTAAATATGTCAAAATGACTCATGGATAATTTTTATAATTCATTAAAACAATAAGAATGGGTTTTCTTAGTTTTGAGTATGTTAGTAATTTTTTTAATAAAATTAATATCAATTTTGAATAAAAAAGATGCACTTTGAGTCATATTGGTCACAACGTGCATCGGATTGAGACACAGTTGAATGATACACATACTAAATGATTCATGGATCATTTTCCTAAAGTATCAAAACAATCAGAATGTATTTTATTATATTTGATTATGTCAGTTGTTTTTTTATTAACAATAATGCCAATTTTGAATAAAAAAGACACAGTTATTGTCATACCAGTTAGATTGTGCGTCAGATAGAGGTTTGGTTGATCCCTACATGTCAAAAATATTGTATGGATCATTTTCCTAAGGTACCAAAATAATACGAATGTGATTTCTCAGTTTTTTTCATGTCAACTTTTTTTTAACATTAATGTCACTTTTTGAATAAAAAAATGTATTTTGAGTCATAATGGTCACACCATCTATCGAATAGTGTTGTTCATAATACCTACACATCACAAATGACTTAATGGATCATTTTCCTAAATTTAAAAAAAAACAATTCGAATTTGTTTTCTCATTTTTGATTATGTTAGTTGTTTTTTTATTAAAATTGATGTCAATTTTGAATAAAAAAGACACACTTGGAATCACATTGTGCATCAGACTGAGGTGTGGATGAATTATACGCATCTGAAATGGCACATGGACCATTTTCCAAAATTATAAAAACAACTAGAATGTGATTTATTGGTATTGAGTACATCAGTTTTTTACTAAAATTAATGTCAATTTTGAATAATAAATACACACTTTGAGTCATATCGGTCACACTATGCATCGGATTGAGGCACTACTGAATTATACATGTCAACAATGACTCGTGGGTCATTTCTATAAAGTATAAAAAAAATAAAAAAATCTCATTTTTTAGTGTGTCATTTGTTTTTTATTAACATTAATGCCACTTTTGAATAAAAAAGACGTAATTGGAGTCATATCAGCCACACTGTGTGTCAGATAGTGGTTCGGTTGATCCCTAAACATAAAAAAAGTCATATGAATCGTATTTATAAAGTATAAAAACAATCCGATTATGTTTTATGTATTTTGAGTATGTCAGTTATTATTTTACTAAAATTAATGTCAATTTTGAATAAAGAAGATGCACTTAGAGTAACATTGTGAGTCAGGTGGAGGAATGGATAAATTCTACATGTATAAAATGACTCATGGATCGTTTTTCTAAGGTATAAAAACATTCATAATGGGTTTTATCAGTTTTTATCTTCTCTGTTGTTTTTTTATTAGAATTAATGTAATTTTTGAATAAGAAGATACACATGGAGTCATACCAATCACACCATATGTTGGATTGAGGTGATGCTGATCCCTAAAATTAAAAAATTATGTATGGATAGTTTTCTCAAAGTAGAGAAACAATACAAATGTGTTTTCTCAATTTTGAAGATGTTAGTTGATTTTTTTACTAGAATTAATGTCACTTTTGGAAAATAAAGATGCACTTTGAGTCATATCGATCACACCGTGTGTCAAATTGAGGTGTGTTTAATCCATATATGTCAAAAATTATGTATGTATCATTTTCTTAAATTAGAAAAACTATAAAAAAAATTGATCAGTTTTGAGTGTTCCACATGTGTTTTTACTAAAATGACATTTTAAATAGGAAGTACGCACAATAGATCTTACATTAATTGACAAGTGTTGTGTGCACTTTTAAATAGTTTTTCTCAAACAAAATAATGGTATGATCTTCATTCTAATTAATTTCCAAACAATTTTATTTTTTTCAAGTTAGCACTTCTTATCCTCCTGCACCTTGGTCTCCACCTTAGTCTTAACCTTTGCATCCTCCTCCATGTTAGTCTTCAACTTCGACTCATCCTCTAACATCACCTCTACCTATACCTTCTCCTTTTCATTTTCCCTACAATTTTATTTTTTTTAAGTCATCACTTCTAAGAAAATTGATTTACTCTATTAATATTCTCCTTGAGAAATAGATCAATAATAATATATAATCATTCTAACACTAATTTTTTACACCCCAAATATCTTTCCAAGGTTATAAATCATTCTATAGCTCAAATGTATCATGTAATCACATAAATTGTTTTTCGGTATACATTCTAACAAAATATATTCTTCCCACTCATCACTAAAAAAATTTATTTCTTCTTTTTAGTAACATTTTTTTTGAAATCTTGACAGTGGAGAGAAAATATTGCAAAAAATTATTTTGAAATATATTTAATGAAATTATAATTACATTCCGAAATTACATGTTGGGGTATGTTGTTCTTTTCATAATTTATGATTTATCTCATAAATTTAAAAACATAATATCCATAATTTATTTCATTATCTTGTTTCAGACACTCTATATACATTAACCAAAATAATTAAATTGTTATTAAATGTTTTGATAGTTAAATCTTTATATATATATACCTTAATTTGTTTCTATTAGTATTAATCCATGGTCTTTATCTTATCAGACAATGACCTTATTCTATGATTTATCTTTTATTTAGCAATCGCCCTATCTTAAAAAAATCTCATTAAAACAGATAATGAACATATTATTTGAATTTTATCTATAAAATGTTGATTGTATTATATTACTAATTCACAATTCACATCATGTGGGGTCATTTGGTTTTAAATACATGCATTGAATCCAAAAAATAAATATTCAGGGTGTCTATGGTTACAACTATCAACATCCAGTGCTTCCGAAAAAACAAAAACCATTAAGTAATGTAAAAATTAAAAACATGTTTTATGTGATTAGTTCATAGACTTTTACCCTTTCATTGTTGGAATAAAAAATAGTCTATTGTCTTAATCTTTTTTATTAAACTCATTGAGTAACTTGTCTTTTTTCTTTTTATTTCTTTGTTTTCCAATGTAATTTCTATCGTATAAATGATACTGGGATTAATGAATCCAAATCGTCTTTCACATGATCTTCCATTAATATAGTTGTAATTTAAACACCTATACAAAATATGAGTAGTTATTAACTTTAATAAACATATATATCTCACTATTTGGATATAGATATAATGAAAATGTACCTTACGTATGTATTCACAATTGAGATTCACATCTATTCATTCTTGATAATCTCATTTTAGAGACTCAAGACCAATGCCATCTATAATGGAAGATCCAAATATTTCTTATATATAGTGAATGTAAGACATGGATTTATCTTTAAATGTGGTATCTACATGAAATTGTAATTTTAATAAATGTTTCCCTAGAACTGGCGAAGAGAAGGTACTCTCGGAAGTTCGTTTTGTTTTCTTGATCGAATCACTAGATTTTCTTGATTCAACCATTCATTTTCCCATCAATTTATCCATATGTAATATCATACCTCACTTCATACCTTTTATCATTGACAGTTACATGTTTTTTATATGATAAAATTTGTTAAAGGCTTACCTCATGTATATTTATAAGATTAGATGTCCATGCTATGAAATCTCTAATAGAAGCTTCGACTGTTGTAATATCTGGAATATTAAGGGGAATAAGAAACTCAACCATCGGATCATAAGCTACCTCAATACCCAATATCGTGAGATATTTGGGGGGGGGGGGTTATTATGTAGCTAGTCACCAATGATATTATACATTTTACCCCTCACAACACAGTGGTACATGAATGTTGACAGAAAAAAAATTAACATACTATTACACCATACATAGTTTTAGTAATAGAAACATATTGGAAGTTGTTTGATTCACATTTTGTAGAAATAGTAACGAAAAAATTGATTACCCTAGGTATGGTTTTTGGGGATTGACTAGCCACCAAGCTAGTGAGATCATTTGGATCATGTGTAGATCGTTTCTCCACCGCCGGTTTTCTTTGATATTTTCTGTTACACTGGTCTACCAAACCAAACCACAAAATAATATCTTGTAGTGAATCTATTTGTGTCTTCATTCATCCCATCTTATTATTTTTATATTCATGTGGTTTTATCTTCTCAAAATATTCTTTATGAGAGAATCCAAAACCTAATTCTCTAACACGACCATATTTCTCTACCCGCTTCAAAGCTACTGAAATTCACTTTTCATCTGGTATGACTGTTACCAAATCTTGTGGCTAAAACATATAAAAATATATAAACAAATTTATTTTATGTAATATTGTTATAAATCATAATGAATTATAATTATTTCAAACTTACACTAGTTTTCCATACTACTTTTGTGTTTTCATAAACTAATATACCATCCTTATTTACACAATCCTCCTTCTATTTCATATGAAGTTGGATAGAAGTTCCTTCAGATTTTGATTCATTAATCTAAACATAAGAAAATAAACATGTTTTGTTTTATATCACATAATTAAACTTTTATTTTTTATTTAAAATAAATACTAATTTATTCTCTAATGATGTGTACTCCATCCTTCCTTTTTGATAGGGGTATGCTGGTTTTGATGCATGTTCTTTATCTTCATCACTCTTTTTTTGGTTTCGTAAATTAAATTTTTTGAATTGATTTGGATAAAATAAATAATTTTATATTTTATATTATCTTTTGAAATTTACATAAAATGATTTCTCATTGAGACAATTGCTGAAATTGGTCTTTTTTTCTTGTAAATAATGTGTGCATAACAAAGCGGTGGGTGGGGAATTATTTTCCTCTCAGTATCTCGAAGATGTAACTTCGTCGGAAGAGTCATGAAGCCTCTATTACCTTTTTCTAGCAGCTAGTGGGAAAAATTTCATATGAAAATCATATAAACTAAATTAAGTGTGCAAGAAAAAAGGAAAACTAAATCAATGTGTCATTATATAATTTTTCAGTAAAATAGAGAAATTGTATTGTAACAATACCATTATATATTTCCAAAGGACTTATTTCATTATAGGTTTGACATGGAAACATGAGTCAATACCAATTAGAACATTCAACCTCATTGTAACCTCAAGATAACTAATGAATGTTGAATTTTTTGTGTTAATAGGTTGGCCACATTGATTCCAACCAACCTCAAATTATATACCCTAACTTCTTTCCCTGATAATAATATTCAAAATTGTGATGTTTTTTCGCCGTTCTTTTTTTCATTTTTTTCATCAACATGTTTTTGATACCCAGATAATTATGAAGTTTCATCAAAAATAGCATGTTCTTACTCAATATTGGAAACATCATCATGTTCAGAAGCCATTTTCTACAGTAGTATTCAAACATCTAACTTGTCTTGAATTAAAAAAATGAAATACACTTCATGCATAAAATTCCATGATTTCATGAATGTTGTATGAAATATTGAACAAAGATATAATAATTTAATACTATAGTATAACTAACCTTTATTACATTTATTTAATACATCCTCAAAATCATGATTTCCTTCCATCTCTTGCAGATGGTAAGAAGTCTAGTTTTAAAGAGGGAGTCCAATCCATCATCATGAGATGGAAGACAAACAAGAATATAATGATTAAAGTTTCCTTGGAACATATACTAATGGAATCACTCAAAAAGTCTCCTCAATTGATATATAATAGCCATATATTATGTATGAACAAATAAATCCATCATATCATAATATATTATATTGACATAATAAAATACAACATTTATTTATTTGAAAAACTAATAGATTAAGACACGGTGTCCTTAAATAATATGTCTCTGATACCACTTATGGGTTTCAGGGTATCATCAGATGATCATTATATTGATAAAAACCCTAAAAATGGACTATTTATCTAATGGATAAATATGAATGTAAATGAAGAGAAAGAAACCTCTGAAATACATGTAATATAGTATCAATGGTATCCATCTTTAAGATTTAATGGAATGTGTTTGATTTATACCACTAAATCATCAAAGAAAGTATTTTATCCTTTTAAGAGATTACACTAGCCTTCAATCATAGAAATATTCTTGGGGACCCTCGATCACCAAAGTAGTGCTAGTGCCTTAACCTTGTGATAAACAGTGATCAAAGAGGAAGACTGGTTTGGCTATGGAATACAACAAAGATTTGATTATAATAGAGGGATCATATCTCTATTTTGTTCATTTTGGACATGGATAAAAAATTATCTTGGCATACAGGACATAAATATCCAAACCATGAAAAGTATATATTTATCAATTTTTTATCTCTATAGAGTTATTCACCAAGTTATATGGGTTTTCAAACTATTTTTTTATCTTATAAATTAATAATCCCTCTATTTTGATTAGTAAATCTATTAATACATCACATCTCATGGTTTTCTTGATCAACTATCCAACCATGGGTAACTCACTTAATTTTGGGAAGTACAATCTTTATATGTTTTTGTGTATTTCTATTTCAATTTACTTAATAATTTCTCAAGTCTATCCAGTCTATGAAATTTTAAAAAAAATTATCGAGAATACATTTCTCACCAAATAAATTCCCCATCACCCTTTGTAACCCATGGTTAATGTTTAATAATAATCATAAATTAATTAAAAAAACAACTCTCTTAACACGAATCACTAAAATAATGTTTGGAATGTGAATAATTAAATCATTATTTTCTAGAATTCAATAAAACATTATTCATCAAAATCATAAATCTAAATAACCCATTTCATGGTTTAACAATTTACGTGAAAAACCAAAATCCAAAAAAATCATGTTTTCATGATTTTTTTAAACATACCTTGGTCCTTGTATGTTCATCACCCATAAATGAGGGATAAAACATGGTACCTACTAATCCTTAAAAACCCTCATAATTAATCCTTTATAATTAACAATCTAGTATATAAGATGAATTAAATTTGGGAAACTACTTTAATTTTTTAACCCTATATTATTCAAATGGATAGAAAACATAGGGGGTGAGAGGTCTCCCTGTTAATGTCGAGAGGATATTAACCCATCTTTGTGTGTCTCTAGGTACAAATGGTCTGGATAGTCATTTACATATGAAAAGAGAAAATGATGAAATATAACTACACTCATTCTATTTAAATAGTGAAAAAAATATGTAGGATTCATTATATTTAAGAACTGTGCAAAAATGCAAAAATAGGAACCAAAAACATCAAACAATGATAGAGGAAGAGTATAAAATAACATAAATTTGATTATGGCCTTGATTAATCTGAAAAAACATAGGGGAGTTTTGCTACCAGGTGAGGAGTTCCACGAGATCGTGATA
The DNA here is from genome assembly GCA_963277665.1 of Viscum album. Lineage (NCBI taxonomy): Eukaryota > Viridiplantae > Streptophyta > Magnoliopsida > Santalales > Viscaceae > Viscum > Viscum album. The sequence continues at coordinate 183,687,084 of OY728133.1, read as the reverse complement.
ATCGTGAGTGACTGATTCATGGTTAGGGTTTTTATAAATAGATTGGGGTCTCTTTTAATAGCAATTTCAAAAAATCATGGACAAAGATCCCTTTTATGAGCGCTAAATTTATAACCATTAATAACTATGTATTTTATCTGTCCTTTTTTAGCGCTGATAATATCGATCATTATCAATTCTAAAAAAAGTGTCGATAAAAGATATATTTATTAGTGCTAACGATTTATTGCTGATAAATATATCTATTAACAGCACTTAATTAGTACTGATAAATATTGATCTTTTTTATCACTTCAAAAGAACTATAAAAAGTTATGTAAGAATAATTCTTTAAATAACATTATTATAATTTAATACTTATTTAAATATATATAATTATTTTCTTATAATTATATAAACTATTATTTAAAAATTATTATTATTTATTTATGATAATTATTAAAATAGTAAATATTCATTTATTACTTATTTATAAATATTTATTTAAATATATATATTTAAAATTATTAATGTAAATATAATATTAAATACATGAATTTAAAAAAGAAGTGAAATTTAAAAATTCAAAATGAGTACACTTTAAAAATATTGAAAAAATGGATAAGTTTTATTAATTAAATACGAGCTATTAAAAAATATGGATATATATATATATATATATTGAAGTAGATGGATACATATTGAAAATACTTAAACATAATAAATAAATATATGTAAATAAAAAGTGATCAAATTCAAATTTAAATTATAAATTAAAAACTTTAAAAATGAATGCCCTCGCTGTAGTATTAATAAAATTGATCAATTAAAAAATAAAATGTATTAAATGTATCATTTTATAATGAAATTCTTAAATATACTAAAATATGAATAAATTACATAAATATTATGTGTATGTGTTTCTATATATTTTCATAGATATATTTGTGTGTTCATTTGTGTATACAAATGCATTAACATATATATATTTATATATCCTTTTTTGTGTGTGTGTGCATGAAATAAATGAAACACACGATGTTTAATATATGTTAAATTTAAAAATCAAAAAACATTAAAATTAATAAGACATTAATATTTTTTTAATTAACATTATATATATATTATACGTATTCATTTTATATATCTATATTTAATATATACTATTTATTAATATTTATAATATATGTCTTATATTTATTAATTTTTATCAGAACTTATTTAATTAATAAAATGTTTGATATTTTTTTTTATTTACTCATTTTATTTTTATTTTTTTATTTTTTCATTTTATTATGGACCTTTATTAGCCCTAAAAATGAACTGATGAAGGGAAGCTTTAATCAGTACTAAAAACACACTTATAAATGACAACATTTATGGGTGCTATAAATAAAGTATTGATACATATTTCCTTCATCATCGCTAAAATAAAGAAGTGATAAATTTTAACATTTATCAGTGCTAAAAAAGAAGCACTGATAAAGAGTTCTTTTTATCAGCACATTTTATTAGCACTAATAAAGGGATTCCTTTATCACTTCTTATTTAGTGCTAATAAAGATGAACATTATCAGTGAATCTTTTTGAGGGAGGATAAATGCCAGTGCTTTTATGTGATGGTTTTTTAGTATTGAGAGTTATATCCTTTATCATTATCATTCCTTGGGTGGAGTTCATAGAATTTTATCAACCAACATTATACGGGCATCGATCCTATACATACTAGGTTATTCAAGATTGAGTTGTTTGTATACCCCATAGCCTTGGGTGTGATTCTCATCTACGTATTGTTCCCATCATCATTCCCCCCATGTACTTCCTATGGTGAGTCCTGATGAGTTGTGTTTCTAAAATGGATTCCATTAGTTTTATTTGACTCATGGAGTATTTTCTCCCATATGAGTGATATGTGAACCTTTCAACAGTAATCCTATGTAGGTATTATGGTTGTGGATTTAATTTGAGATCGTGTGTCTTTATTGAGTATATCTATATATTCTTATTATATGTGTTGTATACATATACCTATGTAGACCTAAATGTTATTCTTGTTGTCAAATTCATAGTGATTTTGAGTTGTCTTATTGGATATTGTTATTCTCACCCCTACATAGTAATTACTCCCACATTTCATATCTTATGCAGATCGTCAAAATTTTGATGGAGTCATAGAGGAACTATGAATATGTAGTTCTTAGTGAGATACAAAAACTGAGGTGTGTTCCTCTAGTTCTATTGACAACAGTCCCCATATATACTTTTATGTTGGACATTCTTTCAGAATATTTGCGGTTGGATTTTATTTGTCCCTTTTTCTTTCAATTCTTGTTGGTGTAATGTGATAGTGTGATTAAGATGTATGCATGTATCTTTTATCATTAGTTTTACATTTTAGTTTTAATCGGCTTGGATATGTGTGCGTTTATACATGTACATTATTTTGAGGCCTCCCACATGGGTGATATGTCTTCTTGGTGCTAGTCGCTTTCCCTGGCCTATTAGAGAAAGGCTTGGTGTAGTCATGAAATGAGACACATTAGGAAGGGTCATGAAAAACATCACCTCACTTCCATTCTTTAATGGGAAATGGTTGAAATATATAACCAGTTCATTGATGCTCAACCTTCATCTATTAAACAATGTAGCAATACATCAAGAAACCTACAATCTCCTTTTATATTTCTGGCCACCAATACTATCAATGTAGGTCAAGGTACATTTTGTTCAAACCAAGATACACTGAACACTTCGATAAATGAAACCCATGAATCATCTCTTATCAAATACTCATAGACAAAACAACATAGTTCCAGACATAGATGGTCTCATCCTCATCTATAGCTAATTGGAAGGTGACTCCCCACATGCAAGTATTTCTCTCAAGGCCGAACACTTTGGATCCTCATAATACCTATCTCGGATCTGGCTCAAAATTTTGGAATCTACAAATAATTATATAAGGACCATCTAATCATGTCCCTCATGAATCTCAATATGCATCTTAGCTATAATTTTCATCATATTCCACTCAAAACTAGACTCCTAAACTTCAGGAATTTTTTTTTCTTCTCAAAGCATTAACTTCCCTTCCCTTGTGTATATTCTCTATCTAAATAAAAATAATTCATATACTCAACCCACAATAACTATCATAGATTCAAATATCACTGATAAAATATATACTTTAATCTCTTATGATCATTACACACAGTAATTTTTTCTAATAGGTAATACTGCCTAAACATTAAGGAGTAAACCATTACAGCTAAATCAATAACATGTGTAGGGTAAATCGGTTCAATTTGGCCTCAACTTTTATGACCCATATTTTAAAACTCGATCTCCATGTATCAACATTACTCCATGTTCAATCTCCAATGTATCAAAAAATATGTTATATTCATCACTTGGATTTGGTAGGATCAAAATTGGTGTGGTAGTGAAACACTTCTTTAAATCCTGGAAAACATTCTCACAAGCTCAAGAATATTGAAACATGACCCACTTCTTATACATGACTAAAATGGATTCTTCCAAATAACAAAATTTCGGAATAAACCTCTGATAATGACCCTATGACCCCAAAAATATTTGGATATCAAAAACATTATTGGTATACTCCTAATAAACCACTAATTATGCTATATCTAGGTCCACTAACACACCTTCCTCTGATATGATTTTATCCAATAAATGTACCATGTTGGTCCATAATTTACACATAGAGAGATTGGTGTATATATTGTGATCTCTCGTTGTATTTGGTATGATGTCAAGATATTGGGAATGATTGTCATGAGTCTTGGAGTACGCCAAGATTTCATCCACAATGACAACCACAAACCGATCCAAGGGTTAGTGGAAGATTCTATTCATCAAGTCCAAAAACATAGTTAGAGTTCTCATCATACTAAAAATAATCACAATGAACTCGTATAGTTCATACATTCTTGTGAAATTAGTCTTTGGTATATTCTAGGGTCTAAGATATAACTGACGATACGATGATCTCAAGTCAATTTTATAGAAAACACAAGCTCCTCTCAACTGGTCAAATATATCATCAATATGTGGAAGAGGATATCGGTTATTCCCTTACATCCAATTCAATGTCTAGTAATAAACACCCAAACCCAACATCTCATAAGACATCTTAGAAAAAAAAACCAGGGAACCACAAGGTGATGTACTCGGGTGGATAAATTCCTTATCCATCAACTCTTATATATGTTTCTTAAGTTCTAAAAACCTTTTTTGTGCCATTTGATATGGTGGAATAGACATGGGTACAACTCCAGACATGAGATCAATTGTAAACACAATATCCATCTTATGTGGAAGCCCTGATAATTCCTCAAGAAATATATCTTGGAACTATTCCAGTATAGGTTTAAAGACATCACTCTTTACACCCCCATCATCTAGTAAAAAAACATGCAACCTTGGTGGTGATATCTACTAGTTATTGACATATTGTCCCTATACGGACTACATGGATTATAATGACCCAATCATAATGTACATAAATATCACACCACTTATGTGTAATACTTAAAATATTTCCAAAATAGATGCCAAAATACCATATTAGTTTAGACCCTTTAGTAATAAAGAATAAAAATATTATAAATAAATGAAAGATCTTAAATTTCTTCTACAAATATGTTCCCCCTTATTAACACTACCAAAAAACATTTCTTCATAACCTAGGGAAAGGAAACATAAGAAAGGTGTGAGATAAAAACTCCTTAAGTATAAATAAAGGAAATGGGTTTTCATATCATGAATGTAAGGGTATAATAATGTGATCATGATCATTAAAGACCATACACTTTATATCAAAGATCATAAACATGAATCATTGAATAAAGATTTTCGTTTCATAAGAAATGATTCTTATGGAAATAAAGAGAATAATCTATGAAAGGATAACATGGGAATAATACATGGAATTATGGAATACACATCAATGTATAACATATTGAACATATATAATTTGAAATAGGTTGACACATTAATTTAAGGACATGAAATCACGCTCTCTCATAGACTTATGGACATGAAACTATGTCTACGCATAATATTGTGAACATCAAATTAGGTTCACGCAAAATATTTTGAACATGTAATCAGGTTCATGCGTAAACTTATAGACAGGAAAATAGGTCTATGCACAAAATTGTGAACATTTAATCATGTGAACACAAAAAATTTCGAACATATAATAATGTTTACTCATAACATTGTGAAAATTTAATCAGGTTCACGCATAAACTTATGGACATGAAACCAAGTCTATGAATAACATTTTTTACATGTAATCAGGTTCACACATAACATTTATATTCATGAGTAATCCATCATTACCCAATTCATTGGAGGGATATATAGGTCCCACCCATCATGTAATGAAATCAAACATGCATTGGACAAAAAACATTCATCATATCATAACCCATGAAAATATATTTGTTCTATAAACATCAAATCATCACCCATGAAATAAAATGGCTATCTACTGACACCAGAAAACGAGCCCCAAAAATTTTCCAAATGCTCCCATAAATGCTCCAAGAGAATATCCCATTTCATATGCTTCGATTTTATTGGTTGTAGAGCCTGAATGGAGTTACGGATTAGAAGATATTGACATTTAAAGTTGTACTAGAAAACTGGTTCGCGAAGTCCATTCGCGAAGCTCCCTCTGCGATCGTGGAGTGGAGGAACATGACCAGAGCCCCCTGAGCCTCAAGGCCGATGCACTGCTCCCCCTTTGCAAACCCGCCATAGAGAAAGAAGGTGCGATGCTCTGCGAACCCATTTGATGTTTGCGACCCGCTATGGAGTAAGGAGGCAGGATGCTCCATGAACCCATTTGACGTTCCCAACCTACCGTAAAGCAAACTCTATCTTCACACTGATTAAAGATTTGTCTTTGTGGTGCCTCTTGCCTATAAATACCCAGCTCACCCCCCCCCCTGACGGATGGCCATGCATTCCCTTGGGTGGCCGATCACTCCCATTTTGTGGAGCTCAAGAGATCCACAAAGTGATGCCCTTTGGGAAGGAGGGAGAACCTTCGGGTTGCTCAAGGCTTCGTGATCCCCATTTTCTCTGCGAGCCCCCATTGCTCTGTGAGAGCCCTTTTCTCCATGAGATCCCATTGCTCCATGAGAGCCGCTTTTCTCCGTGATCCCCCTTTTCTCCATGAGCCCCCATTTCTCTGTGAGAGCCCTTTGCTCTGTGAGAGCCCTTTTCTCTGTGAGAACCACTTTCTTCCATGGTCCGCCTTTGTTCCACGAGCCCCATTTGCTCCACGAGTCCATGATCCATGAGTCCATGCTTCGTAAGTCCATGATCTGCAAGTAGACTTCCCATTGAAAAGATGATTCGTGAGGACCTATCCTTTGGGAGGGTCCCAACATCACGGCCGTCGGTCCATACTAGCTGTCCCAACCCTCTAGGATGGTTACTTAGCTTCTATCACAGACCCCCATTAAAAAAGGAGAGTCACACCGTGAACTTTTTGGGCTGGGACGTCAGCATTTTACACTGCACCCTTATGCGTAGCAGCCTTCCACCTATGGAATTCCATGATTTGAGATACTCCTCTACACACCATAATACACCTTGATTTGATATATTACTCTTGTTTTATTTCCTATGTTGTGAGTCGGGATTCTCATCTTCAATTACTTCAGTACCTTGAGTCGAACAATTCCTCTAGTGACTCCTCTGAGCCTTATCACTTGGCTCTTATTCTAGGATGAACCAGAAAGGTATGACCTTGCATAAGTCCCAATACTAGCCATTTCTAGGTGCCTTATGCCTAATAGTTTTATCTACATGACATTATACTATAGTACTCCCTATGTACCAAACATAGGATTCCTCTTGCTCTAAACAAGAGATGCCTTAGGATCCAAGCATAAGATTCCAATATTCCTATCTACATGACTATAAACTGTAGTACACCCTATATCCCCAATAAAGTATGTCGCTTGATCCAAACAAAATATGCTTATTCTACAAGCATAAGATTCAAATAGTCCTATCTACGTGACTATAAACTATAGTACAACCTATATCCCAAATATAGGATGCCTCTTTCTCCAAACAAGAGATGCCATATGCTCCAAGCATAAGATGCCAAAAGTCCTATCTATATGACTTTAAACTATTGTAAGCCCCATATGATCTATATAGGATGCCTCTTTCTCCAAACAAGAGATACCTTATGCTCCAAGAATAAGATGTTAACAGTACTATCTAAATTACTTTAAACTGTAGTAAACCCTATATGATCAATATAGGATGCCTCTTGCTCTAAATAAGAGATTCCTTATGCTCCAAGAATAAGAAGCTAATAGTCTTATCTACATGAATATAAACTATAGTACCCCCTATATCCCAAATATAGGATGCCACTTTCTCTAAATAAGATATGCCTTATGCTCCAAGAATAATATGCCAATAGTCATCTCTACATCACTATAAACTGTAGTACACCTTATATGACAAATATAGGATACCTATTACTCTAAACAAGAGGTTCCTTATGCTCCAAGAGTAAGATTCCAACAGTCCTATCTACATGAATATAAACGGTATCATGCCCTATCATTCAAATATATGATGTCTCATAATCCAAATAGGTGATTCCTTGTGCTCCAAGAATAAGATGACTCATTCCAGGATTAAAGTGGAGTAATTTTAAGAGAATTAAAACCCGTTAAAACATTCCATCACTCCACCTCATGTTTTGTGTGTCCTTCATTCAGATATTCATCCACTTTCATGTCTGAAGATACCCTCTAACGGCTTAGTTTTAGTCCACCTAGTCTCACCTACTTTCATGGTCCAACACCCCGGAATACTCTGGACATAACTTCCATTCAGGTCATGTGTTTCGAACATGGTCAACAGTCGACCCTCACTTGTTTGTCCACATTCCAGGCTAATACGATATGGATTATGTGTTTTGAACACGATCAATAGTTATCCTCCATCGTCACACAACCCTCACCACGTTCCAAATGTCAAGCATTTGATTCACACTTTTCATATCCCTTTGTTCAGACTGATTCCAATGCCCTTGGTGTTATCCCACTTGTGCACTAGTTCATAAGTGTATACCTCAATTATATGCCTCAACCTACCAGCGAGTAGAGATACCCTCATGACCAGACATGAGGAAGACACCCTCGCAGCTTCCTTGCGTAAGCCCCATTCATCTTTTCTGCATCTTTGTGGCGCCCTCGAGGCTTCCTTACATAATCCCCATTTACCTTTTTCGCACATCTGCAGCACACGGGTACCTTCCTTGCGTAAGCCCCATTCACCTTTGAAGCACCTTTTCGGCACAATGGTAGTTTCCTTGTGTAAGCCCCATTCACCATTGCTGCTCTATAGCGACACCTGGGTAACTTCCTTGGGTAATCCCCATTCCCCATTTCCACTCCATAGCGGCACATGGGAAGCTTTATTTTGTGATCTCCATTTCCCATTGCCACTCCATAACTGCACACGCACAGCTTCCTTGTGTAATACCTATTCACCATTTCCACTCCATAGTGGCACCCAGGTTGCATCTATGTGTAATCCCCATGCACCATTGGTGCTCTATAGAGGCACCCGGGAGACATCCATGTGTAATCTCCATTCACCACCCTTCATGGACACACCTTTGGGCCATGATCGTCAGTTCATTGCTACCTCTTGTTTCTCACATCGAGCATGACTCACGTGGGCTTAGAGTAACCATCAACCATGACATCCTCTATCAGCATACTATAGTGTAATCCCCACACCAATTCTAAACTATGTGGGCTTTGATCTTTTCTAAGGCATGGTCTGCAGGAAGCCTCCCTGAGGATCAAGCCCAACAACCAGTGGTCCCGACTCCCTTCATGTCTGTTCACCAACACACTAGGTAGCCTAGGGTGTAAGCCCCACACCTATTAAGAACTACGCAGACTTTGACCCTTTCTAAGAAAGGTATGTAGAAATCCTCCATGAGGTCCATTCCCACCATCCATTGGTTCCGACCACTTCACGTCAGCTCACCCTCATCCTACATGAAGTTAAACTGTGGACCCTAATTAGTGGTAATCTGTTGTCCCCCCATCCAACGGTAAGACGTTTTGAATCCATCCAATGCTAAGACATTGTGTCTCCCAAATTGTGGTAATCCATTGTGCTTTTCAAACAACGGTAAGTTGTTGCACCCTATTCAAAGGTAAGCCATTGTATTCCCCTCTATCAGGACCCATATCTATGGTTCATCCCAGTGGTTTCAGACCAACCTGGGCTACTTTCCATGCATAAGCCCATACATATTGTCGGGTTGATGTCCTATGTGTATACCCGGATTCTATGCCCTCATCAAACTACACGAACTTTGATTCCCTTCCACGGGGATACATAGGAAGTCTCTTCAAGGCTCAACCCCAACTCTATTGTCACCTTCATGATAGTCCCATCCCATTATCCATTAACTTCTCTCAACCATCCATCATCCATCCTGATTCCTACCTGGGCCACCGCATCCCAGTGGGATCATGTCATCCACCTCCTCACTTCTCCTAAAAGTACTTGGGAAGACAACCATGAAGAATCCCTACACAATCCACGGCCATCCAACCAATAGTATCCCTATTGCAAATGGCTGCTAACCATGCATAATCCCCAACACATCTTCGGTTCATTGTCCTTTGTGTATGCCCTGATTCATCTCCCCTTTCAAACTATGTGGGTTTTGATCCTTGTCTCCTAGACATGGTATGTATAAAGCCTCCATGAGGTTCAACCCTAAATCAATGGTGTCCCCTATGAGAGGACCCTCCATCTTTTGATCCTCCCTTTGTGGTGTCCAGATCATCCTTCACAGTGTTATATCTTCACTTTATGGGATACACTACCCTGGGTCCTCCCTTATTGAGCGTTTTGATCCATCCACCCAGTAACCACTCTAGGTACTCCCTCCTATTGATGTACCAATCCTATTTGTCTCTATGGGACGTTTTGATCACTAACATTCTGTCTGCGCAAGATGCTAAACTCACGGCCTACCTCATGTTAAACATGAGATGCCTGAGGAAAACCTCAGAAGACACACCTTTGGCGTAACTATCTCCGTATGACGTTAAACTCACAGCCTACCCCATGTTAAAAATGGGAAGATGAGGAAAAACTCAGAGCCATGCCCCCAGCATGAGATACCCTGTAATCAACATGGGATTCCTTTGGCTCTATGCCCTTGAGATGCCCTCTTATGAGGAACAATACTGGTTCCCCATTTCCATGCATCCAGAGATGCCTCGACATGCCTGATGTTTCCATCTACTCCAAACAAATGTTTTTTCCCTATCAAGACCCCTTGGAATGTCAAGATAGAATTTGCATAATTAATCAATGTCCACTAAGATATGGCACTAGTAAGAGATTAACGAATAACGTCTTAATATTTGAGGGAGACCCGAACAAGGTAACGAGCTCTGGGGAGGAATCTACTGAAGGAGGAACCAACATCCCATCATCATGTTTCGATCAAGGATCAAACTTCCCTAAAGAAGTGATGGATGTCACCCGCCTTTGGAAAGTGGGAATGTACAGTAACACCATTATCGCATCCTCAACTGACGGATGCACACTCCCCATCAAAAGCATCAGAAATAATATCATTAACATTTCATCACATCATAACCTATATAAAATAGATAGGTTTCAAAATAATTTCACTGAATCATAACCCATGAAAATAAATGGGTTTTAAAATCATATTATATGTGTAAAAGTAAGGGTTTCATGAGAATAATTCCATCAAAACATAAACCCTTCAAGAAATAATATGAATGGAAACTTTGGATAATTTCATAGAATGGATTTAGTGACAACAAAAGATTACATATTAGATGGAAAATAACTTGGAAAGATATTTTTAAAATATTTCATGATGAAAATATCTTCTCTTCTTTGAAAACTATTTTTAAAATATAAAACCTTTATAAACCCATTTTCTTTAAAAATGAATTGAAAACATAGAAATGAAGATAAAAGTAATTTTGAAAAAAATTTCTATTTACAAATAATAAAAGAATCTTGAAAAAAATTAGAAATCCTTTTTCCTTGAAAATAAATAAAATAATCTGAAAATATTTTGAAACCCATTTCTTTGAAAACACTTTGAAAATTTATAAAGAAATATTGAAAACGTTTTGAAAAAAATTTCATTGAAATTAAATTGAATACTTATAATGAATTATTGAAAAACTTTTGAAAACCTTTTTTATTAAAAATATATGGAAATATTATGAAGAGTACTTGAAAAAATTAATAGAAAACATTGTTTTGAAAGGACACATATTTCCAACTGAAAGGAGAGATAAATTCATATTTTCATAAAAACATTTTATTAATTATATTAAGTACCAAGGTGTGTAACAATTGTACCATTACTTGGATATAATATTAATATATAAAATGGTAATAAAATTCATGATAGTTTTTGGGATATGTATCAGAATATTTCAGCAAATGAAGTATAATTGTAAACAATCGTGATAAATAATGAGACTATAGCAATAAATTGTTACCACTTTGGTAACATTGAATAATAATATAATGGAAAGAATAAAATTAAATGAATCTTAAATATCATGAAAATAATTATATTCATTATATAACATGTCAAATTAATTATATACACCTCATATAAATATATTAGTGCGTAACATAGCATGTATTTCAATGAAGGAAAATTTAGACAAAAATTACTTTACCTGTTTGGTTACTTTTGAAACTTAAACCCTATAAAAGAAAGATCATAAAATTGATATATAAATACCCATAAATTTTATTATAATATTAATATAATATATTCTTACTCAGTATATTTACCACTAAAAATAAGTAAGTGGTGAATAAGGCATGTATCTCACATAAATAACATGTGAGGTAAAATCCCTCACCTTGTGCCTTGACTCTTTTCATACTCATAAGAACCTCTTGTATAATAAATATATGTTTATTATAAATTTTTTAAAGAACCATATTATTATATCTAATTCCATATATGGTTTTATTAGGACTTTATATTACACTCTTGCTAATAATTCTATGTTAATGTTATGCTTTGGGGAATATTTTCTTTGTTTTTCACATATGTCATAGTTTGTTATATCATTAGTCCTTATACATATTTCATGGTTTTAATACCCTCAATCAGGATATAAATATCATTAATATTCATTATATTCTTATTATAATAATATAAATAATACAAATGTATGAAATGGAATACATAGTTCATAGAGACAGTAGGCCATACGTACGCATGAACACTACTTCTATTTTATTAACATATTGAAAGAAATAAAGTAAGTAAGATATCTGTATTTTTATATATATATATAATAACATTAAATTAGATTTATTATTTAATATATATAATATAGCTTCACTAAACATCTCCTTAACACATTCCATGTAGTGTGTGAATGAATCGCATTGCTTTGAGGGCCGATAGTCCACACTTGCTCAAATGAAATTATCATATTTACACAAGATTGATAAAATAATGTAATGTTCTAAATAAAAAATAAAAAAGAATAAATATATTAAAATATAATATCTGTAAAATATAAATAGATTGTCTATCATTATTTCCCCCATGAGAAATGGTAAATGAAAAATGAACAATCATCAATTCGTGATGTGGTAGTTTATTGTACACGTAAACAGTATGTATAGTACCCATTAGATGGAAGTGTGTGTAATTATTGGTAAAATAATTAGCAATAAAAACATATTAGTATATTTATGATACTATTTTTTATACAATCATGTAATAAGAATATTTTAGGGATTGGGTAATGGAAAAAAAGAAAAGATCTTGAGGGAGGGTGTTGCCTCTTAATCGGGTTACTACATTTAGTTTGCACCAAAGGGATTCATGGGAAGGAATTATGACCAAAGGGAAGCCTAAAATAGGAATTTGGGGTTTCTGTAGAGTTTATTGGGATGATATTGGATTAATATATGTAGTTTGAGATATGCAAAGAATAGGGAGAGGTGGTGGACTTTTCTAGGGAAGGGAAAAGACTCTGTTGGAATTCTTAAAAACAAGTTAAGTGTACCCACGTTTTTACATAAAAAGGTAATATAAAAAACTATATGATTGAAGGATTATGGATGAAATATTGCCATAAAATTAGTTTTTTTACAAGTGACTAGGTTATTTGGTCCCTTAATATTGAGTTTTATTCCCTTGTTAAGCTTAATTTTACCTCAATCACTATAATTAATTTTAACATCATTCACTATTATTTTTGGTAATTGCTAAATTAACAATATTAGACATTATAAATTATTATTATTACAAATAAGGAATAAATTTTTTCAAATTCGAATCACAAAAGGGGAACAAACTAATTTAAATTTAATATATTTGATGGGACGATGTTGTGGGTTTTTTGAAGTTAAAACATTCAAACGCGTCCTAAGTTTTTATACCCAAATTCAATTTGAAATTGATTATAATGAACTAAATTATATTAATCGATAAAATTTATCTAATTAAACTTTTATATCAATTTAAAATATTATTTTTCCTTATAAACAAATTTAATGAAAAAGATGTTTTGAATTAAAATTCTGTATTTTTAACTATTTAATACAAAGGAAGCCTTGCAAAAAACACAAAAAATTATCATAACCTAATTTTTGTGTTTCTATTTCAAAGATGAAGTTATTTTTAAATATTAAATCTATAAAAGTGAAAAAAAAATTGAATTTAATATGGGTTCTCTATCAAAATTTGGTAAAACTACATTTTTAAAAATATTGGTTTTTAAACACAGTATTCAGTTTGTCCTTATCATAAGCCTATCAAATCAATTGGATGGATATAAAAAATATTTTTTCTGAAGATAATATATATAAATATATATCAATTTAATATCAATCACTAAATTCAATTAATTTAATTTATTATGGTAAAATAGCTTAATGTGTATAATAATGTTTTCTTTTATATTTAATCACTTTTCATATTAATTTATAATTAATTTATAACCAATGAATTCATTTTATATTTGTATGAACCATATATTTTAATTATTTAGTTAACCCTTTTCATAAATAATAATTTAATGCCTATATTATATTAAATAATATATTGTTATTTCCTAAAACTTGGTCTTCCATGTTACACAAGTCATCGAGGAAAGTCATTGTTGTTGGTAACACAAGCTAAACTCAGTGAACCATGTAGATTAAGCTAAAATTTATAATATGTGTAGTTAATGATTATATTTATTTCCTATAACTCATGATAAACATATTTATTTAATATAAAATAAACTATTTTTAATGTGGCGTGAAATAAAAAATATCAGAAAGATTAAATTAATGAAAAAATATATATTTCAAAAAATCTCAGGGGGTTACATTATACCCCCCTTAAAATAAATTTGACCCTTAAAATTTATTGGTGTTATCAAATGCTTAATACTTTAATGATTAATTCATAGAAACTCAAATCATAAATATGAATACTAAAACTTCTTATTAAATAGGAATGTTGGAAACATAACGATTACCAAAAGTATCACACAAATATGTTTCCAAATAGGAGAACATATTTGGGGAGTGAAAATAAGGACTTAGAGGAAAGAATCAATATTCATAGGTAGTGATTCAGGTCATCAACCAAAAACAAGAAAATGATCAATGAGAAGTTGATGGAATCAAAGTTATAAATCTATGATGATTTAAAAGACCATCGGTTCAACAAAATTAAGGTGTTAGGAAAACATTTTTTTAGATCCTTTTCCTAAAGCTGAAGAATATTAATTAGAATATATACTTTCAAAATTTAAAGGCAACCTTATCCTTTATTGTTCCTTGATACACTTTATCGCTTTCTCTAAAAATGAAGGTGAATGTTTCATTCCTTAATTACTAATAGATAACGAGATCTATGATATTCCAACCCATTTTTCATTAGTTAGCAACAAAAAAATGTTGTTAGAATAGGTTTTCCGATATGAATAAATACTCATTTGGTGATATAATACAATAATCTTACAAACTACATTTTAAGTTTAAATTAAACATTACAAAAATATTTAACCTTATATCCCTTCCAAAATATTAAAATCCAAAACATTAGAAAAAAGATCCCTAAATATCTAAAAAACATCTTAACATTTAACCCCCATATATTAAAAAGGTTTTCTTTGTTGTTACATTAAAAAAATGTGAATATTCTCATCATATATTCCTTTAATCCATGGTAATTACTTAAATTTCCATAAATCCATTTAGAAAACATTCATTCTCCCTTGTACTAATGATTACTGGATATATTTCTCAAATACAAGATGTTGTAAACTTTATCCATGATGACATAGACCAATTTTTCAACAAATCATTAATAAGATCCCAGGAAATCAGTTTTATATATTTTTTATTATCCAAATCAATCATCTCTTTATCAAGTCTAAATATAATATTATCATAATCATAATCATATGAAGTGTTTCCCTCCGTTAATAAAAATACCACTTTTTTAATTCTTCATTACCATTAAAAATATCTATTTTAATACTCAATGAAAACTTATACTGAAAATAATTATATATTTCACGATTCATATAACAGAATATTTGAATTATAAAACATAAACACTACATTCATATAATTTTATGCTTCAACAATTACTCTGGATTCATCAACTTATTCCTTAATACCTCTTTCTTAGAAACTGAAATATGAATCTTTTCTTAAGGTCCCTCAACCACAATATAATCATGATTTTTATGTTTAATATAAATAATACTAGAAGAACATCCTATATCATTAACATGTCATTTGTGGTCTCTTTATCATAAAAAGTATAACCAATACTCATCCCAACTTACAAATTCTCTTTATTATATTTACACTTTGGAAATCAATTTTCATAATTCTCATACATTCTTCATCTAAATAATTCAATGTTAACCACATTTCTTCTATTTCTCTCTATCGACTAAAACCAAAATTGAGAAGGGTGAGAAACATATATCATAGAATAAAACCTCATAATAATAAAAAATCACATATAGGATGTCAAAATAATGACACCTACTTTTTAGTTGATGAAACCTTAGGTTTATCCTAGGTTATTCATAGTCATTTTACATTTACATCCTTCGTGATGGTACATGTGGAGTTTGTAAATTTCCAAAAAATATCCCCCGAGAGTGTGAAACCAGGTGTGTAGCAAGGCCCATTATCATGTACCAGATTACTCCGGGTTAGGCATGAAACGTCTTCTCAATGTTTTTACTACTATGTACATCTGTGTCGGAGCCATATCCAATTATAGTATCTTGAAATGGATTTATTTCTAGGAAACCACCTACTCTATCCTTTAGAAAAATTCCAATTCATTTTCAAATACTTTTCTTTAACCTTAGACTTACCCCTAGACTTGCATTTTGGGTTATCACTATGTTTTTTTCATACTAGATTCCAAATTTTAACTAAATCGTTTCTCTGATACCAACTATAATGTCTTAGTCTAACCATGCATGGAAATTAAATCACTTTTTTGGAATAATTAAAACATTAAAGAATAGATGCCTAAATACTATATTAGTTTAGTGCCTTTGGAAGCATGGAAGAAAAATCTTCTAGCTCAGTGAAATATCTTTAATGTTTCCCAGAAATATATTCCCCCTTATTAAATCTAATTAGAAACTTTTCTTCATATCTTAGGGAAAGGAAACATGAGAAAGGTTGAGATAAATTGATCAGTAAGGATAAATAAAGGAAATGTGTATTCATATCTTGAACATAATGGTATAAGAATGTGTTCATGATCATTAGAAGATAATAACGTGTATATAAAATATCGTAAACATGAATCATGGAATAAATATTTCTATTTCATAAGACATGACACATAAGAAAATCAAGACCATTAGAAATGAAAGTATAACATTGGAATAAGACATGCAATTGTGGCATATGCATCAATATATAAAATAGTTAACATTTATAAGTAGAAAAAGGTTCACAAATTAAGTTAAAGAAATTAAATAAATCCATATAATATACTTATGGACATGTAACTAGGTCCATGCATAATTTTGTGAACCTGTAAGTTGGTTCACACAATAAATGATGAACATGTAATAAGGTTCACACATAAACTTATAGACATGAAACCAGACCCATACATAACATTGTGAACATGTATTCATGTTCATTCATAATATTATGAACATATAATAAGGTTAAATCATAACATTGTGAAAATATAATTAGGTTCATGAATAAACTTTTGGACATACAACCAAGTCCTTGCATAACATTTTGAACTTGTAATGGAGTTTATGCATAAAAATTATACTCATGAGTCAAACATCATTACCCAATAAATTATAGGGATATATAGTTTCCATCCAACACATAATGAAATCATACATTCATGTGTAAAAAAATTCATCCTATTATAACCCATGAAAAGAGATGGGTCCATTAAACATCAACTCATAACCCATGACATGAAATGGGTATCATTAAAATTTAATCACATCTTAACTTATTAAAAATAGTTAGTTTTCATAATAATTTCATTAAATTAAAACCATTTAAAATAAGTAGTTTTCAAACGAATATAACCCTTGGAAAATTAATGGGATTCATAACCATCATTCCTTGAAAAAATAAACCAGTTAATAATTAATATGAATGGAACCTTTGGATCATTTTTTAGAGGGGCTTGAGTAATATCAACAAATTTCATTTATATGGAAAATAACTTGGAAATATATTTTGAAAATATTTCATGAGAAAAATATATATATTATTTTAAAAAATATTTTAAAAATATAAAACCTTTTTAAATCAATTTTAATTTGAAATTCATTGAAAAAATAGAAATAAGTCTTGAAATAATTTTGAAAACATTTTTGCTTGAAAATTTATAAAAGAATATTGAAAACAAATTAAAACACATTTTCCTTGAAAAAATATAAAATAAGCTTTAATTTTATTTGAAACCCATTTCTTTAAATACACATTGATAACTTATAAAGAAATATTGAATATTATTTGAAAACCATTTACCTTGAATATTGTAAAATAATCTTACAAACATTTTGAAAACCATTTCGTTGAAAATATATTTATTACTTATAAAAAATTCATGAAAAAACTTATTTAAAATACATTGAAAAATTATGAAGAATACATGAAAAAATTTAGAAAATTTGTTTTTTAAATAACAAATATTTTCAATCGAAATGATAAATAAAGTCAAATTTTCATAAAAACGTTTTTTTAATTATCTTAAGTGAAAAAGTGAGTAAAAATGGTACCATTACGTGGATATAACATGAATTTATAAATGGTAATAAAATTCATGAGATTTATTTATATATTTATCATCATATTTCATCAATGGAAGCATAATTGTAAACAGTCTCGATCATTGATGAGATTGTAGTAACAAACCATAACCACTTTGGTAACGTTTAAACATAATATAATTTAAAGAATAAAATTAAATGAAGATTAAATATAATAAAAATAATTATATTAATTATAAAAAATTTCAATTGAAGTATATGTACCTCAAATAAAAATATAGGTTCATAACATTGCATGTGTCTCAAAGAAGGAATATTGAGACAAAAATTACTTTACGGATTTGTTAACTTTCGAAACTTAAACCCCATAAAATAAGGATAATAAAATGTATATTTAAATACCAATTACTGTAATTATAATATGAATATAATACATTCATGTTCTATATATAAACCACAAAAAATAAGTGAGTGGTGAATAATGCATTTATCTCAAGGAAAAGGAATTGAGATAAAATCCATTAACATGTGTCTTGACTCTACCCATACTCGTAAGAAACTCTTTTATAATAAATATAAGTTTATTATAACTCTTTTAAAGAACCATATTTTTATATCTAATTGAATATTCAGTTTTTTATGAATTTACATTATCCTCTTGTTAATAATTCTATGTTAAGGTTACCCTTCGAGTAATATTTGTTTTGTTTTTTTCATGTGTATTAATTTGTTATATCATTTGTCCTTATACTTATATAATGATTTAAATAATGTAAAAAATGATGTAAATATCATTAATATTCATTATATTTTTATTATAATAATCTATAGAAAATATATTTATGAAAATTAATAAATCGTTCATAGAGATGGTTGGTCGTATATATGCATGAGCGTTGCTTTCGTTTTATTGATGTATTGAATGAAATAATGTAAATGAAATATCTTTATAAGTATATATGTATATAATATCATTTAATTATTTTTATTATGTCACATATGTCATATATTTTTACTAAAAATATCCTTAACATATTTCATTTAGTGTTTGAACGAATCACATAACTTTGAGAGGGCGGTATTCCATATTTCCTCAAATGAAATTGTCGTATTTACATAAGATGGAAAACATAAGGTTATGTTCTAAATAAAAATTAAAGAATCATAACTAAATTATAACTATCATATATATATATATAATAATAAATATTGTTTTCATCATAATGTATACCATTAGCGGTAGTAAAGGAATAATGAACATTCATCGTTTCTTTAGGCGGTAGTTCATCGTACATGTATCAATATGTTTGTTACCCATTTAATGGAAGTGTGGATAATTTTATGCATAAATCTTTGAATAAAAACATAATTATATATTTATGATAATTTTTCAGTTATAAAATCATGTAATAATAAGGTTTAGGTAGTGGATAATGGAAATAAAATAAAGAAGATAAAGGGAGGGCGTTACCACTTAATCAGGTAACTCTTTTTGGTTTGCACTATAGGGATTCGTTGGAAGTATTTATGACAAAATAGAGGCTTAAAGGATTAAGGTAAGGTTTTTGGGAAGTTTAATTTTTAGATCATGGATTAACCTAAGTGGTTTGAGATGTGTGAGGAATAGGGGATGCGGTGGCCTTTTATAGGGAAGGGAAAGGGCACACTTTGCATTTTTTAAAATAAGTTAGGTGTACTCGCGTATTATACAAAAAAATCATAAAAACCCAGAAATAAATTAATAATGGATGTTTTATATCCAATATATTTCCATAAAATGGGGTTTATACAAGTGGATAAGTCATTTGGGCCCTTAAGATTAATGTTTATTCCCTTGTTAAGCTTAATTTCACATTAATCATTATAATTAATATTAACAGTTTTCACTAATATTTTTGGTAAAAAATAAGTAGAAATTATTAGACATTTTAAATTATTATTATTAAAAATATTTAATCCATTCCTCCAAATCCAAAAAAATATAAGTGGAATAAATTAAGTTAAATTTTGTCCCGCTGACAGGACACTACTTTAGGTTTTTAAAGTTAAAATATCCAAAAGTTGGCTATGTTTTTATACCCAATTTCAAAGTGAAATTGATTATAATAACCAAAATTGTATTAATTGATAAAAATATAATACAATTATACTTTTAAATCAATTTAATATATAATTTTTCCTTACAAATAAATTATATGAAAAAGCAGTTTTGAATTAAAATTCAGTATTTTTAACTATTCAATAAAAAAGAAACCTTATATAAAAATAGAAAAAATTTATCCTAACCTAATTATTATGTTTCTATTTATAATATTAAGTTTATTTTTAAATATTAATTCTATAAAATTTCAAAAAATTATCTTTAAAATTTGTTCTCCATTAAAAAGAGGTAAAACTACATTAACAAAAAAATTAGGTTTTTAAGCATAACATTAGGTTTGTTCTTTGCTAACACTATAAAATATATTGTATGAATATCAAAAATATTTTATTGAATATAATATATATATATATATCACATTAATTTCAATCACTAATTTTAATTAATTTAATTTATTTTGGTAAAATAACTTTTTGACTATAATAATATTTTCTTTTATATTCAATCTTTTTTCATATTAATTTCTAATTAATTTGTACCCAATGAATTTATTTTATATTTTTTTAAACTATAGGTTTTACTAAGTTATTATAAAATTTTCATAAATACTAATTTAACATCTAGGTTATGATAAATAATATATCATTATTTAGTAAAACTCAGTCTTATGTGTTACACAAGCCATCGAGGAATGTCATTGTTGTGTGTAACAAAAGCTAACATCGGTGTTCTGTGCAGAGAAAGATAAAATTTGTGTTATTTGTAGTGCATTATTATGTTTTTTTCAAATATTTCACTCCAAAAATAGTTCATTAATATAAAATTAACTATTTTTATTATTTAATGAACTGAAAAATATTAAAAAGATTAAATTAATTCAAAAAATCTATTTCACAAAATCTCAGGGTGTTATATTATACCCACCTTAAAATGAATTTCTCCCTTAAAATTAAACTAGGTTATTAATGTTTAATACATGAGAGTTTCATTCTTATGAACCCACATCATAAAAATTAATACTAAAACTTCCTTTACAAAAAAAATTTGAAATAAAATGGTTAACCATTGTATCACATTACTAGGATTCCACATAAAAGAACATTGGTGGAAAGTGAGAACATAGTCTTGAATGAAAATCCTAAATATTCATATAGAGTGATTGAGGTCATCAATCACAACCATTTAAATGGTAAATGAAAAGTTTAGGGCCTCAAATTCATAAATCTATGATGATATAAAAGGCCATAAGTTTGAAAAAATAAAGGTATTATGACAAACTTTTATTGCATGAACATTTTCCTAAAGTTGAGTAATTTTCATGAAACGATATACTTTAAAGATTTATGGAAAACCTCACCCTTTTTTGTTCCTTGATTCACTTCACCTATTTCTTCAAAAAAAGGAAGGTGAATTTTTTAGTCCTTAATTACTAACAAATCATGAGATCCATAATATTCCAACCTATTTGTCTTTAGATATCATCATCACAAAGTTCATAGAATAGGTGATCTAATATGAATAAATCCTCATGTGGTGAGATAATACATTAAACTTAGAAACATAATCTTAAGTTTAACATAAACTTTACATATATGGTTAACCTTATACCCTTCCTAGAATATGAAAATTAAAATCTTTAGATAGAAGGTCATGAAATTTCTAAAAAATAGCTTAGAATTTATCCTCCATATATTAAAAAGTTTCTCTTCGTTTTCACATTCCAAAAATTTGAATACCCTAATAATATATTCCCTTGAAACATGGTAATGACCAGAATTACAATAAATACTTTTGTAAAGAATTAATTCTTCTTTATTAAAATGATTACTGAATATATTCCTCAAATATAAAAAGTTCTAACTTCATCCATGATGACATAGACCACTTTTCAAAAAATTAGTAATAAGATCCAAGGTAGTCAGTGTTATAGAGTTTACATTATCCAAATCAATAATCTCTTTATCCAAGCTAAATATAATTTTATCAACATCTTGATTACATTAAGGGTTACCTTCCTTTGATATAAATTTCACTCTCTAATTCTTTATCACTGTTGAACATGTCCTTTTAAATAATTAATGAAAACTTATTCTAAAAATAATTATATATTTCAGGATTAATGTAACATAATCTTCTTATTCCAAAACATAAATACATCATTCATCTAAATTTATTCTTAAAACATTAATCTGGATTCATCAAATTTTTCCTTAATACCTCTTTCTTATAATATTAAATATTATTCATGTCTTAAGGTTCCTCAACCCCAATATAATCATGTTTCTTATTTTTAATTTAAAATATAATGGAATAACATCACATACAATTCACATATTGTTTATAGTCTCTTTATCTTCAGATGTATAACCAATACCTATACCACCTTCCTATTTCTCATTATGAGATTTCCTCTTTGGAAAGAAATTTCCATAATACTTATAATTTCCGCATATAAAACATTAAATTTTAACCATGTTCCTTCAAGTTCCCTCAATATACAAAAACCAAAAAGAATAGGGTGAGAAACACATATCATAGAATAAAACCTCATAATTATAAAAAATTAATTATATGATGTCAAAATAGTGACACATACTTTTTAATTTATGACACAATAGGTTTATGCTAGGTTATTCATAGTCAGCTTCCATTTAAATCCTTCATGAGGGTTCTTGGGGTGTTTGTAAATTTCCAAATCATATCCCCTGAGAGTGTCAAACTAAGTGTGTAGAAAGTCTCGTTATCATGCACTATATTACAATAGGTCTGGCCTGGAACATCTTGTAAGAGTTGGTACTCCTAGGAACATATGTGCTAGATCCATTTTCACTTTTAGTATCCAGAAAAGGATTTATTTCTAGGAAACCAATTACTCTATCTTTTACCTAAATTTTGAGACATTTTCCTGTACTATTACTTGTCCTTTGATTTATACATAGAAATTTACTTAAGGTTCTCACTTAGTTTACCTCATCCTAGATTACAAAGGTTAACTAAACCTCTTATATGATACCCAATGTAATGAACCATTCTTAATGTACATTGAAATTACACCACTTTTGATGAATACTTAAAACATTATAAAAATGGACACCCAAGGACTGTATTATTTTAATGCCTTTGGAAACTTTGAATAAAAAACTTCTAGCTCCGTTAAAGATCTTCAATGTTTCCCAAAAATATCCTTCACATTAGTAACTCTACTTAGAAACCTTTTTCATAACCTGGGGAACAGATTAATAATAAAGGGTTGAGCTCAAATTCTCAATAATGGTAAATAAAGGAAATGTGTATTTATATCATGACCATAAGGGTATAAGAACATGATCATGATCATTAGAAGATCATATCCTACATATCAAATATAATAAATGAGAATCATGGAATAAAGATTAAGATTTTTAGTTTATAGGACATGAATCATTAGGAAATCAGAATCATAACCCATGAAATAATAACATAGGAATAAGAAATGGAATTATGGAATACACATAAACTTATAACATTGTGAGAATGTATAAGTAGAAATAGGTTCAACCATTAAGTTAAGGACATGAAATTGGGCCCTCTCATATACTTATGGACAGAAAACCATGTCCACAAATAAGGTTGTTAATATGCAATAATGTTCACGCATAATATTGTGAGCATGTAATTCGGTTCATACATAAACTTATGGAAGTTAAACTAGGTCCATGTATAAAATTTTGATCATGTAATCTGGTTCATTCATAATATTATGAACATATAATAAGGTTCACTCATAACAGTGTGAACATGTAATCAGGTGAATGCATAAAATTATGGACATACAGCCAGGTCTATGCATAACATTGTGAACATGTAATCAAGTTCACACATAACATTTATACCCTTGAGTCATCCATTATTACCCAATGCATTAGAGGGATATATAATTCCCACCAATCCCATAATGAAATCATACATGCATGTGCCACAAAACATTCATCAAATCATAACCCATGAAAAGATATGGGTTCAATAAACATCAAATCATAACCCATGAAATAAAATTTGTATCATTAACATTTCATCAAATCATAACCTATTGAAAATTAAAAGGTTTAATAATTGTTTCATCGAAGCATTACCTCTTAAAATAAGCGTATTTCAAAATCATATAACCCATGGAAATGGAACGATTGTCATAAGAATCATTCAATCAAAACAAAAATCATCCAAGAAATAATATTAATAGAACATTTGTATCATTTCCATAAAGGGATTGAGTAACATCCACAGACGTCATCCTATATGGAAAAAATCATTGAAATATATTTTGAAAACATTTCTCGATTAAAATATCATTTCTTCATTAAAAAATATTTATAAAACATGGAACCTTAAAAAACCATTTTCATTGAAAACTCATTGAATACTTAGAAAGTCTTCATGATATCATTTTGAAAACATTTTACCTTGAAAACATATAAAATAGTATTGAAAAAAATTGATCAAAATTTTCCACCAAAACAATATAAAATAAATAGGAAATAATTTTTGAAACCTATTTCATTTAAAACAATTATAAAACATATAAATAAATCTTGAGAAAATTTTGAAACCCATTTTCCTTGAAAACTTGTAAAATATGTTTGAGAATGTTTTAAAACCCATTTAATTAAATGTAAATTGAATACTTATAAAGAATTATTGAAAACAATTTTAATACCTTCTTAGTTTAAAATAAATTTAAAATTTATGAATAATACTTGGAATTTTTTTTAGAAAATCTGGTTTTGAAATAACACAAATTTTTGATTGAATAGAGAACTAAAGTCATATTTTCATAAAAAAAAACTTCTTAATTAACATAAGTAAAAAAGTGGGAAAATGGTAAAATTACATGGATTTAACATAAATATAAAAATGGTAATAAAATTCATGAGATGTATAGATATATTTATCATAATATTTTATCAATTGAATTATAATCGTAAAAAATCTTGATAAATTATGAGATTGTGCCAATATACTATTACTGCTTTTGTAACTTTGAATCACAAAATAACGGAAAGAATAAAATTAAATGTTCCTAAAATAACATGAAAAGAATTATATTCATTATATAACATTTCAAAGGAAGTATATACACTTCATATAAAAATCTAGGTTCATAACATGACAAGTGTCTCAAAGAAGAAAAAATGATACCAAAAATACTTTATTGATTTAGTAAATTTGGTAATGAAAACCCCATAAAAGAACAATAATAAAATGGATATTTAAATAACCATAAATTTAATTATAACTATCATATAATACATTCATGGAAAGTATATAAACCACAAAAAATAAGTGAGTGGTTAATAAGGCATGTATCTCACGAATATAAAAAGTGGGATAAAATATAAATAGTGTTTTCAACAAAATTTCCACTGTGGGAGGTAGTAAAGGGAAAATGAATAATCATCATTTCATGAGGCGGTAGTTCATCTTGCATGTAATCAATATGTGTGTTAACCATTAGAAGGAATTTTGTGTATGTTTAGGACTAAAACATAGCATACATACATACTTGTAAATTTATTATACTATTTTTTTGTTAAATCATTTAATAAAAATATTTTAGGGAGTGTATGGTAGAGATAAAATAAAGAAGCTTGAGGGAGGGTGTTACCACTTGATCAGGCAACTCCTTTTGGTTTTCCCCAAATAGATTCCTTGGAAATATTTATTACCAAATGTATAATTCAATTATAAAGGGATAGGTTCTAGGAAATTTTATTTGGTAGATCATTTCCTAACCTAAGTGGTTTGATATGTGTGAAGAAGATGGGAAGGTGGCGGCCTTTTATAGGGAAGGTAAAGGACAAACATTTCATTTTTTAAAACAAGTTTGGTGTGCCCACATTTTTACCAAAATAATTCATACCAAACCAAAAAGAACTCAATAATTCTAGTTTTAGGACCGAAATATTTCCATAAAATGGGTGTTAGACAAGTTTATAGTTCACTTGGGCCCTTATGTTTAATGTTTATTTCCTTGTTAATATTAATCTTACATTAATCATTGTAATTAATTTTGAATGAATTCTGTATTCCTTTTGGTAAAAACAAATTTTTACCTTATTATACACTATAAATTATTCTTATTATTATAAATATTTAATCTATTATTCCAAATTACAATAATATAAGTGGAAAAAATTAATTTAAATTTAATCATGCTGATAGGATGACATTATAGGGTTTTAAAGAAAAACATCCAAAAGTTTGATATGTTTTTATATCCAATTTCCAATGGAAATTGATTATAATGATCTTAATTGGATTAATTTATAAAAAAATGATCTAAATAAACTTTTAAATCAATTTAAAATAGAATTTATACCAATAAATAAATTATATTAAAAAGTAGTTTTGAATTAAAATTCAATAAAAATGAAACCTTACCAAAAAAATACAAAAAAATTATCCTAAAATAATTTTTATGTTTTTATATAAAATATATTGTTTATTTTTACATATAAAATATATAAATTGTGAAAAATTGTATTTAAAATGGGTTCTTCTTTAAAATATGAAAGAACTACATTTATAAAAATATAATTTTGTTATGCATAGCATTGGGTTTGTTCTTATATTAACCCTATAAAAAATATTAGATGAATATTAAAAAAATATTTGATGGAATATATAACACATTTATATAACATTAATATCAACCACTAATTGTAATTAATTTAATTATTTTGGGTAAAACAGCTTTGTGGGTATAATAATATTTTTTTATATTAAATCATATTACATATTCAATTATAATTAATTTTTATCCAATGAATTAATTTTATATTTGTGTAAACCATAGATTTTTATAACTTAGTTAACACTTTCATAAATACCATTTTAACATCTTGGTGATATTAAATAATATATCATTATTTTGTAAAACCTGGTCTTGTATATTACACAAGACATCGAAGAAAGTCATAGTTGTGTAACATAAGCTATCCATGATGTTCCATATAGATAAAGATAGAATTTATGTTGTTTTATGTTCATAATTAACTTGTTTTTTTGTAAAACTCAATCCAGACATAGTGATTTAATATAAAATAAATTATTTATAGTGTTGTGTGAAATGAAAAATATCAAAAATAATAACTTATTTCCAAAACAAATATTCCACAAAATCTTCTGGTGTAAGATGAATATCCCATTCACCATGATGAACAAAATTGTTAACCTCTAGAGACATGAAGTACACTTTCCTACAGTAATAATTGATGTGGTCTCGGTATAATACAAGCTAGTTCATATCAAAAACCAATTCAAAACCTAAAATTTCAAGTATGTAAAGATCCAAAAGGCAAAAATACTACCCAACCTCAAGAGAAAACCCCTAACATATATATATGTCCCTAATCCATACTCCCAGTGGTGTTTTGATCATTATAAGACCACTACAAAACTCTACCATCATACTCAACCCATCCCCAAGTTGAGATGATATAAAATAATGAGATGTGCATGTATCAAAAAAACACTAGAAAGTGTAGAAGCTATTAAAATAGTGCCTATTAATATTGATGGATTAGCCTCATTATACACAAGTGTCGGCTTTAAAAGATGAAACTGTATTTCCCATCATCCATGTTATATAGTCTATGTCTCTTGAGCTACACCTCTCTACTGATTCAGTTTCAATTGCCTAAAGTACCACATATACTACCTTGACCGCCATGGACAAAAGAACTCCAACTATTCGACTAATATGGGGTACAATACGCCCTTCTAATGCTCTGACACTACTTATATCATTTATCATTACCCATCAGTCGAGTGTTTCTTCAATACCTCTATAAGTGATCCATACTTCTGCAGGCTCAGAACTTCATTGGTGTTCATGGACACTACCTACAAATGGTTCCCAACCTACTTCTCTATTGTATGTATAGTTCGTAACTACTCTGATTAATTGATCCATCTCCCTGGCCACTTAGTTTTCCTTTTCCTTGGTTGATGTTTTCATAGAGACACTTTCTAAACTTACAATACATACCTCATGGTTTCCCTATACAAACCACATTCATTTCACTTGAATCCTCTTTTAGGTCCCCCCACCGCATAAATTATATCACGATTTACTAATTTAGAAAACTTCTTCAGCTGAAAGATATCAACCTAGGTCTTAATATCACAGTTATTCCCATCATGAAAACTTTTCATTGTGGTTTCCTCATATCCTTCCAACACATTCAAAAATAGATTCAAATAGATAAAGTGTATAGAACATTCCATCAAGAACATACTCACCTAGGTCAACCACATAAATTCAGCTTCCCTCTCCTAACTGGGAAACTTTGGGTAAAAGTGTTCCATTATCTTCTCCAAAAATTATTTCCATTCCATGTTATCTAGATGCTCATCAAACATCTATATATCCCACTAGTGATTTACTGAACCGTGCATCATATAATCATCTGGTTAGACTCACTTATTTTATGGATTCTCTAAATAGTCAAGGATCATTTAGAAAAACTCAATAATGTACTAAATTACCTCATGTGCACCCTCTCTAGTAAAGGTAAGAGGGATTTGAAACTGGAACTCCTATGTCATGTCAGACATGTTTTTCACAACCCAACTTCTGTCCCTTTTCATAAACTGTATAATTTCAGAAAATTTATCACAGAATTTATCTCTCTCTCTCCTTCACCTATTACTATCAGAGCCTCTTTCTCCATTATTAAAGGCACATTTCTAGCCATGTACTCCAATCATCCTATCAAAAAACATTACCATATAAAAATGTCTCTAAAATGTCAAACACACATCTTAAGACACATAACACATCATTATCACGTTTTAACAAGATTTATTTTCCTAAATTCATAATAATTCATCCCACGTACTCACCAAAATGTGAAAATAGAGGCACAAATACTACCTTGTACCATCCCTTACGTGGGTCATGCCTAACATAGGGTAAAACACTTCAATATTTCAAATTTTCCCATTAGACACCCATTTTTTAAAAAATTACCACATTTGGAAACAATTAAAATTGTCAATTTTTTATTAGGAACCTTTTCATTTTAAATTATAAAAATAAAGATAAGAATTTAATTTTAACAACTCACACAAAATCTTATTTTCCATGAATGCATAAAATGAGGCATGTCACGTAATATTATATGTGAACAGAATGATGCATCTATACTCAACTCCCATACTCTACCGATCCATGTGTAAGCATCTATGAAATTTATTATACAACATAATTAGTGCACCACTCAAGGTGAAATAACAGTAATCAGTAATAGAAAACAATAAGAATAGCAATCCCATCATGGGTAGTTGGTCTTCCCCCCATACAAGGGTTAGGTGCTCATAGGCACGAGATTAGGAAAAAGTCCCAAATCATCCAATTATAATGTCTAATTTTCCCAAATAGTAATAAAAAATAAATGGAAAAGAAAACTCTATTGATACCACATTGTAACGTCTTATCCCAGGTTTCACATGTTGGTGCTCCGAGCGCATTAATTACATGAACTCAAGAACACATCTCCATAAACTATAGGTTATCGACTATTAGTGAGGGTCTAATATGTAATATGGGGATACTAAACCCTCTTTATCAAAATATAAGAATAGAGGAAATCTATAAATAATATCCAAATGATAATAACCAATAATAAGGATAACATAAAAATTAGTAATTATACAACATCACATGATGAATCCAAAATAGGTAAAAATGACCATAAACCATACTCATGGATATTCCATGCCATATATGTCTCAAGTTTAAAATGAAAACCAAATATAAACACACACTAACAACTCCCAAGTGGGTCCTAACATCATGTTTGGTTCCCTCATGCATTCTCTATCTCAAATTCAAACTCATCCATCTAGCATAGCTATCATTCCCTTATCCTATCATGAAAAAATAAATTCTATTCGGGTACCGATCAGGTAGCCCGAGTGGGGTGTGAGTACAACTCAAAAGGCCACTACTAATGGAATCTAAAACAATATCCAATCTACAAAATTGTATGTGGTATTATAAATAATAATATATATGTGATAAAGTAAATAGTTTTCATATTAAATTGTTCTTTAATTAACCACATAATCCTCGAGTTCACGGTGACACCTGAACCAGTAAAACTTCCTTCGCCCCATGCCAGAGTTTGAACCATACACCCAATGGATATTACAATTCATTTTACCATGGGCCTCATTAATCATTTAATATTAAATTCACACTCTTATATTGGGGTCCTAGAGTAGAAATTTGCCACCCCATGGGTATTTAGAGAAGAATTCCTTATCCTAAAACTCAGTCATCATAATAAATATATATATAAATATATATACTAGGGCCTAGAGAGGCAGTGTACCACCCCATGGGAATTTGGAGAATAAATCCCTATCCTAAAACTCATTGTTCAAATCATTCCCAAATATCTCATACCATGGTTCCAATTTCATAATCACATTTATCCACCAATTTCATAACCCCATTTATCAACAAATTTCATAATCCCATTATCCCTCCAATTTCATAATCCCATTATTCTACCAATTTCATAATCTGATTAGGTAAAATTAATTAATTAATTCAATTAAAAATGTAATTTCCCAATGTAGAAATTTCAATTACACAATTAAATACACCAAAATGTAATCAATACTAAGGTAATTGGAAATTTGACCACCCTCCTCAAGGTTATTGATGACCGTTCTCCAAACCACAACCCTTAAACTTAATGTTCAAATTTTTCTTAAACTCAAAAGAGAGAGAAAATACATAGGATCAAAAACTAATAGAACATGGAAGAAGAACCTAAAACCATAGAATCAAGGGGGGTCTAAAGTAGTTAAGACCTATAGAATCTCCTCTAACAAGGATCATACATGCTTGGTGAATAGTACTCAAGATGAAGAAAGAAATTAAGGGTTTAATATGAGGATTCAAATAATAGATGAAGTATTCCACCTTATTCGCATTGCACCATTTATGTTGTAAGCTCAACCAATTGTTAATGAGAGTAATGTGTCATTGGATATGGTAAAAAATGGACCAATGAGTATGAATTTAATTGTTTAGGGAACTGTATATAGTCATAAAATCAGTTTCATCCACCTCCAGTGTGATATTATTAGACATCAAATACTCAAAATCCTAAAGAAAGGACCAATATACCACCTCAAGAGAACACCCTTTCCTAAAAAACGTTGTGAATCCATCAACCACATTACCATTAGGATCCCAATTGATACCTTCCCCCTCGTTTCACCCTGTGAGCATGATCCATATGTGTTAATTTTTAACCCAGGGGAACTTGGGATCCAACGAATCCACCATCCTTAGGGGGTCCTCCATTGAAAAAGGATAGAATGATACTTGTTGTTAAAAAATATATTTAATAGTGGGTATCCTATCAATGTCTTAGAAAAATACTCAGTTTGGAAACCACCCATAAGTTTCTTACAGTGAGAGACATTGCTGATCTTGAAGTTCCTTCAATCTAGGCTTTATTATTAGGTTCCTAGATAAACCAATAGCCAATATATAAAAGGATTTCATGCACCTTATAATCTTAGTTATTACTTCCTACACCCTAGATCCATCTTTGGATGAAGTTGACACTATGGAGAACCGGAGATGACAACCCCATGAACTCACTCATAGGATTCCACACTGTATTTTCCCACTCACCTTTTATGAATAAATGATCGATCGAATCAGTATTAGAGAAGGTGAAATAGAATCATTTTGAAGATATATTAATACATTTATTCTTAACTTCCTCATCAGTCAATATTACATGGTTTTGTAAGTTCTATATGATGAAATTTTACTTCATTGGGAGTTCTTTTCACCAGAAGATATAACCTTATATGTCATGATTTGGAGATTTTGATAACACTAATATCTTGGACTTATTCATGAAGGATCCTAAATAATACACCGTGAATACACACTTGAATATATAATCATTTAAATTGATGTGGTAGAAGACATCCTTCTAATCATTTTTTAAAACTGAATGGGTGAAAGAAGGATACTCACATTTTTGTATGAACGATAGGTTAGTATGTGGGAATCTAAGAAAATCGACCATGCTACCTACCCTTTTTTCATACCAAATGTTAATATTGTCCTTTCAAATTATCCATAAAACAAGATTATTAAGCTAAAAGATTAGGATTTGAATCATTTTCCATAGATTGGAAGAATATCTCAAATACAACCCTAGCTTTTTACCATACATCCCCATAATGAATTTTTTCCAGAGAGTGTGCCCTTAAAGTGCCTCCTAAGTGAGAATTGCATGAAGGTGGTGTATAATTACCACCACACTCCTTAAACAAACATAACCTTCTTCTATTTTAGAGTTCTTCCTAACCCAAGAAGACTAATGGTATATTCCCTTTGAATGGGATTCCTAGAGGAAAGAGGTTAAAATTTTATCAATTCTTCTGATGACTACCTTTGGAACTAGAATCACTTAGAGGGAATGCATGGGAATGTATGTGAGAACACTATGGACAAATGTTATCCTTACACCAAGGGATAGAAATATTTTCATCCAAGTATTAATGTGATTTTTGATCTTGTAAGCCAAATTATCTTGATTCTGAATATGAATCCATCTTGATTAAATAGGAGTTACTAAGTAGTCCATGGGGAATATCCTTCTATAAAATTTGGTTTTGGATTTAATGTTGTTCACTCACCACTCCAATCATATTCTTGAAATATAAACAAAACTTTTGTCATAGTTGATCACTTTTCTACTACATTTTTAATACTTATTGAGAACTGTGTTGATAACTTGAATGGAGTTGGATATTCAATTAATAAAAAGGGCCATAAAATTTGTAAAATTGATAGGAGAAACCCCCTATAAGTTGAATCTTCTATAGAAATACTGAATATTCCATGCTCTCATATTTCCATTTATGAATCTGCTGAGAGATTCTTGTTATAGGATACATAAGGTAGGCCATATAGAGTAACCTTATCTCGATCAACACACTGATTTAAAAAACCCACATTTCCTACCCAAAGAAACTAATTGGAAACCCTAGAGAGATAAAACAACTAAAAACACATATCAATAATTCAAGAGGAGAAGCTCATGAAGCTTGTTACCTTAAAAATAAAACCCCATTCAAGCCTATATTTGTCTTTCTCCATGTCCACCTTAATAGAGATGTTAAAATATTGATATTTCTTATTGATTTCATCTATCATTTCTTATGCTAGACTGATTTCATTATGAATAGATCTTCCCCTAACGAGACCATGTTGCTCGTTGGATATCCAAGCTTAGAGAATCACCAATTGTATCCTATTGAACACACTGTAAAGCACCATAAAAGCGATGTTACATGTGGTAATTCTCCAAATTTTCTTGAGGGAGGTTAGGTCCTTGGCTTTGAGGATTAACACCAAGGTCGTTGCACAAACCATCCGGATGAGATTTCCACCTCAAAAATTAATCTTTCCTAGATCATATTAGATCACTTTTCACAATGTCCTAGAAAGCCACATAGAATGACCCTGTAAATCGATAAGGGTCTAGAGTGCTCTTCGAATTAAGAAAAACTTCCAGCTCCCATATATCTTTTCCATCGGGAGAATATTTGAGGAGTTGGTTTTAATGACATTACAACGCATTGGGAATAAGATTAAAAATCAAGTGTGACAACATGTAAACCCATCCTGAATGGATGGGTTATGCCCAATAAGAATAGATTTAGTGAGGATTACCTCCATACCTCCAACAACAAACATGTCATTAGTAAAGTATCTATCCTCATGAAGAATATTGGGAATAATAAAATGTCATATTTCTTTGATGTAGGCTTGGAAATAGCATGTATCTAATTCCCCTCATGTATCCACTTGACCTTGCACTTATTTTGAGCTAGAAATTCAAGATTCGTGATCTTATCTTCCAAAATACTCCTTTTTATTGAAGAACACTAAAAAAACATTGTACCATCATTATTCTAGTTTTAATTCCATATTTTCAATATCCATATTAATTATTTCCAATTCTTGGAAAAATTAAATGAGATTAGAACACCATGCATGCTTTTCCTTCTTCAGATAACCACACTTCTAGGTGAAAAATTTGGTCAGAGGCCCAAATACTATAGAAGAATAATCTTGATATCCCTGCCTTCCTAGTATCCAATATCATGAGAATGGGAGATCGGTATGAGAATTCATGGATGAGGTTTGAGACTGTGGTTTGGGAGAAGGTATAAATATCTTGTAGGTTTGAAAAGTAGCAGTCCAAACAAAACCATGTGTTGTTCAAACCTTTTTTTATTATATCACCATGTAAATTTTCCCCTATAAACCACATAACTATAAGACAATTTTGAAATCAAAATAAAGAAAATTAATTTCTTGATTTCCTATAAAATGAACTTAATCCTTTCTTCTCAGAGGGATTGAGTATGTTATTGAAGTCACCACCCACTAACCATGCTGAGTTCCTTCGGTCGAAAGAGCTGATGTCCTACCATAAGGACTCCCAAACCTAAGGGTATCACTTGAAGTAAAAAATGTAATAAAATAGTGATGGATTCTAGGGATATTTTCCTCAGGATGTACTATTTTCAAGATTCAACTCCCTCCACTACGATATGAGAATTTCAGAATATCCAAACAAGTTTGTTCGTGAGATAAACATGCATAAAATGAAGCCTCTTAATTTTACTAAAGAAGGAGGAGATATGGGATGTTTCATGTTTGTGATGTAATATAGCTACTAAACATAACTTATTTTTTCATAATTCATTGGAGACAAAATCTATTTTGACATGAGATCCTAAACCTTAAGAGTTTCAGATCATGAATTTCAACATTGAGGGAGGTTGCACCTATTTTTTAGGCCCAATTCTAGAGTCTTACTTGTATATATGGTTAAAGAGCCTTTCTCTAACTTTGATTTTGAATGGGTACACATTTCACTATAGAGTGAAGATGATAGGTTTGGGGGATATAACAGGGTACCCATATCCTACTTGAATAAGGTTGGATTAGATAAACTGGAAAATTCATTTGAAAGAGGAATAAGAGATATTCCATAGGGGACTTGATCAGTGGAAACAAGTGTAGGTGAGGGAGAATTATGGAGGATTTTATCTTTTCCACCTCAGATTTTACCAGGGTGGGATTCATTAGATTCCTCGTTATGCTAAGATGGTATAGAACTCGCCATGGATATACATAAGGGGATATAAGGGGGGTGGGTATTAAGAGGATATACATGGAATGGGGAAGGAAAACCCTCTTGAGAAACACTAACTTGTAAATCCCTCACTCAAGAAGAGTAAGGTAAATTAGATTAGGATACACCCTTCTGAGAAATTGGAGCCTAACATGGGACTGATACCACTTCTGAAGTTGTACACCACATTGAGGCTTTAGGAAATTGAGAGAGAATGGCCTTAATGATTTTATGTTAGAGAGAAGTGATCTGGAGAGACTTAGAGGATTTTATTCTACCACACAATGTTTTCTTCATCGTGAAGAAGAATGCAGCCAGGGATACACTTATAGAGGTCCATATCAATGCATATGTGAGCATCAAAAACATCTAGGATCCAAAGTGAGTCTTCATATGTATAAATAAATGATCCAACAATATACCTAATATAATGGATAAATGATTTCTTGTATATGGGGAGAGGAAGAACTAGAAGACTAATCCAAACAGCAACTTGGGAAGTGTAACGACTACTGTGGATCTCTAGAAACCATCTAAACAAGTTTAATCTCCAATTACCACAAGAGCGGGACAAGATCACCGAAGCCTTTAAGAAATCCTCTATAGATGACAGAATGACACAGAAAGAATTTTGTTTGAACACTTTCTAAGCTCCCTGAACAAATGAATTCTTGGATGAACATCAAGGGGGTTTCACACCCTTGAAAAAAGCTATCAATGTCCATTTTTTAATCTCTAAATATGCTGCAAGATCCTGTATTAGAAAGGATCGATAAATATATCCATCCACTATCGATAAATGAGGAGGATATACAGGGAGTTATAGAAAAGGGGGTAAATCCTGAGCTCATGAAGGTGGATCACCATGGAGCGCATCCTTTGAAGAAGGTCTAGCCTTGGCACCAAAATAGGGATGGTGATATGGTGAATCACCTTAGAGATCCTATAAACCATTAGGAGGGTGAATAAATAATGAGGGAGAGGAAAATTTAACTGTCATAGGAGGAGTTATAAGCTGTGGGAGGAACACTATAATATTCTCAGCAAACAAAATATTTTGAAATATATAAAGTGTGTTTTTAATGTTTTCATTGGAACTCACATCCACTTCTTATAACAAACCAAAAAACTCAATTTTATGTTGAATAGTTAATTTCACAATGACAGAAGTGGTCTAGGATAAAAATCCTGAAAAAAAATATCCAACAAAACATATCCATAAAAAACCAATATTTAAACCCATTACCAATAGAGGAAATGAGCCCCCCAAAAGAAGAGAGAAATATTGGAGAGGGAAAGGAAACCAAATGGGATGATATTGCATACCAGAAGAGGGTATAATCCTTCCACTAAATCATTGATTCTTACCAAATGGAATATTTAAAGCCTTATAATCCTAATATAATCCTCCATGGCTAATGGAAATTGTACTATGTTGAGATGGGAGGATTAAAAATAAAAATATGGGGTTTAAAAATTTTATAAAAATTTTCAAGGGGTTAAAACCAGCATGCATGGTTTCCATGGTGTAGATTCATAATTTGAAAAATGGTGTCCTTAAATATGTTCCCTAACTCATGGGGTTCATATTTTAACCTATATAGTGAATGGTTTGACAAACATTTTTCCCACTGTGAAAATCCCCTCTGTTTGAGGGTGTATAATTTAGGGAGGGGGGCTACAAGGTTTCACCAAACGATGCACCAACTATGTGCCACAACCAATGGCTCCAAAAAAGTGGCACATTGTGTCATGTGGAAAATAGTATGGTTTTCCCCAACTATGTTTTAACCATGGAAATCTCCATAGGATTCCAATTTCTCATAAAATAACGCCAAATAAAAAGCCAACCAAGTTATAACCAAAACAATCATAAAAGAGTACCTGAGAATAAGCATGAGGAATCACTAGAAAGGTTAGGATATTACAGTAAGGGTTCTTGTAAGGGTTCTATGAATATGATAACCCAGGGTACCTATATGAATTTTTTATTCATGCTAATGAGTTTTCAAGGAAATATTTTAATTTCATGTTTCAAGATAACGATATGTTGTTTAAATAAATTATTATTTTATTAAGGTTAAAATTTATGTTTAAAAAAAGGCTTCTACATATTCTCATGTATTTTAAAACCCCTTATGATTATTACTTTTCCTATATGCTTTTTATATAGTGTTTTATAAACAATTTGAGTAGTAAAGATGATTTCCTTTGAATGTAAATTATTATTTGATATAAATTTTATTATCTTAAAGGAAAAAATTCTTATATTATCTCATGGTTTTAAAATGGACGATTTGTTTCCTTTTTTTATATGTCCCTTACAAATATTTTTGTTCTCATCCCATGTTTTCAAATGGTTTAATATGGTTTGAGGATGATTAAGAACAATGGATAAGTCATGTTGAAAATAAAGAATATTTTTTAAAAAAACATATTTTATTTGAAAAGAACTATAATTTGGAAAAAATGGATACACAGGGGAATTCTCCACTTGGAAATGTATGAATGTATTATGAAATTATTATGACCCAATTCTCTAAAACTATATACCATAAAGTTCCTTAGAATGTAATTAAATGATTTATTTATTTAAAACTCAGGGTTATAAAAATTTTAAGGCTGGGAATTTATAGTTGGAATCATATTAAAGTTTTTTATAACTTTATAGGGTGGGATTATTTTAAAGAGGATATTATTAGAGTTTTAGATAACATCCTTGGTCAATATGTAACATCCAAAGTAACATTTTTTTTCAAATAAATTAATTTCCAGTGATTTATTTCATTGTAAAATGCTCCAAGTTAAGCTTTCTTTATATTATCCAATGAGTAAAGCTTTCTCTACATGCAACATGGTCTTGTCTTCCATTATAGGAACACTGAGTTTCTATGAAACAACATTTTATTTTAATAATTATTTAAGTGAGATCGTTATAACCTAGATGTTAAACATAGTAATATGAATAAAAATAATAATTTTTTATATATTATTTATAATTTTTTTATATTAATTAAACATATTCGTAATAATACACACATTTTTAGAAATGTCTTTATATGTTTGAAAACACTATTTTCCAAAAACTACTTCCTTTTATGTCCTCGAGTGAACTATAATAAAATAATTTTTAAAATATTTTATAAATGTAATATGAAAGAATAAACTTCATTTTTGAATTTATAATTTTAAAATTATCTTATTGTTGATTGTCGTAATTTTTCTAAAAACATCATTTTTTTGACAAATAGTGAAAAATACTAAATTTTATTTCAAAACTACTTTTTCATATAATTTTATTATATGTTTAAATTATATTATATTTTTTTAAAAAATTAATAATAGAAATTTTACATAATTTAATACAATTTATTTATTTGGAACCAATTTCATATTGAAATTGGATATAAAAACATTTCAAAATTATAAAATGTTTTACTTTGAAACCCTAACATTGTCGTCCCGTCTGCAGGATTAAATTTAAATAAATTTCTGAAACTTATGTCTTTGGAATTTGGGAGAATGTATACTATATCTTTAATAATAAAAAAATATAATTTATAACAAGTTCAACTAAGATTTTTACTGATAATATTTATGAATGTGATTAAAATTAATTACAAATCTTATTAGAAACATTAGCTTAATATAGGACTAAACCCTATAGTAAGGTTCATAATGACATATAAACTTATAAATAATCAATTTTTAGGGAATATTTTGACCCGATACTCTTGTATCGGTTTGGGACCATTATTTGAGCCACTTCTCATGAGAAAACGTGGGAGAAATTCCCTTTTCAAAAATTTACAAGAATTCCACACCTCCTCCATTATAAAAAGGCACTCACCCATCAAACTTATTCACACAGCTCAAAACATTTGGTTTGTAAAAACTATAACTAAATATCCCAAAATCTCTTGCTTTATCCTAAAATCCTTTATTTGGAATAAATTCATCTAATTGGTAATGATCTTATCGTTCCTGTGTATGGTGAACTACCACCTCACAAAATGATATTGTTCATTTTTTTATTAGAACCTCTCGTGTTTGGGAATTATTATATAAACTCTAGTTTTACATTATATATATGATATTTATTGATTATTTAATCTTTTATAATTATTATAAAAAACATACCTTCATGCTTTTCATTTTGTGTAAATATGATTACTTTGTTTGTGGACGTGTGGACTACCGCCTACTCAAAGTGATGTGATTTATTCAAACTTTATACGCAATGTATTTAGGATGGGTTTATTAAAAATATATGATATATATATGAAATATTAATTCTATTTTAATTATAATATATATATATCATTTACTTTATTTTTCTCAATATGACAAGAAAACAAAAACAACGTTCATGTGTACGTACAGCCTACTGTCTCCATAAATGGTTTATTTAATTTAATATTTATATATTTTATATAGTATGATAAATAAATATATACTTAATATATATAAAATTTATATAATTTCATAGATAATTTAAATAAATATATCATGATTTGGGTATGATTACCATGAATAATAAGTCAATACATGTACAAAAAACAAGGTGGTTATCACCCAAAATGTAACTTTAACATGGATTTATTAATGAGTATATATTATAAAGTCATAAGTAAATAATATATGTTGTTATATATATTGATATTTTTTGTGATAGATTTATAATAATCTTATACTTATTATACATGATGTTTTAATGAGTATAATGGGAGTCAATATATTGGGTAAGGATTTTCTCTTCTGACTTTTATTTTCCATGAGATAAAAGACATGTTCTCCTTTTATTTATTATATGTGGTGTGTATAATACTTGTGGATGTATTATATGATTATTATACCTAAATTTATGGTTATCTACATATCCCTTTGATGACAATTATTTCATGGGGGTTTTTTTCAAAAGCTACCAAATCAATAAAGTAATTTTTTCTCCATTTTCATTTTTCAAGACAGAAGTTTTGTTATGCACCTATGATCATTTATGAGATGTATATACTTCCATTTTAAATGTTTTATCATAATAATAATTCATTTAATTATATTTTAAGCTTTATGTAATATCATTTTCTTACATTGTAAGTATGATTTAAAGTTACCATGTTGAAAGAGTCTCTTGAAAAAATATCATCGATTATCCGGATTTTTTATGATTATGATTCCATTGATGAAATATTATAATCCATATCTCAAAAAACCCAATTATTTTTATTATACTCTGGTCATTCATGATATCTTCCTCTATTTATACCATTTTCCACTCATTTTTACTTAAGATAATTAATAAAATGTTTTTAAGAAAATTCAATCTCATTTCTATTTTTGGTCGGAAATATGTTTAATTCAAAAATAATGTTTTCAAAAAAAATTAAAATGATATTTAAAGTTAATTTTCAAGGAAAAATTATTTCGAAATTTTTTTATAAGTTTTTAAATCTATTTTCAAAGAAAATTATTTTCAACTTGTTTTTAAGTTTGCTTAATATTTGATCAAAGAAAACGGTTTTCAAAAGGATTTATGTTTTAAAAATAATTTTTTAAAGAAGAATAGATATTTTTCCAAATATTTATTTCTAGGAAAATGATCCAAAGGTTCAATTCATATTCTTTCTCTGAATGGTTTGTGTTTTTATGTCATTAGGTTAATGAAACCAATTTTTATTTCATGGGTTATATTTATATGAAACCTATTTCTCTTTCACAGGTTATATGATTATGAAACCTACTTCCTATAATGAGTTATGCTTTGATGAAAGGATTACAAAACCAATATTTTTTTATAGGTTATTATATGATTACATGTTTATGATACCCATTTCATTTCCTAGGTTATGATATATTTTCTTATGGTCTTTTGGAACATGTATGTATGATTTAATTATGTCATTGGTGGGACCTATATCCTGATTGAATGCATCGGGGAAAAATTTATATCTCATGAGATAGATATGGCAGGAACAAAGAGAGAACTCAGATCAGTAAAGGAAATTATCCTGTAATATAGTCATGGGAGTGAACCTTGACTACTAATATAGGAATGAGAGTGAACCATGACTACCAATATGGTATGGGTAGTGAAGCCATACAACTGAGATGGAATTGGAAGTGATTCATTGACT
Organism: Viscum album; assembly: GCA_963277665.1. Taxonomy (NCBI): domain Eukaryota; kingdom Viridiplantae; phylum Streptophyta; class Magnoliopsida; order Santalales; family Viscaceae; genus Viscum; species Viscum album. The sequence goes on along the minus strand of OY728133.1, from coordinate 183,645,272 downwards.
ACAATGGAAATAATTTTATATACTTATGTGACTACAACAATTCCATGTCTTATTCCTATGTAATGTTTTCATTTATTTTGTTTTTGATTCAATTATGACCCATGTTTTATGAACATCCAATATTTATGTCATGATTAATTTTTATGATATTTATTATGTAGGGTATGATTTTATAATGTCATGATCACATTCTAATACCCTTATGCTCATGTTTATGCTTACATACCTCCTTTGTTTACCCTTACTGAGCATCTGGTCTCACCCTTTTTATATTTACATTCCTAAAGTTGTGAATATATGTATTATGTATGATATGTCTTACAAGGATTCTATTCAATGATAAAATAGTGTAATATAATATATCTCACTTATATACCAGTGTTTACATTTCCATGTATCCAAAGGAACTAGATTAATATGGTCTTTGTGTGTATTTTTCATAATGTATTAAGTATTCTGAAAAAACAATTAAGGTAATTTTATTGTTTGAATTGTGGGTATAGTTGGTATTATAGAAAAATTTTAGTTAAAATTTAGAAACTAGGATAATAAATTCTTAGTGAAAACCCTAAGGACATGTCCTGGAATTTTGGAAAGGGATAGAGTGAGTGGTTTCCTAGAAATACATCATTGTCTGGATACTGCAAGTGGATTTGGCTCTAGAAGAGATGTACCTAGGGGTAATAAATCTGAAAATTTCTATCAGTCCTAACTTGATTGCTACCTGCTATATAAAAATGGACCATAATGCACACCTAGTTTGATGGTCATGGGTATATGCTTTGAAAATTCACAAACTATTCATGAACCATCATTAAGGAATTGAATATGATTTGGCTATGAATAACCTTGGATAAACCTATGGTTTCATAGATTAAATAAGGTTTACTAATTTAGACATTCAATATGATGTTTTCCATGATTATGCAATCTCACACTATGATTATTGTTTCTCACTCTATGCTTTTGGATTTTAGTCAATGGATGGTACTAGAAAGATCTACGTCAATGCTAAGTGTGATGGAAAATTAAATGATTTTTCTTATAATCATCCAAATGAGATGGGATATGTAATTAAAAATCTCATTTCTATTCTCACATATATTTCCAAAGATGTGAATAGTGTTGGACTTCTAAATGGGAAAATAAATGAACAACATTTTTTTGATTACTTTATGAGGTAGAATTCACCTTCTTTTAGTGGGACTTCTGATCCGCTAATTTCTGAAAAATTGATTAGTGCCAATAAAATGATATTCTATATTCTCCAGTGTTTATAATATAAGAAATCCATTCTGGTAGTTTATCAGTTAGAAGGAAAAGTATAGTAGTTTTTTACTTTGATCAAGAATATGATGCAGTAAGATGAAATTGAATCCATGTATTGGGATGAGTTTAAGAATTTATTTTTCAATAATTACTTTACTCAAATTCTTCATACAAATATGGAAATGATTTATTTGAGTTGAAGGAAAGGGATGATGAAAATTTTGGTACCTATGAGGCTAATATCACAAGGCTAGTGAGGTATGATTCTAGTATTATCCTCTAACCATAAATTATGATTGAACAATTATTTAGTGGATTAAATTCAAGTATCAAAAGTTTTATTTCTATATGATACTTTAGTATCTGTGAAGATATTGTGTGTTTTAAAATCAAAGTTGAAATTAAGGTTATCATTACATATCAATTTCATGGTTTTGAAAAAAAAATGGAATATGGAGTTCAAAGGAAAATCTAAAAACAATTAAGAGAAGAAGATAATATTTCCATTATGCTCTATGTGTGTAAATAAGTATAGAGGATTTTTTTTAACAGGTCTAATAAATTTTTTAAGTGTGTAAAGGAATGTTATCAGTAATTTGATTGTCGAAGTGATGGGAATAATTCCACTAATAAGTATAAGGATAATGGGAGAAAACTACACATAATAAATCAATACTACTTCATTACTACAAGTGTAAATAGAATAAGAGTTATACTAACCAGTACCCAAACCTAAGGGTTTGTGATGATGATCATCATCAGCAACCTCTTACACCAAGGTATAAGTTAGAGTCACATGCAATCACTAGTTCTATTGAGGGGTTAGATAACAACGTTGTGAAAGGTATAATTACCTTCCACTCTAGAACAATTAATGTATTATTTGATTCTTGATCTATCCACTATTTTATATCTAGTGAATTTTTTAAGGGTATTAATATTCCACCCAAATGATTAGATGTGGAATTAGAAATGAAAATACCAAAAGGTAAAATGATTTTATCTTAAGTCTATGATTCCTCTCTAATTGAAATTTTTGGAAATGTGCTTCATAAAAATCTTATTGTTATTATTTTGGTTGAATTTTATTTCATCTTAGTAATGTATTTGATTTCTCTTTATAATTCCCAACTAAATTTTCGATGAAGGGAAGTTACATTTGATATTTCAAACCAAAGTATGAATGTCTACCAATGTGATGATAATAATGAACTTCATATAGAGATTATATCTATTTTATGAGTATTATTTCCCATTAATATGGGATACTTATCTCATATGGATGGAGATAAAATTTTCATCGATGATATTCCTATTTTTTGGGAGTTTACGAATGACTTTTTAGAATATTTTCCAACCCTTCCACCAAAAACAGATGTTGATTTCTTGATTGACCCCAAACCAAGATCCACACCAAATTCAAAGACTCCATATATAATGTACCAAATTTAGTTGAAGTAATTAAAGAAGAAAATCCAAGAAAAACTTGATAAGGGGTTCATTTGTCCATGTGTGTCACCATTTGGTGCACCTATTCTTTTCATGAAAAATAAAGATGAATCTATGTGACTCTGAATTTATTATTAGTATTGAACAAGATCATGATCAATAAAAAGTATCTTATTCCTCGTATTGATGACTGTTTTGATCAAATACACATATCTCAATACTTTTCTAACATTTACCTACATTCTGGATATCATAAATTGAGGTTTGAGAAAGATTATACACCCAAGATGAAATTCCAAAGAAGGTATGGACTCTACGAATATATAGTGATGTATTTCTATATTACTAATACCATTTTTATCATTGTGTATTTGATGAATTGTGTATTTATAGATTACCTTAATTAATGTTTTGTAGTCTTTATAGATGATATTCTTATCTATTAAAAGAGAAAGAAAGAGCATGAAAACCACTTGAGAATTATACAGAAGACCCTATGGAATTAGAATCTATATGAAAATTTTAAAAAGTATAATTTATGTAAGAACAATGTTTCATTTTTTGGGTTACATAATCTCAAGATATGGTATAGTAGTAGATCCATCAAAGGAGGAGGGTATTTAATGTTGTCCTAGACCAACCACGGTGACTGATATCCGTATTTTTCTTAGAATATCTGGATATTATTAATAGTTTGTGAATAATTTATCATGACTATCTAATACTCTAACCTTGTTAACTCTAATAGGTGCCAAGTTCTTCTGGATTGATGAAAGTGAGGATAATTTCAAGGAACTAAAGGGAAGGCTAGTCAGTGCAGCTGTTCTTACTTTACCCTATAGTGGAGAAGTGTTTTTAATCTATAGTGATGCATCCAAGATGGGGTTGGGATGTGTTGTTATGAATCATAAAATATTTATAGCCTCTACCTCATGACATTTGAATATTAGTGATAAAATTACCAAACTCATGATTTGGATTTAGTTGCGGTAATTTTTTCATTAAATATATAGAGGCATCAAATTAATGGAGAAAATTTTGATTTATATACTAATCATGAAAATATGAAATATATATTAACACATAAGGAGTTGAACATGTGACAGAGAATATGGTAAGAGATGATAAAGTATTATGATTTCTCAATACACTACTAATCTGGGAAAGAAAACAAGGTGGTCGATGTTTTGAGTTGAATGGATCATTATATCTTATCCATGTTTAGGATCGCAAAAGATCCAATATTTATGGATTTTCAAAGGATAGATCTAGAAATCATTAAGGAAGATAAAATTATTATCTTTCTCAATAGAATTTTCATCCTCCTATCCAAGTGAATATTAAATAAGTGTAGGAGGATGATTTAGAACATTAAAATAAGGTTATAAATGTTCCTGATTTTTACCTTGATTGGGATGGAATGATAAGGTTCAGGAGTTGTGTATGTGTTCCGTACATACCAAATTTGAAGAAGGGACTATTAGAGGAAGGTCATATTTCTTTATTCTCTATTCAACCATGACGTATAACGATTTATAGAGACTTGAAATAATACTCTTTGTGGTATGGAATGAAGAGAAATATTTCATAGTTTTTATCTCGGTGGTTGGTATGCCAGCAAGTTAAGGTATAAATAAAAAATTCTAAGGGGGCATTGCATCCATTACCCATAGCAGAATGGAAATGGGAGAACATCACTATATACATTTTCATTAGACTCACCAAATAATATAAAGGGTTTAATTCTATATGGGTGGTACTTGATAACCTAACTAAGTCATCACACTTCATTGTTATGAGAGAATAATTATCTCTAAATCATCTTTCTAGTATATACATTAAAGAAGTAATAAGGTTTTATGGAGTACCACACTCTATTGTATTTGATTGGGATCTGAGGTTTACTTAAAAGTTCTAGTGAAGTTTTCACCAAGCACTTGATAGAGAATTGAGTTTCATCACTGCCTATCATCCTCATGTGGATGTTCAGTTTGAATGAATGATTCAAACCCTAGAGGATATGTTGAGATCTTATTCGTTTGATTTCAAAAGGTGGTTGGGATCAAAACCTTCTTCTAGTTGAGTTTTATTATAACAATATCTTTCACTCAAGAATTCATATGGCTTCGTTTGAATCCCTCTATGAGAATAAATATAGAGCTCTAACATGTTGGGATTAAGTTGGAGATAGAAATCTGTTGTGACCTAAGATAACTGAATAAATGGTAGAGAAGGTTAGATCTATTCAACAAGATATCAAGGAAGATCGATATTGAAAAAAAACGTTATACTAATAATTGAATATATGATCTATAATTTGAAGTTGGAGAGAAATTTTTTCTATGATTATATCTCTAGAAGAGGGTAATGAGATTCAGGAAGAAATGGAAACAAATTCCAAGGTATATTGGACCATTTGAAATTCCTAATCATATCGGGAAAATAGACTACCATTGGGAACATCATATAAATATATACCAATACCATCATATTTTCTACATATCTCTCCTAAGGAATTACATATCGACTCTTCACATTTAATGAACTCGGAGGCCATACTAGAGAAATAGGGTATTTGTTACGAGGAATTAACAGTTGAAATTCGGAATCATACCGAGAAAGATCAACAAATAAGTCCACTCAACTGGTCAAAGCTTTGTGGAGAAATCACCAATTATAGAAAACTATGTGGTAACATGAGGATATGATGAGGTATAATTATCCTAATTTTTTGTATCACAATGAAAAATTTTGTGGGTGAAATTCATTTTAAGGGTGGTAAACTGTAACACCTGAGTTTTATGATCCTTTTTTAAAATAAATTAACTTTCATTGATGTCTTTAATTGAATGCTACTCCAATTTAATCTTCCAATATATGCTCTAATTATTTTATCTTACACTACATGCATTACTAACTTGTTTAGTGTTACACCCAACACTGAGTTTCTATGAAACAACATTTTTTTCTTATAATTATTTAAGTGGGATGGTTATAACATATATGTTAAACATAATAATATGAATTGTAATAACTGATTTTTAAATATTATTTATAAATTTTTTATATTAATAAAATATATTTATTTTAATACATATAATTTTTAGTTAATTCTTTACATGTTTGAAAATTTTATTTTCTTAAAAAGACATGTTTTTATGTCCTTTTGTGAAAAATAATAAAGTTAATTTTAAAAAATTTTAAAAATTTAATTTGATAAAATAAAATTAATTTTTAAATTTAGAATCTCAAAATTATCTTAAGGTGATTTTTTTTTAATTTTTATAAAAAACTTCCTTTTTTGATGAAAAGTGAAAATTACTAAATTTTAATTCAAAAATGCATTTTCATATAACTTACTAATATAGTTAAATTATATTTTAATTTTTTTTAATGTATAATTATATAAACTTTACATAAAATAGTCTAATTTAGTTCATTAGAACAAATTTTACATTGAAATCGGGTATAAAAACATTTCAATCATATGAACTTTTTTACTTTAAGAACTCAATTTGTCGTCCCATCTGCAGGATTAAATTTAAATTAATTTCAAGAAATTCTATGTTTGGAATTTTTAAAAATGTATTAAATATTTTGAATTATAATAATTTATATATTTAAATATTTTTAACATAGTTTTTTACCATTAATATTAGTGAAGGTGATTAAAATTGACTACATCGTTAAAGAGAAAATTTAGCTTAACAATGAACTAAACCCTAAAATTAAGGCCCAAAGGATCTATAAACTTATCCAAAATTAAATTTATGGAAATATTTGGACCCTTCCATCCCTTTTCTTGGTTTTTTATTTATATTTGAGCCATATTACATGGGGAAAACGTGGGTGGAATTCCCTTTTTAAAAATTTACAAGAATGTCACTCCTCCAACACTATACGCAATCACTCAGCCCTCCAACTTTTTTAAACATATAAAGACATTTTTAGTAGAAAAAATATTCTTAAATATAGTCCAAAAATCAATAACTTTATCCTATAAAACTCTATTTGGAAAAAAAATCATCCAAGGGAGCCCTTTGTTGAAAACAAAAAAGAGTTACCCAAAGAGGAAGTAATATCCTTCCTCAAACTCCTTTGTTTTATTTTCATTACCCACCCATAAAAATATTATTGTTCCATGATTATATAAAAATATCAGTATACTAAATATAATGATATGTTTTTATTCTAATGGTTATACCTTCACTTACACACACTTCTATCCAATGGGTATCAGACTTGCTATTCTTATGTACGACGAACTACTGTCACACGAAATGATGTTGTTCTATTTTCCTTAACCACCTCTCATGGTTTGGAATTATGATGGAAAATATGATTTCATATGATATATGTAATATTTTTTATTTATTTGTGTTTTTGTAATTATTATAAAAAACATACCTTCATGATTTCCATTTTTTGTTATTACAATAACTTCATTTGTGGACGTGTGTATTATTGTCTCCTCAAAGCGATGTGATTCGTTCACACTTTAAATGAAACATATTAAGTATGAGTTTAGTAAAATTATATGATATATGTGAAATAATATTTATTTTGGAATTATAATATATATATCGTCTAATTTCTTTCTTTCAATATGATAAGAAATGATAATGATGCTGGGGTGGATCAGTTCCAAGTAGTTGGTCTGGGTTGTATGTAATGTTTGAAGCCTACGGGCAATGAATTCCTCTAAGGCCTATGAGAAGAATAATACTTATGCCTATGGGACATTAAAGGGTTACACCTCACCCCTTGAAATGTGGATTGTCAGATCAATAAATAATAAAGTCCTTTGATCCATTGGAGGTAAAAAAATATGACAAGAAAATGAAAACACCGTGCATGCATACGTATAGTCTACCATCTCCATGAACGGTGTATTTCATTTAATATTTTTATATTTTATAGATTATTATAAATAAATATATATTGAATATATATGATATTTATATCATTTTTTACATTATTTAAATAATTAAATCATTGTCTAATTAATAGGATCCTGAATAATAATCAAAACATATATGAAAAACAAGGTGGTTGTCACATGAAACGTAACTTTATCATGGAGTAATTAATGAAAGGATATTATGACATCATAAGTAAATAATATATTGTATTATATTTAAGAATATTGTTTTTTGATATATATATATATATATATATATATATATATATATATATATAATAAACATATACTTATCATACAAGAGGTTTGAATGAGTACAATATGATTCAAGACATAAGGTAAGATCTTTCTCATCTCACATTTATTTTCTGTGAGACACAAGCCAGGTTCACCTATAAATTATTATATTTGGTTTTTATAAAGACCATATGTGTATTATATGATTCTTAGAATTAAATTTATGGGAATATATATAGAGACCCAACCTTTTCTAACATTAATATTACATTATTTTAAGATAAAAACATAATAGTATTACAAATAGAGGATCCAAAGGTTTAGTGTCTTGGGAAAACTAGAACCATACATAGTGATTACATCATCAAACATAAACATTTATTTAATTTCTTCTTCTCTAGCTTATTATTGGCACTTGAACTATCCTTAGTACATGTATCCACCTGAGGATATACATCAAAAGGGGTGAGCTAAAAGCCTAGTAAGAGGATAGATAAGAACAATATAGCATGGTGTGTGTATAATCATAACATGGGAAAAGATCATGAGAGGAAGCATAAATAAAATACTAGAAGTGTGGAAATGCATAAAAATGAAACATCATGTCTTAGTGGTTAACTACCACACATAATTGTGAACAAATATTTCATCTTGTCCACATAATATCACATTTACTCATGAGATTCATCACTTTACCAAATTAATTGGAGCTCTATATAATTCCGGGGAACCCGTCACATTCAAACATTCATATTGCACTATATAATTACAGGCACACCTGTCACATCATATTATTATCATTATCATGCACGCCACATATAACATATATAAATAATTATCATAACTAACCAATGTAAAGGAATTGGTTTCATCTCATAATAACACATTCATAAACTTTGGGTTCCAAAAACAAAGAGAGAATAACATTCTTGAAACAAGAACCATCAACCTTGAATGAGAAGTAAAATGTGTGTTCTTAAAAGAAGAGTTCTTTTGGAAAATTTTTTTTTGGAATAAACTATAGTGGTAAACATAAATATCCAAGAAAAGTAAAGAAAATTATGAAAAAATGATTTTTTATGAGTAACCATATCAAAAATAAATTGAAAGAGGGAGAACCCGAAGGATGGAATTTGGGTTTGAGAATTTCCCCTCACGTTGTATCTGAACGCTTGCTTCTCTTTAATGTCCTGTATAATGACATAATATTAATTAATTAGAAATTACATAACCTTTTATACATTAATATAGTACATTCTGGTTTCATTATGTCATTCTATTTTCCTTTGGATGACTTATAGAGTTTAGAAATATTGTTCGGGGATGTTCGTTTTTATGGTTTTTCTTGGGTGGTTCACTTGTATTCATAAATTGAAGTTTGGGTAGGACATGGATAAACATCCAGAACTAATATTACATGTCATTAATGACATTAAAGAATTTAAAATTATCTTATAATCAGTTATATTATATAAAATGTGGATGAATCATTAAATAAACATGAAATGATGATTGTTTGGGTAAATTTGGTCGGTTTTTCGATCACAACGAACTTGTTTTAATTTACCACTAAGCAATATGTACCTAAGTTAGTTCCATAACTTTAAATAGGACATAAAAAATATAATATATTCTGGTTCAACCACAAAAATGGCTTCATGACCAGATATGAAGGTAGACATGGAAGAAGAAGACATGTCGTTCTTGAAGGTGATAAATTAACACCTCATGAAAAACATTCTCTTTAATGAAATTAAAAGAAGAGGAGAAAGGGGGTTGGATGATATAATATCCAATTAGTATAATAAAATGCCATTATATGTATGTTACTAGAGTTACCATACCATTTGGAAAAAGATAGGTTGGGATAGAATAAAGAATGAACTTGAAATTGAAAGGGAATTAAAGGAGAAGGGGGAGAGAAATTACCTCTTGAATCCTCCTCTTGATATCCTCCTTAAGGGAATAATCATGGTCTTTTTATGAGACCAGAAGCTCTTGGATGTGGGTGAGGGGATAGGGAAGATGTTTGGGCAGAGTTTAGACAATGATTAAAGCATGAGAGGTGTGAGGAAATGAGGGTGTGAATGGTGGTATTTATAGTGGAGGGGAGAGGGGTTTCCTTAATATAAAATTCATTAGTTTATTAATTTCCCCTAAGACAAGGAATAGTGATCCTTGCATGACCAAAATAGTAATTTTATAACTTAATCACGAACCAAGTGGGATTACATCAGCAGAGCATCACACATGACTCTATAATTAGCTTATTTAGCTTATTTTTGTAAATTACGGTATTTCACTATTCATCAAAAATTCAAGTATTTCAGAAAAATCCCAAAAATATAACCCGACCATTTTTCTACATGTAGAATCCAAAAATGAAGTCTATTTTCCAAAAATAATTTTATAAATATGATTAATTTAATATTTAATTAAAATCATATTTTATCATTAAAAAACAGTTTTAAAACATTCGTTTACTTATTCTAAAATATAGGTACATCATACTTTCACTTGAATATTATTTTTATACTATCATAGGTAATGTTACTATTCATTAGGTTATATAACTATTCATATGGGTATGTTACTATTCATAAGGGTAGGTTACTATTCACCAAAAATTATTTTTGTTTTATTAGACTCCAAAAATCATCTTGAACACAACCGTGTATGTCAAATTTTCAAAATTCCCAATACAAAAGTGATAAAACTATGTTTAAAGGTCACTTGTCACTTAGTAGTTCATTATGTTTTGTTTTCATGTGATTTTATGACATATTTATAAGAATGGAATTTCCATTGGAAAACTATGGGTCGTTACATTCTTCCCCCCTTAGGAAATTTTGCCTTCGAAATTTCACTTTACACAACTAAGTGTGGGTACTTCTCCATTATCTCCTCCTCTGGTTCCCAATTAGCTTCTTCAAACTTATGATTCCTCCACAACACTTTGACAAGGTGAGTTGTCTTGTTGTGTAGAAACTTATCTCTCTGGTCTAGAATCTCTACTGGCTTCTCCTCATAAGAGAGATCATCTTCAAGTTGTACCACCTCTGAGTTTAGTACATGTGAGGGATCGGGTATGTACTTCTTCAAGAGTGATGCATGAAAAACATCATTAACCTGATCCATATTCGGTGTAAGTGCAAGTCGATAGTCCACGACTCCAATATGGTCAAGGATTTCAAAGGGTCCAATGTCCCTTGGGATTAGCTTCCCTTTCTTCCCAAATTGTATAACTCTCTTCCATGGTGATATTCGCTGGAAGACTTTATCTCCAACATCAAACTCCAAGTCCCTTCAATGGTTGTTATCATAGATCTTTTTCCAACTCTAAGTAGCCTTGATGTGTTTATGGATGACTTGAACCATCTCTGTCATCTCTTGAACAATATTGGGTCCACGTAGATTTCTTTCTCCAACTCCATCCCAACAGGTTGGTGTTCTACATCACTTTCCATACAGAGCTTCATATGGAGCCATCTGGATACTTGAGTGAAATCTATTGTTGTATGATAACTCAACCAATTATAGATGATGATCCCATCCACCTTTGAATTCTAGAGAGTAGGCTCTTAGCATATCATCAAGTGTCTAAATAGTTCTTTCAAACTAGCCATCATTTTAGGGGTGATAAGCAGTGCTGAAATTTAATTCAGTACTCAAAGCATGTTGAAGGCTCCTCCATAATTTATATGTGAAACTCATATCACGGTCAGAGACAATTGAGAGTGTAACACCATGAAGTCTCACCAATTCCTTCACATATATCTTTGCGTGTTTTAAAATCAGAAGACCTTTATAAATAAAGATAAAATGGGAAGTCTTGGTGAGTCATTCAACCACAACCCATATCACATTATTTCTCTTCGACGTCTTTGGGAGACCCGTGACAAAGTCCATACTAAAATTTTCCCATTTACACATTGTTATAGGCAATGGCTTCATCATCCCTTTGGACTTTTTTCACTCTGCTTTAACTTTCTGACATACCAAGAACCTTGAAATATATTCCGAAATCTCATTCTTCATGTTATACCACCAGAAGTGTTCTCAAAGATCATGGTACATCTTGTTGCTACCAAGATGGATAGAGAAAGTTGAGCTATGTGAATTTTCTAATAGCTTCTTATTTATCTCAGGTGATGAATGCACAAAAAGCTACATTCTAAACTGAATCACACCATCATCGTTGATATGGAACTCTTGCAGCATCCCTTACATTACTTCATTCAACCTCTTTTGTATATCAATATTATCATTTTGTGCTTCTTTAATATTCTCTTCAATGGATGGTTCTGAAATCATTTGGGAAAGGTTGTACGTATCCCCTACCCTTATGATTTCCAAATCCATCCTTCGCATATCTAAGATTATAGGGTCTTTCTCAAACTGTAACATGGATACAGTAGTGGGTTTTTTTTCTACTTAGAGCATCAGCTACCTTGTTCTCCTTTCCAGGATGGTAGTGAAGAGATCAATCGAAATCCTTGATTAATTCTAACCATCACCTTTGACGCATGTTGAGCTCCTTTTGTGTGAATATATACTTTAGGCTCTTTTGGTCGGTGTATATTTCACATAGCTCAACATAAAGGTAGTGCCTCCTCATTTTCAAGGAAAAAATCATGACTGCCAGCTCTAGATCATGCGTCGGGTAGTTCTGCTCACGGATATCCAACTGTCGTGAGGCATAAGCTATTACATTGTCATTTTTCATGAGTACGCAGCCAAATCCATTCTTTGAATCATCAATGTATATCACAAAACATTCTCTACATTTCAGTAGTGTGAGTGTAGGTGCAGTGATCAGCCTTATTTTTATCTCCTTGAAGCTTCCCTCACATTCTTCCATCCAGACATACATTACCACATTCCTTGTTAACTTAGTTAGTGGGCTTGACAATCATGAGAAGTTTCTCAAAAAACATATGTAGTACCCAGATAATCCAAGAAAACTACAGATTTTAGTGACACTAGAGGGCATGATCCATTCCTCAATTGACTTTGTTTTTGAAGGATCTATAGAAATTCCTTCCCTTGTGATCACATGTCCCAAGAACGTGACTTTCTTCATCCAAAAGTCACACTTTCTGAACATGGAATAAAAATTCTCCTTTCTCAATGTCGCCAACACAAGTCTTAGATGTTCTTCATGTTCCTAATTTCTCTTGGATTAGATTATAATATCAATAATAAAAACTACCACAAATTTTTCTAGGTAATGTATAAAGACTCTATTCATAAAATCCATGAAGATTGCAGGGGCATTAGTAAGTCCTAAGGGCATCACCAGAAAATCATAGTGCACATACCTTGTACGGAATGTAGTATTTTGAATATCTTCCTTCTTCACCTTTACCTGATGATATCCAGAACAATGATCCACATTTCAGAAGTATTGAGTGCCTCTTAACTGATCGAACAAGTCATAAATACTTGGAAGAGAATACATGTTCTTTATGGTGATCTTGTTGAGTTCCCGATAATCGATACACAGCCGCATTGTTCCAACTTTCTTCTTCACAAAGAGCACTAGTGCACCCCAAGGTGATGCACTAGGGAATATGACCCCTTTTTCCAGATGCTCTTTCAGCTTCTTCTTTAACTCCTCCAGTTCTATAGGAGCCATCCTATAGGGAAACTTCGAGATAAGAGTAGCTCCATGTATGAGTTCAATTGAGAACTCTACTTCACGATCCAGGGGAATTCTGGGTAACTCTTGGGAAATACATTTTTGTATTCCCTTAAGATGGGCATTTCCGCAAGGTTGAAACTATCCTTCAACCCAACCATTTGGGAGAGGAATGCTTCTTCATAGGGAATCAACATCCACATAGATGAATGAATTTTCAAAAGAGATTTATGATCTTCCTTGCATTTGTAGAGGAGCATGGGATGGTTCAGAATGTGAAAAGATATTTCCTTTTCCAGATAGTTAATATGTGCTCTATATAACGAGAGCCAATCTATCCACATTATAATGTCGAATTCCACCTAGGGAAGTATTAAAAGATTCACTAGAAGAATCTTCCCACATACGCCAACTTGAGAAGAGTCAAACACTTGGGTTGCAATTATTGCACCACTTGGTGTTTTTACAGATATCTCTACATCAAGGTTTTGGGGATTTGATTCTATAGTTCTATAAAACTTACAAGATAAAAAGTAATGCGTAGAACCAGAATAAAATAAGACTTTTTTTATTCTTGAGTGAATAGGAAATGTACCTTTTACGACTTCATTATCTTGCTCCACTTCCGCAGTGGTGATGGCATAAGCCTTCCCTTGTTTCATTGGCTTTTCTGGCTGCTGATGCTAATTTCCATCGAGAACTCAAGGTTTAGTGAACTGTCTTGCATAGTTCCCTACCTCCCTACAGTTGTAAAATTTAACCATGGGTGGTTCTCTCCTTTATTTCGCTAAATTATCTTTCCTTTTCATGTCTTTTCTACACTCTTGAGCATGATGTCCTTCTTTCCCACACTTGAAGCATTTCCCAGTCCCTTTAAGGCAGTTCCCATAGTGTAACTTCCCACATTTTTGGGATGTTGGTTGTTGAGTTTTCTTCCCACCATTATCATTAGATCCACCTACTTGAAACTCCAACTTTTGTTTATTATCTCCATATCCGTGTGACCATTCTCCAAACTTCATATCCACTTTGAGAGCACACTGAAAAACTTCTTCATAAATCCCAAAGTCTCAAGTTTAAAGATCCTTTGAAGGTTTCGTTTTAATCCACTAAAGAATCTTTCAATTTTTATATAATTTTTTATAATAAAACCCAAAGCGTACCTTGCAAGCCTTGTGAAATTTGCTTCATAGGTTGTTATAGATTCTACTTCTTTTTTCATCAGCTCTATTAATTCTTTCTTTATCTTTGTGTGAAGAGTTATTTGGAAATACTTGTTAAGAAACATTATCTAAAAGTCTTCCCATTCCATCTCTTCAATTTCTTCCCTTCGCTTGGTGTTCTTAATCAAATCCCACCATTGATTGACCTCTCCATCTAGATGATAAATGGATAAGGTCACCTTCTCTATCTCAGAATAGTGAAGAATAGAAAAGATCTTCTCCATGGATTTGACCCACTGTTCTACAGCTAGTGGATCAGAAGATCCATTAAATGTCGGTGGTCGTTGTGGAATAAAACATTCGATAGCTAGTTGCTCCCTCTTTGTTGAAGGGAAAAACTCCCCATTATTATGGTTATTGTTCATAACCTAATAAAATTGGGTAACCATCGCCATGAAGTTCTAAACTCCACCTCCCAAATCATTGGGGATATCTTTCGGGCAATCGTTTCATTGGCCCTTGCACGAGTTTTTGGCCTGGTCTCCCTTGGTTACCACTATTTTCTAAAATAGAAAATATTATAACAAAAATAAGTAAACAAGTCATGAATAAATAACTTATTCATTTTCATAATTTATACTAAAAGAATAACATATGGGATCCCTATGTAGAGATTCTTGTGTGCATATTTGTACTTAGTCACATGCTAGAGGTTTTATCTAGGGTTCACTAATACTAATTCCCAAATTAACTAAACCTTTCCTCTGATACCAACTATAGCTACACAACCTTTTATTAAATTACTATAAATTATTTTAAGATTAAAAAAATAACAGTATTAAAAATAGAGGATCCAAATGTTTAGTTTCTTGGGAAAACTAGGACCGTACATAGCAATTACATCATCAAACATAAACATTTATTTAATTTCTTCTTCTCTTTCTTGTTATTGGAACTTGACCTCTCCTTAGTAAATGTAGCCACCTGAGGATACACATAAAAATGGGTGATCTAAAATCTTAGTAAGAGGATATATAAGAACAATATAGCATTGGGTGAGCATAATCATAACATGGGAACAATATCATGAGAAGAAGCTTAAATAAAATACTACAAGTGTGGTAATGCATAAAAATGAAGCATCATGTCTTAGTCGTTAAATACCACACATAATTGTGAAAAAAGCTAGAATATTCTCCAAATAATTTCACATTTACTCATGAGATTCATCACTTTACCCAATGAATTTATGCAATGTATAATTCAAGGCACACCCGTCACATTCAAACATTCATATTGCGCTATATAATTCCGGGTGAACCCATCCCATCATAATATTATCGTTATCATGCATGACACATAGAAAATATATCAATAACGATCATTACTAACTCATGTAAGGGAATGTGTTTCATATCATAATAACACATAAATAAACATTGGGTTCCCAAAACAGAGAGGGAATAACATTCTTGATACAAGAACCATCAACCTTGAATGAGAAGTAAAAGGTGGGTTCTTAAAAGAAGAGTTATTTTTCAAAAAAAAATTGTTTGACATAAACAATATTGGTAAATATTTATATCCCATAAAAGAAATAAAATGAAGAAAAAATTATTTTTTAGGAGTAATCATATCAAAAATGGAGTGAAAGAGGGAGAACCCGAAGGATGGAATTTGGGTTCGAGAATTTCCCCTTACCTTGTATCTGAACGCTTCCTTCTATTTAATGTCCTGTATAATGACATTATATTAATTAATTAGGAATTATAGAACCTTATATACATTAACAGAGTTCATTTTGGTTTCATTATGTAGTTTTATGTTCCTTTGTATGACTTATAGAGTTTAAACACATTGTTCGGGGATGTTCGTTTTTATGGTTTTTCTTGGGTGGTTCACTTGTATTCATAAATTGATGTTCGGGTAGAACTTGAGTAAACATCCAGAACTTATAATACATGTTATTAATGACATTAAATAATTTGAGATGATATTATAATGATTTATATTATATACAGTGTGGATGAATCATTAGATAAAAATTAAATGATGATTGTTTTGGTTAATTTGGGTGGTTTTTCGATCACAACGAACATGTTTTAATTTATCAGTTAGTAATATGTACATAAGTTATTTTCAGAACCTTAAATAGGACATAATACATATAACATATTCTGTTTAAACCCCAAAAATGGTCTTATGAATAGATATGAAGGTATTAATGGAAGAAGAAGACATGTCGTTTTTGAAGGTGATAAATTAACACCTCACGAACAACGTTCTCTTTAATAAAATAAAAATTAGAGGAGAGAGGGGGTGGATGATATAATATCCCATCAGTATCATAAAATTCTAGTATATTTATGTTACTAGAGTTAACATACCATTTGTACAAAGATAGTTTGGGAGTTAATAAGAAAATAACTTGAAATTGAAAGGGAATTAAAGGAGAAGAGGGAGAGAAATTACCACTTGAATCCTCCTCCTGAGATCCTCCTTAAGGGCCTAAGCATGGTCTTTTGATGAGACCATCAGCTCTTGGACGTGGGGAAGGGGATAAGGAAGATGATTGGGAATAGTTTATTCAAGTATTCAAACTTTTTAGGTGTGAGGAAATGAGGGTGTGAAGGGTGCTATTTATAGTGGAGGGGAGAGGGGTATCCTCAATATAAAATTCAGTAGTTTATTAATTTCCCCTAAAACAAGGAATAGAGAGTCTATTATGACCAATAATAGTAATTTTATAATGTAATCCAGAACCAAGTGGGCTTACATCATCATAACATCACACATGACTCTATAATTAGCATATTTGGCTTATTTTGGTAAATTCCGGTATTTCACTATTCATAAAAAATTCAAGTATTTCAGAAAAATCACATAAATTTACCCCAACCATTTTTCAATGTGTAGAATCCCAAAATGAATTCCATTTTTCATAAAAGCTTCTAAATATGATTAATTTAATATTTAATTAAAATAATATTTTATCATTAAAAAAATAGTTTTAAAACATTCATTTACATATTCTAAAATATAGGTACATCATACATTCACTTGAATATTATTTTTATACTATCATAGGTAAGGCTACTATTCATTATGGTATATAACTATTCATAAGGGTATGTTACTATTCATAAGGGTAGGTTACTATTCACCAATTTTTTTTTGTTTTATTAGACTCCAAAAATCATCTTGAACACAACCGTGTATGTCAGATTTTCACAATTGCAAATACAAAAGTGACAAACGTTTGTTTAAAGGTCACTTAGCACTTAGTAGTTCATTATGTTGAGTTTTCATGTAATTTTATGACTTAATTAAAATAAGGGAATTTCCATTGAAAAACTATGGGTCGTCACAATCTACATATCAATTTTATGATCATTCATTCATGGGGTTTATGTTTCAAAAGTTACAAAATCGGTAAAGTAATTTTGCCTCAATTTTCATTATTTGAGACACAAGTTTTGTTATGCGCCTGCGATATTTTATGATGTGTAAATATGACAATTTTACATGTTATATTATGAATATACTTATTTTTAGGATATTTTAAGCATTATTTAATTTAATTTTCCTATATGGGTAGTGTGATTCAAAGTTACCAAGTGGTAATAATCTATTCAAACAATATCATTGTTTATCAGGATTATTTATGATTATGGTTCTGTTGATGAAATTTTATGATCCATATCTCAATAAATCTCATTAATTATATTATTCTATGTTAATTCCTGATATCTTCATGTATTAGTACGGTTTTCCCATGCTTTTTTTCTTAGGATAATTAAGAAAATGTTTTGGAGATAATGTTTTTATGAAAATATGGCCTCATTTCCCATTTCAGCTTGAAATCTATTTATTTAAAAAAATTAAAAATATTTTTAAACAAATATTTATAGATCATTTTCACGTAAAATGGAATTTAATTTTTTTATATGTTTTCAAAACCATTTTCAAATAAAAAGGTTCTCATCATGTTTTCAAGTATCCTTAATATGTGTTCAAAGAAAAAGGTTTTCAAAATTATTTTTGTTTTAAAATGAATTTTTCAAATAATAAAGGATATTTTAATCAATAAATGGTTTTAAAGTATCATTACAAATTATTTTCCATCTAATATGACATCTATTGGTGTTAATCATTCCTTTTTTGTGAAATTATCCAATATTTCTATTCATATTCTTTCATTAAATAGTTTGTGTTTTTATGGAATAATGTTTATGAAACCTATTTCCCTTTTTCAAGTTTATATGTCTATGAAAACCATTTATTTTTCATGGGTTATATGATTATGAAACCTACTTCTTATCATGGTTTTTCCTTTGATGAAATGATTATGGAACCTATTATTTTTTTCACAGGTTATGACATGATTACATGTTTATGATACCCATTTCATTTTTTGGGTTATGATATGATTATTTATGATCCTATAGATAAAATATTCATTATTTCTTAATTAGATGGTAGAGACCTATATATCCCTCCAATTAATTGGCTAATGATTTATATCTCATGATATAGTCATCGTTGGAATGGGGAAAATACTTGGTTTAGTAAAGGACTTTGTTTGCTACGATAGTCTTGGGAGTAAACCTTACTACTAATATGGTCATGGGAGTGATCCATGACTACCAAGATGGTATAGTGAGTAAAACCATAGTACTAATATGTCCCTGTTAGTGATTTCTTGACTACTATGGAAATCAATTTATATTCTTATGTGTTTGGAAAAAATCTATGTCTTATTCCTATGTTATAATTGCATGGATTATGGTCTTGATTCCCTTATGATTCATGTCTTATTAACATTCAATATTTATGTCATGATTAATTTTTAAGATCCTTTTATGCAGATGATGACCTTCTAATGTCATTATCACATTCAAATACCCTTATGTTCAATTTTATACTTACATATCTCGTTTTTTTACCCTTTCTTACCATTTGTGCTCACCCCTTTTTATGTTTCCTTTCCCCAGGTTATGAAGATATGTATTCTGTAAGATATATATAACTAGGTTTCTAGTCATGCATAAACTAGTGGTAAATAACGTAGCTCACTTATGTAATAGTTTTTATGATTCCATTTTTTTAAAGGAACTAGACTAATACAATCTTTGGGCGTCTGTTTGTGTAACGTATTAAGTATTATGCAAAAATGATATAATGTTATTGTTTGAAAAGTGAGGGTATCTATATAATAAGTATAAGTTTATATATATTTTTAAATGTAATAGATACCATTATTATGTTATATGTAATGGGATGTTAAGATCATTAAGGGTATTTATGGTAATACAATCCTTAGGTTTTGTGTATGTTTTAGTGAAAATGTTATTTTAAGAGGAATGAATATATGTTTTATGAAAATAATTTGAATTTTATTGACAACATTTATGGTTAAGATGATATTTTATGTTGAGTTAATTATGGTTATTTGGGATAAAATGGTGATTGAATTTTGGGAACATATGATCTATCATTTAGAAAACCGTGGGATTAAAAACTGATTTCATGATAAAGGGATTAATTTTTTTAGATAAATTCACTATTTTGGGAACCTTATATGATTAAGGTAAACAAAAATATATTTTGGATTTTAGTGGAGATTATTTTAATAATTAAGGATAAATTATCTATGATTTTATTTAATATTTTTTTTTGATTCGGTGTATTTATGGAAAATTGTCATATTTTAGAGATTATATTACTTGTTCATATTCATTTTTTATTTGTAACATTAGATTTGATTGAAGTTATTTAAAGATAATGTTTATGTTTATCTTTGAAGAATACGTGATAAAATATTTCAATTTTTGGGTGTTTAACTTGGTAGAAAATTTTGAAGAGTTTTAAGGTTAGTTATTTATGGAATTATTAAACATTAACATTGAAAGTTATTGTTTTGGCTTCAGATATGAATGTATTACTTCTTAAAATGAACGCTTATTTATATTGGATATTATCATATCTTGTTCCAATAATTTTTTTGGTTAATCGATGGAATCGAGGGGAATAACTCTTCATCCTTTGGTAAATATTGTGATCCCTTGAATGTTAATTTTAGTGCTTTAGGCATTCAAAATTCATCTTGAATATTAACCTCTTAGAGTAAGAGAAGAGATAGAAGTGTAAATTGATCAAATCAAAACCAAATTATGAAATTGTACTTGTGAAATGGAAATAAATTATGTAAGTATATTATCTCATGTTTTTTGTCTTGATAGTAATAGAATACATCAAATCTAAGAAAAGAATATTGAAATAAAAAATTTATCCATTTACCATCATTTTTGATGAATTTATGGTCTTCTTTATCCCTTAATTATTTTTGTTTTTATGGTCGTTACCTTTCTCATGTCAAAGTTCTATATCACTCTCTATTATTCATTGGGAATTATTTTTCTCTTCCATGTTTATATTTTATATTTATTCAAATGTTATTTTTATTTCGGAACCTAATTGTGTGTTATTCCAGGTGACCATCATATTTCATTTCTCCTCTTTTCAAAGTGATTTTTTATTATCTATTTTTACAATTAGGGTTTTCGAAAAATGTATTTTTAAAATATTAAAAACTATTTTCCTTTCATGATTTTCTATTTTATTCAAACCCTAGGAATTGATTCTGAATATTTGTTAAACCCTTCCTTCATTGTACATGAGATAAAATTTTGAGGATGAAATTTATTTAAGGGGGTATAATTTAAGACCTAAATATTTTAGAATGTATTATATTTAAATAATACTACATTGGATAATTTTCCTTATACACAATGCAGTTCAAAAATGAATGATGAAATAGTATAGAAATATTATTACATAAATATAACTAATAAAACCTATCTATTGGTTGATCTAGTATAAATTATAATGACCATATTATGAATGTAATGAAAAAAGATTTTGGTATATATATATATATCCTTTAAGTTCAATAACATTATTCACACGTACTTCAATAAATATTTTCATATGTTAATAAATTAATTTGATCAACTATAAAATATTATGACATATCAATATATTATCAAATATTTTTAAAATCATTCAATTCAAATGTTTTTATAAAATAGTATTATAAACTCTTAATGATTAAAAACACATTTGGTCGATAAAAGTGTTTTATCAATATATTGTATTTATTCAATTAAATGTTAAATATATAATTTTTTAAAAAATATAATTTGATAAATTTATATTTATTATTTAATTTATAATTTCAAAATTTTATTTAGTATATTTTTTTTATCATATTCTGAAAATACTGATTTTAATTAAGAAATTTTGATTTTTATGAAAATTGAATTTGTCATGAACTTATCAAAATATGTGAATGCCCTAAAATATCATAAAACCATTTAAGTGATTAAATATAATATTAATTAATAACATTATTAATTTTATAATATCATTTAAACTTTAAAACCCATGGCCAACATTTTTAGAACTTAAATAAATGTTTCTTTAATAAATAAAAGTCACTTATGCCTTTTATTTTAATTAATTTATATTTTGGAAGAAAATTATGTATTGATTTTAATGTCACAAAATATTCATTTTTTTATAATAAATCAATTACTATCATTAAAATCAATAACCATAAAAAATATATATTATGCATAAGTTTAAAGTTTAAAATACTGTTATTTTTTAAAAGATAGAAGTTATGTGTATTTTATTTAAAATCATAATTTCTTATATTTATGAAATTAATTAGATTAAATATAGGATATGATTTTATTATTCATGTAAAACATTGTTCTTAAGCTCCCTATTTTTATTTTTAGTAATAAAATATTGAAATAATTAATATTAATTAAGAGTAATAGGTGTTTCAAGGACAATTCTAAAGTGTCTTGAAATTTTATAACTTTACATGACTTTTAGGCCTTATATAAATCCATTTTAGATTGTAAATTCTTTCCTATATGTCTAACCAACAATACCACACCTAACTCACCTAACATTCATTCACTTCCATTATTAACCCTTACCTAACATTCTTTTCCATGGAATGTGCCCTTTTCTTAACTTATAAAAGGATACCACTTCCACACAATCCATACTTTAGCTAACATTTGAATTACTCTTCAAAATCTTCCCCAATTTACTCTCCAATAAGTATATTACAATACATAAATCATATAGTCACCATAATATATCCAAACTAATCCATTTTCAATAATACTTTATAGATAACATTCAAAGTCTCGATGAAGGTATCACATCATTCTTAACTGTTCTTTCTCATTCATTATAAATTTTACCACCAAGAATATCTTCTATAAAATAGAGTATGATAACATAAGTATTAGTCATATTATATTATTTTATTATACTAATTTAACATCAATTTATTATTTCCTCCAAAACTTTTCGCAAAAAAGTTAAAGTCATGCATATGTGAAGACAACCACCTCCATGCACAATGTATACTATTTTTCATCATCTCTATGAATTTATAATTAAAAATAGTTTTCTACTGAATAAATATAATATAATATAAAATTATTATTATTTTTAAATGAGAATTTTTTTTACATTCTACCTCCATCTTATTTTAGTGAAAATAAAATTGTTGATTGTGTGTATGTGCAAATTACCACTTATACGTTGTGGTGCATTTTTCATTCCATTACTACCAACCGTTGATTAATTTTAAAAAATATATATTTTTATGTAAAAAAATTATATTAAATACAATATTTATATTATATATGTAATTAATATATTTTTAAAATAAACTTAACAATGGTAAACATGCCAAGAGATTCACATAAAAATCAATCGAACTACCTTGAGTAACCAACATAAGTGGAAATGATTTAAAAAATATGAAAATATCATGATAAGTAAAAATTGGGAAATTAATTATAGATGAAAATTTCCTTATTAATATTTTTATTTAAATGAATTTAAATATACTAGAACATAATTACAAGTTCATAATGATTTCAGGCATAAATTTATGGGTTTTTTTATTTTCTTCATTGAGACATGTCATAATATTATATACCAATTTATTATTTCTATCGTGTATATAATTTACAGGAATTTATATTGGAATAATATATGAATTAATTAATGTGAATTATATAACCATTTTAATTTCAAGATTCCAGTTACGTTTTAATAAAAAACTACTAAAGACGAAAGGGTTTCATCTCAAAACCTCTTTCTTTGAGACACACGTTCTTTTATGTGCCTAATTTATTTTTAATGGTGTATAAACTTATAATTGGATATTTAATATCATTTATTATCCTTATTCATGGTATTCTAACCTCATAATCATGATCACTTTATTAAATTGTGTTTTCATTAGAATTTTCTTAAGATGTGAGCGATTTTTCATCTCAAAAACCCTTTGTTGAATCAGGTTTTACATTATACACTAATCTACTTTTACATGGTGTATATGATGCATAATTGTAATGTTACCATGAAATATATTTTATACATGGTATTTTAGGTTCATTATAACAATATTTCTTCTTCAAGAGTTTTCATAAAAAATATACTCATGTTGTAATTATTTTATCGACCCAAGTCCTTTTCCCCATGATTCATGAAATCTCTTATTGATTTTGATCTTCCAAGACACTGATTCTTAACATTATCTCTAAAAATGGTTGATTTTATTTTCATAACGAGATATTATATATATTTTTCAATACCCCCTTTTATGAAATTTCTCCTCAAATAAAATTACATTGTTTATA
The DNA here is from genome assembly GCA_963277665.1 of Viscum album. Taxonomy (NCBI): domain Eukaryota; kingdom Viridiplantae; phylum Streptophyta; class Magnoliopsida; order Santalales; family Viscaceae; genus Viscum; species Viscum album. The sequence goes on along the minus strand of OY728133.1, from coordinate 183,620,852 downwards.
AGAATTACTCCTAGAATTTTTAATGGGTATTTCTCTTCCATGTCTATGTTTTTTCTAACAGAAGTATGATCAATAACTTAAATATGTTTCATCTATAGTGACCTTAATTTTTCCATTCATTTATTTTCAAATCAAAATTTCCTTATTATTTTACTATATGGGATTTACTAAATGTTTTTAATGGAATTTCAATGTTTTTTGTAAAATTCGTTTTCAAAACCATTATCTTCTGAAGTAATGTTTCAAAATGTTCCAAAATACCTTCTTTCCAAATTAATATAAAAATATCATTTTAATCTACATTGAATTTATTAAAAAAATTATATTCTAAATCTTTCTATATGGTTCATTTTTGACCAAAAATGACTCTCTTTTACACATTTCTATGTGAGCATATCTTTCTACCACCTTTGACATTTTATAGGAGACTTACTCTACATTCTTTAAAGTTTTCAAAAACTAAAATTATTATTCTTGTAGTTTAACAAAATATTCCACCTAAAATTTTTTAAAAGGTAAGGTAAATTCATATTTTCTAAATAATTTTCCTTATGGTTCTGTTATTATTCTTTCTATATGGGGTATTCCTGATCAAGGGAATTCTTAAAGTGATACCACCACCTTCTTTATATGGATGGATTATGAAATTCTATTTTACATATATGGGGTAATAAATCGCTTATTTTTTATTTCCTAATAATCCTCTTTCATATGAATTATTTTCTTCCAATTCCTTTCTTATGTGAATTACCTATGATCTATTACAAGATTGAAGGTTGTTTACCCATTTTCCCAATACATTAATTGATTAGGGATATTATTGTCTAAACTGTAAACCCTTTTCATATTCATCAAAAGTATAATATGATTAATCATATTTAATGTGTTTTATTTACCTATAATTGATTCCTAAGTTTAATGTATTCCCATTTATTTTCCATGAGTTATCCTGTTATGATTATTGATAGAATTGTAAAGGATTTATTTATATGACTCTATTTTAATGATATAAAACCCATTTTATTTTATTATGTTCTTATAATATATTGATTGTAACCATGTGTAAAACAAATCTATTATTTTCATTAATGTGATATATGGTATTGAAATTATAAATCCCTCTACTGCATTGGGTAATGTTTTCATCCCATGAGATATCATGGTGAGTGGGAAGTGACGCTAGAAAACTATGTTGGGTGGATAGTTATCCTAGCCAACTATTTTATGTTAACAAGGTATGGATCCTTGAATTATGCTTATGATTCAATGTTTTATGTAGTTTCCACATATCCTATTCTACCATGTTCTTATGTTATGATCACTATTTAATCCATTTTCATATGATATCATCTCATTATTTCATGATTCCATGTGTATGATCATCCTTATTATGATATCATGTTATACCTAATGGATCTCATGTTATTATTTATTACGTTTACACTTACTAAGAATTAGATATCAACCCTTATCATGTTTCCCATTAACCATGTTATGAAAGGGAGTATTTTTTTTCTAAACCTTTAAAAGTATCTTATGTAGAAAATTTATGGGTGATATTTATGAATCATTATAAATTTATTAGAATATTTTTTTGTGGGAATAATGAATTTTCATTTAATGAGAAGACATTATATTTATTATTTAACGAATTATCCTAATTCTATTGAACTCTAAACTAAAAGGTCCTCATATTGTAAATGTGTGAAATATATTCTAATCATATATGTGTATCAAATCTAGTGTTGTAATTATGTGTTATCGGCACCTGATCTGAGATCATGGGTCTAGGGTTGTTAAAATTGTTATTAAATGAGTGTTTAGATAACTTTAGAGGTTATGATGATATTGGTTGAGTATTATTGAATATTTAGTAATTAAAACAAGGGTTTATGGGTTATGTATGATCTTAGTTTCAATGGTATAGATAAATAGTTAGGTTGGAAGTGTAGAATATCATATGTTGTATGGGGATTATAATAAGAGTAATATTTTGAATACCTAGTCATAAGTATAAGTGTATGAGAACCTCATAAAATTTTGTTAATGTATATATTATGTGGTTTTCCTAGCAATTAAATACTTTTCTAAATATTGGAAAGTGGACACGGTTTTGGAAGAGATGAAAATAGAGGTAATAACCCCAAAAGTGTTGGTAAGGTATATCATAGTCATCATTATAGGGCATAATGAATAGTCCCTAGCTCTTCTCCTATCTAAATACTCTCAAGCGATATTCTTGGGTTAATTCATATTTTATTTAAAAATCATTGTGGATGATTTTTTGATGTCTTGGTATCAGTTCACTCTTGAGTAATCGAACTCCATCATCCATATGGCTTCATGTGTGCCTCCTCATACAGCAGTGGGTGATGAATAGTAGTGAGGGACTAGGGTGTATCTGTGGGGAGCCTATTACCTTATGTTAGAGTGGATCATAGAAGTAAAATATATAGATAAAAAATAGAAGAGTAATAACAATAAATAAAGAAGTGGAAACAGAGATAATCATCCAATAAATAAGTAATCATAAAAATTTACAAACTATATCATATACAAAGGATGATATAATTTATTTCTATACAAATTGGGAAACATATATACATGGAAGTAGGTAGTCGGTGATGAATAATACATGATATAAAAATGAATCAAAATGAGAAAAAATATATCCAAGCATCCTGAGCTCTGGCTCAGACATCTGCTACCTAGTTCCCATACTAATGTAATAAAGGTGTCTATATTAGGATACTTCCCTTTATCCATGCATATGATCATATAATCCACCTAGGTACAAATGATGACCCAGATAGGGTCGGAGATAAATATCAGTAGGACAACACCAACAGTGACTATACAAATCCAGTATTTTAGTATAAATTGTAACAGTGTGTAGTTATATAAAAGAAAGGAAATAATATATAAGGGTCTCATGACTACTTTATTCTCAGCTAGTGTCATTGAAAATATGACCACTTAATTAATTAATATTCAATTTATAATAAGGAATTAATTTATTTAAGGTTAAATAGTATTGTAAAAGGAAATAATCATAATCATAATAACAGAGGATCTAAGGTGTAACCAAGTCATCCATGTCCTCGTGGCTCAAGAGGGGTTTTGAGTGTAATCCATGGGGTACACCCAAGTCATTCCAATATAAAAGAATCTAACCAAGTTTATGGATATCATCTATAGTAATACCTAACTAATCAGGACAATGTCCAATGGGGTGAAACCATGGTGTTTCATGTCTATAAAAATCAATCTAAATCTAAGGAGGGTATCCAAGGCATTCTAATATCCAGATAAGTTTTAGGTGAATCATTGGTACAATTTCTAGGAATTCACATAATAAGACAAAGACTTGATTCCATATTGGTTATATTCAATGGAAATCAATTAAATGAATCAATATAGTGTACTCTGAGTGCTTAATTTATTCTCTCAGGGATCCAAGGCTATCTCAAGTATGACCATACCTATAAATATGAAAAGGTACAAATTATGTAGGCACCTTAAACATTAATTATATCATAAATCATTTCATTCCATGTAATACTCATGACATTTAATAATTTAATAGGTTTATTCCCTTACCTTTCATTAAACATGATAATTTTATTTAATAAAATGAAACCAATATCAATTCATGTTTCAAAACTAAGTGTCAAGTGATATTTATACTCATTAACCTACCATTTAACAATTTATAATACATTAATTTGGATTAAAGTACTTACCTTATCAAAGTTCAAATATATCACACCCAAATTGTGTCCTATATAAGCCTATAATGGGTCACTAAAAGAATATTAAAGAACACTCCCAACTTGGGGTAGTTAAAATTGATAACCTAACCTTAAATTTTGTTAATAGGTGATAATAGGGTATTAGAATACCATGTAGATAATTATAATTAGAGAAAATAAATTTTAATAATCAATGCTTGGTGAAACTGGTGTTTGTATAATGAAAGTAATTTAAAAATTGAAATAACTTTAGTGAAAATTCCTAGACCACCTGCTTTATGCTTGTTGTAGATGAATATTCTAGTATCAACCCTTTGTTCGGACTAGATCAGAAGAAAATAGAACAACAAAAAAATGTCCTGAAAATAGGGAATATTATCTTGCACCAAAATAACATCATCACTAGAAATAAAAATTATTAAAGTATTATAAAGAGTGTAGATCATACCTATAATAATTCAATGAGATAAATGGATCTTGATTCTGAGGTCGAACGGATAATATTTCAATGAACCTAGGTAGATACCATGTCATTTGCTTTCAACAAAGGAAGAGTATGATGAAAATTATGCTAGGAATAAGAAGTAAATAGGTGGTTTAGGTTATAATTATATTAAGGTAAAATTTTTAATTTTAACCCTCCTTTAAAGGGTTCATAGTTTGGCTACATAGTGGTCTAAACTGTGCACCATCAATGCATGGATTATTGTACAAGGAAGGGACTCGCATGGTTTATGCACATTATTTGAAAAAATGTTCTTAAACCATGTCGTTTTCCTCTATTAAAAACTAATGAATTTATTTATAATCAATTCACATGGGTCACATGATTAAAAAAACATTAATCCATCTTCTATGCATTAAACGCCTTATACGGTTTCATCAAACCATGTGAACTAGGATGGATGGTTTCTTCTAACTGTGAGGCCTAGCTGTTTCTACTACCAGTTAGGGTTCCAGGCTCCCAAAAAGCCCCAAACACACTTGTTTACAGTGTGAACTCATTAGTAATTCATATTAGGTCCACAAAAAATAATTAAACTGAAAACAAAATATCCATATCTCAAGAAAAAGATGTCTTCTTACAGTCTTCCCCTCTTAAAGTAACTTGTCCCCAAGTAAACCTTCAACTTATTCCTGAACATCAACTAAGAATAAAATTAGAAACAAAGCACGTATTTCAGTTTCATGGTAACACCTTAATATTTTTTAATTATTATTATTTTAATTAATTTATACTTTGGATATTTTTCATTTCATGTAACACTAAAAGTAGTTTATTTTATATTAAATCACTATTTTTGAATTGTTTTATACGCAACACCAAGTTATTCATGCACTATACATGACACAAATTTTAGTTTTCTCAACATAGAACACAATTTTTATATTGTGACTTGTAATAAATTACACACAACACCGAATTGGAATATGCAATATGCAATAGTGACTTGTCGTACATTATACGCAACAAGGTTGTTTCTACGAAACATCATTGTATTTTTATAATTATTTAAATGAGATAATTATTACCTAGCCCTTAAACATAGTAATATTAATAGTAATAAATAATTTTCCAATAATTTTATAGTTTTTTAATATAAATAAAACATATTGATAAAAAATGTATGATTTTTGTAATGTCCTTATAGGTTTAATAATATAGTTTTCTCGAATGAACTGTTTTTGATGTCCTTCTATGAAAACTAATAAAACTAATTTTAGAACCATTTTGAAATTTTATTTCAGAAAATAAACTATATTTTTTAATTTATAACATTGAAATTATCTAAGGGGGAAATTTTCGGATTTTTCTAAGAAAATTCATTTTTTGATTAATAGTGAAAAATGCAAGAATTTAATTCAAAACTATTATTTCAGTTAATTTATTTACAATGTTAAATTATATTTTAATTTTTTTTAAAAGTTAAATCAAATTATATTTTTATAAATTAAATAATTTTAGTTAATTGTAACTAATTTCATATTGAAATTGGATATAAAAATGTAGCAAACTTTTGATCATTTTTACTTTAAAACCCCGCATTGTCGACCCGACTGTAGGTTTATTTTAAATTAATTTCTGCTACTTCTATGATTTTAATTTAAAAAAATGGATTTAATATTTTTAATATTATTAATTTGTAATTTCTAATAATATCAACATTGTTTTTGACCAAACATATTAGTGAAAATAATTAAAATTAATTAGATCAATTAGGGTAAAATTATGCTTAATTAAGGACTAAACCTTAAATTTAAGACCCAAAAAGACCTATATAATTTTCCAAAATAAAATTTAAGGAAATATTTTTAAAATATAATCAATTTTATTTTATTTTTATTATTATTTTATCCACTTGCAACCTGAAAAATGTAGGTGGATTTCCCTGTTCAAATATTTACAAGAGTGTCACTCCTCCATCCCTATAAAAGGTCACCAACTCTCCCTCTTCTTTACACATCTCAAACCACATAGGTTCAGAACATTTATTCCCAATTAAATTTCCAAAATCCCCTCATTACCCCTTTAATAATTCCTTTTTTTGTAATGTCTTCCCTGGATTCATGTTCGCACAAAAAAAAGGAGTTACCTAATTAAGAGCCAACGCCTTCTCTTAAGATCGTTTCGTTTATTTTCCTTCTTCACCCACTACACTCTATTTATTATATTATTTTATAAAAAACCATTGTCCTAAATATAATAGATTTATTTTATTCTATGTTTTCTACCTACACTTACACACATCTCAATATAATGGGTAACAAACACACTATTTACGTGTACGACGAACTTCCGCCTCACGAAAGGATGACTGTTCATTTTTTCCATTACTACCACTCATTTTGGAAATTATGATTGAAAACCAATTTTTATATATTATATATTATATTTATTATATCTTTAAGAATCTTTATTCTGTTTAAAACATATATCTTTTACATTCCATTTGGAATAAATATGATAATTTCGTTTGAGGAAATGTGGACTATCGCCCCCTCAAAGCGATGTGATTCTCTCACACACTGCATGAAATGTATTAAATAAGGGTTTAGTGAACATATATGATATATATTTTATAATAATTCTACTATAATAATTATATATATACATATATATACACATATTTCATTTTACTGCTTTCTTTTAATACAACAATAAAATGAAAACAGTGTTCATACGTACGTACGGCTTACCGTCTCAATGAACTGTGTATTTCATTTCCAAATTCTATATTATATAGATTATTATAACCCAAAAATACTGAATATTAATGATATTTATATCATGTTTTACATTATTTAATCATTATATAAGTATAAGACCAGATATATAACAAATTAATACACATGCAAAGAACAAAGCGAATATAACTGGAAGTAAAATCCTAACGTAAGAATGTTAAAAAGAGGGTAATATATGGTCATGATAAAACCATATAAGTTATTATATATAATAATATAGTTATTTAAAATATTATAAAAATTTATATTTACTATAATGTTTTTTAACAAGTACGATGAGAGTCAAGACACAATGTAAAGGGATTTTATCTCACTTTTTATTTTTGTTAAATACATGCTTTATTAACCACCCACTCCTTTTGTGTTGTGTGTATACTACCCCTAGATTTATTTAATTATTATTATACTTAAATTTATTGGTATTTACATATCCATTCTATGATCTTTATTTTAAGTGATTTATGTTTCAAAAGTTTCCAAATTGGTAAAATAGTTTTGTCTCAATTTTCCTTCTTTGAGACACATGTTGTTTATGAACCTAAATACTTTTAGAGGTGCATATACTTATATTTTAAATGTTATATCAATAATATTCTTATTTTAATGATATTTTCCGATTCATGTAATTTTAGTTCTTACAGGGAGAGTATTATCCTAAATTTCCAAGTGATAAGAGTTTTCTAAAATAATCTCATTGCTTTTCCAGATTGTTTATGCTTATGCTTCCTTTGATGAAATATTATAACCCATATCTCAAAAAAAATTATGAATTTTATTATCCTATACTTATTCATGATATATTAATTTTATTGTTCCATTTTTATACTCTTTGGTACATAAGTTAGTTAATAAAGTGTTTTAAGAAAGCCTGGCTTTACCCTCTCTTCGGTGTAAAATATATGTTCCTTCAAAACCATGTTTTTTAAAAACAATTACAAGATTATTTTTCCAATATCCTATAATATTTAAAATATATTTTTAAACTTTAATATTTTACCAATATCTTAAAATGAAACTTTTTATCTCATTATAAATAAGTAATTTTGATAACCTTTTTACTGTGTAAAAAGAATATTCTTTTTACCTCATACGACATGTATGGATTTACCTACCGTCATTTCATTGAAGCTTCCATTTCATTTTTAAATGGATAATTTTTAAGAAAATGTTTCTAAAAAGTAATTTTCAATGAATGTTTTTTTCAAAAATGTTTTCAGGAGTCTTTAATATGTTTTCATGGAAAATTGTTTCAAAATGTTTTCAATCATTATTTACAAGTTTTTAAATTATTTTAAATGAATTATTTTTAAAATAAATTTCAATATTCTTTCATATTTTTTCAAGTAAAAATGTTTTAAAAAAAATTCAATCTTTAATTATAATTTTTCAGTGCTATTTCAAAGAAAAAGGTTTTTAAAATTTTTTGAATCTTATTTTATAAGTCTTCAAGGAAAAAAATACAATATTTTTTCATGAATTCTTTATATGTTTTCAAGGTATTTTCTTAGAGAATGATTTCCAAATGGTTTTATGTATTAAAAATTATTTTTCAAATAATAACAGATATTTTACTCAATAATTTTTTTAAAATATATTTCAAAATTATTTTCTATCTAATATGATATCCATTGAATTTACTCATGCCTTACAAGGAGATGATCTAAAGGTTCCATTCATATTCTTTCTATGAATGGTTTATGCTTAATGTCGAGGTCATTATGAAACATATTTATCTTTTAGGGGTTTTATGTTTACAAAAAAATTCTCTTTCATAGGTTATTATTTTGATGAAATGATTGTGAAACATGTATCTTTTTTCCTATGTTATGATATGTTTACATGTTTATGATATGCATTTCATTGCAAGGGTTATGGTATGATTTTTTATGATTTCGTGGAACATGAATGTATGATTCAATTATTATATGGGTGGGACCTATATCTCCCTCCAATTTATTGGGTAAATATTTATATCTCATGATATAGACATGTGCGGAAAAATAAATGAACTCGGTTTAATATTACTGGGAAAAAACGGGAGAAAACATGGTTCTGTATTATAGGGACGGAATGGGAAATGAAAATGGTTCAGTATTATAGGTCTAGAATGAGAAATGAACTTCGTTTAGTATTACAGGTCTATAAATAGAAATGAACTCATTTTAGAATTAAAGGGTTGGAATGAGGAGTGAACTCAGTTATGTAATACAGGGCCGTAATGGGGTGTGGACCCAATTCAGTAAGTAAATTTTTCCACTAAGATTGTATTGGTAGTAATACCTTTACATATATATAAATTATTATATAAGTTTATGTTCCTTCCACAATTCCATGTTTTATTCCACTATTATTCTTTCATGGATTATGTGCTTTCCTGTTTTATGTTCTTTATTTCCTCCTTGTTGCTCAGATGGGCCCTTGTGGTGTGTTTCGAGGTAGATAGACCTCCTCTATGGATGTTTCAGAATTTTATTCATTCTTGGGATTTAAATAAGGTAGCTTGTGCTTAGGTCCTAAATAAGAAATCCTTCTTTATTATGTTGGCCTCTTTGGAAGACTTCATCAAGTCTTGGGATGTAAGACCTCATTCGGTCAATAGGTGGCGGTTTTAGCTCTCTTGATGGTTGATGGAGGTTCATTGATGAAGGGAATATTTGGTGGTGGTAGTGTGGATCAAGCTCCCTAGGCTTCCTATTCCTTTTCAAAACCTTGATTTTTTTGACATAATCAGTGAATTTCTTGGAGAATTCATTTGTGTTGATGACCACACACTCCATATTTAGGATTATTAAATGGATAAAATCTGTTTCTCCATAGATGTATATTCCCCTCCCCCCACCCATGTGTTGTTATGGGTTGAAATATCTGTGGAGTGGAAACAGTCTCTATTTATTCACCATATCTATTCTTTTTTATTCCAATCAACTTAATGTTCATAATATGGTAGTATGTAGGTGGGAATCATAGCTCTACTCATCCCATCAACAACGTCCCTCTTGTTCCAGTGACATTCCTTCATCTCAGGACCTCATAGCTGCTCCATCTTCTGAGTGCCCAACATTTTCATCTCGTGCTAATGATGGGGGTTTCCCTTTGGCCAACACATCATCTCAGCAGGTGGTTTATTCCCTAGTTTTTATGGATATGGTTCAGTATTGTCCATTTCCCCTATATATACCACATGTTTTCCTCCAACCTAAAAAAGGTTGGCAGGTCATCCAATCTGAATAGAAAAGAGAAATAGGTTTTTTCACTCTTTATCATGCCCTTCCACCTTCCAAATTCTTAAACTATCATATCATTATTTGGTCTTGATGTCTAATTGGTACAATGTAATTTTTCATGTGGATGATAATTTTTAATTTTTCATATTGAGTTATTCTGATGTTCAGGTTCCATCTCAATCGATAATCTATGAGGTCTGATCTTTTTCAACATCTACTTTGTATGTGGAGACCAGCAACGCTCTACCCTTTTCCCCTCCATTAACCTGGGTCTAAGGGGGTTCATCCCAGAAATACTTTTTCTAGGAAACTCCCATCAATGGGCTTTGTACATGGTCTAAATCAAAATGGGAGTTGAGGTTATCATCTTTAGTATCCTTAAAAATTACTTAAGTGCTTGGGTCTAAAACCAAGTACCCACTATTTAAATGATTCATTTGCTAATATAGAATTCTTAAGGGCTTTGATAATGGGTTAAAATTTATCTCCTTGTTTATAATAAAAGATGATCTAAATCCTCTATTATTTTTATTCTGGAACTAAGTGGAACCCAAATAGGATAAAAAAATTCCTAGAAGCTTGTTCTATCTAGTTTTTTTCATGATGCTCTTATAAATAATCATATATGTATATTTTTTTATTCTTAGACTCAAGTGAAGAAGCTATCATCCTCGAGACAGTAGATTTCCACTAAGATTATTAAAGGTAGTTAGTCTCTCTTATTTTCTTTTTTTATTCCAAATACGATGTTTGGATAGGGAATCCTTATGGGTGGAGCTGGTTTTGTTTAATCCATCCAATGATTACTGGATGGGGGGTCTACGATGAAATATTGGATCACTCAGAGAAGAAAGCTGGTGGTACTGGCTCTTTGGAATGAAGGAATGAATTTTCTACTTTTACTTTTAGTAAAAGCCTAATGGATCTAGGGTATGCATGAGACAAATACACATAGTGTAATAATTATTAAGGAAGGAGGTGAACATAGTGAATATTGTATCTGTATATGGATAATCTCCACACAGTTTAATTATTTCCAGATACAAAGATCGACAATATTTATAGATCTATCTCAGAGCACTATCGTATTCTGATTTATCATTAGCACTCTAGGAAATATTAGAGGAGATTCTATTTCTCTATTAGATGGACTTATGACCATACAGTTTTAAACACAGATTTCATAATGTGGAATAAAAAACTTAATAAATCCTCTTAGGTGGGTTTTCATAATAAACTTAGGCAGTTGAAAGTAGATTTTCTTTCATGGGGTGTAAAACATCTGACTTTGTCAGCGGGGATGGAGACCATGAAAATGTAGATGGAACATGAGAAGGAATGATTGGAGGATATATGGGATATGGATACATTAACGAATCGTATTAAAAAGAAGGCATGTTTTAGTGGTTCAATCCTTGAGGAAGAAAAACTGGATTGAGAGCGTTTCAGAGATCTGTGGTTTAAGGAGGGAGATCGCAACACTAGGTTCTTTCATCCATGTGTTAAAGAAAGGAAGTGAGATTATGGTCCCAACATGAGTATGAAAGATAGATCCTTTAGTAATGATTTAAATATAGTTTTTGTTTTGGATGAATCTAATTTAAAAACTCTTATTGGTGAATCTAACAATTTCATATAGGTTGTGTATCTCAAGGGGTCCTTTATGGTATTTGAACATATTTCTAGGGTGGTTTCAAACTTGTCAAACTGCTCTATTGGAAATATTCTAGAGGAGAAATAATTCTAGGAGGTGGTTTCATCACTCAGTACTAAGAGTGCTCACGGACATGATGGTTTCCTAAAATCATATTATGTGGAAACTTGGGATATAATCAAAGATGAGCTGGTGGGAATCATCTAGGATTTCTTCGGGGGAAGTGGGCTTCCAAGGGTATCTTGTGTGACAATGATGGTCCTTATTCCAAAGCTGTGAGACCGAATCTCCTTTAATCATTATAGACCAATCATCATGTGTAATTTCTCGTACAAGGTGTTGGCATGTATTCTCAAAAGCAGGTTAGCAACTCATATTAATAATATTGTTTTATAGGAACAACATGGTTTTATCCAAGGTATGAATATTCATGGTGCTATCGGAATGGCGCATGAGATGATAAGAGATATTAATGTTAAAAAATAGGGTTCTAATATTTCCATCATGTTTCACATGGAAAAGGATTATGATAGAATGGAATGTAGTTTTATTATCATGGTTTTGATAGTTAGGGAATTTTTTGTGTTGGTGATTGACCTCCTTTTATGATGTTATACCTCCACCTGGATTTCTATTACTATTATGGGGAAAATATGTGGTTTTTTTAAAGTTGTTTGTGACCTAAAACAAGGGTACCATTTCTCTCTAAGTCTCTTCATCCTGGAATAGGACAATCTCAGTAGATCTATGAAAAAGGGGATTACTGATAGAGCCATTCTACCCTATCTTTGCAGACCCAATATCAATGGAATTTTACATTTTCTCTTTTCATATGATGTTTTGATTTTTAATAATGGGATTAGAAGGTCCATTCAAAATCTTAACAAAGATATTGATTAATATATAAAGTGGAGTGGGTAAAATATTAACAAACAAAAAAGAAGTGTTTTCATTGCAAATAATTATCTAGAAAGAATAATTAGGTTTATTAAGGAGATATTTGGAATCGATAGGAAGGAATTTCTTATAGTATACTTGGGAGCCCCTATTGCATCAGGGAATATTTACATCCACTTTTTTGAGGGGATTCTATAAAAAATTTCTAGTCAGATCAAAAATTGTAAAAATCACATTCTCTCATCCGGGGCTCAAATTAATTTTATTATTTTAATCCTTTTGTCTATTTCAGTGCTTATAATTCCTTATCTTTGAGTTCCCAAAAGTGTTATAATAATAATGGAGAATATTTTTGTGAATTTACAATGGGATGAAAATGATGACTGCCAATTTCATTGGGATTCATGGAGTAATATTGATAAAAGTAGAGGGTGGAGGTATTAAGTTAGGGATGTGGTGGAAACTATGCATTTCATGCAATATCAACTGGTCTTGGATGTGAGGGAGGGACAATCATTGTTGAGTAATTTTATCTCTGGTAAGTATGGATATGTGATATAAGTGCCCAATGATCGATTAATAAGAGTATAGAAAAGAGTTCACGATCATTCTTAGGAACTCCAATTATGTGCATGCTAGGTTATTTTTCGAGGTGATATCAGCTGCTGGAAACATAAATGGGTGGGTTCAAGGTAGGGGTTCCCAAGATGTCTTACTCCTTTGATATCCTTTGACAAAGCTAGCCAATACCCTTTTCCCATCCAATCAACCCTTAATTTGTAGTAGTGTGAAGTGTTTTAGAAAATAACACGGACCATGGAGATGGATAGGTTAGTGTTTGTGTAATCTCCTTCTAGTTTCCTCAGTGTCAAGGAGTATTGGATTATTCACCATGGACCTATTTATAGAGATGAGTTTTGTGGTATTTTCTGGTTTTTAGAAATACCTACAAAATAATTCTTCATAGTTTGGAATATAAGATATCATTCTATTTCCATAGACAAATAAGTTCAGCAGAAGGGTATTTCTATGGCCTCTAAATGCATGTGTTTCTCAAAGACAAATGAAGAAAAAACATAGCATCTCTTTTTCTAGGGGGTGGGTGCAAGAAATATGGCCGGGACTTAATGATTTTTTTGGATTCTATATTAATAGAAATATATGTTTGGATTTCCTTCACCCGTGGTATAATGGAACTTGTAATAATAAATTCAAGTATAACGCAGTGGATATTATGTTAGTTGTAGGGTGATATATTATCTGGAAGGTAAGTAAGAAGCTTAGGAATGAGTGAATAAATAGTTCAAATCCTTATAATGAGGTTAGATCAAGGGTTTGGTAGTATATCTTGGTCAGCTTCTAAATAATTGTGAAAATTCTACGTCTATGAATGCTTTTCTCACTAGGAAGGTGCCTCCAGCCTTGTCTTGAAGGATATCTCATCAGGGGAGCTGGGTGAAGTGGAATCCTCCTAAGAATGGTATGAAACTTAACACTAATGGAACTTATTCTAATGGCCTTATAAGGGGAGAGGGTTTGGTTCATGATGTTATGGACTCAGTAGTTCTTTCTTTATCCAACAATTATGGTTATGGTAACTCTCTTATGTAAAAAATCAAAGGCATTGATCAATGGAATAATTCTCTATTTGGACCTTAATAGAATTCTAGAAATGATGGAGAAAAATTCCATGATAATATACAAATATCTTCATAGAAAGACAACCATTCCTCGGAACATAATGTATAAAATGAGAAGCATCAATATTTTACTGAGTTACAAGGTTCAGGTGAGCCTCACATGTCTTGAAGGCAACAAGGTAGAGTATTATTTGGATTCTAGGTTTATGTATCATGATTTTTATTCTAATTTTACTCTTTTTTAATTGTATAGGGTCTCTTCTCTCAGAGTGTGTGAACATTGTGAGAGGGTCTTCTCTTGTCTTTTACTTTTTTCATCCACCATGATGTTTTTGGATTTTTTTGTAGCCTAAAATTAATAAATTACTACATTCATCCAGCCCAAAAATGTTATGTAATGTCTATGTATGAAAAGAGACAGTCACTATAGTTCGAATCAATGAAATGGTTTAGTTAACCTTTATAATATAGGATGATAAAACCTTAGTGATAACCCAAATGACATGTCTATGTATAAGTCTAATGATAAAGAGAAGCATAGGAAAATTTCCTAAAATTTTGGTAAAGGATAAAGTGTGTGGTTTCCTAGAAATGAATCTCTATCTAGACACTAAAAATGGATGTGGCTCTCCAATTGATTTACCTGGGTGTAACAATTCCGAAAAAATGTTATGGTCCTGACTTGGGGTAATATGGTACAAGAAAATGGTCTTCTCTGCACACCTGGTTTGACACTCTCGGTGGATATTCTTTGGGAATTCACAAACTCTTCACAAACAATCATAAAAGATTTAAATATTTTTTGTCAATGAATAACATGGGATAAACATATGGTGTCATATATTAAGAAATTTTTCATGATTTATACATCATATAAGTAATTATTTTCAGGACTATGAGGCTTCTTTTTAGGATAAGTAATGGTCACACTTTGCTTTTGATTTTAGTCAATGGAGGGAATCGGAAGGAACTGGATGAATTTTGAAAGTGGTGGATAATTTTTGGATGAGCGATCAAGTGGGATGATCACTTGAGTTAATGATTTTTTGATCATTACTAATTAGTTTTCATGGAACATGATTAAGAATGTGTACCTTAACCAACTCTTGTACTCACCAAGGATGATAGAGGAGTTCACTAAGAGTTTAGGTAACGGAGACCATGAAGGAAAGAATATTTGGTTTCCTTTGTGTCAAGAATGTGTAAATAATCACCTAAGTTAATGTATTAGATGAAAAAGAATATGTTTTGACTATGGAAGAAAATAAAATAGATCAAGTGACTATAAGGGAAAATGATGAGCTCGATTAATGAAAAGGATGAGAATATGGACTCCCTAATAGATCATCAAAGATTAAGTGTTTAAGTGTGGAATAAATGGTCATTATGCAACTAAATGTACCAAGAGGAAAGATTCTGAATATGATCAGCAAGGTATAATGAGTAATGGTTACATTTTTTATGGTGAAGAGACTATAAATAATATGTGAAAAGAAAGAGGTATTGTATAATAGGATGAGGTAGCCTTGTTAATGGAATAAGGATGAAGTAGAATAATAAATTTTATTATGTATTTGGATTCATAGATTATGTTACATGAAAGGAGAAATTTACAAGGATTTTTCAGTTAAGGTTTTTCATTGTATATTTATAAGAAAACGTTGAATGGTTTCGATGGAATAGAAAAGTGATATAATGGAAAGGTGATGTCCATTAAAACACATGATTAAGGGAAATAGAACCCTTAATATTTTCCTTATGTTATGATAATGTTTTTTGGATGAATATATGTGGGATATGAATAAGTAAATTGGAAGGTACTGATTACCTTTGAACTAATTATGGACTTTTTGACATGTGGTTTATGATATTATTGAAAATGTTTACCACATTTTTGGATTTATGGAATAAATCCAATATATTTTTAATAAAGAATCATGCATGTTTTTGATAAGTATATATGGCAATTTAGGTTATTACCATGTTTTAAGAGAATATATGATGAGGGTATTCACAAGTTTGAAATGTGATAACTAAGAGATACTTTGTGATATATGGAGGAACCAATGTTATGTTGATGTTATGAATCTATATCTATAGTTTTGTATTTTCATCATTGAGAAGGGTTTTAAGGTTAAGAATTCATGAATAGTTAAAGTTAAACCTCATATGAAGTATTTATACACTGAGTTTGAATTGAAAACCTTAGTTAAAATGATATTTAGTGATTAAAATTATTTCAAGGATGTCCATAATATTTTAGAAATTATATTATAATGGTTTTATAAAAATACATAATGTATGTTGGGTGATAACCAATCAAGTCCAGTAAGGCCACAAGTCTTCAACCCATCACCAAAGGATGATGAGGGTTTCATGCCTACCACTGGCCAATGTGATGTCCTGATTAATGTATAAATATTTTTGATGAATAACTATTTATTATTTAATTGTAGTGTTACTTTTTAAGTTTAGAGATTAATTTATTAACCATATTTATTTTTAATAATAGTTATAGATAAATAGGTATAGTTTTCATTCTTTTATTGGACATAAGATCTTCTAGAAGTGTATGTAATCACTTTAGGCATCAAAGTTAATTTTTTGAAGTCAATTACATGAAGTAATCGATTTATTATAAATTGATAAAAGAAAAACTAAATAATGAAATTTTGTGTAGAAAAATATATCAAGTAAGTATATTTCCTTATATTATTGGTCAATAAAATATTTACTCAACATTAGGATAATGTTCAAAATAAAATGTGTTGTCTTAATACCTTAATTTTTTGAACTGGTGGCCTTTTAAATGATCAGATATTTATGACTATGAGGCCTTCAACTTTTGTTTTATCATCCACATGTTTATGATTGATGACCTCAATCACCAACTGTAAATATTTATTTCATTCCTCAGTGTCTAATATTTACTCCCAACCAATTTTATTCTATATGGAAACCTAGTTAAATGTTACTTTGGGTAACCATTATGGTTCTAAATTTCTATTTTTAAGTTAATTTTTATTATCCATTTATACGATGTGGGTTTTTATTAAGGAAACATTCAAGTATTAAACTGTTGATAACCCATAAAAAGATTGAGAGTGAGATTCATTTTAAGGGGGGTAGAATATAACACACTGAGATTTTGTGTATTTTTTTTTTCAAATTAATTTAACCATTGTGATATTTTTCATTTCACATAACATTAAAAATAGTTTATTTTATATTAAAGTGTTTTGTTTGTATTTTGTAATACGCAACACCAAATTATTCATGCACTACACATGACAAAATGTTTAGATTTATCTACACAAAAAACCTAGCTTATCTTGAGACTTGGAATATATTATATTATACAGTGACTTGGAATAAGAAACATGCAACAATGACTTGGTATATATTACATGCATCGCGGATGATTCCATAAAACATCATTTTATTTTTATAATTATTAAATTAGATAATTATAACCTAGTCGTTAAAATTACTAATATGAATAGTAATAAATAAATTTAAATTTTTTATAATGGTTTTATATAAATAAAACATATTTATAATTAAAGATATGATTTTTGGTAATGTCCTTATATGTTTAAAAATATTGTTTTCTTGAATGAATTGTTTTTAATATCCTTTTATGAAAAATAATAAAATTAACTTTATACCCAATTAGAAATTTAATTTTATAAAATAAGCTTCATTTTTGAATTTATGATTTATAAATTATCTTAGGGAGAATTTTGGGGATTTTTTTGAGAAACATTATTTTTGGATGATAGTTAAAAATACCATATTTTAATTCAAAACTAATTTTTCATAAAATTTATTTATAAGGTTCAATTATATTTTAATTTAGTTTAAAAAATTAATTATATTATATTTTTATCAATTAATTAAATTTTGGTAATTCGGACTATTTTTACATTGAAATTTAATATAAAAAACTTAGTAAATTGTTGATTATGTTTACTTTAAAAACCTACATTGTAAGCCTGACTGTGGGATTACTTTTAAATTAATTTCTACCAATTATATGATTTGAATGTGTAAAAATGGATTCCATATTTATAATTTTAATAATATATAATTTCTAATATGTTAAATTTAGTTTTTGACAAAAAATATTAGTGAAAGTGATTAAATTAATTACAATGATTAAAGTAAAATTAAGTTTAACTAAGGACTAAACGTTTACTTTAAGACCCATAAAGGCCTATAAAATTCACAAAAATTCATTTTATGGCCATATTTCTACCCTATACTTCCTTTTATAGGATTTGGATCATTATTTTATCCACTTGAAACATGAAAAATATGGGTTGAATTCTCTCTTCAAATATTTACAAGAGTGACAGTCTTCCTTCCCTATAAAAGGCCACAAACTATCCCTCTTATTCACACCTATTATGTTTAGAAAATATCTTCCCAATACACCTAACAAAATACTTAACTTCCTCCTTGAATCCTCCCTTTGAGAATAAGGGCTTCCAAGGAAGTCTGTTGGCATAAACCAAAAGGAGTTATCTGATTAAGAGGTAACATCTTATCTCAAGCTCATTTCTATTATTTTTCTTCTCCACCCCCTCCACTCAATTTATTTCATTATTTTATAATAAAAAATTATAATCAGTATACTATAATTTTTTTATACTATGTGCTTGACTTACACTTACACACACCTCCATCTAATGGGTAACGAACATACTGTTTATGTGTACGGTGAACTGCTACCTCACTAAATGATGATTATTCATTTTTCTTTTACCACCTCTCATGGTGGAAATTATTTTGGACACCATATTTTTATATAATATATATTTTATTTATTATATATTGAATCTTAATTATTCCTTTTACAACAAATATCTTTTACTTTCCATTTAGTGTAAACATGATAATTTTGTTTCAGGAAGTGTGGACTACCTCCCCCACAAAACAATGTGATTCATTCACACACTTCATGGAATGTATTAAGGATGGGTTTTTTGAACTTAGATTACATATATTATATAATAATGATAATGTAATAATGATATATATACATACATGTACACATATTTCATTTACCTTCTTTCTTTCAATACGACAATAAAAATGGAAACAACGTTCATGCGTACGTAAAGCTTACCATCACCATGAACGGTGTATTCCATTTCAAAATTATTTATTATATAGTTTATAATAATAAAAATATACTGAATATAAATTATATTTATATATTTTTTTTGTATTCTGGAATAATGATATAAGTATTAGTACCAAAGATATAACAAATTAATACACATGCCAAGAAAAATGTGAATATTACCTGAAGTGGATCCTTAAAATAGGATTGTTTACAAGAGGGTAATATAAGGCCATTATAAAGAAAATTAATATTATATATAATAATATAGTTATTTAAAATATTTTTACTAAATTTATTTTTATTATATTGGTGGTTTAAACGAGTACAATGAGATTCAACACACAAGGTAAGGGGATTTCATCTCACTTTTTATTTCTGTGAGATACATGATTTACTCAACACCAATTACTTTTTAGTGGTGTTTATACTTACCATATATGTATTTAATGATTATTATACTTAAATTTATTAGAATTTACATATCCATTGTATTAGGTTTATTTCATGGGGTTTTATTTTCAAAATTTACCAAATCGGTAAAATTGTTTTGTCTCAATTAGTCTTCTTTGAGACTCGTGTTTTTTTAATCATTTGAATTATTTTTGAGGTGTATATACAAAAATTTTACATGTAATATAACGAATATAATTATTTAAATGATATTTTAAGATTAATTTGATTTCCTTTTCTTACCTGGAGTGTATTATCACAAGTTAATTTGTGATTAGAGTGTATTGAAAGATCTCATTTATTTTCAGGATTGTTTATGTTTATGCTTCCTTTGACGAAATATTATAACCCATTTCTAAAGAAAATTATAGACTTCTATTATACTCTAGTTATTCATGATATATTCATTAATTTTTTCCATGTTTCTACTCTTTGGTATATAATATTAGTAAGAAATCATTTTTATGAAATCCCAACATCACACACTCTTAGGTCAAAAATCTATGTCCCTTCTAAACCATGTTGTCTAAAAGAGGTTTCCAAGAATATTATATAATTATCCTATAATATTTAAAATAAATATTTATCCATTTTTCCTTTTATAAATCTCTTTAAAGTAATATTCCTGTATATTTATGAACAATGAATTTTTCTAACCTTTTTACCATACAAAAGTAATTTTTTTACCTCATATGACATGTAAAAGTTTACCCATCATCATTTCCTTGAATATTCCTTTTCATTTTTAAATGGATAAGTTTTAAGAAAAAAAATTTAAAAATTAATTTTCATGGAAAATTGTTTTCAAACTGTGTTCAAACTTATTTTATATGTTTTCAAGAATTATTTATAAGTTTTCAAATTATTTTCAAAGAAATTGTTTTCAAAAAAAATTCAGTCTTCTTTTATATGTTTTCAAGTAAAATGTTCTTCAAAAAAATTATGATTTATTTATAAGTTTTAAAATTATTTTAATAATGTTTTTAACATGTTTTGAATATTATTTTATATGTTTTCAAGTAAAAATGTTTTACAAATGGTTTAAAGTCTTCTTTGTAAGTTTTCAAGTTATTTTATAATAGAATGATTTTCAAATGGTTTTATGTATTAAAAGTTATTTTTCAATGAAGAAAGTATATTTTCCTTAAAACAATTCAATGGATATTTCAAAATTATATTCCATATAAAATGACATTTGTTGATGTTACTCATTCCCTTCTAGAAAATTATCTAAATGATCCATTCATATTTTTTTATGAATGAGTTATTCTTAATTCCATGGTCTTTCTGAAACTTGTTTCATTTTAATGGGTTATATGTTTATGAAATATTTTTCTCTTTCAAATGTTTTTATTTTGACAAAACGATTGTGAAACATGTATCTTTTTCTCTAGGTTATGATATTTTTACATGTTTATAATACCAATTTCATTGCATGGGTTCTGATATGATTGCCTATGGTTTTTTAGAATATGTACATATGATTTCATTATGATATTGTTGGCACCTATATCTCCCACCAATGCAATGGGAAGAGATTTATATTACATGATATAGACATAGATGGAACAAGAAATGATCTTGGATCAGTATTACAGGGCTATAATAGGAAATGAACTCGGTTCAATATTAGAGGGTTGGAATGGGAAATGTACACTGTTCAATATTACAGGGCTATAATAGGGTTTTAACTCTATTCAGAGTTATATGGATGGAATGGGTGGTGAACTCAGTTCAGTATTACAGGGATGGAATGAGTAGTAAACTCAATCTAGTAATATAGAACTAGAATGCGGTGTGAACTTGGTTAAGAAAAGGACTTTTTCCCCTAATATGGTCTTAATAGAAATACCTTGTCTACTATGGAAATTATTATATATGTTTATGTGTGTGCCACAATTCTATGTTTTATTCCCATGTTATAATTTTATGTCTTATGTTATTTATTTCATTTTGATTCATGTATTATGTACTTCCAATATTTATGCCATGATTCCAATTTTTGATCTTTGATATGAAGGGTATGATCTTCTATTTTCATGATCACATTCACATACCCCTATGATCATGTTTATGTTTATATATCTCTCTTATTTTCCCTTACTAATCATTTGAGATCGCTCATTTTTTTTGTTTCCTTCCCTGGGTTATAAATATCTGTATTATGTTTGATGTGTCTAAGAAGAGTGATATTCTAGAATTACCTAGTGGGAGATAATGCGGCTCACCTATGTATCAGTATTTATGGTTCCATTTTTCTAAAGTAACTACACTAATATGGTCTTTGGGTGTCTTTTTGTATAATGTCTTAATTATTCTGAAAAAGTTATGAAATGTCTATGTATGAAAAGAGAGGGTCTATATACTCCCACTCCAAAGTCTTATCTTATACCCGACATTTGTACCACAACACCAATACTAAAGAGATAAACCTAACTCAGAGATACATTATGCTCTGATCAATGATGTGTATGGGATACTCTTTAAAATAATCCTTAGAATAAAATTCAATAACCTTAGGATCAGATGTATGAAATGGTTCAGTATGGTAACGATGAAGCTGTGAAATGTTGAAGACATTATGCATGTAATGGTTCCTCTGAGGTAATTTCAACTAATAGGATATTGTTACAACTTTATCCAAGATGTAAAAACGCCTCATAAAATGATGAGATAGTTTCCCATTCCTGTGTATCAACCTAATCCCAAGTCTGGTAGATACCCACAAGAAAACACGATCCCCGACCTCGAACACCAAAGGTTATCAACAGTGATTAGAATATGCTTTATATCTATAATAGGAATTACCCATACATTTCTAATCAACTTCACATTTTCTGAAGTCTCTTGAATGAGATGAGGACCTAGTAGAACTACATCCCCTACCTCTATCCAGCATAACAGTGAACGACATGGCTTACCATATAAGGCCTCATATGGATTCATCTTAATTGTTCAATGAAAGATATTATTGTAGGAAAAGTCAAATATAGGGATATGATTCTCTGATAAACCTCGTAAATCAAAGACACGATCTCGGAGCATGTCTTTTAACACATGTATAGTCAATTATAATTTTCCATCAGTTTGAGGTTGAAAATTTATACTTAAAAACACCCGTATACCCAAATCTCTCTATGACCTTGCTAGAACCTTAATGTGAAACAATCTTCCCTATCCGAAATTAGGTATTAGGGACCCCTTTTAAGAGAATAATATCACGAACATAAAAACTTCATAGATCATCAACTGAGAAAGTATCTTTAATAGAAAATAAGTGGGATACCTAAAATTGTCAGTCTATGACTACCCAAACTACATCACTACCTTGAACTGACGTCTGTAAACCAGTCACGAAATCCCTTTTGACATCATCCCATTTCTACTTTGGGACTTATAATGGTTGTAATAAGATAGAAGGCTTATGGTTCTCTGCATTCACTTTCTAATAGTTGGAAGACCTAATGACAAAACCCACAATCGTATATTTCACTATGGGACACTAATACTTGTGGCGCATATCACAATACATCATGGATATTCCTAGGTAAACTTCCCATTGAGAAGCATTGGATTCTAACATCAGATCCTCTCTCATGTCCATAGGGACCCAGATACACCCATGTATACATAGGTAGTTTTCTCTATTAACAAACCAATTTGGAGGTATTCCTCACCTAAAATACATTCTTATCTGACCAAACCATTAGGATCTGATAACTGGATTCTCATTACCCTGTCAATGAGTGAATAGGGAACTACTAATTTGATAAGAAAAAGTCCTATTTTTACTCTCCTGAAACATTAGAAGCATCTCATAAAATGGGTCATCAACTTATATTCATCATTGGATTCCTAAATGGCATGTGTTTAAGTTTTTCATCTCAACGCATTAGATACCATATTTCCCTTTCTAAGAATATAATAAATTTAAATGTCAAAATACATAATTTATTTGACCCATATTTACTTCTTTATATTGATGTAATGTTTTGTGAATATATATTTGATGTTATTGTGGTATTTCTACACCATAAATATTTCTCCCACCATATAATCCCTCTAAAAATAGTGGGCATGAATGACTATTTCAAGCATGAGGTAATTTGTTGGGTAATTATGCCCATGAGGGATCAACTAACAAGACTCCTGCATAAAAAATCAATACTCTTGCATCAATACTACACCTTCCCCAATTCCTAGTGTATCTCATAACACTGTATGGCCTTTTTCATCATTTGGAAGAATCAGGAATGATGCTGAAGAAAGTCTTCCTTTTAGATCATGAAAGTCCTTCTCGCATTCTTTATACCACAAGAAATTCACACCATTATTAGTCATACCATTAAGAGTTACCCCAAGGTGTAATAAATTATATATGTAATGCATGTAAAATATATCCATCCTAAATAAAATCTATGTATCAAACATGTTTTTGGGATTCTTCAAGGAAACAACAACATTAACCTTCTCTATGACAATTAATACTTTTGATTCTAAGATAATATACCCCAATAATGAACTTTTTTGATCCATAAGAGGCACTTTGTGAGCTTATCATATAACTAATTCTCCTTCAGTGTATTTGAAATGATCTTAAGATGTTTGGCATGGTTGATTTGAGTATAAGAATACACAAATATGTCTCTTAAAAACCATGACAAAATAATCATGTTAGGGGTGAAATACCATATTCATGAATTACATAAAAATATAGGACACATTCATATGATTTAGCGGAATAACCAAGTACTCATATAAACTATACCAACATTGAAAATCCATACGTGGTATTTTTGAAGTCTTGAATCAAACATGATAACAATTAGATCTCGGGTCAATCTTTGAGAACACTCTAACTCCTAAAATATGGTTAGAGATATCATCTATGTGAGGAAATGGATGTTGGTTCTTAACATTAATCTGTTTCAACCATTGATAATACATCCATATCTTAATGGATCTATCAACCTTCTTGGTGAAAAGTTTTGGAGAACCCCAAATAGAAGTATTGCGTCTGATAAAACCCTTATATTTTTAATCCCTATAACTATATTTTGATATTCTAATGCTCAGTAAGTGCCAAACTGCATGGTGGAATAGATATTGTAGTTCATCCTAGAATGAGCTTGGTTATAAACTCTACCTATCAACCAAGAGGTATTCTAGAGAATTCATCTGGTAAAATTTCCTTAAAATGATCCCCAACTAGAGGAAAATTTGTTAGATGCATTGTCCAATCATCTAAGAAAAGGATTTCATTGTAGGATATCACTCCTCCCAGAACATGATGCTTTGGTCTATATTAATGAGCCTAGACATCCCATTAACCCTTATGTACATATCTACATCCATGTGGTGATGATAAGGTCACCCTTTAATGATAATAGTCAATGTGGGCATGATAAGACATGGGCCAATCCATCCTAAGTATGACATTAAACCCCATCATATCAAGGATAATGAAATTCCAGATGAAGCGATAACCTCCAATATCAAAAGGAAAATTCTTGAATTGGAATATACCCTCTTTCTATGCACCCAATGGTGTATCTAGGGATATCACCACATAAAAGTATAGAAGTTCTAGCCCAACACTTTCCATGATCAATAGAGATATAAAGGAGTAAGAATCACCTATTATGAATAAATTAGATATGATATAAGAGGCTACTATAATAGTACATATTATATTAGATAGTACTTAACTCTACTCCAGGGGTATCAACTATAAAGTGTGAAACTATCCTGATCTATTTACATGAGCTATAGATAGACTACCATTGGAATATACACCCTTTCGGTGCCAAAAATCAATAGTATGGATACCCCTTCCACGACCTTCACCTCGACCTATTCATCTGGTGAAACTTCAGCTTCTTACCTAACATGGATCCACTTATCATTCTTCTAGAGATGGAGATGGAATAGTTCCTCTGTCACTAAAAATATGTAAAAATGTACAAAAAAACCTCTGAAGATGACCCATTTAGCTTCAAGAATGGTACTCCAGTGGATCTCTATTGTACTGATGATTTGCATTCCCCTAATGTTCACACTGATGGAATAAAAAGGAACTACTAGTGATGATACTCTCACTAGCACATCTCTAATGAGAAACCTCAAGGGTATTCTTCCTAAAGTTGGATGAAATACTAACACGTCTTAGCACTGGCCCTTTTTGACCAGTACTATATTCTTCCCTCATGTTGTGCTTAGTGATAAGATCTTGGTTCATGGTATCATAAATGGTAGATAGGAAAAAGATATTCGCCTTATTATGGATGGCATACCTCATCCCATCTTCGAAGCTTCTCGCCCGTGATATCTCAACATTGGAAAGAAGTGATGAATAACATTGAATCTTAGTGAAATGCACTGAATAGTCCATGAAGGATACAACACCCTACTACAGGTTGATGAACTCCCTAGATCAGTCATATCTATGTGTCTCAAGAAAAATGTAACCATAGAAGGAAGTCTAAAAATATTCCCAGACCATTCCCCAGTGTTGACCAACCTAGGTAATCATAGTGCTTGTCATAATCACACATTATTTAGGTAGAGATCTTAACCAACCTCAATGGAGGCATCTCTAGATTCTCAAAGATAGATAGAATGTATTCTTTCCATTACTCAATAGCCTAAGGAATTTTATCCCCTGAAAATATGGGAGGAAAATGCTTTTGGAACTCGTGAGTAAGATGAGACATCATAGGTGTAGGTCATAGAGCACCCTATATAGACTGAATCACACACAATAAACCCTCTCAAAGATGACCATAAATTCCTACTTCGGTAATATTAGGTGGTTCCATAAGTAGAACAAATAAAGTTAACACTATTGGATTCACGACCACCACCTATATAGAATGTTAATCTCCACTCTCCTAGTACATAACACGAGGACATCGTGGTGGAATAGACCTATAATTTTCCAACACATGCCTCAAAAAATGATTTGAGAAAAGATAATATCACTAACATAAGCATAAAAATTTAAAAAGGGATCACTACCCATCACACTAACCCAACTACCCCCATAAAATTGTTGGTTATTAGTAAGTATTTTAGATTTTATTTATAGGGGTTATGGTATATGAAGGGTTAATTTTAATTTGATAAGGAAAAATCTCTTTCAATTTCACTTCGATTTCTCATTTATAGGAAAACTTTCATTTATAAGTTATAATTTTACTTTTTAATATTGTGAGTGAGTTTATATGTAACACAAGGCTCAATTAAATGGATCATCATTTCTAGTTTATAAAGGACCATAAACATTATAAAATTGAAATTGGCACCCATTTAATCACAACATTACCCATTTACATTTGGTCTCAGAATGTAATGGGTAAAATTCAATGTATTTATTTGATGAATTACCATTAAAATTTTCTAATGGCTCATAAACCTTATAAATTTGAATTGGTAGTCATGTAATCATAGCTAAATCACAGTTCATGTAACTAGGGTTTCATAGCTTACATGGGTTCAAACTGGATTTTTATGTTATCCACCAACAATATATATGGGAAATCACCATTTAAGATGATTTTAACATTTTAAAAAACTAATTTCCCTTCATTGAATAAGATGTTAGTATCATAGTCATATATGAAAGCCATGACTCACTCTATAATCATAGGAATCACTGGAAATCGAGCAGTGAAATGCACCTACATGGCATGAAATATGCATGGAATATAAATCCTAGGTTCCTATAATGATAAATGTAACAATACTACTTTCCATACTGGGCTAAGGTAGAATATCATTATAGTATAATGAACCTAAAAAATCATGTGCATCACACAATGGGAAAAGTATATCAACTACAATAATAAAATATAGAACAATAATTTATTATTCCTAGGAAACATGGTGTTTACCCTAAACATGGGTTATCTACTCTTAAGAATAGTTTATGACCAAGTTCTGACACATTCCTAATATCATTTATCATTTTCCAAAACAACAAGCTAAGAAAAGAAAACTCTACTAATACCACTTTGTGTCATTCCAAACCTGGTTCACTCCAGAGTAACTGGACCTGGTCAACCACATTTCCTTAAGTGAACCTCCCCATATTCCAGAGGATGCCAGGTAGTAGTAAGGTCTTAGGGTGTGTCCCTCTGGAGACTATTCCATCACATTAGAGTGGATCATAGTGGTGAAACAGATATATAAACAACAAAAGTTTAATAACAATGGATAAGGCAGTGGAAGAAATGATAAGAATTTGAGAAATAATTAATCATCATAAGATGTAAAATGTATCATATATAATAGATGGTGTAATTTCATATCTCTACAAATAAGGAAAACATGCATATATAGAAGAAGGAAGTTAGTTAATTAAAATAAATTATATACAAAAGAATCATAAAGGTAAATAATCTATACATGCATCCTGAGCTCTGTCTCGATCATCAGTTACCATGATTGTATCCTCCATAAATAAAGTTAGGTGACCAAATTAGTATGCTTCCCTTTATCCAAAATTGTCATCATATAATCTACATGGGAACCAATTATGGGTAGGAGATTGTGTGTGATAAATATCAGTAGGACACCACCTATAGTGTCTATAAAAATCTAATCTATATGTATAAAATATAATAGTTTGAAGGTATATAATAGTAAAGTAATTAAAAATATTAACCCATACTTTAGTTAGGCTTAGCTGGTGTCTTTGAACATGTTATCATTTAATTAATTACGACTAATTTTATAATAAGGAATTCATATATGTAAGGTATGACCAGTATTGTAAAATGAAATAATAATAATAATAGATGACCCAAGGTGTAACCAAGGCATCCTTGACCTCATGGGTTGAGCCAACTCATATTTGTAACTCATGAAGTCTATCTATAAGGGGTCTGAGTGTAATCAAAATGGTACACCCATGGTATTACACTATAAAATAGTCTAATTGAGTCCATAGATCTCATCCATAATAATCTTAGTCCAATCATGACTGGGACCAATGGGGTGAATTGATGGAACTGTGCGTCCATAGGCATCAAGATAAATCTAAGTAGTATATCCAATGAATTATAATATCTGGAAAAGTTTTAGGTGAATAGTTATTACAACACTGATGAATTAACGTAATAAGACAAAGACCAGATTTTGTGTTGGTTATCTCCCATGGAAATCAGTTCAATAAATTAGGATATTTTCCTCTAAGTGCTCAAGGAATTCCCTCAGGAATCCATGGATGGATCTAATCTTCCCAACCTTATAAATATTAATAGGACTAAAATTAGTATGAAACTTTCACTTTTTTATCGTAAAGAATTTTAGAATATTTAATACTCATTCCATTTAATCATTTAATAGGTTTATTTCATTACCATTCATTAAACATGACAAAATGAATTAAGGACATGCAAGAAATAACAATTTAATTTTTAGAAGTAAGGTACAAGTGATATTTATACTCATGAACCTTCAATTTAATAATGTATAAACATTTATCTTAGTTAATAAACTTACCTTATCATAGTCCAAGTGGATCATGTTCAAATTGTGTCCCAATTAATCCAAACATGGGTTACTAATGGAATGTCAAATAATTTTCTCTACTTGGGGTGGTTAACATTGAGTCCATAACCTCTAATGGTGTTAACTGGTTTCAATATGGTATTAAAATACAATGTGGACAATTATAATTAGAGCAGTTGAATTTTAATTTGCAACTCCCATTTAAACTGGTGTGCTCACAATGGAAACAATTTATAAATGGAAATAATTTTATGTAAAATTCATAGACCACCTACCTTATGCCTATGGTAAATACATTATCAAGTATAACCCCTTAGTTTTTCCTAGGTCATAAGAAAATATAATAATAGAAAAAAAACCTTCAAAATAGTGTATATGAGCTCACACTAAAATAGAATTTTTATCTTAAGACATATGACTAATTCAGCCTAAGGAGTGGAGAGATTACCTGTAGGAATCATACAAGATGAATTTAATTTCATTCCAAAGTTGGATAGAGAAATTTTCAACGAACTTAGGTGGATTACATGGAAGGATATATCAATAGAGAAAGAATACGACCTCATGTATTCGAGAAATAAGAAATAAAATGTTGGTTTAGGTTATAATAATTTTATGGGAAAAATGTTAATTTTACCCCTATTTTAAAGGGTGCATGGTTTGGCCACACTGTTGGTCAATCTTTGGGTCAACCATGAATTGATTATTTTCTAATGAAGGGACTTTCATTTTTAATTTTCATGGTTTAAGAAACCATTCCATTTTTTCTGTTAAAAACTACATCTTTTAAACATGGTTGTGCGGCCAGTGTCTCATAGTTAAGGAAAAGGATGAGGCCCTATGTTGTGAACTGAACACATCGCGTGGTATCATTAAACCATGTAGACTGGGATGCATGATTTCAACTAACCACATAGCCCATATGTTTCCTCCACCAGTAAAGGTATTAGGATCCAAAAAAGACCTAGATACCCTTGTTTCCTCTATGACCCCATTCTGCATTCATATTAAGTCCAATAAAAATATTTAAACTCGAAATAAAGGACTATGTACCTCAAGAAAAAATAGGATTCTTAAATATTTTAACATATGGATATAATAACTATTTGGGTTATTGAACCTAATTCGAATATGGATATGGATAATTTAGATTTCACATAGATAATTCATATGTTAAGTTATATAATTCATTTATTATTTACTTATTCTATGTTCATATATTTCTATGTATATGTTTGTATAGTGCATCAAGGTTGAAATGAAGGTTTCATGAGAGAAGGAATCTTAGGATTGGGTTTTCATATTAACATTATATTTTAATATGATTTCATTTCATATTATCATTACTATTTTGGGTTTATTAATTGGTTGGAAAGTGGGATAATATTTTTAATATATGAAATATATGTATCTAAAAGCTACTCAGACTTATAGTTATCTAAGGATTCATATTTAGTAATAATGGTCGATAATCTTAGTATATGTTTAGTGAGATTGGTGTCTCATTTAGAAATATATATTTAATTTAAATTAACTTATACCCTTAGATATTTTCATTATTTTATAATTATTAAAATAGTGAGGGAATATTTTATGTAAATTGGGTAGAATGTAATTACCTGATATTTCAATATATATGTATATATTTCCTTTAAATTAGATAAATTTATTTACATGCACAAAAATTAAAATTATGATACAATAATAAATTAAGTTGATAAACTATAAAATATTATTTTGTATCAATATATTATTTAATATAATAAAATTATTTATAATTGTAATCTTTGTAAAAAAATAGTGTTAAAAACTCTTAATGATTAAAAAAAAATTGTAAATAAATGTATTTTATTCATATATTGTGTATTTTAAATTAAAATTTAAATATATATAATTAGATAAAATAATATTTATTATTGAATTTATAATATCAAAATTTACTTAGTATATATTTTTTATCATTTAATGAAATTATTTATTTTTAGTAGAAAATGAAATTTTTATGAAATTTTTATTTTTTTCATGATTTTATCAGTATAATTTAATGATTTATAATTTCATAAAACTATTTAAGTTATCAAATATAAAATTAATTAATAAAATTATTCATTTTAAAATATTATTTGAAATTATAAAACCCATGTCCGAAAGTTTTAGAAATAAAATGAAGGTTACTTTAATAAAGAAGACTATTTTATGTATTTCATTTTAATTACTATATATTTTGGAAAAAATAGGTTATGTAATGATTTTAATGTCACAAAAATTAATTAATTTATAATAATTAAATTTATATCATTATTATAAGTAGCCATCAAAAATTTATCTTATACATAAGTTTAATGTTTAAAAACACTCATTATGTAAAAAACAATTTTTATGTGTTTTTTGTATTTAATTTAAAATAATATTTTATCATATTTATGAAATTAATTGGATTAAATAAAACATATAGTTTTATTCCAAATATTGAAATTTTTGGGATAGTTACTCTTATATTTTTAGTAAAAAAATAGTTTAGATGATTAATATTTAATTAACAGTGATAATTGTTTAAATGAATAATACAATGTGGCTTCAATTTTCCTAAGTTTACATCATATTTAGACCGTATATAAACCTTTTTTTAGGATGTAAACTCTTAACCATATGTATCACCAACCATACCACACCTAACTCACCTAACATTCATGCACTTACATTCGTTCACCTTACATAACATTCTTTTCCATAGAAATTTCTCTTTTCTTCACTTATAGTAGAAGACCACTTATACACATACATAATTGAACTCCAACTCAAATTAATATTGAAAATATACCAAATTTACCTCTCCTATAATTCATTTACATGATATCAATCCTCTATTCACCATAATATTGCCTAAATTCTCTATTTCCAATAAGACTTTCTAAAACAATTTCAAAGTCTCGACGAAGGTATCATGACATTCTTATCCTTTGTTTCTTATTATTTCTTTATTCAACCAAAAATAACATATTTCATCCAATATATTATAATAAAATAAGTATTAATGAAATTTAGGTATGTTAAACTAGTGTAATACCCTTTTATTCCATCCTCCAAAACCATTGAAGAAAAATAAAAAATTCATCATGTGTAAGTGCAGACTATTGCCTCCATGAATGATGTATCCAATTATTCATCACTTCCTTTAATATATGGTTCAAAGATAGTTTTTTATGAATAAATTTTATATTTAAAACATTATTATGATTCTTTAATGATAAATCATTCTACTTTCTCGCTCCCTTTTATTTTGTAGAGAATAAAATTATCACACATTTATAGTTATAGATTACCACCTCCACATAGCGATGCATATTGTCTTAATTTTCCACTAAAAATGGATAATGTTAAAAAAAATGTTTATAAAAATTATATTTAAAACATTATTGAAATAATTTAGGTTTTGGATCTATTTTAAAAATAAATGTAAAATGCTCGATGTGCCAAGAGAATCACATAAAAATCAACCAAACCACCTCGAGCAACTGACATAAGTTGAAATGATTTAATAAATTAGAAACTTATTTTATTAAGTATTACTAAGAAAATTAATAACAAATAAATAAATTTATCATTACATTTTTTGATGAACATTTTTTAATTATAATGTAATTAATGTTATAGTGAAAAATTATTTCGAATAAAAATGTAAGAGTTATGACTCAATACCTCTTCACTGAGACATGTTTTAATTTTATGCACACATTTATTATTTCTATAGAATATATATTTCCTAAGAATTTATTTTGGAATAATCATACATTTAATGAATTTTATTTACAGGACCATATTAATTTCAAGCATCTAATAACTTTTGATTCGAAAATTACTAAATCTGTAAGGGTGTTTTCTTAAAACATCCTTCTTGGATACAAGTGTTCTTTTAGGAATAAAATTTATTTTTAAGGGTTCATATAACACTAATTTGATGTTTACCATCAGTAATAATACTTATTCATGGTATTTTAAATTCACACTAAATCTCTATGTCTTTCAAGGAGTTTTTATGAAAATGTTCTTAATCCATTAGGGATTTTTATTCTCTAACACCCTTAGTTGAGACACATTTTACATTATAAACCAATTTAATTTTAAAAATTTTATATGATGAAATTTATTTATGTTATCCTGAAATATATTTTATTAATGTTATTTTAGGTTTATTTAAAACCTCTTTCTCATTTAATTATTTTGATTAACATTCTACTCAATATAATTTTTTTCCTTGACTCAAGTCCTTTTTCACATGAGTGGTGAAATATCTTCTTGATTTTGATCTTCCAATTCACTTAATATTACAATTACCTATAAAAATGATATATTTTTTATATTAGTTCTATTAATTAATATCCCCCTTTATAAAATTCTTCATCAAATAAAATCATGATGTTGATAAGAATAACTCTTATACATTCCAATTGATATTTATCTTCCATGTACATGTTTTTTCTTTTGAAATTATGATAAATAACCCAAATATTTTTAATCATAAGGGACCTTAATGTTTTAATTAACCTATTTTTAAATTAATTTTTAATTTTATTTTCATGATACGATTTTCAATGAAAGGTTTTAATAGTAATTTAACATTTTCAACAAGAATAGTTTTCAAAATAATTTTCTTCTAAACTAATGTTTTAAAATTGTCCAAAATACCTTATCTAAATTTTTTTTTGAATAATAAATTTTAAAATTTATTTATTTTAATAAAAAAAGTAAAATTATATATTTTAAATGTTTTTGTATCGTTCATTTTCAACCAAAAAGTAATATATTTTTCTCATTATATTATGAACTTATCTTTTTTCCACCTTTATTTTTTTCTATGTATACATACCCTTGATGCTTTTAGGTTTCTAAAATGGGAAATTATTATTCTCTTGGTTTAAGGAGATATTAATTTTAAAAAAATTCAAAGTATAAGGGTAATTATTATTTTCAAAAACAATTTTCTTAATTCATCTAAGAGTGTTCATTTTCTATAGGGTATGTTGGATAAATGGTTTTCTTAATATTATACCATCCACCTTATTTATTTATATAGATTATGAAATTATATTTTATATGTATTTAGTGATCCATAAATTATTTTTTCCTTCCTAATCATCCACTTTCCTAATCATTATTTTCATTCAAAAACATTATTCTATCAATTCCCTATGTTCCATTACATGATTGGATGTTGTTCACCTTGATTCCAAAGATATTGATTTATTATAGAGATTTTTTTCTAAACCATAGATATTTTTACTATACTATGTAATTATAATAGGATTGATAATATTTAATGTGTGGTATTTACATAAAGTATGTCTAAATACAATGAATACCCATTTATTTTCCTTGGGTTATAATTTTATAATTTTTTATGGAATTATTAAATCATTCTTAATATTATTATATTTTAATGACATAAACCCATATTATTTAATTATGTTTTTTGATTTGTTAATTAAAACAATATTGAACATATATGTCTGATTTTAATTTATATTATCAGTGGGACTGAAATTATATAATCCTATAATTATTTGGGTAATGTTTCCATTTCTTGAGATATTATGGTGCACTGGAAGTGATCCTAGAAAACAATGTTGCATGGTTAGTTATCCTATCCAACTATGTTATGTTATCAAATAAATTATTGTTAACTTATGATGTCATATTTAATGTAGTTTCCACATTTCTTATGATTCCATGATAGTTTTCTATGATCATTATTTAATCCATGTTCATATTATATAGTATCTTTATTCCATGCTTTCATGATTATGATCATCCTTATTATAATATCATGTTATACATCATGGATCCAATATTACTATTTATTATGTTTACCATTAATAAATGTTTGAGCTCTTAGTTTCTTATGTTTCCCTTTACCCAAGTTGTGAAATAAATTATTAGGTGTTCTAAGCCTATAAGATTATCTTGTGTGGAGAATATATGTATGATGTACAAGACTCCTTATGGATTTATTATCATCTTGTATAGTGGGAAAAAGAATTTCCATTTTATGAGAAGAATTTAGATGTATTAGTTAATAATTTTTCCTGATTCACTAAAACTATAAACCAAAAGGACATTGGATTTTAAAAATGTGAAAATATTATAATCATATATGTGTATCAAATACATGGTTTTATGTTAAGTGTTTTCAAAACTGGATTCATGAGCATGAATTTAGGTGTGCTAAAACTAGTATCAAATAAGAGTTTATATAACTTTTTTGGTTTAGATGTTATTTTTTTAGGATGATTTAATATTTAGGAATGAGATCAGGGGTTGATCTATTAAGGTTCGTCTTAGTTTCAATGGTATAGATAAACCTTTAAGGTGTATTTGTGGAATAACTTATGTTTCTTGGGGATTATTATAAGAGATATTAAATGAAAACCCTAGTCATAAGTTTAAGTACAGTAGATCATCCTAAAATGTTGGTAAAGTGTATATATTTAGGTTTTATTAGTAATAAAATTCTTATCTGGATACTGGAAAGTGGATGCGGTTTATGGCATAGAAGAATTTGGGGATAATTACCCTAAAATAGTTGGTTAGGTAAATCTCAATCATAATTCAAGTGCACGATGAATATTCCCTAACTATGAACTTTTTTATACACTCATGGGGGTATTCTTAGGTTAATTTACATTATCTTTATAAACCATTATGAAGGATTTGAACATATAGAACATAATAAAAAGTTATGTTAAAGAACCTAATTGAAAGTTGACTATGAATAATTTAGATTAAACCTTGAGAATTAATGTCTTAAAGTGTATAATTAATTTATGATTTAGTTATTATAATTTCATTTATTTACATGTATAAGTTGATCCAAGTATATCATAGTTGAAATGAATGTGTCATAAGAGAATGAATATTAATATTGAGTTTTCATATTCATATGATCATTTATTAAGATATTCTTTGATATTATCATAATTATTTTGGTTTTAGTATTTAGTTACAAATAGTATCATAAAATTGAATATATTAAATGAATGTATACATAATCTAATAACATTTATAGTCAGCTAAGGATTCATAATTGGTATTAATGGTTGAGAGTCTTAGTATATCTCTATGGAATAAGTGAACTTCCCAGTCTTACCTAATATTGGGTGATTGGTATCTCATTAAGGATTTTATATTGAGTTATGATTAACTTATACCATTATATATTTTCATTAGTGTGGAATGGTTAAAATTTTTAGGGTGTGATTTATTGGAGGGGAGAATATAAAAAAACTGAGATTTTAGTATATGAATATTTACATTAAATTTGTTAACTTTCTTCACGCACACAAAAATGAAAATTATGATACATTAATAAATTAATTTTATCACCAATATAATATTATTATGTATCAATATATGATCTAATATCTTAAAATTATTTCAATTGGAATATTTTTACAAAATAGTATTAAAAACTCTTAATGATTAAAAACTTATTTGGTTAATAAAGGTGTTTTATCAATATATTATGTATTTTATATTAAATTTAAATATATAATTATTATAATTATACTAGGATAACATTATATTAATTATTTAATTTATAATATCAAAATTAACTTAGTATAATTTTTTTATCATTTTCTCTAAAAATATTGATTTCTTGTAAAAAATACAGTTATAATGAAAAATATATTTTTCCTGACTGTAAATATATAAGAATGCAATATAAAGTCATAAAACCATTTAAGTGATAAAATATAAAATTAAGGAATAAAACTATTCATTTTTTAATATTATTTTTACTTATAAAACCCTTGGTCAACATTTTAGAACAAAAATAAAGGATAATTTAATAAAGAAAAAAAATTTATGTCTCCTATTTTAATTAATTATTATTTTATTAAAAATAAGTTACATATTGATTTTTAATGTAACATAAAAATAATTTATTTTATAAAAAATTAATTCCTATCATGAAAATCAGTAACTATCAAAAATTTATCTTATACATAATTTTAATGTTTAAAAAATAATTTTATTTTAAAAAATAATTTTTATGTGTTATATGTGTTTAATTGAAAATCATATTTTTTCCATAATTGTAAAATTAATTAGATTTAATGGAGGATAAATTTTATTTCATCATATTTAATTTTTTTTGGGAAGTTTCCTCTTATATTTTTATTAATAAAATTACTAACATGATTAATATTTAACTAAGAGTAATATGTGTTTTAATGACTAATCAAAAGTAAATTGAATCAACCTAAGTTTATATGATCATTATACCTTATATAAACCCTTTTTTAGGTTTTAAATTATTTAACAAATGTCTCACTAACCATAAAACACCTAACTCACCTAAATTTCATTCACTTTCATTCATACCCCATAGTTAAAATTATTTTCCATGGAAAGTTCTATTCTCTTCACTTATAAAAGGATACCACTTACACCCCTTCCATACTTGACCTAAAATTAAAAATAATCTTTAAAATCTACCCAAATTTACTATCCTATAATTAAATTATACTACCTAAATCCTCTAGTTAACATACGATATAAAAAGTCCTCCTTTTAAAAAAAACTTTTTAATGAAAGTTCAAAGTCTCGAAGAAGGCCTCACATCATTCTTATCCTTTCTTTCTAATTATTAATTTTTTCTACCACCTCTAATATCTATTATCAATGATAGTGTGATAAAATAATTATTAATGGAATTATATTAGGTTTTTATGCTTATATAATATATGTTTTTATCCTTCCTTCAATACCATTTTAAAATAAATAAAAATTCCATCATCTGTATGTGTGGACTATTGCCACCATGCATGACCTATCCTATTTTTCACCACTACATTGAATGGATGGTAAAAAAAATTATTTTCTTAATTAATAAATATTATATTTAAAATGTTATTATTATTATTTAATGACAAATGATTTTAATTTGCACCTCCCTCTTTTTTTATGGAATATAAAATTATTGATCTTGTTTACGTGCAGATTACAACCTTATAATGACTCATTTTGTTCTCTAGTAATTCCAATCATTAATGAAATTAAAAAAAAAATTGATGCATGAAAATTTTATTTAAAAAATTTTAATATTATATATGGTTATAATCAATTTAAAAAATAAAACTAACTACAGTCAACATACCAAGAAATTCGTATAAAAACAACCAAACCACCTTGAGTAGCTGATATAACTGGAAACGATTTAATACATGAGAAGATTATGATGATAAGTAGAACTTAGAAAAATAATTATTGATGAATAATATTATTATTAAAGTTTTTAATGAAATTATTTTATTTATAAAATAATTTAATTACAAGTTTAGTATTATTTTGAACATAAAGGTAAGGGTTTTGTCACAATTCTTCATCATTGAGGCATGATTTAATGTTAGGACCAATTTATTATTTTTATTATGTATATACTAAAAAACTATTTTGGTGTAATAAATATTTAAATTCATGGTATTTATATATCCATATGAATTTTGATCTTATAATTATTTTTGATTCAAAATTTAATAAATTCATAAGGGTTTTCTCTCAAAAACCTCCTTCTTTGAGACACATGTTTTTTTATGAACCTGATTTTTTAATGCTGTATATAAAAACAATTGGATATTTATTATCATTTATTATCCTTATTAATTCTATTTTAACATCAATTTTCAGAGCCCTTTCTTTCAATACATTTATATTGTAATGTTGTTATTTCATAAGGGATTTTCATCTCAAACTCCCTTCATTGAGACACATTTTACATTTTTCAACAATTTAATTTTACGTGATTTATATTCTTCCCAATTTATATTTTTTCATCAAATATATTTTATTCATTGTATTGGAGTTTAATTTTGAAAATATTTATCCTTAAATGGTTTTAATTAAAATGATAATCAAGTCGCAATAATTTTTTTTCCTAAGTCAATTTTCTCAAGAGTAATGAAATATATTATTCATTTTGATCTTAAAAGTAACTTATTATTACCATTATCTCTAAAATGATATATTTTAGTTTTATATGGGTATATTAATTCTCTAAATTAATATAACCCAATTATTTGAAATTTTTCCTCAAATAAAACCATGAGGTTGATAGGAATAACTCTTATACTATTTGATGGATATATCTATTCCTTGTCAATGTTTCACCTATCTAAAGTTTGATTTATAACCAAAATATATTTCATCTCAAGTGAAATTTAGGTTTCCATTCACCTATTTACAACTGAAAGTTTTATTATTCTTTTACAATATAGTTTTCACTAAAAACATTTAATAGACCATCATTGTTTTCCATAAGATCAATTTTTTAAAAAAAATTCTTATAAAGTAATGTTTTAATATATTCCAAAATGACTTTTTACCAATTATATTTAAAAGGGAATTTTAGACTACCATAAATTTAATAAAAATAAATTTATAATGGCATTATTTAAATTTTTATATATGAGTAATTTGAAACCAAAAATGAATCTCTTTTAAATG
Organism: Viscum album; assembly: GCA_963277665.1. Taxonomy (NCBI): domain Eukaryota; kingdom Viridiplantae; phylum Streptophyta; class Magnoliopsida; order Santalales; family Viscaceae; genus Viscum; species Viscum album. Next base: position 183,580,842 of record OY728133.1, on the reverse strand, counting down.
ATTCTATATGAAATATATTTCTTTCTCATTTTTCATTTTCTAATATATTTCCTATCTATGATTTCATGTTTTCAAAAAGGTCAATTAATATTCTCATGGTTTAATAAAATCTTAATTTTAACATGTTCTCAAAGGATAAGTTAAATTCATATTTTCAAAATAATTTTTATAATTCTTCTAAGAGTGTGCTTTGTCTATGTGGTATAACTGATTGAGGTTATTCTTTAAATAATACCATCCAACCTCTTTATCAAAAATTATTATGAAATTATATTTTACATCTATGGGGTGATTCATTACTACTTATTTATTGATTAATAATGTACTTGAAAATGTGTTATTTTCTTCCAATTGCATTCTACTATGAATATCATATGTTCCATTACAAGATTGAAGGTTGTTCCCCTAGATTCCCTATAAATCAATTAATTAATGAGATTTTTTTCTAAACTATATTTCCTTTTTCTATATAAAGTATTTACCAAAGGATTAGTCATCTTTAATGTATGTTGTTTACCTATAATGATTTATAAATTCAATGGATACCCATTTATTTTCCCTGGGTTAGTATGTTATAACGATTGATTTAATTATGAATGATTTATTTACGTTATTTCATTTGAATGATATAAAACACATTTTATTTCCTTAGGATTTTATGATAAGTTGATTGAAACCTTGTGGCACAAATATTTATTATTTCTATTTATGATATCAGTGGTCCTAAAATTAAATATCCCTCCAATGTATTGGGTAATGCTTTCATCTGATTAGATGTCATGGTGTGTGGGAAGTGATCCTACCCAACTATGGTTTGTAGGAAGTTATCTTATCGGGACATGTTGTGTTAACAAGACAAGGAGACTGTAATTATGCTTACGATGTCATGTTTTCTGTAATTTCTACATTTCAAATGATTCAATGCTCTTATGTTATGGTCATTATTTAATACAAGTTTATGTGATATCATCTCTTTATTACATGATTATATGATTATGATCATAATTATAATTATATCATGTTATTACTCATGGATATAATGTTATGATTTATTATGTTTACCCTTATTGAGATTTTGAGATCACCCCTTCTTATGTTTCCCTTTTCCCAAGTAATGTAGGGAAGTTTTAAGTACGCTAAGACAAGAAGTGTATGATGTGTGAAGAATTTATGGGCGAATCTGATAACTCAATATGGGTTTATTAGCATCTTGTATAATGAAAAAAAATTATTTCCATTTTATGAGAATACTTTATATTTATTTGTTAATTATTTCTCCTAATTCTTTTAACCTATAAACTAAAATGTCCTCGAATTTTAAATTCATGAAAAATATTATAACCATAGATTTGTATCAAACCCAGTATTTTAAGTTATTTGTTTTTGTAATGAAATTTAGTATCATTGGTTTGGGGGTTCTACAATTAAATTCATGTATAATTTTTTTCCTTAATAAAATAACTAGCCAACTATGCATTGATTATCAATTTGTTGAAAATGAAGATAAAATATTTTGAAGGTAAAAAGGAAGTTTTTCGTAAATATGTTTTGACTAAATTTATCATTATTGAAAAATTATTATTATGAAATAAGTAAACTATATTTCCATTTAGATTAATTAACATTCATTTAATTATGTTTATTAGGCAAAGAATGATAATAATTTCATTTTATGCTTCAAAAATACATTTTCTTCAAAAAAAAAAATCTAAAAGAATATTCTGTTTAATTTATTCCATTATCGTAAAATATATTTGAAAAAAATCTAAATATTTTTTTAAATCATAATTTTACTATTTACATTAGATGAATTTTTGATATTTGTCAGAAAATATTGAATTTTGAGTGAATAGTGAAATTGTTGAATTTTGTACAACTACCAATTATTTTCATTAAATAAATAAATTATAAAGTTAAATTATGTTTTAAATTTGATATTAAACTAACATAAGTCTCATTTAATTAAAATTAATCTAATTAATTACATTTAAATCATAAATATTCCTGATATTGGTATAAGTTCATTTTTTGGTTTAACACATGTTTTTATAAAAAAAAATTCATTATGTTTTACACAATTATATAAGAATTAATTTATTAAAATTATAGAATTTGAATATTGAAAAATTTAATCCATATTTTTAATCTGGAGCTTAAAATTTGGTAACTATTTCCATTTTATTTTTTCTCATAATGATTAGTAATATTAGTAAATATTTGCCACATAGTTATGGTTAAAACAGGTAAAACTAGAATAAAACTTTAGTGTAAAGCTTTAAAATCTCTATAAATATTGGATTTTTTCTATTTTATGATTGTATTAAAAAATATATTTATAAGTAGTTAAATAATATATATTAAAGAATTATTTTGAATTTTGGAACCCACGCTTGACTTTGTGATGATAAGTCGTATTTATTCCAATTAAAAAACAATTTTTTGGTATTTTCACTTAATGTTATGATTGAATGGTTCTATAAAGTTTTGTATTGATCCAAAATTATAAAATTTCATTTATTATTAAATAACCAAACAATATCCCAGAAATCATCCTTTTACTTATTATCAATGTAAAATGATTTTTATGCTTAAATCGGGTATTTTTCTAAAAAAATATCTTTCATGTGATTTGTGTTTTTATATTAAATGTAATCTCTATGACATATTGAAGTTTAATATTTTAAAATGGATTAAAATTTTTAATTATCATGTCCAAATTTTGTTATAATTTCGTTCTGTTTTTGGTATTATAATTAAGTTTTCATGGTAAAAAAATTATGTTATCACGGTTAATGTTAAAATGGGTTTAAAGTGGTTTAACAGGAATATAAAGCTTAAAATGCCTCAAAAACCTTTATAAATGTTATAATTTTTTTTATCTTAAACTAATTAAATATTATATTTTAATTTGGGGTTTATTGGTTCTACTTTACATGATTATGATATATATATATATTATTTAATCTTTTAAGTAATTCCTAGTGTGTATTTTCCCTCAATTATAAAAGTGAACCTCCACACTTATCTTCCTAACACATTTTGATAACTCTATTTTATTAAATCCCTAACATATCTCTAAAAAATCCCTATTAACATCATATATATCTTGGTCTCACTAAAATGTCAAACCTAGAAGGATTAAGGTGTAACTCAAATAGGATATTCAAGGATAAGGTATATGTAATAACATACATATTTCATGTTTATTTCTTCTTATAACTCATTAATATATAATTTAAATATTTTGAAATAATAACATCAGTATATTATATATAATGAAATTTTATTATTATTATGTCACATCCCTTTTTTATCTTCTTTTCCATCATATGGGAAATGATAACATCAGTCATACGTACGTGTGTATTACCACCTCTAAGAACTGATATGTTTCATTTTTTATCACCACCTAACAAGTATGGTTATTGTGATGTATTTAATTAATATATATTATATTATGACATAATTATAATTCAATAAAGATATTATATCATCTATTTTCTTACCTTTCTATCTATTGAAAAATGATAATGTTGTTTGTGCGTACGTGCGTACTACCACTACCACGAAGTGATATGGTTCATTTTTCATGCAATAATTGCATGGATGGTAATAAAATAGTCTTTAATATATAGAAAAGATAATAATTTAATGATTAATATTTTTTAAATTAATTATCAATGACTAATTTTTTACCACATTCAACCTACTAATGTTGTTATGGGATTATCAAACAAACATCCTCAAAATGCCCGACGTAAACTTAACTAATTAAGTAACTAAATAAAACACTTTCTCAAATTAAATAAAAGTGATAATGATAATTTTATGAACATTAAAAAATTTCTTAATAATTTAAATAAATAATTCAATTGTATAATTTAGTAGTTAAAGAACGTACAACACTAGACAATATTTAAGGTAATGGATTTTTCTTTAAAACAATATTTTAAATTTTTTAAGATTTTTATTCTTTTTTATTCCATAACAATCATATTTAAATATTTCCAAGTAGATTATTAATATTCTTAAATGTATTTTAAAATTCATTTTAAATTTTTTTCTCTTTTTCATGAATTTTTTAAAAGATAACTGTTAAAAAATTTCAAAATGGGTTGTTTTTTACATTTTTACAAATTTGTGAAAGGATTATTTTTTTGAAATATAAGACATAAAAGTAATTTCAAACCATAAGGAATGTTATTAATTAATAACATTACTCTGAATTTTTTCCTGATTTTTCTAAAGAATATCATATTTCTCATTTTACATTGAATTTTTTGGGAAGAGTTTCAAATAAAAATGATTTCATCCTTTTTTTATATAACACCCAAAAGTGATTCTATATATGTCTTAAAAAGAATAGTTTATGATATTTTATGATAAAAATGAAATATTATAGTTGTTTTATGTAATTTATTGTCCTTTTACATTGTATATAATTATGGTGGATCCTTATATAGTTCTTTAATACATTGGGTAATTATTATGTTCTTTGAAGAATTGTGTTGTAATTAACTGAGTATGTTATTTAATATGTAAGGTTTATTTTATGGGTTCTATGAAGATTATTTCCCAAGTAACCTACTTAAATATTATATTCTTTATAATAAATTTTAATGGAAATTTTTTTATTTCAAAAGCAATGCTAATGATATTTTGTTTAATGAAATGATTATTCCCATTAAGTTTAAAAGGTATTATTTTAAGAAAATATTTTTCATGGATTCTCAAGTAATCTAAGAAACCCTCAAAATTATTATTTTTTATTTATCCTATTTATTAATTTTTTTATTAACAAATTTTCTTAATAAATATGATTTCATGTGTAAGTAAACTTTTATTTGAACTCCAAATTTGTTGTGTTAAAGATGAACTTTGTTATATGATCTCATGGTATTGAAATGGATTATTAAGTTTCTATTATTTTTTACATGTCACGTACTAATATTTTTTACTTAATCCTATGTTTTAAAAAATATTAATAGGGTTTAAGGATGAGTAGTAATAATAATTAATTAAATTTTAAAATCATGAATATTTTTCAAGAAAAGAAAACATGTTTTATTTTAATAGTATTATATTTTGGAGAAATGGATACTAAGTTGAAGTGTCCACTTTGTAATGTATGGGTTTATTATGTAAGGTTTGTGAACTAGTTCTATAAAACCCTAAATCGTAAATATCCTCAGAATGTAAAAAAAATTCATTATTTAAAACTCAAGATTATGTAATGTTTAAGTTCAGGTATTTTATAGTTTGGGTGGTGTAACCCAACACATTGATTCTCTATGAATCTAAACCATTGGTTCATCTATAGAGTCACTCATGATAATATTTCATCTATATAGTTTAGTTGAATATATACAATTCGTGGTAGGAATAACATAATCCAATATTTTTACCAATAACTAATTCATACCCATTATTTTACTATATGATAATACCCTAAAAACTTCAATTCCACCCATATTAATGCAAATCCAAATATTTTTTTCATATTAAACATAACACATAGTTGAAAATATTACCCTTGAATTAAATGAAACCCATAGTCCTTGATCGGTCTACTAACACTAATTTCCTAGTTTCACTCAACTAAACTTATTATCCATGATAACCTCACAAGGAAAATCATCTCATGGCCTCAAGGAACCTACCAAGAGTAATTTTTTTATCACTAACATCTATGTACCCCGAATGGTATATAAAGTCCTTATATTAATGTTTTCACCAATACATTCTATAGGAACATGAACGAACCTATAGATATTACAAATACCTCAATATATCTTTAAGTAATCTTCTTACCCACACTATACAGTCTATTAAATACATTTCACTAAATTATCATGGACCACCATTCCCAATTCCAATCTCAAAATAGATATTAAATCCCATGAATAACTATGAAATCCCTTATCCTTTTAATCAGTAATATAGGGTATAATTAACATGAGTGATCTCTCCATCAAAAAAATCAGAAAAGTCTTTAATAAAAATATTTAAATCGAAAAAAGTATAATAATGACCAATTACCCCCATTATGAAACAAATGAATAATCCTATTAATTTTTAAAGTCCTTATAATTTACTAAATACTTTACCAATAAAATTCCCAAGTATTTTCATTAACAAACTCTGTTACCATCAGAATTGATGACATGGAAGTCCTTAAAATAACTTCTAATATAAGGACCCAACCTTTTTACATCACATAATATTGAGTTTAGTAAATAAATCACTTAATTTTACATTAAGGATCTTCTCAAGTTTATATATTTATAGGATTGGGATATTATAAATTCATAAAATTCCACATTAAAAATAGTTGATACCATAAAAACAGTCTTCATTTCTTCCAAAATATAAAACTTTTCAAATAAAACATGATTTATTTGAAAAATATTCATAACATTTAACCTTGATTCCTTATTTTTCTTAATCATCCTTATAAACTAGGAAACTCATTTAAAAACATGGGATGATCACAAAAAATCTCAATACGATATATAAAAATAAAGAAATAACCCATTAGTCCATGAATACTTGTAAGATATGAAATCATTTTCAAAAGGACATACTTGTAACCCATATAAACATACTTTTTCACACTTTATATTTCAATGATATTTCCAAAAAACATATATAAAATAAATATAACCACAAAGGTATCTTGGGTAATTACTTACAAAATATTTTAACCCACTCATCTACCTTATAATTTTTAACCCTCATGGTTACCTTACAATGTTTGTAACCATCGCAGTTACACATGCAGTAACCATGCATCTGACCTCCAAAATAAACATAAACAATTAATTAGAAGGACATATAGGTACCACCCTTCATTATAAAAAATTTCCAAGATCCAAAACACAATCATACATAATTAATAATTTCATAAAAACATTTCTTTTTAATTTTGTAAAATAGAATTTTAAAAGAAGTTTTTAAAAGAAAAGTCCCTTATAAATATCATATAATTTAAGATAGACTTAATAGAGTGGATTTAATATTTATATACACTATAAATAAACATAATATAAACAAAATTAATCTCACCAAAAATTTTAATACAACATAAATAATTAAGTAGAATGTTAACCCAAAGAATGGAAATTGGGTTATAAATTTCCTTACCTAGGGTTTGTATTACTTCAAACTCATTTAAACCTCACTTATAATGGTTAAAAGTGTGTTATCAATATCATAAAGAAACATATTAATGTTTAAAACACCTTATATGATCATTTAAAAACATCATTTCACCCTTCATTTATTAGTATTATGTTCCTTTCATTGTTTTGGGTGTGTTCTTTACAATATTTCCATGGGTATATTTGTATTTTATTTCCTTGTCATATGGAAATGAAATTCTATAAGGGGAATGAAATGTTATTCATATGTTTGTAGAATATATAATTATAGAAACCCTTCTCTTTATTACACACTTAAACATGATTTATTACATAAAACATTCACTTTATACAACATAGATGATAGAGTGTTCTAGTGTCTTTAGAGCTTAGGAACATTACATAATAACGTAAAACATGAAACACAAAATCTTTATTGAAAACATTCATTACATGGCCACTACATTACCTTGTACATAGCATTTCATGGGATAACCTAAGGACATGCATGAAAAGGGGTGAGCTATAAATCCTAGTAAGGGAGTAAATAAGGCATAAGATAAACAATAAAAGACATGTTATCCAATAATAATATCAATAGAGCATAAGAGAAACATGAACATAAAGACATAATATAGCATTACTTTCATAACATGGAAATGTGGCAATAACATTTATCATGATATTATCATGAGCCAAGGCCCATGGAACACAAAGTATGATTAAAACCTCATTTCACTTAAATTTTCATGATTAAACCCTAATTGAACTTTACGTATCATGATACTAATTTTTATCCAATGCATTGGAGCGCTATCTGGGCGCACCCTTCTTAATCATTTCATTTCATGCATAAGTGTGCCACATGGATCATAAAACTTGGATTCATTAAACATTATCATTTATTCCATGGAAAAGGAATATGTAATTCATATATGAAACTCTATAATCAATTAGTAAGTGTGCATAAACGTGAATACCCATTATAGAGAAATTGTCATGGTATTCACTACACAATGACATTGGCTTGGAAAATCGCGGTGCAATTTCAGCAGCATACAAATTCGTAAAAATGGTTGATGAGAGATAAATGTATGTATCTTCATATGTGAATTAAATTCAAAGTAATTGGGTCATATAGATACATGCTCAAACATAACTAATGTAATTTATATTCATAATAAAAAAATAATTTCTTGAATGTAAATGAAGAAGGAGAAATTCCTTACGGAATTTCAGCATGGTAACATGTGTACATGGGAGGCATTATGGAGAGAAAAGGGGGTATATCATCATTCAAACATAAATAATTTAGTATGGGGTAGGTGTGAAATCATAACCCAACATTTGTAATTGAAAATAAAGGGGAATGACAACATAATGAAATTTGGACAAAAATGAGAAATAAAGAAATCCCTTAGTTAGATGTGTGATCCCAAAGGCTTGGGAGTAGCTTGAGAGAGGATTATTGGTATATTGGGGAACCTTTGGAGGATTCTAGAGAGAGGAGGTTAGGGGTTGCTTGAGCTTAAAAAGCTTTTACTGTAGAGGAAGTGGGAGCTTGGGTGGGATTATATAGGTAAATAGAGGTAATTCTTTATTATTTAGGTTTTGGACCCTACATATTAAACTAATCAAAACCTCAAACCATCCCATGGTTTTTTACAAAGTGGAGTGGAAAAAAATATCTTATAATTAAAATTTCTAAACTTATTAAAGTATTTGTTTTCCTTATGTGGAGGTGAGTCACACTCTTATGGAAATAATTTTAAAAATATAAAATGTTTTATCAGTCTTAGAGGGTCCACTAAGGATTTTTAAAATAAATAAAATAAACCTAAAATCGCATTATTTTAAGGGTAAAACATATATTGGCCGAAAATATCATGTATATTATTTTATTACATCACTATTGGGTCATTATGATGTAATAAAATAGATTATATAATTAAACGATATTTAATTTTTACCCAAAAATTCAACTATCACCGAAAATTATTAAAAATTCACTATTGGATAATTTTTACATCCTAATTATATAAATAATATTCATTTTATCTAAATAATTTTATAAGTATGGGAATTTTTACTTTTTAAATAAAAACTGATATTCATTGAAAATTCATGTGTTTTGAAAAAAACAGCTTTCAAACCTTAATAAAAATCACAATTTTATTTATAACAATTAAAAAATAATATATATTTAATAAAAATTAATTAGGTAATAATATTTTATTAAAATATTATTTAATTAAAAAATCCTTTAATTCATCAAAACGTATTTCTTAATTGAATATTAACTAAAAATACTATTTGTGCATTAAACACTCTTTACAAAGTAATAATGATAAAATGAATGTATATTCTTTTTAAAAACTAATATACATAATCATAGTCCTAGGGTCTTGTTACATAACCCCATATAACACCCATGTATGACCTAAGGGTTAGGTGTGTGATGGTGATAGACTCTTGGGGTGGCTTAGATAACATCGCTCGGGTGGTAATCTCTATTCACTTCCACTTATCCCATAGATGGATCCGTTCAACCATAATGTGTCGAAGCTCATCTTCGGATTGGTTAAGAGGGAATACCAGTGAGACCACCTCTTTTCTTAGATCTGAAAAATGGGCTTTGTATGGAGCAATTCTACTGGATGAGTTCTTCAATTCCTCTGTTTGAGTAAATTATATTTGTTAAAGCCATATATTTATACTAATCATGTGGTCACCATTCAACATCTATATTATAAATGGTAACAATTATTAATGGTATTTTAAAATCAAAATCATAAAACCAAGGAAGTTCACATTCTATATAACTATTTTACATAATAATACATTTAATTGAATCAAGAGTAATTTCATTAATAAAAGTTTGGATCCTTACAATCATCCCCCCTGAAGAAATTTCTCCCTCCAAATTTCCTTTTCCTACACTATAACAGGTGTGGGTAACTCTGCTTCATCACTTCCTCTAATTATCGTGTTTCTTCTTCAAACTTGTGGTTTTTTCATAACACCTTGATGAGGGGAATTTTGTTATTTGGTATAAGTTTTTCCGTATGATCTAAGATCTTAATTATCTTCTCTTTTTAGGATATGTCATTATCCAATGGTGCCAACTATGGATGTAGTATATTCTATGGGTAAGATATGTACTTTTTCAAGAGTGATACATGGAATACATCATGTACTTGAGATAGGTTCGGTAGGAGTTCTAGTGGATAGGCCACTTCTCCAATGTGATCAAGGATATCAAAATAGACAATGTACCTTGTAATAATCTTTACCTTCTTCCCAAATCTCATAACTCTCTTCCATAGTGATATGTGGAGGAATACCATGTCTTTGACACCAAACTCTAGGTATCGTCGATAATTATCATCATATCTTTTTTGTCTACTCTAAGCATCTTTAATGTGTTTTGGGATGGTATTAACCTTCTCCCCCATTTCATTGACCATCTCTGAACATAGGAGTTCCCTCTCCCCAACTTCATCCCAACATTCTGGTGTTCTGCACCTCTTCCCATGTAGGGCTTCATAAGGATCCATTTTGATGCTTTAGTGGAAACTATTGTTGTAAGAGAACTCAACTAGAAGAATATGTTGACCCCATCCTCCTTTAAAGTCCATTGATCATGCTCTTAGAAAGTCCTCAAGTGTTTAGATAGTCCGCTCATATTGGCCATCAGTTTGAGGATGATATGTCATACTGAAGTTCAGAACAATATTCAGATCATGTTGAAGAATCTTCCAAAACGTAGAGGTGAATCTTGGATCTCAATCGGATATAATAGATAGTGGTACTCTATGAAACCTTACCACATATCTGATGTAAATCCATTCCAATTGATCCAATGAGAAATCCTCTCGAATTGTAATGAAGTGTGCAGTCTTAGTAAGATGATCCACAACAACCTAGATAGCATTTTAGCCTTTCGATATCTTTGGAAGTCTGGTGACAAAGTCCATGGTGATGTTCACCCATTTTCATGCTGGTATGGGTAATGGTTGCATAATCCCCTTAGACTTTTCTCTCTCATCCTTCACTTGCTGACACGCCAAGAAATTTGATGTATTCTCATCGATCTCCTTATTTATGTTATCTGATCAATAATGATCTCAAAGATCTAGATACATATTTGTGTTTCCTAGGTGAATGGAGAAATTGGAACTATGTGCATCATCTGAAAGTTCCTTTTTCATCTCCAGACTTTATGGAACAAATAGTCTTTTCCCAAATCTCACAATTACTTCTTCATTAAAATTGAACTCTAAGGATTTCCCTTTTCTGATAGTTTCTACTTTCTTCTGAATTACCACATCATTTTTTTGAGAATCCTTAACCTTTTTAAAAGAGATGGTTGAGAAATAATTTGTGAAAGGATTGATGATTTTCTGTTCTTTATGATTCTCATGTCCATCATCATCATATCTAAGAAGATTGGATACTTTTCAATTCTCATCAATGATATAATTATTGGGTCCCTTATACTTAGAGAATTTTTCACCTTGTTCGCTTTCCTATGGTGGTAATGGATTGAGCAGTCATAGTCTTTGATCAGATCTAAAAATCTTCGTTGGTGCATGTTCAACTCTTTCTATGTGAACATATACTTCAGGCTTTTGTGATCCATATATATTTCACATTTCTCCCCAAATAGGTAATGCCACAAAATTTTCAAATTGAATATTACTACATACAACTCCAGATCATGTGTTTGATAGTTTTGCTCATGAACTTTCTATTCCCATGAAGAATAGGAAATGAATTTGTCATTTTATATCAATAAACAACCAAGGCACTTCTTCGAATAATCAATTAATACCACAAAAATTTCTCCACTTGTGGGTAATGTGAGAACAGGTGCAGTAATAATCCTCCTTTTAACTCCATGAAGCTTTCTTTGCATTCATTACTCCAAGAAAACTTTACTCCCTTCCATGTTAGCATGGTAAAAGGGTTGGACAATCATGAGAGATTTCTCACAAATCGGCAATAATATCCAGCTAAACCCAAGATGCTATGGATACACATTACCGATGTTGGCCTAGACCATCCCTCAATTACAGCTATCTTGGAGGGATCAACATATATCCCATTACTTGTGATTATATGACCCAAGATTGAGACATCCTTCTATTAGAATTCACACTTGTTTTACTTTTCATAGAGATTCTCCCTTTTCAAGGTCTCTAGTACATTTATTAGATGCTCCTCATGCTCCTCCTTAGTTTTGGAGTATATTAGAATATAGTCTATAAAGAATACCACACATTTTTCGAGGTAATATCTAACGACTCTATTCATAAATTCCATGAATATTGTTGGAGAATTAGTGAGTCTGAAAGGCATTAATATGAATTCATAGTGCATGTACCTTGTACGAATAATAGTTGTGGGGATATCCTCCTTCTTCACCCTTACTTGGTAATATCCTAACTGAAAATCTACCATGGAGAAGTATTGTGCCCCGCATATCTAGTTAAAAAGGTCATTAATTTGGGGCAGAGGATACTTGTTCTTTATCGTTCTTTTTTTTGAGCTCACGATAATCAATACAGAGGTGCATTGACTCATCCTTCTTCTTGAAAAAGAGTACTGGTGCACCCCATAGTGAAGAACTTGGTCATATAAACCATTTATCTAAATACTCCTGTAGTTGATTCTTCAGCTTCTCAAGTTCCACAACATCCATTCTATACAAATTCGTGGATATTGGTAATTCCCCAAGTATAATATCAATAGAGAATTCAATATATCTTATAGGAGGAAGACCAGGAAATTCCCCGGGAAACATATTAGCTAATTCCCTCACAATAGGCATGTCATCAAGGATGGTTTCTTCCTTAGACTCAATCATCTGATCCAGATATGTGTTCTCATAGGGAAGTAATATCCATTCATGATATGATGGTTATAAAGAAGATTCATCCTCCCCCTTACACTTGTACATAATCAGGGGTTGATTCTCTATATGGAGAGTGATTTCCCTCTCACGGAAATTTATGTCGGCTCTATACGGGTAAAGAAAATCCATGACAAGAATTGCATCAAATTCCACCAGAGGGACTATGATAAGGTTTTCTGGGAGGTTCAATTCACAAATTGTGAAAATGTAGGAGTTATATTCATGGGCTGCAATGATTTCCCCATTTTCTATACTCACTGAAATCTTTACTTCCATAATTTCTGGTGGTGTTGGGATTGTTCTTCTAAACATTTGGGATATAAAAGAATGTATAAAACCAGAATCAAATTGTATATTCTATATTCTTGAATGAATAACTAGTGTGCTTATCACCACTTAGTTGTCGAGGTTCACTTCGGTAGTAGTGATGGAAAAATTTCACCCTTCTTTCCTTGGAGGTTAATGGTTGTCTTCGAAAACCCTTGTCCTTGGGAACTGGTTTTCAAAGTACCATGTTTCTTTGTAGTTTAATCAATGAACAATACAATGAGGTTATAATGGATCGTTCCTATCATATGTCGCAGCCGCAGGTTTTTCTTGTTGGCAGTTAATGGAAAGGTGCCCTTCTCTTCCACACCTAAAGCATTTCCTCATCCACTTCAAGCAATTTCTAGGGTGCTTCTTTCTGCACCTTTGGAAAGTGGGGTGCTATATTTTCTTAGTATCATTGGATTTATCCCACATACCAAAAAAATTAATTCTACCTTACGATTTTTATCCCAATGATATCCCTGAGATTCACTTATCTCCATTTCGACTTTCAGGGTAAATCAGACAATTTCCTCGTAGCTCTCGAAGTCACGGATCGCTAGGTATTTCCATAGGATATGTTTTATACCACCAATGAAGTGGTTAACCATGAATTCATGGGTAATGACAAAGACAGAGGCCTATCATGCAATACTTGTGATGTTTTCCTCATACGCTCTAACATATTAATCGTCTTTTTTCTTGATGGTAAGGAAGTCCCTTTCCATTTTAAGTTGGAGGGTTCATGGAAAATATTTATCGAAAAATATTTTCTGAATATCCTTCCATTACAATGCCTCGAACTTTTCCTTAGGCTTCATATTTTTTATCAATGTCCACCATTTATCAGATTCACCCTTCATACATTAATCATCCAAAATAACATTCTCTTTTTTGAAACATTGAAGGATGGGGAAGAGATTTTCAAGGGATTTGATCCATTGTTCGATGATTGAGGGATTAGATGATCCATTAAAATTAGGATCCCTTTAACTCATGAAGCTCTCGATAGCGACTTCTTATTTCTTAGGGGGGTTGAACGTTCCTCTTGACCCATGTTTCTATTCAAAACTTGAGTTAACTGAGAGAGTATTGTGACAAAGTTCGTGATTCCTACTCCCATTAGATTTGGCATCTCATTATAACAGTCATCAAATTGATCTTCACATCAAATGTTATCATGAGTCCTCCTATTACCAGTCATTTCTGAAATAAAAGAAAAGTTAGGGGTAACTCATAATGGGTAATCCAAAGACAAAAATTTATAACTTATAAATTACTTTTATTTCCTTAACTTATGAATTTATAGGCTTCAATCTATGTTATCCATGATATACTTCCCAACTTATATTATTAGAGTCATTTTTTATTCCCTTAATAATGGTTCATACAAAGATTATGAATTTACTAGAGAATATACCCCGGGAGTGTCATAACCAAGAGTGCAGCAAGCCTCATTTTTGTGCACCAATTCTCGTTCGAGTCTAGCTCAAAGCGGTGGTTTCGGGTTTTACCCGTAGATACATCTATACCAGAGCCGCCTCTACCTACTCATATCCAAAAAGGGATATATTTTCTTGATAAACCACTTACTCAATAGTCACAAAAATTAAGGGATGTATTTATTATACTTAGTCTTTTACCTAAGGCTTTCACTAGGTTTTTCTAATCCTAATCCCAAAAATAACTAAACCTATCCGTTGATACAAACTATAGAAACCCTTATCTTTATTACACACTTAAACATGATTTACTACACAAAACCTTGATTTGATACAACATTGAAGCTCGATATTTCTAGTGTCTTGGGGGCTTAGTAACATTACATAATGAATTAAAACATGAAACACACCATCTTTATTGAAATCTTCCTTTACATGACCACTACATTCCCTCGTACTTAGCATTGCATGGGATAAAATGAGGACATGCATAAAAAGGGTGAGCAATAAAGACTCATAAGGGAGTAAAAAGGGAATAATATAAAGAATACAAGACATGTTAGGAAATAGGTATATCAATGGAGTGAAAAAGAAACATGAACATAGAGACATGATATAGAATGAAAATCCTAACATGGAAATGTTGAAATAACATTTATCATGATATTAGCATGAGCCAAGTACCATTGCATACGGGGCATGATTAAACCCTCATTTCACATGAATTAGAATTATTAAACCCTCATTGCACTTGATGTATCATGATACCAATATTTACCCAATGCATTGGAGTTCTATCAGGGCGCACCCTTCTTAATCATCTCATTTCATGCATAAGTGTGCCACATGGATCATAAAACATGGATTCATTAAAGATCAAAATTTATTCAACAATAAAATAATGTGGAATTAATATATGAAACACTATAATCAATAAGTGAATGTACATAAAGGTAAATACCCTTGATAGAGAAATGGACATGGTATTCACTACACAATGACTTTGGATTGAAAATCGCGGTGCAATTTCGGCAACATAAGAATTCGTAAAAATGGTTTATGAGAGAGAAAGGGTTGTCTCATAATATGTAAATGAAATGGAAAGTAATTGGGTCATATAGATAAATGTCTCAACATAAGTAATGTAATTTATATTCATAATACAAAATAATTTCTTGAATGTAAATGAGGAGAGAGAAATTCCTTATGGAATTTCGACATGGTAATAGGTGTAAATGGGAGGCATTAATGAGGGTGAAAGGGGTATGTAATCATTCATACATAAAGAGGTAATTATGCGGGAGGTTAGAAATCATACCCCAATATTTATAATTTAAAATAAAAGGGAATAACAGCATAATGAAATTTGGACAACAATGAGAATGGAAGAAATCCCTTACTTAGAAGTGTGATCCCAAAGGCTCGGGAAAGGCTTGAGAGAGGCTTATTGGGAGCATGGGGATACTTGTGAGGATTATAGGGAGAGGAGGGATGAGTTTGGTCGAGATCCAAAGGCTTTTAGTTAAGAGGAAGTAGGAGCATGGGTAACTTTATATAAGAAAAGGGATGGAATTATTTATTATTTAGGTTATGTGCCCAACACATTAAACTAATAAAAACCATAAACAATCCGATGGTTTTTGCCCATGGGTTTTTCCGAAGGGGAGTGGAAAAAATATATTATATGTCCAATTTCTAAACATATTAAAATATTATTCTTGCTTATTTGGAGGGGATTCACACTCTCAAGGAAATCATTTTAAAAAGATAAAATGTTTTATAAGTTTTGGAGGGACCACTAAGACTTTTTTAAATAAATAAAATAAACCTAAAATCACATTAATTTAATGGTAAAATATATATTGGCCGAAAACATCATTTATAGCATTTTATTACATCACTATTTGGTCATTATGATGTCATAACACATTGTATAATTAAACTATAATTAATTTTTACCCAAAAATTTGACAATCTTATAAAATTTGGAAAAATTCGTCTTTGGATAATTTCAACATCCTGATTAAAAAAACAATATTGATTTTATCTAAATAATTTTCTAAATATGTGAATTTTTAATTTTTAAATAAAAACTTATATTTAATGAAAATTCATGGGTTTTGAAAAAAATGTATTTCAAACCTAAATAAAAAACACAATTGTATTCATAAAAATTATATGATAATTTATATTTAATAAAAATTAATTTGGTAATAATATTTTATGATAATATTATTTAATTAAAAAATCCATTAATTCCTCAAAATTTATTTCCTAATTGAATACTAACTAAAAATAATATTTGGGAATTAAAAACTATTTACAAAGTAACAATGATTAAAATAATGTATATTATTTATAAAAAATAATATAAATAATCATAGTGCTAGGGTATTGTTACATAACCCCCTATAACACCTGCATATGACTTAAGGGTAAGGATTGTGATGGTGAAAGACTCTTGGGGTGGATCATATAACATCGCTCGGGTGGTAATCTCTTTTAACTTCCACTTCTCATGTAGTCGGTTTTGTTCGAGCTTAATGTGTTGAAGCTTGGCTTGGGCTTGGTCAAGAGAGAAGCAGAGTGCGCCACCTATTTTCTGAGCTCCGAAAAATGGGCTTCCTATGGAGAAGTTATAGAGGATGAGGTCATCATTTCCTTTGTCTGAGTAAATTGGATTTTTTAAAGCCCTATATTTATACTAATCATGTGATCACTGTTCAACGGATATATTAGCAATGGTAACTATTCTTAACGATATTTTAAAATACAAAAACATAAAACCAAGGAAGTTCACATTTTATATAACCATTTTACATAATAACACATTCAATTGGATCAAGAATTTTTTTTATTAATAATAGTTTTGGTTGTTAGAAAAATGATACAATAAGTCATTTTGATATCAGATATGATGATGAATCATTAGATAAAACATTAATGACATTTTTAGATCATTTTTTTGCACTTCCTCAATAATCGTGAATTTATTTCATTATATAATTTAATTTCATACATAAAATTTAATTCCAGAACATAAAATAGTTTAAAAAATACACTTTAATTTCTATTTCAACCATTAAAAGGATTTTACGATCATATTTTGAGGATGTAATGGATATTTCAAACACATCATCCATGATTTTGCTAAATTGGCACATCATGGACGGTGTTTTTATTTTTATAACAAGAGGGATATGAGGGGAAGGAAGATGATGAATCTTTTACATGAACATGATAAATTATATAATATATAAGATTATGTATATTTCATACCTCCTGGATAAATGGAGGGAAAGATATTATAAGAAAATAAAGGAATTGGAAAGAAAACACATGAAAAAGGAAGAGGATTCTTACCTCTTGATTTCTACTCCTTTAGATCCTCCTTGAAGCCTTTGGTTTTTGACTTTTGGATAGACCAGAAGATCTAGGATGTGGGGAAGATCCCTGGGAGGGTTATTTTACAGAACTTAGGTAAGGATCAAGGATTTAGATGTGTGGGAGGAAGAGGGGGATGAGGGTAGTATTTATAGTGGAGGATAGGAGGTATTTTACATTATTTTAATCATTATTATAATATTTTTGCTCAAGAATATGAATAGTAATAATTTTTCAATCCCAGAATAGTAATAATTTCATGTGAGATTGAACCAAGTGGGCATAAATTATCCTTTCATCACTTATGTTGCAGTAAATCATGTATTTAGCTATTATCATATTTTATAGTATTTTACTATTCATCAAAAAATCATGAATTTCATAAAAATCCCTAAAATTCACCCTATCTATTTTTCAACATGTAGAATTCAAATATGAACTCCATTTTTTTAAAATAATTTTCTAAATATTATTAATTTAATTTTTAAATAAAAACATAATAAATTCAAAAATAAAAATTTTAAATATATAACTCGCTTTTTAACACCTTGAAAAATTAATCAACATATAATTATATAAAACATTAAGAAAATAAAATAATAATATGAGTTACTATTCATAAGCGTATGTTACTATTCACCACACAACAAGTTGGTTCCATCAGACTCTAAATAACTTACTGATCACAATTATAGATGACTTTTTTTTAATTCAAAATATAGAAGCAGAAAAATAATTTTTGAAGGATAGTTATAACTATCTACTTAAAACAAAGTATCATGAATTTTAATTTATTTTATTAAAACCATCGGGTGTTACATTATCCCCACAATCTGAAAATTGCGCCATCATAGTTTTATTTACTTTTTAAACAATTGGTGGTACCTTTCCCTCATAACATTTTTAGATTCTCATGTTTCTTCTTCAACCATGTGGTTTCTCCAAAAAACCATTACCTAGTGGATTACATTATTCCACAATACATATTCCCTTTAATCAAGAATCGGAAATTTTTTATCTTCATAAGAAAGGTTCTATTCAAGCTGAATTTCTTTTAGGCTCAAGACATGAGATGAATCTAGCGCATACATTCTCAACACTAAAACATGAAAAATATTGTGTACCTAAGATAAACTCAGAGACAATGATACTTGGAAAGTGACTGATACCACTTTCTCTAGAATTTTATAAGGTCTAATGAACCATGGAAATATCTTTACTTTCTAAAAAATCGCATAACACTTTTCCATGGTGAGATTCTAAGAAAAATATGATCACCTACCTCAAAAAATTATTTCCTCCTATTATTTGCACAACTTTTCTGCCTTCTATGAGATTTCCTCATGTGATGATGGATCATATTCACTTTCTTAGCCACTTACTCTACTAATTATAGTCCCCTCAACTTCTTTTCCCCAACTTCATTCCAAAAATCTAGAGTTCTACACCGCTTCCCATACAATGTCGATAAATGTGTCATCTGTAAATTGGAATGAAAACAATAATTATAAGAAAACTCAACTAAAGAAATATGTTGATCCCAACTTCCCTAGTATTGCATTAGACAAGATCAAATCATATCCTCCATATTTTGAATAATTCAATCTAACTTCCCATATGATTGAGGATGAAAAGTTATACTAAAAATTAATTTTGTGCCCAACTACTTATGAAGTCCCTTCCAAAAGTTATAACTAAACCTGGGATCCTGATTAGAAACAATGTAAATAGGAACTCCATGTAACCTGACAATCTCTTTGAGGTATAGTCGATAAAGTTGATCCAAATACATTTTATCTCTAATGGAAGTAAAATGTTCATTTTTTCATATGATCAACAATAACCCAAATCGCATTGTATCCTTGAGAAGTCTTTAGTAGTCCCACCACAAAGTCCATGGATACATTCTCCCATTTCAACTCTGGCACTAGCAGTGGCTGAATCACCCCCTTCGGTAACTACCACTCTTCTTTAACCTATTAACATGTCTAACATTTCATGGTAAAATCAGAAATATCTCATTTCATTCCATCCCACCAATAATACTCCCAATGGTCTTTGTAAATCTTAGTACTTCTCGGATGAACTGAAAATGGAGAACTATGAGCTTCAAACAACAAATATTTCTTCAAATTGGAATCACAAGGCACACAAACCATTTTTTCAAATCTTAAAACATAGTATTTATCAAGGTTAAATTCTGTAAACTTACCCATCTTAACCAATTCTACCATTTTCTGTAGCTCATGGAATTATTTCTGCACTTTCTTAATTATATCTGATAAAAATGACTACACTAAATCCTGAAACAAAACATAGGTATTTCTTACACCAAAAAATTCTAATCCAAAATTCATTAAATCATTAATCAATGGATTATCTTCCAAATGTAACATGGAAAATGATCTATTATTTTTTGACTCAAGGCATCTGCCAATTTTTTTCTTTTCTTGCATGGTAATTGATCGTTAAATAATAATCCTTTTTCAGTTCAATTCATCTTATTTTCCACATGTTTAATTCCTTCTGGCTGAATATATACTTCTGACTTGTATGGTCAGTATATATTTGGCATTTGGATTCGTATAAATTATGCCTCCAAATTTTCAAAAGAAAAAAACCAAAGCATCCAATTCAAAATCATGTGTGGGATAATTTAACTAACGAGGTTTTAGTTGTCTTAAATCATACGAAATTACCTAATCATTCTACATCAGAATATAAGTAAGTCCCTTCAATGAATCATCACTATAGATGATAAAATTTCCCTTTTGGGAAGGAAAGGCCAAAACAAGAGCATTCACCAATCTCTTCTTCAGTTCCTTAAAAAATACATCACATTCTTCTGTAAAAATAAATTTAAACACTTTTCATGTTAACTTATTCAAAATTATAGATTACCATGTAATGTTTTTAACAACCTATCGGTAATAACCTTCTAATCCAATAAAACTATGAATCTCTGTTATATTTGTGGGTCTTGGACATTCATCAACCACTTTTGTTTTGGGAAGATCAATTGTTATTCCATCCTTATTTATAATGTTCCAAGAAAAGAAATATGTTTCAACAAAAAATCAAACTTTCTGAATTTTCTATATAGTTTCTTTTCCTTTAAGGTTTTCCTAAACAACCCATAGATGTTTTTCTTTCCCCTATTTACACTTATAAAATACCAGAATGTCATCAATAAACACAACCACAAATTTATCCTAGAACTCATGAAATATTATATTCATAAGATTCATCAATACATTAGGTGCATAGTTTACCCAAACGGCATAACAAAAAAATTATAATGTCTGTATCTAGTACAAAAAGTTTTTTTTGGGATGGAATCCCCCTTCCCCTTCAGCTAATGGTATGCGGATCTCAAGTCAATCTTGGAAAAGTACTGAGCTCCCTAGAGCTGATCAAAAAATTCATCGATGTGAGGCAAAGGATACTTTTTTCAATAGTTACATTATTCAAGGCTCTATAATCAATACAAAGTCTCATGGAACCATCTTTCTTTTTAACGAACTAAATAGGAGCACCCTATGGTGAAGTGCTAGGACGAATGAATCCTTAATCAAGAAAATCCTACAACTGATTTTTCAATTCAATAAGTTCTATTTAATCCATTTCATATGGGGGTTTTGAAATTGGATTATCATTAGAAACTAAGTAAATTGTGAATTTGACTTCCAAATTAGGTATGACACTGGTTAACTCATCAGGAAAACATCAAGGTATTTATTTACCACTAGAATATCATTAATCTAAATAGTTCCCTTGTTTTCAACAATATGAGTAAGATAAATTTCATTTCCATCTTTCAACAGTTTCACAGCCTCCTAATATGTTATCAATTTTATGAGTTCGTTCTTGTATACTAACTGAAACCCATCCTAAAAAACAACATCTTTTACTCTAAAGTTAATCTTAGCCTGATAAATATAAATACAACGCATTCCCATAATTACATCAATATCTACTAAGGGAAAAACAACAATATTTTCATGTAATTTCTTTCCACAAACTACAATATAAATATTCTTATAATTCCTATTTACTATAATATTTCCCCTAGAGTTTTAAAAATAAGTTCTGGTATCATTTGTTGATGTGATATTTCTAATTTACTAGAAAATTTTTCAGAAATAAAGGAATTTGTATACCTCATATCAAACAAAACATTAGTAAAATCTTAGTAAACAAACAAGGTACCTGATACAACTTCATTGGATGTTATGGCATCTACATACGTAGTCACAAAAGATCTCACTATACCTTTTCTCTTATATTCTATCTTCTTTGCATCATTTGGATCTCTCATTGGGAAGACATTTTCATAATGACCCATCTCTCTACATTTAAAACACATAACTGTTTTCTTATCAATATTAGTCTTAGGAGAATTTTTATTACACTCTTGGGCAGTAAATCCAAACTTACCACAACGAAAACACTTTCAATTTTTGGTAATACATTCCCTTGGGTGAATTTTCCACATTCTGTACAATCTAGATACTGGAATTTCTTACCATTAGATTTCTTTGGTTGATTCTTACCCATCACATTCCATCTGGACCTCTTATTCTCCTTGTTTTAAAAATTTACATGATCATCAGAAAACTCCATATCTACTCTCTCAGAACATGGGACAAGTTTCTCATAACTTTTGAATTAACTTTAAGACAATTTACATTGATACCTTTTTTTAATCTTGAGTGAAATCAGTTGATTTTTCTATCAAAATATAGAATAATATTTGGAGTATACCTCTATAGTAGGGTGATGTTTTCTTCATACACATCCACTGAATCTTCTTCTTTTTTCTTTAATTCAAGGAATTGCTTCACCTTACTAAGTTGCACCACCTTCGGAAAATATTTTTCAAGGAAAATACTTTTAAATTCATCTCTCTCTAAGGTGTCAATCTCATATCTATCCTAAATATGTTTCACGACTGACCACCACTGATCTGCTTAACCTTCAAAATGAGAAATGGAAATAATTTACCTTTTGATTATCTGAACATCCCATAACATTAACTATCTTTTTAAGGTCCTTAACCCATCCTTCAGTCACTACTAGGTCATAATATCCAATGAAATCAAGAGGGTGTTGTCTCAAAAAAAATTCCACTATCTTCATGTTCTATTATGGTACCTATTTTTGTTCTCTAGAATGGTTGAAACCAAAATTTATTATCTATTTTTGATGAGCCATTACTTTCAAAAAATACTCGGTTCCAATCCCTACCATTCTAGGATTCAGATTAGGATGGATATCATTCTGTCGGTGCCTCCCCTCTTCATCTTCCATGTTTATTCTATGGAAAATCATTCTAAAAAAACATATATTATTCAATGAAACATGGTAATCTTTAAAGGCTATAACATTTTAAATTAATCATGGAGTAAAAATCATTTATTTTATTCTTTTAACATCATCTTAATCCTTAAAGTTATCTAAACCATCCTCTGAAAGAAAATATAAGGACCTGAACTAATAACATTACATAATCTTGAGTTTAGTCAATAACTAACTGCCTTCCACATTGAGGATCTTTTCATGTTTATATCTTTAGATTATTGGAATAAATACATTCATAACACTCCATATTAATACATATTTGATACCATAAAACAATATTCATTTCTTCCAAAATATAAAACTTCTCAAATAAAACATGATTTATTTGAAAAATCGTTATGACATTTAACTTGCCTTACTTATTTTTCTTACACATCCTTATAAACATTTAAAATAATTTAATAAATTTTTATGAGAACAAAAATAGTAGTAAGGGATATAAAAAGAAAGAAAGAACTCATTTTTCCATGAATACTTGTAATGTATGAAATCATTTTCAAAAGGACATACTTGTCACCCATATAAACTTAATTTGTGACACTTGAGATTTCAATGATATTTTCAAAAAAACATATAGAACATAAATAGAACCATAAATTTATCTTGTGGAATTACTTTCATAATCTTGTAACCCTCTCATCTACCTTGTAATTTGTAACCCTCACTGGTAAATTACAATTTGTGTAACCATGATAGTTATACTTGGAGTAACCATACGGCTGAACTCTAACTTACACGCACCCAATTAGTTGGAGGGATATATTGGTCCCACCCTTCATCATAAACAATTATAAAGAATGATAAATCAATCATAAAACATGAATAATTTCATAAATGTTTTTTTGAATTTCATAAAACAATATTTTAAAAGAGGTTTTTAGAAGAAAAGTCCCTTATAAATATCATATAAATGAAGTGATACTTTATAGAGTGAGTTAAATATGTATATAAAATATAAATACACATAATTAAACATTATATAAGTAAAATAAATCTCACAAAAATTATTAATACCACATAAATAATTAAGTATAATGTTGACCGAAAGAATGGAAATCAGGTTACGAATTCCCTTACCTCCTGTTTATATTACTTAAAACTCATTTAAACCTCATGTATAATGGTTAAAAGAGTGTTAGTAATATATTAAAGAAACATATTCATGTTTATAACACCTTATATGATCTTTTATTAACATCATTTCACCCTTTATTTTTTAGTATTTTGTTTCTTCCTTTGTTTCGGGTGTGTTCTTTACATGATTTCCATGGGGGGATTTGTAATTGATTTCCTTGTCGTATAGAATTGAAATTATATATGGGGAATGAAATTTCATTAATATGTTTACATAATATATAATGATACCATAAATAATTTTTTTTACATATATGATGATGAATCTTTAGATAAAACCTTAATGACATTTGTTTAGATCATTTTTTGTGGTTCCTCGATAATCATGAACTTATTTAATTATATAATTTAATTTCATTAATATAAGTTCATTAAAAACTTAAAATAGATTAAAAATAAAATTTAAATTCTATTTCAACCACTAAAATGGTTTTATGATCCGATGTAAATGATTTAATGGATATTGCAAACACATCATCCATGATTTTGGTAAATCAGCACATCGTGGATGGTGTTTTTATTTTTAAAACAAGAGGGAGATGAGAGGAAGAAAGATGATGAATATTTTACATGAACATGATAAAATGCATAGTATATAAGATTTTGGAGATTTCATACCTCCTGTATAAGTGGATGGAAATAGAGTATAGGAAAATAATGGCATTGGAAAGAAAACACATGAAAAGGAAGAGGATTCTTACCACTTGATCTCTTATCCTTGAGATCCTCTATAAGGCCTTTGGTTTGGGCATTTTGGTAAGACCAGAAGCTCAAGGATGTGGGTAAGATCCTTGGAATGAGTATTGGGTAGAACTTAGATATGACTCGAGGTTTGTGAGGCATGGGAGGAAGAGGGAAATGAGGGTGGTATTTGTAGTGTAGGAGAGGAGGTATTTTACATTATTTTAATCATTATTATAATATTTTTTCTCAAGAATATGAATATTAATAACTCATGTGACCCCAAATAGTAATAATTTCATGTGAGTTAAAACCAAGTTGTATTTCATCATCCTTTCATCACCTATGGCGCAGTAAATCAAGTGTTTAGAATTTATGGTATTTTATCGTTTTTTACTATTCATCAAAAAATCTAGAATTTCAGAAAAATCCTAAAAAATCACCCTAACCATTATTTGACATGTAGAATTAAAAATTGAACTCCATTTTTTTTAAATAATTTTCAAAATATTATTAATTTAATTTTTAAATAAAAACATAATTTATTCAAAAATAAAAATTTTAAATCTATAAATAATTTTTTAATGCCTTAAAAAATTATTCAACATATAATTATCTTATAACTATAATAAAATAAAATTAAATTCTGATTTACTATTCATAAATGTCGTATTACTATTCATATTACTATTTAGAAGGTTATGTTACCATTCAAAAAAATTTGTTGGTTCCATCAGACTCCAAATAAACTACTGATCACAATTGTATATGACTATTTTTCGAAATTCAAAATGTAGAAGGGGAAAAATTATTTTTAAATTCTATTTATAACTATCTACATAAAACAAAGTTTCATGAATTTTAATTTATTTGTTTTAGCTGTAACAACCTGAGTATTTATATAATAATGCCTTTTCTTTTCTATTAATATTTATGAATAATATATTAATTTTACATTAAAGGGGATTCTTTTTTTGATAGCCTACTCGACACGCAACAACAGTTTTCTAAAATCATTCATTGCACACAACATTGAGTTATACCAAAACATAACACAATAATATTATTATTATGTTAAATATTAGTTAACAGCTTACCATTGGAATGGAGGAAATAAATAGTATTAACTGAATTTCGAGATATTGTTCACACATGTTTAAATAATTATTCATTGGTTACCAAATTTATTAAAAATGGAAATAAAAACCCAATTGAATATAAGGAATGTGTTTTTATGAAAACATATTTAAAAGGGAATAATTATGTTTATAAAGTTCTATCAATATTTATGGATATTTATTTAATTTAAAATATATTTTATATATTCAATGTAATTTTTTAAATTCATTTTATAAGTTTTCTAGATATAACATAAGAACAAATTCAATTTTTTGGAAAAAAGAATTATTTTTCTAAAAATATAGTTTTACCGCTTTTTGATGGCGAACCCTTTTTAATATATTTTTTGAAACCTTTATATGTTACATTTAACAAAATAAACTTCTTATTTATAAATAGGAAATTAAAATTTACTTTAGATGAATTTTTTATATTTTTCTGATAACTATCATGTTTTGATGAATTGTAAAAATACACTAAATTTAAATTGAAAAAAACTTTTTCTATCGAGATAACTTATATGGTTAAATGATATTATTTTTTGGTTTTATAGTTTAAATGGAATATATTTTTATTATTTAATCCAATTTTGGTCATTGTAAGTAATTTTCCATTGAAATTGGATATAAACACATGTTAATCTTTTGATAGTTATTACTTCTTAAAACCCCACTTTTTGGTTTGACAATGGGAATTAAATTTAAATTAATTACTAAAACATCTGTATTTTGAATTTGTAAAAATTTATTCCATATTTTTAATCATAAGATCAAAATTGGGTAAATTGGTACCTTTTATTTTTGTATGTTATGAATAGTAACTTCAGTAATTATTTTATTTTCCATGGTTAAAGGGTAAATATGGTAAATAAGGGTAAAAAATAATATTATAATAGTTTTAAAATATCCTAACACATGTTATAATCCTATTTAATGAGATATTTCTAACCATGGTCATCCTTGGGTCGTTTATGGGACCCCATGGAGCCACTTGGATGTGAAAATGACATTTTATAAGAATTAATTTAAAGTAATGAGAAATATAACATAGACATGTATCTTTTACTAAACCAATTTTAATATGGGGTTATATATATGATCTATTTTAATATAAAAAATAATTATAAATATAAAAATTTTTCCGTCATCATGGTATTTTATTTATAATTTTTAGATATTAAATAATCAAATTTATTTATGACACAATGTTGTTGCAGTGATTGCTTCCCTGATAAAGGATTCAAAAAAATTATATTATAAATATTAAAATAAATGTAATTTGGATATTTTTATATCATAAAAGAATTTTCTGGAATATATTGACAGATTATATTTTAGTTAATAACTTTTTTAGGGAATTAAGTTGTTATGAATTTGTAAAAAAGTCTTGTATGAATAGTGTCAAAAATTGACATAATTCATAACTTAAAACATAAAATAGTTTGTTAAATGGTATTAAATTCCTAAAAATATAATATTTGTCCAAATTGTTTATATAAGTCCAAATATATCATAAATTACTTTTCTTGGGTCTTTTTACATGATATGGTAATTACATTAACCAACAATGTGTAAATAACATCATATCATTATAAGATTAAAAGGGGTAAAATGAGGGTTAAACCAAAATTATAAGGATAAAAAATATTCAAAAAATTAATAAAAAATATTTTATGATGTTTTGTAGAACCAAAATCATATCAACTTCTAATTAAATAATTTTT
Organism: Viscum album; assembly: GCA_963277665.1. Lineage (NCBI taxonomy): Eukaryota > Viridiplantae > Streptophyta > Magnoliopsida > Santalales > Viscaceae > Viscum > Viscum album. The sequence goes on along the minus strand of OY728133.1, from coordinate 183,552,633 downwards.
TTACCAATTTTAATCTAAATTGAATTTATAATAAATTAATATTTTTATACATTCCTAAAGTGCCCCATCTCCATCTTATAAAAGGCGACCACCTCTACCCACATAACTAACACCTATCAAGACCATTGTCTCATAAAAATTATTCATAAATAATCTCCAAACATCCCTCCCTTACTTCTATAATCCTTACCTTGAGTATAAGGCAATTGATGGAAGTCATTTGGCTCAAATCAAGTGAAGTTACCTGATTTAGAGGTAATGTCTTCTCTCAAGTTACTTTCCTTTATTTTACTTCTTAAATTACTATGATGTTCTTATTAATCGATTACATTACAAAACCAGTATAATCAATATAATAAGATGTTTTATGAGAATTATTCAAACTACACTTACCCACACCTCCATCTAATGGATACGAACATACTGTTTCTGTGTACATCAAACTACTGCCTCCTGAAAGGATGATTGTTCAATTTTATAAAAACACCTATCATGGTGGAAATTATGATGTAAATGTATTTATATATGATATATATTTTATTTATATTTTCTCTATTCTTAAGTATTTTTTATTTATAGCATACCTTTATTCTTTCCATAATGTGTAAATACGGTTATTTTGATTTGAGGAAGTGTGGACTACCGCCCCCACAAAGTGATACAAATTGTTCATGACATACATGAAACGTATAAAAGTAGGAATTAATAAAATTATGTAACATATATAACATATTATATTTTACATTAATTATAATATACCAATATATCATTTAGTTTTCCTTCCATTGATATGACAAAGAAATGAAAGTAGTGTTCATGCGTGCGTGCGTACGACCCACCATCTCCATGAATGGTGCATTTCATTTCTTATATCCAAATTATATGTACTATTATAAATAAATAAATATACTGTATATATATGATATTTAAATCCTTAATAATATTCTGGATATAATGTACTTTTGACAACATGGACAATCTATAATTATAACAAGTTCATTTTCGACTCAAGTACCGAATAACAACAAAACGACCGATATGAACTTGAATAATTATATGGTAGTTATAACAAGGTAATAAGTGATATAAAAGTAATAATAAACTATATAAACTTTATTAATCAAGTATAAATTAATTTTATTTTATTATTTTTGTAGATAAAGAATGAACAAGACAAGTCGGACTCAAGGTAAGGTAACCTTTCACCCTTCTCTTTTAGTTAAAGACTTCATTTATGTTGTGTATTTTAATTTACATTTTACTATATTGGGGTATGTTCTTATATATATTTAATTCTGCCCATTTTATTTCCTAATTATGAGAGACCATTTTTTCTCTTATCAGATCATTTTATGAAATTTTATGTGACACTATTAGGCAACAGAATTTTAATAAGGGAACTTCTTAACCCAATTTCCATTCTTTGGGTTGATCGTCTACTTATTGATTATGTCACACTATGATTATGTGAGAAATCACTTCCGATATCATAACATGTATTTATACTTGTTTTATGTGTGTTTATAGTGAATACAAACAATTGATCTATTTTATTAACAACATTATCTTTGTGAGAGAATTTCTATACTCAATTTCCACTCGTTGGGTTTTATGCATACTTCATTGATTATATTATGCCATGATTATGTGTGAAATAATTATTTTTGATTTATGTTTTAATTTCCACTTATCATTGTATGGATGTATTATTTATACACATAATCACCCCATTGATAAATTCTTACATCATTTATACGAACTTTGTAAGGGAAATCTTAACTCAATCTCTATTCAATGAGATAAATATCCATGAAATTGGTTTTATTTTTTCAAGAATATGTGTGAATAACCTATGATTGTTTTAAACTAAATATCTACTTTTATTGGGTGTATTTAGATTTTTCACACATAATTATGTCATTGATTTATCCCTAACCAAGGTATACGATCTTTGTATGAAATTTCATCTCAAATTATAGTATATTGAAACATATTTGTTGTTATGAACTAATTCACTTTTATATAGTGTATATACGTTCCTTTGACGTATTATATCATGAATCTTATTATTCTCATTATGTGATAAGTTTTTTTGATGTCATTATTTAATTATTTTTATTCAAGTATCTTCTAAAGTTTTAAGAGACTCTTTAACTAAAACATCGTTTTAAATGTATTAATGATTTGTTATTCTAAATCTTTCTCATTAATGTCCATGTTTTCAAAATGGTTTTAAAGATTTATTTATATGTACATTAATGTCTTCAAATGTTAATTACATTAAAACTTTCAATGTTATATGGGACACTTTAATTAAAAAAATTATTAAATGTTTTAAATGGTTTTGGAAATGGATTGGATATTTCAATACATTGAATTTATTTATTCTAATTCATGGGTGAAATATTGATAATTTCTATCTTTTATGTGTTATGGTTATGTAATGGTGCTTGGAAACTTGATGGGTGGTAACGTGATAAATTAAATTTCGGTGGTTTCGTGATTAATTGAGGGTGGGTAAGCCAGTGATAGCTCTCCAATGCATGGGGTAACGTGATTGAGGTAAAAGTTAAGGTTTCTCCTAATAGATTTAGGGAATCTACTTTTATGGGTATTCCAAACATAACCATAAAGGTTACTACCAATTTTTATGTAAAATCTATAATGTAATTATGTTATGGATGCCACAACTTACCATTATGTTTTATGATTTCTATGAGTTATTAATAAATCTTATGATTTTATGAGGTATGTTAAGGAGATTATGTTTTATGAGTAAAAAGTATGACTTCATTGATTTGTATGTATTAATGAAATAATGTTTTCTTTCCTTATTTTATATCCTTTAATGATATTTTTATGCTCATCCCAAGTTTTTGAAATGTTTTTCACATGGTATAAGGAAGGGTAAAAGAAAGGAATAATTTTATAAAATTTTTATCAAGAAAATAATTATTGTTTTATTCAAGGATTTTTATTATTATAAAAAAAATTTGATAGAGTAGAAGTGTTTACATTATCATATTTGAGATTTCATGTAATTCTTATGGCCAAATTATCTAAAACTCTAAACCTGAAAATATCCTCAATAAGAACTCTTGATTTACTCAAGATTATGTAATGTTTAAGGTTTGAGCCTTATAGTTGGCATCAGAGGAAAGGTTTAGACAACATTGGAGATTATGGTGTTATCTTAAGGGTTAGAGGTATCATCATGGGTTTATAATTTTAAGGTAGATCTTAATTTCAATGTCTTAGAAACCCCTTTCAAGGATTTATGATCTGAAATATTAATGTGAATTATGGTATTTTTTGGAGACATTCACCTTTGAGGAAATTATAGGATATTAATTTTGGGATGAAAAATGTGAGGTTTGTGATAACCATTCAGGTTAAAATATTTAATGTTTATTTTTTAGTATTTTATCTCATTTTTTTAATGTTAAAAAAGTATACAGTTTTTGAAAAAGGACAACATGCAGACCATTTGAAAACCCATCATGTCGAAAAAAGATGCATGAATCGAACACATAACCAAAGTGCGAGAGGAATTTATCATATAACACTAGCCTACGTGAAGTCTTGGTTAATATGACTAATTATTTTTTGTTAACTGATTTTATGGATCAATAAAAAGTTGATTTTGGGAACTTATGTTTTATCAAATGGATATCCTTAGTATAGGAAAATGATTTGGTGATTAAGTGATAAATGTTATTTTAGAAGACGTTCCCTCTATTGGGAACATTATATGCCTAAAGAAAATAGAATACTATGGGATTTTACTTATGGAGTAATGTTTGAAATATTATATTGGAAGAATATATGTTTTTATTATTCAAATATGGAGATTTGGGTTATTTATGGAAATGATCAACCTATCATAGAGAATATGTGATCAGGTTAATTACTTTTCAGTATGAGAATTTAAGAGTAGTTGATTTTATTTGTACATAAATGATAATATTTATCATTGAAGACTATGTGATCAAATACTTCTAGTTTTTTGGGTTTAAATATTAGTTTGGATTATTTTGAATAATTTTAAGGACAATTGTGTATTGAATGTTCTTTATTGAACTTTGGGTATTGTTTGCTGAATTTTGGAGATTAAGAGTAATTTTTCTTTTTATAAAGGATTATTATTTTTGGGAATTATCTTGTCTTATATAAACCATTTTGTTTTTGTTTAATTTATAAAGATAGGGGAAATATATTTCATCTTTTTTTGGGTTAAGTGATTCTCTAGAAGTTGATTCTAGCACTTTAGGCGTGACCAAGTCATCTTGAATTCTCATCATTTGGATAAAAGATGAGTTTGTGGTAGAAATTTATTAAAGGATGAAACTATACTTGAAAAGTAAGTATATTTACCAATGTTCTTATTCAATATCATTCCTAAACTTTATGAAAATTAAGTTAAAACAAAAACATTATTCGTTTACTTTTTCTACTAGGGAATCAACGATCCTATAACCCATCACAAGTTTATGGTTTTTTGTAGTTAAATTTCTCCAAATCATGTTTTCTATCACTCTCTGTCAGAACTTTATGGTTAGTTTTTCTTTATTATCCATTTTTCCTAATGGAATCCAAGTATATGTTATCTCGGGTGACCTTTGTACTTCTCTTTCATTCTTTTAAAGAGATAGGTTTATTGACACTTTTTTTGATGTGGGATTTTCAATGAAGTTTCTGAGCCCAATTATAAAACCGCGAGCATGCAATTTCCAAAAGGGTGTAATGATGTAATGTACCATGTATTTATATAATAATACTTTTTCTTTTCTATTAAAATTTATTAATAAGGTATTAATTTTACATTAAAGGGGATTATTTTTCCGATAGTGTAATCGACACACAACAATAGGTTTCTATGAAATCTTACTTTGCACAGAACATTGAGTTATACTGAAATATAATACAATAATATAAATATTATTTTAAATGGTACTTAACATATAGTTGTTGGAATGAAGGGAATTAATAGTATTAACATTATTTTTAAATATGGTTTACACATGTTTAAATTATGATTCATTGGTTACCAAATTTATTAGAAATGTAAATAAAACCCAATTGAATATAAAGGATGTGTTTTTATGAAAACCTATTTAAAAGGGAATAATTATGTTTATAAAATCATATATATATTTATGGATTTTTATTTAATCAAAAATATATTTTATATATTAAATTTAATGTTTTAAATTCATCTTATATGTTTTCCAGATATGATATAAGAACAAATTCAATTTTTTAGTTAAATAATTATTTTTTTTAAATGCAGTTTTACCGCCTTTTGATGGAGAACCCTTTTTAAATTAGTTTTTTGACACCTTTATTTGTTATATTTGTAAAAATAATCTTCTTCATTAGAATAGGGACTTAAAATTTACTTTGGATGAATTTTTTATATTTTTCTAATAACTATCTTGTTTTGATGAATAGTTAAATTTGGATAAATTTTAATCGAAAACAACTTTTTTCCATTAAGATAATTTATATAAAGACCCGTAAATTTCAAGGAAATTTTTTTTCTTAATTTTCTTTGAAATTTTACAAGAACGTAGTTTCTGACGGCGCCTGATTCCGAGGCTCGGTGTGCCCGGAATCATTTTCCGAAGTTTGGCTCGGGTACGTTCAGTGAACGGACGAGCGGGTTTTTCTAACTTTTGAACCGGTGCCCGGAATCGAATTCTGAGGGCACCGATGAAATCGTAGCACCGATATTCACTTAGAAACGCATCTTCTGGAGTTGCGTTTGCTTGGGTTTGGTTTTTAATTTTCGGGCTTAAAGTTAAGAAATAAAATAATTTTGAGACAACTTTATTTTATTTCACTTAAGCCGCTTGGAAGCCACTTGAAGCCACTTAAAGGCGGATTGAACTGAGTTGAACCGGATAGGATGCTATCCAGAAATATCCTACCCCCTTGGTAGGATATTTGCGAGGTGGGGCCCGCACGAGCCCCGCCGTTTCTTTCCGCTAGGAAACGCACCCACGAAAACCCGTCTTAATGAAAGTCAACTGACGTGTTTCTTAAAATCTTAACAGACCATTTAATTGGGCGGTTTATTTCGTGAATTAAATGGGCTGTTTCTTTCGTTGAATTAATTCAACGAATTGATGGATCGTTTCTTAACCAGTTTTCAAATTCGTTGGCGTAATAATAAAATAAGGCCAACACTCGACCTCTGTTTACTTGCGCATTGAGAAGATTTGAGAGGACCCTTGTATCTTCTTCTCCCTTGCGAAGAACGCGAAGAACGCCGAACCCGGAAATCGACGACGCTTCCGTCCGAGACGTTCTTCCCCGCTCCAATCTCCGATCACCGACCGTTGAGGTGAGTGATTTCGGATTTCCTCGCAAGGTTCATTTCTTTTGGTTTTAAACACAGATTTAATTATTTATAATTTAAATCTGTTGTTCTTGATCAGTTGAGCTCGCCGACTCAACGCCGGATTCCGCGACGACGCGACGCCTTCCCGCGACGACGCGACGATCCCCCTCTTCCGCGACGAGATTTTCCGCGAAGAACGCCCGCGCACGACGATCAACGAGGTAGGGGTTTATTTTGAGATTTACCCCCCCCCCCTTTTATTAATTTCCGTGAACGTTCTTTAAAAATTAAAGAACCGGAATCAAAGAAACAATTTTATTTTATTAAAATTGTTGGTTCATGTGTTGAACATTTTATTTTCTCCCGTTGATTATCTCTAACGCGGAGGGTGCGGGCCAAACGAACACGGCCCGGTGACCCTCCGCCGTTCTTCGTTTTGTGCGGATTTGGCGGGCGACGACGGAACGTGTCGCAACGGATGTTTGATGATCCCGCAGTAAAGAACGGAACCTGGGAGGAACAACGGCGCAGACGGGAAGGAAAACGGGCCACCTGAGCGACTCCGGCGGCCCGCGGAAGCCGGTGGCGGCGCGGGTCGCCGGCGCGGCAGCGCCGGCGGCCGGAGGCGGCGGCACCCCGCGGGTGCTGCGGGTGTCCAGCGCGACACCCCGCGGGTGCCGCGGGGTTGTCACGCGGCACCCTGCGGGTGTCCAGTGCGGCACCCCGCGGGTGCCGCGAGGTTGTCACGCGGCACCCCGCGGGTGTCCAGGGCGGCACCCCGCGGGTGTCCAGGGCGGCACCCCGCGGGTGTCCAGGGCGGCACCCCGCGGGTGTCCAGGGCGGCACCCCGCGGGTGTCGCGGGGTTGTCACGCGGCGCGTCCGGCTGTCTGGCCGACACCCCGCGGGTGCTGCGGGGGTGTCACGCGTGGCGGCGGCTTTCCCCCGCATCGGCTGCTTGGCCGCTCGGCCGAGCCGAGCCGGACCGGCCTTGGTCGTGCCGGGCCGGGCCAACCGGGTCGGACCCGACCCGGTTCGGGCCAACCAGGGGGGGTCAAGCCGGGTCGGCCCGGGCCCGGACCCCCCGTCTTCGGACGACTTTCGTTCAAACGCCCGTAACTTAAGCTACAAGCCTCCAAACGACTCGCCGTCAGCGGTAACGCAATCCTTGGAGCGAGTCGGTCGTTTCGGTTTATCGCACTCAAAGTTTCGGAATTCTTTGGGTTCGGCCGGGTTGGTTCGTACACGAAACCAACTGGGCCCTCGGAGCGGAAACACTCATATCTTGAGCTACGGACGTCCGATTGACGTGTCGTCAGCTTTGTTAGTTTCCTCTTAGTGAGACGGATCTTTCGGCTCACTCCGCCCGAGGTTTGGGCGCAAGTGGAGTACGGTCGGGTTGGTTTTTCCTTAAAAACCAACCGGGCCCCTGGGACGAAAAAGCCAATAACTCTCAGACCGGGCGTCCGATTGACGCGCCGTCTGTTGCGTTGAGTTCCTCTTGATGAGACGGAACTTTTGGCATCCTCCGCCCGAGTTTTGGATGCAGATGGATAGTGGCCGGGTTGGGTCGCACTGAAATCCAACCGGGCCCCTGGAACGGAAAAGCTGATATCTTTCAAACCAGACGTCCGTTTGACAAACCGTCAGCGGCATTGGTGATCACGTTGAAAAACGGTCCCTATGAGTGTACCCTGTGAGTGTTCGGGGTATAGTTGAGTTACGGCCGGATTGGTTCGCTCACGAAACCAACCGGACCCCTAGAACTAAAAGGCTAATAACTCACAGACCGGGCGTCCGATTGACGCGCCGTCTGTTGCGTTGAGACCCCTATGACGAGGTGGTCCTTCGAGATACTTCCTTGCAGGACTTTGTGATACTTTGAGTATCGACCAGTAGCTCGTGGAGCGGACCCTCCCGGAGACGAGCGGGCGGAGCACGGAGACCGTGTAGCTGACTGAGACCCGACGACTGCTGATCGAACGACTCGGTGTGTGACAGAGGTGCGCTTGGTTGTAGCGGCACATGGGAGCGCTTGGTTGTAGCGGCATACCCACGACAGAGGTGCGCTTGGTTCTAACGGCACATGGGAGCGCTTGGTTGTAGCGGCAGACCCACGACAGAGGTGCGCTTGGTTGTAGCGGCACATGGGAGCGCTTGGTTGTAGCGGCAGACCCACGACAGAGGTGCGCTTGGTTGTAGCGGCACATGGGAGCGCTTGGTTGTAGCGGCAGACCCACGACAGAGGTGCGCTTGGTTGTAGCGGCACATGGGAGCGCTTGGTTGTAGCGGCAGACCCACGACAGAGGTGCGCTTGGTTGTAGCGGTACATGGGAGTGCTTGGTTGTAGCGGCAGACCCACGTCAGAGGTGCGCTTGGTTATAGCGGCACATGGGAGCGCTTGGTGGTAGCGGCTGGCCCGCATTACTCGATAGGTGGAGTACTACAGCAGTCTTAAGTTAGTGGGCAATACCTCGGAGTTGTGACAGGACCACTGTACACTCCAGAGACAGAGCTCTTCAGCAGTTACAGTTTCGATGATGAAAATCCTGGTTTGAGCTGAGACTTCTGACCTTGTGTTTGCCTCATGATTGAGATGGGTTACTTGATAACTTAGGTATATGTATGGGCATATATCTAAGTAGAGGTTATCATTTCAGATCTTCTTGTGGTTATCTTTGTTGGTTTTAGTGAGACCTTGAGGGTCTCAGTGTCCCTACTGAGTATCGTTATACTCACCCCTGCACGGGCTATGCCCGCACTACGTTGTGTTGGTTGCAGACGACGGACAGCGTTGATCGTGGATGAGGCTTACAGAGCAGGACGGTACCTGGAGGTGGACCACTGGGCGGGACATGCTCGGAGCGGACGACAGGACCCGAGGAGCATTGGAGCTATCGGTACCCACCCTTCAGGTGGGATTTCTAGTGGACAGCTCGGTGTAGCGGCTTTTACTTTACAGTTGATGTTTTCCCTTTCAAGTTGTACTTTACTTTCAGTTGGGTTTGTATACTGGCCCATTTACTTTTCCGCACATCATTTGTACTCTGTTTTTACTTAGTGTTTACTTTTCCGCTTGCTTACTCTATGGTGCTTGTTTACTTTACAAAGGCAATGCCTTCCCTTTTTACCGGGATTTTCGCCTTGGTGCTAGTCGCCAGCCCCTGGCCTATGGAAGGCGGGCTTGGGGTAGTCACGGCACGGGCCCCGAGGACGGGTCGTGACAATTTATATAGTTAAATAATATTATTTAATGGTTTTAAAGTATAAATGGAATTTATTTTTATCATTTAATATAATTTTGTTCATTGGATGTAATTTCCCATTAAAATTAGACATAAACACATGTCAATCATTTGATAGTTATTACATCTTAAAAGGTTGTTTTTTGTTTTGAAAATGAGAATTAATTTTAAATTAATTACTAAAAATTATGTGTTTTGAATTTATAAAAATAGATTCCAAATTTTGAATGTTAAGATACAAATTTTTTGAATGGGTTCATTTTATTTTTGGATATTATTAATAGTAACTTCAGTAATTATTTTATTTACCATGGTTAAAGGGTAAATCAGGTAAATAAGGGTAAAAAATAATATTATAATAATATTAAACTACCCTAAAATATGTCATAATCCTATTTTATGAGATATTTCCAACCCTTTTAATCATTTTTTTGATTTTGGGACCCCATGGAGCCACTTAGATGTGAAAATGATATTTTATAAGAAATAATTTAAAGTAAAGAGAAATATAACATAAACATGTATCTTTTACTAAAAAAAATTAATATAGGGATATATAACTGAAATACTTAACTATAAATATTAATTAGAAAAATAAAATTATTTCCTACATCATGTTATTTTATTTATAATTTTTAGATATTAAATAAATTTATTTATTTATGATACAATGATGATGTAGTGACTGCTTCTTTAATAAAGGATTCAAATAAATAATAATATAAATAATAAAATAAATGTAAATTAAATATTTTGATTCAATACATGAAATTTAGGTTTGATATTGACATATTATATTTTATTTAATGCATTTTTTTAAGTAATCAATAGGTTATGAATTTGTAAAAAAGTCAAGTATGAATAGTGTCCAAAATTGAAATAATTCATAACTTAAAACATTAAATAGTTTATTAAAAGTTATTAAATTCAAAAAAATCTATGATACTTACAAATGGTTAATATAATTCAAAATATATCATTAAAAACTTTTTTTGGGTCATTTTACATGAGATGGTAATTACATTAACCCACAATGTGTAAATAACATGATATCACTGTAAGATTAAAAAGGGTAAATAAAGGTTAAACCAAAACGATAATGATAAAAAAATCCAAAACTTGCCTAAATTTTTTTGTATGATTAGTATTAGAACCATAATAATATTATCTTCTAATTAAATACGTTCTTGGACCATTTTTAATTTCAATTTAATTTACAATAAATTAATATTTCTAGACTTTCCTAAAGTGCCCATCCTCCATCTTATAAAAGACCACCAACTATAAAAACATAAATAAAACCTATCAAGAACCATGGATCATAAACATTGTTCCCAAATAATCTCCCAACATACCTACCTTCCTCATATAATCATTAACATGGGAATAAGGAAATTTAAAAATCCTTTTGGATCAAATTAAAAGAAGTTACTCGATTTTGAGGTAACATTTTCTCTCAAGTTCCTTTCCTTTATTTTCCTTTTCCAGTCCATGTGATCTTATTATTATTTTATTACATAACAACAAAATTATACTCAATATAATACTTTTTTTATGATAAGGTTATTAATACACTTATACACACCTCCATCTCATGGATACGAACATATTATTACTATGTACGGTGAACTACTGCCTCACGAAACGATGATTGTTCAATTTTCTCCTACCACCTCTCATGGTGGCCATTATGATGGAACTATATTTATATATGATATATATTATATTTTTATCATATTTATTCATATTTATTTTTTATTTACATCATACCATTATACTTTCCATAATGCTTAAATACTATAATTCCATTTGAGGAAGTGCGGACTACTGCCCCCTCAAAGTGATATGACTTGTTCATTCCATACATGGAATGTATAAATGATGGTGTTAATTAACTTTTTTAAAATATATAACATATTATATAATAATTTAATTATAATATACCTATTTATCATTTAGTTTTCCCTTCTTTAATGTGGAAAAGAAATGAAGGTAGTGTTCATGTGTACGTACAGCCTACCGTATCCCTAAACGGTGCATTTCATTTTGTGTATACAAATATTGTGTACTATTATAAATACATATAGATACTGGATATATATGATATTTAAATCATTAATACTATTCTGGGGATAATTTAATTCTTACCACATTGAAAATTTTTAATTATAATAAGTTCATTTTCGACTCAAGTACCAAATATCAGCCAAATAACTGATATGAAATTGAATAATTATATTATTGGTATAACAAGGTAATAAGTGATATAAAAGGAATAATAAAAATGAAAAGGTTTTTAATCAACTATCAATTAACTTAATTTTATTATTCAGGGATATAAATAAGAAACAAGACTAGTCAGACTCAAGGTAAGGGAACCTTTTACCCTCCTCTTTTAGTTAAAATCTTATTTTATGTTATGTATTTTAATTTCCATTGTATTATGTTGGGGATTGTTCCTATATATCATTAATTATTTAAATTTATGTCCAAATTATGAGAGTCCATTTTCTTTCTCATCAACTCATTTTCTGAATTTTTAATTGAGGTTGTTAGGCTACCGAATTTTCGTAAGGGAACTTCTTAACCCAATTTCCATTATTTGGGTTGATCTTCTACATATTTGTTATGTCATGCTATGATTATGTGATAAATAAATTTTGATATCATATAATGTATTTATAATTTATTTCTGTGTATTTATAGTGAATATTAACAATCAATCTATTTTATTAACAACATGGTCTTTGTAAGTGAATTTCTAAACTCAATTTCCACTAATTGGGTGTTATGCATACTTAGTTGAATATATTATGCCATGATTATGTATAGAATAACTATTTATTGATTTATTTTTTAAATTTACACTTTTATTTTTATGGATATAATGTTACTACACATAATCACCCCATTGATAAATTCTTACGTCATTTATAAGAACTTTTTAAGGGAAATATTAGCACAATATCCATTCATTGAGTTAAATATCCAGGTCGTTGGTTTTGTTTTTCCAAGAATATATGTAACTGACCGCTGATTTTTTTACACTAAATATAAACTTATATTGGGTGTATTTATATTTTTTACACATAACTATGTCATTTATTTATCCTTAATCTAAGGATATGAGCTTTGTATGGTATTTCATTTCAATTTACATTCCATTGATACTTATTGGTTGTTATGAACCAATTCACATTTATATGGTGTATATACTTCCCTTTGAAATATTATATCATGAATCTTATTATTATCATGATATTATAAGTTTCGATTAATGTTATTCTTTAATTATTTTTATTCAATTATTTTCTCAACATGAAAGGGACTCTTTAATTAAAACATTATTTTAAATTTTTTAAATATTTATTCTTATAAATCATTCTCATTAATGTCCATGTTTTCAAAATGGTTTTTAGGGTTTATTTATAAGGAAATTAATGTTTTAAAAAGTTAATTACATTAAAATTTTCAATGTGGTATGGGAAACTTCGATTCAAAAATAATTTTATTAAATGTTTTAAATGATTTTTTAAATGGATTGAATATTTGAATATATTGAATTGGTTTATTTTTATTGATGAGTTAAATGATGATAATTTAAATATTCTATGCTTTATGACTTTGTAATGTTACATAAAGATTTTATGGGTGGTTACATGATAAACTAAATATGGTTGGTTCTGTGATAAACCGAGGGTAGGTGAGCCTCTTATATCTCTCCAATGCATTGGGTAATGTGACGGAGGTAAATGTTAAGTTTTCTCCTAAGAGATTTAGGGAATATATTGTGATGGGTATTACAAATTTAACCATAAAGGATACTCCCTATGTGTCTATGAAAGATACAAAATAATTATTTTATAGATTCCACAACTTATAATTTTGTTTTATGATTTCTATGAGTTATTCATGAATCTTATGATTTCCTAAGGTATGATAAAGAGTTTATGTTTATGAGTAAAATGTATGATTTCAATGATTTTTATGTATTCATGGACTAATGTTTTCATTCATTATTTTATATCCCTTACTAAGATTTTTATTCTCATCCCATGTTTTTGAAATTGTTTTATATTGTATAAGTAAGGGTAAGAGAAATGAAGAATTCAAGAAGATTTTTATCAAGAAAAGAATTATTGTTTTTTTAATGAGTTTTATTTTTGTAAAAAAATTAGATGGATTATAAGTGTCTACTTTGTAATATTTTAGATGTAATGTAATATCTATGGCTTAATTCTTTAATATGTTAAACCTAAAAAAATACTCAATTTGAATTCCTAACTTAACTCAAGAATATGTAATGTTTACGGTTGGGGCCTTATAAAAACCTCGGGGTGTTACATATGAAGGTTCAAATTATGTTATTTTTAACTCATTAAAAATAAAAATTCCCTTTCACTATCCTTAAAATTCAACTGTTGGTAATGACCAATGGTTAAATATCTATTAACTATCTCTATAGTCCTTAAATTGTTAAATAAATACCTTCATTACACTTAAAAGGACATATCTTAGACTAACTCATAATACAAAACATAATATGACCCTATAATGATTTTCAAATGATACACCCCATATAAAATCAAATGCAATTCACATAAATAAACACAATATATTTCTTAATATTAAAGGGATTACATAATTTAAGACTAGTGGAGTTGTCTCATCCAATATCTTGTCTCTACTCAACATCACTTTCCTTAAATCGAAGAATCAAAAAAATAAGTACTAAAATGGAAATTCATGATTGAATAGTTGTGAGATGTAGAAAATGGTGAGGGTAAATAGTTTCCATCCATTATCCTCCTTGATAAACTCTTAATACTTCATATATATTTATTATCAAACAATAAATGGATTACTACGATATAAGATGCAATGCCCCCTAAGCCCAACCACCCAGAGTCGTTGGTTTATTTATTACATGGTAATAATATTACATGACATCACATACCCAAGATCGATGTTTATTATTCCATTAGTGGCTAGATACATCAATATTATATTACATTATAAACAGAAGATTTCACATCATTCAAATGAAAATTATTTTCCTTTAATGGTACTCATGGAGTCGATTATACATTATTTTCCTCTTTATTACCTGAGTAAATTCGAAACATAAGGAAATTTTAAGCTTAGATGCTCATTTTGGGATAATTTACTATGGAATATAACTTATGATAATAATGGAATACATAATATAGCATGGATAGATCAAAAAATGACTCAATATAAATGAACACATAATTATAACATGATTTAATGATGATAATGTAAAACAATAATTTCATAGATAACATTAAATGATATTATAATGATTAAAATTATTCAAACACATAATTTTAAACATCATAAACATATTTTATAGGCCTTATTCCAAGATATTATACATAAAGGGATGGTATACAATAAATACTTTAGTTAGTTATATCACGAGACCTAATAATACATTCAGGACCTATTTTAGGATCTACCCATCACATGATATTTTCTAATGAATTATAATGGGAATACATATTAAGAACTTAAATGACTGATACATTCCATTGTATAATAAGTGTTCATCATCAATACATGTAATAATGTTCAACAATGACCAATTTAAAAGTACATGTCATAATTTATAAATGAATCTTACCCTACAATATTTACTTGTATAAAAAAGGATGATGTAAAAATGATAATATATTTCCCCATTCAATGCATTAACAAGGAATTTGAGGTTACTTAACTTGAATATTATTGGATGTAATTAGGGATTCATAATTTTGAAATTTTCAATGTTATCAAGTGATGAATATAGAAATTTAGTGGTGGGGTACTTATAATGATTAATATTGTCAATGTGATTAGAAAGTTGAATACATTTATTCGCAATGGATGGATTCCAAACAATGTATAGGTAAATACCCTCTAAAAATTAGAAGTATGTGATCAAACATATTTTATATACATTATGAATTTAAAATTTCCTTATGTAGTAACCTCTAGTCCATTCTATTTTTGTGGAAAAGGTCAACTTGTTCTAAAATCGATTTTAATCATCTTAGGAACTAGTATAGGTTCCAAAAACTACATTTTCATCATCCTTCCTTAGAAAATACAGCCTTATTGTAAATATTTTATTCATAATTGTTTTACCCCAGTCCCGTTATGCACCCTAATTGGGGGTGAATTATGGTGATCAAATTTATTCGTCTCTTTTGATCAAAATTGATCTTGTCTTCAAATTGGAAAAGAAAAATTGAATATTATTTTTAATCTCAATCAAATGAAAAAAATATAAATATAATGAACACATTGATTTTACTTGTTGCACCTTTAAATGACTACTCTGAGGATCACATATCAATGATGTTTTTATATTCTAATTAATTACTACTTCACTAGTATGTTATTATAGATTTAGGAAGATCTCATAACTACATCAAGGTCCAAGGCCTCTTCCCCTCTTCAACTCACTACTTTCAAAAGGGATACAATTATAAATTTTATTTTCCATTAAATATTATAATATCTCCATTAGTGATAAAAACAAAAAATAACAAGGGTGTACTTTCATTATTCTCCAGTACTCATATCTAGATTTATCATAGATAAGCATATGTTGAGTTATCATTCAAGCCTAATATTTAAATCACTTCAGTATTCACACACTTTTATTCTCTAAAATAGATATTCAATGATATTTAAATATATATAATATTCAATATATCCTATTTTATTCTATTTTATATGTGTGACACTTTGATTCTACATAGAAACACTTTCATTTACATGAGAATATTTGAATTTCAAACGTGGAATTCAGACTTCAGTTAACTTATTTATTTAACTTTAAATTTTATCCTTGAATTAAATTCCCTCAAATTTCCATCATTAAATTTGAATTTAGTAGTTTATGATAATTAACTACCCACCAAACCTCCAAGATAAATCCACATCATCTATGTTATTTGGATTCAGTAGAAGACATATACTACGGTGAAACATACCCCTTTGTGGTGTGATAAGATAGTTTTGAATAAACTATTTTTCAGATGCTATGAGGGTTTTGTCATGGATCACAATCTAAAGTGAAATTTCCAATATGATTTATAAAGATCCTGAATATCTCAAAACCCAAAATAAACCCTCCATGGCATGATCTCTTTCTAAGGCATGGAAGTATTTTTATAAACTCTATTTATAACAAGATATATCCTCCATGGTTTGGAAACCTATAAACTATAAAAAATAAATATTTTATACTGTGAAATACACATCCTTAACATCATAGGTAATAAATTTTTTCATGGCCTTTACCTCTTCTTTTTTTTAATTGAATATTTATACTCAATGGTGTCGTCCCAAGTCTTGAAGCATATCCCACTTCAACTAAATACCACATCTGAAATATATTTCAGATGGATCTTATTTATAATAAAATATATGTATCATCCCGCTTGAACAAATACCTTATACCCTATCCTAGCCAATGGTTCAGTAGGCCTACCCACATAGTTCTTTTGTCTATAGTACCACCTTGTTCCATGGTTCAACTTATCACCTAGCACGAACCTGCCCTAGGATCTGTACTCCTTCACCACCATACATGGTGTTATAATTGAACTTGGTGCTGCATCATGGTAGTATCTTGACCATATAGTGTTGTAAGGGTTAACCCCGTTGTTTTTAAACTCCAAACACCACTATAGCATGGTTAGTGGTATTGCAACATGTAACCCCTCAAAATATAATATATAAAAATATATATAAACATTTTACACTTTCTATACCACTAAATAAATTTAAAGTTATTAAATATAGTTAAGGTGTGGTCCATTTCCTTCTATTATGGTTTCAACCTACTTCTTCTAGAATTATAGATTCTTTTAACTATGGACAGATTCATTAAATTTATTAAAAAAGACTTTGAAAAACTCTTAATAGATAATAAATATATATTGAAAATAAATAAAATAAAAAATACATTACTTTCAATAGTCTCCCCCTTTTGATTTTATTTTAAATACTCACTTTTCATAATTAATGCTAATAACGATAAAATTAACGTGATTCGATAGCACTCATGTAACACTATACCAGTGGAGGTGTTGTAGAAAAACTAAATTAGGGTACCCTAATAGTGGTACTATTCACCATAATTGGGATTTCGGACCATGTATTGGGCCTTCAGGCCACTGGACATTTGGGCCTTCAAGGCTCTATACTATAGCAGCTTTAGACTGATGGAGTGAAAGACATTCTGATGGTGGTCACTAGAGGAGTCAGGCTAGATAAGGTTAAGACCATCTATGGAGTGGAGAGCATGCACTAGGATATAATCCATGTGCACCTCTATACAAGGAAGTGGTGAAAGTTCCAAAATGAGACTTCTGAGTGATTATCTAGAGTGGATAGATGATATTATATGGGAATTTTGTTTCAATTTAATACGTTTTTTCTATTAATCTAAAGTATGTGTTCCAATGGGAATTTTTACCTTGTATTTTAGGCCTTTAGGCAATATAAGGGTTCCCTATCAACACAGTTAAAAAGCTATTTTATCCATAAAATAAATTAAAACATTAATTTTGAGGTAGTGTTCCGTTTTACTTTGAGAATAAAAACCATTATTTCTCACACCCCATTTGACAAGAAAATGAAATGGGTTATTCATCTATGTACTACTCCAAAAACCAAGAAAAGTAACTTAAATATTTTCTCTAACACAATATGATACAAATATTGGTTTAGGAAACAATAGAATGTATTAATTTCTATAATTTGTTCTATGATTTTTATATAAGACTTATCTTTTTCAAAACTCTACATGGATAGTATCTAACCCTTTCTTTGACACAAAATAAAACATAAAATTCTATAAAAACACAAAAATTATAGATAAAACATTATATTCAATTGGGATAGGGGAAATTATAAACCTATTAAATTTTATGAAATTGGTTTAACTCTAAGGTTAAACCAATTCCTTTTGAAAACGTGACTTTAAAATGGATTTGTGAAAGTATCAACCACTTGATCTTAAGTTCTAATGAACTCCAAACATACTATGTTGTTCTCCAATTTCACCTTTATAAAATGGTACTGGATCACAATGTTATTTGTGTGAGAGTGTTAAACCATATTTTTAGAAAAAGAAATATCACTTGTGTTGTATAATTGAATCAACATTGTCTATTTTAAAATTTCGCCTATATCGTTCAATTGTTTCTTCATCCATATAATTTTATAAAATCTTTAGTAACTAAAACTTATTCTACCTTTTTGTACTTAGAGAAAAAAATCTAGTTTTTTTATTCTTGAACAAATACAGTTACTCCCAATTCCCACATATTCTCTACTTATAGATTTTTTTTCTAACCAATATTAAATTTGAAACACGATTTCTCTCAACTATTATAAACTTCATCAAAAATTAATTTTTATAATTTACCTTCAAAATTAATGCTTACCATTAATATTCATTAAATTACAACCTAATAAATTAAGTAAATTCATCAATAATTGACATTATAAACTCATAATTCATTAATTTTTAAAATCCATCAACATAATTATACTTACTACCACCAAATATGATGTATTCTACATACCCCAACATAATGAACCGGTCCCCTTTATAAACTTTTACAAATAGGTTTTGATCAACCTTTCCTCTGTTTAACTCCATCAATATTAAGAAAGTATCAAGCCATAAATAATAAGAATGAGGTTCTTTATTTAGTCTATAAAATTATTTTCTCAACAAATAAAATTTTTAATCATCATTTCCATGAACAAATATAACTATTTGTTTTATATATAACTCTTTATTCAAGAATAAATTCATAAATGTTGTCTTCACATTCATATTAAAAACATAGAACTTTCTTTGGATATCCACTACTAATAATATTATGATAAACTACAACCTTTACACTAGTTAAAAATCTCTTCAAAATAAATGCTTTTAACCTGATCATATCTCTTTGAAATAATAATTTCATTATTCCCAAAAACATTTCCATTTTATTTAATCTTATTTATGAAGACCCATTTTATACTAGTCACATTATGTATCTTTGTTATGTCTACAATCTCCCAAGTCTTGTTTTTATCAATTTTATCTAATTATAAATTCATGGATTTCACCCATGAGTCCCAATTCATTACTTCTTTAAATGAATTGTGTTCAATATTAGATAATAGAGAACTTTTCTATACTATCTTCATCCTTAAAGTCTGAATTAGTACATATGTTTCTATAATTATATTGATTAGATCAATAAAATCCCTTTTACTTATTGGATGATTCATGGGTTAACATATATATTCAATTTTTCCTTCAATAAATTTTGTCGTAGAAGCATCATAAACATGAAAATTTTGGGATTCTCCCAAATTATAATTGTTTCTTCACTCTTTTTAAAAACTTATTTAGAAAATAAAATTGAAAAATATTTTTATTCCTCATTATAAAAAACCATTGCATCACTAATCTCAAAAAAAATTGTTGATCCTCCTTTTAAAACATTTTTAGGCCTTACTCTTTACTGATCAGCTGAGGGACCTATCTTTATCCACTGCATCACCATTTTTTCATAATTACCTTCTTTATTTTTAACAAAACAATTTCTTCCAAATGCCATAAAATGATTCAAATAGGGTTTCCTACCATTCCATATCTCTTATGGTGTGTTTTATACTATAGTACTACGTAATAATATATTTTCAATATATTTATCCACTTAAACCACTTATTTCCTGTTGTGATGTTAGATTCTACTATCTATCAATGACGCATTTTCTATATTGTTGACCATGAAAGTTATTCTTTCCATAATCGTATTTTATTGAGGAGTTATCACTATAGACAATCAATTATTAATACTATACTTTTAAATATAATCTTTAACCACATAGGATGTGTACTTAGTTCTATTTTTTGCACAAATATTTTTCATAGTTCTTTTGGTTTCATTTTCTTCTCTTTTTCAAAACATTTTTATGAAATCCATTACTTTTATTTTTGAATGCATCAACATATAACATTAGATCATTCTATAATAATCCAAAATTGGGCAAAACACATTATTTTGAATCAAATTTAGAAAACCTTATTTTTTATACTTATTTAGAAGATATAGATTTAAAACTAATATTCCTCATATATAAACTAAAAAATATTTTCTTGATCTCACTTCAAGTTAGGAATATCCCCTATTACTCTGAATTTTTATAATTTCTCCATATTTTTTATTAATGTGTATTATCCTCTAATCTGATAATTTGTTTTCTTCTTTCACTATTAATAGATAAGGGGATTCCTTGTTGTCAACATAATATAAATTTTTATTTGTTTTCCATCCTTTCATCAAAGAAGAGCTATATTTTTATTTGATATAGAAAAAATTCTAACTTAATATGATCTCCAGACCTAAGTCATAATATTGACTAATTGTATATAAATTATTATAAAGTCCATTGATATAAAAATCATTTTAATTCTTCAATTATTTTCTAGTTATTTGATTCATTCCACTTCCTTTAAACTTTAATGCTCTATCATTCAAGAACCACATATTTCCATAAACTCTACCTTTAATATTCTTCAAAAAATTCATATTGTCTATCATATGAGATAAAAAACCATAACCAAGAATACAAGAGAAAATATTATATGAATATTTTAAATAAATTTTAATAAAGTCTTTATTCTTAGTTTTTTTTTCTTTCCTTCCAAGAAATTCCTAAATTAGTTGAGGATTTTTTGTCTCTTCCCATTATTTTTAGTATAATCCATCAAGTTAAATTACTTTTCTTAAAGTCGATAAAAATTTTTTTAAGGAAAATAAATTATTATATCTTTCATTCATTTTCCTTTATCCTACATGATAATATCTTTTACTTATCCTCCTATAACTAACTTTTTAATACCTGATGTTTGAACAAATAATATAATAACCATGGAAATAGTTTCTTCTCTGATATTATGAGTATGTTCTAACTCTCTTTTTTTTATTTCAATATCTTTTCCTCTTATATATATTTTATCTTTAACAAAATAAGATATCCAACAAAACCAAAATATTTTGTATTTTATCAATGGAAATATCATGTTGTTTTCCCCTCTCTATAGATCTCCAACTTTTGAATAATTCCTGGATTGTTGATAACTTTTCATTGGATGAGAAATTTTTTCATTAAACTTATTCCATGTATTCTTCATGTTTACAGACTTTTTATTTGGGTGATTATTATTTCTTTCAAAGTTCTTGTTCATTATTCATCCCTTCCTTTTAATACTTCATCTAAAAATTTCCTAAACTGAAGCTTCTCCTTTGAACTAGCTATTTTGAATTCTAATTCATACTTCTATCTCAAAGAAATAACCACTTCTTTTAGAGTCTCATTATTATTAAATTAATTATCGATAAATAATTTAATATCATCACTGATCTTAGTCTATTATTTAATATAAAATTCATAGTATATTTATATTTTATTAATATATATTTATACTCTATTAATTCTCAATATGATCAAATTAACCTTTAAGTTCATCATCAGAGCTTAAAGACTCCTTTATAAATCCTCTAATATTCTTGTTCTTTTTTATTTTTAAATAAATATCTTCAAGATATCATTTCAAATCCATTTTAATATCTATAAATCCTTATAATTAATTATTATCTTATTTTTAAATTTTTTATTTCTCCAACAAATACATTATAGAAACCCATATGTTTAAGATAAACTCAATTTCAATTACTTCAAATAGATATTCTTTAGAATTATATTATTACTTCAAAAACATAACCTTCCTTTGAAAATTATTTCCACTTGAATTTATAAAATTAACATTCTTTCTATATGGAAACATATTCTATTTTGGTGTGTACTAATACTCACCACCTTCTTTATCAAAATTATTTGGACATATAGAATTTTTTTTTCCAACCATTATAAACTGGAAATAATATAGAGTAATATTTTCCTCAAATATACATTTTCCTCTTTTAAAATTTCCAGTAATTAGTGTTTTGAAATCGTTACTTACATCATCTTCATTTTAAGAAACCTAAAAAAATTCTTCTCAAAATATTTGTATGTTATTTCTTTATATAAATTTTCTAAAGAGATTAATAACTTCACCCTCATTTCATAAGAAACTAGTTTTCTATAAAATTCATCAATATATAACACACCAAGTTTTATTTACCAAATATTTGATACATTTGGATTTTATATAAGAGGTAATCATCATAAAATATTCTTCATGATGTCAAAATATTTTATTTCTTGATCAATACCTTGAATGGATCTAAAAACTTCAATAAGATGATTAAAAATATATATTTTTTCACTAGAACTATTTTTTATATCATAAAAAATATTCAATAATAATTGAAACTTTTCATATTTCACTTTGGAGTCATCATAAAATATATTAACACGTTTATCCCAAATACCTTTAATTGTTGATATTTCCATTACCTTTATATATATATAATTGTTGATAAAGTCTAATAGGGCTTGATGAACCATAATATTATTATTCAGTAACCTTTTTTTAGTTTACATTATTATTCTTATTATGGTATCAATTATTTGTATCCCATAAAATTTAGTTTAATATACATCAATCATATGGGAATATAGATTAAATTTTATCATGTATTTACATATTTTATAATTAAATCCATCAAATAAGGTAACTCTATTTTCACTAATAATATTTTTCATTACTAAAAATTTCTCTCAACAAATTCAATAAAAAACCAATGGCTCTGATACCTCTTATTATACCCTAGTACCATTGTGTGCCCTAAGAGATGGGTGAATTAGGTAGATGAAATTTATTCTTCTGTTTAGATCAAATGGGATCGTGTCTTCATTTTGGAAAAAGAAAACTTGAGTCTAATTTTTAATCTCAACAAAATGAAAAAATATAAAGAAAATGAATAAACTAAATTTACTTGGTTCACCTATAAAAGGATACATCAATGATTACATATCAATGATGTGTTGATATACCAATTAATAACAACATCACTGGTATATGATTATAATTTTAAGAGGTGATCACTCTCTTCCACTCACTAATTCCAAGAGGGATATAATGATGAAATAGACTCACATATTGATCTTATAAAACATAAACCAATGATATCAATACCAAAAAACATTGGAGTTCTTTTATGATGCTCCTATCTCCACTTTCAATTTTTTCCAAGATAAAAAAATCAAATCTCCTTTCAAGACTGATAGTCGAATAGATTTAGTCTTTACACACTTCTCTTCTATAATAAATATATTCCATTATATTCTGATCTCTATAATAATCAATATGGACCACTTTTATTCTCAATTCTATACGTGATACTTTGATTCTGTATAGTAGCACTATTTTTAACCTAAGAATATTTGAATTTAAAATTTGAAATTTAAACTTCAATTAACGTCCTTCATTATTCAACATTAAATATTATTCTTACATAATTTTTTATCCAATATTCATCATTTTATTATAATTTTTTATTTTAAGATGTTTAACTAACCACTAAACCTCCAATATTAATCCACATCATCAATGTTGTAATACCCCATCCCAACTCACTTTATGATAACTAACTTAACTAGTTTTCCATGTGAAATCTGGAATGCCTCCCCATGAACCATACGCTATCAACTTTCTATGGGGGTCAAGGGAAGTACCTTAAGGAGAATATAACCCCAATATTAGATTGCACAATAACAATAAATAACCAAGCATCAACCATAGAAATGCATATTTAGAGTGTGCTGGAATAATTAAACATCCAAAAATAATACAAGAAATTCTATAAAATATTGATAAAACTGTCCATACATGCATTAGCTAACTTCCCACTAGTCTAGTCATATATACATAAGAGTATAGAGGGAAAAATAAAAACATGACCCTATTACCACTCTTATCCATACCACATTCTGATATCCAATCACAAATTAGTCATCCCACTTGACCATCCTCTCATAGGCCACAACCCAACATGTTCCTATAATAACCATGTGAAAGTTTCTAGGGTACCCATGTATAATAGAGGCCTGATTAGGTTGTGACTATATAATACAGTAGGTAACCACCAATGTGGTCATTTACTAACAAATATATGTTTTGTTGTGTACATGTGACATGTTCAATTAAAATAATTAAATAATTATAGTGTGAAAATCATTAATAAAAAATACCTCACCACCTGCATTGACTTGATGTTATAGAATATTTATGTACGTAATGATAATTGTACCTCTATTATCACCATCTACCCATGGGTGTATGCATATAACTTGGGTCATGCCCAATAACCATTATTAATCCTCAAGTTTGGGACCTTGATCTACCATACCTACCTCAACCGATTTGTAAATTTATCTGAGCATGAGTATCACCTCAAGTGAGCCTCTATCCACATTCTAGGGATTCCATGTTCACACCACAATTGATGAGTAGCGGGTATGGGGAATCACAATTCATCCCTCATCCTCAAGTCCTCAAACATAACCCCATGGTAATACCTAGGTGTTCTCGATGTTATGATTATCGTTGATTCATGGGAGGGAGGGTCCCTAAGAAATCATTTTCATCTATGAATACCTGATTACTAGGAATCCCAATAAATCAAAGGTAATACCCTCCCTAGATCCTATATTCAATATCCTGGGAATATGATGTATTGTGGCTCCTTAACCATACTGTCATGAGTGTTTCCACCTGATCCTAAAGGGAGTCTAGGTATTAATCAAGGGGATAAAACAATAACCCTTATGATGTCCAACATCCATGCTAGATGATATAATTACACATTACATATCATATCACCATTTTAATCATCGGAATCATGGTCATTCTCAATGGTCTACTGGTATCTCCATTCAAATCTTGGCACCCAATAATTTGCAATGAAATCACTGTATGAAGGAACTCATACCATCGCAGGAATTCATGTATGAATGAAAACACATAAATATGATGCAAGATCCTAGATAATACCTCTAGGTATCCAATCCTACATCAACTATATATCAAGTTGTTATCCAAGCTTGGCATCCTCCCCAAATATACCATGAGACTTGATCCCAATATACAAAGAATCCCAATGTCTCATTCACCCCATCAAGTGATTCCTAGGAAGCCTAAGCAATCACTATAGTGCTTGGTCTATTGGTTGATTCCCAGGTGCCCTGGGAAATCACATACCAAATTTAATAATAAAATGAAATATAACAAGGTATGGATGATTTCCCACACTAATCACTATCATTGTTTACCTATTAGGCTTAAACATTGGTTCAGGTTATGTATGACACCCAAAACCATATCAACCTATATTCATATGTACCCACATAGGGATGGTATATTAATATGCACCCACTCAGGTTCCATCAGTCCCTAGACATTAGAGGCACCCTTATGTGGGTCCTTGATCTCATAAAAGGTCTTGGTTAAACACCTAATGATTTAGGAACATCGTGTCCCACTTCATCACCACAGAGTAGCTCAACCTCACAAGCTACATGGGATTTTCCACATATAAAATAGCCAAATAGATGGATTGCGACCCATATCAGTTTTCAATGTCTCGGTAGTTTAATCCACTCACCCAATCCACCATCCATAGCCTATGTTTTATCCACCTTCGCTAAGCTCATCTCAAATCAAGGCCTCTAGCATTGTCGATATAGGAAAACTAGATAGTACCAATGTCCATGAGGCCTGGACACATTGTACATCCTAATCAAGGAATCACATTTTAAATTAAACAATTTAATTAAATGTTGCAACACCATAAATGTATTGAACACACACCTCATCCATCATAACAACGAATAAATGAAATAGGTAAAATATGGGGATCACCTACCTCAAACAACATTCTTTTCCTCTTTATTCAAATCCAAACAACTCTCTGCTAAACGCATCCTATGAAGAACTAGCCACTATCAAACCACCTAGGGACCCTATAAAACCAATAAATTACATATAATTAATTATAAAATTGTATTATTAGTAAAAAAATAATTTAAATAGGCAAAAATGACAAAAATCTCACTGATTCATCTTATCACGCTAAAACTACTGAAAATGGGGTGTGGTCCACTCATAATATGCACTCAAACTGACACCATAGAAAATACCCAAATAATTTCACTAATTAGACTATACAATAATTTAATTTATGTATAAACCCCTTGAAAAAAACCAACATCCACATACCTTCATCAAAATGGCATGAGATGACATGTGGACCTTGTTTTGAGTTCATCACTAACAAGGATGTGTTAAATCCCCATAAACATTGTCGATTCCACCACAATCAGGTCCAATTTATGAAAAAACCTAAAATATATTTTTCCAAAATCATAAATGGTATAGGTATAATAAGGAAAAGGGAATGATGGATTGAAACCTTACCTCTAAAGAAGTCGAATCGTACCCATAAATTTCTGAAACATAAAAAAGAGTAAGGGAATAGAGGTCCTTATGTACCCTCCACACATTCCATGGCCATTTGATGAATAATGGGCCCAAGAAACTTTTCAATAAAAAAATGGAAACCATTTTTCCCATCATGAACAAATTGGTCGTACTTGAAATTTTCAAGGAAATCCCCTAAGCCCCTCCTTTCATATCCTAAATCTTCCAAGATCACTCCATAAACATATTCACATCATGAATATATAACATCCCATACTTTTCATACATAGATAATACTTCTAAAATATAATAAGGTTATTTAAATAACATAACAAAACCATTCCATAAAGGTTTAATGCCTTTGGAAACAAGGAAACATAAAAAAAATTATTCATAAAACATCTATATTTTCTCCCGATTATTCCTTCGTAACTAGAACCCTTTTTGAAACTTTTTTCTTAATATCTTTCTTCATATCCTGTGGAAAATAAAAATAAGAAAATAGTGGTATCATATTCTTAGTAAGGGTAAATCAAGTAAGATAACATAATCATAATAAAAAAATAACATTAAAATAAATTTTGAAACTTATATCCTTTATATCAAAGATCTTGATATCATTTCTTGGAATAAATTAGAGAAGTTCATAAATAAATAAAGAACATATTACATGATATCATAACATAATATATGAAATTATATCATACACATAAGCATAGAAAATAATTTCTATATTATCCAATGATCACTTCCAAGACCATCATAGTAAAAAAAGTCCCTTTCTAAATTGATTTCACTCCTCGTTCCAGCCCTGTATTACATAACTATGTTTACTACCCATTCCAATCTTGTCTATATCATGAAATATAAATATTTACTCAATGATTTGGAGGGAGATATAGGTCCCAACTATCACATAATTAAAACCATACATATGTATTCCACAAGAACATATACCATTCATTATATTAGAACCCATGGAAAGAAATGGGTTTTATAAACATCATCCAATCATAACATAACCCATAGAAAATAAATAGGTTTCATAAATATCATTTCATCATAAACATAAAACAACCATATGAATAATAGGGATAATATCCTAGAAAATTATCCCCATTGAAGAAAAGTTAACATCAAATAAATTTTATCATGGATGGAAAATAATTTTTAGAGATTGCATGAAAATAATTATTTAGGAAAATGTTTTCCTACTCTGAAAACGTTTTCTTTTCATTAAATTACACACAATTTTAAAAGAAAACCTTTTATTTTAAAATATAATTATAATATTTTACGGGAATATTCATGATATTTTGTAATCATGAAATCCAAAAAAAATGGCTCATGTTGTATAAGTTAAAAAAACATTCATGTTGAACTTTTTCCAAAAAAAGTTATAAAGTACCTCATTATGAAAATAATAAAAGATTCCTTTCAAACTATTTAGTAAAAAATCAGAAATGGGTAAAAAATGAATTTAAAAATTGTAAATAAATAGTAAAAATACATTTGAAAATATTTTTAATAAACATGTACATGTATATGGAAGATAAATATTCCCTAGTAAATACTTACATAAAAACAATCTCATATAATAATGAGATCGTGAAATTAACCTTAATTTAGGTATGATTTCCATCATACATATCAGAAACTTTTATATAATGCTTTAAATAATGTTATTAATTTATTCTAGAACCATTTTCATATTTAATATATCACATATTATTCTCTTATATCATTTTGTAACCTTTTAAATAATATTTCATTATTACCCTTCTTTCGAGTGTTAACTACTTCATTTTTCTACGCATGTTTTATCGTATAAGACTATGTCCTTGTGCATATGATATAGTTACATAATTTTGAGGATAATATTAAGGTAATATATATCATATTTATTCATTATATACATTTATATAATAATTAATTAATGGTGAACATAGAAAATGAATCGCATCGCGTCGTGGAGATAGTGGGTCTTCAGTACACATGAGCGGTGGTATCATTCTGCTAATAGTGAAATGGTAAGGAAGTGGATGGAGTATATATTTTTCCAGAAAAAATATAATTTTATAAATATCATATATATATATATATATATTATTTCTATCATTATACCCATCCAAATAAATTAGTGATGGAAAACATATTACACCATGACATAGAGATGGTAAGTCATACATACGAACGCGCAATGATTTTGTTTTTTGTATGATGTATAAAAGTTATAATATGGTTGTTCCATAATCATAATAACATATCATAATATATTTTATACTATATTTATTACTTTATAATGGAATAAAAACATAAATAAGAAGTATAAGAAGAAATAATCTTGAAAGAGTCAGAAAAAACAATTACCTCTTCCTTGGAGAACTTCCTTTAGATATCCTCTTAGGGACACTAGGGTTAGTGTTTTGAGAAGACAAAATCATCTTGAATATGTATAGGGACATCTATAAGAGAAATTGGTATGGAATGGTCGATATTTAAGGCTCAATGTGATATCAAGAAGTGAGGGAGGAGGTTCCCTTTTATAATTAAAGTGAGGGGTACTTTTGGAATTACCAAAAATATTAATTTATAATAAATTCAATATCCAAAAAAATAACTCAAAAAGGCCATGTATTTTAATATAAGATGATATAAGGTTGTAATATCATGATACAATATATTTTTGACATGTTTTTATTTTATTTTAAACTTTATCATTTTGATTAAACCTGAGTTAACCTATTTTAATTTTAATAAAGGGTTCAAATTTTTCAGTATTAAAAGGTTTTAATTTTTACTTAGTTGATCTAAATTAAGTAAAAAATGAAATGTTTACTGAATTTTAAACCATATTATAATTTTTTATCTTTAAATATGATTTATTATTTTAAAAATAATTAAATAAAATAATAAAATATCATTAGTGTCAATTTTGACACTATACATTACATAGTCTTTTAAAAATATCAAGATAACAAGTAAATTTAAAAAAAAATTATTATACTTATAATTAGTCAAAGTAATCTGTAAAATTCATTGATCACATTAATTATTTCAAATTATATTTATTTTAATATTTTTTGTAATATTTATTTGATTTTTTCATTGATAAATTAATTATTTGATCTGCATTTTGTAATAATTTAATTTAATTATTTATTCACTAAAAATTAAAAAATAAAATAATATGATCAAGATAAATCTTTTAAATTTTATTATAATATTTATAGTTGAATATATATTTGTTTAAATCCTATATTAAAAATGATGTGGTATTTAAAACATGAATGTGACATCTTTAAATTTTTATTGAATAAAATATTATAAATATAATAATCTCATCTAAGTGGCCCAGAAAGTTGAAAATAAATTAATATCAAGAAAATAAATTTATTTATTTGAAAATTTACATTATAATTCATTTATAAAATACTTTTTTCTTCATGTTGACACATAAGGGATGTTTAAGACAAGGAAAGTGAATTTTTTTGTCTTTTTTTATTTAAATATTATATAAGTCATTTTCATGGACAACTGTACATTAAACAACTTAATTTATATCCTTATGTGTTAAGGGTATAATTATCGTCATCCAATAAATTTTTTCCATCTGTTAGGGTAATTTTATAGTCTTAAACTTTTTTTAACCTAAATTACCCAATTTACCCTTTATAGTCGAAACAAAATTTACCATATTTACTATTCATATTGGCTAAAAATAAAAGGGAACTATTCAATAAATTTAGTCCATATGAATGAAAATTTATAATCCATTTTTAAAAATTCAAAAAATAGAAGTTATAGAATTTAATTTAAAATAAAATAGATAGAATTTCATGAAAAAAACGTTTTTCGAAAAAATTCCCATTTAAAACAGAAAAAAAATTAATAATAAATTTATAAATATATCCTTTTAAAAACCATATTGTATTATTTTAAATCAAAATTTACTAACTAAAATTTAAAAACCAATCCAAAACATAATTTGTCCTTGTAAATAATTTAAAATAAAATAAAATTTTCAATTAAAAGTAGTATTTTCACTATTCCTTAAAAAATAAATGTTTTTAAAAAATTGTATGTATATATATATATATAAATTAAGATAATTATAACATGATGAAATTAATTTTTCTAAATCCACTTTTTATAACATTGAAAAATTATTATTCACTCATAAACTCATTTTTGAAGAAAATTTATTTTTGAAGATTAAAGTGATTTTACAAAAAAATGTGTGATTATTTTCAAAGCACTTACCAATATATTCATATTGAGTTGGAAATTTTTTTATTTCATACGTTATTTACTCATATTTATTCCCATGAATTTGATGGCTATGTTATACTAATAGTGTGTCATGGTTTGTTTAAACTCACAGTTTCATGCAGCGCAAACTATTGAAGAATTAAAATTATTTAGCGAGAAATATTTCATAAAAATATCTAGGTGTTACATTATACCTCCCATAAAATGAATTTCTACCTCAAAATTAATCACTTGTATACTAATAGATGAAGATATCTCTACCTAATCACATCCTTATATTCCCACGTAGCTTCCCCAAATTTGTGGTTGTGCCTTAAAACTTTTCTCAAGTGAGAAATCTTGTTTCATAGAACTTTATCTCCAGGATTCAGAATCATTATTGGTTGTTATTCAAAATAAAGATCTTAATATAGGTGTAAAACTTCTAAGTTTATTACAAGTTAAGGATCTGGTATTTACTTTCTCAGGAGAGATACATGGAACACATCATGAACTTGATAGACATTCATTGGAAGTTCCAATATATAAGAAACCTTCCAAACATAACCAATAATTTCAAAAGGACCAATATACTTAGGGATTAGATTTCCTTTATTTTGAAAATCTCATCACTCTCTTCCAAGGAGATATTCAAAAAAATACCTTATCACCCACTTCAAACTCAAGGTCTTTTCATCAACTTTCAACCAAATTTTTTTATCAATTATGAGATGATTTTATATGTTGTTGAATAGATATAACATTATCTTCAATTTCATAAACTATATCAGGTCCCAATATCTTTCTTTACCCAAATTAATCCAATATTATTGGTGTGCTACACTTTTTTCCATAGAGGGTAGTTTTTTCATAATGATGATGACAAAGACACGAGAGGGGGTGAATTGTTCCCTTTAAAAAAATTGACATTATTAGAACTACCCTCTTGAAATAAAGAAATCCATTCCTCCTCTTTTAAATTAGATCGAGCATTGTAAATAAATAAAAGAAAATAACATAGCTATGTATAGTGTTTCAAATAATAGAAATTCCCTATTCTACTCCACCAACACTCTACTCCATGACTTTGGTGATTTTCACTAGTAGGTCCTCTTATCCGGAGACCTATACAACTGAGTACAGGTAGTTTACATCTTAAAAGGAATTTATATGGCCTTCTGGATATATTATAGTGAACGAAAATACCCACAGCTTAGTTTGAGATTCTAATTCTACACAAAGACTGAATCTAGTCATCTGATACTCCATAGAAAATATATGAGATGGTGTTTTTTGTAAAACAGGTTTAGATCACAGTTGAAGTAGAAACTAACATATTTATTTGATCTTAAATGTTTCATAGGATTCCTCTTCTTCATTAAAAGTTAGCAAATAGAATAAGGAATGTTGTGTAGGATTCCTTCTTCTTTTTATAATGAGATAATAGTGATGTATAAAGAATATTTATTTTTTTCTTTAAAATGATGAGAAGTAGAATATTTCAACACTTTATTTTTGTTAGATTTTTCATTTCACTGATAATATTTGTGTATATTATTTTATGTAGGATGATTAAACTCCATGCTACACTTTTTTTATATATTATCATTTAAATATTTATTACATCCCAACATTCTGAGATAGTATGAGTTTTTTAATTTACAACCCATCTCCAATTATTTTTTTGGATGGAAGGTGGTTTATCATTATGAAGCTCATTTAGATATGGCGAGGCAAGGATATTCTCTAATTTTATCGAACTCCTATAACATACCCATGTATTGTCCTGGGTTAAAAATAAAGGAAGTAATTTTATCACAAAACCTCCTGAATTTAACATGAATATTGGCATACAGTATACACATGTATATCTAATCATATTTCAGCATATTTATCCCCATGTTTCATGTGATGTTCATTTTTCATACCATGGAAAACTTCTGTTTTTCATGCAACATGACCTGCATTCATGTAGAACACTTCTGTTCTATTTTTTTATTCATTTCATCAAATTAAAGAAGGTTTAACCAATCTTCTAAAGTATTATAGTATGTGTATACCATTTTTAGCGGATCATGATGCTTTATTTTATCATCACCAAGTTTGGATTGCAGCACTATGCTTGATGAACAACATTACATCATTTTTGTAACACATAATAGATTACCATTTTAGCATGTGTTTCATACATGTGAATATAACTGTCATAATTTATAGCAAGTTGAGTACTAGAAAAAAGTCCCACTTAAAACTCTAAAATATCAGTTCACGGTAAGAAATCATTATATATTTTCATTGTAGATGTACGTAGAGAATTAAATCTCTTTGGATGCAGTGTTTTATCTTGTAAAGAAATTAATGTAGGATAATTTCATGTTTTTCAGAAAAATGATACATTATAATAGAATAAAAGTAGGGTGCATTCACACCGGAACATAGGGTTCAAGACAGTAGGGTTCATAAAAGTATGGTTCATTATTAATGCTTTGTAGGGTTTATTTCAAACCTATAATTCATAAACCATACTTTTGTATCAAAAGTGGGGTTGGTGAAAAGTAGTGTATGGTTCATTAAATTTAATGAAGGGTAGAAGAATCATACTTTTTTATTAAAATTTGGGATGCAATATTTTTTAAGTATTTTTTCACTATTCTAAAAGAAGGGTTCAACTAAACCATTAGAAAATTTAGATAGTATACATTTAGAATTTCAATAATTTTTCAGATCCCTTTATTAGAAGATTCAGTCTTTGTCCTAAAAGAATTATATTTATGAAAAATTAATATATTTATAATGGAATAAGAGTCTAGTAAATCTGAATTATAAGTTATTGATATATTAAAAAACCTGGACTAGTAACATTCTAGAAAAACTAAAGTTCTAAAAAATCATCGCAGAACTATAGACAATTTATTGATCATTCAAAAAACCTTTTTGTACTTAGATATAAACTGATGAAATCAATATAAAATTACTTTATTTCTATACCACTAGTTTATGATTAATTTTGATATTTTTATAACTTTAAGTAAATCAAATACAGTAGCTTTTCAAATATGTTTATTGTACAGTTGTGAAACTATTGTAGTAACTTTAGTGATTTTTTATAGTACCAATAAAACCTTTTCAGAATTCCTTAAAAACTAATATAGTTTAGATAAATCTATTAATTATTCAACAGTATAGGTATCATGTGAATACTTTTAATGTATATTTATATTTAATCAAAATTATTAGCTAAATTTATGCTTAAAACTGAATTTTTACTTGAATATACTGTAACTACATTGGTGAAATTTTTCACCATCGAACAAACTGAATTGGATTTAGACATCAACAAATTAAATGAAGATAATTTTTTTATATTTAAAACAAGAAAAATATATATAATAATATGATCACTATTTCTTCATATATAAAATAAATACATTGACATACTAAATCTAAAACACTTAATCAAAATTATTAGAAAACAAATAATGATGGGTTGAAGTAATTATCCAAACTAAATCAAGATGATAATGAAAATGAGAAACTCAACATTATCCCCATTTTTGATCATTACAAAACCCTAATTATCTACCAACCTTGTGTCACCATTTTTTTTAGGATTAAAAATATTTTTTTTGAGTATATTAAATAATAGAATACATTTAACCCATTTTATAAAGAATGGGAATTTGAAATTTTAGTAGCAGTATCAAAAATATTTAAAATTTGAAATATAATATTTTCCCCTTTTAAAAAAATATCAAAAATATTATTGGTGATGCCCGAAATCTAGATAAGGCCAACATCGAGATGATAAGGAGAAATGAGTGAACCCGAGAAGGAAAGATAATATTTCAGGACCTGAGAGGCAGCCACATGCAAGATTCAGAATATGCTCACAAGCGGCCCTCTGATTCGCAAAATCTTGTGCGCCCAATGCGACGTCAATGGGAAGCTTTCGCGACAACCCATTTGAAACTGCCAAAGGCACCGATGTGCAAGAGGGACCGGGTTGTTCCCAAGCATCCCACCGGTGTGAAAAATCTTTCACACCCAATCCGGCGTCAATGGGAAGCTTCCATGACGACCCTCAGAAACAGCAAAAAGGCATGGACAGGTG
Source organism: Viscum album (assembly GCA_963277665.1). Classification (NCBI taxonomy): domain Eukaryota; kingdom Viridiplantae; phylum Streptophyta; class Magnoliopsida; order Santalales; family Viscaceae; genus Viscum; species Viscum album. Next base: position 183,517,233 of record OY728133.1, on the reverse strand, counting down.
AAGGTCCGAGAGGCGCACAAACGCTTGTGTTCCCAATGAGACGTCAGCCGAGAGTTTGCGTGTGGCACCCCATGCATGCTGCCTCCGAAGACATTTTTTATAAAACAAATTGTACCCTCCACCCTTCAGGGATAGTAACAGAAGATGTAGCAATGCTCTACTGCGTGAAAGACACCTCTTTCACGATTGCGTGAAAACTGCAATGGCCTCCAGGTATTGGATCTTGCGCGATAGGTCCCCCAAGGTTCCCCCTTTGGGTGGGCCCTCTTAGGCATGATCCTCATCCATTTCCTTTCACACAAATTCTTTTTCACAAAAGATATCCCTTTTTCACACAAGTTTCCTCTGCATCGGACCTCTCTTGCGTGCAACCACCTCCATCTTGTGCGCAACCCCTCCATCTTGCACGCAACCCTTCCATATTGAACGCAGAACTTTCATCTTGAACACAACATATCCTTTTGTGAACGCTTCATGTGTCTTCCTCACCTTAAGTCTCTATATATGATCCCCTCTTATGCACAACACACCTGCATCATGCGCTCTTTGCCATGTGGCCCTTTAGGTTTTCACGAAGCGATTTCAAAGTCCCTTGGGTGGTGCTTCACATTGTATTTCTTCACTTTATGATTCATCTCATAGGCATGCTAACATATATTGCTTCTTCACATAACCATTCTAACTTGGGACTTTTAATGGATCAATCCATATCACCCCCTTACCAAGGCATTACTGATGTCTTCCCTTCCCCAGGGGTGGGCGTGTAGCAGTTATGTATGTCCTAGGGGTGCAGAGTGAACCAACCTCGTCCGAGTTGCAGGACGTTAAGCTTCCAAGCGGCATCATCCTAAATACATGAAGTTAAATTGTGGCCTCTCACCGTGCATTATACATGGGGTGCCCCTACTCGGACATTCTCTACAACCGCTCCTCTCTACGGGAGTGAGATCTTCCTGACATGGAATGAGATCATCTTTGCTGGAGCAGTGCCTATCCATGGGGAAGGGAAACCATCTTGGTGTAAGCCCCTACCCTTTCTTTCGGGAGTTAGCATCCCTAATCCCCCTCTTTTCTTCAGTACCAAAGACCCAAGAGGGGGATGGGAACCGGAACCCTCCTCTCTTTCATGCAAAATCCATCTTTGGTTGGGCTTTGTCACCATCGGGCCTCCATACTGGAGTAAGTCCCAACCTCCATCTCGTTGGAATTTTAACCATGCATAAGCTTCTGTTTCCTTATTGGGTCTCTAACCACGCGTAAGTCCCATTCCACTTCCCATGTATTCACCTTTTGTATCATGATCGCCAGGTCTCTGCTACCTCTTGTTTCTCACACCGAGCAACACTCATGTGGGCTTAGAGTATGCATCGACCATGACATCTTCTCTAGGTCTCCATAGAGAGTAAGCCCCAAACAACATTCCAAACTATGTGGACTTTGATCCTTGCCATGATAGGGTATGTAGGAAGCCTCCATGAGGTTCAATCCCAACAACCATCAGTTCCAACCATCTTCATGTCGGTTCTGAACTATTCCGAACTATGTGGACTTTGATCCTTGCCAAGGTACGGTATGTAGAAAGCCTCTATGAGGTTCATGCCCAAAAACCATCAGTTCCAACTATCTTCAAATTGATTCTGAACCATTCCAAACTATGTGTATTTTGATCCTAGATAAGGTTGGGTTTGTAGGAAGCATCCACGAGGTTCAAGCCCAACAACCATCGGTTCCAACCATCTTCACGTCGGTTCCAAACCATCCCGAACTACATGGACTTTGATCCTTTTTAAGTAAATGTACATAGGAAGACTCCCTATGGTTCAAGCCCAAAAACCATGGGTTCCGAACCCCTTCACGTCGGACCACCTTCATCTTGCATGACGTTAAACTGCATGTCCCTTTTTTGTCATTCATGATGTTTAACTGCATCCACCATTCTGAACTACGTGGACTTTGATCCTTTCCAAGGAAGGGTACGTAAGAAGCCTCCACAAGATTCAAGCCCAATAACCATCGATTCCAACCATATTCACATTGGTTCCAAACCATTCTTAACTACATAGAATTTTATCTTTTCCGAGGTACGTTACATAGGAAACCTCCATAAGGTTCAATCCCAACAACCATTTGTTCCAACCATCTTCATGTCTATTTCAAACCATCCCGAACTACGTGGGAATTGATCCTTTCCATGACAAGGTATGTAGGAAGCCTCCTTGAGGTTCAATCCCACTATCCCTTGGTTCTGATCGTCCTCACGTTAGTTCCCACTATTCCATATAAACTACATTGGATTGATCCCCATCTCCTAGGCATGGCATGTAGGAAGCGTCCATGAGGATCAACCAAATCCAGCGTAAGACGTTGTGTTACCCGTTAAGTGGTAAGCCATTGTATTCCTCAATCAAAGATAAGTCATTGATGTACCATTTATTGGGACTCATATCTTTGGTCCACCCCTGGGTGTCAGATCAACTCTGGTTTCTAACCACGCATAAGCCCCAGTATATCGTCAGGTCATAGTCCTCTGCACACACCCCGATTCTATACCCTCATCTTGAACTATGTGGACTTTGATTCCATGCCACGTTGATACGTAGGAAGTATCCTTGAGGATCAAGCCCAACATCATCATCATCCTCAGGATGGTTCTATCTCATTCCCTATTCACTTAACTCAGTCATCCATCATCCATATTGATTCTTACTCGGGCCACCACATCCCGGTGAGAACACGTCAACTCACCTCCTAGCATCAGTGTTCCCTCGAGGGTTTGTACCCATCTAATCCACTCTAGTCAGTGTTTTGATCAGTTTGATCCATCTCCGCTACACATTAAACTCGCGACATACCCTGTGTTAAACATGGGAAGCCGAGGAAAACCTTAGAGACATGTCTATTGCATATAATTCCCTGAATTAAACTTGGGATGCCTCGGGATTCTACACCTTTGAGAAGCCCTATAATAAGGGAAAGAACACAGACATGTCAGTGTTCTAGAATCCAGACATGCATGTGATGTCCAACATGACTACTCCCCTGACCAAAGTTTTCTACCCTGTCAAGACCCTTTGGAATGTCCTGAAAGAAGTAGTGTAATTAATCGACGTCTATAAATACATGGCACCGAGAAGAGCTTCATGAACAACATCTTAATCTATAAGGGAGACCTAGACTAGGTGACAATTTCCAAGGAAGAATCCAGGGAAGGTAGAACTGACATCCCATCATCCAATTTTGATCAAGGAGAAAACGTCCCTGAATAAGAAACGGATGTTTCCCACCTTTGGACAGAGGGAATGTGGGGCAACAAACAATATCTTCATCTTCAAACAGACAGATGCACGCGCCCCGAAGAAAGCGTTGGAAACAGAAATGGGGAACCTGATGTGAATATCTTCTCCTCAATGTGATTATTAGTAGATTTTGAGACATCAGTGGATTAGCGTGTCACCGGATATAGTTATCCGGTTCCAGGTCCCACCAAGAAAATAGTTGGCCTAGCGTCAAACTCACCAGAAGTTGGGACAATTAAAACGTTGGACATTCCGATCTGTGACATTGTCAGCATGGATCCCTCTTACCATCCATAGAAGATGGAATGGAATTGGGGAATTTTTCATCGATTCGTTTTCTTTCAGCACTAATGGGTTAATATCCCAGCTTTCCAAGAACTAATCTATTGCATCAGGAATTCCATCACCACCCATTCACCGACTTAGGGGCAGGGGTAATGACAACGCGTTAGTCCCGTGTAGTTCCACTGCTTCTACGATAGTCTACACATATACTAAGTTTGGGCACCCATGCCCCATCTCCCCATATGAATTCATTCAGCGAAGGGTGATCAACGACCTTGTCCTCCAGTATAAGGAGGAGGGGATTATCCCGACTCAGGTTATGGACACCCGGGATCTAGAGGCATCTATGCCTCGTCACCACCGCCACCCTCAAGGGAAGCGGAGCCAATTCTCCCCACTCTGATGCATAATCATTTTGGGGGCATCTCCCAAGAATTATTCGACGACTCCCTCCCCTACGTGGATGAGGTTGGGGATGTCTGGGCTAGCCCAGATGGGATCCCATTCCAGGGGCTCCCAAGGAGGGCCCCCACTAGGCTGTACTAGCACCGTCACCCGGTCCCATGAATCGAGGAGCAGCTAAGCCATGCGCCTACACCGCCAACCCTAGTCCGATTAACCCGATTCCAGTGTCGGGCACAGGCCAAGGATGACGCCGGTCAGGGGGCCTCAACATCAAAAATGGTTGTGGCTTGTTCCACCGTTGCTGTATATAATCATCCCCCTTTGTATGCTGAGCAGGGGCATTCATATACCCGACCTAGATTGAGGCCCCAACCGCCCCACGGGTAGGCTGGGTCGACTCTCTTGGTCGCTGGAGAAGGTAGTTGTCGTTGCGGGCTGACCCGCAACAACAACACCCAGTACGGAGGTCTTCCCCATACCACCATCATCGAGAATGTGGGACTTCTCCATTCCAAAGCTAGGCATAGAGGATAGTCCCTTGACACCTTCAATCTGAATGAGGGTCCTCCTGACGGAAGCGACACTCAATACGGGAGTCTCTCCCGCACGCATTACATCGGGTATGGAGTTGTTCCTCTTACCTCAAGCCACCATTATGGATATGTTACACATTTTCTTAGTCTCTAGCATGGGGACCCTCTCCTTTTCCTTATAGCTTCAGGAAAAGGTCCTACTTGCCTCATCAAACAGAGAGGTTAAGGTCATCTTCGCTCCACCAGAACCCAGCATGGAGGTCCTACCCGTGTTCATCTTGACCAGTATGAGGATCCTCCTCGCGCTGATGTTACTAGGGGAAACAAGCATGGAGGTCCTACCCATGAACCAACCAGTACTAGAGGAGGTCCTACCTTCTCTAGCACTACTTGTGAATATTTCTCCCACAACTCAGCTAGCGGACATGAAGGACCTCCCCGTGTTCCTTTTGATATATGTATGGTTTGTCCTCACACCCCAGCTTACACAGGCGGAAATCCCCTCTACGCCAGCACTAGTATGTTCGAAGGTCCTCCTCGTGCTAGAAATATACCTATTCCTGAAGATCCATCCTAGGGCAGGAGGGTGGGTCGTCACTTCCATAAAAAGAATACCAATAAGATTAAGATAGAGATCAAACCAGTATACTTCTCAGATTCTGAGGCGGAATATGACTCAGTGATGGAACCCTCACCTAGATCCTTCATGTCAAGGGATTGGGCAGGAACAAGGCACATCGTCCTCATACTTACAGAATGTGAAGTCCATCGGATTCCCTCCTCCCTCCACAAGTACATCCATGAGGACAAAAATCTTGCATTTCTCCAGGATCAGACCATGCAATCACCTCCATTATCACCAGAAGCACTCTCTTTCATGACTATATATCACTGAGAGCAGTTATGAGGACTAATAGAGGATGAGAAATAGTGTATCCCATCACTAGAAGTTGTGGTTGTTGTGCTGGTAACTGATAGAGAAAATATTTTCATTTAATTTATGTTGAATATCATTTTTTTAAATCCTACAAAAGTGTTACTTTAAGATGAATTGATTCATTTTTATTATATTATTGTTATTTTAATCTAAATAGTAAAAATGACCCATTTCATATTTTTAACAGTTTTAAATTATTTTTGTATTTTGGCCATAACATTTTATACACTAATATAATTTGTGAAATTATTTCTTTTCCAGAGTCTAAACATCCAGGTAATCATTTCAACCTTATGGACAAAAAGATGAATCGGTATTATGGAAGCTTAAAAGAAGCTCACAAGTGGGAGCATGCAAACTCTTTACAGATCTTCCAAGTTTTGGTGGGCCCGATTTTTGTGAAATTCGGTAGGTGGATGATTATGGAGTTCGGGAATATCTTTCATGAAAGAAAGTCTGTGTTGATTTTCCATTTTAATGTTCATTAAAGCATTCTAATCTGGAGGATTGAAATTTGATGAGTCTGACTTGATAGAATAAATGGTCAGAGTAAAACAGGAATAACTCTCAGAATACTTATCCACATTTTCTAATATTTTGAGGAGAAACACCCAATATAATTATGAATAACATTCATGAATGGTTCAACATGTGAAGATGTCATTTAACAGGGATACAATGCGTCAACATTCATGGGAAAAATTCTGGCTATAAAAGGAAGAGTGATCCTCCCTCTCAAAGCATCTCTCATTCCTCCCATTCCTTCTGGGAAACCAAGAAGGGTAACTTTTAGGCATTTTGTTTTATTTATTTTCTTTTTCATAGTTTTTTAATGCCTTCTTCTTCATCATTCATCTCAATTACCCTTACCATGGTGGGGTAAACATTTGGAGTGATTGGGGAAGGGTTGGTTTTCTATTTTTTAATTCTTGAGTTCTTGGAATTAATTGAATGAAATTTCATTATTCTTCAAAGTTGTTTTCAATTTAAAATATTGGATTTTATTATCATGTGATATCTCTCTTTAATTTTAATACCGTTATTGATTTTTTCCTTGGTAAAATAATCATTATTTCCCTCCAGTAATTTCTTTTTTATATAAGATGGAATAAACCAGGGATTAGTGGTGAAGTACTCGACTATCTTCAGTAGATGTAAAAGGGGTAGTAAATGTTCTTGATTGTTTGGGATGAACAAGACTTGATTAGGTATTTCCCATGTCAATTAAGGATATTCAATACAACTATTTTTCACATGGAAGGAGAGTTGACCAAACTAAGATCTTGGTAAGGTTTTCTATCACCATCATAATTTCAACAAGGAAGTGAGAGGAAACAATTATGGAAACTCACTTTAATCAATCAATAAGATGAGTTTTGAATTAAATTGAATAAGGATAGCATTAAAATTAGGAAACTGACCCTGACCTAATCACCCTTTTTAATATCATAGTTTTTTTCAATCATTTGAATTTCAAATTTCCTTTAAAAAACATCACATTTTTACCCACGTTTTAAAGTGAAAAAATATTTTTGTGTGCACTCCTCTTCGGGAGACATCCTAGTTTAACCACATTAATACATTTTAACCTAATAAATAATTGTTTTTCCACACCCTATGACAAGTGTGCGTCAGTAACCCTGGTTTCCAGCCCGTCCTACCACGATGTGGTGGCTAAGTCACTGCACTCCTCAGAGGATAGCCCTAGATATGGCAGTTTGTCGGCCCACTCATCATATTCTCCATCTTCCAACCTACCATCCCAGCGGTCTGCTTCAGTACTGATACTGGTTCCTCTAACACCTACAGTTGAAGAATGGGCCAATAAAGGGCCATACCCTGAATCCATGCCAAGAAGCTTGTGGGATATCCTCACAGCAGACCACTTCCTTGAGATGTTTTGGCAGGTTGCAGCACTGAATTTTTATGCGTCGGATTCCCCCACCCAAGAGGAATTTGAGTTCTCTATCAAACCTTTTGGGTGATGCAATTTCATCTTCCTCCCTAGTAAGTGGATTACCATAAGAGCCGAGTGCATTTTGAGCACATTGGAGAACAATGTCATCTGATTTATTTGGCAGCACTCCTCATGGACCAGTGCCCTCAGTCACTAGGATGTCATAGGGCCCTCCAGCAATGGTACATTCAGAGTTTCAAAGTACATTGTAGGATTATCAAAGAGGCTTATCCACACATACAGATATGTGGCTGGGGGCAGTATGTTTCTCTCCTCATTAGTCCTATCTGGTGGTAGCCCGACTAGCCAGGTGATATTGAGGAAATTCCCCCAGGTAGAGTCGCGGTCAATATGACCAACCTGTCGAAAAAGGAGAGTGATCTAGAGCTCATTGAAGTGGGCCTACCACCTGAGGGCATGCCACAACTATTGGATATGTTGGTAAGGGTTACTCAATAATAGAGTAATTTGTTGGGTCTCATTGTGCCCACCAAGGCATTAGTTCTTAGCTAGAATCCTAGTAAGGTTAAATAGAATCTTAGAGCCGCCAAACCCTCCAACCTGTCTGGCTCAGTGTAGAAGACGGAGGAAGACCCAGAAAAAGCTGTGTTGTGTCAAAATCTTGCGAAACATAAGAAGATGGTTGATGACCTCTTCACTGAACGTGTTTCAGAGCGACTACTAGACTACAGTGATCCTCGGCTGGGGCAGCAGGGGTAGACACAACTTTCCTTTGGTGAATTTCCTCTAGGTGACCATGATCATCCTTCCCCCATAGACAAGTCCGAAGCTAGAGCCTATGGAAAGAGGGAACATTACGTATCACCAAACCCTCCTGAGCAGCATGACGATCCTCTGAAACTAGCTCAGGTTCCCCTAGCTTCTCCGTAGGCCGCTCCACGAGTCTCTAGGCATGTATATTATATTAAATAACCTAAAAACGCCTTGGTGGTCCGAAATCCTCGTTAAGACAGGAACCCCCACCCAGATGATCCAATGCTGATGCTCATCACCCGCCTCGAGGAATTAGAAACTCAACAGGTGGAACTTCCGCCTGATGTCATGCCATATCAGGCATGGGTGGATGATATTCCAGTGTCCTATGGTTTCGTAAATCCCACATTATCCCCCTTTTATGAGACAGGTGACCCACCTCATCATCTGGCGTGATTTATTTCAAGGTTTGGACCCATGTTGGGAACTCAAGCACATCAGGAAGCCACCAAAATCTAGTGTTTCATATAGACATTGGAGGGGCCAGAATTTTTCTACTACAATTAGCTCCCCATCGGATCAGTAGCCAGTTGGGAAGGCCTCCGTAGGTAATTTCTCTATCAGTTCAGTTCCACCACATTGAAGATGAGTATCACAGACCTCTTCATGTGAAAGAAGAGGCATGATGAGTGCATCGTAGACTTTATCACCTGATGGAAGGGGCTCACATATTCCCTTGACATGCACCTGAATCAGAAGAAACTACTGATGATGTGTGTGGGAAATGACAAGACGTAACTAGTTCCCTCTCTGACCTCCTAGAACTACCCTGGCGGATTCTGATACTTCTCTGATAAGGCTCAGCGCCTAGAATAGGCTTTGCAATTGGCCATCCAGGCACATCTGTTGTCTGCCACAATCCCTGTGAGGAGGGCCTCCAGGGACAAACCCACTACGGTGGCCCAAATAGAGGCACCCAGACAACTGGAATTATTACTAGTGGATCCACCTTTATAGCCTCACAGGGTCCCTCCACCGCAAGCTCAGCTTCCATCCCAGCAGCGTCTGCCTCTAAATCGACAAGTGCCCCCGTGCAACGTGCCTCCAATGCCCAATTAGGATAATCATGCTCTGCCTCCTCAACAGGCTCCTCCAGCCCCTCATTAGAATCAAGATCCCAAGGCCCCCTTCCCAGCCAGAAGAAACCAAACCTATTTATTCAACAAGTCTCATGTTCTTAGCTATTTCTGAAGTACCTTGGAACTGGGGATTGTACATTTTCCTGAGTGTAGAAGGCTAGAATAGGCGAACCTCACTGATCACCCTAACTACTGCGCTTATCACTGGATCCTAGGGAACACCCTCAAACAATGCTATGTGTTAAAGTACTAGCTCCAAGAACAGGTTGAAAACAATATAGTCAGGTTTCACCCATCCTCAGCACAGGTGGTACATCTATTCATGAGGCCAGATATTAGCAGTGACAGCGAAGGTGAGTGGCATCAGGTTTCGAACTGCGATTCCTAGAAGTATGATGACTCGATGGCTCGTAAGACAGTCCCCTGTGCCCATGGTATTATCTGTGCACGTCTAAATCATCCAGATCCTTCAGAATCTGCAGCTACTACTTCTGCATCGTCGGCTCAGTCATCCCCTCATTATAAGAGAAATCATCGGTGGCATAAGGGGAAACAAGTTCCCCTGCTGATGCCATTTTTGTTCTGTATTCTCAGTTACTTCAGGCCCTCAGAGATGGAAATTCCTCCTAGAATCTTTCCAGTAGCGGATGAATCTTCATGTGAAAGTCATGGTTATTCCTCGGTTAATACCCTAGATCAAGTAAACCCCTACATAATTTATGATGGTGAGGAGCGCCATGCGAATCCTCCCAACATCCCCAGTCCTTGTCACCGTCGACAGAGCCACAAAAATATGGTTCGTCGGAGTGCTTCGATTAGTATTTCTAGCCAGGTCATGCATGATACTGAAAATAAGAAGAAATCCCAGCATAGAGCTCAACAGGAACATCCTTCTCATCTGGTGTCATCAGGTCCACCTTCACTGGTGTTTCTACTAATAGATCAAGTAGATCCCTCCAGACCTCACCGCGATCATCCATGCTCCACTACGGACCGGACTCAGTCAACTAGACCACATACGGTAGTCTCTCCACATTCTTTGATTAGTGATCAGTAGGATATTCCCAACACCAGTTAGCCACCAGTCCATCTGGTAGGTCCCACTATACCTCCTGTCATAGAGCGACCTTCTGTAAGTAGAATTTCATGCCTGCCATGTAATTTTGATGTTCTCAAACATCTTTCAAGCATTCCATCAAATATCTCTATCCTTTAGGCCCTTATCATGTCATCATATATGCATGAGGCCCTTGCCGAGGCTTTAAGAACCCCCTCCAATTTGAGACAGAGGTAGTAGCCACAGAATCCTTCCACATTGAGGTGATCAATCATATTGAGTTACAGGACGTCATCTCTTTCTGTGGATAATATTAAGGCTCTCTCATATAGAGGCACATTGACCCATTGTACATTATCAGCCAGTTTAATGGAATGGAGTTTTTTCTTTGTCTTGTCGACACGGACACTGGAATCAACCTAATCCTGACTCAGACACTACAAAAAATAGGGTTATCCAAGGATGATCTAAGTCCCTTTGACCAAAAAATCCAAGGTTTTGACAGGACATAATATATCCTGGTCAGCAATATTTGCTTGAAGACCCAGTTAGGTGGCCTATTTTCCAGTACCGAGTTTATGGTTGTTTCCCAAGACATCACCTAAAATGCGTTGATTGGCAGGCCATGGCTCCAACTACATGCGGGGGTACCCTCATCATATCACTAGTGCCTCAAATACTCCTTTAATGTTCGAGTCGGCGTACTCCAAGGTGATGCATCTCCCTTTGCCACTTGTGAAAACTGTTATCTGGATACTGACTATTACAAGAGAAAATAAAAGTAGATTTAAGCTAACAAGTTTGAGCATGCCACAACTGTGACTAACCTGTGGATAGATCTAGATAATGCCTACATATTTCCAATCCACAAATTGGGGGCTACAACCCCAGACATGGTAAAATTCTTCATTGTTTCTAGAAAAATGGGGAACTCATTCCCAAGTCCAAGCGACATTAGGAGATCACATCGTATTCCTATACGAATCAGGTCTCAGCGATCCCTGAGTGCCCTAATCCCATAAAGTATCAGGATGTCCACCCTATGGTAATGAAAATATGTCATACTTGATTATTTCACCAGGATAGAATTAACTAGCTCAAGACGACGCTCCACTTTTGCTTTGACATCATCAAGCATGGCCCCTTGGTCCGAATACCATATGGGATCAGATCGATGGCTTTCATTTTTATTGTTTCCGTAGTACAAGAGTTCCTCGATGCAATGTCCACCAACACTCAGGCTGGTACCAGCCTCCCATCAGGATCTGTCGACTCGGAGGAAACTCCTCCCACTGAGTATCCCTCCTTCATAAGTGAATTGGAGGATTTAGATGATACTCCCCCCAACTTTGAAGAGGTCTTCTCTGTCACGGTCACTGAATTGGTACAGGTGAACCTCGATAGCAAGGCAGACTCGAGACCCATAATGATCAGTGTTGTTGTGCCCCTCTTGGAGCAACAATGGTATATAGACTTCCTTAAACAACACCATGATGTATTTGCCTAGAGTTATTAGGAGATGGTAGGGATAAATCCCTAGGTAGATTTCCACTGCCTCGGTCTCTCGGCAATCCATTGCGGGTTCAATAAACCTCCCAGAAAGATTCACCCTTCCCATGGTGCCATGGTCGAGGCCGAAGTTGACAAGCTCATCAGAGAGAACTTTTTAAAGGAGGTCCAACACCCTAGATGGCTAGCCAATATTGTGCGAGTCAGGAATAAGAATGTACATATCAGAGTCTGCATCAACTTCCAGGATCTCAACTGTCACTGCCCAAAGGATGATTTTCCCCTTCCTGTGACGGAACTCTTGATTAATGCCACAGCTGGGTTTCAAGACCTCTCTGTTATGGATGGGTAATCTGGGTACAACTAGATCTGAATGGCCCATGAGGATGAAGATTCTATAGCCTTTAGGGAAAAATAAGGTACTTTCTATTATCAAGTCATTCCCTTCATTTTAAAGAATTCAGTTGCCACCTATCAGCGGGATATGCATTGCATATTTAAGCCGATCCTCAAAACGTTGGTAGAGTGTTACGTGGATGATCTGGTGGTCAAATCTCATCAGCGTCGGGACCATCTCAAAGACCTTGAGAAAGTGTCTGACTTCCTCTTTTCCCTACATCTGAAGATGAATCCATTGAAGTGCACCTTCAGGGACACCTCTGGAATGTTTCTCGGCTTCATTGTCAGATACAGGGGCATTGAGATAGACCCATAGAAGATCAAGGCCACTAGCCAGATGTCACCTCCAAGAAACCTCTGGGAGCTTCGAGGTTTCCAAGGACGCTTAGCCTACATATTCCAATTCATTTCGAATCTTGCCAAAAAGTGTAAGCCCTTTTATCGGCTCATGAATAAAAGCACCATCTACAAGTGTGACGAAGAGGGCCAGACTTATTTTGAGGAAATCAATAAGTATCTACTCCAGCCTCCAGTCATAATACCACCCATCTCCAGAAATCTATCGGTCCTCTATGTGACCTCCCTGGAATGATCTCTTGGTACCCTTCTCACCCAGAAGAACAACAAGGGAATAGATAACAACCTCTACTACCTCGGCCGTATGCTCCTTGATACAGATACCAGATACTCCCCTATCGAGAAAATCTACCTTTCACTGGTATTTTCAGTAAAAAAACTTCAACATTACTTGCATCATCGTGAGGTATAGCTGGTGTCCTTAGTAGATCCACTTAAGTACATACTGAATCGTCCCATGTTGATAGGTCGTCTAGCACGGTGGGCAGTGATTCTATAGTAGTTTGACATCATGTTTGTTCCCCATAAGACTATTATGGGGAAAGCATTGGTGGACTTCCTTTATGGTCATCCGACCCCCACAGACCAGTCTATGGGCCTTTATTTCTCTAATGAGGAAATCATCTTAGTATAATAAGTCTCCCCATGTTGGAAAATGCACTTCGATGGTGCTTCCCAGAGCCACACCGGTAGAGGGCTCAATGACCCTAGACTCAACAGAGTAGGCATGGGTATCATCTTCATTACCCCGGAACAAGTCGTTCTTCCATATTCATTCCTATTTTCAGAAGGCTGCACCAACAATGAAGCAGAGTATCATGCTCTCATTACTGGCCTCGAGCTGTCCCTCAAGATAGATGTTCCTCATTTTCATGTGAAATGGGACTCTGAATAAGTCATCAGGCATATCAACAGTGACTATGTAGTTAGGAAGTTAGAGCTCGTAACATTGTTGGAATGAAATCTCCAGCTAATGGCCTAGTTCCCATCTCGACCAAAAGTTACTCATGTCTCTCAATCTCAGAACGGTCTAGCTGAATCTCTGACCAGCCTAGTTGCGTCACATGTAGATCCCGAACTAGTTGATCAGATTATCCATGTGTCACATCGGAGAGTCATTTCTACCATAATTCCATATGATAATGACAACCCGTAGGTAATCCACCTTAGCACTGACACCTCCAAATCTGGACCATCAGGTCCCCCATATGCAGTGATTGAAGTGACTCTTGATTAGAGAACCTCCTTTGTCGAGTACCTCAAAAATGGTAATCTCCTGGTAGATCAGGCCAAACATGAGAGAATTCGATGCCATGCATTAAAATTTACCCCCATGACAGTTCTGGTCATGAGAAAATCCTCTACAAGTGCAATATTGATGGGGTTCTCCTCTGTTGCATTCAAGGGGTCGATATTTCCCAAGTCGTGAAGTAGGTTCATGTCGGTTCATGTGGGGATCATCAGATTGGGCCAAAACTGTCTCACCATATCCAGATACTGGGGTATTTTTGGACCTATATTATTCATGACTGCATCGAGTTTACCAAGAGGTGCCACGTGTGCCAAATTCATGCCAACTTTGTGTATCGGCTGCTAGAGCCTCTCCACACAACCAAGTACTCTTGGCCATTTTCAGTATGGGGACTCGATGTCATGGGACCATATCCACCGGCAACAATCCACCAGTGCAAGTTCATCCTGACTGCTAAGGATTTATTCTCCATGTGGGTAGAGGTAGTTCCACTCAAAGAGGTCAAGGCCCATTCCATCGTTGAGTTTGTGGGCTCCAATATCATCTACCGATTCGGAATCCCTCACTCTATCCTCATCGATTACAGTACGAACTTCCGAGCTGTTGAGATGAAGAAATTGTACGCTAAGTACAACATCCGTTATAACCATACCTCCCATTATCACGCACAATAATATGGATAGATCGAGATGTTAAACAAAACCCTCTCTAACATTCTGCCGAAAATGGTTGGTCATAACAAGAAGAGTTTGTCAGAAAAGCTCCCCAATGCCCTCTGGACTTATTGGATGATGACTCGTAATTCCACCTAGGTGACCCCATATTCCCTAGTGTACGGAATAGAGGTTTTCATACCCATCAAGATTCAATTTCCCTCATTGTTCATAGCTATCTATGATCAGCAAGTGCCAGATAAAGAAGTTGAAATCCATCTGGCTGAGTCGGAAGCACTCGACGAGAACAGGATTTGTGCCCTGCACAATATGGAAAGGCATCAGAACAAGATATATAGATCTTTCAACAACAAAGTTTGCCTCCACTCCTTCCTTCAAGGAGACTTGGTGTCATCCCTGAAGAAACCAATGATACCTGGTAGTAAACCACCCATGTTGGAGCCCAACTGGGAAGAACCCTACTTTGTTCACAAGGTTTACTCCTATGGTGCATACTCACTGGTTACCATGGATGGTAAGCATATAACTCCTCCCACTATTGTCATGTTCCTCAAGAAATACTTTTATTGATTCCCTATGGTCCCACATGACCTTAAATTGTATGGTCCCGCATGACCCTGAACTGCATTAGGGTCTTACATGACCTTTAAACTTTCCGGTCCTACATGACCATAAACTGTGAAACGTCCTGCATGACATTAAACTATATGTCATCCTGCAAGATGTTAAAATGCATCTCAAGAACAATGTATGGATTGATTTTCATCCTCATGGGAAACATAGGAATGCTCGCACATCTCATACTAATTCCATCTCCACATTCTTCTCATTTGGCTACCCCTCATGGGTGTAGTTCCCTTGGAGGATATCATGTAACACATCCTAATCTTCTTTGGCCTTGCTTGTAGAAAAATTCTGAAGTTCGTGCCATGTTCCCCTCTTATTTCTAATAATCATCCCATGTCCTTACCATGTGACGTTAAACTGCATGGCCCTTTCAGAACAACGTATGGCTTGATTCCCATCATCATGGGATATGTAGGACCGCCTCGACATTTTGTTTATTGGCCCAGCCCCAAACTCTGAGGTATTCCCTTGAGTCTTGTCCCACACAGGTTGCGTGATGTGGATACTGTGTTTTGAATCTAGTAAATAGTTATCCTTTGTCATTGTCACCACCCCATATGTACCAAACATTCAGTGTAGTGGTTCATTCTACCCCACTGTCTCTTCATGCTTCGGTCTTCCTCAGGTAGGAGTGTGATTCCAGCTGTCGGACAATATTGACTGAAATATCCTAGTCTTACTCCTTGTTTCCCACATCGAGCATTGCTCATGTGGGATTAGGAGATATGATAAGGCAATGCCTGCATAAGAGGCTGTATGGGTGTAATTGGCCGAGACGCCCATCCACAGGTCCCTCAAACCTTTCGGCCCCTGGCCCAAGTTCTCATTAGGGATAGTGTGGTGTGGTATGGAACCATGTCCTCATTCATGTTGATCTATTTTTCTACACTGCACATATCCCCTTGAGATATCCCTCCATCATTTATCATACTTTCCATGAGCACATGCTCCTCCATGCTTCGTGAGCCCCATCATTTGGGTTTCCATCATCTCTTTTATCCAAAAGGACCCCCGAATGGCATGGGTGCTCAGCCCAAGGGCCCTCCTTCCATTATAGGCCAACATCCTTCAGGGTTTCAAACAACAAATTGATACAATTCTCATGTTGCAAATGCATTCACCGGTTGGCGCTCAATTATATATCCCCGAACTCCAGTCACACAAGAACGAATATTGTGTTACAAACATAGTCAACAGTTATCCCCTTTCATCATTGTCTCTTTGTGATTTTCCATAGGCACAATGATTCTCCCTCTCCACTCACATGTCCCATGCATATGACATTAAACTAGGCATCTATGGTCTGAACCCTATGACCTTAAAATAAGAGCACTATCTTCCTTGCTTCATGACGATAAACTACACATAATCCTTCAAGAACTACGTGCGTCTTGATTTCTGTCCTTAAGGGAAATATAGGACCACCCGAACATCTAGTCTTCGGGTCCAGTCCCATATCTTAGAAACCTCCCAAACATATTGGTCCTTGGGCATGCGTTCGTCCAAGAGAGGGGTAAATGATGTGGACCTCATCCTCAATCACATCAGATTTTTTACAACCATGCCACATACCTCTCTCTCTCTTGAGCGCCCCTCACTCCCTTCCCTGCACTCATCCTCTCAAGTATGATGCTCTTAAGTCGGGTCCCTCGACCCTCTTCGGTGATTCACCAATGTGCCTAGGAGTACTCAGGTTCAGAACCTGGAGTTTCGGATTCTTCCTGGACATGCTTTCACCCATTTTTTGGACTTTTTTTTCCCTTCATTTGGGCTTCCATCATCTTTCACATCCGAAGGGACCCCCAAATGGCATGGATGCTCATCCCAAGGTCCATCCAACCAATACAGTTCAACATCCTTGAGGGTTTCATACAAAAAATTCATACAAGTTCCATGTTGTGAATTCAGTCAGTGGTCGATTCTCATTTGTTATTCCAATTTCAAGTCACACGATAGGGATTCTTTGTTTCAAACATGGTCAATAGTTATCCTCTATCGTTATGCCAACTCCTTAAAGCCTTAAATGTCGGTTACATGATTCACATCATTTTCCACCCCATCATGTCCAACTGGAGTTTTTTACACTCTTGGTAGTGTCCCTTAGTGCGCATTTGCACGTTATATGGACAAAGCCGCAGTAAGGCATCATTCGGGGCTCCGCACCAACTTCCCCTTTACGTGCATTCCATTTGTTGCAAAGACCTATTCCTCCCTTGTTTCCCACACCGAGTCTGAATCACATGGGCTTTGGGATTGGATCGGGGTCTTCTTCTACCTGGAAGAGTTCCGCTTCTCAATGGTCTGAGCTCTAAGACCTTAAAATAAGATCTCTTTTATAACTAGGTATGGCTTGATTCCCTTCATTATGGGATATGTAAGAACACCCAAAAATTTTGACTTTGGTTCCATCTCAAGTTCCACTAATTTATCTCTCATGTTCTTCCTTTTACGCCCCGACTGGTATAAGACTTCATGGTGTGGCGTGTGTGGGATTATGCCTTCGTTCAAGTCAGGTTTGCAATAGCTGCATCACGTACTCCCTGTCTAGGATCTAGTACCTCTTAACTACTCTCCCGCATGAAATTAAACTATATGTTTTCTTACATGGAATTAAAATGCTCCCTCTAGAACTATGTATAGCTTTATTCACATTCTTATGGGATACATAGGAATGCCCAAAAATCTCATCTGCAGGTCCAGCTCAACTGAGAGATAGTCTCTCATGCCCCATATCCTCTAACATTTTCTGGATTCTAGTCTTGAGGGTTAATTCCTAGAATCATGCACGGTGTGATGTGGACCTCATCCTCATTCATGTCGGGTAAGCTTTATCATGTCGTGCACATTACCTCTTGATCCTCATATCTTCTGTATATGTATGATCCATATGACTTTGAACTATGTTGTCTAGTACTACATGACTTTAAAGTGTTGTGTCTATATTGCATGAAATTAAAATTCATGGATGGTCCCATCACATGACCCTAAACTGGGACATTATCTTCCTGGCCGCATGATGAAAAACGGAACTGCAACGTGGTGTCCTCATTTAAGAAGACATAATGTTTGGTATCGATCACACACCATAGAATTTTTCAATGCCTGCATACAGCTTTATTCTTGTGGTGATGCCGACACTTTCCATTCTAGGTCCATTTCTTCACAAAAAAACAACACACATTCATCCTAGAAGACAAATAAGATCTATGAAATGCCGCTTCTTTTGGTTCAAGGACCGGACCCGCACAACCTTATTATATTTGGCACTAGTATCATACCATGCCATCCCTACAACTAAATGTGTCATGATTCTCATCCTCATGGGATACGTAGGAATGCACATGCACTTTGCCTTGCACCCAGCCTAACTTTCGTTTTCGTTCCCTTGACCTAAAACCTCCCAAAGGAACACATGGTGGTCTGGACTCTATGTCCTCATTCATGTTAGGTTTTATAATTACCCCACCAAGTGTTTCCTGAATTCCCTACCATCTCTGGTCCAAGATCTATGACCATAAACTAGGATCACTCTGCGTCCTTGCTGCAATACATTAAACTGCACAACATCTTCTAGAACTACATACGGATTGATTCCCATACTCATGGGATACGTAGGAATTCCCAAAAATCTAGACTTTGGGTCTTGCCCCAAGAATCATAAGTCTTGTTCTCTATTTTTTAGTCGCTTGGACCAAACTCTTTCGGGAAACCCTACAACAGTAGATTTACCCTGAATGAGTTTGGGATCCTCATGACAATGCTGGGATGCATCAGCTTCCTCATCAGAGAGGTCATGTCTGGGAGTAGGAATGATCCCGGATCAAACTGATACATCCACCTAATGTGTCTCCAGCACGGTGTAATAATTTCAAGAGTGTTGGAATTCATTCAAAAAATTCACCACTCCACCTTCAGCACTTTGTGTTCCCTCTATTAGGACCCTCATCCCCTTTCATGTCTAAAGGAACCCCCTAATAGTAAGGATGGTCAGCCTATGGATCACTTTTTGTCCTAGTTCAGCATTCCAAAAGACTAATGGGTGACATTATGAGTCAGGCCCCATGGTTTGAACATCATCAGTGGTCGGCCCTCATCCGTTATCCCAATATCAGGCTAGTATAATGAGGATATTGTGTTTCGAACATGGTCAACAGTTATCATTTATTGTCACACCACCCCCATAATATTCCAAATTCTGGTTATCATGATTCACACATTCCACTCTACTATGTTTTAATAGATTATAAAACCCCTAGAGTTACCTTGCTTGTGCACTAGAGCATATTGGGTAAGTGACAGTTCGACTGTTCTGAGGACTTTATTCTCCAGTCAGGTCTCCCCCTTTATTTTTGGAAGCTCGGATGGGTCGTTTCTACCCCGAGTATCCAAAGTATGATTTCTAATCCCACATTACAATTGAGTAACAGTGATAGAATCCCTTGTTTCTCACATCAGGCATGACCCACGTGAGCTTAGGAATGGATTGCTATTTATTTCAGGATTATCGTCAGAGTGTGTTAAAATAATCTAGCAAATAGTTTGTTCATGCATGTGGTTCAGAACAATAAGTAGTGCAAAAAAATAAGTTTAGGGATTTGTCCAAAATAGGGACCCTAAGGATCAAAACTTTGGATGGACTATTCCAAGGCTGCTATATTCAGACTTGTGGCCTACATCATTGCTTCTCATCCCCTAAGATCCTTCTCTTCAAAAGTACTCGTGGGGCATAACTCATTAGCCCTCACCTGTGCTTGTGATTTTTCAATTTGGAGACCAATCATATGGTGATTATATTACACTATTGGATCCGGAGGATCCACGAGTTGGGCCTCTAATATCTCAATGAGCTCGTATTGGTTTGCAATGAATTCCTCCCTTTATTTTTCTTGTTCTACAAGGCTTTGGACTTCTTACTCTGCCTCCAGGAAGGCCTGAGTATTCTCTTAATTTTTTTGGCACTGGGAAATGTCTGAATGATGGATATACTCTCGTATCTTCTCCTCCATGAAATCATGGATCATTACATGAGAATGGAGAGAATTTACCCCTCCAGCATAGAGAAATCATAGCTAGGTGCGGAGTGACCCCATCCGGCTTAGCCATTCTGCATGTAGCAACATGTGAAAGTGTATGATGAACATCTATTCCTTGCGCTATGTCATACGGCTCTCCTCAGCAACATCCAAGTTAGAATGGTCGATTTATTTTGGGTCTGTGGGCTTGTATTGAAGGAAATCGGCAAGGAGTTCGGTGGAAGAGTCTTCTTTGGGAACTCCTTCTTCATTAGTGACTTCAACTTCTTCAGGCTCGAACTCCACCCTGATAGCATTGTCACCCATTATTGCAATATCTAGCTTGTCAAGTACCGGGGCAGGGACACCTAGATAGGTTGCTTCTATAAAGGTCGATGTAGCTGCTGGCAGGGCTTTTACAGATGTCCTGGACTCGATGGTTTGTCATTCCTCCCACCTTGTGATCACTACATCAGGAATCAGTATCTTGATTAGTTTAATTCTCCAACAAAGATGAGAGATAATTAAGATGTACTTACGGGAGCTATGTGAGGCAGTTTCCAATGCATGTGTCATGGTGGGATCCACCGCCACAGGAGAGCCTTCGACACTTTTCAACTCAATCAATGGTGTCAAATCCTCTTGAAAAATGGGAATGGAGGGGGACTCTATTTATGGCTCATTTTTTCCTAATCCATTCATAATTGTCACTCCACTATGCTCATTCCTGAGGACAGGCTCCCATGAATTCTCTCCGACCTCTATAGGCACACCTTCATCCCCTTTGGGGAAGGCTTGCTGGGAACCGTCGCCCATGTGTTCCTAAATAGGACAGATTTTGGTTTACATATTGATATTGTGAACAGATAAATCCCAGTGGATATAAGTTTTAAAATTACCTCAAGCTACTCAGCTTGTTCTGCGTTGGAGCCTACGATTTTTTCACTCTCCCGAGAGCTTTGCCGGGGAGCGAGATCTTCTGAAGTCCCCTCACCAGCAAGACATTAAACATGGTCCTCCTCCTTTTCATCATCTCCACATTCTTCACATTATTCATATTCATCATCATCTTCTTATTATTATTATTATTACTCTATAATTCCATCCTCTTGTGGTAGCTTTTCTATGTCATGTTCCTAGCCAAGCATTACTTTCACCAGGAGGTGCGGTTTTTCATGCCACCCTCGCTGGCATGCATACATATCCATAGCTGTCAGGTATTCATGTTAGTGATTAAAATTTAACCTATCCCTCATCTAGATGTTCCCTATGTCTAGAAAATCATGCCTGGTGCGTACCAACCCCTGTCACAATTCTTTAGAAGACATAGACTGCCACAGTTTTCTCCAACCAGACCACAGAGAGGGGAAGATGGAATCAGCAGACGGATTCATGAGGTACCTGAGTTTCTTTCCCAGAAGTTCCCTAGTTGTCCCACGAGGCCACATGCTGGACCACCCTTCCTCGGAAGGGGGAGGTACGTTCTCATCTTGTGTTACTTCTACCGATGAAGTACCCGCTTGTTCCATGCTAGCCACCTGACCCATTCTTTCCCTCACCTCTCTCATGACACCTCATGTCTACCTCCCTGCACTTCGGGCTCTGCACTAGACTCCGTGATTTGTCAGAGGTGCTTCCAAATAATTTCCATGGGATATTTTTTTTCTAGTTCTCAGCATACTCTATTGAAACGCATGTACTGACGTTGGTGGGGGAAAGAGTGATGACTTCTCCCAATCCGGTAATCGTGAACATAAGCCACAGTTGGCGGAGAATACCAGGATGTCATTATTCATGAAGCTATGTATATACTTTCCTCAATATCTGTTCCATGCACCTGAACTGCCTCGCACACCTGGTTGGTAGGTACAGTTCGCAAAATATTTTACCATCAATTCAGGATACTAGTATGCCGCCCCAGATGCTCTGAAGGTTCTACATCTACTCTAATGGCCACCACCCATCATCTACCATCTGACCGACTGGGGTTTGGAATGGGTGGAAGTCAAAGTGGGTGTGGCTACTGATCTTGAGCATGATCCCCTCTTCTCTGAGCGTTATTAAGAAGATACTGGAAATGTTCAAGAGAGATGGCCTCATACAGTTACTAGGGGAGAATGGCATTTGGGAAGTTATACACACCACAGTGGGCTACGACCCAATCATGAAGAATTTGGAACAGTCTGCATATCCTCTTGGGTTCACTTCCCCTTGAGATACACCCTATAATACTGTACATCCTGGACAACACTGACACCCCAAGTTTGACCTTGTTCTTCGCCTCCATGATCTCGGACATCACTAGCATCCCTGGGCGGACCCCCATCCTCGTGTCCCTCACTGGAAGCAACCACCTGCTCAAGAATACAGCAATAAACCTGGAATATCACACATTTGGGTCTCGACTTTCATTAATACCAAATCCCCATGATTGGTACTCTCTTGTCTTTAGAACCCTCCAGTATGATCCCTCTTTTCCCCTCTGAGATGTGTTCGAGCATTGCTTCCCTCAGCCTGTAATCTTCACAGCCATGTCTTGCATTAGGAAAAAACTAAACCAACTTGAGTAGGATATGTCCTTCCGGATATATTATATTTTGATCTCCTCTTCAGCTAGCTCCAGCATGTTCCATGACAGGATTGGGGTGTGTGTCATATCCCCCCAAACATTCCCCATTGGGAGACACACATCGTACTAGTACCCCTCCAAGGGGATTCCCCCGAAGTAGTTGACATCCCACAGATTGACGCCCATCTCCTCATGGTGGAGGTGGAAGGTGTTGGTATCAAGGGACTAGTGACTGAATAACTCTACTACCAGATATTACTATTGGTAGAAGTGGAATTGGGACGTCCAAACAGCCTCAAAAATCTTGATAGACCATAACTCCAGCCTAAATTACTCACATATCTGACATACCTAGTACAGGCATACCCATTTATTGGTAAATTTTCCTCCTAATATGAAATCCCATTCCTACCAATACTTTCTCTGGTCAGTAATACTGCTCCTAAAAGTACTTTCCTAAATAGCAGGAAATTCCTCGGGAACCGGATCGCTTCGCAAAACCTTCCTAGTCTTCGGATTTAGGATTTAGATGGTTGTGTTCTATGTTTCCCTAGTAGGATGGCAGTTATTTGTAATATGGAACTGTGGAGGACTATCCAAATGTGTCACCCATGACCGTGGTGTGCCTGTCTCGAAACCGGGCATCAGCACCTCCTCCAGAATGTCGAAGTTCCATAGTGGCAGGCTATCACTCAGGATATAATCTTTTTGATCTTTCATAATAATTCCAAAAATCATCTGGTTATCAGACACAACCCACCTTGCATGAAGAATCTGAGGGTTTGTGATCATCTGAGTTCTTCTCACAGTAGCAGCGGTCTCCCTCTCAGCATCGGTCTGTTGAGAATCCATTTTGAAAATCATAAGGGGTTCTCTTGAAATAATGAACTTCGGCGCACAAAATATATTGCGGCATGAAAGAGTTTCGAGCTGCACAAAAAATGTGGGATAGAAATAAAAACCTAGAGTCATCCATGGAAACTTACTCACATATCGGGACCATTTTTGCGCATGAGAGCAATGCACTTGTCATGCAGAAATAGTCAAAGAAGGGTCCTATGTTGGGGACCTCATCCTATTTATAGGGATGGATGCAAATTCCACGCGGGCGAAATAGGTTTGCATGTGAAAAATACATTTTGGCATGCACCAAATGAACCCTTCACTATTTTTCGTCGTGCCCTCAGAATCCATCCTTCAAATCCCATTTCAGTTCTGATTCTGAGGGGGGGAATTTTTTGATGCCCGAAATCTCGAGAAGGCCAGCATTGAGATGATAATGAGAAACAAGTGAAATTGGGAGGGAAAGAGAAGATTCTAGGACATAGGAGGCAGCTGTGCGCAAGATTCAGAATATCTGCACAAGTGGCCCTCCAGAACGCAAAATCTTTTGTGCCCAATGTGACGTCAATGGGAAGCGTCTGTGGAAACCCCTCTGATACCGCCCAAGGCACCAACGTGCAAGAGTGCCCGGGTTGCATGCAAGTGGCCCACCAGTGTTCAATATATTCACACCCAATGCAACATCAATGTGAATCTTCCATGGCGACCCTTAGAAACTGCCAAAATGCGTAAGTAGGCGAAGGTCCGAGAGGCACGCAAACGCTTGTCTGCCCAATGATACGTCAACTGAGCATTTTCACTTTCCGCCCCTTTCACACCACCTCCAAGGACTTTGGATATAAAAATAACCGTACCCTCCACCCAACATGGATGGTAACACAAGAAGAATCAACGCTCTACTATGCGAAAGATACCTCTTCTATGACCGTGTGAAAACTTCCATGGAACCCAGGTATTTGATCATGTGCAATAGGTCCCCCATGGTTTTTCCTTCTGGTTGGCCCTCTTGGGTATGATCCTCATCCATTTACTTTCAACCAATGTT
The DNA here is from genome assembly GCA_963277665.1 of Viscum album. Lineage (NCBI taxonomy): Eukaryota > Viridiplantae > Streptophyta > Magnoliopsida > Santalales > Viscaceae > Viscum > Viscum album. The sequence continues at coordinate 183,492,623 of OY728133.1, read as the reverse complement.
GTTTGAATCCAAGAGATCCTTTTTTCGTGCAATTTTCCTCTGCATTAGACCTCTCTTGCGCGCATCCCACTCCATCTTGTGCACAACCCCTCCATATTGCACACAACTCTTTCATCTTGTGCGCATAACTTCCATATTGTGCATAGCCTATCATTTTGTGCACGCTCCATTTGTCATCCTCACCTTAAGGCACCATGTTTGAGCCCCTATTATGCGCAACACACCTGTGTCATGCGCTCTTTTCCCGTGCGGTCGTTAATGTTTACACAAAGAGATTTAAAAGTCCCTTTGGCGGTACTTCACATTGTGTTTCTTCGCCACATTATTCTTCACATAGGAATGCTAACGGCTATTGATTCTTCTCACATCCATGATAACATGGACCTCTCAATGGATTAATCCATAGGACCCCCTCACCAAGTCATTACTGACGCCTTCCCTTCCCCATGGGCGGGTGGGTATCAGTTATGTAAGTCATAGGGGTGCTGAGTGAACCCACCTCATCCGAGCTGCAAGACATTAAACTGCCAAGTTCCATCATCCTCAGCACATGACGTTAATCTGTGGCCTCGCCCCGTGCATTCTATGTAGGGTGCCCCTTCTCAGACATTCTCTACGCTTGATCATCTCCACATGATTGATATCTTCCTCAAATGGAATGAGATCCTCTTTTCTGGAGCGGCACATGTTTGTGGGGAAGGGAAACCATCTTGGTGTAAGCTTCTATCCCTTCTTGCGAGAGGTAGCAACGCTGCTTCCCCTCCTTTATTTGGTTCCAAAGACCCGATAGGGTGGGACGGGCACCAGAACCCTCCTCTCTTCCATTCCAAATCCCTCTCTAATTGGTCTTTGTCACCATCGGGCCTCTATACTGAAGTAAGTCCCAAACTCCATCTCTTTGGGCTGTTAACCACACATAAGCCCCTATTTCCTCATGAGGTCTCTAACCACATGTAAGTCTCATTCCACTTTCCACATACACAACTTTTTCATCGTGATCATCAAGTATCTACTTCCTCTTGTTTCTCACACCGAGCATGACTCATGTGGGCTTAGATTAAGCATCGACTATGACATCCTCTCTGGGCATCCTTAGAGCGTAAGCCCCATACACCATTTTGAACTACGTGGAATTTGAACCTTGATAAGGAAAGGTATGTAGGAAGCCTCCCTGAAGTTCAATCCCAACAACCATCATTTCTGACCATCTTCATGTCGGTTCCAAACCATTCTGAACTACGTGGACTTTGATCATTTCCAAGGCAGGGTACATAGGAAGCCTCCATGAGGTTCAAGCCCAATAACCATCAACTCTGACCATCTTCATGTTGGTTCTGAACAATTCTGAACAATGTAGACTTTGACACTTTCCAAGCCAGGGTACGTAGGAAGCCTCCCTGAGGTTCAATCCCAACAACCATCGGTTTCGACCATCTTTACATCAGTTCCAAACCATCCGGAACTACATGAACTTTGATAATTTCCAAGGAAAGGTACGTAGGAATACTCCCTGAGGTTCAATCCCAACAACCACTGGTTCCAACCCCCTTCATGTCGGACCACCTTCATCCTGCATGACGTTAAACTGCATGTGCCTTTTTTCTCATGCACGACGTTAAACTACATCCACCATTCCAAACTACGTGGACTTTGATCCTTGACAAGGCAGGGTATGTAGGAAGCCTCCACGAGGTTCAAGCCCAACAACCATCAGCTCTGACCATCTTTACGTCAGTTCTGAACCATTACAAACTATATAGACTTTGATCCTTTCCAAGTAAAAGTACGTAGGAAGCCTCCATGAGGTTCAAGCCCAACAACCATCGATTCCGACCAACTTCACATCAATTCCAAACCATCCCGAACTACATGGACTTTGATCCTTGCCAAGGAAATGTACTTAGGAAGCCTCCCTGAGGTTCAATACCACCATTCATTGGTTCTGACCGTCCTCACGTGGGTTCCCACCATTCCATATGAACTACGTGGGATTGATCTCTGTCTGCTACACAGGGCACGTAGGAAGCCTCCATGAGCATCAACCCCATCCAGTGGTAAGCCGTTGTGACCCATCCAGTGGTAAGCCATTGTGACCAACCCAGTGGTAATCCGTTGTGATCCCCATTCAGCGATAAGACGTTGTATTCCTAAATCAACGATAAGTCATTGATGTCCCCTTTTTTGGGACTCATATCTCTGGTCTACCACCAGGCGTCTGATCAACTCGGGGTTCTAACCACGCTTAATCCCCAGTATATTTTCGTCTCATTGTCCTCCACACACACCCCAATTATATACCCCCTTCATGAACTATGTGGACTTTCATTTCCTACTACGGGGATATGTAGGAAGTCTCCTTGAGGCTAAATCCCAACATCGCCATCACCCTCACGATAGTTCCATTTCATTCCATATTCACATCACTCAATCATCCATAATCTATCTTGATTATTACTCGGGCCACCACATCCTGGTGAGACCACATCAACTCACCTCCAAGCATCAGTGTTCCCTATAGGGTTTGCACCCATCTGATCCACTCTATTCCATGTTCTGATCAGTCTAATCTATCTCTTATAGACGTTAAACTCGCATCATACCCCGTGTTAAACATGGGAAGCTGAGGAAACCCTCAAAGACATGCCTGTGGCATATAATTCCCCGCATTTGATGTGGGATTCCTCAGGCTTCTGCGCCTTTAAGAAGCCCTATAATAAGGGAAAGAAGACAGATGTTCCAGTGTTCTAGCATCCAGACACACCAGTGATGTCCAACGTGACTACTCCCTCAACCGAAGGTTGCTGCCCTATCAAGACCCTTTGGAATGTCCTAAAAGAAGTAGCATAATTAACAGGCTTCCATAAATACATGGAACTGGTAAGAGCTTCATGAACAATTTGTTAATAAATAAGGGAGACCTGGACTAGGTGACGATTTCTGAGGAGGAATCCATGGAAGGAAGAACCAACATCCCATCATACCATTTCGATCAAGGAGAAAATGTCCCTGAATAGGAAAAGGATTCCACTCGCCTTTGGAAAGTGGGAATGCAGGGAAACAAACATCGTCTTCATCTTCAAACTGAGGGATGCACGCACCCCGAAGAAAGTGTCAGAAATAGTTATTTATTGGGAATAATATGAAAACTATATTCTAGATACATGCAGTAATATAAAATCCCCCTAAATTCATGTTTCCTTTAAAAATATACAAAGATATAATCAATATTCCATGAAATATATATATAATATTTTTCAATGAATAGAAATGGTTTTCAATGAATGTAATAAACCATTTAATTAATTCCATGATAATAAATCATTTAAAAAAATTATAAATATTTAAAATAACTCTTCCTGATACCAAGAATAAATATTTATGATATTCAACAAAATTAAATAAAATAATTTCAATGAATTTTAACTAAATGAAATTATTTTCAAATAATTTAAAATAAATTATTTAAAAATGTCTTTTTCACATGCTATAAATTACCAGAACATTTCAATCTAATAATTTACCATATATTGTAACAGTTTACTATAGCACATGTAATTCATTTAAATAGTAAGATATTAAACAGATGCTTACAAGAAATATAACCATTTATATAAAATTTTAAGACTATGATTGATGTTCATCGGTTAATAAAATAATTTAATGAATTAACTCATAAAATAATATAGCGAGGAAATCATTTAACAGTTTCAGAATAAGAGTAATTAAATATATAGGAATAAAAAGAAAAAACATTTAAATGTTTTTCTCCATCTTTATAAAATAGTTATTGAATTTAAATTGAATATTAAAAAATGGAAGTGAAATACAACCTAAATTTTAATAGTTCTAGCTTTATGAAAATTTCATTAAAATAATAATAAATAAAAATATAATAAATTTATATAATTTTCAGGTAGCCACATAATGATGTTATAATTAATTCCATTGGAACATACCAGTAAATTATCAAATACAAGTTCCTTTTTATACCAATATACTTTTGGGATTGATTGTGTTTTCAAATAATGATTTAGGTAACCAAACATTTTTACTTTGATCAAACATTTTATAATTAAAGATAAAAAATGATTTTAGATAATGAACATGCTTTACCCCACAAAATTGGGGTCTTCTAAAATAATTGTCATTAGAATAATTTTGTTTGATACCATAATAAAAACATTTTATAGTAGACATGCTTTTTATATTTAAGAGAATAACAAAATATTTTTTATATATTTTTGGTTATTCAACATTATTTATTATACCAAATTTTCCTTTTTGAATTTTTTTAACATAGAATTTGATTCAAATATTTATATCCCTCAATAATCTTACTGTAATATTTCTTTATATTATCAACTTCATCAATAAATTATTTAATTTTAGTTTCATAAAAATCAAAATAAATTTTGGAAGAATTTGATCTTAAATATGTAATCTGTTTTTACAATCTATCATTATAAATTTAATTATAATCATAATATTTTATAAGTTTTCTATGATAGTTCTTTAAGGATTAAAACTTTTCTTAAATCATAAAACAATATTTATCAAGTGCATCATGAGGAAAATTTTCTAAATCATAATTTTCATAGTAATATGATTGTACCTCATCAGTGTGATCTTTAAGACTTATATTTAACATTTAATTTATTTCCTAGCTTCAAAGTTCATAGTAGATTCATTTATTGAATCTAAATGACTATAATCAGAAAATTAATCCTTCAAAACTTTGAGTGTAGCAGTTTTCTCTTTGATAGAAAAATTATTTTTAGTTTATGATTTCATATCATCTCCACACATCTCAATAATCTCCTTTAATGCCTGATTTGTTAATGAAATTGGAGTTTCCATGGTAACAACATCATTGAAAACTTCTATCAATTTATCGGTTCCTTTATAAGAAACTATGATTATTTTCCACATATCATTGGTAGTAACACATTGATATGTGAAATGAAATACATCATGAAAAAAGACTGCATAAAATTATGTTCATCTCTCTTGAATTAATATCATATTAAGCTTCATTTGCATCATCCAACTTTTTAGGTTCTCAATGTATTTCATAAGGTTCAAAAATCTTCATGTAAACTATGAAACAAGGATTCTTCAAAGAGATAGTCATGAAATCTTTCCAACATCTATAATTATCACCATTAAAAAATGAGCATAGATCATCGACATACTTTCCCTAAGATAATCCCTTGAGATTTTTATTCATCTAAATATTTAACTTAATATTGTAAGATCTAAAGGAATTATTCAATATTCTAAAAGACAAAAACTTATATATTACTAGTTAGCTATTAGATAGAAACAAAATAATATTAAATGATTTAAAAAAGGAGAAATATAGCAAAAAATTTATTCTTCTAATACCACTCATTTTTATCGAGTAGAAAATTATTTCCAGAATAAAAAATATCACCAATAGAATTTGTCCTTTGATACAACATATTGTGTAGGAATTGAGATGATGAAGACACAAGAGGGGGTAGATTGTGTCCTTTTAAAAATCATGAAAATATTAAAACAACCATCTTGAAATGAAGTGATCATTTCATTATTTATTAAATTTAATAAAGTAGCAGAAATAAATCAAGGAAAAGAACAATATAATGTATTTTGGATTAGGTCCTATAAATCTCCCAGTCTACTCTACCAACACTCTACTTCATGTTCTTGGTAATTTTCATTATTAGTTCCTCTTATCCGGAGACCACTACAACTGAGTACAGGCAGTTGAAACCTTACAAGGATTTTATAGGGCCTTCTAGATTTTTATAGTGAACTAAAATACCCACTACTTAGTCTGAGAAGTTGACACTTCATGAAGGCTGAATCTGAGTAGTTGATATTCTAGATAAAATAAATGAGATTAATTTTTTTTTTGTGAAATAGTTTTAGCTCAGAGTTGCTGTAGAAACTGATAGGTGTATTTGATCTTTAATGTTTCACAATATTCCTCTTCTTCTTTAAATAGTAGAAAATATATTATACAATTTTTCATAGTCTTACTTCTTCTTTATAATATGAGAGAATAAGGATGTAAAAATAATATTTATCTCTTATTTAAAATAATGAATAGCTGAATATTTCAGCCCTTTTATTTTGTCATATTTTTCACATATCCACTCTTCTTCATGCATTTTATTTTTTATTGGATTCTTAAACTCTATGATACACTTTCTGTATATTGAAAAATTTAAATATTTATTCCATCCAAACATTCAGTGGAAGTATGAAGTTTTTTATATAGAAACTGTCTCTAGTTATTGATATGAATGAAAGGTAGTTCATCATGATGAAACTAAGTGAGATACAATGTGGAAAAGATATTCTCCAGCTTGATCAAACTTCTATAACATACTCATGTCTTGTTATACTACAGTAATACATGCATTAAGAAGATCGCAACACCTCATGTATTTAACATGTAGATTGACATCCAATATTCAGGTTTATAGCATATCATAATTCAATATCTTAAACTCTCGGTTTCATGTGATGTTCATGAATCATACCATGGAATGATTCTATTTTTTATGAAACACGACTTTAATTAATTAAGAACACTTATATTTTATTTTTGTATTAATTTCATAAAAATACATAAGGTTTAACCATGATTTTATAGTAGTATAATACATGAATACCATTTTTAGAAGATCACAATGTTCTCTTTTTTCATCATGAAGTTTAGTGTGTAGCATCATGCTTGATTCAACAACATTCCATAATTTTTGTATGACATAAAAAATGAATATTTCAAGAGGTATTGTATCCACCTAAATAGAACTACTGTATTTTACAGTAGGTCGAGTAGTACCAAAAAATCTCATTTGAAACTCTAAAATCTCAGTGCACAGTAGGATAGGATTCTTTATTTTCATTATAGAAGTATGTAGTGAATTTAAACTATTTTAATTCAGTGTTTCAGCTTGTAAATAAATGTACCGTAGGATAAGTTTGAGTTTTTAAGAAAAATAATACATAGTAATAGCATAAAATTAGGGTAAATCCCCACTGAAATTTGGGTTTTAAGAAATTATGGTTCATAAAAGTAGGGTTTAGAAAATTAGGGTTCATTTCAAATGTAAGTTTCGTGAACCATACTTTTGTATCAAAAGTAGGGTTGACAAAAAGTAGTGTATGGTTCATTGAATCCAATGTAGGGTGGAAGATCCATAATTTTGTATTATAATTAGGATTTCAATTTTTTTATGTAGGGTTTCACTGTTCTAAAAATAGGGTTCAACTAAACCATCAACAAAACTAGACAGCTTACATTTAGATACTTCAATGATTTTTTAGATCCCTTTAACAGAAAATTAACACATCATACTAAAAGACTTTTATTTATGAAATATTAATATATTTCTAACAGATCATGAATCAAATCAATATGACTTTTATAGGTCTTGATATCTTTGAAAAATAGAAGCAATAACATTCTATAAAAACTCCAGTTCTGTAAAATCATCACATAACTTCAGAAAATTTATTGACCATGCAAAAGACCTTTCCAAACTTTAATGTAAACTGATGAAATCAATATAAATTTCTTGTATGTCCATACCACTAAATTTTGAGTGATTTTTATATCTTTATAACTTTCATTAAATCAAATACAATATCTTTTTAAATCTATTTACTATGCAGTTGTGAAACAGCTATAGTAACATCGGTGATTTTTTAAAGTACCAAAAAAAACATTTTAAGACTTCCTCATAAACTAATAAATTTTAGATAAATCTCTTATGTATAAAAATGTATAAGTATCATGCAAATCCGTTAAATGTATCTTAATAATTAATCAAAATTAAAAGTTGAATTTAAATTTAAAACTATAATGTTAGTTGAAAACCTTGAAACTAATTCGGTGATTTTTTTCACCATTGAAATAACTAAATTGGATTTTGACATTAATAGATGAAATGAATATAATATTTTTATCTTTCCAAAAAAAACAAACTTCATAATAATATGATAACTATTTCTTAAAATATGAAATAAATTCAGCGACATACTAAATCTAAAACACTTAAACAAAATTAGTAAATAAAGAATAACGGTTTGAATTAATAATAAAAACTAGTTCAAGATGAGAATGATAAGTATCCAGTCAACATTATTCCCTTTTTTGATAATTACAAAATCCTAATTCTCTACCAACCTTTTATCCCACATTTGGTAAGGATTAAAAAGATGAGTTCTTGATTATATTAAATAATACAATATATTTACCCCATTTTATAGAAAATGGGAAGTCGAAACTTATGTAGTAGTATCAAAAATATTTAAAATATTAAATTAAATATTTTGTTCCCTTTTTTATAAAAATATAAAAAAGATTATTGATTTGGAATCATATGTAAAATATATTCTAAATACATATAGTAATATAAACTCCCCCTAAATTCATGCTTCCATTAAAAAGATAAAAAATATCAAGGATCCATGAAAACATATATAATATTTTTCAATGAATAGAAATGGTTCCCAATGAATATATTAAACCATTTAATTCATGACATGATTATAAAATATTTAAAATAAATCTCCATAAGACCAAGTATATATATTTATGATACAAAAATAAATTAAAAAAATCAACCAATTTTAAGTAAATGAAAGGATTTTCAAAGAATTTAAAATAAAGGATTTAAAAATGACTTTTTCACAAGCTATAAATGAATAGAATATTTGAATCTAATAATTTACCACATAATTTAATGGTTTAATTTAGAACATTCAATTAATTGAAATAGTTTGACAATAAATGCATACTTACAAGCAATATAACCATATATAACAAATATTAAGAGTTTGTTTGATAGTCATTGGTTAATAAAATAATTCAAAAAATTAATTAATAATATAATATAATGAGAATTTTTTTTAATAGTTTAAGCATAAGAGTAATTAAATATAGAGGAATAAAAAGATAAAACTTTTAAATGTTTTTCTCCCCTCGTATAAAGAAGTTGGTGAATTTAAATTTAATATTTAAAAAATATAAATGAAATACTTACTAAATTTTAATAATTTCGAATTTATAAAAATTTCATTAAAATAATTATAAATAGAAATATAATAGATTTCCAAAAAAAATTGTGGCCACTTAATGATATATTAATTAATTCCAGTGGTGTATTCCTATAAAATATCAAATAAAATTACCTTTTGGTACCCATATGCTTTTTGTTTCGACTGTGTTTCCAACAAGGATTTAGGTAACCAAATATATTTATTTTGATCAAACAATTTATTATTAAATATAGTTAATGATTTAAAATAATAGACATACTTGACACCACATAATTGACATTTTCTAAAATATTATTCACTAGAATAATGTCTTTTAGTACCCCAATAAAAACATTTGATATTAGACATGTTTTTTATTTAATACAAGAACAAAATAATTTTTATATACTTTTGTCTTTCACCATTATTTCTTATACCATGTTTTCCTTTATGAGTTTTGTATTTACTAAAAATTTAATTAAAATAATTCTATTCCTCAATAAGTATACTAGAAACTTTATTTAAATCATGAAATTCATCCAACAATTCTTAAATTTTAGTTTTATGAAGATCACAAGAAATTTTAGAATAATTTGATCATAAATCTAAAATATTTTTTTTGAAAAACATTCATTATCAATTCAAATAACATCATTATATTTTCTATGATTTCTATGCAATTTATTTAAGGATTCCATTTTTTATTAAATCATAATATAATAATTATCAAGTTCATCATGAGAAAAATTTTATGAATCATAATTTTTAGAGTAATATGATTGTACATAATTGGTGTGATCTATAAGACTTATATATAACTTTTTTTTTCTTACTCAGCTTCATAGTTTTTTGTAAATTCATTGCTTGAATCGAAATGAATAAAATCAAAAAATTCATCTATCTAGACTTTGAGTGAAATATTTTCCTCTTTGATAGAAATATTATTTTCAATTTCTACTCACATCTCATCTTCACACATCTCAATAAACTCCATTAATTACTGATTTTTATTTGAAATTGGATTTTCCAAGTAAATAACAACATTGAAAACTTATATAAATTTATCAATTATTTAATATGTAACTGTATTTATTTTTCATATCTCATAGGAATTAGAACATTGATAAAATATATTAAATACATCAATACTAAGACTGCATATAATTGTATTCATTGATTTTGAATTAATATCATATAAAGATTCATTCACATCATCCCACAATTCATTTTCTCTATGGATTCCATAAGGATTTATAACCTCCATGTATACTTTGAAACCAAGATTCTTCAAATAGATAGTCCTGAGAGATTTTAGTATCCATAATTGTCACTATTAAAATAAGGATTATGAATCATCGACATACTTTCTCTAATATCATCCATTGAGATGTTTCTTCATAATAATCTTAAAATTAGTCATGTTAAATCCATAGTAAAACTTCAATATTCCAAAAGAACCTAAACTTTGATAATTCTAGTTAGGTATCAGATAGACACAACATAATTTTCAAGGATTTCCAAAATGAGAAATATTGAAATAGATAACTTCCTCGGATACCTCTTCTTGGTATCAAGTAGAAACAAACTTCCATAACAATAAATATCTCCAGTATAGTCCAACCTTTGATACCACTTTTTGCATAGGAATGATGATGAAAAAGACACAAGAGGGGGTGAATTGTGTCCTTTTAAAAACATTGAAAATATTAAAATGACCCTCTTGAAATGAAGCAATATTTTCCTTCCCTCATAAATTCGAGAGAGCGGTGAAAATAAATAAAGGAAAATAACATAATGATCTATAGTGTTTTAGTGTATATAAATCCTCTAGTCCACTCCACCGACTCTCTACTCCATGATCTTGGAGATTTTCACTAATAGGTCCTCTTATCTGAAGATCTATACAACTAAGTAAATTTACAACTTAAATTTATTTTAAAGGTCCTTATTGTTCTTTTATAGTGAGCTAAAATACCCACATATTTGTCAGATAAGCTGACACTCTATGAAAACTGAACCCAAGAATCCTATAATCTAGAGAAAATAAATGATATGAATTATTTTTTGAAACATGTTTAGCTCACAATTGCAGCAAAAACTAACAGATGTATTTGATCTTGAATATTGCATAGAATTAATCCTCTTTATTAAATAGCAGTAAATATATTGGAAAATGTTAAACATGATTTTTTTATTTATACCATGAGATAATAATGATGTAAAAATAATATTTCTCTATTATTTAAAATGATGAGAAGAAGAATATTTCAGCACTTTATTTTCATCAGATTTTTCACGTCTCTTCTCTTCTTCATGTATTTTATTTTATGTTGTCTTCTTAAACTCTAGACTTATATTTCTGTATATTTTACCAATTAAATATTTATTTCATTCAAAAATTCAGTAGTAGTATGAGTTTTCCCTTTTATAAACAATCTCCTATTATCATTGGGAATTCAAGGTAGTTTGGAATGATGAAACTTAGTGACATATGGCGAGGATAGGATATTCTTCATCTTTATCAATCTCTTATAACATATCCATGTTTTGTTCTAGTGTGATAACAGATGAATTAAGTAGATCAAAACACATCATGTATTCAATTTTTTGATTGAAATCCAATATTATGGTGTACAGTATATTATATTTTAGTATCTTCATCCTCTATTTTCATGTGATGTTCATGTCTCATACCACATACAAACTCTATTTTTCATGAAACATGAATTCCATGCATGGAGAATACTTGTATTCTATTTTTATTTTCATTTTTGAAAAATATAGAAGGTCTAAACATGATTTTATAGTAGCAGTGTACATGTATACCATTTTTAGTAGATCATGATTCTTTCTTTTTTCATCATGAAGTTCAGTGTGCAGCACCATGATTTATACAAAAACATTCCATAATTTTTTTACTGCATAAAAAATCACCATTTTATCAAATGTTGTATCCACATGAATAGAACTATTATATTTTATAGCAGGTTGAGTAGCAATAAAAATTCCCATTTAATACTCTAAAATATCAGTGCACAGCAGGTCATGATTTTTTTTATTTTAGAAGTATACAGTGAGTTTAATATTTTTGGATAATGTGTTTAGGCTTGTAAAGATATGTATAACAATATAAGTTTGATTTTTTTCGGAAAATAATACATGGGATCATTGCAAAACTATTTTATATCCTTACCAGCATATGGGGTTCAATAAATAAGGGTTTATGAATGTAGGGTTCATTTCCAATGTAGTGTAGTGTTCATTTCAAAGTATGGTTTGTGAATCATACTTTTGTATCAATATTAGGTTTTATGAAGAGTATAATATGGTTCATTGAATCTAATATAGGGTATAAGAACTATAATTTTGTATTAAAAGTAGGGTTTCACTATTTTGAATGTAGAGTTCAACTAAACCTTCAGAAAAACTAGACAACTTACCTTTATAGATTTAAATGATTTTTAGAGACCATTAAAAATAGATTCAGTCTTCATAATATAAGAATTATATTTAGGAAATATTAATAGATTTATAACAAATCAATAATCAAATCAATATGACTTCTATAGTTCTAAATATATTATAAAATAAAAGCAAAAACATTCTAAAAAAATTTCATTTCATAAAATCATCATAGAACTTCAGACAATTTATTGACCATCAAAAATATATTTTTATAATTCAATGTAAACTGATTAAATAAATATAAACTTATTTTATTTCCATCCCACTAGGTTTAGAGTGATTCTAATATCTTTAGATATTTATGTAAATCAAATACGGTATCTTTTCAAATCAATTTACAATACATTTTTGAAAATGTTTTAGTAACATTGGTGATTTTCTAGAGTACCAAAACAATCTTTTCAGACATCCTCATAAAATAAAAAAAAATTATATAAATCTCTTATATTCTAACAATATAAGGATCATGAAAATATGTTCAATGTAACTAGAGATATAATAAAAATTTAGAGGTAAATTGAAGTTGAAAACTTCAATTTCACCTAAACATATTGTAATTGATTATGTGAATTTTTTCATCAATGAAACAACTAAATTGGATTTTTTTCATGGATATATAAAATGAAGATATTCTTATTAAATTTCCTAAAAAAACTCTATAATAATCTAATAAATATTTTTATATATATAAAATAAATACTGTGACATAATAAATTGGAAAAACATAAAAAATTTATTATCAAACAAATAATGATGAGTTGAAGTAATTATCAAAAACTAAATCAAGATGAGAATGATCTGGATCCACTCAACATTATCCACCTTTTTGATAATTACAAACCCCTAATTCTCTATAAACCTTTTCTCCCTCTTTTTGTAAGGAATAAAAAGAATAGTAATTGATTATATTAAATAATACAATATATTTACCCTATTTTATAAATAATTGGAATTTGAAATTTAAGTAGTAGTACCAAAAGTTTTTAAAATTTTAAATATCATATTTTCCTCCCCTTTTTTAAAATAACATCAAAAATATAATTTATTAGGAATGATATGTAATATATATTCAAAATAAATGAAGTGATATAAACACCCCTTAAATTCATGATTCCTTTAAAAAGGTAAAAAGATATAATCAAGGATCTATGAAAACATATATAATATTATTCATTAAATAGAATTGATTTTAAATGAATGTATTAAACCATTTAATTCATTTCATGATAATAAAACATTTAAAAACATACACAAATATTTAAAATTAATCTCCCTAAGAACAAACATAAATCTTTATGATATTCAATTAATTTAAATAATATGTTTTCAAGTAATTTTAAGTAAATGAAATTATTTTCAAATAATTTAAAATAAGGGATTTAAAAATGGATTTTTATCACGTGTTATAAATAACCAAAATACTTTAATCTAATAATTTATCTAATATTGTAATAGTTTAATTTGACACATTCAATTAATTTAAATAGTATTACATTAAAAAAATTCTTATGATAATGATAACCATTTCTAAAAAATATTAAGAGTGTTATTGATGTTCGTTGGTTAATAAAATAATTCGAAAAAATAATTTATAAAATAATAGAGTGAGAAAATGAATTACTAGTTTAATCATAGATGTAATTAAATGTAGAGGAATAAAAATTTAAAACATTTAAATGATTTTCACCCCCTTTATAAAATAGTTGATGCATTTAAATTGAATATTAAAAAATGGAAATGAAATACTTCCTAAATTTTAATAGTTCTTTCTTAATGAAATTTTCATTAAAAGAATAATAAATAGAAATAAAATAAATTTACATATATTTCAATCATCCACTTAATGATATAACAATGAATTATAAATGTTGCATACCTATAAAATATCAAATAAAAGTTTCTTTTGATACCCATATTCTTTTGGGTTCGAATTTGTTAGAAACTAACGATATAGGTAACCAAATATGTTTATTTTGACCAAACATTTTATAATTAAAGAAAGATAAATCTTTCTAATAATAAAAATTATTGACAATAAAAGAAATAAGATATTCTAAAATAACAGTCATTTTAATAATTTCTATTAATACCTTAGTAAATACATTTTACAGTAGAAATTTTTTTATTATTTAATCTAGGAATAAAAATAATTTTTACATAATTTTACTCTTTCATCACTACTTCCTATACAATGTTTCCCTTTATGTATTTTGTTTTTACCTATAATTGGATTCCAATAATTCTCTCCCTTAATAACCATACTAGAATATTGATTTAAATAATCAACTTTATCCCAAAATTATTTAATTTTATTTTTTTACATATCATAAGAAATTTTGGAAGAATTTGATCTTAAATCTACAATACGTTTTGAAAATATTTCATTATAAATTGAAATTGAATCATAATATTTTATAAGTTTTTTATGATCTTTATTTAATGATTCAAATCTTTATTAAAGTATAAAATAATATTTATCACATTCATCATGAGAAAAAAAAATTGAATCATATTTTTTAGAGTAAGATGATTATACCACATCAGGATGAGCCATAAGACTTATATTTACTTTTTGATTTTATTGATCAGTTTCAAAGTTTATAGTAGAATCATTACTTTAATTAAAATAACTAAAATCAGAAAATTATTCCATCGAAACGTTGAGTGTGTCATTTTCCTCTTTAATAGAAATATGATTTTTAATTTCTGTCTGCATCTCAACTTCACCCATCTTAATCAACTCCTTTAGTACCTAATTTCTTTCTGAAATTGGATTTTACAAGGTATAAAAATCATTAAAAACTTCTATCAATTTATCATCTCCTTAATAAATAAATGTGATTATTTTCCATATCTCATAGGCAGCAGCTCATTGAGAAATGTGATTAAATAAATCAATACCAAGATCTTATATAATTGCATTTTTCGCCCTTGAATTAATATTATATTAAGAGTACTTTTCATCATCCCACATTTATATTTCTATAGGTATTTCTTAAGTTTTAAAATCTTCATATAAACACTGAACCCTAGATTCTTCAAATAGATAGTCATGTGAGATTTCCAGCATCCATAATTATCTCTATTAAAATGAAGACCATCGATCATCGATATAAATTCTCTAAAATCATCCATCTGGATTTATCTTAGTCTGAATATTTGACTCAGGATTATTAGAGAAAAAGTAAATCTTAAATATTTTAAAAGAGATAAACCTTTGATATTACTTGTTAGTTATTATATAAAAACAAAATAATTTTCAAGTATTTCCAAAATGAGAAATATAGCTATAGATAACTTCCACAGATACTGCTTTTTGGTATCGAGTATGAATATATTTCCATAAAGAGAAATATCTCTAATAGATTCCAACCTTTGATGCCACTAATTTTGTAGGAATAGTGATAATGAATAATCAAGCGGGGTTAAATTGTATCCTTTGAAAAATCTTGACAATTTTAAAAGGATCCTCTTGAAATGAAGTGATCCTATCATTCTCTCTTAATGTTGAGCGAGCAGAGGAAATAAATAAAGTAAAATAATGCAGTTATGTATAGTGGTTTAGGGCATTAAAATTCCCTAGTCCACTCCACCAACACTCTACTCCACAATCATTGTAATTTTCACTAGTAGGTCCTCTTAACAGGAGACCTCTACAATTTAATACCGGCAGTTGACACCTTACAAGGATTTTATTGGGCCTTCTGGTTCTTTTATAGTGTAACTAAATATCCACATCTTATTTTGAGAAGATAAAACTCCATAACAACTAAATTTGAGTAGCCGATACTCCAGATAAAATAAATGATATGAAGTCTATTGTAAAATAGGTTTAGATCATAGTTATAGAAGCAAATGAGAGATGTATTTAATCTTCAATGTTTAATATGATTCATATTATTCTTTAAACAATATGAAATATATTATAAAATGTTTCACAGGTTTCCTTCAACTTTAGACTATGAGATAATAAGTATATACAAAGAATACTTATCTCTTATTTAAAATGATGAGAAACATTATATTTAAACACTTTATTTTCATTATAGTTTTCATGTGACCGGTCTTATTTATGTATTTTATTTTATATAGGCTTCTTAAAATCCATGCTCTTCTTTCTATATATTTCAACATTTAAATATTTATTCCATATAATATTTCATCAATAGTATTAGTTTTTTCATGTATAACACATCTCTAGTTATGGTTGTGAATGCAAGGTAGTTCAGAATGATGAAAACCAGCGAGATACGGTGAGGCAAGGATATTCTCTAGATTGATCGAGCTTCTATAACATACCCATGTCTTGTTATGGTACGATAACACATGTAGAATGTAGATCACAAAACCTCCTGTATTTAATAATTAGATCAACATCTAATATATATATGTACAATATATCATATTTCATTATCTTCATTCTCTAGTTTTTTGTGATGTTCATGCGTCATACCATGGAAAAATTCTATTTTTCCTATAAAATAATTTCCATACATGGAGACCACTTATCTTCTACTTTTATTCTGATTTTATCAATACTTGGAAGGTTTAACCATTCTTTTATAATATCAGTGTACATGTATACCATTTTCATCAGATCATGATGCTTTCGTTTTTCATCATGAAGGTCATGTACAACACCATACTTAATGCAACAACATTCTATCATTTTTGAAATACATAACAGATCACCATTTCAACAAGTTTTTTATCCACATAAAGATATATTCCATATTTTATAGTAGGCTGGGTATCAGGAAAATTCCCATTTAAAACTCTAAAATATCAGTACATAGCATGTTATGATTCTTTATTTTCATTATATGAAGTATACAGTGAATTTAATATATTTGTATATAGTGTTTTATCTTGTAAAGAAGTAAAAACAGGATAAGTTCATGTTTTTTAGAAAAAAAATACATTGAAGCACTATAATAGTAGGGTACATCCTTTCCAGAATGCAAGCTTCAAGAAATTTGGGTTCATAAAAGTAGGGTTCGTTACCAAAATAGTGTGGGGTTCATTTTAAACATATGGTTCCTGAATAATACTTTTGTATCAAATATAGGGGGGATTAAAATTGTTGTATGGTTCATTTAATGCAACATAGGGTATAATAACCATACTTTTGTACTAAAAGTAGGGTTTCACTATTCTGAAAGTGGGGTTTCACTGTTCTGAATGTAGTGTTCAACTAAACATTTAGAAAAACTAGACATCTTAAATTTAGAGAGATCAATATTCTTTTAAATCTCTTTAATAGTAGATTTATTATTTTTTTCTAGGAGACTTATATTTATGAAATATTATGATATTTATAATGGATAGATAATCTAATCAGTCTAACATCTACATCTCCTGATATATTTGAAAAATAAAAGCAATAACATTGTTGGAAAAACCACTTTTCTGAAAAATAATCACATAAATTTGGAAAATTTATCGACCAAATAAAATACCTTTTGTAATTTTATGTAAACTAATTAAATCAAGATAATCTTTTTGTATTTTCATCCCACTAGGTTTCAAGTGATTCTGATTTTTATAGAACTTGAAGTAAATAAAATATATTATCTTTTATAATATGTTTATTGACCTATTTTAAAACTATTCTTGTAACTTTGGTGATTTTTTAGAGTACCAAAAAAACCATTTCATACTCCATTAAAAACTAATAATGTTTAGAAAAAAATATTATATATCAAGCGATTTAAGGATCTTGTCAATATTTTAAATGTACCTTTATATATAATCAAAATTCATAGGTTAATTTAAGGTGAAATCTGTAATACCACAATAACAATTGAATAGGTTATAACTACTTCGATGAATTTTTTAACCATTGAAACTGCTGAATTAGATTTTGAAATTATTAGATGAAATGAAGATAATTTTTTATATTTCCAACAAAACAAACTCTATAATAATATGATCATTATTTCATTAGATATAAAATTAATCTAGTGACATACTAAATATGAAAAACTTCAAAAAATTATTAGTAAACAAAGAATGATGGGTTGAAGTAATTATCAAAACTAAATCAAGATGATAATGAAAAGGATCCACTCAAAATGGCTTTATAAGTAGCCATTTTAATACTTGAGTGAAAGCTATTGTTGTAATTAAATTATACTAAATATACATGTTGGTCACAAACACCTTTAAAATCCATAGAGAAAGCTCTGAAAATGTCTTCAAGAGTTTGAATTTTTCTCTCAAACTGACCATCTATCTGAGGATGATAAGTAGTGCTAAAACTTAACTCTGTATCTAGATTATTTTTAATAATTCTATAAAAATTTGAGTTCAACCTTGGGTCTTGATCAAATATAATGGAAAGTGGTACTCTATATAATCTCACCACTTCCTTAGTATATATTTTGGAATTATGGTCAAGAGAGAAATATTATTTGATAGCAATGAAGTGTGATGAATTAATAAGGTGATCAACTATAACCAATATAGAATTTTGGCCTTTATATGTTTTTGGAAGTCTGAAGAAAAATTCCATGGTGATTTTTTCCCAATTCTATTCTAGTATGGGTAATGTTTGTAACATCCCCTTAGACATCTACCTCTCTGTCTTAAATTGTTGACATGCCAAGCACTGAGAAATATATTCTGCAACATCTATATTCATGTAATCCCAACAGAAATACTCTTTCAGGTCCCTATACATCTTGGTGCTTCCCAGGATGAATAGATAATGATGAACTATGAGCCTCATCCAACATCTCCTTCATTAATTATAGTATGGGATAAATACAGACATAGTTCATAAACCTTATTATTTCATCACAATCACAGTTGAACTCAGAAACATTTCTCACCTTTTTTGTATCTCTACATATTACTTCTACACATCCTTAATCTTCACTTGTATAAATGGTCAAAATTTCATTTTAAAAATTTAGGATTTACCCCCTTCCATTAATATTTCCAAATCCATCCTTTTCAAATCCATAAATATTAAATCTTTCTTTGTCCTCATAATATATAGGATAGTATGATTCTTTTAGCTCAAAGCATCTTCCACCATGTTTTCATTCCAAGGTTGGTAATGTGTTGAGGAGTCATAATATTTAATCAACTCCCACCATATCATATGGTTCATATTCATCTTCTTTTGATTGGAAATATAATTTAAAATTTTATTATAAGTATATATATCAAACATTAATCCATAAAGATAATACCTCCATATATTTACTGAAAATATTACCATATCTAAATCAAAATCATGATTTGGGTAATTTTTCTCATGGATTTTCAATTTTCATGATGCATAAATGATCACCATATCATTTTTCATGAGAAAACATCCCAAACCCTTCTTGTATGTATCATTATAAATCACAAACCATTATTTACTACATAGTAGTTTGAGAATAGGTGCACTAAATTACCTTCATTTCACCTACCTAAAATTCTCTTCACATTCCTCTATCCATATGAACATATCTCCATTATAATTCAACATGGTGAGTGTATTAGATAATAATGATAAATCTTTCACAAAATATTCATAATATCTAGCCAAACCAGGAAAATATTGGATCTCAGTTACTATAGTTGGTCTAGGATAATGTTTGAGGAATTCTATCTTTTCTGGATCCATAAATATAACCTCTATTGATATTATGTAACCCAAAAATTAAAATTTCTAAATCCAAAATTCACACTTGGTAAATTTTGATTAAAGATACTCCTTTCTCATGGTCTTTAGTACAATCATCAAGTAATCTCCATGTTATTCCTTTCTCTTTGAATATATAATAATATCTTCTATAAATACTACCAAAAACTGATCAAGATACTCTTTAAAGACTATATTCATTAAATCCATGAAAATAGTTGGTGAAGTTATAAGACAAAAAGGAATCATTACAAATTCACATTGTCCATACCTTGTAAAAAATGTCATATTGGGTATATACTATTTCTTGGACCTAAATTAATGATATAAAAAATTAGGATCAATCATAGAAAATTATTTAGATCTGTATAGTTGATCAAATAAGTCATCAATGGAAGGGAGTTGATATTTTTTTCTTTACAGTGATCATGTTAAGTTCTGGATAGTCAATGTCGAGTATCATTGATCCATATTTCTTTTTAACAAATAGAATAGGTGCACCGAAAGGTGACACACTAGGGTGTATGAATCCATTCTCAAGATTATATTGGAGTTTCTTCTTCAATTCCCACAACTCAATTGGTTCCATTCTATACGGAGTCTTTTAAATAGGCATAGTACCCTATATGAGTTATATTAAAAACTCTACTTCATGATTTAGTGGAAGATTGGAAATTATTTTGGAAATACGTAAAAAAAACTCCCATAAAATAGTTGTATCTTTAATGGTGAGTTTCTCCCCAAACCAATTGAGATATATACCTTTATTTACAGTAATTAAGACCCAAAATATGGAAGTAATTTCCATTGGAAGTTCATATTCATCCTTGCAACAATTGATGATCATAGATTCATTCAGAATATGAAATGTGACTTCCCTTACTCATTAATAGAAATGATATTCATATAGTGAAATCCATTACATTATTATAATCACGTCTAATACAACTAAATGAAGGATCCCAAGATTTGTAGAAGCATTATCCCGTAAACTTTAACTGGAGAAGAATTATAAACTTGTGATATGACTGTTGTACCATTAGGTGTTTTCATAACTAACTAAACATCTAATTTTTTAGGTAATATATATATACCCTTTGAAAATTCTTTATAAATAAAAGAGTGAGTGGATCCATAATAAAACAAAACATTATCTGCTTTAGAGTGGGTGGTAAGTGTACGTTTCACAACATCATTGTCATAATCGACATCGCAAATAGTGATCTTACACAACTTTCCTTTTTCTTTTTCCTTAAGTGGTTGGTGACGTCGATCATTATCAATAAACCTCATATTTGGGCATTGGTTAATATAATTTCTATCTTCCTTTCACATGAATCATTGAAGTATGAGAGGTTCATTCTATTTATCTTTTTCTTTATTCACATCATTACTGATATTTTTTCCATCAATTTAGAATTCAATTACTTGATGGCCTACTTTACCACACTAAAAACATTTACTAGTCCTATTAATATAGTTTCCCCCATGTTTATTTCCACACGTAGATCATAAAGGAAATATCATCCTCATTTCACAGTGGTTTTTATATTTTAATTTGAATTCAATTTTTCTCCAATTATTAAACCCATAAGATTGATGGGTAAATCCAATATACATATCAACCTTGAGATCACATCGAACAATTCCATTATAGATATTCAATTGCCTTATAGATAATTCCATTAGGATACTTAGTTTTAAGCCAATAAAGAATCAATAAACCTTACTCTCTGGTTGGATGGTAATTCTAGAAGTGTACCTTGAAATTCTTATAAAATTTGCATCATAGGTACCAATAGATTCATAATTTTTTTAATTAATCTCAAGGAACTCTTTATCCATATTTGTATAAGGAATACGAGTAAATTACTTATTTAAAAATATGTTCTTGGAATATTCCCATTCCATATAGTCAATTTCATCTCATTGCCTCATATTCTTGATGAGGTTCCACCATTGATTTGCTTCACCTTCCCAATGATAGACTGCCAAAATTATTTTATCACATTCTGAACATTGGATAAATGAAAATATTATTTAATTTGTACTAATCCATTATTAATTAAATATTGGATCGAAATACCCCTAAAAGAAGGTTGTTGCTACCTAATGAAGGACTCAATAGAATTTTATTCCATCCATTTCTCATTTGGAAGTCCTACATGATTCATTGCTTGAGAAAGTTGTGTGACAATATCAACAAGATTTTTCATTCCATATCCCATAACATTCATTTGATCAAGAGTAAAATAATTTCATTTCCCGTCATATTCAATATTAATGTGATTCCTTCAGGTTCTATCCATTGACTAAAACCAAAAAGCATAGTGTGAACAACACTAATCATTGTGGGAAAACAACATAATCAAGAAAAATTACTTATAAAATTCAATTTAGGACACATTAGGTTTTATCCTAAGTTATTCATGATTAGTACCAAAACACTAGGATTGTATCTTATGCATATACTTATCCTTAGGGTTCTTATTAAGGTTTTCTCATCCTAGTTTCCAAAGGTTAACTAGACATTGCTCTGAAACTAACTATAATGGTCCATAATTTTTATAGATAGATAGTATATCTAAAAGAGAATAATATTCAATACATAATATAAAAAATCAATTCATATCCATATAGGTTTACAATCTTTGTAAAATGTGAAACATAAACAACTGATTCATAAAACATCTACATAGTCTCCCGCTTATTCCTTCATAACTAGAACCCTTTTTTACACATCTTACTTTATATCTTTCTTCATATATTGGGGAAAATAAACATAATAAAAGGGTGAGATAAGACTCCAAATAAGTTTAAATCAAGGGAGATAACATAGGCATAAGGTCATAAGAGCATTAAATTAACTTTTGAAAATTATATCCTACATATCAAATATCATGATACCGTTTCATAAAATAAATCATAGATGTTCATAACGAAACAAAGAAAATATTCAATGAGATCTTAACATAATACATCAAAATTGTGGTATAAACATAAGAATATAAACTAATTTCTAAATTATTCAAGGATCAATATCAAGACTATCATAGTGGATAAAGTCACTTACTGAACCGAGTTCACTCCTTGTTCTAGCTCTTTATTACTGAACCAAGTTTATTACATGTTCTTATCCTATATATCTAATGAGATATAAATATTTACCCAATGCATTAGAGGGAGATATAGATCCCAAAAATTACATAATTAAAACCATATGTATGTATGACACAAGGACATAAATCATTTGTCATATCAAAACCCATGGAATTAAATGGGTTTTATAAACATTATTCAATCATAATTTACCCCATGGAAAAGAAATGGGTTTCATAAATATTATTACATCCTAAAAATAAACCAACCATAGGAATAATAGGGATATTATCCTTGGAAAATATCCCCATTAAATAAAAATTAACATTAAATAATTTTATCGTATATCGAAAATAATTTTGAGAGATCACTTGAAAATAATTCTTAAGGAAAATATCTTTTTTTTATTTAAACAAAATTCTTTTATTAAAATTCCATGCAATTTAAAATAAAACATTTTATTTGAAAATGTCCATATAATATTATAAGGGTAACTTCAATGAATTAAGTCATAATAAAATCGGAAAAAATCCATTCATGTCATATAAGTTAAAAAAACATTCCTATGTTTTTTTTCTAGAAAAGTCATAAAGTACCATGTTAGGAAAATAACAAAATATTCCTTTAAAACTGTTAAGTAAAAATTAGAAAATGGATAAAAATGAATTTAATAATTGTATAAGAATATTAAAAATATTTTTGATTACTTTTAAGAAACATTGACATTGAAGATAAATATTACCCAATAAATACTTATATATAAACAATCCCATATAATAATGAGATCGTGAAATTAACCCTGACTTTAGGGCTGACTTCCTTTGTATGTATCTGAAACTCCAATATAATGGTTTAAATAATGTTATTAATTTATAACATAACCATATTCATATTTAATACATCATATATTATCCTCTTATATCATCTTATCATTCCTTTAATAATATTTCATTATTACCCTTCTTCCGGGTGTTAACTTCTTCTTTTTAATATGCATGTTTTATCGTATAAGTCCCACTACTTGTGCATAGGATATAGTTAAATAATTTTCAGAATTATATTAAGGTAATATATATCATATTTATTCATAATATACATTTAAATAATCATTCTTTAATTTTTAACATGGAAAATGAATCGCATTGCATCGTGGAGACAGTAGGTTGTACGTACGCACGAGCGATGGCATCATTCCCTTAAAGATAAAATGGTAAGGAAGTGGATGGTGTATATATTTTTACAATATAAATATAATTTTATAATTATCATATACATATATAATATTTCCATAATTATAGCCATCCAAATAAATTTGTGATGAAACATAGATTAAACCATGACATGGAGATGGTAATCCATATATATGCATGCTCCATACTTATGTTTTTCATAGGATGGATAAAATGTGTAATATTATTGTCACATAATCATAATAACATCTCATCATAATGTTTATAATTTATTTATTAATTTATAATAAAACAACACATTAATATGATGGAGAAGTATAAATAATCTTTAAGGAGTCGGTAAAGAGGATTACCTCTTCATTGGATAACTTTCTTTAGATATCCCCTTAAGGACGCTAGGGTTGTTCTTTTAAAAATACTATCACATATAGAATGTGTATAGGGAATTTTTTAAGCGAAATTGTCATGGGATGGAAGATATTAAAGGCTCAATGTGATGTGAAGAAGTGAGAGAGGAGGTTCCCTTTTATAATTGAGGTGAGGGGTACTTTTAGAATTTCTAAAATATTAATTTATAATAAATTAAATCTAAATAAAAATACCTTAAAAAGTCAATTTATTTGAATATAATATGGTATAGGATTTTAATATCATCAAAAAATCGATTTTATACAAGTTTTGATGTAATATTAAACTTTATCGTTTTGATTAACCCTTAGTTAACCAATTTTAATTCTAATTAAGGTAACAACTTTATCAATATTAAAAGGTTTTAATTTTTAATTAAGTGATGTAAATTAAATAATTAATGAACCATTTTTAAAAAAATCATCCATACTATACTTTTTCATTTTAAATTTTGTTTTATGATTTTTAAATAATTTAATAATATATTATTTTGATAAAATATTCTTAGTGTCAATTTTGAAACTATTAATTACATGGACTTTTAAAAATATCAAGATAACAATTTAACTTTGAAAAAAAATATTTTATTATATATCTAAGAGGTCTAGGTAATCTAGATAATTTTTTTATCACATTAATTATTTAAAATTATATTTATTTTAATATGTTTAGTAATGTTTATTTTATATTTCTATTTATAAAATAATTACCTCATCAGAGTTGTATAATTATTCAATATACTTATTTTTTCACTAAAAATTATAAATAAAATATGATTATGAAGATAAATCTTCTCTTTTTTTTAATAATATTTATAGTCCAATATATAGTTTGTTTAATCCTATATTAAAAATGATATACTATTTAAAAAAATGACTGTGACATCTTTAAATTTTTATTAAATAAAATATTATAAATATAATAATCTCATCTAAGTGAAAAAAAAGATAAAAATAAATTTATATAGTTAAAATAAATTTATTAAGTTAAAATTTTAAATTAATATTCGTTCATAAAATAAATTTTTCCCCATGTAGACACATAAAGGATATTTAAGAAAATGAAAGTAACATTTTCTTTCTTCATTTGATTCAAATATTATATATGTCATTTTCATGGACAATTGTCTATTAAAAAAATTGATTTTGAAACTTATGTGTTGAGGTTCAAATTATATTCATCCAATAAAAATTTTTCATGTGTTAGAGTAATTTTATAGCCTTTATCATTTTATTTTTAACCTAAATTACAAAATTTACCCTTTATCGTGGTAACAAAATTTAGCAAAATTACTATTCATATCGAAAAAAGGGACATATTCACTAAATTTGGAACTTATAAATCAAAAAATTTCATTCATTTTTTAAAATTAAAAATGCTGAATTTTCGGAAATTCTTTTTAAATAAAATCAGTAAATTTCCATGAAAAATAGTTTTCTTAGAAAAATTCCATTTTAAAACATAAAATGTTTATATTATAAATTATTTTATAAAATCCTTTAAAAAATAATTATATTATTTTAAATTAATATACACTAATAAAAATTTAAAATTAATCTAAAAGATAATTTGACCTTTTAAATAATTTAAAATAAAATATAGTTTTCAATATACTGCAATATTTTAAATATTCCTTAAAAAAGTAAATGTTTTCAAAAAATTATATATACATATATATATAATTTTTAACAAAATTTTGACATTCAGAAATAAAAAATTTCAAATCCATTTTCTATAACTTCTAAAAATAAATATTCACCCATAAACTCATTTTTCAAGAAAACGTATTTTTTGGGAATAATTTAATTTTACTAAAAATTGGATGATTTTTTTCTAATAACATAACAACACATTCACATTGAGTTATACATTTTTTTATTTCATAAAATAGTTATACAAATTTATTCCAAGCAATTTACTTGATATATTTTAGAAATAGTGTCTCACGATTCATTTAGACTCACGGTTGCGTGAAACGCAAGATAATGAATAAATAAAATTTGTTAAAGAGAAATATTTCATAAAAATATCTGGATGTTACATAATACCCTTTTAAAAATTATAAATGGATGTTGTTACACTTTTCAGTAGCCCCAGTCCCCCTTCCACTCCTTTGGAGGCCTCACAAACCCTTGATTCATCACATGAGCCTTGAACCATGTCCAAAAACACCCCTTAGGGTCATCCAAACTGATGGAAACTCATTTTGATTTCCAATTTTCAAAACAAACCATTCAACAAATGCAAAATTCGTATTCCTTCTAGATTTCACAACTCATCTAGACATAAGGTTTTAAAATATCCTGAAAATAACACTTCTCACCCTTGAGAAGTCTCATCACCCATTGAAAAAACAAAACTATCCTTCTCAAGTCACCAATCCAATATCATTTCTCCACACTCTACTCTGAAACGCCAAATGATCTTCCAATGCAAAACTCAAAACATGAGGACCAATATTCATTAAAACTTGAGCCCCCACTCATAATTTTCATTTAAACATATAAACCACACTCCATGACACACATCCATCTAAGGAATCCATTGTGCTATTAAACTCATCCTCAGGTTCATGGTTCTCCCTACCATAAAAATTAACACATCCAATCTGATTCTAACCCATGGCACACTCCACCATTATATCTCCGATAAAAACACATTATCAGTGGGATAATGTCCCAATCGACATGGTTTCCCCATAACTTCACCCAAATATGTATAAAAACACCCACACTAATCTATAAATACCTCTGATATCTAATATTGAATCAAATTAGTATCAACTACCCATGAACAAGTCTTGAATACTATATCCCTTCCTTAAAAGGTCCCAGTAAAACCTCAGAATACTCATATCATGCCAAATATGACAAGCTTTGACCATGGTACCAGTTTCCCTTACTTTCCCAATAATTGTTCATCTCATTAGACACCTTCACTATGTTTTATCACATTTTCCACTCTCTGAACCATGCAAAAAAACTTGGTTTCACCTGCTGAAACATGTCACAAAATTGGTTCACCCCCTGAACCATGACACAAATTGGGTAATCACTCCCTAAAACATGTCACAAATCATGTATCTCTCAACTAATCACCCTAAAACCGTATATAGATCACCATAATCTGAATACCAATGCACTGAATCCTCCCAAATACTCATATGAATCTCAAATGTGGTATTTACTTGAGACTGGATAAATTGTATTTACATCTCACCAGTTTCCAAGTGCCACCTTGACTATCCAATGATCAATCCTATCATAACCACAACCATATCCACACATGGTCATTCCATAATAGATCCCTCTTAGTCCATTTCCATGAAAAATTATTGGATGTGACCCACTTGATTAAACATAATCACCAATATCAAACATCAATAGTCACCCATTCCTAGCTCACGAGAACATAATACTTGGAAATTGAAAATTTTCAGTCATACGATGGTCACACCCTTTAAACACCATTTAGTGGAATACCCACCATATTAATTTCTTTATACCACTCCTCAAGAATAACCTCAATAGGTTCCATCATCAAACACATGTCACTCCTCTCGGTCCACTCTCTTTCATCCCAAGAAACACCCATCTGGGATCAACTTGTAAATCAACCATGCCACCACACTCAATCCACCATTGATGTCTCCTCTACCATGAAGGGATATTTATTATTTATTTAAAACCTTGGGCCACAATGAATGATAGTGTTTCATCAAATCCATTGATCCTTGGCACATAATATTGTGAAAAAGTCTTAATATACATGTATATTACATCATTTTAAATGAATATTCAGCACATTACAAAAATACATGTATGAGGACCATAATAGTTTAGTGTATTTGGAAACATGAAAACAAAATATTATAACTTGGTGAAAGATATTTAAAATCACTCTTAAAGATATCCCCTTTAATACTACTACCTAAAACCTTTCTTCATAACCTAGGAAAATGAAACATAAGAAAGGGATGAGATTAGATTCTTAGTAAGGATAAACAAAAATTATATGTATTAATAACAAGAGGATATGGGTATGATAACATGATATTAACATTAGAATATCAAACCTCATATATCAAATATCATAATCAAGATTCCTTGAATAAATATTAGTATTTCATAAGAAATGAATTGTAAGGGTGATAATAATTATAAGTCAATCGTGAACCATAATCTAATGTCATATAAGTGTGTAACAATCATAAATATAGAAAATCATTTCATGTTTCAAGGTTAACTACCAATACCATCAACATAGTTGATCGGGACACAGATGTTTCCCATAGTGGATCTAGACACACCTATTTCCAATTATGGATTAGGACACACTTGTTTCTCATTATGGATCAAGACACGCCTTTTTCCCATAGTTCATCATGTCGTGTCTATTTCCTATTATGGATCAAGACCATCATCTTGTTTCCCATCATTATCTCATGAGATATAAATATTTACCCAATTAATTAGAGGGAGACATAGGTCCCACCCATCTCATAATGAAATCGTACAAATGTGTTCCATAAAACATTCATCTTATCATGACCCATAAAAATATATGGGTTTCAAAAACATCATATCATAACCCATGAAATGAAATGGGTATCATAAACATTTAATCACATCATAACCTATGGAAAATAGATAGGTTTCATAATTATTTTCTCCTATAATAACACCTGAAAGGAATCAGGTTTCATAATCATTTATCATGGTATAGCCCATTGAATATTAACAAGTTTCATAAACATCAGTCCATTAAATCATAAACCATTCATAGAAATAATATGAATGGTATCCTTAGACTATATCCCTAGTGAAGCATAAACTATAACCAATAATTTCATATTATATGGATAAGGATTTTCATATATCACTTGGAACATAACTTTTCTTTGAAAATAAATTTTTAAAACATTTAACAATTTCAAAATCATTTTTCCTTGAAACAAATTTTAAAAAATATAAAAGAATCATAAAAAATAGTTTAAAACATTTCTTGAGGAAAATATTATTTACAATTTGAAAAATTATTTTTAAAACATAAAACATATTGAAAATAATTTTTCTTAAAATACATTCAAAACATATAAAAGAATATTTGAAATCAATGAAATCTTTTTCTTTTAAAACAACCTTTTGAAAAAATATAAAGGAATCTTTGAAAATCATTTGAAACACTTTTTAAAAATAATTTTGTTTTGAAAACGCTTTTTATTTGAAACCCATTTTAAAATTAAAAAATTTATAGTTTGTTAGGAAAAAAATATTTAAAAAAATAACCTTGAAAACATAAAAAGGAATCATCAAGGAAATTACATTCATCACAGTAGGTAAGTCTGTACACATCAAATATTCCTTTCGCACCCTAAAAAGTTTAGAAAAAGTGACTTTATTGGAAAATAACAAGAATAGACATTTTAAAAAAAACTTAAAAATATAGAACATGGGTAAAAATGTCTTTTAAACATCATTTGATAATATTAAAACATTTTTTAAAATATTTTTAGAAAATAATTTTTTGAAAGAAAAAAATTTCCAACCAAAAGGAAAATAATGTCAGATTTCCATAATAACATTTTCTTAATTATCTTAAGTACCAAAGATTCGAAAAATGGTAACATTAATTTCATATAAAATAATAACCATTGGATAATAAATTTCATGAGATTTCTTGAGAAATGGATCCTAATATTTCATCAATAGAAGCATAGTCGTAAACAATCTCAATAAACGATGAGATTGTAACAATAAACTCTTAACACTTTGATTACATTAAATCATAATAACCATGAGATAATATTATTAAATATATATTATAATATCATGAAAATAATAATATTCCTGATATAAAATTTAAAATGTAATAATATAAATCTCATAGAAATATATAGGTGCATAACATGGAATGTATCTTAAAGAAGAAAAATTGAGACAAAAATTAATTTACAGATTTGGAAGCTTTTGAACTATAAACACCATGAAATATAGATAATAAAATGGATATTAAATACCCATAAATTTTAGTATAATAATAATATAATAATTTCATGTGTAGTATATACACCACACAAAAGAAATGGGTGGGGAATAAGGCATAAGTCTCATGGAAATAAAAATTAGACAAAAAACCCTTACCTTAAGTCTTGACTTTCTTCGTACATGTTGAAACCTTTTATTTAATAAATATAAGTTTATTATAAAAATAAAACTGAAACATATTATTATATATAATACCATATATTATTTTTTTATAACTTTATATTACCCTTTTGTTAAAAACCTCGTGTTAATGTCACGTTATGGGTAATATTCCCTTTGTTTTTCATATATGTTTCGGCTTGTTATTCTCAATCATCTTACATAGATCCGTATTTACTTACTTCCATAATGTAAAACGTGATATAAATAAAATATATATTTAGTATATATTAATTTATAATAATCTATAAAATATATAAATTTTAACTGGAATATACCGTTCAGGGAGATGGTAGGTCATACGTACGTATGAACGTTGTTTACGTTTTATTTTCATATTGAAATAGAGAAATGAAATTAAACACATATATATTCATTAAATTATAATTATTATGTCATATATATCATATAATTTCACTAATATAATCCTTAATTCATTCCATGTAGATTTATAACGAATCACATCGCTTTGAGGAGATGGTGGTCCACACGTCAACAAACGAAGTTATCGTATTCACCCAAAATAGAAAGAATGAAAGTATGTTTAATATAATAATTATATAAGAATAAATACATCATAAATATCATATATCTCATATAAAAATATAGTTTTTACCATAATGTCTAACCATGAGAGGTGGTAAAGGAAAAACAAACAACATTGTTTCATGAAGTGATAGTTTGTCGTACACTAGAATGGTAAGTTTGTTATCCATTTGATGGAAGTGTGTATAAGTGAATGTAAAAACATTACAATAAAAATATATATATATATATATATATTTTATTTGTGTTATTATATAATCATGTAACAAAAAATATTTGATGGCGTGGAGAATGAAAATAAACAACGAAGCTTAAAGAAGGATGTTACCTCTTCTTTGGGTAACTCCTCTTGGTTTGCACCCAAGGGCTTATTTGGTTTGATTTATTCCAAAATAGAGGATTATATTACTATTTAAGGGATTTTTGTAGATTATTTGAGTGTATTTTTTTAAATATAAATGGATTTATAGGTGTGAAATAGTGGGAGGGGTGAGTTCTTTTTTTAGTGGAGGAGGAGTGGCAGTCATGCAAATTTTTAAGAGGGAATTTCACCCACATTTTTTCCATTTTAATTGGATCCAATATTGATTAAAATTATATACAATAGATTATATGGTATAACTATGTCCAAAAAATGTATTTTTTTCAAATTTCTAGGTCATTTTGGGCCTTATTTTTAGGGCTTAGTCCATTGTTAATATAATTTTTCTCTTAATCGAGGTAATTAATTTTAATTACTTTCACTAATATTTTTTGTCAAAAAATAATTTGAAATTATTATACATTATAAATTATAATTATTAAAAATATTTAATCTATTTTTACAAATTCGAATCGCATTAGTGGCAGAAATTGATTTAAATATAATCCTCTAGATATGATGACAAAGTTGGTTTTTAAAGTAAAAATGTCCAAAAGTATAAAATGTTTTTATATCCAATATAAATGTGAAATTGGTTCCAATTACCTGAATTGGATTAATTTATTTATATTTTATCTAATTAAAATTTAAAACCAAATTAAAATATAATTTATTTATATAAATAAATAAGACGAAAAAGTAGTTTTGGATTAAAATTATGTATTTTTTCACTATTCATCCAAATGACTACCAAGGCCCTAAATCTCATTTAGCATCCATATGTAAGACAACTCCCCCAAGAATAAAAAACTCAAGTTGATCTCCCAAGTAATTTCCTAGTAAAATTCATGCCAAGTAAGCATATTCATGTGGTCTAATTAAATAGAATTTGATTCCAAGATATACAGGAAACATCTATAGAGAATGTCACTATAACATTAAATAATCATGTATATAGTCACATCACATAAATATACTAACTCAACCAGAATCTTCATCTGATTTTTTTTTGTATCCAAAAAATCATAGTTACCCAAATTGGTTAATTTCATTCCAATTACAAGATATATAGGAAAACACTTTATAGTTTGTTACTATCACTTTAGATAACTGAAACTAGGTCACTCATCCACTCCAAGCATATTCACAACATATTGATCCCTAAAGGGTCCAATCACTCCACTACCATAACCAAATTCATCATCATAGATTATATGTATTAAGGTAAAACCACAACCATAGGCTCAATCAAATAGAATATCATTCCAAGCTATATGGGAAAATATGTATTAGTTTTTACAGGTACTCTAAGTAATCAAACCTACAAAAACTCACCCTAAAATGGTGTAACTCTACCAAAAAAATATCTTTATTGACCCCTTAGGGTCTTCACTCATCCCCTGCTAAATGAATCATATCACCATCATCACCCCTGGTCACCTCACTATAGGATCCATAATACCTAACACAAAAATAAAATATATATAAAAGTTTTCCCAACTAATTAAAATTAAACCAAGTAATTATATAGGAAAATGTTATAAGATCGGTTTCTCATACTTTAATAGGATGATACTCAGTCTTTATTGAAATGAAATCAAACTAGTAGGCATATATCATATGGATACAATATTCATGATATGATAAATGAGACTCATCTTCCTCTACAGGTTAAGTTCCAAAAAAATACACTAACTAGATTCTTTTCATCATGATTAGATCCAAAAACCAATAAATCAAAAATCAAAAATTCCAACCCTCATGTGCATCACACTAGGTGAAAATTCTAAAATTGCCATAATATTGTAATATAAAACATTAATCCATACCCATGGTAACCTATACATCTATTAGGAAATGTGTTCATGGTGCACTAGTCTAGGTTCATCATAAGCTATGACACATAATTATATTTCTAGTCTAATAATTCCATAAATATTAATGAAATAAAAAAAGTTCTAATACCACTCTATAATGCCTTTAATTGTCTCACTCTATGAACAATAACTGAATTGGTTCACCATATGACCATAGTAATTCCCCCACATACCCCAGGTATTGTCGACTAGTAGTGGGGGTCTAGAAAGTACTATGGGAAAACCATACCTTCAATATTAGAGTGCATAATAAAATTAAATCACCAAACATAAACTAAATAAGTAAATATTCACAGTATGTTGCAATAATTAAAAATACATCAATAATTCATGAAATTCAGTAAAGTCTTGAAAAACCACATGATATATACAACTACCGACTTCTCACTTAGCTTGTCACATATATATACCTGTATAAAATGAAAATAAAATCATTGGACTACTTCTAATCCATCACATACCACATCTAAAACTTTGATTACATATAATTCATCACACTTGACTAGAAAATCTCCTCTCACATCCCATTTTGTGCCTACAGTAACCATGTGAATACAACTTAGGTACCCATGTGCAATGAAGGACTGATCAGGGTGTGGGTACCTAACTCAGTAGGGAACTATAAATGTGGCCCCATACTAACCATTATATGTTGTGATATGTTTATCTAACATGCTCTAATTAAATAAATATATAACTTTCGTTCACAAAAAATAAATAAAAAAATCACCTCCTATTGGTCAGAATAGAGTACTCAAGAGGGGGTGAATTGAGTATCCATAAAAAATTCTATTTGAAAAATATTTTTAAAAGGTTCACCAATAAAAATAAATACATCCCAATTAATCAAAGAAATATGGCTATTAAAGTTTTACTATTTAAATAAATTCTCAGAAGATTGATTAATTATCAGTAATATTAATATTAGTTATTAACATTACTTTTGAAGTTATTCTAATAAGGAAAATCAATTATAACTTCTTTACAAGATTAACTATCAAAGAAAGTTTAGTGATTTCTGAATTATATAGTAAAACATATAAAATTAAATTAAACAACATATCATATATAAAACAGGTGGTTCTATCTCAATCTGAGATCTAATCTACTCCACTTGGTGATCACCTGCACCAAGAAGTTTATATTAATAAACTTTATCCACACCCTGGATCGGGGTAAACAAAAGTAAACAGTATTTTCTAGGTCACACGGCCTCTTCCACAGTTCTTCATGGGTAAAAACTAACAAGTCACACAAGGACCTCTTCTACACTTATCTGTGGGAATATCAAGTGTAAAAAGATGTGAGAGGAAGGATATCTTGTATCCTCCAATTTAATGTAGGGGACAGTGTGTGTTTTTACACAGACACACACACAATGCTTGGAAGCTAAAAATAATACACAATAGAGTAAATATTATGAGATAAGGTTAGAAATTCTATGAGTGTTAGTCACGGAAGCTCTTGACTTCTAAGATGAAGACAATACAGGAATTGAGTCCCCTTGTGGAAAACAGAGTATCACAAGTTATTTAGATCTGGCATATGTTATTCGTGGATGATAGTGTGACAATTTTCTCGACTCCAAACTATAGTATCATGGATTTTTGGATTTGAGAATTCTTTTTCTGTTCTTCAGAAGTTTTGAGTTTCATGCGTTGACTCTTTTCTCAAGAATTCTCTTTCTTATTCGTTATCGTTCACTCTTGTTTTCTCTATCTCTTATTTTTGTTTCTGGCCACGCTGTTATTTTTATTTATAGAGTACATGTGTTGGAGCTGACAGGTTTCATGTATTTTTCACTTCATACCTCATACTATCAGGTGACATGTCTATAAGAAATATTAATTATGTTAGTGAATTTAAAAGACTCAAATATGACCGTTAGAAATTAAATTGAAAAACAAATAAATAGATTAAATAACAGTGTCAAAGTCTATCTAGAAATAGTGTCACTTAAAAATGGTGTCTCCATTAAATGGTGTCTCCTTTTACGTTGAGCGGTGAGATAGTTATGATGTCACAATTGTATAGAGATTAGGAACTGATAGCACATATGTGGTGTTAGGATCACGTTGTCTAGTCACGGTATCTGATTCACAGTTTCTGGTTACGGTATCTAATTCACAGTGTCTGGTCACAGTATTTGATTGAGGTTGTTTTGTCATGGTGTCTGGGTTACGGTGTCTGGTCACGATGTCTGGGTCACTATGTCTGGGTCACAGTGTCTGGGTCACGGTGTTTGGGTCATGGTGTCTGGTCACAGTGTCTGGGTCCTTTTTCAGAAAAACATAACCAATGGCAGACTAAGGGTTTCTCAAACATAGCCAAATATTTTTATACCAAATTAAACAGTGATATTCATAGAATGTATTAGACTCAATAATTTATCAAGGAAATCCATTATAACACAAACTAAAAAATAGTTTACAATAATTATTTAAGGCATAGAGAAACCAACCATCTGTACACATGATTTGAGATATATTAAACAGGATTAACATGTTTTACAGAGTGTATATAATTTCTGATCATTAAAACATGATTAACACATATGGAGTACAACACCTACCTACCTACTTTTTCATGATGTTAGAATTTCATTGAGTATGTCATGAATATCATGCCTCCACATTATCACCATCACTCAATGGGAATATGTATATAACCTACACCATTACCAATAACCATTATTGATCCTTGGGTCTATGACCTCGATCAACCTTACCTACTTCGGGAAACATTTAAATGTCACTAAGCAAGAGCATCACCATAAGGGAACCTCTTTCTACATTCTAGGGATCTCTTGGTCACACCTCCACTAATGATTTGCCGCCTTTGAGTCATTAATAGGAATCCATCATCCTCAAGACCTCAGTTTGAATCCCATAGTAATACCAATAAATTCTTGATGCCTAGTAGATAACTGAATCTTAAAAATGGGATGCCCTAGGTAGTCCTATACATCCAAGTGTAACTAATTCCTGGGTGACCTCGACAATCAAATAGAACACCCTCCCTATATACCATGGTTAATATCCTAGGAATCTAATATCTCTTGGAAATATGACTAAACCATCCGGGGTGAATCCACCCAATCTTAAGGTGTATCCTAAGAATCAATTGAGGGGATATAAAAATCACCCTTAGGATTTCCAACATCCATGATTGAGGATATACTTCCAACCATCATATCATACTTCCATTCAAATCATGGGCATCGTGGGTATACACAATGGTCTACTAGTATCTCCATTCAAATCCCAATACCTAGGAATTTCCAATAGTTTCATTATATTGAAGGATCCCCTTCCATATAAGGCATTCTTATACAAGTGAAAACACATAAATCTGATACTGTATCCTAGGTACCACCACTAGGAATCCTCTCCTTCATTAACCATATCTCTTGAAGCAATCCAAGCTAGCTGTTCACACCCAGTATACCATGAGATCAAATTTCAATTGTAACACCCCGCCCCTACCTCATTGGATTGAGGAGGTGGTGAGGGCTACTTGGCCTTAAGCGACGTTCCCAAGATACCAAAGGTTGCCAATAAATGTTGAGGGCTTAAAGATCAAGTTGGGGAATGATTTTCCCTTAAGAAAAAACCAACCAAATAATCCACAACTACATGATTCATGTCAACAAAAACAACCAACCTCATACATTACCAAAAACAACCAGATAATCCATAACGATCTCACATGTCAACACAACCCAAAAACAACATCATAGTACTATGCAGAAGAACAAACAAGAAAACACCATGATCCATGACACCACCATAGCTCCACACTAAGCTTCAAGCTCCAAGATCCACCCATACATCACAACGCACCACTAAAGGGGGTTGATGACTTACCTTTGTCCACGTCACGGTACACAACATCTGCAAGGACACTATAGTGCCAAAGCATGGGTGAGTACTAAAACACGGAAGGTTTTCCCCAAATTACTTCCCTACACATGCCACTAGGATAAAACTGTTAGAACGTTTATATAAAGCAGTTTATATAAAATAATCTTAAGTGAAACCCATACCATGAGCCAACATGCTCTTTCCATGCCATCTCACCCAAACCAAACAACCAAGGGAAAGCCAGACAAACATTCCACGAGCCATTTCATCATTTACACACTATCACCATAATTTCCAACTTTCAAATCCATGCATAATAAACAATCATAACGATGGAGCTTTTTTCTAACTCATTTCATCCATTCAAAACTAGTGGCTCTTCCCGTACACTTATCCTTAGATGGTGGCTCTTCCATAAAATATCCATCCCCTTTTTAAAGTGGTACTTCTCGCCACTCCCACAAAACATCCCAACCAATCACAACCAAGTATATAACCCATCAAATTCATAAAAACATCATGTAATCAACCCATTCCATTACATGTCAATTCACTTCAATAAATCACCCATTTATTGAAAACCATTTTTCCATGACAAACCCCATTTCAATAAAACAACCTTTCTATTGAATACAATTTTCATCAATCATTTCAAAAATAAATCATAGCATTCCATTTTAAAATTCCCATTTTAAAATCCACAACAAGAACATTTGACCAAAAAACCCCTTTTTCCCACAAACCCCCAAATGGATTTCCAACCAAATTCGTACATCAACACACAATTAATTTTTATCACAAAAAATTAATTGTAACATGGAACCACTAGTACTAGCCAATTTTAGTCGAGAGAGAAGCCACCTACCTTTAGGTTTCCTGAGAAAGCGACCCACAAACAACCACACCTCCAAACCGGAGAACGCACCACCGAAACCTCTCTAGATCACCCTCCCTAACCATCACAAGCCTTAAAATTAACATCCAAGGAAACCCCAACCCTAGATCTACACCCAACAAGTGTAGATCTAGAAAAACACAAAAGAGAGGGATATAGATCTAGAGGAAAACACATGATAAGCAAGAGGAGAGACTTACCTGGTAGTAATCACCTTCAAACCACCTTGAATCCTCTTTGAAACGCTTTCAAATCAAGTGGGACGACACTCTTAACCCCTGAGAACCCAAAATCCCAAGTGAGGCTCAAGTGGGAGGAAGAATGGAGTGAAATGAGGCAATCCTGAGTGAGCCCGGAACTTATAACCCTAACATTAAGTGGACGCACGGTTAGCCCGCACGGTTTGGAAAACCATGCGCTAACTGTGCGCATGACACTACCTCGAGAGCCAATGTCTGCACATTTTACTCGCATGGTTTGAAAAACCATGCGTAGGCCATGTGAGGCCTACTGTCTCGAGAACAAGGGTCTGTATAGTTTTTTTGGGAACCCACATGGTTTTCACTAACCATGCTCAAACCGTGCACCCCTTTAAAGGCCTCCAAACTCATCCAAAACCATTCCAAACTCTCCCAACCTATTCCCAACTCATCCCATGCACTTTAAACACATAAAGATGCATAAAATAATGCCACATACCTCAAAATGGGGGTGCTACATTCTCCCCACCATTGGACTTTCTGTCCTCAGAAAGTAGTGAACATGCCCTTTGCCGAAAGAGCTCGGGCCACTGCTCGACCATATCTTTCTCCTGCTCCCAAGTCTCCTCTTGAATCTAACCACGTTACCAAAAAACACGAACTAAACTGATTATTTTACCACTCAAGACTTTCTCTTTCCTATCCACAACCCGCACTGGCATGTGCACCAACAATGCATCCGGTTATAGCTCAACATGATCCCATCAAATCACGTGGTCATGATTCGGCTGATACTTTTTCAACTACGAGACATGAAACACATTGTGCACCGCACTAAAACATGGTGGAAAAGACAAACGATAAGACACCTCCCCACCATGTTCAATAACCTCAAAAGTTCCAATATACCTCAGAGATATCTTTCCCTGCTTCCCAAACCGATGATGTCCCAACCTAGGAGAGATCCTCAAGAACACATGATCACTCACCTGGAATGACAATGGTCATCGACGATGATCCGCATAAAATTTCCGATGACTATGAGCCGTCTCCATTCTCTTCCTGATCAACTTGATCTTCTCTGTAGTCTCCTGGACAAGGCTCAGCCCAACCATCGAAGACTCACCCATTTCCACCCAACATAGTGGAGAATGACACGGCCGCCCATACAAGGCTTCAAACGAATCCATCTGTATGGATGCCTGATAACTGTTATTGTACTAGAACTTAGCCAACGACAAGTGCTCTTCCCATGAGCCACAAAAATCCATGACAGAAGCCTAAAACATGTCCTCCAAAGTTTGTATCATCCTCTCAGATTGACCATTCGTCTGAGGGTGATACGCCATACTCATCGTCAACTATGTTCCAAGGGATTGTTTTAAGGATTTCCAGAAATGAGATGTAAACCTAGGATCTCTATCAGATACAGTAGAAACTGGAACACCATGCCTCTTTACCACCTCCTGGATATAGATCTTTGACAGATCCTCCACCGTATTAGATTCATGAATCTGGATGAAATGGGCCGACTTCGTTAGCTGATCCACTATCACCCAAATGGTATCGTGCTTCTTGACCATTCTTGGGAGACCTGTGACAAAATCTGTCGCTATCTGCTCCCACTTCCAAATAGGGATTGGTAAAGATTAAAAAATTCTTGTTGGTCTCTGATGCTCTGCCTTGACCTGCTGACAATTCAAGCATCTCGAAACAAACTCAGCCACACTTCTTTTCATACCATCCCACCAGAACTGCACCTTCATTTCTTTATAAATTTTATGAATTCTAGGATGAACATCCCACCTGGAATGATGATAGGCCCTAAGAAGATCCTCCTGACAAGAAATTGGTACAAACATATGATTCCAAAAACACAAAATTGAATCTACATTCAGTTGTTAACCCTCAATGGTCTTCCCACCATTGAGTCTCGACCCCACGGTCACACACTCCGAATGAGATATATGTGCCCCTCTAACCAGGCCAACCAAGTCAGGAATCAACAAAACCAAAAATAAGACTACTCTATCGCCCTCGTCCTCACATTCAAACCGCATATCATCTATAACCGACATCAACTGCCACTGTTCTGATGCCGGTTTCACCACCTGAGCGTATGATTTTCTACTTAATGCATCCTCCATTGAATTTCCCTTACTCGGTGTGTACATCAAGTCAAAATCAAACATCTATAGATATTCCATCCATCTCCTTAGCCTCAAGTTCAAATACCTTTGTGAGAAAATGTGTTTTAAGATCTTACGATCGGTATATACCATGAATTTCTCACCGAAGAGATAATGATGCCACACTTTCAAAGCATGGACCACTGCTGCCAACTCCAAATCATGAGTTGAGTAATTCTTCTCATGCACTCTTAACTACTGTGAGCCATATGCAACCACATGATTCTCTTTCATGAGAATGCACCCCAACCCTGATCCTGATGCATCGCAATACACCACGTACCCTTTTCCTAATTCTGGAAAAACCCATATTGGTGCTGATGTAAGGAGACACTTTAACACTTCGAAACACTGCTGACACCGTTCATTCAACTAGAATGGAACATTATTTCTGGTAAAAGCTGTCATTGACGAAGCTAAACGTGAAAAATCACGAACAAAATTCCAATAATACCCATCTAGACCAAGAAAAATCTGTATCTCAAACACATTCATTGGAGGTTTCCATTAGACAATAGCCTCTATCTTTTCTGGATCCACTAAAACACCTCTTTCAGAAATCACATGGCCAAGAAAAAGAACTTCATGTATCCAAAAGTCACACTTTGACAACTTGGAATACAACCAATGATCCCTCAAGATCCCCAGCACTGTCTCCAAGTGTTGATCCTGTTGCACCCTTGTCTTTGAATACACTAGAATATCATCGACAAACACCACCATAATTGAATCCAGATATCTCTGAAATATCTTATTCATCAATTCCATAAACACAACTAGCTCATTCGTTAGACCAAATGGCATAACCACATATTCATGATGGCCATATCTACTTCTGAAAGCTATTTTAGAAATATCCTCCTTCCTCGCACACAATTAATGATATCCCGACCTCAAGTCAATCTTGGAGAACCACTAGGCTCCCCTCAACTGGTCAAACAAATCATCAATTTGTGGAAGTGAATATCTATTCTTTATCGTAACTTGGTTAAGTCTACAAAAATCAACACATAGACTCAAGGTTCCATCCGCCTTCTTCACAAACAACACTGGAAATGCCCACGAAGACATGCTAGACCGGATAAACCCTTTGTTTTCTAACTCTTACAACTGGATTTTCAATTCCCTTAATTCAGTAGGTGCCATCTGATAAGATGGAAGTGAGATAGGGCTGGTACGCGGAAGGAGATCAATCGTAAACTCCACATCCCTTACGAGAGGTAACCCAGATAATTCTTTAGGAAAAACATTCATGAACTAATCCACCACTACTGGAAGAACACTCTGCTCAACACCGTCTACCGATTCCAATGACAATTCCACCAACTGATACGATAATGTACCCACTGCTGGTGCCAAAAAACCCGTTGCACCCTACCTTTCATGGTTCTCTCCTCTAAAGATATGTCTAATGCCATTGTGTTCTATAAAAGCCATTGTCTGCGCATCATAGTAGATGTGGGCCTTAAGAGCCACCAGCCAATCCATTCCAAGGATTACA
This sequence comes from Viscum album, assembly GCA_963277665.1. Taxonomy (NCBI): domain Eukaryota; kingdom Viridiplantae; phylum Streptophyta; class Magnoliopsida; order Santalales; family Viscaceae; genus Viscum; species Viscum album. The sequence continues at coordinate 183,450,148 of OY728133.1, read as the reverse complement.
TCATACCCATCCATCTAAAGCATTGAGAAATTACACACTATCTCAACCTCGCGCACAATGATACAATATTCTCTACACAAGAAGGCTTGACACTCTCTTTGACCTAGAGGAGTTTGAAGTTTCAAAAACGAGGGCATCATTTCTACCCTTAAACCCAGCAAATCAACCACACATGTAGAAATAAAAGAGTGTGAAGCACCCATATCAAACAACACTTACATCAAGGTAGAATTTAAAATAATAGTACCTCACACCATGGATGGTCCTGACTAATTATCCACCACAACCTGCTCAACTCCAAACACAAGTTTTCTTGCCACACTCTGCCCTTTATTTCTCTGTTGAGGCATCATGGTATTCTGAGAATCACCATGACCCACTTTACTCTGCTGATGATGGGTATGCTCTTATCCCCGTCCTGTCGAAGCATACGACGTCTCTGATCACTAAGGAGTGTCACGCACACCCAACCGTGGAGCATTCTGATAATAACACTGCAGATTCCCCATCTTCTTACAATTATTACATGCTCGAGGTTGTGTCGTACAATCCCACTTGATGTGTCTCGTCGAACCACACTGAAACCATCCCGCCATGCTCTGGGGATTTGGAGGAATATTTACCAATTCTATCATCGGATTATATGCCATATTCCTACCATGGGAATAAGTTTCCCTCCTTCGCATGAACCCAGCATTAGAGTTCCTAGTATTTCCAATGGGTACCACCATGCCTCCCCCACCTAGAGCTCCCAACAGATCCCGCTCAGCCACCAAGGCTCTATTCACCATCTCCGTGTAATCATCTATACACAGCATCACTATCTTTGAATGGATTTCTTGCATTAACCCCACTTCAAAGATCCTTGCCTTCAACGATGTGCTGCCCACCACCTCGGGCGTAAACATCACTATGTTCATAAACTTAGCTGCATACTCCGTCATTGATATCAGCTCTTGATTCAAACTGATGAAATCAGTCATATGCTGAATTCTGAATGTATGTGGGTAGAATTGTTTGTTAAACAATTCCTCAAAGCCTTCCCACATCATACCCTGGTCCGTCCCCGCTTGGACTACCAACTCCCACCAATTGAGGGTAATATCTTCCAACATATATGTGGCCAACTTCACTTTCAGCTCTACCGCCGTTCCCAAGAACTCAAAGATCTTGTTCATTCTATTCAACCATGCTCCTGCCCTTTCTGGCTCTGAATCACCCCTGAAGATGGGTGGATTCTACCTTTGAAATTGAACCGCATGATCTATATACCATGTTTAATCTGTTTTATTTCCACTTCCCATATCTTGGAAAGCGTACACTATACTTTCCACTAGCTGCTGGTTCACCTGAGGTTCAGCTGCTACCACATTCTCAGTAGCCTCCTCTGGTTGGTCTCTATGATGCCTACCCAGTGCCATTTCTATAAACAGAAGAAAAAAACATCCATGAGTCTCACTTCCGTAGACATCAAGAAATCCCATTTCAAATCACATTATACAACACTATCACAATAAGGCTTTCCACCTGTTCATATTTTTCCACATGTGCAATGTTTCACCATATTGAAAACCAAAACATTTTCAAAATTGAAATTTATTCACATTACAATTTCACATATTCTTATCACAACATAAATCATTATACCCCAATGAAATATGCATCCTAGAGAGAAGTAATTTCTACCATGCATTCCATGCTCATCTCATTGGCTACACCCATGACAATGAGATATCCAATGCCTATAAGTGTCTCCAAAACACTTATGTACCCAAATCCCTGGTAACTTGAATTTCAACATAAAAGGGTTAGCTATGTCCTTTTATGCTATACATTCCAAGTTCCGACATTCCTACGCCTTGCTACCATCCTGACTAAAGGAGTATACCACAAAGAATGTCAACACCAAATCTGAGAATCAAATCCAAAGGACCGAACAAACTGATACAACTTGTAACACCTCAGCCCTACCTCATTGGCTTGAGGAGGCGGTGAGGGATACTTGTCCTTAAGCGATGTTCCCAAGATTCCAAAGACTAGAAATAAATTTTGAGGGCTTCAAGATCAAGTTGGGGAATGATTTTCCCTTAATAAAAAACCAACCGAACAATCCACAACTATATGATGCATGTCAACAAAAACAATCAACCTCATACATTACCAAAAACAACCAGATAATCTATAACGATCTCACATGTCAAAACAACCCAAAAACAACATCAGAGTAATATGCGGAAGACCAAAAAAAAACACCACGAGCCATGACACCACCATAGCTCCACACTGAGCTCTAAGCTCCAAGCTTCACCCAGACATCACAATACTCCACTAAAGGTGGTTGATGCCTTACCTTTTCCCATGTAACGGTACACAACATCTGAAAGGACACCACAATGCTAAAGCAGGGGATGAGTACTAAAACTCAGTAGGTTTTCTCCAAATTACTTCCCTACACACGCCACTATGATAAAACCATTAGCACATTTATATAAATTAGTATATATAAGATAATCTTAAGTGAAACCCATACCATGAGCCAACATGCTCTTGCCAGGCCATCTCACCCAAACCAAACAACCGAGGGAAATCCAAAAAAACATTCCACAAGCCATTTAATCAATTACACACTATCACCACAATTCCCAACTTTCAAATCCATTCACAATAAACAATCATAACGATGGAGCTTCTGTCAAACTCGTTTCATACATTCACAACTAGTGGCTCTTCCCGTCCACATATCCTTAGATGGTGGCCCTTCCATCCACTATCCATCCCCTTTTTAAAGTGGTACTTCTTACCACTCCCACACAACATCCCAACAAATCACAACCAATCATATAACCCATCAAAGTCACAACAACATCATGTAATCAACCCATTCTATTACATGTCAATTGACTTCAATAAATCGCCCATTTATTGACAACCATTTTTCATTGACAAAACCAATTTCAATAAAACAACCTTTCTTTTGAATACCATTTTCATCAATCATTTCACAAATCAATCATACCATTCCATTTTAAAATTCCAATTTTAAAATCCAGAACAAGAACATTTAACCACAAAACCCCCTTTTCCCACAAACCCCCAAATGGATTTCCAACCAAATTCACACATCAACACACAATTAATTTTTATCACAACAAATTAATTGTAACATGGAACCACTAGTTCTAACCAAGTGGAGTCGAGAGAGAAGCCACCTACCTTTATGGTTCCTGAGAAAATGACCCACAAACAACTGCACCTCCAAACCTTCGAACGCACCACCGAAACCTCTCTAGATCACCTTACCTAACCATCACAAGCCTTAAAAGTAACATCCAAGGCAACCCCAACCCTAGATCTACACCCAAAAAGTGTAGATCTAGAAAACCACGAAAGTGAGGGATGTAGATCTAGAGGAAAACACATGAGAAGCAAGAGGAGAGACTTACCCAGAAGCAATCACCTTTAAACCACCTTGAATCCTCTTTGAAACGCTTCCAAATCGAGTGGGAGAGCACCCTTAACCCCTGAGAACCCAAAATAACGAGTGAGGCTCAAGTGGGAGGAAGATTGGAGTGAAATGAGGCAATCCTGAGTGAGCCCGGAACTTATAACCCTAACTTTAAGTGGTCGTACGGTTAGCCCGCACAGTTTGGAAAACCGTGCGCTAACCGTGCACACGCCACTACCTCTAGAGCCAGGGTCCGCACGGTTTCCTTGTAAGGTTTGGAAAACTGTGCACAGGCTTTGTGAGGCCTACTGTCTCGATAACAAGGGTCTACACGGTTTCGTGGGGAACCCGCACAGTTTCCACTAACCGTGCTCAAACCGGGCACCCCTTTAAAGGCCTCCAAACTCATCCAAAACCATTCCAAACTCTCCCAACCTCTTCCCAACTCATCCCATATACATTAAACACATAAAGATGCATCAAAAATGCCACATACCTCAAACCGAGGGTGCTACATAAATATACCAGGAATCTTAGGGTCTCATCTATCCCATCAATTGATTACTAGGAATATCAAGAAATCTGGATTGTTTTATACCCAACAGTCGATTCCTAGGTGTCCTGGGAAATCACATATCATAATTAATAATAAAATATAAATAGGACTAGAACAATGTACATGACCATCACTGTCATCACTTCCTCATAGAGCTAACACATCGTTTTATGTTCTAGGTGACACTGATAACTATCTCTGTCTATATCCATACATAACCTCACAAGGTTGTTCTATCAACAGGCACATACTTGGGTCCCCTCAGTAATTGTACATCAGATTCACCCTCACATGGGTCCTCAATCTCATCAAAGTTCATGGGTAAACATCCAACACTTTATGTAAATCATGTCCCACAACATCACCATAGGGTATCACAACCTCACTAACTACATGGGATTCACTATATAGGTAATAGTAAAAGATATTTTTCATGAACAATCTCAGTTTTAAATGTATATCATGGTCAGTATTATCACCCAAACCTCCATCTATATCCTATAGTCTATCCACTTAGGATAATCACATCTCTGGTTGAAGCCTTGACCATCAGTATCTGAGGAAAACTATCTAGTGCCAAGGTTCATCGGGATTTGGATCTTTAGGTATCTTAATCAATGATTCACATTTTAAATTGAAAATTTAAATTAAACACACCAATTACCTAATAGGTGTGACAATACACCCCATGAATTATAAAAAATCATAAATCTAATAGGGAAAGTATGTGGACTTCGTACCTTAAACTAAAACATTTTTTCCTTTAAGTGTAGATCGACAAATCTCGACCAAGCTCATCCCATGATCAACCGACCAATGTCCAACCATCTAAGACCCATCTCATACCAATAAATCACAATTAATTAATTATAACATTTTATAATTAATTAAAAATAATAATTTAAATATCAATAACAGCTCAAAGTCTCAATTATTCATCTCATCGCACCGAAACTTTCAGAAATGGGGTGAGGTCAACTCCAAATAATCCCCTGAACCTAAGACACTAAAAATCCCCAAATAATTTCATTTCTTCAAAATTTCAATGACTTAATTTAGGTGAAAACCCTTGAAAACCCCAAATAGTGACATATCTTCACCAAAAAGACATGAAATGTCACATGGACCTCATCATTGATTATCCTCTAACTAGGATGAGTGAAAGTCCCATAAAAATGATTGATTCTAAAATACTATAGTGGATTCAATGAAATAACTAAAATGGAAACAACCAAATATGAAACGGGAGAGGGATATCAAGGATAAGGGAAGGAGTAGGAATAACCTTACCTCAAATGTTGTTAAATAATACTTAGAACTACCTTACATAGAGTATAAAAGAGGGTAGGTAGGCCCATAAGAAACCTCCTCCTTCACAATGGTCATTCAACGATGAAGGGGGCATCCCCATTTTCAATGTAAAAATTTCATTCCATGTTTTTTAACACCGTGATTTTTAATGGCTATCCTCTGTGCTCCTCTTTTCACATCTTGGATCTCCCAATCCCATCCCTTGAGAATAGTCACATAATTAATACCCTATTTACAACATTAAAGGTCTTTTTATACAATTATATTAGTCTCGGTCTTCTAACCACTTTTTTTAGGCCTCTCAAACCCCTGATTCAACACCTAGGCCCTGAAACATGTTCAAAAACACTTATTAGGGTCATTAAAACTCTCATAAACTCATTATGAGTCTCAATTTTCAAAAAAATAATCCCCCAAAAAATTCAAATTATTTTTATATTTCAAAAAATGTTCATGCATAGTGTTTTAAATTTTTTTTAAAATTCAGAAGAAGTCATATATTATAGAATACTCTACCCTATTGTGTCAGGATGATAAAGTTTTTATATATTATGTTATTGGGGGGTGAAATTACATTCAAACACACACACACACACACTACAAACACACAAGTCGACAAGGTAGGGCATACCCTCCCAAGGGATAACCCACCCAACTAGCCACTTTATTACATTATAAATTTTGTCCTGAAGGCCTAGTGGGAATAATTCCCATTACATGGCCCAAAGTACATGTCCTATAGGCCCCCATTGGATGGTCTGAAGGCCCATCTTGTATCATGTATTCATCACCACCTTCCCATCATGCCTACGTCATTGCCTCTTTAATGGCCTGAAGGCCCAGTGGCCCAAAGGCCCATTCAGGATAAATAGTAGTATTGCTACAATACCCCTCTATAGTACCTGCACTCCTACATTGCTACTATAGTACTACTTTTTTACCTATGTAAAATATCTCATGTCCGGATTTGAACTCAAGTCTATAAAAAAATTACAGGGAGGCTTTACCACTTGGGTAATCCCCCAACTGCATGAGAAAGTTTTTAATTAATTATGTTCCAACTGATATGAGGGTTTTGTCATGGTGAACATCCTCATGGTGAAATGTATCATATAGTTGATAAATATCCTAACTATTTCTCTACCCAAAACAAACCCTCTATTGTGAAATATTCTTCAGTCACATGGAATATTTTTACTTTAATCTCTCTATAGTGTCGTTTTTCTTCATAGTGTAGAAACCTATAGGCTTTAAAAAATAATCTTTCACACTTAAAAATACACACCCTTTATAAAATAGTGATATCAAGTCATCATGCCACACGGTGCTCTTGTATGCAGTTTTTCCATGCATCATGTTTCTACTTACCACAAAGTATTGGCCTATACTAAAATTTTCTTATTCACTACCCTTATTATAATCTCATTTGATCTTCATTATACCTCATAGAAGTATTTTTTATCTTACAAAAATCCGAGGGTTTTCTCCCATTTTTTTAAACTTCAAAAACCACTGTAATGTGGCCAATGGTTTTATGGTGGGTAGCTACTCAAAACTCGAAATATGTAAATATATATAAACCTTATTCCCCTTCCATGACCTCACTAAGTTTTTTAATAATCAACTCTAGTTAGGGTGTGGTTTATTTCCTTGTGTCATGGATTCAGCCTACTTCTTCCAAAATTCAATATTCTTCCTACCATTTTGAGATTCTTCATATTCCATTATATTACTTTCAAAAAACCATTAATAGATATAAAATATATTTTTATAATAAATCTAATAAACAAATACCTTTTTCTATAAAAATAATATCATAAACACATGCCATGCATAATTATTTATAATCATGCGACAATATAGAATTTCATGCTACTTTGAAAAAATTTAGCATTACAATAGCTTGTGAATTCAATATAATGTGATTGAAATGGGGTATCACATGAGTAATATATGATAATGATAGTTATTATAGTGATATCACAACAATATTGGAATAATAACTTAGAAATAGAAAATGATACTTCAATATAAATGTAAAAATTAATTGAAAAGAGAGAGAAAGGGCCCTTAACTCACTTAAACCTCTTATCCTAGATTTGAACCATAGATCAAATAAAATTATTAAAATTTGAAGGAATAAATATAGGATATACTAATTGATAAATATATTAAGTAATAATTTGAACTTGGTGTTTAGAGAAATGATAATAGGGGTGGGGGTATTTATAGGGGTGGTAAGTGGAATCCCATCGAATAGAGTAATGAATATTTTATTTTTTTCATTATCTTAATTTATTTACTACTCCCCATGGTGACTTTTTACCTCCCTTAATACTATACCATAATTTTTAGTAGGAAAATTAGTCAAATAGAACTAATTTTTCCAATTTTCGTCAAGATTACATATATATAGTGTCGTATTTACTTCATTTCACTATTTTTACCATAATTTATTATTTTTAATATAAATTATCAAATTTTTACCCCTTATATAATCTTGACCTATTAATTAAAAATATAAAATATATTTTATGGAATTATAACTCTAATTATTTGAATTAAATTTTTTAAATAAGGATGATATATTTAATAAAAAATTGGTATTTGACTAAATGAAATTTTATCACTACAAGAATTTACGCATTAATACTCCTTAGCCCCAAGATAGATATAACCTTATTACATAAGTATTGGACCTAAGGGTATGGTATGAAAAATTAGTACTTTGATAGGGTGATTTAGAAAAAACTTATTTGGTAGTGATTTTTACTAACTTAAACTTCTGTCACAAACATTTCAACTAGAACATCAATTATAAATGTTCAATTTGGACCTGGTCGAGGGAAAAACCTAGTGATGAAACCTCCTTCCCAATATTTAATTAATATACTCCATAATATGTGTTCTTACTGGTTTAATACATGGTTTATACATTATTTATCTATTATCTCTAGTCACTAACCTTAATATATGCTAATTATAATGGTCGCATTATAATGACTATATCATTGATGGTCATAATTCTTAATCAAAATATAATGTACATATTTTCTCTTAATTATTATAAATTCATTAATGTACATCCACCATATAATACTTGTAATTTTTTTTCTTTCCAAATATCAACTATATGTCTTGTATTATTTTTATATATTTTTATACTTGTTATAGTTGTAATGTTTATTCAAGAATATGTGATAGGATAAATTTACATCCTACTCACATTGTTTCTTTATCTCCTATTCATATCTATAACATTCATGATAAATTCATATCTTTGATTTTAATTCATCATTTCTGTAATAAAATAAGTTTATTTATTACTTTAATACCTCAGATATTACATTATCAACTATATAAAAAATCAATACCTAGAATTATAAATAAATACATGAACTAATGTGGATAGGCCTTTATCATTTCATCCTTAGTATCCCATGCTAACTCATATAGTAAGTTATTCCTCCAAAGAACCTTCATTAATAGAGTCATAAAATTTCATATAACTTTCTCCCATATATAAAGACTTATAATGACCTCTTTATTATATAATAATTTAGGCTCCAACTAGACTTGATAAACCTTTATATTATGCAAAGGGTATAGAATATACTTACTTAGAAGTGATATATGGTATATGTCAAGAACTCTAGAAAGGTTTATTGTCATGGATAAGTGAAATTAAATAAATCATATCTACTCCAATATTCTAAATGTCCCAAAGAACCTTAGACTTAGCTTCCCTTTCATTCCAAATCCCATAACCCATTTCTTTGGAGATATATTTAATAAGACATTGTCCCATACATAAAATTGAATATCCTTCCAATTATTATCAACATAATTTTTTGTCAACTTAAAGCCACATTGATGTGCTTCTAGATGTATTATACTATCTCTAATATCTCTTCCATGTGGTTCGAACCCAACAAATTCTTTTATAAAACTTCATCCCAAAATTTATCATCCTAATATTTATTTATATAAAAGGTTTTATGTCATGTAATTTTAATCCAAGAGTGGTAACTATTATTTCTTGTAAACTCTATGAAAGTTAAATACCGATCCTAATATCCATAAAAGTCAAGTGAAAATGATCTTATCATGGACTCTGATATTTAAATATTCCTTTTAAATTTTCTATCCATTTTATTATGATAGGTTGTTCTAAGATTAAACTATGTATTTAAATCCTTCTAAAGACTCCACTAATACTTTTTTACGAATCTAGGATCCTGATCAGACACTATAGATAAGGAAATACCATGGATTCAAATAACTCTATTTGTATACAATCTAGAGATATGATCTAGAGGAAAATGTTATAAAATTTCTAATAAATTGATTGATTTTGTAAGATAATATGCAATTATCCATATTTAATTATGACCCTTTTATGTCTTAGGAATCTTTATAATTAAATTTGTAATAATAGTATCCCATTTTCACTCTGGAATAGATAAATGTTACATGAATCCTTTGTGAATTTTTCCTTAAGACTTCACTTGTCGGCATACTAAGGATCTTGATTTATAATCTATAATATATCACTTTATATAATTCCATTACAAATGACCTCAGGTATCAATATACATTTTGGTGTTGTTATGATGTATAGAGAAGTTTTATTTATGAGCCTCATATAATAGATCTTTCTTCTCCTTTGGTTTTTATGGAACACGTAACCTTTTACCATACCTTAAAACTCCATATACAACAATGTTAAAAATTAACCACTTTTGATTTATTTCATCTTAAATCTTTTTTTGTAGGACCTAATCACCATGTTAAGATTTCTTAATCATATCCAATAAATATGGGTGGTTAAATACATGGAATAAGTATGTTGTTTTCAATTTAATTATAATACCCAATTCTATTCTCACTTAATCTTTGAGAATAGAATCATTCTCCACCTTCATCATGGATAATATACCATGTTATTTTCTATATAATGCATCATATGGCCTTGTTTTCTTTTCTAAGATGATACTTTATTGCACAACCATAATATTTGAGTAGTTCTAACCATATTATTTTCCTCATATTAAGATATTTCTAAGTAAGTATATATTTAAAACTCTTTTGGTCAGTATATATTTCACATTTCTCTCTATAGAGGTAAATTCCCCATATCTTTAGTAAAAAAAATTAACACCACTAATTATAAATCATGAGTTGGGTAATTAATCTCTTTAGGTTTCAACCTTTTATATACAAGAACCGCAAATATATAATTTTTCATTATAACATATCCAAAACATTTCTTTGATTCATCACTGAAATATAAAATTCTTCTTTAATAGAAAGAAAAGTCAACACCATTGAATTTACTAATATTATATTTAAATACGCATAGTTATCTTAACATTCCCATATCCATGTGAATTTGACCCCCTAAAATGTGAAATCGATTAATGGATTAGATAATTAAGAAATAAATCTGCAAACCACTGGTAGTACCAGTTAAGGAAAGGAATATATGTATCTCAATTATGTTTGTGGGTCTTGTAAATTTCTTAAAAACATTTTTATTTTTTAATTATCAATATATAAACTATAATTTTATATAATAGAGATGATAAAGGAAATTTTTTAATCCAAAATTCACATTTACCGAATCCCCCATATATTGCATTTTCTTTAGAATTCCAAGACCAGTTCACAAAAGTGTTTCATGATCTTTATAACTCTTCATGTATATAAGAATATAATCAATTAATAACACTAAATATTTATCAATATAATACATGAATACACTATTCATCCAATCCATAAATTTAAAATGTGTATATATAAAAACCAAAATCCATTACCGTGAACTCATACTGAATATTCCTTACACAAAAAGTTCTCTTTTGGTTATCATGCTTCTTCACTTTTAACTGATGATAACTAGAAATAAGATAAATAATAAATAAGTTTCAAGCCCCTTGAATATGATAAAAAATCATAAATATTTGGAAATGGATGAATTTTATTTACATAAATTCTATTTATTTCTCTATATTATATGAATACCTCATTGAACCATCCTAATTCATCACAAATAAAAGTGGTGTTATCTATATTTAAGCACATGGGAGAAGGAAACCCCCATCACATAAATCTTATAATTGATTAATTAACTCGAATAATTTCACTAGATAAATTCTATATAAAGGATTAGATATGGTTATTTGATCAAATATAATATCAATAAAGAATTCAACTATAAAGCACTGACCCCATTTACCCAGAGTCGGTGAATTATTTTAATACATTGGCATGATTACAAGGAATCAAGTCCTGAAAGACCAATCAATTTAGCAGTCCTGGAAAATATATTACATACATGAACATTACATTACACAGTATAAAATAAAACATGACATCAATGATCCTTTGAGAACACCATTAATCCCCTAGATTAACCCTTCTTATCAACCATAGCACGCTTATAGGAATCCTGGGAAAATAAAACATAAAAATGAGTGAGCTCAGATGCTCAGTATGGAAAACATATAGCAGAAACATTCATCAATAAGAATAAACACTTAAGGCAATGTATAAGACTAAAAAATATGCCTTTTAAACTTAAACTTTAGCATAATATGGCCAATATAAATCAAATAATGCCATTTACTAATTCACATGGATATTATACTAGTCAAATAATCACATGCAATATCAATAGCTACTTTCATAATGATGGAATGCATAATGCTAGACTTCATAACCACATAGTCAAGGCCGTGTACCAAGTCTACAAATACGATTTTTCAAGGAATTGTGCCAACAAACTAGTTTTTCTCATGAGACCTACCGATGCATCCAGGAGCTATAGAGGGATCCACCCATCACTTACTTAGTCCAATTCATTCCTTATATGAAAAGGTTTAAATATAACATAAACATTCGTATTAAAACTAGCATAAAAATGTCAATACTTTATCCATAAACCATGAATGGTATAAAAATAACACATCCATAGTCAAACATATCACAAAACCTTAATTATAATATGGAATATTTGTATCATAATAAATCAACTACAAACAAGTTTAAAATCCATCAAAGGATGTTGACATTGATGAAAATGATTTGTAAAACTCTTTGAGAGAAATATCCCTTTTTCATGAAAACATTTATTAGTCACACAATTTAGAAAGGAAGACATTTAAATATATTTTTTAATAAAATTTTCCATACCACTTTGAAACTTTTTAAATGAATTAACATTTTAAAAACATTCATGTCCATATAAATAAATCCTTAAAACCCATTTTTAAAACATGGACATTAATGAAAATAATTTGGAAGAATAAATATTTAATACATTTAAAATTATTTTTTAGTAAAAAAGTCCCTTAAGAGTATGATTTTGAAAATAATTCTATGAAACATGGACATGGATAATAAATATGTCCCAGGAAATACTTACACAAAAACAATCTTAGATAGTAATGAGATTGAGAAATTAACCCTTACCTTGTACTTTCCTTTAGTCGAGGTTATGTTTAACCACCAGTATAAAGATCGTAGTATGTTATTAAATTATACAAGAACCATATTAATGTTTATTATATCAAACATGACTCATTTATGACTTTAAACAACCCATTTAATAATAATTTCCATGTTAAATTAACATTTCGGGTAATAATCGATTTCTTTATCGTACATGTTTTAACTTGTTACTCTTGATTGTATCACTTAGATGATGATTTAAAAAATTACATAATATAAAACATGATTTATATATCATATAGATTTAGAATATTAATATGTATAATAGATATATATATTAAATGGAAAACACCGTTTATGGATACGGTAGGCCGTACGTATGCATAAACGTTGTTTCTGTTTTCATATCGTATTGAACGGAACTAAGTGAATAAGATATATGTAAGTACATATATATATATATATATATATATATATCTGTGTGTGTGTGTGTTTCCAGTATTATTATTATGTCATATATTACATACTTATTAATGATATATATTTTTATAATCATTGTTGAATGGTGAATGTGGAAATGAATCTCATCGCGTCGTGGAGACAGCAATCTGTACGTACGCACGAGCGACAATATCATTATATTGATGGTGAAATAGTATGTAATTGGATAGTATATCATATATATAGAGTAATTAACATGTTATATTTATTATTTAAATCAGTTATACTCATTATTATACCCATCCAAATAATGAAGTGTTTGAATAACAAACTACACCACTACGTGGAGATGGTACGCCGTACGTACGCACGTATGGTGACTTTGTAATATATAGGATGGTTAGAATAACGAATATGGTTGTAACATATTTATAATAACATCATAGTGTATATAATGTACTATAGTTATTATTTTATAATAGAAACAATACGGAAAGAGGAAGTGGAAGAAGAAAAGTAATTGAAAGAGGTGATGAAATATTTACCTTTTCTTCAGGTTCTTCCTTTTTATTTGATCAAAAGGGATCCTTAGGTTGGATTTATGACCGAAGAAAGGCCTCTAGGATTAAGTTAGGAAAGTTGGGAGTATATTTGGAAATGGATTGGCCAAGAAAAATGGCTTTGAAGGTGTGAATTTGAGAGAAGGGGAAGTGCCCTTTTATAAGAGGGGTGAGGGGCACCTTAGGAAATGATTGAAATATTATTTTATAATAAATTAATTTTTTTTATAATGGATAAAAAATGAATTATTTAAATGATAAGGTGGTAATGGGTCTAAAACCACTCAACCAATAGGTTTTAGATAGGTTTGGGTCACTATATTAACCTTATCTTTTAGCTTTAACTCTTAGTTAAATAGTTTGACATTTACCATGTCTCTTTGTATTTTTATATTATATGGTTAATAAACGTACTATAAACATCCAAGAGAACATAAAGTGGTTAATTAATGAAATATATAATATTATTTAAGCCCTTTGGATGAACATTATATTTTTAAGAATATAATATCAATTAATAATATAATATGTTTTTAAAAAACTCTTTTATGTCAATTTTGACACTATTTAGTATTTGATTTCTTTGAAAGCCATAAAAACTTTATCACTTAAAATAAAATTTATTTAACCAATCATTACATGTCATATTAACCTATAAAATTATTTTAATTCATCCAAAATCTGAATTTACATTTATTACATATTAATAATATCAATTATTTTAATATTTCATTAATAAGATAATTACTGGATCATCATTGTGTCATAAATAAATTAAATTATTTAATGTCTAAAAATTATAAATAAAATCTAATTGTGTAGGAAATATTTTTATATTTCTAATTAATATTTATAGTCAAAGACATCAATTATATAACCCCATATAAAAATGTTTTACTAAAAGATACATGCTTTTGTTATTTTTGTCTTTACTTTAGATTAATTAATGTAAAATGTCATTATCACTCCCAAGGAGCTCCGTGGGGACCCAAAATCGACCCAGGGATGGTCATGGTCGAACATGTATCAACCAATTTAAATAGGATATATGTTAGGGTAATATAATATTGTTATAATATTATTTTTTTACCCTTATTTACTGGATTTACCCTTTAACCATGGTAAATTCAATATTTACCGAGTAATTATTTATATTGTCTAAAAATAAAAGTTACCTATTTACACAATTTGGACCTCCTGATCCCAAATATAGAATTCATTTTTCCAAATTCAGAACACAGTAGTGGCATAAATTAATTTAAAATTAATTGTTGTTGTCAAAACAAAAAGTGTGTTTTTAAGAAATAATAACTATAAAAAGATTGACACTTGTTTATGTTTTGTTTAAATGTGAAATTACACACAATGACCTAAATTATATTAAATGATAAAAATATAATATAATGATAATTTAAAACCACTCAAATGTATAATTTAACAATATAAATTATTTCGATTAAAAAGATTTTTTTTAATTAAAATTTAGTATTATTCATCAAAAATTGAAAGTTTTCAGAAAAGTACCAAAGCTTAACCCTAAGCTGATTTCAATCTTCTAAATTCAAAAATGAAGTCCATTTTTAAAAATAAAATTTATAAATTTTCAAAAAGTTGGTATTACTATTCATAATGGCTAGTCTAATTGGTCACGGTGTGTTAAAATCTCGAAGTTCTGTACAATGCAAGGTATTGAATTATTTTAATGAGATAACGTAATATGAAATCTTGGGGTGTTAAATTATCAATTCATTCAATGAATTTCATCCTTTCAATTAAAAATTTTTCTTCGAAAATAAAAGGATAAAAATATAAAAATACCTTTGTGGAAAACCCACATCGGAAATTGGGTTAATAAAACTTAGTCTTAATAAGAGGGAAAGGGAATAAAAAAGTCACCAAAAAATTATGATCTCGATTAGGGGAACATTGGTGGAAATTAGAGACACATAATTGGATGAAAATGTAAATATTTATAGGGAGTGATTGAGTTCATCAATCACAAACAAGTGTATAATTGAAGGCCTCAAAGCCATCGATCTATGATGAGTTAAAATATCATCAGTTCAACAAAACATAAGGTATTAGGATAACACATTTTTGTATTGAGATATATTCCCAGTTTTTTATGAATTAATTACCTCATAGCATAAGAGAAAAAAATATAATTGAAAAGTAGTGTTTCATCCTTCAACTAATTCCTACCACAAACTTATCTTTCATTCCAAAAGATAATAGAATTCAAAAATATTATATTTATCCTAATCGTATAGGGATCCAAAAATAATTAATTTATAATTCATTTGTCATACTATTTAAGAAAACTAAATTATACAAACCAGGATATCATGTATTCCAGTGGTAGGTGATGCACCATTATCTACCTTCAGTTGCGGGTTCAAGTCTCGTGGCCTTGCCGGACGCGACAGGTTGTCGCCTGACCTTCGGGATGTCATTTTCATAACAATTCAAAAATAATCATAAGAAATGATTTAAACTTAAGAATAGTATCCAATGTAAACCTTAATCCATTCCAACCTATATACTTATCTCAAATACTTCTTTCCAGACTCATAGTCCAAAATTTATAAGTAATGTAAACACAATAAAGATCTTTTTTTCCACCTAATAACATGTGAATACCTTCATCATATATGCTTTTAAAACACAGTAACAGCCTGAATTACCATAAAACCTTATTGATTACATTCATGTTCCATTATTCCTTATAGAATACTGGATATACTCCTTATATCCAAAAATGTTTTAAACTCCAACCATGATGGAATATACAAATCATTAATCAGTTTCAATGTAGTCACGGATATCCAATATAATTTATCCAAATCAACCATCTATTATTCCAAAATCACTACCTCAATATTAGGACTATATTATGGTTTACCTTTCCTTCAACAAGGTATTTTATGAAAAGTTTAACCTGAATCTGTGTCACTTTACTTGGTACCATACAATCTCATATCCTTAATGAAATAGTACTATAGTACAATCCTTATTTATTTCCATAATTCAAATAACCAGTACATAGTTGATAAAACACTCAAATGAAATAATCCTTTCATAAAATCATAATAACACTAGTCATTCCTCTTCATCTGTGGTAGTATCATAACTTGATTATTTTCTAATAGCATCATTTGGGGAATACTCTGATGATTTAGACATTGATTCTCATAGTGTCACAACTCCTTGCAAATGAAGCATTATACATTTGAATCCTTTTTCTTACCCTTGAAATAACGTAATTGGTGTCCTTTTTCTCTACACTTATAACAAACTCACATTCCCTTCAAGCATTTACCAAGGTGATTCTTTCCACAGTTATCACATATGGGAAAATCCTTCTTTCCCCTCTTCCCTTTATCTATATTTCTCTCTTCCATGATTTTCTTCTCTTGCTTCCCTTTAAATTCATAGGACTCAGAGAGTTATTTACTTATCTTATTAACACATGATATTATTTATTCATATGATGAGAATATGTGGGAGACTATTTCTTTTTTAAATGTTGGATTAATACCATGAAAGATATGATCCTTCTTAATCTTTCGATCATTCATATTGTTGGAATTTTAATTCCTTCTACTAGGCATCATTTCTAAAAAATGGCATACACTATGTTAGTTTATGGATCACAATGTATAATTCCAAACTTTTAAAATTCCTAACGTAAATTAAAAAGATTATTCATATAATCTATAATCATAAAATGTTTTCTTTGAGGATGTATTTACTCCTAAATCCTTCATAATGGCTTTTAATGAAAATGTGAATTATCCTAATCATATCCCCCAGGAGTGTCGTAACCAAGAGTGTAGCAAGGACCGTTGTCATGCAACAGTTCCCATTTGATTCTATATCAAAGTAGTGTTTTTGGGTTTTACCCCTAGTTAAATCTGTGCTAGAGCCTCCTCTACCTTCTTGTATCCAGATAAGGATGTATTACTCGGAAAACTCACAAAATACTTACATTACCAAAATTCTCGAAGTTCTTCTATAATAATCTTAAAATTATATCTTAGAGTAATGTTCTATAATCAGATTTTTTCTAAATCTAGTTTCCCTGGTTATTGCTAAACTTCCTTTGATACCAACTGTAACACCCCGACCCCAATTACCCAGAGTCGGTGCATTATTTTAATACATTGGCATGATTACAAGGAATCAACTCCCGAAAGAACGATCAGTTTAGCAGTCTTGGAAAGTAGATTACATACATGAATGTTACATTACATATTATAAAATCAAACACAACATAAATGATCCTTTGAGAACACCATTAATCCCCTATCTTAACCCTGTTTATCAATCATAATACACTTCTTGGAATCCTGAGAAAATAAAACATAATAAAGGGGTGAGGTCAGAAGATCAGTAAGGATAACAATATAGCATAAACTTTTATAAATAAGCATAAACATTTAAGTCAATGTATAAGATTACAAAATAATCCTTTTAAACTAAAACTTTATCATTATATGGCCAATATAAATCAAATAGATCCATTTACTTATTCACATGGATATTCTACTAGTTGAATCATCACATGAAATATCAATTTCCACTTTCATAATGATGGAATTCATAATTACAGACATCATAACCACATAGTCAAGGCCTTGTTCCAAGACTACAAACAAGATTTTGTCAAGGCCTTATGCCAACACACAAGTTTGTCTCATGAGACCAAATGATGCATCGAAGAGCTATATTGGGCTCCATCCGTCACTTACTAAGTCCAATGAATTCCTCATATGAAAAGGTTTAAACATAAGAAAAACATTCATATTAAATATATCATAAGAAATGTAAATACTTTATCCATAAACCATGAATGGTATGAAAATAACACATCCACAGTCAAACATATCACAAAACCTTCAATACAATATGAAAGATTTGTATCATAATAAATCATCTTCAAACAAGTTTATAATCCATTAATGGATGTTGACATAGATGAAAATGATTTTTAAAACTCTTTGAGAGAAATATCCCTTTTTCATGAAAACATTTAAAAAGTCACACAATTTACAAAGGAAGACATTTAAAGACATTTTTGAATCAAAGTTTCCTATTGGACTCACCAGTTTTGATAATCTCAATTATGTTTTGATATGCCTTGATAATCCTAAATAATTTCTATCTATATAATTATTATACTTTCTAATTATGCCATCATGCTAATGAATTGATACGAATATCAAAATGATCATATCATATCATTGGAATATGTTATTCAATGTTTATTTATGTTTATAAATGTTTAACTATGATTAATCATGATACTAAATCTATCTAGAAATGAAATTCATACAACAGATACGTTATAAGAATTCGAGTTTTAAAGTCACTGATACAGATAGAGCTACCGATAATCAAAGGTCACCGATAGACTAAGTCTACTAATAGACAAGGTCACTGATACAAGCTACTGATATAATGAATCTATTGATAGAGGAAGCTACCGATAGAGAAATATACCACTACCAATGTAACAGCTACTGATAGTGAGGAAGTGTTACCGATAGAATTTCACCATTATGAAGAGCTACCGCTACCCATGGAGCTACCGATACAAGGACCTACCACTACACATAGAGCTACTGATACAAGGTTCTACCTCTACACATAAAGCTACCATTATAGAGAGTAACAACTACCGATGAAAGTCCTACCGTTACAGAGAGTAACAGCTACTGATGCATAACCTACCGTTACAAGTCCACCACTACATGTTCACTGATACAAAGAGCTACCGATGGAAACCAGCCACTATTTCTCTAAACTCTATCTCTCTGTTTGATTATTAGAAATGGTCATATTTTGTTATTTTAATGAAACTAATATTAGTTAATGATGTTTGTTGGATGTCAGGGAACCGTACCTCATACCTTCAGAAGTATTCACGTCTTATGTCTAAAATTAATTAGTGATGTTTGTTGGGTGTTAGGGAACTGTACCTCATACCTGTAAAATGGTAATCATTCCCATTGCCGGAGAAAAGGTAATAAAAGGAATATCGAGCTACTGGAGAACATATGAAGGGAGATAGAGAATAAATGAAAGTGGGACATAGAGAATGCACAAAGGGTAATATACAAGAAGAACATACAAAGAACTTCTAGAACACTCATACACATCAAGAACAGAAGTTCAAGTAGGAGGTTCAATTGCTACAAGGAATACTCTCATTTTCAAGCTGAACACTTGTACTGGAAGTGAAGGAATAAAACCACGACACTCTGTTTTCCAGACAACTTTCAAAGAAGGACTCAAAGCTTCATCTGCTTCAATCCCAAGAAATCCAGAGCTGCATTGACATCACACAAGAGCCTTCTAAACTCATCTCCATATTATTGCTATGATGTGATAATTTTTATTACATTACAAGCAGTGTGTGTGCTTCTTTTTGTCTAGAAACACACTAACTCCTAAGCTGAATTGGAGGATACTGAAATCCTCACACCAAACTCTATATACCTTTGTGTATCCCATGTAGAACTATGGTAGAGGTCTGAGGACCTGGACAGCCTGTGTGTTGTTGTTGTTGCCTTCCCACGTAGAACTGTGGTAGAGGTCTTAGGACCTGGACAGTCTGAGTGCTGTTGTAAACCCTGATCTAGGGTGTGGGTCAAAGTTTAATATAAAATTTTTTAGAGGACTAAGTCTCATCTTGAGACTGAACCTCTTGGTTAAAACTATTGTGCATCTTATTTTAGTTTAAACTATTTTCAATATTCCATTGCTAATTACTTTGAAACTGAAATCTATTTTAAATTAACTCTGATAGTTGAACTAGAAAGTGTTTATAATTATTTCTAGCTGCTAAGTTAATTTAAAAAGCTAACTTAATCTTCAGATTAAGTTATCTGAGAAATAATCAATCTTTGAGAAACTAATTGAACACTTACAATCTTTAAAAATTCACTACAGTTTAACTTGTTTTATTAAAGATGGTATTTCAATATAAATATTTTAAACAAAAAATTTTAATAGGAACTCAATTAACCCCCCCCCCCCCCCTCTTGAGTATCCACTCTGACCAACATTTGGTATTAGAGGTAGTTGATAAAAGTTTTTCAAAACACTCTGTTTGTGAAAAGTTCTCAACTGTGATTTTAGTTGTATCGTAAAGATCTCAAAATTTCTATTAATTCAAAAATTTTATATCTTCATACATATTTTTAATACTTAGTTAGTATGGGTAACATATTAGAAGTTGTAGCTACCAACAGGCCACCTTTCTTTAATGGTGTCAATTATACCCAATGGAAAATCAAAATGAAAATTCACTTAGAAATTATGGGATTTGACATCTGGACTGCTATAGAGACTCGGTATAAGATTCCAGAAACTATTAGAACCACTTGTGATGAACCTACAAAAGCTACTTACAATAATAATTGTAAAGAAATGAATGCTATGTATTTCAATTTTGGAGATGAAGAATATAATCGAATATCTTCTTGTAAGACTGCTTATGAAATTTGGGATACTTTGGCTGTTTCCCATGAGGGAAAAAACCAATGTTAAGGAAATGATACTAAATACATACACTATTAAGTATGATAATTTTAAAATGAAATCTGATAAATCTATTTCTGATATGTATCTCAGGTTTAATGAGATAGTCAATAAAATGAGCTCACTAGGAAAAGTTGTTCCAGCAAAGGATCTAATCATGAGAATACTGAGATGCCTACTAGACAGATGTAGAGGAACCCCTATCTCTATATGAGAATCATGCTACATTGGAAATCTACCTGTCAAGGAGATGATTGGTAAGTTGATGATGTATGAAGAAGAGCTAAAGGTAAACAAAGAGGAAGATGATGAACCTAAGTAGAAGTCAGTGGAATTTAAGTCTACTGCCTCAAAGACCAAGGACAAGAGAAAGTTAACATACCTGTTGAAATCTCAACAAATGAAGGTTCAAATTCAGACAGTGATGGAGAGATGGCTCATATATCCAGGATATTCAAGAAATTCTATAGGAAGAAGAAATTTTTCATAAAATCAAATTATAAGGGTAATTATGACCAATGAGGTAATTGGAAGAGAAATTGGAAGAAATCTGATAAAGATGATGAGATAGTCTGTTATGAATGTAAAATAAAAGGGCATGTCAAAGATGACTGTCCAGAATTGAAATTTAAGAAGAAATATGATTTTAAAGACAACAAAAATAGGAAAGACATGAAAGATATATGGAGTGATTCTGAAGGTAGCTCAAGCGGATCTGAAGCTTCTGATTCTGGAGAAAATAATTATTCAAACATGTTTTTCATGACTGAAAAATCTAAGGTAACACTTAATTCCCCAATACACAATGACTATTATTCTGGGAATGAAAGTGATTTAAATAATGATGATAATATGTCTAAAACTAAATTATTTTAATACTGTAATATGTTGGAAGATACTTGTAATGAGCTGAAAGATAAGTACAAATCATTGAAGAAACAGTATGCCTTGACTAGTAGTGTAAAATCTGATCTTCGTATAGAAAATGAAAATAATGCTCAACTGTTAAAGGATAATACCGAACATAAATTGTCTAATGTGAAAATTAAAAAAGACATACATAAGTTAACAAATGGAAATAATACTCTAACTTAAATGTTTGGAAAACAAGTAGCACCAAATTATACTACTGGTTTAGGATACCAACCTGGATAGAGACAGATTGTTAAGAATAAATTTATTCCAAAATCTGGACAGTATATTGCTAGTTCTAGAAACTCTTATGCTTCATCTAGATATTCATATTCTTACTAACCAAACAAAGTTTATTTATCAAAATCGTTTGAATCTGTTAATTATAGGAAACCCACTAGATAAATATGGGTGCCTAAAGTTTTACTTTCTAACCTTTCTGGACCCAAGAAAATCTGGGTACCAAAATTATCTTCTATCTAAATTTGTTTTGTAGGAAACTTTCTTGAAAAGTTCATGTAGGAAGGTATGGTACTTGGACAGTGGATGTTCAAGGCATATGAAAGGATACTACTCATGATTTAAGAGCTTAATCAAAGTTGATTGAGGGAATGTCACCTTTGGTGATGACTCAAAAGGAAAAATCATTGTCTTAGGCTACATTGGTATCCAAGATTCAATTTTTATTTCTAAAGTATTATTTGTAGATGGACTAAAATACAATCTGTTAAGCATTTTGCAGTTGTGTGATGATGGTTTCAATGTAAAATTTGAAAATAATTCTTGCAATTTATTTAATTCTATAAATATTGTGGTATTTACTACTTTAAGAGATGAAAATGTATATGTTGTAGATTTAAATTCTTTATCCAAACAAAAAGATACTTTTTTAAATGCTTTTCGTAAAGAATCTTGGCTATGGAAAAAAATATTAGGACACTGTAATGTTCATTCACTTAAGAAAATGACTAGGAATGTTTTAGTTAGAGACCTACCCAAACTAAAATTTACAACATAAAAAGTTTGTAATACCTATCAAAAGGGAAATCAACATAAAGTTTCTTTCAAATCAAAGAAAGAAGTTTCAAAATCTCAACATCTCGAGTTGGTTCATATGGAATTATTTGGACCATATAGAGTTTCTAGTTTAAATGGGAAGCACTATGTCTATGTTATAGTAGATGACTTTTCATGATACACATGGGTATTGTAACGTCCCGGTTCCAGGTTCCACTCAACAGGTTCCCCGAACCTGATTCGACACATGACCTCAAGCGCATTTCCCCAAATGCCAGAGGCTACTGAATAGTAGTGAGGGCCCAGGTCTAATAGTGGGGAAACTATGCCCTCATTTGTCAAAGTGTAGTGCAGTGGAATTAAATAAAACATACAACAAAAGCGAAAGCAGTAAATCACACACGACTGAAATAACAAACTGTAGTATATATAACCAACCAGTATATAAATAATGGTGCAACATGCCTCAAATTCTAAGAAAGCAGCAATAACATGTTACACAAAAATATAGTACATTACAAGTACAGAAAAGAAAAACAGAACAAAACAGCCAGTAGCATCATGAGCCTAAGACCGGTCCCATGCTCCCCTACTCCTCAGTAGAAATCAAGTTCTTGTATAGGGACTCTTTCCCCTATCAACACCTGTAGGAATATAATCTGTTTGGGCCGAAAAGCATGACCCAAATAGGGTGTGAGAAATAATTCTCAGTAGGCACCCACCAAAGGCCCATACTCAACTATGTGTAAACATGCAACAAAGGTGTGCAGTATTAAGTGCAATAGACTAAGTAGGACTCAAAATTAACTAAATTAACCAGTTATATTGCCATTTTAATTATTCATTTAACCATTTAATTTTAAGAAAACACCACAGTGAATTTCTAAGTAAGCAGTCATCTTCCTCAGACAATCAAAACCTTACCCTCGGGTAATCAGAATCCAACCCACAGGTATTTCCCTCAGGCGTAACAGAAATTTACCTTAGGAGTACGAAGTGTCACCCTCAGGCACAGAAGTCACAGCCCTCAGGCACGAAAGGTTTCCCTCAGGCGAAATAGAATGTTTCCCTTAGGCTAACACAGTCAAGCCCTCAGGCTATAGTAAAACACAACCCTCATGCATAAGTGACTGGGACATGCCCAAAATATAAACATACAATTTACATACAATTCCTCTCAAGGAAAAAGTAATGCATAATTTAAACATGGCATACCCTCTGTTATTATGGCCAAAAATCTAAACAGAGGAACGTACCCCCGGGGTGGTCCTGGATCCAAGCACTAATCCCAAACAACAGTTTTACAATTTTATTTAATTATCTATAAAATTATAGTTATTTAAAATATCCACGACCTTAGCCTCATGACACCCCAAATATGGGTTCGTAGCTTAAAAACACAAAATGCACAATAGTTGGAAATAAACACCAAGCCACCTACCTTTAACACCCACGAACGATATACGTGAACGATGATCCTTGATTCGTCCTAGAATGATGTAGATATGAGGTGAAAGAAAACCGTGTTCATACTTAAATAACTTTCCTACGGGAAAGAATTGGTAAGAAATACTCCAGGAGAAGGGAGAACTCACCCGTGCGGTTGCAGGGAGATCGACGGTGGTGAAAACAGATTCCCGACGTGCACTCGACAGATCTCCAAAGCTCCGTCCTCCCTCTCCCGCTTCTTCTTCCTGTTCTAAGCCTTCCCTGTGAATAGGGGAGGCTACTACCCATTTTAAGCAAAAACAAAACAAAGTACACGACGTGTATTTCCAAGTACATGGCGCATACTTCCCATTTTTTTAATTGTTCCTCTGGCAGCTTCCCGCCAGCGTGGCATTATTCACCTACGGACATGACTACATGGCGTGTCTACATGATTACATGGCGTGTGTTGTCACACACCTGGCTACCACCTTACTATTTGCCTGCTGACTGACTACACGGCATGTAAAGGACCACTACACGGCGTGTAGTTAGTTTTTACACCCTTCATCACCGACATGGCCACACGCCATGTGTGCCCATCCCAAATGGCCAAAAGTACACGGCGTGTGGAAAAGTACACAGCATGTACTTCCAAAATTTAGGATTTTTCCCCATTTTCCTTATTTTCTAAAAAACACTTAAGGAAAAGAGAAAAGAAGAAACCCATAGCTCAAAACTAAGAACCGGTTTCTTACAAGCATCCCCCCTTAAAGAAATTTGTCCCTGAATTTCGCTTCCAAGGGTGGTGAAGATATAGTCGTGAATAACTCTAGCCACTAAGCATGTACATCGGTCTCTCGCTCCCAGGTTTCTTCCTGCACTCAGCCATGCTACCATAGCACTCGTACGAGAGGAACTGACCGGCCTTGGAGAACCTTCGTGCTCCGGTCAACGATACAAATCAGATTCTCCTCAAAGGATGTATCTTTTTCCAGATCAACCTCCTCTGGATGAAATATGTGAGACGGTTCTGAATGATAGTGGCACATCTGAGATACATGAAAGACGTCGTGCATGGCTCGGTACCTCTATGGTAACTGGAACCGATAGGCGACCGGCCCGAATCTCTTCAGAATCTCAAATGGCCCCACATACCTCGGTGAATGTTTACCATGTCTCCTAATCCGCCTGTGTCCCAGCCTCATAAAAACACGTAAGAAAACCTAATCCCGAACCACGAACTCCAAGGGTCATCCACGGTGATCATCATAAAATTTTTGTCGAGACTGTGCGGTAGCCATACACTTCTGAATCAACTGGACCTACTCATAAGTCTCCTGTACGAGACGTGGTCCCAGTAAAGCTGTCTCACCTACCTCCATCCAGCACAAGGGTGATCGACATGTCCTACCATATAAAGCCTCTTAAGGTTCCATCTCAATAGTTTCATGTAAACTGTTATTGTAGGAAAACTCGACTAGGGGTATATGCTTCTCCCAAGAGCCCCCAAATTCTAGGACCCATGCACTCAGCATGTCCTCTAGCACCTGTATTGTATTCTCTGATTGGCCATCTGTCTGAGGGTGGTATGTTATGCTCAGAAGCACCTGTGTACCCAGTTCCCTCTGTAAGATTTGATAGAAATGAGACGTAAAATAGGCGTCCCTATCCGAAACTATATAACGAGGGACCCCATGAAGACGTACGATCTCTCGGATATACAACATTCTGAGATCATCAACCCCGAAGGTCTCCTTGATTGGAAAAAAGTGAGCTACCTTCGTGAGTCTGTCCACAACAACCCACATGGAATCATTGCCTTGAGGTGACCATGGAAACCCGGTAATGAAGTCCATCGTGACATCAACCCATTTCCACTCCAGAATGGGTAACTGCTGTAACAGCCCAGCTGGTCTCTGGTGCTCCGCCTTCACCTACTAACATGTGTAACATCTAGTAACAAAACCATCTACATCTCTCTTCATACCCAGCCACCAGTACTAACGTCTCAAGTCACGGTACATCTTGGTAACCCCGAGATGAACTGCCCAGAATGAAGCATGAAACTCCCACATAAACTCCTTGTGTATATCTCCTGGAACCCACACTTGTCCATCGAAACGCAGTACCTCATCATCACCTATCGTCCAACCAGGAGGAGGGTCCTCACTTGTCACTGACTCCCATAGAACTAGGCCTTCTGAATTAGATAGTTGTCTCATCCTCACTCTGTCCAAGAAAGTAGAAGTCATAGCTAAAGATGAAAGATAGGTATTCCACTGACTTTCTTGAACCTCCAAATGCATCTCAGAGAACAAATCCATAAGCTTCCACTCACCACTGGCCTCCTGAACGGCCTGTATCTGAGTCTTCTTGCTCAGTTCATCGGCTACTGCATTACCTTTATCAGGTGTATAGGCAATCTCAAAATCGAAGGATTGTAGGTACTTGACCCACCTTCTCTGCCTCAGATTCAATTCACACTGAGTAAAGATATACTTGAGGATTTTGTGGTCAGTGAAAAGCACAAAATGCTCTCCCAATAGATAATGTCTCCAATAGTGTAACGCATGAACAACTTCGGCTAACTTGAGATCATGCGTCGGGTAATTCCTCTCATGTGGCCTCAACTACCGAGACCCGTACGCAACAACTCGACCGCCCTGCATCAACACTACTTCCATCCCAATAACTGATGCATCATAGTAAACTGTATAAATCTTCCCATACTCTGGGAGTATCAGGATTGGTGCTAATTTCAACTTCCCTTTAAGGTTCTAAAAGGCTACCTCATAAGCTTCTGACCAAACGAACTTCATACCCTTCTTAGTCAAACCCGTTGACGGTGTTTCTAAGCAGGAGAAGTCCTGGATGAAGCATCTGTAGTAACCAGCCAGCCCCAAGAAACTTTGTATCTCAAACAAGTTATTATGATGCTCCCAGGAAACTACTGCTCTCACCTTCTCTAGGTCTACTGCAACTCCTGCCTCTAAGATGATATGACCCAGGAAGTGAATCTGGTCCATCCAAAAGTTGCACTTTGAGATCTTAGCATATAGTCGATTCTCTCTCAATGTACTCAATACGATCTCAAGATGGGTGGCATGGTCGTTTCGAGTGTGAGAGTATCCTAATATGTCATCAAATAATACTACCACAAAAGAATCAAGATACGGATGGAACACATGATTCATCAGAGCCATGAAAACTGTTGGTGCGTTCGTGAGTCTGAACGGCATAACCAAGTACTCATATAGACCATACCTACTCCTGAAGGATGTAAGCGGTATATCTGATAGTCTCACGTGCAGCTGGTGATATCCTGATCTCAAGTCAATCTTCAAGAACACTCGTGCTCCTCGAAGTTGATCAAAAAGATCATCTATCCTCAGAAAAGGATATCGGTTCCTGACCATAAACCGGTTCAGCTTACGATAATCCACACAGAGTCTGAGGGTATCATCCATCTTCTTCACAAAAAGGACCGACGAACCCCACAGAGAAGTACTGGGTTGGATAAATCTCTTTTCCTATAACTCATCCAACTGTCTTTTGAGCTCCTGCAACTCAGGTGTATCCATCCTATAAGGAGGAATGGACACTGGTGCTACTCCTGGAATGAGATCAATAGAGAAATCCACCTCTCACTCCTGAGGTAGACCTGAAAAGTCGTCCGGGAAGACATCCCTAAAACAATCAACCACTGGAGGGAAATCTGTCTGACAAGTCCCCTGATCATCCAGATATAAACTCACAATTTGGGTTGTGACTGCACCTCGCCCATGATGCTCTGGTCCATCTTGACTCGCCTGAACATCCCACTCGCCCTTGTATAGAAACTATCTTCCCTCTGGTGACGTGAAACGTACCCTGTGACGATAGAAATCTAAAAAGGTTCGAAGGGGAACCAACCAATCTATCCTGAGAATGACATCATAATCCATCATCTCTAAGACATAGAGGTCCCAAAGAAAGTGACACCCTCCAACCACTAGGTGGAACTCCATGTACTGACGCACACCAGTCATTCTAGTCCCCAATGGAGTGTCTAGAATCATGATATTAGAAAAGAAGAATCAAAAAGCCCAAGTCTATCCACAATGGGTACAGATATTAAACTATGAGTAGAACTCGTACCAAAAAGTACTGAAGACAAGACAGAAGCTACTAGAATAGTACCTCTGACTATATAAGGTCTAGGATCCTGCTCCTGCTGGTTCTGTTGCACTGCATATGCCTGCCCAGTGTCGTGGCCCTGCGACACAGCCTGGCTACCCGGAGCTGTCCTGCCCTGCTGCCTCTGCGATCCTAGTGTCTGGCTAAGACGGCCATGACCACCATCTATGCCTTCATGCCCTGACGTATTCCACGTCCCTGATTAGTAATAAGCTTCTGGTCCTGCTCCAGCACTCAGAGTCTGCACAGAACCCCTCTTACTAGCCACTGGTGGAAACGCCCTACAAAAGCACTATAGATGCCCCATCTTGCCGCAATCTCGGAACTCCACTGGGTCTCATGGACACTATGGTCTCTTTTTCCCCTCCTTAACACACTAGTAACACCTGATTGGGCCACCTGAAGAAACTGTATGGCTGGTACTGCCACCCTAAGATAAGTCCATTTGTCTCTTCCTCTTACCAGCAGAAATAATACTAGTAACTGGTGTTGAACCGCCCGGGCCCACACCACTAGATTCCCACAGGTTCCTCTCTGTAATCAGCGCATGGTTTACAATACCATGTACTGAAGGAAACCTAATAACATTTACCAGTGCTCATATGTCATAACGAATACCATCCTCAAAACATCTGGCTCTCAATTTCTCATCACCCACTAGTACGGGTGAAAAAACACTAAAGCTCGGTCAAACGAGCAAAATAGTCCATCACCGACATAGCGCCCTCTTGCAGATTCATGAACTCTAGAGCTCTATATTCCCTGAGCGTCTCTGGAAAGAAGAAGTCAGAGAATACTACCTGAAAATCTTCCCATGCCATGCCTTTGTGATGCTCTGAATGGGCGGTAACATCTCACCACCTCTTGGAGGAATCATGCAGCATATATGTCGCAAGATTGAACCTCATCCGTGGAGGCGTCTCAAGATGCTCGAAAATAGTATGCATAGATCCAAGACAAGACTCTAAAGCCTGTGTTCCTCCATCCCCTGAGAACGTAGGCGGATGCTACTGCTGGAAAGTACGTGTCAGCTCAGCCATAGATGTGGCAGCCGACGGTGCTCCCTGAAAGGTCTACATGAACCACATAAAGCCTTCTTTGAACTGCGCCTCCGTGCCTGTGTCTCGTATAACGTCTGGTACTGCATCTAGCTCTACTAGAGGATCCACTGGTAGACCATGGCCCACCATCTCTGGAGTATAATCGCTGTCGCTCTCCTAGCGAACAACATCGGGTTGTCTCAGCGGCATGACTCTACAAAGTAAAATGCACAGCTTAGATCAAAATTTATCCATGATTGAAAAGAAGGGACCAAAAGGGAAACAGGAGGAAGAAGGCATTCAAGATTTTCAAAACAAGACTACACACTGTGTATACTGACTACACGGCATGTACCTGACTTCCCTTCCCCTGCCCGGGTCCTTCTACATAGCTAAGCCACACGGCTCCCGTTGAACAAAACTATACGGCGTGTATATAAACTACACAGCATGTATGGTGAAATTTTCCAACTGCCCGTGTCATTTGTGACATGGCTGAATACTCGGCTCGATACAACACAGCGTGTTACACCTGCACACGGCATGTACACAACTCCATCTCCACATCTACACGGCTAAGTCCACACGGTCAGGTCCACACAGTCTGTCCTCAGACAAGACTACACGGTGTGTCCCTTAGGCACACAACGTGTACTGGATGAGCTCTATCGACCTGTGTTGTTCGTTACACGGTCAGACTCCGATTCAACAATACATGGCATGTACACCTGGTACACAGTGTGTTTTACCAAATCATCTCCCCTTCCTCGTGTCCCTTCCCACACGGTCTATGACACGGTAAAAGACTATACTGCATGTACTTAGGGTACACGGCGTGTACTAAAAAGTTTCCTTTTCTTCCCGAACAGAAGAAAATACACAGTGTGTTCAAGGAACTACACGCCGTGTATACTGGGCCTTCCAGAAAGTATGCCTCAGAAACTTCTCTGGAACCCATAAAACACTGGAAAAAAACACCTAAGTGCCAAATTCCGACCCGTGGGGGCCCATACTCCCCACGAATCAAAGTTTGACATCTTATTTTTGTTATAACAAAATAAACAGCTAATGATACACCAAATTCCGGTAAATTAGGGCCCATACTCCCCAAAAACCAAAGTGTGGTGTCCATTATTTCAACAAGATCCCACAAAAATACCCTATCACATAGTAGTAATTTATCAAGCAGCTATCACAACAACATGCTTTTTCAAGCACAACGACTATCACAACAACATGCGATTTCTAATGCACCTACATGGCATGGAAACTATGCATGGCATGTGATTCCTAGCATGTGACTAAATGATGCATGAGATGGAACACCCTCATCTCATCAGGTTGCAACTAAATAGAACCCATAGATAAAATATAACAGCACAATACCAAGTGCGTCACCCAACGGTGAAAATCAAATCAACTGTAAAATTTGCAAAATCAAAAGAATTGAGAAAATACGAGGTAGACTAGCATTTCCCTGTATGCGGGTTAGCTATGCCCGGGCATAGTTTATTACCAACTACCTTTAATCCTATCCCTGACTACGGCTCCAAATATTAATTCAAAGAAAAAACATCCATTTGATACCACTTTGTAACGTCTCGGTTCCGAGTGCCCCGAACTCGGTTCACCACGTGACCTCAAGTGCATTTCCCCAAATGCCAGAGGCTTCCAACTAGCAGCAAGGGCCCCGGTCTGATAGTGGGGAAACTATGCCCTCATTTTTCAAAGTGTAGCGCAGCAGAATGAAATAAAACATACAACAACAGCGAAAGAAGTAAACCATACACAACTAAAATAAACAACTGTTGTAGATATAAACAACCAGTATATAAATAATGGTGCAACATGCCTCAAATTCTGAGAAATAATCCATAACATGTTACACAAAAATACAGCACAATACAAGTACAGAAAAGAAAAACAGAACAAAACACCTGGTAGCATCATGAGCCTAAGCTCGGTCCCATGCTCCCCTACTCCTTAGTAGAAATCACGTATCTATATAGGGAATCTTGCCCCTATCAACACCTGCAGCAATATAATCTGTTTGGGCCAAAAAGCATGACCCAAACAGGGTGTGAGAAATAATTCCCAGTAGGCACCCACCAAAGGCACGTGCTCAAATGTGTGTAAACATGCAACAACAGTGTGCAGTAGTAAAAGCAATAAAATAATCAGTACTCAAAAATAACTAACTTAACCAGTTATATTGCCAATTTAATTATTTATTTAACCATTTAATATTAAGAAAACACCACAGTGAATTTCTAAGTAAGTAGTCAGCGTCCTCAGACAAGCAAAACCTTACCCTCTAGTAATCAGAATCCAACCCGTAGGTATTTCCCTCAAGCGTAACAGAAATTTTCCTCAGGCGTACAAAGTGTCGCCCTCAGGCATAAAAGTCATAGCCCTCAGGCACGAAAGGTTTCCCTCAGAAAAAATAGAATGTTTCCCTCATGCTAACACAGTTATGCCCTCAAGCTACAGTAAAACACTACCCTCAGGCATAAGTAACCGAGCCATGCCCAATATATAAACATGCAATATACATACAATTCCTCTCAAGGGAAAATTAATGCATAATTTAAACATGGCACACCCTCGAGAATCCTGGCCAAATGGCTAAACAGAGGAACGCACCCTCGGGGTGGTCCTGGATCCAAGAACTTATCCCAAACAATAGTTTTACAATTTTATTTAATTACCTATACAATTATAGGTATTTAAAATAGTCATGGCCTCAGCCACACAATACCCCAAATATGGGTTCATATCTCAAAAACACAAAATGCACAACAGTTGGAAATAAACACCAAGCCACCTACCTTTAACACCCACGAACAATATACGTGAACGATGATCCTCAATTCATCCAAGAACGACATAGATCTGAGGTGAAAGAAAACCTCGTTGAAACTTAAATAACTTCCCTATGGGAAAGAATTGGTAAGAACTACTCCAGGATATGGGAGAACTCACTTGTGCGGATACAGGGAGATCTACGATGTAGAAAACAGATTCCCGATGTGCGCTCGACGGATCTCCAAAGCTCTGGCCTCCCTCTCCCGCCCCTTCTTCTCGTTCTAATCCTTCCCTATTAACAGGGGAGGCTACTTCCCATTTTAAGTGAAAAAAACAAAGTACTCAGTGTGTATTTCCAAGTACACGGCGTGTACTTCCCATTTTTAACTATTCCTCTGGCGGTTTCCCACCAGCGTGGCACTGTTCACCTGCTGACATGACTACATGGCGTGTCTGCATTAGTACACGGTATGTGCTGTCGCACAGCTGGCCACGGACTTACTATTCTCATGCTGACTGACTACACGGCAGGTAAAGGACCACCACACGGTGTGTAGTCAGTTTTTACACCCTTCATCCCCGACATGGCCACACGCCCTATGTGCCCATCCCACACGGACAAAAGTACATGGATTGTGGAAAAGTACACGGCGTGTACTTCCAAAATATAATATTTTTTCCCATTTTCCTTATTTTCTGAAAAACACTTAAGGAAAAGAGAAAAGAAGAAACCCGTACCTCAAAACTAAGAATCAGGTTCGTACAGGTATACTTTCTTGCTCACAAAATTGAATCTTGTTCCTATTTAATTAAATACTCCAAGTCTATAGATAACCTTAGTGGAATTAACATTAAGACCCTAAGAAGTGATCATGGTCGTGAGTCTGAAAATCATGACTTTGAAACTTATTTCTCACAAAATGGCTATAGTCACAATTTCTCTGCCCCTAAGACACCTCAACGGAATGGTGTAGTAGAAATAAGGAATAGAACCCTTCAGGAATTTGCAATAACTATGCTCAATGAATATGACTTACCTATTTACTTTTGGGATGAGGCTGTCAATATAGCTTGTTATATTATAAATAGAGTCTTGATTAGACCTATTCTTAAAAAAACCCTTATAATATTTGGAACAATAGGAAGACTAAATTTAGTTACTTTAGATTTTTTGGTTTCAAAGTATTTATTCTCAATACTAAATATAATCTTGATAAGTTTTCATCCAAAAGCGATGAAGGAATATTTCTAGGTTATTATATATCTAGAAAATCTTATAGAGTATTTAATAAGAATACCAAATGTGTGGAAGAATCTGTACACATCAAATTTGATGAAAATGGTCCGCATGAACCTAAGACCCCTCTTGAAAATCATGAAGAAGACCTGTCCAATATGGACCTTAATGAAAAAACAGTGAACTTGTTGTTAAGACAACCAGTTCTGGAAATTTTCCGGAACCTGTTTCTGTTGAACCCGAACCTATAAATGAACCTGAAATTTCTATCCCTGCTTTTTCTAGACCAACCAGGCCCCTTAAAACTATCCTTTATATGTTTTTGTAGGATATTTGGATAGAGGAACTCAGACTAGATCTTCTCTTAGAAATCAGGTTGAACATCAAGTCTTTCTTTCACAGTCAGAACCTAAAAATATCAATGATGCTATCAATGATCAATTTTGGGTAATGGATATTCAAGAAGAATTAAATCAATTTTAAAGAAACAAATTTTTGGAATTATTAGACATACCTAAGGACACATTGACCATAGGCACTAAATAGGTTTTTAGAAATAAAGTTGATGAATCTGGGAATATAGTTAGAAACAAAGCTAGGTTAGTTGAACAAGGATATAGTCAAGAAGAAGGATTAGACTATGAGGAAACATTTTCACCAGTAGATAGGTTAAAATCTAATCGAATTATACTTTCTTATGCTGCTCATCTAAATTTCATGTTATATCAAATGGATGTTAAAAGTTCTTTTCTAAATAGTTTTATAAATGAAGATGTTTTTGTTGAACAACCACCTGGGTTTACTAATCCTCATTTTCCAAATTGAGTTTTTAAACATTCTAAGGCTTTGTATGGTTTAAAAAAAGCTCCATGAGCTTGGTATGACAGACTTAGTAATTTTCTTATTTTAAAAAGTTTTATTAAGGGGATTGCTGATCTAACTCTTTTTATCAAAAGGATTTCCAAATCTATTTTGATAGTACAAATCTATGTGGATGATATTATTTTTGGATCTTCTAAAAATGATTTATGTATTTATTTTTCAAAGAGTACAAAAAGTGAATTTTAAATGAGTTTAATGGGAGAAGTCAAATATTTTCTTGGATTTCAAGTTTTTCTAAATGAAAATGGTATTATTGTAAATCAAATTAAATATAAAAAGGATATTTTAAAACGTTTTGTTTTGGATAGTAATAAGGAAAGTGATACACCTATGAGTACCACTTGTAAATTGGATGCAGATGAAACTGGGAAACCAGTCGAATTATAGAGGTATGATTGGGAGTTTACTTTATCTTAATGTTAGTCGACCGGATATTATGTTTAGTGTGTGTATGTGTCCAAGATTTCAAGCTAATCTAAAAGAGTCACACTTTCTTACTGTTAAAAGGATTTTTAAATATCTTAAACGTACTACTAATTTAGGATTATTTTATCCAAAAGGAAAATCATTCGATTTAACAAGTTATCCAGATGCCGACTTTGCTTGTTGCAATTTAGATTGGAAGAGCACTTTTGGTACATGTGACTTTCTGGGTAAGTCCTTAGTATCTTGGTGTAGTAAAAAGAAAAATTCTGTTGCATTTTTTATTGATGAAGCATAGTACATAGCTGCTGGTAGTTGTTTTACACAAATTATATGGATGAAACATCCTTTATTGGACTGTGGATATCAATTTAGGCATGTATCTATAAACTGTGATAACACTAGTGTGATCAATATCTCTATGAATCCTATATCTCACTCTAGGACTAAGCACATTGATGTAAGACATCACTTTTTGAGGGATTATTATCAAAAGGGTGATATTAATCTTGAATTTATAGGCACTGGACATCAATTAGATTACATATTCACCAAGCCTTTAAGTTCATATAGGTTATGTTACATTAGATATGAGTTAGGAATGATAAAATTTTCTTAATCCTCGTCGTTAGATAATCTTCACCGTTAGATAAAACTCACCATTAGATAAACCTCACCATTATATAAACATCACTGATAGATAATCCTCACCATTATAACCTCACTGTTAGTGAACCTCACCATTATACCTCACTGTTAGTGGACCTCACCGTTAGGAATCCTCACCGGTATATGTCATCGCTAGTTAGTGCTGTTTTAAAATTCGTGTTTTTTTAGCTGCCAGAATCTATATTATTTGTATTATATTAATTATGTTTTATTTATTTCTAGATTCCTAAATTATAAAACATTAGTCTTAACCTCATTTCAATCCACCTCGAACCCTTTACCTTCAAAACTTAGCTCCCAAACCTACGTTTCTCTCGAACCCTAAACCTTGTGATTCGTAGAATGGAAAGAGTAAAAAGGTCGATAGTCCGAAATGAATATGATACACCGAGTGAAAAGAGGCAGAAAGAAGAATATAAAGGCGGGGGGGATGGCTTCGTTCTTTCCAGGTGGATCTCTCCCCTAGCTCTAGGGTTTCTCCACCCATCCCCCTCCCTCTTCCTCACCTACTCTGGTTCTCATCACGGATGCTCCTTGCATCGGTTATCATGGCGGGTGGTTCTTCGTTCATTGGGTTTTTTTTTATTTTGGATTTCTTTCCTCTCTTTTCTTTCGGTTCTTCCTCCACTGGTGTTCTGTAATGATCTGTTTCTTGCCGTCGATTCGTGTTCCCCAAAGTTTGGTACCATGCTCTTATCGCTGGAACCTTCACACCAAAACCCCACATTGGTTTTACATGAAGGGGATCTGGTGGTTTGGGATCTATTGGTATCGATGTTCGGTGGTTTTCCTATTGTCTCGAACATACATCTCTGCTCTTGCTACCTTTTCCTTGTACTTGAGTCCATTTTTGTCTGGTATGAAGGTGTTTTTGGCGGTTTTGGGATGGTGTTGGTGGTGCGTTCGGCGTCAAGGGCACGTATCAGCGGTGTGGCTCCGGTGCTTGGTCTTGGTAGCTACGTCTCGCGTTTGTTCTCTTCTATTCTTGGGGTTCTTTTAACTTGTTTCTTCTCAGTTTATGAAGGTCCTTCGATCTTGGTGGTGCAGTGAGGCCTCAGATGATGTTTGGCCTGGTGATGTTTCAGATTGGATGATGGTGTACCTTCTGACGGTTTTATTTTGTTATCAGTTCTTTGCAATGTTCTGGTTTTGTTTTCATCTTTGCATCATCAGCAGTTATCGGCGAACGGTTTTGTGTTCGACTCCGTTGTTTTTGGTTTTTATGGTCTTGATTGTTCTGGTTCGTCTCCCTCTCGTTATCTGCTCTGGCTCTAGGTCTCCACCACTCGCTCTGAGGTGGAGTTGTACGGTGGTCTCCCGAGTGCTTTGGGATGTGAGTTCGAGCTGTCTTGCGACTCGTGGTGGTTTCATATTCATTGTCCATGGGAGGATGAAGAGGTTCCTTTCCAGCGATATGATGTTCTATGAAGTTTCGTTGGGGTTGTTTATGGTGGTGATGATGGACTCTGACAGTGATGGGATGTTCGAGGTGGTTGTGGAGTGCTTCAGATCAGCTCTGAAGAAATGTGTTCTCCGGCATACGGTTGTGATGAAGGATTTAGAAAATGATACCGATGATGGGTTGGCATCGACGACAGGCGGTTTCTAGTGGTGATGGTGACCGAGGTCTATTTGGATGATGTCTTCAGTGTCATGTGTGTTTCCCGAGATGGATGGTGACTGAGGCGTGATGATAGTCTGGCTGTATTTTGAATTTCAAAATTTGAAATGGATGTTTTGTTTGGTGGAATTATGGTGTCATGGGTGGCGTTGATGGTGGAGGATGGTTTTCTATGGACTGCCTTGGTTGGAACATAACAACTTCTTCAAGGATTTTGAAATATTATTTTTGTTTGATTTCATGTTTGTTTCTGGCTTTTGAAGTTGGTGGGTTGTGACATCTTTAATCCCATGAATTTTTAATCTGGTTGGATCTTTGTAAAGGTTCACACTTAGCCTTTAAAAGTGTTATTAGAAAATAAAAATATATATTTGGTAGTAAAGGCAGTGGCAGTGGAACAATTCGTGAGAGGAGTGTCTTGAATCCACACGTACTGAATAGAAATATCGTAATCGAGAAGTAACTATGTACAGAATGGCTTATACCTAGAAAATCTTTGATTCTAATGATTTTGGAGGAACAAGGATGGCTCAAATGTTTTGAGAATAAAAATGGTCCCTATTATCCTAAATTGGAAAAGTAATTCTATAATTTTGTTCGTTCTGAGAAATATAAAAGTGAGAATAGAATGGTATTCGTAGTGAATGACAAGATAATATCTTTTTCTTCCATTGAATGGGCTATGTTCTTGAAAGTTACACAAGAGTGTGAGTTTGGATATTTCTCAAAGTTAGTACCTCCCAATAGCAACATTTTTAAGTATCAAATGGCTTTGGAAGAGCTCACTGGAGATGGAACACCATGAAAAGTTGTTGCTACAAAAATGGTTGGAGAAAACTGGTTGCTGTTCAAATTTACCCAGCATGTGTTAAGTCCCAAAAGAGGAGATTTTGCAAATCTCAGATTCCAAGATATATTCTTGTTTTATCTGCTAAGCCATGGTGTCAAAGTAAATTTGTGTTGTCTTCTAATGATTCCAATTAAAGATATGACCAGGCCAAAATCAAAAAAAAATGCTCTATTATTTTCAAAAGCTGGTCTCTTTGATGATCAAGGTAAAAGGTGTGGAAGAGTCTCAAGATGAGATAGTGGTTGTAGGAGACAAATTTTTTATTTCAAAAATAGTTTGTAAGTATATGAAGATTGGATGGAACCCATGGAAAAGGTAATGGGTAAATGATGATGAGAAAATTTATGATAAATTTAATCCTGTTGAGAATCCCAATCAGCCAAGAGATAAGAGAGATCCAGTTCTAGGACCTGATGAGGAAGAACCTCAATACAGTGATGATGATTCTGTGGAGGATACTTATATAGAAGAAGGAGGGGATCCTGATTTTCCTCAAAGGCCAGTTGCTGAAAAGGTATCTTACGGAAAGGCAAGTCCACAAGTGAAGGAATCTGTTCAAGGAGAAAATGTTGAATAAATATCTTTAAATGAAGAAGACCTTCTTCTATTAGATCATAGGGAGACTACTCCATATTCCAATAATAATGTTGATGAATTGCAAGAAGTATCTGAGAATGTAAGTACATGTTTGAGTCTCATTCCTCTGATAGAGAACTCAATTATGCCTCTTGAGGAGATTCTTGAAGTAGACAGACCAGTACCTATTAATGACATACCCCAGCCTGTGAAAATTGGTTTGGATATGAATTTGGTTTTAGATGACTCTTCTAAAGAGGAAGTACCCAATGAGGCTGCTGGTGCTGCTGTAGATATAGTGATGGAGTCATAGGTTGACAGGGAGGAACTTGTAAGGATAGGGTCAGTTTCTATGACCTATGAAGTGGAATATTGGTCTATGGATCTGGGATTAGTTGTATTGGTCCTAGACTATAATGGTTCTGATGATGAGACACCCACTAGAAGACATATTGTGTCTTATAATATTTTCTCAGAGGAAGCTACTGCTCAACCAGTAGCTCCTCTAGCTCTGCCTGAAGACATTGTGAGAAAAGGAGATCTTGAGGCACTGAAATCTGAATTGAAAACCTGTTCTGTTGAAGATCTAAGTAAGATGGAAAGTTCTTTGGTATCTTCTCTATGAATTATTATGTAAAGTGTTGTGAGAGAAGTGATGGATGAAGTAAAAGAATTTAAAAATCAAGTTAAAAGTTTGACAGAGGTTGTTGATTCTTTAAATCAATCTGTTGCTTCATTTGACACCTTCATGAGTTCAAAATCTCAAGTTGATATTGACATCAACTACATTTGAGGTGTTGTGAAACAGTTTGTGGATGTGTTTGAAGATTTTAATAATACCATAAAAACACATGTCATTACTCAGGATTTTGTTGTGAAAATTTTGATAAGTAATTTGACTTAGTCTTTCAAAGAAACAATAGCTTTTACTGTAGCACGTCTTGGTGCATCTAAAGTATCAGTTGATGTGGAATAGTTTAGATCTGTGCTGAAAGAAGAACTTGGTCAAGTTGGTGCCAGTAGCTCATCTGATTCCCAGGTGATTACTACCACCAGGGATATCAGAAAAATCGTCCAATACTATATGAGAGATGCTATTGCAGCTCAGAAGGAAATCAAAGACAAAACAGATTACTATTTTCAGAGAGTGTACACCAAGCATCAGCTAACCAATCATTTCAAGATGTTGTTAGAGAATCTGAAACTACCCCCAGTTACTCAAGCCTTCAAATAACAAGTTAGTAAGATTAGGGAGTTGACCCCTACTTTAGACAAATTTGTGGAGAACAAGGATGATATTAACTCTGCTATGGATAGAGGGGTAGGTATCATCATGTATTTCAGTAATCTCTTACTGCCATTCCGTCATGTGGACTATACAGCTATTATTGTACCACCAGCCCTGCCTGCCTCTGGTCAGTCTGCTTCCACGCCTCAGTTGACTCCAGATCAAGATAACAAAAGTCTTTCTCCTATGATCACACAAATAAGTACCCATTATAGGCCTGACAGTGTTTCAAAAGCTCAACCACCTTTGATCATCACTGGTGTTCCCAAGCCTTCACCTATGCCTACCAAGCCTAAATTCTCTTCTAATAACAAATAAAAATACAAATTACTTATTGAGGAGGTTGATTGATTACTGGCTAGGAAATTTGATAGGAATCTTTGTACTTTTTGTATTTCTTTTGTACTATCTCATATAACTTTGTCATGTGAAATGCAAATGTCTCTTTTCTCTGTTCTTCATTTATGCTCTGAACCATTTTTTCTCTTTTTGCTAATCAAAAAGGGGGAGAAAAATTATAATATGGGGATAAATTACACTAAGGGGGAGAAGATTATAATATGTGTTTTTGGAGAAATAAATATTCTATTTCTTTTTACTCTTATGATTGTCCATAATTTAACTCTGATACATTTGAGAGTTATGATCTGAACACACTGAGATATTCCATTAGATGTATTTTACTCTAATTCATTAAAGGTTATTCTAGATTATAATTCCATAATTTGTGATTATCAAAAAGGGGGAGATTGTTGGACTCACCTGTTTTGATAATCTCAATAATGTTTATATATGCCTTGATAATCCCAAATAATGTCTATCTATATATTAATTATACATTCTAATTATTCCATGATGCTAATGAATTGATATTAATATAAAAATGATCATATCATATCATTGGAATATGTTATTCAATGTTTATTTATGATTATAAATGTTTAACGATGATTAATCGTGATACTAAATCTATCTGGAAATGAAATTCATAGAATAGATACGTTATAAGAATTCGAGTTTTAAAGTCACTGATTCATATAGAGCTTCAGATAAACAGAGGTCACCAATAAACTAAGTCTACTGATAGACAAGGTCACTGATACAAGCTATCGATATAATAAAGATACCGATAGAGGAATCTACCAATAGAG
This sequence comes from Viscum album, assembly GCA_963277665.1. Classification (NCBI taxonomy): domain Eukaryota; kingdom Viridiplantae; phylum Streptophyta; class Magnoliopsida; order Santalales; family Viscaceae; genus Viscum; species Viscum album. The sequence continues at coordinate 183,408,760 of OY728133.1, read as the reverse complement.
AGAGCTACCACTACCGATGTTAACAACTACTGATAGTGAGAAAGCATTACTGACAGAAGTTCACCATTATGAAGAGCTACCACTACACATGGAGCTACTGATACAAGGAGCTACAACTACACATGGAGCTACTGATACAAGGAGATACCGCTACACATAAATCTATCGTTATAGAGATTAACAGCTACCAATGCAAGACCTACCGTTACAAAGAGTAACAGAAACCAATGCAAGACCTACTATTACAAATACACTGCAACAAGTTCACTGACACCAAGAGCTACCGATGGAAACCAGTCACTTTTTATCAAAACTCTATCTCTCTATTTGATTATTAGAAATGGTCATATTTTGTGATTTTAATGCAACTAATATTAATTAATGATGTTTGTTGGATGTCAGGGAACCATACCTCATACCAGCATAAGTATTCACGTATTATGTCTGAAATTAATTAATGATGTTTATTGGATGTGAGGGAATCGTACCTCATACCTATAAAAAGGTAATCATTCCCATTGCTGGAGAAAAAGGAATAAAAGGAATATCGAGCTACTAGAGAACATACGAAGGGATATAGAGAATACACGGAAGTGGGACATAAAGAACGAACCAAGTAGCACATACAAGAAGAACACACGAAGAACTTCAAGAACACTCATACACATCAAGAACAGAAGTTCAAAGATGAGGTTCAAGTGCTGCAAGAAATACTCTCACATTCAATCTGAACACTTGTACTGGAAGTAAAGGAGAAAAATCATGACACTCTTTTTTCTAGAAAACTTCCAAAGAAGGACTCGAAGCTTCATCTTCTTAAATCCAAAGGAGTCTAGAGCTGTATTTACATCACACAAGATCCTTATAAACTCATCTCCATATTATTTCTCTGATGTGATCATTTTTATTACATTACGAGTAGTGTGTGTGCTTCTGTTTGTCTAGACACACACTGGCTCCTATGCTGAACTAGAGGATACTAAAATCCTTACACCAAACTCTCTATACCTTTGTGTATCCCACGTAGAACTGTGGTAAAGGTGTGAGGACCTGGACAACCTGTGTGCTGTTGTTTTTTCCTTCCCAGGTAGAACTGTGGTAGAGGTCTAAGGACTTGGATAATCTATGTACTATTGTAAACCCCAATCCAGGGTGTGGATCGAAGTTTAATATAAAATGTTTGAGAGGACTAAGTCTCATCTTGATACTGAACCTCTTGGTTAAAACTTTTGTGCATCTTATTTTAGTTTAAACTATTTTCAATATTCCGCTGTTAATTACTTTGAAACTCAAATCTATTTTAAAGTAACTTTGATAGATGAACTAGAAAGTGTTTGTAATTATTGCTAGCTAGTAATTTAGTTTCAAAAGATAACTTAATCTTCAAATTAATTTAACTGAGAAATAATCAATCTTTGATAAACTAATTGAACACTTAAAATCTTTATAAATTCACTACATTTTAACTTGTTTTTTGAATTGGGGGGTTTCAATATAAATATTTTAAACAGAAATTTTTAATAGGAACTCAATTAACCCCCCCCCCCCCTCTTGAGTATCCGCTCTGACCAACATTTCCCATACCACTTTGAAACTTTTGAAAGGAATTAACATTTTAAAAACATTCATGTCCATATAAATACATCTTTAAAAACCATTTTGAAAACATGGAAATTAATGAGAATGATTTAGAAGAATAAATATTTAAAACATTTAAAATGATGTTTTAGTAAAAAAGTACCTTATTAAGATCATATTGAAATTTCTTTTATGAAACATGGACATGGATGATAAATATGTCCCCAAAAATACTTACACATAAACAATCTTAGATAATAATGAGATTGAGGAATTAACCCTTACCTTGTACTTTCCTTTAGTAGAGGGTATGTTTAAACTCCTGTATAAAGACTGTATTTTGTTATTAAATTATACCAGAACCATATTAATATTTATTATATCATACATGATTCATTTATTACATTAAAATACCCAGTTAATAATATTTTCCATGTTAAATTGACATTTCGGGTAATAATCGCTTTCTTTATCGTTCCTGTTTTAACTTGTTACTCTTGATTGTATCACTTAGATCATGATTTAAATACTTATAGAATATAAAACATGATTTATATATCATAGATATTTATAATATAAATATGTATAATAGACATATATATGAAATGTAAAACACCGTTTATGGAGACGGTAGGTCGTACGTCCTCATAAACATTGTTTTCGTTTTCATATCGTATTGAATGGAACTAAGTGAATAAGATATATGTAAGTACATAAAGATATATATATATATATATATATATATATATATATCTCCAGTATCTTTATTATTTAATATATTACATACTTATTAATGATATATATTTTTATAATCATCATTGAATGGTGAATGTGGAAATGAATCTCATCGCATTGTGGATACGGAAATCCATACGTACGTGCGAGCGAAAATATCATTATATTGATGGTGAAATAGTATGTAATTGGATTTTATATCATATATAAATATTAATTAACATGTTATATTTATTATTTAGATCATTTTTACTCATTATTATACCCATCCAAATAATGAAGTGTTTGAATAACACACTACACCACGATGTGGAGATGGTAAGCTGTAGGCACGCACGTATGGTGAATTTGTCATTTATTGGATGGATAGAATAACGAATATGGTTGTACCATATTTATAATAACAACACATTATATATAATATAGTGGATTTATTATTTTATAATGAAAACAACAAGGAAATTGGAAGTTGAAGAAGAAAAGAACTTGGAAGAGGTGATGAAATATTTACCTCTTCATCAGGTTCTTCCTTTTGATTTAATCAAAATTGATCCTTAGGTTGGATTTATAACAAAAGGAAGGCCTCTAGTATGAATGGATGAATTTTTGGAGGATATATGGGCAGGATTTGGCCGATCCAAATGGCTTTGAAGGTGTGAATTTGAGAAAAGGGGAAGTGCCCATTTATAAGAGTGGTGAGGAACACCTTAGGAAAATATTGAAATATTATTTTATAATAAAATAATTTTAGGTATCTAATGACTCAAAAATTAATTATTTAAAGTATAAGGTGGTTATTGGTCGAAAACCACTCAATAAATAGGTTTTATATAGGTTTGGGTCACTATATTATCCTTATCTTTTAGATTTAACTCTTAGTTAAATAGTTTGACATTTACCATGTCTCTTTGTATTTTTATATTATATGGTTAATAAACGTACTATAATCTTTCAAGATAAACTCAATTGGTTAATTAATTACATATATAATATTATTTCATCCATTTGGAAGAAACTTAGACTTTTAGGAATAGAATATCAATTAATAATATAATATTTTAAAAAAAACTCTATTGTGTCAATTTTGACACTATTTAGTATTTAATTTTTTTGGAATCCATAAAAACTTTATCACTTCAAATAAAATTAATTTAACCAATAATAACATGTCATATTAACCTATAAAATTAGTTAAATTCATCATAAGTATCAATTTATATTTATTTGGATATTTATAATATCAATTAGTTTAATATTTCATTAAAAAGGTAATTACTGCATCATCATTGTGTCATAAATAAATTAAATTTTTTTATATCTAAAAATTATAAATAAAGTACCATTATGTAGGAAATAATTTTATATTTCTAATTAATATTTATAGTCAAATAGATCGATTATATAACCACATATAAAAATTGTTTACTAAAAGATACATGCATTTGTTATTTTGGTCTTTACTTTAGATTAATTAATGTAAAATGTCATTATCACACCCAAGTGGCTCCATGGGGTCCCAAAATCAACCTAAGGATTCCCATGTTCTGAAATGAACCATCCAATAGGAATAAGACACAAGTTAGGGTAATTTAATCTTATTATAATATTATTTTTTTACCCTTATTTACCGGATTTACCCTTTAACCATGGTAAATAAAATATTTACCGAAATAATTATTCATAATCTCTAAAAATAAAAGTTGCCTATTTACACAATTTGGAACTAATGATTCCAAATATGGAATCCATTTCTATAAATTCAAAACACTGAAGTGGCAGAAATTAATTTAAAATGTATTCTTGTTCTCAAAACAAACAGCGTGTTTTTAAGAAATAATAACTATCAAAAGATCGACACTTTTTTATGTTTAGTTTAAAAGTGAAATTTCACAAAATGACCTAAATTATATTAAATGATAAAAATATAATATAATTATACTTTAAAACCACTCAAATTTATAATTTAACACTATAAATTTTTTCAATTAAAAAATTTGTTTTTAATTAAAATTTAGTACTATTCATCAAAAATTGAAAGTTTTCAGAAAAGTACCAAAACATCACCCTAACCTAATTTAGATATTCTAAATTCAAAAATGAAGTCCATTTAGAAAAATAATATTTATAAAATTTCAAAAAGTGGGTATTACTATTCATAACGGATAGTTTGATTGGTCACGGTTTGTTAGAATCTCGAAGTTGCGTACAATGCAAGCTATTGCATTATTTTAATGAGATAACATAATATGAAATCTTGGAGTGTTACATCAACTTATTGATCCGAGGGAAATCTAGTCAATTAATTTGGAAATAAAATAATATATTCTTAAATAATTGGTATGTATTCTATTCTCAAAACCTTTTTCTACTTTTTTATATTTCATTTTATTTGTTTCCTCCCCAATAAAATTATTAAGATGAGATACTAGGGGTGGTTCCTAACATAATTCAGGTAATTAAATATTTCCTATAAAGACAAATAATTTCATACTTTCATTAATATTTTTAACTTATTTATCCCTAAAATAAATCTTTTCTTTATAATTATTGTTAAATATATCCATAAAATTACATCAAAATCCACTATAGGTATGATAATTATATTTTTAAATATATAACACCCATGAATTATAATTTTAAATCACTTGTATCTCTATTTATTTAAACAAAGTAAAACTTAGTGTTTTGATTGATAAATCATTCCTTAATTTTTTAAAGGATGATTAAATATTCTTTACAAATATTCATAATATTAAAGAGAGTATAGATCCAAAATCAAAAAATATATTATCTAAAACTGAGTGTATAATAAAAGTACCTACTATAAAATTATTTTGACCTTGAATATCATTTATTGTAATTAAAAAAATCTACCTTTATCTATGGTACTCTTCAGTTGTAGATTCCCTTAGTTCTTATGGAATTTATATGAGTAATGCCCCATATCATTTCAGTTGATGCAATACACATTGATGGTGTCTCTCTTACCCTTGAATTCATGAGCTTGATGAAATTTTTCGTATAATTTAAACCATAAACCCAATAATTTTAAGATATATTATGGACTTTTCTTCCAACATTTACTATCTATATAGGTAACTCCAATTTTCCTTTCTTTTCCTTTCTAACAGTTCTTTACATATAGTGATCATCCATCCTATAATGACCCATACTTTACATACAAATATATTAATTAAAAATTGAAGAATATTCATTAAGAAAATATAACGAAACCCCAGCAAGTCCATGTAGGTTTACTATCTTTAGAAATTAGGAATCATAAACAACTGGTTAATAAGACATATACATTGTCTCTTGCTTATTCCTACATAACTAGATCCCTTTTTAAAATATCTTACTCTGTACCCTTTTTCATGACCTCAGCAAAAGAAACATAAGAATGGGTGAGATATGGTGCTTATTAATGGTACACATGTATATATCAATCATATTATAATCATAACACATAAGAACATATCATTTGAAAATATTATCATGCATATACAAGATCATGATATCATGCCCTGGGATAAATCATAAAATTTCATAAGAATCAATGAAAATAATCTAAAAATTCATAACATAAGAAATAAAATTTTGTAGAATACACATAATCATATAAAATAATTTCATATTAGTCAAGTTCCATTACCCATACCATCATAGTGTCCAAAGTACATTACTGAACCGAGCCCACTCCTCATTCCAACCCTGTATTATTGAACTGAAATCATTTCCCAATATAGACATATCTATCCCATGATATATAAATCTTTACCCAATGCATTGGATCAAGATATATGTCCCACCCATCTCATAATTAAATCATTTTTATGTGTGGAACAAAAACATAAATAATTCATCATAGCATAACCTAAGGAATAAAATGGGTTTCTTAAACATCATTCCAACATAAGATAATCCATGTAAAACAAATAGATTTCATAAATATCATTCCATAAATAAACACAATCAAACCATAATAATAATAGGGATATTATACTTGAAACATAACCCTATTAAATAATTCCATATTATATGAAAAATAATTTTTATTGAACACTTGAAATTAATTCTTGAGGAAAACATCCTTTCTTCTTCAAAAACATTATCTCTTCTCAAAATACAACACAATTTTAAAAGAAAATAATTTATCTGAAAATAATAATGAAATATTGTAAAGTAATCTCCATGGAAATATGGTTTTATTAAAATTTAAAAAATCCTTCATGTTGTATAAGTTAAAAGAAAACATTATTCTCTTACTTTTGTCGGATAATTCAAAAATTACCTCATATCAAAAAACGACAAAAGATTTATTTCATACCATTTAATAAAAATTCAAAAATTGACTAAAATTGAATTTAAACAATTTTATAAGGATAAAAATAATTTTTTGAATATATATTTAGGAAACATTGACATGGATGATTAAAATACCACAGTATATACTTACGTATAAACAATCTCGGATAATAATGAAATTGTGAAATTATCCCTTACCTTCGGTATGATATCCTTTTTATATATCCAAACCTACCATATAATGATTTAAATAATTTAATTTTCTTACTATATAATAATACTAATTTTTATGATATCATATATGATCATATTATCATATGTTTGTTAAGATTTCATTATTACTCGTTATTCGGGTATAAACAGCTTCATTTTATTATGCATGTTTTATCCAATAAGTTATGATTATTATTAATAGGTTATATTTATATAATTTCCATAATTATATTAATATAATATATATCATATTCATTCATTCTATAAATTTATTCTTTAATGTATATCATGTATAATGAATCACATCGTATTGTAGAGACGGTAGATCATACGTACGCACAAGTGATGATGTTATTCCTTTAATTATGAAATGGTATGGAAATGGATGTTATATATATTGTTTAAGAATAAATATATTGTTATAATAATAACATCTAGTTATTATTTTCATTATTATACCCATCCATGTAATGTGGTGGTGAAAAATGGATTACACCATGGCATAGAGACGGTAAGTCGTGCGTACGCACGCATGATGATTTAGTTTTTCATAGGCTGGATAGAAGGTGGAATAAATTTGTTCCATAACCATAATAACATCTCAGTATATATTTGATACTGGAATTATTAATTAATATTGGAAACAACAAAGTAAGATTAAGTAGAAGAAGAAATGATCTCGAGAGAGTCGGTAAAGGAGATTACCTCTTCTTTGGTGTGCTCCCTCTAGATCTCCTCTTAAAGGCACTAAAGTTGGTATTTTGAGAAGACCAGAACATCTTTTATGTGACTGGTGAATTTAATAAGGTAAATTTTTAGGGTATTGATTAACTTGAGGTATCAATGAGTTATGAATAAATGAGGGAGGAGGTTCCCTTTTACAGTTGAGGTTGGGGGAACCTTTAAAATTTCCAAATATATTAATTTATAATAAATTCAAACCACATAAAAAACTTCCAAAAAGTATTAGTTTAGAATATTAGATGATATAAGGTTTTAATATCATAAAATAATAATTTTTAGGCAATTTTTTATGTCTATTGGAACCATATAATTTTCATTTAACACTTAGTTATTTTATCTAATTTTAAAACTAAGGTAACAAATATTTCAATTTTAAAAAGGTGAAATATTTAATTATTTTATGTAAATTATACCATAACTAAATAATTTAGAAAATTTTAAACCATTTCATAATTATTATATATTTTCATAATATATATATTATTTTTAAATAATTTAATAATACATTATTTTGATAAACAATCAATAGTGTCAATTTGGATACTAAAAAATTATTTGATTATTAAAAAAAATAATATAACAACTTAACTTCAGAAAAAATGTTGTATTATATTCATAATAGGTCAAGGTAATCTATAAAATTATTTGGATAAATTAAATGTCCAAAATTATATTTATTTTAATATTTTTAATATCATTTATTTAGTATCTCCATTAATAAAATAATTACAACATCAATTTTTTGTAATAATTTAGCATACCTATTTGTTGATTGAGAAATAAAAATAAAATTCTACCATAAAGATAAATTATATATATTTCATAAGAATACTTATAGTTGAATATATCTTCTGAAAATACTATATTAAAAATGTTATATTTATTAAAACATGAATGTGACAACTTTAATATCAATTTAAATAAAATATTATAAGTGTCGTAATCTTTTCTATATGGATTCACATGATCAACAACTCGACTCTTGGATGAATATGGTTGATATATACTTCAACAATAATATTTTTCAAATGTTATTTTCTTTTAATGGTTATTATCATTTTAATAAAAATTATTTTATTTATTTCTCTTCAATAAAATAATTTCTTCATCGTTAATATATAAGCTATTAAGGTAATTATTTATTTCCTAAAAATTATAAATAAATTTCCATGATAAATAAAAAAATATTTTATTTAAAATGATTATTTATAGTCTAATTTATCTTTTGTATAACCTTATATTATAAATGATAACGTTATTAAAATTTGAGTAAGATATATTTAACTTTCCTATAAATAAAATAAATTAAATGTCCTAATTTCATCCAAGTTGCTTCTAAAGGATACCAATTTGACCCAAGGATGATTTAGGTCAAAAAACTCATCCAATTCTTTTAGTACAAGTTTTAGGGTAATATTATAACATTATTTGTATCCTTAATTACCTGATTTACCCTTTTACTATATTAATTTAAAATTATGGAAGATACTATTCATTATGCCAAAAAATAAAAGAAACATATTTATATTATTTTGACATAATTATTCAAAATATAGAATTCATTTTTTCAAAATTTAAAACACAAAAGTTGTAGTAATTAATTTAAAATTCATCTCATTGTCGGAAAGAGAAAATTGGTTTTAAAAGTTAAAATGGTGCAAAAGATTGAAATGTTTTTACATCTGATTTCAGTGTAAAATTAATGAAAATGACCTAAATTATATTAATTTATAAAAATATAATATATGTAAACTTTAAAACCATTAAATAATATAATTTAACCATAAAAAATATTTTTATAGAAAAAGTTCTGTACAATTAAAATTTAGTATATTTTTACTATTCATAAAAATTTGAAAGTTATCGGAAAAATATCAAAAATTCATCTAAATTAAATTTTTATATACTTATTAAAAATAATAAGTTTATTATGTCATATAAAAATTATTAATGTTTAAAATTTTTAATTTAAAAAGGGTTCTCTATTAAAAGGAAGTATAATTACCCTTTTGAAAAAATAGTGGTTTTTATACATAAAATAGGGGTTTTTCACAACCTATGACTAATTTATCTGTTGGGTGAATGTCAAAAATATTTTATTAAATATATAACATATATTTTTCATTAATTTTATTTAATAATTTTAATTCACTTAATTTATTAATATAAAAAAATATGAATATTTTCTTTACATTTAATTGGTTTATATTTTTCATAAATAATTGGTAGCCAACGAATTCACCCTACATTTTCATAAGTTAGTTATTTATTTCTTCTATCCTAACAGTTAAGTTAAAATAGTTATTTTACACCAAGGTAATCTCACAATTCATTTAAACTCACAATTGTGTACAATAAAATATATTGAAAATTTGAAATTATTTAAAGAAAATATTCCATAAAAACATCTGTCAGTTACATTATACCCCCTTTAAACTGAATTTCACCATCAAAATTTATCACTTGGATACAAAGAGATGAGGATACCTTTGCCTCATCACAACCTAAAGTTCTCATGTAGCTTCCTCATATTGGTGGTTCCACCATAAAACATTAACCAAGCGAGTGGTCGTATTTCACAGAATTACTTCTCTATGATCGAGAATCTCTATTAGTTGTTCTTCATAAGAAAGATCATACTCCAGAAGTATGAATTCAGAGTTTATTACATTTGAAAGATCAGGTATGTACTTTCTCATGAGAGATGCATGGAACACATCATGAATTTCAGAGAGATTTGGTGGAAGCGATGATCGGTAAACTACATTCCCAACATGATCCATAATTTCAAAAGGACCAATATACCTATGTATCATCTTTCCGTTTTTTCTAAGTCTTATTACTCTCTTCCATGGATATATTTATAAAAACACCATGTCACCCACTTTAGACTCTAGGTCTTTTCATTGGTTTCCATCATAAATTTTTTATTATCTTTGAGATTCTCTTATGTGTTGTTGAATAGTTATAACCTTCTCTTCCATTTCATCAATAAGATCTAGTCCTAATAGCTTTATTTCCTCGACTTCATCCCAAAAATTTTGAGTTCTACACTTCTTTCCATATAATTCTTTATAAGTATCCATCTAAATACTGGAGTGAAAGCTATTGTTGAAAAAAAATTCCACCAAAGGTAGGTGTTGATTCCAATCACCTTTAAAATCCATAGAGAAATCTCTCAACATATCTTCTAGAGTTTGAATTTTCCTCTCAAATAGACCATCTATCTAAGGATGATAATTAGTGCTTAAACTTAACTCTGTATCCAAATCCTGCTGAATACTTCACAAGAAATTCAAGTTAAACATCGTATCCTAGTCATATATAATGGAAAGTGGTACTCCATGAAATCTTACGACTTCCTTTATATATATCATAGAAAGGTAATCAAAATATAAATCATATCTAATATAAATGAAGTGTTCCAACTTTATAAGGTGATCAACTATAATCCATATAGCATTATGGCCTTTAGATGTTTTGGTAAGTTTGACGATAAATTCCATAGTGATGTTTTCCCATTTCCATTATGAAATGGGTAAGGGTTATAACATCTCTTTAGACTTATGTCTCTCAGTCTTAAATTACTAAAAAACCAGCACTAAGAGACATATTCAACAACATATCTTTTCATGCCATCTCACCAGAAATACTATTTCAAGTCCCTTTACATCTTCGTGCTTCCAGGATGAATATATAATTAAGAACTATGAGCCTCAATGAATAGTTCATTCTTTAATTATGATATGGGGGGAATACAAATATGGTTTTTGAACCTTATTATTCCCTCACAATCAAGGTTGAATTTAGGAACATTTCTCACCTTATTTTGTAGAACCACATATTGCTTCTATGACTCCTTAATCTTAACTCATCTATATGGTTGAAAATTCATTTGAGAAAGATAATGTTTATACACTTCCATTAAAATTTCATGATCCATCCTTCAAAAATCCAAAAATATTGGATCTTTTGTGATCCTCATCATGCATAGGCTAGCAAGGTCCTTTCAACTCAAAGCATCTGCCACCTTGTTCACTTTCCTATGGTGGTAATTTATTGAGAAGTTGTAATCTTTAATCAACTTCAACTATATTATTTGTCACATATTGAACTCCTTTTTCATGAAAATATACTTTAAACTTTTATTATTAGTATAAATATAAAATCTTTCATAATAGAGATAATTCCTCCATATCTTTAATGAAAATATTACCGTAAGTAACTCCAAATAATGAGTTGGGTGACTTTTCTAATAGATTTTCAATTTTCATGAGTCATAACATATCACCATATCATTTTTCATGAGGACACATCCTATACCATTCTTTTATTCATCACTATAGATCACACACCTTTCTTCACTACAAGGCAGTGTGATCATAGGTGCACTGGCTAACCGTCTTTTTAGTTCTTTGAAATTAAATTCATATCCCTCTGTCTACATGAACTTAAATCCATTCAAATTCAACATGGATAGTGGATTATATATTGAGGAAAAATCATGCAAAAAATGTCCATAATATCTAAACAAACCAAGAAAACTTTGGATCTTAGTTACCGTTGTTGGTCTAGGACAACTTTCAATGACTTCTGTTTTTGCTGGATCCATAGATATCACCTCTCTTGAGATTATGTGACCCAAAAATGAAATTTAATAAAGAGAAAATTAACACTTGGTAAATTTTTCATAAATCTTGTAACACCCCAAGATTGCATATTATGTTATCTTATTAAAGTAATTCAATAGCTTGCACTACACGCAACACCGAGTTCGAGCGCACCACAGCTTACTAAACTAACCGTTTAAAAAGCGGTTATGAACATTATTAATTGAATTTTTAATATTATATACTCTATATAATTTTAAAATCCATATTATGTGTTTCTTTGACATAATATAAGAAGAAATTGATTTTTTCAGATAAAATAAGAATTTTTCAAAAAATGCAATTTTACCGCCTTTTAAGGGAGAAACCTTTTTAAAATAAATATTTGAAACTTATATATATTCAATTTAATGAAATTAAATTATTCTTTAGAATCAGGACATAAAAATTTTGTTTGGATAAATTTTTGGTACTTTTCTGATAACTTTCATATTTTGATGAATAGTGAAAAATACTATGTTTTAATTGAAAACTAATTTTTTAATCGAAATAATTTATAGTGGTAAATTATGTAATTTATTGGTTTGTAAGTATAATTAGATTATATTTTTATCATTTAATACAATGTAGGTCATTATAAGTTATTTCACATTTAAATTTGATATAAACACGTGTCAATCTTTTGATAGTTTTTTCTTTTAAAACCCCGCTTTTGGGTTTTGACAATGAGAATTAATTTTAAATTTATAAAAGCAGTGTCTATGTTTTGAATTTGGTAAAATAGACTTCTTTTTTGAATTCGGAATATCAAAATTATCTTAGGGAAAATTTTTGGTATTTTTCTTAACACTTTCAATTTTTGGTGAATAGTGAAAAACACTACGTTATTATTTAAAACCGACATTTTATTTTAATAATTAGTTATTTTATTTTAATTTATTTTAAGTAAAATTATCTATATAATACCTATATAATTTCAATGTAATTCATTGGAGTCATTTTATAATAATTTTAGATATATAAAATTTTATCAAACTTTTTACCGTCTTTTACCCACCTCCTAGGAGCATTTGCTAATCTGCATAAAACTTAATTTTACCGCTTTTTTGAGTTTAATTTCAAAAATCTGAAAGGCATGGTTAATATAAGTATGTAAAATGTGGTTAAATAAGATGAAAATAATTTTTGGTGAATAGTAACTTTTGACTTTTATTTACTTTGGTTAAAAGTAAATAGGTTAATTAAGGGTAAAAATGATATCATAATTACCCAAAACCATGTCCTAATTCTATTGGATAAGTAAACTTATACCAAAAACAACATTAATAATAGAATATGATCCCTTTTGTCCACTTGGATAAGATGAGGACATTTATTATTATTTTATTTAAAGAAGAGTTAAAAGAGTTAAATTCAAAGTTTAATAACTAAACCATTTTTAATATAGGTTTATAAATAAGATAAATTCGACTATAAATATTAATTATAAATATAACAGTATTTCCTACATCATGGTATTTTATTTATAATTTTTAGACATTAAATAATTAAATTTAGTTATGACACAATGATGATGCAGTAATTACCTTATTAATGAAAGAATAAAGTAAATGGTATTATAAATATTAACATAAATATAATTTCAAAGTTTTTATGACATACAAGAATTTTATAGGTGAATATGACATGTTAGGGTGGATTCAATATTTTTTTTTGAAATAATCAAGTTGTGATGACTTTCACAAAAACCAAATTCTAAATAGTGTCAAAACTGACATAAATGAGTTCTTAAAAAAAATATTATATTATTAAATTATATAATAGCCCTAAAAATATAAGGATCTACCGAATAACATATATAATGATAGGTATGTCATTAAATAACCACTTGAGGTTCTCTTTACTTGTTATTGTAAGTTTATTAACCATATAATATAAAAATACAAAGAGACATTGTAAATGTCAAACTATTTAACTAAGAGTTAAATCTAAAATATAATGTTAATATGATGACCTAAACCTCTCTAAAACCTATTGGTTGAGATTTTTTCGACCCATACCCACCTTATCCTTTAAATAATTCATTTTTGAGCCATTAAAAACTGAAAATGATTTTATTATAAAATAATATTTCAAGCTTTTCCTAAAGTGACCCTCACCTCTCTTATAAAAGGGAAATTCTCCTTCTCTTAATTTCACAACTCCAGAGCCTTTTGGCTCGGCCAAACCTTGACCAAATATCCTCCAAACTTTCCTCTATTTATCCTAGAGGCATTCCTTTGTCCATAAAGCGAACCTAAAAAGCCCTTTTGATCAAATCAAAAGGAAGAACCAGAAGAAGAGGAAAATATTTCGTCACCTCTTTCAAGTTCTTTTCTTCTTCCACTTCCTCTTTCTTTGTTGTTTCCATTATAAAATAATAACTCAAATATCTTCTATATATTTTTATTTTATTATAAAAATGGTACAACCATATTAATTATTCTATCCATCCAATAAATGACGAAGTCACCATACGTGCGTACGTACGGATTACCATCCCCCCGTCGTAGTGTAGTTTGTTATTCAAACACTTCATTATTTGGATGGGTATAATAATGAGTATACCTGATGTAAATAATAAATATAACATGTTAATTATTCTGTATATATGATATACCATCCAATAACATATGATTTCACCATCAATATAATGATATTTTCTCTTGTTCATATGTACGGATTACCGTCTCCATGACGCAATGAGATTCATTTCCACGTTCACCATTCAATGATGATTATAAAATATATATCATTAATAAGTATATAATATATGGCATAATAATTCTAATGGAGATATATATGTGTGTGTGTGTGTGTGTGTGTGTATTTTTTTGTGTGTTTGTGTGTGTGTGTGCATACTTACATATATCATATTCACTTAGTTATTTTCAATATGATATGAAAACAGAAACAACGTTTATGCGTACGTACGGCCTACCGTATCCATAAATGGTGTTTTCAATTTCATATATATGTCTATTATACATATTTATATTCTAAATATATATGATATATAAATCATGTTTTATATTCTGGAAGTATTTAAATCATGATCTAAGTGATACAATCAAGAGTAACAAGTTAAAACATATATGATAAAGAAAGCGATTAATACTCGAAATGTTAATTTAACATGGAAATTATTATTAAATTGGTAGTATAAAGTCATAAACTAATCATGTATGATATAATAAATATTAATATGGTTCTGGTAAAATTTAATAACAGACTACGGTCTTCAAACAAGAGGTTAAGTGTACCCTCGACTAAAGGAAAGTGCAAGGTAAGGGTTAATTTATCAATCTCTTTATTATCTGAGGTTGTTTTTACTTAAGTATCTTCTAGGAAATATTTATTATCCATGTCTTTGTTTCATTTAAGAGTTTTCAAATGGATTATTGTAAGGTACTTTATTTTACTAAAACATCATTTTAAATGTTTTAAATATTTATTCTTCTAAATCATTCTCATTAATGTCCATGTTTTCAAATGGTTTTTAAGGATTTATTTATATGGACATGAATTTTTTTAAAATGTTAATTCCTTTAAAAAGTTTTAAAGTGGTATGGGACACTTTTATTCAAAAATGTCTTTAAATTTATTCCTTTATAAATTGTGTTACTTTTAAAGGTTTTCATGAAAAAGGGATATTTCTCTCAAAGAGTTTTACAAATCATTTTCATCCATGTCAACATCCTTTGATGGATTTTAAACTTGTTTGAAGTTGATTTATTGTGATTCAAATATTTCATATTTTATTGAAGGTTTTGTGATATTTTTGATTGTGGATGTGTTATTTTTATACCATTAATGGTTTATGTATAAAGTATTGACATTTCGTATGCTAGTTTTAATACGAATGTTTATGTTATGTTTAAACCTTTTCATATGAGGAATGCATTGGACTTAGTAAGTGATGGGTGGATCCCACTATAGCTCATTGATGCATCGGTAGGTCTCATGAGACAAACTAGTGTCTTGGTACAGGGCCTTAACAAAATCTTATTTCTAGTCTTGGCACAAGGCCTTAACTATGTGGTTATGAAGTCTAGTATTATGAAATCCATCATTATGAAAGTGGCTATTGATATTTCATGTGATTATTCGACTAGTAGAATATCTATGTGAATAAGTAAATGGAATTATTTGATTTTATCTTTTCCATATTATGATGAGTTTTAAGTTTAAAAGAATTTTGTTTTAGTCTTATACATTTCCTTAAATGTTTATGCTTATTTATGAAAGTTTTCTCTATATTGTTATCCTTAATGAGTATCTGTGCTCACCCCTTTCTATGTTTTATTTTTCCCAGAATGGGAAGAAGTATTGTATGATTAACCTGCAGGGATAGGATAAGGGATATTAATGTGTTAAAAAGGGGACAATGTTGTTTTTGTTTGTCATTTTAAAATTTAATGTAAAGTTCATATATGTAATCTATTTTCCAAGACTATTAAACTGATCAGTCCTTCGGGACTTGATTCCTTGTAATCATGACAATGTATTAAAATAATACACCGGATCTGGGTAACTAGGGTCGGGGCGTTACAGTTGTTATCAGAGTAAGTTTAGAAATATTATTGGAAGCTAGATTTAGATAAACTCTGATTAAAGCACATTACCCTAAGATTGACTTTGAGGATTAGAATAGAAGAACTTCCTAGAATTTTGGTACAATAGAGATTTTTTGAGTTTTCCAAGAAATACATCTTTGTCTGAATACAAGCAGGTAGATTTGGCTCTAGAACAGATGTACCTAAGTATAAAACCCGAAAACACCACTTTGAGCTATACTCGAATGGGAACTGGTGCATGACAATAGACCTTGCTACACTCTTGGTTATGGTACTCCTGGAGGATATGCTTAGGATAATTCATATTTTAATTACAAGCCATTATGAAGGATTTATGAGTAAACACTTCCTCAAAGAAAACATTTTATGATTATAGATTATATGTATAATATTTTCAATTTACATTAATAATTTTACAAGTTTGGAATTATGCATTGTGATTCATAAACTAACCTGGTGTATGCCATTGTTTTGAAATGGAACCTAGTAGAAGGAATGAGAATTCTAGCAATACGAATGATCGAAAGATTAAGAAAAATCATATCTTTCATGGAATTAAGCCAAATTTCAAAAAGGAAATAGTCTCCCACGTATTCTCATCATATGAAGAAAAATTATCATCTGAAAATAAGATAAGTAAAGAATTCTCTAAGTATTATGGATTTAAAGGGAATCAAGAGAAGAAAAGGATGCAAGAGTGAAAGATGGATAAATGAAATATGGGAAAGAAGGATTTTCCCATATGTGATAACTGTGGAAAGAATCACATTGGTAAATTGTTGAAGGTAATAGGAGTTTTTTATAAGTGTGGAGAAAAAGGACACCATGTACATGATTTAAGGGATTAAAAATAGGATTCAAATGTATAATTCTTCATCTTCAAGGAGTTGGGACACTATGAGAATCAATGTCTAAATCAGCAGAGTATGCCCCAAATGATGCTATTGGATAATAATCAAGTTATGATACTACCACAGTTGAAGAGGAATGACTAGTGTTATTATGTTTTTATTACAGAATTATTTCATTTGAGTGTCGTATCAATGATGTACTGGTTATATGAATTATGGAAATAAATAAGGATTGTACTATAGTACTATTTCATTAAGGATATGAGATTGTATGGTACCAAGTAAAGTGATATAGATTCAGGTTAAACTTTTTGTAAAATACATATTCTAATGAAAGGTAAACTGTAATATGGTCCTGATACTAAGTTAGTGATTTTGGAATAAGAGATACTTGATTTGGATAAATTATATTAGATATTATTGAATACATTGAAACTGATTAATGATTTGTATATTCCATCATGTTGGAGTTTACAACATTTTTTGATATAAGGAGTATATCTAGTATTCTATAAGGAATAAGGGAATATGAATGTAATCAATAAGGTTTTATGGTAATTCAGGCTGTTACCGTGTTTTAAAATCATACATGATGAAGTTATTCACATGTTATTAGGTGGAAAAAAAGTCTTCATTGTGTTTACATTACTTATAAATTTTGGACTATGAGTCTGGAAAGAAGTATTTGGGATAAGTATATAGGTTGTAATGGATTAAGTTTGACATTGGATATTATTCTTAAGTTTAAATCATTTCTTATGATTAGTTTTGGATTGTTATGAAAAGGACAACCCGGAGGTCAGGCGACAACCCGTCACGTCCAGAAAGGCCATGAGACTTGAACCCGCAACTGAAGGGAGATAATGGCGCATCACCTACCACTGAAATACATGATGTCCTGGTTTGTATAATTTAGTTTTTTTAAATATTATGACAAATGAATTATAAATTAATTATTTTTGAAGCCCTATACGATTAGGATAAATAGAATATTTTTGAATTCTATTATCTTTTGGAGTGAAAGATGAATTTTTGGTAGGAATTAGTTGAAGGATGAAAAACTACTTGTCAATTATATTTTTTTTCTCTTATGCTATGATGAAATTAACTCATAAACAACAGATAAAATATCTCAATACAAAAATGTGTTATCCTAATACCTTATTTTTTGTTGAACTGATGATATTTTAACTCATCATAGATCGATGGATTTGAGGCCCTCAATTGTACACTTGTTTGTGAATGATGACCTCAATCACTCCCTATAAATATTTAAATTTTCATCCAATTTTTTGTCTCTAATTTCCACCAATGTTCTCCTAATCGAGATCATAATTTTTTGGTGACGTTTTCATTCCATTTCCCTCTTATTAAGACTAAGTTTTATTAACCCAATTTCTGTTGTGGGTTTTCCACAATGGTATTTTTATATTTTTATCCTTTTATTTTCGAAGAAAATTTTCAAATTGCGAGAATGAAATTTATTGAAATAATGGATAATGTAACACCCCAAGATTTCATATTACGTTGTCTCATTAAAATAATTCAATACCTTGCATTGCACGAAACTTCTATATTTTAACACACCATGACCAATCAAACTACCCGTTATGAATAGTAATACCAACTTTCTGAAATTTTATAAATTTTATTTTTCAAAATGGACTTCATTTTTGAATTCGGAATATTTAAATTAGCTTAGGGTTAAGCTTTGGTACTTTTCTGAAAACTTTCAATTTTTGATGAATAATACTAAATTTTAATTAAAAAAAACTTTTTTATCGAAATAATTTATATTGCTAAATTATAAATTTGAGTGGTTTTAAAGTATAATTAGATTATATTTTTATCATTTAATATAATTTAGGTCATTTTGTGTAATTTCACATTTAAACTAAACATAAACAAGTGTCAATCTTTTGATAGTTATTATTTCTTAAAAACACACTTTTTTTTACAACGGGAATTAATTTTAAATTAATTTATTCCACTACTATGTTTTGAATTTTGGAAAATGAATTCCATATTTGGAATCATGAGGTCCAAATTGTGTAAATAGGTAACTTTTATTTTTAGACAATATGAATAATTACTCGGTAAATATTTTATTTACCATGGTTAAAGGGTAAATCCGGTAAATAAGGGTAAAAAACTAATATTATAATAATATTAAATTACCCTAACATATATCTCATTTCTATTGGTTGATACATGTCTGACCATGGGCATCCTTGGGTTGATTTTGGGTCCCCACGGAGCTACTTGGGAGTGATAATGACATTTTACATTAATTAATCTAAAGTAAAGACAAAAATAAAAAAACCATGTATCTTTTAGTAAAACATTTTTATATGGGGTTATATAATTGAAATCTTCAACTATAAATATTAATTATAAATATAAAAAGATTTCATACACAATTAGATTTTATTTATAATTTTTATACTTTAAATAATTTAATTTATTAATGACACAATGATGATGCAGTAATTATCTTATTAATGAAATATTAAAATAATTGATATTATAAATATGTAATAAATGTAAATTCTGATTTTGGATGAATTAAAATAATTTTATAGGTTAATATGACATGTAATAATTGGTTAAATAAATTGTATTCTAAGTGATAAAGTTTTTATGGCTTTCAAAAAAATCAAATACTAAATAGTGTTAAAATTGACATAAAAGAGTTTTTTAAAACAAATATTATATTATTAATTGATATTCTATTCTTAAAAATATATGGTTAGGACAAAGGGCTTAAATAATATTATATATATCATTAATTAACCACTTGAGGTTCTCTTGGAAGTTTATAGTATTTTTATTAACCATATAATATAAAAATACAAAGAGACATGGTAAATGTCAAACTATTTAACTAAGAGTTAAATCTAAAAGATAAGGTTAATATAGTGACCCAAATCTGTCTAAAACCTATTGGTTGAGTGGTTTTAGACCCATTCCCACCTTATCATTTAAATAATTCATTTTTGATCCATTATAAAAAATAATAATTTATTATAAAATAATATTTCAATCATTTCCTAAGGTGCCCCTCACCCCTCTTATAAAAGGGCACTTCCCCTTCTCTCAAATTCACACCTTCAAATCCATTTGTCTCGGACAACCCATTTCCAAATATACTCCCATCTTTCCAACCTTAATCCTAGAGTCATTTCTTTGGTCATAAATCCAACCTAAGGATCCCTTTTGATCAAATAAAAAGGAAGAACCCGAAGAAAAGGTAAATATTTCATCACCTCTTTCAAGTACTTTTCTTCTTCCACTTCCTCTTTCCGTATTATTTCTATTCTAAAATAATAACTCTAGTACATTATATATACTATGATGTTATTATAAATACTTTACAACCATATTCATTTTTCTATCCATCCTATAAATGACAAATTCACCATACATGCGTACATATGGTGTACCGTCTCCACGTCGTGGTGTAGTTTGTTATTCAAACACTTCATTATTTGGATGGGTATAATAATGAGTATAATTGATTTAAATAATAAATATAACATGTTAATTACTCTATATATATGATATACCATCCAATTACATACTATTTCATCATCAATATAATGATATTGTCGCTCGTGCGTACGTACGGATTATTATCTCCACGACGCGATGAGATTCATTTCCACATTCACCATTCAACGATGATTATAAAAATATATATCATTAATAAGTATTTAATATATGACATATAATACTACTGAACACACACACACATATATATATATGTGTGTACTTACATATATCTTATTCACTTAGTTCCGTTCAATACGATATGAAAACGGAAACAACGTTTATGCGTACGTATGGCCTACCGTATCCATAAACGGTGTTTTCCATTATATATATATATATATATATATATATATATATATATATATATATATATTATACATATTAATATTATAAATATATATGATATATAAATCATGTTTTATATTATTTAATTATTTAAATCATCATCTAAGTGATACAATCAAGAGTAACAAGTTAAAACATGTACGTTAAAGAAATCAATTATTACCTGAAATGTTAATTTAACATGGAAATTATTATTAAATGGGTAGTTTAAAGTCATAAATGAGTCATGTATGATATAATAAATATTAATATGGTTCTTGTATAATTTAATAACATACTACGATCTTTATACTGGAGGTTAAACATACCCTCTAGTAAAGTAAAGTAAAAGGTAAGGGTTAATTCCTCAATCTCATTACTATCCAAGATTGTTTTTATGTAAGTATTTAGTGGGACATATTTATTTTCCATGTCCATGTTTCATAGAAGTATTTTCAAAATGATCCTCTTAAGGGACTTTTTTACTAAAACAAAATTTTAAATGTATTAAATATTTATTCTTCTAAATCATTTTTATTAATTTCCATGTTTTCAAAATGGGTTTTAAGGATTTATTTATATGGACATGAATGTTTTTAAAATGTTAATTCCTTTAAAAAGTTTCAAAGTGGTATGGAAACTTTGATTAAAAAATGTCTTTAAATGTATTCCTTTCTAAATTGTGTGACTAATAAATTTTTTCATGAAAAAGGGATATTTCTCTCAAAGAGTTTTACAAATAATTTTCATCAATGTCAACATCCTTTGATGGATTTTAAACTTGTTTGTAGTTGATTTATTATGATAAAAATATTCTATATTATAATGAAGGTTTTGTGATATGTTTGACTATGGATGTGTTATTTTTATACCATTCATGGTTTATAGATAAAGTATTGACATTTTGTATGCTAGTTTTAATATGAATGTTTATGTTATGTTTAAACCTTTTCATATGAGGAATGCATTGGACTAAGTAAGTGACGGGTGGAGCCCACTATAGCTCCTCGATGCATCGGTAGGTCTCATGAGACAAACTAGTTTGTTGGAACAAGGCCTTGAAAAAAATCATATTTGTAGTCTTGGTACAAGGCCTTCGCTATGTGGTTATGAAGTCTAGCATTATGCATTCCATCATTATGAAAGTAGCTATTGATATTGCATGTGATTATTTGACTAGTAGAATATCCATGTGAATTAGTAAATGGCATTATTTGATTTATATTGTCTATATTATGCTAAATTTTGAGTTTAAAAGGCATATTTTTTTGTCTTATACATTGCCTTAAATGTTTATTCTTATTTATGAAATTTTCTGCTATATTTTTTCTATACTGAGCATCTGAGCTCACCCATTTCTTATGTTTTATTTTCCCAGGATTCCTATAAGCATGTTATTATTGATAAACAGGGTTAAGATAGGGGATTAATGGTGTTCTCAAAGGATCATTCATGTCATGTTTTATTTTATAATGTGTAATGTAACGTTCATGTATGTAATCTATTTTCTGAGACTGCTAAACTGATCGGTCTTTCAAGACTTGATTCCTTGTAATCATGCCAATGTATTAAAATAATGCACCGACTCTGGGTAACTGGGGTGGGGGATTTATAGTTGAATTCTTTATTGATATTATATTTGATCAAATAACCATATCTAATCCTTTATATAGAATTTATCTAGTGAAATTATTCGAGCTAATTAATCAATTATAAGATTTATGTGATAGGGGTTTCCTTCACCCATGTGCTTAAATATAGAGAACACCACTTTTATTTGTGATGAATTAGGATGGTTCAATGAGGTATACATTTATTATAGGGAAATAAATAGAATTTATGTAAATAAAATGCATCCATTTCCAAATATTTATGATTTTTTATCATATTCAAGGGTCTTGATACTTATTTATTATTTATCTTATTTCTAGTTATCATAAGTTAAAAGTGAAGAAGCATGATAACCAACAGAGAACTTTTTGTGTAAAGAATATTCATTATGAGTTCACGGTAATGGATTTTGGTTTTTATATATACACATTTTGAATTTATGGATTGGATTAATAGTGTATTCAAGTATTATATTGATAAATATTTAGTGTTATTCATTGATTATATTCTTATATACATGAATATTTATAAAGATCATGAAACACTTTTGTGAACTGGTCTTGGAATTCGAAAGAAAATACACTATATGGGAGATTCGGTAAATGTAAATATTGGATTAAAAAATTTCCTTCATCGTCTCTATTATATACAATTATAGTTTATATATTGATAATTAAAAAATAAACATGTTTTTAAGAAATTTACAAGACCCACAAACATAATTGAAATACATATATTCCTTGCCTTAACTGGTGCTATCAGTGGTTTGCTGATTTTTTTTCTCAATTAACTAATCCATTAACCGATTTCACATTTTAGGGGGTCAAATTCACATTGATATGGGAATGTGAAGATAACTATGAGTATTTAAATCTAATATTAGTAAATTCAGCGGAGTTGAATTTTCTTTATATTAAAGAAGAATTTTATATTTTAGTGATGAATCAAGGAAATTTTTTGGATATATTATAATAAAAAATTATATATTTGCGGTTCTTGTATATAAAAGGATGAAAACTAAAGAGATTAATTAACCAACTCATGATTTAGAGTTAGTGGTGTTAATTTTTTTACTAAAGATATGGGTAATTTACCTCTATAGAGAGAAATGTGATATATATATTGACCAAAAGAGTTTTAAATATATACTTACTTAGAAACATCTTAATATGAGGACAATAATATGGTTACAACTACTCAAATATTATGTTTGTTCAATAAGGTATCATCTTAGAAAAGAAAACAAGGCCATATGATGCATTATATAGAAAATAACATTGTATCTTATCTATGATGAAGGTGGAGAATGATTCTATTCTCAAATATTAAGTAAGAATAGAATTGGGTATTACAATTAATGTGAAAACATCATACTTTTTCCATGTATTTACCCACCCATATTTATTGGATATGATTAAGAAATATTAACATGGTGATGAGGTCCTACAAAAAAAGATTTAAGATACAATTAATCAAAAGTGGTTAAAGTTTAACATTGTTGAAGATGGAGTTTTAAGGTATGGTAAAAGGTTACGTGTTCCATAAAAACTAAAGGAGAAGAAAGATCTATTATATGAGGCTCATAAATAAAACTTCTATATACATCATAACAACACCAAAATGTATATTGATACCCGAGGTCATTTCTAATGGAATTATATAAAGTGATATATTGTAGATTATAAATCAAGATCCTTAGTATGCCGACAAGTGAAGTCTTAAGGAAAAATTCACAAAGTATTCATGTATCATTTATCTATACCAGAGTGAAAATGGGATACTATTATTAAAAATTCAATTATAGGGATTCCTAAGACATAAAAGGGTCAAAATTAAATATGGATAATTGCATATTATCTTACAAAATCAATCAATTTCCTAGAAATTTTATAATATTTACCTCTAGATCATATCTCTAGATTTTATACAAATAGAGTTATTTTAATCCATGGTATTTCCTTATCTATAGTGTCTGATCAGGATCCTAGATTCATAAAAAAGTTTTAGTGGGGTCTTTAGAAGGATTTAAATAGATAGTTTTATCTTAGCACAACCTATCATAATATAATGGATAGAAAATTTAAAAGGAATATTTAAATATCAGAGGCCATGATAAGATCATTCTCACTTGGCTTTTATGGAAATTAGGATCGGTATTTAACTTTCATAAAGTTTACAAGAAATAATAGTTACCACTCTTGGATTAAAATTACTTGACATAAAACCTCTTATATAAATATATATTAGGATGATAAATTTTTGGATTAAGTTGTATAAAAGAATTTATTGGGTTTGAACCACATGGAAGAGATATTAGAGATAGTATAATACATCTAGAAGCACATCAATGTGGCATTAAGTTGACAAAAAAATTGTGTTGATAATAACTAGAAGGATATTCAATTTTATGTAGGGGACAGTGTCTTATTAAATATATCTACAAAGAAAGGGGTTATGGGATTTGGAAAGAAAGGTAAGCTAAGCCTAAGGTACTTTGGGATATTTAGAATATTGGAGTAGATATGATTTATTTAATTTCACTTATCCATGACATTAAACCTTTCTAAAGTTCTTGACATATACCATATATCACTTTTAAGGAAGTATATTCCATACCCTTTTCATAATCTAAAGGTTGATCAAGTCTAGTTAGAGCCTAAATTATTATATAATGAAGAGGTCATTATAATTATTTATATATGGGAGAAAGTTATATGAAATTTTATGACTCTATTAATGAAGGTTATTTGGAGGAATAACGTACTATATGAGTTAGCACAGGAAACTAAGGATTAAATGATAAAGGCATATCCACATTTTTTCAAGTATTTATTTATAACTCCAGGTATTGATTTTTTATATGGTTGATAATGTAATACCTGAGGTATTAAAGTAATAAATAAACTTATTTCATTATGAAAATGATGAATTAAAATCAAAGATACAAATTTATCATGAATGTTATAGATATGAATAGGCGATAAAAAAACAATGTGAGTAGGATGTAAATTTCTCCTATCACATATTCTTAAATAAACATTACAACTATAACAAGTATAAAAAAATATAAAAATAATACAAGACATATAGTTGATATTTGGAAAGAATAAAAATTACAAGTATTGTTTGGTGGATGTACATTAATGAATTTATAATAATTAAGAGAAAATATGTACATTATATTTTGATTAATAATTATGACCATCAATGATATAGTCATTATAAAGTGACCATTATAATTAGCATATATTAGGGGTAGTAACTAGAGATAATAGATAAATAATGTATAAGCCATGTATTAAACCAGTAAGAACACGTATTAAGGAGTATATTAATTAAATATTGGGAAGGAGGTTGTATCACTAGGTTTTTCCCTCGACCAGGTCCAAATTGAACATCTATAATTGATGCTCTAGTTTAATTGTTTGTGACAGAAGTTTAAGTTAGTAAAAATCACTACCAAATAAGTTTTTTCTAAATCACCCTATTAAAGTACTAATTTTTCATACCATACCCTTAGGTCCAATACTTATGTAATAAGGTTATATCTATCTTGGGGTTAGGGAGTATTAATGCGTAAATTCTTGTAGTGATAAAATTTCATTTAGTCAAATACCACTTTTTTATTAAATATATCATCCTTATTTAAAACATTTAATTCAAATAATTAGAGTTATAATTTCATAAAATATATTTTATATTTTTAATTAATATTTCAAGATTATATAAGGGGTAAAAATTTGATAATTTATAATAAAAATAATAAATTATGGAAAAAAATAGTGAAATGAAGTAAATACAACACCATATATATGTAATCTTGACCAAAATTGGAGAAAGTAGTTCTATTTGACTAATTTTGCTACGAAAAATTATGGTAGAGCATTAAGGGAGGTAAAAAGTCACCATGGGGAGTAGTAAATAAATTAAGACAATGAAAAAATAAAATATTCATTACTCTATTCCATGAGATTCCACTAACCACCCCTATAAATACCCCCACCCCTGTTCTCATTTCTTTAAACACCAAGTTCAAATAATTACTTCATATATTTATCAATTAGTCTATCCTATATTTATTCCTTCAAATTTTAATAATTTTATTTGATCTATGGTTCAAATCTAGGATAAGAGGTTTAAGTGAGTTAAGGGCCCTTTCTCTCTCTTTTCCATTACTATTTACATTTATATTGTAGTTTCAGTTTCTATTTCTAAGTTATTATTCCAATATTGTTGTGATATCACTATAAGAACTATCCTTATCATATATTATTCATGTGATACCCCATTTCAATCACATTATATTGAATTCATAAGCTATTGTAATGCTAAATTTTTTCAAAGTGGCATGAAATTCTATATTGTCCCATGATTGAAAATAATTATGCATGGCATGTGTTTATGGTATTATTTTTATAGGAAAAGGTATTTTTTATTATATTTATTATAAAAATATATTTTATATCTATTAATAGTTTTTTGAAATTAATATAATGGAATATGAAGAATCTCAAAATGGTAGGAAGAATATTGAATTTTGGAAGAAGTAGGCTGAATCCATAACACAAGGAAATAGACCACACCCTAACTAGAGTTGATTATTAAAAAACTTAGTGAAGTCATGGAAGGGGAATAAGGTTTATATATATTTCCATATTTTGATTTTTGAGTAGCTGCCCACCATAAAACCATTGGCCACATTACAGTGGTTTTTGAAGTTTAAAAAAATGGGGGAAACCCCTTGAATTTTTGTATGAGAAAGATACTTCTATGAGGTATAATGAAGATCAAATGAGATTATAAGAAGGGTAGTGAATGAGAAAAGTTTAGTATAGGTCAATACTTGGTGGTAAGTAGAAACATGATGCATGGAAAACTGCATACAAGACCACCGTGTGGCATGATGACTTGATATACCTATTTTATGAAGGGTGTGTATTGATAAGTATGAAAGATTATTTTTTAAAGCCTATTGGTTTCTACACTATGAAGAAAAACGACACTATAGAGAGAGTAGAGTAAAAATATTTCATGTGACTGAATAATATTTCACAATAGAGGGTTTGTTTTCGGTAGATAAATAGTTAGGATATTTATCAAATATATGATTCATTTCACCATGAGGATGTTCACCATGAAAAAACCCTCATATCAATTGGAACATAATTAATTAAAAACTTTCTCATGAAGTTGGGGGATTACCCAAGTGGTAAAGACAACCTGTAATTTTTTTATAGACTTGAGTTCAAATCCAGACATGAGAGATTTTACACAGGTAAAAAATTAGTACTATAGTAGCACTATAGGAGTGCAGGTACTATAGAGGGGTATTGTAGCAGTACTACTATTTATCCTGAATGGGCCTTTGGGCCACTGGGCCTTCAGGCCATTAAAGAGGCAGTGACGTAGGCATGATGGGAAGGTGGCGATGAATACATGATACAATATGGGGCTCCATACCATCCAATGGGGGGCCTATATGCCATGTACATTCGGCCATGTAATGGGAATTATTCCCACTGGGCCTTCAGGACAAAATTTATAATGTAATAAAGTGGCTGGTTGGGTGGGTTATCCCTTGGGAGGGTATTCCCTACCTTGTCGACTTGTGTGTGTGTAGTGTGTGTGTGTGTGTGTGTTTGAATGTAATTTCACCCACAATAACATAATATATAAAAAATTTATCATCCTGATACAATAGGGTAGGGTATTCCATAATATATAACTTATTCTGAATTTTAAAAAAAATTAAAACACTATGCATGAACATTTTTTGAAATATAAAAATAATTTGAATTTTTGGGGGATTATTTTTTTGAAAATTGAGACTCATAATTAGTTTATGAGAGTTTTAATGACCCTAATAAGTGTTTTTGAACATGTTTCAGGGCCTAGGTGTTGAATCAGGGGTTTGAGAGGCCTACAAAGAAGTGGTAAGGAGACCGAGACTAATAAAAAGTGTAGAAAAAGACCTTTAATGTTGTGAATAGGGTATTAATTATGTCACTATGCTCAAGGGATGGGATTGGGAGATTCAAGATGTGAAAAGAGGAGCACAGAGGATAGCCATGAAAAATCACGGTGTGAACAAACATGGAAGGCAATTTTTACATTAAAAAGGGGGATCCCCCTTCATCGTTGAATGACCATTGTGAATAAGGAGGTTTCTTATGGACCTACCTACCCTCTTTTATACTCTATGTAAGGTAGTTCCTAGTATTATTTTACAACATTTGAGGTAAGGTTATTCCTACTCCTTCCCTTATCCTTGATATCCCTCTCCCGTTTCATATTTTGGTTGTTTCCATTTCAGTTATTTCATTGAATCCACTATAGTATTTTAGAATCAATCATTTTTATGGGACATTCACTGATCCTAGTTAGAGGAGAATCAAAGATGAGGTCCATGTGACATTACATGTCATTTTGGTGAAGATATGTCACTGTTTGTGTTTTTGAAGGGTTTTCACTTAAATTAAGTCATTGAAATTTTGAAAAAATGAAATTATTTGATGATTTTAAGTGTCTTAGGTTTAGGTGATTATTTGGAGTTGACCTCACCCCATTTATGACATTTTCGGTGCGACGAGATGACTAATTGAGACTTTGAGCCATTATTGATATTTAAATTATTATTTTTAATTAATTATAAAATGTTATAATTAATTAATTGTGATTTCTTGGTATGAGATGGGTCTTAGATGGTTGGACATTGGTCGGTTGATCATGGGATGAGCTCGGTCGAGATTTGTCGATCTGCACTTAAAGGAAAAAATGTTTTAGTTTAAGGTTGGAAGTCCACATACTTTCCCTATTAGATTTATGATTTTTTATAATTCATGGGGTGTGTGGTCACACCTCTTAGGGAATTGGTGTGTTTAATTTAATTTTTAAATTTAAAATGTGAATCATTGATTAAGATACCCAAATATCCAAATCCCAATGAACCTTGGCACTAGATAGTTTTCCTCAGATACTGATGGTCAAGGCTTCAACCGGAGATGTGATTATCCTAAGTGGATAGACTATAGGATATATATGGAGGTTTCAGTGATAATATTGACCATGATAGACATTGAAAACTGATATTGTTCATGAAAAATATCTTTTACTATTACCTATATAGTGAATCCCATGTAGTTAGTGAGGTTGTGCTACCCTATGGTGATGTTGTGGGACATGGTTTACATAAAGTGTTGGGTGTTTACCCATGACCTTTGCTGATATTGAGGACCCATGTGAGGGTGCATCTGTTGTACAATTACTGAGGGGACCCAAGTATGTTCCTGTTGATAGAACAACCTTGTGAGGTTATGTATGGATATGGATAGAGATAGTTATCAGTGTCACCTAGAACATAAATCAATGTGTTATCTCTATGAGTAAGTGATGACAGTGATGGTCATGGACATTGTTCTAGTCCTATTTATATTTTATTATTAATTATGATATGTGATTTCCCAGGACACCTAGGAATGCACTGTTGGGTATGAAACTATCCAGATTTCTTGATATTCCTAGTAATCAATTGATGGGATGGACGAAAACCTAATATTCCTAGTATATTCACCCTCGGGTTGAAGTATGTGGCCTTTTTTATGCATCTTTATGTGTTTAATGTACATGGGATGAGTTGGGAGGAGGTTAGGAGAGTTTGGAATGGTTTTGGATGAGTTTGGAGGCCTTTAAAGGGGTGCACGGTTTGAGCATGGTTAGTGGAAACTGTGCGGGTTCCCCAGGAAACCGTGTAGACCCTTGTTATCGATACAGTAGGCCTCACACAGCCTGTGCACGGTTTTCCAAACCTTGTGAGGAAACCGTGCAGACCCTGGCTCTCAAGGCAGTGGCGTGCGCACGGTTAGCGCACGGTTTTCCAAACCGTGCGGGCTAACCGTGCAACCACTTAAATTTAGGGTTATAAGTTTTGGGCTCACTCAGGATTGCCTCATTTCACTCCAATCTTCCTCCCACTTGAGCCTCACTCGTTATTTTGGGTTCTCATGGGTTAATGGTTCTCTCCCACACGATTTGGAAGCGTTTCAAAGAGGATTCAAGGTGGTTTAAAGGTGATTGCTTCTGGGTAAGTCTTTCCTCTTTCTTCTCATGTGTTTTCCTCTATATCTACATCCCTCTCTTTTGTGGTTTTCTAGATCTACACTTTTTGGGTGTATATCTAGGGTTGGGGTTGCCTTGGATTTTAATTTTAAGGCTTGTGATTGTTACGGAAGGTGATCTAGAGAGGTTTCGGTGGTGCGTTCGCCGATTTGGAGGTGCGGTTGTTTGTGGGTCATTTTCTCGAGAACCATAAAGGTAGGTGGCTTCTCTCTCGACTCCACTTGGTTAAAACTAGTGGTTCCATGTTACAATTAATTTGTTGTAATAAAAATTAATTGTGTGTTGATGTGCGAATTTGGTTGGAAATCCATTTGGGGGTTTGTGGGAAAAAGGGGTTTTGTGGTGAAATTTTCTTGTTCTGGATTTTAAAATGGGAATTTTAAAATGGAATGTTATGATTGATTTGTGAAATGATT
The DNA here is from genome assembly GCA_963277665.1 of Viscum album. NCBI lineage: Eukaryota > Viridiplantae > Streptophyta > Magnoliopsida > Santalales > Viscaceae > Viscum > Viscum album. Next base: position 183,377,090 of record OY728133.1, on the reverse strand, counting down.
GATGAAAATGGTATTCAAAAGAAAGGTTGTTTTATTGAAATTGGGTTTTTCAAGGAAAAATGGTTGTCAATAAATGGGTGATTTATTGAAGTTAATTGACATGTAATGGAATGGGTTGATTACATGATGTTTTTGTGACTTTGATGGGTTATATGATTGGTTTTTATTGGTTGGGATGTTGTGTGGGAGTGCCCAGAAGTACCACTTTAAAAAGGGGATGGATAGTGGATGGAAGGGCCACCATCTAAGGATAAGTGGACGGGAAGAGCCACTAGTTGTGAATGGATGAAATGGTTTGGACAGAAGCTCCATCGTTATGATTGTTTATTGTGCATGGATTTGCAAGTTGGGAATTGTGGTGCTAGTGTGTAGATGATTAAATGGATTGTGGCATGTTTCTTTGGCTTTCCCTTGGTTGTTTGGTTTGGGTGAGATGGCCTGGCAAGAGCATGTTGGCTCATGGTATGGGTTTCACTTAAGATTATCTTATATAAACTACTTTTCATATAAATGTGCTAATAGTTTTATCCTAGTGGCGTGTGTAGGGAAGTCATTTGGGGAAAACCTACTGAGTTTTAGTACTCACCCCCTGCTTTGGCACTGTGGTGTCCTTTCAGATGTTGTGTACCATGACATGGGAAAAGGTAAGGCATCAACCTCCTTTACTAGAGTGTTGTGATGTCTGGGTGGAGCTTGGAGCTTGTAGCTCGGTGTGGAGATATGGTGGTGTCATGGCTCGTGGTGTTTTTTTGTTTGGTCTTCCGCATAGTAATCTGATGTTGTTTTTGGGTTGTGTTGACAGGTGAGATCGTTATGGATTATCTGGATGTTTTTGTTAATGTATGAGGTTGGTTGTTTTTGTTGACATGCATCATATAGTTGTGGATTGTTTAGTTGGTTTTGTCTTATGGGAAAATAGTTCCCCAACTTGATCTTGAAGCCCTCAGAATTTATTTCTAGCCTTTGACATCTTGGGAACATTTCTTAAGGCCAAGTATCCCTCACCACCTCCTCAAGACAATGAGGTAGGGGTGGGGTGTTACAAGTTGTATCAGTTTGTTTAGTCCTTTGGATTTGATTCTTGGGTTTGGTGTTGACATTCTTTGTGGTATAATCCTTTAGTCAGGATGGTAGCAAGGTGTAGGAATGTTAGAACTTGGAATATATAGCATAAAAGGACGTAGCTAACCCTGTTGTGTTGAAATTCAAGTTACCAGGGATTTGGGTACATAAGTGTTTTGGAGAGACTTATAGGCATTGGATATGTCATTGTCGTGGGTGTAGCCAATGAGATGAGCATGGAATGCATGGTAGAAATTAATTCTCTCTAGGATGCATATTTCATTGGGGTATAATGATTTATGATGTGATAAGAATATGTGAAATTGTAATGTGAATAAATTTCTATTTTGAAAATGGTTTGGTTTTCAAAATGGTGAAACATGACACATGTGGAAAAATGTGAACTAGTGGAAAGCCTTGTTATGATAGTGTTGTATAATGTTATTTGAAATGGGATTTCGTGATGTCTACAGAAGTGAGACTCATGGAATTTTTTTTTCTGTTTATAGAAATGGCACTGGGTAGGCGTCATAGAGACCAACCAGAGGAGGCTACTAAGAATGTGGTAGCACCTGAACCTCAGGTGAACCAGCAGCTAGTGCAAAGTATAGTACACGATTTCCAAGATGTGGGAAGTGGAAATAAAACAGATTAAACAAGGCATATAGATCATGCGGTTCAGTTTCAAAGGCAGAATCTACCCATATTCAGGGGTAATTCAGAGCTAGAAAGGGAAGAATCATGGTTGAATAGAATGAACAAGATCTTTGAGTTCTAGGGAACACCAATAGAGCTGAAAGTGAAGTTGGCCACGTATATGTTGGAAGATATTGCCCTTCAGTGGTGGGATTTTGTAGTCCAAGTGGGGATGGACCAGGGTATGATGTGGGAAGGCTTTGAGGAATTGTTTAACAAACAATTCTACCCACATATGTTCAGAATTCAGCATATGACTGATTTCTTCAGTTTGAAGCAAGAGTTGATATCTATGACGGAGTATGCAGCTATGTTTATGAACTTAGTGACGTTTTTGCCCGAGGTGGTGGGTATCACATCATTGAATCCAAGGATCTTTGAAGTGGGGTTAATGCAAGAAATCCGTTCAAAGATAGCGGTGCTGTGTATAGATGATTACAAGGAGATGGTGAATAGAGCCTTGGTGGCTGGGTGGGATCTGTTGGGAGCTCCGGGCGGGGGAAGCATGGTGGTACCCATGGGGAATACTAGGAACTCTAACGCTGGGTTCAAGCGAAGGAGGGACACTTATTCCCAGGGTGGTAATATGTCATATAATCCAATGAAATAATTGGTAAATCTTTCTCCAAAGCCCCAGAGCAAGGCGGGATGGTTTCAGTTTGGTTCGACGAGCCACATCAAGCGGGATTGTACGACACAACCTCGAGCATGTAATAATTGTAAGCATATGGGGCATCTACAACGTTATTATCAAAATTCTCCAAGGTTTGGTGTGCATGACACTCCTCAAGGATCACAGACATCGTATGCTTCAACCGGACGGGGAAAACAGCATACCCCTCATCAGTAGAGTAAAGCAGGTCATGATGATTCTCAGAATACCATGACGCCTCAACAGAGTAATAAAGGGTAGAGTGTGGCAAGAAAACATGTGTTTGGAGCTGAGCAAGTTGTGGTGGATAATCAGTCGGGACCATCCACGGTGCGAGGTACTATTCTTTTAAATTCTACCTTGATGCAAGTGTTGTTTGATACGGGTGCTTCACACTCTTTTATTTTTGCACGTGTGGTTGATTTGCTGGGTTTAAGGGTAGAAATGATGCCCTCGGTTTTGAAACTTCAAACTCCTCTATGTCAAAGAGAGTGGCAAGACTTCTTGTGTAGAGAATGTTGTATCATTGTGGGTGTGGTTGAGATAGTGTGGAATTTCTCAATGCTTCAGATGGATGGGTATGATGTAATCCTGGGAATGGATTGGCTGGTGGCTTTTATGGCCCACATCGACTGTGATGTGCGGAAAATGGATTTTATGGCACACAATGGCATTAGACATCTCTTTAGAGGATAGAACCATGAAAGGCAGGGTGAAACGGGTTTTTTGGCACTAGTAGTGGGTACATTATCGTATCAGTTGGTGGCATTGTCGTTGGAATCGGTAGACGGTGTTGCGCAGAGTGTTCTTCCAATAGTGGTGGATCAGTTCATGGATGTTTTTCCTAAAGAATTCTCTGGGTTACCTCCCATAAGGGAAGTGGATTTTACGATTGATCTCCTTCCGCGTACCAGTCCTATCTCACATCCGTCTTATCAGATGAAACCTACTGAATTGCGGGAATGGAAAATCCAGTTGGAAGAGTTAGAAAAAAAAGGGTTTATCCGGCCTAGCACGTCTTCGTGGGCAGTTCCAGTGTTGTTTGTGAAAAAGGCGGATGGAACCTTGAGTCTATGTGTTGATTTTCTCAGACTTAACCAAGTTAAGATAAAGAATTTATATCCACTTCCATGGATTGATGATTTTTTTGACCAGTTGAGGGGATCCCAGTGGTTCTCCAAGATTGACCTGAGGTCGGGATATCATCAATTGTGGGCGAGGAAGGATGATATTTCTAAAACATCTTTCAGAAGTAGATATGGCCATTATGAATATGTGGTTATTCCATTTGGTCTAACGAATGCGCTAGTGGTGTTTATGGCATTGATGAATCAGATATTTTAGAGATATCTAGATTCAATTGTGGTGGTGTTTGTCGATGATATTCTAGTGTATTCAAAGACAAGGGTGCAACATGATCAACACTTGGAGACAGTGTTGGGGATCTTGAGGGATCATAGGTTATATTCCATGTTGTCAAAGTGTGACTTTTGGATACAGGAAGTTCTCTTTCTTGGCCATGTGATTTCTGAAAGAGTTGTTTCAATGGATCCAGAAAAGATAGAGGTTGTTGTCTCATAGAAACCTTCAAATAATGTGTTTGAGATACAGAGTTTTCTTGGTCTAGCTGGGTATTATCGGCATTTTGTTCGTGATTTTTCATGTTTGGCTTCGCCAATGATAGCTTTTACCAGAAATAATGTTCCATTCCAGTTGAATGAATAGTGCCAGCAGTGTTTCGAAGAGTTAATGTGTCGCCTTACATCAGCACCAATATTGTTTTTTCCAGAATCAGTAAAGGGGTACGTGGTGTATTGCGATGCATTGTGATTAGGGTTGGGGTACATTCTCATTCAAGAGAATCATGTGGTTTCATATGGCTCACAGCAGTTGAGAGTGCATGAGAAGAATTACCCAACTCATGATTTGGAGTTGGTAGCAGTGGTCCATGCTTTGAAAGTGTGGTATCATTATCTCTTCGTTGAGAAATTCACGGTATATACAGATCATAAGAGCGTGAAACACATTTTCTCACAAAGGGATTTGAACTTGAGGCAATGTAGATGGATGGAATATCTCTATGGTGATTTAAAATATCATCAGTTCAACAAAACATAAGGTATTTGGATAACGTATTTCTGTTTTAAGATCTCTTCCCTATAGTTTATGAATTAATTTATTCATAGAATAAGAGAAAAAAATATACTTGACAAGTATCATTTTATCCTTCAACTAATTCCTACCACAAACTCATCTTTCTCTCCAAAAGATAATATAATTCAAAAATATTCTATTTATCCTAATCGTAGAGGGTTCCAAAAATAATTAATTTGTTATAATATTTAAAAGAAACTACATTATACAAACCAGGATATCATGTTTACCTGTGGTAGGTGATCCACCCTTGTCGCCCTTCAGGTGTTGGTTCAAGTCTCACGGCCTTGCCGGATGTGACGGGTTGTCACCCGACCTCCAGGTTTTACTTTTTTATAACAATCCAAAAATAATCTTAAGAAATGATTTAACCTTAAGAATAGTAGCCAATGTTAAACTTAATCCATTCCAACCTATAGACTTATCCCAAATACTTCTATCCAAACTCATAGTCCAAAATTTTTAAGGAATTTAAACACAATGAAGATCTTTTTTTCCATGTAATAACATATGAATACCTTATATCCAAAAATATTGTAAACTCCAACATGATGGAATATAAAAATCATTAATAAGTTTCAAGGTAGTCAAGAATATCCAATATAATTTATCCAAATCAACTATCTCTTATTACAAAATCACTAACTCAGTATCAGAACCATATTATGGTTTACCTTTCATTAGAATATGTATTTTCCAAAAAGTTTAACCTGAATCTGTGTCACTTTACTTGGTACCAAACAATCTCATATCCTTAATGAAATAGTACTGCAGTAAAATCCTTATTTATTTCCATAATTCATATAACTAGTACATCGTTGATACAACACTCAAATGAAATAATTCTTTAATAACAACATAATAACACTAGTCATTCCTCTTCAACTGTGGTAGTATCATAACTTGGTTATTATCCAATAGCATCATTTGGGGCATACTCTGATGATTTGGACAATGATTCTCATAGTGTCCCAACTCATTGCAGATGAAGAATTATACATTTGAATCCTATTTTTATTCCCTGAAATCACATACTTGGTGTCCTTTTTATCCAAACTTATAAAAAACTCTCGTTACCTTCAACAATTTACCAAGGTGATTCTTTCCACAATTATCACATATAAGAAATTCCTTCTTTCCCATATTTCATTTATCCATCTTTTAGTCATCCATCCTTTTCTTTTCTTGATTCCCTTTAAATCCATAAGACTTAGAGAATTCTTTAATTATCTTATTTTCACAGAATACTTGTTCTTCATATGATGAGAATACGTGGGAGACTATTTACTTTTTAAAATTTGGCTTAATTCCATGAAATATATGATTTTTCTTAATTTTTTGATCATTCATATTGCTAGAATTCTCATTCCTTCTACTAGGTGCCATTTCTAAACAATGGCATACACCAAGTTAGTTTATGAATCGCAATGCATAATTCCAAACTTGTAAAATTCCTAATGTAAATTGAAAATATTATACATATAATCTATAATCATAAAATGTTTTCTTTGAAGAAGTATTTACTCATAAATCCTTCAAAATGGCCTGTAATTAAAATATGAATTATCCTAAGCATATCCTCCAAGAGTACCATTACCAAGAGTGCAGCAAGGTCTGTTGTCGTGCACCAGTTCCGGTTCAAGTATAGCTAAAAGTGGTGTTTTCAGGTTTTATCCTTAGGTACATATGTTCCAGAGCCACCTCTACCTGCTTGTATTCAGACAAAGATGTATTTCTTGGAAAACACAAAAAAAATTCTATAGTACCAAAATTCTAGGAAGTTCTTCTATTCTAATCCTCAAAGTCAATCTAAGGGTAATGTGCTTTAATCAGAGTTTATCTAAATCTAGCTTCCAATAATATTGCTAAACTTACTCGGTTACCAACTGTAACGCCCCGACCCCAGTTACCCAGTGTCAGTGTATTATTTTAATACATTGGCATGATTACAAGGAATCAAGTCCCGAAGGACTGATCAGTTTAACAGTCTTGGAAAATAGATTACATATATGAATGTTACATTAAATTATAAAATGACAAACAACAACAACATTGTCCCCTTTTGAACACATTAATATCCCTTATCCTATCCCTGTAGGTCAATCATACAATACTTCTTCCCATTCTGGGAAAAATAAAACATAGAAAGGGGTGAGCACAGATACTCAGTAAGGATAACAATATAGAGAAAACTTTGATAAATAAGCATAAACATTTAAGGCAATGTATAAGACTAAAACAAAATTCTTTTAAACTTAAAACTATTCATAATATGGAAAAGATAAAATCAAATAATTTCATTTACTTATTCACATTGATATTCTACTAGTCGAATAATCACATGCAATATCAATATCCACTTTCATAATGATGGAATGCATAATACCAGACTTCATAACCACATAGTTAAGGCCTTGTTCTAAGACTACAAATAAGATTTTGTTAAGGCCTTGTACCAAGACACTAGTTTGTCTAATGAGACCTACCAATGCATCAATGAGCTATAGCGGGCTCCACCCATCACTTACTAAGTCCAATGCATTCCTCATATTAAAAGGTTTAGACATAACATAAACATTCGTATTAAAACTAGCATACAAAATGTCAATACTTTATCCATAAACCATTAATGGTATAAAAATAACACATACACAATAAAACATATCACAAAACCTTCAATATAATACGGAATATTTGAATCATAATAAAAAAACTTCAAACAAGTTTAAAATCCATCAAAGGATGTTGACATAGATTAAAATGATTTGTAAAACTCTTTTTGAGAAATATCCCTTTTTCATTAAAATGTTTAAAAGTCAAACAATTTAGAAAGGAAGAAATTTAAAGAAATTTTTGAATCAAAGTGTCCCATACCACATTAATACTTTTTAAAGGAATTAACATTTTAAAAAAATTCATGTCTATATAAATAAATCCTTAAAAACCATTTGAAAACATGGACATTAATGAGAATGATTTAGAAGAATAAATATTTAGAACATTTAAAATGATGTTTTAGTAAAATAAAGTACGTTACAAGAATCCATTTGAAAACTCTTAAATGAAACATAGGCATGGATAATAAATATTTCCCAGAAGATACTTACATAAAAAAAACCTCGAATAATAAAGAGATTGATAAATTAACCCTTACCTTGCACTTTCCTTTAGTCGAGGGTACATTTAAACTCCTGTATGAAGACCGTAGTCTATTATTAAGTTTTAAAAGAACCGTATTAATATTTATTATATCATACATGATTCATTTATGACTTTATACTACCCATTTAATAATAATTTCCATGTTAAATTAACATTTTGAGTATTAATCGCTTTCTTTGTCGTATGTGTTTTAACTTGTTACTCTTGATTGTATCACTTAGATCGTGATTTAAATACTTACAGAATATAAAACATGATTTATATATCATATATATTTATAATATAAATATGTATAATAGACATATATATGAAATGTAAAACACCATTTATGGATGCGGTAGGCCGTACGTACGCATAAACGTTGTTTCCGTTTTCATATCGTATTGAAAAGAACTAAGTGAATAAGATATATGTAAGTACGCACACACACACACACAAACACACACACACACATATATATATATATATCCATTATAATTATTATTTCATATATTATATAATTATTAATGATATATATTTTATAATCATCATTGAATGGTGAACGTGGAAATGAATCTCATCGCGTCATGGAGACGGTAATCCGTACGTACGCACAAGCAAAAATATCATTATATTGATGGTGAAATCATATATAATTGGGTGGTATATCATCTATACAGAATAATTAACATGTTATATTTATTATTTTCATCAGTTATACTCATTATTATACCAATCCAAATAATAAAGTGTTTGAATAACAAACAACACTACGACGTGGAGATGGTAATCCGTACGTATGCACGTATGGTGACTTTGTCATTTATTGGATGGGTAGAATAATTAATATAGTTGTACCATTTTTATAATAAAATCACAATATATAGAAGATATTGGAGATATTATTTTAGAATGGAAACAACAAAGAAAGAGTAAGTGGAAGAAGAAATGAACTTGAAAGAGGTGATGAAATATTTTCTTCTTCTTCCGGTTCTTCCTTTTCATTTGATCAAAGGGGCTCCTTAGGTTGGCTTTATGGAAAAAGGAAGGCCTCTAGGATTAATAGAGTAAATTTGGGAGGATATTTGGTCAAGGGTTGGCCGAGCCAAAAGGATCTGGAGGTATGAAATTAAGAGAAGGAGAAGTGACCTTTTATAAGAGAGGTGAGGGTCACTTTAGGAAAAGCTTGAAATATTATTTTATAATAATATCCTTTTCAGTTTCTAATGGCTCCAAAATGAATTATTTAAATTATAAGGTGGGGATGGGTCTAAAAAATCTCAACCAGTAGGTTTTATACCGGTTTAGGTCATCATATTAACGTTATATTTTAGATTTAACTCTTAGTTAAATAGTTTTACATTTACCATGTATCTTTGTATTTTTATATTATATGATTAATAAACTTAAAATAACAATTAAAGAGAACCTAAAGTGGTTATTTAATGACATAACTATCATTATATATGTTATTAGGTAGATCCTTAGATTTTTAGGGCTATTATATAATTTAATAATATAATATTGTTTTTAAGAACTCATTTATGTCAGTTTTGACACTATTTAGAATTTGGTTTTTGTGAAAGTCATCACAACTTGATTATTTCAAAAAAAAATATTGAATCCACCCTAATATGTAATATTCACCTAGAAAATTCTTGTATTTCATAAAAACAATGAAATTATATTTATGTTAATATTTATAATACCATTTATTTTATTCTTTCATTAATAAGGTAATTACAGCATCATCATTGTGTCATAAATAAATTTAATTATTTAATGTATAAAAATTATAAATAAAATACCATTATGTAGGAAATATTGTTAGATTTATAATTAATATTGATAGTCGAATTTATCTTATTTATAAACCTATATTAAAAATGGGGTAGTTATTAAACTTTGAATTTAACTCTTTTAACTCTTCTTTTAATAAAATAATAATATATGTCCTAATCTTATCCAAGTGGAACAAAGGGATAATATTTTATTATTAATGTTGTTTTTGGTCGAATTTTACTTATCCAATAGAATTAGGACAAGGTTTTGGGTAATTATGATATCATTTTTACCCTTAATTAACCTATTTACTTTTAACTATGGTAAATAAAAGTCAAAAGTTACTATTCACCAAAAATTATTTTCATCTTATTTAACCAAATTTTACTTACTCATATTAACCATGTCTTTTAGATTTTTGAAATTAAACTCATAGAAGTGGTAAAATTAAGTTTTATACAGATTAGCAAATGCTCCTATGAGATGGGTAAAAGACAGTAAAAAGTTTGATAAAATTTTATATATCTAAACTTATTATAAAATGACTCCAATGAATTAAATTGAACTTATATAGGTATTATATATCTATTTTACTTAAAATAAATTAAAATAAAATAACTAATTATTAAAATAAAATGTCAGTTTTAAATAATAACGTAGTGTTTTTCACTATTCACTAAAAATTGAAAGTTTTCAGAAAAATACCAAAAATTTCCCCTAAGATAATTTTGAAATTACAAATTCAAAAATGAAGTCTATTTTACCAAATTCAAAACATATACACTAAATTTATAAATTAAAAATTAATTCTCATTGTCAAAACCTAAAAGCGGGTTTTTAAAAGAAAAAACTATCAAAAGTTTGACACGTGTTTATATCAAATTTAAATGTGAAATTACTTATAATGACCTAAATTATATTAAATGATAAAAATATAATCTAATTATACTTCCAAACCAATCAATTACATAATTTACAACTATAAATTATTTTGATTAAAAAAGTAGTTTCCAATTAAAACATAGTATTTTTCACTATTCATCAAAATATGAAAGTTATCAGAAAAGTACCAAAAATTTATCCAAACTAAATTTTTATGTCCTGATTCTAAAGAATAATTTAATTTTATTAAATTTAATATATATAAGTTTCAAATATTGGTTTTAAAAAGGGTTCTCCCTTAAAAGGTGATAAAATTTCATTTTTTGAAAAATACTTATTTTATCTGAAAAAATGAATTTGTTCTTATATTATGTCTAAGAAACACATAATATGGATGTTAAAATTATATAGAGTATATAAGATTCAAAATTCAATTAATAATATTCATAGCCACTTTTTGAACGGTTAGTTTAGTAAGTTGTGGTGCGCTTGAACTCGGTGTTGCGTGTAGCGCAAGCTATTGAATTACTTTAATTAGATAACGTACTATGAAATATTGGGGTGTTACAAGATTTATAAAAATTTTACAAAGTGTGAATTTTTTATTTATTAAGTCTCATTTTTGGGTCACATAATCTCAAGAGAGGTGATATCTATGGATCCAGCAAAAACAGAAGTCATTGAAAGTTGTCCTAGACCAACAACGGTAACTAAGATCCAAAGTTTTCTTGGTTTGGTTGGATATTATGGAATTTTTTTGAATGATTTTTCCTGAATATCTAATCTACTATCCATGTTTAATTTGAAAGGAGTTAAGTTCATGTAGACAGAGGGATATGAATTTAATTTCAAAGAACTAAAAAGACAGTTAGCCAGTGCACCTATGCTCACACTGCCTTGTAGTAAAGAAAGGTGTGTGATCTATAGTGATGAATCCAATAATGGTATAGGATGTGTCATCATGAAAAATGATATGGTGATATCTTATGACTCGTGAAAATTGAAAATCTATTAGAAAAGTCACCCAACTCATGATTTGGAGTTACTTACGGTAATATTTTCATTAAAGATATGGAGGAATTGTCTTTATTATGAAAGATTTTATATTTATACTAATAATAAAAGTTTAAAGTATATTTTCATGAAAAAGGAGTTAAATATGTGACAAATAATATAGTTGAAGTTGATTAAATATTACAACTTCTCAATAAATTACCACCATAGGAAAGTGAACAAGGTGGCAGATGTTTTGAGTTGAAAGGACCTTGCTAGACTATCCATGATGAGGATCACAAAAGATCCAATATTTTGGGATTTTTGAAGGATGGATCATGAAATTTTAATGGAATGGGATAAATATTATCTTTCTCAAATGAATTTTCATCCATATATATGAGTTAAGATTAAGGAGTCATAGAAGAAATATGTGGTTATACAAAAGAATGTGAGAAATGTTCCTAAATTCAACCTTGATTGTGAGGGAATAATATGGTTTAGAAACCATGTTTGTATTCCCCCCATATCATAAATAAAGAAGGAACTATTCATTGAGGCTCATATTTCTTCATTCTCTATTTATCATGGAAGCACAAAGATGTAAAGGGACTTAAAATAGTATTTCTTGTGATATGGCATGAAAATATATGTTGTTTAATATGTCTCTCAGTGCTTGGTTTTTTAGTTAAGTTAAGACTGAGAGACATAAGTCTAAAGAGATGTTATAACCATTACCCATACCATAATGGAAATGTGAAAACATCACTATAGAGTTTATCGTTATACTTAACAAAACATCTAAAGGCCATAATTCTATATGGGTTATAGTTGATCACCTTATAAAGTTGGCACACTTCATTTATATTAGAGAGGATTTATCTTTTAATTACATTTATATGATATATATAAAGGAAGTCATAAGATTTCATAGAGTACCACTTTCCATTATATATGATCGGTATATGATGTTTACCTTGATGTTCTTGTGAAGTATTCAGTAGGCTTTGGATACAAAGTTAAGTTTAAGCACTAATTATCATCCTTAGATAGATGGTCAGTTTGAGAGTAAAATTCAAACTCTAGAAGATGTGTTGAGAGATTCCTCTATGGATTTTAAAGGTGATTGGGATCAACACTACCTTTGGTGGAATTTTTTTTCAACAATAGCTTTCACTTCAGTATTTAGATGGATACTTATAAAGCCTTATATGGAAAGAAGTGTAAAACTCAAAATTTTTTGGATGAAGTTGAGGAAATAAAGCTATTAGGACTAGATCTTATTTATGAAATGGAAGAGAATGTTATAACTATTCAACAACACATAAGAGCATCTCAAAGATAGTAAAAAAGTTATGATGGAAACCAATGAAAGGACCTAGATTTTAAAGTGGGTGACATGATGTTTTTCTGAATATCTCCATGGAAGAGAGTAATAAGACTTGGAAAAAAACGGAAAGATGATACATAGGTATATTGGTCCTTTTGAAATTATGGATCATGTTGGGAATGTAGCTTACCGATCATCGCTTCCACCAAATCTCTCTTAAATTCATGATGTGTTCCATGTATCTCTCATGAGAAAGTACATACCTGATATTTCACGTGTAATAAACTCATAATTCATACTTCTGGAGTAGGATCATTCTTATGAAGAACAACTAATAGAGCTTCTCGATCATTGAGAAATAATTCTGTGAAATACTACTACTCACTTGGTTAATGTTTTATGGTGGAACCACCAATATGAGGTAGCTACATGAAAACTTTAGGATGTGATGAGGAAAAGGTATCCTCATCTGTTTGTATCCAAGTGATAAATTTTGAGGGTGAAATTCAATTTAAAGGGGGTATAATGTAACCATCGGATGTTTTTATGAAATATTTTCTTTAAATAATTTCAAATTTTCAAAATATTTTATTGCACACAATTGTGAGTTTAAATGAATTGTGAGATTACCTTGGTGTAAACTAACTATTTTAACCTAACTGTTAGGATAGAATAAATAAATAACTAACTTATGAAAATGTAGGGTGAATTCGTTGGCTACCAAATATTTATGAAAAATATAAACCAATTAAATGTTAAGAAAATATTCATATTTTTTTAAATTAATAAATTAAGTGAATTATAATTATTAAATTAAATTAATAAAAAATATATGTTATATATTTAATAAAATATTTTTGACATTCACCCAATAGATAAATTAGTCATAGGTTATGAAAAAATCCTATTTTATGTATAAAAACATTTATTTTTTCAGAAGGGTAATTTTACTTCCTTTTAATAGAGAACCCTTTTTAAATTAAATTTTTTAAACATTAATAATTTTTATATGACATCATAAACTTATTATTTGTAATAAGTATATAAAAATTAAATTCATATGAATTTTTGATATTTTTCTGATAACTTTAAAATTTTTATGGATAGTAAAAATATACTAAATTTTAATTGTACACAACTTTTTCCATAAAAATAATTTTTATGGTTAAATTATATTATTTAATGGTTTTAAAGTTTACATATATTATATTTATATAAATTAATATAATTTAGGTCATTGTCATTAATTTTACACTGAAATCAGATGTAAAAACATTTCAATATTTTGCACCATTTTAACTTTTAAAACCAATTTTCTCTTTCCGACAATGAGATGAATTTTAAAATAATTACTACAAATTTTGTGTTTTAAATTTTGAAAAAAATGATTATATATTTTGAATAATTAGGACAAGATAATATAAATATATTTCTTTTATTTTTTGGCATAATGAATAGTATCTTCCGTAATTTTATATTAATACAATAAAAGGGTAAATCAGGTAATTAAGGATACAAATAATGTTATAAAATTACCCTAAAAATTGTCCTAATATAATTGGATGAGTTTTTTTTTACCTAAATCATCCTTGAGTCAAAATTGTATCCTTTGGAATCCACTTGGATTAAATTAGGACATTTAATTTATTTTATTTATAGAAAAGTTAAATATATCTTACTCAAATTTTAATAACTTTATCATTTTTAATATAAGGTTATAAAAAAGATAAATTAGACTATAAATACTAATTTTAAATAAAATATGTTTTTATTTATCATAGAAATTTATTTATAATTTTTAGGAAATAAATAGTTACCTTAATAGCTTATATATTAACGATGAAGAAATTATTTAATTGACGAGAAATAAATAAAATAATTTTTGTTAAAATGATAATAATTATTAAAAGAAAAGAACATTTGAAAAATATTATCTTTGAAGTATATATCAACCATATTCATCCAAGAGTCAAGTTGTTGATCATTTTAATCCATATAGAAAAGATTATGACACTTATAATATTTTATTTAAATTGATATTAAAGTTGTCACATTCATGTTTTAATAAATATAACATTTTTAATGTAGTATTTTCAGAAGATATATTCAACTATAAGTATTCTTATGAAATATACATAATTTATCTTTATGGTAGAATTTTATTTTAAATTCTCAATCAACAAATAAGTATGCTAAATTATTACAAAAAAATGATGTTGTAATTATTTTATTAATAGAGATACTAAATAAATGATATTAAAAATATTAAAATACATATAATTTTTGACATTTAATTTATCCAAATAATTTTATAGACTACCTTGACCTATTATGAATATAATACAACATGATTTCTGAAGATAAATTATTATATTATTTTTTTTAATAAACAAATAATTTTTTAGTATCCAAATTGACACTATTGATTGTTTATCAAAATAATGTATTATTAAATTATTTAAAAATAATATATATTTTTTAAAAAAATATAATATTTATTAAATGGTTTAACATTTTCTAAATTATTTATTTATGGTATAATTTACATAAAATAATTAAATATTTCACCTTTTTAAAATTGAAATATTTGTTACCTTAGTTTTAAAATTAGATAAAATAACTAAGTGTTAAATGAAAATTATATATTTCAAATAGACATAAAAACTTGTCTAAAAATTATTATTTTATGATATTAAAACCTTATCTCATCTAATATTCTAAACTAATACTTTTTGGAAGTTTTTTATGTGGTTTGAATTTATTATAAATTAATATATTTGGAAATTCCAAAGGTTCCCCCAACCTCAACTGTAAAAGGGAACCTCCTACCTCATTTCTTCATAACTCATTGATACCTCAAGTTAATCAATCCCCTACCCATTTACCTTATTAAATCCACTAGTAACATTATAGATGTTTTGGTCTTCTCAAAATACCAACTTTAGTGCCTTTAAGAGGAGATCTAGAGGGAGCACGCCGAAGAAGAGGTAATCTCCTTTACTGACTCTCTGGAGGTCATTTCTTCTTCTACTTACTCTTCATTTTTTGTTTCCAATATTAATTAATAAATCCAATATCAAATATATACTGAGATGTTATTATGGTTATGGAACAACCTTATTCCACCTTCTATCCAGCCTATGAAAAAACTAAATCATCATGCGTGCGTACGCACGAATTACCGTCTCTATGCCACGGTGTAATCCATTTTTCACCACCACATTACATGGATGGGTATAATAATGAAAATAATAACTATATGTTATTATTATAATAATATATTTATTCTGAAACAATATATATAGCATCCACTTCCATACCATTTCATAATTAAAGGAATAATATCATCGCTTGTGCGTACGTATGATCTACCGTCTCTATGATACGATGTGATTCATTCTACATGATATCCATTAAATAATAAATTTATAGAATGAATGAATATGATATATATTATATTAATATAATTATGGAAATGATATAAATATAACCTATTAATAATAATCATCACTTATTTGATAAAACATGCATAAGAAAATGAAGTTGTTTATACCCGAATAACGAGTAATAATGAAATGTTAATAAACAGATGATAATATGATCATATATGATATCATAAAAATTAGTATTATTATATATTAATAAAATAAAATTATTTAAATCATTATATGGTAGGTTTGGATATATAAAAAGGATATCATACCGAAGGTAAGGGATAATTTCACAATTTCATTATTATCTGAGATTGTTTATACGTAAGTATATACTGTGGTATTTTAATCAGCCATGTCAATATTTCCTAAATATGTATTCAAAAAATTATTTTTATCCTTATAAAATTTTTTAAATTCAATTTTAGTCAATTTTTGAATTTTTATTAAATGGTATGAAATAAATCTTTTGTCCTTTTTTGATATGAGGTAATTTTTTGACTTATCCGACAAAAGTAAGAGAATAATGTTTTCTTTTAACTTATTAAACATGAAGGAGTTTTTACATTTTAATAAAACCATATTTCCATGGAGATTACTTTACAATATTTCATTATTATTTTCAGATAAATTATTTTCTTTTAAAATTGTGTGGTATTTTGAGAAGAGATAATGTTTTTGAAGAAGAAAGGATGTTTTCCTCAAGAATTAATTTCAAGTGTTCAATAAAAAAAAATTCATATCATATGGAATTATTTAATAGGGTTATGTTTCAAGTATAATATCCCTATTATTATTATGGTTTGATTGTGTTTATTTATGGAATGATATTTATGTAATCTATTTGTTTTACATGGATTATCTTATGTTGTAATGATGTTTAAGAAAGCCATTTTATTCCTTAGGTTATGCTATGATGAATGATTTATGTTTTTGTGCCACACGTAAGAATGATTTCATTATGAGTTGGGTGGGAAATATATCTACCTCCAATGCATTGGGTAAATATTTATATATCATGGGATAGACATTACTATATTGGAAAATGATTTTAGTTCAATAATAGAGGGTTGGAATGAGGAGTGAGCTCGGTTCAGTAATGTACTTTGGCCACTATGGTGGTATGGGTAATGGAACTTGACTAATATGAAATTATTTTATATGATTATGTGTATTCTACAAAATTTTATTTCTTATGTTATGAATTTTTGGATTATGTTCATTGATTCTTATGAAATTTTATGATTTATCCCAAGGCATGATATCATGATCTTGTATATGCATGATAATATTTTCAAATGATATGTTCTTATGTGCTATGATTATAATATGATTGATATATACATGTGTACCATTCATAAGCACCATATCTCACCCTTTCTTATGTTTCCTTTACTGAGGTCATGAAGAAGGGTACAAAGTAAGATATTTTAAAAAGGGATCTTGTTATGTTGGAATAAGCAAGAGACAATGTATATGTCTTATGAACCAGTTGTTTATCATACCTAATTTCTAAAGATAGTAAACCTACATGGACTTGTTGGGGTTTCATTATATTTTTTTAATGAATATTCTTCAATTTTGAAGAAATATATTTTTATGTAAAGTATGGGTCATTATAGGATGGATGATCACTATATGTAATGAACTGCTAGAAAGGAAAAGAAAGGAAAATTGGAGTTACCTATATATATAGTAAATGTGGAAAGAAAAGTCCTTAAGATATCTTAAAATGATTGGGTTTATGGTTTAAATTTTAAGAAAAATGTCATCATGCTCAAGAATTCAAGGGTAAGAGAGATACCATCAATGTGTATTGCATCAACTGAAATGATATGGGACATTACTCATATAAATTCCATAAGAACTAAGGGAATCTACAACCGAAGAGTATCATAGATAACGATAGATTTTTTTAATTACAATGACTGATATTCAAGCTCTAAATATTTTTATAGTAGGTACTTTTATTATACACTCATTTTTAGATAATGTATTTTTTGATTTTGGATCTATACACTCTTTAATATTATGAATATTTGTAAAGAATATTTAATCATCCTTTAAAACATTAAGGAATAGAAGAACTTTGAGGATTAGAATAGAATATGATTAAAGCACATTACCCTAAGATCGACTTTGAGGATTAGAATAGAAGAACTTCCTAGAATTTTGGTACTATAGAGATTTTTTGAGTTTTCCAAGAAATACATCTTTGTCTGAATACAAGCAGGTAGAGGTGGCTCTAGAACCGATGTACCTAAGGATAAAACCCGAAAACACACTTTGAGCTATACTCGAACAGGAAATGGTGCACGACAATAGACTTTGCTGCACTCTTGGTAATGGTACTCCTGGAGGATATGCTAAGGATAATTCATATTTTAATTACAAGCCATTATGAAGGATTTATGAGTAAATACTTCCTCAAAGAAAACATTTTATGATTATAGATTATATGTATAATCTTTTCAATTTAAATTAGGAATTTTACAAGTTTGGAATTATGCATTGCGATTCATAAACTAACCTGGTGTATGCCATTGTTTATAAATGGATCCTAGTAGAAGGAATGAGAATACTAGCAATACGAATGATCAAAAGATTAAGAAAAATCATATCATTCATGGAATTAAGCCAAATTTTAAAAAGGAAATAGTCTCCCACGTATTCTCATCATATGAAGAAAACGAATCATGTGAAAATAAGATAAGTAAATAATTCTCTGAGTCTTATGGATTTAAAGGGAATCAAGAGAAGAAAAGGATGGAAGAGTGAAAGATGGATAAATGAAATATGGGAATGAAGGATTTTCCCATATGTGATAACTGTGGAAATAATCACCTTGGTAAATTGTTGAAGGTAATGGGAGTTTTTTATTAGTGTGGAGAAAAAGGACACCAAGTACGTGATTTCAGGGATTAAAAATAGGATTCAAATGTATAATTCTTCATCTGCAAGGAGTTGGGACACTATGAGAATCAATTTCAAAATCATCAGAGTATGCCCCAAATGATGCTATTGGATAATAATCAAATTATGATACTACCACAGTTGAAGAGGAATGACTAGTGTTATTATGTTGTTATTAAAGAATTATTTCATTTGAGTGTTGTATCAACGATGTACTTGTTATATGAATTATGGAAATAAATAAGGATTGTACTGCAATACTATTTCATTAAGGATGTGAGATTGTATGGTACCAAGTAAAGTGACACAGATTCAGGTTAAATGTTTTGGAAAATACATATTTTAAGGAAAGGTAAACCATAATATGGTCCTGATACTAAGTTAGTGATTTTGGAATAAGAGATAGTTGATTTGGATAAATTATATTGGATATTCTTAACTACCTTGAAACTGATTAATTATTTGTATATTCCATCATGTTGGAGTTTACAACATTTTTGGATATAAGGTATTCATATGTTATTACATGGAAAAAAATATCTTCATTGTGTTTACATTCCTTAAAAAATTTGGACTATGAGTTTGGATAGAAGTATTTGGGATAATTATATAGGTTGGAATGGATTAAGTTTGACATTGGATACTATTCTTAAGGTTAAATCATTTCTTAATATTATTTTTGGATTGTTATAAAAAAGTAAAACATGGAAGTCGGGTGACAACCCATCGCGTCTGGCAAGGCCATGATACTTGAACCCGCAACTGAAGGGCGAAAAGGGTGGATCACCTACCACTGGTATACGTGATGTCCTGGTTTGTATAATGTAGTTTCTTTTAAATAGTATGAAAAATTAATTATAAATTAATTATTTTTGGAACCCTATACGATTAGGATAAATAGAATATTTTTGAATTCTAGTATCTTTTGGAGTGAAAGATGAGTTTGTGGTAGGAATTAGTTGAAGGATGAAATTCTACTTGTCAAGTAGATATTTTTCTCTTATTCTATGAATAAATTAATTCATAAACTATAGGGAAGATATCTTAAAACAAAAATGTGTTATCCAAATACCTTATGTTTTTTTGAACTGATGATATTTTAAATCATCATAGATCGATGGCTTTGAGGCCCTCAATTGTACACTTGTTTTTGATTGATAACCTCAATCACTCCCTATAAATATTTACATTTTTCCTCCAATTAGGTGTCTCTAATTTCCAATAATCTTCTTCTAATCGAGATCATAATTTTGTGGTGACTTTTTCATTTCCCTTTCCCTCTTATTAAGACTAAATTTTATTAACCCAATTTCCGATGTGCGTTTTCCACAAAGGTATTTTTCTATTTTTAACCATTTATTTTCAAAGAACAATTTCAAATTGTGAGGACGCAATTTATTGAAGGAGGGAAGAATTTAACACCCCAAGATTTCATTGTACATTATCTCATTAAAGTAATTCAATAGCTTGCACTACACGCAACACTGAGTTCGAGCGCACCACAACTTACTAAACTAACCGTCCAAAAAGCGGTTAGGAATAGTATTAACTGCATTTTGAATATTATATACTCTATAAAATTTTAATACCCATATTATGGGTTTCTTAGACATAATATAAGAACAAATTCATTTTTTCAGATAAAATAAGTATTTTTCAAAAAATGCAATTTTACCTCCTTTTAATGGAGAACCCTTTTTAAAACCAATATTTGACACTTTTATATATTAAATTTAATTAAATTAAGTTATTATATATAATTGAGACATAAAAATTTAGTTTGGATAAATTTTTGGTACTTTTCTGATAAATTTCATATTTTAATGAATAGTGAAAAATACTATGTTTTAATTGAAAACAAATTATTTAGTAGAAATAATTTCTAGTGATAAATTTTGAATTTGAATTGTTTGGAAGTAAAATTATATTATACTTTTATCATTTAATACAATTTAGGTCATTATAAACAATTTCATATTTAAATTTGACATAAACACATGTCAATCTTTTGATAGTTTTTGCTTTTTAAAAACTCACTTTTTTGTTTTTTACAACGGGAATTAATTTTAAATTAATAAATGAAACTTATATATTTTTAATTTGGTAAAATATACTTCATTTTTGAATTAAAAATATCAAAATTAGATTAGGGTAAATTTTTGATATATTTCGGAAAACTTTCAATTTTTTATGAATAGTAAAAAACACTACATTATTATTTAAATCTGACATTTTATTTAAATAATTAGTTATTTTATTTTAATTTATTTTAAGTCAAAATAGATCTATAATACCAATATAAGTTTAATGTAATTCATTGGAGTTATTTTATAAGAATTTTAGATATATAAAATTTTATCGAACTTTTTACCGTCTTTTACCCACCTCCTAGGAGCATTTGCAAATCTGCATAAAACTTAATTTTACTGCTTCTGTGATTTGAATTTCAAAAATTCGAGAGACATGGTTAATATCAGTAAGTAAAATTTGGTTCAATAAGTTGAAAATAGTTTTTGGTGAATAGTAACTTTTGACTTTTTTTTGCCACAGTTAAAAGTAAATAGGTTAATTAAGGGTAAAAATGATATCATAATTACCCAAACACATGTCCTAATTCTATTGTATAAGTATAATTCGACAAAAAAAACCTTTGGAATAAAATATGACCCCCTTTGGTTCACTTGGATAAGATTAAGACATTTATTATTATTTTATTTAAAGAAGAGATAAAGAGTTATATTCAAAGTTTAATAACTAAACCATTTTTAAAATAGGGTTATACATAAGATAAATTCGACTATAAATATTCATTAGAAGTATAAAATTATTTCCTACATCATGGTATTTTTTTAATTTGTAGATATTAAATAATTAAATTTAATTATGACTCAATGATGATGTAGTAATTACCTCATTAATGAAAGAATCAAATAAATGGTATTATAAATATTTAAATAAATATAATTTCAATGTTTTTATGTCAAAAAAAAAATTATAGGTGAATATGACATGTTATGGTGGATTCAATGTATTTGGTTCAAAGTAATCAAGTTTTGATGACTTTCAAAAAAACCAAATACTAAATAGTGTCAAAATTGACATAAATGGGTTTTTAAAACAAATATTATATTTTTAAATTATATAAAAGTGCTAAAATTATAAGGTTCTTCCAAATAACTTATATAATTATAGGTATATCATTAATTAACCACTTTAGGTTCTCTGGTCTTGTTATTGTATGTTTATTAACCTTGTAATATAAAAATACAAAGAGACATGGTAAATGTCAATCTATTTAACTAAGAGTTAAATCGAAAAGATAAGGTTCATATGGTGACCCATACCCACCTTAGACTTTAAATAATTCATTTTTGAGCCATTATAAACCTAAAATTAGTTTATTATAAAATAATATTTCAAGTTTTTTCTAAAGTGACTCTCACCTATCTTATAAAAGGGAACTTCCTCTTCTCTTAATTCCACACCTCCAAATCCTTTTGGCTCGGCCAAACCCTACCAAACTATCCTCCCAACTTTCCTATATTCATCCTAGAGGCCTTCCTTTGGTCATAAATTCATCATAAGGATCCCTTTTGATCAAATCAAAAGGAGGAACCCGAAGAAGAGGTAAATATTTCATCACCTCTTTCAAGTTCTTTTCTTCTTCCACTTCCTCTTTCATTGTTGTTTTCATTATAAAATAATAACACCAGTATATTCTATATACATTGATGTTATTATAAAAATGGTACAACCATATTCATTATTCTATACATCCTATAAATGAAAATGTCACCATACGTGCGTACGTACGGATAACCGTCTCCACGTTGTGGTGTAGTTTTTTATTCAAACACTTCATTATTTGGATGGGTATAATAATGAGTATAGCTGATGTAGATAATAAATATAACATATTAATGATTATTTATATATGATATACCATCCAATTATATACGATTTTCCCAGTAAAATAATGATATTATCGCTCGTGTGTAAGTACGAATTACTGTCTCCATAACGCGATGAGATTCATTTCCACATTCACCATTCAACGATGATTATAAAATATATATCATTAATAAGAATTTAATATATTAAATTATAATTATACTAGATATATATATATATATATATATTTATTTATTTATTTATTTATGTACTTACATATATCTTATTCACATAGTTCCATTCAATACGATATGAAAACGGAAACAGCGTTTATGCGTACGTACGGCCTACCGTCTGCATAAACGGTGTTTTCCATTTCATATATATGTCTATTATACATATTTATATTCTAAATATATATGATATGTAAATCATGTTTTATATTATCGAAGTATTTAAATCATTATCTATGTGATAAAATCAAGAGTAACAAGTTAAAACACGTACAATAAAGAAAGTGATTATTACCCAAAATGTTAATTTAACATGGAAATTATTATTAAATTGGTAGTATAAAGTCATAAATGAATCATGTATGATATAATAAATATTAATATAGTTATTTTATAATTTAATAACATACTACGGTCATTATAAAGGAGGTTGAGTGTACCCTCTACTAAAGGAAAGTGCAAGGTAAGGGTTAATTTTACAATCTCTTTATTATTCGAGGTTGTTTTTACGTAAGTATCTTCTGGGACATATTTATTATCCATTTCCATGTTTCATGAAATAGTTTTCAAATGTATTCTTTTAAGGTAATTTTTTTTACTAAAACATCATTTTAAATGTTTTAAATACTAATTCTTCTAAATCATTCTCATTAATGTCCATGTTTTCAAAATGGTTTTAAGGATTTATTTATATGGACATAAATGTTTTTCAAATGTTATTTCCTTTCAAAAGATTCAAGGTGGTATGGGACACTTTGATTCAAAAATTTATTTAAATGTCTACCTTTCTAAATTTTGTGACTTTTAAATGTTTTCATGAAAAAGTGATATTTCTCTCAAAGAGTTTTACAAATCATTTTCATCTATGTCAATATCCATTGATGGATTTTAAACTTGCTTGAAGTTTATTTATTATGATACAAATCTTCCATATTTTATTTAAGTTTTTGTGATATGTTTGACTGTGGATGTGTTATTTTTATACCATTCATGGTTTATGGATAAATTATTTACATTTCGTATGTTATTTTCAAAACAAATGTTTATGTTATGTTTTAACCTTTTCATATGAGGATTGCATTAGACTTAATAAGTGACAGGTGGAGCCCGCTATAGCTCCTCGATGCATCGGTAGGTCTCATGAGACAAACTAGTGTCTTGGTACAAGGCCTTGAAAAAATATTATTTGTATTCTTGGCACAAGGCCTTGACAATGTGGTTATGATTTGTGGAATTATGCATTCCATTATTATGAAAGTGGATATTGATATTTCATGTGATTATTCTACTAGTATAATATCCATGTGAATATGTAAATGAAATTATTTGATTTTATCTTTCCCATATTATTCTGAATTTTATGTTTAAAAGGATTTTGTTTTAGTCTTATACATTGCCTTAAATGTTTGTGCTTATTTATAAAAGTTTCTTCTATATTGTTATCCTTACTGAGCATCTGAGATCACACCTTTCTATGTTTTATTTTTCCCATGATTTGAAGAAGTATTTTATGATTTAACTATAGGTATAGGCTAAGGGAAATGAATGTGTTCCAAAGGGGACAATTTTGTTGTTGTTTGTCATTTTATAATGTAATGTAACGTTCATGTATGTAATCTATTTTTCAAGACTACTAAACTGGTCGGTCATTCGGGACTTGATTCCTTGTAATCATGCCAATGTATTAAAATAATGCACTGGCTCTGGGTAACTAGGTTTGGGGTGTTACAAATCTTATACATTCTTATAGTGTTTAGTACAATTCTCAAGTAACCTTCAAACTCTTTCGTGATCTTCAAATAAACCATAATACGATCTATAAATACTTCCAAAAATTGATCAAGATAGCATCTAAAGACTCTATTCATTAGATTCATTAAGATATTGGGGGAATTAGTAAGAACAAAAGGAATCACTATAAATTCATCGTGTATATACCTTGTACGAAATTTTGTCTTTGGTATATCACCCTTCTTGACCCTTAATTGATGACATCCTAAATGAAGGTCAATCTTGTAAAATTATTGATCTCCGCCTACTTGGTTGAATAAGTCATCAATTTGGGGAACATGATATTTGTTCTTGATAGTGATCTTTTTATGTCCTAGATGATCAGTTCAAAGTCTCATTGATCAATTTTTCTTTTTAGAAAACATAACAAGTGCACCCCAAGGTGACACACTAAGGTGTTTTAATCACTTTTCAATATTCTCTTAGAGTTTCTTATTTAACTCTTGCAACTTAATTGGGGCCATTCTATATGTTGTCTTGGAAATATTCATATCACCTGGTATGAGTTATATTGAAAACTCAACTTCATGATTTAGTGGAATACCTAGAATTCTTTCTATAAAGACATATTCAAACTCCCATACACTTGGTGTATTCTTAATGGTTAGTTTCTCCCCAACCATTTGAGATAAATAAACATAATTTATAGTAATTATGACCCATAATTTGGAATAAATTTTCACTACAAGGTCATACTCATCCTTGCATCGATAAATGATGATAGATTGATCTGGAATGTGAAATGTGACTTCCCCTCCTTGGAAATTTATATGAGCTCCAAATAGAGAAATCAAATCCATTCCAAGAATCACATAAAATTCTAGTAAATTAAGGATCACAATATTTTTAGGAAGAACATTTCTACAAACCTCAATTGGAGATCAATTATGAATTTTTTATGCAACTATTGTTCTATTGTGAGTTTTCATAGCTAAATAAACATATAATTATTGAGGTAATATAGTGATACCCTTAGAAAATTCTTAATAAATAAAAGATTGGGTAAATCTAGAATCAAATAATACATTTTATACATTATAGTTTATGGTAAGTGTACGTTTCATAACTTCATAACCATATTCCACATAGCCGATAGTGATCCCAGGTGACTTTCCTTTGTCTTTGGCCTTAATATTTTTTGTCATCTATCATCATTGATAACCATTAGATTAGGTAATTGGTTGGAATAATTCAAAATTTCCTTGCACTTGTGTCATTGAAGTATATGTGGTGCATTCTATGTAGCTTTTTATCTGTTCACATCATTAGACATATTTTTTCCATCACTTTGGCATTCAACTTCCTTATAACCTTCTCTCTCACAAATAAAAAATTTTCTAGTATCTTTAAGACAATTTCCTCCATATTTATTTTCACACATTGAGAATAAAGGAAAATTCATATTCTTTTTAGTTTGTTCTTTATATTTTCCCTTAAATTCCATTTTTCTATTCTTATAAAACCCATAGAACTGATTGGTTACTCCAATTTCCATCTCAAACTTCAGATAACATCGAATGATTTCCTCATAGATATTGAAGTCCCTTACGGATAATTTCCTTCGGAGACTTGGTTTTAAGACACTAAATAATCGATCAATTTTACTCTTAGGTTGGATAATAATTCCATAAGCATACCTTGAAAGTATTGTAAAATTTTCTTCATAGGTACCAACGGATTCATTTCCACTTTACTTAAGTTCAAGGAACTCCTTATCCGTATTTTTTTTGAAGAATATAGGGAAAGTACTTATTTAAAAATAAGTTCTTAAACATTTCCCATTAAATGGATTCAATTTCATCTATTTTCCTCATATTATTGATATGATTTCACCATTTATCATCTTATTCTTTCAAATGGTAGACTACCAAGATTAATTTATCATGTTTTGAAAATTGGAGAACTAAAAATATCTTTTCAGTGGTACTAATCCATTGCTCATCCATTAGTGGATCAGAAGACCCACTGAAATGAGGTGGATGCTTCCTCATGAAGGACTCAACAGAATATTGTTCCATCCTCTCTTCATTTGGAATTCCAAAATTATTCATATCTTGAGAAAGTTGTGTTAGCATAAAAATAAGTTTTCTCATTCCAAATCTCAAAACATTCAGTTTCTTAGGTGGAAAATCATTTCAT
This sequence comes from Viscum album, assembly GCA_963277665.1. Lineage (NCBI taxonomy): Eukaryota > Viridiplantae > Streptophyta > Magnoliopsida > Santalales > Viscaceae > Viscum > Viscum album. Next base: position 183,350,000 of record OY728133.1, on the reverse strand, counting down.
TGCCCTTCATATTTAGAATTAATGTTGTTTCTTCGTGTTCCAGCCATTGACTGAAATGAAGAAGCATAGTATGATCAACACTAACCATAATGGTAAAATAATAGAATAAAGAACAAAATTTAAATTTAGGACATTTTAGGTTTTATCCTTGGTTATTCATGATCATTTATAAAACACTAGTATTGTAACCTATAATTCGGCATATCCTTAGGGTTCTTCCTATGGTTTTCTCATGCCAATGGATAAATCATAAAATTTTATTATAATCAATGAATGTAATCCCAAAATTCATAACATAAGAGATGAAATTTTTTTCCATACACATAATCATATAAAATCATTTCATATTAGTCAAGGCTCATTTCCATGACCATCATAGTCGACAAAGTCCATTATTGAACCAAGCTCACTCCTCATTACATCCCTGTATTACTGAACTGAGATCATTTCTTTCTTCATCCCAATATTTATTGTGGGATATAAATTTTTACACAATGTATTGGAGGAATATTTAGGTCCCACCCATCTAATAATGAAATCATTATTACTTATTCCACAAAAAAAATAAATCATTCATTATAGCATAACCCAAGGAATAAAATGGGTTTCTTAAACATCATTCCTTCATAAGATAATCCATGTAAAATGAATGGATTTCATAAATATCATCCCATCAATAAACCCAATCAAACCATAAGAATAATAGGGATAGTGTACTTGAAACTTAACCCTATTAAATAATGTCATTTTATATGGAAAATTATTTTTATTGAACTATTGAGATTAATTCTTGAGAAAAATATCCTTTCTTCTTTAAAAACATTTTATTTTCTCAGAATTACGCTAAATTTTAAAAGAAAATAATTTCTTTGAAAATAACCTTGAAATATTGTAGATGAATCTTCGTGGAAATATGGTGTTAGGAAAATTTAAAAAAATCATCCAGTTTTATAAGTTAAAAGAAAACATTCTTCTCATACTTTTGTTTGATAAGTCAAAAAGTACCTTCTATCAAAAAATGAAAAATGATTCATTTCATAAAGTTTAATGAAAATTCAACAATTTATTAAAATTAAATTTGAACAATTTTATATGGATCAAAATAATATATTGGAATATAAATTTAGGAAACATGAACATCGATGATAAATATACCCTAGTATATACTTATGTATAAACAATCTCAGATAATAATAATATTGAAAAATTATCCCTTACCTTAGGTATGATATGCTTTCTATGTATCCAAACTACCTGTATAATTATTTAAATAACATCATTGACTTATTTCAGAATCGTAGTCATTTTTATAATATCATATGTGATCATATTATCATCTGTTTAATAACATTTCATTATTACTCGTTATTCGGGTAACAACTTTATTTTCTTATGCACGTTTTGTCGCATAAGTTATGATTATTCTTAAAAGGTTATAGTTATACCATTTTCATAATGATATTAATATAATATATATCAAATTTATTCATTCTATACTTTTATTCTTTGATTGATATCCTATAGAACGAATCGCATCGCATCGTGGAGACAATAGGTTGTACGTACGCATGAGCGATGATATTATTCCTTTAACTATGAAATTGTATGGAATTGGATGGTATATATATTGTTCTAGAATAAATATATTTTCATAATAATTATATATAGTCATTATTTCCACCATTATACCCATCCTAGTAAAGTGGTGGTGAAAACATATTACACTATAGTGTGGATATGGTAATTCGTATGTATGCATGTTTGGTGATTTCATTTTTTGTAGGATGGATAGAATGTGGAATAATGTTGTTACATAAAAATAATAACATCTCAGTATATAGGTGATACTTTATTTATTTATTAATATTGGAAACAAAAAAGTAAGAGTAAGTAGAAGAAGAAATGGTCTTCAAAAAGTCGGTAAAGGAGATTATCACTTCTTCGGTGATCTCCCTCTAGATCTCCTCTTAAAGGCACTAAAGTTGGTTTTTGAGAGACAAGAACCTCTATAATGTGGATATAGGAGTTTAGAATAAAAATTGGTATGGTATTTATGAACTTTAATACTCAATTACCTATGAAAAAATGAGGGATGAGGTCCCCTATTATAGTTGAGGTTGGGGGCACCTTTGGAATTTCCAAAAATATTAATTTATAATAAAATAAAAAGACATAAAAACAAAAAAAATGTCTTAGTTTCTAATATGAGATGATATAAGGTTATAAAATCATATACCAATAATATTTATAAATTTTTTTATGTCCATTTAAACCTTATCATTTTCATTTATCACTTAGTTATTTTATTTAATTTTAACTAAGGTAACAAATATTTCGATTTTAAAAGGGTGAAATATTTACTCATTTGATGTCAATTAGACCATAAATGAATAATTTATAACATTTTAAACTAATTCGTAATTATTATATATTTTTTAAAAGAATTATTATTTTTATATAATTTAATAATACATTATTTTGATAAACAATCAATAGTGTCAATTTTGATACTACACAATTAATTGATTATTAAAAATATAAATATAATAAGTTAACTTTAGAAAAAATAATTTCTTATATTCATAATAGGTCAAGGTCATATAGAAATTTTTTTGGATTTATTAATTATTAAAATTATATTTATTTTAATATTTTTAATAACATTTATTTATTACCTATATTAAGAAAATAATTACAACATTAGTTTTTTGTAATTATTTAACATAATTTTTTGTTGAATAAAAATTAAAAATAAAATATTATGATGAATATAAATCCTCTAAATTTCATAATAATACTTATAGTCAAATATATATTCTAAAAAATAATACATTTAAAATGTTATATTTATTAAAACATGAATGTGAAAACATTAACATTACTTTAAATAAAATTTTATAAGTATTATAATCTTTTCCATATGGATCTGAATGGTCAATAACTCGACCCTTGGATGAATATGGTCAATATATACTCAAAAAATAATATTTTTTCAAGTTTTATTATCATTTAATGGTTCTTATGGTTTTAATAAGAAGTGTTTTTATTGATTTCCCATCAATTAAATAATTTCTGCATTATTAATGTATAAGTTATTAAGGTAATTATTTATTAATTAAAAATTGAAAATAAATTTTCATGATGAATAAAAAAATATTACATTTGAAATAAAAATTTATAGTAAAATTTATCTTATGTATAACCTTATATTAAAAATGATATTGTTATTAAAACTTTAGTAAGACATATTTACCATTTCTTTAAATAAAATAAATTAAATGTTCTAATCTCATCCAAGTGGCTTAAAAAGGATGCCATTTTTACCCAAGGATAATTTATGTTGAAAAAAACTCATCCAGTTATATTAGGACAAGTGTTAGGATAATTTTATAACATTATTTTTACCCTTAATTACCCGATTTACCGTTTTATTGTATTAATAAAAATTTACTGAAGTTACTATTCATTGTGCCCAAAAATAAAAGAAAGTTATTTAAATAATATGGACCAACTGATTCCAAATATGGAATATTTTTAAAAAAATTAAAAACATAGAATTTTCTGTAATTAATTTAAAATTGATCTCATTATCAAAAAGAGAAAACGGGTTTTAAAAGTTAAAACATTGTAAAAGATTGAAATTTTTTTACATTTGAATTCAATATAAAATTAATTAAAATGACCTACATTATATTAATTGATAAAAATATAATATATTTATAACTTAAAACCATATAATAATATAATTTAACCATAAAAATTATTTTTATGAAAAAAGTTGTTTTCAATTAAAATTTTGTATGTTTTTAATATTCATAAAAACTTGAAAGTTATCAGAAAAATATCAAAAAATCATCCAAAGTAAATTTTTATATCCCGCTTCCAAATAATAATTTTATTTTTTCGTATAAAAATTATTAATGTGTCAAAATTTTAATTTAAAAAGTGTGTTTCATTAAAAGGCGGTAAAATTACCCTTTTGAAAAAAATAGGTTTTTATACATAAAATATGGTTTATTCATACCATATGACTAAAATATCTATTGGGTGAATATAAAAAATCTTTTATTAAATATATATCATATATATTTCATTAATTTCATTTACTAATTTTAATTTTATTAATTTAATAATACAAAAAATGAAAACATTTCCTTTACATTTCATTGGTTTATATTTTTCATAAATAATTGGTAGCCAAATAATTCACTCTACATTTTAATAAGGTATTTATTTATTTTATCTATCCTAAAAGCTAGGTTATAATGGTCATTTTATACAAAGGGCATCTCGCAGTTCATTTAAACTCACGATTCTGTGCAATGTAAGCTATTAATGAATTAAGTTTTATGAAGAGATAATAATATACCCTTATACCAAGGGCATCTCACATTTCCTTATAGATACATAGATAATTGGAAACATACCTTGATAACCTTTTGAAATTATCCTTATAATTATCCACTGTATCTTTTTAATTTTATCTAAGATTCAATAACTTTCATTCAATTTTAGAATGTTGTGTTTTTTTCTTGATAAATTACCATAAATGTATTCCACTCCTTGTGTTATATCTCATCATTTATCTCAGTATTTTGAATAAGTCACAACCATTAGTAATAATATACCCTTAGACAATATATAACCCTAATTAATGTTTTCTTACTTATTCAATCCTAATCCATGGATATCTTATATAAAAACATTATCCATTTCTCTACTACCATAGGAATATTGGATCCACTGAATGATGGAGGTTCTAGCATCATAAAATGGTCTAAATTGGTTGATCCTTGTTTAGGGTAAATTATTTACTCCATATATCCAAGTTTATTTTATATAATATGATTTAATTTACCTATAATAGTTATAATTTTTTCATCACCACCATTTCCATGATCATTGAGAGAATCTACACATTTTTTCTCAATTGTTGGATTGGTTCGAATTTTTTCTTACATACGTCATTCTCTAACAAATGGAATAACATAATTAATAAAATTATAAACTACTATAATAATAAGGATGATTTATATATATCAAGTTTTCATAAAATGAGTTCTTATAGATTTTATAGGATACCTATCAAAATGGTTCTTGCATAATTTCTAGAATTTTATTTAGGATGAATAAATGTTATTTATTTATATTTTACTAGATCTAGATCCTAAGGTTTATACTAAAACTTTAATTGATATAGACATTAATTACACCGATTCAACTCACTCATATTTATAGGTTTACCTATTTCATTGTAATTATATTACCTGATATCAAATACCCAAGATCCAAGTTTATTTATCCTTAAGAGACTAAATACATCAATATTAAATTACATTACAAATAGGAAAATACACATCATTCAAATAAATATTATTTTCTATTAATAATACCCATGGAGTCGACCATACATATTTTTTCTCATTATTACTTTGAAAATTGAGGAATATAAGAAAAGTGTGAGAATAGAGACTTAATAAGGTATAACATATAGTGGACGTTAACTTTTCATAATAATAGAACAGACAATATAATAAGGATAGATAAAAAAATGATGCCATATCAATGAACACATAAACATAACATAATCCATGGATGATACTAGAAATAAATAATTACATAGATAACATTAAATGATCTCATAATGATGGAAATTTAATTAATGCATAATTCTAAATATTATAAATATATTTTTAAGGTCTTATGACAAGATATCATAAATAAGGGGTAGGTATACACCAGATACCCTAGATAATCATCTCATTAGATAAATTAGTGTGCAGAGGTTCTCTTCTAGGATCCTCCCATTACTTAATATTTTATAATGAATTATAATGGTAATACATAATTCAGAACATCATAATCATATTTCCATGTTCTTATTCTAATACAACATACATAAAAGGGAAAACACACACCAAATACACTATTTAGTTTTCTCATGAGACCTAGTAGTTCATTTAGGATCTATAATATTATAGGGCCCACCCATCGCATAAAATTTTATGTCATTCCATCATATAATAAATAATCATAGTCATTACATGGGATATTGTTAAATAATGAACAACTTAAAAATACTGAACATAATTTCTAAATGAAGATTACCTTAAAATATTTTCCAAAATATAAAAGATGATTATATATAAATTTCATTATATATCTTAATTAAATGGATTAATAAGGATTTATAGGTGAATTACCTTGAATATTATTAGAAATAATTAAATTTTCAGAATGTTAAAATAGGTATCAAAATCAAGTGATGAATATAGAATTGTAGTGGTTGGGTAGTTATAATGATTTAGATTATCAATGTGTTTAGAAAAATGAATATATGTTTTTGTAATAATTAGATACCAAATAAATTATAGATAAATCCCCTCTAAAAATTAGGATTATTTGATCATACATATTTGATATGCATTAGTGACATAAGATTTCTTTAAGGAGAAACCTCCAAGTTGGTATGTTGTGATGGGAAATGTGAACTTGTGCTAAAATTGAGTTTATTCCACTTTGTAAATGATTGAGACTCCACTAGAAACATATCCATCATCCTTATTTAAAAATAATTTCACACTTATAAATAATTTATCTTTAATACCAATGAAAAATACCATATATTGGTATTTTTAATCATGAGACAACATATAAATTTCATACCTATTAGTAAAATTTAGGCATTACAATGGATTATGAATAGATTATAATGTAGATTAAATGGATATGATATCATAAGGACATTTCTTACAATTGCATCAAAATAATATTGGAATCTGAACTGGGATTTAGAAAATGATACTATAATAGAACTGCTAATAGGAATTGAAAAGAGAGAGAAAAGTGTCCCTAAGATATCTTAAGCTTCTTAGAATAGACCTAACCCAAATATCTAACTATAATCTTTAATATTGGAGATATGTATATGAGAGAGAATACTTTATATTTTTTTAATAGAGAATTTAAGTTTGATGTGAGGGTAAATGTCAAGTGGGTGGGTTATTTATTCATGTGGTTAGTGAAATCTCATGAAATAAATTAATAAATATTTTATCTTTTCATTATCTTAAGTGATCCACTACTCTCTATAATTTCCCATTAGCTACCTCAGTAATCCACTATAATGAATAGTTTTTAAATTATTCAAATATCACTACCTTGGATTATTTTGGTCATGATTACATATATATGTTGTCATATATACTATATTTCACAGCATTTCACCATTTTCTTACAATTTTTATCTTTTTTACCAAGGATTGAAAAAATTTACCCCTTAGATAATTGTAATATTATAATTCTAAATATATAATCAGTTTTATCAAATAAAGCCTCTAATATTTTCAATTCCAAATTTTAAATAAGGGTGATATATATGATAAGAATATAGTATAAAAGTAAATACCATTTTATTACTAAAATAATTTATAATTAATACTTATTAAAACCTTGATACATAACCTATTATTACAAAAGAATAGGCCATAAGTGTAAGGTGTGCAATGGTGGTTCCTTCATGGGGTAGTTTAGTCAACATTTATTTGGAAGTGATTTACACTAACTTGAACTTCCTCCACCTAAAATTACACTCAAACATTAATTTTTGAAGTTCAACTTAGGCCTTTCCAAGGGAAAACCCTAGTAATTTAATATTATTCTAATTAATCAATAAATTTATGTCATAAGGGATGTTACAACTATTTGAATCCATTGTTTATCTCTTATATATCAATTGATTATAGTCATTGAACTTAATATTTACTAATTCTAAAGTTCACTTTATAATGGATATATAACCTATGGTCATAATTTCAAATATTCATATAATGACCCTATTTACTCTTAAATCATATAAAATCATTCATATACATCCAAAAAACAATGGTACTCTTTTTTAGTTCTTTAAAAATATTTGTTTTGTGATATGTATTATTTTTATTTTGTATAATAATTATTATAGTTGTCGTGTTTATTAGAGAATATAAATCAGAAGATATTTACATTGTAATTATGTTATTTTTTTCCATTTTCCATTATTATAAATAGTGGTATTAATAAATAAATATCTTTTATTTTTACAATGTTATTTTTTTAATAAAATATTTTTATTTATTAGGATAATGTCATGGGTATTACATGAGAGAAGTTGAAGGAGGGAGAATATTATGGAGAGGGGTCTCGGTCCATGTAGTTTTGGAGGATGAGGGGGAGGGGGTTTGTTTTATATTTTAATAATAATTAATCAATTAAATTAAAATTTTAAAAAATATACCTGAAGGCTACCATGTTTTTGGTATTACCCCATCGGGTACCTTATTCTTAATGAATACCCAACCTAAGGAAAATGAGTGTTTGGTGTTCTTTTGGTGCTCATTGCCCATTCTTCCACCATCATTGGGTACTTGATGAGATCCCAAAAATTAATAAATGTTTTTTTAGCTTTATTATATATATTACATTAACTCTAATCCCTTTTTCCATGCACCCAAAAATTCCATTAAGGATTTCAAATATTTATAAAAACTTATATTCAAGGTGTCCTAGGTCTTGAAAACCCAATCTAAAACTAAAAATTAAAAAACCTTACTCCTTATTTATCAATGTTCAAAAAAAATTAGGCTCATCAACTCATAATGATTTAGTTTGATACAGACTCCCAACCATAGGTCTTCTTATTCTTGAGAAACATCCATAAAGATCTCTTTACTATCAATTCATTTAATACAATTTGACTCCACTAGTTGTTAAAGATTCTAGTATATATAACATATTACTACCCATTCACTCAATATCATTATCTTAATTTTTAATAAAAGTCTCCACTTTAGTCCTATATACTTTTAAATCACTCTTAAAATGACATATCTGAAATGAATTACACTTTTCCATATTTGATTTCCCATAAAAAGCGCAAATTTATTCTCCAAAAAAACTATATAATTTACTTTGGTCTCCTATTATGAAAAAAAATCCTCATCTGCACCATGATTCCTTGACCATGATATATTATGAAAAAAACATGATATATACTCAAATTTTTATCCAACTCCTACCCCATGTAAATTTTTAATGGCATCAACTATTCTGAAAATTGTAGAAGAATCCTTTAACCTAAAATTACCTTTAAATTAGATATGGATCATTTACCTTTATCCTTGGGTAGGTTTCAAAAATCTTCTTCTTTCCTACTATTATTTTTATTGTCATTAATATAGGTATTTAATACTAACCACCTGATGCATAGTTTCTCCCCAAGAAATCTGTAAAATGAACCCCACCATAGTATTATCTATATTATCAATCTATCAACACTCATGAACTTAATCCCCCACACCACAGAATGGTCATTATTTATAATAACTTCCCAAGTTATCTTTATAATATTATTTCATTGAATGACCACTTAGGATCAATATTTCTAAAAACCTTCCTTATATTTTTTAATAAGTTCCTAAAATATAATTTCCATGGATTTTAAATTAAAAAAACATTGCATAAGTTTGAAGAGAACATTTTGTACAATTAATTTCATGAAGTGGAAAAAAGTCAAAAGGGAGATCATCTAAGAAAGTGAGTTCTATATATATTCCTCTATTTTATAGACAATTTACCACACAATTATCCTCCCAGTAGACAAGTGTGATAATGAATTTTAGGCCCATAAGAAAGTCCATAAATTCTGTCCATTGAGTAGTGAGTCTACATAATAGATGCAGTGTACCATTTATGATGGCTTGAATAGTGGTAGTGGAGTCACATTCCAACAATAAATTATTCTAATATTTTGATATTGTATAATGGACAACATTAATGATGCCTTTCATTTCGACTTCATAAAAAGATTTAGTTCTACATGATCTATATAAGCATCCAAGAATCCTTCCATTATGATCATGAAAGAGAGTTCCACACCCTGGAGGTCATAGGTTCCCTTTCAAATCCCCCTCAAAATTGAATTTGATCTAGTTATGAAGAGTAGGATTCCAAAAAACTTCCAAGGTCCCATCTAGTGGCATATAATTACTATAAATTACCAATATTCTCATAATTGTGAAATAATGGACACTTTTATCATATTGTATTATTTATATCCCATTAGAATCCTTGAATGATATAATTATTATTATCATGACTTGACCCATGTTGAGACTCAATCCGCAACTACCCCAAGCCCACCTCTATAGGCCAGGGGCGGAGATAAGCGTTGAAGGCACAAAAAACATGGGGAGGCCTTTTCCAAAGAACCTGTACACACACACACATCCAACATAATTAAAAAGTGTATAGGAAAAGGAAAACAAGATATAACACTTCTATATAAGGAAACCAATGTGCATCAACCTCTAAACAGTACAAGTACATAAATGTAAAATGAAATGGAAAGGGGAAAAATACACACCCAACCAAAAAAGTGCCATAACCAGGAATTAAGTAAAAAGTAAAATAGTTGATAGTTCCCACTCCTAGATCCCATGGTATGACCATCATACGTGATCCAAGAACCTGTATCCCTAAGCTCCTCTAAAGTATTGATCAACTTTTATATTTTTTGCATAAGGAATGATATGTGTGGGAAAATCCCATGCGGGAGGGTAGACTCATCCAACCACAAGAAGTTATACATGGAAAGCATGTGGCATACCCCGTGTGTCTTCACCTCTCCTAGAAAAAGAGTAACCAAGACACATGGAGTGGGAAATGTAAATAGAATATATAAATATATTCAGTCATAGAAACCCAAATGATAGATAAAGGGGATCTCCGTCTCATAGTTCATCCTAGGAAAAAGAGTATCCAAACATCCCAGATTTAACCACCATTGATTCCCAACATCCCACATATCTACTTTGAAATACAAGTCAAAGGGTCTCAATCACCACACCATGATACTAACTAATTTGGGTGGAAATGTATTGCCCTCATGGTTTTAGGTCACATCACATGGGCATGTATTGGTGAGAAAAGTGTCTCACTTCCTTGAGAGTCCAAAGGTATGTCAAATCACATCTCGTCATTGTGCTGCATAGTTGAGAGGTCATGACTCAAATTCAAGGACCCATGCCCAGCCAGGCTGGAGGGTACCACTCGGAACTGCCATCAGGGACCCACTACCCAACCCTGTAGGAGGGTAATCCAAGAAATATCGTTAGGTACCACTACCCAGACCATCTATAGGTAAGTCCGAAACGGTCATTGGGTACCACTGCCCAGTCCACCTGGAGGTAAGCCCGTAATTTCTCTGGTCATCTCTGTTGGATGGTACCTATTGGAAAGCAATGAGAAACTCTACTGGATATCCCTACTTGATGTTACCTCTTGGAAAGAACCGCGGAACTACAATGGTCATCCCTACTAGATGGTACCTCTCAGAAAGCACCATGGAACTACACTGGTCATCCTGGTTGGATAGTACCTCTCAGAAATCCCTGAGGAACTACACTGGCCATCCTGACTGGATGGTACCTCTTAGAAAGAACTGAGTAAATACACTAGATATCCCGGTTGGATGGTACCTCTCAGAAAGCACCGTTTCAATCATTGAGTACCACCACAGATAGGCGTCACACTCAAAACATCTGGCATCATATCTCGAAATTCACTACAGAGGGAACCATCGCGTTCCATGAATAAAAACACTCAGGATAGGCTACTCTTGAACCAAAATCCAAGTCCAAAATAAGGATATATAAGAGTTAAAATATTCATAGTGGTAGACGATGCATATAGGGCCCACATGTAGTTTGACCCTGCCATGTCACCTGGACGTGTACCTACCCATATTTGGGTACTAAATTGTGAAAAATTATCCCTTTACATTCCAAGTTACTCCCAAAGTACATGGAATGTATAGTCAGAAGGTTGATGAGATCATGATGCTCATTTTTGACCTGGAGGGCCAAAACATAATTTCATTGAAACTCCTCCTCTAACGGCCCTAGAACATTTGACCTCATCTCTTCATAAATCTTATCCACTCTCATAAGAGTCGATGTTTACCTAAGTCATATGTTATCATCAAACACTTCAGAAGGATCTTATGTCGATACTCCTTTAATGTTTCCACATTTAATGAGATCATGATAAAGGCTTCACATGTTCAAACAGATCACACCATTGCTATCCTTGTGGAAAAATGCACAAGATTTACTATTCATTCACCCCAGTCTGGCATTCGATGGAAAATTCATATATCATTGCATTGTGCTTGAATGACATCCCATAGGTCCCACTCCCCAATCACAAAATTAATTATATGGATCACATCATTGTGATCATAATGGGAAAACACACAAGATAATTTATTTATTCTTCCAAAATGGATACCCGGTGAAAATAGTTGAATTTCAAAGCAACATGTGTGAACTAGGCCTTGTGGGGCCTGCACCCTAATTTTGGTTTAAACACCTAAAAGTAGTCTTGAAACACCTAAGGATATTTGGTCACATGAGATTTCATAGTTTATGTATCACAACTGAGACTCTCTTACACGCACGAGAAGAGGAGTTAACACCATCAATTAAAGAGAAATTGTACCCTTTTCTCCACCGAGGACAGCTGTAGGGAAGTTAACCACTCTATAACTTCCCACACTAGGTGATCCTAGGAATTCCTGCTAAGGAATCTACTAAAACATTTCCCTTTCCTAGATTATAGACTATATTGATGTCGTAGCCCTGTAGGAATTTCCAACTAGAATCATTGTCTCGGGTTCGAGTCTCTCTGAGTGGAGACATAATTGGGAATATAGTGCTCTAAAAAAACCACAAATTGCTCTCTCAAAAGATAGTGTATCCACATTCTTATGTCTAAGACTGTCTCAATCAGCACCAGGTAGGGAGTTGCATAATTTTGTTCATGGGATCTTCATCACCTCGACATGTACTTAATATCTATTGTATTAAGGTTGACATTGATCATGTAAAGGTACTAATGAATAGAGAAAGTGAGTAAAATAGTCCCACCAAAAAAATATAGATGGTGAAATCATGTCACATACCCCATGTGTCTTCATCTCCCTTAGAATAAGAGTAACCCCAAACCAGATACTCTACTACACCCACCAGTGACATCCCAAGCAAAACATTTCAAGTAGGAAAACATCACCGGCAATACCAAGACCTTATCTGACACTCCATCACACAACCTCGCCCCGAACACACAAGTCAAAGGTACTATTCCACCACACCTTGATATTATCCACTTTGAGTGGAACTAAATCTCCCTCACAGTTTTTCTTGCATAAAAAAAGTCTCAGTGGGGGGAGGACCCCTCTTTCTTGGGAATTTGAAACTATGTTGAACAACATCGACATAGGGTTACACTGACACCCCGTGTCACCCTAATAAAACCTCAAGCAAGGATCATGGAGGAAAGAGTATCTCACACAGTGTTTAATAGGTTTTACTGGATAAAGTATAAAAGATACAGGGCATACCTCTTATTATCTCATGCATTTCCGGATCGTGGACATCCAAAGATTGTGGCTATCTGTGGCCCCATCTATCAACTTCCTGAGCCTGGCGTGGGCCACCTGGTGGTGGTGGTGGTGTAAGGACCTCATAATGTCACCCCTTACCTCCAACTCCTCTTACTCTTATGATTTTACGACCTCCCTAGGGACCACCCTATCCCATCCTGGTAGATCCCTAGTTATAGTGTTGTCTCTACTGTGGTGGTACACATGTTGTCTTCCTAGGGTGATCAGCGCATCTGGTCGGGCATTCCCATGCCATGTGACCCCTCCCATCACAAGAATAGAAAGTGCCCTCTCTGGGATGACTCAGTGATTCCTGAACACATTCCCGAGCATGATCAAGATATTGTCTCCAACACCGAGATCTTTTCAACTAACGTCTGCTAGATGCAGAAGACGCCACATCTCTGTTGCGCCCACTACCAAAACTAGTTGTATGGTGTCCCACTGAAAAAAATCTATCTATCACAAACTGCTTCTCTAGTACCCCCGACATAGGTGGGGATGCACAAGGGTAATATGATAGCATGGATCTCTATACAGAGTCTCTGATCAAACATCCATTCTCAGAAGTATCCATCATAGATCATGTCCAGACAGTAGTGTGTAAGGTCTTTGAACCTAGTTGTGTACTCAGCCACAGTCATCCCTCCCTACTAAAACTACAGGATATCCTGAATCCAAATGGAACACAAGCATTAGGGGTAGTACTCCTCACCAAACTGTTGCTGTAATTTTTCCCATGAGAGTGTCGACTCATTGAGTATTTGAGTAACCAGGATCCACCAACGCCCAGCTGCTCCATGAAAAAGGTTGTCTACCAAAGGCACCATATGATATTTTGGTGTCCATACAATCCTGAAGAGGTGGACCAATGACTCTATCCAAACCTCTGCTGCCTGAGGTTCTATCTCACCACATAACCTCATCGGTATCTAGCATTGGAACTGGTAGAGTGCGCTCATCATGTGGATGTTCTCATCCTACTATTCTAGGGGTCTCTACTTTTCAATTGGTGGAGGTGATTATACCTTCCCACCTAGAAGAATGGGGTCACATGATGGACCCTGGACTGAGGCCCTATCACACACAGGGTCATCATCATGAATCAAATCTATTGTAATAGATGGATGGCATCGTGAAGACATCATGAATGTTATTAAGGAGTACCAAAGTCAGATGAGAATATATATATATATATCAACAACAATAGAGATATGAAAAAATAAGGATAGTAGAAGACTCAATCCTATATGATGCATGTACCATTGTTCCCTGCAACAAGTGTATCAGGTAACTGAGTCAACAAGCGGGTAATCAGGGTCCAAGTGAATGGATACGTTGGTTGCTTGTACCATCACAAGACTCCTTGGCCTGAGAGACACTCTCAATACACTTCAAAATTGTTGCACTAAACCTAACCAATACCTTTTTAGGGAAATATCTGAACAATGTGAACAGGGTTGAACCATCTATAATAAAACTTTTTTATGACCCAACCCATGTTGGAGCTTGAGACGCAACTACCCCAAGCCTACCTCTATTGGATAGGGGGTGGAGACAAGCTTCAAAGGCACAATAAACTCAGGGAGGCCTTTTCTTAAGAACCTATACACACACACGCATCCAACTCAATGAAAAAGTATAGAGGAAAAGTAAAACAAGATACAATACTACTATATAAGGAAAACAAACATGTATCAAACTCTAAAAAGTACAAGTATAGAAATCTAAACTAATTGGGAAAGGGCGAAATTACACAATGAACTAAAAAATTTCAACAACCTAGTAGTAACTGAAAAAGTAAAATAGTTGAGAGATCCTCGCTCCTGGATCCCAAGCAATAAACATTGTATGTGGTCTAAGAACCCATATCCATAAGCTCCTCAAAATATATGATCAACTTGTCTGTCATATGCATAAGGCATGATACATGTAGGAAAATCCAGTGTAGGGGTGACTATAAAAATACTCAGTAAGATTCCTTGAAAAGATGAAGGGGGAGCAGTAAGAGATACAATTGAATAGAAAAGAAATAGATATAACAAGTTTTGGTAAAAGGACTGCAGCTCAACCCAACAAGAGAGTGAAATAAGATCATCCAAATACAAGGATCTAGAAAGGGTGAGAAGATGAAATTCTATTTGCGTTTTCTCTATGTATAGTAGGAGAGTAAACTAGTCTAACCACTAGAAAATAGAAACGTAAATCATGTGGAATACCCCACACGTCTTCGCCTCTCTTAGAAGGAGAGTAACTAAAATATAAGGAGTGGGAACTATAAATAGAATATATATATATATATGTGTGTGTGTGTGTGTGTGTGTGTGTGTGTGTGTGTGCTCAGTCATAGAAACCCAAATGAGAGAGTAAGGGGATTTCCATCTCATAGCTCATCCTAAGAAGAAGAGTAGCCAAACATCCCAGAAGTAACCACCATCGATGCCTAGCATCCTACATGTCCTCTCTAAACTACAAGTCAAAGGGACTCATTCACCACCCCTTGACACTATCCTCTTTGGGTGGCACTATCTCACCCTCGTGGTTTTAGGTCGCATCACATG
The DNA here is from genome assembly GCA_963277665.1 of Viscum album. Taxonomy (NCBI): domain Eukaryota; kingdom Viridiplantae; phylum Streptophyta; class Magnoliopsida; order Santalales; family Viscaceae; genus Viscum; species Viscum album. The sequence goes on along the minus strand of OY728133.1, from coordinate 183,333,959 downwards.
GACACGTCTTGGTGGGAAAAGTGTCCCTCTTCCACAAGAGTCCAAAAGGTACATCAAAGAATTCCTCTTCACTATGTTGCACAGTCGATAGGTTGTGTCTCAAAGTTTAGGACCCATGCCCAACCCAACTGGAGGGTACCACCCAAAATTGCCATCGGGGATCCACTACCCAACCCTACTGGAGGGTAATCCTAGAACTTCCATCAGGGACCATCTCCCAGCCTAGATGGAGGTAAGCCTAGAACTACCATCGAGGACCATTGCCCAGTCTAGATAGAGGTAATACCATAAATACTCTGGCCATCATTGGTATATGGTACCTATCAGAAAGAAACAAGGAACTCCAAGGGATATCCCTACTGGATGGTGCCTCTCAAAAAGAACTGATGAACTACATTTTCCATCCCTATTAGATGATGCCACTCAGAAAGAATTGAGGGACTACAATGGCCATCCATGCTGGATGGTACCTCTCAGAAAGCACTAAGAAACTACACTGGCCATCCAGACTAGATGGTTCCTCTCAGAAAGTATTGAGAAACTACATTGTCCATCCTGGCTAGATGGTACCTCTCGAAAAGCACCAAGGAGCTACATTGTCTATCCCAGCAAGATGGTACCTCTCAAAAAGCACTGTTACAGTCATCATGTACCACCGTAGAAAGGAATAACACCCAAAACATCTCACATCATATCTCAAAAGTCACTATGGAGGGAACTATCACATTATACGCAGAAAAAAACTCATGATAGGCTACTCACGGGACAAAATTTAAGTCCAAAAGAAGGATATATGAGAGTTAGAAGATTTTTAGTGGTACATGGTGCATATGGGCCCCACATGTCTTGTGAATCTGCCTCATCACCTGACCATGTACCTAACCATGTTTTGGTACTAAATTGTGAACAAGTACCCCTAGGCGTGCCAAGGTACTCCCAGAGTACATGGTAAATCTAGTCAGAAGGACGAAGAGTGCACAATCCTCTTTGTTGACTCAGAGGGACAAAGCGTAATTTCACTAACACACCTCCTCTAAAGACCCCAGATCATTTGATATAATCTCTTCATACATATTATCCACTCTCATAAGAGTTGATGTAGAACAAATTCATGGGTTCTCTTAAAACACTACAAAAGGATCTTCCATCGCTACTCCTTTAATGTTTCCATAATTAATGAGATCATGAAAAAGGCTATGCACATTCAAAGAGATCACACTATTGTGATCATTGCAGAAAAATGCATAAGATTGACTATTCATTCTCCCCAATCATACATCCAATGGAAAACTCATATATCTCTGCATTAGGCTTGAATGACGTCCCATGGGGCCCATGCTTTGATCCCAAAATTAATTATACAGATCATGTCATTTCAATCCTCATAAAAAACACACGGTTTCAACTTTTTGTTCTTCCAAAATAGATACCCAGTGAAAAAGATGTATTTCGTGCCAACACATGTGAAACGGGCCTCGTGGTGCCTACACCCTAATTTTAGTTTAAACACCTAAAATTAGTCTTGAAAATTCAACCCAAAGACTAGGGTTGCACCACCACTGATGAGACGTTACTCATTGCATGAAAACACCACGTCCAAAACAAGAATCCCAAATAATAATAACTCATATTATTATTATTAAACATAGTTGTTTTGTAAAAATGAGCCAAAAAATCAAGTCTTAAAATTTTTAAATTGTTATAAAAAGTTCTTTCTTGATGAGAGAGATTCATGGACGCAGACGGCACATCAATCAGACACCTGGTGTAGGAGATACAGCGTTTTGAAACATCGTTACCCAATTTGAACCGTTCCAGCCCATTCTGGTCAAACCCGTCTGTCAGGGGTGGCCCTCCCTGACCAGCCCGGTCCGCTTCACCGGCCTTTGGCCCTACCATGTGGCCTAGCCCATTATGTTGGTCTGCTCTCAGCTTGCGGTCTTCCCCTTAGTTTGTGGTACTAGCTAGCCCTCCACCTCAGTGGCCCTCTTCCTCCCTGGCTGGTTGACCACGTCAATGCGGCGACCCCCACACTCAGCCTCCTATCGCCCCTCAGTTTCCCTGCCTGGCTGTGATGCGGCTCCATTGTCCCAACACCATGGTCTCCCGTGATTCCTCTACCCTGCACACGACCTTTCTTCCCTTCTCGTGACCCTACCGCCCTACTATGCCAACCCGACCGCACCGCTGGCCTTGTACAGTCAGCCTCCCACCACTCAGTGGCCTCCTCTCATGGCGCATGACCTCCTCCGCCTAAACTAGTGGCCACCGCAATGCTTTCATCGCTCACCACTGCCAACTTCCATGCTGGCGACATTCCAGTGGCATGTTCCATGGACCACCACAGCTCCTCCACTCATCCAATCATAAATCCAAAAAAGGATCGGCAATCCTCATGACAAGAGCTTCATAGCGCTAGACTTCTCTCAATGATCCATTGGTGGTTTGATGTACCCAAAAGTGGGTGACAAATATCTATGAATAATAGATGGATTTCGGATAAAATTTATAGGTTTGAAACATGGATCGATGGCCATGTTAGTAAATCCATTGATTATTGATAATAAAATGATGAGAAAAGGGTAATGAAATGGATTTTCAATATAAAAATGAATCAAAACTCAAAATTAAGAGAAATCCTAACTCGATTTGATCTCCCTTCCTTGACGATGCATTCGTTGTGATCCTGTTTCGATCCACCGAGGTGTCTTCAAAGAAATATCCTTGATTCGATAAAGAACAGTTGAAGAATAGTTGAGAGAGAGGGATAGAGGATTACGGTTTAACCCTAATCCTAATTCATTAGGTTTTCATTTATCAAAAAACACCAAAAGGCCCACTAACGGTCATAGAATCTAAAACCTCTGCACCCTCTCATTTTATGTCGCGCCTAGGAAAATCACATCATTTAAAACCCAACGGTGGTCTTGGATTTTGAATCATATCCCCCATTCAAGAGTTATTCGATCCAAAGTCAGGGGTAAAATAATTAAGTATAATTATTTTATTTATGATTTTTTACCCTTGGTGACTTTTCTCACAGAAGTCAGATGCAAATAAACTTTATGCCCTACTTAGGGTAAATGTTATGTTCTAGACTCAACGGTGGCCTCATATTTCTGATCTAGGTTACCATTTTAGAGTTATTTAATTTTCTTCATGTGCATAGTATAAAATATTCTTAATATTTTTATTAAATTTATTCCAGGCACAATTGGTCTCATAATTGCACGTCGTCTCAGTGCATGGCTCTGTAAATATATAGATAAATATTCTCAAGACTTATAAAGAAAAAATCAGGTCTCTACAATTATTTTCACAAGAGCATATAGAATATTGAAGGCAATGTAGTAATGTACTATAGCATGATGGCCATACCAAATAACATGTAGATGCTCATCCCTTGCAACATGAAATAGTTTTCAAATCAAAGGTATTAGTATAGGTTTTGTACCATGGTGTATTAAGAGTCCAATGGTTCTATGATCATCATTGGTAATTCAAAAAGATCATAGACCACATTCTATAGTGCTGAATAAGTAGTGAAACTAAGGAATAAATGATTTATGTCCTCTTATGTTGATTATAGATATTTCACTTGGAATAAATAGAAACACTAAATAATTGTCATAATTTTTTCATGGGTATTATATTGTGTGCCATCCTCTAAATAAGAGTCAAGTTTGAGGGCATAATCCCATTATTATCGAAATGTTTGATCCAATAAAAATCATGATTTTAATTTTCAATAGTGAACCAATAGTACAATTGGATTTTAATTATTCTATTCTTGGTCGGTTCCTAGACCAGTATGCTCTAGCATGAAGAAACAGTGTGTCCATTGATAATTTCAATGACCTCGTCATATTGGTGTGGTTATGGAGAATAAAATAAGTCTCTAATAGTGATTTTAGAATCCAAGGAAGAGTCTTGCATATGAAAGTTGTCAATATGTGGAGGTTTATTCCAATTTTCAATCCACAATTTAAGAGAGGAGTTCTTATTTTCAATCCATTTAAAAAAATCATAATTTTATAGTAAGAAACCTTGAATGTTGGATAGATATAAGATTCCATGTAAGAAATATTTTCCCTTTTTCAACCTTTTCATAAATATATATCTATGGAAACACAGTTTTATCCATTTTTGTGTATAAGGTTCCATGTAAACTGATCTATAATAGATTCATTAAATAAATTGATTTTCTTGATTACCATGCCCCCATTTTCTAGTATTTTATAGCATTTTTTCCAAGGGCTAGAAACCATCTTCTATTAAAGTAATCTACCACTCTGAAAAAAGTTTTTTATTCATAAATTGAGATTTTTTATCATCCCCATGGGATATTTATATATCATAAATGAGTAAATAATCTTATATATGATTTTGAACTTGACTAGAGAAATTTTACTATCTATTGAGAGAGCCTTCCCTTTCTAGGCTAAGAGTTGGTTTTTGATCTGATCTATAAGACCATATAATTATCAAGATTTTTGTCTCCCTCAGGATAAAGGAACTCCAAGGTATATAAAATTAAAATTACCCTCTCTAATTTATATTTATATCAAGAAACTAGTTTCTATAGAAAAGGGAAATCTCTTCCCAAAGTAGATGTTGGAATTTTCCCAACTAATGGTTTTACCTGATATTCTTTTATAATGATGAAGAGTATGTTTGAGAAACTAGATTTTCCTATTTATACCTTATATAAAATGAATAATGTCATTATAATAAAGGAGATGAGTTGGATCAGTGAGGGACTTATAATCTTGAATATGTTTGAGATTTCCTTGATCAACCATGTGAGTGGAGAGTTTATTGAGGTAATATTCAGCAATTGAGGAGAGAATAGCTGAGAGGGGGTCACCATTCCTTACCCCTATATCACACTAGAAGTATCCCTTATGTAACACACCAACCCTAGAATCTTAGATTCGGTACATTATTTTAATACATTAGCATGATTAAAAGGAATCAAGTCTCGAATAACTAATCTGTTTAGAAGTCTTGGAAAATAGATTACATACATGAACGTTACATTACACTTTATAACATAAAACACAACATAAATAATAATTTTATAATTCCATTATTCCCCTAGATTAACCATGCATATCAATCATAATACACTACTTGGAATCCTGGGAAAATAAAAAATAAGAAATGGGTGATCTCAGATGCTTAGTAAGGGTAAATAACTCATCATAAGCTATAAACATTAAGGCAAGATGTATAATAAAAACAAAATCCTTTTAAAACATAAACTTGAACATAATATTGTAAAAATAAATCAAAAATTACTATATAAACATGAATATGTATATTCTACTAGTCAAATAATCACATGTAATAACTAATTTTATAATAAGGGAATACATAACTCCATACATTATAACTACTATATTAAGGCCTTGTGCGAAGACCATTCACAAATATTCTATCAAGGCCTTGGGCCAAGACACTAGTTTGTCTCATGAGACTCATCAATTCATCAAGGGATTGTAGAAGGCCCCACCCTTCACTTACTTAGTCCAATGAATTCTTCATATGAAAAGTTTGAAACATAAAATTAACATTTATATTAAAACTATCATACAAAATATTAATAATTTTACCGTAAACCATGAATGGTATAAAAATAGAACATCCATGGTTAAAATTATAACAAAAATATCAATACAATATGGAATATTGTATCATAATAAATCAACTTCAAACAAGAAGAAAATCCAACAAAGGATGTTGACATAGACGAAAATAATTTAACAAATTCATTGAAACTCTTTAAAAAATACCCCTTTTACTTTAAAACATTTAAAAGCCATGCAATTTTAAAATAAAACATTTATTTTGAATATTACCATAAAATCTTGTAAGGTAACCTTAAAAATGGTAATCCTACAAAACGGTGAAAAATATTCGCTCACGCCATATAAGTTAAAAAAACATTTTTCTTTAATTTGTGAAAAAGGTCCTAAAGTAACTCATTTGAAAAATGGTTGAAAGATTCCTTTTAAAACATTTTATAAAAAGGAAAACATGGGTAAAATGACTTTAAAAATCTATAGGATTATATTAAAACATTTTATAAAAACATTTTTAGAAACATGGTCATGGATGATAAAGATGTCTCAGTAGATACTTACACGTCAAAAACCTCTAATAATAATGAGATTGCGAGATTAACCCTTACCATAGATTCGATACTCTTTATACGTGTTCAAAACTCATGTATAATGTTTTTAAAATTATTATTAACTTATATAAGAAACATAATAATATTTATTATATCACATATGACTCTTTTATGACTTTATATTACCCATTTATTAACAATTCCAAGTTAATACAATATTTCAGGTAATATCGCTTGTTTATCGTATGTGTTTTGACTTTTTATTATTGATCATATTACTAATATCATGATTTAATTACTTAAAAAATTTATAATATGATTTATATATCATATATATTCAAAATATAAATATATATAATAGATATATATATAATGGAACAATCTATTCTTGGAGACGGTAGGTCCTACGAACGCTTGAACGTTGTTTCTGTTTTCGTATCGTATGGAAGTGAATAACATATATGTATATATATATATATATATCATAATAGTATAATTATTATGTCATATATTTCATAATTATTAATAATATTTATTCTTATAATCATTTTTGTATGGTGAACATGGAAGATGAGTCTCATCGCGTTGTGGAGATGTTAAGTCGTACGTATGTATGAGCGACTCTATAATTTTATTTAATGGTTAAATGGTATGTATTTGGATGAATTTGAATTTTAAGGAAATAATATCATGTTATATATATTATTTAATTCATTTTTATTCGTCATTATACCCATCTAAATACAGTATAGATGAAAAAAAAATTACACCACAACGTGGAGACGGTAAGTCGTACGTATGCATGCATTGTTATATTGTTTTTCATAGGATTGTTAAACAAGGAATATGGTTGTCCCATAATCATAAAAAAAACTAATCATATAGTATATTCTGGAGTTATTATTTTATTACGGTAAAAACTTAGTAAGATTAAGTAGAAGAATAAATGAACTTTAAAAGAAGGGATAAAATGATTACATATTCTTCGGGTGTCTCCTTTTGATTTGCACAAAATGACTCCTTAAGTTGGATTTATGCCCAAATGTTTTCCTCTAAGATGAATTAAGGTATGTTGGTAAGAAATTTGGGAAGGTATCTTCTGAGCCAAATGTATTTGGAGGAGTGAATTAAAGATAAAGGGAGGTTCTCTTTCATAATAGAGGTGAGGGGAACTTTAGGAAAAGATTGAAATATTAATTTATTATAAAATGATTTTCAGATTTAAATAGATAAAAATTGATTTACATAGATTATATGATGCGTATGGGTATAAATAATCTCAAAAAATAGGTTTTATACATGTTTAGGTCATAAAATTAATCTTATCTTTTGGGATTAACCCTTTGTTAAACAGTTTGACTCTTACCATGTCTTCTTTTATTTTTATACTATAGGATTAATTTAGTTACAATAAAATAAAAAGAGAACCTCAAGTGGATCATTAATGAAAATTTTAACATTATCTAATTTATTTTGATGAATCTTATATTTTTAGGATTTTTATATCATTTAATAGAATAATATTTTTTTAAACTCATTTATGTCAATTTTGATACTATTTAGTAATTGATTTTTGTTAAATTCATAAAAACTTGATTCCTTCAAACCAAAGGCATTAAATCATACCCTATATGTCAATTCAATCTATAAAATTCTTGTATGGCATCAAAACTTTCAAATTATATTTATTTTAATATTTAAAATATCATTTATTTGATTCCATCATTAATAGGGAAAATACAACTTCATTATTGTTTCATAAATAAATTTAATTATTTAATTTATAAAAATAATAAATAAAATATCATGATGTAGGAAATATTTTTATATTTATAATTAATATTTATATTTTGAATATATAAATTATATAACCCCATATAAAAATTGTTTTATTAAAAGATACATGTTTATGTTTTATTTTTCTATACTTTAAATTAATTCTTATAAAATGACATTTTCACACCCAAGTGGATTCATGGGGTCCAAAAATCTACCTAAGGAAGAACATGGTTGGAAATATCTTATAAAATATAATTATTACATGTGTTAGGGTAGTTTAATATTATTATAATATTATTTTTTACCCTTATTTACCCGATTTACCCTTTAACCATGGTAAATAAAATAATTACTGAAGTTACTATTCATAATGTAAAAAAATAAAAGGTACCTATTTACACAATTTTTTTCTAATGATTCAAAATATGGAATCCATTTTTTCAAATTCAAAACTTAGAGTTGTTAAAAAATAATTTAAAATTAATTCCCTTTGTCAAAACCCAAAAGTGTGTTTTTAAGAGGTAAGATCTTTAAAAATATTGACATGTGTTTATTTTAGAGTTAAATGTGAAATTACTTCTAATGACCTAAATTATATTAAATTATAAAAATATAATATAATTAAACTTTAAAACCACTAAAATTTATAATTTAACTGATAAATTATTTCGATTAAAAAAGTTGTTTTCAATTAAAATTTAGTATTTTTCACTATTTATCAAAATATGAAAGTTATCATAAACGTAACATAAATTTATTGAAATGATATTTTTATGTCCCATTTTTAAATAAGAATTTAATTTCATCAAACTAAGTATATAAAATTTTAAAATATTGTATTTAAAAATATTTCTCCATCTAAAGGCGTAAAAACTGCATTTTTTGAAAAATACTTCTTTTATCTGAAAATTTTAATTTGTCCTTATATTATGTATAAGAAACACAAAATATTAATTTTAAAGTTATATGGGATATATATATATATATAATTCAAAATGTTGTTAATAATATTCATATCCGCTTTTTAAACGGCTAGTTTGATAGTTCGTGGTGTGCTTGAACTCGGTGTTGCGTACATCGCACGCTATTAAAAATTTTAAAAAGAAAATATACCATTAAAACATGGGGTGTTACACATTAGGAGAAACATTAATGAGATTAAATATATTTTTTGAGCTAAAAAGATATTTCACCCAGCCAATGAATGTGTTGTTCAAGACAAAACTGATTAACACTTTGTATATGAAATTTCAATCAATGGTGTTGAATGCCTTATTAATATTGATCTTGAGATAAATTAAAACACCTTTTATTTATTATTTTATGAGTTTTACACACTTTTATTCAATTATAATTCACTCCTAAATGCATATTCTTTTGAAAAAAAAAACAAACTGGTTTTGGGAGATGATTTTATTATAAATGGAATCTAGCTTTTTTGAAAGAATCTTAGTAATAACCATGGAGATGGTGTTCAAAAGAGATATGGGTGTGAAGAGATGAATATAAAAATCATTTTATATATTAATAATCAATGTGAGGAATTTATTATCTAACCTCTATGGAATGATGTTAGTAATGAGGAAAGAGGAGACCATCTTTTTTACATCGACATTTATAACATCACAATATTTATAGAAGAAGAAATTAGTTAAGATATCAGAAAAAAGTTCACTAATGGTGTTATTGATAAAAATAGTATCCTTGATTTAAAATTTAATAGGAATACTAGTTTTAAAGGAGTTATCCTTATGGATGAAAAGGTTAGGGATGATTCCTTCAATCAAATCCCCCTCAATTCTAGGATAATTGAAAGGGATTGAGTACTAAGAAACAATGTAATCTGAGAGACTCTATTTATCATGAATAACATTTTCCCCAACTTTAAAGAATTAAATGTGTCTAAAATATTTCTACATTATTTGAAGGGAGTTTTAAAAATTTGGATTTATATACCCTTATTTGAGCTATTTTATATTAAAGGTTTACTTTGGAGCCTTTTATTTCATTGAGAGAAGGAAAATCATCTTGCTAGTGATGACGATATCTTTAGAGAGGTCTGGGATAAATCCCATATTAGTAGCTTCCTCCTATATTTGTTGAAGGGAAACCCCGAGATGGTAAATTTTCTTATCCATGATGGTGTATGCTTTTTTACTCTATCTATTTAATTTTTACTTCAAGAGTTTCAATTTCAATATATAAGCAACAACATCATTTCTACAATACATGGAATTCTAAAAATCCCTGATGAACCTATCATAGTCAGAAAGGTAGGACCATGAATTGTAAAATCTAAAAGGGTAGGTAAGTTTCAGATCCTTGGTCATGGGGATAGTAAGAATGGGATGGTGGATATAATTGATCATAGGTAGGGTAATGATAGTTATATAGTCCCATTCATCAATGGGCATGTCATTAGTAAAAACTCAATCAAGTTTACTGGAAACCATTCTATTGATGTACCTCTTGTATCAAGTATATTTTTCACCAATTGGATTAATTATCACTAGTTTATTTCCATGAATACAAGCCAAAAATTACATGAGGGAGATGTATGAGTGGACAAAACCAATTTTCTCACTAGGGTAGATGATAGTTCTGAAGTCTCCAAGGATAATTCATTGAAAACAAAAAAGCCTCTAAGTCTTAAAATTTCTTTCCATAAACTCCTTCTATATTGATACATATTATTGGAATAAATAAAAGATAAAAACAAGTGAAAAATCTGGGATTATACCTCATATGTGACCATATGAACCTAAATATTTTAAATAGATAAATTTCCCAACAAATAGTTAGAAAAGACCCATAGTGTTTCCACTAGAGATAAAATTATATTAGAAATAACAAGTTGGTAACCAATTTCATTCAAGCTAGAAATTCCAAGGGAGTTTATACCTTTGGTTTAGAAATTACCAAGGTCTTGTGTTTGTGATTTTGAATGTACCTATGAAGGGAGTTGGCTATCTTGGGATTATCCACTACTTGAAAATTCTAGAAAATAACATTCATTTTAAAAGTATATTTTATTTGTAGTTTCTCTTCTTTTCCTTTCCTTTAGATTTTTTTGAGGAATTATTTTAACCTCCAGAATTCCTAGTTATACTCCTTTTTTGTATTTGACTCCAAAAAATAACAACATCCATGTCAACATTAGCTGAGGTAGTTCTCATGTTGGGGATAGTTTCATCCATTATGTTACCCATAGAGGAGGTAGCACTGACAGGGGTACTCCAGGAGTTTGGTGAAGAAGTCATAAGGTCCCCCTTATCTTCCTCTTCTTTAACCATTATACTCTAAATCTTATTTAATTTATTCATAGAATCATTGTTGGAGGAAGTATATTTTTTATTTCTCAGGGGGATAGGACTCTTTGGTGAAATTTATTCCTTGGAGATAGTAGGTGAGGCATTCTAATCTTTGTTGGAAGGTAGATCATCAAGGACTTTATCACTAAAATTCACTAGTCAAGGTAATAGAACATCTAAAGGTGGTTGAGGAGGCTGAGTAGCCTCATCATTATCAATGATTTCCTCTATCATTCCAATATCAACCTTATCTTCTATAATAAAATATGAATTTTCTCCAGCACAAACTACAAATAGGTCACCTCTTAAGGATTAGATTCGGTTGAAAACACCTCACCTATAAAAAGGGTGTTGAATTATAGAGATGTATGCACAATTCCATTTTCATTGGTGTACTTATCATAGTGTTCTCCATTATCAAGATTAATGGAATTACCTTTCCTAGACATTCCCACCTCTTCCCAATACTTAGAATTTTCAATAGTGGTACTATTTACTTTCCTTTGGATAACCCTGAAGTTGACTATATAGTGACCAATGATTTTTCACACTTCACAAAAGGGGGGATAATCTTCATACTATAATTTGATCTCAAATTTTTCATCATTTTCAAAAAAATTTAAAACATATGGAAACCTTTATTCCATGTTGGATTCAAACAAAATGTGATCATAAAACCCAATATCACCATCAAGAGTATATTGATCCATATTAAGTTGTATACCCACACATGAGGCTATATCACTAAGGATCTTGGTATTCCATAATACCTAATTAATCCAATGTAATATGATCTAAATATGATATGTGATTTGTATCTAGCTAAATGGATTAAATTTTATATCCCAGTATTATAATTTGAAAACACTGGGTTTGAGGATAATGTTCCTAGTTTTATAGTCATTTAATATATCTTCCTTTTTTATAAAGATGTTTTGGAAGTATCCTATTCTAATCAGGATAAGCCTTCAATTTTTTTAGCCCCGACATTAAAAAATATTGTCCTTAAGGTTACTATTATTCCATGGTTTGTCTCATTTGAAAATCATGATGTATCCATGAGTAGATAATTTGTAGAGATCTAAGGGATTCAGGATTATCCACCACTGAGAAAACACCATCCATTTATTTTTTAGGGAAAACTAGAAGTGATGAATCATGCTTCACCATATGGGTAGAACCATGAATATCATCTTTAAAAGACACCCCTTTGTCTCCTAGATCACGGTCACACTCCAATTCTAGGAATGAATTTTCTTTGAATTCATTAATGATCATCTTTGTAAGCTCCTATTCCAGATCAAATGAGGCCATAAGATGGCACTGAGTTAGGGATGATGTTGGATATAGGGTTCTAGTGAATCACCATGTTCAAAGAGCATTCTCCCACCCATCTTCTCATAAATCAAATAAAAACCTTCCTAATATATTATTGAGATAAAAAACTCACAATATTTAAACAAATTATCTTAATATAATAAATTATTTTACTATAAAAATTCATACCTAAAAAACAATGACATATCACCAATTTATAATAACAAGATCAGGTTAGATTGACACACCAATAATATCTATTTAGATTCCCCATCATTCCAAAATAATTCCACTACCTAATCACAATCATAAATTGGGAATGTGTATGTCCTAAACTTTTATAATTGAAATACTCCTAAATACACTTCCTCTTCAACTACAGATGTGATGGACTATCCTAGTGGATAGAGTTATCAACATCAACCAGTGTTTTATCAGTTAACCTCTATTATTTCCTCAATTACATCATACTCCTTAATACCTCCTAAGTAAAAGAATTATCTACCTGAATAGTCATTAATTTCTTAAAAACTTCCAAGTAGGTGCCTAAGTAATAATTAAACATAGCATTTTCATGGAAAACTCAAGGCTTTATCAAAATAACAAGCCTTTATAAACATATTTTTCTTCAATACTAATACATAATGGAATAATCTCTCAAATTCAGTGGTATACTCTATCACATATCTACCATGTTTTTGTAACTTCATAAATTTATCAAATATCTATTAATTCACTAATATGGGAATAATTTTTCATAATATATAGAATAAAAAACAATTTATATAATCTCATCACTTCATCCTTTTAACCCAAGGGAATTCCTCCATTTTGATGTCTCTCCTATAAATTTCGATACAGTAAGCTTTACCCACATATATTTTAGAGTTTTAATTAATTTTAGAAAGGTATTTATATTCTATAACCAGTTTTTAGTATATTTTGATTTCATGTCACAACTAAAATCTAGGTAATAATGATCCTTAAACTATTTAATGACTTGGGAAACCATCACTTATTACTTTATAAGGACAAAATCAAAGGGTCCTAACACACACATTATTCTCACTTCTCTAAGAACATCCACCTAAACATAAACTCTTAGACGGATCCCCACTATCGATAATCAATACTCAGATAGCGAGTATTGATCTGACACTATCGTATGATAAAAAAAGTTAAATTAAAATGCAATTTCACCATAATCCTTTCATTTCAACATTAACACAACAATATAAATCCAAATAATGAAATATTACCATATAAGAACAAGTTTTCCATTTATCCTTACATTTCAAAACCATTTTGTTATTAAGAACAATCAACAACAAGGGTTTGAAAAAATGAGTCAATGAATACTATCTTACACACCACACATATCAAAAATAACCTCATACTTAACTTAATAGAAAATAAAACCAACCTTACTCATTTTACCCATATAACATAGGATAATAAGCTAATCTACTTACCCACATCTCACCTCCCAAGGAAATATCTCATACCATCATAAAATACTTGAGGATATTTAATAGACCATGTATTTTATATTAATACTTTCCCATACCAATGAAAATCATTCCCCACTCTAAACCATAAGTCATCTAATATGAATACCTACCATTATTGGGATTCCATATATCATACATGTATAACTAAAAATTTAGAATATCAAAGTATCATAGAAAAACAATCACCATAAATTTTGATAAATTAACACACCCTGAAATGTAATTTAAGAATAAATTATTACTTAGATTTAAATTAACTAAAATATATTTTCAAAATATTTTAGAAATCATTTTTTCAAAAATTCATTGTCCAAAACCCATGTCCCTCTTTTTTTAAAAACCATTTTCCACACAAAAATAGTCATATAAATATCAAATATGCCTACATTCATAGTGTGATACAAGAATACACACCCTCTACCAACTATAGTCCAAGATTAAAATAATTAAACTATAAAAATCAAATCAATTCATTATACTTGAATTAAAAATAAAAATCAAATTTAATAGTTAAAACAAATAAAAATAATCCCACACCACTCATAACTTTAGAATTCAGTATATGGGTGTTCACAATGAACAAGTGAAGTATCCATAATATGTTTTGACAAATCCAATCTGCGTCTACCATAACCAAAACCATAATACAAAATAAACAATGAAATGATACCATTTATAATTCATCAACCTGGGCTACTCAAATAGTGATTGGGTTAGTGGCGTTGCATGACTCAGGCAAACCTCCCTATACTCTAGAGGTTGTCGACTAGTAGTAAGAGTCTATAACCAATGTTAGGGAGACTGTACTCTTATAATAACTATATAAAATACAAATAAATAACTACAAATAGTATAACAATAGATTATGTACATGGAATTACAGTTAAGATTCAACCATAAATACTCTATAACATAATATGCTATAATAGTTAAATAAGACTATATGGTGTACTATCTCTATATTTTCAATGATCAATGTATCTAATTTCTATAATCTATAAACTCTAACTTTTTTAGGAATTTTTGAAAATTTAGGCATAATTTTCTCATACTTATCAACTTAATGTCTCATTTTCTAGTTATATCTCATGCTCACATCATCCAAATACATTGAATAGAAATCCATAAAATATTGATCCAAATAAAATTTAATAATATATCATTAAGTATGATTCATGTTATTGATATATGATTTCATTGTGTACATATTTATTTTATTTGGATATATCCAATAAAAATAAATAGGTCCCCCAAAAACTATTTTTGTTGGAAGATAACTATTAGATGAAGCAGGTGAGTGAAAAAATATAGAGTGAAATTTTTCACTAATTCATACATAATTAATTGTTCTTTTTCATATAATTTTTTCAAGAATCACCTAGAAATCCTTTTATCATAAATATTTCTATAAAAATAGAATAATTGAATCATTTTTACCCTAAAATTATTGGATAGTAAATGATGGATTTATATTGAAACCAATTCATAATAAAGGATGTGGTGGCCATGATTTTTTAGATATTTCAATTTCACCTCTTTCTATTAAACCATTTTGATATTTCTCTTAAATAACCATAAATAATCTTGATAGTATCTATTACTTATAGAAAAAAATTGAATCTTTCATCACATAAGAATCATATGAAAATATCTAGTTATTTTGACTAATACAATCAGGATGTAGTTATACTCTAATACCCCAATCCACCAAGTCACATTGAAATTTTAAATCATATTTGTTATTATCATTAAAATTTATAAGTATTTAAATAAAAATTTCATATATATTATTCTCAATTTGGATTACATCTAAACAATTATGTAATAAATTGATTTAGCAATAAGGCAAATCAAATAGGATATTTTTCATCCTCCAATTGTATATATTCTAGATAAACCTTCTTCTACTTTATATATTTCAACTAACCATTATTTAATAAAAAATTAATATCTCGAAATTCATTAAGAACATCAATTATAGAAATATATTGACGTGGATTCACGGAATCAATAGTATTTCCAAGCCTTTGATGATTTTTCTTAAATGGATGATCCATTAAAAATAATCATAAATGTCCCATTAAACTAAAACTATTATGATATTTAAGCCTTTAAGATCATGAATTATTTATAAAAAATTTATACAATATTTTACCCTTCATTATATATTCATACATCATTATATATGTAGGAAAATAATTTATCATCCACATAAGCACAAAATACATTGGAAAAATGTCTTTTGAAGAAGTATCATATATGTGCACACCCACATTCCAAAGTTTCATAAACTCTTTTATTAAAGGTTTCATGAAAATATATATCATTTTTTTGATCAAAATGTCCAAATATGAGTATATTAAAAAAAAATTAACTATTTGTTTCACATATATCCATGGAGGAATGTTATAAATATGAATTAAAATAGGTCATGTGTTGTATGAAGTAAGAATATGAAAAAACATATTAAAACCATCACATGATAGACTCAACCTAACATTAGACACCTTAGATACAAAATCAGGATATCATGCATTAAATTTATACCATGATATTTGATATAAATGATGAACTAACTCATTATTATTCTTAATTATCCAATTATCATTCTATTTTATGTTTTTTACAGTTTCATTTGACATTAAAATATTTTGGTGCCTTAGAAACAATGGAAAGTGTCTCGTTACATTTTATGACACATGATATGGTGTTCCATCTACATTTAAATTCCATTGAGATGTACCATATTCTTTATATTCAGTTAGGGCCATGGTTTCTTCAAAAAATAAACAGTAATATTCTCTAAAAGTAATAATTTTATTGGTTTAAAATCCAAGTTGATCGATTAACTTTAATTTTATACAATGATTTGAGGGAATAATTGCATCATCATGAATTAATTCATTAAAAAATGTAAGTGGGTAATCAATTACAAAAATATAAATTACATAGATGATTTACCTATGATATATTCATATTAAAAATTCCATATTTAGTATTTTACCATATACTTGATAATAGGATTTCTTGCATCATCCATAAAATTTCCACTCTCTCAACATGATTATTTTCATTAGTTGAATTATGTCTACTCATACCATTATATTATTTCATTGGAATAATTTCATTATCATTATTATTAAAAAATGCTAACTGATAAAATATTAAATTCTCCATTCTAATACTTTTATTTTGATCATAAATAGTAGGGGTTTCATTTTCTCCCCATTATGATACTAGACATAAGAGTTTGTTTTAGAAAACAACTTTTTTATATTACAGATAACATATTCCCAACATAACCAAGGTCTCCTGACATAATTATAATAAGGTTAATGTATAATTCCTCTTTTTTAAGTATTGTTAACCGAAAAATCTAAAAAATACAACTTATTTTGAAACTCATTTGAGATTTGATCAGTATCGCATATCCAACGTCTATCTATTATGTTATGAAAAATAATTTTTTTATTAAAATTAATATAATATATTATAATTATAAAATTCATGACATAAGTAAATATTTTGAATACATTATAGGAAAAAAATAATTCCACAACTAGATATATATATGTTTTATCATAGAAAACATTTATTAAAGAAAAAAATTATTCCACGCATCATGAAAATTTCTATATTTGATACATACATTTTTATTAAGGAAAAAATAATAACACCTACATGAAATAATTCAATATCACATGTCTTCAAAAGCAATCCAATAATATAATCCATATACAAATTTAATATAAAAGTCATCAAATCATACAAGTAGTTATCCAAACAAAGAATAAGATATGTAATATGCTATAATCGAAGTGTACTAGTATCAACCCAAACAAAGTATAAGACATGGAATTGATAATAACTAATAAATACTAGTAGAATTAAAATCAAATAAAAAGTCATAGATTATGAAATAAGAAATACATTCTAATAAAAAAATTATATTCATCATCCAAAATAATTTTTTAATGTTTAAAAAAATTTAGGAAAACATATATTTAAAAAATAGACAATATCCATGGAAAAAGGTTTTTCACATTAAACCATTTCAACATAATAACCATTGAATTTTTAAAAAATATGGTTACCTCTTAATAAATACCAAAGGACCCAAGTATTGGTTAATATATAAAAATGTGATTTAATTCTTAAGAAATAATAAAAACTTCAAGAGGATATGTTTTCAAAAAATAACTGCTTATATGAAAGTGTGGTTCAAGAACTAACCCATACTAAAACACTTTACTAAAGAGTGTGTAGTAATAATTTTTTCAATTTAATATTTTGTTTTAAAAAAATAAAAAAAATCTAAACTAAATACAACTAGTGTTTATAAAAGTGAATTTTGGTTTGAAAACCAATTTTATACTCAAAAAATTTTCAAGGTAAATGAATCTAATATAAATGTAGTTAATGTTTATATTAAAAACACAATTTATACTTTTAAAATGTATTAGTTATGGAATACCATAAATTAATCATCTTAACTTCCTTTCTTAACGCAAAACCAAAATAAAAAAACATGTTTCATACTTTATTCTAGTAACAAAATAGCATAGCCCTATGGAAAATAAATTTATTCCCTTATTTATATAGAATAAACACTTATAAATTTATTTAATAATCCCAAGAATGACATAATTAAATATAACATGTCTATATAACATATCCAATAAGTTAATTTAAATACCAATTCTAATGTGAAATTCATTAACGCATACTAGTAGATGACCAAAATAATCATATAATAATTCATATTCTATAATAGATGAATATTAATAGTGTCACAAAAAAGTATAATACAAATAATAGGAAACAATTAATATATACTGGTAGCATGACAATCATAGAACAATTATTTGATTAAAAAAGAAATAAATTCAAATAAAAATATATATATTACTCATCTAAGTAGGTTTTTAATGTTTTAAAACATAATTTGGGAAAACATATATTTAATAAAATATAAAGTATCCATGGAAAACAGGTTTTTACATATTAAACCCTTTCAATATAACTACTATTTCATTTTTACAAAATATAGTTACCTATTAAGACAAAACAAAGGATCCAAGTATGGTTTAGAATGGAGAAATGTGATCAAATTCTTAAAAATAATAAAAAATATAAAAGTTTATGCTTTCAACAAAGAAGAGATAATAAAATTCAAGTGTGGTTCAAGAACTAACACATACCTGAATTATAAAATCCCTTAATATATATTACACACAAAAAATCACAATATAACTCATTTGAACGTGATTTGAAAACAATAAAATCTCTTCAAAATATAATTAATACCCAATATACATCAAAAAATAATAAATTCCTTTTTAAAACAGGATTCTATAAAAAAATCTATAAGAAACTCATATAACACCTAATATGAATAAAAAACAAAATAACTCATTTAATCCATCATTTTCAAATCATCATGTTAACATTAATTTCAAAAAGTAATATTTACAAACCCAATATTAAATTTTACCATGATTTTTACGAAAAACAAATCACTTACCTGTACATCATCAAGCTTATAAAAATAATTAAAAATGTATCAATTATAATAAAAATGTTAACATATTATATAATACTAATTTATACCACTTCCACATAATCATTTTTCCATTAATCATACTCAATAAAAAATATAATTAAAATTATAAAACTCATTATTATAATTCTAAAGAAAATAGAATTTTTTTCAATTAGTATCAAACCAATCCATAAATAAAATATTTTTTACTTTAATGTACTTTCACATAATATCTTTATAATTTCCAACATGCTTATTCAAAATTTTCACACTGAATTAGAATGAAATTAATTATACCAAAAGTTTTATCATAAATTAACTAAAATAAAATTATTTAATGAATAATTTTAAAACCACTTAATACATTAAAAAAATTACTACAATGATTAATTTCATAATACCCTAATATAAATCAATCAAAAAAATTACATTGAATTTGGGTAAAATAAATGAGTAAATTAATTTAAAAAAAATACATCAACTATGATAACATTTATTAATAAATAGTATAAAAAATATATAATCTAAATGATCCTTAGTTCAATGAATCTGGAATAATTATGACCTAATGGGATTTAAGTTCCCATTTGATGCCTAGATAAAAATAAAGATGATACTCAACAGAATATATGTTAGGACCAAAAGTGTCCTAGATACCCTGAGAGGGGGTGAATTAGGGTATGGGTATTATTTTCAATATTATTCTTACCCCACTGGATCTTGACATCTTTATTTCAAGGGTCACTTATTATGATCTTTAATACCAATGTTGATCAAGTCCTTTCCAATTTTATCTGATGATAATGCACTGAAAGTAAAGAAATAAAGAAAACACAAGGACATGATTATTTTTACTAGGTTCAATGTCAATGGGCTATATCCAAGGAGCATACAACAGAGATGTGCTTATGTACAAAATCCACTAAATCTCACTACCAATTTACAATGATCGGTCTAGATCACTTATATGCCCAGGATCACTACCTTTACAAAGTTTAGGGTCAGCTCACTGCTTTCCCAAGGGTAACTCCCTATTTCTCCCTCTCTGGATCACTTCCAGTAAAAAGGATCACCTTCTTCCTTTTCCTTTGCTCACTGCACTAGAAAAGATCCACTCACTATTTATATACCTCTAGGTATTTTCATTTTCATGAATGTTTTCATCCTCAACTATATGTAGATGCTCTATTAAAGTTACACTTTCATCCATAGATGAATACCTCTTTACCACAAAATTATATTGGGAAACCTCAAATTTTACATGAATCCCTTATAGTTCCATGCACGTAATTCCTTTACATTTTGTGCAAAATCTCCTCTTTTGTGTTCAATCCTTTCTGCACTTTTCGCACAACATCAACAATTACACGCAACCTCCATTTTACGTGCAGCCTGAAATTTTACGCACAACTTCAACTTTTATGTGCACCCTGAACTTTTACCCACAACTTCAAATTTTATGTGAAACCTTAACTTTTGTGTGAAACTTCATCATTAATGTGAAACTTGTAGTTTTACGCGTAACTTCCATGTTTTCACACAACTCCCTTTTCATGCAATTTTTACATGCATCATAGCTCAGATATTATCTATGTCTTTATCTTCTCTAAATGAAGGGTGTCACCTCATATCTATAAGAAAACTTAACCCCTGCACATAAAATTCCTCCTTGAACATGTAATTATCTTTGAGAATGAAAAACACTTCTTTCGTGCAACACTGTATCTTGCGCACTAATCAAATATTACGGAAACCTCATGCCTTTTCCAATTTTTGAGATTCTGATCTCAAAACATCTCTTGCACAAAAAAATCACTTCATTATTTTATGAATGACTTTCTTTTTTGGTGCACAATCCATCTATTTCATACAGCTTATGCCTTTTCCAATTTTTGGAGTTCTGATTCAAAAACTCTTCATGCACAAAAAACACCATACTTCAATTTTGCACACCTCTTATTTCACGCCAAAACCATCATTTTTGACACACCACTTTCTTTTCCTACACACAACTCCAAATTTTTTTCACACCTCATACCTTTACCATTTTTTGGCATTTTGGTCCTGAAACACCTTTTTTGTGAGAATTCCAACCCGCATTCACTATTGTGCACAAACCAATTTCATGCACTATTAAACCTTTTTTTCACACCACTCCAATTTTACGTGCACCTCCCTTTTCCAAAAACATCTATCTTTATTTTCTAATTTTCAGCCCCAAAATTTTGGCAAACACTGTAAAATGGGACCACTTTTTATCTGCTCTTTTTGTACCACCTCCAGATCATCTATTACTTTATCAAGATTCTTCTGTCAATCATGGATTGTCAACAACATCTCTTGAACCCGAAAACTCACCATAGATTCCCCCTTTGTCAATAAACTAGACTTATAAACCCACCTAGTCAACAAATATAACATCAAGGCCCACTTTTTCAACAAACACAACTAACCCAAAAATGCTTCAATGATCCCTTAAGTGATTTTTTCCCAAAAATCTCCCCATTTGGGTTTTTTGACAACTCATTCAAAACTTGATACTTATTTATAGCTCCAACCACCTTCTGCCACCATTTTCCTCTTGCGAAACAGATAGTGATTAGTGATTTACTTAACACATACTCTTAGACAATATGAGAAATGCTCGGCCTGAGAAACAAGAGTAATATTAAAAGTTCCTCAATGGGTCACTTCATTCCTAACACCACTTTTTGATACCATTCTAACACCACTCTTAAAATTTCATCACAAACCTTAGCTTTCATGATATGTAATCTTTGATTGATCACTTCTAGCATCATAAAATTTAAAAATCACCCTATCTCATTGCTCTCCCCCTATCTCGTTTCTCCACCTATCAAATTCTCCCCATGTATTTGACTAAGACATGTTCTCCCCTCTTTATCCACAATTTCTACCCCTTTAGGAGTCACTCTTTCTCCCCCTTTTTCAATGAACCCAAAGGTCACTCTTTTATGGTCTACAGCATAGTAGAGAATACAAATTAGCACATTAGGGAAAAGAAAACCATACCTCTGGGAGAGGGGGTGTTCCTCATCCACACTTGTTCATGTGTGGGGATTCAACTGAACATTAAAAGTCATTTGATGCCTCTCAAATGCTTCCTTGGGTAAGGCCTTTGTTAGAATGTCTACAACCTGTATTTCTATAGGAACATTCTCAAAATTCATGATTCCCTACTCAACCTTCTCCTTGATAAAATGATACTTGATTTCAATGTGATTTCTCCTTGAAGGATGGATGGGATTTTTACTGAGATTTATAGAACTTAAATTATAATAATGAATTCTGATCAGAGACTTCACTGTAACTCCCATATCATCAATCTAATTATTTATCCACAATAATTTCATGCATTCTTGAGTATCCACAATATACTCATCTTATGTAGTGATTTATGAAATTAAATCTTGTTTCTGGCTAATCTAATAAATACATAATCCAAGAGGATAACACCTTCTAACATTGATTTCCTATCATCTACTGAACTAGACCAATCTGCATCTATATACACCAATAACTCTGTCTGAGATTTTTTATTATATATAAAACTGAAATCCACAGTGCCCTTGATATAAAAAAGTTTTTTTACTTCAAGCATGTGTCTTTTCTTGGGATTACTTTGATTCTCGATTTATTATCACATGATTGTTTCATCCGGTTAGCCATCAGAGTCTTCATCTCATTAGAATTTTCCATTCCAAACATTATCAACCCTTCCCTGGCATATTTATATTGATAATTGAATGTGTCATTCCTTCCTTTTTCCACCATCACCATAATCGTTTTATTACATTCATTATTGACATTTGAATTGTAATCAAATCTACCATGTTGGAAACTAATCTTATTCATGAACTGAACTCACATTGAATAACATTTTATTGGTTCTTGCTTCAACCCATATAAAGTATTCATCAGCCGACAAACTCTTTTTCTCATATTCATAAATTGTAAAACCATATGGTTTCTCAATGTAAACTTCTTCTTTTTCTAGAACATTATTCAAAAATGCATACTTGACATATATTTGGAAAACTTTGAACTTTGTTTAGACTACAGTGGCCAAGGATAATATGGTAGTCTCTAGCTATAAAACTCCTTTTTCACTTATACTCCCCTTTAGTCTCTTACCTCCTCATCAATTTCATCAAGAAACAGTTCATTGTGTTGTTGATGATTTTATTCATTTTCTATGATAGTGACATCATTTCTCTCAACTACTTTTCCCAAATCCTTATTAAAACACTGGTGATATTCTCTTACAACTTCTTGGTATCCTAAAAATAGTTAACTAATACCATAATGTTAGAACAAAATAGATAATCATGTAGTACATGAATGTTGTGGCTTTCCCGCAATATGACTTCTCCCAGTGGATAACTGACACCTAAACTATGGAATAATACCAAAAGATATATATTCAGTGCAACTTAGAACCACTAAATCATCCATGTAAAGCTTTAATAGTTCTTCAGTCTCAAAGAATACAATTAATCCTTTTTAAATCATTTAGACATTTCATGTGATTGGGATATAGAATTATCCCACTATGATATGCAACACTTCCTATTTTTAGGCCCACAATAAATTTTCTTCTCCTGTATCATTTCGTCACATGTGACTGCAATTTTGAGATACTTCTCTAGATCAATTACATCAATGAGATCATCATTAATTGAATTCACCACTTATAAATGAGCTATCAATAAAACCTCTAAGCCTACTGAGTTGGAAATTGGGGTAGGAAAGAAGATATAAAGTTAATAACACCATAACTATCCATTGTACACAATTACTTCGTATCATATTCAACTCTGATAACTAATTTGAATCTATTGACATTTCCAAACACATTATTTCACCACAATGCATCTTATGATTCCACTTCCCCTTGGATTGTATATCCCAAAAAACCTAAAACACATGAACATCAGTAAATATCATTTAAATGCATAGGGATAGGGGGACTTCTAGAATCCTCAAGAAGATGATCGTGGTTGATCCTGATGAGTCAACCCTTTGATTCTTTCTTGCAAATAATTGCACTCTTTCCTTATTTTCTCCAACTACTTAGACAACTTCAATTGTTCTAGACAAATGACTAGGCTTTTGTTACTCACATTTTGCGCCTTATTCTGATATTCAAATTCTGTATGCTTGGCATTTTTCACAATTTTGGAATTAAATCTATTAGTAAAAAATTATTTCTTTGATGCTCCACCAATATTCCATTTTTCATGATTCTTTCTCTGAGCAAGAATCTCTCCACTGATCATCTGCTCTTGATTCTTCCTCCATTGATGATATCTTTTTGTTTCCTTCACTTCCTGCTTTGTGGCATGGCAATCAAATTTTCCAGGACATTCTTTAGTTGTGTTCCTTTTATCAATTGTTCTAGTCACACCGCCTTTCCTTTTTGGGGTTGATTCTTCCATTGACATTACATTCTTCGTAATTACACTTGGGTAATCTCCTCCATTTTTCATTCCATGATTTTCCATATCCATTCCAAGAGAGTTTTTGTGACTGTAAAAAAAGAGGTGATTGATACACCTTTTATTAAGCTCCTTTTGATCCCCCTAAGACTGTAAACCTATTTTTCATCTTACCATATTGTCTTCTAGTATAGGATTGTTCATTGTACCTGCATGTGCTAGTGATCTCCTTATGGGTTACTTTTACTTATTTGATTTATTCTTACAGTAATGTATTTCCAAATTCCCATGATTAGAACAAATAAAACATCTTCCATCAAAGACATATCTCATCTCATCATTTCTCATCCGATATGTTGATACAGCTTGAGTTCATCTTCTGACATTGATCTATTGAGATTCCTAAAACATACTCATGGTGTGCCCTATTCTTCCACAATATAATCACTTTATGGATACTTTCTTATGAGATACGTTTCTTTCGAAATTCTCATGATTCTTATTTTTATTCTCATATTTATAAAATTTTCTATCTTCACAGCACAAAATGTATTCTTGAGCCTCTGAACAAAATCTTTTTGTATAACCATGAATCCCACAGAAATATCACATGATATCATTACATCCTATAAAATACTTTTTAGGTCTATCTTTAGAAACTACAGGACTTTTTCTATTTCTAGAATTGTTCATGTATCTCTTCCTATCATGCATGGGAGGGGACACATCATATCCAATACTAGGTTTTCCCAAGGAGAATAGCCTTTGAGATGAAAAAATATGTCCTTGTTTCTCTTCATAAATAACATATTTTGTTTTCATTTCATTATCACCTTTGGAAGGATAATATAATAATAAGTGCAATTCATCCTTCATTTTAGGATTTCCATTGGCATTGGATTTCTCCACTTCTTTCTTGATTGATTCTATTTCTTCTCCAAATTGTTGAATATTTTTATCCCTTGATTCAAGTTGATAATTAAGTTCTTTCTTGAGATCCTCCCCCCTACATATCTCATCTTCTAATTCACATGTGAGCTTATCCACCAAGTCACTTTTCTCCTTTAATTTCAATTTTTCTTGAGCAAAAAAATCAGAACAGCATGTATTCTTTTATTGTATCATTTGATTCATCTAAACTTTGTTAGATAGATGTGTAAAACGATCATCATTTCTAGATTTTTGATTTTTGATTTCATCTGAGTTTATATTGTTTCCCTTGTCATTAGAATCAAGATTTTCTCTATTTGTATACAAATTTTTAGTTCTTCAACTTGGGAGTCATTATTATATCTCAGGTCAGTAGCCACATCAATCAGCCTTTGATTTAAGCCTCTTATCTTGTTGGAATCAATTTCTAGTACTTTGATCCGGATATCTTTAGATTTAATTTCTTCATTCAATTTTTTATCCAATTATTTTGTTTCATGTACAACTTCCACTTTTTCCATTCTTTGAATTTCTTCATCATTAGTAGTTTCAGCATCACTTTGAATTTCAAGTAATCCACTCATTACTACATCATCATTGAGTGAGTCTATCTTTTAACTATTTGATTCATCCAATCCTTCTTTTAGTAGGTTGTTAGTTTCCTTTAACTGAATCACACTTTTTCCTAAGAGACTTCCATGATGAGGGATACCACCTAAAATCTGCTTCTTCTTTGAAGTTATTCCTTTTCCCATGACACACTAAGTAAAGGGGAGACTTAATATTTAAATTCACAAACTGACTGAACCAAGTCATAGAAAAAAAATTAATAAAAGAAACCTTCACTCTGATGCCAGTTTTTAGGATCAAAAGGGGCCTAGATATCCAGAGGGGGTGAATGAGGGTATAGATATTCTTTTCAATATTATTGTTGCCCCTCTAGGTCTTGAACTCTTTATTACAAGAGTTACTTATTATGATATTTAAGGTCAATATTGATTGAATCCTTTCCAATTTTATCTAATGATAATGAACTAAAAGTAAAGAAATAAATCCAACACGAGGACACAAATATTTTTACTTGGTTCACCCTCACTGGGCTACGTCTAAGGAGCATACAACGGTGATGTGTTGATGTACCAAATCCACTAAAGGTCACTTCCAATTTACAATGATCGGGCTAGATCACTTCTATTCCCAAGCTAACTGCCTTTAAAAGTTTTGGGTCAGCTCACTGCTTTCCTAAGGTTCGGTCTCTATTTCTCTCTCTATGGCTCACTTTCGGTAGAAAGGATCACCTTCTTCCTCTTACTTTTCTCAGTGCATTGGAGAGGATCCACACATAGTTTGTATACCTGTAGGTCTCTTAATTTTCATGAATTCATGTATCCTAAAATGTATGTAGATTATCTTTTAAAGATCCACTTTCAATCATAGATGAATACCGCTTTACCACAGAAGTATACCGAGAAACCTCAAATTTTACACGCAGCCCTTACAGTGTCGTGTGCACAACTCCCTTACCTTGCATGAAAAATCTATTCTTTTGTGCTCAATCCTTTCTACACTATTCATGTAACATCAAAAATTACATGGAACCTTCATTTTACATGAAACCTAAACGTTTACATGCAACTTCAACTTTTATGCGCACCTTGAACTTTTACGTGAAAATTCATCTTTTATACGCAACCTTAACTTTTGCATGCAACTTCAAATTTTATGTGCAGCCTTAACTTTTACGCGCAACTTCCAGTTTTATGCGCAACTTCCACATTTTTTTGCAACTCCCTTTTCACACAATTTTTACGTGCATCAAAGTGCGGATCTTATCTAAGTATTGATATTCTATTAATAATGGTGGTCAACTCATATTTATAGGAAAACTTGACCCATGTATGTAAAATACCTCCATGATCATGTAATCCTCTTCAAGCGCAAAAAAAAAACATCTTTCGTGCAACACCATATTTCATGCACTGATCAAATATTACACGCACCTCAAGCCTTTGCCAATTTTCTAGCTTCTGATCTCGAAACACCTCTTGTGTGAAAAAATTCACTTCACTATTTCATGCACCACTTTATTTTTTGTGTATAATCCACCTATTTCATGTGGCTCGTGCCTTTTCCAGTTTTTTGAGTTCTAATTCAAAAACTCTTCATGTGCGAAAAACACTATACCTCAATTCTGCACACCTCCTATAGCACGCTAATACCATTATTTTTCATGCACCATTTTCTTTTTCTAGGCACAACTCCAATTTTTTCACACACCTCATGCCTTTTCCATTTTTTGGCATTCTGATCTCGAAACACCTTTTGTGCAATAATTCTAACCCATGTTCACTATTGTGCGCAAACCAATTTCACACATTATTCCATATTTTTCACACACCACTCCAATTTAGCATGCACCCCCCTTTTCCAAATACACCTATCTTCATTTTCTAATTTTTAGCCTCAAAATTCTGGCAAACACTGAAAAATGGATCCACCTTGTATCTGCTCTTTTTGAACCACCATCAGATCGTCCATTCCTTTTTCTAGGTTCTTTTGTCAAACATGGATTTTCAATAACATCTCTTGAACTCAAAAACTCACCATAGATTCCCCCTTTTTCAAAAAACTGGACTTAGAAACCCACCTTGTCAACAAACAAATCATCGATGCTCGCTTTCTCAATAAACACAACTAACCCAAAAATGCTTCCCTAGTGCCTTGAGGTATTTTTTCCCAACAATAGATAATAGACTTGTAAATATCTTGTTTGATGTTTAAGGAGAATTAAATCAATAATATGATGAATTGGGAGAGATTCACCTTGGTAGAATCAGGGGAGGTAGTGTTGGTAAGGGGTAGAAATTAGACATCGTGTGGTATGGGTATCCAAGACATGCATTTATAGTGAATCTATATAAGGGGTTTTAAAAACTTTTAGGTATAGATAACCTTATACAAATGGTTTTTTAAAACCATTCCTATAGGTTAATTTCTTTAGCTCTATACCGATGATTTATCTACATCATTGGTATAGGGACCACTATACCCATGGTTATAGAAAACTATAGGAACAGAGGTGTTTTTATATCCCACATTTATAGTATTAAATATTCTATTATATGGAATTATCCAGGATACCTAAAGGATATTTAAAAACTTCATTGAAGTTTTCATGGTAGGTATTAGTGTTATAGAAATCAATTCGTTGATTTTGAAGGGTATATGATACCAAATGTTTATTTTATAATATTTTAAAATATATAGGTGTTAAAAATCATGGAAATAATTTAAAGACATTATTTTTTTCATTTAATCAAAGGATCATGCTCAAATGAATCTAAAAAAAGGAGTTGTATTTTCATCTTGTTTCTCATATGTGATAAAAAAAATTCTTATTAGAAAAGAGTTATTATGAACAATATGAGATGATGGTTTTAATATACATGTTTTATGGTTCATTATATTTTATAACATTTTTTAAATGAATATTAGGTTAAAGTATATTTATCTATGATAAAATATAATATCTGAGATATTTCTCAAAATATTAGGGAAATAGTTTCAACCACCCCAAAAAACGTATTTTAAAGAATAAATTAATCTATTCAAAATCATTCTCCAAAACCATATAATACCATATATGATATTATTTTTAATAGTTTATTTGTAAAATTTTCTCACTAAAGGATGTAAGTGTTATTTCTTAAACATAAATGAGTTTTTTATTTTAACATGATATTTTAAAGAGAATATAATTTATAAGAGGCTAGTGGGGGTATTTTTGGACATAGAGAAATTAAATGTTTACAAATAAAATAATAAAATAATAAAAATACAATATAAATTTCAATTTATATCCTAAAGGTATTTTTGATGTGTTTTTAAATAATTTATAGAGTTACATTGTAATGATCTATGTATTTTAGGGTCCTTACTTTTCAAGAGGAGTTCAAATTTTGATCTCAAATTAGGGTTCATTAAGAGAATTAGAATTCAAGTCAAGAATCTGATCGTTGTAAAATATAAAGGATATGTTTTTGAACATGGAATAGGGCCTTGTTGGGTTTTGGATTCTTATATGGGAATCAAAACAAGGCCTATAAGACTTTCTAAAATTCTTCAGGGATAGTCGGTCACACCATGACACATAGGTCACACTGTAATGGAATACAGAGGAGTACCACACAAAAAAAGGTGAGAAGGTTGTGTTGTAATGGAGATAGGGAAAGGACTAGTCCCTCTACCTAAGGTGGTCATTCCATAACCCCTAGGTCATTCCATGACCCCCAGGTCATTCTATGATAATTTCAGTCAGTGGGATAGGTCATGTAGTGAACCTATTATCCAAGTTCCAATAAATACTTGGTTAGTTTTTCTAAGAGCATTAGAATCATCTTTTTGGGGTCGGTCCCCTTCACGATTTAGGTAAATATATGTGATTTGGGAAGTCCATTTGGCTGACTCTACCCCTCCTCTATTCTCCCTTTGATCCCTCATGGTGGGGGATAAATTTTGGTGTGTCTCGATGGAAATTCCAGTTGTGTTCTTCCATTCATCCGCTATTTTGGTTTCCCCCTTGTTTCCCTCAAATTTAGGATAAATTATAGTATGGTTTGGATGTTTATTCCACTAGATCATGGTGAAATTTGTAAAAATGAATGGTACTTTCATGTTACTTGTCTATAGGAGGTTCCATAAGGTTCATCTCACACCATTAGAAGTGGTATCAACACGGTGAAAATGTGTGGTTAGTGTTTTGGTAAATTTGATTATTTTAATTAAGTTGAATAATTAATTATAAATTTTTATAACTAATTATTTTTGTTGTATATAACGAGATAAGTGCTTGAGATAGTAGATGGGATTAGATGAGAATAAGTGAATCTTAGTGTGGATAGTAACTTCGTGTTTGGGTTAGGTGGGCTCTATGATAGAATTACATATGTTTTTTATGTATGAGTGTAATTTCATGTATAACTGTATGAGTTTAGGAAGATTTACTAGGGACCTAGAGTGTCTTGGGTAAGAGAGATAGGGTGGAATTAAGCCTCCTAAAACTATTATAAGTTCTCTTTATCAATTAAGTGAATTGGTATTTCCTAGAGATGAGGTATCCAAAGAGATAAGGTATAAATTAGGTTTATGTGTGGCCTTGTGTAGGTCTTGAGGTATGATTAGAAATGTGGGATAGCCTTGGTTGGATTCCTAGGGCTAGTGGTGTATCATGAGTGGCCTGGGGCTATGTGATGATGGGTGATATGGTTGTACATCACACGAGTGATGAGGAAATCCATATTGAGGCTAAAGGAGAGTCTTGGTGCGAAATGTGAGTAATATGAGTCCTATGGTACTTTACATGTTTAATGGAGAGGGGTTTCTTCTAGGTGGTGAGTTATATAATCTCCCTTAAGAAATGTGATAAAATACCCATGTGTAGGTTTTGAGAAGTGTTTAGAAAATGAAATGGGGCTTCAATGGGGGTTAGAGAGGGATGGATTGGGTTGGTCCATGGCTAGTAGTTCCAAGAGTGATGGGGGTTTCTAATGAGTTTAGAATGGTATTTGAGGTCTAGTTCAAAGGATACTATAGGTTTTGGCATCACTGAGAAGTGATATACTTGGGATTTTGATGATGAGATGGAGAGATTTTATGATGGGATACATTCCCTAATTGTTTCACATGTTCTTGTGATAGGTGATAGAATCTGGTGTGGGTGACAGATCCTAAGTCATGTCCTCTCCCTAGTGGGATCACCGTAAGAGATATGGAATCTTGGTGTGTATGAAATAGGTCCTTACCTTGAGCAGTAAGTCTTGGGATGGGATTTTGGACTTTTCCCAAAGTGAGATAGCTTGGGTAGGGATAGCGGATAGTTTTTTATGAGAAGACTAGTTTAGTTTTTATATAGTTTAAGGAGTTAATTAGGGAATATTCCTTGAGATATGAGGTAGTGGTTTGGGGATTTAATGAGAGACCCTGCCCTATTCTTTCACGTTGTGGTCAAGACTTACTAGACAACGTGTCCTTCACCTTCAGGTATGACCTGAGGACTTGGACGATGCCCAACCCTAAGTCTTTGTGTGTGGGTCAGATTGTGTGGTATGATGTGAAAAAAGGATTTTATAATGGCACTGAATAAGGTATGATCAGGCACTATGGTGTCCTGGTTAAGACATGGAGACCTAATGGTCATATGTAACTCATCTGGAGTCATGGTGGCCTAGTTAGAACATAATTTTCTGGATAGCATATTTATTTATCATATTTCCTTCCATCATAAATACACAACCATATTACAGTGTATATCATGGGATCTTGGTGAGATACTACTGAGTTATTTTCTCACACCCTATATGGGAACTCTGGTGTGCATGAATCCCTTATTGTATTATTTAAGTTTTGACATAGTTTTTGCAGTGGATTGGGGTAGAGAAGATCGATGGGAATTTGGTGGTCAGGTAGTGTTAAGGCCCATCAATAGTAGTACTTCTGGAAATATATTTAATTTATTTGTTCATTTTATATATGTTTTCATCCTGATGTGTGATTAGTTAATGTATTTTGGTATTAATATGAGTTAGTATGCTTCTGTATGGAATTTATTATATCATTGTTTCTTATTGATTTATGTATACTCTGATTATGGGATGTGGATTTTTTTTTCATGACTATTTTTGTGTGACTCTATATCAAGGGAATAGTATCCTAATTATATATATTAGGCCCCTATCACTAGTCGACAGCCTATATTCTATATGGAGGCACGCTTCAAGTCACATATACCTTCATCTCGTATAGTCTTTTAGTTCATGGAATTAAAAATGGTATCAAAGATGTTTTTCTCTTACAATTATAGTGTATGGTATATAAGTGGTTTATAAATGTGTCAAGCATTGTGATGGACCTCAAACTAGTGTTCCACAAACACCTTTCCTTTGGGAAGTCCTAGTTACCAAGGTATATGATTGTTGTTCTGGTTTTTCATCATTATTGTTGAGATGTTCATAAAAAATGATGCATTTATTATTGGTTATTATTTATGGTTTGAGCTCTTGACCCCTTATAATGAGGCTTATTTATATTCCTCATGGTTGGTATGTAGGTATCACATGAAATTTTCATGTTTTTGTGTATTTGATTTTACTAATAAGGGTTCAGTTATTTAAATTTCCAGTAAAAAAATGTGTAAAAATTAAACATCTAACTTTTGGGGGGAATTATGACTATTTGGACCACAATTTTCATTTATGAAGAGTTTTATGGAGGTAGGTCATGTGGATCCTAGGGAGAGAAAATTTTTAGATGAGTGATATATAGTCCCTTTATGTGAGGGATAGGTATAGATATTTAGTGGGTTGATAATGAAATTGAGTTTCATAGGGATGATCTAAGGATGGGTATAGGTTTCCTTTAGGATGAGGGTTTGGTTACTTAAATTGTCAACAAAAACCTATGGGTTGTTTTACCATGTTGATTATATGTGTTATTTTACTTAACTAAACCAAGAGGTTGAGGAAAGTCATGTGAATTGCCTTTGTGACTTTGTGATGTGATGAGATTTTAGTTCTTCTACTATTGAGGTTAGGTTTTGAGGGCAGTATGGTTTTTATTCTTGTCTTGTTGGTTGGGGGTAAAGTTTTTAGCATGATAGTGAGTGATGATCCTTGGTGGTTGGGCCTAGGGTGAGAAGAGCATGGGTAAACTCTCATAGTTTATAATTATGATTGTGTAGTTAGTGATCATGTGGTTATCCTTATAATGACTGAGATGACTAGGTTTATTGGGTGATACTAACCTACATGAGGAACATGTTTAGTGGGATAGGTACATGGTCCTAGGTTTTCAAGTACATGAATTATGGGAGCATGAGATCGATTGGGCAATCATGTTTCATGGTAATGTGTAGTTGTTTATTTTTTGTTATAATTGGATAATATTGTGAGTGAGAACCTATAAGAGTATTCTCTATGGATCAATCTACCTTTGAATAAGGAGAGTTAGTATCAATGTGGATTTTTGGAAAAATTTATGATGTGTGAGGGTAGGTGGGTGCTGGATTCGCATGGTGCCTATTGAGTTTTAGATTAGTTAATGGGTTATGTGTGGGTCTATTAAGAGTTATTCGAGTTTCAAATAAACTCAAGAAGTGTTTTAGAGGTAGTTTGATGGTAAGACACATACAGACATGGTGGTTTGAGGGGTTTAGTGATGTCTCTTAGTTATAGGATGTGACAAGAAAATGGATTGGGTTTTCATGGATCAGTCGAACCGAGGGTGTTCCTAGATACAAATTGTTAGGGAGGTGTGGTGTTGGAACCAGTTAAGGTTGTGTTTGAGGAGTAGTGTAAGGGAATCCATATAGTGGGGAGTGAAAAATTGTCTATTAGAGGGTGTCATCCTCATTATAATTGTATTATTGAATGATGAGGATTGTGTTCATGGTGATAAATGAATGGTTGATGGTTAGTGTTTCAGGTTATCACTCAGGTATGAGTAGTTCAATCATGTTTGGACATTGTGTTTGGTGATATACAGATCATGGGCCATGAATATTGATGTTTCCATTTTTTAGGAAACTATAATGATACTTTTATAGTGGGGAGAAACATATTAATAATAGTGGAATGACCCTCATGTCAGAAGGTTTGTGGTTACAGTGAGAATGTTTAGTGGATGGTTGAGGTGACACCAAGATACCAGTGTGTGGTAACATCTAATAATATCTAGTTATTTGTGAAATACCATATTCCAAATTTTAATGTTGAATTTTTCAGGATCTCTATGTGTTGGAAACGAGCCCAGGGTGGTCATAGAACGATTTAAGATCAAGCTGAATTAGGGCTTTTCATGGGCATATGGAGAGAAAATAATGGATGGTGTGGGTGGTTGGTGATCTAATAGTGTAATTACACTAGGATTCGGGATCATAATTTTGTTTGGGAATTTGGATTATCCTAGGATACATCTAGGATCTATGCCATTATGATCGAGTGAGGTCATGTGATGATGTGTAGACAATTGCAGTAGAGAATTTTCAAGTGAAGTCATCTAGAGGAGGTTTGACTATAATTTTTAGGTGGAATCAAATGTTGTGAGTTGGAAAATGCATCAAGTATGTAGTTGGACCATTTTAAGAGTGTTGGATGGGATATTTCTATAGTGGGAAATATTTTACCTCCGAATCTGCCTCTTTTTAAGTAATTAATTGTGGTGGGGAGAACCATAACCATTAAGATAAACCAATTGTTGGATATTTGGTGTCTTATAGGTGATGGGTGTAGTCAGGGACCATCTCAGTGTTGGAACTAGTAACGAGTGTGTGAATGTATTTTGATGAGTAGTGCTCTTTGATGTTTGTATTTACACTCTAAAAGTGTGTTTGGTTTTCAAATATGGAATATGGTATGTTTTCAGTTAATTAGTGATCATGGTAGGTCGATATCGATGGTTGCAAGACTACCAAGGATTCTTATGTATGAGAAGAATTATGGTGGGGAGTTTTCAATAACCTTTGAATTTAAGGGTAATTATTTATTAGGGGTGTTTGAATTTTTATCCCCGATCAAGGATCACAAGGTTAATTGTGTTTTATATTAGTAATCTAATTATTAAAACATCTTAAGAATATTTTTTATACATGGAATGAGGACCATTTTTTGTTACGGGGTTCTAATGGGCATCGAAGTAAGGCCTGGATGCCTTTTCAAAATATTATAGTTGTGCCTAGTTGTATCTTTATCCATAGGTAATTCCATGATGGAATTCAGAGGAGTGTAACTCCATATAGGTAGATAAGGACACATTATGGGAAATACAAGATAAGGACCAATCCCTCTACGAGATGTGGTCATGTTATGACCCCTAGGCCATGCTGGTAGAATATTATATGGTGGGGTGTGTTGTGTCGTGGACTTCTTTATTGCACCACGACTGATGATAGGGTGGTTGTTTTTAATAGGGTAAGACCCATGTTTGTAGGGTCAGGACCCCTTCACAATTTAGGTTGAGATAGGTGATTAGAGGAGGCTAACTGGCTGGTACTCCCCCTCCTCTCTTCTCCCTTTAATCCCCCATAGAAGGGGATGGATTTTTTATTATTCTTGTGAAAATTCTTGGTTAGATCTTTAGTTTTTCATCTATTCTGGTTTTCCCTTAGTATTCTCATAATTTTGGATGAATTAAGTTAGTTTTTCAATTCCAATTACACTATACAACTGTGGAATTGGGTGAGAATGATGGGGATTTTATATATCTTTCCTAGATGAGATTTCTGAAGGTTGGTCACACACCACCTTTTAGAGGTTTCGATATAGTGAGAATGCATGGTGAGATTTTATAAGAATATACCAATTTTTATTATGATTAATAATTAATTGCAAATTTAAATATTTAGTTATTTGTATTTTATGGTGTGATATAGGTGCTCGTAAGTGTGGAAGAGCTTGAATGTGAATGAACAGAGCTTGGTGTAGATGGTAACTTCATGTTTGAGGTGGGTGGAACATATGATAAAATTTCATATGTTTGTTTATACAAGATTCTTA
This sequence comes from Viscum album, assembly GCA_963277665.1. NCBI lineage: Eukaryota > Viridiplantae > Streptophyta > Magnoliopsida > Santalales > Viscaceae > Viscum > Viscum album. Next base: position 183,297,427 of record OY728133.1, on the reverse strand, counting down.
ATGCATGTATTAATTTAGGGGTTTAGGTAGGGTGATTAGGGACAAATAGTTCCCTGTGTGTGTGAGAGAGAGAGGGTAGAATTAAGCATCTTCAAGCTAGTATAAGTTCTATTTAGCACTTATGTGAATTGGGATCACCCAATGACTATGTAACCAAAGGTACAAGGTATTGGTTAGGTTGAGTTGAGACCTTGGGTGGTTCATGGGGTATTATTTGTGATATGATATATCCTATCTCAATTTCCTAGGGCTACTGGGATGGCATGAGAGGCTTGGGGGTGAGTAATGATGAGCGAGATGGTTATATGTCTCATGAGTGATGAGGGACTTCCTCCTAGGGATGAATAAAGATTTTGGTATATGGAATGGGTAAGATGGGTTCTCTATGACTTGATTTGTGTAATAGATATGGGTTTCCTCTATCTGGATATTTCATAGGTCTACATTATGGGATGAAAGATGATACCAACATATAGGTCATGGAAAGTGTTCAAAATAAGGCATCGAGTTTTGAAGGGGCTTAGAGTGGGTTAGATTAATATAGTCCTGAGGTAGTGGGAGAAAGAGGGATAAAGGTTTATAATGAGGTTGTAGTGGGTCTTGGGGTTTGGGTTAGAGGATCTAATGGGTTTATCATTGAGGGTTGATGGACTCAAGATGGTGATAAAGAGATTATAATATCATGTTATGGACAAGATGACTTTATTGTATTTTTATGTGATTTTTATAGGTGATGAATTATAGTTTTTTTACCTCCATAACTGAGATAACACTTTAAGGATCACCATGGGAGAGATGGTTTCCTAGTTTTAATTATATTGGACCTTTCCTTAAGTGATAATGATTGGGTTAGGATTGCAGACCTTTCCTTGAGTGAGAAGGCTTAGGTTAAGATAATGTATAGCCTTATGTTAAAATACATGACAAGTTGTGATATGGTGTGAGGTGTGAATGAGGCACCTAGCCTTGAGATATGAGGTAGTGGGTTGGGACTTGGATGAGATACCCTACCATCTTTCTTTGGGTAGTGGTCAAAACATGATAAATGCCCCAACCAACACATTCAGGTATGAGAAGAAGACTTAGAAAACAAACTACCATAATTCTTTGGGTATAGGCCTAATTATTTGTCAATATGCGATGAATTAATTTTGGCATGGCAGCTAAGAAAGTATTATGGATCCCCACCTTTTTATTACATAAAATTTTCATTACATAGAACAAAACATAGGATTTTTTAAAGTATAGTTTCTTGGAAATTAAGAACATAATACATGAAAATATATAACATTATTCTAATCCATGTGAAATTATTACTCATGGGATCACCCTAAGTTAGTTTTATTGTATCTCGTATCTGGTAGACATAAATCAAAGGAAAGTGGTGAACAGGATCCGAGTAAGTGAATGAGCAAGTGATACATTTAGCATGTGATCATGAGTCATATCAATAAGAACATGAGGTATAATAATATTACATGATCAAGAGAATATGAGGAATATAATAATAAAAATAACATGATTAATAAAATATAAATATGGATACAATATAAAAATGAGTCATTCATAATCATATCACAATGGTTTATCACCAAGGTGTCATAAATGAATATTACCAAGGTTATTCACAAAGGCACCATAAAACATGTATTCTCTAGAGATTAAATTATTTATCCAATTAATAATATTAATATTAGAAAAAACCCCTTAATATATATTAATTTCAGTTGATCCACATTGATCCTAATAAATCATTTTTTCAATAACTCAAGGAGAATGAAGTATGGGTTTCATATAAAATCATTGAAGATGTAAGTGATTAAAGTCTTGACCATAACATCATTTTTAACCCCCAAAAATGGAATTTGGGTTTAGTATATGTAAATCACTGAATAAATAAATTATATTAACATATAGGTGAATAAAAATGGATAAATAAATGGTTTTATGGTTCATAATATAATAATTTATTATGTAATTGAGAGAAATTGAGAAGTAAATTTGGAAACATTACAGTTATAAAATGTAGATTTATAAAAGACTAAAATGAGAGATAATGAAGGTATCCCATTGATAAAAAAATATATTAGTAGTAAGGATGTGATAAAAATATTAATAATAGAAATTAGAATAACCTTTATATGATGTACATGAAAAGAATTACTTTAAGGGAAAAGAAGATGATGAGAATTCCCTTACCTTCAAGAGTTTATCCGAAATCTTGAGGATGGAACCTTGGGGTATTAAGGACACATCAAGGGACTAATACAGAGGAAAATGACCCTAAATTCATGGATGATGGATTTTAAGTTAATGGTAAAGGTGTAATGGGTGGGTATTTATATCAAAAGTGGAGGAATTGTATAATAATTTTCAAATATAGGTATTGTAAATCTAGGTTGTGAAAAATGAAAAACCATTGCATTACCCATGGTTTTTGCTCATGTTTTTGGAAATTTGAGTCAAATTTTATTATATTATAATACATTATAACAAAATATCATTTTTTAATATTTCTTTGAGTATGAAAATTATATTTTCAAAAAAATATTGTTTTTAAAATAAAATTTTTCATTTTTGACTTTGGAAAGTCTATTATAGGTTTGGAAATTGATTAAAATATAGTAAAATACTTAATATTAATAAAATAACATATTTTAGGTCATTTATTGTGGTTATTAATTATCACATAATTATGAAATATATATGAATCCATAAAACATAGCGAAAACCTAATACTGTTTTTTAATATTCACTAAAAATAAAGTATTTATGAAAATTATCAAAAATTAACCATAACCTAATTTAAAAATGATTATTTCAGATATAATATTTATTTTATCATAATAATTCTATAAATATGATAATTTTAACTTTAAAATATAAAAATTCTCATTTTTTGAAAATTAACAGTTTTTAAGACAAACAAATTTATGACACTAAGAAAAATTTCCTATGACATTATAAAATTATTTTATCATTTCTAAAAAAATAAGAGTGTTTTAAAAACTATTTAATTAATAAAATATTATTCAGAATGAATGATTTTATTATAAAAGTGTATCTATTTTCTAAAAATAAAATTATGTTTTATTTGTGTCCAATAATCAATTTATCAAATTGGTCTTACTTAAACATATATTTTATTTAAAAAAATATTATCAAAATAGAATTGTTTGAATAAAAATTTTATATATAAAAATTAAATTACACTTTATGTAACTAATACCTGGTCATATAACCCCTTTTTACACCAACATACATTCTAAGGATAAGGTGTGTGATGGTGGTAGTTTCATGGGGCGGCTCGGCAAATATTGACCGAGTGGTAATATTGACTAACTTGAACTTATCCCATAGGTTATTTAATTCAAGCCTAAATTATTGAATGTTTGATTGGTATTGGTCAAGGTCAAACCCCAGTTATTCTATCTCCCTCCCAAGTTCGAAAAAATTGGCTTCAAACGACATGACTCTACTGGTTTAGTCAATCATTTCTCCTTTATGTATCAATTATACTTTGGAATTACTACTTATAAAAAATAATTATAGTGGTAAAATTATTAGAAATGGATATAGTTTCCAATTTTTTTATTGATCAATGGTCATATTACTATTTAAATGATAACATTTATCTCTATAAATAACACTTCATTCTTTCACTATTTACTACAATTCCTCCTAAGGTAATATTTTCATTTTCTAACATGTTGATTAGTTTTCTAATATTTTGTTTCATTTATATATTTTTTACTGTGGGGGTTATTATTATATCAGATTTGGGTGATCCATATTTTTCGAGTTTATATTTTCTATTTTATATTTTTTGTCCAATTGTATTATTTGGAATTTCCATAGGTTTTATAGGTGACTAATTGTAAAATTCTAATATGTTAAGATATATCTTATTTATAATTAATTTAAACTCTTTTATAACTTGTGTCACCTATAAATCATAGTTTATATTTAGTTATATATAACACCAATTTTATCTTTCATTACACTCAACATCAAGTTTCTTTGATAACGTGCATTACATGCAAGACCGGGTTTTATAGAACAACAATTCACTGTTAATATTTAATATGATATATACCACCTAGATATTAGAATGGATGGAATGAATAATATTAACTAAATTATGAAAATATGTTTTACATTTTTTTATATAATGAATTCTTTGATTACAAATTAATTAGAAATTAAAATAAAAAAATTGAATATAAAGGATGTGTTTTTATACCCACAAAGGCGTTTGATATTAATAACTTTAATTAATCATTATTAGTGAATGATATTAAGAAAATTTATATATTATATATTCAATAAAATGTTTTTTAATTTATCCAATAAGTTTTATAAGCATAAAATAAGAAAAAAACCAATTTTAAGCACAAAATGTTGTATTTTTTTAAAAGGGGGTTTTGTTTCTTTTTAATGAAATACTTGTTTTAAAACTAAAATTTTATAAGTTTATAATTTTTATTTCAAAAAACAAAAAAAAATTTGGAGAGTAATTTCAAAATTGTCTTTGTTTAATTTTTGGTATTTTTCTGATAAGTTTTGTTTTTTGATGAATGGTAAAAAAATATAACATTTTAATTGAAAACTAACTTTTCATCTAAATAATTTATAATGTTAAGTTATATTTCAAATTGGGTTTAAATTAAATTTAGATCAATTATAAATATATTAATTCAATTTAGGTCATTTTAATCATTTTCAAATTGAATTTGAATATAAAAACATTTCAAACTTTTGAACACATTCACTTTAAAAACATGATTTCTTACCCCATCTACAGGATTAATTTTAAATTAATTTTATCCACTTATGTGTTTTGAATTTTTAAAAATTTATTCCATATTTATAATAATAATTTCCAAATTTATTAAATAATTCTCTTTTATTTTTTTACAATATGAATAGTAAACATAGCAATTTTTATTACCATGGTTAAGGGAAAACTAGGTAATTAATGGTAAATATAATTATGATAAGGATTGTAAAATTACCCTAAAACATGTCATAATATTATTTTATGAGTTATTTTACACTAAAATCATCCTTGGGAAAAATTTATAACATATTCTATCCACTTCCATGACTTTAATTCCCTTATGATATTTTATTTAAAGAAAAGTCAAAGATGTCATACTCATGTTTTTGATACCTATAAAATTTATAATATAGGTTTATTAAGAATATATCCTCAACTATAAATAGTAATTTTAAATATAATAGAATTATTTTCATCTTGGAATTTTATTTTTAATTTTTAGTGAATAAATGATTTCCTTAAATTCCAACACAATAGTGATAGACAAATTATTTTATTGATGGAAAAAATTAAATAAATGATATTTAAACTATTAAAATAAACATAATTTTAGATAATTAATGTAACACCCCAGGTAAATGAAAATATGAAATTTTAATATTTATCCATATTTCTGAATAAAATATTAATATTACTTTAAAGGGGATGCTATGCTCGATGGCGTACCCAATACACAACAACGAGTTTCTTTGAAATCGTACGTTGTATGCTAATAATAAAATAATATTATTTTAAATGGTAGTAAACGCCTAGCTGTTGTAATGGAGGGAATGAACGGAACTAACTACAAAATGATTATATATTCTTGTCAAATATTTTTACTTTTATCCAATAAATGTTAGAGGCTTAAAATGTGAATGAATCCAATTTTAAGTGTAAATATTCAAATATTCTTTAAAAGGTCGATTAACCGCCTTTTGATGGAGAACCTCTTTTAAATAAACTTTTTGAAAATTTTATGTGTTATATTTGACAAAATAAAATTTTTCTTTAGATTCGGGACATCAAAATTTACTTTGTGTAAATTTTTGGTATTTTTCTGATAAAGTTCATTTTTTAATGAATAGTGAAAAATGTTGTATTTTAATTCAAAACCACTTTTTAATCTAATTTATTTATATGATTAGATTATCTTTTGAATTGGTTTTAAAGTGAAATTATAATATATTTTTACCATTTAATCCAATAGTGGTAATTGGAATTAATTTCACTTTGAAATTGGACTTAAACTGGTGTCAATCTTTTAATAGATATTATTTCTTAAAAACACGCTATTTGTTTTGACAGAGGGAATTAATTATTAAATTAATTAATTCAACTTATATGTTTTTAATTTTTTAAAATAGACATCATTTTTTAATTCGTAATATCAAATATATCTTAGGGTGAATTTTTGGTAATTTTCTGAAAAAATTCAATTTTTGATGAATAGTGAAACCACTAAGTGGTAGTTAAAGAAACTGATTTTTCATTTAAATGAAACTTTACCACTTCTGTGACTTTATTTTCAAAAATCCAACATACATTTTTTTCATTAGGAAGTAAAATTTGGTTCAATGATATTAAAATAATTTTTTTGTGAATAGTAATTTTTAAGTTTTATTAATCGCGATTAAAGGTAATTCGTGTAATTTAAGGTAAAAATAATGTTTTAATAATATGAAATGACCTATACACATGTCCTACCCTCATTTTATGTGTCATGTCTGACCAAGAAAATCCATGGGTCAACTTGGGGACCCCATGGATCCACTTTGGTAGGAAATAAATAACTTTTTATTTAAAGTTAAAATTAAAATGTCACAAACATGTGTTGTTTTACTAAAACAATTTTTACATGGGTTTATACAAATCATATTTTTGACTATAAATATTAATTATAAAGATAAAAATATTTCCTACATCATGATATTTTTTTTATAATTTTTAGACACTAAATAAATTGAATTATTTATGACACCATGATGATGCAGTGATTACCTCATTATTTAACGATTTAAATAAAATGAAAAGATAATGTAACATCTAAGACCTAAACTTGTCACAAACATATTGTATGGGTGGATTTATAAACCTTATCACCTTATCCTCTAAATATATCTTTTTGGGACCTTTTAAATCTGAAAATCATTTTATAATAAAGTAATATTTTATAATTTTCCAAGAGTGCCCCTCCTCTCCTCTTATAAAAGGCCCCAACCTCTACCACCTTACACACACCTCTCAAGCCTTTGGCTCGGCCAAAACCTACCCATTTCATCTCTCCACATCCATCTTCATCATTGAAGCCTCACTTTGGGCATAATCCTTTCCAAGGAAGCCTTTGAGCTCAAATCAAAGAGAGTTACCTGATTTAAAGGTAATGTCTTCCCTTGTGTTCTTTTGTTTTATTTTGCTTCTCCAACCCTCTAAAATCTTTTTATTCCTATCATTTGTAACAACAAAATTATCTTCAATATACTAGGATGTTGTTATGTGAAGGATTCGATCTACACTTACACACACCTACATCTAATGGTTAAAGAACATATTGTTTCTGTGGATGGCGAATTTCTGCCTCACGAAACGATGATAGTTCAATCTTCTCTTAACACCTTTCATGGTGGCCATTATGATGTCAATATATTTTATATATTATATATATGGTATTTATTTTTCTATATGCTTATGAATTTTATATTTAAAACATTCCTTTATGCTTTTCATGTTGTGCAAATGCGATAATTTCATATGAGGAAGGGTGGACTACTGCCCCCTCAAGTGATGTGACTCGTTCATGCAATACATGGAATGTATAAATAATGAAATTAATGAACATATGTGACCTATATAACATTTATATTATAATTTAATTATAATATATATATCTATCAATTATTTTTAATTCCATTAATATGACAAAGAAATGAAAGTAGAGTTCATGCGTACGTACGGCCTACCGTCTCCATGAACGGTGCATTTCATTTATTTTTATCTCCAAATGTTATGGAGTAGTATAAAATAAATATTTACTAGATATATATTATATTTAAATCATTAATACAATAAAGGATATGATTTACTTATAACTACATGGACAATCATTTTCAAACAAGTTCATTTTTGACTCATGTACCAAACATCGACAAAAACGTCTGATATGAACTCACATTATTAACCAATTATTATAACATTATAATATGTGATATGAACTGAATAATAATATTTAAAATATGTCCTTAAGAAATTATAAATTTACCAAAGTTTATTATTCAGGAAAATAAAGAAACGAACAAGACAAGTCAGACTTGAGGTAAGAGATCCTACCTCTCTCTTCATTTTTAAGTACTCTTGTTATGTCACTTCTTTTAAGCTCCTCTTTGTTATGTTGGGGGATGTTATTTTGTATTACTATTTCTGTAAATTTTATGTTCATATTATGAGATACCCTATTTTATCTCATAAATCCATTTTGGAAGTTTTGAGTGGCGTCGTTGGGCTGCCGAATTTTCGTAAGGGATCCTACCCCTCTCTTTCTTTTTAAGTACACTCTTTTATGTCATTCCTTTTAAGATCATATTTCTTATGTTTTGGGATGTTCTTTTATATTCCTATTACTGTAATTTTTAGGTTCATATTATGAGAGACCCTATTTGATCTCATCAAACCATTTTTGGAAGTTTTAAGTGGCGTCGTTAGCCTGTCGAGTTTTCGTAAGGGATTTTTCATCTCACTTTTATTCCTGTGAGATTTATGATACATTTTCCACCATTTCATTTGAGTGGTATATGTAATGACAATTATTCTAATATTTGTGTAATATACTTTCATTTATGAGTATTTACATCAATGTTTTATAGTCCTTCTTTCATGGGGTGTACGTTTCGAAAGTTACCCAAGTCGGTAAGGGAACCTTTCACCCTCCTCTTTTTAAAAGACTTCTTTTTGTTGGGTCTTTTAATTTACATTTTGTTATGTTGGGATATGTTCTTATATATCCTTATTGATGTAAATTTTATGTCAAAGTGATGAGATACCATTTTCTCTCTCATCAACTCTTTTTCTGAATTTTGAAGTGACGCCGTTAGGCTGTCGAATGTTTACAAGGGAACATCTTAACCCAATTTCGTTTTCTTTGGGTTCAACTTGTACTTATTGAACATTTCATCGTATGAATATGTGTGAATGACCTATGATTGTTTCACACTTAATATCTACTTATATTGGGTGTATTTATATTTCTCACACATAATTATGTGATAGATTTATCCTTAATTTAAGGATACCATCTTTATAATGGATTTCATCTCAATTTACATTTCCATTGAGACTTCATAGTTGTTATGCACCAATTCACTCTTATATGGTGTGTATAATCTCCTTTGACATATTATATCATGAATACCTTTATTATCATGATATTATAAAATTCTGATTAAATGTTATTCCGCAATTATTTGTATTCAAGAGTCTCTCATTTTGTTAAAAACTCTTTAACAAAAATATCGTTTTAAATGTTTTAAGGATTTATTATTCTAAATATTTATCATTAATTTCCATGTTTTAAAAATGGTTTTCAGTATTTATTTATATGGAAATTAATGTTTTAAAATTATAATTCCATTAAAAGCTTCAAAGTGGTATGGGACACTTTGATTCAAAAATCTCTTTTAAATGGTTTTTTGAAAATGGATTGATTAATTCAATATCTTGGAATTAATTATTGTGATTGTAAATGAAATGTTGTTATTTAAATGTTTATATTTTCAATATTTTATGTGTAATGATGGTACTTGGACATTTTACGGGTGGTTACGTGATAAACCATATGACGGGTGGTGCCATGAATACCAGGACAGGTGGTTACGTTATAACCTCCAATGCATTGGGTATGGAAGTTGGCCATACGGCTATTCCATTAAGTGATATGTGTGGAAGTCGATCGTATGGTTATTCCATTTAAGTATGTTTATGTCCCAAGTTACCTTTATATGTTATGTTTTATTTATATGGGTTTAATGGTAATCTTTTGGTTACAAAAGGTTAAGTAATGATCTTTTATTCATTAAAGAGTTTATACTACTTCATAAAGGTGAAAAGTATTACTTTGATAAAGAATTCCTGGTTTACTTGTTGTTTTGAAAAACTAACAGTTCTCATTCTTTGTGTATCCCTTAGTGAGCTTTTTATGCTCACCCCAAGTTTTTTGAAATGTTTTTCACAGGACTTAATGTGGAATAGGCTCAAGGATGGGATCAAGGAATAGTTATGCTATCTAAAACATGGAACTAGACATGTTTCTTTTTAAGAGTTTTTATTTTATGGAAACTTAGTAGAAGTGTGTACTTTGTAATATTTCGAGATGTAATAGTTATGTCATAATTTTCTAAAACTCTAAACCTGGAAAGATACTCAATGTGAATGAGTAAGTATATCTTAGTGTTTATCTTCCGCATTAGTACATGATGGTTTTGTTGATATACTCACACTGAAATTTTTGGGTTTTAGTAAATTGATGGATCTAGCAGGCACCAAAGTGACAATGGGTTTGAAGGGAACTGTGGTGGTTCTCTGATTAAGATACTGGATGAATGGGGGATTCAATGAGAAATCTCGTGGTTATTCTAAACCAACTATCAGGAGTCATGATCAACCACTTGAACCCTGGTGAGTTCTCTAATGCATCATGTATGAGAGAACCAACTTGACGTGGAAGTTCAGGTAATAATTATAAAGGTAACCAATAGGGTTTATATGATCCTTACTTTTGAGTTAATTATTGGTTACTATATATTATGATGGAAAATGAAAGGCATGAGATAAACTTGATGTTAAAATATGTTATGGTTATTTTTGAAGATTTTAGCTCGTTTTGGGGAATGTTTTAAGAATTATATAGTTTTGGAAAAAGGACAACACTCAGACCGTGTGACAACCCGTCACATCGGACAAAGCTGCCGGAATCGAACCCACAACCAAAGTGCAACTGGTATTTATCGCCTACCACTGGACTACGTGAAGTCCCTGGTTAGTTTGACTAATTCTTTTTAGTTAGATGATTTTAGGAATCAAGAGTAAGTTTATTTTGGGTTATCTATGGAAATGATTAACCTATCATGGAGGATATGTGATTAGGTTAATTACTTTTCAATATGAGAATTTAAGAGCAACTGATGTTATTTGGAGATAAAAGTTAATTTTTACCTTGGAAGACTATGTGATTAAATCCTTCAAATATTTGGATTTCAATCTTAGTTTGGTTTACTTTGAATAATTTTATGGACAGTTGTTTATCAAATGGTCTTCGTTGAACTTTGGGTTTTTTTTTGGACAAATTTTGGAGATTAAGAATAGATTTTCTTTTTATAAAGGATTATACTTTTGAGGATTATCTGATCTCATACTAACCTTTTTGGTTTTAGTTTTGGTTAAGGTCTAAAGACATGGGAATTATATAGTTCTCTTTTATGGATTAGGTGATTCACTAAAAGTTGATTATAACACTCTTAATGTGAACAAGTCATCCAAAATACTCATCTTTTGGAGAAAATATGAGTTCGTGTAAGAAATCTAGTAAAAGTTGAAAGTTAACACGACAAGTAAGTATGTTTCCTTATGATTTAGTTAAGCTCATAAATAAATTCCTCAATGAAAAGTAACTTAAAAACAAAAGTGTTGTCTAGTAACTTTTCCTACTGGGGAATCGAATACCATTTAACCCACCACAAGTTTGTGATTTTCTTGTGGTTAACTTTCTCCTAAACATGTTTTCTATCACTCTCCCTCAGAACATGACCCTTTGTTGTTTCTTCCATATCCATATTTTCCTACATGGAATACTAGTATGGGTTAACTCGGGTGACCTTTGTACTTTGTTTCCTTTATTTTAAAGTTATAGTTTTACTGACTCTTCTTCTGATGTGGGATTTTCAATGAAGTTTCCAAGCCCAATTTTAAAATTGCGAGGACGCAATTCCCAAAAAGGAGGAAGGATGTAACACCCCAGGTAAATAAAAATATGAAATTTTCATATTTATCCATATTTGTGAATAAAATATTAATATTACTTAAAAGGGGACGCTATTCTTGATGGCGTACCCAATACGCAACAACGAGTTTCTTTGAAATCTTACGTTGCACTCTAATAATAAAATAATATTATTTTAAATGGTAGTAAACGCCTAGCCGTTGTAATGGCGGGAAAGAATGGAACTAACTAAAAAATGATTATATATGCTTGTAAAATATTTTTACTTTTATCCAATAAATGTTAGATGCTAAAAATGTGAATAAATCTAATTTTATGCATAAATATTCTAATATTCTTTAAAAGGTCGGTTAACCGACTTTTGATGGAAAACATCTTTTAAATAAATTTTTGACAATTTTATATGTTATATTTGACAAAATAAAATTCTTCTTTAGATTTGGGATATCAAAATTTACTTTGTGTAAATTTTTGGTATTTTTCTGATAAAGTTCATTTTTTAATGAATAGTGAAAATGTTGTATTTTAATTCAAAACCTCTTTTTAATCTAATTTATTTATATGATTAGATTATCTTTTGAATTGGTTTTAAAGTTAAATTATAATATATTTTTATCATTTAATTCAATAGTGGTAATTTTAATTAATTTCACTTTGAAATTGGACTTAAACTAGTGTCAATCTTTTAATAGATATTGTTTCTTAAAAACACGTTATTTGTTTTGACAGCGGGAATTAATTATTAAATTAATTAATGCAACTTATATGTTTTTAATTTTGTAAAATAGACATCATTTTTGAATTCAGAATATCAAATATAGATTAGGGTAAATTTTTGGTAATTTTCTGGAAAACTTCAATTTTTGATGAATAGTGAAACCACTAAGTGGTAGTTAAAGAAACTGATTTTTCATTTAAATGAAACTTTACCACTTCTGTGATTTGATTTTCAAAAAAACCAACATACATGGTTATCATTATGAAGTAAAATGTGGTTCAATGAGATTAAAATAATTTTTTGTTGAATAGTAATTTTTAAGTTTTATTAATCGCGATTAAAGGTAATTAGTGTAATTTAAATTAAAAATAATGTTTTAATAATATGAAATGACCTATACACATGTCCTAACCTCATTGGATGTGTCATGGCAGACCAATACAATCCATGGGTCAACTTGGGGACCCCATAGAGCCACTTTGGTAGGAAAATGACATTAATAACTTTTTATTTAAAGTTAAAATTAAAATGTCACAAACATGTGTTGTTTTACTAAAGCAATTTTTACATGGGGTTATACAAGTCATATTTTTTACTATAAATATTTATTATAAATCTAAAAATATTTCCTACATCATTATATTTTTTTTATAATTTTTAGACACTAAATAAATTAACTTATTTATGACACCATGATGATGCAGTGATTACATCATTATTTAACGATTTAAATAAAATGAGAAGATAATGTAAAATCTAAGACCTACACTTGTCAAAAACCTATTGGATGGGTGGATTTAAAACCCTTATCACCTTATCCTATAAATATATCCTTTTGTGACCTTTTAAATCCGAAAATCATTTTATAATAAAGTAATATTTTATAACTTTCCAAGAGTACCCCTCCTCTCCTCTTATAAAAGGCCCCCACCTCTACCACCTTAACACACCTCTCAAGCATTTGGCTCAGCCAAAACCTACCCATTTCATCTCTCCACATCACTATCTTCATAATTGAAGCCTCACTTTGTCCAGAATCCTTTCCAAGGAATCCTTTGAACTCAAATCAAAGAGAGTTACCCGATTTAAAGGTAATGTCTTCCCTTGTGTTCTTTTGTTTTATTTTGCTTATCCAACCCTCTAAAATATTTTTATTCCTATATTTTGTAAAAAAAAGTATCTTCAATATAATAAGATTTTGTTATGTGAATTATTCGAGCTACACTTACACACACCTTCGTCTAATGGTTAAAGATCATACAGTTTCTGTGGATGGCGAATTTCTGCCTCATGAAACGATGATTGTTCAATATTCTCTTAAAACCTTTCATGGTGGCCATTATGATGTCACTATATTTTATATATGATATATATGGTATTTATGTTTTCTATATGCTTCTTAATTTTATATTTAAAATATTCCTTTATGCTTTTCATGTTGTGAAAATGCGATAATTTCATACGAGGAAGTGTGGACTACCGCCCCCTCAAGTGATGTGACTCGTTCATGCAATACATGGAATGTATAAAGAATGAAATTAATGAAAATATGTGACCTATATAACATGTATATTATACTATAATTATAATATATATATATCTCTCAATTATTTTTAATTCCATTAATATGAAAAAGAAATGAAAGTAGCGTTCATGCGTACGTACGACCTACCGTCTCCATGAACGGTGTATTTCATTTCTTTTTATCTCCAAATGTTATGGAGTAGTATAAAATGAATATGTACTGGATATATATGATATTTAAATCATTAATACTATTCTGGAGATTATTTACTTATAAATACATGGAAAATCATTTTCAAACAAGTTCATTTTTGACTCATGTAACAAACATCGACAAAAACGTCTGATATGAAATCACAATATTAACCAATTATTATAACATTATAATATGGATATGAACTGAATAATAATATTTAAAAGAGTTCCTTAAGAAATTATAAATTGAACAAAGTTTATTATTCAGGAAAATAAAGAAACGAACAAGACAAGTCAGACTTGAGGTAAGGGATCATACCTCTCTCTTTATTTTTAAATACTCTTATTATGTCACTAATTTTAAGATCCTCTTTGTTATGTTGGGGGATGTTATTTTATATTCCTATTTCTTTAAATTTTATGTTCATATGATTAGATACCCTATTTTATCTCATAAATCCATTTTAGAAGTTTTGAGTGGCGCCGTTAGGCTGCCGAATTTTCGTAAGGGATCCTACCCCTCTCTTTCTTTTTAAGTACACTCTTTTATGTCATTCCTTTTAAGATCATATTACTTATGTTTTTGGATGTTCTTTTATATTCCTATTACTGTACATTTTATGTTCATATGATGAGAGACCCTATTTTATCTCATCAAACCATTTTTGGAAGTTTTAAGTGGCGTTGTTATCCTGTCGAGTTTTCGTAAGGGATTTTTCATCTCACTTTTATTCCTGTGAGATTTATGCTACATTTGCCACCATTTCATTTGAGTGGTGTATTTACTGACCATTATTCTAGTATTTGTGTAATATAATTTCGTTTATGAGTATTTACATCAATTTTTTATAGTCCTTATTTCATGGGGTGTACGTTTCGAAAGTTACCCAAGTCGGTAAGGGAACCTTTCACCCTCCTATTTTTAAAAGACTTCTTTTTGTTGGGTCTTTTAATTTACATTTTGTTATGTTGGGATATGTTCTTCTATATCCTTATTGATGTAAATTTTATGTCAAAGTGATGTGATACCATTTTCTCTCTCATCAACTCTTTTTCTAAATTTTGAAGTGACGTCGTTAGGCTGTCGAATTTTTACAAGGGAACGTCTTAACCCAATTTCGTTTTCTTTGGGTTAAACTTGTACTTCTTGAACATGTCATACTATGAATATGTGTGAATGAACTCTGATTGTTTCACACTTAATATCCACTTATATTGGGTGTATTTATATTTCTCACACATAATTATGTGATATATTTATCCTTAATTTAAGGATACCATCTTTATAATAGATTTCATCTCAATTTACATTTCCATTGAGACTTCATAGTTGTTATGCACCAATTCACTCTTATATGGTGTGTATACTGTCCTTTTACATATTATATCATGAATCCCTTTATTATCATGATATTATAAAGTTATGATTAAATGTTATTCCGCAATTATTTGTATTCAAGAGTCTCTCATTTTGTTAAAAACTCTTTAACAAAAATATCGTTTTAAATGTTTTAAAGATTTATTATTATAAATATTTATCTTTAATGTCCATGTTTTCAAAATGGTTTTCAGTATTTATTTATATGAACATTAATGTTTTAAAATTATAATTCCATTAAAATATTGAAATTTGTATGGGACACTTTGATTCAAAAATCTCTTTTAAATGATTTTTTGAAAATGGATTGATTAATTCAATATCTTGGAATTAATTATTGTGATTGAAAATGAAATGTTGTTATTGAAATGTTTATATTTTCAATATTTTATGTGTAATGATGTTACTTGTACATTTTATGGGTGGTTACGTGATAAACCATATGACGGGTGGTGTCGTGAATACCAGGACGGGTGGTTACGTTATAACCTCCAATGCATTGGGTATGGAAGTCGGCCATATGGCTATTCCATTAAGTGATATGTGTGGAAGTCGACCCTATGGTTATTCCATTTAAGTATGTTTATGTCCCAAGTTACCTTTATATGTTATGTGTTCTTTATATGGGTTTTATGGTAATATTTTGGTTACAAAAGGGTAAGTAATGATCTTTTATTCATTGAAGAGTTTATACTACTTCATAAAGGTGAAAAGTATTACTTTGATAAAGAATTCATGGTTTACTTGTTGTTTTGAAAAACTAACAGTTCTCATTCTTTGTGTATCCCTTACTGATCTTTTTATGCTCACCCCAAGTTTTTTGAAATGTTTTTCACAGGACTTAATGTGGAATAGGGTCAAGGATGGGATCAAGGAATAGTCATGCTATCTAAAACATGGAACTAGACATGTTTCTTTTTAAGAGTTTTTATTTTATGGAAACTTAGTAGAAGTGTATACTTTGTAATATTTCAAGATTTAATAGTTATGTCCTAATTCTCTAAAACTCTAAACCTGAAAAGATCCTGAATGTGAATTATTCATTTAATTCAATATTAAGTAAGGTTTAAGGTCGGGGCCTTATAATTAATGTCATAAAAAATTTATATATGACCTTGAAATATTATGGATGTATTAAAATATTTTTTTTGAATATATATTTTTTTATTTATAGAAACTATATTAACCCTTAAATAGTAAAAATCAATGTTGTCATAGTAAGACTTGAAAGAGTTAAATAGGGGTTAAAACAAAATGATAAGGGTTAAAAAAATAGTAAAAACTTGCCTAATTTTCATTGTAAGAATATATTTTGACACATAATAATCTTATATTCTAAATAAATAATTTTTTATCCATTTTGAATAGAAAATTAATTTATATTAATTTAATATTTTAAGAAATTCCAAGAGTGCCCCTCTCCTCTCCTATAAAAGGGAACAACTTCTTCTCTTTTATTAACATCTAAAAACATATTATGTTCTTCTAATATCTACCCAAAAACATCATATAATACGTAAATATAATAAACATATGTTATTTTAGGCATATCACCATCCTTAGTAGTCTTAAGGAGTTAATCAATGAAGGGTTTCTAAAGAAGAGGTATCATTTTTAATTAAGTTTTTATATTTTATTTATTCTTACACTTCCTTAAAATATTATTAAAACCTGATAAAATAATAAATCCAATATAAAAAATATAATTATATGTTATTTTTTGTTTCATGTACCATATTCATCTACACTTCCATCAAATGGGAAAAGAAGTTATCGTTTGTGTGTATGGTGGACGACCGTCTCGCAAAATAATATTATTCATTTTCCATATTATTCTCTCAAGACTGGTTATAATAATGGAATTAATGTTTATATATTATATTCATGAAAATTTTAAAATTATTAAAATATAATATATCATTTATTTCCTAAACTTTATATGTACAAAAAAATGATAACATCGTTCGTGCGTACATATGAACTATCACCTCCACGAAGCGATGTGATTTTTTTTTCATCCCCACATCACATGAATGATATATATAAGTATATGTAAATGATTAATATGATATTAATTATATTATTATCATTATTTGTATATAAAATAATACCTAACTTCTTTCTATAATGATGTTTGAAACATGAAAATGTTTCTCATGCATACATACGGCCTACCGTCTTCATGATTATAACGTTGTTAATTTTTTATAACAGTATTTAATAGATGGATTTAAAAGTATAATTGATGTATGATAATGATTATTATTTTATTATTATTATTCTATAGATGATGGAATAATGACCACTTTTACTATAGACATCATACCAAAGTCATTTTTGGACTTAAGTACCGAATATCATCAAAATGTCTAACATGAACATAAATAATTAAATAATTGTTATAAAACACTAATAAGGGATATAAAAAACTAATAAACATAATAAAGGTTATAAAGTAAGTAAATAATTAACCTAATTTTATTATTAAAAAATATAAAGATTATATGTGATGAGTTAGACTCAAGGTAATGGATTTCATATCAATCTCCTTTCATTGAGGAATATTTTGATGTTATACATACACCTTATTTTATAAGGTTTATATACATACCATTTGACATATAATATAATGAATTTATATAATTTAATTTTATTTAATGTTTTTATAAATTTTATTCCTTCGTGGGGACTATTATTCAAATGTTTCAAAGTGGTATGAGGTACTTTGATTTAAAAATATCTTTTTAAATTTTTAAAATGGGTTTTGAAAATGGATAGGTTATTTCAATAACATTAAATGTTTTCTTATGAGTGAAAATTAAATTTAAATATTTACATGTTGAAAATTGAAAGCTTATATTTGTTAGGATTATATAATGATACTTGTACATTTTACAGGTGGTTGCGTGATAAACCAATTATGGGTAGTTCCATGATAAACCAATGATGGGTGGGTACATGATATCCCTATAATTCATTGGGTATGGAAGTCGACCATATGGTTATTCCATTTGTAAGAGTGATATGTATGGAAGTCAATGGCATGTTTATTCCAATTATATGATTGAAATCTATAATTATGTCACAAGATAAATTTATGGGTTATCTATTATTTCTATGGGTTTTTTGGTAATCTTGTGATTATAAAAAGGTTAATAAATGAGCTTATTTTAAAATAAATTTATTTAATTATTCTTAAGGGTGAAAAGTATTACATTATGATAAATTTTTCATGGGTTGTCATTTTTTCAAAAGACTGATAGGTTTCCTTCTTTATGTATCCATTACCGGTATTTTGTGCTCATCCCAAGTTTTAAAATGTTTTCATGTAGTTTAAGGAAGAGTGGGTACAAGGATAAGATCAAGGGGAAAATTATGAAGATTTATATTGGAAAGAAATCATGTTTTATTTTAAAGACTTTTTTTATGGAAAAAATGGATACTGATTATAAGTTTCCACTTGTAAAGTATGGGTTTACAATGTAAAATATTTTACTAACTCTAAAAAAATCTAAACTAAAAGATCCTTAAATTTTAATTCTAGTTAAAAAACACTAGATTGTGTAATGATTAAGATTTTTTCCATAAATTTGGTATCAGATGTTGGTTTAGAAAACTTGGGGAGATTAGGATGTCTTCTTAAGAGTTATTCATATCATCATAGGCCTATAATTTTCAAGTTGATCATAATTTTAGTGTCCTAGAAACCCCTTTTGAGGATTTAAGTTATGAAATTTTAAGGTGACTAATGGTATTTTTGGAGACATTCTTTTATGAGGTAATTATTGTTTATTACATTTTCGTATGAAAAATGAAAGGTATGAGATAAAATTGGAGGTTAAAACTTATTAATGTTATTTTTTAAGATTATATCATATTTTTGGGAATGTTATAAGAATTTTATAATTTTATAAAAATGAAAAATCATAGTTTGTATAGAGACCCAAGATTTTTGGGTTTTAAAATTGAGAATAAATTTAATTTTTTTTAGGTGACCATGAGGGGGGAAATGGTCATTTTACCCTAAAATATGATCTAAGATAATTTTTTAACCACTATTTTTGTCCTAGAATAGGTAATTTACCCTATTATTTCAGTTTTGTGGAATAATGAGAAGTTGGAGTTTCAGTGGAATATTTAATATTTAATTAATTAAATATTACATTATTCATGTAGGTTCATGTGGTGATATATTTTTAATGGAGAATCATAGTGATATTCTTACTCCATGATTGAGTCCATAATGGGGGGTTTTTCCTAGGTGAGGTATGAACTCACTTTGGGTTCTGGGACTTGAGACTAGTAATAAAAGGGTGATTAATTAATTAATTACTTGAATTAATAAAACATCCCCCTCCAATTTGTGGTTTCCATGAATGGAATAAGGGGAGGGATAATCCATTTCACATAACATATGGACCAGTAGGGAGAGGATAAGGGGGTGTCGTCAAACTTTTTTCATGGAATAGATTGAGACCGGATCAAGGAGTAACAACTTCTAGGAGTGGATTTGTACCCAAATATTCATAATTTATGCCACGAGGTAGGGCTATTTTTATTTTTATTCCTCTATTCTCATAGATTATTTTTTTCATGTATTAAATCCCTATTATAAATACTAAAGACCCCATGGGGGTCGATCTTTTATTATTTATGGTAAAATTGGGGTTTTGGGTGGTTTATAGGGGTTTACTATTTGGAAACCCTAACTAAACGTCATGTGTTTTAAAGAACACATGTCATGTATTCTTCCTGTTTGGGTAATAAGAGGATAATATGACTATATGGTGTGTATTTTTGAGGACACTCTATGTAGTGTAACTAAGTGTGTGGCTGAGTACATGGCCAGATGACCCATGTAGGGGGGACATGGCCATGTAGGGTACATGGTCAGACCCGATGTGGGTGACATGTCATGTGTGAGTACATGGATAGACAAGGACACATGGCCAGTCCATGTGAGGTACATGAGTAGGTATCCCATGTAAGGTACACATCGTGTACCTAACTTACACATCATGTACTTGGGTTATACATACCATGTTTATCTGGATTACACTCCCATGTGGGGATATGTGAGCACACACCATGTGCTCAGTCATACATGTTATATGATGATGTTTTTTTACCCTTTAAGGGGGTTTTGGTTGTTTTTTTTCTTATAAATATAATTGGACTTTTTATTAGTCCATTTTGAGAGTTTTTCACCTATATTACGATGGTGGGGTCCTTTGGCATATAGAGGTCGTTTGGATGGTGTTTTTGGAACATGGAATATTTTTAGGAGTATTTCCATAAGGATTGGATTCATAATCCTCTAGTGGATTAGGTTGTAAGATATGAGGACCAGTTCAGGGTTATGAGCCTGGTGATTGGTCTGGACCTAGAATTCTATGGAATGATTCTTGAGGTTCCTTGGATAGATCCTAGAAGATCCTATAGAGTTTTATCTTTGGGGAAATATTTGTTTTCCTTGTGTATCTGGACCAATTTCACAAGGTTAGAGTAGTTTAGGTTTAGATCCTATGTTTTAGGATTAGGGTGTTTGGATCCCTTGGGTTTGTTTTACATCAAAGGATGGTGGTTAAGATTGGGTGTCATTGTAGTGTTGAGTTGATTCTAAGGTAATCTTGAGGATGCCTATAGTGGGTCAGTTTTTGGTTAATTGATCATTGGATGTTGTGGTTGGTTGTTGAGAATGCTTGTAATGCATGGGTTCGATTCTGGATGATTGGTTGGTATGTTTTTTTTTTGAGGATATATTATAGGACATGGAGAATTGATTGAGGATGTTTATTATGATAGGGATTAGCCTTAGAGTTTGGTATTTTCTAGGTTTTTCAGAGGGGATGACTTCTCTTGAGTGTTAGTTATGAGTACCTAAAGAGTGATTCCTCTATTTTTTTGTGGTCCCAGATGACCAATTATGTTCTATATTGATAGGAAAACCCTAAGTTAGTTTGTTCTCCCAATTGTTATTGGTTATTGGTGTTCCCTTGGGACTCAGGATGATGTGTGAGCCAATGGGGTTGATGTGTTGATGGATGAAATTTATGTATAGTCAACACTTTTTTTGTTTTAGTTCATTGAGTATGAGACTTGGATTATGCCCATGAAGTGGTTTGATATGGTTAGGTTTCCACATTTTGGAACTAGTTTACTAGTAAGGGATGTGATGGCTGATAGAGATAGACAGACTTTCCATAAGTATGGTTTTGGATATCCGTGATTAAGATTGTTAGACTGAGGGTCCATATCGATACCGATAGTTGGTTATGGTTTGAGTGTTTTACTGAGGTCCCATGCACTTTTTTATATTTTTGAGTAAAGTGGATGTGATGTCACATGTATGTGGTTTGGTTCTAGACTAATTCTCTGAGAATGGGAGGTATAATATGGATATGGTGTCATAATGAGGCTCTAGAAACGGATAGTATAATCGATTTTAGAGTCCTAGACTTATGATATAGGTGATGATGGAATGACATTTGTAATAGGAGTATGGATTTATGATCTTTATCATAGTATTTTGAAAGACTGGTGCTACGAGCACCACCAATGTTATATATAGATGGTTGTTGGACTGAGTTTATGGACATGTATAGTATACTATATGGATTAGGTTTTATATTGAGGTTCTATAAACCGATAGTATACTTGGTTGTTTATTTTCGAAACTGATCCTCTAGGCAATGATGGAATACCAGCTGGGATGGATGGTGGACTGATGCTCTATATCCATGGTTTACATGTTGGATTGATGCTCCAAGCATGATCAATTTGATATATGGTTTAGATTATGTATTGAGGATCTAGAAATGATTGGATTAATATGTGGTCTAGGTGCTATAGTGATGATCTAGGAACTATTGTTTATGATCCATGAGATAGAATTCAGACTGATGGTCTAGACTTGATGGTTCTTTTGTGTGGTAACTGAGACATATGTGTTTGGGTTCTCAGTATGAGATAATGTTTGGGTCATGAGTACATGGTATGGGATGAATTATATTAGTATCATGGATAATAGGAATATCATATGATGGGTTTGATATTTTTAGGATTGGCTGTGGCTGTAATGGATGTGGAGCTTGCAGGTTATTTGGGTTGCACTGTCATTGAGACATGCTTAGAGACGCCTTGTATTTGGCTAAAGAAGGTATGGTCAATCGAGGTCTAGGGCCTAAAGATCGGCAGTTTCTTTATTTGTATTTATTTTTAGTCGCGTTTCATCTAGGATAATAATATTTCATGAGAATTCACTTATAGAAGTAGTTTATAGGTTCACAGTTGTGGGGTGGCCTACTTAGATTTATTTTTCACCCCCTATATGTGGACCTTGGTGTGCGTTCACACCTTATTTCTACTTTGAGGTTGATCATAGGTTCACAATGGATAGGGAGGAGGCCTAGGGTTTCATGGCTGAGTAGGATTCTTGTTTAGAGTTGATTGGTCATGTTGGACCAGCATGATAGGGTACTAAATATTGGGTATGTGATATGGCCTTGTGTTGGTAGTAGGGCCTTGTGTATTTATTTTTTTAGTTATTTATTCTTTAGATTTCTCTATTATGTATGAATTTTGTTTATTTACTTCTAGTTGTGCACTCTGATATGGGGGTATAGTCTCTTTATAGTTCCACTATTATACCACTGCTACTGGTCATCAGCTTCTATCATATGAGGAGGTGTGTTTGAGGCCTTGTAGTGAACTAGCTTGGAGCATTGGTTTTAGTGGAATTCGGTTTGGGATGTTACAAAGTGGTTTCAAAGAAGTTACTTTCCTATTATTTCAATATTTTGGGTTTGATAAACATGAATAATATAGTAATGTGTTAGGACTTTTTATGGATACCAAGATGGTGCATCACAAAAATCTATTCTAATAGGAAGTTAGGGTTACCAAGGATTGGGATTAATGTTCTAGATTTTTTATGTTATAGTTGGTTATGATTTTTTCTTCAAGCAATGAACATGCTATCTAGATTTGATGGTCTATGATTGATTTTAGTATCCTGGACCATTTTCAAGAATCATGTGACTTGTTTTTTACTATTATCCTATAGATGTAAGATGAAACTCATGCATCATGATAGAAACATATGATCCCCATGTTATAGGCCCTCTAGTGTGTGATTTTATGGATTTATTTATGATGGTAGGTTATGTGGATCCATGGTGAGATGGTTATCGATGAGTACGCTGGTGTGGTTCTTGTGTTTTGTTGGTGTAGTGACCCCAGTGGATCGGTATGGTTCAAGTATAGGATCATTGGACACCTTGTGGGCGGTTTATTTGATGTTGATAGTATATTTGGTTCCTCTAGGGAGAAATATGATGTGTAGATACTTGGAGAGAATAAGCATTCGAGTTGTGCTCAGTTGGTTGGTATATGATGCCTTTATAGCATGAGACCCTGGAGGATTTTTTTTGACTTTCTAGTGTGGTGTGATGATTATATGGGTTCATGTTGATGCTCTATGAGTTATGGCCTTCTATGAGTTTTCATAGACCTAGGGGGTTTGACCTTGTGACTTGACATGAGGCTTGATTGGTAGGGATAGGTGGGAGAACCTAGTGTCCTTTTTGGCATAACTCTAGTGTATGGAGTCAGAGTCATTTGAATTTTTAGGGTGACCTGTGAGAGGGTTCGACCCATTTACGAGTGATTTTGTGTACATGAGGTACATATGGATGCTTGGGACTTTTGTGAAAAGTGTATGAAGGATGAAGCTGGGTTTGAGGCTTAGAATCATTGGATTTTTTTTAGGAGTACTTTTATGAAATGTTTCTATCTTGTGGTGGTTTCAAGATGGGTAGGTTTATTCGGGTGCATATCCTAGGAAATGGTTGTGAAGGTGAGTTAATATTGGTGGATTTGAGTGGGATATGGATCATAGGAGGTGATCATGTTTTGTGGTTAGGGATTGTGAGATGATTTTGTGAGAGGTGACTCACTGGATTTAGAGTGGGATTTTTGGTTGGGTTACACAAGAGTATGTAATGGGTTGTAATAGAGGAATCTTTGAGACATGAGTGTTGGTGATGTATTTAATCTTTTTTTATCGAACATTACGGGAGTGTACATACAAGGTGATTGATTTGGTTAGAAAGTCATGAATGGGATGAGAATTGTTGCAAGTGTAATGATATGCTTACAAGCATGGTGACCTGAGTCCCTTGGGATAGAACTGTGATATTCTAGAATGGATGGATTATTTGGTATTTTTCAAAGACATCTTAGAATACTCATAGTTTAGAGACGATCATGCCCAATATCTTGACATTTTTCTAAGTATTCTAAGAGATCACCGGCTTTACACATGCTATAAGATGGTTCCTTGGGTTAATAAGGAGCCTCCTAGGAGGTTTCCCTCATGGATCAGTGTGTTTGAACCCATGTGGTGGGGAGTGCACTATCGGTTTTCTATGGGTGTGGTCCTTATGGAGGATAAGATATCAATGAATACCATAGTTTTCATTATCATATGTTAGGAATGGGTGATATTAGATGCTATGTTTGGTCACTCTGGTGGGAGCGAGATAGCCAAGTCTAGTTCTTTGGTTTGGTTGTGGTTGGGGCATGGGTTTTGGAAAATATGTTTGGTTGTGAGGCAATAGTTAGGAGACACTTATGGTGGGGAGTACTAAATTGGTCATAGTGATGTGACCCTTGAGTGGGTTGGGATAAGGTTGCAATGACTGCCACATCGAGTGGGTTGGTGGATCACTAAGGATGTATTTTTTAAGGCAAATTTGATGATGGGAGGCCTTGTGGATCAGAATTGGTAGATGTGGGTTGAGTTCCATTATGGGGAGAACCATGAGTTTGATAAACAGTTCTAAATTATGTTATGAAATATTAGGATGGATGGGTGCGGTGAGGCATTATCTTAGTGGTTTTTTTATGGTGGAAAGTGGTGTCCTGGCCTTTTATGGGTTGTACACCATATCTTCAGTGTTATGTAGATAAACTTTATTGGAAAATTTCGGTAGAACGCAATGATTTTAGCTTGAGTTGATGAACAAAGTGGGTTACAGTGTGTGGTTTGAAGACTACTGAGGCTTCTTGAGTATGGGGAGGTTTATGGTGGAGAGGTTATAGAGATCCGAGTTTTTATGGGTTTTGAAATTGAGAAAAAATTTATATTTTGTATTTTTGGGTGCTCATGAGGGGGAAATGGTCATTTTCCAATAGAAGATGATCTTAGATAATTTTTCTGACTACTTCATCAGCCTCAGAATATGGAATTTACCCTATTATGGGATTTTGGTGGAATTGCAAGCAGTTGGAGTTTTGGAAGAATATTTAAAATTTAATTAATTAAATATTTAATTATTCACGTAGGTTTGGGTGGAGATATAATTTTAAAAAATAATTGGATTATGATTCTAGCTACACAGATGATTCAGGAGTGGGGGGTTTTCCTGCGCAAGGTATAAACCCGCTTCAAGTTCGAGGACACGAGACTGATATTAAAAGGGTGATTAATTAATTAATTAATTAAATTAATAAAACATCCCCCCCCCCAATTTTTGGTTTCCACACACAGTAGAAGGGGGAGAGATTTTATATTGCACATGATGGATGTACTAGGCGTTATAGGAGAAGGGGGTATTTCCAGACTTTTTCCTTAGCATAGATCAGGACTGGATCGAGGTACAGTAGCTTCCAAGAGCTGATTTGGACCTAAAGCCTCAGCATTTGCACCATTAGGTAGGCCATTTTTTGAGTTTTATTCTTTAATCACCATAGATTAGTTTTTTGATGTGTAAAAGTCCTATTAAGACTAATAAAGTCCCCTTGGGGGTTGATCTGTGACTATTTGTGGGAAAATTGGGGTTTTGGGGGGGTTTTAGAGGTTTCTTGTTTGGAAACCATGACTACACAACATGAAATTTTATGAACACATTCCATGTGTTCTTCCAATTATGGGGATAAGAGAATAATACAACTACATGGTGTGTAGTCTATATGACATGTCATGCATTTTCACTCAACATGTGGTTGAATACATAGCCAGATAACCCATGTCGAGGGACATGATTGTGTAGGGTACATGGTCAGACCCCATGTGGGTGGCATGTCATGTGTGAGTACACAGCCAGATAGGGACACATGGAAAGCCATGTGAGGCACATAGGTAGGTACCCTGTTTAAGGTACACAACATGAACTTGAATTACACGTTGTTTACTTGGGTTATACACACAAATTTTGGCTAGAGTACATACCCATGTAGGGATATGGGAGCACACACCATGTGCTTAGGCATACACACCATGTGATTCTCTTTTGTTACCCCTTTAAGGAGGTTTTGGGTGTTTTGTGCCTCTAAAACAGAATTAGACTTCTGAGTTGTACATTATGAGCATTTTTTCACATATCTTATGATGGTGGGATCCTTTCGGCGTATATATTCCATCTAGATAGTGTTTTGGACCATGAAATTTTAGTAGGAGGATTTTCATAAGGATTGGATTCATAATCCTCCAGTGGGTTGGGTTGTGATCTATATGGTCCAAGTTAGGGTTTTGAGCTTGGTGAATTTCATGGATTGATCGTTCCATGGTGTGATGCTTGAGGTTCCTTGGATGGAACTCAGAAGGTGGGATATAGTAGTATCTCTAGGTAAATCTTTGTTTGTCTGAACATATTAGGACTAATTGCTTGATTTTAGAGCAGTTGAGGTTTAGATCATGTGCTTGAGGATCTAGGTTGTTGGATCCCTTAGGTTTGATTGAAATCATATGATGAAGGTTATGGTCAGATGTATTTGTGGTGTTGAGTTGAGTTTGATAGACTCTATAGGATTCACATACTTGGATGGTTTCTAGTAATGTGATAATTAGATGTTTTGGTTGGCTAATGAGAATGCCTGTGAGGAATGGGTTAACTTATGGATGTCTGGTTGGCATGTTTTTTATCAAGTATTGATTGGATGCCACTGAGGTCCACATGAGGATGTTTCTTTTTATAGGTCTTGGCCCAAACTTTTGGTGGTTACCAGGGTTTGTGAGGGGATTCCTCTACTTGAGTGATATATCTGGGGATCTAAAGAGGGATTCCTCTGTTTTTTGTGGTCCTAGAGAACCAGGTATGGGATGGATTGATAGGACGACCCTAAGCAGGTGCACATGCCTAATTAGTATTGGTTATGGATGTTCCCTTGGGACTTAGGATAATGTGTGAGCTGATGGGGATGAGGTTTTGTTGGCCGAAATGGACATATAATCATCCATTGTTATGTATTAGTTATTTGAGGCTAAGACTTGGATTATTAACAAAGGTTAGTTTGATATGGTTAGGTTTCCACATTTTAGAACTGAGTTTAATTGTAAGGGTTTTGATGGATGATAGATTTGGATAGATGTTCCATAATTATGGTTTCGAATATCCATGATTGATGTTGTTGGACTAAGGCTTTGTATCAGTACCTATAGTTTGTTATGGTTTGAGTGATAGACTGAGGGTTTGGGAACGTTTTTTATACTATTAAGTAAAGTTGATGTGATGTCACATGTATGTGTTTTGGTTCTGGACTGGTTCTATGGGCACATAAGGTATACTATGGATATGGTGTCAGACTGGGGCTCTGGAAACTGAAAGTATACTCATGGTTAGAGTCCCAGACTGATGCTCTAGGTGATGATGGAATTCCATGAGGAATATGAGGTTGGACCGATGCTTCTTCTCCTAGTGTTGGGCCAGAATGATTCCCTAGGCACCACCAATGTTATATATAGATGGTTTATGGACTGAGGTTCTATGCGTGGATTGTATAATATATGGATTAGGTGTTAGACTGGGGATCTAGACACAAAAAGTATACTTTGTTTTTTATGTTTCAGATTGATGCTCTAGGCAATGATGGTATACTAGTTGGGATGGATGGTGGACTAGTGCTCTACAACCAGGGTTTAGATATCGGACTAGCTCTCCAGGCATGATTTATTTGATATATGGTTTAGATGTTAGATTGAGTATCTAGGCATGATTGGCTTGATATGTGGTCTAGCTGTTAGAATGATTCTCCAGAGTCTATTTGTTATGATCCATGAGTGTAAATACTCCAAACCCAGTACCCTAGAGCCAGTTCCTTACTAAATTACAATGGTATAATAAACAATGAAGCTGCATCCTGAAGTACCGAATAGTTTAATATCTTTGGAAAACCAGGTACATAAATAAGTTTTACATTAAAAATTTAAAGTAAAAACAACATATAAAATACATTTAAAATATCCATAAACTCATGTATTATCCCTAAAATTCATTCATAGCATACATCTTCACATCCTAGGGGGAAATAAAATATAAGAAAGGGAGGATCTCAGATGCTCATTAAGGGTAAATAATACAAAAAAAGCTATCAAAAATAAACATAGACAATACAGTATGGTGAATAACTAAAAACACATGCCATTAAAACATAATCTTTATCATGATATGGTAGGAATAAAATCTGAATAAATAATTCCATATAAATAATCACATGAGAATGAAACTTAACCATGGATATTCTACTAGTCTAATAATCATATGGGATATCAATTACTAATATCAAAATGGGGGAATGAATAATATAGAACATAAAAAACATAACATCAAGTCCTTAGATAATAATTCTACATAAATGGGTAAGTCCTTTCCCAAACCCTGGTTTGGTTTGTCTCATGAGACCTATCGATGCATTGAGGGGCTATAACGAGATTTGCTTGTCACTCACTAAGTCCAATTAATTTTTCATGTGTCGAATAATTGATTTAGAAAGATATATTTAAATAAAATTTTCTCATAACACTTTGAAATATTTCAATCATAATAATATATGAAAATTCTCTAATAAAATAACTAATAAATTCTTGAGATAAATACCCATTTACTTTGAAAAGAAGAGTTCTTTTTGAAAATCATTTTTATTTGTCATAATATCATATTATAAACATGAATATCCCTGAAAATAAAATGGAAAGGCAATGAAATTATTTTTGAGGTTTAAATTGTGTCCAAATTAACTGAAAACATTTAAAAATGGTTTTTAAGAAACTTTATAAATGGGCCACTTCAGTGCGGTTTAAGGGAAAATATAAGAGTCTTTAAATCTAAAAAAACATAAATTTTATATAAACCTATGAATGAACAAAGATATTTTTTCATTAAAAAATATTTATTTTATAAAAATAATGGTGTCTTAAAAAATAATATGTATGGTACTTGAAAATGGACAAGAAGTTCTGAAGTTCCCTTTAATCGGAATTTCTTATCATGAAGAATTGAAATGGGAACTTTGTAAAACAAGTATTTACCCATAAAATAAAAATGAAATGATCTAGATACATGATTTTGGAACATATATATATAATTTATAAAAATTATATAAAAATTAATAAGAATTACATTTGGGTAAATAGGGAGAATGCATAACCTGAATGAAAAATGAAGGTCCCGAAAGAAACCCTAACCATTGTGCACATAGTCAAACTGTATGCCCCATAAAATAAATAATCATTAGATGAAACATTTAATACCATAAAAAATATATTAATTATATGATACATCAAAGGTTATTATAAATACACCACACACAAGAAATACTAGTGAATAAAGAAAATATCATGGAAATAAAAGTGAGGTGAGAAAACCCTTTCCATTTTGCAAATAGTCGAACCGTATGCCCCCATAAAATCAATAATCATCAAATGAAACATTTAATACCATGAATACAAATAGATTTATGATATGGTATATAAAAGTTCAGTATAAATACACCACATTCAATAAAAATTGGTGAATAAGGCATATCTCATGGAAATAAAAGTGAGATGAGAAAACTCTTACCATATGTTTGAATGTGTTCTGCACTTGATCTTAAAGTTCATTATAATTAGATTAAATCCATTAATTAATTAATTAATATACTTTTATACATTTATTTTATTTATTATAATTTTATTATTTTCAGTTATTCCATTTTTTATGTGTTATAAAATACAATTTTATCGTTTGAGAGCGTTTATTTCCTTGGTTTTCATGATCAGTTTACTTTTATATGCATATGGAAGATCATGTAAAATGAAAATAGTTTTCCATAATTGAAATTATATTTTATTAATTATCTTACATAAGATTAAATTTTTATATATGTAATGTTTTTTATTTGGTGTGAGGATGAATCATTAGATAAGATGTTAGTGATAATCATTTGATTATTTTTTGTTGTTCTTCGATCATCACAAACTAGTTTTGTTTCATTAATTAAAAACATGTATATATACTATTTCCATAAAATTCTATAATATTTAATATATAAATATATATATTATAGTCTTTTATACCATAAAAATGGTTTTATGACCATCCTTTAATGTGTAATTGAAAAATGGAAATACAATGTCTATGAAGGTGGTAAATCGACACCTCACAGACAATGTTTTCATCTTTAAAATAAAAGGAAAAAGAGAAGAAACGTGATGGTGTATTTTCCATTAACATAATAAAATTATATTATATAATAGATACTGGATTTATCATGCCACTTTAGATAGTGTATTGATGGAAGGATAAGAAAATAAAATTAATTAAAAGAAAATCAAAAGAACAAAAGGGGATTTTACCTCTTGAATTCTTCTCCTTAAGAACCTACTTATGGAACTTTGAAATGGTATTTTGTGTGAAACCAGTAAAACAAGAATGTGGGGGACAGTTTTGGGAGATTTATTGGTCAAAAATTGGATAATATTCAAGGATTTGGTGGTATGAGGATAAGAGGTGGTGAGGGGTTGTATTTATAGTGGAGGAGAGGGGTGTTTCTTTAATATTTTATTCATTTGTTTATTATTTTGGATCAAGACTAAGAATAGTTAAATAATTATCACTAAATATATTATAATAATTAATTATAGTTTGATATTATGGGATTACATCATCCATACATCATCTATGACTCAATAATTAATGTATTTACTGAATACAATAAATTATCATATTTCAGTATTCACCAAAAATTCAACTATTTTAGAAAAATACCAAAACAATAAACCTTACCATTTGTAAATGTGTATAATTTAAAATTGGACTCTATTTTATGAAAATAATTTTCTAAATATGAGAAAACTAATTTTTAAATAAAATCATCATTTATTCAAAAAATACCAATTTCCAAATTCTAACTGATTTTCTAACACTTTCAATAATTAATTAAGGTCTTGTAAAATTATATTATAATATTAATATAAAAAAATATTAATTTATTAATCTATTTTATTAAAATAATTATTATTTTAAATAAATATTTCAATTATAAAATTGTGAATAAACATTTATGTTTCACAAAAATACCAATACCTAATTTTTCATTTTCAAAAGATTTATTTTCTTATTCCATGATAAAAGTATATTATATTTTCATTCATAATAAACCTAAATTTTATATCTAATTTCATAGGTTAAGTTATAATTCAAATCATAAATATCCTATTAATATAAGGAAAATGATAGTTTTATAGAAATTGAGATTTTACACTATTCACTGGAAAATAAATATTTTCAAAAAAATACCAAAAATTTCACGCTAAACTAATTTTTACATTATAATTATAAAAAATAAATTTTATTCTATTCAATATAATTAATAAAAGTTTCAAAATATATTTTTCAAATAAGTGAACTATTAAAAGTTGGTAAAACTGCCTTTAGAAAAATATAGTCTTCTAATACATAAAATTGGGTTCTTTATTATCTTATTTCTATAAAATCATTCGGATGAGTATAAAAAAAATTGATTAAATATTTAATATATAAATTTCATAATTTTGTTAATACTATTAATTCCCACCAATTTAATAGATAGGTTATTATGGTCATTTTAAAATAAGGATATTTATTTTTTATATAATTGTTTGTTTAAGCTTGGTGTTGTGTGAAACCTATGTTATCAAAGAAATTAAATTTAAAAATATACATACCATAAAATCTTGGGGTGTTACATTATCCCATCATTAAATATTTTTTTTACTAATAATTTGAAATTTTTCTACAAAAATCAAATTTTGGTACTTCAAAATTCCTTTTTGGGACACCCACATCGAAAATAGAGTTAATAAAATATCATCTTAATAAGAGGAAAAGGTAAATGAGAAGGTCACCACAAAACTAGGATTTTGGGTAGGAAATAATTATTGGAAAGAGATAAAATGGACATGGAAGTGAATATATAACTATAAAGTTCTAATGAAGAGTGATAAAGAACATGGTTATTATAAATTTAACCATCACAAAACTGTAAATCTTGTGATTAGTTAAAAGACCACTGATTTCTCATAAAGAAAATTAAACAAATAAAATTTTTGTTTTGAAATACTTTTCATAGAGTTAAGGGTTTCCTTTAATATCCACAAAATAAATTTATAAGATAAACATACCTGATTCCATTCCATTTCATAAGCCTAATATTGTCTTTTATTTATGATTTTATCTATTTTCACTTCAACCATTACACCTAGAAATGAATGTTCATGATGAATTTGTCATGCCTGAATCACTTTTAACTAATCATATGGTCGTTAAGTCATTCCTTCAAACTTTAAATGTTTACTAAAACCAATAAGGTTGGCATATGTTATTAATG
Source organism: Viscum album (assembly GCA_963277665.1). Lineage (NCBI taxonomy): Eukaryota > Viridiplantae > Streptophyta > Magnoliopsida > Santalales > Viscaceae > Viscum > Viscum album. The sequence continues at coordinate 183,264,177 of OY728133.1, read as the reverse complement.
AGCAATAATTTACAAATTTTAACTTGATCCATTCCATAAGTAGTTAATCTAAAGACTCATAAAAAACATTTTTTCCACATTCAGCAACCAAAAATTTAGAAGGAAGGTCACTAATTTTCAAATATAAACTTTACATAATATTCCCAAAATAATGTAGATTTTATTTTCACATACCAAATATATGAATACCTTAATATCCTTTAAACCTTTATGAAACATGAATGCTTCCAAGAGTAAAATATTAGGTTGTCCTTAAATACAAACATCTAATAATTCCAACATAACATAAACCATCATATCATTAACCACATTCATGGTCACAAATACTATTCCATAAACATCAATTTAATATTATCTCAACAGAAAGCACATATTTAGGGTTATCTTTCATAAGTCATGTGTTTTTAAGAAGATCAATATAATAAAGAATAATTTCTCTTGATTACTAGTGATATTCATCACATGATTCCGTTTTCTTAAAGAAAAAATACTATAGTAAAATAATTATATATCTTATGATTCTTATAAAAAATAATTATTTATAAAATACACAAATTACATAATTATTGAAACTGAACACAAGAATATTAGTCATTACTCTTCTCCTATGGTAGTAGCATAAGCTTGAACATGATCCATTGTCTTATTTTTATGTATATTCTTTTAATACTTCAGACATTGATTTGTGTAGTGTCACGTCTCCTTATAGTTTAAGCATTGAACATTTGAAAATTATTTCCTTTCCTTACAATCATGAGAATGGTAGCCTTTTTTCTTCACATTTTAAGAAAACTCATATTCCTCTTAAGCATATACCAAGGTGTTTCATTCCATAATTAACACATGTGGTAAAACACTTATTTATCTTCTTCTATTCATCTTTTTTTTCCCATATTTACTCTTCTTCTCTTTTTTACCTTTTAATCCATAATACTTGAGTAATTATTTCTCTATATTTTTATAACATGATATTATTTCCTTATATGATGAGAACATTTGAGAGACTACTTCCCTTTTAAAAGCTAGATTAAACTCATAGAAGAAATAATCATTCTTACTCTTTAGATTATGTGAATTGATGTGGTTACCATTCCTTTCACTCGGAACTATTTATAAAAAATGGAATACACTAGATTATATTACAACATTATAAAACAAAATGTATAATCCCAAAACTATTGAAATACTTGACATAAACTGGAAAAAAATTATGCATAGATAATCTCATAATCATAAACATGGTTTCTTTGGGGACATATTTACTATTAAATCATTCATAATGGTTTGTAAATAAAATTTGAATTATCCTAACCATATCCCCTAGGAGTGTCAAACCGAGTATGTAGTAAGGTCCATTTTCATTTACCAGGATACATCAAGTCAGGCCTGACACACCTTGTCAGAGTTGTTACCCCTAGGTACAGATGTTCTAGAACCACATCCACTTTTTGTATCCATATAGGTATTTATTTATGAGAATACCCATATAATATCTACCATACAAAAATTCTAGGATGTTATTCTATTCTTATCCTCAATGTATATATTAGGTTAAAATTCCCTAATATATTTTTTTAAATCTAGTTTTCAAGGTTTCTACTAAAATTCCTTTGATGCCAACTACAAATACCCTGACCCCAGTTGCCTAGAGCTGATGCCTTTCTTGATTACATTAGTATAATAAACAAGGAAGTTACATCCCGAAGGACCGAATTGTTTAGTAGCTTTGGAAAAATAGATACATACATAAGTTTTACATTACACAATTAATGAAAAAAAACATATAAAATCCATTGGAAACATCCATAAACTTTTATATTATCCATGAAAGTCATTTGTAAAATACATCTTCACATCCTGGGGAAAAATAAAACATAATAAATGGGTGATATCAGATGATCATTAAAGTTAAAAAATACAACAGAAGCTATCAAAAATAAATATAAACAATAATTCATAATGAATAACTAAATGAAATCCATTAAAACATAATATTGAGCGTAATATGGAATGAATAAAATAGGAAAAAATAATTTCATATAAATAATCACATGAGAATGAAACTTAACCATGGATATTCTACCAGTAAAATAATCACATGGGATATCAAATACTAATATCATAATTAGGGAATTCATAATGATGTACATAATAAACATACCATCAAGGAATTGGCCAAGAAATATACATAAATGGGTAAGGCCTCATCTAAAACTTGGTCTAGTTTGTCTCATTAAACCTACCGATGCATTGAGGGGCTATATAAGGCCCCACCCATCAATTACTAAGTCCAATGTATTCCTTGTATTTTGAATAATAGATTTAAAAAGATATATTTAATTCAAATTGTCCCCTACCACTTTGAAATATTTTAATCATAGTCATATATGAAAATATTCTAATAAAATCATTGATAAATTCTTGAGATAAATACCCATTAACTTTGGAAAGAATATTTCTTTTGGAAAATAATTTTTATTTGTCTTAAAATCAGATTGTAGACATGAATATCCCAAAAAAGAAAAGTTAGGTACAATGAAATTATTTTTGAGGCATAAATTATTTTCAATTGAATTTAAAACATTTAAAAAGAGTTTTTAAGATGCTTTATAAATGTTCCACTTTAGTGCGGCTTAAGGGAAAATATAAGTGTCTTTAAAATGGAAAAGCCATAATTTTTTGTATAAAACCATGAATGAAAAAAGAATGATTTTCATGACAAAATAGTGATTTTATAAAAATAATGGTGTCTTAAAATATAATATGGATGGTACTAGAAAATGGCTAATAAATTGGGAATTTCCCTTTAATTGTACATGCTTATCAGGAGAAATTGAAAAGGGAACCTTGTAAAACATGTATTTCCCTATAAAATAAAGATAAAATAATTTGGATATATGAGTTTGGAATATATACCAAAAAATTATAATAAGTATTGAAAAATAAATAATAATTGCATTGGGTTCAAGATATATAAGGTGTAACCCAAATATAGAAGGCGTAACCCAAATTAAAAAAGGAGGTTTGGAAAGAAACCCTTACCATTGTGAAAATAGTCGAATCATATTCCCCATAAAATCAGTAATCATAAGATGAAAAATTTAATTAAATGAAGAGAAATATATTCATGATATAATACATCAAAGTTAATTATACATACACCAAACATAATAAATAGTGGTGAATAAGGCATATCTCATTGAAATAAAAGTGAGATGAGAAATCTCTTACCATTGTGTAAATAGTTGAACTGTATGCCACATAAAATAAATAATCATCAGATGAAACTTTTAATTACATGAAGATAAATAGATTAATGATATGATACATAAAATATCAGTATACATACACCAAACACAATAAATATTGGTTAATAAGGCATATCTCGTGGAAATAAAAGTGATATGAGAAAATATGCACCTTATGTCCAAATGTGTTCTGCACTTGATCTTATTGTCATGTATAATCAGATTAAATTAATTAATTAATTAATTAATTAATAACCTTTTATACATTTATTTAATTTATTATAATTTTATTAAGTTAATTTATTCCCTTTTTGATAAGTTATAAAACACAATTTTATCATTCGAGAGCATTCATTTCCTTGGTTTTTAGGATCAGTTTACTTTTATATGCATATGGAAGATCATATAAAATCAAAAATAGTTGTCCAGGATTAAAATTACATGTTATTAATGATTTTAAATAATATTAAATTTTTATATAATTCATTTGGTTATTTTGGGTGAGGATGAATCATTAGATAAAATGTTAGTGATAATCATTTAGATTATTTTGGTGGTTTTTCAATCTTTAAAAACTAGTTTTTTTCCATTAATTAATAATATATATGTATATACCAACTCCATAATATTAGATAAGATTTAATACATATATTATATTATTTTTTAACCATAAAAATTATTTTTAACCATCCATAATGTTGAAATTGAAAAATAGAAATATGTCATCCATGAAAGCGGTAAATCTGTACCTAACGGGTGATGTTTTCATCTTTAAAATAAAAATAAAATGAGAAGAGGTTTGATGATGGATTTTCCAATGACCTAAAAAAATTACAGTATATAAAATATAATAGTGTTATCATGTCACTTTGTATAGGATCGTTAAGGGAAGTATAATAAAAGAAAAGAAATTAAAAGAAAATTAAAAGAACGAATGGGGGTTTTACCTCTTGAATTCTTCTCCTTAAGAACCTATTTAAGGAACTTTGAAATGCTATTTTGGGTGAGACCAGAAAGAATAGAACATGGAGGACAGTTTTGGTAGATTTATTGGGAAGATATTAGAAAAAAAATTCAAGACTTTTATTGTGTGAGGAGAATAAATGGTGAGGGGTTGTATTTATAGTGAAGGAGAGGCTATATTTTGAATATTTTATTCATTTTCTTATTATTTTGGATCAAGACTAAGAATAGTTTGAGATTTATTAATAAATATATTAAAATAATTAATTATAGTTTTATATTATGGGATTACATCAAACATGCATCATCTATGACTCAATAATTCGTGTATTTATTAAATATGGTAAATTATTATATTTCATTATTCCCCAAAAATTTAACTATTTTAGAAAAATCCCAAAAATCCATCCTAGACTTTTTTTAAATATTTAGAATTAAAAAATGGAATCTATTTTATGGAAATAATTTTCAAAATATGAGAATTTTAATTTTTAAATAAAATCATCATTTATTCAAAAAATGGCAATTTTAAAATTATAGCTGATTTTATAAAAATTTCAAAAATTAATTAAGGTATCATAAAATTATATTATAATAATAAGAAAAAAAATTAATTTATGAATATTTTTTATTAAAATATTTTTTATTTTAAATAATTATTTTAATTATAAAATTTTAAATAAACATTTACTTTTCAAAAAAATACCAATACTTAATTTATCATTTTCAAAACATTGATTTACTTATTCCATGATAAAAAATATATTATATTAAAATTAATATTATACCTATATGTTATGTATACTTTTATTGGTGAATTTAAAATTCAAATCATAAATAAACTGTTAATATAACAAAAATGACAGTTTTATGGAAGTCGGGATTTTTCACTATTCATTGGAAAATAAATATTTTCAGAAAAATACTAAAATTTCACCCTAAACTAATTTTTAAATTATAATTTTAAAAATAATGTTTATTTTGTTCAATATAATTTATAAAAGTGTCAAAATATAATTTTAAAACAAGTATGTCATTAAAAGGCGGTAAAACTACTTTTAGAAAAAAAAATATAGCCTTTTAATGCGTAAAATTGGATTCATTCTTATATTATTTCTATAAAATCACTTGGATGAGTGTAAAAACATTTGATTAAATATTTAATATTTAAATTTCATAATTTTTTTAATAAAATTCGTTCCTGTTAATTTAATGGCTAGGTTATAACGGTCATTTTAAAATAATGATATTTAATTGGATATCATTATTCGTTTAAGATTTGTGTTGTGTGAAACCTATGATATCAAAGAAATTAAATTTAAAAAGATATATACCATAAAATATTTGTGTGTTACAATGTGATCAAAGTCATACTGATGGTCCTGGATTGATGATACTTTTATGTGGTAACTAGGACGGATGTGTCGAGGTTCCAAGTATGAGATAATGTTTGGGTCATGAGGATATGGTATGGGATGACATAGATTAGTATCCTGGTTAATAGGAATATCATAGGATGGGTCATCAGGATTTTCGGTTTTGGTTGTGGCTACTGTGTATGTGGGTCCCATAGGTTATTTGGGTTGCACGGTCATTGAGACTTGCTCAGAGACACCCCAGCTTTGGACAAAGCAGGTATGGTTGATCAAGGTCTTATACCCAAGGATTAATGGTTTCTTTATTTTTTTATCTTTAGTTGTGGAGGCTATTTATAGTTTCACCATTGGGGGTATCCTGCTGATATTTATTTCTCATCCATTTTATGTGCACCTCAATGTGTCTACAGACCTTATGTAAGCATTTAGGTTGATAATGGATGTATGATTGATAGAGCGGAGGTCCAGCGTTTCATGGATGAGTGGGATGATCGTGTGGAGTAGACTGGTTAGGCTGGAGTATCTTGACAATGTATTGGAGACCAGGTATGTGATATGGCCCGGTATTGGCAGTAGGGCCTGGTGTATTTATTTTTCAGTTGTTAATTTTTTTAAATATGATTAGCCTAGTGGACAATCATTTTTGTATATATGACATGGATTTTCGGGCCCTTATGTTATTTAATTTTATTACATATTTTTTTGTTTCAATTTATTTATTCTTCCACTTTCTCTATTGTGTGTGGTTTTTGGTTATTTACTTCTGGTTGTGCACTCTGATATGGGTTTATAGTCTCCTCACACTTCCACCATTAGACCCTTGCCACTAGTTGGCATCCTCTAGTGTATGAGGAGGCACTCTTGAGGCCTTTTTGGTGAACCAGATTGAAACACATATCTTAGTGGAATATGGGTTGGGATGTTACAAACCGTGTGAAACCCCATCACGTTTGAAAAGACCATGAGTATTGAACCCACAACCGAAGGGTGATAAGGGTGAATCACCAACAACTAGCCTATGTGATGTCCTAGTTGGTTTGAAATTGTTTTTTATTTAAGCTATCTAATAGATAAAGGTTACATTCATTTTGGGAACATAGTTTTTATTGAATATATTACCATGGGATTGGAAAATGATTTAGGGATTAAGTGATTAATATTATTTCAGAAGACATTCACTATTTTGGGAACCCTATATGATTAAGGTAAATATAATACAATGGGATTTTATTTGATAAATAAAATTTTAATTATATTTTGGAAGAATGCATAATTTTATTATAGATTTATGGTGATTCAAGTTATTAATAGAAACTAATATAAAATCTTAGAGATTATTTGATTTAGAAAAATAAATTTTTGGAATAAGACATTAAAAGTTATTGATATTATTAGGAGATAACCATGAAAATTATCTTGGAAGGCTGTGTCATAAAATTCCTATTCTTTTTAGGTTTCAATGTTAGATTAGACTATTTTGAGGAATTTTAAGGACAATTATTTATCAATTGACCTATGTTGAAATTTGGATATTACTTTAGAATCTTGAAGATTAAAAGTAGTTTTCTTCTTTTGAAGGTTTATTAATTTTTTGGAATTATAATGTCTTATCCAAACTATTTTGGTTTTGGTTAATGTCTAAATACAGAAATAATAGCCTTTCATCCCTTATATGGTCATGTGGCCTTTAAATTTTGATTTTAGTGATTCAGGTGTGAAAAAATCATCTTGAATACTCATCTTCTGTAGAAGAATATAATATAATGGTGGAAACTGGTTAATGGATGAAATTTTACTTTTCAAATAAGTATATTTCAATATGTTTTTAGTTTAGATGGTGAAAGAATAATTCAAATTTTGGAAAATGATCATTAAATAAAATGTTATCCTATTACCATATTTTCTGGTGATATTAATGACCTCTTCCATACCTATTTGGATGATGGTTTTTTTCATTGAATTCCTCTTTACCTCCTTCTCAATCACTCTCAATTAGTTCTTGTGAATTATTTTTTCATTCCAACCTGATCTTTTAATCTCCCAACAATGTTCTTCCTATGTGGAATCCTATTTATGTATAACTTTATGTGACCTTTTCATTTCCCACATACCCTTTTTAATGGATGTTTTCTTTATTTAATTTCAATGATGTGTGTTTCGATAAATTAATTCTAAAAATGTTAATACTTTGATAACCAAGATGAATTTTGAGGGAGGAATTCATTTTATGGGGGTAGTATGTAACATCATAAGATTTTAAGAAATATCTTATATTAATTTAATTTAAACACTTTGATAACTTATGATAAACACAATAAATATATTATCATGATTTATATGAAAAATAAATTTTTTATTTTATTTCATGCAACTTCTAGATTCTCCGATAATAAGTGTTACATGCAAGACCAAGTTTTATAAAAGAAAAAAACACTATTAATGATTAATATGATAGTAACCACCTAGTTGTTGTAATGGAAGAAATTAATAACAATGAATAAATTATGAAAATATGGTTTATACATGTTTATAGAATGAATTCGTTGATTACAAATTAATTAGAAATAAAAATAAAAACTAATTGAATATAAAGGATGTGTTTTTATGCCCAAAAAGGCATTTGACATTAATAAATTTAATTAATTACTATTATTGAATTATAATAATAAAATTTATTTGTTATATATTAAATAATGTTTTTTTAAAATTAATCCAAAAAGTTCTTTAGGCATAAAATAAGAACAAATCCAATTTTAAACACAAAAAACTATATTTTTCTAAAATGTAGGTTTACCTCCTCTTAATGGAATACTTGTTTTAAAACTAAATTTTGAAACTTTAATAAATTTAATATAAAAAATTAAAATTATTTTTTAAAATTTTAATGTCAAAATTATCTTTGATTGAATTTTTGGTATTTTGTGATAAGTTTCATTTTTTGATGAACAGGGAAAAATACTGCATTTTAATTAAAAACTGACTTTTCATCTAAATAATTTATAATTTTAAATTACATTTAAACAATTTTAACGTAAAATTATATCATTTATACATATAATAATTCAATTTATTTCATTTTAATCATTTTTATATTGAATTTGAATATAAAAACATTTCTAACTATTGAACATTTTTACTTTAAAAACCTAGTTTCATACCCCATCTACGGGATTAATTTTAAATTAATTTTATCCACTTATGTTTTTTGAATTTTTAAAAATATATTAAATATTTTTAATCATAATTTCCAAATTTAGTAAATATGGCCCTTTTTTAGACAATATGAATAGTAAACTTTGTAATTTTTATTACCATGGTTAAGGGTAAATCGGGTAATTAAGGGTAAATATAATTATGATAAGGATTAAAAAAATTACCCTAAAACTTTTAATAGATTTATTGGATGATTTATTTTCAACCAAAATCATCCTTGTTCTGAATTTATGACCTCTTAAATCCACTTGGATGACTTTAATCTCTTTATGATATTTTATTTAAATAAACATCAAAGATGTCATACTCATGTTTTTAATAACTATAACATTTATAATATAAGGTTATTAAGAATATATATTCAACTATAAATAGTAATTTTAAATATAAAATATTTATATTCATCATGTAATTTTATTTTTAATTTTTAATAAAGAAATAATTACCTTAAATACTTATACAATATTGATGCAGTAATTATTTTATTAATGAAAAAATAAAATAAATGATATTAATACTAATAAAAAATATAATTTGAGATAATAAATGTAATAAATTAATTTTATAAATTATCTTAACATATTAGGTATGTATTAAAAGAGTTTTTTCAAATATATCTTGTTGTATTTATTTTTGTAAAAGTCAAAGTAATGAATAGTGTCAAAATGAACATTAATGACATTTTAAAAAAAATTATTAAATGATATAAAATTCATAAAAGTATTATATTCTGAAAATTTATTGGTATAAGGTTTAAAATTTTATCAATGATAAATTTATAGATCTTTTTTATATTTATAGTAACTATATTAACCCTTGAAGAGTAAAAATCCATGTTGTTATGGTAAGAGTAAAATGAGTTAAAAAAGGGTTAAAACAAAAAGATAAGGATTAAAAAAATAGTCAAAACATGAATGATTTTTATTGTATAAAGGTATTTAGACCCATAATCATCCTATATTGTAAATAAATCATTTTTTATCCATTTTTAATAGAAACATAATTAATATTAATTTAATATTTTAAGAAATTCCAAGAGTTCTCCTCCCATCTCCTATAAAAGGGCACCTCTTCTTCTCTTTTCTTCATAATTAAAACACTATTTTGTTCAGCCAATATCTACCAAAATAAATTCCTAGAATATATCCCCAAATTATATATCTCTTATTTTAGTAATAAAACCATACTTAGTGGTCTTAAGGTGTTAAGAAATGAAGGATTTCTAAAGAAGATGTATTGCTTTTAATTATGTGTTTTTGTTTTATTTATTATTTAAATTCCTTAAAATAAACTTCAACCATGATAAAATAATAACTCTAATATACTAAATTTTCTAATATTTTATTATTATTTTTGTGATACCCATATTCATCTCCACTTCCACCAAATGGGAAAAGAATTTATCGTTCGTGTGTACAGCAGACTGCCACCTCGAGAACTTATATAATTCATTTTCCATTTTTATTTCTCAAGAATGGTTATTATGATGGAATTAATGTTTATATATTATATTCATGACATATTTATCATTATTTTAAGATAATATATCATTAATTTTCTTACCTTTCCATGAATAGAAAAATTATAACATCATTCGTGTGTACGTGTGAACTATCACCTCCACAAAGCGGCATGATTTGTTTTTCATCAAAAAAATAAAATGGATTTTATATATAAGTATATTTAAATGATTAATATTATATTAATGATATTATTATTATTATTTATAGATAAACTAATACTTTACTTCTTTCCATAATGATAGTTGAATAATGAAAACGTTACTCCTGCGTACATAAGGTATGTCATCTCCATGATTATAACACGATTCATTTTTCATGACCATGTTTAATGGATGGATTTAAAAGTATAATTTATTTATAATAATTATTATTATTCCATTAATATTATTATGGAGATTATTTTCTAATGAATTCTTTGACTATAGACATCATACCAAAGTCATTTTTGGACTCAAGTACCAGAATATCATCAAAACGTCCGATGTAAACTTAAATAATTAAGTAGTTATTATAACATGCTAAGAAATAATATAAAAGTATTAATAAATATGAAAAAATTTAAAAATAAATTAAATAATTAAATTAAGTTTATTATTCATGAATATAAATATTGTATGTTATGAGTCGGACTCAAGGGACTTTGTCTTAATTTTCTTTCATTGAGGCATATTTCGATATTTTACACCCACAGTTTTTATGAGATGTTTATAAAACCCATTTGATATATCATATCATGAATATATTTATTATTATATTATCATTATTTCTTGTTAAATTTTATTCCTTCATGGGTATTATGATTCAAATGTTTCAAAGTCATATGGAGCACTTTTAATTGAAAATATCTTTTAAAATATTTAAAATGAGTTTTGAAAATGGATTGATTATTTAAATAACTTGAAATGTTTTTTTATGAGTGAAAATTAAATTTTAATAGGGACATGTTGAATATTTCAAGATTATATGTGTTATGATTATATAATAGTACTTGTACAATTGATAGGTGTTTATGTGATAAACCAATGATGGGTGGTTCCATGATAAACCAACAACAAGTGGGTATATAATATCCCTCCAATGTATTGGATATGTAAGTCAACCATATGTTTATTCCATTTTTAAGAGTGAAATTTATGTAATTCAACTGCATGGTTATTCCATTTATATTAATTAAAGAATAATTATTCCTTAATATACCTTTATGTGTTATCTATACTTGTTATGGGTTTTCTGGTAATATTTTATTTACAAAAAAGGTAAGAAATGATATTATTTTAAAAGGATCTTATTTACTAATTCATAATTTTTTGAATTATTACTTTATGATAAATTTTTCATGGTTTTTCATGTTTTCATATGACTAAAAAATTTCCCTCTTTTTGTATCCCTTACAAATATTTTTTACTCATCCTAAGTCTTAAAATGTTTTCACTGGGTTTAAAGAGGAATAGGGATAATAATGAGATCAAGGGGGAAATTTTGAAAATTTATCATGGAAATATATCATGTTTTGTTTTAAAGATATTTGTTTTATGGAAAAAATAGATATCGAGTATAATGTTTCACTTGTAATTTATGGGTTTACTATGTAAGAGTTTGTCCAAACTCTCTAAAACTCTAAAACAAAAGATCTTCAAATGTGAATTCAAGTTCAAAAACAATATAATATGTAATTATTAAGGTCAGGTTCTTATATTAATTTAATGATCTTTATTAATGTAATAATTTTTTTTGGTTCCTCTATATTTTGTACATGTATAATTTTCTATAATATAACACACATTTTATTAAGAAATAAGTATCATTTAAAAATACAGGGTCGTTACAGTATTCCCCCCTTTATAAATTTCAACCTTGTAATTTCGACTCATATTCTCAGTTGAGAATAGGTGAGGGTACTTTTATTTCATTATTTCCCCTAGTTCCCATGTAATATCTTTATACTTATGGTTCCTACATAATACTTTGACAAGGTGAGTTGTCTTTTTATGTAGAAATTTTTCTCTATAGTCCAAGATCTTTATCAGATGCTCCTCATAAGAAATTTCATGTTCCAGTTATACCACCTCCAAATTCAGTACATTTATGTAATCAAGTATTTAATTTCTCAAGATAGATTCATGGAATACATCGTGAACTTGATCTATATTTTGTAACACCCTGACCCCTCTAGACCAGATCCAGTGCATTACTTTTTATATTTTCATGGTTAGAAGAAATAAAAATACCGAAGGAATGATCATTTTAGTAGTCTTGAAGAAACTAGATATAAATATGTAACTCAAATTACATTGTAAAAGGCTACAAAATACAATACATAAAAAAAACTAAAGATTGCATCCACAAGAACTCAATAAATGATCTTCTCTTCATCACCTGTTGAAAGTAAACAATGAAATGGGTGATCTCAATTGCTCAGTAAGGCTTAAAAATGGAGGAAACATGAATCAATAATAACTGAATTGTAAATAATTTGACATAATCAATATGGCATGGTGAAGAAATGAAAAACTCACGCCATTAATAAACTGATAATGAAACTGCATCCATAGATTTAATCATAGTAAAAACCTCATGGATAGTAATAACTAAAAATGAATAAAGAGAATGATTATTAATTTGACGTCATGTATCTAGCACATGATACCATAATACCCTAAAAATGATTTAGTTTTGTGGGTAGAAACCCGTCTGATTTTTGGAAACAAACTCGAAGAGTTTTTCGCCAACTGATTTGTCTCATGAGACTTGTCGATGCATCGAGGGGATATAGTGGGCCCCACCCACCACTTCATGTCCAAATAATTCTTTATAAATTTATTCAATACAAGATAAATATGCTTTTTCAATATCCGTATAGAGTAGAGTATACGGATTCATCAATATTTCCATAGTTAAAATAACTTTCCAAATAAACACCGTAAGTAAAATGGTATACGGTTTAGAAAAAAAACATATCCATGATATGAGAATATGGATATTTAATATAAATATAATTTCAAATAAAAAGTGATCTCAAATGGGAAGTAGGTACACCACATAAGGATTATTAGGTGCACCATACAAAGTTAGTCACAACAAAATTGTAGTTGAGATAAAGTCTCTTACCACAATGTAATCAGTCGAATCATATGACCAGAACATAATAAAACTCAAATGAATTATTGGATAACATGAATATTAATATAATAATGTTATTATATATTAAATTTAAGTACACATATACCACATATAATAAATAAGTGGTGAACAATGAAAATCTCACAGAAATGAAAGTGAGATGAGAAACCCCTTACCTTATGCTCGAGTGTGTTTTTAATTTGTTTTAATGACATGAATAATAAAATTTACCTTAATTAATTAATAATTAAAGAACCCCAAATAAATTTAATTGGTTTATTATAACCTTATTTGGTTCATTCATGGCCCTTTTCTGGGTTTAAGAAGTTCAATTTTATTATTTTGGAAGCATTTTCTTCCTTGGTTTTCATGATTCGTTTACTTGAATTCATGAATGGAAGTTTGTTTGAAATGTGGTTAAACATACAGAATTGTTAATATATATTATTTTTTATATTAAATAGATATAAATTATCTTATAATTATTCTGGGTTATATAATTGAGGATGAATCATTAGTTAAAAGTTTTTGATAAACACTTGGATTTAGCTTGGAAGTTTTGTATACAATGAACTTGTTTTGTATTATTATTACATATTATGAGTGTGTAGGTATTACAGAACATTAATGAGATGAAATAAATATATTATAATCTTTTCCACCCATAAAAATGGTTTCATGACCATAATTAAAGATGGTAATGAAAATTGAGAACCAGCTTTCCTTGAATGTGATAAATTAACACATCTCAGATGGTGTTTTTATTTTTAGTATAAGAGGAGGGGGAAAGAGATATTATGAAGATATATTCCATTATAATAATATAATTCCAGTTCATGTAAGGTATTGTAACTATAATATCATTTGGATGAGGTGATATGAGGAAATCAGTATAAAAGAAAGGAACTCAAAATAAGAGAAAAATTGAGAAATCTCTTACGAAAATTCAGCAGCCTAACGTCGTCACCTAAAATTTAATAAAATAGTTTGATGAGATAAAGTGGGTATCTTATAAATATTACATAATATGGGAAGTATTGGGAATATTTAATGAAATATCCCCACATAATCCAATTGAAAATAAAAGAGAAAACATACAATGAAATCTTTAAGAAAAGAGAAGGGTGGTTGATTCTCTTACCTTGTAGAGTAACTCCCAAAACATGAAGGTTGGGACCTTGGGGGTTTGAGGAAACCTTGGGAGGACTCCTAGGGAGTTAATACCACCAAATATTAGAGGATATTGAGTTTGGAATAAATAAAACAGAGGGAGAAGTGGGTATTTATAGTATTTAAGATATAGTTTTTTATTAATTAAAAGGGACACCTCATTAGTGTTTTTTGAAAAACCATGGGCTTTCTTAGGGTATTTGCCCATGGTTTTAGCCACTTGGGACACCTCATGGAATAAGTTACTGTAAAAAATTATACCATACTTTTATATTTAATTATTACATCATTATGATGTCATTAAACTACCGAAAACTCAAAACTGTATTTTTACTATTAACAAAAAATTAAAATATTTTAGAAAAATCCCAAAAATTCACCCTAACCATTATTTGATGTGTAGAATTTAAAAATTAACTCCATTTTTAGAAAATAATTTTCTAATTATTTTTAATTTAATTTTTAATAAAATCATAGTTAATTCAAAAAACAATTCTTAAATGTATAATTAGTTTTATATCACATTAAAAAATCAATTAAGATCTCATTATATTATCACCGTAAAAAAATATAATCATTATTTACTATTTATAAGGGTCATATTACTATTAATATTACTATTCATAAGGGTATGTTATTATTCATCAAAAAATCATGTTGGTTCTATCAGACTCCAAATGACTTACTGGTCACAACTCTAGATGACCGTTTCTCGAAATTCTAAACATAGATGTGGAAAATTTATGTTTAATGGATAGCTTATAACTTTATCCTATAATTTTTTGATTCAAAAAATACATAGTGGTTCATGAAATATAGGCTATCTAATTAATATAATGTATTTAAGAGGAACATACCATAAAATGTTTGGGTTGTTATATATTTGGTGGAAGTTCTATTTGATAGGCCACTAGTCCTATGCAACCAGATATTTCAAAGAGGCTAATTTACCTAGGGATAATTTTATATTCCTTTCTAAATTACATGAATCACTTATATGGTTATATCCAAAGGAAAACTTTGTCTCTAATATCAAACTCTAAGTTCCTTAAATGGTTTTCAACATAGCTCTTTTTTCAACTCTAAGATTCTTTCATGTGTTGTTGGATGAAAAGAACCTTTTTTTATCTATTGTATAAGATCAGGCCCAAGTAGATTTCACTCACCAACTTCATCCCAATAATTAGGAGTTATATATTTATTCTCATATAGAGTTTTATAGGGTTATATATGAATACTTGAGTGAAAATGTTTGTTGTATGATAAATCAACTAATGGGAGGTGTTGAACCCATATACCTTTAAATTCCATTGATTATGTTCTGAGCATATACCCAAGTGTATGAATAGTCCTTTCAAATTGGCCATTAGTATGGGGGTGATAGGCTGCACTAAAATTCAATTCAATATTTAGATCATGTTGAATGCTTCTTCATAATTTATATGTAAACCATGGATTATGAAAATAAATGGTTTAAATTGGTTCCCCATGTAGCCTCGCCACTTTCTTTATATATATCTTGGAAAGTTGGACATGAGAGAAATATTCCCAAATAGTGATAAAATGGTAATCCTTGGTGATTCAATCCACTATAGCCCATATCACATTGTTTCCTTCAGATGGTATTGGGAGACAAGTGAAGAAGGCCATAATTATATTGTCTCACTTCCATGTTGGTATGGGTAGTGGTTGCAATACCCCTTTAGGAATTTTTCACTCTGACTTCATTTTTTGACACACCAAGCACCTTCCAGTGTAGTCACCATTATAACTTTTCATATTATCCCACAAATAATGATCATGAATGTCCCTATACATTTTAGTTCTTATAGGATATATAGAGAATGTATAGCTATGAGTTTAATCTATTAAATACTACTTTATCTCCAGGATAGATGGGACACGTAGGCTTGTTTGAAATATCAATGCATCTTCTTGACCAATATTGAACTTAGGAAACTTCCCATTCATCATATCCTTTATATTATTTTGTATCAAAGGATCTTCTCTTTGATAACTATTTATATTCTATAGTAATTATAGTTTATAAATAATTTTTTAAAGGATGAATTATGAATATTCCCTTATTATTCCCATGTCCAACCTTACAAGGTCCTTGATCAATGGATCTCCTTTAATCCTCATCACTTCCATCACAACATGATCTTTCCTACTTAACGTGACAGTAACTTTGTTTTCTCTTCTAGGGTGATAATGAACTGAACATTCATAGTCTTTAAGAACCTCCAACCATATCCTTTGTCTCATGTTCAATTATTTTTCTGTGAATATATAATTAAAAATTTGGTGTCTATGTACGTATCACATTTACCCCCATAAATATATTTCCTCCATACCTTTAGGTAAAAAATGACTGCAGCTAACTCTAGGTCATGCATAAGATATTTTTTCTCGTGAGGCTTTAACTTTTGAGATGCATAAGTGATCACCCTATCATTCTTTATGATAACACACCCAATACCTTTCAAAGATGCATCACTATAAATAAAAAATCCTTCTTTGATATAGGGTAGAGTTAAAATAGGTGCATTAACCAATATCTTCTTCAGTTTCTAGAAACTTTATTCACAAACCTTTGTCTAGAGGAACTTATCTCTTTTTCAAATTAACTTGGTTAGTGGATTAGAAAGTCATGAAAAGTTTTTCACAAACCTCCTATAATATCCTATTAAACCAAGTGAACTATGAATCTCAGTTACTATTGTAGTATGAGTTCAATCCTCTATGGCCTTTTTTGGTAGGGTTAACTGATATTACTTCATTGGTTATAATGTTCCCCAAAAATGACACTTTTTGTAACCAAAATTCACATTTTATTAATTTTAAAAATATATTCCCCTTCCTTGGTATTTTCAATATAACCCTTATATGGTTCTCATTATCCTCAATAATTTTATAAAATATCAGAAAATAATCAATAAAAACTACCACTAATTTATCAAGGTAGTCCTTAAAGACACTATTCATCAAATACAAAAATATTGAAATAGAATTAGTAAAGATAAAGGTAATAACAACAAAATCATAATTCTCATATATTTTTCAGAAATAAATCTTTGGAATAACTTTTTCTTTACCCTCAATTGATGATACCTAGATCAAAGGTCAATCTTGGAGAAGAATTGAGCTCTATGAAGCTACTCAAATA
The DNA here is from genome assembly GCA_963277665.1 of Viscum album. Lineage (NCBI taxonomy): Eukaryota > Viridiplantae > Streptophyta > Magnoliopsida > Santalales > Viscaceae > Viscum > Viscum album. The sequence goes on along the minus strand of OY728133.1, from coordinate 183,246,395 downwards.
AATCATCAATCCTTAGGAGAGGGTTTTTGTTCTTCATTATGATCCCATTAAGTTTTCTATAATCAATACATATCTTCAATGATCTATCCTTATTCTTTACAAAGTGAATAGGTTCTCCCTAAGAAGACATATTGGGATGGATAAATCCCTTCTCCAAAATATCTTGAATTTGTTTCTTTAATTCCTATAACTCCACATTTTCCATTATATGTTGGATCTTTTATATAAACTTATATCTAGGTATTATTTTAATGGATTTATATTTCTATGGGTGGTACAATTAATGATTCAATAAATAGGTCAATGTATTCCTGAACAATGGGGATATTTTCTATCCTTATAATTTCATTTCTTTATCTTCCATGATCAAAATTATTCCCTAAGTTTGGATCCATTTATCTCTTATTTTCATTCACCCTATGTAACCATTACATCTCTCCAAACTCTAATTCAACCTTTATAGAACTCTACATTGTCTCTTTATAGCGTCTATAGTCTCACTTTTCTAAATTAATTCATTAATGGGGTCTAAATCCACTGAATAATCTGTTAATATTTCCTATAAGATCCATAATAAAGATAGAGGTGTATTGAGAAATTATTGTAAAATTAATTTCATAGATTCCCACTGATTTATTTTCCTTACACTTTATCTTTAGGAATTATTTCTTTATTTTTATTTCACATCGAATGGGGAAAATGTTTATTGAAAAAGATTCCCCTAAACTCTTCCCACTCCATAGAATCAATCTACCTTATTGGATTCATGTTTTTATTAATTTTACAACATTAATATTATTATTATTCTAATAGGTATACTTCTAGGGTGACTTTCTCTATCACTAAATATTGGAGTATAAAAAAATATTTTCTATAGAGTTAATCTGTTGTTCAGCAATCAATGGGTCAATAGATCCACTAAAATAAGGTGTTGTTGATGCATGAAGGAACCAACAGAAAGTTGTTCCCTTAAAGGTGAATCTTGTCTCTCAACATATTTCAAGTTATTATTCATAACTTGGTATAGTTGATTCATTATCCTAATGAAGTGTTTTATTCTATAATTAATCATGTAATGAAGGCCTATAATGCACCATACATTACACTCATCATTTACATAGTTCCTCCTATTTCTAATAATTTTTCTAATCGAAGAAAATCTTAATGAGAAACATGTTACTTTTAGGAATATAATAAATCTAAAGGTATTTTATATCTTAAAAAACATCCTTATATATGTTATTCATTAATCTCCCCTAATAAAAATTATATTTTCTATATGCCCTTCACAATGGTTCATAAAAATCATGTGATTCACCAAACATATACCTTGGGAGTTTCAAACCAAGTTTTTAGCAAGTCCCGTTATTGTGCACCAGTTCCCAATTGATTTTATCTCAATATAGTGTTTTTGAGTTTGTTACCACTAGGTACATCTATTACTTGGAAACCTCTCACTTAATAATTCACCAAAATCCTAGGATTTTTTTATATATTTAGACTTATCCCCAGGGTTCTTAATAAATTTTTTAATTCCTAATTTATACAAATAACTATGATTCCAACTATGGAATCCCACCTTTTTATTACATAAACCTTTCATTACATGGAATAAAACACAGGATCCTTTAAAGTTTAGTTTTCTGGAAATTAGGAAAATAATTGATGAAAACATAGAAAAAAAATTAATATATGTAAAAGGATTCTTTATGGGTTCACCCTAAGTTAATTTTATTTCATCTCATATCTTGGGGGAATACATCAAATGAGAGGGGTGAGAATGAGATTAGTAAGGTTATAAGTAATGGAGACATTTAGCATGTAATCATGAGCCATGTCAATAATAACATGATGTATAACAATATAACATGATCAAGATAACATGAGGCATATAATAATAAAAATAACATGAATCATAACATGGAAATGTGGATACAACATACAAATGAGGCATTCAAAATTATATCACCATGGTTTATCACCAAGGAGTTATAAATAAAAATTACAAAGGTTATTCACCAAGGTATCATAAAACATGACATCTCTTGAGATTTAATACTTTAACCAATTCATTAGAGAATTATCATGGTGCATCATTCATATTTTATTAATTTAATGTGAGCCACACTGATCATAATAAATCATTTTGTTAATAACCTAAGGAGAATAAATTATGGGTTTCATATAAAAGCATTGGGTACGTGAGTTCTTAAAGGCTTGAACATAACATCAATTTTAACCCATGGAAAGGGAATATAGGTTTAATATATGTAAATCCTCTAATAAATAAATTATATTAAAATCTAGTTGAATAACCATGGATAAATAAATGGTTTGGGTAATCCCAATATAAGAATTTATTATGTAAATGAGAGAAATTGATAAGTAAATTTGGTAACAAGACAAGTATAAAATGTGGATTTAAAAAAGGGTAAAATGAGAGAGAAGTGAGGTCTAAAATTGATAAAAAAATATTTTAGTATTAAGGGTGTGATAAAAATAATAATAAAATAAATCAACCTACCCTTTAGAATATGTACACAAAAATAATTACTTGAATGGAAAAGAATATGATGGCAATTCACTTACCATGAAGAGTTGATATTAAATCTTGAGGATGGAATCTTGGGATTAAATAATACTTGGGTGATATTTGAGAGGAAAATGGCTATAAATTAATAGATAATGGTTTATTAGTGAAGGGGAAAGGTGAATTGGGAGGGTGTTTATAGAAAAAGTGGAGTAATTGTTTAATAATTTCCAAACATAGGTCTTAGAAATCTAGGTTGTAGAAAATGAAAATTCATTGGCTTATACATGTATTTTTCTCATGGTTTTGTAAATTTGAGTGACATTTTATGATATTTTAATCTATTATAATAGAACACCATTTTTTAATACTTCTTTGGGCGTGAAAAAGTAGATTTTCCACAAAATAATTTTTTTAAAATGAAATTTTCCATTTTAAACTTTGGAAAGTCGCTTATAGATTTTGAAATTGATTAAAATATATTAAAATACTTATTATTAATAAAATAAAATATTTTAGTCCATTGATTGTGGTTATTTAATTATTACATCATTATAACATAAATATGAAGTCACAAAACATACTAAAAACCCAAAATTGTATTTTTACTATTCACTGAAAATAATGCATTTTATAACACTCTCACAAATTCACCCTAACATAATTTTAACATGATTCATTAAAATATAATATTTATTTTATCATAATAATTTTATAAATATGATAATTTTAACTTTTAAATATAAAAAACTTTATTTATTGAAAAAATAGCAGTTTTTCAAATAGAGTCAAATTTTTGACACTTATAAAAAATTCCTAGGAAATTATAAAATTATTTTATCATTTATTTTTAAATAAGAGAGTTTTAAAAGAATATTTAATTAAAATATAGTATTCATAATACCTGATTTTATTATAAAAGTTTATATATTTTCCAAAAATACAATTATGTTTTATTTGCGTCCAATAAATAATTTATCAAATTTTTATAACTTAAAAATATATTTTATTAAAAAAATATTATAAAAATTGGATTGATGTAATAACAATTTTATTTATAATAAGGAAATTAAACTTTAAATATGTCATTCCTAGACACGTAACCCCTTGTTACACCTGCGTACACCCTAAGGGTAAGGTGTGTGATGGTGGAATTTTCATGGGGTGGCTTAGTTAACATTGAATGAGTGGTAGTCTCCACTAACTTGAACTTATTTTATAGGTTATTTCATTAAAGAATCAATTTTTTAATCTAATATTGGGCTTGGTCAAGGGAGAACCCTACTGACACAACCTCATTCCCATGTTCTAACAAATGGGATTCAAACGGCATGACTCTACTAGTTGAGGCCATCATTTATATTTTCTATATCAATTATCCTTTTTAAATAATACTTATAGACACTAATTATAATGGTAAAATTATTACCAATGGGTATTTTTTCCAAATTTCAAATATACCAATGGTTATATTGACCAATAGTCAAATTTGACTAATGTTCATATTACTATTCCAATAGTCACATTACTCCCTATAAATATCACTTCATTCTTTCACTCAATATTTGCTAAAATTCATCCAAAGATTATATTTTCATTTTATAAGATTCTTATTATTTTACTAATATTTTTTAATTTATATAGTGTCAGTCATGGGGGTGATGATTCTATCATACTAGGGTAATCCATATTTTCCCAGTCATGGGGGTGATGATTCTATCATACTGGGGTAATCAATATTTTCCCATTTTAGCTTTTGTATTTTATATTTTTTGTATAATTGTAATATTTGGAATTTTCATTAGTTTTTTAGTTGATTAATGTAATGATATTTATTAATGAGATATTTTTTTTGGTTCCTATAAATTTTTTACATGTATAATGTTATATAATATAACACACATTTTATTAGGTAAAAATATCATTTAAAAATCCTCGGTCCTTACAGGTATGGTTGGCACTATGGTGGTTTGGTTATAACATAGTGACCCAATGGGAATGTGTAACTCATCAGGAGTCGTGGTGTCCGGGTTACCACATGATACCCTAGAGAGCATATTTATTTATCATATATCATTCCCTCATGAATAAACACACATGTGAAGGCATATATTAGGTTTTCCTAAGAATACCCTATTGTGTTATATGCTCACATCCTCCATGGGACCTCTAGTGATTGTGCAGACTTTATTTTCTACTTTTAGGTTAAGAAAAAGTTGTGTAGTAGATCTTTCTTGAGTAGATCAATGGGTATTTGTATATCGATTTGTTTCATATCTTAGGAATGGTTATAGGATTGGATATTTATTTTATATATTTTTCTATTTTTATAACAACCTTATCCTTATTCAACTCATAATATAGAGTTTTAAATCAATAATTAATTTTCTTACATTCCCAAAGAATATTTCATTTCATAGTTTTATATAATTAAGAAAAACTTTTACGTAATAATACTCATTCATTTAATTGGTCATTTTTTCACTAAAAAGGTTCTTTATAAGCACACACTTGCTTTGTTCATGGTAACTCACATATCTGGAACTATGACTTTATTATCATTTCTACTCATCCTTAAGGGATGTGAAAAACATTTGAAAATGTGTTATGAGAAAAAAAATATAATTAAGGTATATGTGTAAATAATAAAATAAACTTTGTAATCCATTTCAAAACCATGATATCATTTAAGAGAGTTTGGTTTTAACATAATAAACTTTTAGCTGAAATAATTGTTTATTTACAAATGAAATCAGTTTTATGACCCAAAGTTTTTATAAAACATTTTATAGGAAAATTTAAAGGTAAAATCATAATCATGAGGGTTTATTAGAAAACATGAGAACCCAAGAAAAACATTTTCTTAAAAATATACCTTTTACCCTTAAAGGTTATAATTATTCCATAAAACAAAATATTGGTATATTAATTTATAAAATCATATGATTTCCATGAAAAATCATTTTTAAATATATAAAATTCATGTTGGTTCCTTGGGATATCATATTTATATAACTTATACAACAACCCTTACAAATGGAATAACATATTTGGTTAATTATATGATAACTCCCTAGAGAATATAATCATTACCCAACTCAATCAAGAGATATATTAAGATTACCCAACATTATAAACAATGTATAAGGACCATAACATACATTAATCACAAAAAATCTTATATTACCAAAATTAAACTCATAAAAAATACTTTTTAACTCAAAAGAAAAACATTTTTGGATATTTATATATCCCTTTCCTTTAAAACCCAATTTTCAAAAACTAAAATACCCTTAAAAAAAGGAAAGAGGGTTTTTATTTTAAGAAAACATATATTATTATAAATAAATACAAACATAAAATAATGTTTTTAGAAGTGGTAAAATTCATCGACGTTGTATAAATTAAAATAAAACATTCCTTTTTCTCTTTTTTAAATAAAGTCAAAACCTTCCATATAAAATACATAAAAATATTCCTTTTAAGAAACCTTGAAAGAAAGTAAAAAATGAGATATAAAATATGGATTATAATTAATTTATGTCCAAAAAAATTTATTTATAAAATAAATTTATAGATATGGAAATGGAGGGAAGATTAGAAAATAAATCTTTAAACATATACAATGAGGTTTTAAGGTAAAGTGTCCCTTAAGATGTAATAACTTTTAAACTAATGAAAAATTGAAGAATATAAATTAGAATGGATTTTTAAAAACTTTAATTTCATGAAAAATGATAAAATACATCCATAAGGTAGTTTATACACCCCAAAAAATAAAATGTGTGGTGAAAATAGCTTAAGTCTCAAAGAAATGGAATTGAGACTATAAATCTCTTACCTCGTCTCTAAAATTTTCATGTACATTCTTTAACTCATGTATAATGACATTATATTAAATATTTATTTTTTAAGAACATTTTATAGGTTTAATAAATTATAATTAAATCATTTATTTTATTTTTTTCAAAGATATATTTAAGTGCTTAATCATTTAATTCCATGTTGGGTGTTTTGAGGATCTTCAATTCATAATTTCAAAAAGACTTTGCCTTGTTTACTATATTCAAAGAGTTCATTGTTAAAAAATATCCAAAATAATAATAATGAAATAATTATCATTTTTATACATCAAATATAGTTTTGAGTCTCTCATGAAATATGTATTTAAAAATGAATCACATCACTTCGTGGAGGTGTTAATCGATACATACACATGTGTGACGTTATCATTTTTGAATGGATGTAAGGGTAAGAAGGTAAGTAATATATTATATTTACAAAATTTTAATTATTTAATTAATATAATATATATATATTCAATTCATCATAATGACCAATCGTGTGAGATGGTGATAGAAAAACGAAACACATCACTTCGTGAAGGTGGTAGTCTATATGTAAGCACAAACTATGTTTTAATTTCCCATAGGATAAAAAAAAGATACTCATAAGGTTATTAAATTAACATAATAGCATCTAATTATATGTTATATACTAATTTTATTACATTGTAATGTTTTGGGAGTAATTTAAGGCATGATAAAAATAAGTAAAATAAAAATGCTTGGTTGAGATGATTACCTCCTCTTTCAATAACCTCCTTTGGATCTATATTAAAGGACCCTAGGGATAGTATTTTTAATATAAAAAACTTATAAAACTTGTGTAAGTATTTTTTGAATATTTTTAGTAGGTTTTTTTTGAGCTAAGTGGCTCAAGGTGGTGTTGAGAATAGAGGATCGGCGGTGTCCTTTTATAGTAAAGGAAAGGGCACACTTGGAATTACATAAAATATATAAATATAATAAATTATTTTTCATTTAAAAGTTTAACTAAGTGGCCAAAATATATAATATAATATATTTAAGGTTTAAATAGTTTCAACCAATAAAATTTGGATAGGTTTATGTGGAATTTTAAACCTTACCTTTGGGTTTAAGCCCTTCGTTAATCAATTTTAACCTTATTTATCATAACAACATTTTCAACACTATAGAGTTATAAATTTAATTATAAGGTAAAAAATCACTAATAAATGGTCAAGGGATGATATTTTAGACAATAAAAAATCCCCCATTTCCTCTTAAAAATTGTGGATGCGGATGGATTCATTACTCCCAATCCCAAAAAATGAGGAAACGTAGGGACTACTCTCACCTGGAACGAACAATTGTCACGAGGTATCTAGATATTTATAAAAAGGATAACACAACTACAAACTCAATGAACTCGATTGACCGGAGTGAAAAAACCTTTAGAGCTTTCAAATCAATGGATGCATATGCTCCTTCACAACTTGAGGTTGATCCTCTTATTTCACCTCGTGACGATAAACTGAACGAAGTCTCTGACCCAATGGTGAAGTATGCGGACCAGGGTGCTGAGGGGGTGCATAAGAATTTGGAATCTGGATTGGCACAAAGAGATGAATTAGCTTATAAAAGGCTCTAAGATAGTGAAATTTCTACAGAAACTTATCTTGATATCAAACACAGACAGTTGAATAATAGGTTAGTGTAGGAGTATAATCAATCAACCTGATTTTCATGGACCAGTACTACTCTACCCTCATGTCATGGTCCTCTACTCTAATGTCATGACCATTCCGGCATGTCACCTTCCTTCTTGAGTCCTTGGAGCTTTCTTGGAGTTGATGCACTTGTTTCTTGATCAGTTTTAACTTCTTTGCTATATCTCCATGTTTTCTCTCGCTTTTGTTTTGGTGTAAATTCATTACAACTCTAGATTGTATTGTTTTACTTCTGATTTAATAAATTTATCTGGAACATGAATTGGGCGACCAATTCATGTCTCTATTTGTGTAAAAAAATTACCATGGTTATTATTAATTATAACTAAAAATATAGTTGAACTATTTACCAAATTTGAACCTTCAAATTCCAAATATAGGATCCATTTTTCATTTTAAATTTCTACAACAGTTAAAAATAAATTTTAATATAAATTCATAAAATGGAATAAAGAATAGTTTGTTTAGAAAAATATGTTTTAAGCCAAAAAATAACATTTACCAAAATTAAGTATAAATATGATTTCTATGTAATTAATTATATTATTTATAAATAAATGATTCATATGTTAATTTAAGAACAATTTCAAAAAATAATGGTACTTTTCAAGGAAAATAAATTATAGTTTTACAAAAATTGGTATTTTCACTATTCATTGAAAAATCAATCTTTTTAGAAAAAATCCCAAAATTTCACCTTAAGATAATTTTTATATTTTTATTTCAAAAATTATATCTTTATTATAAAATAAAATTTCTGAAATTGGTATATAATAATTATAATATTCACTCAAAAAAATAAATAAATAACATTTTTAAAGAAAACGTATTTTTGAAAAATAAAATGACTTTATTGAAAATTGAGTACTCGTTTATTATGAATTAATAAATATATTTTCATTGTCTAAATAATATATATATATTTTTCATAACATGGTTATTATTATTCAAACCTTTTATTTAATATCTAGGTTATAATGGCCACATTTTAATTATAATATTTTTATAGTATACCATAATTCTCTTAAAGATTAGTGTTGTATATTAATAAATATATCAAGAATGGTATTATTTTAAGCTAAATTATCAAGGTGTTACATTCAAACCCCATTAATGAAATTTTGTCCTTAAAATTTTAAGTCATTCTTGATAAAAAAAAGGGTTTAAAACTTTTTTTAAAATAATTCTATGGAGTGGAATATAAAATATACAAACATAAAAGGAAAAAAAATTTAATATTTAAAAATTCCTTTTTTAAAACCCCACATCATAAAAAGGGATAACAAAACATTCATTTAGAAAGTTTAAAAGGAAAATTGGAAGGTCAACTGGAATAACACATAATCATGTTTCTAAATGAGGAGAACATTAGTAGGAAGTGAAAACATGGACTTGGAAAGAAGATCGATTTAAGAGATAATGTTTTAATTTTTGAGAAGATAAGATTACATAAATTCATCATAAATTATTTTAAAAGGTAAAAATTTTTACTTCAATATATTTTTCCTAAATTTGAGGGATTATTTAACCATATGGATATAGAACATGAGACAACAAACTTACTTGATTTATTTTCCATTTCTTAATCATAATTTATCCCTTTGGTTATTCTTAGATCAATTTTCACTTCTATCACATTTCTTAATCTAATAAATTAATATTGAAAATTAAATTTTCATGATTAAATCACTAAAAGAAACTTATAAGAGATCACAATATCCAAAAAAAGGATAAAAAATTATTCCTTCTATCTTTATACATTAACCATATCCAAAAATGATTAACCCAAGGTAAGATAATATCCAATATGAATGAACATTTATATGAATAAATAAAACATTAATTTATAAATCCTCAATAACAACAACCAAAGTTCAACTTAAATCATTCGATAAATAACTAACCTTAATATTAATAAAAATATTCATGACCAAGTTCAAAACCAAAAAATTATAAATATTTGATCGCATATTCTTTCAAGATAAACATAATATTTATCTCCAAATAACATGAATTACTCTTAAGTTTATATAAAAAAATAAAATATCCTTATCATATGATATCTAAAATATAATAATATTTTTCATAAATAACATGAATTACCATAAAGCCAAAATAAAATCATATATACATCTAAAATATAATTCAACGTTTATTTCTAAATTAAAAAACCCATATTATCCAAACGTATTTCCATTTACCTTAATCATTTAATATTCCCAAAATAGTGAACTTTAAAAAAATCACATAGTCACCAAATCACTTTTCAATCACATGGTTATCTTTAGGATAAAACATATGTTCCTAAAATATAATAACCTTTTTTATCCCAATAAACGATAATTACCCCAACATTAAAGATCATATTAACCCTGAAGTTTATTAATACAATTAAACTTATGTCCATAGAATATAAAATCATTACACATTAAATAAATTTTTTACTAAAACACGTACTAAACCCAAGGGTTTTATTACCATAAATATCTCTCAAAATACTATTAATCATCTTAAAATCACATCACTTAAAACCTCAAAAGGGGTGTCAATGATTTTGAATTTATGATCAACCTTAAAATTATACACCCAATATGGTTTAATTTCACCTAACATTAAAACATCATAATCTCCAAATTTATCTAAATCATTTATATGATTCCATTGATAAGGACATGATCCTTTCTCAACCCATAAAATTTATTTTTAAATCAAGAATTAATTTTATTAAATTCTTGAATACTTTTTTATCTTAGAGTTTTAGATAATTAATACAAACTCTTACATAATAATTTCCAAGACTTTAAGTGAGTATTTTATTTACTAATAAATTTATTTATAAACACAGACTTTCTTTGTTCAAGTTAACTCACATATTTAGAACTATTACTTTATTAAAGATTCTAATCACCCTTAATTACTGTAAAAAAAATTTAAATACATGGTATGAGAAAAAAAATCTCATTAAGGTACATATAAAAAAAATAAAATAAACTCATTAGTCCATTTCAAAACCTTGGGATCATATATTAGATTTTTCCTTTAATATAATAAAATTTGAGCTTAGATAATCATTTATTTAAACATGAAATAATCTTTACTACCCAAACATTTTCATAAAAAAATTATATGAAAATATAAAGTAAAAAAATCATAATCATGAGTTTTTTTAGAAAACATGATAACCTATGAAAAACATTTTCATAAAAACATACCTTTTTTCCTAAAAGGGTATAAATATCCCTTAAAAAATATTAATAAATTAATTTATGAAATCATAATATTTACATGAAAACTTATTTTCAAGAATATAAAATTCATGTAGGATCCTTGGGACATCATATTCAAAAAAACCTTACAAGAACTCTTATAAATGGAATAACATGTTTGGTTAATTCCAACATAATTGTTTTGAGAAAATAATCATTATCCAATGTATTTTAGATATATATCTGGCTCACCCATCATTATAAACAATTTCAAAATACCACAACATACATAAAACACAAAAAAAAATCTTTTATTTAGAATATCAAACTCATAAAAATATACTTTTTAACCCATGAGTAAAACATTTTCTTGTATTAATATATCCCTTTCTTTTAAAACCCAATTTTCAAAACTAAAATAACCATAACAAAGGGAAGGAGGTTTTTTATTTGAATAAAACATAAAATATTATAAATTAATACAAAAATAATAATTTTTTCAGTGGTGGAAAAGTTTTCAACATTGTCTAATTTAAATTAGAATGTTCTTTTTTTCTTTTGTAAACAAATTCAAAATGTCCCATATAAAATATATAAAAAATCACTTTTAAAACCTTTGAAAGAAAGAAAAAATAAACATAAAATTTCTTTTATAATTTATTTATTTCCATATAAATCTAACCATAAAATATTTTTAATAATATGGATATGGAGGGAAACTATTTTGAAAATATATCTTTAAAACATTTAAAAGTATGTTTTAATGTAGGTGTCCCTTATAATTTGATAACTTTTGAATCAATGAAACATTGAAGGAAATAATTTTGAATTTATTTTTAAAAAAATTATTTTATAAATTAATTATAAAATACATCCATAAATCATTTTATACACCACGTAAATAAAGCATGTGGTCAAAATAGCTTAATTCTCAAAGAAAGTGAATTAAGACTAGAAATCCCTTACCTTGTCTCCTAACATTCCACGTATATTATTTAACTCATTTATAATGAGTGTATATTAATTATTTAATTTCTTAAGAACTATTTAAAGGTTTATTAACTTATCACTAAATCTTTTATTTTATTTATTTCAATGGAATATTTAATTACTTGATCGCTTAAGTCCACATCATATGTTTTGAGGATATTTGGTTCATAATTTTAGAACGACTTTGATGTGTTGAACATGGTAAAAAGTTAATTTTTTAATAATATAAAGAATAATAATCATGACCTAAGTATCATTTTTATACATAAAATCTAATTTTAGAATCACCCATGAAAGGTGGATGTGAAAACTGAATCACATTGCTCCATGGAGGTGGTATTCCACATGCACGCACGAGCAATGTTGTCATTTTTTAATGGTTGGAAGGGAAAGAAGTTAATTAATATATTCTATTTATATAATAATAATTATTTCATGAATATCATATATATTTATTAAATCCATCATAATTACCAGACTTGTGGGGTGGTGATGAAAAATGAAACACATCTTTTTGTGGAGGTGGTAGTCCACATGTATGTACGAACAATGTTTTTATTCCCCATAGGATGGAAAATGAGATTAATAAGGTTAATAAATTAACATAATAACATATAATAATATTTTTAATATTTATTTTATTATATTTTAAGGTAAATGATATAATTTAAGAAGGTAGAAAAAGAAGTAAAATGAAAATTCTCGGTTGAGTCATTCCCTCCTCTTTGAAGAACCTCCTTTGGATCTCTCCAAAAGAACCTTAGGGGTGGTATTTTGAAGAAACAAGAACATATAAAAATTATATGAGGATTTTGGGAATATTTTTTTCATATTTCTTTGGAATAATTATCTCAAGGTGGTGTGAAGAATATAGGATAGGTGGTGTCCTTTTCTTGTGAAGGAAAGGATAAACAGGGAATTTCTTAAAATATTTAAATATAATAATTTTTTTCCATGTAAAAGTGTTACCAAGTGTCCAAAATATTTTATATAATATGGGTTAAGGTTTAAATACTTTCAAATAAAAAAAATCATAGGTTTATGTGGAATTTTAATCCTTACCTTTGGGTTTAACCCCTTCGTTGATCAATTTCGTTGATCAATTTTAACCTTAAATATGGTAACAAATTTTTCAATACTAAAGGATTATAAATTTACTTATAAGGTAAAAATTATCTCACAAATGGTCATGTTATGAAATTTTATACCATATTCCACCCTTTATTCCTATTACTTGATTTTTATTATTTTTAAATCATTTAATTTTATATTATTTAAAAAAATATAATTCAATTCATTTTAAAAACTATTCACATATTTTGAATTTAAAGAAATCAATACTAGTATGGAATTTGAATATAAACTATTTGAATAAAAATTATTCATTATTATGAACCATAAAATTTTTGTGGCACAGTCATCCAAAAAATATTAATTTTTATGTTTTTAAAATCTTTTACTTTTATTTTTCTACTACTTTCACAAGCACTATATTAGCATTGAGTAAGCATTTAAGGTAACTTTACCATCACTAAAAATTAAAAATAAATTAAAAAAATAAAAATAAATTAATAAATTTCAAAATAAACTTTTATATTCATACAAAAAATATTATTATCATTATGTGAACATATAATAGAATATAAAATCAAGATGGTGGAATTTTAGAATTTTCCTTTACTTAAAATAATATAAAGGCCTCTATCAATGAAAAATGGAATAAAAATATCAATTTTTTTAATATATTAAGGTTTTGGTAAAAATAAACTCACAAAATAAAAAAAATTGGTGTTAGATAGATTTTTAAATCCTTATCACATTATTTTTAACCTTAATTACTTGATTTACCCTTACTGAGGTGACAAATATTTACCACAGTTACTATTCATTATGACAAAAAATATAGATTAACTATTTACCAAATTTAAAACTACATATTACAAATATTGAATACATTTTTTATGAATCATTTTTTATATTTTATAGAAATAAATTTTAATATAAATGTGTAAAATGAAATGAAAAAGAGTTTTTTAGAAAAAGTATGTTTTAAGCCGAAAAATTAACTTAAACCAAAATTAAGTATGAAGATAATTACTTTGTAATTAATTATATTATTTATAGATAAATGATATTTATGTTAATTTAAGAGAAAATTTAAATAATAATGATATTTTTCAATGAAAATAAATTACAATTTTACAAAAAAATCGATGTTTTACACTATTCACTGAAAAATCAATATTTTCAAAAAAACACAAAATTTCAACCTAAGATAATTTTTATATTTTAATTTAAAAAATGTTATATTTTTATAAAATAAAATTTCTAAAAGTGGAATATATTAATTATTATATTTTCTCATAAAGACAATAAAAACCATTTTTGAAGAAAACATATTTTTAAAGAATAAAATGACTTTGCTAAAAATTGAGTACTTATTTATTATGAATTAATAAATAAATTTACATTATATAAAACCTTTATATGTATTTTTCATAATATTTTTATTACTATTCAAATGACCAATTTAACTTCTAGGTTTTAAAAATCACATTTGAATAATAATATTTTTATAATATATCACAATTTGTTTAAAGCTCAGTGTTGCGTGTTAAGAAATATATTGATCATAGTATTATTTTAAGATAAATTTTTATGGTGTTACGCTTTTTTATATGTTTTCAGACCAGTGGATTATCAGTTTATGTATGCTGGCATGAACATTAGTATATATTATTCTACAAGGCATCTATTATAGCATTGTGGTTTTTTTGATTTATGGATACTCTGGTTATGGGTTGTGGATGTTGTAGTTTTTTCCATTGTTTTATGACTCTAATTCAAGGAAATAGTCTTTAAATTATATGTATTAGTCTCGCACTAATATTTAAAAAACTATGGCATACGGGGAGGCATTCTTGATACCACATAGTTCTCTATATTTTATGGTGTTCTAGGTCATGGTGTTACATTCATGTGTTTACAAAATGATATCAAAGAAAAAAATTCATTGAAAAGTTATAAGAATAATAATGATGATGAAATTATAAATAATTATAAGTAGAAAAAAGAAGTTATTAATATCATAAGATTATATAATGTGAAATAAATAAGGTTAAATACTATATTCAAATAGTTTAACATTATAAATATGATTCATAACTCTCGTAATTATTCAAAAAAAATATTTATAGATGTTACTAAATAATTGATTTTAATAAAAGGGTTTTATGAAATTATCTCATAAATATGTAGAACTAATTACATAGATATGTCATAAGTTTAACAAAACCCTAAAATACAACAAATTTAAGACTTATTTAGTATTAAATTATATAAAATGTGATTATATGGGTGATTATGTATGGTTTTGTTAGTATTATTAAAATATTTTAAGAGCATAAAATGTATCATTTTATATAAAATGTTATCTCTAAAATGTAAGTGTATATATAAAATATTGTTTCTAATTTTTCATTATTTCTCATTGGATCCATATATTGTGTGAAGTTAAATGATAGTTAGACTCTAAAAGTATAACTTTTAGTTATCTCTAATCGATATTTTTTCTAGAGTATTATAGGTTGTCATAAAATGAAAATGTTAGAATGTGTATGATTTCTTATAGATATTTAGGATATGTTCATGAGGCATAAAACAGTTTTTATACTCTAGATGGACCACCAAGTATACCACATTGAGTTTCCAACACTGCGTATTTTGTATACCAATGGTTCATGTTTCATATTGAAAGCTCGTACATGAGGTTAAAATGATACCTAGAATTAGGATTGTCATGCTTTGAAACCCTTTTTATATAATCCTTAAGTCTTAGTTAATCTGGGGGTGGTTAGGTATGTTGTTGATCATGTCATTGGTTGAGACTTATCCAAGTTGGGATGTGTCCTCTCATATGACAAGTATGAAATTTGGTCCCTATATTGAGATAGATTGAGTAATTTTATGGTTATACCAAGATAAGGTTCATGTGATGTTATTATTTATTTTTATGTGAGGCATATGACATGCTCATCTATTTAGATGAATGAGATGTTATATATTCATCGACCTGGTCAGTATATACTCAAAAAAATAATAATTAATGTGTTTTTAATATGGGATTTACATACCATGTTTCTGATTTTCACGTTATGTTGTGGATAAAATTTATTATATGATTATATATATTTTTATATGATACAGCTGGTGTAAATTGGTATATAGATACATGTGTTTGATAGATATCACTCCAGATCCCTTTATTTCTTCATTAGAACTGATTATTTTCTAGAGGTTTCTCTTTTCTTCCATTTATGAATAATGGAATTCATATTTTTTTTAATGAAACAAAATCCTATGGGGTTCACTTTTTGGTTGATGAAATGGGGATTAAGTTTTAAAAAACTCATATAACTTCTCTAAAAGTGTTTAGAGTTTATCAAAAAGGAGTTTTTTGATATATATTCACAAGGTTTTACATATTATGTGATTCATGTTAAAATTATTGATAACATTTAAAAAGTTTTTTGTAATATATCTAAAAGGTAATTTGTGTATAGTTTCACAAGTTATTGAATGTGATACGGTACAAGGTGAACTGGAATAATGTTTATGATGCATTAGTGAAAGTGGTATATTAATGGATATACTCCATAAATCTTATATATATATGATGTATTTTGAGATATTTCATATGGTATGAGTTGGGTGTTTCATGGGGTATAACATACATGTTTAAAATTTAATTTTTTATAACATGGAGGTATATTATTTCTTATGATGTGCATATATCATAATGTTATTACCTTGGACAAAATTATTATACAACATGGATATAGCACAAGGTTGTATTATTTAAAGAATAATATTATATGATTATAATAACACCCTATGATTAATTATGTAATTAAAATATTAATTATTAATTTTCAGGAATATTATATAAAAGTACATCATTAATGGATGAAACAAATGGGAGAACCAACAATGAATTTGTATTAAAATTCATGAATATACAAATAATTAATTATATAACATATTAGTAAATATATGTAAAGAATTAGGATTGTCCTGAGATCTATATAAATAAGTATAATACATAGAGAAGTTATTCATTTGAGTGATTTTTCATTCAGTTAATTCTCCTTGAATCTCTCTTATTCCTTATCTATTTTCTAATAAGAGATACTATAATATTGGGGGAGTTATAGACAACCCCACCCAAGATTTAGGTAATTTAGATTAACATTTGGATACACCATGGATGAAGGAACTTTATTTTTTCTTCTAATGGATCTTCATTAAATATATTATTTAATAAAATAGAAGTGACCATCTTCACTGAAAGGTGTGTGTTCTTAATTTTTCTTACAAATGGTTTTCATTTTTCATAAAAAAAAATTATCTCAGGTTGGAGGTTTATATTTTCTACCACTTAATTGAATAAGTGTTATTATATCCTTAAAACCCCTTAAAAAATATGTTATGATTATCATGATTTTGGTTTTGGGTATAGAGAAATGATTCACTTGGTAATAAATGACCCAGTACACATACCACATGGAGTGTCATATAAAATGTATTTAGTTTACTAGGATTTTAAGTTTAATATTGAATCCCCATAACTAAGATTTAAAAGATACTTATCATGAGAACTATTATACTTTAATACCTTTCTTATTCAATCCTTGAGGATAATATAATCAAGGGTAGTTGGGTATGTTGTTGACTATTTCATTGATTGAGGTTTACCAATATAGTAATTTTCCTCTCATATGATGATTATTACATATATTACCTTTATTGAGATGGATTCAGGAAGTTTATGTCCATAATAAGATAAGTTATTTGTGATTTTCTTATCTATTTGGGTGAGGGAAAAGTTGTGTGCTCATTTATTTGGGTGAATGACATGTGATTTGTTCATCCGTCAAGTTTTACTATACTTAGAGAATCAAGAATATATAATTAATCTATATGGGATTGACAAGATCCATGTCCCATGGTCACTCAATTTCATATAAAAATTAATTATATGATTACGAATCTTTGTATATGATTAAGTTGGTAGATATGGTTATGTAGATAAATGAGTTTGATAGAGATCGCAATAGATCCCATTGTAGCCTGATTAGAATTGACACTTTGTTAGAGGTTTCTCTTTGCTAAAATTTATGGATTATATAATTCATAATTTTTATCAATGCTATAAAGGTCTATCAGGTCGTGCTTAGTGTTTTTGTGAATGATGATTAAGGTTTGTTACAAAGTGTTTATACAAAACTTTGAGATCATTCCTAAAAGTGTTTTTGAGTATATAAAAGAGTATTTTAATGTATTTTCACATTTTTTTAAATACTATGAACCTTTTGGTGAAAAAATGATATATTTTCTAGAATGTGTTTTTAAAGATATCTAAAATTATTTTTGGATTTAGTTTCACAAGTAATCATATATGATGTGACATTAAGTGACATTTTGAAAAGTTTATAAGCCTTTAATGCAAGTAGAAGATTTTTTGAAATATGTACTGAATAAATAAACATGGAATTTTATAAGAGACCATGTAGTGGTTTGTATTGGATAAACCATTTCATGGTGTATGGAACCACATCCTAGTTTAGTGCATGATAATGTATACATTATGCAATAACATGGGACTTGACATTCCTATCTTATTATTAGCTATCAGGGTGGTTTGATCATCATATAATGATGATTTAAATATTTTTTTATGATGGGATGTAAAATGTTTAAGGAGTTAAATTTTTTTTATTTATGTTCAAATTATATATAGTTTAATAATTTATGAAATTTTTGGAATATTTAAACAATGAAAGTTTATAAACCATTAAATTTTGAAGGAGCGTCCTTGAAGACTATATAAAGAGTCTATGAACATGATACGGTTTGAACATGATTTTTATCATAGAAAATCTTCGGCCAAAGATCTATTTTTCTCCCATTTATCTTCCACCATTTAACCAAAGGTTCTAGTATGTCTTTTCTTGATAGGAGTACTTCCAAAGTGTTGAGAGATTCACACATCCCATGGATATCCTAGGAGAAAGAAGCTTATTGGTTACATCTTAATGATCCCGCTCAATCTCATATGGAGGAGCTTGGACAAAGAAGATCATCATAGAAAATAATATGTATTATTAGTATTTTTATTCATTTTTAATGAATGGATTAATCTTGGGAAAATCTAGTTTTTGTTTATTGCTTTCTATTATGTTCAAACAAGTGTTTCCCCATATAAAACACTTTAAAATTCATAAAAATTGAAATTTTCTACAACATATGTGAGATACTAAAGAAATTTTTAATTAATTATATCATGGGAGATTAGGGTTCCTATATCTCTTTTGGTTATTCCTAAATTTATATCATCTTATGAAATGATAAACCATTTAATTAATGAAACTAAAACTCTATTCTTGAATTTTTTTTCTCTACCAGGTGGATGATTAGTAATTTATGGGATCAAAAATATTTAAATGTTGTAATTAGTTATCAATTTGACTTATAAATTTAATGTGTTTCCACTAAAATCATTTATTTTTGATAAATATTCTCTAATGTAGAAATAATATAAAATTAATTCACATACTCAAAAATAGTTCGGTGTATTTTATCATTTACTACACAATAATGTTGTAACACTCAGCCCAAATCACTAGGTCTGAGCTAGAGTAACAAATGGACTCATGAGTTCCACCTTGTATGCAATAGGTTACTGACTAGTGGTGAGGTTATAAGTCATACAATGGTGATATTATACCCTCAATATTAGTAACTTTCAAAAAAAAAAATATTGGATACAAAAATAAATAAAAACAAAAAAAGTGGAAGCAATAGTTAAATGAAACCATATAAAAAACATCACATGATATAACATAATGTATACAGATCATCCATCTATAAATAATCAAAAGGATCCTCACAGGAGTTTGGTTATACATGTATTAAAAAAAAGAATAAAACTATAAAGAGGTGTAACTCCAAAATGACCCTAGTGTATGTCATAAAATCGCCTCTAAATATATCTAACTCCACCTTCTTAGTAGTTCATAATAGTTCATTAGACCATGGTTATATCCATAATAACAAATTATGCATGTGAACTAGGTTATTGTATAATAAGTGAGTAATAAACTGAGTAGGGAACCACCAATACATCCCTAGCATAAGTTCCATGGATATATAAGAGAAACTTCGCTGAATCAAATAAATAAAAAGGAATAATATGTCCACGTTGGGTCATCATGTGAGAATCATACGGCCATGAACCATGAACATACCTTCTTAATCTCTAATATGGAAGGAAATTTCAACTCATATCATAGGTAAAACACAAAAACATAACCTAAACCTTCTCACTCAAGGCACGGATCCACATTGAGTCCCACATAAAACCCCATATTGAGTCATGAAACACACCCTCTCACTCAAGGGAGGTCACACATCATGTCACACAACAAGACTCATACCACACCCTCTCACTCAGAGGATGTTACATATCGAGTTCCACATCAAGTCTAAGACCACACCCTCTCACTTATGGGAGGCCACATGTCATCATTTGGTACACATCCCTCTCACTCAGGGCAGCCTTATTACCCACAATCACATACCATCACATAATAATCCATTATCCTCTCAATCAATACATGGTATCACAATCATCAATCTATAATATATAATATGAAACAAAATAAAAATATCAAGTATTCATGAAATTCCATACTGTTACACACTAGTCCCAATAGAACTTCACATACATAAGGAACACATAAGGATAGCCTATATGTTGCACCAAACCCAACCCCTGTATAGTACTCATTCTAACCATGTTCATCCACCCAACCTTTTTAATTGAATTAATTCATCACTCATACCCATATAACAAACCACAAGGTCACTTAAGCCTCAATTGAGGTCGAACAACTCATACTAGGCCTAATTAACTCAAGTGCCTAGCCTTACCACAATCCATGGAACAAGGAGTTATTTCATAATACCTATTCCAATTCATGTCCATATACTCCCCAAGGGATAAATTACTCTAATTGAGACTTACATTGACACTTTTATATCAAAAGCATAAGATTTCAAGGAAACACACGGACCTACATATATGACCACCCATACAACCACATATAAATGTCTTAACATGGTAATAATTTATTACCTCAAGTTTAAGGTAGATCACTCATTGAAGGATTCCACACAATTCAATTCCAATCCAATAAATCCCTAATTACATACATTATCCCTTAAAATTATAGATTTCATATAGAAAATAAATAAATAGTGAGAGAAGGGAACAACTAGGGAATAGTTGGGGTTATCCTTATCAAACGGAATTCAGTGAAACAAATATAACTTCAAATAGAGGATTAAGGATATTTTAGGATACTAGGAATCCCTAGGAGGATCTAGAATAAATCTAAGGTTAAATGGGGTTTAAGGGAGTAGAGGAGAAATCACAAAAGGGGGTTTAAATGTAAATTTTAAAACAACCCCTAAAAAAGTCACCATGATCACATCAAGAACTTGGTCAACCTTTATCATATATCCAATTCTCCACTAGTCACTTAGTATATTCCCATATTTTTATGGTTAGGATCTAGGATCTACATGTCTACTACCCCATCCACAGAGTACCTCATACCCCTCTATAATAAATTCTATAAGGGTGGCCCCAATACCCTACTACAAACACCTCATGTCCCCTTATAACCCCCAAACATATCTTAAAATATCCAAAGATAAATGATTTAAAACTAAAAATGATCCAAAAATTAATACCTAAAATTTGAGGTTCATTATAAACTCCCCCTCTAAGTTATTCTCATCTGTCAAAAAGAATATTTAGGGACCCTCGACAAATAGAAATGTTTATTGAAAATTTATATCTTATTACCACTCCTAAATATCCTTTGAGATAAAATCATGTTTCCATAATACCCAGACAAGAGGAATTATCTTACCTTATAGTACCTTCTCACTCCATTACATGATATAAATCATATGCTCATAAAATGGTGCATCCACGTCCAACTCAACATAATCACTACCGATCACATGTTTTGGTTTTGCCCTATAATTTTAGAATTATTACATATGAAACACACCATGCATACCAAAATTTCATGGATTAATATCTAACTAGTAAGTCACATCCCTAATATTCATTACAATCTCAAATACACCATCAAACCATAGTTTGAGATTCCCATAATTCCTTAAAGATTGATACCCCAACTGAGGAAATTACCATAAGAATACCTAGTCTCCCATAGTGAAATCCAACCATTTTCACATTTAGTTAGAATATCACTATATGATATGAGTGGTAACGAACCAATTCTTAATCGTCTACACTCATTTAGTAGTCTTCTACACCAATATTGGCATGATAAATACTAACTCACCCACCTCTAACCAATATATCGGTTATCAGTGTGACCTATCATATAAATATTTGAATGGTACACTTTTGATCAAATACTAAAATATATAATTATATGAAAACTCTATCAAGGATAAAAGGTCATCCCATGATTTACTAAAATTTATCACACACACCATGATAATTTCCTATAATATATGGATTATCCTCTCAGATTTTCCATCTATCTATGAATGGTATGTGGTACTCAGTTTTGGTTAAAAGCCCATGTAATTATACAAGACCTACTATAATTTTAACCTAAAATGAACATCTATTACAACCAATAAGTTTGTTAGATTTTTTTAAAATAGTTGTTGGATGTTTGGAAATGGTTTTATCTGATAATAATTAAGTGTGTTGAAATTATTGAAAAATGAATAAAAATATAAATAAAGAAGACATTGAGTCTTAGATAAATGAATGAGAAATAATATGGGTTCTATACACATGGAATACACATTCTAAAGTTATAAATGATGCATGAAACTAGAATATATGATGTGATAGTTTTGGGAGGATCCTATCATAGTTTGAATGGTATCATTAAGGCCAAAGTAATAGAGGAAGACACCTTGATATCACTAAATATCAAAGAAATTTATTTGAACCATGGAATATAAATATTTTTTTAATGGGTACTCAAAAGTCATGATATAATAAGAAATGATGTTTATGTATTCAGTTTTTATAATTTTTTAATCTACTCAAGGGTTTTTGGAATCATTCAAATAATTATAGAAAAAGTTTTTATTTTTGTATAGGCCTGGTGAGTATGTGGAAAATCCATATATGCATTTGATATTATGTATGTATTATTGAATACATAATAAATTTGGAAGCTGATTAAAGGGGAAAAGTGGTAAATTCCATAAATTATTTGTATATAATAAAAGATCTATTTCATTTGTAATATGTTTGAAAGAGGGAGAAATGTTTAAGTCCTAGAGTTCCCTAAGTACATAATATATTTAGGAATTTGATATTTGGTAAAGTAATGAGGCTAAAACTGATACATAAGAATATTGAGGTGATACGCAATATGCTTCTAGATAATGATATGTGGAAAAGGTAAACCCTTCTCTATATATGTAAAAATAATAGATAGATATGTAACAAGATTTTTCTAGAGTATATAATTAAAAACTTTAAATGTTAATAAAAATATAATAAGTTTAGTTTCATACATAATAATTTGGGCAGTTTATAGGATGTTGGTATATATGTAAGAATATGCCTAATACATAACATGTTTTAAGATATTATGTAATATGTTTCACTTTACTTATAAAATAGTTTAAGGAAGATATTTGACTTTGGTGATTTCATGTTATTCTTAAATGTTTAAAATATCATTATTGGGGTTATTATCATGATTCAATAACTATTTGTTGTGTTAAATAATGAAGATGAATTTTTTATCTACTGTGAAGAATAAATCCATTCTATGAATATGAGTATGGAGAGATAAGATGAATTTTGTTATGGAGTTTAAGATGTAGTTTCACCATGAGGATATTTATACACTATAGTGCAACATAGATTAAAATATTCATTATTAATCATAATATATGATTGATAATGTATTCAAACATGACTATAATATGTTGCATGTTTTTTGGAATAATGAAGATCATGATTATTTTTAAAGGGATCACAAATGTTATGGAGATTTAAAAATAATAAATTTTCTGTGATTATTCCATAGTGTTTTCGTATTCTAAAATATATTAAAAATTTATTGTGGTATTATTAGATATGATGGACTAATAATGATGTAGTATTTCCATATTTTAAATATGGAAAAATGTATTTTGTGCTTATTTTCATGATTTTATAATAAGAGTAAGAGAAGAGGAAAAATAATTAGGGTGACTCTACAATCATTACTAAAATATATTTGGTTAGAAAAGTAAGAGAGGGAGTATAGAGTGATATTTAATGCACAATTTCCAATAAGAATGAATAATTGGAAAATTTCAATAAATTTGGTATATGAGAAGAAGAAGGTGTTGGTTAAACTGCTACATTCAGTTCAGAATAAGAAGAAGATAAATAAGAAATAGGATTTGTAATAAATTGTCATTTCTATATCAAATTCTTATAAATAATAACACTAGAGGGGTAGAATTTATTTCATAACTTAACTATAAATTGAATAAGAGGTGAAATATGATAATTACTACATGGGATTATTCTCATCCTTAAAAGTAAGTGTTATTGTTGTGTTCTTGTAGAATGTATCAGATTGACACACACTTTGAATGGTCTGTCTCATCATGACTTGAATAGGAGGTGTGCATCAAATGTATAATTTCATGAAAGAATCTAATAATATTTGAATATGAAAAATCATAATATCTTCTTTACTGATCATGGATATACCCACATGTCTATAAACTATTGAGTATTTTCCCAATGCAGTGTGAGAAGGAGAAGGGAAGGATGTGTGTCTTGGGTGAGGAGTGACCAAGCCAGAAATATTATAAGGAAGTAATCTTTGGTGTGGAGTGACCAAGTTGTAAATTTTATCCACCAAACTAATATAATAGTGTATTCTATTAGACTAGCATAATATTATGTGTATGATATTTGGATTATCCCTTAGTGATGATCCAAGTAAGATATTTTTATGTGCATGATTTACTTTCTCACATATTTTTGTGTGTTTCGGTGAGGTTGAATGGAAGATTAATCAAGATATAATTTGAACATATTTACTTATAACAAGGGAAGAATATCCTAAAAAAATATAATTTAGTGAAAGAACAGTTAAAATTTGGAAACATGATGATTTACCCCCTCTCCTCAGGGTCTCTTCGGTTCTAAAAAGTGGTATTATATCTAAAAAATTTTGACTTAGTGTCTAACCTATAAATATGTTTTGTAATTGTTTCACACATATCCAAAGATGGATCCTCTTATT
This sequence comes from Viscum album, assembly GCA_963277665.1. NCBI lineage: Eukaryota > Viridiplantae > Streptophyta > Magnoliopsida > Santalales > Viscaceae > Viscum > Viscum album. The sequence continues at coordinate 183,220,751 of OY728133.1, read as the reverse complement.
TTAATGGTATTTATTTTTATAGTTATAAAAAAGTATATGTTTTGGTTTCTATGGACTTTTGGTGTGAAGACATCATGAAGTATGTCCCACATGATACAGAATTAATAAATCATAATGAATGATAATATGATGCAGAGACATAGAAAATATTAAATAAATGCATCTTTAATGTGCAATAAAAGAAATCCAATCGTTGTTCTAGATCTTTTGATATTTTTTGTTGTTAGAAAATATATATGTAAAAAAATGGAAATAAAGGTGGTTGTGGTGTCTAACATAGGAGAACATTTCATTACTTGTTATGATGAGAAACTAATGATAAAATAAAGGTTTTTCTTATGGGAAAGGGAAATAATAATATAAATAAGAATATTTACATGATTATATACTCCCTAATTAAGGTTAACAATTTTGATTTGTTTGTTAAATATAAATATTACAATGTGTTGTAAATTTATCATAAATATAAAAAATCAAAATCACCTCTATATATTTATGGAAGTTTTAATTCTAATAATGACATGGAAACCACATAAAGTTTCCAATATAGAGTTTGTTCATACAGAAACCAAAATAATATCCAATACTTACAAGAAAAAGTGGATCAATGGGGAATCATGTGTTAGGTGGACTATTAGTTTGTTTAATTTTTATTAAAGGTGAAAAGAAGGTTGAGTAGAATGGATGTTTTCTTAAATTTAAAAAAAAAATTAGTGAAAAGATAAAGGGTCAAATTGATATACTTTAAAAAATCTTCATAATATATTGGAAATAAAATGGGTATAGAAAAATATTTGAAAGAGATAATTATCCATATCAATACATAACTTGAATATAGGATAAAATGGAATGGAATTTGGATCAAGGGTGGAGAATATAACTTCCCAACTAAGGTAAAAGGGTGTGAATATCAAGGATCTTAAGGAGAGGTTGAAAACCTCTTATAAAAAGAAAAATATTCCTCCCATATAAGCATCAACGAGTGGATAGGGAAAATATGAAAATATAGAATATTTAGATAAAAGAGATATTCTTGATAAATTTTGATTAAATAACTCTCAAAATAAGGTAGTTATAAAGTTATACTTCTATGGAAGATTGGGATATTCCATGAGTGTATTTTTATAATATCAAGGATCAATGGTGGAAGAAAACCTTTTTCACCAAAATATCAACTAAGGAAAGACAACATGAGTTATTAATTCAATAATAAATGTTTTATATGTTATGAAAATGGAAATTTTCTAGATATTATACAAATAGAGAAACTAATGATGTAATAATAGGTTCCTCCATTCATATTACATATAAGATTAGGATCTACACTAGAATAAAATCTATTGAGTAGTAAAATATGTTTGATTTCTTGGAGGGAAAACATTGAGCTCAACAAATGGTGAATCAAGCACCTAGGATGAAACAACCATAATAGACCTTTTATAAAGAAATAAAGTGTATTTGGAAGAGAAATAAGTAATATTCTCTAGTTTTGAGAAAATTTTATGGTTTTTAAAAGGAAAATTAAATATAAATAAATAAGTTTGAAGTAATATTGATTATAACGAAAAATAATCATGAGGCATACTTAAGTGGTTTCCTCTATACCACTACAAATAATGAGAAGAATATCAGTGTATTTTATTCTTTCATAGAGAAATAAACATGAAAAAAATGGAGGAAACCATGAATAAACAAAGGAGGAAACTTGTACAAGTGATAATAGTATCACAAAGAAGATCAAGAACTCTAAATATTTTATTCAAAATAAATTTTTCCCAAGTGTTATTATCTAAATAATAACCAATAATAAGGCTTTTGAGGAATTTTGTAACAAAGGGTTGTTCTACAAAGACCAACCACATTTTTATCCTTAATTATGTCGGATTTACCCCTCCCCCCATGTATTTCAATATTACTAACTCATCGATAAGTGGTGCATAAGTAAGGGGTAGATACAATACATGGGGTAGTGGTGCTAAAAGAAATTTTTTGATTATGGTGAAGTTATACATGTGGTTGAGTTGGTAGTTGAGAATGAATTGATATAAGAAGTGAAAGTGCTAGAAAAAAGTGCGAAAACTAGAAGAAAATAAATGTAGTCAGTGAAGTTAGAAACATTGTCATTATTATTTGGTATCAGGTATAAAAAAAACCCAAATGGTTTCAAGTCTTAATCAGACTCAAGAAGTGGTGATAGGTTAACATTTTTAATTTCAATGCTAAATTTTGAGAGTCATGTAGTGATAGATAAGTATCAGTGATGAAAAGTATGATTCGAATAAAAAATTTATGATAAATTCTCATATGATATAACCAGTTGTATCAAGAAAATTTTATTATTAATCAATTTATATCATACCTTATATTTAGTGGTGTTAGTAAATTATAGTGAATAATAAATATTAATGGTTAAAGTAGGAACATTAAATTATTTCATGTTTATTCATTAATATACAAAAAAATTGTATCACCTATTTATTTTTATAGGGTACCAAAAGCTCCTAGAAGAAAATATCATAAAAATAAAATGGTTTCCTTGAAATTAAGACCATATCAAACTTAGTACTAAGAACATAAAGTATTCATAGAGATGTGGTGTTGAAAATTCAAAGTATATTTGGCCTCATAATGAAAAGGTAAATCCTTGTGAACACTAATAAAAGGTGGTATCAGTGGTTTATTCATGACAAGTGGTATCATTTGGATTGTCATGATTTATTACTCACATAATTGGTGTCTTTATTAGTTATATACTTATAGTTTTTTTGTGAGTATTACTACATTTATAGGATGTATTGAATATTATAAAACTCAAACTATATGTTCTTATGAAATTTGGTGAGTGTCAAGGATATATTTTGGATGTTTGACTAAAACTATTATTACTTACACCAATATATAGAATATTAGCCTTATAGGATATTCTAATAACTTAAATTCAAAGTGATAAATCCACTCACTGAATTATTTAGAGGGAGTAAAACTAGAAAGGGTATGTAGTTTGGATTATAGATAAAAGGAATCTAGAGTTATTTTAGCTAAAAATTGGTATCCAATGAGTGAAATCACTAGTGGAAAAAAATCAAGGGCTTAATCAATAAGTGGTTGAGAAGGAACCTTATATCAATCAATGGTAAACATATCTATGGGTTTAAGATATAAGGTTTTATTTTAAATGGTATCATGTAGATTTTAAATAGGGTGTAGTTTTTTGAATAAGACATGGAATTACTATATCAAATAAACTTGAAAATAATTTCTCAATAAAGGAGGTCAATAAATTCTTTAAATATGAAGTTTAGAAGAATCAACTTACCCAATGAACATCTCAATAGATACCATGTAATATATTGAGAAAAATTTGTGTGGATTAAGGTGGATAAAGTAGAAATAATTACCCCTATGGAGTTCAAAGATATAGAGTGGGTGATATTTAAAAAAAATGGATAACTCAAAATGGGAAATAGATTGAAGGAAAAATCTAGATACAATAGACCCATTGTATCTTATTGAAAAAATGAGAGAATGTGAATAATTTTCCCTAAATGAATATCTTGTTTTTAGTAACTTAGAGTTATAAGGAGAATTATTATTTATGTAGGTGTTGTAAAAAAATACAAAGGGGGAATGTTGTAACCAATAGGTTTTTTATTGGATTTATTGAAAATAGATATTGGATGTATGGAAGTGGATGGATTTATTGAAAATAAGTAAGTGTGTTGGATTTTTTTACAAGTTCATGGAGAATGGATAGATAATACATGGAGTATTTTATGAAGGAATGAGAAAAAATATGGCTACTATATATATGGAATCAACATTCAAAATTTTTGGAGGCTATATGACATTAGAATACATGAATATTTTGGGGATAAGTCTGTCAAATATAGTAATGAATCATTGATGTTTGAGAAATGAATGAATACACTTTGATATCACTAGATTAAAGATATTTCTTTAGATCAAGGAACATAAATATTTCTTATGTATTACTCAAAATTCAAGAGAAAATAATAATTGGAATTAATGTATTCATTTTTTAAAAGGCTAAAATCAACTCAATGGTTTTAGGAATCATTCAAAAAAAAATTAAAAAGTTTTTTCATTCAGGATAGGTCTGTTTAGTATGTGTAAAAATACCTGTATGAATATGATATTATGGAATTATTCTTTAATGTGTAAGATATTGTGAAGCTGGTGAACAATAGAAAGTGGTAATGTTATGGAATTATCTATATATATAAGAAGATATATATTTTTTTATGATGTTTTAAAGAGTGAGAAATGTTTAATCCCTATATTCCCAAGAGTATGTAAGATATTCAAAAATTGTATATTTGGAAAGGGTATGAGGCCAACAGTGATATATAAGAAACATTAAGTGATACATGATATTCTTTAGGATGATTAAATGTGGTAGAAACAAACATTACCTATATATGTAAGATTCATATAAATGTATATAAGGTGTTGTTTCTAGAGTGTAGGATACTGAAAATTCAAAGTTACTAAATATGTAAGAAGTTAAATATAATATGTAATAAATTTTTCAGTATGTAATATATTATCTCATATATAATAATATAGTTGATACATAAGATATCGTGGGAGATTATGTAAGATACTTCACTTTAATTATGAAAGTTTATGAGGAATTTATTTAACTTTAATTTTGTCATGCTATTCTTCAATGTTTCAAATATCATGATTGAGTTTATTATCATGATTCAAGTTATTGGTTTAAATTTTAAATAATTAATATTAATTTATTATGCATTGAAAATAAGAATTCCATGTTGTGAAGCTAACTGTGGAGAGATAAGTCAAATCTAATTCTAGAGTATGAGATGTAGTTTCATTTTGAGGAGAGTTACATTCTACAGTTACACAAAGATAAAAAAAATATTATTAATTTTAATATATGATTGATAATGTAGTCAAACATTATTAAAATTTGTTTTAGATTTTATGGAAGAATAAATATCACAACTTTAATAAGCGGATCGCAAATATTATAGATATTTAAAAGGAAATAATTGTTTTTATTCTATGGTGTTTACATATTCTAAACTATGGGAAATATTTATTACAATATTTTTAGATAGTATGGATAGAGAATGGATGAATATTTCTATATTAAAAATATAGAAAAATTATTTATGTGTTTATTTATGTGATTTTATAAGAATAAAAGGTGAATAGGAAAAATAATTAGGGCATCTATCCTAATATAATTGAAATATAAATGTGTATAAAATAAGATATAGAGTCTATAATGACATTGAATACCCTATTTCCAAGAATAAGGAATAATTGGAACATATCGACACATATGGTGAAAATGAAGAATAAGGTTTTTTGCATACAACTACATCTATTTTAGAATAATAATAGGTATATAAAAGATGATACATTGTATATTATGACTAATATATTAGATTCTTGAAAAGAAGAGGGCCTGATAAGTATAAATTATTTCTTTCCTTATCTAGAAATGAAAGATGGAGTATAATTCCATTTTGGAGTTATTCTCATCTATAAGAAGATGTTTTTTGGTGTTTTTATGTAAAATACATTAAATTGACACTCACATTTAGTGGTCTGACTCATAAAGTAAAAAATAGGAGGATATTAGTGAGCATGGAAGTTCATCAGGGCATTTACTAAGATTTAAATATGCAAAATTTGAAGCTCTTCATTATTAATTATAGAGAGACCCATATTTCTATAAACTGTTGACAATATTTTTGAATTGGTGAAAAAGGAATAATATAAGGTAGTTCACCTTGGGTGAGGAGTGACTGGACCTAAAAAATTATAATGAATTGATCCTTGGTATGTAGTAACCATGAATAAATTTTTATCAATTGAACTAGTGTATTAGTTGATTCAAGTAAAATGGAACAATGTTGTGTGTATTCTCTTTGGATTGGACTTTAGTGGTAAACCAAGTAAAATATATATTTTTATATTCTCTATTTTTATATATAGTTGTGTGTGTGTTTTGGTGAAGTTGAGTAGAAGATTAATCAAAAAAACATGTTAAAAACAATTCCTTTTAACATGGGAATAAGATCCTAAAAAAAAGTTAATCGAGTGAAAGAAAATTTCAAATGGGGTGACACCCTAATCCCACCCACCCATAGTGTCTTGGGTTTTAACAACATCCTAATCCAATACTATGCTTTTAGGTACCCCATGAAGCTACAATACCTCCTATACATACAACTTTCCAATCTCATTTATCGATTGAGTCTCTAAAATGGGAAAGAAATGTGAAATATTCTTCATACAGTCCACTACTATCCATATGGAATCATGTTCCCTTTAATTCCAAGGTAGTCCCATGATGAATTCCATACTCACCTCATCCCACTTCCATACTAGTATGAGAAGGGGTTGAAATAACCCACCTAGCCATTGTCGATATGCCATTATCCTCTAATAGGTAAGGAAGTGAGAAATGAACCCTAAAGTATCCTTCCTCATACCTAGAAACCAGAAGTAAATCCTAATGTCATAATAAATATTAGTCATCCCTGGGTGCACCACCCAATGTGAGGCATGAGATCCCCTTATGAAGTCATATCTTATATAAGAAGATACCACCAACCTATCGTGAATATATATCACCCCATCCTCATCCTGACCCTGTCTTGGGACAAAATTATCTCCCATAAGTCATTCCCACATCATAAGATATCATGAGTCAAGATCCTAGATATACATTACCTAGTACACTAATAAATAGGTAATGACCAAAAAGGTATAGGTCATATCCTCTCATCCCCCTAACACATCATCCATCCAATCAGAAAGAAATTTCATCAACATCCACTTCTCATTATACATATTAATAACCTACTCTTGAGTCTTCTTTATAAGATAATATAAAAAAAATCCCACTTGATGGGAATATTCCATTTCAGAATAGAAAGTATATAATTACTCAACTCAATTCATCTACCATGAGTTCAAAACCTACAAGTAGAATATATAACTCTAGGTTTTTTTTCCTTGTAGATAAAAAATATCACTGAAGAGATAATAATGCTAAAAACTTAAGGCATGAACTATAGTAGCTAGATCCATGTCCTTGGTAGGGTATCTCCACTCATGTGGTTATAGTTGTAGAGACCCATAAGTGACCACCTAATCTCCCTATATCAAAACTAATATCTAACCAACCCCATAGGAATCATGGTATATAGTATAACCCTATCTCGTATCTAGTAAAATAATGACCAGAGTTTAATTTAACCTCGTTTTTATATATAACCCTCAGTTTGAGGTATACTGTTGTTTTACAATTTTTGTCTTATCTTTGAAGTATTTATGTTATCTTATGGGAGTGTGTGGAGGTGTAATAAGGGAAGAACCTGGAGTGGGTTGCAAGAAAATATTCAAGAATAATTTAGGCCATAAATATTTTTTTACTACATAAATTATTTTGGTTAGATGTTCAAAGCATAAAACCATTTACTCCAAAAATTGGTTATACATCATAAGATGGGTTTTTAAAAAAAATAACCAAGGTGATGAGTTTTTTAGCATAAGTGAACCTTGATGAATCTATGATGTAAATTATCAATTTATTCCATAAATAGTTAAGTCCCAATGATTTTTATTATATCCAGTGGTTATAAATCCATATACAATTCCTTTATTCAATATCTTGATATCTAGGCTTAACCTAGGTGATTTATGATGATCTTTGGTGTCTATAATCCTTTGGAAACAAATCCTTGAGCATTTCTTTGTGGAAATAAAATGTTAGGGTTTTATTATTATTTCTCATTTTGGGTCCCTTTGTGTTGTTTTGATCAGAACCATATATTAGTGTGTGATGTCAAGATCTATGGGTTTGGATTTTTAGTGATGATATCTTGTTGGGTTTTGAATGAGAAATGGAAGGAAGTGGTTGATCCACGAAATCATTTAAGATCCTTTGTACAAACAAAATTGGGGTAATTGACTTCTCTCCCACTCTACTATTATAGAACTTATTATCTTGAATCTTGATAAATTTTTCATGTGCTTTTATTGGAAATATCTAGAGTAGTTTATGTGGAAAACTATTATTTTAATTTGATTTCAAAAGGGTATTTTTAAAATATTCTTATGGGATAATTTAATTAAATGTTTTAAAGGGATTTGGTTTTCAAAATAAATGTTTTATGTGGAAAATTATTTTATGTGAATGATATTTTCAGAATACATGGTTTTGTGGGTTCATATTTCATTTTATGGGGCCATGTTGAAATAGAAATGGTGATCGGTTCCAACTGTAAAGGAACAACGGGATATCACCAAGTTTAAACATATTAAAATATGTGATTTCACTCTCAAGTGTTGGGATTGTCATTTGAAATGAATGTGTGTAAGGATATAGAACAAGGATTAGGTATGTTAAGTGGAAATTGAAAGAGAAATTGAACAGATTGATTTGGTTAAATTGATTTCTTTGACATTTTTCTTTTGATAAACTACTTTGATATTCTCACCCTCTATTTTATATATAATGTGTTAACTTGTTCTTGTTGTAGTGGCATGTGTGGGAATTTTTTAGGGAAATCCTATTGAGTGATATACTCACCCCCTACATAGGCACTTTGGTTCATTTACATATTTCATCTACATATATATAGGGAAGGTTCGTGTTTCATACATCTTTAGTAGTGATCCTTTACATCATGGTTTGGTTACTGAAGCTAGAGTTGGTGAGTGTATACATCTTGGTCTGGGATGGTGCCACTTTAGTGTTAATGTATTTCTATTTATACTCTTAGGCTTACTCTCTTATTTATTTTTCTATTCTACTCTAGTATTGTTCTTGTACTAGTATTTCATTAAATTATGTGGTTTATTCTCATGTATCATGTTTTTCATCTTGATTTTTATGTATTTCATGACAGGTTATATGAGTTATTAGGGAAAATAAACCCTAATTCCCTCTTAAGCCCTTGTAATTTATTATCATCCTTATGTATATTGGGGATGTCACCTAAGTTTAGTAGAATTTTTCATATTCTCAAGACAATGTGGAGGGTTGGGTGCTATAAATGGTATCAGTTTGTTCGGTCCTTAATTTGGGTTGGTAGAAAAAGATGGGACTGATGGAACATGAAATGTACAGCATAAATAAGACTTATAAAACATTTTTTATGCTTAAATTCAAGTTATCAAGGTTTCCAAGTATAAAATTTTTCTAATAAACTTCAAGGATTTTTTTCTTCTCATCATCGTGGGTTTAGATGATGAGTATTTCATATCATTCATTAGAATAGAGACTTCCCACAAGGGGTGTATTTTTCATCTGTCATTTGATGATTTTTAAAAAATGATTAAAATGGTTTATTTTTTAATAATGGTTAAATTGGTTATTGATCATGGTAATGATAAATTTTTTATAATGATTTGGAATTACTCAATTCTTCAGTTCTTAGATAGGGATATTTTAAATGGTTTATTATTCTGGAAATAGAAAATGGACCAGATAGACACTGTATAAACCAGTATGAAAAAACATCTGAAAATGTGGTTTCACCTTATCCACAGGTGAATCAAAAACTTGTACAGAGTATTTTGAAATAATTTCAAGATGTTGATTGAGGAAATTAAAATGATGAATTGAGGCAAGTGGATCATTTAGTGGAGTTTCAAAAAGAATAATCCACCTGTGTTTCGAGGGGTTTCTAAACCTAAAAAGAATAGGTGTGACTCAACTGAATAAATAAAATATTAAATTTTATTGGTAAACCAGTAGAGATAAAGATTATGTTTTCAACCTATATATTGGAATATATTTCATGACAATAGTGGGATTTAGCTATCCAAGCTAAATATGACCAAGGAATTATGTGGGAGTATTTTGAGGAATTTTTCAATAAAAATTCTATCCCCACATATTCAAAATAGAAAGAACAACATATTTCTTTAGCTTGAAGAAAGAAAACATCACTATGATAGATATTGCAGCTAAGTTTAGGAACTTAGTTCATTTCACCCTGGAATTATCTACTAGTGCATCCTTAAAGGTGCATATCATTGAGTTGGAATTGTGACCAGAGATTTAATCCAAGATAGTTATTCTCTATATTACATATTATATAGAGATGGTTAATAGGGAAACAATGGAAGAAATAGATCTTGTTGGGAATCCTGTGGGAGGTATTCTATTTGTTCCCATGGGGACAAGTTTCAAATCTAGTGTTATAAATAAGGTAAAGAGGGATGTCTACTCTCATAGAGGTTCTGCACCTCAAACTCAAACTACAGAATCAGTTAATTTTTCTACAAGATATGATGTTAAACCATGTTATTTTCAGTGCAGTTCACTAATGTAGAGGAAGAAAGAATGTAATACACCACTAAATAATTGTTTAAAATACATAAGAAAATGTAATATTAATGAGTATTGTCTTAAAATTTAGAGATCAATAGGTGGAACATGCTTGACTCAGCCTCATCTTGCATATGCTTGAATAGAATAGTCTCATCAGACTAGTTCACATCCACAAACACAGGTGAACCAGGATGTTTCCAAGAACAATTTGGTTATTCATTCAACAAATCAATAGAGAAGAAAGACCTATCTTGTGATATTTGATCAATATTTATATGGATAAGTAAAGGATATTTCAACCGATCATTTAGGTCCCTCTATGGTGATAGGTACCAATATTATAACTCCACTATTATTAATATCTTATTTGATACGGGCGCATCACATTATTTCATTGCTTCTTTTATAGTTAAAAAAATGGGATTACACATGAAAATGATGCCTCATATCATGAGTATCATGAAACCCCTTGAAAAATGGGATTGTATAGGATTTAAATTCCCATTATGTAACATTACCATTGATGAAATTTAGTTTCTATAGGATTTTATAGTCTGATAGATGGATAATTTTTATTTAATCTTTTGTACGGACTGGGTGGTGGAATTTAAATCCCATATTGACTGCTACACTTGGAAGGTGATGGTTACATCCTCAGATAGAGTCCTTCATATTTTCAAGGGTGGATTGGGATATAAATGTATTCATAACGGGACCATTAGTGGTAGTTGATAAAACCATCTCTATTCAGTTATCAGCAATCAACCTAATTACTACTTAGAAACAAGGAATGGGTATCGTCTTAAAATAGTGGATTGATACCCATATGTCTTTTCAAACAATTTCTTTGGGTTACCACCCTAAATAGAAATTGAATTTACTATTGATTTTCTCTTGATAAACAATCCCTATTTCACTACTATCTTACAAAATGGATCTAATTGAGTTGAGGGAATTAGAGACTTAACTAGAAGATTTGGAAAATAAAGGCATTATTAGACCTATTAAATCACCTTAGGTTACACCAGTTTTATTTGTAAAGAAGGAAGATGGTACTCTCCACTTATGTATTGATTATCATAAGTTGAATCTGGTAATGATTAAAAATCAGTATCCTCTTCCTTGAATAGATGATTTGTTTGATCAATTAAAGGGATCCAAGTGGTTCTATAAAATTTATCTATGCTTAGGATATCATCATTTTAGTGTTAGAAGATAGTATATCTTGAAAATAACATTTCTCATTCATTATAACCATTATGAATATTTAATCATTTTCTGATGAACACGCTAGCATTTTTCATGGATTTGATGAATTTTATCTTTTACAGGAACCTTGATGCCTTTGGTGTTGTATTTTTTGATGATATTCTGGTATATTTTAGAAATATGAATGACCATGAAGAGTAATTGTAAATTTCATTGATTATTTTTTGGAAACGTAATTTTTATTCTATGTTTTCTAAGTTTGACTTTTGGATCCAATAATTCCATTTCCTTGGGTATGTCATTTTTGAAGAAGGAATATATATTGACCCTGGAAACATATAAGAAGTAATCTCTTGGGAAACACTAAATAATATTTTTGAGGTACACAATTTTCTACAATTAGGAGGTTATTATCACCACTTTGTTAGGTATTTATTAAGATTGGCTTCTCACATGACTTCTCTAACAAGGAAACATGTTTCATTTGTATTGAATGATGAATTTTATAAATTATTTTTTGAACTTAAAACTTATCTCACCTTGGTTCACATTCTAATATTTTCATAACTAGGTAATAGTTATGTGGTATACTGTGATGCATTTGGATCCGATATTGGTTGTTTTATCATGCAGGGAGACCATGTTGTGTATTTTAGTTCAATTTAGTGGTGATTTCATGAGAAAAAATATCATACACATGACCTGTAATTATTTGTAGTTTTCTATTCCTTAAAATCATAGAGGTATTACCACTTTAATGAAAGTTTTACAATTTTAAATGATCATAAGAGTTTGAAATACATTTTTCTCAGAAAACTTGAACATGAGGCAATAAATATGTATGCAGTACCTTCAGATGTATGATTTCAACTTGGTATACACATCTGATAAAGGGAGTTTTGTAGCAGATGAATTAAGTCTGAAATAATATAGATAAGTGGTCTGATAATCTCAGGACCAATGGAAGTTGATTATAATTATCATTGATATGTATTTAGATTGGGTTTCATAGGGTGAGAATGTAGTTTTCTTTCTAGTAATTCTTATTCCAAACTTCATAATTTAGTAAAATAAGCTCAGAAACTATATCCTAATCGTATCACCATAAGATCAAACATAAATAGTGGGGATACTTTTGATGACTAGATAGAATATTAAAACTCATTGTTATGATTTTAGAGTCAAATTGTAGTTCCTTATTCTTTTTAGAAATAGATTCTTTCATTGTATCACTATTCGAAATGGGTTATTCATCTTGGTGTTCAAAAAATGTTCAAGCCGATGGCAATGCATTTTTTGTGGGAAGGTGTGAAATGTGAGATTGAAGACTATGTGATGAAATTTATAACATTTAAGTAGGTAAATTATGAAAATAAAAGATCATATGGTATGTTATATTCTATGATTATATGTGTATGGAAGTTGGATAAAATTTTATGGGTTTTCTCATAGTCCTATCGAGAATGTTACATAAACATGATGATATCTAGGTAGTAGTGGATCAAATTCATAATTCAACACGCTTTATCCCTATCAGAGAATCCAACATGGAAGAGGAATTTAAAAAATTGTATATCTGAGAAGTTTCCATGTTACATGGAGTTCCAACGTTGATTGTATCTAAAAGAGACCCTTATTTCACTTCTTGATTTTGGTGATTAGTACAATAGGATCTTGTAATTCAAATTAATATGATCGGAATATATCATCCAAATACAAATAGATAGCTGTAACACACTATTAAAACATTAGAATATATGTTCAGAGCATGCTTCATGTACTTTATAGGTTCATGGTAGGATCATATGCCTTTGGTCGAATTCGCATATAATAATAGTTATCAAGAGAAAATATAGATGGCCCCATTTGAGGATTTATATGGTCATCATTTTTATTATTCTTTATATTGGGCATAAATATAAGATATATCTTTTATTAGACCAATTATTATCCATGAAACTATGGAGAAATTATAAATGGTTAGGAAGTGGATGGCTACGATACGAAGAAAATATAAGTCGCATATAGATAATTGTCATTCAACTTTATATTTTGATGTAATTGGCCATTTATTCTTGAAAGTTACACTTAAACTTGGTCATAAGTAGTTTAATAAATAAGGGAAGCTTGCTCCATGGTATTTGGGACCATTCTAAGTTATAAAACATATTGTCACTATTGTGTATTAGTTAGCATTACCACCAAGATTTAGTCTTGTTCATAATTTCTTCCATGTTTCTCAACTAAAGAAATATTATCCCGATCCATGACATGTAATCAATTGGGATCATGTTACTCTTCATCTGGATGTGAATTTTATCTATGAACCAATATGGGTTCTAGATATAAAGAAAAAGACCCTTTGAGGGAGATTTATTTCCTTGGTGTGATTTTTATGGTATCATGGTTAGGTTCAAAAGGAAAATTGGGAATGGTAAAATTTTATGTAGAAGAAATGGATTTTCTTGTTCAAGGTAAATATTGATATATATCTTCCCAATGATGGAAATCCCAATGGTGGGTAGAATGTAACACCCCCAGTTTTAGGTATGTTTTTTCTTTATATTTTTTTTCTTGTCTTTGGGGTATTTAAGTTATCTTCTTGAATTTTTTAGAGGTTTAAGAATGGAAAAACATGGATTTGGCTATAGTAAAATATGCATGAACAATTTACACCATAAATTTTGGTTTTACAAAATAAATTATTTTGGATTGATGTTTAGGGAATAAAAAACATTTATTCCATAAAATAGTTTTATGTCGTAAGATGGGTCTTTTCCATAAAAGTAACCAAGGAGATGGTTTTTTCAACACAAGTGACCCTTGAGGAATTTATAACAAAAATTATCAATTTACACCATAGATAGTTAGGTCCCAGTGATTTTTATTATGAACAGTAGTTTTAAATCCTCATACGATTACTTTCTTATTTATATCAACTTTGAGGATTAACCTAGGTAATTTTTAGTGATCTTTGACATATATACTCCATTGTAAAAGAATCCTTGAGTGTTTTTTTGTGCAAATCAAAGGTTATAGTTTTTTTCTTCTTCTTTTTTGGATATCTTTATATTATCTTCATTATAACCATAGATTTTTGTGTGATAACAAAATCTATGGGTTTGTATTTGTGGTGATGTGATCTTATTCAGTTTTGATATAGAAATGGAATAAATAGGTTGATCAATGGAATCATTTATGATTCTTTTTGAAAATTAAATTGAGGTAGGTGACTTATCTCCCACTCTAAAGTTCTAAAACTTTTTTCCTTGAATCTTAATATATTTTTCGTATTCTTTTATTGGAAATATTTTTGAGTAGTTTTTTGTGTAAAATTCTTATTTTGATGTGATCTCAAAAGGGTAGTTTTTAAAGATGCTATGAAATGTTTTAATTAAATTTTTTCAAAGTATGTGGTTTTCAAAATAAATGTTTTCTATGGAAAAATATTTTATATGGATGTTGTTATTGGCATAAATGGTGACATGTGTTCATATTTCATTTTATGAGGGCTCATTGAAACAGAATTAGTGCTCGGTGCTGACTGGAAATGCACAAGGGTATATCACCTAGTGAAACCTTGGTGTAAGATGGATTTATACTCATGAGTTTTTATGTTTTCATTTGGAATGAATGTGTTTGTGTATATGGAACATGGATTGGGTATGCCAAGTGTAAAGTTAAAGATAAAGTGGAAGGATTGATTTGGTTAAAAACAATTCTTTAAATTTTTTATTTTGATAAAATGTTTTAATATTATCACCTTATTTTTTATATAAAATATTCTAACTTATTCTTGTCCTAGTGGTTTGTGTGGTAATTTTTTGGGTAAATCGTACTAAGTGATATACTCACCCCCTTCTCGGGCACTTTGGTGTGTATGAAAATGTCATATATTATGATATAGGGAAGGGTCGTGTTTTGTACTTCTCCAGGAGTGATCCTTAACTTCATGGTTTGGTTACTGAAGCTGGAGTTGGGGGTGTCTACATATTGTTCTAGGTTGGTTCCACTTTGTTTTTGATGTCTTTCTATTTGAAGTCTAAACCTTTATCTCTTATTTCTTTTTCCTCTATACTTTGGTATAGTTCTTGTACTGATATTTCATTTAGTTATGAGGTTAATTCTCATACATCATATAGTTTATCTTGATTATTATGTATTTATTGATTGGCTATATGAGTTATTGGGTAAAATTTTCCCCCAATTTCCTCTTAATCCCTTGTCATTTATTATCAGCCTTTGGTGTCTTTGGGATATCACCTAAGGTTAATATAATTTTTCTTCTTCTCAAGACAATGAGGATGGGAAGGGTGTTACACTTTAACTCTTATAAGGCCTCTTAATATTGGTCATTTTACTCTATTGAGATAAATTATTTTGATTGAATAAGTTTATATAGATTCTGGTTATCATCTTAAAAGAAATCATGGAGAATATTTAAGTGGATGTGATTATTGTGTTGTCTTTTTTATCGACACATAAATCATGTTCAAACTTAATGGTATGTTTTTTAAACTTATCTTAAAGTGTATAAAATGTGATATAACATTTTTTTCAACATTTTATTGAAGTTATAAGGTGTTTGAGATGTGTTTTTAAAAGTCCTTGGATGTTCTTGAGTTGGAATTATTACTTTCATTAACGTAAGTTAGTGATTCAAGCATTTGTGTAAAGGTAAATAGAGGATTGCATGACCTATGTAATGATATAATACCCATGAAAAGCTTGTATTTATGAAGAGAATATTGTATTAATGCATGTGTATTTTCGTGTTGTATACATATAGGTAAGTATAATAGGCACTATATGAAGGCTACTTGACCTGTCTTTATAAAGGTAAGTTATTAAAAAACTCAGCATGTAAATCTCAACCAGATTTCACATGGCAAACATAAGGGTAACTTGAATATTTTACAACAATATATGTTTAATACCCACACTATTTAAAGGTTATCTTAAAGTCACACTAGCTATATAATGGTAGTATATCCTTTATGTAAGGGTAACTCATAAATTCAATAGACTTGTTAAAGTTGATTTGAAGCTATCTAGGGGTAAATGTGAGTTGTGTAAAGGTACTTCATAGATGCATAATGATAATATACTATGAATAAAGGTAGAATATTTTATTTCAAGGTTAATAGATCTTCACATATTTATATACCACAATATATATTTGTTATGATCCATACAAAATTAAGAAGAATGGTATGAAGAGAGGTCTGGTGATGATTCAAAGCTAAATATTATTGTAAGAGAGATCATGGGATTCACATGGTAGGTTGAGCAATAATCAACATTGCATAGTAGTTAAAATGATCATGGTATATGTTCAATAGTTCAAGTAACCATAAGCTTCACATGGTAAGAAGATCAGTCATAAGGTCCAAATGGTAATATGATTGAACTTGGAAGGATAAATTTTTGTGGGATGATTTTTTCTGCAAATTAATAGTTCAAATGTTTCTAGGTTTGAAGAAAACTGAGATGGTTACTATATATACATGCAGTTACAAGCATTATTAATTAATAATAAAAGAATGACATTCTTATAGAAAGATTTTGTTATATAAATTAAGCATCCACATTTGTTATTATATTCATTTATATAGGTTTATACTATGTTATAAATGTATACAATTATCATATATAGAGAAGGAGATAAATTCATGATTGATTTAAGAGGAACAATTCCATGATTGAATAAGGGAGATGAATCTTCAAGGGTTTATGTTGTGAATGGTGAGTCCATGTAGTTACAGGTGATTATAAATATCAATAATAAATTAATTTAAATACATGAAATATGGAAGAAGTGTTGGTTATATTTTATAATGAGTAATAATTCTAATATTATTGTTGGTAATTATTACATGTGGTTATTCATCAATTATGAAGCAGAGAAGTGAGAGTTTTTAAATTCAAAGATCTAAGACTTTGGGAGAATTCAAATTCAAATTATTATAACTATATTTTTAGAGTTTAAATAACAATATAGAGGGAGTTAAATTGATAACATTACTCACATGGTATTTAGTAAATAATATTATCAATCAAGGATAAAAAATAATGCGTAGTGTTAATTGTGTATAATCCAATTAGGCAAGTTATTCATGAAGTTTTCATCTGGGAGAGAAAGAGGGTAGAATCCATTTCTTCCATTATTCTTTAATGGTTCTTATTCTTAATGGTGATGAAGTCGACATGTGAAGTTATTTCATGAAGCCTTGTGCATATGATTTGAATTGAATAGGATCTTAGCACACCCAATAACTGGATAATTATCTACAAGAGGAATATGTATTTGTTTTTACCCAAGTATTTAATATCATTATATTAGTTCATGATGAATTGACTATGTAAAATTCACACAAATAGTTGAGAGACTTGTAAATTGAGTTCTATAGATTTTTACTACTTGTATTGGTTTGTATAATTTTACTACTAGATCCTATGATTATGGGTTTTTCCAAATCATTCTAAGGACTAGTTACTTACACTGAGTAGGGAACCATGTAAATCACTTTTTTTATCTATGTTTTATTATGTGTATTAAAATATAAAATAATTTCATTTTAACAAGTGTTTAAGTTTGTTTAATGGTAAAAACTTAAAATTGATAAATCACTAATTCACTCCCCCCCCATTTATTTCACTAATCATATATATCTACACACTTAAATTTTACCCCTTATTTTTTATCTCTATCATTGTCACTACTAAGGAAGATAAATATTTAAATATCCACATATAATACCTATTCAATATAAGAAAAATCCTCATCTCAAAAAAAATCTTAGTTCAAGACCAAGGCATCATTTCTAGCAATTTCTTTGGATCAACAAAAGTCACTACCTCTGAAATCACAATCTTAAGAAACTGCACCTACTAGATCCAAAAAAGTGACACTTTGAGTTATTAGTATAAAATTTGTGTGCTTGAAAATTACTCAATAAAATCTCCATGTGATTTTAATGAAACTCATGGTTACATGGGTATACCAATATTTCGTCAACTAATACCATGATATAAGATTATAAGTAGGGATGAAAAATATGTTTCATGAGATCTATGATTGTCGGTGAATTCGTAAGACTAAATTTCATTACCATATACTCATATAACACATATTTTCTCCTAAATACCAACTTTGATATAACCTTTTACCTATCCCACAATTAATGATAGTCTAATAATATTTCAATATTTTAGAACCATCCAAAACCCCCTAACTGGTCAAATAGATAATTTATCTGAGGAAATAGATATATGATCTTCATTGTAACCTGATTCGTCTTTCAATTTTCCATGTAAAAACTAAGGATATCATCTAAAAACTTGAATAATGAAATAGTATCACCCTAAGGATAGATACTTGGATAAATAAATCCCTTAACCTCAAGGTTATATAGCTACAACTTCATATCTCTCAGTAATGTTAGTGTTACATGATAATAAGGTATCGATATGGGCTCTAAACCAAATATAACATCAATAGTGAACATAATATCATTATCAAGAGGTAATAATAATAATTAATCAAGGAAAAATCCTATAAATATTCCACCAATAGTGGAAAGTATCTAGAAATTTCACTGAATCTACTACTAGAACCATACCCACCACCTATGTTGTAATTGAACATATCTAGCTGAGGTCCAAGTCCCACCCTATCTACTTCCACATCCCATACTACCAAGAAAATTTACTCATTTATATATACCTACCTCTATTAGTATTTTATGTGATCCTAAAATCATTTCATCCAATCCATCTTTAAGATCAAATCAAAACTCATCATGTTAAGAATAATAAAATATCACAAGTTTTTGTAGCCCCCAACCACTATGGAACACGTTGGGAATCTCTAAGTGTGATTTATCTACATATTAATAGATTTATTAAAATCCAACATCCTAGGGAAGAGATCCACATACAACCCCAATATAGACATAAATCAAACATAGATAAAAGAATGAGACACTATTATATTGAAGAAAGAAACAAAAAGCAATGAATTAACCCAAATAACATGTTTTATGGTGAAAGGATCATCTACTATGTCAATCGGAACATATTATAAAGAATACATCCTACCTTTCATATATTTATATCCCTAACCCCGTGATCCTTGGCTCACAAAAGGAACCGACCCCTAATGTGCTTGTAGCTGCTTCTACCCCTAAGGCCCTCAATCAGATCTATTTACTAATATATCAGAAGAATACTTACTATCTATCTGATTCCCTCTTGAAAAAACTCTTAAATCTTGTGTCTATATTAAACCTCTTCCTAAACATAGTTGAGACATCCTCATACAGAATCACTATAGGTGACCTCACTCACCACATGTATGTTAATCCATCAGTGGACAAGTACATGTGATGTGAAAATAAAATGAACAAAACTAATACCATGTGATAGGAAAACATTGAGGAATATGATTGGAATCAGTGTCTCCTCCCTCTCTCCCTAGGGTTCTCCTCATTGAAAAGTTGGAGGGGGAGGTTTTTTGGGTCTTCACTAGTTCATTCCCCCTCCCCCTTCATCTTTTATCTTTGCCCCTTCCTCTCTTTTCCCTCTTTTTTTCACTCTCCTTGAGTCTGGGATCTCTCACTCTAGTTGCTTCTCATCAGTGCTCCATGGATGGGGTCATTTTCTTCTTTTAAGTGGTGTTGTTCTTCTTGGTGAAATCTCCACAGGGATTTTTTTTATGGTCCCAACAAATATTGTTTACTATTGAATCCCCTGGATGCTCCAACTCTCCTCTAACATTGAGTTCCTATGCACCTCTTTGATTTGTATCTGGATCGGGGATAAAAAAGTGATTTTTGGTTTCTTGGTTTGATGGTCAACAGTTTTATAGGAACTCATGAGTTTTCTTGCTCTTATTTTTTGGATTCTAGTTTTACTCATATTGATGATGTCATCATCTGGAACACTCATTCTCTCAAATCCCTACTCTGACCCCAAGTTCCTCTACTCCTATCCTAGTCAGATCTAGAGTGGTGGTAAGTAATAGGTTTTGGGATGTGGGATTTGGTAGCTGGAAGTGTTCCTTTCATGACTTGAGTCAATTTTCTCCTATGAAGATGATCTGGTTATCTTTCTCTTCGATAATGGTGACTTCATAGGTGGCAATAGCAATGAAATGGATATTTTTTTGGTTTTATTTATTATTTTGGTGTCTCTTACTCAAAGTCAATATTGAAGGTTTGTTTGTTTGTTTCTATAGGAAATAGATTTGTTTTCCCTTATTTAGTGAAGGTTTAAACTAGAAGGACAACCAAGGTTTCTGTTTCTATTATTGATGAGGTTATGAAGCTTTTGATATTCTGTTATGAATCATTTAGGGTAGAAAATATGGAGTTCTATAGTGGAAAAATGAAGAAAATGATGGTGAATTTATATGGTGAGGTTGAAAAGTTGAATGATTCTTCTGTGTTTTAATTTCTCTGGTCATCAGCTTGAATGGTGATGGGAGGCGATGGCGACGGTGGTGTACCCATGTTTATGATGGAAGATAACTGGCGATGTGACCCCAGATGATATGTGTGACTCATGGATCAAGGAATCGAGTTCAGTGTTTGTGATTTTAAATTTTAATAACGGTATTTTATAACTTTGGAATATTGCATGAGGTTTTTTTCTACCGCTCAACCTTAAATCAGCTATTTTGAAAATCAAAAAATAGAATTTTTATTTAGTCATTCCAAACTGATACCATATAATGGAAACTCCTCCTATGGGAGGGCGCAGTGATTGTAAGACCCCATGGTTTTCTAAAAATAAATTGAAATGCATGAATGTTTTTTTTAAGTAGGTATTTACAACTAGCCTTTAAACATAATTTTTCTTCTTCTATGTTTTAAATTTCAAAAAACGATTATCTATAATTGTGTTTAGCAAGTTATTTAGAGTCTGATGGAACCAACTTGTTTTTTTGGTGAATAGTAACATTCCGTTATGAATAGTAATATGAATAGTAATATGACCCTAATTAATATTTAATTTTATTATTATTTTATTTTCTTAAATATTTAAGATAATTACATCTTGGTTAATTTTTCGATGTGATATAAATGCAGTTGTAGATTTAGAATTGTTAATTTTTGAATTAATTATTTTTTTATTTAAAAATTAAATTAACAATATTGAGAAAATTATTTTCAAAAAATGGACTTCATTTTTTAATTCTACACGTCGAAAAATAGTAAGGGAAAATTCTTTGGATTTTTCTGAAATTCTAGAATCTTTGATGAATAGTGAAATATGGTAAAATATTGTATGTTCAAATTATCAGTAAAATACACTATTTATGACATCATAAGTGATGTAAGGCCACTTGTTTCAAACTCACATGCCATTATTACTATTTTTGGTCACATGAATTAAGATTATTCACAGTCTGGAGAAAAAATATTATAATAATGATTAAAATAATGAAAAATAACCCCTCTCATCCACTATAAATACCACCATCATTCCCCTCTTACTCCCACACCTCTAAAACCTTTATAATTACCTAAGTTCTGCCTAATAATCCCCCCAAGGCTCTTCCCCATTTACTAGATCTTTTTTTCTCACCAAAAGTCCAAAAACAAAGGCCTTAAGAAGGATATCAAGGAGAAGAGATCAAGAGGTAAACATCATCTTTTATTTTCTTTCTTTTCTTTCATTTTATGTTATTATTTTTCATTACCTTTGTATTATGTTGGGATAATTCATTAAATATCCCCCTTACTTACAATATTATGTAAGAGTGATGAGATACTCCCTTTCTCTCATCAAACTATTTTATGAAATTTTAAGTGATGTCGTTACTCTGCCGATTTTTTGTGATAGATTTCTCTTTTTTTCAGTTTCTTTATTTTCTTCTTATTTCCTCACCTTATCTTATCCAATAGGCCTTAAAGATCCATAAATATTGTATA
Source organism: Viscum album (assembly GCA_963277665.1). NCBI lineage: Eukaryota > Viridiplantae > Streptophyta > Magnoliopsida > Santalales > Viscaceae > Viscum > Viscum album. The sequence continues at coordinate 183,198,260 of OY728133.1, read as the reverse complement.
TTATGTTTATTCTCTTGTTCAAATAAAATTCCTCATCAATCTTCTTCTCTTATCTCACTTATTCAAGGAATCAAAACACCATCCGTGATGTGTCGATTTACCGACATCATGGGTGATGTGATTTCAAATTATTTTACTTCCCTCAAGACTGGTTAGGAAACCATTTTAATGGTTGAAAAAGGTTATAATATATGTATTATTTCCCATCCATGGTTCTGTAATTATTTTGTACACATGGTTTTAATTTATAAAACAAAATGAGGTCGTTATTATCAAAGAACCACTAAAATGATCTAAACGAACACCATTAATGTTTTAACTCATGAATCATCCCCATAAAAAAACTAAAAATGATAAATGGTATACTTTATGGTACTGGAAATATATAAATACCATTCTATTTCAATTCTATATTTTCACATCCAATTGACAAGAACATCCATCGTGAACCAATCATTGAAATCATGTAAATAATTCACCCAAAACAGTGCAGGGAACAAAATACTAATAATTAAAGGGTGAAATGATGTAATGAAATGATCATATAAGTTATTATAACGATGGATATGTTTCATTAAGATATTAATAACACTCTTTTAACCATTATATAGAAGTTTTAAATGAGTTTTAAGTAATACAAACCGGAGGTAATGGAAATCTTAACCAGATTTCCATTCTTTGGGTTAACAATCTACTTCATTATTTTTGTTGTGTTAAAAATGTTTTTGTGATGAATTATGTTTATATTATGTTTAATTATATGTATTTATAGTTTATATACATATTACATCCACTCATTTCATTCTCACTTGAATTATATGATATATATAGGGGGCTTTTCTTTTAAAATTTTGTTTTATGAAATTCAAAAGAAATGTTTTTATGCAATTATTCATATTGTATGATTATGTTCTAGTTATTGGGTATTGTTTATGATGAATGGTGGGACCTATATCTCCTTCCAATTCATTGGGTATGTGTAAGTTAGAGGTCAGCCATATGGTTACTCCAAGTGTAACTGCGATGGTTACACAAATTGTAAGGTAGTCGTGAGGGTTACAAATTATAAGGTAGCCGAGATGGTTACAAGATTATATAAGTAATGCCACAAGATTCCTTTATGATTCTATTTATTTTCTTATGTTTTTTTAGATCTTTTTTAAATCTCATGTTTCACAAATTATGTATATAAGGGTGACAAGTATGTATTTTGAAAATGATTTCATACATTACAAGTTTTGTCTTACTTCTAAGTGTGTCAACAACTTGAAGAAGGATAAAAGAGGTGGGAATATTTTCATTAAACTTGACATCAGAAAAGTGTTAGACACCATTTATTGGAGCTTTATCTTCAAGTTTCTTCAATGTTTAGGTTTTAGTGACACTTTTATCATTATAATCAAAACTTTGTTTAACTCTGATTCTATCTCCATTTTGATCAACGGCTCTCCCAAAGGCTACTTTAAATGCACAAAAGGTGTTATAAAAGGTGGCACCCTCTCTTACATTCTATTCTCAGTAGCATAGGACTATCTTAGTCATCTGATCACCTGTCCTGTGGAATAGAATAAACTGAAACTCATCCATGTCTTTAGGAATGTAAATGCTCCTACACATATTTTGTATGTAGATGACATCATCCTTTTCCTTCAAGGAGACAAAAGAAACATTATCAACCTCAAAACTACTCTCTCACGCTATGAAGAGGTCTCTGGTCAAATAATTAGTCAGAAAAAATCTTTCATATTCTTTGGGAAGAACTTTCCTACCATTAGAAAATGTAATATTATCAGTGACCTAGGTTTGAAATAAGGTACGATCCCTTTCACTTATCTCGGTGTCCCCATATTTTGGGGCAGACCCAAGGCTTCCCACTTTGTGCCTATTGTTGACCAAGTTCTAAACCATTTAACTTCCTGGAAAGGAAAATCTCTCTCTATGGCTAGTAGGACTTGTCTTGTAAAATCCGCCATTGTCTTCAAGATGTTCTACTCCATAATGGTCTATAAATTGCATGTTGGACTTATCAAAAAGATGAACACCATTATTAAGAATTTCATCTGGACTGGCAGTATTCTTGAAATAAAGCTTGTGACTATTCCCTGGTCAACTTTCTGCAATCCCATTGAGAAAGGTGGTATAGGCATTAAAATTTTAAAATACTTTAATGAATCCTTCAAGATAGGCTCACTTGGAACCTTTTTCACAGTACTTCAGAAGCAATTACCTTCCTCAAAAATATGTTCCATGATAAAATTAAGAAGGGTAATTTGAATTTTATTAACTCCTCCATTTGGACCTCCATAAAACATTCTTTCTTTATCATCATGAATAATTCTTGATGGATGGTCTCCAGATAATCCTCCATGAAATTCTGTTTGGATAACTGGGTGGGCACGCCTTTAATTTCTATGATATTTCCCAATCAGACCCCTGAGAATATTAACTGCTCTATTAGAGAAACCTTAAACTCTCAAATTGACCAACTCCCTGGTATTATTATGAATATCATTGAAAATTACTCTTTCACTCACACTAATGATTTCTTAATTTGGGATCCTGCTCACAACAGTCTGTTAAACTCCAAAAAAATCTATCATCATTGGTTCTCTAACTCTAATAATGATTATAGTTGGTTAAAACATATCAAAAAGCCTTAGATAAAACCTTCTAGATTCAATCCCATCTGGCGTATTTCTCATAATAGATTTCCCATAGATATTTTCCTTCAATCTTTTGGAATTCACCTCTGCTATAAATTCAATTTTTGTAATCAACATAGAGAAGATACCAACCACCTCTTTATTTCTTTCACTACTGCTTCTGCTATTTGGAAATATATTCTTGACAATTTTTACTAAATATGGTTAAATTTTGACTCCATCAAAGTTCAACTAAAGAAGTGTGCAGAAATGGAGGCCTCTCAATAAATCAAGAACATTTTCCTAGATACAGTTTCTGAGCTCTACCATGTGATCTGGTATGATCGGAATGCAATTATTCATAATAATTACTCATAAAATCAAAATGCAGGTCAGATGCGGATCCTCACTGCCATACATGAAGCTTCTCTAATGAAAAAGGGACATTGCCACAACACTGTTCATGACTTAAGAATCTTGTGACATCTTTAGATTAATAGAAATTTATGTCTACCTCGCAGCACTCTAGAGGTGTTCTGGCGAGCTCCTCTTCCTAGATGGATCAAAATCAATATTGATGGAACCTCAAAAGGCAATCTGGGACCTGTGGGATGTGGTGATATCTTCAAGAATCATCTCAGTCAGATCCTTGCTTGCTTCATGGGTAGTTGTGGCATTTCCACCTCTGTTGAATCTAATATGATTATCTTAATTCATGATATCACCTTCACAAAGCTCTTTGGTTGTAATGATCTCTGGATCGAAAGCGACTCAACGACCATCGTGCAAGTGATTTGGAATGTCATTATTCATCTTGCTTGGTCGATTACTATTCGTTAGATAGAATGCACTCGTTTACTTATAGATCTCAACTATATCATCACTCATGTTTATCAAGAAGCAAATATGGTTTCTGATGGCCTGGACAACATGGGAGTAAATCAAGAAATTACCTAGTTTGAAGACCTCCCCGTTGATCTTATTTCCTTACATGAAAAATTTTGTAATATGATCCCATACTTTAGACTCTTGTAAAATTTCTTTTGATTTTATTTATTCTTTTCTTTCTCACTCAAAAAATACGTTACAAGTGTTCATGGACTAATGTGTTCTTTCCTTCTTTTTATATCCCTTATTGAGTTTTTGTGCTCAACCCAAGTTTTTAAATTATTTTCATAGGTTATAAGGATGTGTAAGTCAAAGAAGAAAGCCAAGTTAAATGTTTGAAGAGTTTTCAAATAAATCATGCTTTATTTGAAATGATTTATATTTTTCAAGAAATTAATACTGTTTTTATATTATCCACTCTGTAATAAATTATAATGTTATGAATGTATTATGTCCCAATTCTCTAAAACTATAAACTTGAAAAGATACTCAATGTGAAAGGAAGTGATATCTTGACTATATTCAACATTGTGTAATGTAATAATCCCGGGTCCTTATAGTTGGTATTAGAGGATGGTTCAGATAACTTTAGGGGTTAGGAATATGTTAAAAGAATACCATAAATGATTTTTAATCTATGATTAATTTTAAATGTTATAGAATTTAAATATTACCATGTTTCTTCATCTAATATATGCTTTTTCAGAATGGTTGTCCGCAAAATAAACAGGGAAGCAAAAGAAGAGAGGCACTGACAGAATGACATCCTTATGAATCTATATCACGGAATGGTAGGGATTGGAACCAAGTAGTTTGTGATAGTAATGGATCGGCTAATGCAAGAAATAAATGGTGGTGTAATCCATGCAAGAGAATGACTAGAGGTACTACAATGAAACACGAAAATAGTGTAACATTTTATGAGACAACACCCTCATACTTTAAATTAATCCTCTGACCCAGTAGTGAATAAATGATGGATTAAATCCCTTGAAAAGATATTCGATGTTATGGGATGTTTGTATAATAAAAAGGTAAGTATTTACATTTATCGTTCTGAAGGTGAAGCTAATCAGTGGTGTTCAATTGTAAAGAATATTAGGGATAGAGAGGATATTTATTCCTTAGAGTGGGATGGATTTAAAAGTCTTTTCCTTGAAAAATATTTTCCTAAGGTGGTGTGACTTAGGATGGAGAATAAATTCCTTGAATTAAAACAGAACGAGGAAGATTTAGTGGTTTTGTATGATGTGAACTTCACCCGACTAGCGAGGTATGATCCAAATCTTATTATGGGTCTTAATAGAAAAATAAACCATTTTTACTCAGGACTGAAGCCAAGGTATCGAAGAGTGTTGGCCTCCTGTGAATTCAAAAGTTACGAGAAACTTGTCTGATGGATGAGAGGGTAGAGATGGAGTTTTATGATCATTATGTTTATTTTGGAAACAAGGATAATAATAGTTCAACATGGAAAGTGATGGGTAAGAATCAACAAAATAAATCTGATGGTAAGAAAATCCAGTTTCCATTTGTGAAAAGTGTGGCAAGAAGAACCCTGTAGAATGTCTTAGCAAAACTGAAAACTGTTTTAAATTTGGTAATTTTGGACATATGGCATGAGATTGTAAGGAAAATTATCCTGAGACTAATACTGATAAGAAAACTATAAAGTGTTTTAAATGTTGTGAGATGGTTCATTATGAAAATGTTTTTCCAAAGAGAGATCTGAGTGATGCAAAGAAGCCAAAATATAAGCAGAAAGGTGTAGTGAGATCCTTTGTGACTATGTTAGTAGATTTCAGGCCATCCAATGAAGTTGTATCAGGTACTTTGTTTGTTTACTCAGATTTTTCTAAAGTTTTGTTTGATACAGGGTCTACACATTCCTTCATCTTTGATAAATTTTTGGGTAAATTGGAAATATCACCTCAACAAATGAAACCAAAACTTGTTGTTAAAACATCAAGGGGGAGTATTATAGCAAAGAGGAATTATAAGAATCTTTATATTGTGGTATGTGGAAATAATTCACCTACAAACCTTTTTGTTTTACCCTTAGTTTAGTTTGATGTTATTCTGGGAATGGATTGGATTTCTGTTTATCATGCTAAGATTGACTATAGAGCTAAAGAAGCTGTTTTTTAGAAATAGTTTCAGTTTGTATATAAGAATGATCCCATACAATTGATAACATATCAGGAAGCTGAGAAACTGCTAAAAGATGGAAATGAAAGCTATCTTGCTCATATTGTTGAAAACAAGGGGAATGTTCAGATTAATGTGTGATAGTGGTAAATAAATACCTTGATATTTTTTCTGATGAGTTACTCGGTGTTATACCTAATCAGGAAGTCGAATTCACAATCTACTTAGTCATTGATGCTAAGACAATTTCAAAAACCCCATATCTTATGGCTCAAATAGAACTTCTTGATTTGAAAAATTAGTTGCAGGATTTGCTTGATAAAGTGTTCATTCATCCTAGAACTTCACCATGGGGTGCTCCTTTTTTGTTTGTTAAAAAGAAAGACAGTTCCATGAGACTATGAATTTATTATAGAGCTTTTAATAGCATCACTGTTAAAAACAAGTATCATTTGCCTTATATCGATGAATTTTTTTATCATATCTAGGGAACTTAGTACTTTTATATGATTGAATTGAGATCCAGATACCATTAGCTGAAGGTGAAGGAGGATGACATCCCAAAAACAACCTTTCATACTAGATATGGGCATTATAAATTTGTTTTTATGTCATTTGGATTAACTAATTAACCTACTATATTCATGAATCTTATGAATAGAATATTTCATGAGTTCTTGGATAAGTTTGTGGTTGTGTTTACTGATGACATTCTAGTATTCTCTAATAATGAAGAGGAGTATGAAAAACATCTAAGGGTTGTTTTATAAACCTTAAATGAAAAGAAACTATATGGAAAATTCAGTAAGTGTGATTTTTGGTTACAACAGATTTCTTTTCTTGGGAACATTGAAAATAAGAATGGAATAACAGTTGATCCTACCAAAACAAGAGTGGTTGATGAATGTCCAAGACCCACAAATTTTATATAGATTCATAGTTTTATTGGATTAGTGGGTTATTACTGATAGTTTGTTAAAAACTTTGCATAGTTATCTATCCCACTAACCAAGTTAACGCAAAAATGGGTTAAATTTATTTGGACAGAAGAATGTGATGTTTGTTTTTAGGAACTGAATAAGAGTTTGGTGAATCCTCTAGTTTTGGCCTTGCCTTCCCAAATTGGTGAGTTTTTCATCTATAGTGATTCTTTGTTGAAGGGGCTTGGTTGTGTTTTGATGTATAATGATCAGGTAATTGTGTATGATTCAAGAAAACTTAAACCTCATGAGTTAAATTATCCCACACATGATTTGGAATTGGCATCTGTGGTTTTTTCTTTGAAAATTTGGAGTCATCATTTATACAGAGCCAAATGTCAAATATATACTGACCAGAAAAGTGTGAAGTATATATTCACTTAGAAGGAATTAAACACGAGGTAGAAAAGATGGCTTTAACTAATAAAGGATTATGATTGCACGATTAATTACCATCCAGGAAAAGAAAACAAAGTGGAAGATACCTTGAGTCGAAAACATCATGCATCATTAACCATGTTACGTTTAGAACATGATCCATTGATTAATGATTTGATGAATTTTGGCTTAGAATTTATTAGTGTAGGGAAGACATCTATTTTGTTTTAGTTTTCAGTGCAGTCATCATTATCAGATATAATTAAGCGATCACAAAAGGAAGACCATGAGCTACAGAAAAAGGAAGAATTGGTTGAAATGGGTAAGCTTCCAGAATTTAACATTGATAAAGATTGTGTTTTAAGATTTGTAAAAAGGTTGTGTGTGCCTTGTGATTCCCAGTTGAAGAAATATTTGTTGTTTAAAGCTCATGGTTCTCCATTTTCAGTTCATCCTGGTAGTACTAATATGTACAGAGACCTTCGGAAGTATTACTAGTGGGAAGGAATGAAAAGGGGTATTGTTGATTTTACCAAGAAATTCTTGACATGTCAATAGGTTAAAGTAGAGTGGAAGTTACCGAAGGGGATGCTTCAGCCTTTACCAGTTCCAAAGTGTAAATGGGAAAATATATCCTTGGGCTTCATGGTGGGACTACCTAAGACATCTCGAGGTAACAATGTGATTTTAGTTATTGTTGATCGGCTGACAAAATCTATACATTTTATTTATATTCAATATACAATGTATTTAGATCAGATTTCTCGACTATACCTCAAGGAGATTTTTAGGTTACATGGATTTTCTCTTTCCATTGTATCTGACTGGGATCCCAGGTTCACTTATAACTTTTGGAAGGGCCTTCATAAGTCGTTGGGAACAATATTAAATTTCAGTATAGCTTTTAATCCTCAATTAGATGGGCAGTCAGAATGAACGATTCAGACATTGGAGGATATGATTCAAGCTTATTCAATGGACTATTAGGGAAGTTGGGATCATCATCTTTCTTTAGTTGAGTTTTCTTATGATAACAGTTTTCATTCCAGTATACAGATGGCACCTTTTGAGGCATTGTATGGGAAGCGGTGTCAAACTCCAGCGTTTTGGGATGAATTCATTGAAAGAAAGTTTATAGGGCTAGAATTAGTAGAGTAAATGGATAAGAAAGTGAAGATGACCCAGCAGCATATGAGGAAAACTTAAAGTAGTCAGAAAAGTTATGAAGATAACAAAAGGAAAGTCTTCTCTCTCGAGGTAGGTGACCATGTTTTCCTTGAAATATCTCTATGGAAAAGTGTGATGCGTTTTGGTAGGAAATGGAAGTTAAACCCTCAGTTCATCGGGCCTTTTGAAATCATGGAGAAAGTTAGACCAGTTTCATATTGAGTAGATTTTCCTCTGAGTTTGTCTCAGGTACACAATGGTTTTCATGTTTCAATGTCGAGAAAGTATGTTCCAGCTTCAACTCATGTCTTGAGCCCAGAAGTAGTTTAGTTGGAAGAGAACCTTTCTTATGAAGAGAAACTAGTTAAGATTCTTGATCAAAGAGAACAAGTATTTCAGAATAAGTTAATCCACCAATTAAAGGTTTTGTGGAGAAACCACATGGTAGAAGAATCAACTTGGGAGTCTGAAAATGCTTTGAGGGAAAGGTACCCTCACTTGTTTAATAAGTAAATAAAATTGTGAGGATGTAATTTTCAGAAGGTGGGGAGAATATAACACCCCAAGGTTTTCTAAAAAAAATTGAAATGCATGAAAGTTTGTTTTAAGTAGATATTTACAACTATCCTTTAAACAATATTTTGTTGCTTCTATGTTTTGAATTTTGAAAAATGGACATCTATAATTGTGTTCAGTAAGTTATTTGGAGTCTGATGGAACCAGCTTGTTTTTTTGGTGAATAGTAACATACCCTTATGAATAGTAATATGAATACTTATATGACCGTAATGAATAGTAAATTTTATTATTATTTTATTTTATTAAGGCTTTAAGATAATGACATCTTTGTTAATTTTTCAATGTGATATAAAAGTCATTGTAGATTTTAATTTGTTAATTTTTGAATTAAGTATGCTTTTACTTAAAAATTAAATTAATAATATTTATAAAATTATTTTCAAAAAATGGAATTAATTTTTTAATTTTACACATCAAAAAATGGTAATGGTGAATTTTGGGTATTTTTCTGAAATCCTTGAATTTTTGATGAATAGTGAAATACGGTAAAATATCGTATATTCAAATTATTAGTAAAATAAACTATTTATGAAATCATATGTGATGTAAGAACACTTGGTTACATGCCATTATTACTATTTGGGGTCCCACGAATTAATATTATTCATACTCTTTAGAAACAATATTATAATAATGATTAAAATAATGAAAAATACCCACTCTCCTCCACTATAAATACCACCCTCATTCCCCTCTTCCTCCAAAAACACTCAAGCCTTTATCCTTAACTAAGTTCTGACTAATACTCCTCACAAGGCTCTTCCCCACTTCCTAGAGTGTAACACCCCGAGCTTCCACGATACGCCTCTCTTTCAATAATGCAATAGCTTGCATTGTACGCAAGTTCGAGTTCTAAAACACCGTGACTAATCAAAGTAGCTGTAATGAATAGTAATAACCACTTTTTAAAATTATAGAAATTTTATATTTCAAAATGGACTTCATTTTTGTATTCGTAATATCGAAATTAGCCTATGTTGATTTTTTGGTATTTTTCTGAGAACTTCTAATTTTTTATGAATAGTGAAAATTACTTAAAAACAACTTTTTTAATCAAAATAATTTATAGTGATAAATTATACTATTTAGTGGTTTTAAAGTATAATTAGAATATATTTTTACCATTTTATCCAATGGTGGTCATTATAATTAATTTAACATTGAAATTGGACATAAACAATTGCCAATCTTTTGATATAAATTGTTTCTTAAAAACACGCTATTTGTTGTAACAGCGGGAATTAATAATAAAATTAATTAATGCAACTTATATGTTTGGAATTTTTTAAAATAGACATCATTTTTGAATTCGGAATATCAATTATAGCTTAGGGTGAAATTTTGGCTTTGTTCTGAAAAACTTCAATTTTTGATGAATAGTGAAACCACTAAGTGGTAGTTAAATAACTGATTTTTCATTTAAATGAAATATTACCACTTCTGTGATTTGATTTTCAAAAATCCGACATACATGGTTGTCATTAAGAAGTAAAATGTGGTTCAATGAGATTAAAATAATTTTTGGTGAATAGTAACTTTTAAGTTCTTAATCGCGATTAGAGGTAATTAGTGTAGTTTAAGGTAAAAATAATGTTTTAATAACATGAGATGGGCATGAAACTTGTCCTACTCCTATTGGATGAGTCATGGCCGACCAAGACAGCCCATGGGTCAACTTGGGGACCCCATGGAGCCACTTTAGTTGGAAAATGACATTAATATATATTTATTTAATGTTAAAATTAAATTGACACAAACATGAGTTGTTTTACTAAAACAGTTTTTAAGTGGGGTTACACAAGTCCAAATTTTGACTATAAATATTCATTAGAAAGATAAAAATATTTCCTACATCATAGTAGTTTTTTTATAATTTTTATACATTAAATAAATTAAATTATTTATGACATCATTATGATGCAGCGATGACCTCATTATTTGACGATTTAAATAAAATGAGAAGATAATGAAAAATCCAAGGATTACACTTGTCCAAAGCCTATTGGATGAAGAGATTTCGAACCCTTATCACCTTAGCCACTAATTATATATGTTTGGGACCATTAGAATCCGAAAAAGCATTGTGTAATAATGTAACATTTCAATCTTTCCAAAAGAGCCCCTCCTCTCCACTTATAAAAGGCCCCCACCTCTCCCACCTCATTTACACTTTCAAGCCATTTGGCTCGGCCAAACTCTGCCCAAATACTCCCCCAACTTCCCCCTATTACTCCTAGAAGCCTCACTTTGGGAAGAACTCTTCCCAAGGAAGCCTTTGGCTCAAATCAAAATGAGTTATCCGATTTTGAGGTAATGTCTTCTCTAATGTTGTTTTGTTTTATTTTTCTTCTGCAACCCCCTAAACTCTTTTTATTCATTTCTTTTGTAACAACACCAGTATCCTCAATATACTAGGATGTTGTTATAAGAATGATTCTAGCTACACTTACACACACCTACATCTAATGGTTAAATAACATACGGTTTCTGTGGATGGCGAATTTCTGCCTCACGAAACGATGATTGTTCAACACTCATATAACACCTTCAAAGGTGGCCATTAAGATGTAACTATTTTTATATATGATATATAATATGTTTATGTTTTACTTATGCTTCTTTATTCCTCATTTATGGCATACTTTATGATTTCCATTATGGGTAAAACGCGATAATTTCATTTTAGGAAGTGCGGACTACCGCCCCCTCAAAGTGATTTGAATCGTTAATGCCATATGTGGGATGTATAAAGGATGGAGTAAATGGTATTATACACTATATTATACTGGAATTATATTATACATTTATATCATTATGATTTCATTCCATTAAATATTAAATTGAAATGAAAGTAGCGTTCATGCGTACGTACGGCTTACCGTCTCCATGAACGGTGCATTTCATTTCTTACCTCTAAATGTTACGTAATATTATAAATGAATGTATATACTGGATATATAAGATATATATGAAATCTAAATCATGAATATAATTCTGGAGATAATGGATATTTCACCACATGAACAACTTGTAATTATAAGAAGGTTATTGTTGACACAAGTACCAAAGATCGACAAAACGACCGTTATTAACTTAAATAATTACATAATGTTCATATCATTGTAATAAGTGATATAATAAGGATAATGAAATTGAAAATGGTTCTTAATAAGGTATATATTAACTCTAGTTTATTATTCAGGAGGTTAAAGAATGGTTGAGTCAAGTCAGACACGAGGTAAGGGAACTTCTTAACCCAATTTCTATTCTTTGGGTTAATCTCCTACTTTAAAATTATGTCATGATATTATTATGTCCTATCTTGTATTTTTACATTATTTATGTGTAATTATAGTGAATACACATAATAGACCTACTTTATAAAAAAAATGATCTTTTTAAGGACTTCGTCTCAATCCCCTTTCATTGAGGCATATTTGGTTTTATACACAACTTTCTTTTATACGGTGTATAAACCCCTTTGACTTTTACGTTTATTCAAAAGGAATCTTTTTATACGAAGCATTTTGCTAAACGACAAAATGGAATGTTTTTCTTTCCGTACTTATGCGGCGACAACGACTTCTCCGCCGCCGCGACCATTATTTGAGTTTCGGCTTCCTCTACAAGCCATCATTTTTTTTAATGAAAAATAAATACAAAGTTTTAACTTTCTTTTATTTTGGTATTGAAAATGGTTTTGAAAGAGTTTCTATTATAACAATGTGTTGTATTGATATCTTGTGATTGAAATGTGTAAATGTTATGTTTCCTTTATGCATGTTTTATGTGATACGATTATGTTATGGTTTATGATATGTTTAAACCTATTCATGTGAGGAATGTATTGGACTTAATAAGTGACGGGTGGAGCCCGCTATAGCTCCTCGATGCATCGGTAGGTCTCATGAGACAACTAGACGTGGAATTGGCCGAGGCCCTTTCCCAATTTGATTCATGGTTTTGGCCGAGGCCTTAATCATTTTAGACGTCTTGGCCAAGGCCTTGACAAAATGTTTCAGAATGTCTGGCATTATACATTCCCTCATTATGAAAGTGGTTATTGATATTGCATGTGATTATTCGACTAGTAGAATATCCATGTGAAGAATTGAATGGAATTATCTCATTTTACTTTTTCCATATTATGTTGATGTTCAAGTTTAAAAGGCTTTTGTTTTAGTTCTACATTGCCTTAAATGTTTATGTTTATTTATGAAAGCTTCCGCAATATTGTTATCCTTACTGAGCATCTGATCTCACCCCTTTCAATGTTTTAATATTTTCCAGGATGTGAAGAAGTATTTTATGGATGACCTGCAGGGATAGTCAGAAGAGGATATTAGTGTGGACTATGAAGACTTTGTTATTGTAGTTTTTCACTTTATGATGTAATGTAACGTTTACGAATGTATCTAGTGTTTCCAAGGCTACTAAACTAATCGGTCTTTCGAGACTTGATCTTTTATGATCATGCCAATGTTACGAAGTAATGCACCGACTCTGGGTAGCTGGGGTCGGGGTGTTACAGTTGGTATCAAAGGCAGTTTAGTACTAACCTTGGAGGCTAGATTTAGATAAACTCTGATTAGAGAACATAGCCCAAAGATAGATTTTGAGGATTAGTATAGAAGAACTTCCTAGAATTTTGGTATTGTAGAGATGTTGTGAGTTTTCAGAGTAATACATCCCTGTCTGGATACGGGCAGGTAGAGGCGGCTCTGGCACAGATGTACCTAGGGGTAAAACCCGAAAACACTGCTTTGAGCTAGACTCGAACGGGAACTGGTGCACGACAACGGGCTTTGCTGCACTCTTGGTTACGACACTCCCGGGGGATATGCTTTGGATAATTCCCATTTTCTTTACAAACCACTATGAAGGGTTACGAGTATATACTTCCTCAAAGAAAACATTTTTATAATTATGGATTATATCCATAATTAGTTCAATTTATGTTAAGTGTTTTACAAGTATGGAATTATGTGTTTTGATTCATGAACTAATCTAGTTTATGACATTATTTAGAAATGGCGCCTAGTGGAAGGAATGGAAACCATATCAATGCACGCACTCTGTGTAGGGATTTCCCTCCTGCTCAGGATAATTATGGTGGATCTAGTGATACAACTGGTGCTGATCAGCTTCTCACCGTACTGGGACAACTCACGCAGGTTATGAATACTAACCTTACTCGTATGGAGCACCCTGATCCGCAACGTGGAGGATCAATGCTAGACCGTTTCATGAGGCAACAACCACCAACCTTCAATGGGAGTACAAATCCTATAGTAGCTGAGCAATGGATAAATTCCTTAGAGAAAATATTCCATGCCTTGGGGAGTAGTGAAATGGAGAAGGTTGTCATCACAGTTTACCGCCTCACTGGAGATGCCGATCAGTGGTGGTCGCTGATTCAAAACACAAAGGAAGATGATGACGTATCGAATATGGAATGGAGGGAGTTCAAAGAGCTTTTCTTAGAAAAATACTTTCCTCGTGACCATCGAGAAGATATGGAAAGGCAATTTCTGAGTCTGAGGCAGAAGGAGGATGAGAATGTCGCAAAGTATGAGGCTAACTTTACAAGGTTAGCGAGGCATGCTTCCGATTATATACGTAACCCAAGGATTAAGATTGATCGTTTCTTTTATGGGTTAAAACCATTTCTCCGTCGAGCTTTAGTATCACAATCCTTCTCATCATACGAAGATGTTGTCTCATGTGCTATCAAGACAGAAAAGGAATTCTCTAAGTCTTATGACAACAAAGTAAAGCAAGAGAAGAAGAGAACGGTGGAACAAGAGACAGATAAAGGGAAAAAGGGAAAGAAGGATTTTCCATTATGTGATAATTGTGGGAAGAATCACCCTGGTACGTGCCTAAAAGGAATGGGAGTTTGTTATAAATGTGGAGAAAAGGGTCACCAGGCTCGTTATTGCAAGGGAAAGAAAGAGGCTGTCAAAGTTGAATGCTACAATTCTAGGGAAATGGGGCATTATGCAAATGAATGTCCTAAGCGTCAAGGAAACTTACCTCAGAAAAGGCCAAGGGATCAAGGCCAATCTTATGCTGTGACTACAGTTGAAGCGGAATAATTAATGTATTGGTACTTTTGGACTCAAGGATTATATTCTGGTTATAAGAATAATGTGATATATATATATGGATTGTACTGCAGTACTTTTTGATTTTAGTAAGGTTTTAATATGATTAAGGTAATCATATTTTTAGTATGTGACAATAAGAGAAACTTTTCTTTGTTTGGGGAATCTGATAAATTGATTTTGGAATTAAGAGACCTTTTAGAGAAAGTCCGGACAGAGGTATTTTGGATAACTATAAAGGTTGGAGTGGATTAAGTTGATCTTTGGATAAGTAATGTTTAAGGTTAAAAAATTTATGAAGATTATTTTTGGAATATTATGATACTATAGTTTTAGGAAAAGGACAACCTGCAGGGTGGGGCATAACTCGTCGCGTCGGACAAAGCTGCAGGAATCAAACCCACAATCATAGTGCGACAGGCCTTTATTTCCTACCACTAGCCTACAGGAAGTCCCTGGTTATTAAAAAATAATTTTACTAATCTAAATGGTATGTGTTAATATTTGGAACCTTATACAATTAGGATAAGTATAATATTTTTGAGTTCTATTATCTTTTTGAGTGAAAGATGAGTTGAAGGTTGAAACTCTAATTGTCAAAGCATAAATATATATATACCTATCTCTTATTCAATGAATAAATTAATTCTTAAACTTTAGTAAAGGGATATTAAAACAAAAAAATGTGTTATCCTAATACCTTATGTCTTGTTGAAGTGATGATATTTTAAATCAACATAGATTGAAGGCTTTGAGGCCCTCAATTTGACAGTTGATTGTGATTGATGACCTCAATCGCTCCCTACAAATATTTACGTTTTTCCTCCAATTATATGTCTCTAATTTCCACCAATGTTCTCCTAATCGAGATCATAATTGGGTGGTGACTTTTTCATTTCCCTTTCCCTCTTATTAGGGCTAAATTTTATTAACCTTATTTCCGATGTGGGTTTTTCCACAAAGGTATTTTCTATTTTCAACCTTTTATTTTCAAAGAAAAATATCAAATTGTGAGGACGCAATTTATTGAAGGAGGGGAGAATGTAACACCCCGAGCTTCCACGATACGCCTCTCTTTCAATAATGCAATAGCTTGCATTGTACGCAAGTTCGAGTTCTAAAACACCGTGACTAATCAAAGTAGCCATTATGAATAGTAATAACCACTTTTTAAAATTATAGAAATTTTATATTTCAAAATGGACTTCATTTTTGTATTCGTAATATCAAAATTAGCCTATGTTGAATTTTTGGTATTTTTCTGAGAACTTCTAATTTTTTATGAATAGTGAAAATTACTTAAAAAAAACTTTTTTAATCAAAATAATTTATAGTGATAAATTATAATATTTAGTGGTTTTAAAGTATAATTAGAATATATTTTTACCATTTTATCCAATGGTGGTCATTATAATTAATTTAACATTGAAATTGGACATAAACAATTGCCAATCTTTTTATATAAATTGTTTCTTAAAAACACGCTATTTGTTCTAACAGCGGGAATTAATAATAAAATTAATTAATGCAACTTATATGTTTGGAATTTTTTAAAATAGACATCATTTTTGAATTCGGAATATCAATTATAGCTTAGGGTGAAATTTTGGCTTTGTTCTGAAAAACTTCAATTTTTGATGAATAGTGAAACCACTAAGTGGTAGTTAAATAACTGATTTTTCATTTAAATGAAATATTACCACTTCTGTGATTTGATTTTCAAAAATCTGACATACATGGTTGTCATTAATAAGTAAAATGTGGTTCAATGAGATTAAAATAATTTTTGGTGAATAGTAACTTTTAAGTTCTTAATCGCGATTAGAGGTAATTAGTGTAGTTTAAGGTAAAAATAATGTTTTAATAATATGAGATGAGCATGAAACTTGTCCTACTCCTATTTGATGAGTCATGGCCTACCAAGACAACCCATGGGTCAACTTGGGGACCCCATGGAGCCACTTTAGTTGGAAAATGACATTAATATATATTTATTTAATGTTAAAATTAAATTGACACAAACATGAGTTGTTTTACTAAAACAGTTTTTAAGTGGGGTTACACAAGTCCAAATTTTGACTATAAATATTCATTAGAAAGATAAAAATATTTCATACATCATAGTATTTTTTTTATAATTTTTAGACATTAAATAAATTAAATTATTTATGACATCATTATGATGCAGCGATGACCTCATTATTTGACGATTTAAATAAAATGAGAAGATAATGCAAAATCCAAGGCTTAAACTTGTCCAAAGCCTATTGTATGAAGAGATTTAGAACCCTTATCACCTTATACACTAATTATATAAGTGTGGGACCTTTATAATCCGAAAAAGCATTGTGTAATAATGTAACATTTCAATCTTTCCAAAAGAGCCCCTCCTCTCCACTTATAAAAGGCCCCCACCTCTCCCACCTCATTTACACTTTCAAGCCATTTGGCTCGGCCAACCTCTGCCCAAATACTCCCCCAACTTCCCCCTATTACTCCTAGAAGCCTCACTTTGGGAAGAACTCTTCCCAAGGAAGCCTTTGGCTCAAATCAAAAAGAGTTATCCGATTTTGAGGTAATGTCTTCTCTAATGTTGTTTTGTTTTATTTTTCTTCTCCAACCCCCTAAACTCTTTTTATTCATTTCTTTTGTAACAACACAAGTATCCTCAATATATTAGGATGTTGTTATAAGAAGTATTCGAGCTACACTTACACACACCTACATCTAATGGTTAAAGAACATACGGTTTCTGTGGATGGAGAATTTCTGCCTCACGAAACGATGATTGTTCAACACTCATATAACACCTTCAAAGGTGGCCATTAAGATGTAACTATTTTTATATATGATATATAATATGTTTATGTTTTACTTATGCTTCTTTATTCCTCATTTATGGCATACTTTATGATTTCCATTATGGGTAAAACGCGATAATTTCATTTTAGGACGTGCGGACTACCGCCCCCTCAAAGTGATTTGAATCGTTAATGCCATATGTGGGATGTATAAAGGATGGAGTAAATGGTATTATACACTATATTATACTGGAATTATATTATACATTTATATCATTATGACTTCGTTCCATTAAATATGAAATTGAAATGAAAGTAGCGTTCATGCGTACGTACGGCTTACCGTCTCCATGAACGGTGCATTTCATTTCTTACCTCTAAATGTTACGTAATATTATAAATGAATGTATATACTGGATATATAAGATATATATGAAATATAAATCATGAATATAATTCTGGAGATAATGGATATTTCACCACATGAACAACTTGTAATTATAAGAAGGTTATTGTTGACACAAGTACCAAAGATCGACAAAACGACCGTTATTAACTTAAATAATTACATAATGTTCATATCATTGTAATAAGTGATATAATAAGGATAATGAAATTGAAAATGGTTCTTAATAAGGTATATATTAACTCTAGTTTATTATTCAGGAGGTTAAATAATGGTTGAGTCAAGTCAGACACGAGGTAAGGGAACTTCTTAACCCAATTTCTATTCTTTGGGTTAATCTCCTACTTTCAAATTATGTCATGATATTATTATGTACTATCTTGTATTTTTACATTATTTATGTGTAATTATAGTGAATACACATAATAGACCTACTTTATAAAAAAATGATCTTTTTAAGGACTTCGTCTCAATCCCCTTTCATTGAGGCATATTTGGTTTTATACACAACTTTCTTTTATACGGTGTATAAACCCCTTTGACTTTTACGTTTATTCAAAAGGAATCTTTTTATATGAAGCATTTTGCTAAACGACAAAAGGGAATGTTTTTCTTTCCATACTTATGTGGCGACAATGACTTCTCCGCCGCCGCGACCATTATTTGAGTTTCGGCTTCCTCTACAAGCCATCATTTTTTTTAATGAAAAATAAATACAAAGTTTTAACTTTCTTTTATTTTGGTATTGAAAATGGTTTTGAAAGCGTTTCTATTATAACAATGTGTTGTATTGATATCTTGTGATTGAAATGTGGAAATTTTATGTTTCCTTTATTCATGTTTTATGTGATACGATTATGTTATGGTTTATGATATGTTTAAACCTATTCATGTGAGGAATGTATTGGACTTAATAAGTGACGGGTGGAGCCCGCTATAGCTCCTCGATGCATCGGTAGGTCTCATGAGACAACTAGACGTGGAATTGGCCGATGCCCTTTCCCAATTTGATTCATGGTTTTGGCCGAGGCCTTAATCATTTTAGACGTCTTGGCCGAGGCCTTGACAAAATGTTTCAGAATGTCTGGCATTATACATTCCCTCATTATGAAAGTGGTTATTGATATTGCATGTGATTATTCGACTAGTAGAATATCCATGTGAAGAAGTGAATGGAACTATCTCATTTTACTTTTTCCATATTATGTTGATGTTCAAGTTTAAAAGGCTTTTGTTTTAGTTCTACATTTCCTTAAATGTTTATGTTTATTTATGAAAGCTTCCGCAATATTGTTATCCTTATTGAGCATCTGAGCTCACCCCTTTCAATGTTTTAATATTTTCCAGGATGTGAAGAAGTATTTTTTGGATGACCTGCAGGGATAGTCAGAAGAGGATATTAGTGTGGACTATGAAGACTTTGTTATTGTAGTTTTTCACTTTATGATGTAATGTAACGTTTACAAATGTATCTAGTGTTTCCAAGGATACTAAACTAATTAGTCTTTCGAGACTTGATCTTTTATGATCATGCCAATGTTACGAAGTAATGCACCGACTCTGGGTAGCTAGGGTCGGGGCGTTACATAGAGCATCTGGTCTCATAAAAATTCCAAAAACAAAGTCCTTAAGAAGGATCTCAAGGAGAAGATATCAAGAGGTAAACATCCTCTTCTATTTTCTTTCTTTTCTTTCATTTTATGTTATTCTTTTTCATTCCCTTTGGATTATGTTGGGATATTTCATTACATATCTCCATTATTGTCCATATTATGTAAGAGTTATGAGATACCCCCTTTCTCTCATCAAACTATTTTATGAAATTTTAAGTGATGCTGTTAGGCTATCGATTTTTCATGAGAGATTTCTCAATTTTTCTTTTATTTTAAGTTTCTTTATTTTATTATTATTTCCTAACCTCCTATTATCAAATAGGCATAAAATATCTATAAATATTGAATATTATTTTTTTCTCATGTTCAAATAAAATTCCTCATCAATCTTCTTCTCCTCTCCCACTTATTCAAGGAATCAAAACACCATCTGTGATGTGTCGATTTACCAACATTGTGGGTGATGTGATTTCAAGTTATTTTACTTCCATCAAGACTAGTCAGGAAACCATATTAATGGTTGAAACATGTTATAATATATGTATTATTTCTCATCCATTTTTCTGTAATTATTTTGTACACATGGTTTTAATTTATAAAACAAAATGAGGTCGTTATTATCAAAGAACCACTAAAATGATCTAAACGAACACCATTAATGTTTTAACTCATGAATCATACTCATAAAACAAATAAAAATGATAAATTGTATACTTTATGGTACTAGAAATATATAAATACCATTCCATTTCAATTCTGGAGTTTCACTTCCAATTGACAAGAACATCCATCGTGAACCAATCATGGAAATCATGTAAAGAACTCACCCAAAACAGTGCACGGAACAAAATACTAACAATTAAAGGGTGAAATGATGTAATGAAATGATCATATAAGGTATTATAATGATGGATATGTTTCTTTAAGATATTAATAACACTCTTTTAACCATTATACAGGAGGTTTAAATGAGTTTTAAGTTAGACAAACCTAAGGTAAGGGAATTCTTAACACGATTTTCATTCTTTGGGTTAACAATATACTTCATTATTTTTGTTGTATTAAAAATGTTTGTGTGATTAATTATGTTTATATTATGTTTAATTATATGTATTTACATTTTATATACATATTCCATCCACTCATTTCATTATCACTTGAATTATATGATATATATAGGGGGCTTTTCTTTTAAAAATCCTCTTTTAAAATTTTGTTTTACGAAATTAAAAAGAAATGTTTTTATGAAATTATTAATATTGTATCATTATGTTTTGGTTCTTGGGAATTATTTATGATTAAGGGTGGGACCTATATATCCCTCCAATTCATTGGTTATGTGTAAGTTGGAGGTCAGTCGTATGGTTACTCCAAGTGTAACTGCGATGGTTACACAAATTGTAACGTAGTCGTGAGGGTTAAAGATTATAAGGTAGATGAGATGGTTACAAGATTATGTATGTAATGCCCCAAGATAAATTTATGATTATATTTATGTTATTATGTTTTTTATATCTTTTTTAAATCTCTTGTTTCAAAAAGTAAGTATATAAGGGTGACAAGTATGTCTTTTGAAAATGATTTCATATGTTACAAGTGTTCATGGACTAATGTGTTCTTTCCTTCTTTTTATATCCCTTAATGAGATTTTGTTCTCATCAAAAGTTTTTAAATGACTTTCATAGGTTATAAGGATGTGTAAGACAAATAATGAATCCAAGTTAAATTCTTTAAGAGTTTTCAAAGAAATCATGTTTTATTTGAAATGTTTTATATTTTTCATGAAATAAATATTGTTTTTTTGTTTTCCACTCTGTAATAACGTGTAATGTTATGAATTTATTATATCACAATTCTCTAAAGTTCTAAACTTGAAAATATCCTCAATGTGAATGGAACTGATATCTTGACTAAATTCAAGATTATGTAATGTAATAAGTTTGGATCCTTATAGTGAACCCCAACCCAACCCAGACTTTCTCTCTCTATCCTAAAACATCTTTTCAAATATCGTATTCCTATCACTCGAAGAGGAATCACCAAATCCACTGGAAAGGCCACCACCCATCCTAATAAAAATTAGAAGAGAGTTTATTGCACTATCCTCCTTAAAGACCTTCTTAATAGTGAGAGTCTTGTGAACCACATATGAGTAAGAAGTCAGGTTAAACATCCTCATATGGTTTATAACATATAGTCTAAGGATGATATCAAACCTATAGGTCTTATAGGCCTCATTACCTATGAGAAAAGGATAAAATCATAGTATCTTGATAGAACATGTGGAGTAGTATTTCATGGACATAATCTCCCTCTATATCTTAATAAACTTCTACACAAAATAAAGATTTAGTGAATCAAGAATTAACTCCTCAAAGAAGAGTTTTTTGATAGACTCCCACATCAAATCCCCATGCCTCTTGGCCTGGACCATAATTCCACACTATCTACTGACAAGTCCCTAAAACATAAAGTCCACTAGCTTCACCCATCAATCATCAAGGGTGTCTGCTAACTCAAATTCACCCTATATAACCACAATCCATTACTAAGTATCTTGAGAACCACCAATATATAGATATTTTAGATAATGATTCATCTAAAAGTATCAAGAAAAACCCACAATGATAGGTCCACTCTAATGCACAACTCTACCTCCCATGGATACTATACAAAACACCACTGGTTAAAGTGGCTCTGCTTCCTGAACCACTAGAGAAGCCTCGATATCATGCTCATCTCCATACTCCTAAACATCTTGAGGTATAATGGGAGATTTATTAACCTCGATAAGATCCTTGATATGATCCCTAGGTGGTACTATGATACATCATTAAGATATAATTTTCTAAAATTACAAAATAAATACTTAAAACACCTTTTATATATTAAAATTTATTTTAATAGAATTTAAGCACTTAATAGACACAAAAACACAACAACCCTTGGAGACACACCCTAAGGGTCTACCCACAACCACTAGGTATAACCACCCACTACTCATCCTATTCTTAATCTCATACCACTAGTACCGACATGTTATTCATGGTCATATATATAAAAATAATAATAAAATGATCGTGTTAAATTAATTCGATATCACCAATAATTTATTTTGGATAAAAAATAATATATTATTGTTGGAATATAATTAATTTAAAACTATATCAATCACATGTAAATATGAGCATGAAATATGAACTGGTGTTTTGAATCATGATGCATGAACCCACATTCTCTCACCACCTCGATAAATATAAAAATATCCTAAACCCTAACTTTATAATAACATTTTAAGAATCACCTAAAACCATAATAGGATATTTAGTAAAATAAATCCCACTACCCTGGAAACTCAAACATCCACTACACAGGTATTATCAAGACACAATCCTAGATTCTCACATGTGGTCAACCATACTATATCTAATATACCAAACTATAAATAATAAATTGAAAGAAAAATGGAATCAATGCCATTTTGTAATTCCCAACCCAAATCACTGAGTCTAAGACAAATCAGAACATGTCCTCATACACATCTCTCCATATACAAAGGCTCCTAACTAGGAGAGAGGGCCTGATCAATATAGTGAGGAGACTATTACCTCAATGTCATTAACTATCAACAACAATAACATCTTATTAAGTAATAATTAAAAAATAAAGAGGAATAAAAATTGTTATGCATCTATATAGATGAAATAACTTTATATAATATAATATATTTAGATTATCAATCCATCAGTAGTAAAAAAGGATCCCCATAGGTGATATATCATACTTGATATAAATAAAAAGGATAAAATTATAAAGAGACATAGTTCTAAAATGATCTCAATGTATATCCTGATATTTCCTATAACCTTGTCCGGCTCCACCTGCTCAGCATCCCATCATAGGGTCCTTTACGTGGATGGATCCCTACTATCAAATTTTTCATGCACATTGGGGTATCCATTCAGGGTGTAAGTAATAAACTTAGTAGGACACCACCAACATGCCCTTGGTATATATAAAATATATATATGAGAGTGTATACACTAACAAAAAATAATAATAAGGAAACATAAATCCCTTTCAATTCATCATATGTTAACCAGGCTTCCACAAAACCTGACCATAATTTATTTGAATCCAATCCATAAGGAAAAGTCATCACATACCGTGGGTATAACAAAAAACATGACCAACACCATCTCAATCAAGGCATGATCCCATGACATATCTTGTATCAAACTCTATATAAAATCTTAGACCACACCCTCTCACTTAGGGGATGTTACACATAATGTCCCATACCAAGTGCTAGACCACACCCTCTCACTTAGGGGAGATCACACATCAAGTTCCACACTAATTCCCAGAAAACACCCTATCACTCAAGGGAGGTCACACATCATCATTTTTCATTCCCAGTACTCTCACTAAAAGTATCCACATTACCCAAAATCCATTACCATCACATCATAATACACCATCCTCAAACTCAATACATGGTCACACAATTATCAGCCTCAACATATAATATATCGCACTATATAAATATTGATCATTCATTCAATTCCATATGGTTTCCCACTAGTCCCAATAGGACCTCATAAATAGAAGAAAACCCAAGTATAACACATAGGATACTCCAAACCCAACCACTATTTTTTACCCATACTCACCATATTTATCCACCCAACCTTCACAATTTAATTAATTCATCACCCATACCCATATACCAAACCACAAGGTCACCCAGGCCTCAATGGAGCCCAAACAACTCACACAAAGCCTAATTAGCCCAAGTAGATATCCCTACCTCAATCCATGGAAAAGGTGAGATTTTAATATACATGTCACCCCCCCCACTCCACCGGTACCTCTCTTAGGATATTAGTGAATATGGGTAATATCCCTTGAATCCCACCTCTAATAAACCCTAGGTTGGTGACTATCACTAAGGGTATAAAACACACAATGGGAGGAATTACCCTTAATAATTCTAAGAACATAAAATCAAAACTATGAACTAATCAAAATATCATAAATATAAAATAACAAACATCCCATAATTCATGTTAAGGGATACAAATAAAAAATTCTAAAGTAAAAAATGTACCAAGGTAAATCATAAGGAAGAAACTCCACAGTAGCTCTAACCTCTAAGATAGTAGTGTCCACATAAATATTTGAAACCCTCCTAGAAACTTGAAAAACAATTTTTATATATGTAAGGTGAAAATAACATATATACTGAGTAGGATCATACCTAAGGTATCTCATGAAAATGTGATAAGAGCATACTAATGCTCTAGTGAATGAACATCAAAACTAACATGCACCTAAATAGGTCAACTAATCACTCCCAACCTCACCAGGGATCACTCACCAGTAGATTCATCCAATTTAATAAGATAATATCAAAATAACATAATTCAAGGATCCTAAAAACTACTTCCCCACTGGTTTCCACTCTCACACCCCAACATCTTACATCTTGTGCTCTCATCCCTTCCATATATATACACCAAAATTAATCCATGGAAGTAGGGTATAAAGAACATGAAGGAAATCAATATCATACCATCCTCCCACCACACATGACCCCCACAAAATATCACATTAAATATTATATCTAACCATAAATATAACATTATTGTACATCACCACCAACTATTTCATCATCACTAGAAAACACCATGGACTATTTCGTCATTGTTATGGGTCGCCATTTTTTGTGTTTTCATCTCCAAGAAACACCACCAACTATTTCATAATTATACATAATCATCAATGACTACATCATCATCATTATACACCTCAATTAAAGATAAATTGGGTGATAGGGGTATTCAACCATCCACCCATATCAACCTACATGTCAGAGAAAACATATAGATCCCAAAACCTTTAGAATTTAGTAAGGATATCTAAATCAAGTTGGTAATATATATAAATTTCATTAAAACACAAGAATAGATTGTATCACACCATACCCAGCCTAAGGGTTTGTATCAATAGACAAACATCACAGTGATACTACTATATCACCCCATGACATCCACCACCAACTTCTCCAACCACTAGAATGAAACTCATCACAAAAAACAACCACAACACATCTTAGAATTTCTTTCTTTATTCTCACATTAAAACAATTCTAGATACACTAGTTACTAAAAAAGTTATATTTATTAAACCACCTGATTAAAAATTTAATGAAACCCCACTCTCAAGCATTCCCCATATTTAATTCAAGCCACTACCCATTTGATTTTAACCCATTTATCAGCATTCAATTCATTGGTTATCCACCGCATATTAAATTACAACCCACACTTATTTAGTTTGATCACACACTTATTTAATTTCATCCAATGTCATTCCCATTCCAAAATTAACAATTCTATTCGATAGCTACTAGGAAACTACAACAATTCTCCACAAAACAGCCCATCCACATCATAACAACAACCATCAACCATCCACTACAAATCATCCATCAACATTTCCCATTCCAAACCAACTATATATATGTTACCTCAACACATTAAACACCCAAAACATTCATCACCTTCATCATAAAAACCCCAAAAAAATAATGTAAGTGCATAAATAATAGTAATCACACTTAAATCGCATAGTAGTAGAATTCAACCCCATATATTTCCATAATTTACATTTAAAGAGGGATTTCAAAATATTTCATCATCTCTTTCATGGGAGTCTTCATAGAATTTCCACACTTACACACAATTAGTTCATGGATATATTTAAGTTCTTAACCTTTTATGAATATTGAATTCAAACAAAAAATTATATTAAGGGTTCACAATCCATAGAAACCAAAACTCACATCCCAATAGTTCTTTAAGTTTAAGGCAAGGAATAATAATAAAAAATCATAAAACCAGTAAACACATGTGAATTCACCCTTCCATTTCAATTTCATTTGATTTGATTCATTATCTTGATCATTTAGTTTTTAACATCCACCCAAATAAAGAAAAAATCCTAGTAAATTCAGTGATGCACAAAAGTAAGGAGATATCTCAGATCACCTACCTCAATCAAGGATTTATAAATTATCGCAGAAGATCCAAGTAAGAAGAAAACAATCACAAGACTAAGATCTCATTAAGAAACCCTTAGCAACCTAAAACATAGTATCTCACATGAATCATTTTCCACAATATCTCTCAAACTAGAAATTCACATAACAAAATCTTTCTCCAGAATAAGAACAAGAAGGAAGAGTAAAGGGAAAGGATGGGAACTCACTTTATATTTCTAAGAATCAATATTTTGAATTAAGGAATTAAATTCACCAAAAAGTGGTTGAAATAACTCCCAAGGAAACACCTAGGTATCCTAAGAGATGAGTTTGGAGAGTGATGGGTTTTTAAGGGGTTTTAAAATTTATAAACAATGTATTTTTAAATAGATCACTGCATAACACCCCTAACTGTGCTGTTGTGAATAGGTTTTTACCCCAAACTATGGTGAAATATAAGACAATAAACTACAATATAACTCAATACAAAATCGATAGAGGCATTAGAATCCATCACCCAGAGCCTTTACACTACATAGAATTCTACTACACGGTAATAATCTCACTTCCGGACCTAATATGTAATGTCACAAAGCCAAAAAAAGGACTAAACCCCCAAACCAAACCTCTATTCCACATATCACCCCACATTGTATCCATCCTTAGAATAATAGAATCACCAAAACTAAACCTTCCAGGACTCCATGTCACCACTCACCTCTATGTTGCAGTCTAAATTCTTCTTATCCTTCACCACACCTCAATACATCCACTATTCCATAAAACCTAGGATCTACCCTTATGTGAGATAGGTATAACCCTTACTCTATTATTCAATATAATAAAACAAGAATAACATTATGTAAGATCTTTTATGGAATAACACAAACCTCCATGTCATAATATGCTTCTCAGTTGAAATTTTATCTCCAACTCATCCTCTCCTTCCTAGAAACTCTTCCAAGAGCCTTCATAACTCAAAACCACACAATGTAATGTATAGGAAGATATCGTATGTTACATTATATACCTTTTAAAGGATCCTAATACTTGAGAGTTAAAACCAAACTCAAAAGGGAAAGGGAATAAAGAGAAGTTTTAAACAACCATCACATAAGATACCTATCAGAAAAATAATACATGACCACCAACCAAACACAACCTTATAGAGGAGTAAAAATATCTCATAAATAAATAAAAAATAAATCATTACATCACCAAAGAAAATAATAATGAAAATTAAAAACATCTTGGGGTATGAAGCCCGTAAGTGCATCTCATGTTACCAATTACTCTCTTTCAAACCACCATGCCTCCAAAGAACATGAACCAAGGGAATGAAATCCCCACATAGCTTATTATTTTGATGATATTGGATCTAAACTAACCACTCCATGAATATTTCATCATCCTCAATATCCAATTCTCCTCATTCAATGGCATGGGATTCATTATGAAGATATTGAGGAAGATAGGGATTATAGAATACATTTGTGGATCATGTCCAGCTAATATGGAAGTGCTAACCAATATTCCACCTCACCAAAAAACTTTGATACCTATAAAGGACCAATAATTTGGTGAGATATCTTAATCCCCCAACCAAACCTACACTAACCTCGGTGAGGGGGGACCCTTAATAACACATGGTATTCATCCTTAAACTTCATCGGTATCCACGTATGATCAGTATAAGACTTCTAGAGGTACTATTACACCTTCATATTATTCTTAAACATCTATATATTCTATATTGTACTATGTACCACATTTATACCAAGGAATTATGACTATCCAACCTCATTTAAGCACAATGGAAACTGAAATTGTTGTCCATACAACACCTCTAATGGACCCTTATGGATGGACCAATTATAGATATTTTTGTAATTAAACTAAACCAAAGGTATGTGATTCACCCACGGTCCACCAAGATCCAAGATGAAAGCTTGAAATATATTCCCCATTTTTTGGATAGTTTACTCCATATTTCCATCCATCTTGGAATGAAAATCAATGTTAATGCATAGCTAAGATCAAAAATAATGTTGTAATCCTCTCTAGACTTTTAAAGTGAATTGAGGATCTTGATAAAAGATGATAGTCCATGATACTCCATTGATTATCACCAATTCATTCATCTACCACATCACTAGAATATCCATGGAAATAAACTCCCAAATCACTATAAAATGGTTCAACTTTATCAGTTGCTCCAAGATCACTCAAACAACATCATATCCTCCCTAGGCCTAGAAAAACTTGATTATGAAATCTATCAATATGTCATCTCACTTACACTCAAGATCATTTAAAGGCTACAAAAATCCTCTAGGAACATGGTTATTTTCTTTCACCTACTAGAAAAACAAAAAAAAACATTCCATAGAATTTGTTATCAATTACTTCATGCCAGGCTGCTAAAGCTACCTCTTTAAGACACGATAAATATTATACATGATCAGTTTCACCACTAAGGGTTGATCTGTGAAACCCACAAAAAAATACATTGCACGTTGCTAGTGGAACATACCACATCGTATGAAATAGAATCTAATGTTGTACATTATCTAACCACCTCTCTAGAAAATCACCATGACTGACATAGACACACGTCACCTCTACCTCTTAGTATCCCCTCTAAGACTCCTCTACTCCCCACATCAAGGAATATTCCACCATTATCTTGTACAGGTGTTCCCTACCATCGGCCTCCCCACTTCTAAAATGAAAATTATATAACTCCTCTATCTCCCTCCAAGAATCCTCATACTCTAGAATGACATTTCCTCATGACTTATTACTCATCACATCATCCACAACATTCTTGTTTCCCAGGGGTGTTTAAGATCTCAAAATCATAATCTTAAAAAAACTCAAATGGCCTTCACTGATGTAGATTCATATCCCATTAAGTAAAAACATACCTCATACTTTTTTTTCATTGAATACCACAATGAACTTTCCAATAAGGTAATGTCACCACAACTTTAGGGAAAACGCTACTGCCACAAACTCTAAGTTATGGGATGAGTAATTACAATCATGAGGAAATAAATATCTAGACCCATGGGATATCAATTCACTCTTCTATATCATGATACATCCCAGGAAAATATAGGAATAATCACAAAAGACCCTAATCATCACTCCCTCCTTAGGAAAATAAATTAATTGGGCACTGATCAACATCTTAATAGTTAGTTAAAGGATGTCTAACACTAATAAATATAGTTGAAGTCCTAGTCCTTCCTAGTTAGTTATATTAACAAGGCTTCAATCGAAGATAATTCAAACATAAACCACCAATAATAGACTACAAGTCTAAGGAGGCTTCAAACCTTCACCAAATATTTGTGTGTCACCCAGGAAACAATTTTCTCAATATTTGATAAATCTATGACCTCACTTGTTAAGGCACCATGAGTCCAAGTAATTTTAATCCTAACATTTAAAAAATTCACTTATATGGATTACCATAGAGTTTATGGTGTGAAATAACCTATAGGATAGCTCTAATATTCTTATCATGATCCTTCTATGACTTAGAGTACATGAGGATGTTGTCGATGAACAAAACTATGAATTAATCTAGGAAATTATGAAACATGGATCTCATGATCCTCATAAACACAAATAGTGTGTTTATGACATTGAATAGAATGATATGTACTCTAATTATCCATATCTACACTAAAAATTAGTCTTTGGGATATCCTCATCCTTTACCCTCATCTGGTGATATCCAAACCACAAATCGATATTTGAAAACAAACTAGATACCTTCAGTTGGTCAAATAGATCATCTATCCTTAGAAGGGGTGATGGTTATTGACCATAACTTGGTTCAACCCCTGGTAGTCCACACACAAACTTATCCTGTCATCTTCCTTCTGGGAGAACAAAATTGGAGCACCCCATGGTGACACACTAGGTTGAATCATGCATATTTATTATTGATCATGGATATGGATAATAAACTCTTGAAGATCCATGGGTTATATATGATAGGGATCCATTAAAATCATATATGTTCTCAGTTATAAATCTATCCCAAGCTCGACATCTCCTTGAGGGGGTAGTGTCACAACCTCATCATACAATACTTCTAGGAAATCATCGATAAATCTGGAAGTCTCCATTACCTAGTATTCCACTAAAAACTCTTATAAATAAGATAAAATGGGATTCACACACCATCCACCCATTTTATTATTCCTCTTTCCAATTAGAACTACTTATAATCACTCTACATTAGAGAAAAAATTTCTCCTTTGGAAGAAATTAATAACTATGTGCACAGAATATATCTAATTAATGAAAAGGATGGAATTTTATGGATATATTTATAATAAGAATAAATCTACCATCAATTTAGGTTTCCCTATAATAGTATACACCCATATAACACATCAAACAGGATATCCCAACCTCCAATTGGTGTGGATAACACCATAGGAAATGTAAGTCTCTTCACCTTTATTCCTAACATGTGGACCAAAGTCAGTGAAAAAAAGGATTGTGAAGATCTAGAATCGAACAAGGTAGAAACTATAGTGGACATAAATCGATCATATCTTGAACTACCTCTAACCTATTCAGCATTAGAGACTGCATATTATGCATCTATCTATTTTTGGGTCCTATTCCTTACTGATGACAACCTCCATGGTCTTGCTCTATTATAGGTCCCTAAGGATAAGGATAATCATGGGATTGACCTCTACCACCTCCATATCCTCTCAACTGAATATAAATTTGCTGAACCAACTATTGAACATGCACCAGTGGTCTCTAATACTGATACGGACTTAAGGTAAACTACTATAGTTATGGATGAAAAAGGGTTTTGACCGGACATATAATACTAACCTCCCTGAGTGATTGGTTAGTGAAACTGATGGTGACCGAGACCCCTATAGTAATAGTATACAAATGGTAATCTTCTTGTAGATTCTTGAGGACTATTAACCCTAGATGTCACAACCCCCTCCCTCTGAAGGTACCCATCCCAGGATATCAATGAAGGGGTAGAGATAATGACTCCTAAAGTTTACCTCCAATAAAACCCAGGCTGGTGACTAGAACCAAGGGTATAAAAAATCCAACATATGAGAGGAATTAACATTAATAACATGTATATAGGATTGAGAGATAAGATATAAACCACCAAACAAGTCTATCATATAAAAAAAGAAACCAATCCATCCCACAATGCATGAAAATTTTCAAAAAGAAATATAAATATAAGTATACAAGTAAAAACCCAAAGATAAACCCTATAGAAACAACTCAAAAATAGATCCAATTCCCAATCTATTTATTTCCATATCAATCCCCAAAATCCTCCTAGAAATCATAAAATATATTATATATACAAAGTGTGATCATAACATGTATAATCAATGTATCATACCCAAGGTATATCATGAAAATGTGAAAAGTGCATACTAATGAACATGTAAATAAATAGTATAACTAAAAAGCACCTAAACATCTTAATTATTTATCCCATACTCACTATGGAACTCTCAACAAATAACATGTCCAATTATAGTAACACAACATTGAAATAATATAATAAAAGGTTCTTGACAACCGCTTCACCACTGATTTTCTACTTTCATGCCCCAATATCAAACATCATGTGCTCTCATCCCTTCCATTATATTTCAATTTGAGTATAATGTGCTTTGGGATTCATACCTACCTAACACACCCATTCAAGATCCAACATATCATGTTATCATCAACTAATATTTACATATCACCACCTAATTATATCCAAGTCAGTAGGGTATCATGAACATGAAGAACATCAGCATCATTCCCCATCCTACCATACGTGACCCCCACCACACATCACATCCTCATTATCACTAGGCATCTCCACCACCATTTGTCTTCTCTATTCATCACCACCAACTAAGCCTTCAATGATTGATACCCACCAACAACTATGTACCACTATTATGTACCACTATTGAAGAAAGAGTAAGGAAGAGGGGTAGCCAACCATCTATTTCACCACCAGCCTAGATGTTGAGGAAAACACCCATAACCCAAAACATATGGTCATTGGTAAGGTTATCCAAATAGGGTAGGGTGAATATGAAAATAACATGAAAATAAAAGATATATATTCTCATTCAATCCCATTTTATTGTTTTTTTTAATTATACAATCCCAGTTTATTGTTTCATAACAAATAACACTAAGATATCTCACAATACTACCACATCATCCTTTTATGTATTCCACCAACCACTACCACCACTAAATACAACACACCACACAATCCATCCACACACACACCATAATTCATCTTTTATTTTCCTGAAACAATTTATAGATTTAATGAATTTCCAACCTACCTCCACTTACTAATCCATTAGATTTTATATTTAACAAAAAATAACTCTAACCATCACTTACCATTCAGTTCTATAAGTTCATTAGCCATCAAATTCATTAATTCAATTTAAACATGTGAATTTATATCCCACTCTTAAGTTTTCCCTGATCTAGCCTAAGGATTTTTATTTTTAAGCTTTCATGGTTTAGGACTTTGGAATATCATTTTTCATTTTAGGTTATAGGTTTTTGTCTATGTTTCTCTATGTTTCATGGGTTTTTTGCGTGCTCTTTGGTTTCTGTGTGAGTTTAGTTGTATATAGTGATTCTCATCTTACTTGATTCCCATATTATATAAATATCTAATTTTAGAGATGTTTTGAGTGGTTTTAAGAACCTAATAGGCATCTAATTCCAGTAGTAGAGGTATAGGTGGGCTTCATGGGTACATGAGCAGGGTGAGATAACAATGATGACGAACTTGGTTGTGGTTTTTTACAGTTTTTTAACATTTTATTTTAGGGGTTTTTGGGATCTGTATGGTTTTTATTTTCTGATGAATAAGTAGTGGTCGGAGATTCTCATTGGTAGGTTGAAGATGACACTATTTTAGTTGTGTTGTGGTTTTATTTTGGGCTCATGACTGAAGACAAGCAATCGGTCTCAGTCTTCGGTGGTCGTCTATTTATCACAAGTTGATTTCCTAATATTAGAATCCACATTATCTGGCTATGGTTGATGTGAAATTTGATCATCCATGAGGATTATTTTGTCTTGGAATGGGAGGCTTGAGGCATTTAATTCTAGTGGTGTGTGAGGCCACTTGATTCCCATGGTTGGGTTACAAGGCTGTAGGGTTTTGGGTTAGTTTTCTATTATTATTATTTTTGTTTGTTCATTTTCCCACTTCTCATTTAATATAGGTATGAATTTGGATAAACATGACTTTACACTCATCATACTTGATGTATGTGGGGTACCCTTGGCTGGTAAATTCTGTATAGAATCAGTGTGGGGGTTGTTTGTTTGTTTCTTTGTTTTGTTCAGGTTTTTGAGGTTTGGGAGTCTATTTTCGGCCTCTTCACTTTATCATAGGTCATGTTCATTTATTTCACATTTGTAATAAATACAATTTCTTCCAAAAAAAAATCTATCCCATGTTCATTCTCATTTCATAATTACATGTTCATTACATAGCTACAAGTCTACTAAAACCATCCCACTACACAACAACCCATCCACCACACAATAATCATTATAAAACAACCACTGCACATAATCCCTTATCACAACTGATTTCTATAATCCAAAAATCTACTACCCTGACACATCCCACATCTAATATAGTCACTACCATCTATGCACAATTCCCATAAGATCCCCACATAAATACATAGTAAAAAAACATCAACCACACCAATACTTATAGCTATGAATTCAGCTTACACAATCATCGAAAATTCATATTTAAAGGATTTCACAATGTTACTTTATCTCATGCATGAGTATTATCACACAAATATATATTTCCATGGTAAACCAATTCTTTATCCATATATAAGTAGTTATACATTTATGAATAGTGATAATAATAAAAAATCATAGAAGGGTTTGAAAATCATAACAACTAAACAACACACATGGATCCATAATAAATATAATTCCCAGTAAGAATATAAATCATGTATAACCTTATAGGAAAAGTCATAGAAACAAGTAAACACATTTGATTACTCCCATACCCTTCAATTTTATTTTAAGAAAATTATTTATCTTTTAAATTAGACTCGTTCTATCTACAAAAAGGAATAAAAATCATGAAATTACAACAAATTTATATAAAAAGGAGAGAGTGAGGATACCCTACTTCAATCAGATGTTCAACATTCTTCAGGTAAGAACAGATGATCAAGAATCATCAACCACTGAAGGGAACACCACTAAAATCGAAGAGA
Organism: Viscum album; assembly: GCA_963277665.1. NCBI lineage: Eukaryota > Viridiplantae > Streptophyta > Magnoliopsida > Santalales > Viscaceae > Viscum > Viscum album. The sequence continues at coordinate 183,163,197 of OY728133.1, read as the reverse complement.
GACCCACTACAACCTATCCACAACATAGTACCATCAATACTTGTTCTATTTACAACACAAAATATAATATCTCTAGAAAAAAATATTTACAAAATGAAGAAGAACAAGGAGAATAAAAAAGAGAGTAAAAGGGAGAGTACCTCAATTTGTGAGACTTAGATTCAAACAAACCAAGGTTTTTAAGCTCCAAATTGGTGTATATGGATGGTGATAAGAGTTCAAGGGATTTACTAGGTTTCAAGAGAATAATAAAAACTAAACCAAGAAATTTGGGATTCCCCCTTTATATAGGATGCTTCAAAAGACTTCACCATGGCATAGGGGGTCGCAAAATGCCCATGGTGACCATCGGTAAAAGAGAGATATAGAATTTAAGCCTTTGAACTCCATATTATTAAATGTTTTAAAACCCAATTCAAATAGTTTTTAATTGAACTGTGACCAAAAATATAATGTAGTATAGGGAGTTTTTTCCCCATATGCCCATTGGGACTAGCCTCTATGTCATAGCACCAAGCACTTGGCCATTTCACCTCACCACAAACAGAACTATGATGTGGTGAGCTCAAACCCTCTATTCATCCTCCCTCATATGGTTCGACTCCACCACATGCCTTGAATTACCCCATTCCCATGCCCATAGAATAGTTCTCTCCACACTTTCTATTTCTCAAAGGGTGACCCTACAAGCACCACAGTCAATGCATCCTTCAAAATAGGCTCCCTATTCTATTTTCCATCAGTTGTTTCACACTAGTTTACACCCCATGTGAAACTCCCTTATAAATAGTCATCCAAACTATTTCACTCATTATAGTCCACCACAATACCAAACATCCAAATCCACACCCAATATTTGAATTCCTAACTCCAAAATAGCTTTATCCATGCTCAAGAACCCAATTGAACTTAAAAAAACTAGCACCACACCCACCACCATAGTATAGTGACCCTATAAATGGAAATAACTATCATATAGCCTCTAAAAGACCTCCCAACTCCCTCTCAATACCACCAAGACCTAGAAAAACATAAAAGGACTGTTTTAGAAATTTAATCCCTCACAGAAGATACTTCTTAAAAAATTATCATCCTCAAGAATCAAAACAAACCCCATAAAGGAAGGGGAAAGGGAAATTTTCGAACAACCATCCTACGAGATACCTCTCATGGATCTCATTATATCCCAAATACCATGATCAAACAAGTATATCAAAAAATGAAAAAAAAAGTCATATTTCATAAATCAAAAACAATCTTACATCATCTAATGAATAATAAAACATGACTAAAATTCAAAAACAATTTGGGATACTAAGAATTAATCTATAAATCACATTCCTAATTATTATCCTCCAAGCCACTATGTCTCCAAAGTTCATGAACCAAAGGAATGCCATGTCCATATATCACCTTCTTCTATTAGTCCTGGATCTCAAATGGTCATTCCAAAACTCAATATCCAACTATCCCCTGTCAATGAAATGAGAGTCATCATAAAGATACCAATTAATATGGGAAACATGAAAGATGTTATGGATCCTATATGTACATGGTGAAAGTATCAACTAATAATCCACCTTACCAACATCCTCCACTACCTCGAAAGGCCTGAAAAATCGGGGATAGAGTTTACTCTCCCATCCAAACCTATATTTCTATAGATGAGGGAATCCCTTAATAATACTTGGTTGCTAACATAAAACTATTAGGAGATCACCTATAATTAGTATAGGCCTTATCAAGGTCCTTTTATTACTTTAACGAATCTTAAACTACCTTGATATTATTTTTCATGCTTTCTACCACATCCTGTACAAGGACCATTGACACCCCAACCTTGGTCCAGTATAATAGAGAATGAAATGACCATCTATAAAATTAATCAAATTGAACCATACTAATGAATGAGTGGGAGATATTATTATAGGAAAACTCAACCAAATGTAGGTTCTTCACCCATTATAATCCAAGACACAGTCTTACAACATATCCTACATTGTCTAGATGGTCTCCATCTACCCATATATTTGGGGATGAAAATAAATTATAAGGTATAATTAGGATCCAAAATCATGTTATAATACTCTCTATACCTATGAGTTAAAATGTGAATCCTGATAAAAAACAATGATCCTCAACACCCCATGGAGTCTCACCACATCACCCACATACTAGTTTACAAGAACATCCATGGTACTCGACTCACAAATTACTAATAAATGATTCAAATTCATAATTACATACATAAATACCAAAAAATCATCACATAAACCTTTGTATAGGGGTAAATTGGTGTTAAAATCCATCAATATGTCCTTATACTTCCACTCGGGGACATAAAAACACTATAAATAACTTCTATACCTCTATAAGAATCACTGGACTCCTAAATGACATCTCTTTGTGAATTACTACTCAACTAATCAGCCAAAAATTTTCCTTTACCTGGGGTGTAGGATATCACAAAATTTTAATACTAGAGAAACTCTAACTGCTTATGCTTCCATAGATTCAGATCCCTCTGAGATAAAATATACCTCAGACTCTTGTGGTTTGTGAAGACTGTAAAGTGATTAAATTGAGGTAATGTCTCCACATATTTATAGAAAACACCACTACTGCTAAATCTTCATCATGTATGGCATAGTTATGATCATGGGGATGCAACTTACTAGAACCATAAGAGATCACTACCCTATTCTACATCAATATGAATCCTAAACTTAGATAAAAATCATCACAAGAGACTTTAAACATCACCCCTTCTTATAAAAGTCAAAGAACAGGAACATTTATCAATATCTCCTTTAGGTAGTCAAAGGTTTCTAGACATAGATTAGTCTAAATGAAGCCCAGTCTTTCCTGGTTAAATTTTTCAATGGGGATGTGACCTAAGAAAAATCGGACACAAACCTTATGTACTTTATTATAAGACAAAAAAAATTATTAACCTATTCCATGTTCTTAGGTGTTTCCCAAGAAACAACTACCTCAATATTTGATGGGTCTACAACCATACCCTATCGAGACATTATATTCCTAATGAAATGCACTACTTATATCCAAAATTTACATTTGGATATCTTTCTATAGACTTAGTGGTGTCTATGAACATAAAATATGTCTTTAAGATGCTTGTAATTCCCCAAGTCACAATTTGAGTATATTATAATTCCATTGGTGAACATGACTATAAACTAAACTAAGAACTCATAGAACATAGATTTCACGAGTCCTATGGACACATATAGTATATTCATGACACCGAACGGAATAATCATGAACTCAAAGTGCCAATACCTACACCTGAACATAGTATTTGGGATATTCTCATCTTTCACCCTCATCTTATGATATCTAGATGAAAATAAATCTTAAAAAAACTTGCTCCCAACCTCAATTATATGTTCAAATTTGTACAAGAAATAATGGATGAACAAGAATCAGCCACCATCGAATGTAACACCACCAAAATAAATGGGAGACCCACAAAAACCTATCAACAACAAGGTTCCAACAATCCTTACATAATTTCCAACCAAAAAATAATATCTTCAATAAAATTAAATTTTGAAAGGAATAAGTCCAAGGAGAAATAATAAGAGAGTATAAGAGAGAGTACCTCAATTAATGAGACTTTAATCTAGACAAACCAAGGTGTTTAAACTCAAAAGATGTGTGGCCGGAGGGTGATGAAGGGTCAATTGGTTGAATAGGGATCAAGAGAATAAGTAAAACCAAACCAAGGAATCTAGAACACCACCTTTTATATAGGATTCATTTAAAGACTTCACCATGGTGTAGGGGCTTAAAAATTTCCATGGTGATCCCTAGTCAAAGGGCGATCTGAAATTCAATCCATTGAACCCCCAATTACTGTGTATTTTAAAACAAACATCAAACTATTTTAATCACCGCCACCACTTCAGACACACCATGGTCTAGGTCATTTCATCCTGAGACTCCCACAAAAACCATCCACTATGGAATAGCACCAAGAGCTTGTCCATTTCACCTCACCACACCTAGGACTATGGTTTGGTGAGCTCCATCCCACTACTTCCTCCTACCCTATGAATTTGAATCTTCTATACACCTTGCATGCCACCACACCCATCCCCATGGTGTAGAACTATCCACACTACCTATTTCTTATAGGGTTGACCTCCAATCACTACACCCAATGCCTCTTTCAAAATAGGCTCCCCATTCCATTTTCCCTTGTTCATTTCACACAGGTGTACACCCCATGAAAGATTCCCTCAAAACCATTTTTTCAGGCCCTTTAACTCATTATGGTTCACTCCAACACCAAAAAGCCAACTCCACAACTAACCTCCAAATTCCCAAGTCTAAAACAGCCTACCCCATGATCAATCCCTCAAGAAAACTTCAAAATGGCTAGCACCATGCCCACCCCAAGGGAATTGTGACCCTCTAAATATCCATAACTCTCTTCTAGCCTCTAGAAAACCTAAAAAATCTATCCTAGAACCACCAAGACTCAGAAAAAAATAAATAAAGAGTTTTAAAAAAATCCACCATTCGATAATAGCATGAAACAGACTATTGGGGTCAACTCCTTATTAGTCAAAGCCTATACTATCCAAACATTCGTTATCCCCCTCCTTATGTTCTATTCCTCAAGAAACATTCCTAACCTCCCTCTTGAGGCACTCCTCCCTATGAGTCTATATTATTAATCACTTATTCCTTCTTATAAACCTACAAGTACTTAAGAATCATAAATTGGGTGATTATATATTGGACCCTTGGATGCAGTGCCTCCTCAACTAGAAAAAGGTCAGGAGTGAAATAAAGAAGGTCCTTAAACATAATATTGTTCTCCTACATTCTTAGTCTCCCTTTATGAAGCGAGGTAATACCCTTCTTCTTTAACCCCTTAATAATTTATGATAATATCTCTAAGTATAACTCCTACTTAAAATCATTCCAATAAACATTAGCCACCTTTTGGTCTCTAAGATACACTATCCACCACTGAAATTTCTCCCCTTGCATTTGACTAATCACCAATGGAACCCAATTCCTAGCTCAGTATAAAATAAAACTTTTAGCAATTTCAAGATCCTCTATACAATAATACACATCTAAATCAAAGATATACCCCTCATAATTTTCTAGACACTGATGATAGAAAGAAAAAAAATAATCTTTCATACCTTATCCTCCTTAGTTGGATCAATCCTACAATGATCAAATGGATTAGCCTATTGAACCTCTCTTTCATAAACCACATGTGAATGATGTTCAATATCCATACCTAGAAACAAAAAAGGAAACCCTAGGACCGTTATCATGAAATTTATTGAGATTAATTTGATTTAGTTCTTTTTTAATTTCTTAACATCACCTCATTTAGTCATGGCTGAAAACAAACATGATGCATATACTTATCCTATGTATCTACCTCATAAAAACATTACTTCACCTAGTATGTTCATAAAGATTCAGGTCCTTGTGTTAGATCACAGGGGATCCTAAAATCTTTTGTTCTAGCTGGTTTCCCTTACTTACATCATAAGATAAGTTTAACTAACATTTCTTCCCTACCAATCTATGAAAGTCTCACAAGTTAATAACTCCAATATCCACCCTAAATCTTAACAAAAATATTTGATACCACTCTATCACACCCCCCCCCCCACCCCACCCTACACTGGTACCCCTCCTAGGCTAGTTGTGAAGAGAGGGATTGACACACAAAGACCACCTACAATAGGCCATGGGTTGGAAACTATCACTGAGGGTATAAAACACATGATGGGAGTTATTATCCTCAACAATCCTAGAAAAAAATCAAAACCACCAATCAATCACCATATTATAAATATAAAATAAAAAACATCTCAGAATGAATTTCAAGTGATAAAAATTAAAATATCCTAAGTAAAATAGTACCAAGGAATATTCTAAGGTAGCAAGACCATATAAGCTCCGACCTCCAAGATAGTAGTGTCAAGTTCAGTCTCTGAAACCCTCCTAGAAACCTAGAAAATGAATTTTATATACATAGTATGAGTATAAAATGTATAATAATTAATATAATACCCAATTTATCTTATGAAAATGTGATAATGGAATAGTAATTCCCTAATTAATTTACAAAAGAACTAAAATTCACCTAAAAAGGTCAACTAATCACCCCCAACCTTTCCAAGGATAACTCACCTAGTAACGCATCCAATGTAATAAGATGATATAAAAATCCTATTTCAAGGCCCCCCAAAACCACTTCCCTGTTAGTTTTTGTTTCTCGTTCCCCAATATATTATGTCTTATGCTCTTATTCCTTCCATATATATATACAAAAACATCGATCCAATGTAACAGGAAATCATAAACATGAAAGATATAAACATTTTTCACTTTTAATATGAAGAATGACCCTCACCAAATATAACATAAAATAATGTCTCCAACAAAAAATAAATCATCAATGACATCACTACCAATTAATCTGTCATTACCACAAACTATGGAAGCCTCACTAAGCATCACCACCGACTGTTTCATCATCACTAACAATCATCACCAATTGTGTTTTCTTCATAAGGCTTCACCACTGACTGTGTTTTCATCACTATAAACCTCAACTGAAGAGAGAGTAAGGGAGAGGGGGTATTCATACATCCATCATCACTAATCTAGATGTTAGATAAAACACTTGGAACCTAAAACCTTTATGAATTGGTAAGTATATCTAACATGGTTGAGGTGTATTTTGAAATCACATGAAAATAGAAAAATAGAGAGTCTCACACCATACCCATATTAAGGGTTCATATCAATATCCCTAACATCACCATTATACTACCACAATTCTTCATGATAACTACCAACCATTTACACCACTAGAACACAAATCACCACACAAAATAGCCACAATACATCCCAAAATTTCTTTATTTATTCTCACAGTCACCATTTTCATATTTACTAGTTACCAACAAAGTTACATTTATTTAACCACATGATTCCATATTTAATGAAAAACCACTATCAATCACACTCCATATTTAATTTCATCCACTTCCCATTTGATTCCAAACTATTTTTCAACATTTGATTCATTAATCAATTACAACTTTTTAAATTTCATCTAAAAATTATTTAATTCCATCCCATAACATTTCCATTCCATAATTAACAATCATATTACATAGATACTTGGAAAATAAAACAATTACACCACACAACATCCCATCCACCTTGAAAAAAAAACCATCAACCATCCATTATATGTTATCCATCAACATATCCCATGAAAAACCAACTACAACCCCACTGCCTCAACACATTCCACATCTGAACAGATCACCACCATCACCATATAATCCCCAAAAAACATGAATGTAAAAGAATAACAATAATCATACTGACAACACATAGTAAAGTATTATAGCCTTGAATATTTCAAAAATTTCCATTTAATTATGGATTTCACAACATTTCATCATTTCTTGAATTGTAAATTTCACAGAATTTATATATTTATACACAATCTTTTTGTAGCCATATTTAAATTCTTAACCTTTTATAAATGGTGAATTAAAAAAATCATAGCAAGGGTTTACAATTCATAGTAGTCATAACTCACACATCACAAAAATTATTTAAGTTTTAAGGAAAGGAAAAATAATATAAACAACATAAAACTAGTAAACACATGTGAATTCACCCATCCCCTTCAATTTCATTTTATCTAATTCATTTTATTTTTTAAGTTAGTTTTTACCATCCACCAAAAGGAAGAAAAAAAAATTTAATATCATGGATATAAAAAATTAAGGAGATAGATTAGATCTCCAACCTTAATCAAGTATTTCTAGATCAATGTGTAAGATCTAAGAAAGAAGAAGATGATCAAAATACTAAGATCACACAAAGAAACCCTCATAAACCAAAAACATAGTGCCCACTATCAATATATTTCTAAAAAAAACTCTTGAAAAAATAATTCCCATAACCACATAATTCTATGAAATAAGAACTAGAATGAATAGAGAAGTAAAAGGAATGGAACTCACCATATATTACTAAGAAGCAATCTCCTGAATCTGGGAATAAAATCCACCAAAAAGTATTGAAAGACCTCCCAAGGATGCACCTATGTTTCCCAATAGTTAAGAGAAAAGTTAGGATAGTGATGAGATTTGAATGGGTTCTTAAATTTATACCCTGTTAATTTTTAAAGGAACCATTCTGTAGTGAAGAGGGTTTTACCCCAAACCATAGTGCAAGATAAGGTGTTTTTCCACAATGTACCTCGATCCAACTCCCCTCCAAATTTCAGATCATAATCAATAGATAGATCCTATATACCTAAGATAAGGTTGTGGTGTAACCCATGAATAATGCCACAACTACCCCCAAATTGATAGAGGTTTTATAAACATCACCTTGAGTCTCTACACCACATGATATTTTGTTATGCCATAATAATCCCACCTATAATACTAATATACCATAACACTAGGTCATGTCAAAGGACCACATCCCCAAACTGAGCCTATATGTCGTAACTCAAATCCATGACATAGCCTCCCTTAAAATAATATAACCATTATAAATAATTACACTAAGACTCCACATTGTATCTCACCTCCACATTTTAGCCAAAACTCCTTCTAACCTTCACTACACCACAAGAAACAAACTACACCACAAAACCTATGATCTACCCTTACACGATATAAGGATTACCATTACACACTCTACCCATTCATGAATCATAAATGAATTTCCCTTATGTAAGATCCCCTATGAGGTAACCCAAACCTTCATGTCATAATCTACTTCCTAGCTAAAATTTCAGCTCCAAATCCCCCTCTACTTCTCCAAAACTCCTCTCGATATCTTCATCACCCAAAACTGCACAAAGTAATGGGATGAAAGATCTGGAATGTTATAATAACTAATTAAATTCACCTATAACTACCCTATAAGTTGTAAATTTCAATAATTTATAATCACCTAGAAACTTTTATTCCAAAATAAAAACATGGCAGGTCAACACATACACCCACATGCACAGAAATACATGCACCCATATATAAAAGTTGTAACATGTTAAAGACTTCCTAACTTAAGCACAAGGGATATCACTCATTAAAGGAAACCACTTGATTCAATCCCAATCAAATAAATTCCTAATTTCATCCATAAACCCTTAAATTTTGGTATTTGAGATGGAAAACCAAGAAAAAATGAGAGAAGGGAACAACTTGGGAATATATAGGATTATCCTTCCCAAATAAAATTTGATACAACAAATAGAACTTCAAATAGTGGAGAAATGATAGTTTAGTATCCTAGGAATCCATTTTAGGATCCAAAATCAATCTAATATCGAGTGGGAGGAGAGGGAAGGGTAGGGGAATCTTTGAGGGGGTTTTGATGGAAAATTCAAAAACCGCCCCCTAAAAAAGATACCTATATCACATAATGTTCTCGTTCAGCCAATAAAGGGTACTCAATTCTCCACTGGCCACCTAGTACACTCACACTAGCTAGCTAGTGGGGATCCAACCCTTACAATTCTACTTCCTGTGATATTGGTTACCTGGTACCCCTCTATAGAAAATGCATTAGTGGGTGTCTCCAATACCCTACTTCAAATGCCTCCCGAGCCCCACTAACCCTCAAACCTATCTCAAAAAATCCAATAATGGACTATTTAAATCCAAAAACAAGTTTTTAATTCATACCTAAAATTAGAGGGTCATTACCCATGTGGACATGGAATTTTTTATTGTTTTTATCCATTACATGTACATTCTATCAAGGAAATATTCACATATACACCAACTATTTCTATTCACAATGGAATTAAGTTCAATATATAATGTTTAACCACCATAACCTATATTATTCATACATTATCTTTAATCCTTCATTTATTATGTGTACTTACTTCAAATTTTCATCCACTAGTTTCCATATTTCTATCATACATTATTTTATCCATATTTTCATGGTTTTATATAATTAAGACACTTATAAATCCACATAATGAATTATTTTGATATATTTTTCATAATATTATCCCACATTATATTAATAAATTATTATAAATTCAATTTATTTAAATTTTCTTTACTCTAAGGTTATTTCTCCAACTTAGAGGAAATTATTGGAAAAATCCACATTATTTTTCTAAATACAAAATTATTTTTTGAATTTTAAATTTCATCAATAATATTAATGAAATATTCCTTGATTGTATTATCCATCATTATATATCATTTATTCATAATTTTAAAGTCACAGGGAAAAAATTATTTCACATATAAATAGAAATAGTCATTTTTTCACCCCCACCCCTCCTCACCCCACCCCAACCACCAAACACAAATCACACATCAACACATATTATGTAAACTTGAAACAATATTTATCCTAATATAATAGTAAAAACAAATCCAATCATCTCCTGACTCCCTAACTAAAAAACATAATAAAAAAAAGTAAACAATTCACTATTCACGTCACATGTACATGTTTCCAATAATTTTCCCTTGTATTGACCACTATAGTTTCATCCATTGATATAAATTATTCATTAAATACTAGGAAAAAATTTCTAAAACATTTATATGATATAAATGAAATATGACCCACTTCACAATTATATCAAGGTCTATATCCATTAGCTTTTGGAAAATCTAGGGTACTGACGTATATGATTGATAATGACCATGTAGTTTAGAAAGTGTTTTTCCACTCTTAATGTATGGAAATAACTTAGGATAAATCCATAAACTTAATATAAATCTTATCTAATTTAATTGGGATATTTATCTATAATAAACTTTTCCCCGTATAGGATCGTAGAATACATCAAATTTTATCATTTCATGTTATTTACAATCAAGTTATGTTAAGAATAATGTAATTGTTCATCATAGGATGTCTTCACTATTAAAAATAGACTTGATGAATCAATTATATAATTTTTTATCTTATTTTTAGATGGAATAAAAACCATTCAAATTTTATAGTATCATTCATTATTCACTTCAAAATGTACATGATCATTGGGAGCTTATTATCACCTACATAAATCCATTTGATTAAATATAATAAAAAACCCATATTTTATGGTAAAGTGAGGATTGAATGTGTATAATATAAATAAATATAATTATTTTAATAAATAATATAATCCCATATGATTTCCCATATCTATTTGGATTTACCCATATGGATACAGGATCATAATGATAGGACCATTTTGAGCCTTTTTGAAAATGGGTTTGAAATATTAAGCTCAACCCAGGAAAAAACTGTGGGATTTCCTATGAATCCCATGGTCCTAGACCCATTTTTTCATGTCTACTTGTAATGGGTTTCACATAATATTTATATGTATTTATACTTATAATTATTTCTACATTAACTTTATATATTATTTATATTTGCAATTACCAAAATTAAAAATAGCATATATGATTTATCATTTTCATAACAACATTTAAATTTCAAAATTACAAACCCACCAAATATTTAAATAAATAAATTTTATGCATTATTACTACAAATAAAACTTAATATCATAGTTGTAAAGGATAATAAGTAACTACCATTTTATTCACTACTTTCTCATACTACAATTTAGGTTATTTCGTTTCATATTTTATCCAATTTATATTATGAATTGTATACCAAAACAATTCTACTATGTATTGGTAACTCATGCCTAATTCATGTGTATTTTCCCACCTTCACTACATAATATTTTAAATTGAAAGGTTCTATCACATGAAATACAATTACTATTTTATTTCAAATGATTATTTTTATAACCTTAAAACTAACATGAATCATAATTTTCAACCCAACCTTGAAAATCAATATTTTTTTATATTTTTTTTACCTAAAACTAGAACATGATGATACCATGAATTAATTTGATAGGTAAAACATGCCATTAAAGGTCTAACAACTAACTTTGATTACATTTACCACTGACATGTATCATATTTACTACTCAGAATTTTTCACCATGAAACTAATGAGTATGATGTTATACACATGATATCATAAAAATTTAACATTATTATTCATAATTTATTCTATTACTAAGTACATTACATCATACTCACTACTATAATATTCTTGATTAAAATTTACCAATTTATGGATTCATGAAAACCCTATCACATATAACAATATATTTTAAAATTTTCATGAAATAACTCACAATTATACATTATTATTTATATAACCTATAGCACCATTGGTTTAAGGTGCATTGTATTTCTATGATTCTTATTTTATGTTTGGATTTTTTGGGATAAATTTTTGTAGGATTTTAGAGAATTAAATAGAATGTAATCTAGAATCTGGATACATGAACTATTCACATAGTGAATGGTTATTCACAACATGAATGCTTTCTGGGCAGGTGTCTTGAGTTACTTTTAAGAAGTGAATGAGTTTCTAGGAAAAATCAGTTCACATCATAATATACATTCATGATGTGAAATAGTTTTCATAATTATAATCCATGGTGATGCAAATTTTAGTGTAAGATACATTTCTAAGATTCATGATGTGAACTCCCCTTTTACACTATGAATCTGTTTGGGGCTAGCCTATTTTAATATTTTTGCACTTTTAAATATTAATTTGGTTCTCATTCTCTTTATATTAACTTATAGGGTTACCCTAGATGATTTTTGGTGATTTTCAATGTCCATTATCTGATTCTAATGAATCTTAGAGTGTTTGATCATGGAAATCAATGGTTAGGACCTTGTTCTTCCTTATCATCTTGGATCTCCTTGGTTTTTCTTGAATGGAACCATATATTGGTGTTTTTATACCCAAATCTACAGGATCAGATGAGGTTTGATCAGTTTTTATTAGGTTTTTATATAATAATTTAAGGAATAGATCAATTTTATAGAATTTTCTAAGATCCATCATGAAAGAGAACACCAAGTAGGTGGTTTTCCCCTCTTTCCACTTTTATTGGGACATGAAGGCTATTGGTTTTTTTAAATAAATAAATTATTCTTTTAAATGGTTTTCCCTATTAAAACTCTTCTGAAATTATCTCTTATTGTTTGACTATTTAATTTGGGTTGTGGGTATTGGATACAACGTGTTCGATAAATTTATGAAAAGTGTTTTCTAAAATGGAAAGAATTCATTTTTGTATATGATCTTGGTATAACTGGATTGTGAGTGTCGTCTAGAAAAGAACATGTCTGGTGTGTGTTTATGATTGAAATGTATGAGGAGTTGTTTAAATATACTTGGTGCTCAGTGCTGACTGGAAAGGAATAAGTAATAATTGCCTCCAAGTGATGGATTAGAGGAGGACATATCACCGCTCACGAGCATAGGGATGTCATTCGGTATGCATGGGTGTGTGTGTGTGTGTGAAAATGTATTATTTTTGAAAAATAATAATTTATGAATTGCTTATACTTTTTTAAAGGAAAAATTATTTTTGGTTTAACTTATTTTATAAAAAAAATTCATCTATTATATTGTATATGGTGGAAACTATTTTATCTTCTTTTGATATTATTCCTTCCTATTTTATATTCCTATGATCTAACCTTTTTCTAGTCTTAGTGTAATGTGGGAGAATTATCTTGGGAATTTCCTAGTGGTTATGATTACTCACCCCCTATATATACATTGTGGTGCATATGCAGATATTGTTTTTTATGATGTAGGAAAATTGTGGTTTTCTTAATTATATAAGGGTTCTCCTTAATATCATTGTCATAGTGTTGAGGATGGAGCTTGGAGCACTTCATATCTTAGTCAATATTGGTGGAACTTTAGTTCCTGAGTCTTTTCTACTTTATATTTATAGTTCTATAATTTACTTAATTCCACCATTACTCTAATTTTATTCATGGATTTATTGTTTATTTCTAGGTTTTTCACTTCAACCACCATTGGTTTGGTGCATTCATCATGTATATATATGTCTCTACTTTTATTTATTCTTGTATTATTATGTGTGTGTTGATTTTTTGTATATTAAATGGTAAATTATTCCAATATGTTTTATTTGTTTGATCCCTTGACATTTACAACCATCCCTTGGTGTTCAGGGAATGTCACCTAAGATTATTAGTACCTCCACCTCTTCCCAATCCAATGGGTGGGGACGAGATGTTACAAAGGGTATCAGTTTGTTCATTCCTTGAGTTTAAATGGTATCAATGAGATAGGAATGTCATAACTTGAAATTTATATCATAAAAATATGTAGCAAACCTTTTTATATTGAACTTAAAGTTACCAAGGTGTTCCAGGTATAAAAAGTGTTATAATAACTTCTAGGTGTGTTGTCAAGTCATCGTCATAGGTTTATCTAATGAGTGCAACATATCATAAATTAGTAAAGAAACTTCCCACTCGGACTACATTTTAACATGGTTATTTTATTTTAATATTAGGATATTTTTATTTTTATGTTGATATATTAAATATATTCATGTAAAGATAAATAGTAAAAGTGATAAATTGTTGATTTTTGAAATGGTTTGTAGAAATAAAATGCCACCAATAACAAGAAAAAGAAATTAGTAAGAGGGAGATGCTAAAAATGCAGTTACACCCAAACCACATGTGAACTAGGATTTGTTTTAGAGTATTTTGTAAGCCTTTTAGGCTATTGAAAAGGGACCTAGGGTAAAGAAACCTGGTCAGGTGAATTAATCAATATAATTTCTAAAGAATAACCCACCAATATTTCATAGTGATTCTATACCTAAACAAGTAGAGGTATGGATGAGTAGAAAGACCATAATTTTGTACTTCTTGAGGGATCCAGATGAAATGAAGGTTAAAATAGAAACATATATTCTTGATTACCTCATGTTATCATGGTGGGACTTAGTTTTTCAAGCTAAGTTTGATTGATATCTCACCTAGAAATGATTTTTTTAATTTTTTAATAAAAAAAATTCTTTCTAGAAACCATAAAAATAATGAATAAGGTCTAATTATTTCAACTAAAACAAGGAAGTATGTCAATGATGGAGTATGTTGAAAAATCCACCCACCTTTTTTGATTTTCATCAGAGGTAGATATGAGAAAGAGACTGAAATCTTGGATTTTTGAGGTGGGTATCCAACCTGAGGTTTTCTCAAAGGTTATAATGTTCTATATTACTAACTGTATAGTGATGGTGAATAAGGTTATTGTTTGGGAGAGAGACCTTTAAAGGAATCCCAATGTAGGGGACACCTTTTTTCATATGGTTGTTGGTGGGAGATTTGGCATTGGAAATAAACTCAAGAGGGAGAGTTACTCTTAGGGTAGAAAGGAAACAAAAAATCATTACATGGGATTAGAATCTTATTCACCACATCCCATCAATGAACTAAGTTGTTTATAATATGGTGTGCCTAAACATAGAAAGAATTAATTGACTTTGCCACCTAGTAATTTCCACCATTGTGGAAACAAATGGAATCTCATGAGGTATTTTCATAAACATATCATATAAATAGGTGTAACTATGTCAAATCAGCATTAATATTTGTATTCTCAGATGAAACAGTCCCATCAAACTAGTTCTCATCTATATACCCAAGTTAACTAGGATAACTACAGGAATAATTTGGTTGTTCGGTCAGCACCTCAATAGGGAAACAAGATCCATCTTGTGACAACTGAGCGATTGTCATATAGAGTATAAAAGGATATATTGATCAAGAAACCAAGTCCCTCCACAATGAGAGGTATTGTCTTTCTGAATTCAACTCATATACACATCTTATTTGATAATGGTGAATTGAATTTTTTTTATTTCTTATTGTGTGGTTAAAAAATTGGTATTACATGTGGAGTTTATGGCTCACATCATGAGTATCAAGACACCTCTCAGAAAAATGAAATGAAAAGTATTAAAATACTCAACATGTAAAAACACTAGCCCTAGTAGCCTGTATTTGATAGTTACTTTATTAATTTGGCATAAGATACAAGGAATCACGTCCTAAAGAACCGAATAGTTTAGTATTATTGGTAAAATAGATATGTAATTGAATCTTATATTATAATTGAAAACATAAAATGCAACATATATTTCCTTTTAGTACACCAATATTCCCTTTAGAATATTCCTGCATGTCAATCATAAAACACTTCCTAGAATCTTGTGGAAAGAAAAAATAAGAAGGGGATGAGCTCAAATACTCAGTAAGGGTATGTGTACATCAGAATATATCATGAATAAATAATCATAATCAATATGAAAATGTAAATAACTAAAACACACACCATTCAATCAATTACTTGAGAATAATATATAAGGAATAAATTATGATCAAATAATTCCATATAAATAATCACATGAGCTTGAAACCTAAATATGGATATTATAACTAATCGAATAATTGCATGGAATATCAATAAATAATCTCAAAATAAGGGAATGAATAATTTTAGACATCATAACCATACTGTTATGGCCTTATTCCAAGACATCTTATATAAATGGGTAAGTCTTTAGCTAAAAACCCAAGCTAGTTTGTCTCATGCGACCTACCGATGCATCGAGGGGATATAGCAGGACCTTACTATCACTGACTAAGTCCAATTAATTTTTTATATGAAAGGTTTGAAACATAATAAATATAAAATTTCTTATTGTGAAAACTAGCATACAAAATGTTAATACTTTTCTCAATTAATAAATATAATCATAAACCATTCAGAGTAATATGGAAAATGGTATAAAAATAGTACATCCTAGTTAATTGATCATAAAATATCTAGATAAATAATAATTATGGTATCATTACAACATATTCCCAATAATTTATAAGGTAAAATTAGGTTTTTTTCATCGATGAATATGAATACCATAAAAATTCCATTAAAAACATTCTATAGGAAAATTTATTTTTAATTTAAAAATAATATTTTAAAACTAAAACTTAAAAAATTATTTTGAAAATTATTTTCTTCAAAAATAACATTATAAACTTTTAAAATAGTCTTTAAAACATTTATTGTTCATTATTGTGGGTAATTTCACACATGTCGTATAAGTTAAAAAACATTCCTTTCACATTTTTAGTAAAATCCAAGCAGGGCTTGTTTGGAAAATGACATGAAGATTCTTTTCAAAAAAATTTGTAAAATGTAAAATATGGGTAAAATTTTCTTTAATAAATCATTTGGAGGATCTTAAAAACATTTTTCAAAACATTTTTATAAAACATGGATTTTGATGAAAAATGATTTTCGATCGAAGAGATAAATAAAGTCATATTTTCTTAAAAACATTTTCTCAATCATTTTAAGTACCAAAGAGATGAATATGGTAATATTACTTGAAAAAATCATGAATAACCAAATTATAATAAAATTAAATGGTTTTATTATAAAATTATCAAATAATTTTCTTCAATGTAAATTCAAGTACAAACAATCCTGGTTTAAATGAGATCGAAACTTAAATCTATTACCACTTTCGTAAATTTTGAATCATAAGCCCCGTTAAAGGAATAAAATCAAATGAAAATTTAAATACCATGAATATAAATAGATTCATTATATAATATATAAAATGGTAATTATATACACTATACAAATAAATAAGTGGTTAATATATCATATGTCTCAAGGAAGTAAAAGTGAGATGAGAAACCCTTACCTTAGGTTTGATTTCCTTCATACATGTTTGAACCTTCTGTATAATAAATATATTTTTATTATACATATATTAAATAAAAATAATTATATGTATTATACTATATATGATTTATTTATGACCCTTTTATTAATAATTCCTTGTTAAAATCATGTTTCGGGTAATAATAACTTTGTTTTTTTATATGTTTTGATTTGGTATTTTTGGTCCTTTTACTTTGATCATGGTTAAATCACCTCTATAATTTAAAAAATTATATAAATATCACATATATTCATTATATATTTATTTATATTAATCCATAAATATTAAAGATATAAAAGTCATTGCACTGTTTAAGGAGACGGTAGGTCATACATACGCATGAACGTTGTTTCCATTTTCTCGATGGATGGAACAAAAGGGAAATAAATATTAATTCACCTTTATAGAATCATTATTATTTTATATATATAATTTATATTAATAAAATTCATCCTTATTATCATCCATGTAAAAGTAAAATGAAAAACATTTCACATCGCTACGTGGAGGTTGTAGTCCACATGCACACATAAGCGACGTTATTATTTTCCAAAATATGGGAAGGTAAGAAGTTAGATGTGGTATTATATTTCCATAATTATTTTTAGGTCATAAATTTCACATATATTCATTTAATTTATCCTTACTACCTTCCATGTAAAATAAAAGTGAAAAATAAATCACAACACTTCATGAGACGGTAGTCAATCATACACAAGAGTGACGTTATCGTATCCCCCCACAGAATGGAAAGTAATAAGGAATATGTGATATAATAATTATAAAAGTATAATAATTTAATAAATATCATATAAATTTGTTAAATTCATCATTATATCCAGCTTTTAAAGGTGGTGATAGAAAATGAATTACATCTGTCTATGAGGTGACAGTCTGCCGTACACACAATCGACGGTTTTGTTTTCCATTTTATGGAAGTAGTGGTGGATAAAAGACATTACATTAACATAATAAAATAAAATTAGATATTAGATATTTTTTTATTATATTCTAATAGTTTAATAACATTTTAATGATGTGTAAGAATAAATAAAACAAATATGCTTGTTAAGAATTTTACCTCTTCTTCAAGATCCTCTTTAAGTTTTTACCTAAATCCTTATTAGGATGGATTAATAATCAAAATAATACCTCTAGGATGTGGGTATGGAATTAATTAATATATTTGGGTAGGTAATTTTCTATCCAAAGGGTTTTGGAAGTGTTAATAAGCGAGAAGATAGGGTGGCCTTTTATAAGTGGGGGAGAGGACACACATGGAATTTTTTAAAAGATGAAGTGATACCCATATTTTTATCATGAAAAAAGAATCAAAAATGGTCATTATATACAATTATAGGTTATAAGGTCTAACTAAACCCATAAATTTGTGTTTTAAAAATTTTAGGTCATTTTAAACCTTATCTTCATAGTTTAACCCTCAGGTAAACCCATTTTTACCTTAACCGCAGAAATTAATTTTTACTGTTTTAACTATTCATTATGGTCAAAAATTAAGTTTAAATTATTATATAATATTAATTATTCTAATAAAAAATATGGAATCCATTTTTTCAAATTTATTTTACAAAATTAGCAGAATTCAATTTAAAATTAAACACATAGATGTGTTGAAAAAAAAAGTTTTTCCAAAGAAAAACTTCCAAAAGTTTAAAAAGTTTTTATATCAAAATTGAAATGAAATTAATTAAAATGAAATAAATTATTTGAATTGAAATATAATTTAAATAATTTTACTTTAAAACCAATTTAAAATATAATTTAAATTTTTAAATACTTTAAACCAAAATGCATTTTTCAATAAAAAAAAATATTTTTCAGTATTCATCAAAAAATTGATATTTTCAAAAAATTATCAAAAATTCACCCAAATATAATTTTGATATTTATATTTCAAAAATGAATTTTGTTTTTTCAAATAAAGTTTCTATAATTGTTAAAAATTAATTTCAAATTATATGCACAAAGCGGAACTAAACATCATTTTAGAAAAATACATTTTTTCAAAAAAAAATATTTTTCTTCCAAATGATTCTTATTTTATTTTTAATAAATATATAACCATTGAATTTATTTCATATAGATTTAAAACATATAATTTACATAATTTATTTAGTCTCATTCATACCTTCTAACTGAACGGCAATGTTATAACTATTTAAATAATAGTATTTTAATAGAGTATCACATTTCATTTAAACTCGGTGTTTCTTGAATCAAAAGTTATTGAAGTGATTGAATTTATTTAAAAATAAATATATCATAAAGTCTCAAGGTGTTATATTCTCTTATAACATTTGTGTTTTATGTCATACATGTTATCTAACAGGATGTTCCTCTTTTATAATCTCAAGGTTTTACATTATAACCCCATAAATAAAATGCATCCTCGCAATTTAATG
The DNA here is from genome assembly GCA_963277665.1 of Viscum album. Taxonomy (NCBI): domain Eukaryota; kingdom Viridiplantae; phylum Streptophyta; class Magnoliopsida; order Santalales; family Viscaceae; genus Viscum; species Viscum album. Next base: position 183,143,088 of record OY728133.1, on the reverse strand, counting down.
TTGATCTCGGTAATCAGGGTTTTGACATTTTAAAATAACTTTTTTGGAAACCCACATTGTAAAAAGGCTAAATAAAACTTTCTATTGATAATAAAAAAGTGTAAGTACAAATGTTATCTAGAATAACACATTACAAGGTTTCCAAGTAGAAAAACATTGGAGGGAAGTAAATATATAGACATGGAAGAAAAACATAAATAATTATGGAGAGTGATAGAGATAATTGATCACAAAAAAGTGAACGATCTAGAAAAATTTACAACAAAAATCCATAAATATTCAATGAATTAAAATACCATTTTATTCATCGTAAATAAAGGTATTAGGATAACATTTTTGTTTCAAAATCCTTTTCTTATTGTGGAGGAATTATTTTACCATCTAGAATGAGGACATAAGAAAATTTACTTACTTGATATATTTATATTTAATAATAAAAATTTCATCCTTTAGTTTTTCTTTTATCAATTCCCACTTCGTTTCTTACTCTATGAAATGAATATACAAAATGAATTTTTATTCCTAAAGCACTAAAATTAACTCTTAATGGATTATAAAAAAATGACAATTCATTCCTCCTATATAACATCATGTTACCATCTTTCAGGTATTCCTTAACCCTTGTTTTGATCTATTTTTGAGGTGGGTATTGTTTTAGGGTTGTTTTGGGAGAATTTGGATGATTTTGGAAGCTTAAGGGGCTATACACAGTTGGAAAACGGTTAAGGAAAACTGTGCGATTTGGCCCAAAAAGTGGAACGCCCTATTAAAAGCCACTATAAGGGGGCACACAGTTTTTCCATAACATGCAGACACCCCTCAAAACCATTTGCCCCATGGATAGTGGTTATTACATAGTTGGTTCAAAATTAGTTAAATTTTGCATCCAAACTATACACCCTAAAGATAATACCAGTAGGGGAACATGATTTGTCTAACCATGTGGTCCTCCCTAAAAAATCATGTGCATGGTTTTTAATTCCTCTAAAATTTATTTTAAAAATCCCTAACCCATGGTTTAATATTATAATCACCCCCATTTGACCCTAACTCGAACCCTTGGTCCTTTTAGTCTCTCAATAATCAATTTTTGATCCTAAAACCTTATCCTTTGGAAAATCAAATTGTCAGTACAAGATCTAATCCCTCTCTGGTAAGTGGATCCCCTCTCTATTTTTCTTCTGATATTCCTTTCTCCCCTATTTAAAGGTTTCTAGTTCCATTTTAGATTCCTTATGAAATTAAAACCCCTATTTTTTTGAATTGTTTAAAATAGATTTAAATTGATTTATAAACCCCGATTTGGAATGATTTTATTATGAAATTTGAAATGGTGTGGATTTTGAGAAAACCCCCCAATTCTAATGTAATTGAAATTATGGGATGAATTTTGAGAAGGATGGATTGAATTTTGAGAAAATTATTTGATGATGGAAATTAATGAAATGATTTGAGATCTACTTTGAGAAACTGTCTTGAATTGAAATGATGAAAACCCAATTTTTTGGTTTTTAAATTTAATTGGCATGTTGAAACTTAATATTCGGCAATTGAATTATAAATTATGATTAATTTGAAAAGATATTATTTTCCCATTACATATTTATTAATTGAGTACATGAGATATTGGGTAGTTCGTAGGTTATTTGGGACAATCATGTTAGGATCTTTATTCCCTATAAATATATTGTTGATGAAATCTAAAACAAAAACCTTATTCTACATGATTATACCTGATGGGATGTTGATGAGTTTTATTCAGCCTGATCCTAAGGGATGTTTGCACACATGATTATCCATGATCACTAATTTGATAAGTGTGAGGATCCTATATCTATTAACTAACATACTTCAGACTATATGACCATGGTGATTGTTGTGTTTGATTTAATTATATATGACATTGTTTATAGAACTTTTTTACTCAATCCAAATGATTTTATATAAAATGTTTATTCAATCCATGTTTGAAATTTTTTCCATTTACTGAAAAGAAATCATTTTTTTTAATATGAAAATGATATGTTATTCCATTCCCTATTTTATTTTAATTAAAAACATGATTGGTTTATTGTTATAAAATCTATTATAGAACACTTGGTGAGACCCTATAGGCATTTTTAGCTCACACACTACCTTTTCCCTTGAGAATTTTTATATTTTATTATTATAGGTTCGAGAAAAGTAAAATCACCACTTAAAGGTGGTGGATGTTATTGATCATTGAGACTATGGAGTGATGATGGTGATCGATGGAGTTGAGGTCCATTTATTACATGTGTTTTTGAGACTTTTGATTGTTTATTGGTGTAAGTTAGGGTTGATGCTTCATTTAGTTATTTATCTATCTTCTTGGGTATTGTTTTACTTTTTTGAATTATGGTACTTTATCATTGAGGAGTGTTTATATACCAACATTTATCTCATTTATCTTCTATTGTTTTGTGGAAAAATTGTTCCATATTTATTCTTGTATGACATCAGGTGCAAGTCACCTGCCCATGGGGATCAGGAATTCCCTTCAGGGTTTGACAGTGCTAGATCAAGTATCAAATTACTAGGGAATCTAGTACAGTTCATGAAAAAATTGGTATCAAAGGGAGAGGTTCTTCATCCTTTATTAAAATTATTATGTGGTTTAGGTTGTCTTGGTAGAGAGGATTTAGGATTTATGGGGCTTGTGAGGTAGTTATGAGTGATTTCTTATCCATCTCTCATCATAACAATCATTAAGTAACCATTGGGTGGTGGGGAAAAGTGTATATGATGAGTATTTTCATATATTTATTGTCTTTTCCCTATTTGATTTGATTGTTTTGAAAATCCTAAACTCTTTAACTCTAATTGGTGGAATTTAAACTTCTATACTCCCATTTGAGCTATTGATCTAAATGTATTTGTTAAATATTTTCTTATTGTCTGTTGATGGTGTGTAGCATCATGCCTCCAAAAAGATATTTGAACCAAACTGATGAAATATCTACCAATTAAATGTGGAAATAAAACCCACTAATTGACTATAATCTCATTGAGATAGTGGTTTATATTGTCCAAGATTTGGGACAGGCAGCTACACTCATTCCCGTTCAAGCCTCAGTCATGGAACGTTGAAGGGATAACTCTAGAGATCATGTGAAATAATTTCTTGACCAGAATATTCTAGATTTATAAGGATCTAACGATCCTCAAGAGACTGAGTATTGGTTTAAAGGAATTTAGATGATTTTTTAGTTCTTTTAAATTCTTTATTCAATTAAATTTAAGTGTGTTACCTTTAGGCTTGAAGGACTTGGAAGAAGGTGGTGAGATTTGATGGTGATAGTGAGGAAGGATGAAATATTAGATTATAAATACTTTAAGGTCCTTTTTACTGATCAATTTTATCTAGAGTCCATGGTTTTAGAAAATTTGATAGAGTTTCTTAATCTCTAGTAAAGTAACAAGATAGTAAAACATATAATTTACATAAATTATTTAGTCTCATTCATACCTTGTAACTTAACGGAAATGTTATAACTGTTTGAATAATATTATTTTAATAGAGTATCACATTTTATTTAAACTCAGTGTTTCATGAATCAAAATTTATTGAAGAGATTGAATTTATTTAAAAATAAATATATCATAAAGTCTCATGGTGTTATATTTTCTCTTAACCTTGGTGTTGTATGTCATACATGTTATCTAACAGGATGTTCCTATTTTAAAATCACAAGGTTTTACGTTATAACCCCATAAATAAATTGCATCTTCACAATTTAATCTTTATCTTGGTAATCAGGGTTTTTACATTTGAAAATAACTTTTTTGGAAACCCACATTATAAAAAGGGTTAATAAAACTTTCACTTGTTAATAAAAAAGTGTGAGTACAAAGGTTATCTAGAATAACACAATACTAGGTTTCCAAGTAGGAAAACATTGGTGGGAAGTAAAGATATGGACATGGAAGAAAAACATAAATAATGATGAAGAGTGATAGAGATCATTGATCACAACAAAGTGAATGATCTAGAAAAATTTACAACAAAAATCCATAAATCATTAATGAATTAAAATACCATTTTATTCATCGTAAATAAAGGTATTAGGATAACATTTTTCTTTCAAAATCCTTTTCTTATTGTTGAGGAATTCCTTTACCATCTAGAATAAGGACATAAGAAAATTTACTTACCTGATATATTTCTATTTAATAGTAAAAAATTTATCCTTTATTTGTTCTTTTATCAATTCCCACTTCGTTTCTTACTCTATGAAATGAATATAAAAAATGAATTTTTATTTCTAAAGCACTGTAATTAACTCTTAATGGATTATAAAAAAATTGACAAGTCATTCCTCCTATATAACATCATGTTACCATATTTCAGGTATTCCTTGACCCTTGTTTTGATCTATTTTTGAGTCGGGTCTTATTTTAGGGTTGTTCTGGGAGAATTTGGATGATTTTGGAAGCCTAAGGGGCTATGCATAGTTGGAAAACAGTTAAGGAAAACCGTACAATTTTCCCCAAAACGGTATTCCCTATTAAAAGTCTCTAGAAGGGGGCACACGGTTTTTCCATAACATACATACACCCCTCCAAACCATGTTCCCCATGGATAGTGGGTATTACATAGTTGGTTCTCATTTAGTTTAACTGTACATCCAAACTGTACACACCAAAGATAATACCAGTAGGGTCACATGATTTGTCTAACCATGTGGTCCTCCATAAAAAACCATGTCTATGGTTTTTAATTCCTCTAAAATTTATTTTAAAAATCCCTAACTCGTGGTTTAATATTATAATCACCCCTATTTGACCCTAACTCAAACCGTTGGTCCTTTGAGTCTCTCAATAAGCAATTTTGGATCCTAAAACCTTCTTCTTTGGAAAATCAAATTGTCAGTGGAAGATCTAATCCCTCTCTCGTAAGTGGATCTCCTCTCTTTTTTTCTTCTGATCTTCCTTTCTCCCCTCCTTAAATGTTTCTAGTTCCATTTTATATTCTTAATGAAATTAAAACCTCTATTTTCTTGAATTGTTTAAAATAGATTTAAATTGATTTATAAAATCCCAATTTGGAATGATTTTATTATGAAATTCGAAAGGGTGTGGATTTTGAGAAAAACCCCCCAATTCTAATGGAATTGGAATTATGGGATTAATTTTGAGAAGGATGGATTGAATTTTGAGAAAATGATTTGATGATGGAGATTAATGAAATGATTTGAGATCTACTTTGAGAAACTGTCTTGAATTGAAATGATGAAAACCCATGATTGGTTTAATATTGAATAGGCTTGAAATGATTAAAACCCAATTTTTTGGTTTTTAAATTGAATTGGCATGTCGAAACTTAAGATTGGGAAATTGAATTATAAATTATGATTAATTTGAAATGATATTACTTTCCCATTACTTATTTATTAATTGAGTACATGAGATCTTGGGTAGTTAGTAGGTTATTTGGGACATTCATGCTAGGATCTTCATCCCCTATAAATAGATTGTTGATGAAAGTTATAACAAAAACCTTATTCAACATGATTTTCCCTAATGGGATGTTGATGAGTTTTATTCGGCCTGATCCTAAGGGATGTGTGCACACATGATTATCCATGATCACTAATTTGAGAGGTATGAGGATACTATATCTATTAACTAACATACTTCAGAGTAGATGACCATGGTGCTTGTTGTGTTTGATTTGATTGTATATGACATTTTTTATAGATCTTTTTTACTCATTCCAAATGATTTATATAAATGATTTTATATAAAATTTTTATTCAATCCATGTTTGAAATTTTTTCAATTTATTGAAAATAAATCATAATTTGTTTTTAATTTTAAAATTATATGTTATTTCATTCTCTATTTTATTTAAATTGAAAACATGATTGGTTTATTATTATAAAATCTATTATGGAACACTTGGTGAGACCCTATAGGCATTTATAGCTCACACCCTACCTTTTCCCTTGAGATTTTTTATATTTTATTATTATAGGTTCGACAAAAATAAAATCACCACTTAGAGGTGGTGGATGTTATTGATCATTGAGACTATGGAGTGGTGATGGTGATTTATGGAGCTAATTTCCACTTATTACATATTTTTTTGATACTTTTGATTGTTTTTTGGTGTAAGTTAGGGTTGATTCTTCATTTAGTTATTTATCTATCTTCTTGGGTATTGTTTTACTTGTTTGACTTATGGTACTTTCTCATTGAGGAGTGTTGATATACCAAAATTTATCTCATTTATCTTCTATTTTTTTGTGGAAAAATTGTTCCATATTTATTCTTATATGACATCAGGTGCAAGTTACCTGCCCATGGGGATCGGGAATTCCCTTCAGGCTATGACAGTGCTAGATCAAGTATCAAATTACTAGGGAATCTAGTCCAGTTCATGAAAAATTAGTATCAAAGGGAGAGGTTCTTCATCCTTTATTGAAATCAGTATGTGTTTTAGGTTGTCTTCTTAGATAGGATTTAGGATTGATGGGGCTTGTGAGGTAGTTATGAGTGATTTCTTAGCCATATCTCATCATAACGATCCTTAAGTAACCATTGGGTGGTGGGGAAAAGTGTATATGATGATTATTTTCATATATTTATTGTCTTTTCCCTATTTTATTTAAGTGTTTTAAAAATCCTAAACTCTTTAACTCTATTTGGTATAATTGAAACTTCTATACTCCCATTTGAGCTATTGATCTACGTGTCTTTGTTAAAAATTTTCTTATTGTCTGTTGATGGTGTGTAGCATCATGCCTTGAAGAAGATGTTTGAACCAAACTGATGAAAGATCTACCAATTAAATGTGGAAAGAAAACCCTCTAATTGACCATAATCTCATTGATATAGTGGTGTGTATTTTCCAAGATATGGGGCAGGTAGCTACACTCGTTCCCGTTCAAGCCTCAATCATGGAACATTTAAGGGATAACTCTAGAGATCATGTACAATAGCTTCTTGACCAGAATATTCTAGATTTATAAGGATCTAATGATCCTTAAGAGACTTAGGATTGGTTTAAATGAATTGAGATGATTTTTGAGTTCTTTTAAATGCCTTATTCAATTAAATTTAAGTGTGTTACCTTTAAGATTGAAGGGCCTAGAAGAAGGTGGCGAGATTTGATTGCGATAGTGATGAAGGATGAAGGATGAGATTATAAATACTTTCAGGTCCTTTTTACTAATCAATTTTATCCATATTCCATGTTTTTATAAAATTTTATAATGTTTCTTAATATCTAGTAAAGTAACAAGGTAGTGAATCATTATGAAAACCGATTTACTAAGCTAGTACAATTTTCTACTAATAGTGTGACTAATAATAATTTGAAGGAATGAATATTTTAGATGGGGATTAGAGCTGAAATTTGATCCCATGTTTTCATGCTAAATCTGAATTTTGATGTTAATGTGTTGGATGGAGCATTTATGGTTAAGCTTGGCATGGCTAGTAAGTCAAAGTTGATGGGAGTTCCTTTTTCTTACAGTGGTAGTTCTTTGAGTTTCTTTAAAGGAAAGAGGAAGCATGATGAGTATCATGGTGGATCTTAATAGAATGGTTCTTCCAGACCTCCTATAGTTCCTGGTAGAGTCCCTTTGACCTACTTCTAGTGTGTCAAGGTAGGGAATTTTTAAATGGGTTTTCACTAAGGCACCCAATATCTGTAGTTCCTACGGATTCTTAGGTCACTTTTAGAATTTATTTAATATCCTTTATAACCCACATATGGGAATGGAATAATCAATACCTAAAAGTAATATGGTGATATAATATGCTTCAATAACAAATGGGTTCCATTCATATGCATTCAGAACAAAGATTCTACACATAGTGGAAGAGTCTCCTGAGAAAGTTGATACGGGGCCAGTGACTATGAGAGGTACCATCACTATAGATTTATCATTAAGGATATATTTATTTTATACCGGTGTATCACACTCATTCATATTGACTCTTATTTTTTATTTTCAAACCCTTCCTGTGGAGATTTTATCTTATGTGATGGATATTACTGCGCCCCTCAAAATAAAGAAAGAGAAAGGTCTTTGGTGTCCTACTTATGTTTTCTATTTATCAAATATTGAGCTTACCTGAAATTTTATGTTACTTCATATGAAGCCTCCTAATTTCATTCTTGAGATGGATTGGATAATCTCTCATTAGGATTATATTGATTGTTACCTTTGGTGAGTCTCCTTTACTATGCTCGATGGGGTTTTCCATGTATTTTAGGGAGAATGGGACCTAAGATAGATTGATTCATACCTTATTTAATGGAGTTATGAAGGTTAATATCAGTGTTTTATTTTGAATTGGAGTGATAATCTTTGATTGATGATCTCCCTCCAGTTATCGTCAAGTTTCTCTATGTTTCTCCTTATGATTTCTTTAGCTTTCCATAGGTAAGAGAGATGGATTTTTCTATCAATTTACTACCTGGTACTCAGCCAGTCTCAATTCCTTCTTACCATATGGAACCAGTATATTTTAAAGAGTTTAATACTTAGTTGTATGGTTTTCTTGATAAATCCTTTATATGATCGAGTGTGTCACCTTAGGTGGTACCTATTCTCTTTGCAAAGAAATATGATGGTTCCCTTTGCCTATGTGTTGATTACTAAAATCTCAACTGAGTTATGTTAAAGAAAAATTATATATCGCCTCATATAGATGATTTATTTTCCCATTTTAAAGGGTTTAAGTGGTTCTATAATATTTATCTTTTGTATGGATACCACCATTTTTGAATTAAAAAATCTAACATCCTAAAAAATACCTTTAGGAGTAGGTGTGGACACTATGAGTATCTTGTTATGCCTTTTTATATGAATAATGCTCCCATAGTTTTCATGAAGTTTATGAAAAGGATATTCCATGAGTACCTTTACATGTTTATTGTATTATTTATTGATTAAATCTTAGTTTACTCTAAAACCAAGGAGGATCATGCATGTTATATGTGGATAGTACTGAAAACTTGGAGAGATCATTAAATCGATGAAAAGATCTTGAAATTTTGTTTTTGGATTTGATAAGTTAAGTTATTGTGAAACTTGGTCTCAAAACATAGTTGATCTTGAGAATTTTAAAGCTATTATGACATGGGAACAACTGAAAAACGTTTTTGAGATTTGGAGCTTCTTTGGTTTAGCGGGGTACTACTGTCAATTTGTGAAGGATTTCTCAAATTTGGATTCTCCAATGATTTTTATCACTTGGAAAGGAGTAAAGTTTATTTGGGATGATAATTTTTAGAGTTCTTTCATTAATCTTAAACATCTTTTTATTTATATGATGTTGTTGACTCTTCCAATATGTGGTATTTTGTGACGTATCAGGTTTGGGTTTGGGATTTTTCTTATAAAGGGTGATCATGTTGTTTCCTATGCCTATAGACATATTATGCCACATGAGAAGAATTATCCAACCAATAATATTGAACTCACAGTCGTGATTCATTATCTTAAAGAATTTTTGCATTACCTTTTCTAAGACAGGTTTTTCGTTTATTATAATCACAAAATCCTAAGTTATATCTTCTCTCAAAAATATTTTAATCTTTATCAAATGTGTTGGGTGGAGTTCACATAGTCATCTAATTTTGAAATTTCTTATACCCCAAGAAAGGGGAATTTTTTCAGTAATGATTTGTATAGGAAACTTCAAACCCATACTATGAAAAAATGATCATAAGAGTGGAATTTATTGGATCTCTTTTCTTAGTTTCACTTGGGAGACTAGGAGAATGAGTCTGAGGCTATTTTGACTAGTGTTAAGTTGACATCCTTTATTCTTGAGATGATTCTTCTGGAATAGTAGTGTGATGATAATTTTTGTGGTGTTAGGGACTCTTTTAATGGTTAGGAGACCTTCACTTATTGTTCATTATCCATATAGGGTATTCTATGTTTCTATAATTGGTACGTTGTGCATTATTCTATGAGGAAGGTTGTGATGGGAGAGTATCATAGTTCTTAGTGGGAAGTGAACCTGAGTACCATAAATATTTTTTGTGATATAATGCGATGATCCTGATGTCCATATATGATATGAGACATTTATGAATTTGTTTCTCACTATTACACTTGATAAAAAGTCAAGTCCAGTCACTATAAACCTTTGATTTTACTCATACCCTTCCAATGGGACTTATAAGTGGGATGAGATTTATATGGAATTTTTGGTGTTTTTTCCTTATACCCCTTGGAAGAGGAATGTGATATGATTTTTGATTGATCAGATGACCAAATTGGATCACTTTATACCTATCTATGATATAAGAAAAGTTGAGGAATTGGGAAGCCTGTATCCGTAGGAGGTTCCTAGGTTGCATTGCGTTCCATTTGTGATAGTCTCTAATAGGGATACATGGTTCAATTCTTGTTTTTATAGAGTCCTCTATGAAGCAATGGGATATTGGGTGATCTTGATCATGGCATATCATGCATATAAGTATGTCCATATAGAATGTTCTATACAAATTTTGGAATACATGCTTTGTGCATGTGTCCTCAATTTTGGTGGATCTTGGGATAGCCACTTGGGACTGGTTGAGAATTATTATAAAAAAAAGTTTCATGTTTTCCATATATATGGATAACTTTGAGGATTTTTATAGCCACCCATTTAAACCTCAATTGTGTTGTTCGAATATTGGTGAAGCTTCCTCGGTTGGACTTAGTTTGGTCCAAGAGAATATGGATAAGATTTAGTTGATTCATCATAGAATAGTGATGGAATAGAGATTATATAAATTTTATGATAATTTTCATCATAAAACTTTGGATTTTTTTGTTAGTGATCAAGTGTTCTTGAGAGTTTCACCTTGGTTGGGTCACCGATATCTTGGGAAATATGGAAATCTCACGTCGAGGTTTGTGGGTCCTTTTGAGATTTTTGAGTAGGTGGGGAAAGATTCTTATCATTTATCACTTCCACCATAGTTGAATATGATACAAAATGTGTTCCATGTATCACATCTTTGAAATTATATCTTTGACCCTTCTCACATCCTGAGTTGGGAAGATCTTGATGTTGAGCCTGATTTATCTGTGGCTGAACATCCAGTCAGGATTGTTGATTCTAAGACAAAGGTTGTTCATGTAAGGATGATAAATTTGGTCCATGTTCTATGGAATCATGGTTATTATTAATATGAGAGTTGGGAGTGTGAGGCACCAATGAGAGAGAAGTGGCCTCATCACTTTGATATGGATCTTTCTTGAAAGGATTTTTGGGGATATAAAGTTTTTATAGTGGGTAGGTTGTAACATCTTGTTACCTTCTTTTAGATATTTCTTGACCCTTGTTTTGATATCTTCTGAGTATAGTTTTGTTTTTTGGTCATTTTAAGATAATTTGGAAGATTTTGGAAGCCCAAGTATTTGTTTATAGTAGGAACACGGTTAGGGAAAACCGTGTGGTTTGGACTAGAAAACCATTCACCCTATTGAAATCCATTGGAATGGGGTTCATGGTTTTTCATAACTGCGCAACAACCCCTCCAAACCATCCTACCCATGGAAATTGGTGAATTTACTATTAGAACACGGGTATTTTAAATATGTGTAAAATCCATACACCCATTAGAATACTAGTATGGGTGCACGGTTTGTCTAACTTTGTGGTCCCACCTTGAAAACTATGCGTGTGGTTTTTAATTACTATGAAATTTATTTTTAAAAACCCAAACCCGTGGTTTAAGATTCTACTCACCCCCATTAAACCATAACTCAAACCCTTGGCCCTTGTAGACTCTTAATAAGTGATTACGGCTCCTCTAACTTCATCCTTTTGTGAATCAATGTGTTGGTGGAAGATTTGATCCCTCTCCGATAAGTAGATCTCCTCTTGAGTGTTTTCTTCTGATCTTTCTTTCTCCCCTCTTTAGAGAGTGTTATATCATCATGTTCTTAATGGATCTAGACTCTGTTTCATTGGATATAATCCTTTTCTTGATATATCTTGATTCTATATTTTATTTTTATATCTTATTCACCTTTGATCATCATTGGTATTTGTGTCATGGTCGTTGATCATTTGATTCTATGATTAAAGGTAGGTGGTTTCATTTGAGATTTTCCATGAAATTGAAACCTCAATTTTATTGACTTGTTTGAAATAGATTTCAATCAATTTATAAAAACTTAATTTGGAATGATTTTATTATGAAATTTAAAGGGCGTGGATTTTGAGAAAAAAAAACCTCAATTCCAATGGAATTGGAATTGTGGGATGAATTTTGAGAATAATGGATTGATTTTTTCAAAAATTATTTAATGATGAAAATTATTGAAATTATTTCAGATATATTTTAAGAAAATGGATTGAATTAAAATTATGAAAACCCATGATTGGTTTTGGATTTAAAATGAGTGAAATAATGAAAAACCTATGTTTTGGTTTTGAAATTGAATTGACATATTGTAACTAAAGATTTGGAAATTTAATTGTAAATGATGATTGATTTGAAATGATATTATTTTCCCATTATTTATTGATTGATTGAGATCATGAGAGCTTGGGTAGCTAGTAGATTATTTGGAATAGGAATATTTAGATATTAATTACCTAGTAATGGATTGACGATGAAAAATATAACAAAAAACTAGTTCATCATGATTATCCCTAATGGTATATTGATGAGTCGTATTTTTCCTGGGACTGAGGGACATATTCACAAACGATTATTCATTATCACTGATTTGATAGGTGTGAGGATCATGTGGCCAGAAACTAATTGAATTTAGGGTATATGACTATAGTTATTCTTATGTTTGATTTGATTATATATTTCATTGTTTATAAAAATATTTTAATAATTCCAAATTATTTATATAAATGCTTTTATATAAAAAATTATTTAATCCATGTTTGAAATGTTTTCCATCTATTGAAAAGAAAGCATGTTTTGTTTTTAATATGAAAATGATATTTTATTCCATGTCCTATTTTATTTAAATTGAAACCATGATTTGTTTATTGTTATGGAATATATTATGGAACACTTGGTGAGACCCTGATGGTATTTATAGCTCACACCCTACCTTTTCCACTGATAATTTGTATATTTTCTTATTCCAGGTTTGAGAAAAGGAAAACCACCACTTGGAGGTAGTGGATATTAATGATCTTTGGGACCATGGAGTGATTATGGTGACCAGTGGAGCTAAGGTACATTTGTTACATAGGGTTTTGATACTTTTTATGTTTTTTTATGGTAGTTTGGTTTGATGCTTCGTTTATTTTTTTATCTATTTTCTTTGGTTCTATTTTACCTATTTGACTTCTGGTACTTTATCCTTAAGAAGTGTTGATATACTGAATTGTATCTCATTTATATTCTATTTATTTGTGGAAAAAATTTACCTATTTATTATTGTATGATATTAGGTGATAGTTTTCAACCCATGGGAATCAGAAATTCTCTTTAGGCTATGTCAGTGCCATCTCGGGTATCAGAGTATCAGGGTATCCGGGCTAGTTCATCACATCCTAACTTTAGATATCTTCCAAGACAAAACTGTTTAGAATGAGTTTTCCAATGATAAATTGATTTTTAAAACTTCAATAATAAACCCAAAGTGAAACTTAATCCATTTCATAAATAGTTAACCATAAGACTCATCCAAAATATGTCCACTCAAATTCATAGTCTATAAATTTAAAAGGAAAGTCACTAAATTTTAAAAATAAACTTAAGATTGGTTCCCCAAAAAAAGTGCCTCTTAATTTCACATACCAAATATGTGAATACCTTGATCACCATAAAATATTAATGAAAACATCCATGCATCTAAAATAAATTATTAGGTTATTTAATATATACCAAAAGTCCAAAAATGTAGTAAACTATAGAAAAGGTAACATAAACCATCAAATCATTAACTAATTTATAGGCCACCAATATAATACCATAAACTTCTATTTATCATTATTATCTAAACATTGGGAATGTATTAAGGATTATCCTCCCTCAATCAATTTTTTTCCAAGAAGTTCAAACTTACAATGAATCACTTTTCCTGGTCATCAGTACCATTTAACATATGCTCTCAAATCCTTAATGAAAAGGTTATGAAATACAGTCCTTATAAATTTATTAATTATTATAAGTAGAATATCACTGATAAAATACTTATATAATGTGATTCATGAATCCAAACACAATCACATTAATCATACCACTTCATTTGTAGTAATATAATAATCTTGACCTTGATACCTTAAGTTATTTTGATGTATATTTCCTTAACACTTGGAGAATTCATTTTCATATTTCCCCATATCCTTATAGTTGAAGCATTGAACATTGGAATATTATTTCTTTCCCTTGAAATCATGATCATGGTGTCCCTTCTCTCTACCCTTGTAACAAACTCTCATTCCATTCAAGAAAATACCAAAGTGTTTCTTTCCATAATTATCACATGGGGGAAATCCTTCTTTCCCTTCTTCCCTTTATCCATATTTCACTCTATTGTCCTCTTATTATCTTTATTTCCTTCAAATTAGTAAAACTTGGAGAATTATTTATCTATATTTATAAAAAATGATATTATGTCTTCATATGATGATAAATTTTTGGAGACTAGTTCCCTTAAAATAATTCTCTTAGTCCCATCAAAGAAAGGGTCAATATTACTCTTTGAATTATGTATGTAGTCCATATATTGACTTTCTAACCTTTTAAAGTTGGATTCATACTTATAAATACTATCATCTTCCTTTTTTCTTAGACTCTGGAATTGTTTTTTTATATCCTCTCATTACTCATGAGGAAAATTATTTTCCAAGAAGAGTACCTTAAAATCCATCCATGTCGTGTTTCATATTTCTTATTCATCTATAGTGTTTTGAATCAATGACCACCATTGATACGTATATCCTGATAAAAAATAAATTTCCATGAACACTTTATCCCTTTCATTTCTTCCCAAAGTGATAAATATATTTTCTAAGAAACTTATCCATTATTCAGCTACAAATGTATTTGTAGTCCCATTAAATGATAGAGGTTTTTGACACATAAAGCATTATAAAATTATTTCTCCATTTAGTGGTTCATCAAGATGCACAAAATGGTCAAGGTTATTTCTCATAACCTAAGTTAGTTTCTCCAATATGGTTATGATTTAATCTATTCTAGTTGTAGATCCATCTTTATTATCTTTCCCATGATGGAAATTCCCACATGGGGTGTAAGAATTGATATGGTTTTCATTACTTCTGTTAGGTTCCATTTCTAAACAGTAGAATACACTAGATTATATCATAACATTATAAAACATAATGTATAATCCCAAAACTAGTGAAACACTTAACAAAAATTGAAAAAAATTATGTATGGATAATCTTATAATCATAAACAAGGTTTCTTTGGGAATTTTTTCAAATCATAAAAATATTTTCAAATCCTTTATAATGGTTTTTAAAGAAAATGTGAATTATTCAAAGCATATCCCTAAGGAGTATCAAACCGGGTGTATATTAAGGCCCATTTTCATGTACTGGGTAATTCTTGAGTCAAGCCTGATGCACCTTTTTTAGATTTATTACCCCTAGGTACAGCTATTCCAAAACCACATTCACTTGTAGTATCTGAATAGGGATGTATTGTTAGGAAAACCACATAATCTATGCCTTACCAAAAATTTAGGATGTTATCATATACTTAGATTTATCCTAAAATTTATTCATAGGTTTATGTTCTCTAATCTATTTTTTACTAAATATAGTTTTCAATTTTTATACTAAACTTCCTCTAATACCGATTGTAAAGGCCTAGACCCTAGTATACCAAAGTCGGTGGTTACTTTATTACTTTTTCATAAGATATAATGAATCACATCCAGAAGGACTGAGTAGTTTAGTAGTCTTGGTAAACTAGATACATATTTGAATATTGTATTACAATTGAAAATATAAAATACAATATAGTGTTTTCTTTAAGTAAACCACTATTCCCTTTAGCATATTCCTACATACCAATCATAAAACACTTCCTAACATCCTGGGGTAAGGAAACATACAAATTTGGTCAGATTAAATGCTCAGTAAGGGTATACATATACCAGGAGATTTCATGAATAAATAATAATAAAAATTAAGGTAAATAACTAAAAAACACATCATTCAATCAATTACTTGAGAATAATATGGTAGGAATAAATGATGATCAAATAATTTCATATAAATAATCACATAATCATGAAACAAAATCGTAAATATTCTAACTAATATAATAATAACATGGAAATCAATAACTAATATCATAATGAGGTAATACCTAATGTCGGACATAATAACCATATTGCTAATGCCTCGTGCTAAGACATCTTACATAAATGGGTAAGGCCTCATCCAAAAACTCAAGCTAGTTTGTCTCGCAATACCCATCGATGCATCAAGGGGCTATAGCGGGAACCACCCATAACTCACTAAGTCTAATGCATTCCTCATATGAAATGGGTGAAATATAATCAATATAAACATTCATATTGAAAAAATAAGCCTAAAAATGTTAATACTTTCCAAAATAAATAAACATAATCATAAATCATTCAAATTAATATGGTGAATGGTATCAAAATAGTACATCTCGATCAACTGATCATAAACTGTGAAGTCCCTGACCCCAGTAGCCCAAAGCCAGTGTCATACTTTATTACATTGTCACTAAGTACAATTGATCACATCCCAAAGGACCTAATAGTTTAGTAGCATTGAAAAACTAGATACAAACATAAGTAATACATTATAACTTGAAACTAAATACAATAAAGTAAATCCATTGGAAATTATCCTAGATTATCCTTGCATGCCAATCATAATATACATCTTAGCATCCTTGGGAAAAATAAAACATAAGAAAGGGGTAATCTCAGATGCTTATTAAGGGTAATAATACAATGGAATCTATCATAAATAAACATAAACAATAAGATAAGGTGAATAACTAAAAACACATTCCATTAAAACATAATATTGATCATAATATGGAAAGAATAAAAGCATATCAAATAATGACATATAAATAATCACATAATAATGAAACTTAACCATGGATATTCTAAAAGTTAAATAATAAAATATATTATCAATAACTAATCTCATAATTAGGTAACTAATAATTTGGGATGTCTAAGACATAGAATCAAGGCCTCATCTGAGAATTCTATATAAATGGGAAAGGCCTCAACCAAAACCTGGTCCAGTTTGTCTCGTGAGACCTACCCATGCATCGAGGGGATATAGCAGACCTAGACCATCACTTACTAAGTCTAATTCACTCCTCGTATGAAAGTTTGTGAAACATAATCAACATATACATTCATATTAAAACTATCATATGAAATTATAATAACTTTCCCCAAATAGTAAACATAATCATAAACCTTCTAGTGTAATATGATGAATGGTATCAAAATAGCACATCTACAATTAAAATGAACATAAATAATTCAATAAAATATATTATATGGTATCATAAGAGATCAAACTCAATTAATAATGAGATACAACAATAACTGTTAACATAGATGAAAATACTCTTATAAAATCATTGAGAAATTCTTGAGAAAAATACCACTTTACTTTGAAATCATTTATTTAAAAAGATATGCAATTATAAAAGAAATAATTTTATTTAAAAATAACCTTATAAAATTGTAAATGATTCTTAAAAAAATTAATTCTTCATGAAAGTTTAAAAATATGCTCATAATATATAAGTTTTAAAAAACACTCCTTTTAAATTTTGAAAAAGAAACATTTAAAAGAGTATTTAAGTGTGATTGTTAGCCAAATGAATTGATTTTGTGTATCAACTATAAATCCACATAAAAAAGTGGAAATATATCATAATATAATAAAAAGTAGTTTCACATATAATCATACAATGAAACGATCAATGGATTAGAATATTAACCCAAATAATTGAAATTGGGTTAAGAATTATCTTACCATTTTGTAAATAGTTGAATCGTATGCCCCATAAAATTAATGATCATCAAATAAAACATTGAATACCATGAAGATAAATAGATTCATGATATTATATATCAAATTTAAGTATACATACACCACACACAATAAATAATTGGTGAATAAGTCATATATCACAGAAATAAAAGTGAGATGAGAAACCCTTACCTTATGTATAAAAGTATTGTGCACTTATACTTAATATCCTGGATAATCAAATTAGTTCCATTAATTACTTAATTTAGAAAATTTTCAGCAAATATTTTATTTATTATAATTTTATTAAGTTCATTTATGGCTATTTCAATGAGTTATAATGTTTAATTTCATTGTTCCGGAAGTGTTAGTTTCATGGTTTTATGGTTGGTTCCTTTGAGTATAAAATATGGGAGTTCTTTTCAAATAGGAATAACTTCTCCAGAAGTGAAATTACTTAGTATTAATGAAATTAAATAATTTTATATAATCTTATATATCATTTTTTATATGTTATGAGTATTATTTATTAGATAAAATGTTGATGGAAATTTCTTAATTTATTTTGGCGGTTTTTATGACCATCATGAACTTGTGACATTTTATTTAATATTATGTTTATATATTTGTTCCAAAACATGATATAACTTATAATGTATATTAAAATATTTTTTAACAATAATAATGGTTTTATTACTATCTTTAAGGTGTTAATGTAAAATGAAAACTCGTTGTCCACGAAGGTGGTGAATCCACACATCAGGGATGATGTTTTTTATTTTTAAGAATAAAAGCAGAATAGAATAGGGTTGATGATAGAAATTCCATTAACATAATAAAATTATAGTAAATATGTGATAATGGAGTTATAATTCCACTTTTTATAGGGTATTTTAGGATAGGACAAGAAAATAAAATAAATTAAAAGACAAAGAAGGAGGATTTTACCTCTTGAATATCGTCTTTTTGGGAACCTCCTTAAGACACTTGGATTTGGTATTTTGGTATGACCATAAGGTATTAAAATGGGGTAAAGGATTGAAAATGTAATTGGGTATAATTTAGATAGGACTATATACTTATAAGGTGTGAGGGGAAGGGGTGGTCAGGGTGGTATTTATAGGGGGAGGAGTGTTTTTTGATTATTTTATTCATTTGTTTATTATTTTGGATCGAGATTATCAATAGTGTTTATTATCATGACTAAATATAGTAACTAAATAATTTTATTTATAAATAATTAGTGATTAATTCATCCATACATAATACATAACTCAATAATTCATTTATTTACTTATAATGTTAAATACTGTAAATTACAGTATTTCACTATTAACCAAAAATTCAACTATTTCATAACAATACCAATAATTAACCCTAACCATTTTTCAATTTGTATATTTTATAAATGGACTCCATTTTATGAAAATAATTTTCTAAATATGAGAAATTTAATTTTCAAATAAAATCATCATTTATTCTAAAAATAACGATTTTAATATTATAACCGATTTTATGACACATGGAAAAATTAATTATGATCTCATAAAATTATATTTTAATTATAATAAAAAAATATTAATTTCTGAATATAATTTATGAAAATAAATTTTATTTTTAAATAATTATATTAATTATAAAATTATAAATAAAAAATTATATTTCACAAAAATACCAACACTAAATTTATCGTTTTTAAAACATTTATTTACTTATTCTATGATATAAACATATCATATTTTAATGTATTAGATACCTAAATTTTATTTATACTTTAATAGGATAGGTTTTTATTCTAATGACCAAATTACTATTCCAAATGGTCACAAAACTATTCCAATGGTCATGTTGATATTTAATAGTATATCATGGTTTTTTTAAGCTTGGTTTTTCATGAAACATAAGCTATTGAAGATACTGATTTTAAAATATACATGCCATAAAATCTTGGGGTGTTACATTTTCCCCTCTTTCAATAAATTACATTCTCATAATTTGAAATTTTACTTCAAAAATCAATGTTCGATACTTGAAAATTTCTTTATGGGAAACCCACATCATAAATAGTGTTAATAAAACATCATCTTAATAATAGGGAAATGGTAATATGAAGTTCACCACAAAATTAGGCATTCTAATAGGATAATATTAGTGGAAAGTGAAAATATGGACATGAAAGAAAAATCTAACTATCAAGTGCTGATGGAGAGTGATAGAAAACATGGTCATTAGAAATTTATGCATCACAAAACTTTAATTTTTTATTGGATAAAAGACCATTTATTTCTTCAATTGGAAATGTCACAAACCAACCCTGGTTGACCCTGAACTGGTCACCCAATCCAATACGCGACATGTCTTGAGGGGCGTTCTCGATCCCCATGGGCTGGAAACCAGTGTACAGCATCAAAATTTAATTGCTCGGAATTATTTGGCCCATAAAAGATAAATAAATAAAGAATAATAAACAAAATAATAAAACTAAACTCTTGCAGCGGAAAAATAAATAAATGGAACAACTCAACATACATCCATATAACCTTCCAGGTCACCTCCCAACCAAAGGCCAACCTTGCTCCAGTGATGAACAACTCAGACAAGATAATCATAGTAAAGGTAACCTACAATTGAAATGATATAATAGGCATGAGCATTAAAATTATCAGTAGGGTTTCCAAGATAAACCACAAAATCCAACGTCTCATTTTTTTGAAACAATCCATTAACACAAGTTTGAGATATAAATATAAAAGTAGGGTTTTCGCATTTTAAAATAAGCAAAATGTTTTTCTCATTTAAAAATCTAACACATGTGACATACCATTTCCAAAATCATTTGTCTTTTTATAAACTAAACTCAAAACAAAATATACCAAAGCTGGGCTAAAGTAGAATAGGTAAACAATTCAAGATGGAAATAAACTAGTATAATGGAAATTAAACAAGAAATAAAAATAATCCAGTAATCATGGGTGATCCTAAACATCCCTAGAAGACCCCTGGATATACTTAGTTCGGAACCACATGTCGGTGTATGCTAAAGCTCCTAAGTCTATAATCAATTGGCCGCCATATAACTGATCAATCCAATGGAAAATCCCACCTAGACTAACAATCAATCCAAGGGGTACCAACCCATCTAATCGGGGTTGATCAGAAACTATCACTCAATCATCTAAAAGACACCCAGGAACCCATGGTGGTTATAATAATATTGTGTAAGTAGAAGGCCCTCGCATGCATGACTCATCTCACCACACTTTCCTACCCTAAAAATGGACACTTCATATGATAACCCATAAGGGATATCCCCCCTATAGAGGTGCCCCAAAATATATGTACATCATTTCATTAAAGGTGCCAACCAGGCCGTCATTCCATGAAATCATTAAAACCATTTGATACCTTTTTCAAAATATTAATGTTGTTAAATGGGAATACAGTGATCAAAACACCATCCTTTCAATGAATCAACACAAACATTAAACTAAAGCTGAAAGTACCAAATGGGTCTTCACACCACATCCATATTGAAACCATTTCTCTAAAAACATTTTAAGACTCCGACCAGACACGCACAATTTTCCAAACCACATCCTTTAATAAAATCTTATTCAACATTGCCTTTTAAGTTCAAAGTACCAAACAGGCCATTGGATACCAACCACACCCAAATATTTCACATTTAAAAAATAGGCCCTTATCATTTCCATACACACACCAAATAATTTTTCAAGGCCACAGGGGCCAAATTCTTGAGAAGTACATTTTAATTCATTTAAGGGAACCACACCAAATACCAAACCTCATTTAGGAAAACAAGAATTATTTTAAAAACCAAGGATTTAAATAAAAATCATTTCAAATGTGCCATTATCATTTTTGAGCACTTCCATATGTGCACCTAGTGCACCCATGGATGTGCCAACATCCAATGACACAATAAACAACCAAGGAGATATCTCAAATCCATTTCGACCAAACACCAACTGCTTTAAAACCAAAACCAATAGTTCACATCATTTAAGAAGAATATGAATGCCCCTTTAAAATTATTAAACCCTTTCCAAAAAAAATTGACACGCATAATAAGATATGACCTTACCAATCCATAAAATGACCCAATCAAACACACACCAAAACTATTTCAAAACATGATTTGCAATCACTTACACATTTTTAATAAATCGTTTAAGCAATTAAAATGCACACTTCTAAGTAGCACAATATGGATTCCCACCAATTACACAATTGAAATCCTATTTTAAAATAAAACACACACCAAGGACCTACCAAAACAAGTTTCTCAAACTTCCACACAATTTAATAAACCGCCTGCACAATTTATGGAATGCTATCAAGAGACTCAACCAGTTTACAAGAAATTCACAAAGAGTAAGACACCATACAAATCACCAGACTTATATCTTTTAAATGATAAACTAGAATTTAATCAATAACTTAAAATAATCATGATTTAAAAACTATTTATAAAAAAATTCATTAACATGAACACATTATCCAAAACTATTCATAAGCATATTTAAGTTGAGAAATATATCGAATGATTAATTGAAAGAAAGTAGGAATTAATGGAATTATTTAGAAAGAAAAAAACACTAATTCACCTACCTTAAATCAAGCATGGATGAGAAAATACCCTGACAGAAGGAAGAACAATCCCTCATGGATCAATCACGAAACTAAAACAATCATAACAACATGTGAAATATAACTCATGGTAATAGGATTTATCCAAAATAAATAACACACCAAAGAGGGAATAAAAAAACACAAACCGGAGAAAGGGGGTTCAGCGTGCTACTGGCCGGAGCAAAAGGGTGAGCGAGGGGAGTTTGGCTGGGGGTCGGCTGGTCGGGAGTGCGGTGAGGACGATGAAGGGTGTGGCTGGAGGGGTTTCGGCAAGCCGCATGCATAGGAGGTGACCAAGGGGGGATCTCTGCACCACAGAAGGAAGGGGTGTGGCCTACTGCCGAAGTGGAGGAAAGGCGAGGGCTGAGACAACCTGGTTAGAACCAGGGAGGCTAGAGGATGAGGTTGGGAGAAAATAGTGAGGGAGGCGGGGACCTGCAGAGGGTGCACTGCGGATGGATGGGGCAGGTGCGGAAGGGGGCTAAGAAGGGTGGTAGTCTGGAGTGTGGCTGGTGCTGGAGGTCCTGGAGGGAGGTTGGATGAGGGCGAGGCTGGGATCAGCTAGAGTGGGAGAGCACGAGACCGAGAGCCAGGGGTGAAGGGCGATGGGGAACCAGGGGGTTGGGGGTCGGGGTGCAGCGCCGCTGCGCAGGAACAGGTAAGGGGGGTGCTGTGGGATTAGGTTAGGGTTTTTTATCTTATAATAATAGTAATAATAAAACCAAAGATAATAATAAAAAATAACAATAATAATAACACAAAAATGATTATAATAAAAATAACAACAACAAAAATAATAAAAAATATAATAACCATAAAAGTTATAATAATAAAAATAATAAAAATAATAATAATAAAAATAAAAATAATAACATTAATAACACCTTATTAATAATAATATTATTAATCACGTAATAACATTATTATTATTACAATTTAAATATTTAACTCACTTTATTTACATAAAACTTTATTTATTTTAATCATTAGACATTTGCGCGGGCACCCGGGCTGACCATGCGGCTACTACCCATTGTGTAGTGATCGTGCATGGGTCTGAAACACACTAAAATTATTAAACGACAAAAATTTTAAGTTGGGACCCATCTCAGACCTTGTCGTGAGAACTTGAAGCCAAGAAATAATAAAATAAAAATAAATTAAAAAGTTGAGGTGTGACAATTCTCCCCACCACAGAAACTTTTTGCCCCCAGAAAGTCACCTAGCTGAAAAATAGACAAGACAAGAATCCATGCCCGATTGAAACCAAAAGAAACCACAAAACAAGAGAATGAGAGAACATGAGAGGGTTCTCCCTACCACAAGAACTCAACTAGTGAATAAATTTCACATCTAAACACACCATGCTGGTAAGGGGGGGTGACGCGGGAACACCCAACTGATCCAAACTAACTTCTATAGCATGAGTGAATAACACCTCCGCTAAAACTTGTAACTCTCAACCCAGACCAAAAACCCTGAATACTAGAGAAAAGCCTCTGAGTGGAAATTAACCCAAACAGTGAACCTGAGCATAACTACAAACATTGATTATTCTTCAGGCACTTACTTCTCCAAACGAGCATAGCTAAACTGAAATCAACCCATAAAAGGGCCAAACACACATTAAGAAATATACATGATTCATAAAACCAAAATTAGACAAACAAAACTGTTGGATTACAATAGAAAATGTCCATTATAACTTCACAATTAAAAAATGAACCTACAAAAACATCAAAACTTTAACAGTAGAAAAACAAGAACAAAAAAGTATTTATATGTTCCACTGTCAACACAAAACACAAAACCCAAACCAAGGCATCACACCCCTGGAAAATCCTAACTGTGCGCGAGCTTCACCCCAAGAATTGTGGCTAGGGATCTGATGGTTGATGCATCTCTTGCCTCATAGTCATGCACTAGAATTAATTCGGTCACAGAATCTTCTTCAGGAGACACTTTCTGCAAAACATCTCCAAGTGACCTAGACAACCGCAATGATGACACGTCTTTGAAGGGATGCGACATGGCGACTTCACATGCCCGAACCGGCCATATTGGTGGAACACAACTGAACGGTCTGACGATCTGGAAGTCAGAACCACTGTAGAGGACTCTTTAGAAATAGGTCCCTCTGGCATACCCTACTCACTAAATGGGGAACCTTCATGAATAACTGGATACGCTAAATTTTCAACCATCTGTACTTCGGAGACCAACTCAGCTAAGAACGCCTGATACACCAGCTTCTCAAAACAATGATCCCTAGAAGGTAGGACCTTCTCCTTGATCTATGGATGAAGACCCCCGATGAAGAGAGAATTATTCATCAAATCCTTCATCGCCACCTCTGAAGAAAAGGACACAAGTTCCTTGAAATGGTCAATATAAGTCTTCACCATCTATTTTCCTTGTTGAATATGCATGAGCTCTTCCCTTTTCTTTGTCTTCACCTCTTCAGGTATGAACCGTAGGATGAAGATGGATTTAAATACATCCCACATCATCCCAAATTTCATTGACAATGGGGAAAACAACTCTCATTCTTCCAGAGATAAACCTTTAAATATACCCAAAATGGCACACACTCTGATAGCTTTGGGAGTTCCCAATATCCTAAAGACCTCTTTAATACACTCTGCTGCCTCTAATAGACCTTGATCACTGTGAAGGATAGGAAATGTATGAGAAGGACCAAAAACTCGGCATGAATTATCAGAAACCTTAGGCATCTTTCTGGGAAGCATTTTCTAAAAACATATAAAACACAGATCCAAAACCAATATCAAACCAAAGCAACATAATTGAAAGCACCTTCATCCAAAAACAACCATATCAAAAAAACAAATACAAACACAGCCCAAAATTCCCTTTTCAAAATACCCTTTTCATTTTAGATTTCAAAACTACCTTCTTTAAAGGACACTTTTCAAATACGAAACCCACTTTTCAAACCAAATTCAATTTACAAAATCATTTCTACTTTTAAAATCTATTTATAAAAACAAGTTCAAGAAATTAATTCCAAGTACACACCCCAGTAATCCCAAGAATATTTTCATATGTCTTCATCCACTTTCATCCATATGCACCAACATTCACTTCCCATTCATTCCCTCAAATGTGAAAATATTCATAAAGAGTACTTGAGGTTTCACCCAAACCATTTCTCTACCAATTCCAAGAAAACATAAGATTTTTAAACCAAGATATTTTGGTTTTAAAACCCATTTTACAAATTTAAATCCATTTAAAAGAAATTATTCTCATTTCAAAAACCCTTTTTTATTTTCAAAAGTTCACTTACACCAACCAGAACCAAGAAGACACTCAAATTTTATCAAACTACCGGAGTGAGGGACTAGTAGTCATGCTTAACCTAGCAACATGGTAGTGGTCCATGCCCCAAGTAAGAATAAACAACTAGGAGGAACTTAAATTGTGTACTCATACTTTACATTGGTCACTAATCTATGTGAAATCACAATGTAACATTGGATTGCCTTTGTTGTCATCCCTCAATCAAAAACAAACCAGAACGAAACCAGGACTCAACTCCTGGACTACCCCTGGCGACTTGATGTTTGGAACAAGTGAGGGTTCATGACGTCCTTCCCATACCTACCTCCTGAGTCATGACAGCCCTAATCTCCATCTAAAGGACACCCCAAATAAAAAGGGCATCCTCTGATACCATTTTGTCACGAACCAACCCAGGTAGACCCCAAACCAGTCACCTGATCCGATCCGCAACATGTCCCGAGGGGCGTTCCTGATCCCCACTAACTGGAAACCAATTTTAGGCATCAAAATTTAATCTATGGGGAAAATTTGGCCCATAAAAGATAAAAAATAAAAACTAATAAACAAAATAATAAAACTGAACTCTAGTATTGGAAAAATAAATAAACAGAACAACTCAACATACCACCACATGACCTTCCAAGTCACCTCCCAACCAAAGGCCAATCATGCTCCAATGATGAAAAACACAGCCAAGATAACCTGAGTAAAGGGAACCTGGAATTGAAATTATGGAATATGTGTGAGCATTAAAATTCTCAGTAGGGTTTCCAAGATAAACCACAGAATCTAACATCTCCTTTTTCTGAAACAATCCATTAACACAAGTTTGAGATACAAATATAAAATTAGGGTTTTCACATTTTAAAATAATCAACGTGTTTTTATCATTTAAAAATCTAACACATGCGACATACCATTTCCAAAATCTTTTTTATTTTTATAAACTAAACTCAAAACAAAATATACCAAAGCTGGTCTAAAGTAGAATATGTAATCAATTCAATCTTGAAATAAAATAGTATAACATAAAGTAAACAAGCAATGAAAACAATCCAGTAACAATGGGTGATCCTAAACATCCCTAGAAGACCCCTGGATGTACTCGGTTTGGAACCACCTACTGGTATATGGTGAAGCTTCTAATCCTATAACCAACTGGTTGCCCTAAAACTGAACAGTCCAGTGGAGAAGCCCACCTGGCCTTACAACCAATCCAGGGGGTACCAACCCATCGAATCGGGGTTGATCACCAATTGTCACTCGATCATCTAAAAGACACCCAGGAACCCATTCTGGTTATAATAATATTGTGTAGGTAATAGGCCCTTGCACGTGTGACTCATCTCACCAAAATTTCCAACCCCAAACACAAACACTCCATACGATAACCCATAAGGGATATCTCCCCTATAGAGGTGCCCCAAAAATATATGTTCATCATATCATCAAAGGTTCTAGCTTGCCCATCATGACATGAAATCATTAAAACCATTTGATACCTTTTTCAAAATATTAAAGTTGTTAAATGGTCATATAGTGATCAAAACACCATCTTTTCAAATAATCAACACAAACATTACATTAAAGCTGAAAGTGCCAAATGGGCCGTCACACCATATCCATGTCGAAACCATTTTTCAAAAAACATTTTAAGACTCTTACCAGAAACACGCAATTTTACAAACCACATCCTTTGATAGAATCTTAGTCAGTATCACCTTTTATGTTCAAAGTTCCAAATAGGCCCTTGGATATCAACCATAACCAAACATTTCATATTTTCCAAATGAGCCCTTATCCTTTCGAGACACATGCCAAAGCATTTTTCAAGTCCAAAAGGTCCAAATCCTTGAGAAGTACATTTGAAGTCATTTAAGGGAACCACACCAAAGACCAAGACTCATTGTGGAAAATAAGAATTATTTGAAAAACCAAGGATTTAAAAAAAACACCATTTCAAAGGTTCCATTATCATTTTTGAACATGTCCATGTGTGCACCTAGTGCACCCATGGATGTGCCAACATCCAATGGCACAATAAACAACCAAGGAGATATCTCAAATCCATTTCCACTAAACACCATCTTCTTAAAAACCAAAACCAATTGTTCACATCATTTAATAAAAACATGAATGCCCCTTTAAAATTATTAAACCCTTTCCAAAACATTTTTACACACATGCCAAGATATAACCTTACCAATCCATAAAATGAACCAATCAAACACACACCAAAACTATTTCAAAACATTATTTCCAATCACTTAAACATTTTTAATAAATCATTTAAACAATTAAAAAAGTATACTTCTAAGTAGCACAACAAGGATTCCCACCAATTACAAAATTTAAATCCTCTTTTGAAAGAAAATTCACACCAAGGACCTAAAAAAACAATTTTTGCAAACTTCCACACAGTTTAATAAACTGCTTGTACAATTTATGGAATGATATCAAGAGACTCAACCAGTTTACTAGAAATTCACAAAGAGTAAGACACCATAAAAATCATCATAATTCTATCTTTTAAATGCTAAACTAGAATTTAATCACACTACTGGAAATTTAGGCTATAGACACGGTTTAAAAACATGGCTATAAGTCCCAAAACTATGGCTATAGGTTAGATCCATGGTTCAACGAATTGTGGATAGTAATGGTGTGGCTATAGGGAAAGACCTATGGCCACAGTTTTAAACTGTGGCTAAAGCCCTATAGCCATGGTTTGAAACTGTGGCATAACATTAAGTTGCACAAAGCCTATATCCACGGTTCAAAACCATGGAAATATAGCTTTAGCCACTGTTTAAAACCATGTCTTTAGGCCTAAATCCATGGTTTAAAACCGTGGCTATAGGGCTTCACATTTCATACCCCCCCTGAACAACCCCCCTGCAACCTTGGGAAGCCCCCTTACACCCCCCTGCACCCCATGCCCCACCCTGGACAGCCCTTGTGCACCCATGGACAGCCTCCCCTACACCCCCATTCCCCCCTGGATAGACCCCTTGCACCCCCCCCCCTCCCTGGACAGCCCCCTTACACCCCCTGGATAGCCCCTTACACCCCCTGGACAGCCCTTGCACCCCCTGGATAGCCCCCACTACACCCCCATGCCCCTCCCTAGATAGCCCCCTTGCACCCCCCCTGGACAGCCCCCTTGCCCCCCCCCCTAGATAGCCCTTTCACCCCCTCGATAGCCCCCCTACACCCACATGCCCCCCCTGGACATCCCCCTTGCACCCCCCTGGACAGACCTTGCACCCCCCTGCACCCCCATTCCCCCCTAGACAGCCCCCTTGCACCCCCCTGGACATCCCCCTTACCCCCCCCCCCACCCACTCCTACAGTAGCCCACCACCCCACCTCATCCCTCCACCCCCCCCCCCCAGGCAAACCCCCTGGACATCCCCCTTTCCCCCCCCCCACTTCTGTAGTAGCCCACCCCCCCCCCCTCCCTACAGCACCCCCCCTCATGTAGACCCCCCATCACACCCCCCCACCCCACCTTGCACACCCTCCCTGGACATCCCCCTTGAACCCCCTAGACATCCCTTTCACCCCTGGATATCCCCTTGAACCCCCTCGATAGCCATTGCACCCCCTGGACAGCCCCCATTCCCCCCCTGAACAGCCCCCTTGCACCCCCCCCCCCAACTCCTGCAGTAGCCCACAACCCCACCCCCCTCCTTACCCCCCCCCCCCCCCCATCCCCGGGAAGACCCCCTAGACAGCCCCCTTTCCCCTCCCTACCCCCCCCCCCACTCCTGTAATAGCCCCCCCCCCCCCTTGTGTAGACCGCCCAGCACACCCTCCCTAGATAGCCCCCTTGCACCCCCCTAGACATCCCTTTCACCCCCTGGACAGCCCCTCGCACCCCCCCTAGACATCCCTTGCACCCCCCCTAGACAGCCCCATGCACCCCCATGCCCCCCCCCCCGGACAGCCCCCTTTCACCCCCCCCCCAACTCTTGCAGTAGCCCACAACCCCACCCCCCTCCCTGTACCCCCCCCCCCCAACCCCCCACCTCACCTTGCACACCCCCCACCCCACCTTGCACACCCCCCCTATGAGTCAAAAAATCTTTGGAGATGCTCATGGTGTCTCAAATGAGAGAAGAAGGGGTAAGGATTAAAATGGAAAACATAAATGCAATAATGTCAAACAAGCTATATAAGCATAAAGTACCACTGTGAGTTTTCGTAGACAGCGCACCTCCGTTGGAGGGGTTTTATTACAAAACGATGACTTGTTTATCAAAAAAAACAATTATTTTAACTAAAACTTGATCAAGAATTGAAATTTAATATAAATAAGAAAAATCAAGAAGTAATATAAATGCAATTTAAAAAATTCTTGAATTAAAGAGGCTAGGAGAGGGCTCACTACCAGCTGTGTTGGAGGGTCCACCTCAACTACTGCCCTATTCTCAAGCCAAGAATAAACCTCCCATGGTCCTATAGCATCCCGTACTCTATCATCATGTTAAAAAGAAAATCTCACATGATAAGGGAAGTAATAAATCCACGCTACCCAAGGCTACTTCAAAATCCATAAGTGCATGCATGAAGAGTCCATCCAGACTTGGAGCTAAATTGAAAAGGACAAACTGGTTGAGAAAATTTTCTCAACCCAACAACTCACATTGATGAGAAAGGACATCCACCTTAATCCCTAATTATTTATTATTTTTTTGTTATTAGTGTTCCATACAATGCATGGAATTGAAGGTGAAACTAGTTCTCAAGAGGAGAGAAAATGAAGGGAAGTAAGCTGGAATAACTATTCCAGATCTAAAAAAAATTCATCATCTTGGTATGATTTATCAAATGGTATTCCAAAGAACATCATAAGGAAAGATATTCCTTGATGGATTAAAGCTAGTGTGTCTCCTCGATGGGAGATGAGTGGAGAATACCCTTGAGAAGCATCCAGACTTATTTATTCCATGCAAATCTAGAATTTATGGAAAGTTCTTGAAAAAATCATTGATGAGGTATGCATTTCACTTATCCCTGTTAATGACTGAATAAATGTTGATATTAAGGGGGAGAAATTGAATTAATAAATGAAAAGAAGTTGAGGAAATTTGAGATCTCAAGGATGATTTATAAAACTTGATACATGTACGTGAATGTTTTCAACATGTGTATTGAGATGAGTTCAAGATCTTAGGTTTTAATTCCAAAAAGAATGAAAATATCAATTGGCATCATTTGGTTTCAACTTTAGGACATATGAACAACCCCTAAATGAGTCATGGGAATTAGAATCATTTGGTATCATGCACACACCCCCTTCCCCCCTACACACCCCATCCTTGTCCCCCTTGCACACACACCACCCCCCCCCCCCCCCGCACACCCCACCCCTGCCCCCCTGCACACCCCACCCTTCCCCCCCCCCACCCTGTACAGTCTCTGGTGACTCATGATGCAGAGCTAGTTTACTAAGGATTTTATTATATTTTTCTCATTTAAGGTGGAAAAATTATAAATTCCATGACCATACATAATCAGGTGTTCTATCTCCCACATCCACCACCCTTTCTATGTGTTACAGGCATGTAGGATGCAAATAATTGGATAGACAACAACAAGTTCATTTTTTCTCGGGTCCAGACATCTGTGGATGAGAGAGTGATGATAGAGACCTATATTTTCCATAAATAAACCATTTGATGGTAGAACACCATTAATCAAGATATAAGATATATGTGGATGAGAGAGTGATGCAAGAGACCTCCATTTTCCCTAAATAAAGCATTTGATGGTGGAATACCATTAATCAAGATAGAATATGGGATGATCATTCATAGAAAACATTCATGGAGGTTTTCCATGAAAAATAAATTACTAAAATGATGAAGTTGTACTATTACCATGTGTTTATGGAGATGTAAAAGATCCTTAGAAATGTCTGTGTAATCTTCTTTTTTCATAGAGTTTCTATGATTTTCCCAATTTTTTGCTGCAATTAAGGACCAAAAGGCTCATATGTTCTAGATATTACACCATCCGTATATCAAACTATAGGTAAGGATATTTTATATGACATCATACCTAACCATATCGGGCTACACCAATCCAAAAATCTCCCTTGTTGCATCCCTTGATGAGAAGGATGTTAAGAGTGCCCTTTTTTCTCTAAATCTTGAGAGTGTGGCCTGTCCTGATGGGTTAAAAAATTAATTCTTTATGTTCTATTGGTACATATTTTGTGATGAGCTCCTTAACTCTATGAGGGGGTTCTTTAACCATGCCTCAATGCCCTATGGAATCAACTCCAATTTTATTGCCCTGATCCCAAAGAAGGAAAATTTTGTGGATGTAAAGGATTTCAAACCTATTGCTATTGGGAATACCTTTCCAAAAATCATTATAAAAATTATTGCTATGAGGTTATGTCCCATTTCTTGTGGGTTTATCACTTCAAATCAGCCCCCTGGATAGCCCTTGGATACCCCCCCTGGACAGCCCCCCTGGACACCCCACCTGCACCCTACCCCCTGCCCTACAAACCCCCCTGAACCCCCCCCCCCCAGATATCCCTTGGACACCCCCCTGGACAGCCCCTCCTAGACATCCCACATGCACCTTCTCCCCTGCCCTGCATACCCCTCCCCCCCCCCCCCGGACAGCCCTTGGACACCCCACCTACACCCTACCCTGTAGACCCCCCCCCCCGGGACATCCCTTAGACACCCCCCTGGATATCCCCTCCTAGACACCCCACCTGGATAGCACTTCCTAGAAAAATATATAGACATCAGTACCTTCACTTCATTATGAAAGAATGCTAAATGAACAATGCCTTTAAACTTTTCCAATAATAGTCTTTGTCTATCTTTGTCTGAATAATAGACTTCCACCACTTATAACTCGGACCCTCTAGTAGGTTGGTTACAAAAATAACCTTAAGAGACTCATAAATTTAAAGCTAGATAAAAATATCCTCAACCTTCAGTACCAAAACCAATTCATACTAAGAATCTTATTACCCAGGAATTATTGTGGGGCTACCATCTTGATTCTAGGGTTCCTAGGTGTGCCTTCAAGATCGATTTATTCAAGGCTTTTGATTCGGTTAGGTGGGACTTCTTATGCGATGCTTTGGATTTGTTCGGCTTTCCGTCTAGGTTCTCATATTGGGTTAAAAGATGCGTCTCTACCCCAATGTTCTTTGTGAACATTAATGGAAATTTACATGGATACTTTTCGGGGGAAAGAGGGATCATGAAAGGGGATCCTCTTTCGCATTTCCTTTTTGTGATTTTCATGGAGTTTTTCTCGTACATCCTGGAATGCAGAAGGCTAGGGGATGGTGCGGTGGCTAGTGCAGGCTAGAGTGGTTGGTGCGTGTGGGAAGGCAGGCATCAAGAGGATGGCAGGGGGCTGGTGTGGGCTGGAATAGGTGGCAGGGGGTTGGTGTGGGCTATATTCCAGGTGGCTGGGGGCTGTTGGGCATGTGGAAGGGGCTGGTGCGGGCTGGGATGTAGGAGGTCGGGGACTGGTGAGGGCTGGAACTGGTGGTTGGGGTTGTTTTTCAGCTGTAAGATGGATGGCTTGAGTGTTTTCAGAAGGCTGGGGGTGGTGGTTGGTGTGGTGGCTGGTGCAGGCTGGATTGTAGGTGGCTAGGGGTAGGTGCGGGCTTGAATGCAGGTGGAAGGGGGGCTGGAATGCTGGTGGAAGGGGGCTGGTTACAGGTGATGGGGGGATGGTGTGGGTTGATTCGAAGGTGGAAGGGGGGCTGTTGCGGGCTGGAATGCTGGTGGTAGTGGGCTGAAATGAAGCTGGAAGGGGGATGGTGTGGGATGGATGTGGCTGGAGCAGGGCCAAATCATGGCATTACCGCGGCGTGACCGTGGCGTGACCACGACATGACCGCGGTGTGTTGGCCCGATCCAGCGACATCTATGGGGCAACATCTTCCGGCCAGGAGCGAAAGGAGCAGGAGGAGGCGGGGAAACATTCCGGTTGTCGTCCCACCAGCAGAAATTTTGATTAGCCAGTCTCAACATTAATCACAAGACTCATGGAATACTATCACTGTGAACCGTCACGGGGTGTCATCCTAAAGCAGGGCCAAATCACGGAATTATAGAGGCATGATCGCGGAATGACCACGGCGTGACCGCGGCGTGTTGGCCCGGTCTAGCGACATCCGCAGGGCAGCATCTACCGGCCAGGAGCGAAGGGAGCGGGAGGAGGTGGGACAACATTCTAGTCATCATCCCACCGGTAGAAATTGTGATTAGTCAGTCTCAACATTGATCACAAGACTCATGGAATACTATCACTATGAACTGCCGCAGGTTTTCGTCCTAGATCAGGGCCAAATCACGGCGTGACCGCGGTGTGTTGGACCGGTCCAGTGACATCCACGGGGTAGCATCTTCCAGCCAAGACAAAAGGGAGTGGGAGGAGGCGGGGCAACATTCTAGTCGTCACTCCGCCAGCAGAAATTGTGACTAGTCGGTCTCAACATTGATCACAAGACTTATGGAATACTATCAATGCGAACTGCCACAGGGTGTCATCCTGGAGCGGGGTCAAATCACGGTGTGACCGCAGCGTGACCACTTTGTGACCGCAGCGTGACCGCGACGTCTTTACCCGGTCCAGCGATATCCACGGGGCAGCATCTGCCGGCTATGAGCGAAGGGATTGGGAGGAGGCGGGGCAACATTCCGACCGTCGCCCCACTGGCAGATGATAGAATAGATCAACTATTTAATATGCTATAACAAGGGATCACCAGAGAAGGTTGTAACGAGCGACACAATGACACAACATCTAAATGGAAACAAAACAAAGGAAAAGAATCATACACCCTACACAAACCATTTACAAATTCATTCACTTTGCCTAAACATGGAAATTTTATTTATAATATTCAAAGCGTGAAAAGGAAAGTGTCATGGTCAAGGCATATGCCTACTCTGGAAATGTCATTTGAGTTAAACAAGTATGATAAGACAATTTATATTATTCAAATAAAACAAAAACTATCTATCCACAAAACAAACACCAACAAGAGGAATATTAAATACTCAAGCCAAATCTAAACATGATACAAGTAACTATCACTACTCTTTGGTTTAGAAGACAGCACACCTCCGTTAGAGGGGTTTTATTATAAAATCATGGAATTGCTTTATCACACAATTCATTTAATTATATTTAAAATTTATTCTAAAACTTATTCAGCACAAATCAAATGCAATAATTTAAGAAACTAGATCAACATAACTATCACTGTGAGTTTTTGCAGACAGTGCACCTCCGTCGGAGGGGTTTTATTATAAAAACATGACTTTATTTATCAAATGAAACAATTATATTAAAGAACACTTATTCAATATATGTAATTAAATATTATTAAGCATAATTAAGAAAGAAGCTAAATTCAATTTAAAGCATTCTTGAATTAAAGAGGCTATAAGAGGGATCCTACCTCAAGGTGGAACCAAACCGTCCACTTCGGCTCTTGGAGCTTTCTAACTAAAAGTTGATGCTCCCCCATTGGGTATACGCACCTTCACACACATGCAAGGTCACCTAGCCCATGTGCACACACCCGCATGGCCATGAGCATGTGCAAGGGGATCCTTGCACATATGCTTATATGCATATACCAGTCTCCACTCACCTTCTTATGCATTTATATATATATACATGGGAACACATAGCCTCGTATGTGCATAATCACTGCCATGGTTGACTATACACGTAATGAGGGAACCCACATACATATACTTTCTTACCTATGCACACGCAGGCGAGTCGCCCTTAACTTGGCTACTCAAAACCAACGAGTAGGGATCAACGCACAACACAAAGGATATTAGGAACATTAAAACACATAAAGGATTATACATAACCAGTGAGAAACCAACCGACGGAATTAAAGTCTTACCTTGATTGGGAGAACCAAATCCACCCGAACCAACATGAAATGATCCAATTCCCTACTGAAAACATAATATGGAGTCAAAAATGATGAAATCCCCAAATACATGAGGTGAGAGACAATTAATAACCATATAATCTTACCTCAGATCAAATTCGCAGGACTGAATCAATATGAACCCCATTTTCCCCCCTTCACAGAATATAATTACCCTTTTTCCACAGAAAGAAGTAAAATACCTAAGTGGCTAATGCAATAAAGAAAATAAAATAAAAACTAAACTAAAACATACCTGTCTCTTGTGACTATACACGTCACCTCCCAACATATAAGAACCACAATGCCCCATGGGTCAAATCATGTTCCTGAAAGCAAGGGGGAAATAGATCCATGTTTCGAAATGATATTATCAAATAGTACATTCCTATTAATTAACAATTATTCTTCATGTTAATGGTATATAATTAGTTTGGCTCAAGTTTTAACTTAATTTGGTTTTGTTCAATACAAGTTTTTATCCCACCTGATAATAAAAGTTTACTAGAGGACACAATTTCTAATAAAATAGAATATATCATAACAAAAAATGGATCCACACATATGAAGAAGTTTGAACATGATAATAAATAATGTTTGATCATATAGTCTGATGAGTTATAAAAGGATAAACCAAAAAAATGAAAAACATTGAGATTTCTCTAATTTCTCAAGTGAATATGCAATTTTCAAACAATAATAAACATGTGAAAGAAGAGAAAACCATGTTTCCTCAACATAAATGTTTAGAATGTGAGAAATAATAAAGCAAAAAGAAAATCAAACACTTTTGAGCTACAAATAAAAGTGCTCCAGTGTTGAGAAAAAATATTATTAACTTAGAAGTTGATAAACCCACCTTATTACCATACTTTTTGATATAAAAAACACTCGAATAGAAATGTCACATAACACGCACTTCACATATTTATATTTTTTTGAAGGAAAAAAAATTTTCAAAATGAATCCTTCTATAGTGTTGTTATTCCGTTGAAAAAATCAACATGGAGAAAATACAAAAATACATTCTTGTTAATCACATCTCTAAAAAATACCCCCCCTGCCCCACTGCCCCACCCCTCTTGCACCCCCTTCCCACCCCCCTTGCACCCCCCTACCCCTGCCCCCCTCCCCCCTTGCCAGTTTTCCCTCCCCCCACTTCCCCCCTTGCACCCCCTGCCCCACCCCCCTTGCACCCCCTGCCCTACAGACCACCACCATCCCCCCTCCCCTGCAGACCACCCCCTTCCCCCTGCCCTATAGACCTCCCCCTTGCCCCCTCCACCCACCCCCCCCCCTGCCCTACAGACCTCCCCCCTGCCCCCTGCCCCCTCCACCCACCCCCATCCCCCCTCCCCCTACCCTGCAGACCTCCCCCTGCCCCCTTCCCTGCAGACCTCCCCACTACCCCATGCCCCCTCCACTCACCCCCATCCCCCTGACCCCTGCCCCTTCCCCCTGCCCCTGCCCCCTCCCCCCTCCCCCCTCCCCTACAGACCTCCCCCCTCCCCAATTCCCTATAGACCTCCCCCCTGCCCCCTGCACCTTGCCCCCTGTACCCTACCCCCTCCCCCCTGCCCCCAGCCCACAAACTGTATGTTTTCATCTATAGGAACCTTATTCCAGGAAAGCCTCCATAGCATTGTATACCTTGAGGGGAGAATCCATCTTTTATACTTTCTAATCCAGTGGGTGCTTTGTTGAATCAGGTGTTGATAGAAGTTCTTGGAATCAAGTATTCCATTAGGAGAAGGTTCCCATATGAGCATGTCTTCATGCATTAGAAAATAATAATTAGAGATAATATCTGTAATATCATCAGGGAGAGTTTCCAAGTTCTCCATCTGATCCTTGATAGTGATGCCATGTTCTATGGACTGGACAGTTGAGCTAATCTGCTCAACCAATGGGGTGGCCAACCAGTTATCATACCAGAATTTGAGAGGTGATTTCTTGTTGACCAGCCAGCATGAAGACCCCATAATCCTTAGGGATATTTCTCTCAATCCATGCCATATAGAAGATTCCATGTACTTAGAGTTCCCCGTGATAATTTTATCAAGAAACCTTGATCTGAGAAACTTTAGAGTCTCAACCTCTTGGCAGATATCACCCAAGAAATCAGTCCTGGTGATTTCCTCCTGAACTTTATGCAAGGAGAATTCAAGAGCATTTATTTCTTCATATAGTAGACTAAATTTCCTTTTTCACCAGTCCTTCAATCTGATCTTCAGAATTTTGAGTTTCAAGATGCAACTAAGAGGGTTAATATTAGATTTGTTTGTACCCCATGTGTCTTGGATAATCTTTGAGCACTCTGACAGAGAATACCACACGTTATTGAACATGCATTTTTGTCCAATTGCTGAACTCTTTTTTACTTTCATGATGTGTTTGATTCCATAGTCTTGTGGACATATTTAACTACTTTATGAATTTTCTCAGGTTGCTTGTGAGCCAGAGCTGACTCTTCCAGTACCAGATCTCTGACATGTGTAATACATGCTTGATCATCCATTGTCTTCTCGAGTAGATCACATATATCCATCCCAGTTCTGGTGGTCTGCTTTTGTTCTGTTGCATTCAAAACTATGGACATGCCACTGGATATGGAATTATTCAAATCCCTTGAAATAAGATCCATCAAGAAGTCTTCATCTTGCATGTCAAGAGAAATGGAAAGGATGTTCGAAGTCAGCTGCTTGCTACCTTAAAAATCATGGCAACGTTTTTCTGTTGTATCTGTAACCTTTTCAGTCACCATGTTTCTATTAGGCACCATATTTTTTTCCTCCTACACAATTACATCATTTCCTAGCATAACCATATTGTATGTGCTCATCCTCCTCCACCAAAGCTGCCCACGATGAACTAGCCCCAGTAGTCTTTTCCCATCACAATCCTTTATTTGCTTCATTTTCATTCCTGAGTCTCCTATTGACAGAATCAACATTTTTCCCTCTTGAAACTTCTCTCCAAGCCTTGTTCATGTTGGAAGGTTGGACCATCTTCTGGAAAAATCGACACTGTTGTAGAGTATGTCCTACAATTTTATAGTTATTACAGAATCGAGGAAGGTTTTTGAATTCAAAGATTACCACCATATGGTGATCATTTGCAACCAGGGAAATTCGGTTTGGTGGAGGCACTTCCATATTGATCTCCATTAGAACCCTTGCATACAAGACAAGTTCACCATTTATTGTGCGTTGATCAATCTTCATCGTCAAGGTGTTATCATGCGTGGTTTTTTCTAGTGAATTTATTGAAACTATTTAGGTGTTTTAGCTTACCATGGATGTCCATTTATTTCTTGGGGAAGAACTTCAGATTCTTAAAATGTGTTTGAGGACTCGAGCAAGGAGATACCCTATCCCTAAGCTTATTCATCCTATCTCAATATAACCATTATAGAAATATTAATAAGAACATCCATGAAGGAAATTTAGCTTCATTTCGGTTTCGAAATATTGTATCAGGAAAATTTCAACTGATGTTCGCGAATGATACTGTCATTTTTCTTAGTTGAAGTAAACTCTTAATTCATCAAAAAAACAAGGTCTATAGATAAATTCAAGGGCTATATACATATTCTTCATTTAAAAAGCTAGTGGTTATTAGAAAACCATTTTCTAAAACAATAATAAAATTATGGAAACAAGTTTTTAAATCAATCAAGCAATTATAGAATTCAAATTAAAGGTTTAGGCAGAAGGAACCTACCTCAACCTCAAGATGTGTTTGATTCTGATGACGACAACTCGAATCTTCATTTTTTCAGCTTGCACGCATATGAAACTTCACATATACATAAGTACATCTAGCCCCTATGTACATATTTTCATGGCCAAATATGCACAATGGAGTCCTTATATGTATGTTTATACTTGCATATACCCCTTTACACTTACACATGTATGCGTTTTTCATATCTATATATAAGCACACTTAGACCCAATATATATATTCATACTGCCATGAGTGAATATATATAAAGAGGGAACTTATATATGTATATCTCTACCTATGCATACACATGTAAGTCTTCGTCAATGGTGACTTGAATCCACCTCAACGAAATTCAAAACACACTACAAAAATATAAGGAACCCAATAATCAAAAAATCCCTAATTAAAATTGGTCCAAAGAATAAAAATAGAATAAAACTTACCCAAATTCGATGTTGAACTCACTGTCTTCAATGGTGGTGGATAAAACCGGCCTCACTATAAGAATCCTCCTATAAAAAATAGTTGGAAAATAAATGAGATATAACGACTTCTTATATACATGTGATAAGTGTGTCAAATATACATGATAAATGATACATGAATCCATAATCAAATAATATTCAGCAGATACAATAATAATTAAAAGGATTATAAAAGTGCATCATGCAAAAGGAGGATATAAAGCCCCTCCTAGACACCCCTCCCTCTGCAAATCCCCTCCCCCTCCCCCCTCCTGGACAAATTGTTCTTGCAATAAATTGTGAGCTTGAAAATCTTCCATCAGATACAATAAGAATTAAAAAGATGTATATATATTAATGATATCAATTAAAAAGTTGAACTTGTATAGGCAGACAATCAGAAGTTGAAATTTCCCTTTTGAAGCCAGCAATGAAAATCGTAGACCACAGGCTACACAACACCCATTTTCAGCTCACTATTTCTGATAGGTAAATATTCAATGCAAAAAGAAAGAAATACAATAGTGACAAAATGAATGATTTGGTTTTCTAACTCATACCCCAGGACAAAATTGAAGGTTTAAGATACAGTGAAAACATGAGGTGCAATGAGCATGCCCCATCAAGTAATTGAAAGAGGATACAAACATGAATTATAATAAAACTTCATATAATGAGGAAAAGGACTCAACGTATGAGCCAGAAAGCATAGAAAAACTCCATATAGAAAATCATGTTGCAACATCCACTTTTTCCTCTCTTCCATAATTATATGTGTTTCACTTCATCAATAAAAAAGTCTTTATATTCCTCTTGGACCAACCTGACAATCAAGTAAATAAGCATTGTCCAGCCCTCTGTTCAAGTTAATCAAATGCAGATTCAACTGAGCATGATTATATGAAACAGAAATTTAAATCATTCTACAGATAGGCATTAAAATATAGTCTTTAGTAAGAATTCACTTAAACAAAAGCATGATTCCAAAAGTATGATCAAAGTGCAGCATGAAAAACACCAGTGATTTCTAATTCAATAGGTAGATCTGATTAAGACCTCAAAACATGATTGCTACTAATTTTTAACTCCAATCTAGAAATGTAATACAATAGAAAATTAAAAATACTACATTTTATGGTGAAAAGAGATAGGTAACCACAAGTTCGCAGAAGGATATAATCATTCATTCTCCTCACACCTACACTAATATAACACCCCCCCTTCTAGACACCCCTCCCACTCCCCCCTCTTGG
Organism: Viscum album; assembly: GCA_963277665.1. Taxonomy (NCBI): domain Eukaryota; kingdom Viridiplantae; phylum Streptophyta; class Magnoliopsida; order Santalales; family Viscaceae; genus Viscum; species Viscum album. The sequence continues at coordinate 183,101,755 of OY728133.1, read as the reverse complement.
ACAAATTGTTCTTTCAATAAATCTTGAGCTTGAAAATCTTACAGCAGATACAATAAGAATTAAAAAGATGAATATATAGTAATGATATCAATTAAAAAGTTGAACCTGTATAGGCAGACAATCAGAAGTCGAAATTCCCCTTTTGAAGCTAGCAATGAAAACCGTAGACCACAGGCTGCACAACACCCATTTTCAGCTCACTATTTCTGATAGGTAAATATTCAACACAAAATGAATGAACTACAATAGTGAAAAAATGAATGAGTTGGTTTTCCAACTCATACCCCGAGAAAAAATTAAAGGTTCAAGATACAGTGAATACATGAGGTGTAATGAGCATGCACCATTAAGTAATTGAAAGAGGATACAAACATGAATTATAATAAAACTTCATATAATGAGGAAAAGTACTCACTGTATGAGCCAGAAAGCGCAGCAAAACTCCATATAGAAAATCATGTTACAACATCCACTTTTTCAGCTCTTCTATAATTAGAAGTGTTTCACTTCATCAACAAAAATTCTTCATATTCCTCTCATACCAACCTGAAAATCAAGTAAATAAGCACTATCCATCCCTCTGTCCAAGTTAATCAAATGCATATTCAACTGATCCTGATTATATGAAACAAAAATTTAAATTATTCTACAAATAGGCATTAACAGATAGTCTTCAATAATAATTTCCTTTAAAAAAGCATGATTCCAAAAGGATGATCAAAGTGCAGTATGAAAAACACCAGTGATTTATAATTCAATAGGTAGATCTAATTAAGACCTCAAAACATGATTTCCACTAATTTTCAACTCCAATCTAGAAATGTAATACAATAGAAAATTAAAAATACTACATTTTATGGTGAAAAGAGATAGGGAACCACAAGTGCATGGAAGGATATAATCATTCATTCTCCTCACACCTACACTAATATAACACTATTAATTTTAAAATAATGAAATAATAAAGGAGTGGAACCACAAGTGGATGGAAGAAATAAAATAAAAGTGAAAAATGATGAATGTAATGAAGGGTTACCTTATATAATTCTCTCATTAATTATATAATAATCTCTTATAAAATAAATTCACCACCCTAAATAATACCCTGGAATGACCCAAGATCTCAATCCATTCACTCTCTCTTTAGTTTGTTAGGTTAGGTAGTGAAAAAAATGATTTTCAATACACTACTTTCACCTACCCATGGTAATTGAGAATGCTTCATCACTCCTTTATCACCCCTCACTCCCCAGCATCATAATAAAAATGAATGAAAATTGTGATGGTATTATGTGTAAAGAAAATTAATAGATAAAACCATGATAAAATTTAAAGGCACGTGGATAATAATCTACCACTTATATAGAAACAATATGATTTCATGAAAATCACACTAGAGAAATGAAAATAAAAATTCATTTGAATCCATGTATTTTGATGGGGGGATGTCTCCTCAACCACACCATAGTATTCTAAACACCATCACCATATAAAACAATTAACTAATCAAAAACCATTATGATATATTATAATTTTTTTTGAGATCAATCTATTTATAAGTGGGAATGATTTTATTTATCTAATAGCCACATCAAGGCCATCTTCCACCTATTATTTCAGTATTGATAAGAAAGATCAATCACATTATTCATTGGATGGGTTACATGTGTCTATCTTTGAGGTTTTTTATGTATTTATCTAAACTTTTGAATCTCATATATTTTCTTGACACTCTATAATAAATAATAAAATAATATTTAGTAAAATCTTTACAAGATGTAAAATTTCTCTCTTTTGAATATAGAAAATCACTTTTCTCTAGATTTTAACACCCATCAACAATTTCCTCATGTTCCTCTGGTTGAATTTCAACATTCCTTGACTAATTCACTCATTAACCAGCTCTGATTTTTCAGTTTCTAATGTTGTTTATTTGGTTTTTTCCTATGATTTTTAAGACTCTAATGGTTTAGGAATCAATGGTTTAGGTTTTAAAATAGTTTTCCCACTATTGGGAATAGTTACAACTTTGAGTTATTCATGAGAGGTTTTTGTGTAATAAGATTCTTCTAAGATATTGAGGAAGGGTAAACCTGAGTGGGAATGGGTTCCATAACCATTTTAGTGTTTTATATATCTAATCTCAATGATGAAAATCGATAATTAATTTTCAATATTTTTTTAAAATTTTATTCTAATAATTTATATAGAAAATGTTGTATTCAATGTTGAGATGGTTGGGATTGAAATTGGTCATGGGTTGGAAACTTTTCCAGATGGTTAGGATTTAGACCATGTAGTTGATTGAGTAATTGATTATCCAAGAAATTGAATTTATTATTTTCATTTTACATGTGATGAAAAAATATTTATTAATAAATTTATTGATTATTAAGATCATTCGCCTCCATTAATGGTATCCCTGGAAGAACTTCCTCGATTGATGTAATAGTTGAGAAATTATCGGTCACTCAAGAAGAACCTTTTATTGGAAAATCTTACACTTTGGGAGTCTAAAGTGGTGAATACTGAGGGTTTCACCACTATCAATAATTTCATAGTAATGTGGAAGATCCCCTATAATATGATAGATAACAAGAATCTCATAAGGTATATCTTTACTAGATAGATTTTATGCAGAAAAGTTCCCCTCCCTCCAAGTATGAATGATATTTGTGCCTTGATTGATGGGGGACCTACACTTCCTAATATTATAAATTGAATACCAAGGATCACTTCCATCATTATGTAGGAATCTTAAAAGAATCTTGGATTTCTGCTCAACCATACAAATATTGAGGTTATCTATCCTCCAAATTTAAAGGCCACTGAGTAAAGATCTTTTCTCCACCTAAATAGAATTACCTAAACCATAAAAGTAACTATATTTTATAATCATAGATTCCCTAGAATTATGCACAATACCTCCTCATAACTCCCTATTTACAGGACCCATTCACATTATGTTTTAGTCCAACATTGGGGGGTATCCACTTGATCCACCACCCTAGAGGAGCTCTATCATTTGTAATCACATCCCTAGGGAGTATCCCCTTACTATTAGCCATTCTCTTTTCAATAGGAAGAAGGTAACCTAGTTTTTCTATGAGAGAGAGCACGTGAACTTGAATGAATAGAGGTAGCTATTCTTGCCTTCACAACCCTTGTTCCTTGTCTCCTAAATCACCCAACACACCACTAAAAACACTATTACATGAAGATTAACCATATATGAATGTTTCTCAACACTTTGAAATAATGTAGACAAAAATTCAGAGATGTATCCCCCCTAAAATTGAAATCCCATAAGTTTCCCAACAAGGGCCCAAGCAAAGCGGACCCATTCTACATCAAAAAATAAGTTCTAGACTAACTAATATTTTAGCCTCTCACAACACATACATGGTGAGGGTGTCTAAATTACTTTTATATGGATATTAATTTCATTTGGTATGACCTTATTGTAGAACCTCCATAAATGTATGTTCAACTTAACTGGGATTTATTTAGACAATACTTTGCTCACCCACTCATCATGATCCTGGTTGGATCTTAATAACAAGTGAAACTCCAAATCATTAAATTATCCAAAGGTAAACTTTGATAATGTTCCCATATCCGATTCATCGATCATATAAATCCTATCATAAAAAATATTATGATCTTCATTGAGGGATGCTGATATAAACCCAGGGTTTATTCTCACATTCCTAAAGTAAATGTGAGGGATTGGGAATCTAGGGATGAAGTGAAAATGAACTAAAAAGTTTTATTTCTAGTAATTGATGTCACCCCACCTGCAAACCAACACACCAAGTGTGGGATCCTCTCTGTAATTTTTTTGAATAGCAGTAATGGGAATTGATTTTAGGATGTCTATTTCAATTTTTGGGTATTCCAGATTTTAATCCCCACAGTCAACCCTACCTAGAAACTTTTCTAAGTTTGGGATCAAACCTAGATAGGGTAACAATGAAATCAACACTAGATAAATGTACCTTATTCGTGGATCCATCACATGTATGATGAGGATCCCAGGAGGTGGGGTGGTCGCGTCGAAGGAGGAGAATCCTAGGAGGTGGGGTGGTCGCGTCGGAACCATGCCGGAGCTGCGTCTGAACCATGTCGGAACCGCATCGGAACCATTCCAGAGCCGCTTTGGAGAAGGACGGTTTCGGGGAGGTGGGGTGGTCGTGTCTGAGATGTCAGGAGATGAGGAGAATCATGGTGGGTGGAGGAGGTATTCGTGTCGGAACCATGTCGGAGTTGCGTCAAAACCGTGCCAAATCTGCGTCAGAGAAGGAGGGTTGCGGGAAGCTGGGGTGGCCACGTCGGAGATGTCAGGAGAGGAGGAGTTTCGCGGGAGGGAGGAGGTTCATGGGGATAGTGAGGATTGGAAACTCGCGAGGGTGGGGGGGAAAGGGTTCACGTGGGGGGATAGTGCCACAGACACCAAAACAGGCGTGGGTATAAGTGATCTATAGCCACGGTTTTTATTGTCCGTGGCTATAGATCCATGGCTATAGATCCAAATTCTAGTAGTTTCAACAACTTAAAATAAAATACCAACCCATAATCATGATTTAATAACTAGTTCTAACAAATTTCATCAATAGGAATACACTACCCAAAACTATTCGTAAGCATATTTAAGGTGCGAAATATATTGAAAGATTAATTGAAAGAAGTCAGGCATTAGTGGAATGCTTCAGAAATAAAAACACATGAATTCACCTACCTTAAATCAAGCATGGTATTGAAAAAACCCTGAAGAAAGGAAGAACAATCCCTCACTGATCAATCGCACACCTAAAACAATGAGAACAATGTTCGAAATACAACTCGCGGTACTAGGATTTAGCCAAAAAAAATAAAACACCAAAGAAGGAATAAAAAACAAAAACTGGAGCAAGGGGTCGTCATGCTGCTGGCCAGAGAAAAATGGCGAGTGTGGGGAGTTCGGCTGGGGTTTGGCTGGATGAGAGTGCGGTGAGGGCGCTGAAAAGAGAGGTCGTAGGGGTGTTGGTCGGCCACACACACAGAAGGTGGCCAAGGGGAACTTATAACGCCACGGAAGGAAGGGGTGATGCCTGCTGCCAGAGCGGAGAAGAGGCGAGGGCTGAGGTAGCCTAGTTAGAACCGAGGAGGATGGACAACAAGGAAGGCAGGGACCTGTAGGGGGGTACGCCGCGGACAAACAGGGCGGGTGCGGAAGGGGAATAAGTAGGGTGGCGGTCTGGAGCATGGTTGGCACTGGAGGTTCTAGAGGGCGGCTGGGAGAGGGTGAGGCTGGGATCAGCTAGATTGGGAGACCGGGTGGCCGGGAACCAGGGGAAAATGGAGACGGGGAACCAGGGGGGCTGGGGTCAGGGTACAACACCACTGTGGTGGAACAGGGAAGGGGGCACCGTGGGATTAGGTTAGGGTTTATTTTTTTCATTTTTTCTTATAATAATAATAATAATAAATCCAAAGATAATAATAATAATAATAACACAAAAAATGATTATAATTAAAATAAAAAAAAACAAAAATAATAATAATAAAATAATAATAACCATAAAAGTTATAATAATAAAAAAATAATAATAATAAAATAATAATAATAATAGTAATAACACCTTATTGATAATATTATTATTAATCACATAATAACATTATTATTATTACATTTTAAATATTTAAATCACTTTATTTACATAAAACTTTATTTATTTTAATCATTAGACATTTGCACGGGCACTCGGGCTAACCATGCAACTACCGCCCACTGTGCGGTGACCGCGCATGGGTCTGAAACCCACTAAAATTATTAAACGACAAAAATTTTAAGCCAGGACCTAGCCCGAACCTTAGAACGAGAATCTGAAGCCAATAAATAATAAAATAAAAATAAATTCAAAAGTTTGGGTGTGACATCAAAAGTAAATGGTTAATTTTTTATTCAAAAAAACTTTTCCTAGGAGTTGAGGGATTCTTTTACTATCCAGATAAATCACTTGATAAAATAAACATACTTGATTTCATTCCACATTTTAATCATAATCCCTTCCTTTGGATATGTTTTGATCTATTTCCACTTAATTTCATACACCAGGAGATGGATATTCATGATGAATTTTTCATGCCTAAATCACTTTTAACAAATCATAAGGTCCTTAAGTCATTCCTTTGTCCTATAAATATTTATCAAAACCAAAATGTTTTGCATAGGTTATCCAATATTATAAATCATAATTTAACCTCAAACAATAATATCCATATTTCAATTTAATCCATTCTATAAGTAGTTACCTTAAGACTCATTCAAAATACATTTTTACGAATTCAAAGTCCAAAAAAATAGAAGGTCACTAAATTGAAATATGGATATTAGATCCCCAAAACAAAATAATGTAGCTCTTATTATCACATTCCAAATATATTAATACCTTGATCACCCTAAAACCTTATTTAAAACATGCATGCTTCTAAAAATAAAATCTCATGTTTTTTAATATATTCCTTAAATCCAAACTTATAGTAAACCATGAAAAGATAATAGAAACTACCCAATTGAATGGTCACCAATATTATCCCATAAACATACCTTTATCATTATTATCTCAACATCAGGCACACAATTAGGGTTGTCTTTCCCAAATCATGTGTTTTTCAAAAGATCAACTTACAATAGAATTAATTTTCTTGGTTACTCATGTTATTTGACACATGCTTCTAATTCCTTAAAGAAGTACTATAGTAAAATCCTTATACATCTCATGATTTTTATAAATAGTGAATTATTGATAAAATAATAAAATAATATAATTATTAATCTAAACACAAGAATAGTAATCATTAATATTCATTTGTGGTAGTATCATAAGCCCAACCATGATCCATTAGCCTCTTTTGGGGTATATTCTTTTGACTCTCGAGATGTTGATTTTCATAGGGTATCATCTTCTTGTAGTTGAAGCATTGCATATTGTAAACCTTTTTCTTACCCTTAAAATCACAATAACAATGGACTTTCTCTCCACACTTTTATAAAACTCTCATTCCTTTTAAGAAATTACTAGGGTTTTTATTTCTACAATTATCACATGTGGGAAAATAATTATATCTCTTATTTCTTTTATCTATCTTTCTCCTACTAATACTCTTTTTCTTTTTCTTTCCTATAAATCCATAACACTTATAGAATTATTTCTCTATCTTGTTAGCATATTATAATATGTCTTCATATGATGAGAATTTTTGGGAGACTTGTTCCCTTCGAAATATTTTCATAATACCATAAAATATATGATCCTTCTTAGTCTTTAGAACATGTACATTGATGAGGTTCCCATTACTTATTCTAGGTTCCATTTATAAATGAAAATGTACACTAGATTAGGTTATATTATTATGTATAATCTCAAAACTAGTGAAATATTGAATACAATTTGAAAATTTCATGAGTAGCTAATCTCATAATCATAAACATGGTTTTTTTGGAATTTTATTATATATTTATCCTCAAATTATATCATAGGGTTAAGTTCTCTAATCTATGTTTTCCTAAATCTAGTTCCCAAGGTTTATTATAAACGTAATCTAATACCAACTATAAATACCCTGACTCTTGTATCCTATAGCTTATTCCTTACTTTATTAAATTAGTACTAAGTATATGTGATCACATCACAAAGGAATGAATAATTTAGTAGTTTTGGAAAACAAGATACAAACATAAGTATTACAATACAATTTGAAATAAAATAAAACAAATTAACCCCATTGGAAACACCCCTATTCTACTAGATTATCCCTGTATGTCAATAATAATATACATCATAGCATCCTGAGGAAAAATAAAACATAAGAAAGGGGTGATATCAGACACTCAGTAAGGGTAAGCATAGAGTAGAAGCTACTATAAATAAACATAAACAATAAGGAAAGATGAATAACTAAAAACACATGTCATTAAAACATAATATTAAGCTTAATATGATAATAATAAAAGAAGATAAAATAATGTCATATAAATAATCACATTATAATGAAACTTAACCATGGATATTCTGAAAGTTGAATAATCAAATGGATTTTTATTAAATAGTCTAATAATTATGGAATTCATAATGTGAGATAGATAAAACATACCATTAAGGATTAATCTAATAATTCTATATAAATAGGTAAGGCCTCAGCCAAAATCCAGTCTAGTTTGTCTCATGAGACCTACTGATGCATTGAGGGGTTATAGCGGGCTTACCCATCACTTCTAAGTATAATTAATTCCTCATATGAATGGGGGTGAAACATAATAAACATATATATTCATATTGAAACTATCATATAAAATTTCAATAACTTTCCCAAAATAATAAACATAATCATAAACCATCCAGTGTAATGTGATGAATGGTATCAAAATAGAACATCCAAAATCAAACTGAGCATAAATGATTCAATAAAATATGGTAAATTTTATCATAATATATCATCCTCAATTAATCATAATATATAAAAATGTTTTTTGAAATTGATGAAAATACTCTAATAAAGTCATTGAGAAGTTATTGAGAGAAATACCACTTTACTTTGAAATCATTTATTTAAAAAATCAATTATAAAAGAAAAAAATTCTTCGAAAATAACCTTGTAAACTTGTAAATGATTCCTCAGTAAATTAAGACATCATAAAAGTGGGAAAATAAACTCATGTCATATAAGTTTTAAAAGAACATTCCTTTTAACTTTTGAAAAAGAAACATTTAAAAGCGTATTTTTAAAATAAAGTGTGAGTGTTAAATAAATGAATTGATTATGTGTATCAGAAGTAAATCCACATAAAACAAGTGTAAATATGATAGAATAAAATAAAAATTAGTTTCTCACATAATCATAGCATGAAATAATTAATGGAGTAGAAGTTTAACCTAAATAATGGAAATTGGGTTAAGAATTCCCTTACCACTTTATAAACAGTTGAATTTTATGCCCCATAAAATTAATGATCATAAAATGAAACATTCAATACCATGAATAAAAATAGATTCGTGATATGATATATCAAAGGGAATTATACATACACCACACATAAGAAATAAATTCTGAAAAAGGAATATCTCACATAAATAAAAGTGAGATGAGAAACCCTTACCTTATGTCTGTAAGGATTCTTTACTTGTACTTAATGTACTAGATGATCAAATTAGGTTTGTTAATTAATTGATTAAGAACCTATTAAACATATATTTGATTTATTATAATTTTTATTAAGTTCATTTATGGTCATTTTAATGAGTTATAATGTTAAATTTCTTTGTTTTTTGAGCATTTTTTTTAGGGTTTTATGGACGGTTCCTTTTTGTATAAAATATGGGAGTTCTTGTCAAATGGGAATAATTTCCCCATAAGTAAAATTATTTAGTATTAATAAACTTAAATAATTTTACATGATCTCATACATCATTTTTTATACAGTATGAGGATGATTCATTATATAAAATGTTGATGAAAATGTCTTAATTTATTTTGGCGGTTTTTATGACAATCACGAACTTGTGTCATTTTATTTAATATTATGTTTATATATTGGTTTAAGAAAATTATATAACTTATAATATGTAAATTAAAATCTAATTTAACCATAATAATGGTTTTATGACCATCCTTGAATGCGGTAATGGAAAATGAAAACTTGTCTTCCACGAAGGCGGTGAATCGACACATCACGGACAATATTTTCATTTTTAAAAATAAAAGGAGAAAAGAAGAGACTTAATGATAGATATTATATTAACATAATAAAATTATAGTATATATATATGATACTTTAGTTACTATTCCACTTTGTATGGGTTATTTTAGGTGAGTATAAGAAAATAAAATAAATTAAAATAGAAAGGAGGATTTTATATCTTGAATATCCTCTCCTTGGGAGCCTCCTCAAGACACTTGGATTTGGTCATTTGGTAATACCAGTAGGTCTTTGAAATGGGGAAGAGGCTTGGAAAGGTAATTTTATATAATTTAGATAGTATTCAAGTCTTATAAGGTGCAAGGATAAGGGGTAGTGACGGGTGGTATTTATAGGGGAGGAGAGGGGTGTTTTTTATTATTTTATTCATTTGTTTATTATTTTGGGTCAAGACTATCAATAGTGTTGACTCTCATGAATGAATACAGTAACTAGAAAATTTTATTTCTAAATAATAAGTTATTATCTCATCCAAACATCATCCATGACTCAATAATTCATTTATTTACTTATAATGTTAAATACCATAAATTACCATATTTCACTATTCACAAAAAAATTCAACTATTTTAGAAAAATCCCAAAAATTAACCCCAGGAATTTTTTGATGTGTATATTTAAAAAATAGAATCCATTTTATTAAAATAATATACTAAATATGATAAATTAAATTTTTAAATAAAATCATCATTTATTTGAAAAATAATGATTTTAATATTATAACTTATTTTGTCAATAAGTTTGTACCCAAGTGGTAGTGGATCCTACTTGGAATCCAAAAAACCCAGGATCAAATTCGGGAAGGGGAGGAATTTCCAACCAGTATAGTAGACTGTAGTAGCATTGTAGCACTACTATAGCAGCGGAGGTACTGTAGCAGTAGTGGCACTCTAGCGGTGGCGGTACTGTAACAGGAATTGTAGCAACTCAAGTATTGTAGCAGTACTATTCACCAAAGGGCCCTTTGAGCCAAAAAATGGACTTTCAAGCCTTGTATTCGAGCCACTTGGCCTTGGGACTTTGGGCTGTGTAATGGGTCTCCCTCTACCTAGACAAAAATTCGTTTGTGCTTTAATAATAAAAATGAGGCTTTGACCCCAACCTTTTAAAAAATATATATTATAACTGATTTTATGACACATTGAAATATTAATTATGGTCTCATAAAATTATATTATAATTATAATGAAACAAAAATATTAATTTATGAATCAATTTTATGAAAATAAATTTTCTTTTAAATCATTATATTAATTATAAAATTGTAAATAAACATTTACATTTTACAAAAATATAAACACTTAATTTATCATTTTTAAAAAAATTATTTACTTTTTCCATGATATAAATATATCATATTTTAATGTATGAGATACCTAAATTTTATTTATAATTTCATAGGTCAGGTTATTATTCTAATGTCTAGATTACTATTCCTAACGGTTACATTACTATTCCAATGGTCGTGTTAATATTTAATATTATATCAGGGTTCGTTTAAGATCAATGCTGCATGAAACATAATTTATTGAAGATGTTAAATTTAAAAGAGACATACCATAAAATCTTGGGTAATTACATCATCCATCTAGAGAAATAATAATTACGGTATCATTACAACATATTCCCAATGAAGCATAAGGTAAAATGAGGTTTGTTGTCAGTGATGAATAGAAATTCCATAAAACTTTGATTAAAACATTTTGTAGGAAAATATCCTTTTCACTTTGAAAACAACCTTTTAAAACTAAAAGTTCATAAAACATTTTGAAAATAATTTTATTTGAAAATAAAATTGGAATATTGTAAAATAATATTTAAAACATTGAGTGGTCATGATAGAGGGAATTCTATACATGCCATATATATTAAAAAATATTTCTATCACATTTTCGATAAAATAAAAATAGACCTTGTTTGGAAAATGACATGAAGATTCCATTAAAAACATTTTTTAAAAATTCAAACATGATTAAAAATGTATTTAATAAATAATTTTGATAATTTCAAAAATATTTTTTAAAACATTTTTAGAAAACATGTATTTGGATGAAAATGGATTTTCAAATGAAGAGAGAAATAAAGTTATATTTTCTTAAAAACATTGTCTCAATCATTTTAAGTATCAAAGAGAGTAATATGGTGATATTACTTGAAAAAAACACTATTACTTGAAAATTTAAATAATAAACAGATGAGAATAAAATTAAATGGCTTTATTAGATAATTATCAAATAATTTCCTTCAACATAAATTCAAGTATAAATAATCCCGATTAAAATAAGATTGAAACATAAATATATTACCAATTTAGTAACTTTTGAATAGTAAGAACCATGAAATGAATAACATAAAATGAAAATTTAAAATACCATAAAGATAAATATATTCATTATATAACATATTAAATGGGTGGTATATACACCACACAATGGAATAAGTGTTGAATATGACATATGTATCACGGATGTAAAAGTGATAACCCCCTACCTTAGGCCTGCTTTCATTCTTATGCATTAAATCCTTCTGTATAATAAATATAAGTTTATTATAAATCTATTATATAACCATAATTATATATATCATACCATATATGATTTACTTATGACCTTTTATGTCTCTTTTATTAACAATTCCTTGTTAAAATCAAGTTTTGGGTTATAACAGCTTTGTTTTTCATGTATGTTTTGATTTGGTATTTTAGGTCCTTTTACTTTGATCATTGTTAAATAATATCTAGAATTTAAAATAATATATAAATATAATATATATTCAATATATGTGTATTTATATTAATCTATAAATATTAAAGATGGGAAATGTATTACATCGTTCATGGAGATGGTAGGCCATACATGTGCATAAACGGTGTTTCTATTTTCTCAATGGATGAAACGAAAGGAAAATAAATATTAATTCACCTTTAAAGAATAATTATTATTTTATATATATAATTTATATTAATAAAATCTATCCTTATTATCATCCATGTAAAAATAATATGAAAAACATTTCACATCGCTACACGGAGGCGGTAGTCCTCATGTACGCATGAGTGACGTTATTGTTTTCCAATGGATTATAAGTTAAGAAGTTAGATTTTATATAATATTTTTAGAATTATTTTTAGGTCATAAATATCACTTATATTCATTAAATTTATCTTAAATACCTTTCATGTAAATCATAAGTGAAAAATGGATCACATCACTTCATGAGGTGGTAGTCCATCGTACACATGAGAGAAGTTATCATATCCCCCCACACAATGGAGAGTAAGAAGGTTTATGTGATATGATAATTACATAATTGTAATAATTTCATAAATATCATATACATATATTAAATCCATCACTATATCTAACCTTTAATATTGGTCATAGAAAACGAATTACATCGGTTCACGATGCGGTAGTCCGTCGTACACACGATCGATAATTTCTTTTTCCATTTGATGGAAGTGGAGATGGATATAGGTTATTTCATTTAAATAATAAAACATAAGTATATATGAAAAAAATGGTGTTATTATATTATCATTTTTTAAGAATATTTGATGAAGTTGGAAGAAGAAATAATACAAATACGCATGTTAAGAATTTTACTACTTCTTTGAGGAACCTCTTTAGGTTTATACCTAAAGCCTTCTTAAAAGAGCCTCCAAATAAAACTAATTCATATAAGATGTGGGTAGGTAAGTAATAAATATATTTGAGTAATTATTGTCTGAAAAAAATTGTTTTGGATGTGTGAAGAGGGGAGGATAGGGGGTGGCCTTTTAAAAGTGGGGGAGAGGACACACATAGAATTTTTTAAAATATAAAGTGATACCCACATTTTTCTCATGAAAAAAGCCTTAAAAATGGGTCATTATTGAAAAATATAGCTTATAAGGTCGAAATATGGCCATAAAATTGGTGTTTAAAAATTTTTAGGTGATTTTTAATACTTATCTTATTAGTTTAACCCCCAGTAAACTCATTTTTACCTTAATCATAGTAATTAATTTTTACTATTTTTATTATTCATTATGGAAAAAAATTAAGTTGAAATTATTAGATAATATTAATTATGATGATTAAAAATATTAAATAAGTATTTCCAAATTCATTTCATATAAGTGGTATAATTCAATTTAAAATTAAACCCACAGATGTGTTGAAAAAAACGGTATTTCTAAAGAAAAACTTTCGAACGATTAAAAAGTTTTTATATAAAAAATAAATATAAAATTGATTTCAATGAACTAAATTAGTTAAATTGAAATATAATTTAATTAATATTACTCTAAAACAATTTTACAATATAATTTAACCTTTTAAATAATTTAAACCAAAAGGAATTTCTTAATAAAAAATTGGTATTTTTCACTATTCATCAAAAAAATTAATATTATCATAAAATTCTAAAAAATTCACTCAAAGATAATTTTTAAATTTATATTTCAAAAATTAAGTTTATTTTTTCAAATAAATTTTCTAAAATTGGTAAAAAATAATTTTAAATTATGTGTGCAAAGCGTGACTAAACAGTCTTTTAGAAAAATACAGTTTTTCAGAAGAAAAAAATTATTTTTCTTCCAAATGATTATTATTTTATTACTAATAAATATATAACCATTGAATTTATTTCATACATGTGAAAATCATATAATTTCATACTTTAGTTATTCTTATTCATACCTGACAACATAGAGGCTAAGTTATAATTATTTAAATAATGATATTTTAATAGAATGCCACATTTCATTTAAACTTAGTATTGTATATAACAAAAGCTATTGAAGAGATTGAATTTATTTAAAAATAAATATATCATAAATTCTTGGGGTTCTATATTCTCTTCTAATCTTGGTGTTGTGTTTCATACATGCTATCGAACATGATGTTCCACTTTTAAAATTTCAAGGTGTTATGCAGCATGTTCCATTACCATTGATGTTGTGTAGTTTCTCTGGGATTTTATAGTCCTAGAGATTAATGTTTTTGATTTAATCCTTGGGATGGTCTAGATGGTGTAATTTAAATCCCATATTGATTTCTACGCTCAGCAGGCATCATTCACATTCCCAAATGGAAATATTTATATATTTAAGGTGGGTTAGGATATAAATGCAAGTAGAGAAAGACCTTTCGTCTTAGTGTATAGAACCATCTTAGTTTAGTTAGCGGCAATTTATCTGGGTACTGTGTATGAAAATAGAAATAGGACTCTTCCAACCATAGTGGATCAATACTTGGATTTTTTTTCTAAACTATTTATGTATGTTATCACCTAAGAGGGAAATAGAATTTTCTATCGATCTACTTCTAAGAACAAGCCTCATTTCTCTCACATCTGAAAAAATGGATCCAATTTTTTTTTGGGAATTTAAGTTCCAAATAGAAAGTTGGAGAGTAAAGGATTCATCATATCTATTACATCGCCTTGGGATACTCTAATTTTATTCATAAATAAGGCAAACGATACCCTCTGGTTATGTGTTGATTATTATAAATTGAATCAAGTTACAATCAAAAATCAGTATCCCCTTCCTCGAATCAATGATATGTTTGATTAATTAAATATAGGTAATTTATTCTCTAATATTGATCTACATTCAAGGTATCATATGCTCGGATTTGGGTAAGAGGATATTTCAAAGATAATATTTCACTGTCATTGAAATTATGAATATGTCATCATGGAATTTTTTCTAATGAATGCACCTATAGACTTCACAGTCTTAATTAATAGTATCTTTCATGGGTACATTGATTAATTTTTCATGGTATTTATTGATGATATTTTAGTCAACTATCAAAGCAGGAATGACCACAAAGAGCACTTAGAAATTCTACTAAGTACATTATGGGATCATTATTTGAATGATAAGTTTTATAGGTATGACTTATGAATACAATAAGTCTATTTCATTGGGAATGTTATTTCTAAAGAAGGCATATCATTTGATCCTTCCATGATTAAAGTATTCATCTCTTGGAAACCACCAAAGAATGTTTTTGAGATAAGCAGTTTTTGGGACTAGTAGGATATTATCATCACTTTTTTTAAGATTTACAATGCTTTTTTCTCATTTGAATTCTCTAAAGAGAAATGGTGTTATATTCATATTGAATGACGACTATCAGAAATTATTTCTAGAGTTTAAAACTTGTCTCACATTGGCACCCATCCTAATATTTCTAGAACCAGGTAAGGACTATATGGTATATTGTGATGTGTCTAGATCTAGTATTGATTTCATTATAATGTAGGGAGATCATGTCGTGGCCTATGGTTTGAGGCATTTGTGAATGTATGAGAATAAATATTTGATGAATGACTTGGAATTAGCTATATTTTCCCATGCTTTAAATACTCAGTGGAATTACCTATTTGGAGAAAAATTCACAGTTTTCACTGACTATAATTGTTTTGAAATACATCTTCTCTTAGAGAGAATTGAACTTGAGACAATGGAGATGGACGGAGTACTTCCATATGTTTTATTTCAATTTGATAGACACACCTGGTGAAGGTAATTATATAGAAGATGAATTGATTCGGAAATTGTATAGTGAAGTGTTTGGAGAAGCTCATGACCAATGGAAGATGATGAGCATGATTACTAATATGCATCTGGATTGTGCTGAAAAGGATGAGGATGAAATTTTATTCCCAGATAATGTTGTTCCAAACTCAATAGAAGTTTTAAAAGAGGATCAGATATTAGGTTTTGATTGCATCACTGTTAAGTAAAACCTAAATAGTGGAGAGACTTTTGATGGCTGTACAAAGGATGTGAACTCTTTGTTTTGTTTTCAGAACTAAATTATGGTGCCTCATTCTTGATAAGAATATCTTATTTTAGAGTATCATTATTTGAAATGGTCTATTTATCTCGGTATTCATAAGATGCACAAGGTTATGAAACTTCATTTCTGGTGGTTGGGTATGAAATACAAGATTGAAGATTTTGTTATGAAATGTATAACATGTTAGCAGGTAAATTATGAGCATCAATGATTACCTGGTATGTTGAAATATATGCCTATACCTATATGAAAGTGGGAGAATATTTATATGGAATTTTCCATAGATTTAACAAGTACATTTTGGAAGTAAGATTTTATTTAGGTAATTTTAGATTGACTAAAAAATTCAGAACATTTTCTTCCAATCATATATTCCAACACGGTAGTGGATTTAGTAAAGTTATATATTCTAGAAGTGGTCAACTTTCATGGAGTTCCAGTATCAATTTCTTCTTATAGAGATCCTCGGTTTAGTTCTTGATTCTGGTGATTATTGTAATAAGATATTAGAAATCAATTGGATATGATCATAGAATATCATCCTCAGATGAATGGGCGGTCAGAAAGAACAATTCAAGCATTAGGGGATATGCTCAAAGAATGTGTCATGGAATTTGGCAGCTCATAGAAACATCATATGACTTTGGTGGATTTCTCCTATAATAATATTTACTAAGAGACAATACATATGGCCCTTTATGAGGCATTATATGGTCTTCCTTATTATTCTCTACTATATTGGGTGGAAACATGAGAGACTTCACTAATCAGACGAAGTTTTTTCCATAAGATTATGGATAAGATCTTGATGATTTGAAAGGAGATGGATATGAATTAAAGACAGCATGAGTTATATACAAACCATCATCATTGACTTTTATCTTTCAATGTGAGTGGCCAGATATACTTGAATGTTTCAACCAAACTTGGTCATCGGTGCTTGGGAGTGTAGGAGAAATTGGATCCATAGTATGTTATACCATTCGATATTTTTGAAAAAATTAGCGTTGTTTCATATTGGTTAGCCTTAATACCAAGATTCCATGTTGTCTATAATGTCTTCTATGTTTCTCAACTGAAGAATTATCAGTAGGATCCTAGTCATGTGATTATTTTGGATCATGTTAACCTTGATCTTGATGAAAATTTTATCTATGAACCAGTTCAAAATCTAGATATATAGGTAAATACCCTATGAGGGAGATCTATTTACTTGGTATATGTAACACCCCAAGATTTCACAGTACGTTATCTCTTCAAAGTAATTCAATAACTTGCGCTACACGCAACACCGAGTTCGAGCGCACCACGACTTACCAAACTAGCCCTTCAAAAAGAGGTTATGAATAGTATTAGCTGAATTTTTTATTTTGTACACTCTATATAATTTTAGAATCCATATTATTTGTTTCTTAGACATAATATAAGAACAAATTCATTTTTTTCAGATAAAAGAAGTATTTTTCAAAAAATGCAATTTTACCACCTTTTAATGACGTACCCTTTTTAAAACCAATATTTGACACTTTTATATAATCAATTTAATGAAATTAAATTCTTCTTTAGAATAGGGACATAAAAAATTAGTTTGAATAAATTTTTGGTACTTTTCTGATAACTTTCATATTTTGATGAACAGTGAAAAATACTAAATTTTAATTGAAAACAACTTTTCTAATCGAAATAATTTATAGTGTTAAATTATGAATTTTAATGGTTTGGAAGTATAATTAGATTATATTTTTATCATTTAATACAATTTAGGTCATTATAAGTAATTTTACATTTAAATTTGATATAAACACATGTCAATCTTTTGATAGTTTTTACTTTTTAAAAACTCGCTTTTGTGTTTTGACAACGGGAATTAATTTTAAATTAATTAATGCAACTTCAATGTTTTAAAATTGGTAAAATATAATTCATTTTTTAATTCTGAATATCAAAATTAGCTTAGGGTTAATTTTTGGTATTTTTCTGAAAACTTTCAATTTTTGATGAATAGTGAAAAATACTGCGTTATTGTTTAAAACTGACTTTTTATTTAACTAATTATTTATTTTATTTAAATTTATTTTAAGTCAAAATAGATATATAATACCTATATAAGTTCAATTTAATTTATTGGAGTCATTTTATAATAAAATTAGATGTATAAAATTTTATTGAACTTTTTAACGTCGTTTACCCACCTTCTAGGCACATTTCCAAATTTGCATAAAACGTAATTTTACCACTTCTATGAACTGAATTTAAAAAATCCAAGAGACACTGTTGACATCAATAAGTAAAATATGGTTCAATAAGATGAAAATAATTTTTAGTGAATTGTAACTTTTGACTTATTTACCACAGTTAAAAGTGAATAGAGTAATTAAAGGTAAAAATGATATTATAATCACCCTAACACATGTCCTAATTCTATCAGATAAGTGTATTTTGACAAAAACCAACCTTAGGAATAAAATATTATCCTTTTGGTCCACTTGGATTATATTAGTAAATGTATTATTATTTTATTTAAAGAAGAGTTAAAAGTGTTAAATTCAAAGTTTAATAACTAAACCATTTTTAATATAGGGTTATACGTAAAATAAATTTGACTATAAATATTCATTATAAATCTAAAAAAAATTCCTAAATAATGGTATTTTATTTATAATTTTAGATATTAAATAATTAAATTTATTTATGACACGATGATGATGCAGTAATTACTTTATCAATGAAAGATTAAAATAATTGATATTATAAATATAAAAATAAATGTCAATTGAGGATTTTTATGCCATCCGCAAATTTTATAGGTTAATATGACATTTTAGGGCTGATTAAATGAAATTTTTTGAAGTGATAAAGTTGTTATGACTAACAAAAACAAAATACCAAATAGTGTTAAAATTGACATAAATGAGTTTTTAAAACAAATACTATATTATTAATTGATATAATATTTCTAAAAATCTAAGGTTCTGCCAAAGTGCTTAGATAAGGTTATATATATCAATAATAAACCACTTGGGGTTCTCTTGGATATTTATAGTAAGTTTATTAACCATTTATTATAATAATACAAGAGGACATGGTAAAAGTTAAACTATTTAAATAAGAGTTAAATCTAAAGGATAGGGTTAATATGGTGACCTAAACTTGTCTAAAAACCTTTGTTTGAGAGGATTTAGACCCATCCCAACCTTATCTTTGAAATAAATAAATTTGGAGCCATTAGAAACCAAAAATGATTTTATAATAAAATAATATTTCAAACCTTTCCTAAAGTGACCCTCACCTCTCTTATAAAAGGGATCTTCCCCTTCTCTCAAAATCACACCTCCAAAGTCAGTTGGTTTGGCCAGAACCTACAAAAATGTCCTAAAAACTTCCCTCACTTCAACCTAGAGTCCTTCCCTTGAGCATAAAGCCAACCTAAGGATCCCTTTTGTTCAAATCAAAAGAAAACACTCAAAGAAGAGGTAATTATTTTATCACCTCTTTCAAAGTTCTTTTCTTCTTCCACTTTCTCTTTCTTTTTTATTTCCATACCAAAATAATATATCCAATACCTTCTACATAATTTGATCTTATTATAAATATGGTACAACAATACTCATTATTCTATCCATCTTATGAATGATAATGTCACCATACATGCGTACGTATGGTATACCGTCTCCACGCCACAGTGTAATTTTTTATTCAACACTATGTTATTTGGATGGATATAATAATGAGTAATATGTATATAAATAATGAAAATAACATTATAATTTCTCTTTAAAATTAATATATCACCCAATTCCACACCTTTTAATCATTAAGGAAATGATATCGTTACTCGTGTGTACGTACAGCTTATTGTCTCCACGACGCGATGAGATTCATTTCCAGGTTCACCATTCAACGATGATTATAAAAATATATATTATTAATAAGTATGTAATATATGACAAAAAAATGTTACTAAATATATATATATACAGATATCTTATTCACTTAGTTCTGTTCAATACGATGTGAAAATGGAAACAGCGTTTATGCGTACGTATGGCCTACCATCTCCATAAATGGTTTTTTCCATTTCACATATTTATATTCTAAATATATATGATATATAAATCATGTTTTATATTCTATAAGTATTTAAATCATGATCTAAGTGATACGATCAATAATAACAAGTTAAAACACGTACGATAAAGAAAGTAATTATTACCTGAAATGTTAATCTAACATAGAAATTATTATTAAATGGGTAGTAAATGAATCATGTATGATATCATAAATATTAATATGGTTCTGGTATAATTTAATAACATACTATGGTCTTTTTATAGAAGTTTAAACGTACCCTTGACTAAAGGAAAGTACAAGGTAAGGGTTAATTCCTCAATCTCATTATTATCCGAGATTGTTTATATGTAAGTATTTACTGGGACATATTTATGATCCATGTCCATGTTTTATAAAAATGTTTTCAAAAGGAATATTTTAAGGTTTTATGGAAGGGACTCTTTAACTAAATCATCATTTTAAATGGTTTAAATATTTATTCTTCTAAATCATTCTCATTAATGTCCATGTTTTCAAAATGGTTTTTAAGGATTTATTTATATAGACATGAATGTTTTAAAATGTTAATTCCTTTAAAAAGTTTCAAAGTGGTATGGGAAACTTTGATTCAAAAATGTTTTAAATTTATTTCTTTCTAAATTGTGTTACTTTTAAATGTTTTCATGAAAAAGGACATTTCTCTCAAAGAGTTTTACTAATCATTTTCAACTATGTCAACATCCTTTTTAGATATTATTCTTGATTGAGGTTGATTTATTATAAATTCAATCTTAAATATTATATTGAATGAAGTTATGATATGTTTGACTGTGAATGTTCTATTTTTTATACCATTCATGGTTTATGGTTAATGTATTGACATTTTGTATGCTAGTTTTAATACGAATGTTTATGTTATGTTTCAACATTTTCATATGAGGAATGCGGTGGACTTAGTAAGTCATGGATGGATCCCAATATATCTCCTAGATGCATCAGTAGGTCTCATGAGACAAATTAGTGTCTCAGCACAAGGCCTTGACAAAAATTTTATTTGTAGTCTTGGCACGAGGACTTGACTATGTGTAAATGATGTCCAGTGTTAGGCATTCCCTCGTTATGAAATCAATTATTATATGTGATTATTAGACTAGTAGAATATCCATGTTCATGTTTATATGGTAATGTTTGATTTATTTTCTCCATATTATGTTCATGTTTATGTTTAAAAGACTTTTGTTTCTGCTAAATTATTTCCCTTACTGAGTATCTGAGATAACCCCTTTCTTAGGTTTTGTTTTCCCAGGATTCAAAGAAATGTATTATGTTTGATATGCAGGGTTAAGCTAGGGTAATAATGGAATTCTCAAGGGATTATTTATGTTGTGTTTTATATTTTAATGTGTAATGTAACCTTCATGTATGTAATCTATTTTCCAAGACTACTAAACTGGTTGGTCCTTCGGGACTTGATTCCTTATAATCATGCCAATGTATTAAAATAATGCACTGTCTTCGGACTTTTGGGGTCAAGGCATTACAGTTGGTATCAGATGGAAGTTTAGTATAGACCTTGGAAACTAGATTTAGAAAAAGTCTGATTAAAGAACATTACCTTAAGATAGACTTTGAGGATTAGTATAGATGAACTTCCTAGAATTTTGGTAATTTATAGATTTTGTGTATTTTCCAAGAAATATATCCCTGTCTGGATATGAGCTGGTAGAGGCAGCTCTAGTATAGATTTACCTAGGAGTGAAAACTCTGACAAGGAGTTTCGGGCTTGACCTGGGGTATCCTGGTACCCGACAACGGGCTTTGCTGCACTCTTGGTTACAACACTCCCGGGGGATATGCTTAGGATAATTCACATTTTCTTTACAAACCATTTTGAAGGATTTATGAGTAAATAACTCCTCAAAGAAAACATTTTTATGATTATAGATTATATGAATAAAAAAATTAATTTACTTTAGGTATTTTACAAGTTTTTAATTATGCATTGGGAATCATAAACTAACCTAGTGTATGCCATTGTTTAGAAATGTCACCCAGTATAAGGAATGAGAACTCCAGCAATACACATGATCCAAAGAGTAAGAAGGACCATATCTTTCATGGTATTAATCAAACATTTAAAAGGGAAATAGAATCCCATGTATTCTCATCATATGAAGAAATAGTATCATGTGTTAATAAGATAAGTAAAAAATTCTCTAATTCCTATGGATTTGAAGGGAAGCAAGAGAAGAAAATAATGGTAGAGAGAAAGATGGATAAAGGGAAGAGGGGAAAGAAGGATTTTACCATATGTGATAATTTTTTAAATAATTACCTTGGTAAATGCTTGAAGGGAATGGGAGTTTGTTATAAGTGTGGAGAAAAAGTACACCAAGTACATGATTGTAAGGGTAAGAAAAGGGTTTCAAATGTACAATGCTTCATCTGTAAGGAGTTGGGACACTACACGAATCAATGTCCAAATCATCAGAGTATGTCCAAATGATGTTGTTGGATAATAATCAAGTTATGAGACTACTGTAGATGAAGAGGAATGACTAGTGTTCTTATGATGTTATTAAAGAATTATGTCATTTGAGTGTTGTATCAATAATGTACTGGTTATATGAATTATAGAAATAAATAAGGATTTTACTGCAGTACTATTTCATTGAGTATTTGAGACTAAGAAAAGTGACTCAACAGCAAGTTAAACTTTTTTGAAAATACATGCTTGAAGGAAAGATAAACCTTAATATGGTCCTGATACTAAGGTAGTAATTTTGGAATGAGAGATGGTTGATTTGGATAAATTATATTGTATATTCTTCACTACCTTGTAACTGATTAATGGTTTTTTATTCCATAATTTTTGGAGTTTACAACATTTATGGATTTAAGGAGTATATCTAGTATACTGTGTTTTACCGAAGAAATAAGGAAGTACATACATATTCAAATAATGTTTTATGGTAATTCTGGTTGTTACCATATTTTAATAAAATACATGATGAAGGTATTAACATGTTGATCTTCATTATGTTATGTTGACCTTCTTTATAAATTTTTGGATTGTGAGTTTGGACACAAGTATTTTGGATAAGTCTAAAAGTTGGAATTGAGTAATTTGAACACTTTATTTTTTTTGTATGAGGTTAAAGTATAATTTGTTGGATACTTTGACCTAACATTTTGGTTTTCAGTAAAAATTTAGAGGATTAATGGAATATTTGTGGACCTTATGATTTATTAAATGTTCTTTAGGTGAAAAAAAAACATTTTTGAACATTCATTTCATAGTGTAAGGGATGAAGTGAAAATAGATCTATGCACAACCAAATTATGAGAATATGATTATGATAGGTAATGAAATCAAGTATGTTTTCTTGAGTTTATATCTTGATAGTAAATTAATAACTCCTCTTTAAAAAAAGTATCTAAAATAATTTGTTATCCTAATACCTTATGTTTTGTTGAACTGGTGATACTTTAAATCATCATAGATTTATGGCTTTGAGGCCCTCAATCTTATAATTGTTTGTGATTAGTGACATCAATCAATCCCTATAAATATTTACATTTTTTCTCCAATTATGTGTCTCTAATTTCCACCACTTTTCTCCTAATCGAGATCATAATTTGGTGGTGACTTTTTCATTTCCCTTTCCCTCTTTTTAAGACTAAATTTTATTAACCCAATTTTTGATGTGGGTTTTCCACAAAGGTATTTTTCTATTTTTAACCTTTTATTTTTGAAGAATAATTTCAAATTTAGAGGACACAATTTATTAAAGTAGGGGATAATATAACACCTTAAGATTTCATAGTACGTTATCTCTTCAAAGTAATTCAATAACTTGGGCTACATACAACACTGAGTTTGAGCACACCACAACTTACCAAACTAGCCATTCAAAAAGCGGTTATGAATAGTATTAACTTAATTTTTAATTTTATATACTCCGTATAATTTTAGAATCCATATTATTTATTTCTTAGACATAATATAAGAACAAATTCATTTTTTTCAGATAAAATAAGTATTTTTCAAAAAATGAAATTTTACCACCTTTTAATGGCGAACCATTTATAAAACCAATATTTTTGTAACACCCCAAGATTTCATAGTATGTTATCTCATTAAAGTAATTCAATAGCTTGCGCTACACGTAACACCGAGTTCGAGCGCACCACAACTTACTAAACTAACCCTTCAAAAA
Source organism: Viscum album (assembly GCA_963277665.1). NCBI lineage: Eukaryota > Viridiplantae > Streptophyta > Magnoliopsida > Santalales > Viscaceae > Viscum > Viscum album. The sequence continues at coordinate 183,076,949 of OY728133.1, read as the reverse complement.
GTTGTTATGAATAGTATTAACTGTATTTTGAATCTTATATACCATATATAATTTTAACATTCATATTATGTGTTTCTTAGACATAATATAAGAAAAAATTCATTTTTTCCAGATAAAATAAGTATTTTTCAAAAAAATGCAATTTTACCACCTTTTAATGGAGAACCCTTTTTAAAACCAATATTTGACACTTTTATATATTTAATTTAATTAAATTACATTTTTATTTAGAATTAGGATATAAAAATTTAGTTTAGATAAATTTTTGGTACTTTTCTGATAACTTTCATATTTTGATGAGTAGTGAAAAAATGCAATGTTTTAATTGAAAAAAACTTTTTAATCGAAATAATTTATAGTGATAAATTATGAATTTGAATGGTTTGGAAGTATAATTAGATTATATTTTTATCATTTAATACAATTTAGGTCATTATAAGTAATTTCACATTTAAATTTGACATAAACAAATGTCAATATTTTGATAGTTTTTACTTTTTAAAAACTCACTTTTTGGTTTTGACATTGGGAATTAATTTTAAATTAATCAATGAAACTACTATGTTTTGAATTTGTTAAAATAGACTTCATTTTGGAATTTGGAATATCAAAATTATCTTAGGGTAAATGTTTGGTATTTTTCTGAAAACTTTCAATTTTTGATGAATAGTGAAAAACATTGCGTTATTATATAAAACAGACTTTTTATTTTAATAATTAGTTATTTTATTTTAATTTATTTTAGGTCAAAATAGATACATAATACTTATATAATTTCAATGTAATTCATTGGAGTCATTTTATAATAATTTTATATATATAAAATTTTATCGAACATTTTACCGTCTTTTACCCACCTTCGAGAAGCATTTACAAATTTGCAAAAAACATAATTTTTCCTCTTCTGTGACTTGAATTTAAAAAATCTGAGAGACATGGTTGACATTAGAAAGTAAAATGTGGTTCAATAAGATGAAAATATTTTTTGGTGAATAGTAAATTTTGACTTTTATTTACCACGGTTAAAAGTAAATAGGGTGATTCAAGATAAAAATGATATTATAATTGCCCTAACACATGTCCTAATTCTATTGGATAAGTATAATTCGACAAAAAACAACCTTATAAATAAAATATGACCCCTTTTTCCACTTGGATTAGATTAGGACATTTATTATTATTTTATTTAAAGAAGAGTTAAAAGAGTTAAAATCAAAGATTAATAACTAAACCATTTTTAATATAGGGTTACACAAAAGATAAATTAGACTATAAATATTAATTATAAATATAAAAATATTTTCTACATAATGGTATTTTATTTATAATTTTTAGACATTAAATAATTAAATATATTTATGACACAATGATGATGCAGTAATTACCTTATTAATTAAAGATTAAAATAATTGATATTATAAATATTCAAATAAATATAATTTTAGACTTTTAATGAATTCCACTAATTTTCTAGGTAAATATGACTTGTTAGGGTTGATTATATTATTTATTTAGAATTAATAATGATGCTATGAATTTAACAAAAACAAAATACCAAATAGTGTCAAAATTGACATAAAAGAGTTTTTAAAACAAATATTATATTATTAATTGATATTCTATTCCTAAAAATCTAAGGTTCAGCCAAAGGGATTAAATAATATTATATATGTCATTAAGGAATCACTTTAGGTTCTCTTGGAAGTTTATAGTAAGTTTATTGACCATATAATATAAAAATAACAAGAGACATGGTAAATGTCAAACTATTTAACTAAGAGTTAAATCTAAAAGATAAGGTTAATATGATGACCTAAACCTCTCTAAAACCTATTGGTTGAGAGTTTTTTGACCCATCCCCACCTTATACTTTTAATAATTCATTTTGGAGCCATTAAAAACCGAAAATGATTTTATAATAAAATAATATTTCAAACTTTTCCTAAAGTGACTCTCACCTCTCTTATAAAAGGGTACTTTCCCTTCTCTTAATTTCACACCTCCAAAGCCTTTTGGCTCGGCCAAACCCTGCCCAAAGATCCTACCAACTTTAATCCTTTCATACTAGTTAGAAAGCTAACCTAAGGAACCTCTTTGATCAAATCAAAAGAAAGAACCCAAAGAAAAGGTAAATATGTCATCACCTCTTTCAAGTTCTTTTCTTCTTCCACTTCCTCTTTCTTTATTGTTTCCATTCTAAAATAATAACTTCAATATCTTCTATATACAGTGATTTTATTATAAAAATGGTACAACCATATTCATTATTCTATCCATCCTATAAATGACAAAGTCATCATACGTGCGTATGTACGGATTACCGTCTCCACGTCATGGTATAATTTGTTATTCAAACACTTCATTATTTGGATGGGTATAATAATGAGTATAACTAATGTAAATAATAAATATAACATGTTAATGATTATATATATATTATATACCATCCAATTACATATGATTTCACCATTAATATAATGATATTGTTGCCCATGAGTACGTACGGATTACCGTCTCCATGAACCGATGAGATTCATTCCCATGTTCACCATTCAATGATGTTTATAAAAATATAAATATTATTAATAAGTATGTAATATATGAAATAATAATGATACTGGATATATATATATATATATGTATGTATGTATTTATATACTAACATATATCTTATTCACTTACTTCCGTTCAATACGATATGAAAACGGAAACAGCATTTATGCATACGTACGGTCTACCATCTCCATCAACGATGCCTTTTATTTCACATGTCTATCTATTATAAATACTTATATTATAAATATATATGATATATAAATCAAGGTTGATATTCTAGAAGTATTTAAATCATGATCTAAATGATATGATCAAAAATAACAAGTTAAAACACGTACGATAAAGAAAGCGATTATTACCCAAAATGTTAATTTAACATGGAAATCATTATTAAATGGGTAGTATAAACTCATAAATGAATCATGTATTATATAATAAATATGAATATGGTTCTGGTATAATTTAATAACATACTATGGTCATTATATAGGAGGATAAATGTACCCTTGACTAAAGGAAAGAGCAAGGTAAGGGTTAATTTCATGATCTCTTTATTATCTGAGGTTGTTTTACGTAAGTATCTACCGGGACATATTTATTATCCATTTACATGTTTTATAAAAGAGTTTTCAAATGTATTCTTTTTAAGAGATTTTTTACTAAAACATCATTTTAAATGTTTTAAATATTTATTCTTCTAAATCATTCTCATTAATGTCATTGTTTTGAAAATGGTTTTTAAGGATTTATTTATATGGACATGAATGTCTTTAAAATGTTAATTCCTTTCAAAAGTTTCAAAGTGGTATGGGTCACTTTGATTCAAAAATGTCTTTAAATTTCTTCCTTTATAAATTGTGTTACTTTTAAATGTTTTCATGAAAAATGGATATTTCTATCAAAGAGTTTTACAAATCATTTTCTTCTATGTCAACATCCTTTGATGGATTTTAAACTTATTTAAAGTTGATTTTTTATTCCCCTAGCTTAACCCTGTTTATCAATCTAGAAGCATGTTATGATTGATAAACAGGGTTAAGCTAGTGGATTAATGGTGTTCTCAAAGGATCATTGATGTCATGTTTTATTTTATAATGTGTAATGTAACATTCATGTATGTAATCTATTTTCCAAGACTGTTAAACTGATCAGTCTTTACGGACTTGATTCCTTGTAATCATGCCAATGTATTAAAATAATTCACTAACTCTGGGTAACTGGGGTCGAGGCATTATAGTTGGTATCAAAGGAAGTTTAGCAATAACCTTGTAAACTAGATTTAGAAAAACTCTGATTAGAGAATGCTACCCTAAGATGGACTTTGAGGATTAGTATAGAAGAACTTCCTATAATTTTAGTACTATAGAGATTTTGTGAGTTTTTCAAGAAATACATCCTTGTCTGGATACAAGAAGGTATAGGTGGCTCTAGCACAGATGTACCTAGGGGTAAAACCCGAAAACACCGTTTTGAGCTAGACTCTAATGGGAACTGGTGCACGACAACGGTCCTTGTTGCACTCTTGGTTATGACACTCCCAGGGGATATTCTTAGTATAATTCTTGTTTTCCTTACAAACCCATGTGAAGGGTTTATGAGTATAGACTTACTCAAAGAAAACATTTTTTATGATTATGGATTATATCCATAAACTGTTCAATTTATGTTAACTATTTTACAAGTTTGGAATTATACATTGCGATTCATAAACTAACCTAGTGTATGCCATTGTTTAAAAATGGAGCCCAGTAGATGGAACGAAACCTCCAGCAATACGTATAATCCAAAGAGTAAGAAGGATCGTATCTTTCATGGTATTAAACCAACATTTAGAAAGGAAATAGTCTCACATGTATTATTATCATATGAAGAAATAGTATCATGTGTTAATAAGATAAGTAAAGAATTTTCTGAGTCCTATGGCTTTGAAGAGAATCCAGATAAGAAAAGGATGGTAGAGAGAAAAATGGATAAAGGGAATAAGGGAAAGAAGGATTTTCTGATATGTGATAACTATGGAAAGAATCACCTTGGTAAATGCTTGAAGGGAATGTGAGTTTTTTATAAGTGTGGATAAAAAGGAAACTAAGTACGTGATTTTAAGGGTAAGAAAAAGATTTAAAATGTACAATGCTTCATCTGTAAGGAGTTGGGACACTACGCGAATCAATGTCCAAATCATCAGAGTATACCACAAATTATGTTGTTGTATAATAATCAAGTTATTATATTACCAAAGATGAAGATTAATGACTAGTGTTCTTATATTGATATTAAATAATTATGTCATTTGAGTATTGTATCAACGATGTAATGGTTATAAGAATTATAGAGTATATAAGGATTGTATTGTAGTACTATTTCATTAAAGACTTGAGATTGTGTGGAACCAAGAAAAGTGACTCAATGGTAGGTTAAATTTTCAAGAAAATATATGGTTGATAGAAAGATAAACCTTAATATGATTCTGATACTGAGGTAGTGATTTTGAAATAAGATATGATTGATTTGGATGAATTATATTGGATATTATTGACATCCTTGGAACTGGTTAATGGTTTTTTTATTCCATCATTGTTAGAGTTTACAACATTTTTGGATATAAGGAGTGCATCCATTAATCTATAAGGAATAAGGGAGCATGAATGTAATCAACATGGTTATATGATAATTCAGGGTGTTACTGTGTTTTAAAAGAATACATGATGAAGTTATTCACATGTTATTATGTGGAAAAAAGGATCTTCATTCTATTTACCTTCCTTATAAATTTTGGACTGTGAGTTTGGACAGAAGTATTTTGGATAAGTCTAAAGGTTGGAATCGATTAAGTTTGACATTGGATACTATTTTTAAGGTTAAATCATTTCTTGAGATTATTTTTGGATTGTCATAAAAAGGATAACCCGGAGGTCGGACGACAACCTATCGCATCCAGAAAGGCCGTGAGACTTGAACCCGCAACAGAAGTGTGACAAGCATACATCACCTACCACTAGCCTACGTGATGTCCTAGCTTGTATAATGTAGTTTTTTTTAAATAGTCTGACAAAATTAATTATAAATTCATTATTTTTGTAACCCTATATGATTAGGATAAATATAATACTTTTGAATTATATTATCTTTTGGAGTGAAAGATGAGTTTGTGGTAGGAATTAGTTGAAGGATGAAACTCTACTTGTCAAGTATATTTTTTTCCTATGATTATTAATTCTTAAACTTTAGGGAATGGATATTAAAACCAAAAATGTGTTATCCTAACACCTTATGTTTTGTTGAACTGATGATATTTTACATCATCTTAGATTGATGGCTTTGAGGCCCTCAATTTTACACTTTTTTGTGATTGATGACCTCAATCGCTCCCTAAAAATATTTCTGTTTTCCTCCAATTATGTGTCTCTAATTTCCACCAATGTTCTCCTAATCGAGATCATAATTTGGCGGTGAATTTTTCATTTCTCTCTCCCTCTTTTTAAGAGTAGATTTTATTAAACCAATTTCTGATGTGAGTTTTCCACAAAGGTATTCTTCTATTTTTAACCTTTTTGAAGAACAATTTCAAATTGTGAGGACGTAATTTATTGAAGTATGGGAGAATGTAACACCCCAAGATTTCATAGTACATTATCTCATTAAAGTAATATAATAGCTTGCGCTACACGTAACACCGAGTTCAAGCGCACCACAACTTACAAACTAACCGTTCAAAAAGCAGTTATGAATAGTATTAACTACATTTTGAATATAATATACTCTATATAATTTTAACATTTATATTATATGTTTCTTAGATATAATATAAGAACAAATTTATTTTTTCCGGATAAAATAAGTATTTTTCAAAAAATTCAATTTTACCACCTTTTAATGGCGAAACCTTTTTAAAACCAATATTTGACACTTTTATATATTCAATTTAATGAAATTAAATGTTTCGTTAGAATCGGGACATAAAAATTTAGTTTAGATAAATTTTTGGTACTTTTGTGATAACTTTCATATTTTGATGAATAGTGAAAAATACTATGTTTTAATTGAAAACAACATTTTTAATCGAAATAATTTATAGTGATAAATTATTCATTTGAATGTTTTGGAAGTATAATTAGATTATATATTTATCATTTAATAAAATTTTGGTCATTATAAGTAATTTCACATTTAAATTTGACAAAAACACATGTCAATATTTTGATAGTTTTTACTTTTTAAAAACCCACTTTTTGGTTTTGACAACGGGAATTAATTTTAAATTAATAAATTAAACTTATATGTTTTTAATTTTTTAAAATATACTTCATTTTTGAATTCGGATTATCAAAATTAGCTTAGGGTAAATTTTTGGTATTTTTCTGAAAACTTTCAATTTTTGATGAATAGTGAAAAACATTGCGTTATTATATAAAACCGAATTTTTATTTAAATAATTAGTTATTTTATTTTAATTTATTTTAGGTCAAAATAGATAAATAATACCTATATATTTTCAATGTAATTCATTGGAGTCATTTTATAATAAGTTTATATATATATATAATTTTATCGAACATTTTACCATCTTTTACCCACCTTCTAGAAACATTTACAAATTTGCATAAAACTTAATTTTACCTCTTCTATGAGTTGAATTTCAAAAATACGAGATACATGGTTGAAATCAGTAAGTAAATTTTGCTTCAATAATATGAAAATAATTTTTGGTGAATAGTAACTTTAGACTTTTATTTACCACTGTTAAAGGTAAATAGGGTAAATAAGGGTAAAAATAATATTATAATTATCCTAAAACATGTCCTAATTCTATTGGATAGGTATAATTCGACCAAAAACAACCTTAGGAATAAAATATGATCCCATTTGGTCCACTTGGCTTAGATTAGTAAATTTATTATTATTTTATTTAAAGAAGAGTTAAAATCAAAGTTTAATAACTAAACCATTTTTAATATAGGGTTATACATAAGATAAATTTGACAATAAATATTCATTATAAATATAAAAAGGCTTCATAAATAATGGTATTTTATTTATAATTTTTAGACATTAAATAATTAAATTTATTTATGGCACAACGATGATGCAGTAATTACCTTATTAATGAAATATTAAAATAATTGATATTATAAATATCCAAATAAATATAATTTTAGACTTTTAATGAATTCCACTAATTTTCTAGGTTAATATGACATGTTAGGGTTGATTAAATGAATTTTTTTTGAATTAATAATGTTGTTATGAATTTAACAAAAACAAAATACCAAATAGTGTCAAAATTGACATAAAAGAGTTTTTAAAACAAATATTATATTATTAATTGATATTATATTAATAAAAATATAAGGTTAGGTCAAATGGCTTAAATAATATTATATATGTCATTAATGAACCACTTTAGGTTCTCTTAGAAGTTTATAGTAAGTTTATTAACTATATAATATAAAAATACCAAGAGACATTGTAAATGTCAAACTATTTAACTAAGAGTTAAATATAAAAGATAAGGTTAATATGATGACCTAAACCTGTCTAAAACCTATTGTTTGAGAGGTTTTTGAACCTTACCCACCTTATCATTTAAATAATTAATTTTTGAGCCATTATAAACCGAAAATTATTTTATTATAAAATAATATTTCAAGTTTTTTCTAAAGCGACCCTCACCTCTTATATAAGGGCATTTCCCCTTCTCTTAATTTCACACCTCCAAAGCCTTTTGGCTCGGCCAACCCATTCCCAAATTTCCTCCAAAATTTCCTCCCTTCATCCTAGAGTCCTTCCTTTGGTCATAAATCCAACCTAAGGATCCATTTTGATCAAATCAAAAGGAATAACCCGAAGAAGATGTAAACATTTCATCACCTCTTTCAAGTTCTCTTCTTCTTTTACTTTCTCTTTATTTGTTGTTTCCATTATAAAATAATAACTTCAGTATATTCTATATACTATGATTTTATTATAAAAATGGTACAACCATATTCATTATTCTATCCATCCTATAAATGACAAAGTCACCATACGTGCGTAGGTACGGATTACCATCTCCACGTCGTGGTGTAGTTTGTTATTTAAAGACTTCATTATTTGGATGGGTATAATAATGAGTATAAATAATGTAAATAATAAATATAAAATTTTAATGATTCTTTATATATGATATACCATCCAATTACATATGATTTCACCATCAATATAATGATATTGTCGCTCGTGCGTACGTACGGATTACCGTCTCCACGAAGTGATTAGATTCATTTCCACGTTCACCATTCAACGATGATTATAAATATATATATTATTAATAACTATGTAATATATGAAATAATAATGATAGTGGATATATATATATGTGTGTGTGTGTGTGTGTGTGTGTACTTACATATATCTCATTCACTTCCATTCAATACGATATGAAAACGGAAACAGCGTTTATGCGTACGTACGGCCTACCATCTCCATAAATGGTGCCTTTAATTTATTATATCTATCTATTATAAATATTTATTTTCTAAATATATATGATATATACATGAAGGTTTATATTCTGGAAGTATTTAAATCATGATCCAAATGATACGATCAAGAATAAAAAGTTAAAATATGTATGATAAAGAAAGCGATTATTACCCAAAATGTTAATTTCACATGGAAATAATTATTAAATGGGTAGTATAAAGTCATAAATGAATCATTTATGATATAATAAATATTTATATGGTTCTGGTATAATTTAATAACATAATGTGGTTATTATACAGGAGCTTAAATGTACCCTAGACCAAAGGAAAGTGCAAGGTAAGGGTTAATTTCATAATCTCTTTATTATCTGAGGTTGTTTTTACGTAAGTATCTACTAGGAAATATTTATTATCCATTTCCATGTTTCAAAAAATATTTTTCATAGGTATTCTTTTTAAGGGAATTTTTTACTAAAACAACATTTTAAATGTTTTAAATATTTATTCTTCTAAATTATTCTCAGCAATGTCCATGTTTTCAAAATGGGTTTTAAGGATTTATTTATATGGACGTGAATGTTTTTAAAATGTTAATTCATTTCAAAATTTTCAAAGTGGTATGGAACAATTTGATTCAAAAAATTCTTTAAATGTCTTCCTTTATAAATTGTGTGTTTTTTAAATATTTTCATGAAAAAAGGATATTTCTCTCAAAGATTTTTACAAATCATTTTCATCTATGTAAGCATCCTTTGATGGATTTTAAACTTGTTTGAAGTTGACTTATTATGATACAAATCTTCCATATTGTATTGAAGGTTTTGTGATATGTTTGATTTATGATTTTTTATTTTTATACCATTCATGTTTTATGGATAAATTATTGACATTTCGTATACTGGTTTTAATACGAATGTTTATGTTATGTTTAAACCTTTTCATATGAGGAATGAATTGGACTTAGTAAGTGACGGGTGGAGCCCTCTATAGCTCCTCGATGCATTAGTAGGTCTAATGAGACAAACTAGTGTCTTGGAACAATGCCTTGAAAAAATCTTATTTTTAGTCTTGGCACAAGTCCTTGACTATGTGGTTATGAAGTCTGGCATTATGCATTCTATCATTATGAAAGTGTCTATTGATATTGCATGTGATTATTCGAATAGTAGAATATCCATGTGAATAAGTAAATATCAGTATTTTATTGTATCTTTTCTATATTATGCTGAATTTTAAGTTTAAAAGGATTTTGTTTTAGTCTTAAACATTGCCTTAAATGTTTATGCTTATTTATGAAAGTTTCCGCTCTATTGTTATCCTTACTAAGCATCTGAGCTCACCCCTTTATATGTTTTAATTTTCCCAGGATTCCAAGAAGTGTATTATGATTGATAAGCAGGGTTAAGCTAGGTAATTAATTGTGTTCTCAAAGGATCATTCGTGTTGTGTTTTATTTTCTAATGTATAATGTAACGTTCATGTATGTAATCTATTTTCCAAGACTGCAAAACTGATCGGCCTTTCCAAACTTGATTCCTTGTAATCATGTCAATGTATTAAAATAATACACTGACTCTGGGTAACTGGGGTCGGGGATTTATAGTTGGTATCAGAGGAAGTTTAGAAATAACTTTGGAAACTAGATTTAGAAAAATTCTGATTAGTGAACACTACTCTAAGATAGACTTTGAGGATTAATATAGAAGAACTTCCTAGAATTTTGGTACTGTAGATATTTTTTTATTTTTCCAAGAAATACATCCTTGTGTGGATACGAACAGGTAGAGGTGGATCTAGCATAGATGTACCTAGGGGTAAAACCCAAAAACACCGCTTTGAGCTAGACTCGAACGGGAACTGGTGCAAGACAACAGGCCTTGTTGCACTCTTGGTTACGACACTCCCGAGGGATATGCTTAGGATAATTCTCATTTTCTTTACAAACCACTATGAAGGGTTTATGAGTATATACTTCCTCAAATAAAATTTTTTTATGATTATGGATTATATCCATAAATTGTTCAATTTATGTTAACTGTTTTACAAGTTTGAAATTATGCATTGTAATTCATAAACTAACCTAGTGTATTCCATTGTTTAGAAATGGAACCCAGTAGATGGAATGAGACCTCCAGCAATACACATGGTCCATAGAGTAAGAAGGATCATATCTTTCATGGTATTAAGCCAACATTTAGAAAGGAAATAGTCTCCCACCTATTATCATCATATGAAGAAATAGTATCATGTGTTAATAAGATAAGTAAAGAATTTTTTGAGTCCTATGGCTTTGAAGGGAAGCTAGAGAAGAAGAGGATGGTAGAGAGAAAAATGGATGAAGGAAATAAGGGAAAGAAGTATTTTCCCATATGTGATTACTGTGGAAGGAATTACCTTGGTAAATGCTTGAAGGGAATAGGATTTTGTTATAAGTGTGGAGAAAAAGGACACCGAGTACGTGATTTCAAGGGTAAGAAAAATGTTTCAAATGTACAATGCTTCATCTTCAAGGAGTTGGGACACTACATGAATCAATGTCCAAATCATCAGAGTATACCACAAATGATGTTGTTGGATAACAATCAAGTTATGATATTACCACATATGAAGAGTAATGACTAGTGTTCTTATGTTGATATTAAAGAATTTTTTCATTTGATTATTGTATCAACAATGTACTGGTTATAAAAATTATAGAGTATATAAGGATGGTACTGCATTACTATTTAATTAAGGACTTGAGATTGTGTGGAACCTAGAAAAGTGACTCAATGGCAGGTTAATTTTTTTGGAAAATATATGGTTGAGAGAACGATAAACCTTAATATGATTTAGATACTGAGGTAGTGATTTTGGAATAAGATATGATTGATTTGGATAAATTATATTGGATATTATTGACATCCTTGGAAATCGTTAATCGTTTGTTTATTCCATCATTGTTGGAGTTTACATCATTTTTGGATATAAGGAGTATATCTAGTATTCTATAAGGAATAAGGGATCATTAATGTAATCAATGCAGTTATATGATAATTTAGGGTGTTACCATGTTTTAAAAGAATACATGATGAAGGTATTCCCATATTATTATGTGGCAAAAAGGATCTCCACTGTGTTTACCTTCCTTATAAATTTTGGACTGTGAGTTTCAACAAAAGTATTTTGGATAAGTCTAAAGGTTGGAATCGATTAAGTTTGACATTGGATACTATTGTTAAGGTTAAATCATTTCTTGAGATTATTTTTGGATTGTCATAAAAAGGACAACCCGGAGGTTGGACGACAACCTGTCGCGTCTAGTAAGGCCGAGAGACTTAACCCGCAACCAAAGGGTGACAAGAGTACATCACCTACCACTAGCCTACGTGATGTCCTAGCTTGTATAATATAGTTTTTTTAAATATTATGACAAATTAATTATAAATTCATTATTTTTGGAACCCTATATGATTAGGATAAATAGAATACTTTTGAATTATATTATCTTTTGGAGTGAAAGATGAGTTTGTGGTAGGAATTAGTTGAAGGATGAAACTCTACTTGTCAAGTATATTTTGTTTCCTCTTATTCTATGAATAAATTAATTCTTAAACTTTAGGGAATGGATCTTAAAACCAAAAAAATTTTATCCTAACACCTTATGTTTTGTTGAACTGATGATATTTTATATCATCCTAGATTGATGGCTTTGAGGCCCTCAATTTTACACTTGTTTTTTATTGAATACCTCAATCGCTCCCTATAAATATTTACATTTTTTCTCCAATTATGTGTCTCTAATTTCCCCCAATGTTCTTTTAATCGATATCATAATTTGGTGGTGACTTTTTCATTTCCCTTTCCCTCTTATTAAGAGTAAATTTTATTAAACCAATTTCCAATGTGAGTTTTCCACAAAGGTATTTTTCTATTTTTAACCTTTTTGAAGAACAATTTCAAATTGTGAGGATGCAATTTATTGAATTATGGGATAATATAACACCCCCAATATTTCATAGTATGTTATCTCATTAAAGTAATTCAATATCTTGCACTACACGCAACACCGCGCACCACAACTAACTAAACTAACCGTTCAAAATGCGGTTATGAATAGTATTAACTTCATTTTGAATCTTATATACTCTATATAATTTTAATTTTCATATTATGTGTTTCTTAGACATAATATAAGAATAAATTCATTTTTTCAGGATAAAATAAGTATTTTTCAAAAAATGAAATTTTACTGCCTTTTAATGGAGAACCCTTTTTAAAACAAATATTTGAAACTTTTATATATTAAATTTAATGAATTAAATTTTTATTTATAATCGGGACATGAAAATTTAGTTTAGATAAACTTTTGGTACTTTTTTGATAACTTTCAAATTTTGATGAATAGTGAAAAAAGCTATGTTTTAATTGAAAACAAATTTTTAATCGAAATAATTTATAGTGATAAATTGTGAATTTTAATGATTTGGAAGTATAATTAGATTATTTTTTTATCATTTAATACAATTTAGGTCATTATAAGTAATTTCACATTTAAATTTGACATAAACACATGTCAATATTTTGATAGTTTTTACTTTTTAAAAAATCGCTTTTTGGTTTTGACAACAGGAATTAATTTTAAATTAATAAATTAAAATTCTATGTTTTTAATTTTATAAAATATAATTCATTTTTGAATTTAAAATATAAAAATTATCTTAGGGAAAATTTTTGGTATTTTTTTGAAAACTTTCAATTTTTGATGAATAGTGAAAAACATTGCGTTATTATATAAAACCGACTTTTTATTTAAATAATTAGTTGTTTTATTTTAATTTATTTTTGGTCAAAATAGATACATAATACCTATATATTTTCAACATAATTCATTGGAGTTATTTTATAATAAGTTTATATATATATAATTTTATCGAACATTTTACCGTCTTTTACCCACCATCTAGGAGCATTTACAAATTTGCATAAAACTTAATTTTACCTCTTCTATGAGTTGAATTTCCAAAATCTAAGAGACACAGTTGACATCAGTAATTAAAATGTGCTTCAATAATATGAATATAATTTTTTGTGATTAGTAACTTTTGACTTTTATTTAACACGGTTAAAAGTAAATAGGGTAACTAAGGGTAAAAATGATATTATAATTACCCTAAAACATTTCCTAATTCTATTGGATAAGTATAATTCGACCAAAAACAAACTTAGGAATAAAATATGACCCCCTTTTGTCCACTTGGATTAGATTAGGACATTTATTATTGTTTTATTTAAAGAAGAGTTAAAAGAGTTAAAATCAAAGTTTAATAACTAAACCATTTTTAATATAGGGTTATACATAAGATAAATTCAACTATAAGTATTAATTAGAAATATAAAGATATTTCCTAAATAATTGTATTTTATTTATAATTTTTAGACATTAAATAATTAAATTTATTTATGACGCAATGATGATGTTGTAATTACCTTATTAATGAAAGATTAAAATAATTGATATTATAAATATCCAAATAAATCTAACTTGAAACTTTTAATAAATTCCACTAATTTTATAGGTTAATATTACATATTAAGGTTGATTAAATGAATTTTTTTTAAGTAATAATGCTTTTATAAATTTAACAATAACAAAATACCAAATAGTGTCAAAATTGACATAAAAGAGTTTTTAAAACAAATATTATATTATTAATTGATATTCTATTCCTAAAAATATAAGGTTCGGACAAAGGGATTAAATAATATTATATATGTCATTAATTAACAACTTGATGTTCACTTGAAAGTTTATTGTAAGTTTATTAACCATATAATATAAAAATACCAAGAGACATGGTAAATATCAAACTATTTAACTAAGAGTTAAATCTAAAAGATAAGGTTAATATGATGACATAAACCTCTATAAAACCTATTGGTTGAAAGTTTTTCGACCCATACCCACCTTATACTTTAAATAATTAATTTTAGATCCATTAGAAACCAAAAATTATTTTATTATAAAATAAAATTTCAAGCTTTTCCTAAAGTGACCCTCACCTCTCTTATAAAAGGGCACTTCCCCTTCTCTTAATTTTACGCCTTAAAAGCCTTTTGGATCAGCCAAATCCTACCCAAATATCCTCCCAAATTTCCTACCTTCATCCTAGAGGCCTTCTTTTGGTCATAAATCCAACCTAATAAGCCCTTTTGATCAAATCACAAAGAAGAACCCAAAGAAAAGGTAAATATTTCATCACCTCTTTCAAGTTCTTTTCTTATTCCACTTCCTCTTTATTTGTTTTTTCCATTATAAAATAATAACTCTAGTTTATTTTATATATTTTAATGTTATTATAAAAATGGTACAACCATATTCGTTATTCTATCCATCCTATAAATGAAAAAGTCACCATACGTGTGTACGTACGGATTACCGTCTCTACGTCGTGGTGTAGTTTGTTATTCAAACACTTCATTATTTGGATGGGTATAATAATGAGTATAACTGATGTAAATAATAAATATAACATGTTAATTATTCTTTATATATTATATACCATACAATTACATACAATTTCACCATCAATATAATGATATTGTCGCTCGTGCGTACGTACGGATTACCGTCTCCACGAACCGATGAGATTCATTCCAACGTTCACCATTCAACAATGATTATAAAAATATGTATATTATTAATAAGTATGTAATATATTAAATAATAATTATACTAGATATATATATATATATATATATATATATGTACTTACATATATCTTATTCACTTACTTTTGTTCAATATGATATGAAAATAGAAACAGAGTTTATGCTTACGTACTTCTTACCGTCTCCATAAACAGTGTCTTCCATTTCATATATCTATCTATTATAAATATTTATATTCTAAATATATATGATATATAAATCAAGGTTGATATTCTGTAAGTATTTAAATCATGATCTAAATGATACGATCAAGAATAAAAAATTAAAACGCGTACGATAAAGAAAGTGATTATTACCCAAAATGTTAATTTAACATGGAAATCATTATTAAATGGGTAGTATAAAGTCATAAATTAATCATGTATCATACAATAAATATGAATATGGTTTTGGTATAATTTAATAACATACTATGGTCACTATATAGGAGGATAAATGTACCCTCGACCAAAGGAAAGTGCAAGGTAAGGGTTAATTTCATAATCTCATTATTATCCAAGGTTGTTTTTACGTAAGTATATACTGAGAAATATTTATTATACATTTCCATGTTTCATAAAAGAGTTTTCAAAGGGGTTATTTTTAAGATACTTTTTTACTAAAACATCATTTTAAATGTTTTAAATATTTATTCTTCTAAATCATTCTCATTAATGTACATGTTTTCAAAATGGTTTTTAAGGATTTATTTATATGGACATGAATGTTTTTAAAATGTTAATTCCTTTCAAAAGTTTTAAAGTGGTATGGGATACTTTGATTCAAAATTTTCTTAAAATGTATTCCTTTCTAAATTGTGTGACTTTTAAATTTTTTCATGAAAAATTGATATTTCTCTCAAAGAGTTTTATAAATAATTTTCATATATGTCAACATCCTTTAATTGATTTTAAACTTGTTTAAAATTGATTTATTATAATACAAATCTTCCATATTCTGTTGAAGGTTTTGTGATATGTTTGACTCTGGATGTGTTATTTTAATACCATTCATGGTTTATGGATAAAGTATTGACATTTCGTATGCTGGTTTTAATACGAATGTTTATGTTATGTTTAAACCTTTTCATATGAGGAATGCATTGGACTTAGTAAGTGACGGGTGGAGCCCACTATAGCTCCTTGATGCATCGGTAGGTCTCATGAGACCAACTAGTATCTTGGAACAAGGCCTTGACAAAATCTTATTTGTAGTCTTGGCACAAGTCCTTGACTATGTGGTTATGAAGTATGGAATTATGCATTCTATCATTATGAAAGTGGCTATTGATATTGCATTTGATTATTCGACTAGTCGAATATCCATGTGAATAAGTAAATGGAATTATTTTATTGTATCTTTTCTATATTATGTTGAAGTTTAAGTTTAAAATGCTTTTGTTTTAGTCTTATACATTGCCTTAGATTTTTATGCTTATTTATGAAAGTTCCCGCTATATTGTTATCCTTACTGAGCATTTGAGCTCACCCCTTTCTATGTTTTAATTTTCTAAGGATTCCAAGAAGTGTATTATGATTGATAATCAGGGTTAATCTAGGGGATTAATGGAATTCTCAAAGGATCATTTATGTTGTGTTTTATTTTCTAATGTGTAATGTAACATTCATGTATGTAATCTATTTTCCAAGACTACTAAATTGGTCGGTCTTTCAGGACTTAATTCCTTGTAATCATGCCAATGTATTAAAATAATGTACCGACACTGGGTAACTGGGGTCGGGGTATTACAGTTCGTATCAGGGGAAGTTTAGCAATAACCTTGGAAACTAGATTTAGAAAAACTATGATTATAGAACACTACCCTAAGATAGACTTTGAGGATTTTTATAGAAGAACTTGCTAAAATTTTGGTACTGTAGAGATTTTTTTAGTTTTCCAAGCAATACATCCCTGTCTGGATACGAGCAGGTAGATGCGGTTCTGGTACAGATGTACCTAGGGGTAAAACCTGAAAACACTGCTTTGAGCTAGACTCTAATTGGAACTAGTGCATGACAATAGGCTTTGCTGCACTCTTGGTTACAACACTCCCGGGGGATATGCTTAGGATAATTCTCGTTTTCTTTACAAACCACTATGAAGGGTTTATGAGTATAACTTCCTCAAAGAAAACATTTTTATGATTATGGATTATATCCATAAACTGTTCAATTTATGTTAAATATTTTACAAGTTTGGAATTATTCATTGCGATTCATAAACTAACCTAGTGTATGTCATTGCTTAGAAATGACACCCAGTAGATGGAGTGAGACCTCCAGCAATATGCATGATCCAAAGAGTACGAAGGATCATATCTTTCATGATATTAAGCCAACATTTAGAAAGGAAATAGTATCCCACTTATTATCATCATATGACGAAATGGTATAATGTGTTAATAAGATAAGTAAAGAATTTTCTTAGTCCTATGTCTTTGAAGGGAATACAGATAAGAAAAGGATGTTAGAGAGAAAGATGGACAAAGGGAATAAGGGAAAGAAGGATTTTCCCATATGTGATTACTGTGGAAAGAATCACCTTGGTAAATGATTGAAGGGAATGGGAGTTTGTTATAAGTGTGGATAAAAATGACACTGAGTACGTGATTGCAAGGGTAAGAAAAAGTTTTCAAATGTACAATGCTTCATCTGCAAGGATTTGGGACACTACGCGAATCAATATCCAAATCATCAGAGTATATCACAAATGATTTTGTTGGATAATAATCAAGTTATGATATTACAACAGATGAAGAGTAATAAATAGTGTTCTTATGTTAATATTAAAGAATTATGTCATTTGAGTATTGTATCAACGATGTACTGGTTATAAAAATTATAGAGTATATAAGGATTGTACTGCAGTACTATTTCATTAAGGACTTGAGATTGTGTGGAACCAAGAAAATTGACTCAATGGCAGGTTAAATTTTTTAGAAAATATATGGTTGAGAGAAATATAAACCTTAATATGATTTGATACTGAGGTAGTGATTTTCAAATAAGATATGATTGATTTGGATAAATTATATTGGATATTATTGACATCCTTGGAACTTGTTAATGGTTTGTTTATTCCATCATTCTTGGATTTTAAAACATTTTTGGATATAAAGAGTATATCTAGTATTATATAAGTAATAAGGGATTATGAATGTAATCAATAAGGTTATATGATAATTCAGGGTGTTACCGTGTTTTAAAAGAATACATGATGAAGGTATTCCCATGTTATTATGTGGCAAAAAGGATCTTCGTTGTGTTTACCTACCTTATAAATTTTGGACTATGAGTTTGGACATAAGTATTTTGGATAAGTCTACAGGTTGGAATCTATTAATTTTGACATTGGATACTATTTTTAAGATTAAATCATTTCTTGAGATTATTTTTGGATTTTCATAAAAAGGACAACCTGGAGGTCGAAAGACAACTTGTCACGTCCGGCAAGGCTGCGAGACTTGAACCCGTAACTGAAGGGTGACAAGGGTACATCACCTACCACTAGCCTATGTGATGTCCTAGCTTGTATAATGTATTTTTTTTTAAATTTTCTGAAAAATGAATTATAAATTCATTATTTTTGGAACCCTATACGATTAGGATAAATAGAATACTTTTGAATTATATTATCTTTTGGAGTAAAATATGAGTTTGTGGTAGGAATTAGTTGAAGGATGAAACTCTACTTGTCAAGTACATTTTTTCCTCTTATTCTATGAATAAATTAATTCTTAAACTTTAAGGAATGGATCTTAAAAACAAAAATGTTTTATCTTAACACCTTATGTTTTGTTGAACCGATGATATTTTACATCATCTTAGATTGATGGCTTTGAGGCCCTCAAATTTACACTTGTTTGTGATTGATGACCTCAATCGCTCCCTATAAATATTTACATTTTTCCTCCAATTATGTGTCTCTAATTGTCACCAATATTCTCCTAATCGATATCATAATTTGGTGGTGAATTTTTCATTTCCCTTTCCCTCTTCTTAAGAGTAAATTTTATTAAACCAATTTCCGAAGTAAGTTTTCCACAAAGGTATTTTTCTATTATTAACCTTTTCGAAGAACAATTTCAAATTGCAAGGAAAAAATTTATTGAAGTAGGGTAGAATGTAACACCCCAATATTTCATAGAATGTTATCTCATTAAAGTAATTAAATAGCTTGCACTACACGCAACACCGAGTTCGAGCGCACCACAACTTACTAAACTAACTGTTCAAAAAGAAGTTATGAATAGTATTAACTACAATTTTAATTTTATATACTCTATATAATTTTAGCATTCATATTATGTGTTTATTAGACATAATATCAAAACAAATTAATTTTTTCCAGATAAAATAAGTATTTTTCAAAAAATGCAATTTTACCGCCTTTTAATGGAGAACCCTTTTTAAAACCAATATTTGACACTTTTATATATTCAATTTAATGAAATTAAATTTTTCTTTAGAAGTGGGACATAAAAATTTAGTTTAGATAAATTTTTAGTAACTTTCTGATAACTTTCTTATTTTGATGAATAGTGAAAAATACTATGTTTTAATTGAAAACAACTTTTTTAATCGAAATAATTTATATTAATAGATTATGAATTTGAATAGCTTGGAAGTATAATTAGATTATATTTTTATCATTTAATACAATGGAGGACATTATAAGTAATTTCACATTTAAATTTGACATAAACACATGTCAATATTTTGATAGTTTTAACTTTTTAAAAACCCGTTTTTTGGTTTTGACAACAGGAATTAATTTTAAATTAATAAATAAAACATATATATTTTGAATTTGGTAAAATAGAATTAATTTTTGAATTTAGAATATCAAAATTAGCTTAGGGTAAATTTTTGGTATTTTTCTGAAAACTTTCAATTTTTGATGAATAGTGAAAAACACTGTGTTATTCTATAAAACCGACTTTTTATTTAAATAATTAGTTATTTTATTTTAATTTATTTTAAGTCGAAATAGATACATAATACCTATATATGTTCAACATAATTCATTGGAGTCATTTTATAATAATTTTATATATATATAATTCTATCGAACATTTTACTGTCTTTTACCCACCTTCTAGGAGCATTTACAAATTTGCATAAATCTTAATTTTACCTCTTCTGTGAGTTGAATTTCAAAAATCCAAGAGATGCTGTTGAAATCAGTAAGTAAAATTTTCTTCAATAAGATGAAAATAATTTTTGATGAATAGTAACTTTTGACTTATTTACCACTGTTAAAAGTAAATAAGGTAATTAAGGGTAAAAATAATATTATAATTATCCTAACACATGTCCTAATTCTATTGGATAAATATAATTAGACCAAAAACAACCTTATAAATAAAATATGACCCCATTTTTTCCACTTGGATTAGATTAGGATATTTATTATTATTTTATTTAAAGAAGAGTTAAAAGAGTTAAAATCAAAGTTTAATAACTAAACCATTTTTAATATAGAGTTATACATAAGATAAATTCGACTATAAATATTCATTAGAAATATAAAAATATTTCCTGCATAATGGTATTTTATTTAAAAAAATTAGACATTAAATAATTAAATTTATTTATGACACAATGATGATGTAGTAATTACTTTATGAATGAAAGATTAAAATAATTGATATTATAAATATCCAAATAAATCTAATTTGAGATTGTTAATGAATTAAACTAATTTTCTAGGTTAATAGGAAATGTTAGGGTTGATTAAATGAATTTTTTTCTAAGTAATAATGATGTTATAAATTAAAAAAAAACAAAATGCCAAATAGTGTCAAAATTGACATAAAAGAGTTTTTAAAACAAATATTATATTATTAATTGATATTATATTCATAAAAATATAAGTTTCGTCCAAAGGGCTTAAATAATATTATATATGTCATTAATGAACTACTTTAGGTTCTCTTGGAAGTTTATAGTAAGTTTATTAACCATATAATATAAAAATACCAAGAGACATGGTAAATGTCAAACTATTTAACTAAAAGTTAAATCTAAAAGATAAGGTTGATATGATGACCTAAACCTATCTAAAACCTATTGGTTGAGATTTTTTCTACCCATCCCCAACTTAGACTTTAAATAATTAATTTTGGATCCACTAGAAACCGAAAATGATTTTATTATAAAATAATATTTCAAGATTTTCCTAAAGTGACCCTCACATCTCTTATAAAAGGAAACTTCCCCTTCTCTTAATTTCACACCTCCAAATCCTTTTGGATCGGCCAACCCCTGCACAAATATCCTCCAAAATTTTCTCTCTTCATCATAGAGGCCTTCCTTTGTTCATAAAGCCAACCTAAGGATCCCTTTTGATCAAATCAAAAGGAAGAACCCGAAGAAGAGGTAAATATTTCATCACCTCTTTCAAGTTCTTTTCTTCTTCCACTTCCTGTTTCTTTGTTGTTTACATTTTAAAATAATAAATCCAGTATCTTCTATATATTGTGATGTTATTATAAAAATGGTACAACCATATTCATTATTCTATCCATCCTATAAATGACAAAGTCGTCATACGTGTGTACGTACGGATTACCGTCTCCATGTTGTGGTGTAGTTTGTTATTCAAACACTTCATTATTTGGATGGATATAATAATGAGTATAACAGATATAAATAATAAATATAACATGTTAATGATTATATATATATGATATACCATCTAATTACATACGATTTCACCATCAATATAATGATATTGTTCCTCGTGCGTTTGTACGGATTACCGTCTCCACGAAGCAATGAGATTCATTCCCGCGTTCACCATTCAATGATGATTATAAAAATATATATTATTAATAAGTATGTTATATATGAAATAATAATGATACTGGAGATGTGTGTGTGTGTGTGTAATTACATATATCTTATTCACTTACTTCCTTTCAATTCGATATGAAAACGGAAACAGCATTTATGCGTACGTACAGCCTACCGTCTCCATAAATGGTGCCTTCCATTTCATATATCTATCTATTATAAATATTTATATTCTAAATATATATGATATATAAATCAATTTTGATATTCTGGAAGTATTTAAATCGTGATCTAAATGATACGATCAAGAATAACAAGTTAAAACACTTACAATAAAGAAAGTGATTATTACCCAAAATATTAATTTAACATGGAAATAATCATTAAATGGGTATTATAAAGTCAAAAATGAATCATTTATTATATAATAAATATTAATATGGTTCTGGTATAATTTAATAACATACTATGGTCATTATACAGGATGATAAATGTACCCTCGACCAAAGGAAAGTGCAAGGTAAGGGTTAATTTCATAATCTCTTTATTATCCGAGGTTATTTTTACATAAGTATCTACTGGGACATATTTATTATCCATTTCCATGTTTCATAAAATAGTTTTCAAAGGTATTCTTTTTAAGGTAATTTTTTATTAAAAACATCATTTGAAATGTTTTAAAAATTTATTCTTCTAAATCATTCTCATTAATGTGCATGTTTTCAAAATGGTTTTTAAGGATTTATTTATATGTACCTGAATGTTTTAAAATTTTAATTCCTTTCAAAAGTTTCAAAATGGTATGGGACACTTTGATTCAAAAATTTATTTAATTGTCTTCCTTTCTAAATTGTGTGACTTTTAAATTTTTTCATAAAAAATTGATATTTCTCTCAAAGAGTTTTACTAATCATTTTCAACTATGTCAACATCCTTTTGGATATTATTCTTGATTGAGGTTGATTTATTATAAATAAAATATTCAATATTTCATTAAATTAAGTTATGATATGTTTTAATGTTAATGTGCTACTTTTTATACCATTCATGGTTTATGGTTAATGTATTGACATTTCGTATGCTAGTTTTAATAAGAATGTTTATGTTATGTTTCAAAATTTTCATATGAGGAATGCAGTTGACTTAGTAAGTGATGGGTGGAGCCCGCTATAGCTCCTCTATGCACCGGTAGCTCTCATGACACAAATTAGTGTTTGGGCACAAGGCCTTGACAAAAAAATTATTTGTAGTCTTGGCACGAGGCCTTGACTATGTGGAAATGGTGTCTGGGGTTAGGCATTCCCTAATTATGAAATTAATTATTACATGTGATTGTTCTACTAGTAGAATATCCATGTGCATGTTTATATGGTAATGTTTGATTTATTTTCTCCATATTATGTTCATGTTTATGTTTAAAATACTTTTGTTTTTATTACACATATTGACTTAAAAGTTTATAGCTTCCGCTAAATTATTTACCCTTACTGAGTATCTAAGCTTACCCATTTATTATGTTTTGTTTTTTCAGGATTCCAAGAAGTTTATTATGTTTTATATGTAGGATTAATCTAGGGGAATAATGATGTTCTCAATGGATTATTTATATTTTGTTTTATGTTTGAATATGTAATGTATCGTTCATGTATGTAATCTATTTTACAAGACTACTAAATCGATCGGTCCTTCAGGACTTGACTCCTTGTAATCATGACAATGTATTAAAATAATGCATCAACTCTGAGATTATAGGGTCAGGTAATTATAGTATAAGTTTTATGTTATCATGGTTAGGTTCAAGAGGAAACATGGGAATGAGAGAAGTTTATGCATGAGAAATGGCCTGGACTATTCAAGGACAATGCCAATCTCCAACTTTATGAGGATAGAAATTAAAATGGTGGGGAGGATGTATCACCCTTGGTTTGAGGTATTTTATTTTATTATTCCTCTTATTTTATGTTTGTGGTCTTTGGGATAAATTGATGGAGGATTTTGGAGGATTAAAGAGAATGTAATATAGAATCTGACTACATAAACAATTAACATTATGAGTGGTTTTTCAGGACATTAATGTTTTCTGAGAAAGTTTCATGAGTTACTTTCAAGACATTAATGGTTTTTTGGAAAAAATCAATTCACGGCATGATATACATTAATGACTTGAACGGGTTTTTAGAATTTTATAATAAGTAAAAGTGAATTTTTGTGTATGAGGCCTCTTAAAGATTCATAACATGATCTCCCTTTTCACATCGTGAATCTAGTCAAACCGAGACTGTTTTAATCTTTCTTTCACATATAAATCCTCATTTGGTTCCCATTCTCTTCATATTAACTTATAGGGTTCCCTTGGGTGATTTTTTTTTTGATCTTGGATGTTTGGACTCTAATTCTAATGAATCTTTGAGAATTTGATCATGGAAAGCAAAGGATAGTACCTCGTTCTTCCTTCTTATATTGGATATCCTTGGTTTTTCTTAAATGGAACCATATATAGGTGTTGTTATACTTTAATATATGGGTTCATATGAGGTTTTATTGGTTTTTCTTTGGTTTTGATAGAATAATGGAAGGAAGAGGTCATATTTGTGGAATCATCTAAGGTCCATCGTACAAGTGAACCTAAGGTAGGTGGTTTTTCCTCTTTCCACTTTTATTGGGATATGAAGGCTCTTAGTTTTTTTAAATAAATCCCCTTTGATTTTAAATGGTTTTTACCTACTAAAAATCTTCTTAAATTGTATCCTATTGGTCATACTGGTTGTCTATTGAATTTGGGTTTTGATTATTGGCCACAACGTGTTCTATAAATTAATGAAAATGGTATTATAAAAAGGAAATAATTTTTTTTGTATATTATTTTAGTATAACTAGGTTGTGAGTTCAATCTAGAAAGGCACGTGGTTAGTGTGTGTTCATGATTTCATTTTATGAGGCCTTATTGAAATAGACATGGTGTTCAGTGCTAACTAGAAATGTACAAAGAAGAATTACCTCCATGTGATAGATTAGAGGAAGACATATCACCACTCATGATCATATAGATTTTATTCAACATTCATGGGTATGTGTGTGAGAGAGAGCGAAAAAATGTGGATAATTATGAAAAATTTGAATTTATGAATTGTTTCTACTTTTGGATAGAAAAAATTATTTTAGGTTTAACTTATTTTATAAAACCTATTCATCTATAATATTTTATATTGTGAAAATTATTTTATCTACTTTTAATATTTATCCTATCTATTTTATTTTCCTGTGAGCTAACTTGTTCTTAGTCTAGTGGCATGTGGGAAAAGTATCATGGGGGTTTCCTACTGGGTATGATTACTCACCCCCTACATAAGCATTCTGATGTGTATGAAGATGTTGTTTCCCATGATACAATAAAGGGGTGGGTTTCTTAATTATCTAGAAGCGCTCCTTGATGTCGCTTTCATAGTGGTGAGGATGGATCTTGGAGTGTTTCGTGTATTGGTCAAGAGTGGTGTCACCTTGGTGAATGATTATTTACTTCTTTGGATTTTTATTTCTATATTTTAATTTTTTTTCATAGTTTCTTTGATGTTAGTCTTTGATTTATTGTTTATTTAAGGTTTTTTCACTTTTATTATTGTTGGGTTGGTGCATGCATCAGGTATATATATTTATCTGGTTTTATTTATTCTTTTCTTGTTATGTGTGTGTTGAGTAAAGGTTAAATTGTTCCCTCATATTTTATGTGTTTAAACCCTTGGTATTTATTGTCATCCTTTGGTGTTTGAGGAATTTCACCTTAAGGTTATTAACACCTACTTTTCTTCCCAAGCCAATGGGTGAGGGCGGGTTGTTACATTACCACCTATAGACATCACAATTTATGTCTAACAATAGAATTTTAGTAGTTTTTACTATTAAATCCATAGTAATACACACACACACCCAATGTTCAATCATACAATATCATGAGGAAATTAGAATGTAACATGAAAGGAATCATTTTTACCTTAAATGGTGGAACTAACACTCTCATTATGTCTCCATCCACCTCATATCAAACAAGAACACTAACAACTGATTAAAGGAAAACTTAATGCACAATTATCCAACAAAAAATATATTTATTTGGCTTTCTATTTCTCTATCAGATATATTTTCTTGGATTTAGGAATCCATGTATGATTGATTGGAGTTTATTGTTCATTTCATCTACCTTTTTCAATAGCCTATCATTTGTGTACATGTTAAGGGAAATGTTCTTTAAAACCTCTCATATTTAAATAAATTATTAAAAATTATCATAGTAGATCCAATGGTACCCCCATGAAATGGAAAGCATTTCCTAGAATGTGAAGTAACCCATACTAAATTCTCCAGCATTTAAGTCATGAAATATATTTTTAGCTCAATTGGATTCCAAGCAGAGAAAGAGATACAAAATAAAATCAAGAGGTTGTTCTTGGTTCATCAAAACTTTTTCTATTTTCATTTTTCAAAAAAACATAACAAAATATTTCTGAAAAGTAAGAGAAAGAAAAGAAAGTACATGAATTCCCTCTGTTATCATATTCCTGGAAAAAACATTTTTTCCAAAAAAAAACTTATTTTTCATTTTTATTTTTTAAAATTTTTTCCATTTATTTGGTACATCTCATTTTTCTAAATCATTTCAAAAAATATATAAAAAATATATTTTTATGAACCAAATAATAAATTCAAATATTGCCCTGCTTGGTGGTAGAAAATGAATTAAAATAAAGTAAATTAAAGTAAAAAATAGTGTTTGGTTTACGATGAAAATAAAAGTAATTAAATATAATTAATAAAAATAATATTATAATTATTATAATAGTAAAAATATTTAAAATATTTAAAAATAATAATATAATAATGTAATATAATATTTAATATGGAAGTAAAAATGTTTCTTGATATTTATAGAAGAGAACCACATTCATTTATTTGAAGGAATCCAAAGTTTCCTACAAAACCTTTTGAGTGAGTCAAACAATCCAATATGAGTAAAACTCTATTTTATTCATTTACTTCCTCCCTACTTCCCCTTGTTAGAGTATTTAAATAATTAGGATATGGGCCTATCTCGGATCAGTCTATTTGAATAGGTATATCCTATCCTCTTTCCCTCCGATTTGAATTTTATATATTTTATCTATCTCGAGGCTTGTATTTTGTTATTTATCTCTATAAATAAAGAGTTTGAATCTCATTAAAAAGTAATGAATTTTGGGATGTCCAAAAATATCACAACATTCATACAAATCATAGAAAATTTTCTTCCATGATAGTTTTGGAATCATCTTCAGAATAGTATTTTCATCAGTTCTAATATCTTTATAAATAAGGTAGTAAGTTGAAGTATTCTCTAACTTCAAGGAGATTTTAGAGTATTTAAATAATTATGATATGGGTCTATCTAGGATCACTATTTATGAATAGGAATATCCTATATTTTCCCCCATGTTTGAATTTTGTATTTTATATCTTTCACTTGATTCATATATCTCATTATTCATCACTATAAATAAATAGTTTCAATCTCATTCAAGAAAAATGGTTTTTGGATGTATTATTTTTTGACCCCGAATCAAATGGGGACAACTTTTCATTGTATTAAACCATCCTAGAGGATCTATTTGGAACATGGTTAAGGGGATGGAAATAAATATCATACTTTTTATTTCCCTATTTGTAAACACACAAAAAACTAATGTATTGGACATCAAATTTACTATATTTATTTAGAACATGGATACTGCCCAAGACACTAGGTACCTAGTAATGCAACTACAACAAATTTTGTAGGGGGTGGCCCTGTTACCCTACTCCAAACACTCCTAGGCCCTACTAACCCCTAACATGTCTCAAAAAATCCAAGAATAAATTATTTAAATCCAAAAATGATCCTTGAATTCATACCTAGAATTTCTGGGTTGTTACTCAGGTGGACATGGAATGTTTGATAGTTTCCATCATTTTCATGTACATTCCCTCAAGTAAGTGTTCACACATACACCAACTATTATTATTCATAGTAGAATTAAGTTAATTTTATAATGTTCAACCACCATGATCTCTTCTCTTCATAAATTCTCTTTAATCTTTCATTCAACATGTGTACTTACTCTATATTTTTGTCTACAAGTTTTCATCTTTCTAGCATACATTATTTTAGCCAAATTTTCCTATTGTTATATAATCAAGAAACTTGGATTATTTTGATATATTTTTTATAATATTATACCATGTTCTATTAGTAAATATGATAAATCCCATTTATTGACATTCCCTTTACTTTAAGGTTATTTCTCTAACTCAGAGGAAAACACTAACAAGTTCCATGTTAATTTTTTAAATTCAAAATCATTTTTTGAATATGAAATCACAAAAATAATCATAATGGAATCTTCCTTGATAGTATTATTCATAATTTTATATCCTCTAGTCATCTTTATGAACTTAGGGAAAAAAATACCTTTTCATATATATAGAAAAAGGCATGCCCCCACCCCAAAATAAAAATCACACATCAACACTTAACACATTATGTCAACTAGAAACAACTGTTAGCCTAATAGAATGGGAAAACCAAACCCAATCATCCACCATCTCCCCCACTAAAAATCACATACTAAAAAAAGGAAAAAATACACCATTCACTTTATATGTGCATGTTTCTAACAATGCTCCATATTATAGATCGCTCAAGTTTCATCCATCGACATAAATTATTCATTGAAGCCAAGGAAAAAATTTCATACAAAATTTATATGATATAAATGAATTATGAACCACTTCACAATTGTGTCAATATTTTTATCCATTAGCTTTCATAAAATATAGGTTACTAATATGTTGTTAAAGTGGGTGCTATAGACCCAACTTAAAAAGTACTTTTAGATTACCACATCATGTATATAGTGAGTTATGCATGATGTAAACTTACCATATTACTATTGATATTTCTACATCCATTATTTACATGGTAATATCCATAGATTATTTTTCATATCAAATTGTTATAGAAGTTCTCAGGTTAAAATGAGAACCTAAAGATACCATGATAGTAATCTTAAACTTGAGTCCTATGGTCCAGATATATCATGATGACTAGACACAAATGATGTGTGAATATCTGGTGATGTGGGTTCATAATCATTGAGAATTCTTCTCATGAAGTTTTCACTTGGTGATCTCAGGTATAAGAGGTCATGAGGACTGCCCCTCCAATAGGAACACCACATTTTTTGGGTTTCATGGGTTGTTCCTATGTACAAGTATGTGTATTGGTCTCTCGACTTGATATTATTATCAGTGTATATTATTTGATTGCGTACTTTTATTCCAAATTAAAACCATGATATTTATGTCATGGATAGGTAGCTTGCATTGGGTGCATCATTAATGGTATGAAATTGATTGAATTATCAATATAGAATTCATTGCTTATGAAAGAAAGTGATATCTTAGGATTAGTTGATCATTTTGGTAGCACCTTAATTAAATCCATGGCCATGTGAGAAGAAGGTAAGTTTTTTCTATAATTTCAATGAACAATAAATCAATAAATGATGATGACACAAAGTGTGTATCCTTCATTATGAGGTATCACAGTGCAAAATGATTATATTACATGGTGTGTGTCTAAGGGAGGTTTTCATTACTATGATTATTCCTTATCTACTTAGGGGTATTGATGGGTTGTTAAAATCTACTCTTAGTATGTGGTTATTGTTCACTACTATCAAGATAAGGGCCTATAGTGTCACACACTTATCATATTCAAAAGTCATGAATATTCTTATGAATAAGAGTTTGGGACATGATGGGCCCCACCATGGGGTCTGGGTGATGTCTGGATTTTAATGATCGCCATGAAATAAATAAATTCATATTATTCAAGTTTAAAATAATTGGTATTGAATTTATTTATTAAAATTATTCACGAGATATTAAGTGAATACATGGTAAAATAAATAACAAACGAATATTATTTTAATATTCAAGGTTCGTTTAATATTTTTGGGCTCAATGATTCGTGTTAATGGCTCGCTTTTATCACATAATATATTTATTATATTGAAAGTAGGTGATAAAAATATAAATGATCTTTATGACACATATGGTTGGTCAAAACATGTTGTTTATAGAGAATTTATTAGGTAATATATATTCATGGGTCGGGGAGCCTTTTTTGGGTACTTTATATGTAGCTATATAAGTTAGAGGAGGATCTAATTTGTATAACTATTCATCGCATGAATTTGAGAGCACATATATCATCCCTCGCACATCCTAGAGATAGAATCTCCTAATCCAAGTAACTGTTCAAACTTCTTCTTCATATATCGAAGGATCAGCGCAGCGGTGATCATCAGGACATCGAAGGCATCATTAGATCTCCATGATAGCACCCAGATATTGATGATCGGAATTCTTATAGATATTAGAAGTGTTTTCAGGAAATCTAAATGGATATGACCACAGTTCTTTCAAGCAACGGTCACCGACGAAGAGTAGTTATCGAACACGCCTTTAAATAGGAGGAAATTGTTCAGTTTTATTTTGTGATCAAATCAATTCACATGGGATCTTCAATGTTTTGTATTATTCTGTGCATCATTATAGATTATGTAGTTGCATCAATTGGTGATAAAATTTTATATCTCTTTCCCATATTCTTTTATTATGTGCTCATGTATCTTCAATTGGTATAAGAGGTATTGTGTGATATATTAATCCAAATAAAATAAAATTTGTCTAAAATTTGAGTAGAGGGAATCGTAACAGCTCCACTACAACAAACCTTACTTTGATCCGATCTTAGAAAACCAAGTGGTGGTCATTTGAAATTTTAATTTGGATCAAATTTAGTGTTCTTTAGGGTTTAAAATGAAGAACATTTATATATATGTGTGTGTGTGTGTGTGTGTGTGTGTGTGTGTGAATAAATGTTTCTATGACGAAGGTGGTTGTTCCGGCTAAATTTTGATGGTAAACCTATTCCAATCATAGGGTATCCACATTATTGTGAATATGTTTAATTTTAGTTTTCAATATTTTTCAAAATCCTATAAAGTAGGTTTTTTGAGAAAACAAAAATATGTATATAAAATGGAAGAAGGGGCTCCTATGCCACAAGCCAAAATCCAAAAGAAGAAAAAGTAAAGGGGATAAAGGGGGTGGAACCTCGCAAAAAAACAAAAGAAATATTGGGTGGGGGCACATGTGCTTATCCTTTGACTAAAATGATTTTCCCCTAAAAATGGGTGGTGGTTTGGTTTTCAAACCGCGCCAGTTGGTGTAGGTAGCTTATAAAAAATATTTTTTTATAAATATTGATAGGTGGAGGCAGGAACTACAGCCCTCTCTATTTCCTCCCCTGCATACGGTCGCATAGGATGCATCCTTCCAGCTGACCCATGGGAAATTTGGGTTGGCCCGACCCACTCAGCCCATTCTGGGTCCAAAAAGGCTCAGAACCCCTTTTAAAGGGTTTTCGGGCCACCCAGAGGCCCAAAAATCCAAAAAAATGTCAAAAGGCTAAAAAAATATTTTGGAATGCTTTAAAAAATTTCTGGAGACCGTGCCACTATTATTTTATGAATTAAAATTAGATAAATTTATATTAATTAATTTAAATTTTTCTCAAGTGGAATTTATGGAAAAAATAATTTTATATTGTATGTTTATTACTTGTCGAATGATCTTGAGAATCAACTGACTAATATATGTTTTGAATTTAATTATTTAATTAATTATTTCAATTGTGTGTGATGTATATAATAATTTATTTATTTATGATGGTCTGCACATCGTCTTTCCCCATTTTATATGTATAATGGTCTGCACGTCCATGTGTATTATTCTACATGTATTTTACACTTTCCTAAGAGTATATATATAATATATATGATGTTATAAGATATTTATAATGCTAAGACAAGGCAATATTCTAGATGATACGTGGATACATTGGACCAGAGTGCGAGATGGAATACAAGTCAGACATGACTCGGGTATTTTACCCCTAGGGACACGATTGATCCATTTAGTGTAAATGGACCAATCATTACCAAATGATCAAGATCATTCACATTGTTTATTTAATTTATGCATGATTTTTTATTGTTTTTTTAAATATGCAAGTTTACGCAATCACATAAAAAAAATAAACAATATGCATAGATTAAAAAAAATAAGACGTGATGAATGTTTTCTATTTAATGCATTGTTAAGTTGTGAGTGTGATCACAAATTATGAGCATATCAAATAGAAAATGATTTCATTCATCAAGAAGTAATAAAAACCCTCAAAGAAATATTATGTCATAATGCCTTCTGTCATTTTAATTTTAACAAAAACCAAATATGGAAGCAAAGAATTAGTCATAGTTGGCTTCTTTCATATTTAGAGGCAAAGAGCTGAGTAAATCAAGGTTATGATTTCTAGAAGATATGACTTCACTCAACAGTTCAAGGATCTAAGAGTTAATGCGGTTGTCCATTCAAATGCATACCTTGCAACTCTTTGAGTAGTGGCATAGTCATAGCTTGGACTATGAGAAGATGTTTCAGGGATCATTTCCACTAGAACACTCAAGTGACTAGGTATTCTAAATCTAGTAGTGAGGGCTACAAAGGTTCGATAAAATAGTGGGAGACATATAATGATTAAATAAATTGGTAGTGTCTAATAGGTAATCAAGATAAAGTGATAATCTTATTAAGTTTTATTTTGTATAAGAATGGTTAAATATACCACAAGTTCACTACGATTAATTATGGAAAAAGAACATGTCCTAACTAGCACTAATTTCGAAGTGTAGTACTGATGCTAGCGCAAAGTACTGCAAAATGAAATGAAATTCTATGTGACAAAATCCCCACTATCTTTTAATCCACCACATGAATCAAGGGTGAAAAAGGAGGGTCATAGGAGACTCATGTATGATGCATTTGATGTTTATATCATGATTCTATCATCAATGTCCAATGATTTGTGGAAACAAAATCAAATCATGAATTATTTCACATGTTGTCTCATCTCCAAGAAGCTTTTGAGAATAAAGTGAAGTGGTAAATTAATGAGATGATAATTATATTGAACACATGTAAATTAAAAGATGTATTATGATCC
Source organism: Viscum album (assembly GCA_963277665.1). Taxonomy (NCBI): domain Eukaryota; kingdom Viridiplantae; phylum Streptophyta; class Magnoliopsida; order Santalales; family Viscaceae; genus Viscum; species Viscum album. Next base: position 183,043,302 of record OY728133.1, on the reverse strand, counting down.
TTCAATGTATACCTTTATTCTATATTTTTTACCCAATTACTCAAATTTCAATTAGTATTACAAAATAAACATATGGAGAAAATGTTTCATTACCTTTTGGGTAAGGTTCTCTAAGGAGATAAGAACTTAAAGAAAGATTAGTATTTAGTTCTTATGGTGAAAAGGCTGAAATACAAGGTGAAAATAACAATGGAAAGTGTTAAGACAAGGTCACCTTCAAAAAATCCTTCAAAGAAAAGAGCCAGATCATCATATAGGAGGTTATTTTCTTTGCATGTCACAATATAATTATATGGATGATAAATGCAATGAACTGAATTGAAGAAGAAAGTAGTCACTTCTTCTTCAAGTATATTCATCAATTATAACAGATGTTTCTATTGAACTTTTTGGGTATTAGATACTAAACGTGTGTCATTCATTTTTATCCAAATACAATAACCAAGTAAGTATAGAAATGTTACAATGAGTAAGTTGAATTCTCTAAGAAGTTGAGAAATGGTGATTCCTAAGTCAGTAGTGAGAAGTACACAACTTCTAATTGCCGATATTAATTATTATATTTGAACTTTTATTGAGTATTACCAAAATATTTATATCAAGTGTCCATTGAACACAAGGATACATTATTCTATTTTTTGGAATAAATGTGGTTTGTGGTGTATCATACTCAACTAATTTTCCAGTAATGCTTGAATCTTTTTCAATAACCGATGGAGATAAAATGTAAGACTCAGTTATACCCGGTTGCGGAAAGATAATTCTTTGTTTGGTAAATTAAGTAGTTGTTGAGGATATACCCAGTATGGTTTTAGACTCTTCTTGAGCTAAATGCCTTAGGTATTATTGACACATTTAATTTTTTAACTTTGGACAAAAAAACCTTTAGAAATAAAGGTAAGCTACAAATCTTTAGGAATTAGTTCATCTAGAGGGCGTAAACTATTCTAAGGTCAATCTAGAGGTAAATTCATATACTTCATAAGATTAATTTAATATTTTTAAGGAATGTAATTGTAAAGTATGAAATGTGTATGGTTATAAGATATAAGTTTCTTTGGGACCATGTGCTCAAGAATATCTTGACCAAGCATCCATCGATCATGAAATGTAGAGTGGATTTATTCCTAAACTCACATTTCTTTATACATATCAAAGTTATGATGTTAGTAAGAAGGATTGATAATGAGTCTGACATGCAAACATTGGTCAATAAATGTAGCATGGAGTAATTCCTCAATTCACATTCCCTTATACACATTAGAGTCATGATGTAAGTAAAAGAAGTATCAATGTCAAGACATATATTCATTCAAGATACTTCCATTATTATTTTTTCAAGACATGATTTGCCGGAAATCTTTTTTTTTTATTTTCATAAAGCCGGTTTAGGATAACCAGTAACCTCACAACCAAACAGCACATTCAAAACCGCAGGTCCAGCGAAACCCCATCATCCAAAAGCTAAACAACATCAGAAATTCAAAATTCAAAAACAGAGCGAACCACGTGACCACCTCGAGCCGCACAACCTCGAGGAGCGTGACAGCACGAAATCCAACAACGCCTCTAATCAACCGCCGGCAAGACAAGTCGGGTCACCACGCACCACCATTCACAGCGGGAAGACGGAGGAGCCATCGTCGGAGCCGCACACCATTCACAGCAGGACCATCAATCACGAAAACTAGAGAAACAAATGATGCACTGACCCCCCAAATCTACCGTAGGAGCCGCAAGAATTCACAATGCCAAGAAAACAATCCACCAAATCAAAGCATTCAACCAACAACTGAAAAAACCAGTTGCATCTCCTCCATTGAAACTGAAAAATCTGTAAACATCCTTCATGCTCCACCATCGTCAGAATCAAAAAAATCCAAAAGAAATCAACAACCTTCACAAAAACTACGCCGCTGCTGCCGTAAAGCCAGAGCAGACAAAAAAGCAAAACATGTATCCAGATCCAAACCGCAAACCAACATCGCATCCAATTTGCACAACAAGGAACCAAACACACAGACCAGGGGTGAAGAAAACGCGCCACAAACCTAAACTGTAACCCGCCGCCACCTTCAAATCTACACACGGAGACCACATCCACCCAACGCAACCAGACACCGTGGAATCGTGACAGCATCGGCACCGCAATAGCTATAAACTCAAACCTTGGACCGACGCGCCTCCATTAGAGCCATGTCCCGGAGGGTGTGAAGAAGGCATGCTGAAATCACCTGGATGGTTGAGAGACACCGCCACAGGGAACACCACGAGCCACGAGCCACCGGGTCAAAGCGTCGAAGGGAAGCCGAGCCGCAGCGAGGAAGAGGAAGACGGTGGCGGGGGGAGAAAACCCTAGCACGGAGGAGCCCCTTACGGGTGCATCTAATTTGAAGACATGATCTACAAATAGTGGTTTTATCCCATAATTATATGCTAAATATAATGAAAAATGGATATGATATGAGTTATAGTATGATATAAATCCATCATGGTGTTTGTTAAGGATATAAACAAACTTGTATCAAGAAAATAACAATGTGCATCTAAAGTAATTGTCCTAAAGGTTTCTAAGGATATTACAGAAATACCTGAGATAGAAAAGTGATAGTTGGGTGATAAATTATAATTCTATAAAAGTGTACACATATCTATTTGAGATAGTGGGAGAAAGATTGATTTGGATAAAGTCAACGTTGAAGATGCGCAACTAGTTGGAATAGGAATAAGTTCCATAAGAGCTTGTGGAAAAGGAATGTTCCAAAGATGCATACTACAAAATAAGAATGAAACCATAGTGGACGTTTTATATTCACCATGATGGGTAATACATTATTCATTGAGAGTAATGAATCCTACAAGGAAGCAATAAATGCCAATCAACTATGATTGAAAATTTTATATTAATTCAAGAAATGAATTCCATGTACCAAAATCAAGTATGTATTTTGGAAAAAAAATCAATTAATGTAAATTTGTTAGTGGGTATTCAAGAGAGACTATACATGTGTGGTACAAGGGTAGTACCAATAAGGCTCGATTGGTTATACTAAGTCGTCATGCCTAAATCCATTAGAATTCTACTTTTTATAGCTACTTTCTATGATATTTTTATTTGGTATTGGATGTCAAGACCACCTTTCTTGGAAAGTTTCTATATGATATGACCAGAAAGATTTGGTGACACCATAGAATGACAATAAGGAGTGCAAGTTACTGAAATCCGGTTTTGGATAGAAGTAAGAAACTAGATCATAGAATATTCATTTGGAATGAATTTATTTCCCGTGTTTCTATAAGAGGTTAGTGGGAGAACTGCAGCTTTCCAAGTAAAATATGTTAATAACATGTGGAAAATAATTGTTTAGTCTTACAGTTAGTTAAGACTATAATGAAAGTAACTCTCCAAAGATTGAATTAAAGTAGCAACCTAAGTTCTAGGGAAAGAGATCTAATGGGTTTCTTAGACCAATTAAAAGTACATACACTGATAATGTATTGAAAAATAAAATTTGGGACAATTTGAGATAGAGTTGTTACTATGATAACCCATATCTTTAATACACTTTATTTCATGAATTATTACATAAAGATACACTTAATACAACCCCATAAGATCATGATTTCTAGTGTCTTTAGGAAATTAAGTACATGAAATAACAACTTAAAATATGGGTACAACATCATTATTTAAAAATTCTAATACATGCCCTTATATTCCTTGGATCTTCTAAAAATGAATGAGATAATCTGGGGACGTACATAAGAAATGTGTGAGCTATAATCTCAATAAGGGAATAATCAAATCATAATATGATGAATGTAATACATGTTAGTCAATAGGCATATCAATGAGACATAAAAGGGGTGAGAATTATAGACATGAATATCGAAGCATGATATAAGATGATAACATGAAGGAAACATGGGAATGTGGCGACAACATAAAACATGACATAAGCATAAGTCAAGTCTAACTATCAAGACAACATCACATAGTGGAAAAGGTATCATCATAGATTAGGTTCACTCCCTAATCTCATATATACCGTCTCATGAGACAAAAACATTACCCAATGCATTGGAGGACTATATAATTTTAGGTATGCCCGTCATATTTATATCATGTACGTGCATAAGTGTACCACATAGATCATACAATATAAGGATGTCTTTCATCACTTTTAATCCCATGATTAAGGAGTGTGGGTTACATACATGGAACTCCCCAATCAATGAATAGTAGATACATCTATGTGAATTCCCTTGAGTGGAAATGGGGATGGGTATTCACTACACAAATGTTTGGCATGGAAAATCATAGGATAATTTCTGCAGTATAACAGGGGTACTTAAAGATTCATAAAAGGGTTTAATGAGAGTGAAAGGGGTCTCTCATCACTTGTACATCGTAAGGATAGTAAGAGGGATGTGTAAAAACATATCCCAACATGAACAATTGGAATTTAAAAGGTATAATATAAAGAAGGTGCTTGAATAAAGAGAAGGAGAGGATCCCTTAACTTGAGAGGGTGCTTCTAAAAGCTTGAGAAGAGCTTCTTAAAAGCTTGGGGGATCCTTGGTAGGGCTCTAGAGAGGGAAGGGTGAAGTAACTTTGTGCTCCAAAGTTTTTGAGTGAAGAGGAATGGGAGGTTGGGTGGGTTTTTATATCAAAAGAGAGGAGAATTCTTTATTAATTTCTAAACTTGGGTTTTAGACTCTATATGATAAATTAATCCAAACCACAAACCATATCTATAAATATCAAGTGCATTGCAGCTTCTAAGTAGTGTAAAATATGCAATGATTTGTTCCAATTCTTAGAATCACTCCTAGTAAGTAACATTTTATCATAATATAAACTATGATAATCCTACTATTGGTACTATCCAATATATCAAGTTTTGATAGTGTACAAAAGGAATATACTCAAGGATATCATCCCTTAAGGAGTCTTAATCAAGGAGGTGAAATCACAGATAGAAAAGTAGTCAGAGAGGTGGAAGGTCCAATGACTAGAGTCGTAACTGAGTAGAAACATGATATCATCATGTGAGAGCTAACAAGGACAGTTGGCAATTTGGCTCTTGTGCAAGTGGGAGTGTTGTTAAAGTGGGTTCCCTAAACCCAACGTGAACAATACTTTTTTATTATCATATCATGTATACGGTGAGTTATGCGTGATGTACACATACCATAATAATTTTTGCATCAACTGTTTACATGATAATGTCCATAGATTATTTGTCGTATCAGTTCTCATCCTATAATGAGAACCTAAAGATACCATGATAGTAATATTAAACTTATTTCATATGGTACAGATACATCATGCTCACTAGACACAGATGATATGCGACTATCAGGTGTTGGGGGCTCATGAGTATTAAGACTTATTTTCGTGAAATTTTCACTTGGTGATCTTGAGTAGAAGAGATTGTGAGGACTAACCAGACAATAGAAACACCACATGTTTTGGGTGTCATTGGTTGTTCCTATTTACGAGTACATGTATTGGTCTCTCGACTTGAGATTATTATCAATGTATACTATTTGATTACGTACTTTGATGAAAAATGAAAACCATGATATTTATATCATGGCGAGATAGCTTGAGTTGGGCGCGTCATTAGTGGTATGACATTGATTGATTGATCAAGACATAATTTGTCACTTCTGAAAAGAAGTGATATCTTGGGCCTGGTTGATCAAGATGGTAGTACCTTCGCTAAATCCATGGCATGGTAGAAGAAGGTAAATCTGTAAGGTCAATGAGCAATAAAGCGAGAAAGGATGATGACATGAAGTTTTGCATCCTACTTTATGAGATATCGCAAGACAAGGAGATTATATTATGCAGCGTGTGTTTGTGGATGGTTGTCGTTGCTATGATTATTCTTTATCTCCTTAAGGGTCTTGGTAGGTTGCTAGACTCCACTCTTGGTCTGTGAGTAGTACTCATTGATATCGAGATAAGGGCCTAAAGGGTCACACACTTAACGTGTTCAAAAGTTTGGTTTATTCTTATGAATATGGGTTTAGGACATGGTGGGGCCCACCACGGGGTTCGAGTGATGCCCGAGTTTGAACGATCGTCATAAATTTATTGTTCAAGTTAAGAATAATTGGTATTGAATTTATTTATTAAAACTATTCAAATAATATTAATTGAATAGGTGGGAAAATATTTAACGAATGAACATTATTTTAATATTCAAGATTCGTTTAATATTTGCAGGAACGATGAGTCGAGTTAACAACTCGCTTTTATCACGTAATATATTTATTATATTACAAGTGATAAAAATATAAATAACGTTTATAACACAAATGGTTGGTCATAACATATCGATTATGGCTTATTCAGCGAGTAGAAAAAAAAAATATTCGGGGGTCGGGAAGCCTTTTTCTAGGTATTTCATACCTTGCTATATAAGTCAAAGGAGGCTCTCATTTGGTGAACTATTCATCACACAAATTTGAGTCACTCACTCATCTCTCTTGCAACATAGAGAGAGAAGCTCTTGATTCAAGCAACTGGTCAAAGTTCTTCACAGATTGAAGGATCGGCGTAGCGATGATCATCAGGACGTCGAAGGTATCGTCGAATCTCTGTGCTAGGGCTCGGATATCGACGATCAACGTTTCTGTAGACTTTCAAAGTGCGTGTGATGATATAGAGGGATCCGACCTTGGTTCTTTCGAGCATCGATCGTCACCGATGAACGGTTGCTGAAACACATTCAAATCGAATGAGGTAATTGTTCAGTTTTATTTTATGCCTAAATCAATTCACGCGAGATCATCAACCCTTCGTATCAGACTGCACATCGCTGGAAATGATGTAGTTGTGTCAATCCGGTGATAAAATTTTAAATCTCTACCTTATCAACTTTTGATGTGTACCTTGGTACCTTCATAACATATATGATTGAGAATGACCAGGTAGTTTAGAAAGTCTTGTTTCTTTAACACTTAATGTTTGGAAATAGCTTATCAATGAAAAAAAATGCATGGAAATAACTTGGGCTCAATCCATATCCTCAATATAAATCATGTCTAATTTCATTGGGAGCTTTATCTATAACAAATTTAACCTACAAACACATCTAGTATATCCTCAATAAAAATCTTGTCTAATTTCATTGGGAGCTTTATCTATAACAAACTTGGCCTACAAACACATCTAGTATGATAATGTTAACACAATTTATCATGCACGATGTCTTTAAACATAAAAGTCAAAGTACTAACTATTTATATATTACAAATGGTCGGGAAGGAGGAATTACAAAGCTGCAAAGAAAACATGCAACACATATAGACAGAAAGTCGGGGAGACTCAAACTCGAGACCTCTTCGATACCTCACAGGACCACTACCATTGAGCCAAGCCCTGGGGGCTAACCATTTATATATAAGCATGCTTCATGTTGAAATTCAAAAGTTATTTTACACCTTCATCATCTTCAAGGTTTATCAAGATTGATCGACCAAACTTTAAATTACAATTGACACAAGACTGTGTAATCATAGATAAAAAAATAATTGAAGGTTCAAATAATTTGTGGGGTGTGGCAGCTTATTTTTGCATGATTTGTTGAAATCACAGGATCAAATCCCCGATCATGAGGCATAGCCCGCAAATTGGCCCGTGTCTGTGCGGATTTACCCATACAGATACAGGTCCATAATGAGAAACCCAACTCCAAAACCCATGGGCTTGCCCGTGAAGCTCGCTGGGCTATAGGCCCATTTTTGCATGTCTACCTGGAACGGGTTTCACAACATCAACATATGTATTTCCACTTACAATTACTGCTGCATTCACTTCATATATGCTTCATATTTACGATTACTGAAATTACAAGCATATATGATTTCTCATTTTCATAGCAACATTTAATTTTGGACATTACACACCCACCTAATATTTAAATACATAAATTTCATGTATTATTAAGATTCTGTTACCAAGTAACTTGCACCATATTCACTACTATCATTTCCTTTATTAACATCACCCAATGGATGCATTCACAACTCTATCACATATAACAAGAGATTTCAACATTTTCATGAAATAACTCACAACTATACATTATTCTTTACATTACCACCTATAGACATCACAATTTATGTAACAAAATTTTAGTACTTTTTACTGCAACTCCATACTAATACACACACTCTCACTTTGACTATCCCAATTTCAGCACTATATCATGAGGACTTTATAATGTAACATGAAAGGACTCATTTCTACCTAAACAGCGGAACTAACGCTCTCAGTCTGTCTCCATACACCCCGTATGGAACACAAACACGAACAACTGACTATTCTCTCAATCATTCTTTGTTTCATCATACCAAACGCAGCCTTAATGCACAAATATCCAACACAAAATATATTCATTTGGCTTTCTCTTTCTCCATCAGATAGATTTTCTCGGCTTCAGGCATCGCCCTCATGATCGATTGGAGTTTACTGTTCATTTCCTCCACCCTTTCCAGCAGCCTGTCATTTGTAAACATGCCAAGGAAAATGTTCTTTAGAGCCTCTCGGCTTTCAATCAATGGTAGAAAAATTATCACAGCAGATCCAACGGTGCCCCATGCAATGGCAAGGACTGCCCAGAATGTGAAGTAACCCATACTGAATTCTCCTGCATTTTAAGACACAAACAGCTTCTTAGCTCAACTGGATTCCAAAATGAGAAAGAGATGCAAGACAAAATCATAAGGCTGTGTTTGGTTCAAAAAACATTTTCGATTTTCATTTTTCAAAAATAAAGAAAATGTTTTGAAAAGTAAGAGAATGACAAGTGCATGAATTCCGTCTGCAGTCATTTTCCAAGGGAAAAAACAATTTTTTTTCCAAAAATCATTTTTTCATGTTGATTTTTTAAAATGTTTTCAAATTACATAATAGATCAGGTCTTTCAAAAACATTTCAAAAAAATAAAATATAAAAAAATTATTTCCATGAACCAGATAATAAATCCATCGATCACCTTGTTTGGTTGGAAGAAAGTAAATGAAAGTAAAAAAACAGTATTTGGTTTCCGTTGCAAATAAAATTAATTCAATACTGTAGAATGGGAAAATAGGAGAAACCGAACCCCCAAGGTGTTCTCTTTAAAGGAGACCTTGAGGTTATTTTATAATGAATAATTAAAACCACACCGGACCTCAAGTCCGATGTGGGATGCAGACTCCAACACTCCCCCTCAAGCTAGGCGAACCTAGCTTGGACACATAAAGAAAAAAACAAACCAAACCAATGAAGACAAAGAAATCAACAGACTGCAAACACTCCCCCTCAAGCTGGACATACCCAACTTGATAACAAAACAATACAAAGCATAATTAAAGATAAAGCTGCAAGGCTGCTGCTCCCCCTCACGATCGCAGCTCCCCCTCAGGATGATGGATGGATGATGTCGCGGGCGCAGCAAAAGAAACCACATAGACCGGGCTGGTTGACGGAGCGCCAGGAATGCCGCACTAGTGGGGCCGGTCGATGAGACGCCGGGAAATCCACACTAGCACCGGGAAAGCCGCACTTGCAGGGCCGGTGACGGGAGGCGGGGATTCCGCAGAAGTGTTGCAGGATCTGGCGGCGCCAAAGGGCCCGAATCAACGGTGGTCGAGCTGCTGCGCCACAGTGGAGGAAGTACAAAGACGTGCTGGCGAACAAAGATGCAGCCACCGGGAGTCGTCGGAAGATGTCGGCGAGGCGGGGATTCCGCAGAAGGTGGCCGGCATGGAAGGAGCAGCGGTCCACCGAAAGAAGTGTCGGACGATGAGATGCGCCGGACTGGAACGGATGAAACCGGCCGGAGGGAGTGCTGCCTTGCAGAGCAGCGCACTGGAGGGGGGGATCCGAGCAGAACCGAAGGCCGGCTGTTGTAGGGACCAGTAGGGGTGGAGGTCGATTGCTGGAGGAGCCGGCAGGGGTAGAGGTCGGCTGCTAAAGGTGCCGGCAGGGGGAGAGATCCGTCGGGAGGAAGGGCTTCCTTGGAGAGCAGCGCACTGGAGGGCGTCATGCAAGGTGGAGCCGCTCGACAGCAACAGAGTCGGCAGGAGACTCGCACAGGAGGTGGAGCCGAGAGAAGCAGAGGCGCCAGGACTAGGATGGGAGGCGGAGGATTTCGCCTAGAGGGAGCCGCCTGGACCGGTTCGCCTGGAGGGAGCCGCGGCTGGAAGGGAAGAAACTGGACGAGGCCGGACGAGAGGGCGCCGGGAGGGATCCGCCGGGAAGGGAGCAACTGGACGAAGCGCGCTGGGAGGGAGGCGCGAGTTGGGTGGAGCCGTTGTCGGGTGGAGAAGTCGCGAGTCGCGGCGAACGAGGGCGCCGGGAACGCACATCGGATCGCGAGCGGGAGACGTCGGGATCGCCGCTGGGAAGAGCGGTCGGGAGTCGTCGCTGGGAAAAGCGCCGCTGCGGAAGGCAGGGCCGAGGTCGGGGCGCCGGAGTGCGGAGCAGCGAAGGAGGCGACTCGTAGGGCAGAGACGGGGTGGCCGTGTAGAGCAGACACGCGGGAGGGGGCCATCGCGAGCAGCGGGAAGGGGACTCCGGGGAAGAAGATGCCGGCAGGGGGACAGAGGGAAGCAGGGAGGCTGCCTGGGATAGTGGTCGAGCGGCGCTTGGGAGGGATAGTCGGTAGGGGGGCGGCGGAGAAAACCTATGGCTCGCTGGCCATGGAGCCCCCCCCCCCCTCCAACCGAGAGAAATTATCAGGAACCCTAAACGGGATTAAAAAAATATATGGGAGGGAGGGTTCAAGATTATACTCTTTTTGATACCATGTTGATGGTGAATTGCTTTGCCTCAATGTGAGGCAGAGACATTCTTTTATAGATGAGTAAAAATAATTACAAGGGAAAGACCGATGTGAGACTCGGAAATACCCATTATACTTAAATGGGGTCCAACACTCCCCCTCAAGCTGGACATGCCCAGCTTGGATTGAGTCCCACAAAGAAAAAAGACGACATGAACAAAGATCATCTCATACTCCCCCTCAAGTTGAGCCATGGATGCAGTGAATACCCAGCTTGGTAGTGAGAGAGTCAAGGCGAGCTCCGAGGAGGCCTTTGGTGAAGATATCGGCAAGTTGATCTGCCGTCGGAATATGGCCAAAGCTGATATGGTTCTGCTCCAGATGGTGGCGAAGAAAGTGGCAGTCCACCTCGATATGCTTTGTCCATTCATGGAAGACGGGATTCGAGGCAATCTTTGTGGCCGCCTGATTGTCACACCAGATATGAGGTCTTTGTCGGGAAGCCGAGCTCATGGAGGAGATGACGAAGCCAGAGGATCTCGGTGGTGACCTTGGCCAATGCGCGATATTCGGCCTCTGCACTTGATCTGAAAACGACAGTCTGCTTCTTGTTGCGCCAGGAGATGAGGTTACCGGCGAAGAACACGGCGAATCCCGAAGTAGACTTGCTGGTAGCAAGACAACCTGCATAGTCCGCATCACAGAAGGCCTCAACATCCAAATGAGCATGATGTGAGTACTGAAGGCCACGTGCAGGATCTTTCTTGATGTATTTGGCAATGCGGAGGACAACATCCCACTGAGATCTGGTTGGATGCTCCATGAACTGGCTGACTTTGCCAACGGCGCAGGCAATGTCTGGTCGTGTCATGGTGAGGAAGTTAAGTTTACCCACCAGACGTCGATAGCTCTCTGGGTGAGGAAATGGTTCCGAGTCGGTATGGAAAGAGCGTTCCCCAGGCTCAAGAGGAGTGTCCACTGCAGTTGTCTGACTCAATCCTGCAAGATATCAAGGGCCTACTTGCGTTGGCAGGGAGTCGCGCAGGGATCCGAGAGCCAGAGGGCAGCTGCGATCCGCCGGGAGAGGATCCACGCTGGAGAGGGGCGCCACTGGAGGAACGTGCAGGGAGGTGGGCCGTAGGGGAAAGCCACAGGAGGCGGGCGCAGCTGGAACCGGGAGGTGATCCGCGCAGGAGAGGGGCGCCACTTGAGGGAGAGAGGGAAACCGGGAAGGGAGCCGCGGGCACAGGAGGGAGGGTCGCCGGGAAGGGCAAAGCCGGAGGGGGGGTGGCCACGTAGGGCAGACCCGAGTGGCCGATCACACCGGACAGAACCGGGAGGAGAGAGGCAGGGCCGGACAGAACCGGGAGGAGAGAGGCGGGAGGGCTCGGGATTAATTTCCCTCTAATACCATGTAGAATGGGAAAATAGGGGAAACCGAACCCCCAAGGTGTTACCTCTAAAGGAGCCCTTAGGGTTATTTTATAATGAATAATTAAAACCACACCGGACCTCAAGTCCGATGTGGGATGCAGACTCCAACAAATACAATTAATGAAAATAATAAAATTAGTATTATTATTGTAAAAATATTTAAAAATAATAATATAATAATGTAATCTAATATTTAATATGGAAGTAAAGATGTTTCCAGACATTTATAGAAGAGAGCCGCCTTCTTTTATTTGAAGGAAACCAAAGTTTCCTGCAAAACCCTTTGAGTGAGCCAAACAAGCGGAGATGAGTAAAACTCAGATTTTTTTTCATTTACTTCCTCCCTACTTCCCCTTGTTGGAGTATCCAAATAATTAGGACATGGGTCTATTTAGGATCGGACCATTTGAATAGGTCTATCCTATACCCTTTCCCTCCAATTTGAATTTTATATATTTTATCTATCTCGAGGCTTGTATTTCATTATCTATCTTTATAAATAGAGTTTCAAGCTCATTCGAAAGGAACGACTTTGGGGATGTCCGGGAAGATCACAACATTCATACAACTTATAGAACAGTGTCTTTCGTGACAGTTCTGGCATCATCTTCAAAATAGTATTTTCGTCAGTTCCAACATCTTTAGAACTGGTGCAGTAAGTTGAAGTATGCTCCAACTTCAGGGAGATTTTAGAGTATTTAAATAATTATGATATGGGTCTATTTAGGATCACTCTATTTGAATAGGTATATCCTATATTTTTTCCTCTAGTTTGATTTTTTTTATTTTCTATCTTTCGAAATTCTTGTATCTCATTATTCACCCCTATAAATAAAGAGTTTCAGTCTCATAGAAGAAACACGGTTTTTGGATCTATTCTTTCTTGACCCCAAATCAAATCGGGACTGCTTTTCATTGACTAAACCATCCCAGAGGATCTATTTGGAACATGGCTAGGGGGATGGAAATAAATATCATAATTTTTATTCCCCTATTTGGCAACACAAAAAAAAACTAATGTATTGGAAATCAAAATTATTATATTTATTTGGAACATGAGTGTCCATTTTTCATTCCCATGCCATTCATTTTGCATACGCATCTTATGGATTCCACATTGTTGCTAAAACAACCCCTCTAGAAAGATATTGGAAATCAAAAATAAAAAGGTTTCCATTGCTTTCAATTTTGGAAAAGATTTTTCCATTTTTCGAAAAGAAAAATAGAAACAGCATTGGAATATATAAATGAAAAATGTTGAAAATGGAAGTGGAAGATTTTTGGATAAAAAATGTTTTCTTGTTTCCAGAAAATGAAAATATTCGAATATGTAACTTGCATAATTTATTTTTTCACCCTTGATTTACAAAACATTTTCTAACATATTTTTCAATACATTTTTAGAAAATATAAACATACAATATTTTCCAAAACCAAATGCAACTTTCATCTCTTTGGAGTTTCAATAGTCTGGAAATTAAGGGGTTTGGTTTAGAAGGAAAATGAAAATTAAAAATATTTTTCAAAACCAAACACAACCAAGAGTTACCTGCAGGAAGGGTGAGAAGGGGCCACAATACAACAATCAATAGAGTGAAAAACAGTCCCCATTTGAGAATCCAAACTTTAGCTCTCATCAAACTCTCCTCCTGAAACTCCTCTTCTGAAACTTCATAGATCTCCTTCTCAACCACTGTTAGCTCCCTCATGGTACCCCAATCATAGTTTTGCGGCCACAAAAGACTACAAATCGCATGAACAGCTCCACCGGTGAGAATTGAAACAAGATTCCCAGTTAACACCGGCGCATTTCGGCCAGTGGTGTCAAGATTCAAATGCCCATACTCCACAGTTGCAACCAATAACCAAGAAATGGTTCCAAGAAAGCAGCCAACAATTGTTCCAAGAATGGCTCCCCTTGCATTGGCTTGTTTCCACAAAAGCATAAAAACAATGGGAAGAACAGCTGAACTGACCAGCACTCCCATGACAAGATACATCCAAGATAAAGAAACCCCCAGCTTGTTGAGAATAACTGCTAGCAGTCCCATGAAACATCCGAATAACAGGATGATGCATCTTGACACTTTGAGGATTTCGTTTCCACTCGCACTTGGGTTTATGTATGTTCTATAGATGTCGTATGTACATAATGAGGAGACTGCTATTAGCTCGGAGGAACCAGCAGATGTCACCGCCCTGATCATCACATAAAAACGGTTCACAGAATTCGGTAACAAAATAACAATTATTCCTGTTGGGCACATGCAAGAAATAAAAAAGAAATAAGTCGCAATATTTAATGTGGTTCGGTCACTCCATAAAGCTACGTCCACTATAATACAGTTTTTTTATGGATAAATCCACGTAGAGATCCAGTTTAGATCCAAAGCAGGGCTCGATGTGTGAGGGGTAAAGATCTACTTGAGATCCAGCAATCTTCCCCTCACACATCCAGGCTTGCTCTCTACATGAATTTTTTTGAGCAGAGTTGTTGTAACCTGGGCTCTGATGCCATTGATAGGTGCTATTGAGCCTTCTCCACTCCAAAAGCTAGCTCATGAGGTGAGGGTTTCCCTCACACTTGAATTTAACACCTTGGCCCCTTCCACAACTAATATGGGATAACCCAACACTCATATATTTGTTATGTAACAATTGTGAGAGAGGGAGAAAAGAGAAGTAAAGCAATATTTATTGATGTAGCAGCAGAATTACAGTAGCAGAATTACAGCGGAAACACAACAGAATTATAGGAAAATACAGTAGGGAGGTAGGAGAGGGAGAAGGATAGAGAGAGTAGAACCCGAGGAAGACCACTTCCAAGAGCTTGGCAGAATCCTCCCAAGGATTGAGCCCCGCAGCAGCCAGCTGGTAAACCTCCAGGATGATAATCGCTTCTAAACACAGACCCCCTTTATTTAAAGGCCCACCCAGCCCCCTCGAACAAACTAACTGCTTTTAGGTGGTCCCCCTCCAGCCAAGAATATTCCCCTCTTCTCTAACAGCCCAACAACCTCCAGCCAAGTATATTCTCCTCTCTCCTCTAACAAACCAACAGCCTCCAGCCAATAACAAACTCTAACACCTGGACACCCCCCTTTATTCCTAACAATTCCCTCCCATCTAAAAACCACCTTGTCCCCAAGGTGGAACAACCAAAGCTTTGCTTGGTCGTGCATTGAGTCAGCGGCTCTTGGTGGCGGCTTTGGTGGAGGACTCAACATCAATGCATCTTCAATACCATATGTAGGTGGATAGCGTTTCCAATATAATTTCTCTCTGTAATCTTCAATACAATATGCTCCTGAATTGGTAATACTTTCATGGAACAAATCCCTTACCAACAGTGGAGTAAATGTAGGGGCCTTTGAATCGATGATCATGCCATAGAAAATAACCTCTTTCACATCTACTTGAGGAGCATGAAACACCTTGTCCACCAAGATCACTGCAATCGTGTTGTCTTGTTGAAAGCTGCTCAACCTGCCATTAAGAGTGTCAATATGAATTTCAGCACCCTGGTCGGGTTCACCATTTGAATCAACTTTAGCCACTGCAGCCCAAACCATTGATTTCCCTGCAGCTCCTCCAGTTATAACCTCTGATTCAACTTCATATAGGTAAACATCCTCGGGAGAAACTTTCAGCCCAAATCTGAATCCTTTGCTCCCTAACCCCAAGGGTTTTTCAGAAGCTTTGTCCGCACTTTTCCACTGCTTGGACGATGAGTAATTTGAATTGAATCTAGTCCCAGGAATCGCATCCTGAACTGCTGCAACTTCGCCTTCATATAACGTGTTCTCCTAAATGTAGCCATGTTGGGGGACTGAATGAATGGGCATAACATTCTCGGAAAGCAAGTTTCTCAAGATCTAACATGCTCGTCCATAGCAATTTCGGGACCGTTTTCTTCCGGATCTATAGGTTCTTCTCCAGCAACAACATGGCACACATCTGCAATTGCCACTTTATCTACCGCCATGCTTTGTTTGGAAGGAACTCTCATACTCTTTTCTTCCGAAGCTAGAGGTTTTGTTAAGACAGGAACATGCCACTCCTCAGTACGCCTTACTGATATACCCATATGAGGACTCGAAACTGGAAGTACCTCTTCAGGCGGTTCCAATTGGGTTTCAAGCTGCTGCTCCTTATGTTCACATATGTTGTACTACTTCGTTTTGAGCTTCACTTCCTCTACATTTTGTTCTTCAAACTCCAAACCCAAACCAAACTACTCCATATTGCGGTAAACCTGAATAAAATCAATTTTCTCTTGTTTCATGCGCTGAACAGCCGGCACAACCTCCTTTTTTTTTGTGAGGTAGAGCCTTTTCACTCTGCCATCGATAAAACTCCAATTGCTGCTTGCTGTCCCCATATTTTTCCAGAAGCACGGGCTTTAGTTGCTCCCAACTCGCACCAGAATTCTTATTCAGCCAAGACAAGAACCAATATAAGGTTGTAGTTTCCATAGAAATCTGTGTATAGTGAAGTTTCATGTCCTCTGTTGTCTGATTTTCCTCGAAGAAAACTTCAGCTTTGGTGATCCAGCCTAGGGGATTCTCTCCTGCAAACACAGGTAATTTCACTCTCTTCGTTTTACTCCTCTTACCTACAACTAGACCAATATCTTTCGGATACAGGCTTCCACATTGTCTGTTGTTGTCTACCATATTTCTGCTTCTAGCTCCATACGAAATCACTGTAGCTTCCATACTCTGTTTTCCAGAACCTAAACCGTGTTCCTCTTCCAACTCATTCCCCTCGAGCTTCTCCATCACCCGCTCTTCCAAACCACGAACTTGAAAATGCGTCTGCTAGTATTTGGACTGCTCTTGAACCAAGTTTCCCAAACTTTCATTCATAGCAGTCATCTCCCAATATAAACTCTCCATAGCTGTTTCGATGGAAGCCAATCTATTTTCCATCCTCGCCTCAGAATTTTTTCCCAGCCGCAACCGCGACTTCCCAGCGTTTGCGTCTCTCCTCCAAAACAGTTGCGCGTTCCCCCCGCAGCGAACTCCTGCTGCGTTCGGTTTCGACCAGCAGCGTGCGCAGCTTTCACTGCACTCAGGCGGCTCCAGCAAAAATTCAACCAGCTCCGGCGACGCTCATCTGCGATCGCGATTCTCCCCAGCATCGGCTTCCAGTTCTTATCCAGCAACGAACAGAGAATAAAGTCGCGCAGCCCTCCCCTGCTGCGATCCTCCTCCAGTGACACGATCTTCCCTCTCGCACGACATTCCCCAGCGGAGTTGCCAAATTGTTATGTAACAATTGTGAGAGGGGGAGAAAAGAGAAGTAAAACAATATTTATTGATGTAGCAGCAGAATTACAGTAGCAGAATTACAGCAAAAACACAACAGAATTATAGGAAAATACAGTAGGGAGGTAGGAGAGGGAGAAGGATAAAGAGAGTAGAACCCGAGGAAGACCACTTCCAAGAGCCTGGCAAAATCCTCCCAAGGATTGAGCCCCGCAGCAGTCAGCTGGTAAACCTCCAGGATGATAATCGCTTCCTAACACAGACCCCCTTTATTTAAAGGCCCACCCAGCCCCCTCTAACAAACTAACTGCTTTTAGGTGGTCCCCCTCCAGCCAAGAATATTCTCCTCTCCTCTAAGAGCCCAACAACCTCCAACCAAGTATATTCTCCTCTCTCCTCTAACAAACCAACAGCCTCCAGCCAATAACAAACTCTAACACCTGGACAGCCCCCTTTATTCCTAACAATTCCCTCCCACCTAAAAACCACCTTGTCCGCAAGGTGGAACAACCAAAGCTTTGCTTGGCCGTGCATTGAGTCAGCGGCTCCTGGTGGCAGCTCTGGTGGAGGCCTCAACATCAATGCATCTTCAATACCATATGTAGGTGGATAGCGTTTCCAGTATAATTTCTCTCTGTAATCTTCAATACCATATGCTCCTGAATTGGTAATACTTTCATGGAACAAATCCCTTACCAACAGTGGAGTAAATGTAGGGGCTTTTGAATCGATGATCATGCCATAGAAAATAACCTCTTTCACATCTACTTGAGGAGCATGAAACACCTTGTCCACCAAGATCACTGCAATCGCGCTGTCTTGTTGAAAGCTGCTCAACCTGCCATTAAGAGTGTCAATATGAATTTCAGCACCCTGGTCGGGTTCACCATTTGCATAAACTTTAGCCACTGCAGCCCAAACCATTGATTTCCCTGCAGCTCCTCCAGCTATAACCTCTGATTCAACTTCATATAGGTAAACATCCTCACAAAAAATGGGAGAAACTTTCAGCCCAAATCTGAATCCTTTGCTCCCTAACCCCAAGGGGTTTTCAGAAGCTTTGTCCGCACTTTGCCACTGCTTGGACGACGAGTAATTTGAATTGAATCTGGTCCTAAGAATCGCATCCTGAACTGCTACAGCTTCGCCTTCATATAACGTGTTACCCTAAATGTAGCCATGTTGGTGGACTGAATGAATGGGCAGAACACTCTTGGAAAGCAAGTTTCTCCCAAATCTAACATGCTCGTCCATAGCAATTTCGGGACCGTTTTCTTCTGGATCTATAGGTTTTTCTCCAGCAACAACATGGCACACATCTGCAATTGCCACTTTATCTACCGCCATGCTTTGTTTGGAATTAACTCTCACACTCTTTTCTTCCGAAGCTAGAGGTTTTGTTAAGACAGGAACATGCCACTCCTCAGTACGCCTTACTGGGTTACCCATATGAGCACTCGAAACTGGAAGTACCTCTTCAGGTGGTTCCAATTGGGTTTCAAGTTGCTGCTCCTTATGTTCACATTTGTTGTACTTCTTCGTTTTGAGCTTCACTTCCTCTACATTTTGTTCTTCAAACTCCAAACCCAAACCAAACTTCTCCATATTGCGGTAAACCTGAATAAAATCAATATTCTCTTGTTTCATGCGCTGAACAGCCGGCACAACCTCCTTATTTTTGTCACGTAGAGCCTTTTCACTCTGCCATCGATAAAACTCTCATTGTTGCTTGTTGTCCCCATATTTTTCCAGAAGCACGGGCTTCAGTGACACGATCCTCCCCTGCTGCGATCCTCCTCCAGTGACACGATCTTCCCTCTCGCACGACATTCCCCAACGGAGTAGCCAAATTGTTATGTAACAATTTTGAGAGAGGGAGAAAAGGGAAGTAAAACAATATTTATTGATGTAGCAGCAGAATTACAGTAGCAGAATTACAGCGGAAACATAACAGAATTATAGGAAAATACAGTAGGGAGGTAGGAGAGGGAGAAGGATAGAGAGTAGAACCCGAGGAAGACCACTTCCAAGAGCCTGGCAGAATCCTCCCAAGGATTGAGCCCCGCAGCAGCATAAACCTCCAGGATGATAATCGCTTCCTAACACAGACCCCCTTTATTTAAAGGCCCACCCAGCCCCCTCTAACAAACTAACTGCTTTTAGGTGGTCCCCCTCCAACCAAGAATATTGCCCTCTCTTCTCTAACAGCCCAACAACCTTCAGCTAAGTATATTCTCCTCTCTCCTCTAACAAACCAACAACCTCCAGCCAATAACAAACTCTAACACCTGGACAACCCCCTTTATTCCTAACAATATTTAGGTTTTGTTTGATATCATTTATTAAAAGTTGCTTATAGTACTTATCACTTGCAAAAATTGCTTCTATATAAGTGTTTCCAGATTGCTTGTTGAAAAAAGTGTTTTTCTACCTCTTATTTAAGTGGTTTTCTTCTGATATTTGATTGTTTTTTCAAAAATGGAACAAATATCATGTTTTTTCAAACTGCTTTATCATTAGTAATTTCTATAAGCCTGCTAGACATGGGCTAGTTAAAGTAAAACATTTTTATAGGTAAAATTGCAAGTCCTCTCTCTCCATGAAACACAAGGGATACCTGTTTTTAAATGTTACCCCACCAGCAGGAGGCGCACCTGAGGAGGGCGCGCCAGGGAGGGTCACACTAGGTAGGTTGCGCCTGGGGAGGTCGCGCTATGGGGGGGCACCTGGCCCCACATGCCTGGCTTGTGGGCTGGGCAGCATGGCATGGAGGACAGCATGGCCTGGGGTACAAATGTGGAGGGTGATGCGGAAGAGGGCAGTGCGATCGACATGGGGACAGCATAGGAGATCTGGGTCGAGCACCTGGGTCGCCAGACAGGGGAGTGGAGCAGGAGAGACAATACAGCAGGAGGGGCGGCGGCTAGGCCAGCAGGAGGTCACCGCCCCCCAATGGGGGAAATCTCCTAAGTTATTTTTAGGAGAAAAGAAAGAGGGGATAGAGGGGAATAGGGTTGGGGAACCCAGAAGGAGCTCGTAACCCAATGCCCAAGATAGGCCTTGGGATTTATTTACAGAAAATAATAATGATAACTTGATACATAATATCCAATGTGGGATAGGACTCAAAACATCCTCTAACAATAACAATCACATAACAAGTCCTATAATAATTGCATCATGCAAAGGTAATAACTCTCGCCATAAAAACTAATTGTGACCATTAATGCAAGACTAGGGAAGCTTCCTGGAAAGTCACCATCAGTAACTTCGGAAAACATCCAACAATTTCATGTAGCTCTAGTAAAGAATTAATATTGATATTTGTGTTTTCACATCTAATGTACAGCTGTGCAGCGGCATTGAACTTGCAATCATCATACAACATTGATTGAAGATTAAAGCTTGGAGGATTGATTAAATTCTAATCAATGCTCAGGTTTTGGGAAAATTTTACAAGACATGAAGGTGGATTGCAAAGTACTACAACTGAGCAGCGAGAAAATGATCAAAAAAGAGTTGCAACTCACATAAAAAGCATGGTGAGGAGAAGAATAGATCCCCCTTTTCCCATCAATGCTACAGCTGTTGCAGGAGGAACGAGTCCATGGTTTGCCTCGCTTACTGTGATTGGGAGATCAAGTGCAAGTGCTCCGAGTCCCAATGACGTTGCTAAAGAGAATGGCACTGAAAACCAGATTAGACCACCCAACAAGTATCCCTTATGAGTTGATGAAGGCCGCGCCGCTATAGCACTTATCCAGTATCCCTGCAATACCCAATGTAGAATTGTAGCCAAAAAGCAAATGGAAACTGTGAAGCGTCAAAAAATAGTATGGTTTCTAGGATTCTGTTAGAGAAGGCATTATAATTTGTGATTCAATGTGTTTAACCACTTTTAAACGATTTTGTAACATTCCGTTACTCTTCAGGTACGTTTCTAACCTTGTCGTGGTTTCCCTTTTTCTTTATCTGGGTAGGGCTGGGAATAATTCGTTTTTAGCAAAAGGCGACAGGTTTTTCGGCGATTAAGAGGATTTCCAATTACACGTGTAATTGGGTTACACATCGCGTAAAACCCCGAGCTTTGTTTTTAAACAGACAACTTATAAAGACCCAGCCTTAAAACATACATAATCTTGAATTAAGTTAATAATTCACATTGAGAATCTTTTCAGGTTTAGAATTTTAAAGAATTAGATCATAACTATTACATTTCTTTTCAAAAATTACAAAGTAGAAACTTCTACTCAGTTTCCATTTTTTTCACAAAACAACAACTCTTGAAAAAAAAGAGTCATGTCTAGTTCCATGTTTAAAATAGCATGACTTTTCCTTGATCTCATCCTTGACCCTATTCTTCTTTAAGTTCTGTGAAAAACATTTCAAAACATGAGATGAGCATAAAAAGCTCAGTAAGGGATACACAAAGAAGGAAAACTGTTAGTTTTTCAAAACAACAAGTAAACCATGAATACTTTATCATAAGTAATACTTTTCACCTTTATGAAGTAGTAAATACTCTTCACTGAATAAAAGATCACTACTTACCCTTTTGTAACCAAAAGATTACCATAAAACCTATATAAAGAACACATAACATATAAAGGTAACTTGGGACATAAACAAACTTAAATGGAATAACCATACGGTCGACTTCCACACATATCACTAAATGGAATAGTCATACAGCCGACTTCCATACCCAATGCATTGGAGGTTATATCGTAACCACCCGTCTTGGTCTTCACAGCACCACCCGTCATTTGGTTTATCGCGTAACCACCCGTCAAATGTCCAAGTACCATTATAAAATCATAACACATAAAACAAATATAAAGAAAAGAAAACATTTTCACATTTCAATCACAATATATCACTTAAATATATTGACATAGCAAATCCATTATCAAAACCATTTTCAATACCAAAATACATAAAAGAGTATATGGTATTTATTTTCCTTAAAAAAACATTACGGCTTGTTAAGGAAGCCAAAGAACAAATAATACTCGTGGCGGCAGAAAGGTCGTTGTCACCGCTTACGTTAAAAGAAACATTTCTTTTTGTCGTTTAGTAAAACGTTTCGTAGAAAAAGATTCCCTTTGAAAAGTCAAGGGTGTTTATACAGCGTATAAAAGAAGGTTGTGTATTAAAAAAAAATATGGCTCAATGAAAGGAGATTGAGACGAAGTCTCTTACCTCGTATCCGACTTGACTGGATCGTTCTTTAATCTCCTGAATAATAAACTAAAGTTAATTTCTACTTACTTAAGAACTTTTTTCAAGTTTATTATTCATTTTATATCACTTATTACCATGTTATAAACATTATGTAATCATTTAAGTTAATAACGTTCGTTTTGTCGATATTTGGTACTTGAGTCAAAAATGGATTTCTTATAATTACATGTTGTTCATGTGATCAAAAGTTCATTATATCCAGAATGATATTCATTATTTGAATATCATATATATCATATATATTCAGTATATATATGTATTTATAATAGTACATAACATTTGTAGATAAGAAATGAAATGCACTGTTCATGGAGACGGTAAACCGTACATACGCATGAACGCTACTTTCATTTCTATTTCGTATTTTAATAGAATTAAAACATAATGATACATAGGTATATTATAATTCCAGTATAATATCATACAATATAATTAACTTCGTCCTTTATACGTCCCACATATGGCATTAAAGAGTCATATCACTTTGACGGGGCGATAGTCCGCACTTTCTCAAATGAAATTATCGCGTTTACCCATAATAGAAACCATAAAGGTATGATATAAATAGAAAATACAGAAGTATAAAAAAACATAAACATAATATATATCATATATAAATACGGTGTCATCATAATGGCCACCATGAGAGGCGGTAGAAGGTAATTGAACAATTATCGTTTCGTGAGCCGTTAGTTTGTCATCCACAGAAACAGTATGTTCTTCACCCATTAGATGGAGGTGTGTGTAAGTATAGTTCAAATCCTTATCATAACAACATCCTAGTATATTGAGGATACTGGTGTTGTTATAAAATAAGCGAATAAAAATAGTTTAGGAGTTGGAGAAGTAAAATAAAACATCACTCACACAGGCATGCACCACTCTATAAAAATTAACAGTATGTATTTAATTTGTATTTTTTTATTGAATTTAAGTTTTTTTAAATTTAAAATATTGTTGAAAACTATATATAATTATGTGCACATGCGCCTTAATTGCGCCTCGCGCCGCATCCCCAAGCAGCCTTTGCGCCTTATTGCGCCGCGCGCCTTTGACAACACTGGAGGTGCCGACATGGAGGCGGGGATTCCGCAGGAGGAAGGGCCGCCTGGTGTCGTCGCACGTAGGAGGGGCTAGCGTCGAGGCACAGGAAAGGAGCGGCAAGCAGAGGGCCGACGACGAGGGCGTGGAGCTTCAGAGCGGGAGTGTCGTCGTCGAGAGGGGCCACCGGCTGGAGGGGTGGCACTGAGGTGGGGAGCCGCATCGGGACAGGTCGTGCAGGGACCGTCGCGCGCAGGGAGGCGGGCCGCTGGAGATGGCCTCTTCGGATCTGGGAGGGCTGTCACGCGGGGTTGGCACTATGGTCGCCGAAGATGGGAGGGGCTGGCATCGGGGCGCGGCAGAGAAACAGCATAGGAGGGCCGGCGGGCAGGCGGACTGGCGGTGTCGGTCGATGGGGGTCGTTGGGAAAACCGCAGAGGAACTAGAGGGCCGCGGGTGGGAGGAGCCGCAGACGTGAGGAGCCGCGAGCGAGCGGGCCAGTGTCAGGGAGGAACTGCGATGGAGGGCCGCAGAGGGAGCAGCAGGCACCGTCGGGCACGCCTAGGGCGGAGCACAGCGGATGGGAGGGAGAAAAAATATATATTATCGGGAGTCACCCTCTGATACCATGTAAAGTTGTAGAAGTCCATACCTCAATGAGGTGGAGATATTCTTTTATAGATAGATGAGACTAATTACAGGTCGGAAGAATCTGATGTGGGATTCAAAGACACTTAACCCAATAAATACAATTAATCGGGTCTAACAGACCAGGTCAGGGCGACTACAGAAACACCCATACACCACAGGCGATGCAACCTCAGCAGGGAAGCAAGGATTACTCGGCAAGAGCTAGCAAACAGTTGTATGGTGCTGAGCAGGTTGTCATGGAGGAGCAAGCGGGACCTTCGATGATGCGAAGTATCATTCTCCTGAACTCTACTCTCAGGCTAGTACTGTTTGATACCGACGCATCTCATTCTTTTATTGTTTCTCGTGAGGTAAATCAAATGGGTTTGACCGAGGAAATGATGCCGCATGTGATGAGCATCTAGATACCTCTTGGATGACGAGAGTAAGGATTTAAGTGTGCAGCCAATTCCATAGCAATCGACGAAATCCAATTTGTTAGGGACTTTTCTATTCTGGAAATGGACATCTTTGGTTGGTAGCCTTCAAAGCCTGCATCAGCTGTTATGTTGGACAAGTGCAGTTTAAAGCTCTGGACGGATCAGTTCACCGCTATAAAGGGGATTGGCATGTGAACGCAGGAAGAACGGGACATTTAGAACTGATGGCTGGAATTGTCTCTTATCAATTGGCAGCAGTAACCTTGGGGACTATTGATGCAATTACACCTAGAGAATTTCCCACCATTGTAGATCAGTATCCTGACGTGTTTCCAAAAAAATTCTCTAGGTTGTCAGCTGAAGGGGAAGTGGAATTTTCGATTGACTTGCTTCCAGGGACAAATCTTATTTCACTTCCGTAATACAGAATGGCACCAGCAGAATTGAGGAAATTGAAGGCCCGGCTAGAGGAGTTGGAAAGGGATTCATAAGACAGAATACATCACCTTGGGCTGCTCCGGTACTCTGTAAAAAAGGCAGATGGTTCGCTTCGTCTTTGTGTTGATTATCATAAACTAAATCAGGTTATGATCAAGAATCAATACCCTCTTCCTCGAATTGATAATTTGTTCGATCAACTAAAGGAAGCCAAATGGTTCTTAAAAACTGACCTGCGATCAGGGTATCATCATCTTCAAGTTCGAAGGGAGAACATTCTGAAAACAACTTTTAGAAGCTGTTGTGGTCATTATGAATACCTTGTTATGCCCTTTGGCCTTACAAATGCACCATCAGCATTCATGTCATTGATGAATCGTATCTTTCAGAGGTACCTTAAATCCTTTGTTATGATATTTTTTGATGACATTCTGGTGTACCTCAGGACTAATGATGATCGTGAAATGCACTTTGAGATTGCTTTGAGCACCTTGCGGGAACACCGACTTTGTTCGAAACTCTCTTAAGTGTGACTTTTTGGAATAAGAAGTTCGCTTTCTAGGGCATGTCATATCTGAAAAAGGCATATCGGTAGACCTAAAGAGATAAAAGTTGTAATCACCGAAGAACATTTTGAGATACGCAGCTTTCTGAGCTTTGCAGGTTACTATCGCCGATTTGTTCGTGACTTTTCACGCCTCGCTTCGCCTATGACGACACTGACAAGGAAAGACACTTCATTCTGATGGAGCGATGATTGTCAGAATTCTTTCGTGGAGTTTAAAGCCAAACTCACTTCAGCACCCATCATTATCTTGCCAGAGTCGGGGAAAGATTATGTGGTTTATTGTGATGCGTCTGGATCTGGTTTGGGTTGTGCACTCACGACTTGAAATATTATTCACGAAGTGAACTAATTTTTAGGATTTTAAGTCGAGACGACTTGTTTTTCGGTGTATGTAGCAACTCAAAGATTCACAACGTGAATCCATAATTCACGCCGTGAATGGGGTTGTGTCCAGCAGATTTATTTAATTTTTGTGCCCTTCGATCCTAATTAGTCTCTCCCCCTTTCCTCTCAAACCTAGGGCCCTCTTTAGGTGATTTTGAAGGTTCTCCTTGATCCGAAGGCCGATCTCTTCAGATCTTCAAGCGTTGAACCTTGGGAATCAAAGGTTTCGTAAGGATCGGCAAGGGAAGCGTGGGTCAACCATTAGAGGTAGTGGCTTTCCACTTCCTCCAAAATTCCCGTAGAACTTGAAGGCTTAAATTTCTAAATGTTTTGCATGTGTTTTCATGGAAAATCCTAGATGTGCTCTTATTGGAAAACTCCATTTAGTTATTGATTTTGAATTGTGAATTGTGGGTGACGCCCATGAGGTGTTTGTGAAAATGTTTTCAAAAGGGGTTTGGGGTTTTAAAGAAAAATGTTGATTTGTGGATTTGACATACTTGGTTTGTTTGGAATATAGAGGACTGCCAGGTGTGGGTTGTAATTGGGATATTGTGCTGCCAGCAGTTGCCAGCTGTTGGCAGCTGTTATTGGCTGGGTTGTTTGTTAGTGGGTAAAGGGCTGGTGACAGCTGGAAATAGGCTGTTAGAGTTTGTTAGTTTGTTAGGGGGCAATATTGTATTTTGTAATAACATTGTCAGCTGTGGCAGTGGGTTGGAGGGCTATTAAAATGGCAGCAGGGGGTTGGGATGAGGACGAACTGATATTTGGGAGTTTTCCACAACAGGCTGCTATGTGGGCTGGTACGTTGGGACGTTCCAGAAGGAATCAGTGGAGTGGTCTTCCACAGGTTCCTCACTCTCTTCTCCTATATCTTTCTCTCCCATTTCTGTTGTATTTCTGCTATGGGCTTAGCAATATAATTCTGTTTCACTTCCCATTCTCTCCCTCTCATTTTTTATATAACAATTTGGCGACTCCGCTGGGGAAAATCGCTCGAGAGAGAGAGGCGTCGCAAGAGCTGGTTAAAAAAAATCCTGCTCGAGCTGCGTATGAGTGTTCGTTCAATTCGGGAATTTTCTGGCGCAAACCAGTACTAACAAATGGAAGCAACTGGAGGTTTCGAGATTGTTGGTAGCTGGAGAAGAGGCGCGAACACGGGAAACGCGTAGTAGCAGCAGACGTGTGCTGGTTGGGATCGATCGCCAGAATTGGGTGAGGAGAACTGACAGTAGTGAACGTCGCGACTGGAAAATCGTTTGCTGTGGTAAGCGTTCTGATAGCTGGAGGCGACCCGAGCTGGAGACGCGAAATCTGGAAGTGCGTTTGGAGCTGAAGGCGCATTCGATGTTGATTGATCATTGAGAGTTGCGATCGCTAGAGGACGATTGAAGTGCGACGTACTAATGGGAAGCCGATTTTGCTGTACTAGGAGTTGAGACGCGCGACTGCTGTAAAGGCGAACGGAAAGGAAGTGGTTGGAGCAACTGCTGACTGACAAAAAAAAAGAAAAAAAGAAGTTGTAGGCTGAGCACTGAGAAGTCGGGGCGCATACGGACGAACAAGAAGTTTTTGTGAGCAAGCTGGACAATGCAGGGACCATCTGGGGAGGCGCAGAGACAAACATCATTTTTGGAAGATTTTACTAAAAGACAAGTGAAGATCAAAAGGCTATTTAGTGAGCTGAAATTCGACCTGGAGGAACCAAAGTTGGTTTCCACTGTTCATGCAGAGTGTCGGAATGCTACTGGACAGTTGAGGCGTAGGGCGTGGGAGCAGGAGCAAGCACAATTGTGGACAAATGGAAGGGCACTGAAGCAGATACAGAATTTGCAGTCGCAGGTAGAACAAAATTCTGTATCCATAACCCGAAACCAAACAGCTGCAGCATGTTCTCTTCGAAGCAACGTCGGGGCAGTGGAGTTCGGAACGAAACAAAAGAAGAGTCCTATGCTTGATGATTTGTCATCAGTCGATGAAATGAGCAGTATCGTAACAAGAGTTGAGCTGCCAATTTTTTCAGGTGAGGAACCACTTGGTTGGATCACAAAAGCAGAGGCTTATTTCCTGGAAAATCATACAGCAGAAGACATGAAGCTTCACTATGCGCAGTTAAGTTTGGAGTACACAGTTTTGTTATGGTTCCTTTCTTGGCTGAGCAAAAATCCAGATTCGACATGGGAGTAGTTGAAGCCGGCACTCTTGGAAAAGTATTGGAGCGGTAGAGAGCAGCAGCAAGCAAAGTTATTTGCAGGGGAAGAAATAGGGCCGACTGAGCTCTCAGATGCACAAGAGTGGCAGGGAATGGAGGAAGACGTCATGCAAACTTCTTCTTGCGACAGAGAAACTTGCTCCACTTTTCCAAGATCGGGACTAAAAGATTTAAGTGAAGAAGAATTTGCAAAAGCAGATGAGTATCCCGCTTTAGGTGTTGAGCCCATGGTTCCAGAAATGCTAGTTATTGGTATTGCCGAGGCAACTATTGTAGAAACCGGAAAAGGGGCCGTTAATGAGCTAGAAAATCAATCCGTTGTTCAAATTGGCTGCAAGACTAGTGCAGGGGGTGCCTGCGGTTTAAGTAGTAGAAGTCCGGCTGATAAGTTTTGCAGGGCTTTTGTATGTGAAATGGAGCCTGATGTTTCTCTAATTCCTTTGAGGGAGCTTGGAGAAAGGGGGTTGCAGTGGAAACCTGTTCATGCGACACGAGGTTCTCTTCCTCGAGCCATGAAAATTCAGGTAGAGCAGCCTTTGGTGTCTGACATGGAGGATATTGGCTACAACAAGGGCACTTTTGCACCTAGGAATCCTAGGCAGTGCGGACTACCTGCAGGTTCGGTTTTCAACACGCGCAGTCATTGTAAGCATTCTCAGTCCATGGTAGCAACTTCCCTCTTATTCGCCTTGACGCCGAGGGAATTTTCACAAACCAGGAATATACCGAACCTGGGGACGGGGCAAATTAATGTTGTTGAATCTGGTAGTGAGTTAGGACCTGCTATTTCTGATGTTCGCGATAGCTGTGGGCAAAGTGTTTTTGCTGGAAACAACGAGTATCATGCTAGGTAAGCAGCAAGTGCAACTCCTACCGTGGAGTTTGTTTGCATGCTGGACCAAAAGCTCCTGGAGGAGCAAAATCCCGATCAAGTGATGCATGTGTTTTTCCCACAGGCCATCCGTATTCTAGTTGAGCAGTCTTTGGTTGTTGAGACGGAGGGAAAAGGTTGTTGGGGGGATGCTGAAGCAGCTAGGTTGCCTAGGGAGTACGGTTTGTCTGCAGGATCTATTTATAACACACGCAACAGATATCTTGACTCTATGGTTTTAGCAACAACTCCCAGGAATAGTTTTCACTGTATTCCAGCTGCTGATGTTATAAAGGAATTTGGATTTTCTCTTGTTGTTTTCCCTGCAAATGATGGTTTAAGAGCTGGAAATACCGTTTCTGGGTACCCTGGAATTCTCTATTGGGACATTAGTAATGTTGACAAAATTCTGCTTACTGGAAGGTCCGTTTTTACTCCAGAAATCTGGTATTTAGCCCAATTAAAAGTGGCCAAAAAGGTGATGTCAAATCTGTACAGGGAATTGTGGTTTGTGGAAGGACTATACACTTCTAGTCCGTTGATTGGAGCAGCTGTTGGGACTAAGTATGGGGAGCTGAAGGCAGAACTTATTAATACAGTCACTTTAAGAAATGTTGTAATTGTTACACAGCAGCCACCATATTCTCACCACGCCAAGACCGTGAGAGAAGGCACTTTGGAAGATTTTTCTTGCAGCAGCAATGACGCTTTAAATGCTGAGCATTCTCAAACAGTGGGGTTTTTGTCACAGGGGCTCTTTTATATTATGAAAACACACTTTTGGATGGGAACGATTTGGAAACAAGATTCACTTGGGCAGCAAGGCCGAAGTTTACCTTACCAACAAGGGGCTTCCAATCCACTTGCACTGGGCGTCTTAATTTACCCGAGTGTGTTGCTGATTTCCAATGAAGATGCAATGATGTCGAGGCCTCCACCGAAGCCGCCACCGGGTGCTGCTGTCCCAATGCACAGGCGAGCAAAGATTGAGTTGTTCCACCTTGAGAACAAGGTGGTTTTTAGGTGGGAGGGAATTGTTAGGAATATAGAGGACTGCCAGGTGTGGGTTGTAATTGGGATATTGTGCTGTCAGCAGTTGCCAGCTGTTGGCAGCTGTTATTGGCTGGGTTGTTTGTTAGTGGGTAAAGGGTTGGTGACAGCTGGAAATAGGCTGTTAGAGTTTGTTAGTTTGTTAGGGGGCAATATTGTAATTTGTAATAACATTGCCAGTTGTGGCAGTGGGCTGGAGGGCTAGTAAAATGACAGCAGGGGGTTGGGATGAGGACGAACTGATATTTGGGAGTTTTCCACAGCAGGCTGCTGTGTGGGCTGGTACGTTGGGACGTTCCAGAAGGAATCAGTGGAGTGGTCTTCCACAGGTTCCTCACTCTCTTCTCCTATATCTTTCTCTCCCATTTCTGCTGTATTTCTGCTGTATTTCTGCTGTGGGCTTAGCAATATAATTCTGTTTCACTTCCCGTTCTCTCCCTCTCATTTTTTACATAACATGGTTGGTGTGTGTTCATACTTGCATTGACGGCGCCTTGTTGGGTATGGACTTGGGGCCCATGCCGGCGGGGCACATTGGTAAACGGCCAGGTAATGACTTGGTACGGGAAGGACAGGTTTTTCTGCTCATGAATTAGGATTGTTCAAAGGCTGGATGCATGCATTGGGTGTGTGCGTGGTGGAAAAAGGATATGTCAAGTGGAATTGAATTGTTTTACTGCTTCTGTAAAACTGTGGATCTGCTAAACTGCTTTGATATCTCCTTACCCTGTTTTTACATAAAACTGTTAGTTAACTTGTTCTTGTCTTAGTGGCGTGCTTGGGAAGTCTCGGGGCTTGCCTACTGGTTGTCGTACTCACCCCCTGCATATGTACTTTGGTGCGTATGCAGATACTATTTTCCTTGATATAGGTAAGGGACAGATTTTGTACTTTTCTACCTGCATGTTTGATAAAAGTTGGAGCATGGAGGTCTTCTTGCAGTGGAGTCGGCATGGTGCCACTTTGGTACCTAGAATTTTTTCATGTCTTGAGTTTTCAAACCATGTTTATGTATTGATTTTTCCGCTGTCACGCTGATTATCGTCTCAATTATGTTTATGTCATGCATCATGTTATGTCATGTCATTGTGTTTGTTGCAGATTGGTTGTCTTCTTGAGGGCAAATCGTCCCCCATGGTTTGGTAAAGCCCTTGACATTTATCGTCAGTCATTGGTATCTTGGGGACGTCGCCTAAGGTTAGCATCACCCCCGCTTATTTTGGAATATTACACAAACCATTTAGTCCAACCAAAGTTCATTTAAATTAGAACTTACCACTTTTCAAGCATTCTATAACTACTGGGAAACTGCCAAGCCAACACACAACCCTATCAACCATTCAAACTCCATGCTCTCACATCACACATCATCACCATAGCCCCAATCACCACACAACTGCATCCGTCCCAGCCCATGCCAACCACAATCCAACCATCTCCCCGCAACAATCACACATCACAACCACCGCACATCAGCCCACATCGCATCTCATGTCAACCAACCATGGTTTCATCGCCCAACACATTCCGCCTCAAACCCGCTTACCACCATCACCAATAAAAGCTCCGCAAGGTCCACACATATCACGCAAAACGACGTAGCAAGCACATCAACACGGAAGAAATCCCAGCTTTCATGACACCACATTTCAGATTCAACAAAAAGGGCTTTCATCACTTGGCCAAAACGGCCAGCACCACGCCCACCACCCCGGCGTGGTGACCCTTTGGAAGACCAGAACACTTCCCTAGCCTCCGGAACACCTCCAAACGCCTCAGTGCCACCAAGCCCTGGAAAAACGTGAGGGGGGGGGGGTAGGAATCTGGGCCCTCACAGCAATCCCCAAAGACCTCACCACGGAGGTCAAACCGCAAGAGTTGAGGTCTATTTATGTACACTGTTGTTTGAAATGAACAGGAATTCAAATATAAGAAATGAGAACAATTTGCTAAAAAAATCGTTACACAAATTTAAAATAAAATTGTTCCTCTCAAACACCACAAATCTGGATCATATTATTTTGATCCAAATAATGAAATAAAAAATTATCCTAAATCTCTTTAAATATGTCATAATCCATAAATTGATAACTGATTCAACGCTCCATGGTATATTCCACAATAGTTGACATATTTTGGACCAAACAATTTTTCAAAAGTAAATTATTACCCCAACCATCTCATGGTCCTAAAGCACATCCAAACTATCTTAGACTATGAAAGATGGCTATTCTCAACAAATGAAATTGTAATTATTTCACACTGCAAGGGACATACACCTATCAAAAAGAAAAAAGTTCACAGATAACATCATTTAACAGGTGGCACAAACTCTGTTAAAACCTGAACAATAAATAAATTTAAATTTCAGAAGATGATTCAGATTGCAAGCAGAGTTACCTATTTGATTGCAACAGGCATGAAACAGACAAATAAAATTCCAATTAAGAGCAAGCAGATGTCACATAAGTACAAGACCAAGACTCCCGGTTTGACACCACTTACTGAAAACTGTTTATAGCACTTATCACTTAAGATAAACAGTCCAAAAAAATAAGTGTTGTTGGTCTGCTTTTAAAAAAGAAATTGCACTTCAATTCCAGATGAAAATTGCTTAAATAAGTGGTACAAAAAAAAACTTTTCCAATAAGCAATCTGGAAACACATAAACAGAAGCACTTATCATGCATAACAAGTGCTATAAGCAGTTTTGAGCAAGTGCTGTCAAACAGAGCCTAAAACTTACATTGTCAACAAAGACAGTACCGAAGTTGCCAACAATGTTGATAATGCCAAACAGCAGGCCACCGGAACTCAGCATTGTTAGGTAAGAACCATTGTAATTCCCATGAACTGGGCCACAAGATTGCCCATCATGAGAAAGTGGCTCTTCACACATTCTGGACTTGCTAGCAACTTGCAAAAGGCGTTGGTACACAATTCCTGGGCTTCCAAGCTCACTACTTGCCATGTAAACTAAGTACACGAAGATAACTAGCACCACATGCACTAAAACCAAATATGTGGGAAAATGATGTCAAGGACATTATTGTAACACGGGAGGACTGGCGTGTGCATGCCATGGGCTAGGTTCAGGCCAGCCGGATTTATTGATTTTTATTATGTTTCTTCATTTATAAAAAAAACAGGTTCAGATCCTGTCGGGCCAGCCCAATTGGGCAATCAGGCCCAGTCTGGCAGCCTGAGCCCAGCTTGGCCACTGTTCAGGCCAGGCCATCAGGCCAGTGGGCCAAATTTACAATCCTAGTCATACCTATTACAGAATGTATATAGCTTGCCAAGAAGGTAGCTTTTAGCCCTCCAGCTAGCGTGTAAACAATGACACCAAGTGGTATAAGGAAGCTTGCAGCATAAATGTTCACTCCAGTGAGAGCATTCACTACAGATGAACCCCCAAGAAGAAGCATGGCTGTCACAATGATGTTTGTCAAGAAGCAAAAAACGAGGAAGACAAGATGAGCTGCCACACCCCACCTGAAGTGAATGATTTCATTAAGTTCAATGAAATAAACCTCAAGCTCATGTAAAAATCGAGATAAAAGTTATAAACACAATGGAACATACCGTGCCCTCACAATTTCACATATGGTGTGAGCATGAGGGGCCTTTCTTTTGATCTCCACTGCCATTATGCCAAACAAAAGTACCTGTTCAAGTGATAATGATAATGATAATGATAGGTTAGATGTGAAAAATATTTTTTAAGTTTTAAGTGCAAAAAGTGTTTAATTAATTAATTTCAAACTATTCATTTCAGCATAATTTGGAGAACTTGTTTTTTTTTCAACTAGATTAATTTTCATGACTAATAAAACAATGTAGATATGCCACCCTTATTTTCCAAAAATTAGATAACCAACAAAACAAAATTTTCTAATTACTTCAAGTGTGTAGCATAAATCAAACAATAATTATATGTTTGGAAAAACGGAATGGAATAAATTTGAAAAGATATGTTCACTCATTCTCATCATCACTCCAAAGAAAATAAAAATAAAAAAATGTTAATGAGCATTTCTTTTTTACAGAAGTAAAAATGCTCACCCTTGCACTACAAAGATTTTTTTTCTGGTTGATATTCTCCAAAGCTTTTCACCAAGGCCTTTTAAGGTCCGTTCGATGGCACTTATTGAAAACTGCATATAGCACTTATCACTCACGCGAAAAAATAAGTGGTGTTTGCTCTATTTTTGGGATAAAAAACACTTAAATTTCAGAAAACCCACTTAAATAAGTGGCAGAAAAGCATTTTGTTCAATAAGCAATCTAGAAACACTTATACAGAAGCAATTGTCATAAGTGATAAAAACTATAAGCAGTTTTCAGTAAGTATTGTCAAATGGACCCTTAAATTATGATGCAAAATGCTTATTCCACTATGAACCGTGTCTCCCTTTTAAAATTCATTTCATTTTTGTTGTACCAAACAACACCAGGTTTACCTTGAGAAAATGAAAAATGAAAACCTTTTCCAGGAAAAAATGGATCCCAAGGTATTTAGAACTATAGAGAAAGGAATGGTAGGTTTAACATGCCTGGATAGTAGCCCCACTTGCATACCAAAAAGGACCGCTGATGCCATACTCCCAAGCAACATTGGCACTTTGCAAGATTGTAGCAGCCCAAGTCCACTTCAGATCACAAAATCTCCAAAATATAAATCAATTGAATCCAAATATCAATGAAATCAACCAGAAGAATGTGAAAAGATGGGCAGGTTACCTGAGAAACAATGACACTAGCAATAAGTCCAGTTTTTACATTTCTTCCTGCAGTATTAAACCACTCAGATGTGTGTTGAGAACCTATATATCGCTTCTCTAGCCACACCTGTGCCCACAAATGAAATCACAATCAGCGTGTTTAACATCTAAAAAAATCAAAGCCTACTTGAAACAAAAAAAAAAACAAAGCTAAAATTTGATTTGCATTGTGTGGACTCTTATGTTAAAATAAAATATGATGTCACGGAATGAATTTTAAAGGAAAAGGGTCGAATGTTGAAATAATTAATTTCCATGCAATTCTTATAATAAAAAGCTAAAAAATAAGAAATTATTATTATTCTTTATGAGAAGGTAGGAATTATCACATACATGTTAGGGCTTTCTAAGTCATAATAAGTGTAGAGGGTGAATTCTCCTTACCTCAATGTGAGGTGGGGACATTCTTTTATAGAAGAGTAAAAAAGATTAAATGGTGAGATAATCCGATGTGGGATTCGGAAATACCCATTATAATAAAACGGGGTTTAACACTCCCTCTCAAGCGAGACATGCCCAGCTTGGACCAAGAGTCCCACAAAAGAAAGACAACAGCGAATAAGACCATACACACACACTCCCCTCTGATACCATGTAGAGGGTGAATTCCTCTTACCTCAATGTGAGGTGGGGACATTCTTTTATAGATTAGTAAAAAGAATTACATGATGGGATAATCCAATGTGAGACTCGGAAATACCCATTATAATAAAACGGGGTTTAACAATAAGAAATGATGGGAGGATGTGATAAGACTTTTAGATGTGAATTACATTTGTAATCCATTCCTTTTCGGCTTTATTCATCCCATCATAGCAATATGTCCTTAATTGGCCAGACCATGCCATCATGTGTTGATTTTGAAGTGTCTAGGTGGTTGGATTCACTGAAAGGGAAGAAGGGTGAATCAATAAACCATTAAACTTTTCTCATTTTAGATTCTTTTACAAATCCTTCAAGTATAAAAACCCGACCATCTTCTTTTAATTGCTCTTACTTACCCGTGAAAATGAAAATAAACAATGTAAAGAACAGATAAGATTTTTACAAGGATTTCCATCAGTGTAAATGCTACATCCTTGGTATGAGTTGGATCTCGCCAAATTCACACGTGTTTTCTCTTAGCATCAAACAAATACATGAAGGTATAATAACTATTTTAAACCCTTTACAATAAAAGACTTTCGGCATGTTCTTCGTGTTCTCACATGATTACGATAAGAATTAAGAAATCAGATTAAAAAAAATCTTCCAGATTCCCAAATGTAGTTGCATAAAAAATGAATTTACTCTTCAATGTGATGAAAACTTCCTTCTTGGCTCAAAAGAGAAAAACAATTGTCCCCTCGAAAATCATTCATCACAATCTTCATGGATTTGTTAAGAT
Source organism: Viscum album (assembly GCA_963277665.1). Lineage (NCBI taxonomy): Eukaryota > Viridiplantae > Streptophyta > Magnoliopsida > Santalales > Viscaceae > Viscum > Viscum album. The sequence continues at coordinate 183,006,762 of OY728133.1, read as the reverse complement.
CCCCTTTATACCACTTGGTTTAGTTTAAAATGTAATCCAACAATTATCCCTTGAGATGCAGTCAATATCCACCTTTAAGGATCTCATAATTGTCTCTCCTGTTTTTTCATGCCCAAATCACATCACTAATAATTGGTAAGTTATCCAATTCTATTTTGGGTCAAGTCATGTGTCATTTAAATGAATCGCATGCTGTTCTAGATGCCCTGCAAGATTCCAGAACAAAACTCAGAAATTCAAACAGATCGTCTATTTGGATCGCTTGTGTTGTCCCGGAATGATGAGGAGTTTAACTCTGGTAGACAACTTCAAGGGGGGGTAAATTAAAAAAATTAATCAAAAAAACCCTTCGGAAAAAGTAAAGCGTGAAAGCATAAACGGACAGAAAATCAAGCTCAGGAATTGACAGGATAATGAGTGTCCGAGAAAAGACTTTCCAGATAAATGAACCTGTGTCTTTCGATTCTCTAAGTACAGTTAAAAACAAATATCTGAAATAAGAAAACAGTAAAAAATGCGGATTTTGAAAGAAACCCTGAAGGATGATAAGTGAATACTTGAGACTCACTCTCCGGACTTGGTTAAGCTATGGAAATAATATAGAACGAAGGTACACAGAGAGGCGTGGCAAAGTAAAATAGATAAACAAATTAAAACAAAGTCTGGAAGGACGGGACAGGGGAAATGTTAAAAGAGGTTCGGGATAAGCAATCCCTACTCCCCTATTTTATATATATAACAAGTTCCTATCCTGATTCAGGATAAGCAATCCCCTAATATATAAAACAAGTTCCTATCTCCGAAAACCTTTTCGCCTATAACCCAAAGCAGCAGGAGGATCCTATACCCAGATACGGACAAAACTGAGTATAAGCAGTGCCCACTTTCAGAGGACAAGTCCTTATACCCAGAACTTCTTCGGTCAGGAGATCTGCAAAAGGCAAGTCAGGACCATAATTGTTTATAGCGCACGACACAAAATGGCCATGATGACCCGTGGAGCTATGGCGCATGACGCATGGCACTGCACATGGAAATTTTATTTACGGCACAATATGATGTTTAAAAATAATAAATTAGGAAAATAACAAATAAAATAAAAACACACACATTATAACATGTTTAAAACAGAACATAAATAAAACAAAAAAAACATAAAATAAAAAGGAAAAAAACAAAATGGGGCAGGTCACAGTAGCTGGTCGTGGGGAGTGGAGGGAAATGAAGTCAGGTGTCGAGAAGAATGGGGTCAGCAACAAGCAGCCAAAGGAGAGATTAGGGAAAAATTAAAACAAACTTAGGTTCCTTGTTGAGGGGTTGTGCAGATCGGGCAAGAAGAAGAGAAGCACACAAATTAGGGAGGAAGAATATGAGTTTGGGGAATTATGGACGCATCGGACTGGGCAGGTTGAAAAAAAAATAAGCAAGTCTTAAAAAAATTGGGTGCCATGGAGCTTGTCAATGTCATCCGTGAAGATCTTTTGTGATGATTAACAAAGTTTTGTATTTATTGACAACTAATTTTTGTTTAAGAATGTTTTTGTAAAACAGGAAAAGAAGAGTTGCTAGAGGTTAAGAAAGTTTATTGTAGTATTAGATATTTTTAGATATTTTTAATATTCTTACCCCACATCGATATGGGTTATCTTTTGTACTCCTTGCCTCATCTATAAATAAAGCATCCTATCTCGTTGTGAGGTACGGTTTTTATTTCAACATGGTATCAGAGCCGGTTTAGCCCCTCTTCCCGTTGCCCCACCCTGCACGTTCGTGCCCCTTGCGCGACGTCTCCCTTCCGCTCTAAGCCGTTGCGCGACGACGGCTCCCTTCTGCCCCGAGCCCTTGCACGACGGCTCCCATCCGCCCTGAGCCCCTACGCGACGGCCCGTTCCCCGGCGCAACGGCCCATTCCGCCCCGTCCACACCCTCACCTTTTGTGTGACGGCCCCTCCCAACGCGACGCCTCCTGCGCGACGGCCCCCTGTGTGTCGGCACCTCCTTGTGCGACGACACCCCTCCCCGTGGCCCCACTGTGCGACACAACCCCCAACCCCGCACCCCTCTCCGTGCGATCGCCCCTCCCTGTGCGCCATCCCCACTAGTCCCCTGCTTCTCCCCTCTCCCTATGCGACGCCCCAAACTACACAGTCTCACTCCACCACTATCCATGATACTCCTATGACCTAATTGATACCTAGATGCTACGTCCATGCACTTTTAGCACATACTTTCTACCCGCTATGCACTTTCAGCGCCTTGTCCTTGGGTGACGTGCATCATTAGCACTCCACCGCCCTCTTGTGGTCTTCGGACCCATTTATGGCAATGTCGTCACCCTTGTCGGATACTATCACCACTTCCACGCGTCTTGTGGATGAACGTCTCGATTCATCCAATTTCATCATGTGGAAGAAGACTGTTATTGTCGCTTTGAAGGGCATGAGCTATTATTCTCATCTTGTTGCATCCTCTCCTGATCCAAAATATGTCATGTTCGGACAATGGGAACAGTGGGACAACAAGATCTTTTCTATGCTGCTTAACTCAATGGATCGCTCAGTTAAACATGTTGACAAGACTGTTAATACCTGCAAGGACTTTTGGATCGTTCTCATCTCTGATCTTTTTTAGCAGCTCCTCACTCTTCAATAGGGAACTCGCTTGATTCCCCCTTATTACAACGAGTGGAAGTCAATTGTCGATGAGATCAATGACTTGTGGACCATTCCACAGACTCCTGATGATGCCCGCAGTCAACGCAATCAGTTGTTCTTATTCTCCCTCCTGCATGGACTCAATGTCAAGTTCTCTATCACTGATACCGACATATTGGTAAGCCCCACTACATTACATCCCTCCTTGGTTTATAATTGTCTTATTTGTGTGAGTCGTCCTCCGTCGAAACTCAGCACCGACCTCTCTGATCGTGTTGCTATGGTCTCTCGCGGTCCCAACAGAGGCGGTAGTCATTCCGGAGGTCGTGGTCGACCTACTTCCCACAAACATTGCACGCATTGCGGCAAAAACTATCACACAATTAATACGTGTTGGCATCTGCATGGTCGTCCGGATGTTTCTCCAATTCCCAAATGTTGAGTGGATGATCGAATAAATGGTGGGCGCAGAATCATCCAGAGAACAACATAATGAGCAGTTCGGTGCCGAAGACCCAAGAACGAACGAAATTGAAAAGAACAGAAACTAAAATGCAGAAAAAAGAAAGAGGAACACGAGATTTACGTGCTTCGGTCCCCTTTGGGACCTACTGCACGGCAAGAACACCCCACACACGCACACATTTATTAATTCTCAAGGAAGAACAATTACAATTGAACTGATTCGCCCCAACAGATATGAGCAACAAGGATAACAAAATTTAGGGTTTCAATAAACCATAAGAAAGAAACGAAATACTCACAACGCCGGGCGCTAACTTGCCCGGCCGTCCTGTTCTCTTCAAGCGCCTGCCCAAATCTGGATCGAGTGGTTCTCAAGGGCTGACCGTCGGAGCGTTGAAGCCGAGCAGAAGCCGTGACGGAGCTCCACCAGCTGCGGTACACAGGCTGTGTGCCGCGGAGTCCGCTGCCGTTGAGATTACCCTTCACGGGTTCGAGCGCCAGGATCTGAGGACGTCGAAGGTGGCTGGCTGTGATCTCCGGGGGAATCGAGGCCGAAGGTGGTGCTCAAGATCGATACATATGTGAGTCGAAGCAGAGGCGATAAAACCTCCTGCAATCGACGGTTCGAAGAAACGGCCTGCTGTCCGAGAGCGTGCCACGAAGCCAAGGTGAAAACCAAAAGCCGCTGATGGGTTGAATATGTTCGGCCAGTGAGAACAGGTGGACGGCCCATGATGATTGGGCGGTGATGAAGATTGACGGCCATAATTCAAGGGACGGCTGCAACTGGATTGCCAACGTGGCAGTGGCTCAAGTGGGAGAAACAAAACAGAAGCATGCGGGATTTAAAAAAACTAGTGAGTCAGAATTAAAAATGAATTTAAATAAAAACAAAACAATAATGAATTAATTCATTAATTCACACCAAACAATCTCGATTTGCACATGCTGCTATAACTGCCCCAGTGCTTGCAGATAACCCTTGTCATACTATTGATCTCACTGAAGATGAGTATCGATATCTCCAGTCTCAACGTGTTGGTACTTCATCGAGTGCTACTATTGCTCGTGGCAATCCACCTGCTACTTATTTATCTCAGCGATCCATCTCATGGGTTCTTGACTTCGACGCCTCATAGCATATCACTGGGAATGCAGGTATTCTTCAATCTTATAGCTCAATTTCAACTGGAGGTATTATTACTGTGGCTGATGGTAAGACAGTACGGATTGCTGGTTATGAGAGTTGCTCGATTACACCTACTTTAACGCTCTTCGTGGTTGCTCTTGTTCCAAACCGTCCTTTTAATTTGCTATCTATTAGTAAACTTACAGCTGACTTACAATGCCAAGTCATCTTCTCACCTACTTCGGTTGCCTTTCAGGAGTCTTCGACGACTCGTGTAACACCCCCAATTTCAGATACTTGACCCTTATTTATGTATTTTAAGTATATATAATGTCTGGGTTAAGTTTCAAGAGGTTCAAAGGTGTTTTGGCATACTTTGAAGGATTTTCTGGAGGTGCACGGTTTGAGCACGATTAGTAAAAGTCGCGCAACACCTCCCAAGAAACTGTGCAACTGGACAGTGGGGTTTAGCATAGTTAGCAAATGATTTGTTTAACCATGCGAGCCAACCGTGCGAAGTGTGTTTGGAGGCAGTGGCTCGTGCACGGTTAGACGGTTTGCCTAACTATGCGCTTTAACCGTGCACCGTGAAAAATTAGATCCAAAAATTGTGGATCTCATTCGAATTACCTCCTTAATCCCTCTTTTTTTCCCTAAACATGTCATATCTTGAATTCTTCTCCCACCCAAGGTTGTGGAGACCATTCCTTTGGATCCGGGAGCGTTTCCTAAGCGAATCTAAGTGTGTTGGAGGCCCGAATTCGTCGGTAAGTGTTCGTTCTTCATTGTTTTCCTTAGTTTTCTTCTTCCCTCTCTTGGAATCATGGATTTAATCTGTTGCAGATAAATCCACGTTGTGTGATGCCAATCATGATGAGATATGATTGTTTTGGTTGAATGGAACAAGATCTAAGGTCGAATCATGAAGATCTAAGCCGGGTTTTTGGAGTTTTGTGTCGTTCTTCGTTTTCGCCTAAGTTTGAGAGGTAGGAGGCTTCACTCTCAACTCCTCTTGATTAGAACTTGAAGGCTTGGTTCAAGTTGATTGAATTGCTTGAAATTGATTATGAAATTGATGTGTGATTCTCGATGGAAAACCTCTTTAGTGACGGTTTTGTGAAATAGTGGGAATTGGATGGTTTTGTGGTAAACCTTGTGATGTTAATTTTAAAATGATGGTTTTAAAATTATGGCCTTTGGTTTTGCCTCATGGAAATTGTTTTCCAGAAATGTTTTCAATAAAAGAAATGTTTTATCGAAATGGCTTCGCATGGTTGGTTTGGCATGGCTTTTGGCTTACTTGGTTGGCATGTGTTCATTTGCATTGACGTGACCCTATGGATGAGGCGTGTGTCATTAAGGCATTTGGGAATGGTTGTCTTGTGACGACTTGGTAGATCGACGAGAGACTGCTCATGAGTAAGGAACTGTCACCTGGGCATGCATGTGTTGTTGTGTGAATATGTGGAACCATGTATTGGGTATGCCAAATGGATTTGGGAAATGGCTTTAAAGAAATGTTTGGTTGATTTCTTTGGAAACTGTTTGGTTTGGAAAACTTTTTTATGCTTTGATATAAACTGCATTAAATTACTTTAAACTGTTTTATATAAATGAGTTAACATGTTCTATCCTAGTGGCGCGAATTAGGAAATCATTGGGGAAAACCTGTAGAGTTTTAAACTCACCCCCTACTTGGGCACTTTGGTGCATTTGCAAATATTATCTATCAGGACACAGGTAAAGGCAAGGTACCTCAGTTCTTTAGTGATGCATCGTGATACCTTGGGCATGGCTTGTTGAGTTTGAGCTTGGAGCTGGTTGAGAGTTGCTGAGTTGGTGTCTTAGTTGTCTTTGAGTTTTGTTGGTTTTGGTTTCCGCTTTATACTCTGATATAGTTTCTGGTTTGGTTTGGTATTGGCTTGTATTTCGTACTCATGCATCATATAGAGGTTTGATTGTTTATGGTTATCTTGGTTTGGTTGTTTGTCTTTGTTAAGCCCAGTTTTATTATATTGGGTATTTTCGAGTCCCACATCGGAATACTCCACCATATATTCCATTTTACTCATCTATAAAAGAATGTCCCCACCTCACATTGAGGTAAGGGGAATTCGCCTCCTACACTCGTCTTCTACATGATATCAAAGGGAATTTCCCAATAATACCTTTTTTTCCCTCCCCTCCCTTCCACGGCACTCCTCCCTCCAGGCGGCCCTTCGTCCTTCCCGACGGAGCCCTCCTGCCCGAGGAAATCTCTCTCGCATGTGCGGCTCCTCCTGCGGCCCTACGTCCCGTCGGCCCCAGCACCTCTGCTGTAGCATCTCCCCCCGCATCCAACGCGGGTTCCCAACCTGACTTCGACGACGCACCTCCTGGCTTCGTGATCGGCCATTGCTCGCCCTCCCGCGGCTTCCTGGTCCCCGCCCGCTCACGCCCTCCTACAGCGTCGCCCGCCTCCAACGCCGCTCCTTACTTCGCGATCAGCCCTACCTGCCCTCCCGCAGCGCTCTCCGGGCTTCGTGATCGGCACCCGCCCGCCCTCCTGCAGTGCTCTCCCGGCTTCGCGACCGGCCCCCACCTTCCAACGGCCTCCCGGCTCCACAACCGGCCCCCACCTTCCGATCCCGCCCTCCAACAGGCTTCCCGACAGAGTCTCGGCCCTGCCTCCTCGGTACTCCTGGTCTCCGCCTCCTTCGTGCGGCGTCCTAGCCCGCCTTCACCGCGGCTCCCGGCCACCGCCCCTCCCGCGGCAATCTCCTGACCTCACCCGCTCGTCAGCCTCCCGATGGAAGCGGCCACCCGTCGCCCCTGTTGCGCACGACGTCGTCCCAACCGGCCGAGACCCACCCTCCCAAGGCCCTCCCTCTGTGCATCCCAGCTGCGGCCCTCCTTCCCGATCGTCGCGGCGCGACGAACCTCCGCCTTTCTCGCGGCACGTCCCGGACAGCTTCCAAAGAAGACAACCGGCACCGCTCTCCAGGTGAACCCCTCCCGCAACACTTTCCTCGACCAGCGTCCGACAATGCATCTCGGCCCTTCCCTCCTCAGCACTCCCGGCCCACTTCCCACGGTCTCCCGGACCCCGCCTCCCTCGCGGTTTCCCAACCCGCCTCTTGCGGCAACGTCCCGGCCTTCCCACACGGCAGCCCCACCCTTCATTCGTGCATCTGTACGTCCACCTGAGCAGTTGTCCCATCCTCCGTCATCGGCTCTACCACAAGGCGGTCCCCCTTCATCCAGTACCCGTTACAGAACGGCGCTCTCAACGAAGGAGGTTGCCTTAATACAATCTTATTGGACTGTTGTGTCACCGTCCTCTTCTCCGGCCCCCATTGCTCAGATTGGCAGCTCTACCGCCTGTGTATCTCATCGACCAACAACTTGGATGTTTGACTCTGGTGCGTCGGAACATCTCACAGGGGACTCCGGTATGTTTAATACCTATCATCCGTTCACTGGTGCCTCTACAATTATTGTTGTTAATGGATCAACAATCCCCATTACCGGATTTGGCACATGCCCCTTGACACCGTCTATTCACCTGGCTTCGATCGCACATGTTCCTCACAGTCCATTTAATCTTTATCTCCGTCAGCAAACTCACCGGAGACTTAAATTGTGTTGCTACTTTCACTTCCTCTGGTGTTGTTTTTCAAGAGCAGACGACGAATCGGGAAATTGGTTGAAGTCATCTTCGGAACGGGGTTTACATGTTCGATACCCCACCATCACTTGCTTGTTCATCCACCTCAGCTCGTGCCCTTGACCTACATTCCCGCCTTGGTCATCCGCCGGCTTCCGTCCTACATAAGTTTTGCCCCCAATTTAATCCCTGACTTTCCTTCCATTGTGAATCCTGCAAGTTTGCTAAACATCATCGGGTGACGTATGTTCCTCAACTGGAACCGCGTGCAGCAAGTCCTTTCAACCTTGTTCATTCCGATGTATGGAGTCCTTGCAGGGTTCCTAGCAAGTCCGAGTACAGTTATTATATATCCTTTATTGGTGACTACTCGCGCATGACGTGGCTTTACCTTCTTCGTGATCAGTCTGAAGTTTTTTCTACTTTTCAGACCTTTTATAATGAAATTCATACTCAATTCTCCACCTCCCTTAAATGTCTCCGCTCCGACAATGGATGAGAATATCTATCCACTTCCTTTCAGCAGTTTCTCAAGAATAATGGCATCATTTATCAGACATCTTGTTCCGATACACCTCAGCAGAATGGAGTGGTCGAGCGGAAACATCGTCATATTCTGGAGATTGTTCACGCCCTCCTATTCCACATAAAGGTCTCTCTCCTTTTATGGTATGATGTCATCATGACTGCTACCTACCTCTTAAACCGATTCCCCTCTTCTATCCTTCAGGGGAGACTCCTTTTCGGACTCTGTTCTCCTTTCTCCCTCCTCACTCACTTTCACTTCGTGTGTTTGGGTGTCTGTGTTATCTTCAGGACACTCGCATCAATCTCTCCAAACTTTCTCCCAAATCCTTTTGTTGCATTTTCCTCAAATATTCCCACACTCAGCGCGGATACCGGTGCTTCTCTCCCGACTTACGGCGATATATCATCTATGCTGATGTGTCGTATGTTGAGAGTTCTCCCTTCACTCTTCCCTCTCCCCTTCCTGACACTATCATCGATGATTGTCTTCCTCTCATCATTCACCCTCCTCTGGTGTCTCCCCCTGCTGATCACCGGTTTGGTACGGTCAACTTCCGTCGCTCATCGACTGTACCCCCCGTCCAAGTCGAGAAAACCATCGTCCCAGCTTCGTCTGATGCTCCTGCCCCAGCACCAGACGACTTGCCCATTGCACTTCGGAAAGGTACTCGTTCTTTCCAGAATATTCCTCTATACATCTTCATACAGAGGTTTGTCAGCTCTAGAGACAATATTTATTCCCCGCACGGTTGGCGATGCCAAATCTCACCTGGGGTGGATACAAGCGATGCGGGATGAACTGCAGGCTCTGGATGACAACCATACTTGGGATCTAGTCCCCCTTCCAGAAGGCAAACAGGCGGTCGGCTGCAAATGGATTTATACGGTCCATCTCAATGTCGATGGCACTCTCCATCACCTCAAAGCCCAACTTGTGGCGAAGAGCTTTGCTCGGACATATGGCATCGACTATTTTGAGACCTTCTCTCCGGTTGCTAAGATGGCATCAGTCCACTTATCCATCTCTCTGGCTGCTCATCATCACTGGCCGCTTCATCAACTGGATGTCAAGAATGTCTTTATCCATGGCTTTCTTGAAGAAGAAGTCTATCTACAACAGCCCCCCGAATTTCGTGCCTCAGGAGCCGACTCTCATGTCTGTCGACTTCGTCGCTCTCTCTATGATCTCAAGCAGTCTCCTCATGCTTGGTTTGGCCGCTTTAGCACCGTCATCACCGCATTTGGACTCTCTCGCAGTATGAAGGACCACACCATCTTCTACCGTACTACCTCCAACGACTGCATCCTACTGGTGGTATATGTTGATGATATCATCATCACCGGAAGCGACTCCACTGGAATCGCCCAACTCAAGGGGCATCTTCATCACCCATTCCACACCAAAGATCTCGGTCCTCTCACATACTTTCTTGGCATCGAGGTCTCCCGTTCTACAGACACCATCTTTCTCTGCCAAAGGAAATATGTCATGGATCTCTTGCAGGATGCAGATTTGAGTCAGACAACTGCAGTGGACACTCCTCTTGAGCCTGAGGAACCTTCTCTCTATGACGACACGACACCCTTTTCTCACCCAAAGAGCTACCGTCGTCTTGTGGACAAACTCAATTACCTCACTATGACACGACCGAACATTGTCTACATTGTTGGCAAAGTAAGCCAATTCATGGAGCATCCGACCAAATCTTAGTGGGATGTTGTCCTCCGCATTGCCAAGTACATCAAGAAAGACCCTACACGTGGTCTTCGGTACTCACATCACGCTCATATGAATGTTGAGGCCTTCTGTGATGCTGACTATGCCGGTTGCCTTGATACTCGCAAGTCTACTTCTAGATTTGTCATTTTCTTGGCAGGTAACCTCATCCCTTGGCGCAGCAAGAAGCAGACTGCCGTCTCCAGATCTAGTGCGGAGTCTGAATACCGTGTCATGGCCACGATCACTGTTGAGATCATCTGGCTTCGTCATCTCCTCCATGAGCTTGACTCCCACCGCAGACGTCTGCTCATATCTGGTGTGACAATCAGGCGGCCACGAAGATTGCTTTGAATCCCGTCTTTCATGAACGAACGAAGCATATTGAGGTGGACTGCCACTTTCTTCGCTATCATCTCGAGCAGAACCATATCAGTTTCAGCCACATTCCAACGGCAGATCAGCTTGTTGATATCTTCACAAAAGGCCTCCCGAGAGCTCGTCTGGACTCTCAATACCAAGCTGGGTATCCACAGTATCAGCAGTCCAGCTTGAGGGGGAGTGTGTATGGTCTTGTTCGCTGTCGTCTTTCTTTTGTGGGACTCTTGGTCCAAGCTCGGCATGTCCAGCTTGAGGGGGAGTGTTGAACCCAGTTTTATTATATTGGGTATTTTCGAGTCCCGCATCGGAATACTCCACCATGTATTCCATTTTACTCATCTATAAAAGAATGTCCTTACCTCACATTGAGGTAGGGAGAATTCGCCTCCTACACTCGTCTTCTACAGTCCTTAAAAGGGAAAATCGTCCCCTGATTGTTTATGAGCTCCTTTGCATTTATTGTCAACTTTTGGTATCTTGGGGATGTCACCTAAAACCTAATAGCGCACCTGTCACTTCTCAAACCAATGAGGAGGGGCGGGGTGTTACAACTCGGGTGTTTAGTAGCGGCCGACTTCAAGGTGGTGTGTACATGCTTAACTCGGTCCCGGCCCTCGCTTGTCCCGTCACCTCTGATCGTGTCCTGCGGCTTCATCATCGCATTAGTCATCCACCTGCACCCATTCGTCAGTCACTTTGTCCGGATCTGGACCATGTTTCTCCTTTTGATTGTGAATCCTGTCATTATGTCAAGCATCACCATGTCACCTATGTCCCCCGACCCGGGTGATTACTCATGCATCTAGTCCCTTTTATTTAGTTCATGTAGGACTCAGCCCTAGTCCATGTAAATTGGGTTATCGTTATTTTGTCACCTTAATCAATGATTTTTTGAGAATGACATGGGCCTATTTGTTAAAAACTCGTTCTGAAATTTTTACTGTGTTTCGCTCCTATTATCATGAAGTCCAAACTTAATTTTCCACTAAAATTCATTGTTTTCACTCTGACAATGGTCGTGGGTATTTTTCTGACCCGTTCCGATCCTTTCTGGATAACCATGGCATTCTCAATCAAACTTCTTGTCCCGATACACCTCAACAAAACGATGTTGCGGAATATAAGAATCACTATCTGTTAGAAGTTACTCATGCTCTTTTATTCCAAATGAAGGTTCCGACCATTTTTTGGGGCGATGTCATTCTCACCGCTCCATACCTTATTAACAAACTTCCCTCATCAGTTCTTCAAGGGGCACTCTCTTCCATTCTTTATTTCTAACCTCATCACCACATTCACTATCTATTTGCATCTTTGGTTGTGTATGCTATGTACATGATACTCATCCCTCCCTTTCCAAGTTTGATGCACGCGCCCCAAATGCATCTTTCTTGGTTATTCGTGAACTCAGCGCGGCTATCGCTGCTATTCCCCAAACTTGCGTCGTTGTGTCACATCTGTTGATGTTTCCGTCATCGAATCCTCCATCTTTTTTGTTCCATATTTCCCACCATCACTTGTTATTCGTGATTTAGCCATCACTTAAACCTATTTTCTTCATCCACCGCCACCAACGGTTCCTCCTGATGTCGTTGGATCCTGTTTTGGCCAAGTTTACTCTCGTCGCCCTTGCATACTTGTCACCGTAGAGACTGATGCTGCTACCATGCCCAATGACTCACCGGCCACTGGTCATCCATCACCGGAGTTACCTGTTACCCTTCGCAAAGGTAAACGCTCCTATCAGCAAAATCTCAGTTCATCAGCTTCTTATCAGGGATTATTTGTGGCTACCTCCCGCACTACTGCGACACTCGTTGCTCACTCAACACCGCGCATTGTTGCAAAGGCAAAATCTCATCCCGACTGGTTAAAGGCCATGCAGGATGAACTTCAGGCCTTGGAAATCAACCATACTTGGGATCTTGTCCATCTCCCTACGGATAAACAAGTTGCTGGTTGCAAATGGATCTATACCGTGCGCGTCAGCACCAATGGCTCTCTTAATCATCTCAAAGCCCGACTTGTTGCCAAAGGTTATGTGGAGACGTGTGACATTGATTACTTTGACACCTTCTCTCATGTGGCCAAGATAGCATCAGTCCTCTTATTTATCTCTTTTGTCACCTCTTATCACTGGCTTCTCCATCAACTGGATGTAAAGAGCGTTTTTATTCATGCCCGAATGGCCCGAAGGCCTTCATTATTGATTAAGAAGTTCATATGGAGCAACCATCGGGGTTTGTTGTTCAAGGGGATTCTTCCAAGGTTTGTCGCCTTCGTCGATCATTGTATGGCCTCAAGCAGTCACCACGTGCCTGGTTCAAGCGCTTTTGCACCATTGTGCTTAGCTTTAGCATGTGTCAAAGCATAAAGGATTTTTTGTCTTCTATCATTATTCTACAGCAGGCAGCATTCTTTTGATAGTCTATGTAGATGACATTGTCATTACTGACAGTGATGATGTTGGCATTGATCGATTCAAATCTTTCCTTCATCAAAATTTTCACACTAAGAATTTGGATCCACTACGATATTTTTTGGGGATTAAGGTCTCTAGATGCACCAAAGGAATTTTTCTATCTCAGAAAAGGTATGTTCTTGATCTTCTGCAGGATACTGGAATGACTCAAGCCGACTCGGTTGACTCACCCCTCGAACCTGAAAAAAAAAATAATACTAACAGTGAGATGTTTTCTTCACCCGACGGATACAGACGACTTGTTGGGAAGCTTAACTACTTGACGATGACTCGACCCGATATTGTTTGTGCAGTTAACAAAGTGAGTCAATTTATAGAATCCCCAACAAAAACGCAGTGGGAGGCTGTTCTTCGCATTGTTAGATATGTGAAGAAGAAACCGGGTTTAGATTTTCTATATTCTGATCATGGGCATACAGATATTGAAGCATTTTGTGATACAAATTATGTTGGATGTCTCTCTTCTAAGAGATCTACGTCTGGTTTTGCAGTATTTGTTGGAGGAAATTTGATCTCATGGTGAAGCAAGAAGTAGATGGTTATCTCACGATCAAGTGCGGAGTCGAAGTATCATGTCATGGCATATGTGACTGCAGAGATTATTTGGACACAACAAATTCTACAGGAATTCGGCTATACTGTCAAGAAACCGGCACAATCCGGTGTGACAATCAAACTGCTATCAAGATTGCCACAAATTCAGTCTTTCATGAGCGGACAAAGCATATTGAAGTTGATTGTCACTTCGTTAGAGAAAATTTTGAAAAGAAGATCACCTTTGGTCATGTTCGCACCTCTGATCAACTTTCAGATGTTCTCACAAAAGGGGTGTCTGGACCACGTGTCCAATTTTTGTGTAACAAGCTGGGCATGATAAATATATATGTCCCAGCTTGAGGAGTGTAGTATTAGAGATTTTTAGATATTTTTAATATTCTTGTCCCACATCGGTATGGGTTATCTTTTGTACTCCTTGTCTCATTTATAAATAAATCATCCTACCTCATTGTGAGGTACGATTTTCATTTCAACATTTATGATATAAAGTTGCTAGAGAAAAAAGAAATTAAGAAGTTTGTTGGTTCCGGGCGCAGCGGAAGCGTGTGGTGGTAGGCGGTATATTAAAATTTCTTTTAATATTGAATTTCTCGAAACCCCAAACGAGGATCTTGACGTCAAATTTATAATTAATTTATTTAATATCGAAAGAAACGAATACCTGATCTGAAAATTCTTTCTTTGATGTAGATGTCGATCGTCCGAAAAGACCCTTTCGAATTATCTTCCTTGCGCTGTGAGGATCCAATGATAGAATCTTTCTAGCGGTGATTCACACGTGCTCCTTTGATCTTCAAGCAACGTCAATCGATCTCCGGGTGTTAGCGCGGCGAATTGATTGTCATGCGTTTGTGTTGATCGCTCATCTTTCGGTCTTGAAGGAATCACTCTTGCGTTTCTCGTTCATGAGAGAGAGAATGAGAAGTCAGGAGAGAATTCATTATGCGCAACAATTCTCTAATTTTGATTTTTTGATGAAATACACAATAAACATAATGGTCTATTTATAGAGCTAGAGTTTAGGTTAAAATAATTATTTAATTGCATATCGGCCCTTAAATAATATAATAATCCTTAATAAACCTCATTCCACATAATAATAATATTATTATTATTATTTTGTGGCGCGCGTCAACTTGCGCAATAACAAATATTATTTAACCGGCTTGTTAATTAATATTTGTCCCAAGACTCGGTTTTGATCCGTTCAAACTCCTCTAATATTTATTAAACTCACGAATAAATATTTAATTTAAATATTTCATTCATCAATAAACATTTGCGATCGATAAAACGTAAATAAAATTATCCCTCGATCTTGAGAATAATATTTATTCGATTAATTAAATTCAAATAGAATTTAATCTAGATCATCGGAAACACTTAGTGTGTGGCCCTCTAAGATTATTTCTCGTTAACATTAGGCGAATTTGCCTAAAGTACATGATTACTGTCTAGCAACGGGTAGTCATCCAAGAGAAATAACTTAATGTCGCAACGACGACAACTACATACGAACACTCACTGTGTAATATAATCTTTTTGTCTCAAATAGGTATTTCCCTTCTTTCTTTCCGTTAAATTGGTGGTGCATCACATATGTGGAGGTCAAGTGATAATCTCAGAGGCTGTTTCTGTGGCAGGAGTTGGAGGTGAGCTGAGGGAATGTAACGACCCGAACTGTTATAAATAAAATTCTCATTTTGATTTAATTAAATGTCTTATTATGTAATATGGTTATAAAAACACATGCACTTCTTTGGTTTTACTATATCGGATTTAAAAAACCGTTAAGAATCATTATCATTGATAATAGCCACTGAACAGTGATCACATTATTAGTATAAATATAGGGTTTTAACAAATCCAATTGACACAGATAAAGGAAGTGATGGTCTCAACCAGTAGGATCGTACCCTATGAAGCCCATTTATCGGAGCTTCCGATGGAGATAGCATCTTTGGGCTTTGCCCTTGACCAAGCTCAAGGTGAGATCCAACAACTTAAGCATGAGCAAAACCGCTTACGAGAGAAGTTCAAGCTCATTAAGATCACAGCCCAAACCATGTTCTCTGAACTGCCCCATGAAAGTCTCTCAGTCGCGCATCTTACCCTTAGGGCGTTTGTTGGCGTATTAAAGGGATGTGTATCAAGACCCTAACAATATGAGTATGTACATTTTTTTGTATAGAATAATGAATATATTTTCATCCTATTATTGTTACTTTATAAATGATTTTTATTTTGATACAATAAAACAAAACTAGTATTTTTAGGTAATATTCAAATTCAATTAAGGAATTTATTTTGATGAATTAATGGATTTTTGAAATAAATAATATTTTAATAAAATATTATTATTAAATAATGTTTATTAAATATAAATGATCATATAATTTTTGCGAAGTCAAATGTAATTTTTATAAGATTTTGAAAATTGTTATTGTCAAAAAACCCAGTATTTCTCAATAAATGTTGATTCTTATTTTAAAAGTGAAAATACACATATTTAGAAAATTATTTAGATAAAATGAATATTATTTTTGAAATTAGAACGTCGAAATTATCCAACGGTGAATTTTTCATAATTTTCTGACAGTCGAATTTTCGGGTAAAAATTAAATACCGTATAAACATACGGTGTGTATTATGACATGATAATGACCCAAAAGTGATTTAATAAATACTATAAAAGTTCGGCCTTTGGCCTTATAAAATAATGAAAACCACACACATTTGGCAGAAACCATGGGCAAAAATCATGAAATGGTTTGTGGTTTTGGGTATTGTAGAATGATAGAGAGAGGTGACCCCAATACCCAAGATACCTCTTAAGAGAGGTCTTGGAGTTTATTTATAAGGAAATATAAAGATGACAAAACACTCACGTTCGATGTGGGACGCAGACTCCAACACTCCCCCTCAAGTTAGGTCTACCTAGCTTGGATGCATAACGAAAAACATACCAAAGCAAACAAGAAACACTGCAAACACTCCCCCTCAAGCTGGACATATCCAGCTTGATTACAAGACAAGACGAAACAAAAAGAAAATCATTCGCGCTCACAACTCCCCCTCGAGATGAAGAAGGTTAGATGAAACCGCTGAAAAAGATGTGTCAACGAAGGAATAACGCCCGTATGCACTACTCGTTGGTTGTGCTCCACCTGTTGCGCTCCCCGCCCATGGATGCTTAAGGAAAGATGATCATCATAGAACTTTCATGCTTCCTTGTTGAGGACGACCCTTGCTTCAAGATGCCGGATGAAACGGCGACCGACAAACGGCCTCAAAACAGCCAGGTGAAACAGCACCTGACTAGAGGACCCAAAAGGCAGGGTGATACGGTGCCCGACTTTGCGGACACAAAAGGTCGGGCGATACGGCGCCAGACTTTGCGGACCTAGATTACCGGGGTGAAACGGCGTCCGACTTTGCGGACCCTAAATTTTGATTGACACCAAAGGTATGAGGAACAACAGGGAGCAACGGAGAACCTGATAGAGGCAACTAATTCATTTTGCAGCATGTTGTGCGTGAGCAAAGAGCAGATCTGGAGAACCTTGTCAGAGAGGGGTGACGCCAGGGTCGTGCGCGACTGGATCAGGAAGGGGGCGTGCTGGAGGAACCAAATCCAGAACACCGAGATCCCCAGAATGTTCAGGGCACGATCCGGGACCCGACGGTTGGAGAAGAATCGGGATGAGACGGTGAACACCGGTATATGCTGCAAATCGAGATCGTACGAGAGAAGCGTGTTGGGCGAGCAAGGAGGCACCGGAGATGTTGTGGCACGGGAGAGGCGACGTCCACCTGGAGGGAGGGTGGCTCACCTGGGTTTGCTGAAGGCACGGGAGGAGGGCCAGCATGTAGGCGAACGCGCAGGAGGGACATGCGCAGGGAAAGGAGGGGTGAGGTTGTGCAGCACCCCGTGAGCGGGGAAGATGGCCATTGCACAGGGAAGTGGCACGCTGGAGATGCCCTCGCACGGGAGGGGTGCAGAATAGCAGGGGGTGGCGGGGAAGCGGGTCAACCAGAAGCCATCGTGCAGGCGCAGGGGTTGTCGCGCATCATGGGTCACCCGTAAGGAGGGTGGTGCACTGGAGGTGTGTCGTCGCACCGAGAACCACCGCCAGGCCATCGCGCAGGAGGGGAGGATTCGCTGGAGGTGTCGTCTGGGAGGGATGTGCGCCGGACGAAAAATGGCAGGGGCGACGCGCTGTCACGATGGCCTTTGGCCAAAGTGTCCCCCCCCCCCCGAGGGGGGAATTCTTAGGAAGGGTTTCTCTCAAAAAAAAGAGAGAAGGGAGGGTTTGAGATTAGACCCCCTTTGATATCATGTAGAATGATAGAGAGAGGTAACCTCAATATCCAAGATGCCTCTTTAAGAGAGGTCTTGGAGTTTATTTATAGGAAAATATAAAGATGACAAAACACTCACATCCGATGTGGGACACATACTTCAACAGTTATTTTATTAGAGTCTAAAACCTATGTTTAAGAAATATTAAAGAAATCTCCACTCTTTTCCAATATAAACTCACCCAAACTCTTATTTCTCTTCACTCAAAATCCTTGGAGCACGTCCTTACTCTATTCTCCCCTCTCTAGAGTCCTCCCAAGGCGCTCAAAAGCTCTCAAGAAGCCCCTATCAAGCATTTGGAGTCAGACACTCAAGTAAGGGATCCTCACCTTCTCTTCTTTATTCAAGTTTCTTTATCATCTTGTGCCTTATATTTCTAATTCATAATGTAGGGATATGACTTTTCATGTCCCTATTACTGCCCATTTTATGTTCAAATGATGAGACACCCATTTCGCTCTCA
Source organism: Viscum album (assembly GCA_963277665.1). Taxonomy (NCBI): domain Eukaryota; kingdom Viridiplantae; phylum Streptophyta; class Magnoliopsida; order Santalales; family Viscaceae; genus Viscum; species Viscum album. The sequence goes on along the minus strand of OY728133.1, from coordinate 182,988,376 downwards.
TCATCCCATTTTATGATTTTTTATATGACGTCGTTATACTGCCAAAATTTCACCGCGGTTTTCCATTCCAAAACAATTGTGTAGTGAATACCAAACTCATTTCCTATAAAGGGTATTCGCCTTCATACACTTATATTTCTTTGACTTGGGACTTACATGTATGTATTTCACACTTCTTGATCGTGGAATAAAATATGATGATGAATGAATTCATGTTGTATGATCTATGTTGCACACTTAAGCATGAGAATGAAATGAACGTGACGGGTGCGCCCGGAATTATATAGCGTTTCAATGAATTGGGTAATGTTTAGTCTCATGAGACGCATGTTGGGACAAGGAATGAACCTGATTCCTTTATGGGACTTTGTCCATCATGATGTCTTGGCAATTAACCTTGACCTATGTTTATGATGCAGCGTTTTAAGTTGTCACATTTCTCATGTTTCTTTTATGATTATCATGTTATATCATATCTCATTGTTCATGTTTATGATTATCACTCCTTTTATTCTTCATTGGTATGTCTATTGTCCAACATGTATTACCTTATTCATGTTATGCCACGTATATTTCCCTTACTGGACTTTATAACTCACCCTTTTCTTATGTATGTCATCAGGTTATCTCATGCCTCATGCAGTTTTAAGTACGAGTATGTTAAGAAAGTTTTCAATAAAGATGTTTTTTATTGTTTTAAATTGTTATGTAATGTAGCTAATTCCCAAAGACACTAGACTTCTCGATCTTCCGGGTTGTATTATGTGTAATCTTATGTAATAAATCATGAATTAATGTGTAATAAAGAGAAGGGTTATTATAGGAAATTTCTATGTTTTATATATGTTGTATTTTACTGGCTTGTTTTTGCTTATTTGGTTTGGCACAGACTTCCAACTTACAGACGGGTCATACCGAAATTTTAGTAGAATTTATGTTGCTTATTTAATTTACTTTATGGGCGAAATTGTTCTCACTAACTCTTATTTGATGCCTTTGGTGTTTGTCGCCACCCCGAGGCAATCGGGAATGCGTGTCAGGGATGTCGCGGGCCGGCTCAGGTGTCCGACGGAAGGACGACCCGGGTTGGTTCATGCCAGGTGGCCCGGGATGAAGGACATAGTGAAGTTTGTTTCAAGATGATTCACCTGTTAGCAGGTGAAGGCCGTGCACCAACAACCAGCTGTTCATCTTCAGTCATTACCCATCCCCAAGTAGAAGTGGGATGACGTGACGATGGACTTCATGAGAAGATTGTCAAGGTCGTCTCATGGCAGTGATGCGATATGGGTTATCGTGGACCGGTTGACGAAGGCCGTGCATTTTATACAAATCTAGGAGACCTTTTTCGTCAACGAGGGTGCCTAAGAGCAACATTTTCGATCAAGATGTTTGTTTTACATCACGCTTTTGGCAAGGGCTGCAGAAGGCCCTTGATACGCAGGTGCAGTTGAGCATTGTCTACCATCCTCAAACCGATGGGTAGTCAGAGCGTACCATCCGACTGTTGAAAGGCATGTTGCTAGCATGTGTCCTTGATTTCAGCAGTTCATGGGAGAACCATATTGCACTTAGAGTTCGCATATAACAACAATTATCGGACATCAATTCATATGCCACCTTTTGAGGCATTGAACGATAGACCATGTTAGTCGTCTCTGCATTGGTTAGAGGTAGGGGAGTTGGCGATTATCGGGTCGAGTCTCGTGCAAGAGACGTCGAAGCATATTCGGCATATCAGGAAGTGGTTAGCTGCCGCTCTGAGCAGGCGTAGATCTTATGTTGACTAGCGATGTCATCCTCTGAAGTTTGTGGTGGGCGATCGGGTATTGTTGCGAGTGTTGCCATGGTTGGGACACAGACGCAGTCGGGGGCAGAGGAAGTTGGCACCCAGGTTCGCGGGGTCGTTTGTGGTTGACAAGAGGATCGGTATTGTGGCGTAACGATTAGCGCTTCTTTAGAGATACAATGTTATACACGATGTCTTTCATGTATCTGAACTTCGAAAATATCATCCTGACCCTCATCACTTGATCAGCGTTGCTGAGGTCGAGCTCGAGTCGGATGCATCATTCGAGGAACGACCGATTCGTATAGTGGATCGAAGCGAGAAGGTTGTACGCGGGGTGACAGTCCCTCTGGTGCGGGTGCAGTGGCAACACGGACGTATCCAGGAGAAGACTTGGGAGCGAGAGTCCGATATGCAAGTGCAGTGGCCGGAACTTTTCGCTGATGAGGCTCGATGACGCTCGACGGTGCAGCTTAGGGACAAATTGTTATATAGAGAGAAGGTTATAACACCCCGCATGTCACGACCCGTCCCCCGGGGCCCGTATCGTGACTACCCCAAGCCCGTCTTCCATAGGCCAGGGGCTGGCGACTAGCACCAAAAGCGTAAATCCCTAAACAGGGAAGGCATTGCCTTGAACAGTAAGCAAACACAACAGAGTACGCAACTTGAAGTAAAACTGAATACAAAAGAGTGTGCTGAAAGTAAAGGGGCCGGAAATACAAGCCCAACTGTAAAGTACAATACAACTGAAATGCTAATACAACTGAAGAAAAGAAGTAAAGCAGCTACTGGGTCGTCCTCCGGGGTTCCTACCTGAAGGGTAGGAAAAGATGGCCTCCTCAGCACTCCACGTCCGTCCGTCCGCACCGTGTACGTCTCGCCAAATGGTCCACCTCCAGGTACCGTCCAGCTCTACAACTCTCTACCTCGATCAACGTTGTTCGTCGTCTGCAACCAACACAACGAGGTGCGGGCATAGCCCGTGCAGGGGTGAGTATAACGATACTCAATAGGGACCCCGAGACCCTCAAGATCTCACAAAATCCAACAAAGATAAACCACAAAGTATGGATTCAACGGATAACCATTACTTAGGAATATGCCCATACATATACCGAAGTTATCTAGTAACACATCTCAATCGTGAGGTAAACAAAAAAGTCATTGACTCAGCTCAAACCAGGATTTTAATTATCGAAACCACGGCTGCTGGAGAACTCCTCTTCTGTCGAGAACAGTGGGTCAGTCGCGACACCAAGGCGCTTCTCACTAACCTTGGACTGCTGAGGTACACCAGACGCTCCTCCACTGTGGGTCTGCCGCCAAATACCAAGCGCTCCCCCTAATAGCCTGCAGAGGTACTCCTGTCGAGTACCGCGGGTCTGCCGCAAAAATACCAGACGCTCCTCCGCTGTGGGTCTGCCGCCAAATACCAAGCGCTCCCCCTAATAGCCTGCAGAGGTACTCCTGTCGAGTATTGCGGGTCTGCCGCCAAATATCAGGCTCTCCTCCGCCATGGGTCTGCCGCAAAATATCAAGCGCTCCCCACTGGGCTAGTCGAATCACTCCGAGTCAAATCGGTCAATCAGTCGTCAGGTCTGTCAGCTACTAGGTCTCTGCACTCTGTCCGCTCGTCACTGGAAGGATCCGCTCCACGAGCTACTGGGCAATACTCCAACTGTCGCGAAGTGACACAAAGAAGTATCTCAAAGGTCCGCCACGTCATAGGGGTCTCAACGCAACAGGCGGCGCGTCAATCGGACGCCCGATCTGTGAGTTATTAGCCTTTTAGTCTCAGGGCCCCGGTTGGTTTCGTGTACGAACCAACCTGACCGTATCTCAACTATACCCCGAACTCCCGTGGGGTATTCTCAAAGGGACGGCTTCGATCCAAGAATATCGACGCCGCTGGCGGTTCGTCAAACGGACGCCCGTAGAACAAGATATGGGCGAAAAGGTGTAATCAGGCTATGGCGGGTCCGGGTCCGGTCCGACCCAGTTGGCCCGACCCGGCCCGACCCTGTCCGAACGGGGGTCTGACTCGGTCCGCGGGTCCAACCCGATCTGAGGAAAACGGCCCGACCGAGGGCGGCCCGGCTGGCCAGGGGGGGTGCGGCGAACCCCTAGTTTCCGGAGGAACCGACGAACGCGCCGGTTCGGTGAACCGCGAGATCCGAGGGGTCCCGCCTGTAGCGCGCAACGGCTCAGTCAGCCGCCCTGGTTCCTCTACCGCAGGGCGACGGCGCCGCGGTCCTGCTGGCCTCCACACGGCGCGACGGCGTCACGGCCTCCCGCTCTTCCGCGCGGCGCGACGGCGCCGCACTCGCCGTCCGACCGTCGCGGCCCTCTTGGCCACGGCTCTTCCTTCCGGCACGATGCGACGCCACCGCGCCCCTCCGGCATCGCCGAGGCCCGCCTGGCCGCGGGTCGATTCTCTACGCAGCACGGCGGTGCCGCGCCCTTGTGGCGACCCAGCGGCCTTGCGTCGTCGGCTTCTTCGCAGCCGGCTCGTTGTCGGTCGCCGCGTGTACCGCCTCCGTCGTCATCAAACAAGAACAAACAAAAGGGGAGGGTCAGGTCGTGTTTGTGCGCTCCGAGCCCTCGTCATTGCGAACCATAATCCAGAAATTCGAACGACGAAGAACGGAGGTTTATACCTTATATATAAATTAACTCAAATCCCCCTACCTCAATTGTCGCTCGTTGGCGGCGGAAGGAGGTGACGTCGTCGTTGGTGACGTTCTTCGCAGGCGGCGTCTTCTCCTTTGATGCAGATGAAGTTCGCTGGAGATGCCGTGGGCGTCGCTTCCCTTTCTTGCCCCGGTTGAAGAAGGAAGAAGATGCGACGGTTCTTCGTGTCCTTCGTTGAGAGGATGTTCTCTCAATTCTTCCAAGGCTTCACCAGAGAATTATGCCAACCAAAATAAAGTAATAGCATAACCTTTATTTTAAATGGTTGGCATGAATTCAAATGGATTCAAATAATTAATTAATGAACCATTAATTAATTTATGTGGAGTGGCACACTTATGAGGGAAGGTGAAGAGGCTCCCCCACTTAATTGGGGGTTCCAAGGGGTTAAAGGGGGTTAGAGGAGTTTAAGAGCTCGGGTGGGCCCCACCTAATAACATCCTCCCAAGGGAGGTTATGCCCGGGTGGGCCCCACCACCATAACCTCCCATGGGAGGTTAGGGTGTGGTGGCCCCCACCTCCAACCTCCCCTTGGAGGTTTTCAGCCACCAAAATAAAAATAAAGTTAATACTTTATTTTTATTCAATTTAATTAAAAACCCCAAAAAACTATCTTCCACTCTCGTTAAAACGCAACTGCGGTGAAGATCTCATTAAGCAATCACCGACGTTGCGAGTTCAACGGTGCCCTCGGATTTCAGTTCCGAGCACCGGTTCAAAATTTATAAAATCCCGTACGTACATTTACTGAACGTACCCGAACAAAACTTCAGAAATTGATTCCGGACACACCGGGCCTCAGAATCAAGCGCCGTCAGAAACTGCGGACTCGTAAAATTCCCATGTATTTAAGGGAAAAAAATTCACGGAATTTTCGGGTCTTTACATTCTCCTCACCTTAGGGCTTTACGTCCCCGTAAGCTACAACTCGAACTAAGGGAACAAATGGGGGTACTGAGCACGCATCTGAGCCTCCCGCTCTCATGTGCTCTCCAGGAGGTTCTCGTGCTGTCAGCGAACGCGCACTAGAGGTATCAACCGTCTACGCAGGACCCGCTCCTGTCGATCCTCGATCTCCACCGAGACCTCCGTGAAAGTCGCCCCGTCATCGATATCCAGCTCTCCATGGTTGATGATGTGGGACGGGTCGTGCACGTATCTCCTCAGCTGAGATACGTGGAAGACGTCATGCACCCGATGCAGCTGAGGTGAGCTAAGCGGTAAGTCACCTCGCCTACTCTGCTGAGGACCTGGAAAGGTCCGATGAATCGCGGAGATAACTTGTCGCCTCGGCCAAATCTCTGTAAACCTCGTCGAGGTGAGACCCGTAGGGAGACGTGGTCGCCATCCTCGAACTTCAGAGGTCTCCGTCTCCTGTCAGCATACGACTACTGTCTGCTCTGTGCAATCTTCATCCGCTCCTGGATGATCTGCACCTTCTCCGTCATAGCCTGTACCATCTCTAGTCCCACCATTGCTGACTCCCCAGGGTCTGTTCAGCACAGTGGTGATTTGCAGGGTCGACCATACAAGGCCTCAAAAGGTGTCATACCGATGGTGGAGTGATAGCTGTTGTTGAAGGTCTTGGTACATCTTCACCACCCCTGGATGTACTGCTAGAGGGGAAGTGTGGAACTCCCTCAACACTTCCTCCTGAAGTGCAACTGGTACCATAGTACGTCCTCTGAAGAGGATGACGTGCTCCCCACCTTCAGAAAATCAATCAGGTGTCTGCCCTGTGGATATCTGAGCACGTCGCGTCTCGCAGTCAGCATCCCCATGGTGCGCCTCCCTAACTCGCCGAGGAAGTGGAGGAGTGATTGTGAGAGACTGTAGAAAGGCTGCTCCATCTCTATCCACAAAGGATAACTGCAACGCAGCCAGCTGCTTCATCGCCTCTTCTAGCAGTTGAATACCAGTCCTCCTGCTGAGCGCATCCGCAACAACGTTCCCCTTCCTATGAGTATAGACTACCTCGAAGTCATAGTCCTGAAGGAACTCAAGTCATCGTCGTTGTCTCAGGTTCAGGTCCTTCTGAGAGAAGATATACCTGAGACTCTTGTGATCGGAGTACATGGTAAAACGTTCACCCATCAGATAGTGCTGCCACATCTTCAAGGCGAAAACCACTGCTGCTATCTCCAGGTCATGGGTAGCGTAGTTCTGCTCATGTTGTCTCAGCTGCCGTGAACCATACGCGATCACAACTCGCTCCTGCATCAGGACCCACCCGAGTCTGGTCCCTGATGCATCGCGGTAAACTACGTACCCTACGCCCTCCTCTGGAAGCCTCAAGATGGGAGCACTAGTCAGCCTCTGCCTCAACTCCTGAAAGCTCTGCTGGTATCTTTCCGACCACACGAAGGGTTGCCCCTTTTTCGTCAAGGTTGATAGTGGTGCTGCAAATCTGGAGAAGTCTGGAACGAACTTTCGGTAGTATCCAGCCAAAGCAGATGTCCCTCCCCCCTTTGGGGGGGTAATCCTGGAAACATCTTTTGAAAAGATGTCCCCATGTTTTGTCACTCCTATTTGGAACTGAAAACTCAGAACTCCTGCTGCCACGAGGGTAAGGCTGGCTGATTCAAGAGTGATCGGTTGCACCCTCCTATGCATGAGTTTTACATGTGCTGCCTGGGTTTCCTTTTTTTTCGCCGACTAAGGAAAACCTCATCCCAACGTTGTAGATAAACCACAACCTTTTTGCCTAATACAGTCAATTTGTGTATGAACTGTGGTTGCCCAGTCCATACTCAAACTAACGTCGTAAGGCCTCGACGCTGCCACCAAGAGGTTCCAACCGAAACTCTCGCCTCGAGGGTCAGATCACACCGTCAGCGTAAGTATGATTATCGAGTCTTCTCCCACAGGTATCTCTAGACGTGAGGTTCAAGTCAACGGTTTAACCGGAAACTCTAGGTCTGGGACAAGATTCATGGAAGGAAGGAATGATTAGTACCTATGTCTATTGATACGGCAGCTAGTAGTAGACACAGACCGTACCTCAAATCATTCTTAGAGCTCTTGGGTCACACTCTTTGACCGCATGCAGCTACTCTCTTCCCCTGCCCTCCAGCTCCCTGAGCCTGGCGGGGACTACAAAGGCAGGTGGTTGTAACATGTCGAAATATACACAACCTCATGTTGCTCTCCTAGCTCTGCTTCCATGTCTGTCGCCCTGCAGATTTATCTGTCCATGTCACATCCTCTTCCCGAAACTTCTTGCACGCCCAAGTCTCTGAGACTGGCACCAGTTTCCTGCTCTCCCACTGCTAACATTCATTGGTTGTATCTGATCAGCCAAAGAATATTCAACCACAAAGGTTCTCTCTAGCACCCTAACATGAGTAGGAATGCATAGAGGAAAAGTGTTGGCTCGATTGTTCTTAAACACACCTCGCTCAGAAGTCCGAGCCCTGAAGCACTGATCGCATCGTATTCATCGAGTACCAGGAATGGTCGGTACGCCTTGATGAATACTCAACTACCGACATGTCGTCCTGCCGAAACTGTAGAAGCTGAAGGGAACTCTCAGCCACCTCCTCAAGCCAGTCCTCAGCCGCCTGTGAGTCGGGCTCGCCTCGGAACTTGAGGGGTATCTGATGCTGAAACACATGTAAGGCACTAAGCCTACAAGTGTCCTCTACCGGTACCGTCGGTAGTGTCTGCAGACCAACGGGCAGTGATATAGTTGACACACTGCCCGAAGGTACCCTCTCGGAAAATGGTCCACATACCGAAACCTCATCACTGTGTGGACCATCCTCATGGTCACGCACTGGAAAAGACTAGTAGCTAAGATCAACATCTGCTCTACTAGTGTCTCAACTAGGCGGAAAACTCCAGTAATCGCCTCCATCCAGTCCTCTGCTGCCTGGGAATCTATCTCGCCTCGAAACCTCGGAGGTCTCTGCCGCTGGAACTCGTGCAACGCGCTCAGTCGACGTGCATCGTCCTCCAATGCGGCTGGTGGCATCTACTGCCCAACGGGTGGTGGTACCGCTGGTGCCTCAACTGGAAAGGGGTCCTGCAGTGAGGCCTCGTCGCTCGGCGGGCTGTCGGTGCATACAACTCTCGGGGCTCTAACTGGTCGTCCGCGGGGAGGAATCCTGAAAGAAACAGATGCGACACGGTCAAACGATTATACCTGGTGAGCTAACCTGGTTGAGCTGACTTAAAGAAAAACTTTTGAAACACACACGCAATCAGTGTTTTCGTGCGCTAAGTCGAAAATCAGTAGTCAGGGTCCTGGTGTACGGATACGTCGGTCGCCGCACCAACACTGGACTCCCTGAACTGAAAACCACACTCGGTACCCTTAACACTATTGCTTCACAAAAAAGAAATATCAGAGTCCTAAGTTCTATGATAGAACCGACTCCTCTGATACCAATTTATCACGACCCGTCCCCCGGGGCCCGTATCGTGACTACCCCAAATCCACCTTCCATAGGGGCTGGCGACTAGCACCAAAGGCGTAAATCCCTAAACAGGGAAGACATTGCCTTTAACAGTAAACAAACACAACAGAGTACGCAACTGGAAGTAAAACACTAAGTAAAACTGAATACAAAAGAGTGTGCTGAAAGTAAAGGGGCCGGAAATACAAGCCCAACCGTAAAGTACAATACAACTGAAATGCTAATACAACTGAAGAAAAGAAGTAAATCAGCTACCGGGTCGTCCTCCGGGGTTCCTACCTGAAGGGTAGGAAAAGATGGCCTCCTCAGCACTTCACGTCCGTCCGTCCGCACCGTGTACGTCTCGCCAAGTGGTCCACCTCCGGGTACCGTCCAGCTCTACAACTCTCTACCTCGATCAGCGTTGTCCGTCGTCTGCAACCAACACAACGAGGTGCGGGCATAGCCCGTGCAGGGGTGAGTATAACGATACTTAGTAGGGACCCCGAGACCCTCAAGGTCTCACAAAATCCAACAAGGATAAACCACAAAGTATAGATTCAACGGATAACCATTACTTAGGTATATGCCCATACATATACCTAAGTTATCTAGTAACACATCTCAATCGTGAGGTAAACACAAAAGTCATTGACTCACCACAAACCAGGATTTTCATTATCGAAACCACGGCTGCTGGAGAACTCTTCCTCTGTCGAGAACAGTGGGTCTGTCGTGACACCAAGGCGCTTCTCACTAACCTTGGACTGCTGAGGTACTCCTTCTGTCGAGTACCGCGGGTCTGCCGCCAAATACTAGGCGCTCCTCCGCTATGGGTCTGCAGAGGTACTCCTCCTGTCGAGTACCGCGGGTCTGCCGCCAAATATCAGGCGCTCCTCCGCCATGGGTCTGCCGCCAAATATCAGGCGCTCCCCACCGGGCTAGTCGAATCACTCCGAGTCAAATCGGTCAAGTAGTCGTCAGGTTTGTCAGCTACTAGGTCTTTGCACTCTGTCTGCTCGTCACTGGAAGGATCCGCTCCACGAGCTACTGGGCAATACTCCAACTGTCGCGAAGTGTCACGAAGAAGTATCTCAAAGGTCTGCCACGTCATAGAGGTCTCAACGCAACAGGCGGCGCGTCAATCGGACGTCCGATCTGTGAGTTATTAGCCTTTTAGTCCCGGGGCCCCGGTTGGTTTTGTGTACGAACCAACCTAACCGTATCTCAACTATACCCCGAACTCCCGTGGGGTATTCTCAAAGGGACGGCCTCGATCCAAGAATATCGGCGTCGCTGACGGTTCGTCAAACGGACGCCCGTAGCCCAAGATATGGGCGAAAAGGTGTAATTGGACTATGGCGGGTCGGGTCGGGTCGGACCTACTCGGACCGGCCCGGCCCTGTCCGAACCGGGGTCTGACTCGGTCCGCGGGTCCGACCCGGTCTGAGGAAAACGGCCCGACCCGAAGGGGCAGCCCGGCTGGCCGCCCGCGTGGCCCGGCTGGCCATGCCGCGGGGGGGGGGGGGGGCGAACCCCTAGTTTCCGGAGGAACCGGCGCTAGGCGCCGGTTCAGTGAACCGCGGGACCCGAGGGGTCCCGCCAGTAGCGCGCACCAGAGGCCGGCTCAGCCGGCCGCCCTGGTTCCTCTACCGCGGCGCGACGGCGCTGCGGTCCTGCTGGCCTACACGCGGCATGACGGCGCCACGCCTCCTCTGCCGCGGCCCAGCCTGGTCACGGCCTCCCGCTCTTCCGCGCGGCGCGACAGCGCCGCGCTCGTCGTCCGACCGCCGCGGCCCTCCTTGCCACAGCTCTTCCTTCCGGCGCGTTGCGACGACACCGCGCCCCTCCAGCACCACTGCGGCCCGCCTGGTCGCGGCTCGATTCTCTACGCGGCACGGCGGTGCCGCGCCCTTCTAGCGACCCGGCGGCCTTACGCCGCCGGCTTCTTCGCGGTCGGCTCGTTGTCGGTCGTCACATGTACCGCCCCCGTCATCATCAAACAAGAACAAACAAAAGGGGAGGGTCGGGCCGTGTTCGTGCGGTCAGAGCCCTCCTCGTCATGGCGAACCATAATCCAGAAATTCGAACGATGAAGAACGGAGGTTTATACTCATATATAAATTAACTAAAATCCCCCTACCTCAATTGTCACTCGTTGGCTGCGGAAGGAGGTGACGTCGTCTTTGGTGACGTTCTTCGCGGGCGGCGTCTTATCCTTTGACGCGGATGAAGTTCGCTGGAGATGTCGTGGGCGTTGTTCGTGGGCGTCGCTTTCCTTTCTTGCCCCGGTTGAAGAAGAAAGAAGATGCGACGGTTCTTCATGTCCTTCGTTGAGAGGATGTTCCCTCAATTCTTCCAAGGTTTCACCAAAGAATTATGCCAACCAAAATAAAGTAATAGCATAACCTTTATTTTAAATGGTTGGCATGAATTCAAATGGATTCAAATAATTAATTAATGAACCATTAATTAATTTATGTGGGGTGGCACACTTATGAGGGAAGGTGAAGAGGATCCCCCACTTAATTGGGGGTTCCAAGGGGTTAAAGGGGGTTAGAGGAGTTTAAGAGCTTGGGTGGGCTCCACCTAATAACATCCTCCCAAGGGAGGTTATGCTCGGGTGGGCCCCACCACCATAACCTGCCATGGGAGGTTAGGGTGTGGTGGCCCCCACCTCCAACCTCCCCTTGGAGGTTTTCAGCCACCAAAATAAAAATAAAGTTGATACTTTATTTTTATTCAATTTAATTAAAAACCCCAAAAAACTACCTTCCACTCTCGTTAAAACGCAACTGCGGTGAAGATCTCACTAAGCAATCACCGACGTTGCGAGTTCAACGGTGCCCTCAGATTTCAGTTCCGAGCACCGGTTCAAAAGTTATAAAATCTCATACGTACGTTTACTGAACGTACCCGAACAAAACTTCAGAAATTGATTCCGGACACACCGGGCCTCGGAATCAAGCGCTATCAGAAACTGCGGACTCGTAAAATTCCCATGTATTTAAGAAGAAGAAAAAAATCACGGAATTTTCGGGTCTTTACACCGCATTTGTACGAAGTACACTTTCAATCTAATTTTCTTCAAACCTCGTGTATTTCGATGAAATTTGAGTGTTTGAGGTGTTGACAGAGGCTCGGGGATCCGTTTCGGGAGAACAGACCAAGTGTCGGGACATCTGTCCATTGACGGATGCCACTAGGTACCCGGTGGCTTGGTACCGGGAACTCGATGGAAGTGGCAAAGGAGACAATAGCTCCAGGTGGGACATCGGGTGGCCAGTGACCTTAAAGCGAGTACCTGGTAGGCACCCGAGGGTTAGCTAGTGAGTACTCTGGGGATTCCTGCTTGGTTTTCTATAATTTTTTAATTAATTGATTGATTTGTTAATATTAAACCCCGTTTTATTATAAAGGGTATTTCCAAGTCCCACATCGGAATACTTCACCGTGTAATCTATTTTACTCATCTATAAAAGAATGTCTCCACCTCAGCTTAAGGTAAGGGGAATTCACCATCTACATGGTATCAGAGGAAAAATCCTGATAATTTTTCCGCTGCCCTCCTTCCTCCTGGAGAATCTCTCCCTCCTGCGGTCTTTCCTGCCCCGCCTTCCCAGCGGCGTCCCGGCTTCGTCCGGCCCCGCCCTCCCTGTGGATTCTCAGCTCCGCCCGGCCCCGCCCTTCCTGCGGCTTCCCAGCGTCGTCCGGCCCCACCCTCCCTTCGGCCTCCCAGCTACGCTCGGCCCTGACTCCCTCCCGGCTCCCTCCAGGCGGCACCTTCCCGATCGACGCGGTCTCTCGGCCCTTTGCATCCAACGCGGTGTCGTCCCGACCCGCCTCTTTCGCGACACCCGGTCCCGCCCTCCCGCGATGATCTCCCAACCCCATCCTCCGCGCGGCTTCCCGACGTCGATCGGCACCTCCCTCTCGTAGCACGTCCCGACCCGCTTCTGATGCGGACGACCAGGCAGAACCCCTCTCGTGGCACACTCCCGACCCCGCCCGCTCGCGGCCTCCCGGATTCGCAACCGTCCCCCTCCCCTGCCTCCCACGGCGATTTTATGGCCCCGCCCTCCAGCGACCTTCCGGCTTCACCCAACCCCGCCTCCGACGTGGCCTCCCGGCACCCGCCTCCCTTGCGACGTCCCGGCCCCGCCTCCGACGCGGCCTCCCGGTCCTGCCCTCCTCGGCGCACTGTTGATCATTCCCTCATTTGTGGATGCCAACCTCTCCAATGGCTGAGTCTTCTGTCCTACCTCCACTGATCACCGCCTCCACTCGCCTAGTTGATGAGCGGCTTGACTTGACCAATTTTTCGGTCTGGCGGAAGACGACAATGATGTCACTCATTGGCATGGACCGCAACTCACAGCTCGAGGATCCTCAGCCACAACTTTCAGATTCAAAATACAGACCATGGAAGCTTGCCGACAGCAAGATCTTTGCTTTGCTTGTTAATTTCATAGACCGCTCTATCAAGGATGTCACTCGGACCGCCAATACGGTTAAGGAACTTTGGGATTCCTTAAACCTTATGTATTCCGAGACAAATAATTTGGCTCGAGTGTCGGACGTTCTTCAGCACCTGTCGATCATCCGCCAGCAAGCCCGACCATTTCCGACGTACTTCAGAATGGAAAGCTCTCCGAGATAAATTGTTTGAGTTGTGGCCCATTCCTCAAACATCGGAGGCAGTCTTGGCCCAAAGGGACCAATTATGCCTCTTTAGCCTTCTCCATGGCCTCGATCCCGAATATGCAACGACGGTCACGGAGATGTTCATCAGCCCCTCCTCGCTAGAGATTCCACAGGTTTATCATCGACTGGGAAAGGCTCATCGGGCACTTCCCCCACCCACTCCCAGCATCGATCTCACTGCCCTTTTGGACAGAGGCAGTGGACGCTCTTCAGGCACTCGTGGACGTGGACGTGGACGTGGTCGTGGGGAGGGTCGTCCTCGTCCCCTCTGTCAGCATTGTGGCAAGCTAGGCCACCTGATCGACCATTGTTGGGTTCTTCATGGCCGCCCATCTCGACAACCTCAGCAAGGTCAGACTGCGGTCCAGGAAGCTCCTCCATCAACTTCAGCTCTTCCTCCCACTCTGGACCTCTCCATGGCTAAACTCCAACTGATTCACGATCATCGAACCACCTCTCTACCGGGTTCTTCTTCGGCATCAATTGCCCGCGCTGGTGGTCTCACTGCTTATGTCAGTCATCGCTCCCCTACCTGGATGCTTGACTCAGGTGCATCAGATCATCTCACAAGTGATGCAGGTATGTTATCAACCTACCATTCATATGTTGGCTCCTCGGCCATCACTGTCGTTGATGGATCCACTATCCCGATTGCGGGCTTTGGTGCATGCTCCTTGAATTCATATATTCACCTGTCGTATGTGGCACGTGTCTCGATGTCCTTTTAACCTTCTCTCCATAAGTAATCTTCCAAAGGACTTCAACTATAGTGTCATCTTTACATCTTCTGTTGTTGTGTTTCAGGAGTGGACGACGAACCGGGAACTTAGTAGAGGCCAACTTCGGGACAGGGAGTACATGTTCAATGGACCGACATTAGTCGCCTACACATCTCTCTCTGCTCGTGCATTGGACCTTCATTCTCGGTTGGGACATCCACTCGCCTCCGCCCTTCATCAGCTTTTTCCTGACATTAGTCCGCATGTTTCCTTTCATTGTGAGTCATGTAAATTTGTGAAACATCATCGCACCTCATATCTTCCCCGAGTGGTTACACGGGCCTCCAAACCCTTTGATTTGGTTCATTCTGATGTATAGGGTCTTTGTGCCGTCTCGAGTCACTTCGGGTATAAATATTATATATCCTTTATTGATGATTTTTCGCGTATGACTTGGTTGTACCTTCTTCGTGATCGATCTGAGGTGTTTTCTACTTTTCAGACTTTTTACCATGAGATTCATACCCAGTTCTCCATCTCTGTTAAATGTCTTCGCTCGGACAACGAACGAGAATATTTGTCCACTTCCTTTCAACAGTTTCTCAAGGCTAAAGGCATCATTCATCACACATCTTGTCCTGATACACCTCAGCAGAACGGGGTGGCCGAGCGGAAACACCGTCATATTCTGGAGACTGTTTGTGCCCTCCTATTCCACAGGCAGGTGCCTCTTCTCTTTTGGGGAGATGTCATCCTTACTGCTACATACCTCCTCAATCGCCTTCCTTCTTTTGTCCTTCAGAGGAGACTCCTTTCCGGACTCTGTTCTCCTCTCTTCCTCCTCACTCACTTCCACTCTGTGTGTTTGGGTGTCCATGTTATGTCTGTGACACTCATCCCAACCTCTCCAAACTCTCTCCCAAATCTCTCTGTTGCATATTCCTCGGATATTCTCACACTCAACGCGGATATCGATGCTTCTCTCCAGATTTACGGCGGTATATCATCTTTGTCAACGTATCGTTTGCTGAGAGCTTTATGTTCTCTCTTCCATCTCCCCATCCAGACACCACCATCGATGATTGTCTTCATCTCATCATCTTTGTCAACGTATCGTTTGCTGAGAGCTCTATGTTCTCTCTTCCCTCTCCCCATCCAGACACCACCATCGATGATTGTCTTCATCTCATCATCCACCCCCCTCTAGTGCCCCCTGTTGATCACCGATTTGGCATTGTCTACTCACGTCGCTCATCGACTGTGTCCCCCGTCCAGGCTGAGGATACCATCGTCCCCGCTTCGTCGGATGCTCCTGCTCCGGCACCAGATGACTTGCTCATTGCACTCCGGAATGGTACTCATTCTTGCCAGAATACTGCTCTCTATACATCTTCATACAGAGGTCTCTCCGCTCTGGAGACGATATTCATCCCCCGCACGGTTGGCGATACCAAATCTCACCCAAGGTGGCTACAACCGATGCGAGATGAATTGCAGGCTCTATAAGACAGTCATACTAGGGATCTGGTCCCCCTTCCCACTGGCAAACAGGCGGTCGGCATCAAATGGATTTATACGGTCCGTCTCAATGTCGATGGCACCCTTCATCGCCTCAAAGCCCGACTTGTGGCGAAGGGTTTTGCTCAGACGTATGGTATCAACTATTTTGATACCTTCTCTCCGGTTGCAAAGATGGCATCGGTCCGATTATTCATCTCTCTGGTCGCTCATCATCATTGGCCCCTTCATTAACTTGATGTCAAGAATGTCTTTCTCCATGGCTTTCTTGAAGAAGAGGTGTATCTGCAGCAACCCCCAGGATTTCGTGCCTCCGGAGCCGACTACCATGTTCGTCAACTTCGTCACTCTCTATATGGCCTCAAACAGTCTTCACGTGCTTGGTTTGGCTAATTCAGCACTGTCATCATCACATTTGGGCTCTCTCGAAGTATGAAAGACCACACCGTCTTCTCTACCGTACGACGTCTTCCGGCTGCATCCTGCTAGAGGTATATGTTGATGATATCATCATCACTGGGAGTGACTCAACTGGAATCGCTCAACTCAAAGGGCATCTTCACCACCACTTTCACACCAAAGATCTTCGTCTGCTAACATACTTCCTTGGCATTGAGGTCTTCCGTTCTACGGACACCATCTTTCTTTGACAACGGAAATATGCCTTGGATATCTTGCAGGATGCGGGTTTGACTCAAGCAACTGTCGTTGACAGTCCTCTTGAGTCGGGGGAATGGTCTCTCTATGACAACACGGAACTCTATTCTCACTCAGAGAGCTACCGTCGTCTTGTGGGAAAACTCAATTATCTTACTGTGACGCGTCCAGACATTGCATGTGTTGTTGGCAAAGTGAGTCAATTCATGGAGCATCCGACCAAATCTCAGTGGAATGTTGTCCTCTGCATTGTCAAATACATCAAGAAAGACCTTGCCCGTGGTCTTTAGTACTCACATCATGATCATCTAAATGTTGAGGTCTTCTGTGATGCTGACTATGTCGGTTGTCTTGCTACCCGAAAGTCAACTTCTGGGTTTTCTGTTTTCTTGGCAGACAACCTCATCTCTTGGTGCAGCAAGAAGCAAACTATCGTCTCCAGATCTAGTGTGGAGTCTGGATATCGTGCAATGGCCACGGTCACTGCTGAGATTGACTTCAGCATCTCCTCCATGAGCTTGGCTTCTCACCGCAAACGTCTGCTCATATCTGGTGTGACAATCGGACAGCCACGAAGATTGCTTCTAATCCCGTCTTTCATGAACGAACGAAGCAAACCGAGGTGGATTGTCACTTTCTTCGCCATCACCTCGAGCAGGACCATATCAATTTCGGCCACATACCGACGGCGGATCAGATTGCCGACATCTTCACCAAAGGCCTCCCGGAAGCTCGTCTGGACTCTCAGTACCAAGCTGGGTATCCACAGCATCAGCAACCCAGCTTGAGGGGGGGTGTATGGTCTTGTTCGATGTCGTCTTTCTTTTGTGAGACTCTTGAGTCAGGCATGTCCAACTTGAGGGGGAGTGTTAAACCCCGTTTTATTGTAAAGGGTATTTCCGAGTCCCGCATCAGAATACTCCACCGTGTAATCTATTTTACCCATCTATAAAAAAATGTTTTCACCTCACCTTGAGGTAAGGGGAATTCGCCATCTACAGTTAATTTTATTAAAACCCTTTTGCACCTTTCTTTTGTCCCAACAACGGTCAAGCCTTTCCCCTCTCCACTCTCCCCTCTCATTCCTCTCTTCCAAAGGTCGGATCGCCTTCGTTCGTCGTCAATTTTGGGTCTCATCTGTCACGGGAGATTGCCTCGGGTAAGGCTACGACTCCTCTTCCCTTTGTTGGTCATTTCTTTCGTTGTTTGAGTGTGTTCCGTCGATTACACCTAATTTCAAGGCTTTTGCAAGATTTCTCGATTTCCCCCGATTAAAGCCAAATCAGACGGTGATATTCAACAGGCGGGACTCTGCTAGACCCAGGTGGGTGGTCCCTAACTTTCCCATTGGTATTTACATGCGTCGTATGAAATGAGGGATGCGCCACTTTGTGCGTAAGCCCTAATTTAAATTCTAAAACTATTTCCTTGATTCCTTTAGACTGAGAGAGATTGAATAGGGCCATGAGTGATCCTCCATGAGTCATGTGATGGCATCCTGGTTGTCGATGACCTGAGACTTGAATTGTCATATTATGGAATCGCCACGTGTGGTGTCCTAGACCAATCCTTGGAAAAGAATGGCTTGGGAATGTAAGTGGCTAGAGAGGATTAGCCTAGGTATTAGTCTTGAGCAGGTTAGTGGCTAGTGAGCATGACCCCTATTTATATGTTGAATAACTATGAATGCCTTGTGTTGGTTAGTTATGATAAATTGTTCGCTATTATGATTGTTTGATATGTTGGTGGTGCCTCATCCACCCTGCGATGTGATATCGATGGTGCATCGTCCACCTGAGTAGTTGTCTCCATGGTATTCGTCCCCTTTGAGATTGTCGATGATGGTGCATCATCACCCACCTGACAATTCATGTTGGTGGTGTACCGTCCACCTATGGGTGTTGTCTCGGTGGTGCTTCGTCCACTTGGAGACAAGTCTCGGTGGTATATCGTCCACCCAGAGATAGCTATCGGTGATGCCTCATCCACCCGGAGACTAGTGACGATGGTACATAGTCCACCTAGGAATTGTTGACGATGGTGCGTCATCCACCTGAGGAGTTGATTCTAGTGGTGCATCGCCCACCCGTGGTGTATTGTAGCGGTGGTGTATTGTCCACCTGAGTTGTGTAACGGTGGTGTATCGTCCACCTAAGGATGGTGGTAGATCGTCCACCTGGGATTGGTAATGCCTCGTTCACCGGTGATGTCTCATTCGCCCTTAACATTGGATTGGTGATGGATCATCCACCTCGATGGGATGGGATGGTGATGCATCGTTCACCTAGCATATTTGATGGTGACAGCTCGTTAACCTTGATTTTTATACGAGGAGTGATACGTCGTTCATCCTCGGGGTGTGTTTAGACTATGGATATACCGTCTCATTCTGGCATGGACCACAACAGGTAAGCTCACACGTGATTTGACGGTTGAGGACTCCACGGGGTGACTGGTTATTTATTTACTTGCTTTATTAGCATTTCATATTAAGCATGCACGTGTATATACTGGACTTGTTAGGGACACCGTTGATGGTGACCTACTGAGTTGTATTCACCCTGCTCGGACACCCTAGTACCCAAGCAAACTTTATATTTTGTGACCCGAGTAGAGGCAAGGGCCCTGGTGTTTTGGATTGAATAACTGGTGGAGCTTGATTGGCGTCAAAAGACATGTTCAGGCCAAGACTCGGGACTAGTTTGTAGGGGTATCCTTTTGTTCATTTTTGGACTCTGTTGTATATGATATGCCCACGGGAGATCCTGTTTATATTGTCTGACTCGTAACACATGTATAGTAGCTCGTTTCGATATAGCATGATGTTGATATTTATTGTCGGCTGACATTTAGCTTTGATGTCAATCTTATACTACCGTTATATTGTGATGACATCTTGATATTGCTCCCGTTATGTTTTTATGGTTATCTGTACCTGAGGGTATAGTCTTCCCACCTATTTATGTTGACCCTCACCGTTAGTCGGCACCCTCTAGTGTACGGAGAGGCGCTTGAGGCACGTAGCGCCCAAGTTTAGTCACGGTGGAGGTGAACCGGATCAGGGATGTTACACTTACCTAGCTCTCAGCTAGAGGATAACATGTACTGCTCAATATCACATGCCCTGACTGGTCTCACCAAACATAATCGTCTCAAACATAAACTGCAATTACACTACACCCGCAATGATCATGAGCCCTTAGGCCATAATCAACTCACAAGTCGGCCCTTAAGTCACACTGGGCCACACTAATCACTATGCCCCCCAGGCCAGGCCATGCACTGTCTCGTAGGGTCTCATATAAACACACATCATTGACCACTCCTATTACTATCACCGCACTAGCACCCATAGACCACACTCGGGTCAACCCATGGGCACAACATTCCCTACGCTAACCAAGCCACTCAAGGCCTCCCCATTAGCGGTCCAGTCTCATCCCAAGATCTCATCTTGCTCCCAAGGGTGCTCCATGTTCAAGAGAGCCCATGCCCTCACTTAATCATCTCTGAGTGCCACTAGGCACACCCAAACTAAGAGGTCACACCCTCGGCCACCGCGAGTAATCAAATCATCAAGACACTCTAAGCCCAACAGGCTAAACGGGGTCCAATACACCAATCCCCACCAACTCATTCCCTTTCTAGGGAATCCCAGGGTCTAACGACCCTACTCATAACTCATTCCACAAATTCCCCAAGGCTACACCTTGACCAAAAACCCTCAAGGGGTTCGTCGACAAAACTAGCCCCTGGGCGACAAAGTCGTCGAGCACTCATCAAATTGCCTGATAACACACGAGGTGCCTATACCGCTCCAAGGGGGCTCTGCTCAATCCCTCTATGCATTTCAAGCCCAACAACCCCTATTCACATTCTCGAACCCGAACCTCGAGCATGCGCACACAAGCACATGCATACACATGTAGGGTTAAGTATTAAAGGAACCGCCTACCTCGATATCGGAGTTACCATCCTTAAGTCACGCCCGCCCAAGCCTCACCCAAGCCTCGCCCAAACTCGTACTGAGCTTCCTCAAGCTCCCAAGCCTCTGCCTCGAGCCACAACCCATCAACAATTAATTATAAACATTTATAATTAATTATCCCATTTAATCCAAAGAGGCTTGACCGCCAAAAACTCACCAGGCATCGCCACGACATCAAATCACGACCAACGGCGTGCGAAAGGCTCATGCCACAACTCCAACACTTCTACAACCAAAATCCCCAAGAAACGACACCCAAATAATCGTCAATTTATAACTAATTTGGCATAACCCAAGAAAAATCCATCAGGTGGCGTACCTCTATCAAATCAGCAAGCAACGAGTGGCATTCATCTCCTTTTAGTGACCTTTAGCCACCACACCACGAAGCCCCATGCTTCGGAGACAATTCTACCATGCTTCGGTGGATTCGTCTTGAAATCCCGAGACAAAACCAACTAAAATCAGAGGAAGAACCAGGGAGAGAGAGAGAGGAGCAGTAGGGAGATTACCTAGCTCCGACGCGGTGAAACAACCCTTGATCAACCGCCAAACGAAGGGGGGTTCAAAGGGAGAAATGGAGGGTCATCTCCCGAGCACCTACCTGGCTAAAGAAGGGGGCCAACCCTAAAATGACAGGTTTGCCCCTTAAAAAAAATTGGCAAAAGGTTAATTGCGGCGTGACCCAAGGGAGTCACGGCACAACGCACCACTTTTGGGGTTGCATTGTGAACACCTATCCCCATAATAACACCTAGAATTCACAACCACCCCTTTGCGACGTGGCCTAAGGCTCCAAAGAACAACACCTCTCTCATAAGCAGAACCCGGAAACCTGATTGAGTGTTTCAGGGTAACGCCCCCTGGGTTGCGGCGCGACACTTCCCCCTCAAGCAACCCTCACGGCACAACACCTTGAGTTGTTGTGTGATCTCCCCTGGCTTCGGAATTTAATCTTAGGCAGTCTCTTTACCATATCGCAACACCCTCGCTGCGGCGTGATCCACCGCTTGCGCCCAAACCCACCTCCTCGATAAAACCTGACCACGGCGTGGTCTACTCCTCCACGGCACAAGCCTCCTCACCACACCACAACCCATCCTCTTGTGGCGTGAGCTTCAACCTACAGCAAAACCAACTCCCGCACCAAGGCCAATTCCTCGAAACTAACTCCCAAACTGCACTGAAGCACCCGGACATGCATAAAAATATATCTTTGAGATGTACCAACCCCCAGAATTTGAATCTGAATCTCAATTCTCCAAACACCCCCTGTTCACCAACTCAAAATCCAAATTTTCTCTGGAATCGCTGACCCGTAACGACGTTGTTCAAAGCAACTTTGAATGCCTGTTTCTTAAGATGAACATTATTTATAGCATGGATACACTCTCTAAGATAATGAATTAAACAATTGCAAGGAGAATAGGAATATAAACCAAAGCCGAATTATGTCTTCATAGTGAATTCCAACAAATTAAACAAATGGTCAGATATATAGGTAAAAAAATTGTTGCGGGCCAAAATTAATTTTGAGACATTAGCTTCTATTTACCGGTAACTATATTTCCCTTCTCGGAAAAAATGTCTGAAAGCATATCATATAGCAGGGACTGCTCCGTGCAAGCAGTGATTACATCAAGTACACAAAATTACGATCCGAGTGCCTTTAGGAACCCCCGATGCATTTAAGTTTTGTTGATCAAATTAACCACGCTATGTTATCCACAGAATCATGATTTAACACATGGGGGACTAATATATTTACATACAGCCGGGGGTGGGATTATTGGAATGGATAAAAAAACAGGGATAAAGAAAAGGGAGGAAGCGATACCAGTAAAGAAGTAAACAGGGCAAAGAATGCTCCGAAGCCCAGAATGACAGAGTAACCCACACCTTGACTGAGAACCGCTTTGCCTTGAAAGAAGCTCCCCTGTCTCACACAACCGCCTCCAGCTCCGTCGTGGGATGCCTTGTAATATTCGCCTGAAAATGCAAACGGAGGACAAACAGCCGATGAAGGCGCCATTGTTAAGCCGAAGCATTCGATTCTAGATCGTCTTCAGCCTTTTCCCCACTCGGTCGTCCCAGTCCATCAGATAACATACGAAAAAGGCAATGGTTCTGAGAGTGGCTCGCTGATTCTTTAGTGGGAAGTCCGCGCCAACATGAACAGTGCGTTGGTTGACGTTGATTAACCTCAGCCATTGATCATCCATTTAATCATACAAGGTTTGGCATACGTTTTTTTTTTTTTTTTTTTTTTTTTTTGATTGGGGGTAATGCAGGTGCGGTGTCCACCCCACCAATCCTCCTCCCACATATCACCTGCAGACTATAAAAGGATAGTGCAGCCCTCCCTCAATCGTGTGGGTGATTAGTGAGAGATATTACATTAGAAACACTCTAATATTTCATCTTTCATTTTCTTTTCTTTCTCTGATAATCAATTGATTTCTCCTTCTATTCTTCGTTTTCATTACACGTTGTCACCACGAACATCCAAAGAGAGAGAAAAGTAAGTTTTTTATTTTAAACCTTATTCTCACCGCTTGTTTGAACGGTTGTAATTATTTATGTTTTTCATTTTAAACCTTATTTTTATTGTTTGCTTGGACGATTCTAATTATTTATATAATATTTTTTATTTACCGTCAGATTGGATGGTTTATGTGATTTATTTAATTATCACAATAAATGTCGGATTGTCACTTGTCTGTACAGTTTTAATTTATCTATTTTACATCGCCTGATTGAACGGTCTAATTAATAAAACTCGAATTCACCGCTCTCGATATTATCAAAAGTAATTACATGTCATGGACAATGGGTGTTGAAATGCATCCCAAAACGATGAATCGTACAAAAACAATTAAAGAAAATAATTTACAAACACTCTAAAATAAAGCAAAGATGATGATATTTCTCATAAGACGTCTTGACAAGGGGATTGAAATGTGAATATGATCCACGTAAACTCTAGAAGAGTTTGAAAGAGGGATATGATCATCAAAACGAGATTGTTCTTCTTGCGACCCATTATGAATGAAATGTTCTACGCTTCCAAAATTATAAATGGGCCAGCGGTTACAATTCTATGATGTATAGAATTGTATCGCAATTAAAGCACTGCGGTATTGAGATTACAAATGCTGATATGATTGAAAATACATATACGACATTTCTCGCATCCCACATCACCCTACAACATCAATATCGCTTGTGTGGGTATACAAAATATTTTGATCTCATATCATCATTACTTGTAGTAGAGAAGAACAATGAGCTTTTGATTAAAAAACATAAATCTTGCCCTACTGGTTCAATAGTAGCATTTCCTAAAACAAATGGTATCTTTCGTGAAAATGATCACGGAAGAAGTCGAGGACGCAATTCTCATGGTGAACGTGGTCTCAGCGACAGGTGCGACCAAGGACGTGGTCATAATCATGGGCACGCTCGAAATGAATATCAAAATTAATGGAGTATCAGCTCAAACATTCCGAGAAATCTTGAAGATTCTTGGTACATGTGTGGTTCTAAGGTACATCGGTCTCAAGTTTTCCAAACCATATAGTATCTATGTAAGCTATATAAAGCGTCTCTTGAAGCAAAGAAGAATAAACCACACTTTGTTGAGACGTCCTATAAAGGGGAGAAAAAGAGGTGAATTTTACTAAGAATTACAAGCCATTAAATCATGAATTTACTTACCTTGAATTATATGATTTTACTTGTGAATTTGATGAGATGATAGTCGTAAACAATCCAGAAAAATTACAATAGTTATGATATGTGATATGGTGTTTTGTTCTGTATGCTTTATATTTTTGATGATGTATTATATGAATTTCATAAAGTGCTTCTTATAATATTATTGTCTTTGCTTTGAAGCATTAAAATAAATTGTGTAAATGAGACAGATATTTACATACCGAATAGCGGAATGAGACACACAGTTCTTAAGAAAAATCTTATCCTGAACCAACAAGATCAATTGTGAATATTATACCAGGTACTTCAAATCTGCTAGAAGAGACTGGTAAAGCGAGTTTTTCTTTACCTAATAGGACAGAGTTCTTTATAATAGATGCGTTGTTTTTTTCAAAGTCCAAAAGAAACTTGTTTAATGATATATACCAACATGGGTATGATACCCAAACTATATCTGATAGAAATGAAAGGTACACGCGCATTACCCTTAATAAATTCGGTGAGAGTCATGTACTAGAAAAACTACCAAAATTATCATTTGGATTACATTATACATACATAAGTGCAATCAAAACACATGTGGTAGTAAAGAATGGACCACATATCATTAATTTATAGCATGATTGATTAGGTCATCCTTGTTCATAAATGATGTGAAAATAATTGAAAGTTCTCATGGACATTCAATAAAGGCCTTGAAGATCTCTCTACTAAGAAAAATTCCTTGCGAGGCTTGTTCTCTTAGAAAACGGACTGTGAGACCATTTCTAGCTAAAATTAAGGCTGAAATGTCAACCTTTCTTACATGAAATCAAGGGGATATATATGGACCAATTCATCCATCGTGTGGGCCATTTAAATATTTTATGGTATTAATTGATGCATCTAGCAGATGATCACGTGTATTGAGGGCACAATTCCCTGATTATGTCATCGAGAAAGTAAGAATTGATAATGATGGATAATTTACCTCTCAAGCTTTCAATGATTATTGTATGTAAATGGAGATTACTATAGATCATCCAGTGGCCCATGTGCATACACAAAATGGTTTAGACGAATCATTAATAAAACAACTCCAACTTATTGTTAGACCATTGATAATGAGAACAAAGTTATCAAGCTCTGTATAGGGTCATGCAATATTGCATGTCTCGACATTAATTTGCATTAGACCAAGTGAATATCATAAGCACTCTCCACTCCAATCGATATTTTTCCAAGAGCCTAACATCTCCCACTTAAGAATTTTTTGTTGTGTAATATATGTATCAATTGCTCCCCCACAACATACAAAAATAGAACCTCAAAGAAGGTTGGGAATATATGTAGGATATGAATCCCCATATATCATCAGATATCTTGAACCACAAACCGGTGATGTATTTACAACATGCACTAGGGCAGAAAATGGGTCTTCACGTCGTTTTTTTTCTTTTTAACATTGGTTAGTACGCGACGTTATTACAAGCGACATTGTAAATTAGTTTTTAACATCGGTTAAACAAACTGATGTTGTAAATGAATTATTGGATTGGTTTTTTCATCAGTTATAAGATAACCAATGTGAAAAACCCATTAAGACCGGGTTTTCACATTTGTTATCTGATAACCGATGTGAAAATGGTTTTTTCACATCAGTTATCAGATAACAGACATGAAAAAACCATTAAGATTGGTTTTTCACATCGGTTATCAAATAACCAACATGAAAACCCATTTTTTTAAATAATTTCCTTTTCAATCCTCCTCCCCACAATATACAAGAAGATAAAACAAGTAGAAGAACCATCCAAAACCAAGCAGAAATAGCAGCATAACAACCAACAAAACACACTTACAATTAGAACTTTCAAGATTACAATATATAGTACAAATAAACAAAAATCCAATCACACCTGAAAAATGGTTTTCCCATTCAATTTGTAAGTGTCTTGTCTCCTATGCACTATAAGGCCAAGGTTAATCAAAATGATACAAATTAAATGGAAATCATTCAACATATATTCTGAATAAAACTAATGAAATATTAAGGAAAATTTTATAAAGAAATCTAACCTGCTAGAACTTCATAATTGTCCCAGTTGAAATTATTTCACACATAACTCTTAAAACATAATATCCACATTCCTTTATGCCTTCTTGTTTATGAAAATGTTCTTTAAAATATTTTTTTCAATTCAAAATAACATTATTAAGTAATATATACAAAATTTATTAATTTTAAATGAAAATTCACCTTTGCTTTTACATATTTGATATTGGTTCTCTTCTTTCTTATGATCTCTCAAAAGAAATTTCATGCCCTGTTTGAAAATAATATGAATAAAATAAATTTAAAAGTCATTATAATATAAAAATTTATTAAAAAAATCAAACTTACGTATCCAGTATATTCTTAAAATTTTATCACACTTCACTATGGATAGATCATATCCAGTAAAGTGCCTTCTCCCATAGACAAAAAACACCTCACATCCAATATCCATTGATATAAAATAAAATTTAATGTTAGTGGTTATTATGTTAAGAGATATATAACACTTTGTGAGATATATGTTTCATACTCTTGAAGATAAGGAAACATCCAACGCTGAATAATTTCATTCTTTTGAAATCTTTCAGCAATATAAACTATTCTTTCTGCTTCAATCATTATCATCACTATAGGTGAAATAAACTATGGGTCTATAAATCCATATACATATTTCTTTTCATGCTCCTTACAAATTGTATAAATATACATAATAAAAAACAAATATAAGTATAAATTTTCAATAAATTAAACGTACAGAAAGATTTATGTTAAGACTTACATTGAAAAAACTTGCATCATGTTGATGCCCAACTAATCTCCACTTACAAGATCCATGATATAATTTTTCAAAAACACCACAGTCATTGCACACCCACAAACACCAGCTTAAATTGGAATCTCATAAACATCCAACAAAAAAATTGAATATGTTGACAATCTATCAAGACTACTAGAATTTGAATATGAAGTCATAATACTTTGTATTTTTTGTTGTCTATACAAAATTTATTTACCTTTAAAGAATTCCTATAAAAAATAGATAAATATATAAACTTTAAAATGTCAAAAAAATTAATACCAAAATTAAATAAAAGATAAAATATACACATACATCTATGGTAATATGTCGAACAAGTCTAGATGCCCAAACTAAAAATAGGTCGACACTTTGTCCAATTGTACTCACCTCATCTGTAGGTAGTAGTACTCCTACTAATATATCTATAATATCATGTATAATGACTCTATAATTCTCCATCTCTATCTATTAATGATGAATGGTATCTCTAATATAAAATATCATTCCATATGCAACAATATGATGTCGGGGATCATCAACATATAACTCAAGTAACTGGTAAGATGTGGAGGAGTGGTGTAGGAGTAGGATAAGAAGGAGTGGGGTTTGCAAGAATAAGTGGAGGAGTGAGAGCTACTGGTGGAGGTGGAGGAGTGAGATCAATAGTCTAAAACTGTCTTTTCATGACTGAAAACATTGACCGTATCGAATCTCTGATCATATCCTCCATCATCACATGAATATCCCAAACTTCAACTTCCAAAGATTCTATTTTTTTTTATAAAAATACTCTATTGAATAAGCTGCAAAATGTGGAAACACTTTTTTCACTAATACACTTTTCGGGTATCCTTGTACATGACCCAGGTGTTCGGGCTTTCTCAATGTTGTAGCTAAAATATCCTTCCTTCCCCCAGTTATAAAGACCCCCTGTGTGCTCTGCTCCTCAAGAGAATCCTATATAAAATATTTGTAAAAATCAATAATGAATCAAAATATATATATAATTGAATTAACTTAAATAAATAAATAAAGTAAACATCTTACAATCCTCTCAACTACAACCCTCGATGCTTTCATAATATATTGTCTTTTTTTTCTCATCTGAGCCCTCTTCCATTTTCCATGTCTAGAGGGGGGGTTCAACATCTACAAATCCTAAAGACTCAACTACTCTCAGTTTTTGAAAAAATTTAGACATCATTTGTTCTTACAATAACGTATACCCTCCCCAAGATAAAGTATGAGGGTATTCGTTTCTAGATTGTATCTCTTGATGATATCTCCTCAATTTCTATAAATTAACAATAAATAAATCATTAATAAATCATTAATAAGACCATTAATACAAAAAACTTCTAAAAGGTAACATTTTTCTTACTAAAAATGCTTCTCGTATTCTACTTTCAACAAATTGCTTCCATCTATATTCATCTATAAATGGATATATATCACATAGATTATGATATTGATTATGCCCAAAATTGAAATCTAATTTTAGGTTTGATTTAAAATCCCTCCATCTCCTTGTATCCAATGATAAAAATTTCCTCCTGACTCCTCCAGTATCAGGTATATCATATGTCATCTGATAAGAAGGGGTAAAACATATATTACTATAAACATTTTAAGATAAGTAAAATAATAACAAACGGTCTCCCACAAGTGTGATATTGTCAATTTGTCAACAATTCTCCAATCATCAATCAAAATACTAACTTTTCTTTTAGCCTACACTACTATAAAAGTCTTGAATTATTTTGAATTTGGACCTCTTAGAATATCATTATCATAAAAGTCTACCGATATCATCTGGTCTTGACTACGGACAACTAATAATTTTGGTAAACATGTTCTACCACGTTTAACAACCCTCAAACTCATCTTTGGCCCTGTGGAAGAAGATGTCTCTTGTAAAGAAGGATGAGGCTCATCAATAGGAGCATGTGTAAATTCCTCCCTAGAGATATGAGTACGATCATCTCCATAAGTATTAGGTGGATCAATTGATTTATTTTTCATTATCCTACAAATCAAAGTAATAAACAATTAGTACACAAATATAAAAATTCAACTATTACATACTAATGTAAATAAAAAATGAAAAACTATCAAACAAAAAAGTTAACTAAACTAAAATTAACACATTTTTATTCATATTTTTTATAGTTTACTAAAATTCTAACAACATTAATGAGATATGAAATGACATATAAATTAATGAAAACAAATCCAAAAATGGTGCATGAATAGTAAATATGCTCATACCTAATAAATCATTTTCTTACACCAAAATTAATGTTTTTTTAATATAATATTATATAATATTTTTGTTTTTATTTAACATATTAGATTTAAAATAATTTTTTTTTCAACAAAATCAATTAATAGATAAGTTATGTAAGAGTAAACATGGTAAATTAAACAAAACAAAACTAATGTAAATAAAAAATTTAACTTATTAGTTATAATATGTGTTTTAATAAAGAAAAGAAAATTAAAATATATAACATTTTATGAAATTTAAAAAAGTAAATGAGAAATAAACATATGTTACATGTAATATTAGAAATGTACAAAAAGATTGTAACCTAAAATTTCCTCATCACGATCATTTCGTATGGAACAAACTGTGCCTATGACGTGCTCATTATTTTTTTTAATCTTTCCATAGAAGTAGGAATCTCATATAAATCAACATCTTCATCAATTTTATCATCACCAACATACTGTTTTTTCCTTGCAAAACAATAGACCACTGCATAACGGATTGATACAGAACTTAGAAAATTTGTTTTTCATGTGTTTCCATTATAAAATGACCAACTGTGTATTCCAATATATTTAGATTAACTAGTGTCATTCCAAATTCATTGTGTCTGACACTATTGATAAACCATTTTTAGTTAAACACTGAAACTTTAAATTTAATGTGATCAACCTCCCATATTTATTCAATGACTTCATAATATACACTTGATACAAAGATTGGTTTTTTTTCTTTGACACTCAAAAAATGCATTGCTTCTGCGAACAACAATACACTACTATTATGAACTACACTTTTATTGTCTTTATCTTTCATATGAAATATATAACAATTAATGTCATACTCGAAACATGTTATCTAATTTAAACTTAGACCACCCACTAATAATATCATGTTTTTGATGTATCTGATCTACCAAGCACAATCTCTTTAAACCATGGATTTTTTTTTGTTATGCTCATTCAAAATCCAAATATCTTTCTTCTTTGGATAACATTGTTTCAACGCATTAATATGAAATATTATATATGGTTGAGCATTATCTATGTTATTCAAGATGTATAAATGTATCTTCTTTATATGTTCACCTATCAATGATTTGAATTTCAATCCATGAATTCCCTTTCCCCCATAATTAACTCATTCATAATGAGATGTAGGAAAACCAATCTGCTCAACTACAGAAAAGTAGCTCATACAAAACTCCACAACCTCCTAAAAAATATACTTCTCAATAATGGAAGCTTTAGGTCGATATGAATTATTAACATACCTCATCAATATCTTCATATACCTTTCAAAAGGGTACATCTAACATAGATATATAGATCTACAAATATTTATTTCTCACACCAAATAAACTATTAAATATACCATGATATCAAAAAAAGATAGAGGAAAATATATTTTTAATTGAAAAAGTATAGAAATTGATTTTTTCTCTAAATTGTTAAAAACATTCAAATCAATCACCATATTAAAAATTGAATTGAAAAAATAACACACATTCATGATAGTCATTCTGACACCGATGAAAAATATCCATGAAATGAAACTGGTAGGAGTTGTTGCATCATGACGTGACAATCATGATATTTCATACCTGTCAACTTCAAATCCTTTAAAGATATAATATTTTTACATTTGAAGAATAACTCTGTGATACTTTGATATCATGAAGACACAGAAAAAAGCTAATTTTATCCCTCTTGGATAATTTATGACAAGTAGGGGGAAATAATGTTTTACTTCCATTAGGATTGGGAGCTAACTCCAAACGTATTCCCATTGAGAGTTAGTCCAATCTTGCATTCAAACAATCTTTAGTCTTTCCTTTAATATCTAACAATGTTCCAATCAAGTTGTCACATATATTCTTCTTCACATGCATGAAATAAATGTTATTTTTGAACACATTCTATCTCTAATATGGTAGCTCAAAAAATATTGATCATTTCTTCCAAATATTTATATCATTACCATATTTATATGTTTTTCTGAATATCACATCAATGTTTTTCACCCTCTCAAAAATAATGATCAATGAATAAAGGTTTTGGAACAATATCAAATTATTGTGAGAAATTGAATGTTTTTTTAATATTCTATGAGAATGATCCATGGACAAAAATTTTTGATGACCCATGTATACTATTTTTGTCCCATGATTCAGTTGATAATATGAAGTCTGTTGTTCAAAAATTGGATAATCTTTATGCCCCTTAACACTATATCCAGACAAATTTCTATATACTAGGAAGTCATTTATAGTAAACATAGTCATTATATTTAGTTAAAAATATTCAATTTTATAATAATAATACACCCTAATACTATAATACTATAAAATTTTCAAATCATCAATTAATGGTGACAAGAAAACATCAATATAATTTTCGGGTTGTTTTGGTTTAGAGTTCATTAAACTCAATATGACATATTTTTTCTTCATACAAAATTAAGGATATAAGTTATAAATTACCAATAAAACATTCCATAAACTATGCGTGATACTAAGGCTTCGATATGGATTCATTCCATACATGAACAATCTAAGTATGATATTTATAAATTCATTTCTGAATGTAGGAAACCGCTTATCAATTTTCTTCCACTATAGAAAATCAGCTGGATGTTGTAATTTTCCACCACATATATACTCATCTGCATGCCATCTTAACCTTTTTTCATCATGTGAATTTGAAAATAAATGTTTCAAATGAGGAATTATAGGAAGATACTAAAATTCCTTGGAAAGGGTCTCTGTAACTGCTAAATCAGCCTATGATTTTTCTTTCAACTTATACCGTGACGTCCCACATTTAGGAAACCCTGATAGAAATTCGTATTCCTTTCTATATATCACATATTAATTTAGGTAGGCATGTTTTTTTTATACCCTAATCCCATTGGGCATAGTATTTTCTTCGCTATATAATTTGAATCTAGGAGATCATTATCTTTAGGAAGAATATCTTTCCACAATTGTAGAATCTCTATAAAACTCTTGACACTCCATCCATGTTTCTCCTTCAAGTTAATCAATCTTAACACCATCAATAAATTCGTAAATTCTATAAAACCTAGATACAATGGGTTTTCAGAATCATTGTATAGATTCTCAATTATCAGTTCTTTCTCAATTACCTCTACTTCAATATCATGATTCATTTCTTCAATTTGATCAGAGTTATCATCTTGCAAAGCATTATCATTGATAGATTGAGAATTCTACCCAGTTTCACTATGCTAAATCCAAGGGCTATAACTTAGATTAAAACCATCAAAAATTAAATGATCTTTAATATATCTACTTTTCAATTTATTTATATTTAAAAATTTCAGGCATGGATATAAAAACATGTCGTTGTTTGGAACATTTCGTTTAGAAAATTCCAAAAAAGCATAAACACCTTCCTCATATTCATCACTTATTAGAAGTTCCGTAATCAAACTTTGACTCATTATTATCTATAAAAAGCATAAAAAATAAATATATTGTCAAAATAATATAGTGGTAATGAAAGTGAGTAAGAGGGGGAAATAATAAATTATTTCAATGATAATCAAGAAGACACACTTCTGGTATAATTCATCAGTAAAATGTTTTTATGATTTTAAATAATAGTGAATATAATGTTTAAAAAGTTAATAACATTGGAGATGAAATTTAATGTTAATTGTAATGATTATACAATAATCATGGAATATAAGTTTAATTATTATTGGTAAATCGTAAAAACAAATGCGTGGAAGTAATTTATAAAAGAAAAGATAGTTAGACCATTCTCTCATTTTTAATTTTTGTTTGAATGAAATTAGATTAAACTTGAAATTGAATATTATCGAACCAAATTCACTTAGATATCTTGGAGAAGGTACCCACTTCCCCAAGTTATTTTTCATTACAAGAGTATAATTTCATTTTTTCAGTCAAAAAATAGTGACTTCATCAAGTGGTTCACAGAAAGGTATATTATTCCTTATGATTTGGTTGAGTGATTTGTTATTTTTATTTTTGCGAATTCTCAATGAAGTACTCATTTGTTTCAATATTAAATGGGGGAGGTACTCAGTGTTATTTAAATGGGGATATTGAATCATAGACTATTGTCTTATATCAACCCTCTAAGTTATAGTGCTTTGGTATAATGTGTGTAGTGGTGGTCAGTTTGAATCCTTAGTGATTGTATACTTTTTTTTTGGAATCAATTGTTTGTGTTCATCTTTAGAATATGAGGGTTTATTGTTCTCATAGCATAAGTGAATTTATTGATGGATTTTTATTAATTTTTCAATATTATATAGACTATAGTGAAGTCAATTTTTTTAATTTCATGGCCTATGATAACCTTGAACCTTAAAAAATATTTATAAAATTAGTATATACTTTACAAAATTATTTAGATAAGAATCTAAAGGTTTAGACTTTAACCCAAATCTCAACTAGTATGTCGATCATAATCTAATCTCATTCATAAAAGGCATAACAATACATGAATAATTGTGTAAGTGGTTCTAATAATCCATGTATTATACATAAGTATCTATATATTTCACTAAGCCACGATATATATAATTATGTTACACAATGTTAATTTTTGAAAAATTTATTCAGGTAAAGCTCTCACTCACCATTAATTCCCATTATGTCATAATATAAAAAAGATGTGTAAATGAACTAATTGATAGTTCCTACTGTTTATTCACTAATAATGTCAACATTATATTGATAGTAACTCATAATATGTATAATTCATATTTAATATATGATTTTCAAGATAAGAATATGCTCACACCATAATAAAAGTGTTGATATGCATATACACAACTTATATGACATTGTATATTGAATTGTATGCAAATGAAAATGTATGTATATATTACATTTTAAGATTAATAAGTCACTAATAAATGCATATCACTAATTGAAATTTATCCATACACATGGAATTGTATGTATAAATAATTAATTATTCAAAAACATCATCCAAATAAGAAACATTTATAGATTCAATGTAGAAATTTAAGATGTGATGCAGTATAAACATCTGTGAAACAATTCAGTGAAAATGCACTTCCATATAGTAAAAACACCAAAACATTAAGATATAATGAGGAAATTTATGATCTAACAAATAACATCAAGATATAATGATTCCACACATCTTTATACTTAAATCAATGCATACCTAAGGTAAATAAATATGGTAATGTGAAATTTGAGATGAGCAGATTTATATTCGAACGTGCAATGATGATGTTGACAAAACCTGAGGGTTAATGAAGATGGTAATGAGAGATTTGAGTCTTTTTAATTGAAAAAATTTAGAGTTAGGGATTATGCACCATTGAACAATCAAAAGAGAGGTTTGATGTGTGAGGCTTACTTGAGAGATGAGCAGATCGAATGCACAATAATGAGATGATGAAAATTGAGGATGTATGATGATGGAAATCCAAGATTGGAGTCCATGAGAACAAAGAAAAAAGGGTTAGAGATTCCGTACGAGAGAAACAAGTCTGCGCTCATGAGAATGAATAACCAAGAAATGATTAAAATAGGCAAATTATAAAATTTTAAATGGTATATAACATCAATTATATAAACCGATGATAAAAATCAGCCTTTTGACGTCGTTTATTTGATAACCGACATGGAAAATTAGTTTTCAATGCTTTACCACATTGTTTATTATATAATCAACATGATAAAGAGGGTAACCTTATTTGTCATGTTGGTTATTACATAACCGAAATGATAAAGCGACATATCCAAATTATTCACATTGGTTATATAATAACAGACGTGAAAAAAGCTATCATGATAAATAATTTTTGTACTAGTGACATTTTACTGAATTGTCACTTTAATAAATAAGTATTGAAAACATTATGGGGAGAAAAGAAACAAAGGTAGGAGATTTCTTAGAATATGTAAATGTTATCTTTTCTCGATCCTCCCTCCCGACAGTGTGAGATGGAAGTGAAAAAGATTTTACATTTTCAAGAACTGGAAAATCAGTTGCCTGATGCATTTACTAATACAAAGGGAATGAATAAATCACACACACTAGATGTAAATGAACCAACCAAAATTGATGTCCCAAAGACACAATAACACAATGAAGTTACATAAATTTCAAAAAAAAAACACCTAAAGTATATAAGACTAGTTGGATTTAAGGATAGAAATCCTAGAAAAAGAAAAGGAATGAGTATAATTTAAAATCCCATTATAGAGGCATGTGTTCTTGAAGAAACATGTAACTTAAAAGTTCTTAAAGAAATACCTCATGAGAATCATAAATAAAATTCATAGGATATAGAAAACCATAAAGGTTTTTAAAATAATAAAATCTCTCTTAATTATTCCACTATAAGTGATATATGAAATCAAAGTAATTTGGAAAATATTTATGAAATATTTTCATATTCTATGTCACATGATATAGAAAATGAAGATCCCAAACCAAGGTCTATTATGGAATGTTAAAAATGAATTAATTGGAATAAATTGAAAGACACAATGCAAGTTGAATTAAATTCACTTAATAAGTGAAGGGTCTTTGTACATATCATGCTCATACCAGAATCTATGAACCCTGTTGAATATAAATGAGTTTTTATATGTAAATGTAATTAGAAAAATTATATTATAAGATATAAAGCTCATATCATCTCATAAGTTTTTCTCAGAGACCTGAAACTGATTATGAGGAGTCATATTCTCCTATTATGGATGCTATTACTTTTTGATATCTAATCTTCCTAACAATATATAAAAAGGTTAATATACATCTTATGGATATTTTTAAAATTTATTTATATGGGTTTCTTGATATTAGAATATATATAAGAATCCATGAAGGATTCAAGACACCTAAAGTATTGAAATCCAAACCCAAAGACCTAAACTAAATTAAATTGTAGAAATACTTGTATGGATTAAAGAAATATGGGTGAAAGTGGTATTATCAAACATGGTATAATAATTTGAGAGAATATTTTTAAAATAATGGATATATAAATGACCCCATATGACCACATGTTTTTATTAAGAAAACAACATCTGGATATGAAATCGCTGCTATTTATGTCAATGCTTCAAATATCATCAGAACTCTAGAAGTGACCAATGATGAAATGAGAAACTTAAAGGATGAATTTGAAATGAAATATGTGGGAGAAAATAAGTATTATCTTGGATTACAAATTGATCATATGCTAAGTAGTATATTTTTTCATCAGTCAAGTTACACTGAAAAGTCTTAAAATAATTTAATATGGATAAAGTGAATTTTTTAAGTACTCCAATACTTGTTTAGTATTTAAATATAAAGAAATATCAATTTCAAACTTGTGAAGAAAATGAAGAGTTGGTTGGTAAAGAAGTGTTATACCTCAGTATCATTAGTGCACTTATGTATCTTTCTAATTGTAGTCATCCTGATATATCTTTTGTTACTAATTTATTAGAAAGATTTAGTCAAAACCCTAAATAAATACATTGGAATAGAATTAATGTATTTTTAATTATCTTTGTGGAACTATTGATTTAGGTTTATTCTATTCTATCAAATTAGAAAAAAGATAACCAATTTTACATATGCAAGTTATTTATCAAATCTGCATAATGCGCAATCACAAACTGGTTATGTGTTCACAATTGGAGGTACTACCATATCTTGGATATCACAAAAGCAAAAACTCATTGCAACATCTTAAAATCATGTAGATGTAATATCATTACATGAAACATGTCAAAAATATGTTTGGTTGAGGTATATGAATCAACACATTTGAGTGTCAAGTGGGTTCCCTATGGATTGTATCCCAATAATATGATTCAAAGTTAATGATATGTGCATCACATAATTGAAGGAAGGATTCATAAAAACTTATCTGAGAAAATACATACCACTGAAATTTTCTCCTTAATAAAAGAGTTAATGAAGAATAATGATATCAACATGCAATATGTATGCTCCAATGACAACATTTCTGATTTATTTACAAATCCACTACTAACTGTTATCTTTATAAAACTTATGCATGATATAGGGATACATAGATTACAAAATTTGTAATTTCTTTATGTAACATAACTTTAAGGGGGAGTCTATATGGTTTTACTCTTTTCCTTATCCTAGTTTTTATCCCACTAGGTTTTTCTGAATTTTTTTTAATGAGCTAGCATCAAAACATGTATGACTTTGGTAGGGGTGTGCATCCCAAGGGGAGTGTTAGGAAGTCATTGAATGTTGCTACAAATTTCAATGGGGGTGGGCTACCCACCCCCACAAATCCCCCTCCCATATACCACCTACTAAACTAACTTTAAAGGGGTAGTGCATCCCTCCCCTGGTTGTGTGGGTGATTAATAAGATATATTACCATGAAAACACTCTAATAATTTTTTTTGTCTCTCTTCCATTTCCTTCTCTTTATTTGATACTCAATTTCTATATGTTTTTATTCTTCATTTTCATAACAATTTTTAATTTATTTAATATTTTTAAAAATTCATTAAAAATATATTATATGGATTAAATGAAAGTTATTTTTTAAAATTTAAATATAAATGATAATTTTTTAGAAATTTAAAAAATATATTTTTTCCATGTTTACTATAAAATTAAATGCATGAATTTTATTTATTAAACAAAATTCAGGTTGTTTTCCATCAAAATAGATTAAAAATATTATATAGATCGAGAATACTCTCTATATATAATTTATGAGTATTCTAACTCCACTACTCGGAATTGTTCGTCGACATGAGCATAAGAGTATAACATTTATGAGTATTGTAAAGTTCCCAACTCAGAACTATTAATTAACATATGACCTCAAACACGTCTCTTTGTATGTCAGAGACTTCCAACTAGCAACCATTTTTGACACACATCACTGGGGAAACTATACCATTAATTAGATAATAATCAATAAGAATTAATAAATTACAACCATAATATACAACTCTGAATCATAATATGAAATCATAGTGAAAAACCAACTATATATTCATCATATAATTACTCTAAAAAAATATCACATCACCATAAAATAACAAAATAAACTCATGTAATATCATATGAGTCATACATCCAAAGAATGATCTCCCAGTGGATTGATCATATACATGCCACATGCAAAAGAACAAAATAAATAATGGATACTCTAGAAAAGTTATTCTTAAGCCTTGAATGACATCACCTTCAGGTATCTACTGAGTTTCTATTACTCAACCATCCATCACTGGGGGATTTCCCTTACACTTTTCATGAACCATGATGTCTACAAGTCCAAAAAAGTTCACTTATAGTGTCTGGGTTCATAAATCAGTAAGATACCACCAACAGACCCCTAAAATACTCTAACATATATGTGAGTGCATGTACAATATGGTATTAAAGCATTGGAAATAAATATTCATCACCAAGTCATGTCACTGTGTAGTTCATTAGCCACCTTGATGATCAACATCACTTGTTTCAGCCAATATTGATGAGTTGGGACATTCATTCCCAAATTCACATCACATGGATCATGGTGGCACCACCTACACATGGTTGGTCTTTAGTGTTAACAGTTAGTCCACTTTCAGATGAATCGATATATATATATATATATAATCAAGGACATAATATTTCATCAATCATGGTAGGCTTGGGACTAGCCTTAATGAGATCCTCAAAATGACGGGCAATATGCTCGTGTCTGTCCCTCTGACAATGTACTCCAAAGAGTGAGTTGGCATTTGTGTATTCAACCCTTAGCTAACTATTTTAATATCAGGTTAGTAGAATTGTCTAATCTCAGACAATGTCCTATGAATAACAAATCCAACATACATGTATCAATACCTCTATTAGTGAAAGATACACCAGATCATAATTCAGGGTAAGCAATAATAATAAAAATCATGTTGGGTTTCCACACATTGACCTTGAATACCTAATCTCACCTCATGAATCACACATCTTGATGCACCCCTTCACCTAGAAAACCACCCTTGGCATGAATCACAACACCTAGGAATCATTACTTGAATTAACATTAGGTCCCTTGTCCACTAATTAACCATCTCACACCACAATGCTCAAGTGAACCGATCGCCTAGTGCACAACGTGGTTACCTACTCATAGCGGAACATCAAACGAGACCTCACAAGGCCTATTAAGTCATATCTCATAATCAAAAGTCCTCTTGGGGTTCCTCAAATAATTCTATCCAAGCACTAAATTTCTACATATCCGTTGAAAGACTATAAAATCAAGTCAACATGTACAAAGTGCTTGAAACAACTTCAATAGGTCTCACAAATATCCTCACATGCATTCAAAACCTCTTGGTTCTAATTTGGGTCTATCACACCCATTTACCCATGCCCACACATCACACAAAACATGAAACATATATACAATATAGATGAATATTAGGTAATACCTACATCTAGATAACATAGGGACACTTAGAAAATATTCTAAGTTGATTTGTCCTTGATTTCCAGATATTAAGAAACCTGACACCCCCCAATTGAGAGATTTAGAGATATCATGAAAAAACAGTGAAATAAACCATATATTGGAAGGTTTGGGAGGTTATAATTGCCTTAATAAGATCAATACAATTAATGGTATTAGATTCTGATACTAGAAAAAAATTAGAAGCTCTTAAAGTGGAAGAACACCATGGGAAGAGGGGCTCGGGTCGTGTGATTCCAAGGGAGGGAAGAAGTGGATATTTAAATTGAATTTTCTAAAGATTAAAAAAAATTCAACCTTGGAATTGAGCCCCCAATGGCCTTATCCCCTCCCTTTCAATCTCTCTAGGTACCTGATGCCAACCATCAGGTACCCAATGGTGTTTACTGCATAATTTCAATAACATAATCCTTTTACCCACAAACTTCATGATTTCTCAAAAAAAAAAACTAAACTAAACTAAAATATTCTAAGATTTAATATTCAAGTTCCAAAAATGGAATTTCGATCCAACCTCAAAGGCAGAGGCCATTACAAACTCTCCACTATAACATTTCTCATCCATGAAAAGCACCATCAATCATCCTCAATCAATAACTCCAGCTATTGGGATCTCATGTTTGTCTCCCACTCCCACATATCCTATAGGGTATGCTTGTGTCTCCGATTCACTTGTACTATATGAATCATCTTCCCTTAAAGAACCCTTTTTCCTTTGGTCCACAATACGTACTAATTTTTCCTTGAATGACTCATCATCCTCCAACTTAACATCATCGATAATGATCACATGATAGGGGTTTGATTCATGTCTTATAAGCTAAGATATGTGGAATGTATTGTCCATCACACTATATCACAGAGGAGGTTCCAATTAGTAGTATTTATTTAGAATCTCGAATAGTCCCATAGGGCATAGTGATTTATTCCCCTTCCACCCTAAATGATGATGTCCCAGTCATGAAGACACTCTCATGAATACCCAATCACACATGGATAACTCCAATGGTCAACATCACCTATCTGCATAAGACTGTTTTCTACCCTAAGAAATAGATAACTATTTCATAGTCATTTATACATGCTCTGAAGTATCCTTCATGAGACTCTATTCAATAATGGTTTAATCAACCACCTCTATCCAGTAAAGGTGAGAATAACACGACTTTTCATAAACCACCTCAAATGGTGGCATCGATATCGATGCCTGCTAGTTTATATTATAGAAAAACTCCACCAATGTAAGATGATCCTTCCAGGAACTAATGAAATCCATGATACATGCCTAAAACATATCCTCTAAAATCCTAATTATACAATCAAATTGTATGTTAGTTTGAGGATGGTATATGGTACTCATCTTTAGTTGAGTCACTAATGCCTTTTGCAAGCCCTTACTAAAAACGGGGCCTGAATCAGGCACCACAATATGACACTATGATCATAATCACCTAGTTTATTTGAACCATGTACATACAAATTTCCTAAAACATCAATTAATTAGGTCAATATAATTAATAAAACATGTGAAACCTTGTTCAAATGATCTATAATGACCTACATGGTGTATCTACCTCTGGAAAATCTCAAAAGACCCATCAAAAAGTCCATCTTGACCTCATTTCACTTCACATCAGAATGTGAAGTGTCTATAGAAGACAAATGAGTCTCTGGTGCCCGACCTTCACACACTGACAATTGAGGCACCATGAAACATAGCTTGATATATCCCTTTCCATCCCCGACCACCAAAACTAGCATCATATACCATGATATATCTTTATCATACCAAGGTGTATCACCAATATTGAGGTGTAATAATCCTGTATCAGCTCTTCCCTCAATCTCATTAGGACCACCACCCTTCCATGAATATATAGGACAATGTTGTCACCATGTGTCTAGTCTGTAAGGTTCTCCCCACCATTTAGTCTCTTTATCATCACCAAGTAGTTTGAATCTTATTCTTAACACTCTTTCACCATATCCAATAGATATGAAGTAATATTTAAAGGTTCTAAAACTTTTATACCATGGTTATCCTATACATCCATTCATAAATCAGAAAAGAGGCATATCAATTGTCACTCTTTATTAGACTTACACACCACCTACATCTGCATATTCCTATTAAACATGTATTTAATTATGTTACTATCATGACCCCTCCCTCCAAAGGTACCCCTATTGGGTCATAAATGAAGTAATAGAGATAATAAATCTCCGAGTACCACCTCCATTAGGCCTTGGGTTGATGA
Organism: Viscum album; assembly: GCA_963277665.1. NCBI lineage: Eukaryota > Viridiplantae > Streptophyta > Magnoliopsida > Santalales > Viscaceae > Viscum > Viscum album. The sequence goes on along the minus strand of OY728133.1, from coordinate 182,946,338 downwards.
CTAGCACCGAAAGTATAAAAAAATCACACATACGGGAGGCATCACCCTCGATAGAAAAGTAGGATCATGAGATTAGATACCAACCAATAAAAAAATATATCACATAATAAAAAATGAAACCAAACTATTCCACAATTCATGGAAAATATAAAACAAATAAAAATAAAGTCTATAAGAAAAAGTACCAAAAGACAATACTACTAGATAAACTCAATAGCAACTCCAAGTTATTAGTGTATAGCTTGGTCCCAAAATTACTTCTAGAAACCTAAAAAAATAGTTTTTATATATGCAGGGTGAGCATAACATATATTCTCAATAGGATCATACCCTAGGTAACTCATGCATATGTGAAAAGAGCATATTAATGCCCTGATGAAAAAATAACAGAACTAACTAGCACCCACATAGGTCAACTAATCCCCCAACCTCACTAAGGACCACTCAATAAATAATGCACCTAAGAGTAGTAAAGTAATATAATAATAATGTAGATAAGGTTCCCTACAACCACTTCTATTGCCAATTTTTTACTCTCTCCCAATGAGAAGATATCATTTTCTCTCATCCCTTATATATACACCAATAACAACACCAACCATATATCATGTATTATGGAACTAACCACATATCACATCTCATGGGACTAACTACATATCACATTTGGTGGCACCAACTATATATCACATATGGTGGAACCAACCACATATCTCATATCCTATAACCAGGGTAGCAGGGCATCACACATGCATAGGAAATCAAAATCACATCCTCATCCTACCATGAATGACCCCCACTACATGTATCATTATCCACCACCAGTATCACTAAAAGTTTATACTAAAGTGAAAACATGGGAGAAGGGGTAGTTAGACATCTATATGATCCTCATACTAGATATTAGTGAAAACAACCCTAAGGTCACTGGTTGTCGGTTAGGTTATCCAACTTGGGTGGGGTATATAAGAAAAAACAAGGAAATATAGGTATATGGTAGTCTCACACAAGCCCACGCCTATGGGTTCACACAAGTAACACTACCACAACCACTGTTAGAACTCTACTAAAATCAAACCACCAAGAACTGCCTCTAATGTATAACAACCAATCAAAAGTATCAGACAAATTTCCATAACCCAGGTTCCATTTCCCATCATTTTATTTAACCATTCAACCACTAAGATTCATCCATTTAATTATTAATTAAAATTCACACCAATAAATTCATTAACCCTTACCTCATTATAATACATGTCAATATCTTACCATTACTATTAAACCACTACCAAGAAACCATCACGTTAAGCCATCTCATCACAACCAAGGTCACCAAGCCACAAAAAACCAAAGTAACTAGGCCACAAACAACCAAGGAAACCAAACCGCACAAAACCAAGTCCACAAAGCCACACACAACAAGTCAAACAGAAAACAAGAATATTCAACTTAGTCTTTTCATTTAATATATTTAAGTTTTTAACCATTTAAAGGGTATTTTGAAATAAATTCATCATTGAAAGTCATAATTCCATAACAAGTGCATAACATGAAAAAAATAATAATCAATATCAAGGAAATCCAACAACAAAATTTGCATAATACCAACCCTTCCATTTCATTAGTCTGTTTTATTATATTTATCACGATAATTTATACGATTCTCCCAACAGAAACCAAAAGCATGATAATCTCAAAAATGCACATAAAAAGGGAGAGAACTTGAACCCCCTACTTCAAATAGATGTTCACCATTATTATAGGTAAGAACGGATGATCACGAATCAACCGTAACTAAAATAAACACCACCAAGGATAAAGGAAAACCCACTAGAACCTATTCATAGCAAGGAGTCATCATACCTTACTCAATTTCCAACCAAAAAAAGAGGATCTCAACCCAAAATTAACTCCAAAAAAGAAGAATACTAATAAGAATAGATAATAGAGGAGGAAGGGAAGTACCTCGATTTTTAAGGTATCAATACAGATGAACCAAGGTGTTTGAACTCCCAAGAGTTGTGGCTGGAAGGTGATGAGAGGTCAAATAAGGCTTAAGAGAAGAATAAAAACTGAACTAAGTCGATGCACCCCTTTTATAGATGGAGCTTCCTAAGCCTTCACCATGATGTGGGTTTTCTAAAAACACCTATGGTGAATTAGATCAAAGAATAAATATTTAATTCAAGCTTTGAACCCCAAATTATTTCTTGTTTTTTTTTTCAACCACCACTATGACCTTGGACACAACATGGTATAAGGTGTTTTGATAACCAGACACCCTCTATGACCATCCACTACAGTGTAACACTAAGTTATTTTCTTTTTTCTTTTCACCATTACCACCACCATGGAATAGACCTCTACTCTGCCCGTGTCTCATAGGGTGACCATCCAAGTGCCACTCCTGAAAAAACCAAATCCCAAGGAATTTCCTACATCCACACGTCCAATAGTTGGAAACTCCATGCAATACACCCTCTGAAACAACCAACCAGACCGTTTATCTCACCATGGTGAATCCAACACCAAATGAACAACTCCACGGAAAACCTCTAAGCATACAAGGCTAATAAATATTTCCCCATGCTCAAGCCTCAGAGCGAACTTCAAAACAGTCTGCACTACACCCACCACCATGATGTGGTCACCTTATGAATGGAAAAAACTCTCCCCTAGCCTCTAAAACACATCCAAAACCCCTCTAGGCACCACTAATCCCTGAAAAAACATAAATGGAGGGCTTTAGGAATCTAGTCCCTCACAGTTACTCATCATTAGGGTATATTTCATATTGAAATTAAAGGACTAAGGGTACTCAAACCTTCTCCTATGATTGAGATTTAAGTCCTTATAAGAGAATATATATTTAATGATCTTGCATTATATGTGCATAAAAATTTTATTTATAAAGAGATAGACACACCAACACTTCAATGCATAAACTATAACAGTCTTCTCCAAACATAGGTAAGGTAGTTACGCTCTTGAAACCTCAACTATTAAAAACCATACATGATAACCTGATCATCCTTTACCACAACTCTACCCAAACCAATTCTCAATACATTACAATATATGATATTGAAAAGGTTTTATAGGGATGTATAACATTCTAAACACAATAGAATAACAAATCCAAAACACCATCAATCCCAAAATCTATCTATATGTTTAGAAAGAATATAAACTGAATAATAAGAATAGTGCCACTTACTTTGATTGATCCACTCTATCAAAGTTTTTCATAGTAATTTTATCAAGATCAATGAGAAGAAACTAAAATAATACTTACTCCAATGGTATCCATGGATCATGGGAATCACCCAATGATTGGGTGGGATCTCTCTCATATTATGGTTTTCTATAACCTCAAGTTCAAATGCAAGTGGTAATTGATAATTATGAATGATATAATTTTTGAGGATTTCTACATAGTATTTTAATACTATGGAATTGAAAACCACTTATAAGGATTAAAATAGCTTATATATTCATAAAGGAACTAAAAAATTCCATCCAACATTGAATGAGAGTTTCACAAAATCCTCAAACATTTAAAATTTTGTAAAATTCATCTTGAATCCTCATGGTGAATGTTTAACATTTAAAAATTCATGTTATATGATCAAACTCCTCATATTAATTATCACATGATGGTTTTAACCAAGAATAATAGACGGGGTATAAGATTGAGGCTGAATCATGGATTATCATACAACATTATAACCCCCTTTCATTTAAATCATGGAAAGTGTCTTAGACTATATTATGGTGGATATAAATTTAGAATTTGGTGTGGTTTAACCACTATGCTATGTTCATCCTTTTAGTAAACATATCCAAAAATCTCCCACTTTCACTAAAATCCTTATATACTTGGTGCACCTTCACCTTATGTCACATCCGTGAAACCATATCCAAAACTCCTTTTGGATATCTCCAAAAATATTTTCAGAAATTCTATCATCAATTCACCATGCATCAAATCATATATAATACCTTGTGAATATTCACACATAAATTCTTTTAGATATATTTTGAAACACTTTTGTGGTAGATCTCAAAGTTTTACAACCTTGATCCCCATTCACATGACCAAAAAAGTGTGACCCCATAGTCCTTTGTATTATTGAAAAAAAAAATTATGAATTCCCCAATCAATAAATATAACCAAGGAGTAACCTATAGTAAATAATCAATGCCTCTCAAGCTATAAATGGATTTGATGTGATATCAACCAAAAACATGTATCTTTATACATGTTTCAACTAACTATATCACATATAATCATGAATTTTTACACGATTCCTTTGTCCAAGATATCCAGTAACCATGCTACATAGAGAATCTCAATCCCGTATAACTACTCATACATTCTCAATTCTTCGAGTATAGACTGAATCGGTAAATTAATGCATGACACGTCATTCACCCTTATGGATAAACACATAATATTCTCCTAATCCAATATATTATCACATCACATGTCTTATCTAGGTATGGAAATACATTTCCTTAGCCTATATCAATTGAGGGCCTATATGTCATACTCATTATATGAGATGAAAAATCCCATCTCAATTAATATCCAACCGTCGATATGATCAAAAAAATACCCAACCACCCTTGATTAGACAATCCTCAAGATTTTCATAAGAAAGGTATCAATGTATGAAGGTTCCCATGCCAGGTAACTCGCCAACCTCAAGTATGGGGAAACCCAAATATAAAACATTCACCCTTAGTTTATCAAAGACATGGTGTATGACACTTCATATGGTATATACTTAGGGGGTCAACCAGGGCACAAAACCCATTTTGTGACTCATGAGCATATTCCATACCTCAATAAAAGAATCCTACTCACACCAAACTTAACATTTCATCACAAACTATAATACTCAATGATGAAAATTGGTTAGGAATCACTCAAAGATTTATTTGAGAGATTAATTCACATAATATATACAACCAATGTGAAAAATGGAAATTTATTTTTATATTAACATGATACATTTTATATCCTTATACTATTTTAAGAACATTAATAAAACCATACATAAGCACCCATCTAATCATATCCCATTTGATAGATAGCCAAATCGACCTTATGTTTACTACTCTTTTAGGGTTTTGTTAAATTCAATACATCTCTATGTAATTCCTTCCATATCTCCATGTGACAATCTGATAAAATCCTTTCACAAAACCCCTTTAGTGAGTAACATCTATGAAGTAATCCAATTTGAATAATGATGAGACTTAGGAATCATATTCCTAATGTTCATTTCTTTGAAAAAATATTAAAAATCCTTTACTTCACAATATCAAATGTTATGATGTTAATAAATTATGTTTTCTACTTATATTTTTCTCTAAGTTCATCATCATAATTATTCTTGGTACCTTTATATCAAAATTTTCTTGAGATAATTTTGGAAACTAATGTAACTCTTTACAATATTTCTTTGTCAACACATCTAATTTTTTAGAATATAAAGTGATATTATCCTCTTTATGGTAAATAAATATAACTCTTTACATTTATATTTACCACTATACCCTAAAATATTTTAATATATTGAAAAATATTCACTTTGAATACCGACTAACATAATATTTTATTTTTTATCTTTGAATTTCTCTAAGTCCAAATCACATTACCACTAGACTCTTAAAAACTATATTCCTTTATAATATCATAATAACATGCACAAAATTTTCTGTTTTCAAGAAAAAAACTTATTTCCCTAAAGTGGGAATATTTAATAAACCATTGACCACCATATATTATATGGTATTCTATGCATTTGTTGTATTTTTCTTAAAAGAATATTTTTTCCTTAAAACATATCACTAATGGTGGTAGAATCATATTCCTTATATTTTAACAAAAAAAATTGATAAAAAATTTATTCTAGATAAAACTCATTTTATCTTTATATTCTTTTCAAAACATGTTATAAAATTTGAAGAATTATAAACTATGTATTAATTGAATCATCTCATATTGTTGATAAAAACTACTTGTTAACAAATAGTTTCTCTTATAATATAATAAAAAAGAGATAATTATACACATACTTTTTTCTAGATCTATTGAGATTTAATTATTCCTTTGAATTCAAACCATGTTTCAAAAAATATTTTCCTCATCATTTAAATGCAAACTATAAGTTATATCCATTCTTTCCTTGATTTTGAACTTCTGCATACTCATATTATTTGTAAAGTATACACTTGGTATCAAATACCCTTAAAAATATAATAATTGAATTCTATAACACCATTAACTGAAATTGAATCTCCATGGAGTTTCACAAACCCCTTTTAGTAGCCTAAACAATTACCATCATATAGAAACATTTCCCTCCTTTCTAACACCACCTTTAGGTTTCAATGACTGAGGATGATTATTGGAAAAGTACAATCTTATCTAGATCAAACTTTTACCCACTTATTCTATCAATATAGTACTAAATAATATACATTACATGAAATGATCATCTATATTAAACACTTTGGAAAAAATGGGTAATCTTTTATTGAGCCCATTACCTTTGTCAGAACACTTCCAATAAAATGAATTTCCTATCTAGACCACGCCATAAAGAAAATATTCAGTCTCACTAGGTCATTACTTACCCAATCATATTAAGTATATGATCAATAACTAATATTTATGTGGTTATATTTTATAAAATTTCTTTAAAACCTTAAGTAAAACCTTATATGCTTCTCACAATCATCAAGATTACCTTATTAAACAACTTCAACAGTAGGTTACCCAAGAAGGGGTTTCTCTAACACGTATAATTTTACCTTTTTTTCTTATGAACAATTATTAAGTTAATAGTCTAAGAAGTTTCTTATATTAAGATTTACCTTTTTAAATATTGATCTCAAAGTTATGTCAGATGACGATGAGGATGTTTTTTATCTATAATAACTTTTATTAAATGAATATTATTTTGTATATTCATTTAATAAGTAATTTTATTAAATGTGATCCCACTAAAATGGTGACCCCTTTTGAACTCATCATATCCATTAGCGTGACAAGATATATATTTCACTAAGTAATGAATATACTTTGGAATTACTCTTACCACTTAGTTATCTAGGATGGACATTATCCCAATCATATCATGTATGACTATTGGATGGTTGAGTGGTCAACTCTTCGTCCAATTCATCATATGGATAAACTCAACACTATAACATCATAAATATTAGGGTTTCACAATTAAGTGTAACCTAAATTAAATGACAAAAAAGAGTCACCTAATTCTCAGTGTCACCTCATTACTTTCTTACCTTACATAATATAATCTAGGGGCACCCTTATTTGGCATAAAACTACCTGGTTGGATAATCGATATGGAAACAAGTGACTACTTTGGAATTAATCCAACACTTAGTATTTTAAAGGGGACTTGATCTCACCATCTTATATCATGTTTCTCATTTACATGAATACATTTTTCTAGTGATTTAGTCTGGTATATGATTCCTTTTACCGAATCAAAATGTTCAAACCATATTGATGTGTAACCCATTACACAACTCATAACTTGTGTTACTAACCCAAATTAAAAGTCAACTATATTCATATAGATATAAATGCATCACATGCATAATGTACATGAAAAAATTTCATGTAAAGGCTTAGAATCATATGAAATCAACAATCCCTATAATAGTAAGACTGTCAAGATAGAAAGAAAACCCTCACTTTTATAGACAAGACATAAGTCTTCAGGCCATTGAGTAGTTTGACACAAAGTACCTCTACCTAGAGATACTCTAATCAAGGTATATTTCAATCCCATAATAGTAATAACACCTAATATGTATAAATCACAATTAAATTCTTAATCTAATCTCATAACCTAATATAAGTCAAATTCAAGGTAGAAGAAAACTAAATAAATTATCATACCCAACAAGTAACTCTTTAGATATGTGTATGACTGTTTAAAAACAGTTTTACTCTTTAAACTAAAACATACATCACAATTCATAATATAATACTTTATATCTATGAATAAAGCAGGGAATAAATAAATAAATTAAAATTCATATATTTAAGCATGAGATACAAAACTTATGAACAATTCATAAATAAATTATAAACACTTTATAATGTAGGCATAAAAAAACTCAAAAAATTCACTTTTATCCAATATGAACATTTCATATTATCATTTTCATGGATTTAATATGAATTCCATAATATTTAAATTATAATATATTTCATGAAAACTTTTATGATCAAATAATAAAATTTTTATATTTTATGTAAATAATTTACATAAATAAAATATCTCACATTTAATATTATTTAAACCATTGATCAAATCAACATCTAAAATTCATTTTATAATGAATTAAATATTTTTCAAATAGGGACTTAATATAAAAATTTTACATTTACATTTATAAACTATTCATAAATAAATATAAACACTTTAAATTTTACCATATTTAATTTATAAACACTTTATAAATTATTTAATATATAAATTTACTTTAAACCTAGATCAAATCCACCAAAACATTTTTGGTTAGGTTTAACCCCCCCCTCAGATTCAACATGGGCCCTCTGAGCCTACATTATTGATGTTTTTTTTGATAATTTTAATAAAAAAATAATTTTATTTAAACTTATATCTAAAACATCTTGTACTATGATGTAGTGTTCTCCATTATTAAAAATCTTGACATGGGTAAACCATAACCATTTTGGGGGATGTTTTGGGGAGGGCCACTATTTCAGGTTGCATATGAGTAAACCAACACCTCGACTATCATGGTCTATGACAAGGAACACATAAGATTAAACCAATATATAAGGACCTACAAAAGAGTAATACCATTTTAGAAAAGAATTCATAGTGCCAAAATGGTCTAATTTATCTAGTGGTGATTCCTCATGTTGGAGCTTGACTACGACACAAAAACCACCCCAGAACATGACATAGAGAATCATCCAATAATGCTATGTTTTTATTGATTATCTTATGACACTTGAAATGACCATTTATGCAGAACAATGTCACAGTTTTCCAATATCAAGAACTGAAATTCCTATTTTTAGAAGTAACATGTTGTGGTCTTGAATTCTCAAGAACAAATGTGGGTGTTTTGGGTTTAGTTATGTCATGACACATGGAAAATTATTTTCCAAGTTTCCTTTATCCATTTGAAATTCAAACCAAACATGGATTGATTTTATAATATACCACTAAAAGGGTTTTAAAAGGATGTATAAAATCTTAAACATAGCATAATAATAATTCCAAAGTAACATAAATCCCATAATATATATATATATATATTTAGAAATGATATAAAATGAAGAATAATAATGGTGCACTTTACACCAATCAATCTAGATTTTCAAAGTTTTTCACGAGCATTTGATTGAAACCAATAAGAAAAATCCAAAAGACTCCTTCCTCTGGAGGTATTCACGGATTATAATAACCACCCAATGCTTGTGTAGGACCACTCTTAAGCCATGGTTTTCTTGAAAAATGAGTTCAAAGTTAGGAGAGAATCGAGAGCTAAGAATAATCTTGGTTTCAAGGAGTTTCACATAGTATTTTGATACTATGGAATTGAACACCACTTATGAGGATTAAAACATCTTATATATGTTATTTTTGGAATGATAACGAAGTCACAATAGGTAGGGGTGAATTGTTTCCTTTTAAAAACACTTGAATATTTTAGAACTGACCCCCCTTTGTAACTTATAAAGCGATGTTGTTACCTTTTCTTTAATAGAATATGCATTTAAAATTAAAAGAATAAGACAAAATGGATTTATAGTGGTTTAGGGAACAAAGGTCCCCTATTCCACTCCACAAAAACTCTCCCCATAATCTTGATGATTATCACTAAAAGATACTTTTCTAAGGGATCTTGATAGTTGAGTGAAAGCAACTGCAACTTATTACAACAAATTTTATAAGGCTTTAAAAATAGGGATAACAACAACCCTCAAAACACTCAACACCCATGTGTTCATAAAAAAGATATTGTATTTAGTTGGATAAATTCTCTTTAAATGTATTCATATGAAAATGATGCAAATTAAAGATAAAGATATCTTTATATGAATAGATAAATAACTTCAAAGCATAACTATTATGAATAATCTCCAAACTTGTTGTAGAGAATATATTCAGATAACACAACAATAATAAGAAACACTTCCACAATAGTAATATAAACTTATAGTAGAAACTATAAAATTTATGTCTCTAAAGTGAATTCCTAACAAGATTGTAACATCTTGTCTTGAGATTCACTAAAACGGTGCCTCGGGCCGGTCGGTCACATGGCCTCAAGCATGCCCCCATACGCCAAAGGCTATCGACTAGTAGTGATGGTATAAAGGTAGTAGATTGGGGAGACTATACCCTCTAAATCAGTAATAAATATAGTTGAATAATAAACAAATGAACAATAGTGGAAGATAAAATAATAATTGATAGATAAATAGATGAATGAATAACCAATCATTCATGAACATGATATAATGTACAATAATATAATACAAAAAATGATACATAAACATGTAGAATGAAAAGAAAATCCCTAAAGGTGATCTCCATGAGAATCCTAATCATTGGCTCAGTCCTATGCTCCTAAGCTCCCATGTACACGAGTAAGATCACAAAGCATAACCCTTGATCCCAAACCTATAACCACAAGGTCTATTCAGGTACCTAATGATAGCTTGAATAGAGTGTGATTTATACTTAGTATGCCACCACCAAATATGTATAAATAAATCTAGTTCATGAATATAAAATAAACTAGTGTACAAGTATGAAAAATAAGGCAGTGCAATATTAATAAAAGTAAATAAGTTGGGCTTAGGTTCCTTAAGGATGCTTGGCCGACTATACCTACTTCGGCCTAAACCAGAATGTTTCTGAGTGCATATGTCACAATGTATAAATATATACATATAAGTATATATATATATGTGTGTGTATATATATATGCACTATATATGTAGTGACATGTATATCAATAAATATAGATACATAGTACTAGACAGGACCTGAGGCATAACTCAGGAATCCATGTATAATAATGAGGATCTCATATTTAAATAAGGGTCTCCATGCCCATGTATCACAAGTAATATATGATTCCATACAAAGTATCATAAATAATATAGGACACCATAATGATTACCATAATTAATATAGGATGCCATGTCAAGTATCATGAATAATAATGAGAAGGATCATGTCCATCATCATAATCGAGGGGGCGTGGAACATCATATCCAGCAACCTAAGTGACATGAATCACCATGTCCAATATCTTCTAACAAGGGGGTTTGAAATTACATGTACACAACCCTAACCGAGGTCCCTTTGTGATAATCTAGTATAATGTAGTCTCACTTTCCCTATAATCCCTTAGCCTTAGCATTCTATAAAGAGGAACTCAACATCACTCAAGGTGCATTGTACCTTCATTATCATAATTAATTTAATATTTTAAATAGGGAATGTGATCATCCATTCCATAATATAAATCAAGGACATGCAGTACACACCAACCCATTATCAATTCAACTATTCAATTTAACCACTTTGTTTATAATAAGAAATAGGGACAGTGAAAACACCCATGATATAACAAAATTATCACACTTAAAATTATTACATTGAAAGTGTCCATGGCGTTTACTCATTAGGGATAACTGAAACACCTTAGGAGGGTGTTCAGTTTCATAGGTAAAGAGTGATCATAGAAAATAATTTATATAAATCTAAAATTTAATTCAAATCCCTTTTTTAACCAAGGTACAATTCATAACCCAATAAGGGTCAAGTATACATACCCTAGTGTAGTTCAACCCATTTATTTTTCAACATTCAACCAATGACCAATGTGAGAAATTAAAGGGAACGCCCAAAGGGGTGGCCCAAATTTAAAGTCATAACCCTCCAACCAAGTTCAGGGGTGTCCAAAGAACATCTAGAGAAAGGTTTAGTCATTTAATTAATGGAATTTCATAATTTAAGGGGAAACACACAAAATTTTTGACATGCGGTACAATGGAAAAATTATATAAATGATGTAACTATAAGGGAAAGTCATATATACCACCTACCCCATTCTTAGGATTATCCAATCATCCAATACTAGTCATTAATTTGATCTGAAATGAAATAAATTAGAATATTATACAAACACCCTGAAAATAGAATGAATTAGCTCACATAGAGATAACATTGAAGATGGTGAGATAAATAGAGAAAAGTGGGAAGTGGAATTTTAGACTTATAGAGGTCTATCCAAAATTATGAATGATGTTCGAATTAGACCAAGAATGATATAGAAACACCATGGAGCTGGAGAGGGAGAAGAGGATGCATATAGGGGACCTCATGAAAAAATGGGGTAAAAAACCTTTTAAGGTCGGGGTGGAAAAGGTAATTTTTACCTTTTAATGAGGTGCATTGTCATACCATATGGTTTGGCCAACCTTGCACCAATCGTGCAGCTCAAACTACCCAGAAGCCACACCCCACATGGGTTGGCTGCATAGTTTGGCTAACCATGTTCCAACTGTGCAGTGATATTGGTTATGTGGCACTAACCATGCGGGATAGGTGCATGATTTGGAAAATTGTTTGCAGCTGGTGTGCCCACCTCTACAATTTATTGCATACTTCTTGCACAACTATGTGTCCTCAGGTGCATGGTTTGAAAAACTGCGTGACACCCTCTACACCCCTATACCAGTCCACACAGTTTCCCCTAGAGGGCCACATGGTTTCAACAAACTGTACACCCCTATCTGTCCTTCCCAAAATTGATTTTTCAGGGACCAACACTCCCATAGCTGATTCGAACACCCAAGACACCCCTCATGCCTTAAACTCGATCTAAAAAATTCACATCTAAGTGTTCTAATGATTATATTTACATCCTGAGGCTCAGTTTAAGATTCATCCCATCCATCAAATGAAAAGTTTGAATTCTATTGGAATTTTCAACCCGGTCCAAAACACAGGACATTACAAAATCCCCACCTTAGAAATTCTCATCCTCGAGAAGAATTAGGGAATAAATAAAATATAACCCGACCTACTTGGGTTGTGAATTCCTGCTCGAATGTCTATGTTGCATTTTCAAACACCCAATGAACCTCCAAGAGTCACTTTAAGTATACAACACTTAAATCATTAAAACCTAAGCCAACGATTGTAACCAGCAATAAAACATTGAGATAAAACTTATATGATCCCATATAACCCAATATATGATCATGTTGAAATCTCTTTCATCAAGCGAACTATGATGCTCCCCACTATAGGTCCTAGACCCCAATAGCCAATTCGAGTCATGGTGCACCCACCATCAGAATTTCCTATTAAAGCATGCCCCTATTGTCCTAGTGACACACCCAGTGCATTTATAAATTTTAAAATAGTAGTAAAATTCTAGTCAACCCAACTTATCCTGGTCGCATCAGATTTTCCTTGAAAATCCCTGACCAAACCTTTAAGTTTCACCCATTTCATCCTGACGGCATGCTCGATGCGATTCCTTACCAACCACATCAAAACTATTTGAGAGAACTCAAGTTGAACTACCTATGATCAAGTATTTAGAAAATGGTCAAAATTTATGAAAAACATGTTACCAAAACAAGATTCTAAAACCTTATCCCAAGGCATACCAAGATTTTTCCAAGCATACTCACTGAAGTCCATCACCAACTTCCAGTGACATCTCTTAGATGAACCATCCCCCCCAAAAAACGTTATCATGCTATAACAGTAGTATTGGAACCATCCTGATCCATAATCCATGGATCATCATAAGTTACTTTGGGATTAATGTCTACATCTAGATTTCACCTAAATTTATAATCGAACCTATACCTAGAATTTATTGAGGATTCTAGATGCACATCGTTCCATTTATTTAATGGTATAAGAAGAAAAAACAACCATCCAATGATCATACTTAAGATCTGATGACCCTTATCACATTAGGTTCATCCACTAGGGACAAAATTCCCTCTCCCCACCTTAGGAGCATACTTTTTGTCACCCCAGTAAAACAATTTTCAAATTAACATAGCTTATGCCTGAATATAATGGCCGACATTGATAAGAACTTTCTCATCCTGAGTATTAGTGAAAATGTCACCCATCACCCATTTCTGCTTCCAGATAACAGTTTTTATGATGTTTACTAAAATTTAAAACATAATGAGGGTTTCCACATTTAAATGTCCAATAGCGCACTGCACACCACTTGGATTATTTTAAAACAACTCTTAGAGCACAACTCTCAATGAGTTATTTTATCAACCCATAAAATCTATTTGATTAGATAGTTTGACATATAGATGATGTTATCTCATCATACCTAGAATGATGTTAAGATATGGGACATGATTGACTCTAGACTAGAAGTGCACTGATATTTTATCGATAGGTGTGTATGGATCCTCTCGAGCCATGATTTCTTTAAAAAGGATACATTTTACTTAAAACAACTCTTGAAAACACGTCTCCCGACCATTCGTGTTGTGGTTATATCATAGGTTAACTGATTCACAACACCCAACCTATTCTTAAATTATCCCTCATTACATGGTACTTCCCTTGGTTACCCAAAGCTTTGAGTCACCAAGCCCAACAATATCAATTTCTTTAAAACATAGGTCCTTGAATCACACCAGGATACTCACTAATCAATGAGTTAAATGATACGACATGCAACTAGAATGTACCATACTTACCATACAGAGAGGGGATACATCTTTTACCACCCGATTTAAGACCCGAATCATACTCCCATGAGTCATTCATCAACAAGGTCAAGTTGACTGTGCTACAAAACACATCAGTTCCTAATATGCCATAAGTTCCTTTATAACTCCTCTTCAAAATTAGGAACCTCGCCTGTGCTATGATTCATCTAATGACTTCCTACAACATGATGAAATTTTAGAATCTAGGGTGACAACTATGTAACTACTAGTCAACAGGGACAGGTACCTGAATAGTCCTTCCCAATGTAGCCAGTCTTGATCCATAAGCACTCTTGGTGATTTTCAAAAACCAAAGTCATCACCGAGACTATAACGTAAAACCTGATAACCTACCATGAATCGGTCTCAAAACGAGTGTAATCCCAGCTCACTACCTGAAATTCATTCATAAAATCTAGGAAAACCTTTCTCACAAGTTCCCTTTAAACAACCAAAATGCTGACCTATTAGGTTATAAGTCAAAAGCAAGGGCCTCTAGGTCTCCCACTTAGCTCTATGGTATCTATAATGATAACCATATCCCACATGGGGTTTTTAATCATACAAAATCTAACGTTCTTGTAAACTCTCTTAAAAGAGGTGAACTGAAGCAAGGAATAGGTTGTCAACCAACAAGGGTCACAACATCAACATCATATGATAAGGATCTAACACTCATTGGGTATCAACATACTATAAAACCCCTTCTAGGTTAAACTTACTAGAAAACTACCCGCTTACCAAGGGGTGTCATTTCATTTTTTAAGAGTCCTACTCAGGACAATGACACTCGAACAACACCTAACATATGGAAATCTTTATAATAATTTTGTAATGATTTAATTTCGTAGGATGATACCTCTACTGGGATAAACCCTTACTTACATGAGGCATAGATATTAAAATAAGGCCATGAATAAAAAGTCACTAGGATATACCTTCTAACCATTAGGTTCTAGAAAAATAGGAAGAAAGCTAATTGGTATCTAAGAGTAATGCTCATTCTCTCATTCAAGCATCTCTCAAGGAAAACTAAAGTTAACCCTTACTTGAGGGCTCACACTATAAACACTTATACAAGGTTTATTTTTAGGAAATTTAAAATATTCTCATTTATAACAATATTTAAAGCAGTTTATAAACAAAGAAAAAAAGTACCATCTTTAAAGGAAAACTGCACTAATCAATTAATTTAGCTAACGCCATGAAACATTGGATAAATGGTCTTATAATTTCATTTTAACCATTTATCACTATTTATTTAACTAAGAATTTATCACAATAGGCTTAGTTAAGGAAAGTGTAAATTACAAGTTGTATAGGAAATCACCCTTTAGGTTGTAATTGACATTTTAATTAATGAAATCCTCATAATACTAAAGCTCAAAAAAATATAAGAGGTATTTTATCAATTAAAGGGATTTTTCAGGTAATATTCTACCATAAATTTATATGTATCATGATATAAGTGGTTGAAAACACTTTAAATAACCATACCATTATCATAACCATACCCCCATGGGGTTAAGTACTATGACATACAAAGAAATAAAGGCAACCTATGAGTGTCGCATCAATCCAATCTAGGTTAAATTACATGAGAATCCATTCCCAATTTATGGATTCAATGATATATAAATTGAAATTAAAATCCCATTTAAATGCAACCCATAACAGCAACTTTATCAGGTTTTTAAAACACCCTTTAATGGGTTTATCTCTTAAGAAGCATTCCCCAACTGACCAACTTGGGTCCAGTTGTGCATTTGGAAATTTAGTCATACAGGTCATCATGTGAAAGTTATATAAGTACTAGAATTCATAATGGAATACATTTTCTATAATAATTTTAATTTACAATACATATATAAGCATCATGGTTTAGTTAGATGAATCACAATTCCTAAATTATAATGGTACTTGAATTTATAAGTTACAATTGACATTCATGTAAATACAAATGGTTTCTCATTTTTGATTTCAGAATATATCAATTTCACAAGTAATGGTTCAATTATACAGATCACCATTATAAAATTTATAAAGTTCAATACACTTTATAAGTTGAACAATTGACCCCCATTTAATTACAACCAGGAACATTTCATCCCATGCAACCAATGGTCTATAGATCAAACATTTCATAATTAGTTAATTAATGTGTCACCATAAATATATATGGGAAAACACCATTTAGGTTGATGTAGACACTTTAATGACCAATTATATATGTATATCATAAGTATATCAAGTCATGATACCACCAAGAAAGAAAACAGGTATATAATAGGAAACCATAGAATCATGTTATAGAACTAAGTATACTAAATAATCACCGAGGCATAATAAATAGATAAGAATACTGATTATTCATGCAAGCTTGTTATACAAATCATTATTCATCAGAAAATCAACAATGCAACCTATATGGAATGGCATATGCATGACATGCGAATCACTATGTGCTTATAATAATGCATGTAACAATACTTCCTTGACACACTGAGCCAAGGGTAAATCTCCATAAGTTAGTAAAAAAGTAAATACACTAATCACTCAAGGTTAAATAATAATAAACTTTAATAATGGAAATAAGTATGAATAACAATATCATCCCCAAAACATAATCTTTCCCCCATTCTTGGGTCAACCGAACCTAGAAATGTTCTATTTACCATGTTTTGACACATTCTTTGTCTCATGTCTGCCATCCCAAACATTAATACAAAGTAAAATAAAGCTCTGATATTACTTTGTAACATCCCATCCTAGGATCCACTAAAACGATGCCCGAGCTGGTCGATCAAATATTCTCAAGTGTACCCCATGTATTCCAGAGGCTTTCAACTAATAATGAGGGTCTAAAGGTGGTATAGTGGACAGACTATACCCTTTGTATTAGTAGTAAATATATCATAATCATAAACAAATGAACAATAATGGAAGATAAAGTAATAGCTGAAAAATAAATATACTAATGAATAACCAATCATGCATGAATCTTCTACAATGTATGATAATATAAATACATAATATGATACATAAATATGAAGAAAAAAAGAACAAAATCCCTAAATTCAATCTCCATGAACATCCTAAACACTGACTCATTCTTGTGCTCCTAAGATCCTATATACACGAGTAACTATAAAGACCTCGACCCCAGTAGCCCAGAGTTTGTTGTTAATTTATTACATTGGCATAATATATAATGAATCATATCCTAAAGGAATGAATAGTTTAGTAGTTTTTTAAAACTAGATACATACTTGAATCTCACTTTATAACTGAAAATATAAAAATACAACATAGTAAATCCATTGAAAACAACATTATTCTCCTAGCTTCACCCTACATATCAGTCATAATATACTTCTTGACATCCTAGAGAAAAATAAAACATAAGAAATAGGTGAGATAAAATTCATAGTAAAGGTATGTATACAACATAAGCTATTATAAATAAGCAATAACAATTATGGTATGATAAATAAATGAAACACGTTCTATTTAATCAATAACTTGAGCATAATATGACCAGAATAAAAAATGATCAAATAATTCCATATAAATAATCATATGATCTAGAAAAATTAACCACATATATTATACCAATCAAATAATCACATGTAAATCAATAACTAATCTCATAATGATGGAATGAATAATTCCGGACATTTGAAACTTATCATCGAGGCCTTGACAAAGACATCTAAAAATAAATGGGTAAGAACTTAGCCAAAACCCAATCTGGTTTGTCTCATGATACCTATCTATGCATATAGGGTCTATAGTGGGACCCTACCATCACTTACCAAGTCCAATTCACTCCTCATATGAATAAATAATATAACCAAATCAACATTCCCTAACAAAATCAATAACAATCCGTATTGGTAGAACTAGTCATATAGAATATCAATACTTCCCCAGTAAAATTGATCATAAAAAATTCAAAGTAATATTATGAATGGTATTATTAGAGAATATACTCAATAAAATATTCAACAAAGGATTCTAACATAGGTGAAAATAATTTAAATAGATTACTAAAATATTTCTTGAGGAAAATAACCTTTTTTATTTGAAAATAATTTTTAAAATCTAAAAAATGCACATGTAATAAAGAAAATAATTTCTTTTAAAATAAAATTGTAAAATTTTAATTTAAGATTCAATTTTTTAAGGTGAAATTATAGTGGGAAAATATAATCATTCTATATAAGTTAAAAAAACATTCCTTCTGTATTTTTGTTGGAAAAGTCTCAAAGAATATTGTTTAGAAAAAGAAAAAATATACCTTTCAAACTATTTTTTAAAAAGTAAAACATGAGTAAAAAAATAACTTCAAAAAATCATAGGATAATAGTAAAAATATTTTTGGAAACAATTTTAGAAAAAATGATCATGGAAGAAAGAGATTTTTAAGGAAAATTTTAAAAAGATAATTTTTTAAAAGAAAGCCTCTTAAAAATATCATATCATTGAAGTAAGCATTAATAAAATGATTTTATTATGTGTATCAGCTATAAATACACATAAAAAAATTTAAAATGAAAAATAATACAATAAAAAGTCATTTCACACATAATATTAGCATGAAATAATCAATAAAGTAGAAGTTTAACACAAGAAATGAAAATTGAGTTAAGAAATCCCTTACCACTTGTAACTAGTCGAATCATATACCTCATAAAAGTAATAATTATCAAATAAAAAATTTAATACCATGAATATAATTATATTAATGATATTATATATCAAATTTCAGTATATACATTACATAAAATAAATAAATGGTGAATAATCCATATATCTCACATAAGTAAAAGTGAGACAAGAAACCCTTACCTTATGCTTCCCTTTAGTTTTTCATAATTTAACCTAATTTATAAAGTTTTAAATAATTATTGATTATATAACAATATTTAAATTTATAATATCTTATATGACACTTTTATAACATCCTACCACTATTTCATTAATAATATTTCATTATTTTCATTGTTTCAGGTGCGTTAGTTTCATGTTTTTATAGCCGGTTCACTTATGTAAAATTATGAATGTTCATGTAAAATGGAATAAGAACTACAAAAGTTGAATGGAATGGTATTAATTCACATCTAAAAGTTTAAATGGTCTCATATATCATTTTTATTTCTTACATTAGGATGATTCATTTGATAAAAGTCAATGATAAATATTTAGTTTATTTTGGCGGTTTTTCTGACCATAATGATCTAGTTTCATTTTATTTAATATTATATTTATATATTAGTTCCAGAACATGAAATAATTTATAATATACCAATTAAAATATGATTTAATGAGAATAATACTTTTATGACCAACCATGAAGGTGATAATGGAAAATGAAAAATCATTATCCACAGATATGGTTAACCCCCATAATTTGGACAATGGTTTTGTTTATTTGAATAAAAAGAGATAATAAAAGGGATGGATATAATATATTATATTAGAAACATAAAATTATAGTATATACATGATAATAGAGCTATTATGACTTTATGTATTAAGTATTTGAGGTAAAGGTAGAAAAAGAAAATAAATTAATAGAGGTTGTTTGAGAAAGTTACCTCTTGAACATCACCTCCTTGAAGGACTCCTTAAGGAACTTGGAATTGGTATTTGGGTGGGAACAAAAACACTTAGATGTGGATAGGGGGAGAGGGTGTGAGAGTTTTTTTCCAGATATTTATTAAATTAAATTCTTTTGAGGAGAAGGGGGGTGGTGATGGGTGGTATTTATACTTGAGGAGGGGGTCGTTTTAAGTGATTAAATAATGATTATTTTATATTTAAAGTCAACCACATTTGGGTGGAATTAATTCCAATGAAGTTGATTGATACTTAGTGTTTTAAATGATGTTTAATTTCAATAAAAACATAAACCACCCATTTAATGTTGTAGTTTTTAGGTATTTTAAGATTTTATCTTTTAACTCTAACCTGTTACATTATTTTACCTATATTGCAGTAAATATTTTTTTACCACTGTAACATTTTTATGCCTAAAAATGAAAATGACCTTATAAAATTATTTGGACCTCCTAATTAAAAATATTTAATCCATTTTAATTTATTAAATTTATAAAATTGATAAATATCAAATATAAATATGTTACGTGTATAACTCATAAAAACCATTTTAAGGTTAAAATCATGGTTTTAAAAGTTCCTAAGAACGTGTTTCTAAATGTAACACCTTATGTATTATACCATTAATTAGATTTTTTTATCAATAATAAGGGTTAATAAATTTTAAATCATGATCATATAATAATTATTTCATAAGAGTTATGATATTTTGTAAAAACAATATTTTTACTTTTTAACCCAAAAATCAAATTTTTAGAAAATTCCCCAAAAAATAATCTAATATAATTTTGAAGTAAAGATTCAAAAAATGAATTTTATTTTTTCAAATACATTTTATAAAACTTTTAAAAATTAATTACTTTTATTTTATCATATAAATAAATAATTTTTTTTTGAAGAAAATATATATTTGAAGAATAAAATGAATTTACTAAAAATTATGTGCTCATTTACTAAAAATAATTAAATTTTTATTGAATATAAAATTCATATTTATTTCACAATATAGTTAATCTTATTCAAACCCTCCAATTTAATGGATAGTTTATAATGGTCATGTTAAAATAATAATATTTTGAAGTTCGTTTAAGATTGGTGTTCTTTGCAACGTAATCTATCGAACATAATATTCTGTTAAAATGTCAGGGTGTTACATTATGCACTCCTTTATTAAATTGTGTCCCCCCAATTTAAAATTTCACTTTGAAAAAAAGTTTGATATTTTAAAATTCCTTTACGGGAGACCCACATCATAAGAAGGATTAATAAAATGTCCTCTTAAAAATAAGAAAATAAAAATGAAAAGGTCACCACAAAACTAGGTTTCTATATAGGATAAAATTAGTGGAAGTGAAAAAATGGACATGGAAAATAAATATAACTATCAAGTTCTAATGGAGAGTGATAGAGAGCATGACCATTATAAAGTTTACCATAAAAAAACCATAAATCCGTGATGGGTTAAAATGCTATTGATTTCTTGTTAAGAAAATTTAATGAATAATGTTTTTGTTATAAAATCACTTTACTAGAGTTAAGTAATACTTTTAATTAATAAAGTAAGAACATAAGGAAATATACTTACTTGACAGGTAGAGTTTCATCCCTTAAAAAATTTCCACCACAAACTCATCTTTTTCTCAAAAAGACAATTCAACCTTTATTCCTCAAATAAAATTCTAAAATATTTTATTTATCTTAATCATATAGGGTTCCCAAAATGAACTTATACTTTATCTATCATACCAATTAAATAAATAAAACTATATTATATTAACTAATACATCACATAGCCAATGGTAGGTGATATATCCTTGTTTCCCTTCGGTTGTGGGTTCAAGCCTCATGGACTTACCAGATGCGACGGGTTGTCGCTATACTTACGGGTTACCCATTTTCTAAAAATATATTAATATAATCCTTAAAAAATTCTAAAAATAACCTTAATATATTAAATATTAAAGAATTTTTTTAACCTCAAAGGTTATCTCATAAGTTTCATTTTGCATTACCATATTGCATCATTCTTTCTTGGAGTCTGGTAAATTAGTGACAAAGTCTATATTAATTTCATCTCTTACTCTAAGAAATGAATATCCAAAAATGATTTTTTATGCCTGAATCACTAAAATTCACTTTTAATGGATCGTAATATCCATAAACAGAAACAATTAATCCCCTCTATTTCAAACTATTTTCCAAAATCAATATGGTTAGGACAAGTTATCCAGTATGCATAAACACATTAATCTTTAAAACCTCATCCAAAGTTCAAATTAAACCATTTCATAAATGGTTAACCTTACGAACCTTCCAAAATATCAAGATCCAAAAATTTAGAATGAATTTTATTGAATTTCCAAAATGAACCTACCATTAATCTCTCAAACAACATAAAGTATATATTAATATTCACATACCAAACATGTGAATACCTTCATCATATATTCTCTTAAAACATGATAATAACCTAAATTACCATAAATCCTTAAATAAAGCATAAATTATTTCAAGAATTAACTATTTACTTATTCCATATATAAAATATCAGATTATTGAATGTATTTTATAAATCCCAAAAATGCAGTAAACTGCATCATGAATTACTTTGTCATCAAATAACCTTTCATTTTCAAGGTCACTGATATTATCCCATAAACATATCTTTATCATTATTATCAAAACATAAAGCATATATTAAGGGTTATCTTCCTCAATCATGTGTTTTCAACTTACCACTAAATCAATTTTCCTGGTATCATTTGACACAAGATTTCAAATCCTTAAAGAAATAGTACCATAATACAATACTTAAATGTTTAAAAATATAATTAATAAAATAATTTTACAACGTATTTATTGGATACAAATACACAAGAAAATTAATCATTACATTTCAGCTATATTAATAGCATAAGATTGACCATGATCCCTTAGTTTCTTATGAGGTATATTTCCTTGACACTTTGGTCATTCTTTTGCGTAGTGGCCCATGTCCTTATAGTTAAAACATTGAACATTTACAACTTATTTATTTCCCTTGAAATCATGAGCCCAATGACCTTTCTCTCCACACTTAAAACAAACTCCCATTCCCTTCAAGCAAGTATTGGGGTGTTTCTTTCCACAATTATCACATGTGGTAAAATACTTCATTATTTTCTTCCCCTTATCCTTTTTTTCTCTTACATACTATTCTTGTCTTATTTTCCTTTAGGACCACAAGACTTGGAGAATTATTTCTCAGTCTTGATATCACATGATACTATATCCTCGTATGATGAGAAAGTTTGGTAGACTAGTTCCCTTCAAAGAACTAACTTAAGCACATAAAAGAAACAATCTATCTTTATCTTTGGATTATATATGTATTTTGTGGCTTGCCTTTCTAACCTTGTAAAGTTGGATTCATAATTAACAACATTTTCATCCTCCTTTTTTCTCATACTTAAGAATTGTATCTCCATATCTACTTGTTGTTTGTGTGGAAAATATTTTTCTAATAAAAGTTCCTTGAAATCCTTCCATTCCATGTTTTCTATTTCTTATACATACTTAGTGTTTTGAATCAATGACCACTATTGACCTACATCTCATAAAAGATGGTAAACTTACATGAAAACCTTCTCTATTTCATTACTTCCCAAGGTGAGAAATATATTTTCTGAGGAACATATCCATTTCTCAGCAAAAAATGGATTCATAGTTCCAGTGAATGATGGATGTTGTTGTTGCATGAAGTAGTCTAAAATATTTACACCATATTGTGGATCATACTGCTCTATATGGGTAAGGTTATTGTTCATAACATGAGTCGATTATCCCAATATAGTTATAATTTTTTTAGTTCTAACTACAACACTAGCTCCATCCACAGCTCTAGCTTCATTATCTTTCCTAGGAGGGAAAACCCTACATGGATTATATGCATTGATATGATTTCCATTAATTCCTCTAAGAGCCATTTCTAAATAGTGGAATACACCAGATTAGATCATAACATTATAAAACATAACGCATAATCTCAAAACTACTTAATGTAAATTGAAAATTTAGGTATAACTAATCTCTAAATCACAAGATTAGTTTATTTGGATATATTTAAAAATTCTATCATAGGGTTTCATTCTCTAATATTTGTTTTCCTAAATCTAGTTTCCAGGGTTTCTATTAAAATTCTTATGATACCAACTATAAAGACCCCAAATCCAGTAGCCTAGAGTTGGTGGTTAATTTATTATTTTGGAATAATATACAAGGAATCATATCCCGAAGGACTGAATAGTTTAGTAGTTTTGTAAAACTAGATACATACTTTAATATAACATTATAAATGAAAATATAAAAATACAAAATAGTAACTCCATTAAAAACACCAGTATTCTCCTAGATTAAACCTGAATATAAGTCATAATATACATATTAGAATCCTGGAGAAAAATAAAAAATAAGAAAGGGGTGATCTCAAATTCTCAGTAAGGGAATGTATACAACTAAAGCTTCCATAAATAAGAAATAACAATTACGATAAGGTAAATAACTGAAACACATGCAATTTAATCAATAACTTGACCATAATATGTTCGAAATAAAATATGATAAAATATTTTCATATAAATAATCACATGAGACAAAAAAACTTGACCATATAAAATATACTAATATAATAATCACATAGAAATCAATAACTAATCTCATAATGATGGAATGTATAATGCTGGACATCTAAAACTTACCATTGAAGCCTCGACCAAGACATCTAAAAATAAATAGGTAAGGCCTTAGCCAAAACCCAACCAGGTTTGTCTCATGAGACCTATCGATGAATTTATGGTCTATAGAGGGACCCATCCTTCACTTACTAAGTCCAATTCACTCCTCACATGAATAAATAATACAACCAAATCAACATCCCCTAAAAAATCAATAACTATCCATATTGGAAGAACTAGCCATATCGAATATCAATACTTCCCCAATCAAAATGATCATAAAACATCCAAAGTAACATGATGAATGGTATTATTAGAGTACATAAAAAATAAAATATTCAACAAATAATGTTAACATAGATGAAAATATATTACTAAAATATTTCTTGATGAAAATACCCTTTTTAATTTGAAAATAATTTTTAAAATATAAAAAATGCGCACGTAATAAAGAAATTAATTTATTTTAGAATTACCAATTAAAATTTTAAAGTAATCTTCAAAATTTTAAGGTTACATGATAGTGGGAAAATCCTATCTTACTATATAAATTAAAAAACATTCCTCCTGTATTTTTTTCTAGAAAAGTCTCAAAGAACCTTGTTTAGAAAATGAAAAATATAACTTTAAAAAAACTTTGTAAAAATTAAAAAATAATTAAAAAAATTAATTTAAAAAATAACAGGAGAATATTAAAAACTTTTTTGGAAATTTGTTTATAGAACAAGGTCATGGAATAAAAAGTGATTTTTAAGGAAAATTTTAAAAAGATAGTTTTTTAAAAGAAAGTCTCCTAAAAATATCATATAATTGAAGTGAGAATTAATAAAATGATTCTATTACGTGTATCAAATATAAATACACATAAAAAAAGTGTAAATTCAACATAATATAATCAAAATTAATTTTAAACATAATCTTATCATGACATAATCAATAAAGTAGAAGTTTAACCCAAGGAATGCAAATTGAGTTAAGAAACCCCTTACCATTTGTAATCGGTCGAATAGTATATCCCATAAAAGTAATAAGTATCAAATGAAGTATTTAGTTACATAAATATAATAATATTCATGATATGATATATCAAAGGGTAATATATACATCACACAAAATAAATAAGTGGTGAATAAGGCATATATCTCATAGAAGTAAAAGTGAGATGGGAAACCCTTAACCCACACTTCCCTTTAGATTTGTGTACTTTAACCTCCTATATAAAGGTTTAAAGAATGTTATAAATTCATTAAAAATCATATACACATTTATAATACCTTATATTATACTTTTATAACATCTTATAACTCTTTCATTAATAATATTTCATTATTTTCATTATTTTGGGTGCATTCGTTTCATGGTTGGTTCACTTGTGTAAAATTATGGATATTCTTGTAAAATGGAATAATAACTAAAAAAGTAAAATGTAATGGTATTAATTCACATCCATAAGTTTAAATGTTCCCATATACCATTTTTATTTCTTATATGAGGATGATTCATTTGATAAAAGTTAATGAGAAATGTTTAGTTTATTTTGGCAGTTTTCTCAACCATCACGATCTAATTTCATTTTATTTAATATGATGTTTATATATTAGTTCCAAATCATGATATAAGTTACAATATACCTATTAAAATATTATTTAACCATAATAATACTTTTATGACCAACCATAATGGTGGTAATGGAAAATGAAAAATCATTATCCATGGAGATGGTTAACCACCATAATTTGGACAATGGTTTCGTTTCTTTGAATAAGAAGAGATAATAAAAGAGATGGATATAAGATATTCCATTAGAAAAATAAAATTCTAGTATATATATTATAATTTGGTTATTATGCCTTTATGGATTAAATAGGTGAGGATAATGTAGTAAAAGAAAATAAATTAAGAGAGGTTGTTTGAGAAAGTTACCTCTTGAATACCACCTCTTTAAAGAACCCCTTAAGGAACTTGGAATTGGTATTTGGGTGAGAAAAACAACAATTGTACATGGGGAGAGTGGGGAGGAGAGGTTTTTTTAGATATTTTAAAATATTCAAGGATTTTTAGGATAAATGGGGTGGTATTTATACTTGAGGAGGGGTGGTTTTAAGTGATTAAATAATGATTATTTTATATTTAAAGCCAACTACTTTTGGGTGGAATTAATTTCAATGAATTTGATTGATAATTAATGTTTTAAAGGATGTTTTAGGTCTATAAACATATCTAACACCCATTTAATATAGTAGTTTTTTGGTATTTTAATTTTTTATCTTTTAACTTTAACCCGTTACATTATTTTACCTATACCGCGGTAAATCTTTTTTTACCATGATAAATTTTTTATGCCTAAAAATTAAAATTACCTTATAAAATAATTTTTAACTCAGTATTAAAAATAAAAAATCCATTTTACTTTATTCAATTTATAAAATTTATAAAAATAAATTCTAAATATGTTACGCATTTAACTCATAAAAACAATTTTTTAAGGTTAAAATCATGATTTTCAAAGTTGCTAAGAATTTGTTTCTAAATGTGACACCTTATGTATTATTTCATTCATTAGATTTTTTTTATCAAGAATAAGGGTTAAAAAAATTTAAATCATGATCATATAAAAATTATTTCATAAGAGTTATGGTATTTATTAAAAATAGTATTTTCACTTTTTAACCCAAAAATCAACTTTTTTAGAAAATTCCCCCAAAAATAACCTAATATAATTTTGATGTGATGAGTCCAAAAAATAATTTTATTTTTTAAATAAATTTTATAAAAGTTTCAAAAATTTATTTTATTTATTTTCTCATAGAAAAAAAATAAAAATCATTCTTTGAAGAAAACATACATCTGAAGAATAAAATGACTTTACTAAAAATTATGTGTTAATTTCATAAGCATAATTAAATTTTTATTGAATATGAACTTAATATTTATTTAATTATATATTTAATCTTATTCACACCCTCTAATTTACCAGCTAGTTTATAATAGTCATGTTAAAATAATAATATTTTGGAGTTCATTTAAGCTTGGTGTACTGTACAATGTAAGCTATAAAACATAATGTTCTTTTAAAATTTAGGGGTGTTATAATAACAACACAAATCACAATTCATAATACTGAACTTGTAATCATAAGATTTGTTCGGGTACCCAGATGAAACCCTAACAGGGTGTGATATATACTCATTAGGCCACCACTAATGGTTTCTAAAGTAATCAAGTCCATGAATATAAAATAAAGTAGTGTGCAAGTATGAAAATTAAGGTAGTGAAATATTAATAAAAGTAAACAAGTTAGGATTAGGTTCCTCAAGGACACCTAGGTGACTATACCTACT
Source organism: Viscum album (assembly GCA_963277665.1). NCBI lineage: Eukaryota > Viridiplantae > Streptophyta > Magnoliopsida > Santalales > Viscaceae > Viscum > Viscum album. The sequence continues at coordinate 182,917,854 of OY728133.1, read as the reverse complement.
TAGGACTAAACTGGAATGTCTCTAAGTGCATATGTCACCATCTATACATATATACATATAAGTATATAGATATGTATATATATATATATAAACTATATATGTAGTGATGTATATAGACATATAAATAGATATGTAGTACTAGCCAAGACTCAAGGCATAACTTATACATCCATGCATAATCACAAGGATCTCATATTTAAATAAGGGTATCTATGACATGTATCATAAGTAATGTAGTACATCATGTTAAGTATCATAAATAATATAGGATGCCATGATGAGTATCACAATTAATGTAGGAATCCATGAAAAGTATCATGAATAACAATGATAAGGGTCATAACTAATATCCTAATTTAGGGGGTGTGAAACATCATGTTCAACAACCCAAGTGATGTGAATTACTATGCCCAATATCCCCGAACAATGTGGTTTGAAAATCTATATCCACAACCTCAAACGAGGTCCCTATATGAGAATCCAGTACAAGGAAGTCTCAATTACCCTATGAGACTTTATCCTAGGTGTTCTATAAAGAGGAACCCAACATCGCTCAAGGAATAGTGTACCTTTATTACAATAATTAATTTAATATCTTAAACAATCCATGATATCATTCATGCAATAATATAAATCAAGGAAAAGGAGTACACATCAAGCTATTATCAATTCAACTATACAATTTAACCACTTCATTTATATCAATCAAGAGGTCTAGAGAAAACACCCATGATATAACACAGTTATCAAACACTTCAAATTATTACATTTAAAGTTCCCAATGAATTTATTCATTAGGGATATATGACACAACTTATTAGGGTTCTCAGTCACATAGGTAAAGCGTGATCATAGAAAATAAGTTATATGAATATCACATTTAATTCAAATACCTTTTTAACCAAGGTATAATTCATAACTCAATAAGGGTCAAGTATACATACCCTAGTGTAGTTCAAACCATTTATTTGTTATCATTAAACCAATGACCAATGTGAGAAATTGAAGGGCACACCCAAAGGGTGGCCCAAATTAAGGTCACAACCCTCCAACCAAGTTGAGGGTTATCCAAATAACATCAAGAGAAAGGTATATGCATTTAATTAATGAAATTTCATAATTTAAGGGAAAATGCATGGAAATTACAGTGTAAAACACAATAAAAATATTATATAAATGATTATACTTTAAGGAAAAATCATATAGAACACCTAACTCATGGTTAGGATAATCCACTCATCCAATATCAGGTATTGATTCGAGCTAGATGAAAAGAAAACGGGATATTGGAAAAACTCCACAATAATAGGATGAATTATATTTCAGGGAGATAACACTAAAGATGGTGAAATAAATAGATAAAAAAGGGAAGAGGAATCATAAAATTACCTAGGGATAACCAATTTGATGAATGGAATTCAAATTAGACTAATAATGAGGAAGAAACACCATGAAGGAGTAGAGGGAGAAGAGGGCATGCATGGGGGACCTCCTGGGTGAATGAAGGTAAGAATGGGGTAAAACCCCCTTTTAAGGTTAGGGGGGAAAAGTTAATTTTCCCCTTTTAATAAGGTACACGGTTAGGCCACACGGTTTGGATATCCGTGCACCAATAATGCATCTCACACTACCCAAAAGCCACACCTTTCATGGTTTGGATGCACGATTTGGATAACCATGCTCCAACCATGTAGTGCTACTGTTTAAGTGGCACTAACCATGTAGTCTAGGCACACGGTTTGGAAAACTATGTGCATCTCCTGTACCCACCTCTATAATTTATTGCAGACTTCTTGCATGGCTATGAGGCCTTAGGTTCACTTTTTAAAAATTGTGTGACACCCTTTCCACCTCTATACCAAGACACTTGGTTTCCCTTAGAGGTCCACATAGTTTAAACAAACCATGAACCCTTATATTCTCCTACTGAAATTGAGTTTTTTGGGTCCCAATGCTCCTAAATCTTATCTAAACACCCGAGACACTACTTGGGCCTTAAACCCCATCTAAAAACATCACATTTAAGTATCCCCTAGTTTTAAAGATACTATAATATTATATTATTATCCCATTTGAATTTATTTAAATTTAATAGATGTAATCATACATATTTTCAGGTACCTTTATTTTAATGCTTCACTATAAATGAATAAAGTGTTGATATTTAGATTCATATCTTATATAAAACATTTCTTAATCAATTTTAATTATTTTTTAAGAATAGAAAAACATACATAATAATAATAAACATACAATTTAAGGAAAGAAAATGGGCACTAAAACCTAGGGTGCTACATTCCCCTAACCATTAAATAAATTTCATCCTCTCAATTTTAATTATCACTTAGAAAATAAAATAGCTAAGGGTATCCATAAGATAGATAAAAATAAAGATATAATATCAACCTCACTATCTTAGGTATGACTGTGAATCTCATTTATTCCTTTATAATAAGAATATCCCAATATTGAGTTTCTTCCCAAAAACCTGAGCTAAATACCCCTTATGATTAGTTATTAAGACCCATATTAAGTAATTTGTTTCCAATGAGAGTTCATAATAAACCTTGAATTGATATTTTATGATGGGATGATTTAGGATATGTAGTGAGATGTACTTTTCCTAATAATTGATATGAGCTCTATGTAGGGAGATCCAATATATTCCTAATATCATGTTAAATTATATCAAGGGAATAATAACTAAATATTTAGGAAGTATTTTCCCAAAAATCATGATCAAAGAAGAGTTGCATACCATGGATGAAATTAATACACCACTAGGTGTTTTCAATGACAATTAAATATCTGAAGTTTGAGGTGATGAATCAATATTCTTAGAAAAATTTCATGATATGAAAGAATATGAACAACTAGAATCAAATAAAAAATTCATATATTTGGAGTAAAGAATTTGTGTACCTTTAACCACTTCATTATCATGGTCCACTTCAGCAGTAGTGATTATATAGACTCTTCCTTTTTCCCTTAGTCTTGGTGGTTGGTAAGGTTGATTATCCTTATTATCCCTTGGTTTGGGGTATTGATTTTCATAATGTGTAAACTCACCACATTTAAAAAATTGAATTTTTAGTGGTATCTTGGGAAGATATTTATTTCCATCCACCAAGTTAATGAAACTCTTAATTTTTCCTTGTAATTTTATGGCTATGTGATCTCCTTTTCCATATTTAAAAAATCTTCTTATTCATTTGATACATCTCCCTGGGTGCTTCTTCCCACATTCTTGACATGTTGGAAGTTTAATATTCTTTACTATAGGGTCTTTATCACATGAAATTCCATGAAACTCCATTTTTATATTATTTTTTTGTGTTTAGAAATTCAAATAGGATTATGTAGTTAATTATAAATCAAGATGGATGTTTAGGAATAACCATAATATTTTTCACTCTAACTCCAATCCCATTTAGTTTCTTATTCAAACAACCACCACATTATCCTTCACGCCCATTATTAACTTGGTTCCCCCCATTTCCATCTATTTTCTAAAATAAATAAAATTTACATATAATAATACTTAATTCAATAAGCATATAAAAATGAAAACTAATAACTTAGAAGAAATAAATAATAAATTTCATATATACCTTTTCTTATTAATTTTTAGGTTATAGGTTATCCATGCTCTATGTCTTATTATGTTCTCTAGCCATACCATAAAATGTATTAAAATCCTTTATAATGGTTTATAAATAGTATGCGAATCAACCCAATCATATCCCCTAGGAGTATCAAACTAGATGTGCAATTAGGACCATTTGTTGTGCATTGGGTAAAGATCAGTTTAATCCCCAACAATCTTTTTAGTAGGGTAATTAACCCATGGTGCATTTGAGCCAAATCATGCACCCACTTTTTTGTATCTATATAGAGATATCAGTTCTAGAAAACCACACACTATAGTTTACCAAATTTTTTGGATGTTTTCCTATATTTAGTCTTATCCTTAGATTTTTTACTAATTTTTCTAGTCCCAATCCCTAAAAAATAACTAAACCCTACCCTTATACCAACCAAAAAAACTAGAACTAAACATTCATATATTTTACAACATTTTCATAATTTAAACATTACATCTCACAAATAATGTCACAATCCTAGAACTCAAAGGTTTAGTGTCCTTGGAGACTAGTTACATAAAAATCTTATTACACATTATTTATTCTATATCTCCTATAAAAATATCTACATAAAACATCCTTCTATGCATAGTCTTGCATATAATTACCTAGAAAGTGGAAAACAATAAATGAGTGTTCTAAAATTCTTTGTAAGGGAATTCATATCAATGAGTTATAACAATTTATATCCTAATCATGTAAGAAATATGAGGATAGGATAAATATCTAATTAAAAGGATCCTAGAACCATAAGAGTTATTCACAAGGCATGATAAAAGGTGATATAACATCAGATTATTAAACATATATCATGGCATAAAAGTATAGAAAATTGAGATAATAATCATGATCTATGGAGCATAACATTATAATATGACATAGAAATGTGTCACAAATATAAGCATAAAAATCAAAAAAATATTGGATCAGACATCACTGCTTATTCCCCTTAGTGGATGCAGAATAATTTTTTTCCTTTAGTGGATTGAGAATCAAAACTTGTTTCCCATATTTGAACGATCATCATAACTTGCTTCCCATAGTGTATTAAGATTTACAACTCATTTCCCATAGTGGATCGAGCATCACAACTCATTTCCCATATTTATCTCATGAGATATAAAGATTCAAAAAATGCATTAGAGTGATATATATAGAACATCTATCGCATAATGATAAACCATACACATGTGTTCCATATTAAATCAGTCATACATCATATCATAAAAAACCATGAAAATAAAATGCGTTTCATATGATTTTCAAATGATATCATATAAAATTATATCAAGAGTTAGATCAATTGATAATAAAATTAAATCTTCTAAAATTAGTATATCATAAGGTAATTTAGTTAGTGTTCATGAAAATTACCCATAATAGAAATATATTCTGAGGATAGAGATTAAAATTGAATAAAAATAATAAAAAGATATTTCATAATGAATTTTCAATAATATCATAAAAATATGAAGTTACATGTCACTTTCAAAAAATAAATTTTGAGATAATGAAAAGAATAATTTATTAAAAATTATATTTAAAAAGTATCCAATAATGGAACCCTGAAAAGAAACAAATTTTAAGTGATTACATGTAAATTGGATGATACAAAATTGATGAAATTGAAATGAAATGCCCTTTAAATTTTTTTATGTATTTTTAGAGAAAAACTCACATCAATGAAAAAGTCATAAAACTTTAATTCAATAGAGATAAAGATAAATATAATGATTAATAAAGGTAATAAATTTTATCTTTCAAAATAAAATATTAAAACATCTGTGGAAGGAAATAATATGGACATGGAAGAGAATGATCCATTATAATAGATGAGAATTATTCTTAACAAAGTTATATTTTTATGAAGAAAGACAACCATAAGATAAGAATAATTTTGTGTAAAAATGTAAATTCCCTAGAAAATGAGGATAAATATAATATAATACCATAATAATATATAATAAATTAATCTTTTATGACCATATTTGAAGCAGAATGATTATCACTCAAGGAAAGGAGTTGAGTCAAGAAAAACCCTTACAACTTTTATAATATTTGAATAGAAACCTTTTAAAAGAGAAAAATTTAAAGGAATATTCAAATACCATGAATAAATAATCATTATATATTATTTAAATGTGTCGTTATATACACAATATAAGTGAAAATAGGTTTATAATAGGAAACATGTTTCAAAGAAGGCAATTTGAGTAAAGAAACCTTTACAACTTTTGTGGTATATGAATTAAAAGAACATGTAAGAGATATTGTGAAATAGACTTGAAAATCACATTATTAAAAGTTATTTATGATAAAATAATTCAATGGGGTAGTAAATACACAATTTTATATAATAATATGAGCATAATTTGAAGTTACACCTCGATGATAGGTATTTGAGATGAAACCCCTTACCTTGGATTCCTGCTAGGCCAAGCACACTATAACCTTCTATATAATAAATATACACAGCTTAATAAATTATTTTATAACTTTATTAATGTATTTTACCTTTTATAATCTTCATTTATAATCATTTACTATACACATATTAGTTATAATTTATTTTCATTATTGGACGTTAGTAAGTTTGTTTGTTTTGTACAAGTTTTTTAATGATGATGTTGGTTATCATTTATTGATACTAATTTATTCATTATAAATCATTAAAGATAGTGGAATAATTTTGTTTCAATTATTTATTTATTCCCATTTTCATTTTATGGAAGGCATTACTATATTTTGTGAAAATGGAATTCATGATGAACTTGTTTTGGGTAATTTAGTGATAACAATGAGTTACTTTATATTGATCATTTTTTATGTGTGTGTTAAAATTACATAAAAATATTAAAAAAATAATTTACTATTTTATATCATATATTAAAATTAATTTAGTTTCCATAGTCATTCATGGTATAAATTTATAACATTATTCATGTTTGTGGTTAAACTGGTGAAAACAAGAACATGTTATAATCTATGGATGAGTATGAATGTGAAAGCGAATATTTTATTATAATATAATTATAAAATAAGTATATTTATAATATTTATATTTTATTAAGGTGATGAATATTATTGGGGGAGAGGTTGATGGAAAGTATAGAGAAGAAAAGTTTAGGGAGTGAATAATACTCACATTGAGGGATTTATTCTTCCCTTAGAGGGTCTCTTGGAAACAAAGGACCTGGGAAACCTTCTTATAACCAAGGTAATCAAAATTTAGAATAGGTATCAAGGAGAGGAAATTTTTCTATATATTCAATAATAAATAAAAGTAATACATTGGTTTAGAGTGGGTATAAGTGATCTCCTTTTATAGGTGAAAATGAGGGACGTTTCCTTGGAAACTTATATTAGGTGAGGGGTAATGATGGAATCACATGAGAGTTAGGTAAATAAATGTTAGCGGGACATGTGGGTATGAACTATAAACCTAAAAAATATCTTATAGAATATATAATTTTTATTTTTATTTAATAAAATTCGATCCATGGTAGATCACCTCTTTTTACCCTTTGTTAACTTGTTTAATTATTTACCATGGTAATTATTTTTTACTAAAAATATAATACAACCCCTCTTAGATAATTTTTACATAATGATTAGAAATTTTTAATCCATTTATTATAATTCAACTTATAAATTTAATAAAATTAACTTTTAAATTAATATATATATAATATAGAAGAATAATTTTTGTAAAAAAATTAAAATATTAAGTGTTCTTAATCTAATTTCATATCAATTAATAATTAAAAGAGTAATAATATATTAGTATATATATATATAAATTAAATTATAATCATCATTTAAAATATATCAATTTAATTTACTTAGATAATAATTACACAACACTTGTAAAAATAATTCTTTGAAAATAACCCTTTTACCTTTATTGTGGTAATTAACTTTTACCTCAGTATCACATTTTTTTTCAAAAAAATAAAATTAGATTTATTATCTTACTTGAACATGATTATTCCAAATATTAAATCCATTTTATTATATTAAATCTCTAAATTTAATAAAAATTAAATTTAATATAACATACATAACACATGAATTTTTTTAGTCAAAATGTGTTTTTAAGCATAAAATTAATTAATTAATATTAATTTTTATTAAAAATTATTAAATGAAGGTTAATTTAATTTATTTTATATATTTTAAATAAATTTAATTAAAAACATTCTTCAATTGTGATTAATTTAATTAAAAAAACATACCACACACATAAAAACAATTCTTTGAAAAGTTTTTTTTTAACATCAAGTGATTTTATCTTTACATATAACCAATTAAAAATCGACGAATTAATGTTTATTAATTTGTTTATGTATATAAATAATACATTTTATTAAACTTCATACTTCAAATATGTGAAATTATAAAAATATAAAATAATTTTTTTACACAATTTTTTTTGTTTAGCCATGAATTTTAAAATTATTATTACTTATTATTTTTTAATTATTTATTGGATATTATAAATTAATTTTTATAATAATTAATTTTATTTTTTGGATAAATTTTATTTATATCATTTTTTAAAATTAAGAAATTTAACAAAAATACACAATTCATAAAAGTACTTTCTTTATAATTATTGGTGTTTTCACAAATGAATTAGTATCTTTTAATTATATTAAAAATAAATTATTTTATTTAAAATAAGTTATTTATAATTAAAATTTATATAATTTTTTATCTAAATAAACTTTATTCATATCAATTATATACCATTAATTCCAAACCAGTAACATATTTATTAAAATATAATACACAAAACCTATATACCCCTTTTATAATGGCTACATAATTGCTATATTACCCCCATTAACTCTTATAAATTCATTCCATTATAACTTCACAAATAAAACTACTCATTCCATAAATTTTAATTAAGTATTTTTCATAATTCTTTCTCATTTTGAATTTTTCTATCATTATTGGTTTAGTTATACTAATAGTGATTCTCAAGGGTGGAGATTATCTTGGGATCTCCTAGTTTTAAAGACAACATACCTTTTTATTTATTATACCATATTAATTTATTAAATTTTAATAGATTTAATAGTTCCTAGTATATAATATTCCATGGTATGTAATTCATGGTTTCATGTACCTTTGTTGTAATATTCCACTATGAATGTATAAAGTGTTGTTAGTTTAATTCAAATAACGTATGACTCATTTCCTAATCAATTTTAATTATTTTTGAAAGAATATAAGAACATACTTTAAAATTATAGAGATATAATTTAAGGAAATAAAATGGGTCCTAGAAAATAGGGTGTTACACGACATGAGTGATGGAAACTTGAAAGTAGTTGGTGACTCCATGACTCACAACCACCCACCACGATCCCTTGAACTTATGACACCATTATCTCCACCTCTACTATAACTCCCAAGAATTTTCACCTACTCTCACCCACCCAATGGACCCATTTATAAATGGTAAATATGATAGTGGAGTAATAGATGTGAAATTAAAGTAACCCAATGTTTTATAATACTTTAGATAACATTCAGTAGATGATTCCTTGTATATCAATTCAATAATATCCTTAAACCCACACGCCCAATCCGGTGCTATAAACATAATATTTACATTTCCATCTCGGATAATGATAAATTTGACCCAATTATACAATCCAAAACTTAAAACATGAAAGTAAAATATTTTACCACTTATATACCCAAGGACCTTTTAGGCTTAGAGTTTTAGAGAATTATGACAAACTCTTACATAACAATACCTATGTCTTCAAATGAGTATTTTTTCCACCATACCCAATTTTCCTTATTCCACATTAAGTCTTAAACATATCATATACAATTATATAAACATGAAACCTTTATAGACAAAAGTAAGTTAACATCATTATTCATAAATTGGGGAAAAATGATACATTGTAAGGGTGATATCAAATGACCAATAAGGGTAAATATAAGCATTAATAATTGAATGTCATCAGTGAGCATAAGACGAGCATAAGGGTTTGAAGACATAATCAAAGTGCATGATCATATCATAAGATAATTCATACCAATCAATACTTGGATAATAAATCATGAAACATGACATTAATATTTAACAAAGGCAATAGGCATATGAATCAATAATCATGAGCCATGTGATGTCAGTCTTGATCAAAGGAAATATCAAATACCCATATAAAGAATAAAGAAAATGTGTTGGTATCTTGGAACATCAACTTTATAAACTATTTCATAAATAACCAGATCCTAGTTAAATTCATAGGAGAAACCTCTATAGTTAACTCCTTCCTTATTTATTTTAAAGATAAGGATCATTACCCAATGAATTTATGAGATATATCGGGCTCACCCATCGTATAAGTTGTATCTCGTTCACCCATAATATAAGATATATCAAGCTCAGTAGTCATATAAGTTGTTTCAGGATCACCTTTTATCATGATAAATATTGAGCCCGCCCATCATAATAAATAATTTCCAAGTACCATACATGAATATAACACAAGAAACCTTTCATTTTTTTATCAAACTTTTAACAACAACTTTCATTCCTTTATAGCTCAATTTACATATGGAAAAAATGGGTTATATGAAAATATATTTATAATAATCAATATAATTCATCACTAGAAAGAAAATGGGAAGTAAAATAAGATCATAATCCCAGTGAAGTGGAGGAATCATTAAAGGATTTTGACATAGATGAAAATAACTTTAAAATAACTTTTAAAAAATTTCTTTTAAAATAAGGGAAAATACCATTTTCTTTCAATAAATTAAAATTATAAAAATAAAAAAATATCAAAAAAATGATTTTATTTTACAATAATCAAGTAAACCTATAAATTAATCTTTAAAACAAAGAAATATCATGATATTAGGAAAAAAACTTCATTAAAAATAAACATTTTTTTCAAACTTTTGTAAATATAGTCAAAAGTGAACCATGTGGAAAACTTTAATAAAATTATAATTTAAAACTAACTAAAATAAGGTAAAAGATTATGTAAAATAACATTTAATAAATAAATTTTTTATAAGATAAAATTATTTAAAACATTTTTGAAAATATGGATATGGAAGAGAAATATTTTAGATCTAAAAGAAGATATGAGATCAGTATCACTAATAAAAAAAATTTATTATAGTTTATTTAATAAAAAAAGAGAGAAAATAGAATATAAATAAGTAAAAAACATTCATAAAAATAGTATAATAAAATATATGTGGTTAAATAAAATAATAGAGTATGATTTACTCTAAATGAACCTTGAATATAAATAATCTTGAAAATAAAGAAGATTAAAACATAAAGCATTTACCATTTTTGTAAAATTTGAATCAAAATAAATCAAAATATAGATTATTATATAGATATATAAATCCCATTAATTTTATGAATTAAAATTATAAAATTTATTCCTGATATAGTAGGTAAAAAATACCTGTAATTTATGGCGTGAAACATGAAACATAAAGAAAATGAGATTAAGACAAACAAACCCTTGAAAATATTATAACTTATGAAGTGATAATTAATCAATGAAGTGATTATATGAAAATATGTAAATCCACATAAAAAAATGAAAATATGTAACAAAAAAATTTATATATAAATTCTCACATAATAATGTCATAACAAATTCAATGAAGAAGAGTTACAACCCAAAAAAAGGAAGTTGAGTTAAGAAATACCTTACCACTTGGTAACTTTCAAGTAAAATACCCTCAGTTGAAATAATTTGAATTGAAACTTAAAATAACATGAAGTATGAAGGATTCATTATATAACATTTAAAAAGGGTAGTATATACACCATATAAAATAAATTTTGTGTATAATATTAAAACATGACTTAATGAAGGGAAATTGAGATGAAATCCCTTACCTCAAGTTGAGACTTGCCATGTATATCCTTTAAATCCTATATAATAAAATTATATTAATTATTTTTTTATTAAGAAAATTTTAGAAGTTTAATTCATTATAATTAAACCTTTTATTTTATTTATTTTAATGAAATATTTAATTACTTAATCAGTTAAGTCGACGTCGGGTCTTTTGAGAACGTTCGGTTCATAATTTCAAAACGACTTCTGTGTATTGATCATGGTAAAAGGGATTGTTGTTCCATAATATAAATAATAATAATAATTAAATAATTATAAAATTTATACTATAATTTTAATTTTAAAACTAACTATGAAATATAGTTATAAAAAATGAATTACGTTATAATCATGGAGATAGTAGGCCGTATGTACACATGAGTAACGTTTCCATTTTTAAAGAACATGATGGAAAAAAGGTAAGTATTATTTTATATTTCTATAATAATTATTATATCATAAATTTCACATAATTTATTTAAATAAACTTATATATATTATCCATGTGATGTGGTTATGAAAAACAATTCACATCACTTTGTGGAGGTGGTAATCCACACGCACACTCGAACAACATTATCATTTTTCAATGGATAGAAAGGTAAGAAAATAGATGCCATATTATCTTTATATAATGATAATTATGTCATTAATATCATATATATACATTAAATCCATCATTATAACCATCTATGAGTGATAGTGAGGGAATATGGATTACATCGGTTCGTGAGGTGGTAGTCCTCCGTCCACAAGAACAATGGTTTCATTTCCCATTTTATGGAAGAAGGTGATGTATATAGGTTATTAAATTAAAATAATGACATCATAATATATGAAAGATAATTATGTTATTATATCATCATGGTTGAATAATATTTGATAGTACTAGAATAATAAATAAAACTAAAACATTTTTTTAAAATCTATATCTCTTCTTCAGACAACTTCCTATATTTTACTCATTAAGCCCTCTATGTTCGGTATTATGACCAAAATAAGAACTATAGAATGTTGGGAGGTATGTTATAAATGGATTTGGGAAGGTATTGGATGAACCAAATGGTTCTTTAAGTGTGAATAAAATAGGATAGGAGGTTCCCTTTTATAAGAGAGGGGAGGGGAACTCTTGGAATTATTTAAAGTATTAAATTAATATACATTAATTTTCATGTAAAATGCCCAAAAATTGATATAATTATAATATAATATTATTATTAGTGGAAATAATATTTATTTTATAAATTTAGGTGATATTTTCATTCTTATCTCTTTGTTTTAACCTCCATTAACCCTTTTTACAATTATCATGATATCAATATTTTTTACTCTTTAGAGGTCAAGAAAGTTACTATAAAAGGAAAACTGACCCATAAATGCACTATGTTTGAAATTTTAAACCATATCACATTCAATTGAAAAATATATGTTTTTTATGAATTTTAAATCATTTAATTAAATATTTTTTCCATAAAATATCATTAATGTCATTTTTGGAAATACATGACATATTATAATATAGTATGTGTCTAACTCACATAAAATGGTTCCAAAATGACTTGAATTCAAATATAAGAAGGATATATTCTTAATTTAATCATAAAATTAAATTTTTACATGTTTATATAGTATTTTAAACATTATAATTTGGTTTAACCCCTTGGTTAACTAATTTTAACCTTAACCATGGTAATGAATTTTTTTAATATTAAAGGGTTATAATTTTAATAATAAGGTAAAAATTAAATCCTAAATGGATAAATAATGATTTTTAGACCATTTATCATAATAATTTTCTTATTTCAATATTTCTATGATTTTTAAATATTTTCATAAAATATATTTAACATAAAATACAATTAATGTCATTTTAAGGACTATTCACATAATTTGACTTTTAAAACAACATTAAAGAAAATTCATTTGAATATAAAAATTTTAAATGTAAATAAATGTTATATTTATCTCAAAATTTTATTGTACACTTTTCCCCACCCAAAAAATATTACTTTTATAGATTTTAAAATCATTTACTTGATTTTTTACCGCTTACACAAGCGTTGTGTCGGTGTTTCATAAGCATTTAAGGTAATAATTTCATCACTAAAAATTAAAAATAAATAAAAATAATAAAAATAACTAATTAATATTTCAAATAAAAAATTATAACCAAACATAATTTTTTTATCTCTTTCACAAAATATTATAGATATTAAAAGCAAGAAAGTGAAATTTTTGATTTTATCTTTTACTTAAATATTTTGAAGGTAAAAATAAAATTTAAATGTAAAAGGTCATATTTTTAAATTTTATATGATTATGGATGAAATATAATCTTAAATTGAAATAAATTCAAGTTTTTGAATGAATTTTATTCCTTATCACATTAAATTTAACCCTAATTAACCCATTTTACTTTTACTGTGGTAACACATATTTACTATGGTTACTCTTCATAATATCCAAACTAAAAGATAAATATTTAAAAAATTTGAAAATAATGATTAAAAATATAGAATACATTTTATCAAATTCAATTCACAGGTGTGATAAAATTTAATTTAAAATTAAACCCGCAAAACGCGATGAAAAGCAGTTTTCTAGAAAAATGCCTTTTTAAGTATAAAAATGTTTTTATACAAAATTCAAGTATAATGTTGATTATAAATACCATAATTGGATTTTTTTAGTCAAAATTAATTGGTGATATTTAAAAAAATAATCTAAAATAGAATTTTAATTGTAAATACTTGAAAAGAAAATATAGTTTTTAATAAAAATTAGTATTTTCACTATTTATTGAAAAATCAAACATTTCAGAAAATTATCAAAAATTAATAATAATATGATATTGAAATGATAAATTAAAAAATTATATCCTTTTTATAAAATTAAATTTCTAAAAGTTTCATAAATTAATTATATTATTCACTTATAAAAAGAAATAAAAACTATTTTTTGAAGAAAAAATAGTTTTGAAGAATAAAATGACTTTACTAAGAAAATGGGTGTTTATTTCCTAAGAATAAAATTTTAAGAACTTTATATATATATATTATAATTAAGTTATCATTATTCATAACCACTAATTCAATGACTTGGTTAAAATAATCATAAAACTATAATACTTTGTGGTTCGTTTAAGCTTGATATTGCATGTTGTATATAATATTGAATATATTGTTATTTTAAAATATCAGGATATTACATTCACACCATTTTTTATAAATTTAATACTCACAATTTTAAATTTATATTAATAATCATTGGGTTGACATTTGAAAATTCCTTTATTTAAAACCCACATCATAAAAATTGTAATAAAACTTCCTCTTGAAAAGAGGGAAAGAGAAGTTTAAAGGTCATCTAGAATAACACATAACTAGGTTTCTAAATATGTTAAAATTATTGGGAATTGAAAATATAAACATGTAGGAGAATATTAATTTTAAAATAATGATATAGGGAGATAGAGAACATTGATCACTATAAAGTGAATAATCATGAGAAAATTAATGACTAGAAAACTGTAAACCAAAGAGGTGTGAAAAAGACCATCAATTACTTGGAAATGAAGAAAATAGGATAAGTTTTTTTAAGATCTTTTTACTATATTTTGGGAATTTATTTACAATATAGAGTACAAATATAAGGAATTATACTTAGTTGATAAGTATAATTTCATCCTTTAGTAAATTTACACCACAATCTCATCTTTTTCTCCAAATAATAAGTATACTAGATGAATTTTTTCATGCCTAAAGCACTAAAATAAACTTCTAATGGATCAAATAATCCAAAAAAATATAAAAATATATTACTTATTATTTAAATATTAACCAAAACTGAAAATTTTAGCACAAGGTAAGATAATACCAAAAATTAATAAACCTATATATGAAGAAATAATACTTTAATATTCAAAATTAAACAATAACACCAAAGATTCGAAATAGATCATTCTATAAATAACCAAATATAAAAAATAAACTCATTAACCTAAAAATTAAATATTTTTTTAACCTTAAAGTTTTTCTCATAACTTTTATAATAGATCACCAAAATTTAATACCGTTCTTCCAAAATAATCCTTTATGTTAAACCATATGATACACCTAAGCATTACTTATACCTTAACAAAATAAAATTTCTCCCAAAATATCATGAATTAATACAAAATCCATCACTTAAACCTAAAAGGGGTGTTTAATCCTTTTAACTTATGATAAAACTTAAACTTATATAGTCATGATGGTATATATAACTCTTAAGATAACCTCATAAAAAAATCATAATCTCTAAAATTGTTTAAAAACTTCTATGATACCAACTATAATAGCCCTAAACCTACACTCTAGATATGGTTCTATAAACATAATATTAACATTTCTGGATTTGATACCAATAAATGTGACCCAATTTTATTCATACAAAACTTAAAAAATTAAAGAAAAATATTGGTTCACTTATATACCAAAATACCTTTTAGGTTTAGAGTTTTAGAGAATTAGGAAAAACTCTTACATAATAATACCCATGTCTTAAAATGAGTATTTTTACCACTATACACATTTTTTATTATTACAAATTAATTCTTTAACATATCCTATAAAATTCCCCAAAAATTAAACCTTTATAGAAAAAAATAATTTAACATCATTTTTTCTAACCCAGGTAAAAGGAAACATAAGAAGGGTGAGATCAAATGATCAATAAGGGTAAAAATAAGTATTAACAATTGAATACAATTAGTTAGAATAATATGATAATAAGGGTATGATGATGTAATCGAAGTTCATGAGCCTAAAATTTGATAATTCATACCTATCAATACATGGATCATCAATCTTGAAACATGGGATAAATTTTTAACAAAGGTAAGATTAATTGAAATCAATAATAATGATCTATGTTATGTCAATCTCGATCAAAGGAAATATCAAATACCCATAAAAGAATAAATAAAATGTGTAGGTATCTTAGAACATTACCTTCACAACCTGTGTTAGAAATAACTATATACTAATTAAATCCATAGGAGAAACCTCCCCAGTTAAATCACTCCTTCTCTCCATTAAATAGAAGGAACATTACCCAATGTATTAGGGAGATATATAAGGCTCAACCATCATATAAAATTTATCAGGATAATCCATCATATAAGCTATATCAGGATCACCTATTATATAAGCTGTATCAGGCTCAATCATCAACATAAGATATATCAGGCTCACCCTTGATCATCAATAATGTCCATGCACCATACATTAATTTAACACATAAAATATTCCATTTTCATCAATTTTTTTTAATAATTGCTTGAATTACCTTTTATATTGAATTACTAGTGGAAAAGAAATATTTTATTAGGAAATATCTTTAAAAGAATCAATGTATTCCATACATAGAAAGAAAATGGGTGGCAACATAAGATCATAATCCTAGTGAATCATAGGAATAAATAAAGGATGTTTATATAGATAAAAATACATTTAAAATAAAATTTAAAAATTCTTTTAAAATAAGGGTAAATACCTTTTTCTTTAGATACCTTTAAATTAACCCGTTTATCAATTTTTTTAAAACTTTTTCAAAGAGAGTAAAAAGTGAACCATGCAGAAAAAATTAAGAAAATTTCCTTTTAAAACCTTTTAAAACAAGGTTAAAAATATTTTAAAATAAATTTTAAGAAATAAATTTTGTTTATAAAAGAAAATTCTTGAAAACATTTTAGAAGACATAGATAGGAAGAGAAAAACACCTGATCTAAAATATGATACAAGATCAGCATCACTTATAAACAACTTTCTTGATTTTTCTTTAATAAATAAGGGAGGAAATGTAAACAAAACATGTAAATAAAATTCATGAATATTTTATAAGAAAATAAATTTGGTTTAATAAAGTAAAATAATATGATTTCCTATAAAGTAACCTTGAACATAAACAATCTCAAAAAAAGGATATTGAAGCATAAAGCCTTTACCAATTTGGTAATTTTTGAATCAAAAGGTCATTGAATGAAAGTGTTTAATATAGTTCTTTAAATACCATGAATTTCATGAAGTAATATTCCAAAATTCATTCATGAGGTATTAATTAAACTATACAAGGAAATCATGGTGCATAACTTGAAACACATCTCAAGAAAATGAGATTGAGATAAAGAAAACCCTTGCAATGGTAATAAATTTTGAAGTGATAATTAAACCATGAAGTGATTATGTGAAAATACACATAAAAAAAGTTTAAATATAACATAAAATAATTTAGCGCTAAATCCAAACATAATCATGGGAAAACAAAGTCAATGAAGAAGAGTTATTTCCCAATTAATTGAAATTTATTTAAGAAATCCCTTACCCCTTGGTAGCTTTATAGTCAAATAAAATTGGATGAAATAGTTTTAATTACAACTTAAAATACCATTAATTATGAAGGATCCATGATATAACATATAATAGGTAAATTATATAAAATATATAAAATAAATTAGCTGTATAAAATTAAAACATTCCCCAATGAATGGAAATTGAGACAAAATCCCTTAACTTAAGTCCAAACTTGCCATGGTTTTCCTTTAATTCATGTATAATAAACTTAAATTAATTATATTATTTATTAATAATCTTTTATATGTATAATAACTTACAATTAAACCATTTATTTCATTTATTTTAATGACACATTTAATTACTTAATCAGTTAAATCCACATCAGGTGTTTTGAGGACGTTTGATTCATAATTTCAAAATGACTTTGGTGTGTTGATCATAGTCAAAGGGGTCATTGTTACATAATATCAAAAATAATAATCATGAAATAATTATCATTTTTATATGTTATTTTTACTTTTTAAACCAACTATGAAAGATGGTTATGAAAAATTAACTCTGTTACAATCATGGAGACGGTCGGCCGTACGTACACATGAGTAACCTTTCCATTTCTCAATAACACGATGGAAAAAGGTAAGCATTATTTTATATTTACATAATAATTATTATATCATAAATATTAAACCATTTATTTAAATATACTTATATATATTATCTATGTTATGTGGTTATACAAAATTAATCACATTACTTCATAGAGGTGCTAATCCACACATATGTATGAATGACGTCAACATTTTTCAATGGATGGAAATGTAAGAAAATAGATGATATATTACCTTTAAAAAATGATAATTATGTTTTTTAATATATATATACATTAAATAAATCATTATGACCATCATTTATAGGTATTGATGAAAAACAAATTATATTAGTTTGCGAGATGATAGTCCTCCATACACACAAATCATAGTTTCATTTCTGATTTGATGGAAGAAGGAGATAGATATAGGTTTTTAAATTAAAAAAATAACATCCCAATATATGGAAGATAATGATGTTATTATATCATAATGGGTGAATAATATTTAAAAGAGTTAGAATAATAAATAAAACTAAAACATTTAGTTATAAGCTATACCTCTTCTTCGGATGAACTCCTTTTCTTTACTTATTAAGCTCTCTAAGGTTGATATTATAACTGAAATAAGACCTATATAATAGGGATAAGGATGTTATTAATGTATTTTTGAAGGTATTGGATAAACCAAATGGTTCTTCAAGTGTTAATAAAAGATGAGAATATGTGACCTTTTATAAGTGAGGGGAGGGAACTCTTGCAATCACTTAAAGTGTAAAATTAATATAAACTAAATTTCATGAAAAAATGATCCAAATTGATATAATTTGAATATAATATGATTATTATTATAAATAATCTCTTAAAATAAAATTTTTACAATTTTAGGTGATGTTTTCACCCTTATGTCTTTTTTAACCCCTATTAATCCTTTTGACGATTACCACAATATTAATGTTTTTTACTCTTTAGAGGTAATGAAAGTTACTATAAAAGGAAAAAATAAACCATAAATTGACCATTATTTTATTTTAAACCATATCTCATTCACTTGGATGAGTATGGTATTTTTTTAAATTTTAAATCATTTAATAAAATATTTTTATTATAAAATATTATTAATGTCGTTTTTGGAAATACATGAAATATTATAATATAATATGTTTTTAACTCATGTAAAATGGTTCCAAAATGAAATGGATTAAAATATAAGAAGTATATGGCCTTAAATTAATTATACAATCAAATTTATATATTTTTAGATATTATTTTAAACATTATCTTTTAGTTTAACCCCATATTTAACTAATTTTAACCTTAACCATCGTCATGAATTTTTCAATATTAAAGGGTTATAATTTTGATTATAAGTTGAAAATTGGATAATAAATAGAAAAGGGGTTAAATTTTAGATCATTTATAATCCCAATTTTTCTATTTAAATATTTTTATGATATTTAAATATTTTAATAAAATATATTTTACCTAAAATACTATTAATGTCATTTTAAGGACCATTCACATAATTTGGATTTGAAAACAACATGATAAAATATTAATTATAATAAATTTTTTTAAAACATCTCAAATATGTTATATTTATCTTAAAAATTCATGTTACACTTTAAATCACCAAAAAAATATTATTTTTTGAGTTTTTAAAATTATTTACTTGATTTTTTTACTACTTGCACAAGAATCATGTCAGCATTGCATAAGGATTTATGATAATTATTTAATTAATAAAAATTAAAAATAAATTATCATGAAAAAAATTATTCATATTTCAAATAAAATTTATAACCGAACATAAGGTATTTTTTATCCATATCAAAAAATATTACAGATATTAAAAGAAAGAAAGTGATATTTTTTACTTTATTTTTACTTAAATATTATATTTGTAAAAATAAAATTTAAATGAAAAAAATGTCATATTTTAGAATTTTGGATGATTATATATGGAATACACTCATTAAATGAAATAAAAGAATGTTTTGGAATGAATATTAAGCCTTATCACATTTGTTTTAACTTTAATTAACCCATTTTACTTTTACCATGGTAACACATATTTAACATTATTACTATTCATAATATCCCAAAATAAAAGTGAAATATTTTAAAAATTTAAACCTACTGATTCAAAATATTGAGTCTATTTTATAAAAATCAATTCAATTAAGTGGAAAAGTTTAATTTAAAATTTAATCCGTAAAACATGATGAAAAGTGATTTTCTAGAAAGATGTCTTTTTTAAGTATGTAATTTTTTTATAAAAAATTCAAGTATAATTTTGATTCCAAATGCAATAATTGGATTTTTTAATTAAAATGAAGTAATTAAATTTTAAAACTAATCCAAGATAAAAATTTTCTTTTAAAATACTTGAAAAAATACATTTTCAATAAGAATCAGTATTTTACACTATTTATTGAAAAATAAAACTTGTTAAAAAATTATCAAATATTCATCCTAAGGTAATATTGAAATTATGAATTCAAAAAAAATATATTTTTTATCAAATTCAATTTATATAATTTCCATAAATTAATTATAATATTTTTTAATAAAAATCAATAAAAATCGTCTTTAAAGAAAACATATATTTGATGAGAAAAATGAATTTACTAAAATAATGTGCGATTATTTCATAAGAATACATTTTTAATACTTTTATATATATATATATTATAAAAAGGTTACTACTATACATACCCACCCATTCAATGACTAGGTCACAATGGTAATTAAATAATAATATTTCATGGTATATTTAATCTCAATGTTCATATTTTATATATTATCATCCACAATATTCTTTTAAAATCTTGAGTTATTAATGATTCAATTCCCAAGGTTTAAAATGGGGCTAGTGGTCTCTATAACCATCTCTAACCATTTTTAGATCCTTTATTTTAAATATTAAAACATCCTCATCTCATATTTGGAAGTGGCTAACAAGGGTATTACTTATATTCATTCATCTATTTGAGAGTCACTCAAGAGAGATCCCACTCACTATTTTAGTATTTATTTCCAAGTGTCCCCATCTTCCATAGATATTACAAAATAAACTATGGCCCCAATAGTCTAACCTCAATCACCTAGGAGGACATATCTCCATGGGCATGCTAGTCCTGCATTTCAAGGGGATATCAATTCTCATGTAGTTTCTATTTGGACCTATAATTCAATCCTTCTTATAAAAATTATGGATTGAGTGGAATTCACTATAATGATATCTAGAAGTCCATATAATCCCTACATACATTCTTTTATGGCTCTAACATCTAAACATTCACAAAAAAGGTATACTTACTACTGTAGTGCTATACCTCATGAGAACATCAACAATAACTATGGAAAACCTACCCATGATAATAAATCCATATCCTATAGAGGACCTCCCCATGGTGATATAAACCAACAAATATGACCTTCTTGTATTCATAATAAGGAGTCTTGGTGTGAGATGGCTCTAATAATTTTACAATAAGTAGATTTTTTCATGGGATTTATTATATGAGAGGATTAAATGAACCATATACCAATGTTACTCTATAAATATATATAAAATAGTTCTAGAATGAAGATATCAACCTCGTGTTCCTCTAGGCCCGAAGAACTAGAGTCCGAGTCTGTATTCAAAACTACTAATCAGTTGGTAGAAATTCTGGTTGCCAAAAAAACACCCTCTTTCCATGAGATCCTCTTGAGACTAGAGATATCCAGAATAATGGTCACATAATTGGTTAATAATTATTCATTACTTAAAAATAGATGTACTAAAAAAAATAATCATTACCCATTCCTCCACTGGAACACTTAATGCCGGGTGAGATAGAGAATAACTAAAGATATTTGATCAGGGTCAATAAATCTATAAAGAAATTACCTACATGGGAAGAACAACTAGATGAATCATTAATGAAGAAAATATCACATTCAGATGTGATGTGGAAGGAATTAATAAAGATAAAGATACCATTTATGTAATGGACCTTTTCAACCCACCTATATACACCACCTAAATAAATAGAGGTAGATTACAAGACAAAACTCTATCACAACCTATGGAAAACTATAAATAACTTCAATGACTAGTGTATATGATATATAGGATACACAAAATGTCTTATATACTCAATGAGTGATATAGATATGTTGAACATATTATTCTCTCAATGATGGTAAAACCTAAGTCTAATAAGAAATGTGAGTGCCTTTAACATGCTTGTATAGATAGTATCAATATAATTAATCAATTCATCAAGTAGGCCTCCCATAATGTACACATTAAAGGACAGGGAAGATACAAAACCTCTTATATTTCCTTTCATGAACAATGTTATAAAATCTTGAGAACCCAATTCTTATTCCCTCTACTAAGAATCCACGAGAGGAGGAATGAAATGTTGTGACATTTTTTGGTTCCTCAAACTTAAGGCAAAATTCCATTTAATATTCCCCACCATTCTATCCTATCTCAATGTCATAGAAGAGATGTGATATGTTATTTTAACTAATTGATAAACTCATTTATGAATCTATCTATATTATGAATGAGTCAAATTTGAGAAGGTAAAATACCATTAAGACCATACCACATACCATAATGGTTTTCCCTTGACCAAAGTTGGCTATACTAGGGTAAAATTAAAAAACCACTCTTTATCTAGGAAAGAATAAGATCCATGACTATAAATACCACTGTAAAATTGAAAGGTCCACCCTATACCTTATGGTGTTAATAATGTGATTTCTGATTCATTTTTCAATGAAATGAAAAAAAGTAGAAATACTAGAAGTTACCTTGATCTGATGAAGACAACGATATCCAGATAATATAGCAAAAGAAGATGTTCAGAAGTTATACATCAGGATGGTGTGATGTTAAGTAGTTTGGAAGGCATAGTGAACATAAGTTATGACATGTGTTGAAGATTACTAAAAATGATATATAAGAGTCATTACTATAATGGTTTTGCATTAATAAAAATGTTATATAATAGTCACTCAGTAGAATATAAGAGTAACTTGTAATATTCTCTGGGATTCAGAGGTTGTAGTTAGACTTTCTACGGGCTATTAGGAGTCACCGTACTCAATAAATGGACTTCTATAAATATCAGAAATTGGTGGAAACTAATGACCTATTGGGACCCACTATAAATTGGTGGCACCACTTATATATGTGTTAAAAAAACACGATTGAGTGATTACTTGTAATTAGTGATCTAATTGGATGACTTGTAAAAATTTATTATAATTCATTATAACTTATAATTATAATTGAAATATAGTAGTGTTATCTCAAAGATTTAGGATATAAATTCTGAATTATATAAATATAAAGTTTTATTTCCTTTTCCATTTTATGTTTGAATTTTTTTTGTGAGTGTGTGAAAGGTTTGAATCAATGCAGTGAGTAGGGTGAAGTTCTTCTTCCTATGTTTCGATACATTGATATCATGGGGTATCTTCTGGTCATAGAAGTTCTAGAGATATATTACTCCTTTAAAGATTTAAAATAGTGTATATTTAAATGAATCAGTGGTGTACTCTCCAAAATAGTAGAATTAAATCTTTGTTCGAGGTTCAATAATGTACACTCAACAATACTCAGGTAATATTAATTCTCTTGTCTTTATGTTTTTTTGGTTAAGTGGGAGTCATTTTATTGGAAGTTATATAATTAGAATAAGTCAAGGAATTAATAGATAAATTTTATGGAATATATTTTAGCTTCTGAAGAATGAATATGGAGGTCTATCTCATTAAGTAAGACCTAAAATATTTGTTGATGAGGATCAAAATAGAGAATATGGAGAAAGTAGAATGGGAATGGTTAGAAAATAAAGAACTAATATTTTTCAGGATTTAATTGGCCTGGAATATATAATTTAATATCTAGGAGGTGAATAAAGTAATTGATAAAATGAAATATTTAGAAAACATGTATGATAAATTGAAAACATTAAACAGAGTGTTAATTATGTGGATTTTATTCAATATAAAATTACAAGAAAGAATATTTGTGGCTAATGATGTGAATTATTTAAACATCATTCAAGGGAATATCTGATTATTTAATGTTATGTTTATATAAGATGTTTAGGAACTTCTATTATTATCATGGCTTTTAAAGTCATCATATAAAATTTTAATTTCTATAAAAAAATCTTATGGGAATACTGACTTGGGTTTTTAAGATATCAAGAAGCTAATATTTAATGAAGATATTATACAAAGGGAAGTCCAAGAACCTATTAAAACAATTATAAATGCTAAAATTATAGGATAGTCACCTCATCAAAATTTAAGTTAGAGGAAATAAAAATATAAGCATAGCTGACATGTTCACCAAGGTTTTAATCTAATAAAGTCAGAGGAAACATTGTGCCTCATTGATACTTGGAGGAATGGAAAGAGATTGGTGACACTTTTATTACTATATAAGTAGTGAGTATTGGAAGTGTGCCTCTTTTTTAGAGGTTTCCATGGTCTAATTGAAGTAGTATTAAAGTTATATATTTTTTGGAATGTGAATTTTGACTCAAGTTTTGATGAGATAATCATAAGGAGAATCTCTGAAAGTTACCTCATCCTGATAAAGATGATAAAAATTAGAGACTTTAGTGGAGGTATATTTCTGGAGTTTATGATTCTATATGGTGTGTGGGTTAGTGGTCTAGAAGGTATAATGAATAGAAATTATGGAATATATTAAGGCTAACTGATGATAATACATAAGATTCATTCCTGGCATGGTTTTGAAGTAAAGGAAATGTCACATAAGAGTCACTTAGTGAAATGTAAGAGTAACTTATACTATTTACTATGAGTCAAAGATTATAGGTGGACTTATTATAATCTATCAGAAGATACCATTATTGATGGATCTACTTCCATGAATATCGGAATCTGGTGCTACATGATGGTTGAGACCTACTATAAGTGAGTGGGACCACTTAAACATGAGTTAAAAAATGAGACCGGGTGATTAATTTTATTTAATAATATAATTATCTGACATGACAAAAGTAATTTTAATTCCTTATAACTTATGATTATAATTGAAATGAAGTTGTTTTCTCCTATAGATGTAGGTCTCAATATAAGAACAACATAAATCCCAAGTATTCTTTTTTTTTGTTTTTTACTTGAATGTTTTATTTGTGAGTCTTTTCAAAGTTTGACTTATTTTGGTGAGTAGGGTGATTTTATTCTTCTTATCTTCCATAACATTGAATACATGGGGTATCTTACAATTATAAAAGTTTTAGAGGTGGTTTCTATCTTTTAAGCTTTTATATGATGTTTCTTCTAGTGGATTGGTGGTGGTCACCCCCAACATAGGGCTATGAGATTTTTTCTCTCAAACTTTATAACCACTAACCCCACCAATAAAGGATAAGATGGATTAAATCACAGTTCAACTCCCCTAAATAAATTAGTGTTTTAATGACTGGTGGTACACCTAAAAGAAGATGATCAACCATACACCATCCGGGTCCCCATTCAATGTAGTTTTTCTATGAATCATATGCTATGATGAATCATTAGACATATCATAGAGATTCCACCCTTGTGAAAAGGTAAAAAACTAAAAGGGAAAAAAAATCTATTATCCCCTTAGATAGACCATTTTCTATAGTTGATCAATATAATTCATATTATGGGTATTCCAATTAGGTGAATACCAATATTTCATTAATTCCAATGACTAGATAGTACCAAAATGATACACATCAATGGGTGCGATCACTATTGAGATTACTAAATTCATTAAGCACAACATTAATAATGAATCAAATGAAGATGTACCTCTAATTGAAAATACAACCAACACTAAAGTAGTCATAGAAAGTGTGTGAAATTAGAATCAAATATAGACTTGGGATTTAGGGTTACCTATGAAATTTCCTTTTCCAACTACTTGACACACCTTAAATAAGGATAATGGGAAATTAATTATGAATTCATCACTACACCCATCACCAAAGGATACTGAGGTACTATCAATTGAGGAGGAATTGTGTAAATGAAAGTAGGAAGTCAAAGGGATTCAGTGAATTAATATGAATATTTAATTAGGAAATAAACCTAGAATTGATGAAATTTAGGATGAAGATCAACTTCTTCCTTGTTATCCACCTTGGTAAGAAGGGTCCACTCATCCAAAAAGGGTGGATACCACCCATAAAATAGGCTATAGATAACACTAACCTATTTAATTAACTACTTACCAATATTAACATCAAGATTTTTATCCCCATGAACTATCACCCAAATATAGTTTAGTGGATCCATTTGAGATGTACCCCAATATAGGGTGAAATTTCACAAACCAAAATACTTGAGTCCATTACTTCTTGTTTGAAAGTATTTGAGACAAATCTATTTTTGACGCATATAAAAAAGATTCTATATCTTGAATGGGTTTATGTAAAGCCTCCACCACTGAATATTTTCAATATTAATTTATCATCCTTTAATGATATAGATGATCCAGAGCAGTATATGACATGTTTTTATTCATAGTTTGGACTACTTTTGAGGACGCATGAACAATAATAGGTCAGAAAACTTATGTTGTAAGGCCCAATATTTTATGGTATAGCAACCTAAAAACTAGATTTGTCTTTAGTTAGGAATACCTTTGTTGATAATTCTTACACCAATTCAATTTGATATTGAGAAATATGAGCATGTATGACCTATCTAATTAAAAATAGATATAAAATGAGAGTCTCCAACTTTATCACCAAATAAATGGGTTTTAAATTTTCCCTAATGATACAATTTATGGAGATATGTACTAAAAAAGACATGACCATGAAAATACGTATGTTGTGGTCAGTGAAAAGGTTCTATAATACATAGTTAAAGTCATTATTCTGTGGTGTTGTGCACATGGAATGATCACATAATGTGGTAAAATACTATATTCAGTTAACTTTTACTTAAAAATTTACCATTCTTGATTATTTATCATATGATGATGAATGTGAGGATTTTTAATATCTTACACTATTTTTTAAGTGTTAAACAATCAATGTGGTTATTAAGTCAATCATTTTAAAGTGTTGATATGCATGTAATGTTTGTGAAATTATCCAATCAATATTGAAAAAATGGTTTGTGTTCCAAATGGACTATATAAGTTGGTTTAATCTCATGAAAGTGTGTGGCATTCAATTGTATCAAAATTCTATGTACAACTCATCGAACTATGATGAATATCAAGCTATAATTATCATTATTATTTAAACATAAGGTTCTAATAGACCATGAATAGAGGTAGGTATAACCCAAGAATTGGGGGATTACCATGATATATGGACACATTTAGTGGAAGGATTCTTTTATATGCTTCTTAATGATCTCAATCAAATTCTTATTTTGGGTGTGGATATGCCAGATCAAAAGGTGAAATGTATACAATTGTTATTATTCATCTTATAATTCATTCCATACATATTGATATATTTTGGGATTCATAGTGTTTTAGAGTTGTTCTTATACTACATTTAAGTTATTATAAATCTCTATGAAACCCTTTAGTGGTATCAAATCCAGGTCTATCAATGTTTGGTTTTTAAATTTGAATAAAAAAAGAAACTTTAAAAACAATTTTTCTAGATTCCATGAAGCCAAAACACCCATTGATTCTATTGAGAATTCAATACCACAACATTTTATTCTAAAAATGGGTATTTTAGTTCTTGATAAAAATAGAAAATAACATAGTCTATGAAAAAACAAGTGCTACAATCATAAATTAAAATCACCGAAAATAGAGCAACATAAGATGATTCTCTATGTCATGGTTTGGGGGTTTCTCTGTCATAGTCAAGATCCGCCAGAATTACTCTCCATGACATAAAATTATTCATTTTAGAATTATGAATTTATTTTAATACTTAATCTTATGTAGTTTAACTTTAATAATACATGGATTTAATCTTACATAGTATAAATATCACTCTTACATAGTACTAGAAATGGATTCCCAAGATGCTTAGAGTCATGGTATGACCGTGATACAAAATGAGATGACATCTTAACATGGTCATTAAAATAACCATAGCTCATAAAATTTAATAGGGAAGAAATGAACCTGGTCTAAGTTATTTTTAACAAAATTTTAAAGAGAAAATATAATTTTTGTTAAAATTATCAAATACTTCACCAGCTCGGGCTCTTCGTAGCCACAATAAATAAAAAAGGAGGCCTTAAACCATACCAATTTTTTTTGGAAGATATGACCATATTTTAAAGTTCATTTACATAGTATTGTAATTTATAAAACATTTAATAATTAAATAAAGTAAAATATAAAAATTTTTAAATTAATTTATGAATAATTCATAAATGATAATATAAAGTTTTTATATTAAGACCTTATTATAAAAGTTTATTTAATCCATTCCGAAATAAGTTTTGAATGTTTATATGATTAATAGTTTTAATAAAATTAAAAAATGTTATATTTTATTTATTTAAATTGTTTTCATAAATATGAAATGTTTATTATTTAACAATAAAAGGGTTTATAAATTATCTCAAATTATAAAATATTAAGGATTTCAAATTAAAACCATGTAAATGATAATATTAAATGTTCATATTGGATAAAAGTGAACTGGTCTTGTTTATCCATGCCTAAATTATAAAGAGTTCATAATTTATTTATGAATTTTTCATAATTGTTTATCTCATGATTAAATATATGAATTTATCATTTATTTATTTATTCCTTTCTTTATTGACAAATATAAAGTCTTAAATTATGAATTGTGATGTATGATTTAGTTTAAAGAGTTACTGCTTTTAAATTATCATATATTTATATAAGGAGTTATATTCTAGGTATAATAATTGATTTAGTTTTCTTCAACCTTTACTTTGGTTTGTATTAGGTTATGATATTGAATTAGGAAGTTAATTATAATTTATACATATTAGGTGTTAGAATTATGATGGGATTGAAATATCCCTTGAGTAAAGTATACCTGGGTAGAGGGACTTTGGATTGGAATTCTCACTTTATAGGAGGCATAAACCTATCTAGAAAATTTATGGTTGGCTATCAATATCTCCATGATTACTCTTATGTGGATTTTTTATTTTTTATGATTCTAATACTTTACATAAAATGTTTTCATATACCTTATTAAAGAGTTGAATTTGGATATGTATGAATATATATATTTTTAATTTGGATTAGTAACACAAGCTATGAGTTGTTTAAATAGTTCCACATAAATATGGTTTGAACATATTTTTTAGATGTATGGAATATGATTCAAGACTAAACCACTATAAGCTTACATACAAATAAAGGGAATAACATGAGATAATTTGGGGACACTAAATCACATTAAAAATACTAAGTGTTATATTCCTTCAAAAGTGAACACTTACTAAGACCTCGATCATCCAACCAGGTTGTTTCATAATAAAGTAGGGTGACATTGTATTATATTGTGTAAATAAAGAAATTAATGAGGTGACCCTAAGAGTTAAGTTCCAATTTTTTGGAATTTTATTTGGGTTACACTTAGTTGTAAAACCCTAAGAGTTAAGATACTAAAGGAATAGTTTTGAGTTTATCTATATGATGAATAGGTAAAAGAGTTTCCCACTCAACTATACAAGGGTCATATATTATATGATTTAGATGATTCCATACTTAAATTTTTAGACATTGAGTTTCATGATAAAGCAGGTTCATTTTCTTAGGGAAATATGTATCTTAACCCACTAATGGGTATGATGGAAATTTAAAAGGGGTCATCATTTTAGTGGGTTCAAATTTAATAGAAGTTTTTATTAAATGTATGTAAAATATAAAACTCATATAATAAAATGTTTTATTTTAGATATAAATGGAATCATAATATTTCAATATGACCTTGAGATCAATATTTTAAAAGGATAAGCTAAATGTTAGAAACTTGTTAAATTGGTACCAAAATTTTAGAATCATTTTAAAATAATAAAAGAAATTATATGTGTTATAGAATCAAATTCCTAAAGAAACACCTTATAATGAATCAATTCATGGGGTGAAGAATGTTTATTATAAAGATAAGAGGGATTATTTTAATGTTTCTACACTAATGCTTGTATTTATGAAGCCTAAACTCCAGAAGAAATATGAAACCATGAATTCTTATGAGATGATTTATAACATAAAAAGATTATGTCAGAAGAAATATAGACATGAAAGAAACAAAATTTATAAAGCACTTGTTTAGTGTAAGATGATAGAAGGAACTTTAGTTTCAGTTCATATACTCAATATGACCAGGTATATTAATCACATAGATATTTTTGAGTCACCTCTTGATCAATAATTAGATATTGATTTCATTATAAAATATTTATTGAAAATATTTTAGTAGTTAATTTTGAATTATAATATAAATGAAATTAGGAAAATTTTACCTAAATAACTCAATATGTTGAGGATAACTGGGAAGGACATGTGAGGTCAAGGATCAAGAATTGTAATAATAATTCAAGGTGTTAAAAGTTAAAAATGAAAGAAGAAAATATTCTTTGGAAATTATAAGAGTGATTATTTTGATAGCCACTCAAAATATTTAAAACCAAAGGGTATAATAAAAAATAAATGCAAATATTTTCATTATATAGAGACTAACCAATAAAGAGGGAATTTTATAGAGTATCTAAAGGGCTATAAGAAAACTAATAGAGAGTCCATGATAGGTATGCTGTTATAGAAATAAATACATAAATTTTGAAAAATATATACGACACCAACAATATATTTTATAAGTTCTATAAATATACAAGAGTTAAAGATTGATAAAGAGTTGATGAAAAAATCTTGAGGTTTTCTTTAGCATAATGGGAAAAGGAGTTTACACATTAAGTACTTGGATACATGAATTACTTCAAATATGGGATGAATTTTAATAAAGGAAATATATTTTGGATATCATTTGTTTTCTCTTATGTAATAAGATATTCATGTAAAAAATGATTTTTAATTAATAAATGTGATGATTATTTTATACACATGGTTTAATATTCATGAGATTATATAATATTTTTTAATAGAATATAAGGGTAAAAGAATTTTTTTCTTAGTTAAAGTGTTTATCCAATTTTTTTGTTAAAATACATGGAATATTATTCCATCACCATTAGTGGCACATTTTAAAGAATTAAATCTTTTTTTTTCAATAAAATTATCCAAATTCATAGAACACCATATAAAATATGGCGATCAATAGTTTATTTATAAAATATTCCAAATTCAAGGAAATAAGTGTTATTTACTAAAAAAGATTTTTTGTGTCTTAGAATGACATTCTAAAGAAAATATAGTTTCTAAGAGGCAAGTGAGAGTATGTTTTGGACTTAGATATGTTCAAAGATAAAAATAAAATATTATGTTGGCTAGTATTCAAAGTGAATATTATTCAATATCCTAAAAGATTTTAGGGTATGCTGATAAATAGTAATGTAAAGTGTTACAATTAGTTAACATAAAAGGATAAACCTTTTATATTGTAAATGAGTTTAGGATTTATAGGTAAATAAATAATATAAATAGTTATATTTGTTACCAAAATTATTTCAAGGAAATTTTTTATGGAAATGTTCCAAGAATAGTAATGATGAAAGTAGACAACAAAAGTTATTAACAACACAATATTTTATGTTGTGAAGTAAAAGAGTTTAAATATCTGTTAAAAGAAATTAACATTAAGAAAATGATTCCTAACTCTCACCATTATTCAAAATAGCTTAATTCATAGATATTAATCAATAAAGGAATTTATTGAAGGTTTTTATTATATGGTTACATATAGATATGGATGGAATTTCATAGAGATGTAATGAATTTAACAAAACCCAAAAAGTTCAGAAAACATAAGATTGATCTGATGGTTTATCATACAGGATATGATTATATGAGAGATTATGTATGATTTTTTCAATATTCTTAAAAGTATAATAAATATATAAAAGGTATCATGTTAATACAAAATGGGGTCTCCATTTTTCACATTGGATGCATATATTACATGAATTAAACTCTCAAAGTAAAACTTTGAGTTATTCCTAACCGATGTTCATCATGGATTATTATAGGTTGTGATGATTTGTTAAGGTTAGTGTGAGTGGTATTATTGTATCAAGATACCAAATATTCTCATGAAGTAAAAAATGGGTTTTGTGCAATGGATGAACCCTTTAGTATATACCACATGGAGTGACATACCCAATGTATTTCATGTACTTTAGGTGTATGTTTTATATTTGTATTTCCCTATATTTGATATTTTCAAGATACCTAGCATGAGAACCTTTATACTTTTATAAAATTCTTACACAAGACTTTATGATTCGATAATCATGGGTGGTTGGGTATGTTGATGATAATGTCATTAGTTGGATCTTAATTGAGGTGGGATTTTTCCTCTTACATGATGAGTATGAAATATGGTCCCTCAATTGAGTTAGACTAAAAAAGTGTATCAAAACACCTAAATAAGACATGTGATATTATTATCTATTTAATGAGTGGCATGTGATGTTCTCATTCATAAGCATGAATTCCATGTGATGTATTAATTTACCTAGTCAGTATATACATATAAAATCAAGAATGTATGAGTATCTGTACAGGATTGAAATTATCGACGTCTCATGGTAACTTGACTTATTATATAAGGGAATCATATGAAAATTCATACTTTCATATGATATATCCAGTGGAAAAAGGTATAGAGATACATGCATGTGATGGTGATCACATCAAATCTCTTAATAGATTGAGTAGTGTTGATGCATTTATAGAGGATTCTACTTGATTAAATTTATTGTTTTAGGAATTTTTAATTTTTTTCAACACTATAATGTCCTATGGGTCCAGAATTCATGGTCATGAAAATGAGGATTAAGTTTATGATACTTTGAGAGCTACCCAAAAATGTGAGTCTCAAGCTCAGGAGGCTCTCTCATATGATATTAGTTTTTTTTATTCAGGAAAAACACAATGGATATTTGGTGGTGACTTTAATGTTGTCACAGATCTAGATGAGAATAAACGAGGGGGTTCCTTTCCTCATAAGGCTAGCCAAGATTTTGTTACTTTCATGGATAGCAGTGGTTTGATGGAAATTGGTTTTTTAGGAGATTGTTTCATCTAGTTCAACAGTCAAATAGGTTTCAACTGAATATGGTGTTGTCTTGATAGATGTATCATGAATAGTCATTCAATTTCCACCTATCCTGATATCAAGGTTACTAATCTTGTAAGGAGTTTGTCAGATCATTCTCCCTTACATATTATTATGTATTCTAGGAATGTAAACAGAAACTATTTTATCTTCTCATATATGTGGATGGAGGTCTCGGGTTATCATGGTGTGGTCAAGGAGTCTTGGAATAAACCTATCCATGGTCATTCTTGAAAAAATCTTCACAGCAAGCTCAAACGACTAAAAAATGGGCTTCAAGATTGGGTTACGTGTTATCCATCACACACTCAAGACCTGGAGGAGATCAGTGAAAATATTGATAGTCTTGAAGCCAGTTTAGAGGAATAATGGAATGATTCCCTCTTTCGGGATCTTGTGAACAATAAAAACACTTTGACTGAATTAATTCTTATATAGGAATGAAAGGCTTGGGAGAAGTCTAGAATTAAATGTCTCTGAGAGGATGAGCGAAACACTGATTTTTTCCATGCTTGTATTAAACAAATGAAGTGTTTTAAGAGACCCAATTTTCTCCTGGATGATGGATCCTACATGAGTGACAGAGACATTGTTAGTGGTATGAAAGAGTCTCATTTTCGATCCCTTCTTGCTGGTCCTAGAGCATGCATGCATAGAGGTTATCTGAGGGGGCACTCCAATCTTCTTTAAACCATCCCAATTGTGATCTATAATCAGGAAAATGAGTCCTAGAAGGTATAAATAATTAAAGGGAGTTTAGGGATGAAGTATGGTCACTCAATTATGATAGTGCTCTAGGGCCTGATGGAATTCTTGAATCCTTCTACAGGGACTCTTGGGAGGTAATAAAAATGATATTCTCTAGGATGTACAAGATTTATTTCACAGTGGTAGTCTTACTTGTATCACTTGTGTGTCAAATTTGGTGATTCTCCCGAAGGTTAAGGATCCTCAGAACTTAAATCATTATAGGCCAATTTGCACGTGTAACTTCCCTTATAATGTGTTGGAAAGTGTTATTAATAAGTGCCTCTCTGCTCACCTCCCCAAGTGGATTGCTGAAGAAAAAAATGGGTTTATTAAGGGGTGTTAGATCAAAGGATCCATTGGTCTTTCTCAAGAAATGATTTTGGATATCAATCAGAAGTATTTTGGCTCCAACTTGAAGATCAAGTTGAATATTAGCAAATCCTTTGACAGGATTGAATGAAATTTTATCTATATAGTGCCGGCTTGATTGGTTCTCTCACCATGAACTGTGGATTTACTCTTCTAGTGTTTCAACTCTTATTGGATCTCTACTTAATTTATGGGGAAATTTTATGTATTTTTCAAGGCTGTTAGGGGACCTAGGAAAGGATATCCTCTCTCCCCCACTCCCTTTATTCTTTCTCAAGAATCACTCAACCGATATATCAACAAATAAATTAGGACATGAAACATTCTTCCTTATCGTTCTAGGTATAACTCTAGTGGAATGTATCACCTTATGTTTTTGGATTCCACCATCATTTTTACAAATGGTAGTAACAAATCTATTCAAGGAATCAATTATATTATGGAGGAATATTGTAAATGGAGCATCTAGTTAGTGAATCACGACAAGAGTAGTTTTAATACTACTATCAAATGCTCATATAGACATATTGGATTATATTAAAGAAGTCTTAGAATGAGAAAAGGTCCCTTCCCTATGGATTACTTGGGAGATCCAATATCCTCAAAGAATCTTTAGATTCAACACTTTGATTTTTTTTTACCAAACTCTCAGGGCATATTTTTAATTGGAAAAATCAGTTTCTATCCTTTGGTGGTTTCATTTATTTGGTGAATATAATTATATCCTCAATCCCAATGCATGTTACATCCACTATCAAGGTTTAAAAGGGGGTTATTTCAAGGATTTAAAACATTATGGTTGCCTTCTTATGGGATGCTCATTTAGGAGGAAGGCATCATTGGGCATTATGGGCAAGGTTGTAAAGGCCTCTATGTGAAGGGGGAATTAATTTTAGAAGTGTATCGGGTACCATGGAAGGCATGCACGCAAAGTTGGCTTGGGAGTTTCATCAGGGGAGGAAGTTTTAGGGGAGGCATATGCAGGGGAAGTATGGGGTTCATTCTAACTCATAGAGAGGTAGGAACTTCAATATCTGACACTTGATTCGGACTCATCTTTTGACCCTACAACCACATGTTCGTTGGATTGTGGGAAGGAGATAAATTAATTTATAGTAGCATAATTGGGTTGGTTCAACACTTGGATTCCCTAGGTTTCCCACTCTATATATCACTTTCTTTCAGGCATGTCAGCATCCAAAATTTTTTAGTGCGATCTTGGATGATAATCAACATGCTCTCTTTGATAGTACCGAGCTTAGTTATAAACCAGACCGGTGTGTTTTCATGGTATTAGCCTCAAGTACCTTCTCTGATAAATATTTTCACAGGTTTCATATGGTTTTTGATGAACAAGATACTTGGGGAAAACTGCTGCGGGGAAAGAACATCCCATAAAAGTTTAACTTTATGGTTTGGAGGGTTCAGAATCATGCTCTCCCAACTGATGATAATATTTTGCACATGAGGGTGAGTATGGATTATTGGTTTCCATATTTCAAGGACCCATTATTTGAGTCCTAAGACTATCTATTTTTTTTAAGGAGAATGGGATGGAATAATGCGGCAAATGTTTGGAGGCTTCAAGGGATTATGGTCTCAGGAGGTTTTGAGCTCGTCTTTTCTTAATCTGTGGTTTCAGGGTGCTGGGAGATCTTGATCAGATAGGAATGATCATTCAATCATATTCTTGGTGGATTTTTGGTGTATCTAGAAAATTCATAATGATTCTCATCACAAGATCTTCCAAGGTACCAAAATAGGAATTCTTTGTAAGGTCTGAAGCATAGTGATCGATCTGGTTCACCTTACCGTGGAGTGTTTGGACACTCCCTCTATATATCCAATGATTCCTATCATTTACACTACTAATAGAGTTCCCAACATTTATCAAGGGTGATGGGTTCATTGGCTTTCTCATCATTCAGGTCTGAAGCTGAATATCAACAGTTCTTGCAATTTGGGTATGATTATTGGTGGGGTTTTTGTTCGGGATTCTAGGGACTTAGTGGTTCTAGATTTCTCATCCAATTTTGGTATAGGATACCCCATCCAAGTGGAGGATCATGAATTTCTTGTGGGTTTTCTTTTATGAAGTCAAAAGAATGTCCAACTCACAAATATTGATATGGATTTTCTCATTGTTTATAAAGCTACTCTTGTTTTGGTCCATATACCCTAGTCTATTGATTACATCATTCACAAGTGTAAGGGATTCATGACTGATCATTTAGATTTATTCCACACATGGAGGGAATGTAATATGGTTTCATATTTTCTAGCCTCCAAGATGTCACATGATTAGTGGATAATTTTCTTTTCAGATCTTGGGCCCTTCCCAACTAAGGGCATGAATCTTATCAGAGTGGATGCTCTTGGTCTTCATTACTTCATAACTCCCTGATTTTTTATGTTTTTTCTCTTTGTACCTCCTATTTTTCTTACATTACTTTTTTAGTTCCATTTGACTAATAAAAATATTTATTATTATGGTCATAGGGTTAAAGTGATATAAGTCCTTAAGACTTTAGTGAAATTAGTATATTGATAAAGTTGCGCACTAAAATGGGTGTGACCATGGAATAGTGTATACTATGGTTTATTCCAAGGTTCTCCACGATATAGTTAAAGTCACTATTCCATGGTGTTGTGTGCTTAAAATTATCTCATAATGTGATAATGTTTTTGATACTTTGAACATATAATCTAAAAGATATCATGATCAGTTATCCATCATGTGATGATAAATTTGAGGAGTTTAAACATATTGAATGATTGAATAAATGTTAAACAATCATTATGGTGATTAAGAAAAGTTTTTCAAAGTTTTGAAACACATGTAATGTTTATAAGATGCACCAATCAATATTTTCCAAATATTTTGGGTTCCCAATAGCCTATATAAGTTCACTGAATCTATTGCGAGTGTGTGGTAATCCATTGTATCAATATACTATGTGGAACTCCTTAAAATAATATGATCATCAAGATCCCATTATTTATATTTTTTAAACACAAGGTTCTAGTAGATCATGAATAAAGAGAGATTATACCCAAACATTAAGTGATTCCCATGATCTATTGACACCTCTATAGGAAGGAGTCTTTCATCCAATTTCTAGTGATCTTGATCAAACAGCTGTTTGAAGCATGGATAAGACAAATTGATTGGTAAAAGGTATACCATTATTATTCTTAGTTCTATTATTCATTCCAAACATATATATATATTCTAGGATTTATGGTGTTGTGGATTTATTCTTTTACTGTATTTAGGATGTTAGCCATCCATCTAAAACACTTAAATAATTACCCATTTAAAATCTTATATAAATTTTCCTAAATAACTTACAGGATGAGTTAGCTATATAAAGTTAATCCCATAGAAATACCCTAATTTTTTTGAGAGTTTTCTAATACAATATAATACATTGAAGATTCGGTGTTTTGAACGAAGGAGAAATATCATCTGGCACCAATTCCACAAAAAAAAAATTTTAGAAGGAAAAAACAACCAACACCACTTTTAAACAAATATAGACCCCATAAATGGATCCCAAACTAGTTATATTTCAGGTGGCACCACCACCTAGGAATCAATCTCAATAATAATAATATATGTTCCATATCCCCAACACACAAGATTACCATGGGGAGAAGAGGTGCCATGATTTTAAATAAAGGAAGAATAAAACATATCCTTAATAGACTCTATAGGTTCTTGGGTACTTTTTATCAGTATTAGAGAATAATATGATCACACTGATGGGAAACACATTTCCAAAGAGAAACCTTTTTGGATGAAGAAGAGAAATATTATTCTATAAACATCATTCAAATAATATATCTATATAAGGATGAATAGGATTTATTTGAAATGTATTTTCCCCACTCTATCCATAGAAGAGTCCAATGAGGTAAGGGAAGACATGATCGAGATCTATCTAGGGGTTAAAGAGGTAACACACATTACATTATTCATGCTATAGAGACTCTAAGAATGAAAATATAGTAATATGTATAAGATAAATAGACTAATCCAAGGCACATTAGAAAAATTCCATCTCTAATTCAGTTAGTGGACCATTTTGTATGAGTACCATCATTTGATAAATCTCAAGGACCCAATGGACCTTGTTCCCCAACCCCTAATGCTACGAAGGCACCATCACCCTAGAATACAGGGGCACTGACCTCATAATCTTTGAGTCATGTTGTATCCCATGCTTAGAAAGAGGCTCATGGTATGGGAACTAGACTCTTGAGATAGGAATATGATGTGCTAAAGCATATCTCTATATCCCTAGCATGAATAATTTTTTTGAATACTATTCACCTATTAAAATAACTTTGATAGTATATTTTTAAATCCCTTAAAAACCCATAAGAGTTTGAGATTGAGGTGGATGTTGTCGATTCCCATCATGCTAAGAATGAGTTTACTAATCATAACAAAATTATTTGATTTAAAAATAAAGATTAAGAAATAATGATATAAGGATATATTTACCCCCTCTATATATCTATCCTGTAAAGAATTGAAATTTCCATGTAATTTTTTTAATTAAATGAGAATTTTATGAGTCCGCAAAATTTGATAGCATGTGATTCTGAGGCCCGGTGTGCCCAGAATCAATTTTTGAAGTTCTTTTCGGGTACGTTCAGTAAATGTACGAGCGGGTTTTTTTCTAACTTTTGAATCAGTTCTTGAAATTGAAAACCGTGGGCACTGTTGAACTGGCAGCACCGATATTCGCTTAAGAAGACTTTCACCTCGATGGTAGTTGGTCGAGGGTGAAAGTTAGTTTTTGGGTTTTTTATGGAAATAATAAAATAAAATAAATTCATGTTTTATTTTATTTTATCTATTATAACCACCCATGTGGAAGTTGGAGGTGAGGACCACCACACCTTAACCTCCTATGAGAGGTTATGGTGGTGAGGCCCACCCAAACCTAACCACCCACGAGAGGTTACGGTGTGGGGACAACTCGGGATTAAACCCCCCATTTAATTGGGGGAAAACCTCTCAACTCTCTTATAAATTAGGGAGAGTCTCTTGACCTCCCTTAACTTAATGGTGCCACCCCCCTCTTTTAATGGTGTCAACCCTCCCCCTTTAATTAATTGAGCCATCTCATTTAATTAAATGCTACAATTTGAATTTTAAACCCATCAAACTAAATAATAGATAATCTATTATTTGGAGGGGCTATCTATTCATTTGTTGGAAAAAGGTTGGAAAATGAGGATTAGAGCTCTTGGGAGAAAACTCTCCAACGAAGAATGCTTCCTCCACGAAGAATGCTCCACCGACGAAGAACGTCAACCTCAATTTCGACTTCCTTTCTCGGATCTTCCTTCTACGTAGGACATGTTCATCTACAATGAATTTATATATGGCTTCTTGTGCCGACATCAACCAACTTCAAACAAGGTAGGGATTTTATTTTGAATATAGTATTATTCCCTTGATTCTTCCCTTCTAAAACAAAGAATCGTTGAGGGTGTTTTCCTTGCAAGATGGGAATAATTTGTTGCGGGAAGGGCTTGATGTTCATTATTCTTACCTTCTGTTGAGCCGCTTTCTACCACTCTAAACGTGGAGGGTGTGAGTAAAAATAATATGGCCTGACCCCTCCACCGATCTTCTTTGGTGTTATTCGCGATGGAGAAGGACTACAACCTATGTGGGGGAGCACAAGAATGGCGACCGACACCACTGCCAGCCGCGAAAAAGGAAATGACGCACATCACCACCTCGCGGCCCTACCGCGCCCTCACGGCAGCCCCGCCCAAGCCGCCCGCACCCTCGCAGTAGCCCCACAGCTCCACCGTCCGTGCGCCCCGTGCGCCCCGCGCACCACGCGGCTCCGCCATCCGTGTGTCCCGCGCACCCCGTGTGTCACGACCCGACCCTACCCGGGCTCGAGCCGCAACTACCCCAAGACCGCCTCCATAGGCTAGGGGCTGGTGACAAGCGCCGAAGGCTAAACAACTCGGGGAGGTTGCCTTAGTACCTGTACACACACACACAACACACTCAATACAAAAGTGTAGAGTAAAAGGGAAGGTAAAGTACTAACTGCTATAAACAACCATAAGAGTGCATCAACCTCTAAATAGTACACAGTGAGTGTTTGAAGGTAAACTGAAAAGAAAAGGGGAAAACAAGCACCCTACCAGAAAAGTGCCACAACTCAGCAACAGGTAAACAAAAGTAAATCAGCTGGGAGAGTACCACACCTAGAACCCGAATACGACCACCGCACACGGTCCAAGCTCCCAAACTCCTAAGCTCCTCTGATGTCACGATCGACCTTTCTGTTGTCTGTAAGGGAACACCAAGTGCGGGAAAATCCCAAGCAGGGTTGAGCATAAAAATACTCAGTAGGATGCCCCGAAGGCTCAAGGGAGCAATAAAGGAGGTAATGAAGAGGTGAGTAGTAGATTGAATAGGTAAAAATAAAGGAGTATAACCGAGAGTGCAGTAAAGAGTACAACTCAACCCAACAAGAGGAAGGAAGTAGACTCATCCAAACACAAGGAGTTATAAGTGGTGAGAAGATGAACTTCTAGTCGAGTCTTCGCTACCTATAGCAGGATAGTAGACTCGTCCAACCATGAGAAGCTAGAAACAGAAATCATGTGGCATACCCCGTGCGTCTTTGCCTCCCCTATAAGGAGAGTAGCCAAAACCCAAGGAGTGGATACTAGAACAAGGTATAAATATATATATGCTCTTTCAAGAAACCTGAACAAGATCACAATGGGATCTCCATCCCATAGCTCAGCCCAAAAAAGTGAGCAGCCAACAGTCCCAGAAGTAAACACCATCGATGCCTAATATCCATACGTCTACCTCAAACTGCAATTTAAGGGGCTCAAATCACCTCACCTCGACACTATTTGCTTTGGGTGACACTGACTCGCCCTCATAGTTTTAGGTCGCATCACAAGGACACGTCTTGGTGGGGAAACTGCCCCTCATACTTGAGAGTTCTGGGGGAATGTCAAGCCACACCTCTTCACTGTCACACAGTCAAGAGGTCTTCTCAAAGTCGACGGGTTCCCACTGCCCAACCCCGCGAAAGGGTAATCTGCTGAAGGGAGACCCAGATCTTCTCTGGCCATCCCTGCTGGATGGTACCCCACTCGCCATCCCTGTTAAATGGTACACCACTGGCCATCCCTGCTGGATGGTACACCACTGGCCATCCCTGCTGGATGGTACCTCAATGGCCACACCTACTGGATGGTACACCACTGGTAACCAGAACACATAGTGGGAAACATGTCACAATAGATCACGGAAGGAAGATATGATCTCGATACACAAATAGGGAGTCTGCACCCAAGGCTCACTAGGG
The DNA here is from genome assembly GCA_963277665.1 of Viscum album. Taxonomy (NCBI): domain Eukaryota; kingdom Viridiplantae; phylum Streptophyta; class Magnoliopsida; order Santalales; family Viscaceae; genus Viscum; species Viscum album. The sequence continues at coordinate 182,875,666 of OY728133.1, read as the reverse complement.
GATCCATACCCTACTGGAAACAACCTCCTGGGTAGAGGATCAGTGCCCAAGTAATGTTTTGGTCACACAGATACCCAAATAACCCTACCAGGGAATACGAAGGGACATGAGGATCTCCCCAAGCCTCTCGGGGTGATACATGCTCCAATAAACTGAGTCTACTGTCGAAGCGGATCGAGACAACTCACTCTAGAAAGTGGGAGCACACCCACACTGTACGAACACACGTATCCGTAAATGATGTCGCAGTCTAGTGAAAGGGACACAATACTAACCCCCCCTCAGTTGAAAGAACAGGGGAACCAAAACAACTCTTCCAGTCAAACCATCGAGGATAGAACCAGGGGACCCACTCAACCCTACTGGTCGAAACGCTGCTAACAGAAGGGCTCTCTACGTTGTAAGAGGTCAAAGATACATAAAGAAGAACACGACACACACATGGGGCCCACACGATGTGTGGCCCTCACTCATCTCCAAACCAAGCGCACAAACGTTCTCAGGTACAAACTACAACATGTACCTCCAAGCATTCCCGTATACTCCCAAAGTATACCACATCTCTATACCAAAGGCTATCATGCACACGACACCCAACGTCAACACGAAGGGCGAAAATGTAGTTTTGCCAACCTGCTTCCTTCACGGCCTTAGCACAACCAACCACATCTCTTTAGACATCAACTTCACTCACACGGGAGTGAACGCGATCTCACGCCAAGGGTTTGCTTCCAAACATAGCAAGAAGAACCACCACCAGAGCACCTTTCATGCTTCCACATTTAATGATATATCTAAAGAGACTCCACACATCCAAATGAATCACACCATTGTAATCCTAATGGAAAAACATGCGAGATAGACTGTCTACTCGCCTCCAACGGATATCCGACGTAAAAGTTGTCTAACACCGCTTTACACCCGAACGACATCCTGTGGTCCCGAGCCTCAGCCCCGAAAACAGTCGGGCACATCACACCGTTGCGATCTCCTTGGAAAGACATGTCAAAATGACTGCTAGCTTGAGTGGAACAGATATCCGCAGAAAAAGATGTATTTTGCCGTACTGCACACGAGCGGTGCTTCATGGGACCCACATCTCGGCCCCGAAGCACAACGAATGGATCGCACCATTGCGATCCTCTTGAAAAAGTACATAGGATTGACTATCCACTTGTCCGAGACGGACACCCGGTGATAGAGATAGAAATCACCGCCAACTCCCAAAACGTCCCCCGTGGGGCCCGCACCACCATGTGGAAATAAAGTGGGTGGATTGCGCCATTGCAATGCCCTTAGAAAAACACCCAAAATCGACTCCTCGCACAACCTGAACAGACATCTGATGAAAAAGTTGATAAACGCTGCTCGTAGCTTAAAAGACGGGCCGTGGGGCCCACACCTCAACTCCGGTTTCAATGCCTGAGACCATCCTGGAAAGCTCTGCCTCAGTGCCAGGGTCCCAACACTGCTGACAGTGCTCAAAACAGAATCCGGATGAGCCCGCGCCATCCAAAACAAGAACCTTGGGAAAAGCGCTAAACTACTTAACGTATGTGTCGCGCCACCCAGCCCCCATCTTGGGAATTACAAATTCCGGAAACCATCTCAAAACGTCCGTATCGATCCAAGGAACGCGTTGCCATAGATGGAATGCGAATCCGATTTACGATTTGCAATTTAGGAGCGTTTAAAAAATTTTGGGACGAAAATAGGTGGGCTGGGCCGGTTCGGCCGGCCCACCTCGCGCCAGGACCGGCCCGCAGTTCACCGCGGGCCGGCTCGCCTCACCCGAACCAGCTTAAGCCGGTCCCGATTGACTCCCCACGGAACGCGCGTGTTGTGGGTCCCTATCGCCAGCCGAGGTCCGACGACCCCGGTCTTCCGCGTCAACCCGGCCGGCCCTCCCCACGTCGCGCACCCTCGCCCGGTGCCTCCGCTTGGCCGCGACACTGCAGCCAGAGCCCCCCGCCCCCCTGCAGCTGCCTGGCTGCCTCACTGACCGACACCCGCGGCCACCGCCCGCCGTCCGCCTGAAGGGAGCCCGCGCCGCCTACCGCATGAAGCCCGGAGCCCGCGCCGCCTTCCGCCTTAAGCCGGACCTCCGCACGCCGCCGCCGGAGCTCCGCCCTACCACCAGAAAACTCCATTTTGACATGAAAACTTCTACAGGCCACCCGAGGCTCCCCAGAACTCGGATTTTCGATCCAAAAAATGAATTGGGAAGCTCGAATCAGCCTCTTAGAAACCAAAACATTTTCTCAACAATCCGACAACATAACGACACTATATTTTCTATTGAAAGAGGGGTTCAGGTTTTAAAACTCAAAATGAACACCGCCTACCTGCGAGGGCGTAGCCCGGAGCTTCGCCGCACGTGCCACTACCGCACCCGCCGCTCGATGCCACCTTGATCGGAGGAGGGAGGTGGAGGAGGAGGTTGAGATGGAAGGGTTGAGGGAGGTGAGTTTCGTCAGGGGGTGGAATGAGGATGGGGGGAGAGGGAGAGGAGAGTTTAAGTATTTAAACTCTTTTTAATTAAAAACTCGACCCCTGAAAATACCCGCGTCCAAAACCCCCGACGCGGTCAAGATTAAACCTCCCCTAGAGTAAAAAACACCTCCCGAGCACAACGGAGGTCTCAAAATTTTAATCCGAGACCCCGTTCAAAAGTTATAAAACATAATGCATGAGGTTTCTAAATTACGAAAACGCCCCTGGTGGCATTTTTCACAGAAGGCCTGCGCCCATAAAATTTACACTTATCCTAGGGTAAACAACACGTTTCAGACTCAACGGTGCCCTCAGTTTCCCCATATGAGCAATCCTTTAAGAGATACTTTAGTTTAAACATTAAATAAATAAATTAATTATTTTATTTATCCGTTTAATATTTCGGTAACGGGCGAGGGGTCCCAACGTCCTGCGCCGACATGTTTTACGTCGTTCCTGGGGTAAACACCCCATTTCGGACCCATCCGTACTCTCAGATTTAGGATCCGAATTACCGTTTAGGAGTTATTCCATTTATTTGGAGTTCCTAGTGTGAACACACTGAAAATTTAATTCCGGCCACACCAGGGCTCGAAATCACACGCCGTCCGAAGGCGCTGCTCCGAAATAACATCAAGAATATTACAAAGTATTTTATAGAAAAAACTGGGTTCTTACACCACATCTCCACCATCCGTGCGCTCTGATCACCTCGCGCACCCCGCGGCTCTGCCGTCCGTGCGCCCCGCGTGCCCCGCGCACCCTGCGGCTCTGGCCTCGCAGCGCCCTCCTGAGCCGCCCCGATCGCGCTAGCCGCTAGCCTTCCGCACTCCTCACAGTGCCCCAGCCGAGCCGGCCTCCCGCACCCCTTTTGGAACCCCAACCGAGTCGGCCTCCCGCGCCCCTTGTGGCGTTCCGACCGAGATGACCTCCTGCGCCCCTTGTGGCGCCCCGGCTAATCCGGCCTCCCGCGCCCCTCTCAGCGCCCCGAACGAGCCCGCCTCCCGTACCCCTCATGGTGCCCCGGCCGAACCAGCCTCCCGATCCCCTCACGACGCCCCAACCGAACCGGCCTCCCGTGCCCCTCACGGCGCCCCGACCGAACTGGTCTGCCACGCCCCTTGCGGTGCCCCGACCGAACTGGCCTCCCGCGCCCCTCATGGGGCCCCGATCGAGCCGGCCTCCTGCGCCCCTCGCGATGCCCTAGCCGAACCGGCCCGCGCCCTCCAGGCCGAGATCCCTCATGGTGCCTTCCGGGCCGAGCCGCCCTTGTGCCGACCCGTGGCTGGTCTGCGCCCTCGCGACCTGCCGGGATGGGCCCAACAAGTCGGGCCGAACCTAACGGTCAGGCCGGGTTGACCCTGACCGGGTCGGTCCGACCGGGTTGGACCGGACCTGGGCCCACTACGACCCTTTACTTTCTTTTGGCCATATCATTAGTACCGGGCGTTTGTTTGACGAACCGTCTGTGGCCCTAGTAATGTTGGAGCATGAAGGTCCCTTTGAGTATTCCCCACTAGAGTTTGGGGTATAGTTTAGATACGGTCAGGTTAGATCATGCATGAATCCAACCGGGCCACCGGGACTAAAAAACTGATAACTCACAGACCAAACATCCGATTGACGCACTGTCTATTGCATTGAGACCCCTATGACATGTAATACCTTTGAGATACTTCTTCATGGGACTTCATGATAGTTGGAGTATCGACCAGTAGATCGTGGAGCGGATCTTTCCAGTGACGAGTGAGAAGAGTGCAGAGATTTAGTAGTTGACCGAGACTTGATGACTGCTGACCGATTGACTCAGAGTGACTCGACTAGCCCAGTGGGGATTTCCTAGTTTTGGAGGAAAACCCATGGCAGAGGAGCGCTTGGTTATGGAGGCAGACCCACAGTACTTGATAGGAGGAGTACCTCTGCAGGCTATGAGGGGGAGCGCCTGGTTGTGGTGGCAGACCCATGGTGGGGAGCGCCTCTATGTGACACAACAGACCCACGATACTCGATAGGAGGAGTACCTCAGTAGTCTAAGGTTAGTAGGAAGCGCAATTGGTGTCGCGGCAGGCCCACTTTACTCGATTGAGCAGGAGTTCTCCAGCAACTGTGGTTTTGATAATGTGAATAAAATTCTGGTTGAGCTGAGTCAGTACTTTTTTTTCCTCATGATTGAGATGGATCACTTGATAACTTAGGTATATGTATGGGCATATTCCTAAGTAAGTCTATCTATTGATTTCATACTTTGTGGTTTATACTTGTTGGATTTTTTGTGAGACCTTGAGGGTCTCGGAGTCCCTACTAAGTATCGTTATACTCACCCCTGCATGGGCTATGCCCGCACCTTGTTGTGTTGGTTGCAGACGACGGACAACGCTGACTGAGGCTAAGAGTACCAGGACTGGACGGTACCTGGAGGTGGACCTTACGAAGAGTCGGTATACGGAGGAGACATACATACGTGGAGTATTGAGGAGGCTATCTGTACCTACCCTTTAGGTAGGAATCTCGGAGGATGACCCATCAGCTATTTTTCTTTCTTCAATTGTACTTGTACTTCCAGTTCCTTGTACTTTACAGTTGGGCTTGTATTTCCGACCCCTTTTATTTTTCAGCACTCTTTTGTTGTACAGTTTACATAGTGTTTTGTATCTATTTGTCTGCTCTGTTGTGTGCGTTTACAGGTTATAAAGGAAATTCCTTCGCAGTTTTTGGGAATTACACCTTTGGTGCTAGTCGCCAACCCCTGGCCTATGGAAGGAGGGCTTGGGGTAGTCACGGTATGGGCCCCGAGGGATGGGTCGTGACATAACCTTCTAAATGATGTTGATGTTTTTTAATTATTAATGGAAAATGGTTTTAGATTCCATATCACCTTGCCTTAAAACCTCTATTTCCTTATATTAAAGGAAACTGATCTAACCCCATTCGGTTTAATAATACAAGGGTATGAAAAAAGAGAGTAGAGACCCTTGTGAAATCATTTGTTGATAACCAAATTCATGAATATTTTATTTAATAAAAAATTCATGGTTTTACTTTAGAATATAATATTTAATACATTATTAGGAAGACCTAAATACATATATAAGAAATTGTTCCATCATCATATCATGAATACCTAAAGTACTCAGTCAATGGGAAAATATAAGTAATTTATGTTGAAAACTCTCCATTAGACTCTGTGGGACTATGTAAATTGACATCATATATTATAAGAGAGAGGGAAAAGAAACCCAAAATAGAAATAACATTATATTTAGTAGCTCTAAATAGATTGGAAGTCACCCATCTCAATCTATGAAATGATGTGAAGAAATTATTTTTGTTTCCCATTCATCTTATTAGGAAAACAAATAAAGATATAGAAAACTATCTTGTGCTCTAAGAGAAGGGGAAATATCCCCTAAATAACCTCTTATATTATATGGGACAATTATATGTGTTTATTAAGACAACTTCCATCACTTATTTAAAGAGTCATTCCATATTCCCTATAAAAGTAGACCCTTACATGGTGCACATATACTAAAATGCAAGCTTGAGTAACAAATATTCAACATTTCTTAGAGTCTTTCATGAAAAAATTAGAATTTTAAGAATAAAAAAAGGGAATTTGAACCTATTACACCATTCATATGACATCCATGGAAGTGGAAGATCCTCCAACAACCTATAATAATAGTTATCTTAATAAAGAAGGAAAATTAGTAATGAGTTAATTTGAAACTCAAGAGGATGATAAATTATCTACTTCTCTAGATTTCGAGGAGGAGGAAAATCCCGATGATACTATTATCTATTTAGAATAAGGTTTCATGAAAACTATAAATGAGACAATAAAAATAAATCTAGGTACCGATGAAGAACCATGTCACAAATTAATCACTGCATCCATGACCCCTGTTACAACCCCAACTATAGCACCCTAGAGCTAGTGGTTATTTTATTACATTGGTATATAGATCACAATATAGAGGATCCAAAATTTTAGTAGCCTTAGGATTCCAGATACAAAAATGAGTTTTACATTACATTGAAAGTAAGAATACATCATTTGAAAACATGAAAACATTATTATTCTCCTTGTGACCCTTTTTTCATATATAGTACTCCTCTCAGTTCCTTGAGGAAAAGGGAAAAAATATAATGGGTGAGCTTAGATGCTTAGTAAGGGGGTTTCATACAATAGAATAAATTATAAATAAAACACAGTGGAATGAGTAAATAAAATGAGTTATGTCATATCAAATGAAACTAAGAGAATAAATAAATCCATAGAGAATATAATAATGAATATATTCCCAAAAAATAACAACTGGTCATAGAGTGAAGCGATTGAATAATGCCAAACATCTTAAACATACCTTTAGGTCCTTGTGCCAAGAAATCTTACATAAAAGGTAAGGATGATCCCATTAACATATATTAGTCATATTGTGAGACCTAACAGTGTAATGAGGGGATATATAATTTTGATCCCCACCTTTCATATAAAAGTATAATGAAATCCATCACAATCTAAATAATTTCATTGCATAATGTTCAAGTAATAAATAACATAAATATTTAGAAAAATTGATCAATGAGGCATATCATACAATATTTTACCATATAAAAGAAATAATTATATAGTAAAAAATTATTTTTCCCAATCAAGAATAAATAATTATATCTAGGTGAAATATCTTAAGGAATAACTAGTAATTTTATAATTGTACAAATAAAAACCCTTAATAAGTGAAGGATACAAGATTGTAACCATTGGGTGTTTGTAAGGACTAAGGTGTCAAGGTATACATTTAGCTAGATACATGTAATTGTAAAGTAAAGAGACCAATGAAATATACATAAATAATTCATGATTTTTTTGTAAAGAGTATATAAATTATCCAAAACATATCCCCTAGGAGTGTCAAAACAGGTGTGCAATAAGACTTGTTATGAATCACCAGATGATGATCCAGTCAAAGAACAATGTACCAATTTTTTCATTATTACCCCTAGGTTAAACTATGTTAGATCCACATCCTCTTTTAGTATCTAGATAGGGATTTAATTTCTTGTAAAACCAAATACTTTTTACTTTACCAAAATTTTAGGATTGGTTTATGGCTATGAGATAGTTCAAGTATTATAATGACTTAAAAATGGATATATTGAGAGAGATAAAGTAATATCACATTGGGAAAATTTTTAATGGATGATAATAAAATAAAAATAAAATTATTTCATTATATGAAAAGAGAATTTAAAAGATAATATAACAAAGGAGTTGCAATTGATAATGAAAGAGAAATATTGGGAACCCTTACCTTAGAGTGATGATTCTTAAATATAGTGGGAGAATTATTATAACCTTAGAACCACCTTAGAGAGAATTTTGAGAGGATGATTGAGATACAATTCAGGATCAAAGGCTTTGGTGTGGATAGTGACGTGGGAATGGGGGTATTTATAATCGAGTAGTGGTGGTTTTATGTGATTAAATAATGATTATTTTTTTATTTAAATCATACAACTTCTGGGTGGAATTAATTTCAATAAATTGGGTTGAGAATTAATGTTGAAAAATTTGGTTAATGACATTCTAAACCTCAACCAACCATTTAAAGTTTTCATTTTTAGTTTTCTTAAGTCTTTACCTTTTAATTTTAACCTTTTATATTATTCTACCTATACAATGATAACTCTTTTTTTACCACAATAGATTTTTTGGGCCTAAAAATGAAATTAACCTTATTTAATAATTTAAAAATTTTAATTCTGAATATTTTATCCATTTTAATTAATTAAATTTATAAAATTGATAAAAAATAACTCTAATATGTTACGTGTATAACTCATAAAAACAATTTTCTTTAGAAAAGATAAAATCATGGATTTCAAAAAGTTAAGCATGTATTTCTAAATGTAATGAATTTTGTATTGTTATATTACTTTAATATATTTTGATAAAAAATAAGGATTAATAAATTTTAAATCATTATTATATACTGGATATATCATACGAGTTATGGTATGTAATAAAATGATATTTTCACTTTTTAACCCTAAAATCAACTTTTTTGGAAAATTATCATAAAATCACCCTAAGATAATTTTGATATAATGAATCTAAAGATGATATATATATATATATATATATTTTATAAATATGATAATTTTTTCTTTTAAATAAAAATAATTATTTATTGAAAATTAACAATTTTTATGATATAGTAAACTGTCTGACCATTATACAAATTACTTAGGACTTAATTAATTTATATTATAATTTAAAAGTGTTTGATAATATAATTTCATGAAAATAAATCTTATTTAAAAAAAATAAATGTATCATAAAATATAATTTAAATGAAAATTAAATATTTTTATAGTTTCCAAAAATAAAACCATCATAAAATAATCCTAATGGTCACTTAAATGTGCAACCAAAAACAATAGAGACCAACTATTTTATTGACTAATTGTATTATTATTGAATGACCATATCTCCCTATAAAAACACCATAATTTCCTCTTCATTATTCAACACTTCACTTATAAAATTTATTACAGATCCTTTGATAATGTCAATTGTTTTCTTAATGCTTATATTTCCTTTTACATTCTTTATGGAAGGGGAGATCTTCTTAGGAGAATTCAGACTTGTGGAGTTTGTTTTGGTGAATGTACTATTCTTCCAAGTGTATATGCCTTGACTATTCCTAGTTGTACTAGTCCATATTTTTTCATGATATGTAATGAAATGTAATAGTCTTTTTTCGTGTGTCTACATGTTGTAATAGTAGGTGATTTATTAGTTATTATTTTAATGAGATTATATTTTTATGAGTTATTTTTTTTCTTTGATGTCTTATTTTGTACGCTACACCAATATAAGCTTGCGCTATATACAACACTGACTTAGCTTGCGGTATATGCGATACTATACTTGGCTTGTGTTATACAAGGTTTAAAGTTATTTTGATAAAATAAATTTCATGAAATACTGAGTTTAAGTGAACAACTAAATATTATTATGATACCTTATAACGTATTTATTATAATGACGGGTTTGAACATTATTAACTTTCTTCTAAAAAACTATTTAAAAGAAAATAAATGAGTTTATAAAATAATAAAACCACTATTTATGGATTTTATTAAGAAAATATATATGTAATATATTAAATCTAATTCTTAAAATTCATATTATATGTATTCTATACATGATATACGAAAAATTCAATTTTTCGGATAAAAGAAGTATTTTAAAAAAAAATGCACTTTTGACGCCTTTTGATGACATACCCATTTTAAATCAAGTTTTTGACAATTTTATATATTCTATTTGAAAAAATAAACATTTTATTTAAAATAAGGATATAAAAATTTACTTTGGATGAATTTTTGATATTTTTATAATAACTTTCAAGTTTTGATGAATAGTAAAAATACACTAAATTTTAATTGAAAACAACTTTTTTATCGAAATAATTTATATGGTTAAATTATATTATAGAATTATTTTAAAGTATAAATACAATATATTTTTATAATTAAATATAATATCTGTCATTATAATTAAATTTACATTGAATTCAGATGTAAAACTATTTCAATCTTTTGCAATGTTTTAACTTAAAAAAAACATATTCTCTCATTCTCACAACGAGATTGATTTTAAATTAATTAATGAAAATTATGTGTTTTTAATTTTGAAAAATTGAATCCATATTTATAATAATTAGTTCTAAATTATGTACATAGATTTATTTTATTTTTGGGCTATATGAATAGTAACTTCGGTAATTTTTATTAATACAGTAAAAGGGTAAAACAAGTAATTCAGGGTAGGAATACTATTATAAAACTACCCTAAAACTTATAATAATCTTATTGGATGAGATATGGAAGACCAATACAACACTTTTGAGAAAAATTTGGCCTTTGGAAGCCACTTGGGTGTGATTATGACACTTATAAACTTTAATTTAAAGTAAAGGAAAATATATTATAAACATATATATTCTTACTGAAATAATTTTAATATGAGGTTATATGAGTGATATATTAGACTATAAATTGTAATTATAAATATAAAATATTTCATACATCATTTTAATTTATTTATTATTTTTATACATTAAATAATAAAATTTAATTATGACACAATGTTGATGGAGTGATTGCTTTATCAATAAAGGAATCAAATAAATGATATTATAAATATTAAAATAAATATTATATGAAAATATTTATGTCATAAAAGATTTTTATAGGTTAATATGACATGTTATAAGACTATTAAATGGTTTGGTCTGAAGTTATATCTCTTTTTATATTTTATTTAAATTCAATAAAATGAATAATGTAAAAATTGACGTAATTGATGTTTTATAAAAATAGTAAATCATTAAATTATTTAAAAACCCTAAAAATATTTTAAAATAACAAAGTTAATATTATATGGTATAAAATTTCATTAAGTGTCCAATTATGGAAAATTTACCCCATATAAGTAAAATTTATAGTCTCTTAATACTTAAAATGTTATTACCATAATTAAAATTAAAAGATAATAATTAATGTTAAACAAAAAAGATAAGGTTTAAAATAAAAATAAATACATGTCTCAAAATTATTGGATGAGAGGATTTAGAACAATAATAATCTTATATTCTAAATATTTAAATTTGGAAGCATTTGGATTAAAAAAATAATTTATATTAATTTAATATTTTAAGAATTTCCAAGGGTTTTTCTCACTTATATTATAAAAGGGAACCTCATCCCTCACCTATTAACTTAAATTTGAGACTTAAATCTTGTAAATAATCTAAAATTTTCCATTATAAGCTTCCATAGTTACATTATATAGGTTATGGTCTTCTTCCAATACCAACTCTAGTGCTCTAAGGGGAGATTTGGAGGAAACACGTTGAAGAAGAGGTAATTTCCTCTACCGATTCTTTCAAACTTATTTCTTCTTATACTTACTATTAATGAGTTTTTTCATTATAAAGTAATAAATAAAGTATAAATTATATACTTATATGTTATTATAATTATTAAAGAACCATATTACACCTTCTATCCATCCAACAAATAATGATATCACCATGCGTGCGTATGTACGACTTACCGTATCCACGTCCTGGTGTAATTTTTTATTCAACACTACTTCATTTATATGGGTATAAAGATGAAAATAAAGGATTTAAATAATTAATATGACATGATAATGATTATTTATAATCAATATACCATCCAATTACATACCATTTAACCATTAAGGTAATGATACTGTCACTCGTGCGTACGTACGACTTACCGTCTCCATGATGCGATGAGATTCATTCTCCACGTTAACCATTCAAGAATGATTAAAAAGTATATATAATAAATAATAATGAAATATATGACATAATAATTCTACTGTAATTATCTATATATATATATCATTTAATTGCTTCCATTCAATTCCATAAGAAAACGGAAACAACGTTTAAGCGTACACACGACCTACTGTCTCTATGAACGATGTATTTCATTTCATATATATATATCTATTATATATATTTATATATTTAATATATATGATATATAAATCATTTTTTACATTTTTTAAGTAATTAAATCACAATATAAGTAATAAGATCAAGAATAACAAGTCAAAACACGCACGATAAATAAAATGATTATTACCCAAAACATTGCTTTAACATGGAATTGATAAATAAACAGGTAATATAAAGTCATAAGTGAATCATATATGACATAAAAAATATTATTATGGTTTCATTAAAAGTTAATATTTTGTTTAAAATCACTATACATGAGTTTCAGACACATACAAAATAAATCAAACCTAAGGTAAGGGATAATTTTTCAATTTTATTATTATCTGAGATTGTTTATTCGTAAGTATTTACTGGGGTATATTTATCATCCACATCCATATTTCCTAAATAATTATTCCAAAATATTATTTATATCCTTCTATAATTTTTTAAATTCAATTTTACCTATTGTTTAATTTTTATTAAATAGTATGAATGGAATATTTTGTCATTTTCATTATGAGGTACTTTTTGACTTTTCTGAAAAAAGCACGAGAAGAATGTTGTTTTACTTATATGGGATGAATAGATTTTTATGATTTTATAATGTATTATTTACATGAATATTACTTTATAATATTTCACATTTATTTTCAATTAAATTATTTTCTTTTAAAATTGCGTGGCATTTTGAGAAAAGAAAATGTTTTTGAAGAAGAAAGGATATTTTTCTCAAGAATTAATTTCAAGTGTTCTATCAAAATAAATTTCCATATAAGATGAAATTATATAAATGAGGTTATGTTTATATCCCCATTATTACTATTATTTTATTGTGTTTATTATGGAATTCTATTTATTAAATCCCTTTTTATATATATTATGATGGAATGAAGTTTAAGAAACCTATTTTATTCATTGGGTTATGCTATGATGCATGATTTATGTTTTTGTGGAAAAAATATGTATAGTTTTTATAATGTGATGGGTGGTAACTATATATACCTATAATTCATTGGGTAAATATTTATATCTCATGAGATATAAATGATTGGAATGACAAGTAAATATAGTTCAGTAATATAGGGCTAGAACGACAAGTAAACTCGATTCAGTAATGGAATTTGTCCACTATAATGGTCTTGGAAATGAGCCTTGGATAATATGGAAATGGTTTTCTATGATTATGTGCATTTTCCAAAAATCCATGTTTTATGCCAATGCTATTTTCTCATGGCTCATATTCCTTTATAATTTATTCCTTATTGATTACAAAGATTTATTCCATGACTCATAATTTTGATATATCTTATACATGGTATGATTATCAAAATTTATGTTCATAATTTTACATTATTATGTTCATGTTTTATTTTTTTACCCTTTATAAACATTTTAGCACACCCCTTATTATGTTTCCATTCCTCAGGTTATAAAGAAATATTTTAATTAGGAGTACTAAAGGGGAAGTTCTTTTCGGGAGATGTTGAATATTTTTTACAAGTTAGAAGAATTTATTCCAAGTTTACAAAGGCACTAAACTATTATGATACTCAGGTGTGAATTTTTAAAATGTAGTGAATATTCATCTAAAAAGATATAATATTCATGTAAATCATGCTTGGGTCATTATAGTTGGTATCAAAGGAAAGGTTTAGCAAACCTTTGGAAACTAGGGTGCGAAATCTTTAGTGAGATCCCTAGAGATATTTCTAAGATATGTCTAGTGATGTACCTAAGGATAAATATAACTATAGGTTACAATCTGTTAATTACATTAATGATCAATTTTAACCTAGTATTAACCTAATATGTTAGAGTTTAAAAGTACTTCCCCTTGAATATTTTGTTTTCCTAGTATGATTTTTGCCTCTCACACTATTATTTTGGGTTTTAGACAATATATGGAACCCAAAAGAACCGTGTTAATGATGAATATATTGGGAAATGCAATTATTTCCCTCTTGAACAACCAAATGTTATGATAAATCTTATTTCTATACTTACACAAGCTATTAATAATTTTAGACTTCCAAATGAGCAGATAAAGGGAAAAACATTTTGTTGATTCCTTCATGAGGAAACATCCACATTATTTCAGGGGGTATTTTGATCCACTTTTTTCTGAAAAATATATTAGTACCATTGAAAATATATTTTTTTATCATTTGATGTTTATAACATGAAAAATTCATTTTGGCTATTTATCATCTAGAAGGAGAAGCAGACCAATGGTGGAATCTAATCAAGAATATGAGGGAGTAAGATGAAATTAAATCCATGGAATGAGATGAGCTCAATAACGTATTTTTCAATAATTAATTTCCTCATATTATTCATATGAATATCAAAAAGGAGTTCCTAGATCTTAAGCAAAAGGATGATGAATCTGCTGGTACATATGAGGAAAATTTTACAAGACTTTCATGGTATGCTTTTGAATTTATCATCCAACATAAAAGTAAAGTTGATCGATTCTTCAGTGGCTTAAAACCAAGTATTAAAAGAGTGTTAGCTATAAGATATTTTTTTTATATATGAATATATTGTGCGTTGTGCTATCAAGGTAGAAATGGAATTTGGTGTTACATAAAAATCTCATGGTTTTGAAAAGAATTAGAATATGGAGTTCAAGGGAAAATCTCAAAACAATGCTGAAAAGAAGATGAGAATTTCCTTATGCTCAAAGTGTGGAAAGAATCATAGTGGATATTTTATTAAAGGACCTAGTAAAATTTTTAAGTGTGTAAAAGAAGTTCATAAAGCAGTTGAGTGTTGAAGTAATGGGAAAAGGTAGTTAATAATGCGAATAAAGAAAAGGCTACACAGAATTCACCTCACATAATTAAATGTTATAAGTGAAAGGAAATGGGACATTATGCTAACTAATGCCCAAATACAAGGGTTATTAATGATGATCAACATCAAAAACCTCTTAAGGACAAAGATAAAGTAAAATCACATGAGATCACTATTGGAAATGTTGAGTTTGACAACAAAGTGGTGGAATGATTGAGTGTTTATGTAAGGGGATACCAGAATAATATTGTAGAATCTCTTTTATAGTATTATGGAATATTGAAATATCTCTGTAGTGGTCCATTGTGGTTTTCCACATATATTTGAAAGTATATGATGAGTGGTACTGGTAGCCATGAAAAGCGATTGAGGTAATAATGTGATGTTTTTGAAAAAAACATGATTAAGGGAAGGATAACCCTAAATATGAGCATGATGTGGAGGTAATGATATTTTTATAAAGATATGTTGGATAAGAATTAGTAAATTGGATGATATTAGTTACCTTGTCTGGTTAGGGATTTATTGGCATGTGAGTTATGCTATCATGGATGATGTTTACAACTTTTTAGACATAAGAGTAAGGAAACATGCATGTTTTCAATAATTATATATGGAAATTCAGGTTATTACCATGAATCAAGAGAATAAATGATGAAAGTGTTCACATTTTTTGTATTGTGACCAACAATAGATACTTTATGATATACAGGGGATAAATTTTAAGCTGAGTTAGTGAACCTTTTTATATAGTTTTGGATTTTTATCTTTTAGAAGTATTGTAAGGATATAAATTTATGGAAAGTTTAACATAAACATCTTATTAAGTTTATTAGAATAAATTATTATTTCACTATAGGTGGATTTGTGCATATTTTATTACTAGTTCTAACCTTTTTTATAAAGACACATGGAATTAACTATCATTCTATTTATGGATCGCATGATATGCTAACACTTTAGGAATAAAAAATTCCACTTCATTTCTTTGAATATGAGATAAAGTGGAAATTGTTTAAGGCATGAACAATGGTGATATTGTACTAAAATCAAGTAAGTATTTATTATCATGTTCTTTAACTTTAGGAAATGAATCTTGAAAACCAAAAATGTTCTCCTAGTACCTTCTTATCTGATGAATCATATAGTCCCTTAAATCATCACAGATTTATGGCTTTTGATTATTAACTTTCTCCTAACGATGTTCTCTATCACTCTCCATCAGAACTTGATAGTTTAATTTTTCTTCTATATCCATGTTTTCACTTCCCACCCATGTTCAACCAGGGATGAGTTTCTTTAGGTAATCGTTATGTTTCTAAATTTCCTTTTTTAAAATAAATTTTTAGTATTCCTTTTTATGACGTGGGTTTCTATGAAAGAAACTTTCAATTATTAAACCTTTTATAACCCCGAAGAATTTTTAAGGTGAAATTAATTTTAAGGGGGGTAGAATTTATCACCCCAATATTTTTATGAGATATATTTATTTTTTCTTTGATGTATTGTTTTTTATGTTACACCAAGATAAGCTTGCGCTATATGCAACACCGGCTTAGCTTGCGGTATACAAAAAACTATACTTAGATTGTGTTAAAAAAAATTTAAAGTTCTTTTGATAAATCTATTTTATGAAAGACTTAGTTTAAGTGAAAAACTAAATATTATTATGATACCTTATAACCTATTCATTATAATGGTGGGTATGAATAGTATTGACATTCTTCTAAAAAACTATTTAAAAGAAAATAAATGAGTTTATAAAATAATAAAACCACTCTTGATGGATTTTATTAATTAAATATATATTTAATATATTCAATATAATATTTTAAATTCATCTTGTATGTTTTATAGACATGATATAAGATCAAATTCAATTTTTCTGATAAAAGAAGTATTTTTTAAAAAATGTAGTTTTTCCGCCTTTTGATGGTGCACCCATTTTAAATCAAGTTTTTGAAAATTATATATATTATATTTAACAAGATAAACATTTTATTTGGAGTAGGGATATAAAAATTTACTTTGGATGAGTTTTTGATATTTTTATGATAACTTTCAAGCTTTGATGAATAGTAAAAATACACAAAATTTTAATTGAAAATAACTTTTATCATTGAAATAATTCATATGGTTAAATTATATTATTTAATGCTTTTAAAATATAAATAAGATATATTTTTATCCTTAAATATAATTTATATTAGTAGAATTAATTTTACATTGAATTTAGAAGTAAAACCATTTCAATCTTTTGCAATATTTTAACTTTAAAAAACCCATTCTCTCATTCCGACAAAAGGATTGATTTTAAATTTCTATGTTATTATTTTTGAAAAATTAACTCCATATTTGGAATCAATATATCCAAATTATGTAAATATATTTATTTTATTTTTGGGCATTATGAATAGTAACTTCGATAATTTTTATTAATACGGTAAAAGGGTAAAACAATCAATTAAGGGTAATAATACTATTATAAAACTACCCTAAAACTTGTCCTAATATTATTGAATGAGATATGGATGACCAATACAACCATTGGGATGATAATTTTTCCTTTTTAATACACTTGTGTGTGATTATGACACTTATAACTTTTAATTTAAAGTAAAGGAAAATATGTTATAAACATATGTCTTCTTAATAAAATATTTTTAATATGGGGTTATATAAGTGATATCTTCAGCTATAAATAGTAATTAGAAATATAAAAATATTTCATACATCATGGTACTTTATTTATAATTTTTATACATTAAATACTTAAAGTTAATTATGACACAATGATGATACAATGATTGGTTTATTAATAAAGAAATAAAATAAATGATATTATAAATACTAAAATAAATATTATTTTACTATATTTATGTCATAAAAGATTTTTATATTTGAATATTACATGTTAAAAGACTATTAAATGGTTTTTTTCGAAGTTATATCTCTATTTATATTTTATTTAAATTCAATAAAATGAATAGTGTAAAAATTTACATAATTAATGTTTTATAAAAATAGTAAATTACTAAATTTTTTAAATACCCTAAAAATATTTTAAAATCACAAAGTGACTATGATAATGTATAAAAGTTTATTAAGTGTACAATTATGGGAAATTTATCCCATATAAGTAAAATTTATAGCCTATTAATACTTAAAATGTTGTTACCACAATTAAAATTAAAAGAGAATAATGAAGGTTAAACAAAAAAGATAAGGTTTCAAATAAAATCAATACATGTCTAAAAATTATTGGATGTGAGTATTTAGAAAAATAATAATCTTATATTATACAAATTTTAATTTGGAAGCATTTTTATTAAAAAATTTATTTATATTAATTTAATATTTTAAGAATTTCCAAGGGTGCCCCTCACCTCTATTATAAAAGGGAACCTCCTCCCTCACCTATTCACTTAAATTTGAGAATTAAAGCTCGTACATAACCTGAAATTTTCCCTTATAAACTTCCCTAGTTATATTCTATAGGTTCTGGTATTCTTCCAAGACCAAATCTAGTGCTTTAAGGGGAGATTTAGAAAAAGCACATTGAAGAAGAGGTAATCTACTCTACCGAATCTTTCAAACTTCTTTCTTATTCTAATTCATCTTAATGAGTTGTTTCATAATAAAGTAATAAATAAATTATCAATTATATACTTATATTTTATTATAATTATGAAACAACCATATTCCACCTTCTATCCATCCTACGAATAATGATATCACCATGCGTGCATACGTATGACTTACCGTCTCCACATTGTGGTGTAATTTTTTATTCAACACTACTTTATTTATATGGGTATAACGATGAATATAAATTATGTAAATAATGAATATGAAATAATAATAATTATTTATAATTAATATACCATCCAATTCCATACCATTTAACCATTAAGGCAATGATACCGTCGCTCGTGCGTACGTACGACTTACTGTTTTCATGACGCGATGAGATTCATTCTCCACATCAACCATTCAAGAATGATTATAAAGTATATACAATAAATAATAATTAAATATATGAAATAATAATTCTATTGGAATTATATATATATATATTTCATTTACTTACTTCCATTCAATTTAATAATGAAACAGAAACAACGTTCATGCATACGTACGACCTACCATCTCCATGAACGGTGTATTCCATTTAATTTATATATCTATTATATATATTTATATACTGAATATATATGATATATAAACCATGTTTTAAATTATTTAAGTAATTAAATCATGATATAAGTAATATGATCAAGAATAACAAGTCAAAACACATACGATAAATAAAACAATTATTACCCAAAACGTTGCTTTAACGTGGAATTGATAAATGTACGGGTAATATAAAGTCATAAGTGAATAATATATGATATAATAAATATTATTATGGTTCTTTTATAATTTAATAATATGTTTAAAACCACTATATAGGATTTTCAAACACATATGGAAGAAATCAGACATAAGGTAAGGGATAATTTTGCAATCTCATTATTATCCGAGGTTGTTTATTTGTAAGTAATTATTGGGGTATATTTATCATTTATATCCATGTTTCATAAATAATTATTCCAAAATATTATTTCTATCCTTATAAATTTTTTAAAGTTAATTTTACCCATTGGTGAATTTTTATTAAATGGTATAAAAGGAATCTTTTGTCGTTTTCGGTATGAGGTACTTTTTGACTTTTCCAACAAAAGTATGAGAAGAATATATTTTTTACTTATACCAATTGAATGAATTTTTATGATTTCATAACACCTTATTTACATGAATATTAATTTTCAATATTTCACATTTATTTTAAATTAAATTATTTTCTTTTAAAATTTTATGGAATTTTGAGAAAAGAAAATGTTTTAAAAGAAGAAAGGATATTTTCCTCAAGAATTAATTTTAAGCGTTCTATAAAAATTATTTTCCATATAAGATGAAATTATATAAATGGGGTTATGTTTCTATCCCCATTATTAATATTATTTGATTATGTTTATTATGTAATGATATTTATGAAATTCATTTGTTTTATATGTATTATGATATAATGATGTTTAAGAAACCCATTTTATTTATTGGGTAATGCTATGATGAATGATTTATGTTTTTGTGGCACACATATGTATGGTTTTAATTATATGATGGGTGAAACCTATATCTCCCTCCAATGCATTGGGTAAAGATTTATATCTCATGAGATAAAAATGACTGGAATGACAAGTAAATCCAGTTTAGTAATATAGGGCTGGAATGACAAGTAAACCCTATTCAATAATGGAATTGGTCCACTACGATGGTCTTATAAATGAGACTTGGATACTATAGAAATGATTTTCTATGAT
Source organism: Viscum album (assembly GCA_963277665.1). Classification (NCBI taxonomy): domain Eukaryota; kingdom Viridiplantae; phylum Streptophyta; class Magnoliopsida; order Santalales; family Viscaceae; genus Viscum; species Viscum album. Next base: position 182,855,460 of record OY728133.1, on the reverse strand, counting down.
TATGTGTGTTTTACAAAAATCTATGTTTTTTTGTAATTATATTTTCTCATGGCTCATATTTATTTATAATTTATGCCTTATGAATTACCAAGATTTATTCCATGACTTGTAATTTTGATATATGTTATAAATGGTATGATTCTAAAAAATTATGTTCATGTTTTTATATTTTAATGTTCAATTTTTATTTTTTTACCCTTAATGAGAATTTGAGCTCACCCCTTATTATGTTTCCATTACTCAGGTTATAAAGAAAGATTTTAAGTAGGAGTACTAAAGGGGAAGATATTTATGGGAGATGTTGAATATTTTTCAAAAGTTAGAATAATGTATTCTAATTTTACAAAGGCACTAAACTTTTATGGTCCTCAAGTGTGGGTTTGTAAAATAAAATGAATATTCATCTAAAAAGATGTAATATTCATGTACGTCATGCTTTGGTCATTATAATTATTATAATATTCTCAAATAACGTAATAAAGTTTTTTTCAAGTATGTGTCTTAAATTATACTAAATTAATAATAATAACAAAGAGGTATATATATTTAGAAGAAATAATTTTTTGGGTTGTTACATTCTTCCCCCTTATGTAATTTCATCCCTGAAATTTAATTTCATAGATCATGGTAAAAAAAAAGAGGGAAATTATATACCATTACTTCTTCAGGTTCCCATGTTGTCTCTTCTAACTTGTGATTTATACAAAACACTTTCACGAGTAGGTTTTATTTTCCCTCAATACTTCCTCTCTAGTGTTAAGAATATGGGCAGACTCCTCAATATAAGACAAATTGGGTTCGAGATCTATCTCATATATGGTGAGTACATGAGTTGTGTATGGTATGTATTTACTTACCATTGATATATGGAAGACTCCATGAACTTTAGAGAGGTTAGGTGGAAATGATAAATGATAAAATACAACTCCAATTCTATCTATTATTTTAAATGGCCTGATGTACCTTGGACATAACTTTCCATTCTTCCTAAACCATATAACCCCTTTACATGGTGATAATTTCAAGAATACATGATCACCTAATGGGAATTATAAGTCATTCCTTTAGTTATCAGAATATATTTTCTATTTACTATGAGCTGTTTTCATATGATTATGAATTTATATCACCTTTTCAATTGTCTCCTCAATAAGTTCTAGACCAACTAGCTTTCTCTCTCCAACCTCATCCTGGTAGGTTGAAGTACAACATATTTTCCCATAAAAGGCCTCATATGGTGCCATATGTATACTTGAATTGAAGCTATTATTATATAAAAATTACACAAAAGGTTAGTATTGGTCCCACATTCCTTGGAAGTCAAGTGAACATGAGATCAAGATACCCTCTAAGGTTTGGATAGACCTTTTAGACTTATCATCAGTTTGATGATGATATGCGATTCTCAAATATATCTTAGTGGTCAATGCCTTTTTTTAGAATCTTCCAAAATTTTTATGTGAAGTGAGGATCATGATAAGAAACAATTGATAATGGTTCACCATGAAGTCTCAAATATTCATTGATATAAATCCAATTAATATGTTCAAGGGGTATATCCTCTCTTATTTCTTGTAAATGTGTAGATTTTGTAAGGTGTTCAATAATTTCCCATATAACATCACTTACCTTCAATGTTGTAGGTATCCTAGTGATAAAGTCCATTGTGATATTATCCCACTTCCACATATGTTTAGGGAGAGGTTGCATGAAACCCTTGGAATGTTACTAATTAGCCTTAACCTATTTGCATAATAAGAGTATAGACACATAGTTAACAATTTACCACTTCATGTTATCCTAATAGAAGTGAAATTTTAGATCCCTATAAATCTTGGTACTGCTATGATGTATAAAGAAGTTTAATCTATGATAACCATATAGTAACTCCCTCTTCAACTCAGGTATTGATGGAACACATAATATTCTTCCAAATTTTATGACAACATCTTCACATGTGAACCCCATCAATTTTCCATCTTCTATGGATTTGATTTTATTTTTAATACCATTTTCATCTTATTAAGTCTTATTTATCTTCTCTTATAAAGATGGTTGGGAAATTACTTGGAAAAAGAATGATGTTTACCCTTACCTAATAATTTCCATATCCAAATTTACCAAATCCTTGAATATAGGATCCTTTTTTTTATCCTCGTCATGTATACAACTACATGATCCTTTCTACTCAATGCATCTTCCATCTTATTTTCCTTCATAGGGTAGAAATGTATTGCACAATTTTATTATTTAAGTAATTCCAACAATCTCTTCTACCTCATGTTAATCTATTTCTATGTGAATATATACTTCAAAATTTTATGATTGGTATATATGTCACAATTGTATTCTTTAACCTCTTTATGTATCAATTTGGTTAATGGTTAAGATAACTAGAAAATTTTTCAACAAATTGCCAATATTAACCAACTGGGTATAGAAAACTACATATATTGGTTATATTTAAAGGTTTGGGCCATTAACTAACAAATTTTTTCTTAGTGGTGTCAACTGATATTCCATATTTAGAGATAATATGACTAGGAAAAGAGACTTGTTGAATCCAGAATTCACAGTTACTAAATTTCCTATAAAATTACTTATCCCTTATGGTCTCAAGGGGGATTAATAAATGATATTCATGATAATCATAGGATTTTGAGTATATCAATATTTCATTGATGAATGCTAATTTTTTTACAAGATGAACCTTGAATATTCTATTAATTAGGTCCATAAACATAGATGATGCATTAGTTAATCCAAAAGGAATTACCATAGAACAATAATTTTCATACCTTATGAGAAAAGACGTCTTTGGTATATCAACCTTCTCAACTCTTAATTGATGATAACCATAATGGAGATAAATATTTGATAAGTATTAGGATCCATTAAGTTGATCAAATAGATTAGAAATGCAAGGTAATGAATACTTGTTCTTAACAGTGATGGAATTAATTCCCCTACAGTCAACACATAATCTCATAGACCCATACTTCTTAAAAATAAAAATAGGTTCTCCCCATGGTAAAACAATGTGGATTATAAACCCATTTTCACTTAATTCATGCATTTTTTTATTAATCTCCACTAACTCCACTTGATCCATCATGTTGGGAGGCTTAGATATGGGTCCAATTTCAAGTATAATACCAATAGTGAATTTAACTTCATGGGAAGGAGTATATCTTGGTAAATCCTATGGAAATACAAAAATATATTCCCTGATAATAGGTATATTCACTATTGTTAGGACATCATTTTCATTCACTATATCATCACTCAGGATTTCATTAATATGTCCCATAGGAGGAGGTTCTAGATAAGGCTCAGGTAATGAAGTCTCCCCTCTAAATGCAAGGGATTATATTCCACCCTCAGAGGTTGTAATATTATTTTCTCAATAATAAATTACTTCATTTTACTTTGAACTCCAATACACCCAAAGTATTATATCATGCTCTACCATAGGTATGATAATTAAATATAAAAATAGTATACTTTCATGAATCAAAATAAATATTTCTTGAAATATCTTCATTTCAATAAGATTTCCACTAGGTGTTCTGATTGATAACAACCTTCTTAGGTTGCTAGTGAAATATCTAATATTTTTAGAAAAAATGGAAGATATAAAAATTGAAATGATCTAGAATCAAATAAATAAATAGCTAATTTGTAAGTTGTGACCAATGTACCGACTACCATATCATTATAAACTTCATCTTCTACAATAGTAATCACATAATCACAACCTTTATCCCTAGTAATATTTTAGGATAGATTCCCTTGATTTTTTGGGAATTGATTTGAATAATTCACATAGACTTGAAATTAAAGAACTAGACATTGGTGGATTCCCAATTACTCTTGTATTGATGATATTGGTGGATTTTATCTCCAAAATTTTAACAAAATCCCATCCCCTTAAAGCAAGTTCCCGGGTTATTCTTCCCACAATTATTTCATGTTGGAAATTCCATCCTTCCTTGCATCTTTTTTGAATTTCTAGTTGCATGGTGATCAGCCACCCTATTATTATCCTAATTACCTTTGAAAATATGATACTTGGAGAATTAATTTTCGATCTTGATGACACTAGTTATAATATCCTCATACGAGGAAAATGTATTAGAGACTAGTTCTCATTGAAGGTTTGGTTTTAACCCATCAAATATTAAATCAAAATTTATCTCTGAGTTATCCACATAATCCACAACATTCCACACTAACCTTGTAATATTAGTTTCATACTCAGATATAACATCATTATCCTTTTTCCTTAAGTTTATGAATTTAGTTTCCATGTATGCTCATTACTAATGAGGGAAGTACTTTTAAAAGAATATCTCTTTAAAATACTTCTAGTCCATGTAGTTTATTTATTATTTTTTCCTTGTGTTTCAAATTAATGACCACCACTGGTCAGTATATCCCATCATATGATATACTACCATGATAACCTTCTTCTTCTCATCACATCCCAAGGTAAGGAATACTTTCTCTTGGTTATTTATCCATTGTTGATATACTAATATATTTGTGGTCTAACTAAAGGATGGAGGTTGTTTCTACATGAAGCAATCCAACATTGATCCACTACATTGTGGAGTAATAGGTTGTTCCATGTGAGAAAGGTTATTGGTCATAACCTGGGATAATTAACTTAAAATATTCATAATATACTCCGATCCAATACTAGTCTCATTGACTTTATATAGAGGTAAATTCCTACATTGATTTTGAGTTTTGACACGGTTATTCCTTATATTAGGCACCATTCCTAGAAAATTTTATATACTCAATTAGTTCATAAACAACACTATGATTTTTATTTCAAGAAATATTTCTAGAATATCCTATGGGGTTCTCCCATGGTTAATTATTTCTAAATATTTTATTCTAAATATAGTTCCTAAGGTTTCTATTAAAATTTCCTCTAATATCAATTGTAACAAACCTTACTTGAGAACCCTGGAGCTGGTGGTTATTTTATCACATTGGTATATAGATCACAATATAGATGATACAATAGTTTAGTATCCTTAAGAAACCAGATACATAAATGAGTTTTACATTACATTAAAAGTAAGAATACATCATCTAAAAACATGAAAACATTATTATTCTCCTTATGACCATTTTATCATATATAATACTCCTCTTGGTTCCATATAGAAAAGGGAAGCGATATAAAGGGTAATATAAGATGCTCATTAAGGGGGTGGAATATAGTGAAAGAAATTATAAATAAAAAATAATGGCATGAGTAAATAAAATGGGTTATACCATCTCAAATGAAAATTATAGTATAAATAAATCCATGGTCAATATAAAAATGAATAGATACCAAAATAATAATAATTGAACATGTAGTGAAGGGATTACAGAATGTCAAACATCTTAAATATATTGTTAAGGCCTTTTTCCAAGACATATTACATAAAAGGTAATTATTATACCATTACCTTATATTAGTAATATCATAAGACCTACCCATGTACTAAGGGGATATATAATTATGGGCCCCACCCATTACATAAAAGTCCAATTCAATCCATCACAAAATGAATAATTTCATTGCATAATTATCAAGGAATGAAAAATATAAATAATTATCACAATTACTCAATGAGGCATATCATACAATATTTTCCCATATAAAAGAAATAATTATATGGTACAAAATTATTTTCCCTAATCAAGAATCAATAATGATATCTAGGTGAAATCTCTTAATGAATAATTAGGGATTTCAAAATTTTACAAATAAACACCCTTAACAAGTGAAGGATATGTGATTGTAGTCATTGAGTGTTCGAAAGGACTAAGGTTTCAAGGTTTATAGGTAGATAGATACATGTATTTTAGAAGGAGGGAGACTGATGATATGTTAAATAATTCCTTCATAATTTTTTTGTAAAGATAAAATAAATTATCCAAAAAATATCCCCCCATAAATGTCGAAACAGGTGTGCAACAAGGCCTATTTTTGGGCACCAGGTGACGATTGAGTCAAAGAACAATGAACCATTTTTAGGATTATTAACCATAGGAAAAAATATTCCACAGCCACATCAACTTGTGGTATCTAAAAAGATATTTTATTTCTTGTGAAATCACACACTTTTTACTTTACTAAAATTTTAGGATGGTTTTATGAATACGAGATAGTCTGAGTATTATAATGAATTGGAAAAGGATATTATGAGAGGGAGAATTTAATATATAATTTTGAATACTTAAAAGGGTTTATAATATCATGGAATTAAAATAATTTCTATATATGAAAAGGTAATTTAAAATAAAATATAACAAAGCAGTTGCAATTGAGAATGAAAGAGGAAGATTGGGGACCCTTACCTTTGAATGATGCTTCTTAAAGATAGAGGGGGACTTATTAGAACCTTAGAACCACATTGAAGATACTATTGAGAGAATAATTGATAGATAATTCTTGATCAAAGGATTTTGTGTCGTGATTGAGGAGGTAATGGGGGTATTTATTCTTGAGGATCGATGGTTTTAAGTGATTAAATAATGATTATTTTGTATTTAAGACAACCAATTTTGGATGATATTAATTTAAAATAATTTGGTTGATAGTTAATGGTGGAAATTTTGTTTAATAATGTTACAAAACTCACCCAATCTTTTAAAATTTTCACTTTTAGTTGGCTTAAGTCTTTACCTTTTAATTTTAACCTTTTATATTATTTTACCTATATTGTGGTAACACTTTTTTTAACTCAGTAACTTCTTTATGCCTAGAAGTAAAATTTACATTATTAAACAATTTGGAACTTATAATTAAAAATATTTAATCCATTTTACTTTATTAAATTTATAAAATTTATCAAAAATCAATTCTAATATGATACACATATACCTCATAAAAAATAGTTTTCATTAGAAAAGAGAAAATCATAGTTTTCAAAAGGTTAAGAATATATTTCTAAATGTAATGAATTTTTTATGATGTTATTCCTTAAATAATTTTTGATAAAAAATAAGTATTAATAAATTTTAAATCATTATCATTTCATGTTTATATCATAAGAGTTATGATATGTAATAAAACCGTATTTTCACTTTTTACCCCCCAAATCTACTTTTTTAGAAAATTACCATATAAATCACTCTAGGATAACTTTGATGTGCTGAATCCAAAGATGGTATTTATTTTTTATAAAAAATATATAAATATGGCAATTTTAACCTTTAAATTATAATCCTTATTCTTTGAAAATTAACAATTTTTATGTCATAATAAATCGTCAGACCATTATAAAAATTACATAGGACTTCATTATTTTATATTATAATATCAAAGTGTTTGATAAGATAATTTCATCAAAATAAAACTTATTTAAAGAATATAAATTTATCATAAACATAAATTAAATTTAAATTAAATATTTTTATAGTTTCCAAAAAATAAATCATAAAATAATACCAACAACCAATTAAATGTGAAATAAAAAATAATAATGACCAATTGTCTTAATGAATAATTGTATTAATGTAAAATGGTCATATTGGCCAATAAAAAAACCATCATTATCTATTAATTAATCACTAATTAACTTAAAGAGTTTCTTACAAATCCTTTTATAATTTCAATTTTTTTACTAACACTTATCTTTATTTTTTATTATTTTTATGGAAGGGGAAATCTTATTAGGGGAATTCAAAACTATAGTTTCTATTTTAGTGAATGTAATATTCTTATAAGTGTATATCTATTTACTATTTATATTTGTACAAGTCCATATTTATGATTTATATTTAATGAAATGAAATAGTCTTTTCTATGTGTCTATAGACTATAATAATAGTTATTTTATTGGATATTATTATAACATTCTCAAATAATGAAATAAAGTTTTTTTTTCTAGTATGTTTCTTAAATTATAATACATTAATAACATGAGGGTATATATATTTTTAAGAAATAAATTTCTCGATTTTTACAACCCCCAAATAGAAATATAAATATATCAAATTCCTTAAGAAGTACCTAGATGTTTTTGTATAGAATTACAAAGAAATTATAGGATTAAACCCCTAAAGTTATATTCTCCTATTAGGGCTCCCAATAAAATACAATGTCTATAAAGAGGAAAAAAATAATGCATCCATATCATAATACCGTGGAAAATGATGAGGGGGAGAAATTAATCAGGGCCCATAAGCTAATAGAGTTAAATATTACAAATGGTTAGCCAATATTGTTTCCATAAAGATGAAAAAAGGATAAATCATATCCAGTATTAACCTTAGGGACCTCAACCACCACTTACCAAAGGATATAATTTTTAATAAATGTAATTGTTTTTTGAATCCCTCTCTTTTATAGATGATTACTCTGAATATAATCAAATTGAGATGGCTCCAAAAGATAAAGAATCCATAAATTTATTAGAATGCCAAGAGGTATATTGATATGAAGTAATTCCATTAAGTATCTAGAATATAGATGACATATATAAAAAATTAATGAACTATGTTTTTATTCTCCTACTAAGAAAAAGAGGAATCATATGTGGAAGACTTGGTTTTGACATAAAACCAATGCTGCAACCATTTTTCTGACCTTGAATAGATTTTCACTAGAACATGAAGACATTGTTTGATTCTAAACCCACTACAATGTTAATTTAGAGTAACTTTAATTCAATTCCTTATATTTTTGTTTCAAAAATGAAAAATTGATGTTTACCTTGAAAAGACCAAGTCAATCCATGAAATTCCACCACCTTGAAACCTATGAGAGTTAAGATGTCTCTAGGGGAACCTCACCCACATCAGATGATTCATTATGAATATCATTGTAAAATTCATTCCCTTTATAAAATTGATGAATAAAGGTGTATCTTACCAGTGGAATAAATATTGGTAAGATAAATTTGAGAGACTAAAGTATTATCTCTCACATCATATGATCTTAATTCCATAAATTAAAGGAAATTTTTTTATACTCTATGTGTTAATACTAGAATAGATAGTGTGTGACCTTTATTTACTCAAAAAAATAACTAGGGTATGCAAAAAAACATATATTACATTATCCACAAAATAATGGAAACTGAGAGTAGTTATAACTAGGGAAATGAGAATTTTCTCCCTATAATATTTGTAGTGAAAATGTTATGACACTATTTAAAATACTATAAAGTCTATATGGTCTCCTGTAGGAATTTGATGAAATATAATATTAATCATCTAATTCTAATTGGGTGTTTATAATTTCGTTCATTTCCTATAAATAAACCAAAGGGAATGAAATATATAATTTTTCAGTTGACTTTCTTACTCAGAATGAATTTCCTTTATACATAGAGTTACCTGATGATGAATTATTTTTTGTCAATGGAGCCTCCCAAACATAGGAAATATACTTTTTATGGAAATATAAGAGCATAACTAGAAAAAAGATGTACGAGACCAAATTTAATAGGGTCATCTTAGGGATAATCTTCACCCACCTTATAATGACACTCCTACTATATTAATTCCTCCTCATCAAGGGTTATACCATCAGTGAGGTAGAATACTAATCCTTAATTATAGGTTCAGATCCATCCTTATAAATCTCAATAAATTATCTTAACTTTAAAGGAGAATCAGATATGGTTATCAAGAAAATATATAGGGAATATTATATTAATAAATAGGTTTTGAGACTCCTACTATATCATAATAGAGAATTAATTGTGAAATTTCCCATAGATTTAGTTATTCCTTACATCTTGAAGCTATATAATGTTTATGTAGACCAGCATTTCACTTGGTTTCTTCCCTCCCCAACATGGATCAAAGTGAGATAATCATACATGTGTCACTTTAAAGGGAAATATCAATTTTATTCAATAAATTATAGCACCCTAATATTTTATAATGTATTTCACATTAAAATAAATTTTATTTCTTCGATATCTTGCTTAACATAAAACACCGAGTTTAAACGAATCACAATATACTATTGAAATATTATTATTTAATGTGACAATTATCATTTAGTTGTTGGATTTTAGGGTATTAATAAGACTAAATAAATTATGAAAAATTATTATTTATATATTTATAAAATTAATTCATTGTTTTTCAATTGTTTCGAAGTGAAAATATATTCATTTGAAGGTAAAAAGAAACATTTTTATGAAAAATAGCTTTTATGTGTGTAATTTGTTTTTTATATTAATAAATTAAATTAATCACTATTGAAAAATTATTTTAATGAAATTTTTAGATTATATATTAATTAATTTTTTTAACATTCATTTAATGGTTTTCACTAGGCATTAAATAAGAATAAATTTAGTTTTATGCTTAAAAAAACATTTATTCTAAAAAAAATTTTTATTGTATTTTACACGCTTATTTTAAAATAAATTTCTACCAATTATAGGAAATAAACTTTATAAATTAGATTAAATATTTAGAATCATAATTTTTTTAATGAGTACACTTCATTTTTTTTCATAATGAATAGTAAAAACATAAAAAATTTGTTACCCCCGTTAGGGTTAAAATGGGTTTACCGAGGGGGGGGGGGTGGATAAAATAAGAGATAAGGATAAAAATTAAATTTAAACATGTCTAAAATTTATCATTTAAAGATATTTAAACCTTATATTATCCTAAATTTGGATTCCTTTACATTTTGTGCCACTTTCATAAGAAAGTGACTTTATATTATTTAAATATTTTAAGTAATTCCATGTGTGTTCATCCCCTTGCTTATAAAAGGGAACCTATTATCCTCAATTATTAACAAACATTGATAAATATATCTTGTAAAATAACTACCCAATAAACTTCTTGGATTAATTACCTTATTTCTTGAGATTATTTTCTTCCCAAAATACCCATTTAAGGAGCCTTAAGGTTCTATTTAAAGGATAATACCTAAAGAAGAGATATATGTTCTTATTGATCATTTTAATGTTTATTTATTCTTAATACTACTCTAAATATATTGTATATATACTAAAATAATTAATATTGTATCATAAACATAACTATATTTATTTATTATTATGGGGAAACCATTTTTTATCTCTTTCCCATCCATTAGAAAATGGTATCATTGCTCATGTGTATGTGTGGACTACTACCTCCACAAAGCGATGTGATTATTTTTTTTATTTTCTATTTACATGGATGGTCATAAAGATATATTTAGTAAATATATATGAAATTTATGATATAAATATAATTATTTAATGGTCAATTATTATTTAACTTTCTTTTATTCCATCCATCTAAATGTAAAAACATCACCCATGCATACGTACAGACTACCGTCTCTACGGAGTGATGTATTTCATTTTTCATCACATATTTATATAAATGGTTATAAAAGTGTATATAATGAATAAATATGATACTTATTTCATTATTATTATTCTTTATATGATGAAACCATGAACAAATTGAATGTACCAGAACTATCAAACTGAAACATGCATGGAAAACAAACTAGTTTTCACCCAAATCTTCATTTTAATGAAGAAATTGTTAATAAAAAGATAATTGAAAATTATAAAGGAATTATAATATTAATTTATGTATGAATATGGTTATATAATATGTTTATAATAAATATTTATTGATTATATATGAGTTTTTAATTCATATAAAGAATAACAAGACTTAATGTAAGGCATTTATGTTACAATATCATTTCTTTATAGGATTTTATATGCTAATTTTTTATTGAGGGAAATTTTATAGATCTTATCCCTTATACCCCATATTTTTTATTCCTCTCTAGTTATTATTTCAATTTTTACAAATTATTACCATTTTTCTCTTTTTGGAACTTAAAAATATTGATATTTTTTTTAAAAAAAACTGTCCTTTTTTCCTCTTTGGTTGAAAAACATGTTCTTCCATGTCTACATTCCATAAAGTATTTTATATAATATTATTTTATATGATCCAATTATTATTTATATTAATTTTCATTAATATTTTAATTTCTATTAAAAGGATTAGAAATTATTTTTTCAACATTTTTGAAACTGGTTATTTATGATTTTTACAAAAGTGTGAAAGGAATATTTGTTTTAACGTTTACTACATGAATGAATTTTCCTATAATCATGAATATTATTTTCTTTTAAGATTAATTTAAAATTTCCCAAGGCTATTTTCAAGTAAAATATTATTCTAAATATTCTAGAATTTTTTATTTTTTAAAATACCAACTGGAAATGGTATTTTCTCTATTTTTAAAGAAATGTTCAAATTCTCTTCCAAAGTTATTTTTAATCTATATCAAAATACTTTAAGGATATTTATACTTCACTAGGGGTATTAACTTATGATACCATCTAATTTATTTCCATGTATGACTTATTATGATTATTTAAGTATGATTCTATGAAACCCATTTATTTCCTACAAGTTATTTAAGTTATAATGAAATATTCATGAAACATGTTTCTTTTCCATGGGTTATGATATGATGAAATGATAAAATGTTTATAAGATCTGTTTCCTTTACATGGGTTATGATATGATAAAACTGATTAATGTTTTATGATATTATGGTACAACTATGTATAGTTTTCATTATGTGATGAGTGGGAGTTAAATTATATATCCCTCCAATTAATTTTGTAAAGTATATTATCTCATGAGATAATAAACACCAGAATTGGGCGAAAAACCATTTTATCAAGTGACTATATCCACTATGATACTCTTTAGAGTTAACCTTTAAGAATAAAATGATTAAATTGGGAGAAAACCTAATTCATAGTGATAGCCTTTGTAGTGGGCCTTGACTAAGGAAATGATTTTCTATTCTTATGTGTATTCCACAAACATAAATCTTATTCTTGTGATATAATCTCATAGATTATGATTTATTATTGATGGTTCCACACCTTTATGACTTATTTCTTTTGTTATAATGAAGCCTTATTCCATGATTCATGATTAGTGACCATTAACTAATTGGGTATGAGTTTAATAAGTTATGATCATGTTATCATAACCTTATTTTTATCTTATGCTCACTTATGATCATTAATTGATATATACTATTGTCAGACCATAGATACTGTTGGCCACTATCTCTAACTATAATGGTTTTAATTATCACAAATCATGTTATATATTAACACATATCTTATATTATGTAAGATACTATATTATGTCAAAGAATCATATTAAATATCAGATCATTTCAATCACATAACTATTTATGTGTGCTTAAGTATAAACAAGATTATAATTGATTATCTATGTGTAATTATGAGTTTTACCATTCTATAACTTTTTTGAATTGTAAGACATACAAAACTTCTAAAATTTCCTAAGTATGAGTCACTGACATTGACAGGAAGATGACTCACCATCATACATATGACATACTGATAGATAGATCAAACAAGCTTATATTCTAAGTCTGTGATGCTGACACCATTGGATATGACACTGACAGACAAAAGACTCACCATTGGACATGACACTGATGCAGACGACCTACTGTTAGTTCAAGTGACCTACTGTTGCATGGTACTACCAATGTAAGGATTCACCATAAGTTAAAATGAGTCACTATTGGTTCAACTATCTCACCAATATAAGGAAGGAATCAACATTGATATAAGTCACCGATAGTTCATCTATCTCATTGATATAAGGAGACACTGATGCCTAGAGTCACTGATACCGATGGAAAGGACTCAATGATACAGAGAGTCACTGATGCTGAAAGACCATTTAAAATAACTCACTGATACTTATAACTCACTGATAGTCACAAAAACTATTTTTAATTTATTAATTCAAATTTATATCTAACGGTAATATTTAGACAAATTAAAGTTTATGACATTATTTAATGTTGTCTGTAGGACTTTTGGCAGACAATACTAAGTATGATGAGCCGATGCATGTGTAATGTACATGCTATCTGTTGGCCCTTAAAGAAAAGAAGTATGTTGAAAAGAAATAAGATATAAATAACACAAGAAGAGCCATGTGGTGATGCCTACAAGAGAGATACTGAAGAACATAAACTCTCATGAAACCACTGTAAACTCAAGAACATAAGAACACACGAGACAATATCAATCAAGATGAACACTGAATTGGAAAATCACTTAAGCATTTAAAAGAAGGATAATAATATCCCTGAATAACCACATATGTAGCTGGAAGCTAGAATACAAAATTCTGTTTTTCTGTCAAAATTCCAAAAGAGGACTTGAACTTAAATCTCACTACATCTGAAGAGTCCAGAGCTAATTATCAAGACACACAAAGCCTTCTAAATCCCTTCTCATATTTATTTACTCTTCTATGTACATTTTTACATGTATTTAGAGTAGTGTGTGTATCTGTCTATTACACACACACATTGACTCCTGTGCATAACAAGAGGATCATTGATATCCTCAACCTCACACACTTTTTATCCTTTGTATCCCATGTAGAACTATGGAAGAGGTCCTGTGTGACCCGTTTGTTTTTTTCCAACAAATAATAGTGGTAGAGGTCAAGTGTGACCTGGACAGCCTTATGTGCTGCTGTGAACCCCGATCTTGGGTGTGGATCAACCTGTTTATTAATTTAAATTTCTTGGTGGAAGGTGATCAGAAAGTGGAGAGGATTAAGTCTCTGCTTGAGACTGAACCTCTTGTTTATTTCTGCTATGTTTACCTTTTAGTTTTAATCTATTTTTTATCACATATTTCATAAAACTAAATTGAACTCTGATAGTTATTTTAGAAAGTGTTTATAACTTTTTTGAACCAATAGGTTAGTTTTAAAAGTTATATTGATCTTTAGATTAACATAGCTGAGAACTAATCAATATTTTGAGAAATTAATTGAACATTAAGGAATCATATAAATTCACTAAAAAATGAATTAAATTATATTTTAATTGGGGGAATTTCAAAGAATAAATTTTACTGAAATTTTTATAGATACTCAATTCACCCCCTCTTGAGTACTCTAATCCAACCAAAATTTGGTATCATAGGTTGTTTCATTTTTGAATTTTCATTTTCAAATCTTTTTCAAATCTTTTAAACTGTGATTTTAGTTGGATTTCAAAGATCTTAAAATTTCTATTATTTATAAATTTTTATCTATTTAAAATATTTTCCAAATTTTATTATAGATAATAGACTAGAAGGTGCTACTACCAATAGACCTCAATTCTTTAATGGAACAAATTATGCACAATGGAAAATTAAAATGGAAATGAATTTAGAAAGTATGGATTTTGAAATTTGATCTTCAATTGTAGATGAGTTTAAGATTCCTGCTACTGCTAAAACTACTTGGGATGACCCAAATAATACTACTTATAAAAATAATTGTAAATCCATGAATTCCCTATACTGATCTTTAGGAGATTCAGAATTTAATAGAATTTATTCATGTAAAACAACCCATGAAATTTGGGATACTTTGTCTGTTTCACATGAAGAAACTTATAGTGTTAAGGAAATGATACACAACACATATACTATTAAATATGATAACTTTAAGATGAATCCTGATGATCCTATTTCTGACATGTATCTTAGGTTCAATGAAATAGTGAATACTATGATCTCTCTAGGAAGAGATGTTACTGGCAAAGAAAAAATCATGAGGACTCTCAAATGCTTACCTGATAGATGGAGAGGAAACTCTATCTTAATTATATAATCATGAAACATCATCAAATTACCTATAAAAGAACTCATTGTAAAATTAATGATGTATGAGGAAGAGATTAAATTTAACAAAGAAGAGGAGGATGAACCTAAGAGAAATTCTATAGCTTTCAAGACTACTACCTCCAAGAATAAGGAAAAATATAAGGTTCCAACCTCTATTGAAAGCTCCATTACTGATGAATCAATATCAGATAGTGATGGAGAGATGGCTCAGCTAGCCATAATATTCAAGAAATTATATTTAAAGAAGAATTTTTTCAGGAATTCCAATTACAAAGGAAGATATGATAACAAGGTCATCTTAAAAAAGTTCTAGAAAAGAAATAAAAAATCAGATGAGATTGTTTTTTATGAATGTAAGAGGAGAGGACACGTCAAAGATAAATTTAAAAATCTAAAATACAAAAAGAAGTATGAAAACAAATACAATAAGTTTAATAAATCTATAAAGGCCACCTGGAGTGCTTCTAAAGATAGATCTAATGAATCATCATCATCTCATGATGAGAAAGATGAAATGGAAAATATGTGTTTCATGACAAAAACATCTGCAGTAACCTTATATTCACCTACAAAAAATTCTTATTATTCTGAAAATGAAAGTGAGTCTGAATATATGACAAATGATGAACTATTTGAATACCGTAACATGCTAGAAGATACTTGTAATGAACTAAAAGATAAATATAAAAAACATTATCTTACTGTAACTGTTAAGTCTGAACTTACTACTAAAAAGGAAAAGAATGCTCAACTACTCAAGGAAAACAATGGATTAAAAATTTCTAATGAGAAATTGAAGAAATATTTAGAAAAGTTTACCAATGGGAAAGATACACTTACTCAAATTCTTGGTAAATAGATAGCTCCTAAGTAAACTTCTGGTATTGGATATCAACCTAGATAGAGAAAATTATCTAAAACACATTTTTAACTAAATCTGGAAAATATGTTTTTCTACATAAAAATCAAAACTCTAATGTTAGTACCATTTCTAAAAAATTATTTACTACCTCAAAATTTTCTGGACCAAATAGAGTATATTTTTAAAATATGTTACATAATTTTTATAGGAAAACCATAAGGAAAATGTGGTTACCTAAAGAATTTATTACTAATGTCACTAGACCCAAACAAGTCTAGGTACCAAAATATGTTTTTGTTTGATTATCATGTAGTAAAGTTGTTTGAAGAGCTCCTGTAAAAGTCAATGGTACTTAAACGGTGGATGTTCAAGACATATGATAGGAGACTACTCAAGATTCAAGAACCTAATCAAGATTGATGGTATATATGTAACATTTAGTGACAATGCTAAAGGAAAACTAATTGTCCTAATCTAGATTGGTAACTCTAACTCAGTTTTAATTTCTATATTACTTTTTGTTGATGAATTAAAGTATAATCTTCTTAGTATTTCACAATTATGTGATGATAGATTTAATTTTAAGTTTTAAAATGATGCTTTCAATGCTTTTAACTCTAAAAA
Organism: Viscum album; assembly: GCA_963277665.1. Classification (NCBI taxonomy): domain Eukaryota; kingdom Viridiplantae; phylum Streptophyta; class Magnoliopsida; order Santalales; family Viscaceae; genus Viscum; species Viscum album. The sequence continues at coordinate 182,838,273 of OY728133.1, read as the reverse complement.
TTAATTGGTATTTTCTCCTTTTAGAAATGAAAATGTATATTCTCTTAACTTAGATTGTTTAGCCTCTCAAAATGTTTCTTATTTAAGTGCCTTTCATAAAGAGTCTTGTCTTTGGAATAGGAGGTTAGGACACTATAATGTACATTCTCTTAGAAATATTACTAGAAAAGGCCTAGTCATGGATCTACCCAAACTTGAGTTTCCAAATAATAAAGTTTGTAATCCTTGTTAAAAGAGTAAACAAAACAAGATATCTTTCAAATCAAAGAAATAAGTTTCAACTTATCAACCTTTAGAGTTGGTTCACATGGATTTTCTTAGACCATCTCAAGTTTCTAGTTTAAATGGGAAACACTATATCTATGTTCTTGTGTATGACTATTCTATATATACTTAGACTTATTTCTTATCTCACAAGATTGAAGCATGTACTTACTTCACCAAGTATGATAAAACAATGGAAAATATAATTGGAGTTAGACTAAAATCCTTAATAAGTGATTATAGCCATGAGTTTGAAAATCAACACTTTGAATCTTTTTGCTCACACAATGGCTATAGTCACAACTTCTCTACCCCTAGGAAACCTTAAAAAAATGGAGTTGTGGAAATAATAAATAGAACCTTATAAGAAATAGCCCAAACAATGCTTAATGAATATGATTTACCTATTTACTTCTAGGATGAGGCTGTGAATACAACTTGTTACATAATTAATAGAGTCTTAGTTAGACCTATAATTAAGAAAAATTCTTATGATATGTGGAACAATAGAAAACCCAAAGTTAGTTATTTCAAAGTTTTTTGTTGAAAAGTTTATATTCTTAATACAAAGGATAATCTATAAAAATTTGCATCCAAGAGTGATGAAGGAATCTTCTTAGGTTACTCAACCTCTAGTAAATCCTATAGAGTCTTTAATAAAAGAACCAAGTGTGTGAAAGAAACTGTGCATATCAAATTTTATGAAATAGATCCATATAAACCTAAGATCTCTCTAGAAAACCTTGAAGATTATATGTCAAACCTATACATAAGTGAAAAATCATCTAATGATTTTGTCAAGAAATCTGTGAAATTAAAAAATTCTAGAAATTCTTCATAATCTGAACATGATAAACCCGAACCTGTAGTTAAACTTGAAGTTACTAGTCCCTCCTTTTCTAGACCAACTAGAACTCTTAAGAACCATCATTTAGATGCTTTTGTTGGAGACCTAGATAAAGGGACACAGACTAGAGATTCTCTTATAAATTAGGTTTGACATCAAGACTTATTTTCATAGCTTGAACCTAAAAACATCAATTATTCAATTAAATATGAATTTTGGGTGATGTCTATGCAAGAAGAACTTAATCACTTTGAAAGAAATAAAGTTTGGAAACTTGTGGATAGGACCAAAGACACCTTGAACATAGAAATTAAGTGGGTTTTTATAAATAAAATATATTAATCTGGTAATATTGTTAGAAATAAATCTATATTGGTTGCACAAGGATATAATCAAGAAGAAGGAATTGATTATGAAGAGACCTTTGCACCTATATCTAGGCTTGAAGCCATTATAACCTTACTTTCCTACGCAACACACTTAGATTTCAAACTTCATCAAATGGATGTTAAAAGTGAATTCTTAAATGGTTATATAATTGAGGATGTTTTTGTTGAAAAACCCCTAGGTTTTACAAATCCACATTTTAAAAATCATGTTTTGAAATTATATAAATATTTATATGGTTTGAAACAATATCTAAGAGCTTGGTATGAAAGTTTAAGTAAATTTCTTATTTCTAAAGGTTTTACAAAAGGAGTTTCAGATCCTATTTTATTTATAAAAATAGTTTCTAAAGAAGTTTTAATATCTAAAATATATGTAGATGATGTTGTCTTTAGATCTTATAAAAATTAATTATGTAATGATTTTTCAAAAATGATGTAAAGTGAATCTGAAATGAGTTTGATGGGTGAACTTAAATACTTTATTGGATTTCAAACTTTTCAAAACAAATAAGGTATTATTATAAATCAAATTAAATATACTAAATATCTTTTGAAAATATTTGGTTTTGATAACATAAAATTATTGACACTCCCATGAGTACTACTTGTAAGTTAGATCTTGATGAAAATGGTAAATATATTGATCAAACCACTTATAGATGAATGATTGGAAGTTTTCTTTACTTGACTACTAGTAGGCCATATATAATGTTTAGTGTGTGTATGTATTCCCGTTTTCAAGATAACGCCAAATAATCTCACTTAAATGCTATTAAAATAGTTTTCAAATACCTCAGACATACTACCAATCTAGGACTGTTTTACCCCAAAGGACAATCATTTGATATAGTGAGTTATTTTGATACAGATTTTGGTGGATTCAAGTTAGATAGAAAGAGAACCACTGGGACATACCACTTTTTGGGAAAGTCTTTGGTTTCGTGGTGTATTAAGAAGTAAAATTATATTGCATTATCTACTACAAAAGCTGAATATATAGTTACTGGTAGCTGTTGTGCACAAATTTTGTTAATGGAACATACTATTTTATACTATGGATATCAATTTAGACATGTACCTATAAAATGTGACAATAAAAGTGCTCTTAACATTTCTAAGAACCTAGTTTCTCACTCTAGAACAAAACATATTTATGTAAGACATCACTTTTTGAGAGATCACTATCAAAAGGGTGATATCACTTTAGAATTTATTGGAATTGAATATCATCTTACTGACATATTCACTAATCCATTGAACTATGAAAGAATAAATTACATCAGACATGAGTTAGGAATAGTCAATTAGTAAGACCCTATGTTTTTCTTTTATTTAATCTTTTGTAGTGAGGTTTTCATGCTAATACTGTTGTCATACTGACACCATTGTCACGTTGACACCATTTTTATCCTGACACCGTTGTCATGCCGACACTGTTGTCATACCAACACCGTTGTCATGCCAACACCATTGTCTTCTCGACATCATTAGTGTTTTAAAAAGTCTATCATACCGACATTGATGACTCATTGATTTTATACGTGTAATTATTTTATCAAAATGCCATTGTTTCATTAATTCCAGTGAACCCGGTTTACGATTTCGCGATTGTAAAATCTCAAAATCCATAAATGATATAAATTTGAATCTATCTACTCTACTCCCTTTACCGCAACTCTCTCTCTCAGTCACCTCTCTCTTTCTTTACCTTTGAACTTTCACCTTCTGAACTCCAGACTGAACTGATCATAATGGAACGAGTGAAGCGATCTCTTGAAGATGGTGAGTTTCATGCATCCAAAAGAAAAAAATGGGAATCGATCAAATCTTCAGGTCCTATAAATCCTAGTCTAGTAAACCATGCTGTAACCTTAGAGAAAGAAGTCTTGGTGGAATGGATCTTAGAGAGAAAATTTTTGTTGTTGAAAGTATTTCAAGATCAAGGATGACTTGAATGGTTCTCAAATAATGACAAAGTCTTCTATCTAAAGCTACTATATGAATTTTATATGAATATGGAACTTCTATAGGAATAAAGTTATGTTTATTGGGTGAAATAGAATGTATGGTAAGTTCAATCTCATATATCATCTAGTTAGACCAAGGGATCTAGTGTATCCTGACCTCATTCTAGATGAACAAGTAACCTATTCTTTAGATGAGGAAAATGATCCTATTACTCCTATCCTAGATGTGGGATCACCAGTGGATGATAGAAGTTACACAGACACCACTGGACCAAAAAAAGAGTCCTTATTGGACTTTCAAGTCCACCTATTGACTTAACCTCTCATGAACCTATTCTAAAATCTACTGGTAGTGAAGAAACCAAAGTTTAAGGAAATGTAGATTATGTCAGTGAATCCAATGAAGAAGAGGATGATGATGAAGAAGATGGTAGTGGTGAAAGTGGCTTAGAATCATGAAGATAAGAAGAAGATGAGTAAGTTAATGATGAAGTTGGAGATGAGCATAATGAATATGGTGATAATGAAGAAATTAGTGAAAGTGGCAGTGATAGTGAATCTAATCATCCTGATGAGAATACAGATGCTGTGATTATGGAAGTTTCCTAATACTATTGTGTCTTTTGAGAGTGTTGTTCAAGAAGAAAATATTTCTCCAGATTAACCTATTACTCAAGTTTTTTATACTAGAAAAAGAACTCTTATTAAGGAAAAAGAAACCTAGATATGAAGCCTTGATTGAGTGGGAGAAATATTCCCTAAGAGTTAACACTCAGGGGGAGCCTCAAGGACCAATTACTCAAGTTGATGAAGAGAATCAAATAGGAAGGGTAAGACTCGATACTCTTACTCCTTTAGGTTCTGATATCTTGGAAGAATGGGTAAGGAATCCTAGTTATGTAGCCTTGGTATTGGATTATGAAGATTATGATGATGAATTTTTTTCCCTTACTTCAAAGGAACCAGTGGATGAGACCACTTTTAGTGACAATTTTACTAAAGAAGATTTTTAACAATTCAAGAAAGAGATTTGTGCCTCCATACAATACTTAGTGCAATCTCAAATGAGGTATGATATTGATAAATCCATGAGAGAGAATAATGAGATGAGTGAGAATTTGAAAGCAATTTAATCTATGGTTGATGGTGTAAATCAATCTAGGGATTCTAGTTATACTTATTCCTCAACTAGTCTATCTCAAGCTGATGCTGCTTCTGTTTCAAATATGGTGGTCAAATAAATTCATCCAAATCTAATCACAACTGCTTATACAATTGTGAAAATCAATACCAAGCTCGTGAATGATATGAAGAAGTTGACAACTGGGATCAATTCCTTGACTACAGAGTATATGAATACATTGTAAACTATCATGAAAGGACTTGAGAAACTTGTTTCTCATTTTAAATCTCTAGAGTTTTCCAAGCTAAGAAAATAAGTTCAAGATCTTACCTCCTATTCTCTTGTTTCAACCTCTACTCCACCTTCTCAGTCTTCCCAATCTACAGATCTTGCAACTATTAGTTTAATGTTGAAAGAGGAGATTCAATATTTGATTACAAGTATGGAAAAAGTTAAAGATACTTTAGATAAGGTGCATGATCATGTAAAGTATTATACAATAAGCGATTCACACACTCAGGAAGAGCTGACCAAAAGGATTAATGAGTTTTTATCCTAACTCATCATAAAGTACCAAATGAACAGTCTGTTTAAGAATTTGTCCAAAAATCTTACTCTTCCTCTAGTGACAAGAGCCTTGAAGGATCATATTCAGAAGCTCATAGAATTAACTCCCTTGTTGGAAAAGTGTATAGAAAACAAGGATGATTTTGATAAGTCCATGAAATATGGTATAGAGATCATTGAAGAGTTCATCAAGCTATTAAAACCATATCTCTATATCCAAAGTGAAGACATTTTAGTACCTCCTGCTACACAACTAGGCCCTACTGGTTTAGTGCCTGCTTAGCCTCATATGTCATTTTCTCAGGATTTATCTCAAATCAGACCAGTCATTACAGAATTTGTTCATCCTCAGTATAGACCTGCTCTTGCTTCTACAATTCCTGAAGGAGTGCCTCTATCTTCTCTAAAAATCCATTAAAACCCTCCTCCTTCTCACCTAAACCCTCCTTATGAACGTTCTATCGATCCTTTTGATAAGGGAAAGGAGCCCCTTGATCCTACCCTATAATGCAGAGTGATATTTATTTTGATAGGGCTGAGTCCTTGCATCTTCGCTTTTTCAGTGTACTCTATTTCTATATGCTATTTTATTGTTTCTACTTTACCTTTTTTAGTGTTATTTCCTCCTACCAATTTTTTATAATCACAAAAGGGGGAGAATTTTCTTAAGCATTATTAAATTTGGGATACCTTGTTTATGCTTCTCTGATACATTATGTTAATCTTCTCTTTGATACATTATAAACTGTTTAGTGTAATCATTATGCAATGGTAATCAATAATTCCATGATTTTTTATTATAAAAAAGGGGGATATTGTTGGAAAATAGATACTTTTGGCCACTATTTATAACTATAATGGTTTTAATTATCCCAAATCATGTAATAAATTAACATATATCTTATCTTATGTAAGATCCTATATTATGTCAAATAATCATCTTAAATATCAGATCATTTCAATCATATAACTATTTATGTGTGCTTAATTCTAAACAAGCTTATAATTGATTATCTATGCGTAATTATGAGTTTTACCATTCTATGACTTTTTTGAATTGTAAGATATATAGAACTTCTAAAATTTTCTTAGTATGAGTCACTGACATCGATAGGCATATGACTCATCTTCAGACATATGATATACTGACAGACAGATCAAACAAGCTTATATTCTAAGTATGTAATTCTAACACCATTGGACATGACATCAAAAGAAAAAAGAATCACTTTTGGACATGACACCAATGCAGAAGAACTACCATTAGTTCAAGTGACCTACCATTGCATGGTGCTACCGATGCAAGGACTCACCATCAGTTAAAATGAGTCACCGTTGGTTCAACTATCTCACCGACAGAAGGAAGGACTCATCATTGATATGAGTCACTGATAATTCATCTGTCTCACCAATAGAAGGAGACACCGATGCCCAGAGTCACCGATACCAATGGAAAGGACTCACTGATACAGAGAGTCACTAATGCCGAAATACCGATGAAAATAACTCACTGATACTTATGACTCACTGATAGTCACAAAAACTGTTTTTAATTTATTAATTCAAATTTATATCTAATGGTCATATTTAGAAAAATTGATGTTTTTTACATTATTTAATGTTGTATATAGGACTTTTGGATGACAATATGAGGTACGGTGAGCCAATACACATGAAATGTACATGCTATCTATCGGCCCTCAAAAAGAAGAAGTATATTGAAAAGAAAGAAGATATACACAACACAAGAAGATCCATGTGGTGTATGCCTAAAATAGAGATACTGAATAACATAAACTCTCATGAAACCACTATGAACTCAAAAACATAAGAACACATGAGACAATATCAATCAAGCTAAACACTAAATTGAAAACTCACTTCATCATTTCAAAGAAGGATAAGAATATACCTGCACAACCACACCTGTTGCTAGAATCCATAATAAAACACTCTATTTTTGTCTCAAAATTCTAGAAGAGGACTCAAACTTAAATCTAATTACATATAAAGAGTTTAGAGCTGATTCTCAAGACACACAGAGCCTTCTAAACCCCTTCTCATATTTATTTCTTCTATTGTGTTATTTTTTAAATATCTTTCGAGTAGTGTGTGTATTCGTCTATTACACACACACTGACTCCTATTCATAACTATAAGATACTTGATATCCTCAATCTCACACTCTTTTTATCCATTGTATACCACATAGAACTGTAGAAGAGGTTGTGTGTGACCTATTTGTTATTTTTCCCATGAAGAATAGTGGTAGAGGTCAAGTGTGACCTGGATAGAGATGTGTGCTGTTGTGAACCCCAATACAGGGTGTGGATCAAACTATTTATTAATTTAAACTACTTGGTGGTAGGTGATAAACAAGTGGATAGGATTAAGTATCTTCTTGAGACTGAACCTCTTGTTTATTTTCATCGTGTTTACCTTTTAGTTTTACTCTATTTTTTTCCACATATTTCATAAAACTAAATTGAACTTTGATAGTTAGTTTAACAAGTGTTTATAACTGTTTTGAACTAGTAGCTTAGTTTCAAAAGTTATATTGATATTTAGATTAACATAGCTGGGAACTAATCAATATTTTTGAGAAATTAATTGAACATTTAGGACTCTTATAAATTCACTATAAACTGAAATTTATTATATTTTAATTGGGGGAATTTCAAAGAACCAATTTTACAATTTTTTTATAAATACTCAATTCACCCCTTCTTGAGTACTCTAATCCAAACAACAACTATGTTTACCCTTAGTGAGAATCCAATATCACATATTATTATGTTTCCATTCCCCATGTTATGAATAAAGGTTTTAAGTAGGGTATGTAAATAAGAGTATTACATGATAATGACTTTATGAGATATTTTGAAGATATTTCATGAAATAAGATGATCATGTATCTATTCTCCAAAGACACTAAACCTTTATAGTTATTGGTCATTTATTATTATGATATGTAATGAATATTCATTAAAATGATGTAATATTTATTTATGAAATTGTTGGGTTACCTTAGCTTCTATCTGAGAGGGGTTTATTTTTTTGGAGATTAGGATTATAAAAATTTAGTGATAACCCTTAGGATAATACTAAGTAAAAGAGAACATCCTAAGTTATTGTAAATAAATGAGTGTTTTTTCCTAGAAAATACATCCTTATTAAGATACTGGAATGTATATGTGGATGTAGTACATATGAACCAAGGGGTAATAACTCTGAATGGGAAATATTGGGTATTAACTTGATCATCATCGGTACATGACGAGTAGGCCTAAGACTACACACCCAACTAGAAACTTCCAGGGATATTCTTTGGTTAATTTAAATTCTATTTATGAAATATTATAAGGATTTTACAGATATAATCTATAAAAATTTATGAAAATAAATATCTATGTGAGATAAAATTAAAGTTTCATGGGTTGAAATAAGGTGTTATAATTTTGGGCAACATAAGAATGATTTTCATAAAAATATTATTTTTTACTCTGATTATTGATATTTGATACTAATACTATGTTTTTTTTGTCTTAGTCAATAGATGTATCCATAAGGAATAATACTAATAATGAATGATATAGATAATGAAATAAGCAACCAAAAGATATGGGATCTAGGATAAAAAATCTTGTTTCTATGCTTACACAACTCTCTGAAGACATGAATCATGCTAAGCTTCCAAATGATAAATGGAGGGACCAACATAATATTTTTTCTTTTATTAGAAAACATACACCTTCTTTTAGAGGGTCCTATAATTAATTAGTGTTTGAGAAAATTATTAGAACCACTGAAAATATATTCTATATTATCTAGTGTTCAGAACATAAAAATATTTTCCTAGTGATATATCATTTGGAAGGTGAAACAGATGAATGGTGAAATCTTATTAAGAATATAAAAAAAGAGGAGGAAATTGGTTCCCTAACATGGGAAGATTTAAATAAGGTATTTTTAAATAAGTATTTTTCCTCAAAACTTCACACTAAAATGGGGATGTAATTCTTGGAACTAAAGAAAAAGGATGATGAATCCAACAGTACTTATGAGGAAAATTTCACAAGACTTTCAAGGTCTGATTCAGGTTTTATTATCGACCCTGAAAGAAAATTTTATTGATTCTTTAGTGACTTTAAACAAAATCTCCAAAAGTTATTATATATAATATAATTATTTATATAGATGAAATCATTCGATGATTTATCAAGGTATAAATAGATATTGGTGAATTTCATTATTCTAATGGTTTTGGGGATAAGAAGAGAAAGATAGAATTTTTAGGAAATAAGCATGGAGTAAATTATATTATGTGTTTTGGTAAAATTTTTAAGTGTGTAAAATAAGTACATCAAGAAAAATAACAATTAAGTGATATAAAGAGGCTAGTCAATGAAAGTAATAGTAAGAAATATTAACCAAATTTTCCACCTACACTCCAATGATATAATTGAAAGGAGTATAGAAATTATTCCAATTAGTGCACAAATCTAAGGGTTAGTGATGATAATTAGAAACAAAAACCTATTAATCCAACATAAAAAGGGAGATTTAATATGATCACAACTTTTGAAGTGGGTCATATGAAAAAAGTGGTGAAAGGAACACTTACCATCCAATTTATAAATGGAAATTCATTATTTGATTCTATCTCTACCAAATATTTTATATTTGAAGAATTTTATAAGGGTATCATGTCACCAACTAATTGATTAGATGTTGAGTTAGCACTAAAAACATATAATTGTATGTTTTTTTCATCTTAAGTTTATATCTCCTCTATGATATAAATTTTTGGGAATGTCATTCCTGCAAATCTTTTGATTCTACCTCTAGCTAAATTTAATGTTATTTTGGTAATGTATTGGATTTCTCTATATAGATCCCATATTAATTTATAAGGAAGGCAATTCATATTTTATATTCTAAATCAACCGATGATCATCTTTCATTGCAAGGATGAATATGAACTTCTAATGGATATTAATTAAATTGTATGAGTCTTACTACCTATTTGTAACATATCAGACTCTAGAAACCTGGGTCGGTAGTTATATTACAGTATAGAATATGATATTTCCCACATAACCTAATAACCTATTAGTATTAGACTACTTAATACATATATACATAAATACATTAAATTTTAAAACATAATATATATTATGAACAAATTATGAGAAAATTATTATCCCTTTGATCATATCCTCGAAAATTATACATATTTCTCTTCTAGGTTTCTTGGGGAAAGGAAAAAATATGGGTGAGATAAGATAATCAGTAAGGATTAGAAAAAAAATAAAATTTTTCAAAACATAATCATGGAATAATTATCAGGTAATGAATTAATAAACAACATGAATTTATAATCAACTCAAACTAAGGGCATACTATACCCATGGTAATAAATTAAAATATGGATAATGATAATCATTGACCTCATATAGATGGAATTCATAATATTAGACATCAAAAAATGAAACCAAGGCCTTGTTCTAAGACACTATACTGATATTAAAAGAGCTATGCACCAAAACTCAAGCTATTTTGTCTCATGAGACCCATCAATGTATTAAGGGGATATATAATTTCTGGCCCCACCCATTACTTGATTAATTCCAATGCATTCACCATAAGAGTCAAAAATAAATTTCATACCATTACTTATGGAACCTATATCTAAATAAAAACATGCTTATCTATTTAATGAAAAAAATACGGAAAAAATACTTATTCATTGGAACAATGTGGATGTCTAGGGAAACATCCCTTAATCAATATATAAGCTAAAGAGTATCATCAAAGTAACATGAAGTATCCTTATCAAATAAATATAATGGTAAGGGTATATTTAATATGGTGGGTTATACATGGAAGATAATAATTGGGTTTAATTTCTTACATTGTTAGGAGACCAAGTAAATAGTAAAAAAACACTTCATCATGGTTCATAAATATTATGAGAATATTCCAAAGTATATCCCTTGAGAGTGTCTATCCAGGTGTGCAGTCATAGCCCCATTTGTCAGAAATTAGAGTGATAATCTAGTCAATGATAAACCAACACTTTTTGGGATGATTATCTATAATTTAATCAATGATACAGATTCATCCACTTTAAAATATCTATAAAGGTATGTATTTTATAGGAAACCTCACACATTTTTAGTTTACCAAAAATTTGGATAGTTTTTCATCATGGAAAAGATTAACTTTTACAATGGTTTTGGAAACACTTGAATTAAAAAAATATGAGAAAGAGATAAAAATATAGAATTTTAAATCCATTTAGATTCATGATGAATATGATAAAAAGTATTATATATAAATTTATGAACCATAAGAAATGAAATAAGTGGTTAATATATCCTGAGTCCCGAAGGATAAAAATTAAGACAAAAATACCACTTATGGATAAGGTAGTAATTCAATAAAAACCTATTGAAAGAGTATGAATAAAATTGATATTAAAATACCATGAATAAATTAATTTCATGATATAAAATCTCAAATAGTTAGCATATATAAACCACATAAATGAAATTAGAAGAATAATATAAAAATGTCTCAAAGAGAGGTATTCGAGAGGGAAAACCCTTACCTATTATCATAAATTCCATGAACATAATTTAAAATACTGTATCAAAAACATATTTATCTTAATAAATTAATTAATAACATTAATCATATCCATTTTCAATTATAATTTTCATATAAAACCATTCTCTATACAAATTCTAGCTAGTTTACCTATTTTCCCACATCGGGTGTTTATAGTTTGATCATTTATACTAGTTTCATAAAAGTGGTGTTGTTATTTATTATTCTCCAAAAATTTAATAATTAAAATATAATATAAGTTACCATAATAGATAAATTTTATTTATTTATCATGCTATTATCTCATTCCATTACTGTTTTAGTTATGTTTAATGAATATTGAATCAGTGTCGGCTTATTTTGATAACATTAGCGATCAAATATGATAGTTTAATAACAAGTTAAATAATTAGTATAAACATTATAGAACTATTAAAAAATAATTATTTTAATATTATATTTTAATAAAATTTTTATTTAAGTTCCTATAGTCATCCTTGATGGTGTTTTATAGTGCTGTTCAAATAAGTGGTCAAATCGACCCAAACAGGAATATACTATAATTAATGGATGATTATGATTATTAAGGTGTGAAATAAGATCATTATTATAGGAGAATAAGGATTTTATATATATTATTTTAATTTAAAAGTTCATATTTAAATAGGTTTTAATAAATAAGAAATAAAATAGGCAAAAAATGAGATACGTTACTTCGTGGAGGCAGTAGTTCGCACAACGCACAATTAATATTTTTATTTATTGAAGAATGAGAGGTAAATAAGGTCTATGATAATTTGATATTACATAATAATATTTATATTATATATATCATATTTATTCATCAGTACTATCATTATAACCAACCATGATAGGCTGTTCTAAAAAACAAAAGTCACTGCTTCATGGAGGTGGTAGTTCGTGCACACACACACTATCAATGCTTTTATTTTACTTAGTGTATAGAGAGGAATAAATAATGGGTTTTAAGTTAATATAATAAAATATAATCCTAATAATTATACTTATTCCATTATATTTTTATGGATATAATAATTTTGGAATGGATAGATTAAGTAGAAAAGGTTACGAAGAAGGTAATACTTATGTTGGAGACTTGATATTGTCCCAGAGATCTCCTTGAAAGTGAAGGAATTAAGCTATGTTTTAGAGATTATGGGATTAATTATGAGAAAAATAATTCTAGGAGAGGTTTTTTTAATAGGTTAAAATTAAATTCAAATGGTAAGTGTAACCGTGGAGGGGTATAAGTGATCCGCTTTTATAAGTTAAGAAAAATGCACTTTAGGGAATACCCTTTACCCTTCCATGATATCATTACAATATTCCTTGTTCAATAACCCCAAAAATTAATAATAATGGATTTTTGTGTGATTAAAGTTCAATAAAGACTCAAAAAATATTTTCCACATATGTTTTAAACATGTTTCAATCGTTTACCATAGGTTTTTACATATTATCATTTTGATTTTTTACCATTGTAACTAGTTTTTAACTAAGTAATTTATATTTTATTTTAAAATATAAGGTAATAACTATTACAATTTTTTGGACCTAAATTTAGAATCTAATTATTTTAATTAAATTTCTAAATATTATAAAATTAACTTTTAAATTAAAATATATAATATTTGGGAAAACTGTTTTTGTAGAAAAATTACGCTTTCACAATTAAGTGTTACTAATCATATTTAGTATTTATTACTAAATAAATGGGTGATAATATATTTATATATAGGTTTAAAAATTATATTATAATAATTATTTATAATAATAAATTAATTTTATTAGTTAAAAATTAGATAATGTTTATAAAATAAATGTTTAATGAAAATTGTTTTACTATTATTACAATAATTAAATTTAATACTTATAATATTATTTTTATACCTAAAAATAAAATAATACCTTTTTACATAATTAAGAAATAATAATTAAAAATATTAAATCCATTTAATAAGATTAAATTTATAAAAACAATAAATTTATTTTAAATAGTAAATGCATAATGCATTAAAACTATTTTAGTGAAAAATATTACTTAAGATTTTAAATATCAAATATAAGATTATAAATTAAACATAATATTTTAAAATGTATAGTGTTACTCATAAAACATATATTTTTTTTAAGATAAGGTTATTTTAGATTTATTTTATGATCACATCCTAGTGATGTCACAAAAGTCATAGTTTTAACAAAAATGGTATTTTCACTATTCATCTAAAAATCAATTTTGTTGGAAAAAACCCAAAATTTTATCTTTATATAACATCTTTATGATGAATTAAAAAATGAATTTTATTTTTTGAAATAAAATTTTAACATATAGAAATTAATCTTATAGGTATAATCATGAATAAAAGATCTTTATAGTGTGCATTGCGTGATAGTTCAGGATATGGTGTTTACTTGATACAATAGGGTCTTAGGTATTACACTATTCATGATGGATGTTTATCTCAAATGGTTTGGGAGAAACTCAACATTGAATATATTCTTATTACTTGGAAATATGTTGGTTTATTTTCTGAATACTTGCCTATTCTTCCCCCAAATCATGAATTTTAGTGTTCAATAAAACCTATACCTAGTGCTACACCTATTTCAAAGAATCCATATAGAAGGTCCTCGATTGTGTTGTAGGAATTGAAGGAGGAACTCCAGTATAATCTTGATAAGAGATTCATACACCCTAGTGCATCACCATGGGGTGAACCTATTATTTTTCTTAATAATAAGTATGGGTCAATGCATCTTTATATTGATTATTGACAACTTAAAAAGATCACCATCAAGAAATTTTTTCCACTAACTCATATTGATAATTTATTTGATCAACTTTATGGAGCTCAATAATTTTCCAAGATTGACCTTTATTTTGGATGCCATCAATTGAGGGTCGAGAAGGTTGATATACCCAATATAACCTTCTGTATGAGGTATGGCCATTATGAATTTATAGTGACGTCATTTTGAATTACCAATACCCCAGCTATCTTCATGGATCTAAAGAATAGAGTCTTTAAATATTATCTTAATTAGTTTGTGGTAGTATTCATATATTATATTCTTATATATTAAAAAATAAAGAGTATGAAGATCATTTTAATATTTTTTAAAGACCCTATGGAAGAATAATTTTTATGCCAAATTCAGAAAGTATGAATTATGCCTAGATGAATTTTCATTATTGAGTCATATAATCTCAAGAGAGGCTATATCAGTGGATCCTTAAAAGATAGAAGTTATTGAGAAATGGAATATACCTACCATAGTGACTAAGATTTATAGTTTTATTGGGTTTTTTGGATACTACTGAAACTTTATAAGATATTTATCATGAATATATAATCTAATAACCCAATTGACATAGAAGGGAGCCAAGTTTTGTTGGATAAATTAATTTGAGAAAAATTTCAAGGAATAGAATATATGTTTTGTTAGTTCACCTGTACTCACACTTCCCTATAGTGTAGAAGGGCTTTTGATCTATATTGATTCATCTAAGAAGGTATTATTATGCATCCTCATGAAAAATGATATAGTGATAACTAATGCCTCATGCTAATTGAGAATTCATGAGAAAATATATCTTACTCATGATTTGGAGTTGGTAGTAGTAATTTTTACATTGAAAATACAAAGGAATTTTCTTTATAGTGAATGATGTGATATATATATTGATCATAAAAACTTGAGGTATATATTCAAATAGAAAGAGTTAAATATACATTAGAGGATATGGTTGGAATTGATTAAATATCATGACTTATTAATACATTACCACCTTGGGAAGGCGAACAAGATGGAAAATGGTTTGATCCAGAAGGACCATACTAGTTTTTCCATGATAAATATGGGAATATATTTAATAGTCATGTATTTACATAGGATAGACCTTAAAATCATAAGGGATAAATATTTCATATTTCTTAGATGAATTTTAAAACATTTATCCATGTGATGATTATAGAGGGGAAATGGAAGATGTGAAACTAAAGAAGTTGATGAATGTTACTAAGTTCAACCATAATTATGATGGAAATATAAGGTTTAGGAACTAGGTGTGACCTGTAAATAAAATATCTAAAGAAAGAGTGGTTGGATAAAGATCACAGTTCTTCATTCTCTATTCATCATGTAAGTACAAATATGTATAGAGACCCGAAAGAGTATTTTTTTTGTGGAATAAAATGAAAAGGGATATTGTAGAGTATACATATCTATACCTCATATGTAAATAAGTTAAGGCTAATAGATATAATTTTAAATGGATGTTACAACCATTACCTATAACTAAATGGAAATGGGAAAATGTCACTATGCATTTTGTCATTGGACTCCCCAAAAAATCTAAAGGTCATAATGATATTTGGGTTATAGTCGATCAATTTATAAAATAAGAAAATTTAATCACAATAAGAGAATATTTCTCTCTTGATCAGATTTATATGATATAAATTGAGTGGTAAGGTTTCATGGAGTACCACATTTTATTGTATATGATCAGGATATAAGGTTTACCTTAATGTTTTGGAGAAGTCTTCAACAATATTTGAATATATATTTGAACTTTATCACTACATATTATCCTAAAAAATATGGTTTGAGTTAGAAGACCATTCAAACCCAGAAAGATATGTTAAAATAATGTTCTATAGATCCCAAATGTGGTAAGGATCAACAAATTTATCTGGTCATGTTATCTTACAACAATAACTTTCACTTTAGCTTTCATATAGATCCTTATTAATATATCTATGGCTGAAAGTACATAACCCCCACATGATGGGATAAATTTAGAGAAATAAATATATAGAGAATTGATCTAGCTGAGGTAATTATAGAGAAGGTTAGAGCTAATGATCAATACATTAGGTAAGCTTAGAGTCTATAAAAACATTATGCTAACAATCATGAATGAGATTTAGAGTTCAAATTTGGTGACAAGGTATTCCTATGCATATTTACTTGGAAGATGGTTATAAGATTTGGTAAAAATGGAAATATGATCCATAGATATATCATCCCCATTAAAATTATTGATAATATCGAGAAAAGTTCTTATCATTCGGATCTTCCACCAAATCACTCTCAAGTTCTTGATGTGTTCTATGTATCCATCCCAAGGAAGTACACACATGATCCTTCACATGTACTTAACTTAGAGGTCATAAAAATAGAACATGATATCTCTTATGAGGAAAAAATTGTGGATATTCTGGATCAAAGAGATAAAGTGATATAAAATAATACCACTCACCTAGTTAAATTTTTATGGAAAAACCATAAATTTGAGGATGCTATAGGTGAACATGAGGATGTGATGAGGTTGAAGTACCATCAGTTATTTGTATCAAAGTGACAAAATTTCAAGGGATAAATTCTTTTGGGGGGGGGGGTATAATGTGACAACCAAATATTCTATGACATATTTCTCTTTAAATAAATTTTATTTATTTGATGTCTTAGTTTACATGCAACACCGGGTTTAAACGAACAACGATATACCATTGAAATATTATTATTTAATGTGATAGTTATTATCTTGATATAGGATTGGAAGGAATGCATAATAATAACTAAATTATGAAATTTTATTTTTTTATATATGTATAAAATTATTTCATTGTTTTTTAATTGGTTAGAAATTAAAATTAAAGCATTTTAAGGTAAAAAGAGATGTTTTTTTTTGAGAAATAGTTTTTATGAATGAAATGTGATTTTTATCTTAATAAATTAAATTAATCAATATTATATATTCAATAATTTTTTTAACATCCATATAATGATTTTTACTAGGCATATAATGATAATAAATCTAGTTTTATTATTAAAACCACATTTTTTCTAAAAGAAGTTTTCATTGTGTTCAAGATGATTATTTTAAAATGAAAATTTTACATTTATAGGAATTGAATTTGATAAAATGGATTCCACATTTTGAATCAGTATATAATTTTTTTAAAATGATTCCACTTTCAATTTTGGTCATAATGAATAGTAAAAGCAGTAAAAATTTTCATGGTTAGGGTTAAAATAGGTTTATTGAGGGGGGGTGTTAAACTAATATATAGGGTTGAAATTTCCAATAAAACCTGTCTAAATATTATTGGTTAAATATATTTAGACCTTATATTATCCAATATTTTAATTTTAGTCTATTTAGTGTTATTTTCACAATAAATTAACCTAATATTATTTAAATATTTTAATTAATTCCATGTGTGTCCCTCCCCTAACTTATAAAAGGGAACCTTTTATCATCCATTATTAATTTTTTTAGAAATATAGATCATCCAATACCTATGTAAAAACATTTATAGCTTACTTCCCTTCATTCTTGAGCTTATGTACTTCCAAAAATCCATCCAAGAAGCCTTAAAGTTCCCATCAATGGAGGATACCTGAATAAGAGGTATACATTCTTATCGATCTTTTTAATGTTTATTTCCTCTTAAAATTACTCTAAATATATTTTATATATCCTATAATAATGAATATATTATCATAAATATACTGATATGTTTTTATAATTATGGTAAAATCATTTTCTATCTTCTTCCCATCCATTGGAAGATGATAATGTCGCTCATGAGCATTTGTGGACTGCCACCTCCATGAAGTGATGTGGTTTGTTTTTTCAGTTCCTTTTTATGCAGATATTAATAAAGATATATTTAATTAATATTTATTATATAATTATGATTATTTAATAGTGAATTATTATTTACCTTTCTTTTGTTCTATACATTAGAAAGTGAAAACATCACCCGTGTGTATGTACGAACTGCCATCTCTATAAAGTAATATAATTAAATTTTCATTAATAATTTATATGAATGGTTGTAAAATAATATATAATAAATAAATATGATACTTATTTCATTATTAAGTTTCTTTCTATGATTAAACCATGACCAAGGTGAATTTATCAGGACAATCGAACCAAAACAAGCAAGAAAAACAAATCAGTTTTTACCCAAATATTCCTTTTAATGAAGAAATAATTAATAAAAGGATAATAAGAAATTTTAAAGGAATGATAAGTATTAATTTATTTATGAATATGATTCTATAATATATGTATAATAAATCTATATTTTTTTTGACATTTGAACACATATGAAGAAAGACAAGACTTGAGGTAATGGATTTATGTTACAATATCATTTCTTTTGGGGATTATCTATGCTAAATTTACATTGAGGGAAATTATATAGAAATAATCCTTCAAAATAAATACAATTTAATCTCCTCCATTTATTATTTTAATATTTACATATTAATACCATTTTATTCTCTTTGGTACTTAAAAATATCAATAAAATGTTTTTAAGAAACAATCAACATTATTTCCTCTTTTATTGATGAAAATTTTCTTCCATGTACATGTTCTTCAAAATGTTATCATGAAATTTTTTTATGATATAATGATCATTTAATGTCATTTTAACCATATTTGAAATTATTTTCAAATTTTACTGAATTAAGTTTTATATTGTTTTCTAAACTAGTTATTTATGAAATTTAAAAAAAAGTGTAGAAGGAATATTTATTTTTATGTTACTACATGAATGAATTTTCCCACCATCTTGAATATTATTTTTATTTAATATTACTTTAAAATTTTCCATATTTATTTTAAATAAAATATATTTTTAATATTTTTAAATTTTTATTTTTTAAAGATACCAAAAGAAAAGATAAATTTACCTTTTTTTAAATAAATGTTGAAATGTTCATCTAAAGGTATTCTTCATCTATGTCAATATAATTTAAAGATTTTTACAATTAAATGAGTATAAGAAGTTATAATACCATCCAATTTATTTCTATGTATGAATTATGATGATGATTTAAGGATGTTTCTATGAAACCTATTTGTCTCCCATGGGTTAATTAAGTTATGATGAAATCATTATAATACCCATTTCTTTTCCATAGGTTATGATATGATGAAAATATAGAATGTTTATGAAACTTATTTCCTTTCCTTGAGTTATGGTATGATTAATTGTTGAATGTTTTATAAAATGTTCCAAACTATTATAAATAAAATTCCCCTTTTGATTTAATTAAATGTCTTATTATGTAATATGGTTATAAAAAACACATGCACTTATTTTGTTTTATTATATCCAATTGGATATAAAAGACCATTAATTATCCTTACTATATCACATGATTAGTATAAATATTTTTTTTTAAAAATCCAATTGACATAGACAAAGTAAGTGGCGACCTCAACCAATAGGATCATACCCTATAAATCCCATTTATCGGAGCATCCAAGGGAGAAAAAATCACTAAGATTATCCCTTGAGGAAGCCCAAGATATGATCCAATAACTTGATAATGATAGATATCGTTTACAGGAGAGTTAAATCTCATTGAGATCAGGACCCAAACAATGCACACCGAACCACCCCATGAAAGTCTCACCATCACACACCTTACTCTTAGGTAGTTTTCTAGTGTATTAAAGTGATATGTATCAAGACCCTATAATTATTTTTATGTGAATTATTTTTTATATAATTATGA
Source organism: Viscum album (assembly GCA_963277665.1). NCBI lineage: Eukaryota > Viridiplantae > Streptophyta > Magnoliopsida > Santalales > Viscaceae > Viscum > Viscum album. The sequence goes on along the minus strand of OY728133.1, from coordinate 182,817,933 downwards.
ATATATTTTCATCCTATTATGGTTACTTTATAAATAATTTTTATTTCGATATAATAAAACAAAAATAGTATTTTTGGGTAATATTCAAATTCAATTAAGGAATTTATTTTAATGAATTAATATATTTTTTAAATAAAAAATATTTTAATAAAATATTATTATTAAATAATTTTTATTAAATATAAATGATCATATAATTTTTATGAAGTCAAATGTAATTTTTATAAGGGTTCAAAAACTATTATTGTGAAAAAACCCATCGTTTCTTAATAAATGCCGGTTTTATATTAAAATTTAAAATTAAAATATTTAGAAAATTATTTAGATAAAATGAATATTATTTTTGTAATTATAATGTGAAAATTATACAATGTAAAATTTTCATAATTTTCTGAGACAATCGAATTTTCAGGTAAAAATTAAATACCATATAAATATACTTTGTGTATAATGACTTCATAATGAACTAAAAGTCATGTAATAAATACTATAAATGGTATCCATGAACATATATATATATATATTTTAACTTTAAAATAATGTTATTTTATGTTTATTGATTTAAATTTATAAAGCCCCTATGAACCCTCCAAAACCATTAATATATTTTAATGTTTTAAACCCATTTCTTTAAGAGTATGACTCACCTAACCATAAGAAAGGGTATTATTTTATTAATTTATGACCTTTTAATTATAAAATAATTATAAACAATCACAATTTTTAGAAATAATTGAAAAAAACCATTGTATGGTGTGTGGTTTTGGTTATTTTATTATGTAGTGTCCAAAACCTAAATAATAAAGAAATCCCCCTCTTTTTCTATATAAACCCACCCAAATCCCATTTATATTAACTAAAAATCCTTTGATAATATCCATACACTTCCATAAACTCTCTAGAGTCCTACCAAGGTTCCCCCAATATCTCAAGGATCCCCTCCCAAGCATTTGGAGTCACACACTCAAGTAAGGGATCTTTTCCTTTTTCCTCTTTATCCAAGTATCTTCTTTACCTAATGTATTTTTTCTTCAATTACTTATGATGTGATATTTTATTAAATATCCACCTTACTGTAAAAATAATATAAAAATTATGAGATACCCCTTTCTCTCTCATAAACCCATTTTATTAAATTTTATGTGATGTCGTTATGCTGCTGAAATTTCACTGTGATTTTCCATACTGAAACAATTGTGTAGTAAATACCATACCCTTTTATAATTAAGGGTATTCACCTTTATAAAATTATACCTCTTTTAATTGGGACTTAAATTTATTTATTTCACACTCCTTTATCTTGGAATAAAATATGATGATGAATGAATCCATGTTGTATGATCTATGTGGAACACTTAAGCATGAAAATGAAATAAAAGTGATGGTTGCATACATAATTATATAGCCCTATAATGCATTGGGTAATGTTTAGTCTCATGAGATATCATGTTGGGATATGGATTGAATCTAATTCCTTTATGGGACATTTTCCACCATTATGTCTTGGCGGTTTATCCTTAACCTATGTTTATGATGCAATGTTTTAAATTGTTTCCCCATTTCCCATGTTATGACTATCATGATATATCATGTCTAATTATTCACGTTTACAATTCTTACTATTTTTATGACCCATTTATATTCCTATTTTCTAACATGTATCACCTTATGTGATGTTTATTACCTTAATGGGATTTATATCTCACCCCTTTCTTATATTTGTCCCTAGGTTATCTTGTGTAGTTTTAAAAGCCATGGAATTTTAAAAGAACGTTAAGAAAGTTTTCAATAATGTTTTTGTATTCTATATTCAAGATGTTATGCTATGTACCTAATTCCCTAGGGAACCATACTTATCTATATTTCAAGTTTTATAATGTGTAATTTTATGTAATAAATAATGAATTTATATGTAATAAAAATCTGGGTTGTTGTAGTTGGTATTAGAGGAAAAGTTTAGTAATTTTTGGGATTAGGATTAAAAAGATTCAGTTAAAGACTTAGAGATAAGAATAAGTATAATAAAAATTCCCTAAATTTAGGTAATTATAGAGTAAGATGTTTATTAAGAAAATACATCCTTGTCTATATACTACAAGTGGATGTGGTTCTGACACATATGTACCTAGGGGTAAAAACTCCAACAAGGTGTGCCAGACTTGACTAGGTGTAACCTAGTACATGACAACAAGACTTACTGCACATTTGGTTTGATAATCCAAGGTGATATGCTTTGGTAGATTCACAATCTCATCATGAACCATTATTAAGGGAACAAAAAATTCCCATAAGAAAATATGTTTGAAAATAGATAATTCATAACATAAATTGAAGCCTAGAAATTCACAAGTCAAGAAAATAAATGTATGTTATAAGTTACCACTTTAATATCATTAAATTCTCATTTATGTGTTTAATAGTTTAAAAATTATCATCCATAATTTTCCTTTTATTCTATACAATGGCTGAAAATAGGAGTAATCATGTAGACAATAAATGTGAAGGGAAATGTGATGATTACCCCAATGAGATGCCCAAAAGGATGTGAGAAAGAATCATGAAATTCATGATGATACTCTCTCAGCTGACTCAAGTTCTTAATAAAAGACTAGATCAGGAGGATATTCCAAATCCTCCAAGAGATAAAAAATGTGATTGAGACCTTTATGTGATAAATTCCCCCAACTTTAAATGGATCATCTGATCCCTTAATGACAGAAAAATGCATCAACTCCATTGAGAAGATCTTCTCCATCCTTCAATATTATAAGAAAGAGAAAGTTCTACTAGATTTTTATCATATGGAGGTATAATCTGATCAGTGGTGGAAATTTATCAATAATATAATGCCTGAATAATATATTGAAGCGATTGGGTGGAAGGAATTTCAGAAAATATTTTTCAATAATTTTTCCCCTGTACTCTTAATCTTAAAATAGAAATGTATTTCCTTTCACTCAAGTAGAAAGATGATAAATCTATCAGATAATAGGAGGAAAACTTCACAAGAATTCCATGATATTACTCCATATTTGTTGTTACCCTCTAATGAAAGGTTTACCACTTCTTTGGTGGGATAAAACCTGGTCTAAAAAAATCCCTGGAAATCCATGACTTTGATCGTTATGAGGAAATTGTTTGATGTGTCCTAAAAGTTAAAATGGAGACCAGAGAATCTCAAAGGTATCACTGAGATAATAAGTGGAAATCAGAGTTTAGTATTGGTGATCTTATAGATAAATCTAATGGTGCAAATAAATTACAACATCCCACTTGTCAAAGGTTTAGAAAGAAGCACCCTAGAAATTTCCTAAGGGGTATGAGGAAATGATTTAGGTGTGTGAAGGAAGGGAACCTAACTAGAAATTTATAACATAAGAAACCCACTAATGAAGTGGAGGAAAATAATGATCTAGTAAACCCTCATTACATTGTTCATTTCTTCAATTTCAAGTAATCATGACACTATATAAATCAATACATTAATCAAAGAGTTTTCCGATACAATCAACAACATCTAAGGAAGAAAGGGTGAAAGTTTTCCATCACAACTACTGAGGTGGATCCTGAAAATGAAGTGGTGATAGGTATACTAGTTACTCACTCAAGAATATGGAATTTAATTTTTGATTCTGGTTCTACACATTCCTTCATATCATGAAAGTTTAGTAGATATATTCAAACACTACCACAAAGAATGGAAGTAAAGCTATCAGTGAAAATAAAAAATGTAAAAATCATTGAATCCCAAGTATATAACTCCTCCCCTATCAAAATTTGTGGGATGAAATTCCCAGTGAACCTTGTCATACTACCTTTTGGAGAATTTAATGAAATTTTGGGTATATATTGGATTTCCCTATATAGAGCCAACATAAATTTCCATGAGAAGGAAATAACTCTTTGTATTTTAAATCGACCCCCGATTCTGTATAAGTGCAATGATAAGAAGGAATATTATTTAGTACCAAAATCTCAAGAATGGATATCATTGATCTATGAGTAATAATATCTAGCTCAAATTATTGAGTTTAAGGAAATAACCATCCTCTAAGACATTCCTATTGTAAGAGAATGCACTGATGTGTTTCCTGAGGAATTTCCTAGTCTTCCTCATAGTTGAGAGGTTAAATTTGCAATCAATATTATACTTTTAGAGTTACCATCATCCAAGACTCCATATAGAATGGCATTTTTGGAACTTGAGTAGTTGAAGAAACAACTATAGGAGAATTTGGATAAATTGTTCATACACCCAAGTTTTTCACTATAGGGTGAACCAATCCTCTTCGTCAAGAACAAGGATGGGACAATGCACCTTTACATTGATTATCGTGAGATCAAAAAGATCATGATAAATAAAAATTATTCTCTTCCAAATATTTATGAATTTTTCTATTAGATTCATAGATCACAATAAATCTCCAAGGTGGATTTGCAGTTGGGATATTACCAAGTTAGGGTAAAGAAGGCGGATATCCCCAAGACTAATTTTCATACAAGGTATGAGAACTATGAGTTAATAGTAATGATATTAAGAATCACTAATGCTCCAACAGTATTCATGTACTTGATGAATAGAGTCCTTATATATTACCTCAATAAAATTTTGGTAGTATTTATAGATGATATTCTAATATAATACAAAACCAAGGAGGAGTATGAGGATTATCTTTGTAGAAACTTGGTTTTTGGCCCTGTAAGACTTTGGAATATTTTTACGAATAATTCTAGAGCTAGGCGTGAAGACAACGTGCGATTCCGAGGCCCGGTGTGCCTGGAATTAATTTTATAAAAATATTAAGTATTTTTCATACTATGCACGTGGAGGGGGTGTGATATCTACTAAACGGTAGCTCAGAATGGAAATATGAGGGCATAGTTGCGTCTGGAACGTTCCGTTTACCCTAGGCGGGGTGTAAAATTTGTGGACACAGGCCTGCTGTGAGAAAAGCCACCAGGGGAATTTTCGTAAATAAATTGAAAAGTTTATTGACGAGCATTGGCTCGAATAACTTCTGAACGGAGTCTCAGATCTACAATCCGAGTCCACCGTTGCGTTCATAACGTCGTGTTTACCCTAAGGGTGACCTTACCTTTGTCTGCATCAGGCATCGAGCGGAGGCGAGTCAGGAGCCGGAGATGGGAGAGTTTATTTAAAAAAAATAAATATCTTTTCTATCTTCCCCCCCTTTGGACGTGTTGTGTGTAGAGGAGGAGTTCCTCCTCCTTCTCCTCCCCTTCCGATGGTGAATCGGCAACTGAATCATGCAATCAAGGTGCCGTCGAGCTCGGATTTCGACGGCGGACGCTCCAGGATCGTGCAGCGGAAGCTTTGGAGTGCGGATCTGAGACAGAACGTCGGCATTTCGGCCGCGAGGTAGACGGTTTGAGTTTTAATCCCCCGATCCCGTTTTTTTCTATGAATTGCTTTATTTTGATGTCGTAGTAGGGAAGTTTGGGTCCCGAGGGTCACACAGAAGGTTGTAGATCACAAAACGGACCACCGAGGTGCCCCCGACGGTTCGCAGAAGCTCCGCCGACATGGCTTCGGTGCGGTGGTGCCGACGCCAGCAGAACCGCGGCGGAGGGCCGCCGGCCAGGGCGGGCCGACGGCCGGTCCGACCCCTTTTTATTACACGGGGGTTTTAAAACCCCCATTTCTTGCAATCCATAGGTCATATTCACGTGACGTCTGCAGTGAAGCGACCCTGGTGATGAGGCAAACCCTTCGGTGTGGGTTCGGAAGTTTTACGTTTTGGGATCGTGGCCCTGGAGCTTGAAACGTTGAATAAAATAATAATATTTTATTATTATTCGACTTCGGGCCGTCGTATCTTCTACTCGGAGCGTTCGATTGAGGTGTCGTCAGTGGCGTTGATACCCTAATGGTACGACAGACTTTTCTTGATGGTTTCTAGGTGTTGGGACCAAGTTTGGGGTGCGGGCGCCACGAGGCCGGGTTTTGACATTTGCGGAGAAATGCAACTTTTGCACCAGGAGTCTGATTTTGGCGGATGAATAGTTGATCTTGTGTGTTTTTCTGAGAGGATCGCAATGGTGGAATCCGTTCGATGAGTTTCAGGATTGAGGCGTGGGCCCCACCCGAGCTGGATTTGGTGAATAGTTTCTTTTTCACTGGGGGTCTGTTTGGGATGAATGAGTAGTGGATCCCATGTGTTTTTCCGAGGGGAGATCTGCTTGATGAGTTTCAGGATCGTTTTGTGGGCCCCACACGGGCTAGCTACGGTGAATAGTGCCTTCTTCACTAGTAGTCCGTTCTGGGCGAGTAAACAGCCTATCCTACGTGTTTTTCTGCATGGATCACGATGGTGGACTCGATATAGGCCTTGGTGGTGCGCGGTGTGGCATTGTGGTGGGTCGCTCGGGTCAGAGACGTTTGGACTAGCAGTGGTTAAGGGAACTCCCTTGGTTAGTTCCTACGAGGGTTTGCGCGACATCACAACCTTCATATAGGTTTGTGATCCTCTCGATGAGATGTTTAATCTATTAGAGTTGTGGCATCCCTCTGGTGATCCCATAGCGGGATCCTCTAGCATCGTTTCCGTAGATCGGGTTCTTGGTATCGCTGTGACTGCTTATCCATGGGTGGCGATACCTTATCTAGCTGGTTAAACCTGTAGGGTTTGTGGCATCATCAGGATTATGATCCCCTATGCTGTGGGCCGTGCTCAGTAGGGTTGTGGTATCATCGGGTGTACGATCCCCCTACCCAGAATGAAGATTATAATATGGTTGTGGTATCGTTGGTTATACGATCCCCTACTCAGCGTGTGGTTTTGGTAGGGTTGGTGCATCGTCGGTTCGATCCCCTACATCGTGAGTTATACAAGATAGGGTTCCAGTATCTTTCTGACCACCTTTACGCGGGCGACGATCCTCTATCTGAGTGATGTGTTTCTGTCGAGTTCCAGATCGAGTTGTGGTATTGTCCAGCGGATCCTAGGAGTGATCCCCTATCTGTGAGATCTACGAATGCCATATCAGGTTGCGGTATCCCCCAACAGACCCTGGGAGTGATCCCCTATCTATGAGATCTTCGTATACCAGTGTGGGTTATGGTATCCCCTAGCGGACCCTAGGAGAGATCCCATATTCGAGGAGTTTGGTGTTTTTGATGTTTCAACGTGTCTTTCCTCAATGACGGTATCAGACGAGTGTGATCTCTCAGATGAGCGTCTGAGATATTTGTGTGGGACCCGATGGAGTGTATCTCTCAGAAGGGTGTCATCTGGGATGACAGTGAACGTGGAGTGTGTTCTCCTGGTTGTGAACCGTTGATGGTGGTGAGGTCAGTACCTCATGTGGCTTGGTGCGTGAGATGAGTATATCTGGATTGTTCAAGGTGTATGTATGGGAATACACCTGTGTTGAGCTGACTAGTTGTGTTTAGCCAAGGATGGTCACGAGATGGAGTTTCTCTCTCATCTGGGTTCCCTATATCTGGGATGAGCGGACTGTTTCCTTTCATTTTCTCTCTTTTGTTTTGGGTTTTTGGGGTGCCTACTGAGTATTTTTATACTCACCCCTACACGGGCTTTGCCCGCACATGTTTGTGTCTTGTGTAGACCACATGCCTTTCGACGGAGTCCCAGGAGGACCCGGAGCAGGTGGAGCTTAGTGAGCGGGTTTGACTGGGGTGTTTACCGGAGATGTGCCGAGGATTTTACCGACAAGTGTTTTGGCAGTGTTTTCCCTCCTACTGAGCAGGTTGGACACTTTGTCATTTTCTTTTGGTGGGCCCTATTTTTCCCTTATGTACTTTTGCTGTACTCTGGTTTAGGATAGTTGTATGCATGAATTTTCTTTCCAGTTTTTATATATCTCTACACTGTTTCATGGAGGTGTATGTGGGTGCATGTGTACAGGTACCTTGGGCTAATGCCACCCATGTGTGTGATAGCCTACTCGGCACTAGACGCCAACCCCTGGCCTATTAGAGGCGGTCTTGGGGTGTCACAGTTCGATCCCCATTGGGTCGGGTCGTGACAATCTGAGTATTGTGATAAAGATCTTGTGAAAGGATAAGATTTATGAAATGTACAAAAAATGTGTCTTTTGGTTGAAGGAAGTCTCAATATTGGGGAATATCATCACAAAAAATGGAATATTTTTGGATCCTTCAAAGATAGAAGTAATTGAAGGGTTTTTGAGGCTAACATCTCTGAAAAATGTCCATAGTTTCCTTGGATTATCTAGGTACTATTGTCTATTTGTGAGAAATTTCACACAATTGTCAAACCCCCTAACCAAGATAACTAGGAATGGATTCAAGTTTTCTTAGAATGATGAATGTTAAGAGAGATTAAAGGAGTTGAATAAGAGGCTTATCGCTGCACTTGTTCTCATACTACCCACAAGTGGAGAGCTTTTCATGGTATTCATCTATGATTTGAAGAAGATATTGGGTTGTGTGTTAATAAAAAATGAAAAATTCATATCCTATACTTCAAGGTAGTTGAAAGTTCATGAATTGAACTACCCTACACATGATCTGGAGTTAGATGTATTGATCTTTTCTTTGAAAATATGGAATCATTATCTCATTGGAAAGAAGTGTGAAATATATACAGATCACAAAATCCTCAAGTATATAGTCACACAGAAAGAGATAAATATTCTCCAATAAATATGGTTAGAGTTGATTAAGGAATATGAATGATCAATTCAATACAATCATGTGAAAGAGAATAATGTGGAAGATGCTCTAAGTAGAAATACTTCAGTAATTTTATCATTGATGAGTATTGATAAGGATCCGATATTCTTAGACTTGAAGATGATGAAGATAGTAATCATAAAGAAAGGAATATCATAAATCCTTTCACAAATTATTTATCAACTATCTCTTGGAAAAGATAAAGGATTCTTAAAGGGATTATGTGTAAATTCAGAATAAAGTGGAAACTATAAGAAAATGGAAATCCTTAGAGTTTAGTGTTAATGAAGGAGTTGTGAGATTTCGGTCATGACTATGTGTACAATCAAATCCTGAGTTAAAGAAGGTACTGTTGAATGATGCACATAGTTTGACTTTCTCCATTCACCTAGGAATCAAAAATATGTATCAATATCTTTGAGAGAACTATTTGTGGGAAAATATAAAGAAGGATATTTCTGAATATACATCAAAGTTCCTGGTATGTCAGCAAGTTAAGTATGAAAGGAAGAAGTCTAAGGAGATGATTCAACCATTACCCATACAAACATGAAATTAAAAAAACATTACCATGGAATTTCTCACCAAACTTCTGAAGACATCCAGGTAAACAATACTATATGGATTATTGTGGATCAACTTACAAATATAAATCACTTTATTGCGATTTGAGAGGATATCTTGATCGATGAACTTTCAAAGATATACATCATAGAAGTGGTAAGGTTTCATGGTGTGCCACTATCGATTATATCTGATTGATATTAGAGATTCACCTACAAGTTCTATAAGATTCTTTAATATTATCTAAAAACTGAGTTGAACTTCAACATGGATTATCACCCTCAAACTGATGGCCAATATGAGCGGACAATTCAGACATTGGAAGATATGTTACGAGCATGTTCTATGGACTTTAAAATAGTATGGGACCAACATCTACCTATGGTCGAGTTCTCAAACAAAAATAGTTTCCAATAAAGTATCCAAATGCTCCCCTATAAAGAAATTTTATGAGAAAAGGTTTATAACACCTTCATATTGGGATGAAGTTGGGTAATAAAAACTACTAGGTCCTGAAATGGTCAAGGAAATGGTGGAAAAGGTTGAGGCCATTCAAAAACACATCAAGGATGATCAGAGTCAACATAAGAGCTATGATGACAATTTTTGATGAGACCTAGAGTATGATGTTGGGGACATGGTATTCCTCCACATATCTCCATGGAAGAAAGTGATAAGATTTGGGAAGAAGGGAAATATTAGTCCAAGACACATTGACCCCTTTGAGATCATTGATCACATCAGAGCGGTGACCTATCGACTTTCACTCCCACATAAACTATATCAGGTATATGATGTATTCCATGTATCCCTCTTGAGAAAGTACATACCAGATCCATCACATTAACTAAATCCAAAGGTGATACCATTGGAGAATGACCTTTCCTATAAGGAGTAGCTGGTGAAGATTATATATCATAGATACAAAGTTATAAGAAATAAGATAATGCACCTTGTCAAAGTGATATGGAGAAACCAAAATTTTGAAGAAGCGATGTGGGAACCAGAGTAGGTGATGAAATAGAGTTACCCTTATATTTTTTAGTGTGGGAAAATAAAATTTCGAGGTTGGAATTTCTTAAGGGGGAAAGATTATAATGACTAGAATTGTTATAAATAAAAGTTCCATTTTTATTTAATTAAATGTATTATTATGTAATATGGTTATAAAAAATAGATGCACTTATTTTTATTTATTATATGAAATTGGATTTAAAATACCATTAAGTATCTATAACATTGATAATATATCCTTTGAACAGTGATCACATGATTAGTATAAATATATGGTTTTAACAAATCCAATTGATATAGACAAAGGAAGTGATAACCTCAATCAGTAGCATCGTACCCCATAAAACCCATTTATTAGATCTTATAAGGGAGATAGAGTCACTGGGACTTTACCTTGACCAAGCCCAATCTAAGATATGAAAACTCAAACATGATAAAAACTTTTTACAGGATAAGTTCAAGATAATCAAGATCATGACCCAAACCATGTCCACCGAACCACCCCATGAAAGTATCACCGTCGCACACCTTAATATTAGGGAGTTTTCTGGTGTATTAAAGTGATATGTGTAAAGATTCTATAATTATGTGTATGTAAATTATTTTTTATAGAATGATGAATATATTTTCATCATATTATAGTTACTTTATAAATGATTTTTATTTCAATATAATAAAACAAAAATAGTATTTTTGGGTAATATTAAAATTCAATTACAAAATTTATTTTTTTAAGTTAATGGATTTTTAAAATAAATAATAATTTAATAAAATATTATTATTGAATAATTTTAATTAAATATAAATGATCATATAATTTTTATGAAGTCAAATGTAATTTTTATAAAGGATCAAAAACTGTTATTATCAAAAAACACAACATCTCATAATAAATACAAATTTTATTTTAAAAGTAAAAAATCACATATGTATAAAATTATTTAGATAAAATTATTTTTTTGGAATCATAATTTTTAAATTATCGAAGTGTTAATTTTTTATATTTAACTATGATTGTAAAATTTTTGGGTAAAAATTAGATACCGTATAAATATAATTTGTGTATTATGACATCATAATGAACCAAAAGTGATGTAATAAATAATATAAAGGGTATAAAGGAAAAAATACATATTTTACCTTTAAAATAAGGTGATTTTATGTTTATTTGATTAATTTTATAAATCCCTTATGAATCCTCCAAATCCATTAATATATTTTAATGTTTTAAAACCATTTCTTCAAGAGTATGACACACCACCACGTAAATAAGGGAATTATATTATTAAGTTCAGAACTTGGACTTATAAAATAAGGATAAAAAATCCTATTTAGAAGAAAACATGGGAAAAAAACATGACATGGTTAGTGGTTTTGGTTATTTTATTATGTAGATTCCAAAACCTAAATAATAAACAAATCCCCCTATTTTCCTATGTAAACCCACTAGTGATCCCATTTATCTTCACTAAAACTCATTGGATCACATCCATACTATTTCATACACTCTTTATATTCCTCCCAAGGATCCCCCAATCTCTTAATAATCCCCTAATAATCATTTTGAGTCACACACTCAAGTAAGGGTTCTTTTCCTTTCTCTACTTTATTCAAGTATCTTCTTTAGATTATATGTTTTTTATTCATTTCTTTATGATGGTATATGTTATTACATATAACCTACTATACAATTTATTACCAAATTATTATATACCCATTTATCTCTCATCAAAAAATTTTATGAATTTTTATGTGATGTCGTTATGCTGACAAAATTTTACCGTGATTTTTCATGCCAAAACAATTGTGTAGTGAATACCATACCCATTTCCTATCAAGGGTATTCATATTTATACACTTAAACCTATTTTAATTAGGAATTATATGTATTTATTCCATACTCTTTGATCATGGAATAAAATATTATGATGAATGAATCCATGTTGTATGATCTATGTGGCACACTTAAACATGAGAATGAAATGAAAGTGATGGGTGTGCCCAGAATTATATAGCGCTCCAATGCATTGGGTAGTGTTTAGTCTCATAAGATGTAATTTTAAATAAGTGAGTGAACCAGATTAATTTATGGGAATTTTCAAACCATGATGTCTTGGTGGTTTATCCTTGACCTATGTTTATGATGCAATGTTTTAAGATGTTGCCACATTTCCCTTGTTATGATTATAATGCTATATCATGTCTCATTATTCATATTTATGATTACTACTTTTTTTTATGCCCCATTGATATTACTATTGTCTAAAATGTATCACCTTATTCTATTTTTATCCCCTTACTTGTCTTTATAGCTCACCACTTTCTTATATTTGTCCTCAGTTTATCCCATGTAGTTTTAAAATCCATGGAATATTAGAAGCATGTTAAGGAAGTTTTCAATAATATTGTTGTATCCCATGTTCAAGATGTTATTCTATATATCTAATTCCCAAAGACACTAGAATTTTCAATATTTAGGTTTTTATTATGTGTACTTTTTAAGTAATAAATCATGAATTAAGGTGTAATAAAGAGCATGATTGTCATATTTTATGATCTTGTATAACACCTATGTATGGTGTTCATTATGCGATGGGTGGGACTAGAATTATATATACCTCCAATGAATTGGGTGAAGAATGATGTACCATGAGATAATAAGGATTGAAATGGGGAGTGAACCTAGTTTAGTAAGGGACTCTGTTCATACTGATAGTCTTGGGAGTGAACCTTAATTAAGGAAATGATGGAATGAGGAGTGAACCCAATCCACTATGATAACCCTGATTGTGAACCTTGACTAAGGAAATAATTTTCTATGATTATGTGTATAACAAAAACTTATTTTTAATTATTATGATATGTTCTCATGGATTATGATTGATTATTTATGATTACACACTCTTATGAATTATGTCTTTTATTATGATGAAGACTTATTCCATGATTCATGATTAACAATCTTTGACTGATTGTGTATGAATTTTGTTAGTTATAATAATGTTATCATAAACTTATGCATATATTATTATCAATTATGATCATTGATTGATATCACCTATGTTTAACCTTACTAAGCATCTAAGATCACACTTTCTTATGTTTTCTTTCCCTGGGTTATGAATAAAGGTTTTAAGTAGGGTGTGTCTAAGAAGAGTACTATGTGAGAAGAACTTTATAGAAGATGTTGAATATATTTCACTAAATAAGATGATTATGTATCTAGTCTCCAAATAAGCTAAACCTTCATGGTTATGGGGAATGTATTTTTATGATATTTATTGAATATTTATCTAAAAGTATTTAATATTTATGTATGAAATTCTTAGGTTTTCTTATAAATCAACCGAGGAAGTGTATGAAATCAATGCCAATTCACCTAAAGAGGAAATTGTACCCCATAATATGGTTTAAAAACTAATTGGATGTCTCTAATAGTGGGATACATCTTATTAAAGGTTCTCCCATAGGGTTTATTTTAAATTATATTTAATCATAAATAGGAAAAAAATCATCCTCTATGATGGTATAATTTTTAACGATTTTTTTTATAAGAGAAGTTTTTATAAGGCCCTCATTAGATCCATTGAAGTAGGAGAAACCCTTAAGGTAATGGATGAATTACATGTAGTTTAATGTGATGATCATTATATGGGAGCCAATCATACTCACCAATCCATGATACTTATATGATTTTATATTTCAATGATTCCAGACCATACAAAATTCATAAAGAAATTTCATGTGTGTTAAATTCATGCTAATTTCATATATCAAACCCTATAGTTATATAATAATACAAAATAATTCAGGCTATTTGGAACTTGGGGTATATATGTTTTGGGCCCATTCCCTCTAATGTTAGCTTGATTCTGCAAGTTCATCCTCATTTCCATCAATTTCATCTCTAAGTGGGCTAAAACAGTTCCCTAAAAGGAGGCCAAAACAAAGTCTTAGATTTTTTCATAAAATCCAATATCATCACTAGATTTGGAGTTCCTCATGACATCCTCATGGATAATTATATGAATTTTTATGTGTATTAGTTAAAAAGGATTGTCCAAAAAGTAAAATATTCAGTCTAACCACTACTCCTTCTATCACATAACTGCTAATGAATAGATAGATAAATTAAACAAGACTCTATCAAATATCCTATGAAAATGGTCAAAAAATATAAAATGAAATATCTAGACAAGATATTCAATGAATTTTGGGCCTATTATACCACTAAATTCACCCTAACAAAGGTGAATCTATACTCCCTAGTGTATAGTACAAATTTTTTTGGCTAATTAAAGTCCAAATAACCTTGAATAGAATAACCATTTATGACTAATTTACTAAATATTAATATTCGCCGATATAGTTTAATGCATTATAGAGTCTCGATTAAAGGATATTGAAATACATAAACCAAATCTAGGTTGAACAAAACTAAATGAACTAAGCATTTAATAAAATATTCTGACTCTGATAATTTGTTCAAGGAGAATTAGTTTTAGCTCTAAAGACACCGATAATCTCTCGGAGGAAGCCTCTGAAATTGGAATAAAAATAGGGGGGCTTACATTTTAAAAAATTTACACTAAAATAAATAATATTCATTGATTATAATAAAAATAGAGTGTTTCATTCCTTGTAACAATGATAAATTTATAAATAAATGATTAGAATAAATATAATCTAGACCATAAGGATCTTGTTGTAGGAATCTAAACATTATGATATAAAGTCATTGTCCCAGGACTCTAAATTACATTAAAAAAATTCATATTCATGTGACTATAAAATACATGATGCAAGGTCCTTATCATAATAATTTATAGAACATATCATAAGGTCCTTTACACATTACCTTAAGTTATACGATATAATATTTTTACCAAATTATCTCAAAACTATAATCTATATGGTTATTGTCTTATGAACCTTAAACTACATGACACCTTAACCTTACATCATGATAGTAAATTAAAAATCCCAAAAATATACCTATATATTATCCAAATATGAATTAAGGTCCTTCATAACATTTTTTCACATTCTTTTCCACCTTATTTCAACCACCTTGGTGTCCAGGATCCCACAAATTCATGTTGCATCTCATTAATCAGAACCTCACTAAGTCATAATCTAGAACTTCATATAACTTGATTCCCATTTCCACATGATTAATAGTGATATCCAAATCTCCTATATTGGGAAAGGTAGAAAATTTCCATCATCTTTAATGCCTCACTTAATATTATATGGTTTTTTATATTTCACATTAGTTTTTTGGAAATGACCCTAGCCTAGGATAAAACCATCTAATTTTAAAGAACTAAGTTCCACTTTATTCCTATTATCATAGTATATGTAAGGATTTATAGATCTCTTACCCTAAGACCAAACATGAATTTATTTATAATTATATTCCTCGTTCAATTCCAATGTCTAGAATTTCATCAATTCATATTGGCTCTTACTCTCTTGTACCCTCACTAGGAAACCTTATAATTTCTTCCCATTTTATTGTACATATGATCCAAATTTTTTGAGAGGGTTTTGAGGAACCTAATAATCATATATGTACCTTCCAATTCACGTTGGATATATTTTATTAGTTTGACACTAGGATATAGTTCCTCTTTTACATAACTACATATGGATTGATTCATGTTACCATATGAAATATAGTGATTCCCAACTAATCTATTATATACCCAAACATATAATTTCACCTCAATTAATTTCCCTATAATTTAAGCCACTCTAATACTAATTAATTCTGGATATGTTCTATAGACTGGAAAGATACCAAGATGTAGCTTCTTCTTTTATAGAATTAGGTGTGGCTTGATTCTTGTTACCAAAGGATATATAGTGACACCAAGATCTCCTATAATGATCTTAAACACTATTCCTTACTAGATTATATATCCTTCCTAACACCCCATGTTAATCCTACTTTAATATCCTGAGGCTAGTACATTCTGAATATGTTTGGACACTTCCCTTCCAAATACTATACATCAAATCTTGGTCATTTAAATTACTAAAAAATTCAAATGGCTATAAGTAATGAGAATATTCAATTTAAGGGACCCCCTTTTGTCATGATTATGGAACATGTGACACAAAAATGTCCCTAATATACCCATCTAATAAACTATATCTATAATTAGGGAAATTTTTTTATCATTACATACACCTATGACAGTATTACATCAGAAATTTTTATTAACATGTGGTTAGAGATCATACTAGGTATACCTATCCAATGGAACAATAGTGATCATTACATTAAAAAAATATTAGTGGTTTCCTTAACCTATCAATTATCATCGCATCATACCAAATTCAAATATAACTAGAAATGATTTACATAATCCCACACTCCTATGTTCAAATAATAATAAATAATTCAAGTTCTCATGGTTCAATTCAGTTTACAAGTTTCCAAAATTAAAAACATATATTTTAAAATATCCTATTATCTGGATACCCAACACTTTATTAATTCATGATTTAGGTTACTTGCACTAATATCTGATTCATCATTTGCATATGGTCATTTTTACTATATGGATGAGCATGCAACCTCCTCTTAGGTTAAACTCTATGACTGCAAACTAGGAATCATACTCTAGTAAACTATGCATGACTATAAGTTTTATACATTAGATCTTTATCCAAAATTAAAGGACTTAAAATGAAAAAGAAAGATTCATAAAAATTATCAAGCATAAAACCCATGAATAGTGACCAGAGAAAAATTCACATTTTTTATTGCTAATCTCAAAATTTTCATGTATTAGGAAAAAGTAAGAGGATAAAAGAAAAAGGAATAAATCTCATGAAACCAAAAATTAGCCTCATAAAGATTCCAACTATGACCACTAGGTCTATATATCTAGGAAAAATTTAGAGAAATATCCCATCAAGACTAATTTCAATCATTTTTTGACTATTCATTCACATCGTGTTTTTTATCATCACATTGGAAAAGTAAATCATTCCCATCCTGACTTGATATCGATGACCTTAAACTTTGAGTAACTCTCTGGGTTAAATTTGTATGAATATAAGACACTAACACCTCTTAGTCAGAGCTATATGGCCTTGAACATCATGTATAATTTTGTCTAAACTCTAAGACTATAAACTAAGAGATATAAATCAGTCAAAAACATATTACCTTAAATTATAATAGATGTAAAAATTATTAGTTTAAAACCCCAAAATGGGAGACATTAGAAAAATAAGAGTATTTTTCTACCAATCCAAAATCATTACAAAACTTAGGTAAAAATTAAGGTACATAGAATAAATAGACACAAATATCATTAAGAAAATACATGACCTCAATAAGAGTTAGGATATGATTTATATATCTATGGTTTATAGAAAAATTTAGTGTAGTTTATTACCTCTAATTATAATTTGTCTTGATGATCTAAAAATGATACAATAATATCATTTTGAGATAAAAAATCCTATCTTGAAAAAATGTTAATTTATATTAAAACACACTCTATGATATTTATTTACTTGAGAATATAAAACCTTTTTAGACCTAAATGATCCAACCTTAGCTAACGATGATGGAAAAAACACCCCATATATGATATTCTTATACTCATCTTAGTGCATATGTCCCAAAGTGAACCACTGCCATTATTTCTGTAAATATATTTTCATTTGATTATGGTGATGATGTAATCATACGTGACTATTAAATACTTATATAAAGGAATAAATCTATATTATTATTAAATTTTTGATTATTATCTAACATAAACACCTCATCTCATAGTGATGGTGTAAACACATATAACCCATCAATACCTATTTTAGTGCACATGTATGAAGGATATTAAAAATTTAAAACCTTATTTTCCCTGAACTTAGAATAATTAAGTCATAATTTACAAAAAAACTACATTTTCATCAAGTTTAGAAGAATTATTTTTCCCTTGGAATTATTCCTTATAAATCTTTACAAGAAATAAATCCCAAGTAACACTATGTTTCATTATTTCATCCAATCAAAGAAGCACACAAATTTATAGATTCATGATAAAATATAAATGATTCAAAAAATTAGAAAGAGAAAATATGGACAAGAAAAATCATCATTATAGAATTTATTTAATTGATCATTTTAAATTATCCTAAAATTGAAAGGAAGTATCAAACAATTGTTATATAATCACAAGAATATCATTATCGAAGTCTCTTTACTGGTGAAACTTTGTAATATCTAAAATCATCACCTCTTAAACCCTTATGGATGATTTATTTTTAGCCTGTTCTTCTATTAATTATTCCTTGAGGGAAGTTAGTTGGAGTTTGAGATGAGCTATTTTAGACTTATAATAGATATTTATTGTAGAGAAGAAAATACCCAATGGTCCCCTTATTCATGATGTTTTATGATCTTACTTTCCAAAGGCATAAGATTATTGGGAAATGGTCCAACAACGCTTAGGGAATCACATTGGTCAATAGTATGGGAGTTCTATCTCATCACACCCTTTTGGGGGGAATTATTTCATACTTTGTGACTCAATAAAAGATTTAAGAAATGTTTTTTAATCCATTATTAAAAACCAAATATGACATGGGCCTCTCTTCAATTTATAATAAATTATTTTCATATATGGAATTTAGAATCTTATGTATGTATATAAGATTATTCTTCAATAGAGACATATGTATCTATCTAAGGTTATCCATCGATGATACCCTTTTATTGATGAATTATATATTCTTGTGACTTTTATTATTATGATTATGGTTTTAAGCCAAAAAACATGGAACTTTTAAGTTTATCATTTTATAGTAAGATGAGATTTTTTCTTGACATCAGGATCAGGATCATGAGATGGGATTCTTATGTAACATTATTAAAGGAATCATAAACCACATAGTTTAGTGCTACTTAATGGGACACATCATAACTTTTAATGTCATGTTACAAGAACCAAACCGTGAAGTTTAATGTCATGTGGAGATCACATCTATGTGAAAGGTTCCTTTCCAAAATTTGGTATGGGACTTATGCCAAAGTGTCCTAGGGTACCTAGAAGGGATTTTGGATCCCAAGTTGGATATGGACCTACTGGGAATATGAAACATATAAAATTAGGGTGAATTTAGGGTTCTAGGTTTAGAAATCAAGGAGGATTACTACACATCCCATTTGGATGAGAATCAAATCCCATGTAATTAAAATTTGAGGGCACACACCTATGGAGTCCCTATGAAGGTTTGTCTTATAGAGGATATTTCCCTCTGATATAGTGATAACATGGTTGGAACTTATACCAAATATGAGGCCCTTATGGGTGAATATGGTCGAGGATTATAACTAGTATGAGGCCCTTCGAGTATCATGGGGGATGCATACCTTTTATATGGATAAATTTATTTAAGGACCCATTCCTACAGAGGCCCTCTGGAGGAAGGTGAGATGAGGATCAAGAAAAGGATTCTCTTCCAAGACATGAATATGATTGTGTGGATGTCATTATTTTTACTAACCTCTAATCCCACATAATTCATGATCGGTGTGAGAAACAATAGGAAATGTAAGATTTGAAAAACCATGCAATCTTCTCCATTCTATAGTGGATAGGGTTAGGACTATGGGAGAGAGAAAGGGCTTTTATGTGCCCATCTCCTCTCTTATTTTTGAAACCAGGGCAGACAAAATACAGAAGGGGTGTGTCATCCTAAAATAAATAATAGGAGATTAATACAAGAGGGATGAAATCTTACCATCTTCCAAGAGGATAGGAGGATAAGGAATTAACCCTCATTAAAGTGAAAAGCAATCATTACCCCCTCAAACTCTGAAACAAGAGGTTCATGGTCTTAGAGATGAGAAGGGGGGGGGGAATTCCTTAACCCTCGTGTATGAGACCAGGAGGTCCCTAGAACTTCCCTCAACATTGGGACCGTCATTACCATTGGAATGTATAATTGAAAATACTCCAAGGATACCACCTATAAGGGAATTTAAATTTAGGACCTCCATTACCATGAGAATGTATAATTGAGAGGACACACTGGTGTTCCTTATTCTCTGATCACACATATCCAGAGGATTTCAGAGAGGTCTTGTAATGGTACTTCTCAAATGTGGGATCTAAGTAAATAGATTCCCTACCATTGGTGGAATAAAAGAGGGATCAAAGGAGTATTATGAAGGTAAATCCTGGTATATTAGAAGTTGGATCATGTATATGAAGGTTGGGTGAGCTAGAGGGGTCTCACGCTAGGTAAACCTAGGAAATCTAGAAAGTGATTTGCAAAGTGTAGGCCTGCATGAGCTAGAGATAAATTATGGATTAAGGAAAACCAAGGAAACAACACTTGGTAGAGGCCTTTCTATTGCCTCCAAGGGTTTCCTCAGGTGTCCCTAGGGGGGGGGGTATCACATAGGACTTGAGTTTAGGTGGAGACATTCACACAAGTTCTTAACGATTAGGGGGAGTGGTTCCTCATGTTGGTGTTTTTTATTTCACATACTAGAGGGACCTTTATCCCACTATTTCTCTTAATTACCTATTTTATCAGGTTTTGGAGAACTACATGGATAGTCTTGAGATCTTAGATGAAGGAACAGGGTGAGCAGAACATCGAGGCATCTCTAGTTTTTTTTCATTTGAAATGAGGATCCCCATGACCATATTTATAGGAAATATTGGGACCCTGGGTGAATGAGGTTTTTAGTGTAGGTCCATCGTGAAATCCCACACATAGGTGTCATGTATAGGTGGGAATTCTCCTTATGGGCTGTGTATACTAGGCCTACATGAGCCACCTAGCGCATAGGATGGGTGCACACATGTTGACCTGGAAAAGTTCCTTGGTTCTCCTTGGTTCCCTTCACCTATTTATTATTTGAGGTATTTTCCATTGAATATTTTCATCTCTATGTGATAAAAAGAAGTTTCAACAAAATACATCCTCAATATTTGATCTGATCAGAAGAATAGGGTCTGATCCTGAGGTAAAGGGATGAAAAATACTAAGGACTGTGCAGGTTATCCATGAAGGTGGTCTGTGTAGGTCTTCCATAAAGGTATTCCACATAGTTCTACCACATCTATAAATAGGGCCATCCACCCAATGGTTATTTTATAAAATTTCTCTGTTATTATTATCCCATCATATAATCCATTCACACTGCTTTCCAAATAATATTCTCACACAAGCACTCAGTATAGCTACTTGAGTGATCGAGTTGTGTGAGATCACTTGGCCGAGTGACCTGCGCATCGTCACTTGGGTGAGGGACCTGCACATGGTCACTTGGGAGAGGGACCTACATGTGATCACTTGGGTGAGCGACCTGTGTGAGGTCACTTAGTCGAGTGACCTACGTATGGTCCTCTATTTTCCCCAAATTTCAGATTTTTTACAAAATACCTATTTCAACCTTAATAAAAATATCAATGTCTTCTTACAAGTTTCCAATGGCTGATCAAATGGATTCCCATGAACAAGATTATTCCCATGTTTCAAAGATACTTAAAACCATCAAACCATATTACTAAAACATGTGTGAATCCACCCTTCCAGACTTAGAAAATCATTTGAAGAAGTACCAGTGTGAGTAACCTTAGAGTGACTATCTTCCATTGTATAATCATGTACTTCTAAAATATGTTCTCATCCCGAATCCTGAGAATTATTTTCAAAAGTCCTAATTCATAGAATAAACTAATTTCCATACCTCTAAAGTATTCTCGAAGGTCATATTAATCAAGTAAGGAACAATTCCTACTACATGCATCGTGAAACACAACCTATGTGACCCAGACCTAAAGCCTCACACCTAATAATCAAACCCTCACTACTACCCATAAAAGTTTCATGATCCCAAAAATAGACCAATCAAAAGGTTGTAAAGAGGATTAAAACTGCCACTTTGGAGGGGGGGATCAATAATGAATAGATATGGGAATATAAGGTGTTCCAGACCTGTGCAGAATTTAAAAATAAGCTATGAAATGTTAGAATTTATGAGGCAGTTTGGGTGGCATAGACACATTTTTACAATAACCCAGAAACTATCCTCGAACTGTTGATTTAATAAATACCTAAGAAAAATACTTTCCATTTGATGCATGGTGAAGTTGAAATTAGTATCTGGGATGTCTATAAGATCTAAAGAACTCTTATTATTGGGGAGATGTATGATGAGTTCATTCCACCAAAGGTGACGTGGGATGAAGCTACAAGGATTCCAGCTTCATCCTAAAAGTCATTTAAGTTGTCTTAGAAGGTGTATAATAAGGATCCCTACCTAAGGGGTGATATATAATTAGGGGATTTGATGATGGTATTCTTGGAGTCACAAGGACATGGTTCCACCTTCCAACGCCCAACATGATGTTCTTCATTGGTGAATCAAATAATTCCAAGAATATTCTATCCCACCTTGAAGAAAGTATAGTATAATTGGTGGGTATATGAATTCAAGTTTGAGGTTACTAGGAGGAACCACATGGACGGAATCATTGAAATGAGGTTTATCACTTACCTAATTCCAATCTTTGAATCTAATGGTGGTGTGAGGCTGGGGGAATTTGTCATAGTGTCCAAATTAGAAGAAGGGAACCACATAGGGATGGATGCCCCTATTCTGGAAAATATCAACCAATGTTTACTAAATGTTTACACTGGGAATTCCCCATATCATATTTCAGGTCTATTTCAAGGGCTATGGGGGTGGATTGCAGTACACTTCAGATCTTATACCATGGTGAGTGGAGTTCAAGTTCATGAAGGTAGGTTTTTCCCATTCGTTCAGGCTATTTTTGGTATCCAACCTATATCTTTGAAGTATGGTGAAGCCTTGAAGAATTTGAACATAATATGAGAGTAAAAATTCTTCCCATATAGTGATCCATACATGGGAACATTTTTTTCAATGTTCAAGACAATGATGACTTGAGGATGTACATGATTGTGTTTAGAGACAACGTACTAGTGGCTCATATTAATTGCAAGATCAAATGTGATGACTATGCTCAATATCAATCTACCCACTATTTTAAGTGTCTAAAATATCCAAATTTATCTCCCCTACACACTTTTGGTTTTAGAATCATCTAATGGTGGCCCAAAATTTTTGGATCCTCATGGATTTGGAGGTATCCCAAGTGTCTATCAAACTACTACCATCGAGTGCATCAATCGGGCTAGAATCGGGTATGCCAATGCTTGGATTTCTTCCTACCCTCAAGTGGAGTTGAAAAAAAGTGTCCCTAGAGTCTAGGAAATAATTAATACTGGGTGTGGAATGCATGGTAGGAAGGTTCAACCTAAGGGTGATGATGCTGAATATCCAAATTCTTCAGAATGATCTCAAGTATGAACCACAGATCAAGTTGAGGCTAAAAATACCATATCTTCCAAGATGAGGCAGTCTAGTCATAAACACTGATAAGAGACTTAATCCTTTGCTATCTAGTCTCATATTAGAGTAGAGATACTTGAGAGGGATTGAAATTCAAAATATCCTGAGTCTTCCTCTCATCTGACCACATTATCATCAGAGTATGTGTGACCTTTGGAAATCCAATCTTGGTGGGGAATAACCCGAGACATCATAGATTTATGGGTGTTTCTCTAGGATGGAAGACATATCCCAGATGTTGGGTATATTCAAGATCCCTCCGATATTCACCATGACAACAATTTTACTAAGGTGGGGAAATATATTCAGAAGATGGAAATGTTGATATATTCCATTAATGATTGGGTCCTGGCTACAAAGAGGGTAACTGACATGTTGGAACAAGCTATTGATGAGGGAATATCTAGATGATATGATGACGAATGGGATGACTTCATTGACCCTAGTGAGGTATCTCTCTCTTTTCCCTTTCCTTTTCCCTCCATTACTCGTCATCATTATTTTTTAGGGGATTTATCTTGTAATTGGTATGAGAAGAAGGGGCCCAAATGGTGGAACTTTATTCACTAATATATTATCCAACAAGCACCCCTATCAGAGTGGGGGTTGAGTGTCCCAAATCCTTAGATATATCCTCAGGAAAAAGTATTAAGGATGAGGATATGGTGGGTTGGTATTCTAGACCACCATCTCATGTGACCATAATTAGGAGGACTAATACATGCCCCTTGATATCTCAGGGGAAGAAACAAAAGAGGGAAAAGAATTTATCCCAACATATATGCTACAATAAGTCTTTTTAATTTCATTTAATCTTACTATTCACTAAAAATACCCATTTTACCACAATTTATTTTTATAAGATCTTATTCACCATACTCCCTTTAGGGTTCTGATACTAATTCATCGAGGCTTAAGGGGAACATTTTGGATGAGGCACAAACTCATGATAATGAATCTATCTCTTTGATAGAAGAAGTTACATGAGATAAAGCCATGTATTCTCCCATTACTATATAGAGAGAGGAGGGTCATGGTAATTTCATATTCACATCATAATGTGTCATGTTCTTATTACTAACTTTGTTCCCTGCAATATTTCAGATCCGTTATATACGCTAGAGGAACCTGTAATAACCAACACCGACCCTATAACCATTCCAGAAGGGGTTGATAGGGATATTAGATGGTCTGATAAAGGTGTTGGTGATGATCTTGAATCTATAGGGTTTGATGAGATTGTTTCTATTGAAAGGTCAGTGGAAAAAATCAATGATGGAGACAATTTGGGTCTCGATCCATGCGTCTCAGATACCCCTACTGGTGAGGATTCTTTGAGATGTGAGGCATTAATAGAATTTGAGGATAGTTTGAAAAATATTAATATTCCCAACTCACTAGATGAGTTTAGGGACTTTTATAGGGAATTATACAAATGTTATTTTTCTCTTTCTTGTATATTCAAAGACAGTAAACCACCTTACATTTTATTTCTTACAATAGAGCTTGAATTGTAAATCTTTTTCCACATAAAACATTTCCAAGTAAATTCATGAACATGTTATACAAGTACATACTAATCCCATTGATGAGGGATTAATAGATAAGGAACCATGAAGTGGGGTATTATTAAGATCCCTCTATCCCAATTATGGGGAAAACTTAGGAGGATGTTACTTGTCAAGAGGTCCCTACTCAAAGCATTGAGACTGAGGATGTTAGGGATGCATCAATCCCAGTACTTGATCCACTAATGGGTGATCATTATTAACTATTTTGGTTGTTTCACTACCTTTTATATCTATTAACACCCTAATTCTAATGAAGGTTTCCATCTTATATCCAGTGTAATTGAATTAGGAAAAAAGGTTTGAGGGAGAATCTTCCATGCCAACTTAACCAACACCATAAGGCAAGGTTGATACTGTTTCATAGGGAGCCAAGTAGGGTGCCTCAATAACTATTCTAATTGAAGAATACATCTCTCCCTATGAAATAGGTTATGAGTTAAACATGGAGACACATGACACCCATCACACCACACACCATATTGTCTAGAGAGACATCAGTAAAATAGTCTCAGAGATGCATCTTGAAGACCTTCCATCATGACTTCACTATCTACCAATCATGTTTTCCATTTGAGGTTATAATGGGTCTGATTAATAAATGATCTATTATGTTGTGCAGTTGATCATTCAGAAATGGTAAGAGGAGAAAAGGTTGCAGTCAACTGTGGTTAATCTAGTTGGATAGTTTATTGATCTCAAGGTCACTATATCCTAGGTGGAGTTGAGCCATGCTAAGGAGGTGGAGGAGTATCATTTCCTCCTTGATGAGAAATCTGTCCAAATGTATGTATTCAAGAAGAACTAAATGTTGTAAAGGAAGAGATAATCCAAATTCACTATTCCTTGAAGAGGGTATCAACACAAGTTAGGGATGCTGTTGCTATAGATATAGAGAAACTCCACCACACTGAAGAGGTCATCTCCACACAACTTTCTAGGTTTCAAAAATCTGTAGAGAATACTTGAGACATAATCTAATATATCAAGGCCTATATTGAGGAACAACTAAAAACATTGGTGGATATAATCCTCTATAGTGAAGTTCCTGTTCATTTTAACACATGAATGAAAAGTTTTTTTTGGTTCCTTTATCATCTATTTCTATGTTCATGTCCTCATTTTAATCATAATAAAACACTAAGAATGACTCATTGGATTTAATGAAATTGTGTTAATGTGTTAAAATTACAAATATAAGGATGAGAGAAATCTAATTTTTTCCTAAGTCTTTTGAACTAGTGAAGATAGTTCAAATTTTTCTAGGGTCATATGATAGACCATAAAAATTTTGTGTCTTTTGTGTCATCACCCTAATTTTTTAATAAGACAAAATGAATAAGAATTAGTGGGTGAGACCTGGATTTTTCTTAGGCCCCCTTTGTGGGTTTTCAACCTAACAATTTTAATTCCCCATTCTTTTCATTTCTCAATTTTTTTAAAACCATGCAGTGTAAAATTCTAGCGAGTTGAGACTCGACTTTCACTGAGGGTGCGCTTTTGTTGGTTTTCAACCTGATGAGTACCATGTCTCTTTTGGTGGAGAATTTAGAGTCTTTTAATCCAGACTAATGTTACTAGTATTTTAGGTTGAACAACTTTGACCATGATATATATAATGATTACCCAAGTAGGTATTTCAGCCAAGAATGTTTAGATATTCTTAAAATACCCAAAAAAAAAATTAAGGCTTGATTATGTGATTTATGGATCTAAAACATGATATGAGAAAATTATACAAGGAATGACCACATACTATGTTCAAACAATGATTTCCATCATGATAGTGTTGTTTGAGCTTACGAAGACAGAATACGTCTCTCCTGAGGATGAATGTGCCTATGGTTGATAGACATTTTTTGTGGGATAATTATGCAAATACATACTAGGGTGTATCAATGCATAGTCAAAATAGATGTATTCTCAGAAATATGAGATTCTATTACCAATGGCCTGGGATTTTATGAATATCTAGATTTATGAAGACCATGGAGAGAGGTTTGTGAAGGGAATGTGTCTAAGAATGAAGGGAGTATCTTAGTTGGAACTGAACATGAATGGGAAACCACCCCTACCCACATTTGGTTTGTGTAAAAGAGGATAATTCCATGTCAATAATAATCCTCCAAAGGTGGGGTCCTAGGAGAAGTCCAGAACCTCCTTCCCAAATCAGAGCTATGTCTATGAATAGAGGAATATTAATTCTCTGGTTGCTATGGAAGATGATCCTAGAATGGAGGATTTAGTAATAACTACATGTCTTGATGAATGAGCATCAATTTGTACACAGTTCTTTGGGATGATCTGGTGGATGGCCAACATCATGAAGAAATGATCCTCCTTGAAAAGGGTTGAAGCATCATGCAATTTAATTTCATGAAACTAGGACATGGAATTTATAGTTTAATGTATTACAAAAAGGATTCTGAGTTCTACAATTTAAGGTCTCTTAGCTTTGACCAAAATATTAACAATTTTCCATTTCATGGTAATCTATCCAAGAATCCTTCGTCAGATTCAAGAATGAAGGGGGAAGATTATAAGTTGTAATCTAGGGGATTCTAGATCCTAAGAGTGATATGGGACAAGTAGGAAAGTAATGACTATGGACCATGTTCGATAAGAGTTTTCTGCATAATATTGTTTGGGGATTACAGAGATAAAAGATGTCTATCCTGAGGATGAACGTGCCTCTAGTTAATAGGCCCTTTTTGTGGGAGACATATGCAAAGAAATATTGTGGCGTATCAATGCACAGTCTAACAATGAAATCCTCAAACTTATAGTCCCTTTGGTGGGTGACTTATGCAAAAAAATAGGGCGTATCAATGAATAGTAAAAAAGGTGCTCTTAGGAATCTAACATTCTATTACCAATGGACTAAGAAATATTATGTAGATTCATATTTCCATGGATTAAAAGTTTTATTTTTAGAAATAAAGTGACTAAATATGGAAGGATCATTTCCTATCAAAATTACCCAAGAATGGGGACAAATATTTTACCTATGCAGGTCTCACCCATACATAGGAAAGGGAATTTTTTTATTGTGGATGGATCAAGGATTAGAGATCTAGGCATCACTATATATCTCATCAATGTGATAATAAAGACACATGTAGTTCTTGGAGATATTCCCCAAAATTATTGAATTCTTTCATGGATAATGGGATTTTTTTTGAATACGGGATAACAAGTAGGGTGAAAACCCCTACCAGACCCTCCTATGTAGATCTAGATCATACCTTGGAGTGTGAGGGAATTTCCCATTGGACTAGGATATATTATCTAGGAATCACTAAGTATATTGAAAAAGTGATAATCAAGACACATGTGGTTCTTGAATTTACTCCATGGAAGAGATTTTAATCATGCATTTTTACATCATGAGGTGAGGACGTCTAGTGTCCCTTTTAAGGCCTTGAATCCAGGTCCATGTTAATCCTGACATGAACTAATATGCCTTGATCATGTGGGAAAAACTTTAAAAAAACTCTTAATTCCACATGATCTATTCTCAGTGTGATAATCATGGAGTGATAATAGTTTCTTCCACCACATAAAGGAGATTAAAAGGAAGGAAAATGGAATTTTGAAATTTTAGTGGCTGGACCAGGATATAGGGTCTGTGAATCACTACATATCTCATCAATGTTGAAATCAATATGGATGTAGTTTTATGATTTTAACACTTAATAAGAGTGACATTAACCATATAGTTTAGCGTCATATGGTAAGGATGAAGGTTACCCGATGTGAAAAAGAAGGCATAAAGCCCCATAAATGCTATTAAGGCATTATAGAAATCATCTCTTAAGATGAATAACACATTTATGATACGAGGCTTCCTGAGATATTTGGCTAGGGAATCCAATGCTTGTTTCACAAGGTAAGACTACATTTTAATGTCATGTGCTGAAATATTGTTTTATAGTTTAACATCATGTGACTAGGATAACATGGTGTCCTATATTTTTAGGTCATACAACAAGGACCATATGTTATGGAAACAATGAGTAATATGAGGATTACCAAGCCAAGTATGTCCCAACACACTTCAGATGTGAATAAGGAAATTTTTAAACCATTATCTTGTGGGTTCTCAGATCAATAGTTTTGATAAGGGACAAAAACAAAAGTAATTAACACAAACCATGTATAAAAAATTGATTTACATCTCTATATTTTCAAGGCTTATAGATATATAAGAGGCCCTCTCTGGAATGAATGAGCCTTTTTTTGATAATCCCTTTTGTGGGTGACTCAAGAAAATCCAAATTGGTGCGTATTAATGTATATTAAAAAAAGGCGTCCTTAGTAATTTGATGTTTTATTACTGATTGTCAGAGAAAGTTTAAGGGGATTTAAAATTTCCCAGGACAAGGAGTATTATGTGTGGAAGGAATATTTTTGAGAACAAAGGAATCATTTGGACCATCATTTTCCATGGGGTATGGAGTTCCCTGTATGATTTTTTTGTTTATATGTTGGATAGGGATATTTATGTTCCCATGATGGGATCTGGAGTTTGGTAACCTAAATTAAGGTCAAATACATAGATCTATATTTTTATGTAGGAGAGGGGGGATTTTTTTTATTCATGTATGGGCCTAGGGAATAGGGTTTGGATATCACTACATATCCCATTTGAGGGGAGAATCAATCCACACATAGTTCTCATATGAAATCTCCCTATACAGTTCTAAACCATACATAGGTATTGGGACATTTTAATTTTATTGTTGGACCTAGGATTAGAGATCCTAGAATCACTATGTATCCTATGATGGTAGGAATCAATCCACACGTAGTTCTTGAATGGGTGTGTAGTGGGAGACCAACACTAAGGATTGTGATTCCGCTCAATCACGAACCAAAATGTTACACAGTTTTATGACATGTAACAAGAACATGAACCATGTAGTTTTACCTTATGCAGAAAGAAAATTTTCATATAGTTTACTATCTTGTGACTAGGATGTTATGCTATATAGTTTAGAGTCTTACAACTTGGACTATGCTATCTCTTAGTTTTGGGTTATATGTATGGGACCATTTGATATTATTTTAATGTCATTCATACAGGACTATATTGCTATGTAGTTTAACATCATGCAATAAATATGATAGGGAAACCAATCAGTTTATCATTATATGGCCGTTATGAAGGTGTTGTGTATCTTATCATCTTGCAATGTGGATGATGTGGTGTCTTTATCAATAATAGTATTACTTGAGGAATATTGCATTGGTAGGGGTCGTAATAATCTATCCATCCATCAATATTAGGAAATAAGACCTGTTAGAGTGGAACTTATATATGGAATAATGTACCTCCAACTTTGGATTGAGATTTTTAGGTTTATTCCATGGTATCATCAGAGTCCTGAGGACTAGCACCAGTTCTTCATAGAGGAACAATCTGAGGTGGACCTTCTTGTTGAAGGCTCATTCTATCCTATTTTGACAGAACTCTAAATAATAAAAGGTATATAGTCTTTTCTCATCAAGTTTCTCCATTTCATCTATATTTTTTGGGATTTTGCATCTGTGGATAATTGATCGCAGATGGAAACTTTGACCAAAGAAAATTAGACCTCAATGGGTAAGAATTATTTCATCCTGTATACAAGTGAATATGGGGTAACCCATGTGGTAGTGTAGGTTGTATTCCTATAGTCCCAAAAGGAATGTAAGAATTTGTAAGGCCAAGAATTTTTATCTTTATCCACCATTTCTAGAGTATATTTTATAGGGTCTTGTTGAAGGTCTCTATCCTTTCATTAGTCATTTCATAATAGTGAGATGAATGGTTAGACTTGATATTATACTCCTGATATAACTTCTCAAACTTAGTATAATATAAATTAGTTCAATTTTAAATTAGTATTTTATTAGGGACACAAAATCTATTAATTATGTTTGATTTCATGAATTTGACAATGCTTTTGGCCCCAAATTCTTTGAGGGGTATTGCTTTATCCCATTTGGACAAGAAGTTGGTAACAGTTAAGATATATTTGAACTGCTTGGCCGTAGCTAGATGATAAAAACCTACAAAATCCATTCCCCATATATAAAATGGTTTTTATTATTTGGATATATGTAGAAAATATGAGGGTCGATGGATGAAGTTAGAATACATTTGACAGGAAGGAAACTTCTTTGTGAATTTTGTGAAATCCTGCTTCATTGAAGGCCAGAAGTACCCAAGCCTTTGGATTTGATGGTAAATCCTAAAACCATACTGTTGGGAACCACATATTCCTATATATACTTTTGTTATAAAATAATTAGTCTCTTCTTTATCAATTCACCTAATAATGACCCCATGAAAGCATCATTAATAGAGAACTTTTTGGTGATTTGATCAATCATAAAGAGTAAATTTGGTCACTCATTGTCATGTTTTATCTTTTCTGGATCTTTCCAATGATATCACTCCATTTTAGAGGTATTTCAAAATGGGTATCATCCAAATAGTTGTAAGCCCATCTAGTTTTGGGATGGAATTAACCTTATTGATTTCTCCCATGATAACATGAACAAAAGGAGAGACCATTCAATGATACATAATATTGATGACTGTTTCATCCTGATAAAAATCTTCCAAATCCATGGATACATTCACCAATGCATCAGTATGGTCATGCTATGATCATGGGATGCGATTCAATGTCATCTCTAAGGGAAACTTTTCAATTATCCCATATACATGGTCAAGCAGGTGGATTTAGTCCTCCTTTCTGATGGAGTAATCAACATTGATCTAATTTATTACCAAATCTGAATCACCTTTAACCTTTGAGTGGTCCAATATAATTTGAAGTTCCAATTCTAACCCTGAAATGATGATTTGATACCATATATCATTATTTTTAAACCCTTATAAAATAGGAATGAGTAAGGAAAAAATATCTTTGCTAGAGAGATGAGGATAACTCCCAACCTGACTTTTTTTGAGCTTGGAGTCTTCCATTTTATTCCCAGTTGGTCTTATAGATCTACTGTTTAAATACATCTCCAACATCCAGAGGGTGTCTTGAATAGATAATATATCCTCATCGTGAAACTCGATATTCAACAAAATTTTTTCTATAGATGGATGTTCTATAAGGAAATCTACCAATGCTTGTACTTTTATAGATTTCTGAGGCATGAATTGAATGTTGAACTATTGCGAGATCACCACCCACCATTCCAAACATCCAGTAAACATAGGATGAATGAGGATGTATTTGAGTGGGTTTTTATGAGAGAACAAATGGACATTATGGTGCTATAGGTAGTACCTTATCTTCTGAACCATGAATATTAACACAAAATATCTTTTCTTGATATTCGAATAATGAGTGTTTGTGTCAAGCATGGTTTGACTGAGATAATAAAGGATGTTTTCATTCTCAGTGTCATTATTTTGTGTGAAAAAAAAATCTAGTGATCATTCCATGTATTTTAGATATATAATTATTTTATTTCCCTTAATTAGAGGCATTATCACTGATGGGATCATGAGATATTTCTTGAGACTTCCAAATGCTTCTTGACTATCATCGGTCCACTAATATGAAACCCCCTTCTTTATAAAACTTTTCAAGGGAAACCAATTTATTGTGAGGTTTGATATAAAGCACCAAATGTAGGATAAATATCCCTATAATCCACTCAAATCATTGAGGTTTTGAGGAGTTGAAATATTGAGTATAGCCTTTGTCTTATTGGGATCAATTTAGATGCCAAAATCATGTATGATGAAGCTAAAAAATTTTCTTGAGGAAATTACAAAGGATAACTTAAATGGGTTCATCTTTAGGCTATGCTATCACAGTTTGTTAGGAATTTTCTCAATATTATCCAAGTGGTCAAAACAATGTTGACACATTACCACCAGATCATTGATGTAACATTCTAAAAATATCCCCATGAAAGGTTTGAAGATGCGATGCATGGAATGTTGATATGTAGCACCAACATTCTTCAATACAAAGGGAATTACCCGATAGAAGAATACTTATTAGAGGACTTAAAGGTAGTGGAATATTTATATTCTTAGAAAATTCAGATTTTATTATACCATGAATATCCATCCATGAAGGAAAAGGCCTGATATCCATATATTGCATCAACCAGAATCTTTATGATTGGGACTAAGAAATCATCTGTTGGGCGGTGATGGTTGAGATCTTTAAAGTCAATAAAGAACCTAATTTTCTAATCACTCTTCTTTGATAGGATTATGCTGGATATACATTTAAGATACCAGACTTACTGAATAAAATTTGATCTAATAATATTTTTATATTCAACATAAATTTTGGCGGCGCGAGCTGGGTGTGTCATTCTGACTTCCTGTTTGTCTTTTTAGTGGTTTTATAGAAAGCCTAAGTGGTGAGTGGACACCTTAGGATTGAGGCCTGGAATTTATATGTAATTCCATTCAAAAAAAATCCCAATTATTCTTCATAAAATAGGTATATACCTTTTCTATTCAAAATAAATGGCTACATTTATCAATGTGGTCCATGGGTAATCCTTTGTACCCAGGTTAATTTTTCTAAGTTCATAAATTATAGTAAATACACCTTCCTCGAATGTTAAAGGGGAATAACTAAGGTCTTTTTCTTTCTCCTCTTAATAATATTCATCTTCTTATTCTACCTTAATATTAGGGGAAGAAGGTAATGAAGTAAGCTCTCCATATTTAAGATAGGATTCGATATTTTGACATCAGGTTGGTGAAGTCACTTTCTATGTCCTAGATGATGATGTGGGGTCACTTTGAAGTTTTGGAAAGGTTAGAGTGAAAGATAGATAGGAAGTATATTCATCATATCTTAGTGAAATGGTAACCTCCTCTAACCCAAAAAGTCAGGAAAGGATCTGATGAAGCTCATGGGATAGAGTGAGGGAATTTTCATTTGAGATTATACCACTATCTAGAGATTCAATGACATCTTCAGTGTTTTCAGGCTTAGTTATAATGACCAATATCATGAATGTTGTTGAATATGTTCCCAAATTTTATCCAATTCCTTCGATATGACAGATGGAAAACAAATATTCTTCAGTAAGTTGTTTGAAAGGATTGATTGGGGTTATTTCTGTACCATTTGAGGTAGTGACTCGAGTGATGCTATAAGTCAGGGGATATTTCAATTCCCTATGATACAATCTCATGTCGATATAATGAGTTTTTCAGGATTTCAATGGGGATTTATCACCATGAAATATCCCAATTTGACCATTAATGTAATATTTAAGGCATTGAAGGTATGATGGGGGATTTATGCATGATTATGAAACCATGAGATTCCTCGCAGTATGTTGAAAGCCATATATTTCTAAACAACCAGAAATTATAAGTCGAAGACAAGATCCCCAAACTAGGCCTTGAGATTGATCTTTCTAAGAGATTTTTGTTTTCTTTGTTCATAACCCTGAATCATTAGAGTAGAAGGAGACAAGTGACCTTTTCTATAACCCAGTCAAAAAAGTGTTTGAAACTGAATGAATTTGACTCCTGATCCATTATTAATGAAATCACATTGGATACGAACATCATTTATCCTGCCAGACACGTACAAGGTTCTAATGTGCCTATCAATGAAAACACCTTATCCTTGATCCATGAAAGAGATGATCGTGTTAAATTTAGTGAATTAGATCTCTTCATAATAAATTTCAGTAGAAACAACTTTAGATTAAAATTTTTGAGGTCTTAGCAAAGCCTATATGAGCACTTCTTGGAGGTCATTTGATATACTTAGAGTATCCAGGATTGACAACTTTTCTGAAACCAAGGATAATTTCTTCCTAATTTCATATTTTTGAGATAAAGGTTTGTAGTTCCCAGCATAAAGCTTCTATTTTTTAAGCTATTTAGGAACTGTAATGCTTGATGTAGGAAAATATTCCCTTAGAACATGATTTAAAGGATCTCCTGTCCTTGGTGGGTTAGGTCGACTTGGCCTGCCTGTTTGTTGAGGCTGATTTTTCTAAGGAATCCCCTCTAGTTGATCTTTAAGGATGATTGGGTTAGGAAAAGTCTTCAAATATGTAGGGTAACTATCATTCCCCTACTGAACTTGCTGGAGGGATCTTCTAAGAGTTTGGGCCACATAGATGGTCTGAGTGGGGATGTGGCCTAAGTATTGATTTCTACTAGGACCGCATCCTCCCCTATATCCTCATACCTTGTAGCCTCTTCCCTTAATTCCCAAATCAGGTGCATGGATATGAGGTTCATAACCATACTCATCATTAGATAAGGGATCCATTAAGTGAATTAAATAAATAGAACCAAATATCAATTTTTATTATGAGGAGGATTCTATCTTGTGGGTCAACTCTTATGGCACCGTTTGGTAGGGAGCCACCCATTGTACCTTTTATAAGGTTAGCACCCATGCTTATGGGTCTTAAGGTATGAAATATGATAGAGTCAAATCCAAATTTTTCCTTGGTATAGGTTTATATTCCTATGTTTATTTTCCACCCTTCCATCTATTTCATTTCTTATAAGAATGAATTTTAGAGGAATGTGGTGCCCACAGAGTTGGATTTTCCATAGTGGAAGTGGCTAGAGAATAATTCGTTTTTTATTAATTCTTTGAGGATTTCATGATTCTGGTTGACTGTATTTTGATTTATCCAATCACTAAACTTCTGTTCACCTTTTTTTGTAACCTCTTTTCAATCACTCTCTTCCTCTAAATTGGTGGTAGGAACACGTGCTACTTACACGAGTGGTTTTTACAACTTCAATTTCCCATAATCTAACATTTTTTGTAGGATATATTTAAAAAAAAATAATTCCTGGATAAGTTTCCCCAATGTTCAGTGGAAGAGTCAATTGTTTAGGATATCTTTGAGACTAGCCTGATTGGGCATCTTGGGATTTGAAAACTTTAGCTTGTTGTTCTCCAAATCCACAATGAAGTATCCAAGGATTTGGTTATCTCTGAAAGAATAAATTTTTTTCTTTATTTCATAAAAATGGTTTCTATTATACTTCCTTCACTCATCTTTATGAGGTGGGAATTTTTTCTGACGCTCGAGAGGGGGTGCCACACAATATGGTGCAGGCTTTGGAGGTGGAGATGGTGCATGGGCTGGCTTAAGCATGACTGTTGCAACCTCTAGCGTCCCTATTATCTTTCTTTGAGATGATGGAATTACTTGGGGCTTGAAATTAGTTTAAGGAATGGAATATTCTAATATTTTAATAACTATGATGATATCCTGAATCCCTCTTATATATTTTATAAGGATGGGTTGTGTGCACAACTATTTATAGAGATTATCTATACAAAAAGAAAAAAAATATTCATGGGAAAGATGTAGGTTTAGGGAGTTAGTCAAAACCTTCTAATATGTAATAAAATCTAAGAGACTCACATTATCACTCTATTTACAATTTTAGAGTTCAAGGACCATCATCTTCTATATCATTGAGATGAATTGAAAGAGAAACTTTCAATATAGATCTTCTAATCCCACAATTTTCTGAGATATTAAATTGGTGAACCATACAAAGGCTGGACCTTATAGTGTTTTCATAAATCACATGAGTTTCACTACTTCTTTTTTCATAGGGGTACCCATCATGGGGTCATAATGGGTCATGAAATGCATTAAATGCTACTCCAGATCCACTAATCAACTAAAAATTAGAAATATAGGGTTCCCAAAATTTGGTGGGGGAAGGGTCAAATCAACCCATTTAGGGTAAGGAATCATTTAAATATATATTAGTGCATGAAATTATTCTATATCTTCTAGTAGATCCATCAATGAATCAATGATGTTGATAAGTCCTTGAGGGAAATCAGGTTGAATAGGGGCTTGAGAAGGGCCAACAATAGGTAGAACCATATATGGTGGCTCTGTCCATACCCATGGTGGGTAGCCTACAAGGGATGGTCCATGAGGATGCATCTGATATGACCTTGGTTGTGTGACTAAGGGAGGAAAATCTTTATATTGTGTTTCTATGGGGTACAAGTATATTGGTTGTTGGTACCCCACATTGATCATATGTTCCAGATCCATTTCAATCACTAGAAAAAACCTATTTATTAAGGTGATTTAGCTGGGAGAATTGATTGAGGCTCCACCTATAGGAAATATCTAGTAAAAATGTTTCCTCAGAGTATCTCTGAATTAAGTTTTCTCAACTCTTTCATCTCTTCATACTACTAAGAAAATATTTCCTCAATTGTGAGTGGTTGAACCTATTTCAGAGTTTAGTTGAATGAAACCTTGAATTTACCCTTTTATTTGTTGGATACTCATCAAGGAGGTAGTAGTGGAGTAGTCAAGGGAATCCACATATTCATAGAAGGCCTATGGTTTCAAGTATGCACACATTCTTCAATCATTTCAGTGTGTACTATATTGTGAACAAAAAATTCCTCTACCTAATACTCTATGTCGATCTTTTGTTCTGTAAAATCTTTAGGAGTGGTATTAATGATGTTTACTGATGCATAATTCATTATAGACATTTTATAATCCTCCTTGAGAGACTTTGCTTATGACCACAATGAGTGTCCATCCTCTGGTTCACTAGCCCCTTGGGATCATCTAATGAATGGTGACATTAAGGGAATCTTTAGAAAGTTTATTATGTGTTTTCCTAGTGAGGACACCAGATCATGAGATGGAATGAATTGGGAGGATCCATATTTTAGTGCTTCCCTTAATCAAGAGAATACTAACTTCTATTTAGGAGGAAGACATTTCAGTAGAAAATCCCCCAACCCTATGGGCTAGGGCTGATCCCATTACCTTTACACAACCTTTTGATCCTAGTTTGTCAACCTAGAAGGTTGTGTTAAAAAAGACCCTAGACCTATGGACTGTTTCTTCTCCTGGATTTCCATGGATACTTTAACTGCAACTTCTTTATTGATTTCACGAAGACATTTTCGAACATGGGTTGGGTGTATTGTATGATTTTCATATGATCCACCTTCTTCCAAATATATTGATTATGCTTAACAATTTTCCTCCCTTAGGCAGGAATATTACTCAATATTTCTACATGTTTGATGCATGGGTTTTTCAATGGCTATCTCTCTTCTGGCCTGATGTTTTTCAGAGTTAGCTGGGGCATATTTTTACTGGGAAAACTATTTATTATGAATATAGCCTATTTCATGAATCTATCCTAAGACTATGAAATTTCATGATGTTACATTTGATGGGATTTTATAATTAGGGAGTGCAGTGAAATGAAAAAACCCCATTTTATCCCCATACTCTGATATTAACACTAGACGGGGCATCTGTGATTAGTTGTTGCAATTATTTTAATGCATTAAAACATGCACATTGAAGGGATCCTTTTTGTTTTCCCAATTTTAGGTTCCATGTGGCTAGGAGGGCCACTAAGTCAATTTTATGGTGTATACATTTTATTAAATTAGAATGGATTGAATATTCAATGTACAAAAATACTTTTTTATTTAAGTTATGAAGAGTGTTCCATACATTTAGGCCACTGTCATGTGGTGGTGGATTTCTCGGATTTTTTTGGCAATGATGATTCTCTTAAAGTGGAGTCTCAAGCCTTACTCACCGGTTTGATCCTTTGTAAATGAAGGGAAATTTAAATCCAAGAGGTGGAGGTTGACTCGCTTATCATAATCAAGGCCTTTTCCGGCAAAGGCTCAATCCCTTGGAGCATTGAGTACTCAATTAGAAGATGCAAGCTTCTTTTGGATAGTCACACATCCATCATCCACACATGGAGGGAGGGGAATATGGTGGCTGATTGTCTGGAAGCTAAAGCTATGGTGAATGATAACTTGTTAGTTTTTTCAGGTCTTGTTTCATTTCCATCTGATGGCTCTATTTTTTTGCGGTCTGATGCCCTTGGACTGCACTATTTTTGCCCCCCTTAGTCCCCCCTTTTCACCCTTGCACTTTTTTCTATTTTTCTGCACTATTTTTGTTAGTTTTCTGCTTGTCTTTCTAGTCCCTCATTATTAATAAAATAAAACTTTTTGGTTAACTATGGAATGATATATTGGGGAGTGGATAAAGTAGATAACATGACTGGTATGTCATCTTTAGAATACTATCTCTACATATTTAACATGTATTATTCATTTTTTCCAAAGGCTTCCCACCTGGTCTGACCAAAGTGGATGCTTCCCTAAAACTTTATTATAATTATATAGAAGGGATTTACCTTGTCATATTATAAGGAAAGAGTTCCAAGGGTGGTTCCTAGAATGATTTTTTCCTCAATATGTCTTCTGATTGAGAAAGGATTTCATTTGTCAATGACGAGACATCAGGCATAACTGAACTCATTTCCCCAAGAACCTCATGTAAGGAGGGATTCCTCATAATTAAATTAGTAAGGGGAGGAAATTCTTGTTGAAGTGAAGTGTCAGCATGTGGAGGACCTTCATAGTGAATACTATCATGGGGAGGACTACAATCATGGATTAACGTCTCACTGCAAGGAGAATTATAACAGTGTATACCATAGGGAGGTCATTTAGGGAGGATGATAGAAAGAGGATAACCTCCTTACTATTTGATATTCTTGCCACACATAGGGATTACATGAAGCTCATTAGGATATAGGATCTTGAGATCAATTAGATTCTAGACATGAAGCAAGCCTTCATGGTAAGATGTCCATGGAGGACCCTTAGACGTACTACTATTATTTATATAATTTGGTAATGGAAGGTTAGGATCTTGAAAATCCATATATAAATATATGAGGGCTTCAAGAACTCTATCATTAAGTAAAGTATGATCATAGAAAAGATCTTCATGTTCCAATATCCTTTGGTGAGGCTTCTTCTAGGACTCCTTTTGGCTGGTGACTTGGGCTGCTTTCTGGGGGTAATGAATTTCATATATGGAATATTTCTTAATTATATCTTGTGTCACTACCTAAATTTTCTGACATGATTTTGGACTTTTGGAAGGCATTTATGCCTCCCCTAGAATAATCACTGAAGTATACTGAAATACTCCAGCTAAAATAAGGGTATGGACCCCATCATATTTTCTATATATCATGAGGGAATTTAGACTACAAGCCTCCTAAATGGGATAAAAGATGTGTTTTCACTCCAAAGTAACCCTCATTTTTCATTGATGAGTCACCCCAATTGTGGGAATGAAGTTGTGAATCCACCCCTCTGCCACTCTTGCTACCATTATTATATCCTAGTAAGTTTGTAGGATATGGGAAAGAATTTTCATCCACCCTTCCAAATTTTTCAAGGTGTGGAGGGTAAATTTGATGATTGGAACGAGGATATATTACCATTCCATGGTTGGAGAAGGGGTGTGTTCCTGCTTCTATCCTCCATTTATGGCTATAATAATTAATGGTACTCAGGTGAAAGGGAATATATATGGGGTTTCCTCCTATTTTTTGTTAGGAATTTTTGGCTAGTTTCTTTGAATCTTGCTGAACTATAATGAAAGTATTAATAGATGTGGGTAGGTGTGTGTGCCCGCTCACAGGTTTCCACTGAATTTGACTTGAGTGATTCAAAGATTTGGGTAGGTGTTTGTTCTTGATCACAATTTTATACTAAATTTAACTAGAAGGATTTATAGATATAGATAGGTGTTTGTTCCCCCACACAGTTTGCTACTGATTTGACGGGAAGGTTTCTATGGACACCACCGAACTATTCCGGTAGGCTTGGATTGTGAAAAAGGTGTTTGTGACTACTTATGATTTGCCACCTAATTTGACTAGTGGGATTATTTGGAGGGAATATAGGTATGACCCTATTCTCTGTTGTTCTGTTTCTTCCCCTAGCGGGCCATATTATATGCCCAGGTGTGAGTGACTTGGGACAGACTCCCAATGGAAATACCACTATCATAATGAGGGTTTGTTTTTGTGTGACATTGGTGATGGAGGATACTTATATAATTTATTTATAGGGAACCCTATCTCATCTAGATTGGGTCATTAGTGAGCCATTGATATACCTTCCTAAGAAGGGAGGAGTTGATTGTTTCATTTTGGGGATATACTTACAAAATGATTTGATATCCAAACTACTTATGTCTTCTTCTGGGCCACCAACCATCACTGATGGGAGGGATAGTGGGTATTCATAAGATTTAGGGATGTCAAGTGGCCTCCAGGGTTGGGATGATGACATTTAGTTCATATTCCCGAAACAACACATTCGAGACCTTGTTTTAGAGATGATGGGTAGGCGACGATGTCCTCTATTTTGTTGAGGAACCATATTGTGCAGTAGTTGATGTGTATGTTTACCATAATTGGTACGATTACATTTGGATTGAAGGGAGATATGGTTGAAAGTGCCTAAAATATATGTGACAAAAAAAGAGAAAACCCCGTCAAAGAAGCATCTCAATAAATAAACACATTCAAAATTGATTTTTTTGGATCTGTGTTTAGAACTATGTCATTTTGAGTAAAAAAGAGGCTTGACATGTGGTCCACATAGTCATATTGGTCGAGGATTCATGTTGGGTTCACCATTTTTATTTCTGAAGAAAAATCATGCTCACCAGATAGTTGATTGTGGGGGTTTTAATTTGGCATAACCATTCATTTTGGGATTACCATTTTCGAATGATTTACAACGGGTTTTGTTTGTTGAGATGGAAACACCCAATGATTCCATTATTCGAGATGTTTTACGAACCTTATTTCCAAATGTAGGCAGTTGTTGGTATATGGTCCAATAATACTTAGGGACTCACATTGGTTGAGAGGATGAGAGGTTGGGATCATCACTCCATTTTGGGGGGAATTATTTCTTACTCTCGGACTCTATTAAATATTTAATAAATTTTCATGAATCCTTTATTAAATCCAAAATATAAAATAGGTTTCCCTTTGGTTAATAATCAATTATTAGCATGTATGGACTTTAGAATCATCTATATGTATATGTAGTTATTCATATATTGTGACATCTATATGTATCCAAGGTTCTCCATCGATGGTACCATTTTTTAAATGAGTTATATATTAATATAACATTTATTATTATGTTTCCAATTTTAAACCAAATAGTATGGATATGTAGATTTTATCATCATCTAGGAAGGTGAGAGTTTTTTCTATGTTGGGATCAGGCCCATGAGAAGGGATTCCTATGTATCCTTGTGAAATGAATCAAAAACCATGTAGTTTAGTTACACTTAATGAGACACATGATAACTTTTAAGGTCATGTGATAGGGACCAAACCATTTAGTATAATTTAATGTGGTGAGGAAATATAAGCGAAAGGTTCCTAGTCAAAGTTTGGTTTGGGACTTATGTCAAAGTATCCTAGGAGACCTAGAAGGGATGTGGTCTCCCAAGTTGGACATGACCCCTACTAATAATGTGACCTAGAGAAAATCAGGGTGAATTTGGGGTGCTGGGTTTGGACCTTAAAGTGGCTTCCTATGTATCCCATTTGGGTGGGAATCAAAGCCCAAAAAGTTTAGATTTGAGGGCCCATTACTATGGAGCACCTCTGAAGGTTTGTCTCACAGGGTATATGGCCCTTTGATATGGTGATAACATGGTTGGGGATTAAAACAGATAGGAGGCCCTTTTGGGTGAATATGGTTTGGGATTATACCAAGTAATATGTCCTTTTA
Source organism: Viscum album (assembly GCA_963277665.1). Taxonomy (NCBI): domain Eukaryota; kingdom Viridiplantae; phylum Streptophyta; class Magnoliopsida; order Santalales; family Viscaceae; genus Viscum; species Viscum album. Next base: position 182,775,063 of record OY728133.1, on the reverse strand, counting down.
TTTTAATGGGGGATGCGGTCCTTTGATATAGATACATTTCTTTGAGGACCTATGCCTATGAAGGCCCCCTTAAGGAAGGTGAGAGGAGGATCTAAAAAATGATTCTCTACTGAGACATGCATTTGATCATGCAGATGTCATGATTTTTAATATCTTATAAGTCCATGAAAGTCATGATCGGTGTGAGAAAAAATAGGATATGTAAGATCCTACAAACCAAAAAATTATCTTCATCCACTGGTAGATGAGGCTAGGGCTATGAGAGAGAGAAAGGGATTTGATGTGTCTATCTCCCCTCTTTTTTTATAACCAGGGTGGGCAGAAGATAGGAGGGGTGTGGCCTCCTACAATAAATACTAGTGGATTAATCTAAGAGGTATTAACTCTTTCTAGCTCCATATAAGAGAGGATGATAAGTAACTAGCCCATATCAAAGTTAAATAAAAGCGTTCTCCCTCTTCACCCTCTGAAATAAGAGGTCTCTGGTCTTATAGATGAGAATGTGAGGAAAAAGTCCAAGACCTTTTGTCTGATACTAGGATGCCCCTGGAACATCCCCAAAGGTTTGGACCCTCGTTACCATAGTAATATATAATTTAAAACACTCTAAGGATCCCACCTACAAGGTAGGTTAAATGAATGACCTCTATTACCATGATAAAGTATAATCCAGAAGACACTTTGGTGTGCCCTATGCTCTGATCACACATATTTAAAGGCTTTAGGGAAGGTCTTATATTGGTCCCTATTAGATAAAATATCAAATGGAAGAGATTATATTACATTAGTGATGTAAAATAGGGCTCAAAGGATTCTCACGCATGTAAATCCTAGGAGAGCAGAAGTGGGATTATGCAGGTGAAGGCTGGGTGAGCTGAAGGGGTATTTTATATGGTAGATATAGGAAATTTTGAAGGTTCTTCAGATAGGATAGACATGTGTAATCTAGAGACAAATTTTGGATGATTTAAAATCTAGGTAACAACATTTGGTTGAGTCCTTGCTATAATATCAAAGTGTTTCCTCAAGTGTCCTTGGAGGGGTCTTGTGCATGTCCTGTGTTTGGGAAAATACCTTCACACTAGTTCTTGCCGATTAGGGGGGATTGGTTACTCATGTTGGTATTTTTTATTCCAAACACTGGAGGGACTTTGATCCCACTATTCCCACTTAATTAACACTTATCTATGGTTTTTGAGAGCTACCTATATGATTTTGAGGGCCTGGGTGAAGGACTAGGCTGAGGAGATTTGAGGCTTCTCCAGGTTTTTTTCATCATTTGAAATGAGGAGCCATAGGGTCTTATTTATAGAAAATATCAGGACCCTGGGTGAATGATATTGTATATGTAGTTCCATCATGAAATTTCTATACATAGGTGTCATGCGTAGATGGGACTTCTTCTTTTGGTTTGCGCATGCTAGACCAGCATGAGCCTCTTTGTGCACAGGCTGGGTGCATGCATATCGACCTGGGTGAGTTCCTTGGTTATACTTGGTGCCATTAACCTCTAACATTTGAGGTATTTTCTAGTAAATATTTTCATACCCATGTGAAAAAAGGATTTTCAAAAAATACAATTAGTAAAATATATGATTTTGTAAAATAAAAGGGTTTTAATTCACATAGAAAAACACCATTGGATTTATAGAAACTGTTTTAATAAATTACACATATATGTTAAATTTATTACTTATGAATAATATTACCCATGAAATTAATTGATTAAATTCAAGGAATTATTGTTAAAATTAAATAGTAACATTTAAGAAATAGTTATGTAATTATATGGAGAACTACATTTATTATTATGGTTGAACAAAAATGTTTTATTTAAAAACATTGTTTTATTTCATATTATAGTTTTTTATTTAAAAGTTAAAATTATTATTTTTTAAATATTTTTATAATGAAATTAATCATTTATATTTATATTCAAACAAATTAATAATTATTTAATTATTATTATGTTTTAATAAATGTGTATAAATTCATTTTTATGATTTTAAAATGATTTTTTTCAAAAAACTATATTTATTATGTTAAGTGTAAGCATATTAAAATTAATTTATAACACCTAAAAAAATTGATTTTTTAATATTTTATATCAGAATATTCGAATTATGTAAGAATGTACATTTCATTTTTGTTCAAAAAAATATGTTACCTTGGTAAAAATTAGTTAACCCGGTAATGGTTAAAATAGTTAAAAGGAGTTAAATTAAGGGATGAGGCTATAAAAAATTATAAAACTTTATCTAAAATTGATCAGATGAGTGGATTCCTAACCAATTCTATATTTTCTTCAAAATTTTACTAATTTAGAGTGACTCTCATTGAGGATGATTTTTCTTTTTTATTTTATGAAATTAATATTACAAAAATACCACCCTTATGATCTATAAAATGAACTATCCTTCTCCCATCCCAACACACACCTTTACTTAAAAATCCTCTTGAATCCTAGGAAGAATTATCTCAATAAAAATACTATATCATGTTTGGTAACTTATGGCCCCATGTAAAATTCCTAAAACTCTCATTTTCAAGAGTTCGTTCAATATGAGATTCAAGATCTCAACATAAGCCATATATTTTTCTTGATTATTCTTCTATATGTCATTTATAAAACTATTATTGAATTTTATTTATCATCTTATTTTTTTTGAAATCATTAATATTCAATTAATGTTATAATTTACTATTTAAAAACATTTTCTCACTCATTCAACTGTTATAACATGTTCTTGTTTTGGTCAGTTTTATAAACTACCTTAATGATGTTATAATGTTTATGTAGTTAATTAATGATAAAACTTAAATAATTTTAATAATATGTAATAATTATTAATTTAATATTTTTCCTAATAATTTAGTGGTAACATTCAAAATTATATTTACCTATAAGTTTTATTCTTTTATTAATTCAATAATCACTAAAAATGTAATTTTTAAGCGTTCTATGAGAACTATCAAAACAAGTTCCACAAAATTTCCATGGGACTATAGAATAATATTTAACACAAGTATTACCTTGGAATTAAATTTTTAGATGCGATAAACCCATAAACAATTCTCAAGGACTAGAACCTTAACACTGAAACATATAAGAGAAATAGAATGGATAATACTCAAATATTAATTTTAATAATAAAAAATTAATATATAGGTAATATGGAATTATAAATGGATGGTATAATGTAAAATAAATATAAATAATATTAGCATTCATATGATTAATAAATCTAAATTTATTATGGAGGGAATTTGGAGAGCATTAAACAAAGAGGAAGTATGAGGCAAGGGTTTTTCACCTCAATTTCCATTCATTGAGAGATGCATTATATTATGCACATATTTTAATTTATATGGGGTATATAATCCATATTTTAAATATTATATAAGGAATATTTTTATATTTATGCTATTATAATTTCCTTCTCATGTTCTTTATTTTATGGGGTGTTCTTATTTTAAAATATATAATGAGTTTTATTTTAAATAATTGTTTTTAAAGTTTTGAAGTATTTTACCCAAATCCTTTTTATCCATTTCCATATTCTTTATTAAATTAAATAATATTATTATATATATTTCAATTATTTCTAAAGGTTATTTTTAACTGTCTTTAACATTCATTCTAAATGTTATATAATAAAAATTTTCTATGTTTTTCATACGGGTTACTTTTGACTTTCTTTAAAAAAGTGTAAATGAATGTTTTTTAAAATTTACCACTTGATCTTTTTTTTCCATCATCATGAAAATTATTAATTATTAAAATTAAGTTCTATTTTTCCATGATTTTTCAATGAAAATATCTTTACCATTATCCTCACACAAGATCAAAATACCTTTATATAGCTAAGAAAAAAGGGGGTTTACCCTATTATAGAAAAGGGAAAAGGGAGATTACCCTCAAAATAATAGAAGGGAAAAACTTTATGAAAATATTAAAAGAATGTGCTTATCTTTATGAAACTTAGAAACTACCTTTATCCAGTGAATGTATATCCATCTTACCTCTATGAAGTGTCTCAAAACTATGCTTACCCTTAGGCAATTAGGAAATAAATTCATGCAGGAAGGAGGTTCTTAGTTAGGGTAAATAATGTTAAAAAAACCCATTAAAGAAATATATAAATAATAAAAATAGAATCATAACTCCCTCAAGGCATAGGTAAAAGAAAAATTAAGGGTTCAAGAAAATCCAGACCCTTACACCATATTTTACAACCTATTCCTCACTAGCTTGGATACCAGTTTAAGAATTTTATAAAAATAATATATCCCATTAAATATGCTTAATATATCAAGGTGACAAACATAAAAATGTATAAAAATTAATAATAATATAATTCAAGGAGATTTTCTTATAAAAATTAAGTAATAATCTAAACCATGTATAATGCATGAAATGAAGAGTAAAAATTTATAATTACTAAGATAAAAATGTATAAAGTATGGAATAAGAATAAGAATAGAATTATAATATAAAAACATAGATTTCATGACTAATGTAGTGTCTATATTTTGAGAATATTTTAATAAAAATATTTTTTAAATAAAAAACATTTTTTTAAGTTAATATCACTCAATTTAAAGCCACTATTAGCCCAAATGTTTCAAATATATGGAAGAGAGGATAGGTCACCTACCAAATATTGTGTTGAAACTACTTTCAAATCCTACTGGAAAAAGGTATTCCAATACCTTGAGGATTTTAAAAACCTAGGTTACAAAAATATAAATATTTATGCTCTTTATCTAGGAATAAATATAAATTAGAGAGAAAGGTCATATTCCACATCTCAATATCATCATACATGATCTCCTATAACTACTTAAATCATGAAAAAACAAATATAAAGAAAACTTTCCAAACCCTAACTAAGTAAAGATTTAAGTATTTAAAAATATAGTAAAAATTTTGTTACCATATTCCCAATAAAACCTAATGGGGGGGGGGGGTTGAGTTAGGGTATTTAATTCTTCTTATATTCCATTGGATTTTGTTATCATATTAACAAAAACACTTTTAACCTATCTATGTTTAAGAATTAAAAATATCTAGATACTAAAAATAAATACAGGGAGATATACATTTTACTTGCTTCACCATAAATGGATAGTCCAATGAGAATATGCATATAGTGTTTCAAACTACTAGGGAATATAACTAATCACTATAGTTCTTACTAAGGTTTATGAAAGATGCACTATCAATCCTTTAATCATTCCCTCATATTATCTCTTTAAGTAATTATTTGAGAAAAGGAATATAAGAATAATATAATGATGATTTCTTATAATGATTATTTATAAAATATAAAATCTATAACAATAAGGGTGTTGTTGTTGTGATTTTATTACTTCTTAAAATATATATCTTTAATGGAATTAATCACAATAGTATCACTCTCTTGAATTTTCCAAATACATGAATTATATTTTCCATTCTTATTCCCATTTATTCTTATCTAAATCAAGGATTCATTCCACTAAATTTTGCTCTAAAAAATTTCAATACTACACCTACTAATTGGGTCTTTAAATTACTTATTAATCAATAATTAGTTCAAATAAGTCAATTATAATCCGATCAAATATGGGATGGATTCAAAACTCTAGAATTTATTTTATTTTCTTCTTCATGATGTGAATGCCTTCATGGTGGTGTGATTCTTATTAAAAACTCAAATATTATGGTGTGATGTAATCCACTTTGGCATGGTCTTTGTATAATAAACATATCCCAAAAATTTGGGTGAATATTATATTTGACTACCAAAATTATTTCGTTATGAACTTCTTTAAATCTTCTCAAGACTCAAAATAGCTGTAGTGTTTTCTTAATTGTGGTGTGATTTCCTAATTTTATATTTTCAAAGAGTTCATCAATTATTCCTAAATAAAATCCTCAATAGTATAACTACTATATCACAAATCAGTGTTATTTTTATCTTAAATGATTATAGAATGATTCATGAATCATGGTTCATATATCTAAAAAAATTATACTTCTCATTATTCTTACAGATAGGTACTATGGAATGTCACTATCATTGAAATCCTTTCTTCATAATAATATTATTCTCCTGAATCATAGATTGTGGTGTGGTATAATTCTCCATGGTGTAATAATCCTTGAGCTCTATAATTTTTCAATTTTTGTAGAAACTTTCATGGTATAGTGTATCTCCTTACAACATGCTTGAATATTACATTATTGTTATGATTTATTACATAAAATCTCAAATTAAGAGTTAATCCTATATCCCTACTATGTTAATCTGACATGGGAACCCTTATGGAATAGTATTTTGATTCATTGCACAAAATATCCTCAAACACTATCACTTATTCTTACATAGCCACCAGACATCATGAACTAATATAATATATAATTCCTTTTTCATTATGAGAATTCACATTGCCTTGTGATGTTTCTCTTTGTAGAGAAAACTCGAAATAGACTCTATTTTTCCCAAGACTTCTCCATCACTTATAGTATTCCAAATATATTCTAACAAGGTTTATTTCAACCATGACAAATGATAATAACACACTTCCATCTCTTGTATAAAAATACAACCAATGACCACCTTGTTTACAACATTACCCCTTTGGGATTTTTGGGAATCCATGATATATTAAATGAAATTAAATACTACTAAACTCCATAAAATTCCAATATATATGAATTTACTTTTCCACCGCTCTATGTTTACATGAGAAAATATTGGGGTAGAAAACAAAAGAATAAGAGAGATATTCACAACTTATCATTTCAACCCATACCACTAATTGATAAAACCTAAAATCAATATAAAATGATATTTATAGAAAAATAAAAACTTCACATTATATATCCCCATATATTCAAACAAAAAAATCCCCATAAAAGTAAAATCCCCCTCAATGAATTTGAAATTGCATACCCTTTCCTCCCCTTTGATAAAAAACCCAAAGGATAATGCCCAATAAAACACAAGAAACATGGTTAGATAATTTATTAAAATGGGAAAAGGGTAGTTTTTGAACCTCCTCAAAATAATGGATGTGGGTTAATACCAAGGTTTAACCAACGATTCTTAAATTATAGTGTGGATAATGGATTTATAAAGATGTTTTCCACTTATTTATTGGTAGCCAGGTGTTCCAGCTTGATAATGACCTTCTGTACCTTCTCTTTAGTTAAATGGTATCATATATCAATATTATTTGTTCATTAATGTTGTAATATATGTTTATCTTAATCACACTTTGGTTTTCACAAGGGAATACCCTGGGAAACATCACATTTTCTCTAAGATCCAATAGTTTTTATTTCATAAACATCAGTCATGTACATAATTTTTTTTACTAAAATGTACTCTACTTCAACTTCACTAAGAGAAATTATCTCTTTACTCTTTTTGAGCCATAAAATGCATTATATTTCAATAAAAAGGCTCCTTTTCTCATGTATATTCTATCCATAATATCTCCATCCCAATACAAATCTAATTACACATATAAATCTATATCATTACATGTATAATATACCAAAATATAATTATGTATGCATTAAATTCACCTCATGATCTATTTCATAGCCAAGAGGTGTTCCTCCTTAGGATGTCTTTTAAAGTGTGAAACCAAACATGTAACAAAAACTATACCCAGACTTATTTTTATGAGATATAATAAGCTTCTAAATTATCTTTTAAAAAAGTGATGGATCAACCTCTATTCCTTATTTATGTTTTATAATCTTGGTTCTAACTATAATTGGTGTTAAAACTGGTTTTATATAATGCATCCCAAACTTCTTTCACATATTTTTCTTTGGATACAAACATGAATCCCACTTTTTGACTGAATTGAAGCTTAAAAAATATATGATTTCTATGATCATATAAATTTCAAGATCTAATATCATTAATAATGAAAATTCATCCACTAACTTCAGTATTCTTCCTTTGAATACAATGTCATAAATATAGTAAATCACCATGAACTACTATTACTTTTTCAATTTCATATAATGATTATGATTAAATCCACCTCTTATAAATTCCAACTTCTTAAATAAAGTTTCCAACTAAGAATACTAGGTCTGAGGTGTTCATTTCAATCTATACATAGACTTTATCAACCTATACACATTCTATTAATCATCAACAATTATAAATTCCTCCATTTGTTCTATGTAGGCATCTTCTTTGATAATTAAATTTAAAAATTCTGTATTTACATCCATTTGGAAGGTTTTGAATTTCCCATGAATATATATAGTTAGAAAGATTCTAATTTACTTATGTATTGTTACTGGTATGTAGATTCATTCCATTTAAATTTTTTCTACTTGTGTATATCCCTTGGAAACAAATCTGGATTTATTTTAGATCACCTTTCCATGCTCATAAAATTTGTTTCTGAATAAAAAAAATCTTTTATGATATTGTGATCCATTTATCTATTTATAAGATCTCAAGTCTAATTTTTCTATATTTGGTTTAGCTTCTCATTCATGTACTTGTCCCATGATTCATCTTTCAATGCTTTTTTAAATTAGGATGAATATACTTCAAATAATAGATAAATTTGTTCTATATTTACCATACTCCATTTTTTTAAAGTAGATTTATCATTGATAATATTTGAATCATCAATATTAACTCATTTATTTATCTATTGAGTCTGTGGTTTTCCCCATTTAGTATCTCTCTATCAACTGATTTAGTCTTGGACACTTTTTTGTATGTTAAACTATGCATTCCACTAGAATTTATATCTATTAATTCTCCTTTATCACAAAACTCACTCAAGTATATAATTACAGATTTATTTATGGTATAATATTCAAATTTTTTAACAAAACTACTTTCAAAATTCTTATTCAACCAATTTTTGAAACACTTATAGGCCTTAATCTTTAAGGATTATCCTAAAAATATCCCCTCACCCATGGAATTTCTATATTTACCTTGATTTTTTTTTCAAGATGTAACACTCTATACTAAACACTTTAAAGTGATTTAATATTGGGTTTCTTCCATGATGCATTTTTTATAGTAATCTTTTCACCAGGTCTCAACAAAGCCTAATTGTTCATGTGAACTACCACTTACATGGATTCCTTCCAATAGTGATGATAAATGCCAATTTAAATGAGAAATTTATTTTACATATTTTTTACCATTTGATTTTTACTCTCCATGAAACAATTTTAGTGTTCTAAATGAGGTATAATAATGATTAATACCATGATTCTTGAAGTAATTTTACACCTCAGGAGTGGTGTACTCTATGCCATTATCAGATTAAATAATCTTGATCATTCTTTGAGTTTCTTTCTCATCTATTCTTCAAAACCACTTAATAAAATAATTAATTTCTTTATTTTACCGCATGAACATGATATAACCCATTATACTATAATCATAAAAAAATAAGTTAATTTATTTCTCACTGTATGTGTCAAAAACCAACTTGGGACCACACACATCAATATTTTTCCTAGTTCCATTCTACGCTCTTCTTCAAAACCACTTAATATAATTAGTCACTTTTTTATTTTCTTGTATGAACATGATACAAGTCATTCTAATATAATCATAAAAAAAACAAGATAAAGTATTTCTAACAGTATGTTCTAAAAACCTACATGGTACCACACACATTAGTGTTAAGAAATTCTAGAAGATATGAGGCCCTTCTTTTATTTGGATGGTAGAAATTTATCACAATTTTCCCTCTTACACAGGCATTATAAGTCTTCTTCTAATTTTATATTATATTGGTAATGTTAATTGTATCTTTTAAATTAAATAAATTCTATACGTTTTATTTATAAATATTTCCGATATTTCAATGTTTAATGTTATTTTCTTCTTTAACCATAAGGAGACAAGTGTTATGTCACACCCGTTTTTTTTCTTTTCATGTCAGGGTTTTGATCCGGTTGATTTAAAATCCCATTCCTTTTCTTGGGTGTTGGGTGAGATTAATTTTGAGTTTTTAACTTCCATATATGTCTAATAACCTTAATTTGGGTCCCCATTTATTGTTTAGGAGTTTTTGGAGAGAGGGTGGTTACTTCATGATTTGGGCCAACCGTGAGCCCATTTCAAGTTTTAAAAACCAAATTTTGTTTTTTTACAAATCCTTTGTTTTTCAACATTTTTCACCCATTACACTTCATAAATTTACCCCCCTGACATATTAAAACCAAAATATCCCTTTTGACCTAATAATTACTAATCATGGTGAATTTAGGTTACTTATTTTGGTATTGGGCCAACCCATGGGCCCATTTCCAGTTTTAAAAAAATAAAGTGTTTCTTTTATATCTAATTAAAATTTTAATATATTTCGGTGATTCCACCTCCCACTCTAATCCAGTATCCCTATCCTCACCCCCATTATCAATTTTACCTCTTTGGAGCTCATATGAGCTACGAATTAGGGAGAACATTATCATATTACCTCAAGTCTTCCAGAATTGATAAGGTAAATTGTTTCATACATAACTAATCCAATTATTGATCTTTTTCCCACAAATATTCTTTGTTTGGTTCTTCCAGACCTTATGTGCCTCCCCAAGAAGTTTTATTCCATTAATGTTTCTATAAGGGTGCAGATCTAATGTAATACAAAGAGTTTTCTAGATGAAAATGCGAGGATCCTTCTCCTTTATCCTCCCTCTTCTTCCTCCTTTCATTATTTATTCTTTTAATAATCTCCCCTAGTCATGATAAACCCAGGTTTCAACTATACCATGATTTTTTATGAGGGTTTTGTTTTTTTGGGGCTGGTTGTCATAGGTTTTGGGTTTGTAAACTCTCAGATGGTGATTTTGGGTGTGCGTTTCCATTACGCCAAGGATTTGAAGTAGGATATCCATTGATCATGCCTTTATATTTTAAGATTCATCATTTTCATATTTTTTTAATCTGATATATGTGTTTATTATTATTTTTCATCATTTGGATAATTTAATTGGTGTGAAAAATGGTTGTTATTCCTTGTTTTGTTAAAGGTAGTGTTGTTTTGTCATAAATGTGCACACCAAGTGTCTGTTTAAATGTTACACTATCTTTTGAAACTATTTTGTGAGGTTTAGAACCTTGTTTATGGTATTTTGAATATGTTATAGTATTTTGTATAAAATATGGCATAAAATTGGTGTTTTATTCTTTGTGAAGTGCTTAAAATAAATTGTTCTGTTTAAAAGGGCATGTCATGTGTTCTGTAAATTGCCCGGTTGGATTTTATGTGTGATGTTTGATTTAAATTTTTTTTTTGGGATTTATAAATGAATTGGAATAATGATAAATGGTATTTTTGGGTCATTTTATGGCTTTATAATTTAGATTTAGTTTTACAAAGAAATGAGTTTTGGTTTTTAACATGTTTTGGCTCGGGTTACCGGAAAATGGCCCGTTTCACATCCTTATGAAAATGGTTATTTTGGAATATTTAACCTGAGTGTTTCAAGGGATTTATGAATGTGGTTTTTTGTTTTAAATGGTTTGTATACACCTCCTTTATAAAATTTAAATGCATAACTTTGTCAAATTTTAGTTTTGAGAAAATGTTTAAAAGCCCGTTTGGCATTTTTTTAAAATAAAGATTGAGTGTTTTACATGTATTTACAACGTTGTGTCAATTGATATTGTTTTATGGTCCATTAAAATGAATTATTAAATGTTTTTAGGGCTTCCATATATGGTTGGGTATGGTTTTGTTGCGTGTTTATACTTAAAAGAGTGTTTTTGAATGAGTTTGATGTGCATTGCCTCAATACACTTCTTGAAATTGTTTTACGAAATTTTTTTGTGGTATATTGATTTGTGAACGAAATATGAAGAACGTTTGTGGGATGTTTGTGTGTTTATGGTTTGTTAATTTAATTTTTACCTGGAAATTGTATCTGATAACATGTGTAACTTGATTGAGCACTAAAGGGAATCCCGAGTATCTAGGTGGGCAGATGTATACTAGTATGCTAGTTATTCCGTTGGGTTTGGCCCCTGTTTCACATAGCAAGTTTGACGATGACAACACTAAATAAACAATGATGATGATGATGTTGTAGGACCACTAGTTTATGGGTATTCTCCCTACTAGTGGCTCGTGTGCATTATAAAAGATATTTATTAGGGTTACTTTCACCAAGATACGAGGTACCTGGGGCTCACAACTATCTAGTGCCTAGGGGTGTTCCCGTGACTTGTGCTCATTGGCTATTTTGTACTCTCCATCGGTATACGGTGTGTTTTTTTGTTAAATTCAGTAGTGTTTGTGATTTATTTAAAACTATAAATTCTTTAAATCATCCCTCTTGAAAACTTTTTTCATTTTGAAGTTACACCTCTTTGAAAATTGTTATTATCATTTTTGTTTATAAAACATGCAAGTTTTTATCTGGTATTTTTTTTATAGCATGGGACCTCATTTGAAAAACATACCTTTATATGTGTATTTAAAACTTGAAATTGATGTTTCTTTTATTTTAAAGGATGTGCATTGGGAATAGTATATCGGGCTAACCTACTGAGTTTTAATACTTACGCCTATAGTCTTCTTTTGTTTTTATCCCTTGTGCAGGTTTCATCTTGAGTTCGATCACCTTGGAAGAAGTATGATAATTTTGTTGGAGAGTGACCAAAGAGGTCACATGGAGTTATTTGGTTATCGGCTTTGGTCAGTTGAGTTGTTGGTTTAGTTGTACATTCAGTTTTTCTTGTACAAATAATGTTCAGTTCAATTTTTATATAAATGTATTTTGGGCTGTCCATTTATTTCTACTATTTGTTTTATTATTTATATATGAGATAAATTGTTCCATTGTGTAATATATTAATTCCCTTGGTTCTTTTCACCATCCCAGGAGGATCGGTAATGCCTCTCGGGACTTGTCGCGGGCTGGCATGGGTGACAGGTTCAGGGTCGACTCGGGTTGGTTCGTGACAAAATTGTATCAGAGGAGGTCGGCTCTTAGCAGACCTTTTTTTGGACACCCTTGTTATTTGGGGGATGTCAAGGTTGATGGAGTAGGATTTTTGGGACTTTAGGGGTAAATTTGGTAAGAGTTTCTCGAACTCTTTCTCGTTCTGAACCTCAGGTTTCCATGGGAAGTCTGGTTTTATTAGTGTCTTTTGTTCTTGTTGATTGTTTAGTGTTGGGATATGACAAGGGGAGTATGACTAATGGCCTCCCTGATCTCGTAGGGTTTTTCAAGCCATGTGGAGCCAGGTCATGGTCCTAATAAGTCTCTCTGTTTTGGTGTTGTGTTTGACATATGACCGCCAACCATATGGTCAAGTCACCCACCAACACTAGTTCCCTTTTATGGGTTTCTTAGACCTTTCTTAAATTCTGAATTTTTGTTTTGAAAATCCTTGTGTGAGAATTATGGAAATGGGTTTTAAAATAAGGATTGGATTTTTAAAACGGGTAAATGGGTTTTCAAAAATTAAATATAAGAATGTTTTTGGAAGGTTGTGTTTTCTTTAACAAATTTTTGGGAGGAAGTGGAAATGATTTAACAGGATTAGATTTTCCCTAATCAAAACTTGTGGTTTGTTGAAATAAATGGTTTTAAAAGTGTGAATAATTTTAAAGTAATTATGAAAAATTGTTTTAAATGGGGTGTTTTGGCCTATTTAAAAGTGTTTTAATATGAGGAATTGGTTTTGGAAATTTGGTTTTGAGCGACTCGTGTTTTTATGGAAAGGGGTTTTGTCCTTTGTGGTTGTTGGATTATGAAAATAGACCTTGCTGATTTTTTTAAATGGGAAAGGGCTATTTAGAATATAATGGTTGTTTTTTTAAGTTCTATTAAATGAAATGGATTTTTTTAATCAAATGTTTCTTGATGAATCATGTTTGTCTTGTGAAATTTGAAAATGGTTTTTGATTTGGTGGTTAATGTGCCTTTGGAAGGTACACGATTATTTTTGTAATGATAATGTTTTATTTTTTGCATTCGGTATTTTCATGGGTTCTCACATGCAAGGTTTTTTGGATATATGGATGAATGGCTGGTATGGAATGGTATTTGAGTACTCGGGGTGGCATGTAAATGTTCATGTGAGTGAGACTTGATGAAACACCATTGGTGAATATGAAAATCCACCAAGTAAGTTTGTTTGTTTTTCAAAAGTGTTTTGAGCTGAAAAATTTTGGTGTTTGTTTTGAACCGACAGTTATGTGGACGGTTTTTCCTATGTATTAAAAGTGTTGTCTATTCAGTATGCTTTCTTATGATCTATAATTCATACTCTTGTTGCATATTGAGATGAGATCTTGTTGGTGGCTCAGTTTTGGGGTAATGTTCAGTGGGTTTCTAAAGATGTGTTGGATGTTGTGATGTTTCCATGGATAGTTCTCCATTGCTATGCTTTCCAGTTGATCAACCCAAGGATTTGTTTCAAATGTACAATCCACCTCTTAGAATGATACCTCAGCCGTTTTTTGAAATAGAGAGATGTTTGGGATCGATTTAATGTGCCTTCCCTTTATGGTGATTCTCTCAGTTGTAGTAGTTGTGCTCGATGATGTTTAGTGGGTGTTTTTTTGTGCCTTGTTCATTTTTCTCCCCGTTCGGAGTGAGAGAAAATAGTTTTGTGTATCTCCATGTTCTTGTTTGGGTAAAAATGTGTTGTTGAGGAAGAGAGTTTCATTGTGTCTCTTGATCTGTTGTTTCTTACTAGGAGTGTTATGTGGTACTGTGTGGAACTAAGGGATGGAGTACAAGTTGGGGATTATCAAAGCTTGACTGTGAGGCAAGAGATGCTTCATCCATCAGAGCTCCAGCCATAGGTTTCGGAGTGAAGCTAGCACATATTCAGGAGTACTAGGATTGTGTGTAGTATTTCTAAGCTCATACCTATACCATTTCATTAAGGTAGTTCCATTGTTTTTTTGTGGTTTCAATTTCCAAATGATTGGGTCCACTTCCCTCCCCTCCCTAATTGGTGGGGGTTTGGATCTATGTAGAGAGTTTTGGACCAGTTCTTGCCACCTCTATTCGAGAGTGGGTGGCTTAAATGTTTATTTTTTGTTCCTCTCAACTTGGGTATGTAAGTTTTTGTGGGTGAGTTTGGTGGTCTTGTGTGAGTGAGGCCCGATTCTAGTTCATGTTGAATTCTTGTTTGTTCGTTGCAAGTTTGGTTCTAATGGTGGGGAGACCCACCACGCATCTCGTTGATTTTTCTTCCTAAGAACTTATCTAGTGCTAATTGTTTCTTAATGGTGGGGATTCCATCTATTAATTCACTAGAATCTTTGGTTTTTGTGAGTTCCCTTTGGTTTGGATGATTGTTCAGTTCATTGGTAGAAGGCCTAACAACCGTGTTCTTGGTTTGGTTGTGGGGGTAGTGACCCGATCTTTCGGTTGATTCTCAGGATGTGGTTGAGAGTTGGTGTTTTGGTTGAGGTAAGAGGATTAAGTTCCATTAATAGTTAATGGTGTTTCATTATATTAGGAGGCTGGACCATATTGATAAATAATCCTTAGGTGTTGATCTATCAGCTGGAATGTGCTATGTCTTTCCAGGGGAGGAAAGCTTTAATGGTGGGGAGAATTGTCACACCCATTTTTTTTCATGTCAGGGTTTTGATCCGGTTCATTTAAAATCCCATTACTTTTCTTGGGAGTTGGTTGAGATTAATTTTGAGTTTCTAACTTCCATATATGTCTAATAACCCTAATTTGGGTCCCCATTTCTTGTTTAGGAGTTTTTGGAGAGAGGGTGGTTACTTCATGATATGGGCCAACCGTGAGCCCATTTCAAGTTTTAAAAACCAAATTTGGTTTTCTTATAACTACTTTGTCTTTAAATTTTTTTCACCCATTCCACTTCATAAATTTCCTCCCTTGATATATTCAAACCAACATATCCTTTTGTACCCCTTAAGAATTCATAATCATGGTGAATTGAGGTTACTTATTTTGGTATTGGGCCAACCTATGGGCCCATTTCCAGTTTTAAAAAAATAAAGTGTTTCTTTTATATATAATTAAAATTTTAATATATTATGGTTATTCTACCTCCCACTCGAATCCAGTATCCCTATCCTCATCCCCATTATCAATTGTACCTCTTTGGAGCTCATATGAGTCACGGATTAGGGATAAAGTTTTCATGTTACCTCAAATCGTCCAAAATTGATAAGGTAAATTGTTTCATACATAAATAATTTAATTCATGATGTTTTTCCCAAAAATATTCTTTCTCTAGTTTTAACAGATGTTAGGTGCCTCCCCAAGAAGTTTCAGTCCATTAAATTTTCTCTAAGGGTGCAGATCTAATGGAATACGAATAATTTTCTAGATGAAAAGGTGAGGATCCTTCTCCTTTATCCTCCCTCTTCTTCCTCCTTTCATTATTTATTTTTTTTGTAATCTACTATAGTCATGATAAACCTAGGGTTATGTTATCCCATGATTTTTGATGAGGGTTTTGTTCTTTTGGGGCTGGTTGTCATAGGTTTTGGGTTTGTAAACCCTCATATGGTGAATTTGGGTGTGCGTTTCCATTATGCCAAGGATTTGAAGAAGGATATCCATTGATCATGCCTTTATCATTTAAGATTCATCATTTTCATATTTTTTTCCTCTGATATATGTGTTTATTATTATTTTTCAGCATTTGGATAATTTACTTGGTGTATAAAATGGTTGTTATTCCTTGTTTTGTGAAAGGTAGTGTTGTTTTGTCATAAATGTGCACACCAAGTGTTTATTTAAATGTTCGTTATCTTTCAAAACTATTTTGTGAGGTTTAGAACCTGGTTTATGGTATTTTTAATATTTTACAGTAGCTTGTATAAAATATGGTATGCAATTGGTGTTTTATTCTTTGTCAAGCATTTAAAATAAATTGTTCTGTTTAAAAGGGCATGTTATGTGTTCCGTAAATTGCCCGGTTGCCTTTTATGTGTGATGTTTGATTTAAAAATTATTTTTTGGGATTTATAAATTAATTTTAATAATGATAAATGGTATTTTTTGTTCCTTTTATGTCTTTCCAATTTGGGTTTATTTTTACAAACAAATGAGTTTTGGCTTTCAACATGTTTTGGCCCGAGTTGCCAGAAAATGGCCCGTTTCACATCCTTATGAAAATGGTTGTTTTTGAATATGTAACCTAAGTGTTTAAAGGGATTTATGAATGTGGTTTTCTATTTTAAATGGTCTGTATACACCCACTTTATAAAATTGAAATGCATAAATTTGTCAAATATTAGTTTTGAGAAATCTTTAAAAGCCCGTTTGGCCTTTTTTTATAATGAAGATTGAGTGTTTTACATGTATTTACAATTTTGTATCAATTGTTATTGTTTTAAGGTCCATGAAAATGAATTATTAAATGTTTTTAGGGCTTCCATATATGGTTGGGTATGGTTTTGTTGTGTTTTTATACTTAAAAGAGTGTTTTTGAATGAGTTTGATGTGCAATGCCTCAATACACTTCTTGAAATTGTTTTACGAAAATTTTTAGTGGTATATTGATTCATGAAAGAAATGTGAAGAAAGTTGTTGGGATGTTTGTGTGTTTATGGTTTGTTAATGTAATTTTTATGTGGAAAGTGTATCTGATAAGATGTGTAACTTGATTTAGAACTAAAGGGAATCCCAAGTATCTAGGTGGGCGGATGTGTACTAATATGCTAGTGATTCCGTGGGGTTTGGCCCCTATTTTACGTAGCAAGTTTGACGATGAAAACACTAACTAAACAATGATGATGATGATTTTGGAGGAAAAATAGGTTATGGGTTTGCTCCCTACTAGTGTATCTTGTGCATAAGAACATATATTTATTATGGTTACTTTCACCGAGATACGAGGTACCTGGGGCTCAGAACTAACTAGTGCCTAGGGGTGTTCCCGTGACTTGTGCTCATTGGCTATTTTGTACTCTCTATAGGTATACAGTGTGTTTGTTTGGTAAATTCAGTAGTGTGTGTGATTTATTTAAAAGTGTAAATTCTTAAATCAGCCCTCTTGAAAACTACATTCATTTTGAAGTTGTACCCCTTTGAAAATTGTTACTAGAATTTTTGTTTATAAAACATGCAAGTTTTTTCTGGTAATTTTTTTACAGCATGGGAAATCATTTGGAAAAAATAACTTTATATTTTTATTTAAAACTTTAAATTGATGTTTCTTTTATTTTAAATAATTTTCATTGGGAATAGAATATCGGAGTAACCTACTGAGTTTTAATACTCACACCTATAGTCTTCTTTTGTTTTAACCCTTGTGTGCATGTTTCAACTTGAGTTCGATCACCTTGGGAGACATGTGATAATTTTGTTGGGAGAGTTAATAGAGGGGTCACATGGAGTTATTTGTTTTTTGGGTTTGGTCAGTTGAGTTGTTGGTTTAGTTGTACATTTAGTTTTTATTGTACAAATAATGTTCTGTTCAATTTTTATATAAATGTATTTTGGGATGTCTATTTCTTTCCTCTATTTGTTTTATTATTTATATATGGGCTAAATCATTACCTTGTGTACTCTATTGATTCCCTTGGTGATTGTCACCATCCTGGGAGGATCGGGAATGCCTCTTGGGACTTGTCACGGGCTGTCATGGGTGACAGGTTCATGGTCGACTCAGGCTGGTTCGTGACATGTTATCTTTATAATCCACTTCATATATATTTCCATTTTGTAAGGGGATGAATTTTATTGAGCCTTCACTTTTACTTTTCTCATGTGTTGAGGGAGTATGGGGAAGTCTGGTGGTAGTTTTATTGTGAGGGTTATATTTATTTTCATCATTTTGGGTTATATTTATTTTTAGTTCAAGAAAAATTTCTTACATATTAAATTTATTATTAAGAATTTGTCTCAGTAATAAATATTATTTATTTTAAGTGGATTTAAAAAATTATTATGTTTTTATTTTATTTCAAAATAAAAAATATTTCATATAGGAAAAATATCCTACATATGAATTTTTATTAAAGGGGGAAATCACATGTATTTAAAAAAATATTATGTAATGAGATTTTTTGGTAAAGTATAAAACCTTATGCATTGATTTTTGTTAAATTATAAAACCTTATATATTTTATTTTGGTAAAATAAATATATTATGAATTTATAAATATAATACATAATGATTTCTATTAAAAGAGAAAACCTTATGAATTATAAATATCTTGAATATTAGTATTTTTACAATGTAAAATATATTATGCACTATATAAATATGTTAGATAACAAATTCTCTCTAAGAGAAATATGTTATGCATCATCTATATATACTATGATCCATAGAAATACCATTCCATTTCCAAATTTCTACATTATTCTCAATAATTTCTTCATATTAAATATATTATTTAATGAATATATTACATATTAGAAGGAGGCTCCTTCCTTTGTCTGATTTTGATTCTGACAAATATCTTATGCATATTCCTTTGCAAAAGAAGTGGGAAATTCATTTTTTCCTAAATAATAATTCATAATTAATAATTCCATTATTAATAATAAAATCTTAAAATTGGGGAATCTGTTATGTAATAAAATCATCTCCACTACTACTTTATTTGAATTTGAGATTGAATATCACAATGTGATAATAATAAATACATAGTGTCCTCCTTTAGTTATTTGAATTTAATATAGGGTTATCCAATTTTTTAATTATATGTTATTCCATGTGCCTTTATTTTTTTATTATAGTCACCATATCCTTATCCTCAATCATATTGAATTAAAATTGGGTGGTTGTATAAGTTTTAAATAGAGGAAATTAATGATACATGAATCTGAATGTTTTTATATTCTAGGAACCCATCTCATATTTCCCTTCATTCTTCCTTATTTATTTTCTACGGAAGGTTATAATATAACTGATATTAGTATTAGTGGATAGTTTTATATATATATATGTCAAGAAGGATGTTAGAATATTTTCATAGATTCACATGTTCTTGGATTTGATCCTTTTGAGGTAAAATTACTCACCATTAGTGAAGTAGGGGATTTATAAACCTTATTCTATCATATATAATAATTTTTTTTATTAATATGCAGTGAATCCTTTAAGATAATTTTTTAAGAAAATCCCTCTGATTATTATCCCATTTAATCTAATAATACTAAAACTATTAATTTTTATTCCTTAAAAAAGATTGAATAGAATTACCATCATTCTACTTGATTGAAACCCTACAATTTATTCCTATGGTCCATGACTCTATTTACCACTTTAACCTTTGATAATCTATTGATTATATAAAATCCTTTAGATATAGTAAGTTCACACTCTTCTCTTAGGCTCAATTGTGATGGTTTGGTTTGGGGGAAGAGGTTGACATTTACTTTATGCATTTCATTATCAAAATCTTCTATCGATCATGATCTTGGGTAATGGTTTATTTTATGTTTCTTCTTTCCTTTAAGTTCTGAATTGTTTATCATTCTCATGTATCATTTTATATAGTCTTTTATTATTTTATTTCTTTAGACTAGTTTCATTATTATTATACCATTCTTCAATATTAATTTCAATATATTTGTACACTTCTATTACTATGTGATTTTCCTTGATAAAGTCAAAGTATTTGGAAATGAAATTATAGAAGTAAAATATGGATTGGTAATGGAAATATGAATGAATGGATATGATTCCAAGATATACTATCATTAATAATTATGCATTGAATGTATTCTGCTATGTAAAATTGATATTATGAAAAATTATATGTGTATATGATTCTTCTTTGATAAAATATGAAAACATATATATAACTAGGAATACATTAAAGATGGTAATATGATAATAATAAAAGTAACTTAAGCATTAAAATATATTTAATATGGAATGATTTAAGTATTATGGGATTATTGTCTATAGATTTGAGGTTTTGTTTATGTTTAGAGTGATAGTTATTTCTTTTATTCATGGAAGGTTAGTTAAGATGGTCATTATATTTATGTGAGATTATGGTGTTTCTATTTGAGATTATTTGTTTCTATGATAATATTATTTCACATAGAGAGTTTACATTATTTTTTCTTTTGGACAAGGAATAGAAAATTGTTAAGTAGTATTGTGGGTTTATTTATAATAAAGATGAGTGATTTCTAGTGATAAAAGTATCAAGTGACTAGTTATTGGTATTGGTTAATGTTTCCTTAGGAAAATAGTGAGTGGGGTTGTATGGTTAAGTGGAACCATATTTATTTATATTTAGGTAATTGTGTTTAATTAATTAAATAATTAATTAAGTAATATGTTAAGAATCAATATGGTATTTATAGCAATAATTAGTTTCAATATTCTTTGTATTCTAGTGATGATTATTAACTCATGAAATGATGTGGCTAATTTATTATCTATTGCATTATTGTTGATTTTTATGATATTTTTTGGTGTTTTATTTACTATTTTTACATCCACTTTTTTTATTGATTGAATTATTGTATGATTGTATGGTTATTTAATTGATTTTATCTGATCTTTTGGTATTATACATGTAGGTTGTAATGGATTTTAGTTATGTGTATATCCATATGGGATGTAATGGATTAAGGTATATTGCACCTATAAAAGGGCTATATTGGCTCAAGGTTATCACATGTATAGTTCCTAAAGGTTTTAATAGTTTACAACTATGAATTATATTTGTATACTTATATGGAAAGTAATGTATTAAGGTAAAGTGTAAGTATACATATATATACAGGTTATAGTGGATCAAGGTTTTAACACGTGCACCTATTTGTGAGCTATAATGGCTTAAGGTTATAACATGTACTCATTTCCACAATATTTTATAGATTAAGGTTATTTCGTGTTATTTAGTTGTGAAGAATATTTATTATAGTATGAGTCTATGAGGTGATGATGCAGTGATATGGTGGGGGCGATGTGTGGATGTGGTTGTGGTGATGTGATGATGATGTCGTGGCTGAGGTGATGTGGTGATGGATATGATATCTAGAGATATTTGATTTGTTTCAGAACCTTATATATTATTCTTATGTGAATTAAAAAACCCAATATCATCCTTATTTATTCAAACTAATATAATAATTATATATTTTGATATGATTATTCCAATGACTGTGTTATGATTATAAGATTCCACTTTTATTATTATATGCCTTGGGAAGACAAATCTACCATTACTTATTTTTCCTTGAATAATTTCATTATTCTTATATGAAGAAAGTAACTGATACAATTAAATTTAATTCTAAGTTATAATGTAATGTTATTTTTATTTCTTCCTATACTTCTTAATTTCATAGATCTTATTCTTGACTAATCATTTTAATTCTTACTTGATTTTAGGCATGTCTATCTAGAAACATTTATTTCAAAATAATGCGGAGTTGTGTAAAAATATGTTCCCACAAAGTAATCCCAAGTGCTCAACCCTCTATAATTTTCTAAGTTTGTTTAATAATATAGACCGATGAAGATTGAACATGTTTCTAATTATGAACCTAGGGTAGAATCTAGGAGGTTTTCTTTGAATTTTTTCATTATATTCAGTATATATAGTGTTAGAATAGTAATTGAAAAATGTTATTTTTTAATTTTATATATATATATATGAAGTTGATAGGATATCTAGATTTATTGTATAGAGATTATATTGGAAATTACACCCACTTAAGTAAAAAATAATGCTGATGATAGTCACCAACTTTTGGTCTATTGGAGGTGGGTTTCAAGGGTCTGTCTTGTCTCCATTGCCGACCTATAAGGGGTTTAAATAGGGATGAGTCACGAAAAAAGTAGCATCACATATTTGAGTTGAGAGATAATATGGAGTTTGGAGTAGGCATAGTTTAGACTTTCTTGGGTTCGGTAGGGAAATAATGTCATTTTACTTAACCTGTGTTAAAGGTGAGGGACTGTCTAGATTAAAAATATTTATGGTCCCCTATGAATTATAAAAAAAATCTTTAAATTAAAAGATACTAGGTAGTATCTAGGAATCATTAACCACTATGATATATAATAAGGACCATGATATCTAACTTATAACATTTAAGAGGAAAATGTACTGATCGTAGGGTATACAATTTATAAAGGGTTCAATGATCATTGTCATAGGTTTAATTTAAGTTAGAAATATTGATTGTGATTATGTTTTATGAGTTTAATTATGCCAACATGTGATGTAGCCTTCATAACTATATTTCATTCATTTAAAAAAAAATAATTCATGCTAGTTAAAACATGAATCCTTATAAATAACAAACCTTTAACAACATGATAAGAACATAAAATTTTATTTAAAATTATAATGATTATATTTTTTCATAGATAGTGAAGCTTGAATAAAATATTGTTATTTACATGAAAAAAATTAATGAAAAGTTTATTATTTAAGAATGCCTTTTATAAACTATTGACTATGTTTTTCGATTTTAAAAGAAATATTTTAGAAACATGTTTTAAATTCCAACATCCCATAACATAAAATGTTATTCCATGAGTTAAGAAAAACCAAAAATTTCATTGGAAATAAATTCTAGTTATATGTGTGAATTAATTTAGTTAAAGATAATCCTATAGTATGCATTCTTATTATATAACATGTATGAATTAATGTCATGGTACATGACCAGTACATATTGTTCTTAATAGGGATTAATGATGCAATATTTAAATTCAGAAATAATGCAAAATGCATAAACTAAATATTATAGATATAATTTATAATATTTTTGAATGATATAACTAATTTGTTATGAAATTATACTAAAATATGAAACATATTAATTACTATTTATTCTATGTTGAACATAATGTTTACCAGTTGGTACAACATGATTTAGATTTTTTATATTTTAATTAAGTGGGAAACATAAAAAAGAAACATGTAAAAATTAAGTGATGGATTTAAATTATAATAATAAATTAATGAATAAGTTAATATATTGTATGTATTATGATGTAAGTATTATGATCATGTGGTAATTATGAAAGAATTTAATATGAATATTCTATGTGAACCTTCCCAAAAATATTATTTCTTATAATGGTTTAATAACATATGTTGAGTTATTATCTCAACTAATTAAATATTAACATGCCTTGTTGATGATATGATTTAGTTAAGCCTCAAAGTGGCGTTGATTTATCATTTCAAATTAATGTTTTATGAAATAAAGCATTATAAAGTTATTATTGATGACAAATTTAACTTTCACATTATGGATAAATTAATTAAGTAGTTAATTGTATATTGGAAATAATGTTTTGGGATGTTTAAGAATAATATTTATGGTTTTTTCTAGTTGTTTTTTGCAAAATTTATTAATCTGATATAAAATTTCATTATGCATATTTATTAAATGTTTATTAATGTTATTAATTTATATCATAATTAGATTAAATCATTATTGAAAAATTGTTCATAAAACATTAAATAAACTAAAAATAGTAAATAAACAATGATGTTTCTAGAATTAATAAGGATTCAGGATTATAATCAACCCTTGTTTTGTTTAAAATTGTATACTATAGATGAATTAATAATGAATGTTTAAAAATGTTTATTATAGATGATATTATGAATTTTCTAATATATAATATAGAATTTTGATCCTTTCCCATTATCTAAATCTGATAACCCTGTTCTAGATTGGTTGTTAGGTTGTAATTTTTTTCTACAATATTGATATAATTAATAGAATATGTACTAACCATATCATTGCCTCCAAAATGGCTCTAAGATGATGGATGGAACATCCTAGACACCCAGATATGAATAAAGTATCATTTAATAAAGAAAATTTGTTATTTTATCCCTATTGTTTCACATTTAGGTGTCAAAACAATGAATAATCAGTGGGTTTTTATGTCTCTCGGTCTTCAATAGGTAGTGAGATGTGGTTTGGAAAGTGAGATGGGTCATATGTTGGTACCTTTACTTCATCCTTTAAATAATTTCAAAGTGAATCTTAATCATATTCTTAAATTCTTTTTTTAAAGAAAAAACATTAGGATCTGTTATAAAGGAATTTTCCTCCTATTGGAATTTGTAAGTGACATTCTATGAGTTTTCTTAAACAATTTTTGATTTAAAGAAACATAAAGGATTTTAAATGGTATATGGATTATTCCAAAAGGTATCTATCAGAAAACATGGCTTCTATAGGCTATCTTATCAAAAGTGAGTTAGTAACATAATCTGAATCTTCCATAAAGATGTTGTCTTATTTAATAAATTTTTTCTTAACACAATAAAAACAACTTTTAAAAAATTTCATTTTAAGGATAAAAATAAATTCACAAAAATATCATATACATTATTGATTCCTATGAAATTTTTTATAATTAAAAAATAATAATTTTTTGACTTTTAAATAAATCCAAAACCCTACCGATCAATTTAAATACTTAATTATGGAAAAGGAAAAAATATATTTTTTAATTATAATAAAATATAACTTAAGTTCCAAAACGTCAACAATAGATTTATGTAAAGACCTGGAATTCTTGTGGAATCTTTTTTTAATACACAGAAATTTTACGAGTCCGCATTTTCTGACGGCATATAATTCCGAGGCCCGGTGTGCCCGGAATCAATTTCTGAAGTTTTTGTTAAGCTTAAGTTAACGCGCATAAACAGTTTTCCTGAAAAAGTGGAATAACACTTAAATGGTAACTCGGATCATAAATCCGAGGGCACAGTTGCGCTCAGGATGTCAATTTTACCCTAGGTGTGACTTAAGTTTAGTCGGCGCATACCTCCTGTGTGAAATCCCAAAAATGGCATAACCGTAAATAAAATAATTAAATAAATTATTTTATTTTTTAAATGCTTATAACTCACAAATGGTAGCTCGGATTAAAAATCCGAGACCACCGCTGAACTCGTGAGGGTATGCTTTACTTAAGCAGATACTAACTTTGGCCGACGTGGGCCACCAGAAAAATTTAGTTTTTGGCCGCAAATAAAATAATTAAATGACAATTATTTTATTGTAAAATTCATAACTTCTAAAAGATAACTTGGATTGAAAATCCGAGAGTACCGTTAGTTTTTTTGGGGCATGTTTCACCAAGGAAAAGCCTAACCTTGACAGCATTGAGTCGAGGGTGACTGATAATAATTTTCTGAATTTTTTTTCGTGTACATTTAGTAAACGCACGAACGGCATTTTGTGACTTTTGAACCGTTGCTCGGAATTGAAATACGAGGACACCGTTGAACTCGCAATGACAATATTCGATTAAGAATACTTTCACCTCGACAATAGATGGTCGAGAGTAAAAGTTAGTTTTTGGCATTTTAAAAAAAATGATAAAATAAAGTGTAGCCACACTTTATTTTATTCCAGCCGCCATGTGAGTGCAGGTAGTTGGAACCTCCACTTGGGAGTTGGTGCTAGGGCCACCACACCCTAACCTCCCATGATAGGTTATAGTGGTGGGGCCCACCCGAACCCAACCTCCCATGTGAGGTTAAATGTGGTGGGGATCACACGTGGCCACCCGACTCCTATTAATGGGAGGAGACCATAACCTCTCAACTCCCCCTATTAATGGTGCCACCACCACCCCTTTTAATGGCCAAAACCTCCTCTTTGAATTTGTGACATATCCCTTAATTTATTGCGCCAACGCGTGTGAATTAATTAAGGGGAGCCTCTTGACATCCTCCAAATTAATTGTGACACCCCTCGTGCAATTAATTTGGTGGAGCCGGGTTAATTAATTATACCATTTGAATTACGTGCCAACGTGATTTTTAGACAAACCCTCCCTCTACCATATAAAGGAAGCTTGGGGGATGGTTTTGGGACGACTTCATCAAGAGGAAAAACACTGGCAAAGAGACGCGTCGCCCAACACTTGGAGGATTACGCCCCTCCCAACAAAGAACGCGAAGAACGCCGTCGGCGATCTTCTTCCCCGAACTTCTTCCTCAGACCCCTTCGATGTGGGATGTGACCGTCTACCACGGATCGACGACCAACCTACGATGATGTCAACGAATGATCACCCGTTAATCAAAAGGTAGGGGTTTAATTTTTTTTTTTTCGTGTTGATATTGTACTCCTTTTCTTACCTTCTTCCAAGGATATAAAGGGAATGATGTAGACATTTTTAATGAACATCCTCTACTTATGTTGAGCCAATTGATATCCTCCTAAACATGGATGGTTCGTTCCAACCTCACATGGCCCGACACCCTCCATCAGATTTTCGTTGTGATATTCTTCGAAGCGGAAACATGACATGGAAAAGTGGCGGCAGCGACGAAGATGACGAATAAAGGCTGCACTACCCTCGCAGCCCCGACACACTCGCGCCCTGCTGGCGGCCTTCCCGGCACCCCAACGCGCTACCCGGCGCACCCGCACCCAGCTGGCGGCCTGCCCAGCACCACGACGCGCTACCCAGCACACCCGTGCCTAGCTGGCGGCCTGCCCGGCTCCTACCAGCGGCCTGCCCGGCACCCCGACGCGCTACCCGGCGCACCCGCGCCCAGCCGGCGGCCTTCCTGGCACTCCGACGCGCTACCCGGCGCACCTGCGCCCAGCCGGAGGCCTTCCCAGCCACTGCCGGTAGCCTTTCCGGCACCCCGGTGCCCTGACGGCGCCCCTGCAACCCCCTACTGCGGTCTACCCGGCGCCCCGGCGCACTACCGGCGCCCTAGCGCGCTGCCCCGGCGCACTGACCAACACCCTGCCCGGTCCACCCGCAGCCTGCCCGGAGTTCAGCCGGCCTGCCCGTGCCCCGAGCGGCCTGCCCGCTTTTCTCCCGGCCACCGACCTCTAGAGACACACCCTTTGCAGCGCTGGCCGAACCGGCCCCAGCTTTCAGGCCGATGCCGCCTGCGTGGCGGCATCCAGCCGAACTTCCCTTGCAGTCCGCTGGGTCGGGCCCAGCAGACCGGGTCGAAACTTAGCGGGCTGACCCACCCAACAGGCCGAGTCAGACCCAGCAAGTCTGATCGGGTCGGACCGGACCCGAGCCCACTAATGACCCATTGCTTACTTTGGCCATATCTTTGGTACCAGACGTCCGTTTGACGAACCGTTAGTGGAGCTGATAATATCATTGAGAAACGGTACCTTTGAAAACACCCCATGGGAATTCGGGGTATAGTTGAGATACGGTTGGGTTGGTTCGTACACGAAACCGACCGGGCCCCCAGGACTAAAAGACTAATAACTCACAGACTGGGCGTCCGATTGACGTGTCGTATATTGCGTTGAGACCTCTATGACGTGAAGGTAATTGTTATACTTCTAAGTGAGACTTTGTGGCACTTGGAGTATCTACTTGTGGCACGTGGAGCAGACTCTCCCGGTGACGAGCGAGCAGATTCCAGAGACCTAGTAGCTGGCTGAGACTTGACGACTGCTGATCGATCGACTCAGAGTGATTCAGATGGCCTAGTGGGGAGTTCTTGGTTGTAGCAGCAGACCCACGATGGAGGAGCACTTGGTTGTAGCAGCAGACCCGTGATACTCGACAGAAGGAGTACCTCTGTAGGCTATGAGGGGGAGCGCTTGGTTGTAGCGGCAGACCCATGGTGGGAAGCGCTTGGTTGTAGCAGCATGCCCACAATACTTGACAGGTGGAGTACTTCAGCAGTCCAAGGCTAGTGGGAAGCGCTTGGTTGTAGCGGCAGGCCCACTGTACTCGACAGAGGAGGAGTTCTCCAGTAGCCGTGGTTTCGACATCGTGAATAAAAATCCTGGTTTGAGCTGAGTCAATGACCTTTGTATATTCCTCATGATTGACAGGGTTACTTGATAACTTAGGTATATGTATGGGAATATACCTAAGTAATGGTTATCTGTTGAAATCATACTTTGTGGTTTATCCTTGTTGGATTTTGTGAGACCTTGAGGGTCTTATGGTCCCTACTGAGTATTGTTATACTCACCCCTGCATAGGCTATGCCCACACCTCGTTGTGTTGGATGCAGACGACGGATAACACTGACCGAGGCGGAGTGTACGAGGACTGGATGGTAACCGGAGGTGGACCCACGACGAGTCGGTACCCAAAGGAGATGGATAGATGTGGAGAACTGAGGAGGCTATCTGTACCTACCCTTCAGGTAGGATTCGTTGTGGATGATCCAGGAGCTGCTAGACACCTTACAACTGTTTGTCTTTTTAGTTGCACCTGTTTTTCTTTTCCTTGTACTTTACTATTAGGATTGTATTTCCGGCCCCTTTTACACTCATTACACTTGTTATATAGCCTTTGCTTAGTGTTTGATTCCTCTTGTTCTCTGGTTGTGTGTGTTTACGATTTATAAAGGCAATTCCTTCCCAGTTTTGGGGAATTACGCCTTTGGTGCTAGTCGCCAGCCCCTGGCCTACGGAAGGCGGGCTTGGGGTAGTCACGATACGGGCCCCGAGGGATGGGTCGTGATAATTTATAAATTATTTTTTTTAATTTTGATCCATGCTCATATAATAATGATGTCATAAAAGTTATGGTATTCATAAAAACTCTCCTTTAACTATTTAATTAAAAATAAACCTTTTTAGGAAAATCACAAAAATTCATCTTAAGATAATTTTGACATGTTTAATCCAAAAAAGTTTATATTTTCAAATTAAAATTCTAAAAGTAATAAAAATTAATTTTAATATATGGATTCATAATACATATTTTTTTTAAAAAATGTTTTTTGTGAATAAAATGAATCAAAATGCTTAATATTGGAAAAATAATTTATTACATTAATAATTACTTATTTTTATCATCCTATCTTCTACTTCCAAAACCCCTCAATACATATTCATAAAATCTAATTATTAGATAGGAAATGTGGATATTCACGGGTTGTGGTTCAACTAGCATGGATGTGGTAGTGATTTTTATGAGCATGAACTTCTCCCATATGTGATTTCACTCAAGATGTACTTTTTGAAATTTAGCTTGGGCTTGGTCTAGGAAAAACCCTAGTGAAACCACCTACTTTCCAAGCCTAGACAAATGAAACTTGTAAGGAATACTACTTAATATTGATACCATTTATATATATTTCATATTATATTTACTTCTATTTATATTGAATAAACCAATTACTATATTCTAACGATAATATTCAATACTTATAAAATATACCATGGTTTTGTTTTTGTTTGTAATTTCATATCAAAACAAGATATCCAATAATATTTATTTAAGAAAGATATATATTAAAATAATGTATTATTACAGTATACCCTACTTAAAAATAAAAATTTCCTCACAATTCCATTACTCATATAAAAAAAGTGAGGGAGTTTTTATCTCATTACATCATTAGGCCCCCGCATAGCTTCCTAAAACTTATTAGTCTACCACAAGACTTTGACTAGATGGGTGGTCTTGTTCCAAAATACTTTATTTCTTTTATCTAGGGTATCCACTAGTTATTCCTCATGTGAGAGATCATGTTCTTATTAAAAAACATCTGAGTTTGGTATATATGATGGATCTAGTATGTACTTACTCAAAAGTGATACATGGAACACATCATGTACTTGTGATAGATGAGGAGTAATTGGTAAGTGATAAGATACTGTCTTGAAATGATTAAAAATATCAAAGAGATCGATGTACCTAGACTTCGGATTCCACTTCTTCCCAAATCTCATAACACACTTATAAAGAGATATCCATAGGAAGGCCTTATCACCAACTTCGAACTATATATCACATCAATGATTATCATCATATATTTTCTATCAACTTTATACTATTTTCATATGTTACAAAATTTTTTATAACTTCTCTACCATTTCTTGGATAAGAAAAAGTCCTAATATATTTATTTCCTCAAAATTATCCCAACATGTTAGAGTTCTATATGTATTACCATATAAAGCCTTATACAGTTCCATTTGGATGAAAAAGTGGAAACTGTTATTATATAAAAACTTCAATAGAGGAATATATTGATTCCATCTTCCATTACAATCCATTGATCATGATCTTAGTATATAATCCAATGTTTGAATGGTTATTTTATATTGAGCATAAGTTTGAGGGTGATAGGTCATACTAATGTTTAGTTTTGTATCTAGTGCTTGTTATAGAATCCTCCATAATTTTGATGTGAAACTTGGATCTTGATCAGATACAATTAAAAGTGGTCCCCCATGAATTCATACTACTTCCTTTATGTATAAAATATAAAGTTGATCAAGTGATAAGTCCTTTAGAATATTAATGAATTGTGATGAGTTTGTGAATAAATATACTACTACAAAAATGGATTTGTTCCTTTTAGGAGTATTAGGGAGGATAATTATTAAATCCCTAGTGATGTTATCCCACTTCCATACTAGTATATTCAATGGTTTCATCATCCCTTTAGATTCCAAATTATCTAAATTTACTTATTTACATACCAGGAATTGAGATACATACTCTAAAATATATCTCTTTATGTTATCCCACCAGAAGTGTTTCTTAATATCTCTATACATCTTCATGATTCTTGGATGAATAGAGGAGGATGAGTTATGTGAATCATCCAAAATTTCCTTTTCAATGATGGTTTTTTGGGAACACATTTCTGGGTTCCAAACCTTATAATTCCAACTTTATCAAGGTTGAACTCTGGAATATTTTATACCTTCTTCTATAATACCACATCACCATTTTGGGATTCCAGAATCTTTACATAAATTTTTGGTTGTGAAATAATTTGGGAAAGGTAGTATTTATCCCATTATTTATTATTTCTATATCCATCCTCTAAATATATATAAATATTAGTCCCTTTTTAATCCTCAATAAGGATAATATATCATGATCCTTCCTTCTTAGAGCACCCACAAACTTGTTTGCATTCCCCAAATGGTAATGTCTTGAGAAATCATAGTCTTTGACCAATTCTATCTACATTTATTGACACATGATCAACTCCTTCAATGTGAATATATACTTTAAACTCTTTTGATTAGTATATATATCAAAATTTTCCCCATTTATATAATACCACAAAATATTAATTTCAAATATAAATGATACTAGCTCCAAATCATGTGTTGGGGTAATTTTTCTCATGGGTATTAAATTGATGGGAGGCATAATATATTAACTTATCATTTTTACTAGGATACATCCCAATCCCTTATTTTGAATAATCACTATAGATTAAAAACCATTATCTACAATAGGGTAATATTGGTAAAGGTGAGGTGACCAACCAATTATTAAGTTCCTTAAAGATTTATTCACATTCTTCTATATAGATAAATTTTAATTCATTACTCATTAACTTGGTTAATGGATTTGATAAATATAATAAATTAATCAAAAAGTTTCTATAGTATCCAACCAACCTAAGAAAACTACTAATCTTATTTACCATGGTTAGTTAAATCCATTATTAAATAATCACTACCTTTAAATGATTTAAAGATATGCTCTATCCTATAATTACATGAACCAAGAAGGATAATTTCTATAACCATAATTCATAATTTCAAAATTTGTTATATATTTTTTCCTTTATCAAGGTTTTCAACATAACACTTAATTGATTTTCATGATATTCCATTGAATTAGAGTATATGAGGATATCTTCTATAAAGACTAACAAAAATTGACCATGGTAATATTTATGTACTCTATTCATCAGATCCATAAAGATTTCAAGGGAATTTATAAGTCTGATAAGAATCACAAGGAATTCATAATATCTATACCTCATACAAAAAAATACCTTAGGTATATCCTCCCCTTTAACCATTAATTGATGATATACATATCAAAGGTCAATCTTAAAGAAGTATTTAGACCTTATGAGTTTATTTAACTTGTAATTATTATGGGTAATATGATACATTTTCTTGATAATAATTTTGTTATGTTCACAATAATGAATGAAAAAACGTTGATCCATCCTTCTTCATAAAAAGGGGACGGACATACCCCATGGTGAAGTATTAGGGAATATAGAACCCATTTCCAAATTCTCCTAAAGTTGATTATTTAATTAGTTTTTTAACATGTAGGGGTGAAGTCCCCCATTTTTTATTAACCAAACAAACCCTATTATTATACTAGATAAAGGGAACCCATTATATGACTTATAGGCATTGTGGGTAGGATACTATAAGAAAAAAACATACATGAAGTTAAAAATAAACTCGAAGGTCCTGGACCATTTGTTTAGGCCATCCTATCATCACCTATGTGAGATACCCCACTACTTTCATCCTCATCATCGTATGTGATAGCCACCATATCCTTCTACCACATGTTAAAGATTTTTCTACCAAGCCATAACCATTGATTTCATCATGACCCACCATCATCCATTTCCTCACCTCCCCCTACGATGAAAATAACTAGAAGCTACCATTTCTGATGATGATGGCCCACTGATTTCTACTCTGAAGTCATTCCCTATGACCTTGACCACTAGAGAGACCCACCGTCTCAGTGCCGTAGCCCTCTGCCCTGACTACATCCACCACCCATTAGTAGAGTATACCATATTGAATCTGAAAATTTGGACCATCCAGGATTTGAACCATTTTATAAAGACTCTTAAATGAAGTTATATAACCTATTATTCATTAAATTGAAAACTCATCCTCACATTTAGGTGGAAGAGTAGATAGTTCCTTGATAAATGAATCGATATACTCTTGTATGATTAACACATATCTAATATTGTCTTTATCCCTAACTATTTGAGAAAAGAGTCCATCATTAATAGGTATCATGAAACATATTATATAATTAACTAAAAAATGGGGTTTATAATCATCCTTTCATCAATATTTAATAATGGGATGATTCAAGATATAAAATGAGAATTACTTATCCTAATAATTGATATGATATCTATATATAGAGATCAGATCCATTACCAATATCACATAAAATTATACTGTGGGAAGAGGAACTATATTTTTAGAGAGTATCATACCACAAACCTTGATTAGGGAATATTTTTAGACTTTGGACACAATCAACACAACATTAGGCATATTTAATGATAATTTGGCATCCAATGTTTTAATTGGAGAATTAATATTAATAGAAAACTTATATGTTATGAAACAATGAACAGAACAAGAATAAAATAATATATTTATCGGTTTAGTGTTGAAAGTTAGTGAACCTTTCACCACATCATTATCATAGTCCACTTTAGAAATAGTGATTTCATAGTCTCTTCTTTATTCCCTTGGTCTTGGAGGTTACTATTGCCTATTATCCTAATTAGCCATTGGATTAGGGTAATGATTTTCATAATTCCATAACTTCTTTAATTTTAAGCATTGGAGTGTGAGTGGTTCATTAGTTGGGGCCTTCTTTTCCTCTATTATATTGATTGACCTCTTCATCTCTTTATTAAAATTATGAGCTTGATATCCAATTCATCCAAACTTGAAACATTTCTCGTTCCATTAATGAAATATACAAAGTGTTTCCTCCCAAAATTTTAGCATGTAGGGTGTTGTACTTTCTTTCCTATAGATTATTGTTTTAGAGTTTCAATGAAAATCAATTTTCATTTTCTTGTCTCAAAATCTAGGAGGATGATGAGAATATCTAGTTTAAATTTCTATGTTAAGTGTATATCAAAAAATTTATTCATAGCTATCAAAGTATCTTATAGGTGATTCATTTTGAAGACTTGGTTTTAGTACATTGAATAATTTATAAATATTTATTTTAGAGTCTATAAAAAAATAGAGGTTTTACACCCCAACCCATTTTTGAAATTTTGGAATTTTAGCATAGGATTATGGTTAGCGCATAGTTAGTTGATACCATGAAAAAACTTTGAGAATTAATTAGTAATTAAACATATCCAATATAAACGATTGGAACATGTTTTGTATAACCATTCATCCTTACTATGTGAGGTGTCCCAAAACCTATAGTTAGAGGCACATGGTTGGTGTATAGTTTGAATAATAGTGTGGCTAAGTAATGCACATTGTCCAAAATTTATAAAAATTGAAATAAATCAACCGCAATACTTTTTTACCCAAGTTTCACAACTCACTCTTTATACCTTTACCACATGACAAACACTAGCATGGGGGGGGGGGGTCCCTCACATGAGCCTCCTCTCCCCCTATTCTGAGTTTAGATAATCTTCATGCAATTTCAAGTGATGATAATCTAAATTAGTTTTTTTCTCCTCTTACCTCTTCTTCCTCTTCTTTACTCATCTTTTCATCACTATGCATATACATAAGCTAAACCCTATATGGTATTTTGATTTTCATTTCCCATGAACTTGTTTTATTAGGGTGTGTGATGCCTTTTTTGGGTTTCATTCAACCTGCATTTGAATCTTCAAAACATATGGGCTTGGTTCAAGGTAGGTTTTCCATCACACATGTCTTTAAATTAACTAAAATTAATTTATTTTTCATTAAATTAATGTTTTGGGTGATTAATAAAAATATATGAGGATTATTTGAAAGGAAGGTTATGTCACACTTGAATTTCAGTTCAATTAAAGGATTTACCAAACTGGAATCTTAAAATAAATAATGTTTCCTTAAATTATATGTTCTTAGTGCATGATAATTTTTTAGTTGGATTTTATAAATGGATTTTCAAATATCCTAGTGGTTTTAGGATTTGTATTATTTTATTTAAGGTGTTCTTGGATTTTAAAAAGGGGTTCTAAAATAAATTAAATATTTTGGGATATTTTATAAAGCTATTCAATTTGTTTGAAACTAGTTTAGTAATTTATAATTTTTAAATATAGGTTTTGAGTATTAGTTTTCACTTTAGAAGTAAATGTTTAAACCTTGATTAATTTAAATGTAAATTATATTGTTTTGGAATGGAATTTTATTACTAAAGATATGGATGTGTGGTTTAAATATTACTATGGGGGTTGATTTATTTTACATGATTATAGTTCTTGTGAAATCACTTAGTGATTTTGTACATTATTCATTTTGTTTTTTATCATTTAAACCCCATGGGAACCCTAGGTACTTGGCTGGGAAATCCTAGTTTATGAAAAAATCTCTTTCCATTTTATATTCTAGTGAAGTATATTATTTTACATTATAGAGTGACGTGTTACTAGTCTTTCCAAATAATTTAGGGTATCCCTATTTAGTGATGTTTACACTAAGTTTTCCCTATCCTTGGTAACCCTAGGGTGTTTCTCTCATGATGCTATTTTTAAATTACCAATTTTGTGATTTTCTATTGCACTTGCTTTAATATATACTACCCTTTATTTATAGCCTATTTATACTTTCTTTAACATTATTTCCCTTTAGTAAAATGGTTTTCTATGAGTGTATTAAAAAGTAAATTTTTTAAAAGTGGTTTAAAATTTAATTTTCAATTCAATGTTCTAATAACGTCGGCTTCGTCTTGGAAATGTTTTTATTTAAGAAAAATAAAAGGAAAAGTTTATAAAAAAATCTCGATTTGTTATTGTATTTAACTTTAATAAAAAATGGATAAAACCTATATTTTATCAATGTAATTAAAAATAGCATGGATAGATATTTTATATAATGTAAATTCATGGGTTGTGGTTTACTTGAAAGTATTTCTGGGAATTATTCTCATTCTTATTAACACTTTAGGTTCTAGTTAACTATTAATTTCTCTTAGTGAAAGTCTGGTTTATACTTGGATGTTGACCCATGATTCACATGGAGGTATATTGGTAGTTTTTTATTTATATTTAATTTTCATACTATCCAAATAGGACATTAATGCTTTTAGTTATGGTTATTAGTGGATCACATTATATCACTGGAGTTCGTAGTGAGACTTGGAGAAGGCTGCTGGTGAGGAAGCTTGGGGGGGGGGTGAGTGTGGGATTTATTTATATAAATCATTTAAATTATTTTATATCCATTTCATCTTCCTATATAATTTTAAAAGGAAGGTCTAAATACATATTGGTCATGCCAAAATTTTATTTTAATTTCCACTACATGTTTAATCTACTTTATGGGTGAAATCATTCCCAAAAGCTCATATTTGATGCCCATGATGATTTTCATTATCCTGAGCAGATGATGAACACTCTTTGGGAATGTCATAGGGTACCATTTTCCAATCTGTATGAATTAGGCTATTCTATGATAAATGGAAGTAGATAAAGGTTATTTAGGGGGCATATATTCCAAAATTCCCTTTTCTATTTGGGGATCAATGGTAGATAGAGATAGAACTATCAAGAGTTGAGAGGTAGGAGTGGGAAGAGTTTTATGATCTATTTCTCATTATAAACCTAGAGTTTCTAGGGGAATTTGGGTTTTTATTAATGAATTATGAGTTTTCTTCATTTATTTTTAGTATGCTCTGAGTATTTTGTGTTTGGATGATGATAGTGGGAGTGAACCAGTCATATCCGATGATCTCATAGGGCCTATAAATCCATTTGGAACTTGATTATATGGTTTAAAATGACTCCCAATGATATATTTGTAATTGAAACATGGTCCGCCAACCCATGTGGAAATGATACACACATTAACTTGTCCCCCTATTTAAATTCCGTGTTAGAATTATCTTTTTTTTAATTTGTTTTTGATTATGTATTGTTTGTGTTGATTGGGTAAAACATGAGTTTTAATTTTAAAAAATATATTTTTAAATGATATGGTTTCTGTTTTAAAACTAATTTTTTCCCTAAATTAATAAAAGAATAAAATGGGAATTTTTATTTATAGTAAAATGGATTTGGTAAAATCAGATTGGGTTTCAGAGGAACTTTTTTTTGGATTTCAATTGGTTTGAATTTTTTAAATAAATTGTGTTAAATTTTTAAAAACCTTTTTTAGGAGTTTCATAATGAATTATATTTTATTTCCTTAATTTTTTTGGAAGTACATTAATGTTAAAGGATAGTGTTTTAATAATTTAGAATGGTTTCTTTGGGGTCGGAAAGTTGTTTTAGAATATTTTTAACTACTACTAGATTATTTTCCTGAATTTTTTTTGTAAAATATTTTTGAATAGATTTGGGTGATTTAAATTCAAGACATGGGTGGTGTTTTATATTTCAATAACATTTATAATAATGAAAATTTTAAATTACATATCTATTTTAAAGTGAGGTTTTGATTTAATAAATGAGTATTAATGTAAATTTGGAAGGGGTATAATGTTTTTAAAACTTTTAATTGTTTTAATAATAAATTTATGAAATTTAATATGATTTTTAAAAGGATATTCATGATTTTAAATTAGAGTGTATAGTTTCAATGATTTAAAAGGGGAATTTTGAGTAGTTCAGTGCTTGCGATTGATTCTTTTGGATTGTTTATTTGAGTTGGTATTTAAATTTGATACTATATTTTTTGAGTTTAAGAGATGTTGATTGAGTATTTTTTTTCTTATCAACTAATACATTCCTCCTAGAATAGTCTTGAGTGGTCACAGTGAGTCATTTCCTTAGAGTTTCCTCAGAGATGTATCTACTAGGAATTGGGTGTAGTCTTTCTACTTATTGATTCAACTGATGATCTGAGTGAAGTAGTGGATAAAAACATATTTTTTGAAGTTCCTTTTTTATTT
Source organism: Viscum album (assembly GCA_963277665.1). Lineage (NCBI taxonomy): Eukaryota > Viridiplantae > Streptophyta > Magnoliopsida > Santalales > Viscaceae > Viscum > Viscum album. The sequence continues at coordinate 182,736,571 of OY728133.1, read as the reverse complement.
CCCAGTCATTGTACTTATGTTTTGGGATGTTCAATTTAGTGTGTTTTATGGTAATCTATTTGTTTTGTTTTGGTCTCATTTAAATTCCATTATTTTTTATTGCTGAGTAATTGAAAATTTAAGGAAATTATTATTAAAGTGTTGCTTTAAGTAATATCTTGGTATTTATTTAAGGAAGGGTAATTTTTTGGTACTACTCATGTTTTAGTGATCAGTTACATCCTTTTGTATTTGATGTGATGGTGCTCTTGTGATAAGGATTTTATTTTAATGGTTTGTGAATGGGGTGTCTTGGGTGTGGGTTTGGGTGACTAGGATGAGTGATATTCTATTTACCTAATCAAATTCACAATGATATGATGTTTTAAGATATAGGTCCTGGGTTGCTTATTCATTCACTTTTGACCCAAGGCTAGAGCCATGTTATCTTATTGATTTTAATCGTCTAAAATCTTTCCTTCTTTAGTTGTTTCTAAAAGGTTTGTGTGATCACCATTTTGAGTTGTGGTTTCCCTAGAGAGTTTTATATGGTCTTGGATAGTTATTATTAACTTGGTTGTTTATGGATACATGTCATCCATAATGATTCTTTTCTAGAAGGTTTGTCTGTAGTTTGGATTACCACATTAAAAAGATTTTAAAATAGCAGGGAGACCACCATAGTTGATCTTTACCATTAGGTTTCCATTGTTTCCTTATAGTATGTGGTTCTTTTATTTTTCCTGACCCAACCCCTCCTTAAACTGGGTTCTAATTTTTTTGACTCATGGACCTTTTTTAGATTCTTCCTTGAGTTATCTCTTTATTTTTACCTTATTTGATGAAGTTCATATCATGGAGCAAGCTCAATATTTTAGGTTCTTTGAAAGATGGGTTTGGTATGTTTTAATTAGTACAGTAGGTTGTGTCTTCATGGTGGTTTCAGTGTTCATTGGTTTTAAAGAATCTAGTTATGCTTGATGAGGTGAAATCTTATCCTTTTATTTGATTGACTGGGCTGACTTGGGATTTTGGGGGGAAAATCATTATTTTGGGGAGATTTTTCACATGTGACCATTTTTTTTTCTGTATTTATTATTTTAATTATTTTATCATTTTTAACCTTATTCTTGAATTTTGGGGAAAACCAGTCTTAAATTTAAATTATTTTAATTTTTTAAAGGTTCTCGGTTAGTGCATGGTTAATAGAAAACATGTATAAACCATAAGAATGTTTCTATAATTTTAAAATTCTAAAATGAAAATTTGGTGCCTAAATTTTCTAACCATGCATCCTATCTAAGTGATGTGTTTCAGAACCTCTAGTTTGTAATGCCCCATTACCTTTTTTAGGTATATTCTAGTATTTTCTTTTGGTTTCTCTTTTTTGCAAGGAGAGTATTTCCAACCATGGAATTGGGAGGATATATATAATGGTGAACTTTGGGATTTTTTTTTTAATTTTCAATATAAACACCTGTAGTTTCGGCTAATCGCTGGGCACTTACACACCGTGCATGTGAAGTACACACCATTTAATTTTTACTGGAAAAAATACATGAAATGGGTATATGGTGTGAATGATTTAAACATTGTATAATAGGTATACACCATTTATGTATAAAAATACAATTTTTAATAAAAATTCCATGGGGTTTTCAGCGTATATAGACCCTAAGGATTACACGATGTGTAAATGATTTACATGTCATGTAAATATCACAATTTTGGGTTTTTAGGCTATTATATGAGTGATATGTTTTATTAATTCTCCATCCAGACTTCCTCTCTCAACCTATAGATCCCCCTAAGTGATTTTGGGCGACTACTTTCTATCCAGATCAATTTGTTCAATGATTTATTGCCATTGGGGTTGGATTTATTCTCTATGGGTTAGTGTTTCTTTAGGTTATTCTTTGTTTTGAATATTGTTTTGTAATTATATTGCGTTTTCTATCAATCATTTTCAATATCTTGTCACGTCTTTTCTTCTAAAAGAAAAATCTTTTAGTTTCATTTCCCCTTTATCAAAGGTGATTAGGTTTTTAACGTCTTTGAGGTAGGTATATATGTTTAAGTTCTCTAATTTCTTAATTTTTTTTTGTTTTTTGTATTGATTTTTTTATATATGAAATGGAATTTAATTTATTGAAATTGAAAAAGGGAATGTGTTAATGTTTACAAGTTTTTTTCCTAGAAAAAAATAATTTCCTTGATTTGAAATGGAAAAAATAGATTTTCAAGCCTTGAAGAAGATTGGATTTGATTTTAAATGGTTTTATAAAAAAGTGAGCATGGTTTTCATAATGGAAGTTGACAAACATTGCATAGCGGGAACCTAGGGTGCATCGAGAAAGAGACGTGGGTAACCTTTGCCTATGTGACACCACTAGGAGGTAACCTCTTGCATATCAATAGACTGTATCATGAATCGATATTATTTGGATAAAACCTTATGAATTTTTAGGCTTATGTGTATCTAGTACGTATTGTCCCATAGGCTAGAGCCTGTCTGGAAGGTGCATTATTGTTTCTATTTGTTTATTACATGATATATTATTTCATGGATGTTGAATCACATGGATATTTGTATTTAAATATCTTTACCTTCTTTGTTATAGGTTTAGAAAATTTGACATGAAATTTGTGAAAACTCAAGGTTTTTTGAGAAATGTTTTTTATTTTTTTTAAATTTATAAAAATGCTTGTAAAACTTTTTTTTAAGTTTGAACATGGGAATTATTGTTATTAGTTCTTGTACATATTTCATGGTGGTATCCTCCTAGGATCTGTTTCTTACACCCTAATTCTACCTTTTGGAGGATTTAGAACTTATTTTGAAGGATACAGGTAAATGGAATGGAATTCTGTATCATGATAGTTTCTATTTACATAACTATATCAGTTTTTGGGATGGTTTGGAAGTGACAGTTGGTCACATGGAGACTAGTTTTTATACACTTGTTATACCTTTAGTTTTATCCTATATGGCTCAGTTGTATGCCCCTTTTTCCCACTTTATACTATGGTTGTATGTATTGTTTTGCTGATATTCATGGTTTGTTTTGTTATATTTGTTATACCCCACCCCAGAATGGACTTACTTGGATGATTGGTCTATTTGTCTTGGGTTTGTCTATTACAATTTGGTATTAGAGGGATTACTCATCCTGAAGTGTGTTAACACTGCCTGATTTGGTTCTGTGTCTTGGTTAGATAGGAGTACTATTTTTGGAATTCAGACAATAGGTGTAGAAAATAGACCTATCCATTTCACTTTCGTGACTGAATTAGAGTTTCCATGGGTGGTCGAAAAACCTTTACTAAGTCCAAGACCTAGTATTTAGGTTCATTTGAATTAATTTTATGGTATATTTATTTTGTTTGACCTATATAAAAAGTTTTTGGACTTGGTGTGTGTAAGGTTGTTTTAATAAACTAAATGGAATGTTTATTTATATGGGATAGTTTCTTTCAAAATGTGTTTCTATTTTGTGGTATAATTAATAATTGATTTAAATTCACATTGTTTTAAAGCATTATTTTGGATTCTAGAAGTTAGTTCAATGGTTTTGGAGTTTTTAGTGACTTATTGGTTATTGTCTTGTTCTTAACAGACAATGCCTCCTAGAAGAGATATTCCAAATATGAGAGGGGTAGCCATGATGCAGGTTCCATAGGAGGATCCTCCAATGGACCCCTATTTGGTTGAAGCAGTGATATATACCATTCAGACTCTAGGGTTAGTGGGTGAAATGAACCCAGGATGAGTAGTGGATCATATCTTAGAATTTACCAAGTAACATCCACATGTCTTACATGGTAAAAAAGATACCCAAGAATCATATAAGTGGCTTGAATGAATTGAAAGGATCTTCAAAATTTTGAATACTCTTGAAGATTACCAAGAAGGTTTTCCCATGAATATGCTCAAGGGGCCAGTAAGGATATGGTGGGACTCTATAGTGAAAGATAAGTTACATAAAGGTCTTACTTGGGTTTCTTTCAAGAAGATATCTAATCAGAAAATTTACCTTAAGAATTTACATGTGGAAAAGTCTTGGGAGTTTATGACCTTGGATATAGGGGAATATACCATTCTGGAGTACTCCACCCATTTTGCTGAGTTAGTGCATCAGACACCATATCTTATCACCAATGATTACCTAAAGGATTGGAGGTTCGATATGGGACAGAAGGGTAATATTTTGTCAATGAAAGTGTTTTGTACCTTATAACCTTTGTGGAGGAAGTGGATAAATAAATTTTATCTAAGGTGGACATTTATGTAAGGATAGGTTTGGGCATAACTTCAGTATGTGCAGCAGTTAGCCAGGGTGCTTCTTTTGGTTAGAAAAGGAAGTGTAAGAGTGGTCGGTTTTATGTAGGATTAGTTTCAGGGTCTTATTTAGTGAAATAATAGGCTATTTTCTACCAGTTTCTGAGGTGTGGTCATACTAATCCTTATTGTACAGAGGATCTGAGAACTTGTCATCTTTGTGGGTGATCTAGCCATCTAAAATGTTTTTGTGATAAGATGTCCCAAGGCAGTAAGGTTTGATCCACTTTCACTAAGGGATAAAAGGTTCACACTAATTCTATAAAAGGTGGTGGTTCACATTCTTAGGCTAAGGGGGATTTCTAGGTGGTTAAGTCCGAATGAGTTTATGTGGAAGAGTGTGCACCTAGGGAATCTGAAGTAGAACCTGCTACTGTTACATGTACAATGTTTATTTCATCTTCTATAGTGATATATTTGTTTGATATAGGTGATAATCATTCTTTTATATCATCAAATTTGGTTAATGTGTTGGGTTTGTGTTTATACCTTATATTATTCTTGTTGGATCTTTCCTCACCTTTTGGAAAGAGGTCCAAAAAAGGTTTCAAGTGTACCACATGTCGAGTGGTGATAACCGATGTTGATGTGGTTTGAGATTTATTAGTGATTGATCTTGAAATATTTGACTTGATTATCTACATGTATTGGATGATTAGTGTAAAGAACCAGATATACTTTTATCTCCACCATTTATAGTTCTTACCTAATGATGGGGTCACTCATGTTTTCCAGGGTGAGTGTGACTCCATATCAAGAAGGGTGTGGCCTATTGTTCCATATTCCAATATAATATCATTCTAGTTGTCAAAAATTTATCTTGATGTAGTTGACCCTTTCTTAGATGGTTAGCTACCTGTTGTTGTGTGTAAATAGCCTGAGGTATTTCTAGATTATTTTTCTAGTTTACCACTATAAGAACCCAAAATTTTATCAATTAAATTCCATTCTTATAATTATTTTATATAGTTAAATCACATAAAATCACATTAATAACACAATATTTTTTTATAAATGATGAATGAATGAAATAAAAGGTATGTATAGAAGTTCAAGAACCTATACCGATGAAATTATAACGTGACCTTTAAAATAGTAATGTGACCCTTATGAATAGTAAACTAGAAAATTGAATAGTAACCTCACAAATGAAAGTATAAATAAAATTTATTCATCTTATAAGTGACTATGATATAATTATATCATATTATAAGTAAATAAATATTTTAAAAAATTATTTATTAAGTGTTGGTATTTTTGTAAGTTATAAATATTTAATTACAATTTTATGATTAATTTAATAATTTAAAAGAAAATTTATTTTTATAAAATGTATTTATAAATTAATATTTTTATGTCTTATGATCTTAAAATAATTTTATGAGACCTTAATTAATTTTTCAAAGTGTTATAAAATCAATTATAATTTTAAAATATGTATTTTCTAAGTAAATGATGATTTCAATTAAAAATTAAATTACTCATATTTAGAAAATTATTTTCATAAAATTTATTTCTTTTTTGAATTCTATATGACAAAAAATTATTAGGGAAATTTTTTGGGATTTTTCTAAAATACTTGAATTTTTGATGAATAGTCTAATATGATAATTTTCCAAAAAAGATAAATACATGAATTATGGATTCATAGATGATGTAAGGATGATTTAAGCCCAAAATATAGAACTCTCCTTCTTTATTTTAATTTATTTATATATAATTATCAAAATATTCATAGTCTTGAGACAAAATAATAAACTAATGATTATAAAAAATGAGAAAACACCCCTCTCCTCTACACTAAATACCACCCCTCACCCCATCTTCTCCTCACACCACTAAAGATTTTATACTTTCCCAAATTCTTCCCAATACTCTTTAATATCCCCTTCCCCATGTCTAGGATCTATTGTTCTGATCAAAATACTAAAACCTTTTTCCCAATAAGTTTCTCAATGAGGATAAATCCAAGAGGTAAAACCCTATTCCTTTTTCTTTTAATTTCTTTTCAATTTCATTTATTTTATACTCACCTTATCTTATCCAAATGGCATGTTAACTCCTATATTTTTTATATACTATTATGATATCATTTTAATGTAATATCCCTCATTTAACTCCTCACACTCTCTCTTTCATTCTAAAAATGAAATCGTCGCTCGTGATGTGTCAATTTAGCAACATCATGGGAAATGAACATTCATTTTCCTTTAATGCCTTAAATTATGTTAATAAAACCATTATAATAGTTGAAAAATATTTTAAAATTTATTTTATAACCCTATTTATGTTCTGAAACTAACTTATATACATACTACTAAATGATAAGACAAAACGAGTTATTTGTTATCGAAAAACTGCCAAAATTAACCTAAAAGACCATCATTAACTTTAATATAATGGTTCATCTTCATATAATATAACCAAATTATTTATAATATAATTTAATATTATAAAATATCATTAATAAACTATATTAACAATTCTGGATATTTATCTGCATTTTACATGAACTTCCATTCATGTATACAAGTGAATCGATCATGAAAACCATGAAAATGAATGCTCATGAACAATGAAATTAAACTCCATAAATCATCAGAAATCCAATAAATGAACTTAATAAAACCATAATAAATAATTTTCATGAATAAAAGGTTCTATATTTTAAAATTAATCAAATGTGATTATATAGAATATTAAAGTGAAGAAATCATTCATACATAAGGTATGGGGAATTCTCGAACCCAACTCTCTTAATTTGGGTTTTCCATCTTTCACCCCATTTTAAATGTGGATATTCCTTAAATATAATTTATTCATCATTATCCTACCTTTTTTAGATATAAATGTTTTCTTATTTAGTTTATGAGAAACATAATGTTTTCCAAAAGAACTATTCTTTCAAAAAAACACACCTTTTACTTCTCGAGATTGTTTATTATTCACTCAAGGTTGATGATTCTTATATCAAGTATGTTATTTTAACATTCATTTGTGAACCCAAGTTATGAATTTATGATTTATGAAATGAAACCCATTCCTTTCCATGGGTGATTTTATGTCCAATATTGATATACATTCTATGTGACATGCATGATAATGTAAATGTTATGATGTGACAGGTGCACCAATAATTATATAACTCTAAATACATTTTTTTGTCATTTTAAAAATACCACTTTATAGCTGAGTGGAAACCTCAAAAATACCAAATATAGTCCATAAATCACCCACATAAACTATTACACAAAAAACCACATCCCAAAAGCCACATTCAAATTTCAAAATTCAAAATTCAAACATTGGAAAAACCAAGAGCCCGAGCAAGTGAGCAGCCCGAAAAACCAACCATCGCGAAGACACCTCACCGCCATCATCACCACGTCATCCAATCATTTCAGAACTGTCATGTCATCACGTCACATAGACATAAACCTCATTGTATCATCACCGTCAGCCTCTTCTCCAACCACCACCGCCTGCACTCACTGCTATCTCAGAGAGCCTCCCTCCTGTCGTAAACTACGTTCCACCACCACCATCGTCATAGCTGATCAAAACCACACTAGAACATCGAAGCACCAAAACATCATCAAGTCGTCATCCCCCATCACCAAACCACAACCAACAACAAAAAGAATCAACCGAATGAAGATATTGCCTCCTGGAACACTGATAACCACCCAAACATCACCTCCCAAATCTTACGTGACACCCACCTCGCCAGAATGACCCAGAGAGGAGAGGTGATTCCCAAAGACAGTGCAGAGTAGGATAAGTAATGAGTCTTTAAAATGATCCAAGATCTTCTCTGAAATCACCCATCCTAACTGAAACCCCGACAACGCCTAAACCCAAGCTGGGCCACCTAGAACCCCCACCACAATTCACAACACAACCCAAATATACTTAGAATCCATCATACCCAACCGACCTGGAAGGAATCAGTGGATCTAGAGGCTAGAGAGGAGTACAAGACGACATGACTTCCGTAGAAATCCAAGACCAAGGAAGCACCAAACAACAGACTCACCATAAAACAACATCAATGAACCTTTACGAATAAACCATATACCACACATCCATCGAAACTCATCAGCAGAAATAGAATCGCTACCCCTTTAACACTGTGGAACGAGGATGAAGAAGATGATATTGAAACCCTAGCATGAACATGGGACTGAGACCCAAAGAAAAAGAAACGAAAGGTAAAGTCATTCCAGTCACATGTTGAGTTTGAATGTCCAATCCTCTGTCATAGGAAATCACCACCACTGCTGAATGTATGAGCCACCAAATCAACCAGTCACAGTGACCTGCACCACTGTCACACGAACCCACCACCACCGATGAATGTCCGAGCTACCAAATCAACCAGTCATGGTGACCTGCATCTATAGCGCGAAGGAAAATAGAAGAATCGCCACCTCTAAATGACTAAACCTCTTTCACACAAACCCTATGCCACTGATATCCAAAAGTTGAGGTGAGGAGCAGAAGAACCCAAGCCACAGGAGTATATCTGAAAGAACCGTGGAAGAAGAGAGCCTCTAATGACATGAAGTAGTGAGATCGGGCTAGGACAACTTGACATCAGAGGTTGGGGGAATGCCTCGCTGCTGAGCCGAGACAGACCAAAACGTCCACAAGAATAGAATGCCACCTCTACATAAACTGAACCATGGTCGAATCTGATAAGCCTCACAAATCGAGGACGACCTCCGACCTGAGCATCATCATCACCCTATGACCAAAGAATCACCGTCAATAAAATAATCTGCCCGCCGTGAATGCACGCCAACCCCAGGCTCACCACCAGAGAACTGCAAGAGAACCACTATCCACACCCATCCCTCCGTCCGTGCTGATCCCGTCAACCCCAAAACCCTGGGGTTCTCCCGAGAGCAGGAAGCTCCCGAGAGCTCCCCCACTAGATCCAAACACAATAATTTTTTTGCATCTCCCCTAGAATTATATAACACAATATAAATGTTATGATATGATGGGTGCACATAGGATTACATAGCACTCCAATTAAGTGGGTAATGTTATGTATCTCATAATAAAATTACAATACACGTGAAAATGATGCAATATTTGTTCACAACTATGTGTGGTAGTTGACCACTAAGACATGATGTTACATTTTTTGCATTGCCACATTCCAAGCCTTTCCTAATGCTGTCTCTCATGATTGTGATCCTATTCCTATGTTATGATGATAATTATTATTCTCACCCCATGTTATATTGTTTCATATTTTATCTATCCTCTTACTGGGCTTTTATCTCACCCATTTTTGATGTATATCCTCAGGAGATTACTTATACTATGGAGAATGTATAGACCTATAAGAAGCTAGAGAATAAGAAATTAAATAAATATTTATGTTTTATTTTGTAAAATTTGAGTATGGTAATAATTTTACCAAGACACTAATCATTTGGATCCTAGTTGTGTAAATCTTTTATGTTTTTCATCTTTAAAATGATGTAATAATAATGTAAGAAAAGCAGGGTCACTATAGTTGGTATCAGAGTACGGTATAGTTAATTTGGAAATTAGGATTAGATAACCTTAGTAAAATCCCTTATATAAGACTATGTATAGGTAAGCACCCAAGAAGCTTTGTTTTATAAAATTATAAATACATGGATCCCATAATATATGACTTTAGACTTAATTTCACAAAGTAATAAATTATTTATTCCGGACTTGATGACTTATGTTTTGTTCAAACCTTTTTTATTTTAGAAAATGGTGAGAACTAGGAGAAACCAGGCCAACAAATCATGTGAGGGACAATGCAGGGATTGACCAAATGACATCCCCAATGCCTTTGGAGGTGGAGTTCAAAATTTAATGGTGATAATTACCTAGCTATCTCAAGTTATGAACAATAACATGAATAATGTACAATTTCCACCTTCACCTAAGAGGGAGAAACTGGATATCAAGTATTTTATGCTGCAACAACCACTGATGTTTAATAGATCTTTAAATTCACTAGTTGCATAATAGTGGGTAAACTCTATGGAGAATAACTTTTCTATTCTTTTCTATTATGAGATATAGAAGGAAAATCTCGTTGTTTATTGTCTAGATGGAGAGGCCTATAAATGGTGGGATTTGATTAAGAACACCAAGACGAAGGATGAAACTGAAGAGATGGATTGTGAAGAATTTAATAAAATATTTCTTAACAAGTATTTACCTAAAACTATTCATACAAATATTGAGTAAGAATTCATAGAGATGAAGAAAATGGAAAGATAATATATCACACCTTACAAATAAAACTTCACAAGGCTTTTAAGGTACGCTTCATGTTTTATTATCAACAATGATAGAAAAATGGATATATTATTTAGTGGATTAAAACCGAACCTTTGAAAGGATCTTAAAATTATAGATATTGGGAGTTATTAAGAAGTTTTTCAATGTGATCTCAAAGTGGAGATAGATTTGGAGAATACTCCCATGTACATGGTGATAATAAATGAAAGACGGAGTTTCAAGATGGGGGATCTAATGAAATAGGTGGAAAGAAAACTCAACCACCCACATGTCAAAAAATATGGGAAGAATCATAATGGGAACTGACTCAAAGAGATGGGGAAATACTTCAAGTGTTGGAGTGAAGGACACTAAGATCACGAATGTTGAAAATACATGAGGAAGAAGGAAAATGCAGTGGAGGAAAGAAGAGCACCACCCATGGTCCAATGCTACAATGATATAGAGCAAGGGAACTATGCAAGCCATTGCACTAAACCTAAAGTCCTCGAGGGTAATCAGCATTATCATCCACCAAATCCAAAGTAGGAAGAAAAGGATTATTCCATCACTACTAATGAAGTGAATAAATAAAAATAAGTCATACAAGGTACACTTTCTATTCACTAAGGAATAGAAAAGGTCTTATTTTTTTACAGTTCTATGCATTATTTTATATCTTGTAACTTTTATAGAACTATTGAATAGAAGTCCTGAAACCTTGAAGTAGATATATCTATAAAAACACTATGTGAAAAAATCAGGGGAACCCAAATGTTGTACTCTTATACTATTGGCATATGTGGGAAGATTCTTTCAACAAATATTTTAATACTTACCTTGATGGAATTAGATGCTATACTAGGAATGGATTAAATCTCTTTATATAGATCACACATAAAATTTTGAGAAATTGAAATTTCTTTTCATATTCCAAACCATCCCATGATTCTCTACAAATTAAAGGAGGATCATGAATCTCCTTTGAAAAATCCTTAAACGGTGCAGGTGTTGTTTCCCTATTTTGAGGAATACCTAAATCAAATGGATGAGTCAAAGGAAAGTGTAAACCTAGTGGAAATTATAATTTTAAGGGAATACAATGATTTATTTTCTGAATATTTACCCGAAATTTGTCACATCCTGTCCCCCGGGGCCCGTTCCATGACTACCCCAAGCCTGCCTTCCATTGGCCAGGGGCTGGTGACTAGCACCAGAAAGGCATATCCAAAAAAGGGAAGGCGTTTACTTTAAACCTGTACACACATAGATATGGAATAGCGCACAGAGAAAAAAAAAATAAAGTAGTACAACCGCTACTAAGTATCACTACTGAGAGTAAAGTGTGTAAATTGAAAGTAAAGGGGTCATAATACAAGCCCAACTAAAAGGAAATTACAAAAAAATAAGTAAAATATCTAGAGGTCATCTGCAAAGGATCCCACCTAAAGGGTAGGTACAACTCTCTGTCAGATGTCACTACAGCACACCATGTCTGCCAATCCACCTCTAAGAACCATGTATTCCTAGCTTTCTAATGTCCTGGTTAATTTTTTCCATCATCTACACAAGACACAACAAGTGTGGGTGAAGCCCGTGTAGGGGTGAGTATAAAAATACTCAGTAGGGACCCTGAGACCCCCAAAGGTATCTCAGTGATCCAAGAAGGAAAACAACACAAAGGAAATACCACAAAGGTAATACCACAAATCAATATCTCAATCACATAACACAAAGTAAAAGATGCAGATCACACTAGGCATAACTTAAGTACATAAGTAAAGATGATTAGTCGTAAAGCTAGATCATATTTTTCTATGGAGAGGCTCTACTGCTGATCCATATAGGGCTGCTAAGTGCTGACCCACACAGGATCGCTAGGTGCTGACCCACAAAGGATCTCTAGGTACTGACCCACATAGGATCGCTAGGTGCTTACCCACACATGATCACTAGGTGTGTTTACCCACACATGATCTCTAGGTGTTGACCCATACATGATCTCTATTCATTCTTCACGTCATAGCCAGCCACTGGATTCCCACACTTAGCACACTTGATTCTGGGAGGATCTGCTCCTCAATCCATTGGCCATAACTCAACTTCTATGAATTCCCATATAGAGTAACCCTAAAGGACCGTCTTTTCCTAAGGGACCCAATGCAATAGATGATGTGTCGTTCGGATTCTCAGTCTGTAAGTTATAGTCTCTTTAGTAAAAAGGGCCTCATTGGATTTGAGTCCAATCCAACCTGGACGTACTCCAACTTCCGCTAAAACTCAATTGGATTATATTGTAATAACCTCCCCATCACAAGGGTCCCAACGAAACTAACGACACGTCAATCAGACACGCGGTTTGCAAGATACATGCGTTTTTGTAAACAGGGGGCTGGTTGTGTCTGGGACCGGTCCGACACAGTTGGACCAACCCAACTAACCCGACATGGGGGTCCTACATACCTCGGTTAAATTAGACAGACTCAACCTGACCCGGTTTGGGTCAGGGTCTGTCTGGTCTGGCCTGGCCAGTGGGCCAGGCCCAATGGGCCTCACTGGACCCAGCCTGGTTTGGCCAAGGGTCCAGCCTGCTGGGTCGCCCGACAACCTAGTATCGCTCGGCCCAACCTGAAGGGCATGGGTTTGGCCCATCAGTGCGGGTCCGGCCCGCTGGGCTGTGGGTCCATCCCGTTGGCTGGGGGTGCAACCTGCTAGCCCGAGGCCCAACCCCAGGGGCTGCCAGTGGTGCACCGTCCAGTAGGGATGCGACTGCCACACCATGTATGACCCCCACTGGCCCCATAGATGCGAGGCCTCCTATAGCCATGGTCAACGGACCACAGCTCTCCAGAAACCCGGACAACCTAAACAGGGGTCGTACCTAGACGCGGTGCCCAGTGCTGTATCTCCTTGCCGCTGTGGCCATCTGATCAAAGCTTTCTATCTCCACAGCGCATCGACAGGCGCACCGCCACCCTCCGTCCACGGCCACTGCCGCGGGCCTCTTGCACGCCAATGGTGACTTCAACAGGCCATAAAAGCCACCCTGGTGGTTCGTTTTTGGAGCTGTCTGTGCCTACAGCCTCCGTAGGGTGCCTCCATCACTGCGAAGCCTTAAAATTTGTCTTGCTGACAAGTTTACCGGTCGACTTTGAAGAACGCACCAAGAAAAAAATATGGCGGAGGGACCATGCCTTGTTCATATCGGCCCACGCCCTCTGCATTAGAGTTTAATCATGGGGATAAACATGATGATAACCACACAACTTGAAAACCCAAAAATCAAAACCCCGCACAATATTCACCCATAAGAACGAACAATTCGTGGATCAACCCGTTAGTTGGTTGATCAGCGTTTGTCATTAATTTTCAAGAACGAGTAATAAATAATCAAATAATTAGAATACGTAAACCCTTACCTCATTTATATTTCATGATGAAGCATTCTTCCTCAAGGTTTCAAGATGTTGACGTCACTTCTAGCTTCGTTCTTCAAGGCATGTCGAAGCCGATGATGATCCATCGATGCGTCTTTCTTCATTGGAGAGGAACACTGTTGGAGTTTCATTAGATAATATCCAAGGTTTAATCCATGTTCCACCAATATTCCAAACAATTAAAAGGAAAACACATCACAATGTTTCAGTTATGCTGCGACGTCACGTCGTTACGCTGTTTCATTTATAAAACAACATCGCTTTTACACTTCCTTTATTGCATCGTTATGCTATGTGATATGGGACATTAATGAGACTCATTAATGTGTCTCATCACTGCCTTGTCACTGCACTACAACGTCTCCATACTCCACTCAAAGGTGAGAAAATAAATAAAATAATTCCTTTAAATTATTTTATTATTTTTCTCAAAATGTCTGAAAAATAAATTTTTTTCTCGGCCCTTTCCGGCCGAAGTTAAGAAATTTCTAGGAGAATCCAAGTGTTCTAAGTTCAACGGAACCCTCATATTTTTAATACAATCACTGGTTCAAAAGTTAGAAAAAATCACTCGCACGTTTACTGAACGTACCTTAAAAAAAGTTCAAAATTCTGTTCCGGGCTCATCGGGCCTTGGAATCACATGCCGTCAGAGCGTGTGGTCTGAAAATAATTTCATATAATTGTATAAAAAAATTACATGGAATTTATGAGATATTAGATTCTCCCCACCTTAGATATTTATGTCCCCAAAATCCAAAACAAAAACTAATCAAACAGATGGGGGTACTGAGCACGAATCTGAGCCTCCCACTCCTAAGTTCACTCATGAAGATTCCCGTACTGCCCCCAAACTCACACCAGAGGAATCGATCACCCATGTAGGATCTGCTTCTGTCGATCCTCTATCTCCACTGGGAATTCTGCAAACATCACCCCATCATCAATGTCCATATTTCTGCAGTCGATGATGTGCAATGGATCATGCATGTACCTCCTCAGCTGTGACACGTGGAAAATATCATGCACCCAGTGTATCTGTGTGGGAAGATCTAGGTGGTAAGCCACATCACCAAATCAACTCAGGATCTTAAAAGGTCTGATGAACCTCAAAGATAGATTTACACCCCAGACAAATCTCTATAATCCTCATCAAGGTGAGACCTGAAGGAAAACATGATCACCCTCCTCAAACACCAAGGGCCTCTGTCTCCTGTCAGCATAATACTTCTTCCTGCTCTATCCAGTTCTCATCCTTTCCTAAATGAACTGTACCTTCTCTATGGTAGCCCATACCATCTCTGGATCCATGAGTGCTGACTCCCCTTGGTCTATCCCGCAAAGGGGTGATCTGCAAGGCTGCTCGTACAAGGTCTAAAATGGTGCCAGGCCAATGGTGGAGTGATAAATGATGTTTTATGCAAACTCCACTTGTGGTAGGTGGTCCTCCAAACTATGAACAAAGTATAGTACACAATAAAATAACATTTTTTCCAAGGTGTTTATGGTTCAATCCGTCTAACCATCCATCTGGGGGTGAAAAGTTATGCTCAAGCGTAGCTGAGTCCCGAACGCCTCCTGCAACCCTTTCCACAACCAAGATGTAAAGTGTGCATCATGGTATTTGATGATCATTGAAGGAACCCCATGGAGCCGCACTATATTTTTGATGTAGAGGCATCCCAAGCCCTCTACCGGTCCCTGATCCTGGATGGGTAGGAAGTGAGCCGACTTGGTGAGTCGGTCAATGATCACCCATATGGAATCATGGCCCCTAGATGTACGTGGTAATCCCATCAAAAAGTCCATCGAGATAAGATCCCATTTCCAATCTAGTACATTGAGTGGATGGGAAAATCCTACTAGAACCTGATGCTTGGCCTTCACTTGCTGACAAGTGAGGCATCATGAAATAAACTCGACCACCACTTTCTTTATCCCCAACCACCAGTACTGACATCAGAGGTCTTGGTTCATCTTCACCACTCCAAGATGTACCGTCAAATGGGATGTGTGGAACTACCTCAATACCTCCTCCTGCAACATCATTGGTACTAAAATTCACCCTATTAAAAGGATGCATTGCTCCCCACCTATCGAAAATCCATCAGGAGCTTGTCTGAAGGATAACTGAGCACGTCGGGCCTCAGAGTCATCATCCGCCAGCTATGCCTCCATGACTCACTATATGAGTGGGGGAGTGATATTCATAGACCAGGGGTAATCTACTCCATCACTATCCACAAATGATATCTTCATCATAGCTAGCTGCTCCATCACCTCACTCAACAGCTGCAAACCAGACCTCCTGCTGATTGCATCTCCCACCACGTTACCCTTCCCAGGAGTATAGACTATATCAAAGTCATAGTCCTGTAGGAACTCTATCCACCACTATTGTCTCAAGTTCAGGTCCTTATATAAGAATATATACCTGAGAATCTTGTGGTTGGAGTACAGGGTGAACTGTTCACCCATCCGGTAGTGCTGCCACATCTTCAAGGAAAATACCATTGCTGCTAACTCCAGGTCATGGTTCGCGTAGTTCTGCTCATGCATCCTCAACTACTATGATCCATAGGCGATCACTACTCACTCCTACCTCAGGACATAACCAAATCTTTTCTATGATGCATCAAAATAGACTACACACCCAACTCCCTCTTCTGGTAGTCTCAAGATGGAAGAACTCATCTGTCTCTGCCTTAGATCCTAGAAACTCTACTAGTATCTATTCGTCCACATGAAGGGTTGTACCTTATTCTTAAAAGCCTAAAAGGGTGCTAATACACTAGAAAAGTTAGGTATGAATCTATGGTAGTACCAAACCAACCCTAGGAAGCTTTGCACCTGATTCATTCTCTGGGGTGGATCCCAAGAAAGAATTGCCTCTATCTTCACTAGATCCAGTGAAACTCCAGCCTCTAAGATGACATATACTAGAAAGTGGACCTCCTGAATCCATAACTGGCACTTCAAGAGATTACCATAAAGATGGTGCTATCAGATTTTATCCAAGACTATCCATATGTGTGTACAATTCTCTTCCTCTAATGTTAAGTACACCAAGATGCCATCAATGAAGACCACAAAAAACCGGTCAAGGTAAGGCTAGAATATCCTCTTCATGAGTCCCATAAACACTAATAGGGTGTTGGTCATGCTGAAAGGTATCAATATAAACTTATAGTAATTGTAACAACACCTGAAGGCTGTCTTCGGTACATCCTCATCTCGTACTCGAAGCTGGTGATAACTCGATCTGAGGTCTATCTTCGAGAACCACCTCACTCCCTTCTGCTGGTCGAAGTGGTCATCAATCCTCAGAAGTGTATAGTTATTCTTCATAGTTTTCTATTTCAGGCACCAGAAGTCCACACACAACCTCAAACTCCCGTCTTCCTTCTTGGAAAAAATCACTAGGGATGCCCATGGTGAAATGCTGGGCCTTAAGAACCCCTTTTCCTGCAAGTCCTCCAGTTGTACCATCATCTCAAGAAGCTCCATGGGAGCCATTAGATATGCATGTGTAGATATCAGTGTCATCCATCAGTAAAATTAAATGCATAAGTATACCTCTCTGTAAGGAGGTAGTCCTGGGACATCTTTTGGAAAGACATCCTCATACTTGTCCACCACTATAGGAAAGATCAATCTCCCCTCGTCCACCATACAAAGGGTGAGGCTAGTCAACTGGTGAGTGATTGGATGCACCCTCCTCTGGGAAAGTCCATCATATACTGTAAAGGTTCACTTCTCTCCAGTGAAGGAAAACCTAGACCCATCCTCATGGACACACCACACTTTTCTCCTAAAATAGTCAATTTGAGCATGAACTCTTGATAACCAGTCCATACCCAAGATGACGTCGTAAGGCCTCAACACTGCTACTATGAGATCCCAAATGAAGATATAGACTCCGAGAGTAAGCTCACACTATCAGAACCAGTGTGTAATATCTAAACCCCCTCCAATAGGAGTCTCTAGCCTAAGGATCGATCCAACACCACCACCAGAATCTCTGAGCTCTGAACGAGAGCCGTGGAAAGGAAGGAGTGACTGACACCTGTGTCTATGAGAACTACAGTTAAGGTGTAGTAGACATATATCATACCTCTAATCATCTTTGCAGCACTGTGGTCATAGGACTCCATCACCTGAAGTTGTCCCCACCCCTATCCACCTACTCCCGGAGCTCGTGGTGGACCTCCTGGGGGTGGTGATGGTAGTACCTCAAACCGTCGTCCACCGCCTACCACTCAGCCTGCTCCCATGCCACGTTTGACATCCTACAAACCTCCTCACTTTCACCTCTGTCGTTGTCTCGGTGGTCCCTTGACTACTTTCTGGTCATTCGTGGGAGGAATCAGACAGTCATGAGGCATGTACCCCTATCCATCACAAGAGTAACAAACTCTAACCCTCAGATGACCTCCTCTACCTTGTGAGCTCTACACCTTTGACCCTATGTCCTAGGGTTGTCCCCTATATGGTCTGGACCATTTGGGACTCTATATCATCTTCCTACTTCCTGATGTAGATGTCTCATCCACCTGTCTTCTAGTGGTGGCTCTCATCGTTGGTGCCTTCTTGGATAGGAAGCTCTCCTCCAGTAGGGATCGCTCTAGCACTCCAGCCTATGTCGAGATGCTGAGTGAAATCATAGACTCTCTAATCTTCCGTCAGAGTCCCTAATCAAAGGTCTGAGTCCTGAATAAAGGGCCCCATACTATATCGGTGGAGTAATAGGAGAGGTCTGTAAACCTCTATGAGTATTGGTCCATAGTCAGGCTACCCTACTGCTGGTGTAGTAACTCCTGAATATTCACTGAGAAAAGTGTCGCTGGTACGGACTCCACCCTGAAGAGGCTCTAGAAGTCTGACCAGAAAAGGGTCGCCTCATTGTGTGTCTGGAGCATCAAACTCCTCCACCTCCCTGTCGTGCCCTGAAAAAGGATAGTGGCTATAACTACCATCTGGTTTTCTAGTTTCTCTACTAGGAAAAAAAATCCAAGTAACTACCTCCAGCCAATCCTTAGCTTCATGAGGATATATCTCACCTCGAAACCTCATAGGCCTCTATTTATGGAACTCGTGCAGCATGCTCAGTCAGCGTGCACTGCCCGCTAGTGGGGCTGGTAGCAACTTCTGCTCTCCGGGTGGTGGTGCTGCTGGTACACCACCCAAAGGTGAAATCACTGTAAGTAGTCCCTGCACCAATGCCTCATCACTCAGTGGACCATCATTGTGATCTATCACTTGAATCCTGGATGGTTGTCTTCATGGAGTCATCTTTTAGAGAAAAATATGTGCCACAGTCAATAATTTATACATGGTGAGCTAACTCAAAAGAGATCTAGAGAAAAAAAATTCCCAAAACACCTGCAACTAGTGTATTCATGTACCAAGTCAGAAAACAGAATCCAAGGTCCTAGTGTATGGGTACGTCTACAGCCACACCAACACTGGACTGCTCAGAGTGAAAGCCGAACTCAAGACACTTAACACTATTTCCCCCATTAAAAAATAGACTCTTAGTTCTTTTGGTAGAACTGACCGCCCTCTGAAACCACTTTGTCATGACCCGTCCCTTGGTGCCCATGCTGTGACTACCCCAAGCCCACCTTCCATAGGCTAGGGGTTAGTGACTAGAACCGAAAAGACATATCCTAAAAATGGAAGGCATTTCCTTTAAACCTCTACACAGAAAGACAAGGCATACCGCACAAAGAAAACCACAAAGGAAAGAAAGTAGTAAAACCACCACAAAGTATAACTACTAAGAGTAAAGTGTGTAAACTGAAAGTAAAGGGGCCAGAATACAAGCCCAAGTGAAAGGAAAGTATAGAAAAATAAGTACAAGCTCCGGAGGTCTTCCGCCAAGGATCCCACATGAAGGGTAGGTACAACTCTCTGTCGAATTTCACTGCATCACACCACATCTTCCGATACACCTCCAAGTGCAATCTAGTCCAAGATCCCCAATGTCCCAGTCAAAGATATCCGTCATCTACACAAGACACAATAGGTGCGGGTGAAGCCCGTGTAGGGGTGAGTATAACAATACTCAGTAGGGACCCCGAGACCCCTAAAGGTCTCTTAGTAATCCACCAAGGAAAACAACACAAATGAAATACCACAGAGGTAATACCACCAAGAAATATCTCAGACACATATAAAAAAGTAAAATATGTAGCTCACACCAGGTATAACTTAAGTACATAAGGAAATATGATTATTCGTAAAGCCAGATCATCTTATTATATTGAGAGGCTCTTTTGATGATCTATACAGGGTTTCTAAGTGCTGACCTACACATGATCGCTAGGTGCTGACCCACATAGGATCGCTAGGTGCTGACCCACACAGGATCACTAGGTGCTGACCCACATAGGATCCCTAGGTACTGACCCACACAGGATCACTAGGTGATAACCCACACATGATCACTATTCATTTTTCATGTCATAGCCAACCACTTGATTCCCGCACTTAGAATGCTTGATTCTGTGAGGATACGCTCCTCAAGAAATATTCCATACCTAAACCTCCACTATGTCCTATATAGAGTAACCCCAAAGGACCATATCTTTGTAATGGTCCCAACGCAATAGACGGCGTGCCGTTCAGATGCCCGGTCTATAAGTTATAGGCTCTTTAGTAAAAAGGGTCCAATTGGATTTGAGTCCAATCCAACCCGACTGTAATCCATCTTCCTCCAAAAATCAAGTGGAGTATATTAGAAGGACCAACCAATCTTAAGAGTTCCAAATCCACTAACAGCGCGTCAATCGGGCATGCGGTTTGCAAGATACATGTGTTTTTGTAAATAGAGGATCAGTTGTGTCCGGGCCTGGTTTGACCTGGTCAGACCAACCTGACCAACCCAGAATGGGGGTCCTACATACCCCTGTTCAAATTTATGGACTCAACCTAACCCAGTTCGGGTCGGGGTTGGTCTGGTCTGGCCTTGCCAGTGGGTCAGGCCCAATGGGCCTCGCTGGACCCGACCTAGTTTGGCCGAGGGTCCAGCCCGCCTGGTCGCCCGACAACCATGTCTCATTCGACCCAAATCGAAGGGCCCAGGTCTGGCCCGCTGGCCCGTGGGTCCGGCCCATCGATGCGAGATGGGCCCGCTGGCTAGGGGTGCAGCCTGCCATCTAAAGGCCATATCGTAGGGGCGGCCGATGGTGTGCCATCCAGCAGGGACGCAGCAACCGTGCTGCATCTGACCCCTAATGGCCCCACAAATATGGGGCCTCCTCCAACCATGGTGGATAGACTGTGGCTTGCCATCCACCCGAATGGCCCGAACGTGGGATGTCTCTCCACTTGGTGCCCGACGCAGCGTCTCCTCACTATCGTGGCCTTCCTGCTATCGTGGCGTGCCGATGAGCGCACCACCACCCACCGCCCGTGGCCGCCGCTATAGGCTACTGACCGCCACTGGAGGAGCCTTCGACAGGCCCCCAGAGTCACTCCTGTAGTTATTTTTTGGAGCTGTCTATGCCTATGACCTTTATAGGGCACCTCCATCACTGCAAAGACTATGAATTCACCTTTTTGACATGTTGATCGATCGAATTCAAAGAAAACACCAAAAAAAACTATAGCTGAGGGACCGGGCCTTGTTCGGGTTGTCCCGCACCCTCCATGTTAGATTTTAATCATGGGGATAAACATGATGATAACCACACAACTTGAAAAACCCTAAATCAAAACCCCGTACAATATCCACCTGTAAGAACAAGCGATTAGTGGATCAACCTGTTAGTCATTTGATCCGCGTTCATCATTAATTTTCAAGAATGAGGAAGAAATCATCAAATACTTAGAACGTGTAAACTTATACCTCATTTATGTTTGATGATTAAGAGTTCGTCCTCGAGGTTTGAAGATGTTGACATCTCTTCCGGCTCCATTCTTCGAGGCACATCGAAGCCGGTGATGATCCACCAGTGCGTTGTTCTTCATTGGAAAAGAAGACCATTGGAGGTTTATCAGAGAATCTCCAAGTTTTAATCCTCATTCCACCAATGCACCAAAAAATTAAAGTGAAAAAATGTCGTCATGCTTCCTTTATTGCATCATTACACTGTGTGATATAGTCCATTAATGAGTATCAGTAATTTTCCTCTTCGGTGCCTTGACGTTTCCCCACAATATCTCCTTCCTCCACTCAATGATGAGAAAATAAATAAAATAATTCCTTAAAATTATTTTATTATTTTTCTTAAAAAGTATGAAAAATAACTTTTCTGCTCGGCCCTTGCTGGCTGAAGTTAATCCATTTCTATGAGAATCCCAGCGTTCTGAGTTCAACGGTGCCCACATATTTTTGATCCGAGCACCGATTCAAAAGTTATAAAAACTCACTCCCACGTTTATTGAACGTACCTTACAAAAAGTCAACATTCTGTTTCAGTCTCACCGAGTCTTGTAATCACGTTCCATCAGATCGTGTAGTCTCAGAATAATTCCATATATTTTAAAAAAAAATTACACAAAATTTCCGAGACCTTACAAACTTCCCCTAGATCGTGAGGTAGGGTCATCAATATAAATCATACTTGTAACTACTCCTATCTCAAAGTGTCCCTATAGGATGGATCCTATCGAACTGGAAGAGTTAACGAAGCATATGTAAGAGAATTTGGAAAAAGGGTTCATATGCTCTATTGCATCACCTTAGGGAACCCCCATCCTCTTTTTCAAGAAGAAGGATGAATCAAAGCTGATATGCGTTGATTATTGAGAACTCAATAAGATCACCATAAAGAAAAAGTATCCTATTCCAAGGATTGATGACTTGTTCGATCAGTTCCATGGAGCTCAGTACTTCTCAAAGATGGATCTCCATTCTGTATATCATTAGTTAAAGTCGAATAAGGAAGATATTTAGAATACAACCTTCTGTACAAGGTACTGTCACTACAAGTTTCTGGTAATTCCCTTTGGACTTAAAAATTCCCCTATAATCTTCATGAATTTGATGAATAGAGTATTTAGACATTAACTCAAAAAAATTTTGGCAGTGTTTATCGATTATATTATCATCCAATCCAAGAGCAAGGAGGAACATAAAGAATATATAAATCTTGTGTTGGAGATATTAAGGAAAGATAAATTGTATGCCAATTTCATAAAGTGTGAATTTTGGATGTATAAAGTCACATTCTTGGGAAATGTGATCAAAAGTGGGGGAATTTATATAAAACCTTCAAAAAAAGGAAATTTAGGAATGGCCCATACCCTCTAGTATCATGAAAATCCATAGTTTTCTTTGATTAGATGGGTACTACCGACAATTTGTGATAAATTTCTCATGATTGTCTATCCCGCTAATTAAGTTAACAAGGAAAGGGGTAAAGTATGTCTAGATGGAAGAATGTGTATAAATATTTAAGGAGATAAATAAGAGGTTGATCACTTCACCTGTACTCACATTACCAAAAAATGGAGCAGGTTTTGGGATATATAGTGACGATTCAAAGAAAGTATTGGTTTGCATACTCATTAAAAATGGAAATGTGATATATTATGCCTCACGGTAGTTAAAGATCCATGAGTAGAACTACCCGAAACATGATCAGAATTTAGAAGATATGATTTTTTCCTTGAAAATATGGAGACACTACCTTTATGGTGAGAAATGTGACATATATACCAATAATAAGAGCTTGAGGAATATATTCACACAAAAGGAGCTCAATATGTGACAAAGGAGATGGTTAGAGCTAATCAAGGACTAATATTGCTCTATTCACTATCATATTGGAAAGGCGTACAAGGTAGTTTATTCTCTTAGTAGAAAAGAACCTGCTACTCTTTCCATGTTGTGGATTGAGAAGGACTCTATCTTCATGGATATGTAAATGATGGATTTGGAAATCATAACGTCGGGGAATAAATAAGACCTTTCCCAAATGATTTCCAAACCATCTATCCAAGAGATGATCAAGGGGGCACAAAGGGATGATCTAGAGTTACAAAAGAAGAAAAATGTAGTAAAGGAAGGTAAATTGAAATATTTTTATATCTATTATGATGGTGTGATTCTGTTTGAAATGAGGGTTTGTGTGACTTCATCGCATGGGATAAAGAAGGAGTTGTTGGATAATTCACATAGATCAACTTTCTCTATCCATCCCGAGAGTACCAAGATGTATTGAGGTCTCTGAGAACACTTCTGGTGCGACAACATGAAGAATAAGATTTCAGAGTATATCTCAAGCTACTTGATATGTCAAAAAGTTAAAACTGAGTGAAAAAAGTCCAAATTCATCATGAAACCATTTATATACCCATGTGGAAATGAGATAATGTCACTATGGACTTTGTCATGAGTCTCCTGAATACATATAAAGGAAATAATGAGATATGGGTTGTGGTGAACTAACTCACCAAGACTACCCACTCTATATCTATTTGGGAAGATCTATCACTTGAAAAACTTGAAAAGATATATATGAAGGAAGTGGTGAGACTGCATGGGGTTCTACTCTCGATTATCTTTGATCGTGATCTCAAGTTCACATCTAAATTTTGGAAGATTCTTCAAAATGGTTTGAGTACTAAATTAAATTTTAGCATGACCTATCACCACCAAACTGATGGACAATCTGAAAGGACTATTCAGACACTCAAAGATATACTAATATCCAAATCTTTATAATTCAATGGTGGATTGAATTAGCATATCCCATTGTTCAAGTTCCCATACAACAATAAATTCCACTTGAGTATTCAGATGGCTCTATATACAGCTCTGTATGGAAAGTGATGTAGAACTCCATCCTATTGGGATGAAGTTGGCAATAGAAAGCTAATTGAACCAGATCTTGTATAATATATGATAGAGAAGGTTCAAACTATCCAGAAACATATCAA
Organism: Viscum album; assembly: GCA_963277665.1. Lineage (NCBI taxonomy): Eukaryota > Viridiplantae > Streptophyta > Magnoliopsida > Santalales > Viscaceae > Viscum > Viscum album. Next base: position 182,711,647 of record OY728133.1, on the reverse strand, counting down.
AGATTCTCAGAGTTGGAAAAAGAGCTATGATGACAAGCATTGAAGGGGCTTGGAGTTCTACATTGGAGATAAATTCTTCCTTCGAATATCACCATGGAAGAGAGTCATGTGGTTTGAAAAGAAAGGGAAGATAAGTCCTAGGTACATTGGCCCCTTTGAGATCCTTGATCACTTCAGAGGCGTGGCCTATCTTCCTTCACTTCTACCAAATATGGATCAAGTTCATGATGTGCTTCACATATCACTCTTGAGGAAGTAAATCCAAAATCCATCACATGTACTGAACTCATAGGTTGTACAATTAGAAGATGATCTCTCATATAAAGAGCCACCAATAAAGATTATATATTGGAGAGATAAGATTATACACAACAAGACAACCCACCTTGTCAAAGTGTTGTGGAAGAACCATATGTATGAAGAAAAAACTTGGGAACTGGAGGAAGCGATGAAGGATAAGTACCCTCACCAGTATATGTAAAATAAAATTTCGAGGGAGAAATTTCAAAAGGGGGGAAGAATGTAACAACCCAAACTTTTATCAATGAAATTACCTTATTATAATTATGTCATATAGTATAATAACATAAAATCACATTAATTACATAGTACAAACTTTATAAATGATTAATTCAATAAATAAAAGGTATTTCTATAAGTTAAGGAACCTAACCGATTAAATAGTAACTTGACCTTTGGAATAGTAATGTGACCCTTATGAATAGTAAACCAGACAATTGAATTATAACCTCACCAATGAAATTATAAATAATATTTTTCCATCTTATAAGTGGAAATATGATATAATTATATCATAGTATAAGTAAAAAATATTTTAAACAATTATTAATTAAGTGTTGGTATTTTTGTAAGTCATAAATATTTAATTATAATTTTATGATTAATTTAATAATTTAAAAGAAAATTTATTTTCATAAAATGTATTTATAAATTAATATTTTCATTCCTTATGATTTTAAGATAATTTTACAAGTCCTTATGAAATTTTTGAAAGTGTTATAAAATTAGTTATAATTTTAAAATCTGTATTTTTCAAGTAAATGACGATTTTAATTAAAAATTAAATTAATCATATTTAGAAAATTATTTTCATAAAATTTATTTCATTTTTTAATTTTATATTTCAAAAAATTTCTAGAGTGAATTTTTGGGATTTTTTTAAAATAATTGAATTTTTGATGAATAGTAAAATATGATAATTTATAATAAAAGATAAATACATGAATTGTGGATGAATAGATGATGTAAGGCTGATGTAAGCCCAAAATATCTAATTATACTTCATTATTTTAATATATTTAGATATAATTATCAAAGTATTTATAGTCTTGATCCAAAAATAACAAACTAATGAATGTAATAAATGAGAAAACACCCCTCTCATCCACTATAAATACCACCCTCACCCCAACTTCTCCTCACACCTATCAAGATTTTAAAATTGCCCAAATTATTTAAAATACTCTTTCCTAGCCCCTTCCCCACTTCTAGGATATCTTTTTCTCATCAAAATTCCAAAACCTTTTCCCCAAGAAGGTTCTCAAAGAGGATAAATCCAAGAGGTACAACCATTTTCCTTTTTCTTTTAATTTCTTTTCAATTTCATTTCATTAATCCTAACATTATCTTATCTTCATGGAATGGTAACTCTAGTATATTTGATATACTGGTATGATATTATGTTAATGTAATATCCATCATTAAACTCCTCCCCCCTCTCTCTTTTATTCAAAAAATGAAATCAACGCTCGTGATGTGTCAATTTAGCAACATCGTGGGCAGTGCACTTTCATTTTCCTTTAACACCTTCAATTATATTAATAAAAAAATTATAATGGTTAAAAAATATTTTAAAATTTATTTTACAACCCTATTTATATTCTATAACTAACTTATATACATAATACTAAATGATAATACAAAACAAGTTATTTGTGATCAGGAAACTGCCAAAATTAACCTCAAACGATCATCATTAACTTTTATCTAGTGATTCATCCTCAATACATATAAAAAAACTATTTATAAGATCATTTAAACTTATGGAATATCATTAATAACATATAATAAAAATTCTATATATTTATCTTCATTTTACATGAACTTCCATTCACGTATACTAGTGAACCAATCACGAAAACCATGAAAACGAATGCTCCCGAACAATGAAATTAAACTCTATAAATCATAGAAAAGTATATAAATGAACTTAATAAAAACATAATGAATAAATTTCATGTATAAAAGTTTCCATATTTGTTAATTATTCAAACATGATTATACATGATATTAAAGTGATGAAAGCATTCAGACATAAGGTAAGTGGAATTCTCAAACCCAACTCTCTTTCTTTTGATTTTCCCTATTTCCACACATTTTCAGTATATATATTCCTTAAATATAATTTATTAATCATTATATTACATTTTCTATGATATAAATTTTTTCTACTTAATTTTATGACAAAAAAATGTTTTCTAAAAGAACTCTTCTTAAAAAAACACAACTTTTACTTCTCGAGATTATTTCTTCTTCACTAAAGGTTGATGATTCTTATATCAAGTATGTTATTCTCTATTTTATTTGGGAACCCAATTTATGAATTTATTCTTTATGAAATGAAACTCATTCCTTTCCATGGGTTATTTTATGTCCAATATTGATATACATTCTATGTGGCATGCATGATAATGTAAATGTCATGATGTGATAGTTGAACCCTTAATTATATAGTGTAATGTAAATGTTATGATGTGACGAGTGAACCTAAAATTATATATTACTCAATTTTTTTGGGTAATGTGATTTATCTCATAAGAAAAGTGAAATATGCATGAACATGATGCTATATTTATTCACAACTATGTGTGGTAGTTGACCACTAAGATATGATGTTTTATTTTTATGCATTGCCACATTCCAAGACTTTTCTTAGTTCTTACTCTCATGATTATGATCTTATGACTATGTTATTATGATAATTATTATTCTCACACCATGTTATATTATTTCATGTTCTTATATATTCTCTTACTGGGATTTTATATCACCCATTTTTGATGTATATCCTCAACTGATTACTTGTACTAAGGAGCATTCAGAGACCTCTAAGAAGTTTTTTTTTGATTAAAACAGGAAAAATTAATGACTGAGATTAGCAGAAGTACATGTGCAAATCCATGAAGGGAAATTGTCCAGCCAGAGCTAGTTGGAGTCAAATGGTCCAGAGTCCACTAGCTGATGGGCCGCGTTGTTCCCTTCCCTTTTGGTAAAGGAGAAGGTTCATAAAGAGAAGCATTGGAAAAGTGAGAGGATTATCCTGATGATGATGACAAAAGACTGGAGCCCACCATCTTTGTGGTTGATAGCATCGATAACGGTAAGGAAATCAGACTCAGTAATGATATCACTCCATCCACATTCCAAGGAGAGCAACATAACGGCAAGGATGGCCATGTCCTCAGCAACTACAGGTTCCCAAAAATCCTGATGTGTTTCGTACTTTGCAGCAAATATTTTCCCCAGATGATTTCGGGCCAGGAGGCCGAGGGAAACAAGCCCAACCTTTGGGAGTGATGCGTCCACGTTAATCTTAAGGGTCCCTTCCGTTGGGGGATTCCAATGGGGGGGGGGAGGAGAGGGTAGCACCTGGCATAAAATGTCCATTGTGTTCTTTCCATCCCTCAATCCAAGAGGTGGCCCGTTCAATCTAGAATTCGGGGGGTTTGTGATCTTGATGAAAAACATCATCGTTACGCCGGACCCAGATAATCCATGCCAGAGTTCAAAGTGAACTTGTAGAAGCTGAGGAAGGAGAGGAGCATCACCGTGTTAGAAGATCGAGAAGGTTAGAGGCTGATGACATTAAAGCGGCTAAAGTTGGGCCCCATTTAGTCCAAATTTTCTTAGCTCCTAGACAGAAAATGATGGCATGCAAAGGAGTTTCTAGAATGTTTGGGTAGAAGGGGAAAAAGGCAGTACTGACCATATGTCGGTAAGCGAGGAGGATCCTGGTTGGGAGAGTGTCTGTGCAGATCTTCCACCAAAACTGGAAAACTTTAGGGGTAACATTGAGCTTCCAAATCAAATTCCACGATCCCTCATCCCGACCGACTGAGTGGATTCCAAGATCCAGTCTGTAACCAGACCTCACCGTGTATTCGCATGAGATATCATTGATCCAGAAAAGCTGGACAGGGCCAACATCAGGGACCTAGGGAATGCTAAGGATAATTCTTTGATCCCTTTCATTAAACCAATCAAGTATTTTTTCCAGACACCACCCCTTCCCCTGGTCAGAAAGGAGGTAGCTGACAGTGGAGTTTTCAAGACCTGGTTGGACGGGGGATGTAGCCCGCATACCATCCTTATCGATGATCCAAGGATCAGTCCATATATTGAACGATGAGCTAGAACCAATCCTCCAGCCAAGTCCTGTTTCCAGGATCTTTTTATCCCCCCAGATACTTCTCCAGAGGAAGATGGGATGGGGACCAAGAGAGGAAGCAAGAAAAGCCCGGTGCGCAAAGCTGACCCAGTCCAGCCACACACAAAACAAGCCTGGTTCAACAAAGAAGTAACTGGACTGGAAACTCCTTCATGACCTCACCGAACGGTCCACTTAGAAAAGCCCACGACCTTCACGAACAACCCTGACCCTTGAGAGATCGCACCCCAGAAACCCGCACCGTAGCGCATGCCAGTCAACGTGGAGCAACGCCTCATAGCAGAATCATCGTGGCTTCACAATGCAACAAATGCTTCGTGAAGGCACGTCGCAGAACAGACTCGTCGTGACGACCCCTACCACTAGACACCGCCTTCTTCACTGCGCACACTAGGACTTCAAGGATCCACACCCACGGTAGGAACTTTGCGGCATCCCAATGAGAACAGGCAACACATTAAAGCCTCACGGAAGAAGCTTCATGAATCAAAACACTTCGTGAAACAAATCACTTTGCGAATCAAAGAACTTCACGAATCAAATCACTTCGTGAATCAAATCACTTCGTGAATCAAAAAACTTCGTGGCAGAAGATTCGCGAATCAAATCACTTCGCACTTTCCCACCGCGGTGGATCAACACGGAGGGTGCTTCGCGATCAAACACAATGTGATGGAAGCTTCGCGGAGACAAGGAACCAGATCTCTGCCCACAAATCACCGCCTGCCGTCACAGAAGAAGGTGATAAAAATGGAAAGGGTGAAAGGAATCCCTTGAACACTTGAAAAACCCTTGGTACTCTGAGCGCCTGGAACATAAGGTCGGATCTGGCACCAAAAAATAATGACTACGATGGAAGGGAAATCGTGACCCCGAGGGAGGCTGGATCAGCGATTCAAGGTGATTTCGAGCAGAGGAAGATGAAGACCGCCTCCCTTCAAAGCACAGAGCTCAGGGTCCAGTACTCGGTGGAGAAACCCAGACAAGGAACAAAAAAACACAAATTCCCCACCACAGAGGGTCGGGGAGCGGCACAAAAAGGGAAGGCGAACCACAAGCACCGAAGCTGAAGAGGGCGGTGGAGCGCAGAACCGAAGCAGGGAGCACGGGAGGAGGGGGAGCCGCCAAAATCCGGACGGACAAGGAGACTCAAACCTAGGAACCCCTAGGAGAGAGAATCTCTCAAGCGGGAGAGACTTCCATCACTTCTTTTAAGAAGTTAGAGAAGAGGGAATTAAATAAATATTTATGTTTTATTTTGGAAAAGTTGTGAATGGTATTAATTTTCCCAAGACACTAAACCTTTTGATCCTTGTTATGTAACTATTTTATGTTGTTCATATTTAAAATGATGTAATAATAATGTATGAAAATCAGGGTCTCTATAATCGTTATAGAGAGAGAGGCCGAGTTTACTATTAACCTGCTCATAGGAATGATTCCCATCTATATGGAATCCTATTGAATGGAACCTGATCATTTGATGGAGATTAATATCCATCTTGAGGACCTAGAGGTAAAAGGATTTATTCATCCTAGCATGTCACCATGGTCTTTTCCAGTACTCTTTACTAAGAATGAAAATATAAGTATGATGCTTTCTATTAACTTTCAAAAGTTGAATCACGTGACCATTAAGAAAAAGTATCCCTTACCCAAAAGTGATGATCTATTTGATCAGATTATAGGGTATTTTTAGTTTTCTAAGATTCACTTGTGTTTAGGGTACCACCATTTGAGATTCTAAGAGGAGGATATACCAAAGACAATATTTAGGAGTCGATATGGTTATTTTGAGTTTCTGGTTATTCCATTTGATCCCACTAATTATCCTATGGTGTTTATGGATTTTATAAATTTAATATTTCCAAATTTCTTGGACACTTTTGTTTGTTGTTTTTGTGGATGATATTTTGGTGTACTCTAATTCAAAGGAGGATCACATATACCATTTGGATATCATTATTCTAAACTTGAGGTAACATATTATGTATGGAAAGATTTAAAAGTGAGAATTTTGTATTTAGGAAGTGAAGTTTTGAGAAAATATGATATCTTAGAGGGGTATCTTAGTAGATACTAAAAAGTTGTAGGTAGTTATGTATTGGGAGTAGCCTAGAAATATGTTTGAGATCTAGAGATTATTTGGTTTGGTTGGTTATTAAAAATTATTTTTTTAGAAATTCTCCAAGATTGAATCTTCAATGATAGATTTAACCATTAAGGGCGCCAAGTTTTAATGGAACGAACAGTGTTATATATGTTTTGAGGAGTTTAATATGAGGTTTACTTCAGCACCAATCTTGATTCTTCCAGAACCTGGGTCAGATTATGATGTTTTCTATGAAACTTCTGATACCGGTTTTGGATGAATCTCGAAATAAGAGAAATAAGTGGTGGATTATAGCTCTATCCACTTACTCCCTCTTGAGAATAACTACCCAACCCATTATCTTGAGTTGGAAACTATTATACATGAACTCAAAATACAGTATCACTATCTATTTGGAGAATAGTTTATGGTATATTCTGATCATAATAAAATGAAATATATTTTTTACTTAGAGAGATATGAAATTGATATAGAGACGTTGGGTTGAGTATCTTCATACATTTGAATTTGATATTGTATATACCCATGGTAAAGTAAATGTGGTTTTTGATGCATTGAGCATAAAATTATTGACATAATCTATGAAGGAATCATTTGATAAATGGTCTCTGATGAGTTTGTTTTTCGAGTTATGTTTGGGAGTAAAAGAGGTTGGTGACAATTTGTTCTTGGATTCAGTAAAGGTTGAATATTCTTTTTATGAGTGAGTTTTACTTGAGAAGATGATAGAAACAATGATATAATGCTTAAGAGAAATCCTAAATAGTGGGGAGACCTCAGTCGAGTGGTCTTGGTCTCCCAATAAATCTTTGTGATTTCATAGTATGTTAGTTTTTCCTTTTCCCTTGATATAGGAGTTGTAAGACAACATACATTAGTCATGTTGGTCCATGCACCCCAGGTCTATAAATATTTACCACAATTTGAGATGTCAGTATTGGTGACCGGGGATGAGGTGTTTAATGCATATTTTATATCGCAGTGTCTTTCCTAATAAAGAGTTAAGGCAGAACACCAGAGTCGTGTATGGTTATTACATCCATTACCCATTACAGTATGAAAGTTGGATAAGTTTTCCATATATTTCATTGTTGGTTTACCAAAAAATCCAAGTGGGAAGGATGCGATTTGGGTGATTATTAATAGATTCACTAAATCAGTGAATTTATTATTAACAAAGGAAATGACAAAAGTGGAGAAGCTTGGGGACTTGTACATCTGAGAGATTGTGAGGATTCATGGGGTTCCCTATATAGTTGTTTTGATAGGAAATCTAGGTTCACATCCATATTTAAGAAAGTATTATAGGAGGTAATGGGTTTCGAGTTGAAATTGATCACGAATTATCATCCAAAAAGGATGGACAAACAGAGAGGTCTATCTAGGTTCTCGAGGATATGATCCCATTTTGTGTTCTTGATTTATGTGGATCATGGGATTGAAATTTTCCTTTGGTAGAGTTTTCCTATAAAAATAGTTATTAGGATTAGATCAGGATGGAACCCTTTGAGGCTTTGTATGGGCATCCATGTCAATCTCCCCTATTTGAAGAAGAGTTGGTTGAGAGGTCCTTGGTTGGGATGAGTTTGGTTCAAAAGATGACAGAGATACTACAATTGATCTAGAGGAATTTGATCATGGAAAAGAGTATTCCAAAATCTTATGTGGACCATCGTCATCGCCCACTAGAGTTTGAGGTTGATGAACATGTATTTATTAAAGTTTCACCTCACTTGGGACATTTTCGGTTGGGTAAGCAGGGTTAGCTGGAACTGATGTTTGTGGGACCCTTTGAGATCATTGAACAACTAGGGTGGGTGGATTATCAGTTTCTCTTACCATATGGATTGAACTATATATACAATGTGTTTAATGTTTCTCTATTTATAAGGTATATACTAGATCCTTACAAAGCAGTTATATGGTAGGATGTTTATCTGATCCCAATACCACTTTGGTTGAGTAGATAGTTCAGATTAGCGATCCCTAGGACAAGGTAATATGTGGTGAAATTTTTCCCCTAGTCTGGGTGCTGTGGTAGTGTAGATAAGATATCCACGATAATTCAGAGAAGGATTCATTGATGAGTCATCAGTGGCCTTATCTTTTTGTGGATCTAGGATCTTAAGATCTTTCTGGGGATATAAAGCTTTTATGATGGGGATATTGTAATTACCCATTACCTTTATACTAGTTATGTTCTAATCTTTTATTTTGGTTTCCCATTTTCATTGGGTGAGTATTTATGGCCATGTAATTTGGAGGATACCTATAGTGGTGAATTCATGGATTTTTTTTGGGAATTTTCAAAATAAAATCATGCAGTTTCTACTTCTTGCTGGGCACTTACATGTCATGTAAGTGAAGTACACGTTATGTAATGTATTTTGGGAAGAATCCATGAATTGGGTATACAATATGAATGATTTACATGTTGTGTAACATTTATATTATGTGTATGAATAAAAAAACAATTTTTAATAAAAAGGGGATGGGTTTTTAGGTGTATATGGACCCTAAGTATTACATGGCATGTAAATGATTTTCACACCATGTAAATGTCATAGTGTTAGTTTTTAGGCCATCGTATGATTGATATGTTTCATTCAGTCTCTGTAAATACTTTCTTACTCAACCTAGAGAGCTCCCTATAAGATTTTGGGTGGATCCTTTCCATACATATTGATTCATTCAATGATTGATCACCATTGGGGTTGTATTTACACTCTCTAGGTAAGTATTTCTATTGGTTATTATTTGGTTCGGATATGGTTTTGTAATAATATTTTGTTTTCTATCAATACTTTTCATTCTATTATTATGAATTATCTTCCAAAGGGAAATATCGTGGTTTCCTTTCACTTTTGTCAAAGGAGTTTTGGTTTTATACATCCTTGAGGTAGGTAGATCTATACAAGTGTTAAATTTTCTTGATTTTCTTGTCGTTCTTATTGGTTTATTGAGATGTGAAATGGAATTGATTATGTTAAAATTGAAAAATGGAATGGGTTAATGTTTAAATTATTTTTCCTTGAAAAGATAATTTCCTTGATTTGAAATAAAAAAAATATTTTCAAACCCTAAAGCAGATTGGCATGGCTTTGAAATGGTTTTATAAAAAAGTGAGCATTGTTTTCAAAATGGAAATTGACAAACATTGCACAATGGGAACATTGGGTACATTGATAAAGAAAATAGGTCACCTTAGTGTGTGTGAAATCACTAGGAGTTAGCCTCTTGTATATTAATGGATTGTGGCATGAATCGACATTAGTTGGATCAAAACTTATTCTTTTATAGGCTCATGAGTTTCTAGTACATATTTTCCCATATGCTAGAGCTTGTCTAGAAGGAGAATTATTGCTTCTGGTTGTTTATTACATAATATGTTATTTAATAAATTTTTTCTTACATGGATGTTTATATTTCACTATATTTACCTTATTTGTTATGGATATAGAAAATATGACATGTAATTTGGGAAAACTCAAGGATTGTTTGAGAACTGTTTTCAAATTATTTTCATTTATAAATATTCTTTTACAAATATTTTGTTTTAAAGTTTTTATTGTGAATTATTATTATTAGAACTTGTATATATTTCATCGTGGTATCCTATTGGGTTCTATTTCTCACACCCTTCTCCTACCTTTGGGAAGATATAGACCTTGTTTTGCAGGATATAGGTGAAGTTAAGGTTATTATATAACATGTTTATTTTAATTTACATCGTTGTTTTAGTTTGGGGATTTTTTGGAGGTGAAATTTTGTTTATAGAGACTAGTTTTTCTAGACTTTTCATACACTTTGGATTAGCCTGTTTCTCTCAGTTGTATCTCTCTTTGTTTCCTCTTTTTACTCTAGTTATATGTCTTGTTTTGTTGATATTCAAGATTTTTTTATTATCTTTGTTATACCCTACTCCATAATGGGTTGACTTAGGTGACTAGTATGGTTGGAAAAAGTTAGTCTATTACATAGTAGGTGATTAATAGTTGGAACAAATTTTGGAAAATTATAATGACCCCGACCCCAGTATTCCGAAGCCAATGTCTGATTTTTTATATTAGCATAGATACAAAGGGTAAATACCAAATGACTGATTAATTTATTATTTTTGGAGAACCAGATATATACATGATTCCCATTTTACATTGGGAGTATAAAATAAATCATAATACATTAACACAGTAAATGAACTGCATCCTTTAAAACTCATTCAAAGATCTCTTCTTTATATCCCAGGGAAAGAAAAAAATAAGGGTGAGCTCACATTCTTAGTAAGGGTTAAGTACAATGGAATATATCATGAATAAATAAATAATAATCAACATGGAAAGGTAAATAATTTAACATATATTCCATTTAAATAACTTGACTTCATGAATAGATAAGGCATAATCAATATGGAAATGTAAATAACTGAAAACTCATTCCATTTAATCAATAAACTTAGAATGAAATGAATATAAAGAAAATATCATTTTAAAAATATCATGGATAAAAATAACTGAAGTCTTAATGAAGTAAAAGATTAATTATTTGATTTTATTTCTTAGTCATATGATGCCTCTATTGTCAATACCTTTCATAGGATGAGTTAAAACTATATGTAGAAACTTTTTTAATTGGGATAACTATTTTGTATCATAAGACATATAGATGCATAGAAGAGAAATCTATAAATGGGCCTCACCAATATCTTAACATAAAAAAAATCCTCACATATAGAATAATTGATTTTATTAATGAAAAATATTCCTTATCATCAAATATCCATATTGAGTAAAAGATATAGATTTATCAATATTTCCCTAGTTAATACAATAACAATCAAACTAAACATCGTATGTAAAAATGTTATATAGTTTTGTAAATAATCAATTCCATTATACAATAATATTTATATTTAATAGAAATTTAATTACCAATGAATAATGGTGATAATAAATTTATTTTTTCAATAGAAAGTTAACAATCACAAAAGAAAGTGAGATTGTACCATAACTTTTATCACTTGGAAATTTTCAAGTAAAATCCCCATGGATGAAATAATTAAAATTTAAACTTAAAATATACTGAATTATGAATGAATCATTATATTAAATTTCAAATGTTCATTATATACACTACATAAAAGTTAATTGGTGCATAATATCAAATAAGTCTCAATGGAATGTAAATTGAGATGAAATCCATTACCTTACACTTCTTTTTGGTTGAACATAATTTAAACTCACGTATAATGTTTTTAAACATGTTATTAAGTTATAAAAAACCATATTAATTTTTATAATATCATATACCATTATTTTATAACATCTTATCCCCTCATTTGTTAATAATATATCATTATTTTCATTATTTTGGGTATTAAAGTCCTTGTTTTCTCATTCGTTCTTTGCCATTAAAATTATGATTATTGTGCATATTATATAATTTAATCATCTAAAAAATAAAAAACATGAAATAATTATCATATTTATACATAAATTATTCTTTTAAGACTAATCATGAAATATTTTTTTGATAAATGAAGTACGTTATGATCATGGAGACAATATGTCATTCATATGCATGAAGAACATTTACACTTTTCAACCAACACTATGGAAAATATATAAAGTAATATTTCAACTTATATAATGATAATAATATCATTTTGTTTCCTTAATTATACTTATATATGTCATCCATGTGGTGTGGTGATGAAAAGAGAGTAACATCTCTTCATGAAAGCAGTAGTCCACACGTACACAAATGATGTTATCATCTTTACGTGATTAAAAAGAAAAGGAAGAAAATTATATATATATATATATATATTATCATTTAACAATGATAAATATATCATTAATATCATAATTATTTCATGTATATAATATATAATCATTAAATGTATCCTTAAAACTTCTATATAAAGCATTAGTGAAGAAGAATCACATCACCTTGCAAGGTGGTAGTTTTCCATACATACGACCGACGTTATCGTATTCCCTATAGAATGGAAAGTAAAAAAATTATATATGATATAATGACTCCATAGGTAAAATTATGTAATAAATATCATATATATACATTAGATACATCATCATACCCAACTGTGAAAGGTGGTAATGGAAAAATGAATGAAATCGATTCTCGCAGCTATAGTCTACCGTACACACGAATAATGATTTATTAATCCATTTGATGGAAGTGGAGATAGTTGTAGGTCATGGTTTTTTTTAAAAATAATTATATGTAGTATAATCATCATGGTTTAATAATAATTTATGGATGTGGAAGAATATATAAAATAAAAATTCTCATTGAATAATGTTACCTCTTCTTCAGGTATCTTACTTAGGTTTGCACCAAAAGCCTTCCTAGGTTGGATTTATGAAAAAATAAGGATTATAGGATTAGGGGAGGGATATTGGGAAGTTATTTGGGAATTTTTGGTTGAGATAAATGGGTTAATATGTGTGAGTAAATGAGGGGAGTGAGTTCCCTTTTACAATTGAGGAGGGGTGACATTTTTGTAAATACCCAAAATATTCACCATTGGGAGGTCACAATTACTTCTTGTGCCTCCAAAATAGACCAATAATGGATTATATGGATTATATGTTCTATAAAAACCCCCAAAACAGAAAATAAAAACATTTTTTTTATCATTTTACTCATTATTCTTTAAGTTTACTAAATTTTACTTTTTTAGTTTTTTACCATGGAAACTTTTATATTTTTATTTACCTAGGTAATTTAACTTTTAAGAATAAAATTAAAATGAGATTTATTTGATAATTTATACCAAATAATTTTAAATATTAAATTAAATTTATTAATCAAAAATTCTATGTGTGTATAAAACTAAATTTGATACAAACACATGTAATGTTACAAATAACCTTAATCACGATAATTAGTTTTAACTATTTTCACTAATAATGATGTTAAAAAATTAAGTTGAAAATATTAGATAATATAAATTAATCTTATTAAAAATATGTAATCAATTTTTATAAATTAAATTCATATAACCAGTGGAATTTAATTTAAAATTAATCCCATAGATGAAAAAAGAAAGCAGATTTTTTAAAATAGAAAATGTTCAAAAGTTTACTAAGTTTTTACATCAAAATTTAATATTAAATGATTCCAAAAACCTAAATTGGATTAATTTATATAAAATTGAACTAATTTTACTTTAAAAACAATTCAAAATATAATTTAACATTATAAATTATTTAAATGAAAATGAATTTTTCAATTAATATTCAGTATTTTTCACTATTCATCAAGAACTGTAAATTTTCAAAAAAATACCAAAAATTCACCTGTAGGTAATTTTGATATAATTATTTCTGATATATATTCTATTTTATCAAATAAATTTTCTAAAATTATAAAAAATTAATTTTAAATTATATGCGCAAAGTGTGACTAAACCTTCTTTTAGAAAAATACAGTTTTTTCCGAAAATATTTCTTTTTCTTTAAAATGATTCTTATTTTATTTTTAATTTATATTAACCCATAATTTTCATAATTTATTTATTAATATTCATACCTGATAATTTAATGACTAGGTATACTTATCATATTAAATAATAATATTTTAATAATATGTCATGTTTCGTTTAAACTTGGTGTTGCGTGCAACACAAGCTAAAATCGGTGTCGTGTGTAATGAAAGATAAAATCAGTGTTGTGTGTAATTAAAGCTATTGAAGAGATTTAATTTATTTAAAAGTAAATATATCATAAATTATTAGGGTGTTATATTTTCTTATAAGATTGGTGATGCGTGTCATACATGCTATCAAATATAATGTTCTTATTTTTGAATTTTAGGGTGTTACATTCTCCCCACCTTAAATGAGTACATTATCATAATTAAAAATTGATATCAGAAATAAAGGTATAATATTTGAAAATTATTTTGTAGAAAACCCACATCATCAAAATATTTAATAAAATACCCTCTTAATAAGAGAGAGAGGAAATTATAAGGGACATATGCAATAACAAATAACTAGGTTTCAAAGAAGGAGAACATTGGTGTCATGCAAAGATATGGGAATGGAATAAAATCATCAATATTTATAAAGGGTAATTGAGGTAATTGATCATAAGAAATTTAATGATAAATTTAAAGTTAAGGACTGCAAAACCATAAATCTCTGATGATTTAAAAGACCATCTAATTTATCAGATAAGAATGTAATATGATAACATTTTTGTTTAATGATCCTTTTACTAGAGTCAAGGAATTATTTAACTATTTAAGAATTTAAAAAAATATAATTTCTTGATATATTTTTATTTCATAGGCACAATTTCATCCTTTGGTTGTGGTTTAATCAATTTCTAACGCATCGCTTACTCTGAGAAATGAATATCCAAAAATAATTTTTTTATTCCCAAAACACTGAAATTAACTTATAGTGGATCATAAAATCCATAATAGACTGATAAATAATTAATTCTATCTCTAGTTATTTTTATAAAAAAATGTTTATTATAGGATATCCAATATGCATAAAACTTCATACATTTAAGTAATACATTAATCTCCAAGTCCTCATCCAATGTTCAACTTAAACCATTTAATAAATTTTTAACCTTTTAACCTTTACCAATGATCAAGATCCCAATATTTAGAAATAAGGTTACTAAATTTACAAAATGAACTAATAATTAATGTCAAAAACAAGATTAATTATCTCTTAATCTCTATATAACAAACATGTGAATACATTCATCTTGTATTATCTTGAAACATGGTAATAACCTGAATTACCATAAAACCTTATTGAAAATATGAATTCTTCCTTATTACTTAAGTAAAAAAATATATTATTGGATATATTACTTAAATCCAAAAATGTTTTTAATTCCATAAATGATACCATAAACCACTTTTAAAATGAATCATTAATCTGTTCCAAGGCAGTTAGCACTATCAAATTTTCTTTATCCATATCAATCATCTCTTTATGCCAACATTGCCATCTCAACATCAGGAACATATTAAAGGTTATATTACCTTAAATCATTTGTTTTAAAATATATTCAACTTGAAACTGAATTATTTCTTTTCATTGATAATATTCAACAAATTCTGTAATATCCTGATATTTTCAAAAAAAAAAATTGAATTTTATAGCGTATGTGACATGAAACACCAAACTTAGAAGAAAATATAACACCCCAAGACTTTATGATATATTTACTTATTTAAATAAATTAAATCCATTTGTTAGCTTTCAATTTAAACGATACTAATTTTAGCTTACATTACATGCAATAATGAGTTTCTTTGATATCTTTCATTACATATAATGCCGAGTTTTACCGAACAACAATATATTTTAATATTATTATTTAATATGAAAATTATTTCCTAGATATTGGAATGATGGGTAAGAATAATATTAACAAAATTATGAAAATATATAGTTTACACAATTTTATTATCTATCTATTGATTATAAAATAATAATAACCATTTAAAAGAAAAAAATGTTTTCTGAAAATATTATTTTACTAGAAGACAGTTTAATCATGCTTGGAATACATAATTTAAAATTAATTTTTACCAAATTTAGAAAATTTAAAAGAAAAAATAAACTTCATTTTTGAAATCATAATATTTAAATTATCTTAGTGTAATTTTTTATTATTTTTTGGATAAGTTATATTTTTTATGAATAGTGAAAAATATTGAATTTTAATTGAAAATTATATTTTAATTTAAATAATTTATAATGTAAAATTATATGTTGAATTAATTTTAAAATAAAATTATGTAAATTTTATATAATTAAATTTAGTTTATTTTATTGTAATCAATTTAATATTGAATTTGTATATAAAAACATTTCAAACTTTTGCACATTTTAACTTTAAAACCCCACTTTCTCGTTTTATATGCAAGATTAATTTTAAATTAAATTATGCCACTTCTGTGAATTTAATATGAAAAAATGGATTAAATATTTAGAACCACAAAAAATTATATTATATAATAAGGTTAACTTAATTTTTTTTACCACAATGATTAGTGAAAACATTTAAAATTAATTATCGCTATTAAGGTTAAAATAGGGTTTTCACATTACATGCGTGTTTATTAAAATTAATTTCACACAAACATTGGATTATTATTTAATAAATTGGATTTCATATTTATAATCACTATATCTAAATTATCTAATAATTATCATTTTAATTTTATTCTTAAAGGGTAAATAACCCAGGTAAATAAATAGATACAAGTTACCATGGTAAAAACTAAAAGGGTAAAATTGAGTAAACTTAAAGACTAAGAAATATAATTATAAAAATGTATTTCATTTTATGTTGGAGATATTTATCAACCAAATAAATTCCCCATCCATTATTATTAAATTTTTTATCCACATGAAGTATGAGAGAGCTCCCAATAGTGAATAATTTTGGGTATTTACAAAAAATGCCACTTCTTATCAATTATAAAAAGGCACTCACTCCCACACTTATTCATATCTTAAAACTAGTTTGGTTCAGCCAATACCTACCCAAATAAATTCCCATATTATCTACACTAATCCTAGAATTCTTTATTTTGGATGAAATCCAACCTAGGAAGGATTTAGTGTAAACCTAAGGAGAATACCCGAAGAAGAGGTAATGTTCTTCAATGAGTGCCTTTATTTTACTAATTTCTAAAACTCATTTATTTTTTATTAAACCAATATGATATTATAACCTCAATATATTCCATTTATTAAGATTTTTTTATAAAAATCTAATGACCTAAAACCATCTCCACTTCTAAAAATGGGTTACAAAATCATCATTCATGTGTATGGAGGATTACGACCACACGAACCAAGGTCGTTGGTTTTTCCATTTGCGACTCTCAAGGTTAGGTATTATGATGGATATAAAGTATATATATAAAATAATTTTACTTTTAGAGTCATTATATCATATATACCCTATTACATTCCATTTCACAGGAGATACAATGACGTATCTCGTGTTTACGGTGGACTACCACATCACGAAGTGATGTGATACGTCTTTCAATAACGCTTCACATGAAACATGATAAAGATAATGTTAATGATTATATATGATATAAATGACATAATTATGATATTAATGACATATTTATCATTCTATAAAGATAATATATATCATTTTGTTTTTTCCATTTGACTCATGTAAAGATGATAAATTTTTTCATGTATGTTGATGCCCACCAAATGAGTATAGAAAATTTCACTATGAAAATAAATAAATAAATAAGGGTATTATTTTCCCCAAAAAAAGAAATTAAAATGTGGCTATAATCACACATATCACATGAACCATCAAGAGACATGTGATCACATGCCCCACATAAGGTCGTCTGAACGATCACACGCGGTGCATAGCCCGCTGAAGATCCCATGTAGCCACATCAAAAAATACTTATGCTCTTAGAATTCACCCCAGATAGATAGTGACCATGTAGAAGATTCCATATGATCTCCCCCAAGTCATAATAATTTTTAGGCATTGACCTCATGACAAACTATCCAACAATACTTGTAAAATAAGAGAAAAATATCCAACAGGAGGGCGCCTCTTGCAGTCATAAATGTCACATGATGAATCATCAATAAGAGAATGATTTTATTCTACAAAACTCATACAAACTCTCAAGATTCCTAAACATTATAAAATAAACAAATTAAATAAAAAGGGGAAATAAGGGAGCCTATTGTGGTTTTAAAACTCACATGATGCACCCATGTATCCCATGAGACACCACATAAGCCCTGGTGACATTTCTACCTAGTCATGCAAGAGCCCACTGGCATGCCATCCTCATCACATGAAAGGTTTTGAACATGTCCAGGTAGTCTATCAATCTCTATTTGGCTCCAAAAAATAATCAAAAGTGTTTATCCATGAAGTGCTCATGTATCACCATAAGGCATTTTGTTGGTCACACGATGCATCACCAATGGGGGGGAATTATTATCCTCAATAACATTCAAGGAAACTAGAAAGACCCCAAAAACATATAAGATTAATAATGAGAATAATGAGAAGATAAGGTAGGATAATCTCTTGGTCATAAAACACATGTGATGAAATAGGAAGATCTCGTAAATCCCCTTGAAAATCCATTACCGTCTTGCAGAATATCCTAGACAAGGCATCAAAGATCATGAGAAATCCTTTTTATAGGCATCCTAATCTCACGAAAGTCTTTAGACATGTTGGAATGACAATACAGAAGACCCTAAAAATGTTCACATGATTCATACATACCCCTTTAATTGGAGATAATATAATAAATGGGGTGATGATGGGATGATATCATGGTCATTAAAAATCATGTGGCACCATTGGAATAACCTACAACAAAACCCCCTGAAAATGCGTGGTGCCTAATCCCTCCACTGACTCTAGAATAGATTCATGCAATACATGCTATGAGAAGTGGTGAATTATCAAGGTGGCGAGGCCTATAAATCCCCCTATCCCAACATGAAAAATGAATCCCATACAAAGAAGGGCTTTTCAAGGGAACCTCGCACCGACACACCCAGTCATCAATGTGGATTTCTTAGAGCGGTTGATCTCAGGATCGAGAAAGTTTTCCTTCAAGTAAGATCTAAGAAAAAACTGGAGTGATCATACATCATACATAGAATCTTCATGTGATCACTCATAGATCATGTGGAGGACTTCTGGTGGGTTACATAAAGGACATCCCACAAATTTTCTAAAACACGCATGACTTAAAATAAGATAAAACTTAACAAATCTAAGGAATATGCAATAAAAGGATGGAAAAAAGAATAAAAAATAGGAGACTTATGAGAAGAACATATAGGCTGATCCTCATATGCTTTGCATGAACCATCCGGGTCATGCGAAAACACTAGGAAATGTTGCATAGGTCACACAAAACTCCTTTGGTATACTATTTGGATCATGAGAAGCCCCCTAGACATGTCAGATCAATTCACATGGAACCCCTTGTTCATGCCACCCAAGTCTCACGAAACCCTCCGGGCTTACTATCTAGGCCTCATAACGTCCTCTAGACATGTCACCCAGATCGTATTGCAACATCAATATGTATCAACTAAGTATTGAGATAGAACAAGGGCATGTGAGCTAGATCCTATGATGTCCCCCGGATATTCCAACCGACTTTCACAATGAAACCCACACAAGTTATCCATGGCATATGAAACCCTCTGAGACATGTCACACTGACTCTCAAAATTCCCTCCAAGGATGTCAACCAACTTTTGTGATGAAACCAGGGAAATTATACTGGATCACACGACAACCTCTAAGCATGTCAGCTGGGATCATGCGATGGATTCTAGGATAATCCATTCTAGTATTGTGATGTTCTCTAGATAAGTTATCCTAGATCATGCGGTGATATTTAGACATTCTATCCAAGTCATGTGACATCCCTCAGATAAGTCAACTAGATCATGCAATTGCATTTGTACATGTCAGGAAGACATCATATGACATGTTAAGGAGACAATCAAGCCATGTCAGGAAGACAATAAATTCATGATAGATAGAAAATAAGGCTAGGTCAATCGGGCATGATAGGACATGATAACCCTGTTCAACCTCCATAAAGGAAAATCTCAGTGTGCAAACCTTGATCGGTGGCATAATATGATATGTCCCACATATAAGGGAAACTATAGTGTGTAATTCCTAGCCAATTTAACTACGATAAATCTAATTCCAACTATAACTAGGACATGTAGGATGCCTTCTTAATGTCTAAGATCAATGTTAAAACATCACTTTGGTAGTCCCAACACAAAATCCTTTGACCCACAAGTAATGAGACTGATTATTTTACATCCCTTGTTTCTAAAACCAAGAATAGATCACATGGGATTAGGGAGTCAAAGTGATCATATAATTCACATCAAAAGCCTCTATCAGGATAAGGGAAACCTCAGTGTGTAATCCCTGATCAACGTCATAATGTTATATGCCCCACATATAATGGAAACATTAGTGTGTAAGTCCCGACCAATTCAACTACGAGGAATCTGATTCCTACGATAACTAGGATATATAGGATGATTTCCTAAGGCTCAATCCCAAACTCTAATGGTAATACAATTTAGTTTAAGTCCCTCCATATCTTCAATATTTAATCCATTAGGACCCAATCATTCCCATCGGTTTATCATTCCACCTCATCCATCAGCAAACTGAGAATCCAACTGAACTATGATAACTCTAATTCCTTCTATATCCAGGATACATAGGATGCCTTATTAAGGCCTGAGATCCATGATAAACATCCCAAGGGTTTTACCAATACATAATCCACATATCCATATTCAATAATATTTATTAATTTCTATCCCTTGTTTCTTACACCAATCCCATCTCATGTGGGCTTAGTGAATTTCAATGGTAATATCATTCACATTATGAATCTACACCATACTTGGAAACCTTAGAATTTATGCCCCAATGTTTTTGATGATATTATTACCTCCATATAAGATCATATACCATGGTCTTAGTCCCAAGGTCATGAAAAAACTATGATAACTTGGATTCCTACCATAATCGGGATATGTAGGATGTATCCTTGAAACTCGAGCATGAATACTAGGTTACCAAGTGACAACATTTATGTCCTTTCCATATGATGTTAAACTAAATTTATAATGACCCAAAAATGACGTACATGAATATTACATCTTTTTAGATGAATATTCATTACATTTTAATAATGCACTCCTGAGGAATGTAATAGTTTAGTGTCTTTGGAAACTTTTAATACATTATTATAACTTGTGAAAAATATTCAACATCACCCATAAAGATCTACCCCATTAGTAATCATATTTAAAATATTTATTTATAACCTAAGGAATGTAAACATAATAAGGGGTGATATAAAATGCTCAGTAAGGGTATACAAATAAAACATGAACATAAGAATGTAAAAACATGAACACAACTTTTGAGAATCATACCATGTATAACATATATCAAAATTACAAGTCATGGAATAAATATTGGTAATTCATAAGGCATAAATTATAAAGGAACATGATCCATGAGAAAATAACATTGGCATAAAACATGGATTTTTGGAAAAGACACATAATCATAGAACACCATTTCCATATTAGCCAAGGCATATTTACAAGACCATAATAGTGAACAAAGTCCATTACTGAATCAGGTTTACTTTCCATTCTAGCCCTGTATTACTAAACTAGATTTACGCGTCATTCTAGTCATGTATATACCATGAGATATAAATATTTACCCAATGAATTAGATGGAGATATAGGTCCCAATCATCACATAATGAAATCATTCTTATGCATTCTACAAAAACATAAATCATTCATCATAGCATAACCTAAGGAATAAATTGGGCTTCTTAAACATCATTCCATCATAACATAATCCATGTAAAACAAATGGATTTAATAAATATAAATCCATCATAAAAACAATAAAACCATAGTAATAATAGGGATAAAAACATAACCCTATTTAAATAATTTCATCTTATATGGAAAATGGTTTTTATATAATGCATGAAATTAATTCTTGAGTAAAATATCATTTCTTCTCCAAAAACATTTTATTTTCTCAAAACACCATGAAATTTTAAAAGAAAAGAATTTATTTGAAAATAAAATTAAAAACATGCAAGGGAATCTTTATGGAAACAAGGCGTCATGAAAGTGTACAAAATCCATTCATGTTTTATAAGTTAAAAAAATCATTCTTCTTGTACTTTTGCTGAAAAATTCAAAAAGTACCTCGTACTAAAAATGTCAAAAGATTCATTTCATACCATTTCATAAAAATTCACCAATGGGTAAAATTGACTTTAAAAAATAGTATAATGATATAAAAAATATTTTATAATATATATGTATAAAATATTGGCATGGATTATAAATATACCCCAGTAAATACTTACGTATAAACAATCTCGTATAAAAATGAGATTGCAAAATTATCCCTTACCTTAGGTCCAATTTCTTCTATATGTGTCTGAAACTCGTATATAGTGGTTTTAAACATATTATTAACTTGTAAAAAAACCATAATAATATTTATGATATCATATATTACTCACTTATGACTTTATATTACCAATTCATTTTTCAATTCCATGTTAAAGCAACGTTTTGGGTAATAATTGTTTTGTTTATTGTACATGTTTTGACTTGTTATTCTTGATCTTATTACTTAGATCATGATTTAATTACTTAAATAATGTAAAAAATGATTTATATATCATATATATTTAGTATATAAATATATTTAATAGATAGATAAATGAAATGTAATACACCGTTCATGGAGACAATAGGCAGTACATACGCATGAATACTATTTCTGTTTCCTTATTGAATTGAATAGAAGAAAGTAAATGAAATATATATACACAAACATAATTTAACTAGATTTATTATGTCATATATTTCATTATTATTTATTATATATACTTTATAATCTGTATTGAATGGTTAACGTGGAGAATGAATCTCATCACGTCGTGGAGACGGTAAGCCGTACGTACGCACGAGCGACGATATCATTCTATTAATGTTTAGATGGTATGGAATTGGATGGTATATTAATTATAAAAAATAATTATCATGTTATATTAATTATTTAAATAATTTATATTTATCATTATACCCATCTAAATAAATTAGTGTTGAATAACAAATTACACCACAACATGGAGATGGTAAGTCGTACGTACGCACGTATGATGATATCGTTATTCATAGGGTGGATAGAAGGTGGAATATGGATATTTCATAATTATAATTACATCTCAGAATATAATTGATACTGGAGTTATTATTTATGATTAAACAACTCATGAAGAGGAAGTAGAAGAAGAAATAATTTTTAAATAATTGATAGAGGAGATTGCCACTTCTTCGACGTGCTTTCTCTATATCCTCCCTTAGAGCACTAGAGTTGGTATTGAAAGAATAAAGGAACATCTATAATGTTACTATGGAATTTTAGAAGGAAAAAGGGTAGGTTATGGTTGAGATTTAATCCTCAAATTGAAGTGAATAGGTGAGGGAGGAGGTTCCCTTTTATTATAGAGGCAAGGGACACCCTTGGAGATTCTTTAAATATTAAATTAATATAAATTAATTTTTTAATCTAAATAATTCTAAATTGAAATATTTATAAGATAATATGAGTATATTTTTAAATCCTCTCATACAATAATTTTTATATATGTATTTATTTTATTTTAAAGCTTATCTTTTTTGCTTTATCCTTAATTATTATCTTTTAATTTTAATTATGGTAACGACATTTTAAGTATTAAGAGGCTATAAATTTTACTTATATGGGGTAAATTTCTAATAATTGTAAAATTAATGAAATGTTAGACCTTATCATAGTCACTTTATAATTTTAAAAGATTATTAGGGTTTTTAAATAATTTAATAATTTACTCTTTTTATAAAACATCAATTATGTCAATTTTTACATTATTCATTTTATTGAATTTAAATAAAATATAAAAAGAGAGATAAATTAGAAAAAAACCATTTAATAGTCTTATAAAATGTAATATTAACCTATAAAAATTATGTATTACATTAATATTGTCAAATAATATTTATTTTAATATTTATAATATCATATATTTGATTCCTTCATTAATAAAGAAATCACTACATCATCATTGTTTCATAATTAAATTTAATTATTTAATGCCTAAAATTATAAATAAAATACCATGATGTATGAAATTTATTCATCCTTCTAATTAATATTTATAGTTTAATATATCTCTTATATAATCCCATAATAAAATTTTTATATTAAGAAGATATATGTTTATAACATATTTTCCTTGACTTTAAATTAAAAGTTATAAGTGTCATAATCACCCCCAAGTAGCTTAAAAATGAAAAATTTTAGTCTCAATGGTTTTATTGGTCGGAAATATATCATCTAATAATATTTGGACAAGTGTTAGGGTATTTTTATAATGGTATTATTACCCTTAATTACCCATTTTACCCTTTTACCGTATTAATAAAAATTACAAAAGCTACTATTCATAACATCCCAAAATAAAATAAACCTATTTATATAATTTGGACATAATAATTAAAAACATGGATTCAATTTTTCAAAATTCAAATAACATAATTTTCAGTAATTAGTTTAAAATCAATCCCATTATTAGAATGAGAGAATGTGTTTTTTAAGTTAAAACATTGCAAAAGATTGAAATGGTTTTACATATGAATTCAATGTAAAATTAATTATAATGACATAAATTATATTTAATGATAAAAATATATTCTATTTATAATTTAAATCCATTAAATAATATAATTTAACCATATAAATTATTTCTATGAAAAAAGATTTTTTCAATTAAAATTTAGTGTATTTTTACTATTAATCAAAACTTTAAAATTATCATAAAAATATCAAAAATTAATCCAAAAGTAAATTTTTATATCTCGATTCAAAATAAAATGTTTATTATGTTAAATATAATATATATAAGTATTAAAAACTTGATTTAAAATGGGTGAGCCATCAAATGGCGGCAAAACTGCATTTTTTTGAAAAAATACTTCTTTTATCTGAAAAATTGAATTTGTTCTTATATCATGTTTAGAAAACATAAAAGATTAATTTCAAACATTATATTTAATATATTAAATATATATTTCATTAATAAAATCCATCAAGTGTGGTTTTATTTTTTTATAAACTCACTTATTTTCATTTAAATAGTTTTTCAGAAGAAAGTTAATACTGTTTATACCCACCATTATAATGACTAGGATATAAGGTAACATAAAAATATTTAGTTGTTCACTTATAGTTGGTCTTGCATGAAATTAATTCTATCAAAAAAACTTGAAATTTTATGGAAAAAAATCCAAGAATAACTTTGTGTATACTGTAGGCTAAGCTGGTGTTGCGTATTGTACAAGCTTATCTTGGTGTAGCGTATAACACAAGACATAAAAGAAAAAAAAATATATCTCATAAAAATATGGGGGATTACATTCTACCCCCCATAAAATTAATTTTTCCATCAAAATTATTTAGGGTTAGGAAAGGTTTAATACTTCAAAGTTTCTTTCATAGAATCCCACATCATAAAAAAGAATACTAAAACTTCATTTTAAATGGTAAATTTAGAAACATAATAGTTACCCAAAGAAACTCATAACTAGGTTTCCACATAGTAGAACATAGTTGGGAAGTGAAAAAATGGATATATAAGAAAAATATAACTATTAGGTTCTGATGGAAAGTGATAGAGAACTTCATTAGGATAAAGTTAACAATCAAAAGCCATAAATCTGTGATGATCTAAGGGGCCATATGATTCATCAGATAAGAAGGCTCTAGGAGAATTTTTTTGGTTTTCAGGATCCTTTTCCTAAATTTTAAGAACATGAGAAGAAATAATTACTTGATTTCAGTACAATCTCACCATTGGTCGTGCCTTGAACAATTTACACTTCATCTCGTATTCAAAGAAATAAAGTTGAAATTTTCATTCTTGAAGTGTTAACAGATCATGTGATCCATAAATGTAATTATAGGTCATTCAATATATCTTTATAAAAAAAGGATAGAACTAGTAATCAAATATTCATAAGTCAACCTATGGTGAAATAACAATTTATTCTAATAAATGTCATCTAATATTTAACTTAAAATTTCCACAAATTGAAAACCTTACAATCTTTCTGAAAGATGAAAATACAAAACTATATAAAAAGGTTCACTAACTCAGCTTAACATTTATCCTCCATATATCATAAGGTATCTCTTATTTTTAACATTCCCAAAATGTGAACACTTTCATCATGTATTCTCTTGATTCATGGTAATAAAATGAATTATCATATATACTTATTGAAAACATGCATGTTTCCTTAATCATATGTAAAAAAAGCTGTAAAACTCATCCATGATAGTATAAAACACATATAAATAAATAAATAACTAATTCCAAGGTAACTAATATCATCTAATTTAATTATTCCTACCCAACATATATTTATCCAAATATCATTAACTCAACATCATGCTCATATTAAGGGGTATCATTCCATTAATCATGTGTTTTCCAAAAACACCACCTTATTACCTCAATAACTTTTCATGGTTACCGGTAACACTCATCACATACTTTCAAATACATGTGTAAAACCATAGTTGACCACTACATAGATATTTCAATATTCCCTAATACTATAAAAGAGATTTCATAACATTATTCTGGGATCCCATTACATAAACACTCAATCATTCCACCACTTCATTGTCATACTCAACATCACCAATAGTGATCTCATGTGATTTGACTTTGTATTTGAACTTAATAGGTTGTTGACATCGATCATCATTGATAACCCTTGGATTAGGGCATTGGTTAGCATAATGAACCATTTCCTTACACTTATAACATTGAAGTGTGGGAGGTGCATTATATGTATCCTTTTCTCTATTCACATCATTATATAACTTTTTCCCATTATTTCAGTACTCAACTACCTCATAACCTTCTTTTACACACTTAAAACACTTACTAGTCCCTTTAAGACAATCATTACTATTCTTCTTTCCACACTTTGAGAATACGAAAATGATCATCTTCTTTTAGCCATTGTTTTGAGATATTCCCTTGAACTCCATATTCATTTTCTTATCAAAACCATGAGATTAATATGTAACACCAACTTCGATTTACACCTTGATATCACAAAAAAAAAATCTCTTCATAGCTACTAATGTATCTTATAGCTAATTCCATTTGAAGACTTGGTTTTAATCCACTGAAGAATCAATCAAATTTCCTTTCAAGTTGGATGATAAATTCAGAAGTATACCTTTCAAGTCTTGAAAAATTTTCCTCATATGTACCAAGAAATTCATCATCCATTTGATTAATTTATAGGAACTCATTTTCCATCTTTGTACGAATAATATGAGGAAAGTACTTATTCAAAAATAAGTTATTGAACTCATCTCATTCCATGGAGTCAATTTCATATTGCCCCATTGTATTATTGATTAGATTCCACCACTGGTCCACTTATCCTTCTAAACAATAAAAAACCAAAATGAATTTTTTATGTTCCGAAAATAAAATTATATAAAATATATTTTTAATGGTACTGATACATTATTCAACAAAAAGTGGATCAGAATACCCAGTGAAAGAAGGTGGAAGTTTCCTCATAAAGGCATAAATTATAAAGGAATATGATCCATGAGAAATTATAATTGGAATACAACATGGATTTTTGGAAAACACACATAATAATATAAAATAATTTCCATATTATCCAAGTCTCATTGCTAATACCATCATAGTAGAAAAAGTCCATTACTGAACCGAGTTTACTTGTCATTCCAGCCCTGTATTACTGAACCAGATTTACTTGCCGTTCCAATCATGCTTATCCCATGATATATAAATATTTAACCAATTAATTGGAGGGAGATATCAGTCCCAAAAATTTCATAATTAAATCATTCTTACGTGTTCCATAGAAACATAAATCATTCATCATAACATAACCCAAGGAATAAAATGGGTTTTTTAAACATCATTCCATTATAACATGATCCATGTAAAATAAATGGATTTAATAAATATAATTACGAAATAAAAACAATAAAATAATATTAATAATAGGGATGGAAACATAACTCAATTTAAATAATTTCATCTTAGATGGAAAATATTTTTTATATAACACGTGAAATTAATTCTTGAGGAAAATAACATTTCTTCTTCAAAAACGTTTTCTTTTCTCAAAACGCAGCACAATTTTTTTTAAAAATTCTTTAAACTAACCTTGAAAAATTTTATAGTAATCTTCAGGGAAATATGGTTTCATTAAAGTGTAAAAATCCATTCATTTCGTATAAGTTAAAAAAACATTCTTCTTGTACTTTTGTTGGAAAAGTCAAAAAGTACCTTGTACTGAAAATGACAAATGATTCCTTTCATACTGTTTCATAAAAATTCACCAATGAGTAAAATTTACTTTAAAGAATATTATAAGGATATATATAATATTTTATAATATATATTTATAAAACATGGACATGGATGATAGATATACCCCACTAAATACTTATGTATAAACAATCTCGGATAAAAATGAGATTGCAAAATTATCCCTTACTTTAGGTCTAATTTCTTATATATGTGTCTGAAAATCTTATATAGTGGTTTTAATAATATATTTAACTTGTAACAAAAACATAATAATATTTATGATATCATATATGATTCACTTATGACATTATATTACCTGTTCATTTATTAATTCCATGTTAAAGAAACGTTTTGGGTAAAAATCATTTTGTTTATCGTACATGTTTTGACTTGTTATTTTTGATCTTATTACTTAGATAGTTATTTAATTACTTAAATAATGTAAAAAATTATTTATATATCTTATATATTCAGTATATAAATATATATAATAGATAGATAAATGAAATGGAATACACCGTTCATGGAGAAGGTAGGACGTACGTATGCATGAATGCTGTTTCTGTTTCCTTATTGAATTGAATGGAATAAAGTATATGAAATATGTATATATATACATAATTAAAATGGAATTATTATGTTATATATTTCATTATTATTTATTATATATAATTTATAATCATTCTTGAATGGTTAATGTGGATAATGAATCTCATGTCGTTGTGGAGATAATAAGCCGTACTTACGCATGAGTGATAATATCATTCCCTTAATGGTTAAATGGTATATAATTGGATGATATATTAGTTATAAATAATCATTAAAATTTTATATTCATTATTTAAATCCTTTATATTCATTGTTATACCCATCTAAATAAAGTATCATTGAATAAAAAATTACACCACGACATGGAGACGATAAGTCGTACGTACACACACATGGTGATATTGTTATTAATAGGATGGATAGAATGTGGAATATGGTTGTTTCATAATTATAATAACATATTAGTATATAATTTATATTGTATTTATTACTTTATAATTAAAAAACTCATGGAGAGTAAGTAGAATAAGAAAGAAGTTTGAAAGAATTGGTAGAGGAGATTACCTCTTCTTCAACGTGCTTCCTCTATATCCCCCCCTAGAGCACTAGATATGGTATTGTAAGAAGACCAGAACCTATATAATGTTACTAGTAAGTTTTATAAGGTAAAAGGGTATGGTATGGATGAGATTTAAGGCACAAATTGAAGTTAATAGGTGATGGAGGAGGTGCCATTTTATAATAGAGGTGAGGGGCACCCTTGGAAATATAAAATATTAAATTAATATAAATTAATTTTTTAATAAAAATGTATATTAATTGAAATATTTCGAATATAAGATGAGTATATTTATAATTCCTCTCATCCAATAATTTTTAGAGATGTATTGATTTTATTTTAAACCTTATCTTTTTGGTTTACCCTTAATTATTCTCTTTTAATTTAAATTGTGGTAACAACATTTTAAGTATTAATAGGATATAAATTTTACTTATATGGGGTAAATTTACCATAATTGGAAACTTAATTAACTTATAGACTTTATAATAGTCACTTTGTGACTTTAAAATATTTTTTTATCAATTTTTTTGTGACTTTAAAGTGACTTATAGTCACTTTGTGACTTTATAATGGTTTTTAAATAATTTAATAATTTACTATTTTCATAAAACATAAATTATGTCAATTTTTAATCTATTAATTTTATTGAATTTCAATAAAATCTAAACATGGAGATAAATTCTAAAAACCATTTAATAGTCTTATAACATGTCATATTAACCTATAAAAATATTTTATGACATAAATATTGACAAATAATATTTATTCGAATATTTATAACATCATTTATTTGGTTGATTTATTAATAAATCAATCACTGCATCATCATTGTGTCATAATTAAATTTAATTATTGAATTTATAAAAATTATAAATAAAATACCATGATGTATGAAATATTTTTATATTTATAATTAATATTTATAGTCAAAGATATAACTTATATAACCCCATATTAAAATTGGTTTAGTAAGAATATATACGTTTATAACATATTTTTCTTTGCTTTAAATTAAAATTTATAAGAGTCATAATCACACAAAAGTGTCTTAAAAAGAAAACATTTTCATCTAAAGGGTTTTATAGGTCTTTAATATTACATACAATAATATTATTACAAGTTTTAAGGTAGTTTATAATGGTATTCTTACCCTTAATTACCCGTTTAACCCTTTTACCGTATTAATAAACATTACCAAAGTTAAAATTCATAATGCCGAAAAATAAAATAAATCTATTTAAAAAATTTGTAACTAATGATTCCAAATATGGAGTTCAATTTTAAAAATTCAAACCACATAATTTTCAATAATTAATTTAAAATCAATCCCATTGTCGGAATGAGAGAATGCGTTTTTTTAAAGTTAAAACATTACAAAAGATTGAAATGGTTTTGCATCTGAATTCAATGTGAAATTAATTATAATGACATAAATTATATTGAATTATAAAAATATATTATATTTATAATTTAAAACCATTAAATAATATAATTTAACCATATAAATTATTTCGATGAAAAAAGTTGTTTTCAATTAAAATTTAGCGTATTTTTTACTATTCATCAAAACTTGAAAGTTATCATAAAAATATCAAAAAATCATCCAAAGTAAATTTTTATATCCTAATTCCAAATAAAATATTTATTTTTCTAAATATAATATATATAAGTGTAAAAAAATTTATTTAAAATGGGTGCACCATTAAAAGGAGAAAAACTGCATTTTTTTTGAAAAAAATACTTTTTATCTGAAAAATTGAATTTGTTCTTATATAATGTCTAGATAACATATAAGATGAATTTTAAATATTATATTGAATATATTAAATATATATTTAATTAATAAAATCCATCAAGAGTGGTTTTATTATTTTATAATCTCACTTATTTTCATTTAAATGGTTTTTCAGAAGAAAGTTAATACTGTTTATACTCACCGTTATAATGATTAGGATATAAGGTAACATAATAATATTTATTTTTTAAATTATAATAATTATTTTGTGAAATTAATTCTATCAAAATAACTTGAAATTTTATGTAACACAATATAAGAATAGCATTCCATATACCACAAGTTAATCCGGTGTTGCGTATTGTAAAGGCTTATCTTAGTGTAGCGTACAACAAAAGACATAAAAGAAAAAAATATATCTCATAAAGTATTGGGGAATTAAAAAATGAGTTTAACAAACTATGTGGGTTTTTATTCCTTCTATAAAAATGATACGTAGGATGCCTCATAATGGCTCAATCCCATGCTTAGATACTTAACTGGATCCATGCGTCGTAGAAAATTTTGAAGTGACTGGTTATGAGACTTCATCATATAAGTAGCTAATAATTGTTGAGAAATGGATGAAGAACCTTAGATATATACAAATGGAATCACTAATGAGATCCCCTTCTTCGGCACATACAAGGGGTTAACCTATGATCATTATGTTAGGGAAACCGATCTTGTATCATGATTAGGAAGAGATTCATGAACATATCTTAAATCTATAAGTGAGTCCTGGAGTAGGAAAAAATTACCCCAAAAGTGGGTGGTGAGACCTAACTCCCATACTCTTGACCAATGTGACTTCCCTAAGTGTCATTATCCCTAAAACCCCAACCACCATCCAACCTTTGGAAAGTAAGTCCATACCCATTTATGGATGTGGGAACCGTAGGTAGTTTTTGTGAGAGGTTGAAAGATGGTGAGCCTAATGCTAATGATTTTGAACAACATTAAACCCCAAAAAAAGACCATTGGAAAAAAATCATCCCACATCTCTCCATCAAAACAAAAATTGCGAAGTTTACATGAACTTATTTAACCATTAAATCTACTTCACAACATAAAAAAGGATAGACTTCCCAATTCTTGTCAAACCATTTTGTTCACCCAATGAGGGTGCTTTGTCTTCATCTTTATGAGGAATCAAAATTAGTGAAACTGATGTGAATCTCTCAAATAATAGAATGATCAGTTAATCATGCATTAGGACATTCTTATTTTCATATTCTACCCAACAAAACATTGAGCCCGATGTAAAACCCTTAAATAGAAGTATGGTTGATTTTCCATGTGTTAGGAAACATTTTTGCTATATCAAACAAACCTAATAAGCCTAACATAAATCTTATAGCTAATCCTCTAATCATGGTTCCTATGAAAAAATTACATCATCTCTTTGAAAAGCACACATGACTAGAATGTCTAGTTAGGAATAAAAGGACAATTATGTTATCCATGAATATCTGATTGAGCATGAAACATGCCTATGGTATTTCACTAATTGATGAAATTGTTACTTATTGTCTACATGATTGCAGATACTTCTGTCATCAAGAACATCCTGATCTAAGATATTGTCCTCATCTAATGACCATTCTTACAAATCATCTATGGTTAAAAACCCCGTGGGTTAAAAATGATCTCACTTTCCTGACAGATTCATTATTAGGTGGCAAACATAATGGACTTAGAATACCATAGATGTTGTAAAACCCCACTCTTTAAGCTACCCATGAGGGTCTCCAAGTACTAAAACCAACAAGTCCACATAATTCATGGAAATTTGAAGCTAAGCTAGTGGCCCTCTTTTCCATAACTAACAAATTCACAAGCTTAACCTCAGAGCACGAAAATCACCACCTTTAGTATTTGATGAAGGTGGAACAAGGAGTAAAATGAAACTACCTTATAGTTCAGAAGACACCAAGGAGGGATCCTATTAACCACTATAACTAGAACCACCCCGCCAGTACCCATTATCAACTTGCTAAGGGTATCACCCAACACACTGCCACCTCTGATAACCATGCATGAGAAACAAGGAAGAAACATCAGGAGAGGAAGACTCTGGATAACCGTGAGTGGGATAATATCCCCACTCTCACTAATGCTTTCTTCCAAAATATTCTGATAGTAACTAGTGGGAAGGCTCATACCTCTACTCACTCAGAGCAAGTCTACAGGAATATTCCTACAACATGCATGGGGGAGGTGCATATCCCTGCCCCCATGTATGCAACCCATAAACAAATTTTGGTGGCACAATGAGAATAGAAGTGTGATAATATACACAATTAAATATAATATATATTCTAGTATATAGTGGATACAAAAAAATTTCATCTTATATCCATACAAAAACTTTGAAACAATGCCATTACATCTTAGAAATAGCTGAAGAACTCCACTGAAATATTATGAAACTGATATAGATATAGGGACATGAGCATATTCTTATCCCTATAGCCAGGGAAGGTCAACACTTTGATCATTATGAACAAGTTGTTGCTCTAGAGTAAACACACATTATTTCTCCCATCTAGTAAGATATTCATAATTTTTTAATAAAGGACTAGGTGTTGGACCAAGATCAAATTCCCATTCAAATTGGGGCTCACCAAGTGATAGTGACACATGCCTCAGGAAAGGGGAACATGCCTGTCGAAAATATCTAGTGGAATATTTGAAAGGCCCAATATTGGTATCATATCCTTGTTTTATCCAAGGCTCACCAAGTGTGAGGGGAACATGTCTCAGGATAGTCTCATATTCATGTTCAATAAAACCAGTGACATACTCCAATAGCCTTGTATTAGGCTCATATCCCTATTTTGGATGAGGCTAACCAAGTGATAATGGAACATGCCTTGGGAAAGACTCATATTCCAATCATTAAATATGACCAACATATTACAAAAGATCATAGAATCCAGTAGTATATTATTACTTCCACTGAAGAATGACAACACCAATATCCATTCGAGATAATACAAGAGGAGGCCCATATCCCTTCTCTCATTTTGTAGGTCCATCGATATCTTCTAGCGGGGATTGTATATTTAAACTGGGCTCATATTCCTATTCCAACCATGAATCACTAAGTGAGTGTGGAATATGACTTGGGGTAGGCTCATATCCATGCCAAAAATACCAGCATCATATTCCAAAGGCTTAGTATTGAACTCATACTCCTGTTCTGACCAAGGATCACCAAGTGAGAATGGATCATAGCTCAAGATATACTAATATTACTCTCAATAATGAGGAATATCATTGGAATATTTCAGAAGATTCTTAGTAGTTGTTTCATACTTCCACAACACTATATAGTTATAAACATGTTTCGTCAATCTCCATACAACATACTCATATTCTAACACAATTTCAGAAGGTTGGTCAACATACTCCGTCTAAAATGTAGAATGGGGATCATATCCGTAACATGATCAATGATAGTATCCTTTAGGTTATTCGAGACACATTCTAAACACCAAAATGGTTTGTCAAATCTTCAACTAAAGTAGAAGACAATCATTACCCTAATAGTACTCCTCGTGGTAGTGTGGAGATGGATCGTGGGGACTCTACTCCTAAAATATATTGTGGTCAACCTCTCCATTGTGATATATTCCATAGATAATGAAATATTACCCTTTACAAGAAATATTTTAATATAGAGGTACCCTATAAGAACCCGGTTTTTGGATATAAAGGACTTTGGAATATTCTTGATGTTATTCCAGAGCAGCACCTTCAGACAGCGTGCGATTCTGAGCCCCGGTGTGGTAGGAATTAAATTTTTAGTGCGTTCACACTGGAAATGCCAAATAAATGGGATAACTACTAAATGGAGCTTCGGATCAGAGATGAAAGAGTACAGATGGGTCCAGAATGGGGTGTTTACCCTAGGAACGACATAAAACATGTCGGCGCGGGACATTTGGACCCCTCACTCACTTTCGAAACGTTAAACAGATAAATTAATTAATTAATTTATTCATTTAATGGTGAAACTCAAGTATATCTTAAACGGTGGCTTGGTTTGGAAAAAAGAGGGCGTCGTTGAGTTTGGAACGTGCCGTTTACCCTAGGAGGGGTGTAAGTTTTGCGGGCGCGGCCCGTCTGTGAAAAATGGCCCCAAGGGAGTTTTCGTAATTTGGAAGCTTTGAGTGTTCAGTTTTATAACTTTTGAACGGGGACTTAGATTAAAATTTTGAGACCGCTGTTTCATTCAAAGCGTGGTTTTTATCCTAGGGGAGGCTTAATACCGACCCCATCGGGAGTTCGGGTTTGGGCCGACGGGCGGGTGGTTAAGTGTTTTCTATTTCAACACTTAACCCACCCTCCCTCTGTTTCTTCTTCTTCTTCGCCTAGACAGCAGTAGGGGGAAACCCCTCCCTCTCCTCCTCCACTCTGGCGAGGCAGCTCCGGCGATGCGCGGTGCAGCGGAGGACTCTTCGTGAAGCTTCGGGCAACGCCCAAGAGGTAGTATTGTGAGTATTTCGTTTCTAATTCCCGCACATCCTTTGAACCCATAAACATACATAGAATTTTTGTTTGATTGTCGAATGAAGCCCCTAGTTGTGTAGATCTTGAAATTATCTCTCCAAATATCCTTTCAGATCGAAATTCCGAGCTCCGAGGCATCCGCAATCGTCCGGAAAAAAATGCGGGTTTTGGAGGTGTTTCTGGCGGTCAGCAGGGAGGTCCGGCGAGCTCCGGCGGGCGGAGCGGCTCCAGGAGGTGGCTCCAGCGGCGCGCGGGTGGCTTCAGGAGGGTGACGCGACGGCAGGATCCGGCAGCGGGTTGAGGCAATGCAGCCGCGGCTGAGGAGCGCGAGGCGCTGTCGGCGCCAGCTAGCGCGACGGCGAGGCGGGGTCGCAGCGCGTGACCTCGCGCGACGACAGAGACCCGCGATCGGCGGGTCTCCGCAGAGGACCGCAACCGGCCTCATGGCCAGTCGGCACGGCGTGGACCTGGAGTCCACGGCTGGGCCACGCGAGTGAGCCGCGGGTTGGCCAGCGCGGACTGGCCCAGACCGGTCGGACTGGTCGGACCCGGCCGGTCCTGTCCAGGGGAGGAGTTCGCCCCCTCCGACTTTAGACACCCATCAGTTTTGCCACGGGTGTCCGTTTTACGCACCTTCTACGGCAGCACGGAGCTGGTGTCAAGGAGGACTTTTTGAGATGGTTTCGGGAATTTTTAATTCTCGAAACGATGGGCCTCGGAGGCACAAATCATCTTTAAGCGAATTGAAGTTTTTTTCCGGGGGATCTTATTTTGGACGGCGCGGACGCGTCTGACATATGTTTTGAGCGCTGTCAGCGGCGTTGGGACCCTGGCGCCGAGACAAAACTTTCCAGAATGGTTTCTGGTGTTGAAGTCGGAGTTGAGGCATGGTCCCCATGGCCCATCTTTTGAGCTACGAGCAGCGTTTAGCGACTTTCTCATCGGGCGTCCGTTCGGGGGGTGCGAACAGTCGATTCTGGATGTTTTTCCGAGGGGATAGCAATACTGCAATCCACCAGCTCTAATTCGGCACGATGGTGCGGGACCCATGAGTCCCGTTTGGGCATTGATGGTGATTTTTCCATATCTATCACCGGGAGACCGTTTTGGACAAGTGAATAGTCCACCTTTTGTACTTTTTTGAGAGAATCGCAACGGTGCGATCTGTTGGCAGCGCTTCGGGACAGGGGTGCGGGTTCCGCATGGTTCCGCTCGTGCACAGTAAGCCGGAATTTATCTTTTTCTCTGGATCTCTGTTCAACTCAAGTGAGAAGTGATTTTGACGTGTTTTTCTGAGAGCATTGCGATGACGCAGATCACCCGACCTTTTTCGGGGACGTGGTGTGGGTCCCACCTGACCTGGCTACGGTGAATAGTACCTTTTTCACCGGGTGTCCATTTTGGGAAATTATTTAGTAAATCCCATGTGTTTCTCCGAGGGTATCGTAGTGGTGTGATCCGTTTGTTCAGTTTCGGGATCTAGGGGTGGGCCCCACACGGGTTGGTTCGGTGAAAAGTACATTTTTCACCGGTTGATCGTTTCGGGCGAGTAAGTAGTCTATCTCATGTGTTTTTCCACGAGGATTACAACGGTATAATATGTTCAGGCAAGCAGATCCTCTTATGCGATCTTATTAAATGTGGAAATATGAAAGGTGCCCCGGTGGCAGATCTTCTACCGTGTTTGTAGCAGATCCTTAGCGTGTGATTGCGTACACTCCAGGGAGAGTGATGTTGGTGGTTAAAGAGATGTGGTTGGCCGTTCCTCATCCGTTGAGGTGGCTAGTTGGAGTGGTTACGTTATGCCTTCGCGTTGACGTTGGGCGTCGTGTGCACGTTATCCTTTGGGCTGGAGACGTGGTATACTTTGGGAGTATATGAGAATGTTGGGAGGTACATGTGGATGTTCGTACCTGAGAACGTTTGTGCGCTTGGTTGGGGTTGACATGGGGCCACACGTCGTGTGGGCCCCAGGTGCGTGCCGTGTTCTTCTTTGCGTACTTTTGACCTCTCACGATGTAGAGGGTCCATCTGTTCTCGATTGTTGACCAGCAGGGTTGAGTTTTTCCCCTGACTCTGTGATCGATGGTTTAGATCAGCAGGGTTGAGTGGTTTCCCCTGGTTTTGTTCCGGAGTCGGATGGTTGCACGATACCTAATCCATGTTCGGTTGACCAGTGTTGTACCCTCCAGTAGAGATGGCCAGAGCAGTTATGGGTTTACCCACCAGTAGAGACTGGGCAGTGGGTCGGTCATCGAATTATTTGGGTTTACCCTTTAGTAGAGACTGGGTAGTGGGTTTCCCACTGACTAATAAGGTTTACCCTCAAGTAGAGACTGGGTTGTGGGTCACCCGACACTCTTAGGGTTTACCCTCCAACAGAGACTGGGCAGTGGGCCACCCGAAAACTCTCGAGGGTCTACCATCCAGCAGGGCTGGGCAGTGGGTCGCTCATCGTCTTGATTCAGGTCTACCCTCCAGCAGGGCTGGGCAGTGGGTCGCCTATCGACTTGTTCTAGGTTTACCCTCCAGTAGGGCTGGGTAGTGGGTCACCCGTCGACTTATTCCAGGTCTACCCTCCAACAGGGTTGGGCAGTGGGTCACCTGATGATGTATTAGGGTTTACCCTCCCTCAGGGCTAGACAGTGGGTCACCCGATATCTTATTAGGGTTTACCCTCCAGCAGGGCTGGGCAGTGGGTCAACCGATATCATATTATGAATTACCCTCCAGCAGGGCTGGGCAGTGGGACACCCATTGACATTCCAGACTTAGTCCCTTCTACTAGGCTAGTCTGTGACTTTCCTCTGTGATTACTAGAGTGGGACCCTTGGTTGTATGGGTTAATGATGGAACGACCTTGTCTTTGAGGAGACCTCTCGACTACGGGGCAGTGACGAGGTGTGGTTTGACTTAACCCGAAACTCTCAAGTATGAGGGGCACTTTCCCCACCGAGACGCGTCCTTGCGACATGACCTAAAACCGTGCGGGTGAGTCAGTGCCTCCCAAAGCGGATAGTGTCGAGGTGTGGTGATTTGAGCCCCTTGACTTGTAGTTCGGGGCAGATGTGCGGGATGCTGGGCATCGATGGTGTTTATTCCTGGTACTGTTGGCGACTCACATTTCTTGGGCTGAGCTACGGGATGGAGATCCCCTTATGACTTTGTTCGGGCTTCTTGTTGATTATATGTATATGTATATACCTTGTTCTAGTACCCACTTCTTGGGTTTGGTTACTCTCCTTCCAGGAAAGGCGAAGATGCGCGGGGTATGCCACGTGCTTTCCGTGTCTAGTTTCTCGTGGTTGGACAAGTCTACTCTCCTGCTATAGGTAGCGAAGACTCGACGAGAAGTTCATATTCTCACTGTTTCCATCTCCTTGTGTCTGGAAGAGTCTACCTTCTTTCCTCTTGTTGGGTTGAGCTGGACTCTCTACTGTTACTCTTTACTGTAATCTCGGTTTTACTCCTTTACTTTTCCCACTCGCTCTACTGCTCACCCTTCGGTACCTCCTTTGTTGCTCCCTTGAGCCTACGGGGTATCCTACTGAGTATTTTTATACTCACCCCTGCTTTGGATTTGCCCGCACTTGGTGTGCCCTTACAGACGACGGACATGTGGAGTGTGACTTCAGAGGAGCTTAGGAGATTGGGAGCTTGGACAGCGTGTAGTGGTCGGAGTCGGGTTCTAGGTGGGGAACCCTTCCAGCTTTTTTTTCTTTTGTTCACCTGTTTCCGGGTTGTGGCACTTTTCTGATTGGGCGCGTGTTTTTCCCCTTTTTATTTTCAGTTTACCTCAACACTTTCTTGTACTGTTTAGAGGTCGATACACTTTGTGGGTTATATATATAGCAGTTTCCCTTTTATTTATATGTCTTTTCTTTTACTCTGCACTTTTTCTTTGAGTGTGCTGCGCGCGTGTGTGTACAGGTACTCAGGAAAAGTCCTCCCCGAGTTGTTTGTGCCTTCGGCACTGGTCACCAGCCCCTGGCCTATGGAGGCAGGATTGGGGTAGTTGCAGCTCGAGCCCGGGTAGGGTCGGGTCATGACAAAGTGGTATCAGAGGTGGTTCGTTCCTTGGGACGCTGTTCGGACATCCCTAAAATAAAAGGAATTGGTTGGGATTTAGGGAAACAGTGTTAACGTGTCTCTAGAGCGGCTCTCAGGCCAGGGAGTCTAGTGATGGTGTGGCGGCCAACGTATCCATTCACCAGGATCTTGATAACCCGCTTATCGACTAGGCATGCTGAGACTCTCATTGTAGGGAAAATTGGTTTGTGCATCACATAGGATTGAGTCTTTGATTGTCCTTCTTGAGTCAGCTCCCCATTTTTTATTGATATATACATATATTCTCATCTGATCGCGGCACTCCTTGATAATACTCAGGATGTCTCCGCGAAGACAGCTAGCCAGGATACCATCTTTGGTTCGTGATGACGACCCTGTGAGCTACGAGGCCACAGTCCAGGACCCATCATGCGAGCCCCTTTCTCTAGGTGGGCCGGTAGCAGCACCGCCGCCTGTTGAGCAACAGACAGCTTCAGTAGATCAGGCTGATATTGAGCGCAGGTTGATCATGCTCCGTGAGTTCCAGCGGCAGAAACCGCTGAAGTTCAGTGGTGATCCAGACCCTCAGGAAACAGAGGTTTGGCTAGAGATAGTGGTTAGCCTTTTCAGGCTTGTGCAGATGCCGTTAGATCAGAGAGTGGCTTTGGCAGCCAACCTTTTTCATGGAGCAGCTTGGCGTTGGTGGAGTCTGGTGACTCAGTTTCTTGATGAGTCGTCGCTTTCATGGGGAGACTTTCAGTTGTTGTTCCATGAGGAGTTTTTCCCCTCCTTATTGTGCTCCATTAGGATTCAGGAGCTCCTGCAGTTTCAGCAGGGATGGATGAAGGTGGCCGAGTACGCGTCTAGTTTCACAGACCGTGCATGCTTTTACCTGAACTTGGTCCATGAGGACAACATCCGAGCGCGGAAGTTTGAGCAGGGTCTCCGCCGAGAGATTCATGCTGTCATAGTACACTTGGTAATTTCCACATATTCTAGGGTTCTAGAGTAGACACTGGTGACAGAGAGCTTCTTGTCACGTTCTAGAGTTGGTGGTGGTAGCAGGCACATTGGAGCCGAGACGTCTGTCGCAGCTGGCGGGCGTCGGCAAGCAGAACCTCGACGCAAGTGGATTTTTGACAACCGAACTCAGGGGCATGTTCGTACACCACATTGGTGCTGGAGGGAACCAGTGAATCCTAGAGAGAGTCGGTGCTATGCTTGCGATGAGCGAGGTCACCTGGCATGGGACTGCCCGACCAGGCATGCAGAGAGCTTCAGGAAGGCAGTAGGTGCACCGCCACGACGGAGGCAACACCATGATCAGATTAGCACCCAGAGAGGTGGTTCTAGAGGAGGAGAGGGAGGAGATGGTAGTGGGGGATGACTTTATGAGATCTTCTCATCACCATTAGGCGGTCCACGTTAGGCTCCAGGAGCTGACAGTTGGGACCGTGGACAGCCGCGAGCTTTGGATGTGTACGATCCTACGAAGCATGAGGTAATAAGAGGTACACTCTACAGCTCCTCTACTTTTTGTCGTAGAATGGTTAGACTCTGCGTGTGAAATGTTTTCCTCCCCGCTCCTTGCTTGGGGTGTTACCAGGGTGACGCGGGGCGTCGGTGTAACCCTGTGTTGGTAAGGTAAAAAAGAGTGGGACCTTTTTCTTTAGTCGATGGTGGAAACTCCTTTGCCTTTTGAGCGAGTAAGAGAGTCTTAGTCATGGGACATCGACTGTGAAATATTGCATGACCAGATATCCTTGGGTGTTTCACCATATGGATATTCTGAAGGAGGGAATCACCGGGACTTGTTCCAGGTGTGGGCGGTGATTCCAGTTGCGGCGTGCGACGTAGGGGTTCGGCAGGGGAGGTGAGCTACCCCCGAGAGCCTTCGGGCCGATTGAGACTGTGAAAGGGGATGCAGAGGTTCCCTACCGCCTTGCCCTAACCCCAAAGTCTGGAGTGGGTGCACGACAAATCCCACGTATCTCACCTGAGGAGATGTGTGCGTTCTTATATTCTCGTCATCGGTGAGAACAGATCTCGTGTGAATGGATCAATCCTTTGGTTTGTGTACGGTGACACAGAGCTGTGCGTGAGTTCTTATGGGTACGGGAGAGCCAGGTGTAGGATTAGTCCCCTGAGTTGTTCCATGGTTTTGCTTTTTTGGGACAAAAATCTTGAAGGAGGGAATGATGTAAGAACCCGATTTTGGCTATAAAGGACTTTGGAATATTCTTGAGGTTATTCCAGAGCATCACCTTCAGACGGCATGCGATTCTGAGAAACAGTGTGGCTGAAATTAAATTTTCAGTGTGTTCACACATGAAATGACAAATAAATGGGATAACTCCTAAACGGAGCTTCGTATCAGATATACGAGTGTACAGATGGGTCCATAATGGGGTGTTTACCATAGGAACAATATAAAACATGTCGGCGCGGGACATTTGGACCCCTCGCTCGCTTTCAGAATGTTAAATAGATAAATTAATTAATTAATCTATTATTTTAATGGTGAAACTCATGTATCTCATAAACGGTGGCTCGTTTTGGAAAACCGAGGGCACCGTTGAGTTCGTAATGTGCCGTTTACCCTAGGAGGGGTGTATGTTTTGCGGGCGCGGTCCGTCTGGGAAAAATGGCCCCAGGGGCGTTTTCGTAATTTGGTGGTTTTGGGCGTTCAGTTTTATAACTTTTGAAAGGATCCTCGGATTAAACTTCCAGGACCGCTGTTGCATTCAGAGTGTGGTTTTTAGCCTAGGGGAGGCTTAATCCCGACCCCGTCAGGAGTTCGGGTTCGGGCCGACGGGCATGTGGTTAAGTGTTTTCTATTTAAACACATAACCCACCCCCTCCCTCTGTTTCTTCTTCTTCTTCACCTCGACAGCAGCAGGTGGAAGCCCCTCCCTCTCCTCTTCCACTCCGGTGAGGCAGCTCCAGCGAGGTGCGGTGCGGCGGCAGACTCTTCGTGAAGCTCCGGGCAACGCCCAAGAGGTAGGATCGTGCGTATTTCGTTTCTAATTCCCGAACATCCTTTGAACCCATAAACATACGTTGAATTGTTGTTTTATTGTAGAACGAAGCCCCTGGTTGTGTAGTTCATGAAATTATCTCTCCAATGATCCTTTCGGATTAAAATTCCGAGCTCCGAGGCATCCGCAATCATCCAGTGAAAAATGCGGGTTTTGGAGGTGTTTCCGGCGGTCGGCAGGGCGGTCCGGCGAGCTCCGGCGGGCGGAGCGGCTCCAGGCGGTGGCTTAGGTGGCGCGCGGGCGGCTTCAGTCGGGTGATGCGACGGCGGGCTCCGGCAGTGGGTTGAGGCGGCGCGTCCGCGGGCGAGGAGCGCGAGGCGCCGACGGCGAGGCGGGGTCGCAGCGCGCGACCTTGCGCGGCGACAGAGACCCGTGATCCGCGGGTCTCCGCGGAGGACCGCGACCGGCCTCATGGCCGGTCGGTGCGGCGCGGATCCGGAGTCCACGGCCGGGCCACGCGGGTGAGCCGCGGGCCGGCCAGCGCGGACCGGCCCAGACCGGTCGAACCGGTCGGACCCGGCCGGTCCTGTCCAGGGGAGGAGTTCGCCCCCTCCAACTTCGGACACCCGTCATTTTTTCCACGGGTGTCCGTTTTGCGCGCCGTCTGCGGCAGCGCGGAGCTGGTGTCAATGTAGACTTTTTGAGATGGTTTTAGGAATTTTTAATTCCTAAAACGAGAGGCCTTGGAGGCGCGACACGTCTTCAAGCGAATTGACGTTTTTTTTCGGGGGATTTTGTTTTGGACGGTGCAGAGGCGTCTGACGTCCGTTTTGAGCGCCGTCAGTGGCGTTGGGACCCTGGCACCGGGGAAAAGCTTTCCAGATGGGTTTCGAGGTGTTGAAGTTGGAGTTGAGGCTTGGGCCCCACAACCTGTCTTTTGAGTTGCAAGCAGTGTTTAGCGGCTTTCTCATCGGGCATTCATTCGGGGCGTGCGAGCAGTCGATTCTGGATGTTTTTCCGAGGGGATCACAA
The DNA here is from genome assembly GCA_963277665.1 of Viscum album. NCBI lineage: Eukaryota > Viridiplantae > Streptophyta > Magnoliopsida > Santalales > Viscaceae > Viscum > Viscum album. The sequence goes on along the minus strand of OY728133.1, from coordinate 182,667,562 downwards.
TACTGCAATCCACCCGCTCTAATTTGGCACGATGGTGCGGGCCCCACGAGGTCCGTTTGGGCGTTGACGGTGATTTTTCCATCTCTATCACCGGGCGACCGTTTTGGACAAGTGAATAGTCCACCTTGTGTACTTTTTCGAGAGGATCGCAACGGTGCGATCCGTTGGCAGCGCTTTGGGACCGGGGTGCGGGTTCCGCGTGGTACCGCTCATGCGCGGTAAGCTGAAATGTATCTTTTTCTCCGGATATCTGTTCCACTCAAGTGAGACGTGATTTTGACATGTTTTTCCAAGAGTATTGCGATGGCGCAGATCGCCTGACCTTTTTCGGGGATGTGGTGTGGGTCCCACCTGACCTGGCTATGGTGAATAGTACCTTTTTCACCAGGTGTCCATTTTGGGCGATTGAGTAGTCAAACCCGTGTGTTTCTCTAAGGGGATCACAGTGGTGTGATCCGTTTGTTCAGTTTCGGGATCTAGGGGTGGGCCCCACATGGGTTGGTTTAGTGAATAGTACCTTTTTCACCGGTTGACCGTTTCGGGTGAGTAAGTAGTCTATCTCGCGTGTTTTTCTTCAAGGATTACAACGGTGTAATCTGTTCAGGCAAGTAGAGCCTCTTATGTGATCTTATTAAATGTGGAAATATGAAAGGTGCCCCGGTGGAGGATATTCTACCGTGTTTGTAGCGGATCCTTGGCGTGTGATTGCGTACAATCCTGGGAGAGTGATGTTGGTGGTTAAAGAGATGTGGTTGGCCGTGCCTCATCTTTTGAGGTGTCCAGTTGGAGTGGTTACATTACGCCTTCACATTGACTTTGGGTGCCGTGTGCACGTTTGCCTTTGGGCTGGAGACGTGGTATACTCTGGGAGTATACAAGAATGCTGGGAGGCACATGTGGATGTTTGTACCTGAGAACGTTTGTGCGCTTGGTTGGGGTTGACTTGGGGCTACACGTCGTGTGGGCCCCAGGTGCGTTCCGTGTTTTGTTTTGCATACTTTTGACCTCTCGCGACGTAGAGGGTCCATCTATTCTCGATTGTTGACCAACGAGGTTGAGTTTTTCCCCTCACTCTATGCTCGATGGTTTAGATCAGCAGGGTTGAGTGGTTTCCCCTGGTTTTGTTCCGGAGTCGGGTGGTTGCACGATACCCACTCCGTGTTCGGTTGGCCAGTGTTGTACCCTGTAGTAGAGATGGACATAGAAGTTCTGGATTTACCCTCCAATAGAGACTGGGCAGTGGGTTGCCCACTGACCTCTAGGGTTTACCCTCCAGCAGAGACTGGGCAGTGGGTCACCCGACACTCTTAGGGTTTACCCTCCAGCAGAGACTGCACAGTGGGTCACCTGATGACTCTCGAGGGTCTATCCTCTAGCAGGGCTGGACAGTGGTTCGCTCGTCATCTTGATTCAGGTCTACCCTCCAGCAAGGCTGGGCAGTGGGTCGCCTGTCGACTTGTTCTGGGTTTACCCTCCAGCAGGGCTGGGTAGTGGGTCACCCGTCGACTTATTCTAGGTCTACCCTCCAGTAGGGCTAGGCAGTGGGTCACCTGATGATGTATTAGGGTTTACGCTCCAGCAGGGCTGGACAGTGGGTCACCCTATATCTTATTTGGGTTTACCCTCCAGCAGGGCTGGGCAGTGGGTCACCCAATATCATATTATGAATTACCCTCCAGCAGGGCTGGGCAGTGGGATACCCGTTGACATTCTAGACTCAGTCCTTTCTACTAGGCTAGTCTGTGACTTTCCTCCGTGATTACCGGAGTGGGACCCTTGGTTGTATGGGTCAGTGATGGAACAACCTTGTCTTTAAGGAGACCTCTCGACTGCGGGGCAGTGACGAGGTGTGGTTTGACTTAACCCAGAACTCTCAAGTACGAGGGGTGCTATCCCTACTGAGATGCGTCACTGTGACGGGACCTAAAACCGTGTGGGCGAGTCAGTGCCACCCAAATAGGATAGTGTCGAGGTGCAGTGATTTGAGCCCCTTGACTTGTAGTTCGAGGCAGACGTGCGGGATGCTGGGCATTGATGGTGTTTATTCCTGGGACTGTTGGCGACTCACATTTCTTGGGCTGAGCTACGAGATGGAGATCCCCTTACAACCTTGTTCAGGATTCTTGTTGAGCATATGTATATGTATATACCTTGTTCTAGTACCCACTTCTTGGGCTTGGTTACTCTCCTTCCAGGAGAGGCGAAGACGCGCGGTGTATTCCACGTGCTTGCCGTGTCTAGTTTCTCGTGGTTGAATGAGTCTACTCTCCTGCTATAGGTAGCGAAGACTCAATGGGAAGTTCATCTTCTCACCGTTTCCATCTCCTTATGTATGGATGAGTCTACCTTCTTTCCTCTTGTTGGGTTGAGCTGGACTCTCTACTGTTACTCTTTACCATACTCTTGGTTGTACTCCTTTACTTTTCCCATTCGCTCTACTTCTCACCCTTCGGTACCTCCTTTGTTGCTCCCTCAAGCCTTCAGGGTATCCTATTGAGTATTTTTATACCCCCCCTTTATTGGGCTTTGCCCGCACTTGGTGTGCCCTTGCAGACGATGGATAGGTGGAGCGTGACTTCAGAGGAGCTTAGGAGCTTGGGAGCTTGGACTGCGTGCGGTGGTCGGAGTCGGGTTCCAGGTGGGGAACCCTTCCAGCTGTTTTTCTTTTGTTCACCTGTTGCCGGGTTTTGGAACTTTTCTGGTTGGGCGCGTGTTTTTCCCCTTTTTCTTTTCAGTTTACCTCATCACTTTCTTGTACTGTTTAGAGGTCGATACACTTTGTGGGTTATATATATAACAGTTTCCCTTTTCTTTATATGTCTTTTCTTTTACTCAGTACTTTTTTTTTGAGTGTGCTGTGCGTGTGTGTGTACAGGTACTCAGACAAAGGCCTCCCCGAGTTGTTTGGGCCTTCGGCGCTAGTCGCCAGCCCCTGGCCTATGGAGGCGGTCTTTGGGTAGTTGTGGCTCGAGCCCGGGTAGGGTAGGGTCGTGATATGCCCAAATATTTGACGTCTTTATATAGATATGCGCTCAAAACATCAGGGGAAACCAGATATTGTTTCCCATCAAATTCTAGCAGCACTCTACCCTAGTTAGCAGGAGACCCCAAGAAGCATCCTATGTGGTCTGATTGGATGGAGGTGTGTAAGTATAATAAATAGGAGGATGAAATTGATATATAGATAGATTTATCTAGAAACAACCTCCCCACCATGTTCTAGACCCTATCCACTCTGGACTATGAGGCCTCAGATAAGTTATAAATGGAGTGCAAGACTTATCTACACAAAAATATGTGGTCTACTCATTAGAAACTAAAGGCTATAAATCTCCCCTCTCTAGGGTAAAAGTATAATATTTATCTCATAAATACACTCTAATGTAAGCTGGATACAACCTCCTTTTTTGTAGCTCGGAACCTGGGAATAATAGAGAATGAACAATTCATTTGTTGTGTTTTCCTCTAAAATGCAATAACTCTCCTCCATTAGATTTCCAGAACATCACCAGACATTCATATCAGAGGATGGGTGAGATATTAAGAATTTCACCTCACTATATCCCCAAAATAATAAAACCCTTCATATAAAATGTCTTGTAATGTCATAAACTAGGAGAAATCAGATGACCGGGTAATTCCTAGGCCAGGTGGACACTACAATAGAATTCCCTTGCTTCAATTATTTCTAACCATCATAAATGGAGGAAGAGGATAGATAAAAATTAATTGAAATAGGCCCCTAAATGAAATGATAATTCATTTTAGACATGGAATTTGAAGTTGCAACCAACTATAAAACTTTACTTAAAGAATGATTCTCATTATGGGATGCCATTACACCCAACTCCTATGTGAGAACAGTTGTTCTGCATCAAATAGGTTTTAGTAGTAGCTACTATATCATCCATCCATGAGTGAACCTAGATCACCAAGATGAGGTATTATCAACCACCATTTCTACCTCTAAGATCGTCAATTATCGAAAGGATTTAGGACATATAATTAGCGACAACAATCAAACCCCAACCCACTAGGCTGGGGGAATTTGTATCTGAATAACCATCACCAGGTTCATCATCCCCTAAGATGGTCTTGGAGAAATCAACGGTGATTCTATATCAACCCTATTCTACTGGGATGGGGGAATTTATATCTCTATGTCCATCCCAAAATTCATTAAATACTCAACTGGAATCATTGGATCCTAAAAAAACAGGACCAATCAATGCCAATTATGGCCCTAAATAACCCCCAACCCAGAGGGATGGGGGCATTTCATCATCACCACCACCACAGAGAGAATCCGTCTTATCCATTTTGGGAGGTAAATATTGATGATCAAAATACCATATATTCATCCCACCATAAGATAAAACTATACAATTCATGGACCATTCAAAAATCACAATTGAAAACTCCCTCAATGTCATTACTCACGGGATGAGAAAGGAAAAACATATGATGAATGAAATCAAACCCTTCTATGGTCACAAACTAAAATTTCCCAAAATGACCAAAGGTTCGAGTAATGAACCTGATTAGGGCAGTTTAGAATCATCATGTTACATCAAAAGTAATGGGACAACCAATATTACCTAATATTCCTCTTTGAATGTCATCGCTATTAACAAAATATATATGGTGGATCAAGATGAAAATACAGAGGTATGAAACACAAAAAATATATCGTGAGAGGAGGGTGATATGGATAAACCAACTTAGGCTTCATGCACCAGGAACCAATGAAGGTTCCAAAATCTAGAACCTCTGAATATTGAGTTACCACCTCTCTAGAAGAACACTACCAAAGATAAAAGGAAATGTGTGGCTACATCCCAATCACCACCTAGAAGAGTTGAGGTTCTTTCCATGGATGAATAGTTTTAACAATATGAGAATGAAATAAAAACTCTTATACAACTCAACAAGGAGATACTCAGGAGAAATTCTACCATTGGGTATCATCTCTAGACTGAGGAAAATATTCCTCCTCCCATACATCTAGAAAGAGTTGATTCGTCAGCTAGAGTGGTATCTGAGTTTCAGACTAGCTCAGGATCTACAGATGATCTACATAAATGATGAAGTTGAAAATGATTGTGACTTACCTAAATTGTGGTGAAAACCTCTCCCTTTATAAGAAAATCATTCAGTATTATGATGAATCGAAAATTAGTGACAGGTGAAGGTGGGGACACTACATCAACCCCCACCTGCTCCTTGTAGATGGGAGGAAGCTAAGACAATATTACCCCTAGATACGATTAACATAATTGAGTCCCTTACTACTAAAATGGAAGCCATGGAAGGGAAACGTGCACCTGCGCAGCTTGAGAGTAATCCATATCCCAAGTGGGTGGAAGATACTATTCCCCACCCAATTTTTCCAGTCATACCTTCTCTACCTTTAATAGTGTGGGCGACCTTGAACAACATATCACACACTTTTTATCTTGATATGGTCCAATGATGGGCCCTTGAGATGAATAAGAGGAAACCAAGCTAATTGTTTTTGTACAGACTCTGATAGGGCCATCCTTTATTTGGTACAATAGTCTACCAGTAGGATCCATTGTAGGATGGGAAGCTCTTCATCATCAATTCCTTTATCAGCTCAGTTCCACGATGAGGAATTTTTTTGACCTAAACAACTGAAAATAATGTGAAAATGATTGGGTGTATGACTTCATATACAGATATAAATATTTAACATATTCACCCGACACCCCTCTCTCACAAGAAAAATTTATAGAAATCTATGCCTAAAATATTTTCGATGAGATTTAAACACCTATGATCCCAATAAAGTATCCAAGTAGGTTCCGTGATTTTACATAAATGAAACAGAATCTATAGGATTCCATTCAACGAACCCAGTATAATCCTTGACACATACCCTTAACATAGGGGAAAAGGCTAGGCAATTCAGAAGATCCAACTCTCATTATCAAGCCCACAATAGTGCCCATCCAAGCACCTAGGAAAGTCCTAAACTACCCAAAACCTCTTGTCGAGTGGTGACAACCAAAAAACCACCCTTGGACAGAAGCATACAAAAATCAGGGTCGCTAGATATTTGAGGAATGAATGAATAAAGAATACTCCTTACAAAATGAACAAGTCCCTAATTATTTATTGGTATCCATGGACAATAACTTACTTGAGATACCACATCCCAGGAAGTTTGATGAGGTTAACCTCACCGAATTCCCTGACTACTACCTTTTCTATAGAAGGTTAAGTCATAATATCCAGGACTAATTCATCTTCAAAGATGTCCTTCAATACATGGTCGATTATGGATAGGTGGTGTTAGATAAATCCTCAGAGAATGTGGGCTATATAACCATTGCCTAGTCAGATGAAGTAGGTGATTGGAATAAAGTTCCAGCCAGACGTAAATATTAGTTCAATAACATGATGACTTGGAAAACAGTTGACCGAGATCATGACACCCTAAGAGCATAGCTATGTAGACCCACAATAGCTCCACCACTAAATATGATGACATCAGATATGTTTCCCATAAGTGGGTGTGACCACCAGAAGCAGAAAGAAATTGAAGAGGAGTCATATTCTTCTCCAACACAAGATCTAATCCTTGTAGATTTCTTCCCTAAAACATTCTAAGTATGGGAACCACCCCACAAAATGGAACCATTATCAAATTAAGAGATCATATTTGTTTGTTTAAATGTGATAAACTTAGAATAACCCTTCTATGATGATTAATATTCCTCCAAGTATGATTTACCCACACCAAAATGGGGAATAGAAGGTTGTATGCACATGAACTGAGGATAAAAGGGACACCACAGGCATAGCCGAACCCAATATTTTGGCCACATCCCCACGAGGAACATATATTTAGTTGATATCTATGGGAAAGAGATCCAGTAATCCCATAAAATAAATGGAGGTGTCCCAAAACCCTCCAATAGTCATCCGAATAGAGTTTTCTTGCATGACTTCTTATAGGGGGTTTGATTATCTGATCAGACTAGGGAACAAGGAAGACATACATGACCTCTTCCATTAGAATAAGATGCTCCCATGACCACTACACAAAAACCAGGCCATTCCACCTCAAATACCTTGATTCCTTATCCACATGTCCTTGAGAAACCCCACCTTAGAAATTTCCGACCTATGACACAAAAGTATGAAATTCTGAAACCCCTGATAATTATCCCATCCAAGCTCTCAATCCTCAATTTGGTTCATATTTCAAAGGAACTTATATAGGTAATCATTAAATCCCTACAAATCCCTTAGGAATTATAGAAAAAAATCATTATATTTGATGTCTATTGAATGGAGACCATTTCAAAATAATGCCATGTCACCATCTCATTCATATTTTATGATCAATAAGAAGTATTATAGAGACACATAAAACCCATAAATGTTTTAGGTTGACTTAATAATGTTGATATTTGAAGGGCTCTATTGGAAATGGCTCTGGGATCAATCTCATACTGATTTGAACCCTCTAATTTTTGGGATATAGTAAATGGGATTTGTCTCCCACAAATCTAACCATTAAAGGGTATGATTATTATGATAAAAGACCTCTTGGGAAGATCTAACTCAAATCCCAGTTTGGGGATATCACATCTAATGCTGTATTTATGGTTATCCAGTAAGAAACTAAATATAATTTCCTTCTTGGAAGGCCTTGAATATATAGTCAGATAAAGGAATCTTCAATATTCCATCAATGTATGAAGTAACCCTATTAATGGAAAGTTCTATATACTATATGGTGATATATTACCCTTAGAGACATTTGAATCCATATATGATGAAGTAGGTTTATACAAAAGGGGAGGCAAACCACCAATAATGGATGATGATATATAGGTTGCAGCCCCCAACATCTTGGTAATCGCCCCTAAAAATCATTGGAGTATGATCAAAAGTGACTATGTTCTCCCCATAAATCTAGTTGAGGTGATAGAACTAATCCTAGAGGCCCAACCCCTCCTATCCCAAGAGAGCATAAAATATAATTATCTCTGATATATCTCTTCAATGACATAGGAAATAGTGAAGGATGATGTCTATTCTCACAACCTCTCTCACCTACATAGTGACATAGATACCTCAGGATTTATACCTTTATCTATGAATGCCTCCATATATTCAGAGGTAGAAGAAGAAGAGGATGACCTCAGGAAATCCACTCCCAAATTTGAGGAAGGTGTCTCCACCACCATTGATGAGCTCAGGTAGGTGAATCTAGGAACATAAGAAGATCTATTTCCTATACTGATTAGTGCTTACATTCCCCTAAAAGTAAAAAAGATATGCATTTCATTTATAAAGAAGCACTGATATGTGTTCTCTTAGAACTATATATAAATTCTTGGACTAAATCCCGATGTGGATACGCACCATCTCAGCGTACCTGATGAGCATCAAGGATTCAAGCAGGCAACCGGGAGGATGAAACCTTCTCATGTCACCAATGTAGAAGTGGATGTTGAAAAATTGATCAAATATAACTTTGTCTATGAAGTAAAATACCCAGATGCATCACTAACATTGTCCTTGTCAAGAATAAGAACATTCATATTAGGATCTGTATCAATTTCAGAGACCTTAATCGCCATTGATCAAAAGGTGATTTCCCATTTCTGATCACAAAACTCTTGATCTATGCATCTTATTTCTTCCAAACTCTTTCCTTTATGGACTAGTATTTGGGGTACAATCAAGTAAATATGGCCCCTAAAGATTAGGAATCCACTACCATAAAAGCGACTTAGGGGATCTTTTTCTATCAGGTCATGCCCTTTGGGTTAAGTAACACCGAAACTACATATTAATGCACCATGCATCATATATTTAAGCCATTCTTGGGATAATATCTGATTTCCATATTGATGACTTGGTGGTCAAATCCCGACAGTGATGTGATCACTTCATAGATATTTAAATGATCTTAACAAGCTGTGAAATCATAATGTGAAGATGAATCTACTAAAATTAACATTTGTGGTAGCATTAGGGATGTTCCTTGTCTTTTTGGTATTCCACTGCAACATTGAGGTTTACCTAGAAAAGACTAGTGATAGTTTAGCAATGTAATCCCCCAAAAATCTAAAAAAGATAAGGGTACTCCAAGGGAACCTTTCCAAAATTCAGCGTTTCATATCCAAATTTTCCATTAAATCTATCCCCTTCACCAATATAATGAAGAATGGAATCACCTACCATTGGGATGGAGAAAAACTAAGAAGCATTCAAAAGTATCAAGCAGTATCAAATGCACCCACTAGTTCTGATGCCTTTGGTGGAAGGGATGCCACTCATCTTGTATGTAACCTCTATATAACTCTCACTGGGCACCCTCCTCACATAGAAAAAATGATTCAGGGAGTGATAATAGTCTCTATTACCTCAACCAAACAATGATAGGTATTGAGACCCGATACTGGAATGCTGAGAAGAACTACCTTACACTCGTCTTCATAGTGAAAAATACAAGGAATTACTTATAGCACCATGAATTCCATCATCTCTCTCATACTAATATTTTCAAGTACATCCTTGGCCACCCCATTTTAAATTGGTGTATTTCCTGATGGGCAGTCATTCTTCAATAATATGACATCCAATTCTTGTTGCAAAAGGCGGTGAAAGGTCTTACCATGGCTGATTTCTTCACAACACATCCTACCCCAAATAATACATCGGTGGACACTTAGCTCCTAGATAAGGTGTTATTTTATACCCATGACATTCCCCAGACATGGTAGATATATTTCTTTGGTGCCTCCTGAAGTCCTATCAATAAAATAACGGAAAACCCAAATCTCAATCTTGTTAGATTAGGGATTGAATTTGTATCTCCACTCAAAGTAGTTTTTCCCTAATATTTCTCAATAGAGAAGGGATGAAAGAATAATGAGTTTGAATACCAAGCCCTTATCTCTGGCTTAGAACTAGAACTGTAGCTGGAAATATCCTACTTGAATATCAAAGGGGATCCAGAACTAGTGATAAAATAGATTAATGATGAATATTCCATTAAAAAGGAAGTACTGTATAACAACCCTGCTCTTTATTACACACTTAAACAAGATTTATTACATAATACCATCACTTGATACAACATGGGAGATCGATATGTCTTTTGTATTTGGGGATTAGGAATATTAAATAACAACTTAAAACATAAAACACACACCTTTATTGAAAAATTCCTTTACATGACCACTATATTCCTTCGTAATTATCATTGCATGGGATAACTTGAGGACATGTATAAGAAAAGGGTGAGCTATAAAGCCCAGTTAGGGAGTAAAAAAGGAATAATGTGAAGAATAAAATACATGTTAAGAAATAGGTATATCAATGGATCATAAAATAAACATGAACATAAAGGCATGATATAGCACGATTATCATAACATGGGAATGTGGCAACAACACATAACATGATATTAGCATGATCCAAGGCTCGTTGCACATGGATCATGAGTAAACTAAAATTTCACTTGAATTATCATGAGTAAAACCTCATTTCACTTGATGTATCATGATACAAATCTTTACCCAATGCATTGGATTGCTATCAGGGTGCACTCTTCTTAAACATTTCATTTCATGCATAAGTGTGCCACATGGATCATACAACATGGTTTCATTAAACACAATAATTTATTACATGATAAAGGAATGTGGAATTAATACATGAAACTCTATAATCAATAAGTAAATGTGTATAAAGGTGAATACCCTTGATAGAGAAATGGGCATGGTATTAACTATATAATTACTTTGGTTTGAGAAAAATCGTGGTGCAATTTCGGTAGCTTAATGACGTGACATAAGAATTCATAAAAATGGTTGATGAGAGAGAAAGGGGAGTCTCATCATATGTACATTTAAAATAAATTAAGTGGGTAATATATATATATTTCCTAACATATGTAATGGAATTTATATTCATAATACAAAACAATTCACTGAATGTGAATGAGAAGAGAAAAATTCCTTATGGAATTTTAGCATGGTAATGGGTGTACACGGAAGACATTAATGAGAGAGAAAGGGGTATGACATCATTAAAACATAAGGAGGGATATATGGGGGTGGTGAAAAATAATAAAACAACATTTATAATTGAAAATAAAAATACATAACAATATTAAGAAACTTGGATAAAATGAAAAAGGAAGGAATCCCTTATAGAATTTTGGCATGATAACATGTATACATGGATGGAATAGATGAGAGATAAAGGGGTATATAATCATTAAAACATAATTAGGAAAGTATAGGGGAGGTTTGAAATCATACCCCAACATTTTTAATTGAAAATAAAAGGGTATAGAAACATAAAGAAACTTGGACAAAAAGAGAGAGGAAAAAATACTCTACAGAAATTCGGCATGGTAACAAGTGTACTTGGGAGGAATTAATGAGAGATAAATGGGTATATCATCATTAAAATATAAGGAGGGAAGTATATGGGAGGTGATAAGTCATTACCCAACATTTATAATTGAAAATAAAAATACATAACAATATTAAGAAACATGGATAAAATGAGAAAGGAAGGAATCCCTTACTTGAAAGTGTGATCCTAAAGGCTTGGGAGGGGCTTGAAAGAGACTTCTTGGGAGCATATATAATCTTGGGAGGATTATATAGAGAGGATGAAATATTTTGGACAAACTCCAAAGGATTTTAGTGAAGAGGAAGTGGGATATTGGGTGGGTTTATATAGGAAAGGAGAGAGAATTCTTTATTATTTAGGTTTGGGACACCACACATTAAACTAATCAAAACCGCAAAATAGCCCATGGTTTTTGACAAAGGAGATTGTAAAAAAATATTTTATATGTCCAATTTCCTAACTTATTAAAATAATAGGGTTGCTTATGTGGAGGTGAGTCACACTCTCAAGGAAATCAATTTAAAAAGCTAAAATGTTTTATAAGTCTTGGAGGGTCCACTAAGGCTTTGTAAAATAAATCAAACAAAACTAAAATCACATTATTTTAATTTTATAACATATATTGGCATAAAATAATGTTTATAGTATTTTATTAAATCACTATTGGGTCATTATGATGTCATAAAACACATTATATATTTAAACAGTATTCAATTTTTACCCAAAAATTTAACTGTCTCAGAAAATTATGAAAAAGTCACCATTGGATAATTTAGACGTATTTATTCCAAAAATAATATTAATTTTATCTAAATAATTTTATAAACATGTGAATTATTAATTTTAAAATAAAACCCTATATTTATAAAAAATTCATGGGTTTGGAAAAAAATAGTTTTCAAATCTTAATAAAAATTACAATTGTATTCATAATAATTATATAGTCATTTATATTTAAATAAAAAGTAATTTAGTAATAATATTTAACTAAAATATTATTTAATTCAAAAATCCATTAATTCATCAAAATAGATTTCTTAATTAACTAAAAATTTCATTTTTTCTTTAAAAACTATTTACAAAGTAACAATAAAAAATGAATCGATATTCTCTATACAAAAATAGTTTACATAATCATAGTACTAGGGTATCCTTACATAACCCCTTATAACATCCGTATAAGATTGAAGGGTAAGGTGTGCGATGGTGATAGACTCATAGGGAGGCTCAGATAACATCGCTCGGGTGGTAATCTCTATCAACTTCCACTTATATTGTAGGCGGTTTTGTTCAAGCTTCAAGTGTTGAAGCTCGGCTTGGGATTGGTTAAGAGAAAATACCAATTATGCCACCTCCTTTCTGAGCTCTAACAAATGGGCTTCATATGGAGAAATTCTACTGGATGAGGCCATCGCTTCCTTTTTCTGAGTAAATTGGATTTGTTAAATCCCTATATTTATAATAATAATGTGATCACTGTTCAATGGCTATATTATCAATGGTCACAATTCTTAATGGTATTTTAAAATCCAAAATCATAAAACCAAATAAGTGCATAAGTTTTATAACCATTTCACATAATAATACTTTTAATTAGATCAAGAGGGATTTTCATTAATAAAAGTTTGGTTCGTTACATACTGGTCCCTCTCATTGGCTATGTCAGGGGACTAATGGAAGATTTAAATTTTTATCCCACATTGAATCATGTTCCTCAATCATGTAATTATTGTGTCGATGCATTTCTAATACAGTCATAGTCCTAGCAGACCGTGATTATGAGAAAAAAATCTTTCTTATCACACACCAAAGAATGGTCTAGTTGTTTGTCATCTGTGATATTGAAGAATTAAATCAAGTCAATACCACCCCAGAACATGATGAACTGATATATACCCCTGGATGGATAGATCCCATAATTTGTTATCTCCAAAATGTGACTCTTCTAACAGACCAAGTCAAAAGGGAATATATTTGGTGTCGTGCAGTGAACTTTACCTTGCAGGGTGTTCCAAATGATAAGAATTCCCTATATAAGCATGGATTTTATATAATCCTCATTATATTCATAGTATAAAGATATATTCACACCATCATAGAAGAATTTCATGTGGTCTCTTATGGAACTCATCAGTTTGGGACCATGCTCTCCCACTAAATCATAAGGTTGGGTTATTATTGGAAAACCATGATACAAGATTGTGTGGAATTCAACCAAAAATGAAATTCATTCTAGATCCATAAACACTTCAACCATAAACCCTGAGAATTTCAACATAAAAATAAATATTCCTGGCCATTTTCCATTTTTGGGAATGGATGTTGTTGGGATATATCCCATATCCATAGATAATAAGTTCATGTATATACTTTCTACTACCGACTTATTTTCAAAATAAGATAAGTAAATACCCCCCAAAGAATTAGGGATGAATAATATAATCAACTTCATAAAGTACCATATCATCACTAGGTTTGGAGTCCGTCAAATGATATTGATTAAAAGTAGCACCAACTTCTATTCTACAGAGTTAAATAAATTTTATGAGAATTATAATATCAAGCCCAATCACTCATCTCATTATCATGTATTATAAAATGGAAATATAGAGGCTTTAAATAATACTCTATCAAATATACTCTAGAAGATTGTGAACAAGGATAATAAGTCATGGTTGGACAAGATCTTCCATGTTTTATGGGCCTACCATACCACTTTGGGTACTTCTATACAAGAAACACCATACATATTTGTGTATGGGACCAAGGTAGTGTTACCCATATAATTACATCTGTCTTCACTTCGAATATCCATCTGTGGAAAAATCTTGGATGATAATAAATCACAAAAGCGACTGGATTAATTGGATCTATTCAATGAGAACAGGTTGTGTACATTGCACAACCTTAAAATCTATCAAAATCGTATCACACGATCCTTTAATAAGAAGGTTCAACTCTGTTAATTCCTCCAAGGAGAACTGGTGTTGGTTCTTAGGACCGTAATGATACCAAACAAGAATCCTCTATAGTTGAAACCCAAATTAGAAAGGCATTACATCATACATAATTTCTATCACAATAGAGCTTACCCACTGGACAAAATGGATGGGAAACATGTGAAACCCCTTCTAATGCAAGGTTTCTTAAGAAATACTTTGTATAACTATCATCAAGTTACATTTTTCCTAGTTTCATGTAATTAAATTATACACACTTTTCCTAGTTACATGAAATTAAACTGCACAAGATAGTCCCGGTAGAAATACATTATACTACACAACATCTCAAGTCCTATTAGAAATACTTTAAACTGCACAACATCTCAAGTCCTTACCACATGACACTAAATTTTATAGAGCATGTCCTTACCACATGACGTTAAACTGCACAGGAAGAACCATCTCACTAATGAGTCACTGTACACGAGATAGATTTGTATGATGGAAGGATGAAATGTCCCTGCCCCTATGTGAGAGTTAGCTCCACATAGGGAATCTCTTTATCCAAGAACTACATGTGGCTTAATTCTTACCATCATAAGATATGTAGTGACACCTGGAACTATAGTATTTGTCCCATCCATGATATTTATTTTCTTTTACATCAGTTGATCCACATCCTTACCACATGCTGTTAAACTGTACGACCGTTGTCCTTACCACATGATGTAAAACTACACAGATGCATAATGTTACTTCCCTTTCACACCAGGTGACCCATATAATCACCACATGATGTTAAACTATATGTTAGATGTCCTTGTTGGACAAAATTAAACTATAAAGGTTTCTAGAAACATGTATGGCTTGATTCTCATTTTCAATGATATATGTAAGGACACCTCGATCCTATATCTTGATCCAACCACCATATGATAAAAAATTCCCCTGCCATATCCTTACTCACTTATGCATGGTGAGAGGAACCCTTTCCATCCCATGTTTCTCACACCAATCATAGCTCGCGTGAGCTTAGTAATTACATTATGGGAATACCTACACAAATAAGGCATAACAACTCTTGAAAAGATCATCATGGTCTTGAATATGAGACCATAAAAGGAAAACCACAAGTCCTCACCATATGATGTTAAAATGCATGGTTGAAGCCCCTTGAATGAAATAATGCTTCACATTCCTATGGACCTCACCCAAAAGGACCACTATTGTTGGTGATTGATCTCCAACCACACCTCCATTAAATAATTACACGTGAGTTGTTTCTTGACATTGAAAAATATGTAGTGATTCCTGAATCTAGAATCATTGGTCTAGTCACAAAAAATAAACATAAAAATTCCCCCTCCACGCGTATAGATAAAACTTGCACAGGGAGATTCTATTTCAAAAACTATGTGTGGCTTGATTTTTATTATTGAGGGATATGTAGTGACGCTTATATTTATATCTTTGGGTCTAGCCACAATACCACTTTTCATATTAGTAATCCAACATCCTTAACACATGATGTTAAAATACACATTTCCTCGATAACTACATGTGAATTGATTCATATAATCATAGTATACATCATGATTTATAGATATCAAATTCCGTTCCTAGCTACAATAATCAATGGAAACAATACCCACCTCTGCATATGGGTTAGACCTACATAGAGGGTTTCCCATTCAATAACTAGATGCCACTTTATTTCTATATTCATAGGATACATACTGATACCCATATCTCCAATACTGTGACTAGATAAAATAAATAATACCCATGTCCTTACTACATGATGATTAAACTAAAAGAAAAATGTCTTGGCCACATAACATTAAAACTGCACAACAAATACATCCTTATCGCATGACATTAAATTTCAAGGAAAATTTACTTACCACATGATGTTAAACTACTCATAAGTAAGTGAATCCCTATTACATGATGTTAAAATTTATAGACCATCATCCATTACCCTACTTTATCAAAGTACCATAAGATCTTTACTCCGATTAGCTAGAGTATGAGGTTCTTTTGCCATATTTTAAGAACCTCAATACATAAACCACACTTTATGTCTCAAGAACCTCAAGTTTCCCCAAACCTTTCATGTCCCTCAAAAAAAAATATGGATTCAAGGTACCCTTTGTTTACTATGCATGCTAGCCTATGGATCCTACATAAAAAAGGAATTTCTAATACTTTTGAGCCCTAATGTTGCTGTGAAAGAACTCATCACCTCAGTGTGTTCTAGGCCATTCCCGGTATGATTGTATCATATAATTACTCATGAACTAAGAACCTTGATACATCATTTTCAAAATTTAAATCTCCTTCTCAAAAGTATGTTTGAGTACTCTTGACCCTAAGCATCCTAATTAGGCTCTTGTGTATCATCCCCCATGTTAGGTCCATGTGCATCATGAACTTAAACTGCCTACACTTTGGTAAAATCTGTATGATCTTAAAATATATCCTATAATGTTTCAAATTGCAATACCTTAAACTACTATCAAAAGAGACAAAATACTTGTCAAGTTGAAAACTCACAAAGGTATTCTTGAGAAAAAGTAGAGTATTCACTTGATAAACTCTTCATCTCCAGAGTTTAGGAAAAAATTAAGGTGTAAATAAATAAGTCATAAATCTCATAGTTGATACTCTATATCTCTATTAAAATTCATGTTATGCTTGTTGGGACCCCTAGTTTAAGAAAAATTTTGATTAATGATTTTTCATATCTCCTCGACATGATAATATGTTTGCTAGGTGGTGAAAAAAATTATAGGTTGCTCAAACCCTTCTTGGATATCACAATTTCCAAAAAATAGACTTTATGATTTGAGTTTCTCAGATAACTATAAACCTACCACAGCCCTTGGAAAAGGATACCCAGCTTTGAGGGACCCTTTGTTTGACTATGCATGTATTCCTATGGATCTTGTATATGCACCTATGGTCATCAACCAAATACGTCACTCTACAAATGGTATTTATAATCATTTTGAGCTCTAACATCATTATAAAATAACTCAGCACCTTAGTGTGTTCTAGTACATTCCTGGTATAAGTATCCCATATCATCTTCCTGACCTGAGCACTTTGGACAATGATTTACAATCTCCTTATCAAACTATCAGAGTGGATTTGACATCCTCGATGTTATATTACCATATTTTTTTACCCTTTCTAAAAGAATTAATGTGACACACCATTCTCAAAACATTTATCTCCCACACCTCATGATTTGAAACCACATGACACAGGGCTCGAGATTCACAATTAAGAGTTGAACTTCCATAGGGTTCTAGATTCCTTATTGAATATATTTCCTCCACACCCAACCTCATCATCTAGACATTTTAGTCTTAAAAAACCTCTCATGGACCTCATAAAGGAGTGGATATCGTATTTTCTTGACCATGCTATCGATGCATAAGGGCTTTGAATTACCAACTAAAGGAATTACCTCCTTTCAAGAAAGGAGATTTAATCCTTGTGATCCCTAGAAAAAATGTGGTAGAACCTAGGACTTTAGGGTGTTACATGTCATCCCTGAAATGTATTCTCCATCCCATATTAACTAACTAAAACTTTTGGGTTATGACTTATATCACCCACAAACCAACTATCCTGGTGGACATAACTTCCCAAGTATTTATCCCTCAACCAATATTCTTCCCAGAAATCTTCCATGACCCTTTAAAAAGAGTGAAGACACCTCTATTGTAAAATGATACAAATTCATAAGGGATTTGACCTAGAAACCAAAGGCATGTACTCCTTAGAGGAAAGGATCTCTAATCCTTATTATCCTTGACAATTACATGATAGAACTCAACACCCCAGGGTGTTTTGGGTCATTCCTAGCATGTCAGCACCATATTCTATGATAATCGATCAATTCCTGATAGTAATACTTTAAACTACATGGAATCCTATGTTCTGATCTAAAAGACCCTAAACTAAAATGATAGAAGTTCAAAGCTAAAATAACCTAAAGTAAAGTGATATAAGTTCTAAGATAAAAGATCCTAAACTACAATTATAGAAGGTCCAAGCTAAAATAACCAAAACTAATACGAAAGAAGGTACGAGATAAAAGACCCTAAACTACAGTGATAGAAGGTATGAGATAAAAGAACCTAAACTAAAATGATATAATGTCTTAGATAAAATACTAAAAAAATACAATGATCAAAGGTTCAAGCTAAAAGTCCCTAAACTATAGTGACATATGAACTGCAATAAAATACCCTAAACTAAAACACAACAACGATTCAGTCTGCAAGAATGAAAAAAACATATAAGGACCACCATATGGACTTGAAAAAAATAAATCTACTATCACCAAGCCTACCAGATTCCGAAGAAGATAAATAATACTCACCATGGGACATTTATTCTACCCAATTATCCTTATGTGAATCAGGTAATCTCAAGATAGTTGTAGGATATATATCAATAAGGAATCTCAAGTTGGTGGGAATTCCTGAGTACTTCTCAAGAATAATTTGTTATGATTTAAATATTTATATCCAAACATTGAAGTTTACTTGATACTATTAAAAGGATGGGTATAAACAGATATTCATATAACATTGGATTAGGGAAAAGACATACACATCATGAATAAAAGAAAAATTGGAGAGTAACTTAAAAAGTTTAGAAAATCCATTCACTGATAACATGAAATTGTAGGAATATCCACATTTTGATGTCTCTATAAGAATATAATAAAGACAAAGTTCATATAAATAGTCTAAATACAATAAGATTCATTTGTCTAAGCTATAAAAGTTGGAAAGAGTCTAGGGAGAAGCATCAATTGAACACTGAAGTTCTTCTTGCCCCACCTCTTCTACCTTTTCCCTAGGATGGAGATCTTGAATAAAGTAGTCATCTCCTTAACTCTATTTTGAGTAGTTTCCAATGAGGATTATGAAATTAAAAGGCCTGACCTCCAGTGAGATATGATTTTCTCATGTCTCTATATTTTAACAGTCTAGGAATCCATCTAGGATTTCAATTTAGATATAAACTAGTGATCTTATTCAGTGCTTCCAATGCATCCTTCATCTATTCGACAAGGGGAGACACCTATTCAAGATCGTTATTGCCTCTCTCATTGGTGGAAAAATATTTCCAAGTCAGGATAATTTGTATCATGATTTTTTATAGTGGGTGTCGATAAAAACCATCAACCCCATGTTGTTAAATAGTTGATGAAGGCATTCCCCTTGGTCATGAAATGTTTCCAAAAGAGTCTTAGTAATTAAGGCGTGAATCTATTGCCCTATCAGCCTATTTCATGTATGAGATTCTATGAATGATGGGATGGTAATTACAAAATAAGGAACAACTAGTTGAACTGACAAGAAAATAGGAGATGAGGCTCTATATATCCTCTCCTCAATAGAGGCATTTACCGTTGCTTATGTCAGAGGGATGATTTTATTGATAGATTCAGTGTTACTATTGAGATGGTCATCACCAGGATGAGGTTTCTTCCTTTAAGTCTCACCCAAGTCTTGAATAAAATACATCATTTCCAGGGACAGATGGGTCGGTGAGGAAAATGGATTGTACACATGATGAACCAGTCAACTTAGAACACCACCCAAATTGGATGCTACCCAAGGCTAGGAATAATCTTGAGTAAGATAGGTAGGAGGATCAATATATGAAAAAATGATCTCAGCATTAGTGTCTTTATATGCCAACATCATCCAAAAATGGTGGGTGATCCCAGGGTGTATTTCTCCTTTCACACCAACCAAAGGAAGAGGGAAGACCCTTTGAGTGCAGCTAATCTGACGATCAAACTAATAAGGTGTATATGGATCGCAAATGATCTGCTCTTCCATCATAGTTGTAAGAACCTTGTCCCGAAGGGAGATATTGTATGACCTTTCATCGAGAGAGCTACTGCCATTATCAATGATCGACCCAGTCCATGTGGGATAAGGGGTGAAATAAAAGCTATCATATCGAATCAACACATCTATAACTTCATCAAAGTCCAGTGGCATAGCCCCAAACCCAGATATGTTTAGTAGACTAGGTTGAGATAAGGCGTTGAGGATACTGGTGGAATCGTAGTATTCGTAGTAATGGAAATGCTCCCCTATCCATCCAAATAAAAACAAAATGATTTTATAGGGGACTATTCCTTATTGAATGTGGCCCAATATTTGGTAAAGTCATGAAAGGGTTAGTACCTCTAGATTAAGGTGCCATCACTCTGTTATTCATGCTACCACCACCAACGTACTGACCTAGATTTATGAACATGCATCCCCAACTGGTAAAATCCACCCATTTAGGAACATGTACATGAATCCCACCAACCTAAGGCTCAGATATATCTCTAGATTAACTTTATATCCCCATTAAGTATAACCCCTGACTTCTAAAATGTCCCAATATGAGCCAAAACTATCAGGGAATTTTCATGAAGGCCATCGATGGGGGCATATAGTGGTCATCCTGGATCCGTTTTGATAGATTAAAATGTTGATCCGATAATTGAAAGAGATAAGAGATCACATAGTCATGTCCTTTATTAAATTTTCCCTCATAATGGAAAGCATGAACCTCTCTAAGACTACAGTTTTCAAAGGGTCATCCATGACATCTGTGGTAGTAAGGAACTCATCATACATATTTTTGAGAGGGTGAATTCCACTCAAATGTTAGATATCCCATAATCATAATCCCACATCTCCATGGGATAAATGAAATGATTTGGTTCCAAGACACCAAAGGATAACTAGTTCTCAAATAATATTAGGTTGGATATAGATAACAAATTTCAAAATCCATACTGCTTTATAAATATGTAGAAAATATAAATGGTCAATAAACTCTAAAAATCTTTTACTGACCAAAAATGGACAAACCCATTTATCAGAAAAATTACCAACAGGATGGAGATCACATTTTGAGACCCATATTCCACCCAGGTTGTTTATAGAAGAGACTAATATAATCAAGTAACTCTAAGCGATGGGATGATGAGAAAATCACCACATTATGGACCCAAGGGAGAGTTCTCTAATATAAGACAACCACTGGGATTAATATGTGACCAGTTGACCATACTTAGAAATTTTAATTTGAACACCTTCAAGAGAAGTTGACACCCAACAAGATGGGAGATTTTGGTCCAAAGGAGGAATGAAAACATCTTCCAACAAGATAAATCCGTATATAGGAAGACAATGTTATAAATGATAATTTTGAAGCTTGAATGGAAGAATCTATTTTAGAATCTCGTTATCTGAATTAATATGATATCAAGAGTCAACATTGCAGTTTATATCAATATTTTCCCTTTTATTAGCCAATGTAGAGGAACTTTTATGAGAACTGGAATTCATCTAAAAAAAGTAAGTGGTATATGTTAGAAAAATGAAATAAAATCATATTAAAGGAAAGTCATAAAACCGATAGCATCATGTGCATCACATGAACCAGTAAGGGTTTTGAGAATCGTATAAAGGGATCCTAAATCACCTGACTCCTTAAGATCTTATGGATCACATAAACCCACAAGGCATCATGAATCCACATGACCCCTCAGAAGACTTGTGATCATGTGACCTTGGCATGGTCACACAAGCCACATAATAGCCAAAGAATTATGCGATAAATCCAGAAGATCCCATGAAACACTCAATATGATTATACATCCCCACAAACATTATTTCAAAAATTAACAAAGATATTATTGTTGATTGATTTTAGTGGTTACATGGGAAAAGGGAGTCTTGCGAAGTGGTTCTCACAAAACAGGCTCACAACGAGGTTTCGTGATGGGTTCTTACAAGAAGATCATACAACAAGGTTTTACGATGGAAGTAGGTCACAAGATCTATGGA
Source organism: Viscum album (assembly GCA_963277665.1). Classification (NCBI taxonomy): domain Eukaryota; kingdom Viridiplantae; phylum Streptophyta; class Magnoliopsida; order Santalales; family Viscaceae; genus Viscum; species Viscum album. The sequence continues at coordinate 182,645,319 of OY728133.1, read as the reverse complement.
GAGTCATGTAGTCAATAAATGAAACCCTCTCCGATCACCTATTTATAGGTCATTACATGGAGTACTAAATATCACTTAGAAGACCAAAAATCACCCAAGACACTAATTAGAGATAGCGCCAAATCCTCAGGAGGGAATTTAATTTCATCAGAACCAAGACCTTGTCCCCACATATTTCACTTCTTAGGGGTGGGGGTAATTTTTTGGTGCCTTCCAAATGAGTATTTGAAAAAAAAAATTACCTAAATATGAGTATTATTTTATCCACAAAACAAATGAAGTAGAGTGTGGACGTGATCACAAAAATCACGTGAACCTTTAGGATACACACAATCACATCAATTGATGAAGGTCATGTGAAAGATCATGCATATTTCATAGATTGAAAAATATCCCATAGAGACCCTTTTAAAAATCTTTCTACTCTTGATAAGGCACCCCAGATATTCAGTGATTGTGTGATGGATTCTAGATGAGCACCCACGTGTCGCAAGAATTGTCAGATGGTGAGCACCTGATAAAAAATCCCACAATCCTTGGAAAATATGAGGAAAATATCTAAAAAGGCAGGATCCTCTTGCTATCATCAATGTTATGCAACAAATCATCGATATGTAGAATGATTTTCTTCGACAACCCTCATATAACTTCTTGAGATTCCCAACCTTTGCATGATAAACATAGGAAATAAAAAGGGTAAAGGTGGGAGACTCTTGTGGTCATAAAACTCACACGATTCACCCATGTATCCAATGAGACAATATGGAAGACTTGATGACATGTACACCTAGTCACACAAGATCCCACTAACATTCCACCCTCCATCATGTGAAAGGTGTCGAACATGTCCATGAAGTAATTCTCTCTCCCCTTTGGCTCTAAAAAATAATAATAAGGGTTTATCCATAAAGTGATAACAGATCACCATAAGACCTTTTTTTGGTCATGAGATGCATAATCAATGGGGAAGATGAATTTCTTTGAAAAAACTCAAGAAAACTCACAAAATCCCAATGTCCATGTAAGAAAAACAAGGAGAATAAAGAGGAGAAAATGTGGAAGCCTCTAGTGGTATTAAAATTCATGGAAAGAAACAAAATGGTCTCAAAAATCTCCTTAAAAATCAATCAGTGTCTAATGGAATATCTCAGAAAAGGCATAAATGATCATGAGAAAGCCTTTCAACAAGTATTCTGATCTCATGAAAGTCCTTATACATGTTGGCCTTCCAATATAGAAGACACTCGGTATATCCACATGATTCAAAAAGACTCCTTTAATTGATCATAATCCAATAAATGGGGAATTGATGGAACATTATTATGGTAACTAAAAATCATGTGACACCACCCGAATTACCTAAAATAAAACCTCATGAATATATGTGATGAAAAATACCTCCACTGAATCCTTCCTATATTTTCATAATACACATAGTGAAATGTGATGAATAACCGGGGTGTTGAGGCCTATAAATACCCCACCCCATCATTAAAAATTCATCCCATACATATAAAGTCTCTTACTTGGAACCTCACATTGGTGAACCTGGTCATCAGAACATATTTCTCAGAGTGGTTGATCTCATGGCCTGGAAAGTTTTCCAACAATTAAGATCCAGAGAACTACCAGAGTGATCATGCAATATGAATAGACACTTAACTTAATCCCTCATAGATCATGCATATTAATTTTGGTTGGTTATATGAATGAAATCCCACATATTATATAAAATAATAAAGGATTAAATCAAGATAACACTAGAAAATTATAAGGATTATGCAATAAAAGTCTAGAAAAAAGACTAAAAGATAGAAGAATTATGCTAAGAACATATACTCTGATCCTCATACACTTCACATGGACCACCTAGGTCATGTGAAAACACATTGAAATGTCTACCATGTCATATGAAACTCATTTTTTATACTATTTTGATCATGAGAAGTACCTTGGACATGTCAGAGAAAGTCACATGGAGTCCCTCAGGCATGCCACCCAAGTCTCGTGAAACCCTATGGGCTCACCATCCAGGACTCACAATATACTATATACATGACACCCAAATCATATAGAAATATCAGTATGTATCATCTATATATCATGATATCACCAGGGAATGTTAGTTGGATATTATGACATACCCTAGATATGTTAGTCGACTTTCACGATGACACCTAGACAAGCCAGTCAGGACATATAACACCCTATGAGACATGTCACACTTACTCTGGTGACACCATCTAAAAGTGTCATCTAGATTTCACGATGAAACTAAGGCATGTTATATGGATCACGCGATTCCCACTAAGCATATTAGCTGGGATCATGTGATTAAATCTAAGACAATCTAGCCAGGTCTTGTGATATCCTCGGGAAAAGACAACCTTGATCATGTGAAAACCTTAAGACATTCCATCTAGTTCATGCGACATCCCTTAGAAAATTCAACTAGATGATATCATGAGATTGTATTTGTAAATGTTAGGAAGACATCCTATAGCATGTAAAGAATACAATCAAGGCATGTTGAGAAGAAAATAAATGCATGATAGGAAACAAGTAGGACAAGTCAATCGGGCATCCCCAGACTTGATAACCATGTCCAACCTCTATAAAGGGAAACCTCAGTGTGTAATCCCCAATCCGCATTATATTATGAAATTTTATACATATAAGGTAAACATATATGTGTAACCCCCAACCAATTGAACTACGATTAATCTGATTCATGCTATAACCAGGACATGTAGGATTCCTTCTTAAGGCATGAGTTCTATATTAAAACAATAATATGGTAGTCCCAACCCATAAGTCCCTCACCCAAAAGTAATGAGATTAATTATTTTCCATCCCTTGTTTCTCACATTGAACATATCTCACATGGGACTAGGTATTTTCCATGATCATACCATTCATGTCACAAGACTCTATCAGGATAAGGGAAACCTCAGTGAGTAAGCCCTGATCAACAACATAATATGATATGTCCCACATATAAGGGAAACATCAGTGTGTAAGCCCCAACCAATTGAACTATGAAGACTCTGATTATCTCCATAACTAGAATACACATGATAAATTTATAAGGCCCAATCCCAAATTCAAATGGAATCCCATTTAGTGTAATTCCCACTATATCTCCTAAATTTAAACCATTAGGATCCAATCATTCCCATGGGCTAATCATTCCACCTCATCCATCAACATATTGAGAATCCAAATGAACTATAATAACTCTAATTCAATCAATAAACAAGATACATAAGATTCATTGTTAAGTCACCATATCCATGATAAACATCGCAATAGATTCCCCAGTACATAATTACTACATCCATATGCAATGAGATTGATTAATTTTTATCCCTTATTTCTAACACTGAGCATAGATCATGTGGTCTTAGGGATTTTTAGTGGTCATATCATTCACATTATAAATATCCACCATCCCAGGAAACCTCATCGTGTAAGGGCTGATGAGTGTCATGATATGATTACCTCTATATAATAGCATATACCTTATGGATAGTCCTAAGGGCATGAATGAACTATAATAACTATGATTCCTACCATAATTGGGATATATAGGACGTATCCATGAGAATAGAGCTTGAATACCAGGTTCCCAAGTTCCCACATATATTTCCTTTCTGTACGATGTTTAACTTCACGAGTTTAACATACTACATGGGTTTTTATTCCTATTATAAACAAGATAAATAAGACAACTCATAGTGGATCAATACCCTCCTCAAAATATTAACCATCTCCCTATATAAAATAAAATTCATAAGTGACTGGTTATGAGACTTCAATATATAAGTAGCTACTCATTTCTAAAAAATAGATCAAGAACCTCTAATACATATAGATGGAATAAATAACGAGATCACATTATTCTTCACATAAAATGGGTTAAGTTGTGATCAATATATTAGGGTAACCTATCCCATATCAGGATTAGGAAGATATTCATGAACATATCTGAAATCTGTAATAGAGTATCATAGTAGGCAACAATTCCACCTAAAAGGGTGTGATGAGATAAACCTACTATCATCTTGAGGAATATAAGTTCCTAAGATTCATTGGGTCTAAAACCCCAACTGACCACCTACCTTTAAAATGAAGTACTGTATCTAGTTATAGATGTGGGAACTATTGGGAGTTTCTATGTAAGGTTGACAGATGGTGAGCCAAATGTGGATGATTGTGCATAACATTGAACCCCACCACAATCAAACCATTGGAAAAAGCCACCCACATAACTCTATAAAAAAAATGGTGAACTTGGCATGAACTTATTTAAACATGAAATCTCCTTCACAAAAAATTATAGACTAACCAATTCTCATTAAACTATTTTTTCACCCAATGAGGGTTCCTGATTGTCATCTTTCTGAGGAAACAATGTACTTGTGGACTACTACCTTCACGAAGTGATTTGACTCTCTTTTCATAACCACACCACATGTATGATATATATATAAGTATATAATATGGTATATATGATATTATGATCATTATTGAATGATAAAATATTACTTACCTACTTATACGTATATACGACCTACCATCTCCATGATCATAACATATTTAATTTTTATAACCATCATTCATGATTGGTTTTAAAAGTAAAATTGATGTATAAATATGATAATAATGTCATGATTATTATTCTAGATATTATGGAACTATATAATATAAACAATAATCGAATGTTTCATGACAAAATATGCATAAAAACATAAGGCAGTTAACACCCAAAACAATTAAAATAATGAAAGATTATTAATGAATAGGTAATAAGATATTAAAAATGGATTATATATGATATTATAAATATAAATATAGTTATTTAATAAGTTAAGAACATGTTTAAACCAACTATAAAGGAGGTTAAATCATGTTAAAATAATGGAAAATGTGGGGTTATAGATTTCGTCTCAATTTCATTTCATTATGACATATCGTAATGTTATGTATCTAATTTCTTTTATATGGTGCATATAATTCACTTTTGATATGTAATATATTAAATAATTCATTATTTATGGTATTTAAAGTATCTATTTAAATTATTTAATCTATGTTTATTTGAATTAAAAGTTACCAAGGTCAAGGGATTTCTTAACTCAATTTTTATTTATTGGGTTAATCTTCCACTTCATTGATTATGTCATACTAAGATTATGTGTATAATGAATTCAGATTACCTTATGTTCTATTTAAATTTTTTATGTGGATTTATATTTTAAATAAATAATTGATTCATTGATTAATTATCACTTAAACATTATGATCATTGTGTTGGGCATGTATTTTATCAACAATACTCTATAATTTATAATGATTTTGATGTTAACAAATACCTTTATTTGTTTTCTAATGAAGTATACTTGAATGAGTTTTCAGGAATTCATATATGGGTTAAAGTAATTTGAAATTATGAGAATTACTCTGGAAATACTATTTTAAACCCTATGTTAAGAAAACGAACGTATGATATCAACCCTACATTACGCTGAGAAGTGAAATACTTGCGTATGGTATAAAACCTATACTACACTAAATAGTTTGTGTTTGGATGAAAATCCTTACATTTTTAGAATCATAAAATGTATGGATATACTACCCTACATTGGAGTCTAGATTTACTATTCATACCCTACGTGCAGAAAAGTTGAACATATGGTTAATCAATGCTATGTTCGGGATTTTATGCTAAAAAGGTAAATGTATAGATTATCATCCCTACACTAATTTTATTCCCTACGTTACATGAATATTAAAGTATGGTAAATAATCTATACATTTTTTTAAGGAAACCTATGTTACACAAAGGAACCCTATGCTATGCATATCAACCCTACGTTGTATTTCCAATGTCAAAGTTTTTCAAGTCACGTTCTCAATATGAGATTACTCCAACGGTCAAGTCAGAATTAAAGTTTGATTCAATGATCATTTTTATTATTTCAAAGATCCATGTTCATCAAGGAAAATCACTCCTATTTCTATGGGAAGTTACGACTCCCCAGGTTGATTATAATTTGAATTACCATGATCAATCAGGATATTCTTTTGGATCTAGAATACCGAAGAAAGTTTTCAGTTCTATTCATTATTTCAGAGTATCTATTAAAAAATACATATATATGTGTATGATAAGTGACTCACATATGTGACTATATTATTGAAATTATCTTTTACAGTGCTATAATAAACAAACAACTCCGATAGAGGACTACATTTTAGAGATATACATGTTCTATCTCATTATTTTGTAAGCTTGTAGATGCTCTATTTTGTTTTTGATTTTTAATTGAAGATCTTTGTGAAAACATGATCACTTCAGACAATTTAGTTTATGAAGATATTATTTTATGAAGAAGAAGATCCATCATTTGTTAGTTTCTTACTACTGAAACTATGAAGAACAACCTGAATTTTTTAAATCAAACTCTTTTGATTTATTGGAGTTTCAACTACTCGTACCCAGTTCTAGTGGAGTATAAACTTCTCGATCTAAGCAATAGATAACTAGTTCTCTACTATATAACTAGAATGATTTTTTATTGTTCTTACTATAAAGGTGTAAAATTCATAAACTCATTTTTAAATTTATGGTCTTGTGATAAGAGGATCATTCTAGTGAAATTTACCAAGCTCGCAGAGAGAGTGATTGGTAGAGTGGTCTAAGGGATCTTTGTGCCCTGAAACACTAAAAAAAGTTGTTTTCTTTATTTATGTATATCTGCTTCATTTTTCATATAGAATAAAATCATTGCATATCCGCATAAATCACAATGGGCATCAAAAACTATAATTATGGAAGGTTTTTTAAAAGACACAATTCACCCCCATCTTGTGTTACTTTGTATATTCCGACCTAACAATTGGTACAAAGGTGAGATTTGGGATAAAGCTATAACAATCTAAAAGTATAAAGTCTATACAAAATGGAAATGGATTATCAGAGAGAAGTAATATCAATGGTACATGATCTATATTTTAATGTTGAAAATTATGGATGCTAGAAATCTCTAATTATTATCTATCTGAAGAATATTGGATTAAGATTCAACAAAAAATTATTACTCCTTATAAGATTCCTGAAAAACCAAAAACTTGGGATATAGTAATAGAAGCCTAATACGATATGAATTAAAAGGAAATGAATGCTATTATTTTCAGTCTTGGACCAGATGAATTCAATCATGTATCACAATGTCCAACTACCTATGAAATGTAGTAAACTATTGTAGTTTCTTATGATGGAACAAATAATTTCAGACATATGAGATATGCTACAGCTAAGATGAAATTTGAAACATTTAGAATATTTGATGGTGAAATCATCACATAGATGAATTAAAGGCTTAAAAAAATTGTCAACAATATTACAACCTTAGGTGAACCCATCAAACAATCTGATCAAGCTTTTAAAGTACTGAGAGTACTAACATTTAAATAGAATTGAATATCTACTGCAATTCGTCAATCATCACCTTTCAAATATCTAACAATGAAAGAACTAATTAGAACACTGATGATGTATGAAGCATAGATGCATGCTGAAGTAGAATATCATAAGATTATACTAAATAAAGAAAATACTACTCTTAAAGTTACATCTTAGAAACATAGTATAAGATCAAATTAAGAATTGAAAGAATAAATGAATTCAGATTCCTTAGATTTTGAAATGGAATTGACTCAAATAGTCAAAAATTTCATCAAGTTATATAAAAATAAAATAGGATTTAAAAAATACTTCAAGAAGGATGAAAAAGAACTAAGAGAAGTTCAATGTTATGAATGCAATAAATTGGGACATATCATACCTGATTTTTCTAAACTTAAAGATGAAAGAAAAAGGCTAGAAAAGAGTTATCAGAAAAATATTGATTATGAGCACAAAAGAAAAAGAGAAATGAAAGCTATATGGAGTGTATATTAAAACTCAAGTATCCCTTAAATGTATAATTTATAGAAGGAGAAATCAAATCTAAAATCCAATACATGCTTTATGGATGAAGAGGAAATGGTAAAAACATATTACTCTTCTAATTTTGATACTAGTATTTTCTCAAATGATAAATTGGAAGCCTAATATTCTATTCAAGAAGAAAAATATGATTCTTTTATAAACAAGCATAAATATTTAAAAACATTCATAATTTTTTTAGGTGAAAGAGATACCATGATAAAACAGTATCAAGAAATACTTGAAAAATTCAATTCTTCTATATCCAAAATTATCAATCATGAAAAGAAAATCAAGGAATTACAAAATGAAGTATAATCATATAAGAGCTTTAATCTTGTTTTTTACTAAAGGAGAAAATATTTAAATTAAATTCTTATAAATAATTTCATTAAAAGGGAAATATTTAGAATAATAAATAAGGGTGATAAATAAAATTTTTATAAAAACTATTTTGTTCCGAATTCTAAAAACACTATCTGTTATCATTGTAGAAAAAGGGTCATTTAAATAATAATTTATATTTGAAAAATACTCAAATTAGTGGTATTAAAAGAGCCTTTATTTCTATTTTTTTCTAAATTAAGTGATATAAATTATGGAAAAATATATTATATCTGGATTCCTAGATCATTACTTTCTAACACTACTAGACTAAAGAAGATATTAGTACCCAAAAAAACATTTGTTTAATTACTTTGGTAGGAAACAAGTCATAGAAAAAGAAAATCCATATCGTATATGAAAAATTGATGTTCTAGGAATATTAGTGGAGACTCAACAAACTTTCATACACTAACTCAAATGGATGGAGGATTAGTCACTTTTTGTGACAATGCCAGAGGAAAAATTGTTGGAGTTGGAACTGTTGGAGATCCAAATACTATCTCAATTAATAAAGTAATGTATGCACAAGGTTTAAAGAACAAAATAATAAGTATATATCAAATCTGTGATGATGGATTTTGTGTTTACTTTTATAACAATTCATATTATGTGTTTAAAGATATGTTGCTTAAATTTAGACCACCAAAAACTGACAATGTTTATATGTTGGATTTAAATCCCTTATGTAAACAAGAAAGTGAATTGTTTAACTACTAAGAAAAATGAATCTTGGATTTGGAACAGATGTCTTGGACACTATAATATATATTATTTATATAAATTATCCAATAAATAGTTTCTAATTTTCCTAGTCTTAAATTTGACAATGACAAATTCTATGATGCATGCCAAATTGGCAAGAAATACAAAACTTATTTCAAATATATTAAGAAAATTTCTACATCTAAACCTTTAGAACTTATCCATATAGATTTGTTTGGACCATAAAGGGTAGTAATTTTGGCTGGTAAATTATATTTTTATGTTTTAGTAGATGATTATTCTATATTTACTTGGGTTTATTTTCTAAAACTCAAAAGTGCAGTTTTTACTGTTTTTGAAAGTTTTTGTTAAATTGTTCAAAATGAAAATAGTTTTAAAATAATTTCATTAAGAATTGACCATGGTGGATAATTTTATAAACAAGAATTCAATTATTTTTTCTCAAATATAGGTATTAAACACACCTTATCTGCACCAAGAACACCTCAACAAAATAGAATTGTTGAAATATGAAATAGAATTATTAAAGAAATAGAAAATACTATGTTGAATGAATACAATATTACTACCTATATTTGAGTAGAAGATATAATCATAACATTCTATATCATAAATAGAATTTTAATAAGGCATATTTTTAAAAAGTCACCTTATGAACATTGGAATAACATAAAACCTAAAGTAAAGTACTTTAAAGTTTTTGGATGTAAGGTATATATCTTGAATACTAAGAAAAACTTGGTATGTTCAATCCAAAAGCTGAAGAAGGAATATTTTTGGGATATTCTACTGACTCTAAAGCTTATAGAGTGTTTAATAAAAAGTAAATTATTGTTGAAGAATCAGTTCATGTGAAGTTTGATGAAACAAACCCTTTTATTAATGAGAAAGATCATACTGATGAAATTATTAACTCTTTTGATAACATGAGACTTGAAACCCTTAAAAATGATTTTGAAAATGATATTTATAAAATTAAGTCTAGTTCAGAAGAACATGATACTGAAGAACCTGAAATTTTCTTACCTAGATAGACTAGATCATTAAAGAACCATCCTTTAGAAACTGTTATAGGAGACCTAAACTCAGGAATGAGAAGTAGAAGAAATGTAGGAAACCTAGCTGAATTCTCTGCCTTTCTATGTCAGTTAGAACCTAATACTATTGAAGAATCCTTAGAAGAAGAGAGTTGGATATTAGCAATGCAAGAAGTTCTAAAATAGTTTAAAAGGAATAAATTTTAGGAACTAGAAAAGAGGCCAACCAATTATCCAGTTATAGGAACCAAGTGGGTCTTTAGAAATAAATAGAATGATCAAGGGATCATAACCTGAAATAATTATAGATTCATAGATAAAGGATATAATTAGGAAGAAGGTATAGATTATGATTATACTTTTTCCCCGGTTTCTAGTTTAGAATCCATTATAATTCTTTTAGATTATGCATCTTATATGAATTTTAAATTATATCAGATGGATGTTAAGTATGCCTTTTTAAATGGTTATTTAATGGAGGAATTTTATGTTGAACAACCCCATGATTTTGGAAATTCTCAAAAACCAAACTTATTTTTTTAAACTCACTAAAGCTCTCTATGGACATAAACAAGCACCTAGAGTTTGGTATGAAATATTATGTTCTTTTCTTTTGAAAAATGGTTTTTTCTGTTGGATTTTTAGATCCAACACTTTTCAAGACAACCATATTTTCTAATAGTTTATTAGTTAAAATTTATTTTGATGATATTATTATTGGTTCAACTAATAAAAAAATTTGTCATGATTTTTCAAATTTAATGAAAAAAGAATTTAAAATGAGTATGATAGGAGAAATGAATTTCTTTTTAGGATTTCAAATTTACGAAAAATATTTTGAAAATATTTTAAATAAAATTTAGTATATTATTGATTTATTGAAAAATTTTGGAATTGAGAACATCAATAAATATAAAAATACTATGTGTACCAATATAAAAATTTATTTTTATGAAGTTGAAAAATCAATCGACAACAAGTTATATAGAGGTATGATTGGAAGGTTTTTATATCTTAATTATAGTATACCAAACATTATGTTTTATGTATGTATTTGTGCTATATTTCAATCAAATCCAAAAGAGTCCCATATTACTACTATTAAAAGAATATTTAGATATTTAAAAAGAAATATTTTTCAATCTATTTTTTACCCCAAAACTAATGATTTTAATTTGATTTCATATTCAGATACTAACTTTGGATTTTGTATATTAGATATAAAAAGTACCTCAAAAACTATCACTTATGAGGAAAATCTTTAGTTTCATGGTCTAGAAATAAACAATACTCAGTTTCCCTATCAACTTCTAAGAAAAAATGTGTATCTACTAGTAGTTGTTGTGCACAAGTATTGTGGATGAAAAAGACTCTACTAGACTTTTTACTAAACTTTAATAGTATACATATTTTTTGTGATAATACTAGTGCTATAAATATTTCAAAAAAATCCTATAAGTCATTCTAGGACTAATCACATTGATATATGACATAATTTTCTAAGAGATCATATCCTTAAAAAGGATATATCTTTAGAATTTGTTAATACTAAATATCAATTAGTTGATATTTTTACTAAACCACTTCCCATTGCTAGTTTTTATTTTATTAAGGGGGAGTTAGGAATATTTGAGTTTAAGTGATTGATTATTAATTTATTTAGAGTATCTCTGTTTTAATTTTAGTAAGATTTATTTAATATGTTTTATTAGATTATGTTTTAATTTATAATTTCATTTTGATTTTATTTTACCAATATTTTCAAAATTAAAAAGTAACAAGTACATTCTCAATCGGCACAAGAATACTGTTTTCCTTTTTCCACACTCTTTATCATCTCCTATACATCCTTTCGGTTTACAGATAATCTTTCAATTCCTATGTACTGAAATCCTAATCCTTTAATCACTTAAATATTGAAACCTTCAGATATGGAATCCTTTCTAAGATCTATAGATACTGAGTTCGAGAACAATACTTATGCTTTAGTGAAAGCCCGCAAAGTGATCCAAGGAAAGGTAATTGATTTTGGTTATTTAGATTCTAAAAAACTCTCACTCAAGGAAGTAATGAGATTCCAAGGTTTGGTTTATACTTTTGTAGAAGATAATATGCCTATAGTTTATGACATTAAATTAAATGAATTTTGTATAAATTCTTTAATTAGTCTTGGATTCAAATAAGATTCCGTTATCGCTAAGATTAATGATTCTGAGTTTTATTTTTATTATGTGGAAATGGATGATATATTATGTTGTCCCCATGAGGGAGAGTTTTAGTTTTATTTAAGTAATATCGATAATTGAATAAATTTATCAGAAGATATTATTTTTTCATTATTTTGAACAAGAATTGTCAAGAAGGTAATGGCGAAAGAACTTACTCCAGATCATCGAGTTTTAATGAAGTTTATTCAATATAAAATTTTTATTTGGATTACTAAGGAAGAAAAATTCATGTATCCTGAAATGTATATCATGTTTTGTTTTTGAATCACATAAATTTTAATTTATGTTGGTTTATGAAAAGATATCTAAACCATTTCTTCCACACAGATGAAAATATGGGATATTATCCCTATGGACATATTATTTCTTTTTTCTATGAAAATAAGGAAATATTGTCAATATTTTTTTTGGAAAATCATGTCAGCACAACAATAATTTGAATTTTGGGACTATTAATAAGCTTGGATTTTTCTAGAGAAACTCTTGAAATAGTCTTCTACCAGTTGGTACATAACAATAACAGAAGTCATTGGAAGCTACTTAGGGGAGAGAAAAGGATGATTCCTTTAGTTGGATTTGTGAGAAAGAGGCCCGATGAAGAAGGAAATTCAAATCTAAAAGAATATATTGTTTGGAAAAGAAGAATTAAAATTTTCATTCTAAATACTGTGGAAGAATCACTAGGGGTAGCTGAGTGTGAGAATCAAGTGGATGAGCAAGTTGAGAAAGAGGCTCATAGTCATGAACTTATCAGGGAAGCTGTTCCCGATACTCAAACTCAAGTTGTTGTTGATTCTAAAATTGATGGAGGATATACCTTAGGAAATAGATCAGTTGTTAATGAAGAGAAAAGTTTGAAATTAGTAGAAGTTAATCAAAGAGAAGCTATTCCTAACCCTATCACTCCATCTTCTGAATATTATGATTCTTAGGATGAAAATTTAGTTATAATGATCAATATGTTGGAGGCTCAGAATTTTTTTCTCCGAGAACAGTTGGAGGTTGAGAAAAATAAATTTGAAGAATACAAGGTTTCTTCAGTTCCAAGAGTTGATTTTGAAGATCAAAATATCCATTTAAGGGAATTCAAAGAGAATATAATTTCTATTGGAGACCTTAAAGAGATTATCATTAACATTTCTAGAGAGTTCAATTTTTAAAGAGATAGATCTATTATGAAATTAGAGTTTGATGATTTTAAGCTGATGATTGGGAGAGAATTTTAGTCTCCCAAGGAAATTAGTCAAGCATCAATATCCTATAAAGAGATACCTCCAGAACTGCTTGGAAATTTTGAAGCTATTACCTTGGTTGAGTTCAATGATAGACTACACACTCTTTAGTGTGATAGTACTACTTTAAGTGTGTTGTTGAAAAATCAAATAAATATTATTAGTCAATTAACTTCCAGTGAATCTTGGTTGGGACTAATGATTAATCAAATTAAGAATAATATGACCTTGTTAATTCAGTCATAACAAGCTGTGAATGAATTTTTAAAGGTTAATATTACTGAGAATTTAAAGGATAGAAATGATTCAAATAAAATTCTTTAACAATGGTCAAAAGTCTTTAACAACTATTTCCATAGCCCCCTTTTAAAGCTTCTTGATATTATAAGTGTAGTTCAATCCATTCCTCATACTGATAAAACCATTTGTCCCTACTGATTGAAACCAAAGGCCTTCATTTTGAAGACCCTTTTGTTGATTGAGGATTGTAATTTATCTGTCAAAACATTTGAATTTATTTTAATTTCAATTTTCTCTCTTATTATGTTTTAGTATCTTTTATTTTACTTCAATGTTTCAACTTCCAATCCTAGATTTATTTTTCTTATGAAAATATTTATAACTATTCATTATAGTTTATTTCTATATTAAATGTTGTTTATATAATTTATTCTTTAAATCCATATTTTTGATATCACAAAAGGGGGAAAATATTTAAGTAAATGGTGAATATTTTTAAGAAAATCAGTGGATAATTTCCATGGATACTATAGGGAGACAGGGGAGAATATTTTCAAACCAAAACATTTCATTAGAGAAAATATTTTATTTACAACTATCTATTTTGTTTATCTAAATAATACTGTGAAATCTAAATATCAAAATATTTTCTGTATCTATTTCTGTATTTTTACAAATATTAAATTTTCTTTAAACTTTTTATGGATTATGTTATGAGTTGTGTGATCATAAAAAAGGAGGATATTGTTGGGAATTTTTTATCTCAATAATACTCTATAATTTATGATGATTTTAATGTTAACAAATACCCTTGTTTGTTTTCTAATTAAGTCTTCATGAATGAGCTTTCCAGAATTCATATATTGGTTAAAGTAATTTTAAATTACAAGAATTACTCCAAAAACACTATTTCAAACCCCATGTTTGGTAAATGAATGTATGATATCAACCCCATGTAATGCTAAGAAGTGAAATGCTTGTGTATGATATCAACCCTACATTACACTTAGAAGTGAAAAACTTTCACATGGTATCAAAACTATGATATAATAAACAGTTTGTGTTTGGATCAACATCCTTATGTTCAGAGAATCCTCAAATGTATGGATCAGCAACCATACATTAGAGTTTGGATTTACTATTTATACCCTATGTGCAGAAAAGTTGAATGTATGGTTAATTAATGCTATGTTTGGGATTTTATGCTAAAAAGTTAAACGTATAGATTATCATCCCTATGATACTTTTTTCCCTACATTACATGAAGATGAATTTATGGTTAAGACACCATATATTGGTGAAGGAACCCTATGATATGTGAAGGAACCCAACGCTATTCATATCAACCCTACGTTTTATTCTCAACGATAAAGTTTTTCAAGCCGCATTTTCAATCCAAGATTTCTACAACATTCAAGTCAAAATTAAAGGCTGATTCAAGGATAATTTTGATCATTTCAAAGAACTGTGTTCATCAAAGAAAATCACTCCTATTTCTATGGGAAGTTACGACTCCCCTTGTCAATTGGAATTTGAATTACTGTGATCAATCAAGCTATTATTTTGGATATAGAATACCGAATCAAGATTTATGTTCTATAAATTATTTTAGAGTATCTATTAAAAAATACATACATTTATATATATGTGCGTGTGTGATAAGAAATTCACATATGAAAATGTATTATTGAAATTTTCTTTTATAGTGCTACAATAAAAAACAACTCTAATAGAGGAATACACTTTATAGATATACATGTTCTATATCATTATTTTCTAAGCTTGATGCTGCTCTGTTTTTTTGCAGGTTTTAATTAAAGATCTTTGTTCAAATGGGATTGATTTAGACTATTTCATTCTTGAAGACATTATTTTATGAAGAAGAATATCCATCATTTTTTAGCTTCTTATTTCTATAAATGTGAATAAAAAATCAAACCCTTCAAATCAAACTATTTTGAATTATTGAAGCTTCAACTGCTTGTACTCAGTTGTGGTGGAGTATCATCTTCTTGATCTAAGATGTGGATACTTGGTTATATACTATAGAACCAGAAATACTTGTTATTAGTCTTACTATAAAAGTTTCAACTACCTGCACTCAGTTGTAAATTTATAGTCTTGTGATAAGAGGACCATTCTAGTGAAATGTACCAATATCACAGAGATAGTGATTAGTAGAGTGGACTAGGCGATCTTTGTGCACTGAACCACTATAAAAAGTCACGTTCGTTAGTTTTTTTATTTGTTACATATTTTAATATACAAGAAAAACACTTCATATCCACATAAATCACAGTGGGTGTAGCCGCTTGGGTCATGATTCTAGTAGATTCCGGAAAGGCTCCTCTGTTTATTCTCAGAGAGCTCTTATTCCTATGGAAGATAATCATACATCTGAGTGAAATGCAACCATAATGGACTAGGTGGGATCTGGTGATGCTGGAACTTCGACAGCCCTTCCGAAAGAGGTTAAACGAAAGATTCCTGAGCCGAGAGTTGTGGAAGTGTTTGATAGATTGCGAAGGGATTTGGGTATCACCTCGGGTGATGAACAGGGGGAAGATTCGGCTCCAAAAAGTTGTTCAAGGACCCCTAAAACTTTTGCTGATGTTGTGAAATCTGTTGGTATTCTTCTTCATGAGGAGGTTGTTGTGGATCAGGGGGTTAGGTTGGGGATAGTGGGCAGGGAATGCTATATAAGGGCTGAACAGAACCCCGGGGAGGCCAGAAAACCTCATTAGCTGGTATAGGAAAAGTAGATGCCATAGGTAATAGATCTCATAATCGTTTTGCGGTGTTGGGAGAAAGTGATTGTCATACTTCCGCAGAAGGGGCTGAAGAAGAAGTTGATCATGGACAGGACCAGTGTTTGAGGATGGATGAAAATGGAGTGGTATATGATTCTGCTTCAGTATCTTTATCTATTGAGCCCAAGGAAGTGGAACTCATTGAAGATTATCTAAGATCTTCCGCAAAGAAAGGTAAGAACACTCTCATGGATTCAGATGGTTTTATAATTCATTCACGGAGACCACGGAGACAAAAGGACTACTCTAATCTACCTAGCCCTCTCGTTACCAGATCTTCTAGAAAAGGTAACCCCCCCCCAAAAAAAGTTTGACCGATGTCAATGATCACCCAATGACTAAGTGAAAAAGATCTTCAAAGCATGTGGAGTCAGTGGCTAATGAGGCACTTGAATCATGAGCAGGGGTTACAGATGGCCCTCTTCCAGTGGTAGACAACAATGAGGCAGATGGATCATCCCAAGAACTCCTCATGCACTCTAATGAAGAAATGTTAGAAGAGTCCTTTTTTATCAATATTTCAGAGAAATATGCTCACCGTATGTTTGAAAGACTACTGCGTGTTGATTTGAACAAGAAAAAGTCTTCTTAGATTGATAAATAGAATATAATTCTGATTCATGGCTTCAACGACGAGAAAACAATCTTGGAGGAGCATGTGTAGGCTTGGGACAAGATGGCCCTATGTTTCGAGGATATCATAAAGGACAATCCAGCAATTGAAGTTACCTCTATTGAATGACGTCTTCTTAAGGTGAAGAATTCTAACCGCTTTAGATTTTTATGGAATGGCTCAACCTTTTCTTATGAGGTTTGATTTTCTATATTATGAATCTTGTTGGTTTCTCACTTTTTCCTTAAAAGTGTTTTTGAAATAAAAAAATTTAATTTGGAGGACAATTCACCCCCTCTTGTGTTGCTTTATATATTCTGACCTAACATATTATAAAGGTTTATTTCATAATCAAATTCTAATCAATATTTTTTACTCTTGAATTTTAGTTGAAGTAAATTATTTGACCATTTTCCTAATAAAACCATTCCATTTTTATCCTATGGTTATTCAATATATTTTAATGTAATAGTACACTTTTCCACTCTTTGGTACTTAAACTGTTTTAATAAATGTTTTTAAGAAAATATAACCTCATTTCTATCATAGGTTGGAAATATGTTCCCTTCTGAAACCAATTTTTCTAAAAATATTTTAAAAATATTCAAAATGATTTATAAAATAAATTTTCAACCATTTTTTACTCTTTAAAAACCTTTTTAAAGTAATCTTATTTCATTTTGAAAACAATTTCAGTTTGGATATTAATAAAAAGTGAAAGGAATCTTTGTTTTAATGTGTAATACATGAATTTTTTTTCAAAAACATCATGACTATTCAAATGTTTAAAATATTCCTTTACATGTTTTCAAATATTATTTTAAATGAAAATTACTTTCAATTTTTTTTTGAAAATTTTGTCTTTAAAAGTAATTTTATAAGAAAATTATTTTATGATTTTTTTAAAAATGAAAAGAATATTTTACTAAAGAATGATTTCAAAGATATTTTTATGTTATTTCTATTCATTAATGAAAACAACCCTTTATTCTTAATCCAATGGGTATATATTTATACCATCCTCATTCTTCCTCTAGATGGTTTATGAATATTTTTTACCAAGGATAGTATTGATATTCACTTATTTATTTCATTTTTGTAGTCATTAACATCTCCTTGAAATATTCACTTTCATGTGATCATTGAAAATTAAGTTTCTCCTAATTATACATATAATATTTCATATATATAATTATTTCTTAAACAAAATATCATTTCTAAATATTGTGTTTTAAATTGAAATCTATTTGATTTACTTGAGAAATATTGGTAAATAGTTATTCCTTATTCAATATAGATATTATATTGTAAGGAGATTTTTTATGATTTATATCATTTATTCAATATATGAGGAATGATTTAGATAGGTATAACATGTGTTGGGGATCAATTAATGAAATCCCCTCGATGCATCAGTATTCTCTTGAGACAAAATAAGTTGGACAAAACCAATGCTTTTGTAACCAGTATATTTCAAAATGTCTTGTAAAAGGTCTTAATAGTAGTATGTTCTAAAACATCTTATGAAATGTCTTGCCAATAAAGGTATCTTTTTCCTAGGAAATGGGAGGTTTGGTAATTAATAATTTACTTCATTTGGAATTCAACTATTACTATCAATTAGATTTTTTCTATGATATTATATATGGATGCATTTCATTATCAGCTCATTAATTAAATGGATTATGTTTCAATCACTTACCTTTCTATATTGATTTTGATTTATCTTACCATGATATTCAGGTTATTTAAATGGAATGGGTGTTCAGTTATTTACCTTTCCATGTCAATTATTATTATTTATTCATGATAGATTCCATTTTACTTAACCATTACTGAGCATTTGAGATCAACCTTATTTGGTTTCCTTTATCTGGAATCCATGATTTGTATTGTGTTTGATATACAAGGATATGATAAAGGGAATAATGATATTATCAATAAAAAATTATGTTGAAAATTTTGTATTCAAATTTAATAAGGGAATCATGTTGGTGTCTATTTTACTAGGATTAATAATCCATTCTTTCCTTTGGGATGTGATTCCTTGTATCTTATGTTAATGTAATAAAACAGGAACCTACTCCTAGATATTGGGGTTAGGGTTGTTATAGTTGATATTAGAGTAAGTTTAGTAGAAACCTTGGGAACTATATTTAGTAAAACATATATTAGGGAACATAACCTTATGATAAAATTTGAGTAAAAGTATATAATAACATGCTAAAGTTATGGTAAGGTATATATTACATTTTTTACCTATCAAATAAATCAATTTCTGGAGAATAGAAGTGGACATGGTTTTGGAACATATGTATATAGGGGTAACAACTCTAAAAAGGGAACATTAGTCTTGACCTGATTATCCTCTAATTCATGAAAATGGGCCTTACTACACACCTGATTTGACACTCTTGGTGGATATTCTTAGGATAATTAATATTTTCTTTACAAACAATTATGACAGATTTTAGTAGATAATGAAAATGAATGACCTATTATAATCCTTAGTCCAAGGAAGGACCTATTTTGAAATAAAACAAATGAAGTATTTATGTATTGGGATTCAAAAAATAAATTTTAGAAGTATTTTACCAACGATATTTTTGTTATAATAATCATGAAACATCTAATGATTTTGTTAAATTTTAGAATCATATAAGTCTTTATTAACTTAATAGTTATGGATACTATTATTGGGTAATGAGTTTAATATTGATTATAAGTTCAAAGTCTTAAAAACCTCTTTTTAGGTTTTATGTGATGGGAGTATACAAATATTAAGGACATTTTGGATAAATTTATGGAAAGTATATGATTTAGTGGAAAAATTATTTGAGTAATAATGCCTTTACATTTTATAGACATAAGTTTAAAGGTATTTATAACCTTTATGGTTATAATGATCATTAATGACATTATAATAATAGTCAAATAATATTATTATAATTTTTAAATAAAATATTATGTATTAAACACGACAGTAAAAATTTTATTAAATGATTAATTTTATTTCAAGGATGTACATCACATTGTTTTTGGGAACATTATAATAATTATATTAAAATGGTTTTGGAAAAAGGACAACCCACATTTTGGGTGACAACCCATTAAATCTGAAAAAGAGGTGGGTCTTGAACCCCTAATAAAAGGATGATAAGTGTTTCATGCCTACCACTGGCCTACATAATGTACTTATTAATATTTCATTGTTTGTTAGTCAAGAAATTTGAAAAAAATAAATATTAATGATTAACTAGTTGTATTACTTTTTATGTTTAGAGATTAATTTATTATATTGGAAAACTTATGGTAACCATATTAGTATTGGAAAATATTTAGAGATAGACTTAAATACTTTTCAATCTGTTATGGATATTGCGATCCATTAGAAGTGAATTTTAGTGCTTCAGGCTTAAAAAATTCATTTTTGGATATTTATTTCTTAGAATAAGCAATGAATTAGAAATTTATAGAAGTAAAACCAAAGGATGAAATTGTAATTATGAAATATAAATGTATCAAGTAAGTATATTTCCTTATATTCATTGATTGTAAAATAATTCTTCAACTTTATGAAAAAGGAACCTAAAACAAAAATGTTATCCTATTACATTCATTTATGAAGAATCATATAGTATTTTAAATCATAATAGATTTATAATTTTAAGTCAATTAAGTTTCCATAGATGATACACTTTCTTGTAATCAAGGACCTTAATCAATCTTTGTAATTATTTATATTTTTACTCTATGTCTATATCTTCACTTTAGACCGATGTTCTTCTACTTAGAAACAGAATTATGTATTATTCTATATAAACTTTCTACTTCCCATTCTCTATTATTATGAGGTTGTTTCATCAACCCTTATTATGATGTGGGATTTTAATAAATTTATTTTCAAATATCAGATTATTTATTACTTATATCAAGTTTAAATTACAAGGACATAATTTATTTAAGGTGGGGAGAATGTATCACCCTGATATTTTAAAATAAGAATATTTCATTTGGTAGCATATATGACATGAAACACCAAGATTAGAAGAAAATATAACAAATCAATAATTTATGATATATTTACCTTTTAAAAAAATCTATTAGATATATTTCAATGCATAAAATACTAAGTTTATCTTGTATTACAAGCGACAACAAGTTTCTTCGATAACTTTCATTACACCCAAGACTCAGTTTTTCTGAACAACAATATATTATTAATAACATTATTTAATTGGATAATTATTTCCTATCTATCAGAATGGAGGGAAGAATAGGATTAAATAAATTATTAAAATAAATACTTTACACATGTTTATTATCAATAAATTTATTATAAATAAATTAATAATCATTTAAAAGAAAAAAATGATTTCTGAAAACAATATTTTTTCTAAAATATGGTTTAATCATTCTTGGAGAGTATAATTGAAAATTAATTATTACCAATTTTATAAAATTTATATTAAAAAATAAAGTTAATTTTTGAAGTTGGATTATCAAAATTATCTTAGGGTTCATTTTTCATAGGAGTTTCATTTTTTGATGAACAGTGAAAAATACTAAATTTTAATTGAATACTATGTTTTAATTTAAATAATTTATATTGTTAAATTAGATTTTGAATTTGTTTTAAAGTAAAATTAGTTCAATTTTATATAATTTAATCCAATTTATTTCATTGGAATAAATTTTAAATTAAATTTGGATATAAAAACATTTCAAACTTTTGAGAAATTTCACTTTAAAACCTCGCTTTCTCATCGCGTATGTGGGATTAATTTTAAATTAAATTCTACCACTTATATGAGTTTAATTTGGAAAAATTTACTAAATGTTTATAATAATCATAATTTATACTATCTAATAAGTTAAACTTAATGTTTTACCATAATTATTAGAGAAAATAGTTAAAATTAATTACCTTGATTAATGTTAAAATTGGGTTTTGATCATTACATGTGTTTGTATTAAAATTAATTTTACACACACATTAGATTTTTATTTAATAAATTTTATTTAATATTTATAATTAGTAGGTATTAATTATCTAAAAAATATTATTTTAATTTTATTCTTGAAGGGTAAAATACCTCGGTAAATAAGAATATACAAGTTACTGTGTTAAAAACTAAAAGGGTAAAATTGAGTAAACTTAAAGATTAATTAATAACATTATAAAAATGTATTTATTTTTCATTTGGAGGTTTTTATTGATAAAATCAACCTTAATATAAAATATCATTCAATTTTTGATCTACATGAGGTAAGTTAGACCTCTCAATAGTGAATTATGATGGGTTTCTACAAAAATGACACTCCTCATTTATAAAAGGGAACTCACTCCCATAAATTATTCACACATTAAAACCACTTTTGATAAAATCAATACCTATTAAAATAACATCCCAACTTACCTCACATAATTGTAGAAGCCTATTGTTTGTTATAAATCCAACTTAGGTAGTATTTAATGAAAATCTAAGGAGAATACCCGAAGAAGGGGCAATGTTCTTCAACAAGTATCTTTATTTTTCCTATTTTCTAACTCCTTAAATTTTAATTAAAACATGATGATATGATAAACTCATTATCTTACATATAATGAGATTTATTTCTAATAATTTAATTGTAACGACCTGAACTTTTTATTAATATTTGTTTTCTAAATTTTGTGTGTTATTTTATTTTATACTCAACAAAACTATATTCTTTAATTAATGGAGTATAATTAAATGAGACCATTAGGTTTTGACTATTATATGACCATTGGAAGCTAAAATTTTAACGTAACAATGTTTTTTTAAATACAAGTGATCTTGCTTAATTAATAAAGAAAGAATATTTGATGGCCCCATCCAGTAGTCTCAGGCTGATCGAAGCCCATCTAATAGAACTCGGGAAGGAGGTAGCACCATTGGGCTTTTCTCTAGACCAAACCCAAGCCGAACTTCATCGTGTGAAGCTGGAACGGAATTGACTTCGTGAGAAGTTCAATCTGATAGAAATCACCACTCGAGCAATGTTGGTCGAGCCGCCCCAAGATTCTATCACCTTAGCACACCTTACACATAGGTCCTATGCGGGTGTTATAAGGGGATATGTAACGAGACTTTAGCTTCTTTGTGTAATCCTTTGATATAAATAAAATTGTGATTTCTTCTTATGGTGAAGTTTGTGAAATCTCAAATGTCCAGATAAATATAAGATGTATATTATTGATGAATTTTGGAAAAAGTATATTTTAAAATATTTATGTAAACCTTAAATAATTAAAAATGTGTAATTATTTTCAAAAAATGGTCTTCTACAGTTGTGTTTAGTATGAAATTTAGAGTCTAATAAGATCAACTTAATTTTTGATGAATAATAAATTATGAATAGTGATTTTACACTTATGAATAGTAATGTGATCAAATGGATTAATCTAACTCACTTAAGAAAGTATTAATATAATTTAGGCACCTTGATTAAGTAATGTGATTCCATAAAATTGGTAAATAACTGTTTCAAAAATTATTGGTTAAGTATTAGTTTTTTCTGGTGAATAGTGTTGTTTATTTAAAAATTTAATTAAAAACATTTAGAAAAATATTTTTATAAAATGGAGTTTATATTTGAATTCAGAGCATCGATATTAGGTTAAGGTGGTTTTTAGAGATTTTTATGAAAAAGTTGAATTTTTGGTGAATAGTGAAAATACAGTTTTTAGTTTCTGGTGTTTAATGACATCATTAAGGATGTAATAATTATGTAATAATTCTGGTAGACTTATGAATAGTAAGTTAAGGTATGAGGTTTACCAAGTGGTCAATACCATGGGAAAATACCGTGGGCAAGCCCATGGTTTTTCCAATACCACTGATGAGGTGTCCCTTGGCCATTAATGACTTGTCCCCTCACTTCTCCTATAAATACAAAGCCATTACCTCATTAATTTCATTTAAAAAACCATCCCAACAAAGTTATGATCTACTTACCTCCCAAGGAGTCCTCCCAAGGTTCCCTCAAGCCTCCCAAGGTCTCGACCTTCCAGCTTCCAAAGTTACTCTTCAAAGAAAGGGATCCTTTCACCCTCCTCTTTTAAAGTCATGACTTCCTTTATGTTGTGTCTTCTAGTTTCCATCTATTTATGTTGAAGTTATGTTCTTATATGTTCTCATTACTGTCCATTTCATTTATAATTGTTCAGAGACCCTTTCCTCTCTCATCAATTTGTTTTCTAAATTTTTAAGTGACGTCGTTAGGCTGTCGAATTTCTCTTAAAAGAAATCACATATTCTCTTTTCTTTCATGTTTCCTTTTCATGTGGTATGTCCTTAAAATATTCATGACATGATATTATTATGTAACCATACTTTATTTTGAATTTTTTATGGGTGGTTTACTTTTTTCCCATCTCTTTTCAATGTTTTCTAAAACCATGTCATATAGCCGTTATGCTGCAGAAATTTCACCTCAAATTTCTATCTCTTTCTCTCAAGAAATTATCTTGTTTTATTTATATGAATACCCATACCTATTTCGTTTATATGGGTGTTCATAAATATATAAATATGATATATTTGATTCTGTAATTGACATACATATAACCCTTACTCCCTTCCCATTGGTTATAAATGACATAATGATCTTATTTTTAAGAACTTTTAAAACGTCACGATTTTGAGATGAAACCCATTTCTTTAATTCTATATGGGTTACTTATGAAAGGTTTTATTATGATCTATGTGGATCACATGAAAGTAATGACATATTAAGGGTGCGCCTTGATAGCACTCCAATGCATTTGGTAAATAATTAATCTCTAGAGATGACAAGTTTTACGTTACCTTGGTGAATAACCTTGGTAATTTTTATGACACATTGGGGATGGACCTTGGTGATATATTCATGAATGTATAAATGAAATTTTGTAGCCACATATTTAATTTACGTTCCATGTTATTTTCTTTATGATATTCTTATACTTATATTTCTCATGTATTTATGTTTTTATTCAAGTTCTTATTGATATCACAAGTACTCTGATTCCCTTGTTTACCCTTACTGGGCCTTTTGCTCACCCTTTCCTTGGATGTATGTCTCTAGGATATGAGAGGTAGTAATTTTACTTAGGATGATCTTATGATGAATCCTTACAAGTGGATTAGATGAATTTTTTATGTTGTATTAAAGTTTTATTGTTCCTGATTTCCAAGAGACTAGACTTTAAAGATCCGATGTATGTAAAATGTAATGAAAAGTTATGTTTTAAAAAGGTAGGATGCCATAGTTGGTATCAAATTATAGTTTAGTTATTTATGGAAATTAGGATATGAAAAATTTATTAATAACTCTATATAAAAGTTTAAATTTAGGAAATCTTCCTGGTATTTTCGTGAGTATAGAGTTAGTGGTTTATCAAAAAAATACATCCCTGTCTAGATACGAGCAGGTAGAGGAAGATCTAGCACAGATGTACATAGGAGTAAAACCCAAAAACACCACTTTGAGCAAGACTTGAACATGAACTGGTGCACGACAATGGGCCTTACTGCACTATTGGTTATGACACTCCCAAGGGATATGTTTGGTTAATCACAATCTTTTTATGAATCATTATGAAGGATTTATAGAGAAATGTAATTGTTTAAGCATGAAGTTTTAAGGAATAAAATCCTTTATAGGTAAAAGATTCGTAAATGAAATAAGTTTCTCACTAAGATTTTATTCTTTTAGAAAATGGTGGGCAATAGGAGGAACTGTGCAAATGGTGACCGCAATGGACCATGTGCTGACGACCCTTCGATGGAAGCCGGAATGGAAAAATTCATGCGAATGATGAACCAACTGACTCAAGTTATGGGAAATAACTTGAATCAAGTTGAGAGAATGATCTCACATCAAAGGGAATAACATTCTGTTGAGTCCTTTATGCATCAATGACCACCAACCTTCAGTGAATTGACTGACCCATTGATTGTTGAGCAGTGGATCATCTCCATCGAGAAGATATTTTCTGGGCTCTGTTGTTCAGAGCAAGAGATGGTCACCCTAAATGTCTATCGCTTAGAAGGAGAAGCTGATTAGTGATGGGAACTGATAAAAAACATGAGGCAAAGAGTGGAAGTTGAAGCTATGGAGTGTTAAGAGTTTAGAGGGATCTTTTTCAGTAAGTATTTCCCTCATTCCATGAGAAAAAGAATGGAGAAGGAGTTTCTTGAGCTGAAGCAGACAGAGAATGAATCTGTGGGAAGCTACAGGATGAACTTCACAAGGATTTCACGATATACCTCTAGATTTTTCATGGACCCAAATGGTAAGGTTGATATATTCTTTGGTGGACTGAGACCTCATCCGCAGAAGAATCTAGCCAACCGAGACTATGATAGCTACGAGGAGATCGTGCAGAGTGCGATGAAATTTGAGCTAGAGTTTAGTGAGACACAATGGTCTCATAAATCAAACGATAATAAGAGATCATTAGAGCCATGATTAGGGAGGAGCTTCAATCAAGGAAGAGGAGGCAAGCAAGTACAACTTCCCACATGTAATAAATGTGGGAAGAAGCATGTAGGAAACTACCTGCTCAGGAGTGGGAAGTACTAAAAGTGTGGTAGAGATGGCCACATTGTGTGGAATTGTCATGGTGAGGTGAAAACTCAACTTCCAAACACAAATTACGAGGGGAAGATGGTGAATTCCCTACTTTATTTCAAGTGCTTCAAGTGTGGACAATGTGGGCACTTTTCCAATCATTATCCAAATATGAGGGTAGTGGAGGGGGACCACCATCAGCCTCAGAAAAGGACAAGGGATCAAGGCCATGCATTTTCTATCACGATAGTTGAATTTGAAATTCTGAATGATGTAGTAGAAGGAAATCTTGTTGTCCTCTCAAAGCCAACAAATAATTTGTTTGATTCTGGTTCTACGCATTCCTTTATTTCCTCCAAGTTTGCAAAGAATTTAGAATCAACCCCCAATTTTTTAAAAGTAGAGTTATCAGTCAAGACTCCTGGTGGGACTATCCAAGCATCATCAGTGTTTAGAGACTCTAGTATTTACGTTAGTGAGCACAATCTTATCGCAAATATTGTAGTCATTCCCATGATGGAATTCGACATTATACTAGGGATGGACTAGATCTCAAAGTATAATGCTAAGATCAATTGCAGAAGCAATGAAATATCAATAGTCTTGAATGGAAAACCTACAATTATCTTCCAAGGAGAGATATATCAACCTGATCCTTGTCTAAAAGAACCCCCTATATCCTTCTTTATGGAGTTGATTTGTGAATAAGGAGAAGGAGATGAGAGTTTAAGGATAGAAAGTGTCCCCATCATCCAATAATATGTTTATGTATTTCCTAAGGAGTTTCCTAGACCTCCCCCTGAAAGAGAGGTAGAGTTCTCTATTGAGATCATACCTGGATCTCATCCAATATCAAAGACCCCGTATAGGATGGAAAATGTGGAGTTGGAGGAATTAAAGAATAAACTCCAAGATCTTTTGGAGAAGGGGTTTATCTAACCGAGTGTGTCTCCTTGGGGAGCACTAGTTCTATTTGTGAAGAATAAATATGGATCGATGCGGTTATGAATTGATTATATAGAAATGAATGGGATCACAGTGAAGAAAAAATACCCTCTTCCAAGAATTGATGACTTATATGACCAACTTTGCGGGGCTCAATTCTTCTCTAAGATTGATCTTCGATCTGGTTATCATTAGTTGAGGGTGAAGAAAGATGATATTCCAAAAATTTCCTTCCCATAAAGATATGGGCATTATGAGTTTGTTGTTATGCCCTTTGTACTGACTAATACACCTACCATTTTTTTTTGGATTTGATGAATGTAGTCTTTAAGGACTAACTTGATAACTTTGTGGTAGTTTTTATTGATGATATTCTGATATATTCTAAAATTCGTGAGGAGCATGAGGATCATCTAAGGGATATTTTAAAAATACTACGGAAGGAGAGGATTTTTGGGAAGTTCAATAAATGTGAATTCTGGTTACAACAAGTTTCTTTATTGGGGCACATTGTTACCAATGAAGGAATCACAGTTGACCTTGCAATGGAAACAGTTGTAGAGGAGTGGCCTCAACCTAAAAAAATAACAGAGATTCGAATTTTCCTTGGATTAGAAAGATATTATAGGAGGTTTGTGAAATAATTTTCATGAATTTCTAATCCATTAACCAAGTTAACTCAAAAAGGGGTCAAGTTAATTTGGACAAAGGAGTGTAAGGAAAGTTTCCAAGAGCTGAAGAAGAGATTGATTACTACACCCGTGTTAACTCTTCCCTCAAGTGGAGAAGGATTCATTATTTTTAGTGATAAATTTATAAAATGGATTGGGTGTGTCCTCATGAAAAATGACAAGGTCATTGCTTATGCATCTCGACAGTTGAGGACTCATGATCAGAATTATCCTATGCAGGATCTGGATCTGGCTGCAGTTTTTTTTGCTCTGAAGATATGGAGGAACTATCTTTATGGGAAATAATGTGATATATACATAGAACATCAAAGTTTGAAGTATATTTTCACACAAAAGGAATTGAACATGAGACAAAGGAGATGCTTGAAACATCTTAAAGACTATGATTGTTCAATTCATTATCATCCTGGAAGAGCAAACAAAGTCGCTGATGCATTAAGTAGGAAAGACCTAATTGTTTTTTCCATGATGCAGATTCAAAGATTTCCATTGATCAATGACCTAGTAAAGTTGGACATAGGAATTATAAGGGAAGGGACATCATCAACCCTAACCCAAATGATTTATCAACCATCATTACTAGAGAAGATCAAGAAAGCACAGAAAGAAGATCCTTTGTTGCAGAAAAAGTTTGAAGATCTCAAGGATGGGAAGTTCCCTGAGTTCAATATTGATCAAGAAGGTGTACTAAAATTTCGTACAAGACTATGTGTTCCATCTATTCTGGAAATAAATAATGAGATGATGGATGAATCTCATAGATCTACTTTCTCTATAAATCCTAGAAGCACAAAAATGTATAGGGACCTTTGTGATCATTTTTTGTGGGATAATATGAAAAGGGAGATTGTTGACTACACTTCAAGGTGCCTAGTCTATCAGCAAGTGAAGACATAGTGACAACTTCCTAAGGGGGTGTTGCAACCACTACCCATACCAGTATGGAAGTGGGACAATATCACTATGGACTTCATCACTGGTCTCCCGAAAACTTCCAAAGGAAACAATGCGATATGGGTTATTGTGGACCGTCTCACCAAGACTTCCCATTTTATCTCCATTCTGGAAGATTTCTCTCTTGATCAACTTTCTAGGATTTACGTGAAGGAAGTGGTAAGGCTGCATAGAGTTCCACTTTCTATTGTATCTGATCATGATCCAAGGTTTACATAAAAATTATGGAGAAGTCTTCAACATGCTCTGAGCACTGAATTGAATTTCAATATGGCCTATCACCCCCAAACTGATGGCCAATCTGAAAGGAATATTCAAACACTTGAGGACATGTAGAGAACATGCTCAATAGAATTTAAGGGTGGATGGGATCAACACCTACCTTTAGTTGAGTTCTCTTACAACAACAACTTCCACTCGAGCATTCAAATGGCAACCTATGAAGCTCTATATGGGAAGTGATGTAGAACTCCTACTTTTTGGGATGAAGTTGGTGAGAGAAAGCTTCTTGGGCCTGATCTTGTGCATGAGATGACATAAAAAGTCCATACCATCCAACAACACATTAAGGCTACTCAGATCCAGTAAAAGGGCTATGTCGACAACCGTCAAAGGGACTTGGAGTTTGATGTCGGTGACAAGGTATTTCTTCGAATTTCACCTTGGAAGAGATTCATGAGGTTTGGGAATAAAGGGAAGCTCAGCCCTAGGTGCATTGGCCCCTATGAAATCCTTGATCACATGGGAGTAGTGGCCTATCGGCTTGCACTTCCTCCAAATATAGCACAAGTTCATGATGTCTTCCATGTATCCCTATCGAGGAAGTACATACTTGACCCTTCACATGTACTAAACCTAGAGGTGGTACAACTGGAACATGACCTCTCTTATGAGGAGCAGCCGGTGGAG
This sequence comes from Viscum album, assembly GCA_963277665.1. Taxonomy (NCBI): domain Eukaryota; kingdom Viridiplantae; phylum Streptophyta; class Magnoliopsida; order Santalales; family Viscaceae; genus Viscum; species Viscum album. The sequence goes on along the minus strand of OY728133.1, from coordinate 182,614,974 downwards.
ATCTTGGATCATAGAGACAAGGTTCTATGCAATAAGACTACCCACCTCGTTAAGGTGTTTTGGAGGAACCACAAACATGAAGAATCCACGTGGGAACCAGAGGAGTCCATGAGGCAGAAGTACCCACACATTTTATTCTCTGAGGGTACGAGTTAAAAATTTTGAGGGTGAAATTTCTTAAGGGGAGGAGAATGTAACGACCCAAAATTTTTATTAATATTTGTTTCCTAAATTTTGTGTGTTATTTTATTTTATACTCAAAAAAACTATATTCTTTAATTAATGAAGTGAGTATAATTAAATGAGACTGTTGGGTTTCGACTGTTATATGACCGATGGTCAATATGACCGTTGGAAGCTAAACTCTTAACGTTACAATTTTTTTTAAAAACAAGTGATCTTGGTTAATTAATAGAGAAAGAAGATTCGATGGCCCCATCCAGTAGTCTTGGGCCGATCGAAGCCCATCTAACAGAACTTGGGAAGGAGGTTGCACCATTGGTATTTTCTCTAAACCAAACCCAAGCCTAACTTCATCGTGTGAAGCTGGAACAGAATTGCCTCCGTGAGAAGTTCAAGCTGATAGAAATCACCAATCAAGAAATGTTGGCCAAGCCGCCCCAAGATTCTATCACCTTAGCATACCTTACACTTAGGTATTATGTGGGTGTTATAAAGGGATATGTAATGAGACCTTAACTACTTTGTGTAATCCTTTTATATAAATAAAATTGTGATTTCTTCTTATGGTGAAGTTTGTGAAATATAAAATGTCCGGAAAAATATAGGATGTATATTATTGATGAATTTTGGAAAAAGGATATTTTAAAATATTTAGGTAAACCATAAATAATTAGAAATGTGTAATTATTTTCAAAAAATGGTCTTCTACAGTTGTGTTCAGTATGAAATTTAGAGTATAATAAGATCAACTTAATTTTTGATGAATAATAAATTATGAATAGTGATTTTATGCTTATGATTAGTAATATGATCAAATAGATTATGTAACCTCACTTAAGAAATTATTAATATAATTTGGGCACCTTGATTAAGTAATGTGATTCAATAAAATAGGTAAATAACTGTTTCAGAAATTATAGGTTAAATATTTGTTTTTTCGGGTGAATAGTATTTTTATTTAAAAATTAAATTAAAAATATTTAGAAAATTATTTTAATAAAATGGAGTTAATTTTTGAATTCATAGAATCGATATTAGGTTTAGGTGATTTTTGGGAATATTTCTGAAAAAGTTGAATTTTCAGTGAATAGTAAAATACAGTTTTTAGTTTCGGGTGTTTAATGACATCATTAAGGATGTAATAATTATGTAATCATTCTGGTAGAATTATGAATAGTAATATAAGGTATTAGGTGTACCAAGTGGCCAATACCATGGGAAAATACCATGGGCAAGCCCATGGTTTTTCCAATACCACCGATGAGGTGTCCCTTGGCCATTAAGGACTTGTCCCCTCACTTCTCATATAAATACCAAGACATTCCCTCATTAATTTCATTTAAAAATCCTTCCCAATGAATTTATGGTATTCTTACCTCCCAAGGAGTCCTACCAAGGTTCCCTCAAGCCTCCCAAGGTCTCGACCTTCAAGATTTTGAAGTTACTCTTCAAGGTAAGGGATCCTTTCACTCTCCGCTTTTAAAGTCATTACTTCCTTTATGTTGTGTCTTCTAGTTTCCATATATTTATGTTGAGGGTATGGTCTTATATGTTCTCATTACTGTGCATTTAATTTCTAATTGTTGAGAGACCCTTTCGGCTTTCATCAATTTTTTTTCTGATTTTTTAAGTGACGCTGTTAGGCTGCCGAATTTCTCGTAAAAGAAATCGCATCTTCTCTTTTCTTTCATGTTTACTTTTTCATGTGGTATGTACTTAAAATATCCATGAAATGATATTATACTGTACCCATAATTTATTTTTAATAGATTATGGGTGGTTGACCCTTGTCCCCTTTTATTTCAATGTTTTCTAAAACCATGTTATATAGCCGATATGCTGCAGAAATTTCACCTCAAATTTCTATCTCTTTCTCTCAAGAAATTCTCTTGTTTTATTTATGTGAATACCCATACCTATTTCGTTTCTATGTGTGTTCATAAATATATAAATATGATATATTTTATTCTGGAATTGACATACATATAACCCTCACTCCCTTCCCATTGGTTATAAATGACATAATGATATTATTTTTAAGAACTTTTAAAACGTCACGATTTTGAGATAAAACCCATTTCTTTCATTATCTATGGGTTATTTATGAAATGTTTTATTATGATCTATGTGTCTCACATTAAAGTAAAGAAATATTAAGGGTTCTATCTGATAGCGCTCCAATATATTGGGTAAAGAATAAATCTCTAGGGATGACAAGTTTTACGAAACCTTGGTGAATAACCTTCGTAATTTTAATGACACCTTGGGGATGGACCTTGGTAATATGTTCATGAATGTCTAAATGAAATTTTTTAGCCACATATTTAAGTTATTTTCCAAGTTATTTTATTTATGATACTCTTATACTTCCATTTATCTTGTATTTATGTTTTTATTCAAGTTCTTATTGATATCCCATGTACACAGATTCCCTTGTTTACCCTTACTGGGCCTTCTACTCACCATTTACATTGATGTATGTCTCCAGGATATGAGAGGAAGTAATTGAACTTAGGATGATCTTATGATGAATCCTTATAAGTGGATTAGAATAATGTTTTATGTTGTATTCAAGTTTTATTGTTCCTGATTTCCAAGACACTAGACTTTAAAGATCCTATGTATGCAAAATGTAATGAAAAGTTATGTTTTAAAAAGGCGGGATGCCATATTAATGACCTAAAACTATCTACACTTACATTAAATGAGTTATGAAATAATCATTCATATCTACGGAGGACTATCGCCTCATAAATCAAGGTCTTTAATTTTTCCGCTACCACCTCTCAGGGTTGGGTATTATTATGGATATAAAGTATATATAATATATATAAAATAATAATACCTATATAGTAATTATATCATATATACCATATTACTTTCCATTCTATAAGAGACATGATATCGTCGCTCGTGTGTACAGCGGACTACCGTCTCGTGAAGTGATACGATTCATCTTTCACTAAAACTTCACAAAAAAGGTGACAAAGATAAATTTAATTATTATATATGATATAGATGAAATAATTTTTATTTTAATAAAATATTTATCATTAGATAAAGTTAATATATGTTAGTTTCTTTATTTCCTTTTCACTCGTGTAAAGATGATAACATTGTTCGTGTACTTGTGGACTACTGCCTTCACGAAGCAATGTGTCTCTCTTATGATTGCCAAACTATATGGATGATATATATAAGTATATAATATGGTTTATATAATATTATGATAATTATTTAAAAGTAAAATATTACTCATTTCCTTTCCATAATGATCATTTCAAAATGGAAATGTTACTTAGGCATATGTATGACCTACTATCTCCATGATCGTAACATACTTCATTTTATAACAATAATTAATTTTTTGATTTAAAAGTATAATTGATGTAAATATAATATAATTATGTCATTATTATTATTCAAGATATTATGGAACTATATAATTTGTGAAAAAACCATATTTTTCATGAAAAAACGTTGTTGATAAAACAAGGTAGTTAACACGTGAAACAATAAAAATTATGAAGGATTATTAATGAACAAGTAATAATATGTTATAAAAGTATCATATATGATATTATAAAAAATAATATGGTTATTTAATAAGTTAATAACATGTTTCAAACCACTATATGAGAGGTTGAATCATGTTCAACTAAAGAAAATGTGAGGTAAGGGATTTCATCTCAATTTCATTTCATTGAGGCATATTGTAGTGTTATGAATATAATTTATTTTATATGGTGTATATACTAACAATTTGACATGTAATATCATGAATAATTCATTATTCATGGTATTTTAAGTTTCAATTTAAATTATTTCATCTAAGGGAATTTGAATCAAAAGTTACCAAGTAGTAAATGATTTCTTAACTCAATTTATGTTCATTGGGTAATCTTATACTTCATTGATTATGTCATTATAAGAATATGTGATTAATAAATTTAGATTACCATAATTTTATTTACAATTATTTTATGTGTATTTACATTTTAAACCCATAATCTATTCATTGATTAATTCTCACTTCAACATTATGGTCATTGTAAAGGTTTATTTCATAATCTTATTCTAATCAAGATTTTTTACTCTTGAATTTTAGTTAAAGGAAATTATTATAAATTTTCCTAATAAACCCATTATATTTTATTCTCAATGGTTATTAAATATATTATTAGGTAATATTACAATTTTCCCAATCTTTGGCACAAAAAATGTTTTAGAAAATGTTTTTATAAAAATCTGACACTATTTCTATCTTCCTTCAGAAATCCATTTTCTTCCAAAACCAGGTTTTCTAAAAATGTTTTCAACATTTTAAAATGATTTATAAAAGTAATTTTTAATCATTAAAATATTCTTTCAAAGGGATATTATTTAATTTTAAAAACAATTCACATTTGGAATTTACTAAAAAGTGAAAGGAATCTTTATTTTAATGTGTATGACATGAATAAAATTTCCATCCATAATGAACACTGAAATGTTTTATAAATTACTTTATATATTTTAAAATAAAATTATTTTAAATTTTTTGTGTGACCTATTAGTTTTTAAAAGTGACTTTCAAAGAAAATTATTTTCATAATGTTTTTTAAATTGAACACGATATTTTCCTCAAGAATGTTTTCAAAGATCTTATTATGGTATTTTTATACATCAATGACAAAAGACCTTTATTATTACACCAATAGGTATATATTGATACCATGCTTATTCTTACTCATAATTATTTATGAATATTTTGACCAAGGATAGTATTGAAATTCAATTCCTTGTTTTAATTTTGTAGTCATTCACATCTCCTTGAATTATTCTCTTTTCTCTAATAATTGGAAATTAGGTTTCAAAAAAATTACCCATATAATTTATTAGGGATACAATTATTTATTAAATCAAATATCATTTATATGCATGATTCTTTACATTGAAATATATATAGTATAAAGGGACAATATTGATAAATCTGAATTCTTTACTCAATAAAAATACTTGATGATAACATAAAGTTTTATGAATTAAATTGATTATTCAATATATGAGGAATGATTTGGACATGTATGAAATAGGTTGGGGGATTATTACTGTAATCCCATCGATTCATCGAAAGTCTCATGAGACAAAATTAGTTGGAGAAACCCTATTTGTTTTTAACCCGTATGTTTTAAATTGTCTTATGAAAGGTCTTGAAAATAGTATGTTCTAAACTATCTTGTGTAAGATGTTGAAGGTAAAGGTATCATGTTCCTAGGAAGAAAGAAGTCTGATAATTAATAATTTTCTTCATTCAGAATTCAACTATTATTATACATGATAGTTTTTCTATGAAATTATCTATGGATACATTTTATTATCATATTATTTATTAAATGGAACGTGTTCCTAGTCATTTACCTTTATATATAGGCTCTTCCTTATCTTACTATGATATTAAAGTTATTTAAATTGTATCTAGGTTTATTTATATACATTTACATGTGTATTATTCTTACTCATTCATGATATCTTCTGTTTTACTTAACCCTTATTGAGAATTTGAGCTCACCCTATTTTTTATTCCTTTCCAAGGAGTCCATGAAGTGTAATATGTTTTATATACAAGGATATTCTATAAGGAAAAATGATATTCTTGAAAAAAAATTATTCTATAATTTTCTTATTTAATTTTAATATGGGAATTATGTATGTAACAAGTTTACCAAGACTACTAAACTACTCAAACCTTCTGAATGTGATTCCTTATATCTCATGTCAATATAATGAAGTAGGCACCGGATCTGGATACTAGGGTCGGGGTCTCTATAGTGGGTATCAGAGGAAGTTTAAAAGAAATATTTGTAACTAGATTTATGAATGGATAGAATATGGAAAATAACTATATGATAGATTTGATGAAAAGTATATAATAACATCCTAAATTTTTGGTAAGGTATATATTATGGGGGTTTTCCTAGAAAATAGATCATTGTATGGATACTACAAGTGGATGTGGTTCTGGAACAGATGTATCTAGGGGTAAAAACTTACAAAAAGGAACATTGGTCTTGACCTGATGATCACCTGGTGCATGAAAATGAGCCTTACTGCACACCAGTTTGGACACTCCTAGGGGATATTTTTAAGATAATTAACATTTTTTTACAAACCATTATGTAGGATTTTAATATATAATGAAAATTAATGAACTAGGGTAAACCTTATACCAAGTAAGAACCAATGTTTAAATAAAACAAATAAATTATTTATAAAAATGTATTTATTTGTAGACCAAATCAACCCTCTACTACATTATTACATAATTTTTAAGCCACATGATGTAAGTGATACCTTCCAATAGTGAGTACTTTTGGGTATATATAAAAATGATACTCCTCCTTAATTATAAAAGAGCACTCACCCCATCACTTCTTTACACATTAAGACCAATTTGGTTAATCCAATACCTATAAAAATAACATAAAAATTCCATAACCTTATCATAGAATCCTTATTTTGGTCATAAATGCAATCTAGGAAGTATTTAGTGAAAACCTACGGAAAATACCTAAAGAAGAGGTAATGTTCTTAAACTGGTGTCTTTATTTTAATTTTCTCTCCACCTACATAATTTTTTATTAAAACATTATTATATGATAAAATAGTTATCTTCCATATAATGGGATGTTTTTATAATTATGGTATAACCTAAAACCATCTACACTTCCATAAAATGGGTTACGAAATGATTGTTTGTGTGCACAATGGACTACCACCTCACAAACCAAGGTCGTTCATTTGGCCATTAACACCTCTCAAGGTTGGGTATTATGATATATATAAAGTATTTATATATAATATATAAAATAATTATACATTTTTAGTCAAAATATCATATATAACTTATTAATTTTCATTTTATAGGAGATATGATAACGTCGCTCATGTGTACATCAGACTACTACCTCACGAAGCGATATGATTCATCTTTCACTAATGATTCACATGGAAGGTGATAAAGATAAATTTAATGATTATATGTGATATAAATGAAATAATTATGATACTAATGACATATTTAAAATTATTTAATGAAAATATATATCATTTTGTATTTTCTATTTCACTCGTGTAAAGATGATAACATCATTCATGTACATGTGGACTACCACCTTCACAAAGCGATGTAACTTTATTTTCATCACAACAACACATGGGTGATATATATAAGTATATAATATGGTATATATATGATATTATTATCATTATGGAATTGTAAAATATTACTTCCCTCCTTTCCATAATGATCATTGAAAAATGGAAATGTTACTTATGCATACGTACGACCTTCAATCTCGATGATCGTAAGATACTTAATTTTTTAAAACCAGAATTCATGATTGGTTTTAAAAGTGAAATTTATGAAAGAAATATGATAATTATGTCATTATTATTATTCTGGAGATTCTATAACTGTATAATATGTGCAATAATTAGATCTTTCATGAAATAATATGCATGAAAAAACAAGACAGTTAACACCCTAATGAGTAAAAATAATTAAATATTATTAATGAACGGGTAATAATATGTTATAAAAGGATAATATATGATATTATAAATATTAATGTGGTAATTTAATAATTTAATAACATGTTTAAAACCACTATAAAAGAGGTTAAATCACGTTCCACTAATGGAGAACATGAGGTAAGGGATTTCATCTCAATTCCATTTCATTGAGGCATATTGTAATGTTATTCACCTAATTTCTTTTATATAGTGTATATACTGAACCTTTGAAAATTAATATCATGAATACTTAATTATTTATGGTATTTTAGTTTCATTTTTAATTATTTCATCTAATGGAATTTGAATTAAAAGTTACCATGTGGCAAGGGATTTCTTAACATAATTTTTATTCATTGGGTTAATATTATAAATCATTGATTATGTTATTATAAGATTATGTTAATTATTAATTTTTATTAATTTATGTTTTATTTTCATTTGTTTTATGTGGATTTAAAGTTGAAACACATAATCGATTCATTTATTAATTCTCAATTCAACATTATGATCATTATAAAGGTTTATTTCAAAATATTATTCTAATCAAGATTGTTTACTCTTTAATTTTAGTTGAAAGAAATTATTTGACCATTTCTTAATAAACCCATAAAATTTTATTCTCGTATGGTTATTAAATATTTTTTCAAGTAATATTACCATTTCTCACATTTTGGTAGTTAAAATGTTTCATAATTTGTTTAATATAATCTAACTTCATTTTTATCTTCGGTCGAAAATATATTTTCTTACAAAACCATGTTTTATAAAAATGCTTTTAATATTTTAAAAATGGTTTATAAAGGTAATTTTTATCCATTTTTACTCTTTACAATTTTTTTTCAAAGGAATATTATATCATTGTTAAAAAAGTGTGTTTGTCTTTTACTGAAAAGTGAAAGGAATCATTATTTTAAAATGTATGACATGAAAATAATTTCTAACTATTGTGAACACTAAAATGTTTTAAAGGTTCATTTATAAGATTTCAAAGATTATTTTCAAGGAAAAGTATTCTAATTTTTTTTTCAAAATGAAAAGGATATTTTCCTCAAGATATTTTCAAAGATGTTTTTATGGTATTTCTTTTCATAAATAACAAAAAACCTCTTTTCTTAATCCAATGGGTATATGTTGATACCATACTTATTATTTTTCTATATGTTTTATGGATATTTTGACTAAGTATAGTATTGAAATTCACTTCCTTGTTTCATTTTTGTTGTCATTAACATCTCCATGAAATATTCACTTTCCTGTGATCCTTAGACATTATGTTTCCCCTAACTATCCATATCATTTATCATGGATATGATTATTTCTTAAACCATATATCATTTATACATATGGTGTTTTACATTGAAATATATTTGATCAACATGGGAAATATTGATAAATCCCCATTCTTTACTCAATATAGATATTTTATGATAACAAAGAAATTTAATGATTTAAATTGATTATTCAATATATGAGGAATTATTTGGACTTATATTATATGGGTTGGGGACTAGTTAAAACAATCCCCTAGATTCATGGGTAGTCCCATGAGACAAAATCAATCGAAAAAACCCTATACATTTTTTACTGGTATATTTTAAACTATCTAATGAAATTTCTTGATTATAGTATGTTCTAAACTGCCATGTGAAGGGTCTTGATGGTAAAGGTATCATGTGTGTAGGAAACATGACATCCAATAATTAATCATTTCATTCATTTAGAATTCAGAAATTATTATCCATGATATTTTTTATGAAATTATCTATAGATACATTTCATTCTCATATTATTGATTAAATGGAATGTGTTCTCAGTCATTTAACTTTCTAAATTGATCCTTCCTTATCAAACCATGATATTCAGGTTATTTAAATGTCATGTGTGTTCAATTATTTACCTTATCTTGTTGATTATTCTTAATGATTCATGATACCTTCCACTGTACTTTACCATTATGAAGTATTTGAGCTCACCCTTATTTTGTTTCCCTTCTTAAGAAAACATGAAGTTTACTATGTTTTATATACAAGGATATGCTAAAGGGAATACTGATATTATCAAAAAAAAATTACATTTAAATTTTTGTATTCATATGTAATATGGGAATAATGTATGTATCTATTTTACCAAGACTAATAAAATATTTGGTCCTTCAGGAGGTGGTTCCTTGTATCTTATTCCAATGTAATAAATTAGGTACCATCTCTAGGCTATTAAGGTCGGGGTTATTGCATAATCTCTTAAATACTTAATGAAAAAGTACTGTAGTACAATCCTTGTACATTTTATAATTCTTATAACTAGGATACCATTGAAAAAAATACTCAATGAAATAATTATTGAATACAAACACATGCATATTAATCATTCCCCTTTGTCTATGGTAGTATAATTAACATGAACACGATCCATTAACATCTTTTAAGGTATATTCCTTTGACTGTCATGACCCGTCCCTCAGGGCCCATGACGTGACTACCCCAAGACCACCTTCTATAGGCCAGGGGATAGAGAATAGCACCAGAAAGGCATATCCCCAATATGGGAAGGTATTTCCTTTTTTAATTGTACAAACACATGGACTAGAACACAACAAGATGCAACCACAAAGTAAACTGCTATAGTAAAAAGAGTGTGCTGAAAGTAAAAAGGGGTCAGAATACAAGCCAAACTGTAAAGTAAAAGTACAACTAAAAAGTAAAAATACAATTGAAAAGTACAAAAATATCTCCTGGATCATCCACTGAGGTTCCTACCTAAAGGGTAGGTACAAATAGTCTCCACAAAACTCCACATCAGCCTATCTCCTCAGTGTATCACCTAGTCCTGGCACACTCAAGTCTTAGCCCAGCTGCTCGTCTTCTGCACAAGACAGAATAAGGTGCAGGCATAGCTCATGCAGGGGTGAGTATAACAATACTTAGTAGGGACCCCGAGACCCCTGAAGGTCTCTTAGAGTTCCACAAAGGAAAACCACAAAGCAAGACTTCAAACCCAAATCATGAAGCGATAGACATCAACTCTACTTAGGTATATGCCTATTCATATACCTAAGTTATCTAGATATACTCATCTCATACATGAGGGAAGAATAACATAAAGGTAGCATCACTAAGGTAGAAGTACCACACAGTTAACAACATGAAGATATAAATACCACACATGTAACACCATGAAGACAACACCACGAAGGTATAAGTACCACACATGTAACACCATGAAGATAAAAGTACAACAAATGTAACACCACGAGGACAAAAACACGATGGCAGAAGTACCACACAGGTAACACCATGAAGGTAGAAGACTCAGCTCAAATATTTTATAACTTAAACATAGAAGTATAGATGATTAGTTTTAAGCTAGATAATCTTATTCTATAAAGAGAACTTCTGCTGACCCAAACAAGATCGATAGGTAATAACCCCCGCTGACACACACAGGATCTAACCCACATGGGATCGGTATGTGCTGACCCACATAGAATTGCTGAGTGCTGACCTACATAGGATCTGATGGATGCCGACCCACATAGGATCGACAAATGCTGACCCACTAAGGATCAATGTTCTTCCTTCACATTACAGCTAGACATAGGATTCTTCACACCCGGTACACTCGAGTTCTGTAGAATATTCCCCTCGAGATACCGGTCATACCTCAACCACCGCTAAGTTCCACAAAGGAGTAACCTAAAGGGCCACTATGTCGTAAGGGTTCCAATGAGACAGACAATACGTCAATCAGACACCCTTTTTGTGAGTTATAAGCGTTTTAGTTTTGAGGGCCTGGTAAGATTTGGGTTTGATACAACCTAGATATACTCCATATTTTTTCAAAACTCTAGTGGATTATACAAAAAGGAGAATCTCGCTCCAAGGGTCCCAACACCGTAGACGGTTTGTCAAACGGATTCCCAGATTTCAAGTTATGGTCCTTTTAGCGAAATTGGGCCTGGAAGGGTCCGGGGCTGGTCCGACCCAGCCCGACCCAGTCTGGGCCGACCCGACCTGGTCTAGGCTGACTTGACCTAGTCTGGGGATGACCCAACTGGGTAGGGTCTCGACAGGCTCGGTCTGCTGAGCCGCGGTCCGGGATGACCCGTAAGGGGGGCGCGACCCGACCCGCGAGGGGTCGGCCTGCTAGGCTCACACGACCCAGCCCGCGGAGGCACGAACCATGGGGCTTGTGTGACCCAACCTATGGGCCTTGCGTGAACCTGCCCACGAGTCTTATATGACCCAGCCCACGGTGGAGCACGACCCGCTGGGCTCACGCGGCTCTGCTCGCGGTGGAGCGCATCCCGCTAGCATGCACGGTCAGGCCCGGTCCGCCAGAAGGCAGATTGGTCTTCCCAGCTGGACCCACGGGTGCAGGGCCTTTTCGGCCAACCGGTGGGGCACTGGCCCAATGAGTAATAGTTGTTCATTTTGGCCGACTGGGTTTCCTCCAGTTGGCGTGATGTGAGGGCCGTGCCGCTCTCCACCTGTCGCGGCTTTGAGCCGCGACCTCCTCTAGCGGCACCCAATGGTGCACTTCTCCGCCTCTTCCTTCCGCGGCTGGCTTCTTCCGGCCTCTTTCTTTGCCTATCATGGCTTCAGCCTCAACCCCTTTCTCACTAGTGGTGCACGCCGGTGCGTTTCACCTCCTTCACGGCTGCCAGTGCCGACTGTTCTGCTAACCGCTGTGACTCAGTGTCGCAGCCTCCTCCTGCGGGGCACAACTGTACGCCGCGTCCATCGTAGCCAGTCGGTGCTACCGCGCCGGAGGTATTTTATGGAGAACACAAGGGTAGGAAGGTAGAAGAGGGCTTGGGCCATGTTTCTTTGTCCCGGACCCTCCACATTAGCATAAAAAACAAGAGGGAGGGAATATGATTCAACAACTCTTGAAATTAAAAACAAAAGAAAATTCTACCTTGAGATTGTTGGAGATCATCTGCAGTTGAGGAAGAGTCGATGTTCATTGTTTGGTGGCGCTCATCATCGCCCGCTGTAACCGACTTCGTCCTCCAAGGTGGGCATCCCGACACTTTATCAACACTTCGTCTCTTGGCGAAGCAGTGTCGATACCTCTCCCCAAGCTCCATGTAAATAGGATAGGGGGAGGGTGCCAAATGCTCTTGGGATTTATGAGGGTTCATTTAATAGAAACCTTCCTAATTACCAATGATGATGTTACTTAGGATTTGAAGGGTCAAGCCATTTAATGTCTTGACACCTCGTTGGTCCCATGCTGCTTCTTGTCTGTTAGAAAAAAAGAAAGAAAGAAAATAAAATAACTTAGTTATTTTAGTATTCTTTTAAAAGTCCCAAAATATATCTTTTCCTCCAAACCTACTGCGGTTGAAGTGAATCCTTCGTTAAGAGAACCCCAACACTTCATATTCAATAGTGCCCTCATATTTTTAATCTGAGAACCGGTTCAAAAGTTTAGAAAATGCTGCTCACGCGTTTACTGAACATACCTTAAAAAAAGTTCATAAATTCATTCCAGGAACACCGGGCCTCAGAATCATGAACCATCAATTTTTGAATACATGTAATAATTCCATATAATTGAAAAAATAATTACATAGAAAATATGGGTATTTACATTATGCCCAACTTAGGGATTTTTGTCCCTGAAAGTCACAACATAGACTAAGAAAACAAATGGGTGTACTGAGCACGAATATGAGCCTCCCGCTCACAAGTGCTCTCCTAGAGGTTCCCGTGATGCTAGAGAACATGAACAAGAGGTATCGATCATCCATGAAGGAAACACTCCTGTCGATCCTCAATCTCCACTGGAATCTCCGTAAATGTCTCCCCATCATCAAAGTCCAGCTCGCCATGGTTGATGATGTGATATGGGTCATTCACGCATCTCCTCGGCTAGGATACATGGAAGAAATTTTCCACCCTATCCAACTATGGTGGTAGTGACAAATGGTATTCCACCTCTCCTATCCTCTGAAGTATCAGAAATGGTTCGATAAACCTCGGTGATAACTTGTCGGCTCATCCAAATCTCTATAAACCTCATTGAGATGAGACTCATAGGAAGAAATGGTCCCCCTCCTCGAACTCCAAAGGTCTCAACCTCCCGTCAGCATCAGACTTCTATATACTCTGTGCAGTCTTCATCCACTCCTGGATGATCTAAACCTTTTCAATGGTAGCCTGTACCAACTTTGGACCCATAAATGCTGACTCCCCTAGGTCTGTCCAGCATAGAGGTGATCTGTAAGTTTGACCATATAGGGCCTTGAATGGTGCCATACCGATGGTGGAGTGATAGCTATTATTGTACGTGAACTCCACCAAGGGCAAGTGATCCTCCCAACTATGACAAAAATCTAGGACGAAAGCACGTATCATGTCCTCTAGCGTCTGAATGGTCTGCTCCATCTGACCATCCGTCTATGGATGAAAGGTAGTGCTCAAACGCAGTTGAGTGCCAAATGACTCCTTCAACCCCTTCCACAACAAGGATGTAAAACATGCGTCACGGTTAGAGACGATCGTCGATGGAACCCCATGAAGTCACACAATCTTCGGTACGTAGAGGCTTCAAAATACCTTTACTGATCCCTACTCTTGGATAGGTAAGAAGTGGGAGACTTGGTGAGTCGGTCAATGATCACCCAAATGGAATCATGTCCCCTGGACGTGAATGGAAGACTTGTCACAAAGTCCATGGAGATTCCATCCCACTTCCACTCTGGCACCTCTAGTGGCTGCACTAAGCCTACTGGAACCTGGTGCCCAACCTTCACTTACTAACAAGTGAAGCATCGATCAAAAAACTCGGCCACTACTTTCTTTATCCTTGTCCACCGGTGTTGATTCCGAAGGTCCTGGTACATCTTCACCACACCAAGATGTACCACAAGAGGGGACGTATGGAAATCCCTCACCACCTCCTCCCGTAGCGCCACCAGTACCATGGTACATCCTCTGTAGAGGATGACATGCTCCCCACCTTCAAAAAATCCTTTATGTTCCTGTCCTAATGATATTTGAGCACATCGAGCCTCACAGTCAATGTCCCCAAGCTATGCCTCCCTGACTCGCTGAAGGAGTGGGAGAGTGACTGTCATAGACTGAATGTAAGCTGCTCTATCTCTATCCATAAAGGATATCTGAATCGTGGCTAGATACTCTGTCACCTCACTCAAAAACTACAGAACAGACCTTTTGTTAAGTGCATCTACTACCACATTCCCCTTACCAAGAGTATAGAATATCTCAAAGTCATAGTCCTGAAGGAACTCTAGACATCGTCGTTGTCTGAAGTTTAGGTCCTTCTAAGAGAAGATATACCTGAGAATATTGTGATTAGAGTAGACTATAAAACATTCGCCCATCAAGCAATGCCGCCACATATTCAAGGAAAAGACCACTACTGCTAACTCTAGGTCATGGGTAGCATAGTTCTTCTCATGTTTCCTCAGCTGTTGTGAGCCATATGCGATCACTTATCACTCCTGCAATAGGACACATCCAAGTCAGGACCCTGATGCGTCACAGTAGACTACATAACCAACTCCCTCTTCTGGTAGCCTCAAGATGGGGGAAATCGCCAGTCACTATCTCAGCTCCTAAAAACTCTACTGGTATATCTCTATCCATATGAAGGGATGTTACTTCTTTGTCAATGATGAAAAGGGTTCTGAAACTTTGGAAAAGTCAGGCACAAATCTCTGGTAGTATCCAGCCAACCCTAGGAAACTCGACACCTCGGTCACACTCCTAGGTGGATCCTAAGTAAGCACAACCTCTATCTTCATCGGATCCACTGAAACTACAGCCTCCAAAATAATGTGTCCCAGAAAGTGGACCTCTCGTATCTAGAATTGGCACTTCAAGATCTTAACATAAAGATGGTGCTCTCAGAGTGTATCCAAAACTATCTGTAGATGATAGACATGATCTATCTCTGATTCTGAGTATATCAAGATGTCATCAATGAAGACCACCAAAAAGCGACCAATGTATGGATGGAAGATCTAGTTCATGAGTCCCATAAACACCTCAGGGGCGTTGATTACACCGAATGGCATGACCAAGAACTCATAGTGGCCATACCGACATCTGAAGTCCGTCTTCTGCATATCCTTATCTCATACCCTGAGCTGATTATAGCCTGATCTGAGGTCTATCTTTGAAAACCAATGAGCTCCCTTCAAACGATCGAAAAGATCATCAATCTTCATAAGTGGATACTTTTTTTTTTCACGGTCTTCTGGTCCAGGCACTAGTAGTCTACACAAAGTCTCAAACTCTCATCTTCCTTCTTGGTGAACAAAATCGGGGTTGCCCATGGAGAAACACTGGGCCTTATAAACCCCTTCCTCTGCAAGTCCTCTAATTTTACCCGTAACTCATGAATCTTCACAGGAGCCATCCGATATGCTGGTCTAGATATCAGTGTCATCCCAGTGTATAGGTCGATGTAAAATTCTACCTATATGCGTGGAGTTAGTCCCAGAACATCATCACGAAAGACATCGACATAATGGTCCACCATTACAGGATAGAACAGACTCTCAACATCAACCACTCCGAGGGTAATGCTAGCCAAATAATGTGTGATTGGATGCACCCTCCTCTGAGTAAGTCCATCCAGTGCTGCAAAGATTCTCATTTTTCCAGTGAAGGAAAAACTAGTCCCATCCTCACGGACACACCACACTTTGTGCCTAATACAGTTAATCTGGGAATGAAATATGGATAACAAGTCCATACCCAAGATGATGTCATAAGGCCTCGACGCTGATATTAGAATATCCTAGATGAAACTCTCACCTCCTAGAGTAATCTGACACTGCTAGTACTAGTGTGTAATCATTGAATCCCCTCCCGTAGGAGTCTATAGACTTAAGGATCGAGCTAATGGCTCCACTGTAATCTTTAAGCTTCAAACGAGGGCCGTGACAATAAAATATTTACTGACAACTGCATCTAAAAGTACTGCAGCTAAGGTGGAGTAGACATAGATCATACCTCTAATCATTTCCAAAGCACCGTGGTCATAGGCCTCAGCTTTCTGGAGCTAAGATAGTCCCTATCCACCTACTCCCTATGGTCGGGGTGAACCACCTGGAGGTGGTGGATGTAGAACCTTGAATCACCGCCCACTACCTGCTACACAGCCCACTCCTCTGTCACATCCACCTACTACCTGTGGACCATCCCGATCGAATCACTGCCTCGATGGTCCCTCAACCATCTGCTGGTCGTCCGTATGGCAGGTCGGGTTGTTGCGATCCATGCGACCCTACCCGCCGCACGAGTAGCACTGCATACTCCTAATCTGTCCTCATCTGTACCGTGAGCCCTGCACCATCGACCCTGTATCAAGAGGTCTTCCACTAGAAGGTCTATCCTGCTTAGGACCCTGCGCCATTCACCTACTACCTGATTCAGATGACTCTACTACCTGACACTCAGTGGTGGCTCTCTTTTTTGGTGCCTCCTCTGCTAGGAAGGTCTCTACCAAAAGTGTTCGCCCTAGCACCCCAGCCTGCGTTGGAATGCTGAGTGATATAATCGATGCTCTGATCTCCTGTTAGAGACCCTAATCAAAGGTTAGAGCCCTGAATAAAGGGTCTCATACCATGTCATTGGAGTAGCAAGAGAGATCAATGAACCTCGCTGAGTACTTGGCCACAGTCATGCTGCCCTACTGTAAGTGTAGCATCTCTTGTATATGCCCTGAGCATAGAGTTTCTGGGATGAAATCTACCCTGAAAAGGCCCTTGAAGTCCACCTAGATGAGGTTCACCTCATCGTGTAATAGGAGTATCAGACTCCACCATCGTCCAGCTTCTCCCTAGAAGAGACTAGTAGCTAGGATCGCCATCAGATCAGCTGGTGTCCCAACTAAGCAAAAAGCTCTGGCCACAGCCTCTAGCCAGTTGTCAGCCGCCTACGGGTCCATTTCACCTCGGAACCTCGAAGCCCACTTCCATTAAAACTCATGGAATGTACCCAATTGGCATGAATCCTCTGCTGGTGGGGCTGGTGTCAACGGCTTCCCTACAGGTAGTGGTGCTTCTGGTACACCACCTGAAGGAGCTAACACAGTAAGAGGGCCCTACACCGAGGCCTCATCACTCGGTGGGCCGTCATCGTGTACTCTCTCGGTAATCCTAGCTAGCTGTCTATGTGGATGCATCCTAAAAGAAAACATGTGTGACATGGTCAATAAGTTATACCTGGTGAGATGACTCAAAGTGATCATAAGAAAAACTTTTCAAAAACACACGCAATCAGTGTTTCCGTGCACTGAGTCAGAGATCAGAATTCAGGGCCCTAGTGTATGGATACATCAGTCACCGCACCAACACTGGATTACCCAAAAAAAACCACACTCATAAAACATAACACTATTGCCACATAGAAAAGATCAGAGTCCGAGTTCTTTAGTAGAACTAACTCATCTGATTCCACTTTGTCATGACCCGTCCATTAGGGCCCGTGCTGTGACTACCCCAAGTCCGCCTTCCATAGTCCAGGGGTTAGAAAATAGCACCGAAAATGCATATCCCAAATATGGAAAGGCATTTCCTTTTTTACCTGCACAAACACACGGACTAGAAGGCAACAAGATGCAACCATGAAGTAAATTGCTGTAGTAAAAAGAGTGTGCTGAAAGTAAAAAGGGGATGGAATACAAGTCCAACTGAAAATTATAAGTACAACTAAAAAGTAAAAATAAAACTAAAAAGTACAAAACAGATCTTGGATCATCCATTGAGGTTCCTACTTGAAGGGTAGGTACATATCATCTCTATAGCACTCCACGTCAGCCCGTCTCCTATGTGTAACGCCTGGTCCTGACACCCTCAAGTCTCAACCCAGCTGCTCATCATATGCACAAGACACAACAAGGTACAGGAATATCCCATGTAGGGGTGAGTATAAAAATACTCAGTAGGAACCTCGAGACCCCTGAAGGTCTCCCAGAGTTCCACAAAGGAAAAACACAAAGAAATACCTCAAACACAAAGCAAGAAATGATAGACATCAACTATACTTAGGTATATGACCATACATATACCTAAGTTATCCAGATATAATCATCTCATACATGAAGGAAGAATACCACAAAGGTAAAACCATGAAGTAAGAAGTACCACATAGGTAACACCACGAAGATAGAAGTACCACATAGGTAACACCACAAAGACAACACCACGAAGGTAGAAGTACCACACAGGTAACACCACGAAGATAGAAGTACCACACAGGTAACACCATGAGGACAACACCATGAAGGTAGAAGTACCACATAGGTAACACCATGAAGATAACACCATGAAGGTAGAAGAATCATCACACATATGGTATAACTTAAGCACCAAAGTACAAATTATTAGTCATAATCTAGATCATCTTATTCTGTTAAGAGCACTTCTACTGACCCACAATGGATCAATAGGTAATAACCCCCGCTGACCCACACAGGATCAGCATGTACTGACCCACACAAGATTGTTGAGCACTGACCCACACATGATCTGATAGATGCTGACCCATACATGATCGATATATGCTGACCCACTTAGGATCGATGTTCTTCCTTCATGTTACACCCAACCACATGATTCCTTGAACCTGGTGCGCTCGAGCTCCGTAGAATCTACCCCACGAGATACCGGTCATACCTCTACCACCAATAAGCTCCAAAAAAAAAGTAAACCAAAGGACCGACATGTCGTAAGGGTTCCAACGTGATAGACGATGTGTCAATCAGACGCCCGATCTGTGAGTTATATGCGTGTTTGTTTTGAGGGCCCGGTTGGATTCGAGTTTGATCCAACCTGGCCATACTCCAACTTTTTTCAAAACTCAGGTTGAGTATACCAAAAGGATCGTCTCACTCCAAGGGTCCCAACTCTGTAGATGGTTCTACAAACGGACGCACATATTTCATGTTATGGTTCTTTTAGAGAAATTAGACCTGGAAGATTCCGGGTCCGGTCTGACCCAGTCGGACCGACCCATCCCGAACCGGTCCATGTCCGACTGTGATGGGTGGGGCCGTGGTGGGATCATCCTGCTGGGCTGCGGTCTGGCATGGCCCACAAGGCGGGTGTGGCCCGAACCACAAGGGGGTGGCCCAATGGGCTCGCACGGATCGACCAGAAGAGGTGCATCCCTTTGGGCTCCAACGGCCCGACCAGTGGAGGTACAGCCCATTGAACTCACGTGGACCAACCCGCGGTGGAGCGCAGCCTAGCCTGCGTTTGGCCCGATCCACCAGAATATGGACCAGTCCGGTGTTGCAGAAGGTTCGTCAAACGGATGCCCAAAATTCAAGTTATGGTCCTATTAGAAAAATTGGGCCTGGAAGGGTCCAGGTCCGGTCTGATCCTATCGAACTGACCCATCCTGACCTGGTTCGAGTTGACTCAACCTAGCTGGGCTGGGCCACAGTGTGCTCGGCCCGCTGGGCCGCGGTCTGGCTTGGACCGCAAGGGGGGCATGGCCTCGCCCATGAGGGGGCGGCCCGACCCATGGTGGTACGGCTCGCTGGGCTAGCGTGGCCCGGCCTGTGGTGGAGCGCGGCTGACTTAGTCCTCCAAAAGGCGGACCGGTCCTCCCAGCTGGCCCGACAGGTGCAGGGCCATTTCGGCCAGCCAGTGGGGCGCTACCCCACCGTGTAACGGTCGTCCCTTTTGTGTAACATCCCAAGTAAGTAATGAATAATAGATATTTTTACCTATGTCTATTAATGATTAAGATAGTGTTATAGAGGCTTAAAATGAAAGTAAATACAATCTAATGCATGGAATACACTAATATTCTTAAAAGATTGTTTTACTGCCTTTTGATGGAAAACCATTTTTGAATCTATCTTTTGACAATTTTATAAAATATGTTTGTCAAAATAAACTTATTCTTTATGATTGGGACATCAAAATTTACCTTGTGTGAATTTTTGGTATTTTTCGGACAATGTTCATTTTTTTAATGAATAGTGAAAAATACTGCATTTTACATCAAAACTGCTTTTTAATCTAATTTATTTATATGATTAGATTATGTTTTGAATTGGTTTTGAAGTGAAATTAGAATATATTTTTACCATTTTATCCAATGGTGGTCATTGGAATCAATTTCACTTTGAAATTAGATTTAAACTGGTGTCAATCTTTTGATACTTATTATTTTGTAAAAACATGCTATTTGCTCTGGCAGCGGGAATTAATTATTGAATTAATTAATGTGACTTATATGATTTGAATTTTGTAAAATGGACTTCATTTTTGAATTCGGAATATCAAATATAGCTTAGGGTGATTTTTTGGTAATTTTCTGAAAAACTTCAATTTTTGATGAATAGTGAAACCACTAAGTGGTAATCAAGCAAACTGATTTTTCAGTTAAATGAAAGTTTACCACTAATGTGTACTGAATTTTGAAAATCCGACATACATGGTTGTCATTAAGAAGTAAAATGTGGTTCAATGAGATTAAAATAATTTTTTGGTGAATAGTAACTTATTAAGTTCTTAATCGCGATTA
The DNA here is from genome assembly GCA_963277665.1 of Viscum album. NCBI lineage: Eukaryota > Viridiplantae > Streptophyta > Magnoliopsida > Santalales > Viscaceae > Viscum > Viscum album. The sequence goes on along the minus strand of OY728133.1, from coordinate 182,593,714 downwards.
GTGGTAATTAGTGTAGTTTAAGGTATAAATAATGCTTTAATAATATGTAATGACCTAGACACATGTCACAACCTTATTGGTTGTGTCATGGTCGACCAATAAAAGCCATGAGTCAACTTGGGGACCCCATGGAGACACATTGGTTTGGAAATGACATAAATAACTTTTTATTAAATGTTAAAGTAAAAATGACACAAACAAGAGATGTTTTACGAAAACAATTTTTACATGGGGTTATAAAGATCATATTTTTGATTATAAATAGTCATTATAAATCTAATAAGATTTCCTACATCATAGTATTTTTTTATAATTTTTAGACATTAAATAAATTAAATTATTTATGACATAATAATGATGCAGCAATGACATCATTATTTGACGATTTAAATAAAATGGAAAGATAATATAAAATCTATGAACTACACATGTCCAAAACCAATTGGATGAGTGGATTTCGAACCCTTATCACCTTATCCATGAATTATATCAATGTGGGACCTTTTGAAACCGAAACACATTTTCAAATAAAGTAATATTTCTTTACTTTCCAAAAGTGCCCCTCCTCTCCTCTTATAAAAGGCCCCCACCTCTACCTCATTTCACACACTTCTCAAGCCTTTGGCTCGGCCAACCCCTGCCCATTTACTCTCTCCACATCCCTCTCCTCATACTAGAGGATTCCCTTTGGGCAGAATCCTTTCAAAGGAAGCCTTTAGGCTCAAATCAAAAGGAGTTACACTTTTTAAGGTAATTCATTCTCTCATGTTCATTTGTTTTATTTTTCTTCTCCAACCCCCTAAACTCTTTTTATTTACTTATTTTGTAACAACACCAGTATATTCAATATACAAGGATGTTGTTATAATATTTATTTGAGCTACACTCTCACACAACTACATCAAATGGTTAAAGAACATACAGTTTCCGTGGATGGCGAAATTCTGCCTCCCGAAACGATGATTGTTCAACACTCATTTAACACCTTCAAAGGTGGCCATTATGATGTCACTATTTTTACATATGATATATAATATGTTTATGTTTTCCTTAAGCTTCTGTTTTTTTCATTTTTGGCATACCTTTATGGTTTCCATTATGGGTAAACACGATATCTTCATTTTAGGAAGTGCGGACTACCGCCCCCTGAAAGTGATTTGATTCGTTAATACCATACGTGGGATGTGTAAAGGATAAAGTTAATGATATTATATATGTTATTATACTGTAATTATAATATACTCTTATATCATTATGATTCCATTCCAGAAAATATTAAATAGAAATGGAAGTAGCGTTCATGCGTATGTACGGCTTACCGTCTCCATGAACGGTGCATTTCATTTCTTACCTCTAAATGATTATGTAATATTATAAATGAATGTATGTACTGGATATATATGACATATATGATATCTAAATCATGAATACCATTCTGGATATAATGAACCTTTGACCAAATTAACAACATGTAATGTAAGAAGTCTATTTTTGACTTAAGAACCAAATACCGGCAAAATGAACATTATTAACTTAAATGATTACATGATGTTCATAACATGGTGTAAAAGGAATAATGAACTTGAAAAAGGTTCATAATCAAGTAGAGATTAACTCAAGTTTATTATTCAGGAGATTAAAGAATGGTCGGGTCAAGTCGGATACAAGGTATGGGACTTTGTCTCAATCTCCTTTCATTGAGGCATATTTTATTTTATACACAACTTTATTTTATACGGTGTATAAAACACTTTGAATTTTACGTTTATTCAAAAGGAATCTTTTTTTTATACGAAGCGTTTACTAAACGACAAAAGGGAATGTTTTTGTCGTACGTATGCGGCGACAACGACTTCTCCGCCGTCGTGACCGTTATTTGAGTTTCGGCTTCCTCTACAAGCCATACCTTCTTTTTTAAAAGAAAAATAAATACCATGTTTTACTTTTCTTTTATTTTGGTATTGAAAATGGTTTTCATAATGTTTTTATATCAATGTGTTGTATTGATATCTTGTGATTGAAAGGTGGGAATGTTATGTTTCCTTTATGCATGTTTTATGTGATATGATTATGTTATGGTTCTTGGGCATTATTATGAAGACGGGTGGTTCCGTGATAAACTAAGGGTGGGTGAGCCCGTTATAGCTCTCCAATGCATTGGGTAATGCGAAGGAGTGAAACGTTAAGGTTTCTCCGAAGAGATTTTAGGGAATATACTGTGATGGGTATTCCAAACATAACCAAGAGGGTTACTCCCTACGTAAGAATGTTATGAATGCCTCAAGTTACCTTTATGTCTTATGATTTCTATGATTTATTCATGATTTTATGAGGTATATTAAAGTGCCAATGTTTTATGGGTAAAGTATGATTTCATTCTTATGTATATATGAACTCATGTTTCCTTTCCATGTTTTTTTATAACCCATACTGAGTTTTTATGCTCATCCCAAGTTTTTGAAATGTTTTTCCCAGGTCAAGGGAAAGGTACATGATAAGATGATAGAGTCAAGGATGTGTCAAGAAATAATCCATGTTTTATTTTAAATGTGTTTCCATTGATGGGAATGAAGAATACTATCTTTATGTAACCACTTTGTTTATATGTGGAATGTAATGCAAGTTTTATGATCTAATTCTCTAAAACTCTAAACCCGAAAAGATCCTCAATGTGTAATCTTGTAATAACTCAAGATTAAGTAAGGTTTAAGGCTGGGGCCTTATAGTTGGTATCAGAGGTCGGTTTAGATAACTTTAGGAGTTAGAATTCTATTAAATGATTATCCAAAAATATTTTTTTTGAAATGATATAGCATTTAAAGATTACCATGTTGCTTCATCTAAGACATGTTTGTTCAGAATGGTTTTCCGCAGAGGAAACAGGGAAGCAGTGCTAGGAAGGCATAAAGAAGGAAATAACCTTCCGAATCAACATCCAGAAATGGTCGGAATTGGAACTGAACAGTTTGTTGCAGTAATGGCGCAGTTGACTCAAGCGATAAATGGCGGTGGTATCCATGCACGAGATCAGCCAGATCAACCGCAGAGGAACATGTCAGTGGTGGAACATTTCATGAGGCAACATCCACCATCATTCAGAGGATAATCTGACCCTTTTCTAGCTGAAGGGTGGATTAAAGCACTGGAGAAGATTTTTGATGTCATGGGGTGTTCAGAAAATCAAAAGGTTAGTCTTGCTATTTACCGTTTGGAGGGTGAAGCAGATCAGTGGTGGTCTATGGTTAAAAATATCAGGGATGCCGATGAGATTGATGCTCTTGACTGGGATGAATTCAAAGGTATGTTTCTTGAGAAGTATTTTCCTAAGGCTGTTCGACTTAGGATGGAAAATCAATTCTTGGAATTGATGCAAGAGGAAGACTCAGTGGCTGCCTATGAAGAAAGGTTCACTCGATTGGCAAGGTATGCTCCAAATTTTATCTGGGACCTTGATAGTAAAATCAATCGTTTTTACTCAGGATTAAAGCCAAAATATCAAAGGTCATTAGCTTATCGTGAGTTTAAAAGTTATGAAAAGCTTTTTCGATGTGCTGAGAAGGTGGAAATGGAGTTTGCCGATGACCAAGTTTTCTATAACAACCAGCAAAGGAAGAGACCTAGGTGGCAGGAGAAAGGTAAGAATTCTTCAAAAAAGTCTGATGGTAAGAGAACTAAGTTTCCAGTTTGTGATAAATGTGGCAAAAGGCATGCTGGGGAATGTCTTCTGAATTCTGGGAAGTGCTACCGATGTGGTAAGATGGGACATAAGGCTCGTGATTACACTGAAAAGGATCAAGGTGAAGGTAAGAACAAATTTGATTTACAGTTAGTGAAATGTTATAAGTGCAATGAGATGGGTTACTATGCAAATGAGTGTCCGACAAGGAGCTTGAGTGATGGGAAGCAGTTAGACTACAAGCAGAAAGGGGTGGTGAAATCCTTTGCAACTACTTTAGTAGATGTCGGGCCATCAAATGAAGTTGTATCAGCTACTTTGTTTGTAATTTCAGATTATGCCAGTGTGTTGTTTGATTCGGGGTCTACACATTCTTTCATCTCTGAAACCTTTTCTAGTAAAATGGGAATACCATCTCAAGAAATGACTCCTGAACTTTTGGTAAAAACACCTGGGGGAAATGTTGAGGCAAAAAGAATTTATAAGAATCTTCTTATCCTTATCTGTGGAAAGAACCTACTTGCAAACCTTATTGTTCTACCTCTAATAGAGTTTGATGTTATCCTGGGTATGGATTGGCTCTCTATTTACCATGCTAAGATTGACTGTAGAGCTAAAGAAGTTTCTTTTCATAAAGACTTTCAGTTTGTTTACAAGAATGAACCCTTACTTTTGATAACATATCAAGAGGCCGAGAAACTTGTAAAAGATGGAAATGAATGTTACCTTGCACACCTCGTTGAAAATAAAGGAACTGTTCAGATTAATGATGTGCCAGTGGTAAATGAGTATCCTGATGTTTTTCCTGATGAGTTGCCTGGAATAATACCAGATCGGGAAGTTGAGTTTACTGTTGACTTAGTTCCTGATGCTAAGCCAATTTCAAAACCCCCTTATCAAATGGCACAAATTGAACTTTTAGAGTTGAAGGAGCAATTGCAAGATTTATTAGAGAAAGGTTTCATTAGACCTAGCACATCACCATGGGGTGCTCCTGTTTTATTTGTTAAAAAGAAAGATGGTTCTATGAGACTTTACATTGATTATAGAGCCTTGAATAATATCACTGTTAAGAACAAATATCCTTTGCCTCATATCGATGATTTGTTTGATCAGCTCCAGGGAGCTCAGTTTTTTTCAAAGATTGACTTGTGATCGGGGTACCATCAGCTGAAGGTAAAGGAGGCAGATATTCCGAAGACCACGTTCCGTACGAGATATGGCCATTATGAATTTGTAGTAATGCCTTTTGGGATAACCAATTCACCTGCTGTATTCATGGACTTAATGAATAGAATTTTCCATGAGTTCTTGGATAAGTTTGTGGTAGTTTTCATTGATGATATTTTGGTGTTTTCTAAAAGTAAAGAGGAGCATGAAAAACATTTAAGGGTTATCTTGCAAACCTTAAAAGAAAAGAAATTGTATGGGAAATTCAGCAAGTGTGAGTTTTGGTTGCAACAAATTTCTTTCCTTGGTCACATTGTTTCTAAATATGGAATAACTGTTGATCCTGCAAAAACAAAAGTTGTGGAAAAATGGCCAAGACCAACAAATGTAACCGAGATTCATAGCTTCCTTGGTTTGGCGGGCTACTACCGAAGGTTTGTTAGAAATTTTTCACGGTTATCTAGTCCAATGACTAAGCTAACTCGGAAGGGTGTTAAGTTTATCTGGACAAAAGAATGTGATGATTTTTTTCAGGAATTGAAAAGAAGATTGGTGAATGATCCAGTTTTGGCACTACCTTCCAGGAATGGTGAGTTTGTTATATACAGTGATGCTTCATTGAAAGGAATTGGTTGCGTCCTAATGCAGAATGATCAGGTAATTGCTTATGCTTCACGACAGTTGAAAACTCATGAGGTAAATTACCCTACACATGATTTGGAATTAGCTGCTGTTGTTTTTGCTTTAAAAATTTGGAGGAATCATTTGTATGGAGTAAAGTGTGAAATATATACCGATCACAAAAGTTTAAAGTATATATTCACTCAGAAAGAGTTAAACATGAGACAAAGGAGATGGCTTGAATTAATCAAGGATTATGATTGTACAATTCATTACCATCCGGGAAAAGCAAATAAAGTGGCTGATGCTTTGAGTCGAAAAAGTAATGCTTCATTAACAATGTTGCATTTGGAACGTGATCCTTTGGTTAACGATTTGATGAACTTTGGCATAGAAGTTGTTGGTGCAGGAAGTCCTTCTGTTTTGTTTCAGGTATCAGTGAGATCATCTCTATCAGATAAAATCAAGCAAGCACAGAAGCAAGATAGTGAGTTGCAGAAAAAGGTAGAGCTGGTTCAGAAAGGTAAGTTGCCTGAATTCAACATTGATAATGATTGCGTTTTGAGATTTGGGAAGAGATTGTGTGTGCCTTGTGATTCACAGTTGAAGAGAGAGTTGTTATGTGAAGCTCATAGTTCTCCGTTTTCAGTTCATCCGGGTAGTACTAATATGTATAGAGATCTACGGGAGTATTACTGGTGGGATGGAATGAAATGAGATATTGCTGATTTTACTGTGAAGTGTTTGACTTGTCAGCAGGTTAAAGCAGAGCGGCAGTTACCGAAAGGGATGCTTCAGCCTTTACCAATGCCAGAGTGGAAATGGGAGAATATATCCATGGACTTTGTTGTTGGATTACCGAAGAAATCTCGAGATAATAATGCAATCTGGGTTATTGTTGATCGCTTGACCAAATCTGCTCATTTCCTTACTATACGAGATACTTTCTCTCTTGATCAACTTTCCCGTTTGTATCTTAAAGAGATAGTCAGGTTACATGGAGTTCCTCTCTCCATTGTATCGGATCGTGATCCCAGGTTTACTTCTAACTTTTGGAAAGGCCTTCAGAAGTCGTTGGGTACTTAATTAAATTTTAGTACAGCTTTTCATCCTCAATCAGATGGGAAGTCAGAACGAACAATTCAGACATTGGAGGATATTCTACGAGCTTGTTCTATGGATTATCAGGGAAGTTGGGACCAACATCTTTCTTTGTTTGAGTTTTTATATAATAACAGTTTTCATTCCAGTATACAGATGGCACCATTTCAGGCATTATATGGGAAGCGGTGTCGAACTCCAGCTTTCTGGGATGAAGTGGGTGAAAGAAAGTTGATGGGACCAGAATTGGTAGAAGAGATGGCAGAAAAAGTTCAGCTGATTCAGAAACACATGAGAACAGCTCAGAGCAGGCAGAAGAGTTATGCGGATAACCGGAGGAAGGATCTATCTTTCGAGGTAGGTGATCATGTTTTTCTCAAGGTTTCTCCTTGGAAAAGTGTGATGAGATTTGGTAAGAAAGGAAAGTTGAGTCCAAGGTTTGTTGGACCATACGAAATTATGGAGAGAGTTGGATCAGTTGCATACCGAGTGGCTTTACCTCCGAGTTTATCTCAGGTACACAATGTTTTTCACGTTTCGATGTTGAGAAAGTATATGCCAGATCCATCTCATGTTTTGAGTCCAGAGGTAGTTCAGCTGGAAGAGAACCTATCTTATGAGGAACAACCGGTCCAGATTCTTGACCACAGGGAGGAAGTGTTACGGAATAAGGTGATTAAGCAGGTAAAGGTTTTGTGGAAAAACCACATGATTGAAGAGGCAACATGGGAATCTGAAAATGCAATGAGGGATAAGTACCCCCATTTATTCGATAAGTAAATAAATTGCGGGGACGCGATTTTCTAAAGGGGGGAAGGATGTAACATCCCAAGTAAGTAATGAATAATAGATATTTTTACCTATGTCTATTAATGATTAAGATAGTGTTATAGAGGCTTAAAATGAAAGTAAATACAATCTTATGCATTGAATACACTAATATTCTTAAAAGATTGTTTTACTGCCTTTTGATGGCAAACCATTTTTGAATCTATCTTTTGAAAATTTTATAAAATATGTTTGTCAAAATAAACTTATTCTTTATGATTGGGACATCAAAATTTACCTTGTGTGAATTTTTGGTATTTTTCTGACAATGTTCATTTTTTTAATGAATAGTGAAAAATACTGCATTTTACATCAAAACTGCTTTTTAATCTAATTTATTTATATGATTAGATTATGTTTTGAATTGGTTTTGAAGTGAAATTAGAATATATTTTTACCATTTTATCCAATGGTGGTCATTGGAATCAATTTCACTTTGAAATTAGACATAAACTGGTGTCAATCTTTTGATACTTATTGTTTTGTAAAAACACGCTATTTGCTCTGGCAGCGGGAATTAATTATTGAATTAATTAATGTGACTTATATGATTTGAATTTTGTAAAATGGACTTCATTTTTGAATTCGGAATATCAAATATAGCTTAGGGTGAATTTTTGGTAATTTTCAGAAAAACTTCAATTTTTGATGAATAGTGAAACCACTAAGTGGTAATCAAGCAAACTGTTTTTTCAGTTAAATGAAAGTTTACCACTAATGTGTACTGAATTTTGAAAATCCTACATACATGGTTGTCATTAAGAAGTAAAATGTGGTTCAATGAGATTAAAATAATTTTTTGGTGAATAGTAACTTATTAAGTTCTTAATCGCGATTAGTGGTAATTAGTGTAGTTTAAGGTATAAATAATGCTTTAATAATATGAAATGACCTAGAAACATGTCCCAAACTTATTGGTTGTGTCATGGCAGACCAAGAAAAGCCATGGGTCAACTTGGGGACCCCATGGAGACACTTTGGTTTGGAAATGACATAAATAAATTTTATTAAATGTTAAAGTAAAAATGACACAAACAAGAGATGTTTTACGAAAAATTTTTTTACATGGGGTTATAAAGATCAGATTTTTTATTATAAATATTCATTGGAAAGATAAAAATATTTCCTACATCATAGTATTTTTTTTATAATTTTTAGACATTAAATAAATTAAATTATTTATGACATAATAATGATGCAGCGATGACATCATTATTTGATGATTTAAATAAAATGGAAAGATAATATAAAATCTATGAACTACACATGTCCAAAACCAATTGGATGAGTGTATATCGAACCCTTATCACCTTATCCACGAATTATATCAATGTGGGACCTTTTAAAACCGAAACACATTTTCAAATAAAGTAATATTTCTTTACTTTCCAAAAGTGCCCCTCCTCTCCTCTTATAAAAGGCCCCCACCTCTACCTCATTTCACACAATTCTCAAGCCTTTGGCTCGGAAAACCCCTGACCATTTACTCTATCCACATCCCTCTCCTCATCCTAGAGGATTCCCTTTGGGAAGAATCATTTCAAAGGAAGTCTTTAGGCTCAAATCAAAAGGAGTTACACTTTTTAAGGTAATTCATTCTCTCATGTTCATTTGTTTTATTTTTCTTCTCCAACCCCCTAAACTATTTTTATTTACTTATTTTGTAACAACACCAGTATCTTCAATATACAAGGATGTTGTTATAATATTTATTTGAGCTAAACTCTCACACAACTACATCAAATGGTTAAAGAACATACGATTTCCGTGGATGGCGAAATTCTGCCTCCCGAAACGATGATTGTTCAACACTCATTTAACACCTTCAAAGGTGGCCATTATGATGTCACTATTTTTATATATGATATATAATATGTTTATGTTTTCCTTAAGCTTCTGTTTTTTTCATTTTTGGCATACCTTTATGGTTTCCATTATGGGTAAACATGATATCTTCATTTTAGGAAGTGCGGACTACCGCCCCCTGAAAGTGATTTGATTCGTTAATACCATATGTGGGATGTGTAAAATATAAAGTTAATGATATTATATATGTTATTATACTGGAATTATAATATACTCTTATATCATTATGATTCCATTCCAGAAAATATGAAATAGAAATGGAAGTAGCGTTCATGCGTACGTACGGCTTACCGTCTCCATGAACGGTGCATTTCATTTCTTACCTCTAAATGATTATGTAATATTATAAATGAATGTATGTACTGGATATATATGACATATATGATATCTACATCATGAATACCATTCTGGATATAATGAACCTTTGACCAAATTAACAACATGTAATGTAAGAAGTCTATTTTTGACTTAAGAACCAAATACCGGAAAAATGAACATTATTAACTTAAATGATTACATGATGTTCATAACATGGTATAAAAGGAATAATGAACTTGAAAAAGGTTCATAATCAAGTAGATATTAAATCAATTTTATTATTCAGGAGATTAAAGAACGGTCGGGTCAAGTCGGATACGAGGTATGGGACTTCGTCTCAATCTCCTTTCGTTGAGGCATATTTTATTTTATACACAACTTTCTTTTATACGGTGTATAAACCACTTTGACTTTTAAGTTTATTCAAAAGGAATATTTTTTATACGAAGCATTTACTAAACGACAAAAGGGAATGTTTTTGTCATACGTATGCGGTGACAACGACTTCTCCACCGTCGTGACCGTTATTTGAGTTTCGGCTTCCTCTACAAGCCATACCTTCTTTTTTAAAAGAAAAATAAATACCATGTTTTACTTTTCTTTTATTTTGGTATTGAAAATGGTTTTCATAATGTTTTTATATCAATGTGTTGTATTGATATCTTGTGATTGAAAGGTGGGAATGTTATGTTTCCTTTATGCATGTTTTATGTGATATGATTATGTTATGGTTCTTGGGAATTATTATGAAGACAGGTGGTTCCGTGATAAACTAAGGGCGGGTGAGCCCATTATAGCTCTCCAATGCATTGGGTAACGCGAAGGAGTGAAACGTTAAGGTTTCTCCGAATAGATTTTAGGGAATATACTGTGATGGGTATTCCAAACGTAACCAAGAGGGTTACTCCCTACGTAAGAATGTTATGAATGCCTCAAGTTACCTTTATGTCTTATGATTTCTATGATTTATTCATGATTTTATGAGGTATGTTAAAGTGACAATGTTTTATGGGTAAAGTATGATTTCATTCTTATGTATATATGAACTCATGTTTCCTTTCCATGTTTTTTTTATAACCCATACTGAGTTTTTATGCTCATCCCAAGTTTTTGAAATGTTTTTCACAGGTCAAGGGAAAGGTACATGATAAGATGATAGAGTCAAGGATGTGTCAAGAAATAATCCATGTTTTATTTTAAATGTGTTTCCATTGATGGGAATGAAGAATACTATCTTTATGTAACCAATTTGTTTATATGTGGAATGTAATGCAAGTTTTATGATCTAATTCTCTAAAACTCTAAACCCGAAAAGATCCTCAATGTGTAATCTTGTAATAACTCAATATTAAGTAAGGTTTAAGGCTGGGGCCTTATATTTTGGATGACCAGGGTTCCATCAGCTGGCACGACGTGAGGGCCGCTCCGCTCTCCACCTACCACGGCTTCGAGCCACAACCTCTTCTAGCGGTGCACGACGGCGCATGGCTCCACCTTCTCCTTATGCGGTCGGCTCGTGCCGGCCGCCGTCTTCACCCACCGCAGCTTCGGCCACGACCCCTTGCTCACCGGAGGAACATGAGATTGCACCACACCTCCTTCATGGTCATCCGGTGCCAGCCGCTTTGCTAACCGCCGCAGATTAGTGCTGCAACCTCCTCCTGCAGTGCGCGACAGCATGCCGCCTCCATCGTATCCAGTCGGTTCTGTCATGCGAGAGGTCTTCCATGGAGAACGTAAGGGTAGGAAGGTAGTGGAGGGTCCAGGCCATGTTCGTTTTGCCCACTCCCTCCACGTTATCTTGAAAAACATGAGGGAGGGAATAGAATTCTACAACTCTTGAAATTAAAACCAAAAGCAAACCCTACCTAGATATTATTGGAGAGCCTCCGTGCTTGAGGAAGAGTCGATGTTCATCGTTCGGTGGCGCTCGTCACTGCCTACTGGAACCGACTCCATCCTCCAAGGTGGGCGTCACAACACTTTATCAGCACTTCGTCGCTTGGTGAATCAGTGCCGATACCTCTCCCCAAGCTTCATATAAAAAGTATAGGGGGAGGGTGCCTAATGCTCATGGGATTTATGAGGTTTCATTTAATAGGAACCTTCCTAATTCCAAACAAAACTGTTACTTAGGATTTGAAGGGTCAATCCATTTAATGGATTGACACGTCACTGGTCCCACGCTACCGATTGTCCCTTGGAGGAAAATAAAGAAAGAAAATAAAATAATTTATTTATTTTATTATTCTTTTAAAAGTCCCAAAATCTATCTTTTTCTTCCGACCTACTATGATAGAAGTGAATCCTCCCTTAAATGAATCCCGGAATTGCGAATTCAATGGTGCCCTTGGATTTTTAATCTGAGCACTTGTTCAAAAGTTTAGAAAATGCCGCTTGCATGTTTACTGAACGCAACTTAAAAAATGTTCATAAACTCATTCCGGGCACACTGGGCCCCAGAATCACGCGTCGTAAATTTTTTCAGACTTTTAATAATTCCATATTATTAAAAAAAAATTACATTGAAAATCTGGGTATTTAAATTGATGCTTGGGGTATTCATTTTCACAGTTCCCCATCTCCTTATAGTTAAAGCATTGATCAATGAATTTTTTTCTTACCCTTGAAATCATGAGCATGGTGGCATTTTTATTCAAAATTGTATCAAAATCCTTTTCCTTTTAAGCATGTACCAAGGAGTTTCCTTCTAAAAGTATCTCATGTTGGATAATACTTCTTTACCTTATTCCCTTTATACAATTTTTCTCGTTCTTCCTCTTCTTTTCTTTCCTCTATTTGAATCCATAATACTAATAAAATTATTTCTATGACTTGTTATCACATGATACTATATCCTCATATGACGAGGATATTTTGTAGACTAGTTCCCTTCAAAATATTTGATCAATCCCCATAAATAAGTAATCATTATTACTCTTTGGATTACAAGCATTGATGCAGTTCCCATTATTTCTTCTAGGTTCCATTTCTAATAATTGGAATACACTAGATTATATCATATCATTATGAAACATAATGGATAATCCCAAAACTAATGAAATAGTTAATGTAAATATAAACATTTATACATATATAATCTCATAATCATAAACACAGTATCTTTTAGGATATCTATATTTTTAAAATCCTTCATAATGGTTTGTAAAGAAATTATAATTATCCTAAGAATATACCCAAGTAATTTCAAACCAAGTGCATATTCAGGATTTTTATCATGAACTAGGTGATGATATAGTTTATCCCAATGAACCCTTTTTGAAGTTATTACACCTAGGTACCTCTTTTCTAGAACGAAGTCTACATGTAGTATCTAGAAAGGGATGTATTTTCTAGGAAAAACCATATAATCACTTCCCTACCAAAACATTAGGATGTTATTATATAATTATCCTAAAATTATATCATAGGGTTATGTTTCCTAATCTATTTTCCTTAATTTTTTTCCCAAGTATTCTACTAAAATTCCTCTGATACCAACTAGAATGATGCAAACCCCAGTAGCCCAGAGCTAGTGTTTTCTGTATTATATTTTCATAGAAACAAAGGCTCAATCCCGAAGGATTGACCAATTTAGTAGTTTTTGAGAAATATATAAATACTTGTTACCCACTTTAAATTGGGAGTAAAAAATAAAAAATAATATATAAAAATAGTAAATGAACCACATCCTTGAAAACTCATTCAAAGATATCTTCTTCATATCTTAGAGAAAAGAAAAAAATAAGGGTGAGAAAAAATTCTCAATAAGGGTTATATACAACAAAATATATCATGAATAAATAAATAATAATAAATATATAAAGATAAATAATTAAACACACAATACATTTAAATAACTTAACTGCATGAATAGATAATACATAATCAATATGGGAAGGTAAATAACTGAAAAATAATACCATTTAATCAATAAACTGAAAATGAAATGAATCTAGAGATAACATCACTGTGAAAATATCAATGATAATAATAATTGAAGTGTTAATGAAGGAAATTCTTAATTATTTAAGGTTGTGTCTTAGGAACATGATACCTTTACCATCAAGACCTTTCCTAAGATGGTTTAAAACTATAGGTAGAAACTCATTTAATTTGGACAACTATTCGTATAATGAGACCTGACAATGCATATGTGGGATATCTATAACATGGATAAACCTACGTATCAATGTCAATTTAAATCCTCATATATCTAATAATTTATTTAATTAATGAAAAATATTCCTTATCATCAAATGTATGTGTTGATTAAAAGAATTATATTTATCAATATTTCCCCAGTAAATCAAATAATTGTCTAAATAAATACCGTATGTAAAAATGATATATGGTTTAGGTAATAATCGTATCCATTATACAAGAATATTTATATTTAAGATAAATTAAATTACCAATGAATAATGATCATAAGCAGTTATTTTTTTAAGATAAAGTTAACAATCACAAAATAAAGTGAGATTGTATAATAACTTTTACCACTTGGAAATTTTCATGTTAAATCCCATTGGATAAAATAATTCAAATTGAAACTTAAAACACAATTAATTATTAATGAATCATGATATTATATGTCAAATAGGAAGTATATACACCACATAAAAGTGAATTGGTGCATCATAAAAAATAAGTCTCAATGCGATGTAAATTGAGATTAAATCCCTTACCTCACACTTCTTTTTGGTCAGACCTACTTGAAATTCCAGTAAAGTTATTTTAAAAATGTTATTAACTGATACCATAACCATATTAATATTTATAATATCATATATGATCCTTTTATAACATATTTTACCCTTGTTCATCAATAATCATTATTTTCATTATTTCAGGTGTTAATTACTTTATTTTCTCAATCGTTCTTTGCCTTGAAATTTCCAGTTCTTGCGAATATTATATAGTTTGATCATATATATAATAATATTAATGAAATAATTATCATATTTATATATTTATTATACATTTAATACTAATCATTGAAGATTGTTTTTATAAATAAATTATGTTACGATCATAGAGATGGTAGGTCGTACGTATGCATGACTAACATTTCTATTTTTGAATGATGTTTATGGAAAGGTGGTAAGTAATATTTTAACTTTATATAATGATAATAATATAATTTTATTTCTTCAAATATACTTATACATATCATCCATGTGTTTTGTTGATGAAAATAGTGCTGCATCACTTTGTGAAGATAGTAGTCCACACGTACCCGAATGATGTAATCATCTTTGCATGAGTGAAAAGGAAAGAAAAAAATGATATATATTATCATTTAAGAATGGTAAATATGTAATTAATATCATAATTATTTCATGTATATACCATATAATCTTTAAATTTATCTTTATTTCCTTTCATGTAAATCGTTAGTGGAAGACGAATCACATCGCTTTGTGAGGCGGTAGTCTACCGTACACATGAGTGACATTATCATATCCCATACAAAATAGAATGTAAAAAAGTTATATATGATATAATGAATCAAGAGGTATATTTAAGTTTAAAATATGATATATATAATTTATATTCATCATCATACAAAATTGTGAAATGTGGTAATGGAAAAATGAATGACATTGGTTCACAAGGCGGTATTCTACCATACACACAAATGATGATTTAATAACCCATTTGATAGAGGTGGAGTGGATTGTAGGTCATGAAATTTTTATAACAACATATCAACATAGTTAATATACTTAGGTTATTATATCTTTAGGGTTCAATAATAAATGAGGGAGGTAAAAGTAGAAATAAAATAAAAACGCTCATTACACTACTAAAAAATAGACCTTTAACAACTATAAAAATGGCCTTTATTAGTTCTAAATAAGCACCGAATACTTGAGAGAGATTAAAATATTGACACTTTTATTAGTTATAAAAAAGAGATAATAAAGGGGCATACTTTAGTTTCCTATAACAACACACTACAACACCATTATAGTGTGATGTAACATCACACCACAACACCAAAAACATTATGAATCAGAAAAATAAAGTATGAATATAGAATTCAAATGAAGAGAAAACAGTCTAGGATATTTTTCTCAGTTTTGGTGATGTGATGCACGTTTTAAACAAAAATGATACTTATATATTGAGAAAACGCAATTGGAGTCATAACAATCACACTGTGTGTATGATTCTTACACATCTCAAATGACTCATGGATTTTTTTTCCAAAAGTATCATAAAATTCTGAATGTTTTTGATCTTTTTTGATTACATTACTTATATTTTTTACTAAAATGTCAGTTTAATTTGGAAATACACACTTTGACTCATACCCATTACATCAGGTGTCAGTTTTATGTGATACTAATTCCTTCACATCACCAATGACTTATGAATAATTTTTGTAAATTATAAATACAATCAAAGAGAATTTACTCAGTTATCAGTGAGTGACACTTTTTGAACTAAAATGTTGATTTTAAACTGATAAAAAAACATTGAGTCATACCGAAAACATCATATATTGGATTGAGGTGTGACTGATTGGTACATGTAAAAAATGACTTATGGATATTTATCCTAAATTATCAAAATAATCCAAATGCATTTTCTTGGTTTTGAGTAGGTGAGATATTCTTTTTACTAAAATTGATGTCAATTTTATATAAAAAGATGTTTTTGGAATCATATTAGTCACACCATGTGTCATATTAAGATGTGACTAATTATAACACATCCCAAATAGCTTATGGATCAATTTTATAATTTATCTAAATAAAATGAATTTGTTTACTCAGTTTTGAGCATGTCACTTTTTTTACTAGAATGTCATTTTAAATAGGAAACATGAAATTTGGATCATATGGATAAAATTGTGTATTATTTTTACATGAGACTGATTCCTAAACATCACAAATGACTTATGAATCAGTTTTCTAAATTATCAATAAAATTTGAGTGTGTTTTCTTGGATTTTGGTGAGTGACATTTTTTGAACTAAACTCTCGATTTTAAACTGATAATAAACACATTCTGTCTTACTGGACACATCATGTATCAGATTAAGGTTTCGCTGATTCCTACATGTTAAAAATGACTTATGGACTATTCTCTTAAAGTATCAAAATAATCTGAATGTGTTTTCTCAGTTTTGAGTAGGTCAATTGTCCTTTTTACTAAAATTGATGTCAATTTTAAATCAAAAAATGAACTTGGAGTCATATCAGTAACACCGTAAGTCATATTGAGGTACAACTAATTCTAAAAAGTCCCAAATGGTGATGTATCATTGTAATAAAGTATCAAAAAAATATGAATGTTTTTTCTTAGTTTTGAGTACATCACCTGTCTTCTTTACTAAAATGTCATTTTAAACAGGAAAAAAACTTTGACTTATACTGAACACATTGTGTATCAATTTAATATAAGACTAATTACTATATGTCATAAATTACTTATCAAATGTCCAAATTTATTAAGAAAATCCGAGTTTTTTTCTCTATTTTTAGTGACTCACATTTTTTGAACTAAACTATCAATTTTAAACTAATAATGGACACATTGAGTCATACCGGGAAATCATGTATCATATTGAGGTGTGGATGATTATGAAATTTGAAAAATTACTTATGTATTGTTTCAATAAATTATCAAAAAAATCTTAACGTGTTTTATCTATTTTGAGTAGGTTATTTGTACTTTTTATTAAAATTGATGTCATTTTTAAATAAAATGAAGCACTTGATGTCATACTGGTCACACTGTGCATCATATTGTGGTACAACTAATTCATATATATCTAAAATGACTTATTTATCATTTTCCTAAAGTATAAAAATAATCTTAATGTGTTTTATTAGTTTTGAGTAGATCACATTTTTTTACTAAAATGTCATTTTAAAATGGAGACACAAACTTTGACTGATAATGATCACATCGTGTATCAGTTTGATGTGAGAATGTTTTCAACATGTCACAAATGACTTATAAATCAATGTACTTAATTATCAAGAAAATATAAGTGCATTTTATTGGTTTTCAGTGGGTGATATTTTTGAACTAAACTATCAATTTTAAACTGATAATAGACGCATTGAATCATTGTGGTTACACCATGCATATAATTGAGGTTTGGATGATTCCTACACTTCCCAAATGACTTATGGATAATTTACATAATGTATCAAATTAATTGGAATATTTTTTATTAGTTTTGAGTAGGTTAGTTTTCCTTTTTACTAAAATTCATGTCAATTTTAAATAAAAAGAAGAACTTGGAGTCATACTGGTTACGCCGTGTGTGAGATTAAGGTGAAGCTTATTCCTACATTTACAAAAGTCTCAAAAAATATTAAATTAAAAGTTAACCATGTTTACATTGTATTTCTATGTTGAACTGCCAAAACTTCATATTGACTCGATGTTATTTTCCGAAAATGTTTTCTTGTTATTGAAAGTAAAAATAGTAGAGGAGGATCATGTTCCCATAATATCACAACTAGTCACCACAATGGGCACATGATCTTACTCTACTATCCTAGATTTCAACAATGAGAATGGTTTTTTAGGTAACAACATTGAATAAATATGTAGTATTGGTAGTTTGACAAAGAAAGAAAATGAATATAGAAAATGTGGTTACATTGACAGAAAGAATCATTTTATCTCTTTTGTGGATTTTTGAAGATAGTTTAAAGAAAAATATTACTCCCCAAAATATCTATGAAAAAACTAAATAAGTATTAGATAAAAATGATAATGAAATTAACATACAAATAATAGCTAAAATGATGAAAAATTTAATTAAATAATTAGTAGGAATTCACCTTTTTTTCGGATAGTTTTATGCATTCTTGATTCATTTCCTTATTGACATTATCTCAGTTGTATGCTTGAAGTCAAATCCCTCATGAGCATGAGATATTTTAAACAAACCACCCGAAATTGAACAAAAGAATCCAATTTTATAAGAAAACAATTATTATATGAGTAATATGGAAAAAAATAAATTAAACATAAATATGAAATAATACATTAATTTTATGGATAATGATTTTACTGTGAATTTTTTTTGACCTTAGAGATATAATATTGGTAATGAAAGAATGAGGATAAAAAATACAAATAGATCTCGCCAAATAATCAATCAATGAGTGAGGAGGATGAGGAGAAAATAAGATAAATTTGATTAAAGCTTTGGATCATCTGAGAGAAAGTAAATATATCATATTGGGTTAAAAAAATATTCATTTTGTACAATAAATAAATAAATACACATAATATATGCATTATAAAATGTGAATTCCTCCCATTTACGATTATTACATGGACAATAATAAGAGATTCCTAAGGTTTAACCAAAAGTTAATGTTAGAGAATGATCTATTTTTAGATGGAATAAACGAAAACATACATAGTGATTATTAAATGTGTGATGAAATAAATGAATTTATTTTTATAAAGTATTAATGAGTGGGTTATAATTTCAAATATGGCAATATTTTTATCAACTGCATGAAAAAAGGAAGGCTGAAATCAATGAATAAAATGTCATTAGTGATCAGAAAGTTTCAGTGAAAAATCAAAGGAGTAAGACTCTACAAAAAACTCATTTTATCAAGTAGGGACTAAATCATTTGGAGAGGCTGAAAATGATAATATTTGGATCAAATATATGCAAAGTATCTTGATCTGAATAATAACAACGTGACATTGAAAATATTTCCAATAATGAAAGACAAAAATGTTATCAGAACCAAGTGGGTGTTTAGTAATAAATTAATTGACTATGGAAAAGTGAATCAAAATAAAGAATGGATAGGGTGTTTTTAGTGTTTCTTTCATGGTTTCCAGATTAATTATTTTCAATATTTTGGGTTTTTTATTCACATTTTAATTTTGGAGAGATTTTGATCATTTATAGATTCTTTTTTCATCTAAAGACCACTCCTATTTTTGAAATAATTTTAATTATACATAGTATTTAGCTTAGTAGTACCCAATAGTTTTCCCATATCTAAACCTTAGAGATTTTATTAAAATTAACTCATTTGTGACTCATGGTTTTTTGAAACTGTAGTGTATTTTTTATTTACTTGAATCATGTAGAGAATTTTGTGATTCAAACATACATATTTTTTTAAACATTCCCTTGATATCATATTGATAACCATAATTTTCATCCTATGGATGTAATTCGAATAATGGCCTATATTAGAATTTAAAATTAGGAGGAACAGTAGGTCTATGCAATCCTTTCTCTCACTAGTAATGGTTTGGTTATTAATGGTAGCCCTGGTTATAGTTATAAAAAATGGATAATACTTTGTTTTGAATTCTATGACCATTAAAAACTAATTTGGAATTATTAGGGATACAAGAAGGTATATCAAAAGTGGGAAAATGGGAATTTTAATTCCAAAAAAATCCCATATGGTGACATTTCTCTATAAGGGAGTTTTTAATCTATTTAGTAGAGAATACAGTAGATTTATATTTACCATAAAAAGAAGTTGTGGTTTCTCTTATTGAAATGGTTATGCACTGAGAATACTAATCCAATTTATCCTATTCCATTTTTTTTAAAAATATGTTATAGTTCTTCCACTATTTTATCACAAATGTTCCCTCTAAAAGAATAATCCAAAAAAGGTTATTATTATGGTATTTTACTTTTATAAAATGTGTCTATATGAATTTTTAGACTATATTATTGATTTTTAAATTTCATAAGTGACCCTTAAATATATCCCAAGCCTCATGAAAAAGTTCACAGTAATCATAAATAAATCCATTAATTTTACACCATATTTCAGTGCTCATTATCCTAGGAAAAAATTTCATGAAAAAAATAATTATATAGTTTTCCCATGTGTTAGATATTTCATCAATAATATTTTGGAAATAACTTCTAGAATCACCTTTCAAATAGAAGGGGATAACCCTATATTTCAATTCCTCCTCACTCAACCTAATCAATGCCAATTGTTGCATGAAATAATATAAGAACCCAATGATGTCAGATATTTCATCATCCAAGTGATTTACAATGTAATATTCCAAACCAATTACAACACCGACCTCTATATGGATGAATTTTTCAAAGGTTGATGATTGTAAAGAGGTAGATAGCATGGAATATAGGTATTGGGATCCTATTATACCTCACAAAAACATGGCCCAACATTGGGTTTGATATATTTCATGTCATACAGTTCCAATCTTGTTCCAAGGAGAGCCACATGATATTAGGGAAGATGATAAATCAATATATCTAAAAAACATTGAATTTTGAGTTCTTTTATTATTGGATAGTGAAACTAGACTTGTTGGGATACATAGATGTGGGATGAGAAGGCTTAGTGGATAACCAAGGGAAATTAGAGATATAAAAAAATTTGGATTTTGTTTGAGTAATGGTTTCGTTCAACCATTGACTCGCTCGAGACTTGGATTCGAGCCTTGGAATTGTTTGAGCCTTGATTATAGACTAGATCCGAGCTTGCATTCCATAATGAGGAGTGCCAGAAGCAGGTGTCTTCTATAGAGAGATTTGAATATCACATACTATTTCATGATGGTTAGGGTTCTTAAAATAGACCATGACACTTTTATCAGAACTTCTATAAAAGCACTGATAAAGATACATTTTATCAGTTCTAGTTTAATAAACACCGATAAAATGAATCTTTATTTGTGTTTTTTTAGCACTGATAAATATAGTGATTTATCAGTGCTAAAAAAGAGATGATAAAATAAATCTTTATCAGTGCTAATGTTTTAGCACTGATAAATCTCTATTTTTATCTGTGCTAAAAAATCACTGATAAATACTAATAATAATTTTTAAAGAAAAAATAATACTTAAAAAAGTATAATTATTATATATAATTATAATAATTATAATAATACTTTTCATAAAAGAATAATTTTATCATTCATTGAATATATAATTATTTATTTATAATTATATAAGTACTTTTTTTCAAAAAATAATATTTATATCATTATATATATTTATATAATTATATATATATAAACATAGTAAATATATTCATTATTTAAATAAATTTATTATAAATTTATAATTATTTATTTATAAATACATAAATACTTTTTATATAAAATATTATCTATTTATTTATAATTATAAATATATAAAAATAGTAAATATACATTTATAAATAAATTTTTTATAAATATTTTTTTTACAAATGTATTTTTAACATTATTAATGAATATTTAATCCTAATTTTATTCATATTAAAAATGAGTAAAATTGATTAATTAAAAATGAGTATAATATTGAAAATTTGGATAAGTTTGATAAATATAAATCATTAAAAAATAGTTATATATTGAAAAAAAATATGAATACATAATGAAAATATCAAAACATAGTAAATAAATATATACAAAATAAATAATACAATTTGAATAAATTCCAAAAAAAAAATATTTGTGTGTATGCATATGTATATAATAATGTGTTAATTACATATATGTGAAATCAATATAATACATTTTATCTATGTTATAAATTAAAAAATCAAAGGATATTCAATTATGTCCATTATTTGATACAATTAGTCAGTATTTTTAATTCATATTAATTTTTTATTATAAACCATTATTCAATAAACATATTACTATTTAATGTAAAGCATAAATAATATTTTATATTTTATAAATCATATTAATATACATTAATATATATCTATATATTTAATATATACTATTTATTGTCATTATCAACACTTATCTAATTAATAAGATGTTTAATATTTTTCTCAATTTACTTATTTTTAAGTTTTATTTTTTTTAATTTTCATTTTTCGTATATCTATATATTTAATACATACTATTTATTAGTATTTATAATTTATATATATTATAATAAATTTATTCAATTTTATGAATAATTATTTAATTACTAAAATTTGTAATATTTTTTTAAAAAAATCATTTTTTATTTATTTAATTTTTTCATTTTATTTATCCGAACCTTTATGAGTGATAAAATTACTAATAAAGGATTAATTTATGGGCATTAAAAATATAGTGCTGATAAAGGGAACACTTTATCATTGCAAAAAATGAAGTGCTGATAAAGGGTATCCTTTATCAGTGCTAAAAATAAAGTGTTGATAGAGGTTACCCTTTTTTAGTGCTAAAAAAAGAACTGATAAAGTTTCCCTTTATTAGAGATAAAAAAGCACTAATAAAGGGTTAAATTTATCATCACTTTCTTTAGTGCTAATAAATAATCCATTTATCAGTTCTTTTTTACTAGTTCTGATAAATACAAACACTGTTAAAGGCCTATTTTGTAGTAGTTTTTAAGTACATTACCTTTTCTTTAGGTATATTCCTTAGGTTTTCACCAAAATCATTCCTAGGTTAGATTTATTACCAAAATAAGGATTATATGATAAGGGGAGTGAATTTGGAAAGTTATTTGGATAGGTTTAGGTTGAGAAAAATGTCTTGAGAGGTGTGATTAAGTGAGGGGAGTGAGTGCCCTTTTACAATTGAGGATGTGAGGTATTTTTGTAAATACCAAAAATTATTCACTTCTGGGAGGCCAATATTACCACACATGCCTCAAAAATAGGTCAATAATGTAGTATAGGGATTATTTGGTTGATAAAAATCTCCACCCAACAAAATAAACACATTTTTTATCATGTGATTCCTTAGTCTTTGTTTACACAATTTTACCCTTTTAGTTTTTTTACCACAGTAACTTATATCTTTTAATTTTACTAGGTAATTTACCCTTTAAGACTAAAATTAAAATGAGATTTATTAGATAATTTATACCTAATAATTATAAATGGTAAATATAATTTATTAAATAAAAATCCTATGTGTGTGTAAAATTAATTTTAATACAAACACATGTAATGTGAAAACCTCGTTTTAACCTTAATTTTGGTAATTAATTTTAACATTTTTCACAAGTAATTATATTCAATAATTAAGTTAACCTTATTATAATATATAAATTATTCTGATTCCAAATATAGAATCCATTTTTACAAAATAAATTCACATACGTTATAGAATTTAATTTAATATTAATCTTGAAAACGTGATGAGAAAGCAATTTTTTTAAAGAGAAAATTGTCAAAATTTTAAATGTTTTTATATAAAAATTCATTATGGAATTGATTAAAATGAAATTAAATGGATTAATTGATATAAAAATGAACTAATTTTACTTTAAAATATAATTTATCATTATAAATTATTTAAATGAAAATGCAGTTTGCAATTAAAATTCACTATTTTTAACTATTCGTAAAAAGTGTTACTTTTCAGAAAGATCCAAAAAATTGACCTTAATATTATTTTTATATTTTTATTTAAAAATTAGTTTTTATTTTATAAAATACATTTTCTTAAATTTCTAAAAATTAATTTTAAATTATGTACGCAAAGCACGACTAAACATTTATTAGAAAAAAAACAATTTTTCAAAAAATATTTATTTTTATGTTAACCAATTATTATTTTATTTCTAATCAATATATATACATATTTTTCATATTTTAGTTAGTAATATTACTACCATGAATTCAATGACTTGATATTATTATCAAATTAAATAATAATATTATAATAATATGCCACGTTTTCTTGAAACTCAGTGTTGCGTGCAACACAAGCTAAACTTAGTGTTGCATGTAATGTAAGCTAAAATCAATTTTGCGTGTAATAAAAGATGTTAAATAGATTTAATTTATTTTAAAAAAATATATCATAAAGTATTATGGTGTTAGATTTTATTCTATGTTTAGTGTTGTATGTCATACTCGAAATCTAATACAATGTTCTTATTTTAGAATTTCAGGGTGTTACACCAACCATGTGCCTAAACCGTGCAAAATGTACCTAAATTAAAATGGAAATTACTCAATTTCCCTATTTTCACCCAATTCATATGGATCACCCCTCCAACCTCTCCCACTTGATGCACACCAGCCTATTGGGGTCTCCCTTAAGTGACTCTCCTCTTCTCCTCCAAGTTTAGGGATTCTGTATGTGATTTTGGGAGATGCTTGTTAGAGTTTGGTTTCTTTCTCATCCTCCATATTGTCCTATTCTTTACATCTCTTTACTTCATTGAACATCATCTTAAGATTAACCCTATATGTGTTTTTGATTTTTATTTCTTATATCGTTGATTTCTTATAGTGTGGAATGTCTTTTTTAGGTATAGTTCTACCCGTATTCAAATATTTAGAACTTTGGTGCACGGTTCAAGGTATTTTTCCCCTCATATAGATCTTTAAATTTAAGATAATAATTAATTTATATTTAAATTAATGTTTTTGGTGTTTTTATATAATAGTAAATATATATAAGTATTATTTAAATGAAATTCAATTATTACATGAAATTCATATCAATTCAAGGATTTTAGAAATTGGAAGCTTAGAAAAAAATATCTTTCTTTAAATTACACTTTACTAGTGTTTGATAAATTGCTCCGTTTGATTTTATTTATGGATTTTAAAATATATTATAGGTTTTAGGCTTTATATTAATTTATATAACATTTTATTAGATTTTAAAAATGGGTGTTAAAATATATTAAATATTTTGGGATATTTTGTAAAGTTTTTCAGTTAGTTTTAAACTATTTTGGTAATTTTTAATTTTTAAAGGATAGTTATGCATCCCGATTGGAATTTTAGATTTTTTTTAACCATTATTGATTTTAAATATAAAGTCTATGGATTTTGGGTCGGAATTTTATTCTTAAAGTATTTGGGTGTGAGGTTTAAATATACTCATGAGGGATTATTAATTTTACATGATTATGGTGCTTATGAAATCACTTAGTGATACTGTATATTATTAATTATTGTCATTTTTATCATTAAAAACTCATAGGAACCCTATGTACTTTGGTAGGAGATACAAGTTAGGGATAGGATCCATTTACACTAGCTATTCTAGAGAATTATGTTGATTTCTATTGTCCAGTGATGTCTTAATAGTTTCTTTTCACTAATTTAGGGTATCTATAATTTGTGATGTTATTTTTAGGTTTCCAATATCCTTATTAACCATAATTAATTTCTCCCATGATGCTCATTTCAAATTACAAGTTATGTGACTTTCTATTGAAGTTTCTTTACATTATTCTACCCTTGATTTATAGCCTCTTTATACATTGTTGAACTTTAATTATCTTTAGTAAAATGGTTTTCTAATAGTATATTGAAAAATAAATACTTAAAAAGTGGTTTAAAATTTAATATTTCATTGGAATTTTAATAAATATGGATTTATCCTAGAAACATTTTCCAATTGATTATTTTATTTTAAGAAAAATAAATGGAAAAGTTTATAAAAAATCTCGATGTGTTATTGTATTTTAAAGTAATAAAAAATTTAATAAAACATATATTTTATTAATATAAATCAAACCAGTATGAATGGATATTTTATTTAAAGACAATGCATGAGTTTTAGTTTACTTGTTTGTCCTATTATAAATTTTTTCTCATTCCTATTAACATTTCGGGTTCTAGTCAGGTGTTGATTACTCTTGGAGAAAATATTTTTTATATTTTCATGGTGACTCATAGAGTCACATGGAGGTATTCTCATTGTTTTTTAATTTATATTTATTTATCACACTACCCAAGTAGGACTTTACTACTTTCAACTATAGTTATTGGTGGATTTAATTATATCTATGGAGGTCACATTAGGACTCAGAGATGGTTGTAGGTGAGGGATATTTGGGTGAGAAATGGATTTATTTGTTTAAATTATTTAAATTTATTTATATTTTCTCTCTACCTATCTGATTTGGAATGGACACATAAATTTAAAATTATTTATAGTGAAATATTATTTAATATTTTTCTGCCTTTTAAATATATTTTATAGGAAAAGTCATTCCAAAATCTTATATTTTACTCCTATGCTACTTTATATTAGGCTAGGGTGATTATTAATGCTCCATGGGTATGCCTCATGTTAGTTCATGAGACTAATGGATGGATGTACATGGCTAGTTTGTGACAAGATTTATAACTTTTGAGTCTTTTGATGTTTTCCTCATAACCACCAATTGAATGATACTATTTTATTTTAACTATAGGAATTATCACTCTATTTTCATGTGAAGAGTTTGGGTACAATATTTGGTGAATAATATCATCTTGAACTCCACCCATTCCATAGAGTGAACCATTTACTTTTGCATCATATTCATAACGAGGGTCCATTATTGGGCACCCTCACCTTCTATGTGATAGATCATTCTTATTGTCTGAGCACTAGATAATAGAAACAATTTTTTCCATTGTATTGATCCATTTTTCAAAATTGGAGGATTGGATGACCCACTAAATGATGGTGGATGTTGTCATATGAAAGTCTTGATATCCAATTGATCCTTTCTTGGTGTGTCTAGGAACTCAATATGGTTTAAGATATTTTTCATTACATGAGATAGTTTATTTATAATATATATATATATATATATATTTACTATATACCCCATACCATTTGATTTATCGAGGGTATAATCACCACATTTTCCATCACACCCATTGTTAACTCGGTTTACCCTAGTTCCAACCATTTACTAAAAAAATATGTTCATGTGAGTAATAGAAAATAATGTATTAAAAGAATAAGAGTAAAAAACATTATAAATTTGAATATTCTATCTTATGAATGTCTTAATCTAAGACACCATACTCTTAGACTAGGATAATTTTGGTTCATTCTATATAACTTTTGATTTAATATAGGTTATTTTAAGTTGGGTTCTCTTATACTTCTTAACAAAATATCTAAAATACCAAAACCTCTCTCTGATACAAACTGAGGTGAACCAAGATAAACACAAATATATTTTAGATCTAGTTCATAATTTAAAGTATATATCTCAAAAATAATCTTAAAGTCCCATAATACAAAGGTTTAATGTCTTTGTAGATAAGATATATAAAAATATTATTTCACATTTTAGATTTCAACATCTCCTATAAATATCATTACAAAAGACACCACTTTGAACAAAATCCCTTATATGATTACTTAGGGAAATAGGATAACAAAAGAAAGAGTGAGTAAAAAAATCACATTAATGGAAAATTTATCAAGAATTCATAATAAACTTGTGATAGAGCAAGGAAAAGAGATAAATATCTAACTAAAAGTAATATAGAATCATAATAGTTTTCTATAAAACATGATAGAGTGATGCATAACCTTAATATAACATGAAAAAACCATTTCATAAGAATTCAGAAACATGATATAGTTTTAAAGAGCCATGGATAATATCATAAGCATGTGGCTTGAAAACATGACATAATAATTACTATAATAATTCATAACATTGTGTAAAAATCTATCTATAACTAAGTCTGCACATAAATTTGCGAGGATATGAAAATTGTCCATGTTGGAGTGGGTTCCCTAGAACCAATATCTATGTAATTTATGATACTTGTATTCATATTATTGAATATTAATAATCACCCTATCACATCATGATTCTTCATTTATGTAAGATAGTATATGATAATGTCCTAAGAGTAATTGTCGCACTGAAAAGTCTAAATAGTTCCCTACTATGATGAGAAAATAGAAGTTACACAAAAGTATTCCTAAATATGAATTATATAGATGGATGATATCATTTAAGAGACACAAATGATATAGGATATTAGGGTTGGGGATATATATTATTTGATTCACCTTCTCATGGTGTACACCCTTGGTAATATCTAGTGTAGGATATTATAAGAATGAGACCCGTTAGTAGGAAATCCACATTTATACGTGTCATTGGATGTTACTATCTTTGGATGTGTGTATTTATCCATATACATTAATATTATTGTTAATTAATATTATAAGTCACGTACTTTGATGTATTGATGATAAACGTGATGACATATATTCACGGTGAGGTAGGATACATTGAGTGCATTGGGAGTAATATTGCGTTAATGAATAATGAGAGAAATTATTTTTTCCTTATATTATTTAATGGAAGTTGATATCTCATGAACTTTGATAGAAATTATATAGCCTAAATATATCCTGGTCCATGGTGTTCTATAAGCAAGTTTTATTTCTGGAAAATCAAAGAAGGAGACATTGAGAACATTAGTTGATGGAACCAACATGCAACCTGCTTGATTAGAGATATCATGAAAAAAGGATTATATTATATAGTAAGCATCTGTATGAGGTATTATGTCATTGAAACATTTACTTATTTCTATATGGGTTCCTTGGAATGTTCCTATATTCTAACATTGGACTTTATTTTTCTCCACCTAATGCCACTAAGAAAGAGGCCTAGGGGGTCACACACTAAGTGTATCTTGAATATGCGTTAAATAATATATATTATTATTTATCATTTAGAAGTTTAAATATATATTATTCCCACACAAGGTTTAAATTTTTTCATTTTTTCATGATCACATATATTCCATCACCAATTATTCAAGAGAATATTATGTGAGCATAATATTTAATAAATATTTATTTTCTATTTAGTGAATATAATATTTATTTATTTATTGATAAATAATTTAGTGATATTTATTTAATAAATAAATTGAAATTATCCAAGGACTGATAAATATTTTAGAGGAATGGAGGATTGAGTTTTTTGGTCTGCTGAGAAAATATATATATTGAATTTTAATTGAATAAATAATATTTAATTTTAATTGACAAGTTAAACACATGTAGATAAATAATAAAATTATTATTATTTTAGACATGAGGTTATATAAGTAATTAAGTAAATAATAAATGTAACTTGTGTAATTATTTATTTCTAACCCTAGTGATGTATAAATTCAATTATATTATTTTTCATGAGATCCAATTCATTTTCTTGTGAATAAAAAATCTGGAGAATCCTCTCGAAGCACTAGAGAGATCCCTTCTCCCAGAATGCTACTAAGAACGAAGAGTGATATTCCTCTGCATCCCACTCTCAAGTCAAGAGAAATTAAGGAGAACTATTTGGAAAGGTTTCTCATGAAAATCAAAGGAAAACAATACAATCGATAAGATCTACTATGATAACACCTGAATATTCCTACAATGGAGTATGAATATTTTTAGAACACGTGTGGATCACCGCTAGAGAAAATATGATCTTGATTCCTATAAAGAAATGAAAATTCAATGTAGATATGTTTTCTTATCAATCAAGAAAAGAAATAATTTTGTTAAGGTAATTCTTAATTGATTAAATTAATTATTAATTATATTTGATGATCCTCTCGTTGGTTCTAGTGTTTTATCCATTATCTATTTTCTTTAATTTAGTTCCATTGATGATGGCATTTATCATAATGTAGACCTCGTATTGATCATTAACCATGACAAAAATTTAAGTTGGGAATGAACCATAAAACATTTCTGCTGCACCTATAACCTACAAGTGTTATCAAAGGGGTCATATAATTATTTATCATTATCTAAAAGATCATTTACTAATTTATGAAATTGTCATTTAGTTTTCAATTCATGTTTAATCATTCTTTAATCTGAATTTTTAGATAAAAATATTTATATTTATTTAATCATAAATATAATAAAATTGATTAATTTTATGAATGAAATAAAGTCAAAGATATCATCTGGAGGTGCTGAGGAATCTGGACGAATAACACAAGAGTACATGTCATGTACCCAAAGGTATATGTCATGTACTAGTGTTTAATGCACCATGAATTAATTCAGAATTAATTTAAACTGTATGCATTGAATACATGTGGTTCATTTAATTATACACCAAGTGTTAACCCATGCATCCTGGTTCATGTTTATCCATAGTACATGATGGGTAGCCCATGTACACGATGTGTAGTCCTTTAGTCATAGATGGGTTGTGTATCTTCATACATGACCTACATGAATGGTGACCATGTAACTCAGATACCACATTGCGTATAGCTTATGTACACACCATGTACTCCAATATTTCCCATGGAATGATTTACCCACTAAGTCCCTAGGTGGGCGCCATATATATAAGGTGAGAAATATACACACCATCTATCTGTCTTTTACATACTGTGTACTTATACCAAACTATACATAATTAAAATTAATTTATCATATAATGTAAAACTTATCAACAAGTTCTTTCATGTATTCATTAAGTTGATAACACATTCCATGTGATGGGTTTTAATATATATATATATATATAAATATAAATGGTTAATTAATTTCTGTATAATTTTTGGATTTTTATATCATGTATAAGTCATATTGCAGTTATTACTCTATGTGTGTTTAAGCATTACACATGATAGAAAAATAATTTAATCTGTGTAATAATTAGGTTGATAGTTCACATAATAGAAGTATGTGATAATTTGTGTATTCTATATGTTTCAAGAGTAAACAGTATATGAGTATAATACATATTGGTTAGATTCAGACAAGTATTCACCATGTTTCCTCCCAGGTAAATTTATGTACATAGTTAACTTTAAATAAATTAATTTAATTTGTATAAATTATTATGGGTGTGAATATAAAGTAAATTAATATTATAATTAATATAAAAGAAATGATTAATCAAAGAGGTTAATTAATTTATTCAAACATGATTTATCTTAAATAAGAATGACTAAAATAACATTATAATTCTATTAAAATGCATAATTTGTTTCTTGTATATGGATGATCATGAGCATAAACCAGACCTTTGTATGTGATTGGTTTCATTTAATTTATTATTAAATTAAATCTTTGTATGTATTTCTATCTCTCCTCTTATTATATTAGGGCCGACATGCCCATGGTTTCTTTAATTCAAACTACTTCTCCTCACATATGTGGGAGTAAATGTCACATCCGTGATTTTATTATGAGGTATATATTTTTTTTATTTTTGTCTTGATTTTTTTTCATTTGGGTTCTCCATAAATTTTTGGTGAAAATTATGATTTTGGTCTTAACAGTAGGTGGTGAATGGTTGGTGCATGGTTTGGGGAAATAGTGCGCCCTTTCCTAGGAAACTGTAGGAAAAATGTTGATTTTTGGATAGTGGTGACTACACGGTTGGCACACAGTTTGGAAAACTGTGTGGGCTAACCATGTAGCATGTCCCTCTTGGATAGTGAGGAGTTCATGGTTTGAAAAAACCTTCAAAAAAAACCATGTGAATTTCCCAGGTCATTAAAAATTTAGAATTTAACTTTTTTCCTTATTCGATTTTAAAACTAATCACCTCCCATCAACCCCATTTGGAATTTTCAGCCTTTAAATCCTCATCCAAGAATTCTTAGACCTTTTAAACTTCAATAATTGGGTGTTTTGGTGTGATAACATCAAAGAATTAGAAATTAAGTCCTTTTCCTCTTGATTTCATTATCGTTCTATGGTTCTCCTCCCCTATTTCTTGAGTTCCAATTTTACAGTGGAATGTTTGACCTAAAGAGTGTTCTATCTTGTGTTTTTAGTGAAATATTAATATTTGTTGTTGGATCTTTCCTTTATAGGGTCTTGTGGTGGTATAATTGTGTTTTCACACATTTTTTTGGAATTTTCCAAGTGTGAGGTAGGTGGTTCCATTCTTGTACATTTTTATATGATTTTAATATTATTTATTCCTTGTTTAAATGTGATCTATGAATTATTTTTGTGGTGTGAAACATGATTTGGAAGGGTTTTGAAATGATTATGTGATGAAAGTTTGTTCTTGGAAATAAATTGGTTATATTTATTATGTTCTCCATTTTGGTGTTTCTTAAATATATTGTATGCCTCATGTGAAAGACACGAAATGTGTTTTTAAAGATATTTAAGGGTGAAAATGTGATGAAAGTGGGGTTTCCAAATGGAATTGGTTTTATTTCACATTGGATACTTTTTTTGCACCTTCAATTCATCTTTGAATTGTGAAGCATTTTATAAAAATGTTTTTGACATGAATACAATTTTAAAGGGGGATTTTCCCATGGAAATTATTGGATCACCTATGTTTTCCTTTTGTGGTATTTCTAAATGTATTTCATAAATTGTGCAAGTGGTGCGATCCTATATATTTTCCTATGCATGAGAACACTATTGGACTACTAGAACATTGGATGAGATCCTCTCTAGTGGCTCGTGCATGAGAATGTTGTTGGTAGTTGTGTTTGATGATTTTGATCATCGAGGTAAGATGCCCATAGGTTCCTACTTGTGCTAGTTACCTTTATTGATTTCGCTATGGTTCTCTATCTCTTATGACATGATGATTATGTGATATGGATCTATTTTTCACTATATAGTGAAACTTATGTATAATTTTATTTCAAGAAATATTTTTTTAAAAAAATTGTTTTCCTAAAAAGTGTTTATTAAGAAAGGTTTCCAAAAAATGTTCTCTTATAAATGTTTCATACATTATTATAGAAAGGTGCATGTTGATTTTTCTTCTAATGTTATAGTGTGCAATATTTTTCTTCTGGGTGGAATCCTACTTAGATTTGTATCACACCCTAAATGAGCCTTTGGTGTATGTTGACTTTGTTATGTATGACCCAGGTAAAGGAAAGATATATCATGGTGATGGTGGATTCAGTTTCTAGCATTAAACTTCTTAAAGGTGTTGGTGGTGGTGTCTTGAGGGTTATATCCCTAGTGTTTCATGGATGATTTTGGGATATTTTTGTGTTCCCATTCAATTTTGGTAATTTTGGTTTTGGTTAAAGTTTTAAATTTTGATTCTAAAAATTGTTTTACCTCATTTGGTTATGTTTATCGGTTATTATGATGTTTTTTATTTTTGGTTGTTCATGTGTATATAAAAGGGTTAAATTGTTCCCAAATCATATTTTTTATACCCAAGAACTAGTTTCTGGCCTGTGGGGATCTGGAACGCCCTTCGGGCCATGCCAGAAATTGGGTCAGGTGTCGATTTTGATGGTACTCTAGCTTGGTTTGTGAAAAAGTGGTATCAAATTAGTTCATGCTCTTTTGGGTCAAGTTATTGGGAGGAATATCCTAGATAGAACAGATGTTGGATTGTATGGGCCTAAGGTTTTACTTGTGAGTGTTTTTTTTGGCCAGCACACCTCATGATAGGTATTGAGTCTCCATGGGATGTTGGGATTGATTTTACTTCTCCTCTAGGTGACACATACAAGTTTTATACTTTATATGGACACTAGGTGAGGTTAAATTGGTTTGTTTGGTCATGTTATTTTGAGGGATTTGGTTATTTTAAGATTTATAAAAGTGTTGGTATTTACATTTATTTACGGAAAGTATCAAAGTGGTTGTTTTGATGGTTATTACTTGTGTTTGTTGCATATTGTAGTAAAATTACTCCTCAGATAATTCCTATGAAACCATGGGAAGAGGATGAAGATATCCCCCCCTCACCAATTGATCAAAGGATAGTGGAATCTTTGGTTTGTTATATCCATTCCTTGGTAAAAGGAGTGGTATTTGGTCCTTATTAGGTTAGAGAATCCAAAAACTAGGTATGAGAAATGAAAATGCTCAAGAGTTCCTCAAGAACAAATCTCCTTCTTTCTAAGGTAGCATGAAACCTTAGTAAGCAGTGGAGTGGATTGATAAGATAGAGAGGATGTTCGAGTTTCTTAATACTCCTAAGGCAGTCAGAGTATAATTTTATTCATTTATATTGGAAGGTCCCAGTCAAAAGTGGTGGGAATCAGTGGTTCCATCTAGAAATCATGAGCAGATGGGTAGGAAATACTTCAAGGTCGTTTTCAACAAGCAGTATTGTCCTGATATTTTGGCCTTCACCTGATATAGAGAGTTTATGGAGCATAAACAGGGAGACCTATGCATGATATAATATGCTAATCGCTTTGCAGATTTAGTCCAATATGCGCTCAATATTGTTTCTAATGAGAAGATTAAGGAAAGAAGTTTGAGATGGATTGTGTCTAGAAATCTAATCTCATGTTTTCTTTTTCAATATGAAAACCTATTATTTGGTGGTTGATCATTACATGATGGTATAAATTGATAATGGATGTAAGTATGGTTTCTATTGATTAGTATCAACAGTGGGAAGTGGAAGTTCATTTGAGATGAAGAGGAAGTGGTATGAGCAAGGGAAGAAGGGTGGTGGTAGCTCAGGACATCCTTCCAGGTTATATTCATCTGTGGCTTCCAACACTGGGTCATTTGTGTACCATTAGTGTGGGAAGGAAAGGAACACACAAACTACTTATTCTCCTCCACTTAGACCTTGTCACCAATGTAGATATATGGGGTACTTACAATGATTTTTCATAATAGAGGGACCATATCAGAATGGTGTAGAATCTGTGGCTTCAAAAGGGATGACCACCCAGTTAGAACTGTCTAGGATAGTGGGTTTTTAGTTTGGAGGTCATAGCAGAAGGGATGGATCATCATCTGGGCCGAGGCAGTTTAGGGCAGGGTTGTAGGTTAGTGGTTTCTCTCTATGTTAGGCTGAGATGAGGTTGCTCTATGTGGTGGATCGTGCGCCAATGGAATTGGATGCATATACTAATATAGTTTTAGGTATTGTTCATATTGAATCATCTTTAGTTGTTGTTTTGTTTCATATTTGTGCTTCATTTTCTTTTATTTCTTCCCCATTTTGATGTGTTAATGTTTCCAACCAAAATTATGCCATATGCGATGGATTTGGTAACACCACTTGATAAGAAGAAAGTGTAGTATTTTAGGTATCCTTGTGTGCTAACGATTTCAGGGGTCGAGTTGGAATGAGATCCTCTAGTTTTAGAGATATACCTCTTAGACACCATCCTTGGTAGGATTGGATGGTGTGTTTTCAAGCACACATCAATTGCTATTAATGATGAGTAAGTTTTGTGGAAACTAATGGAAGTAACTAGGTTTTCAAGGTGAATTAGATCATTGGTCAAGAAAAATTGGACCTCCATATCGAGATGTAGAGTTCACTATCGATTTGGAATTGATAACACAATTGATATCTCTTACCTTGTACTATATAACCCCCATAGAGTTTAGGGAATTAAATTTACAACTAGATGATTTGGAATCTGAAGGATTCATTCACCCCAGCATCTCACCTTGGGCTACCCTAGTTCTATTTAAAAAAAAGGATGATGGATCTCTCCGGTTTTAAATTGATTACTAGAAGATGAATAAGGTGAAGATCAAGAAAAAAACCCTTGCTCTATATTGATGACCATTTTGATCAGATTAAGGTGGAAATGTGGTTTTCTAAGATTGATTCTCATTTTGGGTATCATCAAGTTTGAGTGAGAGAGGAAAATGTTGTAAAAATAGACTTCTAAATAAAGTACAACCATTTTGAGTAATCAGTCATGCCTTTCGGGTAAAAAAATAATCCATCAGTATTCATGTAACTCATGAATATGGTGTTCTATTAGTATCTTGACACTTTTTTCATTGTATTTTTGGGTGTCATTATGGTCTAATTAGGGACTGAAGGTGAGTATGAGCAGCATTTGAGGATTGTGATAGGGACTCTTTAGGATCATCATCTATATGCTATGATTTTTAAGTGAAACTTCTATATTAGGGAAGTGAATTTTTTGGTCCATAAGATATTAAAACAAGATGTTTAGTTAAACCCTGAAAAGATTAGTGAAATGATGTCCTGGGAACAAAAGAAAAATATTTTTGAGATCAGAATCTTTTTGGGCTTGGTAGGGTATTAACGACAATTTATTTGATATTTTTCTCACCTGCTTTCGTCCATGATTTAACTTACCTAGAAAGTGGTAAAGTTTGAATGGAGACCAGTATTTTAGGCATCCTTTGAGGAGATTAAGTGGAGATTGACCACAACCCATGTTTTGATCATACCTGAATCTAGAATGGGATATGTGGTTTATTGTGATGCCTTAGGTATGGGTCTTGGATGTTTAATAATATAGGATGACCATGTGGTGGCATATGGTTCCTGCCAACTCCAACCACATGAAAATAACTACCAAACCCATGACCTAGAGTTATAAGTGGTTATTCATTCCTTAAAGATGTGGCACCATTATATTTTTAGGGAGGAGGTTTTACTTTATTTAGATAATAAGATTTATCCAAAATTTTCTCTCTAAAAGAACTAAATTTGAGGCAACTTCATTGGGGTGAGTACCTTTAGAGGTTTGATTTTGATTTCTATACCCCAGGAAAAGGTAATTTTTTGGTGGATTCTTTGAGTATGAAAGTTCCAATGAAAGTATTGAAAGAGTCCATTAATGAGTGAAATTTTATGGGTATCTTTTATTAGATTCACTTGGATACTAAGGAGTACAATGGAGGTGTGTTCTTGGCCAGTGTTCAGCTGACACCTTCCCTTTTATAATTTATTTATTGGGATAATATTGGGTATGAGTTGTTCGAATGTTATATGAAAATAATTAATGGTGGGGAGATTCTTTGTGATTGGTTGTTTTCTCCCAAGGGAGTTTTGTGCTCCAAGGGTTGTTTCATGGTGCTGTTGTCATTGAGGAAGGTGGTGATTCAAGATATACACTAGTCTTAGCATGCTATTCATCTTGGAACTAACAAGATGTAATTCAATGTACATTGGTAGTTATGGTGTCCGGGTATGAGGATAGATGTAAATGAATTCATATCACGATGTTATATGTCTTAGTAGGTTAAAGCATAGAACTAAACAACCTCGGGTTCACTTCAGCTACTACATATTCCTTCATGAAAGTGGGATTAGATCACCATAGATTTTATTCTTGGATTACCTCATACACCCAGGGGGAGGAATTATATTTGGGTAGTGATCGATCATCTTACCAAATAAGACTACTTCATTCCAATCAGGGATTCAACCATGGTGGATTAGTTGGGTGAGTTGTATATTCAGGAGGGTGTGAGGATTCACAGTTTTCCATCATAAATTGTTTCAGAGAGGGACCCCATTTCACCTCAATGTTTTAGGAAGGCCTTAATAAGTAGATGGAGTCATAGATCAAGTTGATTATGGAATACCATCCTCAAACAGATGGTCAGAAAGAGCATGTGAATCATATTTTGGAAGACATTCTCTAGGTATGTGTATTGAATTTTGGAGGTTTGTGGGATAACCATTTGGGATTGGTTGATTTCTTATATAAAAATAGTTACTAGTCCTCTATTTGAATGGCTATTTTTGAGGTTCTTTATGGTTGGCCATGTGGGTATCCTTTATGTTCTTCTGAGGTCGGCGAGACCTCATTGTTGGGATAGAGCCATGTGTAAGAAACTTCTGATAAAGTTAAGTTGACCGGGAAATAGTTGTTAATGGTATAGAGTCAGCATAAATCTTATTCCAATGAGAGGCACCGAGCTTTGGAGTTTTATGTAGGTGACCAGGTGTTTCTAAAAGAGGCACCCCACTTGGGTCATCATTGTTTGGGTAATCAAGGGAAGATAACACCGTGGTATGTAAAACCTATTTAGATTACTGAGCGGATCAGTAAGGGGGCATACATGTTAGCATTTTCTTCTTAGTTGATATCAAATCATGATGTGTTCTATGCCTCTTAGCTAAAAAATTACAACCCAAATCCATCTAATGTGTTGAATTGGGAGGAGTTCAAACTGGAACAAGATTTTTTAGTGTTTGAGTGGCCAATGTGGATTGTAAATTCTCTGGAGAAATTTCTTCTAGGTAATTCTATTGTGTTGGTCAGAGTTATTTGGATGCACGATAATGATTTTCATGAAACATGGGATCAGAAGTCTTAGGTTGAGAAGGAATATCCATTTTTGTTCACTGATCAAGCTTTGGAGTGACTTTTTAGGGATACACAGTTTTCACAGTGGGGAGAATTATCACATTCGTGATTTTATTTTGAGCTATATATTTTTTTCATTATGGTATTGCTTTTTTCCTTTGGTTTCTTGATGAGTTTTTGGTCAAAAATGGCGATTTTGGGCTTAACAGCAAGTGACGCACGATTGGCCCACAATTAGGGGAAATTGTGAACCCTTTATAAAGAAACTATATAGAAAATATTGATTTTGGATAGTGGTGACCACATGGTTGGAACACAGTTTGGAAAATCATGTGGGATATGCATGTGGCAAGTCCCTCTTAGACAATGAGGAGTACACGATTACCGTACGATTTAAAAAACCATGTGGGCTAACCATGCAACTTTCCAAAGTCATTAAAAAGTGAGAAATTACCTTTTTACCCTCTTCTATTTTAATCATAAATCACCTCCCATATTCCCCATTCATGATTTTCATCCATGGGAGCCTCCTCCAAGCATTCTTGGACCTATGTAACTCCAATAATTGGGTGTTTTTCATGTGATAACTTCAAGTAATCACCAAATAAATAATTTTACTCTTAATTTATCCCTCTTTATACAATTCTCCTGTCATATTTCTTGAGTTCTTATTTTATAGTAGGATGTTTGACCTAAAGAGGGTTTGATCGTGTTCTATTGGGGAAAATATTGATATTTGTTGTTGGATCTTTCCTTTATAGGGTCTCATGGTGGCGTGGTTGTGGGTTCACACCGATTTCTAGAAGTTTCCAAGTATAAGAGGGGTTTCCATGATTTTAAAATATTTTTTTTTGATTTTGATATTATTATTTTTTATTTAAATGTGATCTATGAATTGTTTGTGTGTTGAGAAACATGATTTTGAATGGTTTTTACACGAATATGTGATTTAAGTTGGTTCTTGGAAAGAAACTGGTTATATTTATTATGTGATCCATTGTAGCGCTTCTTAAATATATTCTATGCCTCATGTGAAAGGTGAAAAATGTGTTTTGAAAGAGATTTAAAGGATACAATGTGATGAAAGTGCGTTTTCCAAATGAAATGGGTTTTGTTTCATGTTGTCATATTTTTTTAAACCTTAAATGCATATTTGAATTATGAAGCATGTTATATAAATGGTTTTGTAATGAATACAATTTTGAAAGGGGGATTTCCCCATGTAAATGGTTGGATCCCCAATGTATTTTTTTTGTGGTGTTTCCAAATTGATTTCATAAATTGTAAAAGTGGTGTGAAATTTATTTCCAAATGGTTTTGGAATGTTTGTGAAATAGAATGTGGTTTTTTATGGAATGTGATGGGTTCCATGTGAGATTTTTATTGTTGGATCAATATGAAAATGTGAAATTTTGAAAATGTGAAAGTAGTGATTTCTTTTTATTTTTGTTATGATAGGCATGTGTATGTGAATGTGTTGATTTATGTGATATGTTGAATGTAATTTGAGAACAAAATGAATCTCGGGTATTTTAGTTGGGCGAACTATAACTAGTACGCTAGTTGATTTGGAAGTAACTGAGGCTCGAATTCATCTAGCTGGATTGATGATTACAACACTAACTAAACTTCTGATATGATCAGAGACATCTATAAATTTGTATGAGATCATCTCTAGTGGATCATGCATGATAATTTTTTTAGACCACTAGAACCTTTTATGAGATCCTCTCTAGTGTCTCATTCATGAGAACAATGTTGGTAGTTGAGTTAGATGATTTTGATCACCAAGGTAAAATATTCATCGGGTCTCGCTTGTGCTAGTTACCTATAGAAAATTTCCCATGGATCTATATCTATAATTACATTATGATTATGTTATATAGAGATAAATATCCATATATGGTTGATCTTTTTTATAATTTTATTTCAA
The DNA here is from genome assembly GCA_963277665.1 of Viscum album. NCBI lineage: Eukaryota > Viridiplantae > Streptophyta > Magnoliopsida > Santalales > Viscaceae > Viscum > Viscum album. Next base: position 182,553,510 of record OY728133.1, on the reverse strand, counting down.
GTAAGCAGATTTGTGAAAAAGTGTTTTTCCTGAAAAGGGTTTATTAATAAAGTTTTCCTAAAAATGTTTTCTTTTAAATTTTTCAATTATTCTTATGGAAAGGTGCATGTTTATGTGTCTTCTAATGTTATATCATGGAATATTTTCTTTTATGTGGAGTTATAAAAGGATTTGGATCATACCCTACATGCACCATTGGTGTATATATACTTTGTTATGTATGACCCATGTAAAGGCAAGATGTATCGTGGTGATGGTCGATCCATTTATATAATTACACTTCTTGCAGGTGTAGATGGTGGTGGCTTAAGGGTGTTTTCCTTCATGTTTCATGGAGGTTTTTGGGAAATTTTTGTGTTCCCATTATATTTTGGAACTTTTGGTTTTAGTTAAATTTGTAAACATTGAATATAAAAAATTTCATACCTCATTTGGTTATCTTTATCATTTATTGTGATATTTGTTATTATTTGTTGTTTATTTTTATATAGATGGGTAAAATTGTTCCCAAATCATATTTTTGATACCCTATAACTTGTTTACAGCCTATGGGGATCGTGAATGCCCTTCGGGTTATGCCATAGATTGGGTCAGGTGCCAGGTTGGATGGCACTCCATCTTGGTTTGTGACGGTAAAAGAATATGTAATGGATAGAGGTCATATGCTAGTGGAGGTGGTTCATGTTTGGAACCGAGGTGAAACCAATCCAAGAGAGTTGCATAAGTGAACAATTGGAAAGTTGTAACTTGAACTAGAAATGGTTCAAGTTATTTTACCCTAGGTCAATGTTTAGTTTATCATATTCTATATAAACTAGCGACTAATAAATACAATGAACATACTACTTTATTATTTTATTTCTATTAAGTTCCATGGTTATTTAATTATAATTTTCTTATCACAATCACATGAATTAATGAATTAAAAAGAATGCAATATAGAACTAAAATAACTTGTCTCATGCAACAATATCATCTAATACATGGTTAATTACTCAAGTAAATCTACTTAATATTAACAAGAATGTAGTTAAGATAATAACTAGAAATTTATGCAGAAAAGGTAAAATACCTCAGAGATGGAGGAGAAATAAAGGCTATTAATAACGATTCCGACTGTTCTTGCTTGACTAAAAAACCTTAGAATACTTAATCAATATTAATATGTGCAAGTCCATCAAATCATGAATCAAGATTCAAAGGAGACCAAACTAGATTCAGATCAGAGATTTCGTCATACCAGATCTAAGGGTATCTCATTTCTAGAGGTTCTACAAGGTTTTGATATAATAAAAAATTCCTTACATAAGCCTCACATTAAAAGGGTAGATGATAGATGTTTTTTAGTGACCACTGATAGAGATATTCTATAGAAAAGGTTATATCTATGAATTTTTTTCTTTCTTGGCCGGATCATGTAATCCAAAGGTGAAAAACCCTGGTCATTTTTTTGTTCTAAAATTACATATCTCCCACCTATGAGAATTCATGAACTGGAAATTAATCATGATCAGGAAGGAAAACTTTCACATCATCCTTGGATGTAAGGAATAATTAGGTAATTCCTGGAGATTTTGAAATATACATTTAAAGCCTAGCATCCTAAGGATATTAGATTGGGATATCAATTTCAACCCATTTTCTAAAAGGAATTCTTCAGCTCCACTTTGGATCAGACTTCATGGGTTGAATTGGGTTTACTATCATCCAAAAATAATGAATGATATCACTTCCTCTATTGGCATCCCTTTAAAATTGGATCAACACACACTATCTGGTGAATTGGGACTATATTATAGGATCCATGTTAAGGCTAATCTGGATTCTAAGCTTCCAAAAGTAATTAATTTTTATGATAATGGTCAAAAAATTGAGTTTAATGTCGAGTATGAGTATAAGCCCCCATTATGTAATGTCTGTAATATTATTGGGAATTCCATTACTAAATTGTAGCTTCATTCAAAATCAGTTAAATCCAACTCCCAATCCTTATTCTTGGAAAGAAGAGGATAAAAACAAAAAGGGTAAGGCTAAGGATATTGAAAACGGGTAACCCTAAAAAAATATGGAAGAACCTAAATGGGTTAAAAAACTCCCTCCCACAAATCATGTAATCAAGAACTCTTGGTCCATTCTTGTGGAAGCGGAAGAGAAAGGTATTAAAAAGGATAATTTGGTATCTAATCTAGACCAGGATATTCTAAACCTTATCACATCTTTTTTATATACTATCTCTGACAATGAACTAATTGCTAGCTATATTGACTCCCCTCTTGTAGTGACTTCTATTACAAAAAAATGATATCAAATAATACTATTTCTATGGATGCTGACTGCAAGAACTAGATTGTACATGACCCTATGGATTTTAATAACAACAACAATGACAAGTCATTGAATTATTCAATGAAGCATAAGGTTGGGACTATTTTTTTGGGTCTTATTCTTACCTCTCTATCATGGGATCTCCCTGATAATTGTAAAAACCTCATAGTTACTCAACACACATACTGTAGTTTTCCCAAACCTCTAGTCAGCTCCAATAATACCATTACAATTTCTCTTGAAATACATTTAGAGAATTTGGAAATCATTGAGAGCACTGACAATGCCTTGGCCACCTATAGTGACTCTACTCCTACTATCAGTATTATGAATTCCAAGGAATCCTCTCTTAAGAACATTGAGACACTGAATAACAGCAAATCCATTATCAATGCTTAGGCCACCCATTCTACTAAAACATTGAACTCTATAGAATTTGGTCAAACCAACAATGAACATATTACTCCTATGGTTCCTATAGAACAAAACTCTGGGAAGGACATTACTCAGGAGCCTAAATTCAGAAAATTGAGAAGAAATAATAAGTTTGGTTGAAAGAACCCCCCCTCAAATGAGAATATAAATGAATATATTCTTTTATAATTGTTAATGAGTGGAAAATAATGACACTTCCATATCTCTCTGAAGATTTATTTATGTTCATAAAACTAAATTCTTAGGAATTTCTAAACCCAAAAAAATGATATTCTCCTGGTATTTCTTGCCTTTAAAATAGAAGATACATTCTACTTAGAAATAATAATGTTTTTGGTAATATTTACACATTATGGGTATTCTATCATAACTCTATCATAGAGGCCTCGGTCTGCAATATAGATGATCAATTGATCACCTATGAAGATGTCAATTACAAAATCCATTTTTAATACTCTTTTGTTTATGCTAAGAAAAATTATCAGGAGAGAAGAAAGCTCTAGAAGAACATTGAATTTTTTAAATAAGGAATGAAAAAATCTAGGATTATTCATTGTGATTTCAATGCAATCTTGTGTCCTAGTGAAATATTGGGTGTTGTTCATCCCACTCTCTCCTCTAAGGAATTCAATTATTTCATATAACACAATAATCTGATTAAAATTAATATTTTTGGAGTGAAATACACATGGTATAGAAGGCATAACATACATATGATTTCCAGAAAACTTGATTAGGATTTTTCTATTGATCAAGACCTTGAGAAATGGGATTATATTTCAATCATTTATTTCCATAATATTAACTCTAATCATCATCCTATTTTTTTCATCCTTATAAATAGGACCTCCAAACCAAAGTTTTCTTTCCTCTTCAACAATTCTTGGTACTCTCACCCTGATTTTAGTAAGCTGGTTACTAATTTATGGCTTTCTAATCACGATGGAAATTATTTCTATTCTCTAATCATGATATTGAACCATTTAAAGTACAATATTAACAGTTTTTGTGAGGAAAATTTCAATAAATTAGAGAAAGGTATTGTTTCTATAGAAGAAATTCTCAACCAGATTAAAGGTGAGACCACTTGATCTAATTTTGAGGTGAATTTACAGCAATAAATTGATATATATGCTACGTTGAATGCACTACTTTTCATTAAATACAATATTCAAAAAGAGACCTTTAAATATAAATGGTTAAATAATGGGGATATAAACACCATGTTCTTTAATTCCCTCTAAAGAATCAAGATATTTTATAGACCTCTCACTCTCATGAGAGATGGTGTTAGAATTCTTGATGATGAGGATTCAGTTTCTGATCATATTCTCTCTTACTTGGAGAATCTTTTCAATGGTATTAATCTAAATAAGGAACTTTAGGAACACATTATCCCAACTATGGTCTGTGATGAGGATAATACTAGGCTCACCAGTATTCCGATTGACTTTGAGATATGTGAAGACATTTTCATCCTTAAACCTGAGAGTTCCCCAGGACTGGATACTTTCACTAATGCCTTATTTCAAACTTAATGGGATGTCATTCATTTGAATGTTTTCAGGTTGGTCTAATCCTTATTCTCTATAGGTATCCTACCCTATGGCCTTAATTCACAATTTCTCACCCTCATTCCCAAGGTTGAAAATACATATGAGATTCATCTCTTTAGACCCATTTCTCTCATCAAAAATAGCTATAAAATTATTACCAAGATCTTTTCCAAAATACTCACCACAATTTCTAATAAAATTGTCTCCTATAACCAATTTGGTTTCATAAGGTAAGGAACATTCATGATTGTATCAATACGACCTCAGAATGTATCAACCTCCTTAACAAATTCAGAAGAGGTGGATGTATTCCTCTTAATCTTGATATCAAAAAAGAAGTTGACACCATGGATAGGGGATTAATATTTAATGTGTTTCACTACATTATCTTCAATGAGATTTTTATGAAGTGGGTTAAATCTATTTTTGAGTCCTCTCATATTTCAATGCTTATTAATGGTCCTCCGAAAGGATATTTCAATTTATCAAATAGTTTCAAGAAATGTGACCCACTTTCTACCATCCTTTTCTCCACAACTGAAGATTACTTGAGTAAAATTGTCACTCATATGATAGATCAAAGATTAATCAATCCAATTCAGTCATCATGGTACTTGGAGTCTCCTACTAATCTGTTATATGAAGATGACATGATCCTTTTTGTGGAAGGTAATAAATGTAACCTGCATAATTTAAAAAGGAAGCTCATTAATTATGAAGAGGTTTTACAGAATTCCATAAATTGTCCCAAAGATTTAATTTATTTTGTAAAGAACATCACACCATCTAGGAGAGCTCAAATCTTATTGGTACTGGGAATTGAAGAAGGATATATTCTAATGAAATACCTTTTAGTTCCTCTCTTCTTGGGGTGACCTAAATCCAACCACTTTATAACAATTGTGAATAAAATCAAGAAGTATCTTTCATCATAGAAAGGGAAGTATCACTACATGGATGGTATAATTTTTTTGGTTAAACACAATATTGTTTCCAAATTGGTTTATTCCTTAATGATTTATAAATGGACTGCCTCTATTCTCACTCATCTAAACATCCACATCAAGAATATTGTATGGAGTGGTAGTATCCTTGAAATGAAATTTGTCATTATTTCTTGTAGTAAATGTTTCAAACCCATTGATAATGGAGGCATGGAAATCAAAATTATCAAATTGTTCAATGAGGATCATCATGCCACATTCACTTATAACCTTACCATAGAAAATCGATGGACCTCATATTTATCAGAGACCGATTAATCATCAATTTAAAAAAGATCCGCAATGATTATATGGGTTACCCTATTTATATGACCATCAAATCATCATCTACTAATATTATGTCTCATTACAGATAGATTACTTGCAGGGATTAATCTTTGAATTTATGTCTTGACAATTGGATGGGCTTCCCTTTCATTTCCACAGTTGATCTGTTGCATATCCCTATGGATATAGATGTCTCTATTTAGGATTTTTTAGAACTTCCCAACATGAAGATGTCTCAAAACCACACCAAAATCATCAATAAATATTCTTTTTCTCATACCAAGGATAATTTAATCTGGTAACTTTCCTAGAATGGAATTCATGATTCCAAATCATTTTATCATTACAATTTTGAATCTTACAATGAACTTTACCAGTTTAAATATTATGACAGGCCTTGGATCAGAACCTCCATACTAAACCTGATCTAGAGAATTTCCCACCATGAACTACCTACTGATGATTTCTACAAACTCGTGGCATTATCTGGTGTTCTAGATATAGGTTATTCAATCAACCCTGGGATTATACCGCACATTTATTCCTATCACGTGCCACAAATTTAGATCTCTATAATTCTATGAAGGATATATTAGAATTTTATCTCCCTGATAATCTTGATATCACTGGTCGGATTGAATACTGTACAATAGTAAATCCCATACCTCAACTCAAATACCTTCTCCTGGATGCTGCAGTAGAACTTGTACACATCATATGGATTGCTTGTAATGATTTCACACCTAGAAAGAAATTTTTCCACATTAAGTTAGATATCTCATGCCTTATATCTATAGCCAAGGAGGCCAATAATCTTCAGTCGAGTCATTTATTCAACACAATATAGGAATTCATGATCCTCTAGAAAATCAGAGTGCCTGGGAAATATAAGCAACAATGGGGTCTCCTCAAAGTTTTCTAAAAGGTCTCTTTACAAGGATGGATTAAAATCAATGTTTATAGAGCATAAAAAGGTAACTCGAGACTAGTAAGATGTGGTCATATTTATAGATACCACATCGGAAAAGTCCTTAGTTGTTTCTTTGGAACATGTGATACCTCTTCCTCTCTTGAGGATGAAATTCACATCATTATACATGTTGTCCACTTTTCTCGTCTTAAAGGCATGGAAAACCTTTAGTTGTAAAGCGACTCCACCACTATGGTTCAAGCTATTTGCAATAGAGTAATACACCTATCTTGTAATCTCACTGCTATATGGATGGATTCTATCACATTTCTCTTGAGTTCCAATTACATCATCACTCATGTGTACTAGGAAGATAACTCCACGGTGGATGGGATTTCCAAAAAGGTATCAAATGGGATCTCACTTGGTTAAATGATCTTCCATATTATCTGATACCTCTTCTTGAGAAAGATTTTAATAAAATACCTTCTTTTAGAATCATGTAATATTCCTTTATTTTAATAAATTTATCTTGTCAATTTGGCCAAGACACCCCTCTTTAAAAAATAAAAGGTAAAATCCCTCAATTATATATATTAATTCAGAATAGCCTTCCACTACTTTATTTAAAATTTAACCATAGTTCAAAGTGATTGACTAGCCAAATTTGGGGTAATTTTAATTATTGTGGAATTATAACATGATGTTTTTTGATGAATTAACTTAGTTCACATCAAGGCTTAACTGAAAAAGCATGACTTTATTTAACTAAGAGGTAAGGGTTGATGAAATCTAATTTATGGATTTTAGGATTGGGGAGTGCACTCAAGAGAACAAGGAACTATGAGTTAATGTAGCTAGAATTTGGAATTCCTAACTAAAACCATTCAAGTTTCTTGTAAAACAAAGGTTAGGTTAATGAGAAGGTGAATATATATCCTTTACACTAGAATGTACAAGAAATAGGATATTACGATGCCGATGGTGGGGTATATTGGGTTTATATATAATAGTGGGAGATTAATAAACACAATATTTATTTATTTGTCTAATTTTATCAAATAAAGTACTGAAATTATTTCCATCTTATTTGTAGAAAAAATAATAAAATGATATAAAACATATCACCATGATCTATACTTGATAATGTTAACCTTCTCACCATAAAAAATTATTAAGTGTGGGAAATGAACTTGTGCATTATCCTACACCTTGAAAAAAAATTATTTGTGCTGTAAGAACCTATTCATGATGCGATTGATAATAAGGATAGTGATGAATAGTTAAAACTCTATGAGAAACATTTGAATAATTCCTCAGATGTTAAATTTTTCATGCTATCATCCATAACCGTTGAGCTTTTGAAGCAATATAAGGACATGGAAGCATATAACATGATGTCACTCCTTTACAATCTCTATCATGAAAATGAAAGACAAGAGAGATATAAGATCTCCAATTCATTGTTTACAACTAATCTTGGAGAGTCTTTACTACGCAGGCCTAATTTAGTCAATCTTATTGGCTACATTGAGAGCTTAGACATATTTGGGATTAAATTCCCAGATTAGTTGTGCACAGATCTCAAACTTTAATCACAACCCAAGAACTTCTCCAGTATTATTGTTAATTATAAAATGAGAAATAATGAGAAGAGTATTTCATAACTTCTTACTCTGATTCACAAAGAGGATTAAAAAATTGGGAATGATAACTCTATGGTTATTATTATGAATAATAAAAGGAAGAACAGGGTGAAGGGGTCCAAGACTCATAAAAATTCTAAAGATCCCGAGCCCTGTTCTTAAAATAAGAGGAAGTTATAGAGGTAGGTAAAGGAAAACGAGACAATATGTTTTGCGTGTGATAAGAAAGGACACTAGAATAAGAACTTCACCAGAAGAAAGTGGAAGCTAAATGTTCATTCATTATCTAGTGAAATATTTTAATATCTATACATTGAGTATTAGATACATCTTTTGGTACTCACAATTGTATTCCAAATATTGGGGCCAAGTAGATTCTGAAAGATTTCTAGGGGAGAGGTGGATATATGAGATACCCTTGGTGAAAGGTTTTCTAATCTATCCATTTGTGACTAATTCCTTTCATTTCCAATATAAATGATACTAGTTTTTGTAACACCCCAAAAATTATAAAAGAGTAACTTTTTATTCGATAGCATGTACGACACACAACACACAATGTAGAAAGGAATATAACCTCTCGAGAATTTATGATATATTTAATATTTTAAATTAAATATATATTATATCTTCAAATTTACATGATACTAGGTTAGCATGCATTAAAAGAAACAAATACTTTCTTCGATAGCTTGTGTTACACACAAGACCAAGTCTTACTGAATACAACTAATATTATTTAATATAATAAGATATAACCTAGCTGTAAAATTAGTTTTTAAGAATAATATTAACTAAATTATAAAAACAAAAGGTTTACACAAATATAAAATGAGTTAGTTGGAAATAAATTTATTATAAATGAATATAAGAACCAATTTAATACAAAGTAAATGTTTTTATGATTGCAAAGGTGTTTTATCCAAATAAATTAAATTTATTAAAACTAGTGAATGATATTAATGAAATATATTTATTATATATTCAATAAATTTTTTTATATTCATAGACTATTTTTTATAAGAATAAGTTAAGAATAAATCCAATTTTATGCATAAAAATCAAATTATTCTAAAAGACAATTTTATAGCCTTTTAAAGGAGAACCTATTTTAAATCCAATTTTTTGAACTTTTATACAATTTATGTGTCAACATAAACTCCATTTTTGAATTTTTAATATAAAAATGATCTTAGGGTGATTTTTTGGTATTTTTCTATGAGGTTTCATTTTTCGATGAATAATGAAAATACTGAATTATAATTCAAAACTACTTTTTTGTCCAATTTATATATAAGGTTAAATAATAATTTTTATTATTTTTAAAGTTTAATTATAAAAATATAAATAAATAAATCCATTTATTTCATTGTAATTAATTTCAAATTGAAATTGGATATAAGAATATTTCATACTTTTGAACATTTTTACTTTAAAAATATGCTTTGTCGTCCTGTCCGTGGGATTAAGTTTAAATTAATTTATGCCACTTATGTAGTTTAAATTTATAAAAAATTATTCCATATTTGGAATAATCATATTTTTTAATTTATATTATGGTAAAATTATTTTTTGACCAAAAATACTAGTGAAGGTAATAAAAATTAATTACAATGATTAAGATAAAAATTAACTTAACAAAGGACTAAAACATAAACTTAAGTACCCAAATAATCTATAAAATTGTATGAAATACATTTTATGTATATATTTTTTCCATATAACCCCTTAGATATAATTTTTTTCATTATTAGAGCCACTAAACATGGGAAAAGTGGGGGTGAAATTTTCTTTTCAAAAATTTTCAAGAATGCCACTCCTCCACTATAAAAATAAACTCACCCCTCCCACTTATTGAAACCTCTCAAGCCATTTGTATCATAAAAAAATGGTCCAATTAATCTACCAAATTCCCTAAAATAATCATAGAATCTAAAATTTTGTCATAAAATCAACCAAGGAAATATTTTGGTTTAAACCAAAATGGGTTACCCGAATAAGAGGTAACCTTCTTCAACGATAAATTTTGTTTAATTTGACTCTAAAACCCTTAAATTATTTCATATAATGATTATAAAATAACCTAAATATCTTAAATATACTGATATTTTTTTAATTTAAGGTTTATACCTACACATACATACACTTTCATCAAATGGGTAACGATCTTACGATTTCTGTGTACAACGAACTACCACCTCACGAAACGATGTCGTTCATTTTTCCTTTACCACCTATCATGTTTGGGAATTATGATGAAAAACCTATTTATATATGATATATTTGATATTTATGTTGTCTTAATACTTTTATAATTTTTATATAACACATTATATAATTCTTTCTGATTTTTGTAAATATGATAACATCATTTGTGGACGTGTGGACTACCGCCTCCTCAAAGCAATGTGATTTGTTCACGTTATACATGGAATGTATAAAAAATGGTTTTAATAAATATATGTGAAATATATGGCATAATTATGATACCTAACGTATAATTTACATATATATATATATATACCATTTAATTTTTATTCTTTTAAATATGAAAAAATTGAGGTAACGTTCATACGTACGTATGGCCTACCGGCTATATGAATGGTGAATTTTATTTCCTATATTAAAATTTTATGGATTATTATAAATACATATAAAATGTATATATATGTTACTTACATAATTTTTTACATTCTGGATATGTTGAGATCATGATCTATGTTGCAGTAACAAAAATAACAAGTCAAAACATACTAAAAAACTAGTCAATTAAAACCTGAAATAGTGAAAATAATTAAAGATTATTGAAAAACGGGTAATAATATATTTAAATAAGATAATACATGGTATTATAAATATGATTATGGTTATTTTATAAGTTATTTATATTCTTAAAACCATTATACGATAAGATAAGGGTTGTTCACCCGAAAGGAAATGCAAGGTAAGGGATTTTCAACTCACTTTTTTACATATGTGAGATAAATGTCATATTCACCAATATATTATTTTGTGTGGTGTATATATTTCATATTTTGATATATTATATAGTTAATTATTTTATCTTCATGTTATTTTTAGTTTAAAGTTTATTTTTTTTCTTCTAATGGTATTTGAATTAAAAGTAACCAAGTGGTAACGAATTTTAGAACCTGATTCTTTTTTATTGGGTTATATTTCTTCCTCATTGTTGATAATATTAAAATATTATGTGTGTAGTAAATTTTTACTATATATTTTTTTATTAAAACTTTTTTATGTGGATTTACATTTGAAACACATAATCTATTCATTGATTGATTCCCACATCATCATTATGGTCTTTTCAAGGGTTTACTTAAAATTTTCATTTTGTTTAGGATTTTTTACACTTGAATTTAAATTAGAGAGAATTATTGGAAAATTAATTAATAAATACTTTAATTTTCTTATACTCTAGTAATTTATGAACTTTTTCAAGTAATAGTACCGTTTTTCAACACTTTGGTACTCAAAATGTTTTAGAATTTTTTTTAAGAAAACCCGACTTCATTTCTCTCTTTAGTCAGAGAACCTATTTTCTTCTAAAAACCTTATTTTATGAAAAGGTTAACAATTTTTTTTAAAAAACTTAAAGAATTATTTTTTAAATACATTTTTATTCAATTTTTATTTTATAAATGTTTTCAATGGAATCTTCTTGTCACTTTTTGAACAAGGCACTTTTCTAACCATTTTACCCTGAAAAAGGAATGTTCTTTTTACCTTATATGGCCTATACACATTTAACCATCAGTATTTATTCAAATATTCCTATGAATTTTTAAAAGTTTTATTTTTAAATAAAATATCTTTTTAAAAGTTATTTAAAAAAATGATTTTAAAAATGTTGTTTTAAATTAAATATGATATTTTTCTCAAGAATTTTTTAAAAAAATTGTTTTATAATATTTCCATTCATAAATGAAATAACCCTTTATTTTTACTCCAATTTAGATTTTTTTATTGATAATATCCTTATTCTTATTATGGATGAGTTTTTATTTATTTTACCAACAATAATATTGAAATTAACTTCCTTGATTAATTTTTGTAGTCCCCTTGAAATATTCATTTTCTTATGATCATTGAAAATTGAATTTCTCCTAATTATCCATATCATTTATCATGGATATGTTCATTGCCAAAAAAATATATTATTTATTTACATATAGAGTTTACTTTGAAAATTATTTGATTTACTGGGGAAAAAATGATAAATCTGCATCCTTTATTCATTATGGATAGTTGATAAGGAACATTGTTTTTGAATTAAATGAATTATTTTATAATTGAGAAATGATTTGGACATGCACGAAATGGGTTGGGGATTTTTAAAGTATTCTCCTAGATGTTTCGGTAGTTTCATGAGACAAAATCAGTTGGAAAAAAACTCTTCGAGTTTGTTTCCAAGCGGATTAGATGAGGTTTTCCCACATATTTAAACTATCTTGTGAAAGGTCTTGATAGTAGTATGCTAAAACTTCTTGTGAAAGGTCTTGGAGGTAATGGTATCATGTGCCTAGGAAACATGAAATCCAATAATTAATAATTTAATTCATTCAATATTCAGTTATTATTATCCATGAGATTTTTTCTTTGACATTATCTATGGATGCATTTCATTATCATTCCATTGATTAAATGACATGTGTTTCAATTATTTGCCTTACAATATTGATTATGCCTTATCTAGTTATTTTAATGGAATGTTTTTTCATTTATTTACCTTTTCCACATTGTTTACACACTTATTTCTTATTTTATTGATTACATTGAATGTGTCTTCAGTTATTACCTTTCCATATTGATTATTCTCATAGATTCATTATTTCATCCACTGTAATTGACCCTTAATAATCATTTGAGCTCACCATTACTTTTTCTATTTCCCTAGAAATCCAATAATTGTACTAAGAAATATATTAAAGGATATCGTATATAGAATAAAGTTATCCTAGAATGTTATTATCAGAAAAAATATTTTGTAATTAGTGTATTCGTTTGTAATAAAAGACTCATGTATGTATTTGGTTTGCAAAGACTACTAAAATATTTGATCCTTCAGGATTAGATTCCTTATAATCATGAAAATATAATGGTAGTAGACATCGGATCCGAGCATACTGGGGTCTAGTTGCTATAGTTTTGTAATATTATTATTATTTACCAACAATTACCAAGAACATAATTTCTGTTTCATACCTTGATGCAGATGAGTTAATATTCATGTTTGGAAATAAAATTTGTTTATTTTATAAATAAAACATATGTTATGGTATCACATTTTTAAATAATGGTATTTATGTATTGAATATTGAAAACCAAGTGTTGGAAATAGATAACAAATCATGTTATCATGTCTTGTAATGTCCCAACTCGGATGCCACATGCCAGTGCCCCGAGCCAGTCGCTCACATGACCTCAAGCATGCCTCCCCGTATTCTAGAGGCTACAAAATAGCAGTTAGGGTCTAATATCAATCATGGTTAGACTATAACATCTTTTTTATCAGAGTAATACACCAATGGAAATAATAAAAATAGTAAAAATACATTCTATAAATAGGATAATAGAAGTATCACAAGATGTTAAAAATTGAAAATACAATATCAAAACTAAACAATAGACATTCCATGCTAAATAAATGCCAAATGTTAAAATGAAACTTAAAAGTAAAGACACTAAAAAATCCTAATAATAATTCAAACCACGTCTGGTTTGCTGATCCTCAATCTATACCCAATAATACATCTAACACAGGGCCTTTTCCTTTATCCTATCCTACAAACATGAATTCTCTTTGGGTACCAATCTAGAAGCCTGAGTGGGGTGTGATTACAACTCGTTAGGACACTACCAACAGTGTTTAAAATAATATCTAGTTAATATGGTGTATGATGATGTATAAATAATAAATCACAACGCATAAATATAAATGGTTATCACATTATTAACTATTATTTATTTAACCACATAAACCCTTGGGTTCCCATGGACATCTGTATCTCAATACCTACTTTGGCCCATGCCACAGTCTGAACTATCTCCAATGGATATCATAAGTCTAAATGTCCATGTTACCATTCATCATCACAATTCACATCTGAATGTCCATGATACCATTTATAATCTTATAAGTGAATGACCATGTTACTATTCACCATTTCATAATTGAATGACCATGTTACCAATCATAATCTCATAATTGAATGACAATGTTACCATTATTGTTTTCATAAGTGAATGACCATGTTACCATTCACCATTTCATAATTGAATGACCATGTTACGATTCTTATTTTCCAAAGTGAAATGCCAGGTTACCATTCACCATTTCATAATTGAATGACCATGTTACCATTCATAATTTCATAATCCATGATCTAATGCCCATGTTACCATTCATCGTTTCATAATTGAATGACCATGTTACCATTCATATTTAATAATATATGGATGAATTTCTATATTACCATTCAACATTTAAAGTCACATATATCACAATGTTTTATTTATCACAAAATCCCATTAATTAATTCACCAAAAAATTAATTAAATATAATAATTAACTATTCACAATATTCCATTAATTAATTCAATAATTAATTAACCCCACTAATTTCATTAAATAATTCCACATATAATTATTCACATTCAATAACTTCAATCCTATTAATTAATTAAACAATTAATTAATCATATTAACTCTATTAATTAATTCAAAAAAATAATTAACCATCTCAATAGATTTCATAATCACAAAAATATCTAATAATTAATTCAGTAATTAATTATTCCAATTTAACTTTCTTAATACGAAAACAATTTATTCAACAATTAATTATTCAATTTTACAATCTCAATATCACATAGTTAATTACATAATTAACCATGTCAATTAAAATTCACACCATCACATAATTAATTCAAAAATTAATCATCTAATTCAAAATCTCAATATTTCATAATTAATTCAACAATTAATTATATAAATTTTATAATCTCGAATATCCCCAATTTTTCATCTCCCTTAATTAATTAATTCTCTAAATTAATTAATTAAATCATAAAATAAATTTCTAAACATCTAATATCAATTATAAAATTACCTACACATAATTTCAATCAAGACTTAAGTATTTGAATTATATACCACCTACCTTGATTCGTTGATGAGTGTTCACATAATGAAAATCCCCAATTTGAATGGAATAATGACGTACCGTGAGATCCATATATAAAACCTAAATCCATGATTGAATAAATAATGATCCCATAATTCTAGATCTATATCCACAATCCCTTGATATAGTTCCAACAATAGATCTATATCCAACCAAAAATAGGGAAGAAAAACCTTCAAAGGATGGAATTAGAATTTGATTAAGAAGGGAAAATACACAGGATTAGATCTTCTTATTAGGAGGGATAAAGATCTTAAATTTGACTTAGAGTCACAAATAACAGAGGTAAGAAAGAATATAAATCTATTTAGAGGGCTCCAAAATTGTGAATAAAATGTTAGGGTTGAATGGGGGATGATTTTGGATTAAATTTGGGCCTTAAGAAATTTTAAAATATTTTTTTTCATTAATTTAATTCCCCTATAATATTTACTGCTCGGGGGCACTATTTCCCCAAGAAACATGTATTTACCATGGACCTCTTTCATGAGGTAAAAAATTTCTCCTTTTAGGGTGCACATTTAATAAACCATGCTCTATCCAAGAAAAATCTATTTTTCTAGGGTTTCACGGTGTGCTGGGCTAGGTCACACAGTTGGGGAAAACTGTGCGCCAATTGTGCACTATCGTCTTTCTTCAAATTTTCTCAAATGTTTCACTCAAACACACCATAATGTAATAAAAAAAGAAAATTACTCAACACTAGGAAAAATAATACATATAAATGGGCCCAATACATCTCCTAAAAATGATGGGGTTTTATAATCTACCCACATTATAACAGCTCATCGCCGAGCTATACTCCCAAGCATCTCTAAGATTTCATGTTGAAAAGATTGGGCCACTGAGCCCTCATATTTTCTTCTCTCTCTCATGTTTCCTCCTACACAGGTCCATGTTTCAACAATACATAAAATATCAGCATGGTATTTCCCATCAACACTTTCTCACTCCGATCCAACACATGTATCTGATGCTCTATAAAGGGAACATCAATATCAATCTCAACATTAACCACATTGATCACAGGAGAAATGTCAGGTTGATACCTATATAGTTGTGACACAATAAAAACATCATGCATAGAACTGTACCTATGTGAAATATCCAAATGGTATTCCATTGTGCTGATTCTCTTCACAACCTCAAACGGTCCTATAAGCATGGGTGCCAACATTCTCTTTCTTCATATCGCACGGTGACCCAATCTAAGTGTCACCTAAAGGAATACATGACCACCCTCTATAAACTCCAGGGGTCATAAGTGTTTATTATCATATGAATTATTTCTAATCTGATCTATATCCATATGCTTATGAATAATTTGAACCTACTTTGATGTCTACTACTTAAGACTCGGTCCCAACAACTCTGACTCACCTACCTCCATCCACTATAGAGGTGTTATTCATGGACTACCATAAAGAACATAGCATGGTTCCATCTATATAGTTTCTTGATAACTATTGTTATAGGAGAACTCAACTAAGTCTATGTGATTCTACCAAGACCCACCAAAGTCTAGGAAACATGCCTATAGAATATACTCAAGTAACTAAATAGTGTGTTTTGACTTCCCATCTATCTATGGGTGGAATGTCGTACTCAACAAGACCTACATACCAAGTGCCTGCTAAAATACCTAAAATAATCATGAAGTAAAATGGGATTCATGGTTTGATAAAATAGTTTATGGCACCCTGTGTAGATGGACTATCTCATAAACATAAAAATCTCCCAGGTGGTCCATTGAGAAAGTTTCCCATATAGGCAAGAAATGTGCTACCTTTATTAGTCTATCCGCAACCACCTGTATTGCATCATTATTCCATAAAATCCTTGAAAGACCCAAAAAAAAGTCTATGGTAACATCATCCCACTTCTATTATGGAATGGTCAACGACAGCAACAAACCAACATGTCATTGATTCTTAGCCTTCACCTGCTAATAGGTGTTGCATCATTTCACGAACCTGCCATATCATTTTTCATGCATGACCACCAAAACTATCTATATAGGTGACGGTACATTTTAGTCACTCTTGGATGTACCTATCACTTCAAAGAATGAAACTAATGCATCATATCCTTCTGTATGCTCATAGGCAGAACAAATCAATTCCCACGTAGATGATCACATCCTCATCTATGGACCAAGTAGAAGGGGTCTCCCCAACTTTAAGGCTTACCCTTAAGGTCATGTACTCCAGATCCCCATAATTACTATACCTAATCTATCACAAAATCATATAATCCACTAAAACTTGTATAAGAGTCATATTCTCTGGACTCTTCAGAATAACAACATGCATTTCAACTAGTAAAGTCATCATCTTATACTAGACACTAGACTCCTGAACCGCCTGATTCTGTGTTTTACTTCTAAAAGTGTTAGCCATATTGTTTTAATTCCTAGCCATATATGCTATCTTAAAATCAAATGACTAAATACACTAAACCCATCTATGTTACTAGAGATTCAAATCTCATTAGGTGAATATATAATTTAAGATCTTGTGATCCTCGTAGATAGTAAACTTATCACCCAATATATAGTGCCTCCAACTCTTCAAAGAATAAATAACTAATGCCAAATCAATGTCATGGATAGGGTAGTTCCATTATGTGACCTCAATTACCAAGACCTTTACTCCACTACTCGGCCTCCCTACTTCAATAGTGTAACGTCCCTGTTCTGGAATCCACCTAGAGGTGCCCCGTACCCGGTTGGTCACATGGCCTCAAGCGCATTTCCCCGAACGCCAGAGGCTACCGATTAGCAGTGAGGTCCTTGGGTGTGATAGTGGGGAAAATATGCCCTCATTGGAAAAGTACATAGTGGAAGTACACAAAATCATACAATAGAAGAAGCAATAAATACCAAAAAACAGTAACAGTTGAAGACTGATAAAGGAAAAAACTGGATCAAAATATATAAATGATGCGTGATGAATATGTGTCTAGGAAAGAATCCAAACAAGTCACAATGATGAATACTGTACTAAACCCAAGTACAAAAGGGAAAAAAAATAAACAACTCCACAACATCACTAGACTCATCTTGGTCCCATTCTCTCCAGCTCTAAAGCAATGAAGAACCTGAAGTATAAGGGTGATTTCCATTATCTATACCTGCAACAATATAATCTTTTTGGTCCCAAAAACATGACCCAAACTGGGTGTGAGACAAAATCCCAGTAGGTAACCACCCGAAGATATGTGCCTAACAGTTAGTGAATATATGGCAGGTAAAAGTACAAAAATCAGTAAATAGGAGAGTACTCAATAGCAAAAAATCCACTCTTTCTAGCATATAATTTTGAAACAAGTAAGCAGCCACTCATGTAAGTAGAAAAAATAGGTAACCATCTGGTTAGTTCTCACAGCCTAACCCCTATGGTTCAACCTACCAGTACTAGAAACCCTCTAGGAGGAACACACAGTCTCACCCCTTTGGTTCAGCTAAATAATAGACTCTCTTGGGAAGCACTCACCATCAATTCCCCCTATAGTCTCGTATCATACTAAAGGTG
Organism: Viscum album; assembly: GCA_963277665.1. Taxonomy (NCBI): domain Eukaryota; kingdom Viridiplantae; phylum Streptophyta; class Magnoliopsida; order Santalales; family Viscaceae; genus Viscum; species Viscum album. The sequence goes on along the minus strand of OY728133.1, from coordinate 182,534,629 downwards.
CTCTGGGGAAGCACCCAATGTCTCATTCCCCCAGTGGCCCACGTTGAGGAACTATATGAACTCTAAGGAAGAACTCAACGTCAATTCCCCATGTGGTCTCACATCGTATTATAAAGACACTCTAGAGAATCCCTTACGTCCATTCTCCCTATGGTCTACTACACTAGGTTCCCACAACCCTGTGTAAATTCAGCAAGTATCGCATCATGTAACAGACAAAGTGAACCTCAAGAACTACTTGTCTAGAAGTCTACAACATAACAACATTTCAGAAAAAGAACACTCCATCCTACAATACTAGGCATGGAAACTGGAAAAATCCTAATATGCAAAACTAGAGAAAACGGTATAAACAGGAAAATCATGCATGGAAAACATCCAAAGAACAGTGAATTACCCTATTCACAAACAATAACCTCTACTCAAGCATATAAGCGAAGTAGGCAAACAACAATGGAAAAACAGGAAACACACAACACTATGTTCAAGGGTATTGGTGGAATTTGCACAAAATACTCAAAGACTTTCTACAGAAAGGCACAAACCACCTACCTTGATGTTAGGAGATCAATATACTTGAACCACGAGGCTTGAATCTCCTTAGAACATAGTAGATATTAGAAAACAGATAAAATTTTCAACCTAAAACAACTTTTAAAAGAGGAGAAATTGGAAAACGATGATCTAGAAGAAGGAAGAGCTTACTGCTGCGGTTCCAAAAAAAATTGACGGTTGTTAATTTAGAGAAAAGACGGAGGGTCAGGGGATCAGAGAAGATTTGTGGCCATACAGACTCTCTTAGATGAAGAACACCTAGAAGAATATGGTTCTGTCTATCAGATGCGACCCTAGTGCATTTAATGAAAAAAAGAAAATACAAGGCATGTACTTTTGGAGTACACGGCGTGTACTTACTATTTCCATACTCCGATTTAAGAGGCATCCACGTCACCCCACATGACCGTGTGTGTGGCCCTTACACGTCCAGCACACAGTCTCATGCGGCAATGAAGTACATGATGTTTACTCATAAAGTACATGACGTGTACTTCAAATATTTCCAAAAACTCCCATTTTCTCAAAAACTACAGAAAAAGGAAAAACATACCCGAAAAAAGGTCCAGGTTCTTAAAAACTTCTCCCCTTGAAGAAATTCATCCCCGTATTTCCCTAGTAAGGCGTAGAAGAAGAAACCCCGAACAGCTCCAGCCACTGCGATCATACATCAACCTCCATCTCCTAAGTCTCATCCTATACTCACCCATGATGCCATAGCACCCATACCAAAGGAATAGACTGGCCACATAGTACTTCTGCACTACGATCAAAAATCCTGATAGGATGCTCCTCGAATGATGCATCCTGCTCCAGCTAAACCTCCTCGGGTTGAAAAACATGAGACAGGTCTGAGAAATAGCATTGAAGCTGAGAAACATGGAAGACGTCATGCATAGCCTGATACCTATGAGGTAACTGTGCTATAGCCATCCTCTTCTGAATCAACTATATCTACTCTGTGTTCTCCTGGACAAGATGAGGTCCCATCAAAGCTGCCTCTCTTACCTCCAGCCAATATAAGGGTGATCGACATGGACTACCATACAATGCCTTGTAAGGTGCCATCTAAATAGTTTCTTGAAAACTATTATTGTAGGAAAACTCAACAAGAGGGATATGCTTCTCCCAAGAACCTACAAAGTCCAGAATGCATGTTCGGAGCATATCCTTAAGCACCTGAATTGTACGCTCAGACTATCCATCTGTCTGGGGATGGTAAGCTGTACTCAAAAGTACCTGTGTACCCAAAGCCTTCTGAAGCCCCTTCCAGACCCGAGAAGTAAAACGTACATCCCTGTCTGAAATAATGGAGTGTGGAACTCCATGAAGATGTATAATCTCTCAGATGTACAATCATCCCAGCTCACCAACACTAAAGGTCTCCTTGATCAGTAAGAAGTGAGAAACCTTCGTAAGACTATCAATGACAACCCAAAATGCATCATTCCCCCGGGGAGACCTCGACAAACCTATCACAAAATCCATCGTGACTTCGTTCCACTTCCACTCGGGAATGGGTGACTACTGCAAAAGCCCTACTGGTTTCTGATGCTCCGCCTTCACTTGCTGACACACGGAACACCTCATGACAAAACCCACAACATCCCTCTTCATACCTGGCCACCAATACTGGTAGTGTAGATCATAATACATCTTGGTGATGCCATGATGAACTGCCCAAACTGAGGAATGAAAATCCCACATCATCTCATCGCGTATGTCTGCTGGTACCCACACACGTCCCTGGAAATGCAAGATCTCATCATCACCTACTATCCATCCAGGAAGAGGTTATTATCCTAACATGCTCTCCCATAGGACTGGGCCTTCATAATCTGATAGCTACCTCATTCAAACTCAATAAAGAAAAGTAGAGGTAACAGCTAAAAAATATAGAAAAGTCTGTCCCTATCTTTTGTACACCTCCAAATGCATCTCAGAGAACAGAGACATAAGCTGACACTCACTACTAGCCTCATGAACTACCTGTATCTGATTCCTTCTGCTCAACACATCATCCATTGTGTTTCCCTTTCCCGGTGTATAGGCAATCTCAAAGTAAAAGGACTGAAGATACTCGACCCACCTGCGCTGTCTCAGATTCAGATCATTCTGAGTGAAGATGTACTTGAGAATTTTGTGGTTAGTGAAAACCAAAAAATTCACTCCCAGAAGATAATGTCTCCAACATTGTAAGACATGAACAACAATTGCCAACTCCAGAACGTGCTTCAGGTATCTCTTATCATGTGGCCTCAACTTCCGAGACCTGTATGCAACGACTCCATCTCCCTACATAAGCACAACTCCTAGCCCGATACCCGAAGCATCACAGTAGACAGTGTAGCTCTTTCCTGGATATGGCAAGACTAGTATCAGTGCTGAAGTCAACCTCCCTTTCAGCTCCTAAAAGGATGACTCACAAGAATCTGACCATAAGAACTTCACACCCTTCTTAGTCAGACCTGTCAGCGGTGATGCTAAGCATGAAAAGTTCTGTATGAAGCGTCTGTAGTCTCCATCCAGCCCTAGAAAAATCCGTACCTCGAAGACGTTTTTCGGATTCTCCCAGGATACTACTGGTCTCACTTTCTCTGGGTCGACTAATAATCCTGTCTCTTAGATAATATGACCCAAGAAGTGAATCTGATCCATCCAAGAGTGGCATTTTGAGAGATTAGAATATAAATGATGCTCTCTTGGTGGACTCAGAATGATATCAAGATGGGTAGCATGGTCGTGTCGATTGTGAGAGTACACCAAGATATCGTCCACGAAGACCACCATGAACGAATCCAAATATGGATGGAACACTCAGTTCATCAGTGCCATGAAAACTTATGGCGCGTTCATGAGGCCTAACGACATAACCATATACTCGTATAGACCATACATTCTACTGAAAGCTGTGAGAGGTATATCAGATGGTATAATATACAACTGATAATAATCAGACTTCAAATCGATCTTCGAGAACACCTGACCTCCTCAAATCTGATAAAAAAGGTCATAAATTCTAGGAAAAAGATATTAGTTCTTGACCATCAACTGGTTTAGCTTCCGATAATCCACACAAAGCCTAAGGGTGCCATCTTCCTTCTTCACAAATAGGACAAGGAAGCCCCAAGGAGAAGTACTGGGTCAGATGAAACCCTTTGCCTGAAACTCCTCCAAATGCTTCTTGAGCTCCTGTAACTCAGGTGTATCCATCCTATAAGGATGAATGGACACTGGTGACACTCCTGGAATGAGATTAATAGAAAATTCCACCTCATGATCTAGTGGAAAACCTGAAGAGTCCTATGGAAAGAAATCTATGAAACGATCCACCACTAGAGGAAAGTCTTACTGCGAAGTCCCCTGGTCATCTAGATACAGATTGAAAATATGGGATGTAACTCCACCTAGCCCATGATGCTCGGGTCCTTCTCTACTCGCCTGGACATCCCACTCGCCTCGATGAAGAAAATATCCACCCTCTGGTGATATGAAACTCACCCTGCGGCGATAACAGTCGACGACTACCTTGAACGGAATTAGATAGTCCATTCCGAGAATGAAATAATAGCCTATCATCTCTAGAACATAAAGATCCCAAAGGAAGCGACACCCAACCACCTCTAGAGGGCACTCCTTGCACTAACGTACACTAGACATCTTAGTCCCCAATGGTATGTCTAGAGTCAAAGTATTGGTAGAGGAAAAGATACAGAGCCCAAGGCTCTCCACAACAGAAATAGAGATAAAGCTATGGGAATCCCCAATATCAAAAAGTGCAGAAGATAAAACTGAGGCTACTAAGATCGTACCTCAAACTGTAGAGGGTCTCAGATCCTGCTCCTGCTGGGTCTGCTCCACTACAAAAGCCTGACCTATACCATGACCCTGTGACCCTGCCTAACCGCTCTGAGATGATCCACCCTGCTGTCGTTGAAAGACCGGTGACAGATCACCACGACCTCAACCTCCACCTCAGCTTGAATAGCCAGAAGAACTCCAGTTCCCAAAAAGGTGAGAAATTGGTGGTGCTGCTCCTGAACGAGGATTAATGGATGAACCCCTGTCACTAGCTGCTGCTGAGAAAACCTGAAAGAATCACTGAAGGTGACCCATCTTACCGAAAGATCTACACTCCACTAGGTCTCTCTGGCACTACGGCCTCGTATGCCCAACCCTTACACACTGGTAGAATACCACCTGACTACATGAAGATGTGTCTCACTACCTCAGATCACCGCATGTAGAATCCCTATGGCGCTTCCTACTGTCAGCTGGTGAAGCAATAACTCTGGAAGTGGAACCTCCCTAGCTCTCATATCTAGAATCTCTCAGATTTCACTCCGCAATTAGTGCCTGGTTAATGATGGAAGCAATGGAAGTCATCCTGAATATATTCACCAGTGAGCAGATCTCCTGTCTAAGACCATCCTCAAACTTCCTTGGCAAGAAAAATCCATATTCACCCTGGAGGGGTTTGAAATGATGAAGCTCGATGAAACGAGAGGAATACTCTATGACAGAAAGAGTACCCTACTCCAGACTCATAAAATCTCAGGCTTGGTCAGCCCTCAGGGTCTCCAGATATATGTAGTCATAAAAGAAGCACTGAAACTCCTCCTACGCCATAACCTACTAATGAACCTCCTGTGAGATCACATCCCACCACCTCTTGGAGGAGTCTCGTAGCATGTAGGTAGAAAGATTGAACCGACTCTCTAGATGCGTCTTCAGATGCTCAAAGATTGTCATCATGGATTCTTTCCATGACTCTGTAGCCTGAGGTCCTCCTTCCCCTGAGAAGGTGGGAGGATGCTGCTACTGGAAAACCCGCATCAAGTCCGCCATAGTCGAGGTAGGAGGCGGAGCTCCGTGGAAGGTCTGCATCATCCTCAAAAAGACTTCCCTAAACTGCGCATCAGCGCCTGCAACCTGTATCACTTCTGGTGCCAAGGCTGGCACAATAGGAGGATCTGCGGGAAGTCCCTAATCATCCATATCCGGTGTCTAATCACCGCCTGGCAGCTGGCGTGCAACCGAAGGACATCTCGGTGCCATGACTCTGCAAGGTCAAATGCACACCTTAGATCAACATTATCAAGGACTGAAAACTAGGAGCGTAATAAGGTAACAAGATAAAGAAGGCATTCAAAATTTACAAAGCATGACTACATAGCGTCTATAAAGACTACACGGTGTGTTCCCTTAAGTCATTTACATGGGAATGTACTTTTTCCAAAACTGGTTGTGTAACACCCCAAACACACGGCGTGTTATCCGAACACATGGAGTGTACTTGAATCCTCTTCCCTGCCCGAGTCCTTCTACACGGTCTATCCACACGGTTCTCTTAAGACAAAACTACACAGTGTGTTCAAGGCAGACACGACATGTACTAGACATGCCTTACCTGGCCCATGTTGTTAGCGACACGTCCTGACACATGACTGACACTACACGGCGTGTTCCAGATGGACACTACGTGTACAAGAAAGCTAACACCAAACCATGTTGTTAGTTACACGGCCGGCTCCACGGTTAACTACACACAACGTGTTCCACGGGAACACTGCGTGCACTTAAAGGAATTCCCCGACCCGTGTTGTTCGTGACACAGCCGGGTACCCAGGTCATACAACACGATATGTAGAATTCAGACACAACATGTATGTGAAAAGAGTACATGACCTGTGTTGTTCGTGACATGGTCGGGGTACCTATTTCAGACTACACGGTGTGCTAAATTAGTACACTGCGTGTTCCTACATGAATTTTCACAACCCCGGGTCCCTTCCCTCACAGTCAGTGACACATCTATAGACTACATGATGTGTAACCATAAAGTACACGCTGTGTATTCTGTGTTTTTCTAGACAACAGCCTCAGAAACTGCTCTGGAGCCTAGAAAACATAGAAAACCAATGTTACGGTGCCAAATTCTGATCTGTGAGGGCCCATACTCCCCGTGAATAAAATCTTAGAATCTTATACAAGTCATAACAAGGCAACAAGAAATGGTCCACCAAATTCCGGTCCATGAGTTCCCATAACACCTCAAGAACCAAAGTTTGGTGTCCATATAAGCAAATCACTATACAAACAAATTCCCTATCAACTAAAAGGGATTCTATCAAATCATCTATCAGAACAACATGCATGATCTACACAACATCTATAACAACAACATGTGATCGCTAATGCATCCTAGATGGCATGGAAAGAATGCATGGAATGTGATTTCTAACAAGTGCCTATATGATGCATGAGATGGCATACCCTTATCTCACCAGGATGCGATAGAAATAGAACCACGATAACAACAACGGTAATATCACAAAGAATATGAATCACCCAATGGCGAAATCAAATCAATTGTAAAATTGCAAACCAGTAAAATTACAATAAATGAGGTAGTATGGCTTTTACCAGTACACGGGTTAGCTACTCCCAGGAACAACTTATTACCAAGTACCTATTCCATCCTATCCCTATCTATAGGCTCCAAACATTAAGTCAAGAGAAAATAAACCCTTTGATACCACTTTATAACATCCCAGTTCTGGAAGCCACCTAGAGGCGCCCCGTACCCGGTTGGTCACATGGCCTCAAGCGCATTTCCCTGAACGCCAGAGGCTGCCGACTAGTAGCGAGGGCCTTGGGTGTGATAGTGGGGAAACTATGCCCTCATTGGCAGAGTACACATAATAATTACACAAAAACATACAATAGCGAAAGCAGTAAATACCAAACAATAGTAACAGTGGAAGGCTGATAAAGGAAACCACTGGAGCAAAATATATAAATGATGCGTGATGAATATGTGTCTAGGAAAGCAGCCAAACAAGTCACAATGATGAATAAAATACTAAACCCAATTAGAAAAGGAAAACAGATAAACAACTCCTCAGCATCGCAAGCCTCATCTTGGTCCCATGCTTTATAATTCCAATGCAATCAAGAACCTGAAGTAGAAGGGCGCTTGCCCTTATATATACATGCAACAATATAATCTGTTTGGGCCCAAAAGCATGACCCAAATAGGGTGTGAGACAAAATTCCAGTAGGCAACCACCCGAAGATCTGTGCCTAAGAGTCAGTGAATATATGGCAGGTAAAAGTACAGAAAGAAGTAAACAGGAGAGTACACAGCAGCAAACAATCCACACTTTCTAGCATATAATTTACAAACAGGTAATCCGCCACTCATGCAAGTAGAACAAATAGGTAACCCACTGGGTAGTTCTCATAGCCTAACCCCTATGGTTCAACCCACTAGTACTAGAAACCCTCTGGGAGGCACACACAGTCTCACCCCTCTAGTTCAGATAATGAATAGACTCTCTGGGGAAGCACTCACCGTCAATTCCCCCTATAGTCTCGTATCGTACTAAAGGCTCTCTGGGGAAGCACTCAACATCTCATTCCCCCTGTGGCCTGCGTCAAGGAACTATAGACACTCTGAGGAAGCACTCAACGTCAATTCCCCATGTGGTATCGCATCGTATTATAAAGACACTCTGGAGAATCCCTTACATACATTCTATCTATGGTCTACTATACTAGGTTCCCATAGCCCTGTGTAAAGTCAGAAAGTATCGCATCGCATAACGGCCAGAGTGAACCTCTAGAAATACTTGGCTAGCGGTTTACAACATAACAACATGTCAAAAGAAAGAACACTCCATCTTATAATACTAGGCATGGAAACTGATAAAAGCCTAACAGGAAAAATGAGACCAAACAGTCATAAACCGGAAAATCATGAATGGAAAACATCCAAAACATAGTGAATTTTCCTATTCACAAACAATAACCTCTACTCAAGCATAAAAGTGAAGCAGGAAAACAACAAGGGAAAAACAAAAAACATGCAATACCCCGTTCAAGGGTATTGGTGGAATTTTCACAAAATAATCAAAGACTTTCTACAGAAAGGCACAAACCACCTAACTTGATGTTAGGAGATCAATATAATTAAACAAAGTGGCTTGAATCTCCTTAGAACGTTTTATATCTATGAAAACATATAAAACGTTCAATCCAAGATAACTTGAAAAAGAGGAGGAATTGAAAAACGTTGCTCTAGAAGAAGGAATATCTTACCTCTGTGGTTCCAACTCAATCGACGATGGTCGATTCGGAGAACAAATGGAGGATCTGGGGCTCAGAGAAGATCTGTGGCCATACAGACTCTCTCAGACGAAGAACACCTAGAAGAAGATGGTTCTGTCTGTCAGACGAGACCCCGGTGCGTTTAATGAAAAATAAAATAAAATACACAACGTGTACTTTTTGAGTACATGGTGTGTACTTACTGTTTCCGTACTCCACTTTAGGCGGCCTCCACGTCAGCCCACACGACCGTGTGTGTGGCTCTTACATGGCCAGCATGCGGCCTCGTACGGAAATGAAGTACACAGAGTGTACTTCAAAAATTTCTAGAAACTCCTCTTTTCTAAAAAACTCCAAAAAAGGAAAAACATACCTGAAAAGAAGGTCCAAGTTCTTACAAATAGTTCTCTAAGCCCTATTCCAGAAGTTTCAAAATATAATATATACATCTCACCCGAATCATGTACGACCAAGATCAGTGTTAATGTCAAGAAATTATTTATCTCCTAGAAATCATTCTCTCAGGATCCAGAACAGCTAAAATTTATCCCCTTTTTGGCCATGCCTAAAAGTTGTACTTCCAAATGGGAAGATTCCTATATGAATATCCCATAATAACCTGATAACCCTATAATGCTACAAAAATTGAATAAATTTTTGGAATACTCCAAAGAAACCACCGCTTGAACCTTATCTAGGTATACTGACACACTTTCCTCTGAGATTATGTGACCTAATAGGTTAAATTGATTAATCCAAAACTAAAACCTAGATATATTGGTGTATAGAAAATTATATCTCAGTGTACTCAGGATGATATTAAGATGTTGGGAATGATCATTATGAGTCTTGGAGTACACCAATATTTCATCCACAAACACTACAAAAAACTGATCTAAGAACTGATGAAAGATTATATTTATCAAGGCCATAAACACTTTTGGTTCATTTTTTTGACCCAAATGGAATTATGATGAACTCATATAGGCTATACCTACTTCTTAAATGATTCCTCGATATATCAGAAGTTCAAAACCTTAATTTATGATACACTAATCTCATGTTAATCTTTGAAAACACAAAATTCCATCTCAACAGGTCAAACATATCATTGATACATGGAATATAATACTGGTTTTTAATTTTCATCTGGTTCAACATCCAGTAATCAACACATAACTGTAGAGTCCCATCAGAAATTTAGCAAACAAAACTGGTGAACCTTGAGGTGACATACTTGGACAGATAAACCCCTTATCCTTTAAGTCCTCCAGCTAAGTATTGAGATTTTGAAGCTCTGTTGGTTCTATTCTATATAGTGGAATAGAAACTATCACATCCCCAGTGTGAGATAAATAGTAATATTTACATCTCTTTCAGGTAGAATCCCTAAGAAATTTTCTGGAAACCCATCCTAAAACATATCTACTATAGGTGGAAGGAAATCTCTCGTCACACCTCCATCATCAAGCAACAAGCTAAGAACCTTGGTGGTAGGCTCCCCCTGTTGCTTGTGAACTTTCCCTGCACAACCTACCTTTATATCCTACTCTCTACATTGAATATAATCGTAAAACATAGAAGAAATAAAGGAAACAATTCTATAGTAATAATAAATATGGTCTCTATATACTAATAACCAATCCATACCCATTATTAGGTTTAATCCTAACATTTAAAGGATGTAAAGACCCCATAGAAAGAGATACTCACCAATTTCAAGAGAAAACCCCGTGTACAAGAAAATGTCTCTCCACTGTACTCATAGAGGTGTGTCTATCATCAACACCCCACTCATGAACTACACTACCAGGATGAAAACATTGAAAAGTTGTTTAGAAATAAATGAATGAGAGGAACCAATATCAAATAAAAAAATAGCTAGCGTATAAGCTACATGAATAGTACCTCTCACTATCGATGGTCAAGCCCCACTATCCACAAGAGTTGGATAAATGGAGTTCAATTTTTTTACCCCTCTTCCCTGTGATGAAACTTGAGTCCCCTATGTCACACTACTCCGCTGATATGGGAACCCTTTCCTAAAAGCATTTCACTGATAACCACTACCACCTCAGCTAGTAGAACTCCAGCTTCCAGAATGATATGGTGCAAAAGACCCCCTTCCCAAACACTAGTTCTTTCTAGATCCTCCACCACTACCCATATATCATGGGTTCTAGCATAAATTCTTTAGATTTACCATAATTATATAGGATTGACACTCTATTGGTGGTCTGGGAGAATATCTATGATAGTGGCCCTTCCTATCGCACTAGTCAAATACAATATAGGTGTGGTCCTGAGTGAATGAAACTTACCTCTAGCTAGTATTTTTTCTATTCCAATGAATATGACCCTCATATAATTGATTACTTATCTTGAAATCCATACCTCTAGATCATCAAACATCAACTACCTATCCTACACTAGAAGCCTCCTTCAGGCCCCCCTCTTCTATGAGGGCCCAATCCACTACCTCAGTAATCTTCATTAACCAAAATAGGTTAACTTGGGACTTAATATCACATTTAAGACCATAATGTAAACACATCATTGTAGCTATCTCATCCCCTACCAATTATAGAGAAAAGAACAAAAAATATGTAAAGTGTTCATCATAGTCCATCATAAACATACTCTCCTGAGTCAACCTCACGAACTTAATATCTCTCTCCTACCTCATAATCTCTGGATAGAAGTGATCCATGAACTTCTCTAATAAGTCCTTCCATAAAATACCATTAGCTAGTCCAATATGTTCCTGAATGTCCCACCATAACTTCACTGATCCTCATTGTATATAAGTATCCAACTTGAACCTATTCCCAGTTGGAGTCAAAAAATGTTCATGTATTGTCTGGATGGACTCAATCTAGAACTCAGATCTCTCTGGTACAACCTCTCTAAATATTTTTGGAGGGTTCTGCAACTAAAACTACTTTATAATATCAGGGATACTTATCAAAACCTTCCATGTTTCTCTTTCCATATTCTTCATGAACCAAGTGAATTCTTCTTGAAAATATTCTCCAACTTCTCTACTCGACACTTTTGATGCCTCAAATTCCATTACTAGAAGATCATCTCTAGACATATCCTCCTATCATCCCCTAAAAAATATTATTGATGAAGGTATAACTCTACATTGATAAACACATGATATAGGACACATAACATAATTTAACACATTTACAAGAAACACAATAAGGCACAACAAGACTTTTCCCCAAACCCCTCCATACGGTTAAAAACGAGGCTCTAATACTACCATTAAATATCCTACACCTAGAAATAGTGAATCAAAGGGTAAAATCATTCTCATTATTCAAATTTATCATTTAGAAACCCCTTTATTATCATCTTTAACCATTGTAATATATTTCTTAATTTCATATTAGCTACCATTTTTAGTTCAATTTCTTAATCAAGGAAAAATAGTTCAAGTACAACAACTGATCCATAACATGTATTTTGGTGTATACCTAAAATGATGTGTGTCACAAAATAATATTAAATTTCAAGAATTATGAATGAAAACTCAATTCTCATTCCATACAAGGATAAGAGAAAAATATCAAAAAATCTTTTAAATAATAATCACATTATACAACGAGTGTGTCACCCTAGATGAAATAATATTCATCTATAACAACAAACAACAATAACAACAATCCCACCCTAGGTACTTGAGTTATCCCCTATACATGGGTTAACTACTCCCATGCATGATCTCATAACCAAGGACTAAATATTCTTAGTCTCTTATCCACATTTTCAAAAAATTAAGAAAAAAATAAAAAGAAAAGAAAACCCCTCTGATACCACTTTGTAATGTCTCGACCTAGGTGCCACACGATGGTTCCCCATGACTATCAGTCACATGACCTAAAGTGAACTACCCTATATGCCAGAGGCATCTGACTAGAAAATTAGGTCTAATATAAATCATTGGGAGTGTATAACCTCTGTTTATTAGAGTAATACACTAGCAAAAACAATAAAAATAAAAAAAATACATTTCATAAATTATATAATACTAGTATCATAAGATCATCAAAAATGGGAATACAATATCATAATTGAACAATAGGCATTCTATACTAAATAATGTGAAATGTGTCAAAATGAAACTCAAAATTAAAGTCACTAACAACTCTCAACCAGATCCCTAACCATGTTCAGTATCCTCATTAATAATCCATCTAAAATCATACATCTAACACATGGCCTTTACCCTTATCCTTTTCTAAAAACATGAACTCAATTCGGGTACTAATCAGGCAGTCTGAGTAAGGCATGAGTAAAACTCAGTAGGCCACCACCACCAAATGTTTAAAACAATATCCAATCAATATAGTGCATGAAATTTTATAAATAATAAAGCACAATTCATAAATAAATAGTTATCACTTTATCAACTATTATTTATTTAACCACACAAACCTATGAGATCCCATGGACACCCATATCTCAATACTTTCTTCAAACCATGATGTATTCTGAACTATCTACAAGGGATATCATAAGTATAAATTTCCATGTTACCATTAATCATCAAAATTCACATTTTAATGTCCATTTAACCATTCAAAATATCATAAGTTAATGACCATGTTACCATTCACCATTTTATCATTGAATGACCATGTTAGCATTCATAATCTCACAATTTAATGACCATGTTACCATTTATAATATCACAATTGAAAGAACATGTTACCATTCTTTTATTCATAAGTTAATTACTATGTTACCATTCACCATTTTACAATTTAATGACCATGTTACCATTCTTATTTTCATAAGTGAATGACCATGTTACCATTCACCATTTTATAATTTAATGACCTTGTTACCATTAATAATTTCATAATCCATGATCGAATTTCCATGTTACCATTACTCATTTTATAATTGAATGACCATGTTACCATTCATATTTAATAATATATTGTTGAATTTATATGTTACCGTTCACCATTTAAAATAATATATATCATAATGTTACATGCATCATAATAACCAATTAATTAATTCCATAATTAATTGATCAAATGTGATAATTACATATTTACATCATTCCATTAATTAGTTCAATAATTAATTAACCCCATTAATTTCTTTAATTAATTATATATTTAATTAATCACATTCAAACCCTTAAATCCTGTTTATTAATTAAATAATTAATTAATCATCTCAACTCTATTAATTAATTCTACAATTAGTTAATAATTTCAATCAATTTAATAATCACAACAATATCCAATAATTAATTACAACAATGAATTATTCTAATCTAACATTCTAAATACAACAATAATTAACTCAATAATTAATTATTCAATTTTATAATCTAAATATCACATAAATAATTCCATAAATAATTATCTCGATTAATATTCTAACTATCACATAATTTATTCAATAATTAATTATCCAATTCAAAATATCCATATTTCACAATTAATTCAAAAATTAATCATCTAAAATCTATAATCTCAAATATCCCCAATTTTACATCTCCCTTAATTAATTAATTCTCTAAATTAATTAATTTAATCAAGAACTCAATTTCTAAAAATATAATAGAAATTATTTAATTACATACACATAATTTCAATTGAGACTTTGGGATTTTAATTATAGACCACATACCTCAATTTGTTGATGAGATTTCTCATAATAGAAATCCCTAATGTGAGCGGAATAATGACATAACACGAGATCCAGATCCAAAACCTAAATCAATGATTGAAAAAAATCAATATCCTTTAATTATAGATCTCAATCCAAAATACCTAGATCTTGACCCAACAATAGATCTAGATTAAACCAATAATAGGGAATAACAACCTTACAATTTTGGAAGAAGAATGCGATAGAGAAAAGAAACTACACAAGATGATATCATCTTACTTAGAGGGGTTAAAATCTTTAATACATGCTTTTAATTACAAAGAACAGAGGTCATAAGGGATTGGAAACTATTCTGAGGGCTCCAAGGTCATTAAGTAAATGTTAGGATTGAATATGGATCTATGTTGGAATAAAATGGAGACTTGGGAAATTTTAAAATAAATTTTCAGGTTAATTTAATTCCTATGCACATTTTGTAGCTTTGGGCGCACAATTTCCTCTAACTGTGCACCTTAACCATGTGCCTCTTTCTGGGGGGTTCACCATCTCCCCTTTTAGTGAACATGGGTTGAAGAACCATGTTACAACCATAAAAAACTCTCTATCTCAGGTTACATGGTTTTTCTAGGCTAGGGTGCTCAGTTAGAGATAAATATGCACCAACTGTGCACTACCCTCTTTCTTCTATCTTCCTCGAAATTTTCACCCAAACACACCCCAAAGTTAAACACAAATGAAAATTTCTCAACACTAGGAAAATCAGTACCTATAAATGATCCCGATACATATCTATAAAAGGTAAGGGTTTTACAGGACTCATAAAACAACTATCTATGGAATACCTATCTTTGTCATGTAAATGAGAAGATTTTGAAAGATATATATAGGGATATTTATTTAGAATCTTCTGACCTAAAACCACTTGAAATTTTTCATGATTTTTTACAAGGTAAAACAACCAAACAACCATTTGGTGGATAGGGTTAAAGGTCCACAAATCTTCTAGTATTGGTACACACTGATGTGTGTGGACCATTTATAGTAGAAGATAGAGGTGGGTATTATTACTTCATAACATTTAATGATGACTTGTGTAGATATGTATATGTCTACTTGATGAGTTATAAGTCTAAGTCCTTTGAGAAATTTAAATAATATGAGAATGAATTAGATAATCATCTGGGAAAGAGGATAAAGAATATTCGATCAGATCGAGGTAGTGAGTATATTAACTAAGAGTTTATGGACTTTCTATAGGTGTTTAGGATTATATATGAACTCACTCTAACTGAAATACAATTTTGGAATGGTGTTAGTGAAAGGAGGAACCATACCTTATCATAAATGGTAAGTTCTATGATGATTCATGTAGATATCCCGTTATCCTTTTGGGGATATTAATTACACACTGCAACATATACATTAAGGTGAGTACCAACTAAAGCATAAAATTCAATTTCCTTCAAGTAATGGTGTGGAAATAAACCCATTTTCTCGCATACAAATGTATTGGGTTGTGATGAATTTGTTAAGGCCTTTTTAGAGAACAAACTTGCACCCTAGGGCACAAAGTGTATCTTTATAGGGTATCCTAAAGAGACAAAGGGATATTACCCATAAAACCCCTCAGACAAGAAAGTGAATATCACTAGATAATCTATATTTATTGAGAGGGAAAACTTCCTAAAAAGTATATCATGAGTATGATTGTCTACGATGAAGTTTATGCTCAAGATACACAAGATTTCGTATAGGAAAATATTCCATAGGTCCCCTTTAAAGAAGTAGTTCCTAAAACACAAGTACTACATAGTATCATAAGAGTGGTAAGATAATTAGAGGTATATGGGTTTCTAGTCACCAAATATGGTGACTTGTTATTGGTTAATAATGATGAACCTTTTTCCTACAAAGAGGTAGTAGAGAGATCATAAGATACAAGATGGAAAGAATCCATGAATTCTAAATGGATTCTATTGTTCATAACCAAGTTTAGGTTTTGGTTAACGCACCCGTTGATGTAAATCTTATAGGTTGAAAATGGATATTGAAGAGATAAATAGACATGTAAGGTAATGTAAATACCTATAAATAAAGGATAAAGGCTAAAGGGTTTAAACGAAATTAAGGAATTGACTACCATGAAACATTTTAACAAGTTTCCATGTTTAAATCCATAAAAATTATACTATCTATAGTAACATACCATGACTATGAAATTTGGAAGATGGATGCCAAAATAGATTTCCTTAAGGGGTAACATCATGAATATATCTACATGACCCAACCAAAAGGGTTTACGACTCCAAGTGATGCAAAAGGATTAATTAGTTTTAGAGATCCTTTTATGTATTAAAGAAACAACCTAGGTCATGTAACATTTGATTTAATGAATCTATAAAATAATTTGATTTTGTTATGAAATAATGTGATACATGCATCTACAAGAGGTTTAGTGGGAATGAGTTTGTTATACTAGTAGTATATGTTGATGGAATATTAATTTTTTTAAATGACATACCAATCTTACTATCAGTTAAGGATAGATTGGACAAGTGTTTATCTATGAAGAAAATAGGTGAATAAACCTATATTCTATAGATCAAGATCATTTTTGATAGATATAAGAGGCTTATTAGACTAAGTAAAAGTACAAAAAATGACTAGATACTAAATATTTTTAGTATGGAACAATCCAAGAGAGGATTGGTTCCAATATCACATGGTAACATCTTTCTAAGAAAATGGGGTCACAAACATAACAAGATAAATAGATTATGAGTAATTTCCCATAAACTATAGTGATATGATCTATAATGTATTACTTTTTATATACTATAATTCATGTTGACTATTCATTGATAATGGTAGGAAGATATCAATAAGATCCATGAGAACAACACTGGTCTGCTGTTAAGGCTATCCTTAAGTATCTAAGAATAACTAAAGACAAGTTCTTACTTTATGGAGGATACTAGGATATGATATTAATTGGTTATACTCATGTGAGTTATCAAATAGATCTAAATTATTTGAAGCAGTAGTTTGGATATGTTTTCTGTCTCAATGGAGGAGCTTCATGTAGGGAGAGTTCAATGCTTCTAGTTGTTGCTGATTCTATAGTAGAGTCTAAGTATATAATGACTTATGATGTATCCACATAATTCTTTTGGATATGAAACTTTTTCATTGATCTCTATGTGGTACCTATAAGTAAGGAACCTATAAAATTTTATTGTGATAACACTACAATGGTGGATCCTAAAATATAGCCAAGTTCACACTAATGGAGAAAGAATATACTTTAAAAGTATCACATATTGTGGTATTTCTATTATAGGGGTGAATCTGTAGTAATAAGAGTTCCCATGAAATAAAACATGGTAGACCCCTTGACAAAAGGCATGTCTCAATAGAATCACGAGTATCATGTGAGAGTTAGAAGACTAAAGGTTATTAGTAGTTGGATCTAGTGAAAGTGGGAGTCTAATGGAGTTTGTTCCCTAGAACCAACATATATGTACCTTTTGATTACCTATATTCATAGTAATGAATATTAATAAACTTCTTATGACATCATGATTTTTCTTCTATAGAACACAATATGTGATAATGTTCTACGAGTAGCTGTCACAAAAAAATGTTATAGATGTTCTGTCATATGATGAGAACCTAGAAGTTCCACAATAGTATTATTAATTATATGTTATATATCTTAATGATATCATTTTAGGAACAAATGATGCATGCTATTAGGGGTGGTGACTCATTAGACTTCTAGAAACCTTCTCATGGTGTACACCCTTGGTAATATCTAGTGTAGGATACTATGAGAATGAGATCCGCTAGTAGGAAAGCCATATTTATATGTGTCATTGGATGTTCCTATCTACAAATATTTTTGTTGATCCTTATAATTTAATATTATTATTAATGAATATTATATTTCACATACTATGACGTGTTGAAAAAAATCTTGATGACATATGTTCGCAATGAGGTATGATGTGTTGGGTGTGTTACGAGTAATATTGCAACAATGAATAATGAGAGAAAAGATTTGTCCCTTATGTTCTTTTAA
This sequence comes from Viscum album, assembly GCA_963277665.1. Taxonomy (NCBI): domain Eukaryota; kingdom Viridiplantae; phylum Streptophyta; class Magnoliopsida; order Santalales; family Viscaceae; genus Viscum; species Viscum album. The sequence continues at coordinate 182,516,238 of OY728133.1, read as the reverse complement.
AAAAGTTGACATCTCAGGCCCATTGATAGAAATGATATAGAATAAATAATTCCATGGCCAAAATTTTCTATAGTAAAGGTCAATTCTTGGAAAGTCAAAGAAAGAGACATCGAGCACATAAGTTGATGGAACCAACATGCTGCCTTCTTGAGATATCATGACAAAAGGATTATGTTACAAAGTAAGCTCAAGTATGAGGTATTATGTTGTTTCCACATTAACTTCTTTCTCTATCGGTTCCATGGCATGTTTATAGATGATAACCTTAAAATTTAGGCTACTCTACCTATTGCCACTAAGAAAGAGGCCCAGAGGGTCACACACTAAGTGTATCCAAGATTTTAGTTAAATAATAAATATTATTATTTATTATTTATCAGGTTGATTAAATATTATTCCCATATATTGTTTAATAAGTATTCATGTTTTTTTGATCGCATATATTCCATCACCAATTATTCGAGAGAATATTATGTGAGTAGAATATTTAATAAATATTTATTTCTTATTCAGTGAATATAATATTTATTCTATTTATTAGATAATAATGAAGTGATATTTATTTAATAAATAAATAGATATTATTCAAGGCTCAATAAATATTATAGAGGCATGGAGGACCAAGTTTTTAGGTTCAATGAGAAATAATATATATTGAATATTATTTTAATAAAAAATATTTAATTTTAATTCACAAGTTAAGTGAATGTTGATAAATAATAATAATATTGTTATTTTAGACATGGGGTTCCATAAGAGACTAAATAAATAATAAAGGGAACATATTTATAAACCTAGTGATATATAAAACCAGTTATATTATTTTTCATGCGATCCAATTCAAATGTTTTTCTGTGCAAAATAGATACAGAGAATCCTCTAGAAGCCATAAAGATCTCCTAACTCCAAGAATGCTTGCAATAATAAAGAATTATATTCTTCCACCTCCCACTATCGAGTTAATAGAGATCAAAGGGAACACTTTGCAAGCGATTCTTATGGATATCAAAGGATAACGATTCAAGTGATAGGATCTACCATGTTAGCACCCTTATATTTATATGGAGATGTTTGGAGATTTTAGAAATAAGTGTGGATCACCACTAGAGGGAATATGTTCTTGATTCCTATAATGAAATTATGGTTCAATTTAGATTTTTTTAGGCCCATAAATTTAGAAATATTTCTGATAAGGTAATTCTTAATTGATTAAATTAATTTTAAATAATATGTGATAATCCACTTTCTGGTTCTGAATTTTTATCCATCACCTATTTTATTTGATTCAATTTCATTGATCACAATTTTTATGTTAATTTAGATCTCATATTTATCATCAATCATGAAAAAAATAAAAGTTAGAAACAACCCATTGCATGTATCCTTTGTTCCCGATACCTAGAGTCCACACATTATGTTACTAATATAACAACAATGTTCACACATAAAATTGTGAACATAATAAATATCTCTTTGATTAAAAATCATTTTCTCATGAGACATAAAAAATTACTCAATGAATTGGAGGGTTATAACAGACCCACCTATCACATAATTATTATCCATACTTATATATTCCAAATGAAAAAGATATTATTCATCAGTCCTTCATAGACTAATTATCCCATTGAAAAGAAATGAGTTTCATGAAAATTTCATTAAAATATTATAAAAAACCATATAAAGAAAGAAGGTAGATGGTACTATTAAAACAAATCCATGGTGAAGAATACAAATCATTAAATAATATTTACATAGACAAAAAATACACATATAAATGAATTAGAAATGTTCTTTGGAAAACAAGAAGAAATATTACCTTCTTTTGGTAACTTTTAAAATGAAAATTTATAGAACAATGGGAATATGATTTTATTTGGAAAACATTGAAAATCGGGAAGGAATATTAATAATGAAGAACAATAATGATTTTGGGAAAGTTCATTCAATTGGTAAATGTTAAAAAACATTCATTTCAGACTTTTGTGAAGAAAGTCAAATATGGACTGTACAAAAAATATTAAAAAGATACATTTTAAAGATTTATAAAGAGAGAAAAAGATAGTTGAAAATGACCTTGGGAAATAATAATAGTATATGAAATTAAATTCTTGAAATAATATTAATAAAATGGTCATGGAAGGAAAAAATTTGGGAGGAAAACTTCAAAACATTTAAAATAAGGATTAAATGAAAAATCCCTCATGACTTGTAAAATAAAAATCTCTTTGAAAGAATGAACTTGAGAAGGAACTTAACTATAACATACTAATTAAGTAATGAATAATATATTTTCATATCAATATCTATTTATGAATTAGATACTATTTTAGAGGTTTAAAATGAGAATAATTCCAATCTTAAGCATAGAATTCTCTAATATTTTTAAAAGATTGTTTTACCGCCTTTTGATGGCGAACCATTTTTAAATAAATATTTTGAAGATTTTATAAGCCCTATTTGTCAAAATAAACTTATTATTTAGGATTGGAACATTGAAATTTACATGGATAAATTTTTGGTATTTTTCTGATACTGTTCATTTTTTAATGAATAGTGAAAAATACTGCATTTTACTTCAAAATTGATTTTTCATCTAATTTAATTATATGAATAGATTATCTTTTTAATTGGTTTTAAAGTGTAACTAGAATATATTTTTACCATTTAATCCAATAGTGGTAATTTGGATTAATTTCACTTTTGAATTGGGCATAAACAAGTGCCAAACTTTTCGTAGAAATTGTTTCAAAAAACCCACTATTTGTTCTGACAACGGGAATTATTTTTAAATTAACTATTGCAATTTCTGTGTTTGGAATTTGGTAAAATGGATTCATTATTTTGAATCAGAAGGTCCAAATTATGTAATTTAGACTCTTTTGTTTTTGGACATTATGAATAGTAATGACGGTAATTATCTTTAATTATCGTGATTAATTAGTAATCGGGTAGTTAAGGATAATAAAATAATATCATAATAATAACAAATGACCCCAAAATGTGTCCTAATGATACTTTTTTGTGTCATGTACGACCATGGGATGCCTTGTGACAATCCTTGGGACCCCATGGAATCACTTTTGGGTGATAGTGACACTTTATCATTTTATTTTTAAAGAAAGGAGAATATCACAAAAGCATGTAACACCTAAGTAAAACAATTTTAATTTTGTCTACATAAATTATCTCTAGGACTATAAATATTCATTGGAAATATAAAAATATTTCCTACATCATAGTATTTTTTTTATAATTTTTAGACATTAAATAAATTAAAGTTTTTATGATATCATGATGATGTAGAAATTACCTCATTAATGAACGATTGAAATAAAATCAAAAGATAATGAAAAATATAAGACTTACACTTGTCAAAGGCCTATTGGATGAGTATATTTAGAACCATTATCACCTTATCCTATAAATATATCAATGTGGGACCTTTAAAATCCAAAAATCATTTCAATATAAAGTAACATTTCTTGACTTTCCAAGAGTGTCCCTCCCCCTTCTTATAAAAGGTCCCCACCTCTACCTCCGTACCCACACCTCTCAAGCCTTTTGGTAGGCCATAATCTGCTCATTTTATCTCTCCAAATCCCTCTATTCATCATATAAGCCTTACCTTAGGCAGAAAGCTCTTCAAGAAACCCTTTTGGTTCAAACTAAGAGGAGTTACCCGGTTTAAAGGTAATGTCTTCACTTGTGTTCTTTTGTTTTATTTTTCTTCTCAAACCCCCTAAACTCTTTTTATTCCTTTATTTTGTAACAACACCAGTATATTACATTTACTAGGATTTTTTTATGATAATTATTTGAGCTACACTTACACACACCTTTGTCTAATGATTAAAGAACATACTGTTTCTGTGGATGGCGAATTTCTGCCTCACGAAACGATGATTGTTCAATCTTCTTTTAACACCTTTAATGGTGGCCATTAATATGTCACTATATTTATATATGATATATATATCATGTTTATGTTTTCCTTATGCTTCTTTATTTTTCATTTATGGAATTCCTTTATGTTTCCACTATGGGTAAACACGATATCTTCATTTTAGGAAGTGCAGACTACTGCCCCCTCAAATTGATTTGATTCGTTAATGCCATATGTGGGACATATAAAGGATGGAGTTAATGATATTATATATGATATCATACTGTAATTATAATATACCTTTATATCATTATGATTTCATTCAATTAAATACGAAATAGGAATGAAAGTAGCGTTCATGCATACGTACGGCTTACCGTCTCCATGAACGGTGCATTTCATTTATTACCTCTAAATGTTATGTAATGTTATAAATGCATGAATATACTGGATATATATGATATATTTGATATCTACATCATGAATATAATTCTGGATATAATGGATATTTTACCACATGAACAACTTGTAATTACAAGAAGTTTATTTTTGACTCAAGTGCCAAGGGTCGACAAAATGACAATTATTAACTTAAATAGTTAAATAATGTTCATAACATGGTAATAAGTGATATAAAAGGAATAATGAACTTGAAAAAGGTTCTTAAGAAAGTAAAAATTAACTCTAGTTTATTATTCGGTAAATTAGAGAGTGATCGAGTCAAGTCGAACATGAGGTATGGGACTTCGTCTCAATCTCCTTTCATTGAGGCATATTTTGTTTTATACACAACCTTATTTTATACGGTGTATAAACCCCTTTGAATTTTACCCTTATTCAAAAGGAATATTTTTTATACAAATCGTTTTACTAAATGACAAAAGGGAATGTTTTTGTCGTATGTATGCGGTGACAACGACTTCTCCGCCGCCATGACCATTATTTGAGTTTCGGCTTCCTCTACAAGCCATAACTTTTTTAGAAGAAAAATAAATACTATGTTTTACTATTCTTTTATTTTGGTATTGAAAATGGTATTGATAATATTTTTATTATATCAATTTTTGTATTGATATCTTGTGATTGAAATGTGGAAATGTTATGTTTCCTTTTTGCATATTTTATGTGATACGATTATGTTATGGTTCTTGGGAATTGTTTATGAAGATAGGTGGTTTCATGATAAAATAAGGGTGGGTGAGCCCATGATAGCTCTCTAATGAATTGGGTAACGTGAAGGAGTTAAACTCTAAGGTTTCTCTGAATAGATTTAGAGAATATACTATGATGGGTATTCCAAACGTAACCATGAGGGTTTCTCCCTACGTAATAATGTTATGAATACCTCAAGTTACCTTTATGTCTTATGATTTCTATGATTTATTCATTATTTGATGAGGTATGTTAAAGTGCTTATGTTTTATGAGTAATGTATGATTTCATTAATTCTTATGTATACATGAACTAATGTTTTCATTTCGTACTTTTATATCCCTTACTGATCTTTTTATGCTCATCTGAAGTTTTTGAAATGTTTTTCATAGGTCAAGGGAAAGGTACATGATGTGATGATAGTGTCAATGAAGTGTCATGAAAGAATCCATGTTTTGTTTTAAATATGTTTCCTTTGATGGGAAAAGTGAATATTTTCTTTAATGTAACCACCTTGTTTAAATGTGTAATGTAATGCATGATTTATGATCTAATTCTGTAAAACTCTAAACCTGAAAAGATCCTTAAGGTGTAATCTTGTAATAACTCAAGATTAAGTAATGTTTAAGGCATGAGACCTGATATTTGGTATCAAAGGGAGGTTTAGATAACTTTAGGAGTTATAATTATAATAAATGATTATCCAAAAATATTTTTTTATGGTCAAATTGAAATGATATAGAATTTGAAGATTACCATGATGCTTCATCTAATACATGTTTGTTCAGAATGGTTTTCCATAGAGGAAACATGGAAGCAGTGCTAAGAAGGAATACAGAAGGAAATGAACTTCCAAATCAGCATCCTGAGATGGTCTGAATTGGAACTGAACAGTTTGTTGCAGTAATGGCGCAGTTGAATCAGGTGATAAATGGTGGTGGTATCCATGCATGAGATCAGCCAGATCAACCGCAGAGGAACATGTCAGTGGTGGAACATTTCATGAGGCAACATCCCCCATCATTCAGAGGATCATCTGACCCTGTTCCAGCTAAAGTGTTGATTAAAGCACTGGATAATATTTTCGATGTCATGGGGTGTTCAGACAATCAAAAGGTTAGTCTTTCTGTTTACCATTTGGTGGGTGAAACAGATCAGTGGTAGTCGATGGTTAAAAATATCAGGGACACTGATGAGATTGATGCTCTCGACTGGGATGAATTCAAAGGTATGTTTCTTGAGAAGTATTTTCCTAAGGCTATTAGACTTAGGATGGAAAAACAATTCTTGGAATTGAGGAAAGAGAACAAATCAGTGGATGCGTATGAAGAAAGGTTCACTCGATTGGCAAGGTGTGCTCCAAATTTTATCCGAGACCTTGATAGTAAAATCAATCATTTTTACTCAATATTAAAGCCAAAATATCAAAGGGATTTAGCTTCTCGCAAGTTCAAGAGTTATGAAAAGCTTTTTCACTATGCTGAGAAGGTGGAAATGGAGTTTTCCGATGATCAAGTGTTCTATAACAACCAACAGAAGAAGAGACCGAGGTGGCAGGAGAAAGAGAAGAATCCTTCAAAAAGGTCTGATGGTAAGAAAAATAAGTTTTTAGTTTGTGATAAATGTGGTAAAAGGAATGCTGGGGAATGTCTTCTGAATTCTGGAAAGTGCTAACGATGTGGTAAGATGAGACATAAGGCTAGTGATTGCACTGAAAAAGATCAGGGTGATGGTAAGACCAAATTTGATTTAGAGTTAGTGAAATTTTTCAAGTGCAATGAGATGGGTCATTATGAAAACGAGTGTTCGAAAAAGAGCTCAAATGATGGGAAGAAGTCAGACCACAAGTAGAAAGGTGTGGTGAAATCCTTTGCAACTACTTCAGCAGATGTTGGTCCATCAAATGAAGTGGTATCAGGTACTTTGTTTGTTTTCTTATATTATGCTAATGTGTTGTTTGATTCAGGGTCTACACATTCTTTCATCTCTAAAAAATTTTCTAGTAAATTGGGAATACCATCTCAAGAAATGACTCCCTAACTTATGGTAAAAACAACTGGGGGAAATTTTGAGGCAAAAATAATTTATAAGAATCTTCCTATCATTATCCATGGAAAGAACCTACTTGCAAACCTTATTGTTTTACCTCTAGTAGAGTTTGATGTTATCCTGGGTATGGATTGGCTCTCTGTTTACCATGCTAAGATTTATTGTAGAGCTAAAGAAGTTTCTTTTTAGAAAGAATTTCTGTTTGTGTACAAGAATGAACCCTTACTGTTGATAACATATCAAGAGGCTGAGAAACTTGTAAAAGATGGAAATGAATGTTACCTTGCACATATTGTTGAAAAAAAGGAACTGTTCAGATTAATGATGTGCCAGTGGTAAATGAGTATCCTGATGTTTTTCCTAATGAGTTGCCTAGAATAATACCAGATCGGGAAGTTGAATTTACTGTTGATTTAGTTCCCGATACTAAGCTAATTTCAAAACCCCCTTATCGAATGGATCAAATTGAACTTTTAGAGTTGAAGGAGTAATTGAAAGATTTATTAGATAAAGGTTTCATTCGACCTAGCACATCACCATGGGGTGCTCCTGTCTTATTTGTTAAAAATAAATATGGTTCAATGAGACTTTTCATTGATTATAGAGCCTTGAATAACATCACTGTTAAGAAAAAATATCATTTGCCTCATATCGATGATTTGTTTGATCAGCTCCAAGGAGTTGAGTATTTTTCAAAGATTGACCTAAGATCGGGGTACCATCAGTTGAAGGTAAAGGAAGAATATATTATGAAGCCCATGTTTCGTACAAGATATAGCCATTATGAATTTGTAGTAATTCCTTTTGGGCTAACCAATGCACCTGCTGTATTCATGGACCTTATGAATAGAATTTTCCATGAGTTCTTGGATAAGTTTGTGGTCATTTTCATTGATGATATTTTGGTGTTTTCTAAAAGTAAATAAGATCATGAAAGTAATTTAAGGGTTATTTTGAAAACCTTAAAAGAAAATAAATTTTATGAGAAATTCAGCAAGTGTGAGTTTTGGTTGTAGCAAATTTCTTTCGTTGGTCATATTGTTTCTAAAGATGGGATAACTATTGATCCTACAAAAACAAAGGTTGTTAAAGAATCGACAAGACCCACAAATGTAACTGAGATTCGTAGTTTTCTTGTTTTGGCAGGCTATTACTGAAGATTTGTTAGAAATTTTTCACGGTTATCTAGTCCAATGACTAAGCTAACTCGGAAGGGTGTTAAGTTTATCTGGACAAAAGAATGTGATGATGGTTTTCAGAAATTGAAAAGAAGATTGGTGAATGCTCCAATTTTGGCACTACCTTCCAGGAATGGTAAGTTTGTTATCTACAATGATGCTTCATTGAAAGGACTTGGTTGCGTCCTAATGTAGAATGATCGGGTAATTTCTTATGTTTCACGTCATTTGAAAACTCATGAGGTAAATTACCCTACACATGATTTGGAATTAGCTACTGTTGTTTTCACTTTAAAAATTTGGAGGCATCATTTGTATGGTGTAAAGTGTGAAGTATATACTAATCAAAAAAGTTTAAAGTATATATTCACTCATAAATAATTGAACATGAGACAGAGGAGATGCCTGGAATTAATCAAGGATTATGATTGTACAATTCATTACCATCTGGGAAAAGAAAATAAAGTGGCTGATGCTTTGAGTTGAAAAACTAATGCTTCATTAACCATGTTATGTTTGGAACGTGATCCTTTGGTTAAGGATTTGATGAACTTTGGCATAGAAGTTGTTGGTGCAGGATGTTCTTCTATTTTGTTTCAGTTATCAGTGAAATCTTCTCTATCAGACAGAATTAAGCAAGCACAGAAGTAAGACAGTGAGTTGCAGAAAAAGGTAGAGTTGGTTCAGAAGGGTAAGTTGCCTGAATTCAACATTGATAATGATTGTGTTTTGAGATTTTGGAAGAGATTTTGTGTGCCATGTGATTCATAGTTGAAGCAAGAGTTGTTATGTGAATCTCATAGTTCTCCGTTTTTAGTTCATCCTAGCAATACTAAGATGTATAGAGATCTTCGGGAGTATTACTGGTAGGATGGATTGAAAAGAGATATTTCTGATTTTACTATGAAGTGTTTGAATTTTCAACATGTTAAAGTAGAGTGGCAGTTACCGAAAGGGATGCTTCAGCCTTTACCAGTGCTAGAGTGGAAATGAGAGAATATATCCATGGACTTCGTTGTGGGATTGCCGAAGACACCTCGAGAAATAATGCATTCTGGGTTATTGTTGATCGCTTGACTAAATCTGCTCATTTCATTACTATAAGAGATACTTTTTCCCTAGATCAAATTTCACGTTTGTATCTTAAAGAGATAGTTAGGTTACATGGAGTTCCCCTCTCCATTATATCTGATCGTGATCCCAGGTTTACTTCTAACTTTTGGAAAGGCCTTCAGAAGTCGTTGTGTACTGAATTAAATTTTATTACGGCTTTTCATCCTCAATCAGATGGGTAGTTAGAATTAACAATTAAGACTTTAGAGGATATTATACGTTCTTGTTTGATGGATTATCAGGGAAGTTGGGACCAACATCTTTCTTTGGTTGAGTTTTCTTATAATAACAGTTTTTATTCTAGTATACAGATGGCACCGTTTGAGGCATTATATGGGAAGCAGTGTCGAACTCTAGCTTATTGGGATGAAGTGGGTGAAAGGAAGTTGATGGGACCAGAATTGGTAGAGGAGTTGGTAGAAAAAGTTCAGCTGATACAGAAACACATGAGAACAGCTTAGAGCAGGCAGAAAAGTTATGCGGACAACAGGAGGAAGGATCTCTCTTTTGAGGTAGGTGATCATGTCTTCCTCAAATTTTCACCATGGAAAAGTGTGATGCGATTTGGTAAGAAAGGAAAGATGAGTCCAAGGTTCATTGGACCATATGAAATTCTGGAGAGAGTTGGATCAGTTGCATACCGAGTGGCTTTACCTCCGAGTTTATCTCAGGTACACAATGTTTTTCATGTTTCAATGTTATGGAAGTACATGCCAGATCCATCTCTTGTTTTGAGTCCAGAGTTAGTTCAGCTGGAAGAGAATATATCTTATGAGGAACAACTGGTCCAAATTCTTGAACACATGGAGCAAGTGTTATGGAATAAGGTGATTCATCAAGTAAAGGTTTTTTTGGAAAAACTACATGATTGAAGAGGCAACATGGGAATCTGAGAATGCAATGAGGGATAAATACCCCCACTTATTCGATAAGTAAATAAATTGTGGGGACTCAATTTTCAAAAGGGGGGAAGGATGTAACATCCAAAGTAATTAATTAATAATATATTTTCATATCTATGCCTATTTATGAATTAGATAGTATTTTATATGTTTAAAATGAGAATAAATCCAATCTTAAGCATAGAATTCTCTAATATTTTTAAAAGATTGTTTTACCGTCTTTTGATGGAGAACCATTTTTAAATCAATATTTTGACAATTTTATAAGATATATTTGTCAAAATAAAATTATTCTTTAGTATTGGGGCATTGAAATTTACATTGGATAAATTTTTGGTATTTTTCTGAAAATGGTCATTTTTTAATGAATAGTGAAAAATACTGCATTTTACTTCAAAACTTCTTTTTCATCTAATTTAATTATATAGATATATTATCTTTTTAATTGGTTTTAAAGTGTAAATAGAATATATTTTTACCATTTAATCCAATGGTGGTCATTGGGATTAATTTCACCTTGGAATTGGGCATAAAAAAGTGCCAAACATTTCATAGATATTGTTTCAAAAAAAACCCCCGCTATTTGTTTTTACAACGAGAATTATTTTTAAATTAATTATTGGAATTTCTGTGTTTAGAATTTGGTAAAATGGATTCCTTATTTGGAATCATAAGGTACAAGTTATGTAATTAAGACTCTTTTGTTTTTGGACATTATGAATAGTAACGACGGTAATAATCTTTAATTATCGTGATTAATTAGTAATCGGGTAGTTAAGGATAATAAAATAATATCATAATAATAAAAAATGAACCCAAAATGTGTCCTAATTCTCTGGGTTGTGTCATGGCCAACCATGGGATTCCTTGTTCCAAACTTTGGGACCCCATGGAATCACTTTTGGGTGATAGTGACACTTTATCATTTAATTTTTAAAGAAATGAGAATATCACAAAAGTATGTAACACTTAAGTAAATAAATTTTAATTTTGTCTAAAAAAATGGTCTATTGGACTATAAATAGTAATTGGAAAGATTAAAATATTTCCTACATCATAGTATTTTTTTATAATTTTTAGACATTAAATAAATTAAATTTTTTATGACACCATGATGATGTAGAGATTACCTCATTAATGAACGATTTAAATAAAATGAACAGATAATGTAAAATATAAGACATACACTTTTCAAAGACCTATTGGATGAATATATTCTGAACCCTTATCACCTTATCCTAGAAATATATAAATTTGGGACCTTTAAAATCCGAAAATCATTTAAATATAAAGTAACATTTCTTGACTTTCCAAGAGTGCCCCTCCTCCCTATTATAAAAGGCCCCCACCTCTACCTCCTTACCCACACCTCTCAAGCCTTTGGCTTAGCCAAACTCTACTCATTTTATCTATACACATCCATATCTTCATCATAGAAGCCTTACCTTAGGCAGAAATATCTTCAAGAAACCCTTTTGGTTCAATCCAAGAGGAGTTACCCGATTTAAATGTAATGTCTTCACTTGTGTTCTTTTTTTTATTTTGCTTCTCCAAACCCCTAAAATCTTTTTATTCCTTTATTTTGTAACAAATATAGTATCTTCAATATAATATGATGTTTTTATGAGAATTATTCGAGCTACACTTACACACACCTTCGTCTAATGGTTAAAGAACATACTGTTTCTGTGGATGGAGAATTTCTGCCTCACGAAACGATGATTGTTCAATATTCTTTTAACACCTTTCATAACGGACCTTAATATGTCACTATATTTATATATGATATATATTATTTTTATGTTTTACTTATGCTTCTGTATTTTTCATTTATGGAATTACTTTATGGTTTCCATTATGGGTAAACGTGATATCTTCATTTTAGGAAGTGCGGACTACCGCCCCCTCAAAGTGATTTGATTCGTTAATGCCATATGTGGGACGTATGAAAGTTGAAGTTAATAATATTATATATGATATAATACTAGAATTATAATATACCTTTATATCATTATGATTTCATTCCATTAAGTACAAAATAGAAATGAAAGTAGCGTTCATGCGTATATACGACTTACCGTCTCCATGAACGGTGCATTTCATTTCTTACCTCTAAATGTTATGTAATATTAAAAATGCATGCATATACTAGATATATATGATATATATGATATCTACATCATGAATATAATTCTGTATATAATGGATATTTTACCACATGAACAACTTGTAATTACAAGAAGTTTATATTTGACTCAAGTTCCAAGCGTCGACAAAACGACCATTATTAACTTAAATAATTACATAATGTTCATAACATAGTAATAAGTTATATAAAAGGAATAATGAACTTGAAAAAGGTTCTTAAGCAAGTATAAATTAACTCTATTTTATTATTCATGAGATTAAATAACAATGGATTCAAGTCGGACACGAGGTATGGTACTTCGTCTCAATCTCCTTTCATTGAGGCATATTTTGTTTTATACACAACCTTCTTTTATACGGTGTATAAATCCCTTTGAATTTTACCCTTATTCAAAAGGAATATTTTTTATACAAATCATTTTACTAAATGAAAAAATGGAATGTTTTTGTTGTACGTATGTGGAGACAACGACTTCTCCACCGCCGTGACCATTATTTGAGTTTCAGTTTCCTCTACAAGCCATAACTTTTTTAAAAAGAAAAATAAATACCATGTTTTAATTTTTTTTATTTTGGTATTGAAAATGGTTTTGATAATGTTTTTATTATATCACTGTGTTGTATTGATATCTTGTGATTGAAATTTGAAAATTTTATGTTTCCTTTATGCATATTTTATGTGATACGATTATCTTATGGTTCTTGGACATTGTTTATGAAGACGGGTGGTTCCGTGATAAACTAAGGGCGGGTGAGCCCGTGATAACTCTCCAAAGGATTGGGTAATGCGAAGGAGTTAAACTCTAAGGTTTCTCCTAATATATTTTGGTAATATACTGTGATGGGTATTCCAAACGTGACCATGAGGGTTACTCCCTACGTAAGAATGTTATGAATTCCTCAAGTTACCTTTATGTCTTATGATTTCTATGATTTATTCATGATTTTATGAGGTATGTGAAAGTGCTTATGTTTTATGAGTAAAGTATGATTTCATTAATTCTTATTTATACATGGAATAATGTTTTCATTTCGTACTTTTATATCCCTTACTAAGATTTTTATTCTCATCCCATGTTTTTGAAATGTTTTTCACAGATCAAGGGAAAGGTACATGATGTGATGATAGTGTCAAGGAAGTGTCATGAAATAATCCATTTTTTGTTTTAAATATGTTTCCTTTGATGGGAAAAGTTAATATTGTCTTTAATATAACCACCTTGTTTAAATGTGGAATGTAATGCATGATTTATGATCTAATTCTCTAAAACTCTAAACCTAAAAAGATCCTTAATGTGTAATCTTGTAATAACTCAAGATTAATTAATGTTTAAGGCATGGGGCCTTATATTAACGAACTTTGAATATAAAGTTAATCATGATATAATATTTCAAAGAGACATTATATTCACTATATAAATAAAAATAAGAGCATGATATGAAACATGTCTCACTCAAGTAAAATTGAGATGAAAAACCCATAATAACATCATTATTTTTTAATTAATAATAATTTTAAAATAAATTTATATGAAAGAAATGAAAATATAAAAAAAAATATGAAATAAATTTAATAAAATCTTAGTGTGGAAGTAAAAAACCCAAAAGAAACATGTTGAATAATTATGAATTAACAAATGAGAGTTGAGTTAAAAAAAATCCATACAATGGACTTCTTATTATTGAATTCACTCTAACATTATTGAGATATTGGATATATTAACCTCCAAGTTTTAATGATCACAAAGTCATGTTTATGATATTATTAATGAGTTTCATGTTTCTCTGTAAGTATTTGGTATTATGAGCCATGCAATTTTTTTTTCTGAGGATGAGACGCCATTGAGGTTGGCATCATCAACTTGAAAAACCATTTTCCATGACTGACAGTTGGCATCAAAATCTCACAAAGTATGAGATAACACCAATATATCACACCACTTGATTATTGTACCATTGGACTAAAATATTTACAAATGCTAAGACACCATTGGTCGATATACCGTTAGGATATCATGACACTAGATGAAGCACTACCAACATCATGCCGTCAACATATAATTTCAACTAAGTCTAAGGCAAATCTAGAACAGACACCACCAGACCAAACACCACCAAAATAGACACCCCAAACCAGATACAACTAGTTGAGATGTCTCCAACATAGTAAAAATTTAGATAAGTCCAATACACTACCAGTGTCACACCGCCAGCGTCACACCGCTGGCATCACACCACTAGTGTCACACTGCCAGTTTCATACCATCAGCGAGACATCACTAGTATAAGAAACCAATACTGTTTTTTTAATTTTCATTAATTATACTTTTGAATCAAATTATTCAAAATAATATTTTTATTGAAGTTAATGTAATTTTCAATTTTAAGGATTATCTATTAAATGATCTATATAGGGAATTGAAGAGTGTTTTAAGCTATGCAGTATAAGGTAGTTGATATTCCTGATATTCTAGTTGTTATTGATACAAATAAAAGTGTAATACACTCCCTTGTGTAGTGATATAAAAAAATAGATATAAAGTGGGATATATACAGGATGAAGGAGATAGATGTAGAGGAAGAAGATTAGCATAAACGTACAGACTAGAGCTTAAACTGTCTAGACACACTTAGACCCCACCTACTCCAAAAATTTGACTGGGAAGCCAAACTACACTTTCGCATTTTCTTATTTTCTTTAGTCAGAGAACAATAGTTTTTGACACTCTATTTTCCTAGTGATTTTCAAGATAACACGACTCTAGATTCAATTCTAAATCAATTCAAGAGTCAAAAGAAACATTACAATAGACCGAGAACTTATAAAATCAACTCTTATAGATTGATTTGTTCTATTTAGTTCTTATTAATTTTGAGAAGTGTGTGTTATACTCTGTTTTATATACACACATTGTCTCTTGTGATAAACTAGAAGAGAATCAATATCTTCTCAAACACCTTTTATATTTGTTACCCCCATGGATAAGATTGGAAGATGTCCTTGTGTGGATTGTTTAGTCTTTATCCCATGAATAACTATGGAAGAGGTCTTGTGTGACCTAGAAAATGTTAATTATTATAAAACCGATCCATTTTGTGGATAATTGTGTTTATTTTATATAACTTTCATGGTTTTAGTTGATCACAAAGTGGAGATGATTAAGTATTGACTTGAGACTGAACCTATTTTATTCATTCTTTCCATTGTGTGTTTTAATTTTGTGTTTCTTTATTCCCACTTTAAAACAGAAAAAATGTTTTAATTATAAAAAAATATATACTTTGATATTTAATATTAATTTGGCTTAATATAGTATTTCGATCAAGTAAACCAATTTCAAAGGATCGAGTAATATTATGTATTATTCATGAAAGACCTAATAAATATTAGAGAAATATGTAGAATGATTAAGATATATATCATAAAACTTATTTGGATAAACTGGGACATGTTTAAATTTTTTGGAGATTTCAAAATAATCAATTTTAGACAAAAAAATTATTGGGAACTCAATTCACCCCCTCTTGAGATACTCACTTTGACCAATAGAATATTTTAATAAAGTACCCTTTGAAAATGAGTGGCTTATGAATTCATCTAGGAACTCAAAGAAAAAAATGTTAGAGTGTTTTATTATGTATGACTATATCATAGAGTAATGAGAGGGACTCAATTTTTTGGTGTAACATTGAAGGGGTTATGGAGGGATCATTATATGGTAGAGAAGTCCATTTTTTTAAATACATTTTCATTAACATAAAATGGAATTCATTATCAAGGAAAGTGGAAAAATTGGATATAAATTTATTAGGGATAATAATGAGGTTTATAAATCCTCTATACACCCATTTTGAGATAATATTTTGTTATATTTTAAGTATTTAACCTTGATTTAACACTTTTACCTTATTTATCTTTTATGGGGTGACTAAAATTTACCATGATAATTTATTTTTATGTATAAAAATGAAATGGAAAGTAATACCTTATTTTAACATTATGATTCCAAATTTAAAAACCAGTTTACAAGATTAAATTTATAGGTGTGGTAAAAATTAATTTTAATAAAACCATTCTTAACATGAAAAAATAGTTTTCATAAAAATGTACTCTTTAAGAACACATATAAATTTATAAAAAAATCATGTATCGTATTTATTCCTATAAAAATTATTTTTTAATGATTTAAAAATAATAGTTTGTTTACTTTAAAATAAATATAAAATTTAATGGATCATTGTGAATACTTATTTAATGGAAAAGGACCAGAGTATTTTTTAAAATAAAATATAACTTAGGTTCCAAAAATTAAAGAATAGATTTGTGAATTCAATATATATTTTTTTAATTAATTTTTTATGGATAAAAATATTTCATATATTTTTAGGTATTTATTATATCATAATGATTTCATAAAATTTAGGGTATTTAGAAAAAGTGTATTTTCTCAAATCACTTAAAAGTATTTTTTTTAGATTAATCCAAAAAATTTATCATAAGATAACATTGACATAATTATTCCCAAAATTTAATTTATTTTTTCAATTAAAATTATAATATAAAAATAAATTAATTTTCATATAGGATCATATAATGTGGAAGAACAATTTTTAGAATATATATTTTTAATAATTAAATGAGTTAAAATGCATAATAATGAATATAATAATTTCTTACATTAATAATTAATTATTTATATCATTCCAAATTCTACTTAAAAAACTCCTCAATACCTTAAAATAATATATAAGGGTATGATAATCAGTAGTAATATTCATGGGTGGTGGTTTAACTAGCATGGATCACATAGTGATTTCCATGAGCTTGAACTTCTCCCATAGACGATTTCTCTCAATCTATACTTATTGAAGTTTAGAATATGTTTAGTGTTAAGAAATCCTTAGTGATTCCAACTCCTTTCCAAGCTCAAAAAAATTATCTTCATAAATATGACAAAACTTGATTTCATTACTCTATATTCTATAACAAAATTACTTTTTTATATATCCACTAATTCAATGAAAATATTATAACTATCATGTTTAATCCTTATAAAATATAAAGTGGTTATGTTTTAGTTCAGTGTTTCATGTGAGACAATATTTTCAAAAATATTTATTTAAAAAATATATATACTAAAATCATGAGTTGTTATAACCAAAACATCAGTGAGTATCCATCGCACTTCTGATGACCCCAATATTCCCACCGAATTCACTATGGTACCCATTTGGGATTCTATTTTCTTACAACATTGTGATATATTCTCTCTTCATCTAACACCATCATTTAATTAACTATATCTTTAGTTCTAAATCACATTAATCCTTTTAATTTCACTATTTAAGAATTTAAAATTCCAATATTAAAATAAACAGATCATTTAAGTGATGAGGATCATTAAAACTCCCCATCTTTTCATTCTCATGCTTTAGAGAAAAAACGAGTCTTAAAAAAAATAGTATTGTCCATTGATATTTTATCTCAACCTCCAAATCCAAAACATCATCTTATAGACTTATACACTACCATCACAGTCATACAAGAGGCATGTATTTTCATTATAATACCTTTTCACTTAGATCTATGCTATAGATAGATTTATCTATATAGAAACCATACTTTTATAAATCAAAATCAATAAACCCAATAAAATATGTAATATTATACATGAACATTCTCAATTTAAATACATGAAAGAAATTTTAAACAAAATTTAATTTTAGGAGTAAAATCAAGCCTATAGTAATTTTCTTGAATTATCTCTAAAATTAAAAAAAGGTCCAATAGAACTTAGAGTAAACTTCCCTTGAATTACCATACTTATATAACCCAACCATGTATAAAATAAAATAATGAAAATATTATCTAACTTTAATATAAAATATTTTCATTTATGATCAACATTTAAGTTCTTGTGGCTCTGACTAGTGATTAAATACTTTGAAGTCATCATTACTTGCTCAATAATATCCTAAATTATGTTAGTAGCACTCAATTAAGACTCAATAATCTATGACTAGAATAATGTATAATTAAAAGGACTACTATAGAGGGATTAAAAATGATCTATTTAAATAAATGACTAATATTTCTTATTGTACAAAAAACACTAAAAGTGATTAGTGATATTCCTATGTGACACTAAAATAAATAATACACGCCCACAATCAAGAATATATATATTTTATTTACATGAATAAATGATCTAAGGAAATAATGTTTTAATCAATTTTAAAGAATTATAAAGAGCTGGTTGAAAACCTTTCTAAAGTAATGATTTTAAACTTAGGTCCTAATCAAAGATGATGCTATATGGCTCACCATGAATCCTTATAATCTCCCAAACACATATTTTTCCTATTTTATCAATGGAATATGACTCCAAAATTAGAAAGAAATGAGCCTTCTTAGTTAGGATATATAAATTGAAATAAAACATATCTCAATCTATTTTCCATCTTAGAGAGTTAGTAAAAAATCCATTATAAGTTCATCCCATTTACATATATGAAAAGATGGTGAATTCAATTCCCCTATGGGTTATTTTTGTTTTAAATTCAACTATTGATAAGTGAAAAACCTTGAAATAAAACTAATAATGACCCACTTTAAGATTGAAAACCAAAATTATTGGCATATATCATGATACATTTTCATAACCCCATGATAAAAAACCGACCTATATAAGTGTTATTCTTTCATCACTTCCTCTACTATATATGTAGGGACAATGAGTCATCCATGAATATAAAGTAAAGTTCTAAAATATAGAGACCATCCATCAAGGATCTCCCCACAATTTAGTGCTTCTAAAATAATGATATAATCGTGATTAAATATCCATGATTCCTTGAATCATTCAATAATAGATGATGTAAGATAGAAATATAATATATAGATTCTATATTTATCCATAGTGACATATTTCTGAAGCTTATCAATTAATGACACCATCCTCTACTATGTTTTCACCTCTCACATATTTTAAGGTTGTAATTTCTCACTAAGATCATTAACAATAACATTACACTTACCTAATGTAATAAATTGACCAGAGTTAACCAAAAATGATACTCAAATAATTTTATTACAATTCTATGGGTGAATTACCAATTTTCATGCGATATAAACAAGTGTTAATGGCATTAATTCAAAGCATTAGAAACACATTTTCCTAAAAAATAAATAATTTAAATAGGAATTCAACCATGGATTATAACATGATCTCTACACAAATTAGATTAATATATATATGGATTATGATGTTTCTAACATTGAGAAAAACCAAAAAGACCATAACAAAAATAAAATATCAAAATAATAATGAGGGAATCCAAAACATGAAAAAATAACTATTCAATTTTTATATCAACATAATTATATCTATATTAATTTAAAAAGTTGGAAAAGGTAAATAAATATAGTGTAGAATGATATATCAATATAAAACTGCGAAATATCAAAATAAAAATGTTTGAATAACCCCTAATATCTATCTCCATGTGATAAGAAACGTGCTGCACTGTCACCTCAAAACAATCATACCCAAAGCTAATGAGCTACCACCATATCTTAGTAGATATTTTCCTAAACCAATTTCAAAAATTATCTTGGATAAATATTTACTAGGTGTGTATGTAGGGTGTGATAAAAAATTACTAGTAGATATCCTCTCCAAGCACCATGCATACGTTTTAAAGAAAAATATATTCTTTTATATCTTGATTTAAAAATATAAAAGTATGTTATTATTTTATTTTTAATAAATAATGGAACATGGTATTGTCATGTGAAATCATTCATTTGAGGAAAAATCAATTCATTCATTTTATAACCTAATTTTTTTTAATTTGTAAGGAAATTGATTAGAATATTATTAAAAATAATTGTTTATAGATTTATTTTGAAAACAACAAATGTTCACTTATTATTCAAGGGTTACATTGATTATTTTATGAGAAAGAAATGAAATATGGTTATTACTTTAATAAAACACTACAAAAGGTTATATATTAAATAATTAAGAAGACAAGTTCACTTTTAAAATAATAATCAACATTTTAAATTCCAAACATAATTTAAAAAATATATATATTCCCACTAATGATTTTACATAACTACACATTTATAAAAATAGAAGTGTAATGAAAAAACATAATAGTGAAAATAAATATAATAATAATAATAATAATCATAAACAGTCATTATAAGAACACCTAGGATCCTTGAAGAATACCTATGATAATACGATAACATAATCTATCAAATTGGAACGATTGTTGCAATCCAACTAACTTAACACCTGATTTTACTCTTCCTAGCCCGATAAAGAGGTATACATCTCTAAGTAAACCATAGTCCTAACTCGGGGGTAGTAGATAGAGTCTCATCCTGACTACTTGAGTAATCATACATATATATCCCACCTAGGTATCCAAGGATTCCCATGAAATACAATTACTAGGGATACATATAAATTAACAAATATCTATATAAAAATAATAAATAACTATCTAATCTCACTATCACCTTCAAACAACATTAATATAAGTAACCCCTTTCATAAAGACTCAATGATATATAAATGTAACAACCTTAACTCTTGAAAATTATAATTTATATTTATATTAAACTATTAATATATAATATAAGAGTTCACACATGATCCAATATCTTAGTATTCTTTGAAGACTAGATACATATATACATTGAATATGAAAAAAAATAAGAAACAACATGAACACATTGTGAGATCATTATTATCCCTTCTATAATATCCTTGGAAATTACACAAAGTTATTCTCTAGGTTTCCTAGGTAATGGGAAATAAATAAGGGTGGGTTCAGGTTCTCAATAGGGATTAATATTCAACAGAAGCTATCATAACATAAACATAGAACAAGTGAAATAGTGATAATAAATAAAAAATGTGAAGACACAATCAACTGAAACTATGAGAATGATATATCCATGAAAAAAAATTAATACATGGATAAAAATAATCATTGATATCATATTGACGGAATTAATAATGTTGGATATCAAAACATGTTATGAAGGCCTTGTTCAAAAATACTATACTAAAATGGGGATAGATATACACCAAAACCCAATATGTTTTTGCCTCATGAGACCGATTTATGAATTGAGGGGCTATCTATAATTGATACCCACCCATAACTAATCAATTATACTTCATTCATCATAATAGAAGATAAATAAAAAAATATAATCAAATTTTCAAATAATCATCCACATTTTAATAACAATATATAGAATACCAATAATTTTTCCCACTTCAATAAAATGGGTAACTTGATAATTACCCATCTAGATAAATAATGTGCATGGTTGAATAATACATAATCATATTTCCTAATTAATAAATAAAAATCTCATTTGAAATAATAAATATAGGTATTTTTAATAGATCTATAATAAATAACAGGAATATATTTTTATTCAAGCATCACCTAACTAACATTTTATAGAAAAGGAGTATATAGTTATGTCAAAAATTTCCTCAATTATTCAATGTATGTAATTGAGGTAATAACATTTCAATCAATGAAATGGAAAATAGGTTATTCAAAAAGGAAAAAATTGTTAGAGAAGTTATTCATATTCAATGTAAATGGTTATATAAGATAAATATAGTTATGGATTATATATTTGATAGAAAAGAACGATAAATATGCAGTCCAGATAAAGAAGGTGTATGGTTAAACAATACATTATTAACATAGAAACTATATGGAATTATCATTGTGAAAGGAATTACCCATATTAAATAATTAAAGATAAGGAAGTGGATAAGAGTACTTTAAAAGTGATGGGTTATCAATAGGAAATATTAATTGAACTCAATAGTTTTTATTGGTTATAATTCATAACAATGGCAGAAGAATCCTTTATTTTTCTTTGTAAAGAGAATGGGAATTATCTAAATAATATCCCATATGATGGTCTATCTAGGTGTGAAGTCTTATGCCCAATCACCATAAACCTGAGTGAATACTGATTTGAAACTCAATAATCCTTTTTGAGGGTGATTACTGAATCACTCATCTATTCCAAAACCACATCTACTTGCTAGTATCTATAAATAGATAACATTTCTAGGAAAAGATCACTCTTTACATTACCAAATTTAAATTTTTTAGGAATTATTATGGCTTATGAAAAGTATTTAATGAGAGAAAATATCATTTTAAATATATCAAATTTGTGATAATGCAATATATTTACAATTATTATGACATTATAATAAATATTTTTAATTGAAAATGGAAGGGACGGAATGAGAGCCCTTATGTTGGCATAATATAGACATTGAAAAAAGGCTATAATAAGAGGTTATAAGTAGTATATCATTAAAAAATATCAAATGTAAGCTAATACCCAGAAATTTATATCAATTAAATATATGGAAAAGGTATTATAATAAAAAAAATTGTTAAAAAAATTCAAGGAATAGAAACCCTTACCTTTCTAAGTAGATTTTTAAATATTGGGAGGACTACTTATAACCTAAGGAACTCAATGAAAATGATTTATGGAGGGATAATTAAGGGTACTTAATGATCAATTCCTTTAGGGTGTAATGGTATGAGATAATGGGTGGGAGTTATCTCTTTTTATAGGTGAAAAGAGGGGCCTTTTCATGGAAACTAATGTTAGCTAAAGGGAAAGAATAAAATCACATGGGTGTTATGAGGGTTAGTTGATTTAGGTTAGTTAGGTGGAGAAATGGTAGGATTGACATGTGTTTATGAAATTAATATAGAAAAGGTCTTTCTATAAGGTGTAAGTGACCTTTTAATTATTAAAAATTCATGATACTTCATTTACCGATTTTTACCCCTATTACTTTTTTTAAAAATTAACCATAACTATTTTGTTTCTAAAAATAGAATATAAAGTATTTAAAAAAATATTGAAATTATTATTAGCAATTTGGAATCAATTTAATCTCATTCATACTATAAATGGGAAAAATAAATTTTTAAATTTAAACATAAGATACACGAAATTTTTTTTTATTGAAAGATCTCATTTTGTATATTAAGCGTTTATTATTATTATTTATTATTAATTGTTACATAAATGAGTGTTTATATATTTACTTATATGTTGAAAAATAAATTTAGTTTCAAAATTTAAAATATATTGTTATGATTTATCAAGATGAAATATATATGACACTTAGAAAATTAAATCTTTGAAAACAACCATTTTACTTTTACCATGGTAATTAATATTAAAATAAGAAATTTATTTTTAATGAAAAAAAATTAAAATATCTTTATTAAAAAATTTGGACCTAATGATTCTTTATATAATGTCTATTTTTTGAAATAAAATAAATATGTGTAGGGAAAGTTAATTTTAACATGAGCACCCTATTTTTTTAGAAAAAATGAATGTTTAAGCATAAAAATTATGTTTATTATTAAATCATCAATGATTTTGATTTTCATGTCATAAATTGTTTTTCTATAAAAAAATAAATTTTATGTTTCTTCTAAATAATGAAAAAATTTTGTTTTCAAAAAATATACTTTAATAAAAAAATACTAAAAACATTTTCTTTTATTAGAAAATATTATTTATGTTAATAAAATATTAAACATAGGTTTTATAATTTATGAATAGTATTTCAAAACATATACTTTTACTTATTAAACACATATATTACCATTTAATATATTTTATAAACTTCTATATCTTTATTATATAATGATAAAATACTAAAAGTTATAGTTTTGAAAAAAACTGTATTTTTCACTATTCCATTAAAAAGAAACTATTTTAGAGAAAATTGAATAATTTAATCTTATTATAATAAAATTTTGAAATGTTAAAATGCTATTTGTTTTGTTAAAAATAAAAAACTAGCATTTAAAAAATAAACTTTTGAATATACTCATGAATAAAGGATCTTCAGACTGCACATCATGCAACAGTTTCAGGATGTAATGCTTACCCACTAAAGTAGGGTCCTAGATATTACATTTCACCCCCATTAAATTTTTCTTCCTCAAAATTGGATAAATTTATACAAATAAAAAGATATGGACATTATATTTTTATATCTTCTTTAGGTTTCCATATTGGATTCTTTAGTTTGTGATTTCTCCAGTTGAATTTTATCAACTAAGTTTTCCAATGATGAAACACTGGTTGCCTAGTGTAAATAATATGGAAAAATCATAATTATAAGAAAAATTAGGTTCCAAAATTATTCCCTTAAATGGGATAATATGAATTGGATTTGTCATTTATTTCCACAGTAATGAAATATGGAAGTCATTATGTAATTTAAAAAGGTTGAGAAACATAGTCAATAGGTAAGCTAGAACTCAAATTATTTCTAGTATTTTAAAATCCCAATTGTAACGACCCGAATCCGGAGCCAGTCAACTGGTACCCCATACCCGGTTCACCACATGACCTCAAGCACATTTCCCTAAACACCAGAAGCTGTGGACTAGCAGCAAGGGCCTTGGTGAGTCATTGGGGAAACTATCCCCTCATTTGGTAAGGTATACAAGGGGAAAAAATAACAGTCAATAGAGGAAGCAGTAAGTAGCAGACAATAACTGAAACTAAACAGCGGAAGAAATGAATATATAGAAATGATGATAATGATGCAGCATGTACAAGTATCTAAGGAAAGTATCAAACACAACAACGTGTTGAAATACAACTGAGAAACAAAGTATGAAAAGTAAACAACAACTCCAGCAGCATCACAAGCCTAAGCTTGGTCCTATGCTCTCAAGCTCCAACCATCAATCATGTACCTGAAGTAGAAGTGAGACAATCCCTATGCACACCTAAAACTATATAACCTGCTTGGGATGAAAAGCAGGACCCAAACAGGCTGTGAGACTAGTCCTAGTAGGTAACCACCACAAGATCTGTGCCCTACTGTCAGTGAGAAATATAACAAAAGTAAAGGAAATAAATGAAGCAGAGAAACAGAAGTAGACTAAATTAAAAAATCTTCCAAATATCCATTTACATTTATTTATTAATTCAATTCAATTATTTAATTATCAACCAAGGAATCTAGCAAACAACTCAATATTCCCAAGGCATAGCAAGTAACACAACAGGTATCTCAGTAGACCACCTAAACAACAAGTAGTACAAAACCCAAGCTTGTTCTTTGGATTGGTGGACTCGTTAAAACCAACCAAATAATATTCACACTGACTATATGGGTGGATCGTACTGGAAGACCCCTCTAGTTAAGTAATCCTACAAAGGCACAAACACTCGGGTAAGCTCTCACCGTCAATTCCCATGTGGTCTTACAATGATAGCTATAGACTCTATGAGGGATCACTTATGTCTAATTCCCCCTGTAGTATCGATATGTAACTAAGGAAACTCCGAGGAAGCACAAAGTCCAATTCCCGTAGGTCCTATGAATGATACTAATTTATAACAGACTCTCTAGGGAATCCCTTAATTGCCAATTCCCTCTTTAGTCTACCGCACCAGGTTCACACAGCCTTGAGCAGTCTAGTCGTGTGTAATCGACTGTTAGCAGCCCTAAGTAAGTTCAACAAACTACTTGGCTAATAGCTACAAAGCATCGAAAGCATATAAACAGTAGGCAATACATTCAATCAAGTATATCAAGTCAGGGAATCAATGCAATAAGGTCTGCCTCACAGGCAACCTAATCCAAATGATGATAAACAACCAAAACAAGAGAAACACCCATGGGGTGATACTCAAACATTCTAACAAGAAACCATTATTCATCTAATGGCTTCAAGCATACAAGAAATCTAAAGTAGATAATAATGCAGCATCAAAACCCTAACCCAAGATACTCGAAACATGGGAACCTGACAGTTTTGCACAAAAACTCAAAGACATGAAACTTAGGGAAACAAACCACCTACCTCGATCCTAATATATCGATATACTTGAACCTCAGACCATGAATCAGCATAGAATGGAGTAGATCTGCAAAAACGTCTAAAACGTTCAACCTCAGATAAATCTCATAAGAGAAAGAATCAATAAATATGGCCAAAGAAGAACCAAGAAGTCACCTCTGTGATTCTATTGCAATAGACAATATTCGATTCGGATAACCAGTGATGGATCGACGGTTCGGAGAAGATCCGCGACCGTACCCTTGCTCTCGGTCGAAGAAGCTGGAGAAGAATATGTTTTTGGGGTTAAGACGTGACCCCAGACCGTTTAATGAAAAAAAAGAAAGTACACAGCATGTACTTTTGGAGTACACGACATGTACTAGAGTTTTCTATACTCCGCATTAAGCGGCCTCTACATCACCCCTACATGGTTGTGTGTGGCCATGACATGGCCAACACACGACCTCAAGCGACATCAAAGTACACGGAGTGTACTTATAATTTTTTTAGATTCTCCTCTTTTTCCTAAAAACGACCAAAAAGGGAAAACATACCTGAAAAGAAGGCCCGGGTTCTTAAAAACTTCCCCCCATAAAGAAATTCGTCCGCAAATTTCCCTAGCGCAGTGCAGAAGAAGAAACCCCGAACAACTCTGGCCACTGTGATTGCATATCGGCCTTCCCTCTCTTGAGTCTCTTCCTGTACACAACTGTGTTTCCATAACACCCGTACAAGAGGAATAGACTGGCCACAGAGTACCTTTGCACTACGATCAAAAATCTTGATCGGATTCTCCTCTAATGATGCATCCTACTCCAGCTAAACCTCATTGGGTTGAAAAAAATGATTCTGGTCTGAGAAATAGTGTCGAAGTTGATAAGCATGGAAGACGTCATGCATAGCCTAGTACCTATGAGGTAACTGCAACCTATAAGAAACTACCCTGACTCTCTCCAGAATCTCAAACGGCCCGACGTATCTCGGTGAAAGCTTTCCCTGTCTCCTGATCCTCTTGTGTCCCAACCTCGGGGTAACATGTAGGAAAACCTGATCTCTGACCTTGAACTCCAAAGGACATCTCCGCTGATCAGCATATGATTTCTACCAAGACTGTGCAATTTCCATCCTTTTCTGAATTAACTCCACCTGTTATATAGTCTCCGGAACAAGACGAGGTCCCAGCATAGCTGCCTCTGCTGCCTCCAGCCAACACAAGGGTGATCGGCACGACCTACCGTACAAAGCCTCATAAAGTTCCATCTGAATAGTTGCTTGAAAACTATTATTGTAGGCAAACTCCACTAGAGGTATATGTATCCAAAAAACCTCCAAAATCAAGAACGCATGCTTGTAGCATATCCTCTAGCACCTGAATCGTGCGCTCTGACTGGACATCTATCTGGGGATGGTAAGCTATACTCAAAAGTACCTATGTACCCAAAGCCCTCTGTAGCCCTTTCCAGAAATGCGACATGAAGCCGACGTCCCTATCTGAAAAGATAGTACTCGGAACCCCATGTAAGCGTACAATATCACAGATGTACAACCGTCCAAGCTCATCAACACCGAAGGTCACCTTAATCGGCAAGAAGTGGGAAAACTTCGTGAGCCTGTAAATGAAAACCCATAATGTGTCATTCCCTCGAAGTGATCTGGGTAACCCTATCATGTAGTCCATCGCGACATCATTCCACTTCCACTTGGGAATAGGTAGCTGCTGTAAAAGCCTTGCTGGTCGCTGGTGCTCCACCTTCACCTGCTGACAGGTGAAACACCTCATGACTAAACCGGCAACATATCTCTTCATACCTGGCCACCAATACTGATGGTGTAGATCACAATACCTCTTGGTGACATCAGGATGACCTGCCCAAACTGAGGAATGAAAGTCTCACATCAGCTCCTCGCATATATCTGTTGTCACCCATACACATCCTTGGAAACGCAAGATCTCACCCTCACCTACGGTCCATCTAGGAAGAGGGTCCTCTGTTGACACGCTTTCTCATAGGAATATGCCTTCAGAATATGATAGCTTCCTCATTCAGACTTGGTCAAGAAGGTTAGGGGTAATAGCTATATAAGAAAGAAAAGTCTGACCCTGTCTATCATGCACCTCCAAATGCATTTAAGAGAACAGAGCCATAAGCTGCCACTCACTGCTGGCCTTCGGAACTGCCTGTATCTATGTCCTCCTGCTCAACGCGTCTGCCACAACGTTGCCTTTCCCAATCGTATAAACAAGCTCGAAATCAAAAGACTGTAGGTACTCAACCCACCTCTGCTATCTTGGATTCAAGTCACGCTATGTGAAGATATACCTGCGGCTCTTATGGTTAGTATAAACCACAAAATGCTCTCCCAGAAGATAATATCTCGCAGAACACAAATCATGAACAACTGCAGCCAACTCTAGGTCGTGCATAGGATAGTTCCTCTCATGTGGCCTCAAATACCAAGGTTCATATGAAACAACATGATCCTCCTACATAAGCACTACTCGAAGACCGATGCCAGATGCATCCTAGAAAACTGTATAACTGTTTCTCGAATCTAGAAAAACTAGAATCGGTGCAGAAGTCAATCTCCCCTTCATCTCTTAAAAGGCTGAATCATAGGCTTTTGACCAAAAATACTTTACCCCTTATTATTCAGGCCTGTTAAAGGCGCTGATAAGCGTTAGAAGTCCTGTATAAACCGCCTATAGTAACCAGTTAGCCCTAAGAAACTTCATACCTCGAAGACATTCTTTGGCTGCTCTCAGGTAACTAATGCTCTCACCATCTCTGGGTCTACTGATACTCTTGTCTCTGAGATGACATGACATAGGAAGGGAATATTGTCCATCCAAAAGTGGCACTTTGAGAGATTAGCATGTAACTGATGCTCCCTCAGTGTACCCAAAACGATCTCAAGATGGGTAGCATGGTCGTGTCGAGTGTGAGAGTACACCAAAATATCGTCTATGAAAACAACCAAAAAAGAATCTAAGTAAGGATGGAAAAATTGGTTCATCAGTGCCATGAAAAACGCAGGCACGTTCCTTAGGCCGAACGACATAACCATATACTCGTATAGACCATACATGCTCGGGAAAGCTGTAAGAGGTATATCAGATGGTATAACACACAACTGATGATAACCGGAACTCAAATCGATCTTCGAGAACACCCGGGCTCCTCAAAGCTGATCAAAGAGGTCATCAATACTAGGAAAGGGGTATCGGTTCTTGACCTTCAACTGGTTCAACTTCTGATAATCCACACATAGCCTAAGGGTGTCGTCTGCCTTCTTCGCAAACAGGACAGGCGAACCCCAAGGAGAAGTACTGGGTCAGATGAAACCCTTTGCCAGCAACTCCTCCAACTGCTTCTTGGGCTCCTTCAACTCAGGTGTATCCATCCTATAAGGAGGAATGGTCACCAATACCACTCCTGGAACAATCTCAATAGAAAAGTATACCTCACACTCTGGAGGAAATCCTGAAAAGTCCTCTGGAAAGATATCACTGAAATGATCCACCACTGAAGGAAAGTATAACTATGAAGTCCCCTGGTCATCCAGATACAGACTGGTAATTTGAGTTGTATCTCCGCCTAGCCCATGATGCTACGGTCATGCTCTACTCTCCTAGACATCCCACTCACCCTTATGAAGAAAAGATTCACCGTCCGGTGATATGAAACTCACCCTATGGTGATAACAGTCGACAACTGCCCAGAAGGGAACGATCTAGTCCATTCTGAGAATGACATCATATCCTGCCATCTCTAGGACATAGAGGTCCCATAGAAAGTGATACCCAACCACCTCTAGAGGGAACTCCTTGCACTGTCGTACACTAGCTGTTCTATTCCCCAATGGTGTGTCTAGTGTCATCATGTCCTCAGAAGTATAAACAGTAAGTCTAAGGCTTTCCACAGTATGCACATAAATAAAGCTATGAGAAGACCCTGTATCGAAAAGTGCAGAGGATAAAACTAAGGCTACTAAAATCGTACCTCGAACTGTAGAAGGTCCAGGATCCTGATCTTGATGAATTTTATCTACCGCAAAAGTCTGCCCTGTGCCGCAGCCCTATGTAGTAGCCTGAGATCCATGATCTGACCCTCCCTGAGCCTGACCACTGCATCCACAAACTCTACCCTGGCCTGAATAACCTGAAGAACTCCGGCCCCCAGTTTTCTGTGGAACTGGTAATCCTTCTCTTGTACGAGGAGTCGAAACTGATCCTCCTTCACTAGCTGCTGGAAGGAGAACCTTGCAGAAACACAGCAGATGACCCATCTTGTCTCAAGATCGACACTCCACTGGGTCTCTCGGGCACTGAGGCTACTTATGCCCACTTTTTCCACACTGATAGAACACCAATTGGTTTCCACATGACCTCAAGCGCAATTCCCCAAATGCCAGAGGCTGCCAACTAGCAGTGAGGGCCTTGGTGAGTCATTAGGGAAACTATGACCTCATTTGGTAAGGTATACAAGGGAAAGGAAATAACAGTCAACAACGGAAGCAGTAAACAACATACAATAACTGAAACAAAATAGTGAAAGTAATGAA
This sequence comes from Viscum album, assembly GCA_963277665.1. Lineage (NCBI taxonomy): Eukaryota > Viridiplantae > Streptophyta > Magnoliopsida > Santalales > Viscaceae > Viscum > Viscum album. The sequence goes on along the minus strand of OY728133.1, from coordinate 182,485,342 downwards.
TATATAGAAATGATGATAATGATGTAGTAAGTACAAGTATCTATGGAAAGCAGAAAACACAACAATGTGCTGAAATACAACTGAGAAACAAAGTACGGAAATTAAAAAGAAATTTTAGTTGCATCGCAAGCCTAAGCTTGGTCCTATGCTCTCCAGTCCCAACCATCAATCATGTACCTGAAGTAGAAGGGCCACAATCCCTATCCACACCTGCAACCATATAACCTGTTTGGGTCGAAAAGCAGGACCCAAACAGGGTGTGGGACTATTCCCAGTAGGCAACCACCCAAAGATCTACGCCCTACTATCATTGAGCAATATAGAAAAAGTAAAGGAAATAAATTTAGTAGAGAAAGAGGAGTACACTAAAGTAAACAATCCTAAGAATCTCCATTTAAATTTATTTATTAATTTAATTCAATCATTTAATTATCAACCATGGAATCTAGAAAACAACTATATATTCCCAAGGCATAGCAAGTAACACAATAGGTATATCAGCAAACTACCTAAACAACAAGCAGTAAAAAACCCAAGCTTGTTCTTTGGCTTGGTGGAATCATCACAACCAACCAAAAAATATTCACACTGACTCTATGGGTGGCTCGTACTGGCAGACCCCTCTAGTCAAGTAATCCTACAAAGGCACAGACACTCTGGGAAGCTCTCACCATCAATTCCCCTGTGGTATGGCAATAATAGATATAGACTCTATGAGAAAGCACTTACGTATAATTGCCCCTATAGTCTCAATACGTAACTAAGGACACTCTGAGGAAGCACAAAGTCCAATTCCCATAGGTCCTGCAAATGATACAAATTTATAACAGACTCTCTAGGGAAGCCCTTAATCGTCAATTCCCTCTTTAGTCTACCACACCAGGTTTACATAGCCCTGAGCAGTCTAGTTGTGTGTAATCGACTGTCATAAGCCCTAAGTAAGTTCAAAAAACTACATGGATAATAGCTACAAAGCATTATAAGCATATAAACAGTAGTCAATACATGCAATCAAGTATATCAAGGCAGGAAATCAATGCAACAAGGTCTACCTCACAGGAAACCTAAGCCAAACGATGATGAATAACCAAAACAAGATAAACACCCATGGGGTGATCCTCAAACATGCTAACAAAAAACCATTATTCATCTAATAGATTCAGGCATACAATCAATCTAAGGCAGATAATAATGCAGGATCAATACCATAACCCGAGATACCCAGAACATGGGAATTCGACACTTTTGCACAAAAACTCAAAGACATTCAACGTAGGGAAACAAACCACCTACCTTGATCCTATTAGATCGATATACTTGAACCTCATCCCATGAATTGGCCTAAAATGGAGTATATCTATAAAAATGTCTAAAATGTTAAACCTCAGAAAACTCTCATAAGAGAAAGAATCAGAAAACGCGGCCAAAGAAGAACCAAGAACTCACCGCTGCGATTCTATTGCAACCGACAACATTCGATTCGGATGACCGGTGATGGATCAGCGACTCGGAGAAGATCCATGGTCGTACCCTCACTCTCAGTTGAAGAAGATGGAGAAGAAGGTATTTTTGGGGTCAAGAATCGACCTTGATCCATTTAATGAAAAAAGAATGCACATGGTGTTTACTTTTAGAGTACACGGCGTGTACCAGGCTTTTCCGTACTCCGCATTAAGAGGCCTCCACATCACTCCTACATGGCCATGTGTGGCCATGACATGGACATCACATGGCCTCGAGAGGCATCAATGTACACAACGTGTACATAGAAAATTTACAGATTCTCCTCTTTTTCGCAAAAACAACTAGAAAAGGAAAAACATACCTGAAAAGAAGGTCCGGGTTCTTACACCAATATACCAAGAGAGTCGATTCCCCTTTTACCAAAAAATAAAACTCCTTTCCACGAAGAAACTTTAAAGAATACATGAACCCCAACTTAAAATCTAAATCTCTTCATTTAATTATTAACATCGATATTTTGTCTACTCTAGGATACTTTAATATGAACGTGAATAGTCTAAAATTTAACATTCATCTCCTCTACAAGCTATAATCTAACAAGATTTTTTTATATAACTTATTCTAAGAAGGTTTATGGAAAAACCACTACCCATACAATGCCTCATACATTTCCACATGGATGCTCAAAGTGAAGCTATTATTTTTTGAAAAATACACCAAAGGTAGGTATTGATCCTATATACCATAGAAGTAAAGAGAACATGATCTCAATATGTCTTAAAATATATAGATATTCCCTTCATACTTACCATCAATTTAGTGATGGTAGGAAGTGATTAAATGCATCTCAATGTCAAGATCCCTTTGAAGACTCTTCTAGAATTGTGATGTGAACTGAGGGTCATGATCAAATACAATTGATATAAGTTCCTCATGAAGCTTACAATTGAATTAATATAGGGTTGAGAAAGGAGATCAAGGGGTAGATCTTCTCTTATCTATAATAAATGATCATAATTAGTAAGGTGACTGAAAATTATCCATATAACATAGTTATTCCAAGTAATTTTTGGATGTCCAATGACAAAGTCCATTGTAACATTGTCTTACTTTCTTATAGGTATAGGTAATGGTTGTATGGATCCCTTAGGATGATTTCTTTCAGCCTTTACCTAATAGAATACAATCATCTGGACACATAGTTTTTAATCTTCCATTTCATTCCATCAAATTGAAAATTTTATCTTAAAACCCTATAAATTTTAATTCTACTAGGGTATATAGAAAATTTGAGCTATGTGATTCATCTAAAAGTCCCCTCTTCAACTATAGTATGGATGGAACACATATAAACTTTCCAAAATTATATAATACATATCTATTGATTAATTATATTAATTTTACCACATTTAATAATTTAATCTTGTTTTATGTCCTCTTCATCCTATTGGGACTTCTCCATATAATCTGGTAAGGATGGTTTACCAATTTCTTGGAAAAGGAATAAAAATTTCCCCTTGCTTAAAAATCACCATATCCAACTTTAGTTGATATCTATATATATGATATTTTTTTATAATCATCAAGGTTATAAAACCATAATCCCTCATAATCAATTCATCAAACACCTTTTTTACCATCCTAGGATTGAAATATATCGAGAAATCATAGTTATTGAGTAGTTTAATCCATCTTCTTTGGTTCAAGTTGAGATCCTTATGAGAGAAGATATACTTAAAATTATTGTGGTTTATATATATAAAATATTTCACCGTAGAGTTAGTGGCTCCATATTTTCAAATAAAATATTATGGATACCATATCAAGGTTCTGATTTGGATAGTTTTTTTCATGGTTTTTCAATATCCTTATTGCATAGGTAACCACCCTATCATTCTGCATAAGGACATAACCAATTCCTTTATTTGATGAATCCGTTTATATTTTAAATCCTTCATTACATGATAGTTATGTTAAAACTTTTTCATCAATCAATATCCTATTTATCTCTTAAAAACATTCCACACATTACCTTAACCATGTGAAGTCAATTTCTTAATATGATAACATGGTTATCGGGTTGGCTTACCGGGTAAAATATTGATTGAACCACATATAGTAACCTGCTAAACCTAGGAAAATTCAGATCTAGGCTATGTTCATTGGTGTAGGAAATTATTTGACTATCTTTTTATGTATCAATAGATATTCCATAATTAGAGATAATATAGCTAGGAAATAGATATCCATTTATCCAAAATGTATACTTTATATATTTCTCATATAATTCCTTTTTTTTCTGAGCATCTATAGAATAATTTTCAGATAACTCTCATAATCTTAATATATTATAAAGTATATCAAGATATCATCAATGAATACCACAAAAAAGTGAACAAGATAATATTTTAATACTCTATTAATCACATACATAATGAAAAAAGTTTCATTAGTCCATCCAAATGGAATTACTGTAAACTCATAACGTCTATATCCTGTATGAAATTTCATATTTAGCCTACCTCCTTCTTCACCCTTAACTAATGATAACCAGAGTGAAGATAATTCTCTGAAAATTATTTATCTCCTTGATGTTGATCTAATAAGTTATCAATGTGTGGTAATGAATACATTTTATTTATAGTAATATAATTGATCTCCCTATAATCAATGCACAATCTCATAGACTCATCCTTATTTTTAATGAATAAAACTGGGGTTCATTATGGTGAAACACTAAAGAATATAAATCCCTTATCACATAACTATTATAGTTGTTTCCTCAACTCTATCAACTCCACCAGTTCCATTCTATGTGGTGTTTTATATAAGGGTCTTGCATTATGAATGAGTTCAATGGAAATATCAACTTCATGATCAGGTGGACAATTAATTAATTCTCTTAGAAATACATCAATTTATTTTTATACAATGGGTGTATCCTATATCCTAAGGATATCCTTATCATCCATGTATATTGTCTTATATTCTTGTTCTAGAATAACATCATTAAGGTGAGATACTGGAGTATGGTCTAGAAAGAATCATGTGGAGTAGTCTATACTTTGAAAAAAAGGATTATATACTCTATCAAATACATTTATACCCTTCCCTCTGTAATTAATGTTTTTAATATGCATTAGGGGATAATCCATTCCAAGGATTATTTCAAAACCAACCATAGGTATACCATTTCCACTAGGGAATATATATGCTTCTTAAAAGAGACCACTCAATAAATCATAATAGCATAAAGAATACCATTAGGTGTCTTAACTGAAAAATAATTTCTCTAAGTATTATGGGATGATTCAATGTTCTCAAAAAACATGCATCATATAAAGGTGTGTATAGATTCAGAATCAAATAAATCATTTTAAAACTTTGGGGATACAATCAAAGTAATTTCCACCACATCATTAGGAACTTTGACTTCATCAATGGTAATCACATAATCTTGGCCTTTATCCCTTGAAATTTTATAAGTTAAATTTTCTTGTTGTTTGGGATATTGGTTCACATAATGTCCCTTCTCCATATATTTAAAGAATTTAATATCAATAAATTCTTCCTTTCTATTTCATTGATGAGCATGAATGTAATTTTATCTACACTTGTAATAAACTCATATTCCATTAATAAAATCCCCAGGGTATTTCTTCCCACAATTATCACATGTAGAAAATTAAATCCATAGTTTCTTCCCCTTTTCCACATTATTATTACCATAACTATCAACCAAAATATTATTCTCATAATTTTCCAATAATTCATAAGTCCCAAAGAAGTATTTTTCTATCTTAATGGTCCTTGATTATGTATCCTCATATGATAGAAACCTCTAATAGACTAGAATCCTTTCAAGGCCTAGATTTAACCCATCAAATAAAAGAAAAATCATACTTTTTGGTATGAATATATAGTTTTCAACATGTCTAGATAACCCTTTATTGTTATTATCATACTCAGAAATATTTTTACTCCTCCCATTTTCTAATATTTAGGAACGAAACATTCGATTTCCACTCTTTTCTCTCACAAAGAAATTATTTTTTATTAAATACCTTCTTAAAATCACCGATTTAAATATGCTTTATCATATCTTCCTATTTTGTGTCTTGAATTAGTGACCACCATTAGTCCACATTTCCCTTTAGATGACCAGTCACCATGATGAATATTTAATTTTTAATAATTACTAAATAAATAATGATCTTCTCTTAGGGCTTGATCTATTGTTCAACTACCAATTGATAAGTATTTCAACTGAATGCTATTGATTGTTGTCACATGAAGTGATATAACATAGTTTTATCATGTTGTGGATCAAAAAATCACCTTATTTAGATGAGATTATTTTTCATAAATAGGGTCAAATTCTCTAATATGGTTATGTTTTGATTATCCCCAACTGCATCTTCATTGTCTTTCTCAAGGGGAATATCCCTACATTGACTATGAGTGTTGATATGATTCAAATTCCTCACATTATTGTAAATCACTCTATACATAATTAGTTCATGAAATTGAATTATAGAATATAATTCCTACTATGTTTTATAAACTGTTCCTAGAAATCCTGGGGTATTTTCATAGAACTTATGTAATATAACTAGGTTCCTATAAATCTAGTCCCCAAGGTTTCTAGTAAAAGTTCTCTAATGCCAATTCTGAAAACCCGAACTCTAAAAACCTTGATATGATAATTATATTACATTATTGGTATATAATTAAAGTGTTACCATATGATCTAAAAACTTATTATTTATTTAATACTAGACACATACATTACATATAAAAACATAAGATATAGATTGAACACATTGTGAGTACATTATTATAGGCAATATATAGAATACATCTTATAAATTTTCATATATAATAGATTGAAAAGATAATGTTCAAAGATGAATGGATGGATAGAGCATAAGGAAGCTATATAATTTTTTAGAAGGCATTGGATTGAGTTTTCTAGATGAATAAGAAAACATAGAAACTAGATGAATAGTGGAATGGATGGAAGTTATATAAAAATATATGAATAGAAAGTTCTTTCATATTATTGTTAAATAAAGTGAAGAATAAGTTCTTTCATGAAGATAAATAATGAAAAAGTAAAATTACCACAGTGAAAACATTATAATCCTGTTAGTGAAGGTCTCAAATAGTTGTTATGAAAAGTTTTATGACCTATTTTATCAGTGTAGAGAGAACAATTCACTATAGTTTTGATCATAGTGAAAACCTATTCTCTTATTTTTGTAACCATATAAAAGGATTTGTTTTCTAGTGGATTATGGGGTATATTATTATTTAAAACACATAACAAGGACCATGTTCTCTTAATTAGTAATGAAACTTGTATATTATTGTGTTCCTATGTAATGAAACTTCTTGGTTTGCACTGTGATCAAAACTACAGTGAATTGTTCTCTCTACACTGATAAAATAGGTCACAAAACTTTTCATAACAACTGTTCAAGACCTTCACTAACAAGATCAGAATGTTTTGACTATCGTAATTTTACCTTTTCCTTATTTATATTCATTAAATAACTTATTCTTCACTTTATTTAACAATAACATGAAAGAAATTTTTATTCATACATTTTTATATAACTTCCATCCATTCCACTATTCATCCAGTTTCTATATTTGGTTATTTATCTAGAAATCTCAATCCAGTGCCTTCTAAAAAATTATATGGCTTCCTTATGATCTATCCATCCATTTATCTTTGCACACTATCTTTTCAATCTACAAGATATGAAAATTTATCTGATGTATGCTATATATTGCCTCTAATAATAAAACCTTTTTCTATTTTAAACATATTATTTAACCAAGTATTGTAATTTTAATTTCACAATCAATTAAAAAATTTAAATTGAAATCTCGTTCTTAGAAAAATTTCCCTTTGATGTTTCTCTAGGATTATAGATATTTACAAGAGCTTCTTATAAACTCATGCATCCACTACATTCAACAAACCTCTTTCCAACTCAGTAAGAATCATAGATCTTCCTCTCATCATATTTGATATGATGGAATATCATATTTTCATCATCACATTTGTATATTATTATGAAAAATTCACAATGTTTTTTGAACTAGTACAACATTATATCATTTAATTGACTAGTAATAAATTTTTAGAAATTCCTATATCTATTGAGAATTGATATGATTATTCTTGTAAAATATTTTTTTGAACTTAATGATATTATTTCTCACATAATTCATCCATATTATAACTGGAATCATAACTCTCTATCGGTTTCCTCCAAATTCCAACCTCTTTTCCATGATCTTCATACAAAACATCAATCTGATCACCCTAAAGTAACTTCATATCCATATATTCATATTTTTTTTTCCAATATCTATTCTAAAAAAAGTTTTTCCAAAATAATTTTTCCAATTCAACTACATCTTATTGGAATTTATATGACTGGACTTTATTTGATTGAACTTTAATCGATGAAATTGCTCAAAAAATTCCATTTTCATAGTGAAAAAAATCCTCTATCAAAAAAAGATCAAAAAACAAAAAATAAAATCTCCATATAATCACATTTACTCTTACATATAGTTAGGAAATTGGGTATTACCCTTACTGGATACCACTATAAATTCACCCAACCAAACCTCTATCAAATTTCCTCTATCCAAATAATTTAATCAAAACATCATATTATGTACTTTGTACATACAAATTATTTTATCTCACTTTATTCTTATACTAAGGTCATGATTTATTTTAAAACTCATGATTTTGGGAACATTAACAGCATAAAACAATAATCAGATTTAGTTTCACTAAAAACCATGTATGATGAACATTGTAATCATGATAAGATAAAAATTAATTACAAAACTCATTTCTGAGAAATCTATGTCTGTAATATTCTATTCAATGGAGTTATTTTTGAAAACTTTTTCCAGTATTATATATTCATTTACCAATATTGGAAGGTATAACAATGTTAAGTGTTTCATGTCTGGACAAAAAAAAAGAAAAAACATGAACCACACCTTCTTTAGAAAAAAAAATCTTCCTCAAAAAATCTTACAACTCAATTTAAACACCTTCAAACATCATAGTCCCAAATATATCCCCTTTAGATTTTGTTCTCAACCATGAAAAATAAATAATTGAAATTTTTATCTCCTGAAATATATTATTTTTACAAAAATGATAATCCTATGTAGGGAAATTTAGTATAGGAATCTAGAACCATTCTACAACAATACCATGTTGTCCATATATACTGATATAAGAAATATAGTCTTCTAACATTCATCATAGGAAAAATTCAACCTATAATTTTTTTCCTAAATCCACTTCAACAAACTATTAAAATAGTTTACACGTACAATCTCAAATCATACCTTAACCCATTTAACACCACCATATAAATACTTTTTCTTAAAAATTGAATCACATACCAGTGGATAGATTTATGTAATTTTTTCTCCCCCTTGATGAAACTATCCAAAAACAAGATGGAGAGGGGATAGAATAACATATCTTAGTCTTGAAGAGAGGGAGGTTGAACACCCATTATTAACATTATCTTATGAATGGTTTCCTTCTCCAATTGTTTTGTGAAAATATCAGTAACTTTCTACACTATAGGAATAAACATCAACTTTATTTCAATCTTCTCGACATAGTATTTTATTAAATGATATTTTATATCAATGTTCTTAGAAAAATAATGTTACATTGGATTTTTTTTGAGATTTATATCACTTTGATTATCAAAAACCAAGAGAAGGGGAAACTTCATATCAATAAAAAGTATTCCAAATGGGTGTTTATCTACATAAGCTGTGTTTCAACTTGAGTGAAATAAATATACTCATCTTTTTTTGTTTGTATAGTCACTAAATTTTGTTTCCTTATATGATGGATAAATCATATTTATCTTAAGAAAACTACTCCATCATATATGGAGTTTCTATTATCCACACTTCCTGACTAATCTACATATGTATAGCCCAAAAAATCAGTCCTTCCTATGCTATCATATTTTTACATGAACTATTTACTCCTTTGATATATCTAAGAATTATTGTTCTAAAATTGGGAATATATTCTTTTAGTGAATTTTTAAACCTCACACAAAGTATAATAGTGTAAAAAATATCTATACTTGAGGCCATTAGATATAAAAAACTTCTAACCAACTGTTAAAAATATCTTGGATCTAAATCCTTCCTTTCCCTATCTTTTGAAAAATTTGTTCCCACATAAATTGATGTGGAATTCAGATTTCAGTAGTCTATTCCAGAAATCCTTATAAGTTACTGAAAATAATTCTCTCAAGATATGAAAATATATTTTTTCTTTTGTGAAATTTTTAAATTAATTAAGTATTTTATTTCTCCAAAAATTGAAATTACAAAAATCATCTCCATATAATTTGAATTTTTTTAAAAAGATTCCCCATAATTCTCTATGAATATGATTTTGTTAAAATAAACAATAAAAATGAGAGAAAGCTCTTGATTTTATTTTATATACATGTTACTATAAACTCTTCCTTTCCTGAAGTTCAACATCCTTATATAAGTATCAAATTTAGAATACCAATTTCTCAGGGATTACTGCATACCATATAAACACTTTTTAAACTTTTACACAAAACTATCATCTTTCCCAATAATGAAGACACACAGTTGTTCAATATAAACTTTTTCATCGAGCTCTCCATTAAGAAAAGATGACTTGAAATCTATCCAAAAAATTTAGTTATGAAATGATTGTAAGAAGTAACATTAAAATTTATAATATTTACACTCGAGAAAAGGTTTCATAAATATCAATGCATTTAATTATTGAGAAACATTTACAGGACATATGTTCTTTTTTCTTATAAATTCACCTTTTTAATTCAACTTGTTTCAGAACACCAATTTTTTACCAATAATAATCTTATTTTTTTTATTTTGATTAAAATATCTAAATTATCATTCTTTTTAATATGATATAGATCTTTATTCATATCATCAATCCACTCCTGATACACCAAAGCATAATCAACTTATTTTTGATAAAACTTCAAATATAAGAAAGCATGCGATTATAAAATTGATTTTCTTCTAGTCTAAACCTATTTTTATTGATCTCAAATGTTTTTAAAAACATCCACTTTATTCCTCCTAGGATGAGATAAAAATAATTTTTCATTACCACATGATATTATCAAGTTATAATCTATATTTCAAGAAGCTTCAACATTATTACTATCATTAAGAACTTTTTAACACTTTTCAACTAAAAACACCTCATCTTCCCTCTCTTCCATATTTGCGATTATATAAGAAATGGTTTATCAAATAGTTCAATAACTTTCATATCTTCTGAGTCAACACAAATTTTATCAAATAATTCAATAACTTTCACATCTTTTGAGTCTACAATATTTCCCATCTTTTTTTATAACACTCTTATCCTCTACCACTAGGATGGAATCCTAAAAATATTACATCAACACATCTCTAATCAAACATCCTAAAATTTTCACCCATGAATTATATAATTCAAGGACCATTTTACAACCTTAGGTGATTCAAACATGGAGTTTCTTTATAGTTAATCTCATATAGAGTCATGTCCGATTATGGTATATATAAACATTGATTTTTAATAAAAACTACTGATCCAATAGAATACCACAAAAAATATTGATAAGTATCATGTTCGAACTATATTTTTCATTCTATCTCTACTAAAAATATATTTATTCTTTATAGAAAACCATTTTTCTATGGTCATTATTATGTATTAAAATCATGAATAATTCAATGTTTTTTAAGATAATACCTGATCTATATACTTTAATATTTTCCATCATTATCAGTTTGAAAATTTTTCATAAAGCATCAAAATTCTTTTTCTAGACATCTCGTAAAACTATTAAACCTTCTTTATAGCCTCTGATTTATGTTTCAAAAACATAATAGATTTAATGTGAGTAAATTAATAAATAAAATAAATAAATTTATTATCTTCCCTTGTTTTTTATCAACTCGTAAGTCCATAAATGTTAGAATATATCAGCTCTAAGGGATGGGTTGAATGTAAATAAATATTCTTATGTACTATGTTTATAATTTCCATTTCTCAAAAATATAGAAAACAAAATCTCTTCTTATTGTCATATTAGTAATATCCAGAATAATTTCTCTCTTTTTTAGATTTCTCAAATTCCATTAAAACATATGCCCCAATATTTTATTCCATAACTGATTTTATTCCATAATTATGAGATAACATTAAATTTGTGAATAACCAACTTGAAACTATCCTACCTTTGTTAATTGGACTCTCAAAAAAACTTCCCATCTTATATAATCTTCCCAGAAAACCATATTTTCTAAAAAAAAATCTTGTTACCTTAATTAACAAGTTGTGAAACACTTAAAAAAGTGTGTCTCATCCTTTTAATTAACAATGTTCATTTAGATTTTAACTTTTCTTCCTCAATAATAACATAATAAATGAATTTGATTCTGATCGACTCATCATTTCACAATATCACCATTCCTTATTTAAAATCCTTCACATTCAAAAAAAACTTCATGTCTCATGTCATATATGAAGAACATTCACTATCCAAGGTCTAAGGTTATTATTATTTTGTATCCTTGAGAGCGGTTTCAACAAAAAAAGGAATTTATCCATGAATTTTTCTTTCTTCTCACACATCTTTTGAGATTTTTCATATAATTTTATTCTGGTACCATGAACATACATATTATTCAAGGTTTGTGTATAGATCACATGTTTCAAAAATAGTTTCCAATGTTTGGAATATTTTTTCAATCTTATGACTTGCTTTATCATGTTATCTACTTTTATTGGGATTAATCCCCATCAAACTTTGCCTCTAGTTTCTCTTGGTTTCAATGTAACATTTATGATTAAACAAACACATATATGTTGTACTCCCAAGTCCTCAAAAATTATTATAGTAACCACAGAAATCATATTTCACTCTATAACTTTCATAATGATTGGATTTTTGTACCTAATTTTCATTAAATTTATTACTTTAGAATTTTCTATTTTGTTTCACCCAAATGTTTTGGTTACTTCCTGATATTTTATTCATCAACTTAGATTTATTTTTATCCTCAATAGAATAACCTATAATAGTAGATTTTGGTTTAGACTTTTTAACCGTGGACAATTTAGGTTTTTTGACTCTATTTGTTTTAGCTAAATACAAGGCCTTTTTAACTTCAATTTTTATTATGATAATATTAATTATTATTATGAAATATTGAGGATAAATTTTACTAATACTTATTTGGTTTAAACTTCTAAAATCATTAACTAACTGAGTTTTAAAAAATTTCAATTCCTTTATAAAGACCCAAAACCCAATAACCTAGATATAGTGGTTACTTTACTAAATTGGCATAACATACAAGTGATCACATCCTTAAGGACCAAATATTTTTTTAGTATTGGTAAACTAATACATTCATGAATCTTAATTGAAAGTAAAAAAATTCTACATCCTTGAACTCATTCAAATATCCCTTCTTTATAGCCTTGGGAATATAAATAAAATAAGAGTGAGATCAGATACTCAATAAGGTATTCAAACATCAGAATATATCATGAATCAATAAGGTATAATCAAAACTTAAAGGTAAATAACTAAATTCAAACTCCATTTAATCAATAACTTGAATATGAAAATAATATGGTACGAATAAATGATTATAAAATAATAATCACATGATCATAAAGATAATCCCCATATAATATCAATGATGTAATATCAAGGATAATAATAACTAGATTATCAAGGATAAAAATTATTAATATTATACTTCATGATCTCAGACATCATGATATATATATATACTATCAAGACCTTAAGACAAGATAGTTTAATCGATTGGTATGCATACACCAGAAACCCATTTAATTCTAGCTTAATGATTTTTCTCATGATACCTATCGATGAATCAAAAGGATATATATAATTGGACCTAACCCATAAATATATTTTCAATTCATTCCTATTATATTTAATGATGAATACAATTCATAAAACCCATTCTTTATTAATAAATATATGTATCTGTATGGAGTAAAGAATACAGATTTATCAAGGTTTCCCCCAATTGATCCAATAACTTTCAAAGTAAAACAAAATATGTAGAAATTATATACAGTTTAAGAAACAAGTATATCCATGATAAATATTATATAAATTTTGGATAAATTTAATGTTCATTGATCACAAGAAAGTGAATGTTTCAAGGGAAATTTAATGAATAAAAAAAATAATCAATAAAATGAATGCCAATACTTTCCCTTTCCAAACTAATCATAAATCATCTAAAGAAATAATAAGGATTGAATAATGATAATATATTCCTAGTTTAGTATAAGAAAAATAATGGTTTTTTTGTTTTTTTATGAAACAAAATAATAATAATAAATCATTAAATTTTTTTTGAAGAAAATACAATTTTCACTTTGAAAATAAATTATTAAAAAAACTTTACAGAATATTAAGAAGAAAATTTTCTTTGAAATTAAAATTCTACAAATTTAAATTAAATTTCAAATAAATTATCATTCATTATAGTGGGAAAATTTTATACATGGAATGTGCATTAAAACAATTATTCATTTCACCTTTTTCATAAGAATTAAAAAATACCATGTTCAGAAAATTACAAGAATAATCCTTTTAAACCGTAGTGTAAAAATTAAAACCTAGGTAAATAATACTTTAAAAATCATACGATAAGATTAAAAATATTCTTGAAAACTTTTTTAGAAACCATGGATATAGAATATTTTTTTTGGTCAAAAAGAGAAATAAAGTTAGATTCTCATAAAAACATCTTCTAAATCATTTTAGGTGACAAAGAGAGAAAAATAGTAATATTATTTGAAATATTCATAAATAAATAGAGTATAATAAAATGAAATGGGTTTATTATAAAATTATCAAATAATTTCTTTCAATGTAAATTAAAGAATAAATAATCTCGATTAAAATGAGATTGAATCATAAACCCAAACCACTTGGTAATATTTGAATCATGACCCCATGAAAGAAATACATTCAAAAGAAACATTAAATACTATGAATATAAGCTTATTCATGATATAAAATATCATATGGGTGGTATATACACCTCATAAAAATAAATAGGTGTATAATACAAAATATGTCTCAATGGAGTGGAAATTGAAACAAAATACCCTAAAAAGATCATTCCATTAAAGTGATAATTAATCAATGAATTTATTATGTGTATAAAATGTATATACATATAAAAAATTCTAAATACAACATAACATAATCATTATTCATTACATACATAATCTTATAATATCAAAGAAATTGAAGAAGTAATATAACCCAATGAAAATTAATTGTGTTATGAAAAAGTTACCACTTGGTAACTTTCAAGTAAAATACCCTTGGATAAATTAATGTGAATAAAAACATAAAATACCATTAAGTAAGAAGGATTCATGATATAAAATGTAAAAGGGAATTATATGCACCATTTAAAAGTAATTATGTTCATAACATTAACATTATTCTAAATGACATGAAATTGAGACATAATCCATTACCTCACGTTTACCTTAAGTTAAACATGATTTAACCTACTAATTAGCTGTTTTAAAAATTTTATTAATTTATAAAATAACCATATTAATATTTTTAATATCATATATAATCTTATTATAACATATTACCACCCATACATTAATAATATTTCATTAATACCATTGTTTAGGGTGTTAACTTCTTTGTCTTCTCATTCATGTTTCTTCACCATAGTTATGGTTCTAGTGAATATGATATAGTTCCATCATATATAGAATGATATTAAATTTATAAATTTAATATTTATTAATTAGATCAATTTTTAGAATAATTATTGAAATGTGAACATAGAGAATGAATCACATTGTTTTGTAGAGACAGTAGGTCACACGTACTCACAAGTGACATTATCATTTCACTATTGGGTGAAAGGGAAAGGAAGTGGATGATATATTAAATTTAATAAATAAATATCATGTCATAATTATTATATATATTAATTATTTCTGTCAGTATGACTATTCATGTGATTTGGTGATGGAAGAAAAATTATATAGGTTCATAGGGCGTAGTTCGACATACACATGGGGGATGGCTTATTTTCAATTTGATGGAAAATGAGATGTAAAAATATTATTACATAAAAATAATAAAATATATTTATATTTTAGATACTGGTTTTATTATTTTTAAAATTTTAATAAATAATTTATGGTATTAAAAGAATAAGTAAAAAATTAATAGCTTAGTTAAAACAATTACCATCAGTTTGAAAACCCTCATTTAGATATTTTATGAAGGACCCTAGGATTGGTATGTTGGGAAGAAAATAAGATATATAATGTGGATAAGGATGTTTATGAGAGAATGTTTTATGTTTTCATCCATATAAATGTCTTGATAGGTGTTAATAAGTCAGGGGAGGTGGTTACCTTGTATAATTGGGGAGAAATTTTTTTGTAAATACCTAAACCTAGTTAATAACGGGAAGTCAGTCTAAAATTGAGTGCCTTGAAAATTGATAAATAATACATTGGAGGGAATTTAAGGTATACACATACAAATAAAACAAAAATAATGCATTTTTTAAACATGTTATTCCCTTTGCCTCCAAGCTTACTCACTTTTACCATTTTAGTTTTCAACATGATAAGTTGTTTTTTTATCCTAGGTAATTTATCCTTTGTGTTGAAAATAAAATGATCCTTATTAGATAATTTGATCACATTTATTATAAATATGAAATAAAATTTATCAAATAAAATTCCTTTATGTGTGGGAAGTTAATTTCAACCGAAGTACATATAATGTGCAATACCCTATTTTAACCTTAACATTGGTAATTATTTTTTTACAGTTTGTACTATTCATCATGACAAAAAATTAATTTAGAATTATTAAATAATATTAATTATAATGATTCCAAATATTTAATAAATATTATCAAATTCAAATATTAGAAGTTAAAGAATTTAAGTTAAATACAAACCTTCAAAACATGTTAATTGTTTTCCATAAATGCATTTTTCCAGCATAAGATGGTCTTACATTAATTATATTACTATCAATAATCACTATATTGATTGAAATTAAAGTATATATATATTCCATAAATTTAATTTAAATCATTCTTCATTAAATATTGTTTTAAATAATTAAAATTGGAAGATATTATGCACTTACAATTAGTTTTCTATAAAAATGTGTTTTAAGAATAAAAATAAACAGATACCAAAATATGTTATAAACATGATTAAAATATAATTAATTATGTTAAATATAAATAAAAATTACATATTTTTATTTTAAATCATATTCAAATCATAATGTAGCTTTTAAATTGCATAATTTATTGAACAGAAATGGAAGTTTTACAAAAAGCGCAATTGTTCACAATTCACGGAATTGTCACTCTTATCATAAGAATACCAAATTTTAATCCTAATTTATTTTTTACAATATTAATTTAAAAAATAATATAATTTTATCTAATTAATTTTCCAAAATTTGAAAAAATTATTATAATATTTTCTCACGAAAGTTAAAAAAATTATTTTTGAAAAAACATATTTTTGAAAAATAAATTGACTTAACTAAAAATGTAGTCCTTATTTACTAATATATTTTCTTTATATAAAAAATTAATATATCAATTTTTTATATTTTTTATTTCTATTCATACTTCAAATTTAAAGGATAAATTATAATATTCATATTTAAATATTATGATTCATGGATCGTTTAAGCTTAGTATTGAATGTCATATACACTATTTAATATAATTTCATTGTTTTGATATCTCAAGGTGTTATATTATACTAACCTTTAATAAGTTAGATCTTTCTAATTTTTTTTTTTGAAATAAGGTGTTTTATATTTGAATTTTTTTTGTAGATAACCCACATTATAAAATGGTTAATAAAAGAATCTTTAAAAGATGAAAAGGGTAATATGAAGGTAATCTATAATAACACAAAACTATGTTTCTAAATAAAAGAAATTTAGTGGGAAGTGAAAATATATACATTGAGGAGAAAAATAATGGCTAAAATCTAATATAGAGTGATAGAGAACTTGTTTAGTATAAATTTAACAACCAAAAAACCTAATATCTATGTTGGGTGAAAATACCATCAATTCAAAAAAATTATAATGTAAGAATATTTTTGCTTTATTATTATTTTCCTATATTTTAGGATTTCTTTTACCATATAGACTAATAACTTAAGGAAATATACTTGATATATTTCTACAATTTCATTATTTGGTTCTGATTTAATCAATTTTCACTTCATCTCTTATTCTAAGAAATGAATATCCAAATTAATTTTTATGCCTAAAGAACTGAAATTTGATCATAATATCCATAAAAGCGTGAAAAGTCTTTCTAACCATCTATAAATATTTACCAATACCAAAATTTTTAGAACAATTATCCAATATAATACATTAATGCCTAAAACTCAACAGTAACACCCAAATTTTAACATAATATTTATCGATAAAATTTTTTATGTAAAAACAATATTATATTAACTAGGACATCACATATGCTAGTGGTAATCATTATACCCTTGTTTCCATTCATTTGTGGGTTCAAGCCCGGCAACCTTTCTAGATATGATGGTGTGTCACCTAGAATGTGGGTGTCATTTTTATAAAACAGTGTTTATATAATTCATTTTATGATGCAAAATATATGATGAAAATATTCAAAAATAAAAATAATCATTAAATTACTATTTAATTTCTAAGGTTTTCCATAAAAAATATTTTTTAATAAAAAATCATGTAATATTAATTGACTATTATTACCTTAACATCAATGATAAAATTAACCCTAATGGTTATCAATAACTTTAATCTTATTATATGATAATTATTCCTTAAATAATACTTCATGTTGAACCTAAGGGTTACATATAACTCAACCCAATAAAAAATCTCCAAAAATGTCATTAATCACATGAAAATATCACCAATTAAAACCTAAAAATGGGTGTCTAATTCTTTAAAATTATGATATACCTTAAAATCATAAACCCATGTTGGTATCCATAACTATTTAGTTAATATTATATGAATAAATATATGCTTCCAAAAAATAATTAACATAATTCTTATATGTTTCATGATTATTATAAAAAAATACCAATTATAAAAATTCCTGTACATCATAATTTTTAAATCCTAATTCATAGATACTTCAACCCTTTTACTTCAATGACTGGTATAACATAGGTCCTTTTTTAGTCTAGGTGTTAACATTTAGAATAGCTCATTGACTCAAATAACTCCCAAGTTTCCCATATTCAAGATAATTAACTATAAATAGATATGTAGGATGAAATTTATTTCTATCCATTGAACTCCTCACCTTTCCTAGATAATTTTTTTCTCTATGAACTTATTTTCCACACATAAAAAAGTTTCCTATTACTTTGATACATTATCTTGGGTGTCTCTTTTTTAATTTCTAGAATGAAGTAAATTTAGTCTTCTTTCTACCATGGTCTCTAGCACAAGATAAATTAGGTAACTCTCTCCTTATCTTCTTTAGTGAGTTTGAGAGTCGGTAAAGGTGTATGTTTTTAATCATATATCATGATAATTGATTTGGAATAATCAAAATATCTTTTACTCTAGTCATAACGTCATTTGGTTTCTCATAATCACTATATTTTCTAACAAATTATATATTAACAAGATTCATTTAAGTTCCAGACATAAACTAAAATAAATCATAGTGTGAGTAATAATAATCATAGTGGGAAAACACATAATCCTGAAGAATAATTTATAGGATTTTTAAATCATGACACATTATTTTCAATCTGTGACACCTTAGGTTTAACCTAGTTCATTCATGGTTATTATTTATTCAAATCCTTTATAATGGTTTATAATGAACATGAGTATTAACCTAATTATATCACTCGGGAGTGTCAAAACAAGTATGAAGAAAGAAATGTTGTCATGCACCAGGTGATGATCTAGTTAAAGAACAATGCTCCCTTTTTAGAGTTTTTACCCATAGGTACAACTATGACAGAGCCATATCCATTTGTAGTATTCAGAATGTAATTTACTTTTAGGAAATCCATAAAATATCTACCTTAACAAAACTTTAAAATGTTATACTATACATGGAATTATCCTAAAATATATTTATAGGTTTATGTTCCCTAATATATGTTTTCCTATAACTAGTTCCCATAGTTTATACAAAAAATCCTTTGATACCAACTATAAAGTCCCTGACCCGAGTATCCTAGATAAAGTACTTACTTTATTACTTTGGAATAATATATAAGTGGATTAATCCTAAAGGAATAAATATTTTATTAATCATGTTAAACCAGATACATAATTGAATTTCACATTATAATTAATAACATTCAATACAACACAGTGAAAATAAAAAAATTATGCATCCTTGAACTCATTTAATGATTCTTTCTTAATATCCTAGGGAATTGAAGAAATATGGTGAGATCATATGATCAGTAAGGGTTACGTATAGTGAAGAATATAATGAATAAATATTTAATAATAAATATGGAAATTTAAATATCTAAAAACACATCCCATGTAATTAATAAGTTGAATGTGAAGAATAATATGGTATGAATAAATGATGATCAAATAATTCTTTATAAATAATCACATGATCTTGGAGATAATCCATGGATAATATCAATGAATTAATCTCATTGATTATAATAACTAAATTCTCAATGATATAAATTCTTAACATTTTATTTCTTGATCTCATAAATCATGATATATATACTATTAAGAGCTCACATGTAGTCAGCTTAATCAATGGGTAGGTATACAACAGAAACCCATTTAATTCTAACTTATTAACTTGCCTCATGAGACCTGTAGATTAATAAAGGGGATATATATTACCGACACTCACTCATCACCACATGTATATTTACTTCCTCGTATACTAAATGTTTAATTCAATTAATTAACAATATGCCTTGTCAACAAATATCTATATTGGGTAAAGAATACATATTTATTAAGAAGTTACTCATACATTAAAATAATTTTCATAGTAAAACACTATACATATAAGTAAAATATGGTTTATGAAATAAGTATATACATGATAAAAAATATTTATATATATGGGAAATGTATTATTTAATGATCATAAGATAGTGAATGTTATAAGGGAATGTTAACGACTAAATAAATTAATTAAGAAAATGAACGTCAATACTTTCCTTGTCAAAACTGATCATAAACTATCTAGACAATTAATAATTTTTGTACCATTATAATATATTCCCATTTTATAATAAATAAAGTAATGTTATGTTATTATTTATGAATAAAAATACCGTAAAAAATAATTAAAAACATTATTGATGAGAGTACCATTTTCTATTTGAAAATAAAATTTTTAAAATAGAAAAGTTAAGAATAATAGGAAAACTATTTTATTTTAAAATAACCTTGTAATATTATAAAGTAATATTCAATGTAATGAGATACCATGACAATGGTAAAATTTGATACATTCCATTTATGTTAAAACAATGATTCCTTCCATATTTTCTGTAAAATTTGAACAAGTACCTTCTTTAAAAGAAGAAAATAATTTTAAGTTTATTTTTTTTAAAAAGTAAAAAATTAGTAAAAATTAATTTAAAAAATGTTAATATAAAATTAAAAATATTCTTTTAAATATTTTTAGAAAACATGGATATGGAAGAAAAAACATTTTTGACAAAAAAATAAATAATATTGGATTTTCTTAGAAACATTTTCAAAGTAATTTTAAGTACCAAAGAGAGTGAAATTGTATTATTAGTTTAATTATTTATGAATTACCAAGGTAAAAGGAAATTAAATGGTTTTATTAGGAAATTATCAAATAATTCACTTCAATGAAAATCCAAGCCTAAACAATCCTAATTAAAATTTGATTGAAGCTTAAACCCCTACCGTATTGATAACATCTGAATCATAACCACCATGAAAGAAATAAACTCAAATGAAACATAAAATATATTGAATATAAATATATTAATTCTATAAAATATCAAATTGGAAGATGATACACCTCATAAAAATAAATATGTTCATAATACAAAATATGTCTCAATAAAGTAGAAATTGAGATGAAATCTCATAAAGAGATCATACAATTAAAGTTAGAATCAATCAATGAATTGATCATGTGTGTATAATTTAAATAAAAATAAAAAATTAATAATAAAGAATAAAATAATCATAATTCATTATACACATAATCTTGGAATATCAAATATAATAAAGAAGTAATATAACCCAATAAAAAAAATTGAGTTATGAAACACTTACCACTTGTTAACCTTCAAGTCAAACCCCATTGGATGAAATAATATGAATTAAAACCTGAAATTCCACTCATTATTAAGGATACATGATATAAAATATAAAATTTAAGTATACACATCATATAATAATAATTAGGTGCATAACATTAAAATTTTCTTTAATGAAATGAAATTGAGGTGTAATCCATTACCTCATGTTTCCATTCAATTGAACATGATTTAACATCATTAATTGAGGTTTTAAACATGTTATTATATTATACCAGAACCATATTCATATTTATAATATCATATAATATCTTCTTATGACATCTTACCACTAGTTCGTTAATAATATGACATTATTACCATTATTTATTGTGTTAAATGGTTTGTTTTCTCAAGCATGTTTAGTTACCAAAGTTTTGGTTCTTGTGAATATGATATAGTTACATCATATATATAATGATTTTAAAGTTATAAATATCGTATTTTTTTCATTATATACATTTTTAGAACCATTATTTTAATTTTAACATGGATAATGAATCCTATCACTTCATCAAAATGGTAGGTCGTACGTACGCATGATCGATGTTATAATTTTTATAATGGGTGATAAGATAAGGAATTAGATGATATATTAGTTTTAAGTAATAAATATTATTTAATAATTATCAAATATAATAATTATTTCCATCATTATGACTATCCATGTGAGTTAGTGATGGAAAGAAAATTATATTGGTTCGTGAGGTGATAGTTCACTATACACACGGGTGATGACTTGTTTCCCATTTAATGGAGAAGGAGAAGGATAAATATTATTACATAAACATAATAACATAATAGTATTTATGATATAATGGTTTTATTATATTTTAATTGTTAATATATAATTGAATGTGGTAAAAGAATATGTAAAAAATAAATATTTTGGTGAAGACGATTACATTTTTTTAGAAAAACCAAAATTTTATCTCTTACTAAGGACAATAGGGTTGGTATTTTGGAACCCCATAAACTATAGAATGTGAATAATAATGTTTTTTAGATATTTTTTACATTTTTTTGAGATAAATGTCTTGATAAGTGTGAATAAGAAATTGGAGGGGGTTCCCTTTTACAATTGAGGAGGAGTGGCTATAAGGACCCAACCTTAAACCTTACTTAATCTTGAGATATTTCAAGAATAAAACTTGAGGATATTTTCAGGTTTAGAGTTTTAGAGAATTAGATCATAAAACATGCATTACATTCCACATTTAAACAAAGTGGTTACATAAAAGATAGTATTCCATTTTCCCATCAATGAAAACATATTTAAAATAAAACATGGATTCTTTCTTGACACTTCCTTGACACTATCATCATATCATGTACCTTTCCCTTGACCTGTGAAAATCATTTCAAAAACTTGGGATGAGCATAAGAAGCTCAGTAAGGGATATAAAAATATGGAAAGGAAACATGAGTACATATATACATAAGAATGAAATCATACTTTACCCATAAAACATAAGCACTTTAACATACCTCATCAAATCATGAATAAATCATAGAAATCATAAGACATAAAGGTAACTTGAGGAATTCATAAAATTCTTACATAGGGAGTAACCCTCTTGGTTACGTTTGGAATACCCATCACAGTATATTCCCTAAATATCTTCGGAGAAACCTCAACGTTTAACTCCTTCGCGTTACCCAATGCATTGGAGAGCTATATCGGGCTCACCCGCCCTTAGTTTGTCACTAAACCACCCGTCTTCATAACAATTCCCAAGAACCATAACATAATCATATCACATAAAACATGCATAAATGAAACATAACATTTCAACATTTCAATCACAAGATATCAATAACACAGTGATATAATAAAAACATTATCAAAAGCATTTTAAATACCAAAATAAAAGAAAAGTAGAACATGGTATTTATTTTTCTTTTAAAAAAAAGGTATGGCTTGTAGAGGAAGCCGAAACTCAAATAATAGCCACAGTGGAGGAGAAGTCCTTGTCGCTGCATACGTACGACAAAAACATTCCATTTTTTTGTTTAGTAAAATGATTTGTATAAAAAATATTCCTTTTTGATAAACATAAAAGTCCAAGGGGTTTATACACCATATAAAATAAGGTTGTGTATAAAACAAAATATGCCTCAATGAAAGGAGATTGAGATGAAGTCCCATACCTCGGGTCCAACTTGAATCGATCATTCTTTAACCTCCTGAATAATAAACTTGAGTTAATTTCTAATTTATTAAGAACCTTTTTCAATGTCATTATTTATTTTATATCACTTATTACCATGTCATTAACACTATGTAATTATTTAAGTTATTAATGGTCGTTTTAACGATCATTGGTACCTGAGTCAAAAATAAACTCTTTATAATTACAAGTTGTTCATGTATCCATTATATACAGAGTTATACTCATGATGTAGATATCATATATATAATATATATCCAGTATATACATGCATTTATAATATTACATAATGTTTAGAGGTAAGAAATGAAATGCACCGTTCATGGAGACGGTAATTCATACGTACGCATGAACGCTACTTTCATTTCTATTTCGTATTCTATGAAATGGAATCAAAATGATATACTATAATTCCAGTATAATATCATATATAAAATCATTAATTACATCCTTTATACGTCCCACATATGCCATTAAAAAATCAAATCACTTTGAGGGGGCGGTAGTCCGCACTTCCTAAAATGAAGATATTGCGTTTACCCATAATGGAAACCATAAGGGTATGCCATAAATGAAAAATACAGAAGCTTAAGTAAAACATAAACATATTATATATCGTATATAAATATATTGGAATCTTAATGGCCCCTTTGAAGGTGTTATATGAGTTTTGAACAATCATCGTTTCGTGAGGAAGAAATTCTCCATCCACGGAAACAGTATGTTCTTTAGCCATTAGATGTAGGTGTGTGTAAGTTTAGCTCGAATATTTCTTATAACATCATCCTAGTATATTTAATATACTGGATATGTTACAAAATAAATGAATAAAAAGAGTTTAGGGGGTTGGAGAAGCAAAATAAAACAAAAGGACTCAAGTGAAGACATTACCTTAAAATCGGGTAACCCCCTTTGGTTTGAGCTCAAAGGCTTCCTTGGGAAGACTTCTGCCCAAAGTGAGGCTTCTAAGAGTTATAGAGGGATGTGGGGAGACAAAATGGGCAGGGTTTGTCCGAGCCAAAGGCTTTGGAAGTGTGGGTAAGGAGGTAGAGGTGGGGGCCTTTTATAAGAGGAGAGGAGGGGCACTCTTGGAAAGTAAAGAAATGTTACTTTATTTTAAATTGAGTTTCAGATTTAAAAGGTCCCACATTGATATAATTCGAGGATAAGGTGATAAGGTCTCTAAATATACCCAACCAATAGGTTTTTGACAAGTTTAGGTCTTAGATTTTACATTATATTTTCATTTTATTTAAATCCTTTATTAATGAGGTAATCACTACATCATCATGATGTCATAAATAATTTAATTTATGTAATGTCTAAAAATTATAAAAAAATATCATGATGTATTAAATCTTTTTATATTTCCAATGATTATTTATAGTAAAAAATATGACTTGTATGACCCCATTTTATTTTTTTAGTAAAACAACTCATGTTTGTGTCATTTTTACTTTTACATTAAATAAAAAGATATTAATGTCATTTTCCTTCCAAAGTGGCTCCATGGGGTCACCAAGTTGACCCATGGATTGTTTTTGTCGGCCATGACACATCCAATAAGTGTAGGACATGTTTCTAGGTCATTTAATTTTATTAAAACATTATTTTTACTTTAAACTACACTAATTACCTCTAATCGTGATTAAAAACTTAAAAGCTACTATTTACCAAAAAATTATTTTAATCCCATTGAACCACATTTTACTTCTTAATGACAACCATGTATGTTGGATTTTTGAAATTCAAAACACAGAGGTGGTAAAATTTCATTTAAACAAAAAATCAGTTTTTATAAGTACCACTTAGTGGTTTCACTATTCATCAAAAATTGATGTTTTCCAGAAAAATACAAAAACTTCATCCAAAGATATATTTGACATTCCGAATTCAAAAATGATGTCTATTTTAAAAAATTTCAAAACATTTAAGTTACATTAATTAATTTAATAATTAATTTCCGCTGTCAGAGCAAATAGCGTCTTTTTATGAAACAATAAGTATCAAAAGATTGACACTAGTTTAAGTCCAATTTCAAAGTGAAATTAATTCCAACGACCAGTATTGGATTAAATGGTAAAAATATATTCTAATTTCACTTTAAAACAAATTAAAAATATAATAAAATCATATAAATAAATTAGATTAAAAAGAGGTTTTGAATTAAAATACAACATTTTTCACTATTCATTAAAAAAATGAACTTTTTCGGAAAAATACCAAAAATTCCCACAAAGTAAATTTTGATGTCCCAATCATAAAGAATAAGTTTATTTTGACAAACATAGCTTATAAAATTTTCAAAAGATTGATTTAAAAATGGTTTTCCATCAAAAGGCAGTAAAACAATCTTTTAAAAATATTAGTGTATTCCATGCTTAAGATTGGATTTATTTTCATTTTAAGCCTCTAAAACACTATCTAATTCATTAGTAGACATAGATAAAAATATCTATTATTCATTAATTACTTGGGATGTTACATCCTTCCCCCATTTAGAAAATTGCGTCCCACAATTTATTTACTTATCGAATAAGTGAGGGTATTTAGCCCTCATTGCATTTTCAGATTCCCATGTTGCCTCTTCAATCATGTGGTTTTTCCACAAAAACTTTACCTGATGAATCACCTTATTCCGTAACACTTGCTCCCTGTGCTCAAGAATCTGGACCGGTTGTTCCTCATAAGATAGGTTCTCTTCCAGCTGAACTACCTATGGACTCAAAACATGTGATGAATCTGGCATATACTTTCTCAACATCGAAACATAAAAAACATTGTGTACCTGAGATAAACTCAGAGGTAAAGCCACTCGGTAAGAAACTGATCCAACTCTCTCTAGAATTTCATATGGTCCAATGAACCTTGGAATCAACTTTCCTTTCTTACCAAATCACATCACACTTTTCCATGGTGAGACTTTGAGAAAAACATGATCACCTACCTCAAAAGTGAGATCCTTCCTCCTATTGTCCGCATAACTCTTCTCCCTACTCTGAGATGTTCTCATGTGTTTCTGTATCAGCTGAACTTTTTCTGCCAACTCTTCTACCAATTCTGGTCCCATCAACTTCCTTTCACCCACTTCATCCCAGAAAGCTGGAGTTCGACACCGCTTCTCATATAATGCCTCAAATGGTGCCATCTGTATACTGAAATGAAAAATATTATTATATGAAAATTCAACCAAAGAAAGATGTTGGTACCAACTTCCCTGATAATCCATAGAGCAAGAACATAGCATATCTTTCAATGTCTGAATTGTTCATTCTGACTGCCCATCTGATTGAGGATGAAAATCTGTACTAAAATTTAATTCAATACCCAACGACTTCTGAAGGCCTTTCCAAAAGTTAGAAGTGAACCTGGGATCACGGTCAGATAAAATGGAGAGAGGAACTCCATGTAACCTGAATATCTCTTTAAGATACAAACGGGAAAGTTGATATAGGGAAAATGTATCTCGTATAGCAAGGAAATGAGCAGATTTAGTCAAGCGATCAACAATAACCCAGATTTCATTATTACCTAGAGACTTCTTCGGTAATCCCACAATAAATTCCATGGATATATTCTCTCATTTCCACTCTGGCATTGGTAATGGCTGAAGCATCCCTTTCGGTAACTACCACTCTACTTTAACCTGCTGACAAGTCAAACACTTCATAGTAAAATCATCAAAATCTCTTTTCATTCCCTCCCACCAGTAATACTCCCGAAGATCTCTATACATCTTAGTACTGCCAGGATGAACTGAAAACGGGTTACTATGAGCCTCACATAACAACTCATTCTTCAACTGTGAATCACTATGCACACATAATATCTTCCCAAACCTCAAAACACAATCATTATCATTGTTGAATTCAGGAAACTTACCCTTCTGAACCAGCTCTACCTTTTTCTACAACTCACTGTCTTGCTTCCGTGCTTGCTTGATTCTGTCTGATAGAGAAGATTTCACTGATACCTAAAACAAAACAGAAGGACATCCTGCACCAACAACTTTTATGCCAAAGTTCATCAAATCCTTAACCAAAGGACCACGTTCCAAACACAACATTATTAATGAAGCATTACTTTTTTGACTCAAAGCATCAGACACTTTATTTTCTTTTCCCGGATGGTAATGAATTATAAAATCATAATCCTTGATTAATTCTAGCAATCTCCTCTATCTCATGTTCAATTATTTCTGAGTGAATATATACTTTAAAATTTTGTGATCGGTATATATTTCAAACTTTACTCCATACAAATGATGCATCCAAATTTTTAAAGCGAAAACAATAGCATCTAATTCCAAATCATGTGTAGGGTAATTTACCTCACGAGTTTTCAACTAACATGAAGCATATGGAATTACCTGATCATTCTGCATTAAGACACACCCAATTCCTTTCAATGAAGCATCACTATAGATAACAAACTCACCATTCTTGGAAGGTAGTGCCAAAACTGGAGCATTCACCAATCTTCTTTTCAATTATTGAAAACAATCATCACATTCTTTTGTCCAGATAAACTTAACACCCTTCCAAGTTAGCTTAGTCATTGGACTAGATAACCGTGAAAAATTTCTAACAAACCTTCAGTAATAGCCTGACAAACCAAGGAAACTATGAATCTCAGTTACATTTGTGGTTCTTAGCCATTCTTCAACAACCTTTGTTTTTGCAGGATCAACAGTTATCCCATCTTTAGAAACAATGTGACCAAAGAAATAAATTTGTTGCAATCAAAACTCACACTTGATGAATTTCCCATACAATTTCTTTTTCTTTCAAGGTTTGCAAAATAACCCTTAAATGACTTTCATGCTCCTATTTACTTTTAGAAAACACCAAAATATCATAAATAAAAACAACCAACATTTTTCACCTGAGTCAACTGAGCCATCACTGCAACAAACTGTTTAGTTCTAATTCTGACCATCTCAGGATACTGATTTGAAAGGTCATTTCCCTCGGTATGCCTTCCTAAGAAATCTGTTTTGTTTCCTCTATGAAAAACCATTCTTATCAGAGAAATATCTTAGGCGAAGCAACATGGTAATCTGTAAATGCTATATCATTTCAATCATACCATCAATTAATTTACAATTTAAAAATTTTTAACTCCTAAAGTTGTCTAAACCGACCTCTGATACCAACTATAAGGCCCCAACCTTAAACGTTACTTAATCTTGAGATATTTCAAGAATAAACCTTGAGGATCTTTTCAGGTTTAGAGTTTTAGAGAATTAGATCATAAAACAGGCATTACATTCCACATTTAAACAAAGTGGTTAAATGAAAGATAATATTCCTTTTTCCCATCAACGGAAACATATTTAAAATAAAACATTGATTCTTTCTTGAAACTTCCTTGACACTATCATCATATCATGTACCTTTCCCTTGACGTGTGAAAAAATTTCAAAAACTTGGGATGAGCATAAAAAGCTCAGTAAGGGATATAAAAATATGGAAAGGAAACATGAGTACATATATACATAAGAATGAAATCATACTTTACCCATAAAACATAAGCACTTTAACATACCTCATCAAATCATGAATGAATCATATAAATCATAATACATAAAGGTAACTTGAGGCATTCATAACATTCTTACGTAGAGAGTAACCCTCTTGGTTACGTTTGGAATACCCATCACAGTATATTCCCTAAATATCTTCAGAGAAACCTCAACGTTTAACTCCTTCGTGTTACCCAATGCATTGGAGAGCTATATCGGGCTCACCCGCCCTTAGTTTTTCACGGAACCACCCGTCTTTATAACAATGCCCAAGAAACATAACATAATCGTATCACATAAAACATGCATAAAGGAAACATAACATTTCCACATTTCAATCACAAGATATCAATAACACAGTGATATAATAAAAACATTATTAAAACCATTTTAAATACCAAAATAAAAGAAAAGTAAAACATTGTATTTATTTTTCTTTTAAAAAAAGTTATGGCTTGTAGTGGAAGCCGAAACTCAAATAATAGTCACGGAGGAGGAGAAGTCGTTGTCGCCGCATACGTACGAAAAAAACATTCCCTTTTTTCATTTAGTAAAACTCTTTGTATAAAAAAGATTCTTTTTGTATAAACGTAAAAGTCAAAGGGGTTTATACACCGTATAAAATAAGGTTGTGTGTAAAACAAAATATACCTTAATGAAATGAGATTGAGACGAAGTCCCATACCTCAGGTCCGACTTGACTCGATCGTTCTTTAGCCTCCTGAATAATAAACTTGAGTTAATTTATACTTGATTAAGAACCTTTTTCAAGTTCATTATTCCTTTTATATCACTTATTACCATGTCATGAACACTATGTAATTATTTAAGTTACTAACGGTCGTTTTAACGATCATTGGTACTTGAGTCAGAAATAAACTCTTTATAATTACAAGTTGTTCTTGTATCAATTATATCCAGAGTTATACTCATGATGTAGATATCATATATATCATATATATCCAGTATATACATGCATTTATAATATTACATAATGTTTAGAGGTAAGAAATGAAATGCACCGTTCATGGAGACGGTAAGCCGTACGTACGCATGAACGCTACTTTTATTTCTATTTCGTATTTTACGAAATGGAATCATAATGATATAATGATATATTATAATTCCAGTATAATATCATATATAAAATAATTAATTACATCCTTTATATATCCCACATATGGCATTAACGAATCAAATCACTTTGAGGGGGCGGTAGTCCGCACTTCCTAAAATGAAGATATCGCGTTTACCCATAATGGAAACCTTAAAGGTATTCCATAAATGAAAAATACAGAAGCTTAAGTAAAAAATAAACATATTATATATCATATATAAATATAGTGACATCTTAATGGCCACCTTTTAAGGTGTTATATGAGTTTTGAACAATCATCGTTTTGTGAGGCAGAAATTCGCCATCCACGGAAACAGTATGTTCTTTAGCCATGAGATGTAGGTGTGTGTAAGTGTAGCTCGAAAATTTATTATAACAACATACTAGTATATTGAAGATACTGGAGTTTTTACAAAATAAATGAATAAAAATAGTTTAGGGGGTTGGAGAAGCAAAATAAAACAAAAGGACTCAAGTGAAGACATTACCTTAAAATCGAGTAACTCCATTTGGTTTGAGCTCAAAGGCTTCCTTGGGAATACTTCTGCCTAAAGCGAGGATTCTAAGAGTTATATAGGGATGTGGAGAGACAAAATGGGCAGGTTTTGGCCAAGCCAAAGGCTTTGGAAGTGTGGGTAAGGAGGTAGAGGTGGGGGCCTTTTATAAGAGGAGAGGTGGGGCACTCTTGGAAAGTAAAGAAATGTTACTTTATTTTAAAATGAGTTACGGATTTAAAAGGTCCCACATTGATATAATTTGAGGATAAGGTGATAAGGGTTATAAATAGACCCAACCAATAGGTTTTTGACAAGTATAGGTCTTATATTTTACATTATCTTTTCATTTTATTTAAATCCTTTATTAATTAGGTAATCGCTGCATCATCATGATGTCATAAATAATTTAATTTATGTAATGTCTAAAAATTATAAAAAAAACTTTCATGATGTAGGAAATCTTTTTATATTTCTAATGACTATTTATAGTCAAAAATATGACTTGTATAACCCCATTTAAAAATTATTTTAGTAAAACAACTCATGTTTGTGTTATTTTTACTTTTACATTAAATAAAAACATATTAATGTAATTTTCCTTCCAAAGTGGGTCCATGGGGTCCCCAAGTTGACCCATGGATTGTCCTGGTCGGCCATGAAACATCCAATAAGGACAGGACATGTGTCTAGGTCATTTCATTTTATTAAAAAATTATTTTTACTTTAAACTACACTAATTACCTCTAATCGTGATTAAAAACTTAAAAGTTTCTATTCACCAAAAAATTATTTTAATCCCATTGAACCACATTTTACTTCTTAATGAAAACCATGTATGTTGGATTTTTGAAATTCAAAACACAGAGGTGCTAAAATTTCATTTAAACAAAAAATCCGTTTTTATAAGTACCACTTAGTGCTTTCACTATTCATCAAAAATTGAAGTTTTCCAGAAAAATACCAAAACTTCACCTTATGCTATATTTGATATTCTGAATTCAAAAATGATGTCTATTTTACAAAATTCAAAACATTTAAGTTATATTAATTAATTTAATAATTAATTACCGCCGTTAGAGAAAATATCGTCTTTTTATGAAACAATAAGTATCAAAAGATTGACACTAGTTGAAGTCCAATTTCAAAGTGAAATTAATTCCAACGACCACTATTGGATTAAATGGTAAAAATATATTCTAATTGCACTTTAAAACCAATTAAAAATATAATCTAATCATATAAATAAATTATATTAAAAAGAGGTTTTGAATTAAAATACAACATCTTTCACTATTCATTAAAAAAATGAACTTTATCAGAAAAATACCAAAATTTCACACAAATTAAATTTTGATGTCCCAATAATAAATAATAAGTTTATTTTGAAAAAAATAGCTTATAAAATTGTCAAAAGATATATTTAAAAATGGTTTTCCATCAAAAGGCAATAAAAAAATCTTTTAAAAATATTAGTGTATTCCATGCTTAAGATTGGATTTATTTTCATTTTAAGCCTTTAAAACACTATCTAATTCATTAGTAGATATAGATAAAAATATCTATTATTCATTACATACTTGGGATGTTAAAGTGGCATTTTTGTAAATAACTATAACTATTCAATAATGGAAATTCAATATCAACCCAAGTCCCCAAAAAATTGATAAATAATGGTTTGGATAGAATTTAAGGTCTATCTGCACCTCCCAAAAAAGAAACAAGTTATTCCTTTTTACCTCCAAGGTTACTCACTTTTAGAATTTTAGTTTTTACCATAGTAACTAGTTTTTTAACCTATGTAATTTTTCCTTTAGGAATAAAATAAAATGATCCTAATTATATAATTTGAAAAAAATTTAAAAAATATTAAATCTAATTTATCAAATTAAAATCACATGTGTTAGAAAAAATTAAGTTTAACACAAACACATATAATGTACAAAACCCCATTTTATCCTGAATTATGGTAATTAATTTTTACTATTTTACTATTAATTATGACTAAAAATAATGTTGAAATTATTATATATCATTAATTATGATGATTAAAAATTTTAAATACATTTTATAAAATTAAAATATCATAATTGGATGATTTTGACTTAAAGATAAACCCACAAGTCGTGTTAAAAAATAGTTTTTCAAGAAATGTATTTTCCAACCATAAGATGGTCTAACATTAACTATACAACTAAAAATAATAATTATATGGATTTAAATTAACATATTTATATATATAATAATAAAATTTAAATTAAATCATTATTCATTGAATATTATTTTAATTAATTAAAATAGAGATACATTATTCTCTTAAAAATATTTTTTTTAAAATGTGTTTTAAGCCAAAAAATAAATTTATACCACAATATGGTATAATTTTTTTTAAAGTGTTGTTAATTAGATTAAATATAATTAAGTATTACTTATTTTAATTTTATGTAAAATATAAATCATAATTCCACTTCTATGATACTTAATTTATTGAAAATAAATGATAGTTTAAAAGAAAGTGGTATTTTTCCCTATTCACTAAAAAATAACTCTTTTTATAAAAATACCAAATTTTAAATGTATATTAATTTTAGAGTAATGATTTAAAATTTTTGATTCATTTTATAAATTAAATTTTCTAAAATTTTAAAAAATTATTTATATTATTTTCTAACAGTGTGAGTGAAAATCATTTTTGAAGAAAAAACATTTTTGAAGAATCAATTGTCTTTACTAAAATTTGATCCTTTGTTTACCAATATATTTGGTTCATCTAAAATATTTATACATAATTTTCAATAAGTGTATATTCCTATTAATATCACCTGTAAATGGCTAGTTTATAATGGTTATATTTAAATAATATAATTTTTTGATCATTTAAGATTGGTGTTGTGTGTTGTATATGCTATCGAATATAATATTCTTTTTTTTGAAATCACAAGGTGTTACATCCATACTCAATATTTGATGTTTTTTTAAAAAATTTATTTATCTTACTCATTAAATTTTAAATTTTCATCAATATTGTTGTTGAAATTTTTCTTTTCATCAAGAAATATATTCTTATCATCAATTTCATTAGCAACATGGATTTTTATTTACGAAAAAATTAATGATTTTTCATTAAAGAATTTATTTCTTCAATATCAAATTCTCCACATCATGTATTAAAATCATTTCAAGACATTATTTCAACTCCCCATTTATCATAAACTTCATATGAGTTTTTTTTCTTCTAAACCACTACTTTCATCACTGGTGAATTTTTCATCATTCACTTTTGTAAAAATATGTTTTTCAGTATTATCATCACTTGAGTTATTGAATTCTTCTTCATTATCATAATCTTAATTACACTTAGATAAACAGTTTCTCCTTTTACATTTATACAACTTATTATCCTTTCACATAAGATAGGAATTGGATTTTTCTTCCTTATTCTTAACATATCTTCTTTACTATTTTTTATCTTCATTATTTTCTTCTTCTTCCTTTCGATATGGAAAATTTGTAGAAAAATGTCTGACAAACCCACAACCAAAAAAGTTCAATGGTAAATTTATTTATTACTTTCTTATTACTCTTTTTATATTTTTAGAAAACAAATACATTATTTCATAATAATTTTCACTAACCCTATCTTCAATTTTATAGTAACTTTCTTATTCTTTGAGAACTTTCTTAGACTTTCCTTTATTGTTATCTTTAAATGAAATCTACCAATCATCCTTGTCTTTTTTCTTCATAAAATTTTATATTCCCATTTTATACGTTATTTTAAAGCTATATAAATCATCTAGAGATAGATTTTCATGATCTCTAACTTCTAATAGTGAAATTTTTGTATAAAATTTATTCGTAAGAATTCATATGATATTTTTAACAATGGTTGAATCTACCAAAATATCACTAAGAAATATTATGGTACTAAAAATTTCATTCAAACTTGTAAATAAGTCACCAATAGGTTCATAATCACCCATATTAAGATCCTCATACACCATTCTATAGATTTTTAACTTTTATTTATTTATTGTTTGTATTTATTTAATATATGTTCTTCAACATTTAACAGATTCCCTTAGAAGTTCCAACTCATTTAACTTTAATATATTCACTTTCATAGAGTAAGGAATGTCTATAATTTATGTATCTTCCATCATTTATAAAGTTCTTCAGATTAGTAGTAGTTTTGGGAATTCCCTCATTAGTAGGTGGAATCCATCATCAGATATATGATGAATTATGACATAAGTAAGTATCTATTACCTTAATAATGGATAATTGACCTCAAGGTCCAGACACAGTCATTAGATTTTATGCTGGGATCAGTTATCCCCTGATAGAGGAAATTTATTATAGTATATAGGTCTCTCATATTCTATTTATAATTAGGTCTAGTACTTCCCATACACATATGGGCACAGAATCTCTGTCCAAAGAGTTTGTATCCCTATATAATTGATCTTTAGTGGGGAGTGGGTCCTCAACTAGAGTCGGTACTCCCTTGAATAAGGCATCTAATAATGAGGCATGAGTCCCCAATTATATATTTTTTATGATTATTTTAGGATAATAGCTTTTGGAAAACACTATAACTTTGAGTTATGGGAAGAATAATCATACTTATATAGTTGTGGAGATTGATAATTTCCTCTCTCTCCATTCACTTACCTCTATGAGATTATTAGTTGTTGTGTTTCTTTCCCCCTCTTGTCTGGTGGGTTGAGATGACTGTTTATTTCAACTACTTACCTTTTGGTTTTTGGGGAGTCCTAATGGGTATGTATACACTCATCTTTTATGGCGTTTTCCCACATGTTTCATCTCTTATGCATTAATTAGAGAGTTATATGATGACATTGGAGGGCCTATTATTGGTGGAGATTAGCACTCAGTGACAATTATCACAAAAGGTGGTTAATATTGGATTTCTTGAGAAGAAAATTCATCCTCATCAGTTATTAGGTTGTAAAACCATTTCTATGGTTGAGTGTGTACCTTTCCTATTTCATACTTTGGACGTGTTTGTTTTTCTACACTCTTTTTGTTATTTGAGTTTGTTACAAGCATTTTTTCTTGTTGGTTTGATGTAGTTTTATTTATCCAACAAGGTTATGATTTACATATAAGTGTTCATGTTTTTAGGTTCATTAAGATATATACTCCCATTTGTGTTATATTCTTACTAAGTCCTAGTTTAAATCACCTTGATTATTATAGGCAGGATTTGGGTGTGACTCTTAGTTTACCACTTTCCCAAGGGGGCCTTAGTAGGTTGAGTTGTGAAAGAGTGTTATCATAGGGGGTTTTTCCTAGTGGTGGTGTTTAGAGTTATATCTGCTGTGAGGATTTGTTTAGGAAATTTGGGCAATGGTGTTAAGGTGTCTTGAGATTAACTTTTAGTCTGGGGAATCAGTAATGGTGTGATTTCAGACTTATCTATTCACTTTAACTTTGACTACCTTCATGTTTTATTGGAATTTTGAGACACTTGTTTCTAGGAAACCAATGGTAAATGCATCATATAGGAATGAATCATTGAATTTCATTTCCTTCTTGAGTTAACAACCAAGATATTCTCATATAAACATGGAATATATTTTTAATTTTCAAGATTCTACCATGATGAAACCAACTAGGATACATAGGAAAGGTCATAAAAGTGAAAAGTTGAGTGATAAATCATCAGTACAAGGTCTTATTCACGAGGTGTTTCCTATAGGTGAGTATAAAACAATTCTTCCACTCAATGAATGGTATGTGGATCTACCTCTTGTAGTTTATGATATTTTTTATTTTCATATCGAGGAACTAATTATTATGACATAAAATTAATACAGTTCACTAAGTTTGAGTGAAATAAATGAGTTTCAGTGAGGTAGAACACTTTTTATTAATGATGATCGAGGCCATCGATCATCTAAGAATTGGATTGAGTTAGTGATTCAAGTGTTTTGACTCATACATACTTCAATAGATCAGATGGTTGCACTCATAAACAATATTTTGTAATGAGAAGTAGGATGATAGAGGGGTATGGTCACCAAAAACCATGATTATATGGCTCTCTCATGGATGGACCATCATGAATGAATCATAATTGAAATTATGGATCTCCCATGGGTGGTTAGGGAAGACTACCAGGAGGTAATTATAATAGAGGGGTTGTAAGATCCCCCTAGAGGAGGAGCTATAGGTAGAGGACAACATGATGACCTACTTTGACCTCCACTAACAAGTGGGCCAAGTCTGGTCTAGAGGGATAGAAGAAAAAAATATTTATAGTTAAAGGCTATATATGGATATGATTAGGCTACACATAATATGATTCAAGGTATATTTTTTTTATTTTCTACTTTAGCACCATTACTTGTAGGCACTAACATGGGTTATTATTTCATCACCTTATCCCTTATTCAAGAGCTTTTGGTACCTATATAAGATTTATCCATTAGTTATTGATTAATATTAGTATAAGGTCAAATCCCACTATTTCTCAAATATGTAAAAAATTGTATCTAATGCTCTATGGAGATATATTTACAAAGATATTATTGGTAGTTTCAATGAATTCATATGAAATCATTCTAAGTATGGAATAAATATGCTTGATAATTTTCTAAAAGACTATCAGTCTAGGAGAGTTAGGTTCTTATTGGTGGATGGGATGCCTTCAATGGTGGGAAGGAACTTCTAGAAAAGTGAGTGGGAATCATTAGCATGATGTTTAGACTTATCTCCCATCAATTAGAGAGCATGGACCTTGGTTCACTAGGTTATTTTGAGGCCTATCTTCCAGTGGTAGTGGAGGAGTACATGGATTTATTCCCTAATCATTTAATGAGACTACCTCCAAATTGAGATATTGACTTGTTATTTTAAATAAACCATATGAATGGATAAAAATATTATATAGAATATCAAATAGTTCTTTTTTGAGCTTTGGGAGTTTAGGGTGCAGTTAGAGGACCTCTGAAAGAAGGGTTTCATTAGACCCAATGTGTACCCATAGGTGGATCAAATGTTGTTCACTAAGAAGGTTAATGAGATATTGATGTCATGAATTGATTATTATTGTCTGAATCAAGTGACGATTATGAAAAATCACCCCTTTCCAAGGATCTATGGCCTATTAGATCATATAAAAGTTATGATATGGTTTTTTATATTTAACCCTAGTTATGGATACCACCTTCTATAGAAAAAAAATGAGGATATTCCAAATATGATATCCCAATAACTCTATAGGTACTATTTGTTTCTGTAAATTCCATTTGGTGTGATGAATTCCACTACTATCTTAATGGGACTTTTGATTTTTATCTTTCAACCTTTCTTGGTTTGGTTCATGGTTATCATTAGTATTGAAATTCTCAATTATTATACATCAAAGGAGGATCCTAAGGATCACTTGAGAAGGGTCATATAATTACTATAGTAGAATCAATTATATGATATACTCTAGAAGTGACATTTTTGGATTATATAGGTTCACCTTTTGGGGAATATAATTTCAAAACATGGTGCAGTTTTAAACTCATAATAGATTGAGTAAGTACTAGAATGCGACCCACCCAAGAGTGTTTATGAGGTATAATGTTTTCCTAGTTTGGATGGGTACTATTAGATATTTTTTTAATAATTTTCTTGTATTATTTCATCTTTGAATACCTTGAAACAAAAGGGTATTTGTTCTCTTAGACCTATCATTTTTGGAATTAATTAAAGTCTTTGATGACGAGGTTGAACTGTGATTCAATTTTGAGTCTTCCAGAGGAGGGTGTTGGTTACATGGTGTTATAAGATACCTCTAGAGCTATGATCAGGTGTGTGTTGATTAAAATATAGGTGGTTATTGCTTGTGGTCTTAGGAAGTTGCGACCCTATAGTCATAAACACTTGATTCCTGACTTAGAATTGGAAGTAGCGGTGTTTACCTTGAAGATGTGGAAGAATTATCTTTTGAGTGAGTGGTTTATAGTTTACATAGACCAAAAGAGTATTAGGTAAATATTTTCCTTGAGATAACTTAACCTAAGATAGAGAAGTTGGATCGAATTATAATAGAACTATGACTTATAGATAGTCTATACTCTATGGATGAGAAATATGGTAGAAAAATTCATTTAGTACATTATTCCATTATTTGTTGGTAGAGGAAGAATCAAAGTCATTGGAATCTTTGCAGTTATCCCTAGTGATGGATAGAGAGACAAGTTATCTCTAGTTAATGTTAGGGACTCTATAACTTCAACAGTGAGTGAGAGAGGCTCATTTGGGAGACATAAATTTTGAAATTATACACAACTAAATTTCTTTTAGTGATGCAAAAAATCGATTTTTGGAAGGTGGAGAACATGTCATCATTTTCAGAGGATAAATAGTGGTTTTGATTTCATTGTGTGATGATATGCTAAGGGGATTTCATACCTCCCCCTCGGCAGTACATCATGGAGTGATGAAGATATACCTAGACCTTCAACATTAGTTTTGGTGGATAATATTGAGGTAAAGCGTTTCTAAATTTGTTTCTTGATTACTCACTGGTTAACTATTGATGGTAGGGAATATAATTTTAGAAATATTTAATCAACCTCTTGAGATACTTGAGTGAACATGGGGTGGAATATCAATGGAATGTTTTATGGGGATTCTATAAACAACAATATTCCATGACACTATCTAGGTGATTGTTGATCAGCTTACCATGTCAAATCACTTTATTTCCATTCAATAGATGAGTTCAAGGGATATTTAGGGGATATTGTATGTGTAGAAGATCATATAGCATCATAGTGTATCCTTGATGATTATCTCTAACCAAAATTCTTAGTTCATTATGTAGAGATCATTTCAAGAGTATTTCAATGACATCCCAACTCGGGTTCCACTAAAAGGTGCCCTGAACTTTGTTAACCACATGACCTCAAGCGCACCTCCTCATATGCTAGAGGATGTCAGCTAGAAGAGAGGGAATAGGGTTTGTGTGGGTGACTATGACCTCATTTTATATTGTATTACATTATATGTATATAAATATAATATATGGATAAAAATAGCATAATCATAATAATAAATAAAAAAACTAGAAGTGGAAGATAAGAAGAGACATCCGTCAATAATAATAAACTCAAAATATTAATGGTATAAAATAAAAAAATATGATGATGGAATTTCTATACAAAACTAGAAAATAGGTATGAAAGGAAGTAGGAAATAAAGTATAATACATTATCTATAAAGAAAAAAATGTCAAAAACTATTCAAGCATCCCAATCATTAGCCCGATCTTCTACTACAAAGATCCATCCTAAGAAATCAATCAATAAAATCATGTGTCCAAGTAGGGAAACTTCCCCTTGTATATACATGTGATCATATGATATGACTGGGTAATGATGACGACCTTGATAGGGTCTGAGATAAATCCCAGTAGGCCACCACCGACAAAATCTACACAATCTAGCCTATGAATATAAACTGAGTAGTGTGCAGGTAAATAAATAAAGGTAAAGTAATTCCAAAATAATAACTCATACCTGCTTCAGCCTTGAAGAGAAATGTATCTCAACAGGAGATCATTTAATTAATTCATTTAATTTCAAATTATATATGAAAGTCATGTGAAAGTTTCAAAAGACTTGAAATTGATAATAATAATAATAATAATAATAATAATAAAGATGGACCAAGGTGTAGGAAAGGAATCCATGAACTCATTGGTCAATACAAATCATAATAGTAACTCATGTAGTCTATTAATAAAGGCTATGAGTGTAATTCATGGGTCTCCCCGAAGTCATTCCACTATAAAAGAGTCTGAATTGCATGGAATTCACTTTTTATAAATTATTCAAAGAAAAAACCACACCTCCAACATCATAGAGGGAGAAAGTGGTAGCACATTATTTAAAGGAGCCAAACTGAGTCCATGGAACTCATCCATATTAATCAAAAGATGAGCATAACTAGGCCTAATGGGGAGAATCCATGGTACAATGTTTCTGAAGTCATCAAGCTGAATCCAAGGAGTGTATCGGAGGAACTCTAATATATATAAAGTTAGTGAAGGGATCATATAGTATCATGTGGGGAATATGAAAATAGACAAGGACCATGTTCCTAGGTGGGTATCTCCCTTAGAAACCATCTCCTTGAATTATAATGTTGGTCTATCAGTGCTCATGGAATTCCCCCAGGTATACATGGATAGATCAAGTCTGATCAATCCTAAAAAATATAGAAAGATCTATATGAAATATTCACCCTATATATATATATATTTCATTACTCATTTTAGTCTATGTAATACTCATTCCATATAATAAATCACTATGTTCACTCAATTAACTTTCATAAATATTTCATGGTATATTAAGGACATGCACCAATTTATCATTTAATTTTATTTAACTAGGCCAAGTTATATATATAAATATAATTTCTAATTAATACTTTAATATTCATTTTTTAAATTGAAACACTTAACTTAGAGGGTCAAGTGATAATTAAGTTCACATCTCTACACACTAGACATTGTCAATTATTAATTAATTTTTCATAAAAAGGACTTACTATTAGTTGGGTCAAGACAACACACCTGAACAGTGTCTCAAATAATTATGAAAAGGGTAATAAAGTTATAACAAGGAAATAACCCTATTAGGGGTTGATAGTGTTGGGTTAAAAGCTTCTAATTACATGAAGAACATGTATAAAAAGGGCTCCATAACACAATTATAATATTTATAATTAAGGAACATGAATTTTAGAAGAATTTCTCAAAGAGACTATAATTACAAAAATGTAAAAAATTAATAAATGACAAGTATTTTATGGAAAAGTCATAGGCCACCTACCTTATTCCTGTAGAACTCTTCTCATATAGTACCTACCCTTAGTTTTCCCTGGATCAGAATAAAATGGAATAATAGATCAATAAACTGAACATAGGAAAGATGAGATTGAATCAAAACAACATTGTATAGAGGAAGAAAAATGAAGAACTAAGCCTAAGGACTGAATCAATTATTGGGAGGAATATAGAATGAAGATAATATGTCATGTAAAAGGTCAGATGGATGAATGGATTCAAAGACTAGCTTTTAGGCTTCAAGGGAGATCAAGGGGAGGAGAGCGCCTACCATGAGAGAGAAAGATATGATATAGAGTAAAAAAATAAAAGGGGGTTTCCCCTTTAAAAAAATTTCACAACATTTACATGATGTATAAATTCTTTACACATCATGCAATGCTTAGGATTTCCCATCTAAGAAAATTTCATTACACATCATGAATTGGCCTACCTAAGTAATTAAACATCATGTATTGAGTACACATCTTATGTTCCAAATACATGTTATGTAATTATTTTATACCCATCATTAATTCCCCATTTTTATTATTATAAAAACAAAAAAACAATCATAAAGGCACAATTTTTGATTTAAGATAGAAGAGAACCTCAATAAGGGGTTTCAACAAAAAATTTAAGAGATCCATACTTGAAGGAAAAACTGGGTTTTTACTGTCTTCTCCTATTAAAGTAACTCATCCCGGAGTTTCCCCTACATAACCACTAAGAACATAAATTAGCCTCCCTATCCCTTGTCTCTTCCTATACACGATTGTGCTACTATAACACTCGCACTAAAGGGAAAAAATATCCTTAGAGAGCATTCATTCTATGGTCAAAGATGCATATGGGATACTACTTGAAAGAAACATTGATATCTAAATCCACATCCTTAGGATCAAAAGTATGAGACATGACTACATAATATCAGTGAAGTTGTAAATCATGGAATATTTATTGTAGAGAATGATACCGATGAGAAAATAGAAACAGATAGGCTACCTGCCCAACTCTATCCAAGATCTAAAAATAACCGAAAAAGAAAGGTGATAACTTCCCTTGCCTATATATCCTTCTATTCCCAAGCCTCAATGATACCTGTAGGAACACACAATCCACAACCTCTAACTTTAGAGGTCATAGATGGTGATTGAAATATAATTTATATCTATAATGAGCAATATACATACGATTTATGATAAAAAAACCTTCTCCAAAGTCTCCTGCATGAGAGGAGGACCTAGTAGTGCTTCTTCTCTTGCCTCTAACTAGGGTAGTGGTGAATGGAACAACCTAAGATATAAGGCCTCCTATAGATCCATACAAATCGTTGGATAATGGCTATTCTTGTAAGAGAACTCAAATAGAGGGATATTATTCTCCCAAGTAATGCTAAAAACAAGGATTCATACTTGGGGAACATCCTCTAACACCTATACCATCCATTCTAATTGGAAATTAGTTTGAGTGTGAAAGGTTGTGCTTAAAATCACCTGCAGATCCATAGCCTTCTATAAACCCTTATAGAACATCAATGTGAAATGAGGTTCCCTATCTAAAATGATTGTATGAGGGACCTCATGTAGCTGTATGATATCATGGACATATAATATTTTCTACTCGTCAACTGAGAAATTCTCCCAAATAGAAAGTGGGCTACTTTCTTCATTCAATCCACAGCTACCAAAACAACACCACTACCTTGTGGCATCCTTGGTAATATGAATAAACAGTCCATTACAATGACTTACCATTTTTATTCTAGGACTAGTAAAGACTGTAATAAGATAAAAATATTTTGGTTCTCCACCTTCACCTACTAATAGGTGGAACACCTCATGATAAAACCCTCAATATGAAATTTCATTTGAGGCCACCAATACTGGTGATGTATATCACAATACATCTTGGATATGCCTGGATGAACTACAAAATGAGTAGCGTGGGACTCTCACATTAGTTCTTCTATCATAATATCAGGAAACCAGACATGACTATGTATATTTAAGATGTCATCTCTATCAATATACCAATTAGGATGCTTGTCCTCACCTGAAATACTCTCCTCAAGAACCAACCCTGAAAAATCTAAAAACTACCTTCTCTTTACCA
The DNA here is from genome assembly GCA_963277665.1 of Viscum album. NCBI lineage: Eukaryota > Viridiplantae > Streptophyta > Magnoliopsida > Santalales > Viscaceae > Viscum > Viscum album. The sequence continues at coordinate 182,441,132 of OY728133.1, read as the reverse complement.
TATCCAAAAGTAAAGAGGTAACTGCTAAGGTTATAAGAAAAGGTTTCTAATAAACCTCATGAAACTCTAAAAATAACTCAAAAAGAGGGCCGTCAATTTCCATTCATAACTGGATTCTTGTATGGATTATGCCTGAGTCTTCTGGCTCAGCACATCAGCTATTGTATTTCCCTTTATAGGCTTATAGGCAAGCTCAAAGTCAATATACTGAACATATTAGACCCAAGTTCAATTTCTTAGATTAAATTTATTATATTTAAAGATATATTTTAGGATCTTGTGTTCTGTATACACTATATATCACTCACCCATAAGATAGTGTGTCCAGTAGTGTAAGTCATGGACAACTGCTGCTTACTCGAGGATCTATGTTGGGTAGTCACACTCCTGAGGTCTCAAATGAAGAGACACATACACAATGTATCTATCCTACTATAGTATCATTATACCCACCATGATTCTCTATGCAACATAATAAATTGTATATCCTATTATATGATCTTGAAGAATTAGAATTGGTGCTTTGGTATTCTTTCCTTTTATCTCTTGAAAAGATTCCTTGCAGAATTAACACCACATGAACTTCACACCCTTCTTAGTAGGACTAGTAAGAGGTAAATCAAGGCACGATAATTCTTGTATAAAATTAATGTAATATCTAAAAAACACCAATGAAACTCCATATATATAAAAAATTCTTAGGCTAATCATAGGAAACCGTAACACTCAACTTCTCTGGTTAAACTAGTACTCTTGATTCTGAGGTAATATGAAATAGTAATTGAACTTTGTCGATCAAAAAGTGGTACTTAGTAAGATTATCATAAAGATAAATCTATCTTAGTATATTAATAATGTTATTAGGATATATAAAAAGGTTTCTCTGTGTATGATAATACACCATGATTTCCTCTACACAAACCATGATAAAAGAATCCAAATAGGGATAGAAAACCATATTAATCAAGGCCCTAAAAAAGGTGGGAATGTTCGTAAGAATGAATGACATAACAAGGTACTCATACAAACCATACCAAATTTAAAAATCAATATATGGTATATCATAAGGTTTGACCTACACCTGATGACAGTCCAATCTCATGTCGATCTCAGAGAACACCCTAGCTACTTAGAGCTGGTTATAGAGATCATCTATTTGAGGAAATGGATTTTGGTTCTAAACTATAATATGGTTCAACCATTTGAATTCCATGCATAGCCGAAGGGTCCCATCCACCTTCTTGGCAAAATTATTGGGTGAAACCCAAGAAGAAGTTCTAGGTTAGATAAAAACCAATTATTCTATAACAACCCTATTTTTTATTACACACTTAAACATGATTTATTACATAAACATTAACTTAAGAAAATTTTTAGGATAGAGAGGTCTAGTGTCTTGGGAAATTAGGAACATTATATAACAACTTAGAACATAAAACACAACATCTTTATTGAAAACCTTCTTTACATGACCATTATATTCCCTTATACTTAGCATTGCATTGGATAACATGAGGACATGTATAAGAAAAAGGGTGAGCTATAAATACCATTAATGGAGTAAAAAAGGCATAACATGAATATTAAAATACATTTTAGGAAATAGGAATATCAATGGAGCACAAGAGAAACATGAACATAAAGGCATGATATAGCATGATTGTCATAACATGGAAATGCGGAAACAACAATTAACATCGTATTAGCATGATCCAAGGCTCATTTCACATGGAGCATGAGTAAACCATCATTGCACTTGAATTAGATTGAGTAAACCCTCATTGCACTTGAAGTACCATGGTATTAATCTTTACCCATTGCATTGGAGCGCTATCAGGGCAATCCCTTCTTAAACATTTCACTTCATGCATAAGTGTTCCACATGGTTCATACAACATAGAATCAGTAAATATAATCATTTATTCCATGATAAAAGAATTTTTAATTCAAACATGAAACTATATAATCAATAAGTTAAAGTGCATAAATGTGAATACCCTTGATATTGAAATGGTCATGGTGTTCACGATACAATGACTTTGGCTTGGAAAATCGCGATGCAATTTCGGCATCATAACAACGTGACATAAAAATTCAAAAAAATGGTTAATAATAAAGAAAGGGGTTTCTCATAATATGTACATGAAATGGACAATAATGGGGTCATATAGATACATGTCCCAATATATGTAATGGAATTTAGATTCATAATACAAATAAATTTCTTGAATGTGAAAGAGGAGAGAAAAATTCCTTACAAAATTTTGGCATGGTAACGGGTGTACATGAGAGTCATTAATGAGAGAGAAAGGGGTCTCTCATCATTGAAACATAAGGAGGGAAATATGGGGGAGGTGATAAATCATACCCACACATTTGTAATTAAAAATAATATGATATAATAATATAAATAAATTTGGAAAAAAGAAAAAGGTAGAAATCCCTTACAGAATTTCGGCATGGTAAAATGTATACATGGGAGGCATAGATGAGAGAGAAAGGGGTCGCTCATCATTCAAACATAAAGAGGAGAGTATAGAGGAGGTGAAAAATCATACTCCAACATTTCTAATTGAAAATAAAAGGACATAGAAATATTAATAAACTTGGATAAAATGAGAAAGGAAGGAATCCCTTACTTGAAAGTCTTATCCCAAAGGCTTGGAAGGGTCTTGAGAGAGGCTTATTGGGAGATTGGGTGGGTTTATATAGGAAATGAGAGGGAATTCATTATTATGTAGGTTTGGGACACCAGACATTAAACTAATCAAAAACACAGAACAACCCATGATTTTTGCCCATGGTTTTTTCCAAAGAAGATTGGAAAATAATATTTTATAAGTAAAATTTCCGAACTTCTTAAAAAAATAGTGTTTCTTATGTGGAGGTGAGTCACACTCTCAAGGAAATCAATTTTAAAAGCTGAAATGGTTTATAAGTCTTGGAGGGTCCAATGAGGCTTTGTAAAATAAATCAAACAAACCTAAAATCACACAATTTTAATGGTAAAACATATATTGGGAGAACATAATGTTTATAGTATTTTATTACATCACTATTGGGTCATTATGATGTCATAAAAAACATTATATATTTAAACGGTATTTAATTTTTATCCAAAAATTCGACTGTCTCAGAAAATCATAAAAAATTCACCGTTGGATAATTTAGACACCCTGATTCAAAAAATAATATTCATTTTATCTAAATAATTTTCTAAATATGTGAACTTTTACTTTTAAAATAAAAACTAGCATTTATCGGAAATTCATGGGTTTTGACAAAAATAGCTTTCAAACCTTAAAAAAAATCCCAATTGTATTCATAATAATTATATGGTAATTTATATTTAAATAAAAATTAATTTAGTAATAATATCTAATTAAATGTTATTTAATTCAAAAAACGATTAATTCATCAAAATAGATTTCTTAATTTACTAAAAATGCTATTTTTGCTTTAAAAACTATTTACAAAGTAACAATAATAAAATGAGTGTATATTCTCTATACAAAATAATGTACATAATAATAGTACTAGGGTCTCATTACATAACCCCTTATAACACCCGTATAAGACTAAAGGGTAAGGTGTGCGATGTTGACAGACTCTTGGGGTGGCTCGGATAACACCGCTCGGGTGGTAATATCTATCAACCTCCACTTCTCCCATAGGCAGTTTCGTTCAATCTTCATCTGTTGAAGCTCAGCTTGGTATTGGTCAAGAGAGAAGACTAATAATACCACATCATTTCTAAGCTCTGACAAATGGGCTTCGTATGGAGAAATTCTATTGGATGAGGTCATTGCTTCCTTTGTCTGAGTAAATTGGATTTGTTAAAGCCCAATATTTATACTAATCATGTGATCACTATTCAATGGATATATTATCAATAGTCACAATTCATAATGGTATTTTAAAATCCAGATTCATAAAACCAAAGAAGTTCATAAGTTATATAACCATTTCACATATTAAGACATTTAATTAGATCAAGATGGATTTTCATTAATAAGAGTTTTGGTCGTTATAATCTCCCCCCCCATAAGAAATTTCACCCTCGAAATTTTCTTTTCCCACACTAAAACTAATGTGGGTAACTCTGCTCCATCACTTCCTCCAATTCCTATATTGCTTCTTCAAACTTTTGGTTTCACCACAACACCTTGAAAAGAGGCATTGTCTTATTTTATACAAACTTTTCCCCTATAATCTAAGATCTTCACCAGCTTCTGTTCATAGGAGAGGTTATTCTCTAATGGAACCACCTCTGGATTGAGTACATGCGATGGGTCAGGTATATACTTCCTCAAGAGTGATACATGGAATATATCATGTACTTGTGATAGGTTAAGTAGGTGTTCTAGTCGATTGGCCACTACTCCAATGAGATCAAGTATCTAAAAAGGGACGATGTAACTTGGAATAAGCTTTCCATTATTCCCAAATCTCATTACCCTCTTCCATGGTGATATGAGGAAGAATACCATGTCATCGACATCAAACTTTAGGTCTCATCTACAATTATCAGCATAGCTCTGTTATTGACTCTGAGAAACTAAAATGTGATGTTGGATGGTGTTAACCTTCTACACCATTTCTTCGACCATATTTGGACCTAGGAGTTTTATCTCCCCAACTTCATACCAACATGCCAATGTTCTGCACCTCTTATCATACAGGGCTTCATAAGGAGCCATTTGGATGCTTGAGTGGAATCTATTGTTGTTGGAGAACTCAACTAGAGGAAGATATTGATCCCATCATCCTTTTAAATCCATTGTGTATGCTCTCAACATGTCCTCCAATATCTACATAGTCCACTCATATTGTACATAAGTTTGATCATGATAAGCCATACTGAATTTCATATTAGTATTCAAATCATTTTGGAGACTCTTCTAGAACTTAGAGGTGAATCTTGGATCTTGATTAGATATAATTGATAGTGGTACTCTATAAAACCTTACCACATCTTTGATGTATATTTGTTTCAGTTGATCCAATGAGAAATTACCCCGAATCACAATGAAGTGTGCAGTCTTTGTAAGATAATTCACAACAACCCAGATAGGGTTGTTTCCTTTGGATGTCTTTAAATGTCCAATGAAAATGTCCATGGTGATGTTCTCCCATCTCCATGCTGGTATGGGTAATGTTTGTATCATCCCCTTAGACTTATATCTATCAGTCATCACTTGCTGACACACCAGTCACTTTGATGTATATTCAGTGATCTCCCTCTTCATGTTATCCCACCAATAATGCTATCTGGGATCTCAATACATCTTTGTGTTTCCTGAGTGGATAGAGAAATTTGAACTATGTGAATCATCCAAAAGTTACTTCTTCAGCTTCAGACTTGATGGGATACATAGTCTTTTCCCAAATCTCACAATTCCTTCTTTAGTGACATTGAACTATGATGATTTTCCTTTTCTGATAGTTTCCACCTTCTTCTGAATTCCCACATCATCCTTTTTATCATCCTTTAACCTTTCCAAAAGAGATGGCTGAGAAATTATTTGTGAAAGGATTGATGACATTCCCTTCTTTATGATTCCCATGTCCATCTTCATAAAATTCAAGAATATTAGATCCTTCTCAATTCTCATTAATTATATAATTGCTGGATCCTTTCTATATATAGCATCAACCACCTTGTTCTCTTTCACAGGGTGGTAATGTATTGAGAATTCATAGTCTTTGATCATCTCTAACCATCTTCGTTTGTGCATATTCAACAATTTCTCTGTGAATGTATACTTGAGGCTTTTGTGGTCCGTATATATTTTACTCTTTTCCCCAAAGAGGTAATTTTTCCAATTTTTTAAGCAAAGATCACCGAAGAGAACTCCAGATCATGTGTTGGATAATTATTCTCATGAACTTTCAATTTACTTGAAGTATTGGCAATGACTTTGTCATTATTCATCAACACACATCCCATGCCCTTATTCTAAGCATCACTGAATACCACAAACAGTTCTCCACTTATGGGTAATGTGAGCACATGCACAGTGATAAGCCTCCTTTTCAACTCCTTGAATATTTCTTCACATTTATCACTCCAAGAAAACTTTTCTCCCTTCCGAGTTATCTTGGTAAGAGGGTTGGAAAATCCTGAGAAATTTCTCAAAAATCTGTGATAATATCCCGATAACCCAAGGAATCTACAAATATCTATTACCAATGTTGGCCTTAGCCATCCCTCAATTTCAGATATCTTAGATGGATATATAGATATCACATTTATTATGATGATATGACACATTAATGATACCTCCTTTAATAAGAACTCACACAAACTATACTTTTCATAGTGCTTCTCCTTTAGAAAGCTCTCTAGTACAGTTTTTAGATTCTCCTCATGCTCCTTCTTGGTTTTGGAGTATATTATAATATCATCTATAAATACTACCACAAATTTTTCTAGGTAATCTCTAAATAATTTATTCATCAAGTCCATGAATATTTCTGGAGTATTAGTGAGTCCTAAAGGCATTACTATGAATTCATAGTGCCCGTATCTTGTACAAAGAGGACCAGAGCACCCCATGGTGAAGCACTTGGGTGTATAAACCCTTTATCCAGATTACCCTATAGTTGTTTCTTTATCTCCCCAATCTCCACAATAACCATTCTATACAGAGTCTTAGAAATTTTCAACACCCCAGGTATAAGTTCAATTGTGAATTAAACATATCTTCAAGGAGGAAGACCAGGCAATTCCTCAAGAAACAATTTAGTGAATTCCCTCACAATAGGCATGTATTCAAGGATGGATACTTCCTTAGACGCAATCACCTAAGGTAGATACACATTCTCATAGGGTAGTAATATCCATTCTTGAGATGATGTTTCTAAAGAAGATTCATCCTTCTCCTTGCACCTGTACAGAATTTGGGGTCGATTCTCCATATGAAGAGTGATTTTCCTCTCATGGAAATTTATGTTGGATTTATATAAGGAAAGAAAATCCAGGCCAAGAATTGCATTAAATTCTACCAGAGGGAGTATGGTGAGGTTCTCTAGAAAGGTCAATACACAGATTGTGACTGGGGAGGAGTTATATTCATGGGAAGCAATGATTTCCCAATTTTTCATACTCACTGACATATTCACTTCTATGATTTGTGGTGGTGTTGGGATTTTTCTACTAAACATTCGGGATATAATAGAATGTATAGAACCATAATCAAAAAGTACATTCAATATCATTGAATGAATAACTAGCATACCTTTCACCACTTCGTTGTTGGGGTTCACTTCAGCAATAGTGATGGAAAAATCTCTCCCTTACTACCTTAGAGGTTGTTGGTTTCCTTCGAAAACCCATGGATTAGGGCATTGATTTGCAAGGTGCCCAGGTTCTTTGTAGTTCAAGAAATGAACAAAGCATTGAGATTCAAATGGGGAATTCATCTTCTTTGTTGCAACATCAGCCTTTTCTTGTTGGTAGTTAATGGAAAGGGGACCTTCTATTCCACACCTATATAATTTCCTCATCCCCTTCAGAAAATTTCTGGGTTACTTCTTTCCACAGCTTTGGAAAGTGGGGTGATGGATCTTCTTATCACCGTGAGATTTATCCATCAGAACACTAGAATTAAAGTCCACATTATGCTTCTTATCACCATGATACCCCTGAGATTTTCTGATCTCCATTTTGACTTTGAGGGCACATCCAACAATTTTCTCATAGCTATCAAATTCATAGATCACTAGAGATTTCTCTAGGCTAGGTTTCATCCCACCAATGAAGAGGTCAACCTTTCATTCAGGGGTTACGAAAAATATAGAGGCATATCATGAAAGCCATATCAACTTTTCCTCGTACGCTCTGACGGATTTGTTGTATTTTTTACTTAACGTAAATAAAGTCCCTTTCTATCTTATGTTAGAGGGTGTGGGAAAAATATTTTACAAAAAAACATCTTTTGGAAATCCTTCCATTCCAACACCTCAATCTCCTCCTCAGGATTTTTATTTTTGATCAATGTCCACCATTGATCGGCTTCACCCTCTATAAGATAAGAATCCATAAGAACCTTCTCTTTTCTAGAACAATGAAGGACAAAGAAGATCTTTTCAATGTATTTGATCCATTATTTAGAAATTAAGGGATCGAATGATCCATTAAAAGTAGGAGGCATTTTTCTCATGAAGCTCTCGATAGTGACTTTTTATTTATTAGGTGGGGATGAATGTTCCTCTTTACCTATGTTTCTTTTAAAATCTTGAGTTAACTAAGAGAGTATCATGAAAAAGTTTGCAATTATTGCTTCCATTGGATTGGTCATCTCATTAGAAAAATCATCACATTGATCTCTGCATTGGTTATTAGACCGAGTCCTCCTCCTATTGAACATTGGATGGAATAAAAGGAAAGTTAGGGGTAACACATAAAGGTTAATCCAAGGAAAAACATGAATGAATTATAAATTAATTTTATTCCTTAACTTATGAATCTATAGGCTTCAATCTATTTTATCCTCGATCTACTTACCACCATATATTCTTAAAGGGATATTCATTTATTACCTTAACAATAGTTCATAATAAGCTTGTGAATTTACGAATGAATATCCCCCAGGAGTGTCCTAAGCAAGAGTTCGGCAAGGAACGTTGTCATGTACTAGGATAGCCTGGGTCAAGCCCAAAACTCCTTGTCAAAGTTTTCACTCCTAGGTAAATTTGTGCCAGATCCGCCTCTACCTAATCGTATCCATACAGGGATGATCCTTCTTGATAAACTACTTACAGAACACTCACCAAAGTTTAGGGATGTTTTTATTATACTTAGTCTCATCTCTAAGTCTTCACTAGGGTTTTCTAATCCTAATCCAAAAATAACTAAACCTATCCTTTTATACCAACTATAACAACCCTTATTTTTATTACACACTTAAACATGATTTATTACATAAAATTACACTTAGTACAACCCGGAGGATCAATAGGTCTAGTTTCATGGAAAATTAGGAACATTACATAACAAATTAGAACATAAAACACAATATATTGATTGAAAACTTCCTTTACATGACCACTTAATTCCCTCATACTTAGCATTGGATGGGATAACCTGAGGACATGCATAATAAAAAGGGAAAGCTATAAAGCCCAATAAAGGAGTAAATATGGCAGAATGTGAATATTACAATACATTTTAGTCAATAGGCATACCAATGGAGTGCAAGATAAACATGAACATGAAGGTATGATATAGAATGATTATCATAACATGGAAATGTGACAAAAACACTTAACATGGTATTAGCATGAGCCAAGGATCATTGTACATGGAGCATGAGTAAAACTTCATTACACTTGAATTAGAATGAGTAAACCTTCATTTCACTTGAAGTATCATGATACTAATCTTTACCCAATGCATTGGAGTGCTATCAGGGTGCACCCTTCTTAAAAATTTCATTTCATGCAAAAGTGTGCCACATGGATCATACAACATGGAATCATTAAATATCATCATTTATTCCACAATAAAGAAATGTGGAATTCATACATGAAACTATATTATCAATAAGTAAATGTGCATAAATGTTAATACCCTTGATAGAGAAATGGGCATGGTATCTATGACACAATGACTTTGGCCTGGAAAATCACGGGGCAATTTCTACAGCATAACGATGTGACATTAGAATTCATAAAAATGATTGATGATAGAGAAAGGGGCATATCATCATATGTATATGAAATGGACAGTAAGGGGGTCATATAGATACATGTTCTAACATATGTAATGGAATTTAGATTCATAATACAAATGAATTTCATGAATGTAAATGAGGAGAGAGAAATTCCTTATAAAATTTCAGCATGGTAATAGGTGTACATTAGAGGCAGTAATGAGAGAGAAATGGGTCTATCATTATTAAAACATAAGGAGGGAAGTACGGGGGAGGTGAAAAATCACACCACAAAATTTATAATTGAAAATAAGAGGGCATAATAACATAAGGAAATTTAGACAAAAAAGGGAAAGGAATAAATACCTTACAAAATTTAGGCATGGTAATAGGTATACATGGAAGGCATTGATGAGAGAGAAAGGGGTATCTCAACATTCAAACATAAAGAGGATAGTTTAGGGGAGGTGCAAAATCATACCCCAATATTTATAATTGAAAATAAAAGGACATAACAATATTAATGAACTTGGATAAAATGAGAAAGGAAGGAATCCCTTACTTGAAAGTGTGATCCCAAAGGCTTAGGAGGGGATTGAGAGAGGCTTCTTGGGAGCTTGGGTGGGTTTATATAGGAAAGGAGTGGGAATTATTTATTATTTAGGTTTGGGATACCACACATTAAACTAATAAAAACCACAAACAAAACCATGGTTTTTACAAAGTTTTTCTCCAAAGGAGAGTGGAAAATAATATTTTATAAGGCCAATGACTGAACTTCTTAAAATAATGGGGTTGCTTATGTGGAGGTGAGTCACACTCTCAAGGAAATCAATTTAAAAAGCTAAAATGTTCTACAAGTCTTGGAGGGTCCACTAAGGTTTGGTAAATTAAATAAAACAAAACAAAAATCACATTTTTAATGGTAAAACATATATTGGACGAACATATTGTTTATTTTATTTTATTACATCACTCTTGGGTCATTATTATATCATAAACTACATTATATATTTAAATAGTATTTAATTTTCACCCAAAAATTTGACTGTCTCAGAAAATTATGAAAAAGTCACTATTGGATAATTTCAACATCCTGATTCCAAAAATAATATTAATTTTATCTAAATAATTTTCTAAATATGTGAATTTTTTACCTTTAAAATAAAAACTTACATTTATAAAAAATTTATGGGTTTTGACAAAAATATATTTCAAACCTTAATAAAAATCACAATTGTATTCATAATAATTATACGGTCATTTATATTTAAATAAAATTTAATTTAGTGATAATATTTAATTAAAATAATATTTAATAAAAAATCCATTAATTCTTCAAAATAGATTTCTTAATAACTAAAAATGATATTTTTTCTTTAAAAACTATTTACAAAGTAACAACAATAAAATGAATGTATATTCTCTATAAAAAATAGTGTACATAATCATAGTTCTAGGGGCTCATTACATAACCCCTTATACCACCAAAATAAGACCAAAGAGTGAGGTTTCTGATGGTGACAAACTCTTTGAGAGGATCAGATAATATTTCTTAGGTGGTAATCTCTATCAACTTCCACTTCTCCTATAGGCAGTTCCATTCAAGCTTCACATGTTGATTCTCGGATTGGTCTTGGTCAAGAGTGAATCCCAATGATGCCACCTCCCTTCCCAGTTTCGAAAAATGGGCTTTGTATGGAGGAATTATACTGGATGATGCCATCAATTCCATTTTCTGAGTAAATTGGATTTATTAAAGCCCTATATTAATACTAATCATGTGATAACTATTAAATGGATGTATTATCAATGGTCACAATTCTTAATGGTATTTTAAAATCCAATATCATAAAAGAAAATAAGTGCATAAGTTATATAACCATTTCACATAATAAGACATTGAATTAGATCAATAAGGATTTTCATTAATAAAATTTTAGGTCGTTACAATCTTCCCCGTTAAGAAATTTCTCCCTCAAAATTTTATTTTCCCACACTAAAACAGATACGGGTAACTCTGCTTCATCACGTCCTGCAATTCCCATGTTTCTTCTTCAAACTTTTGGGTTTGCTACAACACCTTGACAAGGGGTATTGTCTTAGTTTTTAGAAATGTTTCCCTACTATATAAGATCTTCACTGAATTATCTTCATAGGAGAGGTAATTCTCTAATGGTACCACTTTTGGATTGAGTACATGTGATGGGTCAGGTATGTAACTTTTCAAGAGTTATACATGGAATTCATCTTGTACTTGAGATATTTTCAGTGGGAGTGCTATTAGATATGCCACTGCTCTAATACGATCATGGATCTCAAAAGGGATAATGTACCTTGGACAAACCTTTCCCTTATTCGCAAATCTCATAACCCTCTTCCATGGTGATATGTGGAGGAATACTATGTCACTAACATCAAACTCTAGGTCTTGTAAAATATTATCAACGTAGCTGTTTTGTTGTCTCTAAGAAGATTTCATGTGATGCTTGATAGTCTTAACCTTCTCCACCATTTCCTCGACCATCTTAGGACCTAAGAGTTTTCTCTCCCCAACCTTATCCCAACATGCCAGTGTTTTGAACCTCTTCCATATAGGGCTTCAGAAGGAGCCACTTGGATTCTTGAGTGGAAACTGTTGTTGTAAGATAACTCAACTGGAAGAAGATATTGATCCCATCCTCTATTGAAGTCAATTTATTATGCTCTCAAGATGTCCTCTATGGTTCGCATAGTCCAATAATATTGGAATAATTTTGAGGATGATAAGTCGTACTAAAGTTCAGCTCATTATTCATATCATGTTGGAGACTCTTCCAGAACATAGAGGTGAATCTTGGATCTCGACTAGATACAATCGATAGTGGTACTCCATATAACCTTACCACATCTCTGATTTATATCCATTCCAGTTGATCCAATGAGAAATCCTCGTGAATTGCAATGATGTGTGTAGTTTTTTAAGACAATCCACAACAACCTAGATAGAATTGTTTCCTTTGGATGTATTTGGAAGTCTGATGACAAAGTCCATGGTGATGCTCTCCCATATCTATGCTGGTATGGCTAATGGTTGCATCATCCCCTTATACTTCTGTCTCTCATCCTTCACTTCATCACATTCTAGGCACATTGACGTATATTCAGCGATCTTCTTCTTAATGTTATCCCACCAATAATGATCTTAGAGGTATTGAAACATCTTTGTGTTTCCTAGGTGGATGAAGAAATTTGAACTATGTGCAACATCCAAAAGTTCCTTCTTTAGATTTGGACTTGATGGGTCACATAGTCTTTTCCCAATTCTCACAATTCCTTCTTCATTGACCTTGAAATCTAAGGATTTTCCTTTTCTGATAGTTTCCAACTTCTTCTGAATTCCCACATCATCCTTTTGACCATCCTTTAACCTTTACAAAAGATATGGTTGAGCAATCATTTGTGAAAATATTGATGAATTTACCTTATTTATGATTCCCATATCTATATTCATAAAATCCAAGAAGATTGGATCCTTTTAAATACTCATTAATGGTATAATTTATGGATCCTTTCTACTTAGATAATCCACTACCTTATTCACTTTCCCAGGGTGGTAATGGATTGAGCATTCATAGTCTTTGATCAGCTGTAACCATCTTTTTTGGTGCATATTCAACTCTTTCTATGTGAATATATACTTGATACTTTTGTGGTCCATATATATTTTACACTTCTCCTCAAAGAGGTAATGTCACCAAATTTTTAAATCTAAGATCACTGCATACAAATCTAGATCATGTGTTGGATAATTCTGCTCATGAACTTTCAATTGCCTTGAAGTATAGGCAATGACTTTGTCATTCTCCATCAACACACAAGCCATGCCCTTCTTCTAAGCATCACTGAATACCAAAATATTTATCCACTTGTGGTTAATGTGACCATGAGAATAGTGATAAGGATCCTTTTAAAATCCTTGAATATTTCTTTATAGTCATCACTCCAAAAAAACATGACTCCCTTCTGAGTTAGCTTGGTAAGAGGGTTGGAAAATCCTGATAAATTTATCATAAATCGGTGATAATATCCAGCTAACCAAAATAAGATATAGATATATATTACCTATATTGGTCTCGACCATCCCTCAATTATAGCTGTCTTTGAGGGATCCATAGATATCCCATTTCATGTGATGATATGACCCAAGAATGAGACCTCCATTAACTAGAACACACACTTGTTGTACTTTGCACAAAGATTCTCCTTTCACAAGGTCTCTATTACAGTTCTTAGATACTCCTCATTCTCCTCCTTGGTTTTAGAGTATATTATAATATCATATATAAATACTACCACAAATTTGTTGAGGTAATCTCTAAAGACTATATTAATCAATTCCATGAAGATTGTTGGATAATTAGTGAGTCCAAAAGGCATTACTATGAATTCATAGTGCCCGTATCTTGTAAGAAAATCATTCTTGGGTACATCCTCCTTCTCACTTACTTGGTAATATCCTGACTACAAATCCTCCTTTGAAAAGTATTGTAATCCCCATAGATGATCGAAAAAGTCATCAATTCGGGGAAGAGGATACTTGTTCTTTTATCGTGACTTTTTTGAGATCACGATAATCAATGCCAAGGTGCATTGACCCATCCTTCTTCTCGAAAAAGAGGACTGGAGTACCCCATGGTGAAGCACATGGGTGTATAAAACCTTTATCTAGATTCTACTATAGTTGTTTCTTCATCTCCCCAAGCTCCACAACATCCATTCTACAAGGATTCTTGGAAATTGGCAATGCCCCAGGTATAAGGTCAATTGAGAATTCCACATCTATTCTAGAAGGAAGACCATCCAACTCCTCAGGAAACACATCTGCTAATTTCCTCACAATAGGAATGTCTTCAAGGATTTATGATTCTTTATAATCAATCATCTGATCCATAAACGCATTCTCATAGGGTAGTAATATCCATGCTTGAGATGATGGTTCTAAATAAGATTCATCATCCTCCTTGTACTTGTACAGAATCGGGGATCAATTATCAATATTAAGATTGATTTCCCTCTCAAGGAAATTTATGTTGGATCTATATAAGGAAATCCAATCCATTCCAAGAATTGCATCAAATTTCACCATAAGGAGTATGATGAGGTTTTCTAAAAATTTCAATCAACAGATTGAGACCGGGGAGGAGTTATATTCATGGGATACAATGATTGCCCCATTTTCCATACTCACCGAAATATTTACTTCCATGATTTGTGGTGGTGTTGGGATTTTTATAATAAACTTTCTAGATATAAAATAATGCATAGAACCAGAATCAAAAAGTATGTTTGATATTCTTGAATGAATAACTAGCGTACCTATCACCACTTCATTTTTGGGGTTCACTTTGGTGGTAATGATGGCTAGATATCTCCCTTGATGCCTCTGAGGTTATTGGTTGCCTCTAAAAACCCTTGGATTAGGGCCCTGATTTTCATGGTTCCCTAGTTCTTTTTAGTTTAAGTAATGAACTATGCATTGAGTGTCAAACAGAGCGTTAATTTCCTCTATCTTAGCCACAGGTTTTTCTTGTCAATAGTGAATGGATAGGTTCCCTTTTCTTCCACACCTAAAGAATTTCCTCACCCCCTTCAGGCAATTTCCAGGGTGCTTCTTTTCGCACCTTTGGCAAGTGGGGTTCTGGATCTTCTTAGCACCATGGGATTTATCCATCGGACCGCTAGAATTGAATTCTGCCTTACACTTCTTATCCCCATGATACCCCTAAGATTATTCGATCTCCATATCATCTTTGAGGGAACATCGGACAATTTACTCCTAGCTATCAAAGTCACAGATTGCCAGGGATTTCCGTAGACTGGGTTTTAGCCCACCAAAGAAGAAGTCAACCTTTTATTCGGGGGTAACGACAAATCCAGAGGCATATCGTGCAAGCCTTGTGAAGTTTTCCTCATACGGTCCGATGGATTCGTCTTTATTTTTATTGAGGTCAAGGAAGTCCCTTTCTATATTAAGTCGGATAGTGCGTGGAAAATATTTATCAAAAAACATCTTCTATAAATCCTTCCATTCCAACATGTCGATCTCCTCTTCAGGCTTCATTTTCTTTATCAATGTCCACCATTGATCAGCTTCACCATCCATACAATAAGAATCTAAGAGAACCCTCTCTTGTTCGGAACGTTGAAGGATGGAGAGGATCTTTTCAATGGATTTGATCCATTGTTTGGAAATTGAGGGATCAAATGATCCATTAAAAGTAAGAGGCATTTGTCTCATGAAGATATCGATAGAGACTTGTTCTTTCTGGGGGGGGGGGGGGTGAACGTTCCTCTTTACCCACGTTTCTATTCAAATCTTGAGATAGCTGAGAGAGTATCATGACAAAGTTTGAGATTCCCACTCCCATTGGATTGGTAATCTCATTAGAATAATCATCACATTGATCTTCACATCGTTTGTTAGCCTGATTCCTCATATTACTGGCCATTAGATGCAATAAAAGGAATGTTAGGGGTAACACATAAAGGTTAATCCAAGGAAAAAAACAAATGACTTTTAAATTACTTTTGTTCCATAAATTACGAATCTATAGGCTTCAATATATGTTATCCCTAATCTACTTCCCAATATATATTATTAGAGTAATTTTCTTTTATTCCCTTAACAATGGTTCATTATAAGCTTGTGAATTTACCAAAGCATGTCCTCCTGGAGTATCATAACCCATAGTGATGTAAGGCTCGTTGTAATGTACTAGGATTCCCCGGGTCAAGCCCAAAACTCCTTGTAGGAGTTTTTACTCCTAGGTACATCTGTTCCAGATACACCTCTACTTACTCGTATCCAGGCAGAGATGTGTTTGTTTGATAAACTACTTACTCAATAATCACAAAAATTTAGGGGTGTTTGAATTATAATTAGTCTTATCTCTAATTCTTCACAAGTATTTTCTCTTCCTAATCCCAAAAATAACTAAACCTATCATTTGATACCAACTATAACAACCATTATTTTTATTACACACTTAAACATGATTTATTACATAAACATTCACTTAAGACAACTCTGAGGATAGATTGGTCTAGTGTATTTGGAAATTAGTAACATTACATAACAACATAGAATATAAAACACAACATCTTTATTGAATAATTCCTTTACATGACCACTAAATTCCCTCGTACTTAGCATTTCATGGGATAACCTGAGGACATGCATAAGAAAAAGGGTGAGCTATAAAGCACAGTAAGGGAGTCAACAAGGCACAACATGAATATTACAATACATGTTAGGCAATAGGCATATAAATGGAGGGAAAGAGAAACATGAACATAAAGGCATGATATAACATGATTATCAGAACATAGAAATGTGGAAACAACACTTAACATTGTATTATCATGATCCAAGGATCATTACACATGGAGCATGAGTAAACCCTCATTTCACTTGAATTAGCATGAGTAAACCCTAATTTCCCTTGACGTATCATGATACTAATCTTTACCCAATGCATTTGAGCGCTATTTGGGAACACCCTTCTTAAACATTTCATTTCATGCATAAGTGTGCCACATGGATCATACAACACGGAATCATACAAGATCATCATTTATTCCATGATAAAGGAATGTGGAATTAATACATGAAACTCTATAATCAATAAGTAAATGTTCATAGAGGTGAATACCCTTGATAAATAAATGACCATGGTATTCACAACACAATGGTTTGGCTTGGAAAATCACGGTGCAGTTTTGGCTGCATAACGACGTGACATAAGAATTCATAAAAATGGTTTATGAGAGAGAAAGGGGTGTCTCATCATATGTACATGAAATGGATAGTAAGGGGTCATATAGATAACGTCCTAACATATCTAATAGAATTTAGATTCATAATACAAACTAATTTCTTTAATGTAAATGAAGAGAGAGAAATTCCTTACATAATTTCCGCATGAAAAAAGGTGTATGTGGGAGGCATTAATGAGAGAGAAAGGGGTATCTCATCATTAAAACATATAGAGGATAGTATGAGGGAGGTGAGAAATCACACCCCAACATTTGTAATTAAAAATAAGAGGTTATAATAACATAAAAAAATTAGGACAAAAAAAAGAAAGGATGCAATCTCTTACGGAATTTCCTCATGGTAATGGTTATACATGAAAGGAATAAATGAGTGAGAAACCACTCTATAATCAATCAAAAATAAAGATGACAATATAGGGGAGGTGATAGATCACACCCCAACATTTATAATTTAAAATAAGAAGATATAAAAATATTAAGAAACTTGGATAAAATGAGAAAGGAAGGAATCCCTTACATGAATGTTTGATCCCAAAATCTTGGGAGGGGATTGAGAGAGGATTATTAGGATCTTGTGTGGATTTATATAGGAAAGGAGAGGGAATTCTTTATTATTTTGGTTTGGGATAACACAAATTGAACTAATCAAAAATACAAACCAGACCATGGTTCTATCCCATGTTTTTTTCCAGAGGAGAGTGGAAAACAATATTTTATAATCCCAATGTCCAAAATTTTTAAAATAACAGGGTTTCTTATCTGGAGGTTAGTCACACTCTCAAGAAAATCAATTTAAAAGGCTAAAATGTTTTATAAGTCTTGGAGGGTCCACTAAAACTTTGTAAAATAAATCAAACAAACCTAAGATCACATTATTTTAATCGTAAAACATATATTTCCAAACATGATGTTTATAGTATTTTATTACTTCACCATTGGGTCATTATGATGTCATAAAACACATTATATATTTAAAAGGTTTTTAATTTTTACCAAAAAATTAGACTGTCTCGAAAAATTATGAAAAATTCACCGTTGCATAATTTTGACGTACTGATTCCAAAAAAATTTCATTTAACAAAATAATTTTCTAAATATGTAAATTTTTACTTTTAAAATAAAAACTGACATTTATCGACAATTCATGGGTTTTGACAAAAATAGCTTTCAAACCATAATAAAAATCACTATTGTGTTCATAATATTTATACAGTCATTTATATTTAAATAAAAATTAATTTAGTAATAATATTTAATTAAAATAATATTTAATTAAAAAATCCATTAATTCATCAAAATAGATTTCTTAATTAACTAAAAATTCTATTTTTTTTCTTTAAAAACTATTTACAAAGTTACAATAATAAAATGAATGTATATTATATATAAAAAAATAGTGTACATAATTATAGTACTAGGTTCTTATTACATAACCCCTTATAACACTTTCATAAGACTGAAGGGTAAGGTGTGCAATGGTGACAGACTCTTAGGATGGCTCAGATAACATCGCTCGGTTGGTAATCTCTATTAACTTCCACTTCTCCCATAAGCAGTTCTGTTCAAGCTTTATGTGTTGATGATGAGATTGGGATTGGTTAAGAGTGAAGACCAATGATGCCACATCCTTTCTGATCTCTGACAAATGGGATTCATATGGAGGAATTATATTGGATGAGTCTATCGATTCCTTTGTCTGAGTAAATTGGATTTGTTAAAGCCCTATATTTATACTAATCATGTGATCACTATTCAACGACTATATTATTAATGGTTATAATTCATAATGGTATTTTAAAATCCAAAATCTTAAAACCGAAGAAGTGCATAATTTATATAACCATTTCACATAATAAGACATTTAATTAGATTAAGAGGTATTTTCATTAATAATGTTTAGGTTGTTACAAATTCCAAATCTTCGAATGATCACTTGAGCTCTTGGAACTTAGTAGGTTCCATCATGTATCAAGTAATATATACCAGATATTTTATTGGAATAAGATGAAAGGTAAAATATACCTCTTTTATGGTAGATAAGTTAGAAAAATATTTCGGAAAAACATCCCAAAAAATGATCTACTACCGTAGAAAAATTATCTTGATGTAAACCATGCCACTCCCTAAAAATACTAAAAATTTGGGATGTTATCTCACATAGACTATGATTCTACGGTCTAACTCAACTCATTTGGAAATTACACACACCCATGTGAAGATAATTATCACCCTCTTGTGATATAAAGGATAACCTGTGCTGATATTAGTTCACATAGGCATGATAGGAGAGAAAATAATCCATTCTGATAAAAATATAAATTTTCATCATCTCAAGGAATAATATGTCCCATAATAAGGGATAACTAACTACATAAAGGTGACAATACATGTATTATCATATTCACTTTGACTAAACTACCAAATGTGTGTCCAGTGTCATCGCTCATAAAAGAATTGAATTTCCATCCTGATACATTTCACAGTTGATAAAGAGATAAAGTAGTCAGATTCACTTATATCAAACAAATAAGAAACAATATAATAGGATACTTGAATAATATCTAGTATAGTATATGGTCCTATACTATGATCCTTGGGTATTGGTTATAAAGAATGAAACTATCCAAATCCATAACCATGTTCTATAGTTGGACTACCCTAAGAAGGCCCGCTCTGCTAGAGTTCACATTTAGAATTCAATATACCACAACCAAAACCTCCCCCTCATCTTGTTTGGTTGGTGATACTCCAACTCCCACCCTAAAAATGCATAACTGATTCCTCTCATGAAGGTGGAGATGGTGTAGATCCTCTTCAACTAGAAATTGGTGGATTAGTATGAAAGAATCTCTAAAGATGACCCATATAACTGCAAGCATGACACTCAAGTGGGTTTCCATAACACAAAGGATTCACATGACCCTACCATACACACTGGTGGCATACCATAGATCCATTAATATGGTTACTATAAACACCACTACTCTGATGAGAAACATTAAAGCTACGCTTCTAGCTACTAGAAGAACTATTACCCCATCTCAGAACTGTACCTATATGCCCGACACTATCTTATACTATCATGTTGTGCTCAATAATAATGTTGGACTCCTCATATGTTAATAATGTTTTAATGATCACAAATATCATTATTGTTAATTAATCTTGATCTTAGTTACACATCTTGCTAATGCTCTTCAATCTCAATAATAGCTACACATCATGTTTTTATAATAACAAATCTTATGGATGTTAATTACTCTCTTTATTATTTACAAGTCTTATGCATGATCACAATTCTATCATATATTATCACACATTTATATTTATGATTCACATTCTCTTACTCTCTAATGATTAACCTTAATCCATATTCTGCATATCACTGTCTTAGTCCAAATACATATATTCGTCTAAGTATGGAGGCACCGTGAAGGACTCACCGTGACCCAAACACCGTGAAGGACTCACCGTGACCAGACACCGTGACCAGACACCGTGATCCAGACACCGTGAAGGACTCACCGTGACCCAGACACCGTGAAGGACTCACCGTGACCAGACACCGTGACCAGACACCGTGATCAGACACCGTGACCCAGACACCATGAAGGACTCACCGTGATCAGACACCGTGAACCAGACACCGTGAAGAAGACACCGTTTCCATGATCACTGTGACACTGTTTCTTAAGCTTTTGTCAATATTATTTTAAATAATGCTAACGGTAATATTTGTTGTTTTTAATGCAATTAATGTTATTTAATGATAGTTTTTGGAATGTCAGGAAACCGTATCTCGAACCTATGAAAAGGGAATCATTCCTACTTCCAGAACTCGTGGAATATAAGAAAGACTGAGATGTTGTACACGTGTAACGAAACAAGAAGTAACGAAAAAAGTAGTAATGAAACAAGAAGTAACGAAAAAAGCAATAACGAAACAAGTAGTAACGAAACAAACAACAACGAAACAAGAAGAGAAGCAGTGTGAAGGTGTGAATATACAACATGAAGAACTTACGTACACCCAAGTGCACTGTGCTGAACAATAAGGAGATTGCAGGATCTTCAAAGAACTCTCATTAGTGCAATCCAATACTACTGAAGAACACACGACGAATCAAGACATCTTTCTCACTCCTGAAGAAGACAAGCTGAACTACGACACTCTATTTTTCAACAGAAAAACCAGAAAAGAACTCAAAAGCATTCCTGCTGAATCCAAAGAGTCCAGAGCTACATTGATAATCAATATAA
The DNA here is from genome assembly GCA_963277665.1 of Viscum album. Lineage (NCBI taxonomy): Eukaryota > Viridiplantae > Streptophyta > Magnoliopsida > Santalales > Viscaceae > Viscum > Viscum album. The sequence goes on along the minus strand of OY728133.1, from coordinate 182,419,398 downwards.
CTTTCTAAACTCTCATCTATCTTCTCTACGTGATTTATTTATTAACTTTCGAGCAGTGTAGTGTACTCTGTATATCTTTACACACTCTGTCTCCTGCACTGAACTGGAGGATATCAAAATCCTCACTCAAATTCTCTTAACTTCTGTTTACCCACGTCAACTGTGGAAGAGGTACTTTTGTGACCTGGTCTTTGTTTTGTTTCCCACGAAGAACAGTGGTAGAGGTCCCTGCGTGGCCTGGACAGTTTTGTAAAACTGTTGTTAACCCCGATCCAGGGTGTGGATCAAATTTATATATATTTGAGAGGACTAAGTCTCAGCTTGAGACTGGACCTCTTATTATATCTGTAGTGAATCTTTTATTTAAGTTTAAAGTATACGACATATATAATATTTATTCTGCTGCTATTACTTTGAAATACAAAATTATTTTGAAGCTACTTTGATAGTTAAATTAGAAAGTGTTTACACTTATTGTAAATCAGTAGATTAGTTTCAAAAGTTAGTTTGATCTTATGGTTAAACTAACTGAGACCTAATCAATCTTTGAGAAGCTAAGTGAACATTTACAATCTGTATAAATTCACCACAGTTTAACTTATTTTATAAATCGGGGGATTTTAACTAGACAATATTTTAACAGAAATTTTAATTGGAACTCAATTCACCCCCTCTTGAGTGTCCACTCCGACCAACATTTGGTATCAACGGATTAGGTTTTTGTTCAATGATTTTTTAAATACTCTGTTTTTAAACTGTGATTTTAGTTGCATCTTTAAAGATATTAAATTTCCATTAATTCTAAATTTTTATCTCTTTAAATTATCTTTCTAAAATCTAGTTATGGATAATAGACTAGAGGGTGCTGCTACTAACAGGCCACCTTTCTTCAATGGTACCAACTATGCTCAGTGGAAACTTAAAATGAAAATTCATTTAGAAAGCATAGGTTTTGATATTTGGACTACCATAGAATCAGGATATAAACTTCCCACTACTGCTAGATCCACTTGGGATGAACCTACAAAGACTGGTTACAATAATAATTATAAATCCATGAATGCCCTATACTGTGATTTAGGATATGAAGAGTTTAAAAGAATTTCTGCTTTTAAAACTGCTTTTGAAATTTGGGATACCTTGGGTGTTTCTCATGAAGGAACAACCAATGTTAAAAAAATGAGATTAAATACTTATACTATTAAATATGATAATTTTAAAATGAAAACTGATGAACCTATTTCTGAAATGTATCTCAGGTTTAATGAGATAGTCAATAAAATTAATTCACTTGGAAAGGTTGTTCTACGAAAGGAACATATAATGAGAATCTTGAGATGTTTACCAGACTGATGGAGAGGCACATCTGTTTCAATCAGAGAGTCATGTGACATTGCTGCTCTACCTCCCAAAGAACTCATTTGGTAAGTTTATGATGTATGAGGAAGAACTCAAGGTGAATAAAGAGGAAGATGATGAACCTAATAGGAAATTAGTGGATTTCAAGACTACTGCTTCAAAGAGCAAGGTAAAAGATAAAGCTCAACTACCTACTGACAGTTTAACCAGTGAAAATTCAGACTCTGATAGTGATGCTAAAATGGCTCAGATAGCCAGAAGGTTTATGAAATTTTATAGGAAGAAGAATTTTTTCAAAAAATCAAATTACAAAGGAAAGTATGACAATAAGGGACATTGGTAGATGGATTGTAAAAATCCATATAAAAGTGATGAAGTTGTCTGTTATGAGTGAAAAATAAAAGGACATATTAAAGAAAAATGCCAAAGCTCAAATTCAAGAAGAAATATGATTACAAGGACAGTAAGTACAAAAAGGCTATGAAGGCTACTTAGAGCGCTTCTGAGGATAGCTCTAGTGAATCTGAAGCTTCTGAGACTGAAACCAGAAATAAGGCAAACATGTTCTTTATGTCAAACACATCTGAGGTAACCCTAGATACTCCTGCTATAAATTCTTATTATTCTAAAGATAGTGCAGAATCTGATTCTGATTCTAAAAACATGACTAGTGAGGAATTGTTTGAATATTGTAATATGCTGGAAGAGACATGAAATGAACTTAAGGATAAATAAAAATCATTAAAGAAACAACATCCTCTCACTACTACTTTTAAAACTGAACTTACTATTGAAAAAGAGAAAAATGCTCAACTGTTAAAGGAGAAAACGGAACTGAAAATGTCTAATGAGCAACTCAGAAAGGATTTAGAGAAATTCACAAATGGAAAGGATACACTAACTCAAATGCTAGGAAAGCAGGTTGCACCAAAATACACTACTGGAATAGGATACAAACCTGGGCAGAGACAATTTACTAGGAATAGATTTATTCTTAAATCTGGACAGAATACTGCTAATTCTAGTTCTGGACATTTATATGCTTTAACTAGTTATATTCATAGTTACGGATCTAATAAGGTTTATCTCTGAAAGTCTGTTCATTCTACAAATTTTATGAGACCCATAAGACAAATTTGGGTACCAAATGATTTGATTTCTAACCTGTGTGGACCCAAGAAGATCTGGGTACCAAAATCATTTCCTATCTAAATCTGTTTTGTAGGAAACCTGCTTAAAGAGCTCCTGTAGGAAGACTTGGTACTTGGACAGTGGATGTTCAAGACATATGTCGGGAGACTTCTCATGCTTTAAAAGCTTAGTTAGACTTGATGGAGGCTTTTTCACCTTTGGTGATAATTCTAAAGGGAAAATCATCGACTTTGGCCAGATTGGTAACACTGACTCAGTATTAATTTCTAATGTTTTATTTGTTGATGGACTTAAATATAATCTGTTAAGTATTTATCAGTTATGTGATGATGGTTTTAATGTTAAATTTGAAAATGATTCTTGCAATGTTTTTAATTCTAAAAATACTTTAGTATTTTCTGCCCTGCGAAATGAAAATGTTTATGAAGTTGATTTAAATTCTTTAGCCATGCAAAATATTACTTGTTTAAATGCTTTTCATATAGAGTCTTGGCTTTGGCACAGAAGATTAGGACACTGCAATATACACTCACTTAGAAAACTTACTAGGATGAACTTAGTTAGAGACCTACCCAAACATGAGTTTCCAAATGACAAAGTTTGTAATCCCTGTCAAAAGGGAAAGAAACGCAAAATCTCTTTCAAACCAAAGAAAGAAGTCTCAATTTCTCAACCTCTCGAGTTGGTTCACATGGATTTGTTTGGACCATCTAGTGTTTCTAGCTTAAATGGGAAGCACTATGTCTATGTCTTAGTAGATGACTTTTCTAGATATACTTGGGTATATTTTCTAGCTCACAAAAGTGAAGCTTGTTCTTACTTTGTTAAATACTCCAAATCTATAGAAAATCTTAGTGGACTTAAGATTAAAACTCTAAGAAGTGATCATGGCCGTGAGTTTGAGAATCATGAATTTGAATCCTATTGCTCACACAATGGCTATAGTCACAATTTCTCTACCCCTAGGACACCTCAACAAAATGGTGTAGTAGAAAGAAGGAATAAAACCCTGCAAGAAATTGCCAGAATGATGCTTAATGAGTATAACCTGCCTATTTATTTTTGGGCTAAAGCTATAAATACAGCTTGTTATATTATCAATAGAGTATTGATCATACCTGTTCTTAAGAGGACCCCTTATGAGTTGTGGAACCATAGGAAACATAAGGTTAAACTACTTCAGAGTCTTTGGCTGCAAAGTCTTTATTCTTAATACCAAAGATAATCTTGACAAGTTTTCATCCAAGAGTGATGAAGGAATTTTCCTAGGTTATTCTATTTCTAGTAAAGCCTATATAGTTTTCAATAAAATAACCAAGTGTGTGGAAGAATCTGTTCACATCAAGTTTGATGAAACTGATCCACATGAGCCTAAAATCGCTCTTGAAAATCTTGAAGAAGATTTATCTGTTCTGGACCTTAATGACAAATCAAATGAACCTTCTATAAAGACAACCAGTTCTCAAAATTTTCCAGAACCTGCTTCTATTGATTCCCAACCTGTTGATGAACATGAAATTTCTAGTCCTACCTTTACTAGATCAACTAGAATTCTAAAGAATCATCCTTTAGATGCTGTTGTAGGAAATCTTGATAGAGGGACATAGACTAGAGCTTCTCTTAGAAATCAGGTTGAACATCAAGCCTTCTTGTCACAGCTTGAACCTAAAAACATTGATGATGCTATTAATGATGAATTTTGGGTAATTTTTATGCCAGAAGAACTCAATTAGTTTGAAAGAAATAAAGTTTGGAATCTTGTTGAAAGACCTAAGGACATTTTCACAATAGGCACAAAATGGGTGTTTAGAAATAAAGTAGATGAATCCAGAAACATAGTTAGAAATAAAGCTAGACTAGTTTCACAAGGCTATAGTTAAGAAGAAGGTATTGACTATGAGGAGAATTTTGCTCCAGTAGCCAGATTAGAAGCTATTAAGATTTTACTTGCTTATGCTGCACATCTAGATTTCAAACTATATCAAATGGATGTCAAGAGTGCATTCTTAAATGGATATATTGTTGAGGATGTTTTTGTTGAACAACCACCTGGATTTTCAAACCCTCATTTTCCAAATCATATTTTGAAACTATCAAAAAATTTATATGGTTTAAAGCAAGCTCCAAGAGCTTGGTATGATAGATTAAGAACTTTTCTAATTTCTAATGGTTTTACAAAAGGAATAGATGATCCTACTATGTTTATAAAATAGATTTCTGAAGATGTTTTAGTTGTACAAATTTATGTAGATGATATTATTTTTGGATCTTCAAAAACTACATTATGTACTGATTTTTCTAAAATGATGCAAAATGAATTTGAAATGAGTTTAATGGGTGAACTTAAATTCTTTCTTGGTTTTCAAATCTTTCAAAATGATGATGGAATTATTTTAACTCAATGTAAATATACTAGAGATCTTTTAAAACGTTTTGTATTGGATAGTACAAAAATTAGTGACACTCCCATGAGTACCACCTGTAAGATGGATCTTGATGAAAATGGTAAATCTGTTGATCAAACCACTTATAGAGGAATGATTGGAAGTCTACTCTACCTGACTGTTAGTCGTCCTGATATTATGTTTAGTGTGTGTATGTGTGCTCATTTTCAAGCAAACCCTAAAGAGACACATTTAAATGCTATAAACAGAATTTTCAAATACCTCAAGCATACTCCCAATTTAGGACTGTTCTATCCCAAAGGACAATCATTTGAATTAGTTAGTTATTCTGATGCTGAATTTTCTGGATGTAAGCTAGATAGAAAAAGAACCTATGGAACATGTCATCTTTTAGGCAAGTCACTAGTATCATGGTGTAGTAAGAAACAAAATTTTGTTGCATTATCAACTGCAGAAGCTGAATACATAGCTGCTGGAAGTTGTTGTGCACAAATTATGTGGATGAAACACACATTACTAGACTATGGATATCAATTCAGACATGTCTCAATAAATTGTGACAACACAAGTGCTATTAATATTTCTAATAATCCTGTTTCTCATTCTAGGACAAAACATATTGATGTAAGACATCACTTTTTGAGGGATCATTATCAAAACGGTGATATCACTTTGGAATTCATTGGTACTGAATATCAAGTCGCTGATATATTCACTAAACCATTAAATTCTAAAATATTAGACAACATCATACATGATCTTGGTATGATTAATCATAAATGAATATCTTACTGATATTAATGTTTAATACTTTACTATACTTTACGGTTTCATACTTACTGTTTCTAAGTTACTGTTTTATGCTCACGGTCTGACAACTCACTGTCTCACCGTGACTATATAAAATGCTCACTGTCTCACCGTGATGACTATAAACTGTCTCACCGTGATGACAAGTTTTCTGTCTCACCGTAATACCTACTCACGGTCTCACCGTGAGAATTATGTTTATTTTTATTTTTAACCCGTATTGCGGTAATTTTTATTTCACCGCTATTTGATTTCCCGAGTTTTTGTTTTTATGACGTTTGACATTCCCAAATGATAAAACATGAGGGTTTCATTCGATTCCTTACCCGAACTCTCTCATAAAACTTCTCTTCCCTCTTGCCCGAACCTTAAGTGAATGCCAAGGATGAAGCGTCCATCTTCACCCTCGTCTGAGAAGCGCCGCTCTAATAAACAAAAGAGGATACCGAGGATAGCTCCGGAAGGACCTCTAAACCCAAACCTGGTAATTCATACCATTGTACCTGAAAAAGAGGTTTTCCGTAAATGGTTTTTGTCTAGAAAATCGTTAGTTTTGAAAGTTTTAAGAGAACAAGTATGACTTGAATGGTTCACTGGACAGAATAGACCGATTTACTCGAGGCTTGTATCTCAATTCTATCAGTATGTGAAGTTATCTTTTGAGTTTGGAGAAAGATATTTGGTGACCAGCTGGATTGATGGCCAGAAGTGCTCTTTCTCTTCAAGGCTCTGGGCTGCATGCCTAAGAATTCCATATGAAGGAGTGTGTGAAGATTACCAGAGAGACCCTCCTCTAATAACCGACATCTTTGACCTGGAAACTGCTTTGGAAAGTCTAACTGGAAATGGCACCAAGCGAAGGTGCATAGCTGCTGAACTAGATGGGGAGACAATACTTCTGTTCAAGTTTGTTCAGAAATTGGTTAGTCCAAGAAAAGGAGATTTTGTTGTGATGAAGTATCAGGATGTGTTCCTGATTCACCTATTAAAGAATGGCCGTAAGATCAATCTGTGTATGTATGTTATCAACCATATCTGTGAGCTGATCAAAGTAACTTTCAAATCCACCTCCCTGTTTTATTCAAGGATGATTTCAGTCATGTTAGTTGCAAAAGGGATGGTTGGACCGAATGAAGAAAAATTAGAGGACCTTGATTTCTACCTATCCATGCCTATCATCAGAAGGATGAAGATTAGCTGGAATCCCTGGAAAAAGAAATCGGTTGAGGATAGTGATCAACTGTATAAAAAGTTTAATCCTCTTGACTATCCAAGAAGGCCTAAGAACCTATCTAATCCTGGTTTAGAACCAGATGAAGTGGATGAGTATTCAGAAGAAGATGAACAATAATATGTAACAGTTGAAGTACCACCTAGAGAAGAACCTGTAATACCTCCAATGGAAACAGTTCCGGTTGAAGAGGAAAGGGTTGTTTTCCCAGCTGTTATACCTGCTAAAATACCTCAAGGAGAGGAAGTTGTTTTTGAAAAGGAATGGACTAAGGACCCTTCAGTTTTTGGTCATGAGGAAGAAGCTCATCCCAATGCTTCAAGGAAATTGGTTTTTCCTGTTTTAGAACAGCAAGCAACCTTAGAGGAAGATTTTGTTGAAGAGACTCTTTCTATTGAGAATGAAGAGAATCTGGAAGCTTATCCAGTGGAACAATCGGTTCCTGAGATTATTCTATCTGCTGAAGAAAGAATGGAAATTTCATTTCAGCTAGCAAGGCAATAGTTTGCTGAAGAGATTAGGGATGATCCTATGGATCTTTTCCATGTTCCTGAACCTCAAGAATCTGAAAGGGAAGCACAAGTTAAGGGGGAGGAAACACAAAATCTTGATATTGTGGAAGCTGGATCTGCTGAAGCTTCTCATCCTTCTATCACTTACTTTTTGAACTCTCGGTATGAGTTCCCAAGCTTTTATGATGTGAATGAGTCACAGAAAGTGACTACAACTAGAATGGATCTTTCTTCTCTGTTTCAACTGAAGTCCTTAGCTCATTCAGAACCAGAACCAGAGCCCCAACCTCAATCTGAATCAGAATCTGAGTCTTAAGATGACTCTGACCCTCAACCAGAATCTAAACCTCTACCTTTACCTGCATCCTTACATGAGCTTCACTCCTTTGTGACCAAAGATGATCTAAAAGTTTTTGGAGAGACTTTGTTAGCTGGATTTGATAAAATTGTCTCCACTCAACCTCACCCAGTGAGTCAATTAAGTAAAGAAGATGCATCAATTCTCTTGGAAAATATTATCTTGCATATTCAACCAAGGATGATCTGAGAAATTCAAGAAGTCAGAGTAGAAAATAAGCTGCTGAGTGATGATGCTTCAAATATGAAAAGTATGGTAGCAAGTCTGTAGAATGAGTTATCTTTGATATAATAGTCTGCTCCTATTTCTGCCCCTGAACCAGTTGCTGTTTCTCCTGAGTCTTCTGATTATCTCCTTTCTAGGGAGATCGTGTCTCAAGTTCATCCATACCTACTATCTTTTGATGAAAAGATTGAAAAAGGCACACTAAGATGCTGGAACGCATGAGAGAGCTTGTGGAAAATCTGAATAAGCTTACAGATGAATACACTGGATGTATGTAAAAAGTTCTGAAACAGCTCAAAGTTCTAACCGAAGCTGTCAAGGCTTCACCTGCTTCTAGTCAGACCTCCACACCTTCTTTGGATGATTCTATGCTGAGATCCATAATTAAGGAATAATTTCAGAATGCCTTCAGTGGCCTGGATCTATCTTCTTTGTCATAAATGATTAAGAATGATGATAGAGCATTGGACTTGGTTAGGATTCATTCTAAGATAGCCAATGATGCTCAACAAGAGATCTCTAAGAAAATATATTTGTATCTTTCCCGTATTTTCTCTAAAAGTGATATGACAGATCACTTTAGATATCTTGTGGAAAATCTGAAAATCCCTCCGGTGACTCAAGCTTTTAAAGCTCAAGTTCAGAAACATTCATAGTTCACCAGATTTTTGGACAAATTTCTGGAGAATAAGGATGATTTTGAAAAGGCTATGCAGTATGGTGGTGAAATCATTACTGATTTCATCAATCTTTTGAAGCCGTATCTTCATGTGCAGAGTACTGCTATAGTTTCTCCAGCTTCTGCACCCCTTAGACCTGGACTACCTGCCTTAGCCTCAACTGCCATGATAGTTAGCCAAGCCCTTTCTCAGATCCGACCAGTCATTCTTGATCAACCACGACCTAGATCCTCTACTACTCCTACTTTGGCTCCATTTGTCTTTGAAGGTCTACCCTTACCCTCGTTATCTACCACATCTATGCCTTCTTCTAATTCAGCACCAGCTCTTACTGCTGATAAAGTCAAGGAAAGATGGATCCCTAAAGAGTCTAGAAACAGTTTTTCTTTTTGATGGGATGTCATTTCTTGTTTATAGTTTGTACTTCTCCTGTACTTTGTATTCTGAACCCTTAGTTTAATGCCAAATGCAGTGTTTCATTTCCTTCTCTCTGCTTTTTGATAATCCCAAAAGGGGGAGAAAAACTACAAGTGTCAGTTCTATAATAGTATAAATGGGGGAGAAAAACTACAAGTATCATTTATATAATGTTTTTTCTATGCTAGTATCTTTAATATTACATGTAATTTATATTCTGCCTATATATGATTTGTGATCATCAAAAAGGGGGAGATTGTTGGACTCCTCATGTGTTAATCATGTTTTAATGATCAAAAATATCATTACTTTTAATTAATCTTGATCTTCATTGCACATCTTGCTAATGCTATTCAATATCAATAATAGCTACACATCAGGTTTTTATAATAACAAATCTTATGGATGTTAATTACTCTCTTTATTATTTACAAGTCTTATGCATGATCACAATTCTCTCATATATTATCACACCTTTATATTTATGATTCACATTCTCTTACTCTCTAATGATTAACCTTAATCCATATTCTGCATATCACTGTATTAGTCTAAATACAGATATTCGTCTAAGTATGGAGACACCGTGAAGGACTCACCGTGACCCAGACAGCGTGAAAGACTCACCGTGACCAAACACCGTGACCAGACACCGTGACCCAGACACCATGAAGGACTCACCGTGACCCAGACACCGTGAAGGACTCACCGTGACCAGACACCGTGACTAGACACTATGAAGGACTCACCGTGACCAGACACCGTGACCCAGACACTGTGAAGAAGACACTGTTTCCATGATCACTGTGACACCATTTCTTAAGCTTTTGTCAATATTATTTTAAATAATGCTAACAATCATATTTGTTTTTTTAATGCAATTAATGTTATTTAATGATAGTTGTTAGTATGTCAAGAAATCATATCTCGAACCTTTGAAAAGGGAATCATTCCTACTGCTAGAACTAGTGGAATATAAGAATGACTGAGATGCAGTACACGTGTAACGAAACAAGAAGTAATGAAACAAGTAGCAACGAAACAAGCAGTAATGAAACAAGAAGTAACGAAACAAGCAGTAATGAAACAAGCAGTAACAAAACAAGCAACAAAAAAACAAGAAGAGAAGCAGTGTTCAAGTGTGAATATACAACATGAAGAACTTACGTACACCCAAGTGCACTATGCTGAACAAGAAGGAGATTGAAAGACCTTCAAATAACTCTCATGAGTGAAATCCAATACCGCTGAAGAACACATGACGAATCAAGACATCTTTCTCACTCCTGAAGAAGACAAGCTGAACTACGACACTCTATTTTTCAACAGAAAAACCAGAGAAGAACTCAGAAGCATTCCTGCTAAATCCAACGAGTCCAGAGCTACATTGATAATCACTAGAGCTTTCAAAACTCTCATCTATCTTCTCTACGTGATTTATTTATTAACTTTCGAGCAGTGTGGTGTACTCTGTATATCTTTACACACACTGTCTCCTGCACTGAACTGGAGGATATCAAAATCCTCACTCAAATTCTCTTAACTTCTGTTTACCCATGTCAACTGTGGAAGAGGTCCTTGTGTGACCTCGTCTTTGTTCTGTTTCCCACGAAGAACAGTGGTAGAGGTCCCTGCGTGGCCTGGGCAGTTTTGTAAAACTGTTGTTAACCTCGATCCAGGGTGTGGATCAAATTTATATATATTTGAGAGGACTAAGTCTCGGCTTGAGACTGAACCTCTTGTTATATCTACTGTGCATCTTCTATTTATGTTTAAATTATACGACATATTTCATATTTATTCCGCTGATATTACTTTTAAATACAAAATTATTTCGAAGCTACTTTGATAATTAAATTAGCAAGTGTTTACACTTATTGTAAATCAGTAGATTAGTTTCAAAAGTTAGTTCGATCTTGTGGTTAAACTAACTAAAACCTAATAAATATTTGAGAAGCTAAGTGAACATTTACAATCTGTAGAAATTCACTACAGTTTAACTTATTTTATAAATCGGGGGATTTTAACTAGACAATATTTTAACAGAAATTTCAATTGGAACTCAGTTCACCCCCCTCTTGAGTGTCCACTCCGACCAACAAATAAGATCTATATTAACAATCTATAAAAATTTATTGTGGAAAATGAAATTCACCTATGAGTAGATGGAATACTTGATCCCATCCTCAACTATTTCCACTCATGATAGCTCATCACTATCTAGAAGAAGTGAAAAGCACTACAAGTCAGTTGAAAACACTGATTATTCCATGATAGAAATAGAACCACACTCTACGTGTATAAAATCCCTAGCTTGGTCATCTCCCAACGTCTGAGGGAAGAAGTAATCATAGAAGGAAGTCTATAAGATCACTTAAACCATGTCCCAATGATGACTGGCCTGAGTAATCACATCCCACCAACTCTTGGAGGAACCACATAGCATATAGTTGTAAATCTTGACCCTCCTCTCTAGAGGAATATCCCGATGCTTAAAAATATAAATAATTGACTGTATCCATGACTCATAAACCTATGTACCACCATCCCCGAAAAAGATGTGAGGATGTTGCTGATGGAAATCATGAGTTAGATCATTCATAGTAGGTGCAGGTCATGGAGCACCTTGCATAAACTACATTAGACATAGGAAACAATCTTGTAAGCTGATAATCAGTTCCCAATTCAGGAATAACATGTGGTGTCTCAAGTGGAACTACTTGAGGGATTACTGGTGGATTAGGTTCCACCACCTCTAGAGTGAGATATTCACCACCCTCCTGGAGCATGACTAGAGGATTTCATGGTGAAATAGATCTACAAATTCCAATCACACACATAAAAATAGAGTAAAATATGATAGAAACACTATAAAAAATAGATCATAAGGAAAAGGGACCAGTACCCAAGGAATACTACCCCAACTACCCACCTAGAAGGCTAGGGTATTGGTATGATCCTAGAATTTTAAATAACCGGTGTTATAGTAGGTTATTGATCAATTTAACCTTACTTATCCCTTTACTATAAACCTTTACATTTTTTAAGTAAATATTTAAATTTAATGTTTATAATTTCTTGTATACATATATCATGGTTTGATTAAATGGATCCTAATTCCTAAATAATAAAGGAACATACACTTTATAACTAAAAATAATACCCATTTAATGTTAATTTTCCCCTATAGAATTTAGTCTCAAAATAGAATAGGTAATATATGTTGGATCGAATTGGATAATTACCAATAATAATTCACAAGGGACCATACAACTTATAAATTGAAACTAGTTTTCACTCAATCATATCCAAATCCCTACTCATGAAACTAGGGATACATATCTTATAAGGGATGAAACTATCTATTTAAGATTCCACCATCAACCTATACCATAAAACACTATTTAGGTTGGTGATGAAACTTTTAACAACCAATTCCATTCTCATACAAAATATGTTAGTAGATCAAGTATAAATATAATAACCATGGATCACTCAAAAATCACAGAAAACACCAGTAATTTATGAAATAAAATGCACCTATATGGCATGGAATATTCATAGAATGTGATTTATAATTTCCTATAATGATGCATGTAATAATGATCCCTATTGTACCAGGACAAGGTAGATATCCCTAAATCATATCAAATACCACAATCCATGTGAATCACCCAATAGTGAAAATATATCAACTATAATATGAATGATACATAGAATAAATTTCCCATTCCCAGGAAACTTGGTATTTACCCTAAATATGGGTTAGATACTCCCAGGAACAGATTATATCCAATATACAACATGTTCCTAATCTCCTATCTAATTTTCCAAAAAATAAGACAAGAAAATAAATGATATGATACCACTTTGTGATGCCTGAACTGAGTATCACTCAAAGGTACTTGAACTCAGTTGGACACAAGGGATCAAGAATACATCCCTATACACCAGAGGCTGGTGACTGGTAGTGAGGGACTAGGGTATGTCTGTGGAAAGTATTTTCTCTAATTCCCGAGTGGAGAAAAAATATGTATATATATAAAAGATGAATAATAGTAGAGGAATCACAATATTGAATAAAAAAATCGGCAGTGGAACTAGAAGAATCCATCAATACTAATCAATTAAAAATATAAACAATTTCATATATAAAAAGTTGATGATGGTATTTCTCTACAAAACTAGAAAATAGGTATTCATGGAAGTATAAAATATAGTACAATACATACTGTACAAAGAAACAAAAGTCCAAAAACTATCCAAGAATCTGGAGAACTAGCCAGATTATAAGCTACCAAGATCTTTCCTAAGAAAGAAACATATAAAGTTAGGTTTCCAAGGTAGTATGCTTCCCCATTCCTATACATGCACTCATATAATCTTCCTAGATTCTAACAGTCGACTGGATAGGGTGTGAGATAAATCTATATAGGCCACCACCAATAGAGTCCATGTAATCCATCCTATGAATATAAACTGCATAGAGTACAATTATATATAAAGGTAAACCAATTACAAACTAATAACTCAAACATGCTTCAGCCTTGGATGGTAGTGTATTTGAACATGATATCATTTAATTAATTAATTTAAGTTAAATTTATATAGATAATTCATATTAAAGTGTCAACATCACTAAAATAGTTCATAATAATAATTTAGAGGGTTAAAGGAGTAACCAAGTCATTCCTAACATCAAGTGTTAATCCCACTCATAGTAGTTACTCATGCAGTCTGGAAATAAAGGGTCTAAGTGTAATATAAAGTGATCACCCAAGGAATTACACTGTAAATAAGCCTAACTGATTCCATGGTACTCAAACATAGTAATATCAGGATAAGCATGATTGGACACAATGGGTTGAATCCATGGTACCACATATTCGAAGACATCAAGATGAATCCAACGAGTCTATCCAAGGAAATATAATATTTGGAAAGATCGTGAATGGATCCTTTGACATCATGTAAGTAATCCAAAAATTGAAAACTGACATATTCCTACTATGGTATCTATCTTCAAAACCAAATCTTTGAATCAAAATGGCATCCTCTAATTGCTCAGGGTATTCCCTTGGGAATCCAAGGATGGATCATGTATAACCACTTCTATAAAGATTAAAAAGTACATATGTAATAGTAACCATATACATATATGTCACTATTCATTTTAGCTCATGTAATACTCCTTCCATATAACAATTCATTAGGTTTATTCCATTACCTTTCATCAATGTGACAAGGTATATCAAGGATATTCAACCATTTATCATTAACTTTTATTTAACTAGCCCAAATCATATATATATATATATATAATTTCCAATTAATAATTTATGATTGATTTATTAAATTGAATCACATACCTTAGAGGTTCAAGTAATAACTATGTGCACATCTCCACACACTACCCATTGTCAATTCATAATTCATTTTAATTAAAAAGGACTTACCATTAGAAGGGTAAAGCTAACACAGTGGAATAGTGTCTCAAATAATTATGATAAGGGTTATAAAGGCATAAAAAGAAAACTTATGAGGGGTGGAAAACATTTAGGTCCCAGCCTCCAATGACATGAATAACATATATATAAAAGGCTCTAGAACAAAATCATATCATTTATAATTAAGGTAGATGAATTTTAGAAGAATTTCATTATGAAACCAAAATGCACACAATGAAAAAAAATTATAAATGAAAATAATTTTTAGGGAAAGTCCTTGACTACCTACATTATTCCTATAGAAATATTCTCATCTAGTATCAAACCTTAGTTTTACATGGTTGAAAGAAAATAGAATAACAGATCAATGCCCTAAAAATAGGGCATATTATCCTGTATCAAAATAGATTTTTCGAGAGGAAGGAAAATGATGAACTGACCCTATGGACTGAAGGAATTACCAAGATGAATCAAATATGATGATCAGATCTCATATCGAAGGTCATCTAGATGAATGAATTCAAGGCATGAATTTCAAGCTTCAAGGGAGCTCAAGGAGATGAGATCTCCTGCTGTGCGAGAGAAAGAGATGACAGAGAGTAAGAAAAAGAAATAGGGTTCAGCCCTTTAAAAAAATCAATGAATTTACATGGTATGTAAATGCTTTACATACCATTTAATTCATGGGATTTACCTTATTGAGAATGTTCATTAAGTGTTTTGAATTGTCTTGCCCAGGATATTACACACTGTTTATTGAATACATGTTGTGTACTTGGCCTGTAGCCAACCTTCATCCCCATTTATTATTCTTTAAAAAAAACCAACTAGAATAAATGTGAAGTTTTAGATTTAATCCAAATGAGAACCTCAACAAAGGTTTTCAACCAAAAATTAAAAGGATCTGTAGATAAAGGAAAACTGGGTTCTTACACTTTTAGGGCCTAGTTATGGATGATCATGATTTTCCACAACAAGAAAATTAGAAAAATAATTTAAACCAACTAGATATTGGAATATATGCTGAGAGTCTACATGTTAGACTTTAGTCGGGTTGAGAGGATCACCCACCCTTAGTGGAATTAACTTATAATAATAGCTATCAATCCACTATCACTATAGAACCATTCAAATCTCTATATAAGAGAAATACAAGTTCACACTTATACTTTATGAGAATAGGAGAGTTATTACTTATAGGGATGGAGTTGGTTCAGAAAAAAATAGTGATATTTATAGTGATCCATTAATGGATGAACACCACTCATATTTGAAAGAAATATTATGGATATTACTGTCATATGACCATGGAGTTATAGTAGGGTGACCTCATGTTCTTATAAATCTCTCCACGATGTGGTTTGTAAATTTTTGTTTAGGGTAAAAAGCTATACCTGATGTTCATTTATTTATTCAAGATCATATGTAGGGTTTGAGAGGTTGCTTACTGATTGGATTTACCCCTTCACTGGACCAAGTTAATGGAATCTTGGACATATTGTAGCTGACAAGATATGTGTATGACCCATCACATATTATTGAATGGGGTGAGCCATACATCAAGGACAAAGACACCTTTTTGGAGTACCTAGAAGGTATTGAGGATTGGTAAGAGGAGATCCTTAATGGGTGAGCTATTCCAAATGTGTGAGTTATTTGGCATCATGAGAACCTCTATGAGAGTTTGTGGGATTGTGAGAGCCAAATACCGGTTTAATACCTTCATCACTTTGATTAATTTTTTTTCAGGTTGAAAATCCTTAAAGGTGGGGAGAATGTAATGAATTTTATTTTTCAGAATAAATCCTTTGAATATTTTAATATAATATCCTAGGGTTTTCATTATAGTTATAAATATATTAAAGGTGTCTCCAAACCCCAATATTGATATATTAAAAATATTAAATATATTAAACTACGCATGTGAAATATTTCAGGATTGATAATATTCATATTAAATATATTTATTGATAGGAAATCTGAGACCATCATTGGTATTTAGGATTAATTTACTTCCTATAAAATTAATTCCCATATGGAAAATATGATACTACCATTGGATTCAAATCATGGGGTTTACACATCAAACTTCTTGACAATGTGTAGTCACATGAAGTTATTATAAAAATTAAATTAATTAAATTGATTTAATTGATTTAAGTATATAATTATCCTTTAAACTAATTCATGTCCCATTTTATCCTCATTATGTAAAATTCCTAGTGTTAGCCGCATAACCTTGAAGGAATCTCCAATGATATAGGTAGATAAACCATGGTATAAAATTTTGATAAAAACATGAGGGGAAATACACAGATAGATGATCAGATTCTGAAAGTGTATCCATGAATGGTGTAATTAATATATATCACCAATGATAACATCCTAGATCCATTATTCTTTAATGATCAATTCAATGATGTGTTAGGGATAATTATTTACAGATTATTTCCCCCATTAATTGAGATTTTGAGCATGTATTATTCATCTAATTTGAACTTTTTTACTTTACTATATTATTCTTATAACCATTCTAATTAATAATTTTATTCTTGTTTTTATCTATTATGTTTTATTACCTTATTTAAAAGGGTTTTTCAATTACAATCAGTGTTTGTATTCACCACCAACACCGATTGTCATACTTTGTTGAAAGTTCCTTTCTTTCCATATTATTCATTTTTGTTACTAGTCTCCATTGGTTGGTGATTCAACCATGGTTCTAGTTTCAATCATGATAAAACATTATATTCATGATTATTTGTTTAAAAGTTAGAATCAATGATAGTGGAATAAGTGCTAATAATCAACGATGATATTTCATGAGGAAAATCACATTGGATCACCCTAGAGGCGTAGTGAAAAACATATGGGTTAACAAAAATCCCATTTTCTCACCATTGGAGGATAGAAATTGAGGAATAAAGAGTATTGATTTGAGATTTGGGACTTGGAAGAATATTTTGAAGATATTTTTTGTGATATTGGTGGAAGCATGATGATATGGGAAGAATACATCACTATCTAAAAATTTATAGATTACACACTATGTGTTTTAAAAGAACAGACATTATGCAGTCCACTTCTAAGGTGGCTAGGATTTCTTGTCTAAGTTATGTATTATAAACCATGTGGTCAAGATCACATGTTATGTGTCCTTACTTGAGTATCCAATTCATGTACAATGGATACACACCTAGAACTCTAGGAGGCATTACACACATTTTTCATGTTAAGCTAGCCAACTAGCCGAGCT
Source organism: Viscum album (assembly GCA_963277665.1). Lineage (NCBI taxonomy): Eukaryota > Viridiplantae > Streptophyta > Magnoliopsida > Santalales > Viscaceae > Viscum > Viscum album. The sequence goes on along the minus strand of OY728133.1, from coordinate 182,401,546 downwards.
ATATCTGAGAGGATCATCCCTTAAACCTTGAGTTTTCTGACATGACATGTCGATCAAAACACATGTTTTTATATCCTTTTTTAGACACTAAGTGGAATATTTGGGCACATCCATGATTGTACTTTAGAATACACATCATGTACCATGGGGGATATTCCATGCACATTTTTTCAAATGATCTAGTACCTATATATTATTATCCAGAACTTGAAAATGGACCCATAGTTATACTTCCTAGGTATGTTTTTCTGGTTGGATGTGATTCTTTCCTCTGATTAAATATCAAATATATCATGGGTGATTGAATGAGTGAGTTAGTATTACCTTATTGATGGATAACTGATGTCAAGGTTTGGGTAAGGTCATTGGAATGGATGCTAGAACTAGTACTCCCTTGAAGGATAAACTTTATCTCAAGGTATGGGTATCCCATATTCTCTATACATGTAGGATAAATACTACACATACAAATATGGGCATGGGTCTTTAATTTTTGGAGTTTATATCCCCCTTCATTGAGTTCTAGTAGGTCACATGTCCTTCACTAGAGTCTATACTCCCTCGACTGAGGAATCTTTTAGTGAGGCATGATTCCTTCAGTATATTTCAGTGAGGTTTATGTTGGGCTACTAGATTTATGAAAACACTATGAACTAGAGTAATGAAAAAACCCATCATCCTTAGATGACTATAAATATCGATAATTTAAACTCTCTCTTCATTCAGTTACCTTTATGAGCATATTATTATTTTTGGTTTCATCCCCCTATTATCCTATGGGATGAGTTGACTATTTATTTCTACTGCATACCTTTTTTAATTCTATTTATCCAACTAGGTATGTATATAATCACCCATAAATGGGATTTTAGAAAACATTAAATGTATTATACTAATGTCAGATAGTTAGGTGATGAACTTGGTAGGCATGATATTAATATAGCTTTGTAGTACATAGTGATAACGATTACATGAGTTGTTCTGTATCAAAGTTTTTGAGTATCAAATTCCTCCTCATCAGCTGTTGTGTTGGGAATCACTTATTTCTACATGAGATTTCATCTTTCCAATTTTATACTTTGGATGTTTTTTACCTCACTATGGTTATTTTTATAGGTCATTATATGCATTGTTTCCTCTTGGGTTAGTATAGTCTTATTTATCCTACATGGTTGTTATGTACATGGATGTGTGCATGTGAAAAATTTCATTAGGCTATATCCTCCTATATGTGTGATATTCCTACTAGATACTAGAATCCATCCATTGACCTATTATATTCAGGATTGCGCGTTACTCTTGGCTTATCGGTAGCCCAAAAGAGGCCTTGGTAATTCTGGTCATAACATTGTTAAAGCCTTAGAAATGGGAGATCTTTATGATTATGGAAACTATATCACTACTAGAACATAATAAGTGAAAATAGTTCATAGATTAATTCTATTACCAAGAATGACCAAATCCATATGGATTACTTGTGTTTCTCCATAACATGGAAAAATCCCATTACCCAAGAACCCTATTAAATTGACATGGGGTTTTAGAAGACCCTTTAAATACTTAATTATCATTTTTTAACTTCAATTATTATCATTATAACATTACATTAAGAATTTATATTCCTTTCTATTATAAAATTATATAATAATATTAATAAATTAAGACATACATGACACTTGAAACCCAAACATTTTACATGGATTCATAAGATGAATATTTAAAACACTATTAAAAAATATCATTGTCATATTAAATAATTAAAAAACATTACAATAATACAACAATTAATTATTACATGTCTCTAGAGTTCTAGACCTGATATTTGAAGTTTTAGGTCAAATTTAAAACATGCACGGTCTCCATTCATGGTCATTGGGACTATACACTGACCATTAAACTACCATTTCCTTGACCATGACACTGCATGATCACTTTTCACCATAACCAAGATTGTGCATATTGATTTTCCAACATTGAAAAATCATGAAATTTTTAAAAATATAAGTATTTAAAATAAAAAATATATATTTTGAAATAAAATATACTAAAAAGAGAACAATTGGGGGTGTTACACCTTATGTGTTTAAGAGATGAAAAATAAAATGATTAATGGAATACACCCCACCCATACTGCCTAAAATTTAAATATCATTGAGAAATGAAATTCTTGAGTCTCTTGTGGTTAGGGTATACTAAAAATTCATCGGTAAATAAATAGTGGCTCCAAAATTTCATGTCTTGAACCACTATGGATAATTATAGGTAATAATTAGGATAATTCTTTTTATGATGCTATAGTAACCTATAAACATAATCTAATATATCCTGATATTTATCAAGCACACAACTAAGGACCACTAAATATTCATAATAATAAAAATAAAATCCTTGTCATAGATAAGGAAATATGATGATAATATATATAATAAACCTTCTATTTAGATCTTATAATTATTCTTCATACTAATCAAACAATAACATTAACATTCTCTAATGAGTGTATATTGAGTACTAGATAAAGATGGGAATGTGAATAAATTTCAATAGTATTTAATATGGTCATAAAAATGGTTGAACAATCCATACATAGAATAAAATCAAAATAATCATTGTCAATGAAAACTACATCACATAGACTCCCATAAATAGAAATTATAAGTTAACTAGATGAACACCTCTTAGTCTACTCTACTCACTTTCCCAGAGGAGTATCAAAGATCACAATCTTAGAGGATTATTAAACTTTTAATCCTAGAAGAAATTATAATTATCTAGATATAAATTATTGATAAGATGCCATTTAAAATAAATCACAATCTAATATAGAAGATACTAAAATATGACCTCTATCAATAGAACACCCCTTATAATATTATAGGTATACTACTCTATTGTAAACACCTTTATGGAGCCCTAGAGTTCACTATGAAGTTAAAAACTTTATCATAAGATGGTATAATTATATGTTGAATCTAAATAACAAATCCAACTCCACAACCAAGTATCCAAATTGGTTGTTGGCTTCCCCCATTCAACTATCCACTAGACTGATCATGAGATATCTGGGTTTACTGAGTATTATTCCTCACACTGTACAACATACTCCTCTAAGATAATCTCTGAAGATGACTAAACTAATCACCTAACTATAAATTGAATTCTTCAAATATATAGTTAGGGTTATTATGAACCAAACCTATATACCGGTAACATAAAACTTGACGTCTTCCCAAGTTATGAGAAGAAGGAATACTACTACCCTGATTTCCCTAAAATAGTCTAGCTGAAAAAATCCTCTATCAACATCTCATATATCCATTATAATGAATATTTCTAGTTCTTTGTCAAGTTAATGAACCAATAACTATTAAACCTATTTTATATCCCATGTACACTAAAATAATATTCTTTACCAATTTAAAGAAATAAGATATAGCAAATAATAATACTTGGGTTTTTAACGGTTATTTTAACCCATTTGAAAGACCATTAATTTAGGTTATTTATCTTTACTCATATAAGAAGCAAAGAAAATATGTTTTTTTAAATTCAGATACATATTTTATGTAATGAACAAACCTATTTTTATAGGAAATTTCACCCAAAATGACCCGCTACATTAGAAGTGAACAACACAAAATCCAAAAACATATCTCACAAGTAACATAATGGAGATAAACAATCATAATAAAATAATTAAGTAAGAACACATCCATATAGATTCAAAAGGATATAATAACCAATAAGGGATATAAGAAACAAATTTTATCAAGTCAAGATTCTGATATATCAATAACATGACAGTTTACCACTCTTGAATATTGAGATAGAGATAGAGATAGAGATAGATGAAATGGAGAATTCATGTTAAAAAGATATTACACTTACAATAAGTGATTAAAATCAATAAAAGGTACTTTGATATGTGAATAAATAGGGTTGGAAGGAAAAGATTCATCTCTATAGAGTCTAAAATGTGTCTAGGGTTGAATTAGATTCAAGGGAGGTGTTTTAGAAATAAATTTGGGATTAAAAGATATCAAGTTACAATAAATCCCTTCCTATTTTAACAACAATCAGCATCACTGGACAACCACTAGATTCCACTAGATAACTGGTGGTGCCATGTTGAATCCCTATCCAACTAGAAGTCACAGTAGTTGGCTGATGTTCCAGTAAGAATTATTCCACCACAAACCACTGCACTAACTAGTTGATGGAGTTTATATAGGATCTTCCAATTTAAAGCCATCCGTTGGCTAACAAGAGGCCCTCAATGGTAATCCAGGGGAACTTCTGTAGATATTACAACTACTAGAAAAAGTCCACTCCTCAGATAAACTCCCCGACAAAATATTTTCCTCTTGAAAAGAAGAAAAAACTTTACCTACCCCTCAAAAGGAAATGAAAATTATTGAACAACCATGATTCAACAATTATAACCAAGGATTAATGAGATAAAAATGTATAGCCAAAGTAAAGAAAGGGTTATACCTAAAAGCTGATGTTATAAGGTTGCAATTCTCCTCACTATAAAATTATTCTTCCCTAGAAATCACTTAAGATTCTGGGCTCACAAAAAGATAAGGTCACTACTGCCTCATCATTGATTCCAAACCTCTCTTATCAAGATTCTCATATATGCAACACCACAATACATAGACCAAAAGAATTTTTTACCACATAATACCTCACCATGGTGATCCATAATCTGAAATGGATGTTCAACCATAGAGGGGTAAATATTAAGATAAACAAATTCCCATTCAATCCCATGGGAAGGGTTTGGTTAAAACCACATAATATAGAAAAATTGAAACACTAAAAGAATTGAAATTAATATATATGATAATTGTAACCAATAATCCACCTTTCCAAGACATTCAGTGGTCTTAAAAGGGAAAAAATCCTTGTTTCCAAATTACACTTCTTATCCAACCAACATTGACTCATGTGAGGTGAAACTCTGTGAAAGACCTAATCATTGACAAAAAACTCAAATGGGTGATGAAGAAGGTCCACATAGAATTCTTGATGAATCTTAGTAGTCTCTAAACACATATAGATCAAATATACCTTTTTTCATCTCTTAGATAATGATTAGTTTGACAAAGGATCATTCTTCCAACTTATCCCAACACAAGGGTGATCTACATGAACATCCATAAAAAAATTCTAAAGGAACAATTTTAATCAAACCATAATAACTATTTTTATTGGAAAATTCAACCAATGGAAGATAATGTTTCCATGAACCAAAAAAATCAGGCATTCACACTTGAATCATATTTGGAGGAATCTGAATAACATTATAATTTTGTCTATCTATTTGAGGGTGGTATTCTATACCTAACTTCAGTTAGGTACCCATCAATTCTTTCAAACCCTTCCTAAACCTAGATATTAACGACATGTACCAGTTTAATAAATCATATATGGAACTCCTTGAATCTTGATGATCCATTAAATATAAAAGTTCTTGAGTTCTTATACATTAGTCATCTCCTTAAAAGGAAATAATTGAGACGACTTCATAATTTGATCAATGATCACCCAAATTTCATCCTTTATACTTCAATTCTATGAAAAATAAATAATTAAGTCCATGGATATCTCATCCCACTCCAAACCAGAATAGAAAAAGGTTGTAGAAAAACTACATGTCTTTGGTACTCTACCTTAATATTCTAAAAATTATGGAATCATGACACTAATTCCCTGATTGACCACCTCATTCCCGACCAATAATACCAATATATCAGATCATGGAAAATACTGATGGTTCTTGGGTTTACAAAACAACTAGACATGTGTCCATTATCCATCAACTCTTTCCTCAAACATGTTGGAACAACTAACCTACCTCCAAAACACAATGAACTGATAGGATACCAATACCAATCCCCTAAAGTCTCCCCACTATTAATAATTTTACTAAAACTATAGAAATTGGTGTATGTTACCTTTTTGATATGAATATAATAATAAAATGATGTGTTAGACTTTACTGAAGCTATGAACACATGCCCACCATCTTTACTCCCAAGTACATCTTAGTAAACATACTCATTAAAGAAAATACATCCACTAATTTCTTCAAGACTTGAGTTGGTAACTTCCATCTCATTATGTTGATGAACACATCCCATTTTCTAGGTGTATAAGAAATATAAAAAAAATTGTAAATATACTCAAGCTAGAATCATTGTTTTAATTTTATATCCCCTTTATTAAAAATATATTTTAGACTCTTATGATTTGAATATACCATTTACAGAAATCTAAATAGATAATGGTATGATGATGTTAGAGCACACATCATAGATATCAACTCAATGTCATGGGTAGGATAGTTCTTCTCATGAGTGTGACATTTGGGATATTTATAGGCTACTAACTTCATTATGTGTATTAAGACACACCCCAAACCTTCACCAGAGACATTATAGGAAACAATATACCCAGAACCTGGTCTTGGAAGAATCAGAACTTGAAAAAATGTTAAAAACACCTTTAGTTCCACCAAATATCATTGAAATGTATCATTCCACTCAAAATTAACACCCTTAAGGTTTAATTCTATCTTCCGATATGAAATCTTGGATAAATCATGAAACAAAAACATATAATAACTATGGAAGCCCAAGAACCTTCAATTTATAAACACATTTCTAGGTTTCTACCACAAAATTATTTCCTGAATATTTTCAAGTTCCAATAATATTCCCCGATAAATTATAAAATGGCGCATAAAATTTACTTATTGGATATAAAATTCACATTTAGAAATATTTTCAGGTAGATGATGTTCCTTTATAATTTCATGATGATATAAAAATGATCCCAATGTTCCTCCTCTGACTTGGTTCACACTAAGATATTATCCAAAAAAATTAAAATGAAGGTGTCCAAAAACTAATGAATAATCTAGTTCATACACTCAATCAATACCACAAGTGTGTTAGTGAGTTCAAGTGAAAAAATAGGAACTCAAAATCCCTATATCAGATCTTTAAAACTGTCTTGGTCATATCCTCTTCTTAGACTCTCAACTAATGGTAACCTGATCAAAAGTCAATGTTAGAAAACAACTATGATACTTTGAGTTGTTCAATGGGATGGAAAATTTGAGTAAAGGTATATTTATTCTCAATAGTCACCTAATTAATCTTCTGGTAAATAATAAAAATCACGAGGCATCCATCTACCTTATTTAAAAATAGAAGTAGTGAAGCCCACAGTGACACCCTTGGATGAATAAATCCATTAGCCTATAGATTAGAAAGATGAACTATAAGAAATTTTAACTTAGTATGTTTCATAGGATATTATGGAATACAAATACATATCATACATGGAAATAAGCCATTAGTGAACTTGACCTATATCTAGGGGGTAACACATAAAAATCATTAGGAAATTCTTTATGGTATGCAGTCACCATTATAGGAAGTATATTTCTCAAATTAGGATCAATGGTATCATGAAATATCTCAAAAACAGGTATGAGATTATTCCATCATAAAGAACAATATGACCCACTCTCACTAATCCATAATCTCACTCAACCTAAATGACATGAGAGATTCCATTGGAAGAAAGAAACCAAACTTGATGATGGTACCCGAAAATATAGGCATAAAAAACGATCATCTGCTCCATTCCAATAATAATAATAAATATATTACGATCAAGAAATAAAAAATACCACCCCACATTGATGTTGGCAGTCATTGGCTAACATGCGGTATATTTAAAACCATGTTCCAAACTCTTTATTAAGGCTGTAGAAATATCCAACATGAATTACATAAGATATGAGTATAAGGCCAACACATCAGTCATCTTTAATGATATAAAAGAGTGATATTCACATGTATTAACTAAATATAGAAGCATAGAGTATGAAATAAACACCATACATCTCACTATTTTTATCCCAGCCTCATATTCCTTATATTAATACTATTTTGAATAATGATTTCTAGCCACAAATCCTCCATGGGATTTATTTTCTACATGTTCATCCCCTTTAGCATGATAATGAGATCTCCCAACCATATATGCATCTAAATGGACTTGAGATATTTTGTAAAAGTGGATCCCACTCTATTTCCTTGGTACATTTTCCCACAAAAATTCTTAAGGTGACCAAATATCCAACAGTTATAACACATACTTAGTGATTCCATAAAATTAGACTTAACTAACTAGACCTCCCAAATTGATAGAAAAATACCAATAGTTGTATCAATGAAGCCCCTACAACTAGTCATGATGTAAACTAAGTACCCTCATGCTTCCATTTCTATCCAGATGACAAAAATTTACTACCACCCATTGCAACTAAAGCTCCCCCTAAACTAGTTTTCCCATCTAGGTCTACTTTATCCATAGAATCCTTATCAACCAACTTAGTAAATATCAATAAGAATAAAAGAAATAGAATTTTTTTTCCCTAAGACCCATATCAGAACTCATATCCTTAAGGTTATCATTAGAAACAAGATCAGGTGATAAGTAGACCAACTCCATGAAATGTGTGGTATACTCTCTAACATAACACCCCTTTCTCTATTTTCATAAATTATCATTTATTTTCCACTCAAAATGTTTTATGATAGATTTTTTATTAGATGTATTCTTGAAAGAATTATAGGTAAGATCATAAAGTAAATTATCTTAGATGATTTAGTTACCCCATTTTCATCTTGGTCCTTTATGTATGTAAGTGGAATGACACACTTTAGATTATTTTGGAGTCCTCAAGAAATGGAAAAATCTCTCAATAAACTCGATTCATTATTTAAATTCATAGGGATCCTTTTCTCTATGGAAGATAAGTGGATTGTTGTTGGTAAATTTTGATATATGATCCACCATTCATCCCTAGTTTCCAACAACCACCTAACCCATAATATTTTTTATTGCAGACGATGACTTCCACAAAAAAGGGTTTATTGGAGGGCTCACCAGCAAAACATGTCTCATAGATTTTTCTTTATGATTCAGAGTTGATATTATGGGAGGAATTTTATCATAATAACAAATGACAATATGAAATTAGAATAAGAGAAAAATCCCAAATCCAATGATTAACATCAAGAATCCAAGGTAAATCCTTTAAAAAAATAAGAATTTAAAGAAAAATAGGATTCAATGAACAAAATATAAAACATTATAAAGGGAAATGATCATTTAAATAAACCCCATATCAAGTTTATTTAACTAACCCTGAAAACCAAGATTAAGATTAATAAAAATCCATGATCACTAATGATAAATTGAGTTTAGAAATAGAAGTGACCAGGATAGGAACCCTCCCACACTTACTACCTGAATTATAATGGTAAAAAATCCCATTTACCATGAACCCTTAATCAAATCCATGTAGTTTTATCACACTACAGAATGGTTATTGTTTATGATATCATTTTTAATGATGTAACCTAGATCAACATGACACATCACATAAGATATCCCACTACAATAGTAGGGAATAACAAAAAAGAGAAAAAATGTCTCATGAGTAATTACATGGAGATAAATAACGAAAGTAAAATGATAAATTAATAACACATACATTATACATAAAAGGAACTACCAAGAGGGATAAAATAGAAATACAACTAAAATAATACAAAACACTATCTCTTTGTAACCAACCTTCACTACCAACCCATCTCAAAAATAAGGAAACAAAATCCATTATAGGGTAGTGAACTACATGACACCCTTCCATTTACCCAAGTCATAAAAACTAGATCTATAAATTACCAAAAATAAATATAGGTTTTGATAATTAAATACTATTATGATACCACCAATGAATCCATAAAATGTCTAACTCTATAAAACTGTTAGTTTAAGATATAAATTTCTTTTATATAGAATATTAAAATAAAAACAATTTTGTAAAAAAATACTTTAGTTTATTATAAATAATTTCATATTCACATAAACATGGAGTAGGGAAAATATAAAAAAATAGTATACATTCAATAAGTAGATTTATCGAATGAAAAACCATTTAATAAAAATTTGATCAATCGACCATAAAGAAACACCATTATGTATAAAACCAAGAAGAAGTTGGTATCTAGACCATGGGAATGCATATTTGAAAATAAAAATGACTACTAAGATTGAATGACCATGAATCCTATAGATATTGAGTCCTTCCATTGTCAATCGATAACACAAGAACAACCCACATTGGTGCCTCACCCACTAAGGTTGAATATGTCATTAACGTGATGTACCCAAGGTTCATAATGTGATGTGTTTTAAAAAAAGTTTAAATAAACAATTAATATAATTTATAAAACACTTACATAGTAAAAAATCACCACTTTCGTGCTAGAAAATCCATTTAGTGTCAAAATCCTTTTTGACGCATTTCATCAAACACATAATCTGCATAAACTACTTTTAAAGAAATACTATTTTTTTAATGGAACCCATATTTCATTTCATAAAAAAATTATCATTAATATAAAATCAATCAATATCAAAATTTAATCAAAAATAATTTATATGAACATTAAGTATTTCATGGGATAAAACCATTGTATAGAGACACAAACCTCAATCAGGATCAACAATCACCATACATGTGATACAAAAATAAGAATTTGAAGGATAGAATGATCCTGAATGGATCTTATAAACACAATTAACCAAGTCAATATTTGGACATACCAAAAACCTAAGGATCCACCACTCTTGAAGTGAGATAGAGAGAGAAGGAATAGAGAATTCATGGTTAAAAGAGATTACACTTACTAAAAGAGATTCAATGTAACAATGAAAACTTCTATTTATGAAGAATCAAATTTGGAAATGGAAAATTCACCTCTAGAGAGTCTCTAATGTGTTTAGGGTCAAATAAGAATAGATGAAGGTGTTTTCGAAATAAAAAAGGGGATTAAAAGAAATAGAGTTACAATACTTCCCTTCCTCTCCTCACTCTAATCAACATCATTATCTAGTCTATGGATTTTACTAGCTAGAAGGTGGTTCCTGGAATAATTCCTAGTTTCCTAGAGGTCCCACCAGCTAGCTAATTATCTAGATATAATTCCTACAACAATGGATTGTCCACTTGTTGGTTGGGGGGATCCCTTCACCTGGGTTGTGGTGTTCCTATAAAAACTCTATACAGCTATCCATCCACTGTATAACTGATACCCTTGTTTTTAATTGGTGGACCTCCTATAGTTATTAAAATATAGGGCCAAGCCTAATCCCAATATAGACTCTTAGACCACCTCCTATGCTCTAAAAATAACAAAAAACAATTTTATGACCCCTTAAAAGGATCTAACTAGACTGGAACAACCAAGATTACACAAGTATAACTAGGGATCAACAAGATTAAAAGATAGGTCCAAAGTAAACCAAGGGTAATAAATAAAATATGGTGTTATGAAGTTATATTAAATCATGAATCCTTTCAATTATTTAATATCTAATAAATTTCAAGACCCCACCCAATGTAAGGTGTCAGGATAAAATTTCTCAAACATGGAAATCCCCTAGAATTTTTTTACTTCAACCATAATATCCCACCATCAATGAGCATCTCATTATAATATAAATATTTCCAAATAAACTTTATTTTTCATTTAGGTTTAAATAATAAAAATTATTTAATGGATATTATCAATCCATTCCTCAATTTCATGAGGGGTGACATCACCCCATGATTTCAGAGGAAAATTTTAACTAACAATTCATTTTGATATTATCTATTGTTGTCCCCACGATGGTATTCCTTAACCCTCTATATAGAAAAACATTGAACATCTAGAACATAAAATCAATATATGTTTTGGTGGGTGGTGTATGATTCACTTCTGCTTACAACATCTCTATAGGTGGTCCTCTACGAAACATATTATAAATTTATATAGAGAATAATATTTGATTATTATTTAATGAATAATAAAAAAAGAGTTTATAACCAAACTGTAGTAGTCATGTTATAACCCTTTCACCTCTCTCATTTTTTTACTTTTATCAAATCATTTAATAATTTGAAACATAGTTTGAAAGAATTTTAAAACACAATTTAAATGTTAGTATGAAAAATATATACAATTATAAAGGAAGACACTAAATCAGACTAACCAGTTGAATAATTTATATTAACCACCTTATCACTAATAAATAAGTTGAAAATTATCATTTATTTATTATTAATATTTTAGTTAATATGAATATTTAATTATTAAAAATTAATAACCTAAAAAATATTAAATCCTGAGACTTATTTAAATAACTATATTTCAAAAACATAACCAAAATAGGCCAAAGCATACTAATACCACTCCTATTAATGTAATATTCTACCATAATTATATAGGTTAATTTTTTTTATTAATTAATTCTATAGTCTTGATGATCCTATCTCCTGACTAGTCATAACCCTAACATCCTTATGTGTTCTTTGATACCATTTTATAACAATCTTACATAGATCACTCGTTAACATGACCCAAATTTCTATAACACTTCAAAAACATTTATTAATCACAAAAGGATGGCTTAAATAATAAGTTATGATATACATAATTTTATAGGAAGTTTTATCACTCTTTAATAATTAAATAAAAGCAGTATGAAACCTACTATAAAATCAACATGAATTTGTAGATACATTAGAATGAAAAATGAAGACTTGTCCTCTAAGGGAACCTATACACTGGGGTTTAAATTTTTAATTGTAAAGTAATACATATAATAATATTTATATAAATTTATCTATGTACAAAAACCATCCAAAAAAAGCTATAGAGACCATCTATCTGACATAACCAAACATTAATAATAATTACGTGAACTAAGTAAAGCAAATGAACAATAATGTTTATGAATGGAAGACCCAAGACTGAGATATTTCATATATAAAGCCCATAGGTAGACCCTAATATCCACACTCAACTTTCTATCAAAATTCTAAAATTTTTATCACAATTTGAAACCCTAAGTCCTACAAACTCTTATGTTCTACTACCTTTCACTTAGTTGGATAACATACAAAGAGGTATACATGAATCCGAAGAGGATATATGTTGGATATGAGTTCATCATACCCAATAGGTATTCACCCCATAACCTTGTATAATTTTTTATAAATAAAAGTTCTTATAGTATCAATATACTTAAAATAAATAAATAATTGGATAGTAAACATGATATATACAAAAAAAGAAGAATATAAAATATGAACCTATTATAGTGGTGTTGAATTCCACATCCCCCATTAGTTATAGTGGAACTAACCATACATGATTCATGATTATATAAGAATCTATGAAAAAGTATACAAAAGAGTTAGGATTCCTTTTACCCATCCTAATTGAAAATGGAAAGATTATAAAAAGTTAGGGTGCCTTTAATACAATTCTATATGTAAATGGAGATATGTATAAAGATTTGGGGAACCATGGTTCCATACTATCTATCACAGAATATTCTTCAATATCCTAAATACCAACTTATGAATTCTATAATAATAATATATCCCTTTTCCACATTCTAAATATAAAATGGTGTAAAAAACATATATACTACAATAATCATAATATAATTGAGAGCTATATGAATACAAACTATAAAAACTAGGACAAAAAAGGATACAATATGGCATAGATAGAAACAATGCATAACTGAGAGAATGACCATGTATACAGTATAATATAAGAAGAATAAAAATAATGTTAATAGAAAACATAGGGATTTAATATCTAAAGTTGTGTTCATATTTAGAAAATAATTTAATAAAAACCATTATTTTTAGATTTTTATTTTGGAGTTAATATTAATTTTCCCAATGGAACTTGTATATTGAATACCATAAAGATACATAATAGTGGAGTGTTCACCTACCAAATATTATATCAAACCCACTTTCAAATCCTATTGTAAGAGTGTATATCATAAATTTGAGGATCTGGTTAACCCAAATAAAATAAATAAATATATTTAAGATAATGACATTAGAATAAATGAATATTAGAGATAAAGGAAATGTACTTTACCTTAAAACTTTAAAAAAATGAGAAATCACTATTTTTTAAATTAAGAAAAATAAATGAAGAAGTGAAATTAAAAAAACTTGATAAAGAATAGATTTAGAAATTCATCATTATAGAAAAATACCACTAAAATCAATGATGGGAGATGAAATAATACCCTTATATCCACTAATTTATAGTTATTTTATAATATTGGGGAAGAATCTGATCAACCTAGGGTGTAAAATAACATAGGGAGAAGGGATGGAGGAGAAGAAATCACATATAGGTATACAACTGGATAATGAGGATTGAAACCCAAGTTAAGGGTTTCATGGTTTTAAAAATTCTGAAGTAAAAAAGATAATTTTTCCCATTTGTTAAAAAATAAACTTTAATCCCACCATAAATTAATTTGGTATTCATTGGACATCTCATGACTACAAAAGTGGCGGTGGATTCTTAGTGTTAAACATCAAGATTATATCACCCTGTTACAGAGTGGATCATCCTATCTTCCTCCACCATCCTCCTCAAATTTTATACTCATTTAGTTATAAATCCTTTTAATCAATAAATACCACAATTTATGAATTTATAATAAAAATATTAAAGTAAATAACTCACCCAAGTTATTAGGGTCATTATAAACTCATAAAGTGTAAGTGAGTTTTAATAAATAAAACTAAAAAAACGATAGATTATTTTCCTATTAATAATGTGCAGAGGTAAAATTATATAACACAATTTATTTTGTTAAATATAGAAAAATATATCAATAGTTTCTGTGATTAAATAATTTTGGATATTTTTAGTCATATTATAATGGACATGAATTACAAAGATTTTTGTTAATGTGAACCAATTTATGGATGTATATATAGCATAACATAAGGGTTTGACAATCCTAACAGTCTTTATAATGTTTAAAATTTGAAATGATCCATTGATATATTAAATATTATTAGAATATCTATTATTTTGATATTATAAAAGAGTTTGGATTCATCAGAAAAATAATATACATCTAGTGCAATTATACATATTTGTTAGATTGATGTTGTATTTTTGGTATTGTATATGATGACACAATACTTATCTAAAATTTCATTTTAATATTTCAATAAGTCAAAGTTTGGTTAAGAAAAAATTTATTAATTCAATACATGGATAAAATAAACATATTTAAATGTTATTAAAATTTATATAGATGTATTAAGAAGGATATTTGGTTTGATTCAAAAACATATATTAGAAATTTGGAAAAGAGATTTGAAATGGGAAATTAAAAAATGGATATCTACTAGTATTACATCTTAATATTACTATAAATGATTCATTTCCATTTCAAAATTTTAAAGGGTATATATGAATGATAAATTTTCTTCTTCATATGTGTGATCTATCATATATGTAATGTTGCTTATTCAACCCGATTTATCTTATTCTTTTGGCATAATGACAAGATATTTGTGAAACCCTTGTGAGATCCAAGGTGGATATATCTATCAATATTATATTAATGTACTTGTGAAGGATTAAAGATGCATCATTGACATTTATATGGAGAGAAAATATAATTTTAATGTTTTACACTAATGTTAACATCTATATCAAGAAAAATTATTCAAGATCTTAGTTCTGGGTTCTAACAAAATGAAATGGTATGAGTTATAATATCTCTAAAAATTCAACCATGTTAAATTTCTCAATTGTTGAACAACACATCACAACATAATATGTGATTAAAGAAAATGTACAAACTAAGAAGTTTATAATTAATCTTGGGATTCTAGAAATAATAGTGGACCCTATATAACTCCACCCGAGAGACAATAGTGAGATCAAAATATTTATAGAACATTAATCTCATGATAATTATAAATGAAGTATTTATATATACCATATCATTAGGGATATTATTAAGATGGGGTTTTTAAGTTTATATTAGGTATATATAAATAAAAATGTAGTCGTTCCTCTAAAAAATGCATAAAAAATGAAATTCTTGCAAGTAATTTAGGTTTTAGATATATAAGTAGTTAAATTTTGTGTATATGGTTTTTTAGTATATGTTTCATAAATATATTCATGTAAATTTAGATTTTGAACATAAAAATTTAATGTATTACTATTAAAGGCTATCTGATTGTCATTTATTTATATTTTTTTTGTGTTTTTACCATGGTATTTGATACAATAAAAAACACATCAAATAAAAAGCACTATAAATATTCCTAATAAATTATCATCATGAAGAATTATAATTTGTGATGACATGTTATGATTAATGTGAATATGAATATATATATAGATATATAATGTTAAGTCATGGACAATATTTTTTAGAGCATATTGGTTTGATTGATCCACTTTGAGAATACCACTTATAATGTTATATGTATATTTCTTTGGTATTACAGAGGGTGTATACCACATAGTAATTCTATAAAAAAGGTAAATAAGGTTCTATCTACATATATATTATTATAACTTGACATCCATCATATATTTTTCTTGATAATATATTAAAATAATTATTATCAGTTATGGTAATGATAATTAATATGATCTTTTATAACTAATAGAATATATTTACACACATATGATGAGAAAAGACACAAGGGACATCAAATGAGTAAGAATGTTGAAATGAGTGGTCATCTTTATATTAATAATATGTAATTTATTTATCAAATATATTTAGTTTACTTATGAATAAATAATGGATTATTTATCTTACATGATATTGACATATTCCATGTCTCATTCATAATATTAGTGTCACAAAAAATAAATAGTACAAATATATATGGGTTTGGTAAATATCACACTAAGTTAAATTCCAAATCAAGTTACATTGAAATGTTTCTAGATACAACTATTCTCTTATAATTATATTTTTAATTCATATTCATTGTTAATAATAAAAATATCATTAAGATTCATATATAATGGTATGTGAAAGGGGGTTAATTTCGATACAAAGTGTTTATCAAAAATTTAAAATGCATCAATAAAATGTTAACACCTGAGAAAATATTTTTTTTTGTTTTTAAATCATGAAACATGTGTTATGGAATAATGTGAGAATTAATTTTTTATGGAAAGTGGTAGTTTTTTAGTAATATTCTATAAAATTTGATATATTTTTATTTTACATGCATGTAGTAAATAATTTCACCTTACATTATAGAGGTAATACATGCCTTCAAAATGAGATATTATATGATTGAATGACAATTACAAATTTCACACATTATTTGATAACATATAAATGGTTTCAGAAATGCATTAATGTAACTTTCATGACATGGTAGTTACTATATCCAATGCCTCAAGCTAGGTCACCACATGATCTCATGTGTGCCACCTCATATGCCAGAGGCTGTTAACATGAAATGTAGGTTAGTGATGTTATAATGAGGATACAATAATTTATTATCATAGTAAAACCACATTATAAATAATATTACCAAACAAAATAACAAGTTGTAATAGTAAATGGAAAACATATGGAAAGAGGTAATAGGTAACCAAGTAACACATTACATGACAATATAATGGATACACTATATGTTAGACAGTCATAAAGTAAAGTACCAAAGTTACAAAACCCTAAAATGGCCTAAAAAAGTTCTTTATTCACAACCTGATCCTGACATTCCATGGTCAAACTAAACATCCTAGGCATGAACCATATACTAGGTCCCTGTCTTGAACCTATACCTAAATAAAAGTAGCATTTTCTTAGGTACCCAAGTATCATGGAGGCCCGAGCAAGGTGTAAGTACAACTTAGTTGGACAACACCAATGGTGTCTAAACAAATAACCATTTTATACCACATAGTATAATGGTAATAAAGGAGAAATAAATATATAGAACAATAAAATAAACATGTTCATAATTAAAAAATTATGAATCAACCCTTTTTATCCTTTAAGTTCCATGTGTCTACCACATAAAAAAACTAGCTCCAATCATTATAGGAGACTAATCCATAACCTACAAGGTCACATATTTTTAGTCACAAAGGGCCACTCGCTAATTAAAAAATTTATCAACATATTTGATAAACATAGTCAGATAATTAATCCATGTCCATACGTTAGGAGTATAGAGCCTCTTTCCAACATCATAACAAAAAAATACATAATTGGGGCCTAGTGAATCAATCTATCCTACACCAAACAAGGAACCTCAGTCCCTAAGTTAGAAGCACATAGCCTCAGTCTGACATCCTAATTTTATCAATACAAGGGTGGGTCATAGAGCCTTTGTATAGACCGAACGGTGGTAGTAGAGCCTGTGTTAAATACATAACACAAAACACTTATTCACAAGAACATTCTTTATAAAATTTTATCAAATTTTATCAATTTATCATTAAATTTACCAAGGTCCCAATAAACCTTTAAAATCAAATCATGGCATTAAACACCAGAAAATTACTCATTTAAAGTCATCTTGATTCTACCCTTTAAAACATTGACATTCCCATTTGAAAAACTAATCTTTTCCCTAAGGATTTCATTACCATTTCCATCCATTTAATATAATAATTAATGCTTCTTAAAAAAATGGGTCAACTCCTTCATTTCGAATAATCATTTGAAATTGGTTAAGAAAACCCATTTTTAATTCACGTTGTGGCCCACACCCCCTTTTAAAACATTACCCTATTTTAAACATCATATTCTTGATTTAAAACCATAACTTGATTAATATATAAAACACATCATTTAAAAGAATTATAAATCCTCATTGGTAATTCAAAAAAATTCTACATACAATCAATTCAATATTCTATTTTACCACGAAGACATACTATTTTACTATTAATATCCCAATAACATTCATAATTAAACTATTTAAAAGTTTACCAACTCATTAAACCATTTTAAAGGGTTTTAAATTTACTAAGGGAACCCATGGTTTGGTCTCGAATCATCAATGAACCCAATGAGGTCTATTAAGGGTCCCACACCTGAATCTAAATCCCATTTTACTTTCTTTATAAAATTACATGAAACCAATGAATAGAATTAAAAACTAAAAACACATATAAAACATAAGGCAATGGGAAAAATAATCATGATAACCTACCTAATGTTTTCCGGTAACCTCTTTCTTAATCTTGGCCCATAATTCAAACTTAAAAACCCTTTAAATCCCTAACATAGAATCTACTGGAAAAGAGAGGTTTCTGGTATTCAAAATAATAATAAAAATTTTACAAGACATATTCCATAAGATAGAAGGAGGAGGATTGTTAGACTCTCTTGGAGCATCGATCCATACCCAAAAGAACACCAAATAACATAAAATCGATCAAGAATAATCTGTTGGATGTTTAATGGGGTTTGGTTCATAAACCAATCTTCTAGAGGAGGAATATCGGATATATTCAGGTATAAACATTAATGACCGAGGGGAAAATGGTAAAAAACCATTTTAATATCCCACTTTTTTTGTCCACTTATTTTTCAAAACTATGCACCAACCGTGCACCAACTGTGAAGCTCCCTCTTTCCAAGAGGAACCTTGGTCACACGGTCTCTTGAAAAAACTACATGGTTTGAAAAATTGTGTGGCAGATATGATAGATGGATATTTATATGAAATAATGGCTTGGCCCCCCCACTCCATGCATGATTTTTTAGTCATTAAACGTCACTATTTAGGGTGAATAGTTTTAGTGAACAATTAGTACTAACCATGAGCCAACTGTGAAACCTACATTGGATGGCCTTTTTTCATCATTTTTCAGGTCCGAAACCCTTGGGACACCACAAGGACTCTAGTATCCTTAGAAAATATTCCATTAACCATTTCAAGGGGTTTAAACCAAAATTTAATCAAGGACGTACCTACACTAATGGTCATGATCTTACAACCTCCCAACCTTATAACAAATCGTCCTCGATCCGCACATCCAATGCATTATTGGGCCTTCAAGACAAATGGTCAGGACATGAGGCTCACCCATCAACTTCTCTATCCCATGTTTCTCCCTAAACTCGATCATACCATAACAAAACTTGAACTAATGAAATAGTACCACCCGAAGGAAATTCTTGACCCACAACATGGACCCAATACTCCCCAACGGAAGCATCAACCTCACTGTTACCAACATCAAACCAAGGATAAAAGTCTAGGTAAAATAAAATAACCATCACACATACGTGGAATAAAAAAATCACTACACTACCTTGGGAGAGCCTATCATAACACCTTCGGTCTGATTCTCTCCACAACCCCAACCATCCCGACATACTATTTACCAACCTATTCTACTTTCTGAACAAAAAAATGAACCATGTCTGGCATCACCTGAAGGAACAGATGAATTTCCAACCACATTCTCCAACCTACATCAGTTCAAAAATAAAGGCTCAACTTATTCAATTCACATATGAACACCCAAAACACAACTCATGCACAACCTTCATCTAATGAAACTGAACTGGTAAAAACCTAATCCATCACCCATAATCAAACAAAAAATACCAATATAGAGCTTACTCAAGACCATCAAACCCATAACACTGATCAAATCATCTCTTGAATACTCCTCAAATCAATGGTGCTCCCTAGCATAGGCTTTATCTTACAACTATCATATTCTGTTGGTTAGAACCTATACCATCGAAAAGGACTACCAAAACCATAAATCAAAATTCCATAACATGATTGATGTGTTTCCCAACTCATAGTACCCAAACATACACAAGAACAACATCCATCATTTTCATCCTTACTTCCCATCAAAACCACTTGGAATATACATGCATACAAAATCCATTTGACGAATATGAACAAATTTAACTCTATAAAGTTCACCTTTATTTCTGAAATTCACTTTCTATTAAAACATCAAAAAGGAGGTGTCTTATAAATTACCACATCCTTCCCTCTAAACAAACCATGTCTGTAACACCCCAACCCTAGTTACCCAGAGTCGGTGCATTATTACATAACATTGGCATGATCACAAGAAAGATCAAATCTCGAAATACCGATTGGTTTAGTATCCTTGGAAACACTAGATATATTCATAAAGTTTTACATTACATCATAAAGTGGAAAACTACTACAACAACATATTGTCTCCATAGTCCACACTACTATCCCCTCATAATATCCATGCAGGTCATTCATAAATTACTTCTTCACATCCAGGGAAAAATAAAACATAGAAAAGGGGTGAGCTCAAATGCCCAGTAAGGATAACAATATAGCGGAAACATTCATAAATAAGAATAAACATTTAAGGTAGTGTATAACTAAAACAAAAGCCTTTTAAACTTGAACTTCATCATAGTATGGAAAAAATAAAATGAAATAATTCCATTTACTTATTCACATGGATATTATACTAATCGAATAATTACATGCAATATCAATATCCACTTTCATAATGATGGAATGCATAATGCCAGACTATCATAACCACATAGCCAATGCCTCGTGCCAAGACTACAAATAAGATTTTTCCAAGGCCTTGTGCCAAGACACTAGTTTGTCTCATGAGACCTACCGATGCATCGATGAGCTATAGCGGGCTCCACCCATCACATATTAAGTTCAATGCATTCCCATATGAAAAGGTTTAAACATAACATAAACATTCGTATTAAAACTAGCATAAAAAATGTAAGTACTTCATCCATAAATCATGAATGGTATAAAAATAACACATCTACAATCAAACATATCACAAAACATTCAATACGATATAGAAGTTTTGTATCATAATAAATCAACTTCAAATAAGCGTAAAATCCATCAAAGGATATTGACATAGATGAAATCAAAACTCTTTTTAGAGAAATATCTCTTTCTATTTTGAAATCATTTAAGAGTCATATATTTATAAAATAAAACATTTTCTTTGAAAATATTCTTATAAGCTTGTAAGGGAAGCTTTGATGATTTTATAACGGTGGAAAATAGCCTCACCCGCCGTATAAGTTAAAAAACCATTCTTAGCTTAATTTTGTCGAAAAGGTTAAAAAACACCTTGTTTGGAAAACGACAGAAAGATTACTTTATAAACCTCTTATAAAAATTCAAACAAGGGTATAAATGACTTTAACCCATATTATTGTAAATAGTAAAATGTTTTGAAATACATTTTTAAGAAACATGGATGTGGATGATAAAGAGATCCCAGTAGATTATTAGGTATAAACAACCTCGGATAATGAAGAGATTGCGAAATAAACCCTTAACTTGTACTTTTCCTTAGTTGGGGGTAGGTTAACCTCCTTTATAATGGTGAAATAATTGTTATTAAATTATTCAAGAATAATATACATTAATATTATATCATATATGATCTTTTAACATTGATTTGTTAATAATATCTTAGTATTATCGTTGTTTCGGGTGTAAACTTACTCGTTTTCTTTTATATGATTTGTTACGAAAGCTGTGTTTTTCAAGGATAGGTTGTATCTTAATCATATCCGGAAAGATATAAAGTCATTAGATACTATTATTAATCATCAAATGAGAATTATACTTGAATGGATACGATGGAGAATGAATCTTATCGCGTTCGTGGAGACGGTAGTCCGTACGTATGCACGAGCGACAATATCATTCTTTTAATATTAAAATAATATATAATTGGATGGTATATCATATATAAAAAATCATTATCATGTTATATGTATTATTTTCATGAATTACAAATCATTATTATACCCATCCAAATAATAATATATTGAATAACAATTACACCACGACGTGGAGACGGTAAGCCGTACGTACGCACGTATGGTGACATGTTATTCAAAGGATGGATATAATACTGAATATGGTTGTACCATATTTATAATAACATCACAGTATATATAAGATACTGGAGTTATTATTTTAGAATGGTAATAACAAAGAAGGAAGAAGTGGAAGAAGAAAGGAACTTGGAAAAGGGTGGTGAAATCATTACCTCTTTTTCGGGTTCTTCCTTTTGATTTGATCAAAAGGGCTCTTAGGTTGGATTTTTGACTACAGGAAGGCATCTATGATGAAGTGAGGGATGTTTATAGAGTATTTGGGCAGATTTTGGCCAAGCCAAAAGGCTTTTAAGGTGTGAGTTAATGAGAAGAGAGAGTGCCCTTTTATAAGATGGGTGAGGGGCACCTTTGGAAAAGAAAGAAATATTATTTTATAATAAATTCATATTCAGTTTATAATGGCTCCAAAGTGTATTATTTAAAGCTTAAGGTGGGGATAGGTCCAAAACCACTCAAACAATAGAATTTAGACAGGTTTGGGTTACTATATTAACCTTATCATTAAGTATTAACTCTTAGTTAATTAGTTTCACTTTTACAATGTCTATTTGTATTTTTATATTATATGGTTAATAAAATTACAATATACATCCAAGAGACCCCCAAGTGGTACATTAATGATACACCTATCATGATATAAGTCTCTTGGCCGAACCTTAGATTTTTAGGAATTTAATATCAATTAAAAATATAATATTTATTTTAAAAACCTTTTTATGTCAATTTTGACACTATTCACTAGTTGATTTTTGTGAAAATCATAACAGAATGATTAGTTCAAAAAAGTCTATTAAATCAATCATAATATGTAATATTATCCTATAAAATTAGTTTAATTCATAAAAAGTCTCAAATTATATTTATTTGGGTATCTACAATATCAATCATTTTATTTTTTCACTATTATGGTAATTACTGCATCACCATTGAGTCATATATAAAATAAATTATTTAATGTATAAAAATTATAAATAAAATACTATTATGTAGAAAATCGTTTTATCTTTATAATGAATATTTATAGTCAAAAATACAACATACATAACCATATGTAAAAATTGTTTTTCTAAAAGATATATGCTTGTGTCATTTTTTGTATTCATTTTAACTTAATTAAAAAAAAGTGTCCCTATCACTTAAAAGTGGCACCACGGGGTCCCAAAATCGACCCAAAGATGACTATGGTCGAACATGTATCAACCAATAAGTTTAGGCCACGTTTTAGGGTAATTTCTTATTGTTATAATATTATTTGTTAACCCTTATTTAGCAGATTTACCCTTTAACCATGGTAAATAAAATATTTACCGCAGTAATTATTCAAAATGTCTAAAAATAAAAGTTACCTATTTAAAAAATATGAACATACTTATTCTAAATATTGAATCCATTTTTCCAAATTCAAAAAACAGAAGTGGAAGAAATTAATTTAAAATTAATTCCCGTTGTTAAAACAAAAAGCGTGTTTTTAAGAGATAATAACTATCAAAAGATTGACACTTATTTATGTCCGGTTTAATTGTAAAATTATGTAAAATAACCAAAATTTAATTAAAAGGTAAAAATATATTCTAAATTTTCTTTAAAACAACTAAAATCCATAATTTATTAATATAAATTATTTCGATTTAAAAAGTTGTTTTTAATTAAAATTTAGTAATTTTCACTATTCATCAAAATATAAGTGTTATCTGAAAAGATCCAAAATTTCACCCTAGGCTAAATTCGATATTCTGAATCCAAAAATGAAGTCCATTTTGAAAAATAAAATATATATAATTTCAAAAAGTAGGTATTACTATTCATAACGGCTAGTTTGATTGGTTGTGGTGTGTTAGAACTTGGTGTTGTGTACAACACATGCTATCACATTATTCAAAGAGAAGTGTACCATAGAAGCTTGGAGTGTTATATTCTCTTCTACTTCAAATAATTTCGTCCTCAAAATTTCTAGAATATTATCGCATGAAAAGACTCGAGTGGTTCTTCATCATAAGTTCCTTGGGTTCCCACGTTTCCTCTTCCATTTTATGGTTTCTCCACAAAACTTTTACCAGATGTGTCATCTGGTTTCTCAGCACTTGTTCTCTCGTATCAAGAATTATAACGGGCACTTCGCAATAAGACATACCGGGTTCCAATTCTAATTCCTCATAGGTGAGTACATGCGTTGGGTTAGGCATGTATTTCCTCAATAGAGATACGTGGAACACATCGTGAACTTTGGAGAGACTTGGCGGCATTTCCAATCGGTAAGCTATAGCCCCAATTCGTTCTAGAATTTCGAAAGGTCCGATGTACCTGGGACTCAATTTACCTTTCTTACCAAAACATATAACTCCCTTCCATGGAGATACCTTCAGGAAAACATGATCACTGACTTGAAATTCCAAATCCTTCCTTCGATTATCGGCATTTCTCTTCTGCCTACTTTGAGCTGCTTTGATGTGATTTTGGATTACCTTTACCTTTTCAATCATTTCCTCCACCAGTTCTGGGCCTACAAGTTTTCTTTCACCAACTTAATCCCAACAGGTTGGTGTACGACATCTCTTTCCGTATAACGCTTCATATGGTTCCATCTGAATACTCGAATGGAAGCTATTGTTATAGGAAAATTCTACCAGAGGTAAATATTGATCCCACATACCATGAAAGTCAAGTGAGCAGGATCTCAACATGTCTTCTAAGGTTTGAATAGTTCGTTCTGATTGTCCATCTGTCTGAGGGTGATAGGAAGTTCTCAAATGATGTTCAGTATCCATGGATTTCTGAAAACTCTTCCAGAATCTTGAAGTAAAACGGGGATCACGATCAGAAACAATCGATAGGGGTACTCCATGAAGTCTCACAACTTCTTCAATATATAGTCTTGAAAGACTTTCCAGTGGTAGATCTTCTCTTATAGTAAGAAAATGTGCTGACTTGGTAAGACGATCAACAATAAACCATATTTCATCATTCCTTCTAGGAGTCTTTAGAAGCCCCATGACAAAGTCCATCATAATATTGTCCCATTTACACTCCGGTATGGGAAGAGGTTGCAATACTCCACCAGGCTGTTGCCTTCCAGCTTTTACTTGTTGACACACCATACATCATGACACAAAATCAGCAATCTCCCTCTTCATGTTGTCCCACCAAAAATGTTCCCTCAAATCTCTATACATTTTGGTACTCCCAGGGTGTATAGAGAAATTGGAACTATGAGCATCATCCAACAATTCCCTTTCTAGATCAGGTATATCGGGAACACAAAGCCTCTTCCTGAATTTCAAAATTCCTTCCTCATACACAAATTCTCTCAATCTCCCATCATTCACACCTTTAATATTCTTTTGAAATTATTAATCATCGGTCTGAGAACTCTTAATCCTTTCTAGTAAATATGGTTTGGCAACCATTTGTAAAAGGATTGATGTTTCACCTTCCCTGGTTATTCCCATGTCCATCTTCACTAGATCCATGAAAATTAGATCCCTTTCAATTCTCATATTGTTCAAAACTCCATGATCTTTTCTTCTCAAAGCATCTGCCACCTTGTTTGCTTTCCCCGGGTGGTAGTGTATCGTACAATCATAATCATTGAGTAATTCAATCCATCTCCTTTTCCTCATGTTGATTTATTTTTGTGAGAAAATATATTTCAAACTCTTGTGATCAGTATAAATCTCACATTTTTCACCATAGAGGTAGTGCCTCCATATCTTCAAAGCAAAGATCATAGCTGCTAACTCAAGATAATGAGTAGGATAGTTTTTCTCATGAATTTTCAACTGTCGTGATGCATAGGCAATAACCGTATCATTCTGCATAAGGACACAACCAAGTCCTTTCTTCGATGCATCACTATAAATAACGAACCCATCACTTCCTGATGGTAGAGTCAATATAGGAGAATTGACTAATCTTCTCTTCAGTTCTTTGAAACATTACTCACACTCTTTTTTCCAAACAAATTTAACCCCTTTACGTGTGAGCTTCGTTAATGGGTTTCCCAATCGGGCAAAATTCTGGACAAAACGTCGATAATAACCTGCCAAACCAATAAAACTGCATACCTCAGTTATACTCGTAGGTTCTGGCCATTCCTAGATTGCCTTGGTCTTAGAAGGATCAACAGAGATTCCATCTTTAGAGACAATATGGCCAAGAAAAGAAATCTCCTGAAGACAGAATTCACACATGCTAAACTTCCCATATAATTCTTGTCTTCTCAGAGTCTTCAGGATAATGCGTAAGTGAATTTCATGATCCTCATAGCTTTTAGAGTATACCAAGATATCATAAATAAATACCACCACAAATTCATCGAGATATTCCTAGAAAACTCTATTAATCAGATCCATGAATATAGAGGGTGCATTAGTCAATCCAAAGGGCATTACAGTAAACTCGTAATGCCCATACCTGGTTCGAAATGCTGTCTTTGGAATGTCTTCCTTCTTTACACACAACTGATGGTATCCAGATCGAAGCTCAATCTTTGAAAAGTATTGAGATCCATTCAGTTGGTCAAATAAATAATCAATGCGAGGTAGGGGATACTTGTTCTTTATTGTTATGGCATTAATCTCTCTATAATTGATACATAACCTCATAGATCCATCTTTTTTTTAACAAAAAGAACAGCGGCTCCCCATGGAGAAACACTAGGGCGAATAAATCCCTTATTACTCAATTCCTCTAGTTGTTTCTTTAGTTCAACTAATTATACAGTGGCCATTCTATAAGGGGTCTTCGATATAGGCCTTGATCCAGGAATTAAATCAATGAAAAACTCAACTTCTCGTTCTGGAGGATGTCCAGGTAAATCTTCCGGAAACACATCTATATATTCTTTCACAACAGGTACATCCTCTATTTGAACATTCCTTTCCTCACCCACTATCATTTCATTATATTCCTCCCCAATAATTAAATTTAGTTGAGCTACTAGGGGTGGATCTAGATAAGAATTAAGTGGTGATGATTCTGCTCTAAAGATAAGGTGTTCCTTATCATCATCATCAAAAATCGTAACCTCTTTCTTCTTACAATAAATCTTTGCATCATAGTCCAAAAGACAGTCCATACCAAGGATTATATCAAACTCAATCATAGGAATGATGATGAGATCAGCAGATAAAGAACATTTATGTGCTCTAATGGGGACTGATTCACAAAACTTTGTTGCAATGATACTTCCCTTATGATTTTAACTGAAAACTCCCTTGTTAAGTCAAATTGTAAATATCTAATTTTATTAGCATATTGGGAAGATATGAAATAATGCGATGATCTAGAATCAAATAATGCATTTGCTAAACTTGAGGAAACCATTAAATTACCTGCCACCACGTCTTTTGGAGCTTCTACCTCAGTAGTAGGGATAACATAAGCTTGGACTTGATCCCTTGGCCTTTTCTGAGGTAAGTTTTCCTGATGATTAGGAAATTCATTTGCATAATGTTCTATCTCTCTGCAGTTGTAGCATTGAACATTGGTAGCTTCCTTCTTCCCTTTGCATTCACGAGATTGGTGGCCTTTTTCACCACACTTGTAACAGACACCCATTCCCTTCAAGAAAGTACCGGGGTGTTTCTTCCCACATTTACCATAGGATGGATATTCAACCTTTCCCTTCTTCCCCTTATTTCCATTCCCAGATTGATCAGTATATCTCTTCTTCTCTTTCTTTTCTTTAAATTCATAAGACTTAGAGAATTCCTTTTCGGTCTTGATAGTAAATGAGACAATTTCTTCATACGGCGAGAAGGATTGTGAGACTAATGCTCGGCAAATAAATGGTTTTAACCCATCAAAGAAACGATCAATCTTACTTCTTGGGTTACATATATAATCTCCAGCATACCTTGCTAACCTTGTAAAGTTAGCCTCATACTTTGCGACATTCTCATCCTCCTTTTGTCTCAGACTCAGAAATTTCCTTTCCATATCTGCTCGATGGACACGAGGAAAGTATTTTTCTAAAAACAGATCTTTGAACTCCCTCCATTCCATATTTGATACATCATCATCTTACTTCGTGTTTTGAATCAATGACCACCATTGATCAGCATATCCGGTGAGGCGGTAAACCGCCATGATAACTTTTTCCCTTTCACTACTCCCCAAAGCCTGGAATATTTTCTCTAGCGAACTTATCCATTGCTTAACTACTAATGGATTTGTACTCCCATTGAACGTTGGTGGTTGCTGCCTCATGAAGCGATCTAACATTGATCCTCCACGCTGCGGATTAGGGTGCTCCATACGGGTAAGGTTATTATTCATAACCTGAGTGAGTTGTCCCAGTATGGTGATTAGGTGATCGACACCAGTTGCATCACCAACTCCACTATAATTATCTTGAGCAGGAGGGAAATCCCAACATGGAGTGTGTGCATTGATACAGTTTCCATTTCTTCCACTAGGCGCCATTTCTAAACAATGGCATAAACTAGATCAGTTTATGAATCAAAATACATAATTCCATACTTATAAAACACTTAACATAAATTGAACTATTTATGTATATAATCCATAATCATAAAAATGTTTTCTTTGAGGATGTATATACTCATAAACCCTTCATAATAATTTTTAAAGAAAATGAGAGTTATCCTAAGCATATCCCCCGGGAGTGTCGTAACCAAGAGTGCTGCAAGGCCCATTGTCATGCACTAGTTCCCGTTCGAGTCTAGCTCAAAGCGGTTTTTTCGGGTTTTACCCCTAGGTATATTGGTTCTAGAGCCGCCTCTACCTGCTCGTATCCAGACAGGGATTTATTGCTCAGAAAACTCACAAAATCTCTACAATACCAAAATTATAGGAAGTTCTTCTATACTAATCCTCAAAGTCCATCTTAGGTCTATGTGCTCTAATCAGAGTTTATCTAAATATATCTTCCAAGGTTTGTACTAAACTTCCTCTGATACCAACTGTAATGCCCCGACCCCAGTTACCCAGAGTCGGTGCATTATTACATAAAATTGGCATGATCACAAGAAAGATCAAATCTCTAAAGACCGATTGGTTTAGTAGCCTTGTAAACACTAGATATATTCATAAAGTTTTACATTACAACATAAAGTAAAAAAATACTACAAAGACATATTGTCTCCATAGTCCACACTATTATACCCTCATAATATCCCTACAGGTCATTCATAAATTACTTCTTCACAACCTGGGAAAAATAAAAAATATAAAAGGGGTGAGCTCAAATGCCCAGTACGGATAACAATATAGCGGAAACTTTCATAAATAAGAATAAACATTTAAGGCAGTGTATAACTAAAACAAAATCCTTTTTAACTTGTACTTCAACATAGTACGGAAAAAATAAAATGAAATAATTCCATTTACTTATTCACATGGATATTCTACTAATCGAATACTCAAATGCAATATCAATAACCACTTTCATAATTATGGAATGCATAATGCCAGACTATCATAACCACATAGCCAAGGACTCGTGCCAAGACTACAAATAATATTTTTCCAAGGCCTTGTGCCAAGACACTAGTTTGTATCATGAGACCTACCAATGCATCGAGGAGCTATAGCGGGCTCCACCCGTCACATATTAAGTTCAATTCATTTCCATATGAAAAGGTCTAAACATAACATAAACATTCGTATTAAAACTAGCATAAGAAATGTAAATACTTCATCCATAAACCATGAATGGTATAAAAATAACACATCCACAGTCAAACATATCACAAAACCTTCAATACAATATAGAAGTTTTGTTTCATAATAAATCAACTTCAAATAAGCGTAAAATCCATTAAAGGATGTCGACATAGATGAAATCAGAACTCTTTTTAGAGAAATATCTCTTTCTATTTTGAAATCATTTTAGAGTCATATATTTATAAAATAAAACATTTTATTTGAAAATATTCTTATAAGTTTGTAAGGGAAGCTTTGATGATTTTATAATGGCAGAAAATAGCCTCACCCGCCGTATAAGTTAAAAAAAACATTCTTACCTAAATTTTGTCGAAATGGTTAAAAAGCACATTGTTTGGAAAACGATGGAAATATTCCTTTATAAACCTCTTATAAAAATTCAAACAAGGGTATAAATGAATTTAACCCATATTCTTGTAAATAGTAAAATGTTTGAAATACATTTTTAAGAAACATGGATGTGGATGATAAAGAGATCCCAGTAGATTATTACGTATAAACAACCTCGGATAATGAAGAGATTGTGAAATAAACCCTTACCTTGTACTTTTCCTTGGTTAAGGGTAGGTTAACCTCATGTATAATGGAGAAATAATTTTTATTAAATTATTCAAGAATCATATACATTAATATGATATCATATATGATCTTTTAACATTGATTTGTTAATAATATCTTAGTATTATAGTTGTTTCGGGTGTTAACTTACTCGTTTTCTTTTATATTTTTTGTTACGTAAGCTGTGTTTGTCATGGATAGGTTGTATCTTAATCATATCCAGAATGATATCAAGTCGTTAGATACTATTATTAATCATCAAATGAGAATTATACTTGAATGGATACGATGGAGAATAAATCTTATCGCGTTCGTGGAGACGGTAGTCCGTACGTACGCACGAGCGACAATATCATTCTTCTGATATTAAAATAATATATAATTGGATGGTATATAATATATACAGAATCATTATCAAGTTATATTTATTATTTTTATGAATTAAAAATCATTATTATACCCATCCAAATAATAATATATTGAATAACAATTACACTACGACGTGGAGACGGTAAGCCGTATGTATGCACGTATGGTGACATGTTATTCAAAGGATGGATAGAATACTGAATATGGTTGTACCATATTTATAATAAAATCATAGTATATATAATATACTGGAGTTATTATTTTAGAATGGTAATAACAAAGAAAGAATAAGTGGAAGAAGAAAGGAACTTGGAAAAGGGTGGTGAAATCATTACCTCTTCTTCGGGTTCTTCCTTTTGATTTGATCAAAAGGGCTTTTAGGTTGGCTTTATGACTAAAGGAAGGCCTCTAGGATTAAGTGAGGGATGTTTAGAGAGTATTTGGGCAGAGTTTGGCTGATCCAAAAGGCTTTTAAGGTGTGAGTTAATGAGAAGGGAGAGTTCCCTTTTATAAGAGGGGTGAGGGCCACCTTTGGAAAATCTAGAAATATTATTTTATAATAAATTAATATTCGGTTTCTAATGGCTAAAATGTGGATTATTTAAATTTTAAGGTGGGGATAGGTCGAAAAACACTCAACCAATATAATTTAGACAGGTTTGGGTTACTATATTAACCTTATCATTAAGTATTAACTCTTAGTTAATTAGTTTCACTTTTACAATGTCTCTTTGTATTTTTATATTATATGGTTAATAAAATTACTATATACATCCAAGATAACCCCAAGTGGTCCATTAATGATACAAATATCATGATATAAGTCTCTTGTATGAACATTAGATTTTTAGGAATTTAATATCAATTAATAATATAATATTTGTTTTAAAAACTCTTTTATATCAATTTTGACACTATTCACTAGTTGATTTTTGTGAAAATCATAAAAGAATGATTAGTTCAAAAAAAGTAGATTAAATAAATCCTAATATGTAATATTATCATATAAAATTAGTTTCATTCATAAAAAGTCTCAAATTATATTTATTTGGGTATCTACAATATCAATCATTTTAATTTTTCACTATTATGGTAATTACTGCATCACCATTGTGTCATATATAAATTAGGTTATTTAATTTCTAAAAACTATAAATAAAATACTATTATGTAGGAAATCGTTTTATCTTTCTAATTAATATTTATAGTCAAAAATCGAACATATATAACCATATGTAAAAATTGTTTTTCTAAAAGATATATGCTTGTGTCATTTTTGTATTCATTTTAACTTAATTAAAATAAAGTGTCCCTATCACTTACAAGTGGCACCATGGGGTCCCAAAATCGACCCAAATATGCCTATGGTCTAACATGTATCAACAAATAAAGTTAGGACACGTTTTAGGGTAATTTATTATTGTTATAATATTATTTTTTAACCCTTATTTTCCAGATTTACCCTTTAACCATGGTAAATAAAATATTTACCGCAATAATTATTCAAAATGTCTAAAAATAAAAGTTACCTATTTACACAATATGAGAATCCTGATTCTAAATATGTAATCAATTTTTCCAAATTCAAAACACAGAAGTGTCAGCAATTAATTTAAAATTAATTCCCGTTGTTAAAACAAAAAGCATGTTTTTAAGAGATAATAACTATCAAAAGATTGACACTTGTTTATGTCCGATTTAATTTTAAAATTATGTAAAATGACCAACATTTAATTAAATGGTAAAAATATATTCTAAATATAATTTATAACCACTCAAATTCATAATTTATCAATATAAATTATTTCGATTAAAAAAGTTGTTTTTAATTAAAATTTAGTAATTTTCACTATTCATCAAAATATAAGTGTTATCTGAAAAGTTCCAAAATTTCACCCTAGGATAAATTTGATATTCCGAATCCAAAAATGAAGTGAAATTTGAAATATAAAATATATATAATTTCAAAAAGTAGTTATTACTATTCATAAAGGCTAGTTTGATTGGTTGTGGTGTGTTAGAACTTGGTGTTGCATACAACACACACTATCACATTATTCAAAGAGAAGCGTACAGTAGAAGCTTGGGGTGTTACAATGTCGGACTATACCTGAATGTATTATCCCAATACAACCTCCTTCCAATAGGGGTGACCCCCCATAACATTCCCATGGAACCTTCTCACCTAATGCGTACCACCATTATCCAAAAAAACTACCATAGTCATTCCTTGACTTCTGATAAAACTCCACCATCAATGAATCCACTAATATATAAGAAATAATAATGCTCTACTTCACCCATAAACATTCCAAACACAAGAACCTTCTCCATCCATACATTAACTATAGACAACTAGGTTTTTCCTCAAATCCCACTTACGCTTTAGAATCACACTAATTATTCCAAAACATCCACCGAAGGCAATTTACCACTCACCCATTTCATTCCTTCTTCCTCACCGATTCAAACCATCCTTGAATAACTAATCATTGAAATACCCATTTTCACTATTGGAACATCACTACATTACTTGACCTAGATGATTTCATGCACAAAGACATTACATGATCACCCAAACACACATACCAGAGCCCATGAATGACTTTCAATGAGGTTTTTAGCACCAAACCTCAATTTCGATGAACTATTGTCACACCTTATCATCCCAATCAACAAATCTAACAAAGTCATCTCATATTTATTTTAGAACTACCATGAGACCAAAGACAACACTTGACTTAATCAACCACCTCATCTAAGGCCCACCTGGCCCTTCCTGAGGAACCCAACTATTCAACTCAGAAGTTTCTCATTTGAATCTCAATGCCACCACAACTACTCCATGGTCATCCCCACACATCTATGACTTATGTAACAATCCCCACCTTGGGAGTGTCATTTTAAACTCTTTTATTAAGAAATTACAACCACCACAACTCATGATTTAATCAAAAGGTAAACACCAAAACTTGGATGTGGCCATCTAGATTTCCCTAGAACAACAAAACATCATCAACCACTACCCATTATTAGCTTTCGAGAATGGTACACGCGACATTCATCAATATTTGGTCCAACCTGAGGAACTCACCAATAAATGGTCGATGATGTACTTCCCACCATCAAGCTGCACATATACCACTCAATGATCTTAACCTCTTTGAGGACACATAACCATCCAAAAAACATTTAGGCATCTAGGAATAAATCAATATCTCTCTCAACATATCTAGGATGATGTAGTGATATTGGGAATGATATTCACTAGAAAAAAATAATTTTAATAATTCATCTATGAATAGAACCACATTTATCCAACAAAGATGTTACCTACCACTATGGGAACACCTTGACCTGTCTAAAGTCTCTATTTTTTATATCTTCCAACACCTCATTAGCCATTTTCCACTATAACTCAAGTGCTATTTCCAGCCAAACTAACCACTAATTCATGACTCTCTACCCAGTAGCTGTGAATCTGCACTTACTATGACACCGCCACCACCACACCTCTTGAGTTCTTCCAACATGACCCTGGTGAATCACACTAGAAACACAACAGTCCAACAAACCAATCTAAAACCAATTAGTCTATCACATAACCTAATATTCCCAATGGTTTCACAGAAAAATGATAGGCACTTATCCCGAGAAACCTATTCACCCATACCAAACAACATCATACCTTCCCAAGATGTTCCCACATTTGGACTCATCATATACATTGGGATATAACACATTCATGTGACCACACACTAAACCCAAATCTAGATCACATGAGATGTATATCACCAGATCTAGTCCCATCACCAACTTACATAACTAACCACACATCCTGGCCCCTCAAACTCATTGGACTTGAGTCATTATCAGTGTTCTCATCCAACAACACAACCATTCATAAAAACAATCCCAACCACCCAACCACCCCTCAACCGAGGTTTCACCTCCAAAACAAAAGTGTCCACCACTTCTTTGGTCTCCCTTGTGTTGTCCACCAAGAATCAACTTCGATTCGCACATCAAACACCATCCGAGCCACATGAATTGATTTATAAACAATCCATTCCTTCAAAAAATACCCTTACAAACAAACATAAGAACTAAAGTTATCCACTTAGAAAGAAACCACAACAAAATATTGTTTTTGTACCAAAAATCAATTGCACCAATCGTTCATCAATCCCACCACTAAATCACCCACCCATTCTTCACATTCCAAGGTACCTGCAACACTGAGCCAACCTTACATGATGTTACTTATGATTTTCAAATAGTTTCAACTCATAACTATAACTTGAGCCACATATCCAAATCTATTGAATTTCCCACTTAACCTTATAGGATAATCCCACACCAGGAAACACACTCTATATTCCCCTATCAAAGTCCAAAACATACACATGTTCTATATGCGCCCCAAAAAACACAAGAAACCTGACTAACCCCTCACATGGATCACTGTGAAGGTCAAACATCACCAACACCCAAAACAAGAGTCATGTATAATAAACACAAATAGATCTCACTCTAATACATAAATATCAACCCTCAAACAACTCACTACTCATGACATATCTCTTACCCCCATCCCAAACACTCAATATCTAACACACTAAGAAACAATTTACTCTAGGTTCAACATTAAAGATACTTGCACATATACATCAACACTATGACCCAAAACCCACTCTAGGATCCCAAAGACAACATGAAAGGTTTCATCCCACAGGGTTCAACAAATAAATTTTAACAAAATACATTTAAAACCATAAGTTCATAACCTGATTAAAGGTATAACAAGAATCATCTCTTTAACCACACATAATAACACAACAAAGACTCAAGAATAAAAAACAGAGGTCTCAAACTAGGGAACTCTAACTAACCAAACCACCCATACACATGGTCTGATCACAACACTAGGGATACCCATTCTAGTTGTCCCTACAAGTTTAATCATTTCCCATTTTCCTTCTTACTTATACATTACAATTTAAAAAATACATGATTTACATTTCAAAAAAAAAATCCTATTTCGAAAACACAAGGATTTTCACTTTTTAAAATATTTTTATGAAATGAATATTTCAAAAATTACTACTTTTATCAAATTAATATTTTAATAAATCTTTCATTAACAACCATTTCAATGAAATATCAATAGGAATAAAATACAGGAAAAAATACACCACTAGGATATGAATACCAAGGAACTATCAATCATAGGAAACATATGGATGGACTATCAGTAATATGTGCTTTGCATGATACCTGAAACCACACATATTCTATTTCCATACCAGGACAATAGATATAACCTAATAAATCAAAAACATCACATCCTAGTGCACCACTCGAGGTGGAAGTATTAACAAACTATAAAATCACAATACAGAACATAAATTCCCTCCCCTGAAAACTTGGGGTTTCCCCCTTACATGGGGCTACAAGCACCTAGGAATGAGCTCATTACCATGATATGACAAGATAATAGTCTCCTATATACCATTCCAAAATATGAAGAACAAAGACTCCACCTCTAATAAAACTTTGTAACATCCCTGACCTAATAGGCTTTATATCTAGTCACCCGAGCCGGGTCACCACATGACCTCATGAATGACTACTTGTACACTAATGGTTTCTGAATACCAACACAATTCAATGAAGGTACAATGAAAATACTATAGCTAATTATCAGATTAAAACCATAGTATAAATAATATTAATAAATAAAAGAACATCCCATAACTGTAGATGGATAACATATGGTAAGAGACAATAAGTAACCCTGTAACACAAGCTATGAAAATATGATGGATAAATTACCTTCCAAGATATCATAAAATAAATGAATAAGGTACCAAGACCATAAAATAACCCTAAAATTTTCCCAAGTCCCCATCTGGTCCCAAAATCATATGATCCAACCAAACAACCCATGTATGAACCATACACTCGTCCCATGTTTTGAACCTATTCATGAAGATAAGTAGAATCTTATTAGGTACCCAAGTTCCATAGCAGCCCGAGTGGGGTGTGCATACAAATCATTAGGCAACCAATAGAAGTATCTAATTACAAATCCATTCAATTCAACCATGTATAAATGTATTCATGTAGAAACAAATATATAGGGAAAAAAATCTTGTTCACATTTAATTTCTTTAATCAAACCATTTTATCCTTTAAGTTCCTAGTGTCTACCTACCAAAAAAACTATCTCTGATCATTCTAATAGACTAAGATATAAAACATGGGGTCACACACTTTTAGTCACAAAGGGGAGTTCAATAATTAAACAATTTATCAACATACCTTATATCCTTGATCCAATAATCAAACAATTTCCACAAATTATGATAATAGAGCCTTAGTATGACATCCTCACCAAAATAATACATCATTGGATCTTAGATAATAAGTGAATTCCACCCCCAAAAAGGATCCTCTATCCCTAATTTAAGAGGATAGATCCTCATTCTGACATCCTAACTCAAGAAATACAATGGAGGGTCCCAGAGCCATAGTCTAGATTTACCCATGGGAGTAAAGCCTCAGTGCAATACCCCCACACATACCACTTATTCACATGGAAATTCTTCATAACCTTTTATAACGTTTTAACACATTACCTTTTCATTTACCAATATACTAATAGACCTTTAAAATCAAATCATGGAATAAAAAAATAATAAATTACTCATTTAAAATCATCTTGAATACACCCTTTAAAACATGTGTCTACCAATATGAAAAACTAAACCTTTACCCAAGGATTTTATTTCCATTTCCATCCATTAAAAATAATCATGAACACTTTTCATAAAACGGTTACCACACCACTATTTAAATTCATCAATTGAAATATATTGTGAACACCCCATTTTTAAATCACATTGAGGTCCACAACTCCTTCTAAAACATTTCCCACTTTTATACATCAAATTCTTCATTGAAAACCATTAATAGATCAAAATCTAAAAAAAATCTTCTAAACCATTTAAAAGTTCTCTTGGGAATTTCTCAAAATC
Source organism: Viscum album (assembly GCA_963277665.1). Taxonomy (NCBI): domain Eukaryota; kingdom Viridiplantae; phylum Streptophyta; class Magnoliopsida; order Santalales; family Viscaceae; genus Viscum; species Viscum album. Next base: position 182,363,063 of record OY728133.1, on the reverse strand, counting down.
AAACATACAATCAATTCAATTATCCATTTAACAATTCCCACACACCAATTTACTATTCACAACCCATTCAATTTAATAATTGCTATATCTCAACGTTTACTGACCCAGTTCACCATTTTCAAGGGTTTTTAATATCCCAAGGGTAACCCACTTTTCAGTCTCAAATCATCAATGGAACCAACAAGGTCTATGAAAGGTCTCACACTTTAATATAAGGCCCATTTTACTTTTCTTATCCAAGGACATTAAAAGGAATCACATAAGTGAATTATCAAAACTACATACACATATAAAACATCAAGACAATGAGAAGAAGATTTAAGACTAGCTACCTCATGTTTGTTGGTAACCACTCACTTTATCATATCCCTTGTTTCGAAGTCAAACAACACTTAAATCCCCAACATATAATTTGATGGAAAAGTGAGGTTTTAGGGATTTAGGAGGAGAATATCATTTATACAAGCCTAATTCTTGAAAATATAAGGACGAGTAGCCTTAGGACCAACTAGAGCTTTGATATGCTCCCAACGACACTACAAATGTCTTATAGGCAAGGGAGAATCATCACTTTGAAGTTTAGCAGGGTTTGGTTTTTTATCTAAGATAGCAGAGGTTGAATAGAGGTGAAATTGGAGTCATAAAACTAAAATCACAAGGAATAAAAATGGTAACCCCCCCCCCCATTTTAATATCCCACACAGTTTGGCCACACATTTGGAAAACCATGCACTAACCATGTGACTCCCTCTGTCTGAGAGGAACCTGGGTCGCACGGTCTCCTCAAGAACCCACATAGTTAGATAAACTGTGAAATATCCTTATATAATGGATCTATCCGAGCCACCATGATTTGGTTCCCCATATTTGCATAATTTTCCAACATTACAACATCCCTCTCCAAGGTTTTCAGTTCTGGAGCATGGTTTGTACTAACTGTTCACCAACCATTTATCCTGCACTAGATGACATATTTTCCTCCTCTTTCATTTACTGAACCCCCAAGAAATCCCCAAGGCCTCTCATATCCTTGAGAAACATTTAATTAACTATTTTAATTATGTTAAACCAAAATTTAAATAAGTATATACCTCCATGAATGGTCTACATCTTAAAATTAACATAAATAATAATGTAATAATGATATAAGATAATGCAAGAGAAGCATTTGACATGGGAAATTATTAAAAAGAATTGGTCATGGATGGTTATTTGTTATGAAATTCCTATTAAGTGACTCATTTATTTAGATAATGGATATTAAATGAACCATCTCTATATACGGTATGATATGCACACCATTAATTCCCAAGATCAATGAACTATATCTATAATTTATCTTTATTTAAACTCTATCAATTTCTCTCTTAAATCCTTCACCAAAAGTGTAAAATTAAATTAAATTATATCAAAGAAGACCCTTTTATAATTTTAGTGTAATTGTTTTGATTCTTATACATTATAGATAATAGAGGATGATTTGATACATTTTATAGACCATATAATTTCCCAAAATCATAAGAGAATGTTACTGGAAAACATTAAACCTAAAAGTGTTTCAAATTATATTAAATTTTATTTTATTATCATGAATGATATTATGTGGTTCATGTATTTATAAATATCCAATTTTTATTAATTATATATATATAAAAGATATAAAAAATGGTTCCCCAATTTTCATTGGTCTGGATATGTGAGAAATAATATATTTTGGAACTATGGTCTATCTTACATTTATAGAAAAAGTGTATTATGAAAAAATCTCAAAACATTTGGAAAAATAATGACCTATGACACCTATATATATATGTATTTTAAATTAAATTTATTTTCATAATGGATATAATTTTATATTGATAATATCTTATTGTAGGCATGTTTTCAAATCCATGATTTTATATAATCTATTTTCTATAATGTTTTTCCTTTTAAAATCTATTATATAAAGGTTTTTTTCTATGTTTTTTCATAATCTAGTATCTTATTTTGGGTATCCACGATTTTCAGTAAATTTTCAAATAAATTCATTTTATGAAAATATTTTAAAGGTAAACTCATTCAGATCAGTGTCTTTTTTTATTCAATAAACCTTCAACATACATTTTCTTTTATTTCATAAAGTTCATTTAGTAATGTTATTTTTTAGATATATTAACATCATTTGAGTTTCTAAGATTCCTATATTTATTTTTAAGAGAACAATATTTATTCTATAGCATAGAGAAATCTTCATTATATTCCTTATAAGATATATTTCTACATAAGTGATTTTTTTTTCATATTATATATTATTTTTGTGATCCATGAAAAAAATGTTAGCTTGTTGATATTATAGATCATTATCATTAGTCAAATTATGAAATCTAATGGAATATTCTGAAGCAATCTAATATATTTTATTGATATATTTCCCTTTTTAATTTATTTCAACTTATATTCAAGATTATTAATTTTATTTTTCTTTTCCCTATGTTTTGAAATTTTATTATATACTAATTATTTTTTACATTTATAACATTTAACAGTAGAAAATCCATTTCCTATTATTTTTATATTCCTGTTTATCATGAAGTTTTTATATAATTTTTATATATTATATTCATTTCATATAATTCATCTCATATACTTGAAGATAAATCCTCACTATATGTGGATATATAAACATATATTTTTCCTTATCTTTTTTTGTATCACTTTTCATGAAAATATCTCATCTCATTTTAACATCGTTAGTTTCTTTAATATCATTCTTGTTTTGAGCTTCAGACATCATTATTGTATTAACTACATTTTTCATTTCTATATACTTAACTAATTTGAATTATCTATGTTTTTATTGAAGTATTAATATGGTTCAACTTGTAAAAAGTATACAGAAAAAATTCTATATCAAAAATTGAAATATATATTGGATCATATTATATGATATTAATTGATATGTATTATGGATAATTTAAAATTTGAATTACTATAATGTATAAATTAAAAATCTAAAAGTATTATGAGAATTTTTGAATACATTGGATCTAGGATAATATTTAATTTAATAAATGTTGTTTATATAAGGAACTTAAAGCCTCTATATAACACAAACATTGAAAACACTTATCAGCTAAAGATATCTCTCTATATATTCTTTAATTTACAATGAGATGTGTTAGAAATCCTTTGAAAATAATAATATACGACTAAAGTGTTAATGATTCTATAGTTCATGAATAAATTGATATGAAAACAACCATCATCAAGTTCACTATTTATTAGAGATCTCATCAAGAAATGAGGTATGTTTTATAATTTATTATTCATTATTAGAACCCATTTGTGGTATTATGTCCACTATGATGAAGATTTAAAGTTTTTTATTTTTTTAGAAAAGTTTATTTTTTAATAATAACGTTATATCACTGAAAAAATATACATTACATCATTGATCACAATATTATTCAAATAACATAGAGAAATAAATACTGTTATATTGAGATATTGTAATTAGAAATATCAAATATATTTATTTGTAATATAACCTTTTGATTTTTTCGAAAGTACAGTATTATATCACTCACAAAAATATAACTACGTTACTAAAGGTGATACAATTGAATTTTTTATATATGTAGTTAGAGAATTATAGATATAACAATATGACCTTCAAATAAAATTTTTCATATAAATATACATGATATATTATCAATGATATAAAATATCATTTAGGATAGTTTATATTATATATACAAACCTGATATCCTAGATAGCGATATAAGATATCAATTTTAGTAATATAGTGTTAAAAAATTAATTTTTTTTAAAACCATCATCAACAAGGACCCTTATAACCAATACTAAATCTGTACAACTTAATATGATATCAAAATTATCTTGAAAATGGAATCTTTATCTACATTTTATTTATCTTATTTTAAATATTTTAATTGTTAATTTATTTATTTATTTACATGTTTTAAATATTCTTTATTATAAAAGTATTTATATTATAAATATTTTTATACTTAAGTATAAATTATTTCATATAAATTTTATACTTATATTTTATGGAGTTTAATTCTAGGTTTTTAAGAATTTTGGTTAAAAACAAGGTGACTGAATGAACCCTAAGAAGATAGAGATGTGAACTTAAGTTTTTTTAATTAAAAATTTTACATGATCGTGTTTTCCAATTATTCTAATCAATTTACTTAATTGGAAGGAATTATATTCATTCCATATTCACTAAAATTAGCTTACAATGTATATGAAAAAATTAGTTAAAAAGGATAAATAAAAAAGAGATTTTCTTATTTAAATCACACTATATTATTCCCAATGAGAACACTTTACTGATGCATCAATGTGAAAACATAAATAATACCCATGTTCAGTGGATATATGTTTATTCAGGTCAATCCATTCTTTAGTGAAACACATTTAGAATGTTTAGGGATTAATCATTACTCACATAAGGGCCACTCCCTCTTTTGATGCTAGACCCGCTAATTTGAAGAAGGATTTGTTATTTTATATACATGAGGGTCTCTTTAATAGTTTATAGATATGCAGATCTCTTAAATATTAATATTGATAAAATACATACCTTACATCATTGAATCTAGATATAATGCTATGGTGATATCCATTTCAATGTGCTTCAACTTCATTAAATCCATATGAGAATCATTATTCAATAATGAATTATATATATGTACTCCACTATAAATTCTAGAGGAGAATGACATATTGATGTGATAGTTTATTATTTTTTGTCCAAATAAATAACACACCAACGAATAACCTCTTCTATATGAAAATTATTAAAAACAGAATAATATCATTGCATTATTTTTCTTCAATAACTAGAAATAGAGATAGTAATCAATCTTATTCATCTTATTTAAACCATATATAATATTAAATTTCTTCTTCCTAACAATCAAGATATTATAATCATGTTATTTCTCCTTGAACTTTATATATCATTACAAATATCACTCTTTTATTTTTTAGTGTCATGAAAACTGGACTTCTCTTCTTATTTTTATAGATATCTTAGTGTCAAACAATCTATCTTACCCCCACCTCTCTTCATATAATATATGTTAATGTTTTTCTACTCTTTATCTTATCTATAACAACTAATAGTAGTTTATATAAGAACCTTATAGTTAAAATCCATTAATTTATAGGATTGGATCAGTCCTCACATATATAAATCTCCACGATTGATCCCAATGACCTAAACATTTAGTGAGGTTAAAAACATTCCACTGAATGTCAATTTTATCTCCAAAAAATTCCTTAACATCATTCATTATTAAAATTAAAAAATCCATATAAATGTTTCTAGAAATAAATTCACCAAATCATAGACTCTAAATGAAATTCTCATTTTGGAACTATCTTATCAACTTATTTGTTCTATATAGAATATTCTCTCTACATTTTCCATTTTTTCTATTTAAAACATTAAAAAACCATATTGTGTTCCCCTATGGTGTGTCACAATTTAGATAATGAAACAACCAATTTCTAGGTGAAATTCTAATTATAATTACTTATTTCATTCATAGATTCCATATTTTAGTTTATCTCTATAAGTCCTAAAAGTACAAATAGATATAACTATGGTATAGAGACTCCATTCATTATATTTTGAAAAATATTACATATTGAACATAATAGTTTTTTTTTTGAAAAATGGATATTTTTGTCCACCAATTTTCATACAAAAAAACATCGACTTAACACAACTTTCAAAATTCCAAACATAATGTCATCTATCTATTTTAATTAAATAAAACCATCCATGATCAACACATCAAAAAATGAGTTTTATACCTTAATCATTGTCCATAGTCTTTGCATTATCTTGAAAAATTCCTTCATCCCTGACATAATGATCATTCTATTTCAGATAGAAATTCCAATAGATTTTAATAGCCACTAAAATACCCATTAATACTTCATGTTCTCTATTTCCATCACTACTATGGAATATGAAACTATATAACACCATTGGAAAAGTATTCTCCATACATATTCTTCTATCCTTCTCCAGATAAATCAACAAAACTCATACACATTCTAACTCTATAATACCCCATAATTAACAATGTAAATCTCCCCTACTATCCTTAAAATCTATATATATCATCACACACATCATCATATATACTAAATATATAAAACTATCGAGGTTTCTCTTTGAATATTTTCATAAGTTATTCCATGTGTAATTCCTCTCCAAATGTTTCATTCATATCCTTATAACAACATATATGAGAAGGAAATAAATACTTTACTAAATATTGTTCTAGAGTATGGTAAACTCCACCAACAACCTTCCTTCATTCTATAAAGTTTCATATTTTTATATCAACTAATCCAATCAACATTAATTAACAAAATATATAAGTCACAACCTATGTTTGAAACAATCTCCCTAATTTTTTTCAATTATACTATATATACACATCCATAATATCACAACAAAAAATACAATTAAATGTATGGAATTATGGTGTACTCTTTCTTCAACTTTATGTTAAAATAAAAGGGGTCTCTTTAACAGATATAACTCCACATTCTCTATATTTTATTTTATGTGTTACCCCATTATTATTGAAATTCATAGGGGTATCTTTATCAACTATATTGTCCTTATTTAAATTCACTTAATTCAATTGATTTTGAATAAATCTTCTTTATTAGAACCAAAAATTTCAATAAATTTTCCACCAATTGAAATTCAAGCACTAGGATCTATCAAACACCTTTATCTTCAAATATTTTTGGATCTTTTATCTACATTATTATATTTTTTAGATACCAATTTTTGAGAAATGATACTATATTTTCAATTTCATGATCTAAATGACATTCACCTATTATTTAATTTTCTAAAATATTTAAACGAGTAAATTTATCACTTGTAAATGAGTCTTATTTAAATTCTTTAATCCCGCTATGTCAAAACTTAGTATAATAAAATTGACTCAATGTTAATAAAATCAAATTTATACATGTCACTCATTTATATATAAAAACTATAAAAATTGATCATTTTATTCCTTAAACCTTTATATCCCTATATTCTCAATTACATTTTCACAGTATCATAAGAGAATAATACAATATAATATATATTGCATGAGTAATATTATATATTTAATAAATCGATACTACTTGTTATGATAAAATAAAGACACCACATGACATCCAATTTCATACTTCCATCATCTTCTTTCAAAATAATTTAAATTACCTTTGAATCTCTATCACATGTCCTTATTGAGTTCATTGGGCTCTAAAACCACTTTTTTATGAAAAAATTTCATCATGAATGTCTCCTTTTTTAGTATCTTTAAGAGTCATGAAACATAATTAGATTATGTAACTTTGTTAGATGAAAAATAGATAAAACATGAACTCCTTTTACTTTGTTTCTTCTATACTCTAGATATTTCATACTTTATATAGAGTCAAATACCACTGGATAGAGCCCAGTAACACCTTTTTATTATCATGTTTGACTTGATAACATTTTAATACTTAGATAGGTATTTTAAGAAAATATTTTTTTTTCAACCATGATACTAATTAATATTATATGTTTATAAATTTACCAATAGAATTTTACTAACCCCACTTATTTTTTTGATAGGTATTTGAAATCACATATACATTATTTAACAACATTTATTCATGTATTTATTTTTATAACATACACACCTTGGATTATATATCCTACTTGAATCTATATCACTTATAAAAAATTCCTAAAAAAAATTAATAACATGTGAAGAGGGGTACTTCTTGATCATCCTAAAGTATAGGATTGTGACTGGTATTAGTTATCCAACCCTTTTCTTCTAAATTTATTTTGACCCTCATTAGTTCTTATTCTTATAATACCACTAGTAATAAAATTATTTTATATATTTTCTTTTTAATCCTCCATTTTACTTAGCTTGAACTTCACTTACATTTTAAAACTAGTCCCACATGTGCATATTTATTCCTTTGATGATTTATCATTGTATCCTTCTCCACAATTCCTCATCAATTAGAGTGAATTTTACACTCGTCTTCTCCAACTTAATTATGGCATAATTTTTTAAAGCACTTAAACATGATTCTTTCATGTTGTTTAATTTCCATAAGAGTCATTTTAGACTCATTTATTCGTAAGGAATATTTATTTACATGTCCATAATCAGTATATGAAATAAAAACTGCTTCTTTATTCATGTTCCAAATAATATTTCATTCTCTCCATGAAGGATTCTCTGAATAATCCTTTATTGGTGTTTGAGAAACTGTTGTCTACATTATATTATCTTTTTCTTTCAAATTGGAGAATATTTTTTACAACATAAAAATAATTCTTATTTTTGAACTTACCTCCCCCTTGATATAGGAATTGGGGATTTCCTCCATACATTAGTTTCACTTTTCTTACTAAATGTAGTCACTATATTAAAAAAACTAACACTCCTCTGGTTAAATTCATTCAAAATGTATCACTTCCTTAGTTGAGATATTATAGTAACATTCATTAAACCATTTATATCTTGAGGTTCTGGACAGAAGCCCATAGTATATCCCAAGATTACTTAATAGTAGCACAATTTGGGGAGCCTCAGACCTGTACACCTAGAAATCATATTTCAGGGATACTCATAAAACAATTCATCACATGGTAGGCTTGGCCTAGCCAAACATGTATCTTCTTGGTCTTGGGATAATAATCACACACAACCTTAGGATTGGGATAAAACCTCTTATGCATTGGTTTTCCTTGGGATAAATACTCTCATGTAACCTTTAGCTTAGGATAAATCCTCACATGTACTATTTGTATTGGGATTAGTCCTTCCATGTACCCAATTAAAATCATGATACATAAACATAATACAATTAAGTAGAGGGATATATCAGTCCCAAAATAATATCATCCATTCATATGCGTACAATATAAAATAAATCAAGATTATTTCAAAAATAAACTAACAAAATAAAAATCTAAATCACAGTATTTCAAGGTGGCGTCACCAAAATTTATGTCAAGAATATAATAGTTGATACCCAAAATTCAGTCACCCCAAAAGATTATTTCATATGAAAATATAAAAGGATATTCATTAAAAATAATTTCCACAAAAATATTTATTTAGAGATAGAGTAAAATAATGGTGAAATCATGATAGAGTTTTGAAAAAAATTGATTTACCTTTAATGTAAAATAAAACGTTATGGTAACCTTGAAAATTAATTTTTTTATAGGAGTGGAGTGAATTTTTTTTTTAAAAAAATTTCTTCTAAAAAGAAATTATAAATAATATATCCTTAAAAAGGAATTAATGTTTTAAAAATTATAAAGTGAAAATATTTTGTAAAATTTTACTTGTAAAAATAATATTCAGTAATTGATATCTGAAAAACAAAAAGGATTTTAAAGGAAATGTGGTATAAAACATAAAACATTTGAAAGAAAGGAAAAACATTGAAATAATATGAAATATATTTGTTTAAAACCCATTACATAAAAATAGTAATAAATAAAACTTTTTAAAATTGTATAAATAAAATAAAATATACAGGTCAATTATATAGAAAAATAATTGGTTTCTAATTATAAATGAGAACATTTGTGGGAAGGAAAATATGGTCCTATAAGAGATCTATTGGAAAGAATGTTGGTATTAATAGTAACATCAAAATTTTATTCGAGAAGGTATTTCATCATAGAAGAATATAATGATAAAGAAATGTAACTAACCTAGATAAAATATAAATTAATATTGGAAAAATAAAATTTAAATATAAAATGAGGCATATAAGATTATAAATATGTATAAAAATTTTGATTTAGGGAGAATGAATTTGGGTTGGGAAATATGTTGCGACACAAAGTAATAGTTCAAACAAAATTATATAAAATATATCATTTAAAATGAAACATTAAATTCCACGAATAGTGATATGATAATGATATAAAATGTTTAATGGGTAGTAGATATACCCTTATAAACAAAACATGTTGTATAATAATAAATATTTCCAAAGAAGTTAAATTTGAGAGAAGAAACCATTATTTGGAATTATCACTTAGTTGATCGTACTATGACATATGGCATGAAAAACATATCCATCTTAATAACCTATATCATAACTTTATTAATGTATATAATATTTTATAAACATCATTTAAAATTATTTCCTATATATATATATTGATTTTTTATTATCTATTTTCTATATTGAGTGTGAGTAATCTTGACTATTTTAAACTAGTTTTATAATAATAGCGTTGCTCTTTATTATTATACCTATTTTTTATCATTAAGAGATAAAAATTACTTTAATTGAAATTTCATGAAATTTTAAATTTTTTAGTTTTATTCTGTGAATGTTTTAGTAATGGTTCTTATAGATGAAATTGGTGAAAACATGTTTTAATTATCTTTAACAAATAAATGATGATATAATTATCAATGAGTTTAATACTTGTGTTACCATTAATGTTCCAAAATAAAATATTTATTTATTTTTTATATCATATATCATAAATAATTGAGTTCTCATAGTCACATGATATTTTTTTTCATTTTTCAAGTGAGTGGTTAGAGTGACCCAAACATTAACATACCATAATTAATGGATGATTATGATTATGAAGGTGATTTATTTTGAGATAATATAATTATTTAAGAATAATAATAATAATATTTAGATAAGTTTAAATCGGTTAATCATAATAGAATATTTTTTTATAAAATAAGAGTGAAACTATATGAAAAACTAGATATGTTACTTCATAGAGGCTGTATTTTTCACAACACACAGTTAATATCTTCATCTCTCAGATAATGAGAGTGAAAAGGTGTATTATAATTTTTATCATCATTATAAAAGTTATATTATATATTTTATTCCAAAATATTATTTTTATAAAAAAAATGGAGGTTTTCCTGAAAACATTGAAGTCATCTCTTCGTAGAGGTAGTAGTCCGTAAAATGCACAAATGATAGTTTTGTCTTTATTAATAGAATATGAGACATGTGGTAAAAAGTTATTCCATTATAATAATAAAAATCAGTATAAAAAATAATTATGTTATTATATAATAATTATAAAATTATATTTGTAATGTAATAAAATAAATAAATAATATTTAGGAAAATTAAGTACTCACGTTTAGAAATTAGGCTTTCTTTTAAAAGAGTCCTTGGAAATGGAGGTATTAATAAAATTTTTATTTAAAAGGGATCAATAAAAAGGGTTAGGTTCATAAAGTAATGATAATGTTAATAGTTTTAGGTGGAAACAGAATTATTTTAATGGTTATGAAGGTATGATGAGAGACCCCTTTTATGAGTGTTGAGATATGATTTTTTTAAATATTTCGACATAATATAAAAAGAGCACATGTTTCACATGAAATTTGGAACCAGAAAAGGTAAATAATTGATTATAAGATGATATAAAGACAGTAATATATCTAGAAATAAATTATAATCATGTTTTAGACATGTTTCAAGCCCTTTACCCCTTGATGTTTCACTTCGATAATTCTAGATTTTCCATGGCTACTAGTTTTTACCTAAGTAATTTAATATTAATTCATAAAAGTAAAAATAATTTTAATAAATAATTTAGAACTAATTATTAAAAAAATTAAATACATTTCATTATATAAAATTTATAGGTATAAAAAAATAATTTTAACATTTGCGCATGTGACACGTAAAACCCCATTTTTTAAAAAAGTGTATTATTAAGATAAAAATATATGTATAGGAAAAAATTAACAATGTATTATATTATAATTCTAAAAATTTGTTTATTACAAAAAAATTAAGATTTATGTGTGTTTTAAAAAAACGAAAAATAAAATTTTCAAGAATATTTTTTTAACTAAATGAAAATAACAAAAGGAGTTTTAATTGGAAAATATTTCTTAAGACGCAAAAATTTTGATCATAGGTTTACTAAATTCAGAAAAATATTTTTAAAATTAATAAAACTACTTCTTAAATAAATATTTGACCAATTAAAAGGTTTTATATAAATCTATTTCTTTCTTATAATATAATAGCCTTGGTAAAATAGTAATTTCATTATTCACAAAAAAATCAATTATTTCAGAAAAATCTCAACAAACATAAGCTAATATTAATAAATAGAATTAATAATAAATTTAATTTTATAAAATTAAAATTACAAAATATATTTGTTTATATTTTTAATGAATATATAAAGAAAAGTGATTTTATTGAAAACTGAAGAAAATGTTATTGAACTATTATGCATGCCTATAAATATTTTTGTTCAACTTGGATCACTCTTAGTTAAAACTAGGTTTATTTATGTTTGGAAATATTATATTTATTAACATATTAACCCAATGTATTTATGAAATAAATCCTTAATAATTATTTTGAAATAGAATGTGTATTAACCAAAGAATATCCCCTAAGAGTGCCAAAATTGGTGTGCATTTAAGGCTCTATTTCATGCACATGTGATTATTGATTTAATACCCAAAACTCCATTATTATGATTATTACCCTTTGGTATATCTGTTCTGGATCCTACATCTACTTTTAGTATCAATAAGGGGATTTTATTTCTTGGAGAGCCACCCAATCTATACAATAAAAAAACAACAGGATGTTATCATATAGTTATACATATTCCTAGGGTTTTCTCTAAAGATATCTTATACTAGTCCCTATATAATAGAAAATATTAAATATAACCAAATTAATTCTTTATCTATAACTTAGAAACTATGATCAACCTTATCCAATCAACTGTTAATGAACATTACAACATTTAATTTATCTTCTGCTAAAAACATCATAACATTTAAAGTTATCAAGACCCTCCTTTTATACTAACTAAACATACATAGACCAACACTCCCATATATGGTTATAATAAAAACATACTTTACACATTAGATTTTAAACACATTCTAAATTATAAGATCTTTAAAAAATAATTTAACATTTATATTCCAAGGACCTTTTAGGTTAATATTTTTAGAGAATCAGGTAAATGATTAAAGTCATAGAACCCATTATATCATCCCAAATACATGACCATCAATTTACATTAACTAAAGAAAATATTTCATTACAATAAATTCACAATATATTTTAATGTTTATTGTTTTAGAGAATTAAGAAAAAATAAATAATAAATCCATGTTATTTATATAAAATATAAAATTTTCCCATTATATTAAAAACTAATTAATCTATAATTATTATTAAACTTCTCCCAAAATTCTATATATAAGAAATTATTCAATATATTTAATACTTTTTCTATATTCATAACTTGGGGAAATGGAAACAAAATAAAGGGGTTAGTTCAGATGCTCAATAATGGTATCTATAATTGATAACAATCAATGATCATAATTGATCATAATATAGGAATATGGGTATACTCAATGTATATAAGAATGTTATACCCAACAATTAATATATCATAAATTATTTCATAATAAAATAATAACTCTTGAAAATTCCACATATAATAGAAACAAAGAGTACTTGAGAATTGTGGAACATCCATATTCATATAAATCAGAAAAAGTTTCACAAGGTATCATAACCTACTTTACATAGTGGATCAGTCTTCACTCATCTTTTTCCCTAGGTGTATTAGGAATCACTCACCTATTTCCCATAGTGAATCATACTTCACTCAAATATTTCCCATAGAGGACCATGCATCACAATATGTTTCCCATTTTGGATCAATAATGACAACTATTTTCACAATTATCTCATGAGATATAAAGTTTTACTTAATAAATTAGAGGGATATATGGGGGACACATTTTAATAAAATTTTAACTATACACATGTGTGCCATAATAAAAACTTTGACCATCAAATCATGAAAAACTATTAATAAGAATGATTTTCATAAAACTTTACATAGATAATCATTCAGTTTTTATATCTTAAATAACATGTGTAAAGAATATGGTATACATATCCTTTTCATAAGGATTAATAATAAGGAAATAATTCATAATTATATCTATAATATTAATATGATAAATCCCTAGAAAATAAATGAGTATACAATGATATCAACTTTATAGTTAAATAAATTCAATAACAATATTAGTTAATATGGTATTTACACTTTATAGATAAAGGTTATATATTTAATACAATATTTTTTCACAATAAATCTATGTATATTATCTAGGTGAACACCCTTTAATATAAAGAATAAACATTAGGGGATTCACTAAGGAAAATAATTGGAATAAAAATTATGGTAATACACTAAAAATGATTATGGATGAAAAAGGTAGAGATATTTAACTTATCCAAAATATTAGGAAATTGAATAAACCATAACATGAAATAAATAAGAAGGTTACATTTCAAAAACATCATTGATCAAGAATAAGATATTTCAATGGATAATGAATTAGATAAAAAATACTTTTATGTACTTTTGACAAATTTAATACAAAAAAATAAACATCCTTGATATTTTGAAATAATTTTGAAATAGATATTTTTTTAAACTGGTTGGAAAAATAGGTTTTTTATAAATAATTATAATATAAAGATAAATTTTCAAATAAAATAAAAAATGTGACATAAATATGTGTTCCCAAGTAAAATGATAAAAATATAATTTTCAATATATTCATAAAATAATTAAGTTATGGATAAATTTCACAAGTTATTTTTAATATTTTCTAGTGGAAACTTTGGAAGATCATTTACCTTTGAAAAATAAACTTCAATAAATGATTTTTTGAAAAATCATAATGATTATCAAAAGAAATATGGGGTGTAAAAAATTTGAAAAATCCCTTATTTAAAAACCAACATCATGAAAAATATATTATATTTTCATTTTTAAAATAGAAAAAGAGAATAATTATTATCATACGAAATAATATATTTTAACTCTAAAAAAATAGGGGAGTATAGTATTAGAAATGAAAATATATACTTTAAACAAATATCCAATTATGATATGAAGTTTCGTTCTTGATAACATTTCAATTTTTGGTGAAATAACAATCAAGATAGAAGATTTAAGTCAAAAAACTATTTATGACCATAAAGATAAAAGATAACATTATAAAATTTATGAATTCAATTTATGAAGATAATAGTAGTGGTATAAGATCAAAAGAAACCATAATATTCAAAGAAAGAGATTTTAGATACCAATTTACCTTCTGGACAATATAGTTCATGAAGTAAGAAAATTTTGAAAAGGGGTTTATATTAAAAAATGTAAATCCCAATAAGTAAAAAGAAAAAAACACATAATAAAATCATAGGAAATAATTTACCCACTTATATTGAATATGTTTAAGAAGAAAAATTATAACTCAGTGGGTGAGAATTGTGTTAAAAAACCCCTTATAACTTGAAGAGAATTTTAAAAAATAAAAATAAAATTGTGATATTTAAACTGAACATTAATTAATATAATTAAAATTTATTTTAGGATACAATAATTATATTATGCATCATATGAACCATGTAACTAAAATTAGATGCATAATACAAAACATGTCTCAAAGAGTGTAATTTGAGATGAAAACCCCCACCTTGATCTTGATTCATTCTGCACTTTAACAAAAAATATTGACTAAATAAATTATTTTTATTAATTAAATAATGAATAAAATTATTCATTACTTTAACCATTTATACTACCCATTTATAATAATTCCACACCCACACACACAAACACACATATATATATACATTCATTTATTTTTACTTATTTCCCCACATCAGGTCTTTATAATTTTAATGGTTTCTGCTACTTTCATAGGAGTAGTTTTGATATATATTCCTCTTCCAAAGATTATATTTACAAAATAATTAATTTTAAATTATGGTATTGTTATAATGATCTAGGAATTTTAAATTTCCTTTAATTATTTCTTTATTCTTTTCCCTATTTGATAAAATCAATAATAATCATATTTTAGTGTTTTTTAAGCTGTGAAGGATTTTTTCTTAGTTAATGAATTAAATATTGATATAACACTTCCAAAACAAATAAAAATTGTTTACTTATGTATTTTTATCATATTAAAACATTAATTATATTTTTATAATAATTCATGATATAATTTCATTGCATTCTTAAAGTAGGTGTTCCAATTGACCCAAACATGAACATACCATGATTAATGGATGATTACGATGTGATTAAGTTGAAATATAATTAAAAAACTTCAATAATTAAATTATTTTGTGTTTATTAGAATTATATATGAAAATTATAAAAATTAGGGGAATAATTAGTGGACACAGAAAAATTATGTAGTATGAATAAATTATATTTCCTCTTAGTTTTCTTGTTTGAGACAGTTAATTTTCTTATAATTGTTTATCATTCATATTATTAATAGTTTGTAAAAAATTTATTAACAAAAACTTATTAATGTAATAAAAATAATATTTTTCCGTTAAACTCATTATTATATCCATCTATAAAAGGTGGTATTGAAAAATAATCTCGATTATTCAGGGATGTGGTAATCCCCACATACACACATCTTAAATTTTCATTTTTATTAATAGAAAATGTAAATGTGGTCAATGATTATAAAATAATTATAATAAAGTTTTATAAAACTATTTATATATATTTTATCATTTTAAGACAATGAAATGAAGTTTTAAAAATAAGGACTTCACAAAAATAATTAGCAATGGGAAAGAGTGGTTAAGAACTTATACCTCACATGGATTAAATAATTTTCAAAGGGGTTAATACTTGAAGTGATGGCTATCTGAGAATAAAAAAACTATTTAACGTGGATAAGAATTTTTAGGAGTGGTTTGGTTAGATTTTGGACTGAAATTTTGGGGTTTTTGTTTATGGGGAAGTGGGGAGAGTAGAGCCTCATTTATATGTGAAAAAGAGATGATATTTGTGTTAATACCCTAAAAATATTAATAATGGGAAGGAAATATCAAGGAATGTGGCTCCAATATTGGTAAATAATTCAATTTAGAAGATTTAAGTTTTATCTAGGCCTCATCCACCCAATAATATATATGTTTTAATCATGTTTTCAACTCATCACAATTATATTTTTCACTTTGACCATTTTAGATTTTCCTATGGAAAGTAGTTTTTAATATTGATAACTTATCCTTTACGCATAAAAATAAAATGGACCTTATTACATAATTTAGGCCATATAATTCCAAATTTAAAATCCATTTTATTGGATTCAATTTCTAAAATTGAAAAAAATTAATATTAAAATACTAATTGTGTAATGTTTTACAAATATTTTTTTATAAAAATATCAAAAATGTTCAAAATTTTTTATTATAGGTTTATAAAAAAATAAGTTTTTTTTAATTTTATTATTTCACTTATAAAATAAATATATTTTTCAACCAAATTTTCTTCATAAATTTACAAATCATACTTATGTACTAATAATTATATAAAAGGAAAGGTATTTTTGAAAATGGTATATTGCACGATTCAACTTACAATCAATCTTTCTAGAAAAATAAAAAAAAGTATTGTAATATAATAATAAAAATTTCAATCAAAAAAATATTTTTTTTCGAATTAAAATTCCAAAACTTATGAATTATCTTTTATATGAAAATACATAATATGAACGAAAACTGTTTTTATTTAAAAAAGGACCCTTTTTTAACTTTAAGTGTATTTAATCTTATTTTATATAATTTTATAAATAAATTAATATTTATATATTATTCTATAAATATAAATTATAACTATTATAAGAAACCTTTAAATATGATAAATTTAATTTATTTAGATAATATACAATACCTCTTTTTTGAATTTTTTTCCCTGAAAGGGATCCTTTTTAAAATATTAATCAAAGAGAATAATAACTTATAATTATTTTGATTGATTTTTACCCTTTTATATAATCATGGTTATATTATTAATGTAATTATAATATGTTGTGGTTTCTTTTATTT
Source organism: Viscum album (assembly GCA_963277665.1). Classification (NCBI taxonomy): domain Eukaryota; kingdom Viridiplantae; phylum Streptophyta; class Magnoliopsida; order Santalales; family Viscaceae; genus Viscum; species Viscum album. The sequence continues at coordinate 182,345,066 of OY728133.1, read as the reverse complement.
AGGTGTTTCATTAGTTCAGTGTTGTGTGTGACACAAGTTATTGAGGATAATTTTAATTTAAAGGGTCCAAAATATTGGGTTGTAACTTTCCACCCCATTAAACAAAACGATTCTTCTCAATTTTAATTATTACTCACCGATGAAAGTAGGCAAGGGTAATCTTAAAATATACATTATTCATGTTATAAATTACAATATAATATGTACTTTACTCTCCTAGGTTGTACCATGTTACTTATCTTTCCTAAAACAGCACTGATTATTCATACAATCATTTATCTAAGTATGTTTATACCCTAATAATATTTTATCGATGACATAATTCTCCACTAACCATTTGAATCTCTAAGACATTAAATCAAAGTTAAATCATATATCCCATCAAGAATTAACTTTTATCTTCAACTGGTACCTTATAAAGTGACACCCTAGTCTATATATATTTTAATCTTAAAATAAGATAAACTTCTCAAAAAAATATCATGGATCACTTTTTCATTAAATAAATAATCAATTCTAAGGATATAAATACTATTAAACTCAATTTTTTTTAAAATAAATTAAGACTTTATTACCTAAACATCATGAATATGTTAAAATTAAGATTTATTTATAACTCAATCATGTGTTTTAAAATAGTTATCAGAAAATATAACCTTTTTCATGAAATCCCTCTTCAAGGTTGTTGATACCATTTAATGTATGCTTCCATACATTTAAATAAAAACAACTAAAGAATAGTCCTTATATGTTTCACATAATCCAAATTAATTTTAGAATGTACCAGAATATCATTGATAGATATAAATAACTAATTAAAATAGATTAGACTATCAAGATTTAATTTATTTTAAGATATCAACATCACTACCTTAGGTAAGACAAGGAAACTCAAATTTTATCTACATTAACAAGAATATAATAATATTATCAACCATTAAAGTATTTTCACTTATTCAATTATAATACATAGTGTTTTAATGATACATTACTTTTTCTACTTTATTTATTTTGATCATTGTTCAACCAAATACTAAAACCCAAAATGAGTGTCAATAAAATCAGTGTAAATGATAATATTAATACAAAAATCATTCATAATGTTTATTCTCTAATGATAAATACTATGATAATTTCAGTTCAATATAATTCTCTTTATGATTTTTTATCTTTTATTTTTTAACCTATTCCATTAAATTTATTAAGAAATAAATCCTTCGTAATGTTTCATGAAGAGAATACGATTGACCAAAGAATATCCCCCCAGGAGTTCCAAAACAAGTGTACAATTAAGCCTATTTGTCATGAACATTTCATGATTGAGCTAATACCTAATATATCATTTTAAAATTTTTCAACCCAAGATATATATGTTTTAGGATCTGAATCCACTTATAGTATCCATATTGGGATTCAATTTCTAGGAAAACCCTACAATATACACTTTAAAAAAATCTTAGGATATTATTGTATACTTAAACATATCCCTTAGACTTATCCCTAATATTTTAACTTAATTTTTCTTATACTAATCCCTAGAGTATTACTTTTTTCCATCATAAAGGTTTATTTATAAATTTGAAATTATAATCAACTATAACTTATCATATTTTGATGAAATCTCTAACTCCCAATTTATCATAAACCGATATCATCCTAAAATCATAATTTATCTAAAATATACCTTTTTAGAAACTATAACAATGCATATATGTGATTATCAATTTACATGAAATAAATAAAATATTTGATTACCATACATTCCAATAAATTTTTTTGTTTTTTTTTAATTTTAGATAATTAGGACAAAACATTAACTAACAATTCCTATGTTCTTTATATCAATTTAAATTTTCCCCATTATATTTAAAAATACATAAAACATAATTATTTTTCAACATATCCTATTAATTATCTATAAAAGAAACTCTTATATATATTTCATACTTTTTCTATATTCATAACATGGGGAAATTGAAGCTTAATAAAGGGGTGAGATCATATGCTCAGTAAGGGTAAATACAGGTGATAACAATCAATGATAATAAGATAAACATATAGGTATAATCAAGATACACAGGAAATTTATACCCAGTAAATCATAGATCATAAATTTGGAAATAACATAATAATTCAGCATAAAAATATTACACATCATAGAAACAAGTTGTTCTTTAGAATTTTGGCATATATATTGTCATATAAATCATAACATAGTTGATCATGTATCAAAACCCATTTCCCTTAGTGGATTAGGCTTCAGTCACATGATTTTATTTGTGGATTAGGATTCACTCACATATTTCCCATATTGGATCAAGATTCAATCACTTATTTCCCATAGATGATCATGTAAGATAACCTGTTTCTCATTTTGGATCAAGAATCACTACTCATTTCAACATTATGTCATGAGATTGAAATATTTAACCTTTTCATTAGAGGGATATATAGGTTCTACCCCTCAATTAAATATTAACCATACACATGTGTTTTATAATAAAACATATTACCATCACATCATTAAATCCCAAGAATAAGAATTGGTTTTATAAAAAATTCTAATGAAAATGATTTACATTTTATAGAATAAAGAACATGTGGAATAAAAAATAATTTTATATACTATTCATATGGATTCACATAATCATAACATGATAAAGCCATGGAAAATAAATGGTTATCCAATGAAATAAAATAAAATTCATGGTTAATACCATTCAATAAAGAAAATAAATTAAACGATCTTTACACTATATTGATTAATGTTATGAGGATAAGTAAAAAATTTACCCTAATGATGACATATATGTGAACAAAATTTAATCAATGGAATAAAAAATAGGGCATTCATAAAGGAAAGGTATTGGAAGAAAAATTATGGTTACACATCGAAAATGATTAGGAAAGGAAAAGACAGTGATGGATTATTAATCCAAGAGATAAGGACATTAAATTATCTATCTAGATAAATAAGGTGTATTATTACAGTTTTAAAACAACATTTATCAATCATAAGATATTTCAATGGAAAATTAATTATATGGTAAAAAAATTTATAGAGTTTAGGAAGAATCACTTTGGAAATAATAAATATCATTAATATTTTGAAATCTTTTTAAATGTATTATTTTGTTAATCTTGGATAATAATAGTTTTCTTTTATAAAACCTGAATATGTAGATATAATGTTTCAAATAAATTAACAAAGGTGGTGGAAAGTTTCATTTCCAAAAAAAAAATTAAGAATATCATTTTAAACATATTTTTAAAATCAAAATTTTATAGGCCATCATCAAAATTTATTTAAAAAAAAGGTAAAGTTATAAATTAGGAATACATTTACCTTTGTAAGATAAATTTCAATACATAATTCCTTTAAAAATCATAAATATTAACAAACAAAATGTTTAGTGGAAAATATTTTAATAAACCATTGATTGAAAAATCACATCATAAAAAGTGTATTAAATTTTAATTTTTTAAAATGGGAAAATAGAATTATTAAAATCATTGAGAATAATCCAAATTAGATTTAATAAAAGATTGTAGAACATATGTGGTATGGAAAATATGGAAATGAAACAAAGATCTAATAATGTAATGGTGGTTTATTCTTGACAAAGTTATACATTTAGTGAAAGAAACATCTAGTAGGAAGATTTGAATAAAAAGTGGAACTATACACCAAAAGATAAAATATAACATCATATGAAATGGGAAATAAATTAATATATAGTATATTTAGGTTTAAATTCAAAAGAAAACTATAACTCAAAGTAAGATATTTTATTTTCTAAAGTCCCTTGTGGACAAAAAAGTTCATGAAGTAATAAACATTTGAAAAGGGGCTTATGTGGAAATAATTTATATCCCTAGAAGTCAATAGATTCATATGGAAGAATTTATTCACTTATATAGAATATTTTTAAAAATACTAATCATATCTCAATGAAAGAGAATTGTGTTAATAAAAAACCATTCAACATGAGGATTATCTAAATAAAAACCTCTTGAAAGAGATATATCTAAATAGAAATTAAATGTCAAATATTAGAATTTATTTAGTTATATAATAACTCAGTTAGGAAGAATATACACTATATAAATTAAGTAAGTTGCATAATACAAAACATTACTCAAAGAGAGGCACTTAGGACACAAAACTATAACCTTGGTCTGGATTCATTCTACACTTTTACAAGAAATACTAAATAATAAAATAAAATTTATTTATTACTTACAAAGGAAACATATTCATAATTATAACCACTTATACTCCTAATTTACAATCAACCAATACACACACATATATTAGTTTCTTTATATATATTTTCCCACATTAGGTGTTTATAATTTTAATGGTTTATACTAGTTTCATAAGAGAATTTTTGGTATTTATTCTGCTTATAAAGTTCATATTTAACAAATAATTAATTTTATTTTAATGTATTTTTATAATGATTTATGAATTTAAAATTTCATTTTATGAAATATTTATTCATTATCCTAGAATATTAAATCACCAAAAAGCATGTTTTAGTGATTTTAAACCCATAAATGGTATTTTATTGGTTAATGAATTAAATACTGACATAAACATTACATAACCAATAATAAATATTTATTTAAATATTTATATCATATTAAACTATTAATTATGTTTTTACAATCATTTAAGATATAATTCATATCATTGTTCAAGTGGGTGTCCAAACGTACCTAAAAATGAACATATTATGAGTAATGAATTATTGTGAGTTGATTTAGTTTCAAATATTATTAATAAAGTATAATCATGGAATTTTTTAGTGTTTATTAGGTTTTTATATTAATGTTATCAAAATTATAAGAAGTAATGGATATGAAATAATGACATATTATGTATAATTTACTCCTCTTAGCACGCCTATTTAAGATAGTTAATTTTATAATGAATGTTTATCATTTAAATAATTAAAATTTTATTCCAATTAATATACCATTATTAATATAATAAATATAATATTTAATCTTTAAACCCATTATTATTTCCATCCATGAAGTTATTGAAAAGTAAACTTATTTATTTTTGGAGGCGGTAATCCTCACATACACACATTTCATGTTTTTTGTTTTCTTAATGGAAAAGGAAAATGAAGTTAATTGGTGTATAATTATTATAAAACATATAATAATAATAAGGATACTTACATTAACATTTTAATATGGTTTAATGATGTTTGATAAAGAATAAGTGTACAAAAATAAATAGAAATGGGCAAGAGAGGTTAGGAACATATACCTCACTTCTTGGATTATATCCTTTGCAAAGTGGGTTAAGCCTTTAAGGAATGGTATTTTGAGAACATGAGAACATATTTAGGGTTTATAGAAACTGTTTAGATAAATTTGGTTAGATTATGGTATGATAAAAGAATGTTTTTGTGTAAGGGTAAGTAGGGAGAGGAGAGATCCTTTATAAGTGAAAATGGATGAAATTTTTGTAAATACACAAAACATTTCAATAATGGGAAGTGAATATTCAGAAAAGTGGATCCAAAATTAATAAATAATGAATAGGGGAAGAGAAAATATTGATATAATACCCAAACACACATTACGACATATGACTTAAACATTTTTTCAACTAATTAACATTAGGTATTTCACTTTTACCATTTGAAAGTTTAGTATATTAACTAGTTTCCACATAATGTAACTTATCCTTTATGAAAAAAATAAAATAGACCCTATTCCATAATTTATTTCAACTATTTCCAAATTATAATTTTTTTATTTGATTCAATTTATAAAAGTGATAAAAATTAATTTTAAAATTCTAAATGTGTAATGTATTAGTTGATTCTTAAAGAAAAATATCATTCATGTTCTCGAATGTTAGTAATAGGTTTGTAAACCGAATTAAATATTTTTTTAATTTATAATTTCACTAATAAAATACATATCTTTCTAAAATAAAATTATTTTCATTAGATTATAACATCATACATATATACTAACAACTTCATAGAAGGCAATGTATTTATGAAAATAATATATTTCACAATTGACCGTAAAATTAATCAATCAATGAAAATAAAAAATTTATCCTAAGACAATATTGAAATTTTTTATCAAAAAATGATGTTATTTTTTTAATTAAATTATAAAATTTAAAAATTATATTTTAAAATAAAAGAACATATATAAAAGTAAAGTTATTTTAATAAAAAATGAACATTTTTAAACATAAAGTGTTTCTAATATTATTTCATATAGAATTGAAAATAATTTAATATTGATATATTAGATTATGAATCAAAATATTAATATTATAATATACTTTTAACTATAATAAACCAAATTTATTAAGGTAAAAAAAATACCTTGTTACTTAAATGGTTTTTCAAAAGGTATCCTTTTTAAATTTTTAATCAAAGATAATAATAATTATAATTACTTAAATCGATTATTATCCTTTTATCTACTAATGATTATATTAATCATGTAACTTCTACATGTTGTGGTTTATTTTATTCAGGTGTTTTGTTAGTTTAGTGTCATGTGTGACACAAGCTATTGAAGATAATATTAATTTAATCTGTACAAAATGATACTTTGTTACAGATATGTTTTTGGAATAAAATGAACATTTTTTCAACTATATATGAAACTAATAAATCAAAAAATATCCTTAAAAATATTTAAAAAAATCATCCACATTAGATAATCTTATATAAATATCTTTCATATTAATTTTATTATAAACTAGGGGAAATGGAAACATAAGAAATGGGAAAGCTCAGTTGATTAGTATGGGAAACTATAATAAAAAAATAAAAGGTCATAATAAGAGAATATGGGTATAATCATGATATATAATTAATTTATACCAAAAAATGAATATATCCTAAATCATGGTATAAGGATTGGAATAATATAATATATTATTCAAAATAATGTATAAACATTAGTCAATAAAGATGATCCATGAGAGAATAACATAGAGAAGAGAGTAATAAGAAAACCATGGAATAAACATTTACACAGAAACCATATGTTATGGCTACCCATAGATACATTCATCACATACCAGCATTAAGATAATCAACCATGTACCTTCTTGTGATTTGGATAATATTTCCATGTACCCTAGGGATTGGGATAAAACCTGTCATGTACCAATTTAGTTTGGGATCAAATATTTCATGTACCAATTTTATTACGGTAAATCTTCTTGTGTACACTATGGATTTGGATAAACCATGTCATGTTCCATTTTGAGATCATAATATATAAAATTAAACTAATGTATTGGAGGATTATATAGGACCCTACCCATCATAATCCATAAATACACATTCCACATAAAATAAATCATCATTATTTCATAAATAAGCTAAGGAAAGAAAAATGGTTTTTACAAAATTTAAAGATGGTATCACCAAAATTGGGCTCTATAATGTAAAAGTTTGATTACCGAAATTCATTCACCCCAAAAGAGTATTTATTAAGAACATTTATAATATTATTCATCAAAAATAATTTTAAATTTTATGAAGACATTAAATATAAAAAGGAAAATGGTGGTTGTAACATCCTCTTACTATTTTTTTGGTACACCTCAACCCACCTTTTTGTTCATAATTTTTATTGGGTTCATCTCAGGTTACATCGGTAGAAAAGTTGATTTTTCTTTAAATTTATGAGTTCTGTATGTTTGGAGCATGGTTTTCCCAAACCATGCACCCACCCAGTCTAAACCACAAAAAATCAAATAGTGGGGGTTTACACGGTTAGTGCATGGTTTAAAAACCAATGTTCCCACTATGTAGAAATTATGAACCCCATCATAGGGGCACTTTATTAGGGAAAAAAGTTTGAAAAACAATATGGCCCTACCCATCTAACTATGTGTTCAAGACTTTGTATTGCTAAAAATTCTTTTCAAAATTCTTGAACCACCATATGACCTCCCTCTCAACCCTATCTTTGGGTATTAAATTTTCCTAGGACTTGGATTCTCTTAACAACCATTTTTAGATCCTCTAATACTCTTACTAGGTAGATCAAATATTGTAAAACCTCATTCATTTCCTCTCTGGTAAGTAGTATTCTTCCATTAATTCTCCCCTTCTCTCTTATTCTTTAATCCTTATGGTTTGCAAGATCATCTTGTTATTGATATATCTAAAATCCTTTATTTTCTATCTTAAATCTAGATTTTATTTTTCGATCTCCGTTTCTATCATTCTTCATTGGAAAATCCTTTTGCGGGAATTGTGTTTTGTGTTACCATTATTAAAGGATGGTGGTTCCATTGGTATTTTTAATTTAATTAACCCTTTAATTTCTTGATTGATTTAAATTTATTTTAATTAATTTAAGAAAAAACAAATTCCGGTTGAATTGTGTTTTGAAATTTTCCTAAAATGAATTTCAGGGAAAACCCACCAATTCTAATTGAATTGAAAATTGGAGAGCGATTTGAATTTATTGAAAATTATTAAATTGATTTATGAAATTTTTATTTGATAAAAATGTCATAAATAGATTTGATAATAACTTGTGGTTGGTTTTATCTTGAAAAAGAAATGAATTGATTCTAAACCCATGTTTTGATTTTTAATTTGATATTGGCATATTGAAACAGGAAATGGGGTGATTGTATTTTTAAACTATTTTAAATAATTTTCCTATTATTGTTTGATTGATTTTTAACATGAGATCCAATGTAGTTAGTGGGTTATTTGGGACAGAAATTCTAGGATGGTAATGCCCTAGAAAAATATTGACACTTTAAAACTCTAAAAAAACCTATGTTTGAGAGACCTTATCCTTGATTGGATGATAATGATTCCTCTTTAGACAATGTTTGAGGGATGTGTGTACAAATATTTTTGTGATCACTCATATGATATGTGTGAGGATCCCATAACATTGAACTATCATTCCTCAATGAAGATGACCATATTGGTTTCTATGATTGTTTTTCTATATATGAAATATATTTTGAAACTATTTTACTCATACCTAATGATTTATATACATTATTTTATGTAAAATTTTTAATTAAGACATTGTTTCTAATGATTCAATATTTTTAAATGAAAAGCATGTTATTATTTAAATATTCAATTGTACTTCCATGCCTGTTTTGTTTAAAATTGAAAGAGTGATTTGGTTAGTTTATATTGAATCTTATTAAGGAATACATAGTGATATTATCCTTCGATTTTATCTCAAACCCTACATTTTCCATTATGTGTTTGTATATTTTATTCTACCAAGTTCATGTAAAGGGAAAGCGCCTCTTGGAGGAGGTGGATGTTATTGAACCATTTTTCTTGGAGTGTTGGTACCTTTTGGATGTTTTTGTTTTATCTTTATAGTTTTGGGTACTTTTGTAATGTTAAAATATGGGTTTTGATATACCTTTTTTACTTTTGGAACTGTCTTTTTTGGGAGTTCTATTTGATAATACTTATATGTAACTACTTCATCCACTGTTTATGTGAAAAATCCATTCCCAATTTTATATTTCATGATTACAGGTGCTTGTATCCAACCCATGGGGACTGAGAAGGCTCATTAGGCCAAGTCAATGTAGGCTTGGGTATCAGAGTACTAGGGTATCTGGGTGGGTTCATGAAAAAATGGTATAAAAGGTCCAAGATATGAATCTTCCCTTAATGTTAGTATGAAGTTGATTGATCTTTTCAGGACATAAGAGGTAGTTCTGAGTGAGTAGCTGACTAGATCTCATGGTAATGTGCCTTAAGTAACCAGGGGTGGTTTAGGAAAGGCATCTTAGGGATTAGTTCTAGTATTTTCTCTTCTTTTGATTTGGATAGGTTAGAATCCAAATGATGATTTCTTACCTGATGGGATTAATTTCCCTTATAGATATTTTTTGAGTGATGATTAGAGTAATACTATTACTTCTTCAATTTTGTTTTATGATGTGTGTATCATCATTCCTCTAAGGAGACGTGTGAATAAGATCCATGATAAAGATTCTAATGAACCATAGGGAAAAAATCTCCCTATGGACCAAAATCTTGTCAAGGTTATTACGTGTGATTTATAAGCTCTAGGATAGGTACATGCTCCCATTACCATTTAGGCTACAGTTTTGGAATCTCAGAGGGATGAATTCTAGAGTCTTTCTTAGGAGTTCCTTCACAAAGACACTCAAATTACACGTTTATAATGATCATCAATAGTTTGAGGATTGGTTGAGTAGGAATGATATTTTTCTAGATTTCTTGGTGATTCCGGATGTGATCAAGTTTAAATGTTCCACTATCAAGTTATAGGGACAGATCTATAGATGGTGAGACTCAATGATGACAACAAAGAAGAACAAGGGATAATAGTGGAAGGAATTTTAAGTTATTTACAAAAACTAGTTCTATCTAGAGTCTATGGGTTTGGATAAGGTAATAGATTTTTTCAAACTCAAGCAGGATGACAAGACCATGGATGAGTATGAAAATTTCTTTATGGATCTTGTGCATTTTTCACCTGGTATTGTATAAAATGATAAGATTAAGGCTCAATAGATCTAGATGGGAAATTTATACGATATTAATTATTACGTTTTCTTTCTAAATTTCCATTCTTATACTAATATACTAGATAAAGAGTTTATGGTTGTTTTTTATCTAATGGTTAGTCATGTTTTATGGGAGTTTCCTTTTCTCTTAGGGGAAATTCATTTAGTTTATTAAAAGGAAAGAGAAATAATTATTATTCTCATTTAGGTTATTGATATTAGGGTTCATATAGACCTCATATAGTGTTAGGAACAATCCATTTGATTGTCTACTTGTATGGAAATCCTAGGAACTCTAAAAGAGTTTTCACCAAGGCACCCAAGATATGTGGTTAATGTGGATGATCATGTCACTTGAAAAAGTTATATCATATATATTATTCTCCATGTAGTTACATGAGATCATCAACACAAAAAATTACTAAGGTAAAATCAAATGCTTTATGATAAAAGGGGTTCCATCCACATGCATCCAGAATGAATCTTCTCCATGTAGTGGAAGAGACTCTAGTGGGAGTTGATACAGGTCCAATTATTATCACATGTACCATCACTATAGATCCATTATTATAAAACGCTTTATTTGATACTTGTTCATATCAATACTTTATATCAAACCATATTGTGAATCTGCTAAATATTTCTATGAATATTTTATCTTATGTGATGGATATTACCACACCCCTAAGAATAAAGAGAGCGCATGGTCTTCATTATCCCACTTGTGTTTTCTCTTTAACATAGATTGATATTGTTTTGGATATACTGGTTCTCTATATCAAATCACTTTATTTCATTTTAGGATGGATTATCTCATTGAAAATAAAGCCTAAATTGATTGTTATCTTCGATGGTTCACCTTTACTATGCCCAATGGGGTGTGTCAAATATTTTAGGGAGAATGGGACCCAAGGTCAACTAGATATATACCTTATTATCTAGAGTTTAGGAAAGTAATATTAGTGTTTTAATTTGATCTAGAGTGAGAATCCTTGAGCAATGATCTCCTTCCAGTTGTCACAGATTTACCAGAGATTTTTCCTTCTCACTTATTTGATTTTCCATTGGTAAGGGAGGTAAATTTCTCTATTGATTTAGTTCCTAGTACCCAGCCAATATATATCCCTTATTAAAATATACGACTAATTGAAATGAAAGAGTTTAAGACTTGGTTGGATGATATTTTAGAGAAAGGGTTTATACAGTTGAGTATGTCACCTTGGGTGACACCTCTTCTCTTTTCTAATAAAGATGATGGAACACATCACCTATGTGTTAATTATCAAAAAAATCAAAGAGTCGTGATAAAAAATAGGTATTCATTTTCCCAAATTGATGATCTGTTTTACTAGTTGAAATGGGGGAAGTATTTATTGAATATTGATATTTGATATGGTTATCACCACTTGAGAATAAATGAAATTAACATTCATAAAACCACCGTATGGATTAGTTATGGAAATTATGAGTACATTTTCATGCCATTTGGTCTAACCAATTCTCCTATCGTCTTCCTGGGTTTGATTAAAAATATATTCCAAGACTATCATGATAATTTTGTGGTAGTATTTCTGGATGAAATCATTTTTTACTCTACGTATGAGGAGAATCATGTGCATAATTTGATATTAGTTATGGAATTGATGAAAAATCCCCAACTTTATTCCAAGACATAAAATTGTAATTTCTAGATTTGGGAAGTGAATTTCTTGGTACACATGGTGTTAGAACATGGCATCTTAGTTTATCTTGATAAGGTGACAACTGTTATCGCCAGAGATAAACGACATGTTTTTTATATTCGTAACTTCATAATTTTATCTATTTATTACGGTTGGTTTTTAAAGTATTTCTTGATGTTGGATTATCTGATGAACACCTCACTCAAAAGGGAGTAAATTTTTTTGGGATGAGAAATGTAAGATTTATTTTGTTAAGATGAAACATATTTTAACTTTATTACTGGTGTTGAATCTTCCAGAGGTACGACATGACTAAGTAGTCTTCTATGACGCATCAGGTTTGGGTTTGGTTTATTTTTGTATGTAGGTGGATCAGATCATTTCCTATGGATCTAAGAATCATATGATATATGAGAATAATACCACAAACTGTGTCATTGAAAATTTATATTTGATGCTTGTGCATAAGAGTTGGAAACATTACCTTTTCAGGCAATGTTTTACATGTTTTCAGACTATAAGATATTGAGTTAAATATTTTATAAAAAATATATGAATTTATACCAGAGTCTTAGGGTGGAGCACCAAAAATATTTTAATTTTTATATTTCCTGTAACCTGGGGAAAGGGAATGTCATCACAAATGCTTTGAGCAAGACACATCTAACCCAAACCATAAAATAATCATCATAAGAGTGGAACTTGATGGATATTTTTGCACATTTATATATTGGAGTTTGAGGAATTGGGGTTGAGGTTGGATTTTCTAGTGTTTATTTGAACTCTCATTTTGATATGATTATTCAGGAACAGAAGATTGATGATGAATTCCATAGAAATAAGATATCTTTTTTTATGGTGGGGAGACCATGTGGAGTGGTAGATCTCCATTTAGGTTATCCTATATTTCTAAAACCGGTACATTGTACCTATTCTAGTGAGAAAATATGTGATGGGGAATTTCTATAATTTCTAGTGGGCTATGCACCGAGGAACCATAAAGTTGTTTTATGATATGAAATGTTGAAAATGGTGTCCAATTATGATATGGTACATTGCTGATTTTGTTATTCATTGTTATGATTTCCAACAGGTCAAAGAAGGGAACTAGTTACCTTATGATAGGATTCATCCACTTCTAGTTCTAACTTGGAAGTGGGATTATATTTTTATGGACTTTTTGGTAGTGTTTTTTCTTACCCATAGAATGAAAAATACAATTTGGGTTGTGTTCGATAGGCTGACTGAATTAGATCACTTTATACCTATTCATGATACATCCAAAGTTGAGGAGAGGTTAAATATATATGTGAGAGATAATGTTCATTTTTATAGAGTTACATCAAATTTATTTTGTGATAGAGATACCCATTTTACTTATTACTTTTGGAGAGGCCTTCAAGAGGAACTGTGATCTCAGGTTCTTTTGAGTACGACATGCCATCCATAGAAGTTTAAATAGATAGAGTGAGCTATAAATATTCTTGAGGATATACATTACACTTGCATCCTTGATTTTGGTGGGGACTGGTATGAACATTTGGGACCATTTATGTTTTATCATAACAATAGTTACAAGTCCATGATCAAAACGTCCCCATTAGAGGCCTTATATGACCATCCTTGTAAATATTCATTATATTATTTAGAAATCTATGAAATGTCATTCGTCAGACTGAATTTAGTTCAAGAGATGAAATAAATGATTCAATTGAATCGTAAAAAAATTTATTTCACAAATTTTGTATAAACATTATGTAGATCGTCATCATAGACCATTAGAGTTCTCAGTTGGTGACCATGAATTCTTAAAAGATTCACCTCATTTAGGTCATCGATGGATTGGAATTAAAGGAAAGTTTGGTCCTCATTTTGTGGTACCTTTTTAGGGTTTTGAGAAGGTGGGGAAATTAATTTATCATTTATAACTACCACCATATTTGATGTCGATACATAACATGTTCCATAAATCGTAGCCGTGAAAGTATCTTCTTGATAGATCTCATGTTCTAAGCTAGAGTGATCTTGATGTTATGCCCAATTTATCCATGATAGAGCATTCAGTCAGGATTGTTGATTCTAAAACCCAGATACATCATGGGAGGGATGATATCTTTAGTTCAAGTGATTTGGAAGTAGGGTTCTGATACGCATGATATGTTGGAGACAAAGGCAATGAAAAAGGAATAGTGGCCTCATATTTTTGATATCGAATCTTCTTGATATACTTTTTGGGGAGAAAACGTTTCTATGGTGGGGATATATTAAATTATTATTAACATTTCTTGGTAATCCTTCACTGTTTCTTTTTTCATGTTTTTCTTAGGGTTTATCTTGGGTTTCTTTGGATGAAAAGTATATTTTTTTGGAAATTTTTGGGCTTGGCATGGTTGGCGCACGATTTTCCCAAACCATACATGCATCGAATCCAAAATGTGAAAACCAAAATAGCGGTGGTTTACATGGTTGGTACAAATTTTTGAAAAATTATTTTCCCACTAAGTAGAAATCATGCTCTTCAATAGAGGGGCCCACAACTAGGGCACACAAATTGAAAAACCATGTGGCCCTACCCTGCTAACCGTGAACACGGGATTGTTTTATTGATGAAAATTAAGTAAAAAATTCCCAATACCCTATATAACATCCCATTCAACCATAACATAGGTTATTATAATTTCCTAGGTGTTGGTGGCACTCAAGAACCATTTTTGGATCCTCCAAACCCCTTCCAAGGAGGATCAAATCTTGGATAACCACGTTCGTTTCCTCTCCTATAAGTGGTCTAATCTTGTTCCTTCTCACATACTCTCTTATTATTTACACCTTAGTGTTTTTAGATAATGTTTTTTTAATGGATATAAAATCATTTTTCTTGTATCTTGACTCTTGGTTGGATTCCTTGATCTCCATTGTTGTTGATCTTTATTTGAAAATCTAGTTACGAGCATTGTGTTTCATTTTACCGTGACTAAAGGTAGATTGTTTCATTGAGATTTTTCTTTTAATAAACCCTAGAATTTCATGATTTATTTATATTTTTAAAAATTAAATAATGAAAAACCTAATTTGGTCTGAATTGGAATTTTAAATTGGTTTGAAAAGAATTTTGGGGGAAAACCACCAATTCCAATGGAATTTTAAATTGGCGTGTGATTTGAATTTTATGGATATTGTAAAATAGATTTTTGAAATTTAATTTTTAAGAAAAAATTTATTTAATTTATTTGATAATAAACTATGGTTGATTTTATCTTGAAAAATGATTTAATTGATTAAAAACTAGTGTTTTGGTTTTTAAATTGAAATTGGAATATTGAAACTGGAAATGAGGTTATTGTATTTTAAATTGATTTGAAATAATTTTCCCATAATTTTTTGATTGATTGGGAACATGAAAGATTGGGTAGTTAGTGGGTTATTTGGGACAAACATGCTAGGTTGGTAATTCCCTAAAATCATATTAACTCTTTACCACTCTAAAAAACCTAATCTCTTTAAATATGATCCCCAATGGGATGTTTGTGAGTCCTCTTTAACCATTTTCTGAGGAAAAAATGTATAAATATTTCTGTGATCACCGATATAAGATGTGTGAGGATCTCATAGTTTGGAACTATCTTACCTTAGGGTTGATGACCAGGTTTCCTGTTTTGATTGTTTTGATGATATATATATGCCAACGATTGTGAAACTATTTTACTCATGTCTAATGATTTATATAAACTATTTTATAAAAAATATCTACATAAGGAATTGTTTGAAATGTTTCTATTTTTGGAAGGAAAATTCAGTTTTTTTAAATATGCAATTGTACTGCAATTCCTATTTTATTTAATATTGAAAGCATGATTTGGATTATTTTTATTGTATCTTATTGTGGAAAACTTGTTGAGATCCTAATGATATTTTAGTGCACACCCAATCTTTTTTTGTGTGTCTGTAGCTTTTTTGATTCAAGGTTTATGTAAATAAAAAGCACATATTGGAGGAGGTGGATTTTCATGACCCATTGGGCTTGTAGTGTTGATACCTTTGCGATTTTTTAGTTTTATCTCTCCCGTTTTTTGTACTTTGATGATGTAGTATTTGGGTTTTGATATACCTGTTGGACTTATAGTACTATATAATTTGGGATTTTTCATTAATAATACTGATTTGTAATTACTACTTATACTGTTTATGTGGAAAAAATATTCCTACATTTATCTTATATGATTCTAGGTGTTGGTCACCAACCCTTAGAGATCAGGAACTCCCTTCAAACTATGTGAGTGCCGTATTGGGTATCAGAGTACCATGGTATTCGAGATGTTTATTGATAGTGGTAACATCATAAAAGTGATTTTAAAAAATTAATTAATTTATTCCATAAATGTAGAATTTATGGAAACTTTGAAAATTAGGGTGAAGTAAAAACTTTTTAAAAAATATTCTCTTTTTAAAATGAACCATTAATAGTAGAGCCTTAAAAAATACATAAATGTTTTAAAAAGGTGAAGTGAATACATATTGGAAAATTTTACATATAAAAATAATATTTAGTAAAAGAGCTTTAAGGTGGCCTAAAAGTTATAAAAATAAATATAGGGTGGAAGATAAAACTTTTTAAAGGATATAAAAACATTTAAAATATTTTGAAATATCATTTTTGAAAACCCTCCTCATAAATGACACACACATCATTGAACATATTCCAAGGATTAATTATTTATAAACTTATACTTACAATAATGTATTGTAGTTTGTATGTTCGAACCCAAGGGAAGGAAAAAAATGTTTTTGAGTAACCAAAATTTCAAAACAAACCCACAGTTGAAATAGTTGGTGAAAATATCCTTTTTTTAATATTTTATTTTCATTTGATGATAAATGATGAAGTAGTGAATTACTATGAAAAAGTGGTTTTTTTTAAACTAGATGATGTTGAAACATGAATTGAAATAGATTGAAACAAAAATGGTGGAAGAAAAGAATAAACAGAGGTTGAGAAAGTGATCAAGACAAAAACACATGGAATTCTAATAAAACATGGTTTAAATGGTTTTATTCAATCATGGAAAATTAATTGAGTTTGTATATATTTTTTAAAATGGGATTGGTCAATATCCCCCTCCAAAAGATTAATCAATAATATTAATGAATCTTGAAGCTCTCCACTTTAAGAATCATCCAAAATAAAAGGGTTTAAATGAAAAATAAATCAAAAACTATCTCACTGATTGTTTCTGAAGTTTTGAATAATGGTTTCTAAAAAAACAAATAAATTTTAATGAATTTATAATCAATCTCACCAGTTGATTCTTATTCATGAAAGATGATGTGAATAATAAAATAAATATACCCAGAATAATTAAAAACCCCAGAGGAGAAAAATATTTACCCACAAATCATGTTCGAATTAGAGTACGTGTAATTTCAATTACAAAAGAACAAATTCAAAATAGAGGAGAATAATTCCGCCTCAAGATAATGATAAAAAAGGTGTTGTTGCTCAAATTTGTGTCTCAAGCCTCTGTCATGACCCTCATCCTCATTATTCTCCCATCGTAATCCTACATTTGATTTTGGAATGAAAATATTGAATGAATGAAATTCCCCCCACTTGTTGATTTCTTCGAATTTTGAATCCTCCATTCTCTCTATATTAGTCACTCACAAAAATACCGAATAAGATCGATGTTCTATTATTTATTTTCAATGTGCTGCACCATCCTACAATATTCGTGACATTAACAACTCCATTGTAACAAACTCAAAAGACCTATAAATGGTCTGTTCGAGAAGAATCTGGATGAGATTTTAGTTGGGTTCTACACAGTAAACACTAACAATAATAAATAAATTATTTCAAGTTAATTAAAATATTAGACATTTATAAATGTTTAATTAAATAATATTTTATTATTAGATTAATAAAATAATTTTGTTAATTAATTTTTATTTATTAATTTTTATTAATAGTAATTTATTAACTATTATTTTAATTATTTTATTTATTAAAAACATTTATTAAATATTATTATTAATTAAATTATTAAATTATTATTATTGTTAATATTTTAATATAGTTATAAATGATAATCAATTTAATTTTTAAAAATTAATAATAATAATTATTTTATCAAATAAATTATTTTAATATTTATTTTAGTTAATAATAAATATTATTATTTTATTTATTATTAATTTATTTATTATGATTTTTTATAAATATTATTATTAGATTAATGTAAATTAGTAAGGCTAATAATTTATGTTTATTAATTCAATAATATTATATTATATTAATAGTTAATTTAATTATTTATTTATCATTATATTTTAACCACTATTACTATTATTATTAATTTAGTTTTATTATATTATTTGTATTTGTTAATTTGGTTTGTTTTAATTATACATATTATTTATTTGTTTTTTCTCTTTTGTTACACCTTAACCAAAGCCCCCTGTGGGAGGTTTCTTCTCCACTAAGAGGTTCCACTCGCAGCTCTCCTTACTCCTCTAAAACACTTCTTGATGGTGGAGGTTGGAAGTAGGTTCTTGGAAAGCATATGACAGCCGTGACAATACCCCACAATGGAATATCTAGAGTGGAACGATGACTCTAGATTTCAGATATGAGTTTGAGAAAGTTAGATACAGGTGTGGTTTGGTTTTCCTACTATCTGGTGAGGAATTATTTGGAATTCGATGGAACTATGGCTTCGAGTTGTTTAGTTTTTTCAAAATGAGTAGATCTGGTAAATCTTTTTTGTTTTGGGTTCGATCATGGTTGCAAGAACCCTCGATGGTGGGTCACGTGAATTTTTATAGTGGTGAGTTTATTTTTTTATTGCAGGGAGATCTGTAGCGATGACTCCCGAAGCTGGAAGTGACACATGAGGGAATAATGAGAAATTGTTGGTGTGGTTGGGAGGCAACTCACCCTTGGGTTTTGTCTGGTGATGAATCTTACTCACCGATGGGTTTTTTCTAGTAGTTAGATATGACCCACCTCTAAAAAATACATTATTAGAAAAGGAATAAATGGGTCATTGTTGGCTTCCCAACCGTGTCACTTGTCCATTAATGAGTTAAGAGTACTAGTGATGACATTTGAGTGGTGGTAAGAAAACTAATAATAAAATAGAAAGTTAATAAAAATTAAATATAGTACTTAAGAATTTATTACCACAAAATAAAACTAATTATTATAATAAAAAAAAGAAAGAATAAATTATTTAAATGTTATTCTAATTAATAATTGAATTAATAAAAACTTCAAAAAAATGAATTAATTAAATAAAATGAATTAATTAAAAAATAAAATACAATAATTTTAAAACTAAAATTAAATTAAAAAGTGAATGATATTAAAAAGAAGAAAAAATAAATAATTTTATAAAATAATTATAAATTTAATTAAAACATTAAATTTAAATGATATAAATTAATTATTAAAATTTTACTCAATATTAAAATTAATTTATTAAAGTTTAATTATATTAATAATAAAAAAGTAATAGATTAAAAATTAAATTAAATATTTATTAAATAAATTTATGTTCTAATTAAAAAATTATTGAAAGAAATACTAAATATCACAATTAATTTTGAAAAAAAAAATTAAAATTTTATATGACAAATTAGAACCCATAAAAGACATAATTAATAATTTGAATGTAATAATAGAAACATAATTATAAAAAATAACTAAATATCAAATTATACTATAAAATTATTAAAGTGAGATTAATTATTATTAACATGATAAATAATTAATTAAATGATTTAAAACATAAATAAAAGATGTGGAAAATCAATGCATTTAAAGGCCACATCAAATTATCGCACACTTAATCATTAATTTTCCTCAATAAATTCAATGATTTTTAATATTTTTGAAACAGAAGTATTTTTTTATATTAATCTCAAAATAAAGCATGCAATGGAATTTAGAAAAACAGAGGGAGAAAAACTAAGATATAGGCTTTTCAAAAAAATGTTCAATCAAGGTCAAGCCTAAGTTCAAAATCCCACTAGGACATAAAGGAAACAAGGAATCATTCACTTATGAGGATGTCATGCCTCTTATATATAGCCACTTATTAACTTACATCAATTTAATTCTATGTTCTAAAACTAAGAGTGATAAAACATTAAATATAAGTTGAAATACAATATTAACAGAAGGAACCTCCTACTTTGACTTTCTCCTAGATTCCAAAAAAGTAAAGTTTTAAATTAAAAGTTTTTTTGAATCACTTTATTGATACAACTTAAAATATTTTAATACAAGTCAATCATCCACTTATTCATCTTGTGTTTAGAATTCCCCTCACCTTAGTGAACTCTTTTTTGACAATAAGACACTTTTTTTAAATTGTTTTTTAATTTTTCCCATCCATGTAACTTGTGATAATGACTTTTCAGATGCAATTATTTGAAATTTACAGAGGGATTACACAAACACTATATTTCTATAGTTTTAAAAGGCTTATATGAATACTATTTAAGTTGTCTCCCTAAGGTGATTATTATAATTTAAATTAAAAAGTGAGTCCCCGAAGGTCATGTTGAAGATTCTAGTATCCCAATGTTATGATAATAATTATGAAAAAATCTATCATATATCACTCTCATTATTAGTTACTAAATAGAATGTTCATAAAACCAGTATTCATCTTCAATCAGAAATTTTTCAACATAAAAAAATCCAGATTCAATGAATCCTTTAAAAACTAGTAAGTTATTATCCAATAAGAAAGTCTAAATTTAAGTGCATAAAGATGCCAAAATAACATTAGTTTGAGAAGGAATTTTGAAAAAAAATTGACTGTATTTTTTAACCAAAATTTATAAATGGTAGAGAGATTTGATGGTATTACTATAAAGTATATATTAGCTCAGAATATGATGACCCTCTCCATCGCAATTAAAACCCATCTTTTTCAACAAAGTTGAATTCGAAGGTGGAGAAAAAAAATTGATTTTTTATAGCTCAAAACACATTTTTAATTCAGTAGTTCAATGATATATACAAGGGAGACAATGAAGCTCATATAAGATGTATTTTCCATAAAAACTATTTAAAAATAGATTCACAGAAATATAAGAATTATCATTAAAACCCAGGATATTTCTTTCAACTATTTTCAAAATGTATCATGTTAAATATTTAATAAAACCAAATGGGGCATTAGAATGTTTAAAAATGTGTTTCAATTAGATTTTCAAAATCATATAGTATAATATGCTAACCACGCATCAAAGAAAAATTATATCACTTAAAATCATACTTCCATGGATAAAAATACCCCACTCTTACTTTTAAAAAGTGAATGAATTTAAAAGAAATGTAGGAAAAGTTATAGCAAAAAACATGCCATAATGTTTCCAGAATTAGACAAAAATCAAGAAAATAATAAAGAATGATTATAAAATGATGCAGAAATAAAAATAAAGAACATAACTTATTAAATATTATCCAGTGATTCTTTAGTACGAAACTCTATTTGATTTAAAGATAAAAGGTAATTATTCTCCTCTGTCAATCCTTAACACCATCCTTCTCTATGAATAAAGATCATAATGACCAATAACTTATATCCAATAGAATATGAAAAAAATATTTATCAATAATCATTTTATTCTTATCAAAACCAAAAAAACGTAAAAACGAAGAATGACTATGGGTTGAATCCCTTAAAGAACTGAATTCAAAGACTTTAGTTAAAATTATTTATATTTAAATACAAAAAAAACAAAACACGATCAATTTTATTAAAAGTACAAGATTTTTTTATTGAAAGTAAGAAATATCATCAGTCTTGTCCCATCAAACACTAGTTTTAAGTCCCCCAGTTAGGGTCCTCTAGAAAAACAGGTCACTATGTTGGTGTGGTTTCCTATGTAAGAACCACCACATGTGTTTTTAAAATAAATTTTTTATATATGAATGAAATTTGTGGGCTCTTATACAACCAAGGGAAGAGTTTAATCCCTTAATGATGAAAAATACACATAAGAAACAAACTTTAACATTAATTGACTACTCAAAGAAGTCTTCAAGTGGAGTAGTAAATTAATCACCCACGAACATTTTCTTAATGGTTAGAATACATTAAAACTTGGTTGTAAAAGAAGAAACTCCCTCAAGATCTTTTAATATTATATTAAGCTCAGAAACACAAAATTATCCATGAGGATAAATATTGGATGGTGTGTTGTCCACTTTTAGAATAAACTTTTATTTGAAAAAATTTGAATTCTATTTAAGGGAAAATAGTGAACTAGGTTCTTGTAAAGGTGTGGTGTTATCCTCAAATTTTTGAAACTCATTCATATCCATAGTAAGATCAATATTATGTGTTATAGGGGATGAATTATTTATATTGAGTTCATAAAGAGGTTTTTCAAGAGATACTTATGAATTTTCCTAACTAATAGTTAAAAGGGTTCCTCTTATAATCTATTCCTATTCTCATATAGCGGTTCAGATCCCAAATCAACAGAGGAAGACTTATAAATGTAGGAAAGATTTAATTTTTATTCATATAAAAATTAAGGTTTAACAATATTAGAAATTCCTTCCAAAATTTACTCCGTAGAAAGTAAAAAATTATCATCAACTGCTTCTGAATAATTAACGATGCTTAAATCCTCAAATATGTGTTCAACCTATCCTTAATGTTAAAAATAAAAAATTGAACTCTCTAAATGAATTAATGTTGGTTTTTCCAAACCAATTTCAAGGGGAGAAATGTCAATTTCAGTGAAAATAAATTTAGATTCCAAAATTTTCAAATTTAAATAATTTTACCCAAACTGATCAACAATATTTTCTATTTAAGTACACAAAGATTCAAAACAAAGGATTAATAATAGAAAGAAGAAGTAAAATATACTCAGTTAATATTTCTTCTAAGAAAAGTCTCTCATCCTCTTCATTATAATTCATTTAAATGATTATTGGATTTACACTTTCAAATGAAGGAATATCACATTTATTAAAAGTTTCATAATTATCCCACTCAGTGACTTTAGGTTTATTATTCTCTCTAAAAATATACCCAATTTCATGTCTAAGTTTATTACTCAAACCTTGAGAAATATAGGATAAATAGATTTTTACATTTAAGTTCTCATTTTCTAAATTCTAATCAACTTACATAATGAAATTATTAAAACCCTTAAAATATTGAACATTTTCAAAACTGGGGTTCTTGAAAAGAATATGGAATTCTTCTTCATTTTTTATTCTTTCTCAATATTTTTCAACTCTACTCCATTTAATTTATTAGTGGGGTCATCAAAATTGATTTCTTGTTTTAGAGAGTTACTTATTTCTTTGTTGTTCTTTTCTTCAAAATCATATTCTATAAAGACAATGGATTTCTCCTCAACAATTCCAACCACACTATCCACTTTACTTTCTCTCTAAATTTATTCAAAACCAATTTCTTCTTCACTTGATTCAACTTCTTATGATTTGTTAAACGTTTTTTAACTCTATAAATAAGTTATCTAACTTTTAATGTTATTGAAATTGTTTTTGAGAATTTTATGTTAATGGTTTTGGTCTATCTTATAGTCTAGCCTAGCATCCATCTTAGCAACCATCTTAGTTAAAAATTATTCAAATTTCTCTACGAAATCAGGTTCGGGCTTAACTAAATGTTAATTTCCTTCTAAGTGAATAATATATTATGGTTGATTATAGGAAAACTACCAAGCAATGTGACCATAATATCAATGAAATACACAAAACGTTCCACCAGAATGATTCAAACCATCCTATACTACTATTTTTTTGAGTGAATCAGATCAAATATACACATTAACACTCATTAAATAGAATTTTTACATTAATCTCAAGATGTGGGTTCTTTTGAAAAATATTAGATGATATTTTTTGAAATAATTTTTTTTGGTATTGATAATTTAGTTGCATAAAGCCTTCCCTATAATCGGCACCAAACACTTGATATGTTTGTCCTCGAATACTTCCCAAAGATGAGAACTTTATAAAATCTTACAAACTATAATGTATATTGGTTTGTAGGGTTGAACCTAAGGGAAAGATAAAATGTGTTTGAGTAACCAAAATTTCAAAACAACATCACTTTTGAAAATAATGGGTGAAAATATCTCTTTTTTTAAAATATTTTCTTTAAATTTGATGAGAAATGATGAAGTAGTGAATTAAGATGAAAATGTTGGTTTTTATTAAAATAGATGATTCAGAAACGTTAATTGAAATAGATTGAAATAAAAATTATGGACAAATAAAAAAAGAGGTTGAGAAATTGATCAAGATAGATATATGGGTAATTCTAATACAATTGGGTTAAAATATATTTCTTCAATCATGTAAATTTAATTGGTTTTCTTTATTTTTTTTTAAAATGGGTTCAGTTAATGTCCCTTTCCAAAATATTAATCAAAAAAAATCAATGAATCATGAAACTCACTAATCCAAGAATCATAAAAAAGTAAAGGGTTTCAATGAAAAATAAATCAAAAACAATCTCACCGATTGTTTCAAATGTTTTGAACATGGTTTGAGAAGAAAAGAAATTTTAAAGATCTTAGAATCAATCTCAATGATTGGTTCTTATTCTTGAAATATGTGAAGAAGAAAATAAATATACCTAGTATAATTAAAAACCCCCAAGAAGAAAAATAATTACCCACAATTCATGTTGACATTCAAGTATGAGTACTTTCGATTAGAAAAGAACAAATGAAGAATAAAGGAGAAGAATTATCTCTCAATAAAATGGTTGAAAAGGTGATGATGCTCATATTTGGGTGTCAATCCTTTGTCCTGCTCCTCATCCGCTTTGGTTACCCATCTTGCTCATGCTCTTGATTCCAGAATGAAAGGATTGAATGAATGAGATTTCTCCCCAACTGTTGTTTACATTGAATTTTAAATATTATGTTCTCTCTATATTAGTCACCCACAACAAACACTGACTTAGTTCAGTGTTCTCTTTTGCATCATCCACATGTATCACCCTCCTACAATCTTCTTGAATTTAGCAACTCGCTTGTTACAAACTTAACAGATCAATGAGTAATCGGTTTGAGAAGATCATAGATGTGATTTTGTCTAGGTTCTATACAAGAAAAACTAACAATAATTAATTAATTTGTTAAGGTTAATTAAAAGATTAAATTTTTATAAATTTTTATTTATTATATTAATTAATTTATTATGTTAATTAAATTATATTTATTATTTGTTATTAATATTAATTTATTAATTATTAGTTTAATTATTTTATTTTATTTAAACTTTTATTAATTATTATTTCTAATTAAATTATTAAATTATTCGTGTTGTTAATATTTTAATATATTTTATAAAAGATAATCAATTAAATTATATTTAAAGATTGTTAATTAATATTATTTTATTAACATTATTTATTTTATTTAAATATTTTTTTATTTCATTTATTATTATTTTTATTATTATGTTTATATATAAATATTATTATTAGATTAATATACATTATTAAGGTTATTAATTTATATTTATCAATTAAATTATATTATTTTTTTAAATTAATTTTATCAAACATTTATTATTATATTTTAATTGTTATTGTTATTATTATTAATTTAGGTTTATTATTTCGTTTATTTATTTATTGTATTTATTTTAGTTATAGTTTTAATTAATTAATTTTTTTTTCTTTTGTTGCACTTTATCCAAATCCACCTGTGAGGTGGGGGGGTCTTTTCCTCTTGAAGGTTCTACTTAAAGATTTCCTCACTCCTCTACGATGCTTCTCCAAGGTGGAGATTGGCGATGCGTTCTCAATTAGAAGATGACGACGACGACACTGCATCATGGTGGAAGATCTTCAGCGGCACGACAACTCTAGATTCTAGATCGGGGTTCGAGAAAGCCAGATCAAGGTGCAGTTCAGTTTTCATCCAATATAGTGAGGAATTCTTTAGAATTCAGTGAAAAAACGGCTTTGATTTATTTGTCTGGGTTGAAATGAGTAGATTTGGTAAATCTTTTTGTTTAATTGTTTGATCATGGGGGAAAGACCCCCCAATGGAGGGTCATGTGAATATGTAGAGCATTGATTTGATTGTTGTTGTGGGGGTGACATCAATAGTGGGGACTCTCAAAGCTTGCAGTTAGACGTGAGGGAATGGTGATAAATTGTTGGAGTTACAGTGAAAAATCTCACTGTTGGGTTTTTTCTAGTAGTGATAAATGACCCACCACTAGAAAATAGACTATTGGAAAATTAATAAATGAGTTACCATTAGGTTCCCAATAGTTTCACTTTTCTAGAAATGAGATAAGAGTGTTGGTAGTGTCATTTGAGTGGTGGTGAGGAAACTAAAAATAAAACAAAAAGTTAAAAAAATTAAATATATTTATGAAAAATATATTACAACAAAAGAAAAAGAAATTGTTATAATAAGAACAGAAACAATATATTATTTAAATGTTAGTATAATTACGAATTTAATTAATAAAAACTTAAAAAATTTAATTAATTAAAAAATGAATTTACAAAAAACAAGAAATACAACAATTTTAAAACTAAAAATAAATTAAAAAATAACTAAAATTTAAAAGGAGATCAAATAATTAATTAGATAAAATAATAATAAATTGATTTATTACATTAAATTTAAAGTATATAAATTAATAATTGAAATTACACAAAATATTAAAATTGATTTATTAATGTTCAATTATATTGAGAATAAAAAAGAATGATTTTAAAAATTAAATTAAATATTGATTAACTAAAATTGAGTTCTAATTAAAAAATTATTAAAATAAATACTAAATATCACAATTAAAATAGAAACAAATAAAATTTATATTTGACAAGATAAATAATAACCCATAAATGACATAATTAATAATTTTAATGTAATAATACAAAATTAATTATAAAAAATGATTAATTAACAAATTATACCATAAAATTATTAGAATGAAATTTATTAACAATAACAGCATAAATAATAAATTAAATTATTAAAAATTGAATAAAATGTGTGGAAAATCAATTCATTTTAAGGTCACATCAGCAAAAAGGTAAAAATTATTTTAAAATAGGATAAGTAAAATATAGAGGTTTCATGAGATAAAACATAATTAGGTTTTCAATTATAAAGGATAACATTGGTGGGAATTAAAATATATATATGGAGGAGAAATATCTGTTGGAAATAATGGGAGTTATTCATATAACTGTAAAACTATTTATTAAGTAGTTATTTCAAAAAAGAAGTTGATACTGATGAGATGAAAAAAATTACCTATAGAAAAGAGAAACTTACTTTGTAAAAAGGAAATTGAAGGATAAAAGGAGCCATAAAATATCATAACGATGGAAATTATGACTCAAGGAGAAAGTTTTTGAATCATAAAAACCTTTACGGATTGAGTGACATTTAAATTGAAATCCTAGGAAGGATATGATTTAAAATGATACCTTAAATACCATGAATAATTAGAGGATAATGAAACAATGTATTGAATGGGTAGTAGATTCACCTTTCTAAAAAAATATGGTGTATAATTGTAAATATGTATCAAGAAGTTAAATTTGAGATAAGAGACCCTTACATTGAATTCATTCATAATCAATCACAATCTATCACCTTATATAAGAAACATAACCACCATAATCACCTATCTTTGAACCTTATTATTTTTTATATCCATTTATATACTTCATTTAAAAATATTTATTATATGTATATTAGTTATTTATTATCTATTTTAATTATTTGGAGTGAGTAATCTTGATCATTTTGAACTAACATCATAATAATGATGTTGTTCTCCAATATTATCCCAAATTTCATCATTCCTAGAAAAAAAGGTACATCAATTAATGTTTAATGATAGTTTATAAAGTTATAATTTCATTCTAAGAAATTCTAAGTCATAGTTCTTATAGATAAAAGTTGTGACAAGAATGTTTCAATGATCTTTAAAAAATGAACAATGGTATCTTAATTAATGAGTTTAATATTAATATTAACATTACAAAAAATATTTTTTCAATTATTTATATCATATATAATCTTTAATTGAGTTTTGATTTCAATCCATGGTATTTTTTATAGTGTTGTTCAAGTAATTGGTCAGACAAACCCAAACATGAATATTCCAAAATTAATAATGGGTTGTGATTTTAAAAGTTGTTTCTTTTGGAATAATATCAATATTATAGAATAATAAAGAAATTATTTATATAATTTTTTTGGACAATAATTTTCTAATAAAATTTAAAAATTATAAAGAATATTGATAGTAAATGAGATACTTTAATCCACAGAGTAGGTATTCTTCACCACAGACAGTTAATGTTTTTATTTCCCAAAGAATTAAATAGAAAGGTAGATTTTAATTTATCTTTATACAGTCATTGTAACATTTTAAATGTTAAATTTATTCCTAAATTTCAATTTTATAATAAGTTAATAGATGCGTTGGTGAAAAAATAGAATTTGTCACTTTATGGTGGTGGTAATTTGTATAACACACAAATGACAATTTCATTTTTCATAATAGAAAAGGGAAATATTGATTAATATTTATTAAACTAGAAAAATAACACTCTGTATAAAATAAAATATCTTTTATTATATAGGAAAATAAATTTATATTTCTATGAAACTAAAGAAAAATATACAATTTAGAAAAAAGGACTTATGTTGAGAAGTTAGGCTTTCCCTTGGAAGTCTCTTTAGAAATAGAGGTCTTAATCCAATATATTGTGACTCGAGGCCAATAGAAAAGGTATATTTTTATATAGTAAGTAGGATTGGAAGTTCTTTAGGTAGAAACTAAATTCTTTTAGTGGTCTTGAAGGGGTGGTGAGAGGCCCTTTTTATAAGTGCTGAGATGTCTCTTTTATAAGTGTTGAGAATTACGTTTTGTAAATATTTCAAATTAATATACTAATAGAACATGTTATAAATGTCAAGTGGCTCTATAAAATGGTAAATAATGGATTTTAGGGTATATTACTTTTGATAATACCTCAACCACTCAACTGTATTCATGTTTTTTTTGAATTGGTTTCGTAGAAGGAAATACATTATACAATAGATTACATGTATATTCAAATAATTGAATATTAAAAAAACATATTGTAACATATTATTTATTATTCTACATGAATTTAATTTGATAATATACTAGAGTATCTGCTTCATTGAAAAGTTCATAGTAGTTCCCCTCTATATTGTGAACCTTGAAATTCCATAATGATATTCTTAAATCTAGTTCCGTGAATGATAACATTCAAGGACATGACTCATTGAATGTTCACTATCATGTATGAGTACTCATAAGAAAATGAGACTTTATCTCATGAATTTTTCAATTGGTAATCTCCATGATGTAAGATTATCAGAACATACCAACCTACAGAAATTTGATATGTTTATATACCATCATATATTCTTATATACAAGCGTGTGTAATGGTCCATAGAATTTTAGATTATTATTAATTATTTTCATAAATTTCATACTTAGGTTTAATGACCAAAATCGTGATTCCATATGTTCATTGGAATTAGGGTATGTTGGGCGTGTCACGAATGACATGTTATTAATTAAATAATTGAGGAATAATAGATTCCTTC
Source organism: Viscum album (assembly GCA_963277665.1). Classification (NCBI taxonomy): domain Eukaryota; kingdom Viridiplantae; phylum Streptophyta; class Magnoliopsida; order Santalales; family Viscaceae; genus Viscum; species Viscum album. The sequence continues at coordinate 182,315,205 of OY728133.1, read as the reverse complement.
CATCTTTATAAAAGTAGATATCTCATAATTATTAATGAAATGGAATTGTTAAATTAAATTCTAGGGACATAGTGTAATGATGAGATAATTTCGTATAGCCAATGAAATATTTGTCAAGAAAATAGGTTGATGAAATGGGTGTGCAACCTAGTTGATGGGTGTTGAACTCTCTGTGAGATGGTTATTTTAATATTCAGAAATCATTGTTTTATTTATGAAAATTTAGTCTTTTGTTTAATTTGTTCTAAATGTATTTAAATATGTTTGAATATTTTCTACATAATGTGTATCTATGTTAATTTATGTTATTCTTTTGACCTGGAAGTATTCTTGATTGAATAGACACTTAGTGTGAATTTCATGTTTATGAATCACCGTTAGTTATTTTCTGGTCGCACTGATGATGAATGATCACACAAATGATGAATGGTCACACTGATGATGAACAGTCGCACCGATGATGAACGGTCGCACCAATGATGAACGATCATGCCAATGATGAATGGTTGCACCGATGATGAATGGTCATACAGATAATGAACGGTTGCATAGATGGAAATGGTTGCACCAATGGCAACAGTCATACTGATACTGATACTGATCACAAGCTATCGATTCCATTGCTGATCACATGCTACCGATACCGGTGCTGATCATGAGCTACCGATGTCGATGCTGATCCAAGGACCTACTGATACCGATGCATTATCAAAATGACCTACCAATCTCATGACTCACCGATAGTCCTGAGAACTGTTTGAATTTATATTAACTCTTATTTAATTCCAACGGTCATATTTGTTGTTTTTAATGCAATTAATGATATTTAATGTTAGTTGTTCGCATGTCCGGGAACCGTACCTCGTACCTATGAAAAGTTAATCATTTCTATTGCTAGAGATCATGGAATATAAGGAATATCGAGCTGTAGTAAAAGATAGATGCGAAGAGGTATAAAGAAAATAATTCTCTCATGCACGCACATACATGAAAAAAATAACACACGAGGAACTTGAAGAACAATCATACTCATCAAGAATAAAAGTTCAAAGAAGAAGCTGAAGTATTAGAAAGAACGCTTTCACATTCAAGCTGAACACCTACACTGGAAGTGATGAAACAAGAACTATGACACCCTATTTTCTAAAAACCTAGAGAAGGACTCAGAGATTCATTTACATCAATCCAAGGAGTCTAGAGCTTCACTCACAGCACATAGAGCACTCTAAACTCATCTCTATCTATTTATCTCTATTGTGTTTCATTCATTTACTTTTTGAGAAGTGTGTGTTGTATTTACACACTGAATCCTGGACTAAACTGGAGGATACTAAATCCTCACTCGAAACATCTTACTCATTACTATATCCCACTGTGAATTGTGGAAGAGTTCAAGTGTGACATGGATAGCCTATGTGCTATTGTTTTTGTTTTCCCACGAAGAACTGTGTTAGAGGTTTTTGTACCTGGATAGTCTTTGTACTATTGTTTATCCCGATCCAGGGTGTGGATCAAAATTTATATAAATCGTTTGAGAGGACTAAGTCTCGGCTTGAGACAGAACCTCTTTTTTTAAAACTGTTGTGATTACTTATTTTAGTTTTAACATATGTTGAATATTCCACTACCAATCACTTTGAAATATAAAATTATATTAAAGTTACTTCTATAGTTAATATAGAAAGTGTTTTTATATATTTTAAATAATTAGGTTAGCTTCAAAAGGTAATTAATCTTCAGATTTAATTAACTAAGAACTAGTCAATCTCTTGAGAACCTAACCTAACATTAACTCTAATAAAAATTAACTTCAGATTATCTTGTTATTCAATTTGGGGGATTTAAATAGAGATATTTTAAACAGAATTTTAATTGGAACACAATTCACTCCCCTCTTGAGTATTCACTACTACCAACATTTGGAATCAATGGTTTGTTTTGTTTATCAAATGGTTTCAAAATACTCTGTTTTTCAACTGTGATTTTAGTTTTATCACTAAGATCTTAAATTTCTGTTAGTTTTAAATTTTATCTCTTTAAATATATTTGTTAAAATATAACTATGGACAATAGATTAGAGAGTTCTGCAACCAACATGCCACCTTTCTTTAATGGTACAAATTATGCTCAGTGGAAGCTTAAAATAAAAATTCATTTAGAGAGTATGGGATTTTACATCTAGACTACTATAGAGACTCAATATAAAATTCTATAAACTGAAAGAACTACTTTGGATGAAACTACTAATACTACAGACAATAATAATTGTAAAGCTATGAATGCTTTTTATTTTGATTTAGGAGATGAAGAATTCAATAACATATCTACTTGTAAAACTGCTTATGAAATTTGGGACACTTTGGCTATTTCTCATGAGGGAACAACCAATGTTAAAGAAATGAGACTGAACACCTATAACATTAAATATGATAATTTTAAAATGAAGTTTGATGAACCTATTCCTGATATGTATCTCAGGTTCAATGAAATTGTCAACACTATGAGCTCACTTGGAAAAGTTGTTCTTGCAAAAGAACAGATCATGAGAATATTGAGATGTCTGCCAGACAGATGGAGTGGCACATCTGTCTCAATTAGAGAATCATGTGAGATTGGTACATTTCATGTTAAGGAGATTATTGGTAAGATTATGATGTATGAAGAAGAGCTTAAAGTAAATAAGGAAGAAGAGGATGAACCAAAATGGAAGTTAGTGGATTTTAAGTCTACTACCTCAAAGAGAAAGAAAAAGGATAAAGTTTACATACCTACTGAAATCTCAACAAGTGAAAGTTCGGATTCTGACCGTGATGCTGAAATGGCTCAGATAGCCAGGAAATTCAAGAAATCTTATAGGAAGAATTTTTTTTTTCATAAAAACAAATTACAAAGCAAAATATGACAACATGGGTCATTGGAAGAAATATTGGAAAAAGTTTGATAAAAGTGATGAAATTGTTTGCTATGAGTGAAAAAGGAAAGGACATGTAAAAGAAGACTGTCCAAAGTTGAAATTCAAAAAAAACATGAATACAAGGATACTAAATACATGAAGGCAATGAAAGCAACATGGAGTACTTCAGAAGACACTTCAAGTGATTCTGATTCTACTAAGGATGAATACTCTCACAAGGCTAATATGTGTTTTATGATAAACACCTCTGAGGTAACATTAGATAATCCTGTTTAAATTCATATTATTTTGGAGTTGAATCTGATTCGGAATCTGAAAATATGTCTAATGATGAGTTATTTGAATATTGTAATATGATAGAAGAAACATGTAATGAATTCAAGGACAAGTATAAGACCTTGAAGAAGCAACATGCTTTGACCAGCTCTGTTAAATCTTTACATGATATAGAAAATAAAACGAATGCTCAATTACTTAAAGAAAATACAGAACTAAAATTTTCTAATGAGAAATTAAGGAAGGACTTAGAAAAATTCACAAATGGAAAAGATACACTCACTCAAATGCTAGGAAATCATGTGGCAACAAAGTATACTACTGGTTTAGGCTATCATCCTGGACAAAGACAATTTACTAAAACTAGATTTATTCTTAAATCTGGACAGAATGGTGCTAGTTCAAGTTCTGGAAATTCATATGCCTCAACTAGTTACTCACATAGTTATAGATCAAATAAATTTTATCTTTCAAAATATATTGATTCTATAAATTATATGAAACCCATTAGAAAAATCTGGGTACCTAAATCTTTGCTTGCTAACCTATCTAGACCTAAGAAGATCTGGGTACCAAAATCATTTTCCATCTAAATCTATTTTATATGAAACTTGCTTGAAGAGTTCTAATAAGAAGATATGGTACTTGGACAGTGGATGTTCAAGGCATATGACTGGGGACTACTCATGATTTAAGAGCTTAATTAAAGTTGATGGAGGCCATGTCACCTTTGGTGATAACTCTAAAAGAAAGATCATCGGCCTAGGCGAGATTGGTAACACTGATTCAGTTTTAATTTCCACTGTTTTATTTATTGATGGACTTAAATATAATCTGTTTTGTATTTATCAGTTATGTGATGATGGTTTCATTGTTAAATTTGAAAATGATTCTTCTAATGTTTTTAACTCTAAAAATGTTTCAGTATTCTCTGCATTGGGAAATGAAAATGTATATTCAGTTGATTTAAATTCTTTAGCCAAGGAAAATGTTACTTGTTTAAATGATTTTCACAAGGAATATTGGCTTTGGCACAGAAGATTAGGACACTGAAACATTCATTCAATTAGAAAACTTACTAGGAATAACATAGTTAGAGACCTACCCAAACTTGAATTCCCATCAGACAATGTTTTTAAACCCTATCAAAAGGGAAAGCAACATAAATTTTCTTTTAAATCAAAGAAATAAGTTTTAACTTCTCAACATCTCGAGTTGGTTCACATGGACTTGTTTGGACCTTCTAGAGTTTCTAGATTAAATGGGAAGCACTATGTGTTGTCATAGTAGAAGAATTTTCTAGATCTACTTGGGTATACTTATTATCTCACAAAATTGAAGCTTTTTCTTACTTTACTAAATACTCCAAGTCTGTAGAAAACCTTAGTGGACTTAAGATTAGGACCCTAAGAAGTGACCATGGTTGTGAGTTTGGAAATCATGAGTTTGAATCTTATTTCTCACACAATGGCTATTGTCACAATTTCTCTGCCCCTAGGACACCTCAACATAATGGTGTAGTAGAAAGGAGGAATAAAACCCTTCATGAAATTGCAAGAACAATGCTTAATGAATATGACCTACCTATTTATTTTTGGGATGAAGCTATTAATACATCTTATTATATTATGAATAGAGTCTTGATTAGACATGTTCTTAAGAAGACCCCTTATGAGTTGTGGAATAATAGAAAGCCTAAAGTTAGTTGATTTAGAGTTTTTGGTTGCGAAGACTTTATTCTCAATAAAAAGGAAAATATTGACAAGTTTGCATTCAAAAGTGATGAAAGATTTTCTCTTGGTTATTCTTTAACAAGCAATGCATATAGTGTTTTTAACAAAAGAACCAAATGTGTGTAAGAATCTATTAACATCAAATTTGATGAAACTGATCCACATGAACCTAAGTCTTCTCTTGAAAATCTTGAAGAAGATTTTTCTGTTCTGGAAATTAATGATAAAACCAAAGAACCAGCTGTAAAGACATCCAGTTCTGGACATATTCCAGAATCTTCTTCTGTAGAACCCGAACTTAGAGAAGAACCTGAAATTTCTAGTTCTACCTTTACTAGATCAACTAGGATTCTAAATAATCATCCTTTAGATGTTGTTGTTGGTAATCTTGATAGAGGGAAACAGACTAGAGCTTCTCTAAGAAATCAAGTGGAACATAAAACCTTTCCTTCACAGTTAGAACCTAAAAATATCAATGATGAAATAAATGATAAATTTTGGGTAATGGATATGCAAGAAGAATTAAATCAATTTGAAAGAAACAAAGTATAGGAATTAGTCGAAATACCTAAGGACTCTTTGACCATAGGAACTAAATGGGTTTTTAGAAACAAAGTTGATGAGTCAGGAAATATATTATATAAATAAAGCAAGATTAGTTGCACAAGGGTATAGTCAAGAGGAAGGTATAGACAATGAGGAAACCTTTTCCATTGTAGCTAGATTAGAATCTATTTTGATTCTACTTGCCTATGCTGCTCATTTGAATTTCAAGTTATATCAAATGGATGTCAAAAGTGCATTTCTAAATGGTTTTATAATTGAAAATGTTTTTTTTGAACAACCACCTGGATTTACAAACCTCCAATTTCCAAAATCATGTTTTTAAACTTTCTAAATCTTTATATGGGTTAAAACAGGCTCCAAGAGCTTGGTATGATAGACTTACAATTTTCTTATTTCAAAAGGTTTTACGAAAGGAATTTCTGATCTCACTCTTTTTATTAAAAGAATTTTCAAAGACATTTTGACTGTACAAATCTATGTTAATGATATTATTTTTGGATCTTCCAAAAATTCTTTATGTACTAATTTTTCAAAGATTATACAAAATAAATTTGAAATGAGTTTAATTGCAGAACATAGGTATTTTTTGGATTTCCAATTTTTCAAAAGAAGGATGGTATTATTTTAAATCAAAGTAAATATACAAAGGATCTTTTAAAACGTTTTGGTTTGGACAGTAATAAGGGACGTGACACACCTATTTTTACCACCTGTAAGCTGGATGATGATGAAACTGAGAAACAAGTTGATCAAACAAATTATAAATGTATGATTGGGAGTATACTTTACCTAACTACTAGTCGACCAGATATTATGTTTAGTGTGTGTATGTGTGCAACATTTCAAGCCAATCCAAAAGAATCTCATTTTCTTTCTGTTAATTTTTTTTCAAATATCTTAAACACACTGCAAATTTAGGTTTATTTTATCCAAAAGGAAAACCCTTTGACTTAATGAGTTATTCAGATACTGACTTTACTGGTTGCAAGTTGGATAGAAAAAGAACATCTGGAATATTTCATCTTTTAAGAAAGTCCATAGTATCTTGGTGTAGTAAGAAACAGAACTCTCTTGCATTATCTATTTCTAAAGCATAATAGATTGCTGCTGGTAGTTATTGTGCACAGATTCTGTGGATGAAACACACTCTGTTGGACTGTGGATATCAATTTAGACATGTGTCTATAAATTGTGATAACACAAGTGCAATTAAAATTTCTATGAATCTAGTGTCTCAATCTAAGACCAAACACATTGATGTCCGACATCACTTATTGAGAGATCACTATAAAAAATGTGATATTTATCTAGAATTTATTAACTCTGAACATCAGTTAGCTGATATTTTTACCAAGACCTTAAGCTCAGAAAGGTTAGACTTTATTAAACAAGAGTTAGGTATGATAGATCTATGAAACCGATCTTTGAAACCGATCTGTGAAACCGATCTATGAAACCGATATGTGAAACCGATCTGTGCTACCGATTGAGTTGTACAGTTTGTGAAACCATTAGTGTTTGTCAAAACGATGTTGTTTTACTAAATCGTTATTATTTATTATTATTATTATTTTTAACCCTAAATGATAAAACTAATGACCCGTGGCTATTTCAAAAGACGGTTGACCTTCCATCTTCTACCAAACTCTCCCTCTCTTCTTTTTTGAATCCCAAACATTCTGAACCATTCGAACCTTTCGAACCTCCAAATGTCCAAGAAAAAGAAAAAAAGAAAGGAATATGAATTTTCCTCTCCTATGAAACGTGCTCGAGGAGAATCGAGAAGCACGACTCAAAGGTCAGTAAACCTGGAGTTAGAAAAAATGTGTAGTTACTGTAGAAAAGAATGTGAGTGCCGAATTGGTGTTATAAAGAAAGTCTTGTCTTTTAAAAGTTTTGGAGATGCAAGGATGGAAAGACTGGTACTGTGATAATGAACTTGTCTTTTACCCAAATTTATTGCATGTTTTTTATCTAAACTTAATTATTGTATTGGATGGAGAAAAAGCTGTGAGATTATCATCGATAATCAAAGGGATAAAGACAAATTTTTCATCAAAATAGTGGGCTGAATATTTAGGAGTACCTCATAATGGAAGATACGAGGATTATACTGGTAATATCCCTCATACCACTGAATACTTTTCTTATGAGCTAGCTCTGGAGATGTTGACTGGAAATCCTAAATCTAGAAGAATAACAGCTGCTGAGTTAGATGGTGGGAGTAGAATTCTGTTTAAGTTTGTTCAACACCAAGTCTGTCATAGAAAAGGTGATTTTGATTCTATAAAGTATCAATATGTTTTTATATTTTTTCTTTTGTTGAATGGTGAAAAGGTTAACCTGTGTAGATATTTTTTTGTCCATATGAATGATATGGTGAAGCCATCCAAGAAAGCTACAACCATGTTCTACTCCAAGAAAATATATTCCATGCTAAAGTTCTTGGGTTGTGTTGATGATGGAGATGAGTTTATCTCATCAAGTAGTAGCTTCTGTATTAACAAGGATATTTGTAAAAAGATGAGAATTAACTGGAACCCATGGGATAAGGCTTGGGTTGCTAATGAAGAAAAGTTGTATGACTCTTTCAATCATATTGATCATCCTAAGAGACCAAAGGGGATGAGAGATCCTAGTTTAAAACGTGGTGAAGAAGTGGTTTATTCTGATGAAGAAGAGGAAGTAGTAGTTCCTAAGGAAACTGGTGAGTCCAGTAAGAAGGGAACATAAGAAGAAGAAGCTTAAGAAGAAGTTGGTACTAAAAAGGAGCCTGAATCACCTCTTGATGATAGGAGTGATCCTGACACGGTTAGTCCGAAGAAAAGAAGAATGGAATTTGGACCATCTAGTCCACCTCTCAAGTTACCAGAGATAGAACCTCTTTTAGATGATGAAGAAGAAGGTGAGACTGAATAATCAAATTCTAATCAGTATGAATCCAGCTGTAAAGATAGTTCAAATGAACAATCAGTCAATGGTGGTGAAGATGGTGATGAGGGTGATGGAGGTGATGGTGATAGTAGGGAAGATGATAGTAGTGATGATGATGATGATGTAAGTACTCAACCAGTGGATGGTCAAAATGTGATTCAAGCTGATACTCAACCCCAAATAAATGAGCAAGAACCTGTTCCTAAGACTAAAAGGACAGTACAGTCAGAGATAGATGTGGATGGGGAAGTCTCTCCTGTAAATTCTGGAAGATCTAGGTTTTTGAATCCTATGTATTCTTCATTCAAAGATACATGGGAAGAACACCCAGGTCTTGCAGTTCTAGGTTTAGATTATCCAGAGGAAGAGGAAGAAGAAGTGCATACTGCAAGTGTAAGTGATTCAGTTAAGGATCGATTAGTTGCTGAGTATATGCAGGTGATAGCAGATAGACCTGGTCCTTCAGTTTCTCAATCTAGACCTGATCCTACTGTGGCACAATCTGATCTTGAAAAATTTAAATCTGAGTTGCTTCAAGTAGTTAGAGAGACAATAAAAGAGGAATTTTTTAATGCTCCTGCTCCTGCTCTTGTGAATTTATTCGATGCTACTATGGATTCTTTGACTCAAAGAGTGGTAAGTATCATTAAGCCAGACTTGTACAATACTGGTGAGATGATTGGCTGGCATATTACCTCTCTTAATCAAATGCTCAAATATTTAAGCAGTGGTTTAGCCTCTTTTCCAGGTTAGTTTAGATCAACCATCTCTGGTATGATAGAAGTGTTAATAAACTTGGTAGAACACTTGAAGAAAGCTGATTTGAGGAAGTTGAAAGCTGAGGTCACTCAGATTGTTTCTCAGGACAGCTCCTCCAAAATATCCATGATCACTGGTCATGAAATCAATACCTTAAAGAATATTCTAAAAGAAGAGTTAGTAGCTCTTGGGTAGATCCTGGATTTGGATTCCTTGAAAAAAGGAAAGACAATGGTGATCATTTCCACAAAATGGTGCAGTTGTATTCAGCTGATGTTATTAAGGCTCAGAAAGAGATCAAAGAGAAAGTGGATCACTACTTTTCTAAGATTTATACCAAGCATGAGTTGAACCATCAGTTTATGGTTCTGGCTGAGAATTTGATGCTCCCTCCAGTCACTCAAGCCTTTAAGGATCAAGTCCAGTAGTTTAAGGATTTCACTCCTACTCTTGAAAGTTTCATGCAGAACAAGGATGACTTTTAAAAGGCTATGAAATATGGTGGTGAAGTAATTCAAGATTTTATCAATATGCTCAAACCATATCTTCATGTGAAAGAGAAGGCAATTTTTCTTCCTACTGTAGAGCCCCTCAGTTCATCAGATGTTTCTCCTAGTCAGATATCAGTGTCTCAAGCTCTATCAAATATACGACTAGTCTTTCAGCAGCCACCTTCAAAAACATCTTCTACTCCTTAGCAAGTGACCTTAGCACCCACTGTGCTACTGGCCAGAGTTGTCCTTCCTCCTCTCTCCATTCGGCTAGATCAACCTTCCACCAAAGCACCCTCTAGACCACCCATTCCTCCTTCTGTGAAAGGGAAAGCACTATTATACCCAAATAAGTAGCGGGGCCAGTCATTTTTGATAGGGTGTCTATTTCTTGTACTTTTAACATTTGTATCTGTTTCTTGAACTCTATCTCAGAACTTATTTTTAAGTGGAATTTTCTTCTTTATTATCTTCCTTCCACTCTTCTTTTTTATAATCCCAAAGGGGGAGAAATAATGAAAGGAGGAGAAATGATGAAAGGGGGAGAAACGAATATATATCTATAAAAGGGGAGAAATGACTACTTGTTTAATGATATGTTGATATATTCTCTCTTTGTTTATACTCTGATGTCATTCTCTGACGATCTATTTATATTTTGGCATATATTATTTTTATATTGGGGGAGAATACTAAATGACATGTCCTCTTCTCTCTTCATTTATTCCATTGATTTGTGATTATCAAAAAGGGGGAGATTGTTTAACTCTCTATGAGATGGTTATTTTAATAATCACAAATCATTATTTTATTTATGAAAATTTAGTATTTTTTTAATTTGTTCTAAATGTATTTACATATGTTTGAATCTTGTCTACATAATGCTTATCTAATGTAATTTATTTTTTACTGTTGACCTGGAAGTATTCTGGATTGAACAGACACTTAGTGTTAATTTCATATTTATGACTCACCATTAGTTATTTTCTAGATTCACGGATGATGAATGGTCGCACCAATGATGAATGGTCACACCGATGATGAACGGTCGCACCGATGATGAACAGTCGCACCGATGATGAACGGTTGCACCAAAGATGAACAGTTACACTGATGATGAATGGTCGTACAGATAATGAACGGTTACACCAATGGAAATGGTTGCACTAATGACAATGGTCATAATGATACCGATACTGATCACAAGCTACTGATACCAATGATGATCACATGCTACCGATACTGATGATGATCATGAGCTACTAATGATGATGCCGATCCAAGGACCTACTGATGCCGATACAGATTCAAAATGACCTACCGATCTCATGACTCACCGATAGTCATGAAAACTGTTTAAATTTATATTAACTCTTATTTAATTCCAACGGCCATATTTGTTGTTTTTAATGGAATTAATGATATTTAATTTTAGTTGTTGGCATGTCAGGGAACCATACCTCGTACATATAAAAAGGTAATCATTCCTATTACTGGAGCTTGTGGAATATAAGGAAGATCGAGCTGTAGTAAACGATAGATGCGAAGAGGTATAGAGAAAGTAATTATTTCATGCACACAAATACATGAAAAGTAGAAAACATGAAGAACTTGAAGAACACTCATACTCATCAGGAATATAAGTTCAAAAAAGAAGCTTAGGTATTAGAAAGAACGTTTTCACATTCAAGCTGAACACCTACACTGGAAGTGAAGAAACAAGAACTAAGACACCCTGTTTTCTTGGAAAAAACTAGAGAAGGACTCAGAGCTTCATTTACATCAATCCAAGGAGTCCAGAGCTTCCCTCACAACACATAGTGCACTCTAAACTCATCTCTATTTGTTTAGATCTATTGTGTTTCATTAATTTACTTTTTGAGCAGTGTGTGTTGTATTTACACACTGACTCCTGAACTAAACTAGAGGATACTAAATCCTCACTCCAAACTTCTTAATCATTACTATATCCCACTGTGAATTGTGAAAGAGTTCAAGTGTGACTTTATAGCCTGTGTGCTATTGTTTTTCTTTTCCCACGAAGAACTGTATTAGAGGTCTTAGTACTTGGACAATCTCTGTATGGTTGTTTACCACAATCCAAGGTGTGGATCAAAATTTATATAAATTTTTTGAGAGGACTAAGTCTCATCTTGTGACAAAACCTCTTGTTTAAAACTGTTGTGCTTACTTATTTTAGTTTTAACCTATCTTGAATATTCCGCTTCCAATCACTTTGAAATATAAAATTGTTTTAAAGTTACTTTGATAATCAATCTTGCAAGTATTTTTATATATTGTAAATAATTATGTTAGCTTCAAAAGTTAATTAATCTTTAGATTGAATTAACTGATAACTAATCAATCTATTGAGAACCTAACTGAACCTTTACTCTAATACAATTTCACTACAGATTATCTTGTTATTCAATTTGGGGGATTTTAATAGAGATATTTTAAATATAAATTTTAATTTGAACTCAATTCACCCCCCTCTTGAGTATCCATTCCAACCAACAATGGGATATCATGAAATAGAGGTTATATTACATAGTGAGGAGTTTAGTGTGGTTATTTTGATTGTGAAATTAGAAACTTTCTCTTAGTTTCCTTATCCCATTTCTATAATGTAATCGTGTAATTTATGTAAGACCACATAATACCAATGAGAAAGAATCCTAGAGGGTCTCACACTAAGTGTTTCTATTGGCACTAGTTAAATAATATTTATATGAAAAAATTGGAATAATTATTTTTATCTAGATTGAGTGTTAATATTTATTCATGGTTTATGAAATGATAAAAAATATTAAATAAATAGTTATTCATAACCATACTGAAGTAAATTTATTTACCAACTATTTGTAACCATTGGTATAAGCCCCAAAATGGTGGGTATAAGCTATAACAATGGTTTGGGTGGCTGTTGTCTTATTTGAGGTTGGGATAGACGTATACCAACAGTGTTGGGGAATCATTGGTATGGGTGAGCTATACCAACAGTTTTTAATCCATTGGTATATGTAATATTAAATACTTATACCAACTATTTTTAAAACTGTCAGTGTAGGTAATATAAAAATTAACCCCTTGTAGGATTCAAACCCCACACCTCTGAGTTATATTTAAATGACCTAACCACTAAGCTAAAATTTATTTTGGAAACAAAATTTGATAAATACGTATATATATTTAAATGTAAATTATTATTTTTATGTATTAAATGTTACTTGATAAAATATTTCATTAAAATTATGGAAACCTATACCAACGGTTTTCCAAACCATTGGTACACGTAATTTGAATATTTAGACCTATACCAACATTTTTTATAAAATTGTTTGTATTGGTTCTTTAAATGGAGGCTATACCAACATTTTTATCCAAACTGTTGGTATATCCATCACCTATACTAATTATTTTCACAAAATCGTTGGTATAGGGTCATATAGTGCTGCCTATACCAATAGTTTATCCAAACCATTTGAATTCGTCCAGTTTCTAGTTGTGTAAGAAAATTTGTTAATCATGTGAATATATAATATTTATTTATCCTTTTATATTCATTAAGTAATAAAGAAAAAATATATTAATATATTCAGTTATCTGAATATTTTTCTAAGGACATTTTTTTATTATGAAATCAAAGACCTCTTTCTATCTAGGTAAAGGGAGACTCATTACACAACCCGTAGGCCCAAGGAAAAGTGGATCATGAACATGGATTGAAGGCCCATCATAGTATCATGCCTACATAATCCTACACACACCACTACTTACCTCATAAATACCTCAAGGGGATTTCAAGGATTTGCACCCTGGTCTTTTTGATTTGGGATTACGGGGTTTACCACTAATGCACCACCCCTACCATGTTTATTTATGTTAATATTAAATAAATATTTATTCAATAGTCTATGAAAAAAATATTTTCTTATTTATTTAGAGAATTAATATTTAATTTAATATTTATTTGCGTATTCCATAAATTATTTGGGGGATGAGTGGACCAATAATGTGTCTAATTATAATTATTAATTTTCAAGCTCCTAAAATAATATTTTTCACTTTTTCAACTAGTACATTCCATAATAATAATAATAATAAAATATAGTTAGGGGTCATATAAGGTTTAATCTATTATTTAAGGGCCATTATGTAATTAATTTTTTTAACATTAACCCAAACACTATAAATATATGATTACATATATCATACAGAGATGATTGAAATTCATCGAGACATATGAAATGTGAGAATTGTAGTGCTCAATATATTTTAGAGCTCAAAAGACTGAATAATTCTATAGATATTATCCTTCCTCCTCCATCCCCTCATGAATGAGAGTGTGGGGAAGATTAATTAAGAATTAAGAAATTGTAACAATGATCAAGATGAAAACATCAAGATGATTAGTCCACTATTATTGAACCAAAAAATCCATCAATGTTTTTCAGAGAACAATGGAGCACATGTAGATCACCACTAGAGGTATTATATCTTGGATCATACAGGTGAAAAAAAGGAAAAATGAAAAGGGTTTTATATGACCCAAAACATCATTAAATAAAGATAGAAAAACTGGGAATTAATTCTTCAGATAAATTTAAATTAATTATAAATTTAATAGGGAAATATTGTCTCTTGGTTCTGGTGTTTCTTTTTAAATATTCTGTGGGAAACTTTAATTGGTCATGATGTTTATATCTTTCACAATATTCAAATAATCCATTTAATACTTTACTTTCTGAGTCGGGGTCATCCCCAATCAGCACATTTACTATTCCTAGAAAAACTAAGTTGTATTAAATGGATTATGGTTAAATTTATAATTGCCTATTTGATTATTGGTCAATTATAAAAAATTGTGGTTATTTATTCACTTCCAATTTATTTTTTATTTAATCCAATGTATAATTTATATGATTTTGAAATATTATTTTTCTTCATTCAATTTTTATATGATCTCATGGAAAGGTTTTGTATTATATCATCATTGAGAGGAAGAACTATCAAAGATTCTATTAAGAGGTGCTAAGGATTCTAGAAGGTATATTGGATTACATGGAGTGTGACTGGAGTACATATATTGTGCACAACTATACTGCACCTAGACATGTCAAATGATACAAGATTCTCCAAGAAATAATAATATGTGGTGAATTTATAATACACCATGTGTTGACTAGGATATCCTGAAACACAATTTATCGAACTAAAAAACGTGTAGCTAACATACACATCTTTTAGTCAATATGGTTTAGTGACAAAATATGTGATGACTTTGTGATCATATACACTTTTTATGATTATGTTAGACTAAAAACCAAGATAATTAGTGTGAACCATGGTGATTATATATTTTACATGTTATGTGGACAATTAATTATTGTACCTAGATAACACACCTAGTTAATCGTTATGCTACACAAACACACAAAAATCAGACTACATGATGTTTAACTTGTCAGTACATGTCATTTCATCAAACCGGAATGCATGCAATATTAGTAGGAATTTATCCCGAATACATGAAAAGTGTGGAACACGAAATTTATATTTTTAGCACACACTATGTATTTTTCCAATAAAAAATAGAATTAAATTAATAAAAATAATTATTTCTAGCATTAAAACCTAATTACTATGTTAGCACAATATGTGTTGTATTTTTGATAATGGTTTGATAAATTAATAACTTATCAATTAATTCTATTTAGTTATCTATATTTCTTTATCATTCCATTTATTTTCTATGAATGTTTTTATTATGAGTATCTCTAAGAGACTTCAGATGGTCACTAAGATAAAGGGATTTAATTGATTAATTAATTGATTTATCTAATCAATTAAACTATGTTTATCATAATAATGAAGAATGAGTTGAATTTATTTCTAGCCATGGAATTTTTGTGTATTTGTCTCATGTGTATGACATATCATGATATTTGAAAAAAACTATATATGTGTTGGTTTTATTTATTTTAATTTTATTATATAGACTTTCAATTATATATTATAAAGTCAAATATGATGGCATTTAGGTCACCCCTCCCTCCTTTATTATGTAGGACATGTGTGTCCAAGGTTTTTTAATGCAATTCCCCTTAACCAATCCTTTGGATCCCATCACCTACATAAGATTTATAAATTGTACATAATTAAAGGTGTATTTGATGTTGCATGGAGGTGGATTAAGGCATAATCATGACAAAACCAACCTAAACAATACATCGGTAGACATGTGGAATGTTTCAACTTGTGTGAAGACTAAAATAAAGAGTTTTCCTTGGTTCATAGGTTTATTTATTGTTCACATAGTAAATAAATCATTATATAAGCTCATGATAACACAATTTATTTATTTATTTTATTTTTATGTTATGAATGGTTTATTTTATGGATACAAGACCATAATCACATTAATAAATATACTAATATGAAAATTTAATATTAAAATAAATTGATTGTGCATAAGTGTTTCATAAAAACATGTTTAATAAGTTATGTAAAATCCACCCAATACTAACTATAAATAGAAATGATAAAACAATAAATATTTTAGTTATAATAAATAAAATTCCTTAACATAACATTTTGTTAGACTATGCCTTATATTTCTTGATTAGGAATGTAACCAATAATAATGAGTTTTTTACTAGCCCTTTTTGGGACACTCACTTTTATTTGGGGAGTTATTAATGATGTTTTGGTTTGAATTATCCATTCTTCATTAAGAGGAGTATCCCTTGATAGTGTTGATATAAATTGGTGGCAAGTGTTGAGAAAATCCTAGTCAGGATTTCTAGATTAGAGAGTGCACTCAACAGATCAAGGAGATACAAGCCTACAATTATTAATGGTATTCCTACCTAAATACCTTTGAGTAATTATCCAAACATTTACTTGGGTTTTGATCTTGGGTATATAGATCCTTAACACTAGAATGTTCATGAAACTAGACATTCTGAGTCCAATGGTGAGGTCTATTGAGTCTTCATAAAATTGTTAGGGAAATAATAAAATTAAAATTATTATTATGTCTCACATAAATTGAATTAATGTGAAGTATTGAAAACATGATTTTTATTATTATAGGAATAATAACAGTAGAAACTATAAAAAACTAAAAATATTCCTTAAGATAGAGTGTGACCTTAAAAATATTTTTTTTGATATGGTACAATCATTTCTTGGATACATTATTATCATAAAATTTGAATTATTTATTTGAATCCCATATTTTTATTTTTCCACCCAATTAAGTGAGAAAAGGTGAAAATGATCCCTACCAAATAGAGATATAAGATTCTTTATATTTTTATTTTATCATATTATCAACTATATTTGTAGGGTTGATGATACACCATTATGACAAGAATTCTTACAACATAATATATCATCTTATTTTTTAAGAGAAAGAGAATGGAAGGATTAAGATAAATTATATTATTAATGAACTATATTACTGTAAACTGGAAGAAGGGAAACTTGATACAAATCATGGTTTCAAAATTTTGGGCTATATTGATCAATTAATAAAATTTGGCTTCTAATTTTATAATAAATTATCAATTAAACTTATTTTATCATCCTTACCACCAAGTTTATCATTATCCAACCATTCCCAAATAAACAAAATTGATTAGTTTCACATGAATATTTTGACTATATTTTACCAAGATGACAAGGATTGGATGAAAAAAATTTATCCAGCCCTTATAGTGAAATATTTGAATGAAAAAAAGTTGATCCCATGGCTAATATCAATCTAAAATTTAATTTACAACATCCTTCAAAGAGACAATTTATTCAATTGGAAAAATAATAAACAATAGGTAATTTTCTTTATAAATGTAAATAATGGTCGTTGGAAAAGAAATTAAAATTATTTAGGTAATAAAAAATATGAATCCACTTTAGTTATATTCACGAAGTTTCTATTCACAACTTGTGTATTAAAATAAAATATTTTTACAACATGTAGGTATATAAATATAGGAAATAAGAAAGAATAAAAAGGTCATAAAGTGAAGTCCAAATGTTCTAAGAACGGGTGATTCTTATGTCATCCAAGGGGAGATCAAAAATTATAATTTCTAAGATGAATTAATTCTAGTTTGTATAGAATTTTCTCAAAACATTTATCTTCATGTCCATTAAAAAACATTGTGACATTATTTCATTTATAGATTAAATACTATTATATATCTCATTACATTTCTGTTAATTCAGTTATACTAGAAACACCCACATTCATCCATAAATAATTATGAATATAAATATAAGACTCAAAAAAATTAGGGGAAGAAAATCCTTAGTCAAAATACATGTTTTGATATAACTAGTATGATATTTATACTATTTATAGATGATAAACTATAGTATGTGACACAATTATGTTTTAGGATAATATAACATTATATATAAAGTTATTCTATAATGTTTCTAGAGTTAGTTAAACTACCTATCATAAACATTTTTAAAAATGAAACTAAAGTTAAATTCATAACCTTAATGAGATTCATTTAAGAAAATATTAGTATTATGCAGTGAAGTAAATGAGTGCACTAGGTAATGATAGAAGAAGCTTTAAGATAACTTATAAAAGAACATATCATCCAAGTAATCATTGATCATACTTTTGGAGTAAAGGTTTTAATAATATCACATTTCATTTTATACATCAATTTAATGATTTTATTAAGAATAATTTCAATAGAGAGTCTTATATATATTGAAAACCACTCATAATTTCATAAAAAACATGTTTTTAAAATATTAATGCAAAAACTAACAATTTTTCCAACTATATTAATTAATAGATATCATATTAGTTAGATTATAATAAGAATATATTAGGTTAAAATAACAAATTTTTGTTGAATATTGTTTATTAAAAACATTTTTATAGTTATAACTGAACATGAAACACTTAGTGAATATCAATTAATAAACATATTTCTACTAATGATATTATCATTTAGACAGTCCGACTATATTTCCATAAATAAATAGAATCTATTAAAATATAATAGAAGATGAATTAAATTTTATGGGTTGAGTCCCTTGACACATATTAGTTTGATTATTAATGATGGAATCCACTAATCTCAGTGGGAGGAGTATTTCATTAGACACATACACATTGGAAGTCATAACCAAATAGGTGGTTAATGTTTACCATGGAAGGTGATACACATGTAATTTATTCATAATAAATATTCCTATAAATAATAAATAAATGAAAACATGAAAAATATGAGAAGTGTGTATGAATTCAATTAATATACTCCATCTATCATGATTTAGGGAATCCTTGTTTTGAATGTTTATAAGACTTGATATTTCTTGTGAGTATTCAAGAGAAACTTAATATTGATGGTACAAAACAAAAACAATAAAAGAATTATTTATTATTGAAATGTTTTTTTATGATGAAACATATTAAATTATCATCATAATAAAATAATTTTTAATTATATTTGTTAAATAATAATTTTATGATCATCATATATGGATATTGATTTTGAAGACCACCTCATTTGGAGGAATCCTTATAGAAGCTGTCTATATGATTAAACCAAATGGAGTCCCTATGGTATATGTCAATAAGGAATAACAAGAAAGGATCGGTGAAATCAATATATTCTAGTAATATTTAAAGATCACATAAATTCATTTATTTATGAATATATCAAGCATAGTTATCATAGAATAATCAATGATTTACATGAATATCTAATAGGATAGTGGGATTGATAAATGTTTTCAAGATAGACATGCTGATAGTATATAGAAAAAATGTTATATATTACTAGTTTTATAAGAATTTTGAATGAATTTATCATAGTGTGTCTTGAAGTAGAAAATTTGTTACAAGGTACAAGATCTATAGAAATAGATCCATAGGTATACTAAATATAGTCATAGCACATATATTAACCAATATTTAAAATACAAGTTGAAATAGTTCAATACTGATATTTTTGGATACAATCCTTCCAGAAAAATTTTCATGGGAATATGAAGTGATTATAGAGATTAAAAGAATTTGGGAAGCTTAAGTGTTAGGAATTTATCTCATATTCCATGATATATATTGATTATTGATATTACAAATGAATGATTCATAATATGTTAATATCAAATAGATCCGCCATAATTTATTTATCTTGGATTTAGATATATTTGAAAATACATTGAAATTTTTAGCTGGATGAGTTCCTAGAATTATGGTAAGTGATAATACTAGTTATCTATGGTATTAAAAACTTGTATTCATTTAGTTAAAATTGATATAGTATCATAGTAAGGATAAGGAAATATGGAAGAAAAAATTAGTTTTACTAGTGGTTTTCATATCTAAAATATTTGAGTTTGTTGTGTCTTATGGTGCATCTTAAGAAGAATTTTATCAATGAAATATTCCTATTTTGGGTTATACAAAAAATAGGGATTTTCTCATTATTATTATATTCTTTGACTATATATGGGATTAACGAAGATGTCACATTTCTAATATAATAATAATAGGTAGATACTAGGTAATATCACTATTTGTGGGATTTTATCATTGTATCAATGTTCTAGTAAACATATACATGGAACATTTATGTGGATATACTAACTCTAGCCACAAAACATGGCAGGTCTAGTAGTTATATCCATTATTATTAGGATAATGTTTAACATGAGAGATCTAACTAGGCATTAGTAGTTTTATTTTGTGCAAGTGGGATTATGTTGAAGTTAGTGACCTAGAAAAAACTACTTTATGATTTAGAATACATTCATATCCAAATAATTGAAAATTAATAGAACATTTTATTACATATTTCTCCTTTTCATGAATGAAATTAATGTAATAATGTCAAAGATTATATGTTGCATTAAAAATGGCATAAGAGTTCCCTAATATGTTGAGAGCCTCTAAATTCCATGATGATATAAATAAATATAGTTATATGGTTAGATAATATGCTATGATAAGACATATATAATATTAATTTTTATTGTGTGATTACTCACAAGAATATGAGAATTTATAATATGAATTTCTCACTTGGTAATATCTAAGATGAGAGATTGTAAGGACATACCTGCCCATTGAATTCCACATATTTATGCGTAATTATATATTCCTATATTTGATCAAGTGGAATTTACATCAAACATTAATAATATTATTAATTATTGTCATAAATTCTTTAATTTTTTGTACGAACCAAAACCATGACACCATTTGTTTGTGGGAAGTAGGGCACATTGGATGTGCAAAAAATAACATGTTATTAATGAAAAAGATTTGGAAGGATTTATCCCTCCATCATTATGAAAGTTTGTATCTTTTCCATTCAAGTTAAATGTAACCATCACATTAAATTAAATTAACATGGTGTAATGACAAGTTTATTTCATATAATCAAAGAAAGAAATATCAATCATATATGTAGATGACACAGGTGTGAAAACTTCTTATTGAGATATCACGAAAAAGTTACTATATTACATAGTGAGTGTTTGTATTTTTTTTATCATTGAAACTTTAACATACTTTTCATAGGTTCCTTAACCAATTCCTTGATAGAAATCTTAAAATTTAGGCAAGACAACCAAATACCAATGATAAATAATCCTAGAGAGGCACACACTAAATGTTTCTGTTGACCTCAATTCAATATTAATTATATTTAAAAATTAGAATAAATATTGTACTCTAGACCTAGAGTGAGTATTTATTAATTGTTTGTTAAATGATTGTAATTATAAAGTAAATATTTATTTATAGTTTAATTTTTTATTTATGTGAATATATAATATTTATTTATCTCTTGATATTAATGCTATATTAAGAAAATATTTATTTATTTACTGTAGTTGGGGTTTAGATTAGTGGTAAGAACCCTGTAATCCTACATGAAAAATGGGGGTTCAAAACCCATTGGGCGCAGGCACTGTAGCAGTACTATGGTGGTACTGTAGCAGCAGCGACACTGTAGATCGGCGGGTACTATAGCAGCGACAAGACATTGTAGCGGCGACGGTACTGTGCGTGTACTGTAATAGGCGGGTTCTATTCACAGAATGGGCATTGAGCCAAAAATTTGGGCCTACGGGCTATGTAATGGGCTACAAGCCCACTTGGCCTTCGAGCAATGTAATGGGCCTCCCTCTACCTAGTTAAAATAGGTCTTTTCTTTGATTTAATAATAAAATGAGGCTTTGGACCAAACCATTAAAAAAATTATGTAAATGATAAATACATATTAATTATCTAATATTTGAAGAGATTATTTACTTATTTATTAACTGAATCAATATTTATATAAATATTTTTTAGGCATTCGATAAATTTTAAGGAGGATGAGTGGACCAATATTATGTTCGGTGTTAGAATATAATTTTATATCCCATAAAAAAATACTTATCATTGCACAAGTGTGTGCACACCATAGAAAAATAAAAATTATTATTACATGGAAAGGGTATAAATAAGGCTTAATTTATTATTTAAGGGTTTTTTAATTAAATAATATTTTAAACATAACATAACTCTAAAACAGATGATTACATCTATTTTTAATGGTTGATAAAAATTTATCAAGACTGATCAAAAGAGAGAATCATTGTGCATAACACATTTTAGAGCTCTCAAGACCGGAGAATTATCTTGAGATTCTTTTTCCTCCTCTATCCTCTTATGAAACAGATAAAAATGAATATTCTCCAAGACTAAATGAATTAATGTAGTGATAAATATGAAAATCTCAAGAAAATGGATCCACCGTGCTAGTACCCAAAAATCCATCGATGTTGTTTATAGATCAAATGAACACATGTGTATCAGTTGTAGATGGATTATAAGTTGGATATTCCATGAAAAAATAGTAGAAAAAAGGATTATAGATGATAAAAAATTTCATTTAATAAAAATCCTAAGACAAGGTATTATTTATTATGATATATTTAAATTAATTATACATTTAACATGAAAATATCATTTTCTGATTCAAGTGTTTCGTTGTAAATATTCTTTGAAATTTTTTAGTTTTTCATGGCATTAATATCTTGACCTATATGTGAATTATCAATCAAATATGAAAATATATGACTTAATATGATTCCTAATTAATTGTTCTTCTATCCCCAAATCCATTATTTATAACATGTTTCAATCCCTTTACCCCTTAATTTATTTCTTTTAATACTTTTTATTTTACTATAGTAACCTATTTTTACTTAAGTATTTTACTTTTAATGTATAAAAATAAAATAGACCACATTATATATTTTTTACCTAATGATTTCAAAAATTAAATCCATTTTATCATATAAAGTTTTCATGTTCATGAAAAATTAATTTTAACGTTAGTTCATTTAACACGTAAAATTGATTTTTAGAAAACATGTATTTTTAAATATTAAAATTTATATATAGGATAAAATTATAAACATATGTGATTATAAAATTAAAATTTTTTATTATAAATTATATAAAATTTATGTGGTTTTAAAATCAATTTAAAACCAAAAAATACCAAAACATTATTTAATTAAAACAAAAACTAAAAATAGTTTTTGTTAGAATGTAGTACTTAAGTTAATAAAATGGTAAAAATAGGTTTTGTAAATTCAAAAAAGTATTTTTAATAATGTATATTTTTACTTCTTAAATGTTTATTTTACCAATTAATGGGTTTTATACACTTCTGGGTCTTTATTATAGTGTTATAGTTTTTATAAAAACAATATTTTCACTTTTCACATAAAAATAAATTATTTTATAAAAATCTCAAAAATTCACCTTGGGAAAATATTTATATATAGAATTTAAAAATGAAGTTAATTTAATTAAATTAAAATTATAAAATTTATAAATTTATCATTTAAATTTAAATATAAAGACATTTTATTTTATTTAATTTTTTTTAAACATTAAGTGTTCTGAGTACTATCTCATACCAATGAATAACTTACTGAAGCTAATATATTAGTTAATATATTGGAATGTTATATGTTATCAAAATAATATTTTAAAATTGATCAATTTTAAATTATCAATACATTAAACTATTGTTTGAGAATGAAAAATACTTTATATATTAAATCCTGTGAATTATATATCCTTTAAATATAATAATTTTTTATTTCTAATCTCTTTTTATTCACTTGAGGTTTTATTATTCTTAAATTTTACTAATAATAAAAATCCCATTGAACTTTTTAGTTCATGTTGTCTATTAAAAAATATATTGAACATGTATTTATTTAAATTAATATATTGTAAATCTCAAGGTGTTACCAAATGTAGAAATCTTTCATTCGAAGAATTCACTTTTTAATTTAGCAATATCCTTCCACTTACTCTATGATTCATAGAATATACCAATGTGGTTTCAATTCAAATAGATTCTTTATGGGATTTTTTATATTTATTGTTTTTATGTTTTAAATATTGTTTCATGTTCCTTTATCCTAACATTATTATCCTTTAATTGTGTATCCATTTCTTACGTCATCGAGAAATATTAAATTTTAGATTTTATGCATTATGTAAGTATGTTTTAGAGGGAAAATGTTTTCACCCCACTTATTCTCTATGTACATTTTTCTCTACCTCATGTGAAATTTCTCTAAGTAAATTACATTAAACCTTTATATTTACACCCATTTTCATTATTTATTCATTGAGGGCATCCTATTATTTATTCAATATTTGATGCTCTAAAAAAATCTAATAATTTTTTTGACTAGATCATATCTAAATTACATTATGAGTACTCTCCAAATTAATTACATTACAGGATTTTCAATGTATTTATTCACAGATTACTTGACAAAACTATATTTTTTCCATATTTTGATACTTAAAAAATTTTACTTTAATATATTTTATACATATAACTTCCAATGTTTTTAACATTTCAAAAGTAGTAGAGAAATAAGTAGTTTCCTTGAATACACCGTTATTCATTTAATTAAAATAATAATTTCTCTTTATTTTTATCTATAATGACCCATTCCTCTTACACATATTTTTACATGTGTTTTAAGATAAATATCCAATAAAAATATCCATGAAATGTAGGGGCCTTGGGTATTGGGATGATTAGGTTCATGAAACAACAAAATGAAACTATAAACACAACATAATTATTTTAATTTCTATAATATTCTCTTAATTTTATTTGAGTTTCTAAAACTACCTAGGATAACCTAGTTAATACATAATTAAATGGGTTGATCGATAAAGCTTACTAAGGGAATAAAGATGATAATAAGGAAAACCATATAATTCATATAGTATAAAATAATAACATAAACTAAAAGGCTCATTAATAATCATATAAAATCGTGAAATAGTAAATATGGAATCATAAGATCATTAAATCATAGTAATTTTTTTGCGATATAACATATTATATATATGTGTGTGTGTGTCAAGGATAGTCACTAATACAACATAACATAGTAGTCAAATTACAATAGTGGTTTATGTTTACTCCTTAATCCCATACATATAGTCTCATGAGATATAAATATTACCAATGCATTATATCACTATCAAGGAATATCCTTCATAATATTTACCTGTGTATACATGAAACATGAAGAAATTATACTTAAATAATAATCATAAGAAATACCAATGGAAACTAATATGTTAGATAATGATTACATAAATTTTAGAGAAATGATATCCCATAAGGGTTAAAAAGAGAAGAAAAAATTCAATATTTTTATTATTTATATTTTAATAAATAGGAATTGGTCTCAAATAATAACTTCACTTGAATAATATTTCTTGAGAGAAGGTGGATAAGTATTTTTGGACTTTAACTTCTTTTATGAGGTTTTAAGGAAGTTGAAAGAAATATTTAAATTCGTTAAGCATATCATGTTTTCCATAAAACAAGAAGTGAACAATGAGTTTTATCTATAAAATAATTAGTATTTATAGAAATCATATAATAATTATTTTTTTATTGGTTGTAGAAAACATGGAATAAGAAATTGGAAAGATTCCCTTAGAATCAAATTTTCATAAAAAGAAAGATTTAAAAGTGATCCATAATTCTTATATGTTACATTACAATAGAGGTGTGAAGAAATGTGGTCATTTCATTCATATATTATTAAATGGTTTTAAATTTTAAATATTATTAAAATATATAGGGTTTATAGTGTATACATACTATCATTTTATAGTTAATTCACTTAGATGGTCTATCTGAGAACAATGAACTTAATTGATTTTATTAAACCATATAACCCCTTATCTAAACCAAAATATGAATATATATATATATAATATTATTAATTCTATATTTTTTCACCACAATGAATGTATTAATACTATTTCAAAATGAGGTGGTGAGAAATGATGTACGTTGTTCATGGAAGTGGTAAACAAACCAAAATATGAACAATATTTTTATTTAAGAATTAAATTAAAAGAGGTTGGATAATGTATATTTCATTAACATTATAAAATAATAGTATATTTATAATACAGGAGTAATTATGGAATGTTGGATCGATGAATAAAAAAGGATGTTGGAGAAGAAAATAATTTGATAGAGATAGACTATGAATATTTTCTGTTTGAATGTAGTCTCTTGAAATATGCCATAAGCCACCACGATTTCTCTTTTTTATGAGTATATAACTAAGATGAAATTGGGGAGAGATTTGGTAAGAGAATTTGATTAAAAAATATCATGCTAAAAGGATTATAATGTGTCATCAGAAGTGCTGGTTAAGGTGATATTTATAAGGGAAGGAGAGTGGTGTTTTTGAATATAATATTAATTATTTTATTATATTATCTACAGAAGAGAAATAATGATTAATATTGTCACTATATATATAATTTTTTGCATATTATTTTGAGATAATTTCTTCTCATATTATCCATGAATCAAATATTCATGCATTTTACTTATAATGTTAAATCCATGATTTTAGTGCATTTCACTATTAAAAAAAGTCAATTATTTTAGACAAATAAAGAAAAATTATCCTAAACATAGATTGATATTTATATTAAAAAAATAAATTCAATTTTATTAAAATAATTTTTTAATTATGAAATAATTAATTTTTAAATAATATCCCTTTTTGTTTTAGAAATACCAATTTTAATATTATGATCAATTTTACGGCCCTTTAAAAAATTACTTATGATCTCAAAATGTTATATTTTCATTATAAAACAACTTATATTTTTTTATAAATACATTTTATAAAAATAATTTTTTTTAAATTTTCATATTTATCATAAAATGTAAATATGACATATGTGTTTTTATAAAATTCAAACACTAACTCTATGATTATTAAAAAAAATTATTTAGTTGTGTCATAATATTTTTTTTGTATTTTCATGTTATAAGATACCAAAATATTATTTTACTAATCCATAAGTGAGGTTACCGATCTTATCGTCAAGTTACTATTCATAACAATTAGATTGTTATTCCAATAGTTACATTACTATTCTAATGGTTATATTTTTAACATTCATATGGGTTTCCAAACATCTATAAATCTCTCATATTTAATTCATTATTAAATCAATCCTATTTCATATCAAGGTTATATATTTTATTTTTTAATTTGTAAGTTTAATTTCTAATATTCTACTTCAATTATATAGTATTGTTCATGAATGTAATCATTCTAGGGGATCAAAAAGATCTAGATTTTCATATTATAGTTATATAATTTTCTATTTTTAAACCATTGAAATGTTTGAAATTTTATGGTGTATATTTATCCTCTAAATGTAATTTTCAAGTCAATATAACAAACTTTTGTTGGTTCTATAATGTGGTGCATGTGATTTCTATAATAATATATTACTATATAATATATAAGTGCAAATTCGGAAGGGAAATTATATTTATAGGATTATGGTTAATAACTGTATCACAAATTCATTCATTTTTCATAGTTATGTCAACATCTCAAAATATACATTCAATGATTTCCTTAACACATTCCTATAGTGTTATGAACCAACCTAATCCATCTGTCCATTAGTTGTTGGTGGTTTCCCATGATAAGGCCTAAGGCCATTCCTGATCCTTATAAGTTGGAGATAAGTAATAGGGAACCAGAAGAAACCAATGATAATGGTTTCACCCATAAATAAAATTTAAATAAAAAATCGATATTCAAGTAGAATATTTGGAATAACCCGTTTTTAATTCAAACATGCATTGAAAAATAAATAATATGTGAAGAATAATTATAAACAATTTAAAAAATTTAAACAATTAAATAACATCAGAAAACCTCCATCACCATCGCATGGAATAATCCAATTAATTAAACATCCATAGCTCTATATATTTAATTCCCCTCCAATTAAATAAATAAAAAATAAAAAAGAATAAATGATTTGTCCATTACAACATGGAAAATAAATAAAATAGAACAAACAATAACCTTCACATGATCCCAACAGACCAAACATGCTCGAAATAATCAATTCTCCATGAGCGGTCATGATCTGAACCAAAAACCTAAAATTCGAATATAATATGTGTGATCAGGACCAAGATCAATCAGTCTTTATCCTCTTTGTTTCATATCTATCCATTGATTTCAAATCCATTTTCAAAAGAATCAAAATAAAATAGGAAAATAGGATTTCAATTCATAATTATATTAAAACTAATAAGGAAATGAGATGGTTTTATAAAATTTACCCCATATTTTTTTTAAGTTAAAACAATTACATTGAAATATATTTATTAAAATCATGCATGAATTATAAAATAATTACTTTTTATTTAAAATTACCATATTAAAAATTCATCAAATTTTTTTTAAAAAATAACATTGCATGAATAAAATACCAAAAATAATTACCACATCATAAATGAAACCAATAAATGAAAAATCCAATCATAATTTCTAAAAAAACAAACAAACATGGGAATCTAAATAAAAATAAATAGAATCCCTTATGTCAAACCTCTAAAAAAAGGATAAGTGGAATGGGATTTACCCTAGGTTGTAAAGTGATATAGTCTAATACTTTACCAAACACATGCCAACACATTGGAATATTTTTTATCTTAACACAAGAAACCCAACTAGCCTACATCTAAACTATAATCAATTACACCCCCCATTATCCATATCACACAACTAGTGGAACACTGGTAGTGTAGAACTATCTAATGTATCATAAGTATAGACTTTACTCTTATCGACCATAGTTCCCATAACCAAACATAATAAAGTGAGAAACAAAATATAAAGTTATCAATATAAGAATCACAAAGCTTCATAACTCACCCTTACCTAAATATCCCTCTAAATAAATATTCCTTTAGATTCACCACCCAATATCCACATATATCAAACACCACCCATTAAAGGTGAACAAGTATAGGTGATGAAAAAGGGTTTAATACACCACAAATTTTTGAAACCACATAAAAGTTAAAATTATGAATTTTAAAAAATTAATTTAGTATGCAATTACTTCCCTTAAAAATTCTAATATCATTTATAAAAACATTATTAGAAACATCACATTTAAAACCACCCCTGAAAACCATTTAAGAATTACCCCTTTGTAATATAAAATACTTTAAAATATAGATTCATCATTCTTTAATTTATTCTATGATCCAAATGAGGTCAGAAAACTTCTTAACCACTGTAAATTCCATGTAAAACCATCGAAAAAAATTTTAAAAACCCAAAAAATATTCAGTAAGTTGAATATAAATTTTAAATAGCCATTCAGGAAGCATAAAAAATTGTGTATGTGTATAAGAAAAATAAAATTTGAAAAAAAAATTAAAATAATAAATCCTTTTCATTCATAAGGAAAAAAATATAGAAATTTATTCATTATATAAATGCATTAAACACATATAATACAATCATTATAAAATTAAGACATGAAATTATAAATAAATCCACCAATAGTTCTAAAATTAAATGATATTCTATGGAGACAACCTACCTTTAATCAAAGGTTAATAGCATGAAATGTCAATTAAGAGTTGAATGGAGGTTGAAAGATGATTTATATGCCCTAAGATCAAGAATAAGAACAAAATTATAACTAAAAATCCACCTATAGTTCAACAAAAAATGTGTGAAATAATTGGGGAATGAGAAAACAAGAGGAGAGGTAAGAGGGGTCTTTACCATTAAAATTCAGCCTTGTATCAAGAAGAAACCACTGAGGTCACTATAAAAGAGGAGGGATCACAAGGGTGAAGTCACACGAGCTGGGGGTCATGTGAATGAAATATAGGTAATGAGAAGTACTAATTTACCTAAAATAAAATAGGTGAAAATAGGAAAAAAAAACTAAAATAAATAGGATGGTTGAGATACCCTACAGCATGGGTTTCACCACACTCTAGTTCCCTACATGCATCCCACTAAGAACCCCCAATGAATCCTAGTTCCATAGTGAAGAGCCTCAACACTCTCTATTTCATTATGGAACACCAAAAACACTTTCCACAACCAGCACTATAGCATAGTGATTCTCATGGTGTCTCCAAAAATACTCAAGGACTGATGCTCAAAATCACCCAAAATCCCTATCTAGTTCCCAATACACCTCATCATTTCAATTCTTACAAAGCATGTGATATTCTATAGTGGTGTCATTTGTTTCACAGAGGGATACTTCCATGAATAAATTCCCAACAAAACAACCAAGGATAGGGTTCCATGACATGGTGAGGTATCCCATTATCAAAAGAACCTCCGAGGATCCTTGAAATTCTCGAAAAACAATCAAAATGTCTGAACATTTCAAAGTAAAATGAAAATTAACTGAAATTGAAAAAAAATTCCATGAGTATGTAAACATTATCCCCACCATACATCATTTTCCCTCCACAATGTATTCATTTATGTATATGAATTGGAACTAGATTGGTAGTTGACTGAGAGAAAAAATAACAAGTGATCAAATAAAACAGAACAACTTGAAATGATCCCTCATGAAAACTATCAATCCAATATACCCAAAACAAACTAACTGATCTCCAAAAATCAGGAAACCTCTCTAAGAATAACAAGAACTAAACTAACTGATTTATAATCCTAGGAGAAGGGAGATAAATGATTAGTCTCCCCACTATTTATAATTCATCTAAATAGTGAGACAAATAATTGAGAACCAAAAACAAGGAGAACCACCACCACTAAGGAACTATCTCAACTAAGAAACCACAAGTAATCATCCACTAAAAAAAAGAACACCTAGAAAGGAAAAAACTAATGAAACACCTAAGAAACCATAAATAAAAGTCACTAAGACTAAAAATGTTACAACTAAACCAAAATAAAGAAAAGTTATTCTACATCATGTCACAAAAAAGTAGATTGATCAAGGGTCTCAAAATAGAATAATATATCAAGAAAACTATCCAAAAACCAGAATAAAAACCATCCATCATCCAAACTAAAATGGTGTTATCCACACCCCAATTACATAAGAACACAATAATGGTTCTTTCCATATCCCTCTATCAATATACATGCCAAACTACCATGATAATAACTAAAAAACATAAGAAAATAACTCCAAAACCAAATATAAAATACCACAAGGTAACCAATACCCATAAGAATCAATCAAAGAGATCTCAAAGAAAACATATCACGAATAAATTACTTAAAAAATCCTAAATTTACTTCACATCCTCAAAATAATTTTTCAAGAAACTAAAAAACAGTAAATAAATAATTTAATAGCTTAACTTGGTCTAATGAAAAAGTTTATAACATCTATCACCCATAAAGACCCAAGATTATTATAAGAATTAAGGATTTCCCTCAATTAAACCTAATCAATGAACCATCCCATAGGAACCTTGATCCCCTATTAAGATATTATGTTACTAAAACGGTTCTTCAAAAACATTTTATTAAATAGAAAAAGGTTTCAAATTCCACCACTCTATTCAATATTTGTTTACAGACCAAAACAGAACAAATGAACTCCCAACAAAAAATAACTCACCCAAAGGGATCATCCTAAGAGACAAGATTTATGTTATTTTCTTTAAACATACTGGTATGCATATGAGAAATAAAATTATAAATGATCATATTCAACTCAAGCCATACAAAATAAACCCAACATTCTAGTCACAAAGAACATATCCAAAATAAAAATCAAACTAAAAGAACACATGACTCAAAAACAATAAAACCCATTTTACTTTTTAAAACCACCATCATTTAATGAATAATTTTTAGATACAACACTCAACTTGGAAACAAAATAAAACAATTTCCATATTTTTAAAACCATTTTATTTTTTTTAAAATTAAATGAATTGATTTTAAATCATTTTGATAAAAACTTATTTTCTTTCCCTAAATTTTTTTCCCAGAAACCAATAATGAAATAAACCAAATTATAGAACGTATTTTAAGAAACCAGAAACCCATTTAAAATTGTCCCCTAAAAATAATCTTGAAACTAAAAATTTCTTTGAAAAAACCCGACTTTTTTACAAAAAACAAACCATTATTATTTCCAATAACAACAAAACATAACACCAAACAATACCTAAAATTCATTCTAATAACATTAAACATGCTGAAAATTCTATTTACATCACCTCAAAAAAGTAAGAATCTATTTATAATTGTTTTATCAATTAAAATAGTTCAACAAAAAGTCCCAAATGAATTATAAGTCAGCATATAGATTTAGTTGACTACCTAGATTCATCCACATTTGCTCAACATGGTTTTAGAGACCATGAGAGCTAGTTGTGTAGCTACAGATCTTCCTCCAAAATCACCCTAGGCTTAGAGAACCCCCAAATCACTTGAAACTCATTGGAAATTTAAACACCATTTCTATATAAAATTCATAAAATAAATCAAGAATAAAATAAAAATCCAATACTTGATCGTGAATTTCCCCTCAAAAAAAGTCTTCAAATAGAAGAGATCTTGTGAAAACCCATGTATGTATTACTCAAGTTTCAAAAACCAATACGAATAATTTACAGACCACCAAAAAATAAAAAGGTATTTGATATTATTTTTTCATGAACCAACCCAAAATATCAATATGTAAAATGCCCAATATTTCCCATTATATGTCCTGGGGGAAAGGCCCTATCCCCGTGGGATAGAGACAACCACCAAAGAATCAAAAAAATAAATAAGAGAAAATGATTTCCACCCTAAATAAAAGTTAAATTACAAGTAATAGTTAACCATAATCTCTTCCATTACCGATTTGAATATTGGACATCCATGATAAGAAAAATAAGTACGGAAAAAGAAAAATAAATTATTTAAACAATTTAAACAAAGAAAGAAAATCTTACAACCTCCATCTCCCTCACATGAAACAACCCATTCAATTCAACATCCCTATCTCCACATATATAATGTACAACCTATTATAGAAAGGAAAAAATATGAATGACCAATATAGATGGTGTGATAAGGAAACAAAATAAAATAGAAAAAATACTAACCTCTAAATGATCCCATGTGACCAACCAATACAAAAAAATGAGTGTTTAAGATATAAAGTAAAAACCTAAAACTAAAATCTAATAGTCTTGATCATGATCAAGCTCAATATGTCACCACCTGCCTTACTACAAGCATAACCTTTGATTTTAAATCAATTTTCAAGATATTTTGAAATATAATTGGAAAATAGGGTTTTCATTCTTAATTAGATTAATATAAATTAAACATCATAATTTTTTTTATAAACATTACCCTTTATTTTTCAGAAATAAAAAATTGAAATATTTCAGTTAAAAACATGTGGACCATTGAAAATAACTATTTTTCATTTAAAAATCCTTATTAAAAACATCTCCATAAAACTTTTTAACAAAATCTTGTTACATAAATATATGATCAAATTATGACACCATGTAATTAATTAAAAAAAATAAATGATAAAAATCAATCATAGGTTACAAAAAAATAAAACCAACTCGGGAATCCAAAATAAGATCAATAGAAACACACATATCAGACCATTAACCAAGGGATATGTGCCAAGATATTTACCACCATTCATCAAGTGATACAGTCCTAGTCATTAACATGTGTAAACCAACCTGTCAATCTATGTTTCATCTTAACATATGCCACTTTATTGGATTTCCCCCATCTTAGAATCCAAGGCACTCCACACAAGTATGATCATATAACTATGGTGAAACTAGTGGTGTATAACTATCTAGTGTATTATAATTCTATAATTCCCATTTAGATACCCTATTTTCTATGAAAAACATAGTAAATGTGTCAAAAAAATAATTATTGATCAATTAAATCATCATAAAGAATCATAACTCACTTTTACCTCAATATACCTATCAAGAAAAACTATATGAGATTCATCACATAGTCTCTACATTTATCCAACACCACCAATTAAATGGGTACAAACATAGAAGATTAATGTGGGTTCTATAATGACAAAGTATTTTTATACATGGATACTACATCATTTAAGATTAATAATCATCATATTACACAAACACATTCCCAAATATCGTAATTGATTAGTGTATTTATAAAAATGCAACACATTCTCCCAATTTTGTTAAATATCATCCACATATGCCATAAAGATATTACCCTTTAGTAATCCTTCTTAAAAAATTTCATTATAACATGGGGAAAAATCATAATAAAGGGTGAGCTCAGTTGCTCAATAAAGGTAAACATAAAAGATATATAAGCATATCATGAGCATAAGGGTATGAGTGTGTGATCATAACATTAGAAGATCATACCCTACATATCAACCATCATAAAGATAAACTATGGAATAGATATTGGCAGCCCATAAGAGATAAAGAGCAATGGAATAAAGAGCATATTCTATGAAATCATAACATAAGAATAGGACATGGAATTTGTGGTAGAGGTATAAACATGTAATATAAAACCCTATAAGTTAAGGAAAATTTATAAAAAATAATAAGGAACTTAATGAGAAATACACCCAATAAGCGGGAAACACCAATATCCCCATTAATATTAATTTCCATGTAAGGGATTGGGTTTCCCCATCTTCCCATAGTGGATCGGGTTTACCGATATTCTCATTGTGGTTTGAGTTTCCACATCATCCATAATGGATCAAGACCATCAACTGGTTTCCATCATTATGTCATGAGATAAAAACATTTACCAAATTTAATGGAGGGAGATATAGGTCCCACATATCACATAATGAAAACCATATATAAATATATATATGTGTGTGTGTCATAATAACATAAATCATTTATCATATCAGAACCCATATAATGAAATGGGTTTCATAAAAACCATTAAATCATAACAAAAACATTGAAAAGAAATGGATTTTATAAATATAATTCCATCATAAACATAAAACGTTATTAGAAATAATAAGAATGGTTTTATTGAATAATATCACTAGTAAAACATACGTAACATCAAATAATTTTATCTTATATGGAAAATAATTTAGAGATATCACTTAAAAAAAATTCTTGATGAAAATATCCTTCCTTCGTTGAACATGTTTTCTTTTATTGAAATGTCATGAAATTATAAGAGAAATATTTTTCTTTGAAAATTAAATTGTAAAATTGTAAGGGAATATTCAAATCATTAATGTGTCATGATGGTGAAAAATTCCATTTATTCCATATAAGTTAAAAATATTCCTCTCATACTTTTTCTAGTATAGTCATAAAGTACCTCATTTAGAAAATAACAAAAAGATTCCTTTCAAAACATTCAATAAAAATTAAAAAATGGTTAAAAAAACTTTAAAAAACCATAGGATAACAATAATTTTTTAAACCATTTATATAAAACTTGGAAATGTAATAGAAATACTCCCCATTATGGACTTAAAATGAATAATCTCAAATATTGATGATATTGTGAAATAAATACTCAAGAATTTACAATCAATAGAATTGTATGGCCCATAAAACAAATAAAATTATATGTATATTAAAATACCATAATATTATATAAAAGAATCATAAAATACATTCATGGGAATTATATAAACCACATAGAATAGACAATTAGTGTACAATGTATGTGTCCCATAGAAATAGAAGTGAGTCGTAATTCCCTTACTACTTGAGTAACCTTAAAATATTAATCTATATGAAATAATAAAATAAATTAATGATTTTAATATCATTAATGAAATTAAATTAACAATATAACATTTCATAGGTCAGTATATACACCTAAAAAAATAAGTGAGTAGTGAATATGGATTTTATCCCATAGAAATAAAAAGGGAGATAAAATTCCCTTACCTTATGACTTGAATCTTTTCATAATCATGAAAAACTTATGTATAGTAAATATAATTTTATTAAAAAACTATTATAGAATAATATTTATATATATAATACCATATATTATTTTCTTATGACTTTACATTTTTTTTCTTATTAACAATTCCCAGTTTAAGTTATGTTTTAGGTACTAACAGTTTTGTTTCTTGTACATGTTTTAATTTTTTATTATTGGTACTCATACTTATATCATGATTTAAATATATCATTAATAATAAAAATGATATTTATATATACATATATATTCATTATATATTTATTCATGGTGTTTCATAAATTTTAGTGGTAAAAAATAAAATACACCATTTATAGAGATGGTATAACATACGTACGCATCGATACAATTTTCATTTTATTGTAATATTAAAAGAAATAAAATATTATTACATATTATAATTTAAGGATAATTTTTATGTTATCTATATTATATATATTAATAAAATTTATACTTATTAACATCCTTGTGTGTTTGACTCCTCATTTGTTAATCATCTTTTAATGATCACAAATCCTATTACTGATTAATCTCAATCTTCATTGCACATCTTGCTAATGATCTTCAATCTCAATAATAACTACACATCATGTTTTAATGATAACAAATATTATGGATGTTAATTACTCTCTTTATTATTTACAAGTCTTATGCATGATTACAAATCTCACATATATTATCAAGCCTTTATATTTATGATTCAAGGTCTCTTACTCTCTAATGATTAAGATTAATCCATATTCTACACATTATTGTCTAAGTCTAAATATAGGTATTTGTCTATGTATGGAGACACCGTGACCCAGACACCGTGACCGAGACACCGTGACCCAGACACCGTGACCCATACTCCTTCACCCAGATACCGTGACCCAGACACCGTAACCCAGACACCGTGACCGAGACACCGTGAAGGACTCACCGTGACTGAGACACCGTGATCTAGACACCGTGACGTGGACATACCGTGAATCTCATACCATGATTCACATACCGTGAACCTCATACAGTGAACCATTACCATGAAGAAGACAACATTTACATAATAATTGTGACACCATTTCTTAACTTATTGTCAATATTATTTAAATATTACTAACGGTCATATTTGATGTTTTTAATGAAATTAATGTTATTTAATGATAGTTGTTGGCATGTCAGGAAACCGTATCTCATACCTATGAAAATTAAATCATTCCTACTACCAGAACTTGTGGAGTATAAGGAAGATTAAGATGCCATACACATGCATGTGGTGAAGTGAGAAAAGTGTGACGATAAAACAAGAAGAACATACATACGTCCAAGAGTACTGTGATAAACAAAAAGGAACAATCTTGATCAAGAATGATATTGAAAGACTTTAAAAGAATTAGCATAAGTGAAATCCAACATCACTGAAGAACACACGACGAATCAAGAGATCATTTTCACTCCTGTAGAAAACAAGCTGAACTACGACACTCTGTTTTTCAACAGAATAACTAGAGAACCACTAAGAAGCAATTCTGCTGAATCCAATGAGTCTAGAGCTGCATTGCCAATACCTAGAGCTTTCTAAACTCTTATCTATTCTCTCTAAGTGATTTTTTTATTTACTTTCGAGCAGTGTGGTGTAATCTGTATATCTCACACACACACACTGTCTCTTGCAATGAACTGGAGGATATCAAAATCCTCACTCTAAAACTCTTAACTCATGTTTACCCACGTCAACTGTGGAAGAGGTCCTTGTGTGGCCTGATCTCTATTTTATTTCCCACGAAGAACAGTGGTAGAGGTCCCTATGTGGCCTGGATAGTTTTGTAAACTGTTGTTAACCCCGATCCATGGTGTGAATTAAATTTATATAAATTTGAGAGGACTAAGTCTCATCTCGAGACTAAATCTCTTGTTACATATGTTGTGCATATTTAGTTTAAGTTTAAAGAATACTACATATATCGTTTATTCTCCGCTGCTATTACTTTGAAATACAAAACTATTTTAAAGCTACATTGATAGTTAAATTAGCAAGTGTTTATACTTATTGTAAATCAGTAGGTTAGTTTAAAAAGTTAGTTTGATCTTGTGGTTAAATTAACTGAGACCTAATCAATCTTAGAGAAGCTAAGTGAACATTTCTAATCTGTATAAATTCACTACAGTTTAACTTTTTTTATAAACTGGGGGATTTTAAGAGAAATATTTTTAACAAAAATTTTAATTGGAACTCAATTCTCCCCCCCTCTTGAGTATCCACTCTGACCAACATTTGGTATCAAAGGTTGTTTTTGTTTTAGGATTTTTGAAATACTCTGTTTTTCAACTGTGATTTTATTTGAATCTTTAAAGATCTTAAAGTTCTGTTAGTTCTAAATTTTATCTCTTTAATTATACTTTCTAAAATCTAGTTATGGATAATAGACTAGAGGGTGCTGCTACTAACAGGCCACCTTTCTTCAATGGTACAAACTATGCTCAGTTGAAACTTAAAATGAAAATTCATTTAGAAAGCATGAGTTTTGATATTTGGACTGCTATAGAATCTCAATATAAAAATCCAGAAACCATAAGAACAACTTGGGATGAACCAAAAAACACTGCCTACAATAATAATTGTAAAGCTATGAATGCTTTGTATTGTGCTCTAGGAGATGAAGAGTTTAATAGAATTTTTTCTTTCAAAACTGCTTTTGAAATTTGGGATACCTTGGGTGTTTCTCATGAAGGAACAACCAATGGTAAAGAAATGAGATTAAATACTCATACTATTAAATATGATAATTTTAAAATGAAGACTGATGAACCCATTTCTGATATGTATCTCAGGTTCAATGAGATAGTTAATACAATGAATTCACTCAGTAAAGATGTTTCTACTACGGAACAAATTATGAGGATACTGAGATGTTTACTAGACCGATGGAGAGGCACATCTGTTTCAATCACAGAGTCATGTGACATTGCTGCTCTACCTGTCAAATAACTCATTGGTAAGATTATGATGTATGAGGAAGAAATCAAGGTAAATAAAGAGGAAGAGGATGAACTGAGAAGGAAATCAGTGGCTTTTATGACTACTACTTCAAAGAACAAGGACAAAGAAAAAGATCAGATACAAACTGACAGTTCAACAAGTGAAAGCTCAAACTCTGATAGTGATGCTGAAATGGCTCAAGTAGCCAGAAGGTTTAAGAAATTTTATAGCAATAAGAAATTTTTCAGAAAAACAAATTACAAAGGAAAGTATGATAATAAGGGAAATTGGAAGAAGGACTGGAAAAATCAAGATAAAAGTGATGAAGTTGTTTGCTATGAGTGCAAAAGAAAAGGACACATTAAAGCAGACTGCCCAAAGATAAAATTCAAGAAGAAATATGATTACAATGACAGTAAGTACAAAAAAGATATGAAGGCTACCTAGGGTGCTTCTGAAGACAGAAAAAGTGAATCTAAAATGTCTGATTCTGAAAAGAATCGTGCCAACATGTGTTTCATGACAAACACATATGAGGTAACCTTAGATACTCCTGTTTTAAATTCTTATTATTCCAGAGATGATTCAGAATTTGATTCTGATTTTGAAAACATGACTAGTGAGGAATTATTTAAATACTATAAAATGCGGGAAGATACATGCAATGAACATAAGGATAAATACAAATCATTAAAGAAACAACATGCTCTCACTACTACTGTTAAAACCAAACTTACTATTGAAAAAGGGAAAAATGCTCAACTATTAAAGGAGAACACTGAACTGAAAATGTCTAATGAGAAACTTAGAAAGGACTTAGAGAAGTTCAAAAATGGAAAGGATACACTAACTCAAATTCTAGGAAAGAAAGTGGCACAAAAATACACTACTAGAATAGGCTAAAAACCTGGATAGAGACAGTTTACTAAGAATAGATTTATTCCTAAATCTGGACAGAATACTGCTAGTTCTAGTTCTGGAAATCCATATGCTTCAACTAGTTATTCACATAGCTATAGATCAAATAAAGTTTATCTTTCAAAATATATTGATTCTATAAATTATATTAGACCCGTAAGACAAATCTGGGTACCTAAAGTTTTGATTTCTAACCTGTCTGGACCCAAGAAGATATGGGTAACAAAATCATACTCTATTTAAAATTGTTTTGTTGGAAACCTACTTAAAGAGTTCCCACAAGAAGGTATGGTACTTGGACAGTGTATGTTCAAGACATATGTCTGGGGATTACTCATGTTTCAAGAGTTTAATAATGGTTGATGGAGTCTATGTCACCTTTGGTGATAATTCTAAAGGAAAGATCATTAGACTAGGCCAAATTGGTAACACTGATTCAGTTTTAATTTCTAAAGTTTTATTTGTTGATGGAATGAAATATAATCTGTTAAGTATTTCTCAGTTGTGTGATGATGGTTTTAATGTCAAATTTGAAAATGATTCCTGTAATGTTTTTAATTCTAAAAATGTTTTAGTATTTTCTTCTCTAAGAAATGAAAATGTTTATGTTGTTGATTTAAATTACTTAACTTACCAAAATGTTACCTATTTAAATGTTTTTCATAAAGAGTCCTAGTTATAGCATAGAAGATTAGGACACTGCAATATACACTCACTTAGAAAACTAACTAGGAAGAACTTAGTTAGAGACTTACCCAAACTTGAGTTTTCAAATGACAAAGTGTGTAAACCCTATCAAAAGGGAAAGCAACACAAAATCTCTTTCAAAGAAAGAATTCTCAACTTCTCAACCTCTCGAGTTGGTTCACATGGATCTATTTGGACCATCTAGAGTTTCTAGATTAAATGGGAAGCACTATGTCTATGTCCTAGTAGATGACTTTTCTAGATATACATAGAAATACTTCTTAGCTCACAAAAGTGAAGCTTGTTCTTATTTTGTTAAATACTCCAAGTCTGTAGAAAACCTTAGTGGACTTAAGATTAAAACTCTAAGAAGTGATCATGGCCGCGAGTTTGAGAATCATGAATTTGAATCCTATTGCTCACACAATGGCTATAGTCATAACTTTTCTGCTCCTAGGACACCTCAGTAGAATGGTGTAGTACAAAGAAGAAATAGAACCCTACAAGAAATTGGTAGAATTATTCTTAATGAATATGACCTGCCTATTTACTTTTGGGCTGAATCTTTGAATATAGCTTGTTATATTATTAATAGAGTCTTAATTAGACATGTTCTTAAGAATACCTCATATGAGTTGTGGAATAATATAAAACCTAAAGTCAATTACTTTAGAGTCTTTGGCTGCAGAGTTTTTATTCTCAATACAAAAGATAATCTTGATAAGTTTGCTTCTAAGAGTGATGAAGGAATATTTTTAGGATATTATTTAACTAGAAAGGCTTATAGAGTCTTTAATAAAAGAACCAAATGTGTGGAAGAATCTGTTCACATCAAGTTTGATGAAACTGATCCACTTGAGCCTAAAACCTCACTTGAAAATCCTGAGGAAGATTTGAGTATTCTAGACCTTAATGACAAATCTAAAGAACCTGCTGTAAAAACATCCAATTTTGGACATATTCCAGAATCTGCTGCTATATAACCCAAACCTATAGATGAACATGAAATTTCTATTCCTACCTTTCCTAGATCAACTAGAATTCTAAAGAATCATACTTTAGATTCTATTGTAGGAAATCTTGATAGAGGGACACAAACTAGAGCTTCTCTTAGAAATCAGGTTGAACATCAAGCCTTCTTGTCACAGATTGAACCTAAAAACATTGATGATGCTATTAATGATGAGTTTTGGGTAATTTCTATACAAGAAGAACTCAACCAATTTGAAAGAAATAAAGTGTGGAATCTTGTTGAAAGACCTAAGGACACTTTCACCATAGGCACTAAATGGGTGTTTAGAAATAAAGTAGATGAATTTGGAAACATAGTTAGAAACAAAGCTAGGATAGTTGCACAAGACTATAGTCAGGAGGAAGGAATTGAATATGA
This sequence comes from Viscum album, assembly GCA_963277665.1. Lineage (NCBI taxonomy): Eukaryota > Viridiplantae > Streptophyta > Magnoliopsida > Santalales > Viscaceae > Viscum > Viscum album. The sequence continues at coordinate 182,273,231 of OY728133.1, read as the reverse complement.
AGTGACTTTTTCTCCTGTTGCCAGATTAGAATCTATTAGGATCTTACTTTCTTATGCTGCACATCTAAATTTCATACTATATCAAATGGATGTCAAGAGTTCATTCTTAAATAGATATATTGATGAGGATGTTTTTTTTGAACAACCACCTGGATTCTCAAACCCTCATTTTCCAAATCATATTTTCAAATTATCAAAAGCTTTATATGGTTTGAAGCAAGCTCCAAGAGCTTGGTATGATAAATTTAGTACTTTTCTAATTTCTAAAGGTTTTACAAAAGGTATAGCTGACCCTACTCTTTTTATCAAATGAATTTCTAAAGATGTTTTGGTTGTAAAAATTTATGTAGACGATATAATTTTTGGATCTTCAAGAAAGTCCCTATGAACTGATTTTTCTAAAATGATGCAAAATGAATTTGAAATGAGTTTAATGGGAGAACTCAAATTCTTTCTTGGATTTCAAATCTTTCAAAATGATGATGGAATTATTTTAACCCAATGTAAATATACTAGAGATATTTTAAAACGTTTTGGATTGGATATCACAAAAATTAGTGACAATCCCATGAGTACCACCTGTAAGTTGGATCTTGATGAAGATGGTAAATCTGTTGATCAATCCACTTATAGAGGAATGATTGGAAGTCTACTCTACCTGACTGCTAGTCGTCCTGATATTATGTTTAGTGTGTGTATGTGTGATCGTTTTCAAGAAAACCCTAAAGAGTAACATTTAAATTTTGTAAAGAGAATTTTCAAATACCTCAAGCATACTCCCAATTTAGGAATGTTCTATCCCAAAGGACAATCATTTGAACTAGTTAGTTATTCTAATGCTAATTTTGCTGGATGTAAGTAAGACAGAAAAAGAACCTCTGGAACATGTCATCTTTTAGGCAAGTCACTGGTATCATGGTGTAGTACGAAACAAAATTCTGTTGCATTATCTACTATAGAAGCTGAATACATAGCTGTTGGAAGTTATTGTGTGCAAATTTTGTGGATGAAACACACATTACTAGACTATGGATATCAATTCAGACATGTCCGAATAAATTGGGACAACATAAGTGCTATTAATATTTCTAATAATCCTGTTTCTCATTCTAGGACAAAACATATTGATGTAAGACATCACTTTTTGAGAGATCATTATCAAAAAGTGATATCAATTTGGAATTAATTGGTACTGAATATCAACTTGATGATATATTCACTAAACCATTAAATTATGAAAGATTAGACTACATCATACATGATCTTGGTATGATTAATCATATATAGATATCTAACTGATCTTAATACTCAATACTTTACTTTACTTTACGGTTTCATGCTGACTGTTTTACAGTTACTGTTTCATGCATATGGTCTCACCGTTATGATCTTGTGCTCACGGTCTATTAACTCACTATCTCACCGTGACTGCCCCGAATGGTCACTGTCTCACCGTGAAGACCACCAATTGTCTCACTGTGATGACTTTTTTTCATCACACTGTAATTCCTACTCACGGTCTCACCATGAAAATTATTTATATTCTTATTTTAACCCAAATCGCGGTAATTTTTATTTCACTACTATTTGATTTCCCACATTTTTTTGTTTTTATGACATTTCACATTCCCAAATGATAAAACTGAAGGGTTTAATTCGATTCATTTCCCGAACTCTCTCCTGAATCTTCTCACTCTTGAAAACCTTCTCCTCTCTCACCCTAACCTTCAGTGGATACCAAGGATGAAGTTTCCATCTTCACCTTCATCTAAGAAGAGTCGCTCTAAGAAACAGAAGAGGATACCGAGGATAGCTCCCGAAGGACCTCTAAACCCAAACTTGGTAAGCCGTACTGTTATACCTGAAAAAGAAGTTTTTCCTGAATGGTTGCTGTATAGAAAGCCTTTAGTTTTGAATGTTTTAAGAGAACAAGGATGGCTTGATTTGTTCTCTAGACAAAATAGTCCGATTTACCCAAGGATGGTATCTCAATTCTATCAGTACGTAAAGTTCTCCTTTGAGTCTGGAGAAAGCTTTATGGTGACCATCTGGATCAATGGTCAGAAGTTCTCTTTCTCTTCAAGGTTGTGGGCTTCATGCCTAAGAATTCCACATGAAGGAGTTTGTGAAGACTACTAGAGTGACCCTCCTCTGTCTTCTGATATCTTCAATCTGGAGAATGCTTTGGAAATCCTGACTAGAAATGGCACCAAGAGAAGGGCCATAACTACTGAATTAGATAGGGAAACTAGACTTCTTTTCAAATTTGTCCAGAATTTGATTAGTCCAAGAAAAGGGGATTTTGCTGTAATGAAGTATTAGGATGTGATCCTGATTCACCTATTGAAGAATGGTTATAAGATCATCCTATGTAAGTATGTTATTAACCATATCTATGAGCTGATCAAAGTCACTTCCAAATCCACCTCCTTGTTTTACTCAAGGATGATTTCAACCATGTTAGTTGACAAAGGGATGGTTGGACCGAATGAAGAAAAGTTAGAGGATTTTGATTTCTTCTTATCAATGCCTATCATTAAAAGGATGATGATAAGCTAGAACCCCTGGAAGAAGCAGTGGGTTGAGGATAATGATCAACTCTATAAAAAGTTTAATCCTGTTGATTATCCAATAAGAACTAAGAATCTTTCTAATCTTGGTTTGGAACTAGATGAAGTGGCTGAGTATTTAGAAGAGGAAGAACAAGAAGAAGAAGAGGAAGTAATAGCTGAAGTATCACCTAGAGAAGAAGCTGAAATATCTCTAATAGAAACAACTCCTGTTGAAAAAGAAAGGACTATTGTCCCTACTGTTATCCCTACTGAAATACCTCAATGAGAGGAAGTTGTTGTTGGTTTGAGAGCAGAGGAAGCTCCTACTTCTAGTGAGGATGTCAATCCAGAAACTCATCCTAATGTTGCAAGAAAATTGGGTTTTCCTGATTCAGAACAGCAAGAAACTATAGAGACAGATCCTGTTGAAGAGGATCTCCCTGTTGAGAATGAAGAAAGTATGGAAGCTCAACCAGTGGAACAATCGGTTCCTGAGTATATTCCATCTGCTGAAGAGAGGATTGAAATTGCCTTTCAGCTGGCAAGGAAAGAGTTTGCTGAGGTTATTAGAGATGATCCTGTGGATATTGATCATGTTCCTGAGCCTCAAGAATCTGGAAGGGAAGAACAATTTGAGGGGGAGGAAACTCAAAACCTTGAGATTATGGAAGCTGGATCTTCTGAAGCTTCTCAACCTACTATCACATATTCTGTGTACACTCGGTATGAGTTCCCAAGATTTTATGCTCTGAATGAGTCACATCTTGTGACTACAACTGGAATGGATCTTTCTTCTCTGTTTCAACTAAAGTCTGTAGCTCATCCAGAACCAGTACCAGAACCAGAGCCTCAATCTGAATCAGAATCTGTGTCTGTAGATGACTCTGAACCGCAACCAGAACCAGAACCTCTACCTTTACCGGCACCCTTACCCGAGCATCACTCATTTGTGTCTAAAGATACTCTGAATGTTTTTGGAGAGACTATGTTAGCTGGAGTTGAGAAGATCTTATCCTCTCAACATCATCCTGTGACTCAATTGAGTTAAGAAGATGCATCAATTCTCTTGGAAAATATTATATTGAATATTCAACCAAGGATAATTCGAGAAATTCAAGAAGTCGTAGTTGAAAATAAGCTGCTAAGTGCTGATGTTACAAATCTGAAAAATATGGTAGCAACCTTATAGAATGAGTTGTCTTTGAGATCAATGTATGCTCCTATTTCTGCCCCTACACATGTTTCTACTTCTCCCGAGACATCTGATTCCATCCTTGCTATAGAGATTGTGTCTCAAGTTCATCCATATTTACTATATTTTGATGAGAATATTGGAAAAAGACACACCAAGATGCTGGAACGTATGAAGGAGCTTGTAGAAAATATGAATATGCTTACAGATGAATACACTGGCTTCCTGAAAAAAGTTCTCAAACATCTCAAAGTTCTATCTGAAGCTGTAAAATCTTCTCATGCTTCAGTTCAACCTTCTGTTCCTCGTTTGGATGATTCTCTTTTAAAATCCATAATCAAGGAAGAACTTCAGAATGCCTTAAGTGGGTTGGATCTGTCTTCTTTGTCAGAAGTGGTTCAGAATAGTGATCGAGCATTGGACTTGGTTAGAATTCATTCTAAGATAGCCAATGATGCTCAACATGAGATCACTAAGAAAATAGATTTTTATCTCACTGGGATTTTCTCTAAAAGTGATATAATAGATCACTTTAGATATCTTGTGGAAAATTTGAGAATCCCTTCGGTAACTCAAGCTTTTAAAACACAAGTTCAGAAACATACAGAGTTCACCAGATTGTTGGACAAATTCAAGGAGAATAAGGATGATTTTGAAAAGTCTATGCAATATGGTGGTCAAATAATTACTGATTTCATAAATCTTTTGAAGACATATCTTCATGTAAAGAGTACTGCTATAGTTGCTCCAGCTGCTGCACCCCTTAGACCTGGTCTACCTGCCTTAGCCTCAACTGCCATGTCAGTCAGCCAAGATCTTTCTCAGATCCGGCCAGTCATTCTTGACCAACCACAACCGAGATCTTCTACTGCTCCTACTTTGGCTCCATCTATTTTTGAAGGTCTACCCTTACCCTCTTTGTCTACCACATCTATGCCTTCTTTTACATCGGCACCAGCTCCTACTGGTGATAAAGGCATAGAAAAGGTGGATCCCTGAAGATTCTAGAGACTATTTTCTTTTTGATGGGTTGTCATTTTCTGTTTAATGTTTTTATTGTATTCTGAACCCTTTGTTTAATGAAAAATGTCATGTTTTATTTCATTTTTTCTCTACTTTTTGATAATCCCAAAAGAGGGAGAAAAACTACATGTATAAAAGGGGGAGAAAAATTACAAGTGTTAGTACTATAATGTGATATGCTCTTCTAATATGCTATGTTTCTTTAATATTACATTTCATTTATATTTTGACTATACATGATTTGTGATCATCAAAAAGGGGGAGATTGTTGGACTCCTCATGTGTTAATCATGTTTTAATGATCACAAATCCTATTACCGATTAATCTCAATCTTCATTGCACATCTTGCTAATGATTTTAAATCTCAATAATAACTACACATCATGTTTTAATGATAAAAAATATTATGGATGTTAATTACTCTCTTTATTATTTACAAGTCATATGCATGATTGCAAATCTCACATATATTATCAAGCCTTTATATTTATGATTCAAGGTCTCTTACTCTCTAATGATTAAGCTTAATCCATATTCTGCATATTACTATCTATGTCTAAATACAGGTATTTGTCTAAGTATGGAGACACCGTGACCCAGACACTGTGAACCAGACACCGTGACCCATACACCGTGACCCAGACACCGTAACCCAGATACCGTGACCCAGACACCATAACCCAGACACCGTGACCCGGACACCGTAAAGGACTCACTGTGACCGAGACACCATGATCTAGACACCGTGACGTGGACATACCGTGAATCACATACCGTGAACCTCATACCGTGAACCATCTACCATGAAGAAGACACCGTTTACATAATCACTTTGACACCATTTCTTAACTTTTTGTCAATATTATTTAAATAATACTAACAGTCATATTTGATGTTTTTAATGCAATTAATGTTATTTAATGATAGTTGTTGTCATGTCAGGAAACCGTATCTCATACCTATGAAAACTGAATCATTCCTACTTCCAGAACTTGTGGAATATAAGGAAGATTAAGATGCAGTACACGTGCATGTGGTGAAGCGAGAAAAGTGTGACGATACAACAAGAAGAACATACATACACCCTAGAGTACCGTGATAAACAAAAAGGAACAATATTGATCAAGAACGAGATTGCAAGACTTTCAAAGAACTCGCATAAGTGCAATCCAACATCACTGAAGAACACACGACGAATAAAGAGATCATTTTCACTCCTGTAGAAAACAAGATGAACTACGACACTCTGTTTTTCAACAGAAAAACCAGAGAAGGACTAAGAAGAAATTCTTCTGAATCCAACGAGTCTGGAGATGCATTGCCCTTTACTAGAGCTTTCTAAACACTTATCTATTCTCTGTAAGTGATTTGTTTATTTACTTTCGAGCAGTGTGGTGTACTCTGTATATCTCACACACACATTGTATTCTACACTGAACTAGAGGATATCAAAATCCTCACTCTAAAACTCTTAACTCTTCTTTACCCATGTCAACTATGGAAGAGGTCCTTGTGTGGCCTGATCCCTATTTTGTTTCCCACGAAGAACAGTGGTAGAGGTCCCTGCGTTGCCTGGATAGTTGTGTAAACTGTTGTTAACTCCGATCCAGGGTGTGGATCAAATTTATATAAATTTGAGAGGACTAAGTCTTATCTTGAGACTGAACCTCTTGTTACATCTGTTGTGCATATTTAGTTTAAGTTTAAAGTATACTACATATATCGTTTATTCTCCACTACTATTACTTTGAAATACAAAACTATTTTAAAGCTTCTTTGATAGTTAAATTAGCAAGTGATTATACTTATTGTAAATCAGAAGGTTAGTTTCAAAAGTTAGTTTGATCTTGTAGTAAAATTAACTATGACCTAATCAATCTTAGAGAAGCTAAGTGAACATTTACAATCTATAGAAATTCACTACAATTTAACTTTTTTTATAAACTAGGGGATTTTAAGGGAAATATTTTTAAGAGAAATTTAAATTGTAACTCGATTCACCCCCCTCTTGAATATCCACTCCGACCAACATTTTGTATCAATGAGATAGTTAATTCAATGAATTCACTCGGTAAAGTTGTTCCTGTAAAGGAACAAATTATGGGGATACTGAGATGTTTACCAGACCGATGGAGAGGCACATCTATTTCAATCAGAGAGTCATGTGACATTGCTGCTCTACCTGTCAAAGAACTCATTGGTAAGATTATGATGTATGAGGAAGAACTCAAGGTAAATAAAGAAGAAGAGGATGAACCAAAAAGGAAATCAGTGGCTTTCAAGACTACTGCTTCAAAGAACAAGGACAAAGAAAAAGCTCAAGTACAAACTAATAGTTCAAAAAGTGAAAGCTCAGACTCTGATAGTGATGCTGAAATGTCTCAGATAGCCAGAAGGTTTAAGAAATTTTATAGGAAGTAGAAATTTTTCAGAAAAACAAATTACAAAGAAAAGTATGACAATAAGGGATATTGGAAGAAGGACTGGAAAAAGCCAGATAAAAGTGATGAAGTGGTTTTCTATGAGTGCAAAAGAAAAGGACAGATTAAAGAAGACTTCCCAAAGCTAAAATTCAAGAAGAAATATGATTACAAGGATAGTAAGTACAAAAAAGCTATGAAGGCTGCCAAGAGTGCTTCTGAAGACAACATAGGTGAATCTGAAATGTCTGATTCTGAAAAGAATTGTGCCAACATGTGTTTCATGACAAACACATCTGAGGTAACCTTAGATACTCTTGTTTGAAATTCTTATTATTCTAGAGATGATGCAAAATTTGATTCTGATTTTTAAAACATGTTGAGTGATGAATTATTTGAATACTGTAATATAATGGAAGAGACGTGCAATGAACTTAAGGATAAATACAAATCAGTAAATCTATTGGATGAATATATAAAAAAAATATTTAATATATAACATATATATTTCATTAATATCATTCTATAATTTTAATTAATTTAATTTATTAATAAAAATGACTTTAGGAGCAGAAAAATAAAAAAAATAATTATATTCAGTTGGTATATATTTTTGTTTCTAATTAAATTTTACCCAAATAATTCATCTTATAACCCATATATTTTCTTAAATTTAGTCAATAATATTCCTAAATGCTAATTTAAAATATAGGTAATATCTTATTGTATTTAAAATTAATATTTTAATAATATACCATTGTTCGGTAAAACTAGGTCTTGTGTGTAACGCAAGCAATCAAAAGAAATAGGAATTGTGCTTAACACAATACAAACATAGTGTTTCATGTACCTCAATCTAATATACTTTTTTTGTGTAGAACAACCTTGACTCAGTGTTGTGTATAAATATAAAATAACTTGGTTCTTTCAATTAACAAAAGCTATATTCAATGTTGTGGGAAAAAATATCTAAAAGATTAAATTAATTCAAAAAATATTTCAAAAAATCATGGGGTATTACATTATTTCCTTCCTAAAATGAATTTGTCTCTCAAAATTCATATGGTTTATCAAAGGTTTAATACATTAATGTTACTATCATTGAAATCCACATCATAAAAATGAATACTAAAACATCCTTTCAAAAAGGGAATGTTGGGAACTTAATGATTACCCAATGTAACTCATAAATAGGTTTCCACATAGGAGAACATAGATTGCAAGTGAAAATATAGACATGAAATATAATTACAACTATCATTTTCAGATGGATAGTGATAGAAAATATGGTCATTAGAAGGTTAATGAACTATAAACCCTAGACCAAATAGATCTGTAAAATATTATTGCTATCATCATAAATGATTATAAAAGGATAAAATTTTATTTCAAAATAAATTGAGAAGAATTACTTACGTGATCTTATATCATAAGTAAAATCTCACTCTTTTTTTGTGCCTTGATCAATCTTCGCTTATTTTATTACTCCAAGAAAAGAAGTTGAAATTGTAATGGATGATGAGCTAGTGGATCATAATATTCATAATGAGATGATATGTCATTCTAGTAATCATAACATCAAAATAGTAATCACATGTTATACAATATTAATAAATCAAAACATTAATCTCTAAAACCTCATCCAAATATCAACGTGAACGATTCCATAAATGGTTACCCTAATGAACCTTCCAAAATATTAAAATCAAAAACTTTTAAAAGAAGATCCCTAAACGTATCATTTATCAATAAAAAAATGATGTAGCTATGAATTTTTATATACAAAACAAGTTAATACCATTATCATGTATTATATTGAAACATGTTGATAACATGAATTACCATGAAAACTTACTGAAAACAAGCATTCCTTCAAAAAACAACACTTTAGTTATACGATAAATCCAAAAACTCTATAAACTCAATCCATGATATCATAAACCACCTTGTCATCTTATCATTCTCAAGGTCATCAATACTATCCCTTTTATAATCAAACATCTCCTTATTTAATTATCTCAACATAATTCTCATATTAAGGGTTATCATTCCCTTAATCATGTTTAAAAAAACACTATTCCATTAAATCACATTTCTAGCCCGCTAGAAACATTAAATATATACTTTAAAGTCCTTAGAGAAAAATATAAATTGAAAAATCGTTGTATATTTAACTAGACATATAACATATTTCTTGAATCCAAATACATAAGCACTTTTATTATTTCACTTAATCCATAATCCATTAACAAGGATACCACATAATATTACTTAACAAAAATTTCCTCTCACAATTCACTTATAGTCTCATAATTAGTAGAAATATAACCATTACTTGTACCACCTTGATGGTTATCTTTGTGGGATTTCCGTATTGAACATAGATTTTTATAATTCATATTCTTTACACATTTTAAGAATTCATAAATTGATAGTACCTTAGGGAGGGAAATGTTCCCATTCACTATGTTAGCTAAACCATTTATTTTCCTAGTGCAGTTACTTGAGTTGTTTCTTTTTCCATAGTCAAAACATCTTCTTGTTCCTCTAAGACATCAATTTGGGTGTTTCTTCCCATATTCTTGACACAAATGACATCTAATCTTTTATCCTTCTTACTATCCGTTATTATAATTTTCATCTAACCTTTTCCTTCTATTCCTAGGTGATCTTGAGAGTTAGTTAAAGTGCACATTGTTAATCATATTTCATGGAAACTGATTAGGAATGATCATAATATCCTTAACTCTAGTGATCATCCAATTTCACTACTCATCATATAATTTTTCATCTCATTCAATGTTAATACTATTTTTTCTATTTCCCACCATCAACTAAAACCCAAAAACATAGCGTGAGACACACTTATCATAGAGAAAAACCACATAAAATTGAAAATCCTCTATATTATATATAAATTATGACACCTTCATCAATTTATGACACATCATGCTTATCCTTAGAGATATCCCTATACATATATTTCAAAATATTCTGAGGGATATCTCTCAGGTTTTATCATCTAATTTTCTAATGGGTGACTTAACCTTTCCTATGATACCTACTATAACAGGCATGTTTTTCATAAGTGGATATTACATATGTTTATATGTATATCCATTAAATTACACAAACACATGCCTGAGAGCCATAATAATTTTGTGTCTTTAGAATCTTGGAACACATTATTCTAATTTGGTGAAGGATCTTAAACATTTCCCATATATATCTTCCCCTTTAGTAATCCTACATAAAACCATTCTTTATAAAATAGGGAAAGGAAACATAATAAAGGGTGAGATTAGATACCCAGTAAGGTTAAACATGGAAGATATATAAAAATATCATGAGAATGAGGGCATGATAATGTGATCATAACATTATAAGATCATAACCTACATATCAAAGATCATAAACATGAACTATGGAATAAATATTAGTAGTTCATAAGATATTAATCATTAGGAAATCAAGACCATAATCCATTAATGCATAACCAAATAATTAGACATGGAATTTGTGGTAGACACATAAACATTTAATATCATTCCCTATAAGTCATGTTGCACTTCCAAAACATAATATGGAACTTCATGGGGACTACACCTACTGAGCGATACACACCATCATCCCCAGTTGCAATCAATTCCTAGTAAGGGATTAGGTTTCTCCATCTTTCCATAGTGGATCCAGTTTACCCATCTTCCCATAGTGGATTGGTTTTTCCATCATCAATAGTTGATGAATCCCGTCAACTTGTTTCCATAATTGTCTCATAAGATATAAATCTTTACACAGAGAAATAGAGGGATATATAGGTACCACCAATCACATCATCAAAACAATAAATATGCGTATAATAAAAACATAAATAATTCATCATATTAGAATTTGTGGAATGGAATGGGTTTAATAAACATCGTTCAATCATAACATAGGCATGGAAAAGAAATGGGTTTCATAATTTCATTCCATCATAAAAATAAAATATTATTAGAAAGAATAAGAATGGTAGAATTGAATCATTTAACCAACGAAACATACATAATGTCAAATAATGTTATCATAGATGGAAAATAATTTAGAGAGATCACTTGAAAATAATTCTGGAGGAAAATATCCTTTTTTATTTGAAAACATTACCTTTTATTAATAATAAGTGAAATTTTAAAATAAATAATTTTATTTTAAAATAACCTTTTAAACATGAAATGTAATCTTAAAATAACTAAAGAATAATTATATTATAAAATTCAATTCATTCCATATAATATAAAAAACATTTCATTCGTAATTTTGTCAAAAAAATTCAAAAAGTACCTCATTTGAAAAATAAACAATATTCTGTTCAAACCATTTAGTAAAAAGTAAAAAATGGGTAAAAATAAATTAAAAAAACATTGTATAATAGAAAAATATATTTGAAAAAATTTATATAAAGTGCAGACATATAAGGTAATTATTCCACAATTGAGACTTAAAACGAAACAATCCGAAATATTGATGAGATTGTGAAATAAATACACATCACGTTAAAATCAGTAGAATAATATTCCCCATGAAGGAAATATAATTTTATTGATATTAAAATACCATTCTGTTCAAGATACTACTTATAAAATATATTCTTAGGAATTATATACACCACATCGAAGAAACAATGAGTGTATATGGCATGTGTCCCTCAGAAATAAAAGTGAGTCACAAATCCATTACTTCTTGAGTAACTTTATAATATTGAACCCAAGGACAAACTAACACCAATTTTTTTTTTAATATCCCTAAATAAATGAAATTAATTATATAACATTTCATAGGTAATTATATAAACCACACCTAAGAAGCGAGTGGTGAATATGGCATGTATCTCATGGAAATAAAATGTGAGATGGAATTTCATTACCTTATATATTGACTCTCATCGTACTCATGAAAAACTACTATATAATAAATATAAGTTTATTATAAATTTATTAATTAAACATATTAATATATATAATACCATATATTATTTATTTATGACATTATGTTACCCTCTTATTAATAATTCCAAAAGTTATGTTTTGGGTAACAACCACTTTGTTTCTCGTACATGTTTTAACTTTTTATTCATGGTCCTTATATATAGATCTTGATTTAATTATATCTATAATGGTAAAGATTATATATATATATATATACACACATATATATTAAGTATATTTGTTTTCATGGTTATTCATAAAAGTTAGAGGTATAAAATAAAATACACCGTTCATAAAGTTGGTAGGTCGTACATATGCAAGAGCACTATTTTCATTTTATTGTCATATTAAAATATAGAAAATAATATGATATATTATATTTAAATGATCATTTTTATGATTTATATATATAATATATATTTATGAAACTAATCCTTATTACCATCAATTTAAAATAGAGATGTAAAATAAATCACTTCGCATCATGGGGATGGTAAGTCATGCGTATGCATGAGCAACATTATTATTTATCAAATGATTATATGGAAAAAGTTAGATATGATATTTTCATTAAAGAAGCATAATAATGTCATAAATATCATATATATCATAAAAAATAGAGTTTCCATCACAATTACCATCATGAGAGGTGGTAAAGGGAAAAATGAACAATCATTATTTCATGAGGTAGTAGTTCGACATAGACACGAATGGTAAGTTCGTTACCTGTTAGATATAAGTATGTTAAATTTTAGTTTTAAAAATAAATATAAAAACATCTCAGTATATTAAGGATACTGAAATTATTATATAAACATGAAATAAAAATAATTTATGGTGTTCAAGGAATAAATAAAACAAAAATATTTGTTGATGAACGTTACCTCCTCTTTGGGTATCTCCATTTGATTTGCATAAAAAGACTTAATTGGTTGGATTTCATCTTAATTTAAGTATTATAGGATAAATTTAAGGAATTTGGGTTGATTGTTTTGAATATTTTGATTAATAAAAATGGTTTTATATGTGTGAATAAAAGAGGAGATGTGCTCTGTTATAAGAAAGGGGAGGGGTACTTTTGGAAACTCCCAAAAATATTAATTTATAAAAAATAAAAACTCAATAAAATTTCCACAAGAAGGTAATATATTAGAATATAATATTATATAATGTGGTAATATAATCAACCAATAAACCTTAGACATTTTATAAAGTAATTTTAAACCTTATCTTGCAGATTAACCCTTAGTTAACCTATTTCAATTTTAACTATAGTAATAAAGTTGTTAATATTAAGAGGATGTAATTTTTACATATAAAGTGTCAATTGAAGATTAAATGGTAAATTTATTATATTTTAAATCCTAATTTATCAACTTTGTACTCATTTACTATTTTTATTATTTTTAACTAATTTAATAAAATATTGTTTTCATAAAATATAATAATTGTCAATTTTGACACTATTCATAACATTGACTTTAATAAAATCATTCCATCAAGATTAGTATGCAAAAAATTAATTCATAAACCCATAATAGGTAATATTATACTATAAAATTGTTTTATATCCTTAATTAAGTAAAATTATATTTATTTTAATATTTCTAATATCATTTCATTGATTGTTTCATTAATAGAGTAATTACTGCATCATCATTGTGTAACTATTTTTTATAATTATTTTTTAACTAAAAATTTGAAATAAATTTCTATGATATTGATAAATTTTTAATATTTATTAATAACATATATATTTGATCATATATTCAATTTATCTCCATATTATAAATATTATAGATATTAAATGTAAGAGTGTGACATTTAGTCACTCCCTTTGAGATTAATAATACTGAAGCCATTTTCATGGAATAGTGTTCATTAAATCATTAAATTTAGATCCTTATGTTATATGGGTTTATTTTAATATATCAAATAGCATTTGGTAAAGTGTTAAGTAATTTTTATAATTTTTATAGTATTACTTTTAACCTCAATTATCTGATTTACCCTTAACTATGGTAATAAAAATTACTAATGTTACTACTTATATAGTCCAAAAAATAAAAGTGACCTGATTATTATCTTTTTAAATTATGATTAAAAAAATTTAATTTATTTTTAATAGTTTAAAATAGATAATTTCAAAAAAATTATTTAAAATTTATCTAGTTGATGAAACTAAAAAAAGTGTTTTTAAAGTGAAAAAATCTAAAAGATTGAAATGTTTTTATATAAAATTCAATGTGAAATTTATTACAGTGACATAAATTTTATTAAATGATAAAAATTTAATATAATTATACTTTAAAAACAATCTAATATCTAATTTAACACTATAAATTATTTTTATGAAAAATATATTTTCAACTAAAATTCATTATCTTTAACTATTTACCAATACCTGAATCTTATTTGAAGAATACCAAAAATTCAACATAATTAAATTTAGATATCCAAATTTTAAATAATAAGTTTATTTTTTCATATATAATTTATAAAAGTTTCAAAATTTAAATTTAAAATTGGTTCTCCATTAAAAGGAGGAAAAATTACCCATTTGAATTTTTTTATTTTTATTCATAAAATTGTATATATTCTTATCTTCTACCTATCAAATATATTGGATGAATATAAAAAATATTTTATTTAATATATGACAAATATATTTACTTAATTTTATTCACTAATTGTAATTAATTTAATTTTTTGATACAAAATGACTTTGGAATCATAAAATAAAAACATATCCTTTATATTTAATTGGTATATATTTTAATTTATAATTAATTGGTAACCAATGAATTCATTTTATAAACCAAATATTTTAATAATTGTAGTTAATAATATTAATAAATGAAAATATAACATATATTGTATGTCTTATTATATTAAATAATAATATTTCAATAATAAATTTTAGTTTGATAAAACTTGGTCTTGTGAGTAAATAAAGCGATCAAAAGAAATCGGAATTATGTGTAACAAAATAAAAACATAGTGTTGTGTGTACCTAAAACTAATATCAGTGATGTGTATAGTACAACCTTGACTCGGTGATGTTGATAAATCAATAATAACTTGATTTTTTCATATAAAATACGACATATTTAGTGTTTTGTGAAAAAATATCGAAAATATTAAATGCACTATAAAAATATTTTACAAAATATTGGGTGTTACATTCTACCCCCATTAAAATTAATTTCTCCCCCAAAATTCATCTTGGTTTTCAAAGGTTTAATATATGAATTTAACTTTCATAGAAACTCACATCCTAAAAACAAATGCTAAAACTTCATTTTAAAAAGTGAAATTTGTAAACATAATGTTTACCAAAAATAACTCATAACTAGGTTTCCACATAAGAGAACATAAGTTAGATGTAAAAACATGGACATGGAAGAAAATTCCAACTATCAGGTTCTGATGGAGAGTGATAGAAAATATGGTCATTATATGGTTAATGACAACAAGTCCATAGACCAATTAGATGTAAAAAATGTCATTTGTATCGTCATAAATTATTATAATTGTATAACATTTTATTTAAAAATCAATTCAGAAATTTTTTTACTTTATTTCATCTCAATAATACAATCTCACTCTTTGGTTTTTCCTTGATCAATCTCTAGTCCATTTATTACTCCATGAAATGAATTTAAAATTGTAATGCCTTAAGAACTAGTGGATCATAATATCTATAATGAGATTATAAGTCATTCTAGTTAACATCGAATCAAAATAGTTATCACATGTTATCAAATATTCGTGAAACAAAACATTAATATCCAAAATCTCATCCAAATATCAATGATGAAAATTTCATAAATGGATACCCTTATAAACCTTCTGAAATATTAGAATCCAATACTTTTGAAATAAGGACCCTAAACATATCATTTATCCCTAAAAATATGATGTAGCTATTAATTGTCACATTGATAAGTTCATTTTATGTAAACCATTTAGAGTGTTTCAACATATTAATTTTATATTTAAATGAATAATCTTACCAATTTTTTTACAGATTGACTTGTTTTATATTTTATGGAAGGAAACAATAGATTTATGAAAAATGATGAACTTTAGAGCTAAAAGACAGTTCTCACCAAGGGAGGAGCATCATTGGATTTTTAAGGAAGAATGAAGTTGTAAATTCTAGAGTATAATGATTACACATCATGTAATGCAATGATACGACATGAGTTTTTTAGAATAATTTTCTACGTAGTACAATTTATAACTCCATTAAATGTCGTGAAATAATTTACACATTATGTTACTACATTATACAATGTGATAATTTTTTATATAAGTTTTTGAAGAAGATTATGCTAAAATTCATGACACTTAATGATTGAAGGATTAGATGATGTGAAACAACATTATACATCCTGTAAGTGTCAACGCACTAAAAAATTAAGATGATGAGACCCTTGATATTGATGATATTTCATATAAATTTACCCCTTATATGCTACTTAGAGGGATCTTAGTATTAGAGGGAGTTGGAGAAACGTTGACGGAGAGCTGCACACACAGAGTTACACCGTTGAGCCTTGCTTCACCATCGTTCTTCACCACCATTCTTCTTTGGGTTCACATGATGCTCATTTTCATCATGCTGAAAATGAGAGAGTTGTTTCTATATTTAAAAGTGATGTGATTTTAGGGTGATGTGATTATAGGGATTATTTTTATTTATTATTCATGTTTTGGATTGTTGTAAATCATTCTACCAATTCCAATTCACTAACTTTTTGGAATTAAATGACCATTGCTTATGCTCTGAAGAATATTATTTTATTGCATCAATTAATTTTCCTATTTTGTGATTGAAATTTTTGAAATATTAGTTAGTAATCTTTAAATATGGTTTTGGTTTACCTAGTTTTTCATTTTCACCCATAGATGATCATTCCAAAGGTTCAATAACTGGATCAAGGCACAATAAACAGACCAAAGATTCCTGCTGATCCAATTTCGACACCAAAACTGAATAAAAGAATCATTAATCAAATCTGTTGAACACAAAACAAAAAATCATTAAACTTTACATGCTTTATATCTTGATTCAAACCCAATCTCTACTACTACTATTTATTTATTTTTCCCAAACAATCAAAAAATTGAATTTTTGATTTCTTTAACTAATTTAAAACATATGATACTTCCCTACGGGTTCGAGAATCAGACTTACCAAGTACTATATTTTTTGTTAAGTTGTTCGAGTTTAATAAATAATTAAATTTGTGTAGCATCAAAGGAATTAACAATGACTTTCTAGAAATCACACATACCAAACATGTGAAGGACGTTATCATGTATTATCTTAAAACATAGTGATAAATTGAATTAAATTGAAAACTTAATGAAAACAAGCATGAATTCAAAAATAAACTCTTTCCTTATACAATAAATCAAAAAAAAACACTATAAACTCAATCCATGATATCATAAAACTTATTGTCATTTTCTCAGTCCTAATGCCATCAATACAATCCCATTTATAATAAAACAAATATTTCCTTCATTATACCAACATCATGCACATATTAGGGGATATCCTTCCATTAATAATGTGTTTTCCAAACAAAATACCACATTTCCCTTAAATAAATTTTCTAGTCCATCGAAACCACTCAACATATTCCTATTAATTCTTAGAGAAAAAAAATTGAAAAAAAATTATATATTTCACAATTCATATAACATAATTTTTGAATCTAAATACCTAAACACTTTATTTATTTCAATTCTTACTTAATCCATTAAAAAGGCTACCACATCTTATTCCTAAAAGACTACCTCCTTTCACAATTTATCTTTACTCTCATCAGTAGCAGTAATATAACCATTACTTGTACATACTTGTTAATTATCATTGTGAGCCTTCTGCACATGACATTGATTTATATAATTATTATTCTTTCCACATTTGAAGAATTTATCAATTTATATTAACTTAGGGAGGTCAATATTCGCATATATTATGTTATCTTATATTTTCATTTTACCTTTGTACTTACTTCTTTTGTGTCATTTTCCACAATGAAAACATCTTCTTATTATAATAAGACATCAAATTGGGCATTTCTTCCCATATTTTTGACAAAAAGGTAACTAATTGTTTTTTTCATTCATGGTGTCCATTACTATAATTATCCTCAAACTCTTTCTTTATCTTCCTGGGTGAGTACGAGTGTTGGTTAGTCTACACATTGTTAATCTTATTCCATAAAAAATGATTAAGCATGATCAAAACATCCTTCACATCTGTGATCATACCATTTGACTACTCATCAAATTTTTTTCATCACATTTAATATAAATCTTAGACCTTATGGTTCTCTCCATCGACTAAAAATAGAAATTATAGCTTGAGAAACACTTATTATAGTGGAAAACCACATAACTATGAAAAATCACCTATAGGATTTCTAACTTATGACATATTATTTAATCTCTGACACATTAGGCTTATCCTTTGATACATCCCCAGACATATCCTTATAAATGTTCCTAGGGGTCTCTCTAAAGTTTTCTCATTTGAGTTTTCAAGGATAAAAAAACCGTTCCGTTGATACCAACTATTATGACATAGGATTTTCATACATGGATATTAGATCTTTTTAGATGAATATTCATCACATTACACAAACACATTTCCTAGGACCATAATAGTTTAGTGTCTTTAAAAACATGGAACAATTTCATCTAATTTTGTTGTATATATTCAAAATATCCTATAAAGATCTTCCCCTTTAGTAATCCTACTTAAAAACATTCTTCATAACCCAGTGAAATGAAATATAAGAAAGGATGATCTCAGATGTGCAGTAAGGGTAAACATGGAAGATATATAAGAATATTATGAACATAAGGGTATGAGAATGTGATCATAATGTTATTCGATCATACCATGAATATCAAATATCATAAAAATGAACTATTGATTAAATATTGGTAGTTAATAAGACATTAATCATAATTAAATCAATATCATAATCCATGAAATAAATACATTACAATAAGACATAAAATTTGTGGTAGACACCAAAACATGTAGTATCATTTGCTATAAGTTAAGGAACATTTCCAACACTTAACAAAAAAATTAATGGGGACTAAACCTTCTGAGAAAGACACAAAATCATCCTCAGTCATATTACTTTCCTCGTAAGGTATTTAGTTTCCCTATCTTCCCATAGTGGATCAGGTTTCCCCATAATCCCGTAGTTAATTATGTTTCCCCATATTCCATAGGAGATCAAGCCCATCAACTTGTTTCCATCATTATCTCATTAGATATAAATATTTACCCAATGAAATGGAAGGAGATATAGGTACCACCAATCACATAATTAAAACCATACATATGTGTTCCATAAGAACATAAATTATTCATTATATTATAACCCATGGAATAAAATGGGATTCATAAACATGATTCAATTATATCATAACCATGAAAATAAAATGAGTTCCATAAATATCATTCTATCATAAATATAAACCATTATAATAAATAATAATAATGTTATAATTAAATCATATCTCTAGTTAAACATACGTGACATCAAATAATGTTATCTTAGATAATTTTTTTTTGTGAAATTACTTGAAAAAAATTCTTGAGAAAAATTTAATTTTTTTATTGAAAAAATTTTCTTTCATTAAAACTCAATGAATCTTTAAAAGAAAAAATTTTATTTGAAAATATACTTGTATAATATTAACTGGTTATTAAAATAATTAATGAAACAATATGGATGAAAATTTTATTCATTCCGTATAAGATAAAAACACTTTTTTCATACTTTTTCCAGAAAAATCACAAAGTGCCTTGTTTGGAAAACAAAAAAACATTCATTTTAATCAATTTAGTAAAAAGTTAAAAATAGTTAAAATTGAATTTAAGCAACCAATATAAGAATATTAAAAAACATTCTTAAAAATTTTATTGAAATTTTGTACATGGAAAAGAAATATACCCCAATGGAGGCTTAAAATGAAACAATCTTAAATATTAATGAGATTATGAAATAAATGCTCACCACTTTACAATATGTAGAATTATATTCACCATGAAAAAAAGAAAATTATTTGGATATGAAAATATCACAATACTCTGGATAAGACTCATAAAATAAATTCTTGGTCATTATATACACCACATACAAGAAACAAGTAGTGTATAAGGCATGTGTCCTATAGAAATAGAAGTGAGACATAAATCTCGTACTATTTGAGTAACTTTAGAATATTGAATCCCATGAAATAATAACATCAATTAAAGATTTTAATATCATTAAATATATTAAATTAATGATATAACATGTCATATTTTAGTATATATACCACATAGAATAAGAGAGTGGTGAATATGGCATGTATCTCATAGAAATAAAAAGTGAGATAAAATTCTCTTATGTTATGTCTTGACTCTCGTCACACTCATGAAAAACTTAGGTATAATAAATATAACTTTATTATACATATATTAAAGAACCATATTAATATATATAATACCATACATGATTTACTTATTACTTTATAGTATCATCTTATTAACAATTCCATGTTTAAGTAATGTTTTTTATTATAACTATTTTGTTTCCCGTACCAGTTTTAAAATGTCATTATTTTTTCTAATACTTAGATCATCATTTAATTATCTAAATAATTTTAACCATGATATACATATATATTCAGTATATATTTATTCAGGGTGATTCCTAAAATTTTGAGGAAGAAAATAAAAAAGATCGTTCATAGAGACGGTATGCCATATGCACGCATGAACACTGTTTTTATTTTATTGTCAAAATAAATGAAAGAAATGTATATGATATATGATCATCATATGATCATTTTTATGTGATATATATCATATTTATTTGTATAATTCATCCTTATAACCATCCATGTGAATATATATATGAAAAAACCACTCACATCGCATCGTCAAGATGGTAACCCATACGCACACTTGAGTGACATTATCATTTCCCAAAAGATAATATGATAAAAGGTATATATGATATTGTCATTAATGAATTATAATTAGGTAATATATTTCACATATGTCATTAATAATAGATTTTCCATCATAATTCCCACCATGAGAGGTGGTAAAGGAAAAAAATGAACAATCATTGTTTCACAAAGTGGTGGTTTTCCATACACACGAATGGTAAGATTATTATCAATTAGATGTAATTGTGTGAAATTTTAGGTATAAAACTTAATATAAAAACATATAATTATATTTATGATTCATATTTTATAATATAAACAAGAATAAAAAGAATATAATGGGTTCAAGGAAGAAATAAAACAAAAATGTTCATTGATGAATGATACCTCCCCTTTGGTTTTCTCTATTGGATTTGTGAAAAAAGACTTATTTTTTTGATTTAATCACAAATTAAAGGTTTTATGATGAATGAAAGTAATTTGGGAGGATATTTGAGAATATTTTGTTTGATTAAAAGGGATTTATAGGTGTAAATAAAAGAGAAGGAGAGGTTACCCTTATAGGAGAGGGAGAACTTTTGGAAACTCTCAAAACTATTAATTTATAATAAATAAAAATACATAAAAAGGTGATATATTAAAATATATGATTATATAATTTTGTAATATAATTAACCAAAAAATTTTAGATAGGTCTTAATGTAATTTTAAACCTTATCATTTTGATTAACTGTTAGTTATCCTATTTTAATTTTAACTATGCTAACAATGTTTTTAATAATAGGAGGATGTAATTTTTACATATAAAGTGTTAAGTTGAATATAAATGGTTTATTAATGATATTTTAGACCATAATTTATCATATTTTCCCTCATTTAGTTTTTTTAATATTTTTAACTAATTTAGTAAAATATTGTTTTCATAAAATATCATTATTGTTAATTTTGACATTATTCATAACGTTGAGTTTAATAAAATAAATAAATCATTATTAACTAGAACAAAATAGTTTAATAAACATCTAATATTTCATATTAAACTATAATTTTTTTTGGATCTCATTAAATAATTCAAATTATATTTATTTTAATATATTTAATATCATTTCATTGATTGTTTCCTTAATTGAGTAATTACTGTATCATCATTTTGTAATTATTTATAATAATTATTTATTCACTAAATATTAGAAAATTAATTTATATTATATAGATAAATATTTTATATTTATTAATAATATATAGTCAATATCATCTTCAATTTATTCCTATATTAAAAATATTATACATCTTAAACGTAAGAGTCTGACATTTTTTCACTCCCTTTAAGTTTAATAAAACATTATAAATTTTCATGAAAAAGTTTCAATTTAATCATTAAATTTAAATAATTATGTGTTAAAGGTCATATAAAATTGATCTAGAAACATTTGGGAATGTTTTAGGTCAGTTTTATAATATTTATAATATTATTTTATCATTAATTACCAGATTTACCTTTAACTATGGTAATAAAAATTATTAAATTTACTGCACATATTGGTCAAAAATAAAATTGACCTATCTAATAAAATTTTAAACTGTGATTCCAAATATGTAATTAATTTTTAATAATTCAAAAAACATAATTTTCTAAAATTTATTTAAATTTTATAATGTTGATGAAACTGAAAAAAGAGTTTTTAAAGTGAAAACATCTAAAAGATTGAAATGTTTTTATAAAAAAAGTCAATGTGAAATTGATTATAATGATATAAATTATATTAAATTATAAAAATTGGATCTAATTATACTTTAAAAATAGTAGAAAATATAATATAATATTATAAATTGTTTTGATGAAAAATCTATTTTCAATTAAAATTCATTATTTTTCACTATTTATCAGAACATGAAGCTTATCAAAAAAAATACCAAAAATTTAACCAAAGTAAATATTGATGTCCTTATTTAAAATTTTTAGTTTATTTTTTCATATAGAAATTCTAAAATAGTCAAAAATTAAAATTAAAATGTGTTCACCACTAAAGGGCGGTAAAATTACGCTTTCGAAAAATATATATTTTTATTCATAGAATGTTATATATTCTTATCTTATGCCTATAAAATCTATTGGATGAATATCAAAAATATTTTATTGATTATATGAAATATATTTATTTAATTCAGTTAAATAATAGTTATTAATTTAATTTATTAATAAAAAATGACTTTGGGAGCCTAAAAATAAAAATATTTCCATTAAATTCAATTTGTGTATATTTTCATTTATAATTAATTGGAAACCAATTATTTAATCTTATAAAACATATATTTTCATAATGTTAGATAATACTATTCATAAAATCAAATTTAACTATTAGGTTATATTTTTATTATATTATACAAAAAAAATTTAATAACATACTATTTATAACAACCCGAGTCTTTATTACACAAATAAACCTGATTTATTACATAAAATTGCACTTAAGAAAACTATGAGGATTTAGAGGTCTAGTGTCTTGGGAAATTAAGAACATAACATAACAACTTTGAACATAAAACACAACATCTTCAATGAAAAATTCCTTTACATGACCACCACATTCATTCGTACTTAACATTGCATGAGATAACCTGATGAAATTAATAAGAAAAGGGTGAAATATAAAGCCCAGTAAGAGATTAAAAAAGGTATAACATGAATAATATAGTATATTTTTGGAAATATTCATATCAATTGAGAACAAGAGAAACATTAACATAAAGTAAAGATATAGCATGATTATCAAAACATGGAAATGTGTCAACAATATTTAACATGATATTTGCATGAGCCAAGGCCCATTATACATGGAGCATGAGTAAAACCTCATTGAACATTAATTATCATGAATAAACCCCCATTTCACTTGTTTTATCATGATACTAATCTTTACCTAATGCATTAGAGCTCTATTAGGGCACACCCTTCTTAATCTTTTCATTTCATGCATAAGTGAGCCACGTGGATCATACAACATGGAATCATTCAAAATCATAATTTATTCCATAATAAAGAAATTTTGAATACATAAATGAAAATATATAATAAATATGTAAATGTACATAATTTTTAATACCCTTGATAGAGAAATGGGCATGGTATTCACTACACAATGACTTTGGCATGGAAAATTACGGTGCAATTTCGGTAGCATAATTAACTGACATAAGAATACATAAAAATGATTGATGGAAAAGAAAGGGGAATCTCATAATGTTTATATTTATTGTAAAGTAATGGGTTAATATAGATACATTTCCCAAAATATTTAAATGAATTTAGGTTCATAATGTAAAAGAATTGATTGATTGTAAATGATTAGAGAGAAATCCCTTACGGAATTTTGGCATGGTAATGGGTGTATATGTGAGTCATTAATGATAGAGAAAGAGGTATAACATCATTAAAACATATGGATGTAATTATAGGGGAGGTGAAAAATCATAACCCAAAATTTTTAATTGGAAATAAAAGGGAATAACAACACAAATAAATTTGGACAAAAATGAGAAAGGAAGAAATCCCTTACTTGGAAGTATGATCCCAAAGGCTTGGGAGAGAGTTTAGAGAGGCTTCTTGGGAGCCTTCGGAACAATGGGAGGATTATAGAGAGATGAGGTCAGAGGTTGGTCAAGCCCAAAATGTTTTTAGTGAAGAGTAATGAGAGTTTGAGTGGTTTTATATGCGAAAGGAGAAGGAAATATTTATTATTTAGGTTCTGGACACCACACATTAAACTAATCAAAACTGTAAACCAACCCATAGTTTTTGCCCATGTTTTTTCAAAATGGGAGTGTAAAATATTATTTTATATTAAAAATGGCCTAAATTATTAAAATATTAGGCTTGCTTATGTGGGGGTGAATCACACTCTCAAGTAAATCATTATAAAATGTTAAAATGTTTTATAAGTCTTATAGGGTTCACTAAGGCATTGTAAAATAAATAAAACAAACCTAAAATCACATTAATTTAATTTTAAACATATATTGGCCGAAAATAACATTTAAAATATTTTATTACATCACTATTGGTTCATTATGATGTCATAAAACACATTATATATTTAAACGATATTTAATTTTTAGCCAAAAAATCGACTGTCTCAGAAAGTTATGAAAATATCACTGTTGGATAATTTCGATATCTTGTTTCTAAAAATAATATTCATTTTATGTAAATAATTTTATAAATATGTGAATTTTTACTTTAAAAAATGAATATTTAAAAAAATTCTTGGGTTTTGAAAAAAATAGCTTTCAAACCATAATAAAAATTACAATTGTATTTATAAAAGTTTTAAGATAATTTATATTTTATAAAAAGTAATTTATTAATAATATTTTATTAAAATATTATTTAATTAAAAATTCCAATAATTCAACAAAATAGATTTATTAATTGACTATTAACTAAAAATACCATTTGTGCTTTAATTTTTTTTACAAACTAACAATAATAAAATAAATGTATATTATTTACAAAAAAATAATACACATGATCATAGTGGTAGATTAATGTTATATAACCACTTATAATGCCTGCATAATACCTAAGGGTAAGGTGTGCGATGGTGACAGACTCTTGGGGTGGCTCAGATAACATTTCTCTTGTGGTAATCTCTATCAACTTCCCCTTGTCCTCTATGTGGTTCCGTAAGATTAACATGTTGAAGCTCATCTTGGGCTTGTCAAGAGCGAAGCCCAGTGAAACCACCTCATTTCCGAGCTCTAACAAATGGGCTTCGTATGGAGAAATTCTACCAGATGAGTCCATCACTTCCTTTTTCTGAGTAAAAGAATTTGTTAAAGACCTATATTTATACTAATCATGTGGTCACTATTCAACAACTATACTAGGAATGGTAACAATTCTTAATGTTATTTTAAAATCCAAAAAACATAAAACCATGGAAGTTAATATGTCTTATATTACCCCTTTACATAGTAATACATTTAATCAGATAAATAGTAATTTTCATTAATAAAAGTTTGGGTCGTTACAATCTTCCCCCTTAAAAAATTTTTCCCTAAAAATTTCATTTTACCACACTAAAACAGATGAGGCCAACTCTTCTTCACTACTTTCTCTGATTCCAACATTGCTTCTTCAAACTTGTGGTTTTTCCACAACACCTTGATGAGAGGAATTGTATTATTTCATATAACTTTTTCCCTATAATATAAGACCTTCAATGGGTTCTATTAATTGAAGAGATCATTATCCAATGGTACCACCTATGGATTGAGTGCATTTGATGGGTCAGGTATGTACTTCCTCAAGAGTGATACATAGAATACATAATGTACTTGAGACAGTATTAGTGGGAGTGCTAGTATATTGGCCACTACTCCAGTGCGATCAACGATCTAAAAAGGGACAATGAACCTTGTACTAATATTTCCCTTCTCCCAAAATCTCATAACTCTCTTCCATGGTGATATGTGGAGGAATACCATGTCTCCAACATCTAACTCTAGGTCTCGTTGATGATTATTAGCGTAGATATTTTGTCAACTATGAGCATCTTTAATGTACTGTTGGATGGTCTTAACATTCTCAACCATTTCTTTGACCATTTATGGACCAAGGAGTTTTCACTCCCCAAATTCATCCCAACATACCGATGTTCATCACATATTCCCATAAAGGGCTTCATAAGGATCCATTTGGATGCTTGAGTGGAAACTATTATTGTAAGAGAACTCAACTAGAGGAAGACGTTGATCCCATACTCCTTTAAATTCCATTGACAATACTATCAACATGTCCTCAAGTGTTTAGATAGTCTTCTCATATTGGCCTATAATTTAAGGATGATAAGATGTACTAGAGTTCATCTCAGTATTTAGAGCATGTTGAATACTCTTCCAAAACTTAGAGGTGAATCTTAGATCTCGATTAGATATAATAGACAGTGGTACTCCATATAGCCTTACCACATTTCCGATATATATCTGTGCCAGTTGATCCAATGATAAATCCTCCCAAATTTCAATAATGTTTGTAGTCTTTGTAAGATGATCCACAACAACCCAGATAACATTGTTTCCTTTGGATGTCTTTGGAAGTTCGGTGACAAATTATATGGTGATGTTCTCCCATTTCCATGCTATTATGTGTAATAGTTTTATCATCCCCTTAGAATTCTGCCTCTTATCCTTCATTGAGTGACATACCAGGCCCTTTTATGTATAATCAACGATCTATTTCTTCATATTATCTCACTAATAATTCTCTTGGAGATATCGATAAATATTTGTGTTTCCTAGGTGAATGGATGAATTTTAACTATTTGCATCATCCAAAAGTTCATTCTTTAACTCCAAACATGATGAAACACATAATCTTGAACCAAATCTCACAGTTCCTTTTTCATTAACATTGAACTCCGTGGATTTACCTTTTCTTAAAGTTTCCACTATCTTCTAAATTCCAACATCATCCTTTTGATCATCCTGTAACCTTTCCAAAATATACAGTTGAGCAATGTTTTTTGAAAGGATGGATGATGTTCCATTATTTATGATTCACATATCCATATTCATCAAATCTAAGAAAATTGGATCCTTTTCAATTCTCATCAATGATATAATTGTTGGGTCCTTTCTAATTAGAGCATCTTCTACATTGTTCTCTTTCCTAGGGTTGTAATGGATTGAGAAGTCATAGTCTTCGATCATATCTAACAATCTTCATTGGCACAGACTCATCTCTTTCTGTGTGAATATATACACGAGGAATTTTTGATCCTTATATATTTAACACTTCTCCCCAATGAGGTAATGCCACCAAATTTTTAAAGATAATATCACTACAGCCAGCTCTATATCATGTGTTGGATATTTTTTTCTCATCAACTTTCCAATTCCTTGAAGCATAGGCAATGACTTTGTCATTTTGCATTAACACACATCCCATACCCTTCTTCAAAGCATCACTGAATACCAAAAAAGTTCTCTATTTGTGGGTAATGTGAGCACGAGCGCATAGATAAGCCTCATTTTCAACTCCTTGAATCTCTCTACACATTCATCACTCCAAGAAAACTTGAGTCCCTTCTATGTTAGCTTCATAAGAGGGTTTTACAATCGAAAGAAATTTGTCACAAATCAGTGATAATATATAGCAATCCCCATAAAGCTATATATATCCTTCAATGATTTTGGCCTCGACTATCCCTTAATTGCAGTTGTCTTAGAGGGATCCCCAAATATCCCCTTACATGTGATGATATAACCCAAGAATGAGAGTTAATTTAACCATAACTCCCACTTTATTTAAATTTCATAGAGATTATCCTTTTCTAAGGTCTCTAGTATAGTTCTTAGATACTCCTCATGCTACTCCTTGGTTTTGGAGTATATTAGAAATCATCTATGAAGACTACCACAATTTTTTTTGAGGTAATCTATAAAGAATCTATTCATCAAGTCCATGAAGAATTATGGAGCATTAGTGAGTTCTAAAGGATTTAATATGAATTCATAGTGCTCGTACCTTGTACAGAAAACAGTCTTGGCGATATCCTCCTTCATCACCCTTACATGGTAATATCCCGAACACAAATCCACCTTGGAGAAGTATTCTGCTCTATTTAACTGACAAAACAAGTCATCAATTCAGGGCAGAGGATACTTGTTCTTTATCATTATTTTTTTTGTGATAATGATAGTCAATGCAAAGGTGCATTGACCCATCCTTATTCTTGATTGTGAGGACCACTGCACCCCATGGTGAATCACTTGGGCATATAAACCATTTATCTAGATTCTCATGTAGTTGTTTCTATATCTCCTCAATCTCCACAACAGCTATTCAATACAAAGTCTTGGATATTGGTAGTGCCATAGGTATAAGATCAATCATGAATTCAACATCTCTTATAAGAGGAAGACCAAAAAATTCCTTGGGAAACACTTTAGCCAATTCCCCCACAGTAGGAATGTCTTCAAAGATTGTTTCTTCCTTAGACTCAATCATCTGAGAAAGATACGAATGTTCATAGGGCAGTAATATCCACACATGAGATGATGCTGCTAAAGAGGATTCATCATCCTCCTTGCAATTCTACAGAATCAGGGGTTGATTATCCATATGAATAGTGATTTCCCTATCACGAAAATTTATTTTGGGTATAAATAACGAAATCCAATCCATGCTAATAATTGAATCAAATTCCACTAGAGGGAGTATAAAGAGATTCTCTAGTAAGTTTAATCCATAAATTGCGACATGGGAGGAGTTATATTCATGGGTTTAAATGATTATCCCATTTTCTGTTCTCATGGACATCTCAACTTCCATGATTTTTTGTTATGTTGGTATTGTTCTACTAATATTTTGGGATATAAAAGAATGTGTAGAACCATAATTAAAAAGTACATTCACTATTCTTGAATGAATAATTAGGGTACCTATCCCCACTTCATTTTTAGGGTTTGATTCGACGGTAGTGATGGAAAAACCTCTCCCATGTTGCCTTGGAGGTTTTTGGTTGCCTCTGAACACCCTTGTCTTAGGGAACTAGTTTGAAAAGTGCCTTGGTTATTTGAAATTGAAGCAATGAATAATGCGTTGATGGTCGAACAGAGCATTACTCTCCTCTATCGGAGCAGTGGGTTTTTCTTGTCGGCAGTTAATGGCTAGGTTCCCTTCTCTTCCACACCTAAAGCATTCCGTCATCCCCTTCAGTCAATTTTTGAGGTGCTTCTTTCTGCACCGTTTGCAAGGGGGTGCTAGAACTTCTTAGCACTATTGGATTTATCCATCCTACCACCATAATTAAAGTCCACATAACGATTCTTATTCCCATGATACCCTTGAGATTAGCTGATCCCTATTTCGAGTTTGAGGTCTCATCATACAATTTCGTCATAGCTATCAATGTCACAGATCACTAGGGATTTCCATATGCTAGGTTTTATCCCACTAAAGAAGCGTTCAACCTTTCATTTTGGGGTAGCGACAAATCCAGAGGCATATCGTTCAATCCTTATGATGTTTGCCTCGTATGTTTCGATGGATTCTTCATCTTTTTTATTTGAGGGGAAAGAAGTCCATTTATATATAAATTAGAAGGGTGTGTGAAAAATATTTATCGAAAAACATTTTCCAGAAATACTTCAATTCTGACACCTCAATCTCCACCTTTGGATTTGTATCTTTGATCAATGTCCACAATTGATCAACTTCACCCTCTATATGATAAGCAGCAAAAAGAACCTTATCTTGTTCAGAACATTTATGGATAGATAAGATCTTTTAAATGGATTTGATCCATCGTTCATAAATTGAGGGATCAACTGATCCATTAATAGTAAGAGGCCATTATCTCATAAAGCAGTTGATTACGACTTGTTATTTCTTGGTGGGGGGGGGTGAACATTATTCCTGACCCATGTTTCTATTTAAAACATGAGTTAGATAATGGAGTATCGTGATGAAGTTTGTGATTCCTACTCTCATCAGATTGGGAATCTTATTAGAACATTCATCACATTGATCTTCGTATCAGTTGTTAGCCTGATTTGCCCTATTACCGGCCATTGTCTAGAAACAAAGGAATGTTAGGGGTAACAAATAAAGGAAAATCCAATGAAAAAAAAGATAACTTATAAATGAAACTTATTTCCTTAACTTATGAATTTATATGCTTCAATCTATATTATCTATACTCTACTTCCCAATATATATTCTTAGGGGAATTTTTTATTCCCTTATTAATGGATCATACTAAGATTATTAATTTACCAAATTATATACCCCAGAAGTTTCGTAACCAAGAGTAAATAAAGGCCCATTGTCTTGTGCCAGTTCCTGTTCGAGTCTAGTTCAAAGTAGTGTTTTCGAGTTTAACCCCTAGATACATCTATACCAGAGCCGCCTCTACCTGCTCATATCCAGGAAGAACTTTATTTTATTGATAAACCACTTAATCAATACTCAGCAAAATTTAGGGATGTTTTTATTATAGTTACCCTTAGCCCTAAGGCTTTCACTAGGGTTTTCTAATCCTAGATCCCAGAAATAACTAAACCTATTATTTGATTCTAACTATAATAGCCATGTTATTTATTACACACATAAACAAGATTTATTACATAAATATTCACTTAATACAAAATTGATGATCGAGAGGTCTAGTGTCATGGGAAATTAGGAACATTACATAACAACTTATAACATAAAGCACAACATCTTTATTGAAAACTTCCTTTAGATGACCACAACATTCCTTCATAATTAACATTACATGGGATAACCTGAGGACATGCATAAGAAAATGGAAAATCTATAAATCCCAGTAAGGGATTAAAAAAGTCATAACATGAAAAATATAGTACATGTTAGGAAATAGTCATATAATTGGATCACAATAGAAACATGAACTTAAAGTCATGATATAACATGATTATCATAACATGGAAATGTGGAAATAACATTTAACAGGATATTAACATGAGACAAGGCTCATTGCACATAAAGCATGAGTAAACCCTCATTGAAATTTAATTAGCATGAGTAAACTCTCATTTCAATTGAATTATCATGATACTAATCTTTATCCAATTCATTGGATCTCTATTAGGGCTCACCCTTATTAATCATTTCATTTCATGCATAAGTATCCCACATGAATCATACAACATAGAATCATTCATAATAATCATTTATTCGATGATAAAGAAATGTGGAATACATACATGAAACTCTATAATCAATAAGTAAATATTCATAAAGGTGAATACCCTTGATAGGGAAATGGGCATGGTATTCACAACACAATGACTTTGTCTTGGAAAACTGTGGTGCAATTTCGGCAGCATAACGACATGACATAAGAATTCATAAATATGGTTTATGAGAGAGAAATGGGTATCAAATCATAATTTCAAGAAATTGATAGTAAGGATTTCATATAAATACATGTCCCAATATAGATAAATAAATTTATGTGCATAATGTAAAATAATATTTTGATTGTAAATAAGGAGAGATGTAATTTTGGCATGGTAACAGGTGTACATGGGAGGAATTATTGAGAGATAAATAGGTCTCTAATCATTAAAAAATTTGTAGGTATGTATAGGGGAGGTGAAAAATAATTTCACAATATTTGTAATTGGAAATAAAAGGGAATAACAACACAATGAAATTCTGACAAAAATGAGAATATAAAAAATCCCTTACTTGGAAGTGTGGTCCCAATGGCTTGGGAGAGGCTTGATATAGGATTATTGGTAGCTTGGGGTGCCTTGGGAGGATTCTAGGGATAGAAGGTAAGAGTTTTGTCGAGCTATAAATGGTTTGAGTGAAGTGTAATGGGAGGTTGAGTCGGTTTATATAGGAAAAGAGAGGAAATATTTATTATTTAGGTTTTGGACACCACACATTAAACTAATCAAACCCACAAACCAAACGATGGTTTTTGCCCGTTGTTTTTCCAAATGAGAGTTTAAAACATTATTTCATAAGTTCAATGACTAAAAATATTCAAATATTAGTCTTTCTTATGTGGAGGTGAGTCACACACTCAAGGAAATCATTTTAAAATGTTAAAATGTTTTATAAGTATTGGAGGTTCCACCAAGGCTTTGTAAAATAAATCAAAAAAAACCTAAAATCACATTATTTTAAAGGTAAAAAAATTATTTTACAAACATACAATTTATATAATTTTGTTACATCACAATTTATTCATTATAATGTTATAAAACACATTATATATTTAGACGGTATTCACTTTTTAGTCAAAAAATTTGACTATCTCATAAAATTATAAATAATTCAACATTAGATAATTTCAATTTCCTAATTCCAAAAACAATATCCTTTTTCCTAAATATATCAATTTTTTACTTTTAAAATAAAAACAACATTTATCGAAAATTCATGGGTTTTGACAAAAACAGCTTTCAAACCCTAATAAAAATTACAATTGTATTCATAAAAATTATACGATCATTTATGCTTAATGAAATGTAATATTGTAGTAATGTTTTAATAAAATAATATTTAATTATAAAATCCATTAATTCATCAAAATAGATTTCTTAATTTTATATTAACCAAAAATACTATTTGTGCTTTAAAAACTATTTACAAAGTAAAAATAATAAAATGAATGTATATTCTTTATACAAAAATAATTCATCTAATCATAGTTCTAGGGTATTGTTACATAAACCCTTAAAAAAACTATATAAGACCTAAGGGTAAGGTTTGTGATGGTGACAGAATTTTGGGGTGGCTTAGATAACGTCGTTCAGGTGGTCATCTCTATCAACTTCTACTTCTCCGATAGGCGGTTCCGTTCAAGCTTGATGTGTTGAAGCTAGACTTGGGTTTGGTCAAGAGCAAAGCCTAGTGATGACACCTCCTTTTAGATCTTTGAAAAATAGGCTTCATATGGAGATATTCTACTGGATGTGTTCATCACTTCATTTGTATGAGAAAATTGGATTTATTGAAGACCTATATTTATACTAATAATGTGGTCACTGTTCAACGACTATACCAGTAATAGTAAAAATTCATAACGATATTTTAAAATTTAAAAACATAAAAACAAATAAGTGCATCTTTCCAATATAACACTTTAACATAGTAATACATTTAATTATATCAATAGGAATTTTAATTAATAAAAGTTTTGGTCATTATACTATTGTTATGTAAAAATCATTCTTGTGTGTAATTCAATATATTAAAATAACATATCAATATGTATAAAACAATCAAAACATAGTTTTGTATATACCTAATTCTAATATAAGTGTTTTTTTAGTGAAACTTTGACTTGGTGTTACATAAAAATGAATAATAACATGTTCCTTTAATAAAACACATGATATATTCAACGTTGTGTGAAAAAATATAAAAAATATAAAATTAATTTGAAAAATATTTGACAAAATCTCAGGGCGTTACATTCTACCCCCTTAAAATAAATTTATCCCTTGAAATCCTTCTGGGTTATTAATGTTTTAATACATGACAATTACTTTCATAGAAACCCATATCGTAAAAAAGAATAATAAAACATCCTTTTAAAAAGGGAAAGTTGGAAACATAATAGTTACCGAAAATAACTTATAAATAGGTTTCCATATATGAGAAAAAACGTGGGAAGTCAAAAAATGGACATAGAATAGAATCAAAACTATCCAGTTCTGATGGAGAGTGATAGAGAATATTATTATTATAAGGTTAATAACTAAAAAACACTTGACCAAATATATCTGAAAAAGGTCATTGTTATCATTATAAATGGTGATAATTGGGTAAAATTTTATTTTAAAATCAATTGAGAAGTAATAGTTACTTTATTTCATCTCATAAGTATAATATCACTCTTTGGTTTTACTTTTATCAATCTCATATTCATTTATTACTACTTAAAATGAAGTTAAAATTGTAATACCTAAAGAAATAATGGATTATACGATCCATAATTAGATGATAAGTAATTCTAATTATCCTTGAAATAAAATACACTGCACATTTTATAAAATATTAAGGAATAAAAATATTATTCTCTAAGACCTCATCTAAATTTCAATTTAAATAATTTCTTGAATGGTTACCCTTATCAACCTTCCAAGATATTAAAATCCAAGAATTTGTAAAGAAGGTCCCTAAACGTATCATTTATCACTAAAAACATGATGTAGATAATAGTTTTCATATAAACAACATGTGAAGAAAACTATCACGTATTATATTGAAGCATCGTGATAACATAAATTACCATTAAACATTAGTGAAAACATGAATGCTTTCAAAAATTAACTCCCTCCTTATAACATTGTTAAAAAAACTCTATAAACTCAATCCATGATATCATAAAAAATATCTTCATATTATCATTCCCATGGTCATCAATACCATCCCATATATAATAAAACACATCTTTATTTCCTTATCCCAACATCATGCAGATACTAAGGATTATCCTACCACAAATCATGCATTTTCCAAAAAAATACCAAATTTCTATAAAATAACTTTTTTAGTCCATCAAAACAATTCAACGTATAATTCTAAATCCTTAGAGAAAAATATAAATTGAACAATACTTATATATTTAAAAATTCACAAAAAGTAATTATTGAATCCAAATACATAAACACTTCAATTATTTCACATCACCGTTAGAAAATTACCAAGGATCACACATCCTGTTACTTAACAAAAATTCCATTTCACATTTCACTTATAGTCTCATTAGTAGCAACCATATAACCCTAAATTATACAACATTGCTTATTATATTTATGAGCATTCCACTTAGGACATTGATTTTTATATTTCCTATTATTTTAACATTTGAAACATTTATCAATTGATAATACCTTTAGGGGGTCCAATATTCCCATCCATTAAATTAGCTGAAATTTTCATTTTACCTTTGTAGTTACTTGCTTTGTGTCATTATTTTACAAAATCAAAACAATATATTGTTCCTCTAAGATATCCATTTGTGGGTTTCTTCCCACATTATTAACATAAAGGAAAATAGATCTTTTTTTCCTTCATGGTATCCATTACAATAATTCTCAAAAATACATTTCCCACTCATATTAGGAGAGTCTGAGAGTTAGTTAAGTTACACTTTGTTAATGATATTCCCTAAAAAAATGATTAGGTATGATCAAAAGGTCCTTTATTTCAGCGATCATGCCATTTTAATACTCCTCATAAACTTTTTAATTACATTAAACATTAATCCTGGTCGTTTTGGTTCTATCCATCGACTAAAACAAGAAAGCATAGATTGAGAAACACTTATCATAGTGGAAAACCACATAACTAAGACAAATCACCTATAAGTTTTCTAAATCATGACACATTATTTAATATATAACACATTAGCCTTATCCTTTGATACATCCCTAGAAATATCCTTAGAAATATCCCAAGGGATATCTCTAATGTTTTGTTATCTAAGTTTCTAAAGGTTGACTAAAATTTTCCTATAATACCAAATATAACGACAGAGAATTTTTGAACATGGATTTTAGATCTTTTTATATGAATATTCATCACATTACACAAACACATGCTCGAGGACCATACTAGTTTAGTGTATTTGGAAACTTGGAACACATTATTCTAATTTGGTTAAAGATATTCAAAATATCCCATTAATATCTTCCCATTTAGTACTCCTACTTAAAACCATTATTTATAACATGGGGAAAAGAAACATTAGAAAGGGTGATCTCAGATGCCCTGTAAGGGTAAACATGGAATATATATAAGCATATCATTATAATAATGGTATGATAATGTGATCATAACATTAAAATATTATATAATTAATATCAAAGATCATAAACATTAACTATGTAATAGGTATTGGTAGTTCATAATATGTGAATCATAATTAAATCAAGAGCATAATCCCAAAGATCATGACATTTGAATAAGGCATGGAATTTATGGTATACACATAAACATGTAAAATGATTCTTTATAAGCCAAGGCACATTGATAAAACATTACATGTAACTTCATGGGGATTAAAACTTCTGAGAGTGATAAACCATAATCCCCAGTCATATTCTTTTCCCTATAAGGGGTAGGGTTTCCCCATCTTCACATAGTGGATCTGGTTTCCCTATCTTCCCATATTTGATTGGGTTTTACCATCTTTCATGGAGATGGTAGGTCGTACGAATGCATGAATGTTGTTTTCATATTCATATCACATTAAAAGAAAGAAAAGGATATGATATATTATCATATAAGGATCATTGTTATTTTATATATATCATATATATTCATAAAATTCATCTTTATTACCATCCACATGAAATATATATTAAAACTGAATCACATCACATCATGGAGATGGTAAGTCATAGGTACACACGAGCGACATTGTCATTTTTGTAAAAAGATTAGATGGTAAAAAGGTAGATGTGATATTTTTATTAATGATGCATAATTATCACATAAATATTATATATATCATAAAAAATAGAGTTTCCATCATAATTCCTACCATGAGAGGTTATAAAGGAAAAAACAAACAATCAACATTTCGCAAGGTGGTAGTTCTCTGTACACTCGAATGGTAAGTTACATACCCATTAGATGGATGTTTTTGAAATTATATCATTAACCCTTAATATAAAAATATATAATTATATTAGGGATAATTATGTTGTTATATAAAAATGAAATAAAAATAAGTGTTGGGGTTCAAGAGAGAAAAACAAACAAAAATGTTCGTTGTTGAAAGTTACCCCTTCTTTGGGTATCTTCTTTTCACAGAAGGACTTCATTGGATGGACTTATTACCAAATTAAGGATTATATAATGAATTTAAGGAATATTAGAGGATATTTTATATGAGTTTGTTCTATTAAAATGGATTTAGAGGGGTGGATAAAAGAAAAAAGAGGGGTTCCCTTTTATAAGAGAGGGGAGGGAAACTTTTGCGAACTCCCAAAAATATTAATTTATAACATATAAAAGTATATCCAAATACCTCAAAAATATCACATATTTAAATATAAGAAGATATAATATTGTAATTAAATAATACAATAAATTTTACATAGGAATTGATGTTATTTTAAAACTTATATTCTTTATTAACCCCTAGTTATCCTATTTTAATTTTAATAGGAAGTCGTTTTTACATATAAACTATAAATTACACCATAAATTGTAATATATGATATTTTAGACAATAATTTATCATATATTTCTTAATTTAGTATTTTATGATATCTAACCAATTTAATAAAATATTTTTTTCATAAAATATCATAATTCTCAATTTTGACACTATCCATAACATTGAATTTAGTAAAATAAATACAGCAAGATTACTTCAAAACAATTAATTTAATAAAACAATAATATTTAATATTTACCTATAAAATTAGTGTAATACCTTAATACAGTCAAATTATATTAATTTTAATATTTAAAATATCATTTCATTTGATTGATTCATTAATTGCGTAATTACTGCATCATCATTTTGTAATTATTTATGATTATTATTTGATCACTAAAATTTAAATATAAATTTATATGATTTAGATAAAACTTTTATCTTTTTTAATAATATATATAGTCTATCATAACTTCAATATATTCCCATATTAAAAATATTATACATATTAAAGGTAAGAGTGTGACATATTGTCAATCCCTTTGAGTTTAATAATACATAAATCATTTTCAGGGAAAAGTTCCCATTAAATCTTTAAATTTATATCTTTATGTGTTAATGTTATAATTAAATTCATAAAATAATATTTTGTAAAGTTTTAGGTCAGTTTTATACTATTTATAATATTATTTTTACCCTTAATTACCTGATTTACCCTTAATAGTGGTAATAAAAATTACTAAAGTTACTATTCATATTTTCAAAAAAATAAAAGGAAAATATTTACAAATTTTCTTCATTATAATTAAAAATATGGAATCTAATTTTCATAATTAAAAAGAAAATTTTTTATAAAATTTCTATAAAATTAATCTCATTGACATAACATATATTGAGTTTTTAACGTGAAAAAAACCAAAAGATTGAAATATTTTTATATCTATAATAATTGTGAAATTTATTCCGATGAACAAAATTGGATTAAATGATAAAAATTTGATATAATTATTCTTTAAAATAAATTAAATTTATAATTTAACACTATAATTTATTTTAATGAAAAAAATGTTTTGAATTAAAATTTTTATTTTTTTAACATTTATCAAAACGTGAAACATAACAAAACTTAAAAAAATGCGTTGAATTGATCCCTAAATATGAATAAGACACCATAAAATAAATAACTAGAAAAACCATAACGGAAACCCCACATATTGTTTGGAAAATAAGGGGTTCATTGATAAGGGAGGAAGAAAATAATATTAGAGGGAGAAGAGAGGGAAGATGTGTAACACAATGACCCCAAAATCCATGAGCCGGCGCATTATTATAATACATTGGAATGATTACAAGGAATGAAGTCCCAAATGACCGATCAGTTTAGTAGTTGAGGAAAATAGATTACACACATGAACCATCCATTAAAATTGAAAACATAATATGCAACATTGTCCATTAATTGATAATGCCATTATTCTCATATCTTAACCCTGTATATCAATCAAAAAACACTTTTGGAATCCTAGGGAAATAAAACATATGAAATGGGTGAGTTTAAATGCTCAGTAAGGTTAAAAAATATTGCATAAGCTTTCATAAATAAGAATTAACTTTTATGGAAGTGTATAAAACCAAAACACAAACCTTTTACACATATTATTTATCATAATATAGAAATAATAAACCAATTAACTCCATTTAAACATTAACATGGATATTCTACTAGTAGAATAAGCACATGTAATATCAATAACTAATATCTTAATGAAGGAATGCATAAGGTTGGACATCTGAAATATGCCATCGAGCGATGGCCTAGATATCTGAAAATAAATGGTTAAGACCTCAGCCAAATCCATATCTAGTTTGTCTCAAGATACATACTGATTTATCTAGGAGCTATAGTGGGCCACGCCTATCACTTACTAATTCCAATACATTCCTCATATGAAAAGGGTGAAACATAAGATAAACATTCTTATTAGAATATACATATGAAATGTTAATACAATAACCATAAACCATGAATGGTATCAAAATAACACATCTATAGTCAAATAAATCATAAAACATTCAATAAATTAAACTCAATTAAGAATAAAATATGACAATGGATGTTGACATAGGTGAAAATAGACTGAAAAAATCATTAAAACATTTTGATAGAAATATCCTTTTTTTACTTCTAAATCTTTTAAAAACAATACAACTATAAAAGAAAAAATTTCTTTTGAAAATAGACTTTTAACATTTTAAGGGAATCTTCAACATGTTAAGGCAACATAATGGTGGAAGAATCTTCTCTCACCATATAAGTTCAAAAAAACATTCTTTCCTTATTTTATCGAAAAGGTCACAAAGTACCTTGTCTGGAAAATGATAGAATCATTCATTTCAAAATATTTTATAAAAAGTCAAAAATGGGTAGAAATTACTTTAAAAAAATTTAGAGAAAAAAAAATTTAAAATGTAATTTTACAAAATATAGACATGGATGATAAATATGCTTTAGTGGATACTTACGTATAAACAATCTTGGATAAAAAAGAGAGTGAAAAATTAACTCTTAACTTGTACATTATTTTAGTAGAGGGTGTGTAAACCTTCTTTATAATGATAAAAGTATGTTATTAAACTATATAAGGACCATATAAATATTTGTGATGTCATATATGATCCTATTTTATCGTTTTGTTAATAATATTTCAATATTTCTATTGTTTTGAGTGTTAACTGCTTCATTTTTTTCATTCTTGTTTTGTTGTGTAAGTCGTGTTTTTATGTATAGGATGTATTATATTTTACTCCATAATGATTTTAACCTCATAATTATTATTTTTACTTATCATATACATTTTATAATCATTCATCAATGGTTATCGTGGGGAATGAATCTCCCCGCATCGTGGAGACGGTAGGTCATACCAACGCACAACCGACAGTGTCAGTACCTCGATGCTTAAACTGTATGAAATAGGATGGTATATTAATTATAAATAATCATAATAATTTCACATTAATTATTTATATTTTTTATAATCATAATTGTACACATCCTAATAAAGTAGTGTTGAATAACAAATTACACCACTACGTGGAGATGACAAGTCGTACGTACGCACACATGGTGATATTATTATTAATAGGATAAATAAAATGATAAATATAGTTGTCCCATGATTATAATAACATATTAATATATTTATAATACTATATTTATTACTTTTTTATGGAAACAAAATATAAATAGTATGTAGAATAAGAAAAGAAATGTGAAAGAGGTGATAAAACAATTACCTCTTTTTAGGTATCTCCTTTTGATTTTCTCAAAAGGATTCCACAAATATTACTTTTAGGGAAGCGGGCCTCTTCCCATCTTTCATCTCTTCGGTTCTGGATAACATGAAAAATGAGAGTTTTCATCTCATTGAGATGAACTCAGAAGATGAAAAATGCATCTTTATCGACTCTCCCTCAGGCCTCTTCTCATCGAAGGGCTTCCAGGGTGTGATTCTTGGATCGGTGTAGCCAGGGGGATGGTATGAGATTATCTAGGTGAAAATCATTCCTACTATATCCAACTTTCTCACATTGAGGCTTCATAACAGAGCCCTTCCGACTGATGATAACATCCGCAGGTGTGGAATCTAACTGGCATCCAGGTGCGTGTGCTGTAGGATGCCTAGAGATGAGAGAACTACTCATTTTTTCTTCGGCAGAAAATGAGAGATCGAGGTCTGGAACTCCCTGGGGGAATTTTCGGGGTTTCTTACTCTATATGGTGATATCCTTTCCTTCTTAGAGGATTGGTTCCGTGTCGCTAAGGGAGGCGGGGTGTAGAGGTGCCCCGCTCGGTGTTGCTGCATGTCGGGTGTTGGTGTATTTGGAAGGTGCGGAACAAGATGAAGCATGAGGGAGGGGCAGTGACTGATCGAGTTATAATTTTCTGGGCAAAAAATATATTGTTGGACAAGAATAAGGTAGTGATGTCTTGGAATGTGACTCCCTTGCTTCACCGTTTTCAATCCCATACCAGGATGAATGTGTCTTATAGTAGCAGGTCAGGAAACTGGGTTAGATGGAGTACCCCTTCGGGTGGCTTGAAAATCAATACAGAGGGTTCTTGTATGCAGGGGTACATGAG
Organism: Viscum album; assembly: GCA_963277665.1. Taxonomy (NCBI): domain Eukaryota; kingdom Viridiplantae; phylum Streptophyta; class Magnoliopsida; order Santalales; family Viscaceae; genus Viscum; species Viscum album. Next base: position 182,231,289 of record OY728133.1, on the reverse strand, counting down.
TGGCAGAGGAGTGTTGTGGGACGGTTTTGGTTTTTTTTACTTATCTTTCTCGGCCAAGTTTGGTCAGGGGTCCTCTCTCCAAGCAGAGGCTATGGCTATGCTCACCGGGCTTACCTTGAGTCGGTAGTAGGGTCAATACATTTCAGAGGTTGAAATAGACTCCTTGGATGTCCATGATTCCTTGAAAGGGCGTGGTGTCGCACCTTGGTCGATTTGTTATACTATCTAGAAATGCAAAAGGCTCCTCAATAGCAACATTAGTGTATGGAATACCTAGAGGGAGGGGAACATGGTGGCGGACTACCTAGCCTCAGTGGGGTACCCTGCATGGAGGATGTGTTTCTACACATGGTTGGAAGCATTAAATCTAAGGGGATTTATTTTATTAAATGGGATGCCCTCATATTACACTACTTCGGACCCCCGTCGGTTTCCTTCTGGGGGGGGCTCCTTTTAGCTTCTTATTCTTTGTACTTCCTTTGTTTTTCTTTCTCTTTCAATAAAATTACAAAATCAATATTGGATTGATGGAGATTTATTTTGTGGATAAGATGATTTTGGGTTAGAATATCCTCAACCAAGGAATTTTAGACTTGTTTAGTGCATAAAAGTTACCTTATCTTTTGAATGTAACCCTTATTTAAACAATTTAACTCTTACTATGTTTTCTTATATTATTACACTATAAAATTAATATAGTTATTATAAAATAAAAATTGAAGCCCAATTGGATATTTTATAATATATTGGACATTATCAAAGTTATTTGGACGAACCTTATATATTTATGAATTTTATATCATTTAATAAAATAGTATTTATTTTAAAATATAATGTATGTCAATTTTAAAACTATTCAATATTTTCATTTTTAAAAATATCAAACCAACATTATAACTTCAAACCAATACATCCAATATTTCAGTAACATGTATAAGTTATCTATAAAATTATTTTATGTCATTAATTGAGTAAAATTATATTTATATTAATATTTTTAATATCATTTATTTAATATTTCAACTAATAAAATAATTTCTACTTCATTATCATGACATCATTAATGGTACTTATTTAATATTTAAAAATTATGAACAAATATTTATAAGATAGGTAAATATTTTAGTTTTCTATATAATATTTATAATGTATGTTCTCTTCAAAATATCTCTATATTAAAATTATTATAATTATAAGAAATTAGAGTGTGACATTTTATCACATTTATTAATTTTAACAATATTCATCTCATATTCATGGACAAGGGTCCACTAAATTATTCCATTTAGAACTTTAGATGATAAGGTTTGGATTTAGTCATTAAATAATATTTTTATAGTTGTTATTATAATTTTATATTATTATTTTTACCATTACATATAGGATTTACCCTTCACTTTAGTAGTAAAAAAATTACTAATATTACTATTCATAATTCCCTAAAAATATAAGGAACCTATTAAAATAATTTAAAACCACGGATTAAAAATTTGGAATATATTTTTTAATATTTAAAACACATAAATTTTAGTAATTAATTTAAAATTAGTCACCATTGAGAAAATGAGAAAATGAGTTTCTTATAAGTAAAAACCATCAAGAGATTGACATATGTTTATATATAATTTTAACTTGAATGTAAATCCAATGAACCAAATTATATTAAATGAAAAAAAATAATCTAATTATACTTTAAAACCAATTAAAATTAAAATCTAAATATATAAATAAATTTGATGAAAAACTAGTTTTGAATAAAATGGAAGAATTTTTTACTATTCATTAAAATATGAAATTTATCATAAAAACACAAAAAAAGTATCCAAACTAAATTTTTATGTCCCAATTAAAAATTATAAATTAATTTTGTTAAATTTAATATTTAAAATTTTCAAATATTGAAATTAAAATGGTTTCTCCATAAAAATGCGGCAAAATTGCATTTCTTTTAAAATATATCTTTTATCCAAAAAATTGAATTTATTCGTATGTCATGTCAAATATGATGAATTTTAAAATTTTATATAAAATTAAAAATATTGTTAATAATATTAATAACCATTAATTTAATTATTATATTACGTTAAATAATTATATTTTATTAATATATTATTGTTCGGTAAAACTGGGCAGTGCGTGTAACGCAAGCCAACTCATAATTGTGAGTAGCATAAGCTTAATATGGTGTTGCGTAAAAAGTAATAAAGAAACAAAATTAAATTTCTTTATAAATTAAAATATTATAAATTCTCATGGTGTTATATTTTTCCCTCCTTTAATAAATTTCATCCTCACTTTTTAAAATCAGGATTGAAAACAAGGGGTTTGTCATTTCAAAATATCATTGTGTAAATTCTACATCGGAAAATCGATTAATAAGACCTCCATTTTAAAATAAAAAAAATTAAGTATGAAGGTCACTAGAGATAATTAATACAAGGGATCCATGTAGAAAAATATGGACATGAAATAAAATGTGACCATAAAGTTCGGATAGAGATTGATAGAGATCATGATTAGGATTAAAGTTTACAACCAAAAAGCTATAAATCTACGATGATTCTAGGGGCCATTTGATTCATCAAAAAAGAAAGTACTTGGAATACATCTTTGGTTTCATGATCCTTAAACTAGATTTCAATCATTCATTTACTTCATATCATAATAATATAATGAATCATAGTTACTTGACAAGTAGAGTTCTATCCTTTAACTAAATCTACCATAAACTCATCTTTCTCTTCAAAAGATAATAAAATTTTAAAATATTATTTTTATATTAAAAGTATAAGGTTCCAAAAATTAACTTATACCATTTAAATGAATAAAAATATGTTATACTAAAAAAGTAATTCCCATAGGGTAGTTGTAGGCAATAAATCTTTATCGTACTTTGATTGTGGGTTTGATTCCCATAACCTTGTCTGATGCAAAGATTTGTCACCCGACCTATGGGTTGTCCTTTTTCTAAAACTATATTATTATAACATTCCAAAAATATCCTAAAGAAATATTTTAACCTTAAACAATTATATCAAATGTTCAACTTAATCAATTCCAAACATAATACTTTTCCAAAATACTTATGACCAAATTAATAGTCTAAAAAGGTCTCTAAATTTCCAAAATCTATCGTAACATCAAATTAACCAAAAAATATAATTTATCTATTTTTTAAAAATACCTTTATAACCTCAAAAGATTTAATAAAATAATTCATGATTCCAAATCCAAAAATAATAAGTACTGTAGTAAAATCCTTATTTATCACATTATTTTTATAACCAAAATATATTAACATAGTTATTGAATCCAAAAACATAATTACATTAATTACTCTACTTAATCTATAATAATAAAATAAGATTGACCTTGATACATTTTCTTATTCTGAGCCATATTTCCTTGAAACTTTTTTCAATATTTTTCATAATGTCCCATATCGTTACAATTATAGCATTTCACATTTGAAACATCTTTCTTTCCCTTACAATCAAGAGCATGATGTCCTTTCTCACCATGCTTGAAATAAACGATTTTCCTTTTAAGCAGGAACCAAGGTGTTTCCTTCCACAATTGTCACATGTGGGAAAATCCTTCTTTCCCTTCTTCCCATTATCTGTATCTTTCTCCACCATTCTCTTCTTTACTTTCTTTCCCTTAATGTCATAATACATATAAAATTATTTCTCTATATTGATAACACATGAGAATATATATTAGTATGATAAGAATGTTTGGGAGACCCATGAAATTAGGGAAAATGGATTTAACCCATTAAAGAAATGATCAATCTTACTCTTTGGGTTATTTTTGTGGTCTGTTCCATGCATTGCCAACCTTGTAAAGTTAGATTCATACTTTGCAAAATTCTCATCGTCCTTCTGCCTCAGACTCAGAAATTGTCTTTCCATATCAGATCGTTGTTCATGAGGAGAGTATTTTTCTCAGAAAATTTCATTAAACTCTCTTTATTCCATATTTTTGAATTCTTCATCCTCGTTTTTATTTTGAATTAATAACCACAATTGACTTGAATCTCCTGAGAGATAACAAAATGCCATGAATTTTTTTACCTTTTGTTACACCCCAAAGAATGAAATATATTTTATAAATAAATTATCCATTTATTAGCTACAAATGGATTTTTTTCCCATTTATGTTTTGTGGTTTTTGTCTCATAAAGTGGTATAACATTGATCCTCTCCATTTTGGACCCGTGTGCTTCATACGAGCAAGGTTATTGTTCATAACCTGAGTAAGCTGTCCAAGTCAAGTTATAAGACACTCATTAGTAGTTTTATATCATGTTACAACATCATTATCTTGGATAGGAGGGAAATCCCTACATGGATTACATTCATTGATATGATTTCCATTTCTTCCACTAGGCTCCATTTGTAAAAAATGGCATACACTAGATTAGGTTATAAATCAGAATTCATAACTCTGAACTAGTAAAAAACTTAACATAAATTGAAGAATTTATGCATATATTATCTCATAATAATAAAAATATTTTCTTTGAGGAAACATTTACTCATAAATCCTTCATAATGGCATGTAATGAAAATTTCAATTATTCTAAGCATATCCCTCGAGAATGTCAAAACATGTGTATAGTAAGGCCTATTTTCATCCACCAGGTTACCCCGATTTAAGCCCTTAAAACCATATCAGAGTTATTACATCTAAGTATATGTATTCCAGAACCACAAATACATATTGTATCTAGAAAGGGATATATTTTTTAGGAATACATACATAATCTCTACCATACAAAAATACTAGAACGTTCTTCTATACTTATCCTCAAAGTCAATCTTAGGGTTTTGTTACTAAATATATGTTTTATAAATTTATTTCAAATGTTTTTTATAAACTACATATGATACCAACTATAAAACCCTAACCCCAAAATCCCAAAGTTGGTTCATTATTTTAATACATTGGCATGATTACAAAGAATGAAGTCATGAAGGACCAATCAATTTAATAGTCTTGGAAAATAGATTACATACATAAAATTTTCATTAAAATTAAAAAAATAATATGGTACACAATAAATTCCATGAGAATTAAATTTTTATCCTAGATTAACCCAGAATATCAATCATAAAACACTTATTGTAATCACATGAAAATTAAACATACGAAAGGGGTTAGTTCATATGCTTAGTAAGGTTAAACAATATAGCGTAATATTTCATAAATAAGAATAAACTTATAAGGTAGGGTATGAAATTGAAACACATGCCTATTACATATAATTTTCAATATAATATGGAAATAAAAAAATCAAATAATTTAATTTGAAAATTCATATGGATATTATACTAGTCTAATAATCATATGTAATGTTAATAACTAATCTCATAATGGAGGAATGCATAATGGTGGATGTCTGAAACATAATGTTGAGGCCTTAGCCAGGGCAACTAAAAATAAATGGTCAAGTCCTCATCCAAATCCTTATATACGTTGTTTAATGAGACCTACCGATTCCTCAGTGGGCTATAGCAGTCCCCACCCATCACTTACTAAGTCCAATACATTACTCATATGAGAAGGGTGAATCATAACATAAACATTCATATTAAAACTAGCATATGAAATGGTAAAATTGTAACCATAAACTCAGAATGGTATCAAAATATCACATCCACAATAAAACATATCATAAAACCTTCAATAAATCAACCTCAATTAGGAATAAACTCTAACAAAGGATGTTGACATAGATGAAAATAATCTGACAAAATCATTAATTTTTTTTGATATAAATACCCCTTTTTTAATTTGAAATATTTTAAAATCCGCACAATTATAAAATAAAAAAATTATTTTGAAAATAACCTTTCTATAATGTAAGGGAATATTCAAAATGTTAAGGCAATATAATGGTGAAAAAATACACTCCCATTGTATAAGTTAAAGAAATATTCTTTCTTTAATTTGTGTAAATGGTCACAAAGTACCTTATTTGGAAAAAGATAAAAAGATTCATTTTAAAAAAAATTATAAAAAGTAGAAAATGGGTATAAATGACTATAAAATTTTGTATATATAAAATATTTTAAAATTTATTTTTATGAAATATGGATATGGATGATAAATATTCCCTAGTAGATACTTACGTATAAGCAATGTCGGATAAAAATCAGATTGTGAAATTAACTGTTACATTATATTTTCCTTTAGTAGAGGGTGGGTTAACCTCTAGTATAATGATTAAATTATGTTATCAAATAAATTTATAACCATATTAATATATGTTATATCTTATATGGTTCGCTTAAATCGTTTTGTTAATAATATCTCAGTATTACCACCGTTTTAGGTGTTTATTGCTTCATTTTCCCATTTCTATTTTGTCATGTAAGTTATATTTGTTATGAATAGTATGTATCATATTTTTTTATAAAGAATGATATTAAATTTACATTTATTAATTTTACCCATAATATAAATATTATAATCATTCTTTCATGGTTAACGTGGAGAATAAATCCCACCGTATCGTGGAGACGGTAAGCCGTACGCACACACGAGCGACGATATCATTCCATTGATGGATAAATGATATGGAACTTGATGGTATATTAAATATAAAGATTCATAATAATTCCATATTAATTAATTATATCTTTTATACTCATCATTATACCAATCCAAATAAAGTAGTGTTAAATAACACATTACACCACAACGTGGAGACGTTAAACCGTACACACACACACATGGTGATATAGTTTTTCATAGGATTAATAAAATGAAGAATATGGTTGTACCGTGATTATAATAACATTTTATTATATCTATTATAATCTATTTATTACATTGTAATTTAAAAAACATAGAAACTAGAAGTAGAGGAAGAAATGAACTTTGAAAGATTTGATAAAATAATTACCACTTTTTTGGGTATCTTTTTCTGATTTTCCAAAAAAGACTCCATTGGATGGATTTATGCCAAAAATATGGCCTCAAGAATTTAGTGTGGTAATTTTTTATAGGAAATGGGTAGGTTTTTTCAGAACCAAATTTATTTGGAGGTGTGAATTAATGAGAAGAAGAAGTTCCCTTTTATAAGAGGGTAGATGGGCACTTTTAGAGGATATTAAAATATTAATTTATTATAAATTGATTTTAGATTTAAAATATATCCAAGGTGATTTATTTTGAGGATAGATGAGTTTGGGTTGAAATAACCTCAAAAATTTAATTTTATAAATGTTTTGGTCATAAAATAAACCTTTTATTTTGAAGTTAACCCTTAGTTAAACAGTTTAACTCTTACCGTGTCTTCTTATATTTTACACCATATGGTTAATATAGTCACTATAAAATGAAAAAAGAACATCATTTTTATTATTTATGAAATATTTGACATTATAAAAGTCATTTTTACGAATATAATATTTTTATTAATTTTATACAATTTAATAAAATATTATTTATTTTAAAATATCATTTGTCAATTTTAATACTATCCAATATTTTTATTTTTAAAAATATCAAAACAACATTATAAATTAGAACCAATACATAAAATATTTTATTAACATGTATAAGGTATCATTAAAATTATTTTATTCCATTAATTAATATATATTACATTGGTATTAATATTTTTAGTATCATTTATTTGACATTTTGGTTAATAAAATAATTTATACCTTACTATTGTGACATCATTAATGGTAATTATTTAATCTTTAAAAATTATAAATAAATTCCTATGAGGTATTTAATTATATTATATTTCCAAATACTTTTTATAATAGTTTTTATCTTCTGTAAATCTCTATATTAAAATTATTATACTTATAAGAAATTAGAGTGAGACATTTTGTCTCATTTATTAATTTTAATGATATTCTTGTCATATTGATGGAAAAGGGTTCACTAAATGATTACATATTTAATATCAGATTACAATTGATGTATTTAGTCATCAAATAGGATTTATTAAATGAATTAAGATAATTTTATAATTTTATATTTATCTTTAATTACTTTATTTAACCTTCACTGTAGTAATAAAAATTTTCAAAAGTTACTATTCATAAAACCCAAAAATAAAAGGAACCTATTTAAATAATTGGGAACCACTGATTAAAAATATGGAATCAATTTTCCAAATTTCAATTTACAGATATTCCACTAATTAATTTAAAATTAATCCATGTTTAATAAATGATAAAATCGTTTTTTAAAGTAAAAAACCTTCAAATGATTAGAAGGCGTTTATATCTAATTTTAATGTGAAAATAACTCCAATAACCTAAATTATTTTAAATTATTAACAATTAATATAATTATACTTTAAATCCAACTAAAATTATAATCCAACAATATAAATAAATTAGTTGAAAAAAGCAGTTTTGAATCAAAATGTAGTATATTTTTAATATTCAATAAAATATGAAAGTTATCAGAAAAACACCAAAAATTTATCAAAACTAAATTTTGATGTCCTTATTCCAAATACGAATCTTATTTTGTAAAATTTATCATATAAAACAATCAAATATTTATTTTAAAATGTTTTTTTCCATTAAATGGAGGTAAAACTACATTTGTTTTAAAAAAATTATTTTATCCGAAAAATTGAATTTTTTTATATATATTTTCATATAAGATGAATGTTGAAATTATATATAAAATTTAATTTTTTTTAATACTATTCATATCCACTAATTTAATGGATATATTATATTAAATAATAATATTTTATTAATATATTGTTGTTTGGTAAAACTGGGCATTGCATGTAACGAAATCCAACTCATTATTGTGTGTAACGTAAGATTAAAATTGTGTTGTGTTAAAAGAAATAAATAATTAAATTAGATTTATTTAGAAATTAAAATATTACAACGTCATGGGGTGTTAAAATAGGATTCCATAACTCTTAGATTCATCCTTGAACTATGAATAAACCAGTAATAATCTTTATGGAAGAGGATAGATCACAAGAGGGGAAGTCACATGAGAAGGGGTTCATGGTTGGGGGATTGGAATGATATAGGGGGGAAATATAAGTTAAAATTTTTATAGAATAAGATATCATTTAAATAAAAAATAAAAAATATAAAAAATAAATATGTAGATTAAAATGACCAACACCGTAAATTGTACATTACTATGGTTACATCTATAAATCCCACCAAATACCCATGATTTTTTATTATTCCTTGGTGAAGCACCTATTTTCTCTACATTTCATACATGTATACCCAGACACCCATCACTATCAGATATATGGTGCAGTTCTACACATGGTGTCCCAAAAAATACCCAATTAGGGCTGCTCAAAATTCCTTAACCTACCTGACCTAGCCCCTGTGCACTTTTACATTTTAATTCCCCCAATGGATTTCACAATTACATTGTGGTGATGAAAATTTCTCATATAAGAAGTTGTGGTTCCATGGTGTGGTGTGGTCTCTCACAACCAAAAACCCTCTAGGGATCTCCAAAATGTCTAAATATTGATAGGAACACATGGATAATTTAAAATGAATGAAAATTTTATTCTAATTAAACAGTAGTGAAAATAAGGTGTGAAATGTAGAATAAAAAGCATATACTTCTTCCATACAATATATTTATAGCCATAGAAAACATGGGGCTTCATAAAAAAATGTATATATTGACAAAATAAACAAAATCTGAACTGAACATATAAATTTGAACTTATTGGCTATGATACCATGTGTTGAGACTTAGGTGAATGAATTCCACATAGTTGGTGGTGGTGAATCATTTTTATTTTCAATTAAAAATTTTCCTCAAGCATATTCTCCCCTTTTTCACACCAAGTTCCCTCATTGGAAGGAATAATATTTAATCTATCTTCCCTCACTTGGATTATATCAAATATGAAACATAAATTCATAATTGGAAATAATAAATCAAATTAAGATTTTTCTTGGTTCACCTGCACTGATCTATATTCTAGGACCAAACACTGATGATTCATTAATGTTACAAAATATATTGTACTAATGTTAAATGGATTAATGTTTGATCAAAACCACTCTTTGTCAAGGAACATTTCCATTACAATGTTTAGGGAATTATCACTACTCACCTAAGGGGATCTCCCTCTTCTTTAACTCAATACCCTATTTTTAAATAAGTTTTTGTTATTTTTAAGAAACGAGGGTCTATTCAATAGTTTACAAAAAATTAAGGTATCATTAATATTATTATAGGTTTCTAAACCACCATTGTAAAGACCTGTAAAATTCAAGGAAATTTTTTTCTTAATTTTGTTGGGAATTTTACAAGAGCGCAGTTTCTGACGGAACCTAATTCCGAGGCCCGGTGTGCCCGAAATCATTTTCCGAAGTTTAGCTCGGGTACGTTCAGTGAACGAACGAGCGGGGTTTTTTAACTTTTGAACCGGTTCTCGGAATCAAATTTCGAGGGCACCGGCGGAATCACAGTGGCGGTATTTGCTTAAAAACACCATTTTCGGAGTTGCGTTTGCTCGGGTGTGGTTTTTAATTTTTGGGGTTAAGTTATGAAATAAAATAAAAGAGGTGCGACAATTTTATTTTATTTCACTTAAAGCCGCTTAACCTAAGTTAAGAGGATAAGGTGGGACCCACAATATCCTACCCACTTGGTAGGATATTTGTGAGGTGGGGCCCGAACGAGCACCACCGTTTCTTCCCTCCTAAGTAACGCACCCACAACCCCCCTTTTTAATGAAACCCAAACCATACGTTTTTCTGGTTATGAAACACCCCATTAAATTGGGCAGTTAAATCGTTAAAATTAATTCTTTTAATTAATTGTTCGTTTATTATCTTTTGAGTTTCAATTATTATGTTTATAATAAAATAAGAGGAGGAATTATTTTATTATTGTTGGGGTTTGTGTTGTGTTAAACCTTTGGGAGAAAAAGAGAAGATTCTTCATTCTTCGACAAAGAACGCGAAGAACGCACCACCACCGACGAAGAACGCCAATCTCCGATGGCGGACGACGGCGAGTGACGCCTTCCTCGGAGATCACCTAATGCCAACGGCGATTCTCTTCTTCCGCGGTGATCTTCTTCTTCCGCAGAGATCCTCTTATTCTATGACGCTTAATTCCGCGACAAACGCTCATTCAACGAAAGTGTTGAGGTAGGGTTTTATTTTATTTGTTAGTTCGTGAAATCTTCCATAGCTTTCTCCTTTTCTTTGAACAACCTGTTATCGTGATAACGGGAGGAGGTCGGACCGCATGAACATGGCCGACAGTCCTCCCCTTTTTTGGTTGTTGGTTTTGTGGCGGCGATCAAGGCAACACGGTGCTGAAGCACCATGCGGAATTTTGATAAGGGAAGGGGGAGAACCGCGGCACCGTCGCGCCGCGCCGTTGAAGAAGAACCAAGATGCGGCGCCGTCGTGCCGCGCCATTGAAAACGAACCAAAGATGCGGTGCCGTGGCGCCGCACCGGAGAACCACTAAAGCACTGTCATGACCTGTACTTGGGGCCCGTGTCGTGACTACCCCAAACCCGCCTTACATAGGCCAGGGGATGGCGACTAGCACCAAGGCGTAAATCCCTATAAAAAGGGAAGGCATTTCCTTTGTAAAGTAAAAAAACACCACAGAGAAAGCAAGTAGTAGAAGTAAACACTAAGTAAAAAGTGAGTACAACAGTAAGTGCCGAAATGTAAGTGGGCCAGTATACAAACCCAAATTGAAAGTAAAGTACAACTGGAAAGGGAAAACAACAACTGTAAAGTAGAGCTGCATCGTCGAGCTGTCCACTGGAAGTCCCACCTGAAGGGTGGGTACAGATAGCGTCCTCTGCTCCTCGGGTCCAGCCAACCGCTCCGAGTACGTCCTGCCCAGTGGTCCACCTCCAGGTACCGTCCTGCTCTGTAAGCCTCAACCACGATCAGCGATGTCCGTCTTCTGCAACCAACACAACGTAGTGCGGGCATAGCCCGTGTAGGGGTGAGTATAAGCTACTCAGTAGGGACCCCGAGACCCCCGAAAGTTTCCCAAAATCCACAAAGGATTATCCACAAAGGAAAGATGAAATCAAGAAGTAATATCCGACAATGCTTAGGTATATTCCCATACATATACCTAAGTCATAAAATCTCGTTCGGCTGCAATATCCGAGCTCAAGTACAACCCAGTCCACACAGGAAAGAAAAACGTAAATCCACAGGGGATAGCACAACACAATCCACATAAGAAAGAAAAACAGGATTCAGCTCACACAGGTAATCTTTTTCATATGATGATAGAGATGATCAGATATTTCCACTGATTCATCTAAGCCGTCGGACCCACAAAGGATCGATAGATACTATCCCCTGCAATGACCCACAAAGGATCTGACCAACAAAGGATCAATAGGTAACTAACCCCAGCAAAGACCCACACAGGATCGGACCCACACAGGATCTGTAGGCGCTGGCTCACATAGAACTGCTGAGCACTGACCCACACAGGATCAGACCCACACAGGATCGGTATCACTGATCCACGTAGGATCGCTGAGTGATGTAGTCGTCGCCGTCGAATCCACTAAGGATCTCTGTACAGTCGTCATCGTCGTCACAGTCGCAACGCAGCAAGCTCTAGGGTTCCCGCACACAGCAAGCTCGTTCGAGAGGGTCCGCTCCATGAGACGATAGGATGATACATCAACTAACACATATTCCAAATGTAATGTATCCAAAAGTTCTGTATCGTCAACATGAACTCAACGTCGCAGACGGCGCGTCAATCAGACGCCCGGTCTGAGAGTTATTGGCTTTTTCGTCCCAGGGGCCCGGTTGGTTTTTAAGGCAAAACCAACCCGACCGTACTCCACCTACGTACAAACCCCGAGCAGAGTAATCCAAAAGATCCGTCTCACTTAGAGAAATCCAACAAAGTCGACGACACATCAATCGGACGTCCGGAGCTTAAGTTATGAGCATTTCCGCTCCGAGGGCCCGGTTGGTTTCGTGTATGAACCAACTCGGCCAAACCCAATGTATTCTGAAACCTTGATTGTGATATACCGAAACCACCATCTCGATCCAAGGATCTCATCGCAACTGACGGTGCGTCGATCGGAGGCCCGTAGCACAAGTTATGGGCGTCCGACCGGAAAAGATTCGGTATTAAGGGGTTCGGGCCCGGTCCGACCCGGCCCGATACCACCAGGGTCGACCCGAACCGAGTCCAGGTCCGGACTGCTTGGGAGCGGCCCAGACTGGCTAGCGTGGCCCGGCCCGGGCTGGGCGCGGCCCGGCCTCACGGACCGGCCAGGCAGCCGGCCTGGCCAGGGCGCGCTCGGCCAAACGGCCGAGCAGTTTAAAGAGGGGGGGGGGGGGGGGCATGCCCCCTGGTTTTGTAATCGGGACCCCCCTTAATGGAGGCCTCTCAGCTGGATGGCTGGGGGGTTTGAACCCCTGGTTTTCCCTTACCCAGCCGGCCCGCCCGGGCCGGCCGGTTTCTGCCACCATGGGACCGGCGACGACCAGTCCCTTTCCTGCTCTAACACCGGCGGCCCGCTTTCGGCCGCCGGTTCCCATGCTCCGCCGCAGCCCAGTATCGACCGCGGCCTTCATTCATCCAGTGCGGCGCGACGGTACCGCACCCCTCCGTCGCAGCCTCGCTCTGGATGCGGTGATTTTGCGGTTCTCCGGCGCGGCGCGATGGCGCTGCGACTTGGTTCAATTTCACGGCGCGGCGCGACGGCACCGCGCATTACTTGCTGCACGATCCCGCGCGGTGCGACGACACCGCACCATTCCCGTTCCAACCACATTAGAAATAATAACATGGATAAGGGAGGAGGGTCGGCCATGTTTGTGCGGTCCAGCCCCCTCTCGTAATCGATAGCAATTGGTCCTATTTTCACGAAGAATGACAAGGTAGTATTCACGAACAAAATAAATAAATAAACCCCTACCTTGAGCGTAGCTTGAACGGAGTTTCGTCGTGGAAATAACCGTCACGGAGGGAGACGTCGCGGAAGGAGACGCCGTAGAAGGAGATGTCGCGAAAGGAGACATCGTGGAAGGAGACGTCGACCTCCGAGGAATCCGGTGTTCTTCGCGTTTTTCGTGTTCTTCGACGAAGAGGAAGAAGTTCTTCAAGCTCCTAGCTTTTCTCCCAAAGGCTCTCAAAGCAACAAGACTCCAACAAAAATAAAATAATCCCACACCTATTTTATTAACTTGACATTAGTTTGAAATTCAAAAACTCACATTAAACTCACTTCATTAATATCATAAGTTATTAAAACTTAAGTTATCAAATTTAATTGCGAGTTGAAGAGGTTAAGGAAAGTGAAGGGGTGGGGTTTGTGTGGGCCCCACCACCCTCATAACCTTCCATGGGAAGTTGGGTAGTTACCCAACTTCCACCCAAAGCTTAAATCCACTTAGAGAAAATAAAAATTGTAGTTAAATTTTTATTTTAACTTCCACAATTTTTATCATCCTCTCTCGTGAAAACGCAACTTCGGAAAAGGTGTTCCTAAGAAATTACGGGCGCTGCGAATCCATCGGTACCCTCAAAATTTGATTCCGAGCACCGGTTAAAAATATAGAAATTTCTGCTCGTTCGTTCACTGAACGTACCCGAGCTAAGCATCAGATAGAAATTACGGGCACACCGGGCCTTGGAATCAGGTGCCATCAGAAACTGTGTTCTTGTAAAATCCAAAAGAAAAATAAGAAAAAAATTTCCTTGAATTTTACGGGTCTTTACATTACTCCCACCTCAGGGCTTTACGTTCCCGTAAAGATACATCATAAGCTAGGAAAACAAATGTGGGTACTGAGCACACATCTGAGCATCCCGCTCCCAAGTGCTCTCCTAGAGATTCCCATGCTGCCATCTGATGCGCACTAGAGGAATCGACCATCCACGTAGGACCTGCTCCTGTCGATCCTCGATTTCCACTGGGACCTCCGTAAAAGTCGCCCCATCGTCAATGTCTAGCTCCCCATGGTCAATGATATGTGTCGGGTCGTGCACGTATCTCCTCAGCTGAGATACGTAGAAGACGTCGTGCTCCTGGTGCAACTGAGGTGGTAGAACCAGACGATAAGCTACCTCTCCAATCCTGCTGAGGACCTGGAACAGTTTGATGAAGCGTGGAGACAACTTTCCGCCTTGTCCAAATCTCCGTAATCCACGTCGAGGTGAGACACGCAAGAAGACGTGGTCGCCATCCTCGAACTCTAGTGGCCTCTGCCTCCTATCAGCATAAGAATTCTGCCGGCTCTGAGCTGTCCCCATCCGCTCCTGGATGACCTGGACCTTCTCTGTCATGGCCTGGACCATCTCCGGTCCCACAAGTGCTGACTCCCCAGGGTCTGTCCAGCACAAAGGAGATCTACATGGTCGTCCGTACAAGGCCTCGTATGGTTCTATCCCGATGGTGGAGTGGTAGCTGTTGTTGTACACAAACTCCACCAAGGGTAGTTGGTCCTCCCAGCTGCGACCAAAGTCGTGGACACATGCGTAGAGCATGTCCTCGAGAGTCTGAATGGTCCTCTCCGTCTGACCATCCGTCTGAGGGTGAAAGGCTGTGGTCAGACGTAGCTGTGTCCCGAATTCCTCCTACAACCCCTTCCAAAGCCGGGAAGTAAAGTGAGAATCTCGATCAGAGATGATAGATGATGGAACACCATGAAGCCACACAATCTCCTGAACGTAAAGTCGTCCCAATATCTCAACTGAGCCCTATTCTCAGATGGGTAAGAAGTGTGCTGACTTGGTGAGTCGGTCGACAATCACCCAAATGGAGTCGTGACCTCTGGATGTGTGTTGAAGACCAGTCACGAAGTCCATAGATATCCCATCCCACTTCCACTTCAGGACCTCCAAGGGTTTTACCAAGCCTGCTGGTACCTGGTGCTCTGCCTTCACCTGCTGGCAGGTGAGGCATCGAGAAACGAACTCCTCCACAGCCTTCTTCATGCCCGCCCACCAGTGCTATCGTCTGAGATCCGGGTACATCTTCGCCACTCCAGGATATACCGCCAAGGGTGAAGTGTGAAACTCTCTCAGCACCTCCACCCGTAAAGCAACTGGTACCAAGTTACGTCCTCTGAAAAGGATGTCATTATCTTCTCCAAAGGAGAAACCATCAGGTGCTTGTCCTGAGGATATCTGTGCACGCCACGTCTCACAGTCAGCGTCCCCACGCTATGCCTCTCTGACCCGCTGCAGTAGTGGAGGGGTGACTGTGAGAGACTAAAGGAAGTCTTCCCCATATATTTCCATGAAGGATATCTTCAAAGCGGCTAGCTGCTCCGTCGCCTCCTCAAGTTGCTGACTGCCCGTCCTCCTGCTGAGAGCATCGGCTACTACGTTCCCCTTCCGAGGAGTATAGACTATTTCAAAGTCATAGTCCTGGAAGAACTCGAGCCATCGCCGCTGTCTCAAATTTAGGTCCTTCTAAGAGAAGATGTATCTGCGACTCTGATGGTCAGAAAAGACTGTAAAGCGCTCGCTCATCAGGTAGTGTCGCCATATCTTCAGAGCGAAGACCACTAATTCTAACTCCAGGTCATGGGTAGCGTATTTCTGCTCATCCGACCTCAACTGACGTGATCCATAGGCGATCACTTCCCGCTCCTACATCCGGACACATCCGAGTCTAGTCCCTGATGCATCGCAGTAGACTATGTACCCTACTCCCTCCTCAGGAAACCTCAAGATAGGTGCGCTGGTCAATCTCTGTCTCAACTCCTGGAAGCTCTGCTGACATCTGTCTGACCACACAAAGGGTTTCCCCTTCTTCGTCAAAGCTGAGAGTGGTGCCGCAACTCTGGAGAAGTATGGCACAAATCTCCGATAGTATCCAGCTAGTCCCAAGAAACTTCGCACCTCCGTCACGCTCATGGTTGGCTCCCAATCTAGCACTGCCTCGATCTTTACAGGATCCACCACAACTCCTGCCTCAGAGATAACATTCCCTAAGAAGTGGACCTCACGTATCCAGAACTGACACTTCGAGAGCTTTCCATAAATCTGGTCCTCTCGGAGTGTGTCTAGCACAACCCGCAAGTGGTAGGTGTGCTCCTGCTCAGTCATCGAGTAAATCAAAAAGTCTTCGATGAAGACCACGACAAATCGATCGAGGTATGGATGAAAGATCCTGTTCATGAGGGCTATGAACACTTCTAAAGCATTGGTTATGCCGAATGGCATAACCAAGAACTCATAGTGGCCATACCGACACCTGAAGGCCATCTTCTGCATGTCCTCGTCTCGAACTCTGAGCTGATGATAGCTTGACCTGAGGTCTATCTTTGAGAACCACCGTACTCCCTTGAGCTGATCGAAGAGGTCATAAATCCTCGGTAGCGGATACTTGTTCCTCAAAGTCACCTGGTTCAGACGACGATAGTCGACACAAAGTCGCAAGCTCTCGTCCGCCTTCTTGGCGAAAAAAATCGGGGAAGCCCAGGGTGAAACACTGGGTCGGATGAAACCCTTTCCCTGCAAGTCCTCCAACTATACCCATAGCTCTCGAAGCTCAGCGGGAGCCATCTGATATGCTGGAGTGGATATCGGGGCTGTCCCGGGGTACAGATCAATATAAAAGTCTACCTCTCTGTGAGGAGGTAATCCTGGAACGTCGTCGGGAAAGATGTCGACATACTGATCCACCACTGCAGGAAAACCAGGACTCCGTACGTCAACTGCTCCTAGGATGAGACTAGACAACTGATGGGTGATGGGCTGTCCTCTCCTCTACAGAAGTCCATCCTGTGCTGCGAAGGTTCCCTTCTCGCTGGTGAAGGTGAACCTGCTCCCGTCGGTGCGTACACATCGCACCTTGCACCTAATACAGTCGATCTGATCATGGACTGTAGATAACCAATCCATCCCAAAGATGACGTCGTAAGGCCTCGACGCCGCTACAAGAAGATCCCAGTCGAAGCTCTCACCTCCTAGAGTAATCTCACACTGCTGACACCAGTGCGTAATCGTCGAGTCTGCTCCCGTAGGAGTCTCTAGCCGTAAGTATCGAGCCAATGGCTCTGTCGGAATCTCCGAGATCCGAACAAGGGCAGCAGCTATAAAAGAGTGAATTGCTCCTGTGTCTATAAGAACTGCAGAAAGGGTGGAATAGACACAGATAGTACCTCTAATCAACTCGGGTGCACCGTGGTCGTAGGCCTCCGCTGCCTGGAGCTGTGCCTGTCTATGACCGCCAGCTCCCTGTGGTCGGGTTGCACCTTCTGGTGGTGGTGGTGGTAGAGCCTCAAAGTGTCTCCCACCACCTACTTCTCGACCAGATCCTCTGCCTCGTCCGATTGCTCTCTGCAGACCTCTACAGTCGACCCTCTGCCTCTGGTTGGCTGGTCCCTCAACCGTCTGCTACTCCTCAGCACGGCGGGTCGGGCAGTCAGGAGCCATGTGGCCCTACCCGCCGAATGAGTAGCACTACCTACCTCTCGAAAGACTGGCTCTACGTTGTGTGCCCCGCACTGCTGAGCTAGTGTCCTGAGGTCGTCTGCCTGAGGGTCTGGTCTGCCTGGACCCATGAGTCATCCGTCGACTACCTGCTGCAGAAGACTCTACAACCTGCCGCCCTGCGGTGGGTCTCGGCGCTAATGAAGGGTCAGCAAGAAAGCTCTCGATCAAAAGGGCTCGCTCCAGTACTCCTGCCTAAGTTGGAATGCTGAGGAAGATCATCGATGCCCTGATCTCATGCCTCAATCCCTGCTCAAAGGTCTGGGCCCAGAAGAATGGGTCCCGTACCATGTCTGTCGAGTAGCGTGAGAGATTGGTAAATCTCGCCGGGTACTGGGCGACTGTCAAGTTGCCCTTCCGCAGCTGAAGAATCTCCCGGATGCGCACCGCACAGAGGGTGGCTGGGATGAAATCCGAGCAGAAGAGGCTCTCAAAGTCCGTCCAGAGAAGAGATGCCTCATCATGCACCTGGAGCATCAAGCTCCACCATCGGCCCGCTGCCGCATGCAGTAGGCTCGTTGCGAGGATCACCATGAGGTCTGCTGGTGTCCTCATTAACCGGAAAACTCGTACAACTGCCTCCAGCCGGTCCTCGGCTACCTGGGGGTCCATCTCCCCGTGGAACCTGGGCAGTAGATGGCACTAGAACTCATGCAATGCACTAAGTCGACGTGCATCGTCAGCAGCTAGGGCTGGAAGCATCGGTGGCTCGGCGGGTAAAGGTACCTCCAGTGCCTCAGCTGTCAAAGGGCCTTGTACCGAGGCCTCATCGCTCGGTGGGCTGTCGTCACGCTCAACTCTTGGAACCCTAGCTGGCTTCCGTCATGGGGCCATCCTGAAAAGGAAACAGGTGCGCCACGGTCAGAACAATATACCTGGTGAGATGAAACAAAGTAATCACAAAGAAAACTTGAATCACACATGCAATCAATGTTTTCGTGCGTTAAGTCGGAAATCAGAAGTCAGGGTCCTGGTGTATGGATACGTCGGCCACCGCACCAACACTAGACTCCCTGGACTGATAACCACACCCAATACGCTTAACATTATTGCTTCACATAGAAAAAAGATCAGAGTCCCAAGTTCTGTGGTAGAACCGAACTCCTCTAATACCAATTTGACACGAACCGTCCTCGGGGCCCGTGCCGTGATTACCCCAAGCCCGCCTTCCATAGGCCAGGGGCTGGCGACTAGCACCAAGGCGTAAATCCTGGTAAAAAGGGAAGGCATTGCCTTTGTAAAGTAAACAAACACCATAGAGCAAGCAAACAGTAGAAGTAAACACTAAGAAAAAACTGAGTACAAAAGTAAGTGCGGAAAAGTAAGTGGGCCAGTGTAAAAACCCAAACTGAAAGTAAAGTACAACTGGAAAGGGAAAACGACATCTATAATGTAGAACCGCAGCGTCGAGATGTCCACTGAATGTCCCACCTAAAGGGTGGGTACAGATAGCCTCCTCTGCTCCTCGGGTCCAGCCAACCGCTCCGAGTACGTCCCGCACAGTGGTCCACCTCCAGGTATCGTCCTGCTCCGCAAGCCTCAACCACAATCAGCGTTGTTCGTCGTCTGCAACCAACACAACGTAGTGCGGGCATAGCCCGAGCAGGACTGAGTATAAGCCACTCAATAGGGACCCCGATACCCCCGAAGGTCTCCCAAAATCCACAAAGGATAATCCACAAAGGAAAGATGCAATCATGAAGTAACATCTGACACTGCTTATGTATATGCCCATACATATACCTAAGTCATCAAATCTTGTTCGGCTCCAACATCCGAGCTCAAGTACAATCCAGTCCACACAGGAAAGAAAAACATAAATCCACACAGGATAGCACAACACAATCCACATAGGAAAGAAAAACAAGATTCAGCTCACACATGTAAACTTCTTCGTATGACGATAGAGATGATCAGATATTTCCATTGATTCATCTAAGCCGTCAGACCCACAAAGGATCGATAGGTACTAACCCCCGCAATGACTCACAAAGGATCTGACCCACAAAGGATCGATAGGTAACTAACCCCCGCAAAGACCCACACAGAATCAGACCCACACAAGATCTGTAGGCGCTAGCTCACACAGAACCGCTGAGCGCTGACCCACACAGGATCGGACCCACACAGGATCGGTAGCACTGATCCAAGTAGGATCACTGAGTGCTATAGTCGTCGCCGTCAAATCCACTGAGGATCTCTGTATAGTCATCGTCGTCGTCACAGTCGCAACGCAGCCAGCTCTAGGGTTCCCGCACACAGCAAGCTCGTTCGGGAGGGTCCACTCCACGAGCCGAGAGGCTGATACATCAACTGACACATAGTCCAGAGTTGATGTATCCAAAAGTTCTGTATCATCAACAGGGACTCAACGTCGCAGATGGCGCGTCAATCGGACATCCGGTCTGAGAGTTATTGGCTTTTTTTTCCCAGGGGCCCGGTTGGTTTTTAAGGCAAAACCAACCCGACCGTACTCCACCTGCGTCCAAACCTTGGGCGGAGTAAGCCAAAAGATCTGTCTCACTTAGATAAATCCATCAAAGTCGAAGACACGTCAATCGGACGTCCGGAGCTTAAGTTATGAGCGTTTCCGCTCCGAGGGCCCAATTGGTTTCGTGTACGAACCAACTTGGCTGAACCCAAAGTATTCCGAAACCTTGATTGTGATATACCGAAACGACCGCCTCGATCCAAAGATCGCATCACAACTGAAGGTGCGTCGATCGGAGGCCCGTAGAACAAGTTATGGGCGTCCGACCAAAAAATATTTGGTATTAAGGGGTTCGGGCCCAGTACGACCCGGCCCGATACCCCCAAGGTCGACCCGAACCGAGTCTGGGTCCGGCCCGCTTGGGCACGGCCCGGCCCGGCCCGGCCTGGGCGCACTGTCCGGGCGCTCGGCCAAATGGCCGAGCCGTTTGAAGAGGGGGGGGGGGGGGGGGCGCTTGCCCCCTTGGTTTTGTAACCGCGACCCCCCTTAATGGGGGCCGCTCACCTTGCTGGCCGGGGGTTTGAACCCCCGACTTTCCCTTGCCCGGATGGCCCGCCCCAGCCGGCCGGTTTCTGCCACCACGGGACCGGCAACGGCCGGTCCCCTCCCTGCTCCGACACTGGCAGCCCGCTTCTGGCTGCCGGTTCCCATGCTCCGCCGCGGCCCGGTATCGGTCGCGACCTTCATTCATCCGGTGCGGCGCGACGGCGCCGCACCCCTCCATCGCGGCCCCACTCCGGCCACGGTGCTTTTGCGGTTCTCCGGCGCAGTGCGACGGCGCCGCGACTTGGTTCAATTTCACGGCGTGGCGCGACGGTGCCGCACATTACTTGCCGCCCGATCCCGCGCGGTGTGACGGCACTGCGCCATTCCTGTTCCAACCACATTAGAAACAATAACATGGATAAGGGAGGAGGGTCGGCCATGTTTGTGCGGTCCGGCCCTCTCTCGTTAATCGATAGCAATTGGTCGTATTTTCATGAAGAACGGCAAGGTAGTATTCACGAACAAAATAAATAAATAAACCCCTACCTTGAGCATAGCTTGAACGGAGGTTCGTCACGGAAATAACCGTCACGGAGGGAGATGTCGTGGAAGGAGATGTCGCGGAAGGAGACATCGCGGAAGGAGACGTCGTGGAAGGAGACTTCGAGGAAGGAGACGTCGACCTCCGAGGAATCCGACATTCTTCGCGTTCTTCACATTCTTCGTGTTCTTTGAAGAAGAGGAAGAAGTTCTTCAAGCTCCTAGATTTTCTCCCAAAGGCTCTCAAAGCAACACGACTCCAACAAAAATAAAAAAAGCCCACACTTATTTTATTAACTTGACATTATTTTGAAATTCAAAAACTCACATTAAACTCACTTCATTAATATCAAAAGTTATTAAAACTTAAGTTATCAAATTTAATTGTGAGTTGAGGGGGTTAAGGAAAGTGAAGGGGTGGGGTTCGTGTGGGCCCCACCACCCTCATAACCTTCCATGGGAAGTTGGGTAGTTACCCAACTTCCACCCAAATCTTAAATCCACTTAGAGAAAATAAAAATTGAAGTTAAATTTTTATTTTAACTTTGACAATTTTTATCAACAACTCTCGTGAAAACAAAACTCCGGAAAAGGTGTTCCTAACCAATTACCGGCGCTGCGAATCCATCGGTGCCCTCAGAATTCGATTCCGAGCACCAGTTCAAAAGATAGAAATTCCCGCTAATTCGTTCACTGAATGTACCCGAGCTAAACTTCAGATAGGAATTCCGGGCACACCGGGCCTCGGAATCGGGTGCCTTCAGAAACTGCGCTCTTGTAAAATCCCAAAGAAAATTAAGAAAAAATTTTCCTTGAATTTAACGAGTATTTACAAGCACCGTGGCCGGAGTGGGGCCGCGGCGGAGCTGCAGAACCGGCAGCCGATACTGGGCAGCCGGCATCAGAGCAAGGGGACCGGCCCTTGCCGGTCCCGTGGTGGCGTAGCAGGCCAGCCGGTGCGGGCCAGCCGGTTCGAGGAAAACGCCGGGGGTCGTAACCCCCGGTCGGCCAGCTGAGCGACCCCATAAAGGGTCCGCGGTTTCTCCACGTGGGGGCAGCGCAAACCCCGCACCGAAACGGCTCGGCCATTCGGCCGAGCCTCTGGCCAGCGCGCCGGGCCGGCTGCCCTTACCGGTCCGCCAGGACGGGCCGCCAGGACGGGCCGCCAGGCCGGGCCACACCGACCGGGCTGGGATGCTCCCAAGCGGGCTGGACCCGGACCCAGTTCGGGTTGACCCACTACGGGCCGACCCTGGGGGTATCGGGCCGGGTCGGACCGGGCCCGAACCCCCTAATACCGAACCTCTTTCGGTCTGTTGCCCATAACGTGAGCTACGAGCCTCCGATTGATGCACCGTCAGTTGAAATGCGATCTTTGGATAGAGACGGTCGTTTCTTTATATTGCACTCAAGGTTTCGAATAACTTTGGGTTCGATCGGGTTGGTTCGTACACGAAACGAACCGGGCCCTCGGAGCGGAAACACTTATAACTTGAGCTCCGGACGTCCGATTGATGTGCCATTGACTTTGATGGATTAATCTAAGTGAGACGGATATTTTGGATTACTCCGCCTGAGGTTTGGATGTAGGTGGAGTATGGTTGGGTTGGTTTTGACTTAAAAACCAACCGGGCCCCTAGGACAAAAAAAGCCAATAACTCTCAGACCGGGCGTCCGATTGACGCGCCGTCTGTGGCATTGATTTCCTGTTGACGATACGGATCGTTTGGATAAATCAACTCTGGACTATGTGTCAGTTGATGTATCAGCCTCTCGGGTCATGGAGCATACCCTCCCGAACGAGCTTACTGTGTGCGGGAAACCTAGAGCTGGCTGCGACTACGACGACGACGACTGTACAGAGATCCTCAGTGGATTCGACGGTGAAAAATACAACACTCAGCGATCCTATGTGGATCAGTGCTACCGATCCTGTGTGGGTCAGCGCTCAGCAGTCCTCTGTGGGCCTTTGCCTACAGATCCTTTGTGGGTCTGATCCTATGTGGGTCTCTATGGGGGTTAGTTACCTATCGATCATGTGTGGGTCAGATCCTTTGTGGGTCATTGCGGGGGTTAGTTACCTATCGATCCTGTGTGGGTCAGATCCTTTGTGGGTCATTGCGGGGGTTAGTTACCTATCGATCATGTGTGGGTCAGATCCTTTGTGGGTCATTTTGGTGGTTATTACATATCGATCCTTTGTGGGTCTGACGGCTTAGATGAATCAGTGGCAATATATGATCATCTCTATCATCTTACAAAGAAGTATACATGTGCGAGCTGAATCCATTTTTGCTTTCCTATGTGGATTGTGTTGTGCTATCATGTGTGGATTTACGTTTTGTTTTCCAGTGTGGACTGAGTTGTACTTGATCTCGGAGTTGGAGTGAACTGGAATTGATGACTTAGGTATATGTATGGGCATATACCTAAGTAGTGTCGAATGTTACTTCTTGATTGAATCTTTTCTTTGTGGATTATCCTTTGTGGATTATGGGAGACCTTCAGGGGTCTCGGGGTCCCTATTGAGTAGCTTATACTCACCCCTGCACGGGCTATTCCCGCACTACGTTGTGTTGGTTGCAGACGACGGACAGCGCTGATCGCGGTTGAGGCTTGCGGAGCAGGTCGGTACTCGGAGGTGGACCACTGGGTGGGACGTACTCGGAGTGGACGCCTGGACCCGAGGAGCTGTGGAGGCTATCTATACTCACCCTCCATGTGGGACTTACAGTGGACGGCCCAACGCTGCAGATTTACTTTTGAGTTGCTGTTTTCCCTTTCCAGTTGTACTTTACTTTCAGTTTGGGTTTGTATTCTGGCCCACTTACTTTTCCGCACTTACTGTTGTACTCAGTTTTTACTTAGTGTTTACTTCTACTACTTTCTTGCTCTGTGGTGTTTGTTTACTTTACAAAGGCAATGCCTTCCCTTTTTACCGGGATTTATGCCTTGGTGCTACTCGCCAGCCCCTGGCCTATGGAAGGCGGGCTTGGGGTAGTCACGGCACCGGCCCCGAGGACGGGTCGTGACAACCGTTATCCTTAATCCAAGATTTTATGTTATAATGATATCCACTTCATAGAGTTATAACTTCATAAGGTCCGGATCATAATTAATTTTCAAGAATGATTCATATCTATGTCTTCCTCTACCAATGATATATTATAATTACCTCTATGTGCGATGGATTGTAATTTTCTTCGAAATAAATACAACAATAGTGACTACCCACTTCTCAATGAAAATTATTTTTCATTGGAATAATCTCACTATGCCCCATAACTTGAACAATTGGATATGATTACAGTAATACATATTATTCTTCTTCTTTGAATGAGATATAATAATGAATCTCTTATCCCTGGAAATTAAAATTGTATAATAATTTTATATAGTTTATATCATTCAATCTCTACCACTTTTTCAGATTTTTTAATATCATGTAACCTCTCTTTATCTTTATGTTTTTTTCATATATAGTAGTGTTTTATAAGATATCATATACTAAAATATATTTTTACCAAATATATAAAAATATTTAAACTATATATGTTTTCAAGAACTAATAATAGTTGTAAATATAAGAACCTCAAATCCATTAATTAGTTGGCTCAAATAAATCCTAGCTTCTTAAAATATCCATGATTTCTCTAGGTTCCCCACATGTTTAGTGCAGTAAAAATATGCCTCTTATATTTGATTCCATCTCCTAATAATTTTTACACATCATCCCTATATAAAATTAAAATCCCATCTTTATTATTCATGAAATAGATCTACCATTGTAGGACCATTACTCAAAATTACTATTTTGTGTTTGAATCAACATCTTCTATGTGTCCCATGACATACAATATTCACAATTCCACATTGTATTCCATTTAAAACATTAAACAAACCCATTCCAAAATATTTTAATATAAGACACAATATATACCATGGAATAACTTATTTCTAGGTGAAACTCAATGTAAAATGACTTAATCCACACTCAACATTTCCTTTTCAGTTCATCATTAGAAATCTTGATAAAAAAACTCCTTTCACAACTGTGTTTCATTCTCTAGTATACTGTTTTTATTAAAAATATATATAAATACAGATAATTATATGGATTTGAAAACAACCATTACTAGCCTCCCTATTTCAAACCAGAAACCCTTCCACCCAAGAAGGTGATTAAAACACCTTGCGTAACAAAATCATGTCATTTCAATTCAATTAATCCAATGACTTTTATAGCCAAACAACTCTTCGTAATCAAGGTATTATACTATTAAAAACCTTCTTCTCTGACATAATTACCATTAAATTTAAAAAAATAAATTCATCTATATTATTACAGCTACCAAAACCACCATAAAATATTTATGTTGTGTATTTCCATCACCATTATGGAATATGATACCCTAAAATTACCATATTGAAGTCTCCTTTATCACACTTCTTCCATCATTCTCCTAATAAATCAAACCATGAGTATAAACCTATAAAATTAAAAATATTAAATAGTAAACACTATATAACAACACTATCATCCAATAAATATATATAGATCATCATAATCATCATCTCATAGCCTGACTATATAGAAATATAAATGTTTCTCTTTAAATATCTCTACAAGTGATTCAATGTGTACTTATGATCAAGATATTCCATTTAAATAATATTAAACTAACCAACCTAATTTATTTTATGAATTATCCAATACTTTAACTTCACATTTCAATAAATCCTACTAACATTAATTAGCAATAAATTAGAGGTAATATTTCTCATTACAAAAAATTTGAATTTAATCAATTGAAAATTCACATTTTTTTAATTTAAAATTATTGGTTTATTAAAATTATTCTTCTATATTTTGATTTCATATTTGAAATTTAAAATCACATATGTGAAATGATCTTGAAATAATTGGAACTTAGGATATACTTATCAATAGTTTGGGATCTAAGATTCTTTTTATAAAAAATTAGAGGTCCAGTACATATCACACCATATGTGATCTTGAGAAAAATTTTCGTTTTATATTATTTTAATCCATTGCATTAAAATTGGTTCATATATCATTTTAATGCGATTCATATGGATATGATTTATTAATATATATATTTTTAATAGATTTATAATAAAAATAATTGGATATATAAGAGTCACACGTTAACATGATTGATACATGTTAATTAAATTTATGGAATGAGATACATAAATTAATCAATTACTACATTGAATAGATAAAAGGAATATAATAGAAATATCATGTAAATTATGAGATCTTTAAAACCCTATGAAATACAATTGTGTTTTTGTTCCTTCCAAAAAGAACTCCTATAAGGATTCAACTATTTTGTTTGGGTGGCCCTAATAATAAGGTGCACATGTATTATCTTGTTTAAGATGAGTATAATATAGGTGAACTCAATTTTTTGGAAACTATACAAAATATAAATTTTGGGGTTCACTTGTTTGGGTGACATATAATGGTTACATTCACAAAGGAATGAAGTTAAGATAATTTATTAGATGAGTTTCTGAAATTTATTATATTCAAAAAAAATTAAGAGTTATATAAGATATAAATCTATCCATCCAATGGCCCGAAGGCCTCCATTTTTTATTGATTTTTGATAATACACCTTTCAAGGGGTGAGGTGGAACCCTTTCAATTCCCGTAGGCACAAGTATTACATGGCCCCTAGGCCTTAGAGGAATTCCTTACCTGTATGATTCAAACATTACATACAACCCAAACTAAGTACTTGGAACTGCTCCTCCCCCGCATCTTTATCATGAAATCAGCTCTCCACCTTCTCATGGATGTTTGGCTAGGCTATCCTGTGCATGCGCAGGCTTGTCCCGATGGTAGGTGTCATACCCTCTCATTCTTGCAATCCGTGTAACTTCTCCTATGGTGAATGGTCCTTGCTCATCCTCTAATAGAGCTCGTTCCTTGTAGGTTTTCAGGTTTTTATCTGCACATAAGGTGGCTCAAAGGCCTTGAGGTGACCTGAAGGCATTACTATCCCGAAGGCTTGGGTGGCTCGAAGGCCATAATGGACATGGGGACCAAATCGGTGGCCCGAAGTCCCAAACGGGGGAAAATTCCCAGCTGCTATAGTGCCAAAAAGTGCCTTCTATAGTTCCCGCTACAGTACCTGCTATAGTACTACATAGTACCCACTACAGTACTACTACAGTACTGCTACAGTACTCAAAAATTATGCCTCTGCTTGGATTTGATCCAGGGTTGCCTGGATGCACTTAAGAGTCCTCACCAATCGGGCTGAGTCTCATGTTCTATAAGATATAAATGACATGATTATTTAACTAAATATATATATAATGACATAATCACTAAATAAATTTCCAAAATAGTAAAATACGAACATTGAAAAACTAATAGATAAAATTTAGGAATTTATCATTTTACTTAGAGTATATTCAATCAAATTATTTTTTGGGTACTTAGGTAAAACAAGATATTCACCCAATAAATATTTTCTATTATATATTAGAATGAAAGTGACCAAAAAAATTTATCACTAAAATATGTTCTTTATTTGTTTTACAACATAATAGTTTTGTTCTACCACTTGAAAAGTGTTATAAATTTTAAATAGAAACATCATAATCATAAATCATTTACTATTATAGAAAGTATTTTTTATATTTTTGACTCATACATGTTATATATTGGTTTGAAATCATACATTTTTATGTATTTTCTTGTACTTAGTAATATATTATATTTTTTTATAGGATAAGATCTACTCATTATAAATAGAACAACTATTAATGAATTTAATGTGAGAAAATATGATCAACATTTACTTAGGAGATTTAACTTAGTATTATCAAATTTTTATTATGTGTTTTCCATGAAAAAAAATCTGATTAATATTTTTGGTTTTAGAATGAAATTATTTTCTTTCATGATTAATGATGAAATTTTTTGGATATACATGGATGAATTATTTTATGGAATTAAGAATGTTTTAAATTTTTTATATACTCTAGAAATGAAAAATAAGGGTTTCAACAGCTAATATAAAAAATAAAAGTTAATTATTATAATCATAAATTCCTTATGAAATATTTGCTCTCTTATATAAACAAGAAACACATCCAGAAACTCTATTCATATATGTTATTAAAATCATTCGATACATGTGAATTTGGTTATTAGAAAATATAACAAAATATTCTTTTTCAATAAAGAGTGTTATCATGATATATTTATTAATAAATACAAAAATATATTGTCTAATAAGCACACAATCTAGTGTTGGTTATAGATACTTGGTAACTTTTATTGAAGATTTTAGTAATCATGGTTATTTGTTTCTTATGAAACATAAGTTAAAACCCTTTGAAAATTTTCGGTATTTAAAAACGATGTACATAATCAACTCATAATGATTATTTAAATACATTGATTTGAATAAGGTGGGAACTAATTAAGTTTGAAATTTATTGATCATTCAATAAAATGTAGAACAAATCATGTTTAAAGGCATGCTATATGTGAATGGTGTGTCTAAAATAAATAATATTACACTATTATATATAAAAAAATCAATGAAAAATCAATAAGATATTTCTATAACTTTTAGGGTTATAATATTAAAAAAATATACTTTTTACTAAAATCTATTCCATTTAAGGCAGTTGTAAATTCATTATTGAGACATGGAGTAACAAATATACTATTTTATATTTTATGAGGCTTAGGTTTGAAAATAATTTCATTTCTAAATATGAAAAGAGGCTATAGATTGTAAATACTAAATAAATTATTGGTTATTATTTTTATAATATATTTTATGACAAAATATTTGTGGCTTAATTTTATTTTATTTTTAAAAGGAATATATTTATTATGAAACCAGAGGAAGAAATCATAAAAATATATATGTCTAGAAACAAAAAACTAATAATTAATCCTCAAATATAAAGTAATCTAAGTTCATAAGAAGTTGTAGAAATTGAATCATTGAATCTTCCATAACAATTTCATAGGTCTAGAAGGATTTGATAAGAGCTCAAGATATATCAACTTCTTTTAGAAAATGATGATGAGGTTGAGTTCCCTCTTGATAAACCTACTACCTACATAGAAGGTATAGTTAATTATTATTATAATAAATGACTTAAAACTATTAAATTGAAAATACACAATATAAACATTGATTAAATTTAAAATTTAGTTAATCCACTTAAGGATAATTATCCATAGGGAGTTATTGGAACTTTTTAAATAAATAGGATATTGATGGTATAATGTCTACCTAAAGGGCTCATTTGGTGGTAAAGGGTTACACAAAAATTCATGGTGTTTATAAGAATATAACCTAAAATAATATATAATATTGAATATTTAGAAAATAATTTATTTCCTTTCATTACTAGAGATTTTTAATGTTTTTAGTTTTATAAATTAGGTTATCATCCTCACATAAATATATATTACAATTAAAAAGTGGTTTCTACCACTCAATATTTTTTTCAATATAAAACATTTTCCAATAAAACAATTATTATTTTCAAGAAATATCATGAAAATTTTATATTGAACTAATACATATCCTAACCCATAAATAGAACACCATGAAAATCATTTTAAAATGTGGGATTAGAAAAAAAAGGTTATAAAGGGGTATATAAAATAATGAAATAAAACACATTATTCCATGAATAGTATAACAAAATTTCCTTTTCAAAATAAAATTTGAGATCAAATTATGGATTTTTAACCGATGAAATAAAATTTTATGACCAAATAATTTCCTAAAATATTTTATATGATATATTAAAGGGAAAATAAAACCCTTATAAAGGTTTATTTTCGATCATGATAAAATCAAGAAAAGTTGTAAATTTCATCATTAATATGTAGCATAAGCTCCCCTTTAAACATATAATAATTATATACCTTTTCAAAATAATAAATTTTATATGAAATCATATGGAATGAATATATAAATCTTGTAGGTAACTTGGGACATCATTTTAATAACACTATTAAAATCACTCTTACAAATATAATATCATACCATACAAATTCTAATAATCTCTTAGGAGACGCATAACCGGTTAACTCTATCACTTTACCCAATGATTTGGAGAGCTATATCATCATCACACATAATAATGATCTGTATTAGGCTCACTTATAATCATAAAAATTTCCAAGAACCATTATATAATCATAATACATAAAATCTTTTATTTTTATTATCGTAGTCATAAAAATATTCTTTTCACCCATAAGAAAACATTTTTAGATATTCAAATATCCATTCCATTTAAAACCCATTTTGAAAATACCAAAAACTAATGGAATTATGGTTTTTATTTTAAGAAAACATGAAATATTAGAAATCAAGACAAACATCAAATAAAAACTCTATTGGTGGGAAGAATTATTGATGTCTTATATGTTAAAATAGAATATTCATTTTTTCTTTTCATCAAATCAATTTGTTTAAAATATGTAAAAATATTTCTTTTGAAAAACATTAATAGAAAGTAGAAATTGAAATAAAATATCCTTTATAATTTATTTACTTATATATATATTAATCCATATAACTATTTTAATAATATATACATGGAATAAAAACATTTAGAAAATAAATTTTTAAAACATTTAAAATGAGATTTTTAAGGTAAAGTGGAACTTGTCTATATTCATACTCATCATATACATTATTTATCTTATAGAATATTAAAATTATTAAAATTATTTAATTTATTAATAACCTTTTAAAAATTAGTTAATCATTTTATTTTATTTATTAAAAGGTTAAATACAATTACTGAATCAATTAAGTCCACATTGGATGTGTGGATGATATTCTTCTCATATATGATAAATCACATTAGTATGTTGACTATGGTGAAAGAGGTAACTATTGAATTATATCCAAAATAATAATCATTAAATTATTATATTTTTTATAAATAAATTATACTTTTAAATCCAACCATGATATATGGTTTTGAATAATGAATTACATTATAATCAAAGAGATGACAGGATGTACAAACGCATGAGTAATGTTTTCATTTTTAAAAGAGAGTGAGGGATAATAGGTAAGTATTATTTTTCCTTTTATTAATTATCATTTAATCATAAATATAATATTATATCTTTAAATACACTTATATATAGTATCAATGTTACCTTTAATTTAAAAAAATCACATTGCTTCATAGTGGTGGTAATCCACATATACACAAGAACTACATTATCATTTTTCAATGGATGGAAGTACAAGAAATAAGATGATATATTAAATTTATAGAGTTATAAATATTTCATGAATATCATATAGATACATCAAATATATAATTATAAAACAACATGGTAGTCAATGATGAAAAATGAATTACAAAGGTTCGTGAGGCGGTAGTCCGCCGTACACATTAATAATGGTTTCATAAACCATTTGATAAATGTGGGAGAAGGATATAAAAATGAAATT
The DNA here is from genome assembly GCA_963277665.1 of Viscum album. Taxonomy (NCBI): domain Eukaryota; kingdom Viridiplantae; phylum Streptophyta; class Magnoliopsida; order Santalales; family Viscaceae; genus Viscum; species Viscum album. The sequence goes on along the minus strand of OY728133.1, from coordinate 182,198,820 downwards.
AATATAAAATCCTATAATTATATTTTAGATATTTGTTTTATTATGTCATCACTTTTAATAATATTTTGAAGAGGTATAGGAATAAATAAAATGATAATGATCAGTTAAGAACTATACATTTTCTTCGGATAACCTCATTAGATTTATACCTAATGCATTACCAAGTTGTTTATATGATAAAAATAGGTCCTATAGGACATGTGTAGGGATTCAATAAAAATAATTGGGTACATATTGGATGAAATAAGTCTCTTTATGTTTGGATATAAGAGGAGAGGGGTGGGGGGGAGAAAATACTTGAAATTTGTAAATAGAATAAACTACATTAATGTATTAATAAATAAAGATGTCTCCAAAATAGTCCATTTATAAATATTATATAATATATTTTGATATTTTTCTATCAAATAGAATTTATAAAATTTTATAGGTCATTTTAACTGTTATCACTTAATTTTAACCCCTGATAAATATATTTTAACTGTATACATGGTAGAAGATTATTTTTATGTTTTTACTAGTAATTATAACCAAAATTAAGTAGAACTTATTAACTAATATTAATTATGATGATTAAATATATGGAATTCAATTTATCAAATTTTATTCATAGAATTTTTAGTATTAAATTGAAAATTAAATCATAAAAACACGACGAAAAATGGTTTTTAAGGAAATTGTATTCATAATTATAATTTGTTTATACCAAATTAAAGTATAAAAATCATTAAAAATTATATAATTATCAGATTATTAATATAATTGAATTAATTTTTCTTTTAACACATTTTAAAACGAAATTGGACTCTTTTTAATTTATGAAATGAAGAAATAGTTTTATATACAGAAGCTGTATTTTTCACTATAAATTGAAAAATCAAGCTTTTTAGAAAATTATCAGAAATTTATCATATGATAATTTTTAAACGATGAATTAAAAAATTAATATAAGTTTTTCAAATTAAATTTTTTTAATTTGGAAATAAATTTATTAAATAAAATAATATAATGCATGGAAACCAAATTTAGATAGAAATAATTTTTTTCCCTTTTGACTTAAAATACCTAATACTATTATTATGAATATAAATGTATAAAATATAATTAGTTAATGTTAATAATTGATGAAAATGATTCATCTTTACATTTATGAGGTTTTTAAATTCTTCTCCCTTTTTATAAATTGCATCATCAAAATTTTAACATGAGCTTCGTAACCAAGGGTTTGACATTTTAAAATACATTTATTAAAATCCCACATCATAAAAATTGATAATAAAACTTCATCATGAAAAGTGGGGAATAAAAATTATAATTTAATCTATAATATAACATAATAGGTTTACAAATATGATGAAATTTATTGAAATGTAAAATATTGACCTGGGGGAAAAACATAATCTCCGAATAATGATGGTGAGTGTTGATGAACATTGATAAAAAGAAATTAAACGATCATGATAATGTTAATGTAAAAAACCCATAAAATAATGTGATGTAAAAAATTACTTATATTTATCATAAATTAAGGGAATATGATTACATTTTTGTTTCAATATCCTTTTCTTATAGTTAAAATTTTTATTTAACACCTTCACTAATAATATGAGGAAATATACTAATTTGAAAAGGATAATTTCATCCTTTAAAAAATTTACACCATAATCGCTTATTTTTTTCTCCAAATGATGAGTATTTTAGATTATTTTTTAATTCCCCAAGCACTAAAATCAACTTCTAACAGGCCACAACATCCAAAAATAGATTACAAACTATTCCCCCCATCTATTGACATTAGCCAAAACCAAAATCACTGGACAATACTGGTTAATTCACAAATTAAATAAACCTTATTATGATGAAATAAAACAGTAATCTCAATCCCAAATTCTAACATAAATCAATAAATAAATAACTATATGTAAAATTCATCATAATATTTCATACCATGTTTTGAAAAAAAATCAGAAGGATTTGATCACATATTCATTTGAGATTAATTTTACATTAAACACTCACAGATTCACATTCCAAAAAAGTATATTCCCTAATCATATAAACTGTAAAATATGTAATCATTTAAATAAATAACATGAATCATCATAAAGAAACATTAAAATAAAATATGATTCCAAAATAAAATTAAAAAATTATTTCTAAAATAGAATCCCACATTATCTAATAATTTTATGTTTACCTTAATTATATAATGTCCCCCAACAAAAGTGATCATATTGAAAATATTTGGGACATGTGTCCAAAATCACATGGTAAGTTGACTATGGTCTAAGAGTTCATTATTAGATAATTTTTATAATTAGAAGCATGAAAAAATTATCATTTTTATATATTAGTTATACTTCTAAAATCAACCATGAATGATTGTTAGGAAAAATGAATTACATTACAATGATGGAGATAGTAGGTCATACATACACATGTGTTACGTTATCATTTTTCAAAGTTCATGATGGAAGGAAGGTAAGTATAATGTCATCATTAAGTGATAATAATTATAACATAAATATCCAATTTTATATTTAAATACACTAATATATAGTATCCACGTGATGTGTTCATGAAAAACAAAATACATAGATTCGCGAAGCTTGAAATCCACACATACTCATAAATAACGCTATCATTTTTAAAGCGACAAAAAGGTAAGAAATAATATAATATATTATCTTTAAAGAATTTTAAATATGTTATGAATATAATATATATTCATTTAATCTGTCTTTATTATCTACCATGAGAGGCAGTGATGGAAAAGGAATTACATCAGTTCACAAGGAGGTAGTGAGTCATACACATGAATGATGGTTTCATTTTCTATTTGATGGAAAATAGAGAAGGATATAGGTTATTAAATTAAAATAAAAACATCTTAGTATATGTAATATATTTATGTTATTATTTTATCATGTTGAAAGAATATTTGAAGGAGGTAGAAGACAAAATAAATAAAAAATGATTGGTTAAGAACTATACTTACTCTTCATTAAACCACTTTTAGTTTATACAAAAAACTATAATAGGTTAGTTTTATGATAAAAAAATCAATATAGGATTTTTGGGGGGATTCAAGGAAGGTATTTTTGAATTATAATCTAAAAAAATGCTCCTGATATTTGTAGATGAGATGAGAGGGGGTGTCCTTTTATAAGTGGGGGAGAGCATACACTAGGAATTTTTTAAAAGAATAAAATATATTAAAGTATTTCTCAAGACAAACTTCTAAAAAATAGACCATTTATGAATCATAGATTATATAGGGTATATATATTTCTATCCACTATATTTTAGACAAGTTTTAGGTCATTTTAATACTTATCACTTTTGTTTAACCCCTTTCAAACCTATTTTAACCTTATCTATGGTAAGTGTGTTTTAGTATTTTTACTATTCATTATAAAAATATTAAATTAAAAAAATTAAATTAAATTAATTATAATGATAAAAAATATAAATCCATTTAATTAAATTCAATTTTCATAAGTGGTATAATTTAATTTTAAATTAGTCCCGAAAAATGTGATACATGAGGTTTATTTAGAAAAATGTATTTTAAGTATAGAAATGTTTTTATAAAAAATAAAAGTATAAAAATAATTATAAAGGAAAAAATTGTATAATGAATAATATATTTTAATTAATATTAATTAAAAAAATATTAAAATAAAAATAACCTTTTTAAATTTTTGAAATTAAGAGATCGTTTTTAATAAAAATAGCATCTGTCACTATTATTTGAAAAATAAAACATTTATGAAAATTATAAAAAATTCATACTAAGATAATTTTTATGATTAATTCTGAAATTAATATAATTTTTTCAAACTAAAATTATATAATTTGGAATTCAATAATTTCAATAAAACCATATAATGCATGAAAATATTTTTTTAAAAAAAATTATGTTTTTTCCTTTTGACTGAGTATTTAAATAATATTATATTAATGAATTAGAATCTTAAAATCTAATTAATTATCTTTAATGAGGCATGAAAATTATTTATCTTGACACCACCTAGGTTGTTACATCTTTTACTATGAATAATGTTTCCCACTTTTATAAAATATAACTAGAATAATGATTTTTGAGGTTATTATGACTTTATATGATTATGAAATACATAAAATAGATGTCGAACTCACTTTAATTAAATAATTTTTTTTCCTGATCTCTATATAAAAAATATTAATAGTATTTAATTATATTATAGTGATTCTAGTGTATCAAAATATCAATGATCTATTTATGGATTGAATAAAGCTTTATAATGTTATAATATATATTTTAATGATGTATATATTTGTTTCATCACGAATTGATATGAATATATTATAATAAAATGGGACAGTGGGAGAAATATAATATATTTTATATTACATTAGTATAGTATATTATGTATTTAAAAATATATATCATGTGTATAGTTGACTATAATAGGCTACACTAGATTAAGTTAGTGGATCTAGAGAAAATACATGTTCTAATGATAACGGAGCCTAGTATTATTTGAATTTTAATATTTAGACAATGTGTTAGTGATCATTGGCATATTTTAAATGTTTAGGTTTATGTTTTTGTGGTGATATATTAGGTGCATGAGTCTTGGAATTATTTTTGGGGGTTCATAAATTTGGGAAGTACAAGACAACAATTGCATTGATGTACTTGGTACATAGTTGGGTGACACCAAGAATTTAGCAGAGGACCCAGTAGTCCTGATAACGTTTTGGAGTTTTTATTTAACAGTATGGTGGTATTGGGATATGATGATGGGATTTAATTGTGATTTATCTAGAGGAGGCCCCATGAGGATGAACACATGATACTTTTAATCATTTAACTGTTGGTCAGTAATTGAACTTATATCTTGGGGTTTACATAAAATTCAGATGATATTGGATGATTTTTTATGTCATGTGTTAGGGATATGATTGAAAGGGGTCTTAGGGGTGTGTTTGGAGTGATGTGCAATATTCTTTTTGTGGTTTTAGTATCGTCATGTGATTCAATAGGTGATCCTTAAATTATTCCTAATTAAATTAAAATGAATTATTTGTGTAATTTTATTATAATATTCTCTTAAAATAATTAAATGTATATGTAATGGGTTTAGGTCCTCATAGATGTTGTAGATAACTAGTATTGGGTTTGATGAGCTTAGGTGACGGTGTTTGAACAACGCTTTATGAGATAAATCAATTTTAAGGTATGTGGACCCTAACTATTCCTGATGGTTTATGAATGTTTCTTATTACATGAGATATATTTTCTATCCAACTATGTTTGATTGACCTAAAAATAACATGAATTTCTTTTATGTGGATGGTATGAATTGGGTAAGGATGTATAGGGTTTTGATAGGCCCTTTTAATGATATTACTTGATTCCTTGATCACTGATTTTCATGGTATTTAACTAATGTGACACTACAAATAATTGACTTATACCAATAGATATTTATTAACATATAATATATCTGTTAGAAAAAATGAACATTTCCAATGGATATTAAGTTTTATTGGTATTTATTTTATGTATAAATTTGTTTTTTTACCCAAAGATGTATCTATTAGTATCTATCCTTTAACACCCAAAAAATCTATCACCAATAGTAAAATTTATTATTTTATCATACTAATACCAAATTTTTTTTACTAACACTAGAATCTATTATTAAATTTAACTATTACCAACAAATCTTTCATCATAAATAAAACTTGATACAATGCACTATTAAATTATAATAATCAATTAAAAGAAACCAAATTTTTATATAGATTACCATTTATATAACCTACGTTAATATTAATTTTAGAGGTTTTATTAAAAATATCACATTAATTGGTTATAATATCCAATTTTCTCTAAGTATAAATTGTGATTATGTTTTCAAATATTTTTTATTTAATAAACATTAAAATACATTAAATAAAAAATTAAATCATTACAATATTTTAATTTTATAAAAATAAAAAATAAACACATGATAATCATTAAAAAATTAATAGACATAATTTAAATATAAGTAATTAATAATTGATATTCACATATTAACATTTTATTTGAGATTATAAAACAAAAATATTAATTTTTATAAAATTTAACATTTATTATATACAAATAACTTAAGTTGTTTATCCCATTGAGGGTTGAGGGATCCATCCTAGTTTATCATTCAGTGCATTCTTTCACACTACATATTCTTTATCTATGATGGGGATCCCATCCGTATATGACTTTCCTTCTCGGTTTTCCTTCTGTAACATCATTTCCTCCTCAGATCTGGTCTTAATCCCTTGATTTTGATTCTTCCATGGTGCCCATCCCTGTACTGATACCAGTCAAGAGCATCATTTCCGTTCTTATGTCTTCCCAGATCCCATAATTAGAGATGGATCTTTTCCATGTTGGTTATATTTTATCCTATATTGGTATTGAATTACTGTTTCTGTCTTTGATTTATCTATCTTAATAGCTATGATCACATATTTGGTTCAATTCTGGTTGTGGAAGTGACTATTAGAATAGATTCAAAGGTAGTAGTTCTTGGTGTTTGTTTGAACTTCAGTTGATTCTCTCATGGAGTGTCTCAGTTCATGTTGTGGTAAAGCCTGGAAATGTTTCTTGTGGTCTTGGTGATTCCCAATAGTTATTATAGTACCTGGAAACAATTGTTTATAGTGTACTGAAGGGTTTTGTGTTGTGGATATGGTAGTTGTTCTCTGGTGATCCTTTTTTCATTTTCTCATTATAGCACTTTCATGTAGGTATGAGTTTTCACTCATGATACAGGCGGTTCTCCAAGTTTTATTTTCAATATGTTAAATTAGATTTCAAAGCTAGATAAATGTTCTGAGTTGGTTTATTTATAGTCATTTTTATGATTCTTGAGTGAAGCTGATGGATGATGATCTGAAGATTTTTTTCCAATTACATCCATTAGATTCTTCAAATATTTTCTATGTCAAGGATGAGATGTTTTCTAGTCATTATTTCTGTTATTTCTAAGTATTTTTGATAATTTTTATCCTTTCTTTTTTTATTTTTAGATTATGGTTTATAGTTTTTTGAGTGTTCCTACTATATTAAAGCTGATGCTAGGTTCTTTATGGATAAATCACCCATATGAGCTAGCAGTTCATAATAATTACTGGATTCTTAATTGGATGATGATATATATCTTTATTATAAGTTTTTTTTTACATTTTTTAATTTCAAGGAAGTTATTTTTCTTGGTAATTTTTATTAAACGAACCAAGAATAGAAAACTAACATTGACTTACTAGTCACTTGAAATGCTAAGGAGAAATTTAAACAAAAAACTGTTTATGTTGTTTTGGGAACTAGTTATATAATCTTATTTTTATTTTTAGAGGATTTATTATTCTTTCTAAAGCATTATTAGTTTGTCATTTTAATTTATTTTATTGTTATATTATGTTCTATTATTCATTGTCTTAAAGAAATTGATTTTCTCAGATATCATGGATAAGTTGAACTTAAACAATGATGTTATGGATAGACTATTTCGTCCCCTATTATCTGATAAGTATATATAGAAAGTAAAAAGACACTAAAATTATTTTTCCTCCAAATTATATTCAATTATTTTCAAATATTACTAATAAAATGAGAGGATAAATTCTTGGCTATTTGAAAAAATGTTTGGTTTTATTAATCTTTTTTTCAATGTGTTGGGTGATAATAATAATACATAGGAATGATGATTAATTTCATTTTAAATTTCATATTACTATGTCTCTTGTGGATTATAAGAATAATTTTACTGAATATATTGACATGGACATGAAATATTCAATTTAATATTTGATAATGTGTTTCATGATGAGCCAGAAGTAGTAGGTTCATTAGTAGTTAGTCGTAGAGTGTGTAGATTAGCAAATGCCTGCATGTTTAAGATAAAATATTTAGACTTAATTACTATTTGAGTGATAAAACTTACCATTTTATTCCCTTTATCACATTATCATACTATTTATTGAATTATGAATGCCCAATTTTATTTTAGTAGTTGGTGCTGGACTGTGTAGAGTAGTGAGGCATGCATGTTTAAGGTGATATATTGAGGATTAATTCTTTTTAGTGATCACCCTGACTGCTTTATTCCAATCATATCATTCTCATAGAATATATTGAAATGTGAATTTACATCTTTATTTCAATGAAATAACCAATATTATTGTGTATTTCGTGAGATTACATGGAATGAATGGAGGTCCCAGATATGATCATCGAAGTGGTGAAGTGTTATCTTCCCCTAAATGATGAATTTTCAATTTTTACTTAGAATAAAATAATTTAAAAGTTCTTTAACCACAAATATATTCACCAATAAAAATTAATTACAGTGTTTGATAGTATAAAATGTGTTCACTTATGGAGGGATGAGATTCAAACAAGTGTTGGGTCCTACAAATATTGTTTCATGGAGGATAGAAATTATGAGTGTTGTATATTTTTTATTTTATGATAGTATAAAATGGATAATTAAAGACATTACATTATAGGTGAAGGTAATTTCAAAGATTCTTAAATATTTAGGTACATTGGGCTATTTATTTCTTAAAACATTCCCGCTCTTCTTGTTGGAACAATTTTACTCCCCAGCCTTTATAGTATTTTTGTGTATATTTTTTGTTGGTTTTAGATCTCCATGAATATTTTTATATGTTGAAAAGGATGAAGTACTAATTCTAGGTTTCTCTTGATTCATGAAAATAAGCTGACTTTGGGAAAACAATGAAATAAAAGGCATTTTTTTAATTCATGCAATAATAACGCAACATAAGATTCCATAGGAGAAATTAAAACTATAGTTTTATAAACTAATCTGTGGTAGAAATTTTATAAGTGTGTAAGTTGACCAATAAACTCATAAATGTGTTTAAATCAGTTTGTTTACTTCACTTAAATTTTTATAATTTTCATTGGAGAATTATTACCACATTTTTCTAGTGGTAATTACCAAAATTACTGGTTAATTTTACATTAAAAGTAACATGATGGTTTTCTATTTTGATACTTTTTTGTGTTTTATTTAGAAAATGTTTCTAGTGAAACCATTAAAATGAAATTTTATATTAAAAATAATATATATTGAAAAAATTCATTGAAATATTTCGGTTGGCCATTCTAATAAAACATTTTCATTGGGTTTTCTTAGTAAAACCTATATTACAGCTTGAATTCACCCCAAGTGATTGTTTCTCTATTAAAATATTTCATATGTTCACTATAATGCTTTTTTCTAGGTCCTTCCTTGGATTTAATTAAATTTTTTTGGAGGAAAATTTTATTAAAATGATTCATAAAAATTTTATTTAAAAAAATTCCACTTAAAAAAATCCACGAGAAAGGCATGATTTCATGATGGGAAACCCCTTGAAAATTAAAGTAAAATATCACATTAATGCATTTTATCAATTCATACTGACATCATACAAGAATGATGAATGAATTTTCTATTAAAACTTTTCATTTTTGAGGATATATTATCAAAATAACTATAAACTCAACCAACCATATGTTTTTTAAAGAATAATATGCAGTCACCATCAATTAAATTATCAATTTCCATAGTTATTTTGATGCTAATTATTGTTTTCTCAAAATTTGTTAAATTTTAAAAAAATAATTTTGAAACCTAGTTTTATCACACATGTTATTTTCTTCATTCCTTCAAATTTCAATCCCAATTTATTCATCACCATCGTTTTCATTTTGTGTGTTTTTTATTTTTCTAAATGATAAAGGAAAAATGTAATCTTATGGGACACTCCTTAGGATGATCATTTTATTTAGGTATCACATATTTAAATTCATGGTATTTGTAGTTTTGTAAATGGATTTTTGATTAGTCCTGTGTTTTACATTTTCAATTTTTAAACTATGTTTTTGTAATTTTTCTGTGGTTTTTTATCATAATTTAGGGAAGCCCTGATTTTCTACAGATTTTTAGCATTCATGATTACTAAAATATTATGTGTCGATGTCTTAAAGGAATATATGGATTCAAGAGGAGTATGAGAAGTAGATTATACTATTAACCTTCCATAATAGTGGTGGATCATGATGGGAACTAGAGTTGACTTGATTTGTGTCTTCTAATTGCCTACTTGGGGGTGATGAATGATCTTTGATGGGGTGTTAGAGGATTGGATTCAAGTGACGACATGCCCCTTTCAGTGAGGCTGGTGGTGAAACATCGACATCAATGGTAATACATGCGAATGTTGGGGTTTTGTGTTTTTTAGGATCTTTTTTGGTATCAATCAACTTATGTATTGATTCACTTTTTATTAAATTTCTTTATTTATATGATTAATCTTGTTCTATGTTTTAACATGCGTGAAAATAATTTTTTTTGTTTTAAATAATTTTTTTATTAAATATGATAAATTAAAAAAATATAATATAAAATTTTAGCAATAAATATTTAAATACATGAACATAATGTCTAATTTAAAATATAAATTAAAAATAAATATTATTTATTTTTATTGGTTATATAATTTTATAATAATATTACCAATAGTTAAATTTAACATAGAAATATGTTGCTATGAATTTTGACCAACATATATCTTATCTTTTGGAATCATTATAATTACAACAGAAGTATTTTATCCATCAAAATAATGTTTAGTTATAGAGTTTTTACCAATACTCGAGTGACAAGACAATTTGTGTTTGTAAAAAATTTTACCAACAAAAAATGTACTTTTATCAATAGATATACCCCCATTGGAAAAATATAACAGTTTTTAGTGTGTTTGGATCTTATAATAGTGAACCATTAGGATTTCAAAAGAGGTATGTTATAATGAAAATGCCCTTTATTAGGTTCCCTTGACCTTCTGGAACCTAGGAAATGTTTTTAATTGAAAGATATCAATATGAGTCATTATTTAGAATGCATTTCTTCACCACTTAAGGCTATGTATGTGATATTAAGGGTATTATTGGCCTTCCATGTTATGTACCTTGATTCCACGGACACTAAAGTCCATGTTTTGAAATTAAATTATTGTTAATTATATCATTTAACATGAATATGAATGTAACCTTTATATATAATTACATTGCGGACTTGTAATGGGTTCCCTTAGCCTCCTCTAAGTAGATTATGTCCATGTTATGTGATGTATTCATGAGGATTGACTTGAATGGAACTTTAGTGTTTCCAAGTTATCCTTTGTATTATATAATTAACTTATGAGATGGGTGTTCCTCCTCCTTTTGTATTTTGGTAACTGAGCGCGTAATACCTTGGTTTTAGATACAAATATAGGTTGGTAATATGTGGACTGACCTAGAATGTACTTAAAGTGATTTTGGAATTTTTTTTCAACCAAATTTTCCATACTTATATTTTTTTTGTTAAGATATTATTTACTTCATTATGAATTTTGGATTATGTTATTTAATTCTATGCCCAACTATGATATTGCTGTTATGAGATGAATGTTTTTCCTCTACTTAATTAGTTTTTTCGAGTGGGGGATGTCCTTCCCATTCATTCTATTATTAGCGATAGCCTAGAAAGACATACCCACATGTGTTGATTATGCCGATGACACGGGAAAACATGGCCAATGTGATATTATGATGTTAGGTACAAGACAACTTTCCCCCAAAAATCATGATAATATGTCCATGGATACTATACTTAATTTTTGATGAAATCATGATTTGGATGTTATGCCCTTTATTGGGGGATGAAATTCCCACCAAACTATGGAAAATAATTCCTAATTGTTCTTGATGATGGTAATAATGGGAAACAATTCCAAAATATTTTCTCTTAGATTTGAAGTGGGATGTACTTCCCATTATGTGATGCTTCCAAGGATGGGAAAAAATGCATGTATGGTAATTTTTTGTGGGATATAATTCCCTCTCTTATGATGAAGTCGAAGAATAGAGACACTTTTCCATCTTTTTATTATTCCCATAGATAGGGAATATATACCCTATCTTGATAATATATTGGGTATTTTATTCATATTTACATATAATTTCATCGGTAAACTATTCTCAATGTTTTGAACTTATTATTGGGACATACTGACCATATACTAATTTTGATGATATCTCATAGATGATATGTCCACTATTATGACTGCGTTGTCAAGATTTTCCATCCATTTACTTATTGTAATACTGGTATTATATTTTATATGATCTTATATTATGGTTAGGATGACCTATTTCAATTTATGTGAAACTTTTAGAGACCCAAAAGTATTGGATGAAGTATGTTTGGTAACTTCTAGGTAGTACGTGCGGTTACCATGGTTATGACATATTTGTTATTTCAACTTTTGGTTGTATTTTACTAATGAAAATATCACACAATACATACACTTTTATTTACTAAATTTGTGTAGGGATGTAGTTAATAGTGGCTGATATATTTTTACTCAGACCATGATCAAGTACCCTAGTACCTAAAAATACATATTCGTTATATTTATAGGTAAGGCCACATGACCTGCATTAGATAGTTGGGATGGTGGGGTTTATATGGGGTAAGGAGATGAGACTAATATCAGGATATTATTTTTCTTTATCCTCCTATAATATGTTTATTTTGGATAACCTATTAATTTCAAACCTATTAGTGACGTTAATTTGATGATTGTTGGTGTAATTACTATACATACCATTTTTTATTGCATGAGAGTTATTATTTACTTATTATTAACAAATAACTATGAAGATCACTTTTAGCCACATATATCTATGATGATAATTTATTACTAGTTCCTTCATTATTATTAATGTAAATCTATAAAAAACAGGGTATAGTTTCCCTACTTCACACATAGGCCCTCAGCACTAGTTTGCAGCCTATGGTATATGAGGAGGCTCACTTGAAGCATCTATAATATTTTTTGGCCACGATGGAGGAAAAACTGGTTAGGTATTATAAAAAGTGGTATCCAAAGTATGTTTTTATTTATTTTACTATTTTAGAGTTGGTATATAGATATTAGATTGATCAATACTTGGAATGGGGTGCACTTTCCATACATTCATTGTTATTCTTTGGGTAAGAACCCATATCTTATTTTCCGGTATGAATATTGATTTCAGGTTGTTTTTTAGAAAAGAAGTGTTTTTGGAAATTTTAGGAGTACACACCGTGTACATATAAGTACAGGCCGTGTACTCGGTTGCTGTGGGTGACCGTGTACTGGCTAGGTGACAGCCAAATACATTGCAGTGTGGGGAGACCTAGAGTCCACCTAAAGTCGGGCCTAGTAAAGGAAAGTACATGTTGGGTACTCTAAACACTACTGGAAATACAGTATTTCCCAATGATTTAGAACCGTTGGGAAAGGCCGCAGAACCGTTGGTATATGTTATACCAACGGTTCTGCAAGCCGTAGGGAAGTAAGCCATTGGGAAAGATTTTCCCAATGATTTACAGTGAACCGTTGGGATAGGGTGGAGAAAAATTACCCTATCCCAATGGTTCTACCAAACCGTTGGGAAAGCTTTTCCCAACGGTTTACAACTATTGGGATAGGATGGAGAAAAATTACCCTATCCCAACGGTTCTGCCAAACCGTTGGGAAAAACCCAATCCCTCCTCTTTTCCAACGGTTTGTAAACCATTGGGAAAAGTGTTTTACCAACAGTTCATGGAACTGTTGGTAAAAACCTTCAGAGATTCTATGCCAATGGTTTCAAACCGTTGGCATAACCTATGCTGGGAAAATTGCACAGCAGCTCTGCAATTTGCACAACAGCTCTACAATTTTCCCACCAGGTCTCATTTTGTGGGTTCCCTCTCATTTTCAATCCAATTATTGTACCTGCAAGAAACTAACACATACATATACAATTATTTTACCTACAATAACCAACTAACACATACATATAGAGAAAAAATTCATACACATTTAACATATAATGCTTGAACTATACACATCCATAATTAAATTAGAATTCATAACGTAATTATAACCATACATAATTCACTTAGAATTCAATTTAAAATTTATACGACAATTATATGTGGAATCCTAAGGTCAATTCGTAATTTGATCAGTTTTTTGTATACCATATATTTTTACCTGAAATGATTTCCATTTTAAACAAAATACATACACCTGGAGTTCTACCGGCCACACCGTGCCTCGGATTGAGGCGGGGTTGACTCGTACACGTCACATATGACCCATGGATCATTGTGCTAAAGTATCGACATAATCCGAATGCATTTGGTCAGTTTTCCATATGCCAGTTGATGTTTTTCAATTAAAATGACGTCCTTTTGAAACAAAAGGCAGACACTTTGAGTGGTTCCGGCCACACCATGTCTCATAATGAGGCAGGGGTTATTCGTACCCGTCACATATGACCCATGGATCATTGTGCTAAAGTATCGACACAATCCGAATGCATTTGGTCCCTTTTACGTATGCCAGTTGATATTTTTCACTTATAATGACGTCCTTTTGAAACAAAAGACAGACACTTTGAGTGGTAGCGGCCACACCGTGCCTCGGATTGAGGCGGGGTTGACTCCTACACGTCACATATGACCCATGGATCGTTGTGCTAACGTATCGACACAATCTGAATGCGTTTGTCAGTTTTCCATATGCCAGTTGATGTTTTTCAATTAAAATGACGTCCTTTTGAAACAAAAGGCAGACACTTTGAGTGGTGGAGGCCACACCCCGCCTTGGATTGAGGCGGAGTTGACTCGTACACGTTACATATGACCCATGGATCGTTGTGCTAATTTATCGACACAATCTGAATGTGTTTGGTCAGTTTTCCGTATGCCAGTTGATGTTTTTCAATTAAAATGTCGTCCTTTTGAAACATAAGATAGACACTTTGAGTGGTTCCAGCCACACCGCGTCTCAGATTGAGGCAGGTTTGATTCGTACATGTCACATTTGACCCATGAATCGTTCTCCTAAAGTTTCAACAAAAACTGAATGCGTTTGGTTGGTTTTCCGTATGTACTTAAAATGTGGTCCATTTTTAACAAAAGATAGAAACTTTGAGTGGTGGTGGCCACACCACGCCTCAGATTAAGGTGGGGTTGACTCGTACACGTCACATATGACCCATGGATCATTTTGCTAATGTATTGACACAATCCAAATGTGTTTGGTTGGTTTTCCGTATGCTAGTTGATGTTTTTCAATCAAAATGATGTCCTTTTGAAACTAAAGGCAGACACATTGAGTGGTTCCGGCCACACCGCATCTCAGATTGAGGAGGGGTTGATTCAAACACGTCATATATGACCTATGAATCGTTCTCTTATAGTTTCAATGGAAACCAAATGTGTTTGGTCAGATTTCTATATGTACTTAAAATGTTGTCCATTTTATACAAAAGAGAGCCACTTAGAGTGATTCCGGCCACACCGTGCCTCATATTAAGGTGGGGTTGACTCGTACACGTCACATATGACCCATGGACCGTTTTTCTAAATTATTGACACAATCCGAATGAATTTGGTCGGTTTTCTGTATGCCAATTGATGTTTTCACTTAAAATGATGTCCTTTTGAAATAAAAGACAGGCACTTTGAGTGGTGGCGGCCACACCGCGCCTCAGATTGAGGCGGCGTTGACACGTACACATTACATATCACCCATGGATTTTTTTTCCAATGTATCAACACAATCCGAATGCATTTGGTCGGTTTTCTGTATGCCAGTTGATGTTTTTCAATTAAAATTGCGTCCTTTTGAAACAAAAGGCAGACACTTTGAGTGGTGCCAGCCACACCGTGTCTCAGATTGAGGCAGGGTTGATTCATAAATGTCACATATGACCCATGAATTGTTCTCCTAAAGTTTCAATGGAAAACAGATGAATTTGGTTGGTTTTCCGTATGTACTTAAAATGTTGTCCATTTTAGACAAAAGATAGACATTCAGAGTGATTCTGGCCACACCGTGCCTCAGATTAAGGAGGGGTTGACTCGTACACATCACATATGACCCATGGATAGTTGTGCTAAAGTATCGACACAATCCGAATGCGTTTGGTCGCTTTTCCATATGCCAATTGATATTTTTCAATTAAAATGACGTCCTTTTGAAACATAACACAGAAACTTTGAGTGGTGGCGGCCACACCGTATTTTGGATTGAGGCAGGGTTGACTCGTACACATCACATATGACCCATGGATCATTGTGCTAAAGTATCGACACAATCTTAATGCGTTTGTCGGTTTCCCGTATGTCAGTTGATGTTTTCCAATTAAAATGGAGTCCTTTTGAAACAAAAGGTAGACACTTTGTGTGGTGGCAGCCAAACCGTGCCTCGGATTGAGGTGGGGCTGACTCGTACACATCACATATGACCCATGGATCGTTGTGCTAATGTATCGATACAATCTGAATGTGTTTGGTCGGTTTTCTGTATGCCAGTTGATGTTTTTCAATTAAAATGGCGTCCTTTTGAATCAGAAGACATACACTTTTAGCGGTGCCGGCCACACCACGTCTCAGATTGAGGTGGGGTTGATTCGTACACGTCACATATGACCCATGAATCGTTCTCCTAAAGTTTCAAAAAAAACTGAATGTGTTTGGTTAGTTTTCCATATGTACATAAAATATTGTCCATTTTAAAAAAAAGACATACACTTTGAGTGGCGGTGGCCACACCACACATCAGATTAAGTCAGGGTTGACTCTTACACATCACATATGACCCATGGATCGTTTTGCTAAATTATTGACACAATATGAATGCGTTTGGTCGGCTTTCTGTATGCCAATTGATGTTTTCACTTAAAATGACGTCCTTTTGAAATAAAAGACATGCACTTTGAGTGGTGGAGGCCACACCGTGCCTCAGATTGAGGCGGCGTTGACACGTACACGTTACATATCACCCATGGATTTTTTTCTAATGTATCAACACAATCCGAATTCATTTGGTCGGTTTTCTGTATGCCAGTTGATGTTTTTCAATTAAAATTACGTCCTTTTGAAACAAAAGGCAGACACATTGAGTGGTGCCAGCCACACCGTATCTCAGATTGCGGCGGGGTTGATTTGTAAATGTCACATATGACCCATGAATTGTTCTCCTAAAGTTTCAACGGAAACCAGATGAATTTGGTTGGTTTTCCGTATGTACTTAAAATGTTGTCCATTTTAGACAAAAGATAGCCATTTAGAGTGATTCCGGCCACACTGTGCCTCAGATTAAGGCGAGGTTGACTCGTACACATCACATATGACCCATGGATCGTTGTGCTAAAGTATCGACACAATCCGAATGCGTTTGGTCACTTTTCCATATGCTAGTTGATATTTTTAAATTAAAATGACGTCCTTTTGAAACATAACACAAACACTTTGAGTGGTGGAGACCACACCACACCTCGGATTGAGGTAGGGTTGACTCGTACACATCACATATGACCCATGGATCATTGTGCTAAAGTATCGACACAATCCGAATGCGTTTGTCGGTTTTCTGTATGTCAGTTGATGTTTTCCAATTAAAATGGCATCCTTCTGAAACAAAAGGTAGACACTTTGTGTGGTGGCAGCCAAACCATGACTCGGATTGAGGCGGGGCTGACTCTTACACGTCACATATGACCCATGGATCATTGTGCTAATGTATCGATACAATCCAAATGTGTTTGGTCGGTTTTCTGTATGCCAGTTGATGTTTTTCAATTAAAATGATGTCCTTTTGAAACAGAAGACATACACTTTTAGTGGTGTTGGGCACAACACATCTCAGAAGGAGGTGGGGTTGATTCGTACACGTCACATATGACCCATGAATCGTTCTCCTAAAGTTTCAAAAAAAAAACTGAATGTGTTTGGTCAGTTTTCCGTATGTACTTAAAATATTTTCCATTTTAAAAACAAAGACATACACTTTGAGTGGTGGTGGCCACACCACACCTCAGATTAAGGCAAGGTTGACTCTTACACATCACATATGACCCATGGATCGTTGTGCTAAAGTATCGACACAATCCGAATGCGTTTGGTCGGTTTTCTGAATGCCATTTGATGTTTTTCAATTAAAATGACGTCCTTTTGAAATAAAAGGCAGAAACTTTGAGTGGTGTTGGCCACACCGTGTCTCAGATTGAGGCGGAGTTGATTCTTACATGTCCCATATGAACCATGAATCGTTCTCCTAATGTTTCAATAGAAACCGAATGTGTTTGGTCGGTTTTCTGTATGTACTTAAAATGTTGTCCATTTTAAAAAAAGAGAGACACTTAGAGTGATTCCGGCCACACTGTACCTCAGATTAAGGCGGGGTTGACTCGTACATGTCACATATGTCCATGGATCGTTGTGCAAAAGTATCAACACAATCCGAATGCGTTTGGTCGGTTTTCCGTATGCCAGTTGATGTTTTTCACTTAACTTGACGTCCTTTTGAGACAAAAGACAGACACTTTGAGTGGTGGCAGCCACACCACGCCTCATATTGAGGTGGGGTTGACTTGTAAACATCACATATGACCCATGGATCGTTGTGATAAAGTATCAACACAATCCTAATGCGTTTGGTTAGTTTTCTGTATGCCAGTTGATGTTTTTCAATTAAAATGACGTCATTTTGAAACAAAAGGCAGACACTTTGAGTGGTGGAGGCCACACCGCACCTCAGATTGAGGCGGGGTTGATTCGTACACATCACATATGACCCATGGATCATTCTCCTAAAGTTTCAACAGAAACCAAATGCGTTTGGTCGGTTTTCCTTATGTACTTATTATGTTGTCCATTTTATGAGAATCCACATGTGTCTATTAGTGGAATGGTATTTACATAAAATCATGTGGAAATTTATATAAAATATTTTTATATCATTCTTAGTATGGATTAGATTTTAGTTTATCATGCTATGAAACATTTTGGAGCTAATAATGTCATGACCAATGAATACATCTCTTTTATAACATACCAAGAATCAATGATATTGATTAGATGTGTAAATGTGATTTACATTGATTATCATGATGAAAATAAATAAAATATATATTATAGATTTTCTAGTATTAAATGAAATCAAGGAGGGTGGGGGGGCTGTCCGGCGGGGCTGTCCGGGGGGGCTGTCTGGTGGGTGTCCAGGGGGCTGTCCGGGGACCAAGGAGGAGGGTGGGGGGGCTGTGAGGGGGGCTGTCCGGGGGGTGTTCGGGGGGTTGTTTGGGGTCTACGGAGAAGGGTGAGGGGCTGTCTGGGGGACTGTCTCGGGTCCAGGGAGGAGGGTTGGGGGGCTGTCCGGGGGGCTGTTCGGGGGGATGTCCGGGGGTGTTCGGGGGGTTGTTCAGGGTCCAAGGAAGAGGGTGGGGGAGGGGGGAATGTCCGGGGGCTATTTGGGGGGTTGTTCGGGGGGTTTTCCTGGGTCCAAGGAGGAGGCTGGGGGGCTGTCTGGGGGGCTGTTCGGGGGGCTGTCCGTGGGTCTATTCGGGGGGCTGTCCGGGGGCTGTCTGGGGGTGTTCGGGGGGGGGGGGGGGGGGGGTTGTCCGGGGTCCAAGGAAGAGGGTGGGGGGGGGGGGGGGGGGGCTGTCCGGGGGGCTGTCTGGGGGGTAGTCCGGGGGGGCTATCCGGGGTCCAGGGAGGAGGGTGGGGGGGGGGCTGTCCATTGGGGTGTTCGCAGGGCTGTTCGGGGGATGTCCGGGGGTGTTCGGGGGGTTGTACGGGGTCCAAAGAAGAGGGTGGGGGGGGGATGTCTGGGGGGCTGTCTGGGGGGATGTCTGACGGGGTTGTCTGGGGTCTAGGGAGGAGGGTGGGGGGTTGTCCAGGGTCCAGGAAGGGGGGGGGGGGGTTCCCAAACACACAACCACTAAAATACAACAGCATCCATAAAAACAGATAATATATAAAAATAACTCAACTCCAATACTATACTACGAGTCTAGATAGAACCAACAACTAGAATATATTAAATATAAAATCTAATTAATATAAGTAAAAAATGTAATGGATCAACTTGTCCCACATCACCATCACCATCATCACAATCATCATCACCCTCGTCCTCATCCCCATCATCCTCCTCTCCCTCCTCTCCCTCGCCCTCCTCCTCGCCCTCACCCTCCTCCTCGCCCTCCTCCTCTCCCTCCTCTTCCGCATCAGACTCCTCGTCATCATCATCGTCATGCTGGACATCGTCCTAACCAACACTAGAACTGCCACCTGGTACACCATATATAGAACGTATCGACGACATATACTCATCAAAAGTTGGGTTGTCCTCTGCTGGAAGTGTTGAACGTAGAACTTTAATAAATTTCATAAATGCACTTTTTTCCCTAGAAGACTGTTCTTCCATCTCTGTGGCCCGTTTCTCAGCTTTTTCTATATGTGCCCTAACTTTCTACAGCTTGGTGGCACCACAGCTCATACCTGAGGAGGGCCAATACCTCGTTGGGGCTACCCTAGGTTGGCAGTGTACATTGCCAGAATGCTGCTCACCCAACACCTGATGTAAGTGATCTGTTTGCCCAAAATTGTGTGGTTCTTGGGAATAGAGGGCGTCTAATGTATCCTGATACAAATATAAATATATCAATAAGTTACAAATATATATTAAAATATAAATTCAACAGATTAAAACTGAAAATCTGCTGCTGAGTCGCTTCGTTGACGGCACTTCCATCCTTTTTCCATCTACTCGAGCAAAACAGTTTTTCTTGAGGCACACATCCTTAAATATTTTGTATTTGCCTCTACAATGACATTGAAAACTAAAGTTATATGAAAACTTTAGCAAACTATTAAATAATTGAGGAAACAAAAGAAAGTGTAAGTCGTAAATAAAACTTATAAACAATTGTCATACCTGCTTCCTCTAATGACCAGGCATTGTAGTGCGTCCCAGTGTGTGGAGGTATTTTTTTGCATTGATGTTCTTTTTATTTTTTCCAGATGATTCCTAAATAAAATTTGAAAATGCAACAGATAGCATTAATGAAAAAGTGAAAGTTATTATTTAAATACCTCAAATGATATTAATACCTTAAACTAGGTACTCGTCCAATGAGGAATCATCTGACGATACTGATCTATAGGACAATCATCCACCACTGGTACTGCCTCTAACTCAGTGCCAACTCTATCAACCCAACTAATATACAAATCATGCTTGTAGGATCTCCAAAGCTCTCCTAAATCCTTTAGTCATTTCGGTCGTTCACCCTCGCCATGAGGAAAAATAAATCGAAGCTAAAATCAAAATATTAATTCATATAAATACAAAAATAATTCATGGCATTAAATAGAACAGATTTTTTACCCATATCTCTTCCCATGCTCTATCCTTGACCTCATGTGGAAAATTTCTCCATGATAGCGGGCCGACGGGAATGATTTCAGAGTATTTGGAAAGCATCGCCAAAAAACTCCGACATTGCTGCCCTGTTTTCTCAACCATTTGGTTGTCTTCATTATAATCCACCATAACCTGTGTGCAGTAGTTCCACACCGAACGCATGCGTGTACACCGCCCCGCCCACGCCTCCTGTTAGTAGATGTATCTGTCATGAAAGAAAAACAAATATTTTATCAAAACATGTTATAATGAAAATAAAAATTTCTAGAAAAATTTGTTAGGGTTCTATAAATATACCTGTGCTGGTCTGATCACTGAGCGCCGCTGGATCCATAGAAACTGATGGAACACCCTGTGGTGGAACAGGAGTCGAAGACGATGGAATATAGAATCTCAGAGAGAAAGAGGTAGAAGGAAAAGAAGATGAGATAGCTGTCTAAATGGATGCTAACTGGGGAGTGGGAATCATTATGGGGTGTGAAAATGAAGTCCAGAAGATGCAGAAGGTAGTGAAATCATGGGAGGCCTAAATATCCCGTGTGTCCCTAACGACACATCGGGATCAAAATGTGGGAAGGATGACATGTCAATGGGAGGGGAATGGTCTAGTCGAGTATGCGCAACTGCTCATCCACCGCTGGTATGAACCCTCCTCATAGCACCGGCCTGAGTACTAGGACCAGTACTCGGCTCTTCGTCAAATAACTGTCGACGTATAGGTGGATCCTACAAAAATGTTTACAAAAAAATTAATCACATGACATTATATATTCTTTAAATATATCAATTTGAAATAAAGTACTCACTACAAGCACTAATGATGGAATTCCCAACTCCGTCATTCGACGATTGTTCTCCATCATTTTTTTCCTTCATCTCTCTTCAATTGGCTTCATTTCCTACTTTTGAAAACAAATATGTAATTAATTAGAAAAATAAAACTAATGTGTAACCCAAAAAACTAAATATATGAGGGAATAGGGGGTTTTATTATTAATTTATCTATCAATTGTTTTAGAAGAGATTGAATGGATTTAATAAATCATACAAGTTGTAATGTTCACCATGTAAGAAATATTGTTTGACTATGTTTGAATACAGTTCAATTCCAAATTAGAAAATGCAATTCAAATAAAACTGAAATCAATAACCATTGAAAATTCACATAATGGTAAAGTCAGCTATCAATTTTTTTAGAAGATCTTGAATGGATTTAATAAATCATACAAGTTGTAATGTTCACCAAGTTAGAAATATTGTTTGACTATGTTTGAATACAATTCAATTCCAAATTAGAAAATGCAATTCAAATAAAACTGCAACCAATAAACATTGAAAATTCACATAACGGTCAAGTCAGCTATCAATTGTTTTAGAAGAGCTTTAATGGATTTAATAAATCATACAAGTTGTAATGTTCACCAAGTTAGAAATATTGTTTTACTATGTTTGAATACAGTTCAATTCCAAATTAGAAAATGCAATTCAAATAAAATAGCAACCAATAAACATTGAAAATTCACATAACGTTCAAGTCAGCTAAAACATATTTGTGATCAATACTAAATAAATTTGAATATTACCAACCTTAAAAAACCAACTCAAGGTAAACCAAAAGAATTGAGAACATGGATGAATGATTCTATATATTTTCAACCACAAATTCAGGTTCACAATCAACTCTGACAATTGATCTATTTGATTCATCAAAAGAAATAAATGGATTGGTTCCAATGGCACTAGGGACAGTGTCAATTCCATCATCACCATCATAAAAAATATGTCTTGTAATTACTTCAACTATGACACCAAATTCAGGTCGATGTTTGTCCTTGACATAAAAAACTTGTTTATCCATTGATGCCAACACATATGGTTCTTCGATAGCAAGAGTGCGAGTCATATTAATTACTCGAAATACACAATCATCAATAAATCTTCCATGTCTCATCATCGAATCAAACCAATGACATTTCATCATTGTGACTCGTCCATGAGAGTAATAATCCAATATTATTATTTTCTCTACAACTCCATAATAACCCACATTTACAAATCGCGGTCTACTATATGATGCACTAGCATAAAAATCTGTTGTGGTAGTAACCATAACACCATCATGTTGTGGTCTCATGTTCTTTGCTCGTTCAATGACAATAAATTTGTACCCATTGATAACAATTGATTTAAAGTCACGAACCACGATATTAGGACCAAAAGCCAAAGCTCTTATTTCCTCATAAGCAGATTCAGCAGAAAAACTCAATACCTAAAATATAAATAACTATTAAACTTAATTAAATATTGATATAATTATTTTAAACATTAATTTTTTTATACCTTCAATTTTAACCAAGTTGAAAACTCATTGCTATGAAAAGTATCTCTCCTTATCAAAGATAAAGAATGATGCTTCCTATTTATCATTGTTTTATGTTCCCTGTAGATAAAAAAATATGAATAGTTCAACAGAGATATATGTAAGATATACATAATCAATTTAGTTACCTGATATAGTTATTGAACAAATTACAGTTGAACAAAACTGTGTGATGTGCCATCAACCGCTCTTCATGGATTAATGTCTTCAATGTATATAATCCAAGAATTCCTTCTGTTTGAGGAAATGAGGGAAAACTGGGTTCAATTTTCTCATATTGTTCTTCTTAATTTCTCATTGGTCTGTTCAATCTTGTAGTAAGATCAAACAAATACATCGAGCAGAAATCCATACATTATTGAGCCAAGTAACCGTTCATGATAGAACCTTCAGGATGATTTCTGTTTCGGACATAAGACTTTAATGTGAACATATTTATTTCAGTTGGATATATCCAAAGAAAAGAAATAGGTCCTCTGAGAAGTATTTCAGTGGGAATATGGACAGTCATATGTAGCATGCATGCGAAAAATGATGGAGGAAATTTTTTCTCCAACTCACACAAAATTAATGGGGAATCTATCATCATTTTTTTAAAGAAAGACTTGGACACCTTCTTAGCACAAAGATCTCTAAACAAATGCCACAACCGAATAACAGCCACCCTTAAATTATTGGAAAAAAGATGACAGATTTCTATTGGAAGCAACTCATGCAGTAGAACATGATAATCATGAGTCTTCAAAGATTTTAGCTTCAACTCTCTTCTGTTGACCCGTTTAGATATGTTGCTTGAATAGCCATCCGGAACTCTAATAGTCTCTAATACTTCCAGAAATTGTTTTTTTCCATAGGTGTCATCACATAAGAAGCATAAGGAAGTTTCCATTTATTTTCACTGATACACACAGGATGTAATTCTGGTCTGATGCCCCAATCCACCAAGTCACGCTGAGATCGTAAATCATCTTTTTCATTCTCCTTGACATTTAGATGAACCGAAAGCAACATTTCGCATATATTATTTTCAATATGAATTACGTCTAAGCAATGATGTAACAAATTGGTTGACCAATAAGGCAAATCAAAAAAGATACTCCTCTTCCTCCAATCGTAACAGGTTTCAGTGGAAACATTCTTTCTCTTTACAGATTTCATTTGACCCTTCCCGAATGAAAAAATTAAATCTTTCAATTCATTAAGCACGTCAGTTCTAGACATACGCTGAGGTGGATCATTGGTCTCTACGGTATTATCAAATCTTCGACGATTCATTCTATATGGATGATACTTTGGCAAGAATCGTTGATGTCCCATAAAACTGAAACTACAGCAATGTTTCGGTCTTCTAGATCATGTATTCTTCATAAAAATTGGACATGACAATTTTCCCTTCATTCTCCATCCAGACATCATTGCATAATCTATAAAATCATTGATCATCCACATAAGCGCAGAACGCATCTGAAATATGTCTTTCGAATATGCATCGTATGTGAGCACACCCACATCCCAAAGAAGTTTCAACTCTTTTATTAAAGGTTGCATGAAGACATCAATTTCAATGTCGGGATCAGAAAGACCAGATATGAGTATACTCATGAAAGTGAAATATTTTTTCATACAAAACCATGGGGGAAGATTATTAATGTGTATAAAAACTGGCCATGTGTTGTGCGAAGTAAGCATCTGCCCAAACAGATTAAAACCGTCACATGGAAGAACCAACCTCACATTACGCACGTCAGCTGCAAAATCAGGATGTCAAGCATCCAATCTCTGCCATGAAAATCCATCTACAGGATGAACCAACTCATCATTAGTCTTCTTTCTCTCGGTGCCATACCATCTCATTTTTATTTATATGTCATCAGACATAAAAAGATTCTGGAGTCTGGGGATCAATGGAAAGTGTCACATTACTTTCTGTGGAATGCGGGATGGTGTTCCATTAGATTTTGACATCCAGCGGGATGTGCCACATTTTATACAATCATTTCGTTCAATGATTTCCTCTGAGAATAAACTGCAATCTTTCGGGCAAGCATGAATTTTGTTTCTTGAAAATCCAAGTTCCTCAACTAACTTCCATGCCATAGAGTGGTTTGAGGGAATATCTGCATCATCTGGAAGTAATCCTTCAAGAGGGTAAGAATGTAATCGATTGCTGTATTAGAAATCCCATACATAGTTTTCCCATGAAACAATCAGATTAAAAATTCCAGCTTTTTCATTTTATCGCATTGTTGATATACTGGAGTCGTGGCCGCATCATTCAATTTTTTCACCCTATCAATATCATCATTTTCACTAGATGCATCAGATGTGCTCATATCAAAGTCTTCTTGAGTCGAAATCCTTTATTTTTCATGATGACGAATAAACGGAAACCAATCATCAAACAAATTCTCCATTCCAGTCTTTTCATTTCGATCAACACCAATTTGAGATTTCATTTTCTCCCCATTGTGATACCACACAAAGTAGTTTGATTGAAAACAAAATTTGGTTATGTGGTATTTGACTTCTTTATGGCTCAACCAAGGTCTACCAACACAATTGGAACACAGGTAGTGTATGCGACCACTATCTGAAGCATTGTGAAATACAAAATCTATAAAGCACTCCAAATTGTTTTAAAAATCGCTTGAGATCCGATCGGTTTCATACATCCAAATTCTTTCCATTCTGTAAAAAGAATTTATATTAGTCATTTTGTCATAATCAATTCAATAGGATTTAACTTTAATAGAAAATACATTTAATTAAATGATAAAGGAAGAAGTTTCTAGTCGATGTAGTGACCTATTAAAATAATGTAAAGAACAAGTACTCTTAAATTAAATTAAAATTTATTTATATTCATTTTAATAAGGTCTATAAGAGGCACATGTCTCAGGTCCCATCATGTGTTATAGGCAACCCAAATCATTCACTCAAGTTCAATAACTCAGTATTGACACCTGGCCATACCTTTCATTACCCAATTACTTCCCCAAGTCAAGCGCACCCCATGGGTGAATAAATTTTAGGCTTCTACACTAATAGGTTTTTCATGGCCTGTAAAAAGATTTAATTTCATTAAGTATAGACAAAAATATTTATTTTTAAATTTGAAATTCTTAATAAAGTATGTCAATGATAACAACATTAGTGAATTAAACTTGGGACTTATCTAACATTTTTATGGCTGTCTACACATGCCAGAATGGGTAGTGAAAATCACCCCACCCTCATAAAAGTGTGTATTGGACAAGAAGGACACATAATATACAACATACAATGAGAACCATATTTATTTGACCCAAAAGTTATATTAGTACAGTCATCTTGGGGTAAATGGAATATATGATCCTGGTTAACTGATGAATTCAAAATCTTGTATTCCATATGTTGGACACTATCTAAGGTAATAAATCATGTGACGATGGGTTTACATCATTCAATTTCTTACATGCTAGTGAGAATGAAGGCTTAAATTAATGACTTGAGTTCACTGATACCATGTCAACTGTTATACACACCATGTGAACCCTTATACACACCATATGAACCCTTATACCATATCGTCATTATTACATCCATTAATAACAACTTATTAAATAAAATCACTTGTTAAAGATAATCAAATTAAACATAAATCAATAATAATATTGGATATATCAAGTAAAATGAAGTCATACTATCTTACATCCTAAATGACCAACCCCAACCATGATTAATTACCACAAAGCTCCCCTTTCGACCAAATCAAAAGTGAAAACAAAAACACATAGTTGTAGAAAAAAAACCTCATTTGTGTGAAGAATAATAATCTCATGGTCCTCATGATATTTGAACCACGCAGTCATGATTTTCAAGATGAACTTGTATCCATGAAACCATATGAGAAACCCGATTCAATACATGCTTTTTTCTGATTTTCCCAAGCATTTTGAGGAACCCCAAATCAGTGAAAATTATCATTGTGTTTTAAAAAGGTGATTGAATAACACATGTATGATGTTGAAGGTAGAATGATTAATGGTTGTATTAGAAAAACTAATATTCACTAATATTGCGAATTTGACATTCTGTGAATTAGTTTCATGAAGAAGGAAGAAGTACTAATTAGGGACCACATACTATTTGGAAAAGTTCAAGAAGATACTCCATATGTTCTATTGTGAAAAGGATAAGTGAAAAGTGTGTCATTTTATATATATATAGATGTTGATAGAAACATGATACAAACTTGTTATGTAATACACATAGTGAAGAAAAATTAAGATGAACAAGATCTTCATGTTTGGCATGATCTTAATCGAATGGGTGATTTTCATGAAATAATATCAATAAATATTACAAAAAATTTCTTATTAGTTCATATACATGAAGCTATAAAATTTGAAGAAGATTAAAAAAAACTATGAATCTTCAAAATTAGAACACAATAAAGAGACGCCATGCCCTTATAAATGTAAATGTGTAATGAAAACATTAATTTAACATACATGGATATAGGGATTTGAGTACACAATTCTTGGAACAATCATAAAATTTTACAAAACCCCTAAAAATTGGGAATAACGTAATCATTGAGAATAGTAGGATATGCTTTATAAGAGGTGGAACTATATACTTGATAAAATATGGAAGGAGTCTAACCTGGTATCTTCTGATTTGATGGAAGAGGTGGGGATTTGGAAGTGCTTCTTCCAAGGAATCACTTCTGGAGACCAGTGGAAGGGTTCTCGAATTGTAGGGAGGCCACTACCTTCATTTGGAGAATTTGGGGCTCTTTTCCCAACAGTTTTTATAAACTGTTTGGAAAACTCAATCTTTCCCAACGGTTTTATGAAACCGTTTGAAAAAATAACTTTTCCCCATATTTCCCAACGGTTTCTTCAAACTGTTGGGAAAAGTGATTTTCCCCACTTTTCCCAATGGTTTCATAAAATCGTTGGGAAAAGTCACTTTTTCAAGGTCTTTACCAACGGTTTATGAAAACCATTGGTAAAGACAACATATACCAACAGTTCTTTGAACCGTTGGTATACAAGTATTGGGAATAGTCCCCTTTCCAGTAGTGAAAGTACACGCCATGTACTTTCTATTCATTTCATTAAATGGACCTGGGTCACGTCTAATCAGAAGAACCATCTTCTTCTTTTCCCGTCTCATCTAGGAGTGACCATACGACACGAATTTTCACTGATCCCCTGAACCACCGTCCATTCTCCGAATCAAACACCGTCGGTTGCATTAGAATTGCATCAGTGAGTTCTCTCTTCTTCTTGAACCTTGTTTCCTGATTTCTCCTCTTTCAAGAGTTATCCTCATATAATAATTTTTAGTGTTTTGGTAGATCTATGGATTTATAGGGTGATTCAAGGCCTGAGGTTCATGTATATCGATCTCACAAAGATGAGGTAGGTGGTTTGTGCTATTCCATAGATAGTATTTGAATTTTATGTGTAAAAGTGCCCAATACTTAAGAATGGGGTATTGCACATTTATGGTTTTTATCCTTTTTATTGCCTGCTATGCCTTGTTTGATTGGATAGAGATGGATTGTTTGTTAATAGGGTTAAATTTTCCATGCTATGGATGTTTTTACCATGATTTCTTATTTTGACTATATGGTCTAGTTTTCTTGTTAGGCTATTTTCTTTCAATGCCTAGTATTGTTAGGATTGAGTGATTTTATTTGACATGCTATGATATGCTATAGATTTTTATCCAAGTAGTTATAGAGGATGACATTGTCTTCCATGCATCTTTTGTGCATGTTTGACTTATAAATGGTGGTGGGAACCTGGTATAGTAGACTATAGGGAGAATTGACTTTGACGGCTTCTCCAGAGTGTTTGTTTACTTTTACGTTGCAAGACCATATGGGGGATGGACATAAGTGCTCCCTCAGAGTGTTTTTAGTTCATCGATACGAGCCACAGGGGGAATTGGACATTGAGTGCTTCCTCAGTGTGCCTATTAGTTACTGATATGATACCACAAGGGAGAATTGATGGTGAGTGCTTCATCATAGTGTCTATGCTAAAGCTGGACTAGATGGGTTAGACAGTGTGTACTTCCCATAGGGTTGCTTGTGTTTGATTTTAGTTGAACTAGAGGTGTTAGGCTATGAGTACTTCCTATAGGGTGACCGGGTTGTGATTAGATGCTTACTTGATATGTGAAAGTTAATTGTATTTGAAACTGTAGGATTGTTTACTTTTGAGTACTTCCTTGTTTACTGCTTATTTTTTCTTATTTCCTGCCATATATATATTCACTGACTATTAGGAACAGATCTTTGGCTGGTTGCCTACTGGTATTAGTCTCACACCCTGTTTGGGTCATGCTTTTGGGCCCAAACAGATTATATTGTTATAGGTATAGGTAAGGGAAAACACCCATCTACTTCAGGTACTTGATTGTTGTGGAGCTGGGGAGCATAGGACCAAGCTGAGGCTTGCGATGTTGTGTAGCTATTTACTTGATTTTCATTTTACTTTTTTTAGTATTGTATTCCATCATTGTGACTTTTTTGGCTATTTTATGATACATATGTATCAGGCATCATATATATATATATGTGCTCAGTTGTTATTACTTCTAGTATTTTGATCTTTACTGTTTCATGTTATTACTGCTTCCGCTATTGCTATCTATTTTACTTCCTCTATGTTACTCTTTCAATGAGGGTATAGTTTCCCCACTATCAAACCTAAGGCCCTCGCTGCTAGTCGATAGCCTCTGGCATTCGTGGAAATGTGCTTGAGGCCATATGACCAACCGAGTACGGGGCGACTCTGGGCGGATCCTGGAATTGGGACATTACAAAGTGGTTTTAGAGGAATTTGTTTCTTCTTGAATTACTATTTGGAGCTTTTAGTCAGGCATACAAAGGAATAGGTACTTGGTAATAATCTATTCTTAGGATTAGCTAAACCGTGTATAGGGAAAATCCAATTTACCCTGTTATTGTGATATTTATGGTTTTAAAATTATTATAGTTGATTTGATTTCACTATTAAGTGATTCACATGTATTGTTCTATTATTGTTTATTTTATTGAGGTTCTATCTCTATTTCAACTCGATTAATTGAGGGTATGAAATCTCATTCATCATATAGTAACTTGCTAGAGATCACAGTTCATGCATTCTTGCCATGCCATTTAGGGTGCATTAGTGATTGGATGTCGTTGTGATAGATGTGGTGTTAGATATGCATGCTGTTGTGATAGATGCCTTGATAGAATACCTCCTTTTTGATGGAGTATTGAATTGTGAAATATTTATTTTAATGAATTCCAAACTATGGTTCTTGAGGTGTTATGGGCCCTCATGGAGCGGAATTTTGTGGATCGTTGCCTTGTTTTTCTTGTATATGACTTGTATAAGAAGCCAAGCTTTGATTCATGGGGAGTATGGTCCCTAATTGATCGGGATTTGGCACTTAAATGTTTGTTTTGGTGTTTTCTGGGATTTTGGAGTAGTTTTTGAGGCTTACTGTCCAGAAAAACCTAGAATACACGGCGTGTAGTGATGAATACACACCATGTGTTCTTCTATTTGGGAAGGAACTATTTTTCTTTAAGTACACACCGTGTACTGTATGTATACACAATGTAGTCTCTAACTGTTTCATTGGATGTGTGGGAAGATACATGGGGTTGGAAAATCTTTGGGAGAACACACCATGTACCAAACATACACACCGTTTTTTAGACCATATGTCTGCCTATGTGACTAACGACACAGATGGATAAAACATAAGTTATACAAGTTGTGTCAAGATTGAACATGTTTTGTATTGTAACTCATGTATATGGATGTGTTGTAAAAAACACGGGTCGGAGAAAATTCTTCTTGTAATTGTTGTGCCCATATGGAACACGCCGTGTAGAGTGAGTCATGTATCCGGACAAGTGTTTAACAACATGGATTGGTGAAGTTCATCTAGTACATGTTGTGTCTGGAACGAACATGCCATGTAGTCTTGTTTTAGGAGAACTGTGTGGATTAGTCGTGTAGAAGAACTCGGGAATGGGAAGAGGATTCAAGTACATGTTGTATTTTGGACAACATGCCGTGTATATGGAGTGTTTCATGACTAGTTTTGGTTGAAGTACATGCCCATGTGATGGCTTAAGGTAACAAACTGTATAGGGGTTATACATGCCCTGTATCCATGTTTTGAAAAACATGAATGCTTTCTTTCTATAGTTCCCTTATTGCACATCTAGCTTTCAGTCCTTATTAATCTTGATCTATGGTGTGTTCTTGACCTTGTAGAGTCATTCCACTGAGACGTCCTTCAGTTGTCTGCTAATTGTAGGGAAATGATCAGACACCAGACCTGGCTGATCAGGGACTGCCAGCAGATCCTCCAGTTTTTCTATTTTTGGCACCAGCGGTCATTCTGGACATAGATGATGACACATAGTTCTGAGAGTTCTTTATGATGTTCATGTAGACCTTCTAGGGAGTACTGCA
Organism: Viscum album; assembly: GCA_963277665.1. Lineage (NCBI taxonomy): Eukaryota > Viridiplantae > Streptophyta > Magnoliopsida > Santalales > Viscaceae > Viscum > Viscum album. Next base: position 182,166,609 of record OY728133.1, on the reverse strand, counting down.
TCCTACCCCATCAATGGCAGAGTTAATGCAGGTTTCTTAGTAGCACCATCCTCCCACCTTCAATGGGGAAGGGGGACTTTAGGCTGCAGAGTCATGGTTAGAATCCATGCTTTCTATCTTCAAGCATCTGGAGATGCCTCCAGAGAGGATGGTTATGCTCGCTACATACATGATATAAGAATATTTCAAGAGATGGTGGGATGTGATCTCACAAGAGGGATGCCAGCATGCCACGACATTGGATGAGTTCCAGCATGCCTTCTACGATTACTTCTACTCGGAGACTTTCAAGGCCGATCGAGCCCAAGAGTTCAAGAGTCTGGAGAAGGGTACTCTTTCAGTTATGGAGTATTCTTCTCGCTTCAATGATTAGTAGCGCTTCACACCCATTACAGGAGGTGATGAATTATTCCTAGAAATTATGTTTGAGGATGGTCTCAGGCACGACATCTGATCTCAGGTGAACATATTCAGGATGACTTCCATAAGTTCTATAGTCAAACAGGTGCCGATCACAGAGCAAAATATGAGGGATTTTGGAATTGTGAGCTAGGGTGGCATGAAATCTGGAGTTGGTATCCCTCTTACTAATAGCTTGAAGTACTATAGGGAGTCTACGCGTAGAGATCTAAGGAGGTGAGAGACATATTTTGGTATCCAAGTGGTGTGCTACCGGTGTGGGAAGATAGGGAATATGAGGCCACATTGCCCGAGAGAACTAGTGGTGTGCTGATATTGCAGCAAGATGGGTCATCTTCAGCATTTATATCAAATCTTATCATCTACAGCTAGTGACAGGGGTTCTTCTATGACTCGTCTTTCAGAAGCAGCACCAACAGTTTCTCACCAGTCAGTGAACTGGAGTTTTTTTTTGGCTTTTCAGGCCAAGGCAGAGGTCATGGACATGGTATCCAGTCACCATGATTTTAGTGACAACACGGTGGATCATATCAGGGTTTCCAGGTAGGGTCACAGGGCAGCAGTACATGTCAAAATTTTTCAGTGGAGAAGACCCAACAATAGAATGATCTAGTACCCTCTATAGTTCAAGGTACCATTATAGTTGCCTCAGTTTTAGCTTCTGCACTTTTCAATACAGGGGCTTCCCATAGCTTTATATATGTTACAGTTTTGGAGAGCCTTGGTCTCTGTATATTCTATTATGCTGATATCTTGACACTAGACACTTCGTTGGGGACAGGAATGGATAGTGAATGTCAATTCAGGGAGTGATTTTTTGAGATTGGTGGGTGTCACTTCTTTTGGGACATCTATGTCTTAGAGATGACCATCTAGGATGTCATTCTCAGAATGGAATGGTTAGTTCCCTTCCAGGTTGTGGTCGACTGCTATCACCATAGGGTGAGTTTCACATCACTAAGGGATAGATCATTTCTTCATAAGGGAAAATGGGATGTCCAGGCGAACAGAGCGGGACTCGATCATCATGGGTTGGGAGGAGTTGTAGCCCAGTTTTCTAGTCTATATCTGGATGACCAGGGGACTTCACAGATGGACTTCCCTTCAGTGGTGGATCGTTTTAGTGATGTCTTCCAAGAGGAATTTTCAGGTTTTCCTCATGTACGATAGGTCGAATTTTTCTATTGAACTTGTGCTAGGAGAGAAACCGGTATCCATTCCTCCTTAGAGGATGGATACACCAGAGTTACAGGAGCTCAAGAAGTAGTTGGAGGAGTTTCGGGAAAAGGGTTTCATCCGACCCAGTACTTTTCTTTGGGGTTTTCCTTTCATGTTTTTGAAGAAGGCGGACAGTAACCTTAGACTTTGTGTGGATTATCGGACGTTGAGCCTATTGACGGTCAAGAACCGATATCCCTTGACGAGTATTTACGATCTCTTTGATCAGATTCGAGGAGCCCGAGTGTTCTCAAAGATTGACATGTGGTCCGGTTATCATCATTCGCAACTTAGATCATATGATACACCTCTTATAGACTTCTGGAGAATCCATGGTCTATATGAGTATGTGGTTTTGCTGTTTGGTCTCAAGAATGTGCCTGCATTCTTCATGGCACTAATGAACTGAGTGTTCAATCCATACATGGATTCTTTCATGGTTGTCTTCATGGATGATATATTGGTGTACTCTCACTCTCAACACAACCATTCCACACATCTTGAGATCGTTATGAGTACAGTAAGAGAGCATCAGTTATATGCTAAGCTCTCAAAATTCCACTTTTTGATGGACCCAATTCACTTATTAGGTCATGTTATCTCAGGGACGAGAGTATCAGTAGATCCAGATAAAGTGAGAGAAATAGTTTCTTGGGAGCATCTGAAGAACTTATTTGAGGAATAGAGTTTTCTAGGGATTCCTGGATACTATAGATGTTTTATACTGGACATTTCATGCTTATCAGCACCATTGATGGACCTCACTAAGAGGGGTGAAAAGTTCTAGTGGTCAGATTCTTGTGAGTTAGCCTTTCATAAGATGAAAGGAAGGTTGAATTCAACATCTATACTAGTATTTATTGAGCTAGGAAAATACTATAATATTTACTGTGATGCTTGAGATATCAGACTTGGATTTGTGATTATATAGGGAGAAGGAGTCATTGCATACGGGTCTCGGTAGTTGAGGCCACATGAGAGGAATTACCAAACGCACGATCTCGAGTAGGATTTAGTTGTTCATGCTTTACGCTATTGGAGGCACTACCTTCTAGGAGATAATTTTGTGGGTTTCACCAACCACAAGAGGCCCAAGTATATCATCACTCAGCATGACATGAATTTGAGACAGAGAAGGTGGGTTGAGTAACTTTAGTCTTTGGATTTTGAGCTTTCCTACATGTCTGGGAAAGGCAACGTTGTGGATGATGCGTTGAGTAGGAGGACACAAATACAGGAAATTTAGGAGGCCAGTAGTGAGTGGTAGCTTATGGATCTATTCTTTGAGATGAATTTGGAGGTGCACAATAGACATGGGCATAAATTTTTTTTATTCTATGGTTGTTACCTCTACTATACTTGACCAGGTACGAATGAGGTATCTATCAGACTCTGAAGGCCCAGTCCTACGGGAATGTGTGTCAAGAGAGGACCCTATTCCTAGATGGGAAGTAGGCAAAAATGAGATCTTATGTTTTCATGAGCATTTATGGGTTCTAGAAGACTTAACTGAGGAGCTAATGCGGGACTTTCATTCCTCAGTTAAGGTTGTTCATCCTAGTGTCACCAAGATGTATCGTGAACTACACCATTAGTATTTGTGGTCAGGCATGAAGAGAGATTTTTCTTGTTTCATCATGAGGTGTTCCACCTATCACCAGGTGAAGGCGAAGCATCCGCGACTAGCAGGGCCTTTGCAGTTGTTACCCATTCCTAAGTGGAAGTGGAATGATGCCGCAATGGATTTCATGACGGGTTTACCGAGATTTCCTTGAGAAAATGGTGCAGTTTGGGTTTTCATTGACAGGCTCATGAAGGTTTCTCACTTATTTTCGATCAATGAGACCTTCAGTGTTGATGAGCTAGGATGGCTGTACATCTGTGAGATTGTGCACCTACATGGGGTTCTCCACTCTATTGATTCAGACAGGGACACTCATTTTACTTCTCGGGTCAGGCAGGGGCTAAAGAAGGCTTTGGACACACATTTACTTTTTATTACAGCTTACCACCCCTAGAAAGATAGCCAGTCTGAGCGTAATATTTCGATTCTTGAGGACATGCTTCGAGCATGCATATTTGATTTTGGAGGTTCGTGGGAGAAGAAAATACCTCTTGTGGAGTTCTCTTACACTAATAGTTTTCAATAAACTATTTATATGTAACCTTAGCAGGCGTTGTATGGTAGTCCATGTTGATCACCTATATATTGGTTGGAGGAAGGAGAGGCAGTTATGCTGGGACCTTGTCTTGTCCAGGAGACCACAGAGTAGATAAAGTTGATTCAGAAGAGGATGGAAATTACACAGTCTCGACAAAAGTCTTATGCTGATTTATGGAGATGACCTTCAAAGTTTGAGGTTGGAGATAAGGTTTTTCTACATGTCACATTACGGTTTGGGCACAGGAGGATTAAGAGACAGGGTAAGCTTTTTCAAAGATACAACATGCCATTTGAGGTGTTTGAGAAAGTTGGTCTGGTTTCCTATCGGCTACAGTTATCTCAAGGGTATTGGGCTATGCATGATGTCTTCCACGTTTCTCATCTTTGAGGCTACTTCTCAGAATTGTCTCATGTTTTCCAACCTAAGGAGGTTGAGTTAGAGGTGGATGAGTCATTCGAGGAGCATCCTATTCAAATTTTTGATCATAGTGCAAAGGTTATTCATGGATGGTCTATTCCACTGGAATGACTGCTATGGCAACACGGGCGAGTGAAGGACGTGACCTGGGAGAGGGAGTCCGATGTAAGATCACAGTGGCCAGAGAAATTTGAGGATTCTTCTTCAACACCGCCTTACTAGGGAAATTCGGGGATGAATTTCTTTAAGGGGGGAAGTTTGTAAGAATAAAAATATTTTTTGCAGGTATGAATCTTGCATTCTAGTTGTTTTAGAAAAGAAAAGTTTTTATAAATTTTAAGATTACACGATGTGTACTTATAAGTACATGCCATGTACTAAGTTGTCGCAGGTGACCATGTATTGGCCAGGTGATGGCCAAGTACATGGCTTTCTGGGATGACCTAGAGGCCGCCTAAAGTGAGGCTTAGTATAGGCAAGTACACACCCTATACTTATAAACTACATGTCTTGTACTTTTTTTATCTCATTAAACAGACCAGGGTCACGTCAAATTGGTAGTACCATCTTCTTCTTCACCCATCTCATCTATAAGAGACCGTATGATGTAAATCATTAATCATCCCTTGAATCACTATATGTTCCCTGAATTGAACTCTTTCGGTTGCGTTGGAATCATATCGGTGGTTTCTATCTTCTTCTTGAACCTCGTTTTCTGATTTCTCCTCTTTCATGAGTTATCCTCGTTTGGGTGTTTTTTGTGTTTTTGTATATCTATGGCATTCTAGGGCGATTAAATGCCTATGTTTCACGTATATTGATCTCCCAAAGCCGAGGTAGGTGGTTTGTGCCTTTCTGTAGATAGTCTTTTAATTTTTTTGTGCCAAAGTGCCCAATACCCAAGAACGAGGTATTGCGTGTTTATGGTTTTTATCCTTGCTATTTCCTGATATGACTTGTTTGATTGGATAGAAGTGGATTTTTTGTGAACAGGGTTAAATTTTCTATGTTATTTATTTTTCCCATGATTTCTTATTTTGACCGTTTGGTCTAGTTTTCCTATTAGGCTGTTTGATTTCCAAGCCTAGTATTATTAAGATAGAGTGATTTTATCTAACATGATATGATATACTATATATTTTATATCCAAGTAGTTCTTATGGTTTAATTTGCCTTCCATGCATCCTTTTTCCATGTTTTACTTACATAGGGTTGTGGGAACCTTGTGTAGTATACCATAGGGATAATTGAGGTTGAGGGATTCTCTGGAGTGTTTGTTTACTTTTAAGTTGCGAGACCATTGGGGGTACGAATGTAAGTGCTCCCTCAAAGTGTCTGTAGTTCCACGATATATGACACATGGGTAATTGGATGTTGAGTGCTTCCTCAGAGTGCCTATTAATTACCGATATGATACCACATGTGGAATTGATGGTGAGTGCTTCCTCATAGTGTCTTTGCTAAAGCTGACCCAGAGGGGTTATACTATGTGTACTTCCCAGAGGGTTTCTTGTGTTTAATTTTGGTTGAACTAGAGGGTTTATGCTGTGTGTTATTCCCATAGGGTAACCTGCTTATGATTATCTTCTAACTTGATATAGGAAAGTTGAATGCATTTGAAACTGCAGGATTGTTTACTTTTGAGTACTTCCTTGTTTACTGCTTCTTTTTGCTTATCTCCTGCCATATATATATATATATATATTCATTGAATGTTAGGCCTTGATATTTGGGTGGTTGCCTACTAGGATTAGTCTCACACCCTATTTGGGTCATGATTTTGGGCCCAAATAGATTATATTTTGGATAGTATAGATAAGGGTAAGCGCCCTTCTAATTCAGGTATTTGATTTTTGTGGAGCAGGGGAGCATGGGACCAAGTTGAGGATTGTGATGCTGTGGAGCTGTTTACTTCCTTTTCCTTGTAATTTGGATTAGGATTATATTCTATCATTGTGACTTGTTTATCTGTTTTTATAGACATATGATTCATGAATCATATATATATGTGCTCAGTTGTTATTACTTCCAATCTTCCGTTGTTTACTATTGCATGATATTATTTCTTCCGCTATTGCTATCTATTTTACTTTCGTTGTGTTGCTCTACCAATGAGGGAATAGTTTACCCACTATCACACCCATGTCCCTCTCTGCTAGTTGGATGAATATGATGTTTGGGAAAATTCACTTGAGCCCATGTGACTAACTGGGTAAGGGGTGCCTCTGGGCGGCTCTCAGAATATGAATGTTACACATTGATCATATGATATTACTATCATGACATGACATAGTTTTTTCATTCATAGTATCTATTTCTTATAATTTTATTTTAAATTTCTTGACACTATAAAATTTTTTTATGGTCACTCCCATGGGGTATTTGTAGCACCAGTGGTTGTAACATATTTATTATTAATGCTTATGGTTGTAATTTAATTATGATCATGTCAATATATACATGAAATTATTTAGGGGAATAATTATTAGTGTCATATTGAGTTATAATCATACCCTTATTAGGATACATAATACCCAATAATACTTATTGGTTATAGGAATAAGAATGGGAATGAGATTGGTGTTGGGTAGTTAAGCATGTGGTGTCTGAATGTAGTTAATCGATGAGAATGGGATGGGACTTGAGACCTAGTTTTTGTCTCATATTATTTGTATTGATTATTTTATATATCATTTTATTGGTTTTAGAAGGGTTGATGTTACTTTGATTCATCATGGGTGAAATTAATGTATAATTTAGCATCTCAACTTGGGATCTACTATACCCAGTTCCCTGAGCCGGATCACCACATGACCACAATTGCACCACCCCGTATGCGAGAGGTTTCTATCTAGCAATGAGTGTTTAATGGGAAATGTGGAAAGAATACACCCTCTTTAACAAAGTAAATAAATAGTGGAAATAAAGATAAAAATATTTAAGAGTAATACAAACCAAAACATTTCATACCTCATTCCCAAACCAAGGAAGTACCAACAAACCAATGCATTAAAGTATGATATATCATGGAAGTCTAAAATGAAAAAAGTAAACCGAAAAAGATACAAAATAAAATACCCAAGATAGGTCTTGAAATTCTATCCATTACCCTCAACCAAATTCCATCCCAAATCCTAGATCATCCATCTAGCGTAGGGCCCTTTCCCTTATCCTGACCTAAAAACATAAAGTCTTCTCAGGTACTAAATGAAGGACCGAGTACGGTGTCTGCAAAACTCAGTAGGCCACCCCTAATAGTGTCTAAAGAAATATCTAGTTTAATAATATTAATAGTTTATTTATATGTAAAATTAAATAATAGATAATGTACAAAAATTAAATAGGTTCCACAATTTACAATTTAACTATTAACCATATATCTACCTTGGATTATCATAGTATGGACACCCCTCAAACCTTATATAGCCATGTCAGAAGTATTTTCCAATAATATAATGGGTATTACATTTATATTTAACAACAAGGAACAATTTTTAATCATTTTTAATTCGTATACTTATGTGAACCAACCCATAACTCATAACACACAAATAGGTTTTAGTGACTAGATTGAAATTTTGACACTGTAGCCAAGAATTAGGATTTCCAATTCAATTATATCAATACTAGGATATCAAAAATCATTTATATAAATATTTCATCAAGGATAAGGAATTTTATGTCAAACTATTCATTACCATAGGTGTGATCCATTGTGTTTCTCATCAATAACCATTTAATCAAATTTTTTTACAAAAGATCCAACACACTAGGCCATTTCAACACATTACAATATCTAGGGGGAACCTATTTTATTTCACCATTATTATCAAGGTTCACCAATTTCATTACATTTAACTCAATTTTATAACTAACCAATTTTAACATTATTTCATAACCCCAACCATTGAACATACCTTAACCCAATTTATAACATAAAAAATCCAACCTTTCCATTTATAACTTTTCCCCTCAGTTTCATCACACCCCATTAAACTTACAAGTAAATCTAAAAAACCCTTTATTCTAAGCTAGCATGAAAAATATTATTTTTGGTTTAATCTTATAAACCCTTTGATCCATCATTTAATAACTCAATTCTCATGCTTAAGGGAGTGGTACACCCCATGTGTGGCCTTAGCCCCAACTTAATCTTCTTCAACATATCCATTATGGTTCATGGAAGGTCCAACATATCAATTAGACACCAAATCTATAATTTCCAACGAAGGATTCATCTACGAAACAAAAAAACCAAATAAAACTATGTAAACATGAATAAACATTAATACCATGAGATGTAACTTGAAAAGCACATACCTCATGTTTGTAGACCAAGGATTCCTAAAACATGGCCTGGGATTCAAGAAATAGTAACCCTCAATTCCCTAACTAATAATATTATTGAAAAATATGTTTTTATATGATTATAATGTGAGAAGACATACCACCATGGTTCTTCTAAAAAATAGAAGAAAGTGTAGTGACTGACTCACATATATCTTAGATTGGAAACAAACGATGCCTCAGATAACCCTTTATTCCAGGATAATAACCCTTGATGGTGGAGGGATTCATAACCATTTGTGTTGGAGATGGAAACGAGGTAAAACTCTAGTTAGAATCACTTAATCACGAGGGGGTGAATAAGAATTTTCCCAATTTTAAAATGGCACAATGTTTGGCTTCATTATTCTCCAAACTATCTAACAATCATGAGAAACCCTCTATCCACAAGAGGGATAGGCTACACAGTCTCTAGGAGGCACCCACAAAGTTATGAAAAGTTTGTGGTGCCTGTGCACCTACCTCTATCAAAGAAAGGCATCACTGCATGGTTGTATGGAGATGCCCAAATGGTTTTCAAAGAATATAGTGATAGTTTCTTCATTTCTATCTGAGACACCACAGATAGTATAGTTATGGTGTATGGATAGTACTAATTGTGTACCAACCATGAATTGTGCATTGGATGACAAATTTTCACCCTATTTCATGTCCTAAATAGCCAAGACAACCCTGATGCCCATAATACTCTCATGAAACATTTCGTTATCTGTTTAAAAGGTAATTAAGTAATTATTTAAAATAAAACATAAAATGAATAAATTTTGGGATCTCACAACCTCCCCATCATAAAAAATATCATCCTAAATGTTCTCTCCCAAGAATCACTAGGAATACTTGGTAAAATTATTGGACCACCAGGACCATATATATACCTTTTTTCCACAAGTTTCCTTCTAAACTCGGCCATACTGTCACAACACTCAGAATAATAGAATGAACTTACCCCAAAAATTCTTATTGATATAATCCATACTATGAACTCAATGCTCCTCAATGGATCCATCATCCACAATATTAACATAATCAACATCAATCACATGAGAGGGTATGAGGTGATACTGTTAAATTTTTAATACATAAAAAAACATCACACATCACACCATACATCTGTGGAAGATCCAATAAATTTTCCACAAGTACACCCCTCCAAATTCTCAAATAGACCCACATTCCCAGGTTCCAACTTTCTATATTTTTAATCCAATGGTTAGCCAATCATAGTGACCCCCAAAGAAACACCCAATCTATTACTGTAAACTCAATAGGTCAATGATTTCAATCATCATATAATTTCTTTAAACTTTTTTCCTTATACATATGATTCTCAATCAACTAATCCTTCTCTAAATTCTCTTACACAATACTTGGTCCAAATATATTTGATTCCCCTACTTCCCTCCAATATAAGGGAGATCTACAAATCATACCCTAGATCACCTCATATGGTTCCATCTAAATAGTCTCTTGATAATTATTATTATAGGGAAACTAAACGAGAACTATATGTTTCTCACAAGATCCACTAAAGGTAAGGATGCATGATTTTAATATGCACTTCAATACATGAATTGAAAATTCTGATTTCGCATCCATCTATGGGTGAAAATCCATACTCAAAAGCAACATTGTACCAAGTGCCTAATGCAACCCTTTCCTGAAGATAAATGTACAAAAATGTTCACCATAAACACCTATATTCCATTATTCCCTATATAAATGTACTATATCAATAATTTATAAGTCACCCAACTGGTCGATGGTAACAATCTACCAAATTAGAAAGAAATTTTCTACCATAGTCAACAGAGCCAGAATCACCCAAATCACATAATTCTTTCAAGGTGTCCTTCTACATGACTATGATAAAATCTATGATAATATCACCATGATTCCATTCATGAATGGGAAACAACTATAGAATACCCATGGGCCACTGATTCTAATCCTTTTCCAACTAACATGTGAAACACCATGTTAATAAACCTGTAATTTCCTTTTTCATTCACATCCACCAGTACTACATCAAAAGATCACCATACATCTTGGTCACGCCAAGGTGAACTGCTTAATTTTAGGCTTGAAACTCACACATAAACTAATCTTGAATACATGTAGGCACAAATACAATATCTTGAGCATCAATAATCTCATCATAAAAAATAGTCCAATCAGGAGGTGGCTCCCTACCATCAAAACTATCCCTCAAATACAAACATTTTGAATACTCATACTGCCTCCTCTTAACACGATTCCAAAGAATGGGATCAACTAAAAAAACTTAATTTTCATCAAATAATGTTCCTCTTAGACACCTATGTGCATATCATCAAATAATTCCATCATCTTCCATTAGTAACTATACTCTTCAACTACCCAATTCATTGTCTTCCCACTCAAAGCATATGTTACACTATTCTCATTTCCTGGTCTATAAGCTAGCTCAAAGTAAAAATATATATTATAATAAATCCATATTAACTTATAAGGAATCAAATTACCTTGGGAAAATATGTATTTAAGCACATTATGGTCAGTTTTAAAAACAAACATCATGCATAGAAGATAATGCTGCCAATATTTCATGTCATAAACTACTGCAGCCAACTCAAGATGGTGAATATGACAATTTTGTTCATGTGGCCTAAAATTTCATGATCTATACACCACAACTCTATATCGATTAATCAATAGTAACCCAATTAAAATTCCAAAGGCATCAAAAAATAGAGTATATTCTATACATAATTCGGGTAACATCAGAATCAGTGTTGGGGAAAAACGTTTCTTCAACTACTAGAAAGAATTTTAATATGCTTCATACCACTTAAAATTTATATTGTTCATGGTCAATCCTGATAGTAGTGATACTAGGTGAGAAAAGGCTTATATGGAAATTTTATAGTTACCCCCTAAACCCAAAAGACTTATGATATCAAAAACATTCTTGGGTTTCTACCAAGAAATAACAACTTGAACCTTCTCAAGGTCTACTAACAGACCTTCCTACAAGATTATGTGTCCCATGAAATTTTCTCTATTGATCAAGAAATTTCTCTTTAATATCTTTTCATATAGTGAATTTCCTCTATGTGAACTTAGGAGGATGTTATGATGTTAGGAATGATCCTCATGAGTCTAGAAGTAAACCAATATTTCATCAATGAACACAATGAAAAAATGTTCTAGGTATGGGTGGAATATTAGGTTCATCTTGTCCATAAAAATAAAAGGCGTGTTTTCAACTCGAACTACATCATAATGTTTTCATAAAAACCATACCTAGTTTTGAAAGTAGTCTTCTATATATCTTAAGTTCTCACACTATGTTGATAATAACATAACCTCAAATAAACCTTGGAGAAACTTTTGGATCCCTTAAATTGGTTAAATAGATAATCAATACATATAAGGGGTTACCGGTTATTAACCATTAATAAATTCAACTTCCAAAAATAAGCACACAACAATAATGTTACATTATCTTTCTTTAAATCAAAAATTGGAGAACCCCATGGTGATGTACTCAAAAGGATTAAAAACATATCATCTAAATCCCAAAACTGAGTATTAATTTCCTTAAATTTATATTGGTTCAATTATATAAGGTGTAATAGATGTTGGATCAGCTCTAGGAATCATCTCAATCATGAAGTCAAATTCCATCTTTGGTGGAAGCCTTGATAAATTTTCTGGAAACATATCCAAAAACTAATACACTACTATAAGAAGGTATTCATGGTCCAAACCTTCATTATCTAGAAAAAGTCTCCCAAACTGGGTTTTGATCTCACCTAGTTGCTAAATAATTTTCCCTGCATATCCTACCATGATATTCAATTCTCAATGGTGAACATGAATGTCACCCTCAGGAAACATAAATGTTACCCTTCAGTAGTAACAATCGATGTGAACCTGGAACATAAACAACTAGTCCATTTCATATACTATGTTGAAACTTAAAATCCCAAAAATGTAAGAGTCTCAAAGGAAATGGTAATCACAAAACTCAAGGGCACACCACTTACAAAGAAGGATGTCTTTCGATTATACCCCCAATGGCCTGTCAATTAACATGATACCACACAAACTCAACTAAAAAATGAAAATAATTCATTAATTAGATGTGATGGAATAATAGTCCATGCATAAAATTAAGCACTAAAAATCATGTAATCTTAAACAAACATTTTTATACAGTTGATAGTCCAGCCTTACGACCACATGGTATAGGCTGAATTGCAAGAAGCTGACCTATCCGTATAAACTATGCTCATGTCTTGGTCCCTTATATTGCACTACCCTAGTGATATGATCTATCCTTCCCTAGAGAACCATGTCCCCACCCCTGTCGGTACATCTAGTAGAACTCAAATTGTCAGACTTATACAAGTTCACAAATCCCCTACCAGTGCGCTACATCTACCTAGGTTATCAATCACTACCTATCTCTCAATAATTCATTCCAAACCTATATAGGATTCCCATCCTCCCAAAATCTATAAACTCCATTTCTGGTCAATGTAACTGACCTCTCATGTGGATACATTTTCCACATTGATAAATAATCACCTTTTCACTCCCCTAAGAGGCTGATATTCTCACTTGGATACTATAATCACCACCACCTTAGAAAAATCTCTCATAAGGTCACTTTTTACCATCTGTAGACACACCAAAAAATCACTAAACTAATCCCTCACATCCACCACTATAATCCTCCTTCATGTTCCCCTTAAAAATGATATAGTTACTCTCCACATTTGAAAAAAAAATTAGATAGAAAATATTATCCCAAGTATAAATCTTGCACCTAAGCCCATCTAGAAAATGTTTCTTCACCACCTACTTTTATAATAACAAGGCAAGAAAAAAAGTGTTTCAAGTTATTGAAGAAATAAAAATATTCCATCACCGACATATTTCCCTAATTAAACCTTATAAACTCTACATCTCTCTCTTATATCAATGTTTTAGGGTAAATGTTTTCCAAGAACCTCTCCTTGAAATAGTTTAATGTATTTATCTCTAAGTACTAATCCTAGACCTAAATATTCCACCTGATCTTCATTTTAAACCATAAAATATAATATCCTAACTTGAAAATATTTTCTATATGAGTCTACAAGTGAAATATAATACTCTAGATAGATTCGATCTAGAACTACGCTGCCGTAGGTCCACACTCTTCAGAAAACAATAGTGTGTTGCAGCTAAAACTCTATTGTAAGATAAAACATACTCAACATAGCCCGCCCTGGGACTCTCTCCATAAATAGCATAAAACAAGAGAATTTATCATGTATCTTCTCCTTTTTTCTATGACCAAGAACCAATAGAGGATTTTGTCCCACTACTGGAGTATCATTCTCAGTGATGTCCTATTTTTTCCCAAGTAGTAAGCATCGTCATCGTGGAATCTCTCAATAATGAAAAAAACATGTTTCAAAAACCATAACATATATTTTTTTACAATTTATGTTAAGTAAGTCTCACAACAAGACATATTTAGAACACTCTACATACACTATTCTTACAGGTAAAGCTTTAACCCCATCACAACCCTCAACCATCCCTATCTTGGGCTAACATGGGGTAAACTAAAATAAAATAATAACAACCATTAAAATAGATACCACATTAACATTTACACTTTCAAATACTCAAATATGTCCAATTAAGGCACCATTTTATCTATTTTCATTACTTAATCATAATTTAAACCAATTTTAACACATTTTCAAGAACTAATTTTTTAACACAAAAATAGATTCTAGAGGCATTTTCAATTCCCATAACCCATCCATAACTATCATTCCATGTCTGCCTAATAAGTCACATGCCATATAATTTCTTGAGTTCCTAGAATAAAACATGTATATACAAACCTCAGGAAATATCATCCCACAAGTAAAATATCAAGAAATAATAACATCACACATCATTTTTATCACCCAATGGCGAAATAACATCAAATGGTAATAGTGAACATCAAGAAAAACAATCCCACCCTATGTATGTGGGATTCCCATGCACATGGGGTAGTTACACCCATGAAAAAGATCATTTACAAGGTAAAAACATCCTAGTATCCAATCTAACATTACAAAATAATAAAGAATAAAAAAATTAAAGGATTTGATACCACTTTGTTACGTCCCAACCTCGATGTGGCTATTACTGGTGACCTGATCCAGATTACCACATGAAATCAAGCACACCTCCCCGTATTAAAGAGGATGGAAACTAGTATAGGGAGTCTAATAGGAATGTTTGGGAGACTATACCCTCTTAATGAGAGTAAACCATTAGTAAAAAGTAAATATAATCATTTACATGTAACAATAATAAATACTAATACATCACTTACCCCATTCCCAAACTGAGGAAGTAAAAAAAACTACTATAGTAAAGTATGACATGTCGTGGTAGTCTAAGATGAAAAAATAGATAAAATAAGACACTAAAGACAATCCATGATATGAGTCTGGACATATTTTATAGTCCTATAATCCATGACCCATCCTAAATCACATATCATCCATCTAGTAATGGTCGCTTGATCTTATCTTGACAAGAATACACAAAGTCTTATCAGGCACCCAACGTCAGCCCGGGCATGGTGTGAGTATAACTTAGTAGTCCACAAAAAATGACGTCAAAAGAAATATCCCTAATAATAACTATAGAAATATATGCAGAGGTACTAGTAAATAATGAAAAAATATGGAAAATGTAAATTGGTTCCACAATTTATCAGTTAACTATTAACCATATTTCTCTCTTAGTTTTATCATAGCATCCACTCCCATAAAAAACTACTTTGGCCAAACCGAAATTCTGTGCCAATAATATAATGGGGGTTTAAATTTCTCTTTAACAACAAGGGTCATTCATTAATCATTTCCAATTAATATGATGAGGTTCACCAACCTGTTACTGAGAGAACAAAAATAGGAATTAGTGAATGAATCGTTATTCAAACACCATAACCAGGCATAAGGAACACAATTTACATCATATCACGTCTAGGATGTCGAACGTCATGTGTAGTCATCCTATGAAGAGGAAAGGGAAAAAATCTATAAATATTATTTCCTATGGGTGGGAGTAATTATGTCCCCCATCACTAACCATTCCATCAAAACACATTCCACATGGTTCAACACACATGGAATTTTAAACACATTCCAAAATCAAGGGTGAACCTCTTTCATTTCACCACTATTCCCATGGTTCACCACATTCATTACATTTAAATCAATTTCATAACTAACCCATTTTACTATTCATTCATAACCCCAATCATTAAACATACTTTAAACCCATTTTAAGACATGGAAATTCAACCTTTTCCATTTATAACTTTTCTACATAGTTGTCTCACAACCAATTAACTTTAAAAGTTAATCCAAACAACCCTTTATTCCAATTTTACATGATAAAAACAATTAAAATTGGTTTAATCTCATAAATCCTTCAATTATCATTTAATAAATCATTTCTTATTTTGTGGGAGTGAATGACTGCATGGTTATCCTTAGTCCCGATCCACTTTTCATCAACAAATAAAACGAAGTATGTGGAAGGTCCAACACATCATTTAGACACCCAATTTTTCATTTAATACCTAATATTAAAATATAAACATAAAATTAAAAAATCATAAAAATATACACATGAATAGATACAAATAATATAATATAAAACTTTTAAAACACCTACCTCATGTTAATATATGAACACTCACTCAAACAAAACATTTGATTCAAGCCCACATAATGCTGCATTACAAAACATTAAATTTGATAGAAAAACAAGGATTTTGGGATAACAAATGAGAGAAAATATCCCACCATATTTCATCCAAAAAAATAAAATAAGAGTGATGGAATCACCTAAATATTTGATTCGTAACCAAAAATGATTCGAATAACCAAGGACTGAAGGATAATGACACTTGAAAGAGGAAAGAGAGAGAATTTATTAACCCTTGCTACTAGAGTTTGAAATGAATGAAACATTTAGTGAGATTCATTTAAACCTAAGGGGGAAAAATTGGAATTTAAAAAATTATAAATTGGAACATGGTTTATTGTCATGTCATGCAATCCATGTGTCAACCATGCAGAACCCTCTATATACAAGGGGTCTAGGCTATATGGTCTCTAAGAGGCAGCCAAGCAATGATGAAAGCTATATGGTGATCATGCACTTACCTCTGTCCAAGGGAGGCATGGACGCATAATTGTGTGGAGAGACTCATATGGTTGTCACCCCATACAAGGAATGTGCCTTCATTTTTTTATGAGACACCACACCCCACACAATTATAGTGCACAATTAGTACTAACCGACCGTGATCCAACTATACAACATGCACTGGATGACCTTTACCCCCTCTTTTGTGTCCCACACACCTTGGAAACCCCAAGGCCGCTCAAAATATCAATATTCATTTAATTAACCTTTCAAAATACAATTAAAAACAATATAAAAAGAAAATGTATCTCAAATGAAGGTTATGATCTTACATACACACTATTTTATTATCACATTTGAGTTTTTATTTACCTACTGATAACATGTAGCCATGTTTTTCAATTTTATATATGTATTCATATGATTATATTTGATTATTATTTCTTATGGTGTTATTTATATCCATCTATAACATAAATGGTATAATTTCCCCACTTTACACATAGAAACACATCATTGGTCAACGACCTCTAGCATATAGGGAGACATTCCAGAGGTATCTGGAACCCATTTTTACATTGGTGGAGGTCAAAGATACTTGAGCTCCAATGTTTATATAGGATCAAATGTGAATTTTCATGTTAATGAAATAAATGAGAGAAAAACCAATATATTTGGAATAAATATTTGTGGAGATATGTTTAATTTGTGTCTTTGAATGACTCAAAACACTTATATAGGTAAATATTATAAAAAACTATCACATAGAAATATAATAAGGGGTATTTATCATGTTTTTATGGTAAAATTCTTATTAATAATTTGTTTAATTTTATTTAGATGAATGAGTTTTATTATAATTTTTTAATTTGATTAATCATTTATATTTTATTATATGTATGAATATATCTCTTATGATTTGATTATAATTAAACATCACCAGTTAGAACTTAGTTAATGTTACTAGATGACAGTTAATAGTATTCTTAAGTACATAAGAAAGGACAAAATGTATATTTAGTTTTAGTAGTGGGAAGATCTCTTTCTAAGAGTTTATATTGACTCTAGTTTCCAAACTGGAAAAGATGATTCTAAATCCCAATATGGATTTTTTATTCTACATTAATAGTATATCAATTAGATTTTAATATTTTAAGTCTCCTACTATGGCTAATTATATAATGGAATCTAGGTATATCGTTATATTATTTACTATGAAGTAAAATATTCAAATCTAGAAATTTATTACTCAACTATGGGTATTTTCAAACCTAGAAAAGCCTATATAACTCTTTTGTGAAAAACTCAAGCTATCACTAAGTTTAAAGAAAAAAATATCATAATAATACCAAGTAAAATATTTTTAAATTACCATATAATTGAAGAACCATATTTTGAGGGTTGATGTGTGGATTTATTGAGTGGATATATAATTAATAAATTAAAAATTTTATCAATCCTATTATTTTATTTAAAAAATTACGGTAATTTAAATTCCTTGGGTATTATATATAACGATGACTAAATTTAATATATTTATATTTTTTTGGATCCAAAATATCATTCATTTTATATGAATATTGAGATTATATAATGTATTATTATTTTACTATTATTGGATATTTATTACATGAGGGTTGAATGAAAAATAACCCTTTACAATATGTTAATGAGTTTTCCATAATTGGTGATCATCATGGAAAGTTATGAGTGTGTTATTATCAATACATGTAATAAATAATATAGAGGTAAAAATATTTAAACAAAAGACACAGTCATAAATTTTAGTATAGAATAATTTAATTTGAGTATACTATATAGAATTTTATACAGACAAACAGATATATATATATATATATATATATATATATATTATCAACACACTTAGGGTGTGTTCTTTATACTAATCCTTAATACCCAATGTTTTCATTATAATCTATATG
Source organism: Viscum album (assembly GCA_963277665.1). Lineage (NCBI taxonomy): Eukaryota > Viridiplantae > Streptophyta > Magnoliopsida > Santalales > Viscaceae > Viscum > Viscum album. The sequence goes on along the minus strand of OY728133.1, from coordinate 182,147,897 downwards.
TGGGCATTAATACATTGATAACAATCATATAACAGTATTGAATATTTATATGATCTATGGTGATTGGTTATATTAATAATGTATTCATTTAATCTTTTCAGTTTAATTTAAATAACGTAGTGAAAATGAGTAATCATATATAATATTGAAATTTGTTATTCCTTATGGAAATACAAGATGTATTTGATAAATGGATTTTCTGAAAATACATGTGAGGTATGACGAAATATCTAGAGAGCATTATCATGTGGTGGCATACATATTTTATACTGATTAAACCCAATCCATTTGTATGTTATGTAAAAATGAAAATTTTATAGATTCCTATCTTTTATCATCATTACGAATCAACAATTCATAATAATTTTCAACACTAAAAAGTCCCCTAGAGTCACACAAAAGTCTATGTGAGTGAGGATTTAACTTTGGTATAAAATTTTCCTATAAAATATGGTATATTTTTATATAATATTTTTACCAAAATAATTTGGATATATATTAATAAATTATTATGAAATTTTTATAAATTCGATGAATATTTAGTGAAATTGAGATATTATATGATGCATGACCCAATTATATTATATTAAAGACCATGATATATATAATTTCATAACATTAAATATTATTATATATACAATATATGAAATTTTTAGTAACTATAATATCATTAGACGATGTTGTTAATGAAGTTAAAATATGTTTAACTATTTGTTGAATCATTCAACATATTTAATATGTAATGGTTTAAATAAATTATGTTATAACATATGTATTAAATGACGAAAAAAATAATTATAATTATGAAGATCTTAGGATCTAATATATTTGTTCATTCAATAGGGGATGGTTATATAAAGAACTCACATCCTTGAAGCAACATGAATGTTTGTAACGCTTAATATCTAAATATATACCTTTTTCTTTCCATTATAATGTGAGATGTTAATACAAATTAGAAGATAAAAATATTCTGCTAATGTTTTTTTGATTATATACCTGATTTATCAACTTACAAGACAATAACCTATTGATTATTTTATGATAAACGATGAAATCACTATTTTTTGATCAAATAAGTAATGAAGTATGTTATTAATACTATCTCCCCCTATATACATCTTTATATATATATATATATATATAAATTCTCATATAATTATTAAGGATGATCACTGAATATTGTGTTTTAATTTTTCTAACTTTAGTGTTATTTGATGTCAATAAACCCATCATATTTGTGGTAAGGAAAATAGTTTAAATATTAACTATAATATAAATTATCTTTTCATTCACTTATAACATAATTTCATCATATTTATTCTTAAATACATCAAATTTTATTTCATATGTTCTCAATCAAGGTTTCATAATATTTAATTAATTTTTTAAGAATTAAAAATAGTTTCCCAAATAAATATATAGTTCTTCATTAGTTCAATAAATATTATATTGTTTTATTTTAATTACTATAAATTGATAAATATTATTTAAAAGATTTTAAATCCTCTATTTATGAAAAATATTTGTTAAGTATTGAGAAATATGTGCAAAGTATAAATGTGTCAATGATAAATATGTCTCAATGAATAAATCATTTTTGGAGGTGGAGTTCTTATGAAAACAATCATCATAGTGTCATGTTATGAAGATGAACATTTAAGGATAATTGATTATATTGAAACTATTATGAGTAGTAATTTTTTTAAAGGGAACATAAATGTTTTTGAAGATGATTAGAGATTCCAAAAATTTGAAGAGGTAATTATGTATCTTTATGGTTGAATCTAATACTCGATAGAGGAGACCATATTTTAAAATTATATCATAAAAGTCACTAGGTTCCAATTAGGATCCATATAGTATTTGGTAAGGGAGATAAAAAACCAATTAACTATATCTGTTAACATTATGGGTCATGTGAGAGGATATTGTGTTGTACTCAAACCATTTATCATACTCATTAATTGATTTCGAGTTCTATACACATCATTCATGACTCTATATATGCTAGATGTTATATAATAATAGATAAGGTTGGTAAATACTTGTGGGGTGACTATACCCTTAATATCACCATAATAAATAATTGATAAATTATGAAAACACTATGACTAAATATATATCATAGTGTAACAATATAGAGTTATAGTGAAAAGATAATTTAAAATTAAAATACAACCCATGATATAACCTATAAACCCACATGGTGTAACATAATCACACATCAATGAAAGATTCTCCAATGAGATGTTCATATAAAATACATAAATAAATTAAAAAATTAAAATATTAAGTATACCGAACAACTTTTTCATACCTTACCTTAGACATGAATCCAAATCCTCCCTGAGTTTTTAAAGCATTTACCCTTATACTATGTCCATCAAGCAGACCAGGATGCCAAATATTGATCTACATGTCCATTATGGGGGATGTATAGGGTATGAGAATACAAATCAATACCCCACTACCAAAATTTTCATTAATATATACCATACATATATTAATTTAGGGATAAAATTAAATGAAATTTCTAAATTTCACATTATTTACATGTTTCATAAAATTGGGTGCCAATGAAGCCACCTTATAGGTAAAACTTTACCTACTTCAACCAATGTTAGTGTAGATATTGAAAATGTCACATAAGAGGTGGGTGAAAGTCCCATATTTCAATATGCATCAACAAAATCTCTAGAAAGTAGTTTGGTCTCCACTAACCCTTCCCGACTTAACCAGTATCAGAAAAATTAGTTAGACTTCACAAACCTATCCATTCTTTATAAGGCCCCAGCCTTAAACCTTACTTAATCTTGAGTTATTACAAGATTACACATTGAGGATCTTTTCAGGATTAGAGTTTTAGAGAATTAGATCATGAAACTTGCATTACATTCCACATTTAAACAAAGTGGTTACATAAAAGAAAATATTCATTCATCCCATCAATGGAAACCTATTTAAAATAAAACACAGATTCTTTCTTGACACATCCTTGACACTATCATCACATCATGTACCTTTCCCTTGACCTGTGAAAAACATTTCAAAAACTTGGGATGAGCATAAAAAGATCAGTAAGGGTTATAAAAATATGGAAAGGAAACATGAGTTCATATATACATAAGAATGAAATCATACTTTACCCATAAAACTTTGGCACTTTAACATACCTCATCAAATCATGAATAAATCATAGAAATCATAAGACATAAAGGTAACTTGAGTCATTCATAACATTCTTACGTAGGGAGTAACCCTCTTGGTTACGTTTGGAATACCCATCACAGTATATTCCCTAAATCTCTTCGGAGAAACCTTATCGTTTCACTCCTTCGCGTTACCCAATGCATTGGAGAGCTATATCGGGATCACCCGCCCTTAGTTTATCACGGAACCACCCGTTTTCATAACAATTCCCAAGAACCATAACATAAATGTATCACATAAAACATGCATAAAGGAAATATAACATTTCCACATTTCAATCACAATATAACATTTTAGGATATTGAAATAATGAATGCATAAAAAACCATTTTCAAAACCATTTAAAACATTTAAAAGAGATTTTTGAATCAAAGTGTCCCATACCACCTTGAAGCTTAAAATTTTAAACCATTAATATCCATATAAATAAATCCTTAAAACCATTTTGAAAACATGGATATTAATAAGAACAAATAAATAAAACATTTAAAACGATTTTTTGGTTAAAGGGGTTTTACCAAAATTAGTGACACTTGAATACAATAATTGAAGAATAACATTTAGTCAGACCTTTATAATATCATGAGAATAAATGGATTCATGATATAATACTCTAAAGGATAGTATATACACCATATAAGAGTGAATTGGTGCATAACAACAATGAACCCTCAATAGAAATGTCAAATGTGATGAAATCCCTTATAAAGAAGGTATCCTTAAATTAAGGACAAATCAATCTCAAAAATATGTGTGACAAATATAAATACACCCAATATAAGTGGATATTAAGTGTAAAACAAGAAAAGGTCATTCACACATATTCAATGGATGACATATTCAATGATTACATGTTGAACCCAATGAAATCGAAATTGGATTAAAAAGTTCCCTTGACAGCCTAACGGCATCAAATCAAAATGAGTTGATGAGAGATAAAAAGTGTATCTCATCACTAGGACATAAAATTTACATCAATAAGGATATATGAGAACATATCCCAACATAACAATATGTAAATTAAAAGACCCAACAAAGAAGTCTTTTAAGAAGAGGAGGGTGAAAGGTTCCCTTACCGACTTGGGTATCTTTCAAAACATACACCCCTTGAAAGAAGGACAATAAATCATTCATGTAAATACTCATAACGGAAAGTATATTACACAAAGTGTAGAATAATGGCAGTACATACACCACTCAAAGAAATTGTGGCAAATGTAGCATAAATCTCATGGGAATAAATGTGAGATGAAAAATCCCTTACGAAAACTCGGCATCCTAACGGCGCCACATAGAACATCCAAAAATGGATTGATGAGATCAAATAGGGTATCTAATCACATTACAAAAAAATGTACAGAAAGAGGAATATGAAAGAACATCCCCCATCATAACAAATAGGATCTTAAAAGAAGTGACATAAAGGGGAGTACTTAAAGAGAAAGAGAGAGGTTAGATCTCTTACGAAAATTCGGCAGCCTATCGGCGCCACTTAAAACTTCCAAAATAGATTGATGAGAGAGAATAGGGTCTCTCATCACATTAACATAATAATTACAGTAAATTTAATATAAAATATCATACCAATAACAAGAAATATGAGCTTTAAAAGGAAGGACATAAAAGTGTGTACTTAAAAAGAAAGAGAGGAGTAGGATCCCTTACCTCGGGTCCGACTTGACTCGATCGTTCTTTAACGTCCTGAATAATAAACTTGAGTTAATTTCCACTTTATTAAGAACCTTTTTCTAGTTCATTATTCCTATTAGATCACTTATTTCCATGTTATAAACATTATGTAAACATTTAAGTTAATAATGTTTGTTTTTTCGATATTTGGTTCTTAAGTCGAAAGTGGACTTCTTACGATTACATGTTGTTCGTGTGGTCAAATTTTTATTATATCCAGAATTATATTCATGATTTGGATATCATATATGTCATATATATCCAGTACATGCATGCATTTATAACATTACATAATCATTTATAGGTAAGAAATGAAATGCACCGTTCATGGAGACGGTAAGCTGTACGTACGCATGAGCGCTACTTTCATTTCTATTTAATATTTTATAGAATGGAATAATAATGGTATAAAGGTATATTATAATTACAGTATAATATCATATATAATATCATAGTTCCATCCTTTATACGTCCCACATATGGTATTTAACGAATCAAATCACTTTGAGGGGGCGGTAGTCCGCACTTCCTTAAATGAAGATATCGCGTTTACCCATAATGGAAACCATAAAGGTATGCCCAAAATGAAAAAAAACAGAAGCTTAAGGAAAACATAAACATATTATATGTCATAAATAAAAATAGTGACATCATATTGGCCACCTTTGAAGGTGTTAAATGAGTATTGAACAATCATCGTTTCGGGAGGCAGAATTTCGCCATCCACGGAAACCGTATGTTCTTTAACCATTTTATGTAGTTGTGTGAGAGTGTAGGTCGAATAAATCTTATAACAAAATCCTAGTATATTTAAGATACTTTTGTTGTTACAAAATAAGTAAATAAAAAGAGTTTAGGGGGTTGGAGAAGCAAAATAAAACAAATGAACATGAGAGAATGAATTACCTTTAAAAGTGTATCTCCTTTTGATTTGAGCCTAAAGGCTTCCTTTTAAAGGATTCTTCCCAAAGGGAATCCTCTAGGATGAGGAGAGGTATGTGGAGAGAGTAAATGGGCAGGGTTTGGCCGAGCCAAAGGCTTGAGGAGTGTGTGAAATGAGGTAGAGGTGGGGGCCTTTTATAAGAGGAGAGGAGGGGCACTTTTGGAATGTAAAGAAATATTACTTTATTTGAAAATGTATTTCGGTTTTAAAAGGTCCCATATTGATATAACTAGTGGATAAGGTGATAAGGGTTCTAAATCCACCCATCCAATAAGTTTTGGACATGTGTAGTTCATAGATTTTACATTATCATTCCATTTTATTTAAATCTTCAAATAATGATGTCATCGCTACATCATTATTATGTCATAAATAATTTAATTTATTTAATGTCTAAAAATTATAAAAAAATTACTATGATGTAGGAAATCGTTTTAGCATTCTAATTACTATTTATAATCAAAAATCTGATCATTATAACCCCATGTAAATTTTTTTTTCGTAAAACATATGATGTTTGTGTCATTTTGACTTTTACATTAAATAAAAAGTTATTTATGTCATTTCCCAACCAAAGTGTCTCTATGGGGTCCCCAAGTTGACCCCTGGCTTGTCTTGGTCGGCCATGACACAACCAATGAGGGTAGGACATGTGTCAAGCTCATCTTATTTTATTAAAGCATTATTTTTTCTCTTAAACAACACTAATTACCACTAATCGCGATTAAAAACTTAATAAGTTACTATTCACCAAAAAATTATTTTTATCCCATTGAACCACATTTTACTTCTTAATGACAACCATGTATGTCGGATTTTTGAAATTCAAAACACAAAGATGGCAAAATTTCATTTAAACGGAAAAATCAGTTTTTATAAGTACCACTTAGTGGTTTCACTATTCATCAAAAATTGAAGTTTTTCAGAAAAATCCCAAAAATTCACCCTGAGATATATTTGATATTCCGAATTCGAAAATGAAGTCTATTTTACAAAATTCAAAACATATAAGTCAAATTAATTAATTTAATAATTAATTCCTGCTGTCAGAGTAAATAGCGTGTTTTTATGAAAGAATAAGTATCAAAAGATTGACACTAGTTTAAGTCCGATTTCAAAGTGAAATAAATTCCAACATCCACTATTGGATTTAATGGTAAAAATATTTTCTAATTTAACTTTCAAAACAATTCAAATGATAATCTAATCATATAAATAAATTAGATTAAAAAGAGATTTTGAATTAAAATACAACATTTTACACTATTCATTAAAAAATGAACTTTATCAGAAAAATACCAAAAATTTACACAAAGTAAAATTTGATGTCCCGATTCTAAAGAAGATTTTTATTTGGTCCAAAAGAATGTATAAGAGTGATCAAAACTATATTTAATGACAGTTCTCCATCAGAAGGCGATAAGTGAACCTTTAGTGAAAATTAGGTTATAAAAGCCTAAAATTGAATTCTTTCCATATTTTAAGCCTTTGGATAGATGTAAAAACATTTAAAAAAACATATATATTCATATTTTAGTTATTACTATCCATTCCCGCCAATACAACGGCTACATGTTAACTGCCATTTAAAATAATATTATTTTATTATTAGAGTGCAACGTAAGATTCCCAAGAAACTCGTTGTTGCGTGTTGGGTACGCCATCGAGCATAACATCCCCATTAAAGTCATATTAATATTTTATTCAAAAATATGGATAAATATGAAAATGTCATATTCTTTATTTACCTGGGGTGTTACATCCTTCCCCCCTTTTCGGAATTGCGTCCTCGCAATTTTTAAAATTGTGCTTGGAAACATCCTTGAAAGTCCCACATCGGAGAAGAGTCGGTAAAACAATCACTTTAAAATAAAGAAATATAAGTACAAAGGTCACCCGAGTTAACCCATACTAGGATTCCAAGTATGAAAATATAGACATGGAGGAAAAAACAAAGGGTCATGTTCTGATGGAGAGTGATAGAAAACATGTTTAGGAGAAAGTTAACCACGAGAAAATCACAAACTTGTGATGGGTTAAACGGTATATGATTCCCCAGTAGGAAAAGTTAATAGACAACATTTTTGTTTTAAGTTACTTTTTATTGAGGAATTTATTCATAAGGAATCATAATCACTTATCATGTTGACTTTCAACTTTTATTAGATTCCTTACACAAAATCATATTTTCTCCAAAAGACGAGTATTTAAGAAGACTTGTTCGCATTAAGAGTACTATAATAAACTTCTAGAGAATCACCTAATCCACAAAAGAGAACTATATACTTCCCATGTCTCTAGACTTTAACCAAAACCAAAACCAAAAAAAGGCTAGTACAAGATCAGATAATCTAGAAAAGGATAACCATTTATAAAAAGAAAATCTATGATTAATCTCCAAAATTTGTCCAACAAAACCCAAAGATCAATGAGGACCATTAGATAAACAATTTGTCCATAAAATTATTCAAAGTAAAACAATCTAAGATTGAAACCCAAATATTTGAAGGATTTAGTCACATAGTCTTCCAAGTTAAATCGTAACATTTATCTCCAAACAAAATCAGTTGCTCTTAAAGTCTCGCATTGAAAAGTAATTAACCTAATCACATATCCTCCATGATAGGTTAATCATTTTCATTGATAACCCAAAATCAACTTAGTCTTAATTCATAAAATCATATAACTAAAAAGAATCAGTCAAACTAACCAGGGACTTCACGTAGTCCAGTGGTAGGCGATAAATACCAGTTGCACTTTGGTTGTGGGTTCGATTCCCCCAGCATTGTCCGACGCGACGGGTTGTCACACGGTCTGCGTGTTGTCCTTTTTCCAAAACTATATAATTCTCAAATCATTACCCAAAAAGGGATAAAATCATCAAAAATAACCATAACATAATTTAACCTCAATTTTATCTCATGCCTTTCACTTCAATCATAACATATAGTAACCCATAATTACCTCAAAAGTAAGGATCATATAAACCCAAATAGTTCTTTATAACTATGTCCACAAAAGAAAAGATAACTATTAATTGAATAAAATTTTCCTATATTAAACATCAGGGTTACACATAATATAAAAAGTCTTCTAATGTAACCCCATCATCAAAAGAGACTTAATACTCTTAAGAATTTCACCCTAACTCTTGAAGCCCTTATATGTTGACATCTTACTCATTCAACATTCTTCATGATCCATTATCCATTCCTTTCCAACTTATTCCGAAATACCCATTTCCTACAAACAAAATCATGAATCATATCCTAAGATTCCAAAATAAGAAAAAAATAGTCATGAAATAGTACATACCTTTGATTGGTCATTGTTAGTTTCTTCATCCTCAATCGGAATGGCATTAGGTATTGGTAAACGAATATTGGTATGCTCTTGGTGACCCCATTCACGAAACTTCTTCGTAGGAAATGTGTTTGCATAATGACCATGCACACCACATTTAAAACATTCAATTTATCCCTCAGAAAGAACTTATTTCCCTTTCCTCGAGTCAAGTGGATGTTTCCTTTTTCCATGGAAGGTTTTTGCTTTATGACCTTCATTTCCAAATCTATAGCATATTTCTGTCCCTTTGAAACATTTTCCTAGGTGTTTCTTTCCACATCTTTGACAGATAGGTTTTTGAACACACTTACCTTTATGATTATTACCTGTACTTCCGTTGGGATTTGTTTCTTTCATATATGATGCCTTAGAGAAATCTCCAAGGTTTAGGTGGTCAATCATGACTCCAGATAGTTGGTTGAGGATAATCAAAAGAGTTCTCATTGCAGCTCCCATATCATTCAGTTGCGTGCTCAAAAAACTGTCACAGTTTCCTTCACATCCACTGTTACTTTGGTGCCTGCTAGATCCATCCATTTACTAAAACCAAAAAGGTCAGTGTGAGTATATCAACAAAACCATCATGTACTAATGAGTATGATAAACACTAAGATATACTTACTCATTCAATTTATCTAAAACTGGGACTCTTTCTGAAATCCTAACTATTATGGTAATGTAACTTATTCTTAAGGAATACCCTAACCTCTAAAGTTATCTAAACCGACCTCTGATACCAACTATAAGGCCCCAGCCTTAAACCTTACTTAATCTTGAGTTATTACAAGATTACACATTGAGGATCTTCTCAGGATTAGAGTTTTAGAGAATTAGATCATGAAACTTACATTACATTCCACATTTAAACAAAGTGGTTACATAAAAGACAATATTAATTCATCCCATCAACGGAAACCTATTTAAAATAAAACACGGATTCTTTCTTGACACATCCTTGACACTATCATCACATCATGTACCTTTCCCTTGACCTGTGAAAAACATTTCAAAAACTTGGGATGAGCATAAAAAGCTCAGTAAGGGTTATAAAAATATGGAAAGGAAACATGAGTTCATATATACATAAGAATGAAATCATACTTTACCCATAAAACTTTGGCACTTTAACATACCTCATCAAATCATGAATAAATCATAGAAATCATAAGACATAAAGGTAACTTGAGGCATTCATAACATTCTTACGTAGGGAGTAACCCTCTTGGTTATGTTTGGAATACCCATCACAGTATATTCCCTAAATCTCTTTGGAGAAACCTTATCGTTTCACTCCTTCACATTACCCAATGCATTGGAGAGCTATATTGGGCTCACCCGCCCTTAGTTTATCACGGAACCACCCATTTTCATAACAATTCCCAAGAACCATAACATAAATGTATCACATAAAACATGCATAAAGGAAATATAACATTTCCACATTTCAATCACAATATAACATTTTAGGATATTTAAATAATGAATGCATAAAAAACCATTTTCAAAACCATTTAAAACATTTAAAAGAGATTTTTGAATCAAAGTGTCCCATACCACCTTGAAGCTTAAAATTTTAAACCATTAATATCCATATAAATAAATCCTTAAAACCATTTTGAAAACACGGATATTAATAAGAACAAATAAATAAAACATTTAAAACAATTTTTTGGTTAAAGTGGTTTTACCAAAATTAGTGACACTTGAATACAATAATTGAGGAATAACATTTAGTCAGAACTTTATAATATCATGAGAATAAATGGATTCATGATATAATACTCTAAAGGACATTATATACACCATATAAGAGTGAATTTTTGCATAACAACAATGAACCCTCAATAGAAATGTCAAATGTGATGAAATCCCTTATAAAGAAGGTATCCTTAAATTAAGGACAAATCAATCTCAAAAATATGTGTGACAAATAAAAATACACCCAATATAAGTGGATATTAAGTGTAAAACAAGAAAAGGTCATTCACACATATTCAATGGATGACATATTCAATGGATGACATATTCAATGACTACATGTTGAACCCAATGAAATCGAAATTGGATTAAAAAGTTCCCATGACAGCCTAACGACATCAAATCAAAATGAGTTGATGAGAGATAAAAAAGTGTATCTCATCACTTGGACATAAAATTTACATCAATAAGGATATATGAGAACATATCCCAACATAACAATATGTAAATTAAAAGAGCCAACAATGAAGTCTTTTAAGAAGAGGAGGGTGAAAGGTTCCTTTACCGACTTGGGTATCTTTCAAAACATACACCCCTTGAAAGAAGGAAAATAAATCATTGATGTAAATACTCATAACAGAAAGTATATTACACAAAGTGTAGAATAATGTCAGTACATACACCACTCAAAGAAATTGTGGCAAATGTAGCATAAATCTCATGGGAATAAATGTGAGATGAAAAATCCCTTATGAAAACTCGGCATCCTAACGGCGCCACATAGAACATCCAAAAATGGATTGATGAGATCAAATAGGGTATCTCATCACATTAAAAAAAAATGTACAGAAAGAGGAATATGAAAGAACATCCCCCATCATAACAAATAGGATCTTAAAAGAAGTGACATAAAGGGGAGTACTTAAAGAGAAAGAGAGAGGTTAGATCTCTTACGAAAATTCGGCAGCCTATCGGCGCCACTTAAAACTTCCAAAATAGATTGATGAGAGAGAATAGGGTCTATCATCACATGAACATAATAATTACAGTAAATTTAATATAAAATATCATACCAATAACAAGAAATATGAGCTTTAAAAGGAACGACATAAAAGTGTGTACTTAAAAAGAAAGAGAGGAGTAGGATCCCTTACCTCGGGTCCGACTTGACTCGATCGTTCTTTAACGTCCTGAATAATAAACTTGAGTTAATTTCCACTTTATTAAGAACCTTTTTCTAGTTCATTATTCCTATTATATCACTTATTTCCATGTTATAAACATTATGTAAACATTTAAGTTAATAATGTTTGTTTTGTCGATATTTGGTTCTTAAGTCGAAAGTGGACTTCTTACAATTACATGTTGTTCGTGTGGTCAAATTTTTATTATATCCAGAATTATATTCATGATTTGGATATCATATATGTCATATATATCCAGTAAATTCATGCATTTATAACATTACATAATCATTTAGAGGTAAGAAATGAAATGCACCGTTCATGGAGACGGTAAGCCGTACGTACGCATGAACGCTACTTTCATTTCTATTTCATATTTTATAGAATGGAATAATAATGATATAAAGGTATATTATAATTACAGTATAATATCATATATAATATCATAGTTCCATCCTTTATACGTCCCACATATGGTATTTAACGAATCAAATCACTTTGAGGGGGCGGTAGTCCGCACTTCCTTAAATGAAGATATTGCGTTTACCCATAATGGAAACCATAAAGGTATGCCCAAAATGAAAAAAAACAGAAGCTTAAGGAGAACATAAACATATTATATATCATATATAAAAATAGTGACATCATATTGGCCACCTTTGAAGGTGTTAAATGAGTATTGAACAATCATCGTTTCGGGAGGCAGAATTTCGCCATCCACAGAAACCGTATGTTCTTTAACCATTTGATGTAGTTGTGTGAAAGTGTAGCTCCAATAAATCTTATAGAAACATCCTAGTATATTTAATATACTGTTGTTGTTACAAAAGAAGTAAATAAAAATAGTTTAGGGGGTTGGAGAAGCAAAATAAAACAAATGAACATGAGAGAATGAATTACCTTTAAAAGTGTGTCTCCTTTTGATTTGAGCCTAAAGGCTTCCTTTGAAAGGATTCTGCCCAAAGGGAATCCTCTAGGATGAGGAGAGGTATGTGGAGAGAGTAAATGGGCAGGTTTTGGTCGAGCCAAAGGCTTGAGGAGTGTGTGAAATGAGGTAGAGGTGGGGGGCTTTTATAAGAGGAGAGGAGGGGCACTTTTGGAATGTAAAGAAATATTACTTTATTTGAAAATGTATTTCGGTTTTAAAAGGTCCCATATTGATATAATTCGTGGATAGGGTGATAAGGGTTCGAAATCCACCCATCCAATAAGTTTTGGACTTGTGTAGTTAATAGATTTTACATTATCTTTCCATTTTATTTAAATCATCAAATAATGATGTCATCGCTACATCATTATTATGTCATAAATAATTTAATTTATTTAATGTCTAAAAATTATAAAAAAATTACTATGATGTCGGAAATCGTTTTAGCATTCCAATGATTATTTATAATAAAAAATATGATCATTATAACCCCATGTAAAAATTGTTTTCGTAAAACATATGATGTTTGTGTCATTTTGACTTTTACATTAAATAAAAAGTTATTTATGTCATTTCCCAACCAAAGTGTCTCCATGGGGTACCCAAGTTGACTAGTGGCTTGTCTTGGTCGGAAATGACACAACTAATGAGGGTAGGACATGTTTCAAGCTCATATTATTTTATTAAAGCATTATTTTTTCTCTTAAACTACACTAATTACCACTAATCGCGATTAAAAACTTAATAAGTTACTATTCACCAAAAAAATTATTTTTATCCCATTGAACCACATTTTACTTCTTAATGACAACCATGTATGTCGGATTTTTGAAATTAAAAACACAAAGATTGCAAAATTTCATTTAAACGGAAAAATCAGTTTTTATAAGTACCACTTAGTGGTTTCACTATTCATCAAAAATTGAAGTTTTTCAGAAAAATCCCAAAAAATTTGCCCTGAGATATATTTGATATTCCGAATTAGAAAATGAAGTCTATTTTACAAAATTCAAAACATATAAGTCACATTAATTAATTTAATAATTAATTCCCGTTGTCAGAGCAAATAGCGTGTTTTTATGAAACAATAAGTATCAAAAGATTGACACTAGTTTAAGTCCGATTTCAAAGTGAAATAAATTCCAACAACCACTATTGGATTTAATGGTAAAAATATTTTCTAATTTCACTTTAGAAACAATTCAAATGATAATCTAATCATAGAAATAAATTTGATTAAAAAGAGGTTTTGAATTAAAATACAACATTTTACCCTATTCATTAAAAAATGAACTTTATCGGAAAAATACCAAAAATTTACACAAAGTAAAATTTGATGTCCCGATTCTAAATAAGAGTTTTATTTGGTCCAAAAGAGTGTATAAGAGTTATCAAAACTATATTTAATGATAGTTCGCCATCAGAAGGCGATAAGTGAACCTTTAGTGAAAATTAGGTTATAAAAGCCTAAAATTGAATTCTTTCCGTATTTTAAGCCTTTGGATAGATGTAAAAACATTTAAAAAACATATATATTCATATTTTAGTTATTACTATCCATTCCCGCCAATACAACGGCTACATGTTAACTACCATTTAAAATGATATTATTTTATTATTAGAGTGCAACGTAAGATTCCCAAGAAACTCGTTGTTGTGTGTTGGGTATGCCATCGAGCATAGCATCCCCTTTAAAGTCATATTAATATTTTATTCACAAATATGGATAAATATGAAAATGTCATATTCTTTATTTACCTGGGGTTTTACATGCTTAGTCATTCCAGGATATTAGGATTTCTTCCACTACCCATCCGTTTTCAATTACATCGATATTCTAGGTTATCCTTTTCCAACCTATCCATACGCAATCACATTAGCATAATAAGTTATCCTAAAATAGCATATCAATACATAACGATTATTAGGATACTAAGTTATCCTATACAAACCCATCAATGCATAATCACTATCGGGATACTTGGTTGGTCTCCACAATTCCATCCACACTCAGTCACACAAGGATACTGGGATTTTCTCTACAAAGTAATCTTTAAAAAAATTCATAAAGATACTACAATGAACTCCATTATCCCATCTATATTCCCCTTATTGATTATATAATAAAAAACCAAATTTTATCATAACAATATTTTTAGGAATAAACATATCTCATCATATAAGAAATGTAGTGACACCCGACCATAAATGTTAATAAAATTGTTCTAAAATAGATCTCAAAAAACTAGAAGAGGTTAATTTTTAATTTTGTTATCTAGACTTGAATTGTGAATATTGATTATGGATTTGTAGGTGTTTTACATATGGATATATGTTTTTATGTGATTAAATTTTTTGGGAGAAGTTTTGGTGAAGGTTACATGATGTTTTGAATTGAAAAGGATATCATATGCCCAGTAGAGGATAACTGGGTACTAGTTAAGTGATCTTAAAAATTGGGTGGCCAATAATGACCATTAGGTAGCCTATTTCATTGTATTGGGTACTCAATAGGCTTTAGTTATTTTTTTAAATATTAATTAATTTAATAATTGTTTTTAATTAAAACAACAACCCTCTATCTCTCACTAGTTACTCGACCTACTATGGGAGAGCCAACAGAATATAGACTTCTCTTACCCTCTTCCTTATATATCCTATATCTTATTTAATCCTTGGTCATTTTATGATCAATTAGTGGAAGAAAATTCATAATGTCAGGGTAATCCCCTCACTATGATGTTTTCCTTGTTTCTATCATGTTCATGACTAACCTTACATTGAAATACTTTTGGCTATTTTTTCTATACTTTCATGATTTTAGACATTTGATGTTGAATTAACTAGTGTTCTTTGATAGGTATGTTATTATTTTTTATGTTAATTAGTTCCCTATATTTTCAATCATTTAAAATGAATTTCAAAAATTGAATGTCACAAAACTAAGGTAGATGGGTGTTTGTAACATAGTATTTGGCTAGAAGGGATTAAGTTACTTGTGTAATCTTGAGTAGTCCTTTGAATCGTAGATTGATATTCATTTTACAATAAATATTAAAATTATCATTCATATATATAATTACCTAGTACAAAGGCCACTTGAAGTTTGAATTGGGAACCTTAGTGGGCATTCAAACCTAAATTGATCTTTTTACAGTCTTTTATGGTCTAATGTAATATGTTTTGGTTTTTGATTAAATATGTATAGATATACTTGAATAAGGGGTGTGATTACATTTTTCAATTATAGTTTATTTTATTGCACAATTAATTAGTATGATTTAAAGTGTTTTCAAGTGAATAGAGGCTTGAGATCTTGTTCACTCATAAATAATCCATAGTATTGTTTGGATACATATGTGGATGATGAATATTAGTGTAGTTATTTTTTATATGGAAATAGCTGATTGGTATAGTTCAATATTCAATCCCACAAATAAAATTTCCTAGGGAGAGTGATTTATACCATCATAAGTTATATAGAGCCCCTATGTTTTTTTGAGTGATAACATATTTTGATGTTTTCATAGGTAATTTTATTTTAGATAATAGAAATTAATTTTCTAAATCCTTTCCATAATCAATAAGATGACTTTTGAGTTTTTTTAATTCAATGCTTCCCTAATATAGGAGGGCCTTATAGTGGTGTCTAATTGAGGAAGGATAATTATATTATTTTTATTTTAATATTCTATTATCTGAGATATGAAAATAATAAATAAACGTCTTCCTATATTATCCATCATAATACAAAAACCCTTTGAATAAATTATCCCAATACAATCAATAGAAGAAAATTACATTAAAAGTAATGGCTACAACAGTTGCTTTAGAACACATTAAAATATAGGGAATCACCATAATCTTGAACTCTAGAGAATCACACACTAAATACAAAGAAAAAAAATACAAGATATATTGATATTAGGAATAAAACAATTAAGAGCATAACAAAAATTATATAGGAAGTAACATATTCATATAAATTACATTAGATGTTAGAATTAAGTGTATATATAAGGGGAAATATGAGTATTAGAAAGGTAAAGGTGACCATTTGGAATTAGACCACTAAAATAGTAACTTCACTATAAGATCAATATAATAGTAATGAAACTATCATAAATACTAGCTTATAATAAATTATATAAAAAAATTTGTATTAATATAATTATTATTTATTAATAATTTATATTCATTAATGAATACAAATGTAACTATATACATAATCTTGATAAAGGTTTTCTTATAAAAATTATGCACCAAATCCATGGTTGTAAACTACCGTAATATCTCTATTTATTAATTAATTTTATAATATATTCAAAATTATTTTTCACAATAATTAATTTAAATTTATAGTCAACATGTCGAAATTACTCAATGTTTTATTTTTATAATTTTCTAAGATAATAATATTATAAGTGAATAATAAAAATATAGAATGTATATATGTAAGAATTAATACTTCATTATTATGTGAAGATAATGTAATAAAAAATTTAATTTCATTATTAACCAAAAATATATTAATTCATCACTTTAAAATTGTATAATTAGTTTTCTAAAACTGCAATGATGTTTCCAATGGTTAAAATATATTTTACGATTAAAAAGATTCTTTATGGATAAAAATATTTTTCATGAATAAAATAAAATAATTTATTTTATTTTCTTATTTAAATTTGTAAAATAAAAAAACTACTTTCTAAATGTAAAATAACATCGATTAAGAAAAATGGGAAAGACAATGGTTTTTATATTTCCACAACCTAATGTCCAAGGTCTATGTTTATAAATTAATAAACAAATCCCTTTAATTTGATGTAAATACCCACTCATAATCACAATTATATCCAATGAAAAATCATAGAGCATAGTTTTTCTCCTTTTTCCCCTCAATAATCATTGGGAATATGATTAAGTGGATAAGGGTTTCAAACTCTATAAATATTTTTCTCTTAAAAGACGGTCCTGAGAGTTTTTATCAAGAGACTTTGTGAGGTAAGTATTCCCAAACCATTGTCTAAATTTCTCTCATGATAACCCAAACAATTGTGGATATAAATATTTGATTTTAAATCTTTTGTAAGCTACATACCAATGCATGGGTTTTTATACCATTATCTTCATATAATTTTGGAATATCATCTAAATTACTTTTCATTTCCAAATATAACAATGTTATATTTGATTATTAAAAATCCATGATTATAATTTCACTAATAAATTACCACTATTTATTATTATTCCACCCTCATAAGACATTATAATGTAAAAATAGTTTCCTATCATCAACTTTTTATTCCTTGTGGGGATTTTTCAATCACTATTTTTGTCTCCAACTATTGGTTTTAAAACCCTCATATAATGAAATTTTCCTACCTTATTACACCATTAAAAATGGATAATTTCCATCTCATTACAAGTATCATATAATTCAAAATGTTTTGATAAATATTTATCAAGATATCCATGTAATTTAAAGGACTGAGGAAAATTTTATAGTTTTTTACCCATTGTTTCTATACAAACATGTATTGAATACTAATATGTGTGTATAAAAATGGTTATTTAAAATATTATAACTTGAATTATGAGAAAAAATATTTTATATGATGGATGCATTGAAATTATTATGTGATAGGTGGGACCCATAATTATATAGACCCTTGATGCATCCATACGACTCATGAGAAAAACTAGTTTTTGATATTGGGTCTATGCATTTTCTATCAATCATAAAATCTTGGAACGAGGCATTGATAGTATAATTATAATGTATTTTACAAGGCCTTAATATTGTGATTAAGATGCCTGGAATTAAATATTCCTTCAATGTGAATTCATTTATTTCTCTTATAAGTTACATGGAAATATTTTTCACATATAATATCCATTTGATTTTTTATTCTAGTTATATTATATATACCTTGATTATCTCGTCTTAACATCCAATATACATTATGTAATGATTTATAAATTCCTTATATAATTAATAAAAGAACTCCTCTTTTTCATAATGACTTTTTTATTATATTTCAAAATGAAATTACATGAAAATATAACTTTAAAATATTATATATTATGTAATAATACTGATTACTACAACTAGGACTAATACAGGGATAAAAACCCAATGAGTATCAACTATTTAATGGTATACTATACAGAATTAAACTCTTCCATGAAGTTTAAACCTTATATAAAAACAATGAAAAGAAATATAAATGTTAAGAATATAATTGATATTGTCAGGGGAATTATAAAAACCATTTCAAATTATGTAGTAAATATCGATGAATGGTAGAGTATATATAGTTTATAGAGGGAAAAAGACTATTGGGATCTGAATGCTACCCAAGAATTGGTCAATATGAACATTGTTCAACAAAACCATTGGTAACTATAATCATTGTTAATAATGTTACAATTAGAATTATTGTTTATAAAGGGAAATGGAAAATGAAAATTGATGCATAATGGATAAATGATGTTCTCAACTAGTATAATAATTCATATCAAAGACCATTTTTAAAACATTAGGAGGGATTTTGAATCACTAGGGTTATCCATTGACCCATCCCAAGAATAGATCAAAAATTTAGGCTCCAATGAAATATCTTATGGGATAATCTCATGTCAAGGAAGATCACCAATTGGTCAATGTTAGTTGAGAGGCCCTATTAAAATATAGAAATCACACACCTTACTTGTATGGAATATACTGATGTAATATTGGGTTATGTTTCTAGAACATAGTATCGTAAAATTCTAATTAATTTTTTTATAAATGAAATAGTTTTTTATTCAATCCCACATATAATATTATTTTATTTAATAATATACACATGAATAAATGATAATTTTGAAAAATATTTATTTGGACACAAATAAAGAATAATTTTGTTTTCAAAAAATATATAAAATTTTATAATAAAATCATGCATTATATATTTTCGTTTGTTTTTTGTGGTTTTTGATTAGATGTTGGAAAAGTTCTGATTTTCTACAAATTTTTAACATTCAGGATTACTGAATGATCATGTGTTGATGTTGGAAGAGCATGGATGGATGCTAAAGGAGTATGAGAAGTAATTTATGCTGTTAAGCTTCTTACATAGTGTTAAATCATGACGGTAAACAGACCTGACTTGGTTTGTTTCTTCTAATGGCCTTCTTGGGGGTGATGAATGATCTTTGGTGGGGTGTTAGAGTATTTGAGTTAAGAGACAACAAGACATTTTCCGTGAGTGTGGGGGTGAAACATCGACATCGGTGGTGACATAGGCAAATGTTGGGTTTCTTGTGTTTTTAGGATCTTTTTAGGTATCAATAATCTTATGTATTAATTCAATATGTATTAAATTTCATTATTAATATGATTACACTTTTTCTATGTTTGAACATGTGTGAAAATAATTTTTAGTGTTATAAATAAAAAAGGTGTATAATATATGATAAATTAATAAATATAATATAAAATTTTGGCAATAAATATGAAATATGCAAACATAATGTCTTAAATAAAGTAAAAATTAAAAATAAATATTAATTATTGGTATTGGTTATGTAATTTGATAACAATATTACCAATATATAAATTTTACATAGAAACCAGTTTCAATGAATTTTGACCAATATATATATTATCATTTGGAATTATTATAATTACAGCATACATGTTTTATCAATAAAAATAATATTTAGTGACAGCTTTTTTACCAATAGTTGAGAGACAAGACAATTTTTGTTTGTAAAACATTGTACAAACAGAAAATGGACTTTTACCAATATATATACCCATATTGAAAAATATAATTATGTTTTAGTGTGTGTGGATCTTAAAATAGTGAACTATTTGGGTTTCCCTTGAGTTATGTTATAATAAAAAATCCTTTGATTATGTTCCCTTAACCTTATTGAACCTAGGAAATGTTTTTAATTGAGAGATACCGATATTAGTCATTATTTAGAATGCATTTCCTCACCAATTAACACCATGTATGTGATATTAAGGGTATGATTGGCCTTCCATGTTATGTACATTGATTCCATAGACACTAAAGGCCATGGTTTGAAATTTAATTATTATGAATTATATCATTTAGAATGAATATTAATATAACCTTTATATATAATAACTGTGGGGACTTGTAATGGGTGCCCTTAGCCACCTCTATGTAGATTATGTCCATGTTATGTGAGGTATTCTTGAGGATTGACTTGAGTGAAACATTAGTGGTTCCTAGTTATCCTTTTTATTATATTATAAACTTATGGGATGGTTGTTCCTCCTCTTTTTCAATTTTGGTAACTATGTGGGAAATACATTTGTTTTAGATACCAATATAGGTTGGGAATATTAGGATTGACCTAGAATATACTTAAAGTGATTTTGGAATTTTTTTTCAACCAAATTTTTCCTTACTTATGTTTGTTTTATTAAGCTATAATTTACTTTATTTTGAATTTTGGATTATGTTATGGGATTATATGCCCAACAATTCTATTGTTGTTATGAGATGAATGATATTCCTCTACTCAATATGTTTTTTGATTGTGGGATGACCTTCACATTCATTCTATTATTACCTATAGCCTGGAACAACCTACCCACTAGTGTTTATTATGCCTATGACATGGAAAAACATGTCCAGTGTGATATTATGATGTGAGTTACAAGACATGTTTCTCTCCAAAAAACATGATAATGTGATCAGGGATACTATGCTTGTTTTTGATGGAATCATGATTTGGATGTTATGACCTTTTGGGGGGGGGAGATGAAATTCCCACCATGTAATGACCCATATTTTCCATGTAATTTTTTTAATTATATGGAATTATTTTGAGATTGTGAAAATTGATGGTGCATGATTCTGAGGCCCGGTGTTTGTGGAATGAATTTCGGAACTTTTTTAAGGTATGTTCTGTAAACATGCAGGCATCGTTTTCTATCTTTTGAACCAGTGCTATGATTAATAATATGAGAGCACCATTGAATCCGCAGCACTGAGATTCTCTTAAGGAAGGATTCACTTCAACTATAGTAGGGCAGGAGAGAAAAAAAATATTTTGGGACTTTTAAAATTATAATAAAATAACAAAGTTATTTTATTTCCCTCATTTCTTTTTGTCCAACAGACAAACAGCGGTGGCAGGACCAATGATGTGTCAATCCATTAAATGGAGTGACTCTACAATCCATTGAAATAGTGACATTGGAATTAGGAAGGTTCATTAATTAATTGAACCCTATTAATTCCATGTGCGTTACTCACCCTCCCTATCTCCAATTTATATGGATCTTGGTTAAGATTATTGGCACAACTTCACCAAGAGACGAAGCTCTGAAAAAGTTCCATGACACCACCCACTTGGAGGACGGAACTGGTTCCAGCGAGTGGTGACGAGCACTACCGAATCACAAACTGAGGAGTGACGATTGAGCAACATCGTTGGAGGTTTGTTGCGAGAAAGACGAACACTGACACTTCCTCAAACATGGGAATTCTCCAATGATTCTGAGGTCGGGATTTATATTATTTTAATTTCAAGTGATTATTGAATTATTCATCCTTCCCTCCTTTTTAATATGCTAATGTGGAGGGCATGGGACAAACAAACAAGGATTGGACCCTCCGTTACATTGTTAATATATGCGTTCTTCACAGTCCTTTTTATTCTAATTGGACGGAACCCGGAACTATTGGAAAAGAAATGAAGCGGGCGTCTTAGGGAGGCCACTGGTACCTATGAATGAAAAAATGGGCCACCAGATCTCACCTGGTGACCCGCAAAAGGCAGCTGGTGCGGTTCTGACACGACACTGACATGGATGCACCGGCGACCGGTGGTGGCCGACAATAGCCGACCACGGAGGAGATAGCGGAACTCCATCACGTTCCCCCATTGGAGAAGGCTGCCGCCATATCCGCAGCGGGTGAAGACGGTGGTCGTGGAAGGTAGAGGCGGAGTGGCATGCCATCACACACCACTATTGTAACATCCCTGGTAAATGAAGAATAATATATTTTTATATTTATTAATATTTGTGAATTAAATATTAATTTTATCTTAAAAGGGTTGTTATGTTCGATAGCGTACCCGATACATAACAATGAGTTTCTTTGGAATCTTACATTGCACACTAATAATATAATATTATTATTTTAAATGGTATTTAACTCCTAGTCATTTTGTTGGTGGGAATGAAAAAAACTAACTACAATATGATTATACATATTTGTTAAATATATTTACATTTATCAAATAAAATTTAGAGGCTTAAAAGTGAATGAATCTAATTTTAAGCATAATTTTCATTACAATGCTGATTTATCACCTTTTAATGGAGAACCCTCTTTAAATATAGTTTTGGTTACTTTAATACATTCTAATTGAACAAATAAAATCCTTTTATTGAATGGAGACATCAAATTTTACTTTGGGTAAATTTTTGGTATTTTTCTGATAAAGTTCATTTTTAATGAATAGTGAAAAATATAGTATTTTAATTCAAAATTAATTTTAAATCTAATTTATTTATATGGTTAGATTATCTTTTTAATTGGTTTTAAAGTGTAATTAAAATATATTTTTACTATTTAATCCAATATTGGTCATTGGATTTAATTTCACTTTGAAATTAGTCATAAACAAGTATCAATCTTTTGATAGTTATTGTTTCTTAAAAACACGCAATTTGTTTTAACAACGGGAATTAATTTATAAATTAATTAATGTAAATTATAAGTTTTGAATTTGTAAAAATAGAAATCATTTTTTAATTCAGAATATCAAATATAGCTTAGGCTGAATTTTTGGTATTTTTCTGAAAAACTTCAATTTTTGATGAATAGTGACACAACTTAGTGGTAGTTAAAAAAACTGACTTTTTCATTTAAATGGAATTTTACCACTTTGGTGAATTGAATTTCAAAAATCCAACATACAGGGTTGTTATCAAGAAGTAATATTTGATTCAATAAGAAGAAAATAATTTTTGGTGAATAGTAACTTTTGACTTTTATTTACCGTGGTTAAAGGTAAATAGGGTAATTCAAGGTTAAAAGAATATTATAATCATTCAAAATTACCTTAACACTTATCCAAATATTATTGGTTGAGTCATTTACGACCATTATCATCTTTGGGTTGATTTTGGGACCCCTTTAAGCCACTTGGGTGTGATAATGACAATTTAGAATTATCAACTTAATGAAAAGACAAAAATGACAAAAGA
Organism: Viscum album; assembly: GCA_963277665.1. Classification (NCBI taxonomy): domain Eukaryota; kingdom Viridiplantae; phylum Streptophyta; class Magnoliopsida; order Santalales; family Viscaceae; genus Viscum; species Viscum album. The sequence goes on along the minus strand of OY728133.1, from coordinate 182,123,649 downwards.
AAATATCTTTTAGTAAATTAATTTTTAGAAGGGGTTATATACATTATCTGTTCAACTATAAATATTCATTTTAAATCTAGAACCTTTTCCTACATCATGGTATTTTTTTATAATTTTTAGACGTCAAATAAATTAAATTATTTATGACATAAAAATGATGCAGTATTTACATCATTAATAGATGATTTAATTAAATAAGATTATAATGATTAAAATATTATCCAAAAAATGTCCAATTCTGATTGGATGATTTTATTTCGGTTATGAGTCATCTTATCTTCGACTATAATGATTTTTGGACCATTAGAAACCGAATATCATTATATTATAAAATAATATTTTCACTCCTTCCTAAAGAGCCCCTCCTCTCCCTTATAAAAAGTGACCACTTCTATTCAATTCCTCACACCTCTCAAGACATTTGGCTCGTCCAAACTCTACCCAATTAATCTCCCTACATCCCTCTCCTCCTCCTAGAATCCTTACTTTAGGCAGAAGGAACTTAAGAAGTCCTTTGGGTTTAAACCCAAGAAAGTTGCCTAAATTAAAGGTAACAGTTTCTCTTAAATTGTTTTCTTTTATTTTGCTTCTCCAACCCCTAAAATCCTTTTATTTCATTCCTTTGTAACAACAAAATTATCCATAATATACTAGGATGTTTTTATTATAAGGATTCGAACTACACTTACACACACCTCCATCTAATGGATGAAGAACATAATGTTTCTATGGATGGTAAACTAACGCCTCACGAAACGATGATTGTTCAATTACATCTTACCGCCTCTTATGGTGACCATTATGATGGAACTACATTTATATATGATATATTTTATGTTTATGATTTCTTTATGCTTCTGTACTTTCCAATTATATCAAACCTTTATGGTTTCCATGGTGGTAAAATACGATAATCTCATTTCAGGAAGTGCGGACTACCGCCCCCTCAAAGTAATATGACTCGTTAATGCCCTATGTGGTATGTATAAAAGATAGAGTTAATGATATTGTATATGATATTATACTGGAATTATAATATACTTATGTATCATTATGTTCTAATTTCATTAAAATAAGAAATAGAAATGAAAGTAGCGTTCATGCGTACGTACGACTTACCGTCTCCATGAACGGTGCATTTCATTTCGTACCTCCAAATGGTATGTACTATTATAAATACATGTAAATGATGGATATATATGATATATATGATACCCAAATCATGAATATCATTCTGGATATAATAAACCTTTTACCACGTGAACAACATGTAATAATTAGAAGTCCGTTTTTGACTCAAGTACCAAATATCGACAAAATGAACATTATTAACTTAAATGATTAAATAATGATTATAACATTGTAATAAGTGATATAAAAGGAATAATAAACTTAAAAAGGTTCTTAAGAAAGTATAAATTAACTTTAGTTTATTATTCAGGAGATTAAATTAGGAACGGGTCAAGTCGGACACGAGGTAAGGGACTTCGTCTCAATCTCCTTTCATTGAGGCATATTTCGTTTTATACACAACTTTATTTTATATGGTGTATAAACCCCTTTGAATTTTACTTTTATACAAAAGAAATCTTTTTCTACGAAGCGTTTTACAAAATGACAAAAAGTAATGTTTCTTTTAACGTACGCGGTGACAAATACCTTTTCCGCCGCCGCGAGTATTATTTGGTCTTTGGCTTCCTCAAAAAGCCGTAATGTTTTTTTTGAAATAAATACCATATACTGTTTTATGTATTTTTGTATTGAAAATGGTTTTTTATAACAGATTTTTTATGTCAATATATTTAAGTGATATATTGTGATCAAAGTGTGGAAATGTTTTCTTTCTATAATATTTGTTTTATGTCTTATGATTTTATAATGGTACTTATGCATTTGATGGGTGGTTACATGATAAACCATATGACAGGTGGTGCCGTGAATACCAGGACAGGTGGTTACGTTATAACCTCCAATGCATTTGGTATGGAAGTCAGTCGTATGGCTATTCCATTAAGTGATATGTGTGGAAGTCGACCGTATGGTTATTCCATTTAAGTATGTTTATGCCCCAAGTTACCTTTATATGTTCTGTGTTCTTTATATGGGTTTTATGGTAATATTTTGGTTACAAAAGGGTAAGTATTGATCTTTTATTCAGTGAAGAGTTTTTACTACTTCATAAAGGTGAAAAGTGTTACTTTGATAAAGTATACATGTTTTACTTGTTGTTTTGAAAAACTAACAGTTTTCATTATTTGTGTTTCCCTTACTGAGCTTTTTATGCTCACCCTAAGTTTTTTGAAATGTTTTTCACAGGACTTAATGTGGAATAGTGTCATGGATGGGATCAAGGGAAAGTCATGCTATATAAAACATGGAATTAGTCCTGTTTCTTTTTTAAGAGTTTTTATTTTATGGAAACTTAGTAGAAGTGTCTACTTTGTATTATTTTGAGATGTAATAATTAAGATATAATTCTATAAAACTCTAAACCTGAAAAGATCCTCAATGGGAATTATTCATTTAATTCAATGTTAAGTAATGTTTAAGGCTGGGGCCTTATAGTTGGTATCAGAGGTCGGTTTATACAACTTTAGGAGTTATAAAATTGTTAAATTATAAGTAAATTTATTGTATGATTAAAATAATATAGCATTTAAACATTACCATGTTGCTTCGCCTAAGATATTTCTATGTTACGAATGGTTTTCCGCAGAGGAAACAAAGCAGCTATGTTGGGACGACATCAGGAGGAAGACAACCTTCCAAATCAGCAACTTGAGATGGTTGGAATCAGAACTGAATAGTTTATTGTAGTGATGGCACAGTTGACTCAGGCTATAAATGGTGGTGGTATCCATGCACGAGATCATCTAGATCAACCGCAGAGGGACATGTCCGTGGTGGAACATTTCATGAGGAAACATCCCCCATAATTCAGAGAATCATCTGACCTCATGCAAGATGAAGGGTGGATTAAAGCACTGGAGAATATTTTTGATGTCATGGGGTCTTCAAAACATCAAAAGGTTAGTCTTTCTGTTTACCGTTTTGAAGGTGAAGCTGATCAGTGGTGGTCAATGGTGAAAAATATCAGGGATAGTGATGAGATTGATGATATTCACTGGGATGAATTCAAAGGTATGTTTCTTGAGAAATATTTTCCTAAGGTGGTTCGTCTTAGGATGGAAAAACAATTCCTAGAATTGAGGCAGGAGGATGACTCAGTGGCTGCTTATGAAGAAAAGCTCACTCGATTGGAAAGGTATACTCCAAACTTCATACGAGATCTTAATAGTAACATAAACCATTTTTACTCAGGGTTAAAGCCAAATTATCGAAGGGCTTTAGCTTCTCATGAGTTAAAAAGTTATGAAAAACTTGTTCGATGTGCGGAGAAGGTGGAAATGGAGTTTGCCGATGATCAGGTGTTCTTTGACAAACAACAGAATAAGAGGTCCGATTGGCAGGCAAAGGGGAAGAATTCATTAATGAAGCAAGGAGGTAAGAAAACAAAATATCCATCCTATGAGAAGTGTGGTAAAATGCATCCTGGAGAATGTTTATCCAAGTCTGGAAAGTGATTTCGGTGTGGTAAGTCTGGTCATATTGCTTGTAACGGTAAGGAAGATGATCAAGAAGGCAATAAAAAGCCAGTGGTAAGATGTTTTAAGTGTAACGAAATGGGTCATTATGAAAATGAGTGCCTAAAAAAGAACTCAACTGGGGAAAAGAAGCCAGACTACAAGCAGAAAGGGGTGGTGAAATCCATTGTAATTACTTCAGCAGATGTTGGGCCATCGAATGAAGTAGTATCAGATACATTGTTTGTTTGTTCGGATTATGTCAATGTGTTGTTTGATTCAGTGTCTACACATTATTTCATTTCTGAGAAGTTTTCTAGTAAATTGGAAATTCCATCTCAAGATATGAATCCCAAACTTATGGTAAAAACACCCGGAGGAAACGTTGAGACAAAAAGAAATTATAAGAACCTTCATATCCTTGTGTGCGGAAAGAATCTACCTGAAAACCTTATTTTTTTTCCACTAGTAGAGTTTGATGTTATTTTGGGCATGGATTGGATTTCTGTTTATCATGCGAAGATTGATTTCAGAGCTATATTGGTTTCTTTTCAGAAAGAATTTCAGTTTGTGTAAAAGAATGAACCCTTGATTTTGATAACATATCAGGAAGTTGAGAAACTAGTAAAAGATGGAAATGATTGTTACCTTGAACATGTTATTTAAAATAAAGGAATTGTACAGATTAATGATGTGCCAGTGGTAAATGAGTATCTTGATGTTTTTCTTGATGTGTTTCCTGGTATTATTCATGATCGGGAAGTTGAATTTACTGTTGACTTAGTTCCTGATTCTAAGCCAATTTCAAAACCCCCTTATCAAATGGATCAAGTTGATCTTTTAGAGTTAAAGAAACAATTGCAGGAGTTGTTAGATAAAGGTTTCTTTCGACCTAGCACATCACCATGGGGTGCTCCTGTCTTGTTTGTTAAAAAGAAAGATGGTTCAATGAGAATTTTCATTGATTATAGAGCCTTGAATAACATTAATGTTAAGAACAAGTATCCTTTGCCTCATATCGATGATTTGTTTGATCAGCTCCAGGGAGCTCAATATTTTTTGAAGATTGACTTGAGGTCGGGGTACCATCAATTGAAGGTAAAGGAAGGAGACGTTCCAAAGACTGCGTTCCGTACTAGATATGGCCATTATGAATTTGTATTTATGCCTTTTGGGCTACCCAATGCACATACTGTATTCATGGACTTAATGAATAGAATTTTCCATGAGTTCTTGGATAAATTTGTGGTGTTTTTCATTGATGATATTTTGGTGTTTTCTAAAAGTAAAGAGGAGCATGAAATACATTTAAGGGTTATTCTACAAACCTTAAAAGAAAAGAAACTGTATGGAAAATTTAGCAAGTGTGAGTTTTGGTTACAACAAATTTCTTTCCTGGGTCACATTGTTTCAAAAGATGGCATAACTGTTGATCCTGCTAAAACAAAAGTTTTTGATGAATGGCCAAGACCCAAAAATGTAATCGAGATCCGTAGTTTTCTTGGTTTGGTAGGTTACTATCGAAGGTTTGTTGAAAATTTTTCACGGTTATCTAGTCCAATGAGTAAGCTAACTCCGAAGGGTGTTAAGTTTATCTAGACAAAAGAATGTGATGATTGTTTTCAGAAGTTGAAAAGAAGATTGGTGAATGCTCCAGTTTTGGCACTTCCTTCCAGGAATGGTGAGTTTGTTATCTACAGTGATGCTTCATTGAAAGGACTAAGCTATGTCCTTATGCAGAATGATCAGGTAATTGCATATACTTCACGTCAGTTGAAAACTCATGAGGTAAATTACCCAACACATTATTTGGAATTAGCTGCTGTTATTTTTTCTCTCTAAAAATTTGGAGGCATCATTTGTATGGAGTAAAGTGTGAAATATATACTGATCACAAAAGTTTAAAGTATATATTCACTCAGAAATAATGGAAAATGAGACAGAGGATATGGCTGGTATTAATCAAGGATTATTATTGTACAATTCATTACCATCCAGGAAAAGAAAATAAAGTGGCCGATGCTTTGAGTTGAAAAATTAATGCTTCATTAACCATGCTACGTTTGGAACGAGATCCTTTGGTTTTTGATTTGATGAACTTTGGCATGGAAGTTGTTTTTGCAGGAAGTACTTCTGTTTTGTTTCAGGTATCAGTGAAATCTTCTCTATCAGACAGAATCAAACAAGCACAGAAGCACGATAGTGAGTTGCGGAAAAAGGTTGAGCTGGTTCAGAAGGGTAAGTTTCTTGAATTAAACATTGATAATGAATGTGTTTGGAGATTTGGGAAGAGATTGTGTGTGCCTTGTGATTCAAATTTTAAGAGAGAGTTGTTATGTGAAGATCATAGTTCTCCGTTTTCAGTTCATCCTGGAAGTACTAAGATGTACAGAGATCTGCGGGAGTATTACTGGTGGGATGGAATGAAAAGAGATATTGCTGATTTTACTGTGAAGTGTTTGACTTGTTAGCAGGTTAAAGTAGAGGGGCAGTTACCAAAAGGGATTCAGCATCCTTTCCCAGTACCAGAGTGGAAATTGGAGAATATATCCATGGACTTCGTTGTGAGATTGCCGAAGACACCTCAAGGTAATAATGCAATCTGGGTTATTGTTGATCGCTTGACTAAATCTGCTCATTTCCTTCCTATTCGAGATACTTTTTACCTAGATCAACTTTCCCATTTTTATCTTAAAGAGATAGTCAGGTTTCATGGAGTTCACATCTCCATTGTATCTGATCGTGATCCCAGGTTTACTTCTAACTTTTGGAAAGGCCTTCAGAAGTCATTGGGTACTGAATTAAATTTTAGTACAGCTTTTCATCCGTAATCAGATGGGAAGTCAGAACGAACAATTCAAACCTTGGAGGATATGCTACGTGCCTGTTCGATGGATTATTAGGGAAGTTGGGACCAACATCTTTCTTTGGTTGAGTTTTCTTATAATAACATTTTTCATTCCAGTATACAGATGGAACCATTTGAGGCATTATATGGGAAGCGGTGTCGAACTCCATCTTTATGGGATGAAGTGGGTGAAAGGAAGTTTATGGGACCATAATTTGTAGAAGATATGGCAGAAAAAGTTCAGTTGATTCAGAAACACATGAGAATAGCCCAGAGCAGGCAGAAGAGTTATGTGGATAATTGAAGGAAGGATTTATCTTTCGAGGTAGTTGATCATGTTTTTCTCAAAGTTTCACCATGGAAAAGTGTGATGCAATTTGGTAATAAAGGAAAGCTGAGTCCAAGGTTCATTAGACCATATGAAATTCTAGAGAAAGTTGGATCAGTTGCATACAGAGTGGCTTTACCTCCAAGTTTATCTCAGTTACACAATGTTTTTCATGTTTCAATGTTGAGAAAGTATATTCCAAATCCGTCCCATGTTTTGAGCCCAGAGGTAGTTTAGTTGGAAGATAATATCTCTTATGAAGAACAACCAGTCTATATTCTTGACCAAAGAGAGCAAGTGTTGCGAAATAAGGTAATTCACCAGGTAAAGGTTTTGTGGAAAAACTATATGGTTGAAGAGGAAACATGGTTGAAAAGGGTGAGCTATAAATCCCAGTAAGAGATTTTTATATTTATTAATATTTGTGAATTAAATATTAATTTTAGTTTAAAAGGGTTACTTGTTCGAAAGCGCACCCGATACGCAACAATGTGTTTCTTTAGAATCTGACGTTGCACACTAATAATATAATATTATTATTTTAAACATTATTTAACTCCTAGAAGTTGTATTGGCGGGAATGAACAAAAATAACTACAATATTATTATACATGTTTGTTAAATATATTTAAATTTATCAAATAAAAGTTATAGGATTAAAAAGTGAATGAATATAATTTTAAGCATAATTTTCATTAAAATGCCGATTTATCGCCTTTTAAAGGAGAACCCTCTTTAAATATAGTTTTGGTTACTTTAATACATTCTAATTGACCAAATAAAATCCTTCTTTAGAATGGGGACATCAAATTTTACTTTGGGTAAATTTTTGGTATTTTTCTGATAAAGTTCATTTTTTAATGAATAGTGAAAAATATTGTATTTTAATTCAAAAGTTCTTTTTAATATAATTTATTTATATGGATAGATTATCTTTTTAATTGGTTTTAAAGTGTAATTAAAATATATTTTTACTATTTAATCCCATATTGGTAATTGGATTTAATTTCACTTTGAAATTAGACATAAACAAGTATCAATCTTTTGATAGTTATTGTTTCTCAAAAACACGCTATTTGTTTTAACAATGGGAATTAATTTTTAAATTAATTAATGCCACTTCTATGTTTTGAATTTGGAAAAATAGACATCATTTTTGAATTTGGAATATCAAATATAGCTTAGGCTGAATTTTTGGTATTTTTCTGAAAAACTTCAATTTTTGATGAATAGTGACACCACTTAGTGGTAGTTAAAAAACTGACTTTTTCATTTAAATGGAATTTTACCACTTCTGTGAATTGAATTTCAAAAATCCGACATACATGATTTTTATCAAGAAGTAAAATGTGGTTCAATAAGATGAAAATAATTTTTGGTGAATAGTAACTTTTGACTTTTATTTACCGTGGTTAAAGGTAAATAGGGTAATTCAAGGTTAAAAGAATATTATAATCCTTCAAAATTACCTTAAAATTTTTCCAAATATTATTGGTTGAGTCATTTACGACCATTATCATCTTTGGGTCGATTTTGGGACCCCTTTAAGCCACTTGGGTGTGATAATGACAATTTAGAATAATTAACTTAAAGAAAAGACAAAAATGAGAAAAGATAATATCTTTTAGTGAATTAATTTCTAGAAGGGGTTATATACATTATATGTTCGACTATAAATATTCATTGGAAAGATAAAAGGATTTCCTACATCATGGTATTTTTTTTATAATTTTTAGACATCAAATAAATTAAATTATTTATGACACAATAATGATGCAGTATTTACCTAATTAATAGATGATTTAATTAAATAAGATTATAATGATTAAAATATTATCCAAAACATGTCCAATTATGATTGAATGATTTTATTTCGGTTATGAGTCATATTATCGTCAACCATAATGTTTTTTGGACCATTAGAAACCGAATATCATTATATTATAAAATAATATTTTCACTCTTTCCTAAAGAGCCCCTCCTCTCCCTTATAAAAAGAGACCACTTCTATGCAATTCCTCACACCTATCAAGCCATTTGGCTCGTCCAAACTCTGCCCAATTAAACTCCCTACATACCATTCCTCCTCTTAGAAGACTTACTTTAGGCAGAAGGCACTTAAGAAGTCCTTTTGGTTTAAACCAAAGGAAGTTTCCTAAATTAAAGGTAACAGTTTCTCTTAAATTGTTTTCTTTTATTTTGCTTCTCCAAACCCTAAACTCTTTTTATTTATTTTCTTTTGTAACAACACCAATATCCTCAATATACTAGTATGTTGTTATTATAAGGATTCTAACTACACTTACACACACCTCCATCTAATGGATGAAGAACACAATGTTTCTGTGGATGGAAAACTAACGCCCCACGAAATGATGATTGTTCAATTACATCTTACTGCCTCTCATGGTGGACATTCAGATGGAACTGTATTTATATATGATATATATTATGTTTATGATTTATTTATGCTTCTGTACTTCCCAATTATATTAAACCTTTATGGTTTCCATGGTGGTTAAATACGATAATCTCATTTGAGGAAGTGCGGACTACGGCCCCCTCAAAGTGATGTGACTCGTTAATGCCCTATGTGGGATGTATAAATGATAAAGTTAATGATATTGTATATGATATTATACTGGAATTATAATATACCTATATATCATTATGTTTTAATTCCATTAAAATAAGAAATAGAAATGAAAGTAGCGTTCATGCGTACGTACGGCTTACCGTCTCCATGAACGGTGCATTTCATTTCGTACATCCAAATGTTATGTACTATTATAAATACATGTAAATGATTGATATATATGATATATATGATACCCAAATCATGAATATCACTCTGGATATAATGAACCTTTTACCACGTGAACAACATGTAATTATAAGAAGTCAATTTTTGACTCAAGTACCCAATATCGACAAAATAAACGTTATTAACTTAAATGATTACATAATGATTATAACATGGTAATAAGTGATATAAAAGGAATAATAAAATTAAAAAAGGTTCTTAAGAAAGTAGAAATTAACTTTAGTTTATTATTTAGGAGATTAAAGAAGGAACGGGTCAAGTCGGACACGAGGTAAGGGACTTCGTCTCAATCTCCTTTCATTGAGGCATATTTCGCTTTATACACAACTTTCTTTTATGTGGTGTATAAACCCCTTTGACTTTTACTTTTCTACAAAAGGAATCTTTTTCTACGAAGCATTTTACAAAACGAAAAAAAGGAATTTTTCTTTTAACGTACGCGGTGACAACGACCTTTTCCGCCGCCACGAGTATTATTTGGTCTTTGGCTTCCTCAAAAATCTGTAATGTTTTTTTTGAAATAAATACCATATAATTTTTTATGTATTTTGGTATTGAAAAGGGTTTTTTATAATGGATTTGTTATGTCAATATATTTAAGTGATATATTGTGATCAAAGTGTGGAAATGTTTTCTTTCCATTATATTTGTTTTATGTCTTATGATTTTATAATTGTATTTGGACATTTGATGGGTGGTTACGTGATAAACTATATGACGGGTGGTGCTGTGAATACCAGGACGGGTGGTTATGTTATAACCTCTAATGCACTGGGTATGGAAGTCGGTCGTATGGCTATTCCATTAAGTGATATGTGTGGAAGTCGACCGTATGGTTATTCCATTTAAGTATGTTTATGTCCCAAGTTACCTTTATATGTTTCGTGTTATTTATATGGGTTTTATGGTAATATTTTGGTTACAAAAGGGTAAGTATTGATCTTTTATTCAGTGAAGAGTTTTTACTACTTCATAAAGGTGAAAAGTGTTACTTTGATAAAGTATACATGGTTTACTTGTTGTTTTAAAAAACTAACAGTTTTCATTCTTTGTGTTTCCCTTACTAAGATTTTTATGCTCCCCCATGTTTTTTTGAAATGTTTTTCATAGGACTTAATGTGTAATAGAGTCAAGGATGGGATCAAGGGAAAGTCATCATATATAAAACATGGAACTAGACATGTTTCTTTTTTAAGAGTTTTTATTTTATGGAATCATAGTAGAAGTGTCTACTTTGTATTCTTTTGAGATGTAATAGTTAAGATCTAATTCTCTAAAAATCTAAACCTAAAAAGATCCTCAATGGGAATTATTCATTTAATTCAATGTTAAGTAATGTTTACGGTTGGGGACTTATAACTATAGTGGGCCGTAACATGAAGCCATAGTGGTGGAGGAAGGACCCTCCCCTACGGGTCCCGCAATGACCAGGTGGCGCCACATGGCATTTCTCCTCCATTACCCAATAGGCTTAGGCATTTGTGAGTAAATGGGAGGAGCGCTACCCTCCCGCCGGAATATGCCCAAGTGACCGCTTCTCTAAAAGGATCCCAACTCCATTGACGACATGTCAAACAGACCCCTGGTTTCTCAGTTACGGGTGTTTATTTATTCGGGGACCGGTTGGGTCTGGGATTCGTCCTACGTGGTCAGACCGACCTAACGCAATGGGTCCCAGTGTCTACCTTACCCCACCTGGGTCTGGCCCGTTAAGGTTTGGCCTGATTCCCTGGGTCCAACAGGTCGAGGTCGGCATGGTTCGGTTCATAGACCTGAGCCGTGGTTGGCCTGACTTTCCGGGTGGGGCTTGGCCCACCCATGCTGGCCCATCGGGCTGCGGGTCTGGCCCGCTCCGGATCAGTATTCTCAAAGGTAGACCATTGCGTCTCACGGGCCCTACACTTGCAAGGCCATTCTCCAGCAGGTTGGGCCCTACCCCACCGCATTTAACGGTCTGTCGTTTGGCCGACCAGGTTTTGTTAACGTGGGCCAAACCTCACCCTCCTGCCACGACCTGCTAGCCGCAGCCACTTATGCCAGTGGTACCTGTGGGCGCCACCCTTGTCCTGCGCGGCCGACTCGAGCTGGCCACCGCTGACCACCACCGACATGGCGTGCCGACGGTTTCTTCTGTGGGTCACCAGACGCACTCCTATGGTTTGTTTTTAACGTCGTCTGTGCCTACGGATATTATGAGATACTGTCATCATATCGTGACCTTCTATTTCGTGTTTTTGTTGATTTGGAAAATTTTCTCCCAATGTTCACATCAAGAACAAAGTGGAGGAGGTTTCGGGCCTTGTTTGTTTGTCCCGCACCCTCTGCGTTACATGATAACAAGCAGGAGAGAAATTTAATTCATCGAAGACAACTTCAAAATAAACCCCCTACCTGGAAGAGACATTCACTGACATTGATTGATAGGATTCCTCCGTTGTTTTCACTGGTTCGTGATTCGGTGGGGATCATCACTGCTTGCTGAAACTGGTCTCATCCTCCAATTGGGTTGTGTCATGGTATTTTTCAGTTGGGCTTGTATTCCAGCTCCATTACATTCAATAAACATTTTACTATAGTGGTTTACTTCATGGTTGCTTCTTGTTGTGTTCTTGGAATGTGTGTTTATACATGTTTAAAGTCAATGCCTTCCCGATACAGGGATACACCTTTTTAGTGTTAGTCTCTAAAACATAGCCTATATTTGGAGGGATTGGGGTAGGATTCCCAAGGGAGTAAATGATGAAATCCCACTAAGAGAACCTATGTGGGTCAGATTCCATGTGGGTCTTTTAGGGGGTTAGTACCTATCAACCTTGGGTAGGTCATATCCTGTGTGGGTCTTATGGGGGTTTGTATCTACCGATCCTGTGTGGATCTACACCAAGTGATCTTGTGTGGATCAACACTGAGTGATCCTGAGTGGATCAGAGACATATGTTGTCAATGGATTGTGCATGCCAACTGACCATGTTGCACGAGTTCCAGCAACAGAGGCTTATGAGGTTTTGAGGCGAGACAGATCCTGAGACAGTTGCAAACTCGCTGGAGGCTGTGGATAGAGTTTTCCACCTAGTTGGGACACCAGCATATTGTATGGTGATCCTAGATGCTAGCCTTTATCAGTGCATGACCATGAGGATGATCAACATGGTGATGAGGCTTCAGTACATGGACTATTTCCCGAGATGGTACCTTCGGGTAGTTCGCCACCTATATCACCACCCATTGGTCATCAGTTACAGAAGGTGTTACCTATAGATGAAACATGTATTCTTAGTGCCTTACACATGTTTATACATCAGACACCCCTAAGGTTTTGAGGTGATCTTGACTCACATGTGGATAAGGACTAACTTGATGAGGTGGACAAGTTTCCATCTAGCCAGGGCACCATTCGATCAGATGGAGGTCTTAGTAGAGATCCTTCTACATTGCTCAGCGAGACGATGATAGGGTTCAGATTTCCCTAATATTGTGAAGAGGTGACTTTTCTATAGACAATCTTGAGAACATTCCTCAGATTAGGGGGTCTCATTCCATAAAAATCTAAGGGGTATGTTTTCCCTAGAGATTCTAATGCTTCGGTAGGATGGCATGTTGGTAGCTGAGTATTCAAAGAGGCGTACCCTCCATCCTAGGTACTTTATTAATATAGTATGTTTAGTGCTTCAGGGATAATACCATTGATTGAGGTGTGTTTAGGGACATCTGAGCCATCACTATTACTCTATGCATTCCTACTTGTGTTAGGTTGCTAAAGAAAACATTTTTGGTTGAATGTTATTTGGATGAGTAGATACAACCAGTGAATGTTATCAGTGGGAAAGCAGGAACCTGATGCCAATATTAGCAACTTGGGCATGTAAAATGTTTCAAGAGGGGGAATTGATAGGGATAGATGAATCTGCAGGGTTGAAGACGTGGAAGTAGATCTTGGAGAGCAGCATGAGATGGTATACATTTCGACATGTCAGAACCACCACCCCAAAGTGGTCCCCACCTGGGTTAGGGAGCTAGAGGATAGGGGAAAGGAGTAGCTGCTTGCGGTCAAGGAGTGTGACCCAAGGGCTCCAAGAATGATTTGAAATATAGCATGTGTCTTCTACTAGTTTTCGTAATAATAGATAAAGGTACCAATCATTCATTCTTACCACGAATCTTGTTCAAGACCTACAGTTTTTGGTTAAACTGATAACATGACCCTTATGTCTAGAGATACCTTTGGGAAGAGACTTGATAATCACACATATGCCAATGGTGTGATATGACCCTTAAGGTGAGAGTTTTGGTTGGAACCTCTTAGTGGAAGCATCGAGGCCTTATGACATTTGTATGGGTATGGACTATACATCCACTGTTTATATACATATTGACTGTTTTAGGAAAAAGAATGTAGTATATCTAAAACATTGGAATGGGTTTTCCTTGGTTAGAAAACAAATCCTGGAAGCACATGATAAACTCATGCATATGAGGGTGCAGCTAATCACTCTTGAGTTGGTCAGCCTTACCCTCGTGGAAATAGGAGTTTTGAGTTTTCAGTTCCCAACAGTAGTGGCAGGGTGTTGGTACATCTTTACAAAAGATGTTTCCAGGACTACCACCCCAAAGGGAGATGGAATTCTTCTTTGGCTGGGAACTACCATAGATTTATACATTACCTCTCCAAGTTAGCGGCATGCTTGTCATCTTTGACGAAGAAGGGGGATCCTTTTTTATGAATAGGGAAGTGTTAGCAGAGCTTTCAAGAGCTAAGACAAAGACTGAAGAGTGCCCCATCTTGAGACTACCAGAAGAGGGCGTTGGGTATGTAGTCTACTGTGATGCACCAGGGACTAGACTAGGTTGTTTCCTGATGTAGGAGCAGGCAGTGATCACCTACATCTTACTTTATTTGAGATAGAATGAGCAGAACTACGCTACCCTTGAAATGGAGTTAGTAGGAGTGGTCTTTAGGCTGAAGATGTGGGAACACTACTTGATGGGTGAATGGTTTACTATTTAATCTAATCACAAGTGTCTCATGTATATATTCCCACAGAAGGACATGAATATAAGATAGCGGCGATGGATAGAGTTCCTCCAGGACTTTGACTTGGAGATAGTCTATACTTCTGGGAAGGGGAACGTGGTAGCAGATGCACTCATCAGGAGGTCTGGTCTACAGTTTTAGAGTGAGGTGACAGAGCAGCTGGCCACGTTTCACATATCCTTTGTGGATATAAATGGATAATCTTACCTCCAATATATGAAAATCACTCCCCCACTTCATCATTAAGTTCAGGAGGCATATCATAGGAATGTTGACTGTAAGGACCAACATTCTTAGATATCCTCAGGACAGTCTCTGGATGTATTTTTTGAAGTTGGGGAGAACATTCAAAGGATGCACCATGGTACCAATACAAATTCAAGAGAAGGTGTTGAGGGAGTTCCATAAAATCCCCTTTAATAGTACTTCCTAGGGTGGCGAAGATGTACCAAGACCTCCGGTGTCAGTACTGATGGTCATGGATGAACGGTGCAATGGTAGAGATTTTATCATGATTCCTCACATGTCATCAAGTGAAGACTGGAAAGAGCCGACATAAGTTATATGTTGATAGGAGACAGAGACCAATGGAGTCTGAGGAGGGAGACATATCTTCCTACAGGTCTCACCTTGATGAGGATTGTAGAGGTTTGGCCGAGGTGGAAAGCTATCTCCGAGGTTCATCAGAACATTATAGATTATCAATAGAGTGGGTGAGGTGGCGTACTATCTATATCTTCCCCCACAGATGCACTGGGTGTATAATGTTTTCCATGCGTCAAAGTTGAGGAGATGTGTGCATGATCAATCAGATGTTATCTACTAGGGCGAGATGGACTTTGATTATGGGGTGACTTTTATGGAGTTCCCGGTGGAGATAAAGGATCGAACAGATTGAGTCCTTCGTGGATGGTCGATCTCTCTTATGAGAGTTTGGTGGCATCATGGGAACCTCCAGGAGAGAACATGGGAGAAGGAGGCTCAGATTTGTGCTCAGTACCCTCATTTGTTTGATTTGTCTTTTTTTGGCCTTATGGGATGTAAATCCCCAAGGCGGGGAGTATGTAATGTCCTATAATTTCCATATATATTTTTTAATTATATAGAGTTATTCTGAGACCGTAAAATCTGAGAGGGTGTGATTTCGAGGCCTGAAGTTCCCAAAATGATCCGATGACATTAGTTAAGTTTAAAATAGTGCATGTGAGTGGTATTTCTGAAAAAGTTTAATAACTCTTAAACAGTTGCCCGAATCATAAATCTAAGGGCACCGTTGAATTCAAGAAAGTGGTTTTACCCTAGGCGTGACTTAAGTTTAGTTAGCACAGACATCCGGTGAGAAAAACTGAAAATGGAATAAGCGTAAATAAAATAATTAAATAAATTTATTTTACTTTTCAAATGATTATAACTCATGAATGGTGACTTGGATTAAAAATCATAGACCACCGCTGAACTTTTGAGGGTATGCTTTCCATTGGCAGACCCTAACATTGGTCAGCGTGGGCCAATAGTGGAAGTTAATTTTTGGGTGTAAATAAAATAATTAAATAACAATTATTTTATTATTAAAATCCATAAGTTCTAAACTGTAATTCAGATTGAAAATTTGAGAGTACCATTGAGTTCTTTTGGGTATGTTCTCATTAGGCAGATCCTAACCTTGACCGGTGTAGTTCGAGGGTGAATGTTAACAATTTATTGAACTTTATATGGTACATTCAGTAAACGTATAGGTGATATTTTCTATCTTTTGAACTGGTGCTAGGATTAAAAATATGAGGGCACCGTTGAATTTGCACTGCCATGACTCACTTAAGGGAGGCTTCACTTTGATCACAGTCGGTAGGGTGAATAAGTTAATTTTTTAGACTTTTGAAAGATTAAAAAAATAATGTTTTATGTTATTTTATTTATTTTTCTTTTCTCCAACGAACAAGAAGTGGTGGCGGGACCAATGACATGTCAATCCATTAATGAATTGACTCTCCCTTATTGTAACCACAATGTTGGGAATTTGGGAGGATTGTGAATTAAATGAACCTCATTAATTCTTCATACATTACACCCTCTTTCCCCTCTACTATTTATATGGATCTCATGAAGTGGTGTTGGCATGGATTAATCAAGTGACGAAGCTCTGAAAAAGTACCGTGATGCTAACCACCTAGAGGATGAGGCTAGATTCAGTAAGCGGTGACAAGTACCATCGAATCATGAACTAATGACAATGATGAAGGAGGTTCCATCGATCGTCATCAGAGGACATCTTATCAAGGCAGGGGGTTTGTTTTTAAGTTCATCATTGATGATTTATTTCCTCAAACCAACTATCATATTAATGTGTAGGGAACAAGCCAAAGAAACAATGACTGAACCCTCCACCTTTTCGCTCATGTAGAATTCTTCAAGGACAGTTTCCTCAAGCTCACAGAAACACGAATTAGCGGGTCACGTTTTGACGACGGAACCCTTAGAGAACCGTAGGTGCATATGACACCAATAATGGATGACTGGAGTAGGTCCGGTGGCCCACCGAAGAAACCGACCACATGCCATGTCGTTGGCGGCAGGGAGGCCGGAGGTGACCCGCGACAACCAATCGCGGGTAGTGGAAGGCAGCGCGTGATAGCACGCTGCGGTGGCTGAAGGAGGCCAGCCCGAGCTTGTCATACGGGAAAAAGAGGGAGGCACCAACAGGAACCGTCGGTGGAAATAGCCGCGGTAGAAGGATGGTAGCGTAGAGAAGCCGCGGCCAGCAGGCCACAACAAGAAGGGGTAACGTGGCCCCGCACCGTGCTGCATTGCCAAAAGCTGGTCAGCCGAGTGGCCGACCATTGAATCATAGTGACAGTAATGACCCAAACATTCATTAATGAGAAATTTCTCTTGATCAAATTAAATGTCTCATTATGTAATGTGATTATATAAAATGTGAACTTCTTTGGTGTTATGTTTTTTGGATTTTTAAAATGCCGTTAAGAATTGTGACTATTGATAATATATCCATTGAACTATGATCACATGATTAGTATAAATTTAGGGCTTTAACAAATCCAATTTACTCTGACAAAGGATGTGATGGCCTCTTCCAGTAGACATTCCCCATATGAATCCCATTTGTCGAAGCTCGGAAAGGAGGTGCAACCATTGGGCTTCGCTCTTGACCAAGCCCAAGCCGAGCTTCAATATGTTATGCTTGAATGTAATTTCCAACGAGAGAAGTGGATGTTGATAGAGATTACCACCCAAGCAATGTAATACGAGCAACCCCAAGAGTCTGTCAACATCACTCACCTTAACCTTCAGTATTATGCGGGTCTTATAAGGGGTTATGTAACAAGACATTAGTAATATAAATATGTGCATTATTTTTTTATATAATAATTAATATATATTCATTTCTTTACTGTTACTTTGTAAATTGTTTTTTGAGCGCAAATAGTATTTTTAGGTAATAGTCATCTAAGAAATATATTTTGATGAATTAATGGATTTTGGAGTTAAATAATATTTTAATAAAATATTATTATTATTAAATTATTTTTTATTAAATATAAATTATCTTATAATTTTAGGAATGAAATTGGAATTTTTATTAAGTTTTGAAAGCCATTTTTGTTAAGACCAATGAATTTTCGATAAATGTCAGTTTTTATTTTACAAGTAAAAATCCCCATTTTTAGAAAATTATTTAGATAAAATGAATATTATTTTTGTAATTAGGACGTTGAAATTATCCAACAGTGAATTTTTTATAATTTTCTGAGACAGTTGAATTTTTGGGTAAAAATTAAATACCCTTTAAATATATAATGTGTTTTATGACATCATAATGACCCAATAGTGATGTAATAAAATACTATAAATGATATGTTCGTCTGATATATGATTTAACATTAAAATAATGTGATTTAATGTTTTTTTTATTTATTTTTTAAAATATTAGTGGACCCTCCAAGAGTTATAAAACATTTTCACATTTTAATTGAATTTCCTTCAGAGTGTGACTCACCTCCACATAAGATACCCTATTATTTTAAGAATTTTGTCCATTGGACTTATAAAATATTGTTTTTCACTCCCATTTGGAAAAAAACATGGGCAAAAACCATGGGCTGTTATGTGGTATTGATTAGTTTAATGTGTGGTGACCCAGACCTAAATAATAAAGAATTCCATCTCCTTTCCTAAATAAACCCACCCAAGCTCCCAATTCCCTTTCAATCAAAGCCTTTAGAGTTCATCCAAAATTTTATCTCCTATCTCTATAATCCCTTATAGGTTCCCCAATCTCCCAAGAAGCCTCTCTCAAGCCTCTCCCAAGCATTTGGGATCACACTTCCAAGTTAGGGATTTCCTCTTATCTTATTTTGTCTAAATTTCATTATGTTGTTATACCCTTTTAATTTCAATTAGAAATGTTGAGGTACGATTTCAAACCTCCCCATACTTCCCTATTTATTTTTGAATTATGATATACCCCTTTCAATTTCATTTAATGCCTCCCATTTACACTCATTACTATGATGAAATTCTGTAAGGAATTTCCCTCTCCTCATTTACATTCAAGAAATTCTTTTGTATTATGAATCTAAATTCCATTACTTATGTTGTTAAATGTTTTTATATGAACCCCTTAATTTCCATTCCATGTAAATATTATGACACACCCCTTTTCCTCTCATCAACCATTTTTACAAATTTTTATGTCACACTGTTATGATGCCAAAATTATACCATGATTTTCCAAGCCAAAATCATTGTGCAGGGAATACCATAACCATGTCTCTATCAAGGGTATTCACCTTTATCAAAATATACATATTTAATGGTAATTTCATGGGTTTATTCCACATTTCTTAATCTAGGAATAACTTATCATGTTGAATGATTCCATGTTATATGATCCATGTGGCATACTTATGCAAGAAATGAAATGTTTAAGAAGGGTGCGAGCTTATAGCCCTCCAATGCATTGTGTAAAGATTAATAACAAAACATGTAAAGAGAAATGTGGGTTTACTCATGCTAATTCAAGTTAAATTAGGTTTTACTTATGCTAATTCATGTTTAATGAGGTTTTAATCGTGCTCCGTGTGCAATGAGCCTTGGATCATTCTAAAATCATGTTGAATGTTGTTGTTACATTTCCATGTTATGTTAATAATGATATATCATGATTTATGTTCATGTTTCTCTTATGAATCATCAATATTCCTATTACCTAACATGTATTATATATTTCATTTTATGCCTTGTTAACTCCTTTACTGGGCTTTATAGCTCACCATTTTCTTATACATGTACTCAGGTTATCTAATACAATACTAAGTACGAGGGAATGTAGTGGTCATGTAAAAAACGTTTTTAATAAGATGTTGCATCCTATGTTTTATGTTGTTATGTAATGTTCCTAATACCCAAATACACTATACCTCTCGATCCTCTGTTTTGTATGAATTGAATTTTTCTATGTAATAAACCATGTTTAAGTGTGAAATAAAAAACATGGTTTTCATAGTTGGTATTAGAGGATTAGTTTAGTTATTTTTGGGATTATGATTAGAAAACCCTAGTAAATCCTTAGAGACAAGACTAAGTATAATAAAAAACATTCCTAAGTTTTGGTGAGTATTAATTAAGTGGTTTATCAAGAAAATATATCCCTGTCTAGATACGAGCAGGTAGAGGCGGCTATGGAACAAATGTACATAGGGCAGAAAACCCCAACAAGGAGTTTCAGGCTTGACCCGGGGTATCATGGTACACGACAACAGGTCTTGCTGCACTCTTGGTTATGACACTCCCGGGGGATATTCTTTGGTAAATTCAAAAGCACATTATAAACCCTTATTAAGGGAATTAAAAAAATTCCCCTAATAATATTTTTTAGAAAGTAGATCATGAATATCATATATTAAAGCTTATGGATTCATAAGTTAAGGAAATAAAATTTATTTATAAGACATAAATTTTATTCTTTGGATTACCCTTTATGTGTTACCCCTAAAATTCCTTTTATTCTAGTCAATGGCTAGTAATAGAAGGACTTGGGCTGACAACCGATGTAAAGATCAATGTGATGATTGTGCTAATGAGATGCCCAATTTGATGGGAGCAGGAATTGCGAACATTTTCATGCTTCTCTCTCAGTTAACTCAAGATTTGAATAGAAGAATGTGTCAATAGGAACATTCAACCCCCCCTATAAAAGAACAAGTCATTATTGAGAGCTTCATGAGAGAAATCCCTCCTACTTTTAATGGATCATCAGATCCCTCAATCATCGAACAATGGATCAACTCCATTGAAAATATCTTCTCCATCCTTCAATTTTCCAAACAAGAGAAGGTTCTCCTGGATGCTTATCGTATGGAGGGAGAAGCTGATCAATGATGGACATTGATTATAAATACGAAGCATGAGGAGGAGATCGAAGAATTGGAATGGAAGGATTTCGGGAAGATTTTTTTCGATAAATATTTTCCACGCACCCTCCGAATTAAGATGGAAAGGGACTTTCTTGCCCTCAAGTAGAAAGAAGAAGAATTCATCAAATTGTATGAGGAAAACTTGACAAGGCTATCATGATATGCATATGGATTTTTCATTACCCCTCGAGTGCAAGGTTGACTGCTTCTTTGGTGGACTGAAACCTATCCTATGGAAAGCCCTAGTGATCAGTGACTTTGATAGCTATGAGGAAATTGTCTGATGTAACCTCAAAGTCGAAATGGAGATCGAGGAATCTCATGGGTATCAAGGGGATAATAAGCATAAAGTGGAATTAAATTATAGCATCCCAATGGATAAATTAAATGGTTCTATGAAAACCCAACAACCCACTTGCCAAAGGTTTGGAAAGAAGCACCCCAGAAATTGCATAAAGGGGACTTGGAAATGCCTTAGGTGTGGGAGAGAAGGGAACCTAACTATTAATATTAGCAAGAAAAACCCGTGGCAGTGATAAAGGATAGGAACACTCTGATCGACCCTCAACGTGTTGTTCATTGCTTCAATTGTAAATAACCAAAACACTTTACAAATCAGTTCCCTGTGCCAAGGGTTTTTGGAGACAACCAACAACCTCCAAGGTAGAAAGGGAGATATTTTTCAATCACTACCACCGAAGTGAACCCCAAAAATGAATCGGTGATAGGTACACTAGTTATTCATTCAATAATAGTGAACATACTTTTTTATTCTGGTTATAAGCATTCTATTATATCTCGAAAGTTTAGTAGAACAGTCCCAACACCACTAAAAATCATGGAAGTAATGATGTCGGTGAGTACAGAAAATGGAGAAATCATTTCATCCCCTGAATATAACTCCTCCCTTGTCATAATCTATGGACTGAACTTCCCAGCGAACCTTGTCATACTCCCTCTGGTAGAATTTGATGCAATTCTTAGCATGGATTTCCTTTTCTTACATAGAGACAACAAAAATTGTTGTGAGAGGGATATCACTATCTAAATAGAGAATTGACCCTCAATTCTATACAATTACATGGAGGAAGATGAATCTTCTTTAGCTCCATCATCTCAAGCATGGATATTACTTCCCTATGAGAATTCATATCTGGCTCAGATGATTGAGTCCAAGGAAGCAACCATCCTTGAAGACATGCCTATTGTGAGAGAATTCTTTGAAGTGTTTCCTGAAGAATTTCCTGGTCTTCCTTCTAGAAGAGATTTTGAATTCTCAATTGAACTTATACCTGGGGCATTGACAATATCCAAGACTCCATATAGAATGGCTATTTTTGAGCTTGATGAGCTAAAGAAAAAACTACAAGAGAATCTGGATAAAGGATTTATACGCCCAAGTGCTTCACCATGGGGTTCCCCAGTCCTATTAATCATGAAGAAAGATGGGTCAATACACCTTTTCATCGATTACCATGAGCCTAAAAAATAACAATAAAGAACAAGTATCCTCTCCCATGAATTGATGACTTGTTTGATCAGCTACATGGAGCACAATAATTCTCCAAGGTAGATTTGCAGTCAGTATGTTATCATGCAAGGGTGAAGAAGGAAGATATCCCCAAGACTTCTTTTCATACAAGATATGGGCACTATGAATTCATAGTAATGCCTTTTGGACTCACCAATTCTCTAGAAATATTCATGGACATGATGAATAGAGTCTTTAGATATTACCTCGACAAATTTTTGGTGGTCTTTATTGATGATATTCTAACATACTCCAAAACCAAGGAGGATCATGATGAGCATCTACGAACTATACTAGAGACCTTACGGAAGGATAAGATCTATGAAAAGTTCAACGAGTGTGAGTTATGGTTGAAGGGTGTATCATTCTTGGTCCATATTACCACATGCAATGGTATATATGTGGATCCCTCCAAGACAACTCCAATTGAGGGATAGCCAAGTCCAACATCAGTAACGAATATCTATAGCTTTTTGGGGATAGTTGGATATTATCGATGATTTTTTTGAAATTTCTCATGATTTTCCAACCCTATTACCAACCTAAATCATAAGGGAGTAAAGTTTTCTTGGAGTGATGAATGCGAAGAAACCTTTATGGAGTTGAAAAGGAGGCTTATCACTATTCTCATTCTCACTTTACCCATAAGTAGATAAATTTTTGTGGCATTCAATGATGCTTCAAAGATGGTCCTGAGTTTTGTGTTGATGCAAAATGACAGTGTCTTTGCCTATGCTTCAAGGAAATTGAATGTTCATGAGAAGAATTATCCAAAACATGATCTGGAATTGGCTGCAGTGATCTTCACTTTAAAAATTTGGTGGCATTATCTCTTTGGGGAGTTGTGTAAAATATATTTGGACCACAAAATCCTCAAGTATATATTCACAAAAAATGAGATGATCATGCACCAACGAAGATGGTTAGAGATGATAAAATAATATGATTTCTCAATCCATTACCACCCTGGAAAGAGGACAAGGTAGCAGATGCTCTGTGTAGAAGGGATACTGCATCTATATCATTGATTAGAATTGAAAAGGATCCAATCATTTTAGATTTGTAGAGGATGGACATGGGAATCACTAAGGGAGGAATATCATCAATCCTTTCTCAAATGATTTCCCAACCATCCCTCATGGAGAAAATAAAATATTATTAGAGAAAGGATGTGGAAATTCTGAATAGGGTGGAAGCTACCAAAAATGGGAAATCTTCAGAGTTCATGGTTGACATGGATGGAATCATTAGATTTGGGTCACGATTATGTGTACCATCCAATCCAAAGATAAAAAAGGAGCTTCTGGATGACTCATAGAGATCAAACTTATCTATTCACCTGGGGAGTACAACGATGTATGAGATCTCTGAGAAAAATTTTGGTGGGAAAATATGAAAAGGGAGATTGCAGAATATACATCAAAGTGCCTGGTATGTCAGCAAGTGAAGGCTCTGAGGCAAAAGTCTAAGGGGATGTTGGGACCACTGCCCATACCAACATGGAAGTGGGAAATAATTACCATGGACATTGTCACTATACTTTTAAGGACATCCATAAGAAACAATGCTATATGGTTCATTGTGGATAATATTTCCACGAAAACTCACTTTATTGCGATTTAAGAGGACTTGTCACGGGAT
Organism: Viscum album; assembly: GCA_963277665.1. NCBI lineage: Eukaryota > Viridiplantae > Streptophyta > Magnoliopsida > Santalales > Viscaceae > Viscum > Viscum album. The sequence goes on along the minus strand of OY728133.1, from coordinate 182,099,427 downwards.
CAACTTGCATGGATTTACATCAAAGAAGTGGTAAGGCTGGATGAAGTACTACTATCTATTATATCCGATCAAGATCCATGATTCACCTATATGTTTTGGAAGAGTCTTCAACATTCTCTGGATACTAAACTGAACTTCAGTACATCCTATCATCCTCAAAATGATGGCCAATCTGAGTAGACTATCCAAACAATTGAGGACATGTTGAGAGCTTGGTCAATGGAATTCAAATAATGATGGGACCAACATCTTCCACTAGTTGAATGCTCTTACAGTACCAGTTTCCAATCAATCATCCAAATGGAACCATATGAATCCCTTTATGGGAAAAGGAATAGAACACTGGTGTGTTGTGATGAAGTCAATGAGCGTAAGCTACTATGACCATACATGGTCGAAGAAATGGTGGAGAAGGTGAAAACCATTCAGCCACATATCAAGGTAGCCCAGAGTCAGCAGAAGAGTTATGCAGTTAACCATCGATGATACCTTCAGTTTAAAGTTAGATACATGGTATTTCTACACATATCTCCATGGAAAAAGGTCATGATGTTTGAAAATAAAGGGATGTTATGTCCTAGGTATATCGGCCCCTTCGAGATTCTTGATCGTGTCGGGATTGTGGCCTATCGACTAGCATTTCCAACCACCTTATCCAAATTAAATTATTTATTTCATGTATTCCTTTTAAGGAAGTACATACCATATCCTTCACATGTACTCTATTCAGAGGTGGTACATTTAGAGGACGATCTCTCTTATAAGGAGCAACCAGTGAAGATCTTAGACCGTAGAGAAAAAGTTCTACGAAATACGACAATGCCCCTCGCCAAGGTGTTGTGGAGAAACCAAAAGTTTGAAGAAGTGACATGGGAATTGGAGGAAATGGTGAAGAAGAGTTACCCACATCTATTTTAGTGTGGGAAAAAGGAAATTTTGAGGGTGAAATTTTTTAAGGGGAGAATATTGTAATGACCCAAACTTTCATTAATGAAAAATTCCTCTTGATCTAATTAAATGTCTCATTATGTAAAGTGTTTATATAAAATGTGAACTTCTTTGGTTTTATTATTTTGGATTTTTAAAGTACCATTAAAAATTGTGACCGTTTCTAATATATTTGTTGAACTGTGATCACATGATTATTATAAATATAGGGATTTAACAAATCCAATTTACTCAGACAATGGAAGCGATGACCTCATCCAATAGACTTTACCCATATGAAGACCATCTTTCGGAGCTCAGAAAGGAGGTGGCATCATTGGGCTTCAATCTTGACCAAGCTTAAGTCGATCTTCAACATGTTAATCTTGAATAGAATCGCCTAAGAGAGAAGTGGAAGTTGACAGAGATTACCACTTGAGTAATGTTATCCGAGCCACCCCAAGGGTTTGTCACCATCGCACACCTTACCCTTCGATCTTATGCGGATGTTATAAGGGGTTATGTAACAAGACCTTATAATTATGAATATGTGCATTATTTTTGTATATAACAATGAATATACATTCATTTCAACACTTTTACTTTGTAAAAAGTTTTTAGAGTGTAAATAGTATTTTTAGTTAATATTCAACTAAGAAATATATTTTGATGAATTAATGGATTTTCGAACGAAATAATTTTTTTTAATAAAATAATATTATTATTAAATTAATGTTTATTAAATATAAATGATCTTATACTTTTATGAATGCAATTGTAAATTTTATTAAGGTGTGAAAGGAGTTTTTGTCCAAACCCATGAATTTTCGATAAATATTGGTTTTTATTTTAAAAGTAAAAATTCCCATATTTATAAAATTATTTGGATAAAATTAATATTATTTTTGTAATCAGGATGTCAAAATTATCCAATGGTGAATTTTTCATAGTTTTCGGAGATAGTTGAATTTTTGGGTAAAAATTAAATACCGTTTAAATATATAAATGTTTTTATTATATAATAATGACCTAATAGTGATGCAATAAAATACTATAAATGATATGTTTTGATATTATATGATTTAAAATTAAAATAATATGATTTTAGGTTTGTTTAATTTATTTTATTAAACATTAGTGGACCCTCCAAGAGTTATAAAACATTTTCACTTTTTAAATGAATTTCCTTAAGAGTGTGACTCACCTCCACATAAGACATCATATTATTTTAAGAAGTTTGACCATTATAAATATAAAATATTGTGTCCACTCCCCTTTTTAAAAAACCATGGGCTGGTCTGGTTTGTGGTATTGATTAGTTTAATTGAGGTGACCCAAACCTAAATATTAAATAATTCCTTCTTCTTTACTATATAAACCACCCAGGATCCCACTTCATCTTCACTCAAAGGCTTTGGATTTCTTCCAAATTCTACCCTCCTCTCTCTATAATCCTCTCAAAGATCCCCAAGCTCCCAAGAAGCCTCTCTCAAGCCTCTCCCAAGCCTCTCCCAAGCCTTTGGGATCACACATCCAAGTAAGGGATTTCCTCTTTTCTCATTTTTTTCCCAATTTCATTATGTTGGTAAACACTTTTAATTTAAATTAAAAATGTTGGGGTATGATTTTTAACCTCCCCCATACTTCCCTTTTTATGTTTAAATTATGCGAGACCCTTTTCACTCTCATTTACTGCCTCCCATGTACACCTCTTACCATGCCGAAATTCAGTAAGGATTTTCTATCTCCTCATATACATTCAAGAAATTCCTTTCTATTATGAATCTAAATTCCTTTAATTATGCTGTGACATGTTTCTATATGAACCTATTACTGTCCATTTCATGTAAATATGATGAGACACCCCTTTCCCACTCATCAACCATTTTTATGAATTTTTAGGTCACGCCGTCATGCTGCCGAAATTACACGGCGATTTTCCATGCCAAAATCATTGGGTACTGAATACCACACCCATGTCTTTATCAAGTGTATTCAACTTTATGAACATATACAAATTTAATGGTACATTCATGTGTGTATTCCACATTTATTAATCGTAGAATAACTTATGATGTTGAATGATTCCATGTTATATGATCCATGTGGCACACTTATGCATAAAGTGAAATGTTTAAGAAGGGTGCTCCCTGATAGAACTCCAATGCATTGGGTAAAGATTAGTATCACGATACGTGAAGTGCAAAGAGGGTTTACTCATGCTAATTCAAGTGAAATGAGGGTTTACTCATGCTAATTCATGTGAAATTAGGGTTTAATCATGCTCCATGTGCAATGATCCTTGGCTCATGGTAAAAACATGTTAAATAATGTTTAAGTGTGAAATAAAGAACATGGTCGTCATAGTGGGGAAGCACCCCACCGGTTGGCCGAAATTTCCCTATAACCACGGGGCTAGTGGGAATCAACAGTCCGCCTTTGGGCGGACTAAACTTGATACAGGCCGGCCGAGCGGACCAGACCCACCCAGTAGGTCGGACCCGCCCAGCTGTCCTGGATGGACCCACCGAACAACGGGCCGAAACCAGTGAACCGGGATGAATCTCAGTGGGACGAACCCATGTGGGGTTAGGTAGACCCCGGGATCCATTGCTTCATGACGGTCTAACCGAGTAGGATCAGGCACATACCCAACCATTACCCGAAGAAAAAACATCCGTATCTGAAAAATAAGGCATCTGATCGACGCACCATCAGTGGTGTTGGGACCCATTTTGGGATGCAGTCCCTTTGGTATATTTCGGAGGGTCCGACTGGCCCTGGCCAAACAGAGGTGCAGTCACCCCTATTTCACAGAAAGGGGTGTAACTAACAGACGGGGCGTCTGATCGATGCATCATCTATGGTATAAGGACCCTTTTGGAAAGGAGGTCCTTTGGAGATACTCTATGTGAGTTTTGATGGAGTTTGATGTGCAAACGGGGTTAGATCATGCTTAAATCCAACCAAGACCTTTTTAAAAAAGTGTCCATATCTTACAGACCGGGCGTCCGATCGACGCACCGTCTATTACGTTAGGAAACCTATGACGTGGCAGTCCCTTGGGTATACTTTTTTGTGGGACTTAATTCTAGCTGAAATATGACAGATGGATTGAGGAGTGTCCCTCCCAGAATCAGGCGTTCTATGAGTGGGAATCTCTTGGATTGTTGTAATGTGAAGAAAGAACATCGATCCAATGTGGGTCAGCTTCTATCGATCATGTGTGGGTTAACACTTAGCGATCCTGTGTGGGTTAGTATCTATCGATCCTGTGTGGGTCAAGGCCTAGAAATCCTGTGTGTTTCAACATCGATTGATCATGTTTGGGTCAATAGTAGAGCCTCTCGACAGAATAAAAGGATCTAGATTTAAGACTAATAAATTGTAATTATGTACTTATGTTATATACATGGTGTGAGATGAGTCTTTTACCTTCGTGGTGTTACCTTTTTGCTACTTTTACCTTTATGGTGTTACCTTTATGGTGTTACCTTTATGGTGTTACCTTTGTGGTACTTTTACCTTTACGGTGTTACCTTCGTGGTGTTACCTTTGTGGTAATTATACCTTCGTGGTGTTACCTTTGTGGTAATTTTACCTCTGTGGTGTTACCTTTGTGGTGTTACCTATGTGGTACTTTTACCTTCATGATGTTACCTTCGTGGTGTTACCTTTGTGGAATTCATCCCTCATGGATCAGTTTAGAAAATGGTTTAAAATTTGGAGCCTTATGATTCTGCAGGAATGAGAAGATTATTTTTTGATAACTTAGGTATATGTATGGGCATATACCTAAGTAGAGTTGAGGACTGCTTTGTGCTTTGTGATTGAAGTATTTCTTTGTGGTTTTTCCTTTTTGGAACTCTGGGTGACCTTTGAGGGTCTTGAGGTCCCAACTGAGTATTGTTATACTCACCTCTACATAGGTTACACTTGCACATTGCCGTGTCTTGTGTAGATGATGGATAGAATTGATCAAGGCTGGGGGAGCTAGGACTGGATGGTGTTCAAAGGTGGACCATTTAACGTGACATACCATAGTAAATACTGATTTTGAGCTATACCTACCCTTCAAGTATGATCCTCGGTGGATGAACCAGGAGCTGTTTTTCTCTTTTTAGTTGTTCTTGTACCTTTCAGTTTGGCTTTTATTCCATCCCATTTACTTTCAGTACACTTTTTACTACAATAGTTTACATTGTGGTTTCTTCTTGTTGTGTTCTAGGTTTGTTTGTTTTTAAATGTTTAAAGGAAATGCCTTTCTATTATAGGGTTATTCCTTTTCAATGCTAGTTTCCAACTCCTGGCCTATTGAAGGCAGGCTTGGGGTAGTCATGGCACGAGCCCTGTGGGCCGATCCCACCACGACCCAGCCAAGCTAGGTGGGGTCGGACCGGCCCCAGACCCTTCCAGGTCCAATTTTGCTAAAAGATCCATAAGGTGTGGACCATGCATCAATTTGACGAACCATATATGGTGTTGGGATGCTTAGAGAGAGAATGTCTTTTTGGTATACTCCAATTGAGTTTTGGATAAAGTTGGAGTACAACTAGGTTGGATCGAACCCAAATCCAACTAGGCCCTCAGTACTAAAATGCTTATAAGTAACAGACAGAGTGTCCAATTGGCGCTCCATCTATCGCGTTGGAACCCTTATGAAAAAGAGGTCCTTTGGGATAATTTTTCATGGAACTTTATGGAGGTTGAGGTATGAATTATGGATTGAGGAGTGGTTCTCCTAGAATCAAGCATGCTATGAGCGGGAATCCAGTGGATGGTAGTGATACGATGGTTGGAGACATATCATACGGAGTTTAGTACCGAGTGATCCTCTGTGGGTCATCAACGATCATGTGTGAGTCTAATTCTATGTGGGTTAACGCTCAATGATCATGTGTGGGTCATCGCTTACTAATCCTGTGTGTTTCAATGGGGGTTAGTACCTATCGATCCTGCGTGGGCTAGACTCTGTATGGTTAGCAGTAGTGCCTCTCCACTAAATAAGATGATCTAGATTCTCAACTTATTATCGGTACTTCTATGCTTTACTTATACCTGGTGTGAGATGTGCCTTTACCTTTTTGGTACATTTACCTTTGTGATGTTACCATCATGGTGTTACCTTTTTAGTTCTTGTACATTCATGGTGTTATCTTCATGGTGTTACCTTTGTGGTACTTTTACCTTCATGGTACTTTTACCTTCATGGTGTTACCTTCGTGGTGTTGCCTTTTTGGTAATTTTCCTTTGTGGATCAGTTTTGAAAATGGCTTACAATTTGGAGCCTTATGATTCCTAATGTATGAGATGAGTATATTATGATAACTTAGCTATATGTATGGGAATATAACTAAGTAGAGTTGATGATCGCTTCGTGCTTTGTGATTGAAGTCTTGCTTTGTGGTTTTTTCTTTGTGAAACTCTGGGAGACCTTTGGGGGTCTTGGGGTCCCTACAGAGTATTGTTATACTCACCCCAAGATGGGATATGCCCGCACCTTGTTGTTTCTTGTGCAAACGATGGACAACGTTGATCGAGGCTAATGGATCTAGGACTGGATTACGTTTAGAGGTGGACCATTTGATGTGACATGACACAGTGACTACTGATCTTGAGAGATACCTATACTTCAGGTAGGATCCTCACTGGTTGTTCTGGGAGATTTTTTCTCTTTCACTTGTACTTGTACTTTCTTGTTGGGTATGTATTCCAGCCCATTTACTTTTAGTACACTTTTTAGTAAAGCAGTTTACTTCGTGGTCACTTCTTGTTGTGTTATTGGTTTGTGTGTTTGTATAGGTTTAAGGGAAATGCCTTCCCGTTATAGGGATACGCATTTATGGTTCTATTCTCCATCTACTTCCTAATGAAAGGTGGGCTTGTGGTAGTCACGACACGAGCCCCGAGGGACGGGTTGTGAAAAAGTGGTGTCAGAGGAGTCAGTTCTACCGGAGAACTAGGACTCTGATCTTTTCAATGTGTAAATAGTGCTAAGTGTTATGAGTGTGGTTTTCAGTTTGGTGAACCCAATGTTGGTGCAACGACCGACATATCCATACACCAGGACCCTAAATTCTGATTTCCAACTTAGTGTATGAAAACACTGATTGCGTGTGTTTTTGGAAAGTTTATGTTTTGATCTCTTTGAGTCAGCTCACTGGGTATAACATTTGACCATGGATCACATGTTTTATTTCAGGATGCCACCATGTAGGTAGCCATCCAAGACTCTCAAGAGAGTACATGATGAGGGCCCACCGAGCAATGAGGCCTCAGTGCAGGGCCCCCTTATGGTGTCATCACCTTCGGTTGGTGTACCAGTAGCACCACTACTTGATGGGAAACCGTTGCCACCATCCCCACCAATAGAGGGTGCATGTAGAGACCCGAAGCTTATCGTACATGGACATTACATTACTTTTGCGGAATACTTAGTACATAACAAAAACACAAACACAAGTATCGTAATAGTTTAGTGTCTTTGGAAACTCAGAATAAAATCTTCTAATCGTGGTGAAAGATCTTCAACATCTCCCATAAAGATCTTTTTTTTTTTTTACCTAAAACCTTTCTTTATATCCTGGGGAAAAGAAAACATAAAAGGGTGAGCTCAAATGCTCAGTAAGGGTAAACAAAAGAAATATCAATAACATCGTATTCATAAGAACATAACATTTTGGAAATCATAACCTGCAAAAGAGAGCATAATTTCATAACATGGGATAAATCATGGTAGTGAAATGTAATCACAATAATCATAACTTAAAACATGAAACTTTGTGGCATTCACACATATTCATAGAGAATCATTTCTTTTTAGTCAAGACTCATTGCCAAGACTATCTTAGTGGACAAAGTCCCTTTCTGAATTGAGTAACCCTCGTTTCAGTCCTGTTTCACTGAACCGGTATAACCTACCATTCCAGCCATGTTTATCTCATGAGATATAAAATCTTTACCCAGTGCATTGGAGGGAGATATAGGTCCCACCCATCTCATAATGATACCATTCTTATGTGTGCCACAAAATCATAAATCATACATCATTGCATAACCCATGTAATAAAAATGGGAATCTTAAACATCATAACATCATAAAACAATTCATATACAATGAATGAATTCATAAAAATAAATCCATCACAACATAATCAAATCAATGTAATAATAGGGATAAAAACAGTACCCTTTATTATCTTATATGGAAAATAATTTTGATTAAAAACTTGAACTCCATTCCTGAGGAAAATATCCTTTCTACTTCAAAAACACTTTTCCTTTCTTAACATGTCATACAATTTTAAACTAAAAGAATTTGATTAAAAATAAACTTGAATACTTGTAAAGGAAACTTCTTTGAAATAATGTTTTAGAAATCCATTCATGCCGTACAAGTTAAAAAAAACATTCTTCGTACTTTTGTCGGAAAAGTCAAAAAGTACCTCGTACGAAAAACGACAAAAGATTCCTTTCATTTCTTTTACTAAAAACTCTCCGAAGGGTAAAAATGGATTTAAAAAAAATTTTAGGTGGATGGAAATAATATTACTTATTTATGAAACATGGATGTGGATGATAAAATACACCCTAGTAAATACTTACGAATAAACAATCTCGGGTAAAAATGAGATTGTGATATTTCCCTTACCTTAGGTCCGACTTGCTTTGTAAGTGTCCGAACCTCCTGTATAATGATTTAAATCATGTTATTGACTTATTCCAGAATCATATTCATTGTTATTCTATCATATATGGTCCACTTATGACTTTATATTACCCGTTCTTTTGTAAATTCATGTTAAAGTAGCGTTTTGGGTAAAATCGTCTCATTTGTCGTTCGTGTTTTTAACTTGTAATTATTCATATGATTACTTAGATCATGATTAATTAATTCCATAATATAAAACATGATTTATATATATATATATATTCAGAATATACATATATAATAAATCAGTAAATGGAAAGAAATACACCGTTCATGGAGACGGTAGTCCGTACGAACGCATGAACGCTGTTTTCGTTTCCTTATTGAATTGAATGGAATTAAGTAGATGACATAAATATAAATAATTCCAGTATCATTATTAGGTCATATATTTCATTATTAATTATTATATATACTTTATAATCATTCATTAATGGATAATCATTGAGAATGAATCTCATCGCGTCATGGAGACGGTAGTCCATACGTACGCACGAGCAATGATATCATTCCCATGGTCGTGGAATTGTGTTGAAGTGTATGTATACTATTTAAGTATCAATATCACTTGATAATAATCATATATAGTTACTCATTACACCTTTATACCCATCCTTGTAAGGTGATGGTGGAAAATAGATTACACCACGGCGTGGAGACGGTATTCCGTACGTACGCACGCGCGGTGATTTCCTTTTTCCGTAGGATGGATAGAAGGTTAATTAGAGTTGTTTCATATTTATAATAACATATCAGTATATAATAAATACTGATGTTATTACTTTATCATGAAACAACTAAAGAAGAAGAAGTTGAAGAAGAAAGAAATTGAAAAGATCGGTAATGGATATTACCTCTTCTTTGGAACGCTTCTTTGAATCCTCTACTTAGGGAACTAAGATTGGTCTTTGAAGAAGACCAGGACCTCTAGGATTATTCTAGGGAAGTGGAGAAGGTATTTTGGCAGGGGTTGTCCGAGCTTGAGTGCTCAAATTGGTGTGAGGAGGAGGGGGAGGAGGTACCCTTTTATAAGGGAGGAGAGGGGCACCTTTGGAATATCTCAAAATATTATTTTACATTAAAGTCAAAATCAGTTTATAATGGTTCCAAAGGGTCTTATTTCGAAGCTAAATTGGGGATGGGTCGAAATCCTATCATCCAATAGGATTTAGACAAGTTTAGGGTATTATTTTAACCTTATCAATTAGATTTAACTCTAAGTTAAATAATTTAACTTTTACCGTGTCTTTTTGTTTTCTTTCACTATATGGTTAATAAAATTACTATAACATGCCAAACGAACCCCAAATTGTTTATTATTAATATATATATCCTTATCTAAGTCATTTGGCCGAACCTCAGATTTTTAGGAATAAAATAACAGTTAATAATATAATATTTGATTTAAAAACTATTTTGTCTCAATTTTGACACTATTTGATATATGATTTTTGTGTAAGTCATAACAGAATTATATGTTCGAACCAAGTTGATTAAATCAACACTAATATATCATAGTAACCTATAAAAGTAGTGTAATTCATAAAAAGTCTCAAATTACATTCATTTTAGAATTTATAACATCAATTATGCTAATATTTCCTTAAAAGGGTAATTACTGCATCATCGCTGTGTCATAAATAAATTAATTTATTTAAAGTCTAAAAATTATAAATAAAATATCATTATGTAGGAAATCTTTTTAGCTTTCTAATGAATATTTATAGTCGAATTTATCTTATGTATAACCCCATATTAAAAATGTTTTAGTTATTAAACTTTGATTTTAACTAAAATAATATTAAATGTCATAATCTAATCCAAGTGGACCTAAATGGTCATATTATATTCATAAGGTTGTTTTTGGTTGAATTATACTTATCCAATATAATTAGGACATGAGTTAGGGTAATAGTAATATCATATTTACCCTTAGTTACCCGATTTACTATTAACCGTGGTAAAAAAAAGTAAAAAGTTATTATTCACCAAAAATTATTTTCATCTCATTGAACCACATTTTAGTACTTGATATTAACCGTGTCTGTCGGATTTTTTAAATTCCATTCACAGAAGCGGTAAAATTAAGTTTTATGAAAAATTCAGTTTTTAACCTACCACTTAGTGGTTTCACTATTCATCAAAAATTGAATGTTTTCAGAAAAATTCCAAAATTTCATCCTAAGATATATTTCATATTCCGAATTCAAAAATGAAGTCTATTTTACCAAATTCATAACATAGAAATTGCATTAATTAATTTTATAATTAAATCCCGCTGTTAAAACAAATAGCGTGTTTTTAAGAAACAATATCTATCAAAAGATTGACACTTGATTATGTCTGGTTTAAATGTGAAATTACATCCAATGACCAACATTGTATTAAATTGTAAAAAAATATTCTAAATATACTTTAAAAACACTCAAATTAATGATTTATCACTATTAATTATTTCGATTAAAAAAGTTGTTTTTAATTATAATTTAGTAATTTTCACTATTCATCAGAATATCAAAGTTATCCGAAAAGTACCAAAATTTCACCTTAGGCTAAATTCGATACTCCGAATCCAAAAATGAAGTCCATTTTGAGAGATAAAATTTCTAAAATTTAAAAAGTGGTTATTACTATTCATAATGGCTAGTTTTAATAATATTTTAATAGCATATCGTTGTTTCGTGAAACTCAGTATTGCGTACTACACACGCTATCGAGGAAGGTTGCGATTGCGTGTAATGCAAGGAAAGTCAAGGATTCGTGTTGTGCAAGCTCCTTTTTGTGTTGCGTACAACACAAGAAATTAGTGAAATTAAAAAGAATATTTTTCATAAAATCATGGGCTGTTACATTCTACCCCCCTTAAAATGAATTTCGCCCTCGAAATTCGTCGGGGTTATAAATGGTTTACTATTCGAAAGTTTCTTTAATAGAAACCCACATCGTAAAAAGGAATACCAAAACCAATATTTTAAAACAAAAGTATGAAACTTAACGGTTACCCAAATAAACTAATCACTGGGTTTCCACATAGGTGAAAATATGGATATGGAAGAAAAATCTAACCATCATGTTCTGATGGAGAGTGGTAGAGAACATGGCTATGGAAAATCCAACAATCACAAATCCATAAATTTGAGACGATCTAAGGTACCATCCGATTAATCAAATATAAGATCACTAGGACAAAATTTTTTTGGTTTTCAAGATCGTTTCCCTAAAGTTGAAGAATTTGAATTAGAATAAATACTTACTTTATTTTGGTACAATCGCACTATCGTTCGTGCCTTGAACAATTTCCACTTCATCTCTTAAATAAATGAAGTTGAATTTGTTATTCGTGAAGTGTTAGCAGATCATGTGATAGAATGACAGGTCATTCCATCTGTCTCAAAAAAAAGGTTAGCAAAAATTATATACATAAGTCGATCTATAGTGAGATTAATCATATATGGTTCCTAAAATGGACTTATACTTCATATATCATACTTCTTAATATAATAAAACTAGTTTCTATTAAACAGGGACTTCCTGTAGGCCAGTGGTAGGCGATAAAGGCCAGTCGCACTTCAGTTGTGGGTTCGATTCCCACAGCCTTGTCCGAAGCGATAGGCTGTCGCCCGTCCTGCAGGTTGTCCTTTTTCTAAAACTATAATACTATAACATCCCATCAATAATATCGAAAAAAACTTCTATACTTAAACAATACTAACTTATGTTCAACATAATCCATTCCAATCTTTAGGCTTATCCATAATATTTCAGTCCACTCTCACAACATAGTGAAAATGATTACCAGAGATTTAACACCATCGTCGATCCCCATATATCATAAGATATGTTTTGTTGGTCACATTCCAAACATTCAAAGTCCTTAATAATGTATTCTCTTGAATACCCATTGAAAACTTGAATGCAGTTAAAAGTTAACACTTTTCCCATACCAAAATCCTCAAAATTCTATATACTCAAACCATGATATCACTTAGTCTTTATATCAATCATGAGCTCATGAATACTATCAAACATTTAATTTTCTCTTTATCCCTTCATTATGCGCATATCATCTACATTCCAAAAATATCTGAATAACCTTTCATGGATACTGGTAACATTAATCATACACTTTCAAAACACAAGGAAAGACAACAGTGTAACAATCCATAGATGTCTCTTTATTCCATAGTAGCATGAGATTACTTATACAAAATTACACATGATAAACATGTAATCATTCCACTACATTCTTAAACCATTGACCGATCTTCAAAAATTCTTTCATCTCACATATCATTTGTAGTCTCTTCATCATCATCCACATAAATACTACCCATATGACTATACTGATTCTCTTCATGAGTCTTTCCCTTAGGGAATTTGTTTGCATAATGCCCATACATTCCACATTTAAAACACTTAACCATTTTTGATGTCGTAGCAATACCATTATCCTCATCCATGGTGTTAACCGACCCTTTTCCTTTGCACTTACTTGCTTTGTGTCCTTCTTTTACACACCCAAAGCATCTTCCAGTTCCCTTGAAACATTCTCCTTGATGCCTCTTCCCACATGATTTACATAGGGGAAATTGAACTTTCTTTCCTCTATGATCATCATGGAACTCCATCTTTCTCTTATTAGTCGAGTCAGGAAACTTACCAAATTTTACTTTATTGATCATATTATGAGATTGCTGATTCGGCATAATAATGATGTTTGGACATCCAAATCCCATTTCATTTGGTTGCTCATGAAGAATATCATTCCATTGTCCATCATATCCTCCATTATTGTGAATCATCTTGTTTCCAGCCATTTTCTAAAACCCAAACAGAATAGTGTGAGAGGCAAAATAATGCTAGGGAAAACAACATAGTAAAGGGGGAGTACCCTTAATATCTAACATCTTAAGTTAAATTATAAGATCGTTACCGTAGTTCTAGGATTATATCCTATACGTATACTTATCCTTAGGGACATCCCTAGACATACCTTAGAAATATCTCTAGGGATCTCACTAACGTTTTCGCATCCTAGTTTCCAAAGGTTGACTAAACCTTTCCTCTGATACCAACTGTAGAGACCCGAAGCTTATCGTACATGGACATTACATTACTTTTGCAGAATACTTAGTACATAACAAAAACACACACACAAGGATCGTAATAGTTTAGTGTCTTTGGAAACTCGGAATAAAATCTTCTAATCGTGGTGAAAGATCTTCAACATCTCCCATAAAGATCTTCTTTTTTTTACCTAAAACCTTTCTTTATATCCTGGGGAAAAGAAAACATAAAAGGGTGAGCTCAAATGCTCAGTAAGGGTAAACAAAAGAAATATCAATAACATCGTATTCATAAGAACATAACATTTTGGAAATCATAACCTGCAATAGAGAGCATAATTTCATAACATGGGATAAATCATGGTAGTGAAATGTAATCACAATAATCATAACTTAAAACATGAAACTTTGTGGCATTCACACATATTCATAGAGAATCATTTCTTGTTAGTCAAGACTCATTTCCAAGACTATCTTAGTGGACAAAGTCCCTTTCTGAATCAAGTAACCCTCGTTTTAGTCCTGTTTCACTGAACCGGTATAACCTACCATTCCAGCCATGTCTATCTCATGAGATATAAAATCTTTACCCAATGCATTGGAGGGAGATATAGGTCCCACCCATCTCATAATGATACCATTCTTATGTGTGCCACAAAATCATAAATCATACATCATTGCATAACCCATGTAATAAAAATGGGAATCTTAAACATCATAACATCATAAAACAATTCATATACAATGAATGAATTCATAAAAATAAATCCATCACAACATAATCAAATCAATGTAATAATAGGGATAAAAACAGTACCCTTTATTATCTTAGATGGAAAATAATTTTGATTAAAAACTTGAACTCCATTCTTGAGGAAAATATCCTTTCTACTTCAAAAACACTTTTCCTTTCTTAACATGTCATACAATTTTAAACTAAAAGAAGTTGATTAAAAATAAACTTGAATACTTGTAAAGGAAACTTCTTTGAAATAATGTTTTAGAAATCCATTAATGCCGTATAAGTTAAAAAAAACATTCTTCGTACTTTTGTCGGAAAAGTCAAAAAGTACCTCGTACGAAAAACGAAAAAAGATTCCTTTCATTTCTTTTACTAAAAACTCTCCGAAGGGTAAAAATGGATTTAAAAAAAATTGTAGGTGGATGGAAATAATATTACTTATTTATGAAACATGGATGTGGATGATAAAATACACCCTAGTAAATACTTACGAATAAACAATCTCAGATAAAAATGAGATTGTGATATTTCCCTTACCTTAGGTCCGACTTCCTTTGTAAGTGTCTGAAACTAATGTATAATGATTTAAATAATGTTATTGACTTATTCTGGAATCATATTCATTGTTATTATATCATATATGGTCCACTTATGACTTTATATTACCCGTTCTTTTGTAAATTCATGTTAAAGTAGCGTTTTGGGTAAAATCGTCTCATTTGTCGTTCGTGTTTTTAACTTGTAATTATTCATATGATTACTTAGATCATGATTAATTAATTCAAGAATATAAAACATGATATATATATATATATATATTCAGAATATACATATATAATAAATCAGTAAATGGAAAGAAATACACCGTTCATGGAGACGGTAGTCCGTACGTACGCATGAACGTTGTTTTCGTTTCCTTATTGAATTGAATGGAATTAAGTAGATGACATAAATATAAATAATTCCAGTATCATTATTAGGTCATATATTTCATTATTACTTATTATATATACTTTATAATCATTCATGAATGGATAATCATTGAGAATGAATCTCATCGCGTCGTGGAGACGGTAGTCCGTACGTACGCACGAGCGATGATATCATTCCCATGGTCGTGGAATTGTGTTGAAGTGTATGTATACTATTTAAGTATCAATATCACT
This sequence comes from Viscum album, assembly GCA_963277665.1. NCBI lineage: Eukaryota > Viridiplantae > Streptophyta > Magnoliopsida > Santalales > Viscaceae > Viscum > Viscum album. The sequence continues at coordinate 182,083,815 of OY728133.1, read as the reverse complement.
TTATAATAATCATATATAGTTACTCATTACACCTTTATACCCATCCTTGTAAGGTGATGGTGGAAAATAGATTACACCACGGCGTGGAGACGGTATTTCGTACGTACGCACGCGCGGTGATTTCCTTTTTCCGTAGGATGGATAGAAGGTTAATTAGAGTTGTTTCATATTTATAATAACATATCAGTATATAATAAATACTGATGTTATTACTTCATCATGAAACAACTAAAGAAGAAGAAGTTGAAGAAGAAAGAAATTGAAAAGATCGGTAATGGATATTACCTCTTCTTTGGAACGCTTCTTTGAATCCTCTACTTAGGGAACTAAGATTGGTCTTTGAAGAAGACCAGGACCTCTAGGATTATTCTAGGGAGTGGAGAAGGGATTTTGGCAGGGGTTGGCCGAGCTTGAGTGCTCAAATTGGTGTGAGGAGGAGGGGGAGGAGGTACCCTTTTATAAGGGAGGAGAGGGGCACCTTTGGAATATCTCAAAATATTATTTTACATTAAAGTCAAAATCAGTTTATAATGGTTCCAAAGGGTCTTATTTCGAAGCTAAAGTGGGGATGGGTCGAAATCCTATCATCCAATAGGATTTAGACAAGTTTAGTGTATTATTTTAACCTTATCAATTAGATTTAACTCTAAGTTAAATAATTTAACTTTTACCGTCTCTTTTTGTTTTCTTTCACTATATGGTTAATACACTTACTATAACATGCCAAACGAACCCCAAATTGTTTATTATTCATATATATATCCTTATCTAAGTCATTTGGCCGAACCTCAGATTTTTAGGAATAAAATAACAATTAATAATATAATATTTGATTTAAAAACTATTTTGTCTCAATTTTGACACTATTTGATATATGATTTTTGTGAAAGTCATAACAGAATTATATGTTCGAAACAAGTTGATTAAATCAACACTAATATATAATAGTAACCTAGAAAATTAGTGTAATTCATAAAAAGTCTCAAATTACATTCATTTGAGCATTTATAACATCAATTATGTTAATATTTCCTTAAAAGGGTAATTACTGCATCATCGTTGTGTCATAAATAAATTAATTTATTTAAAGTCTAAAAATTATAAATAAAATATCATTATGTAGGAAACATTTTTATCTTTATAATGATTATTTATAGTCGAATTTATCTTATGTATAACCCCATATTAAAAATGTTTTAGTTATTAAACTTTGATTTTAACTAAAATAATACTAAATGTCATAATCTAATCCAAGTGGACCTAAATGGTCATATTATATTCATAAGGTTGTTTTTGGTCGAATTACACTTATCCAATAGAATTAGGACATGTGTTAGGGTAATAGTAATATCATATTTACCCTTAGTTACCCTATTTACTATTAACCGTGGTAAAAAAAAAGTAAAAAGTTACTATTCACCAAAAATTATTTTCATCTCATTGAACCACATTTTAGTCCTTGATATTAACCGTGTCTGTCGGATTTTTGAAATTCCATTCACAGAAGCTGTAAAATTAAGTTTTATGCAAAATTCAGTTTTTAACCTACCACTTAGTGGTTTCACTATTCATCAAAAATTGAAAGTTTTCAGAAAAATGCCAAAATTTCATCCTAAGCTATATTTCATATTCCCAATTCAAAAATGAAGTCTATTTTACCAAATTCATAACATAGAAATTGCATTAATTAATTTTATAATTAAATCCCGCTGTTAAAACAAATAGCGTGTTTTTAAGAAACAATATCTATCAAAAGATTGATACTTGATTATGTCTGGTTTAAATGTGAAATTACATCCAATGACCAACATTGTATTAAATTGTAAAAATATATTCTAAATATACTTTAAAACCACTCAAATTAATGATTTATCACTATTAATTATTTCGATTAAAAAAGTTGTTTTTAATTATAATTTAGTAATTTTCACTATTCATCAGAATATGAAAGTTATCCAAAAAGTACCAAAATTTCACCTTAGGCTAAATTCGATACTCCGAATCCAAAAATGAAGTCCATTTTGAGAGATAAAATTTCTAAAATTTAAAAAGTGGTTATTACTATTCATAATGGCTAGTTTTAATAATATTTTAATAGCATATCGTTGTTTCGTGAAACTCAGTATTGCGTACTACACACGCTATCGAGGAAGGTTGCGATTGTGTGTAATGCAAGGAAAGTCAAGGATTCGTGTTGTGCATGCTCCTTTTTGTGTTGCGTACAACACAAGACATTAGTAAAATTAAAAAGAATATTTTTCATAAAATCTTGGGCTGTTACAGTGCACGCCGATAGAGCTCGTTACATGAGTTTTAGTGGTAGTTTCCTCTGAGGTTCCAAGGAGAGACGGATCCGAATGCGGCTGAGGACTGGATCGGGGTTGTGGCCATAATTTTTCGCATAGTTGGGACACAAACTAATCTGATGGTGATCCTAGCTGCTAGTCTTTTCCAAGGAGTAGCTGGGAGATGGTGGAGTTGGACACTACAGTTACACGACAAGGCAAAACTCTCCTAGGAAGACATCGAGTGCCTTTTCAGGGAAGCGTTTGTCCCAGCAAATCGAGGATCAGTGTGTATACATGAGATGATACACTTATAGCAAGGCAGCATGACCATGGCCCGTACTCGATGAGGTTTTCTGATCATTCCTACTACTCCACCGACATGGTAAATGACCCTTTATTCAAGGCCCGAATCATTGATAAGGGTATCCGATGGGAGATCAGAGCATCGATTACATCACCCAACATTTTGACACATGTTGGAGTTCTGGAGGGGGAACTCTTAGTGGAGAGTTTTCTTGCTGAGCAGGCACCGATAGCTTGAGCCACCACTGGACATCAGGTAGCAGAGTCATCCACAACATGCAATAGACAGATGACACAGGGGCCCAAATGGGTGATAACTTATAGTTGATGACCTCAGGATAAAGGGTTAGTGGTGAGGGGATCATATGATAGAGGATGACGGTTGAGGAGAAGGTACTTCTAATCATGCGGCGGTCTGGATCACATGGCTCGTGACTGCCCGACCCACTATTCGAATGAACAACAGATGGTTGGGGGACTGCTGAAGTAGAGGTAAAGGTTTGTGCGAGGTAGTTCGTAGAGCAGTTGACATGGTAGAAGAGCTGGTCGTGCTACAGGAGGTCGACAGAAATTTGAGGTTCTACCACCACCACCTCCAGGTTGTTCACCCCGACCACATGAAGTAGGTGGAAATGGATGAGATCAGCTCCAGGAAGCTAAGTCCTATGACCACAGTGCTCCAGATATTAATCAAGGTATGATCTGTGTCTACTCCACCTTAGCTGCAGTACTTATAGACACATGTGCTAGTCACTCTTCCATTTCCACAACACTTGTTCAGAGCATGGAGATTCCAGTGGAGATGTTAGCTCGATCCTTTAAATTAGAGACTCCTACGAGAGAATATTCGACAATTACACACTGTTTCCGGTAGTGTGAGATCACTCTAGGAGGCAAAAGATTCGGCTGCGATCTTCTAGTTGTGGCATTGAGGCCTTATGATGTCATCTTGGGTATGGACTGGCTATCCAAATTCCATGATCAGATCGACTGTTTTAGGTGCAATGTGTGGTGTGTCTGCGAGAATGGGACCAAGTTTTCCTTCACGGGCTTGGAGGGAACCATTGTAGCATAGGATGGAATTACATGGAGGAGGGTGCAGCTGATTACACATCAGTTGGTTAGGCTTACCCTTAGATTAGTTTATGTTGAGAGTATAAGATATCCTGTAGTGGTTGAATAGTATGCTGATGTCTTTCCTGATGGTGTTCCAAGACTACATCCTCGTAGAAAGGTAGAGTTTCACATCGACCTGTACCCCAGGACATCATCGATATTGACACCAGCATATCAGATGGCTCCCACGATTATTTTTGAGTTATGGGTATAGTTGTAGGACTTGTAGAGGAAGGGGTTCATAAGGCCCAATGTTTCTCCATGGGAAGCCTAATTTTTTCGCCAAGAAGCACTACTGGAATTTTACCCTTTACCAACTTTTTAGAACCATTGGTAAAGCCTGGGAAACTGTGGCCATGAAAGCCATGGGTATAGGCTTATACCAAAGGTTCTTGTAAACCGTTGGTATATGTGTTAAAGCACGAGATATACCAACAGTTTCACAAACCATTTGCATATGTTACCCTTATACCAATGGTTTAGAACTGTTGGTATATAGAGTACATTATACGTCCAAAGGATATACCAAAAGTTTTTCAAACCATTGGTAGAAGTTTATACCAACGGTTATAACAAAACCATTGGTATAATATACATCAAAAGGCTATACCAATGGTTTTGAAAACTTTTGGTATACATATGTTGTAGCTCCACAGCAGCCAGCAACCACCTCCAACCTACAACTCCCCATGACCTGCAAGAGCACATACATATAGAATCCAAAAGCCTACATGGGATGTTTAAAATTCATCCAAAATTTAGAAATTTAGAAATTTAGAATTCATTCCTCACTCAAACCTCAACACAAGAGAAAAATTCAGAATCCAATACACCCACAATCCAATACATCAGAAAATGAAATGCAATAAAACCCATAACACCAATAAAAAATTAAAATCCAATACATCTAGAATCCTATACACATAACAGTATTCAAAAATTTGAATTCATTACCAATACTTCCAGAATCCAATACATCCAAAATTCATAAATTTAGAATTGAAAAAAGTAACACCTCTAACAGTATTCAACATTTAGAATTCACTCCTCACTCAAACCACAACACCAATACACACAAGAGAAAAAGCCTACATATTATAGGAAGAACATGGGATGTTTACTCATGGTCTTGGTTTGACTATCTTAAAACCAACAGAAAATTTTTGGGTAGAGTGGACACAGATCATGATACCCATAAGATAGACAATAGTAGTGGTCATGTGCTTAGACCTAGGATGAGTTATAGTAAGTAAATGGGATGTTTATATTATTCTAATGAATATGTATCAATGTATAAATGGTTCATGATGTGTTTGTGGGAAACATTGGCCAATCTCAACATATGAGATGGGTTACTAGAATAACATACATGTTTTTCAAACACTTTTCAATTGGAATAAGGGGGTATGTGGATAATTTTAATTTGGTCTCATGGGTGTGATGTGAGAAAAATCCACATTTTGGTTAGTGGGTATGAATATTAAATTATGTCTTTGGTATTGGGTTCCCCAACGGACCTTGGATTGGTCCTAGAACCCACTGTTTGAGGATGGTATTGGCATATTAAATGTCATGTGTTTTAGAATAGGGGTAGAATTTCCTCACATGAGAAGTGGATTTTGTGAGGATATACCATGAATCCTTGTTCTAAAGTATCAACAAAATCCAAATACTTTTGGTCACTTTTCCGTATGTAAGTTGTTGTTTTCACATAAAATCCTATCCATTTCAAATAAAAGTGAGACAGTTTGAGTGGTACCGGCCACACTGTGCCATATATTGAGGTGGGGCTGACTCATAAACATCACAAATGGCCCATGGATCGTTATCATAAAGTATAAACAGAATCCAAATTCTTTTGGTCGGTTTTCCATTTACCAGTTGTTGTTTTCACTTAAAATGTTGTCCATTTCAAATAAAAGTGAGACACTTTGAGTGGTTCCGGCCACACCATGCCTCAGATTGAGACAGGGTTGACACTTACACATCAAAAATGACTCATGGATATTTGTGCTAAAGTATCAACACAATCAGAATACTTTTGGTCAGTTTTCTGAATGTCTGTTGTTTTACTTAAAACAGTGTCCATTTTAATCAAAAGATAGACACATTGAGTGATACCGTCCACACCATGCCTTGTATTGATGCGGGGATGACTTATACATGTTACAAATGATATATGGCTCATTGTACCGAAGTATCAATACAATCAAAAAGTAGTGGGTCAGTTTTCCGTATGCAAGTTGTTGTTTTCACTTAAAATCCTGCCCATTTCAAATAAAAGTGAGATAGTTTGAGTGGTACCAGGAACACCATTCCTCAGATTGAGGCGGTGTTGACTCATAAGCATATAAAATGACCCAAGTATTGTTTTCCTAAAGTATCAACAGTATCCGAATACGATTGGTCGGTTTTCTATATTCAAGTTGTTGTTTTCATTTAAAATCATGCACATTTCAAATAAAAGTGAGACAATTTGAGTTTTAATGGAATCACCGTGCCTCAGATTGAGGTGGGGTTGATTCTTACCCATCCAAAATGACCCATGGATCGTTTTACTAAAGTATCAACAGAATCCAAATGTGTTTGGTTGGTTTTACGAATGCCTGTTGACATTTTCACTTAAAATGTTATCCAATTAAAATATAAGTGAGACACTTTTAGTGGTATCGGCCACACCATGCCTTGGATTGAGGCAGAGTTGACTCGTACACATCAAAAATCAACCATGGATCCTTTTTCTAAAGTATCAACACAATACAAATATGATTGGTCGGCTTTCCCTATGCCAGTTGTTTTTACTTAAAAGGGTGTCCATTTTAAACAAAAGGAAGACACTTCGAGTATTACCGGCCACACCATGACTCAGATTGAGGAGGGGTTTAATAGTACACATCACATATGACCCATGGATCATTTTACAAAATTATAAACAATGTATGAATGCGTTTGGTCGGTTTTCGGTATGCTAGTTATTGTTTTCACTTAAAATGTTGTCCATTTCAAATAAAGGTGAGACACTTTGACTGGTACCGGCCACACCGTGCCTCAAATTGAGGCGAGGTTGACTCGTAAACATCACAAATGACCCATGGATCCTTGTGATAAAGTATAAAAATAATGAAAATACATTTGGTCGGTTTTCAGTATGTCTGTTGTTTTTACATAAAACAGTGTCCATTTTAAACAAAAGGGAGACACTTTGAATGATACTGGCCACACCGTGCCTCAGATTGAGGAGAGGTTGACTCATACACATAAAAAATGACCCATGGATTATTTTACTAAAGTATCAATACAATGATAAAGTGTTTGGTCAGTTTTCCATATGTATGTTTCTTTTTTCACATAAAATCTGGTCCATTTCAAATAAAAGTGAGACAATTTTAGTGGTAGTGGCCACACCGTGTCTTGGATTGAAGTGGGGTTGACTCATACACATCACAAATGATCCATGGATCATTTTCCTAAATTATCAATTAAATAAAAATTTGTTTGGTCCATTTTCTGTATGCTAGTTGTTTTTACTTAAAAGGGTGTCCATTTTAAACATAAAAAGACACTTCAAGTGATACTGGCCACACCATGCCTCGGATTGAGGCAGGGTTGACTTTTACACATCACATATGATCAATGGATCCTTTTACTAAGGTATCAACAGAATCCAAATGCATTTGGTTAGTTTTTCATATTCCAGTTGTTGTTTTCACTTAAAATGTTGTCCATTTCAAATAAAAGTGAGACACTTTGAGTGGTACCAGCCACACTGTGCCTTATAATGAGACAAGGTTTGCTCGTACACATCAATAGTGACTCATGGATCCTTGTTCTAAAGTATCAATACAATCCCAATACATTTGGTTGGTTTTCTGTATTCCATTTGTTTTTACTTAAAAATGTGTCCATTTTAAACAAAAGAAAGACACTTTGAGTGATATCAGCCACACTGTGCCTCATATTGAAATGGGGTTGACTTGTACATGTCACATATGACCCATGGATCCTTGTCCTGTAGTATCAACAGAATCTGAATGCTTTTGGTCAGTTTTACGTATGCTAGTTGTTGTTTTCATATAAAATGTTGTCCATTTCAAATAAAAGTGAGACACTTTGAGTGGTACCGGCCACAACGTGTCTCATATTGAGGTAGGGTAGACTCGTACACGTCGAACATGACTCATGGATCCTTGTGATAAAGTATCAACAAAATCCAAATACATTTGGTTAGTTTTCCATATGATAGTTGTTTATACATAAAAGAGTGTCCATTTTAAAGAGAACTTAGATTGGGATCCAAGACGCCAAATTAGGAGTGAAATTGTCTCCAGAATCAATGTAGGTGGTGTTTAGCCTTTCGTGAATTGTCATGATGTTTTATTGCTCGCCCAATATTGAGATGTTGGGTCGGGGGCTGTCTGGTGTCTAGGGAGGAGAGTGGGGGGCTGTCTGGGGTACAGGGAGGAGGGTGGGGGGATGTCCGGGGGGCTATCCGGGGTCTAGGGCGGAGGGTAGGGGGCTGTCAGGGGGGATTTTCGGTGGGGGGGGGGGGGGGGGTTCCTGGGGCTGTTTGGGGTCCATAGAGGAGGGTGGGGGGCTGTCCAGGGTCCTGGGAGGAGGGGGGTTGTCCGGGGTCCAAGGAGGAGGGTGAGGGGATGTCTGGGGGTTATCCGGGGTCCAGGGAGGAGGGGGGATCTCCGGGGTCTGTCTGGGGTCCAGGGAGGAGGGTGGGGGGAAATCCGGGGGCTATTCGGGTTCCATGGAGGAGGGGTGGTTGTCCGGGGGACTGTCTGGGGGACTGTCAGGGGGGTTGTCTGGGGGGCTGTCCAGGGGTCGCTCTGAGGGGCTATTCGGGGGGTTGTCTGGGGGGCCATTCGGGGGCTGTCTGAGGTCTAGGGAGGAGGGTGGGGGGCCATCTGGGGGGCTGTCTGTGGGGCTTTCTCGGACACATGGGATTTTATTTACATATTTTCTAATCAAATTCATTCAAGGTTAAAAAACTAATTTCAATATATCAACTTCTAATCAGACCATCAATTTTATTAATTCCACTTAAAATTTACAATTTCATTAAAATAGATAAAAAATAAAGATAATGTGACCTACCTAATCACACATATATTCAGGCACAACAAATCAATAAAAATCAATGGTCAGTTATATCCGTAAAAAATGTAATGGATCAATCCGTCCCTCGTCACCATCAATATCATCACCATCATCTTTACCCTCACCCTCATCCTCATCGTCATCCCCATCATCATCCCCACCCTTCTACTCTCCATCGTACTCAGCCTCGGCCTCCTCATCTCCCTCCTCCTCCACCTCATCCTCCTCCTCGGCCACCTCCTATACCTCGACCTCCTCCTCACCCTCTTCCTCCTCTACCTCGGCCTCCTCCTTTCCATCGTCTCGACCACCACTAGAACTTCCACCTGGTGCACCATATATAGAACATATCGATGGCATATATTCATCACAAGTAGTTCTAGCCTCTGGTGGAAGTGTTGGATGTAAAACATCCATCGGTTTGATAAATGCCATTTTTTCCCCAGCACACTATCCGGGGGGTGCGGGTTGTCCATGGGGTGGGGTGGTGTGGTATCCAGGGGGGCTATCTAGGGGGGGTGGTTGGCTGTCCAAGGGGGTGGGGTGGTGTCCAGGGAGGCTGTCCAAGGGGGTGGGAGGTTTCCAGGGGGTGGGGGTGTCCAGGGGGTGGGGATGTCCAGGGGGTGGGGTAGTATCCCGAGGGGTTGTCCCAGGGGGGTGGGGGTGGAAAACTCCCCTCCATCCTAAGACAACCCACACCCCCCATCCTAAGTGAAATTTGTATAAGCAAATCATCATCAATTTTCTTATCCCATCCAACCATACCTTACCACCCAAGGAATAAACTATAACTCAAAAATATCATAATGTTATACACAATCCCATAGGACATAATCGATATATGTCTAATCTCATCATCCACCCTCATCCACATCCTAGCATAACACCCCTCTAGGTTGTAACCATACCCTATAGGCCACAAGGAAATCACATAACAATTTTCAACTTACCCAACTCACTCAATAATATAACCCCAAAGATTCACTCAGACCATTATCCCTTTCAAAAACATTCCATGTACTACAAGAATACAAAAACTAAGGATGTCACCGTATATCTTCTTATGAAGAGGTTTCACTACCAAAAATCTACCAAAACCAAACCACACTAAGACAACACCTTACATTTATCAATATTGACAGCATGATAAATAATAAAAATCAATGAAACAGGTTATCACATTATACATGAAATCGATGAATCCTATTTCTATTACACTATACATGAAATACCCCATAAAACTAGATTCATTATACAACCAATACCTCTCACAATTGAGATAACATAACCCCAAAAAAATAGAACCATAATTATTCAACAACTCAAATGGGTTTTCACTATCCACATGGCACACTAGAAAGCCTTATTGTACAAATGGAAATGATTCCCACATGAAGGAACTTATACCCAAGTCCCCCATCACATTAAATAATATAAACCCTCACTCTCATAATCATCTCTTGAAGAAGGGTCTTGTGTCATGGGAACATGATATGATAAATAGAAATACAGGAAGAAAAAGACCACACAGATCTCGTTTAGGCAAAATCAAAATAGATAACAAACAAAAATAGATGCACTAAATTCCACTTACAGATTAGAAGTGTAAAAGTAAAAAATTACTGGATTTATTATAGAGAGAGCTTCAGGAGATACCTTGGGGAGAAGAGAGATCATTGGGAGAGCGTCGAGAGCGATTAGGTTTATGGATGCAATCGCGCAGAGGGATTCTTGATGTGCTGCTATTTGGGGGAAAGAGTGTATTTACCAAAAGTTTTTAAAAACCATTTGTATATATATATATATTTTCCCAATAATTTGATTAAACCATTTGGAAAATATTATTATCATCCCATTATCCTAATGGTTTGAAGAAACTGTTGGGAAAATAATGTATACCAATGGTTTATTCAAACCATTGGTATACAAGTGTTGGGAAAACACAATTTTCTAAAAGTGAAGGTAGATGGGAATTTGAGACTCTGTGTGGAATATCGGCACCTAAACTAGGCGACCATGAAGAAAAAGTACCCAATTTTGAGGATTGATGATCTTTTTTTTAGCTGAAGGGAGGTCATTGGTTTTCGAAGATACAACTCAGATCAAGCTATCATCATATCAGCGTATGATATGAGGATGTGCAGAAGACGACCATAAGTTGTCTGTATGGCCAATATGAGTTCTTGGTTATACCATTCGGGGTGAGCAACGCCCCAGTAGTGGTCATGGGACTCATGAATAGGATCTTCCATCCATACCTCGATCGTTTCGTGGTGGTCTTTATCGAATGCATCTTGGTGTACTCTACAAAAAAGGAAGAGCATGCCTATCATCCGTAGATAGTACTGGATACACTCCAAGATCACCAGATTTATTGTAATCTCTATATGTGAATGTTTTGGACACGGGGGGTCCACTATATAGGACACATTATCTCTAAGGATTGAGTAGTGGTGGATCCAGCAAAGATAGTGGTTGTGCCATCTTGGGAGCCACCTAGAAGTGTGACTGAGGTGCGAAGTTTCCTAGGGTTGGCTGTGTACTACAGGAGATTCGTACCCAACTTTTCCAGAGTTGTGCCACCATTTTCTACATTGACAAAGAAGGGACAGCCCATCATATAGATGGAGATATTCCATCATTGTTTTCAGGAGCTGAGGCAAAGAGTGATGAGTACCCCCATCTTGAGGCTTCCAAAAGAGGGTGTTGGGTATATAGTCTACTGCATCGCATCAGGGATCAGACTTGGATGTGTCCTAATGCAAGGGAAATTAGTAATCGTGTATAGTTCTCGAAAGATGAGACACCATGAGTAGAAATATGCTACCCATGACCTGGGTTTGCATCAGTGGTCTTTTCCTTGATGATGTGGTGACATTACATGATGGGAGAACATTTTACAGTATACTATAATTACAAGAGACTTAGGTATATCATCTCTTATATGTACCAGAACCTGAGATATCGACGATGGCTAGAGTTCCTCTAGGACTATGAGTTTGGGATAGTCTACGCTCTTGGGAACCGGAACATAGTGGTAGATGCACTCAGTTATAGGTTTAGTTTACACCTACTGAGTGATGAGACATAGAATCTAGCAGCGTTTCAGATATCCATTGTGGATAGAGATGGATCATCTTTCCTTTAGTCAATGACTGTCACTCCCCCACTTCTTCAGCATGTTCGGCTGGCACAACGTGGGGATATTGACTGCGAGACTTGATGTGCCTAGATATCCTAAGGACATGCACATGATGTATTATCTGAAGGTGGGGAGCGTGTCATCCTCTTTAGAGGATTCCCCATGGTACCAGTGGAACTACGAGAGGAGGAGTTGAGGGAGTTCTATACATCCCATCTAGAGGTACATCCTAGTGTAGTGAAGATGTACCGGGATGCCTGGAATCAACATTAATGGTTAGTGATGAATAATGTAGTGGGAGAGTTCATTTCATGATGCCTCACCATCTAGTTAGTGAAGGCTGAGCATCAGGTCCTAGTAGGCTTAGCACATCCACTAGAGGTGCCGAAGTAAAAGTGGTATGGTACCTCCATGGAATTTGTGAAAAAGCATCCATGTATGTTCTGGGGACATGATTCTATATAGGTGATCGTTGAATTACTCACCAATTCAGCCCTCTTTCTACCAATCCAAGAGCAGGGATTTGTAGAGGGTTTGAGATGCCTATACATACATGAGATTGTACAACTTCATGGGGTGACATTGATGATCATCTCTGACCATGACACATGTTTTACATCCCAGTTGTGGAAGGGATTATCGGAGGCGTTCGGTACTCAGCTGCATTTGAGCACCACCTTTCATCCTGAGACAGATGGTCAGACAGAGAAGACCATACAGATACTCAAGGACATTCTTCATTCTTACATCCTAGATTTTGGCTGCAGTTGGGAGGATCACTTGCCCTTGGTGGAGTTTTCATACAACAACATCTCTCACTCCACCATCGGTATGGCACCATTCGAGGTCTTATACGTTCGACCTTTCAGATCAACTCTCCGCTAGACAGACCCAGGGGAGTCATCACTTATGGGTCCAGAGATGGTACGGGCTAACACTATGAAGGTGTAGATCATCTAGGAGGGGATGAAGATGGCATAGAGCAGGAAGAATTCTTATTCTTACAAGAGGCAGAGACCTTTGGAGTTTAAGAAGGGAGACCATGTCTTCCTACATGTCTCACCTTAACGAGGTTTTCTGAGATTTGTCTGGGGTGGCAAGCTATCTCCAAGGTTCATCGGAACTTTCCAGGTTCTCAGCAGCAATGGTGAGGTGGCGTATCACCAGGCTCTTTTCCCAGTGTTGCACATGGTGAATTACATTTTATACATGTCACAATTAATAAGGTACGTGCATAATCTATCACACGTCAACGACTGGGGTTAGATGGACATTGACGATGAGGCGACCTTTATGGAGGTTCCTGTGGAGATTGAGAATCAATAAGAGCAGGTCCTTCCTGGATGATCGATACCTCTAGTGCGCATTTTCTGGAAGCATGAGAACCTCTAGGAGAGAACATGGGATTTGGAGGCTCCGATTAATGCTCAGTACCCCCCATTTGTTTCCTTCGACCTTGTTGTGGATTTCAGGGAAGAAAATCTATAAGGTGGGGAGAATATAAATACTAGAATTTTCCATGTATTTTTTTAATTATATGGAATTATTTAAAGTCTGCTAAAATTAACAGTGTGTGATTATGAGGCCCGGTGTGCTCAGAATTAATTTCTGAACCTTTTTTAAGGTACGTTCATTAAGTGCATGGTTGGAATTTTATATCTTTTGAATCGGTGCTCGGATTAAAAAACTGAGGGCACCATTGAATCTGCAATGCTGGGATTTACTTATGGAAGGTTTCACTTCAACCGTAGTAGTTCTAGATAAAAAGATAGTTTTTGGGACTTTTAAAAGAATAATAAAATAACATAGTTATTTTATTTCCCTCATTTCTTTTCCTCCAACGGACAAGCGACAGTGGCGGGACCAATGACGCGTCAACCCATTAAATGGATTGACTCCTCAATCCTTTGTAACAACACCATTGGAATTTGGATGATTCTTTAATTAATTGAACCCCATTAATTCCACGTGTGTTACTCACACTCCCCCTAAATTATTTATATGAAGCTTAGTGAGGAGTATTTGCATGACATCACCAAATGACGAAGCTCTAGAAAGTACCGCGACACCAACCACTTGGAGGACAGAACTGGTTCCGGTGAGCAGTGATGAGCACCACTGAATCACGAAACGAGGAGTGACGATTGATCGACGTCATTGGAGGCTTGTTGCGGGAATTATGAACACCAAATCATCCTAAAACATGGGTGTTCTCCAAATATCATGAAGTAGGGATTTATCTTGTTTTGATTTCAAGAGATTGTGGAATTATATATCCGTCCCACTTGTTATGACACTAACATGGAGGGCGCGGGCCAAACGAATAAGTCCCAAACCCTCCACTACTTTGTTAATCTATGCGTTCTTCCCAGTCCACTTTATTTAGATTGGATGGAACCTGGAACGGAGGGACAAGAAGTGGAGAGGGCATCCCGGGGAGGCCGATGGTACCATCAGACCGAAAAATGGGCCACCTAAGCTCATCTGGTAACCCGCCGATGACTGCTGGCATGGCACCGGAATGAAAAAACCTACAATCGGTGCCAACAGGTGATAGAGGGGGTTAGAAACAATAGTTCATGGAGGAGATGGTGACATACCGTCGCACGCCGCCAGCGAAGAAGGCCACAACCGTAGCCATGGCGGGTGAAGAAGGCGGTCGGCCCGGGCTTCCCTCGGAAGGCAGAGGTGGAGCAGCACACCGTCACGTGCCACTAGAGATGGTTATAGAATGAAGCCATTATGGTAGAGGAGGTACCCACCCCTGTGGGTCCCGCAGAGACTAGGTGGTGCCACGTGGCACCGCCGCTCCGTTACCGAAACAACTTAGTCGTTCAGGAATAATGCAGATGAGTGCCTCCCTCCCCCCATGCCAGCTATGGTGGGCCCCCTCCCTAGCAATCCACACCATCAGTAGTTCACACCCCTCCGCAGGCTGGGCTGTGCACTCCCCAGTGGGCCGCGCTTCCAGCAGGTCGCGTCCCTCTGTGAGCCGGGCAGCATGAGCCCAGCGGGTCGGGCCGCGTGAGCCCAGCGGGTCACGCCCCTCTGTGGGCCGGGCCGCGCCACCCAGGAGAGTCAGGTCGGTACGCAGCCCAGCGGGCCGAGCACACTGTGACCCAACCCAGCTGGGTCTGGTCAGCCTCGTCCGGGTCGGACCAGACCCAAACCCTTCCAAGGCCAGTTTCGCTAAAAGATCCATAACTTGTAGACCTGGCATCTATTTGATGAACTGTATGCGGCACTGGGATCCTAAGAGAGATATGATCCTTTTGATATACTCCACTAGAGTTTTTTTATAAATTTGGAGTATGACTGGGTTAGATCAAATACGAATCCAACTGGGCCCTTGGTACTAAAACTCTTAAAAGTCACAGATCGGGCATCTCATTGATGCGCTATCTGCCAGGTTGGAACCCTTATGACGAGTCAGTCCTTTGGGATACTTCTTCATGGAACTTAGTGGTGGTTGAGGTACGAACAATGGCTTTAGTAGTGGTTATCCTAGAATCAACCATGCTATAAGAGGGAATCTAGTGGATAGTAGTGAGGCGGAGGTTGGAGACAAATCAAACATAGGTTAGTACCGATAGATCCTATGTGGGTCAGCACCGATCCTATGTGGGTTAGATCCTCTGTGGGTCAGATCTTGTTTGGGTCAATGCTCAGTGATCCTGTGTGGGTCAGCGCATACCGATCATGTCTGGGTTAGATCCCGTGTGGCTCAGTTGGGGTTAGTACCTATCGATCCTGAGTGGGTCAGACTCCGTATGGTCATTAGTAGTGCCTCTCTATATAATTAGATGATCTAGCTTCATGACTAATCATATGTACTTTTGTGCTTTACTTATACATGGTGTGAGATGATTATTTACCTTTTTTGGTACTATTACCATCATCGTGTTACCTTCATTGTGTTACCGTTGTGGTACTTTTACCTTTGTGGTGTTACCTTTGTGGTACTTTTACCTTCGTAGTGTTACCTTCATGGTGTTACCTTCATTGTATTACCTTTGTGGTATTCTTTGTTCATGGATTAGTTGTAAAAATGTCTTAAAAGTTGGGGCCTTATGTTTCCTCATGTATGAGATGATTATATTCTGATAATGTAGGTATATGTATGGGCATATACATAAGTATAGTTGATGACCGCTTCGTGCATTGTAAATGAGGCCTTCCTTTGTGGTTTTTTCCTTTGTGGAGTTATAGGAGACCGTCAGGGGTCTCAGGGTCCCTAATGAGTATTTTTATACTCACCCCAACATGGGATATACTGGCACCATGATGTGTCTTGTGCAGACGATGAAAAATGTTGATCGAGGCTGAGGGATCCAGGACTCGATGAGGCTCAGAGGTGGACCATTTGACGTGATGTGATGCAATGACTACTGATCGTGATCAATACAAACCCTTCAGGTAGGATCCTCGGTGGATGTTCCAGGAGTTTCTTTCTCTTTCAGTGGAACTTGTAATTACAGTTGGGCTTGTATTCTAGTCCCTTTACATTCATTACACTTTTTACTACAACAATTTACTTCATGGTTTCTTCTTGTTTTGTTCTTGGTTTGTGTGTTTTTATAGGTTTACAGGAAATGCCTTCCCATTATAGGGATACACCATTCTGGTTCTAATTGCCTGCCCTTAGCCTATGGAAGGTGAGCTTGGTGTAGTCACAACATGAGCCTCGGGGGATGGGTCATGACACAACAAACCATGGAACATAATTTCTAATTGTCCTTGATGATGGTAAGAATGGGACACAATTCCAAAAATATTTTCTCCTAGCATGAAAGTGGGATGTACTTCCCATTATGTGATACTTCCAAGGTTGGAAAAAAAATTCATGTATGGTAATTTTTTTGGGATTTTATTTCCTCTCTTATGATGTATTCAAATACAAGAGACACATTTCTCTCCTTTTATTATTCCCATAGATAGAGAATATATACCCTACCTTGACTATATAGTTAGTATTTTATCCCTACTTATATATAATATCATCGGTTAACTCTTTCCATTCTTTTGAACTTATTATTGGGACATACTTACCATATATTGATTATGATGATATCATATAGATGATATGTCCACTATTATGAATGAGTTGTCAAGATTTTCCATACATTTACTTATTGTAATAATGGGATGATATTCCATATGGTCTTGTATTATGGTTATGATGACCTATATCAATTTATGAAAATTTTGAGAGACACAAAAGTATTAGATGATATATTTTTTATCACTTCTGGGTGGTACATGCAGTTACCATTGTTGTAACATATTTATTATTTAAACTATTTTTGTTTATTACTTTTGAAAATATCACACTCTATATAAATTTTTATTTTCAAAATTTGTGTATATATGTAGTTAATTATGGCCAATTGATTTTTACTCACACCTTGATCATGTACCCTGGTACCTAAAAAGACTTAATGGTTATATTTATAGGCAATGCCACATGCCCTACATTGGATAGTTGGAAAGGTAGAGTCTAGATGGGGTTTGGAGATGAGACTAGGATATATATCAGGACATTATTTTTCTATATCCTCCTATAATGTGTTTATTTTGGATATAATATTAATGTTCAACCTATTAGTGACCTTAATTTGATACTTTTCAGGTGGAATTACTATAAAAACCATTTTGTTATTACATAAGAGTCATTATTTACATAATGATAACATATAGATGTGATGATCACTTTTATCCACTTATATATATGATTATAGTTTATTATTAGTTCCTTCACTATTATTTATTTCCATCTATTACAAGTAGGTTATAGTTTACCTACTTTACACATAAGCCCTCACCACTAGTTTACAGCCTCTAGTGTCTGAGGAGCCTCACTTGAAGAATCTATAATATTTTTTGGTTATGATGGAGGTAGAAATGATTGGATATTATAAAAATTGGTATCCAAAGAATGTTTTTATTTATTTTACTATTTTAGGGTTGGTATATGTAGATTATATTGATATTAAATGGAATGGGGTGCACTTTCCATGCATTCATTATTGTTCTTTGATCATATGATATTCCTCTCATGACATGAATTAGTTTTTTCATTCTCATTCTCTATTTCTTATGATATTTTTATAAATTTCTTAATAGTATAAAAATTTGGTATGGTCACTCCCAAGGGGTATTTGTAGCACCCATGGTTTTAACAAATTTATTATTAATGCTTTTGGTCATAATTTACTTATGATCATGTCAATCTATACATGAAATTGTATAGGGGAATAGTTATTAGTGTCCTATTGAGTTATAATCATACCCTTATTGGGTGACATAGTACCCAAGAATACTTATTTTTTATAGGAATAATAATGGGAATAAGATTGGTGTTGGGTAGTTGAGTAGGTGGTGTTTGAATGTAGTTAATAGATTAGAATGAGATGGGACATGAGAAATATCTTTTGTCTCATATTGTTTGTATTGATTATTTTTGATAGCATGTTCATGGTTTTACAATGGTTGATGTTACTTTGATTTATCAAGGGTGAAATTTATGTATATTGTAACATCTTGACTCAGGTTCTACTATACTCGGTTCCTCGAGCCGCATCACTACATGACCTCAACTGTACCTCCCCATATTCCAGAGGTTTCTTGTCTAGGAATGAGGGTTTAATGGGAAATGTGGGGAGACTATACCCTCTTTAATAGAGGAAATAAATAGTTTAAATGTAACACCCCGAGATTTTATGAAAAATATTCTTTTTAATTTCATTAATGTATTATTTTGTACGCTGCACCAAAAGGAGCTTGCTCAACATGCATCCTTGACTTTCCTTGCATTACACGCAATCACGACCTTCCTCGATAGCGTGTGTAGTACGCAATACCAAGTTTTACTAAACAACGATATGCTATTAAAATATTATTAAAACTAGACGTTATGAATAGTAATAACGAACTTTTAAAATTTTAGAAATTTTATCTCTCAAAATGGACTTCATTTTTGGATTCGGAGTATCGAATTTAGCCTAAGGTGAAATTTTGGTACTTTTCGGATAACTTTCATATTCTGATGAATAGTGAAAATTACTAAATTTTAATTAAAAACAATTTTTTTAATCGAAATAATTAATAGTGATAAATTATTAATTTGAGTGGTTTTAAAGTATATTTAGAATATATTTTTACAATTTAATACAATGTTTTTCATTGGATGTAATTTCACATTTAAACCAAACATAAACAAGTGTCAATCTTATGATAGTTATTATCTTTTAAAAACAGGCTATTTGTTTTGACGACAGGAATTAATTTTTAAATTAATTAATTCAACTGATATGTTTTGAATTTGGTAAAATAGAAATCATTTTTGAGTTCATAATATCAAATATAGCTTAGGCCTAATTTTTGGTATTTTTCTGGAAACTTTCATTTTTTGATGAATAGTGAAACCACTTAGTGGTAGTTAAAAAAAATGATTTTTTCATAAAAAATAATTTCACCACTTCTGTGAATGGAATTTCAAAAATCCGAGAGACACGGTTGATTTCAGTAAGTAAAATGTGTTTCAATGAGATGAAAATAATTTTTGGTGAATAATAACTTTTTACTTTTTTTTACCACGGTTAAAAGTAAATAGGGTAATTAAAAGTAAAAATGTTATTATTATTACCCTAACACGTGTCCTAATTCTATTGGATAAGTGTAATTAGACCAAAAACAACTTTAGGAATAAAATATGACCATTTAGGCCCACTTGGATTAGATTTGGACATTTATTATTAATTTATTTAAAGAAGGGTTAAAATAGTTAAAATCAACGTTTAATAAGTATATAATTTTTAATATAGGGTTATACATAAGATAAATTAGACTATAAATATTCATTAGAAAGATAAAACGATTTCCTACATAATGGTATTTTATTTGAAATTTTTAGACATTAAATAATTTAATTTATTTATGGCACAAAGATGATGTAGTAATTATCTTATTAATGAAATATTGTCATAATTGATGTTATAAATACCAAAATAAATGTAATTTGAGACTTTGTATGAATTACAATGATTTTATAGGTTAATATGAAATGTTAGTAATTATTTAATTAACTTTTTTCTAACTAATCATTCTGTTATGATTTTTACAAAAATCAATTACTAAATAGTGTCAAAATTGACATAAAATAGTTTTTAAAACAAATATTATATTATTAATTGTTATTTTATTCTTAAAAATATAGGGTTCTTCCAAATAACTTAGATAAGGTTATATATATTAATAATCACCAACATGGGGTTCTTTTGGCTTCTTATAGTAAGTTTATTAACCTTATAGTGTAAGAACACAAAAAGACACGGTAAAAGTAAAATTATCTAACTTAAAGTTAAATATAAATGATAAGGTTAAAATAGGAACCTAAACTTATCTAAATTCTATTGTATGAGATTATTTCGACCCATACACACCTTATCTTCGAAATAACTCAATTTGGAGCTATTTAAAACCGAATTTGGCTTTATAATAAAATAATATTTTTTAGTTTTTCCAAAGGAGCCCCTCTCCTCCCTTATAAAAGGGAACTTCTTCCCTCTCTTCCTCACACCACTTTGAGCCTTCAAGATCATCCAACCCCTAAAAAATTCCCTCATCCACTTCCCTAGAAACATCATAGAGGTTTTGGTCTTATTCAAAGACCAATTTTAGTGCCCTAAGAAGAGGACTCAAAGAGCCGCTTCAAAGAAGAGGTAATGTCTATTACCGATTCTTTCAACTTTATTTTCTTCTTCCACTTCTTCTTCTTAGGTTGTTTCATTATGAAGTAATAACATCAGTATCAATCATATACTGATATGTTATTATAAGTATGAAACAACCCTATTTCACCATCTATCCATCCTACAGAAAATGAAATCACCGCGCGTGCGTACGTACGGAATACCATCTCCATGCCGTGGTGTAATCTATTTTCCACCACCACCTTAATTGGATGGGTATAATGGTGTAAATAATAACTATATATGATTATTATAAAGTGATATTGATTCTGAAATAGTATACATACACTTCAATACAGTCCCACGATCATGAGAACGATATCATCGCTTGTGCGTACGTACGGACTACCGTCTCCACGACGCGATGAGATTCATTCTCCACGTTAACCATTCATAAATGATTATAAACTATATATAATAAGTAATCATGAAATATATGACATAATAATGATACTGGATTTATGTATATATATATGTATGTCATCCAATTAATTCCATTCAATTCAATGAAGAAACGAAAACAACGTTCATGCGTACGTACGACCTACCGTCTCCATGAACGATGTATTTATTTCCATTTATAGTTCTATTATATATATGTATATTCTGAATATATATTATATATAAATCATGTTTTACATTCTTGATGTAATTAATCATTATCTAAGTAATCATATGAATAATTACAAGTCAAAACACGGATGACAACTAAAACGATTTTACCCAAAATGCTCTTTAACATGGAATTTACAAAAGAGCGGGTAAGTGAACCATATATGATATCAAAACAATTAATATGATTATTTAATAAGTCAATAAAATTATATAAATCATTATACAGGAGGTTTAGATACGTACGAAGCATATCAGACCTAAGGTAAGGGATAATTTTGCAGATCTCATTTTTATCCGAGATTGCTTATTCGTAAGTATTTACTGGGGTTATTTCTATCATCCATGTCCATGTTTTATAAAAGTGTTTTCATGTATGTTTAAATTCATTTTTACCCATTTTTGAGTTTTACTACATGGTATGTATGGAATCTTACTATTATGAGGTAGTTTTTGACTTTTCCGACAAAAGTAGGAGAAGAATGTTTTTTTAACTTATACGACATGAATGGATTTTTAAAACATTATTTCTAGGAAGCTTCCTTTACAAGTTTTCAAGTTTATTTTTAATCAACTTATTTTAGTATAAAATTGTAAGACATGTTATGAAAGGAAAATGTTTTTGAAGTATAAATGATATTTTCCTCAAGAATGGAGTTCAAGTTTTTTATCAAAATTATTTTCCATCTAAGATAATAAAGGATTCTGTTTATATACCTATTCTTACATTGTTTTTATTATGTTTTGATGGAATTATTTTTATGAATTCCTTTATCTTATATGAATTGTTTTATGATGTCACGATGTTTAAGATTCCCATTTTTATTACATGGGTTATGCTATGATGTATGGTTTATGATTTTGTGGCACACATAAGAATGGTATCATTATGAGATGGGTGGGACCAATATCTCCCTCCAATGCATTGGGTAAAGATTTTATATCTCATGAGATAGACATGGCTGGAACGGTAGGTTATACCGGTTCGGTGAAACAGGACTGAAGCAAGGAATGAACTCGGTTCAGAAATGGACTTTGTCCACTAAGATAGTCTTGGCAATGAGTCTTGACTAATAAGAAATGATTCTCTATGATTATGTGTTCATGCCACAAAGTTTCATGTTTTATGTTATGATTATTGGGATTACATTTCACTACCATGATTTATCCCATGTTATGAAATTATGATCTCTTTTGCAGGGCAAGATTTCCAAATTGTTATGTTCTTATGAATATGATCTGATTGATATTTCTTTTGTTTACCCTTACTAAGCATTTGAGCTCACCCTTTTATGTTTTCCTTTCCCCAGGATATAAATAAAGATTTTAGGTAAGGAAACAAAAAGTGGAAGATCTTTATGGGAGATTTTGAAGATCTTTCACCATGATTAGAAGATTACGTTCCATGTTTCCAAAGACACTAAACTATTACGGTCCTTGTGTGTCCATTTTTGTTATGTATTATGTATTCCGCAAAAGTAATGTAATGTCCATGTACGTTAAAATTTGGGTCTCTATAGTTGGTATTAGAGGAAAGGTTTAGTCAACCTTTGGAAACTAGGATGCGAAAACGTTAGTGAGATCCCTAGAGATATTTATAAGGTATGTCTAGGGATGTCCCTAAGGATAAGTATACGTATAGGATATAGTCGTAGAACTATGGTAACGATCTTAGAATTTGACCTAAGATGTTAGATATTAAAGTTACTCCCTTTTTATTATATTGTTTTCACTAGCGTGATTTTTACCTCTCACACTATTCTTTTTGGGTTTCAGACGATGGCTGGAACCCGAAGGAACCGTGTTGATCAATGTAATGGAAAATGCAATGATTGTCCTCCGAAACAAACAAATGTTATGGGAGATGGAGTGAAAAATCTTATTTCTATACTTACACAAGCTATGAATCATTCTAGACTTCCAAATGAGCAGATAGGGGAACAATATTCTGTTGAGTCCTTCATGAGGCAACGTCCACCTTCTTTCAGTGGGTCTTCTGATCCCCTTGTTTCTGAACAATGGATCAGTACTAATGAAAAGATATTTTCAGTTCTTCAATGTTCTGAACATGATAAAGTCATCTTAGCAGTATATCGTTTGGAAGGTGAAGCTGATCAATGGTGGAATCTTATCAAGAATACAAGGCCAAGAGATGAAATTGAGTCCATGGAATGGGACGAGTTCAAGAACTTATTTTTCAATAAGTACTTCCCTAGTATTCTTCGAAAAAAGATGGAGAATGAGTTTCTTGAACTAAAGAAAATGGATGATGAATCTGTTGGTATATACGAAGCGAATTTTACAAGGCTTGCCAGGTATGCATCTGGATTTATCATCCAACCTGAAAGTAAAGTTGATCGATTCTTCAGTGGCTTAAAACCAAATCTTCAAATGGAATTAGCTATAAGAGACTTCAATAGCTATGAAGAAATTGTGAGTTGTGCTATCAAGGTAGAAATGGAAGTTGGTGTTACTTATCCATCTCATAGTTTTGACAAGAAACGAAAGATGGAATTCAAGGAGAAATATCTGAATAATGGTGAAAAGAAGATGAATGTTTCCTTATGCTCAAAGTGTGGAAAGAAGCATGGTGGATATTGTCTTAAAGGGACTAGAAAATGTTTTAAGTGTGGAAAAGAAGGTCATCGAGCAGCTGAGTGTTGAAGTAATGGAAAAAGGGTTTCTAATGATGGGAATAAAGAAAAGACTGCAGAGAACGCACCACCAACACTTCAATGCTTCAAGTGCAAGGAAATGGGGCATTATGCTAATAAATGACCTAATCGAAGGGTTAGTGATGATCGACATGAGCAACCACTTAAGGCAAAGGACAAAGGGAAGTCACATGCGATCACCATTGGCGATGTTGAATATGATAATGATGTGGTGGAATGATTAAGTGTTTATGTAATGGGATTCCAAAATAATGTTGTATATAGTATCGTAGAATATTGGAACATTTATGTATTGGTCTATTGTGGTTTTCAATAATTTTATGGTACCGGTAACCATGGAAAGCGATTGAGGTATTTTTGGAAAAAAGATGATATGCGCATAATGAATGGAAAATGAGAAAATGAAATATTTGACAGTATTCATGAGCTCATGATTGATATATGGACTAAGTGATATCATGGTTTGAGTATATAGAATTTTTAGGATTTTGGTATGTGGAAAGTGTTAACTTTTAACTGCATTCATGTTTTCACTAAGGTTCAATGGGTATTCAAGAGAATACATGATTAAGGACTTTGAATGTTTGGAATGTGACCAACAAGACATATCTTATGATATATGGGGATCAACGATGGTATTAAATCTCTAGTAATCGTTTTCACTATATTATGAGAGTGGACTACAGTATTATGGATAAGCCTAAAGATTGGAATGGATTATGTTGTACATAAGATAGTATTGTTTAAGGATAGAAGTTTTTCGATATTATTGATGGTATGTTATATTAATATAAGTTTTAGAAAAAGGACAACCTGTAGGACGGACGACAGCCCATCGCGTCGGACAAGGCCGTGGGAATCGAACCCACAACCGAAGTGCGACTGGCATTTATCGCCTACCACTGGCCTACATGAAGTCCCTGTTTAGTAGAAACTAGTTTTATTATATTAAGCAGTATGATATATGAAGTATAAGTCCATTTTAGGAACCATATATCATTAATCTCACTATAGATGGACTTATGTATTTTTTGATAACATTTCTAACCTTTTGTTTGAGACAGATGGAATGTCCCATCATTCTATCACATGATCTGCTAACACATCACGAATGACAAATTCAACTTCATTTCATTAAGAGATGAAGTGGAAATTGTCCAACGGTGAGACTATACCGAAATCACGAAAGTATTTCTTCTAATTTCAATTTCATCAACTTTAAGGAAACGATCTTGAAAACCAAAAATGTTGTCTGAGTGCTCTTATATCTGATGAATCAGATGGCACCTTAGATCGTCCCAAATTTATGGCTTTGTGATTGCTGGCTTTTCTATAGCCATGTTCTCTACCACTCTCCATCAGAACATGATGGTTAGATTTCTCTTCCATATCCATATTTTCACCTATGTGGAAACCCAGTGATTAGTTTATTTGGGTAACCGTTACGTTTCATACTTTTGTTTTTAAAGATTGGTTTTGGTATTCCTATTTACTATGTGGGTTTCTATTAAAAAACTTTTTAATAGTAAATCATTTATAACCCCGACGAATTTCGAGGGCGAAATTCATTTTAAGGGGGGTAGAATGTAACACTCCGAGATTTTATGAAAAACATTCTTTGTAATTTCATTAATGTCTTGTGTTGTACGCTACACCAAAAGGAGCTTGTTCAACACACATCCTTGACTTACCTTGCATTACACGCAATCGTGACCTTCCTCGATAGCGTGTGTAGTACGCAATACCGAGTTTCACTAAACACTGATATGCTATTAAAATATTATTAAAACTAGTCGTTTTGTATAGTAATAACCACCTTTTAAAATTTTAGAAATTTTATCTCTTAAAATGGACTTCATTTTTGGATTCGGAGTATCGAATTTAGCCTAAGGTGAAATTTTGGTACTTTTTGGATAACTTTCATATTCTGATGAATAGTGAAAATTACTAAATATTAATTTAAAACAACTTTTTTAATCGAAATAATTAATAGTGATAAATTTTTAGTTTTAGTGGTTTTAAAGTATATTTAGAATATATTTTTACAATTTAATACAATGTTGTTCATTGGATGTAATTTCACATTTAAACCAGACATAAACAAGTGTCAATCTTTTGATAGTTATTATCTTTTAAAAACACGCTATTTGTTTTGACGACGGGAATTAATTTTTAAATTAATTAATGCAACTGATATGTTTTGAATTTGGTAAAATAGAAATAATTTTTGAGTTCATAATATAAAATATAGCTTAGGCCTAATTTTCGGTATTTTTCTGGAAACTTTCATTTTTTGATGAATAGTGAAACCACTAAGTGGTAGTTAAAAAAATGAATTTTTCATAAAACCTAATTTTACCGCTTCTATGAATGGAATTTCAAAAATCCGAGAGACACAGTTGATGTAAGTAAGTAAAATGTGGTTCAATGAGATGAAAATAATTTTTGGTGAATAGTAAATTTTTACTGTTTTTTACCACGGTTAAAAGTAAATAGGGTAATTAAGGGTAAAAATGTTATTATTATTGCCCTAACACATGTCCTAATTCTATTGGATAAGTTTAATTCGACCAAAAACAACCTTAGTAGTAAAATATGACCATTTAGGCCCACTTGGATTAGATTAGGACATTTATTATTAATTTATTTAAAGAAGGGTTAAAATAGTTAAAATCAATGTTTAATAAGTATATCATTTTTAATATAGGGATATACATAAGATAAATTAGACTATAAATATTCATTAGAAAGCTAAAACGATTTCCTACATAATGGTATTTTATTTGTAATATTTAGACATTAAATAATTTAATTTATTGATGACGCAAAGATGATGCAGTAATTATCTTATTAAAGAAATATTGACATAATTGATGTTATAAATACAACAATAAATGTAATTTGAGACTTTCTATCAATTACACTAATTTTCTAGGTTAATATGACATGTTAGTATTTATTTAATTAACTTTTTTCTAACTAATCATTCTGTTATGATTTTTAAAAAAATCAATTACTAATTAGTGTCAAAATTGACATAAAATAGTTTTTAAAACAAATATTATATTATTAATTGTTATTTTATTCCTAAAAATATAAAATTCGGCCAAATGACTTATATAAGGTTATATATGTTAATAATAAACAAAATGGGGTTCTTTTGGCTACTTATAGTAAGTCTATTAACCTTATAGTGTAAGAACACAAAAAGACACGGTAAAAGTAAAATTATCTAACTTAAAGTTAAATATAAATGATAAGGTTAAAATAAGAACCTAAACTTATCTAAATTATATTGGATGAGAGTATTTCGACCCATCCCCACCTTAGCTTCGAAATAAATCAATTTTGATCTATTTAAAACCGAATTTGTCTTTATAATAAAATAATATTTTTAGTTTTTCCAAAGGAGCCAATCTCCTCCCTTATAAAAGGGCACCTCCTCCCTCTCTTCCTCACACCACATTGAGCCTTCAAGCTTTGCCAAACCCTGACAAATTATCTCTTCCACTTCCCTAGAAACATCCTAGAGGTTCTGGTCTTCTTAAAAGACCAATTTTAGTGCCCTAAGAAGAGGACTCAAAGAGCCGCTTCAAAGAAGAGGTAATGTCTGTTACCGATTCCTTCAACTTTATTTCGTCTTCCACTTATTCTTCTTAGGTTTTTTAATTATGAAGTAATAACATCAGTTTCAATCATATACTGATATGTTATTATAAGTATGAAACAACCCTATTTCACCATCTATCCATCCTACGGAAAACGAAATCACCGCGTGTGCGTACGTACGGAATACCGTCTCCATGCCGTGGTGTAATCTATTTTCCATCACCACCTTACTTGGATGGGTATAATGGTGTAAATAATAACTATATATTATTATTTTAAAGTGATATTGATTCTGAAATAGTATACATACACTCCAATACAGTCCCACGATCATGAGAATGATATCATCGCTCGTGCGTACGTACGGACTACCGTCTCCACGACGTGATGAGATTCATTCTCCACGTTAACCATTCATAAATGATTATAAAGTATATATAACAAGTAATCATGAAATATATGACATAATAATGATACTAGATTTATATATATATATATGTATTTAATCCAATTAATTCCATTCAATTCAATGAGGAAACGAAAACAACGTTCATGCATACGTACGACCTACCGTCTCCATGAACGTTGTATTTATTTCCATTTATAGATCTATTATATATATGTATATTTTGAATATATATTATATATAAATCATGTTTTACATTCTTGATGTAAGTAATCATGATCTAAGTAATCATATGAATAATTACAAGTCAAAACACGGACGACAACTGAAACGATTTTACCCAAAACGCTATTTAACATGGAATTTACAAAATAACGGGTAAGTGAACCATATATGATATCATAACAATTAATAGGATTCTTTAATAAGTCAATAACATTATTTAAATCATTATACAATAGTTTCGGATATGTACGAAGCATATCAGACCTAAGGTAAGGGATAATTTTGCAGATGTCATTTTTATCCGAGATTGCTTATTCGTAAGTATTTACTGGTGTTATTTCTATCATCCATGTACATGTTTTATAAAAGTGTTTTCATGTACGTTTAAATTCATTTTTACCCATTTTTGACTTTTACTACATGGTATGTATGGAATCTTACTATTATGAGGTACTTTTTGACTTTTTCGACAAAAGTAGGAGAAGAATGTTTTCTTAACTTATATGGATGAATGGATTTTTAAAACATTATTTCCAAGAATCTTACTTTACAAGTTTTAATATTTATTTTTAATCAACTTATTTTAGTTTAAAATTGAAAGACATGTTAAAAAAGGAAAATGTTTTTGAAGTAGAAAGGATATTTTCCTCAAGAATGGAGTTCAAGTGTTTTATCAAAATTATTTTCCATATAATATAATAAAGGATTCTGTTTATATCCCTATTCTTACATTGTTTTGATTATGTTTTGATGGAATTATTTTTATGAATTCCTTTATCTTATATTAATTGTTTTATGATGTCACGATGTTTAAGATTCCCATTTTTATTACATGGGTTATGCTATGATGTATGGTTTATGATTTTTTGGCACACATAAGAATGGAACCATTATGAGATGGGTGGGACCTATATCTCTCTCCAATGAATTGGGTAAAATTTTTATATCTCATGAGATAGACATGGCTGGAACAGTAGGTTATACCAGTTCAGTGAAACAGGACTGAAACGAATAGTGAACTCGGTTCAGAAATGGACTTTGTCCACTAAGATAGTCTTGTCAATGAGTCTTGACTAATAAGAAATGATTCTCTATGATTATGTGTGCATGAAAAAAAGATTCATGTTTTATGTTATGATTATTGGGATTACATTTCACTACCATGATTTATCCCATGTTATGAAATTATGATCCCTTTTGCAGGGTAAGATTTCCAAATTGTTATGTTCTTATGAATATGATGTGATTAATATTTATTTTGTTTACCCTTACTGAGCATTTGAGCTGACCCTTTTATGTTTTCTTTTCCCCAGGATATAAATAAAGGTTTTAGGTAAGGAAACAAATAGTGGAAGATCTTTATGGGAGATTTTGAAGATCTTTCACCACGATTAGAAGATTACGTTCCATGTTTCCAAAGACACTAAACTATTACGGTCCTTATGTGTCTGTTTTTGTTATGTATTAAGTATTCCACAAATGTAATGTAATGTCCATGTACGTTAAGCTTCGGGTCTCTACAGTAAATCAAGATAAATAACAACATTTGATAATAATAAAAACCAAAACATCACATACCCCATTCCCAAACCAAGGAAGTACCAACAAACCAATACATTAATTTATGATATATAATGGAACTCTAAAATAAAAAAAGTAAACCAAATAAGACACAAATAAAATCCACAAGATAGTTCCTAAAATTTTATCCATTACCCTCAACCATGCTCCATACTATGTACTACATCACCCATCTAACATAAGACCCTTTCCCTTATCCTGACATAAAAACATGAAGTATTCTTGGGTAATCAATGAAGGAACGAGTATGGTGTTAGTAAAACTCAATATGCCACCCCCAATAATGTATAAATAAATATCTAGTTTAATAATATTAATAGTTTATTTATATGTACAAGAAAATAATTGAAAATGTAGAAAAAGTAAAGAGCTTCCACAATTTACCATCTAACTATTAACCATATATATACCTTAGTTTTATCATTGTATCCACACCATCAAACATTATTTATCCATGTCATAAGTCTTTTAAAATAATATAATGGGTATTAAATTTCTAATTAACAATAAGGAAAAATTATTAATCATTATTAATTCATATATCCAGGTGAACCAACCCATTACTCATAACACCAAAATAGGTTTTAGTGACTAGATTGAAATGTCAACACTGTAGCCAATAATTAGAATTTCCATTCTAATTATATCAATCAAAAGATATCAAACATAATTTTTATTCATATTAAATCAAGGATAAAATTTTTTATGTCAATCTATTCAATACCATAAGTGTGATCCATTGTGTTTCTCATCAGTAACCATTCAATTAAAATAATTTTCAAAAGATCTAGCACACTTGTCCTTTGAAACACATTACAATATCAAGGAGGAACCTATTTTATTTCCCCATTATTCCCATGGTTCACCACTTTCATTACATTTAACACAATATTATAACTAACCCATTTTAACATTATATCATAACTCCAACCATTGAATGTACTTTAACCAAATTCATAACATAAATATCCCCACTTTTCCATTTATAACTTTTCCCCTCAGTTTCATCACAAACTATTAAAATTACTAGTTAATCAAATATAAAACCCTTTATTCCAAACCAACATGATAAAAATTAGGATTTGTTTAATCTTATAAACCCTTGGATACATCATTTAATAACTCAATTACCATATTCAAGGGAGTGGCACACCCCATGGGTGGCCTTAGGCCCAATTTACTTTTCTTCCAACATGGTTCATTTAAGGTCCAACACATAATTTAGACACCAAATCTATCACTTCCTATAAAGTATTCATCTACAAAACAAAATAGAAAAAAAATAAAAACTATGTAATCATGAATAATAATTAATACCATGATATTTAACTTAAATACCACATACCTCAAGAACATAGACCAAGGCTTTCTCAAAACATGGCCTGGGATTCATGAAATAGTAACTCTCAGTTCTTAAACTAATAATTTTGTAAAAAAATAACGATTTAGATACATATAATGTGAGAAGACATACCACCATGGTTCTTCTAAAAACGAGAAGAAAGTGTAGTGATTAACTCACATATATCTTCGATTGGAAACCCACTATGCTTCAGATGACTATGGATTGAATGATAATAACCCGTGAAGGTGGAGGGAGACCAACGTTCATAACCCTTTGTATTAGAGGTAGAAATGAGGTATAAATATGGTTAGAATAACTTAATCATGAGGTGGTGAATCAAAATTTCCCCAATTTTTAAAAGAAGCATTGTTTTTCTACATGATTATCCAAACTATGTACCAACCATAAAAACCCTCTATCCATGAGGGGGCTAGGAAACATGATCTCCAGGAGGCACCCACATAGTTATGGAAACTATGTGGTGTATGGGCACCTAACTGAATCCAACGGAGTAATGAATTAATGGTTGTATAGATACCCCCACATGGTTTTCAAACCATGTCGTGATTGTTCCTTCAGTTATATCTAAGACACCACACCATGTATGGTTATGGTGTATTGTGAGTATAAATTGTGTGCCAACCATGAAATGTGCATTGGATGATAATGTTTCCCACTATTTCATGTCATAAATGTCCAAGACACCCTTGATGCCCCTAATACTTTCAAAAAACGTATCATTAACTATGTAAAAGTGAATTAAGTAAAAAAATTAAAATAAAATATAAAATGAATAATGTATGTGATCTTACAACCTCTGCATAATAAAAAATGTCATCATCAATATTCTCTCCCAAGAATCACTGGTCCTCCTTGGTAAAAATATTTCACCACCAGGACAACATATATACATTCCTTTCCCATGATTCCTTCTAAAATCGTCCATACTCCTACACCACTCAGACTAAATTAATGAACTTACCCTAGAGATTCTTATTGATACAATCCAGACTATGAACTTGATGCTCCTCAATGGATGCATCATCCTCAAGATTAAAATAAACAACATCAATCACATGAGAGGATATGAGGTGATACTATAAAAGTTGTAATAGATGAAAAAATCATGAATCACATCCAACATCTATGGAAGATCCAATAAATATGGCATAAGTCCAACCCCCTCCAAAATCTAAAATGGACCAACATTATCAAGTTCCATCTTTCCCTATTTGTAATCCAATGGTTAACCAATCATAGTAAAACCCATATAAACACCCAATATCGTACCATGAACTCTAGAGGTCGATGATTTCAATCATAATATTACTTTGGAATACTTTTTTATTATCTATATGATTCCTAATCAACTAAACCTTCTCTGAAGTCTCCTACGCAAGACTTGGTCCCAGTATAATTGATTCCCTAACTTCCCTCCAACATAAGGGTAATCTAAAACTCATATCATAGATCACATTGTATGGCTCCATATATATAGTCTCTTGATAATTATTTTTATATGGAAACTAAATTTGTGTTATGTTTTAATCACAAGATCCCCCAAAGTTAAGGATTTATTATTTTAATATGTACTCAAATACCTGAATTGAACATTATGATTTCCCATCCATCTATGGGTGAAAATACATACTCAAAAGCATCTATGTACCAAGTGCATATTGTGACCCTTTCTTGAAGAGAAATGTATAACATGCTCACCATCCAAAAATATATTCCATTATTCCCTATAATAATGTACTATCTCAAGAATGTAAAAGTCACCCAACTGTTCATTGGTAACAGACTACTAATTTTGAAGGAAATGTGCTACCTTAGTCAACTGAGCTAGAATCACCCAAATCACATCATTCTTTCAAGGTGTCCTTTGGAAGGACTATGATAAAATCTATGATAACATCCTAATGCTTCCATTCTAGAATTTAAAACAACTATAAAAGACCCATAGACCACTGATTCTAATCCTTTTCTATCTATCATGTGAAACATCATGTCAAGAAACCATCAATTTCCTTTTTCATTCACATCCACCAATACTATATCTGCAGATCACAGTACCTCATGGTCAATCCAGGGTGAAATTCTTAATTTGAGGCAGGAAACTCACAGATAGTCTCATCTTGAATACATGTAGGAACAAATACATGATTATGAACATCAATAATCTCATCCTCATAAATAGTCCAATCGGGAGGTGGCTCCGCTCTTTCAAAACTACCCCTCAAATACAAACATTTTGAATACTCATACTGCCTCCTATTAACATGATTCAAAATAATGGGATCAACTAAAAAAAACTTAAGATTCATCAAATAATGTTACTCATATACACCTATGTGCATCTTAGAAAACAAATCCATCATCATCCATTAGGAACTATACTCTTTAACTAACTGATTCATTGTCTTCCAACTCAGAGCATATACTACACTATTCCCATTTCTTGCTGTATAGTCTAGATCAAAGTAAAAACCATTCTTATAATAAATCCACATTAACTTATAAATATTTAAATAACCTTGGGGAAAGATGTATTTAATAATTATATGGTTAGTTTTAACAACAAAATTCATGCCTAGAAGTTAATGCTGCCAATATTTCATGTCCTAAACTAATGCAGCCAACTCAAGATCATGAATATGACAATTTTGTTTATGTGGACTCAAATTTCATAATACATACACAAAAACTATATATCCATGAATCAACACGACTTAAATTAAAATTATAAAGGCATAAAAATTAGAGTATATTCCATATATAATTTGGGTAACATTAGAATCAATGTTGGGGTAAATCATTTCTTCAACACATAGAATGAAATCCCACATGATTAATACCACTAAAAATTCATACATTTCATTTTAAATCCCAAGGTTAGTGATAATAGGTGAGAAAATACATTTATGGAACTTTGTTAGTTACCCACCAAACCTAAAATTATTCTGATATCATAAACAATCCTGGGTTTCTACCAACAAATAACAACTTGAAACATATCACGGTCTACTAATAGAAATTCCTCCAAGATTATATATCCCTTGAAAATTTCTCTATCGATCTAGAAATGTATCTTAAATAGATTTTAATATATTCAATTCCCTCTCAGTGTACTCGAGAGGATGTTAAGATATTGGGAATGATCCTCATGAGTCTAGAAGTAAACCAATATTTCATTAATGAACAGAATGAAAACATTTCTAGGTATGGGTGGAATATTAGGTTTATCTTGTCCATAAAAAAAGTGTGTTTTCAACTTTAACTACATAATAATTATCTCATACATCCCATACCTATTTCGGATATTATTCTTATATATATATATCTTATGTTATCACTCTAAGTTGATGATAACATAACATCAAATAAACCTTAAAGAAAATGTTGGATCCCCTAAATTGGTCAAATACATAATCAATACATAGATGAGGATATTGGTTATTAACCATTAGTAAATTAAAATTCCAATAGTCGACACAAAACAACAATGTTCCATCATATTTCTTTACAAAAAAAAACCGGATAACCCAATAGTGATGTGCTTAAAAGGATAAAAATCTTATCCTCTAACTCCCCAGACCAAGTATTAATTTCTTTAATTTATATTGATTCAATTATATAAGGTGTAATAGGAGTTGGATCATCTATAGGAATCAGCTTAATCAAGAACTCAAACTCTCTATTTGGTGGATTCCTAGATAAATTTTGTATAAACATATCCAAAAACAAATACACTACTAGAGGAAGGTCTTCATGGTCCAAACCATAATTATCTAGAAAAATACTGTCACATTGGGCTGTGATATCACCTATATGCTGAAGAACTAACCCTAGATGGCCTACCATGATATCCAATTCACAACGGTGAACATGAAGGTCTTGCTTAAGAAACATAAACATTACCCTTTGACGGTAACAATCGATGTGAACCAGGTACATACAAAACTAGTCCATTTCTTGTACTATGATAAAACCAAACATCTCAATAATGTATGATTCCCAAAATAAATGGTAATCACCATCATCAAGGGCACGCTACATAAAAAGAATTATATATTTAGATTGTACCCCCAATGGCATGTCGATCGACATGATCTAACACAGACTCTACTAAAAACTCAAATAATTCATCAACTTAGTATATGTAATGGAATAGTAATCTCATGCATAAAATGAAGAACTAGATATCATGTAATCTATAAAAAACATACATTAGATAGTTAGTGGTATAGCCTTTCCACGATAGGGTACAGACTGAATTGCAGGCAGTTGACCTATCCCTATAACCTAAGCTCATGTCATGGTCCCATGTGTTGCACTACCCTACTAATATGGTCTCTCCTTCCCTAGAGAACCATGTCCCCAACCCGATCAGTACATCCAGTAGAACTCCAACTGTCAGACTTATATGAGTTCATAAATCCCCTTCTAGAGCACTTTATCTATCTAGGTCCTCCATCATTGCCTATCCATCAAGCATTCCTATCAAACCTATATAGAATTCACGTCGACTCAAAATATATAAACTCTATTTTTCTTCACTGTAACTGACCTCTCATGTGGCAACATTTTCCACACTGATAACAAAGCACATGGCCAATATTCATTTTTTACCATTAAATATAGTCTAATAACTTAACCATATTCTCTATATGAGTCTCTATGTGATCTAGAATCTTCTAGATAGAGTTGATCCAGAACTCCTCTGCTTCAGGTCCACACTCTTTAGAAAAAAATAGAGTGTGTTATAGCTAAAACTATAATTAGATAAAACATAATAAATATAGCCAGTCCTGTGTCTCTTGCCATAAATAGAATAAAACAAGGGAATTTATCATGCAACTTCTCATCTTCACAATAAACAATAACCAATAGAGGATATTGTACCACTACTGAAGTATCATTCTTGATGATGTCCTATTTTTTCCCAATCAGTAAACATCTCCATCGTGAAATCTATGTATAATGAAAAACACATATTTTAAAAATCATAGAATATATTTTCTACAATTTAGGTAAAGAAATCCTCAAAACGAGCCATATATATACCACTCTTCATACAATATTCCTATAGGTAAAGTTACAACCCCATCACAACCCTCAGCCATCCCTATCTTGGGCTAACATGGGGTAAACTAAACTCAAATAATAACAACCATTTCGAGTAGATACCACTTTAACAATTTCAATTTCAACTACTCAAATATTTCTCATTTAGGAACTATTTTAATTATTTTTATTACCAAATCATAATTTAAACCATTTTCAATTCATTGTCAGGAACTAATTTTTTAACAAAAAATATAATCTAGATGAATTTTCAATTCCCATAACCTAACCACATCTATCCTTCCATGTGTACCTAATAAGATATATTACACATAATTGTATATGTTCCTAGAATAAAACATGTATATACAAACCTCATGCTCTATCATACCATGGGTAAAATATCCTTAAATAATAACATCACAAAACATTTTATCACCCAACGACCAAATAACAACCAATGGTAATAATGAAAATCAAGAAAAAAACCCCACCCTATGTATATGGGTTTCCACCCAAACAAGGGTTAGTTACACCCATGAAAAAGATCATTTCCATGGGAAAACATCACAGTATCCTATCTACCATTAAAAAATAATAAATAAATAAAAAATAAAAGGATCTGATACCACTTTGTTACGTCATGACCTAGGTGCGGGAATAACCGGTTCCCTGAGCTAGATTTCCACATGACCTCAAGCACACCTCCCCATATTTTAGAGAACAAGGAACACAATCTCTAATAATTATTTCCCATGGGTGGGATCTATTGTGTCCCCCATCACTAACAATTCCATCAAAACACATTCTACATGGTTCAACACACATGGAATTCTCAACACATTACTACATCAAGGGTGAACCTCTTTCATTTCCCCAATATTCCCATATTTCACCACATTCATTAAATTTAAATAATTTTCATAACTAACCCATTTTACTATTCACTCCAAACCCCAACCAACGAACATACTTTAAACCCATTTTAAAACATGGAAAATCCTCCTTTTCCATTTATAAATTTTCTTCTTAGTTTTCTCCCATCCCATTAACTTTACAAGTTTATCTAAACAACCCTTTATTACAATTTTACATGAAAAACAAAATTAAAATTGGTTTAATCTCATAAGTCTTTCAATTATAATTTAATAACTCAACTCTTTTTTTAAGGGAGAGAAAGACCACATGGGGATCCTTAGGCCCAATCTACTTTTCATCAACAGATGCAAGGAAGTATATGGAAGGTCAAACACATAATTTATACACCCAATTTATCATAAAAAACCTAGGATTAAAATTTTAAACATAAAATTAAAAATTAATAATGAAAAACACATAAATGGACATCAAGACTACAATATATAACTTGTAGAACACCTACCTCACGTTGTAGATGAACACTCACTCAAACAGAACCTTCGATTCAATCCCAAATAACAGTCAATTAAAAAACCTTAAATTTTTTAGGAAAAAGGTTTTTGGGATTCCAAAAGAGAGAAAAAATCCCACTATATTTCTTCCAAAAAAATAAAGAAATATGAGTTATGGACTCACCAGATATTTGATTCGTTATGAATGGTGATCCGAATAACTTAAGATTGAAGGAAAATCACCATTAAAGGAGGAAAGATAGAATGGTTATTAAACCTTTATATTGGAGGTGGAAACAAAGGAAAAATAAGGTGAGATTCATTTAAGCCTAAGTAGAAAAAATTGGAATTTACATAATTCTAAATAAGAACATGGTTTTTCCACATGTCATCCATAACATGTGTCAAACAGTTCTAACCCTCTATATATAAGGGGTCCATGTTATATGGTCTCTTAGAGGCACCCACATGACAATGAAAACCATATGGTGCTAATGAACTTACCTTTTTCCAAGGGAGGTATGGACGTATTGTTGTGTGGAGAGGCTCATATGATTGTCACCCCATGTAGGAATTGTGCCTTTAGTTCTGTATGAGACACCACACCGCACAAAATTACACTGCACAATTAGTACTAACCATGATCAAACTATGAAACATGAACTGGATAAAATTTACCCCATATTTGGTGTCCCACCCCCTAGAAACCCCAAGGACACTAAAAATATCAAGAATCATTTCATCAACCATTCCAAATGGAATTAATACAAAATAGAAAATAAAATGTATCTCAAATGAAGGTTAAGATCTTACATACACACCATTTTATTATCACATGGTAGTTTTTATTTACCTACTGATAACATGTACCCATTTTGCTCACATTTATCTATGTATTTAAATGATTATATTTTATTATTATTTCTCATGGTGTTATTTATATCTATCTATACCATAAAGGGTAATATTTCCCCACTTTACACATAGACACTCATTATTGGTTAGTGACCTCTAGCATTTAGGGAGGCATGGTAGGGGTATCTGGCACCCATTTTAGCAATGGTGGTGGTCAAATAGACTTGAGCTACAATATCTATAAAGGATCAAATGTGAAATTTCATGTTAAGAAAATAAATGAGAGAAAAATCAAGAATGATAGTTAATAGTATTATTAAGTATATAAGAAAAGAAAAAATGTATATTTAGTCTTTATTTGTTGGAATATCTCTTTCTAAGAGTTTATATCGATGCGAGTTTCCAAACTAGATAAGATGATTCTAAATCTCAATATGGATTTTTATTCTACATTAATAGTAGATCAATTAGATTTTGAAATTTTATGTCTCCTACTATGGATAATTATATAATGAAATATACTTATATTATTATATCAAATACTATGAATTAAAATATTTGAATCTACAAATTTATTAATCAACTAGGGGTATTTTGCAACATAAAAAACCCTATATAACTCTGCTGTGAAAAACTTAAGATATCACTAAGTTTATAGAACAACATATCACAATAAGACCAAGTAAATTCTTTTTCAATTAACATCTAATTGTAAAAATATATTGTGTGGGTTTAATTATGGATTTATTGAGTGGATAAATAATTAATAAATTATATATTTTAAGAAACATATTATTTTAATAAAAAAATTATGATAATTTAAATTCTTTGGGTATTATATATAATGTGTACAAAAGTTAATATATTTATTTTTTTGGGATCCCAAAGATCATTCATATGATATAAAGATTTCGATTATATAATGTATTTTTATTTTACTATTAATGGATATTTCCACATTGATATTTATTCATGTGTTCTATATATATTACAAGAGAGTTGAATGATAAATAACCCTTTAGAATATATTAATGAGTTTTCCATAATTGGTGATCATCATGGAATGTTTTGAGTGTGTTATTATTAGTATAAGTAATCGATAAAGTGAGATAAAAATTTTTATACAAAAGACACAATCATAACTTGTAGTATAGAATAATTTAATTTGAGTATACTATATTGAAGTTCATATATATATATATATATATATTATCAACACACATAGGGTCTGTACTTTTTACTAATCCTTAATACCCAATGTTTAAATTATAATCTATATGTGAACCTTAATACTTAGATACCATTCATATACTAGTATTGAATATTTAGATGATACATGGTGATTGGTTATATAAATAATGTATTCATTTAATCTTCTCAGTTTACTTAAAAGAACCTAGTGAAAATGAGTTATCATATATAATATTGAAATGTTTTATGCCTTAGGGTTATACAAGATGTATTTGATAAATGGATTGTGTGAAAATACATGTGATATATGAAGATATATCTGGATAGAATTATCATATGGTGATACACATATTTTATACTAAATACACCAAATCCATTTGTATGTTATGTAAAAATGAAAATTTTCTTGATTATCCTCTTTTATCATCAGGAAAAATAAATAACTCATAATGATTTTCAACACTAAAAGGTCCCAATGAGTCACACAAAAGGCTATATGAGTGTGGATTTAACTTTGGTATAAAATTTTCCTCTAAAATATGGTAGATTTTTATATAATATTTTTTACTAAAATAATTTGGATATATATTAATAAATTGTTATGAAATGTTTATAAATTCGATGAAGATTTAGTGAAATTGAGATATTGTAAGAAGTATGACCCAATTATGTTTTATTAAAGACTGTGATATATATAATTTCACAATATTAAATATTATTAGATATATTATATATGATTTTATCATTGACTATTATATCATTAGATAATGTAGTTAATGAAATTAAAACATGTTTAACTGGTTGTTGAATCATTCAATATATTTAATATGAAATGGTTTAAAGAAATTATGTTATAACATATGTATTAAATGACCAAAAAAGGTTTATAATTATGGATCTCTTAGGATCTAATATATTTCTTCATTTAATATGGGATGGTTATATAAAGAATTAATATTCTTGATGCAACATGAATGTTTGTAACACTTAATAGTTGAATATATACCTTTTTCTTTCCATTATATTGTGAAGTGTTAATAAAAATTAGAAGATAAAAATATTCTACTAATGTTTTTTAGATTCTATACATGATTTATTAAATAACAAGAAAATAACCTATTGGTTTTCTTTGTGATCAACAATGAACTCACTATTTGTTTTAGATCAAATCAAGTAATAAAGTATGTTATTAATTTTATCTCCCGCTCTCTACCCCATATATATATAATTTCTCATATCTTTATAAAGGATGATCACTGAATATTGTGTCTTTCCTTTTTTACCATTGGAGTCATTTAATGATATAAAACTATCTAATTTTTGGTAAGAAAAAGAGTTGAAATATTAATTATAATATAAATTAGCGTATCATACACTTATAACATAATTTCATCATATTTATTCTTAAATATATCAAATTTATTTTCATATTTTCTCAACCAAGGATCCTTAATATTTAATTACTTTTTTAAGAATTAAAAATAGTTTTCCATATCAAATATATAGTTTTCATTAGTTCAATAAATATTAGATTGTTCCATTTTAATTATTATAAATTGATAAAATCATTAAACTAATTTTAAATCCACTATTGATGAAAAAAATTAAGTATTGAGAAATATTTGCAAAGGATAAATGTGAAAAGGATAAATATGTCTCAATGAATAAATCATTTCGTGGAGGTGGATTTATTCGGAAAATAATCATCACTGTGTTATGTTATGAAGAAGACCATTTAAGGATAATTGATGATATTGAAACTATTATTATTAGGGATTTTTTTAAAGGTAAAATAATGTTTCTTGAAGAAGATTAGAGATTCCAAAAATATGAAGAGGTAATGAAGTATCTACAGGGTTGAATCTAATACTCGATAGAGGAGACCATGTAAGTAAATTATTTCAAAGAAGTCACTAGGTTCCCATTATGATCCATATAGTATTTGGTAAGTGAGATAATAACCTAATGAACTATATATACTAACAATATGTGTCAAGTGAGAGTATATTGTATTTTCCTCACCCCATTTATCATCCTTATGAATTGAGTTAGAGTTCTATAAACATAATTCAGGACTCCATATATACAAGATGTCAAATAATAAGAGATAAGGTTGGTAAAAACTGGTGGGTTGACTATACCTTTAATATGATCAGAATAAATAATTGATAAATTATGAAAACACATGACCAAATATATATCTTGCTATAACAATATAGAGTTATATTGAAAACATAATTGAAAATAAAA
This sequence comes from Viscum album, assembly GCA_963277665.1. Taxonomy (NCBI): domain Eukaryota; kingdom Viridiplantae; phylum Streptophyta; class Magnoliopsida; order Santalales; family Viscaceae; genus Viscum; species Viscum album. The sequence continues at coordinate 182,041,924 of OY728133.1, read as the reverse complement.
ATAAAACCCTTGATATAACTTATAAACCGACATGCTATAATATAATCACACATCAATGCAAGATTTCCCAATGAGATGTTCATATAAAAAACATAAACAAATAAGAAATTAAAATAATAAGGATACCTAACAACTTTACCATTCCTTAAATCAGACATGAATCCATATCCTCACTGAGTTTTTAATGCATTTACCCTTGTACTATGGCCATCAAGTAGACTGGCATGCCAAATATTGATCTACACATCCATCATTGTTAATGTATATAGTGTAAGAATACAAATCAGTACCCCGATACCAAAATTTTCATTAATATATACCATAAATATATTAATTCATGGATAAAATTGAATGAAATTTCTAAATATCACATTATTTATATGTTTCATACAATTGGTTTCCCATGAAGCCACCCAAAAGGTAAAACTTTACCTACTTCAACCAGTGTTAGTGTAGAGTTTGAAAGTATCACATAAGAGGTGGGTCAAAGTCCCATATTACAATATGCATCAACAACATCTCCAAACAGTGGTTTGGTCTCCAATAAACCATCCCTACATAAACAGTATCATAAAAATTGGTTAGACTTCACAAACCTATCCATGCTTAGTCATACCAGGATATTAGGATGTCTTTAACTAACCCATCCTTGTTCAGTTACAATTATATTCTTGGTTAGCCTATTACAACCTATCCATACCCTATCACATCAGCATACTAACTTATCCTACAATAACATATCAATACACTACCAAAATTAGGATACTATGTTAGCCTTTAGAAACCCATAAATGCATAATCACTATTTGGATACTTGTTTGGTCTCCATGATTCCATCCACACTAGGTCACATAGGGATACTAGGATTTTCTCCACAAACTCATATTTGAAAAATATTAATAAAGATATTACATTGGCCACCACTATCCCATCTATATTCCTATTATTGATTACAGAATAAAACAAAAAATTTTATCATAACCATCCTTTTAGAAATAAACATATCTTATCATATAATAAATGTAGTGACTCATGAACTTAAATGTTATTGAAATTGGTCTAACCTAGATCTCAAAAAACAAGAAGAGGTTAATTTATATTTTGATATCTATACTTGAATTTTGAAAATTGATAATGGATTTTTAGGTGTTTTACATATATATGAATGTTTTTAGGTGATTAAATGTTTTGAGATAATGTTAGATGAAGGTGGAATGATGTTTTTAATTAAAAAGTATAACATATGCCCAGTAGAGGATAACCAAGTACCAGATGAGTGATATTAAAAATTGGGTGGCTTATAAAGACAATCATGTAGCCTGTTTCCTTGTATAAGGAACTTTATAGGCTTTAGTTATGTTTGTTTAAAAAATTAATTTGATTAATTAAATTGGTTCTTAATTAAAACCACCACCATTCATATCTCACTATTGACTTGACCAACTATGGGAGAGCCAAGGGCACATAAGATTATCTTACCCTCTTCGTTATATCTTCTCTATCTCATTTAATTCTTGGTAATTTGAAGATCCATTAGAGGAAGATAATTACTAATGCTAGGCTTATCACATCACAATTTTTTTCCCTTATTTATATCATGTTCATCACTAACTTTTCAATAAAATCCTTTTTGGGGGCTTTTTCTCCAATTCTTTGATTTTTGGAATTTGAGGAATAATTAACTAGTGCTCTTCAATATGCCTGCCTATTCTTCTTTACATTAATTAGTTCCCAATATTTTCACTCATTTAAAATGAATTTTCAGAAATGAAATGTTATAAAACTAATGTAGATGGGTGTTATTTAGCTAGTATTTGGCCAGTAGGGATTGGTTTACGTGTGTAAGCTTGAATAGTCTTATGAATCATAGATTGATATGCCTTTTACAATAAATATTCTAATTATAATTCATATATATAATTACCTTGTAAAAAGGCCACCTAAAGTTAGAATTATGATCCTTAGGGGGTATTCAAACCTAAATATATCTTTTCACGGTCTTATATGGTCTAATGTAATATGTTTTGGTTTTCAATTAAATTTATTTAGATATACTTGAATAAGGGGTATGATTACATTTTGCAATTAAAGTGTATTTTATTGGGGAATAAATTAGTATGACTTAAAGGGTTTTAAAGTGAATAGATTATTGAGATCTTGTTTACTCATAATTAATCCGTATTATTATTTGGATCCATAGGTGGATGATGAATATTAGTAAAGTGATTTTTGATATGGAAATAACTGATTGGCATAGTTCAATATTTAGTCCCACAAATAAAATTTCATAGGGAGAGTGGTTTATACCTTCATTAGTTATGTAGAACCCCTAGATTTTTTGATTCATAACCTATTTAAATGTTTTCTTATGTTATTTTGTTATAAATATTTGTTATTAATTTTCTAAATCCTTTCCACAATCAATAAGACGACTATTGAGTTTTTTATTCAATGCTTTCCTAATCTAGGAGTGTCGTATAGTGGTATCTAATTGAGGTAGGATAATTCTGTTTTTTCTATTTTAAGATTATACTATTTGAGATATGGAAATAATAAAATAAACATATTATTGAATTATCCATCAAAATACAAAATCCCTTAGAATAAATTATCACAATACAATCAACACTAGAAAATTACATTGAAAATAATGGAATCAACAAGTGCTTTAGAACACATGAAAATATAGGGAATGACCATAGCATTGAACTCTACAGGATCATACACTAAAAATATAGAAAATATATAAGATATATTGATATTTGGAATAAAACAATTAGAAATGTAATAGAAATTATACATGATGTAACATAATCATATAATAGACATTAGATGTCAGAATTAAGTGTATATATAAGGGAAAATATGAGTATTGGAAAGGTAAAGGTAGCCATTAGAAATTAGACCACTAGAATAGTTACTTCACTATATGATTAGTGTAATAGTAGTGAAACTATCGTAAATACAAGTTTCTAATAAAAATTACAAACTATTTGGTAGTAATATAATTATTATTTATTAATAATGTATATTAATTAATGAATAAAAATATTACTATATACATATTCTTTAGAAAGGTTTTTTTTAAAAAAATAGGCACCAAATCCATGATTGTAAACATTCTTAAGATATTTATTTAATAACTAATTTTATAATATATTAAAAAATTCACAAAAATTAATTTATATTTATAGTCAACATGTCCAAATTATTCAATGTTGATTTTTTATAATTTTCAAAGATAAAAATATTTTTAGTGAATAGTAAAAATACAGTATTTATATATGTAAGAATTAATACTTCATTATTATGTAAATATGATTTAATAAAAAATTTAAAAGCATTATTAACAAAAAATATATTAATTAATCATTTTAAAATAGTACAATTAATTTTCTAAACCTATAATGATGTTACCAATGCATAAAATATATTTTATCATTAAGAAAATTTGTTATGGATAAATATATTTTTCATGAATAAAATAATATATTTTATTTTATTTTTTTCCTTAAACATTTAAAATAAAAAATAATAATTTCTAAATGTCAAATACCACCAATTAAGAAAAATGGGAAAACCAATGGGTTTTTATTTTTTCACAACATGATGTCTAATGTTTATGTTTAAAAATTAATAAACAAATACCCTTAATTTGATGTAAATACCAACTCATAATAACATTTATATTCAATAAAAACTATAGACCATAGTTTTTCTATCATTTCTTCCTACCAATAATCCTTGGGAATAGGCTTATGTGGATAAGGGTTTCAAACTATATAACAATTTTTCACTTAAAAGCTGGTCCTATGAGTTTTTATTAAGAGATTTTTTGAGGTATGTATTCTCAAACCATTATCTACATTTCCCTCAAGATAAACCAAAAAATTGTGGATCTAAATATTTTATTTTAAATCATTGTTATGGGACACCAATAAATTGGTTTTCATACAATTATGTTCATATATTTTTTGAATGTCGTCTAAATTTCTTTACATTTCCATATGTAATGATGTTATATTTGATTATTAAAAATCCATGATTATAATTTGACTATTAAATTACCACTATTTATTATTATTCCACCCTAATAACACATTATAATGTCAAAATATTTTTTGATCATCAACTTTTTATTACAAGTGGGTATTTTTATATCATTGTTTTGGTCTCCAATCATTCTTTTTACAACCCTTAAATAATGAAATTATCCTACATTATTACACCATAAAAAGGAAAATTTCCATCTCATTATAGGTATTATATAATTATAAATAATTTGATAAATATTTATCTAGATATCCATATAAAATAATTGACTAGGGAATCTTTTATAGTTTCTTTACCCATTGATTGCATAAAAACTTGTATTGAATACTAATATGTGTGTATATAAATGGTTATTTTAAATATTATAACATGAATTATTTGAAAAAATATTTCATACTCTAGATGCATTTCAATTATAATGTGATGGGTGGGAACTATAATTATATACACCCTTGATTCATCCATAAAACTAGTGAGAAAAATTAGTTTTGGGTATTTGGTGTATGATTTCTCTATCATGGCATGATATCTTGGAACATGGACTTGATAATATAGTTATAATTTATTAGACAAGCCTTAATATTTTGATTAACAAATATAGAATTATATATTCCTTCACTATGAATTCATTTATTTGTATTTTAAATTTCATGGAAATATTTTTCTCAAATATTATCCATTTTATTTTTTATTCCAGTTATATTATATGTACCTTGATTAGATCCTATTAACTTCCAATATACATTATGTAATGACATATAAATTACTTATTTGATTAATAAAGGAACTATTATTTTTCATAATGACTATTTTTTTATATTTTAAAATTAAATTACATTGAAATATAACTAAAAAATATTTTATATTATGTAATAATACTGATTACTAAAACTAAAGCTAATACAGGGATACAAAACCAATGAGTAGAAACTATGTAATGGTATAATATACAATATTAAAATCTTCCAAGAAGTTTAAACCTTCTATGAAAACAATGAAAAGAAAAATAAATGTTAGAAATATAATTGATATTGATAAGGGAATTATAAAAACTATTATGAATTATCTAGTAAATATTGATGAATAGTAGAGTATATATAAGGTATAGAGGGAGAATGAATACTGGGATCTAAATGATACCTATGAATTGGTAAATATGAACATTGGTCAACAAGACCATTGAGAACTATGATCATTGTTAATAATTTTACAATTAGAATTATTTTTTACAAAGAGATGGAAAATGATAATTGATTCATAATAGAGAAATGATGGCCTCAACTAGTATAATAATGCATATTAAAACCCATTTCTTAAAACTTTGTGAGGGATTTCGAATCCCTAGGGTTATCCCTTGACTAATTAAAAGAATATATTTAAAAAAGAGGCTCAAATAAAATATTCTATGGGATAATTTCATGTTAAGGAATATCACAACTTGGTCATTGTTAGTTGAGCCACACTATGAAACTAGAACCATCACATAACTTACATGTATGTAATATACTGGTGTAATATTGGGTTATGTTTCTAGAACGTAGTATCATAAAAGTCTAAGTAACATTTTTATAAATGAAATAGTTTTTTATTCAATCCTATATATAGTATTATTTTAATTAAAAAAATACACATGAATAAATGATAAATTTTATAAATATATTTTCAGACTCAAATAAATAATAATTTTATTTTCAAAAAATATATAAAATTTCATAATAAAATTATGTATTATAAATAAAATTTATTTTAATGAAATATTATTTTAAAACACTAGTGATTAAAATATAATTGATAATATAATTTTATAATGTCCTAAGAAAATTTTAAAATTATTAGAAAGTTTTATATGTTGTAAAACTGTTATTTTTTAATAAATGTGTTTTTAAGTTAAAATTATAATATTTATATGATTTTTCAATAAAAATAAATATTATATTCAGATATAAAATGTCAAAATTAGGTTAGGGTAAAAGTTATTTTTTCTAAAATACTTAATGTTTTATGTTTTTTAAGAGTAAATTATATCATACTAGAATCATGATATTTTGAATTTTAATGTTTTTTATTTCTTTTATAATTATTATAATATTTTAAATGGTATCAATTTTCTTTCTTATGTTTTATTCTTCTAGAAAAAAATGGTATAAAATAGAAGGACTCGTTTAAACAAAAGATGCAATACAAAATGCAATTATAACCTTCCTAATATTGGGAAATCTACAGATCAAAAATTTATTATGATGATTAATCTGTTATCATTGGTCATGAATAACAATATAAACCAAATAGATCATATTAATTCACCAAATAAGGAATAACTAGGAGTTTAATCTATCATAATTCAATGACTAACTATTTTTAGTGGAACCTCTCTTACATTTATCCAGAATAATGGATCAAAAATATGGAAAGGATATTTCATGTAATATAATATTTTGAGTAAGATAATTTTATGTTGGTAGTATATCATGTAGATAAAGAATCTGATGAGTGGTGGACATGGATTAAGAACACTAATCCAACATAGGATGTAGAATCCATGGAATGTGAAGACTTCAAAAATTTATTTTTCAACATGTATATTCTTTCTACTCTCTAAACTAAGATTGAGAGGGAATTTATTGAGTATCAACAAAGAGAAAATGGATTAGTTGGGAATTATGAGTTGATGTTTACAATTCAATCCTGATACTCTTAGAGTTTTGTCATTGATTCATATGTGAAGATAAAATTATTCTTTGGAAAACCAAGACCCCATCTATGAAGAGCATTAGTAATCTGAGACTTTTGGCGCAATGAAGAGATAGTAAGATGTTCTATCAATGTGGAAATAAAGTTTGAATATTCCTAGTGGACTCATGGATTTAACTAAAAGAAGGGAAATATGAAGCTATGATTTGGAATGAATTAAGATAGTAATAAAGTACAACATACAATTTGTAACAAATATTGGAAAAATATTTGGGAAATTTTATAAAAGGAAGTGGAAAGTGTTAAAAGTATGGAAGAGATGGAAATATTTGAAATATAATAACTAAAATAGCCTAAAAACATTATGAAACACCATTAGTTGGTTTTATTTAAACCTTAAACATATATAATTCAAATATGATCCATTTTTTAATACTTTCCTAAGAATGTTACTTAATAATTATCTAAAACATTGAATAATGAAAAGTGTTCTACGCACATAAATGATAAAGGGAAAATACTCCCATAACTTATTCAAAGATATTGACCCATTTACCTCAACGAAACCCATCCATAATCACTCCTCAACATCATGATACATGTTCTAGGTGTTTATATCTTCCCAAAGAACCAACCCCGGGTCATTAATTGGATATCCAAAGGAGGTTTTTCTATTAGAAGGTATACACATTAAACAAGCCCATTCATTTTTTTACTTTATATTTTACCATATTCAACTATGTATTAACAATTAAAATATGGTAAAACCATTATATCATATATACTAGGATTTTTTTTAATTTTATGGAATAATATTTATCTATTTTCTTCGACATAAAATGGGAAACAATACCACCACTCATGTGTGTGTCAGACTACCGCCTCATAAACCATTGTAATTTTTTCCATAACTTACATACATGGATATTCATAATGATGGAACTAATAAATATATATGATAATGGTAGAAAAATATTTGTTCTATAAAAATAATATATCACCATCTTTCTTAACCTTTCACCCATTAAGGAAATGATAGCGTCACTTGTGTGCACGTACGACCTACCATCTGAATCAAGCAATGTGATTTTTTTCCATGTAAAATTTCAAGAATGCTATAAAAATGTATATAATCAATAAATATTATATTTATAATTTTAATATCATTATGTAGATGATGGAACTATATCCTATATACAATAACTAGAACTTGAACAAAAAATCATGGATAAGAAAATAAAGCAGTTAACCCCCAAAAAATTCTAACAATAAACTATTATTAATAAACGAGTGATAATATAGTTTAACAGGATCATATATGATATTAAGAAAATGAATATTGTTTTGGTATAAACTAATAACATGTTTGAATCCATTATTGTAATTTTTAAAGCATGGTAAACTGAAGGGAAGCATGAGGTAAGGGATTTCATCTAAATTTCCACTCTGTTGAGTCATATTTGGTATTATGATCCTATTTAATTTTAAATGATGTATATACTGAACCTTTGATACAATTAACATGATTATATATTTATTAATGATTTTTAAATTATCAATTTATGTTTACTCTTTCTATTGGTAAAAATTGAAAAGTTACCAAAGAGTTAAGAATTTATTTTATAATCTCATTTTTAGATTTCTCAAATCTTAAATAAAGGAATATTATACTCTATACATCATAAAATCCATCTATATTTACATCATTTGGATATTTGACGAAATGCCATATTTTGTTACAACATTTCCTCTCTTGGTTAATTAATAAAAAATGTTTAAAATAAAAACAGATATCAATTCTCTCTTTTTAACTGTGTATGTTTTTTTCCATGTCCATATTTTTAAAAATAATTTTAAAAATATATATTTATTTAATAAAAATATTTATTAAGGATATTTTTAGTAATCCTATACTTTTCAAAAAGATTGAAATGAATAAATATTTTTTGTTTCTAAAAGTGACTTTTTTGGCTTTATTAAAAAACCAAAAGTAATGATTCATTTTAATGTAATCAAAATTAAAAAACATCCCCACCGCCATAACCATTTCATGATATTTAGCTTCATATTTATGTTTTATAAGTTTTTAGTTATAAAAAAAGTTTAATGAAATAATATTTTAATATTTTTCTTCCATTTTTATTATTTCTCAAAAGGATATTATTTTATTACAAAGATCATATTTTAAATTAATTGATGTCATATTTTTTACATTAATAATTATATAAATTTCTCTTTAAAGATTCATTTTTAATCATTTTTAAATTAACATTACATTTATCATAAATATACATGTGATTTTTATCATGGATATGATTATTTTTCTAAACATTATACCAATTCTACATATGGTGTTTATTTTGAAATTTATTGATTGATTAGGGATGTATAAATATTCCATATTATTTATTACATATTGAAATTTATTGATATGGAATATTTATTATAAAGTAATGTAATCATTTAATATGAGGGTAATGCATTAGACATGCATTGACAAGTGGGGCCCGGTTATATTTAGGATCTCGATGCGTCGACATGTCTCATGATACAAACCAGTTGGCCAAATTTATTTAATGGGTTTTTGGTGTATATATATCCATTGATTAAAATTTCATAAAATAAGGATTTTAATGTTAATATATAATTATGTTTGAGATCATGGAATCCAATATTATTCATTTCCTTCATTGATAAATAATTTATTATTATATAGGAGATTATTGAATTTATATTATCCATGGATTCATTTCATGCACCCGTTATTGATTTAGTGGGCCATATTTTCAATTATTTACCAATCTATATTATTCATATCATATTTAATAATTATATATTATACTATTTATATCCCTTACTGAGAATTTTATCTCACAATTATATTGTTTCCTTTCACTTCTAAATGAAGAAGAATTCTTTAAATGAGTTGAAGGATACTTGATGTTTTCAATTGTTACATTTTATGTTCTGTTTCAAAACTAAAAATGGGAATAATTTATGTATCTATTTACTTAAGAGTTATAAAATGATCAATACCTTTTTATATTATCCCTTGAATATTATTCCATTATAATAAATTTTACATTTTCTCTAGGTTACTAGAGTTGGGGTTGTAACAATTTTCACCAACATTATACATTTATTTTAGAAAAACATTATTAAATAAGTGGTTATTGATAATGAGAATTAATTTAAAAAGTGGAAAATAGGAAATACCATTTCAAATAGATTATTTTAATTATAATATAAATATTAAAAAGTATTTTTTGGTAATAAATTTTATGTCCTAATGAATCAAAAATTGAGTCGGTGAAATCATTACATTAAATTTCCACTTAGTTGAACAAACTACAAAAACTGGTGTAAAAAACATAACTATATTAATCAAATATTTCATAACCTTATTCATATTCATAAAATTTTGGAAAATTAATTTACAATTATTCTCTACATGTATATTAGTAAGTTATTATCTATTTTCAATATTGGTTGTGAGTTATCTTGATCGTTTTGAACTATTTTCATAATAATGGTGCTGTTATTAATTATTTACCCCAATTTAATCACTAATAGTTGATTAAGGCACTTGAATTTATTTTTTGTTATATTTATAAATTTATAGTTTTATTCTATGATATTTTTAGTAATGGTTCATAAAGATTAATTTTCCAATACGCACGCTTCAGTGGCTTTTAAATAATTAATAGTTGTATGTCAATTAATGAGTTTTTTATTAATGTTACCACTAATTATCCAAAATAAAATCATTATTTAATTATTTTCAGCACATATCATTAGTAATTATGTTCTCATAGTCATCCATGATATTATTTTATAGCATTTTTCAAGTAGGTGTTCAGATCAACCCAAACATGAACATACCATAATTAATGTATGCGTATGTTTATGAAAGATGTTTTTTTGAATAATTTATTTATTAGGGAAGAAAAATTATATTATTTATTTTTTTATGTTTTTTAATAATATTTAATAATATTTTAATAACTAATAAAGAAAATAGATGAAAAATAGGATACATTACTTTGTGGAGGTGATAGTTTGCACACACATGAATAATATTTTTTTACTAGAAAAGGGGAATGATTTTTATAGTTATTAATTTATAAAAATAAAATTAATAATTAAAACATTAATTAAGTAATTCTATTGGAATGAATTTTTTTGGTTAAAGTATGATAGGAAAGAAAATAATTTGTGGAAAAATTAGGTACTCACATTGAGAACGTAAGTATTCCCTTGGGGACTCCTTAGAAATGGAGGTCTTAAGATAATATATTTTTAAAAAAGGATCAAATAAAAGGAATTTTATTATAAATATGTATAATGGGTCGAGTTTTTGGATAGAAACAAATTCTTTTAGTGGTCTTGAAGGAGTGCTGAGAGAACTATTTTATGAGTGGAGAAATGAAATTTTTGTAAATATTTCAACTTCATATAAAGTGAGAACAAGCTTCATAGGATAATAAGACTAAAAAATTAACCATAATATAGTATAGATATGTTTTTTATGATTAATAACTCATTAATTTAAATATACACATTTTTTAACATATGAAGCCTTTTACCTATTTGGTTACTCCTTTTTACATTTTTTTGGCTTTTACAGTGCTAACTAGTTTATACCTAAAGAATTTTTTTCACCCTAAATGTCAAAAAAAAATTTATTATATAATAGATAATTTTTTTGTCAGTAAAATTAATCGAAAACTTATTTTTAACATAAAAATATTTAATTAAAATCTAATACTAAGAACTATTTTTAAATTTGAATAAGATGCTACCTATATTATAAAAAACAATCCTAAGGATTATAAGTTAAGAATAATATTTAAAATAAATAATATTACCCATTAAATTCATGTTTTATAAAATAATTTTTTTAATATATTTAAATTTATTTCTTAAAAAATCATAAAAGTTAGTTTTTCTAAAAATTATTTTTTCACTATTCACATAAAATTTATTTTTTTAGAAGAGTCCCAAAACATCATCTTAAGATAATTTTAGAATTCTAAATTAAAAAAATTAATTTTAGTTTATATAATTAAAATTATTTATTTTTAACATTTAGTTTTTAATGAAAAGTAAAAAATATATAAAAAACTAAATATTAAAAATAAAGAATACATAAATCTTTAACAGATCATTTTTCAATTAAATAGTTTTTGTTTATATATTTTTTTACTTTTTATTAAAAACAAAATTCTAAAAATAAATAATTTTAATTATATAAACTAAAATTAATTTTTTAACATTATAGGTAGCACATGGAAGCCCCCATGCGATAAATCCCCATTATTGATCCCATCATCATTGGTCTATAAAATAATATGTAGCATTATTGACTACCTAAAATTACTTCATGAGAATATCCATAAAGAATGAAAATATATGTAATATATATATGAGGGATAATTTGTATTAGGATGGTGTTTCCATCATTAAAAACTTGGATCCACCTCAGGGAATTCATAATAATTATTTTTTTGTCAATGTCATGTGTCTTTAGCCCTTCAGGGGTCTCTTGAGGAGCCCACATAGGAAGATACTACCCCTAACCATTCAGACCAGTGAATTTATGAGGAGATATTTTTGTGGGATATAGACCACTGAAATTTGATAATATGCATACATTCCATCCTCTATTGAAGGATACCATAAATATACTCTGATAAATGTTAATGGGTTGGACAATATCCCATCTCCCACTCATTAACCTTTCCCATGTACCCTGGTGACATCAAGAGGAGAATGCCAGAATATTATATAATCTACTAGGAATATTTTCACATTATTTAACCTATATATGAATTCCATCAACATATACTGATGGAAATTATAGGACTAGAGTGGGATCATCTCCCCACTCCAACTAAAGGGCGGTCTCAAAGAGTAATCTCATTAGACTATTATGGAGGATATCAAAAGGAGGTTTATATAATTATTCATGCCTTTAAAAAATATTGGTATATACTCATAGATATAAAAGAATGAAACAATAAGAATGTACTAGTGCTCAATAATGGGAAGGATGATATTTCAAACCACATATTTATAGGATTTCATCAATATAATTCAAATACTACTCAAGAGTGGGCCCATATTCTAGCTCCACATTTGTTTAAAGAAGACCATCAACATATCATGAAAGAAAGAAAGAGGAAAAGATATATTCCGACCAAATATGAATAAAATCATTAATATATTTTATTAGTGACCATGAGGAATCCTCAAACTACTTCCCTATATCAGGAGGATTCTTGGAATGTCCATACAATAACATGGAAGTTTCCTAAGAGGGATTCTACCTATAAAGGTTATGGTGCACAATTAATAACCCTAACCACTAGAGGGAAACATATGAAACATGAATTGGATAGTATCTCTCCATAGTAAATTGTTACATTATTGGGGCCTTTAATTATCTCTTTGAAATGAAATAAGAATATTATAGATCATTATAAGTAAGAAAAATCAGCTAAAACTTTGAAGTTCATCCATATATTACTAGGATAAAAATATTTGGAGGTCCTCCCCAGAGTATCATCTATAAAGACCATACCCAAGAAAACATAAAGATCTATTCTGGGAATATTTATTATAGTAAAAACTACAAAAAATCCTTTCAGTCAGAATATAAATCAACTAAAAGGTCCACCCAACTAAAATCCAACAAATATTGGTGACCACAATTGTCATTCATATGGTATTTATAAAGTCAAACTTAAATTCCCTTCTAGGGGAATTTATTATAGAGGTCCATATTACAGCTATACATTGATACATAATGTAACTCCTACCTATAATGTAATGATTAATGATGATCATGGAGGTCCTCCGTATAGTAATTATTTTGATAGTCCTCTCTATAATAGCATCATACAGTGAAGAAAATGCCCTACCATAGTAAAAATCACTATAATAATGCCCTCATATCGAGAGATACACAAAAAATAATTCTAGAAACTACAATTACATCATCTCTAACATGAGATATATCATATTAACTGAATTATATTTCAAGGAAATAGTCATTATATGTTACACCTTCATATCACCTACCATTCGATATAATGAGGAATATTCCAAAAAATCCATCTCCACTTGATATGGCGGATGAGAAAGGATTTATCTAGTTTGATCAAGTTAAGGAATCCTTCTAATTAGATGAAGAGGATGATATGGTTATTCTGAAAAATCTATCCAATAGGGATATATCACTTATGTTCTTACCCATATACACCTCTTAGTATTCCATTCAAGAGACATTGAATGTTGAATGGATACATTATATTTTTCTAAATATATGGAAAACTCCCAACTATCTCATAATAAAATACATTAGTTATGGAGATTATTAAAACCATGTTGACGAAATAAGTAAAATATTCCACTAAATAAACTTAGATTCCCTTTTAGCTTCACAACATATGATGTCAGGAATGTGTTATGATGATTTAAAATAGGAATTCCTCAGTGGTTTCAAAACATTATAACAATTAATCATTAATTACCTTCTTGAAATAAACATTAGTGGGTGGGGTGATCATATAGAATTTTGTTTCAAAATTATCCATATCCAAAAAAAATTCACTATGAAATAAATCATGAAATTTCAGTACCTTGAGCTATGTATCAGACATAGGTTTTTCATATACAAGATGGTATATTCAAAAGAATCATGCCATCTATAAATGTCAGAAATATTGGACTCTATGTTAAAGATATATTAACATTATTCCACACCAAGTTCCAAAGAAATTATAGTGATCCTAATGTATAATGAAACTTAATTATACTATTGTAAAGAAACCCTCAGGGGAAAGTATATCACACTTAAAATTTATGATGCATCAATTCCATGCATTGACCAACTCCAAGAAAACCAAGATAGAATTCATAATAGTTGCATTAATATAAATATATAAGAATTCCTAAACCAAAAAGATCTGATAATGTTTATAAAGCCCTAAGATTTTATGATATATTAATTTTTAATTAAATTTTATGTTTTCGAAATATTTCATTAAATGATACACTGTGACTAAACATAGTTGGATATACTATTGAAACACTATTGTTAAAATTTTAAATTATTTATTAGTTATTAGATTGGTGGATATGAGTTAGAAAAAATAAATTATGAAAAATTGTTTTTTCTCAAGTAGAAAATTCATTCTTTGGTTATTAACTGGTTATAAATAAAAATAAATGCATTTGAAAGTAAAAGATTGTTTTTACGGAAAAAATATTTTTATGAACGAGTGTATTGTTATCATTATAAATTAAATAATTCAATATGGATTAACGTTGTTAATTAAATTTATAGAATATATATTCAATAAAAAATTTATCTTTCAACTAATAGTTTATACAAGGTATGTATTGAAATGAAACTCATCTTTATTATTAAAAATGAATTAAAAACTCTTTTCATAGCATTTTGAGTGGTTATTTTAGAATTAATTTCTACCATATATAGAAATTAAATTTGATAAATTTTTTTCTATATTTGTAAGAATATTTTATTTTAAATAGGTCAATTACATTTTTCGTCATAATGAATAGTACAAATAGAAAAAAAAATTACTACAGTTAGGGTCAAAACAGGTTTACTAGGGGGTTAAAATAATATATGGGGGGGGGGGGGTAAATATTCCACTTAAACATACCGAAATAATATTATTTAAAGATATTTAGACACTACATTATCATAAATTATGATTCTTATCTATTTTTTGTCACTTTCACAATAAATTGGTTGTATATTATTTAAATATTTTATGTAATTCTATATTTTTCTCCCCTCTCTAATATAAAAGGGAACCACTTCTCCTCCTTATTCAAAAACGTTTTATACTCTAACACGAATAATAGTTTCCAAAACACCTTAATAACGTCCTTAAATTAATTTTTTTATTATTTTATTATCCTAATAACATCCAAAGATGGATTAATGTGTAATCCAAATGAGGTTCCTCAAAGAAGATGTAATTGTCTTACCCGAATATTTCAAATTTTATTTCTTATACTACATCCAATGAATATATTTTATCTATATAAAAATAATGAAACCAATATATTAAATATAATTATATGACACTATTATTATAGTAAAACTATTTTTCATCTCCTATATCTTCTAATATGAAATTAAAGCTTTACTTATGTGTATGTATGGGCTACTACCTCCTCGATGTGATGTATTTAATTTTTCATCACCACCTTTAATGGTTTTTTTTATTAAAATGGATTTAAATTTAATAAATTATATTTGTGAAATAATTATTCTAATTAATTTATAATATCTTATCTACATTTATACATTCTCATTCATTTTAAAATGATAGCATCGCTTGTGCGTATGTATAGACTACAGCGTCTACAAAGCGATGTGATTTGTTTTTCATTTTAAATTTTCATGGATGGTAATAAGGATAGAGATAATGAATATATATGATATATATGATATAATAATTATTCTGTAAAGTTAAATTATTGTTTAACTATTTTTTATTTCATCAATTGAATATTTAAAACATCACTTATGCCTACATAGGGACTATAATCTCTATGAAGTGACATAATTCTATTTTCACCACTACATTTTACAAATGTTTATAAATGTGTATAAAATTAATAAATATGATATTTATGAATTTTTTCATATTCTGGATATGAATAAAACATGAATAGGGAGCAATAATATTAACCTTTGAATTGAAACATTCTTGGAAATAAACTTTTTTTCACTATAATAATGAATTTGATAAAGATTTTTTTATAAAAATTGTAATTTGAAATTACACGGGAATCATATATAGTAATATATATGAATATTATTCTATTATAGAGGTTTAAAAAATCTATATTTTTTATATTTTATTTTTGAAGGAATATAAAGTAGGATAATGCTTGAGATATCGTATTTATGATGCAATATCATTTCTTTCCTAGATTGCATTTGTTAAATTTACATTAATGTAAATAATATGATAATTATACTTTAAAACAAGAATATTTTATTATAATATTGTAATTTATATTTTTTCCATGTTTAACATTCATTATCTACATTTTACCATATGAAATAATCGAGAAAACTATTTTTAGAAAATTCCTCTTTATTTCCTATCTGGTCAATGAAGTTCTTCTTCAATGCCCATATTCTATAAAATGTTTTCCAGAATGTTATTTTATTTGATAAAATGATTATTTAAAAGAAATTAAAACCATATTTTATTTTATTTCCAATGATTTAAAATTAATCTTCTTATCTTCATCTAAATGAGGAAGTTTTGTATTTTTTTACCAAAATTGTAAAAGAAAAAGTTATTTAAAAATTTACTGGATATAAGTATTTTCTCACCATCATTACCATTATTTACTATCAGGTATTATTTACATGTTTTCAAATTAATTTTAAAATAAATTCAAATTTTCAAGATTTTGAAATTTTATAGTTTTAATTATATTGAAGTAAATGGATATTATCCCATATTTTCAAAGAATTGTTCAAATACAATTTAGAAGGAGTTTTTCGTCTATTTAAATATCCTTTGATATTTATTATGATTCACCAGGGAAATGATCTAATGATACCATCCTTGTAATTTATTTTTATTTATTTTTATTATATGGTGATGAAATTTCCATGAAACCCGCTTCTTTTCCATAGGTTATTCTATGATGACATTATGAATGCTTTATGATCTAATGGAACACATATGTATGGTTTTAATTATATGATAGTTGGGACCATTAAATTACTCCAATTAATTGGGTAATGTTATATAGATATCTCATAAGAGGATGATGATTAATGTGAACATGATTACGAATAAATATATTCACATTTTGATGCGTGAGAATGGATGATTCTAGTTATGATTACAAGATTATGCATGGACATTCTTGTGAATAGCTAGGCTCACAATATTATGATTTCTTATGATTTTGATCCCGCATTCTTATGTTATGAATCTTGAATGATTATTTTTGTTTTTACACATTTATTAATCATAGTTTTGTATATGACATGATTTTGGAGATTATGATCTAATATTTTCCACATATGAATCTTTTACATTGAGAATATGAAATTGATTATGTTATTATACCCTTATATTCTTCTTATGATAAATTATGTTTTATATCTCCCATGTTTACCCTTAATAAAAGTTTTTGCTCACCCTTTATTATGTTTTTCATACCCACGTTTTGATGGATGGTTTTAATTATGATTTTTCTTGAAGGGAAATAATATGAAGAAATATTGTGGTAGATATTGAATTCCTTTTAAGAAATATGTTTATAGTGATCCTAGTATCCAAACACACTAAACATTTATGGTCCTAGAGAATTTATAATCGTGATATGTATTGAATATTTATCTAATATTTTATAATATTTATATACGTTATGATTAGGTCATATCTAGGGAGACCCCATCATTACATATATTAATATTAAATCTTATTATATTGATATACATTATATATCATTATGATACATGCCATAATTATAAATGTTTAGTTTCATTGGAAATGTGGATATATAAGGAACCAGTATATTAAATATCTACATCATCTCCCACTATGTTATTTATAACTACCACCCTTCTTAGACTAAAAATACATAAAACCATTAATCATATCCCATAGAAAAAATAAAATAAATGAAGGGTGAGATAAGTTACTTAGTAAGGGAAAAAGGTAGATATCAATGATATTTTAAGAATAACATGAGTATAAGGGTGTGATTATATGATCTTAACATTTGAAAACCATACGCATAAATTCTTAGATCATAATCATGATTTATCCCATAAACCATGGTAGTTCAAAAGGAATTAATAAAAAAGGAATCAATGAAAAAGATCCATTAGACCATATCATTGACATATGATCATTTCATAAAAAAGTTGGATAATGTGTGGCATAATAATAATCAAATAACCTATATCTAAAGTCAACTAATCAATAAGTTCATCACATTTTTATCTTGGGATATCCACTCGTGTAATAGATTTAATCTTGGGATAACCTCTCATTTCCCCTTTTTTGGGTTTGGGAAAACCTCCGGTGTACCATTTGAGATTATAAAAAAAAAATAATTACCCAATTAATTAACGAAAAATAACAATCCCACCCATCACGTAATCATAATACATTCATAAGTATTCCGCATGATCATAAAAACTTTTATAATTTCATCATAGCACATCCCGTCGAAAATAAAATGGGTTTCATTAATATTTCATAATCATAATTATAAACCATATAGAGAAATAATAAGGATTGTATCAAAGGATAATATGACTAGTGAATCATAATTAACATCAATGGATGTTGTTATAAATAAAAGTTGTCTTTAAAATATCACCGGAATTTTTATTAATAAAAATATCATTTTCATTTTTAAATTACTTATTTAAAATATATAAATTTACAAAATCCTAAGGAAATTATTTTCTTTCAAAATAAACATTGAAATTGAAATGGGAACATAAAATAAAACTGTATTCATGGTGGCAGGTAGATCCATTCATGTGTTACACGTTAAAAATATTTCATTCACGCCTTTAGTAAAAATAATTTCATTCAGAAAACAACAAGAATATTACTTATAATACATTATATAAAAATTATGAGTAAAAGGTAAATTAAAAAAATAATATTATAATAGTAAAAACATTATTTACAGCATTTTATAGAAAATATGAACATGTAAGAAAAAGACTTTTGATAGAATAGAAAAACAATGTCGATTTTCCTTAAAAACATTCTTTCCAAAAAATTTACCCATAGAGAGGGGAAAGTTAAATTAAAAATATAATATATATAAATTAATATATTATAAGATAATAAATAATAATTTTTTGAGATATATTATCTAATTTCAAAATCATAAATTTAGGTATAAATAATCATGGTAAAAATGAGATTGTAATGTAAAAACATTAACAAAAGTATGATTCGATTTGTAAGATATATAACCACCTAGATAATAAATTTAAATTTATTATAATCATATTTATGAACCAAATTCATATTTATAACACATTCCATGGTTTACATGTTAAATATTATCACACTTCCATTAACAATTCTTTATTAAAATCTGTTTTCTCGGTGATTACCATTTCTTTCATCATGTATGTTTCAATTCAGTTGATATGGTCCTTGAATATTGATCATGGTTGCATAATCTAAAACATTTTTAGTATGATATAAAGATAATATATATTCATTATATACATATTTTAAATAATCCATGAATGTTTACAGATAGATAAATGAATTACACTTTTCATGGAGATTGTAGTTCATATGTACACATGATCAATGTTTTCATTTTATAAAAAATAAAAAGGAAATAAATATAAATAATATACAATAAATAAATAATCATAATTATACCATATATATCATATATATAAATTAAATCTATCATCATATCTTCTAAGGTGTTACAGAGATGTAAAATGAATCATATTTCTATGTGGAGGTGATAGTCCACATAAATGCATGAGCGATACGTTCATTTCCTATTAGATCAAAAAGAGGCCGAAAAATGTTGTTTCATCATAATAATAAATTATATTTATGTAAATGATAATTTATCCATAACTTTATTACATGTACAATAGTTTTAGGTAAGTTGGAATAATAAATAAAATTTTAAAAACTCGGTTAAAACTTTTATCACTTCTTCTAGATACATCCTTTTTATTACACCTTTATCCTTGAAATAATAGTCTTAAGAGAATTCCATGGGATCTAGGAATAATGTAATGAAGATAAGAAGGGTTTTTTATATGATTTTTTTAATCTAGAAGGGTTAAATTTCAGGAATAAGGGTGGACAGGTGGCACCCTTTGATAAGTGAGGGAAGGGACACACTTGGAATTACATAATATAATTAATTATAATTAAGGAATATCTAAAATATAATGGTTCAAAATACGAAATTACTAGATAGTAATATAATATAGGGTTTATATTTCTTCAAAAAATAATAATTAAATAAGTTTATGTGACATTATTTGCATTATCTATTAGTTTAACCCGCCATGTAACCTTAGTGCTCATATAGAAAATATTTTATGAAGAATTACTATGATTACCATTAAATAATTTTGTTATGATAAAAACACAGTTCTCATATAGAAACTATTTTATAATAAATAACTATGTTTACCATTAAATAATTTTATATTCATTCCTAACCTTTAGATAAATAATCTATGTATTTTTTTTCATAAATTTCAATTAAATTTCAATAAAATATTTTTTAATAGTGATAAATTTTCTTTTTTTATAAAATAATTCATAACAATTAAAAAATAAATTTCATCAAAACAATGGGTCCTTTAATCATTAAATAATTTTATTAAAAATTTAATGATGATTCCTTAGTAATTAATAAACAATTTTGAATTTAGGAAAATTTCTATATATATTTTATATTGTGTAAAATTATATTCATAACTAATAATATAATGGCTAGGTTATAAAGTTATAATATATCACATGTTCATTTAGACTCATGGTTATGAATAAATCAATCTATCAACTACATTTAATTTATTTCGAATGAATACATTTAAAATATTAGGGTGTTAAATTATAAACCATTAAAATGAATTTCAATTTCAAACTTCCATCAATATAATAAAAAAAGATTATATATCTACTTCATCATATCATATGGTTCCCATGTAGTTTCTTCAAATTCATGATTCCTCCAGATAAATTTAACCATGTGAGTAGTCATGTTCCATAAAACATCATCTCAATAATAAAATATTTCTATAAATTGTTCCTCATAGGAAAGATCATGATATAATGGTACAAACCCTGATTTTATTACATGTGAGGGGTTATATATATACTTATACATGATATATACACGCTACATATAATGAACATGAGAGAGATTTGGTTGATGTGATGTGAAATAAACTATAATCGTCACTCGACCAAGAATCTCAAAGGGACCAATATACCTTGGGATGAAATTTCCCATCTTTCTGTAACTCATAACCAAATTCCTTGTAGAAATTAATATTAATACCTTCTCATAAAAATTTATTTTCGTATCTCACCGATTCTTGTTAGTAAAACTCTTATATAGACTCAAATCCCTCTTGGTATGTTTTTTAATATCTCAAACCTTCAAAACATTTACTCAGAAAGATCAAATAATAATAAATTTCCCTCTCCAAAATAATCTCATAATGTTGGAGTTATACTCTTCTTATAATAGAGGGATTCATATGGATTCAAATGAATTCTTGAATTAAATATAGTGTTATTAAATAATCTAATAATTATAAGGAGTTGATCCCAAATATATTTGAAATGTGGAGAATAATATCATAGTATATTCTCCATGGTGGGAATAGTTATCTAAGACCAAATATCTATTATTGAATGATATGAAGTATCGAAGCACACTTTTTTCCAAATATTGTTAAAGACTTCACCAGAAATTCAAGGTAGAATTAGATCTCAATCTGATATAATAAAATGTGGTGTTCTGTGCAACCCTAACACTTTTTTTGTGGTATATCCCAGAAAAGTGATGAAGAGATAAAAGATCATTAACAAAAAATGAAATTTGTGGACATTATATTGTAGTTTAATATAACCCAAATAGAAATATGGCCGTTATCCATATTTTGGATTCTATGAAAAAATACATGGTAATGTTTTCCCATTTCCATTTTGGTATGATTAATTTTTGTAACATCCCATTAGACATCTATCTCTCATCCTTAAATTTATAATATACGAAGAAATAGGACACATTATATGCAATAACTCTCATCTTATTATCTGATAAAAACTATTTTAGTTATTTATAAATCTTTCTAATTTGAGGATGAATATATAATGATGATATATGAGATTATTTTAATAATTCCTTCTTCAATTATAGTATTGAAAGGACACATACTATGATTCCAAAACATATAATTCCATCATAATCATTGTTGATATTAAGAAAATTTCTAAACTTATTTTTGAAATTTAAATTATTCTTTTGAGAATCTTTAATATTTATATGGATATATGGTTGGACACTCATTTGAGAAAGATAAGATTTATCTCATTAATTTAATATTTCAAGTTATATCCTTTTAAAATCCTAAAATATTAGATCTTTTGTGATCCTTATCATAAATAAGCTAGCAGGATCCTTTAAACTCAATACATCATCCACCTTGTTAGGTTTCACATGGTGCTAATGTATTAAAATGTAATAATATTTTAAAACTCCATCTATATTATCTATAAAATATTTAAATCATTTTTGGTGAATATATATTTTAAACTTTTATGATCATTATAAATATCGCACCTTTCTCTCGAACGATAATGATTCTTTATTTTTAATTAAAAAATTACTATAACTAACTCAAAATATCGAGTAAAGTAATTATTGTCATGAATCTTCAATTGATATGACGAATAACATGTCTGAATATAATTATATAAAGAAACACATCCCAAAACCTTCTTTGATGCACCATTATAATTAAAAAATACTTCCCCAGAGTATGGTAGTGTGAGTAAAGGTGTACTGACAAAACTTTTCTTTAATTCATTGAAAATTAACTATCATTCAATAGTCCAAAAGAACTTGACTCCATACTGAGTTAACATGGTGAGTGGATTAGATAGTAATGAAAAATTATGTAAAAAGAATTTATAATATCCACGCAATCCACAAAAACTATAAATCTCAGTCATAATGGTTGGTTTGGGTTAAGGATCAATAAATTCTATTTTTGATGGATCCAATGATATTCCCTAACTTTAGATTATATCAACTAGAGATGAAAATTTATGTTTCCAAAATTCACACTTGGTAATGTTTTCAAACATCTCCTCATTCCATAATTTCTTCAATATAATCCTCAAGTGATCTTTAGGCTCTTATTTTCTATTTTAATATATAATAATATCATATATAAGACTAGAAAAAAATCAGGTAATTAATAAGGACTATATTCATTAAATCCATGAATATAGTATGGGAATTAGTAAGGAAAAATTACATCACTATAAATTTATAGTGTCTATACCTCATACAGAAGGTAGTCTTGGGTATGCATTTACTTTTAACCCTCAATTTATAGTAACCATAATAAAGTTTAATCTTTTTAAAGTATTGAGATCATCAAAATTCCTCAAAAAAATTGATACATTGAAGATTATAGTGATTATTTATTATTATTTTGTATAGTTACTGATAATTAATTAAAATACCCATTTATCTATCTTTCATTTTAAGAAAAAAAATATATTCTCCCCATGGTGTCTCATATGAACAAGTGAATCCCTCATCACGATTCTCCTAGAGTTTCTTCTTCAATTCGTGCAAGTCAATAGGGTCCATTCTATATCATGTATTTGAAATACATGTAGAACTAGGTATGAAATATATTGAAAAATAAATGCTATGATTTGAAGGGATACTATGACAAACAACTACAAATAAATCAACAAACACCCATACAATAACCATATATTTGATTTTGAGTTTCTCACATACCATTTAGGATAAATACCTCATTTGAATTATAATGAAGACCCAAAAAATGGATGTAATTTATATTATAAGTTTATATGTATTCTCACACTAATAGAAGATCATATGATGGTTTTTAATATCAATTGTTTATTCCCTTTATTGGAAATTAATATCGTATTTATATAAAGAATGCAAATCCATTCTAAAAATAACATCAAATTAAACTAGAGGGAGAATAATGATATACTAATGAAACATATTCAAAAAAAATTCATCAAATAAGAATATTAGACATTACATGTTATCATCAAACCGTTAGGGTTTTTTATATCTAATTAAACATCTTATTGTGGTTGTGTTAATGTGATACCCTTAATAAATTACTAAGATATAAAATATTTTGAAGATATAAAATTAAATATGACATTAGCAGTTTTAGAGTGAATGATAATTTTACGTTTCCCTACTTAGTTATCATATAAAACATAAGCAATGTAACACCATAATATTTTGTTAAAATAAAACTATGTCTGATTGCATATAAGATACACAACACCAAGAATAAAAAACCAAAAAAAATTATTATTTAAATGTTAACTTTATAATCTATAAGTTGAATTGGTTGGTAATAATATGATTAAACACATTATGAAATATATATAAAGGAATTAATCAATAGAAATGTATTGATTAGTTAATAGAAAATAATCTCTCAATTTTGTGTATTTTATTCTTTCAAAAATGTTTTTTCATCAAAATGTTTTTTATTTATTTTTTATAGTCAATAGTATAATTAATTTTTGGGGGAATTTTAAAATTATATTTGATAAAAATTATATCCTTTTTTAATTAATTTTTCTAACATTATCAAAGGATTATTTTTTCTAATTTTTTAATTGTTTGATTTTCAATAAATAATAGTAAATACTAGATTTTATTGAAAACAATATATTTGTTTTAAAAATTAAAAATTTAATTCTTTTAAATGGTTTAAAAGTAAAATTATTTCTTGTTACATTATTAATAATCCAATTAATTTCATTAAAATAATTTGTATGGTTGAATTTGGTATAATACTTAAAATGGTATTTTTCTGAAAAATAATTTTTTATTGCATCTTACATTTTTATCATAAATAAGTTTCTTAAACATTTAGAAAATGAGTCATTAAAACTGGATTAAATATTTCAAATAAGGAGATAAAAATTTGGTACATTTGCCCCTTTTTTTGTCATTATGAATTATAACTTGGGTAAGTCTTTGTTACTTAGTAAGTGTAAAATGTGAAAGGTATAGTTAAAACATTTGAAAAGGATTTAAAATTTAAATTAAACTTTTATTTATCCTATTTTATTATTTTATTTCAATAATTTCATTTCTTGTTGGAAAAATATAAAAACATGGTTCTATTTTTCTTTGACTTGGATTTTATAATATTTAAGTAAAAAGGAAGGTAAAAAATGTCACTTACTTTATTTAAGTGTCTTTAATATTTTTTTGGAAGGGATAAAAAAATTTATATTATAATTTTTTTTAAATATGTTATATTTTTTCAAGATAATATATTTTAAAATTTTAGTGATGAAATAATTACCTTAATTACATAAACAACACTGATATAATAGTTATGAAAAAAGTAAATAAATAAAGTAAATGATTTTAAAACCCCTAAAATTAATATTTTTTAGGTAATTTAATGTGTTCTAAGAATTATTAAGTGAAATTAGACATATTAAATATTTGTTAAATATTTATATTTTAATTATATTTATATCTTTTTTTCAATGTCAAATTATGTGAATTGTTCTTAAAATTATATAAAAATTATTTTTTGTTAAATATGTCTTATTAAATTATTTATAAGTTATAATAATATTGAAATAGTAGAATTATGAATATATATGGTATTAAATTACATCCCTTTTCTATTTTTGATCCAAATTTTCCTTTATGAGTAAAATTATAACACTTTAATATGAAAAAAATTCCTTACCACTTAAATGGTTAAAATTGGTTAACAAGGGGTAAAATTAAAAGGCAAGGTTTTAAATGATATAAAAACCTGTAAAAATAATATTTTATTATTATATTAGAACTATTTATTATAAATAATATAATTTATTTAATTTTGGAACCATTTGACGTGAGACAGAAGCAAATTATATTATAATATTTCATATTCTTCCAAAAATCACATTAGTGATATTTTATAATAAATAATAATTTTTTAAATGATTTAGAATTACTCAAAATCAAAAATTAATCCATGTTAATGGTTAGATGTTTAAAATATAATCCATTTTCCAATTATGGGTCAATTTTCTTTTAATAGTAACTTTGTTTACCCCTAAGAGTAAAAAAATATGTTATCCCATTAAATGTAAAAAGAGTCAACTGAGGGTTCAAACAATAATAGAATTGTGAAAAAAATATAATAAAAATATAAAATTTTATTTATTATATTATTTATTCTAAACATAATATTAAATATAAATTTTATAAATTTTAATCCATTTGAACATTAATATTAATTTATATTAATTTAATACTTTAATAAATTTTGTGATTTCCCATCATGCACTTATAAAAGAGAACCCCTATACTCTTCTATCCACTCTTAATGTGAAATTTGGTTCAGAAAATACTAATAATAACACCTTCATATATTCCTTCCAATTATCCTAAATCTTCTCGTCTTTCCAAAAGACCAACCAATCTAGGATTCATGTGTAATCCAACAGATATTTTTGAACAAAGAGGTATTACAATAAACCAAGAATTTCTGTATTATTTATTATTATAACAAATATAAATCCATGGAGGTCATTATAAAATATTTAATTCATATCTTAAATATAAATAATTATTTTTTTATTATATAGTAACCATAATCTATTTCTTCCCATCAGTTGAAAAATGATAACGTCTCTCTTACGTAAGTATGAACTTCCACCTCCATGATGCAGTGTGATTCTTTTTTCATGGAATTTAAAAATAATAGATTTAACTAAAATATTTGATACATATGATATAATAACTATTCTTTATAAGTGATTTTTTATTTACCTTTCTCTCCTTCCACCTATTTAAAAGTGAAAACTGCGTTCATGTGTATGTATAGCTTACTATATCCATGAATAGTGTAATTCGTTTTTCTATCTCAATCATTTATGGATGTATTTTATATATATACCATTAATATATATTATATAATTATCATGATTAACAATCTATAGATGATGAAACCATGATCCAGTCACAAGGATTGGAACAACCGAACTAAAGTTCCCATGAAAAATAAACCAGTTAACACCCTTGAATGATGATTCTAATAAGGAAATATTAATAATTGGGTTTTAAAATATTATAAGTGGACTATATGTGATATATTTATTATTTTATATATGTATAATAAAATTAAATTTATTATACAATATGTTAGTGAACTTTCAAATAAAGTCTAACTTGAGCTAAGGGTTTATCATCTCAAATTTCCTTCCCTGAGAAATAGGTTTTCTTATGCATCTCTCTTCTTTTATGAGGTGTATTTAATGCCCTTTAAAATAATAAATAATGAATTTATTTATGTTCATGAAATTTAAATATTCATTTCATGTTATTCATTTATGGGGACTATTATTCCAATGTTAACAAAGTGGTGAGGCTTTTAGGTTACAATCTCATTATTTATTAGGATTGTCTATGATTAAGTCCATCATAATGAAATTTCATGACATAACACTAAATAATATACTGAATTTTATTCTCCTATAGTAATTTCAAGATAAATCATTTGTTTACTTTCATTTTCCTTTCATTAAGAACTTAATATACTGAAAAAACAATTAAGAAAAATTTAGTTTTTTCCTCTCTTCGATTGAATTTCCTTTTTCCATGCTAAAAAAATATTTTGAAGAATTTTTTTCCTTCAATGATTATTTACATTCAGTTTTACCAATGATTTAATTTTTAAAAAAGTTCTTATAAAAAATATTCTTATCATTTTCCGAAGGAGGTACTTTTGTGATTTTTACCAAAAATGTGAAATGATTTCTTATTTTAATACGCACAACATGATTGAAATTTTCTATTATTATGACCGGTAAATGATTTGAATATTCCATTAAAAGTTTCCAACAATTTGTTTCAATGAAAATGTTTTCCGTAATCTTTGGGAATTGTTTTTATTTTAAATAACTAATTTCAAAGTTAAAAGTGTATTTTCCCCAATAAATGTTCTCACGATATTTTAATGGAATTTTTCATTAATGATTACATATTTCGATTTCACTAATGATTTAATGGTGTTATGATCCAATGATACAATCCACTTTGATTATTTGGATTTTTTATGATGGTGTTGATTTAAGTATGATTCTATGAAACCCAATTATTTATAACAATTTAATTATGTATGATGAAACCATTATGAAACTTATTTCTTTTTTAAAGGTTATGATATGAAAATATGATGAAATATTTAAGAAACCCATTTCCTTTCAATGGGTGAAGATTTTATAAATGATTTATGATATTTGGAGTCATATATGTATGATTTTAATTATTTGACACGTGGTCCTAGAATTGTATATCCCTTCAATGTATTTGGTAAAATGGATATCTCATGAGATAATACTGACTGGAATATTGAGTGAACCTAGTTCAGTGTCCACTATAACAATCTTTCAAGTGAACCATTATTTTGGAAATGATGGAATTCAGAGTGGACCCAATCCAAAATGATAGTAATTGAATCAATCCTTAATATATTAAATTATTTTCTATGATTATTTTTAAGACATAAAATTATCTCTTATGCCAATGATATGTTCTCAGGGATCATTCGATTTGATTCCTTTATGTTTCAAATCTTTTGAAATTCTAATATTTATTACATAAAATGAGATTATAATCCCTGATACGCAAGGTATGGTTTTCAAATGTTACGCTCATGTTATCAAACACTTATTCTCGTTTAATGTTTTTGTAATCATTAATATCTCCCCTTTTCACCATCTCTGGTAATCTGAGCTATCCTTTTCTTGTGTTTCCATTTCCCTAGGTTACGAATAAAGGTGTTAATTATGTGGTGTTAAAGAAGGGCTCTTGTTGTATTAAACTATGTTGTAGAAAATATAGATATTTTATGAAAAAGTTGTTTACATATCCAAGATTCCAAAGATACTAGAACTTTATGGTTCCCAAGTTTGTATTTGTAAAATGTAAATAATATTCATCTTTTAATATTTAATATCAATGTATGAGAATTATGGGTCTCAATAAGCAGTATAGATCACATTATATTTCTATTTTTCTCAAGGATTAAGAGGTTTCTAACACTAATTATCCTTATTAACCTCATATTCAACAACTGGTTAGCCTAATTCACATACTCGTTGGATTTGAAACACTAATGTAGGGGTGGATTCTTCTATAGATATTTCTCACCACTTACATCATTCACTAACTTTTTCTCATAACATAGAAATTTGATTTCACAATTACATTCCCTTTATCACATAAATAATTTTCTTATACCTTTAAGAAAACTTCATCCATGTTTAGTATAATGGAAGACTGATCTACTTTTGTCCATGGTTTTTTATTAAAATTCCCTTTAAATTAAAGCATAATTTTTTTATCAAAAACATTACATTAATGGGTTACTATGATCGCCATTTTCACATTGAAAGAAAATCAAACAATTTATTTATAAGTACTATTGTATCTTATGTCTAATTACCATTAAATACCTGGTTTTAAGACACTAAATAATTGATCAATTTTTATTTCAAGTTGGAAGATAATAATATAAGTGTAACTTGAAAATCTTATAAAATTTTCCTCACATGAACTAATAGATTCATCATCATTTTTCTTTAGATAAATTAAGTCCTTATCTATTTTCATAGACTGCTACAAAATTCCCTATATATAGTACTGAACTTAATCAGCACTAAAAAATTACTGATTAAAGGAACACGTTATCAACTCTTTTTTTAGCAATGATAAAAGGCATCCTTTATCAAAACATTTTTTAGCACTAAAAAGGTACATTTTTAGTGATCTATTTTTATTGCTGATAAAGGGTACCCTTTATCATCACATTATTCTTAGCACATATAAATGGTACCCTTTATTAGATTTTTTAAATGATAAAAACCCTAATCACCTAGTGAGTCCCACATTGACACAATGGATAGGAGTCCAATTTGTTATAAATCATTCTTCTACATCCAATTCTCAGAAGCCTACTGCTGGGATAAGCTCTCTTATTCACTACATACACTCATATGGGCCCACCATGGGCTCATGCGGGCCTTATCCCACCCTATGCTTATCCCAGGTGTCACAACCCATCCTTGGGGCCCATTCCGTGACTACCCCAAGCCCGCCTTCCATAGGCCAGGGGCTGGCAACTAGCACCAAAGGCATAAATCTAGATAACTGGGAAGGCATTGCCTTTATAAAAGTAAAGAAAACACCACAGAGTACAACCGGATGTAATACACTAAGTACAAAAGTAAGTGCTGAAAAGTAAATGGGCTAGAATAAAACCCCAATCGAATGTATAGCTACAACTGAATGAAAGAACAACATAAAGAAAAGCAGCTGGAAGAATAGAAGAAGCTCATAGGTCATCCACCTCGGATCATACCTGAAGGGTAGGTACAGATAGCGCAACTCCTGGATCGTCCACCATGGATCCTACCTGAAGGGTAGGTATAGATAGCCTCCACAATGCTCTCACCCGTCAACCTCCTCTGAGCACCGTCTCGTCGGGAAGTCCACCTCCGGATACTGACTCGTTGTGAGGTCCACCTCAGGGTACCATCCATTCCTCAAACACTCGGCCTCGGTCAGTGCCGCCCATCGTCTGCAACCAACATAAAAAGGTGTGGGCATAGCCCGTGTATAGGTGAGTATAACGATACTCAGTAAGGACCCTGATACCCTCAAGGTATCACTAAATCCATCATGGATAACCACAAAGAAGGATCTCAATAGATAACCCTTTCTTAGGTATAAGCCCATACTTATACCCAAGTTATCACGTAACCCATCTCAACCATGAGGAAACACAAAGGTTATGAAATCAATGGATAACCACTACCTAGGTATATGCCCATACATATATCTAAGTTATCAAGTGACCCAAAGATAAAGACGATGAACAAAAAAGGAGAAATTCACGGCAAAAACAATTAACCCCTACCTTGATAACGTGATGATGTTCGAAGTGCGCCGCGGGAAGTGGCATCGCGTGGGAAGATGATGATGTCGCTCACCACACCCTTTCACTTCTGAGTTCGTGCATCGGTGCGTTGACGATGAGGAGGGAGGAAGGAGGGTCATCAGAGAAGCACCACGTCAGAAAGGGGGGCTCCAAGGAAGAAGGCTGAAGAAGGTCGGGGAAGAAGCGTCGCTGGCGTTCTTCGTGTTCTTCGTTGGAGAAAGAAGTTCTCTCAAGATCTCCACCAAAAAGGTGCAAGAACGTGCCCAAAATAATAGAATAGAATATATTGTTATTGGTTGTGGAAATTAATTAAGTGTGCCCCACATAATTAAGTTCACGATGGTTGGCACAATTCGAAATTCAAAAAGTGGAGAGGCTCCGCCAAATTAATTACCTGAGTGGATGAAATAATTAATTTGGGGAGTTTCGAAGGGGTTTAGGGTCCCGGGTGGTCCCCACCTAATTAACAAGGAGAGGGTCAAGGAGTATCCTCCCATTAAATGGGGGGGGGGGGTTTGAGGGGGTTTTATTCTCCTCCATTAAGAGGGGAGTTAGAGTCCAAGAGGCTCTCCCTCATTAATGGGGGAGTATTGAGAGATTTCCTCCCCTCCCATTAAATGGGGGGTTAAGCCCCATGTGGACCCCATGTCATAACCTCTCGTGGGAGGTTATGTTTCTCAGGTGGTCCCCACCCTAATTATCCTCCCATGGGAGGTTAGGGTGTGGCGGTCCCACCACCAACTCCCATGTAGAGCTTTTAACCAACACTATCCTCATGGCGTGGGTTTAATAAAGATAAAATAAGTTGTCACTTATTTTATTTTATTATTCCATGTGATCCCAAAAACCAACTCTCAAACCCGATCATCTGCCGTTGAGGTGAAAGTCCTCTTAAGAGAAATCCGGATGCGATTCCATCAGTGCCCTCAGATTTTGATTCCAAGCACCAGTTCGAATGTTAGAAAAACCCGCTCGTTCGTTCACTGAACGTACCCAAGCTAAAATTCGGAAAATTATTCTGGGCAAACCAGACCTCGGAATCAGGCACCGTCAGAAACTGTGTTCTTTTAAAATCCCAAAAAAATTAAGAAAAAATTTTCCTTGAAATTTCTGGGTCTTTGCATTACTCCCACCTCAACTCTTTACGCCCCCGTAAAGCTTTATCACAAACTAGGGATACAAAAGAGGTACTGAGCACGCATCTGAGCATTCCGCTCCCATGTGCTCACCTGGAGGTTCCCGTGCTGCCTATGAAAGTGCACAAGAGGAATCGACCATCCTCATAGGACCAGCTCCTGTCCATCCTCAACCTCTACTGGAACCCTACAAAAGTCACCCCATTGCCAACATCTAGATCCTCATGGTCGATGATATGAGAAGGGTCGTGCTCGTATCTCCTCAGCTAAGATACATGGAATTCGTCATGCACTTGGTGTAACTGAGGTTCATGGGTCAAACGGTAAGCCACCTCGCCTACCCTGCTGAGGACCTGAAAAGGTTCGCTGAACCTCGGAGATAACTTTCCGCCTTGGCCACATCTCCATAAACCTCGTCAAGGTGAGGCCCGTATAAGGACGTTATCGTCATCCTCGAACTCTAAAGGTATCCAATTACTATTTAGAACTGAAACTCAAAACTACTGCTATCATGAGGGTAAGGTTAACCGACTTAAGAGTGATCGGCCACACCCTCCTATGCATGATTTTATCCTGTACTACCTGGGGTTTCCTTTTCACCAACCAAGGAAAAACCATCCCGATGATGTAGTTAAACCACAAACTTTTTCCCTAATACAGTCAATCTGAGCATTAACTGTGAATCCAATCCATATCGAGACCAACGTCGTAAGGCCTCGACGCTTCCACCAAGAGATTCCAACCGAAACTCTCGCCTCGTGGGTCAGAACACACTGTCGGCATAAGTGTGATTATCGAGTCTCCTCCCGAGGTATCTCCAGATGTGAGGGTCAAGTCTACGGCTTACCAGAATCTCTAGGTATGGAAAAAGATTCGTGGAAGGAAGGAATGATTCATATCAATGTCTCTTACTACGGAAGCTAGTAGTGTACACAGATTGTCCCTTAAAATCATTTTTAGAGCCATTGGGTCACACTCCATGACCGCATGCAGCTGCACTCTTCCCCTACTCTCCAGCTCCTTGAGCCTGGCGAGGACAACTAAGGTGGGTGGTTGTAGGATGTTTAAATGTACACCACCTCATGCTTCTCTCCTAGCTCTGCCTCCACTTCTGCTGCTTTGCAGACTTATCTCTCCATAAAGCTTCCTCTTATTGAAACATTTAACACACCTGAGTCTCTAAGACTGGCACCAGTTTCCTGTTTCTTACTGCACTGTGCAGTCTTCATCCACTCCTGGATGATCTGCACCTTCTTTGCCTACGATCTATAAGAGCTGATAAGATTTCTCCTTTTCCGAAAAGAGAAACTTGGTCTCATCCCCTGGATGAACCACGCCCATTGCCTAATATAGTCAATCCAGACATGAATGATGAATTCTTGCCATGGATGACGTCGTAAGGCCTCGATGTTAGTACCAAGAGATCCAACCGCTACTCTCGCCTCCGAGGGTTGAGTCACACTGTCGGCATCAGTGTGAGGTCACTGGGTCTTCTCTAGTAGAAATCTAGAAAGTGAGGGTCAAGTAAACAGTTTTAACCGGGACCTCTCAGTATCAACCAAACAAAAGGACAGGAAAGAAAACATTACAAGGATAAGTGTCTTTTTATTACTGCAGCTCATAGTACAAGACACAAATAAAACTGCTACATGGAACTAGAAGTACCAAGAACAAAATTAATCCACTAGTTCCGCTCTTGTCCACCTGCTTCTGGAGCTGTACTGACTTGTACACTGCTCGGATATTACTCAAGCACCCACCACTGGTTCTGCCTCGGTGGCTCCTCCAATGCATGTGGATCAACTGTGCGGGGAGTCAGATAGTCAGGTGCCAGGTGACCCTTCCTGCCACGATCATAACACTTCCTGCTCCTTGTATAGATGGCTCTGTTCCTCTTGGACCTCGACATCATCTGTCTATTGCCCACAGATGACTCGACTACTGATCGAAAATCCTATGGAAAAGGCAGCAGCTCCTGAACACGCTCAGGGTGTAGAGCTACTAGTATAAACTCCACCCTGAAGAAGGTCTCGATGTCTCCCCAGGTGAAGGTCATCCTGTCGCAAAACTGGAACAAGTGGCTCCACCATCTCTCAGTTGCTGCCTAATGGAGGCTGGAAGCAAATATCACCATGATGACTGCTTGAGTACCCACTATCCTGAAAACTCTCACCACAGCCTCCAGCCAATCCTCAACCGCCTGTGGGTCCGTCTCTCCCCAGAACCTGGGTGGCCTATGGCACTGGAACTTGTGTAGTGTGCTCAAGTGACGTGCACTCTCTACTGCTGGGGCTGGTGGCATCGGTGGCCCAATGGGTGGTAGTACCGCTGGTGCCTCCGATGGTGCCTCAACTGAAAGAGGGACCTGTACCGAAGCCTCGTCACTCGACATGCTATCAGTACGTACATCCCTCTGGGCTCTAGCTAGTCGTCCATGGAAAGGCATCCTGAAAGAAAAATACGTGACACGGTCAAATGATTTATACCTAGTGAGCTGACCTGGTTTGAGATGTTTTAAAGGAAAACCTTTGAAAACACACACGCAATCAGTGTTTTGATGCACAAAGTCAGAAATCAGAAGTTAGGGACCTGGTGTACGGATACGTCAGCCGCCGCACCAACACTGGACTCCGTTAACTGATGACCACACTCGGTACCCATAACACTATTACTTCATAGAAAGAAAATATCAGAGTTATAAGTTCTGTGGTAGAACCGACTCCTCTGATACCAATTTTTCATGACCCATCCTCAGGGCTCGTGTCGTGACTACCCAAAGCCCGCCTTCAATAGGCCAGGGGTTGGCGACTAGCACCAAATCCATAAATCCCAATAACTGGGAAGGAATTGCCTTTATAAGAGTAAACAAAACACCACAGAGTACAAGAAGAAGTAATACACTAAGTACAAAAGGAAGTGCTGAAAAGTAAATGGGCCAGAATAAAAACCCAATCGAAAGTACACCTACAACTGAATGAAAGAACAACAGAAAGACAAGTAGCTGGAAGAATAGAAGCAGCTCCTAGGTCATCCACCTAGGATCCTACCTGAAGGGTAGGTACAGATAGCGCAGCTACTGGATCATCCACCATGGATCCTACCTAAAGGGTAGGTTCAGATAGCCTCCACAATGCTCTCGCCCATCAACCTACTCTGAGTATCGTCTCGTCGTGAAGTCCACCTCAAGATACTGACTCGTCGTGAGGTCCACCTCTGAGTACTGTCCAGTCCTCGAACACTCGGCCTCTGTCAGCGCTGCCCATCGTCTGCAACCAACGCAACAAGGTGCGGGCATAGCCCGTGCAGGGGGGAGTATAACGATACTCAGTAGGGACCCTGAGACCCTCAAGGTCTCACTAAATCCAACAAGGATAACCACAATGAAGGATCCCAATAGATAACCCTTGCTTAGCTATAAACCCATACTTATACCGATGTTATCATGTAACCCAGATCAATCATGAGGAAACACAAAGGTTATGAAATCAACGGATAACCACTACCCAGGTATATGCCCATACATATACCTAAGATATCAAGTGACCCAAAGATAAAGACGAAGAACGACAAATGATAAATTCACGACAGAAACAATTAACCCCAACCTTGATAACGAGATGATGTTCAAAGTGCGTCGCGGAAAGTGGTGTCTTGGGGGAAGATGAATACGTCACTCACCGCACGCTTCCACTTCTGAGTTCGTGCGTCGGTGCGTTGACGACGAGGAGGGAGGAAGGAGGGTCATCAGAGAAGCACCACATCAGAAAGGGGGGATCCAAGGAAGAAGGCCGAAGAAGGTCAGGGAAGAAGCGTCACCGGCGTTCTTCACATTATTCTCTGTAGAAATTAGTTCTCTCAAGATCTCCACCAAAAAGGCGCATGAACGTGCCCAAAATATTAGAATATAATCTATCATTCTTGGTGGCGGTAATTAATTAAGTGAGCCCCACTTAATTAAGTTCACGATGGTTGGCACAATTAAAAATTCAAAAAGTGGAGAGGCTCCACCAAATTAATTGCCCGAGTGGATGACATAATTAATTTGGGGAGTTTCGAGGGGGTTTAGGGGCCCGGGTGGTCCCCACCTAATTAACAAGGAGAGGGTCAAGGAGTTTCCTCCCATTAAATGGGGGGGGGGGGGTTGAGGGGGTTTTATTATCCTCCATTAAGAGGGGAGTTAGAGTCCAAGAGGCTCTCCCTCATTAATGGGGGAGTATTGAGAGATTTTATCCCCTCCCATTAAATGTGGGGTTAAGCCCTGTGTGGACCCCATGTCATAACCTCTCGTGGGAGGTTATGCTACTCGGGTGGTCCCCGACCTAATTATCCTCCCATGGGAGGTTAGGGTGTGGCGGTCCCACCACCAACTCCCATGTGGAGTTTTTAACCAACACTATCCACATGGCGTGGGTTCAACAAAGATAAAATAAGTTGTCAGTTATTTTATTTTATTATTCCATGTGAACCCAAAAACCAACTC
Organism: Viscum album; assembly: GCA_963277665.1. Classification (NCBI taxonomy): domain Eukaryota; kingdom Viridiplantae; phylum Streptophyta; class Magnoliopsida; order Santalales; family Viscaceae; genus Viscum; species Viscum album. The sequence goes on along the minus strand of OY728133.1, from coordinate 182,004,762 downwards.
TCAAACCTGATCATCTTCCATCGAGATGAAAGTCGTCTTAAGAAAAAGCCGGCACTGCGATTCCATCGGTGCCCTCAGATTTCGATTCCGAGCACCGGTTCGAAAGTTAGAAAAACCTGCTCGTTCGTTCACTGAACGTACCCAAGATAAAATTCGGAAAATGATTCCGGGCACACCGGACCTCGGAATCAGGCACTGTCAGAAACTGCGTTCTTGTAAAATCCCAACGAAATAAAGAAAAAATTTTCCTCGAAATTTTTGGCTCTTTACACGAGGCCATGACCAAACTTTATATTCAGGGTCTACATGATTCTTCCGAGCCCGGTTATTTGCGCTATTTTATATAAAAACCCATAAAAAATAAATGTATTAAATATAGTAAGAAATCAAAATAATTAAGAAAATAGAAATTTAAAAGGAATAAATTGATAAAAAATATGTTTTAATTAAATAATTACAAATAAATATCATATATACATAAATTGTAGATATTAAAATAAATTATACATTATATGTATATATATATATAATTAAAAGAAATAAATAAAAAAATAAAATTTAAAAATGAGAAAATTTTAAAAATAATAAAATCAATTATTAAAAAAAATAATTGATCAAAATGAATAAATTTAAAACACACAGGCACAAAGATATATATAAATATATATAAATTATAAATATTAATAAGTATTATATAATTAATATTTATATATAAGGTAAATTAATATTAATAATTAAACAAATTAAAAATGAATAAATAAAAAAATTATTAATGATGAAATTATTAATAGAAATGAATATATTTAATATATACATATATATTTATATATATTAATTATAAATATTACTAAATAATATATAATAAATATTAAAATAGGAAATGAATAAAATGTACTAATTAAAAACATATTAATGACTTATTCATTTTTAATGGTTTGTATAAATTATTATTCATTAATACATTAGTACAGAAATATATTCAAATATATATATACATTAATATATACAATATTTCCTAAAATATGATTTATATAATATGAAATATTCATGCCAATATTAAATTAGTCATATATTTAGGGGAGAATGGTTTAGACGTAAACATTAATAGTTTAAAAATATTGATTAATTGTATTGAGTAATGGACATTAATTGAATGTTGTTGTAGTTTTTAATTTAACATATATCAAACATGTGTTACGTTGATTTCAAACATACATATACATAATAAATTCATATTCTTGTATACAAAATGTAACGTCCTGGTTCCTGGTGCCACTCCACAGGTTCCCCGAAATCGATTCGCCACGTGACCTCAAGGGCATTTCCCCCAATGCCAGAGGCTACCGACTAGTAGTGAGAGCCCAGGTCTGATAGTGGGGAAACTATGCCCTCATTTTTCAAATTTTAGCGCAGTGGAATAATAAATACTACACTCAACAACAACGGAAGCAATAAACCATACACATTTAAAATAAACAACTAGAGTAAAAGATAACCAACAGTTTTATAGATAATGATGCAACATGTCTCAAGTTCTAAGAAAATACCCACAACATGTTACACAACAATACAGTATAGTACAATACAGAGTACATAAAACCAAAAACAAAACAGCCGGTAGCCTCGCGAGCCTAAGCCCTGTCCCATGCTCTCCTACTCCTCAGTAGAAATCAAGTACATGTATAGGGACCCTTGACCTTATCCACACATGCAGAAATGTAATCTATTTGGCCAAAGACATGACCCAAACAGGGTGTAAGAAATAAATCCCAATAGGCACCCACCAAAGGCCCGTTCCCAACTATGTGAAAATATGCAACAATAGTGTGCAGTAGTAAAATGAAATAAACTAAGTAGTACTCAAAAGTATCTAACTTTACTAGTTATATTTCCATTTTATTATTCATTTAATCGTTCATTATAAGGAAAACACCATAGTGAATTTATATGTAAATAGTCAGTGTCCTCAGACACGCAAACCCATACCCTCAGGTAATCAGAAACGTAACCCATAGGTAATTTCCCACAGGCATAATAGATATTACCCTCAGCCATAAAAAGTGTCTCCCTCAGGCACATAGTCTATTTCCCATAGGCACAAAAGAAGTTTCCCTCAGGATAAAAGATGCACTGGCCTCAGGCTAAGTAAAACACTGCCCTCGGGCTAAACAAGTAACCAAGCCATGCCCAACATATAAACAAGAAATACACACACAATTACTCTAAGGAAAAATTAATTCTCAAAATAAAGATGGCATATCCTCAGGTATCCTGGCCAAATGGATAAAAAGAGGAACACACCCCCGAGGTGGCCCTGGATCCAAGCATCCATCCCAAAAAAACAGTTTTACTAACACATTTAATTACCTATACAATTATAGGTATTTAAAACAGCCAAGGACTTAGCCACATGACACCCCAACATGGGTTCGTAGCTCAAAAAATCATACAAACGCACAACAGTTGGAAATTAAACACTTAGCCACCTGCCTTAAATGCCCCTGAATGGTATACGCAAACGACGATCCTTGAATCGTCCAAGAACAACATAGATCTTAGGTGAAAGAAAACCTCGTTCAAACCTAAATAACTTCCCTTAGAGGAAGAATTGGAAATAATGGCTTAAAGAGAGTGGAGGGCTTACCCGTGCGGTTCCAACGAGACCGTCAGCAGTGAAAACAGATTCCCAACTCTCGATTTGGAGATCCTCAAAGGTTCGTCCTCCTCTCCTAACTCCTTCTTCCAGTTATAAGCTTTCCCTGTGAACAGGGGAGGCTACTACCCATTTAAGCGAAAAAAACAAACTACACTGCGTGTACTGTTGACTACACAGTGTGTACTTTTCTCATTTAATTGTTCATTTGGAAGCACCTCCACACTGTTCATCCGTTGACATGAGTACATGGAATGTATTTCTGATTACACGGCATGTACTGTCGCTCTGCTGGCGGATACTTCCACTGCCTTACTGTTTTCCTGCCGACTGACTACACAGTGTGTAAATCACCACAACACGGCGTGTAGTCGGTTTTTACACCTTTCGTTGCCAATAGGGCTACACACCCTGTGTACTAATCGCACATGACCAAAGTACACGGCTTGTGGAATAGTACATGGTGTGTAGTCCCAAAATTTAGGATTTTCCCCCTTTTTCCTTATTTTCTCAAAAACACTTAAGGAAATGAGAAAAGAAGAAACCCATACCTCAAAAATAAGAACCGGGTTCTTACAAATTTCCCCACTAAAAGCAATTCGTCCTTGAATTTTCCTTCTATGAGTGGCTAAGATAAAGATCAGAACAACTCTAGCCACTGAGCACGTTCGTCGGTCTCCCGCTCCTATGTTTCATCCTGCACTTGGACATGCTGCCATAACACCCGTACGAGAGGAACTGACCGGCCTCGAAGAACCTTTGTGCTCCTATCAACGATACGAATCAGATTCTCCTCAAAGGACGCATCTGCCTCGAGCTCAACCTCCTCAGGATGAAAGACGTGAGACAAGTCTGAATGATAGCGGTGCAACTGAGATACATGGAAGACGTCGTGCATTGCTCGGTACCTCTGTGGTAACTGCAACTGATAGGAAACCGGCCCGACACTCTCCAGAATCTCAAATGACACTACATACCTCGGTGAAGGTTTACCCTATCTCCTAATTTGCATGTGTCCCAACCTCGGTGACACACACAAGAAAAACTGATCCCTAACCACAAACTCTATGGGTCATATATGGTGATCAACATAATATTTCTGATTAGACTATGCAGTAGCTATCCGCTTATGAATCAACTGGACCTTCTCAGAAGTCTCCTACATGAGACGTGGTCCCAGTAAAGCTGCCTCACCTGCCTCTATCCAGCACAAAGGAGATCGGCATGGCCTATTCTATAAATCCTCGTATGGTTCCATCTCTATAGTTTCCAGAAAACTATTATTAAAGGAAAACTTGAGTAAGGGTATATGCTTCTCGCAAAAGCGCCCAAAGTCTAGGACGCATGCACACAGAATTTTCTATAGCACATGTATCATACGCTCTGACTGGCCATCGGTCTGATGGTGGTATGTTGTGCTCAGAAGCACCTGTGTACCCAGTGACCTCTAGAAACTTTGCTAGAAACGAGACGTAAAATGGGAATCCCTATCTAAAACGATAGAACGAGGGACCCCATGAAGAGGTACGACCTCTCGTATATACAACTTTCTAATCTTGTCAACACCAATGGTCTTTTTGATTGGAAAAAAGTGAGCTACCTTCGTGAGTCTTTCCATAACAACCTACACGACATCATTACCTCGAGGTGACCTCAGCAACCAAGTCATGAAGTCCATCACGACATCATCCCATTTCCAATCTAGGAAGGGTAACTACTGTAATAGTCTGGATGGCCTCTGATTCTCCACCTTCACTTGATAACAGGTGGAACATCTCGTAAAAAAACTAGATATCTCTCTCTTCATACCCGGCCACCAGTACTAACGTCTCAAGTCACGGTACATCATGGTAACTCAATGATGAGCTGGCTAGACTGAATCATGAAACTCCCACATCATCTCCTTGCGTATATCCCCTAGAACCTATAATCGTCCATGGAAACACAGTACCTCATCATCACCTATCGTCCACCCTAGAGGAGGGTCCACACTTTCCACCAACTCCCGTAGAACTAGGTCTTCTGAATCAGATAGCTGTCTCATACTCACTCTATCTAAGAGGGTAGAGGTCATAGCTAAAGATGAAAGATAGGTATTCCCCTGACTTTAGTTCACCTTCAAATTCATCTCAGAGAACAAATCCATCAGCTGCCATTCACCCCTGGCCTTCTGCACTTCTTCCTGCTCAGTGCATCAGCTACTACATTACCTTTACTAGGTGTATAGGAAAGCTCAAAGTCGAAGGAATGAAGGTATTCGACCCACCTTCGCTACCTCATATTCAAGTCACGCTGAGTAAAAATATACTTGAGACTTTTGTGGTCGGTGAAAACCACAAAATGATCTTCCAAGAGATAATGTCTCCAACATCGCAATGCATGAACAACTGCAGACAACTCGAGGTCATGCGTCGGGTAATTCCTCTCATGTGGCCACAACTGCCGAGACCCGTACACAAAAAATCAATCACCCTACATCAACACAGCTCCCAGCCCAATCCCTAATGCATCATAGTAAACTGTATAGCTCTTCCCATGCTCTGGGAGTATCAGGATTAGTACAGATGTCAACCTTCCTTTCAGGTCTAGAAAGGCTATCTCGCAAGCTTCCGACCAAAAAAACTTCACACCCTTCTTAGTCAAACCTGTCAACGGTGCTGTTAAGCGGGAGAAGTCCTGTATAAAGAGTCTGTAGTAACCAGACAACCTCATGAAACTTCGTATATCAAACTCGTTCTTGGGATGGTCCCAAGAAACTACTCCTCTCACCTTCTCTGGGTCTACTAAAACTCCTACCTCTGAGATGATATGACCCAGGAAGTGAATTTGGTCTATCCAAAAGTGGCACTTTGAGAGCTTAGCATATCAGTTATGATCTCTCAGTGTACTCAATACGATCTCAAGATGGGTGGCATGGTCATGTCGATTGTGAGAGTACACCAAGATGTCATCTATGAATACTACCACAAAATAATCCAGTTAAGGATGGAACACACGATTCATCAGAGCCATAAAAATTGCTGGCGCATTCGTGAGTCTGAATGGAATAACCAAGTACTCGTATAGACTATATCTGCTTTGAAAAGCTGTAAGTGGTATATCTGATGGTCTCACACGCAGCTGATGATATCCGGATCTCAAGTAAATCATCAAGAACACTTGTGCTCCACGAAGTTTATCAAAACGATCATCGATCCTCGGCAAGGGATATCAGTTCTTAACTGTATACTTGTTCAGCTTCTGATAGTCCACAAAGAGCCTGAGGGTACCATCCGCCTTCTTTGGAAAAAGGACTAGAGAAGCCCAAGAAGAAGTACTGGGTCAGATGAAACCCTTTGACTGTAACTCCTCTAACTGCCTCTTGATCTTCTGCAACTCAGGCATGGCCATCCAATAAAGAGGAATGGACCACGACGCTACTCCTGGAACAAGATCAATTGATAAATCCACCTCACGCTCTAGTGGTAGACCTGAAAAGTCATCTGGGAAGACATCCATGAAACGATCAACCACTGGAAGGAAATCCTGCTGACAAGTCCCATGATCATCCAGATATAAACTCATAATCTAGGCTATGACTCCACCTCGCCCATTATGATATGGTCTATCTTGACTCGCCTGAAAATCCCATTCACCCTTATATAGAAGCTCTTTGCCCTCTACTGACATGAAACTAACCCTACGACGATAGCAGTCTACAAAGCCTCGAAAGGGAACCAACCAGTCCATCCCGAGAATGACATCATATCTCTTCATCTCTGAGACATAGAGGTCCCAAAGAAAGTGACACCCACCAACCTCAAGGAGGCACTCCTTTCACTGACGCACACATGCCGTTTTCATCCCCAACATAGTGTCTATCATCATAAAAGCAGAAGAAAAATAAACACAGAGCCCAAGGCTCTCCACAATGGGAACAGATATGAAACTATGTGTAGCACCCATATCAAAAAGTACTAAAGATAAGACATAAGATACTAGAATAGTACCTCAGACAGTAGAAGGTCAGGGATCCTGCTCATACTGGGTCTGTTGCACTGTATATGTCTGCCCAGTGCCGTGACCCTGCAACATAGCCTGGCTACCCTGAGCTGTCCCGCCCCGTTGCCTCTGAGATCCTGGTGTCTGGCTATCATGGACACAACCTCCATATCTGCCTGCATGCCCTGACGTATTTCAGTTCCCCAAATGGTAAGAAGCTTTTGGTCCTGTTCCCACACGCGGAGTCTGCACAGAACCCCTCTCACTATCCAATGAGGGAAATGCCCTGCATAAGAGTTGCAGATGACCCATCTTGCCGCAAGCTCGACACTCCACTGGGTCACATGGACACTGAGGTCTCTTGTGCCCCTCCTTACCACACTGGTAGTACATGACCTGGCCACCTAAAACATACTTCTAGCTGGTACTACCACCCTAAGATAAGTCCATCTGTCTCTTCCTCTTCCCAGTAGAAATATTACCAGAAACTGGTGTCAAACCGTCCTAGCCCGCACCACTAGCTTCCCGCAGGTTCCTCTATGTAATCAGTGCCTGGTTCAGAATAGCATGTACTGAAGGAAACCTGAAAACATCCACCAGTTCACAGATGTCATATTGAAGACCATACTCAAAGTGTCTTCCTCTCAAAATCTCACCACCCACCAGTACGGGTGCAAAACGTTGAAGCTCGGTGAAACAAGCCGAATAATCCATCACCGACATAGCTCCCTGCTGTAGATTCATGACCTCTAGAGCTCGATCTTCCCTCAGCGTGTCTTGGAAGAAGAAATCATAGAAAGATGTCTGAAAATATTCCCACCCCATGTCTCTGTGATACTCCGACTGGGTGGTAACATCCCACGACCTCTTAGCAGAATCATGCAGCATATAAGTCACGAGCTTGACCCTCCGCCCTAGAGGCGTCTCAAGATGCTCAGAGATAGTCTGCATAAACCCCATCCATGACTCCATAGCCTGTGGTCCGCCATCCCCTAAGGACTTCAGCGGATGCTACTGCTGGAATATACGAGTCATATCATCCATATATGTGGAAGCTGCCGGTGCTCCCTAAAAGGTCTGCATGAACCACATAAAGCCTTCACAGAACTGCGCCTCCGCGCCTGTGTCTAGTATAACGGCTGGGGCCGCATCTGGCTCTGCTGGAGTATCCACTGGTATCCTATAGCCTACCATCTCTGGAGCATAATCGTTGCCGCTATCCTAGCGAAAAACACGTGGTCATCTTGGCGTCATGACTCTACAAGGTCAAACACACACCGTAGATCTAGATTATCAAGACTAAGAATGAAGGGACCAAAAAAGGAATAGGATTAAGAGGGAATTCCTAATTTGGAAAACAAGACTACACAGCGTGTATAACAACTACATGGTATGTACCTGACTTCTCTTCCCTTCCCAGGTCCTTCTACACGGCTAAGCCACACGACTCACGTTGAACAAAACTACACATCGTGTATATAAGCTACATGGCATGTATGGTGTAATTTTCCAACTACCCGTGTCATTAATGACAAGGCCGACTACTCGGCTTGATACTTCACAGCGTGTTACACCCGCACACAGCATGTACAACACCCCATTTCCCAGCCACATGACAAAGTCCACACAGCTTGTCCTTGGACAAGACTATACAGTGTGTCCCACATGTACACGTCATGTACTAGATGAGCTTCACCGACCCGTGTTGTTAGTTACACTATTGGGTACATGGCTAAAACTACACGGTGTGTTCCATATACACATAGAGTGTACACTAAATGATTACACAGACTCGTGTTGTTAGTTACACGGCCGGGTCCCCAGGTCAGACTACATGACATGTTCCATAGTGGACACGACGTGTATGTCTTAAGGTATCCTCTGTCTATGTTGTTAGTTACATGGAAAGACTCTGGGTCAATACTACACGACGTGTATATCTGGTACAGGGCGTGTTCGCCCTAAGAATTTCCCTTCCCCATGTCCCTGCCCACACAGTCTCTGAAACAGGAAGATACTACACGGCGTGTAATTAGGGTACACAACGTGTATTAAAAAAGTTTTCTTTTCTTCCCAAACAGAAGATCACACGGCGTGTGTCCGAGGAACTACATAGCGTGTATCCTAGGTTTTCCAGATAGTAAGGCTTAGATAATACACTGGAGACCATAAAAATACTGAAAACAACACCTAAGTGCCAAATTCCGATCTGTGAGGGCCCATACTCCCCGCGAATCAAAGTATGACATCTTATACGTGTTATACACAAATAAACATGTCAATGATCCACCAAATTCCAGTTATTGAGGGCCCATACTCCCCAAAAACCAACGTTTTGTGTCCATTCTCTCAACAAGATTATTCAACAATACCATATCACATAGTAGGTATTTATCAAGAAGCTATCACAACATCATGCTTTTCTAGCACAAAAACTATCACAACAACATGTAATTTATAATACACCTACATGGAATGGAAACTATGTATGTCATGTGATTTCATGTGCCTAAATGATGCATGAGATGGAATACCTTCATCTCAATGGGTTGCAACTAAATAGAACCCCTAAATAAAATATAATCATCACAATCACAAGTGAGTCACCCAACTATGAAATCAAATCAACTATAAAACTTGCAAAATCTGAAGAATTGTAATACACGAGGTATACTGACTTTTCCCTGTACACGGGTTAGCTACTATCGGGCACAACTTATTAACAACTACCATATCCATCATATCCCTGACTATAGCTCCAAACATCAAGTCAAATAAAAGAACTCCTCTGATACCACTTTGTAACATCCCAGTTCTGGGTGACACTCCACAGGTGCCCCGAACCCGGTTCGCCACGTGACCTCAAGCACATTTCCCCAAACGCCAGAGGCTGCCAACTAGCATCGATGATAGTGGGGAAACTATGCCCTTGTTTTTCAAAGTGTAGTGCAGCGGAATAATAAATACAAAATACAACAACAGCTGAAGCAATAAACCATTCACATTTAAAATAAACAACTACAGAAAAAGATAACCAATAGTTATATAGATAATGATGCAACATGCCTCATGTTCTAAGAAAACAGCGAGAACATGTTACACAACAATACAGTACAGTACAATACAGAGTACAACAAACCCAAAAAAAATAGCTGGTAGCATCGTGAGCCTAAGCCCGTTCTGATGCTCCCCTACTCCTCAGCAGCAATCAAGTACCTATATAGGTACCCTTTCCCTTATCCACACCTGCAGAAATGTAATCTGTTTGGGCCGAAGACATGACCCAAACAGGGTGTGAGAAATAAATCCCAGTAAGCACCCACCAAAGGACCGTGCCCAACTATGTGAAAATATGCAACAATAGTATGCAGTAGTAAAATGCAATAAACAATGCAGTACTCAAAAGTAACTAACATCACCAGTTATATTTCCATTTTATTATTCATTTAATCATTCATTATAAGGAAACCACCACATTGTATTTCAATGTAAACAGTCAGTGTCGTCAGACATGCAAACCCTTACCCTCAGGTAATCAGAAATGTAACCCGCAGGTAATTACCCACATGCATAATAGATATTTCCCTCATGTGTATAAAGTTTCACCCTCAGGCATAGAGTCTATTGACCACAGGCACAAAAGAAGTTACCCTCAGGGTAAAAGATGCACTACCCTCAGGCTAAGTAAAACAATGCCCTCATTCTAAACAAGTAACCGGGCTATGCCCAACATATAAACAAGAAATACACATAAAATTACTCCGAAGGAAAAAGTAATGCGCAAAATAAACATGGAATACCCTCGGGTATCCTGGTCAAACTACTAAACAAAGGAACGCACCTCTAGGGTGGTCCTATATCCAAGCATCGATCCCAAACAATTGTTTTATTAACACATTTAATTACCTATACAATTCTAGGTATTTAATATAGACAAGGCCTCAGCCACACGACACCCCAACATGGGTTCATAGCTCAACAATTCACACAAACGCACAATAGTTAGAAATTAAACACCAAGCCACCTACCTTAAACGCCCCTGAATGGTATACGCGAATGGAAATCCTCGAATCGTCCAAGAATGACGTAGATCTGAGGTGAAATAAAACCTCGTTCAAACCTAAATAACTTCCCTTAGAGTAAAAATTAGCATGAATGGATTAAGGAGAGTGGAGGGCTTAACCGTGCGGTTCCAACGAGATCGTCAGCGACGAAAACGGATTCCCATCGCTCGATATGGAGATCCTCGAAGGTCCGGCATCCTCTCCTGAGTCCTTCCTCCGGTTTTAAGCCTTCCCTATGAATAGGGGAGGCTACTGCCCATTTAAGAGAAAAAAACAAACTACATGGCGTGTACTATTGATTACACGACGTGTACTTTTCTCATTTAACTATTCCTTTGGTGGCACCGCCGCACTGTTCATCCGTCGACATGAGTACACGATGTGTATTTCTGATTACACGGTGTGTACTGTCGCTCTGCTGGCGGCTACTTCCACCACCTTACTATTTTCCTGCCGACTGACTACACGGTGTGTAAATCGCCACTATACGGCGTGTAGTCGTTTTTTACACCATTCGTCGCTGACAGGGATACACACCCTGTGTACTCATCCCACACGGACAAAGTACACGGCGTGTGGAGTAGTACAAGGTGTGTAGTCCCAAAATTTACGATTTTCCCCATTTTCCTTGTTTTCTCAAAAACACTTAAGGAAAAGAGAAAAGAAGAAACCCGTACCTCAAAAATAAGAACCGAGTTCTTACACAAAATACACAGAAATATATTTACATAGTTAATGAAATCTTGTATAAAATACATACACCAAATATTTATTTAATATATTAAAATGTTTATAATCATTTTATAATTTCATTTCGTAACATGATACATTTAATATGTTATGTTTTTAGTCAGCAGATTTTTTTTGTTTATAATATTATTGCAGCTCGGTGTCATTTGTTCAATTTTTGTTTTTTTGAATTGTATCATTTAATAATATTTATTTATATATATTAATTTACTATGTTTTAATATTTTCAATATGTATTCATATTTATTTCAATATATATCAATATTTTTTAATTATTTATATTTTATTAATAAAGCTTACCTTTTTTTAAATTGTTTTAAAGTGTACTCATTTTTAATTATTCAATTTCACTCATTTTTAACACGAATGAATTTAAAATTATACATTCATTAATAATGTTAAAAATATATTTTTAAATAAATATTTATAAATAATTATATTTATAAATGTATAATTACTGTATTTATAAATTTATAAATTTATAATTATAAATAAATAAATATTATTTTTTTAAAAGTATTTATATAATTATAAATAAATAATTATAGGTTTAAATAAACATAAAATTATAATAAATTTATTTAAATAATAAATATATTTATATTTATATTGATATTTATTTATTAAATAAATTTATATATAATTTTATAAAAATATATAATGATATAAACATATAAATAATATTTTTTAAAAAATTATTTATATAATTATAAAGAAATAATTATGTATTTAACTTATTATGAAATTATTATAAATATATTTAAAAATTAATTTATAAACTATTTTTTATTTATATTTATATATATTTATTTAATATATATATATATACATATATTTAAATATATATACGGATATAAATATATTTATAATTACATAATTATATAAAATATATTTAAATAGTGAATATATTTAATATATATATATATAAATATTAATTATATATCTATAAATATATAACTATATATAATGATATAAATATGTTTATAACTATAATGAAATAAATATAAATATACTTACAAATATATTTATTTATAAACATATTTATAAATTTAGATTTATGAAGTTTATAAAATAATATATTTATAATTATAAATAAATATATATAATTTTATTAAAAAGGTATTTATAAAATTATAAATAAATAACTATTTAATAAAATAATTGAAAAATTATAATAAATATATATTTATATTTATATAAATATAAATATATAATGATATAAATACATTTATAATCATATAAAAATATTTATAAAAATATTTTCAAATATATATGTTTGTAATTATAATTTTCAATATTTTATGAGTGATAATGTTTTAGTGCTCATAATGATTCCTTTTATAATCGCTTCTTTACCACTAAGAAAGCTATATCTTTATTATCTCTAATGAAGTGATGATAAATACAACTTTTAAGAGTGATTATTATTTTATCAATGATAAAATTAATCTTTATCAGCGTTTTTTGGAAGCACTAATAAATCCCTCCTTGATATTTTGAAAAGAACCCCAACCACACCGATTCCCATCCGGATTCTTAAGATTTAAAAAATTCCACTACTGTCGGCGCTCCACCTCAACATTATCTCAGACTAATCATTCGTAAAATCTAAGTTATGAATTTTTTTCTCCTCCCCTTTCGTTGATTGTTTATTCATGTCCCTGATTTCAAAAAATTGGATGATCAAAACCTCAGCCTTCAAGTTCAATGAGCCCCATGATATTTGGTTTTCATTCCTTCCTATATAATTTTAGGCATGGAATCATATATTCTTCTCTTGTAATTATGGATCATATTTGGAAAGTATAGGTTCCTTATTCTTCTCCTATTCCATTTATTTCTTTTCCCATCTTGTTTTCACCCACTTCCTCATTGCACATACACTATGTTGAACCCTAGGGGTTCCTACTTCTAATTTTTATGGTGTCTTTGATTTATCGGGCATGTGATCTTTCCTTGTGGACCTCCTATCTCTATTCTCAAGGGTTTCATCATTTTCTATTAGATCAAGTAGTTTTTCTCCATGATTGACTATTTAACTTCCAAAATATTGGTTTCTTGTTTCTTATATTGGTGTTTTAATTACTTAATAATTGTATTAGTTATAATCATTTTGTTTCTCAAGAAGAAATTAGAGTTTTCCTTGATTTTCCTAGATTGCAATGGGTTTTCCTATCTTTAATGAAAGGTTTGAATATCATTTCAAGTCACTCACTTTTCAAATTTATTGATTGGATAGTTTAAATGGTATTTTAGATTTAAAATGAGTATTGGGCTTGTAATTTATTTTAAAATATATTTTTCATAGAATTTCCAATGATACTAGAAATTATAATCATTTAGAAAATGTTTTTAGATGGGTTTTAAATTTCTCAACTAGCCCTTTATCATAGTGCCTGGATTGAAATTTTTTATATACTATTTGATTTTGAAAATTTTCATATTCAAGCTATCTTTATGAAATTTTAATAAAAATATTTTATAATCATGCTTTTATTTAGTCTAAGTGGTAGCTTACTTAGAATTTTAATGCTCATGTCTATTTTAAATTTCTATTTTTAAAAAGTAAACATTTTTTAAGAGTTAAAGTTGGTTTTGAAATAAAAAAATGAGGTTTCCCCTTAAAATGAACTAAAATGGATTCAGTTTTTCGAAACTCATGATATGATTTCAAAGTTAAATTATAACATATTAAAAATTTCAAAGTATATATATTTCAATAGGAATAGTTTTAAAATTTTATTTTTTTTATGATTTTTAAATATGATTTAAAATTTTTAATTTGAAACTAAGAGTTTTTATATAAAATGGGGTTTTTATCTGATTAAGTGTTTTGAATGAAATTGGTCAATTTTCATGTCGAATTAAAAAAAACGTTTTAAAGAAGTTATTTAAAAATTCAAAAAACATATTCATCAATTTTGGAAGTCGTTTTGACATGAGATTTGGAATTTTAAATTAATATATGGTAATTGAAATTTTTTTGGTCTTTTACAATGTTTTTTGTAAAGCAGTTGGTTACAATTTAAGTTAAATCTTGTTTCTGTAAGTTTAATTGCACAACATTAAAAATGTATCACGCTTCACTTGATTCTCTAGTTGAGATTGAAAAACATTAAGAATTTGGTAATTTTATAGTAAAAAGACCTTGAATTAAATAACATGAAATATATCAATAATTACAATTATTTGAGGGTGAATTAAGATTTAATATTTTAGTGAGGTAGGGTATTATTGATGTAACATAAAATAGGTGCATAGTTGAAAATATGTCTCATAGAATAAAAATTGATACAAAGAACCATTATGAATTTTATTAAACATGAATAAAAATCTATTAAAGGATATAAAAATAATTTTGTTTTTAAATCCAAGGAATTACATGCTAATATTTTATAATAAATTCATGGGAGGGTGAATTGAAATAATACAAAAATATGGTCTAAAAAATGAAACATGTTTCAAGGAATTCAAATTTAGGATATCATACCCTTATATTGGAATTTTTAATAGTTAGAAACACTTTCACTTATTGTATAATAACTTTAGATTCATTATAAAGTTATATGAGAAAATATTTATATGTATAACAATAAAATAAGTTCAAATATAAATTTTTATAACCCATTTAGAATTAATTATTTGTTAATGTAAATATTTTTGTGTTAACTATTTTGTCTCCCATGAATGTTCTGACTCGATGGCTCTGATACTTACTTATTGGTCATGGTTTTATCATATGTATATTTTTCATTATGGTGTTGAGTATTTTATTGAAATATTTATGGATGATCATTGTTATTTTATAGAACATATGGAGATTAATTGCATAGAAATATTTGAAATATGTTTCTCGAAATTATGATTCTAAAAAATGAACCGATTTTATTAGTGAATATAAATATGCATATCATCTTTAAAAAATCTTTAAAAAATATTAAATTAAATAATTTTACATAATATTATTAGTACCAATTATTTCATAATCATTCATGGGATAATCCTTATAACATCGTTCTTTTATGCTGTTAAACAAACCCAAACAAGAGCATCTTATAACAACAACATGTGTAATAACATAATATTTATTAATTATAATATAAAATTTAGATAATATTAAGGATTCTATATAAAATTTATGATTTTCAGAAATTATATTTTTGTAGAGTGAGATGAATAAAATAACGAATAAAAACCATGAATAACATATCATTTACCTGGATATATTGAATCTCTTATTGAAGGACCTCCTAAAAATAAGGATTTTAAAACATATTATAAATAACATAATCTCACCTACATTGGGTAGTTGTTAGGAAATTAAATAACGGTATAATACAGGTGAGAGTCTAATATTTGGGTGTATCTTTGAAGGGTTGAAGGTGGCCTCCTTTTTATGTAAGAGAAGTGGAACTTTCATAAATATATGTTTCTTATTCAAAATGCATGATATATTCCTAGAAACTTTATCCAAGTTATGAATATTTTGATTATATGATAGGGATGGAATAAAACTAACATTTACCATCAATTAAAGATACCTTTTTGTTAAATTTGTGTCATTGTTTCTTAATTTAACACCCTTTTAACTATTTAAACCTCTACAACGATAACTAAATTTTAATATATTAAATTATTTAATATTATAGGAATAATATTTTGTATAATATTAATTTACTTATTTATAATAATATACGCACCACTTTAGAAAAATCTTTGAGATATATGTCTTTTTAACATTGATTAATGGAATAATATCATATTTATTAGTCAAAATCATTAAATTTAACCAATTACATTGTATTAGAATAAGTTTAATCATTCTATGAATATATATATATATGTGTGTGTGTATTTATTTAACTATAATACATGTTTTGTAAAAAATAATGTTAATATATTTTTATTTTCCTAAAGTTTTATTATTAGAATAATTTTCATAATGTTGTTTCAAATTTTTTAATCATAATGTATTAGTGATTACCTTTCACTAAAATAAGTTATATTTCAGTTTTTTTAGTTTAGTGTTGAATGTGATAAAATTTACCTAACAATGAATTTATTTAAATCTATATACCTATTTAATTATTTTCATGTCATAAGGATACATGTACGACATCATATAGAGACATAAATCAGGAATCATTACCAATAACATGATGCTTTATTCATTTTATACCAACAAGGACCCACACCATAGTGTCTCAAATAAGTGTGATAAGGAAATCATGCATCTATTTCCACTAGGAAAGCATATAGTAGTCTTGGTTCAATAACTGTTCAATTGAAGAGATATTTGTAAATGTATACTCGATCCAAGGTGATCATTTATCTGAACCCATTGGGAATGGGGAAATGGGTATAAAATAGTAAGGGCATTGTAAACATGTATTTTATGATCAAATCATTTATCCAACCATTGCCTTCCTAATAAAATTTTCATCCTTAGGTAATAAACTAAGAAATTTTATCTGATACATTTCTAACTACCAGCCCATTAACATTTAGATTTAACAAGACATCTATCATCCTCATCAACTATATCTCACAAACAGTTATTATTAAATTTATTTTGTTGAGAATCATCACCCATATCTTCTAAACATGCACCTATATCTATTGAACTACTATGAGCAATAGTCATCCCATACCAGGTAAAAATTATCATATTTGGATCCCCTTATTATAATTATAAATTAATTTCACAATTAATAATTAATATCTTATGTGTATTTAATTATATTAAAAAAATGAATATTCTCTCAACCTAATAATATTGAAATGAATCGAATATGGATGCACACTAATCATATGAAAAAAGAACAAGAAGATGAAGTCAGAGAGCTCACCAAGATTAAAATAGAGAATGTATATGAACCTTCTCAAATCTATCATCCATGTAAATGTTGTTTTTATTCTAGAAAAAACAGTTCTGAAGATTTGGAAGAACATTTTTTATGGAATATATAAAAGTTATAAATGTTAAACTAAAAATGGGAAAAAATTAAACGTGTAAACTGATTAAGATGATACAACTGTTTATGATTTATTTGATATGAATACCAATGTAAATTATGATAGATATCACATTGAATAAATAAAAATTAAAATTGAATAAGACCTTCATGATTGTACATAGTTATTTGAGAAGTTAAATAGTTTTTATAAGAGAAAATTTTATATTGGTTGTAATAAATACACAACATTGTTAGCAGTATTGAAGTTATATAATTTTACAAATGGTAGTGGATGGAGTGGAACCAAGTGTACATAACTACTTAGTATCCTAATTGTCATGATGATAGATGATAATGAACTTCTTTATATAACATATATTACTAAAAACATTTTAGGTTTAATGTGACTGTTATACAAAAAATACATGATTTTAAATATTGTTGCATATTTTTTCACAAGGACCATGAATCGCTAATAAAATTCCTTAAATTTGACATGAATCGATACAAGAAAGATGAATCCAGTCCTTTGAAATATTTATGCTACATTCCAATCATTCTAAGATTCTGATGATCATATGGTTGTTATCGAATTCTGAGAAGATTAACATGGCATGATGATACAACAATTAAATATGGGAACTTTAATCTTCTAGGAAATTTTACTTAGTGAAATAAAACTTATTGCTTGTATCCTGAATTTGGTAATGAGATCAGAAAATTATTTCATATGATATATATAGATTAAATTATTAATTTTGATCTATAGATTAATGCTCAATGTTCTTGAGCTATCATGTTTGTAAAATATAACTTGTCTTTATGGTTATGCATGATGTTCAAATAAATTATGTTGTATCTACTTATTTAGGGAACAAATAACTGAGTAATGATATTGATTTCTATATAGATATATTAATTAATGTTCTGAAATTGATGTGGGATACATGTGTTACAGTGTATGATGATCATAGAAGTAAAGAATTAAAATTGAGGGCCATGTTTTGTAGGAATATAAACAATATTCCAACTTATGCCAATTATTTAGTCTATAGAATTAATGGAATGTTGGGGTGTACCATTTGTGAAGAATGCACACAATCGGTTCAATTGAAACATTACTTGAAGAATGTGTTTTTTTAAAATCCAATTTTTTTACACTGAATACATAAATACTGACCCATGATGAAAATATTTTAAGGGAATAATGAATAAGGTAAAACACCATACCCACTAAAAGATTATCAACAATTCAATAAAGTAAAATACATTGACAATGTTTTTGATAAAACATTTTTTAAAAACATTACAAAATTATGTTGGAGAAAGTGTGAATTTTTCTCTCAATTTTTGTATTAGAATATTTGTACAATAGAAATTTTATTGTTGCCATTCATGCCTAAAAAGTGTATTTGATAATTTTATTGTAATGTTACTAAATTTTCCTAAAAAAAGATAGAATCAATGGTAGCTTTGAAATTATTATCATGGGGATAATGGATGATTTGACACTGGTGAAGGGAAAAGGGTGAAATTTTCATCCACCTGTAGCTTACACTCTATAAATATAGAAGAAAAAAAATCATTTTACTTAATAATTTAAAAGTTACATAGGGGTATTCATAAAATATCAAAAATGTTGTTTCAATGAATAATTTGAAGTTACAAGGACTAAAACCACATGATGATCATGATTTGATGAAAGACGTGATGCATGTTTCTTTATGTTTCGTTATACCAAAAAATGTATGAAATACATTAACCTGACTCTTCTTCCTTTTCAAATCCATATACAGTAATATTATCAACCGGATGAAGTTTCCAATCCTGATAAATGATTTTCAAGTCATATTGTTTGAATTAGAGATGTTTTTTTCCACCAATAGTATTTGATATAATGGTCTACTAAATGGTTCAATTTGTTAAAGTGGTTCAACTCAGTGTTCATTTCCAATATAAAAGGATTTACCCCAATAAATGGTACTTAAAGATTTTGATTGGATATAATAAGAATTAAAGTCAATAATAATTTTTTTTATAATGATATATTATTAAAGAAGCTACTGAATTATATAAAAATTACATATCACAAGTAAATAACATAGATCTCCCAAAGTATCATCATAGTAAACTCCTTATAAGAGAATGAATTTATTGAAGAGATGTTGTTAAAATTACTATCATAGTGTGGGAGGAAACAAACCTTTACATTTTACATAATAGTTAAATGTTCATCCAGATGTTGAATCCCACAAAAAAATTCTTACAGATTTTAATTCATCACGAGATAAAATATAGATATCAAATACACATAATCAATAATTTATAGGATGGATCCAACATAATATTTATAAATAGTTACCTGAAAACCTAAATTAAATGGTCAAATGACATTGATGGATATCCTAGGGACCAAATTAAAATGTTGTATCTTAAAGTATTTTTTAATAAATGTTCATAAAATCTTTATAAAAAACACAATGATTCAAGTACAATGAAAAATAGTGGAGTTACAGTAATGGTGGAAGTGATGAACATATCTTATTCCAAGGATAGAAATACAATTTATGTAAATATGTCATATTTTAACATTGTTGAAAAGATATATGAGTTGTAATATAAAATATTTCAAGTACCAATTTTCCATTGAAAATGGGTTGAAAACAATAGTAAAGTAAAATTTGATGAAATGGTATTCATCAAGGTGAATTTTATTATGCAAGTGGAAGATAGAAAAAAATTCATATTGGAATCAAAATAAGTGAATGAAATTTATATCTCATATTCTGAAAAAAATAATTATTAAATTGTCATGCTAGTGACTAAAAAAACTTTAGGGTCAAATGAAAATTTAATCAAGGATGCCACTTTCATTATGAAATCACAATCAGTTCATGGGGGTCCCAATGTAGATAATTTCATATATATTAGAGGGGTCCAAAAAGAGGGGACTTGGATTCATGACAATGGATCAATATCTAATAAACCTTTAAAAAAGAAAGAGATTTCAATGATAAGTTTAATGTTTTTTTAATATACTTTTCATTTCCTCATAATATTATCTATTCCCTATCGTATTAATATACTCTAAATTAAATGTTTCACTACTCTTGTAGAAAATGACTTCTTCACATGATGATGCTACCAAACCTAGAGAATAATAGACTATTGATTCTAAAACATTAGAGTTATTAGGGGACTAATTTCATGTTAATGAAAAAAACTAGAATGACGCAACATCATAGTTCTAAATAACATTACCTAGGAATGAATTAAGGTTATAAAATATTATGTTTGCTAGAATCACTATAGATAACCTATTGATCCCAATAATTCAATTTTCATTAGATATGTTGGGGGTCAAAATGAGGATAAATATTCTAATCTATATAGATTCATGGTGCCACATCCAGCCTATAACAAAAAAATCCTTAGGGAATATATAATGGTAGTGTTACGATATACTTTCTCTATTTTACCAAATAATTATAAAAATAAATGTCTGTTTAATTTTCATTACTACATGTAGTGTTTGTTTATTTTAGAATATTTCCATAATAAATATGTCTTACTATCCACTATAAAAGATTATAAAGGCTTGAAAAATCTTTTTACCAAGTTACAACTTAGGTATATTGAGGGGAAAGTAAATCCTCACACACCATTTAATAATGACACCATTATAAAGTAGGAAAAATGGATTGCATTCATCAGTCATCATGATTTGAAATCATTTCAAGTGTATAGTAGTTAATAATATATTAGTTGAAGTTATTTATTTTATCCAATTTGATTCAAAAATTTTAATTAATGAAACATAAAAGGAGTGATGAAAATCAATAACATGCATCAAAACCTATATACCCCCATCGCAAAGTAAGGATGGGGTATGCTTCACTAGAGAAGAAATTTATATGCATTGTAAATATAAATAATAGTTTTATTTGATATAAAAAACCAATTTTCATTGTTTAATAAAATATTGATGAATAACAATCCAAATCCACTTCCACTATGTCATTTTCTATGGTTGGAGGCTCATATAAATGAGAATGGTAAACCAGCTGATGAAAAAAATAAGTATAGGAAACATGTGGAAGTATGATATATTAGAAATTATTTTTTATTTATAATATTATAATATAAAACATCTATGTATGTACATATATTTTTATTTGAATTGGACACAATAATCAGTAGTGACCATACAAAAAGAAAAACTACTTTCAGTAAATTTGAAACAGGTAGAACAATGTGGTCATGTTAGAGGAGTAGGTTTTGGAGCATCTCCCCAAACATATATTGAGAAGAAAAAACAAGATAAGTGACATGTAAGATGATGAATGGATTGTTGAAAAGACAAATTATTTTAAAGATATAATTATATATTCTAATTTATTAGACTAAAATATGACAAAGGACCAAAGTGAACCAACATTGGAACAAAGATCTGCACATGAACTACAAAAATGACACCAGTAGCATTGAGGCTAGTCATTCCCATAAACTATATAAAATTCCCAATGAAATCAATTTTTTCATTTCTCATTCTCCAAATTTTGAGTTAAATAACTTCAGATAACTTTGTATTACAAAAATTCATTAGGGTAAAGTTGTATGGGATTTCTATCTATCAACACCCACACACTACCTAGTAGTAAGGGGTACTGTGTATAATATCCCAAAAGATAAGTTATAAAATAAATAATTCATAAAATATCATATGAGAGTGGGTATTGAGGTAGTTTAATAGTTGACCATTGAGTTTCATATTCCAATTGATGAACTTGATATTACAATGGTTAATGATGTCATTGGAACTTATGTAGCATAGATATCTAATATTATCAATATGCATGAGGTATGTATTTAAAAAATCTTAAAAAAACAATAAAAGTTTATTAAAATGTATGAATTGAGGTATGATATTATAGACAAATAAATATATAGGGAATTAAAATTTCATATCAAGACAATCTAGTGAATCAACCAAGAAATAAAAAGGACCTTCCAAGAGTACCTCCTTCACGAGAGTTCCAATCCCACATATATTATCATTAAAACTTTATGTAGATACCACATTAAAAGATATATATATTTTTTAAATTATAAATGAATGAGAAATATTTAGATATTTCATTACATATATAGTTGGACTCATGGTTCTAAATGATATTCTTCAGTTTGAATGGATAGGAGGCTCAATTTTGAATACCAACATAAGGTAAATTTTCATAATACCTCTATAAAAAAATGATATAATATATTGCTTAAATATAATAACTATTCATATTTTATATAGAAGTTTATATTTCTCCTATATAAAGGAATAACTATGTGAAACACAATTTGGATTAATTAATAACTTTGTCATATCTATGAAAGAATATTATTTGGAGAAGAAAGAAATTTATAATAATAAATGAGCTAAATGATGTGTTTAAGAAAAAAAATAATAGACAAGGAACCCGTTTTGATTTCTAAAATGTAGGGGTAAACCTCTAAAATCTAATGACATAAAATATATATTTTTTATTTTTGTTCATCAATTATTTTTTTTCTAGGAATCACGGGATGGTGGTCCCAATCAATCCGGATACTCCAAATATATATTTTTTAGATCTAAGGCATGGATATCCAATAAATCAACCACATATGATGTGTATTGTGAATTTTTAATACAAAATAACTTACATTTTATATATGAACTTATAATTATATGTTTCAACCTATGTTTAACAAGAAATTTCTAATATTAGGGTGGTAAAAAAATATAGGATAAATCATGGCATGAAGTCAGTGAATGAACATTAAATTCCTGTGGATTATTTCAAATGAAAACATATTAACTAATATATAGAAATATTTTTCTACCAAATGGTATTTAAAAATAATTTACTTATTTTGGTCAATATTTATGTAGGTCCAAAGAAACATAATAATAATAATTGTGGATATTATGTTTGAAACATTATGATTGAGATCCTAAAACGTGAAAAGACCAGTATCCCTGAATAGGTAATTTTCAAATGTAATTACAATTTCATTAAAAATATTTCTTAGTGAGTTGTTTACCTATATTTTCTCAGTACTACCAATATTTCTGAAAAACTTCAAACTCAAAAGAAGAAGTAAATTTGTTTACAGATGATTGGGAAGATTATATTGTTTCATAGTGTTTTCTGATACCAAATTTAGGTGATTAAATACTAGGTTTGTGATCTATTGTAGGAAATATCCTTAGAAATATATTTTTGGTGTGAAACATTAGTATTATAATGATGATATATTATTTTTCATTTGTATCTAAAGAAGAAGTATAATAGAGGAAACCAATTCTTTTAGAAATTAATGGGCACAATACATGTTGTCAAAATGTATACAAGAATCATGTAGCAGTGACTTCCAACTTCTTATTTAGTTAATTTTCTCATAATTTTATCTAATTTTTTAGTCAATTTTCTTATGATTTTTATCAGATAATTATTTTATAAAATTTACACATTAGTTCAAAATATATTTCACATGATCGAAATTGAGTAAAAAATAATATACTATTTTTTAAACTTATAAAAATGATCGATAATTCATTTATGGAATGTAATAATTGACCCAACAACAATTAGACAAATGATATGGTCAGTATGACTCAAATTATGTGTTTTTAATAAAAAATATTAATCTCAGTTTAAAATATAAATCAAATAGTCGAAACCATGAAGATGGGATTTGATTATTTTAAAACATTAGTAAAACAGTCCATATTTAGTTTTTTATGATTTGGATTTGACCTCACGTAAATCTGACACCCGATGCAGTGAGTATGACATGAAGCCTATGTTTTTAATATTGAAGAGTCGTTTTAGGTTAAAAACATACATAAAATAGTAAAAATCGAGAAAATGAGATCAAATTGTTTTCAATATTTTGGTAAATAATACATAATTCATTTTTCATTTTTATTAAGTAAAATCACATCAATCAGGGACATGATTTGGTTGATATGACCTGAAATTTGAGTTTTCAATAGAAATGTGACATTTTGGATTAAAAAGCACCTCAAAATAGAAAAAACCAATAAAACAATAACAAGTTGTTTCCAAAAATTATAAAAATGAACTATAATTTATTTTTCATGTGTAAAAATTGACCACACATCAATCTGACACATGGTGTGATCACTATTTCTCAAATTGTGTGGTTTGAATTTAATATTGACATTAATTTTTTTAAAAGGACAAGTGCCATTCTAAAAAATGATAAAAAAATTCATATTATTTTCTACATTAGAAAAATAATCCCCCATTTATTTTTTACATGTATTAATCAACCATACCTCAATTTGATACACAATGTACCTGGTACGACATAAAATATGTGGTTCTATTATAAAATTAACATTTTTTAATGTGATGATTTATATTTTTGATTAATTTATTTATTTATAGTATTAATTAAATAATAATATTTTTCTAATATTTGTGGAATATTTTCCCCAATTTTGGTTGGTCTATTCAAAGAAACTCTGGATCATGCGTGATTAAACATTTATGCTACAATTGGGATAATGATAATAAGAAAATGGGTAAAAAATGTGAACAAACTTACTGAAAAAGTGATTTCCTACTAATTATTTTGTTAAATTTGTCACCATTTTATCTACTAATTTTATGTTAATTTATCCATCATTTTAATATAATAATTATTTTGTATTCATCAATGTTCTTGTGGGAAGTCTTATTTATCATTAAATTATATGCAAAAATCCATAAAATAGAGAACATTGTGCTTTTGGATGGGTCATTTTATGCAGCATGACGTTTTCACTTCCCTTTAAATGGAACATTTATTTTCTTTTCTACATTTTTTCTGACAATTGAATGAAAAAGACACATCACATACTCAATTATCCATACACCAATATGATACAATGTGTTCTCAGTATGACTCAAACTATATTTTTTTAGTTTACAATTTACATTTTAGTAAAAAATATAGATTGCATACTAAAAACTAATAAAAAAATTTATACTTTATAACACAATATTGTGATGATCCATAATTATTTTATGACCAATAGTAATCCACCACACATCAATCGAACACATGGTGTGAACAGTATAACATTTGGTAAGTGTTTTTAATTAAAATAGACATAAATGTTAGTAAAAAAACAATTAATATACACAAAACTATGAAAAATAATTCTTATTATTTTGATACTTTAGGTAAATGATCCATACATAAATTATTATTAGTAGGATTTAGACGAACCACAATATGATAAATGGTGTTCATGATATGGTTCCAAATATATTTTTTTAAATTGACATTAATTTTAGTTAAAAAGTCAACTAACATACTCAAAAATAAGATAATTTTTTATATTTTTTTTATAATTTTTTAAAATGATCCATATGAAATTTTTGAAGTGTAAGAATAAATGACACCTCAATCTAAAACATGATGTTCCCAATATAGCTGAAAGGGTCTATTATTAGTTTAAAATTGAGATTTTATTTCAAAACGTTTCTCAGTCACTAAAAACTGATAAAAAATTATCATGTTGTCTTTATAATTTAGTAAAACAACTCATAAGTCATTTGTGATGTGTAGGAATCAGTCTGATGTTAAATCAACACACGGTGTGACTAGTATGATTCAATGTGTGTGTAACCAGTTTAAAATGACATTTTATTAAAAACCCAAAGTAACATACTCATAATAGAGAAAACACATTTATAATGTTTTGATACATTAGGAAAAGGATCCATATTTCATTTATGATATGGAGAAATTATCTTCACCTATATCCAATGCACGATCTTCCAGGAATAATTCAAAGAATCTGCTATCAATTTTAATTATACATTTTATTTTAAAAATTGTATCACTCACTGATGGTGGAGGTGAAACATTCATATTGTGATGCTAATTTAGTAAAATTATTCAATGGTTATTTTTTGTGTGTTGGAACCAATAATGACTCAAACATACACATGATGTGACTGGTATGACTGAAAGTGTATGTTTCCAGTTTAAAATGACATTTTAGTAATAAAGAATAGTGACATAGTTAAAACCAATAAAACACATTCAGATTGTTTTGATAAATTTGGAAAATTATCCATAAGTCATTTTTGACATGTGATAATCAGTCTCACATCAAACAAACACACTATTTGACCAATATAACAGAAAGTGTGTATTTTTAGTTTAAAATGACATTTTATTAAAAAAACACCATTGACATAATCAAAACTGAGAAAAATCATTCATACTATTTTTATGACTTTAAAAATTATCCATAAGTATTTTTGATATGTAGAAATCATCCGCACCACAATCCGAGGCACAGAGTAAATGTTATGGCTCTAATTGTGTCTCCTTATTTAAAATTGACATTAATTTTATTTGAAAATAAAAGTGAAAAACTCAAAACTAAGAAAACATATTCATATTGTTTTTATACTTTAGGTAAATAATAAATAAGTCATATGTGATATGTATGAATTAGTCGCACCTCAATCTGATACATGGCCTTCCCAGTGTGACTCCAAGTGTGTATTTTTACTTAAAATTGACATTGATTTTAGTATAAAAGAGAAGTGACATAATCAAACCCAAGAAAAAGTAATCATATTTTTTCTATACATTAATAAAATGATACAAAAGTCATTTTTTATGTTTAGGAATCATCCTCAATGTAATCGGACGCATGGTGGAAAAATTATAACTCAATATGACAACCCCGCTCTTTATTAAACATTAATTATTTATTTATTACATAAGATTACACTTAATGTGACCTGGAAGATCTATAATTCTAGTGTCTTTTTGAATTAGTAACATTACCTAAAAAATTAAAATATGAAATGCATTAACTTTACTGAAAACATCCTGAACATTCTCGTACTTAAAACTATATGGGACAACCTCTGGACATGCCCAATAAAGGGTTGATCTTTAAAGAATGGTAAGGCAATATAAATGTTCTAACATGAAGAAATTAATATATGTTAGAAAATAAGAACATCAATGGGATATAAAATGTGGTGATAATTATAAACATGAACAATGAGGCATGAAACAACATGATAGCATAATGGAAATATTAAGAAATATGGAAACAACTTAAAACACTACATCATAAACAAAGGTCAAGGCTAAATTCCAAGACATCATGATGGAAAAGTGCTATAAAGGAATCATTTTTTTACTTCCTATACAACAATTATGTCTCATGAGACTAAACATTACCCAATTAATTAGAGTATTATATATTTCCAATCACACTGGTCACATTCATTTCATTCTCATGCTTAAGTATTCCCCACAGATCATAAAATAAGGGATCATTTATCATCAAATTTTATTCCACGATCATGTAGT
Organism: Viscum album; assembly: GCA_963277665.1. Lineage (NCBI taxonomy): Eukaryota > Viridiplantae > Streptophyta > Magnoliopsida > Santalales > Viscaceae > Viscum > Viscum album. The sequence continues at coordinate 181,976,964 of OY728133.1, read as the reverse complement.
GTAGAATACATACATATAATCCCCAAGAAATAATTCTAATTTAATAAAACTTATCATCTTTGATATAAAATGGGTATGGGTATTCACTAAACAATTGTTTGGAATAAAAAATCACGATGAAATTTTGGCAGCATAACAACGTCACTTAAGAAATCGTAATGTTGGTTGATGAGATAGAAAAGGGTTTTTTTTGTAATTTTCAAATAAAATGTACCATAAATGGGACATGAATAAAACATATCCCAATTTTATGAAATGGAAATATAATGCGTAAGATAATAAAGAATCTTTAATAAAGATGATAAGGCGAGGATCCCCTTCCATGGGATTGTGACACCAAATGCTTGGTAAGAACTTATTGAGAGCATGGATGAACCATGGGAGGACTCTATAGAGGTAATTACTAAGTAATTACTTCCTAAAAATATTTTGATTGAATTTAAATAGGATACTGTTTGTGTTTATATTGTAAATTAGTGAGGGATTCTTAATAGTTCTCAAACATAGGTTTGGGATTCTGTATAATAAAACAAGATAAACTACAAACCTTACCATTATTTTTCACCATTTTTTCTTCTAGATGGGAATGTTTTTAATTAATATATAAGGCCATGTGATGAAAATAAATAAATAAATATATTTTTTTGTGGAATTGATTCTTTCTATTAAAGAAATTATTTTAAAACAATAAAATATATTAATGATTTTGAAGGATTCACAAAGGATATAAAAAATTAATTAAATAAACATTAAATATAATTATTTTAAAGGTAAAAAATTTATTTGGTCATGTATACCCTTTATATTATTTATTACATCACTTTTGGGTCATAATGATGTCATAATATAAACTATATATTTAATCCATATTTAATTTTTTACCTGAAAATTCGAAAGTCTCACAAAATTATGAAAAATTCACTATTGGATAATTTTGACATTATAATACCAATAAAAATATATTAATTTTATCTTATTAATTTTCTAAATATGTTAATTTAAACTTTGAAATTAAAAATCTTCCATTATTAAAAACATTGTTTTTTTTAAAATAACATTTTTTGAACCCTTATAAAAATTACATTTGACTTCATAAAAATATATGATCATTTATTTTTAATAATAATATTTTTTAAAAAATATATTAATTTTAAAAATATATTAATTCATTAAATTAAACTTCTTAATTGAATTTGAATGTTTCCCAAAAATACTATTTTTGTTTTATTGGATCAAAATAAAAAACATTTAAAAAGTAATAATAATTGGACGAAAATATATTCATTATTCTATGAAAAATATAATAAAAATTTTCATACTATTATGGTCTTGAAACATATCGCTTTAATACACCTATAAACACAATAAGAGTAAGGTGTGTGATAATGATTATTTCATGGGATGGTTTGACATACATGGTTTGGTCCATGATCTAGATGATCTTAAACTTCTCCTTTAAATTGTTTTTCTCATGATTAAGTTATTGGATCTCAACATGGGTTTGGCCAAGGTAAAATCCCATTGATTCTATCTCCCTCAAAATCTCTAATAAATGGGCTTCATAGGGTATGAATATACTCGATGAGTCCATCACATCTTTTGTTTATGTCAATTGGAATATTTAAACCCCTATATTTATACTAATCATGTTATTACTATTAAATAGATATATTATCAATGGTAATTATGCTTAACAATATTTTAAATCTGATGGGATATGTTAAATCAAAATAATTGAATGTGTTTTCTATAACCATGTTATATAATAAGACATTTAATTAAATAATAAGGGAAAAATTATTTATAACAGTTTGGTATATTACAATCTCCCCCCTTCAAAAATTTTACCCTAAAAAATTTTTATTTTCCACACTCAAATAGAAAAGGGTAATTCTATTTCATCACTTCCTCCAATCCCCACATCGATTCTCTAAACTATTGGTTTCTTCCCAACACTTTTACCAGGTGCATTGTCTTATTCCATATAACTTTTTCTCTACAATATAATATTCTCACAAGTTGACCATTATATGATATATTATTATCCAATGGTACCACCTATGGATTGATTACATGTGAGGGGTCTGGTATGTACTTCCTCAATAGGAATACCTGGAATAGATCATGTATGTTATATAGTTTAGATGGGAGTGATAGTTGATAGGCCCCCACTCAGATACGATCAAGGATATCAAAGGGATCGATGTATCTTGTACTAAGCTTTATTTTTTCCCAAATCTCATGGTTTTATTCAACGTATATTTGTAGAAGAATAACTTTCCTCAAACATTAAACTCGAATTCTTTTTTATGATTGTAATCGTATCCCTTTTATTGAATCTAATTATCCTTTATGTGCTAGTGAATGGTCTGAACCTTTTCCATAATTTCCTCAACCATTTCTGGGAATAGAAGTTTTTGTCCTCCAACATTATCCCATCATTTATTTGTTCTTCACCTCTTCTCGTAAAAGGATTTATAATGATCCATTTGGATTCTCGATTGGAAACTGTTATTGTATGAGAAATCAAAAAATGGAAGTTGTTGATCTTATCCTCCTTTGATTTCAATTGAGTAGGCTCTTAACATGTCCTAAAGGGTATATATAGTATTCTCATATTTGACATCATTTTGTGGTTGATAAGCCATGATGAAACTGAAATCATTATTTAGATCATGTTTGGAGACTCTTCCAAAACATTGAGGTAAAAAATGGATCTTGATCAGATATAATTGATTATGGTGTTTCATGTAGCCTCACTACATCTATAATGTATATCTTTTCAAGTTGATCTAGTGAGAAATACAATAGATTAACAATGAAGTGTACAATATTTGTAACAAGACCCACCACATCCAAGATAACATTATTTATTCTTGATGTATTTGGATGACCAATGAAAAAGTACATGGTGATGTTTTCATATTTCCATGTAGGTGTTGGGAATGGTTGCATAGTCCCTTTATATTGTTTTCTTTCACTATTGGAAATATGACCTATACCAATGGTTTTGGGAAAACTATTGGTATAGGTCACTAATTTGGGCCTATACCAACAGTTTGGGCAAAACCGCTGGTATAGGTCATTTATATGGACCTATACCAATGGTTTGGAAAAACCGTTGGTATAGGTCCATTATAGAGACCATATACCAACGGTTTGGCCAAACCATTGGTATAGTTCCTCCCTATACCAACGGTTTATACAAAACCATTAGTATAGGTCCCAAAATCAAAGAAACTATACCAACGGTTTTGAGAACCGTTGGTATAGTTACATGTATTTTTTATGGAATCTTATTACTAAGAACATTAAATAAATCAAAATTTAAAATAATTATCATAATATATATATATATATATATATTTATGAAATTATGTTCACAAAAGTCAATTTAGGTTAGTGGTTAGGTCATTCAATAATAAACTATAAGTACTAGGATCGAAACCTATCAAATGCTTCTTTTTTGAAATACGTATACCAACAATTTTATGGAACCACTGGTATATATTTTTCATAGTACATATACCAACAATTTTGAAAACCGTTGGTATAAATCTATCCTCACGGCTTACATGGCAACGGTTCTCCAAACCGTTGGTATAGGACATACCAACTGTTTGGAGGCCTATACCATTGGTTCCAAACCGTTGGTATATGGTATTTTTTCAATAATGTTTACATATGAATATGCTGACATACAAAACATATTGATGTATATTTCATGATCTCCTACTTCGTATTATCTCACCAATAGTGCTATTATAGATCTCGATACATCTTTATGCTTACTCAACAGATGGAGAAGGTTTAGCTATGTGCATCATCCAACAACTCATTCTTTAACTCTAGATTGATGGTACACATAATCATGACCCATATCTTAGAACTCCATCTTCATTAACATTGGAATATGATGATTTAAATTTTCTTATAGTTTCTACTTTCATCTGAATTCTAACACTATCTCATTGAGTATCCTCTATCTTCTCTATAAGGGATGTCTTAGAAATCATTTATGAAAGGATTGAAATATTATTTCCTTTATGAATTCCATGTCTATCCATTCCTAATATAAGAATATTGGATCCCTCTAAATTATCATTATTGGTAGAATTGTTGGATCCTTTCTACTTATTGCATCATCAACATTATTTGATTTACTAGAATATTAGTGAATTGAAGAGTCATAGTCCTTGATCATCTCTAACCATATTCATTGGCGCATATTAATCTATTTCTATTTGAATATAAACTTGAGGTTTTGTTATCCATATATACTTCTCACTTCTCCCCAAAGAGATAATTCCACCATATTTCCAATGCGAATATCACTATAGATAACTCCAGATCATGAATTGCATAGTTCTATACATGACCTTTCAACTTATTTGAAGCATATGTTATCACTTTGTAATTCCTAATCAACTCACAAACCAATCCCTTATTTAAAGCATCATTGAATACCATGAAATGTTCTCCACTTATGGGTAGTGTGAGTATAAAAGTAGTAATAATCCTATTTTTCAACTCCTTTAATCTCTCCTCACAATAATAATTCCAAAAAAACTTGACTCCCTTCTGAGTTAGATTTTTTTGAGGGTTTTAAAATCGGGAGAATTTTATCACAAATGAAAAATGTACCTAGATGATCCATGGAAACTATGGATATCTGTCACAAATGTTGGCATCATCCATTATTTAATTTCTTCTATCTTTTATGGTTTCCTAGATATCCTATTTTGGGTTATTAAATTCCTAAATAATTATATTTCCTTTAACCAAAAGTCATATTTTAGGTACTTGGAATAATGTATCTCCTTTCGTATGGTCTTTTTCATAGTTCTCATATACTCCTCATGCTCCTCCTTTCTCTATAAGTATATTAAAATATCATATACAAATACTATAATAAATTTTTCGACATAATCTCTATAGAATCTATTCATCAGGTCTATTAATATTTCTACAGAATTAATGAGTCTAAATTTCATTACTATGAACTCATAATACTCGTACCTTGTAAGAAAAAGAGTCTTGGGGATATCATATTTCTTCACCCTAACTTTGTAATATCTGATCTACAGATCCACCGTGGAGAAGTATTTTTCTCCATGTAGTTGATCAAACAAGTCATCAATCTATTGTATAAGATACTTGTTCTTTATTGCAAACTTGTTGAGCTCTAGATAATCAACACAATAGTGAATTGACACATTCTTCTTCTTAATGAATATGAACAGTTCACCCCATGGTGAAGTAGTTGGGCATATCAACCCTATATCCATATTCTCCTGTAATTGTTTCTTCATCTCATTAAGTTCCATAATGACTATTCTATTCAGATTATTGGATAATGTTAATGCACCAAGTATAATTTTGACTCTAAATTCAACATCTCATCTAGGTGGAATTCCATGAAATTTCTTAGGAAACACATGAGAATATTCCCTTATAATGGGAATGTCTTCAAGGATGATTCATTCCTTAGACACAATCATTTGATCTAGATATTATTTTTAGGTAATTAATATCCACACTCAATATTTTGGTGCTAACTATTATTCTAGGGTAGATTTGTGATATAAAGAGTGATTTTATTCTCACAACAATTTATGTTGGCTCTAAATAGTGAAATCCACTCTATGACCAAAATTGCATCAAATTCAACTAAAGGTAGTATGAAAAAGTTCACTGGGAAATTAATCCCACAAATTTCAATAGGGGAGGAGTAACATACTCAGGATGAAATAATTTCCTACTTTCCATTTTTACTGACAACTCTACTTCCATGCTTTGTGGTGGTGTTTGAATAGTTCTACTAAACTTTCATGATATGAAGAAATTATTAGAACCAGAATAAAAATGTATGTTCACTATTTTTGAATAAATAACTAGTGTACATATCACCACTTCATCTTCAGGATCAACCTCAGTGGTTGTGATGGAGAAAAGATCACCCTCATTTCTATGGAGGTTGTTGGTTGTCTCTGAAACCCTTGGCATAGTGCATTAGTTTGTGAAGTGTCCTAGTTCCTCATAGTTGAAGAAATGAAAAAATCACTAAGGGAAAATTATATAATTCATCTCATAGAATGAATTAGTGGGTTTATTCAATCAAAAATAATTATCTATGTGCCCTTCCTCCCCGCACCCAAATCATTTTCTCATCCCCTTAATCAATTTCCATGGATCTTCTTTCTACACCTTTAACGAGTGGGATGTTGAAATTTATTGATACCATTATAATTCTCTATAAAAATAAAATAATTATACTCCAATTTCTAATTCTTATCTATATAATACCCTTGATATTCTTAGAACTATATTTTGACTTTGAGGGAACATCAGACAATCCCCTCATTGAAATCAATGCCTCATATCCCCAAACGGTGCCATACCAATGGTGTAGTGGTAGCTATTATTGTACTTGAACTCCACCAAGGGTAGATTATCCTCCCAAATACGACCAAAGTCCATGGTAGATGCATGAAGCATGTACCCCAAAACCTTGATAGTTCTCTTTGTCTGGATATTTGTTTGGGGGTGAAATACCTTTCTCAAATGCAATTGAGTCTTGAATGCCTCCTACAATCCCTTCAATAGCCCAGACATGAAGCTAGAATCACGTTCTAAAAATATTTTTGAAGTCACCCCATGAAGACGAAATATCTCTTGAACATAGAGGTGTCACAATCCCTCTATAGAACCCTGATCCGAGATGGGTAGGAAGTGGTCCATCTTAGTGAGTCAGTCAACAATAAACCAGATTGCATCATGCCCCCAGTACATGAATGGAAAATCTGTCATAATGTCAATTGAGATACCATCCCACTTCCACTCTTCCACCTCTAGTGGCTTATCCAACCCTGAGGGAACCTGATGCTCTGCCTTCACTTTTTGACATGTGTGGAACTGATAAATGAATTATTCAATTTCTTTCTTCATCCCTGGTCACTAGTACTAATGTCAGAGAACTTGGTAAATCTTCGTGACTCCTTGATGCACTAAAAAGGGGGAGGTGTTGAACTCTCTTATAATTCCCTCTCACAACACCACTAGTACAACAATAGTCCCTTTGAAAAGGTTGAAATACTCCCCTTCCATCGAATATCTTTCAGTAGATTTCCCTATGGATAACTGAGCACATTGGGTCTCACAATCGACATTCCCAAGATATATCTCCCTAACTCGCTATAAGAGTGGCGGAGTGGAAATAATTGACTGAATATAGGATTCCCCATATCCATCCATGAAGGATATATGTATTCTAACTAACAACTCAGATGCCTCACTCAGCAACTACAGCCCGGTTTTATGGATGAGCACCTCTGCCACCATGTTTCCTTCTAAGGATTATAGACTATCTAAAAGTCATAGTCTGGGAGGAACTCGAGCCACTTTCACTGCCTAATGTTCAGATCCTTATGATAGAAGATATACCTTAGACATTTTTTGTCTGAGTAAATGGTTGACCACTCACCCATCAAGTGGTGCTGCCACATCTTCAAAGAAAAGACCACTACTCCTAGTTCAAGATCACAGGTTGCATAGTTTTCCTCATGATACCAAAACTATTGTGAACCATATGCAATCACCACTTTCCCATATATTAGGACACAACCATGTTCGTTCCCCAATACATTGTGAAACACTACATATCCAACTCCCTCCTCTAGTAGACACAATATAGGGGCACTCATCCGCCTCCACATTATCTTTTCGAAGCTCTATTAGAACTTCTCCATCCACACAAACGGATATCCCTTCTGTGTTAATGCTGATAAGGTTTCCTATACCCTTTAATATTTGAGAATGAACCTCCAGTAATATCCATCCAAACTCACAAAATGCCTCACCACATTCACACTCTTGGGTGTCTCTCGAGCTAGCAGAGACTCTATTTTTTTCGTGTCCACTATAACTCCAGCCTCCCAAATGATGTCTCCCAGAAAGTGGAATTCCCAACTCTAGAACTGATACTTTGAGAACTTCCCATAAATATGGTTCTCTCAAAGTGTATCCCAGACCATCCTTAAGTGTGTCGCATGCTCCCCCTCGGATGCTGAGTACACTAAGATGTTATTAATGAAGACCACAATGAACCGATCAAGGCAAGGCTCGAAGATCCTATTCATGAGTCCAATGAAAACTATTGGGGAATTGGTCATGCTGAATGGAATCATCAAGAACTCATATTATCCATACCGACATCTAAAGGTTGTCTTTAATACATCCTAATCCCACACAAGAATCTTATGATAGACAGACCTAAGGTCTATCTTTGAGACTACATATATCCCTTCAACTGATCAAAGATGTTGTCGATTCTCAGTAATGGATGTTTATTCTTCATTGTCACCTAATTTAGGTTCTTATAGTGAACACATAGCCTCAAACTTCTATCTGCCTTATTGGAAAATAGAAATGGGGGTGCACAATGTGAAACAATGGACCTCATGAAGCCCTTCCTCTGCTGCTCCTCTAGTTGTACTTTCAACTCACAAAGTTCTTTGGGAGCCATCTGATATGCCAATGTGGATATCGGTGTCTTATTGGGGTAAAAATTGATGCAGAATCCGACCTCTCTGTGAGGAGGTAATCTTGGAACTTATTTAGGGAATATTTCCACTTACTCATCCACCACTATAGGAAATGAAGGAGTCCTCTCATCCCCCATGATGAGGGTAATGCTAGCCAACTGGTGAGTGATTGGATGTACCCTCCTCTGAGTAAGTTCATCCAATGTTGTAAGCATTCCCTTTTTTCCTGTAAATGAGAACCTGGTTCCATATCTGTTGAGACACCACACTCTGCACTTAAAACAGACAATCTGAGCATGGAATGTGGATAACTATTCCATACCCAGAATGACATCGTAAGACCTTGATGCTCCTACTAGGAGATCCCAGTCAAAACTGTCTCTTCCAAGGGTAATCTCACACTATAGGAACCAACGTGTGATCATAAAATCCCATAATATAGGAGTCTGTAATTACAAGGATAGAGACAACTTCTTCATTGGAATATCCGAGCTCTGAACAGGGTTCATGGAAGGAAATAATGATTGGGACCTATTTCTATAAGAACAACAGTTGAGGTGGATAAGACAAAAATCATACCTCTAATCATCTCTAGAGCATTATGGTCATAAGCCTCCATCACCTGGTGCTGGCTTCACCCCTATCCACCATATCTCAAAGACCATGGTAGACCACTTGGGGGTAGGAATGGAAGTACCTCGAACCTCTGTCCACTACTTGTTGCTCTGCCTGCTCACCTACCACATCTGCCTCCCCACGTACCACCCTGCTTGACCCTCTACCTCAGTGGTCCCTTTAATTTCTGTTGATTGTATGCACGATGAGTGAGGCAGTCATGAGCCACGTGTCCTTTACTTCTAGATGAGTAAAACACCCTACTCCTCCAATGACTCCCCATGACCAGTGTTCCTCGTACCATAGATCCTATGTCTTGGGGTTATTCCCTGAACGAATTGACCAGATTCAGTCTCTATTTTAGTTACCTACTACCAATACTGAAGGCTCCACCTCCTAGTTTCTACTTGTAGATCATGCTACCGGCACCTGCTCTTCCAAGATGCTCTCCACGAGTAGAGATCACTCTAGAAACCCAACCTGAGTAGGGATACTAAGAGATACCATGGATTCCATGATCTCTAAGCATAGTCACTTCTCTTAATCCCAATACCGAAAGAATGGGTCTCGCACAATGTTTTAGAGTAGATATATTTCTTGGTGAATCACGTTGAGTACCCTACAACTATCATTCTCCCATAGTGTAGGTGAAGTATCTCGTGGATGCATACTGAGTGTATATTCGCTGGAAAGAACTCCTCTATGAAGAGGCTCTAAAAGTATGTCTAGGTGAGGGTCTCCCCATCATACATCTAGATCATCATGCACCACCATGTCCCCTCCATGCATTAGATATGGATGGCGACAAAGATCGTCATATGGTCGAGAGACATCCTCACTAGATGGAATACTCACATAACCACCACAAGCCAATCCTCATCCTCCTGGGGGTCAGTCTCACCCCTGATCCTAGGAGGCATCTGCCTCTGTAACTCGTTTAAGGCACTAAGAATGCATTTGTCCCCTAATAATGGGGCTGGTAGGAGCTTTTGGTCAACAGATACTGGCAGCACTGGTGCACCACCCGGTAGGGCTACTTCCGGTACTACTCCAAAAACTGACGCCTCATCGTAATGAATACTATCCTCATGGTCATGTATTAGGATCTTGGTAGGCTTTATGCATGGATGCATCTTGAAATTGATCAAGATGAACCACAATATATAGATTATACATGGTGATCTGACTATGACTCAAGAAGAACATGAGAACACTCTCGATTCCTATATGATGCATGCAACCAATTTCTTCATGTACCAAGTCAAAAAGTGGAATTCAGGGTCTTGGTGTATGGATACGTCAGATACCACACCAACACTAGACTCCTTGAGTCTAAAAACTGAACTCAAAACATTCAATAATATTTCACCAAAACAAAACCACAAAACTCCGGGTCCTTAAGGTAGAAATGTCCACATTTGATGCCAATCTATCATGACCCATCCCCTAGGGACCATTACAAAACTACCCAAACCCGCTAACCAAATGAAGTAGGTTGGATACTAGTGCTGAAGGAATTATTCTTCAAGTGGGAGGTATTTTATTGAGCACCTATATGCACAAATACACACATCCCCATCCCAATATGCCAAAAAGTAAACATGCATGCTAATAAGACAACCACTGAGAGTAATAGTACAAAACTGAAAGTAAAGAGGGAAATATACAATAAAAATAAAAGACAAGTATAATATTATAAGGTGCGTCTTTGGTAAACCATATCTGATGGGTAGGTGAAGGGGGTGCCTCCTAAAGCAGTAGAAGTATGCCTCGTCTGTCGGATTTCACTGGGCACCGCCTGGTCACGGACTCCCAAGGTCTCTGTCGAACCAAATGTTGTCTACACAGGACACAACATGTGAATATGGAGCCTATGTTGGGTTGATTACCAAAAACCTCATTAAGCACCCCAAAACCCAATGGTAATACCATGAAGGGAAGTATAAAAAAAGTATACTACCAAAGAGGTACATGAAATGTATCCCCTAAGACATATATTCAAGAGAGAATCACTAGAGTCAGCTCGCATAGGTATAAATCTAAAGATAAGAAAGCAAGACTATAAGTCATAACACATAACACCTTATACTATTGTAGAACTCATCCTGAATAAGTGCTTAGGTCTACTGGGTCACCTATACCCTCTCATCACTTAGGCTAGCCCGGTCACCTAGAACCTCTCTTCTCCATGGCCTGATGGGTCACCTAGACCTGCTCATGTCTTTGTCCTACTAGGTCACCTAGACCCACTCATATAATTGACCTATTGGGTCACCTATACCCCCTCATCTCTTTGGCGTTCTGGGTCACCTAGACTAGCTCATCTCAGTCTTCTCGTTACTGCCTGCCATAGGATCCACACTCATAGCCTGTTTAATTTAGGGATAATCGACTCCTCAATCCATAATTCATATCTCAAGTCACACAAATTTCAACATAGTATATACCAAAATGACCATATCTTTATGAGGTTCTCAACGTCGTAAACGTCTTTTCAATAAGATTCATGGTTTAGAAGTTATGGGTGTTTTAGTGAATAGGGGTCAGTGGGGTCTGGGCCCAGCCTAACCTAGCCAAACCGACCTGACCCGACATAGTTTGGCCAACCCCATGGGGATATGAGGCATTGATTTTAGAGAACAATGAGAGTACCTTCCACCACATTATTTGGAGACACTACTGTAACCGTTGTGATAGAGAAAGCCCAATCCTACTACATTGGCCTATTGTGAGGTTGATGGTGATTCCCCTCCATTATGTTATGATTTGAAAAGTGATTTAAAATTTTCCAAAGTGATAAACACTTATAGCATTGGACTTTAATTTAGGCCTGCAGCATTATCAAATTTTTAGTCGTGAGAAGTTGAGGATTCACCTGACTACGATAGTTATGAAAAATATTCCCATATCTTCCAAACTTGTAACATTTACCACTCCCAAGAAAGTAGTTCCCCAAATTCTTATTTCCATATTAGTTTTATGTGGAAAGTTTTTCTTCCTTTCCTCATCTTCCATGATCAAAGTTCCTCCTTAATATTGTATTTATTGATTTTTCATTTTCATTCGATCTATGGGTCAACTATGTCTCTCCAAACTCTAATTCAACCTTCACAGAACTTCAAACTATCTCCTAATTTCTATCATAATATTCATTGGATATATTCTTCCATAGATTGGGTCTCAATCTACCGAAAAATATATCAAACATTCCATTATGATCCATGTAAAATATAGAGGTGTAACGAGAAAATCATGTAAAGTTAATCTCATAGATTATGATAGATTCTTTTTCATTCTTCTTTAGATCTTGGAATTATTTCTCCATTTTCATTTACATTGAGTGGGTGGAATGTTTTTTGAAAAAGGTTCCCATGATCTCTTCCAACTCTATAACATCAATCTCCCTTCTTGGATTTTACTTTATAATCTGTTTCCACCACTGATCAGATTCTTCCTCTATAAAGTACGAATATATGGTGACTTTATCTTGTTCCAAATAATGGAATACATAAAAGATATTTTCTAAAGAGCTTATTATTTGTTCAAAAATCAATGGATCGCTAGATCAACTGAATTAAGGTAGTAGTTGACACATAAAGGCCCCTTTTGATATTCAAAAATTAGGTCAGTATTTTTTGAATTAGGGTTAAGCACATATGCTAATTTCATTAGTGATGTTGGAATACACATAGTATTATATCATTAATACTAAATTGAAGCCAGAACATATATAATTTAAAGATAGACAACTGAAACACTAAACCCTTCTCCCCTTTGGGTAACTGTGAGAATCATATTTAAATATTATATTTTCCCCTTTTTGATTAAAAAAAGAATACATAACAAAAATAGAGAAAAGATAGTGTTCGTATTAATAAAACAATAGTAAAATATTCAAAAATAGATACATTGATCCCTATGTTCTAAGACATACCACACTAAATCCACATCAAATATTTCCATTGAAGCTTTGCCTTTGGATGTTAAGGATGTAGGTTCTAAAGGTGGAGTGATAGGCCGAGGGATGGCAGTTAGCAGTCTAGGAGGAGCTATTACAGATGAATCAATAGACCTATTGTGAGTAGATCTCTGAGGAATAGTAGGGTCAAGCTTTTGATAGCCAGTACAGGAGTCATCATAGGTGCAACACTGGCAGATCATGAGGCACCTGAGGTAGAAGGGAAGGATCGAGGAATAATGATGGGAGTGTATTCCACATGGAGGAAATGAAAAATAATATTCCTAAAGTCCGTAATAACACTTCCTCCTCTTTATATAGAAAAAATATAATCATCCTTATTCTCCATAAATTTCTCCAAATCAGGAGTCAACTCTATAATCTTACTCACTTGATCCTTAAATGCCTGAGTGACAGGAGTGATTCTCATGTTTTCCAATAGAAGCTTAAAGTGACCATCCATCTGATGCTTAATGTAGACCCACTTGTAATAGAATTCAAATTGATCCTTGATGGCCTTATGATCTTGAGTAGCTTCTCTTAAATAATCTCCCACAAGAATATGAATTTCTCTAGTAATGTAAATGACTTGTGTCACAGATTTAGGGTCTTGGGTATTGATACGTGACAATATTTCTACTTATTCAATAACAATAGATTTGAAAGACTCTATATCAACTAGAGGAGAGGCTGAAGTGGAAGAATATGCAACAAGAGGTTCCAGAAAGAAATCCATTGTCACCTTAAAGGATTTAGTCTACCCACTGATCTGTATCTTCACATTATCATCTTGTCCTTTCACATGTGTTTCCATGGACTTCTTAAAGTCTTCAAACAAAGTTACCAACTACTGAAACAAACTCTTGATATATATGATATCCTTATCCACTTCAGTCCTTGAAGCCATATATGCATCTAGGATGAAAATAGATCGATTCAATGATTTCATAGAATCTTTCAAAGCTTGTACCTGATTCTGACATTCCTTGTCCTCATGTAACACAGCTAAGTGAGAGGTAGAAATTAGACTTTCAATTGTAGATGTTATAACTTCTTCATTTTGAGTCATATCCCTCTCTAAACCAACCAATCTGACATCAATGTAGATCTTCATATCTGATTTTATTGACTCCAAATCTTCCTTCTTCACATGTTCTCCAGGTAAAAGAACCACTGGCTGCAGAATAGTGGTTTCATGAAATAGAAGGAATTGGAGGACTTATGATAGGCTGGTCATCTTTATAATCCCCATAATCTAATCCCAAAACTACGAAGCTAGGAGATTCTATCCAGTCCTCAATTCCATGGGCAACAGTAACCGACCCTCTAGTAACAGGTTCCTCCCCCTCACTTGGAGCATTCTATTGATTAAACATATCCATCTCTGCCATACCTCCTTGAGAAACTACATCAGCAGGAGGGTCCACTACTACTTCTTCTAATTAATCATCAACTACTTGTAAAGAATTTTCAGCTTCAAATGAATAAGCAACTTTTTCATCTACACCTTCAATCATTTCTGTATCTCCTATTAAAGGACTGAGACTTAGATATTCCTATTCACTTTCAGCAGCAGTTGTCTCAATGTCATCATGACTTGAATCAGTGTCCTCATCCTCATCCGAGGTTACTCTAATGTCTCTAAAGACATTTTATACCTCTTCTTCCTCCCTGGTCTCCTCACCATCACCACCCCTTAGGAAAGTATCCCTTCGTAGAAATCTCTTTGGTGGGATAGGCTCACCAAATGATATAGTACTATCACACGGATCTGAGGGAATATCTGGATCACTCCTATCATCTATAGGAGAATCCCCTCTTTCTGGGATAGCAGTAGCTTATCCTTCTTCATCTGAATATGCAGGTTCTTCTTCACCAGGCTTAAGACCAGGGTCTCTCCTATTTTTAGGCCTAGTGGGATGAGAAACAGGGCTAAAATATTCATATAACTTATCCTCATGATTCACCAATCTCCTCATACATGGATTTTAGTTAATAGTCATTAGCATGAAAATAACTTTAGTGATGCAATGGTTATCCCTCACAACAATAGTTTCCTCCTTTTCTCCAGCAAATCCTTTCACTTTCAACATAAGGTATATCAAATTAGCATGAAATAGGGAATTGGATTTGGAAATAGGCTTGGTCATATCTTCTAGTTTAATCACCAATAGCCTATATAAATTTATATTCTATCCATGCTTTAATAGGTACAAAAGAAAAATATACTGAAATTTCTGTGTAGCAAAGTCCCCTCTCTGGGGACTTAAAACATTCTGAAAAAACTTGAACATCAGCTTATCTTATCCTTCCATCTCAACAGCAATGACTTTCCTAGGGATCCCACTCCCCATCAGTTCGGCCAAGGATTCTTCAAAATAGAAGAACTCAGTAGTGGTAGGTACCACTCCGTAGTAGTAATCATAAATCCCTTCATGTGGTACTCTCAAACAATCATCCCATTCAAGAAAGGAGAAGCTCACACTTACTCCATTTACTCTGGATGTCATCCAGTTTTCATTATCAGATTGCTCAAGTCATAGATATTCATAAAAATCCTTCAAAATATTCAGATAATAAGGTCTATCATTGTTTTCAAAGAACATTACCAAACCTTGAGCTTCATGTTCCTTCAGAACTAAATACCAGCTCGTCAGCATCCATTCGGAGCTACGATTCTTCTTGATCACTATTTTAATCTTTGATAAATGTGGGTTAAACACGTTTTCTATTGTCTAGATTCTACTTCTAGACTCATATCTGAATCTCTTATGATCCATCAAATCTCCTTTATCAGCAACCAATGGCCTTTTCACTCTTTCCATCGATCTGGAGTAGTTTAAGGGTTTCAGAAGAGGGTTAGGTTCAGGATCAGGGAGCAAAATGTTCGGGAGAAGGTTTGATGTGGATCAAAATGTGGTCTGTGTTTTAATTTTATCATTTAGGGATCGAAAAAACAAATCTAGTAAAAGAATAAATAAATCAGAAAATGTTTCCACTTCTGGTAGAAAGAAAACACGATGTCCTAGAAAATATTGACTATCGGTAAGATGTCATCACCAATGTTCTATTAGTAAGGTCCAATGGTAGGTTCATATCGTTAAGGTTCTATCGGTAAGGTCCAACGGTGAGGTTCTATCGGTAATGTCTAATGGTGAGGTCCAATTGTAAGGTCCAATGGTGAGGTCCAACGGTAAGGTCCAACGGTGGGCTCCAACGGTAAGGTCCAATGTTGAGGTACAATGGTAAGGTCCAATGGTGAGGTTCAATCGGTAAGGTCCAATGTTGAGGTTCAATGTTAAGGTTCAACGGTAAGGATTCTAATGGTGATATTTTATAACTCAACATTTTATAATACCTAAATCATGTTTTATGTAGTTTAACCTCTCAAAATTCAAAGGCTTTGTGAATATATTAGCCAATTAGTGTTCAGTAGCAATGAATTTAAGAGTGATATCACCTCTTTGATAAAGATCTCTCAATAAGTAATGTCTCACATCAATATGATTTGTCCTAGAATGAGAAACTGGATTTTAAGTGATGTTAATAGCACTTGTGTTGTAACCATTTATATAGACATGTTTGAATTGATATCCATGGTCCATTAAAGTGTGTTGCATTCACAATATTTGAGCACAACAACTACCAGCAGCTATATATTTAGCTTCGATAGAACTTAATGAAACATAATTATATTTCTTACTACACCATGATACTAGTGACTTGCCTAACATGTGACATGTTCTAGAGGTTCTTTTTCTACCTAACATACAACCAGAAAAGTTTTAATCTGAATAAGTTATTAAATCAAATGGTTGTCCTCTTGGATAAAATAGTCCTAAATTTATCATAAAATTGAGATATTTAAAAATTATTTTAGCAGTAGTTAAATGAGATTCTTTGTGATTGGATTGAAAATGAGCACATATGTATACACTGAACATAATGTTAGGTCTGATAGTAGTATGGTATAGTACTCTCCCAATCATACCTCTGTAATTTGTTTGATCCACTATTTTACCAATTTCATCAGTATCTAACTTACAAGTGGTAATCATAGGTGTATCACTACCTTTATTCTATCCAAACCAAAACGTTTCAAAACAACCTCATTATGTTTACTTTTATTTAAAATAATACAATTTTTATTTTGAAATAATTGAAATCCAATGAAAAATTTAAGTTCCCCCCATTAAAATCATTTCAAATTCATCTTGCATCATTTTTGAAAAATCAGTACATAAAGAGTATTTAAAGGATACAAAAATTATATCATCTACATAAATTTGTACTACTAATACATCTTTGGAAATCATTTTAATAAACAAAGTTTGATCCACTATTCCTTTATTAAAACTTTTCGAAATCAGGAATGAACTAAGTCTGTCAAACCATGCTCTTGGAGCTTGTTTTAGACCATGTAGGGCTTTTGACAGTTTAAAAACACGTTTTTGGAAATGGGGATTTATAAAACTAGGGGTGTTCAACAATTACATCTTCAACTATTTACCCATTTAAAAATGCACTTTTGACATACATTTGATAAAATTTGAAATTCAAATGAACTGGACAAGAAAGTAGTATCCTGATGGCTTCTAGTCTAGCTACAAAAGCAAAGGTTTCCTCGTAGTCTATTCCTTCCTCATGACTATATCCTTGTTCAACTAATCTAGCCTTGTTTCTAACTATGTTTCCAGATTAGTCAACTTTATTTCTAAACACCCATTTATTGCCAATGGTCAAGGTGTCTTTATGTCTGTCTACCAATTCAAAAACTTTTATTCATTCAAACTGATTTAATTCTTTTTGTGTATCTATCACCCAAAATTCATCACTAACTACATCATTAATATTTTTGGGTTCAATCTGTGAAAGAAATGCTTGATGTTCAACCAGGTTTCTCCAAGAAGCTCTAGTTTGAGTACCTCTAATTAAATCACCTACTAAAACATGAAAATGATGATTTTTGAGAGTTTTAATAACTCTATGAAGAGTTGAATTGGACTAATCTTGAATGTCTACAAGTTCATATTCACTAGGCTCGGATTTTGGAAAATTTCTAGAACTGGTTGTTTTCACTAAGGGATCACTGTCTGTATGATTAAGGTTCAGAATTGACATATCTTCCTCAAGATGTTCAAGAGAGGTTTTACATTCAAGTGGATTAGTCTCATAAAAAATTAAATGAATTGATTCTTCCACACATTTGGTTCTCTTTTTAAATACTCTATAGTCTTTACTAGATATTGAGTAACCTAGGAAAATTCCTTCATCACTTTTTGAAGAAACTTTTTCAAGATTATTTTTAGTGTTAATGATAAAGACTTTGCAGCCAAAAACTCTAAAGTAGTTAACCATAGGCTTCCTATTATTCCAAATATCATAATGGGTGTTCTTATGAACAGTTCTAATCAAGAATCAATTGATAATATTATAAGGTGTATTGAAAGATTTAGCCCGAAAATAGATAGGTAGATTATACTCAGTAAGCATAGTTTGAGCATTCTCTTGAAGTGTCCTATTTATTCTTTCTACAACTCCATTTTTTTGAGGTGTTCTAGGAGCAAATTTTTTTTTGAGTATAGCCATTTTGTGAGCAAAAGGATTCAAATTCCTGATTTTCAAACTCATGGCCATGATCACTTCTCAATGTCTTAATTCTAAGTCCACTATGATTTTCTGCAGACTTGGAATATTTAATGAAGTAAGAAAATGCTTCACTACTGTGAGCTAGAAAGTATACCCATGTATATCTAAAAAAATCATCTACAAGAACATAAACATAGTGCTTCCCATTTAAACATGAAACTCTAGATGATCCGAAAAAATCCAAGTGAACCAAGTCAATCGGTTAAGAAGTAGAAACTTATTTCTTTGGTTTAAAAGAATCTTTAGGTTGTTTTCCCTTTTGACAAGGATTACAAACATTGTTATGAGGGAATTCAAATTTAGGTAAGTCTCTAACTAAAACATTACCAGTTTGTTTCCTATGTGATTGCACATTGCAGTTCCCTAATATTCTATGCCACAAGTAGGATTATTTCTGAAACACATTTAAACAAGAAACATTTTGCTTAGCTAAAGAATCTAAATCAACATCATATACATTCTCATTTATAAGAGAAGTAAATAATAAATCATTTTTATAATTAAAAACATTGTATGCATCATTTTCAAATTTAATATTGAGACGATCAACATACAACTGAGAGATACTTAACAGTTTTTTTAACCCATCAACAAAAAGTACTTTTAAAATTAATACAGTATTAGGGTTAACAATTTTGGCTAAGCTGACAATCTTCCCTTTTGCATTACCAACGAATGTGAAATGTCCACCATCAACTTTAATTAGACTCCTAAAACATGAATAGTCTCCTATCATGTGTCTGGAACATCCACTATTTAAGTATAATAGAGTTTTATAGGAACTCTTCAGACAATTTTCCTACAAAACAGATTAAGTCTAGGGTAACTTTGGTACCTAGATTTTCTTGGGTCCAAAGAGGTTAGAAAGTAAAAATTTGGGAACCCATACTTGTCTCACATGTTTTCTATAATCAGAAGATATGTTTTCAAACATGAATACGTTTTTTGGTCTTTTAGAGAATTTCTTTTCAAAATATGGTCTAGGGATTGAACTAGTGGTGAACTTTTCATATTTTGGAAAAAATTTAGTTTTAATAATCCTTCTATATCCTAGTTGATACCCTATAGAAGTTGTGTATTTTGGAGCAATTTGTTTCCCTAAAAATTGATCCATGTTATCTCTACCAGTAGTAATCTTTTACAAATCCCTTTTTTAATTGATCATTTGATAATTTGTGTTCAGTATTTTCTTTTAATAACTGGGAACATTTTTATTTCTCAATATCCATATCCAACATAAAATTGTCATTTAGAGTGTATTTCCTTTTTAATAATTTATATTTATCCTTGATTTTATTAAAGGTATCCTCAAGAATTCCATAGTATTCAAATAGTTCATCCTTAGTCATATTTTCATCACTGTTTGATTCACTTTGATTCTCAGAATAGTAAGTATTATGTATATGAGAATTGGGTGTTACCTCAGATGATTTTGTCATGAATCATAGGTTTTCATGTTTGTTCATTTCAATATCAGAAGTGTCATATCTAGTTGAGCTATCTTTTGAGGCACTCCAGGTGGTTTTAATCGAATTTTTATATCATTTTCCCATTTCTTCATAATTCTTCTTAAATTTCATCATGGTGAAATCAACTTTCACATGACATTTTCATTTTCACTCTTAACAAACTATCTCATTTGTGTTATCATTCCATTTCCTGTCCTTCTTCCATTGTCCTTTATTATCAAACCTTCCTCTATAGTTTGATTTTCTAAAGAAATTTTTCTTTTGGTAGAACTTCTTGAATCTGCTATCACAATAAGTCGTCTCATCATCACTGTCAGAGTACGAGTCTTCACTGGTGGATGTGTCTACATGAGATTGTACTTTTTCTTTTTCTCTATTCTTTGAGGTAGCAGTCTTGAATGCTACAGATTTCTTACTTGGTTCTTCATCTACTTATTGATTCAACATAAGCTCTTTTTCGTACATCATACGCTTTCCAATTAGTTCCTTCGTTGGTAGCTTTACTATGCCACAAGATTTTCAGATAGAAACATAAGTTTCCCTCAATTGTTCCAGTAGGAAACAAAGCAATCTCATTGTTGACCTCACCTGTTTTGATAATCCCAATCTTGTATTCATATGTTTTGACAATCCCAATTATGTGTTCATATATTATGATATTCTCAATTACTGTTGATCTACACTTTAATTCTTTCAAATCGATGATCAAGTTAATAATAATGTTAAAATAATTTCTGATTTATGTTAATCTCGATTATCCATGTTTATATAAGTTTTGCAATGATTCTAAGTAAATTAGATGTGTTTCGCATAAGACAGTCAAGTGTATCACTAACCTGAATAGAGCTACCGATGCATAGAGCTACCGATAGCCAGAGCTACCGATGCACAGAGCTACCGATGAACAAAGCTACCGATAGCCAGAGCTACCGATGCACAGAGCTACTGATGCACAGAGCTACCGATGCACAGAGCTACCGATGCACAGAGCTACCGATAGCCAAAGCTACCGATGCACAGAGCTACCGATGCATAGAGCTACCGACAGCGAAGAGCAACCGATGGAACTAATTTCATCGAGCTACCGATAAGAGCTACCGATAAGAACTACCGATAAAAGCTACCGATAATAGCCACCGATAAGAGTTTGAAGATCTACCGATGGAAGATCCTAGACAGAGTCAACCGTACACATCTAAAAACAAACGACTACCTATAATGAACTGCGGAGTCAAATCCTATATCTTCGATACTATTTGTTTATTACACTAATAGCTACATTTGTTACTTTTGATGCATTTAATGTTATTAAATGATTTATGTTGCCATTTCAGGAAACCGTACCAAGTACGATTGAAAAGGATATAATCATTCCTTATTCTCAGTAAGGAAAAGAAGGCATAAAAGACATCGTGGATGTATCAGTGAAAGTAAGTGAGACAAGAGACTTGAGGAGATCGAGCACACAGAACAAACTTGCGATCAAGATCAAAACGTGCCAAGAACAACTGGAGAACTTGCACTCACAAGACTACTACTAATAGACTCTAGAACACAGAGCATACATTGAGCAATCTATGCTAAAGAAGATCTACACAGAACACTTCATTTTCGGAGCCGATAACCAAGCTGAACCTGGAAGCACTGAAAGAAGAAACGATACACTGTTTTTCAGTCAAATACAAGAGAAGGACTCAGAACCGCTTCTGATCAAATCCAAAGGAGTCCAGAGATGCACTGGAATCACCAGAGCCATTCTAAACTCTATATCTTGATCTAAGTGATTTAGTATTTGGATTACGAACAGTGTGTGTAGCCTGTTAATTATTACACACACACTGTCTCCTGAACCTTAACTGGAGGATTTGTGAATCCTCACTCACAATATTTACATCCTTTATTTCCCACTGTGGATAGTGGTAGAGGTCGAGTGTGACCTGGACAGCTTTGAGCTGTTATTTGTTATCCCACGTATAACTGTGGTTGAGGTCTCTTGACCTGAACAGTGTGATCACTGTTATTAACCCAGATCCAGGGTGTGGATCACTTTATATAAATTTTGAGAGGACTAAGTCTCGGCTTGAGACTGAACCTCTTGGTTAACTCCTGTGTTTTTAGTTACAACCTATATCCATACTATTTACATTTATTTCATATTCCGCTGCTATTACTTTGAAATATAATTTATCTTCAAAGCTACTTTGATAGTTAAACTTGCAAGTGTTTATATTTATTATAAACCAGTAAGTTAGTTTCAAAAGTTAATTTAATCATAAGATTAAGTTAGCTGAGAATTAATCAATCTTTGAGAAACTAATTGAACCTTTATAATCGGTAAAAATTCACTACAGTTTAATTTGTTTTGAAATTGGGGGATTTTAATAGAATTTTTTTTAGTAGAAATTTTAATTGGAACTCAATTCACCCCCCCTATTGAGTGTCCACTCCAACCAACATTTGTTATCAGAGGTTGTTTAAAATATTTTGTACTCTGTTTTTCAACTTTGATTTTAGTTGTATTTTAAAGTTCTTAAAATTTTTGTTATCTCTAAATTTTTATCTCTTTAAATTTTGTTTATAATGGATAATAGACTTGAGGGTGATGCTACTAACCGACCACCTTTCTTTAATGGAAATAACTATGCTCAGTGGAAACCTAAAATGAAAATTCATCTAGAAAGTATGAGCTTTGATATTTGGACTGCTATTGAATCTGAATACAAAATTCCCACTACTGATAGATCTACTTGGGATGAACCTACAAATACTGCTTACAATAATAATTGTAAAGCTATGAATGCTCTGTACTGTTCTCTAGGAGATGAAGAATTCAACAGAATTTCTGCATGCAAAACTGCTTTTGAAATTTGGGATACCTTGGCTGTTTCTCATGAAGGAACAAATAATGTTAAAGAAATGAGATTGAACACTTATACTATTAAGTATGATAATTTTAAAATGAATTCTGATGAACCTATTTCTGACATGTATCTTAGGTTTAATGAGATAGTCAACACGATGAATTCACTCGGAAAAGTTGTTCCACTAAAGGAACAAATTATGAGAATCTTGAGATCTCTACCAGACCGATGAAGAGGCACATCTGTCTCAATCAGAGAATCATGTGACATTGCTGCTGTACCTGTCAAATAACTTATTGGAAAATTGATGATGTATGAAGAAGAGCTCAAGGTAAACAAAGAGGACCGTGATGAACCGAAAAGAAAATCTGTATCTTTCAAGTCTACTGCTTTGAAGAGTAAGGAGAAGGAGAAAATACAAATGGAGGATGAGAGTTCAACAAGTGAAAACTCAGAGTATGAGAGTGATGAAGAAATGGCTCAGATAGCCAGGAGATTCAAGAAGTATTATAGGAAAAAGTAGTTCTTTAAGAAAACAAATTACAAAGGAAAGTATGATCAACAAGGCAAATGAAAAAAGGATTGGAAGAAAGCTGACAGGACTGATGAAGTTGCCTGCTACGAATGCAAGCGAAAAGGATATATCAAAGCAGACTGTCCAAAGTTAAAATTAAAAAAGAAATATGATTACAAAGACAAGAAGTACAAGAAAGACATGAAGGCTACCTGGAGTGCTTCGGAAGACAACACTAGTGAAGCCGAATATTAGGACTCTGAAAGGAATCGAGCCAACATGTGTTTCATGACAAATACTTCTGAGGTAACATCTGACACACCACTTTTAAATTCATATTATTCTGGAGATGATTCTAATTCATAAAACATGTCAAAATCTAAACTATTTGAATACTGTGATATGTTAGAAGAAACCTGTAATGAGCTTAAAGACAAATATAAAGGTTTAAATAAACAGTATGCTTTAAGTGTTAAGCATAAATCTGATCTTGATATAGAAAAGGAAAAGAATTCTCTACTATTAAAGGAAAATACATAACTGAAACTGTCAAATGAGAAACTCATAAAGGACTTAGAAAAATTCACAAATGGAAAGAATTCTCTAACTCAAATTCTAGTAAAGCAAGTTGCACCTAGATATTCTACTGGTTTAGGATACCAACCTCGACAGAGACAGTTCACCAGAACCCGATTTATTCCTAAGTCTGAAAAAAATATTTCTAGTTCCAGTTTTGGAAATTCATATGCTTCAACAGGATATTCATATGGTTATAGACTAAATAATGTTTATCTTTCAAAATTTGTTACTTCTGTTAATTGTATAAAACCAATAAAATAAATCTGGGTACCTAAAGCCCTGATTGCTTACCTATATAGACCCAAGAAAATATGGGTACCAAAGTCATTTCCTGTTTTATAGGAGACCTGCCTGAAGAGTTGTCACAAGAAGATATGGTATTTAGACAGTGGGTGCTCAAGACACATGACTGGAGATTATTCTTGCTTCAAGAGATTAATAAAGGTTGATGGAGGTCATGTCACCTTTGGTGACAACTCTAAAGGAAAAATCATCGGTGTAACGCCCCGACCCCAGCTACCCAGAGCCAGTGCATTACTTCGTAACATTGTCATGATCACAAAAGATCAAGTCTCGAAAGACCGATTAGTTTAGTAGCCTTGGAATCACTAGATACATTCATAAACGTTACATTACATCATAAAGTGAAAAACTACAATAACATAGTCTCCATAGTCCACACTTCTATCCTCTTTGGACAATCCCTGCAGGTCATTCATAAAATACTTCTTCACATCTTGGAAAATATTAAAACATTGAAAGGGGTGAGCTCAGATGCTCAGTAAGGATAACAATATTGCGGAAGCTTTCATAATAAACATTAACATTTAAGGCAATGTATAACTAAAAAAGCCTTTTAAACATGAACTTCAACATAATATGGAAAAAGTAAAATGAGATAATGCCATTTACTTATTCACATGGATATTCTACTTGTCGAATAATCACATGCAATATCACTAACCACTTTCATAATGATGGAATGCATAATGCCAGACTATCATAAACACGTAGCCAAGGCCTCGTGCCAAGACCACAAACAAGATTTTGTCAAGGCCTCGTTCCAAGACACTAGTTTGTCTCATGAGACCTGCCGATGCATCGAGGAGCTATAGCGGGCTCCACCCGTCACTTATTATGTCCAATGCATTCCTCATATGAATAGGTTTAAACATATCATAAACCATAACATAATCGTATCACATAAAACATGCATAAAGGAAACATAACATTTCCACATTCCAATCAAAATATATCAATACAACATATTGATATAATAAAAACACTTTCAAAACCATTTTCAATACCTAAATAAAAGAAAGGTAAAACATGGTATTTATTTTTCTTTTAAAAAAAGTGATGGCTTGTAGAGGAAGCCGAAACTCAAATAATGGTCACGGCGGTGGACAAGTCGTTGTCGCCGCATAAGTACGGAAAGAAAAACATTCCCCTTTGTCGTTTAGCAAAACGCTTCGTATAAAAAAGATTCCTTTTGAATAAACGTAAAAGTCAAAGGGGTTTATACACCGTATAAAAGAAAGTTGCGTATAAAACCAAATATGACTCAATGAAAGGAGATTGAGACGAAGTCCCTTAAAAAGATCATTTTTTTAAAATAAAGTACATCTATAATGTGTATTCACTATAAGTACACATAAATAATGTACAAATACAATATAAGGCATAATAATATCATGACATAATTTGAAAGTAGGAGATTAACCCAAAGAATGGAAGTTGGGTTAAGAAATTCCCTCACCTTGCGTCTGGTCCTGACTCGACCGTTCTTTAACCTCCTGAATAATAAACTAGAGTTCATTTATATTTACTTAAGAACCTTTTTCATGTTCATTATTCCATTTATATCACTTATTACCATGTTATGAACATTATTTAATTATTTAAGTTAATAACGGTCGTTTTGTCGATCATTGGTACTTGAGTCAAAAATAAACTTCTTATAATTACAAGTTGTTCATGTGGTGAAATATCCATTATATCCAGAATTATATTCATTATTTAGATATCATATATATCATATATCTACAGTATATACATTCATTCATAATGTCACGTAACATTTAGAGGTAAGAAATGAAATGCACCGTTCATGGAGACGGTAAGCCGTACGTACGCATGAACGCTACTTTCATTTCTATTTCGTATTAAATGGAATTAAATCAAAATTATATAAATTTATAATATAATTACAGTATAATATAGTGTATAATACTATTTAATCCATCCTTTATACATCCCACATATGGCATTAACGATTCAAATCACTTTGAGGGGGCGGTAGTCCGCACTTCCTAAAATGAAATTATCGCGTTTTACCCATAATGGAAATCATAAAGTATGCCATAAATGAGAAATAAAGAAGCATAAGTAAAACATAAACATATTATATATCATATATAAAAATATTTACATCTTAATGTCCACCTTTGAAGGTGTTATATGAGTGTTGAACAATCATCGTTTCGTGAGGCAGAAATTTGCCATCCACAGAAACCGTATGTTCTTTAACCATTAGATGTAGGTGTGTGTACGTTTTGCTCGAATAATTCTTATAACAACATCCTAGTATATTGAGGATACTGGTGTTGTTACAAAAGAAATTAATAAAAAGAGTTTAGGGGGTTGGAGAAGAAAAATGAAACAAAACAACATTGGAGAAGACATTACCTCAAAATCGGGTAACTCTTTTTGATTTGATCCAAAGGCTTCCTTGGGAAAAGTTATGCCCAAAGTGAGGCTTCTAGGAGTAAGAGGGGGAAGTTGGGAGAGTATTTTGGCAGAGGTTGGCCGAACCCATTGGCTTGAAAGTGTGAATGAGGTGGTAGAGGTGGGGGCCTTTTATAAGAGGAGAGGAGGGGCACTCTTGGAAAGTAAGGAAATGTTACATTATTATACACTGCTTTTCGGATTCTAAAGGTCCCAAAATTATATAATTCGTGGATAAGGTGATAAGGGTTCGAAATATACCCATACAATAGGCTTTGGACAAGTGTAAGCCTTGTATTTTACATTATCTTCTCATTTTATTTAAATCGTTAAATAATGAGGTCATCGCTGCATCATCATGATGTCATAAATAATTTAATTTATTTAATGTCTAAAAATTATAAAAAAAACTACTATGATTTAGGAAATCTTTTTATCTTTCTAATTAATATTTATAATCAAAATTTGGACTTGTGTAACCCCACTTAAAAACTGTTTTAGTAAAACAACTCATGTTTGTGTCAATTTAATTTTAACATTAAATATATATATATATATTAATGTCATTTTCCAACTAAAGTGGCTCCATGGGGTCCCCAAGTTGACCCATGGGTTGTCTTGGTCGGCCATGACTCATCCAATAGGAGTAGGACAAGTTTCAAGCTCATCTCATATTATTAAAACATTATTTTTACCTTAAACTACACTAATTACCTCTAATCGCGATTAAGAACTTAAAAGTTACTATTCACCAAAAAATTATTTTAATCTCATTGAACCACATTTTACTTCTTAATGACAACCATGTATGTCGGATTTTTGAAAATCAAATCACAGAAGTGGTAATATTTCATTTAAACGAAAAATCAGTTATTTAACTTCCACTTACTGGTTTCACTATTCATCCAAAATTGAAGTTTTTCAGAACAATGCCAAAGTTTCACCCTAAGCTATAATTGATATTCCGAATTAAAAAATGATGTCTATTTTAAAAAATTCCAAACATATAAGTTGCATTAATTAATTATATAATCAATTCCCGCTGTCACAACAAATAGCGTGTTTTTAAGAAACAATTTATATCAAAAGATTGGAAATTGTTTATGTCCAATTTCAATGTTAAATTAATTCTAATGAACACCATTGGATAAAATGGTAAAAATATATTCTAATTATACTTTAAAACCACTAAATAGTATAATTTATCACAATAAATTATTTTGATTAAAAAATTTGTTTTAAGTATTTATCACTATTCATAAAAAATTGGAAGTTCTCAGAAAATTACAAAAAATTCAACTTAGGATAATTTCGATATTACGAATACAAAAATGAAGTCCATTTTGAAATATAAAGTTTCTAAAATTTTAAAAAGTGGTTATTACTATTCATAACGGCTACTTTGATTAGTCGCGGTGTTTTAGAACTCGAAGTTTCGTACAATGCAAGCTATTGCATTATTGAATGAGAAGCGTATCATGGAGGCTCGGGGTGTTACATTCTCCCCTCCTTCAATAAATTGCGTCCTCACAATTTGAAAAGTTTCTTTGAAAATAAAAGGTTTAAAATAGAAAATACCTTTGCGTAAAACCCACATCGAAAATGAGGTTAATAAAATTTATCCTTAATAAGAGGGAAATGGAAATAAGAAAGCCACCACCAAATTATGATCTAGATAAGGAGAACATTGGTGGAAATTAGAGACATATAATTGGAGGAAAAACGTAAATATTTGTAAGGAGTGATTGAGGTCATTAATCACAATCAACTGTCAAATTGAGGGCCTCAAAGCCTTCAATCTATGTTGATTTAAAATATCATCAGTTCAACAAGACACAAGGTATTAGGGTAACACATTTTTTTGTTTTAATATCCCTTTACTAAAGTTTAAGAATTAATTTATTCATTGAATAACAGATAGATATATATATATATTTATGCTTGACAATTAGAGTTTCAACCTTCAACTCACCTTTCACTCAAAAAGATAATAGAACCCAAAAATATTATACTTATCCTAATTGTATAAGGTTCCAAATGTTAACACATACTATTTAGATTAGTAAAATTATTTTATAATAACCAGGGACTTCCTGTAGGCTAGTGGTAGGAAATAAAGGCCTGTCGCACTATGGTTGTGGGTTCGATTCCTGCAGCTTTGTCCGACGCGTCAGGTTATTCCCCACCCTGCAGGTTGTCCTTTTCCTAAAACTATAGTATTATAATATTCCAAAAATAATCTTCATAATTTTTTTACCCTTAAACAATACTATCCAAAGATCAACTTAATCCATTCCAACCTTTATAGTTATCCAAAATACCTTTGTCCAAACTTTCTCTAAAAGGTCTCTTAATTCCAAAATCAATTTATCAGATTCCCCAAACAAAGTAAAGTTTATCTTATTGTCACATACAAAAATATGATTACCTTAATCATATTAAAACCTTAATGAAATCAACAAGTAATGCAGTACAATCCTTATATATATATCACATTATTCTAACAACCAGAATATAATCCATTAGTCCAAAAGTACCAATACTTTTATTATTATGCTTCAACTGTAGTAACATCATAAGATTGTCCTTGATCCCTTGTCCTTTTCTGAGGTAAGTTTCCCTGACGCTTAGGACATTCATTTGCATAATGCCCCATTTCTCTACAATTGTAGCATTCAACATTGATAGCCTCTTTCTTTCCCTTGCAATCACGCGCCTGGTGACCTTTTTCTCCACATTTATAACAAACTCTCATTCCTTTTAGGCACGTACCAGGGTGATTCTTCCCACAATTATCACATGATGGAATATCCTTCTTTCCCTTTTTCCCTTTATCTGTCTCTTGTTCCCCCGTTCTCTTCTTCTCTTGCTTTACCTTGTTGTCATAAGACTTAGAGAATTCCTTTTCGATCTTGATAGCACACGAGACAATATCTTCGTATGATGAGAAGGATTGTGATACTAAAGCTCGACGGAGAAATGGTTTTAACCCATCAAAGAAATGACCAATCTTACTCCTTGGGTTACGTATATAATCAGCAGCATGCCTCTCTAACCTTGTAAAGTTAGCCTCATACTTTGCGACATTCTCATCCTCCTTCTGCCTCAAACTCAGAAATTGCCTTTCCATATCTGCTCGATGGTCACGAGGAAATTATTTTTCTAAGAAAAGCTCTTTGAACTCCCTCCATTCCATATTCGATACGTCATCATCTTCCTTTGTGTTTTGAATCAGTGACCACCACTGATCGGCATCTCCAGTAAGGCGGTAAACTGCCATGACAACCTTCTCCCTTTCGCTACTCCCCAAGGCATGGAATATTTTCTCTAAGGATTTTATCCATTGCTTAGCTACTAACGGATTTGTACCCCCATTAAATGTTGGTGGTTGTTGCCTCATGAAGCGGTCTAACATTGATCCTCCACGTTGTAGATCAGGGTGCTCCATATGAGTAAGGTTATTATTCATAACCTGAGTGAGTTGTCCCAGTATGGTAATAAGTTGATCAGCACCAGTTGTATCTCCAGCTCCACAATAATTATCTTGAGCAGGAGGGCAATCCCTACACGGAGTGCGTGCATTGATATGGTTTCCATTCCTTCCACTAGGCACCATTTCTAAACAATGGCATAAACTAGATTAGTTTATGAATCAAAATACATAATTCCATACTTGTAAAATACTTAACATAAATTGAACTCTTTATGGATATAATCCATAATCATAAAATGGTTTTATTTGAGGAAGTATATACTCATAATCGTTCATAGTGGTTTGTAAAGAAAATGAGAATTATCCTAAGCATATCCCCCGGGAGTGTCGTAACCAAGAGTGCAGCAAGGCCCGTTGTCGTGCACCAGTTCCCATTCGAGTCTAGATCAAAGCGGTGTTTTCAGGTTTTACCCCAAGGTACATCTATGCCAGAGCCGCCTCTACCTGCTCGTATCCAGACAGGGATGTATTTCTCAGAAAACTCACAAAATCTCTATAATACCAAAATTCTAGGAAGTTCTTCTATACTAATCCTTAAAGTCTATCTTTGGGCTATGTGCTCTAATCAGAGTTTATCTAAATCTAGCTTCCAAGGTTTGTACTAAACTGCCTCTGATACCAACTGTAACGCCCCGACCCCAGCTACCCAGAGCTGGTGCATTACTTCGTAACATTGGCATGATCACAAAAGATCAAGTCTCGAAAGACCGATTAGTTTAGTAGCCTTGGAATCACTAGATACATTCATAAACGTTACATTACATCATAAAGTGAAAAACTACAATAACATAGTCTCCATAGTCCACACTTCTATCCTCTTCGGACAATCCCTGCAGGTCATTCATAAAATACTTCTTCACATCCTGGAAAATATTAAAACATTGAAAGGGGTGAGCTCAGATTCTCAGTAAGGATAACAATATTGCGGAAGCTTTCATAATAAAAATTAACATTTAAGGAAATGTATAACTAAAACAAAAGCCTTTTAAACATGAACTTCAACATAATATGCCAAAAGTAAAATGAGATAATTCCATTTACTTATTCACATGGATATTCTACTGGTCGAATAATCACATGCAATATCTCTAACCACTTTCATAATGATGGAATGCATAATGCCAGACTATCATAACCACGTAGCCAAGGCCTCGTGCCAAGACCACAAACAAGATTTTGTCAAGGCCTCGTGCCAAGACACTAGTTTGTCTCATGAGACAAGCCGATGCATCGAGGAGCTATAGCGGGCTCCACCCGTCACTTATTAAGTCCAAAGCATTCCTCATATGAATAGGTTTAAACATATCATAAACCATAACATAATCGTATCACATAAAACATGCATAAAGGAAACATAACATTTCCACATTCCAATCACAAGATATCAATACAACATATTGATATAATAAAAACACTTTCAAAACCATTTTCAATACCTAAATAAAAGAAAGGTAAAACATGGTATTTATTTTTCTTTTAAAAAAAGTGATGGCTTGTAGAGGAAGCTGAAACTCAAATAATGGTCACGGCGGTAGAGAAGTCGTTGTCGCCGCATAAGTACGGAAAGAAAAGCATTACCCTTTGTCATTTAGCAAAACGCTTCGTATAAAAAATATTCCTTTTGAATAAACATAAAAGTCAAAGGGGTTTATACACCGTATAAAAGAAAGTTGTGTATAAAACCAAATATGCCTCAATGAAAGGAGATTGAGACGAAGTCCCTTAAAAAGATCATTTTTTTAAATAAATTACATCTATAATGTGTATTCACTATAAGTACACATAAATAATGTACAAATACAATATAGGACATAATAATATCATGACATAATTTGAAAGTAGGAGATTAACCCAAAGAATGGATGTTGGGTTAAGAAATTCCCTTACCTTGCGTCTTGTCCTGACTCGACCGTTCTTTAACCTCCTGAATAATAAACTAGAGTTAATTTATATTTACTTAAGAACCTTTTTCATGTTCATTATTCCATTTATATCACTTATTACCATTTTATGAACATTATTTAATTATTCAAGTTAATAACGGTCGTTTTGTCGATCTTTAGTACTTGAGTCAAAAATAAACTTCTTATAATTACAAGTTGTTCATGTGGTGAAATATCCATTATATCCAGAATTATATTCATGATGTAGATATCATATATATCATATATATACAGTATATACATTCATTCATAATGTCACGTAACATTTAGAGGTAAGAAATGAAATGCACCGTTCATGGAGACGGTAAGCCGTACGTACGCATGAACGCTACTTTCATTTCTATTTCGTATTCAATGGAATGAAATCATAATGATATAAATTTATAATATAATTACAGTATAATATAGTGTATAATACTATTTACTCCATCCTTTATACATCCCACATATGGCATTAACGATTCAAATCACTTTGAGGGGGCGGTAGTCCGCACTTCCTAAAATGAAATTATCGCGTTTTACCCATAATGGAAATCATAAAGTATGCCATAAATGAGAAATACAGAAGCATAAGTAAAACATAAACATATTATATATCATATATAAAAATAGTGACATCTTAATGGCCACCTTTGAAGGTGTTATATGAGTGTTGAACAATCATCGTTTCGTGAGGCAGAAATTCGCCATCCACAGAAACCGTATGTTCTTTAACCATTAGATGTAGGTGTCTGTAAGTGTAGCTCGAATCCTTCTTATAACAACATCCTAGTATATTGAGGATACTGGTGTTGTTACAAATGAAATGAATAAAAAGAGTTTAGGGGGTTGGAGAAGAAAAATGATACAAAACAACATTAGAGAAGACATTACCTCAAAATCGGGTAACTCTTTTTGATTTGAGCCAAAGGCTTCCTTGGGAAGAGTTATTCCCAAAGTTAGGCTTTTAGGAGTAAGAGGGGGAAGTTGGGAGAGTATTTGGGCAGAGGTTGGCCGAACCAATTGGCTTGAAAGTGTGAATGAGGTGGTAGAGGTGGGGGCCTTTTATAAGAGGAGAGGAGGGGCACTCTTGGAAAGTAAGGAAATGTTACATTATTATACAATGAATTTCGGATTCTAAAGGTCCCACAATTATATAATTCGTGGATAAGGTGATAAGGGTTCGAAATATACCCATCCAATAGGCTTTGGACAAGTTTAAGCCTTGGATTTTACATTATCTTCTCATTTTATTTAAATCGTTAAATAATGAGGTCATCGCTGCATCATCATGATGTCATAAATAATTTAATTTATTTAATGTCTAAAAATTATAAAAAAAATACTATGATGTAGGAAATCTTTTTAGATTTCTAATGAATATTTATAATCAAAATTTGGACTTGTGTAACCCCACTTAAAAACTGTTTTAGTAAAACAACTCATGTTTGTGTCAATTTAATTTTAACATTAAATATATATATATTAATGTCATTTTCCAACTAAAGTGGCTCCATGGGGTCCCCAAGTTGGCCCATGGGTTTTCTCGGTCGGCCATGACTCATCCAATAGGAGTAGGACAAGTGTCATGCTCATCTCATATTATTAAAACATTATTTTTACCTTAAACTACACTAATTACCTCTAATCGTGATTAAGAACTTAAAAGTTACTATTCACCAAAAAATTATTTTAATCTCATTGAACCACATTTTACCTCTTAATGACAACCATGTATGTCGGATTTTTGAAAATTAAATCACAGAAGTGGTAATATTTCATTTAAACGAAAAATCAGTTATTTAACTTCAACTTAGTGGTTTCACTATTCATCAAAAATTGAAGTTTTTCAGAACAATGCCAAAATTTCACCCTAAGCTATAATTGATATTCTGAATTAAAAAATGATTTCTATTTTACAAAATTCCAAACATATAAGTTGCATTAATTAATTTTATAATCAATTCCCGCTGTCACAACAAATAGCATGTTTTTAAGAAACAATTTATATTAAAAGATTGGCAATTGTTTATGTCCAATTTCAATGTTAAATTAATTCTAATAACCACCATTGGATAAAATGGTAAAAATATATTCTAATTATACTTTAAAACCACTAAATAGTATAATTTATCACAATAAATTATTTTGATTAAAAAAGTTGTTTTAAGTATTTATCACTATTCATAAAAAATTGGATGTTCTCAGAAAATTACAAAAAATTCAACTTAGGATAATTTCAATATTACGAATACAAAAATGAAGTCCATTTTGAAATATAAAATTTCTATAATTTTAAAAAGTGGTTATTACTATTCATAACGGCTACTTTGATTAGTCGTGGTGTTTTAGAACTCGAAGTTGCGTACAATGCAAGCTATTGCATTATTGAATGAGAAGCGTATCATGGAAGCTCGGGGTGTTATAATCGGCCTAGGCCAGATTGGTAACACTGACTCAGTATTAATTTCTAAAGTTTTATTCGTTGATGGACTTAAATATAACTTGCTTAGTATATCTCAATTATGTGATGATGGTTTCAATGTCAAGTTTGAAAATGATTTCTGTGAAGTTTTTAACTCCAAAAATTCTTTAGTATTTTCTGCTCTAAGGAATGAAAATGTTTATGCTGTTGATTTAAATTCTTTAGCTAAACAAAATATTCCTTGTTTGAATGCTTTTCATAAATAATCTTGGCTATGGAACAGAAGATTAGGACACTGCAACTTTCACTCACTTAGAAAACTGGCTAGGAAAAACTTAGTTAGAGACTTACCTAAATTAGAATTCCCAAATGACAAAGTGTGTAATCCCTGTCAAAAGGGAAAACAACACAAAGTTTCTTTTAAATCAAAGAAAGAAGTCTAAAGTTCTCAACCACTTGTGTTGGTTCACATGGATTTCTTTGGACCATCAATAGTTTCTAGTTTAAATGGGAAGCACTATGTATATGTTATAGTAGATGACTTCTCTAGATATACATGGGTATATTTCTTAGCTCACAAAAGTGAAGCTTATTCTTCCTTTGTCAAATACTCCAAGTCTACAGAAAATCTTAGGGGACTCAAAATTAAGACACTGAGAAGTGATCATGGCCGTGAGTTTGAAAATCAAGACTTTGAATCTTATTTCTTACACAATGGCTACACTCATAACTTTTCATCTCCTAGGACAACTCAGCATAATGGTGTAGTAGAAAGTAGAAACTGAACCCTTAATGAAATAGCTAGAACCATGCTCAATGAATATGAACTGCCTATTTACTTTTGGGCTGAAGCTGTAAATACGGCTTGTTAAGTTATCAATACAGTCTTGATCAGACTTCTTCTTAAGAAAACCCCATATGATTTGTGGAACAATAGGAAGCCTAAGGTTAATTACTTCAGAGTTTTTGGTTGCAAAGTCTTTATTCTTAACACAAAGGATAATCTGGACAAGTTTGCTTCTAAAAGTGATGAAGGAATTTTTCTATGTCACTCTACTTCTTGTAAAGCTTATAGAGTGTTTAATAAGAAATCCAAATGTGTGGAAGAATCTGTTCACATCAAATTCGATGAAACTGATCCACATGAGCCTAAAACCTCTCTTGAGAATCTTGAAGAAGATTTGTCTGTTCTGGACCTTAATGATAAATCCAAAGAACCTATTATAAAAACTTCCAGTTCTGGAATTTTTCCAGAATCTGTTTCGGTTGAACCCGAACCTACTGATGCACCTGAAATGTCTAGTCCTACCTTTACTAGATCAATAATAATTCTAAAGAATCATCCTTTGGATGCTGTTGTTGGTAATCTTCATAGAGGAACACAGACTAGAGCTTCTCTAAGAAATCAGGTTGAACATCAAGCTTTTCTCTCCCAGCTAGAACCCAAAAATATTAATGATGCTATCATTAATGAATTCTGGGTAATGGCTATGCAAGAAGAGTTAAATCAATTTGAAAGAAACAAAGTCTGGGAATTAGTTGACAGACCTAATGACACACTAACAAAAGACACTAAATGGGTTTTTAGAAATAATATTGATGAATCAGGAAACATAGTTATAAACAAATCTAGGCTAGATGCACAAGGTTACAATCAAGAAGAAGGAATTGACTATGAGGAAACCTTTTCACCTGTAGCTAGATTAGAAGCCATTAGGATTTTACTTGCTTATGCTGCACATCTAAATTTAAAGTTATATCAAATGGATGTCAAAAGTGAATTTCTAAATGGTTTTATAATTGAAGATGTTTTTGTAGAACAACCTCCTGGATTTACAAACCCCCATTTTCCAAATCAAGTTTTTAAACTTTCTAAAGATTTATATGGATTAAAACAAGCTCCAAGAGCTTGGTATGATAGACTCAGCAACTTTCTTTTTTCAAAAGGTTTTACTAAAGGGATTGCTGATCCAACTATTTTTATTAAAATAATTTCTAAAGATGTTTTAGTTGTACAAATCTATGTTGATGATATTATTTTTGGATCTTCTAAAAATTCTTTATGTACTGGTTTTTCAAAAAGTATGCAAAATGAATTTGAAATGAGTTTAATGGGAGAACTTAAATACTTTCTTGGATTTCAAGTATTTCAAAATGAAAATGGTATTATTTTGAATCAGAGTAAATATACAAAGGATCTTTTGAAACGATTTGGTTTGGATAATATTAAGGAGAGTGAAACTCCTATGAGTACAATCTGTAAATTGGATACAGATGAAACTAGGAAACCAGTGGATCAATCCAATTATAATGGTATGATTGGTAGTTTACATTATCTTACTGCTAGTCAACTAGATATTATGTTCAGTGTATGTATGTGTGCAAGATTTCAAGCTAACCCGAAAGAATCTCATTTGCTTGCTGTTAAAAGAATTTTCAAGTATCTCAAACATACTGTTAACCTTGGTTTATTTTATCCAAAAGGACAATCCTTTGAGTTAATGAGTTATTCAGATGCTGACTTTGCTGGTTGCAAATTAGACAGAAAAAGCACTTCAGGAACATGTCATTTATTAGGAAAATACTTAGTATCTTGGTGTATTAAAAAGCCGAATTCTGTAGCTCTATCCACTGCCGAAGCAGAATATATAGCTGCTGGTAGTGTCTGTGCACAAATTCTGTGGATGAAACACACTCTCTTGGACTATGGATATGATTTTAAGCATGTTTCAATTAACTGTGACAACACTAGTACAATAAAAATCTCAAAGAATCCTGTATCTCACTCAAGAACCAAACAAATTGATGTAAGGCATCATTTTCTAAGAGATCATTATCAAAAGGGTGATATTTCTTTTGAATTTATCGGCACTAAACATTAATTGGCCGACATTTTCACAAAACCCTTAAGTATGGATAGGTTATGTTACATTAGGCACGAGCTAGGGATGTTTAATATTCACCGATAGAAATCCTCACCGATAGAAATCTTCACCGATAGAAATCCTCGCCGATAGAAATCCTCACCGATAGAAATCCTCACCGATAGAAATCCTCACCGATAGAAATCCTCACCGACAAAGCACTGTTTTAAATCTTTTGTCTACTGTCAAGAATCTGAACCGTTTTTTTTCTTTTCTATTTTCTTTTATTTTATTTTTATTTATTTAACTTATGATTCCTAAATGATAAAACTAAGTCTAAGCCGCTTCTCACTCCACCGAACCCAAAACCTTTTACCTTCGAACCTTAGAACCCGAACCCTCTGCAAACCTGAGATCCCTCGAACCAGCGATGGAAAAAACCAAAATTCCTATCATCTAAGAAGACTATGTTGAGCATAAAGCAAAAAAGGAAGAAGTACGAGCCAGAAGTGAGTATTGCTGTTAGAACTAGGTCAGGAAGGAGACCAGTAAATCCTCATCTCCAAAATAGAGCTATTGTGATCGAAAAAGAGCTGTGTGTAGACTGGTTGCTGCCCAGCAAGTCATTGGTGCTCGAAGTTCTGGAAGCTCAGAGATGGGTAGACTACTTTTCAAATAACAATGGTCCCTACTACCCAAAGTTGGTAAAACAGTTTTATGAGTTCGTAAGCTTCGAGAAGTTAGAGAATGAGAACCGAGTATCTTCGTTTGTAAATGGTAAAGTGTTATCTTTTTCATCAGTAGAATGGTCTAATTGCTTAAAAGTTCCTCATGAAGGTGTGTATGGATATGTATCAAGAGAAATGCCACCTACCAGTGACATTTTTGATCATGAGACCACATTGAATGAACTGACTGGTGATGGAACTCCAAGGCAAGTGGTTGCTGTAGAAATGGATGGAGAGAACAGATTACTCTTCAAGTTTGTTCAACATGTGTTGATACCAAGGAGAGGAGACTTTTCTAATTTGAGATATCAGGATATCTATCTCCTACATCTTTTGAGACATGATGTCAAAGTCAATTTGTGCAGATTGGTGATGAATCAAATGGAAGATATGACAAGGCTGAAATCAAAGTCTAACACCCTATTCTTTGCTAAGCTGATTTATGTAATGATCAAAGTGAAAGGGATAGCTGAGTCTCAAGATTAGACAGTTGTAGTGAAGAGAAACTTTTGTATCACTAATACAATTTGCAAATATATGAAGATTAATTGGAATCCGTGGAGAGGAGAATGGGTCAATGATGACCAAAAGGAATATGATAAATTTAATCCTATAGATTTTCCTTCAAGGCCAAAGGATAAAAGAGATCCAGGTCTAGGACCTGATGAAGAGGAACCTGAGTACAGTGATGAGTCAGAAGAAGAAGAAGAAAAAGAAGATGAAGAAACTCCTATGGATGAGGGAGGAGATCCTAACTTGCCTCCAAGCCCTGTTGCTGAAATATTGTCTTTAGAAAATGAAGTGCTAGCAGAAGTGGAGACACCTGCTAATGAGGAAGACCAGTCGGTCTCTGAGCATGTAGAGAAAGGAAAGAATGTCTCTGAATTATCTAATTCTGCTGAATTGAGTCTGAGTCTAGTTATTGGAAGCTCAGTTGTACCTTCTATGGATGAAGAAAGAGAAAGAGGAGAAGATGTACCTATTCCAGAAATCATCCTACTGCTGCAGAGATGGAAGTTGTTGTGGAAGATTCTGATGAATAAAGACCAACAGAAAATGTAGTTGCTATATATTAGAATGCACCCATTGAGGGGGAGCATCACACCATGTTTGGAAATGTTACAGTGACTATCGAGTCTGAAGACTGGGTAGAAGGCCCATGTTTTATAGTCCTTGGTTTGGATTAT
Organism: Viscum album; assembly: GCA_963277665.1. NCBI lineage: Eukaryota > Viridiplantae > Streptophyta > Magnoliopsida > Santalales > Viscaceae > Viscum > Viscum album. Next base: position 181,937,430 of record OY728133.1, on the reverse strand, counting down.
CCTGATTCAGATAATGAAGTATCTTTGAATAGACCGAAGGTCAGCTATGACATCAATCCTAAGTTATTACCTGCTGATGTGGTCCGAGTACATGATTTAGATGTGCTGAAAGAAAATCTCAAAGTCAGTTTTGTAGAAGAAGTAAAGACATTGGAATCTTTTTTAGTATCCTTAATTCAATCAGTCAAGGCTGACTCTGTAGTTAGTTTAGCTTCTGAAAGAGTATCTACTATAGTCGCTCCTACTGATTTTGTTACAAAGTCTAACCTCGAATCCCTAAAGCATGAGATGAAGGAATCATTCAGTTCCTCTGTTGCTGAGATGAAGCACTGTTTTGGTGAAGAAATGAAGTTGTTAGAAATGTCTTTTCAGCTTTCTCTTGGTTGCAATCTGTCAACTTTTTTGGGTGAGCTAATGGAAGAAGTCAAGGAGTGCCACACTCAAACTTCTAGGCTAGAATAAGATCTTGAAGCTCTACAGAAATCTGTTGTTTCCTTAGACTCCTTCATGAGTTCAAAATCTCAAGCTGACAAGGATTTAGCCTATGTGAAGACTGATGTAAGTCAGCTGGTCTCGGTGTTTGAAGCTTTAAAAACATCTATGAAGGATCATGTCAAAGATCAGGACTCTCAAATGAAAAATCTGATTAGTGGGTTGACCACAAGCTTCAAAGAAACTGTATCCTTCTCTCTTGGTCCTCTAGTTCCAAAACCTGCAATTAATCTGAATCAATTTCATGCTCCGATGAAGGAGGAGCTTGGTTCTATTTCAACCAGTGGCTCTTTGGACTCATCAGATTTAAATCGAGTTGTGCTGTCTACCAGGGATTCAGCCAGAGAAATCATGAAAATCATCCAGGACTACATGAGATAGGCCTCTTCTTCTCAAGAAGCAATCAAGAACAAGGTGGATACTTATTTTGAAAAGGTTTATACCAAGCAACAACTGACCAACCATTTCAAACTTCTGCTTGAGAATCTAAAGTTACCTCTAGTGACTCAGGCTTTCAGAGAGCAGTTTAGTAAGCTCAGGGAGCTTACTCATGCTTTGGATAAATTCATTGAAAATAGAGATGATTTTGTGTCTGCAATGGAGAGAGGATGATGCATTATAATGGATTTCAGAAACCTGTTGCTACCCTTCATGCATGTGGATGCCAGACTGGTCATTGTACCTCCTTCTTTTCCTACCTCTGCCTCTACTGCGTCTCCAGTTCAGCTGACTCCTGCTCAAGACATAAGAAGTCTCACACCTATGATCAATCAAAGGACTTCCCAATACAGGCCCGACACTGTATTAGTTGCTCAGCCTCCTCTGATCATTTCTGGAATTCCAAAGTCCTCCCCAGTATCCTCCACACCTGAATTCTCTTCTGATCCCAAGGGAAAATCTCACATTAAAGATGTGGATTGATAAAGTGGGAAGGATGTTTGATAGGAATCATTTTGTTTTTTTTCGTTTCTCTATTATGTTTATGTAATTTTTGTCTGATCTAATACAAATGCCTTTCTTTCCACTATCTCATTTTATTAGTTTTCTATGTTTGCTTTCCCACCTTTTGATTATCACAAAGGGGGAGAAATATACAAGGAGAAATATAAAAGGAGCCATATAAAAGGAGAAATATAAAAGGGGAGAAATATGATCAAAGGAGGAGCCTTTGATACTATTTCTTACCTTTCCTTCTTTAGTAATAATTCTTTCAAACCTTATCTCTGATACTATTGTATTTAATTCTACCTATGAAAATTTTTGATCTATATATTTCTATTAATATTTCCTCTTTCCTCTGATACTGTTTTCATTGAGAAAATTGAACATTAATGTTATACTATCTAATACTATATTCTCACTATCTTAAAATGGCCATATCATAAGTTGTGATTATCAAAAAGGGGGAGATTGTTGACCTCACCTGTTTTGATAATCCCAATCTTGTATTCATATGTTTTGACAATCCCAATTATGTGTTCATATATTATGATATTCTCAATTACTGTTGATCTACACTTTAATTCTTTCAAATTGATGATCAAGTTAATAATAATGATAAAATAATTTCTGATTTATGTTAATCTCGATTATCCATGTTTATATAAGTTTTGCAATGATTCTAAGTGAATTAGATGTGTTTTGCATAAGACATTCAAGTGTATCACTGACCTGAACAGAGCTACCGATGCACAGAGCTACCGATAGCCAGAGCTACTGATGCACAGAGCTACCGATGCACAGAGCTACCGATATCCAGAGCTATTGATGCACAGAGCTACCGATGCATAGAGCTACCGACAGCCAAGAGCAACCGATGGAACTAAGATCATCGAGCTACCGATAAGAGCTACCGATAAGAGCTACCGATAAAAGCTACCGATAAGAGCCACCGATAAGAGTTTGAAGAGCTACCAATGTAAGATCCTAGACAGAGTCAACTGTACACGTCTACAAACAAACGGCTACCTATAATGAACTGCAGAGTCAAATCCTATATCTTCGACACTATTTGTTTATTACACTAACCGCTACATTTGTTACTTTTGATGCATTTAATGTTATTAAATAATTTATGTTTCCATTTCAGAAAACCGTACCAAGTACGATTGAAAAGCATATAATCATTCCTTCTTCTCAGTAAAGAAAAGAAGGCATAAAAGACATCGTGGATGTATCAGTGAAAGTAAGTGAGACAAGAGACTTGAGGAGATCGAGCACACAGAACACACTTGCGATCAAGCTCAAAAAATTCCAAGAACAACTGGAGAACTTGCACTCACAAGACTACTACTACCAGACTCCATAACATAGAGCATACATCGAGCAATCTATGCTAAAAAAGAACTACACAGAACACTTCATTTTCTGAGCCGATAACCAAGCTGAACCTGGAAGCACTGAAAGAAGAAACGATACTCTGTTTTTCAGCCAAATACAAGAGAAGGACTCAGAACCGCTTCTGATGAAATCCAAAGGAGTCCATAGCTACACTGAAATCACCAGAGCCATTCAAAACTCTATATCTTGCTCTATGTGATTTAGTATTTTCATTAAGAACAGTGTGTGTAGCCTGTTAATTATTACACACACACTGTCTCCTGAACCTTAACTGGAGGATTTGTAAATCCTCACTCACAATCTTTACATCCTTTATTTCCCACTGTGGATAGTGGTAGAGGTCGAGTGTGACCTGGAAAACTTTGAGCTGTTGTTTGTTATCCCACGTATAACTGTGGTAGAGGTCTCTTGACCTGAACAGTGTGATCACTGTTGTTAACCCAGATCCAGGGTGTGGATCACTTTATATAAATTTTGAGAGGACTAAGTCTCGGCTTGAGACTGAACCTCTTGGTTAACTCATGTGTTTTTAGTTACAACCTATATCCATACTATTTACATTTATTTCATATTCCGCTGCTATTACTTTGAAATATAATTTATCTTCAATGCTACTTTGATAGTTAAACTCGCAAGTGTTTATATTTATTATAAACCAGTAAGTTAGTTTCAAAAGTTAATTTAATCATAAGATTAAGTTAGCTGAGAATTAATCAATCTTTGAGAAACTAATTGAAACTTTATAATCGGTATAAATTCACTACAGTTTAATTTGTTTTGAAATTGGGGGAATTTAATAGAAATTGTTTTTAGCAGAAATTTTAATTGGAACTCAATTCACCCCCCCTCTTGAGTGTCCACTCCGACCAACACTCATAATTTGGTCATTGTTTTCCACTGGTTTCCCAAGAAGACTCATGATATTCACTATTTCATTAAACCTAAGAATAATTTCAGAAATAAGTTCATCAGGCTTCATTTTAAAATTATCATATTTAATAGTATATGTATTTAATATCATTTCTTTAACATTGGTTGTTCCCTCATGTGGAACAGCTAAAGTATCCCAAATTTCATATGTTGTTTAACAAGAAAATATTCTATTGAATTCTTCATCATCTACTGAACAATACATGGAATTCATTGCATTATAGTTGTTATTATATGTAGCTTTAGTCAACAGAGACCATGTGTCCCCAATAGTAGAAGGAAATACATGTTGTTATTCAATTGTGTCCCAGATTTCAGGTCTCATTCTCTCTAGATACATTTTCATTTTTAATTTCCACTAAGCATAGTTATTACCATTAAAGAAAGTTGGAATGTTAGTAGCAGCACCCTCAACCCTGTTATCCATTTTTAATTAGAATTTAAAGTACTGAAAATTTAGATATGATAGAAATTTTAAGATTGTTAAGATACAACTATAATCATAGTTATAGAAATTGACAGGTTTCACAACAATACAAGTAGTAGTTAAAATAGACTAAATAAGTCCTTTGATACCAAATGTTGGTTGGAGTGGAATATCAAGAGGGGGTGAATTGAGTTCCTACATAAAATTTCTTTTAAAAACATTATTATAAAGATCCACCAAAATTTTAAAATTTCCCAGTTAATTGAGGTAGTAGAGATATAGATTTCTAATTGGTCAACAAGTTTCTCAAAGGGTGATTAGTCCTCATTTGAATTAGTGTATAACAATTCTTTATCTTTTGATACAAGTTCAATGAATTAAACACATACACACAATTACCTAAACTAACTATGAAAGTGAATGGAAAATAGATTTAGGTTTTAGAAATAAGAAGTGGATAAAAGATAAAACAATGTAAAACAAAATATAGAACACAAAAATGTTAAAAAAGAGGTTCAGTCTCAAGTCGAGACTTAATCCTTTCCACTTGGTGATCACCTACCACCAAGCAGTTTATATAAACAATAAACTAGATACAAATCTTGTATCGATAATTACAATAGTTTTCAAAAACTATCCATGGTTCACACCCTCTACCACTATTATTCATGGTAGAGACAAAAAATATAGACCACACCTGGTCTCTTCTACAGTTATACGTGGGAACAAAATTTAAGTGAGGTATGATGTGAGGATATTCTGTAACCTCCAATTTAAGAAAATAAGATAGTGTGTGAAGTAGACAGAAACAATTCTCAGAAATGTAATAAAAGAACCACAATAGAAAAATTATGATGAGGTTGAGTTTAGAAGGCTCTATGTGTTTGCAGTTCAACTCTTGACTCCTTGAAGTAAATAATTTGAGGTCTGTGTCTTTCTATGGAAGTTGTCTCCAAAACTGAGTGTCGCAACTCGAGGTTCTAACTTTCAGGAATTGAGTGTTTTGATTCTTGAGTTGATTTAATTTTTATAAGATAGATAAGGAAGCCTCACGTTGTTTTCTCAAAATGATCTTCTTGAAGATCTTGGGGTTTGTAGTGAAAGTGCTCAAATTGTTCTTCCTTTTTCTTCAGTAGTTTCTTCAATCATGCATTTAACTTCAAGACTTATATTCAACAAGTTTCTCTATTCATCATTGTCTCATTCTTCCTTGGTCATATCTTTTATATTTCAGGTCTGGTAATAAGGGTAAGTAAATCACGTGAAATCTTTCTCGTACCTCATACTATCAAGATATGGTCTCATGATATGTCTATAATAATCATTAATGAAAGTCAGAAGCATTAAAGTTAGAAAATATAACCATTATAATAATATTTGGAATTTGATATAGTATGGAGTAGAAGAGTATGATAGACTTTTAACAGTAGCCTTCACAATGGTAGGCTTCAACAGTTAGTGCACATCAGTTAGCATCCATTGTTAACCTTTCCAATGGTAACCTTCCATTAAAAACTCTCCATCAGTAGCCTTCCATTGGTGTCTATCCATAGATAACCTTTAAACAATAAGCTTGCATCAGTAACCTTGCATCAGTAACCTTTTCATCAGTAACCTTTTCATTGGTAACCTTCGCATCGATGACATTTTCATTAGTGACCTTTTAATCGATAACCTTTTCATTGGTGGCCTTTGTATTTAGATAAATTTTGCACTGTAAGTTTAAACCAACAAGCAGTGAGATTAAAATTATATGAATATTACTTTGATATAAACATTATTTTAACATAATTGATTATCTTGTAAGAGAAACATAATTATCACATAAGGAAAAAATTATTTTTGATTATCAAAACATGATTTGGGATTATCAAAACAGGTTAGTCCACCACATTATTTCACGATTAAGGGATTAGATGATCCATTGAATGTTAGGGGAAGTTATCGCATAAATATCTCAATTGTAGCATGTTATTTATTAAGGGGATTTGGGTGATCATCCAGATCTATGTTTCTATACAAAACCTGATTCAGTTGAGAGATTATCATCATAAAGTTTTCAATTCCTTCTTGCATCAGGTTAGTCAACTCATTAGGCCTGTCATCAAATTCATTGTTTACACTATTCCTCCTATTTCTGGACATTGGATAGAATAAATGGAAAATTTAGGATGAGTATTTTTAAACTATTAAAAACATAAATGGTAAACCATTGACAGTAATGAGATAAATTATTAATTATATACATTTCCTTAGATTAAGAATTTATAGGTTTCAACCTAGGTTATCCATGATATATTTCCTAACACATACACTTATGGAAATATTTTTTTTTCTATATTAATGGTTTGTAATGAGATTATGAATTTTTCAAAGAATATCCATGATGATTTTCAAACTAGGTCTTCAGAAAGGCCCATTTTCATGTACAATTTCTTGGTTGAGTCTAGTTTAATGCAGAGTTTATAGGTTTCACCCCTATGTACATTAGTTCTATAGCCACATAAAATTGTAGTATCCAAACTTGGATGTATTTTCATGATAAACCAATTACTCTATAATTACCAAAATTTAATGATTTTTTATTATACCAAGTTAAATACCTAAGGATTTCTCTGGAGTTTTATAACTGTAATCCCAAAGTAACTAAAATTTTCCTTTGATACGAACTATGAAAACCCTCCTCTTTATTAAACATTAATTTATGATTTTTTAAAAAAGATTACAGTTAATAAAACCTAGATGAGTGATAATTATCATGTATTAATGAATTAGGTAAATTATATAACAACTTAAAATTTTAAATACAGTCTATTTATTAAAAACATCCTTAACATGCTCATAATAAAAACTGCATGGGATAACATGGAGACATAGATAAGAAAGTGGTGAGCTATAAAGCCTAATAAGAGAATAAAAAAGTTATAACATGAATAATGTAATTCATGTTATATAATAAGAATAATAATGATACATAAAAATAGGTGATAATCATAAACATGAACAATGAGACATTATATAATATGATAACATAACAGAAACATAGGGAAATATGGAAACAACATAAAACACTGCATCGTAAATAGAGGTCAAGGATATCTTCCAATACATCATGATGGAAAAAGTCCCTTTAAAGAATATAGTTTACTCCCTATCCCATAATGACGTCTCATAAGAATAAACATTACCCAATTCATTGGCGTGCTATATAATTTCAGAGGCCCCTGTCATATTCATATCATTCTCACACTTAAGTGTACCACAAATCATGAAACAAAGAATCATTTATCATTAAATTTTATTCCAATATCATATAGTTTGGAATAAAAAAATGTAATTTACCAATAAATAAATAACATTACTTAAAGTTGAACACCCTTGATATGGAATCGGTATGGGTATTCACTACATAATTTTTGGCATGGAAAATCATGGTGGAACTTCAGCAGCATAACAACATCACATAAAAATTCATAAAATGGGTTTATGATAAAGAAAGGGATATATCATAATTTGTAAATTAAATGAAAATTGAAAAGGACATGGAAAAACATATCCCAGTACTAGTAATTGGAAATAGAAGTCATAAGATAATAATGAATCATGGATAAAGTAGAGAAGGTGAGGATCCCTTGCCTTGGGAGTGTGACTTCAAATGCTTGGAATGGACTTATAGAGATCTTTAGGGAACCTCGAGAGGACTATAGAGATGGGATAAAAGAGTATAAATCTTCTATAATGATTTCAAGTAGTGATTAATGGGAGATTTTATGGGAATATATAGGAAACCAGTAGGGAATTCAGTATCATTTCTCAAACATAGGTTTTTGTCTTTATATAGTAATATAAAAAAACCATCTCATGGGTTTTCCTATATATTTTGAAAAATGGGAGTGGTTTTAAATATTTTATAATTCCAAGTGTTGTACTTAATAAGTTAATACACTTTTTTATGTGGAAGATAGTCATACTCTTAAAGAAATGTTTTTAAACCCTTGAAATATATTAATGATTTTCTAGGGTTCATAAATGATTTATAAAATAGTTCAAATAAATATAAAATTTCATTATTCTAAAAGAAAAACATATAATGTTTCATTTATACCCTTTATAGTATTTATTACATTACATTAGAGTCATTATGATTTCATAATACACAAAATATATTTATACCGTATTTAATGTTTTTCCATAAAACATGACTTTCTGTGAAAATTTTGAAAAAATTATCATTGGATATTTTTGACATTTTTATTCCAAAAAGAATATTAATTTAATCTAAATAATTTTATTAGTATGTGAATTTACACATTTAAATTATAAATTGACATTTGTTGAGAAATTATTGGTTTTCTGGCAATAACATTTTTTGAACCCTTATAAAAATTACATTGGACTTTAGAAAAATTATATAAGCATTTAATTTTAAAAAAAATTCTTAATAAAAATTTATTAAAATAATATTTTTTTCAAAAATTCATTAACTCATTAAAATAAATTCTATAATTTAATTTTAATATTACACAAAAAATATTATTTTTGTTTTATTTTCTATAAATAAAAATCATTTATAATGTAACTATAATTTGATGAGAATATATTTATTATTATATAAAAAATACAGTAAAAATTTGCATAGTATTATGGTATTTATATATATCAATTTTATACAATAGAAAATTAACTAATAGTAAGGAGCTAGACTGTGATACTTTCCTAGGGTGGTTTGACAAACATGGTCTGAGTCATGATCTGGATGAGCCTAGAATTATCTTGCAGAAAGATTCGATCATGCTTAAGTTTTTGGATCTCATCTTGGTATTGGTCAAGAGAAAATATAAGTGATTATATATCCCATGTAAACTATGATAAATGGTATTCATAGTGTATTATACTACTACTTGATTCTATCACATCTTTTATGCATTTCAATTGGACTTATTAAAACCATATATTTATACTATTCGTGTGATCATTATTCAATGGATATGTTATCAATGATAATTAATATTAATAATATTTTAAATAATATAGGATATAATAAAACCAAATAAGTTCATGTATATTCTATGACCATATAACTTAATAAGACATTAAATTAAATCATAAGTCAAATTTTATTTATTATTTTCTAGGATGTTAAACTCAATTTTTTAGTTTTCAGTTTAAAAAATCATTTTTAATTCAGAGAGTGTGTCCCTACCTAGAAAGAGAGTAAAAACAATTATATTGTCATTATTATTTATCAAAATGATTTATAAGTCATTTTTGATGTGTAGGAATCTGTATTACATCAACCTAACACATGATGTGATCGGTATGACTCAAAGTGTGTGTTTCCAGTTTAAATTGACATTATAGTAAAAAAGAAATGTGTCATACTCAAAATCCAGAAAACTCATTCTTATTGTTCTCATAAATTAGTACAATTATCTATAATTCCTTGTAAATGTTTAGAAATTAGTCTCATGTACAACCAACACATGATGTTATCGTTATGACTCAATACATGTGTTTCCAGTTTAAAATGATATTTTGGTAAAAAAACACAAGTATCATACTCAAAATCAAGGAAACACATTTGTATTGTTTTTATATATTACAAAATTGATTAATAAGTCATTTTTGATGTGTTGGAATCATAAATACCTCAATATGATTCAAGATGTTAATAAAATAAATAAAAGTTTTTATTTTTATTTAAAATTTGCATTAATTATAGTAAAAAAGAAAAGTGACATGATACAAACTGATAAAATGAATTTTTTTATTTTAATACTTTAGTAAAACAATAAATAATTAATTTTTGATGTGTATGAACTCAATCTAATATACGGTGTTCCCGATATGACTCCAGATGTGTCTTTTTATTTTAAATTGATATTAATTTTAGAAAAAAAAGACACGTGACATACTAAAAACATATAAAACACATATACATTATTTTTATACTTTAGGAAAATGATACATAGGTCATTTATTATGTGTATAAATCAGACTCACCTCAAACTGATTCATTGTTTTCCCAATATAACTCAATGATTATGGTATCAGTTTAAAATTTACATTTCAATTCAAAAAGTGTTTCACTCACTAAAAATTGAGAAAATGCATTCATGTTATCTTGGTAAATTTGGATAATTATTTATAAGTCATTTTTTATGTGTAAGAATCATTATCACATCAAACTTACTGACGATATGATCAGTATGACTCAAAGTGTATGTTTCAGGTTTAAAATGAAATTTGAGTAAAAAACACGTGAGAAACTCCAAAACAAGAAAATGAATTAAAATATTTTTGATCTTCATTAAAACATTAAAAATGTAATTTTTGATGTGTTGGAATCAGTATAACATCAAACTGATACATGATGTGATTGGTATTGCTCAAAGTATATGTTTCTATTTTAAAATTAAATTTTATTAAAAAACACAAGTGACATACACAAAACAGATAAAACATATTCAGATTATTTTGATACTTTAAAAAATTACACATATTTTATTTTTGATGTACATAATCAGATTAACCTCCATATAATGCTTGATGTTATTGGTAGGACTCAAAGTGTGTCTTTTTTATTTAAATTTGACCTTATTTTTTGTAAAAAATATGGGTGACATTTTCAAAACAAATAAAATGAAATATAATGATTTTGATACTTTAGTAAAATGATTCATATGTTATTTCTGATGTGTAGGAATCAACCTCACCTCAATCTGATACAAGGTGTTCTCTGTATGTCCCAGAGTGAGTCTTTTCATTTAAAATTGTCATTAATTTTAGTAAAGATGAAAAGTGACATACTAAAAATAGAGAAAACACATTTATATTATTTTTATAATTTTTAAAAATAATATATAAGTAATTTAAAATGTGTAGTAATCCGCTGAACCTAAATTTGATGCATATTGTCCTAAGTATAACTCAAAGTGTTGATTATAAGTTTTAAATTTACGCTTTACTTAAAAAAGTGTGCCACTCAATTAAAACCAAAAAAATGCATTCAGTTTGAAATGATAATCTAGTGAAATAAATCATAATCCATTTGGTACTTGTAGTAATTAGTCTTGTGTCAAAATGGTACACAATGTGACTAGTACGACATAAAGTGTGTGTTTCCAATTTAAAATGACATTTTAGTAAAAAGCACAAGTTACATAAAGAAAACTCAAAAAACATATTTGTATTGTTTTGATATTTTATTAAAAATATCCATAAGTCATATGTTACATATATAAATTAACCACATGTTAATCCAAAACCAAATGTAGTCGGTAGGACTCGAAGTGTGTGTTTTCAATATATAAGTGTCATTTTAGTTTAAAATACACATCATATCTCCAGACCAAAAAAAAAACAGATCACATTGTTTTCTTATCATTTTATCTTCAATTACATAATTAATTTACCTATCATGTTTATATTATAATTATTTAGTAAATTTTTATATAGGTAATTCTTTAAAATGAATAAGAAATGGTTTGAAATACAAGAATCAACTGCAACTCAATATGTTACCTGATGTTCTTGGTATGACTAGATGTTTAGTTTAAAACTAATGCATTCTGTTTAATTGATATTGCTATAGTATTAAAAATATAAGAATTTTTTATTATATAAGTTCATTCTTTTTCTAATGTTTGGGTGGTTTTTTTTGTAAAAATCACGAGAAGGGGTTGGGGGAAAAAGAAAATGGAACTTATATGTTTTTGAATTTTTTTGATAATTTTTACGTAATCATGTAATTGTACAAACCAATTTATGAAATTTCTATAAAATAGTGTTTTTTATTATACTTTTGTTGAAAATTTTATTTCATTTTTGTTCTGTATTTTCAACTTGGTTTTTACTCGTGTTTCTGTTTTTAAAGTGTGCTATAAATTTTTTATCACACAAGAGTATTCCCCTTTATCAGTGCTACTAGAGGTTCTAATAAAGGTATCCTTTATCACATTTATTAAAATCATTAATAAATGTATTCTTTATCACTTAAAAAGGTGCTTATAAAGGTTCCCTTTATCAGCTCTTTTAGAATCCCCGATAAAGGGCCCTTTATTGTCACTTTTTGGTGTAGATAAATAACCCCCTTTATCAGCACATTTATTAGTGATAATAATGGAAATATTTATCAATTCTAATTAATGGGATCCTTTATCAATGATAAAAACATCACTAATAAAGATTCCATTGATGAATATTTTTTATTGCATTGATAATGTTTGAATTTATCATTTCTTTTCTAGAACTTATAAAAGCCTAGGTCTTTTAATTATGCTCTGGTAGCGAGTTCTTTTTTCACTAATAATGACCAATTTTATCATTGTTAAAAGTTATTTTATAGTAGTGATATAATTAATATGATGAAATTACATATTGAATGATAAAAATATAAACTCTTACAACTCCAAAGATTCAATTTCTTCATGATTCCTCATATTATTCATAATATTCATCCATTAATCTACATGTCCTTCCAAATGATAAACAACCATAATATATATTTCATTCTCTGAGTACTGAAGAAGGGAAATTATTATTTTCGTTGATGTAGATCCATTTCTCAACAATTAGTGGAACAATGAACCCATTATTATAAGGTGGATTTTTTCCTTCTAAAGGACTCAAAAAAACATTATTCCCTCTTTTTCTTATTTAGAAGCTGAAAATTATTCATAGAATAAGAAAGTTTTAGAATCATTACAATGATATTTTCAATTCTAGCTCTTATAAAATTTAATTTATCGAGAGTACAATATTTTTATTATGTATAAAATTTAGTGTTTAAATTATTACTTCTAGATATATTCCTAGAAATAAATTAAACAATCATATTTTGAGTAACACTAATCATAGTGACAAACCATATAATGATGAAAATAGTTTATAGGATCTCTAAATAATGATGCCTTCTTCCCAGTCTATAAAACCTTAGGTTTAACCTAGGTTATCCACAATTATCATCCATTCAAATCCTTAATAATGATTAAAAAATTAAATATTAATTAACCCAAGAATATTCCTCATAAGTGTTTACCTAGGTGTATAGACCTAGGACCACTCATCATGTAACAATGATGACTCGAATAATACCCAATCTACTCATTTTATATTTGTTACCCCTAGGCACAGTTTTCCCACAAAATCATCTACTTTAATGTATTGAGACATGTATTTATTTTCTAGGAATACCACACATATTTCTTTACCATAAAATAGTATTTTATCCAATACATAGGCCTAACCTAAGGGTTTTGACTAAATATTTTTGACCATAGTTTCCAAAAATAACAAAACATTTCTTTGATACCAAATAAGGTGGATCAAATTTTTTCACATAAATATTACATATTATTATATGAATATTCAATAAATAACTTTGTGGTCCATGTTAGAATAGTATATGTTTAATGTTCTTGAGAACATGGATAGATAAACTAATCATACATAAAATTTCTACAAAATTTTCTAAAAACCAATAGAATATAATTCAATTCCTATAAAGCTACAAAAATTTAATAAATAAATTAAATTAGTGAAACTAAATAAAAAAGTATGGAACTTAGTATGTATGACTATTGAACCCACAAGGATGGTGTGTATGTTCTAAATTAATTAACATAATTTCAATTGCAATTGACTGAATTTTTATATAATGAAAGAAAGTGCATCAAAGACTAGTTTTGATATCAAGAGTGGATACATTATAGGTTCAATGATTTTGAGGTTTTTTCTCTAAGGATTCAACTATGTATGGGTTTATTCATATTTGGTGTCAGAAATGGGTCTGTAGAGATCTCTGGTCTAGATACCCTATAATAATCATGTTATTTTACCTTTGGAATGGTCATCTACTAAGTGCAATCATAGAACATGGCGACCCAAAATCCTATTTAAACACAACCAACATATATTGAATAATGTTCATACGCAAACCAGGGTAATAAATTGATTCCTTAAATAAATACTCATTATATAACATTAAATGGTCATGAATTTGAAAAAGATAATGAATTAGAATATATAAATAGTGTTTCTGTGATCCAAAAAATAATAGAAAAAGGAAATAATACCTATACGACACTTCTCTCTACAATCACATCACTAAAAAAACTACTCTCCCATTCTAGGTATGATGAGAATGAGAAACATGGATACAAGATAATGAATAGTAGTGAATAATGGCAATGAAACCAGGCATAATATTGGTGTGTGTGTCTCCAGCAGTCATTCGTCAACTCCCCTTAGTTCCAGACACCTCGTACGGTGCGATTGAGGCATAAATAAAAGGGGTTTTTCAAACCCTCAACATCTATAATCATTATTTTTCCGTTTCATAAAATGGTCATGATTTTCAAGTTTACAAGTTGTGTAATCCACGTAATCAGTGAATTTTCTTTATCTTTATTTGTCTCAAACATTCACATCTTGTAATTTTTACGTGACATGTTATTTCTTTTTATAGTGTGTAATGACTTCATGACTTGTCATGAGTCGTTGAAGATTCTCTAGAATCTCATATCATGTCATGAAAGACACAATGTGTAAATGGAAATTTTATAGTCCTTCACGTCCCTCTCTCTTCATGTGTTCTTCATTTTGGCATAAAAAATAAGGGTTACGCTGCGAGTGAAGCATGCGGCGTTAAGTGTCTTTAATTACATTTTTTCAACCCTTTTTACTCCTTTTCCAAATATATATTTTTCATCCAACATATCACAAATAAAATCAAATTTTCTAACATTTTTAATGAATAATCAATAAAATACATAAGTAAATATACTAAAACACCATATAATACTTGCATGAAATACGCATATCATAACCCAATAAGTTATTCACAACTAATTCCTTTCTTGTAAGTATAATTAACAAAATAATTCTTCATATCCTAGTGAAAATGAAAAATAATAAAGAGTGATCTAAGATGCTCAAAAAGTGTAACAATGGTAGATATCAATGATCATTTAACCATGAAATGAGAAAATGGGAATGATAACATGACCTTAACATTTTAAAACTCTAACCAACAATTCATAGATCATAATAACAAGTAATGACATAAATACTAGCAATTTATAAGATGTAAATCACAATGAAATCAAAGAACATGAACCAATATATAATGAAATTATAAAAATATCATTTCATAAAAGAGTTTTAGTAAGTGTGGCATAATCATAATCATATAAATTATATATCAAGGCTACCCAACAATACATTCATCACATGTTAGGCCAAGGATAACCACCCATGTACCTAACTTGGTCTTTGGATAACCTACCATGTAACCTCTTTTAGGATATGGATGGCCATCCTTGTACCATTTGAGTTCATAAAACATTAATCATTACCCAATTCATTGGATGGATATAATGAACTCACACATCACATAACCATAACCAATTTATATATATTCTATAAGAACATGAAAACATTTATCATTTCATCATAGCATGACGAGTGGAAAAAAATATGTTTCATCAATATTTCAACATCATAATCATAAATCATATAGAAAAATTTATAAAGATGATAACATAGGATTATATACCTAATGAATAATAAGTATCATCAAAATATTTCTTCATAATTAATAATTTCATTAAAAGATCACTAGAATATTTATTGAGGAAAATTCCTTTTTTCTAAAAATCTATTATTTAAAATAAAAAATACAAAAAAATAAGGGAAAATTTTTATTTTAAAATAAACCTGGAAAATTGAAATTAAATATTCAAAAGAAAGTATTATTCATGAATATGGAAGAATCTATTTGTGGGGTATATGTTAAAATAATTATTTCATTTACACATTTGGTAAAAAGTACTTATTTTAAAATATGACAGGAAGAATATTTTTAAGATATTTTATAGAAATTCCAAAATTGGTAATAATGTCTCTAAAATATCATAGGGAAATAGTAAACGCATTCTTGAAAACATTTTAATGAAAAAGTGAAATGGAAGAAAACATATTCTTGACTGAATAGAAAAAAAGTTATTTTTCCATAAAAGCATTATTTCAAACTTTTTAGTAATTAAAGAGTAGAAAATGAAAAATAATAATTTCATTTAAATAAATCAGTATAATATAAGAAGATAAAAAATAATTTTTTAGAGATATATCATATAATTTTATCATTGTAAATTTAATCATAAACGATCCCTGTAAAAATGAGATTGTAATGAGAAACTCTTACCTCAAGTTTGAATTTCATAGTAAATACTCTAAACTACTATATAATAAATTTAATTTATTTATAATTATATTAAGTAACTCTAGTAATTCTTAAAATACCATACATGGTTTAATTAAAATATCTTATCTTTTATGCATTAAAAAATCTCTATTTAAATCATTGTTCCATGTGATAACTGTTTCTTTTTTCAGGTATGTTTCATTTCAAATATTATGGTCCATTTAACCGATCCTGGTTAAATCATATAAATAATATTAATCATGATATAAATATAATATAGATTAATTATATACATTTTTAGAACCATCCAAAAAATATAGATAATATAATCAATTTACACTCTTCATAGAGACAATAGTCTATATGTACGCATTAACACCATTTCCATATTCTAAGGAAATTAAGGAAAGAAATATAAAAAATATTTTCTCATTAAAGAATCTTAAATATATAATAAATTTCATATGTATTTATTTAATCTATAATTATATCAATCAATGTTTTTCAGTCATGGAAAATGAATAAAATTCCTATGGTGTGGTTGTTGTCAATATGTATGCACAAATGATACGTGCATTTCCCATTTTATTGAAAATAGGTTGAAATGGTTGTTAAATCATCATAATTAAAACTTTATATTTTAATGATTTTATATTAATAATTTTAAGATGAATATAATAGGTTTATAGATGGTGGAATACGAAAAAAATGGAAAGACTTCAGTTAAGATTTAATCCTCTTCTTTGAGAGACCTCATTTTTATCACACCATATAAATTGAATTATTAGAATTAGGATAATTTCAGGGGATCTATGATCAATAGAAGTAGGATAATAAGGCTTTTTGGTAGGTATTGACTGATCTAGAAAGCTAAAAATTTGCGAATAAGGTTGTAGAGGATGTGCCCATTTATAAGTAAGGGAGAGGACACATATAGAATTACTTAAAATATTTAAATATAATTAATGTATTTCTCATCTATAATGATTAAAAATTTCCAATTATTCAATGGTAATATAATATATTATTGTAATATCTTCAACTAAAAAATAATTATACTAGTTTTTTTTGATTATTACCCTTATCCAATAGTTTAACCCCTAGTAAACCAATTTTAAACATAATTGTGGAAACAAATTTTTACTATTTTTAAAATTCACTAGAATAAAAGGTAAAAGTGGATTCATTAAAACATTTTAAAATTATAACTCTGAATATGGAATCCATTTTATTAAATTTAGTTACTATAATTGTCATAAATTCATTTTAAATTAATTATTAAAAACACAATGAAACATATTTTCATAAAAATGCAATAAAAAATTGAATTTAACTTCATTCCTTTCCTAGTAAAAAATTTAAAATGAAATTTAAAATATTTAATAAAATATATAGTCTAAAAATTTAATTAAAACCGTTATTAAGGTATGATTTATTTAATTACTGATTATAAAAACATATTCGGCACATATAAACAATTTTATGAAAAATATTTCGTTTACCTTTGAATGATTTTATATTCATTCCAGAATTTTAGATAACTAATGTATGAATATTTAATAATAAATTACAAATAAACATCAATAGAATAAATTTCAATATGGATCAATATAATTTTCGTAATATAATTACATATAACATATAGAAAAATACTCTTAAATATTGGGTCTTTTAATAATTAAATGATTTTATTAAAGATTTATTCTTTATTTCACTGTAATTATTCAATAAATTATAATTTATGAAAAAATTATATATATCTTTCAAAATTTGGTTAATCATATTCGTACCCTCTAATCAAGAGGCTTATTTATAAATGTATATTACCTTAATAAAACTATAAGACATGGGGTTGCATGTACAAATTTTTTTAATACATCAAATTTATTTCAAAGGAATACATATAACATGTGGGGGTGATAAAACCTAAGTTAGCATCAAATGAAGAATTATTTATTTTTTTAGATTGGTTTATGAATAAAATAAGTATAGAACCCAATAAAACCTATTGTGAACCAAACTTATTATAGCATACACATAAAGTGTCATAGGATGCCACGAAGGTGTCATAATTATAACATATCAAGAATGATTTTCATATGATTTATTACTATTTTCATTGTTTATCAAGAATTATGTTAGTTTTTTATGTTTTTAGTTAGTGGATGGAACTATAATGACTCATGCTAATAATTAATGTGTTGAGTAATCCAATGACTATCCTCAAGAGAAACAAAATGGGTTTCAATCTCAGATACAATATTGTGCATCTATGCTAACACAAATCTCTCAACATATGACTAATAATTCCAACCATGTTGAGATTATGAATGTACCAAGGAGGGAGAAGTACTCCATTAAGTGTTTTATGTGACAAATTCTACCCTCCTTATATGAGTATTCTAATCTACGTTTTTTTGAGCAATAGATCAATGCGATGGAAAGTATAGTTTTTTGTTATTCTGTGCTTACATGAGAATGTTGTCTTTGTATTCTATCTATCATAATGATATGTTTATCAATGAAATACTATTACTAATAATATTTGGAAATATGGAGAAATAAGCTTCATAAAAAGAGAGTATTTTAGAAATTAATTTATCAATAAACACTTTCACAAAAATATTTACACTAAGACATAAAGGTACTTTATAAATATGATATAGAAGGATGATATATCCATTTGTACCAAAGAATAAAAGTTTACAATACCTTAATGGTATTAATCAAGCTTTAATATAGTTTCTATGATCAAAATTAGTCAATTATTTAGTGGCCTAAAACTAAGTCTTTGAAATCCATTATCCATGTCATTATTTTTTAAATATGATGAAATTATTCAATGTGTTTTTAAGGTAAAAATATGGATTGTGAACTCTAATTATTCATCGATTTATAGTGAAAAGATGATCAAAATCTGAGTTTCCTATAAACATGATCAGTAAATCCCATGGAAAATATAAATTATAACCATTTATATGAAAACAATATGGGGAAAATAAAATAGGAAATTATTTTAAAGGAATAAGGAAATGATTTACGCATTGGAGGGATGAACAATAAACTAATAATTTTTATGAGGGATAAAAAGGTCAGAAAAAATGATATAGGATATGAACGATTCAACCAATAATGATTAATTTCTCAGATACAATGATATTGGGATTTTAGTGAATCAATGACCTAATATAATTTATAATGAGGATAAAGGCCTTAGTAAACCCTAAGAAAAAGTATAAAGGTAAGGTCTTTGCTATCACAGTTGAAGAGGAATGGGAGTAAAACTTAGTGAAAGATAAACTAACCATCCACTCTATAACTAAACAAATATTATTTGATTTAGGAACTAGTATATCTGAAGAATTTTCTCAAGGTATCACCAAACCACTTCAAGGATTAGATGTAGGTTTGGCATTAAAAAATCTTAATTGAATGAAGATCACATATCAAGTTTTAATCTCATATTTGATAGAATTTTATGAGAATTTACTTCCTAAAAAATGTTGTTATTATCCATAAAGTTCAATTTGATGTTATTATCATCATTTATAAGATTTCATTATATTGAGACTCTATCAATTTTCTAGAAGGGGAAATAACTTTTTATATCCTAAATGTTCATGTGATTTTTTATCCATTAAAATATGAATATGAACATCCAATGGAAACTACTTCCATTGTATAGGTGTTACAACCTATTAATGAGGGATATTTTTTCCTTAAATGGTTTGGGAGAAACTAAAAATTTAATATATTCTTATGGTTTTGAAATATACTAATATATTTCTTAAAGATATTACTAGTCTTCCCTTGAATCTAGAAGTTTAGTTTTCAATATTATTCATACTTATTTCTACACTTAATTCAATAACTCCCTATAAATTTACCCCAATTGAGTTTTATGAATTTAAGAAGCCATTATAATCTAGAAAATTGATTCAAACACCAATGTGGATCACCATGGGGGGTTCACATGTAAATTTTTTAAGAATAACTATGGCTAAATGTATATTCTCATTGATTAATAAGAACATAATAACATCACTACCTAGACTAAGTATCCATTACTCTATATTGATGACTTGTTTGATCAACTATGAGGAGATCCTCAAATAATTTACTTCATTATTGATATCATCAGTTGAAGGTTAACAAGGAAGATATACCGAATACATCATTACATATGAGGTATGGCCATAATTAATTAATAGTAAATCCATTTTTACTTACAAATTCATCCGCCAAAATCATGGATTTATTGAATGACGTCTCAAAATGATACTCTTATAAATTAAAATAGAAGGTAGGAGCATTAAAATCATTTGTTTATTGTGTTAAATACCCTAAGGATGGAAAATTTTTATTCCAAATTAACCAAGTGTGAATTTGGCCAACAAGGATTTTCATTCTTGGGTAATATAATTAGAAGAAAGGGTATATCGATGGACCATTCAAAGTCAGATGTTATTGAGAAATGAAAAAACAAACAAACATGGTAACAAGAAAATATATTCTTATTGTTTTGGATGAATACTATCAATTTTTTAGTTATTTTTAGGGATATGTAATCCAATAACCAATCTGAAATTAAAGGGATACACATTCTTGTGTAAAAATGAATGTAATGAAAAATTATTAGGATTTGAAAAGAATGTTAGTTAGTTCACCTGTACTCATAATACCTATATTGGATATGCGATTGTGATATATATTGATTCATTGAATAAGGAACTATGATATTTTCTTTTTAAAGAATTATATTATGATATATTTTTCCATACAAAAATTAAAAAATTACTACTCAAATATACTCAACCCATTATTTGGTGTTGTTGGTGGTAATTTTCTCATTGAAAATATGGAGGCATTACTTTTATTGTGAAAGGTGTAACATATATGAAGATAATAAAATTCTGAATTATATATTCACATATAATGAATTGAATATGTTCCCAAGAATATTTTTTGGATTTGATTAATGATTATGAATTATCAATAAACTAACAACTTAGGAAGGAAATCAAGGTTGTTGATGCTCGGTGTAAGAAACACCATGGTAGTTTGTACATGATGATGATTTAAATAGGACACACACACACACACACACACACACACATATATATATATATAATATGGATATTTATATTATGAGGAAAGTTCAAAGATCATATTTTCAAAAATCATCACTCAACCATCCATTTATGTGACCATTAAAGATGTGTAAAAGGATGATGTGGAGCTGTAGAAGAATGTGAGAAATATTCCATAGTTAAAACATGATTACGATAGGAAGGTAATATTTTAGAACTAGGTATGTGTTTCATATGTATATTTTACCTACAATTTATGTTTGAGTGACATATGTATAATGGTATTTTACAACCATTACCCATAAAAAATAGAAAATGGTAAAAATTTACCAAATATTTTGACATAAAATTCCCAATAACATCTAAATGGTGAACTAATGTTTGGGTTGTAGTTGACTATCTTATGAAATCAAAACATATTATTATTATTAGAGAAAATTTTAATCATGTTCATATTTATAGGATATATATATATCAAGTAAGTTGTAAGATTGTATGGATGAAGTTCTAGTGAAGTCTTTAGTAGGGATTGAATATAGAGTTTCACTCATATACTATATATCATCATCATAAATATGTTTAGTATGATAGGAACATTAAAATACTATTGGATATGTTGAGATCTTGTTATATGTATTTCAATGGAGGATGATATCAATACATTCTACCGATGAAATTTCTTTATAAGAGTAGCTTTCACCTAAGAACTAAGTGGATCCTTTTGATGAACTTTTGGTAAGGAATTGTAATACTCACACTTTTTAGGGTAAATTTAGAGGAAAAATAAATTGTGATTTGATATATTTGAGTAAATTATAGAGAAGGTTATATCCATTCAAAAACACATCTAGGAATCATGGAGTTAATAAAAATATATTTTGACAATCAGCTGTCAAAACTCGAGTTTGAAGTTGGTAATAAGGTATTCCTATGGATATATCCATAGAAAAAAGTTTTGATATTTAGAAATAATTCAATGTTTATCCCTCTATATATCGATACCTTTATGATTATTAATCATATAAGGATTTATTTTATTCTTTTGGGACATCGACACAATCTCTCTTAAGTTCACAATGTATTCCATGTATCTCTTTTAATGAAGTATATACCTGATCCTTCATATGTACTCAGCACAAAGGTCATACTATTCAATCATGACCACTATTATGAAGAATAATAGGTTGATATTTTAGATTTAATATAGAAACTATGGTGTAATAAAACCACTCACCAAGTAAAAGTTTTGTGGTAAAACTATATATTTGAAGAAGCTGCGTGGAATCCGGAGGTTATGATGAGGCACAAGTGTCCTTAATTGTTCTTGTTATAGTGATGTTATTTTGTGGGATAATTTCTAATAATATAGTGGAATGTAAAAACCATATATTTTATAATATAGTTCTCTTTATATAATTCTATTCTTTTGTATCTTTCTTAACACACAACACTAAGTTCAATCAAACCCTGATATACTATTAAAATATTATTATTAAATTCGTTAGTTATCACCAATATATTGAATTAGAAGAAATAAGTAGAGAAATTTTTTTAATCAAATATTATTTTCATATATATATAAATAATTAATTTTATCAACAAGGTTGAGATTAAAATAAAATCATTTGAATGTAAAAAAAGAGATGATTTTTTGAAAACCTTTTTTATACATAAAAATTATTTTTTATAATAATAAATTCAATACTTAACTATTTATTCATTTTTAATACAATTTATAGAATATATATTCAATAAATTGTCTGAAAATTCATCAAATAGTTTTTATAAAGCAAGGAATGAAACAAAACTCAATTTTATGCTTAAAATGCATTAATAATGATTTTAGTTACATTTTTCCTGATTGTTTTAAAATTAATTTCTTCTATTTATTTAAATTAAATTTGATAAAATGGTTTTCATATTTTTAATCATAATAAACTAATTTTTTAAATAGTTCAATTTCATTTTTGGTCATAATGAGTAATAAATATAGTAAAAAACGTTACCAGGTTTAGGGTTAAAACATATTTTCTAATGGTTAAACTGAGAGATAAGCGTAAAAATCCATTAAAAAATGTATAAATATTATGGGATGTATATATTTAAACCTTATATTATTATAATATTTATTAATTTTGAATTCAATTCTAATTTCACAAGGCAATGACTTTATATTATTTAAATAAATTAAGTAATTTCTCGTGTGTCCCTCCCCTAGAATATAAAATGGAACCTCTTATCCTCTTTCATTCACAAAAATTTATAAATATAGATTATAAAAGAACAACCTAAACACAATACTATACTCCTTACCTTAGTTTGCGTGATTATGTTCTTACCATATGTACATTTAATGAAGGCTCAAGTGGTAATTCAAAGGGTGTCCCTCAAAGAAGATGTAATCATCTTACCTGATTATTTAAAAGTATATTTATCATAATAAGACATATAATTTGGTTTTATTCATAGTAACATAATGAATATATTATCATAAATCTAATGAGGCATTATAATCATTATGGGACAACTATTTTTTATATCTTCTCTCATCCAATAGGAAATGAAAGAATTGCTTATGCATACGTATAGACTACCTTCTCCATGAAGAAATGTATTTAATTTTCCCATACCAAAATTCATGGTTCATTATAATGATGGATGTATGTTTTAAATATGATGCTTATTAAATAATTATGATTTCTTAATTATACTATCATATAAACCTTCGTACTTCAAATCTGTTGGAAAACGATGACGCTGCTTATGCGTATGTGTGAACTACCACTACCATGAAGATATAAGATTTATCTTTAATTTCCTATATACATGGATGATAATACATATAGATTTAATTAATATATATTATATTTATGATATAATAAATATTCTAAAAAGTTTAATTATTAGTTATTATTCTCTATTCCCTTCCACCGAAAATTGGAAGCATAACCCATGCTTATATACATATTTCCCTCTTCACGAAGTGGTGTAATTTATTATTCACTTCTACTTTTAGTATGTGATTAAAAAATTGTATAAAATGAATAAATATTATATTTATGAAATGGGTGATTTTGTTGAGATTATAATTTAAAGAATAATGTGTAATAACTTGAACCGTCAAACTGAACATGGAAAACATAATTGTTTTCACCCAATTGATGATTTTGATAAACCAATTTTTTGTATAAAGGGTAATTAGAAATTATAATGGAATGATATATAGTAATATATAGTAATATATTTCTATAATATATTTATAATAAATATATATTTATTGTATATTATTTTTTAATCCATATGATGTACGATGAGACATGGTTTAAGTGATTTATGATATAATCTAATTTATTTTCATGATTTTATATGTTAAATTTACATTGAGAGAAATTATTTGATACTTAAACACTAAACCACATCTATTTTTTATCTTATAGTGAATTATGGGGTAGTCATGTTTAACTTTCTTTCTCCTCTCCTTGATATATAAAAATATTAATACAATGTTTTAAAGTGATGTCGACTTTATTTTCTATTTGGTCGATGAACATTTTTTTCCACATCCATGTTCCTTAAAATATTTTAGAGAATGTTATTTTCATTGATCAAATGATTATTTAAAACAACATTAAACCAAATTTTAATTTAATTTCAAATTTTGAGAGGAATGTTCTTTTAATTTTATGAATGACATAATTTTGGAAAGTGAATGGAATATTTGTTTTAACATTTACCATATAAAAATATTTCCCAACCATCATAAATATTAATTGAAGATTACAATAAAATATTACATTTCTATTTTAAAATAAATAAATTTCCTCAATATTATATAGTGTTTTTATCTTAATGATACCTAATTAAAATGATATTTTACATTTTTTACAAATAAATGTTCAATAATACTTTTAACTAAATTTCTCCTCCATTTCAATATCCATTGATTTTTCTAATGATTAACTAGGGATATGATCTATTAATAAAATAAATGTTATTTATATGGATGGATTATGATTATATGATTATGAATATATGATTATGAAATTTATATAAAATCCATTTCTTTTCCATGTGTTATGTTATGATGAAATGATAAATATTTTATAATCTTACGGTATACATATATATGTATTTCATTATATGATAGGAGGGTTTATTAAATCACTAAAATGAATTGGGTAATGTGATATAGATATCTCATGAGATGATGATTAAATCATGGTTGTGATTTTGAATATATATATTCACATTTTGATGTGTGAGTATGATTACTTCTAGTTATTCCCATAATATTATGCATGGACATGATTGAAAATAGCTATTCTCACAATGTTTTGATTTCCCATTCTTATGATGAAAAATGACTATGTTATAAATCTTGAATGATGATTTCTATTTTAACACCCTTATTAAAAATTAATTTGGATATGAACTTATTTTTATATTTATGATCTTTGATTTTTTTTGTTTCCAATATTTTACAACTAGAACATGAAATTGATTATGTTATCATACCATTATGTTCGTCTTATGGTCACATAAGATTTCCATCTACCTTGTTTATCCTTAATAAAAATATAATATCACCCTTACTTATGTTTTCTCCTAGGTTTTAATGAAATATTCTAAGTATGATATACCGATAAGGGTACTAATATGAAGAACTTTTTGTGGGATTTTGAAGATATTATAATAAATAAGTTGAATATGTATCTAGTCCCAAACTAAAATAAACCATTAAGGTACTCAAGAACATATAATTTTGATATATATATATATATAATATTAATCTAAAATGATGTAATATTTATGTATGTTATGACAAGTGTGCCTCATGTTTTACCACCACATCAATCCCTGAGATTGTAAAATCCAAAGTAGGTCTAGTACATGATAGTGGTAGGAAAAATTAAACTCTAGCATGTAAGGATAAGGTCATTTATATCATTTAATCCTATCTATCTGAAAACCAGTCTCTTCCTGACTACAAGAAACTTTTAAAGAGAGGACTCCATAGATTATTCCATTAAGAGACTCATTTTATTCTTTGGGACACACCTGAAAAAGACTTTAAGGAGCTCTATAAGGATTAAACTTTGTAAATGCCTTCTTAGGGAGAACCAATAAGTAATGGAAAAACCTCACAGGGTTCATAAACCAAAATGGTCAATCAAAATGGAGATTATTGAGGACTGATGAATTTTTTCACTTGAAAAATAATAAAAATATCACCAATTATATTGTACTTTTGATGAAAAAATGATTCATATATATTGTTAAACATATTTTAAATTAATCAGATTTGTGGATACAAATTACATAGAGCATGACACTGGAATAGATGGACATGATGAGGAGGTCACTGTATGGAATATGGTTCATAAAAAACAATGGATAGAAGGTGTTTATACTTGGTACCAGTGGCATGATCAAAATTAATGAGTTCCTACAAACACCCAACCCCCACCACTTTAGTGACATTTATAACAAGAAAATAATAATATCACAACCACATCCCACCACCTACCAAAGTAATTTAGCCTCCTACAATTGAAGAAATCTTTTTCTTATATGAATAGAGTTGGAGGAATTTATGTGACATAATAATGAATTACATAGGAGAATTTTTTTCGAAGTATAACTTCAATATGGAAACTAACATTTATCCTTCAATGCATCTTCCCTAACATAAAAAATCTCCCCTACCTGTAATGAAAAAATAAAATCCACCAATAAGATTACTGCTTATTAAACCTATGTATCTAAATTTGGTGGTTGAAAAATACTAGAGGTTCACTCTACCATATAGATAGTCATAGCTATATTAGGTGAGATTATATATGTTGAGTCATACTAGATAACAAACATAGAAGTGAGAGAGGAAACCATATCTATATCAATATACTTTCTATACTGGAGTGTCTACACTATTACATCCCTAGTATAATTTCTCAATTTTTTTGTGTCTTTGGATAAATGAATAAGATCCAAGAAAGTATGATGTAAAATAGTGTATTTGGATAGGAAACCAGATACTAGATTTATTGAAACAACAAATCATATTCACAAGTTTGGGATCCTATCCTTCCTGATTTCTAAAGGAAGTTATTACCTCATAAAATAGTTGAAAAATTTTTTTATCAAGGGGGAAACATGATGTGATCAGTTGAAAAAATAAGTAACCAGGATTACATAATTCATGTAGACTTTAGAAGGGACAAATTTTTTTTGGTATTATAAATTATTGTCTGGATGAATTATAGAATGAAAATGAATCCATCACAAGTTTATCTATTAATTCATATCCATGATATGAACTGTGTTGATCCATGATATCTCTAATTTTCTATAGTATGAGAATGAGAGGGTTTCATATTTCAATTCTAGATGTAAGGGAAAACTTAATACCATAATGTGAAACTACCATAAGACTAGTTGCTGGATATATATACATAACATCTCATATAAATTAAATAAACTTTGACCCCACTAAAACAGATTGTTTGATTTTGATGATTTTTAGAAGTTTCAAAATGTTTAGAGTATTCTACCTAATGATCACTGAAAAAATCTTGGTCAATGTTAAAATATAAACAAAATAGAATTTGTATTGTATAAATAGTAATGATAATACATAAACATGCTCTATAACCTTCATTTACACCTAAACCCATGAAGTATCACATGGTTCTTCCCCTTAAAAGGTATAAACATTATTAGGGTATATGGAATGAGCAATGAAATAATAAGAAATGTATACTTTAAGAAAACAATATTAATGAAAATTATTCTTTATAAAAAGAGGAATTCTTGGGTTTTCTATTTATTCCATGGAAATCATTATTCTCAAGTTTCATAAGGTTCAAAAACCGAATAAAACCAGTATCAACTATTTCCATTACTATTTCCCATAAAATTTGAAGCTGGGGTACAATATCTAAAAGTGTTTTCTTTTGAGACATCCCCTAGAAGATGGCTGAATCTGGATAGGTGAAATTGGGAAAACCATCATCGTAGGTGATTTGTGTCTCTACCATCCCACCCTAAAATAGAGGAGAATAGTATAATTTTAGTGTAAGGTAACACATATGTTTTATGATAGATGATTGGAAAATCAATCAACCAAGAACTATCCATCCTCATAGAACAATTAAATCCACCAGTTATGACCCCATTTTCACATATGATGACTTAACAAACTTGTTTGTCATTAGATTATCCTAAAATGTGGTCTTATAAGAGTTGGGGTAACTGATTCAAAAAAACAAGGTATGGGAGGAGGAAACCATGCTATTTTCCAAGATAGTCCAAACCCTTCAATATTCCATACCTACATCATTAAGAAGATATGAACCATGCCATAAAAAATTCAATGGAAACCACCTCACTGAACGAGATCCTCATCTGATGAATTATCACAATATAATTTAATCAATTTTATCCACTTGAAAAATACCTTCTTTGATAAAGAAGATGAATGAGAATCTGAGTTCAATCCCTATAATCAAGTAACACGAGGAGAGGTTATAGAAGCTAAGGAGGACGATGATGACAATGTCAATATGGATCTTGGAATTTTGTAAACACCTACAATAATTCACAAAATATGTAGAGACCGAGAGGCATGTGCTTTAGATGGATCAATAGAACACCAATACACTATTGGATCATCTACGTCCCATTCAAATGAAATCATACTAAAAGACTGACTAAAAAAGACACATTTTTCTATAATGAATTATAAATAATGAATGAAAATAAAATCTAACTCAAAAGTCATTAAATATTCCCAAAA
This sequence comes from Viscum album, assembly GCA_963277665.1. Taxonomy (NCBI): domain Eukaryota; kingdom Viridiplantae; phylum Streptophyta; class Magnoliopsida; order Santalales; family Viscaceae; genus Viscum; species Viscum album. The sequence goes on along the minus strand of OY728133.1, from coordinate 181,908,151 downwards.
TTCTAGTTAGAGGAAGGAGTCTCCAACTCAACCAGAATTGGATTCTAAACCTCATACTAGAGAGATACCTAATTATGGGAAACAAATACCCTTAATCCCAAAATATGAAATCCTAAAAATGATTACCATCATTATAGCTAAGATGTAAATATGAAATTACCTACTTATTTCAAAGGAAATGTTAGAATCAATCATTAATACCCTTTTAATCCCTAATAAATTCAAGGTTGAGGTTTTTACTACTAATGTATATAATGTAGAGACTAAACCATCAGTGTTCAATATTGTTATCTCATTCATATAAGAATACTCGAAAGTCAGTATATGGGGACATATCATTTCTATGTATATATACGGAAAACCTGATGAAATCGATGTTTATTGGGATCTATTTGATAGTGGATCTAGAACCAATTTCATATTTGTCCAAACCATCTATCTTTTTGGTCACAGTGAAGATCAATTGTCTTCCTCCACTCTAAAAATAAACATGTATGAAAAGAGTGGGAAAAGAAATCCCATCAAAATTACACTCAAATCCCAATTTAAATAACTTCTCTTTGTATCTAATATCATGGTTTTCCACTATAACATTGCATTCAATGCCCTACTAAAATGGTCTTATCACCAAATAGACTCAATAGTTCCTTTATCAAGCCACTATTGCCTCATATACTCTATCAATGGAAAATTTATAGTGTTATATGGTAAAAATAACCCTTTTGAGTCTTGGTAATCAAAATACATAGATGAAAAATTCCACCAAAGGGAAATAATACCTCAGTGAAAGATGGTTCCATCCAGATCACTACACCAAAAAGTATGGAAACGGTTCTTGTTAACCCATTAAATGAACTCAGTGGAGAATATGTGTTCCCCATAAATGAAATCAAGGTTATCAATTTAGATTTGTAAAGTCATCAGGTCAAGAAAATCCCATATGAAAGGTCAAATAAAAAAATTAACTTCCTATATATTAATTTTATCTACATGTACGCACTGAGTGGCCTCCATAAAAAAAATGAGGAAAATTCACATTTTATATAGATAAATCATGATCATGAGTGCCTTTACAAGAAGTATAGTCTATGAAATATGAAAAGCAAGTAGTCATGTGTAATGAACCGGGCCCCTATGTCCCAGAGCTGGTTCCTTTTTTAAAGTTGCATAGATATAATGAATCACATCCCAAAGGGCCATATATTTTAGTAGTCTAGGTAAAGAAGTTACACATTTGAAATTGAAATTACATTTTAAACATAAAATAAAAAATAATTTTACTTGATAACACCATTATCCCCATTATCATAACCCTACATATGAATCATAATAAGATGCTATGAAACCTTGGAAAAAATAAAATATAAGAATAGGGTGAGCACAAATTCATAGTAAGTGCTTAGTACAACAGAACTTAATTTCAATTAATAATAATAATCAACATAGAAAGGTAAATAACTGAGCACACACATGATCTTTAATAAGTAAAATGAGAATTAAATGAATCCATATATTTGTTTAATATTGAAAATCCTCTAGATAATGAAAACTGAAAATTGAATGGAGTAAATGCTTAATTATTGTACATCATGTATCTGGGACACAAACCACCACTATCAAGGCCTTTCACAAGATAGTTTAATCATAATAGATAAAAACCATTTAATTTTTCCACATTACTCATCTCATGATACTACATATGCATTAAGTGTATTTTACATATACAGTAACCACCCATTTTTATATGTCTATAGCATTCATTATATATTGAATAATTGATTAAGAAAAGGATTTTTAAATCATAGTTCCCTACACAACTTTGAATCATTTTAATCATAATTACCTTGGAGGAATAATATATAAAAAATGTTAAACAACATAAAAATGATATGATATGTAAAATAGATTTTATATACACCACATAAAAGATGGTGGGTGTATAACATCGAAATATGCCCAGATAAAAGGATATTGAGATGAAGTCCCTTAAAAAGACAATTTTTTAATGAAATTGATAGATTATGTATATTCACTATAAATACAGATAAAACAAGATGAAATAAAACATTATATAATAAAAAATCAATTCCCACATAACTATATCATGATATAATCCTAGAAATAAATGTTTATTCTAATGAATTGAAATTGAGATAAGAAATATCTTACCACTTGTAATCAATCAAACCGTATTCCCCCTAAAAGTAATAATAATCAAAGGAAACATTTAATACCATGAAAATATAGAGATTAATGATTTTATATATCAAAGGGAATTATACAATCCACATACATGAAATAAATTGAGAATAAGGCATTCTTCTCAAAGAAGTATATGTGAGATGATAAAATTCTTACCTCACACATCCCTTCTATGTAGAGTTCATTAACATCATGAATGATGTTTTAAATAATGTTATTAACTCCTTAAATAAATATATTGAAATTTATAATACGTTATTATATGATTTTATAACATCTTATATCCCATTAGTTAAGAAAAATTCATTATTTTCATGGTTTTAGGTGCATTCATCTCATGGATTCAGGATCAGTTCATTTGTGAAAAATTATGGACGTTATTTTGAAATGGGATTATTATTCCAAAAGTAGAATGAAATCATATTAATTTTTTGATAAATGTTTTAATTTTCCCATATATCATTTTTATTTCTTTAATGAGGATAAATCATTTGACAAAATGTTAATGATGTTTGATTAGTTAACTTTTGAAGTTTTTTTTCGAACAACACGGACTAGATTCATTTTATTTACTTTTATGAGTATATATTAGATATAGAACATAAAACATGATATAATATTTTTATTCAAATAATATTTAATGATAATAATGTTTTTATGATTAGTAATTGAGATGGTAATGGATAAAAAAACATTATTCGTGAAGGTGATTAACTGAAATTACTTGGAAAATAGTTTTGTTTATTTAAATATGGAGAGGTAATAAAAGGGATGGATATAAGATATTAAACTATCAACAAAATATTTAATTATGGAATTATTATTCTTTTATGGATGAATTAGATGAGGAGAATGTAGAATAATAAATGAAAACAAGATATGTGATTTGAGAAAATTAACTCTTGAATATCGCCTCCTTGGTAGACCCCTTGAGGACCCTGATTTGGTTATTGGGTGAGACCAAAATCACCTGGACATGGATAAAATAAGAAGGAGTGGTTTTGTAATATATTTTTGGTGATTCAAGTCATGTGTTCCGAAATGGGGAGTTGAGGGATGATATTTATACTTAAGGAGAGGTGGGTTTAAGTGAATAAAATAAAGATTATTTTATATTTAATGCCAACCACATTGAGGTGGAATTAATTTACAAGACTTTGTATTAAAATAAATATATTTATAGGTGTGTTATGGTTGAAAAATATTTCAAAAAAACATTAAATTTTTTATTATTTAGGTATTTTAATCCATATCCATTTAAAATTAACAAATTTCATTTTTTTATACCATAGTAAATAATTTTTTTACCATGATAAATTTTTTCATGAATAAAAATGAAATTGAATTTACAGAATAATTTTTAAATTATTACTATAAACATGAAATCCATTTTACCTAATTAAATTCACATAATTTTGAAAATTATATTTAAAATTAATCTCGTAGACATAATGAAAAAATTGGTTTTGAAAGTAAAAATATAAAAATATAAAAATGTTTTTATATCCAATTTCAATATGAAATCGATTTCATTAAACTAATTTTTTTATTTATTTATAATAGAAATAATTATACTTTAAAACCAATTGAAAATATAATTAAAATCAACTATTATTTATAAAAAAATTAGTTTTCAATTAAAAAACAACATTTTTCACGTTTTATCAAAAAATAAAACTTATCTGAAAAATACCAAAATCTACCCAAAATTAATTTTAAAATAAAAATTTTAAAAATGAATTTTAGTTTTTCATAAAAAACTTATAAAATTTTCAAAATTTATACTTAAAATTGGTGTGTCATCAAAAGGTGGAAAACAGTGACTTTAGTAATATATAACTTTTATGCTTAAAATTTGATTTATTTTTATCTAAATCCTAAAAAATGGGTTGGATGATTTTAATAAAAAAAAAATAATATAAAACATATAAATTTCATTATGTTATTTCAATAATAGTGATTAATTTAATTTATTAAGATAAATTACCATTGTGAGCAAGACAACAATTTTTTTATAAAAACACATCCTTTATGCTAAACTGGTTCTCATTTTTATTTATAATTAATTAGTTGCCAAAAAATTAATTTTATAAACATGTGTAAACTATATTTTAATAATATAGTTAATCTCATTCATTCCAGCCATTAAAACGGCTTGGTGATAACTACTATAATTAAATAATAATATTTAATCATTTTTTATGCATTGTGTTCTATGTAACATAAGCTATCAAAAAAATTGAATTTATTTAATAAGAGACATACCATAAAATATTATGGAGATAAATTCTACATTCCTTTAATAAATTTCCTCTTCTCAATTTTCAATTTCACTTCAATAATCAAAGGATGATACTTGAAAATTCTTTTTTGGTAATCCCATATCGTAAATTGGGTTAACAAAACATCCCCTTATTATGAGAGAAAAAGAAATGCAAAGGTCATCACAAAATTAGTCCTTAAAATATAATAATATTAGTTAAAAGTGAAAGCATGTTCATAGAAAATAAATCTCTATCATGTTTTGATGGTTAATGATAGAGGAAATAGTTATTAGACAGATAATGACCCCAAAACCATAGACCAAATATGTATAAAAAAGGACATTGATATCATCAAAAATTTTAGTGATAGGATAAATATTATTTAAAAATAATTTTATAAGATATAATTACTTTATTTCATCTCATAAGTAAAATATCACTATTTTTGTGTGCTTTGGTCTATCTCCACTTCATTTCTTAAACAATGATACAAATATTCAAAATGACTTTATATTCCTAATGCACTTTATCAAAATATCCATAATTCATTACACTGGACTTTAAATTTTTATCTAATTCAAATTTTTTATCACATTTTCTCCAATATGATAAATCAAAATTTTACTTCAAACAGTAATATCAAAAGTTCAACTTAATCCATTCTAAAAGTAGTTAATATTAAGACTCAACCAAAATTAATCTTCCCAAATTCATTGTCCAAAAAATTAGAGGGAAGTTTTCATGATTTCAAAAATCAATAATAGATCCCCCAATCAATATAATTTAACTATTATTGTCACATAAAAAACATATTAATACCCAGTTCACCTTAAAACATTAATGAAAACAAAATTTCTTCTAAAAAATAAGATCTGAGGTTTTTGAATATATTCCATAAATCAAAACATGTAGTAAAACTAGAATAAACCATAAAATTAATAAACACTATAATAGTAAACAATACTATCCCATAAACATATATTTATTTCAACATTAAGAACACATTAAGTTTATCTTAGTTTAATCATGTTTTTTATAAAATGTATACTTTCCACAAACTGACATCTCTTAGTTACTAGTACTAATAAACACACACTTTGAAATCATTGGTGAAAAGGTACTTATAACCATAATATCATTGATAAAATATATTTAAAATATTATTATTGAATACAAAAATAATAACATTAATCATACTTCATTTTATATGGTAATTTCATAAGATTGACCATGATCCCAAAGCTTCTCCTAAGGTATATTCCCTTGATAATTGGAGATTTTTTTTGTTACCCATTTCACTACAGTTGAAACACTAAATATATGTATTTTATTTACTAAATTTCCATTATTTTTCCTAGTTACACTTTTCTATACACTTATATCAAAATTTAAAATGTTTCAATCATTTCCTAGGGTGATTCATTCTATAATTATCACTTGATGGAAAGTAATCCTTTCACTTCTTTTCGTTACTCATATTTTTCCTAGTTTTCCTCTATTTCTCATCCTTCCCTCCAAAGATATAATACTAGGTAATTTTTTTTCCATTTTTAGCACATGATAATATTTACTCATAAAATTAAAACATTTGGGACACTAGTTCCCTTCTAAAGATTGAATCTATCCCATAAAAATGTGACCATTCTTACTATTTGGATAATATGAATTGTTTAGGTTCAAATTATTTCTATTAGGAACCATTTATAAATGATAAAATAATCTAAATTAGATCATAATTTATAATCCAGAAACTAGTGAAATACATAACATAAATTGAAAATTTTATGCATATATAATATCATAATCGTAGTCATGGTTTCATTAGAATTTTCTTATACACTTGTCCTCAAATTATATCATAGGGTTGTGTTTTATAATCTATGTTTTACTAAATATAGTTCAGAAGTTGTATACTAACCCTTCTTTGATACCAATTGTAACTATTTAGACCCTAGTATCCAATATCTGACACCTTAATTTGATACATTATCATATATGTAAGGAATTACATCCCACAGACTGAATAGTTTAGTATCCTTGGTAAACTAGATACCTATTTGAAATTAATATTACATTTTTAACATAAATTAAAAAATTATTTTCTTTCATAACACCATTATCCCCCTCATAATAACCCGGCATATTGAAAATAAAGGGCTTTTTGGAATCCTTGGGGAAAATAAAACATAATAAAGGGGTGAGATCAAATGCTCAGTAATTCTTTTAGTACATCAGAAGGTAATTTGAATAAATATGAATAATTAACATGGAATACTAAATAACTGAGAAAATTCATTACATTTAACTGATAAAATTATAATGAAATGCAACGAATTATTTTTTCAATGTAAGAATCCTCTTAAAAATTATAACTGAATACTGAAAGAATACAATACTTAATTATTAGACGTCAGGTATCAGCCACATGAACCACTACCATCAAGACCTTTCGAAATATATTTTAATAATTATAGATAAAAATCCTATTTATGTTTTCCAGATTACTTATATCATGAGACCGTTTAGGCATCATGTGGTTTTTATATATATGGTCTCCACCCATTTCTGCATGTCCAAATCATTCATTATATATCCAGTAATCAATATAGAAAGATATTTTTAAATAAAATATTCCCATACAACTTTGAAACATTTGAATCATAATCACAACGAAGGATTATAATTTAACAAAACATTTAATAACATGATAATGATATGATACGTCAAGAAGGTTGTATATACATCTTATAAAACAAGTTGGGTGTACAACATCAAAATATGGATCAATGAAAGGATATTAAGGTGAATTTTCTTATAAAGATCATTTCATTAATAAAATTGACCTGTTATGTTTTTTTCTCTATAATTAAACATAAAAAAAGTTGAAATAAAACAAAAATCAATCAAAATTAATTTCATATATAACCTTAGTGTCACATAATTAATGAAATATATGTTTAACCTAATAAATAAAAATTGAGTTAAGAAATCACTCACCACTTATCCCCATAAAACTAATAATTAAAAATTGAAACCATTAATTAAAATAACATAATTTGATTCATGATATGATATTTAAAATTGTATTATAGACACTATAAACAAGAAATAGGTGGTTAATAAGGCATAAATCTCACTGAAGTAAAAGTGAGATTAGGAAACCCTTACCTCAAACTTATCATTAGTTTAATATTCTTTAACCTCACGTGTGATGGTTTAAATAATTTTATTAACTAATTAATGAATTATATTCATATTTATAATATCTTATGTGGTGATTTAATAATATATTATGACCCATTCATTAATAATATTTCATTGTTTTCATTTTTTTGGGTGTGTCTGTTTTATGGTTTCATGATCGATTAATTTGTGTAAAATTATGGATGTTCATGTAACATGGGATTGTAAATCCAGAAGTGGAATTAAATTAAAAAAATGTAAATGGTTCCATATATCCTTTTTATTTATTTAATGAGTACAATCCATTTGATTAATATTAATGATAATTGTTTAGTTACTTTTGGTGTTTTTTACGAACACCACAGAATAGTTTTTTTATTTAATTTTGTTAGTATATATTAGTTTCATAAAATAAAATTGTATATAATTTTCTTATTATAATCTTATTTAACCATAATAATAGTTTTATGACCATTCATGAAGGTTGTAATGGAAAAATAATAAAAAACATTATTCACAGAGATGATTAACCGTCAGAACTTTGATAATAGTTTCCTTTTTTTAATACGAGGAGGTAATAAAAGGGATGGATATAAGATATTACAATATAAACATAAAATTATTATATTTACGTGATTTTTTTAATTTTAATGACCTGATGTATTATGTATCTGAGGATAAAGTAGAAGAAGAAATGAAAAATAAGAGAGGTGTTTTGAGAATATTACCTCTTGCAGATCACCTCTTAATGACTTTGTATTTGGTATTTTGGAGAGGACATAAGATCTTGGACATGGAGGGATTTACGAGGTTAGGTTTCTGAGGATATTTTAGTATATTGAATGCTTTTGGTTCGAAATGGTGTTATATTCATACTTGAGTAGAGGTGGGTTTATCTGATTAAAATAATGATTATTTTATATTTAAATCCAACCACATTGAGGTGGAATTAATTTACATGACTTTTTATTACAATTGATATTTTATAGGATTTTTATGGTAAATAAATTCTTCATAAAACCATTAAATGGTTTAATTTTTAGGTATTTTAATCCTTTATCCTTTAAACATCAACATATTTCATTTTTACCTATACCGTGGTAAATAATTTTTTTTACCATGGAATCATTTATTATACCTAAAAATAAATCGAGATTAAAAAAAATTGACCTAATAAATAAGAATATGGAATCCATTTTAAATATTTAAATTTATATAATTTTTAAAATTATATATAAAATTTATCTAATAGGAACAATGAAAAATCTATTTTTTAAAGTGAAAAGTTAAAACATTTGATTTGTTTTTAGATCTTATTTAAATTTTAAATTTATTATAATTAACTAAATTTGTTTTATTTAGTTATAATTTAAAACATTATAGTTCAAGAAAATTAAAATATAATTTATCATTATAAATTATTAATATTAAAATTCAGTTTTCAATTAAAAAACAATATTTTTCACTTTTCGTCAAAAAATGAAACTTATCATAAAAATACCAAAAATTCACCATAAGGTAATGTTATATCCCAAATTTAAAAATGAAATTTATTTTTTAAAATAAAAATTATAATAGTTTCAAAATTTATATCTAAAATAGGTGTGCCAACAAAATTTGGCAAAATTTCCTTTAGACGTATATATAGTTTTTATGCTTAAAATTAGATTTATTCTTATATTAATCCTTTCAAAATTATTGGATTAGTTTCAAAACATTTTATTGAATATATCAAATATAAATTTAATTAATATCTTCCAGTAATATTTATTAATTTAATCTATTATGAAAAAATTCCATTCTGAACATAAAAAATAGTTTTTTATAAAAACACATACTTTATGTCCAATTGGTTCTCATTTTTATTTAAAGCTAACTTGTAGCCAATGAAATATTTTTATAAACATGTTAAAAATATATTTTCATAATTTATCTAATCCCATTCATTACCTATATTAGAAAGGGTAGGTGACTACTGTCATTACTAAAAATATAATATTTAATTGTTTTTTTAAGACATATGTTTTGTATAACATAAGATATCGATAAAATTGAATTTATTTAAGAATATACATACCATAAAATATTGAGGTGTTAAATCATGGGTACTAAATCAAGTATAACTCAACCATTATAGAATGAAACAATCACACACATTATGAACATTCATTCCCATATTCATAATATCGATTGTGTTAGATAGACCCAGTCATACAGAATATAGACGTGATGCTTGAAAATATAATTATACCCCTAATGAAAATAACACCTAATTTTTTTTGAATAAAATTTTTCTCCTTCTTAATAAAATAGAATATAAAAATCCCCAACATCATCCCCTGAATACCAAGATTTTAATATATCATTGTCTTTGGATGATAACGAGGAGGGTCGGGGAAATATTCCCAATTCCTCTTATAATGATGCCCATGAATCAAAACTCATGTTATCCAAGGAAACTTCATCATCATTAATGGGAGATAACAATTTACCAATTTTATCTTCTGGATAAAAAACTCCTTTATCTCCCACATCTAATGACACTGAGAGACATGATAGAGAGGAAGAATATCTCAAAGGCTCCCCTGTAGTATTTGATACTGGTGCCACTACCACCATTTATAAACTCAAAAAAGTGTATATTGATATAGATGAAGTCATGTAACCTATATTTATCAATGATTCAATGTCAAAAAAACTAAAAAGGAAATATATCTACTTACTGATGTGGTATAAATATTTCTTCACCTATAATTGAAATACAATTTTATGAGTCTATCATGATGTGCCTACCCATCATTTTGATGTGTTAAACAATCGACATGGCTCAAAATAGGTGGCTATAGTAATGAATTCTATCCGCACTAACAATGTGAATATTGAATTTTTAAATATCATAATATAAATTATCAATCAATAGGGTAAATACCAAAAATGAATCACAAATATTATATTCATTAAGAAGAGAAATTGAAAAATAATGGTTTTCATTAACTTTAAAGACCTTGAAATTTTTCTATCATAGGGTGTATAAAAGTAAATTATCTCTAAATATATAATTAAGGATAGTGGTTAACCTTGGTTTACTCTAGAAATAAGTGAAAAAATAATTTTTTTATGTTTATATTAGAAAAAGGGTTGTTTTTTAAAAACATTGATTTTGTAAAGAAAAAGAAAAAAAATAAACCAAGGTTTTAAAATAAAATGATTACCAGGTTGATTATGCCATAATTAATCTTAAAAATTCAATTCTATAACTATCTCAGTTTTTTATTCTTTTTCTATTATAACCTAATTAGTGAGAAGGTCTATTATATATTCCCCTCTCACCACTGGTTAAATAGAGTGGATGATAATATTCCTTACTAAAATCTTACCTTATTCTATCCTCCTGACAATATGTGAGAGAGTTGCAGGGAATACCTAATATTTACATAGAAAATACATAATTGGGTCTTATTCTTCCTAGACAATCATGAGAATCCAATACCACCCCAACACATACTGAAATTTTTGTGTACTTCCACACAAATCCGTGATCTATTCAATAATATATAAACCTTAAATTATTAGAGGTAGATGATTTATCATTAATCAAGTAAATAAATAATTGGTAGAATTAAATTCAAATTTGATCATATCTAAAAATAAGAAACACTATAGAATATTGAAATAAATATTAAAAATATAATTTCATTCAGTAATGTATGAAGACTGAAGAATTGAAAAATTTAAAAAAATATCCTTCCAAAAACCTATAGAATTTTACCACTCCATGTTAAGGGAAACCCTTGAGATTGGAGATTAATAAGGCATTGTAAACCTAAAAAATAAATAATGAATAGTATAAAATTTATTCTCTAGAATCATTCTATTGAATGTTTTCACTATTGAATCCAACCAAATGTATGAGGATCCCCTATATATATTTTTAAGAGGATTTATTATTTGGGAATTATTTATTAACTAAAAATTAAAATCCATTTTCACATGTTATAAAATGTTATGACCAAATTACTGGAGATATTTTTTTATGGAAGAATAAACTATTTAGTTTCCTCCTATTTCACAAACCCAATGTCTGCCATAATGAATGAATATAGACATAATATCTGGTGGAGAGATTTTACTCAAATTACTATTTACATTACAGGTTAAATAACCTTATTTACATTTTTATATCCCATGTTATTCTTTATTTATTTAAGATATCTCAACATGTTATCCCTAAAAATTTTCCAACTTCCATGATTAATTTGGGCCTTATACATTTCGATTCATCTCTTGGGCTAGTTGAAAGAAAAAAATGATAGTTCAAATTGAGTCCCTGAAAAAAATAATTTCTCAATTTGGATTAAAATTTTGGATTTTATGTCTTAAAAAATAGATAAAAACAATTAAATTTTAGAATTAGTAAATTTTCACATTTATGCTAAAAATCCCCCAAAAACCAAAAAATAATGCAATTTAGATCAGAATTAATATATTTGTGATAATTGCATCACTGAAATAAACATGGAAATATAGTAAATATCATATCTATAAATCCCTTTATACATATCACTTGGACTCTATGAAAAGTTAGAATCAAAATAAAAACAAAAAAAATTTAAATGCACATGGCAATGAGATCCACAAATTTAATACCACAAAATATATATATCATGGATCCTAAAAACCCATTATTTAAAGTTATATATCCATCTCATTCAATAAATTTACACTTAATTTATCCTCCCATGAACACAAAATACTTACCACACATTAATTTTCCATCATCACACATATGTAGATATTAATCTAATATTTCCTATTCTAAACCCATACAAGAGTCTCCATTAGCTTGAAAAAAATAAAAAAAAATCCACCCTATACGAGTCCATGAAAATTTTCAATCATGATTAATTTAAAAGGTATGTTTATTGGATTTAGAATGGTAGGTTTTAGATACCCAAAATCCTAATGTATAATAAGTAGGGAATATCTTTTTTTGGAGAAAATTTGTATGAATCTAATTTTAACTCAAGTTTTGTCTCATTCTGACACTCATTATAATATAATAAGCTTCAAATATCTGTTAAATATACATATACATCCCACACCATCAAAATATCAGGAGAAAAAATTGATACTCACTCAACTTACTTCAACCAAATTAAATTGTTATTGTCGTTTTCAAATTATGTAGATATGGATTTATAAAGATAGTGATGGCTAGATGAATTTCAATAATTTTTTATAGCTTACCAAACTATCTTTTAAAGGAAAATAATTCTTCTAATATTAAAGAAACTATTTTTCATGTATATATTTCTGAAAATTTAGACTATCAATTTTTCATTATCTTTCCCAAAAGCTCCACCAAGGAATAAATTTAAAGAACCTAACTTCTTAATTATCAAACATATCTCATTTTAATTTTATTTTCCACCCAATGTATCACCAAACAATGTATCACACTTCAAGAACTCTTCCACCCACACATATGTTCAACTAGATCATGAATTTCCACTTTAAGAAAAGGTTGTACAAGGAAAATTGGATTTTAATATGGTTTATCTAACATTTTTTTCATCTATAATAAGATATATAAGGATAAAGTGTATATCTAAATCTATAATAGAAAGGATTATCATAAAAATGGTATTTTAAATCAAATAAATTCCTCAATCATTTAAAACCCAAGAAACTCAAACCCTCGAATTGTGACAGAAATAAATAAAAAATTTGGTTAAATAATTCATGTATATATTATATTAAAAATTGAATTGAGTGTAAAAACATGTCAAAAAGGGTTCAATATCCTCTTTGGAAGGTAATTTTAAAGAAAAATATAGTAGGATATTGGCATGGGATTCAAAAATCTGGTGTCTTTTAATGAAATTGTAAAACTTACAAAATTGGAAAAAATCACTTAAATATTAATTTAAACTCAGTTTCATGGGATAAAAAGGGTCAATCATTTACCTGGGTTTTAATATTGATAATATTTTGAGATCATAAGTTCAAAAACATGTATATATTAAAAAATAAACATGAAAAAATGAGAAAAAACACCGATGAATATTAAAAAATATAAATATGAAAATAATAAACCATAAAGTTTCCAATCCCCACACCTAAATCATACAATTTCCTCATTGTGTAAATTTTATATTATGAGTGATAAGAAATAATATAATACATGAAAATGAATAAGTGGGAAATAAAGAAACTTCATGGTTTATTGGGTAGACTAACTGTTATCTATATTATAATGTTGGGTTGTTTCTCTTTTTTATTAACTACAACATAACATTTCTTGCATAATATATTACATTTATTTAATTTTAAAGATTTATATAGATAAAGTGTAAAAGTACGCCCATTAGAAATGAGATATTTCTATCAAGGTGGGATAAGATAAAATATAGGTCACCCTCCTTTTTTTAGAAAACTACTTGTGCAGCCTCTTCTTCAACATGTTGGGAAATCATTTCTAAAATTTTCATCTCCATATAGTCTTTAATGATAGCTTCCTCTAGTTCCTCTTCAATTTATAAGGACAAATTCTTATCATATATTCCATAATATTGATTAATAAATGAGTTATTTTATAGTTAAAGTAGTGATAAATCAAAACAAATTAGATCCATGGAAAGGTCTACTCCTGTATGTGGTGTAAATATGACATATTTTTATTTAATGAACATACCTTGAATAGTTTCATTAGTGTATGAAAATATATCCATAAATCTTACTTTAATTCCTATAATCTATTATTCTCTTTCTAATTCGACAATATACTCCAATATTTTTTATTCTACATTTTCAAAATAATGTGTGTGAGTTTTTAGAGTAATATCAGAAATATTAAAATAATGTAAATTCATGGTTAGGTATTCCTCCATAAGTTGTTTAGCTGGTAAAATTATTACTCTATGTGTGCCTTTGGTGTCATATTTGAGATATGAGTAATGGAAGGTTATACAAGAAGTTCTTTCATAATTCTGATTCCTTCTTTATAGGTTAGAGGGGTGGGATATTTCTCTACCTTATCCAAATGTTAATAGATATAAAAAGATTATTATGGGATCTTAGTGATCTCCTTGTTCAATGATTCTATAATAGACGGTTTGAGGTCTTTCTTGAGATCATTGAAGAGCTCCCTAAATGACTCTCTCAATATTTCAAATATGAATCCCCATTTCTTGTTAACACATATAGAAATATCATCAAAGTTTTGTGGGGATGTGTCAAAAGAAGAATACATTATATTAATTTTAAATTTCAATTTGTGAAATTAAGATATTTATAATTTTAAAATTAATTATGTAGTTGGAACTATCTCCCAAAAAATAGATTCGTGTTTTGACATATACCTATCATGGGGTGTCGGAAAAGCTATTATCTCTTATGTTAGAATGTAGTAAATTGGTTGAACTATGTTTTATCTAGAATGTATTGCACAAAAATAAAATTTTTTAATTTAAATTATATAAAATTGTTTCTTTGAAATGGTTTAATTTAAAAAAGTAAATAGTGAAACATGGTTTGAAAATAGAATGATGACTGGGTGCTTAGGTATGGGTCGGTATTTAAAATGCAATGTTGCCATTGTATCAATTTATTAACCTCTTTCTCTTATTAACTAAAAATAATGAGGATCTAGAATCACTTCCCATATCTCCATTGTTTTAATGGTTTGGGTTGGTATATTACTTACTAAAATTTTATCTTTATCTACTCTCCATAGAATGTGTGAGTGAGTTTTATTGGATAAACCTAATTGAATTAAGCAACACCAGATCATATCTTGTTATTATTAAACAAATAAGATAATGCACAAACCCTCCCATAGATACAACCAATAAACAAATACATCCCTACTATTACCTACAATATTCCATCATAAAAAATTTAGAATATATTTGGGGTAGATGATGGACCATTAACCAAGGAAATAAAAAAATTAAAAGAATTAAAAAATTATAATTGTATCTAATAATTGAATTCTTAAAGACTATTGAAACTAATTAGAAAAAAATTAATTTTATTCATTAATGTATGAAAAATCAAGCATTAAAAAATAAAAACATATCCTTCCACAATCACTCATACCATTACCCCTCCATGTGGAGGGTAATTGAAAAGAATGGTGTTTTGTTCTTGGTTTTCCGCCACGAAACACCCAACGGATCCGTATCCAATGATTGATGGACCTTCATTCCAATGGCAGACATTCGTCGGATGGTCTGACCAGCGACTCTTAAGAACTCACATTGGACGAGAGGATGGGAAGTCGGGCTCATCACACCCTTTTGGGGGGGGAATTATTTCCTGTTCTGGGACTCTCTTATAGATTTAAGACGTATTCATATTTTTACGAATATTTGGTTTATACCCAAACAAGTATCCATGGATTCAACCCTGGTGGGCAAAGGACAACTGGATGCAGGGGTTTGGAATCATTTATGCCCGAATTTTACCATCCCTCATTGGATTAATGACCCCGAAGGGTTGGAACTCGCTTGAGGCGGCACTAGGAGTGGCGCGGTGAACCGATGTAGAGATGATCAGATCGATTGGTTGTTGGGCTTGAACCCCCTTGGAGGCTTCCTACGTACCCTGTCTAGGAGATAAGGATCAAAGTCCACATATTTTTCTTAGGTGTCGGAGATCCGACACAAATAGAGACCAGGTGGTCTGATGGTTGGTGGGCTTGAACCTCATGGAGGCTTCCTACGTACCCTATCTAGGAGGCAGGGATCAAAGTCCACGTAGTTTGTATAGGCTTGGGGATTACGCTCTAAGGCAGCCCAGAATGATGGATTGGAGCTTACACTCTGAGGAGGACCATTGTAGGATGTCATGGTCGATGCTTGCTCTAAGCCCACATGAGTCATGCTCGGTGTGAGAAACAAGAGGCAGTAGGGACTAGATGATCACGTCTTGAAAGGTGCGTCCATGAGAAGCGGAGTGGGGCATACGCATGAGGGCGTACCAAGGTGATGAATTGGGGCTTACACTCTGAGGAGGCCCAGAAGGTTGGGGCTTACTCTGAGATGGATGCCCGTAGTGTCTTCCTCATGTCTGTCCGTGAGGGGATCCCAACCCATTGGTGGGTTGAGGAATATAATGGGGGCCAACACCTATGCTCAAGTGCACAAGCGGTATAACACCAAGGGCGTTGGAATGAGCCCAAACAAAGGGAGATGAAAAGTGTAAATTACATGCCCGACATTCGGAACACAATGAGGGTGGCATGGTGACAGAGGATAACTGTTCACCATATTCAAAACACAGCATTCATATCACATTATCATAAAATGGGGATGAACAAATGAGGGTCGACTACTGACCGTGTTCGAATCACATGACCTATCTCGAGGTGTTGTCCAAAGTCTTCTAGGGAATTGGACTAGGATGGTAGGTGAGACGAGGTGACATGAGGCCAGTCCATTAGGGGGTACCTTCAGACATGAAAGAGGATGGATATCTGAACGAAGGACATGCAAAGCGTGGGGTGGAGTGATGTAATGTTTGAATGGATTCCAGCGCACTTGAAGTTATGGCACTGTAAACATGGCATGAGGCATCTTATGCTTGGAGCATAAGGAATATATTTCATGAAGGAAGAGACATCAGACTATTGAATGAGAGGTAATGGTACAGTTTATTGTCATGTAGAGAGGACTTTTTCCGTATAATTTAACGTCATATGGATAGGATGAGAACCATACAGTTTAACGTCATGTGGTCAGGATGAAATGGTTGTTGTGGGACTTACGCAAGGGCAGCCCTTTCTGGATGAACCTAGCAAAAGGAGCTAGGAAATGTGGTTTTTGGAGTCTCATGATGAGTAGCTTGACTCATTGAATTTTATAGGACGGATGTTAGAGCGACATAAGAGTGCAATAGAAAATATTGTTGACCTCGCCCAAAAAGTTCGCGGTGCGACTCTCCATTTTTCATGGGAGTCAGTGACGATAGCGAAGGGACCGGCGCAGAGGGCTGGGACTGTAGCCCGGCACTGATCCCGAGAGGGGGGGCATCCCCCGCGGTATGGACCCACGGATGCATGGAGTTTTCCACCTGGGGCCGGACACAAGGTACTGGCCGTGGAGGAGCTGTCCGTGAAGGACTGACCTCGAGGGACTGGCCGCATGTGGTTCACGGTTTATTTCTCCGCGATGGGTGTCCGTGGAGGAGCTGTCCGCAGAGGAGATGGAAGTCCACGAAGGATGATTTCCACGGAGGAGGCCGTACGCGAAGGAGGTTGTCTGCAGATGATATGGTAGTCCGCAAAGGGTGTCTGCAAAGGGGCTGGCGCCAGTCCTACTTCGCGCCCATGGAGCTGTTCCGCCTCCATTTCGCGAATGACACTGGTCCGAGGAAGAGATGGTCGTCCACGAAGGATATGACCACTAAGGGATGGTCGCGGAGGAGTTTTCAGCATGTGGTTCGCGGACTGGTTTCTCCTCTATGAGGAAGAGTTCATCCGTGGGCGATATATGGTCCGTGGATGGCTGCAGATCGATTCTTCCAGCGTCTCCCCATGAGTTTTCACCCATCCTTTCTCCATTTTCTTTCTAGTGACCCTTGGTGACAATTTATAGAGACGCGATTAGGATGGGAACACGGCCTTTGCGGAAGCCCATGAAGGAATCCCACACCTGTGGATGACTCAGTCACCCGATATTTGAGGAGTCGAGGCATGTGGGGTTGCTTCGCAGCGGCACATCAATCTGCCTCCGTCCTGCGAACGACAGTGGTTCGTAGAGGGGGCACCTCATGGTAGTGGACCGGACTAACGTCCAGTGATCTTCTTAGTTCGCGCCCGCATAAGCGCTCTGCTCCCATCTCGAAAATGACAGCGTCCGCAGGAGGGCAGTTTTGCCGAACCGGCCGCGTATGTTGCTGGGAGCCAGTGCACGGACCGGTTCGGTCCTTTTCCAATTCATGGGGAAATTTGATTTCCTTCTTACAGAATTTTCAGGACCCTACAAATGGGTAAGAAGAATGTATTACAAAACTAACAATAAAGAAAATGAAGAGCATAAATTTTCTTTTATAAAATCCATAATTCAATATTTTTCATGATTTAGTCCCACTAGATATCAAAATATCCCCAAGATGAATATTTATTGTCTTCTTTTCTATCAGTTTTCAGTATTACCTCAAAATGTCATTCTATTTTGATACACATAAGAAAATTTTTGTTTGAAAGAAAAAAGATATCTTTTTATAGATGAATAGACCGTTTATTTTCCTATTCTTTCACATTCACATTGGCCACAATAATGACTAAATATGGACCTAATATTTTTTGGAGACATTTTACTACTTTACTTTACAATATTAATTAGTAATGATAGATACTATTTGATTGATATTTGCTTCTTTATCAAATTTGTGTTATTTTATTTTTTACTTAGAAAAAACATATCTCTTTTTTAATGAAGTGAGTATAATTGTAATGTGACCATTAGGGTTCTAATTTTATATGAGCATTGGTAAATTATGACTATTGGTCAATATTATAGTTGGAAACTGTACTCTTAAGAATAATTTTAAAGTTATAATTAGGGTTTATATGTAGAAATTAAAATTTATAATCAATAAAGGAAGGAAAAACAATGGCCTCAACAAGTAGATACATGTCATCCAAATCCCATTTTTCAGAGCTTGGGAAGGAGTTAGCATCCTTGAGGATCACTCTTGACCAAACCAAATACTAGATTCAACTGGCAAAGCTTCAATGAAATCACATATGGGAGAACTCTTAGTTAGTTGAAATTAATACTCGGGTGGTGTTAGCTGAGCCACCCCAAGAATCTATCACCATTTCCCAACATAACCACAGGTCATACACATGTCTTATAAGTGGTTATCTCTTGATTCCCCAGTTACATGAGGTGAAATTTCATTGTATAATTGTTATCCAATGATTTTTTTTTAAGTATAAATTTTCTTATTGAAATTTTGATAGAATTTGATAAATTGATTTTTCAAAAAGAAATTGTACTTTATATAAAAGATATAAATATTTATAATAAACTAATATATTATTATTATTACTTATTTTAATGAAATTATATTATAAACCACTCCTATTGAAATATAAATGATAAAATATTTTTTTCACAAGTGAGAAATTATACTATGAATTTTCAATCCTCCATTATTTTTAATAAATAATGAGATTTATATTTAAAAGTTAAAATTCTCATATTTATAGAGTTATTCTAATAAAAATAAATAACATTTTTGAGATGGAAATATGGTTGAGAGATGGGATTCCATCTCTCCCTAAACCTGTAAATCAATTAGTGGTTTTCACTTCTTAATCTTCAATTTCCATCTCTTAGGGCCGAATTTCTTGTGGCTAGAAGATTCGGTTCCTACTATTTTGGTAATTAGGAAAAGGAGGTTAGAGGTTTCAATACTAATAATAGGGGACAAATAACACCCAAAATATCTTCCAATATTTTGATTGCGATTATATCTAAGGGTGTCTTCTTCTTGGATGTGCTTAAAGTATGGACCTGAGCCATGCTCATGCAACAACAAAGCCTCCCCTCTTCAATAAGCTCAAAGATAGTGGATTCTCGGTTGAAGTAAGCCTATATGTGATACCACAATGAGCGTTTTTATTCAAATTATCCATCATTGTCTGTATCTATTACATGGAACGTGATCTCCCTTATTCGTTAATAGATTTCAAACATGGAATTTAACACTACTGGGATATTGTGGAATGTAAACTGGTACCTATAGGTAGAGGTTTCATCTATATTCTATTTAACTCACAAAATAACCTTGATCGGGTGTGGTACATTGGTAATATCAAACTCAACCCATTTTTTCACAGGATCTCTGACTGAGACTATGATTTTAACCCCTGTACACATAGGAAAACAATGTCTTACGTATGGGTTAGATTGCATGATTTTAATTGGTATTTTTGGCATCCTATAATCATAAATGACATAGTCTCATGCATTGGATTACCTATTAAAATTGATCAAAGGAAATTAAAAAAAATGGGCCTCTTTGTTAGAGTCATGGTGAAAATAAATCATGCATTACAATTGACTAATACAATAAAATTAAATGCCAAAGAGTAAAAAAACTGATACTAGGTTAGAGTATGAAAGGAAAACACCATTTTTTGAGGTATAAAAAATAATTGGACACAATATAACAAACTATAGGATAATTATGAAGTGGTAAGTGGTTCAACAATTGGAATATGAATGGTGAGGAGTTAAATATAACAAAAAATTTATGGCACCCATCGTAGATTTCCCAAAAACTTGTATAAAAAAGAATGAAACGTAGGAAAAGAAAATGAATAAGCCTTTAACATTAAAGAATAAATTCGATACACCATGGGAATCCCTTGTTGAGAAGGAGGAAACTAAATACGTCTTTGATTAATTAGATTTCATTGTAATGGTTATTGTTCAAAACCAGTAAGAAACTGGATATGAGGAAAATTGCAACTGGAAGACTTTAATAAACTCAACTTGTATTACATTCTCTTAACCTTTTTGGAGTAGGTAAAGATGACTTAAATCCTCCAACAGATACACTTAACTTTAAATCTAATGTTAAGGAATCTTCTAATGAAATTGGACAACCTATTGAGGCCTCAACCAATGTAGTAAATCCACTAAAAAAGGATGGCACACCACCTGGCATCCCCAGTCAGGTAAGTGATTCTTCCCATTTTAAATGTAATGATCACGACCACAAACACTGGAGCACTATGAACCTATAAAAAATTACATGTAGGGGGTCTCTAGCATTTGTGTTTATACTATCCAACTAAAGGAAAAACTAACTATGTATACCCCTAAACTAGGTATGAAGTACACATGTTCTTACTCAATGCAAGAACCGTGCATTACAATCTACACAACTACCACTTACAAGGTTGAAAAAAGTATGCTTATTGCTGATAAGAATGTGGTTGAACACACACCCTCAACTTCTATCACTCAATATCAAAAGTGGGGTCTCCCTACAAATCATTCCAATATTTATTAAGACATGACACCCAAAAATGATCTAGGTACCTCTATATCTCATTCGATTTATGGTTATAATAGTAGTGATAATATTGCAAGTGTTGGGATTCTTGAAACTCTAAATACAACTCCAAATGTCTCTAATGATTCTCCTTATTCTAGTAAATCTCTAAATATTAAAGGTAGTTCTAAAAAGAACACTATTAATTCTGTGAACCCAGAAAATATATTATCACAGAAAAATTCGGATAATGTTAATGTTAATTATATAATTTCTATAGAAGAAAACCGAAATACCGCATTGTAAGATCCTCCCAAGGATAATTCCAATGAAACTAAGACAATTAGCCTCCTTCCATTGTTAAAAATTATAAAGATCATAAGACAAACCCAAAAAAATCACAAAAAGTAAGAAGATCTTCTAGGAATAATAAATTAAGAAATAATAAAAAAAGGTAGTTCTAACTCGAAATATAGGTTCAAATGATGATAATTTACTGTATTTATTAGGTTATTTCCAACTACGACACACATACTATCTTAAACAAACACTCAAAGTCCATTAATGTTTTCTATTGCAGAGCCTAAAATTAATATTTCCTCTAAGTTATCTCATTTGTGCCAAAGTAGTTATACCTTTTTTGGTGTAATAAAATATTACTCTAATGTTGTATCTCTTTGAGGGTTTTCACACTTTTCTCTTCAGAATGATAATATCTTCAATGTCTCTGATCAAATCATTACTTTAGATTTTACTCATGATGGAATTGTTGTTTTATGTTCCTTTGTTTATATAAAGAATAGAAACCAAGAAAAGAGGCCCCTTTGGAATAACCTCTCCTATCTAGGTATTAATATTTATTCTCCATGTTTTTTTGTTGGTGACTTTAATTTCAACCTTAATTCAATTGAAAAAATTGGTCCATCTCACTCTATGATTTCCACAAGGGAATTTAAAACTTCTATTAAATACAACAATTTGTTTGAAATTAATGTCACTGGTTGAAAACTTACTTGGTATAGAAGACATTATAATAAGGTGGTTTCTTCCAAGTTGGATAGAGCCTTCACAAATGTTCATGCCTTGGAAAAATGGGACTCCATCCCTAGAACCACTCTTCACAAGCTAAACTCTAATCACCATCCCATTTTGGTCAATGTCTACAAAAAGAAAATAAAACCCTATATTCCATTCATATTTAATAATTCCTGGTTTTCTAATGCTAACAACACTTCTATCATAAAAAATGATGGTCTTCTATGTCTCACACCAATTATACCTTTTCATGTACTATTAAACTAAAATACCTAAAACAAACACAAAAAATTTAGTGCAGCACTAATGACAAGGAAATTCACATTGAAATCCTTCTACTTGTGGATGAGATCAATAAAATTAAAAACAAACACACTTGTTCTTACTTCAATAATGAATTGACTCAAGAAATTTACCTTACAGTGAAACTAAAACCATTTCTTAATTTTACATAAAACATGAGGAAACAAGACTTTAAAACCAAATGGTTAGTAGATGGTGATAAAAACACTAAATTTGAAAACTCATTCCAAAGATTCAGAAAGGATTGAAGACTAATTACTATTCTATGTGAAGGAGAAAATCTTTTAGACAATGAACATGACATTATTAATAATATTGTCTCTTATTTTGAATCCATATTTAATGGTTTGGATATAAACGAAGAACTCCTTCTAGAGGTCATTCCAAGGGTTATCAATGACGTGGATAACACCTCTTCTAACACCCCTCTTGATCATAAAATTGAAGACATTGTATTTAATTTGAATCCAGATACTACTTCAGGCCCTGATGGTTTCAAGAATGGTTTCTTCCAACACTATTGGGATGTAATATGTTTTGATGTTTTCAATATTTCCCGATCATTCTTTACCAATGGTATCCTACCACATTCTCTTGACGTCCAATTTCATTCTTTGATTCCTAAAGTGGAAAATACCACTGAAATTCATTTATATAGATCCATTTCTCTCATTAACACCCTCTACAAAATCATCACACAAATAATTTCTAATATAATTACAACCATTACAGACAAAATTGTCACTTGGAACCAATTTGGGTTTAATAAAGGTATATCAATTCAAGACTAGATTTTTCTTTCCTCTGAATGCATCAATATATTGAACAAAGCCAATAGAGGAGGTAATATTTCTATTAAACATGGAATAAAAAAGTTTATTTAATTCCATGTATGGGAGCTTTATATTCAAAGTTGTTCATGGTTTTGGTTTTATTGATTCATTCATTACTATAATCAGAATTTTTTTAATTCGGCCTCTATTTCCATTCTAGTTAATGGTTCTCTTAAGGGCTACTTCAAATATACCAAAGGAGTATGTTAAGGTGACCCCCTCTCTTCCATTCTCTTTTCATTTACAGAAGACTATATTAGTCACTTGATCACCTGTCTTGTGGTACAGAATAAGCTCATGCCAATTCATGTTTCTTGGAATGTATATGCTCCCACCCACCTGTTATATGCTGATGACATCATTATTTTATTTCAAAGTGATAAAAGAAACATTAAACACCTCAAAAATACTTTATCTCAATGTGAAGAATTTTTTTGTCATACCATTAGTTAGAAAAAATATTTTGTATTCATTGGGAAAAACATTCCATCCAATAGTAAATGTAACATTATTAATGATTTAGGTCTGAAAGAGGTTTAGTTTCCTTTTACTTATCTTATGGTTCCCAACTTTTTGGGCAGACCCATAACCTACTACTTAGCTACCATCATTGACTAAGTTCTCAATCAGCTCACTTCATGGAAAGGAAAATCAATCACCATGGTAGGAAGAATTTTCCTCGTAAAATATACTATTATTTCCAAGATGGTTTACTCTATTATGTTCTATAAATGGCCAGTTGGTCTTATAAAAAAGATGAACGTTTAAATAAAAAAAATTATCTAGACATGTAAAACTCTTGAAATAAAAATAATCACCATCCACTGGTCAACTTTTTGGAATCCTATATAAAAGGGTGGTATCAGCCAAAAAATATCTCATGTACTTTAATGAGTCCTTATAAGAAAAGCTCAGTTGGAATATATTTTATAAAAAATATCATTCAATTTATTTTCGGAAGGAAAATATTTCTTGATAAACTTAAGTATGGAAACATGAATTTCTTTAACTCTTCTATTTATCCTTATATTAATCAATATTTTTCTAGTATTATGAAAAATTATACATGAATGGTTTCCAGTACCTCCTCTTTGAATCTCTAGTTAGATAATTGGACTGGAACACCCTTAATTTCTATGAACCCTATTGATAAAACCCCTATGTATACCAACCATTCAATCAAAGATATGCTTAACTCTCAACATGAGAATCTCCATGAATCCAATCTGCATGACATTGAAAATTACCCTTTATCAAACAAAGCTAAATTTTTAATTTGGGATCCAGCTCACAATAGTATTCTTAATTCAAATAACTTTTATAATCATCATTTTTGAAATTTTGAAAATGACTTTTCTTGGATAAATCATTTTAATAAACCCAAGATTAAGTCCTTAAGATTCAATCTTATTTGGCATCTTTCTCACAACAGAGTTCCCACATATAGATGTCTTCAATTGTTTGGGATTCAACTCTTCTCAAAATGAAGATTCTGAATCTAACACATAGAATATTTTAACCATATTTTTCTTTCTTATTCCACTGCTTCTAGTCTTTGGAACTATATTATTGACCTTTTTTATTGTAGATGGTTGATACTTGACTCCATCAAATATCAACTAAATATATAAGAATAAATGGAGAGTTCAAAAAAATTAAGAATCTCTTCTTTGTTGTTGTCACTAAGCTTCAACATGTGATCTGGAATGATAAAAATTATTTTATTCATAACAATTAATCATTTAATCAAAATTCAGGTCGGTTGTAGATCCTTATTGCCATACGTGAAGCAAATTCACTTCAAAAAGGCCACTACAAAAAACATAGTTCATGAATATGAAATCTTGAAATGTTTTTGGATTGATGGAAATTTCTCCCAGCCTCTTCTCACAATATAAGATTTCTGGAGAACTCCATTCCCTATATGTATTAATGTGAATGTGTATTGTTCCCCTAAATCCAATCCCAGCCTTACGGGATGTGGTGGTATATTTAGAAATCACATTGGAAAAAATCTTGGATAGTTTCTTAGTAACTATGGTATTGCCGCTTCTCTGGAGGATATAATGATGATTTTTTTTCATGCCATTTATTTTTCCAAGAACAGTGGTTGGAACAACCTATGGATACAAAATGAATCGACCATAATTGTGCAGGCAAATTAGAGTGGTAAGCCCCATCTTTCATGGACGATTACTACCTGTTGGATGGATTGAATTCACACACTTATCGACATCAATGATATCAAAACACATTTTTTTCATGAAGAAAATATGGTTGCATACAGCCTCTTCTACAAGGATTTAAATCAAGATATTACCTATCTTGATGACCTCCCCGCTTATCTACTCTGTTTTCATAATAAGGATTGTAATATGATCCTGTCTTTTAGACTCCTGTAACTTATTTATTTTATAAGGTTTGTGCTCTATTCCTTTTAGATAATGCATAATCGTTTAAAAAAATATCTTTTTTGAGATCTATATGTCAAAATTATGTAAGATTGGATTTATGAGAATGTTCTAAAATATTTTATTTTTCACGAATAATAAAAATCCAGTTTGAGTTTTTTGTTATGTTTAATGAATTGATAATTATTTTATAATTATGTAATAACCAATTTACCACAATACACAGCCTAAAATATGTTATTTAATTAATATAAATAATTTTAGTATATTTTAATAAATTTAAAAACCTATAATTTACTTTCCAAAGTCATAAATGGAAACATTAACATTTAAAACAATATATTTAGGAAAATATTACTTTTCCAAGGCAAAAAAAACTAATATAATATTATGGTGGACACATTTGGATTAAAATAGAACACAATATGACCCATGTGTCCAATAGACCTAAAAAATATCATGGTCAAGCCCATGATTTTCCATTTTCCACAACTTAGGATTTTAAGGCCTATATTTGGAATTTAATAAACAAATCCTCTAATGTTTTTATAAATACCCATCCATTTATCCATTTACATTCTCTCAAAATCCATCCTCCATGAATTATAGGTAGTTTTTTATCCTAATGATTCCTATTAAGGTGTCCTCAATCCCCCAATGTTCCATTACTCAAGATCTAGGAGTTACATTTCACAGTAAAGAAATTATTCTACTTTTCATTTCAATTCAAGAACCTATTTTTTATATATGTCTTATAATTTTTTTATTACTCCCTTTAGTAACAAATTTATTTATAACCTTACTTAAAAGTTTTGTTTTATCAATTGGATACCATTTTATCCTATAATATTACCCATTTCTAAAACCACATTTTATACCAGTTATACTGCCAAATTTACATCTAAAAATCTATCTCTTCTCTTCAATAAATTCCGTTTTATTTTATTTCAAAAATACGAAAACATATTTATTTTATAGGGTATTAAACGTTTTTTGAAAAAGGTTCATTCTATTTCAGAAGTAACATACATTAAACGATATTACCTCTTCTGTTGGTTGAAAATGACATAATATTCATGTTTTTAAGCACTTTTGATACACCATGATTTTGATGTGAAACTCGTTTATTTTATTCTCCATAGATTATTTATGAAATTTTTGATTTTGATCTACATGAATCATATTAATTAAGTCATAAGAATGGTATACACTGGTATCTCTCCAATGAATTTGTTAAAGAATATAATCTCTAGAGATGACATGATTTATAATACCTTGGCGAATATGCTTGGTAATTTTTACGACACCTCGGTCAAAATCCATTGTGATATTCTTATGAATGTATCATTTAAATGTTTTATCGACATTTTAATGTTATTATTCATGTAATTTTTATTATGATATACCCCCTTTTCAATTGTTCATGCCTTTATGATATTCTTCATCTTCTTATTGATAATTCTCTTGGTCACATGTAAAATATTTCCCTTTCTTTCCCTTTCTAGGCCTTATGATCACCGTTTTATTTGATGTATGTCCCCTCATCATGAGATACTATAAATTTACTTAGGATGAAACTATTATCATACCTTTCAAGTGTATTAGAATAATGTTTTATGTTTTCACATAATCTATACCTTATTTCTATGAAACTATAATTTGAATGATCCTATGTTTGAACCATGTAAATGAAAAGTTGTGTAATAAAAATGCAGGATTCCATTATTGGTATCCAAGAAAAGATTAGTTATTTTTGGAATAGAATTTTAGACCTTTAGGAAGAACCCTATGGAAAAGTTAAAATATATAAAAACATCTAGTATTTTATATAAGTATTAAGTAAGTGTTTTTTGAGAAAAGAAATATTTTTCTGGATGTGAACAAGTGGATGTGGCTTTTTCATAGATGTACCAAGGGGAAAACCCTAAAAACACCACATTGAGTTAGACTTGAATGAGAAATAGTGCATGAAAAAGGGCCTTGCTGCAATCCTGGTTTGACAATCCTGTGGGATATTTTTGGTTAATCACAATCTTTTTATGGAAAATTATGATAGATTTATATAAAATTTATATTTTATTAAATAATGACATATTTAATAATGATTTTTTTAAAATATAATTACTTTAGAACTATAATATTTTTAAAAGAAACATGTTTCTCAATAAGGTATTATTCATTTAGAAACTGAATAGAAATATAAGGAATAATGTAAATGGTGAGGGAAACAGACCATGCACTGATATCCCTTTGATGGAAGCCAGAATGGAAAACATCATGAGAATAATGAATCAATAAACTTGAGATATAGAAATAACTTGAATCAATCTAGGGAACTATATTTACCTGAAAGGGAAAAACTTTTTATTGACTCCTTTATGTGTCAAATACTACCTTAATTCAGTTGATCTAGCGATCCATTGATTTTTGAACAAATAATAAGCTCTTTAGAAAAGATCTTTTATGTATTCCATTATTTGGAACAAGATAAAGTCACCATATATTCGTACTTTATAGAGGAAGAATCTGATCAGTGGTGGAAACAGATTATAAAGTAAAATCCAAGAAGGGAGATTGATGTTATAGAGTTGGAAGAGATCATGGGAACCTTTTTCAAAAAACATTCCACCCACTCAATGTAAATGAAAATGGAGAAATAATTCCAAGATCTAAAGAAGAATGAAAAAGAATCTATCATAATCTATGAGATTAACTTTACATGATTTTCTCGTTACACCTCTATATTTTACATGGATCATAATGGAATGTTTGATAGATGTTTCGGTAGATTGAGACCCAATCTATGGAAGAATATATCCAATGAATATTATGATAGAAATTAGGAGATAGTGTGAAGTTCTGTGAAGGTTGAATTAGAGGTTGGAGAGACATAGTTGACCCATAGATCGAATGAAAATGAAAAATCAATAAATACAATATTAAGGAGGAACTTTGATCATGGAAGATGAGGAAAGGAAGAAAAACTTCCCACATAAAACTAATATGGAAATAAGAATTTGGGGAACTACTTTCTTGGGAGTGGTAAATGTTACAAGTTTGGAAGATATGGGAATATTTTTCATAACTATCGTAGTCAGGTGAATCCTCAACTTCTCACGACTAAAAATTTGATAATGTTGCAGGCCTAAATTAAAGTCCAATGCTATAAGTGTTTATCACTTTGGAAAATTTTAAATCACTTTTCAAATCATAACATAATGGAGGGGAATCACCATCAACCTCACAATAGGCCAATGTAGTAGGATTGGGCTTTCTCTATCACAACGGTTACAGTAGTGTCTCCAAATAATGTGGTGGAAGGTACTCTCATTGTTCTCTAAAAGTTTGAATTACTTTGTTTGATTCTATTTCTACGCATTCCATTATTTCATCCACATTTGAAAAGAGTGTAGAATTAATCTGGGAACTACTAAAAGTGTAGTTATTAGTCAACACACATGGAGGGAATATCCAAGAACCAAACATGCACAAAAACTATAGTATTCACATTGGTGAGCACAATCTCATTGCAACTCTAGTAGTCATTCGTACACTGGAATTAAACATTATACTAAAGAAGGACTGGATCTCAAAGTATAATAGTAATATCAACTATAGACGAAAGGAAATATTAGTAGTCTGTAATAGAAAACCTGCACTTCCTTTCAAAAGAGATATATCTATAATTGAGGTTTGTCTAGAAGCACCTCCCATAACCTTATTTATGGAGATGATCAGTTATGATGGAGAAGGAAATAAAAGTATGTGAATAAAAAATGTCCTTATTTCTTAAGAATATGTTGATGTATTACCCATGGAGTTACCTAGACGTCCCAAAAGAATATAGGTTGAGTTATCCATTGAACTCATGCCTGGAACCAAGCCAATTTCGAAGACCCTATATAGAATTGAAAATTTGGAGTAGGAGGAATTAAAGAAAAAACTCCAAGATCATTTTGAGAAGGGGGTTTTCAACCAAGTATGTGTCCTTTGGGAGAACATGTTCTCTTTGTCAAGAATAAGGATAAATCATTATAGCAATACATTGATTATAGAGAACATAACGGGATCACAGTGAAGAACAAGTACCCTCTCCCAAGGATTGATGATTTATTTGACCAAATTTTTGGGGCTCAATTATTCTCAGAGATTCATCTTAAATCATTTTATCATCAATTGGGGGTTAATAATGAATATATTACAAAGGATAACTTCTGTTAAATATATGTGAATTATGAGTTTGTTATTATCCAGTAAGGTTTGGCTAATGATCCAACTATTTTTATGGATGTGAGGAAAAGAGTCTCTAAGGAGTAACCTCATAACTTTATAGTATATTTAATTAATGATATTATGATATATTCCAAAATTCATTAGAAGTATTAGGACTATCTAAGGGTTATATTTCAAACTCTAAGGAAGGAGTGGATATTTCTAAAATTTATAAAATGTGAATTTTTGTTACCATAAGTTACTTTCTTGGGGAACATATTAACCAAAGAAGGAATCTCAGTTTATCCTGCCAAAAAATAGGTTGTGGAGGAGTGGCATCATCCAACAATAGTAATTAAGATTCATAGTTTCCTTGTTTTTAAGGATTTTATAGGTGGTTTTTCAGAAAAAAAATCCTGAATTTTTTGTACCCTAATCAATTTAACTCAAAAACGGGCCCTGTTTTTCTAGATAAATGAGTGTGAAGAAATTTTATATGATATGATGAAGTGATTGGTTACAAAATCTGTGTTAAATCCAACCGATATCAAAAAAAGATTTATAATTTTTAAATATGCATCTTTGAAAGGGATTGGGAATTTCCTCATGTAAAATGATAAAGCAGTTCTTTATACATATCAATATTTGAAACCCCTTGTGAAGAATTATCCTAGGCATGACCTGGATCTTGTTGTAGTTATTTTTTCTCTAAAAATATGGAGGCACTATCTTTATGGGGAGAAATGTGATATATACAAAGACCATCAAAGTATACAATATAAATTAAAAAAGAAATTGAACATGATACATAGGATATGTTTGGAACATTTAAAAGATTATAATTGCTCAATTAATTATCACCCCAGAAGAGAAAAAAAATTTGTTGATGCATTAGGTTGGAATACCCTATTATTATGGAAATGATAATATTAAATGATATCCTTTAATATCCTATAAATTAGATTTATTTTTTAAAAAAAATATATGGGATTATTGTGAGACCAGTAGGTGAGACTACATGTTATTCCGAGACCCGGTGAGCCCATAATAAATGTTCAAAGATCTTTTTATTTAAAATAGTGCATGTGTGGGATTTTGGAAGCTTCTAAATGGATGCCTGAATTAAAAATATGAGGGAACATTTGCATCCAGAATAATGAAATTACTTAATAAAGGACATAACCTCGACCAACGTGGGTCAAGGGTACAAGTTAATTTTTGAGAATTTTAAACAAAAACAAAATAAAATTAAGAATGTTTATTTTACTCTAATTTTATTTCCTGTGACGCATCGTCAAGTAGGTTGTTTCATTAAATAAATTAAAAAATGTAGCAGCACGAAAACAAAACCATAATAGAAACGTTTTTTCATTTCATAAATGAAACATTGCAACAACATGTTGACTCAACATAATAGAAATGCTAAAACGTGTTTTTTCAAATAATAGCTTAATAGGTGTACCAGATTGGTGGATGGTTCTGGATTTGCAATGAACCTCTACATGAATTGTGTTGGAATGTGACAAACATGTGAAGAATAATGAATCACCAACGAAAATGACCACACCCCATTTTCATCTAGATATATTACCAATGATGACAGATAGAGGATGCTCACAGACGAATCCCCATCAATGATGAATTATTTCCTCTTACTAATATTGTTTTCTAGGTAAGAGGTTTTGATTTTCTATGTGGTCTCCCTTCCCCCATTATTCACTTTAAACATCTAACATGTGTAAATCCACTAACAGATTGACCCACATAGCAGTCAACTATGCGGGAATGGTAATCAACATGCATGGATTAAAGAGGAGATTATTATAATAGTGATTTTCCAAACACCCACCCTTTTATTGTAATGCATCAAATGAAGGTCAAATGAATATGGTTGGTGTTATTTTCCTTTGGAATTCATTGCGATCTTGTCTCCCTCTTGTGTTCTTTACCGAATGACCCACATGGTCGTGTCTGACTCTTTTTGGGAAGTTTTGAAGGTGTTTGGACCCCCAGATCGATGGTGAGACAACATTGAGCACATAGTAGTGGAGGCGACAACCTAAGGATCACAATAGAGCTTCGAGATCAGAAAACGAACCGCAAGAGCGAGTCTGGTGGCCTATGGAAGAACCCAACGATGTCTTGAAAATGGAAGAGGTTGTTGCCAAGACGGACATGGTGGTGTGGAATAGTGGCACTAGTGGGGCACCACGTCCAGCCAAAATACCCGCGTGCGGGCCACAGGTGTGCAATGGCATGCGACCCACAGGACCGCATGCCGGGGAAGTAGTCGGCCAGCTGCCGACCGCATGACACATAGAAGATGAGGTTCCTACCATATACATGATGTACCAAACTAGCCTCCCAACATAGGCCATACCATAAGGAGAACTAGGAAACTGGGGGGCCCGTCTGGACCGAAATCAGCCCATAAGTGCGGGTTGGGCTAGAGGAAGGGGATAGTGCCGCTGGGCGGTCCGGCGGGATGGACCGATGGCCGAATGTCCTAGGTCCAGAAGGACCAACGAGGCAGGACTGTGGTCCAGGTTAAACCTATTTTGTTGGGGTTGGCCAAAATATGTCGGGTCAGGTCGGTTTGGCTAGGTTAGGTTGGGCCCAGACCCCACCGACCTCTATTCACTAAAACACCCATAACTTCTAAACCATGAATCTTATTGAAAAGACGTTTACGACGTTGAGACCCTCATGAAGATATGGTCATTTTGGTATATACTATGTTGAAATTTATGTGACTTGAGATATGACTTATGGATTGAGGAGTCGATTATCCCAAAATTAAACAGGCTATGAGTGTGGATCCTATGGCAGGCAGTAACGAGAAGACTGAGATGAGCCAGTCTAGGTGACCCAGAACGCCAAAGAGATGAGGGGGTATAGGTGACCCAATAGGTCAATTATATGAGTGGGTCTAGGTGACCTAGTAGGACAAGGACATGAGCAGGTCTAGGTGACCCATCAGGCCATGGAGAAGAGAGGTTCTAGGTGACCAGGCTAGCCTAAGTGATGAGAGGGTATAGGTGACCCAGTAGACCTAAGCACTTATTCAGGATGAGTTCTACAATAGTATAAGGTGTTATGTGTTATGACTTATAGTCTTTCTTTCTTCTCTTTAGATTTATACCTATGCGAGCTGACTCTAGTGATTCTCTCTTGAATATATGTCTTAGGGGATACATTTCATGTACCTCTTTGGTAGTATACTTTTTTTATACTTCCCTTCATGGTATTACCTTTGGGTTTTGGGGTGCTTAATGAGGTTTTTGTTAATCAACCCAACATAGGCTCCATATTCACATGTTGTGTCCTGTGTAGACAACATATGCTTCGACAGAGACCTTGGGAGTCCGTGACCAGGCGGTGCCCAGTGAAATCCGACAGACGAGGCATACTTCTACTTCTTCAGGAGGCACCCCCTTCACCTACCCATCAGATATGGTTTACCAAAGACGCACCTTATAATATTATACTTGTCTTTTATTTTTATTGTATATTTCCCTCTTTACTTTCAGTTTTGTACTATTACTCTCAGTGGTTGTCTTATTAGCATGCATGTTTACTTTTTGGCATATTGGGATGGGGATGTGTGTATTTGTGAATATAGGTGCTCAAGAAAATACCTCCCACTTGAAGAATAATTCCTTCGGCACTAGTATCCAACCTACTTCATTTGGTTAGCGGGTTTGGGTAGTTTTGTAATGGTCCCTAGGGGATGGGTCATGATAGATTGGCATCAAATGTGGACATTTCTACCTTAAGGACCCGGAGCTTTGTGGTTTTGTTTTGGTGCAATATTATTGAATGTTTTGAGTTCAGTTTTTAGACTCAAGGAGTCTAGTGTTGGTGTGGTATCTGACGTATCCATACACCAAGACCCTGAATTCCACTTTTTGACTTGGTACATGAAGAAATTGGTTGCATGCATCATATAGGAATCGAGAGTGTTCTCATGTTCTTCTTGAGTCATAGTCAGATCACCATGTGTAATCTATATATTGTGGTTTATCTTGATCAATTTCAAGATGCATCCATGCATAAAGCCTACCAAGATCCAAATACATGACCATGAGGATAGTATTCATTACGATGAGGCGTCAGTTTTTGGAGTAGTACCGGAAGTATCCCTACCGGGTGGTGCACCAGTGCTGCCACTATCTGTTGACCAAAAGCTCCTACCAGCCCCATTATTACGGGACAAATGCATTCTTAGTGCCTTAAACGAGTTACAGAGGCAAAGGCCTCCTAGGATCAGGGGTGAGACTGACCCCCAGGAGGCTGAGGATTGGCTTGTGGTGGTTATGTGAGTCTTCCATCTAGTGAGGATGTCTCTCGACCATATGAAGATCATTGTCACCATCCATATCTAATGCATGGAGGGGACATGGTGGTGCATGATGATCTAGATGTATGATGGGGAGACCCTCACCTAGACATACTTTTAGAGCCTCTTCATGGAGGAGTTCTTTCCAGCGAATATACACTCAGTATGCATCCACGAGATACTTCACCTACACTATGGGAGAATGATAGTTGTAGGGTACTCAACGTGATTCACCGAGAAATATATCTACTCTAAAACATTGTGCGAGATCCATTCTTTCGGTATTGGGATTAAGAGAAGTGACTATGCTTAGAGATCATGGAATCCATGGTATCTCTTAGTATCCCTACTCAGGTTGGGTTTCTAGAGTGATCTCTACTCGTGGAGAGCATCTTGGAAGAGCAGGTGCCGGTAGCATGAGCTACAAGTAGAAACTAGGAGGTGGAGCCTTCAGTATTGGTAGTAGGTAACTAAAATAGAGACTGAATCTGGTCAATTCGTTCAGGGAATAACCCCAAGACATAGGATCTATGGTACGAGGAACACTGGTCATGGGGAGTCATTGGAGGAGTAGGGTGTTTTACTCATCTAGAAGTAAAGGACACGTGGCTCATGACTACCTCACTCATCGTGCATACAATCAACATAAATTAAAGGGACCACTGAGGTAGAGGGTCAAGCAGGGTGGTACGTGGGGAGGCAGATGTGGTAGGTGAGCAGGCAGAGCAACAAGTAGTGGACAAAGGTTCGAGGTACTTCCATTCCTACCCCCAAGTGGTCTACCATGGTCTTCGAGATATGGTGGATAGGGGTGAAGCCAGCACCAGGTGATGGAGGCTTATGACCATAATGCTATAGAGATGATTAGAGGTATGATTTGTGTCTTATCCACCTCAACTGTTGTTATTATAGAAATAGGTCCCAATCATTATTTCCTTCCATGAACCCTGTTCAGAGCTCGGATATTCCAATGAAGAAGTTGTCTCTATCCTTGTAATTACAGACTCCTATATTATTGGATTTTATGATCACACGTTGGTTCCTATAGTGTGAGATTACTCTTGGAAGAGACAGTTTTGACTGGGATCTCCTAGTAGGAGCATAAAGGTCTTACGATGTCATTCTGGGTATGGAATAGTTATCCACATTCCATGCTCAGATTGTCTGTTTTAAGTGCAGAGTGTGGTGTCTCAACAGATATGGAACCAGGTTCTCATTTACCGGAAAAAAGGGAATGCTTACAACATTGGATGAACTTACTCAGAGGAGGGTACATCCAATCACTCACCAGTTAGCTAGCATTACCCTCATCATGGGGGATGAGAGGACTCCTTCATTTCCTGTAGTGGTGGATGAGTAAGTGGAAATCTTCCCTAAATAAGTTCCAAGATTACCTCCTCACAGAGAGGTCGGATTATGCATCAATTTTTACCCCAATAAGACACTGATATCCAGATTGGCATATCAGATGGCTCCCAAAGAACTTTGTGAGTTGAAAGTACAACTAGAGAAGCTGTAGAGGAAGGGCTTCATGAGGTCCATTGTTTCACATTGTGCACCCCCATTTCTATTTTCCAATAAGGAAGATAGAAGTTTGAGGCTATGTGTTCACTATAAGAACCTAAATTAGGTGACAATGAAGAATAAACATCCATTACTGAGAATCGACAACATCTTTGATCAGTTGAAGGGATATATGTAGTCTCAAAGATAGACCTTAGGTCTGTCTATCATAAGATTCTTGTGTGGGATTAGGATGTATTAAAGACAACCTTTAGATGTCAGTATGGATAATATGAGTTCTTGATGATTCCATTCCGCATGACCAATTCCCCAATAGTTTTCATTGGACTCATGAATAGGATCTTCAAGCCTTGCCTTGATCGGTTCATTGTGGTCTTCATTAATAACATCTTAGTGTACTCAGCATCCGAGGGGGAGCATGCGACACACTTAAGGATGGTCTGGGATACACTTTGAGAGAACCATATTTATGGGAAGTTCTCAAAGTATCCGTTCTAGAGTTGGGAATTCCACTTTCTAGGACACATCATTTGGGAGGCTGGAGTTATAGTGGACCCGAAAAAAATAGAGTCGGTGCTAGCTCGAGAGACACCCAAGAGTGTGAATGTGGTGAGGAGTTTTGTGAGTTTGGATGGATATTACTGGAGGTTCATTCTCAAATATTAAAGGGTATAGGAAACCTTATCAGCATTAACACAGAAGGGATATCCGTTTGTGTGGATGGAAAAGTTCTAATAGAGATTCGAAAAGATAATGTGGAGGCGGATGAGTGCCCCTATATTGTGTCTACCAGAGGAGGGAGTTGGATATGTAGTGTTTCACAATGTATTGGGGAATGAACATGGTTGTGTCCTAATATATGGGAAAGTGGTGATTGCATATGGTTCACAATAGTTTTGGTATCATGAGGAAAACTATGCAACCTGTGATCTTGAACTAGGAGTAGTGGTCTTTTCTTTGAAGATGTGGCAGCACCGCTTGATGGGTGAGTGGTCAACCATTTACTCAGACAAAAAATGTCTTAGGTATATCTTCTATCATAAGGATCTGAACATTAGGAAGTGAAAGTGGCTCGAGTTCCTCCAAGACTATGACTTTTAGATAGTCTATAATCCTTAGAAGGAAACATGGTGGCAGAGGTGCTCAGCCATAAAACCGGGCTGTAGTTGCTGAGTGAGGCATCTGAGCTGTTAGTTAGAATACATATATCCTTCATGGATCGAGACGGGGAATATTATATTCAGTCAATTATTGCCACTCCCCCACTCTTATAGCGAGTTAGGGAGACATATCTTGGGAATGTCGATTGTGAGACCCAATGTGCTCAGTTATCCATAGGGAAATCTACTGAAAGATATTCGATAGAAGGGGAGTATTTCAACCTTTTCAAAGGGACTATTGTTGTACTAGTGGTGTTGTGAGAAGGAATTATAAGAGAGTTCAACACCTCCCCCTTTTTAGTGCATCAAGGAGTCACGAAGATTTACCAAGTTCTCTGACATTAGTACTAGTGACCAGGGATGAAGAAAGAAATTGAATAATTCATTTATCAGTTCCACACATGTCAAAAAGTGAAGGCAGAGCATCAGGTTCCCTCAGGGTTGGATAAGCCACTAGAGGTGGAAGAGTAGAAGTGGGATGGTATCTCAATTGACATTATGATAGATTTTCCATTCATGTACTGGGGGCATGATGCAATCTGGTTTATTGTTGACTGACTCACCAAGATGGACCACTTCCTACCCATCTCGGATCAGGGTTCTATAGAGGGATTGTGACACCTCTATGTTCAAGAGATATTTCGTCTTCATGGGGTGACATCAAAAATATTTTTAGAACGTGATTCTAGCTTCATGTCTGGGCTATTGAAGGGATTGTAGGAGGCATTCAAGACTCAATTGCATTTGAGAAAGGTATTTCACCCCCAAACAAATATCCAGACAAAGAGAACTATCAAGGTTTTGTGGTACATGCTTCATGCATCTACCATGGACTTTGGTCATATTTGGGAGGATAATCTACCCTTGGTGGAGTTCAAGTACAATAATAGCTACCACTACACCATTGGTATGGCACCGTTTGGGGCACTGTATCAGAAACCATATAGATCACCATTATAATGGACATACCCATGGGAGTCAACACTCACAGGTCTAGATTAGGTACATGCCACCACCAAGAAGGTGCAGATCATCCAAGAGTGGATGAGGACTACACAGAGAAAGCAGAAATATTATGATGTTAAGAGACAGAGGCCCTTGGAGTTTTAGGAAGGAGACCATGTCTTTCTTAAAGTATCACCTCTATGTGGATTGAGAATATTTGTCCAGGGTGCCATGTTAAATCAAAGATTCATTATCCCTTCAATGATTCTGATCATATTTGGTGAGGTGGTGTATAGCTAGCTCTTCTCCAACAGATGATTTGGATGTATAATGTCTTTCACATGTCACAACTAAGGAGGTACGTGCATGACCTATCCCACATCATCGACTTGGGAAAGTAGGAAAGTGACTATAGGGAAATATTTATGAAGTTCCCAGTGGAGATTGAGGATCGACAGTAGTTGGTCCTTCATGGGTGGTTGACTCCTCTAGTGCACATTTGATGGAAGCATGATAATCTCCAGGAAAGCACTTGGAAGATGGAGGATCAAATTCGTTTTCATAATCCCCATTTTTTTCCTATCCTTTTTTTGGCATTCAAGGACATAAATCCTTCAGGTGGGGAGAATGTAATGTCCCAAAAAATTCATGTAATTTTTTTAAAATTTCATGGGATTATTTCGAGACCAAGTGCTGATAAGACACATGATTCTGAGTCCCAGTGATCCCATAATATATTATTGATCTTTTTTATTTAAAATAGCACATGTGCATGGTTTTGAAAGCTTCTCTACAGATGCTCGGATTAAAAATGTGATGGTAATGTTGCGTCCAAAACAATGACATTACTTAATAAAGGCCATAGCCTTGACCAGTGCGGTTGAAGGGTAAAAGATAATGTTTTTAGCATTTTAATGAAAAACAAAATAAATTTAAGAAATTTTATTTTATACAAATTTGTTTCACTGCGATGAAAAGTACAGCCAGATGTTACATTTATTAAATGAAACAACATGGAATCATTGAAACTAAACTGTAATAGAAACACTTTTTCATTTCATTAAAGAAATTTTATAATAATATGGAGAATCAGCATAATATAAACATTGAAATGTGTTTCATCAATTAATAACTTAAAATGTATACAAGATTGTTGGATGGTTCTATATTTTCTCTAAACCTCTGAAGCAAATATGTTGGAAAGTGATGAAGGGTGAAAAATTATGAATCATCAATGACAACAAGAACTCCACCCACCTTTTGAGAGATCTCACCCATGATGATGGATAGAGGACTCTAGTGGATGGATCACCATCAATGATAAATTCTTTCCTCCAAACAATATCATTTTATAGGTAAAATGTTTTTATTTTTTGTGGGGTCTCCCTTCTCTTATTCTTATTTCTAAAAATCAAACATGTGTTAATCCACTAACAGATTGACCCGTAGATCTGTCAACTATCCAAGAGTGGGAATCAACATGCATGGATAAAAGATGGGATTATTATCATAGTAATATTTTTAACACCCCCTTTTTATTCTAACACAACGAATGAAGGCCAGATGAACAAGGATGACATTCATTCCCTATAGAATACATTGTGATATCCTCTCCTTGTGTTCTTTACCAACAGACCCCCATGTTCACGTCAGACACTTGCTGGGGGTTCCGAACAGGGTCGGACCCCTGGATCAATGACAATATAGATTGGATCACACAATAGTGGAGGTAGAAACCTATGGCCCGCAGCGGATCTTCAAGATAGGAAAAAAATGGAGCGAGTCTGGTGGCTTGTGGTGATGAAAAATAGTGGCACCGATAGGGCGCTGCGTGAGGCTGAAAGACCCATGGATGAACGACGAGTGTTTGATGGCACATGGTTTGTGGGACCACATGCGAGGGAGGTGATTGGGAACCTACCATCTACGAGACAAGGAGAAGACGCGATGACTGGCACAGAGAGGATGTGGCGTCTACTATGTTCGAGATGGACCAAACAGGCCTAGCCCTGCAGGGTGGGAAAAGGGGGAAACCAGGCTGCTGGGTGGCTCAGATGGAATGAAACTGGCCCACTAGTTCGGGCTAGGCCGGAGGAAGGGGACTGGACAGCTGGGCAGCCCGGAAGGCGGGCCCCACGACCCAATAGGCCAGGTCAAGCACTCCCAATAAGCCTAGACCCGACTAGGTTAGGTCGACTCAGGTGGACCGAAGCTGGTTGGGTTGGGTTGGGTCGATCGTGCTAGGCTAGACCCAATCAGCCACTTTTCACTAAAATGCCCTCAACTTCCAAACCATACATCAGATTGATAGGCTATTTGCGGCATAGGCACATTTCTGATGAGGATTTCATTTGTTATACACTCAGTTGAATTTAGTGGGAGTTGAGATATGATAGATGTCTTGAGGATAATATTCCTCTAGGATAAAGCACACTATGAGGATGGATACTACATTTTGATGTGATGAGAATATTGAGACGAGTAGGTCTAGGTGACCCAGTAGGCCAAGGAGAAAAGTTGGTCTAGGTGACCCCACATTCCATAGAGACGAGTGGGTCTAGGTGACCCAGAAAGAAAAAAAGACATGAAGGTCTAGGTTACCCAGTAGACAAAGGAAACGAGCTGGTCTAGGTTTCCCAATAGGCTAAAGAGACAAGTGGGTCTAGGTGACCCGACTGTGCTATGTGATTAGTGGGTCTAAGTTACCTGGAACACCTGAGAACTCATTAGGGATGAGTTCTCTAGTAGTAAAAGGTGTGAAGTGTTATGAATATTAATCTTGCTTTCCTCTTTTTATATTTATACTCATGTGAGATGACTCTAGTGACTCTCTCTTGATTTTACTTCTTAGGGGCTACATTTTCAGTAACTATTTGGTATTCTACATTGTGCACAATTTCCTTCTTGGTATTACCTTTGTTATTTGGGGTCCTTACTGAGTATTATGTTACTCACCCCTGTGTGATCTCTGTTTTCATGTGTTGTGTCTTTTGTAGATGAAATAAGGTGCGACAGAGGCCTTGGTGGTCAGGGACTAGGCGGTGACCAATGAGAGCCGATAGACAAGGCATACTTCAACGACTTCATACAAAATCCCCTTAACCTACCCTTTAGGTATGGTTTACTACGGATGTACCTAAAGATCTTGTACTTTCCTTTAGTTGGGATTGTATTTTATCCCCTTTAATTTCAATTTTATACCATTACTCTCAGTGGTTATCTTACTGTCAAGCATGTTTACTTTTTACTGTTGTGGGTTGGGGATGTGTGTGTTTGTGTGCATACAAGTACTCAAGAAAATGCCTCCCATTTGAGGGATAATGACTTTGGAACTAGTCTCTAGCCCCTGGCCTTTGGGATGTGGGATTAGGGTTGTCGTGACATGGGACTCGTGGGAGGGGTCATGATAGATCCACTGATCAAGGACCTAGTAAGGTTGGATATGAGAATCTTGAGGTAACAGACATCATCAACCCTATCCCAATTTATTTACCAAAAATCATTACTAGTGAAGATCAAGAAAAATCACAGAGAATATCCTTTGTTATAGATGAATATAGATGTTGTGAATAATTGAATGTTTCCTGAGTTCATCATTGATCTAGAATGTGTACTAAAATTCAATATTGGGCTATGTGTTGCATCTATTCTAGAAATAAATAATTATATGATGGATGAGTCTTATATATCTACATTCTCTATACATACTAGAAGCACATAAATTAATATGGAATTTCATGATCATTATTGATGGGATAATAAGAAAATATTTATTTTCAACTATTCTATAAGTTTCTTGGTGTGTAAGCAAGTGAAGGAAGAAAGGAAACTTCATAATGGGTTATTACAACAACTACCCATACAAACATGGAAGTGGAATAATATCACTATGGACTTTTTCACTAGCTTCCCAATAACATCCAAGGAAAAAATATTATAGGGGTTATAGGGGATCAACTCAACAAGACTTCCCATTTCATAGTTTTTCAGGAATATTTCTCTCTTGAATAACTTTCAAATATTTCTGTAAAGTAAGTGTTGATATTGAATGGGGTACCACATTCTATCATTTCCGATCATGATCAAATGTTCACATCATAATTATAGAGACCTATTCAACCTGATCTGGATAATAAATTGAATTTCAGTATGACCCATCACCCTAAAACAAATGGCCAATATGAAAGGACTATCCAGACACTTGAGGACATGCTGAGAACATGATCAATGGAATTTAATTGTGTATGGGCTCAATGCATCCCATTAGTTGAGTTAACATACAAAAAGAGATTCCATTCAACTATTCAAATGACACCCTATAAATCTCTATTTGGGAATAAATTTATAAATCATTCTTATTGTGATGAAGATGGTGAGAGAAAGATTCTCTAGGCCTGATATAGTGCAAGAGATGATGGAAAAATTCATTCCATCCAACATCACATGAAGGCTGCTCAGATTCAGTAGAAGATATATGCTAAAAACTATCCAAGGGACTTGGACTCTGATGTTGGGGGAAAATTATTCCTTTTAATTTCACCATGCAAGAGAGTCTAGAGGTTTTGGAAAAAAGGGAAACTTAGCCCCAGGTACCTTATCAACTATCAAATCCTCTATCGCAAAAGAGCAGTGGCATATCTTCGTGAACTTCCACCAAATTTAGCTCAACTCATGATGTATTCCATGTATATCTCTTGAAGATGTACATACTTGACCCATCACAAGTACTAAATCCATAGTTGGTGGAAATGTTACACAACCTCTCTTATAAGAAGAAGTCAGTGGAGATCTTAGACCGTAGAGACAAGTTTCAACATAACAATACTACCCACCTTGTTAAAGTGTTGTGCATGAAACATAAATATGAAGAAGTTATGTGGGATGAATAGGAGGAAAAGAGATAAAATCACACACACATTTTCTCAAAAGAGAGAGAACATGTTGAAATATTGGGGAATAAATTTATTTTGGGTGGAATAATGTAATGAACCCGACCTTTTTAATGAAATTTCTTTCATGAGAAAATGTGTGTTATTTTTTTATATTCAGCAAAACTATATCTATTTATTAATGAAGTGAGTATAATTTAAATGAGACCATTGAGTTTTGATTCTTATATGATCATTGGACAATTATGATCATTTTTCAATATGATCATTGAAAACTATACTCTTAATATTTATTTTAACGTTATAATTAGTGTCTATAAGTAGAAATAAAAAAGGATAACTAATACAAAAAGGAGAAATGATGGCCTCAAATAGTAGAGTCATGTTATACAAATCCAATTCATTAGAGAAAGTGAGATTGTTAGCATATTTGGTTTTCTCAATTAACCAAGTCCATGCTGAGCTTCAATAAGTGAGGCTTGAACAGAATCACATAGGGGTGAATTTTATGTTAGTGGAAATTACCACTCCAGAAATATCAGCTGATCTTCCCCATGAATCTATCATTATCACCCACTATACCCTTAGTTCGTACATGGGTGTTATAAGGGGTTATATTTAGAGGCGCTAGTTACGTAATGTGTAATTTAAATATATCAATAAAATATTTATTCAAT
This sequence comes from Viscum album, assembly GCA_963277665.1. Lineage (NCBI taxonomy): Eukaryota > Viridiplantae > Streptophyta > Magnoliopsida > Santalales > Viscaceae > Viscum > Viscum album. The sequence goes on along the minus strand of OY728133.1, from coordinate 181,864,158 downwards.
CAATTCGGTTTTAAGAATAATTTTTTAGTAAAATTGAAATGAAATTTGATAAATTGATTTTTTGAACGGAAATTGTACTCTACAGAAAGGACATAAATATTTATAATAAAAAATATATTATGAATAATAATTATTTTAATAAAATATTTTGATAAAAAGAATCATATTTAAATATAAAAGATAAAATAAATTTTTTACATGTATTAGGTACTTTACAATGCATTTTCAATATGCAATTATATTTAATAAATAAAGTTTTTTTCATTAAAAGTTAGAATCCTCATATTTAGATAATTATTATGATAAAATAAATATTTATTTTTGAAATCATCCAGTGAAAATTAGGTTAGAGTGAATTTATGATAATTTTCTAAAATACTTTACTATTTTAGGAATAGTAAAAATATTGTTTGAGTTTTTCAGTATGTTTAATGACTTCATAATTATTTCATAATGATGTAATAACTAATTAACCAAAATAATAATCCGACATATTTTTTTAATTATGAGATATTATTTTAATAGATTTTAATCAATTTACAAACCCATAATTAAATTTACAAAGTCTAATATAGAGGCAATAAAATTAAAAACATCATTTTTCTAGAAAATTTAATTTTCCATGCCAAAAGAAGTAATATAAAATTTTGTTCGACTCTATTTGACTAGAATAACATGAGATATTACCCAAGTGTCTAATAATATGGGAAAATACCACGTGAAATCCCACAGTTTTTTATTTTCCACAACCAAGGTTTATAAGGCCTATATTTGAAAATTAATAAACAAATCCACAAAATTCAATATAAATACCCACCCATTTACCCATTTACTTTTACTAAAAATCCATACTCCATGAATATCAGGTATTTTTCCTCCCATGGTGTCCTCCCAAGGTGTTCTCAATCCCCAATGTTCCATTTCTCAAGATCTAGGTGTTACTTTTCAAAGTATGGGAATTGTTATTCTTTTCTCGGTAATTCAAGAATCTATTTTTTATGTATTATAATCATTATTATTACTCTATTTTATTTCCATTTTATTAATACCTTTATTAAATATTAATGTTTTATCAATTGGATACATTTGTCCCCTCTCATTTTACTCATTTCTAAAACCATGTTTTATACCCATTATCATATCGAATTTACTTCTCAAATTATCTCTCTTCTCCTCAAGAAATTACTTATTTTTTTGAATAATCAAACCAATTTATTATATATGGGTATTCATATTTATGTTAAAATAAGTTATTTTATTCTGGAATCAACAAACATGAATCCCACATCCCATTTCTATGGGATGAAAATTACATAATATTCATGTTCTTAAGAACTTTTCTAACGCCCTGATTTGGTATGAAACTCGTTTCTTTTATTCTCCTTGGGCTATTTATGAATTTTTTTAATGATATATTTTTCTCAAATTTCTTAATACATATTAAATTTTACCCCTGATAGCTCTCTAATGCATTGGGTAAAAAATTATCTATAGAGATGACTTGTTTTATGATAAATTAGTGAATAAAAATTATTATTTTTATGAAACCTCAGTGACATACATTATAGATATGCATATAAATGTATCATTTCGATGTTTCATCCACATTTTCATGTTATGATGTATGTTATTTTTATTTTTATATTCCCCTTTTCCATTTTTTCATTCCTTGATTATACTATCCAAGTTCTTATTGATTTTTCTCATGATCTCATGTAAACTGTTTCTCTTTCCTTTCTTTATTGGGACTTATGATTACCCATTCCATTGATGTATTTCCCCAGGTAATGTGATAAATTAAATTAAATTTTTAATAAATTACGATGAATACTTTAAATTTGATTAGAATAATGTTTTAATTTTTCATGTATTATGTACCTTATTTCCAATAAACTGAACATTGAAAGATTTTCTGTTTATAATGTAAATGAATAGTTGTGTAATAAAAAAGAAGGGTTCTATATAATCCACTAGTTTTATCTTGTATATTCAATTTTATGCTTTATTTGTTTTAGTTATGTCAATTCTATCTACCCCATGATTTTTCCAAATTTTTTGATTAATTTGGGCTATGTAAATTTATTCTTCCCTTCCACCAATTAAAAGAAATGGATCACACTAAAAATTGAATGCTAAAAAAAAATTTCTCAATTTTTATAAATATTGAAAATCTAATAATTAAAAATCAATGAGATAAAAAATATTTAAAATAAAGAATTGGCCAATTTTCACATTTAAGATGAATGTGCACCAAAAAACAAAAAATGTTGAAATTTAACACAAATTGATATATTTTTTAGGATTAAATCATTTAAATACATATGAAAAATATGGGAAATATTATGTTTTTAAATTATCACACACTTTTAAATTTGAATATTGGACAAGTAAGAATCAAAATCAAATCAAATCAAATTTCAAGGCACATGTTGATGAGATCCAACAATTTAAGACCATGAAACAAAAGACATCATGAATACTCCAAAATGGTTTTATATTATATATTCAACTCATTCAATACATTTCCACGTAATTTCTACTCTCATTCACATGAAATTCTCACTACACGTGAATTTTACATCATTACACAAATTAATATATATAATAAATATTTTCTCCTCCAAACCCATGAATGAGTCACCACAGTCGTTATAGATTCCAATCTCCATATAATTTTAATAATTTATATATGATTATAATAAGTTCCTTTCAAGTTGGGTTCAATGTCATAGGGATGGTAGGTTTTAGATGTTACAAATTATGAGGTATGATAAGGAGGGTTTAGCTTTTCTTAATGAAAAATCTCACAATTCTAATCGTCACTAAAGAATTGTTTCCTCCTGACTCTCCAAAGTAGAAAATAAAATCTATATATAATTTAAAATTACACACATATATATATATATCCCATACCATCAAAATTTCAGTAGAAAAAATTATATCCACTAAACTTCGTTCAACAGAAATGAATTTTTTGTGGATATTTTCAATTTTTTCAAAACTAGATTTCTAATGATAATGAGGGATGTTTCAATTTCAACCACATCTTCTAAATTATAATCCATAAGTTAAAAGATAATAATTTTTTTTTCATATTCACAGAAACTGATTTTTTCATTTATTTTTTCAACACCTACAGACCATCTATTTTTTAGAAATATATTCCAAAGATCCAATAATACCAAAATATTAGTTGAATAACTATTTTTATAGAAAACAAATCTTTTAAAAATTTTAATTTTCAACAAATGTATTACCAAATTGTGTACGACACACCAAAAATAGATCCCCCCACACACACTTATGTTCTATGAGATCATGGATTTTCACTTACAAACCACATTAGATAGGGAAATTTTGCTTGTAATATAGATAATATAAAATTATTTTCATATATAAAAAGAGTTAAAATAACTAAATTAATAGGATTTTCTATAATAAAAAATATCCTATTAAAAAGGGGGCTTTTAAAACAAAATAAATGCCTCAATTATTTAAAACACAAGTACAAAAAACCATCATGATTTGACTAAATTCAATTGAATTATTGTTAAAGAAATCATGGATTATTTCTCTCAGAAAATGATGTGAATGTAAATATTTTGTCAAAAAGGGTTTTATATCCTCACATAAAGTCGATTTTAAAGATAAATACTATGATATGTGTAATAGGATAAAAAAATCATAGGATTTTTTATGAAAATATCAATGTTTTAAACTTGAAACAAATCTATTTCATCATTCATTTAAGATTTTTTGATGGGATACATTTTTTTAAACATTAATATGGGTTTATATAATAGGAAAGATAATCATTTTAGCTAAAAAGGAAAAAATTATACTAAAAAGAAAAAATAAACACATAATAGTTAGAAAAAAGGAAGATTTTTTTGAAATAATAAATTTTATAAACATAAACTATAAAGGTTACTTCCCCTACAAATAAATGATATAGTTTCCTCATTGTGCATGGTTTATATTATATGTTGAAAAAAGTAATACTTGATAAAAAAATTTGCAAGGAAAGGCAAAACATAGTTCATTGGAAGTATTATATTTGAGAGAATTTCATATATGTTTCTCATTGAAAACTTACAAGAAATAGTAGAGAAGAAAAAATTATAAATTTATAAAATTAAAATATAATTGAAATACAATGATAATGGAGTGAAAATAAAAATAGATCTTGGTTTTAAACCCAACTGAGTAATGGGATTTAACTTCCTTCATATGGACTGTCCAACTATTATCTATAGTCTGATAGTTAGTGGAGTTTGGTAGAGATAAACCACCACATGGTCTTTCTTCCAGGTTGAATTAGAATTTCTTATTTATTGAGATCCCCATGGATTGATTGTATAAAATCCACCCCCATAGAAATTATATATGTCTTGAAAGGTGGAAGTGGGATAAAATATGTTTCCTCATCCTTTGGTTTAAGTACTACCTGTACAACCTTCCCTTTATCAAGTTTGAAAATATGTTCTACAATTTATAACACTGTTTTCTCTTCAATGGTGGATAAATTAGGTTTTTCTTCAATTTCTATGAGAATCCCTAAATATTTAGCATAAAAACAGATAATTTGTAGTTAAATTATTAAAAAATAAAATTTAATTATATCCATATAAAGGTTCACTACCTTGAATATATTAACTATGATCTATAATTATTTAATGATTTTCCATTATTCAGTTTCATTAGTATGGAGAAATATATTCAATAATATTTCTTCAAATCCAAGAATATCCTCTTATTTTTAAGCTTCCACAAAATTATCTAAAATTATTATGTATAAATTTTCAAAACAAAAAGGTTGAGTTTTCATATTAATTAGAGAAAAAATAAAAAAGTGAATTAATGGTTTTTTCCTCCCTCTTAATTGGTTTAGCCTGTTAGATATGTTTCTCCATGAGTACCTCTTGTATAATATCATAAATGTGATGGATATAAAGTTATTTAAGTATTTATTTAACCTCTTGGATTCCTTTTTCATATTTGGATATTTTTATACCTCAAACAACAATTAATATACCTCTAGATATTATTTTAGGATATCAAAGAGGTTCTTTCCTAAAGCATATAGCATGGATGACTCATTGTCCTACTTGAGATCCTAATATATCTTCCTAAATCCATATCTACCTATTGAAATTATGGATATATATATATATATATATTGTTAAAATATGTTTCAATTTCCTTGAAATTTAGTGGGGGTGAGTTGAAAGAAGAATCCATTTTCTTTTACCTAAAATTATAATTTGAAAAAATATGATATTTATAATTTAAAAAAAAAATATATTAGGGAAGTGACTCCCCATAAATTGATCCATGTTTTGAAATATGTAAATAATGGGGTATGGTAAGAGTAATTATCTCTTAAGTTTGAAAAAAAATATAGTGGTTAACCTAGTTTTTCACGAAATAGGAGTTCCCACAAATCATATTTTCCACTTTACATTAGAGAATTTTTTTTAAAATTATTTTATTTTGAAAACAAAAGAAAACAATGAAATAAGGTTTTAAAATAAAATTATGACATTGGTAATTAGGTCAGGGCTAGTCTTCCAAATCAAATGCTATCATTTTCTCAATTTGATCACCTATGTCTATTATTAACTAATAATTGATAGGATCAATGATTTCCTCCCCTTTTACCATTGATTTAATGTTGTTGGTGAGGATATTAATTACTAAATTATTATGTTGGTTTACCTTTATTTCAAGGTGTGCCAGAGTTATTGCGGATTCCCCCAATTAATTTTATAAATACCTGATCAGATCTTGTTCTTCCTAAACAGTGAAGAGAATCCACTACTGATCCCACGTGTACTGAAAATATTTTAGTGCGTCACCACTAATACCTGATCAACTTCATAATTTATAAACATTAACATAGTAGAGAGATATGATCGATCATTAATAGAGGAAGTAATTTATAGATACAATTCAAACGAAACATGATCATGTCTAATAATAAGAACAATTATAGAGTATTGAATACAATTAACAAAATAATGATAATTATATTCCTCAAAGTATGAAGACCCAAGAATTAAAAAAGTAAAACCTCTCCTTCCATAGTCACTAATATGTTTACCCCACCATTTGAAGGGTAACCGAGAAGAATGGGGAAATGAATACATTACAAAACAAAGAAAATATAAAATAAAGAGTTGAATTTTTTTAAATTTTTTTTATCAAAAGGTGTCATTATTTCGTCCCATAAGATGGATGAATATCCCCTAGATATTACCTTATGAGTATTTTTCTTTGATTTTTATTTATAATCTCAAAAATTCAATCCATTTAGTTAATTTTATAAAACGGCATGCCCGAATTACTCCAACTCTATTTCTATGAATGAAGATACTATTTAGTTTACTAATTTTTCATGCACCCATACTCTACTATACTGAAATAATGTGGACATAATATTGTATTTATTATTTTACTTAATATTCCATTTACTTTCTAATTGAAATTATCTCATTTACAGTTTTATCACCGTTGATATTATTCATTTACTAAATATAGTTCAATTTTTACTTCCCTAAACATTTTTCAACTTTCATGATTAATATTTTCTTTCTAGAGTTTGATTCAGTACTTGGTCTATTTGAAAAAAAATCCCATAAATAATGGAATATTAAAAAAATATTAATTTTATTCAATATTTAAAATTTAATGGAAAAAAATGAAAAACGAAAAAATAGTTAAAATTGAAAAATTAAGAAATTTTCACATTTAAGCTCAAAACTCTCCAAAAAACAAAAAATAAAAAAATAAAATTCAAATAGAAAAATTAACGAGGAATAAAAAAATTGAAATTCATGAAAAAATATAATAAATATCATATCTATTTGACATAAATGGCCACTTACTGAAAGATGTTTTACCGGTCTAGATTGTAGAGTTGTTGATCAATGCTGTAGTTGGTTTCCAGTACCTATTTTTTATGGATGGGTACTAATACTACAAATAGATCTATATTTACCCATATGAAAAGAAGTATTCTACCTACATGTTACCCCTATGGGAATATTACTATTGAGTAACTCTATTAGTCTTAAAAAGTGTTATAACTACATATCAATGTTTCATTACCATATCTTTAAGAAGTTCCTATAGAAAACCATGAAATTCTTTTTGATTTAATGGTGGTCATATCCCAATAGTGTTTTAATCATCTTACATATGTTGAAATAGTTTTCAACAAACTAGTGTACCACATAATTAGTATGAAACGCCTAAAATTTGATTTTGGTGTAACCAATGAAACGTTGCTCTACTTTATGGTGCACAATTATGTGATTGAAGACAATATTGAGAAAACCAAGTAGATACTTGACTTTTGACCTCCTCAAATCCACAAATAATAGAGATGTATTCTAGGAAATATCACTTATATCATATGATTCATAGATAACCATGTGATTTAGTTCTTACCCTTTATAATGTCATGAATAAAGGGACCATGAATTAGTGGAAATAATACTTTCATAGAACCTATGATGGTATCCAGAAATATTTCTTAAGACTATTGAAATTAATTCTTCCCATAAAGGTAAATCTATTCATTTTTTATATTAAGGTCTCAGAGTGATTTCATAGACCCCTTATTGTGTATACGAATGCTACATGGAAAGAAAATAGTATCTTCTATCTCGGTGGAACAATGTTGGATACTGATAGTTGATACTCATATATATCAAATAATTTTCTGACATTAATTTTCATAGAATATATTACGAGACACTACCTGTAACATCAAAAAACATCATGGTCACTTTTGTTGGCCCACTAAAATACATCCTCGATCTTCAAAAACTAACCAGGCCTCTAGAATTGTGGGTATCTATTATGTAATATTTTTTATTTTAGTGGGTGTCATAGATGAATGTTAATAGGAAGGAATTGATATGATTTTGGGAAGCACATACATCCTTGGAAAGTGAACCATTGAATATAGAACATTCCAATAATTGGGTTTTCTCTATTAATGATACTCTCAAAATATGAGTGATGTATTTTATGGTTCTTCTAGAAGCCTCACATGAATAATAATGGAAAATAAAAAACTAAATAGAGTTGTATTGAGATTTTTCCTTATCTCTATAATGAAAATTTTCCTTCTATAATCCTTCCCCCCAATCTAAATGCTTCCCCAATAATGGATAAGAACACCAAGCTCTTATTATAGTCTTGGAGTTTACCCTAAATATTTCAGTGTCCTGATTGAGTATCCATAGTGACTACGACTTGGTGGCCATGCACATTAATTGTGAATATTTAAATAAAAAAGAATAATTAATCCCTTTTGTTGATTATGTATAATGGTTTAAGGAATAATTATCATCTAAACTCATATTATATCATATCCCTCATTTATAGAATGACCACACTAATCTTTTGGCAATTTAAACAGTTTCCCTAGTGGATCTATATGAGGACAAACCAATCATTTAAATCGTACACCATAGGGTGGCCTCTCCATTTATTAGAAATAATATGAAGGAAATAAACATGATTAATAACTCAACATAAAAGGGTGATATTCTATCTTCAAAAACTTATTCCGGTATTGGATCGATATCCCCCCATAATATATTATCTCCAAAGTGGTATTATTTCCTTTAACCAAGACAGGAACGAGAAGATCTGATGAAATATAGTGAATTTTTCCTCTATTAAAATTTAAATTATGAATTTTTTACTATCTAAAAATTAGAATTTAATAGATTCCTTATTCAATGCATTGAAAGATTGGATAATCTCGATACCATGAATGATATAGGAATCCATTTAATTCTCTGTGATATGTCATCCCTTCTAGATACATTCCAATTTCATCCATGAAACCCTATAGTTTTCTCATACTTCCAAATAGTCTTGGTCATTTTCTGCCTTGGGAATACATATCACAGGTTCCAGTCCCCTCTATAAATCTAGTTGGTTCATTTAATTCATTACTAACATTGAAACATTCTCCAATTGGTCAATATTATAACCCACAATAAATTATGAATAAAATTTATACTCAATTTTATGAATTTGAACATAATCACCTAATTTTGTGTCCCTCATGCAATATCAATGGATAATAGAACCAATTTATACTCTTAAAAATTAAAATTTTTGTATCAGTAGTATAATAACTAGTTCAATTGCACATCCCACTATTATACTATAAAAAATGGATAGATTGAATCATTCAACAAAACCCTTTAAAATATCATTCAAAATATGGTGTACAAGGGCAAGAAGTATTATTATCAAAAACATATTCATGATTTATGGTCTTAATTAACCACAACCATGATTTGTATGAAAGAAATCCCATATTTTCTTATTTATGGGATAAAAGTGTCTCACCCATTGATTTTTATCTACCCATTAATTATGTTGTTATTTTCAATAAGTATTATGAAGGTGAATAGTCCTAGAACTAACTTGATGAGTTACAATAGATTAATGAAAACATGTTGTGCACACACAATAACATAAAAAATACCTCCAAACTAGGCTAGGAGAGCATTCAAAAAGCATTTTCACCTCTTCGCACTCATTTAAGGATAACTGGTTCTAGAATTAAGATCTTGGATGATACTTGGGAAAAATCCTCCAAAGAATGATATTAAATGAGAAGGATCAAACACCACATATATGGTCTATTAAAATAGAGAATACTCCATGATTAAATTGGATATTGGTATCATTATTCTAGCCCCTAATGAATCAGCGATCAAGATGTATTTTTCATAACTTTTAGTGGGTTATTTATCATCATAGTTTTGTGACATTAAACTATATAGAATATTCTAGTTATAGAATTATGTGGAATTTAATGGATAGTGTTTGAGTTGTACGACTATAAAATTCATTTAACACACTTCTTAGTCCCATGGAATTAAACTCTATAGAATTTTATCCCTTTCACATGGCTTTAAATAACGCAAATACATCTTAAAATGACATTATCCCTCATGTTTCATGAGTAATCTTCTAATTTCCATTTATTTATTCAAAAAATAATGAATATAAAGAGCATGTATGATCTGGTTGATTTATCTGATTAACATAGTTTATATGCATCATGGTTAAAGGAGGGATGATCAGTTTTAGTGACATGAGATAAAACTATAGGATATATGTTCTTATATTCACATATTCTCATACTATTTAACAATGTATGTACGAATTATTTTTCATATACAAAAGCCAAATCCATGTAATAGTTCTTACTGTATATTTCATTCCTCTCTTTGGTGGAAAACATTGAGATAAATTGATCTCATATCAAAACAAAATACATATGTATTGATTTTTATTATTATAGGATATGAAATGATGCATAAATTCTAGGACCTGGATGAAATCTCAATTAAAACTATTCCCACAACTTTTTTTAGGTTCTAGAACCCCTATTATATTCATGTTAGGTTCCATTTTATTTATAGACACTATGAAAAGGTTATCTTATTTTTCCTAATTGGAACTTAGTATAAATTGATTCCTATTATTTCATGATACATAATTTAGAATATATCTCTCATATAGATCCCAACCACAAATATCTATAACTCTCAATTTACCTATATGAAATCTATTCTTGTATATGAATTTATTGAGCATAACTTATTTGTATCCATTTGTTTTTGACTGTGTAAAAAATTCCCCACATAATCAACCTACTTTTCATTTAAATATCATTCACATTGGGTTTCCCCTCAAGGGGTATATCCTACTGTTTGATATTTTTTTTTCTTCACATGATCTATATTTGTACAAATCAATCATTGTATGGATTTATATCTATAAATCCATGCATGCTTGAATGTTTCCCAAACACTATCGATCCTAGTCATGTAGCCTTATATTTAATTTCATCTAAGTACAATTTAAATGAGTATAATCTATAAATCTCAAATCCTTTTTTCCATGGTGATAAACTAAAATATTTATGGTCCATACTATAAGATCTGAAACTTCTTAGATCATCCTTACTTATGTATTGTAATATCCTTCAATGAGAGTCAAAAAATTGTAATATCACCATTATTATATGGTCTACTATCCATAATTACATGATGAATCATAATTCCCCCAATATACATAAGATCCTAATATATATAGGATTCTTCATTATAGATTTATTTATCCTTAAACCTTACCTAAAAAGATCTCCCATATGTAAACATATATTTAATTAGGGAATCTATATATAGGGAGTGGAGAAAACATTCCCCCTTATTATATGATGATAAAATATATTATATATTTTCTATGAATTCATACATTAAAATACACCAGGAAATCTATTATATGCACCCCACTTTCCACACATGAGATCCAGATCTATGTAAGGGTTTATAGAATATAGGCCCCCTATACTAGGTTAAGGTGCCACTTTTTCCATGAAATTATTTGCGTCTGGGCCTTTCATATTTATAATTGATTTCATACTAGGGAATTTTCCAAATCATAACTAGGTAATATCTTTTGGCCCCAACCAATTTCAGTATAATATAATATTCTCTTTCACATGGATGAGATCTTTGTATGGACCCAATAAGAACTACATGTGGCTTGATTCTTGTTGTTTGAAGATATGTAGTTATGTCTAAACCAGATGTTTCAAACTCATCTAAAAGTAATTATGTATATCCACAAATTCATTATCCATAAATATTATGACCATAGTTATCACAATATTGGAAAAATATAAATAAATTTTGTGTGTTTCCTTTCATAAAACACATTTTATTCAATAATTTTTTAAATTTCTATGACATTTATTAGTTATCGATAGATAGTGCAGCTCAGATCTAAGGGATAACTCTAATTGGTAATGATCATATTGGAAACCATATTCAACCCTACAGATAAGGCATGATTATAAAAATGAAAAGGTACCACAATCCACATACACATCTAACAACATTTTTGTGGAACTCATCATTCCAATGTCATCCAACAGTCATTTTTTGAATACTTGTCCCATATCAAATTCCCAATTCAAAATTCATCATTAACATATTTCCCATTATCCATTCATAGGTTTCAGGGTTCTCATAGCTCAAAAGTATGACGTGGTTAATCATATCATATTCCTTATTTTGTGATCCAAGAACCATGAACATAAACTATGTGAATTCCTTTTTAGGTGGTCTATAGTAGTATTGGGGTCTTCCATTCACATCGACTCCTACCATTCCCCTACTATATAGAATATGTTTCTTTTTAGGTAAAATATGTGTAACCTAAGATGTTAGACACATTGGTTTGAGCCCTAAATCTGTAAACTATTTTTATCCTCTTTAGAGATGGTTTACATTATCATTAGTTTATTAATTCCTATTGGGTTTTGGACTTCCATCATTGGATAGATTATATTTCATTTTTTATGAAAGCTATATATCCTTGAACCCCAAAAAATTAGGTCAAAGTTGTGTCGCCATAATCTCTATCCTCCCCCACTTGTTTAAATTTCAAGACCCAATAACTGAAAAATAAAAGAGTCATAAAACTTTATAGTTCAAAATCATGTAAAGGGAAGCCTGAGTAGAATATATGTATCAAATCATTATGTTATCCTTTCTATGAAAATTTTAAAAGCAAGAGTGAATAAAAGAAAAGGAATAAAAAATATTGGGACCACAATATAGCCTTATAAAAATCCTATCTATGCTAGATGGACCCACTAGTTATGAAAAAATATATAGATATTTTATGATATAACTCTTCTCCATTAATACGTGTTTAATACATAGTGGAATAATATATATTTTTAATGAACTATTCATTTATACCCATCCTTCCAAAATCCGACATAATTCCTTAAGGGTCTGAATCATTATAACTTCTCATGATAATAGGTAATGATTATAAATAACTCCAAGGGACACTTCCATTTGGTAATGATCATTAGTGCTACTATATTGGACTCTAAAAACCAGAGCAATATTTTCCTGAAGTAAATTTCTCTATAATCTATGTATTCCCTAGTAACATCTCAACAGAACTTACCATTATAATATTTTTAATGGTCATGAATTTTGTACATGTTCCATATCACAATTCCCTAATTCAAATTTCGTGATTTATGATTTATGAATCTCATAATCCCAACATTAAATTGGATTTGAGTACCCTCAAAGTCTAACATCTAAGAATCATACTCATTTTCCAAGAAAGAATGTGAAATTCCATTCATGAACCTTTTTTAGTCCTCATAAAATTATCCTAAATCATACGAAACAGTGGTTAGATCATCAATACACTAAAATACATGATCCCATGTGTGAGGTTATCTATGTTGTGAGCATTCATATCTCCCTTCATGTTGGGTCGTCTCTCCCTTGATGGATTGAATATCTTACCCTTTCTTTCTAATTTTTCATACCTCGAAGATAAAAAATATTTGGTCAAATAAATATGACCATATATTATATGCATAACTCACCAGGTTCATCTGTATTAATGACATTAGGTTCTTCATTCATGTTGAGTTATCTCCACCCTCGTTTCTATAGAGACGGACCACTTCTTGATCATATATATTCAACCTCAAACACGAACATTATTATTCCAACATTAAGGACCATTAATTTACCAAGGGAAGAGATGTAAAACTATATATGATGAAAATGTATAAATTATAACTAGGTAAAATTTAGATTCTATACTCCTTGGGCATGTATCTTTCATGAACTAGAAAAAAATGAGCGCTTGAAAAGGAAAATTCACAAAAACATTCCATGTTGAAAACTCATAAAGGGTTAACTATGAAAATTTGGAGTTCATAACAACTAAAAAATTCCCATATGTGACCTATGGAAATGTTAAGGGATAAAAAATATAAAGAATTAAAAATACACAAATCTTGGGGGTATATAGTATCATCCCTACAAAATTAAAACTATTATCACTCTACACACTGACCTAGGTATAAATTAAAGAACTCTTTTGTTTATATAATATATATTTGTAAATCCATTTAAATATCATGATGTTTTTATATTAGTGTACTTGATCCTTTTTATGATTTGAATCCACATTTTAAAATACCCCTATATGATTCTCATCATGATGAGTCAATAATATCTCATATCTAAATGGGCTAGATATAGTGTTTGTTGATGGTATGAATGCCAATACCCATATATGAGAACACACCCATGATAAAATTATCTCATTTAAAAATAGAAAACCTTAATGTTAAGATGGTGGTATGCATGCCTATACCCCTCTGTAAGAACATGCCCAGGAAGAAATCATCTAATTTATAAATCATCCAATTATAGTGTTGTGATGATGGTAAGAAAACCTATACCCATCATTGGGAATATTACCCTGATAAAATTATATTATATATGATTTGAATAACTCTATTGTTATGGTTATGGAACACATACCAATACACATCCGTGATCACACACTCATGAGTAAATAATATAACTTCTAAATTGACCAACTCTAGTGTTTTGGTGATGGTATAGATGCCTATACTCAACCAGGGGGACACACCCAATAGAAGAACTCTAGAACATGATAATTAATGACCCATTATTTATATGATATAGTTCACATCCAATGTTTATTTGGATTCATGTTATTTTGATATTTTTGTTCATGATTTTTACAGGTCATCATAAAGTGGTAAACATTTTAAAACATGGGTTAAAGAATTGATAGTGAATGAAAACCAAATAAAATTAAATTAATTGAAAAAAAGACGAGCATCTATAATTTTGGAGTCTATCACCTCCCAAGAGAATGTGTTTTCAAAAATTTCCTGTACAACATCTTGGAAATTATTAAATTATTTTCAGGATTCATAAACATCATTTTCAATAATGAACTACATTATAGAATTAAATTACTATGTATGATTAAGATACATCAGTTTAGAATAAATACACTTCTATTTGGTATTTTTATCATTCCTATATTTTAAATTAATAACAGTATGTTCAATATCATATATGAAATTAAACATTAAACTTAAATAAGCCATGAAATGTTATAATTTAAATTTAAATGTTATAACCTACTCATTTAATTATACGTTAAAAATAGTTTTAGCTAATTTATTAAATATATAAAAATATCCTTCTTAAAATTAATCGATGGATTAATTCCTAGGAGATAGGAATTCAATTTTAAAAAATTTATATTATACTTAAAAAATATTCCCTTAAAAAGTGATATTTGTTGTTATTTCTTTAGAATATATAATATTAAATTTTAGAAATTTGAAATTTTATTTCATAAAATTGAATAATTTTTTGAAATTGTCACATCAAAATTATCATATAGTTAATTTATAGTATTTTTATGAAAAATCGATTTTCTAGTGAAAACTGAAAGATACTATTTTTGATTAAAAACTACATATTTTACATGAACGTACAAAGTTAAATTTTGATTTGAAATGTCTTAAAGTTAAAATTAGTTATATTTTATGTTAAATAATCCAATTACATTCATTTGAAACATTTTTAAGTTTGAATTATATAAAGAGATAAAATATCTAAAAATACATTTTTTTGAAATATTAATTTTATGCAGGTAATGTATTTTTATATTAATATAATAAATTAATAATTATTAGTGAATTATTTTAATGAAATTTATTTATTATATATTTAGTAAATAAAATTAACATTCATATAATATTTTTATAAGAAATGGATAAAAATAAACCATATTTTGGCATAATATGTATTTCTCTAATAAGAAGGTTTCGTCTTATTTTGAAAGCTTATTTTTAAAATTAATTTCTAGCTCTAATATTAATTTAATAATGATGAATTTAGTCATAGATATAAATTCCGTAAATAGACCCCTTTTTTGATCAACATTAATAGTAATCGTGGTAAAATTTATTACCTTCGAAAAGGGTAAATCTGGTTAATCTTGGTTAATACCATGTGATAAGGCAATAATGAATCATCTTTATTCTAATTATATGAATGGAATTCAACCCTTATCAGCATAGGATCGATGTATAATTTTTTAAAGGAATATTTTCTATGGAAATGACCTGTATAATATTTAATGAAAATAAAAATACAAAGTGTCACTCTATTAGTCATAAATATATCTTATCTGTTCATTTAAGAAAAAAAACTAATTATTAATGAACTATTGAAGTTATTTTGTGAATAATGAAATTATATTCATTATGTTAATTTATTTATATTTTTTAGTGATTAAATATTTACATTAATTATTTTTTAAATTCTATTAACATATTTATTCAATTAATAAAAAAATAAAATAAATAAATTTAAAATAATTAAAATTTATATAATTTGACTGATTTATAGTGTTTGAAAAAATCATTAGATAGATATAACATATTAGTGATTTTTAAAAGTATTATATTATAATTCCAGCATTTCATTTATGAATATCAAGTCAAATTAAATTAATTATCTCAAAATTGGTAGTAATAACTTAGTATCAGAATAATAATTTATGAAAATATATAAAAAACATTAAAATATCGAAAGAGGAAAAGGTGGAAAATATGGTATACCATGTTTTCCTTTTTCCATTTATTATTCAATTTTCACCTTATAAGTAAAATTATAAGCCCTTAAGAGTGAAAAATATGTTACCAAATTTAAGGTTAAAATTGGTTAACTAAGGGGTGAAACTAAGAGATAATGTTTAAAATACTAATTAAAAAATTCAAAATCTTATTATTAGGTTATATTTAAAAAATATCCAACCTATTTTCTAATTTATTTACATTTAGAAGAGTTTTAATTTATAATTACATAGTTATATTTTTATATTTTCAATAATTCATTGTGTGTTATCCCTCCATTATAAAAGGACACCACTTCCTTCACTTCTTCACACCACATTGAGAATCTTATCTTGACCAAGACCAACACATTTCTATTTTCAAAATTCTTATCCAAGGTATATAGGTAATTTTATCCCCCAAATACCAACCCTAGGATATTTAAAAGGATATCCAAATGAGTTATTTAAAATAATACGGTATTAAATAACATTCAAAGCAATTCAAACTCAAGGTAAGATATTTTCATTTCAGTTTAGTTTATATGATAAAAATTACATATTTATCACTTGTTTATTTTATATGGTGTATATATTGGCTGTTAATTTCATTTATGATTCTTATAGGAGTTCACATATCTATATAAGGTTCTATATTTCATAAATCTTATAATTCAAAACATACCAATGTGTTAAGGGTTTTATATAACAAGATCATTTTTTACATATTTTTTTATAATTATGTTTTTTATACTGAAATTACCTAATGTACCAATCAATAGTGTAATTAATTTTCCTATCCCATAGCTATTTTTTATAGTTCCAAACTTCCTTTCATTTTACTCTCTTTAAGTACTCAAAAGACAAAAATATTGTTAAGGAAAATTGACTATATTTCTCTTTTAGGTTGAAAAACCTTTTACTTCCACGAATAGGTTTTTACTAAAATGATTCCAATAATTTTTCAATATTCTTATATAATTGTTTAAATTCATATTTACCATTATATCACTCTTTAAAAATTGGTTTACAAGTAATCTTATTGATGTTTTCCAAATGAGTTGTTTTTTGACTTTTACTAAAAATGCGAATAATATATTTGCATTAGCATACATGATGTTAATGGAATTTCCCACCATCATGATCACTAAATCTCATGATTATTCATTTATAATTTTTCATGATTCTTTTAATAGAAAATATTTTCCATAATATTTTGGAAAATTTTTATATTCTAAAGAAGTGATTTCAAAGTGAAATTTTTATTTTCCCCAAGAAATGTTATAAGTGATTTTTTAAAAGAAATATTAATATTATATGACATATATTGATGTTTCCAAATATTTTATAGGTATATTATATACTAATGACATCTGTATAACACCTCTAAATGGTATATAATTATGATTCCAAGATGTGAATGAAACATGTTTCTTTTATATGGGTTATGTCCTGATGAAATCTTTATTATACCCATTTCTTTTCAAAGAGTTATTACCTGATGAATTCTTTATGATACAAATAACCTTTTAAATGGTTATAATTAAATGAATGTTTAATTATCTTTTTGAAAAAAATGTATGATTTTTATTATGTCATGTGTGGGCTTGGAATTATATAATCCCCTAATGAATTGGGTAAAGATGGATAACACATTAGGTAAATATTTTATGAGTGAACCTGATTTCACGTTCAGAATTTCATGCATAGACTTAGATCTTATATAGATAATTTTATGCATGGTCTTGGATTTCTTGTCTTTTAGTTTATGCATGGGCATGGTTTACATGTCCATAAGTTTATGTTTGTACCTATTTTTAATGTTTGTATGTTTATGTGTGGAACTAGATTTCATTTTTATAATATTATTAGTGTAATTGGTCTACATGTCTATATGATTATGTATAGAACTAAATTTAATTTCTATAATATTGTGAATGACCCCTGTTTTCATTTTCGTAAGTTTATTTGAGGTCCTCATTTCATGTCATAAACTTAATGAGTGAACTCATTTCTAATTATATATGTTCACAATGTTATAATCTTATGTTTTTTCACATCATTGTTTCTATATTATGCACTGCTGGATTGTGTTCGTTTATTTCTTTAATAGTTCATGTCTTATGAAGTTCCATGCTTTATTCAAGGATTTCATATTATTATAATTTTATGTAGTATTTGGTTTTCAAATTTTAAGCTCATGTTCTGATACCCTTATGATCCTATTATACCTATGTGATCATTGATATAACACTTTTTTTCTATTAATAAGCATCTGAGATCACCCTTTCTTATGTTTACATTCCCCAGGTTATGTGGATGATTTTAAAGTAGGTTATGTCAAAGAAGATTACTATGTGGGAATATATTTATGGGAGATATTAAATATCATTCACGATCTAAGAAGACTGTGTATCTTGTCTCCAAAGACACTAAACATTTTCAGTCATCAGGAGTGTATTTTTTAATTATGTTTTATATTCATCAAAACAATATGTCATATTTATCTATCCATAAATCCAAAAATTCTATAAAATTATAAAAAGAAAAAATAAACTATTTTTTCATCAAAGACACAAACCTGTTTGGTCTTTTATGATTCATGTCTTCTAAAATACCATGATTTATTCCATGACTCGGTGTTATGATATATATTAGGAAAGTTATTGTTTTCAAATTTCAATATCATGTTCTCATACCCTTATTTTCATGTTATTCCTAACTAATAATCAATATCACACTTTCTTACCCTTACTGAACATCTGATCTCACGCTTAATTATGTTTCCTTTACATATGTTATAAAAGAAGGTTTTTAAGTAGGTTATGTCTAAGAAGAGTACTATGTGGGAATATATTTATTATATATATTAAATATCATTCAAGAAATAAAATGATTATGTATATATTATCCAAGACACTAATATTTTGTTGTCTTTTAGTTTTTATTTGTAAACTATATTTAATATTCATCAAAAAAGATGTGGTATTTATGAATAAGGATCTGAGGTCACTATAGCTAGTATCAGAGGATAGGATTAGTAAACCTCCAGATGTTAGGATGAGATAAATTTCGTGAAAACTTGGGGAATAAGTCTAATTATTGGACAACATCCAAAAGATTTGGTAATGATCATGAATAACCTAGGATAAACCAAAGGTTTCGTAGATTAAAACAGGTTTATTGATTTAGAAATCCTATAAAATATTTTTTATAATTATGTGGTTTCCAAATATTATTATTGTTAGTCGAACAATACTTTTTAGTCTTAGTCAATGGTTGGACCCAAGAGTAATCATTTTAATAGTAGGTGTGATGGAAAACATGGTGATTATGAGAACCCAAAAGGAATGATGATGGGAGTAATAGATATTGTGATTAGTTCTAAAAATTTATCATGTTATATGATTAAAAGAATAACTTAATGAAATCATATACTCACCAATGAATAAAATGATTAATTTATATGAGAGCTTGGTTGGTGGTGACCCTGTAGGAAAGAAGGATCAGTTTCCATCATGTCGAAAATGTGGAAATAGATAGCCCTATGAATTTAAAATAAGAATAGTAAAATGATTTATCTTTGTAAAATAAGTTCATAAAGTAATGAATTTACAAGTGAAAACATATATTTTGATGGAGGGATACAATGTTCATTCTAAGGTACCGTTCATAGTTTATTGGCTTTAACTTGGGGAAGTTACAAATTATCATAATCAATACCATTTTCTAAATTTTAACTCCTTTACCAAGGAAAGAAATATTATATATAAGTTGATTTTAGTTAAATGGTTCAATTATTTATGAATTTGGATTCAAAGTGTTACATAAATGATATTTTGGATATAAGTATCATGAAACATTTAATTATTATTCCATAGTTGGATTTGAAAACATATGTTGAATGGGAACAATAACTATGAATATTAATAATGTTTTAGTTGGGATAAAAATATGAGTAAAAATTAATCGTATAGTATTGGTGACCTTGAAATTGGATAATTATATGAGTTTAAATTATTTATATAATCTTTGATGCAGTTCACAACATTTTGTATTTATGGAATATATTCAATAGTCTATGATTGTAAGATATTGATCTTTCATAGAGGTACATCCTTGTTAATTTTTAGTTTAACTGACATAAAATGGTTAATGAAATGTTTCCTAAGAATATGATGAGACTTAGGGGTGTACTAGGGTTCAAAGCACATAAATTATAAAAAGAGGCAATCCATTGTAGGTTACACAGTTGCTGCATAGTTAATGATAACTATGTTCTAGAATCATGCGCCCTAGAGATTGGTGGTGCACAGTTGGTGAGGCCATGCATGGTGGGGGACCAAAACATGTGGCATTGGATTGAAATATCCCATATGGGTACCATATGGTTTATTAAATGATAAATCATTCCAATAGACCATAAGATCCAAGCCCCTCTTAGATAGAGGATGGCACAAGGTTGGCACAGATTTTTGAAACTATGCAATTAAAAAGTGTGCCTCATTAAACATGGGGTATTTTCACATTTACCCCTTATGATTTATAAAACCTAACCTAAGTTTATCATACTCTCTTCCCACATCAACCTTGGTGATGAACCAAACCATCCCAAACCTACCATGGATTGATCTACCTTGTCTCCAAACTATTTAGAGTGTGTTTGGGTGAAAATCAAATGTCCATGTGAGTCAAACACTCCTCTTCCATATATTTTATAGATATGTTATTGTGAAATTTTTATTTCCCCAAATATATATAGATTTTACAATATATTTATAGGTAAAATTGTTAAAGACTGTGTGGTTTCTAATAATGATTTAAAATTGAGAGATATTTCATCTACTAACATGAGGTAGGTGGTCTACAAGTTATATACCATAGTCTTAATGTTTTTTATTTGTTTGTGGTCTTGATTCAGTGTTTCTTTGATATAATTTTGGCCTCCCTATAGTTAATCAGTAAATTGGTTGATAAAATTATGAATCAAACCCCTCATGATCCCCATGGGTTCTGTTGAGGTTAATTAGACTAAGTTAAATCACCCCCATGGGGTGTGCCTCATTCTAAAACATGTAAATGTGTTGTTAAATGGTAAATTGAAGGGATTATGATATATATCATATGATGATAATACTTATCTAATTAACATATATGAGTTTATGAAATGGAACTAGTGATATTTTTTAAAATTTTGGAATATGGAACAAGGGTGTTTTCAGTAAAGCGTGAATGTGTTAAGTAGTTTATGGAATGTAATTGGTAAATGTGATAAAAAGTAAAATAGGAATTTTCACATGATTAAGTTGTAGGTATAGGGTATTATAGTTAGGCTATACTCCCCCAGGTAGGGATAAACTACGGATCTAGGCCCCACACCTATATTGCATGTGTTAGGGAGTCATATTGAGGCTCTATGGACCTAATGATTAAACATGGTATATTACCTAGATCAAGGCTCCGAAAAAAGTTTTTAAATTGTTATATTGATTTGTTAAATGATTGTACCTATGAATTAGAGAAATTGTAACCCCTTATATGTTATATATTTGACTAATATATCCTAATGTGAATTTGATGAATGTGGATAACTTTTGGAACTAAATGTGGAAGCAGTTAATTTTAATATGTTTAAAGGATGGACCTTAATTTATCTTTTGTTACCATTTATTGTTTATTTTACTTCTATATAAACTGTTTATTTTGACTATATATTTTGTAGACACTTTTTTTGGTGGCCTAATGATGTGTACTCACACCCTACTCGGACCACCATTCTAAACCTGAGAAGACTCTATGGTCATAGTTCAGGACAAGGGAGAGGGCCTAATGATAGATGGTTGATTTGGGGTTTAGGGATATTCATGGATTAGGGAATTTGATTTGGTTCCAAGATGAGTTTTGAGGACTCTACAATCATCTTTATTTTGGGTTTTTCTTCACACAAGGAATTGAATACCATTAAATGGAATATTTACTATTTGGTTTTGGGAATGTATACATTCTTTGGAAATTGATTAGTGATTGATGTTTATTTTTTCTAAGAGGCATTATTGAGGTCATGTTGATAATTAGCTCAGCGAACCAGGCATATTGACACAAGTTTCATGGTGTTACTACGTGGTATTATAGAAGGTTTTCTTTCATTTATTTATTTTATTTTTGGAAGGTATAAAGGATATTTGGATTCATTATTCCTTCGATACAAGCTCATGAAAGGGAGTAGCTGACCCACGTATGGTTTAAAACCAAGAACCCAGTGAGGGACTGTTTATCTTGATATTCACTATTGTAGTTTCATGTTATTTGACCATTATGTGATGAAATTAATGTGTATTTTTATTATTTTATATGATTTTCCTTGTCCAGTTAAATGGTATTTGGTTGTACTTACATGCAACATGTGAGGAATATATTGATATATGTGACCTGCACTATGTTATGCACACACGAGGAAAACATGTTACAGTTGAGTTTGGGAATTATAAATTCATTTAAAATTATATTGAGTTTTTCAGAAAATATGCATAATAGTGATGTTATGATTGTATAAATAATTGAAATATGATTTAAAGATGTATAAATTAGTGCCTATATGATTAAAAATTTCGTTTATGAAAGTGAAATGGTTTGGAATGGGTTTTTATTAAGAATCATGAGTTTATGTATTTTTGGGGTTTAAACCATGTTGAATATGATCTAGGATACGGTCATTGGAGGATAGTGATATAGGTGTGGCAAGAACCATTGGAATTTTTTTATGTATGATGAGTTTTATATGGATAGTAGTGATCCATTTTTTTAATCATTGGAAGCCTTATGTTCTATTTTTTGAGATGTGTGTTTTTATTTTTAGATAAACACCAATACAATGACGCTTGCTAGTTTAGAAACATTTGGAAATTTCATATAACATGCCTCTAGTAGTGGATAAGTAAACCTCATTGGTTCCAAGTAATATATGTGAAGATTATTCCCATGATATTTTTTCTCATATTATACAGATGATGGAACATGACCAAAATCGTTTTATGGAGAGTATGATTAACATGAAAGTATAATTTCAATTGAAAAACCCTAGGATGTTCACTAGAGTGGGTGGACTGAATAAATCTAAGATCTTGATAGATTCCATAAAGAAAATTCTAGATCACATGGAGAATCCTGATAAAATAGTGAAGTTGGTGGCTTATATGTTGCGAGGACTAGTGAAGTAATGATGGGATATCCTGGTTTAGACCAAGCAAGCAGAGGGAATGATATAGAAAAATTTCATGGAAATGTTTCTACTATATTTGTATCTAGATACTCTAAGATAGAATAAAAATATAGAATTTATGAGGTTGTACAAGGGAACTATGTTAGTGATTGATTATTTGGGCCGCTTCATCGACTTTCAATGAGAGTTTCTCGCATTGGTAGGGGATGAGGCAGCTACGATGTAATGTTTTTATGATGTAATTTGACAAAAGATAAAGTCCCATGTAAATATATTCTAGTTAAATAATTTTTATAAGGTGGTGGATTAGGAACTCATTTCATGAAGGGAACTAGAAGAAGACTTCATGTGGTGGACATGTGGTTTCATTTAGGAAAACCAATGGTATAAAATATGATATCAAGAAGCACCGTTTTGAAATTTTTAATTAGTGTGTTGGTAGAAGGAGTAGACTAGAAAGATAAATGATCACTCATTTTGGTGTTCATGTGTTATATTATCATTTCAGTAGGCCATGACAAATGCTCAGTTAGTTTCCTTTACCACTGGATTATTGCAATGAATGTGGAAGGATGGAGAATGTAGAGAGGTTATGTAGGAACCCTTGAGAGGTGGTTAATAATAGAGGATCCAGGAAGATTCAAAGTGTAGGATGGGGGGTCTACTACCCCATACCAAGAAATCAATTTGTTTTCTACAAACCATACTAGTCGTGGTGGAAGACTTGGTGCTCTAGGATAAGTGCATCCTTACTATCAGGGTAGTGAAACACTAATAATTTAGGATGAACCCTCGGGTTGGGGGGAAATTCATATTCATGTTTTTCAGCCTACCCTAGTGGTGTTGAGGCCAGACCGTCGACTATTCTAGGTATGATCCTAATAGATTCCAAACTTTCTAGTTCATTATTTGAAACATTGGACTCACATTATTTCATATTTTCTTTGTTTTTAAACTTTTTTGCGTCTATTAGTGGATTTTATTAGTAAGGTTATGTTGATTGAAACGTTGTTAGGGGTATGAGCATAAAATATTCAGGAATTTAAGGAGTTTTCTCTCACAGTTGGTGGGTTCCATTTCCATTTGGAATATTTTGTTCTTGAGATGTTAGTTTTTGAACTGATATTTGGAATGGATTGGATGGTGTTGTATTGAACCCGTATTAACTATTATCATCAATGGGTAACATTATCATAGATTAGGGTTGATACTTATGTTTTCCACAAGGAATGCGATATTCAAGTGGGTTGTACAGGGCTCGTTCGTCCACAGTTGTTTTTTGGATGATATCTCATTATACTCCCAGACACATGATAATCATGAAAAACAGCTTTACATCATCTAAAGTATAGTAAGAGATAATAGGGTATACAAAAATCTATCTAAGTGTAAATTTTGGATTGGAAAGGTACATTTCATAGGCCACATAATCTCTTAGGAATATATAACGATGGTCTTGGAGAAGGTTCATAAAGTTATATCATTGAAGAATGCCAAGACTTTTTTTAATATTAAAATAAGTTTAGGTCTAGAAGGGTATTAACAAAGGTTATTTAAGAAATTTTTATCACTTTGAAGCACCGATTTCGGTCTTAACAGAGAAGGGTGTCATGTTTGATTGGTCTGGAGAATGTGAGAATGCTTATCCGGATATGAAGAAACATTTGACTACTGCATCAATATTAATAATACATGATATGGGTTAGGAGTATACATTATTTATTTATGTATATGGTATTGGGATTGGGGAAGTGTTTATGCATGAATATTAGGTTGTGTAATATCTTGAAAATTAAGGCTACATGATAAAAATTACCCTCCGTAGGATCTCAAGTTGGTTGTAGTGGTTTATACTTTAAAATAATGGTGGAATTATCTATTGGGTGAATAGTTTTCTATTTATACCAACCATAAAATATTATACTAGTGTGTTTAGAATCTTTAGAAATGGATATGTGTTAATTATATTGATTTTCTGATTTTGAGATGGCTTACAGATTGGGAAAAAGGAATAGTTTTGTGGATTCCTTTAACTAAATGACATAGTCTCATGTAATTCAAATGTTCATTTCTTTTTGGAGGATGATTTCCTTGTTGAATGAATTGCATATAGAGGTTTAGGAGATCTAGATAGACCTGACCCTCACATATTGGAATTTGATTCCATGCTTCTGGGCCAGGTCATGAATAGGTAGTACAAGGATTCAAAGTGTTTATCCCTAAGGAAAAGTCTCAATGGTGGGGAGTCACCTTCTGACTGGACTATCAATGATAATGATGAGGTCCTCTATTCTCATTGACATGTTTTTGTGCCTACTTATATATAGGAAGAACTTATTTTTGTGTTTCTTATCTCAGTTTGGGATGAGAATCTTGGATTTTTAAAATTATTTCCTGATATTTGAAGAAACCATTGGTTGCCCGAGATGAAGAAAGCGGTTGTATGTGTCGTGACAAAATGATACACTTGTCAGTAGTTGAAATATGAGCATCAATGACTAGGTGGTTTCCTATAACCATTTCCCATTAATAAATAGAAGTGGGATGATGTCTTCATGTAATTTTTGGTGGGTTTTATTAAGAACTCTAATAAGAATGACTCTATTTGGTTGGTTGTGGATTAGTTGACTATGGTAGCCCATTTCATACCAATACTATAGAATTTTATAATGGATTTACTGGGTGAATTATATTTTCAGGATATAGATAATTTTCAAGAGGTTCCAAAGACTGTAGTGTATTATCATGACCTTCATTTTACTTCACACTTCTGTAAAGGGTTACAAAAGGTGCTTGAAGTCATGTGTTTTTGAGTACAATATTCCCCATGTACATAGATAGGCAGTGAAGGCATATTATTCTGGTTCTATAATACATGTTTAGGGAATGAATTCTGGATTTTGGTGGATCATTTGAGAAGAATTTGGTTCTTATAGAGTTCAAATACAATAACTGTTATCATTTGACTATCCAGATGGCACCATATGACGTGCTCTATGTTAGGCCATGTAAATCTCTATTATTTTGGATAGAGGTCGAGGAATATGAGTTATTGAGTACAAATTAATGTAACATACATTTCAAACATAGATATTACATATAAATAGAATAGTATTCATTACATAACATAACAACACCACTCCATAACCGTATTGGTTTTGTGTCTTTGAAAACTTGGTAACATAAATAGGTAATTGAAAAAACAACTATATCATCTTGCACTTATTCATTTATGACTATCTCCCTTTTTGACACATATTAATTAATAGAATTCATCATATACTGGTGAAAATAATATTAATAGAGGGTGAGATTTGATGCTCAGTAAGGGTAATAAAGGGAGATAATCTAAGCATAAGGGCATAAGAACATAAAAATAACTTATTGTAAATTATATGCTACATATCGAAGATCATAATATTCTATCATTAAATAAATCATATAAATTTATAAAAAATAAAATAACATATTACCTGATAAGATAACATAAGACAAGAAATTGTGGGATACACATATGAATATACAGTCACTTTCTTATTAGTCGATGATCACTACCAAGAATATCATAGTGGACAAAGACCCTTACAATACAATGTTCACTCCTTATTCTAACCCTGTAATATAGAACATAGTTTACTGATCATTCCAGTTCTTTCTATATCACGAGATATAAATATTTACCCAATGCATAGGAGGGAGATATAAGTTCCACCTTTCACATTTTAAAAAATATACATATGTGTTTTACAATTACATGAATAATTCATCATATTAGAACCCACATAACGAAATGGGTTTCCTAAACATAATTTCTCCATAACCTAACCCATGAAAAAGTAATGGGTTTAATAAGTATCATGTCATTATATACATAAACCAAACAAATAAATTATAAGAATATTATTGTTGAAAAATATCACTAGTAAAGAATAATTAAAATCAAATAATGCTATCTTAGGTGGAAAATAATTTTGAGAGATCAATTGAAATAATTCTTGAGGAAATATCTTTTCTTCTAATAAATTTTAAAATAAAGATTTTCCTTAAAAATAACCTTTTAATATTATAACATAATATTAAAGTCTTTAAGGCATAATAAAAGTGGAAAATCATTTCATGTTGTATAATTTTAAAAAACATTAATTTCATACTTTTTATGGAAGAGTCACAATGAACTTCATTTAGAAAATGATAGAAAGATTAATTTAAAACGTTTTAGTAAAAATTAAAATCTATTTAAAATAGAATTTAGAAAATTGTAGAATAATAGTTAAAATATTGTTAATTTTTTTAAAAAAATGGACATAGAATATATGCATTCCCCAATAGATATTTACATATATTCAATCCACATTAATAATGAGATTCTGAATATTAAACTTTTTCTTTTGTTTGATTTCTTTCATATTTTTCTGAGCCTCCTGTATAATAGTTTTAAGGATGTTGTTAATTTATAATAGAATCATGTTCATACATATTATATCATATTTGATCCTCTTATATCATCTTATCACCTGTTTTTTTTAGGATATTTTATTATTACCATTACTTTGGGTGTTTAATGCTTCATTTTCCAATGCATGTTTTGTCGAATAAGTCCCAATTCTTGTGAATAGGATATAGTGAAATCATTTCTAGAATTATATTAAGGAAATATATATCATATATATTAATTACATACATATATATATAATCATTATTGAATAGTGAACATGTAAAATGAATCGCATCGCATCGTGGATACGGTTGGTCGTACGTACGCATGAGAGAAAATAGCATTCCCTTGTTAGGAAAAGGGTAAGTAAGTGGATTGTGCATACATTTTGTCAAGAAAAAATATCAGGTTATAATTATTATATAAATATATTATTTCCATCATTTTGACCTTACAAATAAAGTGGTTATTAAATATAGATTACACCGCGGTGTGTAGACAACAAGTCGTATGTACTCACGCAAGGTGCTTTGGTTTTTCATAAGATTGATAAAAGGTGGAATATTGTTTTTACATAACCATAATAATATCTTAGAATATAGATGATACTAAATTTATTATTTTATAATAGAAACAACACTTGAATAAGAAGTATATGAAGATATAATCTTGAAAGAGTCGTTAAAGAAAATTATCTCTTCTTTAGTGAACAACCTTTATTTATCCTCTTAGGGACTAGGGTTGGTCTATTTAACAAATCATATAGAATGTGAAGAAGTGAGGGATGAGGTACACCTTTATAATTGATGTGAGGGGAACTTTTGGAATTTCTCAAACTATTAATTTATAATAAATTCTATCAAAAAAAATACCTACAAAAGGCCATGTATTCCAATATAAGATTATATAAGGTTGTAATATCATCTACCAATATATTTTATATAAGTTTTTGTATTATTTTTAACCATATCATTTTGAATAGCCTTTTTATAACATATTTTCAAATTTCACAAAATTAAAAGTTTGTAATATTTATACATTTGATGTAAATTAGAGAATATATGAATAATTTTTAACATTTTAGACCATATTATAATTATTTTAATTTTTAATTTTTTTATAATTTTAACATAATTGAATAAAATATTATATTCATATAATATTATTACTCTCAATTTTGATACTATTAATTATATGGAATTTTAAAAATGTCATGATAAAAAAATTTACTTATACAAAAATATATTATTACATCCTGAAGTGGTTAAGGTAGTCTATTAAATTATTTTATCACATTAAATATTTAAATTATATTAATATTAAATTTTTATTAACATTAATTTGATATTTAAATTAATAAATAAGTACCGCATCAGAGTTATGTAATTTTTTAATATACATATATGTTCACTCAAAATTAAAAATAAAATACAATGACGAATATAAATATTTTATCTGTCAGAATAATATTTATATTCAAATATATATTTTGGGTAACCCTATATTAAAAATTATATAGTATTAAAAACATGAATGTGACATCTTTAAATTATTATTAAATATAATATTATAAATATTATAATCTCATCTAAGTGGACCAAAAAGTCATAAATAAATTTATGTCATGAAAATATGTTTATTAATTTAAATTTTTACATTTATATTTGTTCGTAGCATACCTTTTTCCCCATGTTGATACATAAGGAATATTGAAGACAAATTAGATGAATGTTTTTGATTTTTTATGATTTAAATATTAAATAAGTCATTTTCCTTGAAATGTGTCCATTAACAAAATTTACCCAATTTACCATTTACCGTGGAAACAAAATCTACCAAAGTTACTATTCATATTAAAAAAATAAAAGGAATATATTCCCTAAATTTGGGCCTTCTAAGTCTAAATTATTTATCCATTTCACAGAACTAAAAACATAGAATGTACTGAATTTACATTAAAAAAAATCAATAAAACACAGTGAAAAAATATTTTTTAGAAAATAACATTTTTAAATTAAAAAAAATCAATAAATTCATGTATAAAATCCTTTTAAAAAACAATAATTATATTATATTAAATTAGAAAAAAACTATTTGAAATTTAAAACTAATCAAAAACATAATTTTATCTTATAAATACATTAAAATAAAATAAGGTTTCCAATACGAAACACTATTTTAACAATTCATTAAAAAAATATTGTTTTCATAAAATATATTGAAATAATTTTGACCTGAATAACTCAAAATTTTAATTCATCTTTTCTGATCCATTTTCAATAACTTATAAAAGTTAATATTTATTTATAATCAATGGAAATTTTTTTTTTCAGAAAACATATTTTTTGAAGAATAAAGTTATCATAATAAAATTATATGATTATTTTATAAGAACTACCTAATAAATTCATATTGAGTTGGAGTTTTATAATTATTTCATAAGTTAGTTATTAATATTTTTTACTTCCAATTTAATGGATAGTTTATTTTAATAATGTATTATATTTTATTTAAACTAAAAAGTGTGTGCTACCTACGCTATTAAAGAATAAAAATTATATAAAGAAAAATATTTCATAAAATTATCTACGTATTACATTCTACCCCCACTCTAAAATTAATTTTTCCTTCAAAAATTTTCACTTCGATATGAATAGATGAAGGTACATCTTCCTCATCACAACATTAGGTTCCCATGTAGCTTCTTGAAATTAGTGATTCCTGTATAAAACATTAACCAAACGAGTGTTCTTATTTCCTAGAATTTTTTTCTATATGCTCAAGCATATATATCTATTATGCTTTATAAGAAAGGTATTGAT
Source organism: Viscum album (assembly GCA_963277665.1). Taxonomy (NCBI): domain Eukaryota; kingdom Viridiplantae; phylum Streptophyta; class Magnoliopsida; order Santalales; family Viscaceae; genus Viscum; species Viscum album. The sequence goes on along the minus strand of OY728133.1, from coordinate 181,833,140 downwards.
CCAATAGTATGAATTTTGAGTTTATTATATGCTGAGGATCAGTTATGTACTTTCTTAGAAGATATATATGGAACACATCATAAACTAGAGAGAGATTTAGAGGAAGCGCCAATAGATAAGCTACATTAAAAAAACTATCTAGAATTTAAAATGGAATGATATACCTAGGGATTAGATTTCCCTTCATTACTAATCTGATCCCTCACTTCCAAGAAGATATTCATAGAAATATCTTGTAACCCACTTCAAACAATGGGTATTTTCAACAATTGTTAGCATCACATTTTTATCGACTTTAAGATGATATTATGTGATACTAAATAGATCTAACCTTATCTTTCATTTAATCAACTAGATTTTGTCCCAATAACTTTTATTCCCCAATTTATTCTTTCATTTTGTAGTTATACACTTCTTACAATATAAGGATTCATAAGGATCCATCTAAATGCTGGAGTGAAAGCTATTTTTATAAGAAAATTATACCAAATTTTGGTGTTGATAAAAAAATCCTTTGACATCCATATAGAATTCTCTCAACATGTATTCTATTGTTTTAATGTCCACTTAGAACTAACATTAGTCTAAGGATGATAAGGAGTTCTGAAACATGACTCTCTATGAACAGTCTACTAAAAATTCTCCCGAACATTGAGGTAAACCTAAGAGATTGATCATCTATTTTGGAAATTGGTACCACATGAAATATTACCACATCCTTAATATATATTCTGGAACTCTTATAATGAGAGAAATATTCTCAAATATCAATTATGTGTTTAAACTTTGTATTTAGAAAAATGATAACCCATATACCATTATGGTTTCTAGATGTTTTGGGAAGTCCAATGAAAACAAATCCATGGTGATGTTTTCCCATTTCTATTATGGCATGGGTAATAGTTGTGAAATCCACTTGGAATTATATCTCTGACATAAAATATCAAGATAAAAAAATAAGCATTGAGAAACATACTCTATAATATATCTCCTTATGTAATCCCACCAGAAATACTCCTTCAGGTCTCCAAAAATCTTGGTGCTTCTATGATGAATTGATAATTTTGAACAATGAGCCTCATCGAACATCTCCTTATTTAAATATAGTATGGGAGGCACACAAACATGGTTTCAGAACCTTATTATCCCATATCAATCAAATTTTAACTGAATTATATTTTTGAACATCATTTTTATCTCTATATCTTCCTTCTACATCTCTTGAATCATCAGTTGTATAGATGGCTGACCATTAATTTTATAAATATAAGATTTATCCCCTTTATTTATGATTTCAAAATTCACTTTTTTCAAATCCATAAATATTGGAACTTTTTTGGTCCTCATCATAGATAGGCTTGCATGGTCTATTCAACATAAATCATCTCCCGCATGGTTCTCTTTCTCGGGGTGGTAATGTGTTGAGCAGTCATAAACTTCAATCAACTCTAACAATCTTATATGGAACATATTCATCTCATTTTTTGTGAAAATATACTTCAATATTTTATGATCAGTATATATGTCACATCATTATCCATAAATATAATTATTTTGTATCTTTAATGAAAACATTACCACAACTAACTTTAAATCATGAGTTAGGGAATTTATCACATGGATTTTCAATTATCGATGGGGGTGGCATAGGCTATCCCAACAAATTTTTTCATGAGACAAAAATCCCAGTCTCCTCATTTACACATCACTATATATTGAAATTCTTTTTCCTCTATAGGGTAGTGTGAGCATAGGTGCACTAACTATCTTTTTACCTCATTGGAATTCTCTTCATATTCCTCTGTCTATATTAACATCACTCCTTTTTTTCATCTTGGTGGGTGGATTATATAATCATGAAAAAAAATACACAAAAAGTAGATAATATCTATAAAAACCATGAAAATTATAGATCTCTGTTATGGTTTTTGGTCTAGTCTGACAACAAAAAATTTCATTCTTTGTTGGATCCATAGATATGCCCAAACATGAGATTATGTGATCCAAAAATGAAACTTTATGAACCCAAAATTCCCATATGGTAAATTTTTCATAAATATTATCCTTTCTCATGGTCTTTGGTAAAATCCTCAAGAGATCTGCATGATCTTAAGTTATCTTTGAATATAAAAGAATATCATATTTAAATACTAGCACAAACTTATCAAGATATTCTCTAAAAACTCTATTCATTAAATTCATGAAGATATCATGGGAATTAGTAAGAAAAAAAAGAATCAGTATAAATGTGTTGTGTCTACACCTTGTGTGGAATTATATTGTGGGTATATCCTCTTTCTTGACACTCAATTGATGATATCCATAATGAAGAAAAATATTATAAAATTATTGAGCTCCACATAGTTAGTCAAATAAGTAATAAATATGAGGAAGAAGATATTTTTTCATGATAGTGATCTTATAATATTCTTGATAATCAATGAAGAGTCTCATTGATATATCTTTCTTCTTAACAAATAGAACTGGGAAACCCCATAGTGATGAACTAGGTTGTTTGAATCCCTTTACAAGATTCTCTTGGAGTTTCTTATTTAATTCATGGAACTCAGTTGGTACCATTATATAAGGAGTCTTTGAAATAATAATTCCACCTGATATGAGTTATATTGAAAACAAAACATTATGATTTGGTAGAAGAGTTAAAAATTCTTCAAAAAATCTATAAATTGTCATACAATAGGTGTATCTTTAATGGTCAGTTTCTCCCCGACCCTGTGATATAGATAACCTTAATTTATAAGAATTAAGACCCAAAAAATGGATCTAATTTCTATTGGAAATTCATATTAATCCTTGAAACATTAGATGATCATAGATTCATTAGAAATATGAAATTTGACTTAGTTTCCTCATAAATTTTTATGATCTCTATATAATGAAAGCTAATGCATGATGAGAATCACATTAAATTCTACTAAATGAGGGATCACAAGATATTAAGTAAGAAAATTCCCATAAACATAAATAGGAGAATAATTAGAAACTTTTCATGTAGCCATTGTTCCACTAGGAGTTTTCAAAACTAAATAAACATCTAATTGTTGAGGTAATATGAAAATACCCTTATAAATTTCATTATAAATAAAAGAGTGGGTGGATCCATAACCAAATAAAACATTATCTTCTTTAGAGTGTATGGTATGTATACCTTTCAAAACTCCATTGTTGTACTCCACATTTCTTGTACTGAACAAATGTGATTTTCATTTTTATTTAGAATTAAGAGAATTATGATGTTGATCACCATTGATAACCCTCATATTTCAGCATTGGTTAGCATAATTTCTAATTTAATTGGACTTATAGAATTGAATAATGGGAGGAAAATTCTTTGTATCCTTTTATATTTTTACAGCATTAGATATAACATTCTCACCACTTCAGCATCAATGTATTGGTGACATTATTTCCCACCCTTAAAATATATACTAAACCCATTAATATAGTTTCCTTTATATTTCTTTCCACATTTTGATCATAAAGCAACGATCATATTCTTTTTAATTTTTTTTATTTCCCCTTGATTTCCATTTTTCTATTATTATCAAATCTCTTTGATATATGGGTAACCCCAATATCAATCTCAACTTTTGGAGAACATTAAACGACTTCCTCAAAGTTACTGAAGTCCCATATAGAAAACTCAATTTAGATACTTGGTTTTAATCCAATGAAGAATCGATCATACTTACTCCCAGACTAAATGATAATTCCATAATAATACCTTGAATGTCTTGTAAAATTTTCTTCATAGGTACCAACTTATTCATCATCCATTCTCTAAAGATCAAGAAACTCATTCCCATCTTCATCTGAAGAATACAATGAAAGTGATTATTGAAAAATATGTTCATGAAATCCTCCTATTCTATGAAGTCAATTATATTTTGTTTCCTTGTATTCTTGATGATATTACACCATTTATCCACTTCACCATCCAAATGATATACTTCCAAAATTATATTATCATGTTTTGAATATTAGATATTAAAATATTTCTCTTTAGTGGTACTGATCCATTATTCATCCCCTAGTCGATCAGAAGACCCGCTGAAATAAGGTTAATGTTTCCTTATGTAGGAATTAATAGAATGTTGTTCCACCCTTTTCTCATTTGTAATCCATGCATGATTCATATCTTGAGAAATTTGTGTGAGCCTAAAAAATATATAACATTCCAACTACAATAACCTTTTGTTGGTTCGGAGGATAATTGTTACATTTTCAATCACATATAGTATTAATGTGTTTCCATTAGGTTCCAACGACTGACTAAGACCAACAATATATCATGAGTAACACTAATCAAAATTATAAAATCATATAATCAATGGAAATTTCTTATAAAATTTCAATTCAAGACACCTTACATTCTATCCAAGTTTATTTATGATCATCACCAAAACTCTGGATTTTATCCTATACAAAGTCTTATCCTTAGAGTTCTTACTATGGTTTTCCCAACCTATCTTCCAAAGGATAACTAAACCATGACCTGGTACAAACTATAAGATCTCATACTTTTCATAAAAATATATTACATAAAAATAAAATAATATTAATTAAATAACATTACAAAACCATGCCAGAACCATATAGGTTTAGTGTCTTCAGAAACATGGAAACATAAAAAAACCAATTCATAAAACATCTACAATATCTTCTACTTATTCTTTAATAACAGGAACCCATTTTGAAAAATCATAATTAATACTATTTTTCATATCCTATCAAAAATAAACATAATAAATGGGGAGATAATATTCTCAGAAATGGTAATCAAGGGAGATTATGTAACTATAAGGGCATAAGAACATGAAAATAACTTTGGAAAATTATATCCTACATATCAAAGACTGTGATATTGTGTCCGAAATAAATCATATAATATCATAAATAATAAAAGATTATATTCATTGATAGCATATCATAAGTCATGGAATATTCAAAAAATATATTAAAAGAAAATCATTTTCTTATTATTCAAGGATCTCTTCCAAGACTAATATAGCAGTCAAAGTCCATTACTAAATTGACATCACTCCTTATTCCATCCCGTATTACTAAACTGTGTTTACATCTCATACCAGTCCATTATAACTAATTAGATATAAATATTTACTCAATGCATTAGAGAAAGTCTTCGGTATCACCCATAACATAATGAAAACTATACATATGTGTTCCAAAAGAACATAAATCATTAATCATATCAGAATCCATAGAGTGAAATTGGTTTAAAAAACATCCTTCTATCATAAAATAATCTATGAAAAAGAAATGGGTTTCACAAATATCAGGCCATAATATTCATTAAATAACCAAAAAAGGATGAATTGTAGTGATATTTTAAAAAAATCCCTATTAAATCATAAGTACCATCAAATAATATTATCTTATATGGACAATAGTTTTGAGATATCACTTAAAATAATTTTTAATGAAAATATACTTTATGCCCTGAAATTTTAAAAGAAACCATTTTATTTGAAAATAAACTTGTTAAATTATAAGGTAATATTGAAATAATTATGTAATAATGAAAGTGAAAAAATATATTCATTCAATATAATTTAAAAAACATTAAATTTTTATTTTTTGGAAGAGTATCAAAGAACCTAATTTGGTAAATGACAAAAAATTCCTTTCAAACATTTTAGTAAAATTTCAAAAATGTGTAAAAATGGAATTAAATATTTTTATAATAATTTTAAAAATGTTTTGTAATTTTTTTAAGAAACAAGAACATGATAGATAAACATTCCTCGCCATATAATTATGTATAAAAAATCCCAAATAATAATTAGATTCTGAAAATTAACCTTCACTATAGGTTTGATTTCCGTCGTACATATATGAACATTAAGTATAATAGTTTAAATAATGTTATTAATATATAATAGAATCATTTTCATACTTATAATATCATATATTATCCTATTATATTATCTTTTCACCCATTTGTATATCATATTTCATTATTACCCTTATTTTAGGTGTTAACTGATTTATTTTCCTATGTATGTTTTTTAATATAAGTCTCAATTATTGGTAATAGGATATAGTTAATTCAACTAAATAATGATATTAAGCTAATATATATCATATATTTTCATTATATTAATTTATATAATATTTATTTCATGGTTATCATGGAAAATGAATCACATCAAAATGTAGAGACGGTGGGTCGTACGCAAACACAAGTGATGGAATCACTCCCTTAATAGTAAAAAAGTGAGGAAGTGGATGGTGTATATATTTATTTTATAATCAATATAATGTTATAATAATTAAATATATCTATTATTTCCATCATTTTATCCATCCAAAGAAGTTGGTTATGAAAAACAGATTACACCACGACATGGAGACGGTAAGTCGTACATACCTACGTGTAGTGTATTTGTTTTTCATAGGATGGATAAAAGGTAAAATATTGATGTTACATAATCATAATAACATCTCTGAATATAGGTTATACAATATTTATTACATTATAATGGAAAAAACACATGAAGAGGATGTAGAATAAAAAATAATCTTGAATGAGTCAGTAGCAATGATTACCTCTTCTTTGGAAAACATCCTTTAGGTATCTTCTTACATAAAATAGGGTTAGTATTTTGAGAAGAAAATATCCTATATAATTTTTCTAGTGGGTATGTTAGATATTTAATGCTCAATTTTATGTGAGGAAGTGAGGGAGTAGTTTCCCTTTTATAATTAAGTTGAGAATCACATTTATAATTTCTAAAAATATTAATTTCTAATAAATTTAATCAAAATAAAAATACATCCCAAACTCTATGTGTTAGAATATTAGACGATATATGTTATAATAACATAAACCAACAGATTTTATAAGAGATTTTGTGTTATTTTAAACCATATAATTTTGATGAACCCATATTTGAGCAATTTTAATTTTAACTAAGGTAACAAAATTTTCAATATTAAAAGGTTTTAATTTTATAATATGTGGTGTAACATTGAAAATAAATTAATAAATTATAACATTTCATGCCATATTATTGTTATTTATAATTTTTAAAAAAATCATTATTTTTTCATAATTTAATAAAATATTATTTTGAAAAAATATCAATACTATCAATTTCGACACTATTGATTAATAAGATTTTAAAAATATGAGGATAAGAAGTTAACTTATAAAACACTATTTTATTATATCCCAAAGAGGTCAAGGTAATATATATATTATTTTGATCAAATTTATTATTTAAAATTTTATTTATTTTAATATATTTATTAACATTTATTTGATATTTCCATTAATAATATAATTACCGCATCAGCGTTTTGTAATTTTTTAATATACATATTTTTTAACTAAAAATTAAGAATAAAATAAAATGATGAATAAATATCTTATATATTTAATAAGAATATTTAATTTCAAATATATTTTTTGGGTTACCATATATTAAAAATGATATTGTATTTAAAACATTAATGTTACATCTTTAGATTTTTATTAAATAAAATATTATAAATATCATAATCTCATCTAGGTGACCCAAAAAGTAAAAAAATTATATAATTAAAATATTTTTTATTATTATAAAACATTAATTTTATATTTTTTTTCAAAATATAACTTTTTCCCTATATGACACATAAGGGATATTTAAGAAAAAGATAGTGACATTATGTGACTTTCTTTTATTCAAATATAATATAAGTCATTTTTATAGAAAAATCCAATAAAAACTTAATTTTGATCCTTACATGTTAAGGGTTAAATTATATTCATCCGATAAAATTTGGTCTTGTGTTATGGTCATTTTATGGTCGTTATCATTTTATTTATAACCAAAATTACACAATTAACTCCTTATCGTGTTTAAATTTTTTTCCAAGGTTACTATTCATATAACCCAAAAATAAAAGAAACATATTAAAAAATTAAACTTACGAATCCCAATTTGGTATCAATTTTTCAAAATTCAAAACACAAAAGTTGTAGAATTTAATTTAAAATTAAATCATTAAAATGCCATGAAAAATAGTTTTTTATAAAAAGCCATTTTAAAAACAAATAATATATTTATACTAAATTTATGAATAAAATATTTTTCAAAAACTATAATTACACTATTTTAAATTAAAATTAACTATTTGTTATTTTAAACTAATCTAAAATATAATTTAGCCCTATAATTACGTTTATATAAAACACAGTTTTCAATAAAGATCAAAATTTTCACTATTCATTTAAAAAATAAATTTTTTCATAGAAAAAATAACTTTTGGATAATTTTGATAGGAAGAATACATAAATGAAGTTAATTTTTTAAAATCCATTTTCTATTACTTCTAAGCATTAATATTAAATTTTAAAAATAAGAAAAACTCATTTTTTTTAAAACTTATTTTTTGAAAAATAAATAGATTTTACTATAATTGTTTGATTATATTCTAAAGATTCACCAATACATAAATATTTATTTGGGACTTTGTATTATTTCATAAACTAGTAATTCTTATTTATTCTTCTAATTTAATAGTTGCATTATACTAATAGTGTCTCACAGTTCGTATTATGGATCATAATGAGAAAGTTTCATGATTTAAGGTTGTGATGTTGTTCTGAGTATTGTGGAAGCATGGAAATGTATATGAGGAATCTTGGGAGTGTGAGTAAAATATGTGGGCTTAGTGTCCTAAAAATTTTACCTTGGAGGATCAGAGATATTTGAGTGTACGGCTTGAGGATGAGCCGTTATAATAGGGGGTGGTTGTAAGATCCCAATATTTCATGGAGGTACGACCCTATTTAGATTTTGTTTTAACCCGATTAAAATGTATAATAGAACATATCCCAGGAATATTAAGATCCTTGGGGGTGTCTCGAGAGTTTGTGGAACAAAAAGGAGGAAATGAGGCCATTCAATGTAGGTTGCACAGCTGGTTCATGGTTATTGATAAATGTGCGCTAGAACCACATTACATGAGGAGGGGTGGTGCAGAGTTGGTGAAACCATTCCTAGTGTAGGTCCAAACAATTTTTAAATTGATAGAGCTATACCATATGGACACCACATGGTTTTTCAAACCGTACCACTTTCCAGGAGACAATGCAACCTATGCCCCTCTTAGAAAAATGGTGTTGCAGTGTCCAGGAAGGTTTGTCCAATAGTGTGGCCAAATTGTGCACCTCATTAAGAGGGATGTATTCATGAAATTGAACCAATGATAAATGTTTTTAATGATTTAATATTGCACAAGGGGGTGTTCGGTCAATCTTAAATGTGTTAAGTGGGTTATGGCATGTATGTGGTAAATGTGATAAATAGTTAATGATTAATGTGCACAGTATTAATTGGTAGATGTGCGGTATTGGACTGAAGATTTGATACCATAGGTCGGGACCTAATGAGGCTCTAATACAGACACCAATATTACATGTGTTAGGGAGTTGAACAGAGGTTCCATACCCCGAATGAATACACATGATGTGATACTTGGAACGAATCTCTGAGGTATGTTGTTAAATTTTTATATTGATTCTCAAAATGATTGTCCCTAATAATTAGGTAACATGACCTCCCTTATATGCTATTTATTTTATAAACATAGTGAAAAGTTAATTTGATGAATATGGTTAACATCTGGAGCCAAAGGTTAATGTTGTTGATTTTAATATGGTTAAAGCATGGAACTTGATTTATCTTTTATTTCTCTTTATAGATAATTGTAATTCTACTTACACTATCAATTTATACTGGTTAACTTATAGATACCATTGGTGATGTCGTACTTTATAACAACCCAGTCCTAACTTACATAGACATTACGTCATTTTTTATAATACTTAAAACATTAAAAAAACAGATTCCCAGATACCGTGTTAGATTAGTGCATTCGGAAACATGAAAAAATAAACAGAAGTACAAAAGTGAGCTACATTATCCCCCACTAAGTTATTCATGAGTAGAACCCTTTATAGAAACATCATAGATAATACATATCTTCAATACTTGGGAAATGGAAACATAAAAAGGGGTGAGCTCAAATGATCAATAAGGGTAAACAAAGAAGATTTGTAGGCACAAACATGAGCATGAGGGTATGAGAACAAGGTCATGACATTGTAATATCATACCCTATATATCGAAGACCATAAACATGAATCATGGAATAAATATTGGTATTTCATAAGATATAAATCATAAGGAAATCAAGAGAATAATCCATGAAATAATAACATAGTATAAGAAATAGAATTGTCGAATACACTTAAAAACCTAATATCATTCCCTATAAGTAAAGACTCACTGATATAACTTATCAGGGAACTTCATGGGGACTACACCTATTGGGCAAGACACAACACCATCCCCCGTTGCATTCCTTTACATACAATGGATCAGATTTCCCCATCTTATCATAGTATATTGGGTTTAACCATCTTCCCGTAGTTTGTAGGGGTTCCCCATCTTCCCATATTTATGGGTACTAGAACTACTAGATTGGACACACCACCATACCAAGTTGTAGTTCTTTCCCTATAAGGGATTGGGTTCCCTGATCTTCTCATAGTGGACCATGCCCATCCACATTATTCCCATAATTATCTCATGAGATATAAATCTTTATCCAATGAATTTGAAGGATATATAGTTCCCACCTGTCACATAATAAATCCATTCATACATGTTCCACAATATAACAAAACATTATTCATATAATTCCCATAAAAAGAGATGGGTCTGATAAATATCATAATATAACCCATGAAATGAAATGGGTATAATAAAGAATTCGTCGCAAAATAAACTATAGAAAAGAGAAAGGCTTTATAATCATTTCATCAAATAATAACCCATGAAAATAATAGGGTTTCAAAATCATATAACCCGTGGAAGAGAAATGGGTGTCAAAAAAATCTTGATATTAAGAAATAAACCATTAAATAAATAATATGAATGGTATTTGTGGATCATGTAACCAATAAATATTGAGCTATAAAAAAGTATGAAATCTTAGATGGAGATGTAGTTTTAAAGATCAATTGAATCATTTCTTAAGGAATATAGGCTTTTTTTAATCCATTTCATGTAACCCTTTCAAAAATCATTTTCTTATAAATATATATTTACAATTTCATTTAAAACATTTATTATGGAAAACATATTTTACTATTTTGAAATATGCGATAAAAATATATATCATTTTTTAAAGCTTTTCATTTTAAAATAGCTTTTAAAACATATAAAATAAGTTTGAAAATATTTTTAAAACCTTTTTCTTTGAAAATAACTTTAGAATTCATTGTTAAATATTAAATAATTTTGAAAAACTTTTTCTTTGAAATAGTTTTTCTTTGAAAACCTTTGTATTAATTTTTTTTGAAAATTATAAGGATTGAAAAATGATATAAAACAATTTTCCTTGAAAAAATATAAATTAATCATGAAAACATTTTGAAAACCATTTTCATTGAAACCTTTTAAAAGATGATGGAAAATATTTGAAACTCATTCTAAACATAATTCTTTTTTGAAAACCATATATATTTGAATACCATTTTAAAATCACAAAATTTCTAGAATATTGGAAAAAACAATTTATTTAAAAGGATTAAAATTTTTAACATTCAATGGTAGCATCAAATAAATTAATGTCATGATGGCAAGTAATTATGTACAAGTCAAACATTCCTTTTACACCTTAATAGTTCAGAAAAGTAACTTGATTGGAAAACGAATAGAATATTTCGTTTAAATAAATTTTGTAAAAAGTCAATTCATAGGTTAAAACCTCACTTAAATATTATAGGATAATAGTAGAACATTTTTAAAAACATTTTTCGAAAATATAGTTTTGAAAGAACACAAATTTCCCACTCAAAGGAGAAATAATGTCTGATTTTAATTAAAACATTTTCTTAATTATATTAAGTATCAAATAGTGAAAAAATGGTAATGTTTCTTGGATATAAAATTAATAACCTATGTGTATGAAAATTTATAAAATTTATTTATATTTGGAACATAATATTTCATTAATGGTATTATAATATTAAACATTCTTGATAAATGATGAGATTTTAATAATAGACCGTTACCACTTTGGTAACTTTCAATGATAAAAAAATTGAAATAATAACATTAAAATAGCATAAAATATCATTAAAATAGTATATTTATGATATAACAAGTTAAAGGTAGTATATACACCTGATATAAAATTATAGGTGCATAAAATGACATGTGTCTCAAAGTAGGGAAATTGAGACCAAATTACTTTACTGATTTGGTAACTTTTGAAACACAAACCCCATGAAATAAATATCACAAAATGGATATTTAAATACCCATAAATTCAAATATAATAATCTTCGAATAAAGCCACGGTTATTTTAAACACCACAAAAAATGAGTGGTGAATAAGACATGTGTCTCATATAAATAAAAAGTGAGATGAAATTCCCTTACTTTATGTATCTATGTTCTTCGTACATGTTAAAACCTCATGTATAATAAATATAAGTTCATGATATATCTACTAAAAAACCATATTATTATATCTAGTACTATATATTATTTTATTATGACATTATATTACACATTTATTAACTGACTTAAAATTATATTTTTATTTGATTTTTGAAATCCACTTTATGGGTGAGTGGGAACCAGGACAAAATCAAAATTACCGGATCACCAAATTCAAAAATAAATCCACTTGATTCAAAATTGAAAATTAGCTTCACAGCCACACCGGTATGCCTCGGGACATGGATTCTTGAAACATGAGTCTCCTCGAGCCACTCCCCCGCCATCAAACCACCTCGTCATCACTTTCAACACCATTGACATACATCACCCCTCAGATGTTGTATCTTGAAAACATCATACTGAAAAGACCTTTACCCGCTTCATCAAACCCCCATCAGAGAAGAACCACCCTCATTGGAATTTACCACGCTGTCGAAATATCAAACGGCCACAACCAAAACCAGACACGAATGACCCAACACTAGATCGGAATCTCACCGAAAAAAATCACAGAAATAATCCTCAGCCAAAACACAAATAAAAAAAACAAAACAATCGCCACCTCACAAATGTAGCTGCATTCAAAACTGAGAAAGTCCTCAAAAAACCTAAAATAGAAAACCATCACCAGATGTCGGATTGAAGACCAGCCGTTGGTAGATCCCGTCGCCTCCATCCCAGTTGTATATAGAGGCCACGGAGAACCATGCAATGCTCCCATAGGAGACACAATGGAAAACTCAAGTCACTGAAGCTGGAACTTGGTCGTAGACCCACACTACACCTCCTTGAGAAAACCAATCCAGTGATGAAGGATTTGAGGAAGAAGAGGACAGCCGCGGTGAGATGGTCGTGACGCCCAAGTCCTTGAAGTCGCTGACACCCCACAACCGAGGATCCACCGCCAGGAACCCACCGAGCATGAAGAAGGAAGTTCCGCAAAAACCCTCGATGAAGGAGGAAACGACAGCGTAAAACCTAACGCATAGAGCCCCTTAATAGATCATCTAGCCATTTATTAACAACTCAATGTTAATGTTACATTTCGGGTAATATACACTTTATCTTTCATTTATGTTTTGGATTTCATTACTTGATATTCTTACTTAGATCATGATTTAATTATTTAGATAATTTAAAAATTGGAATAAATATCATATATATTCGATATAAATATATTTAAAATGATCAATATAATATATAAGTGTGAAATTGAATACACTGTATGTGGTGATGGTAGGTCGTACATACACATGAACATTGTTTTTGTTTTTTATCGTATTGAATGAAATAAAATAACTGATATATATATATATATATATTAATTCTTGTAGATATATTATTTCATATATATATATCATTATTTATCTAAATTAATCCTTAATACATTCAATGTAAGGTGTAAATTAATGACATCTCTTTGAGGAGTGAGTAGTCTACACATCACCAAATGAATTTATTCTACTTACACAAAAAAAGTATAATAGTATTTGTTATATTATTATTAATAAAATATACATAACAAATATAATATATAACATATAAAAGTATAGTTTACATCATAATTATCAACCATGACAGGTAGAAATGGAAAAATGAATAGCATGGTTTTGTGAGGTGGTAGTTCACTATACACAAGAACGGTAAGTTCGTTATCCATTACATGGAAGAGTGGGTAAGTGAAGGTTGAAACCATATAATGAGAAAAAGTCAATATATTTAGGTTACTAGTGTTATTATATAAAATTTTATTAAGAATAACTTTGTTGGTGTATAACTAAAATAAAACAAAGGAGATTGAGAAAGAATGCTACCTCTTCTTTGGGTAACTCCTTTTTATTTACACAAAAGGGATTCATTTGTAAGATTTAGGCCCAATGTGAGGGGTAAAAGTAGAATTTATTGATTTTTTAATTTTAAATAGTCATTTATTGGATGATACTAATTGGTTTTGGAGGTGTGAAGAAGGGGGGTGAAGCAGTGACCTTTATTTTGGGTGGGATGGGACACACATGGAGTTTTAAAAAAAAGTAGCTGTACCCACGTTTTTACATTTAAAAGGTCATAAAAACACAATAATAGAACGTTTATGAATGAAATATGTCCATAAAATGGGTTTTGGACTAGTGGATAAGTCATTTTTTAATTAAGTTTATGTTTTAATTCCTTGTTAAGCTTAATTTTACCTTAAACACAGTAATTAATTATAATCACATTCAAAAATCATTTTGATAAAAAATTAAGATGATATTATTTTCATATAAATATTATACTTATTAAAAAAATTTATGTCCATTTTACTAAATTCAATTAACAATATATTCAAAGTTAGGTTTAATTATAATCCGACCGATGAGGCGAGAAAGCATGTTTTTAAAGTAAGAATATTCAAATGTTTATTAAGCTTTTATATCTTAATTGAAAATAAAAATGAATAAAATGAAAGAAAAATAATAATAAATTTATAAGTTATAAATTTTGACTATAAAACCAACTTAAAATATAATTTAACTAAATAAATAAATTAGATAAAATGATGTTTTAAATTAAAATCCAATATTTTTCATTATTCATCCAAAAATGATGTTTCTCTAAAAAATTAAGAAAACTAAACATAATATAATATTGATATTATGAATTAAAAAAATAATGTTATTTTGTCACATTCAATTTCTAAAATTTTATATAACTAATTTCTTTATTTTTTACAAAAGGACATAAAAGGATGTTTTTTATAAAAATATTATTTTTAAAGATATATACTTTACTAAAAATTGTATATCTTATTATCAATATGAGTTATATATATAAAAAGATCATAAATAATATTGAAAAAGTATCTATTAGTATTCATATTACTACTTTTTATGGATATATTGTAACTATCCCATTTAAATAATTATAATAAAAAAATGTTGTTTTGTAAAAATTCAGTGTTGTGTATAACGTAAGCCAAGTAGATGTTGCGGGTAGTGAAAGCT
Source organism: Viscum album (assembly GCA_963277665.1). Taxonomy (NCBI): domain Eukaryota; kingdom Viridiplantae; phylum Streptophyta; class Magnoliopsida; order Santalales; family Viscaceae; genus Viscum; species Viscum album. The sequence continues at coordinate 181,817,611 of OY728133.1, read as the reverse complement.
TAACACGATATAGTGTATAAATAAATTTTGGAATATTTTAAAATAAATATTATGATATCAATAAATATTAATTTAGGGTTGAAAAAAACATGGGGTGTTACATCTTACCCCCCTTAAAATGAATTTCACCTGAAAAATTCGTTCAGGTTACCAACGGTTTAATACATGAAAGTTCTATTCATAGAACCCAAATAGTAAACATTAATACTAAAATTTCCTTTAAAAAATAAATTTGGAAGTATAACAGTTACCCAAAGTAACATGTAACTATGTTTTCAAATAGGATACCATATGTGGGAAGTGAAAACATGGAAATAAAGGAAAAGTATAAATATTTATAGGGAGTGATTAAGGTCATCAATCATATAAAAGGGAATTATCAATATAAAGTTTAGGGACTTATAGTCAAAAATAGTTTTTGATTTAAAAATCCATATTGTCATCAAAAATTAAGATATTAAGTCAATATTTTATTTCTATAAAATTTTCCTAAAGATAACTAATTTTTATGAAAAGATATTGTTACATGATTTCTGGAAAACAATACTCTTTATTACTCTTTGATGTACTTCTAATTCATCAATCATTCCACTAAATAAAGGTTAATTGTTCATTCATGAAGAATTAACATATCATGAGATCCATTAATATAATGTTAGGTCATTTCATCTGTTTTTATCGCAACAAAAGGTTAGCACATGTTATCCTAAATGAAAGAATCCTAATATAGTGAGATAATAATTTAATCTATAAAACCTTATCTGATGTTTAGGATAAACCATTCCACAAATGGTTAAACTTATAAAAATTTAGGAAGATGAGTGTCCAAAATTCTAGAAAAAAGGACACTGCATTTTCAAAGAACAGATTAGCATTGATCCCCCATATATCATAAAGTATCTCTTAGTTGTTTCATACCAAACAAGTGAATATATTTATCATTTATTCCCTCAAAACATAGTAAAAAACTGAATTAATAAAATTCCTTATTGAAAATATGAATTTTTATTTATTCCAAATTATATTGGATATATTTTTTAAAACCAAATATGATGTAAAATTCACCAATGATAGCATAACCACTTGTCAACAAGTCCTTAATTAGTTCCAAAGTAATTATTGTCATCCAATTTAATTAATCAAATACAATGTATCTTTATCCAAAAAAAGTCATAACATTATTTAAATATTGATGGTTATGCTACCTTAGTAAAACATTAACCTTACCATTAAATAACTTTTCCATTCCATAAAAAACTTTCAACATAAACATGTAAATCCAGAGCGAATAACATAAACAGAATAATCCTTGAATATTTCACCATTATTATAACATAATCCTTGATTCAAAATACATGAAAACTTTTATTATTCCAATTCATCCATAATTAATAATAAGGGTAACCTATATAATTACTTAATACCTCTTTCCATTTACATTTCTTATGTAGTCTAATCATCATCGACAATATTTCCATTACTAGTACCACAATGTTGATTCTCTTCTTGAGATTTCCACTTGCGGCATAAATTTGAAAAAATACTATTAATTCCACAATGAAATAATTTAACCTTTGATGATGCATTTTGGAGGCCAATATTATCATCCAATTCAGTCACAAAACCCTTAATTTTTTCAATGCATGTACTTACTTTGTTTCCTTCTTTTACACAATCAAAACATTTTCTTTGTGTTTGAAGACATTCACTTATATGATTATTTCCACATTCATGACATAGAGAAAACTGAGTCTTCCTTCCACCAAGGTCTCTATTACCCAAACTCTCAGTGAACTCCTTCAATATATTTTTTGGTAAGTCCAAAAATCGGTTAAGGGACACATTGTTAACCATGTTACATGAAAACATACTAGACAAGATCCCAATATCATTCACTCTAGGGACCATCACATTTGACTACTCATTAACAAAGTTTATGTCACATTAAATGCTAGCCCAATTCGTTCTCGTTCCCTCCATTAACTAAAACCATAAAAACATTATTTAGAAACAATTATCATAGTGATGAACCACATAATCTAGAAAAAAACCACATATAGGATGACAAAATTATAAGACCTTCCTAAAATATGACACATTACGTTTATACTAGGACATTCACAGAAAAATTCCATTTAAATCATTCATTATTGTTCGTAAATAGTTTTTGGATTTAAAAAACATATCCACGGGGAGTGTTAAACTAGGTGTGTAGTAAGGCACGTTGTCTTATACCCGTTTACACTGGAGTCAGGCCCAACACACCTTGTCGGAATTGTTACCCAAAGGTATATATTTTCCTGATCCACATCCACTTATAGTATCCAGAAAGTGATTTATTTATAGGAAACCGTGTACTCTATCCATTATAAATATTCCGGTACATTTTCCTAAACATTAAATCATCCATAGAATTACCCTTAGAGAAACCCCTGGACATGTCTTTAAAAATTTCCCTAGGGATCTCACTAATTATTTCTCATCTTACATTATAAAGGTTAACTAAACCTTCACTATAATACCAACTATAACAGACCTATGTTAACATACATAAATAGTACATCATTTTTTAGGAATACATAAAACATTAAACAAATATATACCCAAAGACCATATTAGTTTAGTGCCTTTGGGAGCATAGAAACATAAACACTATTACAAAAGTGAGCTACATTATCTCTCACTAGGTTCTTGATGACAAGCACACTTATTAGACACATCATACATAATACATTTCATCATAACATGGGAATTGAAACATAAAAATGGGTGAGATCAGATGCTCAGTAAGGGTAAACAAGGGAGATATGTAAGCATAAACATGAGCATGAACAATATGATATCATGATAATGAAATTATAAGATAATACCCTGCATACCAAATATCATAAAAATGAATCATGGAATAAAATTTAATATTCACAATACATGTATCATAAGAAAATAAAGAGCATAATCCATGAAATCATAACATAGGATTAAGACATGAAATATTGGCATACACATAAAAAGGTTATATAATTAACTATAATTGAAGACGCATTCTAGAACTTATCATGTCACTTTATGGGACTAATCCTAATGAGCGAGACACACCACAATACAAAGTCAGAGTGTTTTTCTTATAATGGAATGAGTTTCCCCATCTTCTCATAGTTTATCGGGTTTCCTTATATTCGCATAGTGGATTGGGTTTCCCTATCTTTTCATTATCATGAGGACTACACCTTCTAAAAAGGTAAACCACCATCCCTTGATGTAGTCTATTCCTTTTAAGGGATCGGGTTTCCCCTTCTTCCCATAGTGGATCAACCCATCGACTTGATTCCAATTATTATATCATTAGAAATAAATATGTAACCAATGCATTGGAGGGAGATATATGTCCCACCTGTCAGATAAAAAAACCATTCATACTTGTGACATAAGATAATAAAACGTTCATCAAATCATGACCCATAAAAATATAAGGGTTTCATAAACAGAAAATAATAACCCATGAAATTAAATGGATATCATAAATATTTAATCACATCAGAACAGCTAGAAAAGATATGGGTTTCATAATCATTTCATCAAATCATAACTCATGAAAATAAGCAGGTTTCAAAATCATATAACTAATTTAAGATAAATGGGTTCCATAAACATCATGATATTAGTACATAAACCATTAATGAAATAATATGAATGTTATTATTGGATCATGTCTCCATTAAAACTTAATCTATAACAAAGGTTGACATCTTTGATATAGAAGTATTTTCAAATATCACTTGAAACATTTCTTTAGAAAAATATTCTTTTTTGAAAATTTGAAACATAAAACCATTTTAAAAATAATTTTCTTATAAAGAAAGAATTATAATTTCATTTAAAACATTTATTAAGGAAAATATCTTTTCTTCTTTGAAAACCCTTTTTTAAAAAATATTTCATTTTAAAAACATTTTTTTAAAATATATTTGGAAAGGTGTAATGGATGCTTGAAAATATTTTAAAAATATTCTTCTTCGAAAAAAAGTTGAAACTCATAATGAAATATTGAAAACGTATTGAAAAAAAATTATATTTTAAAATAATTTGAAAACATAAAATTTATAATGAAATAATTTTGAAAAAAGACCCCTTAAAAATGTGTAAAATAATCTTCAAAACATTTTGAAGACCATTTTTCTTTAAAACATATAAAATAAAGTTGGAAACATTTAAAATGATTTTTAATTATAAAACATTTCATTAAAAACTTTTTCTTTAAAAAGATTATAAAGTAATATAATTTCTATAATATTAGGAAAAAAATTCCTTAAAAAGAATAGACATGTAAACTTAAAAAATAATCATTAAAGAAATGATGGTTATGAAGGTGGGTAAGTTCATAGATGCCAGACAGTCTTTTTCACCTAAAATGTTTTGAAAAGTTCATTGATCAGAAAAAAAAAGAATATTCCTTTTAAAAACATTTTATAAAAATTTAATATTAGGGTAAAAAATCACTTTAAACATTATAGTATAATATTAAACTATTTTTGAATCTATTTTTAGAAGAAATAGTTTTTTGAAAGAACATAGATACGTAATCTAAAGGAGAAATAAAGTAATATTTTAATAAAAACATTTTCTTAATTATATTAATTAGAAAAGAGGGGAAAAAGGGTACCATTACATGTATATAAATTGAATATATATAGGGTAATGAAATTCATTAGAGTTATAGAGATTTAGATCATAATATTTCTTTAACAAAAAAATAATCTTAAACAAACTCGATAAATGATGAGATTGTAGAAATAAATAGTTACCACTTTGGTAACATTAAATCATAATAAAATGGAATGAATAAAATTAAATAAAGCTTAAAATATAATGAAAATAATTGGATTCATGATATAAAATATCAAAAGTGGTATATACACCTCATAGAAAAATGTAGGTTCATAACATGGCATGTGGCTCAAAGAAGTCAAGTTCAGACAAAATTACTTTACCGATTTGGTATCGTTAGAAACATAAACCCAATGAAAGAAATATCAAAAAATGGATATTTAAATTCCAATAAATTTAATTATAATAATAATATTATATATATATATGGTCATTATAAACACCACACAAAATTATGGAGTGGTGAATAATATATATATCTTACAAAAATAAAAATTGTGACAAAATTCACTTACATTAAGTATATAATTTCATCATATACATTCAGTCTTATTATATAATAAATATATGAATATTATAAATATGATAAATAATAATATTATTATATCTAATACCATTTATTATTTGTTTAACACTTTACATTACCCATTTATTAATAAATCCATACTAATATTACATTTTAGGTAATATCTGCTTTGTCTTCTATATATGTTTTGACTTGTTATTCTTGACCCTATTAATTAGATAATTATTTAATTATTTACTGAATTAAAAAAAGGTATATATATATATATAATATATTTATTATTAGTGTACTTATAATAATCTATATAAAATATTAGTATGAAACAGAATACACCATTCAGGTAGACTCCAGGTCGTACGTATGCATGAACGATGATTCGGTTTTATTGTCGTATTGAAATAAAGAAAGTAAATGGCATATATGTACATATATTATAGTTAGTTTATAATTATTATTTAATATATATATAATTTTAAAACACATCCTTAATAAATTCGATGTGATGTGTGAATGAATCACATTATTTTGAGGGAGGCGGTAGTCCACACTTCCTTAGAAAAAATTATCATACTTACACCAAATGGAATGTATGAAGGTATGTGTTATAAAATTATTAAATAATGATAAATATCTTATAAATATATTATATAACATATAAAAATATAGTTTAAATCGCAATTACCAACCATGAGAGGTGGTAATGGAAAAATGAACAACATTGTTTCATGAGGTAGTAGTTCACCACACCCAAGAACGGTAAGTTTGTTACCCATTAGATGGAATTTTGTGTAACTACATTTAAAACAAATAGAACAACAACTTATTAGAATATTAAGGACATTATTTTCATTATATAATCATTTAAAAAGAATAATTTTAGTGTTGGAGATATAAAATAAAAAAAAGATCTTTAGTAATAATGTTACCTATTCTTTGGGTAACTCTTTTTTCTTTGCACTAAACAACTTCCTTGGTTGGATTTATGTCTAGAGAGATACTTCAAGGAGAAAGGGGAAGATGTTGATATATTAATTGGTTAGATATTTTCCAAACATAAATGGTTTTACGAGTGTGAAAAAGGGTGATATTTGGTTTCCTTTTATAAGGGAGTGAGGGGACACACTTGTCATTTTGTAAAACAAGTCAGGTTTACCAACGTTTTTACCAAAAAAAGTCATAAAAAACATACCAAAATAAAAAATAGAAGTTTTATGGCCTAAATATTTCAAATAATGTGTCTATTGAAAGTGAATAGGTAATTTTTTCCTTATGTTTGTGGTTTAGTTCCTCATTAAACTTAATTTTAAATTAATCACTATAATTAATTTTAATCACTTTTACAAATATTGTTTTTCAAAAATAAGTTTATATTATTAGAATATAAATTTTATAATGATTAAAAACTTTTATAAAATTTTTTATAAATTAAATTCATATATATATATAAATTAACTTTAATGATAATCCCATAGATGTGGAGAGAAATCTAGTTTTCAAAGTGATAATGTTCAAAAGTTCATTAACCCTGTATATCTAAATTCAGTATAAAAATTATTTCATTAACCTAAATTAGATTAATAGATGTATAATTTATATATTTTGACTTTAAAACAATTTAACATATAATTTATTTGTATAAATACTGATGCAAAAAAGAAGTTTTGAATTAAAATTCAACATTTGTCACTATTCATCCAAAACTAAAGTATCTAAGAAAAAACCCAAAAACGTCACCTTAAGATGTTTTTGAATTTATGAATTAAAAAATGAATTTTATTTTATCAATTTAAATTTCTATAATTATCTAAAATTAATTTTATTAATTTTCATAGAAGGAAAAAAAAGAAGTTCTTTTATGAAAATTTTATTTTTAAACATATCAACACATTACAAAAAATTGTATGTCTTATTTTCAATATGACTTGTCCATATAAAACCGTAATAAATAATATATAAAAATCAGTAATTTTTATTCATATTACTATGTTCAATGTCTATGTTATAACTATCCTATTTAAATAATTATAATAATAAAATGTTTCCATGTAGAAATTCAGTTTTGCATGTATTGCAAGCCAAGTTAGTGTTTCTTATAGTGAAATCATAACTTAGTATAGTGTATAGATAAATTTTAAATTAGCTAAAGGTACAATGTAACAAACCAAATAAAATTAATTTATTCAACGAAAAAATTGGTTCACAAAAACTTGGGGTGTTACATACTAAGTTGTACTCACACCCTAATTGTTCTGCAATTGGATACCTGAGTAAACTTGATGGATGTAGGATAAGATAATGTGAAATAGGATTATTCTAGATAGTTGATTTAGGGATCAGAAATGTGCATGGATTAGGGACCTAGACATAGTTTCTGGACCCATTTGTGATTTCTCTAATTTCATTTATTTTATAGTTTTTTTACACCTGGAATGGTTTTACTTGACATGGCATATTTACTATGTTGTTTTGGGCATATACCTTGTTTTTTGAAATGTGTATGTGAGGAAATTTTATTTTTATTAATATTTTATTTATTTATTAATTTATCTACTTTGGATCACTATAGTAAAGATGTTATATTATAATCACATGTCTCATTGGAACCTCACTGCTAGTCAACAATCTCATGTTTAATGGGATGCAAGTTTGTGGTTATATAGAGAACTGGCACGAGCTAATATGTTTAGTGGAACCTAGGACAGAGGGTTACAAATATTTTATTTGATGAATAATGATTGGGTTATTTTTTTTACAATATAATTTTTCAAGTGAGGCTAACTTAAATGTTATACATATAATCGTGGGTTTATATGATTAATGTTTATCTTAAGTTCAATGACATCAACACCCCTTTTTAATGTTTTAAGCTTATAGGATTTTGAAGTAATTTGAAACTATCATTGGTTTTTTAGAATAATAAAATGATGTTTCAATATCCCTTTAGGTTAGTATATTATTCGATTTTATGTTAATTATGGCCTATGGATAATGGGATGTAGATAATATTCATGGTTAGTGTTTCAATGATAGGGAAATATTTTAGAAGATATATATGGTCAAGTTAAGTATTATCACTTATGTTAGTGTGTAAATTTAATTCATGATAGATTGGGGAATTTAAATATGTTACAAGATTATATTATGATCTATTATGGTGATTAGGGATATTTTAGGAGAATTTTTATTGGTATGAGTTATATGTAACTTTTTGGTTTAACATGCGATTTTTCATGAAAAATAAATTGGTAAATATTAAATTATACATTTGTAGATGAAAGATAAAAGTTAATAGATCACATTTTATGTTAAAACATTTTTTACTGATGTGATTATTGTGGTTATTTGGATGTATCGTTATTTATAAAATGATATAAGTAGAAACATTGAAGTTATTATTGAAATTTTGGAGTTAAATAAAAAAATTTATACAATTTGTAAATTATATTAACTTATTCAAAAGATTTAGTTTTGGTTAAAACATAAAGATATTAGTAATACCTTAGAATACTTTTATTTATCATGATGTTGATTTAAATTCTTTTGGCATAAAAAATTCAACTAAAAGACACATTATTTGGAGAAAAAAGTGTTTTTCTGGAAATCTATTAAAGGATGAGATTATACATATCAAGTATGTATATTTCCTTATTTTTTAGTATAAATAGTGAAGAAATTCTAAAAATCTAGTAAAAAGGTTCTTGAAACAAAAATAATTATTCATATCACCTTTCTTTTTGATGAATCCATGGTATTTTCGCCCAAAAGAGAGTTATGATTTTGTGGTTATTAACTTTCCGTTATCCTAGTTCTCTATCAATATTTATCAGTATTTTGGAGTTATTTTTCTCCTCCATGTCTCTATATTTTCATATCACTAATTTCCTCTAATCTAGAAACCTAGATAAGTGTTATTAATGATATCTTTCATATTTTTATTTTCCCTCCTTACATGAGAAAGTTCTATTAAACCTTTTTATGATGTGTATTTTCAGAAAAAAGAATTTTCAAATATCACACCCTTGATTACCAATAACAAGTTCAAAACATAAGTATGAAATTTACTAAATGGGGGACAATGTAACACCCTATGATTTTAAATTAATAATATTATATTCAATAGCCTATATGACATGCAACACCAAACTTAAACAAACCACGATATGTTATTAGTTAAATATGATTATAATTACCTAAAAGTTAAATTAGAGGTTATTTGTAATATTAATTTACTTATGAAATATATAAAATAATCCTACACAATAGGAAATTAATGATTAATTATTATAAAATAATCATTCGATTTTTAGAAAGGTTATATTAAAAATTAAAGAAATATTACATTCAAAAAATAAATTTATTACTTTTTTTGAGAAACTATTACATTGAGTTTCCTTCACTTTTAAAAAAATTATTTCATGAAATTAACAAAATTTTTGAAATGATGATCTCAAAATTAAATTTGGTTGAGTTTTTTGGATTTTTCCCGAAAATATTGATTTTTAAGTGAATATTGAAAAAATGGTTTTCAAAGGAAACTATATTTTTGTTTCTAGTGTGAAAAAAATTAAATTTTTAATTAATATGTTTTCAACATGAAATTATTTCAATTTTAATTTAAATAATCCAATTAATTTATTTTTAATAAATTTTATGTTTTAATTTGGTAAAAATATATACTTATTACGTAAAAAGCATTTTAAAAAAAATTATATACGCAAGGTATTTGTATCTTCCAAAATCATATTAATTATTATTTGGTAGATTATTTAAATTAAATGTTCTTTTTATATATTATATATAATCTTTTAACATTAATTAAAATTTTTTCTAATGAGAGGATATGAATAAACTATGTTTTAGGTATAAAATATTTTTATCTAAAAATTATTTTTCATAAGGTTTTTCATGTTTACTTTTAAAATTAATTTCAAATGATTATCAAAATTGAATATTGAAAAACTTATTCCATATTCGTAATTATTATGTTCAAATTTATTTAGTATAAACCTTTTATTTTTGTTAATATGAATAGTAACCCTTGTAAAAATTATCACCTTTATAAAGGGTATATCAGGATATTCTTGGTTGAAACTTAGTGATAATGTCTTAATTTTTCATAATTATTCTTAATAGATGAATGAAATTTGTCCCTTATCACTTTAGCCATTAAATCATTTTTTTAATGGATTCTTTTCCATGAAAAGAACCTATATAATATTTAAAGCAATGAAAAATATAAAATTTCAATTTCTTAGATTTAAATAAAACTTTTTTATTCACGTAGAGAAAAGAAATTTTTATGAATGAATTTTAATATATTTTTTTTCCCGATGAAATTATATTTATGATGGAAATTTATTTCTAATTTTTAGTTATTAAATAATTACCTTAAATTCATGCATAATACTAACACAATATTAATTCAATTAATAGAAAACTAAAATAAATGATTTTAATAATTTCAAATGTAATATATTTTGAGTGAAGTATAGTGTTCCAATATTTATTAGATATATATAATTTATTATTGTTGTTTAAAATTATTATACATTAATTAAAATATTCTATTTATGTTGTGAAAATCAAATTCAATTATTAATGTGAAAATTGATGTTAATTATATTTTTACAAAATAATATTTTATTAAGTTATTTAAAAATAATTTAAATTTTGAAATAGGAAAATGGGAAAATATATGGTAAAAATTTTAATCGTATTCCATTTATGATTCAATTTTCACCTAATAAGTAAAATTATAACCCCTTAATTAAGAAAAATTAATTACTATAGGAAAGGTCAAATTAGGATAACTAAGGGGATAAAAAAAAGATAGGGTCTAAAATATTACATAAAATAAATAAAAAATTTATATTTTGATGAGATGTAAATCATAAAAAATGATATTTGAATATATGTACATTTTAAATCAATTTTATTGATAACTACTTAGTTATATTTCTCTCTTTTTAACAATTACAAGTATTTCATCTCCCTCCCTTATAAAATGACACCACTTCCCACACTTCTTTACAACAATTTGAGCAACCGAGATCAAAAAATCCCTACTCATTTATCTTATGAAAATCCTTATACAAATAAAATAGGTTCCAATATCCCCCACAAAAAAACCACCATATGTTCTTTAATAGAGGATCTAATTGAGTTATTTCAAACAATAGGAGGTTAAACAACTTTAATGCAAGTCGAACTCAAGGTATGAGACTTTCGCCTCAATTTTATTTTTTGAGTCACATGACATATTAATATAAGTTTTATTTTATTTGGTGTAAATTAATTCAATGGATGTATTTTATGGTTATTATATATATTAAGATACATATATGGTTATTTATCCCATGGGGATTATGATTCAAGAGTTTCCAAAGATATAAGGGTTTTATGTTGAAATATCATTATTTATTCGGATTATTTATGATTATATTTATAATGATGAATGTTCATTATATAACACTAAATAATTTAATGAATTATCTACCCCTATATTTATTTTTTTAGAGTACATTCTTTCATTTACTTTCTCTCTCTGGATGTACTTAAGAGACCGAAAGAATACTTGTAAGCAAAATTGACTTTATTGCTATCTTTGTTCAAAATATTTTTTTCCATTTGAAATTTTTCACTAAAGTGGTTTAAATAATATTTTAACATTCTTATATTTTTGGTTAATTTCATTTTAACCATGATTTTATGTTTTCAAAATGGATTAAAAGGTGTCATATGGTCGCTTTCAGAAAGAGATACTAATTTTATTCTTACTAAAAATGTGGAAGGAATATTTATTTTAATTTAAAAAGCATGAATAGAATTTCCCACTATCATGGATGCTAAGAAAATTTAATATTTATTTTCAAGTTCCCAACTTTATTTTCAGTGAGAATGTTTTAAATAATATTTATATATTTCTTTTGAATTTTATTGAAATGATTTCAATGAAAAAATAGTATTTTCCTCAAGAAATGTTCTAAGTGACATTTTTATAACATTTAATAATCTAATATTAAATACTTTAATGTTTAATAATATTTATTTGGGATATGATCCTATGATATCATAGTTATTATTTATCTGGATGGTTTATTAATATGATAACAACATGTTTATTAACCCTAATTATTCACAGGATATATCCTGATGAAATGTTTATAAAATCCATTTATTTTCCATGGGTTATTTCATGATGAATTTTTTATGAAACCAATTTTTCATTTCACAAGTTATGATTAAACAAATTTTTAATGACATTTTGGAACACATATGTATAGTTTTCTTTATATTATGGGTGGTCCTATAATTATATTTCCTTCCAATGCATTGGGTCAAAATGGATAACTCATGAGGTAAATATGATATATATGAAACTGATTTCATTTTAGCAATTTCATTCATGGAACTACTTCTCATATCCATATGTTTATGTATGGACCTGGATTTCATGTTTATAATTTTTTTCATGGTCCTATTTTTCTGGTGTATAAGTTTATGTATAAATCTGGATTTCAGGTCATTAAGTTTATCTGTAGACCTAGATTTTTTTACCATAAGATTATACACCAAATTGGTTTTCAATTTCATATGTTTATTCATGGACTTGGATTTTATGTATATAAGATTATGCATGAGATTTTTTTTCTTTTCCCTATGATTATGTGAGGGTTTTATTTCATGTTATTAACTTAATGAGTGATCATGTTTCTATTTATAGATATTAACAATGATAAAATATCATGGTTTCCAAGATACATATAACTATTATAGGATCTATTGGATCAGGTTAATTGATTACATTTATGATTTATCTATTATTAATTTCCAGTCATTATTATATGTCTCTTTATTATGAACTATGTTATGAAGGTTATGGGTTTTAAAGGTTAAGCTCATGTTATCATACCCTTCACCTCTTGTTATGCCTTTCTGATCATTGACATCACACTTTTGTACACATACTCTGTATATGAGTGCACCCTTTCTTATGTATTATTTTACCAAGTTATGAAGAAGTTTTTTAATTAGGGTATGTCTAAGAGGTTTACTATGTGGGAAGATCATTATGGGATATATTGAAGATCTTTTAGTAAATAATAATATTTTATATCTACTCTCAAAATACATTAAACCCTTATTACAATTGGGTGTGTATTTGTGAATTTTATTGAATATTCATCAAAAATAATATGATAGTTATGTATGATGATATGGGGTCTCTATATCATAGCTTCATCAAATAGCCTTTATAAATATGATTGCATCTCTTTAGTAGCATCAAAATATAGTTCAAGGATGTTCACCTAAAAATCTTGTTAGTCTATTGAATTCTTTTCCCCACCATTTTATCCATAAAACGAAACACTTTTAGGAATAATGCATCTCAAATTTTAGTGAATTATGTTCTCAATTACACATTTATGAGGTGTTATCAGGATGTATGTTATAATTCCCATCCCAAAAGTATCTACTTCTTTGCATAATGGATAATGTACTAATCTGGATTGTTGTATCCTAGAATCAAAAACATTCACCAAATATTGTGAGGTTCCATGGTATTATCCTCAAAGGGAGTATATGATAACATCCTTCATATTTCAATTCGCACATACCATAGAGAGGAGAATATTATACTAAGACCACCTGGTTAGACTTAGATCCACGATAAAAAGGAAAAATGCACTGAAGAACCAACTCAGTCAAAGGGGTTACCTCAACTTTTTAGGTTAGATAGTGTATTGAATGATAGTCTATAGGGGGTGAATATACCATATTTAAAATTTTAATCAATGAAATTAATTATTTAAATTATATATGAAGGATAATTATTAAATCTAATAAGTATTAGAGAGGGTAAAGAACACAATGATGCTTTTAATAGTATTTTTTTTAACAAAGTGGTCCTACTCTACTCTTCTACCTCTCTACTCGGTAGAAGATATATGTTCACTAATTTTATTTTTAATGGAAAATAATAACCCAAGTACATGATCCTTCAATAGTGGAGGGATAACCCTGACATACTGAAATTTATATGGGGGGTAATAACCCAATTATAATATAGGCTTTAGAGTAATGGATTCACAACCTGAATGGTCCTAACATTAGAACACAAATGACATATTATTTTGAACACAAAGAATCTACCATTTTATGTCTATAATATCTTATAATATTTAAATATAATTGATCTAATATCACATGTTTTACATCGTGTACCATTGTAATAGGATTTATCTACCATTGATGAAAAGAATATATCATTTCATTAAAAATGTATATTGTTGCAATAAAAACATACATAGATGCATTAAAAACATATAATTTTAATTAAAAACGTCTTATATTTATAATTCTAGGAGAAATGAGGAAGAAAGATCCCCTGGGGTTGTTGTTGGAGGTTCATCCATGGAGTAAACATGATGGAGGTAGGAGTGATGAATAGAAATTCATCAATTCGTAAAGAATCATGACACACAAACTCTGGTGATTTTTTAAACAAACTAAAATACATAATTAGATATTGTTCCTGAATAAGTAAATTAACTGAATTTTAGGACATTTCCAAAAATAAAAAATATCTTCAATCCAATAAGTATATTAAGAGATAAGAATGAAATATAGTGATATACAATATTTGGAAACTGTAGAAATAGTTTTTTAATTCCAAAATTTATTGAGCTACTTAAATTAAAATTTTAGATATTTGTGTATTTTAATTAAATATAAATATTTTTTTTATCTTTTTAGGAAAAATATTAGTGATTCTGATGTAAATCGAAAGAGATATGAAATAAATATAAAAAATATTTTAAATTCCATAAATTCATGAATTGAAAAACTGTTGTATAAAATTCAGATATTTTTTCACCGCTTAGAAATAAAATTAAGACATCCATTTATTCTAATGAAACGTAAAAAGAATGTCATATATTTCAAAAATTACTAGTTTTACAATAATATGATCAGTATATCTCTTCTTATAATTGAAAACGTAAGAAAACCAAAACGTAGTTTAAACTAAATATAATTATTTAAACAAAAATAATGCATCAAGTTCGGTCGAAAATGATAACATGCTAGATATAGAATTTGACTTCATCGTAGTTTAATAAAATGAATATATACATATTATCTTTCAGATGAAATTAGAGTTATAAGAATATGATCACTAAAACAAATTTATTAATAAAAATACAAAGAGGAATTAAAAACTATTTTTCACCAAAAATAATTACAGGGTTTTGGATTGTCCAAAAACATAAACTAACACGCAACAAAAAATAAAAATACATTAATTAAAATACAAAAAAAATTCCTCATTTTTGTTTTATTAAAAATCTATATATTTAGTACCAATTTTCTCCCCTTTTTATAAATAAAAAATACAAAATAAGAACTTCCCCCATAAATATAAAAATACAAAATAATTAAGCTTCCAACATCCCATTCCATTGTTTAATTCATTTAAAAATAAGTAGAGTCTAAAGCCTTATTAATGATATTTGTTGGATGATTTTTGGTTGGGATAATTTATTAAAAAATATCGTCCTTATTCACATGATCTCTTATAAAATGAAATCTAAGATCAATATGATTTATTCTATAATTATATAACGGATTTTTAAAAATATAAATTGAAAATTTATTATCATAATAAAAAATAAATTTATCCAGATAAATACTAAAATCACATAAATTTTTCAAAACCCTTATGATTTGAGTAGAAATAATGGTTGTATAGATATACTCATCTTCTACACTAGTTAGACTAACCAATAGTTTCTTCTTAGATGACCATGAAATTAATCTTTCTTCCAATAAAATGACACATACCTTATGTTCTTTTTCAATAAATTTTATAGGCTTCAATATCAGGTCTACGATAATATTTTAATTTAATATAATTATATTTTAGATAAAATAAAACATCTTAAATAGTTCCTTTAAAATATTTTAATTATTATTTATTATATCTCTAATATGACAATGTTTAGTATTAGTTTGAAATATAGCACATAGACAGACACTAAACATGATATCAGGTCTAGATACAGTTAAAAGAAAATGCTACATATCATACCTATATAAAAAATAATATCAAAGGATTTACCAGATAAATCAATATCTAATTTACAACTAGTACCAAATGGGTTTTCATCGATTTAGATTAATGGTTACCAAACCATTTAACCAAATCATTAGTATATGTAGATTGATTAAGAAATACAATATATTTACTTTTAGAAAATTGATGTCCAAGAAATAAATTTATTTCTCCCATTAAAATATTTTCAAAATTAAATGAAGTTAATGTAGAAAAAATAATTACAATTGAATTTACTAGAATAATAAAAAACTATATCATAATAATATATTTTTCAAATTAAAATGTAATTGGAAATTATTTTAATGAAAAGGGTAGGATCAACATTACCTTTCATAAAACCATTATTTAATTAAAAAATAAATAATTTCATACTCACCACGTGGTTCTTGTTTGAGACCATAAAAATGTTTGGATACTTTAAAAACATGATTGGTTAATTATTCATTTTCAAAACTAGGGGGTTGAGAAACAAAAACTTCTTTTTTTAAACAATTTAAGAAATAAACTTATACATACATATTATATAAGTTAAATCCTTGAGAAAAAACATTGGATGAAAAGATTATAATAATATTTAACCAATAAAAAGGTTCAAATGAATATTTAACTTCTATAAATTCTTCTTGAGTGTCCATGAGCAACAAGTCTGGAACTGTTTTTGAAAATCTGTCTATATTCATCCAACTTGTTTCAAAAGATCCATTTAGTTATGGATACCTTCTTATCCTTAATAAATTATAATAAAAACCAAAAATTATATATAAAAATCTAATTAATCATATATTCCATAGAAATAATCATGTTATCATGTTTTATACAATCATTAATATTATTAAAAACAAAATCAGAAATAAAATATGAATTTTCACAAAAAATTCAAACATAATTTCATGTATTAAGTCTAGAATCAAAATTACCATTAAAATTTTCAATGGTATGATAATTTTGAATATTCTGTGATATTGGATCGGGTTAAGAAGGATAACTCTCTCCCTTAATTGATTTATCCTTACCCTGAGGTTTTTCATCAACAAAATTAAAATATCCAAAGCCATCATCAAAAACATTAGAAGCATAATTTTATTTAACATTATTTTCATCGAACATATCTGGTAAATATTCTTCAACAACTATATTATTTTATTATAACATCAATAATATTAACTGTTTTTATAATAACCAATAAAAATACCATCATTTATTTTTGTATCAAATTTATCTAAATTTTTTTCAGAATTTTAAATAAAAATTTTACAACAAAAAATTCTAAAATAACGAAATTTAGGATTTTTATTTTTAAATAAGTCATAATGATTTTTATTTAACAAATGTATAAAAAGATTTGTTTTAAATATAAAAATAAATAAAAATGTAATCATCCAAAAAACAATTATGAAAATTATATTCACCTAACATAGTTTGATCCATTTATATAATACTTTTATTTTCCTATTTTATAACAATATATTGTTGTAGTGTTATAGGAGAAGAAAAATTATGAGAATAAAAGTTATTTTAAAACAAATTTTAAAATTCTAGATTATTAAATTCAAATCCTTTATCAATAAAAATAGAAAAATCAAATATCAAATATCATTTTGAGCTAAATTATAAAATGTAGTAAATTTAGATAAACTACCATTTTTAATAAGAAAGAATGTATTCCCAGGTAAATATACTATAGTAATCCAAAATAAAAAAGTATATTTATTTCTACAAAGGTTAAAATTTGATCATGATTAAATAGATCATGATATACTAACTATAAATGTTTCTTAGTACTTATCTGATTGATATGTCTAAAAGAAATTTTGCATTGTTTCCCTTTATTGCATGTGTCACAAAAATAAAGATGTTCTTTATTAGAGGAAGGTAATTGTAACACATACCAATTTTTAGAAAGGTTATGTAACATTATGAATCTAAAATAGTATGATCATCATTTCCAAATGATTCTATCACTCATTTTAGCAATCAAACACTTAACATGTTGAACTGTTAGTTCATAAAAATAAATTTTATAAATATTTTCCTTACAATTAGCATAAAATAATAAGAAATTATTACTAAATACAAAAATCATATCAATATGAAATTAAACATCCATTAGAAATCAAATAATTGTCTTTAGAGTTATCTCTAAATGTAATGGTTCTTCTATCACGTGTGTTTTATGTGGTATACATTGACGGGTCTCCAATTATAATCCAATATCATCAGCATTCTATGTACCATATTTTATTCTTGACACTTCTAAGGAATGTTTCCTACAAAAAATCAATTACTTAACAATTTTGGTACCCATGATACATTGGTCACAACAGGATTAGTAAAAAAATTAGGTTTCCACACTAAAATTTTAAAAGTATTTTATGCTATAATAGGTAATTTTTTTTTAAATATGAGTTTTTTCTGAATCCCAAATATTTTTTAAATATAAGAGGAAAATAATTTTCATAGTGACTTTCATGCCATAGTTAAAACAAGTAATAGAGGTAGTACAACCATTTTTACATTAAAAAATTTAATTTTATACATTTGAGGTAATATACATTCATATCCAATACCATCATTATTTCTATTTAGTTTATTAAAATATATCTTCTCATAACAATTTTCATGACCCTGATTAAAAGAAAATAAACTTTAGTTTAAGTCTCTCAACTTTCTTTATTGATTTTTCATTCAAATATTGTGTATATTTCAAATGTTCATATAATTATAGAATGAGAAGATGAAGCTGTATTCCTTAATTTTTCATTCTCATGTAAAACTAATTTATTTCTATAAATAAATTTTGTTATTATTTTTTTATCTATATTATAAAAATATGTATCTTTGAAAACATATTTTATTAATATTTTAATTTCTTCATTTAATTTATAATAATATATATTTTTAGATTTGTAATCAGAATAAGAACATCAAGAATGAAAACTTGATTCCCTAACCTTATAACCTAATTCTATGATGAAATTTCTTACAGAATCATTTTTATTTTCATTTTTTTGAATTGAATAAAATTATTTGGTATAATAACAATTTTTTTAATTCCTTTTTATCCTTATTTTTTTATTTTTCATTATTATTATATTTTTTACATTCATTGTTGATATTAAATTTCTTCTAATACTCAGAACAAGTTACATATGAAATATTATAATTAAAAATCAATTTATTTTTTCCCTTTCATTTTTCATTTTGAGAAATTTTTCTTAATGAGTTCATGAACTCTTTCATTTTCATTATTTTTTTAAATTCCATCAGAATCAAAGAAATATTATCTTTTTAACTATCATGTTGACCTAAATTAAGAGTCAGTAGAAACAATGTTTCTAGATTTAAAATCTACACCTTTTTTTTTATTTTCAACTCTTCTACAAGGTTATTCAATTCCAAATCATATTATAGTAGTGATCCAATCAATTCATCAAAGGTGTACACTTTGATGTTATTTCTTTCATCATTGAAAACCTTATTTATATTTAATTTCATTGATAGAGATCTTAGGATTCTTTCAATGAGTACTGGGTTTTCAAGATCTTATACAATGGAATTCGTTCTATTCACAATGATTGCGAATTTGTAGAATGTTTTATTTACTGTTTCATCTTCACCCATATTTACATCTTGGTACTCAGCTTGAAGCATTCCAATTTTTCAAATTAATTTTTCAAAGACAAGGTGAGTGACTTTTAGAATCACCAAAATCTATTGAGTTTTCTTATAAGGGAAACCATGAAGAAAAAAACTTATATTAATAGAATAATATAAAATGTTAATGACATTTAATTTTATTCTTATCTTGTAGTGTCATTTCTAGTAACTGTATCTGGGACTGGTTCTGGAAGAGCTTACTATTTTTCTAGGATGGATAATTTTTCTATACTTAATTTCTTGTGGTATGCCTCCATTCTGGATCTCTAGTAGCCATAATCAATTCCATCAATGTGTGTTTTAATCTATGGAATGCATGCATGATTTTTATTTGTTCCTTCCTTCTTAAAGATCATGTCCTTAGACTGTGAGGACAAGGAATAAGTTAACACAATTAAATACAAATAAGAGACTCTATATATGTATTGGTTAATTCAAAAGGAAAAACATATAACAGCAATTGTTTGGTACCATGAAAAGATAATAAATGAGTTACACTATACTCAAGAATATTACACTTTCATACCAATTTATAGGCCAGATAAGATAATGTCAGATGGTGTAGTGGGGGTGAACAGACTAGATTGAAAAATTTTATCAAATACAGTTATTATTAAAATTACTTATTATGTATAACTATTACAGAAAACTAGTAGATAAATTATTAAATAACACAAGGATATTTTTTATAATAGTTTTCTCTAAAACAGACTTAATCTACTCGTATCACACTAGACTCGGTAAAAGATATGTGTGCCTAATCTGATTTTCAAGGGGGTTCATAACATTATTACAAGATCTAATTCTAGTTTAAGGATAACTATAACACACAAAATTTTTAAAGGGGATTCATATCCAAATTAAAAAAATGAATTTATAATATAGAAATCACAACTTTAATGGTTCTGACTTTAGAATCTTAGAGTCATAAGTCAAATATATAGAAGAAGAATGATAATATTATATGTAAAATTATAAATTTAAAGTAGAGAGTTAATGTGATATAGAAAGAGGTGTTGAAAAAATAATATATTAGATGAAGTATATTGAATAAAAAAGCACTTGTACTAGTTTTTAAGAATTGGATCAGCTTATCTTTCCAAGGAAATAGAACTTGTAGCAGATGTAATTCGGCACTTGAGAGATTATCTATATGATGAGACAAAGTATCACACATGACTATAAATTATACAACATGTTAAACTTTCATAGATTGTTCTTATGAAAATATAGTGAGCCAAAGGTGTTATCTAGTGCATCTGATTACATTCAAGGATGCTCGAAATCCCTTTAACTAATGAATTGTAATGAGTGACAAACACTTTCCATGGGTAAAAATATCCAAAATTATTCAAGAGTGTGAAAATAAATCTCTATAAAAATTATAACAATATTCATTAGAATTCAAAACATAAATTCCATATCAAACCAATTTTAATAACTTATTTAATCATTTAAATTTGTTTCATAACAATAGGTTAAGCGTAATTTCAAATAAATAGTTAAACTATGTAAAATAATCCCTTCAATACTTAAATCAGATTGATTGTTAATAAAAAATTGAATTCAATATATATAAACATAAAGACATATTTTTCCTTCACTTAATACATTAGAATATTTTAAAAATAAGTAATAATATTAACATATATTTTTTATACATTTCAAATAATTAATATAGAAAATATTTTTCATAAATATTGTATCTTTAATGGGACAACGATGTATAATTTAAAACATAAATTATTACAGGTTAAAATATAAAAAAATTAATTTTCATAAAATTAATATAATATATATAAATTTTAGAAAATAATAAAACAATTAATATAACTATATTAAATGTGTTGTTAATCAATATATCAAAAACGATGAAAAATAAAGCATGGAAAAAATTTGAGAACAATAAAATTAACTTGTGGTATCATACAATTTTTAATTGGTGGCAGCATAATTTTCATGAAATAGTAGGATAAAATAATAACCGATGACAGCTTAAATTTTTTTTACCTGGTTGTATCAAGTATTTTCTACAATTGTGATGCTCATATTAAAGATATACTCTCAGAGGTAGAGTGGAGAAACTATTTTGTATATACCATCATAGAGAGACAATCTATCATTGGTAATAAATTATCTATTATTGAGATAAATGATGATCTACAATTAAATTCTAAATGTTCTATCATTTATAATAAAAAATGATCTACCGTTGAGGCTTTCAAATTATCTACCATTGAGAAAACAAATGATCTATTATTGAGAACACAAATGATCTATCGTTGGTGTTAAAAAATGATCCACCATTGAGGAATTAAAATAATCCACCATTGAGAACAAAAATGATCTACCATTGATATTATAAATGACCTACTATTAGTGAAAAGGAATATTACACATCATTGGAGTAGATCTAATCTATTGTTGAAGTGTGTACATCATCTACCATTACAGTAGGATTCATATACTATTTTTGAAAAACATATACCGTTGTACAAAAAACATCTACCGTTTCATGAAAATCATATACTATTTCTAAATCAATGAAAAATGTGGAATCATGAGTTCCTAGATTTAAATCTTGATGTGCTTCTATAGAGGAAACATTCCAAAGGTAGGTGACGATGAATAGTAATTCATCATTTTGTGTATAATCTTAACCCACAGACAGTGGTTATTTTTTTCACAATCAAAATGATAGAATTAGATGTTGGTTCTGAATATTTAATCTAATAGAATGTCAATATATTTCCCAAAAATCAAAATTCTATTCAATATAACACATGTATTAAGAGATATGATTGAAAAACTAAGAAATACAAGATTTGAAAACTGCATAAATAATTATATTATTGGGATTATTTTTGAGGTACCTAAATTTTATTATTATATTTTCTTATAGTTTAATTAAATTTAGTAATTTATTAATAAAATAAAAAAAAATATGAGTCATTCTAGAGTAAATAGAAATAGATATTAAATAAAATAAAAAAATATTTTAAATTATACAAATTGTAAATTTCAATAATTATTTTATAAATATCAGATATTTTTTAACCACTTAAAAAATATTAGATATCCATTTATTCTAATTAAATGTAAAAAATTGTTTTTTATTTCAATTAAAAATGTAGAATAAGAATATGAGCAGTACACTTCATGTTATAATTGAATAACAAAAGATAACTATAATGAATCATAAATTGAAAAAAATCATCAAAAAAATATACATCATGCTCGGACAAGAATTATCTCATTTTAGAGATATAATAAAACTTAATTATTTTTTAATAAAATAATGATTTACATCATATAATTCATATTAAATAAGAATTATAAATTTTGAAACATTATAACTCATGTTATAATCAAAATACTCAATGAAATCAAAAACTGGTTTTTATAAAAAATAATAAGAGGGGTTTGGATTATTCATGAACATAATCTAACAAGTCATCAAAAAAATTATATACATGAACATAAAAAAAACATGACTATTCAAATTTTAATTCTAGGACTAAATAAAAACCCAGTTTTACTGTATTTTGATAGTTAATGTATCAGAGTAAAAGCCTTTTCAGTGTGCTATATTGCTTGGATTGATGCTACTATGAATAAAGAGTTAAAATAATACACCAGTAATAAATATCAATTCAAAAAAAATTAAAGGATGTCATTAAAAATAACCCTCTACTATAAAATAAATTTTTATTATGGTTCTGACCACTGAGAGAGGTACCTCTTTGGTGTCTTCTCTAGAAATAACTCTACCCTTTTCAATTGTCGGGGCCTCAACCATAAAAGTCAATTCATCATGTAGAATCATGATAGGATTACCATATCCTTATATGATTTAATCAGTTGGGGGTTATTGAAAATCCACCAAAGTGATATCCAAGTTATATTGTGAGGTGGGGGAATCTAGATGGAAAACCCCTATAAATTTCCTTTACGGTTCCCCTTATGTGGCCAAAGAGGGTCTACCATTTCTAATCCCTAAATAGGTGATACCACGAAATTGTTGGAAGTGATTGACATAATATCCTATTATCAGAGTATTCAGGATATATTCTCTAAGTATAGATTAGTGTGATTGGGGATTTAAATCAACACATTATATATGTAATTATTCAAATCAATAATAGATTAAAAAATTATTACACCATTCTAGTTCCTTATTGATATTTTTGAACTCATCAAATGAGGGAGGGATACAAATGTTTGAAAAAATATCTTCTATCATTATTGTAGAATAAGATATTTTTATGATCCCTATTAAAATGTATATGTAAATAGATTTTAAATAACACCATAGTTTCATTTAGTAGTTATAGCTAAACCTTATCCTCCTCTACCAAGAGGGGAAGTGGCTATTAGTTTCAAGTGGAGGATCAAGTTCATCATCTGGAGAGTTTCAATCATCATTTTTTCATTGATACCCCTTCCATAGGTATAATAATATCATTCCATAGAAAATCATATTTCCTTAGTTACATTGATCTTACTAGTATTTCTAAAAACAAAAATTTCAATAAAAAATTTGATCTATAAAAATAGGGATAAATGTAACATTAACATTACGTCTTTTTGAGAAGGTGGATTACCAATGATCTCAAAAAACTCATTTTATAGATGTCCTTATATGATACTTTTTTGAAATGAATTATTAGTGTTTTAATAGAGAATATTGATTTGGGTTTAGAGTTTATCACTTATATAATCTCCACTAATCCCAAATATTTTTCCCCGTTATCATCCCTACCAACTAAATAAATGATTAAAGAATTAAATATAGCTGTAGAGGTATATATTGAAGATGGGAATAGAAAAAAAACTCTTAAAACTCATATAATGGTCAAAGTAATATATAATTTCATAGAAGAGTCAATGATATAATGTCACATTCAAGTGGACACATTCTATTTATCTCTTACTAGGGAGATTTTTTGTTACTATGATCATATTCACTAGTTGGATATTTTCCTAATAATGCTAATAATCATTATAAGTGGGATTATTTTTAAATGAATATGTGGATAATTTTAAAGCTTTTACACAATCCCTTGATTCAATAGGTTTTACTTTATAAGAAATATTCTGGTGGTGCTGACATAGTCAAACCCTATTTTAACAAACTATTTTAATTGTTGTGCATCTCAAAAAAACCTAATAGATTAAGTTTCCTTCCATGAAACTTAGTATCCTTAGTATTTTTTATACTCTTAATTATCAATTAGAAACGTGGAAAAAATTCTCAACTCCCAAAAGGTGTAAACATCTAAGCAACTCACCTATGATGACTCGCATCATCATAGTTTGAAGAAAATTAGGAGAGATTTGACATTTTTGTTCCCAAAATAATTTCATGGGAAAAAGGTAATGTTTCCCACACTATAATATTTGATATTTTTTTGACCAGTATATTGGTCTCAGAATTGGGTTTTTTACATTAAATAATAGTTTGGTGGAAATATGAGTCATTCAAATTTCAAGAAATATTTAATATTTAATTAACTAAATTTCAATTCATTTGTGCATGTTTTTTGGTGATATATTTTAAATATAACATCATATTGATATTCCTTATCAATGTTTGGGTATAAAATAGGGGTTTTCCTCAACATGATATAAACCTGTCATGGGCACTAATGTCATGATCGACAACCTTTTCCCTTTAGTTTTTTGTTATTTTTCCTTTTTATTATTTTTTTCTCCATTCTCCTTTTGGATGATCATGGATTTCCCCATAGGGAACCTATTTCAGATTGTCAAGAGAGGGAGGGATACATGTTGTATTTGTGTTTGAGACATGACATGTAGCATGACTCGGGGTTTAGACTAGGGAATTGCTAGCCAGCCAGTGTCAGGGAAAATGGTGGTGTACGGTATACAGCCAAAGCTCATATGAGGTACATGGACAGCGCCCATGTACTATAGTTTGAGAGACCCTGTGTGGGAGGTAAATGTATAGGTAAACCATTTTATATTGTGTTTGGGGTATACTCCATGTACTATCTAGACATTCCATGTACATAGACAAATTACACACTTAGTGGGTTGTGGAACATGGTTAGGGAGGACCTTTGGTGGTACACGTCATTTACTGAAAGTTCACAGTGTGTACTTTTCCCTCCTTGTTGTGCTTTTTGTTTTCTTCTTCCAAGATTTAGAATAAGACTTTTGATTATTATTTTTTGAACTTTTTCCATGTAGATCTAAATGATGTCGTTCTTTTTGTGTTTAAAGGTTGTCTGGGTGGTGTTTTTGTTCGAGATACTGTTTGTAGGAGGATTTTTTAGGTTTTGGATTCAGAATCCCCCAGAAGACTGGGTTGTATGATGTTGTACCAGAGTCTAAGTCCTAATATTTTTAGTTTTCATTGATTTTGGATTCCGGTATTTTTTGTTTTATGTCGCTTCATATGAAACCTATAAGGTGGGATTGATTAGTATTAATGGGGAGATCATGGATTGTCCCTAGATATCAGGACTGGTTGCTCAATGTTAAAGTAGATGAGGTTAAGATCCTATGTTTTAGGATAAAATATATTTGATCCATTAGTATATGTTAATGTATTTGGGTGGATGTTAGGGTCAGGTGCTAATTTGATAGTGAGTTGGAAACGAGGGGCCTATCTTACCACCCATATTCGTGAGATAGTATCCGAGTATGTGTATTTTTCAAGGTGACTGGAAGATTTTTTCATGAAATGGGCCTTCATCAAAGGCGTTTCTTATAATAAGGATATATATTGGGTTTTCTTCATTTGAGGATGTCCTGAGGGGCCCATCTGAACTCCCTTGTGCATGATATAGTACCTAAGTATGACTATTTTTCAGGGCGGTTGTATATATTTTTCATGCAACGGTCCTTTCTCAGAGATTTTTCTTATATCAAGGATTAATATAGGTTTTCTTATATTTTTGGTGGTTTTGAGGTCTATTGAGAACTATCCCATTTGAATTATCAATATTTTTTACTCAATTATAGGTACATTGCTGATGAACGACACGTTGAAGGCCACTAAGGGCCACAAGAGGTATTTTCTCATATTTCGATTGTTCAGAGTTTTTTGGATGAGATAGAGGAACACATAATGGGGTTTCCAACCTTTTTTTTAACCTGTATTCTATTTTAGGACCATCTTATGAGCATGAATAGAGTGCTTGGGTGTAGTAATGGAGCCCCTAGTTGGATGTCGCTTTACTATATGATCCCAAGGGCTATGAGATCTCTTTATTTTGTAAATTAGAAGTTGATTTTAACTGGTACATAATCATTCTAGATGTTCGGTTTAGGATTTGGAATGAACCATGTCCTAGATGGACATTTTTTGATAGTTAATCAGTGTTTTTAGATCCCCTTTATGGATACTGGGTACATGGTTTAGTTCGATCCATGTTTTAGTTTCCATTGGAAAATATTTTAGAGAGAGTCTCTTCTCATAACATGGTTTGAGGAGAAGACCCTTGTTATTTCTTGGACTAGTCATTGGACTTGAGTTTAGATCTAGTTATCTCCTATATTGTATGGTTTTGGTCATATAATTTTATGGAGAAAATGGATGATATGGACGAGTGAACCCCTCTAGTTAAGAGATACAAACTAGATAAAGTTTACTTTTCATAGATGTTGATTACTATTTACTACTTGTATGGGAACCCCATGATAGATTATTTATTGCAACTATGAATAAAGGGAACCCTAGGGTGGTATACAATATGGGACATCAATTAGGAATAATTTGTTATGTATAAATTTCAATACATGATGGGTCCTCTGCGGTATGATGTAGAGTCATGTTTTTAGTTTAGATCAAACTATAAGAGTATTAGAGCTTGTAGTTAAATGATGTCTTATGGATAGCTATGTTTAGGTAATAGGGTCAAGAATTTATGCCATTTCATTTAGACATGTTGTAGATCCCATAAATATATTGAGGATGAACTTGATGTCATGTGGTGGGTTGATCCATATTTTTTAAATCATCTAGCGTGGGAAAGAGTGAGGGTATATTTAACTCAAGTGATAGAATAGAACCCAAAGTTGGATATTTTATTTGTATATTCCAATCCATATTTTTTGTATATTTATTCTACCTTCTTCCAGCTGTTATTTTTTTTGGATAGTATAGGAATATCACATGTGCATGAACTAGTATATGACATCAGATTATTGTTTCATCATTGGGGGTTTCCTACTGATATTTATTTATCACCCTTGTACATGAAAATCAGTTTGTGTGTGGACCTTATGTCTAATTTTAGATGGATTAATTATTGTGAAGAGGATCAGGTGGTTTCATAATGTTTCTTATCAAGAGGGTCCAATCATTTACAGTCTTGGGATTCGGCTAGTTTAGCTCAAGAGTCACAAAGATAGGGTATGTGGATTGTATTTGAGTTTACAGTAGATCCAGATTCATTTTTTTTAGTTTTTATATTTTCTATTTGTAGTCATCCCAATGGTCCCCTATCTATTAATTGTTTTTCATGTTTTATTCAGTATGTACATATTCAATATTTCATTTAGCATAGCATGTTGCTGTATTAGTTTTTTTTACATACTATGATGTTTATCTTTTTGTTTTGTTGGTCATTTATAATTTTAGTTTACCTTGAATTTATGGTATAGTATATCTACTATATATTTTAGACACTCACCAATAGTCAGCAGCCTTAGGTGTAAAAGTATGTCCACTTGAGGCCTCATGTCGGTCTAGATCGGGAGATAATTTAGGTCAACCTTGGATGGTTCAAAATAAAATGGTATAAGATCTATATATTTTTATGATTTTGGGAGTCGATAGATAGGTGTTATAGAAATTATTAAGAACATGTGATGGATAGTACACTAATGTATCATGATAATCTTTCTTGATAGTAATTCAATGTTCCCGAATCATGGGATTTCAATTTTTGGTTTCATGTTTTTGTTTTATGGTTGTTTTATTTTACCTAGTTTGATGCATGTGGGTTTGTAGATTTATGTTTCATCATATCTTTTTTCTCTTAGTTCTTGGTAAAGTGTTTAGTTTTCATGCATTATTCTAGGCATGTTGGTTTCACATGACATATGCCTGCTTGTGTGTCGTTTCACTGATGATGGCTGTTTAATTGTTTAAACTTTCCAAAATGTTTAATATTGTGTGTTACATATAGTGAATTTGTGGAATTTGACTCAACAATACCACATGTATATATTTTCTTCTGATGAATGTTTATGTTAATCTTTTTTTCAATATGTTTATCAGTGACATCCCTTTGTTGAGGGATGCATGGACACCCTTATATATTGGTGTAGGATCTAGGTTCCCAATTACTATCATAATGATGGAATGGATTACTAATATATATTTTGATTAGGATTTAGTTTCCCAAAGGTGGGGGTTCCCCCAATGTCCTGAGATAGAGTTTCTTAGGAGCGGATAGTTACTTCAACATATTGTCTACTGAGTATTTCTGTGGGGCATGTCTTCCTTCTATCGCTGATGACTTTGGTGGTAATATATTATCTTCCATGGAGGGGTATTTATGGTTTGTGATCTCCAAGTTATTTTTATGCATGATTATTTCTATTTTTTGATATGTTCAATGCTTCTATTTCTCTAGGTCACATGGCTGGCTTTAGAGGGTAGGTTTTTTTGGACACCTAACCATGTTATTTTTTGTTGTGCTTTTGGTAGCATAGTGAGGGAGTGGTTGGATACATTTGTATTTCTATCAATTCCCATGTGAAGGTTGGTTGTGTGATTGGTCAATACATGAGGTATATACTCTGATTCTAAAGTGGAGTGTTGATGGTGGTCATGGTTTTTGGAACATTCTTGGATCTAGAGTATGGTCATTGTTTTTTATAAAATATTTCCTTCTTTATTTGGACATAGTGATGGGTATCGTATGAATATTATACGATCATGAATAGTATAATACTACACAATAATTGGATACATTTCTTCAAGAATAATAATTTACTTGTAAATGAAAAACATAGTACCTTGAAAAAGTGAGTTTTAATAGTTATCTTCTTCCATTAAGATAGTGTGATTGAGGGAGATCACTAAAAGAATGGAATGAATGTACCCTACCTTTGGGGGGAAATGGCCAAAGAACCCCCTGAATTTATTCTTGTTGTGATATCATTCATTTAATTATTTAAATTAATTAATGTAAAGCCTATAATCCCCTCATAAATGAATTATAACTGATTAAACAATTCCAGAATATATATATATGTGTGTATATATTATTCTTAAGCATCACAAGAATTATATATATATGAATATATTTCACAAATTGAAAGCATGAAATAATTCATGAAACATTTGAACATATTTAATGTACACATATATATATATATATATAATATTAGACATATATATATATATATATATTTGTTTCCCATGCTTCATTAATACATGTGTATATGCATCTAATGCATTAGAATTTTAGTGCAAATAAAAAAATCTCTCAATTCCTCTAAAATTGCATAACCACTATGAAAAACTTCACAACTCTTTGTGAATCCATCCAAAATCATATGAACATGGGGTTTCATCAAAATATTCTCATCTTGAATAGATATTTTTTCAAACATTTTATAGTTATCTAAGGTACAACATGTGTGACCGTATGGGACTTAGAAACATTGAAAAAAAAAACGAAATCATAATTTCATAGATCTTTGAAAAGAGAAGCCTCTAGAAAAATATCAGTACTACTCATGATACTAATAGTTCTAGTGTGATATCCATAAATCATAATAATATATTTATATGAACATGTCCATCATATTATGTGTCTTAGAAATTATATATATCATATATAATCTATCTTTCCAGGACATTGAGTGACCACTAGAGGTGGAACATTTCAATCAAGTTTCAACCTCTTAGCATTTCTCATTCCTCAAAAAATAGAGGCCATGTTGACGAATTCATCATGATTCATTTAGTTAATTAATTGAAAAAGACATATGTTTAATAATTAATCATGGTTACGAATTTACTCATTCTAATTCTATCATGTTCTAGATTTCTTTTCATTTCATAGAAGTGGAAAATCTCATCTTTCTTATTCTCCAACAAATGACACTATCAGAAATATACTGAAACTACCCTTGATTATTTAATTTCATTTGTTGAATTATGTAAGTACGGTATCAATGTATGAATTTTATAATGATAGATATTACTCCAACCTAAAGTAAGAAGGATTTACAATAAGCATACAACCTTATTATATTGTGGAACAATCCAATAAATAATTCTCTACATATTACCTCATGAATCTATTCTAATTATCTTGTATTACAATGTTTACAAAAAAAATATATAATTCTATTAATGTTAACCTTATCATTTAATAAAAAGGTATAATACTCTACAATTATAATCAATTAGGGATAACTCAAAGGCATATTTTGAGGGTATATTATCATTCAAATATTCATATAAAATAAAGATACATCATAGATGAATGAATGAAAATGGATATTTCCTTTATTATTATTACATGATTTTTTCATTACCACTAAAAATAATATGTAATAACATTACCACCATACGGTTTCTTTAGTAATGGAATTTATAAAAATTACATCCACATGTAATTCCAATCACATCCATAGGTAACCATGATAAAATAATCCCAATAACATCTTAGTGAGTAATATTTATGAAGTAATCAAGTTTGAATAACGGTGAGACTTCGGGAATGTATTTCTTATGATAAATTTTTTATCATATTTTCCAACTATCTAACATCATAACATAAAATTTTCTAATGATATTTTTCTATTTTCTAATTAGAACTATTTCAATGTACATCATCATTATCCCTGGAACCATTTACATAAAACATTTCCCTTGAAATATTTTATAAATAATGTATCTCATTAGATTACCAATTTATCATCTCTTACTAAAATCTATTTTATTAAAGTGAAATCACATTAATATGGTAACAAAATGAAACCCTTTAAATTTCTCGTTACCCGCATATCTTATATCTCTTTTAGGATATATAGTGTAAATATCATTTCATTTTGATAGGTATAATCCCTTAGGAAATTATGTCTTTTACTTTCCAATGACATCTAAATGTAACTATTTAAATTTTTCTTTATCATCACATATCATAAACTCTTTTAAGATATTTGGTAAAAAACAATAATCATAGGATTTGTGGTACCCTTTATCAATTAATTTTGAACATTTCTATGTCCAAATATACACCCACTTGACTCTTAGAAACTATATTATTTTTATAAGATCTTGCTAAGATATGGAAATCAATCTTTCTATGAAATAACATATATTTACTTATAATATCATTATTTAAATCTACACAATCTTTTCCATATCATATATTGTATTTTATGTGTTTGTAACATTCATAAATGAAAATAACAATTTATTAAAATTTACCACTGACGAGTGCTATGAACAAAATACTATGTATTTTAAATAAAATCATGATAAAAATGTTATCCAAGATAAAAAAATTATTAAATATTCTTATTAAAAAAATTTATATAAATTTATAAATCGTAAACCATGTGTATAAAATTAATCATATAATGTTGTTCTGAAAAGATCTTTATCAGTATACAACTTCTATTATCATATAAGAGAAATGAGATGAATATGAACATGATTTACTTAGATTTATTTGAGATCAATATTATCTTTTAAATCCAAATGTAAAAACTCTTTTCACAATGAATGTAAACTAAAATATGATATAACAATTCCATTGTTTTTTAAATCTAGTATATTTAAAACAAGTTGTAAAATATACATTTGGTATCATATAACATTCAATAAATCAAAGAATTTATTTATATAATATCCATACCCAGTATGAAAATTCCATTAATATTCCTAAAGTCCATTATGTATTATAAATAACTCTATAACATTATTCCTCCTTCTTAAAAATGATACATTTTATTTACCTTGAATGAATTCTAAAAGAAGAATAATTAAACTTTTTCAACTAATTGTTCCACTTCAAATTTTAACTTCTTCCTACTAGTACTATTTATGAATTACAAAAATCCATGCATTATATGCATAGTTTATCAATTCTCAAATCTTTGATAATTTTAGGGAAAAATTTCTTATATTCATTCAACTTTTGGGAAAATTATTATAACTGGAAATAGTATGAATTAACTTACTAGAATATATCTTTTCAGTCTCAATAAATAAATTTATATAACAAAAAAATCATAACAATGCATCTTATAATAAATCTTATTTAAAACAATATTTATTTTCAATCACTTTTCAATAGAAAAATAATGAAATATAAATATTATAAAAAATACAACTGATCCTCAAGAATACAAGTCACTAACACAAAAACACCTTTAATTTGTCACATGGATATCAACTTCATGTTTGATCAGTCATTTAATTTTTCTGATGATGTCCTCTATATTTACAACACTTCTAAAATATACATGTGTTATCACATACCCGAAAAAATTCTTTAACATTCAATCATGAC
Organism: Viscum album; assembly: GCA_963277665.1. Taxonomy (NCBI): domain Eukaryota; kingdom Viridiplantae; phylum Streptophyta; class Magnoliopsida; order Santalales; family Viscaceae; genus Viscum; species Viscum album. The sequence continues at coordinate 181,784,133 of OY728133.1, read as the reverse complement.
ATGGACACTCCATGTGGAATCTTGCAGCCTTGCAGGTAATATGGTAAATTTATTCTCTAATGGAAAACCTTTCCACAATAAAAATATTTTCCATCCTTTTTCTTTCTTTTTTTGATAGGTACTGTATAAATTCTATGGCCACTTTTCTTACCACTTTTTCCAAAAACATTTACACAACATATTTTTTACCATAAGCATGGTAATTGAGCCTAAACCTTCTATTTTTCCTTTTAAAAAATTCTCAATATAAATAAGATATTAGGTAAAGGATTATAGTTTTCATTCATATTTTAATTCAAAACATTGTCGAATCTTTTCTATTAGTGACTGGGGAATGGAATATGATGTAAATTCCGGATTTATAGGTGAACCCAAGCTTTCCAAGTCATTTATATACTCAATAATATTTATTAAATGAGTTTATATTGTTCATTATAACACTTTATAATGAAAATGATCTTTAAAAACCTCATACCATTCATGCCTTTCTTGTTTTTTATAGATTTTGTTAGGTTATATATCAGTTGGAAGTCATTGAATGTTTCATGTTGATTTTTTAATTTTTACCCCATTATAACCATCAAGAATATAGATACATCCTATGAATCCTTTTGATATTTATCATTGTTATAAAAATCATTTCATTGCATGTATTCACTAGTAAGTTTTTGAGGATGAGTTTGTTCAAACACATAGAACATACCTTTTTATAAGTGAACAATTCTCAAATATCTATACCAATCAAGGAAGCTTCTTTTATTAAATTTATTTTATTAAATAATGGATTTTAATGTCAATATTGATGATGATTTCATTTATATACAACATAATATTTATTATATGAATATTATGTGCTATATGTTTTCATTATTGAATTTAAAATGATTATGATACAACTAAATTTTATGATGTAAGAAATCATATCCATTTAGGTATCCAATATCAATATTTCATTAAGTAATGAGTCCCCATGGGTGTTTATCTTACTGCCTAGTTATTCAGGTAGGAAATCACCATAATTATAATAGTTGTGATTCTTAGACATTTGAGTGGATAACCACTTATCCAAATCCATAATATCGATATACTAAACCATATTCCTTTGGGATCCAAACCTTTAGCTATTTACAAATAGTGTAATCCATAGGAAAGACCAAGAACAACCTTACTAAGAAAAATCTGGGAGCACATGGTTTAGGCATGAAACTACCCAAAAAATATATCTAGAGTCACTCATTAGTTTGTTTCCCAATGCAAGATAATATCGGGGCACCTGGACTAGGAACATACCTATCCAATTGGATGACTGAGGTATTGAAAAATGTTTTCTTGAAAGGAACCTCACACTTAGTGTTTTAGGGGTTTTCTAGTCTTATCAATATAATATACATAATGTGAATATTAAATTAATAACTATTACATCATATGTAATCATTATATTCCCTTGTTTTATTCCCTTTTTGTATTTTTTTATAATTATTTAGTATTGGAATCCATGTCCAATAAGAATATTAATTCATCACACCCTAGTAATTGGAAAATTTTTAATCAATCCAAAAATCTATGTTAATGAAAAAAAATACTCAAAAATAGGAATAAATATCCAAATTCATCATATTTATAAGTTACATGAATGCTTCAGGTAAAGGAATATAGTTATATTATGGTTATAAAATCCACATAAGTAAGTTCGGAGTGACAGATATCCAACCTCATTTACTTTCCAAGCCAATGCAAGAGTCCTGGAATGTTGGTAGTCCAACCTTAACTCCCTCTATCTTGAGAAACAAATACCCAATAGGGAATTTAAATCATGAAAACACTAACACCAAATATACAAATACTATGACAAAAAACTATTCTCAAGATCATAACTAAAACTAAAAAATTATGTCATGGTAATTGAAAAAAAAAATCATGATATCAAACATAGCATGAAATTTAAGGTTATATCCTAGAAGTAATTTATTCTATAAATGAGTATACACAATGTATATATTTATTATAATGAAACAAAGCATGAATATCATGGATATTTAAAAAATAAATAATTTTTTTTTATTTTCCAAAATACAAGACATTTATGAACAATTCATAAAAAAATATAATTATAAACCCATTTATATCTTCATTAATAACATTATGGACATACCATAATTATGAATATAAACCATTTATATCCATGTTAACAAAAAATCTTTCATATTTATTACTATATTACATTTTAATTTTAAATATATGAAGTTTTATTAACTATAAACAATTTTCAATTCAATTTCTGTTATGTAAACATTTTACATAATATAAATATCATATATTTATTTATTATTTAAAATTTGATCATATAATTCATCAAAACACTTTTCTATGTGGATTAAATAATGTTCCCAATAATCCATCTTTATTTTGAACAATTTCAAATTAATTAATTATGAATAATTCATAGTTTTAAATATAAACATTTTATATTTTACCATTAATAATAATTTATAACTCTTTATAAATTATTTCTTATGATTTTTAAATAAACTCTTTTTTCTGGATTACAAGAATCTCCACAAGACCTTTTAAAAGGTATTTTAAAATATTATTCATTAATATTTGGAGAAAAATATTTATAAAAAATTATTTAATTAATTATAAATAACTTATAATTTATTTATTTATTTATAAAATCTCTATAAATTAGGTATTTTTAACAATGACTATAAAAACTATTTATAAACAATTTATTAAAAAAATTACAAATTAAATATTTTGGGAAAAAATCTTCAGATTTTTATAATTACCCTTATGCAGCACAAATATGATGCATATGGGTATCAACCTTTTATCCTTACAAAAATATTTTTCTGAAGGGTAACCAAGGTTTTCAAGTTCCTATATAAAGGTAACTTAAAGATTACCTTTAATCATCCTTGTTAAACACATCCATAAAAAGGTAATAAGTAGATTATCTATATAATTCACAAGAAAAAGAATAATAGTATGAGCCAGTAAGGGGAAGAGCATGAGCAGGTGGCTTCGACGGTCTAGGGTTTCCATCCGTCACTTCTTCATTCCTCAGATGGCGTCTTTGGTTTCAATGGCGTGGAAGTTTCCCAGATGTTGCATCAGGCTGATGAAGGTGCGGGCGTTGGCTCTCGGTGGAATCACGTTTGTGGGGTGGTGGTCTGCCTCTTCAAAGCCATATCTGGTTCGGAATACCAGATCTGGTTAGATTCTGTCTTGGTGTGATGGCGCTGGAGATGGTTCGGTCCAGTAGCGAGACCAGTCCGGTCTTCAACGGTGTCTTCCTTTGCGGCTTCTCGGTGTTTCTCCCCGCTCAGCTTCTTTGGTGTCTCCTCGTTCTCATATGGTCACACTCGGACAGATTTGTCGGTCGATTTATGTTGTGGAACATTGGGGAGACCGGAGCGAGGTGGTCTGCGGGTGGGTAGTGACCATCGTTTCTATTCGGTGAGGGAGGGCCAGCGTTGACGCTGGTGGTCTGTCTTTGGGTTTTTTTCGGGCTCTTATGTTGGCTTTGGATCAATTTTCTGGTCTTCAGGCAAGTATTGGGTTCTCTCCATGAGCCTTCGAGCTGCTATATTAGGCTTTGTTGTGGGTTGATCCCTCCTACTCTACAGCGTGCAATGGGTTTCCCATACATAGTTTAAAATGGGGATTGTGTTGTGTTTTTCTTTTCTTAATAAAGGGGATTGACCCCAACCCTTTTTATATCTATAAAAATCTCCCTCATTTAAAGATATTACCTTTAGGTAACTCCAATTTGTAATGGTGTTCTAATTATTTTGTATTCCTCATAAAGGTAAAAATCAGTTACCTTTATATAGAAAAAATACATTTACACGTAAGGGTAAAAATTTGAAAACCATTACATAAACCCTTATTTGTAAGGGTATTACCTTTATATAACCCCTTTTTTAAAGGTACTACCTTTATAAAAATACCTTTTGTAAGGGTAAACCTTTACATAGTGGCTTCTGTATGGGTAATATGTAAAGGTAAATCACATTTACCTTCATATAGCACTTCCACATAGTCATGTAAGGGTACAAGAATTTCTACCTTTATCTAAAAAGTTTTATATTGTTATATCCTTTATGAAAAGTCATGTGTATGAGTATAAAATTTACACAACCAACCTACATAATGGTAAATCAAATTTTACCCTTACGTAGATGGAATAAGGGTCTATAATCTGTTTCTAGTTTCATAAAAGTGGTATTATTTAATTTTCATCAACATGAAATGAATCAAACACAAGAACCAGAAGATATCATCTTTCTTCGATAGAGTGTACTTAAGGGAGATCATACAAATTAGTGAATTATAGCACCCTACCTTTTTAAGGGGTGAACTGACCAAATGATCCAAAGACACGTTTTGAGGATACCTGATATCCGAAGTGGTGTCAATACTGTAACAAAAGTGAATAACAAGGTTTTTGGGGGGAAGGGAATCTTAGAATAGGAATCATAGATATCACATATGTAGAACTTAATAAGAAGATCTCATCCACTTATATAACCAAATCCCGAAAGTACTCTATTGCATCACATGCATTTCTTCTAATTGGGATATAATTCATTGAATTGTTTTAATGAATTAATGTAAATCATTTAATCCACTCATAAATGGATTGTAACTGATGAAACCATTTATAAAAAATAAATTAAAATTAAGATATATATGTAAATATAAATTATTATCATGCATCAAACGCATAATATATATATATATATATGTTATATATATTTATATTTCATGAATCACATGCATTAAAAATTACATACACCATATTCCAATATTAAATGTACACTCATATATATAATATCATACAATATAAATATGTGTATGTGGGTTTTACAGGCATCATTCAAGAATTCATACATCAATATCATGCATGTACATTTTACTTTACATAAAACTATTGTATTATGTGAGCATGAGTCTTATTATGTGTTTGAGAGACGTTTAAGGAAGTCCTTATGCAGAGTTCACCACAAGATATTGGAGTTTTTAGGCCTCATTTTAAGTGGTTTTTTTGAGCATGGAAGTTAATGCTTCTAGTGAGGCAGTAATTAGAATTATATTTTTTATGGTTTTCATGTTGTCACTTATGTTTGAGGGATTTGGCCATTTCAATCCTTTGTGTTCAATGATAGATACAGTGTTCGCTATTCGATTAGATTTTTAGGCAGCAGGGTAATGATAAGGGTACTCTTGTAGTGGGTAGTATCAGATCATTTAGGGTGTAATGTATTTTATATTCAAAGAGAGATTTGAAATTTGTGAGACTCTTCATTGGATGATCGAGATAGCATTGGTTGTGCCAGTGCATGGGTTGAGAGCTTGGCTATCGGTTGGTCACCAAAGCTTCTTGAGGGTGAGAATCATTTACGGTGGGGATTTTGTGATGACCCTCATCATCATGGGATTTATAAAATCAAGAGAAATTTTAAAAAAATCATGTAGTTGTTTAAGCGTAAAATGTTAATTTCTATTATTATATAATTTTGTATAATTTTTTTACCAATATGTTAGTCCATGAATATGGTGTTTACCCTAGGACAAGAGATAGTTGAAAATTTGAGTCATTTGAATTTCCAGGAAAATGAAATATTTAATTAATTAAATATAAAATTTTGATACATGTTAATTTAGTGATATATTTTAAATGGATAATCAAATTGATATTATATGTAGATGATTCAAGAACATAGGGTTTTCTCTAGGTGTGGTATAAACTTTTTATGGATTTTGGGGCTAGGATCAGGCCCCTTTTTTTTCTTTTTCCCTCTTATTCATTTTATTCTTTTCAATTATCCCTTTATATTATAAGATACGACCACTTGGCGGAATTGTCATCTTGCTAATAGACTGAAAGGGAGAAAATATTGGGAAGAATATAAAGGTTCCACCCAGGGATCTTGCCCTGAGGTAGACAAGGAGTCTGTGGGTACATGGTGTGGATCCAATGTAAAGATACAATAGTTTCTTCCCTGAGGTGGGATCATTTTGTGGTTTTTTATAAAACCACATATTTTTGTTGATTTTTTACTTTAAATTACTTCCATTAATTTTTAGAGACCCCTTTGGGGCTGATCAGTTAACCTTTTTATCTAATCGGGGGTTTGGGGGGCACTATAAAGGTTTTCTATTCAGAAAAGCCTGGTCACACGACATGTAGTCAAAGAACACACATCATGTGTTCTTCTTTTTGGTTGATTTTTCAAATAATAGGTAAAAAACATGAGTTATTGAGATATTTCATATAGGGGGACTTGAGATATGGACAAATTAATTTATAGACACCCTGTGTTAATGAACATTGTGGTGTAAGGAACATGGCCAAATCCCTTACGATGTACATGGATAGTGGCTATGTACTGTACTTGGCAAGACCCCATGTGGTGTGTACATGACTCAGTACACATCTAGACACCCCATGTGGGGTAACTTTAATGTACTAGGTAGACATATCATGTACTATGAAGATTTACAAGTTGAGTGGGTTATAGAAGAAACTCGGGGAGGACCTTTGGGGGTACACAACGTATAACAGAAATGCACAGCCTATAATTTTCCCCTCTTTTCATGTTTCGTATTCTTCACCCTAGAGTCAAAATTGGATTTATTAGTAGTCATTTATGATCTTTTATCCATTTATTAGAATATAAAGCTATCCATTCAGCGTTTAGAGACTATATGAAAATTATTTTTGTTTCATTATCATTTGTATGGGGATTTATTCAAGGTTTATTTTTAATTCTTCAGTGGGTTGGGTTGTGTGATGTGGGACCCAAATGAGGGTTATGATCTTGTTATTTATCTTGGAATTTTGATGATAGGGTAGTTTTTATAGGTATTTTTCTAACTAATCTAGATAAGAGGGATCAATTAGTATTTCTAAAGAGATCTTGTATTTTCCTTGGATAGCGGGATTTGTTGCTCAAGGTTAGTGAAATTGTGGTTTATTTTAGTCGTGTACTGATCATATTTTTTGGAAAACATCATGGTTAATTGGGGTCATGAGATGGATTTTATAGTTTATTATCATTGTTTTGTTGATTTGGGACTAAGGGTTTTGTTTGGATTCCATATGGGAGAGATAGTACCTGAAGATGGGTTGTTTTCCATAGAAGATGATTGTGGTTTTCTTATAATGGGTATTTTTTCGAGGATTTACTTAAAGTAAAGATCCATTTTATGGTTTCATTATTTTTAGGTGTTCATGTAGACCATTTAGAACACCCTTCTGGGGATTATTATTCTTTTGGATACCCTTTAGGGCATGTTGTTGATCAAGAATCAATCGGAGGACGTTGAGGGACAGTTGAGGATATTTCCTAGGTCATGCAAGGACTAAGTTTTTGGATGCTATAGTGGAAGTCCTTATAAGGTGTCCTTAACTTACTATGTCCTTTATATCCATTTGAGGATCATTTTATGGGTGCGGCCATATAGCTCTAGTGTATTAGGGGAGTCCCTATTAGGACACCACTTTATGTTGTGACCCCAGGGACTATGGGAGCCCTAAGTTTTGTGATTACAGTGTTGATCAAAACTACAAGTTAAATTTTTTGGATGATGGGTTAAATAGTAGGATCAATCTGATTATTGCATATAATGTATCTTAGTTTCCATTGGTTCTTATAGTTTATCTTATTGAATATTGGGTTTATGAGTTGGTCCAACCGTTATTCTGATGGCCTTTGTCCTAGAAGTTTGAGGTAGTTTCTACTCAGGACTTCATTTGAAAGGATATCATTATGATATATTGGATCAAGTATTATCTATGAGTTTTGATATGTCTCTTTATTTTATTGGGTTTCTATGGTTAGATAGGCATATGTAGCTAATGGGAGATCTAGCTGAGTGCACCCCTCTTGATGAGAGTTCTAGACAAGCTAAGGGTTACTTGTCGAAGATTTTGAGAACTCCCATCTACTTGAATGGGACACCTTAGATAGTGTTTATGTCAGGACCAAGGATATAGGGACCCATGGGGCATTTTAGACTTTGGGGATTCATTTGGAGCTTGATTATTTCTATAATAATTCAATACATGATAGGGTCCCTATGGTTTATAATATAGTAATTTAGAATGTTTGGATCATGCGATTGGAGTCCTATATCCCATTAGTTTTGTGTTTTTTGGTAGAGGACAATGGTTATGCCCTATGGTCTACCATTTTTCATTTTCAACTATATATCTTGAAGATCCTTTAAAGATCTAGAATACATGCCTGATGTCATTTATTGGGGGGAAATACATGACATAAATCCTATAGTGTGGGCCATAGTGGGGGATATTTATCATGGATATTAGGAAAAAACCATGTTTAACTGTTTTATTTAATTTTTATCCCCCTATATTTTTATTTTTTTGTTTATTTTACATCAGCTGTTATAGGTTTTAAACTATGTTAGGCATATCACATGTTCGTGAACTTGTATATGACATTAGATTATAGTTTCCAAATGGTGGTGGGTACTATTATTTATTTATCACCCCCTTTATGTGTACATCAGTTTGACCTTGTGTCAACCACATATTTTTTTTCAGATTAAGAATAATTTTCATAATGAAATGGTTGAAGGTCCCTTATTTCTTGATCGAGATGGATATCTCATGTTGATTCATGGGATCTAGATAATATATCTCGGTATTTGTGGTGATAGGGTTTGTGGTTAGTTTTAGGTTTTGTAATATCCTATGTTTTTAAGAATTCTATGTTTTATATTATATACAACGTGCAACACCAATCCTAAACAAACCATGAAATTTTATTATTTAAATATGTATGTTATAACCTATCCAATAAATTGGTGATAATAAATAAGAACAACCACATTAAGATATATATATATATATTGATCATAATAAATAAAAATTTATTGATTAATTATTAGGAAATAAACACTCATTTTTGTGTAGACTCATTTTATTCTTCAAAAATACATTTTCATCAAAAATTATTTTTATTTAACTTTTAGAGAAAATAATATAATTAATTTTTTCCACATTTATACAATTTATTTTATTAAATTGCAAGAACCTGGGTTTTTAGAACGAGTCAAAATCCAGACCCTGTTTGAATTTTTGACTTGTTCCTAAGAAAACTGGGAAAATTTGGGAAGTTCAAGAAATTTTCAGACTACACACCATGTACTCTAAGGTACACCCCATGTATGAGTTAGGCGTGTATCAGTTTTGTACTCATCGAGTACAAGCCATGTGATGATCGTGTAGAAATTTCCTACTACACAGTGTGTAGCGTTACACGAAACGTTGTGTATGCTCTCTTCTGCATACCATCTGTGTTCAAGCCGTGTGTCAACCTGTGGGGAGAATCCAAGCCGTGTGGCTACCACACTTAAGTCGGAGTATGGAAAATTCCGTTACATAGCATGTAGTCCTTAAGTACATGCCGTGTATTTTTTTTCCGCTTAAATGAAATAGCACCACGTCTCTTTTCTAGAAACATCTTCTTCTTCCCTGAAATCAGAACACCTCTATTACGAAAAACCAAATAACATACCTAGCCTTATATTATACATCCACCATCCGTTCTTCTATCCATAGGTGGTTGTGGGTTCACAATAGTGAGGATAACCCCGTGCACCCTATTCTGTTCTTGATTCCTTGTTTCGCACACCAAAAATTACATCTGAGCAAAGTTGCTATGATTTGATGAAAATGTAGATCTAAAAAGATCATCATCGAATTAGAGCTCAATATCAGACATGCCTACGTCTACGAGCCTTATAAAGGTGGTTCATACCTATTTTTGTTTTTTCACAGACTTTTGGGTAGCCCGGCCTATGGCGCATTTTCAGGTATTTTGATCGCAACCCTGTATTACCTATTTTTTCCTCTTTAATTGTTATATGACCTATGGGATGCCTTTGCGCATGCCCTGTTACCTTTTTTTCTTGAGCAGGGTCAGGTGAGTGGTCGTTGATCTCTGGGCATTTTGGCTAGTGGATGCCAAAATGGTTATAATTTTTTTGAATTGTTTAAACCGTTGACTATAGTTTATTAAAACTTGATACGAATTGTTAGAGACCTTAAATACCTCAGTGATGGTATGGGACTGCACTTTCTTAGTGTATTTCAACTGTTTAGATTGGTTATCCTATTGTGTGTTTTGTTTATATATGTAATTTTTGAATTGCATATGTTGGAACCTTTGGGTTGGGTCGGGCATGGCCCAAATATTCTTGAGTGATGCTGATCACATGTTGGGCTTGGCCTGGGTTACATTGGGTGGTTCTGACCATGATATTGGGCATCATGGAGATTGTATTGAGGCGGGGTAACTATCAGGTTGGGCATGGCTCAGGTTACTAGGATGGCGACCCCATTAGACTTGAGCGGCATGGTCGCAGGGACATGAGGTGTTAGAGGTGTTGTGTATTGGGTACTTTTTGGTGATTACTGCTCACCCAGAACATTGATTAGTGTGCACACAGAGAGACTCTGTGATGAGGTGGTTTTGAAAACTCGTGTGGGTAGAGGCCCCTGTTAGTTAGAGTTTAGGTACTTTTGGTTTGGGGGTGCTTTCCGTAGGAAGCCACGTGGAAGGTGAGGAGCCTTCAGGGTATAAAATTTAGGTTATCAGGTTGGGGGCAGCAGATCACCGTTATTTGAGGGCATATATCGTTGTATTTATGGGTTCTTTATTTGACGGAAGACATCATTGTCCCTCCAGTTACGCTATTTGAGGGTAGACATAGATGTCCCTTCTGTTACTTATTTGAGGATAGTCATAGTTGATCCTCTAGGTTACTATTTCTTAGGTGTGCCTTCGTGATGTCGGTACTTGAGACATGTGGTGTCAGGGGCACATGGTGTCGGGTTATGTGACAGAGGTTCCAGTGTTGGACGAAGTAGGTGACACTCCATGGTGGCTACTGAGCACCATTGGAGTTTGCGTTTTGTTTGGTGCATCGTATTTTTTACTATTTTCCTTATAACAACATTCATACTTAAACACTTATATTAGGTACACACCATTGGATGGTATCCGAATGAGATTCATCTCACACCCTGCACAGGCCCTTCGGGAAGTGTGCAGACTTTGTGGATTTACGTGCAGTAAATATGTCAACATGAGGAGCTGGGTTTTCATAGTTGTCACATGGAGATGTTATGGACCTTGAGCTCTTTCCTAGTTATAGATTATTTTATTATGCTTTCTATTCTGTATCAGCATACTTACATGTTTTGTAGCTACAGTTGGTTAGGCATTGACGCCTTTGTTTATGGATATGTATGACCTACTTTGGATGCATGTTTTCTCTTCAATAGTAGTTACGAGTTATTGGAATGATGTTGGGTTTATTTCCACTGCTATTTTTTATATTTATTTCTTCCGCTATTTATTGATATTGATTGTGCTTCCACTCTGTGGGTCTCGTTCGAGTCTACCGAGTGAACTATTCTGCAGCACCTTTATTATTATCCTTGGAACAGTACCTTTATTATCCTCTAAGAGGGTATAGCCTCCCAACTATACCTATAAGACCCTCACTACTAGTCAGTATCCTTTTGCATTTGGGAGTTTCACCTAAGGTTGTAACACCCTTCCTGTTTAGCACCATTCAGGTGGCTGTTCGGGTCTGGGTCATTACAAGGTAGTATTAGAGGAGTTCTTGACTAAGATTTAGTTGTAGTGTTTCACTGGATACTAATGAGATTGAGACTTCTTTTTTTATTTTTACAGGTTTTACTAATTGGTATATGGTACGTTTGAGATAGGTTGTTACTAGAACTGGGTTTCTAGCTTGTTCTTAGGTTCCTGCAGCCCCAGGTATGAGGGATGGACCAAGTTTCAATGGGTGGGAATTGCTATTTGTTTTTTCTCAGATTAAAGTTTTTATGATTTCCACCTCAGTGGCTCACCTGGTGTGTGATGTTATTGATTTTGATATGAAACAGGTGTCCCATTGTGGTAAGGGAGAATTGGACCTTGGCCCGATATGGTAAACCTTGGTTTTTTGTATTTTGATAGGCACATTTTAGTGTATTTTAATTTCATAATAGCACATATGATATGGGAAGTGATAATATCAATTGAATAATTTCAATTGTAGTCTTTGGTTTGCTTTGTAATGTAAATAAGTGAAATTTCTAATAGAATTTCTTGTTGATTTCAATGTGTTATTCCATGCTTTATATATTTGTATAATTGCACGTGGCGGGGTATTTTGGTCTGGCTCTTATGAGAGAACGCAAGTACTATGGTTGAGTTGATTTAGATCACCAGGATTGGGTGACTCCATCATCGTTTTGAGGCAATGTTAATTGTTAGGGAGAGCATGGTGCGACGTACTTTTGATACTTTGCTCTGTTGAGGGCGGCAGGTAAGGAGGCCATGAGGTTGGGATTCCATGGGCATGGGTTGCGATAGGGAAGACTAAGGGTAATTTTTTATACTACCTCTTTACTGCATTCAATATCTACATTGAATATATTTTGATATATATATAAATATATATATATATATATATGGGTTGTCTGACCTTTTTGGTATTCAGTGGGTTCCTTTTTGGGAGACTTAGATGGATTTTCAGATAGGAGATGATATAGTGCCGCAGGAGCAGGATGAGGTTTAGGATCCGGTACAGGTAGAACAGGAGCCGCAGGTACATGCTCATAGATAGGATAAGGTTCAGGATCAGGATCCAGTGCATGCAAGACTGTAGCTGGGTTTGGCAGTGTTTAGACCATGGCTTGACGAGCAGCTCTGAGCTAGCTTGGTACTTGTCTTATAGGGGATTAACAGAGGTGTGCAGGGTGCAGATCCATCTTTGGCATATCTTAAGTAGGTGTTTCAGTCACAACACCCACTACTTTTTCAGGGAGAGGGTTCCCCATAGGCAGTGGAGAAGAGGATAGAGAGCATGCATATGATCTTCGAGTAGCTCCAGACACCTCCAAGGTGGAGTGTCAAGCTGGCAACGTACATGCCGATAGGACCAGCATAGAGTTGGTGGGATGTGCATGTTTAGGCATGCATGCATGAGGGACTTTCATGAAAAGACTTCAAATACAGTTTTTCGAGCACTTTTACCCAAAGACACTAAGAACAGAGAGAGCTCATGAGTTCTTGAGTCTTCCACAGGGAGACATGTCTGTTGTGGACTACGCATCTACCTTCACCGAGTTCTCTCGTTTTTCACCTGGTATGGTAAGCTATAACGCGACAATGGTGAGGCACTTTGAGGATGGCTTGTGACACGCTATTCGGATCTAGGTGAATACCTTCAGGTTGGGTTCTTTCTCAGAGGCGGTGATTCAGGTTCTTATAGCTGAGGGGATCTAGAGGGAAAAGCATCTGGTTGCTCATGGAGCAGTCTCAGGTGACGGTTCAGACAACAGGTAGTGAGGACGGGATGATTTCCATCATGGAAGTCAGGCCAATAACTCATCTAGACCACCTCGTAGAAGTTCTTAATTGGTTTTCTTTTAGTGTGGGTACCCAAGACATGTTTGGACTCAGTGTGATAGAACTCCAAAGGAGGTCCGAGCATGTGGACAGGTTGGGCATCTGGAGAGGTTCTGTAGGCATCCTTCTCAGACAGACAGCAGGCAGGGACTCGGAAAGACACTAGCATATAGAGTTGGTTTAGGATCGGTAGCAGGAGAGGGTATTCGAGGTTCAGTTGCACTTGGAAGATGTGATAGAGACAGCAAGACCTAGCTGAGGGGTTAGTGGTTGGTGACTGGAGAAGCATTGCAGCGAGGTCAGGCATCAGGCAGCCGTACTTCAGGCTCAGTGCAAGTTGTGGAGCTTCTATAGGCTGAGCAAGCTTGTGAGCCGACAATGGTTAGAGGTACGATGTGAGTGTGTCTGTGACTTTCTCGTTTTCTTTTGGTATGACCTATTATGGCATGCCTGTTTTGAGTGCACGAGGTGCTTAGGATTCATGTGGAAAACTAGATTTTGTTTAGTGGGATTGGCACCATATCGGGTGCATTATATATATATATATATATGTATGTATGTATGTATGTATGTATGTATGTATATATATATATGAGATGCATAGCATCGGGGCATTGAGGATGAAGGTTAGTTTAGGTTCATCACATCATGTTTTATTTTGAGCATCCATGGGATGTAGGACCTCATAGAGGCGGACACTGATGCGGTGTGGAATACGTTTTGGAGTTGAAAACAACAAAGGACCACCAATGTGGTATAGGAGTGATAATGTGTCATGAGAAGACCATGATTTCGGAAACAGTTTAGTAAACCTTTGCTTGTTTTGAGTTTTTTCAGGTTGAGACTGATTTAGTCAATTCCTAAGGTGGGGAGCCCCTGGAGGAATTTATCCAGAACTATTGAGACTGGGGCAGTCCGGGTTATGTGATTGGGGTGGTATATTCGGTACCATCCTTGGTTTTTGTTTAATATCTCAGGGAAGAGGTATGTTAAGGTGGGGAGATTGTAATAACTCAGGTTTTTAGAACGGGTCAAAATCCCGACCCAGTTGGATTTTTTGACTTGTTCCTAGGAAAACTGGGAAAATATGGGAAGTTTTGGAAATTTCCAAACTACACGCCGTGTAATCTAAATTACACACCATTTATGGGTTAGGCGAGTATCATCCCTATTCTCATTGAGTACATATCAAGTGATGACCATGTAGAAATTTCCTACTACACGGCGTGTACTATTACTTGACACGTCGTGTATCCTCTCTCATGTGTACCAGTTGGGTTCAAACCGTGTGTCAACCCGTGTCGAGAACCCTAGCCATGGGGCTACCCCAATTAAGTCAGAGTACAGAAAAGGACACTACATGGAGTGTACTTCTTAATTACACACTGTGTGCATTTTTTCGCTTAATTGAAAGAGTGTCGTGTCTCTTTTCAAGAAACGTCTTCTTCTTCCCTGACTTCAGAACACCTCCATTCCGAAAACTTGAAGTAAATACCTATCCCTAGATTATTCATCCACAATCCATTCTTCAATCCGTTGGTGGCTTCATGATTACAACAATGAGGATAACCCTGCTCACCCTATTCTGTTCTGTATTCCTTCCCTCACACATTGCAAATTACATCCGACCAGAGTTGTCAGGATTTTACAGAAACATAGATCTACAAAGATCGGCTTCTAATTGGAGCTTGATATCAGACTTGACTATGTCTACGAGTCTCAGTTAGGTGGTGCATACCTCTTTTTGTGTTTTAGCAGACTTTTGGGTGGCATGGCCAATGGAACATTTTCGGGTTTTTTATGTGTGACCATGTATTACCTATTATTTCCTGTTTAATTTTTATCTAACTTATGGGATGCCTTTGGGCAAGCCCTATAACCTATTTTTCTTTATCGGTGCTGAGAGACTAGTCGTTCTTCACTGGTCATTTTGTCCGGGGGATGCCAAAATGATTATAATTGTTTTGTATTTTTTAAACTATTGAGTATAGTTTATTGAACCTTGATATGAATTGTTGGAGACCATAGAGACCTCAGTGCTAGTATGGGACATCACATTCTTAGTGTTTTTCAAGTGTTTAGATTGTTTTGCATGTTGTGTGTTTTTTTTAATATGTAATTGTTCAATTGAATATACTGGAACCTTTGGGTTGTGTCGGGCGTGGCCCATATATTCATTAGTGATAATGATCATAGGTTGGTCTTGGCATGGGTTAAATTGGGTCATTATGACAACTGGATTGGGCATTGTGGATTTCGACTTGAGGCTGGGTGACTTCCAGGTTGGGCATGGCCCGAGTTACTACGATGTCGAGACCATCAGACTTGATCGGCATGGTCGCAGGGACACGAGGTGTCAGATGTTTTGTGGCTTGGGTACTATTTTGTGATTACCACTCACTTGGAACATTGAGTAGTGTGCACATAGAGAGAATCTGTGATGAAGTTGTTTTTCCCACTTGTGTGGGTAGAGGCCCCCATTAGTTGCATTTCAGGTACTATTGGTTTGGGAGTTCTTTCCATAGAAGAAACATGGAAGGTGAGGAGATTACATGGGATAGCATTTAGGCTATCGGGTTGGGGGAATAGGATCGCCATTATTTGAGGGTAGACATCATTGTCCCTCTGGGTACTTTATTTGAGGGTAGACATCATTTTCCCTCAAGTTACATTATTTTAGGGAAAACTTCGATGTCCCTTTGGGTACTTATTTGAGTACATACATCACTAATCCTCTGAGTTACTATTTATTGGGAATTCCATTTCGATGTCGGTACTTGAGACACATGGTGTCATGGGGCACATGGTTCCAGGTTACTTGATAGAGATTCCGGCATTGGCCGAAGCAGGTGACACTCCATGGTGGCTATTGAGCAGCAAAGTAAATTATGTTTTCTTGTGTGGATAAAATTGTTTACTATTTTCTTTATAACTGCATGCCTGCTTAAACACTTATATTTGGCACAAACTGTTGGGTTGTATCCTTCTGAGATTCGTCTCACACCCTGCACGGGCCCTTCGGGATGCTTGTAAACATTATGGATTTATGTACAAGAAAGAGGTCATCTTTAGGAGTTAGGCTAATGTATTTTTCACATGGATATGTTTGGGACCTTGAGGAGTTTCCTAGCTGGAGTTTATTTTATTTTTCTTCCCTTCCTGTATCAGCATGCTTACTTGTTTTGTATCTATAGTTGTTTAGCCATTGGAACATTTATTTAGGGATACGTCTGGCATGATTTGCATGCATGTTTGTTGTTCAATAGTAGTTACGAGTGATTATCATATTATTGTGTTTATTTCTACTATTGTTGTTTATATTTATTTCTTATGCAGTTTATTGATATTGATTGTGCTTCTTCTCTACGGGTCTGGATCGAGTCTTCCAAATCATTTATTCCATTTCACCATTATTATAATCCTCAGACCAGTACCTTTATTACCCTATGAGAGGGTATATCCTCCCCATTATACTTATAAGACCCTCGCTTCTAGTCAACAACCATTGAAGTTCAGGGAGGAGCGCCTAAGGTAGTAACACCTGACCCGTTTAGCACTGTTTGGGTGGCTGTTCAGTTTCGGGTCGTTACAAAGTGGTATCGGAGGAGTTCTTGATAGGGATTTAGTAAACGTGTTTCACTAGATACTAATGAGATTGAGACTTCTCTTTTTTATTTACGCTATTTTTACTAATTAGGATATGGTAGACTGAAGATACGTTGTTACTGGAACTGGGTTTCTACATTGTTCTTGGGTTCCTATAGCCCAATGTACGAGGGATGGACCAAGTTGCCATGGGTGGGAATTGCTATTTCCTTTTTGCTCAGATTACAGTTTATATGATTACCACCTCTGCGGCTCACTTGGTGTGTGATTTTATGGATTGTGATATGTTACCCATGGCCCAATGCAGTAAGGGAGAATTGGACCTTGGCCTGGTATGGAAAGGCTTTGTTGTTTGGCTTTTGATAGGCACATTTTATGGTATTTCATTTTCATAACTACATGTATGCTTTGTGTTGTGATAATACCAAGTGAATAATGTCAATTTCAATGTTTTGTATGATTTGGAATGTGAATAGGTGAAATTCATGGTATAATCGATTGTTGATTGCAATGTGTTATACCATGTTTTATATATTTGAACAATTTCATGTGGCCAGGTATTTGGGTTTGGCTACTATGAGAGAAGGCAGGAAATATGGTGGAGGTAATTTTGATCACCAGGATTGGCCGACTCGGTCGTCGGTTTGAGGCAACGTTAGTTGTTAGGACGGGCATGGCCCAAGGTAGTTTTGATACTTGGCTCTATTGAGGGCGGGTAAGGATTCCATGAGGTTGGGATGTCGTGGGCATGGGTTGCGATAGTGGAGAGTAAGGGTAGTTGTTTTATACTGCCTCTTTACTACTTTTTGTATCTGCATTAAATATATATTGATATATATGTATATGGGTTGTTTGACCTTTTTGGTATTCATCGGGTTTCTTTTAGGGTGACTCAGATGGAGCGTCAAATGGCATAGGGTACGGTACCAGAGGAGCAGGATGATGTTTAGGATCTGGTGCGTGCATAACATGAGCAACATATATAGTCTTAGGGACAGGATCAAGTTCAGGATCGAGTGCAGGCTGGACAACAGCCGGGTTTGGCAGCGTTTGGACCATGGCTCGACGAGCAGCTCCGAGCTAGCCCAGTACGTGTCTTGTAGGGGATTGATAATGGTGTGCATGGTGCAGGGCCATCAATGTCATATCTAACGCAGTAGTTTTAGTTGCAACACCCACCACTTTTCCCGAGTGAGGGTGGTCTATAGGCGGTGGAAAACTGGATAGAGATCATGTATATGATCTTCAAGCAGCTCGAGACACCTCCAGGGCGATGGTCAAGCTGGTGACATAAATGGTTAGAGGATTTGAGAAGGGTTGGTGGGATATGTAGGTTCAGGCTCGCAAGAATGAGGGACTAGCAGGGAAAGACATTGAAGACAGCTTCTTCGAGCACTTTTACCTTAAGAAACTGAGAGCAGAGAGGGCTCTGGAGTTCTTGAGTCTTCAGCAGGGAGACAAGTCCATCATGGACTGTATAGCTACCATCACTGAGATCTCTCTATTTACACATAGTATGGAAGTGATGATGTAGAAAGGGTAAGGTGATTTGAGGATGGCTTGTGACATGCCATTTTGATCTAGGTGAATATATTTAGGCTAGGTTCTTTCTCAGATCCGGTGAATCAGGCACTCATAGAAGATGGTAACCAGAGGGAAACGCCCAAGGTTGGTTGGGGAGCAGTCTCAGGTGATGTTTGGGACAACAACAAGCGACGACGGGATGAGTGCCAGCATAATAGTCAGGACAATGACTCCGCAAGACCACATCGTAGCAGTTCTTTAATGGTTTTCTTTTAGTGTGGGCAGCCAATACATGTTTAGACTCAGTGCGATGGGACTCCAAATGAATGTGGGGCATGTGGACAGGTCGGGCATCTGGAGAGGTTCTGCAGGAAGCCTTCTTAGACAGATGGTAGGTAGGGACTAGGACATACGATGGCATCTGCAGTGGGTTTAGGTTCAGTACCAGGAGAGGGTAGCTGAGGTTCAGCTACGCGCGGCGGATGTGACAGAGACAACGGGACCCAGCTGAGGGGTCAATGGCTAGTGACTAGAGCAGCACCGTAGTGATGATAGGCATCAGGCTGTCATACTTATCGCTAGGTGCATGCCGTGAAGTTTCCAGAGGCTGAGCAGGCTGGTGAGCCGATGATGGTTATCGGTACACCTGTAGTTTAGCAGAGACTTTCTCAATTTATTTTTGCATGACCTGTTGAGGCATGTATATTTTGAGTGCACGAGGTGCACATGATTCTTGTGGACTGACTAGATTCTGGTCAGTGGGATTGGCGCCATATCAAGTGCGTTATATATATATATATATATATGAAATGCATAGAATTGGGGCATCAAGGATGTGGGTTAATTGAGGTGCCTTGGGAATCGAGGCATCGAGGATGTGGGTTACTTGAGGTGCCTTGGGCATCGGGGTATCAAGGATGCATGTTACTTGAGGTGCATGGCATCAGGTTTTATTTTATGAATCCATGAGATGTAGGACCTCATAGAGGCGGATACCGATATAGTATGAGATATGTTTTGGTTTTAGAAATGACAAGGGAGCACCAATGAGGCACATGAGGGACGATGCGTAACGAGAAGGCCATGAGTTTGGAAACAGTTTAGTAAACCTTTTCTTTTTTTGAGATTGCTTGGATTGAGACCGAGTTAAGATATTACTAAGGTGGGGAACCCTTAAGGAATTTAGCCAGAACCTTTGAGACCAGGGTAGTCTGGGTTACTTGATTGGGGTCGTATGTTTGGTACCATCTCTGAGTTTTGTTTGATAGCTCTGGGATGATATATGTTAAGGTGGGGAGATTATAAGAACCTGGGTTTTCAGAATAGTTCAAATTCCCGACCCTGTTTGAATTTTTGATTTGTTCATTAGAAAAATGGGAAAATCTGGGAAGTTTTTTAAATTTCCTGAATAAAATCCATGTACTCTAAAGTACACTCCATGTATGGGTTAGGTGATTATCGGGCTTGTACTCACAGAGTACATTCCGTGAGATGACATTGTAGAAATTCCCAACTACAGAGCATGTAGTGTTACTCGACACGTCAGGTATCCTCTCTTCTGCGTACCAGCTGGGTTCAAGCCGTGTGTCAACCCTTGTGGAGCGTCCAAGCCGTGTGGCTACCCCGATTGAGTCTGTGTACGGAAAATGACACTACATGGCTTGTAGTCCTTAAGTACATGTCGTGTACTTTTTTTCTTAAATAAAAGAGGGTCATGTCTCTTTTTCCCGAAACGTCTTCTTCTTCCCTCACATCGGAGAACCTCCATTCTGGAAACTCGAAGAAAATACTAATCCCTAGATTCTTCATCCATCATCTATTCTTCAATCCATTAGTGGATTCAAGATCGCAACAGCGAGGCTTACCCCACACACCCTATTCTATTCTTGATTCCTTGCCTCGCACACCGCAAATTCCATCTAAGCAGAGTTGTTGGGATTTGACGGAAATGTAGATATATAAATATTAGCTTCGAATTGGAGCACAATATCGGATGTGCCTATGTCTACGAGTCTCAGGTAG
Source organism: Viscum album (assembly GCA_963277665.1). Taxonomy (NCBI): domain Eukaryota; kingdom Viridiplantae; phylum Streptophyta; class Magnoliopsida; order Santalales; family Viscaceae; genus Viscum; species Viscum album. The sequence goes on along the minus strand of OY728133.1, from coordinate 181,763,518 downwards.
GTGGTACAAACCTCTTTTTGTTTTTTTTACAGACTTTTGGGTGGTGCGGCCTATGGCGTGTTTTCGGGTATTTTGAGCATGACGTTGTATTACCTATTATTTCCTGTTTAATTGTTATCTGACATGTGGGATGCTTTTGGGCATGCCCTATTACCCATTTTGCTTGAGTGGGGCTAGGCGAGTGGTTTTTAATCACTGATAATTTTGGCTGGGGGATTCTAAAATGGTTATAATTGTTTTGTATTGTTTAAACTATTGAGTATAGTTTATTGAACCTTGATATGAATTGTTGGAGACTATAGAGACCTCAGTGATGATATGGGACATCAACTTCTTAGTGAATTTAAACTATTTAGATTGTTTTTCCAATTGTGTGTTTTGTTTATATATGTAATTTCTGAATTTCATATTCTATAACCATTGGGTTGTGTCGGGCATAGCCCGAATATTCTTGAGTGATTATGATCATAGGTTGGGCTTGGCCCGGGTTACATTGGGTGGTTCTCACCATGGGATTCGAAATCATGGATGTCATTTTAAGGTAGGGTGACTGTTAGGTTGTGCATGGCATGGATTACTGGGATGGAATGACCATAAAACATGAGCGACATGGTCATAGGTACACGAGGAGTCAGAGGTGTTATGGCTTGGGTATTATTTGGTGATTACTGCTCACCCGGAACTTTGAGTAGTGTACACACAGAGAGACTCTGTGATAGGGTGGTTTGGACCACTCATGTGGGTAGAGGCCCCCGTTAGTTGTAGTTTAGGTACAATTGGTTTGGGGGTGATTTCCATCGAAAGCCACATGGAAGGTGATGAGCTTTCAGGGAATAGAATTTAGGCTATCATGTTGGGGGAAGAGGCTCGCAGTTATTTGAGGGCAGACATCGATGTCCCTTTGGGAACACTATTTGATGGAAGACACTGATGTCCCTCCAGTTACATTATTTGAGGGCAGACATCGTTGTCCCTCTAGTTCCATATTCGAGGACATACATCGGTAATCCTCCAGGTTTCTATTTATTGGGTGTGCCTTCGGGACATCGATACTTGTTACACGCGGTGTCAAGGGGCACATGGTGCCAAGTTACATGACAGAGATTCTGGAGTTGGCTGAAGTAGGTGACACTCCATGGTGGATGATAAGCACTAGGGGATTTTGTGTTTGGTTATACGCATCATACTATTTACTATTTTCTTTATAACCACATGCCTACTTAAACACTTATATTAGGTGCACACTGTTGGGTGGTATCCTACTAAGATTCATCCCACACCCTTCACGGGCCCTTTGGGACGCGTATAGACATTATCGATTTACGTGCAGGAAAGAGGTCAAATTTAGGATCTGGGTTTTCGTAGTTGTCACATGGAGATGGTAGGGACCTTGAGGTCGTATCTAGTTGGAGTTTATTCTATTTTGTTTCCCTTCTGGTGTCAGCATGCTTACTGTTTTTATGACATGCTTTGGATGCATGTTTTTTGTTCAGTAGTATTTACGAGGGATTAGCATGTTGTTGTGTTTATTTTTTCTACTATTGTTTATATTTATTTCTTATGCTGTTTATTGATATTGATTGTGCTTTCACTCTGCAGGTCTCGTTCGAGTCTACTGAGTCATTTATTCTGCTGCACTGTTATTATTAACTTGGACCAATACCTTTATTATCCTTTGAGAGTGTATATCCTCCCCACTATACCTATAAGAACCTTTCTACTAGTAGGCAGCCTTTGGTGTTCAGGGAGGTGCACCTAAGGTAGTAAGACCCGACCAGTTTAGCATAGTTCGGATGACCTTTTTGGTCCAGGTTTTTATAGAAATTAACTTTTATTTTAAAATCAAAATATGAAAATTATCTTACGTTGAATTTTTGTGATTTTTATAAACATTTTAAGTTTTTATTGATTAGTAGAAATTAATACTTTTTATTTAAAACTATATTTTTGTTTTAAAAATTTAAAAAGTATCATTTTATTTTAAATTGGTTTAAAAGTAATTTTGTTCTTTAATTTTATTCATAATCCAATTAAGTTAACTAGAATATTTTTTATGATTTAATTTGATCAAAAAGCATTTTTACTCTCAAAGTCCATTTTTATAAAAATATGGTTTTCGTTGAGTTTTGTGTTTTATTATTACATTAGTATCACAAATTAATAAAATTAAATCATGAAAAATGGATTAAATATTTGGAATTAGGAAGTAAAATTTTGATAAATAGTTCCCTTTAATTTCAAGTCATAATGAATATGAACCATAGTAAATAATTGCCCCTATATTACGGGTAAATTAGGTAATTTGGTTAGAACTAATATGATAAGGACTATAAAATCACTTTAAAACTCACCTTTATTTAATTATATGGGCTTATTTTATATATAATCATTCAATATTTTAATATATTATATTTTTCCATTTTATAGTGATATTGATATTTATATTAATTTATTACAATAAAAGTTAAAATTGGAATTCTCTTTATTTTATTATCTTTAAATTTTTGAAATAAGGAAAAATAGAGGCTATTTTTGGTTACAAATATTTTTTTTGAAAAAAATTTACTTTTTTTATTATGTTAACTTAATTTTAATTTTTAGTTATGAAATAATTACAATAAGTTCTTACACAAGACCAGCAAATTATTTTTTCAATTAATAGAAAAATAAAATAAATTATTTTAAAAATATTAAAAGTTATTTAATTTGGACTAATAAACTTATCCTAGAAATTTTAAAGATCAATATGACATTTTAGAGAGTTTTTAAATGATTATATACAAATTTATCCATTATCTAGATGTATTGTTTGTCATATTAGTTGAATAGTGTTGAAAATGACATTAATAATATTTTAAAATAAATAATATATTTTTTAAATTATTTAAAATTATAAAAAAAATTAGCTATAGAAAAATAAATTGGATATGGTTGAAAAAGTAAAATTTGGTCCACTTATGGTTCATTTTTCCTTTTATGTTACATTCTTGTCACTTAATTTTAGAAAACATTAAAATTTCAGTAATTTTCTAAAGGGTTAGCGAAGGATAAAACAAAAAGATAAGGTTAATAACATAATTAAAACACGTAAAAATTTTGTTTTATAAGAGTATTTAAACTCATACTCATTTTTTCATAGAATTATATAATTTTTTATCCATTTTAACTTGAAAAAATTAATTTATATTAATTTAATACTTTTGGAAATTCCATGAATTCACCTCCCATCACTTTTAAAAGGATATCCATTCTATCAATCATTCACAACACTTTGAGCCATCAATTTGGAACTAACCCTTACCAATTCTCTTATAAACATAATTTTCCATGTTTTGGAGTTTCTTTTCTTCCTAAAATAAAACCCAAGGACCCTTGATAAAATATTTTAAGGAGATCTTTCAAAGAAGTGGTGATCGTCTTTAACAACTGTTTCTAGTTTATTTCTTCTTCTACATATTCATAATGTAGTATAACCATCCTAAAATAATAAATATAGTGTCATAAATATATTAATATTTTATTATTATTATATTAATAACCATATTTCTTCTCTTTTCCACCTAATTAAAAGTGAAAACATTGCTTGTCTGTACGCAAGAATTGCCATCTCTATGTAGCGGTGTAATTCAATTTTTGTCACTACATTACATGGATGGTTATATTAAAAAAATGTTAAAAATATAGGATATTAATGATATAACTATGATTACAGAATTATAATATCCTATGTACCTTCTTACATTCCAACCTCTTAGAAAATGACAATGTCACTCGTTCGTACATGTGGATTCCCACCTCCACAAAGTGATGCGATCTGTTTCTAATTTATACTTGTAATGGATATTAATAAGGAAAAAAATAATGGATATTTATTATAATTATATCATAATTGATAATATTTATTTTATATAACCCTAATTAAAGTGTAATGAATGGAACTACCAAATGCAAACATACAAGAAAAATGAAGTAGTTAACTCCCAAAGTAAAGATAATAATAAAATATTGTTAGAAAAGGGTGATGAAATTTTATAAATAGATCATATAAGATATTATAAATATTTACATGGTTATGTTATATATGTACAATAAATCCAAATTTATTATATAGGATTTTAAAAGAACTTATGAGGTGATTCGTACTTGATGTAAAAGATTTCGTCTCAATTTCCACTCTATTGAGATTAATTTGGTATTATACAACTATTTTCATTTATTTTTGTGTATATAATTCAATTTTAAAATACTTAATTTGAATATATATATATATATTAATTATTATTAATTATTCTATTAATGTTACTATTTCAAAAGTAATTTTTAAAATAAAATGTGATCTTATATCTCTTTTTAACTAGGTATATTTTTCTTCCAAATCCATATTTTACAAAATTATTTTACATAAGTCATTTTTATTAAAAAAACGTTTTCTTGAAGAAATTATATATTATCCTATCGTTTTTATATAAAAAATTAATCATTTTAATGTTTTTTTGGGAAAATAATTTTCATCTCTCTTTAAAAAAAAGTCAAAAGGAATGTTTCTTTTCAATATATAAGGCATTAATGAAATTACCCTCAATCATAACCATTTTATGACTATTTATATTCTTATAAAATTTTAATGGATTTAAAAATATAACTCTTTAATGAAACATTATTTTAAATATATCATTTCCATTTTTTAATTTTCTTTAAAATAAATTATTTTTCTATAAAACCTACATTTTTATGGTCATCTCTCATTCATGAATAATCTGATGGACATTAAATTTCACTTGAATCATTCACTTTCATGTGATCAATTCTTATTGGAAATTTTATTTCTCTTAAAATTAAGAATTCTTTATATTATATATACGAATATTTCTAAAATAGTATTCTATTTCAAACCATAGTGTTTTATCTGAAAGTTATTTGAATAACTTATGAAAAATTGAAAATCTGTCTTATGTACCAAATATGAAATTATTTTCATTACAGGTATTGATTATGAGAATAAGTTGATATTTCAATACATTCAGAATGAATTTGTACATGTAGTGATGGGTGGGGACCAGGATTATATATCCCTTTGATGCATCAATAGCTCTCATGAAACAAATCAGTTGGCTAAATTAAATGAGACCTTAACCATAGTTTCAAACTATCTTGGTGAAAAGATATTTCAATTAGGAATCTCATGATGTATGTGATCATTTCTTCCAATATTATGAATTTAATTCATTTATAATTCAGTTATTATTATTATACATGAGATTATTGCATTGATATTATCCCGAAATTCATTTTGTTCTCACGTTATTGACTATAAAGAATCTATTTCTAGTTATTCACCTTTACATATTTGTTATTACTTATTTAGTCATGATTATAACCACTATATGTTTCCATTACTAAGCATATGATCTCATCCATTGTTGAGTAACTTTCCCTTTGATATGAAGAGTAATTATTTTAATGAGTTCATGGATGCTGAAATTTCTATTTTTTATCTTTATATTTTTTCCCCAATGTGGAATGGGTATCATATAGTTATACAGTTATCTAATACTAATATAATAATTGACCCTTTGGATTAGAATCCCAGTATTTATGACAATGAATGAATTTGGACACAAGCTGTAGGTTACTAGAGCTGGAGTTGTTGTAGTTAGTATCTGAGGAATTTTAGAGGAAACCACTCGAACTAGATTTTAAATTAACATAACTAACATGATAATAATAATAATATATTATTTTATTTTATTAATTTCTTGGGGAAAATTTATTTTATGGCTTAATAGTATTGCTAAATATGAGCTACACAATGTGTTCCATTATTTACTGATGGCACCTAAAGGAAGAAAAAAAAATCAATACTCATTGTCAAAGTAGGGATTTCCAAGGTGTAAAATCTAAAAGAATTGGTTTTTTCACAGAGCATATCATGACCATATTAGAGAAGATAACCTAGGTCATGCCTCATTATCTTCAACATATGAAGGAATATGATGTTTTATGGCATGATAAATGTATATTGTAACATTACATGCAATAAAAGAATAAAACTTTTAATGTAAATTCTAATCTAGTGGTAGTTAAGTAATTGTTCAAGTCTCTTGAAAATATATTTCTCACATTAGGATGTAATGAAAGAGAAAATGTTATTCTAGAAATTTATTATATTAGATGTTATGGTGATTAATGGTGTTCATTGATCAAAAATACTAGGTAATATGAATTTAATGATCCAAACATATCATATGTTAATATAATATCTTAATAGATGAATATTCATTTCACAACATAATGATCTAGGCCATATTTATTTTCGTTCAGTTCCTTTATAAAATTCGACACATATACAACTATTCCATAATTGAGCAACATAATCTCCAACAAAGTTCTTTATAACTATCATATTTCTTATACATATCATAGATAATACCTTTAATTATAACATGAGGAAAGGAAACATAAGAAATGGTGGGATCATATTGTCATCAATATTAAACATGGGAGATAACAATATATCACGGAAAAATGGTATGATAAAATAAGACTAACATTTGAAAAACATACACTACATATCATTGATAGTAAACTTGAGTCAGGGTATAAATCATGAAATTTCAAAAGACATGAATCATAAAGTAATCAAAGAACACAATCCATGATCAAATAACATTGTAATAAATTAGTGTGATACACATAAGTATAGAATATTATTTCCATATTAGAAAATTATCATTTCCAAGACTGTCATAGTGGAATAGGTTCACTCCCAAAACTATCATAGCAGTCAAGGTTAACTCCATAGAATATAATAGAGGAAAAAGATCGTTACTGAACTAGGTTCACTCTCTATTTAAGCCCTATTTATCTGAGGAGATATCTATAATTACCAAATGAATTTTAAGGAGATATAGATATCACCCATCATAGAATTAAAATCATAAATATATCTTCCAAATGATCATAAAATATTCATCAAACCAAAACCCATTAAAATTAATGGGTTTCATTAAAATTCCATCATATTATAACCTGTATAAATGAAATTGGTTTCCTAAAAATTTCATCATTTCATCATAGAAAAACTCATCAAAAATAGAATTGGATTTATGGAAATATTTTCATTATAACAATAAACCATCCAATGAAATGATAATAATGATATCCATTTATCATATCCCAAATAAAGAATATGTACCATAAAATCATGACATATTTGACAGAAAATTATTTTGAAAGATCAATTGGAATATTTATGAATAAAAATACCTTTCCACTTTGAAAATAACTTATTTAAAATAATAATTTATATAAAAATTCAAAATCCATTTCTTTTGAAATAACCTTGTAATCTTATTATAGAATCATTAAAAATCATGTAAAATATTTCTTGAGGTAAATATTCTTTCCACATCAAAAAACTTCTTAAAACATAAAACATTTGGCAAAATAATTTTATTTCAAAATAATTTTTTTTTGTAAAAGTCAAAAAGAGCCTTGGTTTTTTAAAGAACATGAAGATTCCATTTAAAACATATTTCAAGAAATTAAAAATGGGTAAAAATTCAAAAAATATTTAGGTAATTGTAAAATATTTCATTAAATTTTTGTTAGAAAACATTGTTATGGTTGAAAAAGGGTTTCTGACCATAGATAGAAATTAAGTTGTTTTTCATAAAAAAACTTCTTTTAAAAGGTTGAGTGTGTAAATAGAGGAAAATTAAGATAAAACATGAATTATTATTAAATAACCACAGGGGTATAATATTCAGTAGTTTCTTAAAATATGGATCATAATATTTCAATATTAAAATACTAAACCAAAAATATACTGATGAACGATTAAATTTTATCAAAAAATCATACTAATTTGGTAACATTGTATAGTAATCCCCATGATTGATATATACTAAAAATTATATTAAAATCGCCAAAATTTTAATTATAATAATTAAAAAATGCATTAGTGGGAATTATATAAACCACATAATATAAACACATTGTGAATATGACATGTGCCCCCTGAAAATAAAAGCTAGACGAAAATCACTTACCTTAAGTCTCAAATTTCATGTCAAATGTTAAAAGATCATGTATAATAAATTTAATTTTATTATACATCTATTAAATAACCATTATAATATTTATCATACCATATGTGATTTACTTATGACCTTTTATTATTTTTTAAATTAATAATTCCTTTCTAAAATCACAATTCAAGTAATAAATGCTTTCTTTTTTGTGCATGTTTTAATTTGGTACTTCCAGTCTTCTTAGATAGATCATGCATCAATAATCTCTATAATTTTAACCATGACTTGAATATCATATATATTCAATATATATGTATTTATTGGAATCCATAAATTTTATATATACAAAATGAAATACACCATTCATGGAGACGGTAGGTCATTTGTACGCATGAACAAAATTTGAATTTTCTCAAAGTATGAAACAAAATAAAGGTAAATAATATATTACAAATTAAAAAAAGTTCCATTATTACCTTCCTTGAAAAGCGTTAGTGAAAAACGAATCACATCACTTTGTGAGGCAGTAGTCTGCCATTCACACAAACGACATTATCGTATCCCCCATGTAATGGAGAGAAAGTAGGTATATATTATATAATTACTATTTTAAAAATAATATATATATATTCATCTAACAAATACTTATCACTAAAAAGTAAAATATAACTGAAAAACACATCACATTTGTTTATGAGGTTCTAGTCCATCATACACCTGACCGACGTAATATTTATCCAATGGGTTGGAAGGTAATAAGTTAGTTGTTTTAATATAATTAAAAATTTATAATGATATAATAAATATAATATTTTAAAATTAGATAAATCATTATATCCATCCGTGAGAGGTGGGGATAGAAGATAACTATCATTGGTTCGTGAGGCCATAGTCCACCGTACACACAATCGACGGTTTCGTTCCCCATTTGATGGAAGTAGATATGGATATAAGTTATTTGATTAACATAATAAAATATAAATATATTTTATATAATGTTTATGTTAAATCAACGTAGTTTAATAATATTTAATTCTGGTGGGAGAAGAAATAAAACAAAAATTAATCTTTAATAATTTTAACTATTTTTCAGAGGGCCTCATTTGGTTTACACATGAAGTCTTCATTGGATGGATTCCAAATATAAATTCAGCTAAAAAAATAGGAAAGGTAATTAAGGAAGATATTTGAGTAGGTATTTACTAAAACAATGGTTTTTTGAATTATGAAGAGTATTAGAGAGTGGGTGACCTTTTATAAGTGGGAGAGAATACACCTAGGGAATTTTTGAAGAATAAAGTGTACCCAAATTTTTCACATGAAAAAAGCATCAAAAATGGGAAATTATCAAACAAATAACATGATAAAAATTAAATATATCTATAAAATGTGTTTTTAGACATTATAGTCCATTTTAACCCTTATATTTTTACTTTACCCCCCCCCCCTCTCAACCCCACTGATAACCCTATTTTAACCTTAATCGTGGTAAATAATTTTTAGCCTTTTTTTAATTAATTTTGATCAAAAATTATGTTTAAATTATTATATAATATTAATTATGATTATTAAAAATATTCAATACATTTCTATAAATTACATTCATATGAGTGGAAAAATAAATTTTAAAATTAAACCCATATACGCGACGAGAAAATGGTTTTCCAAAGGGAAATGGTTCAAAAGTTTTAAAAGTTATTATATCAAAATTAAATATGAAATTTATTCTAATGTACTATATTGGATTAATATATATATATAATTTTTTTAATTTTAATTTTAAAAATATTTTCAAATTAATATTTTCCTTTAAATGATTTGAATGAAAAGACAAATTTTTAATAAAAACTAGTATTTTTCACTATTCAATGAATATTTTATATTTTCTAAATATTATAAAAATTAACCCCAATATATTTTTTTACATTTTAATTTAAAAAAACTATGTAAATTTTATAAATTAAACATTCTAAAAGTTTAAAAATTAATTCCAAATAAGTGCACTAAATGTGATAAAGTATCTTTTTAGAAAAAAAAACATTCTTTATGTTTAAAATTTGATTTAATATTTTGTCTTCCCTATAAAAACATAATTTTAATGTTTAAATTTTGATTAAATATATAATATATAAATTTAATTTATATTATTCACTAAAAGTTATATATTTAATTTTTTGAGTAAAGACATATTTTTTCACATAAAATTATATTTTTTAGATAAATATTTCCTTTGTCTTTAAATGTTTTCTTTTATTTTCATTTAAAATTTAATTAGTATCAAAAGAATTAAATTTATTTATGAGTGTATACCATATATTTTCATAATTTTTTTATTCCTGTTCCAACTCATAATTCTAATAACTAGATGATAACTATTATAACAAATAATAATTTTTACCACTACGATGTGTTTTGTTATGACTCGGTGTTGTGTTTAACACAAGCTATCGAATGAATTAAATTTATTTGAAAAAAATATTTTCTAAACACTTTGGGTGTCACACTCTACCACCCTTAAAATTATTTTTTCTATCAAAATTTATCACATTGTTAATAAATAAGGATACTTCTTCCTCATTACATCCTCAGGTTCCCATGTAGCTTCTTCAGGATAGTGGTTTTTCCTTAAAACATTAACCTGGTGAGAGGGATTGTTTTGTAGCACTTTATATATATAATCTATAATATCAACTAATTATTCCTTATAAGAATGATCATTATCCAGTAGTACAACCATTAATTACTGTCAACGTGAAGGTTCAGTTTTGTACTTCCTTAGGATAGTTTAATGGAACACATCATGTACTTGAGAGAGTTTTGGAGGAATCATCAATCAATAGGCTATCGCCACAATATGATAAATAATTTTATATGAAGAGAGATGAATTAGTCTTATAATTCCATTATATCATAAGAAAAAATTCATATTTTAGTTGTGATTCAATGAATTTCTATTTCACATCATTCACCATAAAATAAAGATGAATTTTTTAGGCCTGAAGAACCAACAGATCATAAGATCCGTAATCAGAATGATAATTCATTCCTTCTATCTCTAGTTATCATCATAATAAAATTTTTGACACAAGTTATCCAATATGCATTAAATAATATATTTTCAAGTAATAAATTAATCTATAAAACATCATACAAGTTTCAACTTAAACCATTCCATGAATGGTAACCTTATGAGCCTTCCAAAATTTTAAATTTATAAAAAATTTCACTAAATTTAGAAAAGTAAACTTAAAATTAATCACCCAAATACCATTAAGTATCTATTAATTGTGATATGCAAAATATGTGAATAAATTTATCATATATTCTTGTAAGGAATTGTAGTAACCACAATTACCCTATAAATCAATGAAAACATTTATGATTCCTCAATTGTAAAATAAAAAAATGATTAGTGAAAATATTCTATAGATCCAATAATTATATAAACTCCATTAATGATAACATATAAAAATTATTGAAAAAATAATTAATCAGTTCCATGTTCATCAATATTATCTAGTTTTATCTATCCATATCAATATTCTATTTATCGTAACATCATTATCTCAACACCAAGAATATATTAATCGTTATCCCTCCCTTAATCATTAGTTTTCATTAAAATATCAGCTTTCCATTAAATCAATTTCTAATTTATCAGTACCATTCAATATATTCTTCAATATCATTAATGAAAATTCCTACATAAGAATTTCTTAAATATTTCATAATTATTGAATTCCAAAACATAAAAACATTAATAATTCTGCATCATTCTTAAACTATTTAGTAGGATTCAGCATATTATTCCTTGATACCTCCTTCCTTTCATATTTCATATGTATTTTATTTCTCATAAATGAAAAAAACATTACTTTTACCACCTTAATGATCCTCTTATTTGGATTTCACCCTTGGAAATCCATTTTTATGATGCCAATTATTTCTACATTTATAACATTTAACCATTGATGAGGCCTTAGGGAAACCATTATTTGAATCAATTGTATAAGCCAAAATATTTGTTATCATTTTCAATAAATTACTCTGTACTATTATTCTCTACATATAAAACATTGGTCCATTCATTTGAGATATTATTTAGAGTGATTCCTCCCACATTCTCATCACATAAGAAACAAAATATTTTTTTTCCAACATGATCTTTACCACCCAAAATATCAAAAAAATCTATCTTAGTCTTCTTTGTCCAGTCCATGAGTTTATTAAGGTGTAATTTTTCAAAAATATACCATGATAACTGATTAGAAATTATCAAAATATCTTTCACTAAAGTTATCTTCCCATCTAGTTGCTCATAAACACATTTTCTATCACATTCAATGTTAACTGAGTTCTTTCCGGTTCTCAACAATGAATAAAACAAAAATTATATTTTGAGAAAAAATATTATAGTTACAAAAAAATAATCATGAGAAATAACTTATTGGATGTCTAAATAATAAGAAATTATTTTCAATTTATGGAACCATGCATTTAAACAAGTTTATCTATAGTAAATATTCAAATCCTTTAAGATGGTTTGTAAATATCTTGTTAATTTATAAATAATATTCCTCATGAGTATCAAACTAGGTGTCTAAAAAGATCAATTATTGATTACTAAGTAATTATTTATTCAAGATTGACACACATTTTTACAGTTATTACTCAAAGGCACATCTGTTTTAGAACCTTTTCCAATTTTTGTATCCATACATGGAGGTAATTTATTGGAAACAACTCACTCTATCCTTCACTAATATTCCATGATATTTTTCTATACTTATAATTATCCATTTACCCATCCTTACACATATACCTCAGTATATCGCTAATGTTTTCTCATCTAAGTTTTCAAGGGAAAATTAATTCTTTATCTAATTCAATCTATAAATAAAAACTTTTTTTGGATAAATATTAAATTTTATAAGATGAATATTCATTACATAACATGATGTATCATGAATTTAGAAATATGGACACATAAACAACTAATATATATGTGGGCTATGTCATCCCTCTCTAAGTTCATCAGAATTTTAACCCTTATTAGACACTACATACATAATACATTTCATCATTATATGAGGGATGGAAACAAAAGCAAGAGTTATCTCAAATTATCAGTAAGGAGAAACAAGGGAGATATAAAAATATAATGAGAATAATTTCATAAGAACATAAGGATAAAATTTTAAAACCATTCCCTACATATCATAGATCATAAATATGAGTCATGTAATAAATATTTTTTATTCATGAAACATGGGTCATAAAGGAATCAAAAAACATCTTCTATAAGAGTATAACATTGGAATAATTTTTTGGAACACACATAATAATAGAAAATCATTTCAATATTAGTTAAGGATCATTTCCAAGGCTATCATAGTAGATTGTGTTCACTCCCCAAACCATCTTAGTAGTCAATGTTTACTATTAAGACTATCATGTTGGAACATGTCCCTTACTAAATAGGGTTAAATCCAAATTCTAGACCTTTTTATCACATGATATATCCATCATTACCCAATACGTTGGAGGGATATATAAGTGTTATCCATTTAATAATGAAAATCACACATACATGTTCCAAGAGATCATAAATAATTCATCATATTAGAACCCATGAAAATAAATGGGGTTCATAAAGAATTTAACATATTAAAGCTCATAAAAATAAATGTGTTTCATAAACATTTCATTATATCATAACTCAGGAAAAAAGAATGAGTTTCATAAATATTTCATCATTTCATTATAAAAAACCCATAAAATGGAATGGGTCTTAGGGAAATCTTATCATTATAATAATCGTACATTAAGATAAAGAATAATAATGGCATCTATGGATTATATCCCAAATAAATAATAAGTAACATAAAAGGATGTAATCATTAATAGAAAATTATTTTTTAAGATCACTTGGTAAATTTTCTGATGAAAATATCCTTTAAAATTTAAAAATCACTATTTAAAATTAAAAATTAATAAAATAATCAAACAATCATTTTCTTTGAAAATATCCATGTAAAATTATAAAGGATGATTAAAGAATAAATTGAAAAATTTCTGTAGGAAAATATCCTTTCTGAAATGAAAAATTATTTTTAAAACATAATATATTTTCAAAATACCTTATTTGAAAAAAAACATGAAATTTTATAAAGAAATATTTAAAATGATGTGGGTCATGATAGAGAGAAAATATTGTTTATGTTGTAATCGTTAAAAATAAATATTCCTTTCAAAATATTTGGAAAAATATAGAAGAGAATTGTTTTTTTAAGGAATAAATATTCCTTTTTTAACATTTTTTATAAAGTAAAACATAGGTAAAAATTAATTTAACCAATATTTATAGAATAGTGAAAACATTCTATAAAATATTTTTCAAAAACATATATATGGAAGAATAATCATCTCCGATCAAAGAGAGAAACAATTTTGGTTTTCATAAAAAATCTTCTTTTGGAATATTGAGTGCATAATGGAAGGGAAACACAGGTAAAAAAATGAGTTCTCATGACATAAATAGGGCAGACAAAAATTCATTAGTTTTCTGAAATATAGTTCTTAAGATTTCATCATTAGAAACACAAATTTAAACAATCCAAATAAATGATGAGATTGTATCATAAAACCCTTACCACTTTGGTAACATTGAATAATAATCCCATTGAAAGATAGATCCACAAATGGATATGTAAATCCCCAAAATTTTTAGTAGAATCATCAAAAAATATATTCATGATAATTATATACACTATATAAAATAATTAAGTGGTGATTATGTCATGTGGTACATAAAAAATAAATGTAAGATATAAATCCCTTACCATAAGTCTTGAATTATTTTGTATATTTTTTAGACTCATGTATAATTAATATAATTTTATTATAGATATAATATATAACCTTACAAATATGTACTATATTATATATGATTTACTTATGAAACTGTATTACCAATTTTTTAACAATTATTGATTGGCCTGTGGGATTGTACAATGCTATAAATTATTGATTTATTTCAATAAAAAAATCCTATTTTTTCAAAAATTAATATTTCATATTGAGAATGAACACATTTAAACCAAAAATAAGTAATAAAAAATATGGAAATAAAGGTTGACAAAACGTTTGGTTATCATATAGTAGAAAAAAATAGCATAAGAATTATAGAATAAAAATTTATAATGTGGATTTATGATGAAGAATTAAATTACATTGATGAAAAAATGATTCAAATGGATAATTCATGTTATAATCCTTGTAATAAAAAAACCCAACATCAGTACTGCTAATAATTCCAAGAATCCACTACTCCAAAATACACCACTGTTACCCTTATCAATGATGGTGTATTTCTCCAAATTGTTGTGTGACCTCAACCTGTGACTGTTTATATAGGATTGAGTCCATTAATCCCAACACTAACATTTTTTAATAATGATTTTTCACGCATTACCATCCCCTTGTGGGTTCTTCCCAAATTCCCTTCATGCCATGGATTTTTTAAATCAATACAATCTCTAAGTTAAAGGATACAATTTTCTCTGAGCCTATCTATCGTGTAATCATGCTTCTAAAAGGAACATATTGATATAAAAATTAAACGTCCCATTTAATAAAAAACAAAAAAAACATAAAACAAATGATATATATTTCACTAAAAAAATTCATATCATGATAGAAACATCTCAAAAATGACTAATTAAATATTTACATCATTTTTTAATAATACAAATAATTTTTTATGATATAATACCAAAAAAATAAAATGATTATATTAAAAAAAAGTATAAAATATATAATGGAAAAAATAAGATCAAGAAATAAAATAATGATCATTATATCTTGGTATTATCCAAAGAAAACAAATGTTCCATTACAAAACTACACAATGTTAATGTTATAAAACATAAGATAACCAATAAATGAATGATAATTAATGTTAGATGTTTCGTTAATCCTATAAAGAAAAATTAAAAATTGGAAACAACATAATGTTTCCTAGTTAAACTTTCTTTGTATATCTATGTATATTGAAATGATACTTATAAAAGGTTACTTATTTAATAATATAACAAAGAAGAGATATTTAAAATAAATATTAATTTTATGGAACTGATATATATTAATATGAAATACATTTTATTTTTTAAATTAATTGATTATAATGAATACCATTCATGATCAGGAAAACAATACATTAGATGTTCTACTAATTAAAACATAAATATAGTTTTTACCCTTCATGTTATTGTGACAACCAATTTTTCAGTTTCCATAGTCAGTGAATAGAATTACATTCATTTCATCCTTGATAATAAAAATATTTCTCTAACCAAAATAATGAAGTAACTATAGTTAAAAGTGATAGAAAACTGCTAGATAATGAAGTACCTAATAATAGTATTATTTCTCTCAATAAGTCTTATTTTATATATATGAATGAATTCATATTACGATACAAATTTCTAAACCATCAGTAAAAATTTTGATTTTAAATTCTTATGCATGTGTACATTAACATGAAAATTCACTTCATAGCTCTTACCAACAAACTCATGCTCTGCTAAAAAAAATAGGTAGTATAAACTATTATTATGTCTTATGGAAGGACATATGGGCTTCCCCTTATAAAAATTCTTGGGAACAATGTTTAAGAAGGCTTTTGTGTGTGTGTATAGATCATATAGAACAATTAACGATATATTCATAAAATTTATACATGAAATGAATATATTATAAAGGATTATTATTTTTGAAAATTTATAAACTGCATACTATAAAAAGAAATAATGGGAAAGTAAATATAGGTCTGAAAGTGAGGATTATAATTTTTAGACTAACTTGATAAATAAACAACAAAATTTATATAGCATTCATTCAAATACAGTGCTTATTGAATTTATTTACAGGCAGGAATAAAATATTCTGAAATATAATTCATATTCCATGTTTCATACATTAAAAAATACATATATATTTATCAAAAGAATGAATATTTCATAAAAAAATAACCAAATTTCTTACGCAATAATGAAGAAATAAATACATTGAACGAAATGGAATCACATAATAGTTCAAAAAATCATATAACCATAATGAAAATAAAATTATAGTTATATAATACATGTAAAAGACTATATTTTCAATAAATGTCAACATCACCTCACAAAAATAGCAGTAAAAAAAAATTAATCATTTGGATAATATGAATAATCTTGCATCAATATAGATGTGATATCAAAAATGTAGATATAGAATTTTAAATAATTTATACAAAAATAATTTAATATAGTACATAAAAAACCACATGATAAATGAATATTTATAACAAAAATATTATATTTGGAACAAATTAATCAATCAAATCAAATAAAAAACTAAAACAAAATTAATTTAAAAATTGTGAATAAGAAATCCTTTGAATGAAAGAGAAGTAGATCTGGTGAGAAGAATTACATATGAAATCAATTTAAATATTATATAAGGGGACTCATGAAAGGGGTTATAAAAAAGTTGGAGGAATTAGACAACTAAAATTGTGGAAAAATAAATTAAAATTTAAATAAACCATATGAAAATAAAAATAAAAAAAAGGAAAATTAGATAAATAATGAGATAAGAAATTGATTAAAAAATTAGGATGATGGAAATAAAAACTGTTGTTTAAAGATATGATCTCAAGAAATTATACTATATGATTGAAATTATAGGGATATTAGGAAAAGTGATCCATTTTATATTGATAAAGTTATCATATATGATAACATTTTTGATAACTGCAGTTTTATGATAAAAATTATTGTATATAAAAAATAAGTTAATTAAAAGATATGTTAAAAATTATTAAATTAAGATAAATGTGGAACTTAATATGAAAGTTTAAATTTTGAAAAATGGATAGTAACTACAAATAGTTAAAGTGGTATGATATAGTTTAGTATATATAATAGAATAATTTTTAATAGAGGTTAAACCCATATTTTCACATCTAGAGAACAGATAATAAAAAATAAGTGCTCTACCTTTTGAAATGTATGGAAGTGAAATATTTGGCTAGAACAATAATAATAAAAAAATTATTAAAGGTATCCTGACTTCTATATAATTTTATTCACTGTAGATTAATATAGGTACCAAATAACATTTCAATCATTTAAAAGAAAAAACATTATTTATATAAAAACCTTTAAACTATCATAATAACCACCAAATAGATTCAAATTTCTAACACCACCATCCACCTAGAATATACAGAACTGATTTCTTCTAAATAAGTATCATACCTCCAACTTTCTTTAAAACATTATTGTTTTTATATTTTTATTAATAAAATAGAAAAATAAATTTTGAAGACTGATTAAAGGGGAAGGGGTCACTACATATCTCATGTAAACATTATTAAATTCAAAAGGAGAGTCAAATCTGATAAAGGAATGGTTGTTAATGATTAAATTTTATGTTTTATCTATATAAAGTGAAAATATAATATTATTAAAATTATTATGAAGATGATATAATGGAAAATCAGAATAATAATTTGAAATGCGCATTTTCAACCATAGTTTCATTGGGCTGCTTCAACTGAATAAAATCGACTTAAAATAACTAACATACATATCATTTAGAGAAATTGTCATAACAATTCACGTATGAAAAATCCATATATATATATATATATATATTGTAAAAAAATTCATAAACATTATATTCATGTATTTATATTCTATTAGTATAGATGAAAATCATTTGTATATTCTGAAATCATTCTCTGTGGGTGTGTGTGTGTGTGTATATATATATATATTAGATGTGTGTCTGTGTGTGTTTGTGAAGATCATATATATCATGATAAAGTAGGTCTTATCAGGTAAAAAAACTATAAATTAAATAGATATATTGTAAAGTGAATAATCTAAACAAACCATAAATCATAATACTGACAGAATATGAAAAAAAATATAAACTACCATTAAAAATACAAAAGAATAAATAAAATTTCACAACTAAATTCTATAAAATAATTATCATATAATATGATATTAGGAAAAATAAATGGAATATAGGGGGAGGATGGAATGTTTTGGTTGGAAATCATGGAATAGATATAAAATTTAATACTAGAAAAAAATATAAATTAAATAATGAAGTGGAGTTCATTTTTCAAACCTAAAACCAAATAGATATAGTTTAACTAATTTATATCACATAAAGAAATGTTATCTATTCAAAACTATATGTAAGTGAAATATGAAAAAATAATTGAAATTAATTTAGGCACTGGATATAAATTTCATAATAGAAATATTGAAAATTAAAATTAAAATTTTTAAGGGATGCTTGTTGTTCATGCCTAAAACCAAATCAATAAATCAATTAAATTGACATTGAAAGAATAATTAGATTTTGGAAATGAATTTATGACAAAAAATTCATGTTCCTCTACTGTGAAATGAACAAATTAGTAAGTCAATGAAATTAACATTCTTTGGATGATGCTTTAATGACTAAATGCATAGACTGAATTAAGAAAATAGTTTATATATAATCATTGGTAAATAATATCATTAAGGGTTACCTATACTGAAATAAGTTATGGTGTTCTAGAATAATTGATTAATAAAATAGTTTATATATAACAAATAGTTAATAATTTCAATTAGGGTTACATATACTGAAATAGGTTATGGTGTATTGGAATAATAAATAATTGATCTTCAAAAAATAAAAAGGTGGATAAAAAGTTGATTGAAAGAATGAATTAACCGATATAGGGAAATTAATGAACAAAAGTAGTGTAATTCACCCACTCTATAATGAATAACTTTGATGAATCTATAGTATCTAGATGAGAGATGCCGATAAATAATCTGCAGGGGAATCAATTGATGTTTCAGGGACTTTCCCCAAAAAGCATAGAGATATAGCCTTGTCATTTGATCTAATCGATGTAGGAGTAATGAGGATTCGTGTTTTCTATAAAAATTAAATAGGATAGTCGCTGAGTTAATACAGAGTAAATTTATTTTGTCTGGAGATGAACTAACCGGCTGTTATGTAGGAGGTAATGAAAAATGAAGGAAGATACCAGATTTAGGATGCGTCTCCTAGAAATCCTCTACACGATGGAGTTTTTAAAACCTGGATGGAGAAATGGGTCTATATAAGGTAACCTCGCTCAAGGATGGAGACTTTTGTGTACATTTAGAAGTAAATTTAGGTTTTGGTATTGAAAATGGTGAGATGAATGCGTGGAAAATGGAGGATTTGGGGATGGTGGGGCACGTTTGGGGGAACCCAAAGTGGATGGTTGGGATATAATTAGTGGGAGGGGTGGGAAATGGAGTAATTTAGAGTGGTGTAATGGTTTGGATATATTATATGTAATAATGTTTTTATATTTAAAGGAAATGATACCTAGATTTTGTATATATATATAAATTCCTTTTTAGAATCACGTTTCAAGTAAAAACTACTTTGTTCTTTTGTATGTTTTTATTTGTTATTTTTGGTCAACTAAATTTAGTCATCGACCCATAATATCTATAATTTTAACCATAATATAAATATCATATATTTCCTTATATATTTATTAAGAGCAATTCATAATTGTCGTATATGAAAAATGAAATTCACCGTTCATGGAGATGGTAGGTTATACGTATGCACAAACATTGTTTCCATTTTATCAAAGGATGAAAAAGGAGAGGTAAATCATATATTACCTTTCAAAATTTATTTTTATGTCATATATATCACATGTATTCATTAAAATTACTATTATTACTTTTTATTCAAAAATGTTAATGAAAATTAATCGCATTTCTTGGATAGGTGGTATTCCTCCTTATAGATGAATGAAATTATCATTTCCACCCCAGAATGGAAAGTAATAACGTATATGTTATATAATAATTATAAAATTTAATTATGTTAAAAATATTATATATATTTATTTAATATATCCTTATTACCATCCATGTAAAATAGAAATAAAAAACACATCACATCGGTTTGTGAGGCGTAGTCCACCGTACACACGAGTGAAATTATTGTTTTAGAACAGGTTGGGAGGTAATATGGTATATGTGGGATTATAAATAAATATCTATAAGAATATTAATATATAAAAAATCCATCAACATATCCATCTGTGAGGGGTGGTGATGTAAAACGAATAAATTAGTTCGCAATTCGGTAGTCTTTCATAAACATTATTGATAGTTTCATTTCGAATTTGATGGAAGTGGAGATGTATATTTATTACAACATTAAAATAATTACTTACCAAAATATTTTATATTTTTTAATCATATCATCCTAGTTAAACAATATTTTAGTGATGTGTAATAATAAATAATAGAACAATGCATGTTTAAGAATTGTACATATTCTTCAGAGAAAATATTTTGGTTTATAACTAAAACCATCTTAGGAGTGCTTCCTAATCAAACCGAGGACACTATAATTTGGTAATTGATGTAATTAACATATTTAGGTAGTTATTTATGAAACTAATTGGTTTTTTAAGTGTTAATATAATAGTAGAGTTATGTCTTTTTATATGTGTGGACATAACAAACATGAAGTTTTTGAAATGAATAATGTGTATGCCTATTTTTGAAATTAAAAAATGCTCCAAAATTTTTAATTATTGAACATCAAAGATTATAAGTTCTATATATTTCCCTAAAATTGGTGTTTGGAAATATTATGATTCATTTTACCCCTTATACTTTTAGATTAATCCCCAGTAATAACATTTTATCCATAACCACAGTAATTAATATATACTATTTTTATAATAAATTTTAGCTAATAATTAATTTAAACATATTATATAATATTAAATATTATTATTAGAAATATTAAATCCATTTTTCCAAATTCCATTAAAAAAAGTGGGAAATTTTATTTTAAAATTTGACCCTCTGACGTAACGAGAAAGTAGTTTTCCATATGGAAAATGGTCAAAAGTTTAAAAAAATTATATTAAAATTATAAATGAAATTGATTATAATTAACTACATAAATTATATATATATATATATATATTGACTAATTTAATTTTAAAAACCATATTCAAAATATTATCTTGTAAATTCTTTGAATGAATAGGAATTATTTAATAAAAAGAATTATTGTTCACTATTTAATGAAGAATTTATATTTTGAGAGAGTGAGAAAAAATTAGCACCAAGCTAATTAGACATGGTGATATAAAAAATTATGTTAAATTTTTCAATTTATTTTTTTTTCGAGTGGAAGATGAATTTTAAAAAGAGTGCATAAAACGTGACAAAACCGCTTTAAAAAAATACAATTTTTCATAATAAAATTGTATTTCTTTTTATATCATGCCCAAAAAACACATAATATTAATGTTAAAAAATTTATTTAATATTATGTATAATAATTTTTTTAAAATCATTCAAAATAATTTATTTATTAATTTTTATTTAAAAAAACAATTTTGCACATAAAAATAGTTTTTCAAAAAAATATTTTGTTTATCATTAAATGTTTTCTTTTATTTTCATTTATAATTAAATGGTTCATCAATGAATTTATTTTATATACAATTTTAATTCTTATAATTAAAAAAAATCATATTCATACCCACCATTCCAATGGCTAGATGATAACTGTTGTGTTAAATAATAATATTTTAATAGTTTATCGCATCTTGTTAAAACTTGATATTTAATATAACAAAAGATATCAAAGAATTAAATTTATTTGATGTTTTTTATCATAAAATATCATTTTGTTATATATAATAATTAGAAAATATGTATTTTAGATAATTTAATGTAATATTATTTTAAAAAATAGTTTCCTTTAGAGAAACGAAATGAAAAAAAGAATGTTCATCTGCTTAAAGAAAAATGAAGAAGAACTTATTATGGAGAATGCTGATACTTTTACAAGACTATCTAATCATTCTAGGGATTATATATAATCCAAAGATAAATATTGACCATTTATTTGATGTATTTAATCCAACCCTCCAAAGGGTATTGGTTTCTCAAAAACATTGATCGTATGATGAAATAATATTTTGTTCCATCATAACAGAGAAGGATTTTCTAGATCCTATATATTTAAGATAAATCAAGTGAATAACTGGTTAGTTGGGAACCATGAAAAAGTTAAGGTATAAAATAATAAGAATTCAGAGTCAGAACTCACAAGAGTTCGTAACTAGAATTCGTAATCAGAATTCGAAGTCAGAACTCACAAGAGTTTGTAACCAGAATTCGTAATCAGAATTTGGAGTTCGAACTCACAAGAGTTCGTAACCAGAATTCGTAATCAGAATTTTGAGAATTCGGATTCTAAAATAGAATGCTTCAAATCAAGGTAATTATAGGATTTCGAGGTTTTGTTTTCAAACCGAATTTTATACTTAGAAATATTATGATATGAACAATGAAAACATAGTAAGGATAAATTTCCTTAGGGAAGAAAATTTTTTCTTCTAAAATTAAAACATGAGTTAAAAAGGGATTTAAATTCCCATCATATGAAAATTCTATAAATAATCGTCCTTTAAGACACTTGAAGGGCATGGGAGTTTGTTACAAGGATGAAGATAAGGGTCATATAGCTCATATATGAATTTGTAAGAAAAAAAATAAATTATGTATAGTTATTCAACTATTGAGAAATGGGGAATTATTTACACCAATTCCCCATGTGTTAAGGTAACAAACCACAGAAGAGGCTAAGGGGAAAAGGCCAATATTTTGGGATCATTATAGTTGAGGTTGAAGTTATAAATGATGTAGTTGTGTGTAATTTAATAATAGCATCAATTTTAGAAAATTATTTATTTAGATATGGATCTTCACACACTTTTATATCATCCATATATTCCATGAAAATAATGTAACTAACTATAACATTAAGAACATTATTTTCTATTAAAACTCATAGTGGAAATATCACAACAAGAAATATGTCTCAATTTGTTCCCATTATGGCCCATACATGTGTCTTATTTTCATACATGATTATTATACATATGGTAGATTTTGATACCATAAATGGTATAAACTAATTTTCAAAATTTAATGACAATTTTATTTTTAAGAGAAGTAAATTATGATTCATGATGATGATATAGAATTCCTTATCATTAAAAGGGATACATCATCGTCTAATTCATGTATAGATCCACATTCAGTAGCTCTTCTGAATGAGATTCTTGGAGAAAATGAATATACATAATATGTAGATAAAAAAGGTAATATTCAGATTATTTATGTACATATTTTACCGGAATACATTGATGTATTTATTAAGGAACTACCCAGAAACCAACAAGATTTTCAAGTTTAGTTTTCTATTGATTTAATCCATGGTGAAAGACCTTTATCAAACTATCCATATTGAATAGATATTGTCGAATCAGTGAATTTGAAGAAAAAAAGATATATGTTTTGTGAGAATGTATTTATAGACAATAGAATTTCACAATGGGGAGTTCAGTTTATTTTCATTAAGAATAAAGATGGATATGTGAGGCTCTGCATTTATTATAGAGAAACCAATGCTATTGTGATAAAGAAAAAAATACTATCTTCCTCACATTGATGACATATCTGATCAAACTCATAGAGATAAATATTTTTAAATTATTGAACTTCATTCCGGGTATCATCAATTGTGAGTAAAAAAAAGAAGATATTATGAGGAAAACTTTTCAAATGAGTTATGAGCATTATGAATTTACTGTAACGTGATTTGGATTGACTAATGAACCCTCTTTTGAACAAACAAGGTATCCAAGTAAAATCTTGATAATTTTTTTCTTATTTTTTTATCAAATCTTTTTGTACTCTAATATCTATGAGGATAATAAGAATCACTTGAAGGACATTATTAAGACTTATAGAAAATGATATATATGGGAAATTTTGAAATAATGAATTCAAGATTCAAAAGTTTCTTTTCATATTCACTTAGTATCTAAGGATGGATTCTTTGTTGGTCCTATAAAGACAAATGAAGAAAAATAATTTCCTACACCAATAAACATAACCAAAGAATGTAGTTTCATTTATTTCACATGTTATTATTGGGAATTTATTCAAAAAATTCAAAATTTTATAATACATTAACCATCATTAATCCTAAAGGGGTTAATTTCATATTGATAAAGGAATGTGAATAATTTTATAAAGAATTGAATATTAAATTGTTGAATTCTATAATTGTGACTCTACCATCAGGAAATGGTGGATTTGTGATATAGTGATACAAAAAATAAATGACATGGTTTTATCCTTATATAGAAGGATATCATTTTTTCTTATGAATAAAGGAAATTAAAGTCTCATGAATAAAACTATCAATCTCATGATCTTGAGCCGGTAGCCATAATTATTACTGAAGGATTATGATATCTCCATACACTACCATCCAAGGAAAGAAAATAACATAGAAGATGAATTCATTGGAATATATTTGAGGAGTTCTATAAAAAATAAGGATTGGTATGGATTATATGTTCATGGATATAATATGTATAGATATGAGGAAAAATAAATGGAAACATAATTCATTTTTAAAATGATTTCTAAAATTTTTTTATTAGAAAATATAAAACATTATAAATTTTATAATGTGTATTTTCATTAGACAATTAATGTTGTGACTTATGGGAAATTGTAAGACATTATATATGAAGAATACATTATAAAATTTGGATAGTAGCCATGTGTCCTATATATATCTGATCTGGAAAGAAAATTTTTAGATGATTATCATAGATCATATATCAAAATGAACCTTGGTAGAACCATGATTTATATATAGTTTAAGGAACAAATTTATATGATATTATGAAGTGGTAAATTGCTTTTTATGTGTCAATATGCTTGATTTTTCTATAGGATAAGGAAAAGAGACAACAACCTGGAAGAGTTATATGACCTATATCTATTTCTATAAGGACATGGGGTGACATTACATTGTACTATTTAAAAATATTACCAAATACTTGTAGAATAAATGATGAAATATGGGTTATTTTTTATCCCCTTACCAAATCTAAACAATTCACCACTAAAAAAGAATATTTACCTCTTGATTTCCATGGACAACTATATATTACTGAAGAGATAATACATCATATTTCACCTCAATAATTTATTTCTATTCACGATCCAAGATTTATTTAAAAATTGTTTATAATATTTTAGATAGGTCTAGATAATTAGATTCATTTGAGAACAACCTATCATCCTCAACCAACTCAAGAGATAAATAAGAATAATAAATTTCTTCCTGATAATTCCAATATCGAAGTAGAATTTTTAAAAATAAGAAACCCCTTAATTAAAAGATTCCATATATACATATAGATAATATCTATTTGAATGAGGCAATGATAAAGAATTAATTTTTTAAAACAACCTTTATTATCTTATAGAAACGGATTCCATGATCCTAAATTGATCTAAATTGATATTTAAAATACCAATACTGTCTATGAAGAGAGGATATGATTGTATTGAAATCTACAATTTATGTATTATATATAAAATGAAATGATATAGCCTTATTGGTAAGTGATTCATAATATACTATTCAAACTTTAGAAGACATTTTGAGGCCATTCTCACTTATCTTTCAAGGTATATAGTATTAGTATTTACATTTGGTTGTGTTTTCAAATAACAATAGTTTCCATTCAATTATTCAAATATAACTATGTGAATACTTATAAGAAAATGATATTGACACTCCATCTTGATGGAAAGATGTTAGTTAAAGAATATTTTTGGGTCTAGATATTATTAAGGAGATAATGAAAAAGGTAAACACTATTCAGACTCGTATTAAAGTAGCTCAAAGTAAGAAAAAGAGTTGTACTGATAAACGAATGAGATATTTGGAATTTCATGTAGGTAAAAAATTCTTATTTAAATCATCTCTAAGTAAGGGTATTCTAAGGTTTGGTAGGAATGAAAAAATAAACCCAATGTACATTGGACATTTTCATATTTTGAAAATAATTGGTGTAGTGTCTTACCAATTAGAAATACCACCAAAACTCTCTAAAGTACATGATTTTTCCACATAAATTTGTTAAGGAATTATGTTCTAGAAAGAAAACATGTGATAACCTATAAATAAATATATGTAAAAAATTATCTCTCAAATTATGAAGAACCTATCTGGATTTAGTACACTAAAGAGCAAGTGTTGTTGAATAGGATTACTCGAATTGTAAATATACTTTAGAAAAATCATAAAATAGAAGAAGAAGTGTGAAAACCTAAGGATTTTATAAATAAGAACGACCCTTATCTAGTAATAAGATTACATTAAAAAAATAACATATTAATTTTCTTTATTAGGGAATAATTTAATACCCTATTTTTAAATAATAGTATGATCGATAGTATATAGAGCATGAAACCACAAGCCTAAATTAACTATGAAATATTATTATCTAAATATGACCATTATAAAGTAGTTATATAATTAGAGGGTATGAATATGAATAACCAAATTAAAAATAATATATGAAGTTTTAACATAATTAAAATTTATTAATTAATTATTAGAAAATAGCACTTCAATTTTTTAGTAAAATCATTTTATTCTTCAAAAGTATGTTATCGTCAAAAAAAAATTTAATTATTTTTTTGAGAAAATAATATAATTAATTTTTCCTATTTTATAAATTTTATTTTATTAAATGAACATAATTTTTTAAATTATCATATAAAAACTAGATTATAGTATGCTTTTGTGATTTTTATAAAGAGTTATACTTTTCAATAAATAGTGAAAAATAAAGATTTTTATTGAAATATGTATTTTTTCAACAATTTATAATGTCCCATTGTATATTAAAGTTTTCAAAAAGGGAATTTTTTTTCTCAAATATTATTAACAATAAATTATTTTTAACAGAATAATTTTTATGATCGAATTCAGTATAAAAACATTTTTATACATATAAGGTTTTTTTTTCTGAAAAACTATTTTCATTTAGTTTTTCTTTCCAATATTTTATTAATTTCTACCAATTATTGAAATTGAATCTTGAAAAGTTGATTCCATATTACAAATAGAGAGTTCCAAATTAGGTAAATATTTTCCATTCATTTATAGTAATTATGAATATTATCCATAATAAATAATTATCACCATGGTAATGATAAATTAGGTAATTAATGACAAAAAATATATAATATGGACTACAGAATGATCATAATAATTGAACTAAATTTATGAATAAAATATTTTTCAAAAACTATAATTTCACTATTTTAAATTAAAATTAAATAATTATTATTTTAAACTAATCTAAAATATAATTTAACCCTATAAATACTTTTATATAAAACACAGTTTTCATTAAAGATCAAAATTTTCACTATTCATTTTAAAAATAAAATTTTTCATAAAAAAAATAAGCTTTGGATAATTTTGATAGGAAGAATACATAAATGAAATTAATTTTTTCAAATCCAATTTCTTTTACATCTAAACATTAATATTAAATTTTAAAAATAATAAAAACTCATTTTTTTTAAAACTTAATTTTTGAAAAATAAATAGATTTTACTATAATTGTGTGATTATATTCTAAAGATTCACCAATACATAAATATTTTTTTTGAACTTTGTATTATTTCATAATCTAGTAATTTGTATTTATTCTTTGAATTTAATAGTTGCATTATACTAATAGCGTCTCACAGTTCGTATTATGGATCATAGTGTGAATGTTTCATGATTTAAGGGTGTGACGTTGTTCCGAGTATTGTGGAAGCATGGTAATGTATATGAGGAAACTTAGGAATGTGAGTAAAATATGTGGTCTTAGTGGCCTAAAAATTTTACCTTGGAGAATCATAGACATTTGAGGGTACGACTCGAGGATGAGCCATTATAATGGGGGGTTGTTGTAAGATCCCAATATTTCATGGACGTACATCCCTATTTAGATTTTGTTTTAACCCGATTAAAATGGATAATAGAATATATCCCAGTAATATTAAGATCATTGGGGGTGTCTTGAGAGTTTGTGGAACAAAAAGGAGGAAATGAGGCCATTCAATGTAGGTTGCATAACTGGTTCATGGTTAGCGATAAATGTGTGCTAGAACCACATTCCATGAAGAGGGGTGGTGCAGAGTCGGTGAAACCGTGCCTGGTGTAGGTCCAGAAAATTTTTAAATTGATAGAGCTATACCATATGGACACCACATGGTTTTTCAAACCGTACCACTTTCCAAGAGACAATACAACCTATGCCCCTCTTATAAAAATGGTGTTGCAGTGTCCAGGAAGGATTGTCCAAACAGTGTGGCCAAATTGTGCACCTCATTAAGAGGGATGGATTCATGAAATTGAACCAATGATAAATGTTTTTAATGATTGAATATTGCACAAGGGGGTGTTCGGTCAATCTTAAATGTGTTAAGTGGGTTATGGCATGTAAGTGGTAAATGTGATAAATAGTTAAAGATTAATGTGCACATTTTTAATTTTTAGGTATGTGGTATTGGACTGAAGCTTTGATACTATAGGTCGGTACCTAATGAGGCTCTAAGACAGACACCAATATTACATGTGTTAGGGAGTTGAACTGAGGCTCCATACCCTGAATGAATACACATGGTGTGATACTTGGACCGAATCTATGAGGTATGTTGTTAAATTTTTATATTGATTCTCAAAATTATTGTCCATAAGAATTAGTTAACATGACCTCCCTTATATGCTATTTATTTTATAAACATAGTGAAAAGTTAATTTGATGAATATGGTTAACATCTGGAGCCAAAGGTGAAAGTTGCTGATTTTAATATGGTTAAAGCATGGAACTTGATTTATCTTTTATTTCTCTTTATAGATAATTGTAATTATACTTACACTATCAATTTATATTGGTTAACTTATAGATACCATTGGTTATGGACTACTTTATAACATCCCAGTCCTAACTTACATAGACATTACATCATTTTTTATAATACTTAAAACATTAAAAAAAACAGATTCCCAGATACCGTATTAGATTAGTGCATTTAGAAACATGAAAAAATAAACAGAAGTACAAAAGTGAGCTACATTATCCCCCACTAAGTTATTCATGAGTAGAACCCTTTATAGAAACATCATAGATAATACATATCTTCGATACTTGGGAAATGGAAACATAAAAATGGGTGAGCTCAAATGATCAATAAGGGTAAACAAAGAAGATTTGTAGGCATAAACATGAGCATGAGGGTAGGAGAACAAGATCATGACATTTTAATATCATACCCTATATATCGAAGAACATAATCTTGAATCATGGAATAAATATTGGTATTTCATAAGATATAAATCATAAGGACATAAAGAGAATAATCCATTAAATAATAACATAGTATAAGAAATAGAATTGTGGAATACACTTAAAAACGTAATATCATTCCCTATAAGTCAAGACTCACTAATATAACATATCAGGGAACTTCATGGGGACTACACCTATTGGGAAAGACACAACACCATCCCCAGTTGCATTCCTTTACATACAATGGATCAGATTTACCCATCTTATCATAGTGTATTGGGCTTACCCATCTTCCCGTAGTTTGTTGGGGTTCTCCATATTCCCATATTTATGGGTACTAGACCTACTAGATTGGACACACCACCATCTCAAGTTGTAGTACTTTCCCTATAAGGGATTGGGTTCCCTGATCTTCTCATAGTGGTCCAAGCCCATCCACATGATTCCCATAATTATCTCATGAGATATAAATATTTATCCAATGAATATGAAGGAGATATAGTTCCCACATGTCACATAATAAATCTATTCATACGTGTTCCACTATATAACAAAACATTCATCATATAATTCCCATAAAAAGAGATGGGTCTGATAAACATCATAGCATAACCCATGAAATGAAATGTTTATAATAAAAAATTCATCGCAAAATAACCTATAGAAAATAGAAAGGCTTCATAATCCTTTCATCAAATAATAACCCATTAAAATAACAGGGTTTCAAAAGCATATAACCCATGGAAGCGAAATGGGTGTTAAAAAAATCCTGCTATTAAGAAATAAACCATTAAATAAATAATATGAATGGTATTTGTGGATCATGTAACCAATAAATATGGAGCTATAAAAAAGTATGAAATATTAGATGGAGATGTAGTTTTAAAGATCAATTGAATCATTTCTTAAGGAAAATAACCTTTTTTAATCCATTTCATGTAACCCTTTCAAAAATCATTTTCTTATAAATATATATTTACAATTTCATTTAAAACATTTCTTAAGGAAAACATATTTTACTATTTTAAAATATGTGATAAAAATATATATCATTTTTTAAAGCTTTTCATTTTAAAATAGCTTTTAAAACTTATAAAATAAGTTTGAAAATATTTTTAAAACCTTTTTCTTTGAAAACACATTTAGAATTCATAGTTAAATATTAAATAATTTTGAAAAACTTTTTCTTTGAAAACCCTTTTCTTTGAAATAATTTTTCTTTGAAAACATTTGTATTAAAAAATAATTTGAAAAATTATAAGGATTGAAAAAATATATAAATTAATCATGAAAACATTTTTAAAACCATTTTCATTGAAACCTTTTAAAAGATGATTGAAAATATTTGAAACTCATTCTAAACATAAAACATTTTTTGAAAACCATTTTTATTTGAATACCATTTTAAAATCACAAAACATCTAGAATATTGGAAAGAAAATTTATTTAAAAGGATTAACATTTTTAACTTTCAATTGAAGCATCAAATAAATTAAAGTCATGATGGCAGGTAATTATGTACAAGTCAAACATTCCTTTTACACCATAATAGTTCAGAAAAGTTACTTGATTGGAAAACGACTAGAATATTTCTTTTAAATATATTTTGTAAAAAGTAAATTCATAGGTTAAAACTTCACTTAATCATTATAGGATAATAGTAAAACATTTTTAATAACATTTTTTGAAAATATAGTTTTGAAATAACACATATTTCCCACTCAAAGGAGAAATAAAGTCTGATTTTAATTAAAACATTTTCTTTATTATATTAAGTATCAAAGAGTGAAAAAATGGTAATGTTTCTTGGATATAAAATTAATAACCTGTGTGTATGAAAATTTATAATATTTATTTAGATTTGGAGCATAATATTTCATTAATGGTATTATAATATTAAACATTCGTGATAAATGATGAGATTTTAATAATAGACCGTTACCACTTTGGTAACTTTCAATGATAATAAAATAAAAATAATAACATTAAAATAGATTAAAATATCATTAAAAATGGTATATTCATGATATAATAAGTTAAAGGTAGTTTATACACCTGATATAAAATTATAGGTTCATAAAATGACATGTGTCTCAAAGTAGGGAAATTGAGACCAAATTACTTTACTGATTTGGTAACTTTTGAAACACAAACCCCATGAAATAAATATCACAAAATGGATATTTGAATACCCATAAATTAAAATATAATAATCTTAGAATAAATCCACGGTTATTTTAAACACCACAAAAATGAGTGGTGAATAAGACATGTGTCTCATATAAATAAAAAGTGAGATGAAATTCCCTTACTTTATGTATCTACGTTCTTAGTACATGTTAAAACCTCATGTATAATAAATATAAGTTCATGATATTTCTAATAAAAAACCATATTATTATATCTAATACTATATATTATTTTTTATGACGTTATATTACCCATTTATTAACTGAATGAAAATTATATTTTTATTTGATTTTTGAAATCCAATTTATGGGTGAGTGGGAACAAGGACAAAATCCAAATTACCAGATCAACAAATTCAAAAATAAATCCACTTGATTCAAAATTGAAAATTAGCTTCACAGCCACGCCGGTACGCCTCAGAACACGGATTCTTGAAACGTGAGAATCCTCGAGCCACATTCCTCGCCATCAAACCACCTCGTCATCAATTTCAACACCATTGACATACATCACCCCTCAGATATTGTATGTTCAAAACATCATACTGAAAAAACCTTTACCCGCTTCATCAAACCCCCATCAGAGAATAACAACCCTCGTTAGAATTTACCACGCTTTCGAAATATCAAACAGCCATAACCAAAACCAGAAACGAATGACCCAACACTAGATCAAAATCTCACCGAATAAAATCAAAGAAATAAACCTCAGCCAGAACACAAATAAATAAAAAACAGTCGCCACCTCTCAAAAGTAGCTGTATTCAAAACCGAGAAAGACCTCAAAAACCTAAAATAGAATACCATCACCAGATGCTGGAATGAAGACCAGCCGTTGGCAGATCCCGTCACCGCCATCCCAGTTGTACGTAGAGGCCGCGGAGAACCATGCAATGCACCCACATGATACACAACGGAAAACTCAAGTTACTGAATCTAGTACTTGGTCTTAGACCCACACTCCACCGCCTTGAGAAACCCAATACAGTGATGAAGTATTTGGGGAAGAAGAGGACAGCCACAATGAGATGGTCGAGACACCCGAGTCCTTGAAGTCGCTAACACCCCACAAATGAGGATCCACCGCCACAAACCCACAGAGCATGAAGAAGGAAGTTCCGCGACAACCCTCGAGGAAGGAGGCAACGACAAGTGGAAAACCTAACACACAGAGCCCCATAAGAGATCTTCTACCCAATTATTAACAACTCAATGTTAATGTTACATTTCGGGTAATATACACTTTATCATTCATTTATGTTTTAGATTTCAATACTTGATATTCATACTTAGATCATGATTTACTTATTTAGATAATTTAAAAAATGGAATAAATATAATATATATTCGATATAAATATATTTACAATGATCAATATAATATATAAGTGTGAAATTGAATACACTGTTTGTGGCGATGGTAGGTCGTACGTACGCATGAACATTGTTTCTGTTTTTTATCGTATTGAAAGAAAGAAAATGAATGAGATATATATATATATATTAATTCTAGTAGTTATATTATTTCACATATATATATATTATAATTTATCTAAATTAATCCTTAATACATTCAATGTAAGGTGTAAACGAATGACATCTGTTTGAGGAGTA
This sequence comes from Viscum album, assembly GCA_963277665.1. Lineage (NCBI taxonomy): Eukaryota > Viridiplantae > Streptophyta > Magnoliopsida > Santalales > Viscaceae > Viscum > Viscum album. Next base: position 181,729,350 of record OY728133.1, on the reverse strand, counting down.
AGTAGTCTACACTTCACCAAATTAATTTATTCTACTTACAAAAAAAGAATATAATAGTATTTGTTATATTATTATTAAAAAAAATATACATCACAAATATCATATATATTATATAAAAGTATAGTTTACATCATAATTATCATCCATGACAGGCAGAAATGGAAAAATGAATAGCATTGTTCTGTGAGGTGGTAGTTCACTATACACAAGAACAATAAGTTCGTTATCGATTACATAGAAGAGTGGGTAAGTGGAGGTTGAAAACTTATAATGAAAACAAGTCAATATATTGAGGTTACTTGTGTTATTATATAAAATTTTAATAAGAATAACTTTGTTGGTGTGTAACTAAAATAAAATAAAGTAGATTGAGAAAGAATGCTACCTCTTCTTTGGGTAACTCCTTTTTATTTACACAAAAGGGATTCATTTATAGGATTTAGGCCCAATGTGAGGGGTAAAAGTGGAATTTAAAGATTTTGTAATTTTAAATAGTCATTTATTGGATGATACTAATTGGTTTTGGAGGTGTGAAAAAGGGGGGTGAAGCAGTGACCTTTATTTTGGGAGGGAGGGGACACACATGGTGTTTTTAAAAAAATTAGGTGTACCCACAATTTTACATTTAAGAGGTCATAAAAAACACAATAATAGAACGTTTATGAACGAAATATGTCCATAAAATGGGTTTTGGACTAGTGGATAGGTCATTTTTTAATTAAGTTTATGTTTTAGTCCCTTGTTAAGCATAATTTTACCTTAAACACAGTAATTAATTTTAATCACTTTCACAAATCATTTTGATAAAAAATTAAAATGATATTATATTCATATAAATATTATACTTATTAAAATAATTTATGTCCATTTTACTAAATTCAATTCACAAAATCTTCAAAGTTAGGTTGAATTGTAATCCGACCGATGTGGCGAGAAAGCATGTTTTTAAAGTAAGAATATTCAAATGTTTATTAAGCTTTTATATCTTAATTGAAAATAAAAATGATTCACATGAAAATAAATTAGTAATTAATATATAAATTATAAATTAAGACTTTAAAACCCACTTAAAATATCATTTAACTAAATAAATAAATTAGATAAAATGATGTTTTGAATTAAAATCCAATATTTTTCATTATTCATCCAAAAATGATGTTTCTCTAAAAAATTAAGAAAAATAAACATAAGATAATATTTATATTATGAATTAAAAAAATAATGTTATTTTGTCACATTCAATTTATAAAATTTTATATAATTCATTTCTTTATTTTTTACAAAAGGACATAAAAGGATGTTTTTTAAGAAAATATTATTTTTAAAGATATATACTTTATTTAAAATTGTATATCTTATTATCAATATGAGTTTTATATAGAAAAAGATCATAAATAATATTCAAAAAGTATCTATTAGTATTCATATTACTATTTTTATGGATATATTGTAACTATCACATTTAAATAATTATAATAACAAAATGTTGTTTTGTAAAAATTCAGTGTTGTGTGTAACGTAAGCCAAGTAGATGTTGCGGGTAGTGAAATATTAACATGGTAAAGTGTATATATAAATTTTAGAATATTTTAAAATAAATAATATGACATCAATAAATATTAATTTAGTGTTGACAAAAACATGGGGTGTTACATTCTACCCCCCTTAAAATGAATTTCACCTGAAAAATTCGTTCAGGTTACCAACGGTTTAATACTTGAAAGTTCTCTTCATATAAACCGAAATAGTAAAAATTAATACTAAAAATTCCTTTAAAAAATAAATTTTTAATTATAACAGTTACCCAATGTAACATGTAACTATGTTTTCAAATAGGAGACCATATGTGGGAAGTGAAAACATGGAAATAAAGGGAAAGTATAAATATTTATAGGGAGTGATTAAGGTCATCAATCATATATAAGGGAATTATAAATATAAAGTATAGGGACTTATAGTCAAAAGTATTTTTTGATTTAAAAATATATATTGTCAACAAAAATTATGATATTAAGTCAATATTTTATTTCTATAAAAATATCCTAAAGATAAAGAATTTTTATGAAAAGATATAGTTACATGATATCTAGAAAACCATACTCTTTATTATTCTTTGATGTACTTATAATTCATCAATCATTCCACTAAATAAATGTTAATTTTTCATTCATGAAGAATTAACATATCATGAGATCCATTAATATAATGCTATGTCATTTCATCTGTTTTTATCGCAACAAAAGGTTAGCACATGTTATCCTAAATGAAAGATTCCTAATATAGTGAAATAATAATTTAATATATAAAACCATATCTGATGTTTAGGATAAACCATTCCACAAATGGTTAAACTTATAAAAATTTAGGAAGATGAGTGTCCAAAATTCTAGAAAAAAGGGCACTACATTTTGAAAGAACAGATTAGCATTAATCCCCCATATATCATAAAGTATCTCTTAGTTGTTTCATACCAAACAAGTGAATATATTTATCATTTATTCCCTCAAAACATATTAATAAACAGAATTAATAAAAAAATTATTGAAAAAATGAATTTTTATTTATTCCAAATTATATTGGATATATTTTTTAAAACCAAATATGATGTAAAATTCATCAATGATAGCCTAACCACTTATCAACAAGTCCTTAATTAGTACCAAAGTAATTATTATCGTCCAATTTAATTAATCAAATACAATGTATCTTTATCCAAAAAAATCATAACATTATTTAAATATTGATGGTTATGTTACCTTAGTAAAAATTTAACCTTACCATTAAATAACTTTTCCATTCCATAAAAAACATTCAATATAAACATGTAAATCTAGAGCGAATAACATAAACAGAATAATCCTTGAATATTTCACCAATATTATAACATAATCCTTGATTCAAAATATATTATAACTTTTATTATTCCAATTCATCCATAATTCATAATAAGGATAACCCATATAATTACTTAATACCTCTTTCCATTCACATTTCTTATGTAGTCTAATCATCATCGACAATATTTTCATTACTAGTACCACAATATTGATTCTCTTCTTGAAATTTCCACTTGCGGCATAAATTTGAATAAATACCATTACTTCCACAATTAAATTAGTTAACCTTTGATGATGCCTTTTAGAGGGCAATATTCTCATCCAATTCAGTCACAAAACCCTTTATTTTTTCTATGTATGTAATTACTTCGTTTCCTTCTTTTACACAATCAAAATATATTATTTGTGTTTGAAGACATTTACTTATGTGATTATTTCCACATTCATGACATAAAGAAAACCGAGTCTTCTTTCCACCAAGGTCTCTATTACCCAAACTCTCAGTGAACTCCTTCAATATTTTTCTTGGTAAGTCCAAAAATCGGTTAAGGGACACGTTGTTAACCATGTTACATGAAAACTTACTAGGAAAAATCCAAATATCATTCACTCCAGGGACCATCACATTTGACTACTCATTAACAAATTTTATGTCACATTAAATGCTAACCCAATTTGTTCTCATTCTCTCCACTAACTAAAACAATAAAAACATTATTTAGAAACAATTATCATAGTGATGAACCACATAATCAAGAAAAAAACCACTTATAGGATGATGAAATTATAAGACCTTCCAAAAATATGACACATTACGTTTATACTAGGTCATTCACAGAAAAATTCAATTTAAATCATTCAAGATTGTTCGTAAATAGTTTTTGGATTTAAAAAACATATCCATGGGGAGTGTTAAACAAGGTGTGTAATAAGGCACGTTGTCTTGTACCAGTTTACACTAGAGTCAGGCCCAACACACGTTGTCAGAATTGTTACCCAAAGGTATATATTTTCCTGATCCACATCCACTTATACTATCCAGAAAGTGATTTATTTATAGGAAACCGTGTACTCTATCCATTATAAAAATTCCTGTACATTTTCCTAAACATTAAATCATCCATAGAATTATTCTTAGAGAAACCCCTGGACATGTCTTTAAAAATGTCCCTAGGGATCTCACTAATTATTTCTCATCTTACATTATAAAGGTTAACTAAACCTTCACTATAATACCAACTATAACAAATCTATGTTAAAATACATAAATAGTACATCATTTTATAGGAATACATAAAACATTACACAAATATATACCCAAAGACCGTATTAGTTTAGTTCCTTTGGGAACATAGAAACATAAACACTATTACAAAAGTGAGCTACATTATCTCTCACTAGGTTCTTGATAACAAGAACACTTATTAGACACATCATACATAATACATTTAATCATAACATGGGAATTAAAACATAAAAATGGGTGAGATCAGATTCTCAGTAAGGGTAAACAAGGGAGATATGTAAGAATAAACATGAGCATGAACAATATGATATCATGATAATGAAATTATAAGATAATACCCTACATATCAAAGATCATAAAAATGAATCATGGAATAAAATTTAATATTCACAATACATGTATCATAATGAAATAAAAATCATAATCCATGAAATCATAACATAGGATTAAGAAATGAAATATTTTCATACACATAAGAAGGTTATATAATTTACTATAATTGAAGACGCATTGCTAGAACTTATCAGGTCAATTTATGGGACTAAACCTACTGAGCGAGACACACCACCATACAAAGTCATACTCTTTTTCTTATAAGGGAATGAGTTTCCCCATCTTCCCATAGTTTATCGGGTTTCCTTATATTCTCATAGTGGATTGGGTTTCCCTATCTTCCCATCATCATGAGGACTACACCATCTAATAAGGTACACCACCATCCCTTGATGTAGTCTATTCCTTTTAAGGGACCGGGTTTCCCCTTCTTCCCATAGTGGATCAACCCATCGACTTGATTCCAATTATTATATCATTAGATATAAATATCTAACCAATGCATTGGAGGGAGATATATATCCCACCTATCAGATAAAAAAACCATTCGTACTTGTGACATAAGATAATAAAACGTTCATCAAATCATTACCCATAAAAATTGAAGGGTTTCATAAACAGAAAATAATAACCCATGAAATGAAATGGATATCATAAATGTTTAATCACATCAGAACATCTAGAAAATATATGGGTTTCATAATCATTTCATCAAAGGAGAACTCATGAAAATAAGCAGGTTTCAAAATCATATAACCAATTTACGATAAATGGGTTCCATAAACATCATGATATTAATACATAAAAAATTAAAGATAGAATATGAATGCTATTATGGGATCATGTCTCTATTAAAACATAATCTATAACAAAGGTTGACATCTTTGATGCCGAAGTATTTTCAAATATCACTTGAAACATTTCTTCAGAGAAATATCCTTTTTTGAAGACCATTTTCCCTTAATACTTATAAAATAATGTTGAAAACATTTAAAATGCTTTTTAATTATAAAACATTTCATTAAAACCTTTTTATTCAAAAATATTATAAAGTAATATAATTTATAGAATATTAGGAAAAAAATTCCTTAAAAAGAATAAACATTTAAACTTAAAAAATAATCATTAAAGAAATGATTGTCATGATGGTGGGTAAGCTCATACATTCCAAACATTCTTTTTCACCTTAAAAGTTTTGAAAAGTTCATTGATCAGAAAAATAGAGAATATTCCTTTTAAATTTTTTTTTAAAAAATGTAATATAAGGGTAAAAAATCACTTTAAACATTATAGTATAATATTAAACAATTTATTAGTCTATTTTTAGAAGAAATTTTTTTTAAAGAACACAGATATCTAACCGAAAGGAGAAATAATGTCAGATTTTAATAAAAATGTTTTCTTAATTATCTTAATTAGAAAAGAGTGAAAAAATGGTACCATTACATGGATATAAATTGAATATATATCGGGTAATGAAATTCATTAGAGTTTAGAGATTTAGATCATAATAGTTTTTTAACATAAAAATAATATTAAACAAACTCGATAAATGATGAGATTGTTGAAATAAATAGTTACCACTTTGGTAACATTAAATCATAATAAAATGGAAAGAATAAAATTAAATAAATCTTAAAATATAATGAAAATAATTGGATTCATGATATAAAATATCAAAAGTGTTATATAAACATCATAGAAAAATGTAGGTTCATAACATGGCATGTGGCTCAAAGAGGTCAACTTCAAAAAAAATTACTTTACCGATTTGCTGTCGTTAGAAACATAAACCCAATGAAAGAACGATCTAAAAATGGATATTTAAATACCAATAAATTTAATTATAATAGTCATATTATATATATATGGTCATTATAAACACCACACAAAATGATGGAGTGGTGAATAATATATATATCTTACAAAAATAAAAATTGTGACAAAATTCCCTTACATTAAGTATAGAATTTCTTCATATACATTCAATAATATTATATAATAAATATATGTATATTATAAATATGATAAATAAGAATATTATTATATATAATACCATTTATTATTTTTTTAACACTTTACATTACCCATTTATTAACAAATCCATACTAATATTACATTTTAGGTAATATCTGTTTTATCTTTTATATATGTTTTTACTTGTTAATCTTGTCCCTATTAATTAGATAATTATGTACTTATTTACTGAATTTAAAACAGGGTATATATATAATATATATTTATTATTAGTGTACTTATAATAACCTATATAAAATATATGTATGAAATAGAATACACCATTCATGGAGACTCTAGGTCGTACGTATGCGTGAAAGATGATTCTGTTTTATTGTTGTATTGAAATAAAGAAAGTAAATGACATATATGTACATATATATTATAATCAGTTAATAATTATTATTTAATATATTTTTTGTAAAACACATCCTTAATAAATTCGATGTGATGTGTGAATGAATCACATTGTTTTGAGGGAGGCGGTAGTCCACACTTCCTTAGAAAAAATTATCATACTTACACCAAATGGAATGTATGAAGGTATGTGTTATAAAATTATTAAATAATCATAAATATCTTATAAATATCTTATATAACATATAAAAATATATTTTAAATCACAATTACCAACCACGATAGGTGGTAATGGAAAAATGAACAACATTGTTTCGTGAGGCAGTAGTTCACCGCACCAAAGAACGGTAAGTTTGTTACCCATTAGATGGAAGTTCGTATAACTACATTTAAAACAAATAGAACAACAACATATTAGAATATTAAGGAAATGGTTTTCATTATATAATCATTTAATAAGAATAATTTTTGTGGGGGAGATATAAAATAAAAAACAGAGCTTTAGTAAGAATGTTACCTATTCTTTGGGTAACTCTTTTTTCTTTGCACTAAACAACTTCCTTGGTTGGATTTCTATCTAGAGATATACTTCAAGGAGAAAGGGAAAGATGTTGATATATTAATTGGTTAGATATTTTCCAAACATAAATGGTTTTAATAGTGTGAAAAATGGTGATATTTGGTTTCCTTTTATAAGGGAGTTAGGGGACAAACTTGTCATTTTGTAAAACAAGTCAGGTTTACCAATGTTTTGACCCCAAAAAATGTCATAAAAATCATACCAAAATAAAAAATAGAAGTTTTATGGCCTAAATATTCCAAAAAAATTTGTCTATTAAAAGTGAATAGGTAACTGTTTCCTTAAGTTTATGGTTTAGTTACTTATTAAACTTAATTTTAAATTAGTCACTATAATTATTTTTAATCACTTTTACAAATATTTTTTGTCAAAAATAAGTTCATATTTTTAGACTATAAATTTTAAAATGATTAAATCCTTTTATAAAATTTTTTATAAATTAAATTCATATATATATAAAAATTATGTTTAATGATAATCCAATAGACGTGGAGAGAAATTAGGTTTTCAAAGTGATAAAGTTCAAAAGTTCATTAAACCTGTATATCTAAAATCAGTATAAAAATTATTTCATTAATATAAATTAGATTAATAGATGTATAATTGATATATTTTTACTTTAAAACAACTTAACAAATAATTTATTTGTATTAATAATGATGAAAAAAATAAGTTTTGAATTAAAATTCAACATTTGTCACTATTCATCCAAAACTAAAGTTTCTAAGAAAAAAACCCAAAAACGTCACCTTAAGATGTTTCGAATTTATGAATTAAAAAATGAATTTTATTTTATCAATTTAAATTTCTATAATTGTCTTAAATTAATTTTATTAATTTTCATAGAAGGACAAAAAAATAAGTTCTTCTATGAAATTTTTATTTTTAAACATATAAAGACATTACAAAAAATTGTATGTCTTATTGTCAATATGACTTGTCCATATAAAACCATAATAATTAATATTTAAAAATCAGTAATTTTTATTCATATTACTATGTTCAATTTATAGGTTATAACTTTCCTATTTAAATAATTATAATAATAAAATGTTTCCACGTAGAAATTCAGTTTTGCATGTAATATAAGCCAAGTTAGTGTTTCTTATAGTGAAATCATAACTTAGTATAGTGTATAGATAAATTTTAAATTAGTTGAAGGTACAATGTAAGAAACCAAATAAAATTAATTTATTTAATGAAAAAAATTGGTTCAAATATACTTGGGGTGTTACATACTAAGTTGTACTCACACCCTAATTGGTCTACTATTGGATACCTGAGTAAACTTGATGGTTGTAGGATAAGATAATGTGAAATAGGATTATTCAAGATAGTTGATTTAGGAATCAGGAATGTTCATGTATTAGGGAACCATACATAGTGTCCGGACCCATTTTTGGGTTCTCTAATTTCATTTATTTTATACTTTTTTTACACTTGGAATGGTTTTACTTGACATGGAATATTTACTATGTGGTTTTGGGCATGTACCTTGTTTTTTGAAATGGGTCTGTGAGGAAATTTTATTTTTATTACTATTTTATTTATTTATTAATTTATCTACTTTGGATCACTATAGTTAAGATGTTATATTATAATCACATGTCTCATTGGACCCTCACTGCTAGTCAACAACCTCATGTTTAATGGGATGCAAGTTTGTGGTTATATAGAGAACTAGAACGAGCTACTATGTTTAGTGGAACCTAGGACGGAGGGTTAAAAAGATTTAATTTGATGAATAAAGATTGGGTTATTTTTTGTACAATATTATTTTTCAAGTGAAGCTAACTTAAATGATATACATATAATCATGGGTTTATATGATTAATGTTTATCTTAAGTTAAATGACATCAACACCCCCTTTTTAATGTTTTAATCTTATAGGATTTTGAAGTAATTTGAAACTATCATTGTTTTTTGAGAATAATATAATGAAGTTTCAATATCCCTTTAGGATATTATATGATTTGATGTTATGTTAATTATGGTCTATGGATAATGGGATGTAGATAATCTTCATGGTTAGTATTTCAATGATAGGGAAATATTTTAGAAGATATATATGGTCAAGTTATGGATTATCACTTATGTTAGTATGTAAATTTAATTCATGATATATTGGTGAATTTAAATATGTTACAAGATTATATTATGATCTATCATGGTGATTAGGGATATTTTAGGAGAATTTTTATTGGTATGAGTTATATGTAACTTTTAGGGTTTACATGTGATTTTTCATGAAAAATCAATTGGTAAATATTAAATTATACTTTTTTAGATGAAAGATAAAAGGTAATAAATCAAATTTTATGTTAAAACATTTTTTACTGATGTGATTATTGTGGTTATTTGGATGTATCGTTATTTATAAAATGATATAAGTAGAAACATTGAAGTTGTTATAGAAATTTTGGAGTTAAATAAATTTTTTATACAATTTGTAAATTATATTAACTTATGAAAAAAATTTAGTTTTGGTTAAAACTTAAAGATATTAGGAATACCATGGAATCCTTTCATTTATCATGATGTTGATTTAAATTTTTTTATCATAAAAAACTGGACTAAAAGACACATTATTTGGAGAAAAAAATTGTTTTTTGTGGAAATCTATTAAAGGATGAGATTATACATATAAAGTATGTATATTTCCTTATTTTTTTCATCTAAATGGTGAAGAAATTCTAAAAATCTTGTAAAAAGGTTCTTGAAACAAAAAAAATTATTCATATAACCTTTATTTTTGGTGAATTCATGGTATTTTCGCCCAGAAGAGAGCTATGATTTTGTAGTTATTAACATTCCCTTATCCTAGTTGTCTATCAATATTTATCAGTATTTTGGAGTTATTTTTCTCTTCCATGTCTCTATTTTTTCATATCACTAATTTCTTCTAATCTAGAAACCAAGATAAGTGTTATTAATGATATATTTCATATTTTTATTTTCCCTCCTTACATGAGAAAGTTCTATTAATCCTTTTTATGTTGTGTATTTTCAGGAAAAATAATTTTCAAATATCACACCCATGATTACCAATAACAAGTTCAAAATGTAAGGATGAAATTTACTAAATGGGGGACAATGTAACACCCTATGATTTTAAATTAAGAATATTATATTCAATAGCCTATATGACATGCAACACCAAACTTAAACAAACGACGATATATTATTAGTTAAATATGATTATAATTACCTAAAAGTTATATTAGAGGTTATTTGTAATATTACGTTACTTATGAAATATATAAAACAATCCTACACAATAGGAAGTTAATTATTAATTATTATAAAATAATCATTTGATTTTTAGAAAGGTTATATTAAACATTAAAGAAATATTAAATTCAAAAAAGAAATTTATTACTTTTTGTGAGAAACTATTACATTGAGTTTCCTTCACTTTTAAAAAAATTATTTCACAAAATTAACAAAATTTTTGAAATAATTATCTCAAAATTATATTTGTTTGAGTTTTTGGGATTTTCCCAAAAATATTGATTTTTAAGTGAATATTGAAAAAATGGTTTTCAAAGGAAACTATATTTTTGTTTCTAGTATGAAAAAAATTAAATTTTTAATTAATATGGTTTCAATATAAAATTATTTCATTTTTATTTTAATTAATCCAATTAATTTATTTTTAATAAATTTTATGTTTTAATTTGGTAAAAAGGTATACTTAGTACGTAAAAATCATTTTAAAAAAATTATATACGCAAGGTATTTGTATCGTCTTAAATCATATTAATTATTATTTGGTGGATTATTTTAATTAAATGTTATTCTTATATATTATGTAAAATCTTTTCACATTAATTAAAATTTTTTCTAATTAGAGGATATGAATAAACTAAGTTTTAGGTATAAAATATTTTTATCTAAAAATTGTTTTTCGTAAGGTTTTTCAATGTTTACTTTTAAAATTAATTTTAAATGATTATCAAAATTGAATATTGAAAAACTTATTCCATATTCGTAATTATTACGTTCAAATTTATTTAGTAGAACCCTTTTATTTTTGTTAATATGAATAGTAACCCTAGTAAAAATTATCACCTTCATAAAGGGTATATTAGGATAATCTTGGTTAAAACTTAGTGATAATGTCCTGATTTTTCATAATTATTCTTAATAGATGAATGAAATTTGTCCCTTATCACTTTAGCCATTAAATTAATTTTTTAATGGATTCTTTTCCATGAAAAGGACCTATATAATATTTAAAGCAATGAAAAATAAAAAATTTCAATTTCTTAGTTTTAGATAAAACTTTTTCGTTCACGTAAAGAAAGAAAATTGTTATGATTGAATTTTAATATCTATTTTTTCAGAATGAAATTATATTCATGATAGAAATTTTTTTCTAATTTTTAGATATTAAATAATTACCTTCAATTCATGCATAATACTAACACAATATTAATTCAATTAATAGAAAACTAAAATAAATGATTTTAAAATTTTCAAATGTAATATATTTTGAGTGAAGTATGGTGTTCCAATATTTTTTAGATATATATAATTCATTAGTGTTGTTTAAAATAATTATAAATTAATTAAAATATTATATTTATGTTGTGTAAATCAAATTGAATTATTAATGTGAAAATTTATGTTAATTATATTTTAACAAAATAAAATTTTATGAAGTTAGTTAAAAATAAATAAATATTGAAATAGGAAAATGGGAAAATATTTGGTAAAAATTTTAATCATGTTCCATTTATGATTCAATTTTCGCCTAATAAGTAAAATTATAACCCCTTAATTAGGAAAAATTCATTACTACATGTAAGGTCAAATTAGGATAACTAAGGGGATAAACATAAAAGATAAGGTCTAAAATATTACTTAAAATAAATAAAAAAATTATATTTTGATGAGATGTAAATCACAAAAAATGATATTTCAATCTATGTACATTTTTAATCAATTTTATTGATATATATGTAGTTATATTTCTAGCTTTTTAATAATTCCAAGTATTTCATCTCCCTCCATTATAAAATGACACCACTTCCCACACTTCATTACAACACTTTGAGAAACCCAGATCATATAATCCCTACTCATTTATCTTATAAAAATCCTTATACAAATAAAATAGGTTCCAATATCCCCCCAAAAAACCAACCATATGTTCTTTAATAGAGGATATAATTGAGTTATTTCAAACAAGATGAGGTTAAAAAACATTAAAGAAAGTCAAACTCGAGGTATGAGACTTTCGCCTCAATTTTATTTTTTGAATCACATGACATATTAATAAAAGTTTTATTTTATTTGGTTTAAATTAATTCAATGGATGAATTTTATGGTTATTATATATATTAATATACATATATGGTTATTTATCCCATGGGGATTATGATTCAGGAGTTTCTTAAGGTATATGTGTTTTATGTTGAAATATCATTATATATTCGGATTATTTATGATTATATTTATAATGATGAATGTTCATTACATAACACTAAATAATTTCAGGAATTATCTTCCCCTATATTTATTTTTTTAGAGTACATTCTTTCATTTAATTTCTCTCTCTTGATGTACTTAAGAGACCGAAAGAATACTTGTAAGAAAAATTGACTTTATTGCTCTCTTTGTTCAAAATATTTTTTCTTCCATTTGAAATTTTTCACTAAAGTAATTTAAATAATATTTTAATATTCTTATATTATTGGTTAATTTTATTTTAACCATGATTTTATGTTTTCAAAATGGATTAAAAGGAGTCATATGGTCGCTTTCAGAAAGAGATACTTATTTCTTTCTTACTAAAAATGTAGAAGGAATATTTATTTTAATTTAAAAAGCATGAATATAATTTCCAAGTATCATGGATGATAAAAAAATTTAATATTTATTTTCAATTTTCCAACTTTATTTTCAAAGAAAATGTTTTACATAATATTTATATATTTCTTTTGACTTTTATAGAAATGATTTCAATGAAAAAATAGTATTTTCCTCAAGAAATGTTCTCTGTGACATTTCATAACATTTATTAATCTAATATTAAATCCTTTAATGTTTAATAATATTTATTAGGGATATGATCCTATGATATCATACTTATTATTTATCTAGATGGTTTATTATTATGATAACATGATGTTTATTAACCCTATTTTTTTCACAGGATATATCCTGATGAAATATTTATAAAATCCATTTATTTTCCATGGGTTATTTCATGATGAATTTTTTATGAAACCAATTTTTCATTTCACAAGTTATGATTAAAAAAAAATTTAATGAAATTTTGGAACACGTATGTATATTTTTATTTATCTAATGGGTGGTCCTATAATTATATTTCCCTCCAATGCATTGGGTCAAAATGGATAACTCGTGAGGTAAATATGATATGTATGAAACTGATTTCATTTTACCAATTTCATTCTTGGAACTAGTTATCATATCCACATGTTTATGTATGGACCTGGATTTCATGTTTATAAATATTTTCATGGACCTATTTTTCAGGTTTATAAGTTTATGTATAGATCTGGATTTCAGGTCATTAAGTTTATCTGTATACCTAGATTTTTTTACCATAAGATTATACACCAAATTGGTTTTCAATTTCATATGTTTATTCATGGACTTGGATTTTATGTCCATAAGATTATGCAGGGGATTTTTTTTCTTTTCCCTATGATTATGTGAGGGTTTTATTTCATGTTATTAACTTAATGAGTGATCATGTTTCTATTTATAGACATTAACAATGATAAAATTTCATGGTTTCCCAAATTCATATAACTATTATAGGTTCTATTGGATCAGGTTAATTGATTACATTTATGATTAATCTATTATTAATTTCTAATAATTATTATATGTCACTTGATTATGAACTATGTTATGAAGGGTATGGGTTTTAAAGGTTAAGCTCATGTTATCATACCCTTCATCTCTTGTTATGCCTTTTTGATCATTGACATCACACTTTTGTATACTTACAGTGTATATGAGTGCACCCTTTCATATGTTTCATTTTACCAAGTTATGAAGAAGTTTATTAATTAGGATATGTCTAAGAGGTGTACTATATGGGAAGATCATTATGGGATATATTGAAGATATTTTAGGAAATAATAATATTTTATATCTACTCTCAAAATACATTAAACCTTTATTACAATTGGGTGTGTATTTGTGAATTTTATTGACTATTCATCAAAAATACTATGATATTTATGTATGATGATATGGGGTCTCTATATCATATCTTCATCAAATGGCCTTTAGAAATATGATTGCATCTCTTTAGTAGCATCAAACTCTAGTTCAAGGATGTTCACCTAAAAATCTTGTTAGTCTATTGAATTCTTTTTCTCCACCATTTTATCCATAAAATGAAACACTTTTAGGAATAATGCATCTCAAAGTTTAGTGAATTGTGTTCTCAATTACACATTGATGAGGTGTTATTAGGATGTATGTTATAATTCCCATCCCAAAAGTATCTACTTCTTTGCATAATGGATAATGTACTAATCTAGATTGTTGTATCCTAGAATCATAAACATTCAACAAATATTGTGAGGCTCCATGGTATTATCCTAAAAGGGAGTATACGATAACATCCTTCATATTTCAATCCACACATACCATAGAGAGGATAATCTTATACTGAGACCACCGGGTTAGACTTAGAGCCAAGATAAAAAGGAAAAAATGTACTTAAGAACCAACTCAGTCAAAAGGGTTACATAAAATTTTTAGGTTAGATAGTGTAATGAATGATAGTCTATAGGGGGGTGAATATAGCATATTTAAAAATTTAATCAATGAAATTAATTTTTTAAATTATATATGAAGGGTAATTATTAAATCTAATAAGTATTAGAAAGGGTAAAGAACACAATGATGCTTTTAATAGTATTTTTTCCAAAGTGGGCCTACTCTACTCTTCTACCTCTCTACTCGGTAGAAGATATATGTGTACTAATTTTATTTTTAATCGAGTATAATAACCCAAGTACACAATCCTTCAATAGTAGAGGGATAACCCTGACATACTGAAATTTATATGGGGGGTATTAACCCAATTATAATATAGGCTTTAGACTAATGGATTCACAACCTGAATGGTCCTAACATTAGAATATAGGAGTCAAAACTAGAATATGGAGAAGAAGAATATTGGTTTTGGATGAAAAACAATAATAAAAAATATAGTTCATGTGTGAGGTAGGATGAAGTGTTATAAAAAATAAACCATATGAAGTATATTGAATAAGAAATAACATATACTACTTCTTGAAAATTAGATTTACTCATCTCTTCAATGGAGTAGAATTCAAATTATACATAATTCGACACTTGATATATTATCAAGATAATTAAATAGAGTATCTCATAATACTTAATAAATTGAAAATCATATTCAATGATCAAATATGTTTCTCATAGAAAAAAATAGAGTCAAAGATTCTATCTATTGTATTGAATTAATTTCAATCTCTATCTGAATCCCTTTAAATAGAGAATTGTAAAGAGAAACAAACACCTTCTATGCCCAAAACAATCCATACTAATCTTAGAGAGAGAGAAATTATATCCATAAAAATTATAACTATAATTTTTTGAATTCAAAACATAAATACCAATTTAATCAAATTTTAATAACCCATTAAATCATTCATATATATTCCAGAATAATAATTCAAATGTAATTTAGATTAAATTGTTAAAATAAGTCATATAATTCCATGAATAGTAAAATCAGCCTAATTGATCATAAAAACAACGATATAAAACATGTATAAACCTAAAAAACAAAATTTCATGCATTCAATAAATTAAAACATTTTAAAAATATTTAAAAATATTAATAAATATTTTATAAAAAATTAAAAAATTGAATATAAAAATATGTTACATAAATTTGATAACATTTTATGGACAATGAATTATTATTTAGAACATACAATACAATAGATTAAAGTATATTAAAATTACATTGTATAGAACTAATATATTATATATTAATTTTTTAAATTAATAAACCACAAAAGATAACTTTAATAAACATGAAGTTAATCAAAATGATAAAAATGATGAAAAAAATCATGGAAATAATTTCAAAATAAAAAATTAACTAGTCGTAGCATAAATTTTATAGCCATAGGTATCATAATTTTAAATATATAGTAGGATAAAATAATTTTCTAATGTTTTCATAAAAACTTTATACCTAGTTAAATAAATAATATACTACCGTTGTGATGATATCATTTCAGATCTATCATCGCCGGCAGAGTGGAGATACCACTGCAGATCTACCAATATAGGCAGATCATCTACCATTGGTTAAAATAAATTATCAACCTTTAAGAAAGAATATAGTCTACCTTTTATATTCCAAATAACAACCCATTTATATTAACAACCAATCAACCATTGAGGCTTTAAAATAATCTACTATTGATAATATAAATGATCTACCATAGAGAACACAAATGATTTATAGTTCATGTTCAAAAATGATCCACTATTGAGGCTTTAAAATGACATACTATTTAGAACACAAATGACATATTATTGAGAACACAAAGAATCTACCATTTTATGGCTATAATATCTT
The DNA here is from genome assembly GCA_963277665.1 of Viscum album. Classification (NCBI taxonomy): domain Eukaryota; kingdom Viridiplantae; phylum Streptophyta; class Magnoliopsida; order Santalales; family Viscaceae; genus Viscum; species Viscum album. The sequence continues at coordinate 181,712,364 of OY728133.1, read as the reverse complement.
ATACTATTTAAATATAATTGATCTAATATCACATGTTTTACATCGTCTACCATTGTAATAGGATTTATCTACCATTGATGAAAAGAATATATCATTTCATTAAAAACGTATATTGTTGCAATAAAAACATACATAGTTGCATTAAAAACATATAATTTTAATTAAAAACGTCTAATATTTATAATTCTAAGAGAAATGAGGAATAAAGATCACCTGGGGTTGTTGTTGGAGGTTCTTCCATAGAGTTAACATGATGGAGGTAAAAGTGATGAATAGAAATTCATCAATTCTTAAAGAATCCTGACACACAAACTCTGGTGCTCTTTTAAACAAACTAAAAGACATAATTAGATATTGTTCCTGAATAATGAAATTAACTGAATTTTAGGACATTTCCAAAAATAAAAAATATCTTCAATCGAATAAGTATATTAAGAGATAAGAATTAAATATAGTGAAATATAATATTTGGAAACTGTAGAAATAATTTTTTTAATTCCAAAATTTATTGGGAAACTTAAATTAAAATTTTAGATATTTGTGTAGTTTAATTAAATATACAAAATTTTCTTATATTTTTAGAAAAAATATGAGTGATTCTGATGTAAATCTAAAGATATATGAAATAAATATAAAAAATATTTTAAATTCCATAAATTCATGAATTGAAAAACTGTTTTATAAAATTAAAATATTTTTTCACCACTTAGAAATAAAATTCAGACATCCATTTATTCTAATTAAATGTAAAACAATGTCATATATTTCAAAAATTACTAGTTTTACAATAATATGATCATTATATCTCTTCTTATAATTGAAAACGTACGAAAACTAAAACGTAGTTTAAACTAAATATAATTCTTTAAACAAAAAGAATGCATCATGTTTGGTCGAAAATGATAACATGCTAGATATAGAATTTGACTTCATCGTAATTTAATAAAATAAATATATACATATTATCTTCCAGATGAAATTAGAGTTATAAAAATATTATCACTAAAACTAATTTATTAATAAAAATACCAAGAGAAATTAAAAACTATTTTTAACCAAAAATAATTACAGGGTTTTGGATTGTCCAAAAACATAAACTAACATACAACAAAAAATAAAAATACATGAATTAAAATACAAAAACAAATTCCTCATTTTTCTTTGATTAAAAATCTATATATTTAGTACCAATTTTCTCCCCATTTTATAAATAAAAAAAATAAAAAATAAGAACTTCTTCCATACATATTAAAATTCAAAATAATTAAGCTTCCAACATCTCATGCTATTGTTTAATTCATTTAAAAATAAGTAGAGTCTAAATTCTTATTAATGATATTTGTTGGCTGATTTTTGCTAGGGATAATTTATTAAATAATATTTTCCTTATTCACATGATCTCTTATAAAATGAAATCTAAGATCAATATGATTTGTTCTAGAATTCTATAACAGATTTTTAAAAATATAAATTGAAAATTTATTATCATAATAAAAAATAAATTTATCCAGATAAATACTAAAATCACATACATTTTTAAAAACACTTATTACTTGAGTAGAAATAATGGTAGTATAGATATACACATCTTCTACACTAGTTAGTCTAACCAATAGTTTCTTCTTAGATGACCATGAAATTAATCTTTCTTCAAATAAAATGGCACATACCTTATGTTCTTTTTAAATAAATTTTATAGGCTTCAATATCAGGTCTAGGATAATATTTTAATTCAATATACTTATATTTTAGATAAAATAACCCATAGTAAATAGTTACTTTAATATATTTTAATTATTATTTATTATATCTCTAATATGAAATTGTTTAGTATTAGTTTAAAATATAGCACATAGATAAACACTAAACATGATATCAGGTCTAGATACAGTTAAAAGAAAATTCTACATATCATACCTATATAAAAATTAATATCAAAAGATTTACCAGATGAATCAATATCTAATTTACAACAAGTACCAAATGGGTTTTCATCGATTTAGATTAATGGGTACCAAACCATTTAAAAAACTCATTATTATATGTAGATTGATTATGAAATATAATATATTTAATTTTAGAAAATTGAATTCCAAGAAAGAAATTTATTTCTCCCATTAAAATATTGTCAAAATTAAATGAAGTTAATTTGGAAAAAATAATTACAATGGAATTTACTAGAATAATAAAAAACTATATCATCATAATATATTTTTCAAATTAAAATGTAATTAGAAATTATTTTAATGAAAAGGGTAGGATCAACATTACCTATCTTAAAACCATTATTTAATTAAAAAATAAATAATTTCATACTCACCATGAGGTTCTTTTTTGAGACCATGAAAATGTTTAGATACATTAAAAACATGGTTGGTTAATTATTCATTTTCAAAACTTGGGGGTTGAGAAACACAAACTTCTTTATTTTTAAAACAATTTAAGAAAGAAACTTATACATAAATATTATATAAGTTAAATCCTTGAGAAAAAGCATTATAAGAAGATATTCTAATAGTCTTTAACGAATAAAAAAGTTCAAATGAATATTCAACATCTATACATTCTTCTTGAGTGTCCATGAACAACAAGTTTGGATCTGTTTTTGAAAATCTAACCATATTCATCCAACTTTTTTCAAAAGATCCATTTAGTTATGGATACCTTCTTATCCTTAAGAAATTATAATAAAAACCAAAAATTATATATAAAAATCTAATTAATCCTATATTCCAGAGAAATAATCAAGTTATCATGTTGTAAAGAATCATTAATATTATTAAGAACAAAATCCGAAATAAAATATGAATTTGCACAAAAAATTCAAACATAATTTCATGTATTAAGTTTAGAATCAAAATTACCATTAAAATATTTAATGGGATAATATTTTTTAATATTCCATGATATTGGATCAGGTTAGGAAGGATAACTCTCTCCCTTAATTGATTTATCCTTACCCTGAGGTTTTTCATCAACAAAATTAAAATATACAAAGTCATCATCAAAAACAGTAGAAGAATAATTTTATTTAACATTATTTTCATCGAACATAGCTGGTAAAGATTCTTCAACAACTATATTATTTTATTATAACATCAATAATATTTATTGTTTTTATAATAACCAATAAAAATACCATCATTTATTTTTTTATCAAATATATCTAAATTTTCTTCAGAATTTTACATAAAAATATTACAACAAAAAATTCTAAAATAACGAAATTTAGGATTTTTATTTTTAAATAAGTCATAATTATTTTTATTTAACAAATGTATAAAAAGATTTTTTTTAAATATAAAAAGAAATAAAAACGTAATCATCCCAAAAAAAATTATGAAAATTATATTCACCTAACATAGTTCGATCGATTTATATATAACTTTTATTTTTCTATTTTATAACAATATTTTGTTGTAGTGCTATAGCAGAGGAAAAATTATGAGAATAAAAATTATTTTAACACAAATTTTAAAATTCTAGATTATTAAATTCAAATCCTTTATCAATAAAAATAGAAAAATAAAATATCATTGTTCATTTTGAGCTAAATTATAAAATGTAGTAAATTTAGATAAAGTACCATTTTTAATAAGCAAGAAAGTATTCCCAGGTAAATATACTATAGTAATCCACAATAAAAAAGTATATTTATTTCTACAACTGTTTTAAATTTGATCATGATTAAATAGATCATGATATACTAACTATAAATGTTTTTTAGTACTTATCTAATTGATATGTCTAAATGAAATTTTTCATTGTTTCCCTTTCATGCATGTGTCACAAAAATAAATATGTTCTTTATTTAAGGAAGGTAATTTTAACACGTACCCATTTTTAGAAAGGTTATGTAACATTATGAATCTAAAATAGTATAATTAGCATTTCCAAATGATTATATCACTCGTTTTAGAAATCAAACACTTAACATGTTGAACTGTTAGTTCATAAAAATAAATTTTATAAATATTTTCCATATAATTATCATAAAATAATAAGGAATTATTCCTAAATAAAAAAATCATATCAATATGAAATTAAACATCCATTCCAAATCAAATAATTGTGATATAATAATTAAACTATATTTCAATTCATTAAAAATTAAAACATTTGAAATAAAATTAGAATTAGAAATAACAACTTTACCAAATCCATTTAAATTGTCTTTAGAGTTATCTCTAAATGTAATAGTTCTTCTATCACATGTGTTTTATGTGGTATACATTGATGGGTCTCCAATTATAATCCCAGATGATCAACATTCTATGTACCATATTTTATTCTTGAAACTTCTAAGGAATGTTTCCTACAAAAAATCAATTACTTGACAATTTTGGTACCCAAGATACTTTCGTCACAACAGGATTAGTAAACAAATTAGGTGTCTGCACAAAAACTTAAAAAGTATTTTATGGTATAATAGGTAATGTTTTAAAAAAAACTTTATTTTTTCTAAATCCCAAATATTTTTTAAATATAAGAGAACAATAATTTTTATAGTGACTTTCATGCCACAGTTAAAACAAGTAACAGAGGTAGTACAACCATTTTTACATTAAAAAATTTAATTTTATAAATTTGAGGTAATCTACATTCATATCTAATACAATCTTCATTTCTATTTAGTTTATTCAAAAATATCATCTCATAACAATTTTCATGACCCTGATTAAAAGAAAATAAACTTTAGTTTAAGTCTCTCAACTTTATTTATTGATTTTTCATTCCAATATTGTGTATATTTCAAATTTTCATATAATTATAGAATGAGAAGATGATGCTATATTCCTTAATTTTTCATTCTCATGTAAAACTAATTTATTTTCCAAAATAAATTTTGTTATTATTTTTTTATCCAAATTATAAAAATATTTATCTTTGAAAACATATTTTATTAATATTTTAATTTCTCCATTTAATTTATGATAATATATATTTTTATAATCATAATCAGAATAAGAACATCGAGAATGAAAACCTGATTCCCTAACCTTATACCCTAATTCTATGATGAAATGTCTTACAGAATCATTTTTTTTTCATATTTTGGAATTGAATAAAATTATTTGGTATAACAACAAATTTTTTTTAATTACTTTTTATCCTTATTTTTTTATTTTTCATTATTGTTAAATTTTTTACATTCATGGTTGATATTAAATTTCTTCTAATACTCAGAACAAGTTACATATGAAATATTATAATTAAAAATCAATTTATTTTTTCCCTTTCATTTTTCCTTTTGAGGGATTTTTCTTAATCAGTTCATGAACTCTTTCTTTTGCATTCTTTTTTAAAATTCCATAACAATCAATGAAATATCATCTTTTTAACTATCATGTTGACCTGAATTATGAGTCAGTAGAAACAATGTTTCTAGATTTAAAATCTACACCTTTTATTTTTATTTTCAACTCTTCTACAAGGTTATTCAATTCCAACTCATATTATAGTAGTGATCCAATAAATTCATCAAAGGTGTACTCTTTGAGGTTATTTCTTTCATCATTGAAAACCATATTTATATATAATTTCATTGATAGAGATATTAGGATTATTTCAATGAGTACTGGGTTTTCGAGATCTTATACAAGGGAATTAATTCTACTCACAATGATTGTGAATTTGTGGAACATTTTATTTACTATTTCATCTTCACCCATATTTACATCTTAGTACTCAGCTTGAAGCATTCTAATTTTTGAAATTAATTTTTCAAAGACAAGGTAGGTGACTTTTAGAATCACCAAAATCTATTGATTTTTCTTATAAGGGAAACCATGAATAATAAAACTTATATTAATAGAATAATATAAAATGTTAATGACATTTAATTTGATTCATATATTGTAGTTTCATTTCCAGTAACTATATCTGGGTCTAGTTCTGGAAGAGTGTACTATTTTTCTCTGATGGATCATTTTTCTGTACTTAATTTCTTGAGGTATGCCTCCATTCTGGATCTCTAGTAGCCATAATCAATTCCATCAATGTGAGTTTTAATCTATGGAATGAAGGCATCATTTTTATTTGTTCCTTCCTTCTTAAAGATCATGTCCTTAGACTGTGAGGAAAAGGAATAGGTTAGCACAATTAAGTACAAATAAGAGACTCTATATAAGTATTGGTTATTTCCAAAGGAAAAACCTATAATAGAAATTGTTTGGTACCATGAAAAGATAATAAATGAGTTACATTATCCTCAAGAATATTACACTTTCATACCAATTTATAGGCTGGATAGGATAATGTCAGATGGTGTAGTGGGGGGTGAATAGACCAGATTGAAAAATTAAATCAAATAAAGTTATTATTAAAATTACATATTATGTATAACTATTACAGAAAACTAGTAGAGAAATTATTAAATAACACAATGATATTTTTATAATAGTTTTCTCTAAAACAGGCCTAATCTACTCATATCACACTAGACTCAGTAAAAGATATGTGTGCCTAATCTGATTCTCAAGGGGGTTCATAACATGATTACAAGATCTAATTGTAGTTTATGGATAACTATAACACACTTAATATTTATTGGGGATTCATATCCAAATTAAAAAAATGAATTTTTAATATATAAATCACAACATTAATGGTGCTAACTTTAGAATCTTGGAGTCATAAGTCAAATATATAGAAGAAGAATGATAATATTATATGTAAAATTATAAATTAAAAGTAGAGAGTTAATGTGATATAGAAAGATGTGTTGAAAAAATAATATATTAGATGAACTATATTGAATATGAAAGCACTTGTACTAGTTCTTGAGAATTGGATCGGCTTATCTCACCAAAGAAATAGAACTTGTAGCAGATGTAATTCGGCACTTGATAGATTATCTATACGATGAAACAAAGTATCACACATGACTATAAATTATACACCATGTTAAACGTTCATAGATTTTTCTCATGAAAATATAGTGAGCCAATGGTGTTATCTAGGGCATCTGATTACATTCATGGATGCTCTAAATCCCTTTAAATAATGAATTTTAAGGAGTGACAAACACTTTCCATGGTTAAAAAAATACAAAATTATTCAAGAGTGTGAAAATAAATCTCTATAAAAATTATAAAAATATTCATTAGAATTTAAAACATAAATTCCATATCAAACCAATTTTAATAACATATTTAATAATTTAAATTTGTTTCATAACAATAGGTTAAACTTAATTTCAAATAAATAGTTAAACTACGTAAAATAATCCCTTCAATACTAAAATCAGATTGATTGTTAATAAAAAATTGAATTCAATATATATAAAAAAAGACATATTTTTCCTTCACTTAATACATTAGAATATTTTAAAAATAAGTAATAAAATTTACATATATTTTATATACATTTAAGATAATTAATATAAAAAATATGTTTCATATATATTGTATCTTTCATGGGACAATGATGTTTTATTTAAAACATAAATTATTACATGCTAAAATATAAAAAAAATAATTCTCATAAAATTAATATAATATATATAAATTTTAGAAAATAATAAAACAATTAATATAACTATATTAAATGTGTTGTTAATCAATATATCAATAAAGATGAAAAATAAAGCATGGAAAATTTTGAGAACAATAAAATTAACTTGTGGTAGCATACAATTTTTAATTGGTGGTAGCATAATTTTCAAGTAATAGTATGATAAAATAATAACCGATGATAGTTTAAAAAAAATACCTGGTTTTATCAAGTATTTTCTACAATTATGATGCTCATATTAAAGATATACTCTCACAGGTAGAGTGGATAAAATATTTTATATATACCATCATAGAGAGAGAATCTATCATTGGTTAAAAGAAATGATCTATTATTGAGATAAATGATGATATACAATTACATTCAAAATGTTCTAACATTTATAATAAAAAATGATCTACCGTTGAGGCTTTCAAATTATCTACCATTGATAAAACAAATGATCTATTATTGAGAACACAAATGATCTATCGTTGGTGTTAAAAAATGATCCACCATTAAGGAATTAAAATAATCCACCATTGAGAACAAAAATGATCTACCGTTGATATTATAAATGACCTACTATTAGAGAAAAGGAATACTACATATCGTTGGAGTAGATCTAATCTACTATTGAAGTGTGTACATCATCTACCATTACAGCAGGATCCATATACTATTTTTAAAAAACATATACCGTTGTACAAAAAACATCTACTGTTTCATGAAAAACATATACTATTTATAAATCAAGGAAAAATGTGGAATCATGAGTTCCTATATTTAAATCTGGATGTGCTTCTATAGAGGAAACAAGCCAAAGGTAAGTGATTATGAATAGTAAATCATCATTTTATGTATAATCTTAACCCACAAATAGTTGTGATTTTTTTCACTATCAAAATGATAGAATTAGATGTTGGTTCTGAATATTTAAACTAATAGAATGTTAATATATTTCCCATAAATAAAAATTTTATTCAATCTAACACATGTATTAAGAGATATGATTGAAAAACTATGAAATACAAGATTTGAAAACTGCATAAATAATAATACTATTTGGCTTATTTTTGAGGTACCTAAATTATATTATTATATTTTATTTTAGTTTAATTAAATGTAGTAATTTATTAATAAAATAAAAAAAATCTGAGTGATTCTAGAGTAAATAGAAATAGATATTAAAAAAATAAAAAAATATTTTAAATTATACAAATTCTAAATTTCAATAATTATTATATAAATATCAGATATTTTTTAACCACTTAAAAAATATTAGATATCCATTTATTCTAATTAAATGTAAAAAATTGTTTTTTATTTCAATTAAAAATGTATCATAAGAATATGAGAAGTACACTTCACATTATAATTGCATAACTAAAGATAAATATAAAGAAACATTAAATGAAAAAAATCATCAAAAAACATACATCATGTTCGGACAAGAATTATCTCATTTTAGAGATATAATAAAACTTAATTATTGTTTAATAAAATGAAGATATACATCATATATTTCATATGAAATAGGAATTATAAATTTTGAAACATTATAACTCATGTTATAATAAAAATACTCAAAGAAATCAAAAACCGGTTTTTATAAAAAATAATAAGAGGGGTTTGGATTATTCAAGAACATAATCTAACAAGTCATCAAAAAAATTATATACATGAACATAAATAAACATGACTATTCAAATTTAAATTCTAGGACTAAATAAAAACTCAGTTTTACTGTATTTTGATAGTTAATGTATCAGAGGAAAAGCGTTTTTAGTGTGCTATATTGCTTGGATTGTTGCTACTATGAATGAAGAGTGAAAAGAATACACGAGTAATAAATATCAATTCAAAAAAAATTAAAGGATGTCATTAAAAATTACCCTCTACTATAAAATAAATTTTTATTATGGTTCTGACAACTGAGAGAGGTACCTCTTTGGTGTCTTTCCTAGAAATAACTCTACCCTTTTCAATGGTTGGGGCCTCAACCATAAAAGTCAATTGATCATGTAGAATCATGATAGGATTACTATATCCATATATGATTTAATCAGTTGGGGATATTGAAAATCCACCAAAGTGATATCCAAGTTATATTGTGAGGTAGAAGAATCTAGATGGAAAAACCCTCTAAATTTCTTTTATGGTTCCCCTTATGTGGCCCAAGAGGGTCCACCATTTCTAATCCCCAAATAGGTGATACCACCAAATTGTTGGAAGTTTTTAACATAATATCTTATTATCAGAGTATTCGGGATATATTCTCTAAGGATAGATTAGTGTGAGTGGGGATTTAAATCAATACATTATAAATGTAATTATTCAAATCAATAATAGATTAAAAAATTATTACACCATTCTAGTTCCTTATTAATATTTTTGAACTCATCCAATGAGGTAGGGATACAAATGTTTGAAAAAATATCTTCTATCGTAATTGTAGAATAAGATATTGTTATTATCCCCATTAAAATGTGGATGTAAATAGATTTTAAATAACACCATAGATTCATTTAGTAGTTATAGCAAAACCTTGTCCTCCTCTACCAAGAGGGGAAGTGGCTTTTAGTTTCAAGTGGAGGATCAAGTTCAGCCTCTGGAGAGTTTCACTCATCATTTTTCCATTGATACCCCTTCCATATGTATAATAATATCATTCCATAGAAAATCATATTTCCCTAGTTACATTGATCTTACTAGTATTTCTAAAAACAAAAATTTAAATAAAATATTAGATTTAAAAAAATAGGGATAAATGCAACATTAACCTTACATCTTTTTGAGAAGGTGGATTACCAATGATCTCAAAAAAACTCATTTTATAGATGTCCTAATATGATAATTTTTTGAAATGAATTATCATTGTTTTAATAGAGAATATTGATTTGGGTTTAGAGGTTATCACTTATATAATCTCCACTAATCCCAAATATTTTTCCCCATCATCATCCCCACCAACTAAATGAACGCTTAAAGAATTAACTATAGCTGTAGAGGTATATATTGAAGATGGGAATATAAATAAAAACTCTTAAAACTCATATAAAGGTCAAATTAATATATAATTTCATAGAAGAGTCAATGATATAATGTCACATTCAAGTGGACACATTCTATTTATCTCTTACTAGGGAGATTTTTTATTAATATGATCATCTTCACTACTTAGATATTTTCCTAATAATTATAATAATCATTATAAGTGAGACTATTTTTAAATGAATATGTGGATACATTTAAAACATTTACACAGTCCCTTGATTCAACAGGTTTTACTTTATAAGAAATATTCTGGTGGTGCTGACATTGTCAAACCCTATTTTAACAAACTATTTTAAATGTTGTGCATCTCAAAAAAACCTAATAGATGATGTTTCCTTCCATGAAACTCAGTCTCCCTAGTATTTTTTTTACTCTTAATTATCAATTACAAACGTGGCACAACTGGTCAACTCCCAAAAGGTGTAAACATCTAAGCGACTCACCTGTGATGACTCACATCATCATAGTTTGAAGAAAATTAGGAGAGATTTGACATTTTTGTTCCCAAATGAATTTCATGGTAAAAAAGGCAATGTTTCCCACACTATAATATTTTCTATTTTTTTGACCAATCTATTGGTCTCAAAATTGGGTTTGTAACATTAGATAATAGTTTGGTGGAAATATGAGCCATTCAAATTTCAAGAAATATTTAATATTTAATTAACTAAATTTCAATTCATTTGTGCATGTTTTTTGTGATATATTTTAAATATAAAATCATATTGATATTCCTTATCAATGGTTGGGTATAAAATAGGGGGTTTCCTCAACATGATATTAACCTGTCATGGGCACTAATGTCGTGATCGACAACCTTTTCCCTTTATTTTTATGTTATTTTTCCTTTTTATTATTTTTTTCTCCATTCTCCTTTTGGATGATCACAGAATTCCCCATAGGGAACCTATTTCACATTGTCAAGATAGGAAGGGGATACATGTTGTCTTTATTTTTGAGACATGACATGTAGCGTGACTCGGGGTTTAGACTAGGGAATTGCTAGCCAGCCAGTGTCAGGGAAAATGGTGGTGTACGGTATACAAACAAAGCTCATATGAGGTACATGGACAGCACCCATGTACTATAGTTGGAGAGACACTGTGTGGGAGGTAAATATATAGGTAAACCATTTTATATCGTGTTTGGGGTATACGCCATGTACTATCTAGACATTCCATGTACATAGAATAATTACACACTTAGTGGGTTATGGAACATGGTTAGAGAGGACCTTTGGTGGTACACGTCATTTATTGAAAGTTCACAGTGTTTACTTTTCCCTCCATGTTGTGTTTTTCATTTTCTTCTTCCAAGATTTAGAATAATACTTTTGATTAGTATTTTTTGAACTTTTTCCATGTAGATCTAAATGATGTCGTCCTTTTTGTGTTTAAAGGTTGTCTGGATGGTGTTTTGGTTCGGGATACTATTTGTAGGAGGATTTTTTAGGGTTTGGATTCAGAATCCCCCAGAAGACTGGGTTGTATGATGTGGTACCAGTTTCCAAGTCCTAATATTTTTAGATTTCATTGATTTTGGATTCCATTATTTTTTGTTTTATGTCCCTTCATATGAAACCTATAAAGTGGGATTGATTAGTATAAATGGGGAGATCATGGATTTTCCCTAGATATCAGGACTGGTTTTTCAATGTTAAAGTAGATGTGGTTTAGATCCTATGTTTTACGATAAAATATATTTGATCCATTAGTATATGTTAATGTACTTGGGTGGATGTTAGGTTCAGGTTCTATTTTGATGGTGAGTTGGATACGAGGGGCCTATCTTAACACCCATATTCGTGAGATAGTATCCGAGTATGAGAATTTTTCAAGGTGACTGGAAGATTTTTTCATGAAATGGGCCTTCATCAAAGGCATTTCTTATACTAAGGATATATATTGGGTTTTCTTCATTTGAGGTTGTCATGAGGGGCCCATCTGAACTCCCTTATGCATGATATAGTACCTAAGTATGACTATTTTCTAGGGTGGTTGTATATATTTTTCATGCAATGGTCCTTTTTCAATGATTTTTCTTATATCAAGGATAAATATAGTTTTTCTTATATTTGTGGTGGTCTTGAGGTCTATTGAGAATTATCCGATTTTAATTATCAATATTTTTTACTCAATTATAGGTACATTGCTGATGAAAGACACGTTGGAGGCCACTAAGGGCCACAAGAGGTATTTTCTCATATTTCGAGTGTTCAGAGTTTTTTGGATGAGATAGAGTAACACATAATGGGGTGTCCAAAATTTTTTGTGACCTTTATTCTATTTTAGTACCATCTTATGAGCATGAATCGAGAGCTTGGGTGTAGTAAGGGAGCCCCTAGTTGGATGTCTCTTTACTCTATGATCCCAAGGGCTGTGAGATCTCTTTATTTTTTAAATTATAAGTTGATTTTCACTGGTAAATAATCATTCTAGATGTTCGGTTTAAGAATTGGAATGAACCATGTCTCATATGGACATTTGTTGAGAGTTAATCAGTGTTACTAGATCACCTTTATGGATACTGGGTACATGGGTTAGTTCGACCCATGTTTTAGTTTCCTTTGGAAAATATTTCAGAGAGAGTCTCTTCTCATAACATGGTTTGAGGAGAAGACCCTTGGGATGTCTTGGACTAGTAATTGGACTTGAGTTTTCATCTAGTTATCTCCTCTATTGTATGGTTTTGGTCATATATGCTTATGGAGAAAATGGATGATATGGATGAGTGAACCCCTCTAGTTAAGAGATACACACTAGATAATGTTTACTTTTTATAGATGTTGATTACTATTTACTACTTTTATGGGAACCCCATGATAGAGTATTTACTGGGACTATGAATAAAGGGACCCCTAGGGTGGTATACAATACGGGACATCAATTAGGTATAATTTGTTATGTAGAAATTTCAACACATGATGGGTCCTCTGCGGTATGATGTAGAGTCATGTTTCTAGTTTAGATCACACTATAGGAGTATTAGAGCTTGTAGTACAATGATGTCTTATGGATATCTATGTTTAGGTCTTAGGGTCAATAATTTATGCCATTTCATTTAGACATGTTGTATATCCCATAAATATATTGAGGATGCACTTGATGTCATGTGGTGGGGTGATCGACGTTTTTTAAATCATCTAGCGTGGTAAATAGTAAGGGTATATTTAACTCAGGTGATAGAATAGAACCCAAAGTTGGTTATTTTATTTGTATATTCCAATCTATATTTTTTTTATATTTATTTTACATTCTTCCAGCTATTTTTTTTGGTAGTATAGGAATATCACATGTGCATGAACTAGTATATGACATCAGATTATTGTTTCATCATTAGGGGTTGCCTACTGAGATTTATTTATCACCCTTGTACATGAAACTCATTTTGTGTGTGGACCTTCTGTCTAATTTTAGATGTATTAATTATTTTGAAGTGGATCAGGTGGATTCCTAATGTTTCTTATCAAGAGGGTCCAATCATTTAGAGTCTTGGGATCCGGCTAGTTTTGCTCAAGAGTCCCCAAGATAGGGTATGTGGCTTGTATTTGAGTTTACAGTAGATCCAGATGCATTTTTTTAGTTTTTATATTTTCAATTTGTAGTCATCCCAATGGTCCCCTATCTATTATTTGTTTTTCATGTTTTATTCAGTATGTACATATTCAATATTTCATTTATCATAGCATGTTGCTGTATTAGTTAATTTTTTTACATACTATGATGTTTATCGTTGTGTTTTGTTGGTCATTTATAATTTTAGTTTACTTTGAATTTATGGTATAGTGTATCTACTATATTATTTAGACACTCACCAATAGTCAGTAACCTTTGGTGTAAAAGTATATCCACTTGAGGCCTCATGTCGGTCTAGATCGGGAGATAATTTAGGTCAACCTTGGATGGTTCAAAATAAAATGGTATAAGATCTGTATATTTTCATGATTTTGGGAGTCGATAGATAGGGGTTATAGAAATTATTAGGAACTTGTGATGGATAGTACACTAATGTATCATGATAATCTTTCTTGACAGTAATTCAAAGTTCCCGAATCATGGGATTTCAATTTTTGGTTTCATGTTTTTGTTATATGGTTGTTTTATTTTACCTAGTTTGATTCATGTAGGTTTGTAGATTTATGTTTCATTATATATTTTGGCTCTTAGTTCTTCAGAAAGTGTTTAGTTTTCATGCATTATTCTAGGCATGTAGGTTTCACATGACATATGCCTGCTTTTGTGTCATTTCACTGATGATGGTTGTTTAATTGTTTAAACTTTCAAAAATGTTCTATATTGTGTGCGACATATATTGAGTTGGTGGAATTTAACTCAAATAAACCACATGTATATATTTTCTTCTGATGAATGTTTATGTTAATATTTTTTCAATATGTTTCTCGGTGACAGAGATGAAATCCTATTGAGGGATGCATGGACACCCTTATATATTGGTGTGGGCTCCCGGTTACCAATTACTATCATAATGATGGAATGGATTAATAATATATATTTTGATTAGGATTTATTTTCCCGAAGGTGGTGGTTCCCCCAATGTCCTAAGATAGAGTTTCTTAGGAGCGGATAGTTACTTCAACATATTGTCTACTGAGTATTTCTGTGGGGCATGTCTTCCTTCTATCGCTGATGACTTTGGTGGTAATGTATTATCTTCCATGGAGGGGTATTTATGGTTTGTGATCTCCAAGGTATTGTTATTCATGATGATTTCTAGTTTTTGATATGTTCAATGTTTCTATTTCTCTAGGTCACATGGATGGCTTGAGAGGGTAGGTTTTTTTGGACACCAAACCATGTTATTTTTTGTTGTGATTTTGGTAGAATAGTGAGGGATTGGTTGGATACATTTGTATTTGTGTCAATTCCCATGTGAAGGGTGGTTTTGTGATTGGTCAATACATGAGGTATATTCCCGAATTCTAAAGTGGAGTGTTGATGGTGGTCTTGGTGTTTGGAACATGCTTGGATCTAGAGTATGGACATTGTTTTTATAAAATATTCCCTTCTTCATTTGGACATAGTGATGCGTATCATATGAATATTATACGGTCATAAATAGTGTAATACTACACAATAATTGGATATCTTTCTTCAAGAATAGTAATTTACTTGTAAATGAAAAACATAGTACCTTAAAAAAGTGAGTAGTAATAGTTATCTTCTTCCTTTAACGTAGTGTGATTGAGGGAGATCACTAAAAGAATTGAATGAATGTACCCTACCTTTGGGGGGAAATGGCCAAAGAACCCCCTGAATTTATTCTTGTTGTGATATCATTCATTGAATTATTTAAATTAATTAATGTAAAGCCTATAAACCCCTCATAAATGGATTATAACTGATTAAACAATTCCAGAATATATATATATATATCTCTGTGTATATATATTATTCTTATACATCACAAGAATTATATATATATGAATATATTTCACAAATTGAAAGAATGAAATAATTCATGAAACATTTGAACATATTAAATGTACACTAATATATATAATATTAGACATATATATATATATATTTGTTTCCCATGCTTCATTAATACATGTGTACATGCATCTAATGCATTATAATTTTAGTGCAAATACAAAAATCTCTCAATTCCTCTAAAATCTCATAACCACTATGAAAAACTTCACAACTCTTTGTGAATCTGTCCAAAATCATATGAACATGGGGTTTCATAAAAATATGGTCATTTTGAATAGATATTTTGTGCAACATTTTATAGTTATCTAAGGTACAACATGTGTGACCGTATGGGACTTAGAAACATTGGCAAAAAAACGAAATCATAATTTCATAGATGTTTGCAAAGAGAAGCCTCTAGAAAAATATCAGTACTACTCATGCTACTAATAGTTCTAGTTTGATATCCATAAATCATAATCATATATTTATATGAACATGTCCATCATATGATGTGTCTTAAAAATTATATAGATCATATATAATCTATCTTTCCAGGGCATTAAGTGACCACTAGAGGTGGAACATTTCAATCAAGTTTCAGCCTCTTAGCATTTCTCATTTCTCTAAAAATACAGGCCATGTTGATGAATTCATCATGATTCATTTAGTTAATTAATTGAACAAGACATATGTGTAATAATTAATCACGGTTACAAATTTACTCATTCTAATTCTATCTTGTTCTAGGTTTCATTTCATTTCATAGAAGTGGAAAATCTCATCTTTCTTATTCTCCATCAAATGACACTATCAGAAATATACCAAAACTACCCTTGATTATTTAATTTCATTTGTTGAATTACGTAAGTACGGTATCAATGTATGAAGTTTATAATGATATATATCACTCCAACCTCAAGTAAGAAGTATTTACAATAAGAATACAACCTTATATATTGTGGAACAATTCAAGAAATAATTCTCTACACATTACCTCATGAATCTATTCTAATTATCTTGTATTACAATGTTTACAAAAAAATACATAATTCTATTAATGTTAACCTTATAAAATAATAAAAAGGTATAATACTCTACAATTATCATCAATTAGGGATAACTCAAAGGCGTACTTTGAGGGTATATTATCATTCAAATATTCATATAAAATAAAGTTACATCACAGATGAATTAATGAAAAATGGGTATTTCCTATATTATTATAACATGATATGTTCATTACCATTAAAAATAATATGTAATAACATTACCACCATACAGTTTCTGTAGTAATTGAATTTATAAAAATTACATCCATATGTAATTCCAATCACATCCATAGGTAACCATGATAAAATAATTCGAATAACATCTTACTGAGTAATATTTATGATGTAATCAAGTTTGAATAACGGTGAGACTTAGGGAATGTATTTCTTATGTTAAATTTTTTATCATATTTTCCAACTATCTAACATCATAACATAAAATGTTCTAATGGTATTTATTTATTTTCTAATTATAACTATTTCTATGTACATCATCATTATCCCTTGAACCCTTTACATAAAACATTTTCCCACGAAATATTTTATAAATAATGTATCTCATTAGATTACCAATTTATCATCTCTTACTAAAATATATTATATTAAAGTGACATCACATTAATATGGTATCAAAATTAAACCCTTTAAATTTCTCGTTACCATCATATCTTATAACTCTTTTAGGATATATAGAGTAAATATATTTTCATTTTGATAGGTATAATCCCTTAGGAAATTATGTCTTTTACTTTCCAATGACATGTAAATGTAAATATTTAAATTTTTCTTTATCATCACATATCATAAACTCTTTTAAGATATTTGGTAAAAAACAATAATCATAGGATTTTTGGTATCCTTTATCAATTAATTTTGAACTTTTCTATGTCCAAATATACACCCACATGACTCTTATAAACTATATTATTTTTATAATATCTTTCTAAGATATGAAAATCAATTTTCCTACGAAATAACATTTATTTACTTCTAATATCATTATTTAAAATTAAACAATCTTTTCCATATCATATATTGTATTTTCTGTGTTTGTAACATTCCTAAATGAAAATAACAATTTATTAAAATGTGCCACTGACGAGTGGTGTGAACAAAATACAATGTATTTTAAATAAAATCATGATAAAAATGTTGTCCAAGATAAAATAAATTATTAAATATTCTTATTAAAAAAAATTATATAAATTTATAAATTGTAAACCATGTGTATAAATTAATCATATAATGTTGTTCTGAAAATTTCTTTATCAGTATACAACTTCTATTATCGTATAAGAGAAATGATATGAATATGAACAAGATTTACTTAGATTTATTTGAGATCAATATTATCTTGTAAATCCAAATGTAAAAACTATTTTCATAATGAATGTAAACTAAAATATCATATAACTATTCCTTTGTTTTTTAAATCTAATATATTTAAAACAAATTATAAAATATACATATGGTATCATATAACATTCAATAAATTAAAGAATTTATTTATATAACATCCATACCCAGTATGAAAATTCCATTAATATTCCTAAAGTCTATTATGTATTATAAAAAATTCCATAATATTATTCTTCCTTCCTAAAAATGATACATTTTATTTACCATGACTGAATTCTAAAACAAAAATAATTAATATTTTTCAACTAATTGTTCCACTTCAAATTTTAACTTCTTCCCACTAGTTCTATTTATGAATTACAAAAATCCATGCATTATATGCATAGTTTATCAATTCTCAAATCTTTGAGAATTTTAGGGAAAAATTTCTTATATTCATTCAACTTTTGGGAAAATTATTATAATTGTAAATAGTATGAATTAACTTACTAGAAAATATCTTTTCAGTCTCAATAAATAAATTTATAGAAATAAAAAATCATAACAATGCATATTATAATAAATCTTATTTAAAACAATATTTATTTTCATTCAATTTTCAATAGAAAAATAATGAAATATAAATATTATAAAAAATACAACTGATCCTAAAGAATACAAGTCACTAACACAAAAACACCTTTAATTTGTCACATGGATATCAACTTCATGTTTGATCATTCATTTACATTGTCTGATGATGTCCTCTATATTTACAACACTTCTAAAATATACATGTGTTATCACATACCCAAAAATATTCTTTAACATTACAACATGACATGGACACTCCATGTGGAATCTTGCAGCCTTTCAGGTAATATGGTCAATATAATCTCTAATGGAAAACCTTTCCACAATAAAAATATTTTCCATCCTTTTTCTTTCTTGTTTTGATAGGTAGTGTATAAATTTTATGGCCACTTTTCTTACCACTTTTTTCAAAAACATTTACACAACTTATTTTTTACCATAAGCATGGTACATGAGCCTAAAACTTATTTTTTTAATTTTCAAAAATGCTCAATATAAATAGGAGATTAGGTAAAGGATTATAGTTTTCATTAATATTTTAATTCAAAACATTATTGAATCCTTTCTGTTAGTGACTGGGGAATGGAATACGATGTCAATTTCGGATTTATAGGTGAACCCAA
Source organism: Viscum album (assembly GCA_963277665.1). NCBI lineage: Eukaryota > Viridiplantae > Streptophyta > Magnoliopsida > Santalales > Viscaceae > Viscum > Viscum album. The sequence continues at coordinate 181,692,774 of OY728133.1, read as the reverse complement.
CCTTTCCAAGTTATTTATATACTCAATAATATTTATTAAATGAGTTTATATTGTTCATTATAACACTTTATAATGAAAAGGATCTTTAGAAACCTCATACCATTCATGCCTTTCTTGTTTTTTATAGATTTTGTTAGGTTATCTATCATTTGGAAGGCATTGAAAGTTTCATGTTTCTTTTTTAATTTTTACCCCATTATAACCATCAAGGATATAGAGAAATCATATGAATCCTTTTGATATTTATCATTTTTCTAAAAATCCTTTTATTTCATGTATTTAATAGTCAGTTTTCGAGGATGAGGTTGTTCAAACACATAGAACATACATTTTTATAAGTGAACAATTCTCAAATATCTATACCAATCAAGGAAGCTACATTAATTAAGTTTATTTTATTAAATAACGGATCTTAATGTCAATATTGATGATGATTTCATTTATATACAACATAATATTTATTATATGAATATTATGTGCTATATTTTTTCATTATTGAATTTAAAATGATTATGATGCAACTAAATTTTATGATTTAAGAACTCATATCCATTTAGGTATCCAATATGAATATTTCATTAAGTAATGAGTCCCCATTTGTGTTTATCTTACTACCTAGTTATTCAGGTAGGAAATCACCATAATTATAATAGTAGTGATTCTTAGACAGCTGAGTGGATAACCACTTATCCAAATCCACAATATCAATATAATAAACCATATTCCTTTGGGATCCAAACCTTTAGCTATTTCCAAATATTTTAATCCACAAGAAATACCAAGAACAACCTTACTAAGAAAAATCTTGGAGCACATGGTTTAGGCATGAAACTACCCAAAAAATATATCTAGAGTCACCCATTAGTTTGTTTCCCAATGCAAGATAATATGGGGGCACCTGGACTAGGAACGTACCTATCCAATTATATGACTGAGGTATTGAAAAGTGTTTTCTTGTAAGGAACCTCACACTTAGTGTTTTAGGGTTTTTCTAGTCTTATCAATTTAATATAAATAATTTGAATATTAAATTAATAACTATTACATCATATGTAATCATTATATTCCCTTGATTTATTCCCTTCTTGTATTTTTTTATAATTATTTAGTATTGGAATCCATATCCAATAAGAAAATTAATTCATCACACCCTAGTAATTTTAAAATTTTTACTCAATCAAAAAATATATGTTAATCACCAAAAAATTACTCAAAAACAGGCATAAATATCCAAATTCATCATATTCATAAGTTACATGAATGATTCAGGTAAAGGAATAGAGTTATATTATGGTTATAAAATCCACATAAGTATGTTCGGAGTGATAGATATCCAACCTCATTTACTTTCCTAGCCAATGCAAGAGTCTTGTAATGATGATAGTACAACCTTAAATCCCTCTATCTAGGGAAACAAATACTCAACAGGGAATTTAAATGATGAAAGCACTAACACCAAATATGCAAAAATTATGACAAAAAACTATTCTCAAGATCATAACTAAAACTAAAAAATTATGTCATGGTAATTAAAAAAAATCATGATATCAAACATATCATGAAATTTAAGGTTATATCCTAGACGTAATTTATTCTATAAATGAGTATACACAATATATTTATTTATTATAATGAAACTAAGCATTAATATCATGGATATTTAAAAAATAAATAAATAATTTTTTTATTTTCCAAAATATAAGACATTTATTAACAATTCATAAAAAAATATAATTATAAACCCATTTATATTTTCATTAATAACATTATGGACATACCATAATTATAAATATAAACCATTTATATTCATGTTAACAAAAAAATATTTCATATTTATTACTATATTTCATTTTAATATTAAATATATGAAGTTTTATTAACTATAAACAATTTTCAATTCAATTTCTGTTATGTAAACATTTTACATAATATAAATATCATATATTTATTTATTATTTAAAATTTGATCATATCATTCATCAAAACACTTTTCTATGTTGATTAAATAATGTTCCCAATAGTCCATCTTTATTTTGAACAATTTAAAATTAATTAATTATGAATAATTCATAATTTTAAATATAAACATTTTATATTTTAGCATTAATAATAATTTATAACTCTTTATAAATTATTTCTTATGATTTTTAATAAACTCTTTTTTCTTGATTACAAGAATCTCCACAAGACCTTTTAAAAGGTATTTTAAAATATTATTCTTTAATATTTGGAGAAAAATATTTATAAAAAATTATTTAATTATTTATAAATAACTTATAATTTATTTATTTATTTATAAAATCTCTATAAATTAGGTATTTACAACAATAACTATAAAAAATATTTATAACCAATTTATTAACCAAATTACAAATTAAATATGTTTGGAAAAAATCTTCAGATTTTTATAATTACCCTTATGCAGCACAAATATGATGCATATGGGTATCAACCTTTTATCCTTACAAAAATATTTTTCTGAAGGGTAACCAAGGTTTTCAAGTTCCTATATAAAGGAAACTTATAGATTACCTTTACTCATCCTTGTTAAACACTTCCATAAAAAGGTAATAAGTATATTATCCATAAAATTCACAAGAAAAAGATTAAGAGTATGAGCCGGTAAGGGGCAGAGCATGAGCAGGTGGATTCAGCGGTCTGGTGTTTCCAGCCACCGCTTCTTCATTCCTCAGATGGCGTCTTTGGTTTCAACGGCGTGGAAGGTTCCCAGATGTTGCATCAGGCCGATGAAGGTGTGGGCATTGGCTCTCGGTGGAATCACGTTTGCGGTGCGGTGGTCTGCCTTTTCAAAGCCATATCTAGTTCGGAATACCAGATCTAGTCAGACTTGCTCTTGGTGGGATGGCGCGGGAGATGGTTCGGTCCAGTAGTGAGACCAGTCCGGTCTTCAGCAGTGTATTCCTTTGCGGCTTCTCAGTGTTTCTCCCCGCTCAACTTCTTCAGCATCTCCTCATTCTCCTATGGTCACACTCGGACAGATTTTTCGGTCGATTTATGCTGTGGAACATTGGGGAGACCGGCACGAGGCGGTCTTTGGGTGGGTAGTGACCATCGTTTTTGGTCGGCGTGGGAGGGCCAGCGTTGACGCTGGTGGTTGGTCTTTGGGTTTTTTTCGGTCTCCTCTGTGGGCTTTGGATCACTTTTCTGGTCTTCAGGCGTGTATTGGGTTCTCTCCATGAGCCTTTGGGCTACTGTATTAGGCTTTGTTGTTGGTTGATCCCTCCTGCTCTACAGCGTCTAATGGGTTTCCCATACATAGTTTAAAATGGGGTTTGTGTTGTGTTTTTCTTTCCTTAATAAAGGGGATTTACCCAAACCCTTTTTATATCTATAAAAATCTCCCTCATTTAAAGATATTACCTTTAGGTTACTCCGATTTGTAAAGGTGCTCTAATTATTTTGTATTCCTCATAAAGTTAAACATCAGTTACCTTTATATAGAAAAAATACCTTTACATGTAAGGGTAAAAATTTAAAACCATTACATAAACCCTTATTTTTAAGGGTATTACCTTTATATAACCCCTTTTTTAAAGGTACAACCTTTATAAAAATCCATTTTGTAAGGGTTAACCTTTACATAGTGGCTTCTATATGTGTAATATGTAAAGGTAAATCACATTTACCTTCACATAGCACTTCTACATAGTCATGTAAGGGTACAAGAATTTCTACCTTTATGTAACCAGTATTATATTGTTATATCCTTTATTAAAAGGAATGTGTATGAGTACAAAATTTACACAACTAACCTGCATAATGGTAAATCAAATTTTACCCTTACACAGATGGAATAAGGGTCTAAAATCCGTTTCTAGTTTCATAAAAATGTTATTATTTAATTTTCATCAACAAGAAATGAATCAAACATAAGAACCAGAAGATATCATCTTTCTTCGATAGATTTTACTTAAGGGAGATCATAAATATTAGTGAATTATAGCACCCTACCATTGTAAGGGGTGAACCGACCAAATGATCCAAACACACATTTTAAGGATACATGATATTCGGAGTGGTGTCAATACTGTAAAAAAAGAGAATAACATGGTTTTGGGGGGGAAGGGAATCATAGAATAGGAATCATAGCTATCACATATGTAGAACCTAATAAGAAGATCTCATCCACTTATATAACCAAATCCCTAAAGTACTCTATTGCATCACATGCATTTCTTCCAATTGGGATATAATTCATTGAATTGTTTTAATGAATTAATGTAAATAATTTAATACACTCATAAATGGATTGAAACTGATGAAACCATTTATAATCAATAAATAAAAATTAACATATATATGTAAATATAAACTATTATTATGCATAAAACTCATAATATATATATATATATGATATATATATTTATATTTCATGAATCACATGCATGAAAAAATACATACACCATATGCCAATATTAAATGTACACACATATATATAATATCATACATTATAAATATGTGTATGTGGGTTTTACAGGCATCATTCAAGAATTCATACATCAATATCATGCATGTATATTTTACTTTACATAAAACAGTTGTCTTATGTGTGCATGAGTCTTATTATGTGTTTGAGAGACGTTTAAGGAAGTACTTATTCGGAGTTCACCACAAGCTATTGGAGTTTTAGAACTCATTTTAAGTGGTTTTTTAGCATGGAAGTTAATTCTTCTAGTGAGGCAGTAATGAGAATTATATTTTTTATGGTTTTCATGTTGTCACTTAGGTGTGATGGATTTGGCCATTTCAATCTGTTGTGTTCAATGATAGATACAATGTTCGCTATTCGATTAGCTTTTTAGGAAGCAGGGTGATGTTAAGGGTACTCCTATAATGGGTAGTATCAGATCATTTAGGTAGTAATGTATTTTATATTCAAAGAGATATTTGAAATTTGTGAGACTCTTCATTGGATGATCAAGATAGCATTGGTTGTGCCAATGCAAGGATTGAGAGCTTGGCTATCGGTTGGTCACCAATACTTCTTGAGGGTGAGAATCATTTACGGTGGGGATTTTTTGATTACCCTCATCATAAAGGGATTTATAAAATCAAGAGAAATTTAAAAAAAATCATGTAATTGTTTAAGGAGAAAATGGTAATTTCTATTATTATATAATCTTATATAATTTTTTTTACCAATATGTTAGTCCAAGAATATAGTGTTTACCCTAGGACAAGAGATAGTTGAAAATATGAGTCATTTGAATTTCCAGTAAAATGAAATATTTAATTAATTAAATATAAAATTTTGATACATGTCAATTTAGTGATATATTTTAAATGGATAATCAAATTGAGATTCTATGTGGATGATTCAACAACATAGGATTTTCCCTAGGTGTGGTATATACTTTTTATGGATTTCGGGGCTAGGATCAGGCCCCTTTTCTTTTCTTTTTCCCTATTATTCATTTTATTCTTTTCAATTATCCCTTTATATTATAAGATATGACTGCTTGGGGGAATTTTCATCTAGATAATAGACTAAAAGAGAGAAAATATTGGGGAGAATAAGGAGGTTCCACCCAGGGATCTTGCCCCGAGGTAGACAAGGAGTCTGTGGGTACATGGTGTGGATCCAATGTAAAGATACAATAGTTTCTTCCCTTAGGTGGGATCATTTTGTGTTTTTTTATAAAACCCCATATATTTGTTGATTTTTTATTTTAAATTACTTCCATTAATTTTTAGATACCCCTTTGGGGTTGATTGGTTAACCATTTTATCTAATCTGGGGTTTGGGGGGCTCTATAAAGGTTTTCTATTCAGAAAATCTTGCTCACACGACATGTACTCAAAAAACACACATCATGTGTTCTTCCTTTTGATTGATTTTTCAAAGAATAGGTAAAAAACATGAGTTATTGAGATATTTCATATAGGGGGACTTGAGATATGGCCAAATTAATTTCTAGACACCGTGTGTTAGGGAACATTGTGGTGTAAGGAACATGGCCAAATCCCATGCAATGTACATGGATAGTGGCTATGTACTGTACTTGGCAAGACCCCATGTGGTGTGTACATGACTCGGTACACATCTAGACACCCCATGTGGGGTAACATCCATGTACTGGGTAGACATTTAATGTACTAAGAATATTTACAAGTTGAGTGGGTTATAGAAGAAACTCGGGGAGGACCTTTGGGGGTACACAACGTATAACATAAATGCACAACCTATAATTTCCCCCTCTTTTCATGTTTCTTATTATTCACCCTAGAGTAAAAATTGGACTTATTAGTAGTCATTTATGATCTTTCATCCATTTATTAGAAGATAAAGATATCCACTCAGTGTTTAGAGACTATATGAAAATTATTTTAGTTGCATTATCATTTGTATGGGGATTTATTCAAGGTTTATTTTTAATTATTCAGTGGGTTGGGTTGTGTGATGTGGGACCCAAATGAGGTTTATGATCTTGTTAGTTGTCTTGGAATGTTGATGTTAGGTTAGTTTTTATAGGGATTTTTCTAACTAATCCAGATATGAGGGATCAATTAGTATTTCTAAAGAGATCTTGTATTTTCCTAGGATAGCGGGATTTGTTTCTCAAGGTTAGTGAAATTGTGGTTTATTTTAGTTGTGTAATGATAATAGTTTTTGGAAAACATCATGGTAAATTGGGTTCATGGGATGGATTTTATGTTTTAGTATCATTTTTTTGTTGATATGGGACTAAGGGATTTGATTGGATTCTATATGGGAGAGATAGTACCCGAAGATGGGTTGTTTTCCCTGGAAGATGATTGTGGTTTTCTTATAATGGGTATTTTTCTGAGGTTTTACTTATACTAAGGATCCATTTTATGGTTTCATTGTTTTTAGGTGTTCATGTGGACCATTTAGAACACCCTTCTGGGTATTATCATGCTTTTGGATACCCTTGAGGGCATATTGTTGATCAAGAATCAATCAAAGGACGTTGAGGGAAACTTGAGGATATTTCCCAGGTCATGCAAGGAATAAGTTTTTGGATGCTATAGTGGAAGTCCTTGTAGGGTTTCCTTAACTTACTATGTCCTTTATATCCATTTGAGGATCATTTTATGGGTGTGGCCCTAAATCTCTACTCTATAAGGGGAGTCCCTATTAGGACACCACTTTATGTTGTGACCCCAGGGACTATGGGAGCCCTGAGTTTTTGTGATTACAGTGTTGATCAAAACTACAAGTTAAATTTTTTGGATGATGGGTTAAATAGTTGGATCAATCTGATTATTGCATATAATGTATCTGAGTTTCCATTGTCTCTTCTAATTTATCTTATTGAATATTTGGTTTAAGAGTTGGTCCAACCTTTATTCTGATGGAATTTGTCCTAGAAGTTTTAGGTAGTTTCTACTCAGGACTTCATTTGAAAGGATATCATTATTATATATTGGATAGAGCATTATCTATGAGTTTTGATATTTCTCTTTATTCTATTGGTTTTCTATGGGTAGATAGGCATATGAAGCTAAAGGGAGATCTAGCTGAGTGCACCCCTCTTAATGAGAGTTCCAGAAAAGCTAAGGGTTACTTGTCGTGGATTTTGAGAACTCCCATCTACATGGATGGGACACCATCCATAGTGTTTATGTCAGGACCAAGGATATAGGGACCCATGGTGCATTTTAGACTTTGTGGAATCATTTGGAGCTTGATTTTTTCTATAATAATTCAATACATGATAGGGTACCTATGGTCCATAATATAGTAATTTCGACGGTTTGGATCATGCGATTGGAGTCTTATATCCCTTTAGTTTTGTGTTTTTAGGTAGAGGCCAATGGTTATGCCCTATGGTCTACCATTTTTCATTTTCAATTATACATCTTGAAGATCCTTTATAGATCTAGAATATATGCCTGATGTCATTTATTGGGGGGAAATACATGACATAAATCCTATATTGTGGGCCATAGTGGGGGATATTTATCATGGATATTAGGAAAAAACCATGTTTAACTGTTTTATTTAATTTCTATCCCCATATATTTTTATATTTTTGTTTATTTTACATTAGCTGTTATAATTTTTAAACTAGGTTAGTCATATCACATGTTTATGAACTTGTATATGACATTAGATTATAGTTTCAAAATGGGGGTGGGTATTATTATTTATTTATCACCCCCTTTATGTGTACATTGGTTTGAGCTTGTGTCAACCATATTTTTTTTCAGATTAAGAATAATTTTCATAATGAAATGGTTGAAGGTCCCCTATTGCTTGATCGAGAATGATCTCTCATGTTGATTCATGGGATCCAGATAATATATCTCGGTATTTGTGGTGATAGGGTTTGTGGTTAGTTTTAGGTTTTTTAATATCGTATGTTTTTAAGAATTATATGTTTTATATTATATACAACGTGCAACACCAATACTAAAAAAACTGTGAAATTTTGTTATTTAAATATGTATGTTATAACCTATCCACTAAATTTATGATAATTAATAAGAACAACCACATTATGATATATATATATATTGATCATAATAAATAAAAATTTATTGATTAATTATTAGGAAATAAACACTCATTTTTGTGTATACTCATTTTATTCTTCAAAAATACATTTTCATCAAAAATTATTTTTATTTAATTTTTGGAGGAAATAATATAATTAATTTTTTCCACATTTATACAATTTATTTGATTAAATTGTAAGAACCTGGGTTTTTAGAATGAGTCAAAATCGAGACCTTGTTTGAATTTTTGACTTGTTCCTGCAAAAACTGGGAAAATTTAGGAAGTTCTAGAAATTTTCAGACTACACACCATGTAATCTAAAGTACACACCATGTATGAGTTAGGTGTGTATCGGTTTTGTACTCATTGAATACAAGTCGTGTGATGATCGTGTAGAAATTTCCTACTACACAGCGTGTAGCGTTACACGAAACGTTGTGTATCCTCTCTTCTGCATACCATCTGGGTTCAAGACGTGTGTCAACATGTGGGGAGCGTCCAACCCATGTGGCTACCCTACTTAAGTCGGAGTACGGAAAATTCCATTACACAGAATGTAGTCCTTAAGTACATGTCGTGTATTTTTTTCCGCTTAAATGAAATATCACCACGTCTCTTTTCCAGAAACGTCTTCTTCTTCCTCGAAATCGGAACACCTCTCTTATGAAAACCCAAATAACATACCTATCTTTATATTCTACATCCACCATACGTTCTTCAATCCATAGGTGGCTGTGGGATCGCAATAGTGAGGCTAACCCCGTGCACCCTATTCTGTTCTTGATTCCTTACTTCGCACACCGAAAATTCCATCCGAGCAAAGTTGTTGTGATTTGATAAAAAGGTCGATCTAGAAAGATCATCATCGAATTGGAGCTCGATATCAGACGTGCCTATGTCTACGAGCCGTAGAAAGGTGGTTCATACCTAGTTTTTTTTTTCACAGCCTTTTGGGTGGCTCGACCTATGGCGTATTTTTAGGTATTTTGAGAGCGACCCTGTATTACCTATTTTTTCCTCTTTAATTGTTATATAACCTATGGTATTCCTTTGTGCATTCCCTGTTAACTCTTTTTATTGAGGAGGGTCAGGTGAGTGGTCGTTGCTCTCTGGGCATTTTTGCTAGTGGATGCCAAAATGGTTATACTTTTTTTGAATTGTTTAAACCGTTGACTATAGTTTATTAAAACTTGATATGAATTTTTAGAGACCTTAAAGACCCCAGTGCTAGTATGGGACTGCACTTTATTAGTGTATTTCAACTGTTTAGATTGGTTAGCCTATTGTGTGTTTTGTTTATATATGTAATTTTTGAATTCCATATGTTGGAACCTTTGGGTTGGGTCAGGCATGGCCCAAATATTCTTGAGTGATGCTGATCATATTTTGGGCTTGTTCTAGGTTACATTGGGTGGTTCTGACAATGATATTGGGCGTCATGGAGATCATATTGAGGTGGGCCAACTATCAGGTTGGGCATGGATCAGGTTACTAGGATGGCGACCCCATCAGACTTGAGCGGCATGGTCGTAGGGACATGAGGTGTTAGAGGTGTTGTGGCTTGGGTACTATTTGGTGATTACTTCTCCCCTAGAACATTGATTAGTGTGCACACAGAGAGACTCTGTGATGAGGTGGTTTTGAAAACTCGTGTGGGTAGAGGCACCTGTTAGTTACAGTTTAGGTACTTTTGGTTTGGGGGTGCTTTCCGTAGGAAGCAACATGTAAGGTGAGGAGCCTCCAGGGTATAAAATTTAGGTTATCAGGTTGGGGGCATGAAATCACCATTATTTGAGGGCATACATCATTGTACCTTTGTGTGCTTTATTTGACGGAAGACATCGTTGTCCCTCCAATTACGCTATTTGACGATAGACCATGATGTTCCTTCGGTTACTTATTTGAGGACAGTCATAGCTGATCCTCTGGGTTACTATTTCTTAGGTGTGCCTTCGTGACGTCGGTACTTGAGACACGCGGTGTTAGGGGCACATGGTGTCGGGTTACGTGATAGAGATTCCGGTGTTGGCCGAAGTAGGTGACACTCCATGGTGGCTACTGAGCACCATTGTAGTTTGCATTTGGTTTGGTGCATCGTATTGTTTACTATTTTCATTATAACAACATGCCTACTTAAACACTTATATTAGGTACACACTATTGGTTGGTGTCCTAATGAGATTCATCTCACACCCAGCATGGGCCCTTCGGGAAGCATGCAGAATTTGTGGATTTACGTGCAGTAAAGATGTCAACATGAGGAGATGGGTTGTCATAGTTGTCACATAGAGATGGTAGGGACCTTGAGTTCATTCCTAGTTGGAGATTATTTTATTATGCTTCCCTTTCTGTATCAGCATGCTTACATGTTTTGTAGCTACAGTTGGTTAGCCATTGACGCCTTTGTTTATGGATATGTATGACCTACTTTGGATGCATGTTTTCTCTTCAATAGTAATTATGAGTTATTGGAATGCTATTGGGTTTATTTCCACTGCTATTGTTTATATTTATTTCTTCCGCTGTTTATTGATATTGATTGTTCTTCCACTTTGTGGGTCTCGTTCGAGTCTTTCGAGTGAACTATTCTGCTATACCATTATTATTATCCTTGGACCAGTACCTTTATTATCCTCTAAGGGGGTATAGCTTCCCAACTATACCTATAAGACCCTCAATACTAGTTGGTAGCCTTTGGAATTCGGGATTTGCACCTAAGGTTGTAACACCCTTCCTGTTTAGCACCATTCAGGTGGCTGTTCGGGTCTGGGTCATTACAAGGTGGTATCAGAGGATTTCTTGAATAGGATTTAGTAGTAGTGTTTCACTGGCTACTAATGAGATTGAGACTTCTCTTTTTATTTTTACAGGTTTTACTAATTGGTATATGGTATATTGGAGATAGGTTGTTATTAGAACTGGGTTTCTATCTTGTTCTTAGGTGCCTGCAGCCCCAGGTACGAGGGATGGACCAAGTTTCCATGGGTGGGAATTGCTATTTGATTTTTTCTCAGATTAATGTTTATATGACTTCCACCTCGGTGGCTCACCTGGTGTGTGATGGTATTGATTTTTATATGTAACAGTTGTCCCATTGTGGTAAGGGAGAATTGGACCTTGGCCCGATATGGTAAATCTTGGTTGTTTGGATTTTGATAGGCACATTTAGGGTATTTTAATTTCATAACTGCACATAAGATTTGTGATGTGATAATATCAATTGAATAATTTCAATTTCAGTCCTTGGTATGCTTTGTAATGTAAATACGTGAAATTTATAATAGAATTGCTTGTTGATTTCAATGTGTTATTCCATGCTTTATATATTTGTATAATTGCACGTGGCGGGGTATTTTGGTCTGTCTCTTATGAGAGCACGCAAGTAATATGGTTGATTTTATTTCGATCACCAGGATTGGGTTACTTGGTCATTGTTTTGAGGCAATGTTAATTGTTAGGAAGACCATGGCGTGATGTACTTTTGATACTTTGCTCTGTTGAGGGCGGGTAAGGAGGCCATGAGGTCGGGATTCCATGGGCATGGGTTGCGATAGGGAAGACTAAGGGTAGTTTTTTATACTACCTCTTTACTACTTTCCATATCTACATTGAATATATTTTGATATATATATTAATTTATATATATATATATGGTTTGTCTGACATTTTTGGTATTCAGTGGGTTCCTTTTTGGGAGACTTAGATGGAGTTTCACATATGAGATGATATAGTGTCGTAGGAGCAGGATGAGGTTTAGGATCTGGTGAAGGTAGAATAGGAGCGGCAGGTACAGGCTCAGAGATCGGATAAGGTTCAGGATCAGGATCCAGTGCATGCAGGACTGTAGCTGGGTTTGGCAGTGTTTAGACCATGGTTTGACGAGCAGCTCCGAGCTAGCCAGGTACTTTTCTTATAGGGGATTTACAGAGATGCGTAGGGTGCAGATCCATCTATGGCATATCTTACGTAGGTGTTCCAGTCGCAACACCCACTGCTTTTTCAGGGAGAGGGTTCTCTATAGGCAGTAGAGAACAGGATAGAGAGCATGCATATGATCTTTGAGTAGCTCCAGACGCCTCCAAGGTGGAGTGTCAAGCTGGAAATGTACATGCCGATAGGACCAGCAAAGAGTTGGTGGGATATGCATGTTTAGGCATGCAGGCATGAGGGACTTCCATGAAAAGACATAAAATACAGGTTTTCGTGCACTTTTACCCAAAGACACTAAGAGCAGAGAGAGCTCATGAGTTCTTGATTCTTCCACAGGGATACATGCCTGTTGTGGACTACGCATCTACATTCACTGAGTTCTCTCATTTTGCACCTGGTATGGTAAGCGATGACGCGTAAATGGTGAGGCACTTTGAGGATGTCTTGAGACATGCTATTCGGATCTAGGTGAATATCTTCAGGCTGGGTTCTTTCTCAGAGGCGGTGAATTAGGTTCTCATAGCTGAGAGAAACCAGAGGGAAAAGCATCAGGTTACTCGGGGAGCAGTCTCAGGTGATGTTTCGGACAATAGGCAGTGAGGACCGGATGAGTTCCAACATGGAATTAACGCCAATAACTAATCTAGAACACCTCGAAGAAGTTCTTAATTGGTTTTCTTTTAGTGTGGGTATCCAGGACATGTTTGGACGTAGTGCGATAGAACTCCAAAGGAGGTCCGAGAATGTGGACAGGTTGGGCATCTGGAGAGGTTCCGTAGGAATCCTTCTCTGACAGACGATAGGCAGGGACTAGGACAGACACTGGCATATAGAGTTGGTTTAGGTACGGTAGCAGGAGAGGGTATTCGAGGTTCAGTTACACTTGGAAGACGTGATAGAGACAACAATACCTAGCTGAGGGGTCAGTAGTTGGTGACTGGAGAAGCACTGCAGCGAGGTCAGGCATCAGGCAGCCGTACTTCAGGCTCGGTGCACGTTGTGGAGCTTCCATAGGCTGAGTAGGCTTGTGAGCCGATAATGGTTATAGGTACGCCATGAGTGTGTCTGTGAAATTCTCGTTTTCTTTTGGCATGACCTGTTATGGCATGTCCGTTTTGAGTGCACTAGGTGCATAGGATTCTTGTGGACAACTAGATGTTGTTTAGTGGGATTGGCACCATATCAGGTGAGGTATATATTTATATATATATGTATGTATGTATGTTTGAGATTCATATCATCGAGGTATCAAGGATGCAGGTTAGTTTAGGTTCATGACATCATGTTTTATTTTGATCATCCATGGGATGTAGGACCTCGTAGAGGCAGACACTGATGCGGTGTGGAATATGTTTGGGAGTCAAAAACAACACAGGACCACCAATGAGGTACATGAGTGACAATGTGTTATGAGAAGACCATGATTTCGGAAACAGGTTAGTAAACCTTTGCATGTTTTGAGTTTTTTCAGGTTGAGACCGAGTTAGGAAATTCCTATGGTGGGGATCCCCTTGAGAAATTTATCCAGAACCATTGAGATCGGGGTAGTCCGGGTTACGTGATTGGGGTGGTATATTCGGTACCATCATTGGGTTTTGTTTAATATCTCGGGGAAGATCTATGTTAGGGTGGGGAGATTGTAATAACTCAGGTTTTCAGAACAGGTCAAAATCCCGACCCAGTTGGATTTTTTGACTTGTTCCCGAGAAAACTGGGAAAATATGGGAAGTTTTGGAAATTTACAAACTACACGTCGTGTACTCTAAATTACACACCATGTATGGGTTAGGCGAGTATCATCCCTATTATCATTGAGTACATATCAAGTGATGAACATGTAGAAATTTCCTACTACACAGCGTGTAGTGTTACTTAACATGTCGTGTATCCTCTCTCCTGTGTACCAGTTGGGTTCAAACCGTGTGTCAACCTGTGTGGAGAACCCTAGCCATGGGGCTACCCCAATTATGTCAGAGTACAGAAAAAGACACTACATGGAGTGTAGTCCTTAATTACACACTGTGTGCATTTTTTCGCTTAAATGAAAGAGTGTCGTGTCTCTTTTAAAGAAACGTCTTCTTCTTCCCTGACTTTGGAACACCTCTGTTCCGAAAACCTGAAGAACATACCTATCCCTAGATTCTTCATCCACAATCAGTTATTCAATCAGTTGGTGGCTTCAAGATTTCAACAATGAGGCTAACCCTGCTCACCCTATTCTGTTCGGTATTCCTTCCCTCGCACACTGCAAATTCCATCCGACCAGAGTTGTCAGGATTTTACAGAAACATAGATCTACAAAGATCGGCTTCTAATTGAACTCAATATTAGACCTGCATATGTCTATGAGTCTCGGGTAGGTGGTGTATACCTCTTTTTGTGTTTTCGCAGACTTTTCGGTGGCACGACCTATGGATCGTTTTCGGGTTTTTTATGTGTGACCCTGTATTACTTGTTATTGGCTGTTTAATTTTTATCTAAATTATGGTATGCCTTTGGGCATGCCCTATAACCTATTTTTCTTGAGCGGGGCCGGGATACTAGTCTTTTTTCACTGGTCATTTTGGCCGGGGGATGTGAAAATGATTATAATTGTTTTGTATTGTTTAAACTATTGAGAATATTTTATTGAACCTTGATATTAATTATTGGAGACCATAGAGACCTCAGTGCTAGTATGGGACAACACTTTCTTAGTGTATTTCAACTTTTTAGATTGTTTTGCATGTTATGTGTTTTTTTAATATGTAATTGTTCAATTGAATATACTGGAATCTTTGGGTTGTGTCGGGCATGGCTCATATATTCATGAGTGATAATGATCATAGGATGGGCTTGGAATGGGTTAAATTGGGTCATTCTGACAACAGGATTGTGCATTATGGATTTTGACTTGAGGCAGGGTGACTGCCAGGTTGGGCATGGCCCGAGTTACTAGGATGGCGAGACCATCAGACTTGATCGGCATGGTCGCAGTGACACGAGGTGTCAGATGTTTTGTGTCTTGGGTACTATTTTGTGATTACCACTCACATGTAACATTGTGTAGTGTGAACATAGAGAGAATCTGTGATAAGGTTGTTTTTCCCACTTCTGTGGGCAGAGGAACCCATTAGTTGCAGTTTAGGTACTATTCGTTTGGGAGTTCTTTCCATAGGAAGCCACATAGAAGTTAAGGAGATTACATGGGATAGCATCTAGGCTATCGGTTTAGGGGAAGAGGATCACCATTATTTGAGGGTAGACATCGTTGTCCCTCCGGGTACTTTATTTGAGGGAAGACATCATTGTCCCTCCAGTTACGTTATTTGAGGGAAAACATCGATGTCCCTTTGGGTACTTATTTTAGGACATACATCACTGATCCTCCGAGTTACTATTTCTTGGGAATTCCTTTTCGATGACGGTATTTGAGACAACGGGTGTCATGGGGCACATGGTTCCGGGTTACTTGACAGTGATTCTGGCATTGGCCGAAGCAGGTGACAGTCCATAGTGGCTATTGAGCAGCAGAGTACATTATGTTTTCTTATGTGAATAATATTGTTTACTGTTTTCCTTATAACTGCATGCCTGCTTAAACACTTATATTTGGCACGCACTATTGGGTGTTATCCTTCTGAGATTCGTCTCACACCCTGCACGGGCCCTTCGGGATGCTTGCAAACTTTATGGATTTATGTACAGGAAAGTGTTCAACTTTAGGAGTTAGGCTAATGTAGTTTTCACATGGATATGGTAGGGTCCTTGAGGACTTTCCTAGCTGGTGTTTATTTTATTTTTCTTCCCTTCCTGTATCAGCATGCTTACTTGTTTTGTAGCTACAGTTGTTTAGCCATTGGAACATTTATTTATGGATACGTCTAGCATGATATGGATGCATGTTTGTTGTTCAATAGCAGTTACGCGTGATTTTCATATTGTTGTGATTATTTCTACTGTTGTTGTTTATATTTATTTCTTATGTTGTTTATTGATATTGATTGTGATTCTTCTCTATGGGTGTGGATCAAGTCTTCCTAGTCATTTATTCCATTTCACTATTATTATTATCCTCAGAATAGTACCTTTATTATCCTATGAGAGGGTATATCCTCCCCATTATACCAATAGGACCCTCGCTTCTAGTCAATAGTCGTTGATGTTCGGGGAGGAGCACCTAAGTTAGTAACTCTCGACCCGTTTAGCACTGTTTGGGTGACTGTTCAGGTTCAGGTTGTTATAAAGTGGTATCGGAGGAGTTCTTGATAGGGATTTAGTAAAAGTGTTTCACTGGCTACTAATGAGATTAAGACTTCTCTTTTTGTTTATGTTGGTTTTACTAATTAGGATATGGTAGACTGAAGATAGGTTGTTACTGGAACTGGGTTTCTACATTGTTCTTGCATTCCTATAGCCCCAAGTATGAGGGATGGACCAAGTTGCCATGGGTGGGAATTGCTATTTTCTTTTTTCTCAGATTATAGTTTATATGATTACCACCTCGGCGGCTCACTTGGTGTGTGATGTTATTTATTGTGATATGTAACCCTTGGCCCAGGGCAGTAAGGGAGAATTGGACCTTGGCCTGCTATGCAAAGCCTTGGTTGTTTGGCTTTTGATAGGCAAATTTTATGGTATTTCATTTTCATAACTACATGTATGCTTTGTGATGTGATAATACCTAGTGAATAATGTCAATTTCTTGTTTTGTATGATTTGGAATGTGAATAGGTGAAATTCATGATAAAATCGATTGCTGATTGCAATGTGTTATGCCAGGTTTTATATATTTGAACAATTTCATGTGGCAGGGTATTTGGGTTTGGCTCTTATGAGAGAAGGCAGGAACTATGGTGGAGGTAATTTTGATCACCAGGATTGGCTGACTCGGTCATCAGTTTGAGGCAACATTAGTTGTTAGGACGGGCATGGCCTGAGGTAGTTTTGATACTTGGCTCTATTGAGGGAGGGTAAGGATTCCATGAGGTTGGGATGCCGTGGGCATGGGTTGCGATAGGGGAGAGTAAGGGTAGTTGTTTTATATTGCCTCTATACTACTTTCTGTATCTGCATTGAATATATATTGCTATATATATATATGGGTTGTTTGACTTTTTTTGTATCCATTGGGTTTCTTTTTGGGTGACTCAGATGGAGCGTCAAATGGCAGAGGGTACGGTACCGAAGGAGCAGGATGATGTTTAGGATCTGGTGCATGCAGAACATGAGAAACATGTATAGGCTTAAGGACAGGATCAAGTTCAGGATCCAGTGCAGGCAGGACAATAGCCGAGTTTGGCAGCGTTTGGACCATGGCTCGACGAGCAGCTCCGAGCTAGCCTAGTACGTGTCTTGTAGGGGATTGACAATGGTGCGCAAGGTGCAGGGCCATCTATGGCATATCTAACGTAGGTGTTTTAGTCGCAACACCCACCACTTTTCCATGGTGAGGGTGGTCCATAGGCGGTACAAAACTGGATAGAGATCATGCATATGATCTTAGAGCAGCTCGAGACACCTCCAGGGCAAAGGGTCAAGCTGGAGACGTAAATGGTTAGAGGATTGGAGAAGGGTTGGTGGGATATGTAGGTTCAGGCTTGTAAGAATGAGGGACTAGGATGGAAATACTTTGAAGACAGCTTCTTCGAGAACTTTTACCTTGAGAAACTGAGAGCATAGAGGGCTCTGAAGTTCTTGAGTCTTCAACAGGGAGACATGTCCATCATGGACTGTGCAGCTACCATCACTGAGATGTCTACCTTTACACATAGTATGGTATGTGATGATGTAGAAAGGGTAAGGTATTTTGAGGATGGCTTGCGACATTCCATTTTGATCTAGGTGAATAACTTTAGGCTAGGTTCTTTCTTAGAGGCGGTGAATCAGGCACTCATAGAAGATGGTAACCATAGGGAAAGGACCAAGGTTGGTCAGGGAGCAGTCTCAGGTAATGTTTGGGATAGCAGGAAGCGACGACGGGATGAGTGCCAGCATAATTGTCAGGCCAATGACTCAGCAAGACCACCTCGTAGAAGTTCCTCTATGGTTTTCTTTTAGTGTGGGTAGCCAATACATGTTTAGACGCAGTGCGATGGGTCTCCAAATGAATGTCGGGCATGTGGACAGGTCGGTCATCTAGAGATGTACTGTAGGAAGCCTTCTTAGACTGCCAGTAGGTAGGGACTAGGACATACGATGGAATCTGGAGTGGTTTTAGGTTCAATACTAGGAGAGGGTAGCTGAGTTTCATCCACGCGCGACGGATGTGACATAGACAGCGAGACCCAACTGAGGGGTCAATGTCTAGTGACCAGAGCAGTACTGTAGTGATGATAGGCATCAGGCTGTCATACTACTGGCTAGGTGCACGCCGTGAAGTTTCCAGAGGCTGAGCAGGCTGGTGAGCTGACGATGGTTATCGGTACACCTCGAGTTTAGCAGATACTTTCTCATTTTATTTTGGCATGACCTGTTGAGGCATGTCTATTTTGAGTGCATGAGGTGCACATGATTCTTGTGGACTGACTAGATTCTGGTCAGTGGAATTGGCGCCATATCGAGTGCGTTATATATATATATATATATATATATATATATGAGATGCATAGAATTGGGGCATCAAGGATGTGGGTTAATTGAGGTACCTTGGGAATCAAGGCATTGGGGATGTGGGTTACGTGAGGTGCCTTGGGCATCGGGGTATCAAGGATGCAGGTTTCTTGAGGTGCATGGCATCCGATTTTATTTTAAGAATCCATGAGATGTAGGACCTCATAGAGGTGGACACCGATGTAGTATGAGATATGTTTGGGTTTCAGAAATGACAAGGGAGAACCAATGACGAACATGAGTGACGATTCGTGACGATAAGACCATGAGTTCGGAAATTGGTTATTAAACCTTTTCTTTTATTGAGATTTCTTGGATTGAGACCGAGTTAAGCTATTCCTAAGGTGGGGAACCCTTAAGGAATTTAGCCAGAACCTTTGAGACTCGGGTAGTCTGGGTTACTTGATCAGGGTGGTATGTTCGGTACCATCTCTGAGTTTTGTTTGATAGCTCTGGGATGAGATATGTTAAGGTGGGGAGATTGTAAGAACCTGGGTTTTCAGAATAGTTCAAATTCCCGACCCTGTTTGAATTTTTTACTTGTTCATTAGAAAAATGGAAAAATCTGGGAAGTTTTTGAAATTTCCTGAATAAAATCCATGTACTCTAAAGTACACTCCATGTATGTGTTAGGTGATTATCGGTCTTGTACCCGTAGATTACATGCTGTGTGATGACATTGTAGAAATTTCCAACTGCACGGCTTGTAGTGTTACTCGACATGTCGGGTATCCTCTCTTCTGCGTACCGGCTGGGTTCAAGCCGGGTGTCAACCCGTGTGGAGCGTCCAAGCCGTGTGGCTACCCTGATTAAGTCTATGTACGGAAAAGGAAACTACATGGCGTGTAGTCCTTGAGTATATGTCGTGTACTTTTTTTTACTTAAATAAAAGAGGGTCACGTCTCTTTTTCCCGAAACATCTTCTTCATCCCTCACATCGGAGCACCTCCATTCTGGAAACCCAAAGAACATACTTATCCCTAGATTCTTCATCCATCATATATTCTTCAATCCATCAGTGGATTCAAGATCGCAACCTCGAGGCTAACCCCGCACACCCTATTCTATTCTTGATTCCTTTCCTCGCACACCGCAAATTCCATCTGATCAGAGTTGTAGGTATTTGACAGAAATGTAGATCTATAAAGATTATCTTCGAATTGGAGCTCGATATCAGATGTCCCTATGTCTACGAGTCTTAGGTAGGTGGTGCATATATCTTTTGTGTTTTTATATACTTTTGGGTGGGGGCGGCCTATGGCATGTTTTCGGGTATTTTGAGCATGACGTTGTATTACTTGTTATTTCCTGTTTAATTGTTATCTGACATATGGGATGCCTTTGGGAATGCCATGTTACCCCTTTTTCTTGAGCGGGGATAGGAGAGTGGTTTTTGATCACCAGGAATTTTGGCCGGGGGATTCCAAAATGGTTATAATTGTTTTGTATTGTTTAAGCTATTGAGTATAGTTTATTGAACCTTGATATGAATTTTTGGAGACTATAAAGACCTCAGTGCTGGTATGGGACATCAGTTTCTTAGTAAATTTCAACTATTTAGATTGTTTTTCCTATTGTGTGTTTTGTTTATATATGTAATTACTGAATTTCATATGCTATAACCTTTGGGTTCTGTCGGGCATAGCCCGAATATTCTTGAGTGATTATGATCACAGGTTGGGCTTGGCCCGGGTTACATTGGGTGGTTCTCACCATGGGATTCGGCATCATGGATGTCAGTTTAAGGTAGGGTGACTGTTAGGTTGCGCATGGCACAGATTACTGGGATAGAATGACAGTAAAACACGAGCGGCATGGGCGTAGGGACACGAGGAGTCAGAGGTGTTATGGCTTGGGTACTATTTGGTGATTACCGCTCACCCGGAACATTGAGTAGTGTACACACAGAGAGACTCCGTGATAGGGTGGTTTGGACCACTTGTGTGGGTAGAGGCCCCCGTTAGTTGTAGTTTAGGTACAATTGGTTTGGGGGTGATTTCCGTAGGAAGCCATGTAGAAGGTGAGGAGCCTTCAGGGGATAGAATTTAGGCTATCATGTTGGGGGAAGAGGCTCATCGTTATTTGAGGGCAGAAATCGATGTCCCTTTGGGAACATTATTTGACGGCAGACACTGATGTCCCTCCGGTTACGTTATTTGAGGGTAGAAATCATTGTCCCTCTAGTTCCATATTTGAGGAATGACATTGGTAATCCTCCGGGTTACTTTTTCTTGGGTGTGCCTTCGAGACATCGATACTTGAGACACGTGGTGTCAAGGGGCACATGGTGACAAGTTACATGACAGAGATTCTGGAGTTGGCTGAAGTAGGTGACACTCCATGGTGGATGCTAAGCACTAGGGGATTTTGTGTTTGGTTGTATGCATCATACTATTTACTATTTTCTTTATAACCGAATGCCTACTTAAACAATTATATTAGGTACACACCATTGGGTGGTATCCTACTAAGATTCATCTCCCACCCTGCACAGGCCCTTCAGGACACGTGAAGACATTATCGATTTACGTGCAGGAAAGAGGTCAAATTTAGGATCTGGGTTATCGTAGTTGTCACATGGAGATGGTAGGGACCTTGAGGTCTTACCTAGCTGGAGTTTATTTTATTTTGTTTCCCTTTCGGTATCAGCATGCTTACTTTTTGTATGACATGCTTTGGATGCATGTTTTTTGTTCAGTAGTAGTTACGAGTGATTAGCATGTTGTTGTGTTTATTTTTGCTGCTATTGTGTATATTTATTTCTTCCGCTGTTTATTGATATTGATTGTGATTTCACTCTACAGGTCTCGTTCGCGTCTACTGAGTCATTTATTTTGCTGCACTGTTATTATTAACTTGGATGAATACCTTTATTATCCTTTGAGAGGGTATATCCTCCCCACTATACCTATAAGAACCTTACTACTAGTAGGCAGCCTTTGGTGTTCAGGGAGGTGAACATAAGGTAGTAAGACCTGACCAGTTTAGCATTGTTCGGGTGGCTTTTTGGGTTCGGGTTGTTACAAAAATTAACTTATATTTTAAAATCAAAATATGAAAATTATCTTAGGTTGAATTTTTTTGATTTTTATAAACAGTTTATGTTTTTAATGATTAGTAGAAATTACTACTTTTTATTTAAAACTATATTTTTGTTTCAAAAATTTAAAAAGTTTCATTTTATTTTAAATTGTTTTAAAAGTAATTTTGTTCTTTAAATTTATTCATAATCTGATTAAGTTAACTAGAATATTTTTTATGATTTAATTTGGTCTAAAAGCATTTTTACTCTCAAAATCCATTTTTATAAAAATATGGTTTTTGTTGAGTTTTTTGTTTTATTATTACATTAGTATCACAAATTAATGAAATTAAATCATAAAAACGGATTAAATATTTGGAATTAAGAGGTAAAATTTTGATAAATAGGTCCCTCTAATTTCACGTCATAATGAATATTAACCATATTAAATAATTTTCCCTATAGTATGGGTAAATTAGGTAATTTGGTTAGAACTAATATGATAAGGACTATAAAATCACCCTAAAACTCACCTTTATTTAAATATATGGGCTTATTTTATATATAATCATTCAATATTTTAATATATTATATTTTTCCATTTTATAGTGATATTGATATTTATATTATTTTATTATAATAAAAGTCAAAACTGGAATTCTCTTTATTTTATTATCATTAAATTTTTGAAATAAGGAAAAATAGAGGCTATTTTTGGTTACAAATATTTTTTGAAAAAACTTTACTTTTTTTATTATGGTAACTTAATTTTAATTTTTAGTGATGTAATAATTACAATAAATTCATACACAACACCCGAAAATTATTTTTTTAATTAATAGAAAAATAAAATAAATTATTTTAAAAATATTAAAAGTGATTTAATTTGGACTAATTAACTTATCCTAGGAATTTTATAGATCAATATGACATTTTAGATAGTTTTTAAATGATTATATACTAATTTATCCATTGTCTGGATGTATTGTTTTTCATATTAGTTCAATAGTGTTGAAAATGACAATAATAATATTTTAAAATAAATAATATATTTTTAAATTATTTAAAATTATAAAAAAATTAACTATAGAAAAATAAATTGGATATGGCTGAAAAAATAAAATTTGGTCCACTTATGGTTCATTTTTCTTTTTATGTTACATTCTTGTCACTTAATTGTAGAAAACATTAAAATTTCAGCAATTGTCAAAAGGGTTAGCGAAGGATAAAACTAAAAGATAAGGTTAATAACATAATTAAAACATGTAAAAATTTTATTTTATAAGAGTATTTAAACTCATAGTCATTTTTTCATAAAATTATATAATTTGTTATCCATTTTAAATTGAGAAAATTAATTTATATTAATTTAATACTTTTGGAAATTCCATGAATTCCCTTCCCATCACTTTTAAAAGGATATCCATTCTATCAATCATTCACAACACTTTGAGCCATCAATTTTGAAGTAACCCTTACGAATTATCTTATAATCATAATTTTACATGTCTTGGAGTTTCTTTTCTTCCTAAAATAAAACCCACGGTCCCTTAATAAAATATTTAAAGGAGCTCTTTCAAAGAAGTGGTGATCATCTTTAACAACTGTTTCAAGTTTATTTCTTCTTCTACTTATTCTTAATGTAGTATAACCATCCTAAAATAATAAATCTACTGTCAAAAATATATTAATATTATATTATTATTATATTAATAACCATATTTTGTCTCCTTTCCACCTAATTAAAAGTGAAAGCATTGCTTGTCCGTATGCACAACTTGCCATCTCTATGTAGCGGTGTAATTCAATTTTTCTCACTACATTACATGGATGGTTATATTAACAAAAATGTTAAATATATAGGAAATTAATGATATAACTATGACTACAGAATTATAATATCCTATATACCTTCTTACATTCCAACCTCTTAGAAAATGATAATGTCACTCGTTCGTACATGTGGATTCCCACATCCACAAAGTGATACGATCTGTTTCTCATTTATACTTGTAATGGATAGTAAAAAGGAAAAAAATAATGGATATTTATTATAATTATTTCATAATTGATAATATTTATTTTATATAACCCTAATTAATGTGTAATGAATGGAACTACCAAATGCAAACATACATGAAAAATGAAGCAGTTAACTCCCAAAGTAAAGATAATAATAAAATATTGTTAGATAAGGGTGATGAAGTTTTATAAATAGATCATATAAGATATTATAAATATTTACATGGTTATGTTATATATGTACAATAAATCTAAATTTATTATATAGGATGTTAAAAGAATTTATGAGGTGATTCGTACTTGATGCAAAGGATTTCGTCTCAATTTCCACTCTATTGAGATTAATTTGGTATTTTACAACTATTTTCATTTATTTTTGTGTATATAATTCAATTTTAAAATATTTTATTTGAATATATATATATTAATTATTATTAATTATTCTATTAATCATACTATTTCAAAAGTAATTTTTAAAATAAAATGTGATCTTATGTCTCTTTTTAATTAGGTATATTTTTCTTCCATATCCATATTTTACAAAATTATTTTACATAAGTCATTTTTTTTAAAAAGACGTTTTCTTGAAGATATTATATATTATCCTATCGTTTTTATATCAAAAATTAATCATTTTAATGTTTTTTTTGAGAAATTAATTTTCATCTCTCTTTAAAAAAAGTCAAAAGGAGTATTTCTTTTCAACATATAAGGCATTAATGAAATTATCCTCAATCATTACCATTTTATGACTATTTATATTCTTAAAAAAATTTAATGGTTTTAAAAAGATAAATCATTAATTAAACATCATTTTAAATATATCATTTCCATTTTCATAGTTTCTTTAAAATAAATTATTTTTCTATAAAACCTACTTTTTTATGGTCATCTCTCATTCATGAATAATCTGATGGACATTAAATTTCACTTGAATCATTCACTTTATTGTGATAAATTCTTATTGGAAATTATATTTCTCTTAAAATTATGAATTATTTATATTATATATATGAATATTTCTAAAATAGTATTCCATTTCAAACTATAGTGTTTTATCTGAAAGTGATTTGAACAACTTCTAAAAAATTGAAAATTTGTCTTATGTACCAAATATGAAATTATTTTCATTATAGGTATTGATTATGAGAATAAGTTGATATTTCAATATATTAAGAATGAATTTGTACATGTAGTGATGGGTGGGGACCAGGACTATATATCCCTTTGATGCATCAATAGCTCTCATGAAACAAATCAGTTGGCTAAATTAAATGAGACCTTAACCATAGTTTCAAACTATCTTGGTGAAAAGATATTTCAATTAGACATCTCATGGTGTATGAGATCATTTCATCCAATAGTATGAATTTAATTCATTTATAATTCAGTTATTATTATTATACATGAGATTATTGCATTGATATTATCCCAGAATTCATTTTTTTCTCACGTTATTGACTATAAAGAATCTATTTCTAGTTATTCACCTTTACATATTTTTTTCCCTTATTTAGTCATGATGATAACCACTCTATTTTTCCATTACTAAGCATATGATCTCATCCATTATTGAGTAACTTTCCCATTGATATGAAGATGAATTATTTTAATGAGTTCATGGATGCTGAAATTTCTATTTTTTTGTTTATATTTTTCCCCAATGTGGAATGGGTATCATATAGGTATATAGTTATCTAATACTAATAAAATAATTGATCCTTTTGTATTATAATCCAAGTATTTATGACAATGAAATAATCTGGACACAAGCTATAATTTACTAGAGCTAGAGTTGTTGTAGTTAGTATCTGAGAAATTTTAGAGGAAACCACTGGAACTAGATTTTAAATTAACATAACTAACATGATAATAATGATGAAATATTATTTTATTTTATTAATTTCTTGGGTAAAATTTATTTTATGGATTAATATTCTTGATAAATATGAGCTAACACAATGTGTTCCATTATTTACTGATGGCACCTAAAGGAGATTTCATACTTCATTTATTCCGAGATCAATTTTAGCGCGTTCTGGAATCACTGTAGCGCGAGATCAATTTTAGCGCGTTCTGGAATCACTGTAGTGCGAGATCAGTTTTAGCACGTACTGGAATCACTGTTCATACCCTACGTTGATGAACGTAACGTATGGATGAAAAGTTTACTTTTTATGTTAAAATAAACGTATGTTCAAGGAACCTTACATTATTTTGAAACGTATGGTTAATGAACCTTACGTTGTTGAAAAGTATGGAAGAAGAACATTACGTTTGGAAGGAACCTTACGTTTTTGTTGTTGGACAAGTATAGAAGAGAAACCGTACGTTAGTTTTCAGTGTTGAGTTTGTTTCTCAAAAGTATGGATCATCAACCTTACTTTTATAATCAACCGTACGTTCTTTGGAGAGTTGAAGCAAGACAAAGTATGGATGATCAACCCTACGTTTGAATGCTGAAGAGAAAGTTTGTATGTTTGTGAACCTTACGTTTGTGAACCTTACGTTTGTGAACCCTACGTTTGGAGCCACGTCATCAACCCTACGTTTGGCGTCGGGATATTTTTGACAGACGATATTTCCTTTTTCATTGGTCAAACAGGCGGATTATTAAGCGGATTTCGAGCCGATTCTTAAGTACGACTTTGAATGAATCAAAGACGATTTTCAACGGATTAATGATTGATTTAAAACGGAGCTTTTTATGCCGATTCTTCAGGGGAGTTACAACGGCTCTGTTATTTAATATCGCGAATCTAAAGGAGATTTTCATGGATCTATTTATGCGGAAGATTTTCTCAGATTTGAATATATATGTTCTATCTTGGAAACTTCGGATATATATATATACACAGGAAAGTATATGAAATATATAGATTGATCTTTTAACGAGCAAGAAAGAGAGACTGTGTGAAGGCGTTCTTTTCTGGTGATCGAGAAGAAGTGTAAAACCTTTATTACCGAAGGAAGATCTTGATAGCAGATTCATGTGTTCTACATCGACTATCTGTTGTGAATCTACTGCTGCTGAAGTTGTGAAGTTTCTTGTAATATCTATTGCAACTGGATCGACTCAGAACTGTTTTGATTACAGATCTTTATTTTCTGAAGACGACGATCTATCTACTGTCAATTGCATTCTGTTTTAATTGTGAAGAACAACTGGAGAAGTGTTTTCTTTATCGAAACTCTTTTTATTTTTTGAGTGATCAGCTTCTCGTTCTAAGCTGTGTGGGTTCGTGTTTGAACCAGGAAGGCTGTGTTTGCCTGAAACTTGTAAAGGTGTCAACTGCCTGTACTTAGTTGTGAACAGTTCTGTGGAAATGAGGACCAGATAGTGAAAATCGCCAAGCTCGTGGATTTGAGCGTTGGTGGAGTGGACTAGGGGCCTTCTGTTCCCCGAACCACTATACATCCATGTGTTCATGCTTTTACTTTTTCCGCTGCATATTTAATCGTGCTAAAGCATAGTGGACAGAATTTGTCTAAATTGAAGAGATTGTAATAATTTTGAAAAGACACAATTCACCCCCCCCTCTTGTGTGTAATCCGTAGATTCAGATCCAACAATTGGTATCAAAGGAGGAGCTTCTTATTTTTAAAGTCTTATCAAGCTAGAAGTATTTAAAGATTATACATAGTGTATCATGGCTGATACGAGAGAGGGAATGTCAATGGTCAAAGCACCTTACTTTAATGGAGATACTTATGGCTGCTGGAAATCACGTATGATTATTTATCTAAAAAATCTTGGTCACAGAGTCTATTCAAAGATTCTGACTCCCTATGAAATTCCTGAAAATCCCGATACATGGAGTGCTGCTACAGAGGCTGAGTATGACATGAATTCAAAAGCTATGAATGCAATCATCTGTGGTCTAAGACTGGATGAATTTAACAGAGTATCTCAATGCCCGACTGCATATGAAATGTGGCAAACAATAGCTGTTGCTTATGAAGGAACAGATAATGTAAGACAGATGAGATATGCAACTGCTAAATTAAAATTCGATATTTTCAGAATGATTGAAGGAGAGAGCATCACTCAGATGAATGGAAGATTGACAGAAATTGTCAATAATATAACAACTCTAGGAGAACAAATCAAGCAGGCTGATCAAGCGTTAAAGGTACTGAGAGTACTTCCTACTCGATGGAATGGAATCTCTGCAGCAATCAGACAATCAACTTCTGTTAAAGATCTAACTATGAGAGAGCTGATTGGTACATTGATGATGTACGAGGCTGAAATGCAAGATTAGGTAAATGAGCATAAAATCTACATAAAAAGGGAAAATACTTCTTTGAAAGTGACTTCTCAACAAAAGGATAGAAAGATGAAGAACAGAGAAGTAAGTGCTAAATCAGAAAGCTCTGATTCTTCAAATTCGGATGAAGAACTGGCTCAGCTAGCCAGAAAATTCAGAAAGTTCTACAGTAAGAAGAAAGAATTCAAGAAATCCTTCAAGAAGGATAGCAAGGAAGTGAGATGTTATGAATGCAAAAGGATGGGACATATCAGACCGGATTGCCCAGAATTGAAAGATACAAATAAGAAGAAATTCTTCAAAAGATATGATTATGAGCAGAAAGACAAGAAAGCTATGAAAGCTACATGGAGTGTTTCTGAACACTCAAGTAATTCTTCTGAATCAAGCTCAGAGAAGGAGGAAGCCAATTTAAAAGCAAATATGTGTTTCATGGCTGAAACTGATGAGGTACACTCATACTACTCCTCTGACTCAAATAATGAATCAAACTCTGAAACAGGCTTCTCAAATAAAAAACTTGCAGCTTACTGCAATATGCTTGAAGAAAGGTATGACTCATTATTTAAAAAATATAAATCTATAAAGAACTTGCATAAAGCTATTTCAGATGAGAGAAATACTTTGCTAAAACAACATAAGTAATTAATTGACAAATACAACTCTGCTGACTCAAATAAAATTAATTTTGAATCAAAAATAAAAACTCTACAGGATGAAGTAGAATCTTATAAAAAGGCTGCATTAGTTTTTACAAAAGGAGAAAACGCCTTAAATGAGATACTTGGAAAAACTGTAATTAAAAAGGAAAGGTTTGGAATTGGAATTAAAGGAGAAAAACCTAAGTTATACAAAAATTATTTTGTTCCTAGCACTAAACAGGTTATTTGTAACTTCTGTGGAACAAAAGGTCATATAGCTAAAAACTGTTTTCTAAGACAACCTCAAATATGTGGAATTAAGAAAGATTATATTTCCAATGATCTATATGATTCAATCAATTTTAAGAAAACAAAGCAAATCTGGATACCCAGATCACTACTTGCTAACACTCCTGGACCCAACAAAATATGGGTACCAAATCAATTTTTTTGAATGTCTTTGCAGGTAGCAGGTCACCAAAGAAAGAAAGAAATATGGTATATGGACAGTGGCTGCTCAAGACACATGAGTGGAACTTCAGATAATTTCTCTTCTCTTACTCGAAAGGAAGGAGAACTTGTCACCTTTGGTGACAATGCCAAAGGAAAGATTATTGGTATTGGAACAGTTGGAGATCCAGAGACAGTCTCAATCAACAAAGTACTTTATGTACAAGGGTTAAAACACAATCTGATAAGTATCTCTCAACTCTGTGATGATGGATACACTGTTGATTTTACTAACAATAGTTTTACTGTTTCTAAAGATAAACTGTTTAAGTTTAGAGCACCCAGAACTGATAATGTTTATACTTTGGATTTGTATTCCTTGTGTAAACAACGAGTAAACTGCTTAACTGCTAATATAAGTGAATCCTGGATCTGGAATAGAAGACTTGGTCATTGCAATATATATGCTTTACATAAATTATCTAAGAAACATCTAGTTTCTGATTTTCCTAGTCTCAAATTTGAAAATGACAGATTCTGTGATGCATGTCAGCTTGGCAAGCAACACAAATCATCATTCAAATCTGTTAATAAAGTTGCTACAACTAAACCTCTAGAACTTATCCATATGGATTTGTTTGGACCTTCAAGAGTAGCAAGTTTAGCTGGTAAATTATATGTTTATGTATTAGTTGATGATTATTCTAGATTTACTTGGATTTTCTTTTTGAAATTTAAAAGTGAAGCTTTTAGTTTATTTGAAGGTTTTTGTAAATCTATTCAAAATGAAAAAGGTTTTAATATAATCTCATTGAGAAGTGATCATGGTGGAAAATTTGAGAACCAAGAATTTAATTCCTTTTGCTCAAACATGGGTATTAAACACACCTTCTCTGCTCCAAGAACACCTCAACAGAATGGGATTGTAGAAAGAAGAAATAGAACTATTCAAGAAATGGCTAGAACTATGTTAAATGAATATAGCCTACCTATATATTTCTGGGCAGAAGCTGTTAATACAGCTTGTTATATAATGAATAGAATTTTAATAAGACCTATTTTGAAAAAGACACCCTATGAACTATGGAATAACAGAAAACCTAAAGTAAATTACTTTAAAGTTTTTGGATGCAAGGTTTACATCTTGAATACCAAAGATAATCTTGGTAAATTTGATTCAAAATCTGATAAAGGTATTTTCTTAGGATATTCTGCAACCTCCAAAGCTTATAGAGTCTATAATAAAAAGTCAAGGATTGTTGAAGAATCAGTTCATGTGAAATTTGATGAATCTGATCCTTTTGAGAAAAGGATAGAACAAATAGATGAACCTGATTCTAATGAAAACATGAGACTTGAGAATTTAAAGAATGATTTTGAAAATGATATAAAAGAAATTCAGTCCAGTTCAGAAGAACATGACACTGAAGAACCCTTGAATGTAATGCCTAGACAGTCTAGAACCTTAAAGAATCACCCTTTAGAATCTGTGATAGGTGACTTAGATACTGTTATTCAAACTAGAAGAAACCATGGAAACATAGTTGAATTCTCTGCTTTCCTATCCCAATAAGAACCTAAGACCATAGAAGAAGCCTTAGATGATGAGAGCTGGGTAATAGCAATGCAGGATGAATTGAACCAGTTCAAGAGAAATAAGGTTTGGGAATTAGTTGAAAGACCACATGATTATCCAGTAATAGGAACTAAATGGGTCTTTAGGAATAAACAGGATGATCAAGGGATAATAACTAGAAATAAAGCAAGATTAGTAGCTAAAGGATATAATCAAGAAGAAGAAATAGATTATGATGAGACCTTTGCACCTGTAGCCAGGTTAGAAGCCATTAGAATCCTTTTAGCCTATGCATCTTATATGAATTTTAAATTATTTCAGATGGATGTTAAATCTGCCTTTTTAAATGGTTATTTAATGGAGGAAGTTTATGTTGAGCAACCTCCTGGTTTTGAAAATTCTCAAAAACCAGATTCTGTTTTCAAACTTACTAAAGCTCTTTATGGCCTTAAACAAGCACCTAGAGCTTGGTATGAAAGACTAAGTTCTTTTCTTTTGAAAAATGATTTTACTGTTGGAATGGAAGATCCAACACTCTTTAAGAAACTGTGAAAAATAATGTTTTGTTGGTACAAATTTATGTTGATGATGTAATTTTTGGATCAACCAATAAAATTCTTTGTCATGAATTTTCAGAATTAATGCAAAAAGAATTTGAAATGAGTATGATGGGAGAATTAAATTTCTTTTTGGGTCTTCAAATATTTCAAAAAGATTTTGGAAATGTTTTAAATCAATGCAAATACATTACTGATTTACTTAATAAATTTGGACTTGAAAACAGCAAGCCATTTACAACTCCTATGTGTACTAATATAAAACTTGATTTGGATGAAACTGGAAAATCAGTGGACAACAAGTTATATAGAGGTATGATTGGTAGTTTGTTATATCTTACTGCTAGTAGACCAGATATAATGTATTCAGTATGTCTTTGTGCTCGATTTCAATCAAATCTCAAAGAATCCCATTTAACTGTTGTTAAAAGAATTTTTAGATATTTAAAAGGTACTATTTATCAATCTCTGCTTTATCCAAAAACCTCTGATTTTAATTTAATTTCATATTCAGATGCTGACTTTGGAAGCTGTAGATTAGATAGGAAGAGTA
The DNA here is from genome assembly GCA_963277665.1 of Viscum album. NCBI lineage: Eukaryota > Viridiplantae > Streptophyta > Magnoliopsida > Santalales > Viscaceae > Viscum > Viscum album. The sequence goes on along the minus strand of OY728133.1, from coordinate 181,660,676 downwards.
CTTCAGGAACATGTCACTTTTTAGGAAAGTCTTTAGTATCATGGTCTAGTAAGAAACAACACTCAGTTGCCCTGTCAACAGCCGAGGCAGAATATGTGTCTGCAGGTAGTTGCTGTGCACAGGTGTTGTGGATGAAAAACACTCTTATGGAATTTGGATTAAATTTCAATAATACACCTATTTTATGTGATAATACTAGTGCAATTAATATTTCAAAAAATCCTATTAGTCATTCTAGAACTAAGCACATTGATATAAGACATCACTTTTTAAGAGATCATGTATTTAAAAAGGATATATTTTTAGAATTTGTAAATACAGAAAATCAATTAGCAGATATTTTTACTAAACCACTTCCCACGGCAAGGTTTGAATTTATTAAGGGGGAGTTAGGTTTATTTAATTTTAAATAGTTTTTTTTTTAAAATCTTATTCTGTTTTCGAATTCTGCTTAATTTCTGTTTTCCGCTATAAGTAATTTTATTTTGTTTTAAATAAAAGTAATGATTAGTGATTACACGGGAATCAAGGCTGTCAGAATCGTTTCACCTTCTAAACTGCTTCACCTTTTTCGGAAATCCTTTCGAAAACCTAAAACCGCACATCTGCTCCAAAACCCTTTTCTGAATCTTCAAACCCTAAACTTACGAACCTTCAGAAATCGTTGTTGGAATGGCAAAGACTAAGCGTCCAGATGAAGCCGAGAGTAGTGCTGCATAGAAACCTAAGGTAGTAGGTCGGAAAATACTGCAAGGTAAAGTCATAGATTTAGAGTGGCTGTTTGAAACTAATTTACTGTTGAAGCAAACGTTGTCGTTTCAAAGCCTTGAGCAAGCTTTTAATAGTGCAAATTCTGAGTTTCTATATGAGGCAGAAATGAGACATTTCTTTAGAACTGTTCAGTTTAGCCTTGGAGATACAGAGGATAGTTTATTGGCTCAAATAGAGAATAAGGACTTTTCAATATCATCTGTAGAGATAAGTCAAATTCTTAACTGCCCTCATGAAGGAGTTTTTCATTTAGATTTACGGAATATTGGAGATTCTGTACATAAGTCTGAAGACATTATGTCTTTTCTGTTTGGAACCAGATTGATAAAGAAGATGTTTATTAAGGATTTGGAGCCCGATCAGAAAATTTTGGTAAAATTTGTTCAGACTGGTTTAGCACCAAGAATGGCTGAGATGGAGAAAATCCTATACCCGGACATGTACATAATGTATCTTCTGATGTGTGATATTAATTTTAATTTTCCTCGGTTTATGATAAGATATCTGAGTTACTGCTGTCAGAGTGAAGCAAGAATGTCCTTTTTCCCTTACGGAAGGTTCATTTCTTTGTTTTTGTTTAAAAGAGGAATGATCAGATTGGTAGATGCTGGGGTCAAATGTCACCACAGTAATGTTTTCAATGCTGGAACTTTATGGAAAGTATGATACTTCTAGAGCACAATTAAAGGAAAACTCTTACCTGTTGGAGCTGAGGAAAACTCGGAGAGTGCTCAGGCTCAACCGGCTAAGTCCAAGGAGGGACAAGCAGAATCAAGAGTTAGTACAGTGGCAAGGAGAATTCGTTTTGAGATGGAGGAAGTTGAGGAAGAGAGAAGTCAAGAAGGACTTCAATCTAGAAGGAAGAAGTCAATTGATGAAGAAGTTATCTCTCCTTCCTTGAAATCCTCTGAACCGGTAATTTGTTATTCATTTGTGAGAGAAGCTGTTGTGGAGCAGACTGCACCGATAGAGGAACCAACAGCTCAAACAGAAACTCAAGAAGAACCTCAATCTGCTGCTGTGGCTGTTGAAAAAGTAATTCAACAAGAACAACTTATGGAGGCAGTGCCTGGTGAAGAAGTGGCCGGACCTCAAGATTTACATGAAAATATTGTTCTTGACCAATCAGTAGAAGTCAGAGAGACTACTGTTCGTGATGAACATACTTCTGAAGCTCATACAGAGGTACTTCAGGAAGATTTTTCAGTGGAAGAGTTACAGGCTTCAAAAGATAGTTCAGTGGATCAACCTTTTCAGGATAAGGACAAAGAACAGTCGGATGCAGATTCCTTACCACTTGCCCTGCTTCATCAACCTAATTCTGAACATGAGAATCGAGCACAGGGTGCCCCTGATTCAAGAAAAGAAGAAGTTGTTGAGTTGTACAAGCGTATCTCTCAGTTAGAATCTGAGAATGTTAGTCTCAGAAATTCTCTGAACATAGAGCAGTTGAAGTTCCAGAAGCTGAAAGAATGTACTGTTTCAAGACAGGAAGTAGATTTGTTTAAGACTGATATGCTGCATGTTGTTGATCAGTTAAAATCAGAGATGGTAAAGAAAGATGATTTGTCTGAGTTGAAGATTTACATGGAGAATAAATTTGAGTCTGTTGCAAACAGTGCTGTGAGTGGATCAGGCTATTCACCTGATTTGATTCGGAGATTTCAAGCAATTACTGGAGCAATGAGCAATATGAGTGACAGATTACACGATCTTCAGTGTAATAGTGCCCCTTTGTCAGTTTTTCTAGATAATCAGATATTTTTAGTGGATCAGTTGACATCTGGAGAGCAACCGATTAGGATTCTTTTGAATCAGTTATCAGAAAAACTGGCTCTTTTTGTTGAAAAGGAAGAAAGAATGCATGAGTTTTTCAGAGTTAATTTGATTGAATATATTCATATGACTCAAGAGAACAGAGATCTTATCATCAAGTTAGGATATGGGATGATGAATAGGCTCAGAGAACAGTTTACAGAGATAAAGACAGCGATTCAAAGGAAATAGACACCTTTTTCCCTATCTTATCTATGAACCTTGATTCCTCTGTATATCACAATCGTATATATATAACAGCTTGTGAATGAATTTTTTTTTTCTTATTTTTTTTTTGTTTTGTTGTTTATTGATTTATGATTGAGTTAGCCAGTATAACAAATTCACTTATTCATACATAGTTAACTATAGCATTTACTTATAGTTCAGTGCAATATTAAATGTGTTCAAATCCGTTTTTTTCATTCTTTTTGATATCACAAAAAGGGGGAGAATTTGGATAAACACAACATTTAAATTCATTTATTTCCTATGAAGAAATTTGGATATATGGGAGAATTTGGATATATACGATATTTATCTTTTATCTATTTTTAGCTAAAAATTTATTTTTATGGGGGAGAAATTTTATTATAGTTAAATATTGTTTTAATCCTTTCAAAATTCTAAAATTTTACAAAACTAATTTTTCAATAAAGATTTCAATTAAATTAGTTCTATTATTTTTATGGGTTTTGTGATCATCAAAAAGGGGGAGATTGTTGAGAAATGTATTGTTTTCAAACAATTCAAAATAATGTTTTTTAAAGGGGGAGATTATTTTAAATAATACTCTGTCTCTTTATGATGATTTTGATTCTCACAAATACCCATAATTGTTTACTAATTATTTAGTTGAGTATTTTGCAGGAATTTATTTTATTTATTTATTTCATACAACTAGATTTCATACTTCATTTATTCCGAGATCAATTTTAGCGCGTTCTGGAATCACTGTAGCGCGAGATCAATTTTAGCGCGTTCTGGAATCACTGTAGTGCGAGATCAGTTTTAGCGTGTACTGGAATCACTGTTCATACCCTACGTTGATGAACGTAACGTATGGATGAAAAGTTTACTTTTTATGTTAAAAGAAACGTATGGTCAAGGAACCTTACATTATTTTGAAACGTATGGTTAATGAACCTTACGTTGTTGAAAAGTATGGAAGAAGAACATTACGTTTGGAAGGAACCTTACGTTTTTGTTGTTGGACAAGTATGGAAGAGAAACCGTACGTTAGTTTTCAGTGTTGAGTTTGTTTCTCAAAAGTATGGATCATCAACCTTACTTTTATAATCAACCGTACGTTCTTTGGAGAGTTGAAGCAAGACAAAGTATGGATGATCAACCCTACGTTTGAATGCTGAAGAGAAAGTTTGTATGTTTGTGAACCTTACGTTTGTGAACCTTACGTTTGTGAACCTTACGTTTGTGAACCCTACGTTTGGAGCCACGTCATAAACCCTACGTTTGGCGTCGGGATATTTTCGACAGACGATATTTCCTTTTGCATTGGTCAAACAGGCGAATTATTAAGCGGATTTCGAGCCGATTCTTAAGTACGACTTTGAATGAATCAAAGACGATTTTCAACGGATTAATGATTGATTTAAAACGGAGCTTTTTATGCCGATTCTTCAGGGGAGTTACAACGGCTCTGTTATTTAATATCGCGAATCTAAAGGAGATTTTCATGGATCTATTTATGCGGAAGATTTTCTCAGATTTGAATATATATGTTCTATCTTGGAAACTTCGGATATATATATATACACAGGAAAGTATATGAAATATATAGATTTTTCTTTTAACGAGCAAGAAACAGAGACTGTGTGAAGGCGTTCTTTTCTGGTGATCGAGAAGAAGTGTAAAACCTTTATTACCGAAGGAAGATCTTGATAGCAGATTCACGTGTTCTACATCGACTATCTGTTGTGAATCTACTGCTGCTGAAGTTGTGAAGTTTCTTGTAATATCTATTGCAACTGGATCGACTCAGAACTGTTTTGATTACAGATCTTTATTTTCTGAAGACGACGATCTATCTACTGTCAATTGCATTCTGTTGCAATTGTGAAGAACAACTGGAGAAGTGTTTTCTTTATCGAAACTCTTTTTATTTTTTGAGTGATCAGCTTCTCGTTCTAAGCTGTGTGGGTTCGTGTTTGAACCAGGAAGGCTGTGTTTGCCTGAAACTTGTAAAGGTGTCAACTACCTGTACTCAGTTGTGAACAGGTCTGTGGAAACGAGGACCAGATAGTGAAAATCACCAAGCTCGTGGATTTGAGCGTTGGTGGAGTGGACTAGGGGCCTTCTGTTCCCCGAACCACTATACATCCGTGTGTTCATGCTTTTACTTTTTCCGCTGCATATTTAATCGTGCTAAAGCATAGTGGATAGAATTTGTCTAAATTGAAGAGATTGTAATAATTTTGAAAAGACACAATTCACCCCCCCCCCTCTTGTGTGTAATCCGTAGATTCAGATCCAACAGAATTATTTACACAAATTCCCCATGTGTTAAGGTAACAAACCACAAGGGAGGATAAGGGGAAAAGGCCAATCTTTTGGGATCATTATAGTTGAGGTTGAAGTTATAAATGATTTAGTGGTGTGTAATTTAATAATAGCATCAATTTTAGAAATTTATTTATTTAGATATGGATCTTCACACACTTTTATATCATTCATATATTCCATGAAAATTATGTAATTCGCTATAACATTAAGAACATTATTTTCTGTTAAAACTCATAGTGGAATCTCACCACAAGAAATATGTCTCAATTAGTTCCCATTATGGCCCATACATGTGTCTTATTTTCATACATGATTATTATACATATGGTAGATTTTGATACAATAAATGGTATAATCTAAATTTCGAAATTTAATGACAATTTTATTTCTAGGAGAAGTAAATTATGATTCATGATGATGATATAGAATTACTTATCTTTAAAAGGGATAAATCATCATCTAATTCATGTATAGATCTACATTCAGTAGCTCTTCTGAGTGAGATTCTTAGAGAAAATGAATATACACAATATGTAGATAAAAAAGGTAATATTCAGATTATTGATGTACATATTTTACCGGAATACATTGATGTATTTATTAAGGAATTACCCAGACACCAACAAGATTGTCAAGTTGAGTTTTCTATTGATATAATCCATGGTGAAAGACCTTTATCAAACTATCTATATTGAATGGATATTGTCGAATCGGTGAATTTGAAGAAAAAAAGATCTAAGTTTTGTGAGAATTTATTTATAGAAAATAGAATTTCACAATGGGGAGTTCAGTTTATTTCCATTAAGAATAAATATGGATATGCGAGGATCTGTATGTATTATAGTGAAACTAATGCTATTGTGATAAAGAAAAAATATTATCTTCCTCGCATTGATGACATAATTGGTCAAACTCATAGAGATAAATATTTTTAAATTATTGAACTTCATTCCTGGTATCATCAATTGTGAGTAAATAAAGAAGAGATTATGAAGAAAACTTTTCAGATGAGTTATGAGCATTATGAATTTACTGTAATGTTGTTTGGATTGACTAATGCACCCTCTATTGAATGAAAAAGGTATCCAAGTAAAATCTTGATAATTTTTTTCTTATTTGTTTATCAAATCTTTTTGTACTCTAATATATATGAGGACAATAATAATCACTTGAAGGTCATTATTAAGACTTATAGAAAAGGATTTATATGGGAAATTTTGAAATAATGAATTCAAGATTCAAACGTTTCTTTTCATATTCACGTAGTATCTAAGGATGGATTCTTAGTGGGTCCTATGAGGACAAATGAAGAAAAATAATTTCCTACACCAATAAACATAACCGAGGAATGTAGTTTCATTTATTTCACAGGTTATTATTGGGAATTTCTTCAAAAAATTCCTAAATTTATAATCCGTTAACCATGATTAATCCTAAAGGGGTTAATTCCATATTGATAAAGGAATGTGAATAATTTTATAAAGAATAGAATATGAAATTGTTGAATTCTATAATTTTGACTCTACCATCAAGAAATGGTGGATTTGTGATATAGTGATACAAAAAATCAATGACTTGGTTTTGTCCTTATATAGAAGGATATCATTTTTTCTTAGGAATCAAGGAAATTAAAGTCTCATGAATAAAACTATCAATCTCATGATCTTGAGCCAGTAGCCATAATTATTACTCAAGGATTATGATATCTCTATACACTACAATCCAAGGAAAGAAAATAACATAGAAGATGAATTCATTGGAATATAGTAAGAAGTCCTATACAAAATAAGGATTGATATGGATTCTATGTTCTTGGATATAATAAGTATAGATATGAGGAAAAATAAAGGGAAACATAATTCATTCTTAAAATTATTTCTAAAAAAGTGTTATTAGAAAATATAAAACATTATAAATTATATAATGTGTATTTTCATAAGACAATTATTGTTGTGACTGATGGGAAATTAGAAGACATTATATATGAAGACTACATTTTAAAATTTGGATAGTAGCCATGTGTTCTATATATATCTGATCTGGAAAGGAAATTTTTAGATGATTATCATAGATCATATATCAAAATGCACCTTGGTAGAACCATGCTTTATATATAGTTGCAGGAACAAATTTATATGATAATATGAAGTGGTAAATTACTTTTTATGTGTCAATATGATTGATTTTTCTATAGGATAAGGAAAAGAGACAACAACCTAGAAGAGTTATATAACCTATATCTATTTCTATATGGAAATGGGGTGACATTACTTTGTACTATTTAACAATATTACCAAATACTCCTAGAATAAATGATGAAATATGGGTTATTTTTTATCCCCTTACCAAATCTAAACAATTCAACACTAAAAGAGAATATTTACCTCTTTATTTAATTGGACTACTATATATTACTGAAGAGATAATACATCATAGTTCACCTCAATAATTTATTTCTATTCATGAGCCATGATTTATATAAAAATTATTTATAATATTTTAGATAACTCTAGATAATTAGATTCATTTGAGAACTGCCTATCATCCTAAACCAACTCAAGAGATAAATAAGAATAATAAATTTCCTCCTGATAATTCCAATATCGAAGAAGAATTTGTAAAAATAAGAAACCCCTTAATTAAAAGATTCCATATATACATATAGATAAAATCTATTTGAATGAGGAAATAACAAAGAATTAATTTTTTAAAACAAACTTTATTATCTTATAGAAACGGATTCCATGATCCTAAATTGATCTAAATTAATATTTAAAATACCAATATTGTCTATGAAGAGAGGATATGATTGTATTAAAATCTACAATTTGTGTATTCTATATAAAATGAAATGATATAGTCTTATTGGTAAGTGATTCATAAAAGACTATTCAAACTTTAGATGACATGTTGAGGCCATGCTCACTTGTCTTTCAAGGTATATGGGATTAGTATTTACATTTGGTTGTGTTTTCCAATAACAATAGTTTCTATTCAATTATTCAAATAAAACTATGTGAATACTTATAATAAAATGATATTGACACTCTATCTTGATGGAAAGATGTTGGTTAAGGAATATTTTTGGGTCTAGATATTATTAAAGAGACAATGACAAATGTAAACACTATTCAGACTCATATTAATGTAGCTCAATGTAAGAAAAAAAGGTGTACTGATAAACAAATGAGATATTTGGAATTTCATGTAGGTAAAAAATTCTTATTTAAATCATCTCTAAGTAAGGGTATTCTAAGGTTTGGTAGGAATGAAAAAATGAACCCCATGTACATTGGACATTTTCATATTATGAAAATAATTGGTGTAGTGTCTTACCAATTATAAATACCACCAAGTCTCTCTAAAGTACATGATTTTTTTCACATAAATTTGTTAAGGAATTATGTTCCAGAAAGAAAAAATGTGATAAACTCTAAATAAATATATGTAAAAAATTATCTCTCAAATTATGAAGAGCCTATTTGGATTTAGTACACTAAAGAGCATGTGTTGTTGAATTGGATTACTCGAATTGTAAAGATTCTTTAGAGAAATCATAAAATAGAAGAAGAAGTGTGAAAACCTATGGATTTTAAAAATAAGAACGAACCCTATCTAGTAAGAAGATTACATTCAGAAAATTACATATTAATTTTTTTTATGAGGGAATAATTTAATACTGTAGTTTTTAAGAATAGTATGATCGATAGTATATAGAGCATGAAACCACAAGCCTAAATTAACTATGAAATATTATTATTTAAATATGACCATTATAAAGTAGTTATATAATTGGAGGGTATGAATATGAATAACCAAATTAAAAATATTATATGAAGTTTTATCATAATTTATATTTATTAATTAATTATTAGAAAATAGGTCTTCCATTTTTTAGTAAAATCATTTTATTCTTCAAAAGTATGTTATCGTCAAAAAAAAATTATTTATTTTTTTGAGAAAATAATATAATTAATTTTTCCTTTTTTATAAATTCTATTTTATTAAATGAACATAATTTTTTAAATTATCATATAAAAACTAGATTATAGTATGCTTTTGTGATTTTTATAAAGAGTTATACTTTTCAATAAATTTTTAAAAATAAATATTTTTATTAAAATATGTATTTTTTCCAAAATTTATAATGTCCCATTGTATATTAATTTTTTATTAAAGGGAATTTTTTTTCTCAAATATTATTAATAATAAATTATTTTTAACGAAATAATTTTTATGATCTAATTCAGTATAAAAACATTTTTATACACATAAGGTTTTTTGATCTGAAAAAAAATTCATTAAGTTTTTCTTTTCAATATTTTATTAATTTCTACCAATTATTGAAATTGAATCTTGAAAAGTGGATTCCATATTACAAATAAAGAGTTCCAAATTAGGTAAATATTTTCCATTCATTTATAGTAATTATGAATACTATCCATAATAAATAATTATCACCATGGTAGTGATAAATTAGGTAATTAATGACAAAAATAATATAATAAGGACTACAAAATGATCATAAATATTGAACTAATTTCATTATATAAACATATTTAATTGTTTAGTGAGGTTTTTGAGGTGTGAAATGGGGTTTTCTCATCGGTCTACCATTGTCACTTTTCCCAAAAACTCCCAAGGGTCCCCCCATCTATAGTTGGGTACAAACCTTCTTTCCAAAGGTTGGTAGTCATCAAGGTTTTCAGGCCCAATAACTATTTGGTACTCACATTGGTCGAGAGTATGGGATATTGGTCTCATCAAACCCTTTGGGGGGGGATTTTTTCTACTATGGGACTCTCTTATAGATTTAATATATGTTCGTGAATCTCTTCCTATTCCTAATATAGGACCAGTTACCCTGAAAAAATGTTTCATTGGTTAATTATTTCATTAAACAATGAACGAGAGTCTCATTGATGAACAGAGGGGAGTGTAGTCTCATTAGTGAATCCATATGGATGTATCTTAGGTTTTTCATTCATTTCATTACTGGTGAATAACCACTTTATGTGTAAAATCTATACAACCAAATGCTTTGAAATTTGTTTCCATGTGAGGAGGAAATTAATATTCCGATGAGGAGATTGAGCCATTATGAGGAAACCTATGTATCTTGGTTATTACAGGAATAAAAACCCACATAGTTATTTAATCTCAGGTAGTTTATAATCATGCAGAGAGAACATATTTTTTGGGTATTGAGACACCAAATGTTTGACCTTGGTTCCTAGAGATATGTCTTGCACATCCAAATTATGGTAGGAATCAGATTCATCATATTTCATGCATGCCCTTGGGACTAGACCGAAGGTATATCCCCTTATATGAGGCATGTTCATACCATACTACATGTTGAGGCATACATACAAGGATCTCCCTAGTTAGTGTAAGTTCATGATTCCTAATGAGTAGTTCATTATATCTTTATTAGACCACATGAGATATTCTTAGTGTGAGAAACACGAGTGAATACATTATTTGTCTCATGGAATGTAGACATGGGTCTTATGTTCTTGGATAGTCTATGGGGAAATTGGTATAGTGATCAAACCTTGAAAAGGCATCCAATATATCCTTAGTATGGTAGGAATCATAGTTCTTGTAGTTCACATTATACCATAACCCTTTGATAGGCTATGGTGGATGACTACACTCTAAAACATTATTATCATCCTTGAGGTCTTGGGATGTCTAGGGACCTATACCATGATGGATGCCTTATTGATCAGGGGCATACTATATGATGCATATAGTCAAGGCTTACACACTAAAGTTTCCCTTATAACCGTGGGGTGTATAGTGCAGATGACATTACCTATGTGACTCCCTAAGCCCACGTGAGTTATGATCGTTGTGAGAAACAAGGGTTAGAAAGTAATAAATGTCATTTCTCTAGATAAGGGATTGGATAATGGGATTTTCCTGGATGATAAATCTAGAGCTAGAACCTTGAAGATGTGTCCTATGTATCTTGATTATGGAATTATCATATTTGTCACAATTCTATTTATATTTGTGCTTACACATTGTGGCTTCCCTATTGATCAGAGCTTATAATATGGGATTTCCCATTTGATCGGGACTTACACTCTATGGTTTCCCTTTTGATCAGGGCTTACATAATGAGGTTTCCCTTCTAATTGGGGATTACACTCTGAGGTTTCCCTTTTGATCAGGGCTTACACTCTAAGGTTTCCATTTTTATTGGGGCGTACACTCTGATGTTTCCTTTACTGCTTCCCTAGAGGGTTCTTTATGACCCAATGGTCTTGTCCTGGAAGCCATCGCAACACCCAGTTGGCTTGTCCTCGAGGCCATCGCATGACCTATCTTGACACATATGGGGGTGTCATAAGAGTCAGTGGGACATGGTTCAAATTATTTCTTGTATCTCATCTAAAAACCCTATATACCATCATGCGCCATATCCATCATGTTTGGAGGGCTCTGCGGGTCTCAGTTGGCTTGCCTAAAGGGTCCACGAGAGCTTGGTTTTCAAGACTAGATGCAACGATGTGACTTGAAAGTTATGAGTTAATATCATCATATGATTAAATAATGGTATCCTAAGGACATCACAAGGCTAACTGGATAATCCCATGAGGTTTCTTGAGAATAATATCGTGTTCCCAAGGTGATCGTGTGACGTTCTTTTACATGTGTAGAGGATTTTGTGTTTCCCAAATAGCATGCTGAAGGAATTTCATGATATCTATGAGACATGTCATGACATTTTTGGTTGACCTTATATGAATCACTTGAAGCACTTGAGGGTCAACGAACATGTATTTCTTTTAATTCATCCATGTTTGATCATGGTTCTATACCTTGTATTGTTAATGCCTTATATTTTTCAACTTTAGATTATTTTGAGTTTTGTGTGATCTAAAGACATGTGGTATGTTATTTTCATGCCTTTCAAATATCCATTCACATGATCTATGAATGATCCCACAAAATAACTTATCTATGGTGCATGATTTTTCTAGATGTTCACCATTATATTACCTGACTGAAGACATTCCGGTTATTAGATTTTCCACTCTAAGAGTTCTATAGATGTAGAGATTCGAATCGTCCAGATTTCAAATTTCTGGAGTCCAAAAAACAATTTTCATGTTACGGTGGAAAAATTAGAGGAATATCTACCCCAATTGTTGGATTATTTTTATGGGGTTTCTAGCGTGAGTCTTGGATAAAGTTGGCAAAGGGATCTGGAAACATGTGGCTTCATGAGCCTCTTCCATAGATCATTCTGAGTGTGTTTCCTAATTTATAGTAGTTGTTATTGTCTCTCATCAACTCCTCCATTATTGGATTATTTCAAATTAATGATGACGTATTGATGATGTTTCATTTAAAAGGAAATTTCATTTTTTCCTATGGACATTCCCAAGGTCTATCATGAGAATTCGATGCCATGTCTATGATATTCCGTAAGGCATGGGTGGTTTGTCCAGTGACCTCATGAGACTATGATGCATACTATCTTAGCACTTAAAATGTCTTTCAAGAACCGTGATACCTCTCTACACCTTCCCCATTTTCCGATGGGTTTTAATTTATAAAGGGTAGGAATTTTGTGTGTTTTAATGAGTAATGTCAAGGATATATACTCAATTTTTTTATGATTACTTGTGTGACCAATATTGGTCATATGAGGTTGTACGAGCTTATTGTATAAAATATATCTTTTTTTCTATTGATCACTGAAGGGGAAGTGTATAGTTTCCTAGATAGACCCTACAACTTCCATGTGGTCAGGATAAAATACCAAAGGGACTTTGTGAGATGAGGCAGACATGTAGTTAGGGACTCACGGTGCCTTACGATTCGCCGAGGGTGCGCCAGATGTCCTTCAGCAACCGTGATCACATCTCGCCTCCTCCACATTATTTCTGTTTTCTATACTAAAAATGTTTTGAGGTATTGAAATTTTACTAGGATATCATCACGGAAATTTATCCTTTCAAATGATGATACAGTGCATGAGATTTATGTCTATCGGAGGTCTCTCCCTTTGGATATCATTCCTCCTTATTTTTGGAGGAATTTCAAATGGTTTGCAGTAATTTTCCAATGAAAAACCATGTGACATGGGTGAATTCATTTAGTTTTCACCATTCATCCATTGGTTATCTGGAGATCCATCTTGGGAGAAGGAAGTTTTGTTTAAGGGGGATCTATGGGATTTTTCATAGGTTATGCTCTACGCGTGGAGTCATCAAGTGTCCTTGAAATGGTCATGTGATCATGAGTCCCTTAGAGGATTATGTGACTCGTATGTATTGGTCACTTTCTCATTCCCTTTCTTATGTTGGGAAGGTAATAACCATGTTCATGTATTTAATCCTTTGTGATTTTGTTGATTCTTATTTGGTGGGAGTCAACAAATTCCCCCCTCAAGAGCGATATCCGCAGGGAAAAGGACTCGGTTATGAGGAAATCTAATTGCCAACTAAATATTTGGTGGTGTCACAAAATGATGTATTAGGTGACATTTGGTCTGTTGGGAAATTATTTTTATTCTAAAAGGTTTCCTATATATTGGGAGTGTAGTGATGAATTCATTCCACTGATCACCCATTCTTCAGAGCGCTCTCACATTTTCCTCCATCACACACCTTCATATTAAGATTGTGCCACAAACCCTAATCTCATGAACTATTTGTGAGTATTCCCTGAAATTCCATTTTTTCATATCTATCCCATTAAACTATCTCTTTATTAGATTCTCGTCAGATAAAATTGTGAACTACACTCTGGTAATTTTTTCGGCCTTTGGATTTCAATGTTGTGGTTGTCTTGAAGACTTCGCAAGATCTTCTAGATCTATCATTAGATCTCTTACAACTCTCTTGAATGTGTTCAAGTCAGACTGTAACTTCTATACATAAGGTTCTTGTGGTTAATGTGATAAACTTTGTGTTTATGTTCCTCGTGAGTCCTTAGGATGTAAGGGGATCATTGAACTCCTTATGTAGTTTTTTAATCCCTTGTCGAGTCATGTGATGCACCTGATGTTACTGGTCTTATTCATTCATTGATAATATTTTTTTTATTCATCTAACATGTTCCAATTACTTGTTTTATATGGATTTGTGTTCTCAAAAATCCATTCACAATGCTTCGCAGAGGTATTCAAGAGAAATAGTTGCCTATCACGATGCTATAGTGGCATGTGTGGATCCCTCTTATCGTTGTTTGGTCAGGTCATTTAAACTAGGTGTACTGACTTTGATGGGACCAAAAATATAAAACTACGTCATTTTAGAATTCTTACCAATTTTCAGGTTTGGTACTACTAATGAGGCTTCCATTACTCCACTGAATTCATCATTCATACCCTCTTCCTAGATCCGGATGGCCTAGAACACTTTCTAAGTGAACATTTCTCCATGGGAACTTTGTCTCCAATTGGGACTATGAGGATGTAAACCTACTAAAATTTATTCCTATGATGATGGGACTGATTTTTCATCTGATAAGTATGTCCATATGTGTCATTCAACAATAAAATTTTCTACTTCTGATTAGACATTTGGATGCATATCTATCTAGGACTTCCGATCAAGGGTAGTTATTGACTGGACTGGGGATAGACCCTCTGGGTTCAATATATTTCTTCTAAATTTCCTCGGGAAATGAATAAAATAAGAATATATGAGGTTTTCTGGATATCAAATACATTGACATATTACAACAAGGGATTGATGTTGGAGTTGTTGAGCCGTTGGAGCATAGATATTAACACTTTCCATCTTATGCATAACGAGGTTTGAATCAGTCAATGAGATACAGAACAAATTTATGGTGTACCTATACATAGTGATATGTAAAAATAATTAATTCAACCTCAATCTACCAGGGATGATGTGATGAGAGACCCCCTTTAACTTGGGAGCTGATTAAGCTGGATGAGAAGACCCTTCCAAATGGGGTGTTTCCCTGGCAGGATATCCCTTTGAAGCATGGGTAGAGTACTACATTAAGTTGAAAATTTATGAGATATAAGTCAGGAATCTGATTCCCTTTCTCAAAAAATAATCCCATAGTGCATCAAGTGCCTGTTGGCCAATATTTGATAGCATGAAGTATAGAAATTGGGGATGGGATATTGCCTCTGGAATTGATTACTTTGTCTAACTAGCTGGTTTCCTCGTCATTTGCCTATGTGGGTACTTACTTTCGACAAAAGATAATGGGGGAGTCATGGTCTCCACTTTTACAATGGAAACTATGATGGTCGGGGGGAGCACGTCTAGATAGTGATCCCTACATTAGAAAATATCTACTACCTCGTGAACCATGTTTATAATAAAGAGGCCCCTATGGGATATCAGACCCCTTTAGATTATTATGGGGTTGTATAGGGGCTCATCTAGGTGCTATGAGTACCAAAACATTCAGGAAATCCATGATATTGTCCTTATACCTTATCTTCAGTGAATTAATGGAGTAAGACCCATAATATTAAAGGATCGTGATATTAGGGATTACATAAAATTTCATGAACATTTCTCTTTCTAGACATATGGACCTATGCTAATTAGAATTTTTGTTATCAATGGTTTGACTAGAGTTGAATAACACACTTATATAATGTCACATTGTGAGGGGTTTCTTTCTACCCATATAGATAGGGACCTTATTTATGATTACTATGCACCATGCCAGTTTAATTTCTAGTTTTTTTGCATCCAATTGAGGTGTAATAGCTCTATTTATGTTATAAATGAGGAATACATGATGCTAGCTCATCAATTTTAGCTGATGTTTACCAAAGAAGAAACTGGTGTAGAAAAACACCTTCCCCCTCATGATGCAGCAATCTTCATATCCCAAGTTTATACAGATATTTGGATTCACTCATTTCCTAATGAAAAATTATCCAATTTTGTAAGTGAGGAATTCTGACCCCTGGTGGTTGAATACAATCCCATTACATGAATTTAATTGTCATATATAATGTTGGGAGCTTCAGTAGAACCCCACAAGAAACATAAACGTCTACCATTGCCAGTAGAGGCATCTACGACCATGGCTACAAAGGATGCATGTGACTAAATTTTTCCTATTCCATCTCAACAATAGACAACTTAGAAGGTGAAGTATTCTAAATCCATGATATGGGGAATATTGGGCCTCTCAATGGTGGTTTTGGAGGGTTTTACATGTATCAATACACCTCAAGGAATCACGTTTGAAGAGAATCCTAAAGAAGTGAGGGCCTTCCTCCTATATATTGATGTAGAGTGCCATGGATCAGATATTTTATTCTTCATGAGTCCACCAAATTTTCCTTTCTGGCATGATTTATATTGTTGTGGATGAACAGGGTTATCCTATCACCAAGAAGGTGGTGTGTCAGGGCCTATTGTGGGTCTTAACATGCCATGGTGACTTGAAACTGTATTGATAGCATTTTATATGTGTCCATGTAGGGGAAGGCTGCTGAATATCTTCTATCCCTAACTATACCCTAAATATAATTCCCATGTCATGGCCAAGGGAGAGGGATTTGGTTGGGACTAGGGAACTGATGATGAAGGGTCCCTAGGCCGGCAGGCTTATATGAGGGAGGTGATTTCTACTTCTAAGGTGACAGCTCCAGCTTCAACACCTTCTGGAGGTCCTTCTTCAGAAAGGATGAAGAAATAGAAAAGTAATTAATTTATATTGTCAAATCCTTATCCTCTAGAATCACCAAGTAATCGTGGTATTCCAATTCACCGTTGATCTTGGATTATCCTCGATGTCCATTCATAATTTTCTGAAAACTTGCAGTTCCCCGCCGAGCTCTTTTAGAGGACAACATGTCTGTTTTTTAGGATGTAGATAAGAATTTGGTGGCTCCAATAGATTCAAAACTATTGAAACCAATCCACCAAAAAATATATATATGGCTGAGGGGTCCAATAAATCATGTTTGTTTCCATCTGTGGATGTTTTAGTGAATGTACCATCAGAACTGCTGTGGTTGGATTCCTTTTTTGTGGGTATTCATATAGATAGTTATTCTTCCACTACATTAGTTGATATGGAGGTGAGCTTATAAGAATTTAAATTTTTCTTCATGACGTTAACCTTTTGTTTAATTGTGTCATACCTCTTGATATTATCTTCTATTTATACAGTCCTTAAAGGTGGTGAGTGATGTACTTCTACAAAAAAAGTGTTGGTGGTACTGCGAAGTTGTTCATCACAAGAAAGAGTTGCATCTTATCCTAGTGATGGGGTTGAAGTGGTGGATGTTTCTAGTTACATGAATAAAAAATTTATGTTTCAATACTTAGTCACATTTACCAATATTTAGAGATACCACATGATTCATCCTATAATCGAAAAAATTATCCACCCCTTACTGTAGAGTCCTTACCCTGATATTCAGAGGCTCTAGTTCCCCCCTGAGAGTTCCTTTAACTGGTTCTACTAATGAAGAGGATCGTTCTGTCCCCCCATCATCAAAGAAAATGGGCACAACCCTGTCTCTGATTGATATTTTCTGGAATATGTTCTTTCCCCCAAGGTAAAACTAGACCAAGGTCCTGGGTCTGCATCACAATATCAATCAATGTGATGATAGATGTGGGGGGAGATCTTGATTTTAGTGCTAGAAACCTTGTTAGAGGAGTAGAAAGATCAATTGGGTCATCTTCAATTATTGTTTCCCTCCCTCTTATATGAATGCTTTCACTATTTGAACATTTATTCTCAGCTAAACATGGTGATATTTATGAAAGAACAAAAGAGATCCCTTGAATTGAGGGTAGTAGCTGCTAAGGACTCCTCTTCAGTGAAGCATAATTGGAGTGGAGCTATGAATGAAGCTACCCAACATGTGATGGAGGCTTATGCTCACCCGGATTCAATTAATGATGGAATGTTTAAAACTTATCCTCTTAAATCTAAAATTAATCATCTTTAATCTGAAATTAACCGTCTCTATAAAAAACTTTCCCGAATTTAGTATTCATTTAAGATATTGGAAAAAATCATGTTAGAGAGTCAACGAATCCTAAACATGGAAGATAAATCTAGACTTTATTTAATTTCAAATGTAGAGGAACTTCAATGTGTTATGGAGTCGAAGAATAAACATATCAAATAATAATCACAATATGTGGATTTATTAGAGTGAAGGATTACTGATCTTAAAGATTCATCCCAGCATATGTTATAAAGGAGGAAAAGTTTTTCAATCACATTTTAGATTGTACATTCATAGGATAGGATATAGCCCATGTAGATCCCTCTTTTATTTGGTATCAATGAATAGGTTTGTTAAACTTTATATGATAATGTCCAATATCATTTTGGTCATGATGTGCATGATAATTCATTATTTCAATATTATGATAATCACAACACTACCCAACATTTTCCTAAAATCAAGAAAATGTGAATGTATGGATTTGGAGATTTCTTTCATGGAATACTCATGAATTCCCACTTAACATGGTGTCCTATACAGATGAATATATTCCAATTGTTTTGTAAAATATATTTTCCAAAGGGAGAGTGATCCATTAATTTCCGAAGCTGATAGACTTGGTGAGAATATCTTGATTTTTTTGAGGCCATATGGTGATCCTTACAAGCTCTTGTAGACTGGATTACTGTCATGCTTTAGTTTAGGATCTTTTTTCTTTGATCAAATATTGCTTTAGTTTAAGGTCCTTTAGCTCGAACCTAAGGATGGTTTTAGTTTAAGGTATTTTTAGATAAGACCCAATATCAATTTTTTTTAAGTTATTTTAGAGAAGACCACATTTTTCGTTAGTTTAATGCCTTTTAGATCAAACATATATTGATTTTATTTAGGGTCTTTTAGCTCAGACCCTCTATTGTTGTAGTTTAAGGTATTTTAGCTCATGCCTTCTATTGATATAGTTTAGGGACTTAGAGCAGACCATTTATCACATTAGTTTAATTTGTTTTAGATCAATCCTTATATATGATCACGGGATATGGTGAAAACATGCCAGCAATGACCTAAAACAATCTAAGGTGATGGGTTCTATAAAGGTGTTTCTAAGGATCACGAGGATAAGAATTCCATTTTTTCATAGTGACACATTTCGTTTATAGACCTAATCACATTTTCAAGATCCATAGGCATACATGAATTGTAAATCAAAGGGTCCTTCAATACAAGTATATTTTCTTGGGTTTGTGGAAGACTTATGGAGGTGACATCGATCAAGGGTGAAATGTTAGAGAAGTAAAGTAATACTGGATAGTTGGAGTGTGGGTGATGTAAATCATAATACAAATGTTTATGTACATGAATTTGGGATAGTGCAGATATTTTACGTATATACCATGGAATTCTAAAATGCCAATTTCCACCAAGGTGTTTCTAAGACTCACAAGGATTGAAGCTCTTTTCTAGAATAGAGATGATACCTTAAGTTAGTGGGTTAAGGTTCTTATACGTCAGTATAATGTCAAGTGAAAGATGATTTACACTCCTCTGTGAGGGCCATAAAAGGTTTGTGAAGACTATAACTCCCAGATGATGAAGTTGGGTATTGAAGGAAGGCTATCCAGGAAGGGTTCTAACACCAAATGGAAATTATCTTTTAAATCATAAAACGAGATCCCTATGCCCTTTGGTTTTAAATCACAAGGTGTGGGATATCGAAGTCTATGGAATGAAGTATCACAATCCATCCTTATGAAAGGGTATGAAACATAGTAATTAACATTGAGGATATAAAATTGACCTGTATAGTTTGGTGTGGGAATTTTAAATCTTGACTTAGAGTGCTCGAGTAAGGAGACTGGTATGGGACAATCATACAAGGATTTTTTCAGACACACTGAGGTCTTGAGTGCATCCACAATGATTTCAGGGATCATGAGGATTGGAATGCCATTTTTCAGAGTGCGCAATAGGTTTTTGTCCATAGGGACATACGCAGCAGCCATGGGCATGTATGCATAGTAAAGAAAAGGGACCCTAACACTGAATATCTCTTCCAAGGGATGTGGAAGGTTATGATGATCTGAAACACCCCAAGTTATGAAGTGTTATATATGGAAAGTGTAAAATACAAGGAGTTTTCGAGTAACCTAAAAGTTGGGTCACCGCTTACTGAATGTATTCTTATGGCGATGAGATGTGGAAAATCATTACTCTATCTTTTTCATGGACAAGGGGGTCCAAAGAGTATAGATTGGATTTTTATAGGGCTACATCAAATACCCTATGAGATTTATTCCTTATATGTTATCACCCTAATTGTTTCCTAAACTATAAAGGTAATGTTTTTTGTAATTGAATACTTCACTTTTACTCAATCATCCCTTTACGGGGTTTTAATCCGAAAAGTTTTGTGTATCTTTTTCTAGAAGTTTAAAGAATAGTTATTTGAACTATTATAGGCTATATTTTCAAGTTCATATAACTTTATCCAAAGTAAAAGGTTGTTTATGGTAATGACACACATGGTCCAAATATGGGAAATGTTACAGAAGAGCCTAATTAGGATGCCCAGGGTCAAGAGTACTCTAACATCCTTATGAAGAGGGGTTAAAGTGTTGAAAATCATAGATCAAAGTTCCCAGGTCATGAGTGGTGATATTAGACTGCCATACCTTGATTAGATCAAGTACACTGAGGAATCGAGTTCTGTCGTAGCCATATCAGGGCTCACAAAGATTAAAATGGCCTTTTTGTAGTGTGACAGATATTGTTAACAACCATAAGAACATATGCAGAATTCATTGGAACACATTCATAGTCATGAAAAGGGTCCTTGAATCTAGATATCCTTTCTGAGGGCTAGGGAATATTGTTTTGATTCGAGACACCCAATGAATGAAGTGTGGTTTATGTATTGAGGTGCCTTAAAAGATAGTGGAAGCACCTCATACTCTGGTTGACCAAGGTATGTCTCTTGTGTTCTTTGATAAGGAATGAAAATTGGGTGATATTTTTTTCATGGTTTACATCATTTAGTGGGGATGTACTTGTCTCCGTGAAGTTTTAACATCATCCAGTAAGGACATTCTTCCATGCAGTTTAACATCATGCCGAAAGGAAATCCTTCAATGCAGTTTAATTTCATGTGGTAAGGAAGTCAGAACTAACGTGAATGTGTGGAAATGTTATGGATTAGAACAAGGAATGATACTTGGGTTCCACTACATATCTCATGAGAGTGAGAATCAAGCCACACATAGTTCTAAATGAATTGTCCTACACAGGTTTTTCCCATTCACAATGAGGGGGAATTTTAATATTATTTTTATGACTTGTCTTGGAGTTGTACATGCAGGAATCATTATATATCATGTGGGGGAAGGAATCAAGTCACGCATAGTTATTCAATGAAAAATAATCTATAAAGGTCTGACCCATATGTAGAGGTGGGAATATTTTTTGACCATTTTAGTTGGGCCTAGGATTGGAGATCCAGGAATCACTACATTTCATGTGATGAAAACAATCAAGATACACATAGTTCTTGAGGTTCTATGTATTTTAACATCATTAAGTGATGAGGAAGGAGAACTGATGTGAATACATGGAAATGTTGTGGTTATAATAAAAGATTATTATTCGATCATCCCTACATATCTCATGAGAACAATAATCAAACCACATGTTGTTCGTGAAGAACTGTGCAGTTTAATTTCATGTGTCCAGGACATTGATAGTGAAGTTTGACACCATAGGATGAGTAATCATGGTTTGAATTTTATGTTATTTCATTCAGGACCATAATTAATCTATTGTGTACTTTTAAACCTTTCTTAAGAGGTTAATCCCTTACCTTAATTACTAATCTCATGTGAGATGTGCTAAGTGTGAGAAACAGAGAATGGAAAGGGTTTCCTTATAGTGCAGAGATAGTTAAGGGTACAAAAATGTAATTTTATATCATTTAGTGGTTGGAATAAGATATTGGATCGAGGTGTCCATACGTATCTCATAAGGATTAGAATAAATACATACATATTCTTCAATGAACTTTTTATATTAATTTCATGAGGAAAAGGCGTAAGTGACACGATGTGAATTGAGATGGATATCACGGATCCATGTAGTTTTATGTCATGTGGTAAGGACATTGGCCATGCAGTTTAACGTCTTGTGGTAAGGAATAATTTCATATAGTTTAACGTCATGTGTTTAGGAAAAATTCTATATATTTTAATTTCATGTGGTTAGGATGAATTCTGTATAGTCATACATAATGTGGTTAGGATGAATTTTGTAAATTTTAATTTCATTTTGTTAGGATGAATTCCATATAGTTTAATATTATATGCATATGATGAATTCTGTATAGTTTAATGTCATATGGTTATGATTAATTTCATACAGTTTAAGGCTATGTGGTTAGGAAGAACGTCATGTAGTTTAATATCATATAGTTAGGATGGATGATCGGACTTACACTAATGTTGATGCCCTTGTTCTGACAGATATACATTGTATTTCTTGAGAAATATTGAATTGGTAGGAGGTTTGACACTCTCCTCGTCTATAGTGGCCAATGAGTAAGCATTATTGTGGTAGACCTTATGTAAGATATAAGGCCCCTCTAATTTGGGTTCCAGATTTTTGGGATTCTTTATTGGTATCATTGGGGTTATGAGGACCAAAACTAGTTCCCCATAGAGGATTAATTCGAGGAGAACCCTTTTATGGAATTCTTGAGTAATCTAATTCAATTGGACCTTAAGGTTGTACAGTGTGTGCAAACTTTTCTCATCCAGATGTCCTAATTCATCTAGTCACTTTTGTAATCACTCATTGTATAAGAGTTTCTCGTAGATGGACAAGTTGAGCGAGGGCAGTTGGAATTCCATGGGTAACACTACTTCGGTCTCATAAACTAGTGAGTATGGCATTACTTATGTAGCAGCATGTGTGATAGTATCGTAGGACCATAACTAATGGAGAAGTTTTTCTAGTAAAAAATTCATATCCTTGATCACCAAGTTTTATAGTATATTTGATAGAGTCTTATTGAAGGCATTTATTTTTCCATTTTCTATTGTATGATAGTGATATGAGTGATTGGACACGATATTGTACTCCTTGTAAAGATTATTTTACTCCACAGAACATAAATTGGTCTCTTTTTCTATCAATAATGTGTGAGAGACCCTAAAACTAGTGATGAAATGGGACTTTGAGAAGTTTTTTATGTTCTTATTTCTAACATCCATGAGGGGTAGGGCCTCAGCCCATTTGGAGAAGAAGCTGGAAGTAGTAATTTTGTACATGAATTTCTTAGTTGTGGTTGAAGGATATAGACCCACGACATCCATCCCCAAAATAAAGAGTGGCATGGAAGATTTATCTATATGTAGTAATTTTGGAGGTTGATGGATGATGTTTTCATGGATTTGGAATTCATGAAATTTATTAGTTAATATCACATAGTCCAGTGTCAGTGATTTTTAGAAATATCATAGACTCCTAAACTAGTGGGAGACCCTAGTCCCAGATTTATGGGTTCCACAAGATCTCACATGTAATTCATCCATGAAATCAGAAATATCTCATTATTCTATGTATCTGAGGAGGATAACATCAAATCCTCTCTTATAGAGGGTTTTCTTCTCATTCATTAAATCTTATATGGTAAAGTTCCTTACGTGACGCTGAATCTGTTCCCATATGGATATATCTGTTTGGAGTGTCCCATTTTATAGATTTTTTATTATGGGATAAATCCATCTATGGGTGATTGTTAGTGCATCACTTTTTGGGATAGTGTTGACCTGATTAATCTCTTCCATATGACAGATGATGATTGTTGAGACCATTCTCTGAGGCGTGATATAGAAGATTGTTTCTTCCTAATCTAGATCAGCCAAGATGGTGGCTTCAATGTCCAAACTGTTAGTGTGATCATTTTATGATTGGAGACACATGATCAAACATGGGTTTGAAAGGGAACCCTGCTATTATCCCCCTAAAATAGCTAGTGAGATGGGCCAATTATTTTTTTATGATGTATTTTCCATTGACCTCCATTATCACTAACTTTGAATCCCATTTGATGTATAGGTATGATATTTGTAGTTATAGGGCTAATTCCAAGCCAGCGATGAGGGCTTGTCATTCTACCTCATTATTTGGGCAGTCTTCGTATAATGAGAAAAAAATAGGGAAAACTGTCTTTGTTTGGAGAGACAAATAAAACCCACATGACAACGTGATTGAGCTTTGGGTTTTTCATGCTTGTTTAGATAGGACTTCACGAGGCACCAAAAAATTCATCTTCCATGTCCATGGAGAGTAATGGGAATATAATAACACTTCATTTGGAATCTTAGTGTCTTCTGGTATATTCATCAGGGAATGATGTGGTGTGAGGAAATCATCAAAGGCTTCTCCTTTCACTAACTTCTATGACACAAACTGAATTTTTTATTGCTAAATAATTACTACCCATCAAGACAAGTACCCAATCATAATTGGACATACAAGTATTTACTTTAGTGGGTCGATATGAGAGACCAGTTGGACTTCATGGTGTTTCAAGTAATACCTCATCTTTTTCGGTGTGAATATTAGTGAAAGGAAGTTCTTCTCGACATCAGAATATCTGGTCTCAGTACCTAGCATAGTCTTGATAATGTAATAGAGAATATTATAACTTCTCACTTCATTATTTTGTTTATGTAGGGCTCCCAATGAGTGTTCCAGGGCAACCACATATACGATGAGTAGCCTCCCTCCCACTGGAGGAATCAGAAATGATGGGTGTAGCATGTATTTATTGATAATTTTAATGGATTTTTTGCAGTCATCGTCCCATTGATAGGTGATTACCTTCTTCATTATCCTGTTAAAGGGGAGATTTTTTTTCATCATGGTTGGAAATGAACCACCGAATCTATGAAAGGTTCCCTCAGAGTCCCCTCAATTCAATGAGATTTCTAGGCATGACATTGCTAAGATAGCACTAGTCCTCTCTTGTTCGACTTCAGTTTCGTAGTGGCATACCACAAAACAAAGTAATTTTCCAAAATTACCCCAAATGATTATTTTAGTATATTCATCTTCATACTGTATTCTCTGAATTTTTTTAATTTGATCAACATGTCAACCTATGCCTCTATACTGGTGGAATGAGAGGGGTAAGTCCTCGTGGATGCCTTCTTGAAGCCTCGATGCTCATATGGTAGCATGATATGGTGAGTATCCATATCTAGATTATGTCTAGGAATTTTTTGTGTAGTTCCATGACAACACATATCAGTGATACTTCAGAAATGTGATCTACATGTCTTGATATTCTAGGGGAATGGAGGCACTAATTATTGTATTTTGTGGGATTTCCTCTGTTCCCATATTTATCTCCTTAAGTTCATTGATTGGGGTGGAGACACCTTCCTCAAATGATATTTGGTGTTCTTGAGGTTAGTCTATTATTCTTCAATCTCTGAGTCTATGGAGGAATTATCAGAAGGAGATAGAAATCATGTGGATTAACTATCTTCATCAGAGGGAGAGAGGTGATGAGAAGAGACGTTATCATTCCCTTTTGACTGAGTCATTGCAAAGAGATTTCTGAGTTGACAGTCTTTGATGTTCTCATTGGGGATGGGAGGGGGTAGGACCTCTGGGATTATATTTGTGACATCAACCAAGACTATGGGGAGACCATATTCACCATCAAGAATACTCTAGGGAGTCATAGGGGAAGTCCCCAATCCATTACGAGTGGAAACCTGTATATCATCATCCACCATTGGTTTGTTTCTCACTTTTTATAAAAATATTTTTTAGCATATGTGTCCTCACAAGTCTCTAAGAGATAACAATCACCATGTATTTTTTCAAATTTTCCATTATTGGGATACTACAGACATTGTTGAAACGTTGAAGGTATCACCATGTGGCTTTGGAGATTGGGCCTTCTGAGCATATCATTATATGTGGTGTCTTTCTAGATCATATAAACTCAGCATCTGATGTAAGATCCCAAAACTAGGCATCAAGCATGATTTTTCCAAGAGTTATTTTATCACTCTTATCATACCCTTGGATGGTCAGCTTAGTGTGAGATAAATCCCATTCACCATATCCCAATTGTTGTAGGGTTCAGGTTGAAATAAGATTGATCCTAGAACCATTATCAATTAAATCTGTTTGGATGTTCACATATTGAGTCTTCCAATGACATATAGGGGTCTTATTATTCCTTTAAGGGCCTCTTATTAATATTGACCACTGAAATATATGGAAACATGACATTCCAATGCCAAGGTCTCCACTCGATAGAGCTTAGCTACAAAAACATCTATCTTGAACCCCTTGTGGGATCCATAGGGCTTCAACAAATTTGTCCTTATGTTATTTTGAAAGATAGAGCACATTGATGACTAAGATATTGGTTGGGACTACCACTAGCTATTTCATAACTTCATACTATTGTGATATTATTCATTTTTTTCTGATATGGGATTTCTCTATGACATGAAGATGAGGATTTGAGGTATTTGGGATGGATGAACCATGTTCTTGTACAAGGGTCATCGGAGCATCTACTACTAGCGCAACGAGTCATCCTGGCCTTCCCCTTTGTTTGGGATAACTGGGATGGACCTCTGTTAGGTGTTCATGTAAGATTATGGGGTTTGGATAGCTGTTGTAGGGTTTTGAGATGCCTCTCTACCCTTGTTGTGTGCACTGGAGTAATTTCCCTTGATTCTCAGCTGCATATGCATTTTCCAAAGGGACATGACCATAATATTTGGTTCAACCATTCCCATGTTGTCTTATATACCCTCGATTCATGCGTATGCATCATCTCGTTCACTGGTTATTTATGGAAAAATCAATCTCTAGGGAAAAATCATCTTCGGAGAAGGGTTCTGACAAGTGTATCATGTTGACAGAACAAAATATTAGTTCTTCGCCTGATGAAGGTCCCATTATCTGGGGTGGATCCCATATTTTAGATGTTGTATGCAAGAATTAAGTGATATTTAATTCTCAATTTTGAGGAGAATATGAATCTTCCTCTTATATTTATTCCCACTTCTAGTGTTTATGCCTTCCTTTGGGAGGTAAATTTTATGTTCCCTCCTTCGGAAGTGGAGCTATCACGGGCCTGTGTAACTATGCTTTCAGAGTGGCATGGGCTCAATAAACTATATTTTTAGTGTTTATATTTTTTGAATTTTAAAAAACTTATGGTTAGGATCTTCTAACAATCACCCCCCTCTTTTAGTTGGATCATGGTTATGTAAGACACCTACTATGGGGAGTTATATAGAACCACATGTCCATAACTGATAATTCCTTGAAGGATGTCTTTGAAGATGAAGCAGTTTTGGATATTATGACCCAAAAAACTATGAAAAGGTATGTAATCGGGATGGTTGGTGAGGTTAAACTCATCGATATTTCTATATTTTGGAAGTCTGATAATTTTACTTTCCATGGATTCCAAGAATTAATTGGGGAGATTTTGGTTCCAGGTGTAGTATACCTTATTTATCTATTCCTCAAATTCTGGAAGACCAAGATTTCTCTATACTTATGGCCAAGGTCAATTCTATGGTTGAAGATACTCGAGAGTAGGTTTTGCGTGGTTTGATCCCTTCTTATGAATTTATACAGGCACAACTGCTGGCTTGAGAGTGACAGTTGCAACTTCTTCTCTGGATGGAATTATTCCCAATATTGTGGTCATGAGTCGAGTTTTGGATCAGGTCCTCTAGATAGATTCTTCTAAACATTGGTCTATTTTAGAAAACTCATAGAATCAACAATGACATTTCATTTTAATTAGAGAAATTTGAAAATCATCCCTAATATTTTCATAAAAGAGTTCCAATAGTTTCTCTTGTAATAGAGGGATGCTGATTGAGTTGGTAAAACCCTTCCACCATTTTATGAAGTTAGGAACTCTCTCATTCTTTCATTTTTTGCAATTTTTTAGTTTAAGGTCACTATATTCCTTAGTGTATACATGAATTGATAAAGGAATTGATGATGAAATTATTCCCAGCCTAACCTAGATCCTGTTTGCATACTGCTATACCAAACTAAGGTTGGCCCTTTCAGAGTCTGTACAAAACACCTCATCTTTGTTGCCTCCTATTGATATCAAGGGCCCATCATCGGCCCAAAAAATTATACGAAATGTGTGAGATGTTATTAGAGGTCACCCATATCATCAAATATAGATAATTTGGTATTTCAAAAATTGTTTGGAGGAAATGTTTCGTTCACCCAATTATGATATGACTTCCTCCCAGGCTGCACAGGCAGATGTCACCCTTCCCTGGCTTCCATTCGAGTAGTCAGGTACTCAATGACATTAAGGAGCTATCGGGGAATTGTTACCTAATCCGTCTGGAATCCATACAGATCCAGTGGATGGTTTAAAAGGTAGCACAACTTTTATCTCCTACTGATTTTAGATTCATCCCAGAATTGAATGGTTTTTCTTTACAAGGGAGAGGCAGATGTTGAAACAGAGGGAAGTCACAATCATTTTTGACATCCTTATTTATGTTGATTGGATGTCTAGATAATTATATAACTTGATTATCAAATACCTCTCTTTCAGGTGGATATTCCATGGGAGGGATAACATTTGTCTCCTCCTAAATATGAAGCCCATCAAGAATATCACCCTTGAGTAACTCCATGTTATTTTTTTAGAGAGTTTGTATTTCGATCTCATATTACGAAGATCATTCCCCCTGGGAAAGAACCATGTTTATTCTAAGAGGTTACCAATATGTGTTTGTATCCTTTCCTTTAGTAATATTCTGTCATGGAGGTGGAAATTTGATATTTGGATGTTTCATGTTTTGGAGTTGTCTTTGGTTCATGGTGCATGCAGCCTCATTTGGTGTATCCAATTCACCCACCTCCAAATGTATGTTTTACATGTCACATACTTATGAACTTGAGTCATGATCAATATTTTTCATGTTTATAGTGACAAAAATAATTGAGGCATATTATTAAGTAGTGTTTGTTTATTACTTTCGAGGAAACATGTTTATTCTGCACTATCTTCTTTAGTGTCATCATTTAAACCCTTGGCCATATTGGGAAATTTTTAATTGCAGCCTTGGTGGGGTCTGATTGTCTACACCATACGTTCATCCCATTTTTGGTCTACGAATAGTGACTCTGAGGGAGTTTCTTGTCATGTTTTTGAAATGTGGCCCAACCAGAAGGGGTTTGCCTTGTTATGGGAGGAGTGGTTGTAATGATGATCATTGACTAATTTCTCCCAACCTAGTAAATCCTGGTTCCCTCTATGGTGGTGATGAGGATAAAAATTCTATCAACCCTATGGTTTGGGGGTCATTTGGGGATGCAATTGGAATGCATTGGTTCATTTTATTTGTAGATAATGACTCTAATTGGGGACTTGATGATCACCCGGACGAACATGAAGATATAAAATCCCACTTCCCAGTGGGGTGGGGGTGATCTGTATTCACCACTGATGTCTCTAGGTTCCTTTGAGGGGAAAATGAACCTGGTTATGATGATTCAAATATAAATTCCACCAGCCTAGTATGATGGTGTTCACCTATGGCTATTGACGATATTTCTTAAATACTCTTCGGAATTGATGATTTTTGGGGTGGAGTTGTTGGTATATATTCTCCTAGACATGGGGGACATGTCATCTCCTTGACAGTTTCTAGGGAAACTACTATTGTGTTCTTCGTGATGTAGCATAGTTGTGTTCACATTGAAGTTGTCTGTGATAGAAATCCATGGTGAGAATAATGGCTTACGAGAAGTTTTCTGGATGATCACAACATCGTTACCCGGGTTTTAAATGTACTATTATCATCTTTAGGGGCCTAGTTTGAAATACTGTTGGCTATACTCTCTCTCTCTCTCTATATCTCTCTCTCTTTCTATTGTGTCTGGGTGCTGTTGAAGTTTGGGAATTATATTGTAGTGACAAATCAGACCAAGAATCACTCGGTCCTCTGATTTATCTAGAATATATAACATTAAAGGATGCTACACCTAAGGTGATTTTCTATTCCAATTAATCAAAAAAGTGTGACCCTCCATACTCTCCCCATCCTTGAATACGGATGCATGATGTGGATTTGGAGATCAACTTTCAAAGGGTTGTGATGAAATGGAAACAAATGTTTTGCCTATTTATTCTATGATTTTGTGGTTTTGGATGCTAATCTATGGAGATGTCATCTAGGTTTAGCTCACTTCAGATTATATTGATTTTCTGATGGTGACACTCATATTCTAGATACATGAGATGTTGAACCTTAAATTTATAATGAGTATCCCATATATTTTGGTGTAGATAAGGATTTCAATCCTTTTCTAGATAATCTAGGATCTCATAGTCTATAGTAGCATGGGGCCAGAACATGATGGGGAGGATGTTCCTAGCTAACTCTTTCCATATGTCAATTTAGGCGTATTACCCATCAGACATAAATTCCACTATATGGTTAGGCCATGAAACAAGGCTTTGATGGTTCCTTGCTGAAGGAAAAAGGTTGATAGAAGATGTTTATGGGGAACAATATACAGTTGACCCCAATAATTAAATCACATCTATAGACAAAGGTTTCAGAGTTATGAACACCTCTCCATACTGTGGAGTCTAGGAAAGGGGATGATTGCGTTTTCCATAGGAGATATTGTTGTGGGGAGGTTTACCACTGTGGTTGTCAATAGTAAATTCCCTTCTATCCATCTCCACACTAACAACAACGACCCTTATTTTATTACATTACTTTTACATCATTTTGATGATAAAAAACATAAAATCATTACAAAAAGGCGATACAAAGGGTTATTGTCTTGGGAAAACTATGATCAAACATGACTTTTACAACATAAACATGAACATTAATTTAATATCTTATTTTCTAGATTCTTATTGGCCCTTAAATTCTCTTTTGTACAATTAGTCCCCTGAGGATATACATCAATTATGGTTGAGCTCAAAGCCCAGTAAAAGGATATACAAGAACATGATATAATATTACATATGATGAGGATAATAATTATCACCATAACATAGTCAAAAGATCATAATCACGAGAGGAAACATTAAGAAAAGACTTGGAATGTGGCAATGAATAAAAATTAAACATCATGTCTTTGTGGTCAACTACTACACATAGTTCTAAAAAAAGGTATCATCGTGTTCATGCATACTATACTTTACTCATGAGGTTCTTAACATTAACCATTGCATTGGAGTTCTATATAATTATGGGCTCACCCGTCATATCATAACATTTACATTGCACTATGTAATTCTCGGTGGACTCGTCACATCACAACATTTACATTATCATTCATGCCACATATAACATATATAAATATTAAACATATAGTAACCCATGTAAAGTAATGGGTTTTATTTCTTAATCATACACTCAAAAACATTGGGTTCCCAAATTAAATATGGAATATCAAACTTGACACAAGAATCATCAACCACAAGTGAGATATAAAAGGTATGTTTCTGAAAGAAGAGTTCTTTTGGAAAAAATTATGTTTCACATAAACTACAGTGGAAAAAAAGTATATCCCAGAAAAATTAAGATAATTCTGAATAAATTTTTTTTAAGTAATAACCATACTGAAAATGGACTGAAATAGGGAATCCCTGAAGAAAGAAAGTTGTGTTCGACAATTCCCCTTACCTTGTGTCTGAACACTTTCTTCACATTAATGTCTTATATAATTAGATTCATTGATTAAAAATTATAGAAATTTTTATAAATAAACATGATTCAGTATTGTTTTGTTAATTTATTTTATGGGACTTTTGATGAGTTATAGAGTATAAATTCATTGGTTGGGAGTGCTCTTTTTCATAGTTTTCATGAATGGTTCACCTGTACACATGATTGGAAGTTCATGTAGAACATGGGTAAACATTCAGAACTGGAATTAAATGTTACTAATGATATTATACGAGTTTAAATGATCTTGTAATGAATTATGTTATATTCCATGTGGATGAATCATTATTTAAAATTTAGTGATGATCATTTAATGTTAATTTGGGTGGTTTTTAGATCACAACAAACATGTTTAGTTTTATCATTTAGTATTATGTATAAATTTTTTCTAGAAAATAAAAGATCTTAAAACATGCATATTAAAATATTTTTCAACCAATTAATGTATTTATTGATATTATTGAAGGAGTTTAAGGAAAATGGAAGTGCATCTCCGATGATGTAGGTAAATTAGCACATCGCGGCCAACGGTTTTACATTTATAAACAATGAGAGAGGGGGGAGGATTATAATGAATAATATTTCATTAACATGATATAATACCATTATGTCAATAATTATAGAGTTATAATGAAACTTGGATAAGATAAGTTGAGAATAAGAGAAAAAAATAAATGAAATTTGAAAGGTACTAGAAAGAAAAGAGAGAGTAAATACCTCTTGAATATATCTTATTTGAGAGCCTCTTTAGGGGATATATTTTGTTCTTTTTATGTGGACAAGGTATTCTAGACGTGCGGGGATAATAGGAAGATATTTTACCAGAATTTGGAGTAGGTATAGGCATGAGAGGTTTGAGGAAATGAGGTTGTGATGGGTTGTATTTATAGTAGGGGGAGAGGGGTTTTCTCATTATTATATTCATTGATTTATTTTTTCCCCAGAAGACAAGAAATAGTGAGGATTCTTGTGACTCAAAATAGTAATAAGTGAATTTTAGTTCGAACGAATGGCCATATACATCATCCATAACTCAAGAATGATGCAGAAATTCATTTATTTCGCATATTTTATAAATTATCAAATTGCACTATTCACCAAATATTCAAGTATTTTCGAAAAATAACAAAACAATAACCCTAAATTTTTTTAATGTGTAGAATTAAAAAATGACTCCATTTTGTGAATATAAATTTTCAAATATGTTTAATTTAGTTTTTTATGAAAAATCATAATTTACTTGAAAAATAATAATTTTAAAATTAAAAATCGCTTTCCTAATACATTGAAAAATAAATTAAGGTCTCATAATATTATCATATAATAGTAAGACATATAAATACTACATTATGAATAATTTTTTTGAAAATATATTTTTTTTAAATTATTAAATTAATCAATAAATATTCATGACTTACAAAAATACCGACACTATAATGTAATTATATCATATTATCACTTATAGGATGTATACATTTTATTTATACTATCATTGGTAATGTAAATATTCACTTGGATAATTTACTATTCATAAGAGTCATATTACTATTCATAAGGGTAACATTACTATTCATAAAGGTATGTTACTATTTACTAAAAATTAATATTTTCCTTTTAGACAACAAACATTTTACTGGTCGCAACCATGTATGTTAGATTTTCATAATTAAAACCACTGAAGTGTCAAATTTTTGTTTAAAGGTCACATAGTAGTTCATTTAAGCATGATGTGGCATTGTGTTTCTTAATGTGATTTTATGTTTCTATATCATTACTACAAGAATGGAGAAATTACATTGATAAAATTTTGTTTCATTAAATTCTTCCCCCCTTTGGAAATTTCTCCACAAAAATTTTGTGGTACATAAATAGGTGAGGGTACTTATACTTCATCACATCCTCTAGTTCCCAAGTTTCTAATTCATACTTATAGTTCCTCTATCACACTTTGACATGTTTGGTCGTTTTTTTGCATAGAACCTTATCTCTCTGGTCCAGAATATTTACGGGATGTTTCTCATAAGAGGTATCATCTTCCTTATATACCACCTTTATATTTGGTACATGTGTGGGATCTGGTATGTACTTCCTCAGGAGTGATATGTGAAACACATCATGAACTTGAGCCATATTTGGTGGAAGTTCAAGTTGATAGGCCATGGATCCTATGTGGTCAAGGATATCAAAGGAGACAATATACCTTGGTCTTAGCTTCCCTTTAATTCCAACCCATATGACTCTCTTACAAGGTGATATTCAAAGGAAAACTTTATCTCCAACAACGAACTCCAAGTCATTTCGATGTTTGTCAACATTTCTCTTTTTATGACTCTAAGTAGCTTTGATATATTTTTGGATGAATTGAACCTTCTCAGTCATCTATTGAAGAATATCAGGTCCAATTATATTTATTTCTCCAACATCATCCCAACAGGTTGGTGTTTTACTTCGCATTCCATATAGAGATTCATATGGATCCATTTGAATACTTGAGTGGAATATATTGTTATATGAGAACTCAACTAATGGGAGATGCTGATCATATCTACCTTTGAATTATAAATAGGAGGCTCTTAGAATATCTTTGATCATATGAATAGTCCTTTTTGATTTGCCATTTTTTGGGGGGTGATAGTCCGGGATGAAATTTATTACAGTACATAAAGCATGATGGAGAGTCCTCTAGAATTTAGATGTGAACCATGGATCACGATCAGATACAATCGAGAGTGGAACCCCATGAAGTCTCACCACTTCTTTTACATATATATTTTCAAGTTTTTAAACCAATAGATCTTACCAAATAGGGAAAAAGTGAGAATTCTTGGTGAGTCATTCCACCACAACCCATATCACATTATTTTAATTAGATGTCTTCGGAAGACCCATGACAAATTCCACAGTGACATTTTCCCACTTCCACATGGATATAGGAAATGGTTGCATCATCTATTTGGACTTTTTTCACTTTATATTAAATTGATAACATATCAATAACCTTGTAATATACTCATCAATATCGTTCTTCAAGTTATCCCACCCAAAGTGTTCTTGGTGATCATGGTACATCATGGTGCTACCTGGATGGATAGAGAAAGTTGATCAATATGCATTGTCCAACAACTCCATATTTATCCTGGGTGGTGAAGGAACATAAAACCACATTCCAAACCAAATCAATACATCATTGTTGATATAGAACTCTTGCAGAATAACTTCCTTTACTGTATTCAAATTCATTTTCACCACTGGTTTATCCCTTTGTGGCTCCTTAATCTTCTCTTGGATATATGTTTGGGAGATCATTTGGGAAAGATAGGATGTATTACTAACCATTGTAATTCCCAAATCTATCATTTACATATCCATGATGATAGTGTCTTTCTCAATCTGCATCATGGATAGAGTAGCAGGTTCTTTTCTTCTTATAGAATTAGCTACCTCAATCGCCTTACTATTATGATAGTGAATAGGTAAATCATAGTTTTTTATTAGCTATAACCATCTCCATTTATTTATCTTTATCTCCTTTTGTGTGAATATATAATTTAGACTCTTGTGATCGGTATATATGTCACACTTCTCTCCATAGAGGTAGTGACACCATATTTTCATGGAAAGAATTATAGCTTCTAGCTCCAGATCATGAACAGTTTAGTTCATCCTGGGGATATTCAACTATCGTGAGGCATAGGCTATCACATTATCATTTTTCATGAGTAAAAAACCCAATAACTTATTCTAAGTATCACTATATATCATAAAACATAGTCCAATTTTTGGAAATGTGAGTACAGGTGTAGTGATCAACCTTCTCTTTAGCTTCTTGAAGATTTCCTCACATTATTTCATCTTGGAAAACATTACCACGTACCTTATTAACTTATTTAGTGGGCTTGACAAACGTGATATATTTCTCAAAAATTATCAGTAGAACCCAACTATTCCAAGAAAACACTGGATTTTTGTGACACTAAAGGTTCTGAGAAATTACATAACCTCCTTTATTTTTAAAAGGACCAATAAAATCTCCCCATTTTTGATCACATGTCACAAGAACGTGACTTGCTTCATCCAAAAGTTACACTTGTTGAACTCATAATACAACTTATCCTCTCTTGATGTCCCCAACACAAGTCTTATATGTTCCTCATGTTCCTCCGTTCTCTTGGAGTAGATGAGAATATCATCGATAAAAACTAAAAAAATTAGAGGTTATTTTTAATGACTCTATTAATAAAATCCATGAAGATTGTAAGGGAATTCATAAGTCATAAGGGCATCACTAGAAACTCATAGTGCCCATACCTTGTATGGAAGGTACTCTTATAAATATATGCCTTCTTCACCTTTTGTTGATGATATCCTGAATGAAGATCCTCTTTTGAGAAGTATTGAGCTCCTCTTAATTGATCAAACAAGTTGTAAATCCTTGGAAGAGGGTAAATTTTCTTTATGTTCATCTTATTGAGTTCCAGATAATCGACACACATCCACGTTGTTGCATCCATATTCTTCACAAAGAGAATTGACACACCCCAAATGTGAAACTCTAGGACATATGAACCCTTTGTCTAAATGATATTGCAGCTTCTTCTATAACTCCTCTAGTTCTATTGGATCCATCCTATAGGGATACATTAAGATTAGAGTACCTTCATGTATGAGTTCAATGGAGAACTCTACCTCATGATTTGAGGGAAGTCTGGGTAACACATGAGGAAATACATCACTGTATTCCCTCATGATGGGCATTTCCCCAAGGTTTATATCTTCCTTTAACTCCACCATTTTAGTGAGGTGCAATTATCCATTGGGAAACAATAACCACACCATAGAATGAATATTCAAAGGATATTCAAGATCTTCATTGCATTTTTATAGAAGCATATGATGGATCAAAATATGAAATGTTATTTCCTTTTCCCGACAGTTGATATATTCTCTATATAATGACATCCAATCTATGCCCATTATAGCATTTAATTCCACCAAGGGTAGTATTATGAGATTCGGTGGAAGAATCTTCCCACATACACCAATAGAAGAATTGTACATCACTTGGGTTTCAATTATTGCACCAATATGTGTTTTTATAGATATCTCTACTTCAAGGTTTTAGGGATTTGGTTCTATAATTTTAGAAAACTTTCAAGATATAATGAAATACGTAGAACTAGAATCGAATAAGAATTTTTCTATTCTTGAATGAATAGGAAGTTTATATTGTACGACTTCATTTTCTTGCTCAACTTCTATAGTAGTGATGGCATAATCCTTCCCATGAACTTTTGTATTTGGAGGCTAATGACTCTAATTACACTCAAGGGATCGAGATTTAATGCACTGGATTTTATAGTGCCCTTTCTCCCTATATTTGTAGAATTGTACCATGGGTGGTTCTCTCCTTTCCTCCACCAAAATCTCCTACCATATAATGTCTTTATGATACTCTTGATCTTGGTGTCCTTATCTCCCAAACATGAAAAATTCCCTCATTCTATTTAGGGAATTCCCATGATGCTTCTTCCCATATTTTTGATATGTGGGTGGTTGATTTTTCTTTCCACCCTTCTCATTAAATCCAATGACATGAAACTCCTTATTTCCTTTTTTATAACCATAGATTTGGGACCATTTTAGAAATTCAATATTTACATTGAGAGAATATAGAACAACTTCATCATAACTCCCAAAGCCTCAAATTT
This sequence comes from Viscum album, assembly GCA_963277665.1. Taxonomy (NCBI): domain Eukaryota; kingdom Viridiplantae; phylum Streptophyta; class Magnoliopsida; order Santalales; family Viscaceae; genus Viscum; species Viscum album. The sequence continues at coordinate 181,623,153 of OY728133.1, read as the reverse complement.
AAGAGCCTTTTGAAGGTGTTATTTTAATATACCAAATAATCTATCAATTTTTAAATCATTTTTATTACAAATTCTGAAGTGTACATTGATAGCCTTGTGAAATTCTCTTCATAGTTTAGGAAAGATTCTCCATCCTTTTTCCATATATCTATAAATTCTTTATCTATATTTTTATAAAGATTTCCTGGTAATTAATTATTAATAAACATGATCATAATGTATTACCAATCCATCTTATGAATTTCATCTCTCAGTTTGGTGTTCTTAATAAAATCCCACCATAGGTTGGCCTCAGCATCGAAATGATAAATAGACAGAGTCACCTTCTCTATCTCAGAACAGTGAAGAAAAAAAAAAATCTCCATCGAGTTGACCCATTTTTATGAAACTTGTGGATAGCAAGATCCACTAAACATTGGTGGTTGTTTCTATAGAAAACACTCGATAGCCAGTTGTTCCCTCTTAGGTGAAGGAGGAAGTTACACATTATTTAAGTTATTATTCATAACCTGAGACAACTGGGTAAGTATTGCTATAATGTTTTGAACAGCACTGATCAAAGCATTGGGGGTTTCGTTCAGGAAATCATTTAATTTTCCCTCGCATGGTTTTTTTGCATGATATCACCTGGTTCTCACCATTTTCTAAAATAAAAAAGGTTAGAACAAACACAATTCAACAGGTCATAAATAAATAATTTATTCCACTATGCAATTAACACTAAATGAATATCTTATGGGATCACTAGGTTTAGAAAATATTCTTGTGTTCTTACATAAACATAGTCTCATACCAGGGTTTTCACTAAGTTTCTATAATCTTAATTCCCAAATTAACTAAACCATGCCTTCGATAACAACTATAGGTACCATGATTTTCATATTTTACTTTTACATAATTTTAATGATAAAATCATTAAATAATTACGCAAAGAGGATCAAAAAATTTAGTGTATTGGGAAAAATAGGACCAAACATAACTTTTACAACATAAACATAAATATTTATTTAATTCCTTCATCTCGAGTTTCTTATTGGACTTTGGATTATCCTTAGTATAAGTAGTCACCTGAGGATATATATCAAAATGGTGTGAGATAAAATCATAGTAAGAGGATATAAAAGAACATGAAACAATATAACATTTGATGAGAATAATAATTATGATAATAACATATTCATAGGATCATAATCATGATAGGAAACATTAAGTAAAGACTTTGAATGTGGCAAAGCATAAAAATGAAACGTTATGTCTTAGTGGTCAACTACCACAAAGATTTGTGAACCAAGATAGAATCATTTTCACTTATACATAACTTTACTCATGAGTTTCTTCATAGTACCCAATACATTGGAGTACTATTTAATTATTGGTTCACTTTTCACATCATAACATTTAAATTGTGCTATATAATTCGGGGTGCAATCATCACATCACAAAATATACATTACAATGCATTCCACATTGAAAATATATCAATCATAAACATATAGTAACCCATTGAAAGGAATGGGTTTCATTTCAAAATAATAAATTCAAAAACATCAGGTTCATAAATGAAATATTGAATATTATACTTGATAAATGAATTATCAACCTTGAGTGAGAAGTAAAAGCTATGTTTCTGAATGAAGAGTTCTTTTAGAAAACATTATGTTTGACATAAACTATAGTTTAAAACATTTATATCCAAAAAATGGTAATATAATGAAGAAGAAATTGTCATTAAGGAATAACCCTACTGAAAATGGATTGAAAGAGAGAAAACCAGAAAAAAGAACATTGGGTTCGAGAATTCCCCACACTTTATGTCTGAAAACTTTCTTCAAATTAATGTCCTGTATAATTAAATTAATCAATTAAAAATTCCAGAAAATTTTATACATGAAAATTAATCATTATGATTTTATTAAGTTATTTATTTTTCTTTGGATGAGTTATGAAGTTTAAATTAATTGTTTAGGATTGTTCTTTTTCTTTGTTTTCATGAAAGGTTCACTTGTACACACTAATGGATGTTTGTATAGTATAGGGAAAAACATCCAGAACTGATATTAAATGTTATTAATGATATTACAGGATTTTAAATAATCTTTTAATTAATTATTTTATACACCATGTGGATGAATCATTAGTTAAAATTTAATGATGATCATTTTAGGTTAATTTGGGTAGTTTTTTGATCAAAATGAAAATGTTTTGTTTTATCATTTAATATTATTTATATATGTTATTTCCCGAAAATAAAAGTTGTTAATACATAAATATTACAGTATTTATTTAACCATTTAATGTTTTTAATGAAATCCTATACGTATTTTAAGGAAAATTGAATTACATCACCCATGATGTAGGTAAATTAATGCATCACGAGAAAATATTTTTTTATAAACAAAGAGAGAGAGGGAGGTGTATAATGAATAATATTCCATTAACATGATATAATACTAGTATATCAATCATTATATATTTACCATGACATTTGGATAAGATAATTTGAGAATAAGATAAGAAATGAAAGGAAATATTAAAGAAATTTGAAAGAAAAGAGAATGAAATTACCTCTGGAATATATATTTTTTGAGAGTCTCTTTAGGGGATAAGTTTTGGTATTTTTATATGTCCAAGGGATGATAAATATATGGAAGGATAATATGAAGAATTTTGAGCAGTATTTGGTGTAGGCACAAGGCTTTAGAGGTGTGAGCAAATGAGGTTGTGAGGGGTGACATTTATAAAGGGAGAGTGGTTTTCTCAATAGTATGTTCATTAATTTATTATTTATCTATAAGAAAATAAATTATGAAGATTATTATGACTAAAAATAGTAATAAGTGAATGTGAGTTCGATCCAATGTCCATTTACATCATCCATGACTCATGAATGGTGAAAGATTAATTTATTTACCATATTCTGTAAATTATCGAATTACATTATTCACCAAAAATTTGAGTATTTTAGAAATATCCCTAAAATTAATAATAATAGTTTTACAATGTGTAGAATCTGAAAATTAACTTCATTTTATGAAAATAATTTTCTAAATACTATTAATTTAATTTTTAATTAAAAAGATAATTTACCTGAAAAATAAAAAATATAATTTAAAAACTGTTTTTCGAACACATTGAAAAATTAACTCGGGTCTCATAGAATTATCATATAATCATAAGACATATAAATACTAGTTTATGAATACATTTAATGAAAATAAATTTTATTTTAAATTATCAAATTAATCATTAAATATTCATGACTTACAAAAATACCAACACTATAATGTAGTTATATCATATTTTCACTTATGGGATAGATAAATTTTAGTTATACTACCATTGGTATGGTTATTATTCACCTGGATGAATTAAAATTCATAAGGGTCATGTTTCTATTTATAAGGGTAACTTTACTATTCAAAATGGTATGTTATTATTCATCAAAAATTAAGTTTTCATATAGGACTTCAAACATCATACTAATAACAACTGTGTGTGTCAGATTTTCAAAATTCAAATCATTGAAGTGGAAAATTTATATTTAATGGTCACATAGTAGTTCATTTAAGCACTATGTGGAATTGCGTTTCCTAAAGGTATTTTATATGATGATGACATTACTACCAAAAGGGAGAGATTATATTGATAAAAGTTTGGGTCCTTACACAACTGCAAGAAGATCTCTTGTGGTAAAAAACGACTTATGTTTCTGCTATGATAGAAGAGTCAAAATACCCTTGTGGTGTTGATAATGTGCCTTGAATAACCTCAAGGACATTGGCATTGAGTAGATTGGGAGTATGTTCAATGTTTTACATCATGGTGGAAATATTAAGACCTACCTTTTTGGATTGTGTAGGGGTATGATCCTGTTGTATAATGGGTTTTGGAACTATTATATAACTGTTTGGTTCTGCGGGATTATGATCCTAATACTGAGAAGATACCAGAATATGCTAATGAGCTATCTCATTATTAATAGGCACGTAATCGAGTCCTGAAGAAAGTTTCAACCTCACATGGGATCCTCAGTCAGGACGGGGATATGAGAGAGATCATGAGCCTTTGGAATATGTTGATGGTCTTTCTTGGTATGAATATGAGCCTTCCCTAAGGCATTTGATGCTCTCTCGGTGTGGGCCCTAGTCAGATCAAGAATATGATCCTGGTCTGAATAGGCATTCCCCATCAGAAAATGTTGACGGACCTCCAAAATGGGATAAAGAATATAAACCTTCCTCTACGTTTCCTTGGAATGATGTCAATGAAATATTTCATTAGAAGAAATAATAATATGCATCTAGATTCTGGGATTTTAATGAATATTGTGAGAAGATTCATTGATGGGAATGTGAGCCTACACTGAGGCTTGTTTCAATCTCACTTTGTTAGCCTCATTTAGAACGGGGATATAAGGCTAATCTTGGTCCATTGGAGTATGTCGTTTATTTCTTCAATGAAAATATTATCTTTTCCTAGGGCATGTTCCCCTCTCAGGTGGTGAGCCTCAGCTAGAATAGGGATATGAGCCTCATCCTAGGCCTTTAGAATATTCTTCTAGACTTATTCGACTGGCATGTTCCCTGGTCCCGAGGCATATACCACTCTCACCTAGTGGGCCCTAGTTGGAATACAGATATGAGCCTAGTCTGATGCCTCTCCCTTCATCAGAATATGATGATAATTATCCTAGGTGGGAGAAAGAATGTGTCATTTCTATAGTACAATCACTTGTTCACGATGATCAGAATGTTGAGTTTTCTTTGTTTTAGGGATAGGAGTATACGCATATCCCTTCATCTTCAATAGTGTCGGAATATGCTAGTGGATATCTTCAGTTTTTGCTAAAATATAATGGAATATTTAAAAAGTTTGTGCAAGGATATTATTCTACACATTTTCTATCTCCATGAAAGACTAGCAGATGTATTAAATCTAAGTGAGGATATATTCCCACTTCTTTCCTCCTTGTTCCATCAGAATATTCCGATGTAATTCATGCATGGGGGTAGGAGTATAAGCCTCCCCCATGCCTGCTGTAGGGATATGCCCGCAGTTTTGTTCTCAACAAGCCGGGATATGAGCCTTCTTACTGGTTCTTTCCTGAATATTCTATCATTAATAATTGCTACGAGTGTGAGTATGAGCCCCCTCCTATATATCCCATTGCTTCCACCTCTTATGAGTCATCCTTGAATCCATTTAATGGGAGTCAGAGGCAGTTTTGTAATGGATGGTACCCTTAGCAGGTGACTGATGGTGACCAGCGAGATGGTGTTGGTGACGATGTTTTATAGGTTCCCTCCTTGGTGGAATCTAAAAATAAAGGAGTTGTATTTGGCCTCTTGATCAACCTTCATTAGATATAGAAGATATCAGTTTTTTCTCTCTATGAAAAATTTCTCTAATTTTCTGGTTATGGTGATGATAGACACTACATTAACATTAACCTTTTCAGGGTGATACAAACTCACTGGTCATTGTGCTTCGGGAACTTCATGAGAATCTTTCATGGTCAGGATTATACCATATTGGTGGTACCCATAGACCCTCAATTTATCTATATATCATTGGAGTTTTCAATAGGTGATATTATCATACGAACCGTAGAGGATGCAGTAGCTAATGAATTTCTCAATTTAATATTGAATAATGAATACATTGTCTCAAATTTGGATGTTTTCAGTATCTAAATTAATGTATAAAATAGTGATTAATGTTACCAATTAGTTCAATATCATAATAATAATATGTCCAATCAGATATGAATTGTTTGCAAAATTGTCCAGGTATTCCTTGATTCATCCATTCTTCTTGTTTGGACTTGTCAAAACGTGGATGGACCTGTTTCAAGAGAACCCTAGTTACAGATGATCATCTATAAGATTATTCCGTTTTTACATCTTTTTTGTATAGGGTATGTAAGAAAAAGTGGTATGACACATTATAAACCAATTGTTATATTTTTGCAGAGATTCTGGTCAATTTTACCATTTTTTCATATAAGGGAAAATGAAATGGCCCAACAGATAATAACAACTAATTTTTTCATTGGGTAGATTCATGTTGGGTTCATCATTTTTTTCCAGTCAGGGTTTCATGGTGTGAAATGAGTTTCTCACATCAGGATACCATTGTCACTTTTCCAAGAAACTCCCAGTGGTTCCCCCATTTATAGTTGTGTACATACCTACTTTCCATAGGCTATTAGTCATGTGGGTTTTCGAGGACAATGACTATCTAGGGACTCAAATTGGTCCAAAGGATGGGAGTTTGGGCTTATCGTACCCTTTTGGGGGGAACTATTTCCTACTCCGGGACTCTCTTATATATTTAAGATATGTTCATGAATCTCATCCTAATCCCGATATGGGATCAGTTACCTTGAAAAAATTATTCATTCGCTAATTATCTCTTTAAAAAAAGGGGGAGTCTCTTTAATGAACTAAGGGGAGTGTGGTATCATTAGTGAATACATCACTATGTATATAAAGTTACTCATCCATTTTCTTAATGGTGAATAACCAATTTATGTTTTGAATTCATATGACCAAATGCTTTAGAATTTTCTACCAATCATGGAGGTGATTAATTTTATAAGTTTGGGATTGATCCATTATGAGGCATCTTAAGTATCCTCATTGTTGAAGGTATCGAAACCCATGTAGTTTGTTAATCTCATGTAGTTTAACTTCATGCGAAGAGGAAATATGTCTGGGTACTGAGACACCAAAGGTTCATGCTCAGGTCTTAGGGAGATGTCCTACATATCTTGATTATGGTAGGAATTATAGTCATTATAGTTCAGTCATTCCCTTAGAAATGGCCCCAAGTTATATTCCCTTATATGCGGTGTGTTCATACCATACCACTCATCGGTGCATATATACTGAGATCACCCTGGTTAGTGGCAATTCATGATGCCTAATGAGGTTTTCATTGTATCTCAAGACCCCCACATGATCTATGTGTTGTATGAGAAATAAGGGGGAATATATGATCAGTTTCACGGCATGTAGGTGTGGGGCTTATGTACTTGGACAGTCTCTGGTGTGTTTTCTATGGATCTTAGGCCATGAGAATGCATCTAACATATCCTGAGTATAGAAGGAATCAGAGTTCTTGTAGTTCAATTTATCCCCAAACCTATTGATAGGCTAAGGTGGATAACCACACTCGGAGACATTATTACCATCCTCAAGGTCTTGGGAATTCTAAGGGATTATACACCGATGGATTCCCTACTGATCGGGGAGATAGTATAAAATGCCTGTTATTGGGGCATACACACTGAGTTTTACCTTGTAACCCATGTTTTTATAGTGAATATAACATGATTAGTGTGAATCCCTAAGACAACATTAGTTTTTTTTATTATGTGAATCAAAGTTTAGTATGTAATAAATTTCATTGCTCTTGATAAGGTCTTGGATACTGGGATCACCCTAGATGATCAATATGGAGATCGAACCTTGAAGAGGTGTCCTATGTATCCTGAATATGGTAGGAATCAGAGTCGTCGTAGTTCCCTTTATATTGGGTAATACACAATAAGGATACCTTATTGATCAGAGCTTATAGTACGAGGTTTCCCTTTTGATTTGGGATTACACTATGCAATTTCCCGTTTGATCGGGGCTTACACTCTGAGGTTTCCTAGTAGATCTGGGCTTGCACTGTGATTTTCCTCTTTTTATTGGGGATTATACTATTTGGTTTACCTTTTTATCAGGGCTTACACTCTATGGTTTCTATTACTGCTATCCTAGAGTGTGCCACATGACCCAATTGGAGTGTCCTGGAATCCATCGCATGACCCGATTATCTTGTCCTGGAAGCAATTTATTGGCCTTTCATGATAGATATGGGTGCTCTGCAATAGTTAGTGTGAAATGGTTTGAAAGATGTCACGTATCTTAGATATCATCCCTATTGTTCATTGTGAGACCTAAATGTCATGTCTTGAGGGCATCGCGGGTCTCAACTGGCTTGCGTGGATGATGATGAAAGATCTCGGTTATCATGCCTATATACAACGATGAGACTTGACTGATATGATATAACTCTGTTATATGAGTATGGAAATGTATCATAAGTATGTCACAAGGATCAGGTGATATACCCATAATGTTTTGGGAGACCAAGTTGTTGTGCCCGGGGGGACCATGCACCTTTCTTTGACATGTCAGAAGGATTTCACATGTCCCAAATAGCATATTGAAGGAATGTTGCGAGATCTAGGAGACATGTCCTGGAACTATTGGGTGACCTTGTATGACTCTTGTGAAGTTCATGAGGGTTAGAAATCATGTATTTCTTTTAAATTTTCCACATTGATCTTGGTTCTAGCCCTTGTATTGTGAATGCCTTAGGTCTATTCATTATCAGTTTATTTTGAGTCTCATGTGACCTGGTAGACAAGTTGTATGTTCTTCGTACACCCTTCTAGTAACCCTTCACATGATCTATGAACGATCACACAAAGTACCTTTTGTATAGTGAATGATTTGTCTAGATTTTCATTGTTTAATTACATGACCGATGACTTTAAGGTATCAAGATATTCTTCTCTGAGAAGTCTACAGAGGTATAGAGTCTAATCGTCTAGAGATCAAATGTTCAGAGACTAAAAACTATTTTATCTTTGTGTGGGGAATTTATGGGCATCTCCACCCTAGTTATTCAGAATTTTATATGGGGTATCTAGAATGAGGACAGGATGGAGTTAGGAAAGGGCTATGGTGCCATGCAGTTTCATGAGTCTCTATCATAGACCATTTAGAGTGCATCTCTTTATTTTCAGTGGTCGCAGGTCCCACTCATCAATGCCTCTATTATTGAATTATTTTCAATTACTGAAGACTTGATTGATTATGCAGGAATGCGAAATAACTTTTATATTTTTCTATGGACATTACCAAGGTCCTTCACAAAAGCTTTATGCCTTTCCTAGGATATTTCATAAGGCACTGGTGGTTTGTCTAGGGGTCTTGTTAGAACTAGTAGTAGACTTTATTAGTGTATCGCATGTCTTTCAGTAATTGTGAGAGATCTCACATCCTTCCTTGTTTTCCACCTTGTTTTATTTTACAACTATTAGGGATTTCATGAGTTTTCATTAGTAATTTCAAGGATATTAACTAATTTTTCTGATGATGTCTTGCATGAACAATAAGGATTGTATGAGGAGGTTTGAGCCTATTGTGAAAAAATTTATTAGTTTGTCCTTAGAGCACCCAAGGGGAAGTGTGGAGTTTCCCATACATACCATAGGACTTCCATGTGCAATGACGACAAGTCAAAGGGACTTCACAAGATGAGGTAGACATGTCAATAGGGAATCATGGTGCCTTGAGGATCATTAGGGGTGCACTGCATATCCTTTAGTAACAACGAGCACCACTCACCTCCTCCCCTTTATATCCTTTGTTTTATTTTAAAAAGTTTTAAGGGTCTTTCAATTTTATGTGTATATTATCAAAAAAATTATCCTTTTGAACAATGATATGGGACGTGATCTCTATGACCCCTGCGGGTCTCTCCCTTTAGATATCATTCCTCCTCATTTTTTAGTAAATTTCAGATGTTTTGTCAGGAATTTTCCAATGACAAACCATATGACCTGGAAGACATCATTTGATTATCTCCATGTGCCCATTGGTTATCGGGAGAAAATCATGATAGTAATAAGGTCCATAAAAGGTGGATTTTCATGATTTTTTACAGGTTACACGCTATGCATAGAGTTCTCACATGACCTTGAAATGGTCACATGATTATGAGCCCCTTAGAGGCTCATGTGATCCACAATCCCTGGTTACATTCGCATTCCATTGCTTCTATGGAAAAGGTAATACTCAGGTTCATGTATTTCTTATTTTTTGATTTCTATTATGCTTATTTTTGTTGAAACAATATTCATCCATAATCATCTGATAATCAAATATATGATCTTTTTTCCATTTTAATGTGACTCTGACCTTTATATGTTTTTAAAGAAAAGTAAAAAAATTCATTTTCTTTGTTTTATTATATTTATATTTTTTAAATAATGATAAAAAAGGATATTTAAGGTTTTTTAAGGTTATTTTAAAGATAAATATATATTATTCATTTTAATTTATTTCTCATTTTAGTAATTAAATAATTACCTTAAATACTTATGAAACACTGACATAGTATTTATTCAATTAATATTAAAAAATATATGTTATTTTAAAGTAATAAAAGTTATATAATTAGATTTAATTAATATTTCCCATGAATTTAAAAAATATATATATAATGTTAAGAAATTTTGAAAGGATTATATTGTAATTCCCCCTTTTTTATGATGTATTTAAATTCATATTATTTGAATAGTGTCATAAATGACATAAATTGTTGATAATAAATAATATTTTATTGAATGACTTAAAATTCATAAAAATATTAGTTTCATACAAAGGGATTTTATATATTTTAAAAAAAATCATTATGGGAATTTTTTCCTTTTATGGAAACATTTGTGACCCTTAAAGGATGGACTACTTTAATATTGAAGTAATTGTCAAAAGGTTAAATAAGGGGTTAAAACTAAAACATAAGGGTAAAAACATAATAAAACCTTATAAAAATTTTATTTTATGAGATTATTTAGACAAATAGTCATATAATATTTTAATTATATCAATTTTGAAATATTTTAAATAAAATAATTATTGATATTAATTAAATACTTTAAGAATATCCATGAATGCCCCTCCCCATACTTGTAAAAGGACATAAATTCTCTCAGTAATTCACATACATTTAATCCATATAGATCATAAAAAATCTTAACACATATATTATAAACATATTTAGATAAGATTTATAGATTTAGGTCCTCCTAAAATACCATTCCAAGGTCCCTTAACGTATGATATAAATGATCTCTTTCAAAGAAGAGGTCATCTTCTTTACTGACTCTTTCAATTTCATCTCTCCTGGTACTTCATATTAATGTGTCGTACCCATCCTAAAATAGTAACCCCGGTATAATTAATATACTTATATGTTATTATTATTTAGAAGAAACCATATTCCATCTCTTTTTCCACCTACGAAAAATGAAAACATCACTCGTATGTACATATAGCTTACCGTCTCTACATAACGGTGTAATTCATTTTTCATCACAACATTATTTGAATGGATACAAAGATTTAAATGTTAAATACAAATAATATTTGTGATATAAATATTATTTTTTAATTATAAAATAATATATACCTTCTTACCTTCCAATCCATTAGAAAATGGGAATGTCATCTGTGCATTTGTGTGGACTACCACCTCCATGTAGCGATTTAATTAATTTTTCATTTAGTCATTAAATAGATGATAACAAGGATAGGTTTAATGAATATTTATGATATTTATATCAAAATTAAAAATATGTATGTTATGGAACCACAATAAACATTGTCTGAAAACGAGTGATAAAATGTTATTAATATATCATATATGAAATTATCAATATTTATATGGTTCGGTAATGTTTTTATAATAAATATATATTTATTATACATGAGGTTTAATGAAATATAGGAGGGGAGTCAAACCTGAGGTAAGGGATTTTGCCTCAATTTACACTCCATTGGGACATATTTGGTATTATACACATAGTTACTTTTATTTGTTGTATATAACGCCCCAATAAAGTATTAAAAATGAATATATATTTATTAATGGTGATAAATTATTTAAATCAAGTTACTATTTAAAGAAAAATGTTTTAAATAAAAGTCGAACTTATGTTTCTTTTCGACTGGGTATATTTTTCTTCACCATACATGTTTTTCAAAATTAATTTTTAAAATTTCTATTTTATAGAGAAAAATTATTAAGGAAATTTTATATTATCGATGAATTTTACAATTTCAAAGAAATATTTCTAATGTTTCTCCAAGAAAATCATTTTCAAATATCATTACAAAATCTGAAAGGAATGTTTCTTTTCAAAATTTATGACATTAACATAAATTCTTATATTAATAAAAATTTTATAAATATTTAGATTTCTCTACAAGTTTTGAATGTAATTATAAATAAAACACTTTAATGAAAAATTATATTTAATTTTTATATATTCTTTAAAAGAATCAATTTTACTATAGAACCTACATTATTATGGACATCTCTCGCCTCATGATTAATCTTGTGGAAATTAACTTTCTCTTGAAACATTTACTTTATTTTGATTAATTCTCACTAGGAATTATATTTCTACTAAATATCCATATTCTTTTTAATATGGATAGGATTATTTTCTAAAACAAATACCATTTCTTTATACTTTATTTTAATTTGAAATTTATTTTATTGACTTAGGAATTAGTGATTATTCGTCTTCTATACTCAATAAAGAATTTTTTTTGATAAGGGATGTTTTAAATAAATTTTTGAATATAATTCAAAATATGATGTATTAATTTTGACTTGATGTGATGGGTGGGTCCATAAATAACCTATCCCCTCGATGCATCAATGTGTCTCATGATATAATGTAGATGCAAAAATTAAATGGGTACATACCCATAGTTTTAAAATGTCTTGGTGAATTTTCTTGAATAAAGATATATCATGATATTAGAAATAATAATTCCCAATAGTTTTCATTTCCTTAATTGATAATTATATTATTATTAATTTCTATGAGATTCTTGAATTGATATTATACATTGATTCATTTTTTATCATGTTATTTAATAAATGGTATGTGTTTCTTGTTACTTACCTTTCCATATTTTTTATTCCTTATTTACACATGAGAGTTTCTAATGTACATAAAAAATTAAAAATAATGTTATCCCACCCTTTATTGTTCTATTTTCCCTAATATGTGATGAAGGGTTATTTGAAAGAGTTCAAGGTTGAATAAATTTTTATTTTTGTACGTTTATATTTCCTCTCCAATAAAAAATCATATCTTTTAGGTATCTAGTTCTCCAATGCTAATAAACTAGTCAATCCATTAGGAGTATATCCATTGTATGTATTCCAATATTATAAAGTAGACAACCTATCTAGGTTATCGGAGTTGGAGTTGTTACAGAGTTTGTAGTAAATCGTGTTGTATTTATTTCCAGTTTGTTTATTTCATATTTTTTTTTGTCTTAGTGGGGGACAAATATTTTTTTACCTTCTTTGAGCCTCTATGATTTCCTTCCACGTTTAATTTATTATATCATGTTGTTGATTCAATTTATTTATTTTTGTGTACTCTGATGTGTATCCTTGTTGATGTTTTTTTTACTTATGTTTTTATTTTATTCTGACTAGAGGGGTATAGTATCCCCACTATATCTGTTATAGAATAAGCACTAGTTGGAATCCTCTTCAATAAAGTGAGGCAATATTGAGGCCTTGTGGTATTTCATATTGGGTAAAATGTCAGTTTATCCATTTAGAGTTCTCTACATAACATGTTTCTGAGTATTTGAGACAATACTCGCTTCTGGGAATCATTCCTCTTTCCAAGACTGATAACCTCTACCGGTTTCCCTCATTATTCTCCTACTAAAGAAACTGATGAGACTTTGAATTTGATAACTTTTTTTTATAATTGAACATCATTATATAATCAAATCCAAGTCCTAAAACAATCTATTATGATCCTAATAAGGTATTCTGTTGGAAAAAAACAGTTGTATACTTATTTCATATCACATAATCATAAACCCAAAATTGGCATATTGTTAAGATATTCTTTTCAATTTGTATGCTTGAGGAAGTAATAAGTAACTTCTTTTGGATGAAATGAAATATCCTCTCAAATATGTCTGGAATGTGTCCCTCACAGATGATTTTTCCATCTATTATCGATTCTAGTACACCCTCTCATTGAGATACTTTTTAAGAACATACTTTAAGACTCTCAGTCAAATGATCATTGATTGTGTAAATCATGGACACATATGGTTCATATATAAATTGGCTATATTGGTTTAAAAAATTATACTCCCATTTATCATCTAGTGAACACAAACTAACCCCAATGATACTCTATAAATATAGTATAAATAAAAAACCCTAAATATCCTTGGAAATGAGGAATTATTATCCACATACATGATCCACCAAATAAACCCACGACATCCAGAAGGTTTCAATGATTTGGAGTGGATCATAACATTGTATATGTTCCCCATCATCTAATATATTTGGATAAAATTGGCACTTCCAAACAAATTTATCTACCACTTATTATCTAAGAAACTATTATAAATATTCTAAACCTAAATCTAACACATGACTGTTATACTAGAAGGAGGTTACAACTGAGAAGAATTGATAGGAAATACTCTAGATGGATTTACCATTAAATTTTCAAGGTGTCCTCTCATCCTCGATTGATGAATTTTACCACCTCTAGAGTTGGCCGACAAGCACCAAAAAACTGATGCATCTGATGGATATATTGAATTTGAGGTATCTTGGGTTATGTTTAATCCAATAAAAATTTAATAAACAATATTACTAACAATCTTAAGGAAATTTCAACCTTGGTATTTAATTTTAATTCCAAAAAAATTCTTAATGTATGGATTAGATCATTGGAATGTGGAAGGTTCCTTTCAATGTTTTCTGATACATAAACCCAGGGAATAAAATCATCATACATTTAACATAAATTTAGATCCCTAATGACCATATATATATCCAATAGTTTTATTACTTTCTCTTTGTGAACTCGACAGAAATTTTCCTTTTTTGGATCCAACTTTTGATGGAGTCTTGAATAAGGTTCCTACTTCAATGGGAATAGGTTTTTCAGATCCACAAAAATTCATAAAAACTAACTAATTTCATATCTTGTTTAAACTCTTTAAAAATATATCATACCTAGAAAAGAAAACCCCCAATCCATACTGAATAAACTTACAAAGTTTAAATACAAGATCATTTCCCAACCGAGTCTTTATTTTCCCATTGAATTATTCATGATAGACCCATAACTATGGAATTGTGGCTTGGGTATGTATTCCTCCTCCTCTAGAGTCAGTAGAGAGTATTGTAGAAGATATCCTTTATTCCTCCAAACATTTTTTTTTGTATTTTAAAAATTAACTACATTTAAAAGGATGTGTGAGAGACTACACAAAAAAATAACCAGAAACTAAAAAATTCATAAAAATATTCAAATATCAAAATTAAAATATTATGGATGGGCTGGTTGGCATGTTTCGATGACTCAAGCATAGGTCTCGTGCTAATATTGGCTGACTTCATCACAATTATCCGCACATCATCAACATATTCCTAAAAACTATCATGATAAACCTTTTCAACCTAGATGACTGCCCAACAAAACAAGCCCATTGTTATTATCTAGAACAAAATTGATCACCATGTCAAAATAAGAAAATCATATCCCTTTCCAACTTTTAATACCCACCACTAATTAATAACAATATATTATCTATTAGAAAACTCTCATCTCCTAATAACATAAAAACATAAACCCTCAATAACCAAAATAGTAAAACAAATTACATGGTCATCAAGCAGAAACAAAAACATTGAGTCACAAATCTAAAACATCATTACTAAATGTTGTTGTTTATGTTGAGGATTAAATACCAAAGACTTATAATAAAAATCATTATGAAAACAAGAAAAACTAATTCCACCAATATCAAAACAACCAACATAACTAAAAATCATAAAGAAATATTCTGGTTGGGAATAAACCTATAATGACTTTGGTTTTAACCCCTAATAATTTAAAATATTCCCAAATCTCGGTGTTGAGTTGATGTGGGAACTCCAGGCCCAGAGATCCTCAAAGCGGTGTTTCTAAAAATACTAAATATGTTTTTTCACACACATGCATGTTTTCTTCGGAAATGAAATAACTCATATATAAAGTCTTGGATCAGATTTATGAGACCATTACTGAGTCTAGAACATCATTTTTACTCTAGGTGAAACATAAAGTTGTCTATTATGTGATTTTTTGTTGTTGGTGAGTTTCTGGGTTGTTAATTTGGGGATTTATTAATTAAATAATAATTAAATTATATAATTAAACTAAATATAATAACCCTCCATCCCCCTTTCTCTTTGGTGCATGACACAACCAAGAAGAGCACGCCCCTCCTCTTCTCCCCCTCTCCCTTTGGAGATGAATGTAATTGAATCCAAATCGATTAAGAAAGGTGACCCCTATCCCAGTTTTTGACATGTATCATCATCATATTGAGAAGAATCATGATTCATGAATTATTCTTCAAACGAATCTTCAATGTTTCTACCTCGAGGTAGGAATATTTGATTTTTTGTTCTGGTCCCCTTCATTATGAATTTTGTATGGTTATAGAAACCTTATACAAATTCGAGAGATAAATTCTAGGTATATCAGTATGTTTACGAGTAAACTGGGGTAAATTATGGGTTTTTAGTAATTACCTACTTGAATTATCATCTACACAATGTTTGGTTTATTAAAACACGTTTTGTGTCCCTTCCTTTTTTGGAAAGATGAACATGGGTGACTATATACCATGTATGAGGGTTACATGCCGTGTAGTGTCCCCAAACCATGTTTCCATGGGACATGGTTTGGGATAGCCCTGTAAGAACACATGGACATGTGTAAACACATGGAAAAAGTACATGGAAATGAGGCCCGATAAATGGACGCGAGAAAAAAAACATGAGCAGGTGATCATTTACCCTGAACAAACTGCGTTGTATGGGATACATGGTGTGTAAGGGACACAATTGGCCAGTCCATATTTAATTGGAACACGGCCAGGGGAGGGGTGAAGTGGGACATGATGTTTATAATATATACATGTTTTGTTCCCCTACATGGGTTGGAAAACTATGTAGATAGGATACATTACCAGCTTGTTAGAAGGGCTCACACATCATGTGTCCCCCAGTGCATGTCGTGTACTCCTAAAGAATATCCTTTACATCTTCTTCCTTCCATATATATTTCTCTGTGACTTGGTTTCTGGCTTGTGAGTAGCCTATGTAGAGTATTTCTTAATTTTCAATTCAATGATGTCCTCCATTTTGGCCTACGAGATATGAGGTTTCATATTAAGAGTAATACACTTGTGAAGATATACTGGGTTGATGATAGAGATCAGTGTGGTTCGTGAAATGAGATGATTGGACTTGAACTGCCCTATAGGATTTGGGAACGAGGTTCCCTTACATCTCTACTTGATTTGAGATGACACTCTTCACATCATGGACGTGGGTTTTTTATCATTGGGTGGACCCTCCTGGTTTGTTACTCCCCAAATGGATTAGGGAATAGGTTCCTCGTGATGTTCACATAGTTTGATAGTGCTCCCCTACTACGTCAGGGTACGAACCCTCCCTACTCATTTGCTAGAATGAGTAGTTACTCCCCTTTGGACCAGGGTGTGGGTCCTCTGTAAGTTGACTTAGTACTCCCCTATCGTACCGGGGATCAGGCCCTATATATATGACGTATAGGTAGAGTTTATACTCCCCTATCAACTTATGGAGCCGGTCCTCTATCCTTGGAGTCAGAACTCCCACGTCATTCTAGGGTGCGGGTCCTCCATATGTGTTGTTCTGGCAGAGTTATTACTCCCCTGTCGTTCCAAGGAGCATGTCCTCTAACATAGGGTTGATACTCCCCTATCATGTTAGGGTGTGGTTCCCCCATAGTAATCGAGTTGGTTGACTAGTTTTCCCCTATTAGACCAGGGTGCGAGTCCTCTAACCACATAGTGATACTCTTCTAACATACTCGGTTGAGGGTCCTCTATAATCTAAGTTGCACTCTCCTATCATTCGAGGGTGTTTTTCCTCATCTACATAGTATCACTCCCCCATCTTCGAGTAGTATTGGTGATCGGGTCCTCCATTGGAGTTGTGATCCATCGATTATTAAGTGCAATATGAGGAGTGGGCCTCTCCTATTGTAATTTTTGATACCTATGTTGTATTTAATGCTCCCTCGGCGAATTGAGGTGCATTACAGTCCACTCAAGACTGATAGAGGTTTAGTGGGATAGTTAGGAGCTAGTAATCCCTCATCTTCATGGTAGTAGTAAGGTCTCGATCCCTTCATTCTATCTTGCTAGATAGGATGCATGCAGTGTATATTCTGGAGCAGTTCTCCATCAACAGTGTGTAGTGGTTAGGAGTGGGCCTCTCTATGTGTATTTATTTAACCATTCATGTTGTTCATGATATAGATGGATGAACCTCTTTTGTTGGGCTCTAGATCTGGACCTATTATGTCATTCCCAATGGAGAAAGTTCTCTCAGAAGTTCCATTAGGAATGGCTGAATCCTTCCTAAAGTAGTGCATCTCTCAGGCAGGTTCCATATGCAGTGGATGATCTCATAGAGTATGGTCTTCTAATTTTTTTTCAACCTTTAGAGTCTCAAGTAGCATCCTTATTACTATCTACGAAGTCAGAACCTCATAATACTTGGAGTCTGAAACGATTATATATGGGTGTTTTCTGGTAGTCATTATAGTTTAGTCACATTTCAGTGTTGGAACCCTTATGGACTAAGATGAATTTTCAAGTACATCTGAAGATCATTCAATATAGATCTTCTCTCTCAATTGGTGTCCCTCTAGCTATGTCAAATAGAGTGTTGCCTTTCAGTTTCTCCCTCTTTATTTTGGTGTTTTTTTCTCACCTACTAAGTATTTTTATACTCATCCCTACATGGGATTTTCCCGCACCTTTTATGTCTTCTGTAGACCATAGGCCTTTAGATGGGGTCTATAAAGTACCCGAGGTAGACAGAGCTTAGAGAGAGATACTGACCGAGGTGTTTACCAGATCTGAGTAGAGGATCTTTCAGATAGCTTCATTTGACATTGTTCTCCTCCTTGTGAGAAGGTTGGATGCTTTTACATGTTTCTTTAGTGGGATATTTTTCCCCTTTATTCTTTTATAACGTCTTTTTTACTCTAATTTTTGATATATGAATGCATGCATCTTAGTTTTCCATTTTTCATATCTCTAAAAAAATTTATTGAGGTTGATGTGGGTGTGTTCATACATGTACATTATGAAAATTACTCCCACCTATGTGATATGCCTACTCGGGGCTTGCCTTTATCCCCTGGGCCACTGTAGGGGGCTTGGAGAGCTTTGGCTCAGGCCCCATCACGTTGGTTCATGATAGAGTGGTATTAGAGTGAGATGGTTATAATTTTGGAGAGTAGTGTCATGATCATGGTTTGGGATACATAGTGACAGTTTTAGGATGTTTGAAGTTTGGATCTCATGCTAGAGGTTCTAGTGTTGGAAGGGTGGCTAGTGTATCCATTCATCAGGAATCAGTTAAACTGCTTTTCAAATCAGTACATTAGTACACTGGTCACCAATAAATAAATGGTACGTCCATCACATAGAACTGATTTTGGTTTTTCCATGTTTTATTCAGTTAGCTTCCCAGATATACTCTTTGATAGTGGTGTGTCTTGATTCTATTTCAGGATGCCTTCATGATGATATCTAGATAGGGTTTTATGGTATGATTGTGATGAAAATATGACTTTTGATGAGGCTTTATTGAATAGAACTGGTTCTGATCCATTACATTAGGAACGTCTTTTGGTTGTTCCACCACCCATTGAGAAGCCGGTTGTGCCGACATTTCAGGTTGAGAATGGGTGCATATTGATTCCATTTCATTGGTTCCAGAGGTAGCGACCTCTAATGTATCGGGGTTATCTAGACCCCCAGGTTGTAGATGACTAGCTTAAGGTAGTCATTCATTTTTTTAACCATATGAGAAAACCACCATATCAAATAGAGCTCATATAAGTGAGAGTTATGTAAGGTTCACCCATACGATGGTGAAGTTTAGTGACGTAGTCGCACGACAAGGCAACACTCACTTGGGTGGAGTTTGAGTGACTCTTCAAGGAAATTTTTTACCTAACTATGTTAATATTTAAGAATATTCAAGATACTCTGTAACTTCACATGGGTAACAAGACTATAGGGTATTTTTTAGTGAGGTTGAAAAACCTTTCACATTACTCATTGGATATGGTTCGACACCCATTCTTCTATGATCGGACCTCTGAGAAGGGCCTCTGTAGAGATGTCTAGAATGGTATTTCTTCCTTATTCCTTCCAACATATGTGATGGTACTGAAGTGTGCTCTGGGTGTAGAGAGATTCCTAGAAGAGGGATAGGGGGAGTGGCTCTCAGGGATGGTCATGAGGCTGAGGATTCTGCAATAGCTGGAAAACAATAGATGATAGGCTCACCACTTAAGGGGAATACCCATACCTATAATCAAGCACATGCACCAATAATGTGGGAGCAGTTTCAGGGATCCTGAAAATTTTAGGAGAGGTATTTTTATGCTTACAAAGACCATGGACATCTTTCTAGAGGTTGTATGACCTTTGATGATACTGATAGGGAGCCATATTATGGGAAACCTTGGTAGAGGTATCATTTGGAGAAGGGATTCTCGCAAGAGTTAGGATTATATAAAGGAGTGGGAAGAGTAGAAGGAGGTATCAAGTGGTTTGAGTTATTGCCACCACCACCCCTGGTGGACCACACCAGGCTCAGGGAGATGGAGTATTTGGGTGAGGATAGCTGCATCCTATAGATTCCATCAATCCAAAAATTTGAAGGATTAATAGAGGTATATTTTGTGCCTTTTCTACTTTCTTCAGTAGAAATTGCTACCCACTATTGTGAGTTTCTCTTTTATTTTCAACTATTACTCGAGGTTTAACTTGGTTGACGTGGGGATTTGGTAGAACCCCATGTTGGTGTTTGTAGATAGAGGTTCCAGTAAGATCGAGTGTGAATTTGGGAAGCTTCTTGTTTTTTGTTAGTACCCTCATGCATTTGGAATCATCTTGGTACACTATAGTCTTGAGGATAAATGTGGCATAGTTTTTCTTAGATTTGGTCTCACTAGGAAGGGGGATTAGTTCTCCACCTAGATGTCTTTTTGGAATGTAAACAAAATCTATACAGTGAGTCAGTACCTCTCAATGTGGATAGTATTGAGGTGTGGTGGATGAGTCCATTAGACTTGTGAGTTTAGGGTGTGGTTTTTTGATGGACCATCAGAGCAGGTCATGTCCCTACTAGCGGGGCTTTCTTGCTTGACCCTTCTTCTTTTCATCCCGTGTGAAGGGAGAACCTTTCCTTGAACCATTACATTGCTCTAGAGTCAGACCCTATGATGTTTCTACTATGTGTTTTGGTTTCCCACAATTCATACTAACCTCAGGTGACTCTAATGGGAGTGGCAGTGTTTTTAGTTTTGGAGATCAGTGTTACAGCTGGAGTTTGACAAATAAAGGTCCTATTAAGACTTAGTTTTTACACTTAGGAAGCCATATTAGGTCCAAATATACCATCACAAGTTTAGTATCAATAAAACATGGTATTTTATGGGGATTTTAAATAGATTATCCAGTGGTGGATATGAACTGTGGTGTTATGTTGGTATCTTTGTCAGGTCAGAGAGGTATCATACTGCTAAACCCTATGATTATATATTGACCGTAGTTCATGTTTTTTTAAACCTATCATAGCTGAAGAGATGTGTGCCACTTGATGCATGGTATTGTCCTACTTAGATCTAGACATAAGAGTGGATTTCATTTTTTGGTTCCCCGAGTGCATGCTTAGAAGTATCATGAGAACCCCTGGTGAGCTCACATGTGTGGGAATCCATCGAAGATCCTTGTTTCTTCTCTTGTATTTAGGATTTATATTTTAATGGAAAAAAAGACATAATGAGTTGATAATTTAATGACTCAAATTTCAACTCATAAGACATTGAAATAATCTCAAACCTGGGCTCAAATTTGGTGTGCGAACTCGAGGCTAAGAGAGCCACAAAACGGTTTTTTAAATATTAAATATATTCTGTCAAATGCATCCAATTTACCTTAGAACATGAAATAACTCTATATAGAGTCTCGGATCAAATTTTTTCTACTGTAGTTGAGTCCATAATTTCTTGTTTATCTTAAGAGTGAAATAAAGTTTTCTATACCATGAGTTTTGGTCGAAGGAAATTTGGTGGCACATTAAGTATTAGATTAATTAATTGAATGATAATTTAAATAATTAATTAACCTAATCTTAATAAACCTCCCTCCCCCTTTCTCTTTAGTGCATGAAAAAACCAAGAGTAGTTCACCTCTCAACTTCTCATTCTCCCCCTTTGGAAATGAGTGGAAACAATGTGAAATTGATTAAAAAAGGTGCTGTTGATCCCCAATTCTAACGCATATCATCATGAGATCGAGAATCGATGTGATTCAAGAATCATTCTTCAACCAAAGATTCAAAGATTCTCCCTCGAGTTAGGATGATTTTATTTTTGGTCATGATCCCCTTTTTTATGATTTGTTTTAAGGTTGTAGAGCCCTTATACAAATGCTAGAGATTCTTGCTAGGTAGATCTATAAGTTTTGGACTAAACGAGGGTGAATATGGGAGGTTTGTAGGTAATTCATGATTTTAAATACCATCTAAATGGTGCTTAGTTTATTAACACACATTGTGTATCCATTAATATTATGGAATATGATATTTATGTACTAGATGTTGTGTATTGGGCTTACACACTCTGTAGTGACCCTAAAACATGTGACTATGGGATATGGCTTGGGATAGCCATGGAAGATCACATGATCATGTAAAAACACACATACAAAGTACACAGACATAGGTTCTGGTACATTGATATGGGAAAACTACACGGGAAGGTGTTTGTTTAGCCTTAACATTCCATGTAGTATGGGATACACTATGTTTAAGGGACATGGTTGGCCAGTCTAGGTAGAAGAGGAACACGCCTAGGGGTCGGGTGAAGTGGGACAAGGATTTTACTCTCAGTTCACATCATGTGCCCTACATGGGTTGGAAAACCATCTAGACAGGATAGATGACTAGGTTCTTGGGTGGGATCACACATCATGTGTTCCCCAGTGCACACTGTGTACTCCTAAGGAATCTCCTTGAGATCATCTTCATTTTATATCTCCTTATTTGGGACTTGGATTCTATCTTGTTACTAGTATATCTCGAGAATTTTCTTTGCATATAAAATGATGGTGGCCTTGGATGTTTACTATCAGAAATGAGGTTTCATGTTAAGAGAATGATTTTTGTGAAGTTATATTGAGCTAATAATAGAGATCAGTGTGGATTGTGAAGAGAAAAGACGGGACTAGTACTCCCCTATAGATTCAATGTGTGGATTTACCGTACCTCTCTACTTGAGTTAAAGATGAGACTCCCCACATCCTAGGGGGTTCATTATCCTTGGGTGGTTCCTACAGGGATATTACTCCCCTAATAGATTACGGAATGGGTTCCCTGTAATGTTCGTATAGTTTTAAAGTGATCCCCTACCATGTCTGGCCATGGGCCCTCCATAATTGTTAGCCTGATAGAGTGGGTACTCTTCAATTGGATGAAATTGTGGGTCATCTATCCATGGATTTGGTACTCCCCTATCATACCATGGTGTGAGTCCATTATATTTGACATATAGGTTGATTGGGTGCTCCCCTATCAGGTTAGGGAGCAGGTCCTCTATCCTTAGAGTCAAAACTCCACTATCATTCCAGGGTGTGGGCCATCCATACATGTGGTTTTGGTAGATTTTTTACTCCCATGTCATTCCAAGGATCATGTCCTCTAACCTGGGGTTATAACTCCTTTATCATGTTAGCATGGAGGCCCCCCACAATAATTGAGCTGGTTTATTAGTACATAGTAGTTAGACCAGGGTGTCGGTATTTTAGGTACATAGTCTTACTCCCCTGTCATGCCAAGGTGTGGGACATCTATCCTATGAGGTGCGCTCCCCTATAATTCCATAGTGCAGGACCTCATCTACAATGTAGCACTCCCCCACCTGTGAGTACCAGTAAGGAGAGGGTCCCCCATTGGATTGTTTCTCCCTTATATATTGAGTACAGTATGAGTACTAGTCCTATGCACTAGTTAGGTTCAATAACTATGTAAGAGTTATTTCTCCCTCGATGGATAGTGATGTGGGCCACTCTACTTAGTAGTGACAGAGGTTTTGTGAGTTAATTAATTGCTAGTAATCCCATGTCATTCGGGCAGTGTCAATGTGTGATTCCCTCCATGCTATCTTGTTAGAGAGGATGTATGCAGTGTGTAGTTTGGAGCAATGCTCCCTCAACTATGTGCAGTGGTGAGGAGAAATCTTATCCATCTAGGTTTCTTTAACCTTGCGCAAGTCACAAGTTAGCGATGACATTACCTCTGGTGACAGTCACTAGAGATGGACCCTGTTGTTTATTCCTAATGTATCACATTCTCTCAAACTTATCCTTAGTAATGATAGAGTCATTCCCAGTGGAGTTCATCTCTTAGGCATTTTCCATCTGAGATGGTTGATCTCATGGAGCGTGTTCTTCTAGTATTGCACTACCTTTGATTCATCGAGTAGTATCCATGTTTCTGGATATTAGGTTTGAACCTCATGAGACTTGGAGTCTATGATGATTATATCTCACTGTTTTCTTGGAGTCCTTGTGGTTTTATCACTTTTTGGGGTTGAAAACCCCTATGTACTGAGCTGGTTTTTCATTTAGAGATAGGGATGGTTTGAGATGGAGCTTCTCTCTTGGTTGGGTTCCCTCTGGCTATGTCAAATTGACTATTTCCTTTCATTTTCTTTATTTTTTTTTGGGGTTTTAGGGGACCAAATGAGTATTTTTATACTCACTGATGAACTGGATTTTACCACACATGTTGTGTCTTATTAAGACCACATGGCTTTTGACAGAGTCCATGGAGGTCCCAAATATAGAAGAGCATAGGGACTAAGACCTACTTAGGTGTTTACCATAGTTGAACTGAGGAGAATTCTGATAGTTTCATTTTATTTTAATCCCATAATTATTAGTAGGTTGGAATATTTTATAGATTTCTTTGGTGGGCATTGTTTTTACCTTTACGATTTCAGTACTTATTTTGTACTAGGATTTGGGATAAATGTTTTCATGCACTTTAGTTTTCCAGAGTTGTATATCTTTGCACAGTTTCATTTATCTAGATGTGGGTGTGTGCATACAGGTACTCTAACATCCCAAGTAAGTAAAGAATTATGGATTTTCATATCTATGTATATTTATGAATTATATAGTTTTTTAAAGACATAAAATGAGAATAAATCCAATCTTAAGCATAGAATTCTCCAATATTTTTAAAATATTGTTTTACCACCTTTTGATGGAAAAACATTTTTAAATCTATATTTTGACAATTTTATAAGCTCTATTTTTCAAAATAAACTTATTATTTAGTATTGGGACATTGAAATTTACTTTGGATAAATTTTTTCTATTTTTCTGATAATGTTCATTTTTTAATGAATAGTGAAAAATACTGCTTTTTTACTTCAAAACTGCTTTTTCATCTAATTTAATTATATAGATAAATTGTCCTTTTAATTGGTTTTAACGTTTAATTAGAATATATTTTTACCATTTAATCCAATGGTGGTCATTAGAATTTATTTCACTTTGGAATTGGGCATAATCAAGTGCCAAACTTTTCATAGATATTGTTTCAAAAAAACCCGCAATTTGTTTTGACAATGGGAATTATTTTTAAATTAATTATTCCAATTTCTGTGTTTGTAATTTGGTAAAATGGATTCCATATTTTTAATCAAAATGTACAAATTATATAATTAAGACTTTTGTTTTTGGACATTATGAATAGTAACGACGGTAATTATCTTTAATTATCGTGATTAATTAGTAATCGGGTAGTTAAGGATAATAAAATAATATAATAATAATGACAAATGACCCCAAAATGTGTCCTAATGCTACTTTTTCTGTCATTTACGACCATGGAATTCCTTTTGCCAATCTTAGGGACCCCATGGAAACACTTTTGGGTGATAATGACACTTTATCATTTTATTTTTAAAGAAAGGAGAATATCACAAAAGTATGTAACACCTGAGTAAAACAATTTTAATTTTGACTATATAAATGATATCTTAGACTATAAATAGTCATTGGAAAGGTAAAAATATTTCATACATCATAGTATTTTTTTTATAATTTTTAGACATTAAATAAATTAATTTTTTTATGACACCATGATGATGAAGCAATTACCTCATTAATGAACGATTTAAATAAAATGAAAATATAATGTAACATCAAAGACTTACACTTGTCAAATACCTATTGGATGAGTATATTTAGAAACCTTATCACCTTATCCTGGAAATATATCAATGTGGGACCTTTAAAATCCAAAACACATTTTAATTTAAAGTAACCTTTCTTGACTTTCCAAGAGTGCCCCTCCTCCCTCTTATAAAAGGCCCCCACCTCTACCTCCTTACCCACACCTCTCAGGCCATTAGCTCGGCAAATATCTGATCATTTTTACTCTAAAAATCCCTATACTCATCATATAATCCTTACCATAGGCAGAAATCTCTTCAATAAACCCTTTTGGTTCAAACCAAGAGGTGTTACCCGATTTAAAGGTAATGTCTTCACTTGTGTTCTTTTGTTTTATTTTGCTTCTGCAAACCCCTAAACTCTTTTTAATAATTTATTTTGTAAAAAAACAGTATATTAAATATAATAGGATGTTTTTATGAGAATTATTCGAGCTACACTCACACACGTCCGTCTAATGGTTAAAGAACATACTATTTTTGTGGATGGTGAATTTCTGCCTCACGAAATGATGATTGTTCAATCTTATTTTAACACCTTTCATTGTGGCCATTAAGATGTCACTATATTTATATATGATATATATTATGTTTATGTTTTCCTTATGCTTCTATATTTTTCATTTATGGAATACCTTTATGGTTTCCATTATGGGTAAACGCGATATCTTCATTTTAGGAAGTGAGGACTACCGCCCCCTCAAAGTGATTTGATTCGTTAATGTCATATGTGGGATGTATAAAGGATGGAGTTAATGATATTATACTGGAATTATAATATAACTTTATATAATTATGAATTAATTCCATTAAATACGAAATAGAAATGAAAGTAGCGTTCATGCGTATGTACGGCTTACCGCCTCCATGAACGGTGCATTTCATTTCTTACCTCTAAATGTTATGTAATATTATAAATGCATGTATATACTGGATATATATGATATGTATGATATCTACATCATGAATATAATTCTGTATATAATGTATATTTTACCACATGAACAACTTGTAACTATAAGGAGTTTATTTTTCACTCAAGTACCAATGATCGACAAAACTACCGTTATTAACTTAAATAATTACATAGTGTTCATAACATGGTAATAAGTGATATAAAATGAATAATGAACTTGAAAAAGGTTCTTAATCAAGTAGAAATTAACTCAAGTTTATTATTCAGGAGATTAAAGAACGATCAAGTCAAGCCAGACACGAGGTATGGGACTTCGTCTCAATCTCCTCTCATTGAGGCATATTTTGTTTTTTACACAAATTTCTTTTATATGGTGTATAAACCCATTTTACTTTTACTTTTATTCAAAAGGAATATTTTTTATATGAAGCGTTTTACTAAACTACAAAAGGGGATGTTTTTGTCGTACGTATGCAGCGACAATGACTACTCTGCCGCCATGACCATTATTTGAGTTTCGGCTTCCTCTACAAGCCATAAAATTTTTTTACATGAAAAATAAATACTATGTTTTACTTTTATTTTATTTTGGTATTGAAAATGGTTTTTATAATGTTTTTATTATATCAATGTGTTATTGATATCTTGTGATTGAAATGTGGAAATGTTATATTTCTTTTAAGAATGTTTTATATGATATGATTATGTTATGGTTCTTGGGAATTATTTATGAAGAAGGGCGGTTCTGTGATAAAATAAGGGAGGGTGATCCCGATATAGCTCTCTAATGCATTGGGTAACGCGAAGGAGTTAAACTCTAAGGTTTATTCGAAGAGATTTAGGGAATATACTATGATGGGTATTCCAAACGTAACCATGAGAGTTACTCCCTACGTATGAATGTTATGAATGCCTCAAGTTACCTTTATATCTTATGATTTCTATTATTTATTCATAAATATTATGATTTGATGAGGTATATTAAAGTGATTATGTTTTATGAGTAAAGCATGATTTCATTAATTCTTATGTATACATGGACTAATGTTTTCATTTCGTACTTCTATATCCCTTACTGAGATTCTTATGCTCATCCCAAGTTTTTGAAATGTTTTTCACAGGTCAAGGAAAAGGTACATGATGTGATGATATTGTCAAGAAAGTGTCACGAAAGAATCCATGTGTTATTTTAAATATGTCTCCTTTTATGGGAAAAATTAATACTTTATTTTATGTAACCTCCTTGTTTAAATGTGGAATGTAATGCATGATTTATGATATAATTATCTAAAACTCTAAATCTGAAAATATCCTCAATGTGTATTCTTGAAATAAATCAAGAATAATTAAGGTTTATGGATGGGGCCTTATATTTGGTATCAGAGGTCAGTTTATATAACTTTAGGAGTTATAATTATAATAAATGATTATCCAAAAATATTTTTTTATGGTCAAATTGAAATGATATAGCATTTGAATATTACCATGTTGCTTCATCTAAGACATGTTTTTTCAGAATGGTTTTCCATAGAGGAAATAGGGAAGTAGTGCTAGGAAGGCATACAGAAGGAAATGACCTTCCGAATCAGCATCCTGAGATGGTCAGTATTGGAACTAAACAGTTTGTTACAATAATGGAACAGTTGACTCAAGCAATAAATGGTGGTGGTTTCCATGCACGAGACCAGCCAGATCAACCGCAGAGGAACATGGCAGTGGTGGAACATTTCATGAGGCAACATCCCCCATCACTCAGAGTATCGTATGACCATGTGATAGTTGAAGGGTGGATTAAACCACTGGAGAATATTTTCGATGTCATGGGGTGTTTATATAATCAAAAGTTTAGTCTTGCTGTTTATCGTTTAGAGGGTGAAGTAGATCAGTGGTGGTCGATGGTTAAAAATATCAGGGACACTATTGAGATTGATTCTCTCTACTGGTATGAATTCAAAGGTATGTTTCTTGAGAAGTATTTTCCTAAGTCTATTCGACTTAGGATGGAAAAACAATTCTTGGAATTGAGGCAATAGGACGACTCAGTGGCTGCTTATGAAGAAAGGTTCACTTGATTGGAAAGGTATGCTCCAAATTTTATACAAGTCCTTGGTAGTAAAACCAGTCGTTTTTTACTCAGGATTAAAGACAAAATATCGAAGGGAATTAGCTTCTCATGAGTTAAAAAGTTATGAAAAGCTTGTTCGATGTGCAGAGAAGGTGGAAATGGAGTTTTCTGATGACCAAGTGTTCTATAACAAGCAACACAAGAAGAGACTGAGGTGTCATGAGAAAGGGAAGAATCCTTCAATAAGGTCTGATGGTAAGAAAACTAAGTTTCCATTTTGTGATAAATGTGCTAAAAGGAATGCTGGAGAATGTCTTTTGAATTTTTTAAAGTGCTACCAATGTGGTAAGATAGGACATAAGTCTCATGATTGCACTGAAAAAGATTAGGGTGATGGTAAGAAAAAATTTGATTTACAGTTAGTGAAATGTTTCAAGTGCAATGAGATGGGTCATTATGAAAACGAGTGCTCGACAAAGAGCTCAAATAATGGGAAACAGTCAGACTAAAAGCAAAAAGGAGTGGTGAAATTCTTTGTAACTACTTCAGCAGATGTTGGGCCAGAAAATGAAGTGGTATTAGGTACTCTGTTTGTTTTCTCAGATTATACTAATGTGTTGTTTGCTTCGGGGTATACACATTCTTTCATCTCTGAAAACGTTTCTAGTAAATTGGGAATTCCATCTTAAGAAATGACTCCTGAACATGTGGTAAAAACACCTGGGGTGAAATCTTGAGGAAAAAAGAATTTATAAGGGTCTTCCTATCCTTATCTGTGGAAATAACCTACTTGAAAACCTAATTTTTTTTACCTCTAGTAGAATTTTATGTTTTCCTGGGTATAGATTGGCTCTCTGTTTACCATGTTAAGATTGATTGTAGAGCTAAAGAAGTTTCTTTTCAGAAAGACTTTCAGTTTGTGTACAAGAATGAACCCTTACTACTGATAACCTATCAAGAGGCTGGGAAACTTGTAAAAGATGGAAATGAATGTTACCTTGCACATATTGTTGAAAACAAAGTAAGTGTTCAGATTAATGATGTCCCTGTGGTAAATGAGTATCCTGATGTTTTTCATGATGAGTTTCCTAGAATAATACCAGATCGGAAAGTTGAATTTACTGTTGACTTAGTTCCTGATGCTAAGACAATTTCAAAACCCCCTTATCAAATGGTTGAAATTGAACTTTTAGAGTTGAAGGAGCAATTGCAAGATTTATTAGAGGAAGGTTTCATTCAACCTAGCACATCACCATGGGGTGCTCCTATTTTATTTGTTAAAAAGAAATATGGTTCAATGAGACTTTTGATTGATTATAGAGCCTTGAATAACATCACTATTAAGAACAAATATCCTTTGCCTCATATTAATGATTTTTTTGATCAGCTCTAGGGAGCTCAGTATTTTTAAAACATTGAACAGAGATCGGGGTACCATCAGTTGAAGGTAAAGGAAGAAGATGTTCCGAAGACCGCATTTTATACAAGATATGGCCATTATGAATTTGTAGTAATGCCTTTTGGGCTAACCAATTCCCCTGCTGTATTCATGGACCTTATGAATAGAATTTTCCATGAGTTCTTGGACAAGTTTGTGGTTGTTTTCATTGATGATATTTTGGTGTTTTCTAAATGTAAATAGGAGCATGAAAGTCATTTAAGGGTTATTTTGAATGCCTTAAAAGAAAATAAATTGTATGGGAAATTCATAAAGTGTGAGTTTTGGTTGTAACAAACTTCTTTCCTTGGTCATATTGTTTCTAAAGATGGAATAACTGTTGATCCTGCAAAAACAAAGGTTGTTGAAGAATGGCCAAGACCCACAAATGTAACTGAGATTAGTAGTTTTCTTGGTTTGGAAGGCTATTACCAAAGTTTTTTATAAATATTTCCCGGTTATCTAGTCCAATGACAAAGCTATCTTAGAAGGGTGTTAAGTTTATCTGGACAAAAGAATGTGATGATTGTTTTCAGGGATTGAAAAGAAGATTGGTGAATGCTCCAGCTTTGGCACTACCTTCCAGAAATGGTGAGTTTTTTATCTACAGTGATGCTTCATTGAACGGACTTGGTTTCCATCCTAATGAAGATTGATCAGGTAATTGCTTATTCTTCACGACAGTTGAAAAATCATGAGGTAAATTACCCTACACAAGATTTGGAATTAGCTGTTGTTGTTTTCGCTTTAAAAATTTGGAGGCATTATTTGTATGGAGTAAAGTGTGAAATATTTACTGATCACAAAAGTTTAAAATATTTTTTCACTCAGAAAGAACAGAACATGTGACAGAGGAGATGGTTGGAATTAATCAAGGATTATGATTTTACAATTCATTACCATCCGGGAAAAGAAAATAAAGTGGTTGATGCTTTGAGTCGAAAAGGTAATGCTTCATTAAAAATGTTGTGTTTTTAATGTGATCCTTTGGTTAAGGATTTGATAAAATTTGGCATAGAATTTGTGGGTGCAGGATGTTCTGCTGTTTTGTTTTAGGTATCAGTGAAATATTCTATATCACATAGAATTAAGCAAGCATAGAAGCATGATAGTGAGTTGCAGAAAAAGGTAGAGCTGGTTCAGAAGGGTAAGTTTCCTGAATTCATCATTGATGATGATTGTGTTTTGAGGTTTGGGAAGAGATTGTGTGTGCCTTGTGATTAACAGTTGGAGAGAGAGTTATTATGTTAAGCTCATAGTTCTCCGTTTTCAGTTTATCCTGGCAGTACTAATATGTATAGAGATCTTCAAGAGTACTTTTGGTGGGATGGAATGAAAAGAGATATTGCTGATTTTACTGTGAAATGCTTGAATTGTCAACAGGTAAAAGAATAACAGAAGTTACCGAAAGGTATTCTTCAACCTTTACCAATACCAGAGTGTAAAATGGGAGAATATATCCATGGACTTCATTGTGGGATTGCCGAATACACCTCGAGGTAATAATGTAATCTCGGTTATTATTGATCGCTTGACTAAATATGATCATTTCCTTGCTATACGAGATACTTTTTACCTAGATCAACTTTATCATTTGTATCTTAAAGAGATAGTCAGGTTACATGGAGTTCCCCTCTCCATTTTATCTGATCGTGATCCCAGGTTTACTTCTAACATTTGCAAAGGCCTTCAGAAGTTGTTGGGTACTGAATTAATTATTAGTATAACTTTCCATCCTCAATCAGATGGGAAGTCAGAACGAACAATTCAGACGTTGGAGGATATGCTACGTGCTTGTTCGATGGAATATCAGGGAAGTTGGGACCCACATTTTTCTTTGGTTGAGTTTTCTTATAATAACAATTTTCATTCTCGTATACAGATGGAAACATTTGAGGCATTGTATGGGAAGCGGTGTTGAAATCCACATTTTTTAGATGAAGTGGGTGAAAGTATGTTGATGGGACCAGAATTGGAAGAAGAGTTGGCATAAAAAGTTCAGCTGATTCAAAGACACAAGAGAACAGCTCAGATCAGGCAGAAAAGTTATGCGGACAATAGGAGGAAGGATCTCTCTTTTGAGGTAGGTGATCATGTCTTCCTCAAAGTTTCACCATGGAAAAGTGTGATGCGATTTGGTAAGAAAGGAAAGCTGAGTCCAAGGTTCATTGGACCATATGAAATTCTAGAGAGAGTTGGATCAGTTTCATACTGAGTGGATTTACCACCGCGTTTATCTCAGGTAAACAATTTTTTTCATGTTTCAATGTTAAGGAAGTACATGCCAGATCCATCTCATGTTTTGAGTCCAGAGGTAGTTCAGCTGGAAGAGAATCTATCTTATGAGGAACAACCGGTACAGATTCCTGACCACAGGGAGCAAGTGTTACGGAATAAGGTGATTCATCAAGTGAAGGTTTTGTGGAAAAACCACATGACTGGAGAGGCAACATGGGAATCTAAAAATGCAATGAGGGATAAATACCCCCACTTATTCGATAAGTAAATAAATTGCGGGGACATAATTTTTTAAAGGGGGGAACGATGTAACATCCCAAGTAAGTAAAGAATTCTTTATTTTCGTGTTTATGTATATTTATGAATTAGATAGTGTTTTAAAGACTTAAAATGAGAATAAATCAAATCTTTAGCATATAATTCTATAATTTTTTTAAAAGATTGTTTTACCGCCTTTTGATGGAAAACCATTTTTAAATCATTCTTTTGAAAATTTTATAAGCTATATTTGTCAAAATAAACTTATTCATTAGTATTGGGACATTGAAATTTACTTTGGATAAATTTTTGGTATTTTTCTGACAATGTTCATTTTTTAATGAATAGTGAAAATACTGCTTTTTACTTCAAAACTTCATTTTCATATAATTTAATTATATATATAGATTGTCCTTTTAATTGGTTTTAAATTTTAATTAAAATATGTTTTTACCATTTAATCCAATGTTGGTTATTATAATTGATTTCACTTTGGAATTGGGCATAAACAAGTGCCAAACTTTTCATAGATATTGTTTAAAAAAACCCCTATTTGCTTTGACAACGGGAATTATTTTTAAATTAATTATTGCAATTTCCTTTTTTGGAATTTGGTAAAATTGATTCCATATTTGGAATTATAAGGTCCAAATTATGTAATTAAGACTCTTTTGTTTTTTGGACATTGTGAATAATAACGACGGTAATTATCGTTAATTATCGTGATTAATTGGTAACCGGGTAGTTAAAGATAATAAAATAATATCATAATAATAACAAATGACCCCAACATGTGTCCTAATTATACTGGTTGTATCATGGCCGACCATGGGATTCCTTGTTCCAAACTTAGGGACCCCATGGAATCACTTTTGGGTGATAGTGACACTTTATCATTTTATTTTTAAAGAAAGGATAATATCACAAAAGTATGTAACACCAAAGTAATACAATTTTAATTTTGTATAAATAAATGATCTCTTGGACTATAAATAGTCATTGGAAAGATAAAAATATTTCCTACATCATAGTATTTTTTTTATAATTTTTAGACATTAAATAAATTAAACTCATTATGACACCATGATGATGCAGCAATTACCTCATTAATGAATGATTTAAATAAAATGAAACAATAATGTTAAATTTAAGACATAAACTTGTCAAAAACCTATTGGATAAGTATATTTCGAACTCTGATCACATTATCCTCGAATTATATCAATGTGGGACCTTTAAAATCTAAAACTCATTTTAATATAAAGTAACCTTTCTTGACGTTCTAAGAGTGCCCCTCCTCCCTCTTATAAAAGCCCCCCCATCTACCTCCATACCCACACCTCTAAAGCCATTGGCTCGGCCAAGATCTGCTCATTTAATCTCTCCACATCCTTCTACTAATCATATAAGCCTTACCTTAGGCATAAAGCTCTTTAAGAAACCCTTTTGGTTCAAACCAAGAGGAGTTACCTGATTTAAAGATAATGTCTTCACTTGTGTTTTTTTGTTTTATTTTGCTTCTCCAACCCCCTCAACTATTTTTATTCCTTTATTTTGTAACCAAACCAGTATATTAAATATACTAGGATGTTTTTATGAGAATTATTCGAGATATACTTACACACACCTCTGTATAATGGTTAAAAAACATATTGTTTCTGTGGATGGTGAATTTCTGCCTCACGAAACGATGATTGTTCAATCATCTTTTAACACATTTCATGGTGGGCATTAAGATGAAACCATATTTATATATTATATATATTATGATTATGTTTTCCTTATTCTTCTATATTTTTCATCTATGGCATACCTTTATGGTTTCTATTATGGGTAAAGGCGATATCTTCATTTTAGGAAGTGCGGACTACCGCCCCCTCAAAGTGATTTAATTCGTTAATGCCATATGTGAGAAATATAAAAGATGGAGTTAATAATATTATACTAGAATTATGAAATAAATTTATATCATTATGAATACATTACATTAAATACGAAATAGAAATGAAAGTAGCGTTCATGCGTACGTACAACTTACCGTCTCCATGAACGGTGCATTTCATTTCTTACCTCTAAATGTTATGAAATATTATAAATGCATGTATATACTGGATATATATGACATATATGATATCTACATCATGAATATAATTCTGGATATAATGGATATATTACCACATGAACAACTTGTAATTTTAAGGAGTTTATTTTTGACTCAAGTACCAATGATCGACAAAACGACCGTTATTAACATAAATATTTACAAAGTGTTCATAACATTGTAATAAGTGATATAAAAGGAATAATGAACATGAAAAAGGTTCTTAAAAAAGTAAAAATTAACTCAATTTTTTTATTCAGGAGATTAAAGAACGATCGAGTCAAGTCGGACACGAGGTCTGGGACTTCGTCTCAATCTCCTTTCATTGAGGGATATTTTGTTTCATACACAACATTCTTTTATATGGTGTATAAACATATTTGAATTTTATTTTTATTCAAAAAGAATATTTTTTATATGAAGCATTTTACTAAACGAGAAAAGGGAATGTTTTTGTCGTACGTATGCGACGACGACGACTTTTCCGCCGCCGTGAC
This sequence comes from Viscum album, assembly GCA_963277665.1. Classification (NCBI taxonomy): domain Eukaryota; kingdom Viridiplantae; phylum Streptophyta; class Magnoliopsida; order Santalales; family Viscaceae; genus Viscum; species Viscum album. The sequence goes on along the minus strand of OY728133.1, from coordinate 181,587,416 downwards.
CATTATTTCAGTTTTGACTTCCTCTATAAGCCATAACATTTTTTTAAATGAAAAATAAATACAATGTTTTACTTTTATTTTATTTTGGTATTGAAAATGGTTTTTATAATGTTATTATTATATTAATGTGTTATTGATATCTTGTGATTGAAATCTTGAAATGTTATGTTTCCTTTATTCATGTTTTATGTGATACGATTATGTTATGGTTCTTGGGCATTGTTTATGAAGATGGGTGGTTCCGTGATAAACTAAGGGAAGGTGAGCCCGATATAGCTCTCCAATGCATTGGGTAATGCAAAGGAGTTAAACTCTAAGGTTTATTCGAAGATATTTAGGGAATATACTGTGATGGGTATTACAAACGTAACCATGAGGGTTACTCCCTACGTAAAAATATAATGAATGCATCAAGTTACCTTTATGTCTTATACTTTCTATGAGTTATTTATAAATCTTATGATTTTATGAGGTATGTTAAAGTGCTTATGTTTTATGAGTAAAGTATTATTTCATTAATTTTTATATATACGTGGACTAATGTTTTCATTTCATACTTTTATATCCCTTACTGAGCTTTTTATGCGCATCCCATGTTTTTGAAATGTTTTTCACAGGTCAAGGAAAGGTACAAGATGTGATGATAGTGTCAAGGAAGTGTCACAAAAGAATCCATGTTTTATTTTAAATATGTCTCCTTTGATGGGAAAAATTAATACTGTCTTTTATGTAACCACCTTGTATAAATGTGGAATGTAATGCATGATTTAAGATCTAATTTCCTAAAACTCTAAACCTGAAAAGATCCTCAATGTGTATTCTTGAAATAACTCAAGATTAAGTAAGGTTTAGGGATGGGGCCTTATAGGTACATTAGTAAAATTCCTCCCATATGTGTGATATGCCTCCCCGATGCTTGTTTCCAGCCCCTATCCTATTAGAGGTGGGATTGGGGAGTTGCGGCCTGATCCTCATAGGGTTGGGTCCTGAAAAACCACACCACCTCAATCATAGGGACAATAGAAAATAGAGAATACAAAAACCACCGCCAATGAAAGAATATTGAAACCTAATGGAATAACCGTAACCAAAGTGCTTTTTAAATCATGGTGAACCAATGAAATTTTGTCTAAAAATCCACCCCCATGAAAACCACTTAATTGGACTAAAATGGATCCTAGTAAAATTGATTTGGTTTCAGGATTATAGGTTCATATAAAAAAGGCCTTGAAAATAGGAGATGATCCCAAAGAGGAAACTGAAGTACCTAAAACAACTGATTAAATACTAATACAAAAAACCAACCAAATCTACTAGAAAATCACATTCCACTAGGAATAACCCTGAACAAGGCCCAAAGTGGGTCTTCCATGATGGGTCTATTAGGAATTTATGTTTTAGTTTGTGATAAAAGTCTAGAAAGGAGGAGATAGAAAGCCAAAATAATGTGGTGATATGAGGTTTAAACCTATAAGTAAGATGAGGAAGAGTGATGAGAAAGGAATAAGGGACATTAGAGAGTAAAGTTCTCTCACAATTTATGAAATTCACCAAAAACCATAAGATAGGGTGATGTCTAGAGTGAAAGAACAACTAGGGGTTGGGGTACCATCATCATATAGCCTTCAATATAGAAAACATATTTGATAAAAAAAAGTGGTTGATTATTTAAATGAGAAAATAATTAGTTCTTATTGATCCAATAATTCATATGATTCATCACTTGTAGTGTGGGAATGGGAGAATCATTCAACAATCTAAACCCATACACAGGTTTCCTATCAGAATGCAGGTAGTCATACAGACCTATCCATGTGAGAACTAAATGAATATTGTTATTTGAGTGAACATACTGGAACATACTATCATCAATGTCATCAATCATATTGGTCCACATTTTGGTCACACCTTCGGTATTTTCATGTTATTCTAGGGGCATCGTTTATAAAAAAGGGATGCCATGTTTAGGGAATTTTTCAAAAAAATCACCCATGTAGTAGTATGTAATCTTCATGAAGTGACTATATGAGCAACACATAGTCACATTATTAATGGTTATACACTAAGAAAAATAATAGGACTAATAAAATCCATCCTTTTTTGTTGGTAAAATTGGTGATCGTAAATAAGTGACATTGTGTAGATGTAACTTGAGAGGTCACTACCCAAAGAATCATCAATATGATCTTCTTTGTGATTACTGAGATCCATGTGATGTATGAAATAATAGGGATCATTATTTATTTATAATGTAAGACCAAGATCCCTATGTGTACTGTGATATTTCAACATGAATCATATGAAGCTTCCACATGGTAATTACATGTTCTTCTTTTAATTCATCAAAATCTTCTCGTCTTTGGTTTGTCTGGGTCAGAAAAAATTTTGAGAGGGAATTTTTTGACACCCATAATGTCTTGACAATTAATAATGAGGATCAAGAAGAATAAAAAAATTTGGGAAATGAAATTAAAAAATAAAATTACCATAATAGCAAGGGGCCACATATACACCATGTACACATACACTAGGTGTGTTGGGTAGGGGTATACATAGATATGAGATTTCATAATCAAATGGGGGGTTATAACTTTGTGTGTGGAGACACAAAGTTCTTATAATGATCTCATAAATGAATCCTTATTTATGACATAGAGGGTAACTACATGTCATACCATGATGGGGATCCCACATGGGCACATATTTCAAGTACATGAGGATGTCATCTATGACACTTTAATACGTATCACATGTTGTCACCAACTTAACCCCTATGTATCCACCCCTATATGGATAGAGTTACAATGATGTTTTTTATAAATAACTTGTCCGTATTTCAAAATTGTACATGGTGGTAGGACTTATAGAATGAAGATGAGGAATTTATATTAACATTTCTGGTCTCAAGTTATCAGTGATACCTATAGTTAATCCTTAGGACAAATAATTTGAAAGGAAGGAAAACTCTATGAGGCCTCATTCATCAGACCTTCACTTTATAGATCCACCTACATAGAAACCAATCATAGACACCCATACATGATAGTTCCAAATGAGATTCCTACATGGAATCCTTATATGGATTCCCCAAGGTGAACACCCATTGTTGGACAACCCATATGCAGTTACCTCTATGTGAGCACCATTTCATGAACTCTCGTATATGAATACCCTATGTGAACACTCATTTGAGACCAGTTTTTCATTTAATATCATATAATAAAACCCATATGTGAATGATGGCTATATGACATAGCTACAAGAGGTTTTTACACTGTTGGATTCCAATAAGGTATGAATGTTTCAATGATCTATATATGTGTTAAATAAAGAATCAAGATCATTGAATATTAATTTTAATGAATCTCTAAAAGTGATTAGTTTTATTAATAAACAATATAATAATTTTTTTATAAGTTTTTTGTGGTAGTGCTTCATTTTTCAAGAAAAAAATGTTGATATCATATAGAAAAAATATTATTATTATAGGTAATTATGAAAATATTTAAAAATCACTCTACAATAATAACTTAATATAGTGACCGACGTTATAGGCATAAAACATATACTGATATTAATCTATGGGTAGATTAGATCAAGTTATATTATATATATTAAAAGATTATTTATAAATATAATTTACAAAAAATAAAGATCTAATTTTATCTTATGTGATATAGAATAAATCTATCTAAGATCTTTTGTTTAGATACAAAAGGAGTCTAAGATCATGAATAAGAATTCATATTATTTTGTAATGAAATCTATTATGTATTCCAAGATATTTACTAAGATTTAAAATTTCTTATTCAAAAGGCATGGTTATAAAATATAAAATATAACTATGAGAACTTCATAAGTTAACAGTTAGAACTATTCAATAATAATTGAGAAAGTCTTAAGGATGAGTTTCCTATATATAGAGAAATCTGAATTCTAGCTTCAAAAGGGATAATAAACCAGTATTCCTTTAGACCAATTTAATCCTATATAAAAAATATAAGGATATCAGAATGAGTATCTTATTGAATTCAAAGGGTTCATATTGAAAAATATCGATTATATTCCCTGTTATAATGCACCAAAAGAACAAGTATAAAAACATTATTATTTAGTCCAGATCATTTAATTATACTAATATTTTTTTTATCAATGTATATATTATAATAGTATTTTGAATATAATATTATCCTAGGAATTTTATTGATTTTAGATAACAATATGTATATACTTTGGCATTTCATCTCTTAGGAGTTTTACTTAGAGAGGTGAAGTCGTAGTAATATGAGTGCTTATAGAGAAAATCATGGAAGACCTAGTGAAAATAGCCAAACCTCATAGAAAAAATAAAGGTAATGTGAGATATAATGAGTTTAGAAATTTTATCAATTGGATCCAATTAAAGAGGGAGTCAATTGGATTTAGTTCCCATGATCTGACTAACATTTTTTTATAAATCACAAAACAATAAATAAATAATCTTATCATATAAGGGTTATTCTTATGAATTTAATGAATTTGAAAATGTATCTATATTAATAATCATATTAATAGGTTATATTAGTTATCAAGTATAATTTGAACCTACATATTCCATGAAAATATTATTAAATAATTCGTATAGACTAAATAATATCTATCTAATGGTAAACACATGATGTTTGACTATCAGGTGTTGGGGATCATAGGACTTTGACATTTCTTATCATGAAATTAGTACTTAATGAACTCTGAGAAGGGATATTATTCTGATTGTCCCATTAACTATAATTTTAAACATTTATATGTCATTATATATTCATATATGTGAACATGTGTAATTTTTCACAGATATGATATTGTTATTAATGGGTATCATGAATCACAAATTTGATGTGTGGATAAAAATCACTATGGAATATTCTCTTGATAAGGTAGCATATTTTGGGTGTATCATAAGTTATATGGATTAATTGAATATGAAAATAAAATATTTGTTCATTCTATATTAGTTAAAGATAATATCTGTATATATCTAACTAAAATGTTAATGTCTGAAAAAATCCCTAGACATGGTGGTTTATTTAAAAGAATATTTAAAAAAGAAAAAGAAATATAATAAAATATTTTAGTTTGATGAAACCATTATGCATCATACTTTATGAGACATAAGTATACAAATGGATTATATTATATAATAGCTTTTATAGGAAGGTTATTTTAATTTCTACCTTAACTTATTTCATTAATGTTTTTGTGAGGTATTGCTAAAGTTTGATCTTAAAATTTATGTAATTTCACTTATTTTCATTAATACAAGGGACTGGAGCGTCCCACACTATGTTTATAAAAAATATCAATAAATTTTATTCAGTTTAATATTTAAGAATAATTGTATTTATGGCATGTACAATAGTATTTATTCAGGCATATTGGACCCACTAAATTTAATCATAATATATTAAATTTTGGAATATGTGAGTTGAATATTATCTATTTTTTATTCAAAACATAATAAATAAATATTTACTTTTTTATAAGATTAGTGAATATATAAAACTAAATATTTATTTAGTTATGTAAATATGAAAATAATTATTTTTTCTCATTTTTGGTGAATTTAATGTTAATTATATTTTACTAAATAATAATTTTATTTTTTAAAGATTTTATAAATTCAATGAGAGGATATGGGTGGAGTTCAATAACCCAATGGAAATGATATATTTATTCAAATATTATTTAAAAAAAACTTAATTTATTTATCTAATAAATTATATTATAAAAAACACTTGTTATGGAATATATTATTATTATTATTATTATTTTACATGGGGTATTATTTACTTTAAATATTTAGATACAATCTTATGTGAAATTATTAATGTTTCTCATAAATATATTTTATGAAATAAATTATTTTTTTCTAAGAAGTTTTTATCATAATAGAGAAAATCCCTAGAATCCTCTCATGCCCCGGAGAGAAAATCTTCAAATCTTCCTTCTAAAAAACATAGATAGAATAAGAGATATTATAGCAATCGATGAATAATGGTGTGAAGGTCATGGTTTATTCATTAATTCACTCAAAATATATAGAACAATAGTTAGTTATTCATGGAGCATGTTTGGATATGTTTATAAGGTTTCTCATTTAGATTCTCCACCACAATAGTAATGTGAAAAGAGAAAAAACGAAATATGATTAAAGATATTACCAAAAATGAGATAATTATTTTAAAAAAATAATTATTATTTATGTTTATAGGATACTATATATAGATTCGGGGGTGTTTCTATTATATTATTTATAAATTATCCATTGATACTGGGGAAAATCAAAATTGGGACCCCACCCAGTGACTTCTCTGCACTTTAAACCTTCACAAATAACAAAAAAATTATGGAATAACAGGTGAAAAAGTGTGAGATCAAATTAAAATTATTTATTAGATATAAAATTAGTTTTATTTATCTTCATGACACACCCATGGTTCATAAACCACTCAAATAAAGCTAATATTTAAGAGAACCCATTCTTTGTAAGAGAAGAATTAAGATATAGGAATAACAGAATGTGGCTAGATAAAAAGAGATGATAGGAGACTAGATAAATTTTAATAGGTTTTATAATTTAAATAAAATATAAAAAAAAACCATTTTCCCACTGATTACCTAGTAATATCTTTTTAGGTACCCACTACAACACCAGGTACCCATCCGAGGGGCACCGACTACTCAATGGCCCTTACTGAACCTTCCCCTTGACTTGGGCCTACTGGTTACCCAATTTCGGACCACATGGTACATGGTAGATTTTTTTAATCAAGAAATAAGTCCTAGAACCATGTTCATTTTATAAAAATGGACCCTGGATCCCCCCACAAACAAGATCAACATCACATAAAACAATGAAATACATGTGTTTAATTCATACCTCAAAAACATGATGGGTGTTTTAAAGTCTTCCAATCATTCCACTATATGTATTTTGATCCAAAATCTAGAATCAAAAATATTTATCATGATTTTATCTAGTACTCTTATGTGTTCTTATGATTTTCATGAATTCAAACCAAATCTGTAAACTAATTATATTTAATACTTATACTGATTCATGAAGATATCATCACGTAATTGAATGAATTGAAATCCACTAAAGAATTTTATTTCAATCATAAGTCTCGTATCATACTCCCTAGACATTAGTTTATAAAAATCATAATATTTGAATTGATTATCTGATCCAAATATAATGACATCCATGAAAATTTTTACGATCAAAATATTTTCATAAAATAGATTAATGAATAAGGTTGGCTTTATCTTACCATTCTCAAAAAGATTACAAACACTTAATTGGGAAATAGTCCTATACAATTCGTGGGTGTTATTTTATTCTTTATATGGAATTTTTTAACTTAAGACATGATGTGGTATCTCAAAATGCTCAACACTGGCAGATCTTTTAACAAATACCCCTCAAAAATAAATCCATTAAAGAACTCACTCTTTATAATCATCTAGTATAACATTGATTATATATGATTAATATAATAAAATTAAATTTTATTAGTTTCTAATATTGAAAATAGTTCAAAATTATATCTATAGTCAAGTCATTCCTCTTGAATATATATGTGTTTAACCAACCGTTCTTTATTTCTGAAAAATATGTCCATGATTATCAAGATTATTTTTAAATATTAACATAATTAAAAACACATATTTATTATAAATATGACTCAAAAAAATTAACGAGGTTTTAGGTAAACTATTTTACCTATTTGAATAGCCATGAACCAAGTGGGATAATAAAAATATTTAAAGACATTCATTGGTACTATCTATGATTTGAAAGTAGTATGCTCAAACATATTTCACACTGGATTCCTATTTTTAATCCTTGAGTCAAAATCTCAAGGAAAACAATAATGGGTTTTATTTAAGTATTATTAATACTATGTGTTGGGAGGTATCAAGATCTTCTTGGCTAAAGATCATCCCCTTTCAACCAGTTTCCCAATAATTTAAGAAATTTCTAAACTAAATCTCAAAAATTATCTTCTATTTGAAATAGAATAATATATATTGATTTAAGGGAATAGTTTTATCAAACATTATAAATATAAATTATTCCAAAATCATGGATCTTGTATTAAATAGATTTAATTATTTTTTTTTATTTTAATATCCTAAAAAAACTCTATCATTAGACTTATTTCAAATCTTATCCAATTATCCTTGATGTTTAGATTTAAAAAAATTCAACCAAAAACTCTATTATATCCAAATTTAAATTTTCACAAATTCTAAAATTCATATAACTATTTCTTAAGAATAAAATTAGTTAAAATTCAATTCACCAACTATAAATTTTTATTAACTTCATTTTTTTACAAGTACATGGAATGATTCCACAAATTTGAATCTTCTGAGTAATATATTTGATGATATTATTCCCTTTGTCAACTACTCCATCCTTAGGGTTTATTCTTAGAGTACAAAATCAGGGAGAATATCCATTATCATTACAAATGTCCCCAAACATGATATTTTGAAACTCTCCCCAAAGGTTAATTCATATTGAAAAAATTTTAAACCATTTACCATTTTGATCCAACTTATATTTGATAAAAACATAGAGACTATTTCATTTATATGTGAAGGAAAATAAATCTTAGTGTATCTTTATAGCAACCCAAAATTTTTCTACATTGATGTTAAAAATTAAAATTTAAATATTCATTATATTTTAAAAATACATTCCTAAGCACCGTAAATGATTACTATATCTAGAAACTTGGATATATAAACAACTAGTTCATAAAAGATCTACATTTTATCCCACTTAGTTATTTATACTAGAACCCTAGTTAAAAATAACATATCTAAAACCTTTGTCTATAACATAGACAAAGTAAACATAAGAAAGGGTGATCATAGATGACCCGTAATGGTAAATAAGGGAGTTATTAATGATAACATAAGCATTATATGATTATAAGGGTATGAGAACATGAGCTTGACATCTAAAAACCATGAATTGTATATCACATATCATAATGTAGAGTCATGGAATAAATAATTCTATTTCATAAGATATGAAAAATAAAGTAATCATAGAACATGATCCATGAGATCATAATATTATAATGATAAATTATTTTTTGGCAAACACATAAGAATTGAAAATAATTTCATCAGTCAAGGATGATTTCCCTGATTATCATAATGGATTGGTTTCACTCCCCATTACAACATATATTTAATCACGTTTCACTCACAAGACTCTCATATTTGAAAAATTCCCTTACCAATCATGGTTAACTCCCTATTACAGTCCTTATTATCTAAATAGATAATAATATTTACCCAATTCATTGGAGGGATCTATAATTTTGGACTCACCCATCGCATAATGAAAATAATTTATATGTGTGAAACAAGATCATAAACCATTAATTATATCATAACCAATAGAAATTAAATTGGTGTCATAAATATTTCATCACAACATTGTAGAATAACCTATGGAAGTGAAATGGGTTTCATAAAGATTTCATTATAAAATAATTAACTTGTAGGAAAGAGATGATTTTCATATAATCATCCATAAATCATTATCATCATAATACATCCAATAACAAAATGTGTATAGTATCATTGGATCATAACCATAGTAAATCATATGTAACATCAAAGGATGTTATCATAGATGAAAAATTCTTTTAAAAGATCACTCAAATATTTCATGAGGAAAATATTCATTTCACATTGAAATCACTTATTTAAAATGTAAAAATTTCCCAAAAAATAATGATAAAATTTTATTTTAAAATTATATTTGAGTATTTTATAGTATTCATTAAATCATTGAGTAGTATGGATGGTGGGAAATTTATTTTTTGTGCCGTCTATATCAAAATGGTGATTCATTTAACATTTTTAGTAAAAAGTACCTCATCCAAAAAAAGAAAATATTTTTTTTAATTATTTTTTAAAAATTAAAATAAGGGTAAAAATTAATTTAAAAATAATAGGAGAAGAAATTATTCTTTAATAAATTTTTAAAAAACATTTAAATTGATATTCAACTGAAGAGAAGAATAACATAGATTTTCATCAAAAACATTTTGTCAGTATATTTTTTCTTAAAGGGAGGAAAATGAAATAAACAAATGTATTATATATGAATAAAAAGAGGTGACAAAAATTCAAGAAATTTTTAAGGGGTATACCATGAAACTTAATCATTGAAATCAAAAACAAAAACAATCCTAGTTAATAATGGGAATGTAACATAAGAACCATACAGCTTTCGTAACATTATAATTGTAAGCCTCATGAAAGAATAACATTGAATGAGACATTAAATATCATTAATATAAATAAATCCATGATATAACATATAAATTATATGTAATTTCACCTCAAAAAAGAATATAGGCGCATAACATAACAAATGAATCAAAGAAGACAATTTGAGAAGATAAACCGCTACACAAAGATCAAATTGCTTTAAAAACACTAGAAGATCATATATAATAAATTAAATTTTGTTATAATTATATACTAGAGTCATAAAATAATATATTATTCATTTATAATATTTCAACACCCATTTATTTATAGTTACTTATTAAAATTATAGTTTCTAGCTGTTAATTGTTTTAGTTTTCATGGGAATTTCAGTTCAATGGTATTAACATTGTATAATGATCATCGTTTCATCATATAAAATCATTTAATAATTATATAAATATTATGTATATTTATTATATATATTTATATTCATATTCATCCTAAAATTATACAAAAATAAAAATAAATTACACGGGTCATGAAGAGGGTAAGCCATACATATGCAAGAACGTTTTTTTTAACTTTTTGACAAATTGAATGAATTAAAGGTAAATAAACCATAACCACTCCAAAATTATTATTATATAATATATATAATATATATTAATCAAATATATCAATTTTACCATACATGGAAATAAGAAAATAAAAAAAAATCAAATTACTTTGAAGAGTTGGTAGTATATACGTATGCACGAGCGACATTATCATTTTTTGAAGGACGAGAAGATAGTAAATTAAGGTTGTTTCATCATAAAAATAATAATTCTTTATACCAAAGAAACTTGAGTATTTATTTTATAATGTATACCATGTATTTATATGTGGTATAATAGTAAATAAAATTGAAAATACTTGTTTAAGAGTTATACCTTTTCATTGAGAAATCTTTTTTGGATTATAACTTTAGCCATGATGGGATAGTCCCTTAAAAATAAGAAAAGTTATATTTTGTGTGTATTGAATATAAGAAGGTATTATGGTAGGTATTTTCCAAAAAAATGGGTTTGTATGTGTTGATATAATAGGATAAGGGTTTTAATTAGATATATAAAAGTTCAAAATCAATGAAAAATGGTGTTAATATTTCATATTTTTGAAACTTGTAAAAAATTTCCAAATTACATTAATCTAACAGGAAAAAAGTGATTGTAATAGAAATTTTGAAGCCTTATTGTAATGTTTTAACCCTAGTTTACCAATTTTACCCTTACCAAGAAGATAAATATTTACCAAGATTACTATTCAGAACAACCAAAAATAAAAGGGAAATAATTAAAATTATTGGAACTCCACATTAAAAATATTTAATTAAATTTTCATGATTCAATTTCTATAAGTGGTATAAATTATTTTTAGATAAAAACACAAAACACAAAGAAAAATAGTTTATCAGAGAAAACAATACTTTTTTAAGAATAAAGATATATTAAAAAAAGAATAAAATTTATTACAATGAAAATAAACGTATTATTCTTAATTTATGATTACAAATTGTAATCCAAAATATTCTTATAAAAATGAAACTTTTTAAATCCTTGAGATAAAGATACAATTTCACATAAAAATCTATAAATTTAACTTCTCAATGAAAATGCAAATATTTTATAAAATTTTAAAAAATTATTCCTAAGTTAATTTGGAAATTATGAATTCAAAAATTATATCCTTTTTAACTTATATATTTTCTAAAAGTTCGATAAATTAACATTAATATTCCTTCACATAAATCAATAAAAACCTTCTTTAAAGAAAACACAATTTTTAAGGAATAAAATTATAAAAAGTGGGTGCTTATTACTTAAGAATTAATCCAAGATATTATATTGATTAGTACCTTTATATGTATTTAATAATTTGGTTGTTACTATTTATACATATTAATTCAATTTCTAGGTTATAATGGTCATATTTAAATAAAAATATCTCCTGGTTCAATTAAGCTTGGTGTCATGTATGTTGTCCACTATCGAATATACTGTTATTTAAAAAAATATTGGGTTGTTATAATGTTTTGTTTTAATTAAAAAATGAAAAATTATAACTTTTACCAAAAAAACTAGTTACTTGATTAGGTCCTAAAAAATAAAAATGAATAAGTTATAAAGTCCTACTCCTACCATCTTCGTTATCAAACTATAAAGATATCATATGTTTATTTCCTTTCATAAAGGGATCAAAAAAATTATTGTCCGTATTAGGATTTTTAAATTACAATATATTCTTTTAAAAAGAAATATTAGATAAAAATATAAAAGTATAGAGTCCCAAACTTCAATGAGATAAATAATATTCAAACTATAAGTCGTTTGAACATTTAAATATCTAAAATGTAAGTGTATTGTGATAAATAATATAAAATTTATTCTTTCTATAATCAAAAAAATATTAATGTATGATTAAATATATGAATATATTTTTTTATAATTTAAAAAGTAGTCCATCACAAAATAACTTTTAGATACTAAAAATATTATATTATAGACCATCAATATATCTTATCTTACATAATATAATAGTTTTAGTGAAACCATATTCATAAAAACCATTGATACATCCATTTGAATTTCTCAAAATTTTACATGAATCCATCACATTTACTTATTTGTTAATATTATTGTGGGTCACTTATCCTAATTCATAATTACCCAACTTTCATATACCAGAATTTACTTTTGAGACATCTGAGTAATCTGACCTATAATTATAAAGTTGAATAATGATTTGGTGCTTATAATAATTTCAGTCCAACTTGATTAGATCCCAAAATTATTTTGTGGATATATAGATTTAACATTAAAATTCAATAATATATGTCATGATAATTTTTTTAGTAATAATATCTCTATAATTTTCAAAATATTTCTGATTCCATAGAAACATTAATTGATATAATTTCAAATCATGACACAATTAATACAATTTACAAAGGAGACACATCTTCTACTTAATTTCCAAAAAAATTATAAACCATAGGATATTTCCCACTATAACCTATACCATTATTATTTTTAGTTTTTTTAAAAAAATCATCAAATTATCTATGTTTTTATATCCATCGGTGAACTTATATAAGGATTTATTCAACCTCTAATCCTTATTTTTTAACTATTTTACCACATATAGTTTAGACCTTTTATATACAACACAGTATTCCCTATATTTTTAATCTATTTTACTAAATTATATTATATTTTATCTACTTTTTCTTTTTATCCTCTATAAATTTATAAATAACACTATTTTATTCAATATCCAAGGTTCAACAGCTATACCCACCTCCAATATTTCCTTTCCCTTTGTTCGAACATAGAATGAGATAGTCTACAAACACCCAAAGGAACAAGTAGGGTGTGAGATAAAAATCCTGGTAGGATCTCACTAAAGATTCCATAACAGATGCTAATAATATATTAATCAAAAGAATAATTTCAATTTTAAAATAACATGTTTTGGAATTTTAAAGAATAATTAAATAAATCATGCTGTATAATTAAAATAATGTAAAATACTTTAAGAATAGGCTTACAAGGGATGGAATATTTCTAAAATGATGTATTAAAAAAATTTATATAAAATAGTTTATATAAATTCATAAGTCATGAAAAGTAGTTTAACAGCATTGGTGTACAATTATATCTCAAATATAAAACACGAGTGCAACATGGTCATCTGCCAAATAGGTAGGAAATTTATAGGCTATAGGGATCCAAACTCACAAAGTGATTAAGAAAATATGTGTACACACACAACAATTTGACACTGGACAAATTCAACTCATCATTGTCCGATTAAGGATGTGACCCGATGTATTTATGTTTAAGAACATTGTATAGTCATAGAGTGCATCAAAATAACTCACAATCTACCTAAGGATTTTGTGTGATCTTATAAAATAAATGATGAGAAATTTATATTAAGACTTCTTAAAATAAAATTAAATCTCATTCCCCAATTTCAATTTTAAATTTCCATTTAAAACCAAAATAGGTTTTAATAAAAAAACATTCCTTTTAAACAAGTTAAAACGACCAGGTTTCTATTTGATCTTTTTAATCTATTTTCACAATATTGAAATCAATTAAAAACCAATTCTATCTCTTTCATAATTAATTTCCTCAATTAAATTCAATAATATAATTGAAATAGATTCCATTATATCTACTTTTTAAATTAAACAATTTAAATCAACACATTTCACTAAACACACCCCAATTCAATAGAATTCGGGGTTTTCCTTATGCCAAAATCATTTCAAGTTTCCTAATTCACTGGAATTGGGTTTAATTAAATAAATTGAAATAAATCTTATGAAATTTAATTCAATTCAACAATTGAAACAAATCAAGAAATTAAATATTAATCAATTTTCTTGAATGGGATAGAATCACTGAACTTTTTCCCAAGACTCAACACCAACAAAGAAACCCACCAATGATTGAGAAGGTGTTGAAGACCTCTCAATTCAAACTAGAAATGAGATTCAACATCACAAAGTATAGATCCATGAATTTTAGGATTATCTATTGAAACTCAATGAGGAGAAAGAGAAATTGACGAATAAAAATGGGGAAACACTTACACGGGAATTGGAACCACCAATGCTATGATGATCGAACATTGAAAAAATGGACCCAAAAGGGTTGGAGGGCTCCAAGATCGCCTGGTGAATACCTTAAGTCAGGAGAAATGAAACTAAAAAGGAATAAAAAGTGGGACATTAGGCCTTATACCTCTTTAAAAACCATAGTTGTGTTATTACAAGACGTGTAAACAAATTACACATTGTGAAATTGTTAATTTATATAACCGTTAAAAAATGTGTCACTTCAAATTAAAAACTATTCTTTAATTAACTCATAATGTGTAATGAATTTTCATTTCATTTAACTTTCATGGTTTGAACCTTTCATGGTGTGAAATTTTCATGTTATGCACCCAACAACCATTAAACGTCCTGTAACCTAGTTACATGGTGTATAACCCTCCTATAGCCAGCAGAAATAGCTAATTAAAGATGAGATTCCAACAAATCTATAAATTTCCCAATATAGGAATACTCTTAAGTCATTCTCAACCCTAACCAATCAATTAAAAGGAAAAACCATGACAACATTAATGATGTACCTTTTAGATTGGTAACGGGATGTTAAAACCTCCCGACCATAAGAACATTTTGTCCCAAAAAATCTTATGATGAATCTTCCATGCCAAGAAGATAAGAACATTGATCTCTCATTAGTTCCTCACATTACAATATATAATTATTTTTAGAACCATGCTACCATAGCACATGAACCAAAGGTATCATACTCCCATGAAGTACCTTGGTCTCAGAATCAGTAACCATGATTGGCCAGTCATACAAAGATAAATCAGGTTCAATCTCTAGATCACTCCTGCTCAAAATGGGAGATGGATCAGAGATATACCTTCTCATATATGATATATATACCACATTATGTATCTAAATTACCTATAGTAAAAGTTCTAAATAGTATTCAAATTTTCCCACCTTCTCAATGATCTCAAATGGTCACCTAAAACAAGGAGCAAGCTTCCTTGACGTCCCCAACCATCGTTGATCCTATCAGGGTGATATTTTCAAGAACACCTAGTCACCAACTAATAATTCTGAAGGTTTATAGTGAAGATAATTATAATTCTTACATTTACTCTAGACCATTAAAATTATATGAAAATTTAACTGAATCTTTATTTTCATCTCTTGGACCAAACTTGGTCCAACCATGTAACTGTCAACAATATCCTACCAACACAATGGATATTTACAAGTACGACCATACAAGGCCTCAAAACGATCCATTTTGACCATTTACTGGTAAATATTTTTATATGAATACTCAACCATCCCTACATAATATTCCCATGATCCCCCAAAGTCGTGAGCACAAGAGCATATCATATCCACAAGAATTTGTATCGATCTTTCTGTCTGGCCTTTTGACTATGGATGGTAGGGTGTGCTCATATGGAACTTAAATTCCTATTCCTCTAGAAGGCATGTGAAAAAGAGAGAAGTTAACTGAAGATCCCTATCAGGGACTATAGTAAATGGAACTTCATGCAAATGAACATTCACTTTTATGTACAAATTTCCTAAGTCCTCAACTTTGCTTGTATCACAGATGTCTATGATGCTATCCAAATTGTCCAACCTATCAATCAAAAAAAATATCACATTATTCTTTCTCTAGGTATGAGGAAAAGAAACCAAAAATTCCAGAGAGATCTCATCCAATATCCATGTAGGAACTAGAAATTCCTGAATTAAACTTGAAGGTTTTTGGTGCTTTACCTTAACCTTCTGGCATGCGTAACTGTGGAAAACAGACTCTACAATTCCCTATATCATACCTACCCACCAGATTTTATCCCACATGCCATAGAATATCTTAGTGGATCCCGGTTTCATAGAAAAGTGGGAATTATGAAAATCCATCATCACATCCTTCATTTTTTTCTTAATAGAACATTGAAGTGATTTTGATAACACAAAACACCATTTTTAGAGATTTACCACTAGTAAATCATATCCCCAACATAAAGATAGTATATAATGCTTTGGAATTCATCACAAAGATATTGATTTTGAATAATCATCTCAAGATAAGAATATTATAACTAAATTTTAGCTAAACAAACCTCATCCCACTATTCCTGGACTCCAATATGCAACTATGAAAAGAGATCCATCACATTCCACTCTTTCGAAAATTCTTTCATAGCCTACATAAAAGTTTTTCTACTCAGAGAATATTTAATTATATTCCATTTCCCTAAGGGAATAGGCAATTTCAAAGTAAAAATATTACAAGTACTCCAACCAATGCCTCTAGAATTGATTCAAATATTTTTGAGGGGAGATATAACTCAAGCTCTTGTGATCTGAATTTTCCATAAACATTTCCCCATAATGGTAATGCCACAAACTCTTAAGCTCATACATGATAGCTGAAATATCAAGGTTGTGGGTGGGATAATTCTTCTCATGTGTCCTAATATGATGATATATAATGGAAACAACATGATTACCTTGCATAAGAACATATCCCATGCCTAAACCTGACGCATCACAGAAGACCACATAGCCCTATCCAGCTTCTGGAAGAGTCAACATCGGCACTATAGACAAAAGATATTTCATCTCAAAAAATGAATTCTGATACATCTCATTCCAACAAATATTCACCCCCTCCCAAGTTAGAGCAGTCATCAAAGATGTAGTCCTTGATAAGTCCTTTACAAACGTAAGATAATATCTATACAATCTCTAGAATATCTGAATCTCAAAGACATTATGTAGTTGATCCCAAGTCATAACAGCCTTCACCTTCTTAGGATCAAACGATATTCCTTGTTATAACACCACATTTCCTCATAATTTCACATCTATAATCCATAAATCACATTTCTAAAACTTATAATAAATCTGGTGATTTCTCATCAAACATATAACTATTCTGAGATAGTGGTCATGATACTCCTCAGACATCGTTGAAATAAATATTTTGTACAAACAGACTACCACAAAGTTATCCACATACTCATGGAAAATAACATTCATCAATGACATGAAAATTGAAGGAACATTCATTAGACCAAAGGTCATAATAAGGTACTCATAATGGTCATACCTACTTTGAAAGAATTTTTTTTGAATGAAAAACTCTTATATCCTTGGATCATGGTTACCATATCAATATTCGATCTTCAAAAATAACTTCTCCCCCTTAAAATGATCAAACATATCATCAATCTGTGGAAAAATATATTTTTTCATTACCATAACTTGATTGAGCTTTTGGTGATCAATTCATAAGTGAAGAGAACCATAAACGTTCTTAGAGAAGAGAACTAGCGCTGCCCAAGTTCACACACTTGGGAGAAAAAAACCTTTCTCAAGACGATCATCCAACTAAGACTTCAACTATTTCAGTTTAGTTTGTTCCATGACGTATGAGGGAATTAAAACTTATTGAGTACCATTCATTAAATCTATATAAAACTCAACATCCCTTACCAGTGGAAAACTAGTGAAATCATATTTAAACACAATGAGAAACTTTATGAAAATGGTTGGGAGATCATCGATCAAATATTTCCACCTCATATCAAAATAAACACTGCTATTACATACCCCAATATTGGATAAGAAGGTCTTATCCTACTCACCCTTGGGTCTCATTCTCCTCGAAAGACAAGTGATACACCATTAGGTGTTGTAAAGTAGACTCATTTAAGATAATAGTAATTCTGGGCTTCGTTGGCAATGATCAAACCCATTCTAAAAACTACCTCAAGAGGTTTTATGTTGAAGACCAGAAAAATAAAATCCATCTTGACATATGATAGATAGATTACATAAGTGAGACAATGCAGACACTACTCTCTCTTCATTCCAAGGGGTGCAGTAATATCCATTGCACAAGATAAAATCACTATAGAAAGATTTAGTATATTAACAATAGAGGTTGAAATAAAATAATGAGATGCACTAGAATCAAATACAGTACTCACCAATGATGAAGCTATATTAATGGTACCTCTCACAGTTTATGGACTCATATACACTTCCTCTGGATACTCTTCCTCTATGTGATGTTTCTTCATTCAATATGCCTTTGGATGGAACCCTTTTATTTGTGAAAAATCTGATTTCCCTATAGTTTTATTATGATATGATGATAATGTTCTACTATGTGGAGTAGAAAATATATGATATAATTTTTGTATGTTCTCTGAATGCCCACAGGAGCCGCAGTTCTTGGATTACTCAGTTCAAAATCTATTATAATTTCCTATATTTCCACACGGATAGAAAATAAAATGTCTTCCTTTTGATTTTCTAGGAGGTCTTGAATGAACCTTCCATTGATAACTGATGTGATAGTAATCACTCTTCATCTTTCCCTTGAAGGAACTATCATGACCTGTCCTCGGGACCCATTTCGTGACTACCCCAAGCCCGCCTTCCATAGACCAGGGGCTGGTGACTAGCACCAAGGCATAAATCTGACAAAAAGGAGAAGGCATTGACTTTATAAAGTAAACAAACACCACAGAGTAAGCAAAAATAAGTAAACACTATGTAAAACTGGGTACAATAGTAAGTGAGGAAAAGTATGTGGGCCAGAATACAAACCCAAACTGAAAGTAAAGTACAACTGGAAAGAAAGTACAACAACTGAAAAGTAAAGTAGCAACATCGAGCCGTCCACTGGAAATCCCACCTGAAGGGTGGCTTCAGATATACCCCTTGGCTCCTCGGGTCCTATCGTCCGCTCTATGTACGTCCCGCCCAGTGGTCCACCTCCAAGTACCGACTTGCTCCACAAGCCTCAACCACGATCAGTGTTGTCCGTCGTCTGCATCCAACACAATGTAGTGCGGGAATAGCCCGTGCAGGGGTGAGTATACGGTACTCAGTAGGGACCCTGAGACCCCGAAGGTCTCCCAGAATTCACAAAGGATAATCCACAGAGAAAAGATACAATCACGAAGTACCAACCAACACCACTTAGGTATATTCCCATACATATACCTAAGTCATCAATTCCAGTTCGGCTCCAACATTCAAGACCAAGATCGATCACATCCAAATAGGGTAGCACAATCCAATCCACATAGGAATGCAAGTCAATCATATAGAAGATATTGATTGAAAGTCATGACTCATCTCATAGAGGTATACTTATTCATAAGGTGATAAAGATGATCAGATGTAGTTACTGATTAATCTAGCTGGGACCCACGTAGGATACTAGACCAACTAAACTGTCGGATCCACATAGGATACTAGTCTAGCTACTTTGTCAGACCCATGTAGGATACTACAACATAGGTCAATACTGTCAGACCCATGTATGATACAACTACAATAGTTGTAATCGCTGAACCCACGGAGGATTCCAGTACAGTTTTCGTCGTCGTCGAACCCACGGAGGATTCCAGTACAAAAGTCTTCTCCGTCGAACCCACGGAGGATTCCATTATGGTTTTCATCGTCGTCGAACCCACGGAGGATTACATTACGAAAGTCTTCACCATCAAACCCATGGAAGATTCTAGAACTTTTTTCATCGTCGTCGAACCCACGGAGGATTCCAGTACAAAAGTCTTCATAGTCGAACCCACAGAGGATTCCAGTACGGTTGTCATCATCATCGAACCCGCGAAGTATTCCAGTACGAAAGTCTTCACCGTCGAACCCACGAAGGATTCTAGTACGGTTGTCGTCGCAGTCGCAGCCAGCTCTAGGGTTCCCGCACCCAGCATGCTCGTTTTCGAGAGGGTCCTCTCCACGAGCCAAGGGGTCGATACAACAACTGACACATAGTCCGGATTTTATGTATACCAATGTTCCGTCTCGTCGATAGGAACTCATCCCGACAGACGGCGGGTCAATCGGACGCCCGTTCTGAGAGTTATTGGCTTTCTCGTCCTAGGGGCCCGGTTGGGTTTTAAGTGAAAACCAACCCGACTATACTCCAACTGTGTCCAAACCTCAAGCGGAGTAATCCAAAAGGTCCGTCTCACTAAGAGGAATCCAAAAAAGTCGACGGCACATCAATCGGACGTCCGGAGCTCAAGTTATAGGCGTTTCCGCTCCGAGGGCCCGGTTGGTTTCGTGTTTGAACCAACCCAGCCATACACAAAGATCTTCTAAAACTTGAGTGTAATATACCAAAATGACTATCTTGATCCATGGATCGTGTCACAACTAACGGTGCACCAATCGGAGGTCCATAGCCCATGTTACGGGTGTTTGAATGAATCTTGCCGCTTTTAGGGGGTTTGGGCCAGGACCACCCAGCCCAAGACCCCCTGGGTCGGGCCGAACCTAGTCGACCCGACCCGGGTCTGGGTTCGACCCACTAGGGCATGCCCCGGCATGGCCTGGTGCAGCGCCCGCATGTGGAGCACACGTGGAAGGGGGGTGGGGGTTGCAACTCCCTGGTTGAACGAAACCGGTGCGGCTTAATGTCGCGCCGCTAATTCCAGAACGGCTTCTGCCGTTCTGGATTCTCCTCCACCGCTGCGGCTCAGATGCAGCGGTTTGCTCCGTCGGCGCGCCACCACCATCGATCATGGGGACTTCCGCACCACTGCCACCCTCAGCGGACCACCAGACGCGCTCTGGTGGTCTATTTCGCCTGCCATCTTCGCCAGCGGTCGTCCCGGGACCCGATCTTCACTGCGACGGCTTTCAAAGGTCGTTGCGGTCCTGTAACACCATCGTCGTCAATCTGCGCACCAACAACAATCTGCAGAGGGTTTTCGGTCCGTGTTGGTTCGGCATGCTCCCTCCGTGTTAGGTGTTATCAAATGGAATGATTTAAATAGGATTTTAAAAAAAATGAACAATCATTCAATTTTACTTAATAAAGTTGAATCAAAATTATACCACAACCTCTTAAATGAGTTGTAGAATACTAAAGTTCCCATCCAGCAATTAAAAAGAAATATTCAAGGATTAACTCAATGTTGAGTTGTTCCGTGTTCTTTGTTTAGAAGGAAACAACCATGGGAAAGAAAATCATTCTCAAAATAATCCCTTACCTCGAAGAAGTCGTCGAACAAGGATCGTCGCGGGAAAAAGACGTCGTGGAAGACGGTGTCGCGGAACGAGGCTCTGTAAGCGGTGTCAGTGTTTTCCCGATGAAGGATGTGGCGCGTCGTCATTCTCCGAATAAGGCGTCTCTCACTGGCTGCATAGAGGAGAGGAGACGGTACGATGATCTCCTCTTGTGGTGACAGAGTTCTTCGTCGTAGACTCAGCGTTCTTCGCGAAAAAGATGAAGTAATTCAAGGCTCGTGTATTTTCTCCCCAAAACTTCTAGCACAACAATTTAACAATAATAAAATATGGCTTCCCTTATTTTATTACTCGTGCCAACTTTTTCAAAATTCCAAAATGAATTCACAGAATTAATTAACGTGTGTTGTCAAATTAATGAGTCGTTTTATTGGCATGTAAATTAATGTGGAGGAAATACAAAATAATTACTAGGGGGAAATAAATGGGGTTTTTAAAGGGGTGTAAGGAATTTTAAGGAGGTGGGGGCTCGTGTGGGCCCCACCCCAACTTCCTCACATCTTCCCTCCTATAACACTTAAACCACAGTAAAGAAATAAAAAAAAATTGTAAAAAAAAAATTATTTTTATTCCTCACATTTTTAACATATCCTCCTGAGAAAACGCAGCCCAGAAAAAAGTGCTCTTAAGCAAAAACTGGCATTGCGGATTCATCGGTGCCCTCGGATTTTGATTTTGAGTACCAGTTCAAAAGTTAGAAAAACCTGTTCGTTCGTTCACTGAACATACCCAAGCTAAACTTTGGATGTTGATTCTGGGCACACCGGGCCTCGGAATTAGGTGCCCTCAGAAACTGTGCTCTCGTAAAATCCAAAAAAAAATTATTTGAAATTTCTGGGTCTTCAAATTACTCCCACCTCAGGGCTTTATGTCCCCGTAAAGCTATAACACAAATTAGGGAAACAAAAGTGGTATGGATCACACAATTGAGCCTTCCGCTCCCATGTGCTCTCCTGGAGGTTCTCGTGCTACCACGTGATGCGCACTAGAGGAATCGACCGTCCACGTAGGACCTGTTCTTGTCAATCCAAGATCTCCACCGAGACCTCTGCAATAGTCACCCCATCGCCAATGTCCATCTCCCCATGGTCAATGATATGTGTCGGGTCATGCACGTATCTCCTCAATTGAGATATGTGGAAGTAGTCGTGCACCTGGTACCACTGAGGTGGATGGTTCAAGCGGTAAATCTCCTCGCCTACCCTGTTGAAGACCTAGATGGGTCTGATGAAGCATGGAGATAACTTGTCGCCCCGGGTAAAACTCCGTAATCCATGTCAATGTGAGACCCGTAAGAAAACATGGTCACCATCCTCGAACAATAGTTGTCTCCACCTCCTGTCAGCATAAGTCTTTTTTCAGCTCTGAGCTGTCCTCATCCACTCCTGGATGACTTGGACCTTCTCTAGTCCTACAAGAGATGCTAAGATTTCTTCTTTGCCGATAAGATAAATCTGGTCTCGTCCCCTGGATGAACCACGTTCTTTGCCTAATACCGTCATTCCCGACATGGATGATACTAATCCATACCAAGGATGACGTCTTAAGGCCTCAACGCTACTACCAAGAGATCCAACCTTTACTCTCGCCTCCAAGGGTTGAGTCACACTATCGGAATCAATGTGTGGTCACTGGGTCTCCTCCAGTAGGTATCTCAAAAGTGAGGGTCAGGTCAATAGGTTTAAACCGGAACCTCTTAGCATCAACTACATAAAAAAGGACAAGGAACAAAATGTCACAAGAACAAGTGTCTTTTATTAATGTAGCTCAAGGTACAAAGACACATAACATCAACAAAGATAGAAGAAACATGAACAAAAGTCCCCATGTCTTGTGCTAGCCCCGCTCCTATCCATCTGCTCCCGGAGCTTCATGGTCGTAAGCCTCAGCTCCCTGTAGCTGAGCTCTCCCCTATCCTCATGTTCCCTGCGGTCGGGGTGGTCTTCCTTGTGGTGGTGGTGGTGGGGCCTCAAAGCGTCGCCCACCACCTGCTGCTCGGCCAGCTCGCCTGCCTCGTCCGCCTGCTCCCTGTAGAACGCCATGGTGAACCTATGCCTGGGAGGTCCCTCTACTACCAGCTGCTCATCAACAGGACGAGTCGGGCAGTCTCGAGCCATGTGACCCTACCCAACGCATGCGTAGCACTGTCTGCTCCTCATGTAGCTGGCTCTCCTTCGTGTGCCATGCACAACCGAATCTGCATCATGAGATTGCTCGTCTGATGGTATGGTCCATTTGGACCACTGCATCATATGTCTACTGCCAGCTGCAGAAGACTTCGATACGGGTCATCCTGCGGAGGGTCCCACCGCTGGTGACTGCTCGGCGAGAAAACTCTCCACTAGAACGGCTCTCTCCAACACCCCTTCATGCATCGGAATGTTGAGGGAGATCGTCGAAGCTCTGATCTCATGCCTCAGTCCCTACTCGAAGGTCCGGGCCTTGAAGAACGGGTCCCATACAATATCTGTGGAGTAGCGCGAGAGATAAGTAAACCTCGCCGAGTACTGGGCCACGGTCATGCTTCCCTGCCACAGTTGTAGTAATTCCTGAATGCGCACCGCACAGAGGGTGGCTGGGACGAACTCCGAGCGAAAGAGGATCTCAAATTCCATCCAAAGGAGTGATGCCTCATCGTGCACCTAGAGCATTAGGCCCCACCATCTGTCTATTTCCGTGTGTAGGAGACTCGTTGCAAGGATCACCATGAGGTCAGCTAGTGTCCCCACTAACCTGAAAACTCAAAAAACAGCCTCCAGCCAATCCTCAGCTACATGAGGGTCCATCTTCCCACAGAACCAGGGCGGTCTCTGAAACTGAAACACGGGCATTGTACTAGGGCGACATGCACTCTCAGCGGCTGGGGCTGGTGGCATCGGTGGCTTGACGGGTAGAAGTACCACTGGTTCCCTCGCTGTAATAGGGCCCTGCACCGAGGCCTCGTCGCTTGGTGGACTGTTGTCTCGTACATAGCTCTGAACCCTAGCTGGCTGCCATCGTGGGGCCATCTTGAAAAGAAACAGCTCTGCCATGGTCAAAATAGTATACCTGGTGAGCTGACACAAAGTAATCACAAAGAAAATTTTTGATACACGTATGTAATCAATGTTTTCGTGCACTGAGTCAGAAATCAGAAGTCAGGGTCCAGGTGTATGGATACGTCGGCCGCCGCACCAACACTGGACTCCCTGGACTGATAACCACACTCAATACCCTTAACACTATTTCATCGCATAGAAGAAAGATCAGAGTCCTGAGTTCTGCGGTAGAACCGAACTCCTCTGATACCAATTTGTCACGACCCGTCCTCGGGACCCGTGTCGTGACTACCCCAAGCCTGCCTTCCATAAGCCAGGGGCTGGCGACTAGCACCAAGGCGTAAATCCCGAAAAAAAGGAGAAGGAATTGCCTTTATAAAGTAAAAAAACACCACAGAGTAAGAAAATAGAAGTAAACAAGAAGTAAAACTGGGTACAATAGTAAGTGCGGAAAAGTAAGTGGGCCAGAATACAAACCCAAAATGAAAGTAAAGTACAACTGGAAAGAAAGTACAGCAACTGAAAAGTAAAGCAGCAATGTCGAGTCATCCACTGGAAATCCCACCTGAAGGGTGGGTACAAATATCCCCCTCGGCTCCTCGAGTCATGCCATCCGCTCGGTGTACATCCTGCCGAGTGGTCCACCTCTAGGTACCGACTTGCTCCACAAGCCTCAACCACGATCAGCGTTGTCCGTCATCTGCATCCAACACAACGTAGTGCAGGCATAGACCATGCAGGGGTGAGTATACGCTACCCAGTAGGGACCCCAAGACCCCCGAAGGTCTCCCAGAATCCATAAAGGATAATCCACAAAGGAAAGATACAATCACGAAGTAATAACCAACACTACTTAGGTATATGCCCATACAAATACCTAAGTCATCAGTTCCAGTTCGGCTCCAACATCCGAGCCCAAAATCGATCACGTCCACACAGGATTGCACAATCCAATCCACACAGGATAACACAACCCAATCCACATAGGAAAAAAAGTCAATCTTATCAAAGATATTGATTGAAATTCAAGAATCATCTCACACAGGTATACTTCTTCGTAAGGTGATAGAGATGATCAGATTTAGTTACTGATTCATCTAGCTGAGACCCACATAGAATACTAGACCAGCTAAGCTGTTAGACCCACATAGGATACTAGTGCAGCTACTCTATCGTACCCACGTATGATACAACAATAGAAGTCAATACTGTTGGACCCACGTAGGATACAAGTACAGTAGTCATCACCGCCGAACCCACAGAGGATTCCAGTATGGTTGTCGTCGTTGTCGAACCCACGGAGGATTATAGTACAAAAGTCTTCACCGTCGAACCCACGAAGGATTCCATTACGGTTGTCATCTTCATCGAAACCACGGAGTATTCCAATACGAAAGTCTTCACAGTCAAACCCACGGAGGATTCTAGTACGGTTGTCATTGTCGTCAAACCCACAGAGGATTCTAGTAAAAAAGTCTTCACCGTCGAACCCACAGAGGATTCCAGTATGGTTGTCATCATCGTCGAACCCGCGGAGGATTCCAGTACGAATGTCTTCACCGTCGAACCCACGGAGGATTCCAGTACGGTTGTCGTCGTAGTCGCAGCCGGCTTTAGGGTTCCCGCACACAACATTCTCATTTCCAAGAGGGTCTGCTCCATGATCCAAGGGTTTGATATATAAACTGACACATAATCCGTATTTGATGTATCCCAAAGTTCTGTCTCGTCGATAGGAACTCATCACGAAAGACGGCGCGTCAATCAGACACCCGGTCTGAGAGTTATTGGCTTTCTCATCCCAGGGGCCCGGTTGGTTTTTAAGTCAAAACCAACCTGACCATACATCAACTATGTCCAAACCTTGAGTAGAGTAATCCAAAAGGTCTGTCTCACTAAAAGGAATACAAAAAAGTTGACAACACGTCAATCAAACGTCTGAAGCTCAAGTTATATGTGTTTCCGCTCCGAGGGCCCGGTTGGTTTCGTGTTTAAAACTAATCGATAGTACCCAAAGTTCTACAAAAGCTTGAATGTAATATACCAAAAAGAACGTCTCAATCCAAGGATCGTTTCGCAACTAACGGTGCACCAAAAAGAGGTCCATAACCTAAGTTACGGGCATTTGAAAGAATCTTCTCGCTTTTAGGGGGGTTTGGGCCCGGACTGACCCGGCCCAAGACCCCCTGGGTCAGCCCGATCCGGGTCGACCCGACCCGGGTCTAGGTCCGGCCCACTAGGGTGCGGCCCGACCCGGCCCAGCCGGCGCAACCCGTCCCGACGCAGGTGGTCCATGCGGTGCGGCGACCGCGTGCGGAGCACACGTGGAAGTGGGGGGGGGGGGGGGGGTTACAACCCCCCAGTTGAACAAAACTGGCGCGGCTTAATGCCTCGCCCCCCAATCTGGGATAGATTCTACTGTTATGGTTTCTCCTCCACCGCCGCCGCTCAGCCGCGGCGGTTTGCTCCGGTGGCGTGCCGCCTCCGCCCTCTATGGACCACCGGACGCGCTCCGGTGGTCCGTTTCACCTGTCGTCTTCTCCAGCGGTCCTCCTGGGACCCGATCTTCACTGCGACGGCTTTCAAACATCTTTGCGGTCCTGTCTCACCATCGCCGTCAATCCGCGCACCAACAACAATCTGTGGAGGGTTTTCGGGACATGTTGGTTCGGCCCGCGCCCTCCGCGTTAGGTGTTATGAAATGGCAAGATTTAAATAGTATTTTAAAAAAATGAACAAACATTCAATTTTACTTAATAAAATTGAATCAAAATTATACCACAACCTCTTAAATGAGTTGTAGCATACTAAACTTCCCATCCCGCAATTAAAAAGAAACATTCACGGATCAACTCAATTTTGAGTTGTTCTGTGTTCTTTGTTTAGAAGGAAACAATCGTGGGAAAGAAAATCATTCTCAAAATAATCCCCTAACTCGAAGAAGTCTTCGAACGAGGATCGTTGCGGGAAAAAGACGTCGCGGAAGACGGTGTCTCGGAACGAGGCTCCGTAAGCGTCATCATTGTTTTCCCGATGAAGGATTTGGCGGGTCTTCGTTCTCCGAAAAAGGCGTCTCTCACCGGTTGTGGAGAGGAGAGGAGACGGTACGACGATCTCCCCTTGTGGTGACAAAGTTCTTCATTGTAGACTCGGTGTTCTTCGCGAAGAAGATGAGGTTATTCAAGGCTCATGTATTTTCTCCGCAAACCTTCTCGCACAATAATTTAACAATAATAAAATAAGGCATCCCTTATTTTATTACTCATGCCAACTTTTTCAGAATTCCAAATTGAATTCACCGAATTAATTAATGTGTGTTGTCAAATTAATGAGTCTTTTTATTGGTATGTAAATTAATGTGGAGGAGATACAAAATAATTGCTAGGGGGAAATAAATGGGGTGTTTAATTGGGTGTTAGAAATTTTAAGGAGGTGGGGGATCGTGTGGGCCCCACCCCAACTTCCTCACATCTTCCCTCCCATAACACTTAAACCACAGTAAAGAAATAAAAATAAAATTGTAAAACAATTTTTATTTTTATTCCTCACATTTTTAACATTTTCTCCTGAGCAAACGCGGCCTAGAAAAAAGTGCTCTTAGGAAAAATCGGCGTTGCGGAATCATCGGTGCCCTCAGATTTCGATTTCGAGTACCAGTTCAAAAGTAAGAAAAACCCGCTCGTTCGTTCACTGAACGTACCCGAGCTAAAATTCAGAAATTGATTCCAGGTACACCAGGCCTCAGAATTAGGTTCTGTCAGAAACTATGCACTCGTAAAATTCAAAAGAAATAAAAAAAGAAAAAAAATTCCCTTGATATTTCCGGGTCTTTATAGGAACTCACACTACCATTAGGGAAAAAAAGGAACTCTCGTTAACCCTGGATTTCCAGCTAGGTCCATATCTACCATCATCTTCCTATCTAGCACATTATCATAAGTGGAAATATTTAGAATGAAAACCTAATAACTGATATGTAATCAAAGTTCCAACTCAAACGGTTGATCCTTCATCCTCTCATTAGATAAAATATCAAGTTAAAACTATAAGAGTTCAGAAAAGTGACTTGAATACTCAGTCATGGATCTATTAGTCTACTCAATCTTGAAAAACTCTACAGCCTTGGCTAATACCATTGACTGTAGATGCAAATAGTTTCTGAAAATAACCTTTATTTATTTCCACTCTAAGACCTTATGTTTGTTTTCCTTCACCATCATGTACCACATTCTTCTACTCAGTCCCTCCGGAATGAATGTATGGTGACTTAAAGGACTCAAACAGATGTTCTATACTTCCCAGCCATTCCTCAGTATGTTGAGGATCAGTGGAGCCTTTGAAATCTAGTAGATTCTAGTGAAGTAACTCTTGAGAACTATCCTTGAGAATGTCCCTCTGAGGTTACACAACTGGATCCTAAATGATAACTAGAGGTGGTACCTATCTAAGAGCTTAAGTAGTGCGCACAACCACCTCAACTAGATTCAGTTCCACTGGAGGATTCACTCATTATAGTTCAGTAGAATATTCCTCATACATCTTATTTATACATCTTAATGGAGGCATGATTCTATACAACATTATCAAACAATAAGGAAGATGTTAGATAATTCTCAAATAGAGAAATAGGGGAAACACTATATCGACCAATAGAACAAAAAAGATTTAGATTTTACTCTATCTAAATCAAAATAAGGAAAATACTGAAACCAATCCACATGATTTCTTCCCCTAAACACCCTTGGTGAATTAAGATTAATTTTAGTGATATATATCAAGACACACAATCATAAATACCTCCAAAATCACAAAAAGAATACTCAACTTCACACTGACATCAAGACAAGATGAGAAATATGAACACTATAATACCACTATTTCGTGAACCATCCCAGGAACCCAAGTAACTTAATAATGGATCCATCCCTCACATAGCTTGCTGGGCTTTCCTGATCCCCATGATTCAGTGACTAGCACCTAGAATCATACAAACTAAAAGTGGGAATCATTTTTCCACTAACAATGTGGAAGAAAAAAAAATACAACATTCAGAACAAATGAAACTTTAATAGGAGTAATGTACTAGAATTAAAACATGAATTAAATACTAAAGTTTTATAACCCAAGTACTAAAATAGGTAAAACATTCCAAGTTCCTATGGACACAACTCACCAAGTCCAAGGTTCAATCCACCTCTAAGATATCCTTTCCCCTTACTCGAATCTGGAAGGAGATAATATATAAACACCCAAAAACATAAGTAGGGTGTGAGATAAAAAAATTAGTAAGGTATCACCAAGGATTCCATAAAAATTCCAATAAAATATTTTCCAAAGGAATGATTTCAATTTTAAAACAAATAGGGTTTCATTTTTAATCATATTTAAAAAATTCATACTATGTTATTCAAAAAATGGAAAATAATTTTAGCAATGGCTTAAAATTGATAGAATATTTCTAAAATAATGGAATAAATAAAACAATTTATATAAAATAGTATATATAAATTCATAAGGCATGTAAGTCATTTTAAAAAAATTAATATACTTTTATATCTCAAATATAAAACAAGAGAGAAACGTGGTCATCTTCCAAATAGGTACGGACGTTCTAGGATATAGGGTTCTACAATCGATAATTGATTATAAAAATATGTGTACACACACATCCCTTTGAAATTGTCCAATGGCTACTCATCACCATCCCAATGGGGATGTGACCTACTACATTTATATTTTAGAAAGTTTTCTTATCATAGAGTGTGTCCAAATAACACACAATATACTTAAGGCTAGCATGTTCTCAAAAACAATAAATGATGGGAAAATTATTTTAAGGATACTTAATATAAAATTAAGTCACATTCCTCCAATTTAAATTCCAATTCCCATTTAACACAAAAATATTATTAGAAAACATACCTTTTAAACAAGATAAATCCATTGGGATTCTATCAAAAAAATTTAATCCATTATCACATGTTTGAAATAAATTCAAATCTAATTCCAAAAATTTCACAATTCATTTCCACAATTAAATTCGTAATTTTAATTGAAATAGTTTGTCTGAAATATACAATTTAAATT
Source organism: Viscum album (assembly GCA_963277665.1). Taxonomy (NCBI): domain Eukaryota; kingdom Viridiplantae; phylum Streptophyta; class Magnoliopsida; order Santalales; family Viscaceae; genus Viscum; species Viscum album. The sequence goes on along the minus strand of OY728133.1, from coordinate 181,556,327 downwards.
AAACAATCTATGTTGTCCAATTTCCATACACACACCATGATTCAATGGAATTGAAGGTTTTCCCAATTTCCATGTCAAACCCATTTCAAATCTCCCAATTCACTGGAATTGGGTTTTATAAATTCAATTGAAATAAAGTTTGAGAAATTAAATTTAAATCAATAATTGAATCAAATCATTAATTTCAAGGTTAATTAGTTTGGAAAAATAGGCTGGAATCACCTACCTTTTCTCAAAACTGAACACTCATAATAAAACTCTCCAACTAAGGAGAAGGTGTATAAGACCCTTAAACTCAACAAATAAATGAGATCAAACATCACCGAGCATAGATCCATCAATTCTGTGATGATATTCTGAATCCCAAGGAGGATAATGAGATATTAATAAAGAAAAATAGGGAAACAGTTACCTGGGAATTCACACCACCAATGCAACGACGATCAAATGCCGAGAAAATAGACTCGGAAGGGTTGGAGGCTCTAAGATCATATGGGTATGGCCTTAGTTTGAGATAAATGAAACTAGAAAGTTGCTAAAATAGAGAGATCTTTTGTGACTCCTATTTAAAAACCATATTTGAGGTATTACATGATGTAAAACCCCATTAAACGTTGTGAAATAGTTAATTTATATAATCATTGAAGCATGTGTTGCTTTAAATTTAAAAACGATCATTAATGAACTCATGATGTGTAATTACTCATCATGTCATGTAAATTTCATGGTGTGATCCTTAAATAGTATGCAACCACTACACAGAGTGTAACCTAGTTACATAACATGTATCCCTCCTACAGTGTGAAGAAATAACTAATTATAATTGAAAGTCCAAAAAATCATTAACTTTTCCATTATATGTATCCTCCAAATTAATTCTCAAACTTACCAAGTCAATGAAAATTAAAATACATGACAAGGTTAAAGACACACATATTAGATTGGTATTTGATTTTATATTCCTATTTAAGTTTATCACACACATCACTAATATATTCTATAGATGTTTTTCCAAATTAACTATCAGAACATATGAACATACTTGATCAATTATAGCCATCAAATAAAAGAATAACTAATTCCTACAATTATCTATATTCTACACTAGATGAAAAATCTTTATTATAACTCTAAAAATATTTCATTTCATTTCTATTAATTCTTTTATTGTTCCTTCCAATATTATATTTATTGAAATAGGGGTGGTCAATTTTGATGTGACTATTCTTCCTAAACTAATTAAATAATAAATCATGGAATTATTATTAGAATTATATCTAAATTTGTTTTCTCCTTCCCCTTTCATATCTCCTTTATTTTTGTAATCCATTCCATTTTTCAAACATACACTTCATTCAATTAGTATCATATAAGAAATTTTCTTCACTTACCTATATATCACCAATATTATAAGAGTCATTTGATTAAACATTATCATATTTTAATGTATCCCCCTTTTTTCATATTATTATCATATTCAACTATGTTCTACAACCCATGTTTGTTTTCCTATAATAAACCAATGAATTTTTTCATAAATTATTTAAGGAACTTATTTCTTTTATTAATAGATACCTTCTTTTTATTCAATTCATTTGGTAAATATATTCAAATTATTTCAAACTATATTGAATTTTTAAAGGTTTATTTTAAACCCATCTAGGGATTCACTAACTTAGAGATATAAAAAAATACTTGACCAAATTACCCATTATTATGAATCTTAAATTATATATATTCAACTATTAGTGACATATTATTTTTTTATCAAAAATTTTCATCCTAATAGTGTGTAACCAAGAGCATTATCTAAATATTATAAGGTTTACTGTAATATGAAATATAGATAAATATAGTTATACTAATTTAAAATATAATATATTTTGAAATTTATAATTTAGAATATAATTATTTTCATAAATAACACTATGAGAATACTAATCAACTTTATAAAGTTTATATGATTTTTACTCTAAGTACAATGATCAATCCTTAAAATAGTTTCTAATCATCTAGTCGAGTCTTTTATTAGCTATATTCATCCAAATCCAAATATAGTGGCCTATATGTTATTCATCTATTATTTATTACTTGATATACCATGAAAAATAACCATTCCTTATACATGTTAATGTATCATATAGAGACTAGTATAACTGATATGATTACAAGAATTGTTTCTCTGATTCTAATTGTTTTCCCTAATAATATCATATAATGGTAAAGAGTGGGGAGAATTTAAAATTATAAAATTTAATTAAATTATTATAGAAAATTATAAAATGCATAATTTTTGTAGTTCTTTAGATCAATATGATGCTTTCCCAATCATTAGAGACTCTCTAGTCCTTGAGAAGTGTGGATTATAGTAGTAATTCCGTAATTTTGTAGGGAATCCACATCACTTTGAGAAATAGATTTTATAAATGAGGAATAACAGAAAACATTCTAATAATTTTTTAATTAAAATGCCAACACAACCATAATAACGAATAAAATTGGAATACAATGACTAAAAAAAATGGAATCCAAACTCTCGACAAGTCTCTAAATATATTTCCTTAAATTATATAAAATTATAATTGTGGTTTTTTTCTCTTTTTTGAGTTTTATGAAACCTATTTCCTTGAAATTATTCATCAAAGCGATTTTATATTATCTATCTTGAATCAAGTGCTGAGGTTGGGAAATTGTTCATCAACGGCTCTAAGGTAGGTGGTCTACAAGATATTTTTCATAGTCTTGGTGTTTCCCTTATGTATATGGTTATGCCATTGTGCCACCATGCAACAAAAAATGATGTGTCTATCTGGCGTATGAGTTAAATCTGAGTAGGATACCACTATGATTCTATAAAAAAATTTACAATAAAAAACACCATGCATATTTGAAACTCACTCTTAAAAATATTCATTGATTATATTGTTTTTAAGGAAAACAAAACACACTACATTTTCATTTTGTTAAACCATTATCTTTTCTAAGAACTCATGTAAATTTCACTTGTGAATATGAATTTAATAAAATAAACAAAATATTACATAATTTGATAAAAAGTGAAAAGTTATTTATATAATTAAGTAAAATATAACTTAATGTAAAAATTATAACATTGAGTATATTATAAAAATGGTTTTGGTCACATAATAACTAATGTATAAAATGTGAATCAAAGTATAAATAAATTCACAAACTAAAAGTAATGCATGTATAGGAGGAAAATCCAAAACCTACTAAGGATAACCCAGGACCCCACTTAAAGATCACTACTAGCCAAACATAATCTAGAAAAAACCCAAACCTTGAATTGACTTCTTTTCCCTCTCCGGGTAGTAACTCCCTAGCTAGGGAATAAACTCTACAAGGCGACACTATCCAATGTGTAATTTATGATATTAGATAATTCCACCAAGATTAATTACTTAGTATATGAGGATCCCATGTAAACATAAAAACATAGACCATATGGCCCCTCTAATAGTCCCATAACATGTGAACAACAACATAGTATCATCAACTTATAAAAAAAACAAGCAGGGTTGTAAGATCCTGATCCCTGCAGATGTACTTTTTTGTTTTAATTTTTCTTAAACTCCCTTTTAAATTGTCAATGGAATTAATCCTGAATGTATGGAATGTACCAAGGGTGTCCCATGGGGTTTGGTACATGAAATAGGGGGAAATTGTATGTAAAACTCATGGTGTACTGTTGTTTCATGGTTAATACTAACCTTGTACCGCAACTATATTCCCAATAGAAGGGGTGGTATATCTTTAAACCATGATTGGGATTCCTAGAAAAAATGTGGCCTTTAATATATCCAAACACACAACTTTTATATGGGTTATCTAACCATTTTTTTCTCCCTATAATTAGTGAAACCCATTTGTTTATATTGGTGGAGGAGGTGGCACAGTTTGTGTATTTTTTGGGAAATCGTGTGGGAAAAACATGAACCTCATTCAATGTGTGAAAATGAATATTTTTCCTTCTAAACCTTATTTTTTCCACTAGATTTATCGCCCATTTTCTTCTAAATAATTAAGGGTTACAAACCCAAATCTATCCACTCTTCCAAGGATCAATCTCCATCGATTTGTAGAAATTTGGAGTTAATTTTAGTGAGAATCCAAGCTTTCGGTAAGTCTCTTACTATATTTCCTTCAATTATATAAAAGAATAATTGTGGGTTATTTTCTATTATTATGCATTTTATGAAACCTATTTCCTTTAAATTCTTCAAAAAAGTGATTTTAGATTATCTATCTTGAATCAAGTGTTGAGGTTGGGAGAGTGTTCATCAACGACCCTAAGGTAGGTGGTCTATAAGATATTATTCATAGTCTTGGTGTTTCCCTTATGTATATGGTTATTCCATTGAGCCTCCATGCAAAAAAGTATTTTGTTTATTAATAAAAGTAAATTAAACCATATTTTGATGTATAATACCCATCACGGATCCTATTGGGTCCATTGATGATTATGAGATAAGGCATATGGTCACCCATGGGGAATGTCACTCCTTTGAAAGGAAAAAATGAGTTTGTAAATGATGAATTAAATGGTTTTATGTTATTAAAGAGATTTTAAATGTTTTATCATGTTTTCATGGTATAATGGGGTGTTTTTTATGGCGTGGGAAGTTAAATGTGGTATGGGATGATTAAGGTTAAATGTGATAAAAGGTTAAAGGGGAATATCCAGGTTGTTAAATAGTTGAATGTATGTTTAATTGTTGTGGTAATGAATAAATGGTAAATGAGAGTTATGTAATTGAGTTAAATTTCTTATAATTAATAAACCATGGAATTTTTTTTAAATGAAAATATGCCCCCTTGTTGTTATTATTTGTTAAAAATTCATTGTTGGTGACCCTTGGAAATCATTTTTTATGGTATGATGAATGTTGAAATATGTCTCCCCATAATTTTCTTGGGAGAGACTAATTATATTGGAAGCATTTATGCATTACATGTTCTGGGATAGAATAATGATCTGGGACCCACCAATGCATTTCATGGTTTGGGATGCTAAACTAGTGATCTAAGCTCTATTGGTAAGGATGTTTGACTAATGGTCCATGATCTACTGGTCTAGATATGTGATGGGTACGTGGATTGATGCTCCAAGGTACAATCACTTACATGAATGTATTAATTAACTCCCTTGAGGTATAAAGTTTTAATCAACATATAGTATATAGTTTAGATTTCTATCATGGGATAAATAAGGATTGGCATGTGTGTTCCATTGTTGGTACTGAGATCCCAAGGGGATACTTGATAATTATTAAATTAATGACCTGTTTACTTCGCTATATTGACTATTAATTATCTATACATCCACATACACTAGTATTAGATTGGATATTGTTGAAGAAATCATTGATGGTGGATAATTGAGTTATACTCACATCCTTCTTAGGATTCTATTAGTACCTGAACAAACTTCATATTTATAAGATCCATAAGGGAAAGGGACCTATGATAGATGGTTGATTTGGGATAGAGCATGTATATGGGGAATAGACATGATTTCAATACCCATCATAGGGATTATAATTACTGTATTATTTTTTTTCTCCTTTGGATCTTTAGAATATCGAGACATGACATCATTACTATATTGGTTTGTTGGTACATACTTAGTTTTTGAATTTGGTATGTGATGCTTGGGATTTTATTATTATTTCACGTCAATGTTTAATTTGATTTCTATTTTTCGTTTTCTCCGGTAAAGAGGGTATTGTGTCCCTACATGTTTCATTAGACCACCACTACAAGTCATCAGCCTCTGTCATATAGGGAGACACTCTCTTGGTCATGTGGATAACTGGTTTGGTGCATTGATTTAGTGGGACCTAGTACGAGATGCTAAAATTTGGTATCATATTAGTTTTTTTGGAAAATTTAATATTTAAGAAAGGTATAATATTTATAATGATGTGTTAAACATTTCCAATTAGATCCTACCTAGGAGTATCTAACCCAAGTGTGGGGGAAACCCATGTTCTGAGGGAGGGATTATTGTTCATTATGTTCACATGTTACAGTATGATGTTATTTCACCATGGTTCATATACATGTGATTTTATATTGTTGATTTTGAATATTTTCACCTATGGGTTGATATGGAATGAGATTTCTATATACATGCATCATTTTAAGAACTCATGATTTTATGTGAAATGAATCCTATTAAACACACCCAGAAAATCATGTGGGATGTGGGAAAAAATAAATTTCTATTATATTTTTTGGAGGTTTTAAATAACTAGTGCCTAATAAAGAGATCATAATTATTTTAAATTGAAATATGAAAATTACATTTTTTAAAATAGTTCATAGTAAGAAATTTATTTATATTTATATATTTAAATATGTTAAAATGATATCAAATTTGGGGGTTGTAAAATATGGATGTTGGTTTACCCAGATTTATCCATGATACTGGATTGGAATGGTTGGGGGTTATGATGGTACTACAGTTATGGTTGTTGGAATAGTCTATACAAAGTATAACATTTGTTTCAATAGTGACCTCGCTTTTAGAAAATTTTAAATGATGTTTGTTCATACTAAAACATGTGTTTGTCATTATAGATAGATGTCGCCAAGATGAAATCTATCGATAGATATACATGAGGATATTGTTGATAATGTGCCTCTGTTAGCTATACCTAAACCTCTATTTTTTGGGTAATAGGAAAGAAGATTAGTTATTTGAGAATATCACTTGTTTTATACAGTTTATGGAGAGATACCTAGGGTTGTAATAATGGAGTATGTTTTATTTTACTAGGTAATTCCAGCTCCATAATACATTGATGTTCACTAAAGAAGGTGGAACTAAGGAAATTGAGTCCTGGATTGAGTATATCTAGAAAACTATAGAACACTTAGAGGCTTATCCATAGAAGAGTATCAAATATAAAACATAAGTGTTATAAGGACCATTGAAGCACTGGTGGGATAATCAGGCTCAGGATGAGTATTAATAGGGTATGGTAAAGAAGGAATTCTAAGAGATGTATTTAGATAACTTTTTCACAGATAACCTGAGACAGTTGTGAGCTATGTGGTTTATGTAGTTGGAAAATGGGACTCCATTGGTGATTTATTATGTTAGATTCTTAAAAACTTTATAGTTATTTGTTCTAACACTAATGGGTGATGCACAAACTACCGCTGAATTTTTTAATGATGGACTAAAATGTGGGATCAACCCCTAAGTAAATATATTCTATTTTAAAAAAATTAAGTGGTGAATCGAGCGCTCAGTTTTTAGGGGAAAATTAATGAGGTTTTTTATAGTGGATAGATGGTTCTAGATGTGTGATAAAGTAGTGCATCCATATATATTAGTAAGTTTTTTTATAAGAACATGAACCTAGGGAGTGGTGGAAAGACTAGCCAAGGGATAGGACCATCCTCTTAGGGTGTGATTGAGTTTTCTACTATCAGTATGGATGACCTAGTCACATGCCAAGTCAGTTTCTAAAAACACTAGTGGAGTGTAGATCTTGCGGAATGATGGATAAACTATAGTGGTTTTATAGAAACCCTTGATATATTCATGGGGATGTAGAACATAGGCCGATACAAAGCATTAAAAGAGTATATTATACCCTATATTAGTCCACTAGTTGGATCTCCTCGGGCCAGACTAGTTATGTTGGAGGGTGAGGTACTTTTGAAAAGGATCATCTCTATCTGTAGGGAATTTTAGTGGATGGAAATCTAATAAGAACCCAATATAAAAGAACAAGATAACTACATACAATTCATCCTACGTCGTATGGTAGTGATGTTTGACTATAGATCATATGTGGTTCAATTCTTGTAGCTTATATACTTGCAAATAATTTATTTGATACATGTTCTTCTCAATATATTATATGTTCTAGTTTTTTGAATGGTTTATGCCTGATAGTGGAATATATGTTTCGTGTTATATTGATCGACACATTGATAAGGGTATAATCAAACGGTATCTAACAATGTAAGGAGTGTGACCTTGAGGTTGGGGGTATTATATCCTTTGGGAATCGATCATACATAATATGTTATCTTTCTACATGATACAAGGAATGGACTGGTAGGTTTCATTCCAAAATTGGATCGATTTTTATCATAGTAGAGTTGGTTTCACATCTCATGTGGATAATGTTTATGTTCGTCAATGATAATAAAATATCCAGGGAGGATAGATAGGTCTAGTTCATCAAATTTTCTATGATATTGCATCCCAGGTGGAAATTATTATTCTTGGATATGGGGGAGTGGATCATGGCATCTTCCATCATATAGTGGATTATTTCTAGGATTTGTATCATATGGATTTTTCATGGATTCCACCTAATAGAGAGGTTGATTTCAGAATTTAAATTATTCTTGGAGCTGTTACATCTTTTATTCGACAGGATAGAATAGAACTAGTAGATCCTCAATAGATGAAGACATAATCCGATGAGTTGAGGATAAAGTATTTATCTACCTAAGTATATCACCTTAGGGATCACTAGTTTTATTTTCTAAGATGGATAATATAACATTATACTTGAGTATCAATTATCATATTTTTAGCTGGATGATGATAAAAAAGTATACTCTTCCATTCATCAATGATATTTTTGATGAGTTGAAGGGTGAATAAAAATTCCTTATGATTGATCTGAGACCAAGGAATGATTAGTTGAGGGTTATACCTTTTAAAAAACCACTAACTACTTTCAAATGTAGGTATGCATTTTACGAGTTTATTTTTATGTCATTTAGTCTAAAAATGATCCTTATATGTTCATATATTTGATAAATCAAATATGTCACCCATATTTGGATAAATTTATGGTTGTTTTAACTGACAACATATAAGTGTACTCAAAGAATCATGGAGATCATAGAAAATATCTTTGCATAACCCTGAGTACATAGAGATAGAATCAGCTATATTCTAAGCTATCTAAGTGTGATTTCTAAACTCAAAAAATAAAATTCTTGGTAACATCATCATAATAGAAGGTATGTTAGTTGACCTTTAGATGGTTTAAGTGGTTGTTTATTTGGATCATCCCAATAATGTTTTTCACATCTAAATATTTTTTGGTTTTGCAGATTATTACCAATGATTCATAAAACACTTTTCATTCTTGAAAGTTCTACTATTGGGCCTGACCAAGAATGTTGTATAATTTGAAAGCCCTTTTGTATGTGAGATTTCATTCTATGAGCTAAAGAGGAATTTGAAAGAAAACCTATTATGATCCTACCTGAACTGGTAGAAGAGTATAATCTATTTTGTTATTTATATGGGATGAATATTGGGTAAATATTGATTCAAGGATACAAACTGATGGTGTATGGATCATAGTAGTTGAGATATCCTGATTGGAACTATGATACACACGATATTGAGTTTTCTATATTGGTTTATACCTTAAAGCATTAATAACATTATATTATAGGTGAAAATTGTACTTTTTTTACTATTCATGAGAGCCTTAAATACATATTTTACTAGAATGATTTAAATATTCATAAGTGAAGATAGGTTGATTATATTATGTCCTTTGATTTGGAGCTAGATTATATTTTAGGAAAAGGAAATAGTGTTTATGATGCTTTTGAACTAGAAGAGACGGACTCACATAGTTAAAGAGTATTGTTCTGATTGGAACATGATGGATTTATTTGTTGAGATATATATTGGTGTTTTGGAGTAAATGGAAGAGATGTCCATGTGATTGTATTCATCAATACCTCTCTTGTATGAAATATTGAGATGAGACATTGTGAGGATCTCGAGTGTATAGATTTGAGGAATAGCATTGATGGGGGGAGATACCACTTAATTGGACTATTTATAATGATGAGATCATACAAATGCATGGCTATTTTATTATTCCCTCAGGTATTTAAGAGGATATGATCCATAAGATCCATGCCTAGAAGTGAAAATTTTAAATTAGCATGGCCAAAATTTACCACAAACTTCATAGATAGTATTAATGGTCAGGTTTGAAGAAGGATATCATAGTTTTTCTAACATGATATTACACCTAGCAGTATGTAAAAATTGGGAATCAAAGACCTACCAATATGTCATAGTCGTTACCCATTATGGATTGGAATTTGGATGATGCTACAATGGATTTTTGTGTGGTATTACCATGAACTTCTTGGAATACTAATGCAATATAGGTGATTTGGATGAGTTGAAAAAGGTATCTCATTTATTTACAATACGAGTGAATTTTATTATTGATCAGTTATGAGACTTTTAAGTTCTGGAGATAAATCATTTTCATAGGGTTCCCTAGAAAATTGTTTCAAATATAGACCCCTGTTTAACAACATGATTCTAGTATGGTCTGCAGAGGGAACTTAGTACTCAAGTGTTTTGTGTATAGATTTTTCACCCATAATTTGGCTACCAAATAGAATATACTATACAGGTGTTATAGGATACATTGATAGAATGTTTACTAGATTTTATAGGGGCTTGGTAGATGTAACGCCCCGAACATAGTTACCAAGAGTTTTGTATGTGAGACATTATTGTATTTTTAGTTAATATGTAAGTGTATGGATACTAAACCAAGTATAAATAAGTAATCTAATGACAATCAGCATCAACCCATTGAATTTATAGTGGGTGACCATGTTTTCCTTCAGGTGCTACTATGTTTTGGTCACTTTTGGATTCGATAGTGGGGCATGTTGGAACCAATATATATTGGTTCATTTGAGGTTTTGGAGAGGATTAGACTTGGAGCATTGCGGTTGGATCTTCTAAAATGGCAATAAATGATGTTTCTCATGTGTCAAAACTTTGTTAGAACCATCCCGATCCTTCTCATGTGATTTATTTTGATGATGACGAGATTGAGGTTTATGCATCTTTTTAATAGCATCTTATTCTTGTTTGGGATCACAATGAGAAAATTATGCAGGGTAAGACCATGTTGTTGGGACAAGTGTTGTGCTAGAATGGATATTTTCAAGAGGAGACCTGGGAAAGAGAAGAATATATATGTGCTTAGTGCCCTAATATTTTTTTACTTTGGAGGTTTAGAGATGCTGAGGAGTGTATCATGAGGTTGATATGTTATAAATTGGAAAGGTTGTAAGATCTCAATACTTTATGAGATATATTTTTTATTTAATTATTGGTAAAATACATTTTCAATGGTCAATGGGGTTCTTGCAAGATGTAGGAAAAGTATCAGGGGTGTCTCGGGGGTTCGGGTAAAGGAATTGGGGGAAAGTGGTCAAATAGTGTGGGGCCCACATTTGGTGCATGGTTAGTACTAAATATACACCACAACTTTTTTCCCTATAGAATGGGGAGGTGTGGTTTTCAAACCATACATGGGAGGTGGGGGTGATGGAAACCATGGAACCTTGTATGGATCCAAAATAGTACTTTTTCATGGTTTTTCATATCATGGGGGTTCCAACAGGAAACTGTGCAACCCATTTTTTGAAAGGGTAGAGGATGCCTAATGGTTGGCGCACGACATAGAAAATACTGTTACTCATTAAATGTGTGTAAATTATTATTTCCCTCCCAATACATATATGATTATCACCATATTCCTCCCCCTTTTTATTCTCTAGTAGAAAACAAATATGAAATAAGTTCTCTCCCCTTTTCCAAGGATCAATCTTCTTTGGTTTCTAAGAATTTGGAGTGCCATTTAGTGTGAATAAAATCACCCATTAAGACTCTGACTCTTCCTCTTTTAATTATCTAGATGAAAAATTGTAGGTTATTTTCATTGATTCAAAAGCTGGTGAATCTTATTTCAAGTAGATTCTTTATCTTGGTGATTTTGGATCATCTACCATGGATCAAGGGTCATGGATGAGAGACTGTTCTTAAATGATCCTATTTAAGGTGGTCAATGAGATTTTTACAATAATCTTGGTTTTTCCAATGTGTATGTGTTTGTGGAGTTGTTCCACCATGCTTTGAAATCATGTTTTTTATTGGGAAAATTAAATTAAACCTTAATTTGAAGTGTGAGTCCCTTCATAGATCCCATGTCCATTTATGATTATTATACAGAGCCTAGAGTCACCCAAGAGGTGTTCCACTCCTTGGAAGTAGTGAAAAAGTTGTTAAGTGTTAAATTTAATGGTTTTATGCTATTAAACCAATTTTAAATGAATTTATAATTTTAATATAGTATATAGGGAGGTTTTTTTAACATTGGAACTTAAATGGGTTATGGGATGATTTAGAGTAAATGTGATAAATGGATATAGGTCAAATTCCCATGTTGTTAAATGGATGAAAGTTTGTTTAATGGTTGTGTTTATGAATAAATTGTCGAATGGATTAGTAATTGATCCGAGTTAAGTTAATTAGAAGGAAGAAACTATGAAAATTTTGATAAATGAAAAGGTTTTCCCTTATTGTTATTGTTTGATAAAAGTTATCTAATTTTGAACCATGTAAATCATGATTGATTTCATGGAGGATGCTATATTGAAGAAACTTGTCCTTAGGTTGCGGAAAACAGATGTTGTAGGAACCAAAAAATCATCTCATGGTCTAGTCCATACTAATTTTTGTAGGCCCCACCAATCCATTTAATGGGTTTTGATGCCCGACTAATTCTTTTGGCTTCATTGGTTTGGATGTTGGACTAAGTTCTTGGCCCAATTTTTAAATTAGAATTAATAATGTATTTGATTTCCCCTTTCCCCAATGACATTTTCTAGGTGACCCATAGAGCCTTATAAATTGAATTTGTCATGTTTTTATAAATTGAATTTTTCAGGTTTTGATAAATTGAATTTTTCATGTCTTGAATAATTGAATTCGTCAGGTTTTGATAAATTGAATGGTTTGTTTGAAATGAAATGGCTAATTCATTATGGATAGACTTTCTTAATGAATAAAATGATTTAAAATAAAATTACCCTAAGGTGGATGCGGGAGGGGTAGGGGGGATATCCATGTGGGGTGGGTTGTCCAGGGGGTAGGGGTTACAGGGGGTAGGGGCAGATAGGTGTGGGGGGGGGGAGGGGGGAATGGGTTGCCCAAGGAGGGGTGTGTGTTGTCTAGGGGGGTCAGGGTGGGGTGTCTAGGTGGGGGAGGGGGTGTGGGGTATCCATGGAGAGGGGTGGGCTATCCATGTGTGGTTGGGGAAGATGTCCAGGTGGGGGTGGGGGTGGGGTGGGGGTGGGGTGGGCTGTCCATGTGGGCAGGGGGGGTGGGGGCGTGGGCTATCCAGGTGGGGGTGGACTATCCAGGGGGTTGTCAGGGGGTAAGGGTCTACAAGGGAGGGGATGTGGGATGTCCAGAGAGGGGTGGGCTATCCATATGGTGGAGGTTGTTGGGATATCCATGTGGGGGAGGGGGGTGTCGACAGTCAAGGGGGTGGGCTATTCAAGGGCGTGGGGGTGGGTTGTCCAGGTGGGGGGGGCTATCCTGGTGGGGGCTGCAACAGGGTTAGGGGGCAGGGGTGTAGGGGGGTGGGCTGTTGAGGGAGGGGTGTGAGCTGTCCACTCTAATACTCTACAAAAAAAAAATAATCCCATATAACCAATGTATAGTTTCTTTCACATGTTATGACTTTTCTGGAAGTTCCATACCAACACTCACTCTTACGCTTCCAAGAAGAAGTGATCTCTGCAAAGAAATATCTATTAGGTTCCTATCCACTATCCATATTTATCTTTACAAATTTAACATTCATAAAACTCTGTATCACATAATGATATTACAAGGCTCATACTACTATGAGTAGTGTCACATAAAAATATGGCTCATAAAATAAGATCCATGTATGATATTTGGTGGTGTGTTTACAATTGGGTGTGTTGTGATTTTTATTTATGATATTCATGGTTTACACCAACAGTCTTCTCGGTCAGATATAATAGGCTTGAAATCATGATACAATTGGATAATCATTGGATTTTTCGACCCTAGTTTGGGGGTGGACACCCCAACCGCCTTGGACAGCCCCACACCCTATGGACAACCCACCCACCCCCTAGACAACTCATACCCCCTAGACAGCCCCGACACCCCCGTGGACAACCCACCCACCTCGTACTCCCCTGGAAAGCCCCACCACCCCTGGAAAACCCTACCACCCCCTTGACACCTCGTACCACCTGGACAGCCCCCCACCCCTGGACACCCCGACCCCCTTGGATAGCCCCGCCACCCCGGTGGATAGCCTGACCACCCTCTGGACACCCCGTACCCTTTGGACAGCCCCCACCCCCTTGGATAGCCTGCCCACCCCCTGGACACCCTCCCACAACCCTCGGACACCCCCCATCCCCCAGACACCCCACCCCTAGAATCCCCCCCCCCCCACCCCCTAGACACCCCCGACCCCACTGTACAACCTTGCCACCCCTGTGGACAGGCAACCCCCCCCCCCCCCCCACCGTGGATATCCCGCCCACCCCCTTGACACATTGAACCCACTGGACAGCCCCGCCCAACCCCAAGACACCCCACACACCCCTAGACACTGTGTAGCACCTGGACAGCCCTCCACCACTTAAAAATCCCCCAACCCCTAGACACCCCCGACCCCCCTAGATAGCCCCGCAACACCCATGGATAGCCCGACCACCCCTGGACACCCCGTACCCCCTGAACAGCACCCCCCTGGATGTCCCCCCACCAAGAAACCTCTAACCCCTAGGCATCCCCCACCCGTAGACACCTCCAACCCCCCTGGACAGCCCTTCCACCCACTAGGCAGCCCGTACCCCCTAGACAGCCCCCACCCCCATGGACAGCCCGCCCGACTGGACACCCCGACCCCCTTGACAGCCCCCAGCCCCTAGACACCTCCAACCCCCTTGGACAGCCATGCCCCCTCTGGGCCCCCTCACCCCCTAAACACCCCCACCCCCTTGGGCAATGTACGTGATCACTCAAATAATCTACTAAAATATAAAATTTCTTCGATCTAAAATTTACTCAACTCCTGAATAATTCTCCTCCACAAGTGTACATGATCTTGTACACTCATTTATAGTTCTTTAATGATATTCTATTATAAATACTGTATTTTTTGTCTTTTATATTATGATTCTCATATAAAGTAGTGTGTTAGTAGTGGTTTCATATAAAGTGAAAAATTCTAGTTTACTTAAATATATTTTCGAGGAAATTTTAATATTATTGAATTTCTTTTGATGAAATTACTTATAAATTTTTCTTATAGAATGGATAGATTTTGGATGTATGAAACTACTCAGATCTCAAGCAATTTTCTAGAAAATTTGTAGAGATTTTTAGATTTTGCATTTTACAATGCTTCAAATAGTGGTCACATACAATGCCCCTATTACAATTGAGTTGGAAGACCTTGGTTGAGCCATGAATAAGTCAGCTACCACATAACCAAATATGGTTTTCAAGAAAACTACTCTGTGTTGTATCATAATAGAGAGAAAATGATATCTCAAATTGTTGATGATCCAAATGACAAGACTGGATTGGATAATTTGTTGTATGACTGGTTTCCGTTTATTCGTCATCATAAAAAAGAAAGGATTACTACCCATGAATATTTTGATATGAGAAAAAATGATGCATCTGATGAAAATGATGATGTTTTCAGAGTGAAAAAGTTGAATGATTCTCCCACGACTCTAGTATATCGACAATGCGGTAAAATGAAAAGACTATAATTTTTAGTCTGATTGTTTCATGGGAAAACTATATATGTGATTTATAATACTGCCATCGATTAAATTCATACATTATTAAATAAATGACTTCCAGATGATGTAGATATTAAATCAAGACACTATATGGCATGGAAGTTAGTTGAGTAACTTGGATTTTCAAGAAACCAAATTCATGTTTTCCCAAAAGATTTCAGTTTATTCTGGGAGGAAACGGCTGAAAAAATGATTGTATAAAATGTGTCACATCCCACTATAATCCAAAAACTGATGGAACACTAGTCCGTGTGCCACATAAAGTAATGTGGCACTTTTCATTAATCCCTAGAGTCCAGAATCTTTTTATGTCTGATGAAATACCAATAAAAATGTGATGGTATAATACCAAAAGAAAGAATACTAATGATGATTTGGTTTACCCTGTAGATGTATTTAATGGCATAGATTTGATGCTCGATATCCTGATTTTGTAGCTGATGTGCATAATGTGAGGTTGGGTCATTCATGTGACTGTTTTAATCTGTTTGGGTATATTCTTACGTCGCACAACACATGGCCTGTTTTTATACACATTTATAATCTTCCCCCATGGTTGTGTATGAAAAAACTTTTCACTTTAATTATTATACTCATATCTGGCCCTTCTGATCCTGGAAATAATATATAAATATACATGTAACCTTTAATAAAAGAGTTGAAACTTATTTGGGATGTGAGTGTGCACACATACGATGCATGCTCGAAAGAAATATTTCAGATACATGTTGCACTTATGTGGATGATCAATGATTTTTCTGCTTATGAAATGATGTCTGGATGGAGCACGAAGGGAAAACTATCATGTCCTATTTGTATGAAGAATACACGATCCAGAAGACTGAAACATTGTTGTAGTTTGGGTTTTATGGGACATCGATGATTCTTACCAATGGACCATCCATATAGAAGTAATTGTCAAAGATTTTACAAAAAAATGGAGACCAATGATCCACCTCAGTGTATGTCTGAAATAGATGTTCTTATTGAATTGGAGGATTATATTTTTGCATTCGGGAAGTGTCAAATGAATCTTGAAAGAGAAATAATGTTGCTACTAAAACCTATTACAATTGGAAGAAGAGAAGTATCTTATTTGATTTTCCTTATTGGTCATCCAATTTGTTACGTCATTTCTTACACATAATGCACATTGAAAAAAAATTTAGGTGAAATGTTGCTTTCGATTCTTCTAAATGTTAAGAGAAAGACAAAAGATGATTTTTGGTCTCGGCGTGACTCGGTGGATTGGGGAATTAGACCAGAATTACAAAATGTACATATTAGTGAAAATAAATGGAAAGTTTCATGTTCTTCTTATGTGATGAAACCTACAGAAAACAGCAATTTCTTGAATTACTAGAAATTATTAATGTCCCTGATGGCTATTTAAGAAACATATCTAAATAGGTCAAAATAAGAGACTTGAATCTAAAATCTTTAAAGACTTATGATTATCACATCCTTCTTCATGAGTTTATTCCAATATAAATTCTTCATCATTTTTCTAATAATGTAAGGGTGGTTGGTATTCATTTTTTCCATTTGTTTAGATATCTTTGTGCTAATAATTTTTCAAAGTCTTTCTTGCAAAATTTTTTGGAAAATTCCCCATTAATTTTGTGTGAGTTAGATAAAATATTTCATCCATCATTTTTCACATGCATGTTGCATATGACTATCCATATTCCAACTGAAATAATTCTCAGAGGAAATATTTCTTTTCATTGGATGTATCCAACAAAAATAAATATGTACACATTAAAGTCTTGTGTCCGTAACAAGAATCATCCCAAAGGTTCTATCGTGAACGGTTACTCGGCTAAAGAATGAATGGATTTATGCTATATGTATTTGTCTGATATTACTACAATAATGAACATACCAATGTGAAACGAAGAATAACAATATGAGAAAATTGAATCCAGTTTTCCATCACTTCCTCAAACAAGAGGAATTTTTGGATCATATACAGTGACGACATGAAGCCTTGAAGAGCGAGAGATGGCACATCGCACAGTTTCGTTTAACTTTCAATTATTTGATGAATACATCTTTTATGTATTTTGAATGTGTATATCTTATATTTATATTTATATATATATATTAAACTATTCTTGTTTTTATCTACAGGGAACATTATGTGATGATAAAAATAAAATATCGTTCTTTATCTTTGAGAAGGAGGGAGACTTTGCATAGAAAAGGATTTTCTGCTTGGTTGAAATTAAATGAAATAATATTACTATTTAAAATAATTAATAAAATAATTAATAAAGTTTAATATTGATTTATATTTCAGTTATTGAGTTTTCCTGGTGAATCTGTCTCTGAGGAAATAAAGGCTTTGGATGTTGGTCCTAAAATCATTGTTCATGACTATAAATCAATTTTTATCAATGGGTACAAATTTATTATCACTGAACGAACAAGGAACATGAGAATACAACATGATGGTGTTATGGTTACTGCCACAACAGACTATTATGATAGTGCATCAGATAGTAGACTGTGATTTGAAAATGTAGGTTATTAAGGAGTTGTTGAAAAAATAATAATATAGGATTATTATCCTCATGAATGAGTCACGATGATGAAATTCCAGTGGTTTGATTCTATTATGAGGAAGGGAACATTTATTGATGGTTTTGGATTTTTAGTAATTGATATGACTCAAAATCTTTCTACCAATGAACCATATATATTGGCATCTATTGGGAAACAAGTTTTTTATGCCAAAGACCATCTTCAACCAGAATTTGGTGTCATTGTTGAAGTAATTTAAATACATATTTTTGATGATGGTGATGATGGAATTTACACCATCCCAACTACCATTGGAAACCATCCATATATTACTTTTTATGAATCCAATAGCTCAATTTTCAGAGTTGAATGTGAACCAGAAGTTCTAGTTGGAAATATAAAAAATCATCCATTCATATTCTCAATTATTTTGGTTTACCTTGACTTGGGATGTTAAGGTTCGTAATATTCAAATTTATTTAATATTGATTATAAATATATTTTATCTGAATTGACCGTTATGTGAATTTCAATGTTTATTGGTTGCAATTTTATTTGAATTGTATTTTATAATTTGTAATTGAATTGTATTCAAACCAACGAAACCAACATTTCTAACTTGGTGAACATTTCAATGTTTCAACTCTGATTTGTATAAAATTTGTATAACTCTAAGAACTCCCATTAACATTTTACCAGGTAATGAACTTTATTGTTTGTATTCTTCTTCAAAGCATGTATTGAAACCTGCATCATCTACATATGCTAAAGAAATTAAAATTTTCCTTAATTTTGAAAACTTTTTTACCCATTATGAATTCAGTAGAATCAATGTACAATGATTTTAATAGATTGGGTACACTTAGTAAATAACCATCATACTAAAAATTAAGTTTCATTATTACATATTGTATGATTTATTGGCTTCATTATATATCTCTTCAAACTCACCTAAAACAATGGATAGTTAAATTATCCATGATTCCCTCTATTCCCTCTCATTTATTTTGTTTTTTGGGTTACACATTAGTTATATTTTTCTATTAACTTCCATACTTTTTTTTTAAATTTAGTAAATGAAAAGAATTGAAGAGAGTTGATGAAAACATATTATGGACAACAATCATCGCATGACCGAGCTGGGTATTCCACCACTAGTGCCTACAGAGTGTATTTTATTTGAAATATACATATTTAAATAATATATAATTTCATGTGACTAATTTTTTTTAAATTTTCTTTAGGATCCATCTATTACGCGATGATTATTTTATGAGAAACCATGTAGTGGTCCTAGTACTCAGGGTGTTCATTTGAGGGGGGTGGTACGAGAGCTAGAAGATCTGGTCGGCGTACCTGATTAGACCCTTCCCATCCCAGTGACATACCACCCATCCCACATTCTGATCCGGGTGTGTCGTTAGGGACACATAGGATATTTAGGCTTCCCTTGTTTTCACCACCCTTTACATTTGATCCTCCTCACCTGTGTGTACCATATCCGATGATGATTCCCACTCCCCATCCAGCATTCGGCTAGCCATACTTGTCATCTTCTTTTACTTATGCTTCCTTCTCTCTGGGATTTTATATTCCATCTTCCTCGACTCCTACTCCGCCAAAGTTTTTCCCTGTGGAGCATACATTGGGACTCACTCCATCTATAAAAGGTGTTCCTTCGGTTTCTTGCGGATCCAGTGGTGCCCCTAGATCAGACTACTGTAGGTATACTTTTACAACCCTAACAAATTTTTACACCATTATTTATTTTAATTATAACATGTATTGATAAAATATATTTTTTCTTTCATAACAGATACATCTACTGATAGGAGGCAGGGGCGGGGGTGTAAATGCATGCGTGTGGTGTGGAACCGCTGCACGCAGTTGATGGTGGAGTACAATGAAGATAGTCAAATGATTGAAAAATCAGGGTAGCAATGTCGGAGTTTTTTGGCAACGCTTGAAAAATACTCTGACATTCTTCCTGTCATCCCGATCTCCTAGATACAACACCCAAATGCACTCAAGGATAAATCTTGGATAGAGATATGGGTAAAAAATATGTTGTATTTAATTAAATATATTATTTTTTGTTTTCATATGACTTAATTTTTTGGTGTTATCTTCAGTTTAATCTCCCCAATGGTGAGGGTGCATGAAAAACACATCTAAAAGATTTAGGCGAGCTTTGGAGAGTTTACATGCACACGTTATACATTGGCTGGCGTGCTATTGTGGTAACAGAGTTAGAGGCAGTCCCTGTCGTGGATGATTGTCCGTTAAAACAGTTTTGATAGATGATTAATCATTGGACGACTAGCCAATTTAAGGTGTTAATCACATTAGAGGTATTTAAATGAAAATTTTCAAGTTTTTCTTTAATACTAATTGTTGAATTTTATTTAGGATTCATCGAGAAGAAATAAAAAAACATTGATGCTAAAATATATGTCCACACATTAGGATGTACTACGATGCCATATTATGAGAGGGAGCAGGTATGACAGTTATATAATTTTAGTTATGAAATTAATTATTGGTATCCTTTTTTTAATTATGGTTTCCTGCATTCAATGTCATTGTAGAGGCATAAATTGAATATAGAAGGATGTGTGCCCTGAGAAAAACTGTTTTTCTCGAGTAGAAGGAAGAAGATGGAAGTGCGGTTAATGAACTGACTTGGTTGTAGATTGTAAGTTTTACTTTGTAGAGTTAAAATTTTAATCTCTATTTTTAACTTAATAATTTATTTATATTTGTACTAGGATTCTTTAGAGGCCCCTGAGGCCAAAGAACCTGACAATTTTGGGCCAAATGATCCCTTACATCGGGTGTTGGGAGATGAGCACCCTGGTAGAGTGTACTGCCAACCTGGGAAGAGTATAGTTATGATGAGGTATTGGCCCTCCTTAGGTATGAGTTGTAGTGCCACAGTGTTTTAGTAGGTTAAGGCACAGGCGAAACAGGCTGACAAAAGGGCCATAGAGACAACAGAATAGTCTTCTAGGGAAAACACTGTATTTATGAAACTGATGGAAGTTTTACGTCCAACACTTCTAACAGAGGCCAGCACAACTTGTGATGAATATATTTTATCGATGAATTCAATATATGGTGAATGAGGTGGCGTTTGTAGTGGTGGTTGAGACGATGGTAAGGAGGAGGTTGAGGTGGAGGAGTGGGAGGCCGAGGCAGAGGTGGTGGGCGAGGAGGAGGCTGAGGCGGAGGAGGAGGGCGATGAAGAGGCTGAGGCTGAGTACGAGGGTGAGGAGGGGGTCATTGAGGAGATCGGGGATGATGATGAGGATGAAGATGAGTACGAGGGGGATGCTAATGATGACAGTGATGATAGTTATGGTGATGAGAGACAGATTGATCCGTTATATTTTTTACTAATATTACTGACCTTTGATTTTTATTGATTTGTTGTGCCTGAATATATGTGTGATGAGGTATTTCACATTATATTTTTTTATATCTTAATAATAAACCTTAAATTAATGATTTTCTTGTGACTAATTCACCACTCCCCTAGATAGCCCCCCCCCCCCACTCCCATGGATAGCATGCCCACCCCCTAGACACCCCTTACCCCTTGGACAGCCCTGCCACCCTCGTGGACAGCCCTCCCACCCCCTGGAAACCTCTCTCCCTGTTGACAGCCCCCCACCCCCCATGGACAACCCTCCCTCTATGGACAGCCCCCCCACCCTCATGGACAACATTCCTATCCCCCGTGGATAGCCCCCCCTGTGGACAGCCCGCCCACCCCCCAGACACATTGTACCCCCCTGGACAGCCACACACCCCTGGACACCCCATACCCTCCTAGACAGCCCTACCCGCCCCCTGGACAGCCCCACCCATCCCCTGGACAGCCCGCCCCACCCTCTTAGATATCCCATCCCCTTCATGGACACCCCATACCCCTTGGAAACCCCGCCCACCCCCTTGGAAACTGCGTGCCCCCTAGACAACCCCCACCCCCATGGACAGCCCGTCCACCCCCTTGGACACCCCGTACTCCCCTGGACAGCACTGTCATCCTCATGAACAGCCCACCCACACCCTTGGACACCCAGTACCCCCGGGATATCCCTACCACCCTCGTGGATAGCCCACCCACCCCTGGACACCCCCATACCCCCTGTACACCCCCCACCTCCCATGGATAGCCCACCCACCCCCGTGGAGAGCCCGCCCACCCCCCATGGACACCCCTCCCCCTATGAACAACCCCTCTTCCCACCCCACCGGCGTGGACAGCCTGCCCACCCCCTTGACACCCCATCCTCCTTCGAAAACCCCTCCACCCCCATGGATAGCCCACCCCCCCCCGGACACCCCGTACCCACCCGAAAATCCCCCACCCCCATGGACAGCCCCACCCAACCCCTAGACACCCCCTACCCTTGGACATCCCTGGTACCCCCATGGAGAGCCCCCCCCCCCCTCAGACAACCACTACCCCCCGGGACAGCCTACCCACCCCTAGGACAGCATGCCCAACCCCTTGGACACCCCGTACCCCCCCTGGACAGCCCCACCACCCTCATTGACCGCACACCCACCCCACTGGACACCTCATACCCCTTGGATATCCCCCCCCCCCCCACCACACATGTGGAAAGCCCGCCCACCCACGTGGATAGCCTTCCCACCCCCGGGACACCACCGAACCTCCTCGACAACCCTGACACCCCCGTAGAGAGCCCGCCCACCCCTAGACACCCCCTCCCCCCGTGGATAGCCCCCGCCCCCGTGGACAGCCTGCCCACCCCCTGGACACCCCTACCCCCTGGACAACCATGCCACCCCCGTGGACAGCCTACCGAACCCCCTGTACACATCGTACCCCCTAGATAGCCCCACCCACCCCCTGGACACCCCTACACCCTGGACAGCCCCCACCCACCTGGACAGCCCCGCCCACCCCTTGGACAACCCCACCCACCCCCTGGACAGCCCCTCCCACCCCCTTGCCACCCCCTTGGACTCCCCCATGGATATCCCCCCCCCATCACCCTCGACAGACCCCTCCCCCCCCCCCCTCAGACACCCTCCCAACCCCCTGGACTCCCCCACCCCTAGACGACCCCCACCCCACCTAGACACCACCCCACCACCTAGACACCCCCACCCCCTAGGATACCCCACCTCCATGGATAGCCACCCCACCCCTTGGACACCACCCCACCCCCATTGGAACCCCCCCCCCCCCAAACCCCTTGGACCACCCCCACAACCTGGACACCACCCCATCCCCCCTGAACACCCCCCACCCCACCATGGACACCCCCAACCCCCTGGACGGCCACCACCCCTCCTAGACACCACCCCACCACATAAACAACCCCAACCCCATGGACATCCACCCTCACCCCCTGGACACCACCCCCCCTGGATAGCCCCCCCCCCCCAACCCCTTGGACTTCCCCACCCCCTGGACACCACCGCACCGCTCGACCCCCTCCCCCACCCTACCCCCTCAGACACACCCCACCCCCTGGACACCCCCACCCCTAGATAGACCCCACCCCCCTAGACACCACCCCACCCCACTGAACACCCTCATGGACAGCCCCCCCCCCCCCCTCTTAGACACCACCCCACCACCTAGACCCATCCCACACCCCATGACACCCCCACCCCCAAGGACAGCCACCCCCACCCCCTGGACACCACCCCACCCCCCATGGACACCCCAACCCCCTGACCCCCCCCCCCCCCAGACACCACCCCACCCCCCGGAAACCACCCAACCACTAGGAATCCCCACCCCCATGGACGCCCCCCAACCCTTGGATACCCCACCCCCCTGGTCACCCCCTACACCCCTTGGACAGCCACCCCAAACCCCTTAACACCCCCCAACCCCCTGAATTCTAAATTGAATTCTTTTTGTATTTAATTAACTTATGAATTATGTGTTAATGGTTTATGGGTATACTTGTGGTATGTGTATACATGTTTTATGTGTATACTTGTTGAAATTACCTTATGAATGATGTGTTAATTCTGTATGTGTGTATAGGGTAATTAAATACAGAATTGGAGGTATTTAGAATTATTTATGAATTATGTGTTGTATGAATTCAGTATGAATTCATATAGATTTTTGAATGGTTCGATGTACCTGGGACCTAATTTTCTATTCTAACCAAATCGTATAACACCCTTCCATAGAGACACCTTCAAGAAAACATGATCTCCTACTAGAAATTCCAAATACTTCCTTTGGTTATTGGAATAGCTCTTTTTCCTACTTTGAGCTTCTTTGATGTGGGTATGGGTGATCTTAACCTTTTCCATTATTTCCTTAACAATTTCTGGTCCTAGGAATTTTCTTTCACAAACATCATCCCAAAAAGTGGGTGTGCGACATCTCCTTTCATATAACGCTTCATATGGTTCCATCTGAATACTTGAATGGAAGCTATTGTTATAGGAAAATTATACTTGAGGTAAATACAAATATCATATACCATTCAAGTAAAATGAGAAAGATCTCAACATGTATTATATGTTTTGAATATTCCGTTCTAATTGTCCATCAGTTTGAGGGTGGTAGACAGTGCTCAAATGAATTTCATTATCCAGGGATTTTTGAAGACTTTTCCAAAATCTTGATGTAAAACATGGATCACAATCAGAAACAATTGATAGGGGTACTCCATGGAGTATTAAAACATCATTAATATATATTATTGGATAACGTTCAAGTGGTATATCTTCTATTATAGCAAGAAAATGTTCTGATTTGGTAAGATGATCAACATTTACCCATATTACATCATTCCTTCTATGAGTCTTTGGTATCCCCAAGACAAAGTCCATTGTAATAACATCCCATTTACAATCTCGTATTGGAAGAGCTTGCACGACTCCTCTAGGATGTTGTCTTCCATCCTTCACCTATTGAAAAACCATACATCTTGACACATAATCAGAAATATCTCTCTTCATGTTGACCTATGAAAACTTTTCCTTCATTTCTCTATACATCTTAGTGCTACCAAGGTGTAAAGAGAAATTAGAGTTATGATCATCATCAAAAAATTCAATTTTTAGGTCAGGTATATCAAGAACACAATTTCCATTCCCAAATTTCAAAATTCAATCTTCATATATTATGTCAATCAATCTCCCATCATTCAAAGATTTAATCTTATTTTGAAACTCCTCATCATCAGTCTGAGAAATTTTTGTCCTTTCTTGTAAAGATGGTTTGGAAACCATTGGAAAAAGTATTGATGTTTCACATTCCATGGTTATTCCCATATCTATCTTTACTATATCCATTTATATAGGATCCTTTTTAACTCTCATCTTGTTCATAACTCCATGATCATTTCTACTCAAAGAATATTCCACCTTATTTTCCTTCCTCGGGTGGTAGTCTATGGTGAAATCATAATCCTTGAGTAGTTCAAGCCATCTTCTTTGCCTCATGTTGAGATATTTTTTTGAGAAAATATACTTCAAACTCTTGTGGTCAGTATTAATCTCACATTTTTTACCATAGAGATGGTGTCTCCATATATTCATAGAAAATATTACAGCTTCTTACTCAATATCATGAGTGGGATATTTTTCTTCATGAATTTTTAGTTTTCGTGATTCATAGGTAATAACTCTATCATTCTGCATAAGGACACAACCAAGTCATTTCATTAAAGCATCACTATATATAACAAACTCACCATTCCCCAATGGAAGAGTAAATATAAGATCATTGACTAATATTCTCTTCAGTTCTTCAAAAAAATCTTCACACTTTTTTTCCAAAGAAATTTAACCCCTTTATGTGTGAGTTGGTTAATGGGTTAGCCAATAGGGAAAATTTATGGACAAAATGTAGATAATAACCTGGTAAACCAATAAAACTGCTTACCTCAGTTATACTCATCAGTGCTGGCCATTCTTGTATTGATATTTTCTTAGAAGGATCGACAAAGACTCCATCCATAGTGAAAATATTGAAAAGAAAAGAAATATACTGAAGCCATAATTCACACATTCTAAACATCCCATATAATTCATTTCTTATAAGTCGTTTCAGAATAGTGTGCAAGTGATTTTCTTAATCTTCATAGATTTTAGTGTAAGCCAAGATATAATCAATAAATACTACTACAAATTCATCAAGATATTACATGAGAACTCTATTCATTAGTTTCATGAAGACATAGGGTGTATTAGTCAGTCCAAAAAGAATTACTGTAAACTCGTAATGCCTATACCTGGTATGAAATGTTATCATTGGAACGTCTTCTTTCTTCATGCACAACTGATGATATCCAGATCGAAGGTCAATCATTGATAAATATTTAGCTTCATGTATTTGATCGAATAGATCATCAATAAGAGGTAGGGTATAGATTTTCTTTATTGTTATAGAATTGATCTCCCGAGAATCAATGCACAACCTCATAGATCCATCTTTCTTCTTATCAATAAGTATAGGGGATCCCCATTGAGAAACAGTAGGGCGAATAAATCCTTTATTACTCAACTCCTCTACTTTTTTCTTTATCTCCACTAATTCAACAGTGTCCATTCTATAAGGGGTCTTCGATATGGGCCTTGAACCAGTAATTAAATTAGTGGAATCCTCAATTTGTCATTCTAGAGGATATCCTGGTAAATCCTCTTGAAACACATCAACATATTCTTTCACAATAGGTACATATTCTATTTGAACATTAATTTCCTCACCCATAATTATTTCATTCTCTTCCTCCCAGATAATTGAATTTAGTTGAGCTACTAGGAGTAGATCTAGATAAGAATCTGATGGTTATGTTTATGATCAAATGATAAGTTATTCGTTATCATCATCATTTAAAATTGTAACCATCTTCTTATTATAATAAATTTTCTCATCATGGTTTTAAATCCAATCCATACCGAGGATTATATCAAATTCAATCATGGGTATGAAAATGATATCAGAAGATAAAGCACGTTTATATGACCTAATGCGAACTAATTGACAAAACTTTGTTGCAATGATACTTACCTTAGGTGTTTTGACTAACAACTTCTTTGTTAAATCAAATGGTAAATATCTAATTTTCTTATCAAACTAGGAAGATATGAAACAACGTGATGATCTAGAATCAAATAAAGCAGTGGATAAATTTGAGGAAACCATTAAATTACCTACCACCACGTCATTCAGAGCTTCAACCTCAGTAGTAGTGATCTGATAAACTTGTACATGCTCCCATGGAATTTTCTGATGTAAGTTTCCTTAGAGATTAGGAAATTAATTTAGATGACGCTCCATTTCTATAAAATTGTAGCATTAAACATTGAAGACTTCTTTGTTTTCCTTTCATTCACGAGATTGGTGGACTTTTTCACCACACTTGTAACAGACTCTCATTCCCATCAGGAAAGTACCAGGGTGTTTCTTCCCACATTTATTGTAGGATGGAAACTCAACTTTTCCCTTATTCCCCTTATTTCCATTTACAGAGTGTTCAGCAGAACTATTCTTCAGTTGATTTTCTTTAAAGTCCTAAGACTTAGAGAATTCCTTTTCTATCATAATAGAACATAAGACAATATCTTCATACTGGGAGAAGGATTGTGAGACTAATTCATGATGGAGAAATGGTTTTAATCCATCAATGAAATGACCAATATTACTTATTGGGTTACATATATAATCTGTTGCATGATTTTCTAACCATATAAATTTAGCCTCATACTTTGTGACATTCTCATCCTTCTTTTGCCTCACACACTGAAATTGTATTTCCATATCCTCTCTATGGTCACAAGGAAAGTATTTTTATATGAAAAGATCTTTAAACTCCCTCTATTCTATATTTTATACTTCATCATCTTCCTTTATGTTTTGAATCAATGACCACCATTGATATTCATCTCTTATGAGGCAATAAACTACCATGACAAATTTTTCACATTCGATGTTCCCCAAAGCATGAAATATTTTCTCTAAAGAACTTTACAGATTCAAATGGATTTGTAGTCCTATTTAATGTTGGTGGTTGGTACCTCGTGAAGCAGTCTAACATTGATTCTCCATATTGTGGATCTGGGTGCTCCATACGGGTAAAGTTATTATTCCTAACCTGAGTGAGTAGTCCCAATATGGTTATAAGCTGATCAGCACCAGTTGGCTCACCATATCCCCTATAATTATCCTGAGTAAGAGGGAAATATATATATGGTTACTTGCATTAATGTGGTTTCCATTCCTTTCACTAGGTGCCATTTATAAACAATCACATACACTAGATTTTTTTTGAATCGTAATACATAACTCCAAACTAGTAAAATACCTAACATAAATTGAACATTTTATTCAAATAATCGGTAATCCTACAAAAAAAGTTTTCTTTGAGGAATTATTTACCCATAAATCCTTCATAATGGTTTTTAAAGAAAATGTAAATTATCCTAAGCATATCCCCTAGGAGTGTCATAACCAAGATTGCAGCAAAGCTAGTTGTCGTGTACCAGGATACCTCGGGTCAAGCCCAATGCTCCTTGTCGAATTTTTTACTTCTAGTTACATCTATTCTAGAGCCTACCATACCTAATCATATCCATACAGGGATGTATTTCTTTTAAATTCATAAAATCTCTATATTACCAAAATTCTAGGAAATTATTCTATAATATTCCATAAAGTCTATCTTAGGGTAATGATATCTAATCAGAGATTATCTAAATCTAGTTTCCAATGTTTGTACTAAAATTCCCCTAATACCAACTGTAAATCCCTAACCTTGGTTACCCACAGTGAGTGTATTATTACATGGCATTGGCATGATCATAATTGATCAAGTGTCGAATGACCGATTAGTTTAGTATCCTTGGAAGTACTAGATACATACATAAGTTTTACATTAAATTATCAAATGAAAAAAAAACATTTTGTATCCTCTGAACACACTTATATCCCATAGCCTATTCATGCAGGTTAATCGTAATATACTTCTTCTCATCCTGGGAAAAATAAAACATAAGAACAGAGTGATCTTAGATTCTCAGTAAGGATTACAATATAGTAGAAACTATCATAATTAGAATAAACAGTTAAGGAAATTTATAAGAATAAAACAAAATCATTTTAAAAATAAACATTAGGATAATATGGAAAAGATAAATCAAATAATTCCATTTACTTATTCACATGGATATTCTACTAGTTGAAAAATAACATGCAATCTCAATGGCGAATTTTATAATGATGGAATGCATAATGTTAGACATCTTTACCACATAGTCAAGGCCTCTTTCCAAGACTAAAAATAAGATTTTGTTAAGGCATTGTGCCAATACACTAGTTTGTCTCATGAGACCTACTGATGCATCGAGGAGTTATAGCGGTCTCCACCCGCCGCTTACTATGTTCAATGCATTCCTCATATGAAAGGGTTGAAACATAACATAAACATTCGTATTAAAACTAGCATATGAAATGTTTATACTTTAACTATAAGCCATTAATGGTATAAAAATAACACATCCAAATTCAAACATATCACAAAAACTTTAATACAATATGGAACATTCTATCATAATAAATCAACTTCAAACAACGGTAAAATCCATCAAAGGATGTTGACAGAGATGAAATCAAAACTATTTGAGAGGAATATCTCTTTCTATTTTGAAATAATTTAAAAGTCATATAATTATAAAAGAAAACATTTATTTTGAAAATATTTTAATAATATTTTAATAGAAACTTTAAAGGTGTTATAATGGCGGGAAATAGTCGCACTTGCCGTATAAGTTAAAAAACATTCTTGCCTTAATTTGTCGAAATGGTCAGAAAGTAGCTTATTTAGAAAATGAGAGATAGATTCCTTTTAAACCATTTTATAAAAAGTCAAAAAAGGGTATAAATGACTTTAAACAGTATTCTAGTAAATATTTAAAATGTTTTGAAATACATTTTTAAGAAACACGGATGTGGATGATAAAGAGGTCTTAGAAGATACTTAAATATAAACAATCTCAGATAATAAAGAGATTGTAAAAATAAACCTTACCTTGTACTTTTCCTTGGTAGAGGGTATTCTAACCTCCTTTATAATAGTTAAATAGTTTTTATTAAATTATTCAAGAACCATATACAAAAATATTATATTATATATGATATTCTAATCTTATTTTATTAAGAAAATTTCAGTATTATCATTGTTCTGGGTGTTAACTGAATCGTTTCCCTTTATATGTTTTGTTACATAATCCATTTTTGTTATGGATAGGATGTATTTTATTAAAATCCAGAATTATATTAAGTTCATAAACCTTATTTTTAATCATCAAATGAAAATTATTCTTGAATTTTTACGATGGGGAATGAATCTCATTGTGTTCACGGAGATGGTAATCCGTACATACGCATGAGCGACAATATCATTCAATTAAAGGTGAAATAGTATATAATTAGAGATAATATCATATAGAAAGAATAAGTAACATGTTATATTTATTATTTACATCAATTATGCATCATTATAATATCCATTCAAATAATGAAGTGTGGAATAACAAATACACCGCGATGTGGAGACAGTAAGCCATACATACGCATATATGGTGACATTTTCATTCATAGGATGAATAGAATAAAACCATATTTTTGTAAAATTTTCATAATTACATCTTATTATGTATAAGGTACTGGATTATTTATTTTGGTCTGTAAATAACAAATAAAGAGGAAGTAAAAGAAGATGATAACTTTGAAATAGGTGATGAAATTATAACCTCTTCTTCGGGTGCTTCCTTTTGATTTGATTAAAAGGGCTCCTTAGGATGGATTTCTGATCAAAATAAGGACTCTAGGATTAATTGAGGGTTTTTGGGAGGATATTTGGGTAGGTTTTGGCTGATCCAAATGGATTTTGGGGTGTGATTTTGAGAGAAGGGTAAGTGCCCTATTATAAGAGAGGTGAGGGTCACTTTAGGAAAAGATTGAAATATTATTTTATTATACAATCATATTCAATTTATAAGAACTCCAAAAACAGTTATTTCGATGCTAAGGTGGGTATGGGTTGAAAAAATCTCAACCAATAGGTTTTTGACAGGTTTAGGTTACCATATTAACCTTATCATTTTGATTTCACTCTTAGTTAAATAGTTAAATTTTACCATGTATTCTTCTATTACTATAATAAATGGTTAATAAACATACCCTAAAAAAGAAATTGAACCCCAACTGGTTAATTATTGACATATATATTCTTATCTAACTCCCTTGTCCAAACTATAGATTTTTAGGAATATTATATCATTTAATAATATAGATTTTTTTTAAAACTCTTTTATATCAATTTTGACACTATTTAGTATTTGATTTTTGTCGAAGTCATAAAACATTATCAAATCTAAAAAAAATTATTTAATCAACCCTAACATGTCATATTAACCTATAAAATTATTTTAATGCATTAAAAGTCTCAATTTACATTTATTTTAATATTTATAATATAAATTAGTATAATCTTTTAATAATAAGGTAATTACTGCATCATCATTGTGTCATAAATAAATATAATTATTAAATTTCTAAAAATTAAAAAAAAATCTAGGATGTGGGAAATATTTTTAGATTTATAGTGAATATTTTTTTTCGAATTGATCTTTTTTATAGCCCTATATTAAGAATATTTTATTACCAAAAGTTAAATTTAACACTTTTAAATATTCCTTAAATAAAATAGTAATAAATGTCCTAATCTAATCCAAATGGAGAAAAGTGGATAATATTTTATTAATAAGGTTTATTAGGGTACAAATATTCATACCCAATATAATTAGGACATGTTTTAGGGTATTTATAATATCATTTTTACCATCAATTACCCTATTTACTTTTAATCGTGGTAAATAAAATTTAAATGTTACTATTCAAAAAAAAAATATTTTCATCTTATTGAACAAAATTTTACAAACTAATGTCAACTGTTTCTCTCATATTTTTGAAATTTAATTCACAGAAGTGGTAAAATTATGTTTTATGCAAATTTTCAAATGTTCCTAGAATGTGGGTAAAAGACGGTAATAAGTTCAATAAAATTTTGTACATCTAATATTATTATAAAATGAATCTATTTAATTACATTGAACTAATATAGCTATTATGTATCTATTTTGACTTAAAATAAATATAAAAAAATAAATAATTATTTAAATAGAATGTTTGTCTTAAACAATAACACAATGATTTTCACTATTCATCAAAAATTGAAAGTTTTCATAAAAATACAAAAATTCACCCTAAGATAATTTTGATATTATAAATCCAAAAATGAAGTCCATTTTAAAAAATAAATTTATAAAATTTTAAAAGTGGGTATTTCTATTCATAACGGCTAGTTTGATTGGTCGTGGTGTGCTAGAACTCAAAGTTGTGTACAACAGAAGCTATTGCATTATTCAAAGAGAAGCATACCGTGGAATCTTGAGGTTTTATTGTATAAACACTTAGAGTTTATTGAGATCACCTATAATATTATTTATCCTGAAACTATCTAGATGTAAACCATATATGGTTCTCTATAGTAGGCCATATCTTTCATCGTTATGTTGGATGAATGTATTATAATAAATTTTTTTGGGATTGAGTCTTGTATATGAGACATTATAGTATTTTTAGTTAATATGTAATTGTATGGATACTACAAAAAGTAAAATAAGTAATCTAATGACCATAATCATCAACCTATTGAATTTATAGTGGGTGACCATGTTTTCCTTCACGTGCTACTAAGTTTTGGTCACTTTTGGATTCGATAGTGGAGCATGTAGGAACCAATATATATTGGTTCATTTGAGGTTGTGGAGAGGATTAGACCGGGATCATTGCGGTTGGATCTTTTAAAATGGCAATAAATGATGTTCCTCATGTGTCAAAACATTGTTAGAACCATCCTGATCCTTCTCATGTGATTTATTTTGATGATGACGAGATTGAGGTTTATGCATCTTTTTAATAGCATCTTATTCTTGTTTGGGATCACAATGAGAAAATTATGCAGGGTAAGACCATGTTGTTGGGCCAAGTGTTGTGCTAGAATGGATATTTTCAAGAGGAGACCTAGGAAAGAGAAGAATATATATGGGCTTAGTGCCCTAATATTTTTTACTTCGGAGGTTTAGAGATGATGAAGAGTGTATCATGAGGTTGATATGTTATAAATTGGAAAGGTTGTAAGATCTCAATACTTTATGAGATATATTTTTTATTTAATTTTTGATAAAATACATTTTCAATGGTCAATGGGGTTCTTCCAAGATGTAGGAAACGTATCAGTGGTGTCTCGGGGGTTCGGGGCAAGGAATTGGGGGAAAGTGGTCAAACAGTGTGTGGCCCGCATTTGGTGCATGGTTAGTAATAAATATGCACCATAACTTTTTTCCCTATAGAATGAGGAGGTGTGGTTTTTAAACCATACATGGGAGGTGGGGGTGATGGAAACTATGGAACCGTGTATGGATCCAAAATAGTACTTTTTCATGGTTTTTCATATCATGTGGGTTCCAACAGGAAACTGTGCAACCCATTTTTTGAAAGGGTAGAGGATGCCGAATGGTTGGCACACGACATAGAAAATATTGTTCCTCATTAAAAGTGTGTAAATTATTATTTCCCTCCAAATACATATATTATTATCACCATATTTCTCCCCCTTTTTATTCTCTAGTAGCAAACAAATATGAAATAAGTTCTCTCCCCTTTTCCAAGGACCAATCTTCTTCGGTTTCTAAGAATTTGGAGTTCCATTTAGTGATAATAAAATCACCCATTAAGACTATGACTCTTCTTCTTTTAATTATCTAGATGAATCATTTTAGGTTATTTTCATTGATTCAAAATCTGATGAATCTTATTTCTAGTAGATTCTTTATATTGGTGATTTTGGCTCATCTAGCATGTATCAAGGGTCATGGATGAGAGACTGTTCTTAAATGACCCTATTTAAGGTGGTCAATGAGATTTTTACAATAATCTTGGTTTTTCCCATGTGTATGTGTTTGTGGAGTTGTTCCACCATGCTGTGAAGTCATGTTTTTTATTGGGAAAATTAAATTAAACCTTAATTTGAAGTGTGAGTCCCTTCATAGATCCCATGTCCATTTATGATTATTATATAGAGCCTAGAGTCACCCAAGAGGTGTTCTACTACTTGGAATTAGTGAAAAAGTTGTTATGTGTTAAATTAAATGGTTTTATGATATTAAACCAATTTTAAATGAATTTATAATGTTAATATAGTATAAAGGGAGGTTTTTTTAACATGGGAAGTTAAATGGGTTATGGGATTATTTAGAGTAAATTTGATAAATGGATATAGGTCAAATTCCCATGTTGTTAAATGGTTGAATGTTTGTTTAATGGTTGTAGTTATGAATAAAAAGTCGAATGGATTAGTTATTGATCCGAGTTAAGATTATTAGAAGTAAGAAACCATCGAAATTATGATAAATGAAAAGGTTTTCCCTTATTGTTATTTTTTGATAAAAGTTCTCTAATTTTGAACCATGTAAATCATGATTGATTTCATGGAGGATGCTAGATTGAAGCTACTTGTCCTTAGGGTGAGGAAAACAGAGTTGTAGGAACCAAAAAATCATCTCATGGTCTAGTCCATACTAATTCATGTAGGCCCAACCAATCCATTTAATGGGTTTTGATGCCCGATTAATTCATTAGGCTTCATTGGTTAGGATGTTGGACTAAGTTCTTGGCCCAATTTTTAAATTAGAATTAATAATGTATTTGATTTCCCCTTTCCCAAATGACATTTTCTATATGACCCATAGAGCCTTATAAATTGAATTTGTCATGTTTTTATAAATTGAATTTGTCAGGTTTTGATAAATTGAATTTTTCATGTCTTGAATAATTGAATTCATCAGGTTTTGATAAATAGAATGGGTTGTTTGAAATGAAATGGATAATTCATGATGGCTAGCCTTTCTTAATGAATAAAATGATTTAAAATAAAATTACCCTAAGGTGGACGCGGGAGGGGTAGGGGGGCTATCCATGTTGGGTGGGTTGTCCAGGGGGTAGGGGTTGCAGGGGGGTAGGGGGGCAGATAGGTGTGGGGGGAGGGGGGAATGGGATTCCCAAGGAGGGGTGTGTGTTGTCCAGGGGGGTCAGGGTGGGGTGTCTAGGTGGGGGAGGGGGTGTGGGGTGTTCATGGAGAGGGGTGGGCTATCCAGGTGTGGGTGGCGAGGATGTACAGGTGGGGGTGGGGGCGGGGTGGGGGTGGGGGTGGGCTGTCCATGTGGGGGGGGGGTGTGGGGGGCGTGGGCTGTCCAGGTGGGGGGTGGGCTATCTAGGGGGGTTGTCAGGGGGGTAAGGGTCTGCAAGGGAGGGGATGTGGGATGTCCAGAAAATGGTGGGCTGTCCATATGGTGGTAGTTGTTGGGATATCCATGTGGGGGAGGGGGTGTCGACAGTCAAGGGGGTGGGCTATTCAAGGGTGGTGGGGTGGGTTGTCCAGGTGGGGGGGGGGGGCTATCCGGGTGGGGGATGCAACATGGTTAGGGGGTGCAAGGGTGTAGGGGGTGGGCTGTCCAGGGAGGGGTGTGAGATGTCCACTCTAATACTCTACAAAAAAAGAATCCCATATAACGAATGTATAGTTTATTTCACATGTTAATACTTTTCTGGAAGTTCCATACCAACACTCACTCTTACCCTTCCAAGAAGAAGTGATCTCTGCAAAGAAATATCACTTAGGTTCCTATCCACTATCCATATTGATCTTTACAAATTTAACATTCATAAAACTTCATATCACATAATGACATTTCAAGGCTCATACTCCTATGAGTAGTGTCACATAAAAATATGTCTTATAAAATCCGATCCATGTATGATATTTGGTTGTGTGTTTACAATTGGGTGTGATGTGATTTTTATGTATGATATTCATGGTTTACACCAACATTCTTCTCGGTCAACTATAATAGGCTTGAAATCATGCTAAAATTGGATAATCATTGGATTTTTTGACCCTAGTTTGGGGGTGGACACCCCCACCGCCTTGGACATCCCCCACCCCCTATGGACAGCCCACCCACCCCCTGGACACCTCATACCCCCTGGACAGCCCCGACACCCCCGTGGACAACCCACCCACCTCGTACTCCCCTGGAAATCCCCACCACCCCTGGACAACCCTCCCACCCCATTGACACCTCGTACCACCTGGACAGCCCCCCACCCCTAGACACCCCCGACCCCCTTGGACAGCCCCGCCACCCCGGTGGATAGCCCGACCACCCTCTGGACACCCCGTACCCCCTGGATAGCCCCCACCCCCCTTGGATAGCATGCCCACCCCTGGAAACCCTCCCACAACCCCCGGACACCCCCCATCCCCCAAACACCCCACCCCTAGAATCCCCCTCCCCCCCACCCCCTAGACACCCTCGACCCCACTATACAACCTGGCCACCCCCGTGGACAGGCAAGCCCCCCCCCCCACCGTGGATAGCACGCCCACCCCTTGACATATTGAACCCACTGGACAGCCCCGCCCACCCCCAGGACACCCCTCCCACCCCTAGACACTATGTACAACCTGGAAAGCCCCCCACCCTTTAAAAATCCACCAACCCCTAGACACCCCCGACCCCCCTAGACAGCCCTGCAACCCCCATGGATAGCCCGACCACCCCTGGACACCCCGTACCCCCTGAACATCCCCCCCCTCGTGGATGTCCCCCCCACCAAGAAACCTCTAACCCCTAGGCATCCCCCACCCATAGACACCACCAACCCCCCTGGATATCCCTTCCACCCAATGGGCATCCCGTACCCCCTAGACAGCCCCACCCCTGTGGACAACCCGCCCGCCTGGACACCCCGACCCCCTAGATAGCCCCCAACCACTAGACACTTCCAACCCCCTTGGACAGCCATGCCCCCTCAAGGCCCCCTCACCCCCTAGACACCCCCACCCCCTTGGGAAATGTACGTGATCACTCAAATAATCTACTAAAATATAAAATTTCTTTGATCTAAAATTTACTCAACTCCTGAATAATTTTCCTCCACAAGTGTACATGATCTTGTACACTCATTTATAGTTCTTTAATGATATTTTGTTATAAATATTTTATTTTTTGTCTTTTATATTATGATTATCATATAGAGTAGTGTGTTAGTAGTGGTTTCATATAAAGTGAACAATTCTAGTTTACTTAAATATATTTTCGAGGAAATTTCAATATTATTGAATTTCTTTTGATGAAATTACTTTTAAATTTTTTTTATAGAATAGATAGATTTTGGATATATGAAACTAATCAGATCTCAAGCAATTTTCCCGAAATTTTTTAGATATTTTTAGATTTTTCATTTCACAATGCTTCAAATAGTGGTCACATACAATGCCCCTATTACAATTGAGTTGGAAGACCTTGGTTGAGCCATGAATAAGTTAGCTACCACATAACCAATTATGGTTTTCAAGAAAACTACTCTGTGTTGTATCATATTGGAGAGAAAATGAAATCTCAAATTGTTGATGATCCAAATGACAAGACTGGATTGGATAATTTTTTGTATGACTGGTTTTCATTTATTCGTCATCATAAAAAAGAAATAATTTCAACCTAAGAATATTTTGATATGAGCACAAATGATGAATCTAATGAAAATGATGATGTTTTTCAGAGTGAAAAAATTGAATGATTCTCCCACGACTCTAGTATATCGACAATACGGTAAAATGAAAAGGCTATAATTTTTAATCTGATTGTTTTATGGGAAAACTATATATGTGATTTATAATACTGCCATCGATTAAATTCTTACTTTATTAAATAACTGACTTCCAGATGATGTAGATATTCGATCAAGACACTATATTTCATTGAATTTAGTTGAAGAACTTGGATTTTCAAGAAACCAAATTCATATTTTCGTGAAAGATTTCAGTTTATTCTGGGAGGAAACTGCTGAACAAAATGATTTTATAAAATTTGTCACATCCCACTAGAATCCAAAAGCTGATGGAACACCAGTTTGTGTGCCACATAAAGTAATTTGGCACTTTTCATTGATCCCCAGAGTCCAGAGTATTTTTATGTCTGATGAAATATCAATAAAAATGTGATGGTATAATACAAAAAGAAAGAAGACTAATGATGAGTTGGTTTACAATGTAGATGTATTTCATGGAATAGATTTGATGCTCGATATCCTGATTTTGTAGCTGATGTGCATAATGTGAGGTTGGGTCATTCATGTGACTGTTTTAATCTGTTTGGGTATATTCTTACGTCGCACAACACATGGCCTATTTTTATACACATTTATAATCTTCCCCCATGGTTGTGTATGAATTTTTTTTTCACTTTAATGAGTATACTCATATCTGGCCCTTCTGATCTTGGCAATAATATATACATATACATGTAACCTTTAATAAAAGAGTCGAAACATCTTTGGGATGTGAGTGTGCGCACATACGATGCATGCTCGAAAGAAATATTTCAGATACATGTTTCACTTATGTGGATGATCAATGATTTTTCTGCTTATGCAATGATGTCTGGATGGAGCACGAAGGAAAAACTATCATGTCTTATTTGTATGAAGAATACACGATCCATAAGACTGAAACATTGTTGTAGTTTGGGTTTTATGGGACATCGATGATTCTTGACAATGGACCATCCATATAGAAGTAATCGTCAAAGATTGTACAACAAAATGGAGGCCGATGATCCACCTCAGCGTATGTATGGAATATACGTTCTTATTGAATTGAAGGATTATAGTTTTTCATTCAGGAAGTGTCAAATGAATCTAGAAAGAGAAATGATGTTGCTACTAAAACCTATTACAATTAGAAGAAGAGAAGTATCTTCTTTTATTTTCCTTATTGGTCATCCAATTTGTTACGTCATTGCTTACACATAATGCACATTGAAAAAAAAATATAGGTGAAATGTTGCTTTAGATTCTTCTAAATGTTAAGAGAAAGACAAAAGATGATTTTTGGTCTTGACGTGACTCGGTGGATTGGGGAATTAGACCAGAATTAAATCATGTGCATATTAGTGAAAATAAATGGACAGTTCCATGTACTTCTTATGTGATGAAACCTGCAGAAAAAAGCAATTTCTTTAATAACTAGAAACTATTAATGTTCCTGATGGCTATTTAAGAAACTTATCTAAATAGGTCAAAATAAGAGAGTTGAATCTAAAATCTTTAAAGACTTATGATTATCACATCCTTCTTCATGAGTTGATTCCAATATAAATTCTTCATCATTTGTCTCATAATGTAAGGGTGGTTGGTATTCATTTTTTTTCATTTGTTTAGATATCTTTGTGCTAAGAATTTTTCAAAGTCTTTCTTGCAAAAATTTTTGGAAAATTCCCCATTAATATTTTGTGAGTTAGTTAAAATATTTCCCCCATCATTTTTCACATGCATGTTGCATCTGACTATCCATATTCCAACTGAAATAATTCTCGGAGGAAATATTTCTTTTCATTGGATGTATCCAACAAAAATAAATATGTACACGTTAAAGTCTTGCGTCCGTAACAAGAATCATCCCAAAGGTTCTATCATGAACGGTGACTCGGCTTAAGATTGAATGGATTTCTGCTATATGTATTTGTCTGATCTTACTACAATAATGAACATACCAATGTGAAATGAAGAAGAACAATATGAGAAAATTGAATCCAGTTTTCCATCACTTCCTCAAACAAGAAATTTTTTTGGATTACATACAGTGACGACATGAACCCTTGAAGAGCGAGAGATGGCACATCGTACAGTTTTGTTTAACATTAAATTGTTCGATGAATACATCTTGTATGTAGTTTGAATGTGTATATCTTATATATATATATATATATTAAACTATTATTGTTTTTATCTATAGGGAACATTAAGTGATGATAAAAATAAAACATCGTTCTTTATCTTTGAGAAGTAGGGAGACTTTTCATAGCAAAGGGTTTTCTGCTTGGTTGAAATTAAAGGAAATAATATTACTATTTAAAATAATTAATACAATAATTAATTATGTTTAATATTGATTTATATTTCAGGTATTGAGTTTTCCTTCTGAATCTGTCTCTGAGGAAATAAAGGCTTTGGATTTTGGTCCTAAAATCATTGTTCATGACTATAAATCAATTTTTATCAATGGGTACAAATTTATTATCACTGAAGGAACAAGGAACACGAGAATACAACATGATGGTGTTATGGTTACTGCCATAAGAGACTGTTATTCTAGTGCATCAGACAGTAGACTGTGATTTGAAAATGTAGGATATTATGGAGTTGTTGAAAAAATAATAATATTGGATTATTATTCTCATTATGAGTCACGATGATGAAATGCCAGTGGTTTGATTCTATTATGAGGAAGGGAAATTTTATTGATGGTTTTGGATTTTGAGTAATTGATATGACTCAAAATCTTTCTACCAACGAACCATATGTATTGGCATCTATTGGAAAACAGGTTTTTTATGAAAAATACCATCTTCGACCAAAATTTGGTGTCATTGTTGAAGTAATTTAAATACATATTTTTGATGATCGTGATGATGGAATTTACACCATCCCAACTACCATTGGAAACCATCCATTTATTACTTTTGATGACTCCAATAGCTCAATTTTCAGAATTGACTCTGAACCAGAAGTTGTGGTTGGAAGTATAAAAAATCATCCATTCATATTCTCAATTATTTTGGTTTACCTTGACTTGGGATGTTAAGGTTGGTAATATTAAAATTTATTTAATATTTATTATAAATATATTGTATCTGAATTCACTGTTATGTGAATTTCAATGTTTATTGGTTGTAATTTTATTTGAATTGTATTTTATAATTTGGAATTGAATTGTATTCAAACCAATGAAACCAACATTTCAAACTTGGTGAACATTTCAATGTTTCAACTCTGATTTGTATAAAATTT
This sequence comes from Viscum album, assembly GCA_963277665.1. Classification (NCBI taxonomy): domain Eukaryota; kingdom Viridiplantae; phylum Streptophyta; class Magnoliopsida; order Santalales; family Viscaceae; genus Viscum; species Viscum album. The sequence continues at coordinate 181,515,106 of OY728133.1, read as the reverse complement.
GTATAACTCTATGAACTCCCATTAACATTTTACCAGGTGATGAACATGATGGTTTGTATTCTTCTTCAAAACATGTATTGAAACCTGCATCATCTACATATGCTAAAGAAATTAATTGTTTCCTTAATTTTGACAACTTTTTTACCCATTATGAATTCAGTAGAATCAATGTACAATGATTTTAATAGATTGGGGACACTTAGTAAATAACCATCATACTAAAAAGTAAGTTTCATTATTACATATTGTATGATTTATTGGTTTCATTATGTATCTGTTCAAACTCACCTAAAACAATGGATAGTTAAATTATCCATGATTCCCGCTATTCCCTCTCATTTATTTTGTTTTTTGGGTTACACATTAGTTATCTTTTTCTATTAACTTCCATTTTTTTTTTTAAATTTAGTAAATAAAAATAATTGAAGAGAGTTGATGAAAAATATTATGGACAACAATCATCGCATTATCGAGCTGGTTATTCCACCACTAGTGCCTACAGTGTGTATTTTATTTCAAATTTATATATTTAAATAATATATAATTCCATGTGACTAATTTTTTAAAAAAAAATTTGGATACATATTTTAGGCGATAATTATTTTATGAGCAACCATGTAGTGGTCCTAGTACTCAGGGTGTTCATATGAGGGGGGGGGTGGTATGAGAGCTAGAAGATCTGGTCGGCGTACCTGATTAGATCCTTCCCATCCCAGTGACATACCACCCATCCCACATTCTGATCCTGGTGTGTCGTTAGGGACACATAGGATATTTAGGTTTCCCTTGTTTTCACCACCCTTAACATTTGAGCCTCCTCACCCGTGTGTACCATATCCGATGGTGATTCCCACTCCCCATCCAGCAATCGGCTAGCCATCCCTGTCATCTTCTTTTACTTCTGCTTCCTTCTCTCTGGGATTTTATATTCCATCTTCCTCAACTCCTGCTCCACCAGATTTTTTCCATGTGGAGAATACATTGGGACTCACTCTATCTATACAAGGTGTTCCTTCAGTTTCTTGCGGATCTAGTGGTGCCCCTAGATCAGACTACTGTAGGTATACTTTTACAACCCTAACAAATTTTTACACCATTATTTATTTTCATTATAACATGTATTGATAAAATATATTTTTTCTTTCATAACAGATACATCTACTAATAGGAGGTAGGGGCGGGGGTGTAAATGCATGTGTGTGTTGTGGAACCGCCGCACGCAGTTGATGGTGGATTACAATGAAGATAGTCAAATTACTGAAAAATCAGGGTAGCAATGTCAGAGTTTTTTGGCGATGCTTGAAAAATACTCCGAAATTCTTCCTGTCATCCCGATCTCCTAAAGACAACACCCAAATGAACTCAAGGATAAATCTTGGACAGAGATATGGGTAAAAAAATATGTTGTATTTAATTAAATATATTATTTTTTGTATTCATATGATTTAATATTTTGGTGTTAGCTTCAGTTTAATCTCCCCAATGGTGAGGGTGCATGAAAAACACATCTAAAAGATTTAGGCAAGCTTTGGAGAGTTTCCAAGCACACGTTATACATTGGCTGGAGTACTAATGTGGTAACAGAGTTAGAGGCAGTCCCTGTCGTGGATGATTGTCCATTAAAACATTATTGATAGATGATTACTCATTGGATGACTAGACAATTTAAGGTGTTAATCACATTAGAGGTATTTAAATGAAAATTTTCAAGTTTTTCTTTAATACTAATTATTGAATTTTATTTAGGATTCATCGAGAAGAAATAAAAAAACATTGATGCTAAAAGATATGTCCACACATTAGGATGTACTACGATGCCATATTATGAGAGGGAGTAGGTATGACTGTTATATAATTTTAGTTATGAAATTAATTATTGGTATCCTATTTTTAATTATGGTTTCCTGCATTCAATGTCATTTTAGAGGCATAAATTGAATATAGAAGGATGTGTTCCTTGAGAAAAACTATTTTTCTCGAGTAGAAGGAAGAAGATGGAAGTGCGGTTAATGAACTGACTTGGTAGTAGATTGTAATTTTTACTTTGTAGGGTTAAAATTTTAATCTCTATTTTTAACTTAATAATTTATTTATATTTGTACTAGGATTCTTTAGAGGCCCTTGAGGCCTAAGAATCTGACAATTTTGGGCCAAATGATCCCTTACATCGGGTGTTGAGAGATGAGCACCCTAGTAGAGTGTACTGCCAACCTGGGAAGAGTATAGTTATGATGAGGTATTGGCCCTCCTTAAGTATGAGTTGTAGTGCCACAGTGTTTTAGTATGTTAAGGCACAGGCAAAATAGGCTGAAAAAAGGGCCACAGAGACAGCAGAACAGTCTTCTAGGGAAAACACTGCATTTATGAAACTGATAGAAGTTTTATGTCCAACACTTCTAACAGAGGCCATCACAACTTGTGATGAATATATGTTTTCGATGAATTCAATATATGGTGAACCAAGTGGCAGTTGTAGTGGTGGTTGAGACGATGGTAAGAAGGAGGTTAAGGCGGAGGATGGGGAGGCCAAAGAGGAGGCCGTGGTAGAGGTGGTGGGCGAGGAGGAGGCTGAGGCGGAGGAGGAGGGCGATGAGGAGGCTGAGGCTGAGTACGAGGGTGGGAGGGGGTCATTGAAGAGAGTGAGGATGATGATGAGGATGAAGATGAGTATGAGGGGGACGCTAATGATGACAGTGATGATAGTTATGGTGATGAGGGACAGATTGATTCGTTATATTTTTTACTAATATTACTGACCTTTGATTTTTATTGATTTGTTGTGCCTGAATATATGTGTGATGAGGTATTTCACATTATCATTTTTATCTCTTAATAATAAACCTTAAATTTATGATTTTATGTGACTAATTCAGCACTTCCCTAGATAGCCCCCCCACTCCCATGGACAGCATGCCCACCCCCTAGACACCCCATACCCCTTGGACAGCCCTGCCACCCTCGTGGACAGCCCTCCCACCCCCTGGAAACCTCTCTCCCTGTTGACAGCCCCCACCCCCCATGGACATCCCTCCCCCTATGGAAAGCCCCCCCACCCTCATGGACAACATTCCTACCCCCGGGGATAGCCCCCCCTGTGGACAGCCCGCCCACCCCCCAGACACATTGTACCCCCCTGGACAGCCACGCACCCCTGGACACCCCGTACCCCCCTAGACGACCCTACCCACCCCCTGGACAGCCCCACCCATCCCCTGGACAGCCCGCCCCACCCTCTTAGATAGCCCCTACCCTTCATGGACACCCCATACCCCTTGGAAACCCCACCCACCCCCTTGGACACCGCGTGCCCCCTAGACAACCCCCACCCCCGTGGACAGCCCATCCACCCCCTTGGACAGCAAGCCCACCCCCTTGGACACCCCGTACTCCCCTGGACAGCACTGTCATCCTCATGAACAGCCCACCAACACCCTTGGACACCCAGTACCCTCAGGATAGCCCTACCACCCTTGTGGATAGCCCACCCACCCATGGACACCCCCATACCCCCTAGATACCCCCCACCTCCCATGGATAGCCCACCCACCCCCGTGGAGAGCCCGCCCACCCCCCATGGACACCCTCCCCCTATGAACAACCCCTCTTCCCACCCCACTGGCGTGGACAGCCTGCCCACCCCCTAGACACCCCTACCTCCATCGAAAACCCCTCCACCCCCATGAATATCCCCCACCTCATACCCCCCGCGGACACCCCATACCCCCCGGAAAGCCCCCCACCCCTGTGGACAGCCTCACCCAACCCCTAGACACCCCCTACCCTTGGAAAGACCCGCTAACCCCATGGAAAGCCCTCCCCCTGGACAACCACTACCCCCCTAGACAGCCTACCCTCCCCTAGGACAGCATGCCCAACCCCTTGGACACCCCATACCCCCCTGGATAGTCCCACCACCCTCATTGACTGCACACCCACCCCATTGGACACCTCGTACCCCTTGGATAGCCCCCCCCCCCCACACACACCACCATACCTGTGGAAAGCCCGCCCAACCACGTGGATAGCCTTCCCACCCCCCGGGACACCACCGACCCCCCTCGACAACCGTGACACCCCTGTAGAGAGCCCGCCCACCCCCCTAGACACCCCCTTCCCCCGTGGATAGCTCCCACCCCCGTGGACTGCCCGCCCACCCCTGGACACCCCTACCCCCTGGACAACCATGCCACCCCATGGATAGCCTACCCAACCCCCTGGACACAGCGTACCCCTGTATAGCCCCACCCACCCCCTGGACACCCCTACACCCTGGACAACCCCCACTCGCATGGACAGCCCTACCCACCCCCTGGACAACCCCACCCACCCCCTGGACAGCCCTGCCCACCCCCTTGCCACCCCCTTGGACTCCCCCATGGATAGCCCCCCCCCCCCCCCCCCCCATCACCCTCGACAGACCCCCCCCCCCCAGACACACTCCCAACCCCCTGGACGCCCCCACCCCTAGACGACCCCACCCCACCTAGACACCACCCCACCACCTAGACACCCCCACCCCTAGGACACACCACCTCCATGGACATCCACCCCACCCCTTGGACACCACCCCACCCCCATTGGAACCCCCCCAACCCCTTGGACCACCACCACCACCTGGAAACCACCCCACCACCCTAGACACCTCCCCTGGACACCCACACCCCTAGAAAGCTCCACCCCACCCCCTGGACACCACCCCATCCCCCCCTGAACACCCCCTGGACACCCCCCCCCACCCCACCATGGACACCCCCCAACCCTCTGGACGACCCCACCCCTCCTAGACACCACCCCGCCACCTAAACAACCCCACCCCCATGGACATCTACCCCCACCCCCTGGACAACACCCCCCCCCGGATAGCCCCCCCCCCCCCAACCCCTTGGACTTCCCCACCCCCTGGACACCATCGCACCGCTGGACCCCCTCCCCCGCCCAACCCCCTCGGACACACCCCACCCCCTAGACACCCCCACCCCTAGAGATCCCCCACCCCCCTAGACACCACCCCACCCCACTGGACACCCCCATGGACAGCCCCCCCCCCACCCATCTTAGACACCACCCCACCACCTAGACCCCTCCCACACCCCATGACACCCCCACCCCCAAGGACAACCACCCCCACCCCCTGGACACCACCCCACCCCCCATGGACACCCCGCCCCCTTGACCCCCCCCCCAGACACAACCCCACCCCCCAGAAACCACCCCACCCACTAGGAATCCCCACCCCCATGGACACCCCCAACCCCTGGATACCCCACCCCCCTGGTCACCCCCTACACCCCTAGGACAACCACCCCAAACCCCTTAACATCCCCCAACCCCTTTAATTCTAAATTGAATTCTTTATGTATTTAATTAACTTATGAATTATGTGTTAATGGTTTATGGGTATACTTGTTGTATGTGTATACATGTTGTATGTGTATACTTATTGAAATTACCTTATGAATGATGTGTTAATTCTGTATGTGTGTACAGGGTAATTAAATACAGAATTGGAGGTATTTATAATTCTTTATGAATTATGTGTTGTCTGAATTCAGTATGAATTCATACAGAATTCTATATCTATTTTCCGGGTACACTTTTTAAAGGTGTATTGTGTTCTTTGTTGTATGTGTATGTATTATGAAGCTATTCTGTTGTGTATGAATTTTGCAGGCCTGCTGGTGGAATTGTTGCAGCTACACAGGGGGAGGCCAGCAAGAAGGCATGCTGCTATAGGTACCAAAAGGATATGCCAACGGTTTACAACCATTAGCATATGTGTAAAACCAGAACTTGTACCAATGTTTTATGTAAACTGTTGGTATAAGTATATGTCAACGGTTTGTAAACCATTGGCATAGATAATTTTACATGATATTTACCAACGGTTTGTTGGAAACCATTGGTAAAGGTCTATACCAACAGTTTTTTAAACCATTGGTATAGAGATAATTCTTTCTATTACCAATGGTTTAAAACTGTTCGTAAACCATTATTCCAATGTTTTATTGAAACCATTGGTATATAATGAATTTTTCTTAAATGTCCTAATGGTTCTCATAGAACTTTTGGGAAATGTCTATCCCTATGGCTTAGGACCCAACGGTTGTCTAGCCTTTACCAACTGTTTAAAACCATTGGTAAAGCTAAAATTTCCAATACTACAGGACCTCCAATGTCAGTATTGACGGCCAGGAATGAAGAAATAATTCACATAATTTGTATCATGATGTCTCACTATTCATAAAGTGAAGACTACACAATGCTGGAAGAATTCTTATGCCGACACTAGACTGAGATCCTTGGAGTCCGAGGATGGGGACCATGTCTTCCTAAGGGTCTCACCCTGACAAGGATGGCAGAGGTTTGGCCAGGCGGAAACCTTTTCTCTGAGGTTCATTGAACCCTTCCAAGTTTTCAATAGAGTTGGTGATGGGCCGTACCACCTAACTCTTTCCCCACAGAAGCCCCGGGTGAATAATGTTTCCATGTGTCACATATAAGGAGATGCGTGCATGATCCATCACACGTTATCATATAGGGAGAGAAGGACTTTTCTGATGGGGCGACATTTACAGAGGTTCTAGTGGAGATTGTGGATCGACAGGAGCGAGTCCTTCGTGGGAAATTGATACCTATGGTGTGTGTTCCCTGGAAAAATGGAAACCTCTAGGAGAGAAAATGGGAGTGGGAGGCTTAGATTCATTCTCAGTACCCCCATTTGTTTCCTTAGACTATGTTGTAGATTTTAGGGGAAAGAATCCCTATGGTGGGGAGAATTTAAAGACCCCAAAATTCTATATATATTTTTTTAAATTATTAGGGATTATTTCGAGATCGAAAAATCTAACGGTGCATGATTCTGAGGCCCGGAGTTCCCGGAATGATTCATCAAAGTTTTGTTCAACTTTAAATAGCGTGTGTGAGTGGTTTTCCGGAAAAAAGTGAGATAAATCTTAATAATTTGTCCAGATCAAGAATTTTTAAGGCACCATTCTGTTCATGATAGTGGGTATACCCTAGGTTTACTTAAGTTTAGTTGGCATAGGCCTCCGGTGAGAAAACCTGAAAATGGAATAACCATAAATAAAATAATAAAATAAAGTTTTTTATTTTTCAAATGGTTATAACTCATGAGTGGTAACCTGGATTAATAATCTAAGACCAATACTAAACTCGTGAGGGTATTCTTTCCTTAGACTGATAATAAGATTGGCTAGCGTAGGCCACCAGTGAATGCACAGGTGGTGTTTTCTATATTTTGAATCATTTCTCTGATTAAAAATCTGAGGGAACTATTGAATCTGCAGAACTAGGATTCGCTTAAGGGGTGCTTCACTTTGACCATAGTAGGTCTGTAGAAAAAGATAGATTTTGGGACTTCTAAAAGAATAATAAAATAACTTGTTATTTTATTTTCGTTCTTTCTTATCTTCTTCTCCAACGAACAAGTGGAGTGTGGGACCAGCAATGTGTCAAGACATTAAATGGATTGACCCTTCAATCTAAGTAACAACAATGTTTGGGAACTAGGAAGCTTCCTAATTAATGATCCCCATCAATTCCCCACACCATTAGACACCCTCCCCCTATCCTATTCATATGAAGTTTGGGGAGAGGTGTCGGCACAGCTTTGCCAAGAAATGAAGTGTTAAAGGAATGCCAAGAAGCCAAACCCTTGGAGGATCGAGCCTATTCCGGTGAGCAGTGATGAGGGACACCGACTACCCGAACTAAAGGATGATGTGCAAGAGGTGTCGTTGGAAGCCTGTGGTGGGAACGAAGATCATTGATCCACCATCAAGTGCGGACATTATCCAACAGGTTTACGAGGTAGGGGTTTCATTTTTTTTAATTCAAGTGAATTCTTTGAACCCTTTATCCTCTCACATGATTATGAGCAAACATGAAGGTTGCAGGCCTAACGAACCCAGCCCAAACCCTCTGCTACCTTTTCTACCCCTTTCGTTCTTCGTGGAAGACCACCGGCATGGCGGTGTCGGCGACCAGCGCCGGCAGGGACCAAGGCGGCGGCTGGCACTAGCAGTCTATGAGGGAGGAGGTGGTGCACCTACACCCCTGGAGAAACCGTCTGTGGATATTCATCCACGGAAGATGGAGGAAGCAGCACACCCACCTTGCCAGAGGGCTCGAGCAGCGGTTTGTCAGCCGTGACGAACTAGAGGAAGGTGGAAGGCACACCGGACAGCGGCGGGTGGCGGTGCGGCACACTGTCACACGCCGCTGGAGATGGTGGTCGGCCGTGATGAAAAGTAGGAACTGCTCTAGCGGCTCCCGTAAACCACCTAGTGGCACCACGTGCCGCCGCTACTGCTGCGGAGCTGAATGGCCATCGGAAAGTTCGGAAGATCGGGGGACTCACCACCCCCTCCCCGCTAGTGTCGGCCAAGGCAGGTCATGCCTCACAAAGTCAGGCTTCTACCCAGTGGGCTATCCACTTGTAGGTCAGGCCACCCCTTCCAGGCCGGGCCGGACCACGGCCCAGAAGGCTAAACACGTAGTGGCCCAACCCCACCGGGCCAGACACAGATTCAATAAAGGGTCCATATCTTGAAATCCAAGCATCCTTTTTATGAACCATATATGGTACATAGACCATTACAGCAAGATAGTCCTTTTGGTATGCTTCAATTGAGTTTTGGATATAGTTGGAGTATGACTGGGTTGGATCAAACCCGAATCCAACTAGTCCCTCGAAACTAAAATGATTATAACTCACAGACCGGGCATCCTATTTACGCATCTTCTATCGCATTGTAACCCTTACGACATTGAGGTTTCTTGGGTTACTCCTTTTTAGAGATTAGTGGTGGTCGAGGTATGACAAATATCTCAAGGGGAAAATTCTAAGGAACTTGAGCATACTGGGTGCGAGGAATTCTGTGGCTGGTTGTAATGTGAAGAAAGAATATCGATCCTGTGTGGGTCAACAACTATCAGATCGTATGTGGATCAGCGCTCAGCGATCCTGTGTGGTTCAATGCATACTGATCATGTGTGGGTCAGATCTTGTGTGGGTCAGCACTCAGAAATCCTGTGTGGGTCAGCACATACCAATCCTATCTGGGTCAGATCCTGTGTGGGCCAGTGGGGGTTAGTTACCTATCGATGCAATGTGGGTCAGCAGGGGTTAGTTATCTATCGATCATTTTTGGTTCAGTGGGGTTAAGTTACCTATTGATCTTGTGTGGGTCAGCAGGAATGCCTCTTAAAAGAATAATATGATCAATCCTTATGACTAATCATTTGTATTTCTATTGTTAACTTATACTTGTATTGAGCTGAGACTTCTACCTTCATGGTGTTACATGTGTTGTACTTATATCTTCGTGGTGTTACCTGTGTTGTACTTCCATCTTCGTGCTGTTACATGTGTGGTAGTTCTACCTTCGTGGTGATACCTATGTGGTAAAACTATCATTATGGTGTTACATGTGTGATACTTCTAACATTGTGGTGTTACCTATGTGGTACTTCTATCTCCATTGTGTTGCTTGTGTGGTACTTTTACTTTCTTGGTGTTACCTTTTTTGTGTTACCTATGTGGCACTGCTAGCTTCGTGGTGTTACTTGTGTGAAACTCCTACCTCTGTGGTGTTACCAGTGTGGTACTTCTAGCTTTGTGGTGTTACCTGTGTGGTACATCTAGCTTTGTGGTGTTACCAGTGTGGTACATCTAGCTTCTTGGTGTTACCTATGTGGTACTTCTACCTTCACGGTGTTTCTGTAACGACCCAAAATTTCATTAATGGAAAATCTCTCTTGATCCAGTTAAATGTTTCTTTATGAAATTTTTTTTTATAAGATATCAACCTTTTTAGTTTTACTTTAAGATTTGTGACTGTTACTTTTATAGCCGTTGAACAGTGATCATCTGGGTAGTTTAAATATAAGGCTTTAAGGAACCAATTTTCTACTCAGACAAAGGAAGTGATGGCCTCATCCAGTAGAATTGCCCCTTACGAAGCCCATTTGTCGGAGCTCGGAAAAGAGGTGGCGTCTTTGGGCTTTTCCCTTGACCAAGCCCAAGCTGAGATTCATCAAGTCAAGCTCGAACGTGATCGTCTACAGGAAAAATGGAAGTTGATAGAGATTACCACTCGAGCGATGTTATCCGAGCAACCCCAAGAGTCTGTCACCATCGCACACCTTACCCTTAGGTCTTATGAGGCTATTTTAAGGGGTTATGTAACAAATAAGTAGCACCATGTTCATGTACATTATTTTTTTTGTATATAATAATGAATATAATTTCTAGTCATTTTTGATACATTGTAATTAGTTTTTAAAGTACAAATGGTGTTTTTAGTTATTATTTAATTAAGAATTATATTTTATTAAATTAAAGGATTTTTGAATTTAATAATATTTTAATAAAATATTATTATTAATATTAAATTAATTTTTATTAAATAAAAATGATCTTATAATTTTATGAATGCAATTAAAATTTTTATTAAGGTTTGAAAGCCATTTCTGTCAAAACCCGTGAATTTTTTATAAATGTCGGTTTTTATTTTAAAAGTGAAAATTCACATATTTAGAAAATTATTTAGATAAAATAAATATTATTTTTGGAATCAGGACGTCGAAATTATCCAACGGTGAATTTTTCATAATTTTCTGAGACAGTCAAATTTTTGGGTAAAAATTAAATACCATTTAAATATATAATGTGTTTTATGACATCATAATGACCCAATGGTGATGTAATAAAATACCATAATCCATATGTTCGGCCAATATATGTTTTATCATTAAAATAATGAGGTTTTGGGTTTGTTTGACTCACTTTTCAAAGCATTAATGGAGCCCTCAAGACTTATTCAACACTTTGCCTTTTTAAATTAATTTCCATGGGAGTGTGACTCACCTCCACATAAGCAACCCTAATTTTTTAATAAGTTAGGACATTGGACATGTAAAATATTGTTTTCCTCTTTCCTTTTCCAGAAACCATGGGATGGTTTGTGGTTTGGATTATTTTAATATAAGGGGTCCCAAACCTAAATAATAAAGAATTCTCTCACCTTTCCTATATAAACCCACCCAAGCTCCCACTTCCTCCTCACTCAAAGCCCTTGAAGTTCATCCAACCTCTGCCCTACTCTCTCTAGAATCCTCTGAAGGTGCCCCAAGCTCCCAAGAAGCCTCTCACAAGCCTCTCTCTAGCCTTTGGAAGCACACTTCCAAGTAAGGGGTTTTCTTCCTTTCTCATTTTTGTCAATTTTCTTTAAGTTGTATTGCCTTTTTTTATTTCAATTATGAATGTTGGGGTATGGTTTCTCACCTCCCCCATACTTCCCTCTTATTGTTTGAATGATGGGAGAACCCTTTCTCTCTCATTAAATGCCTCCCATGTACGCCCGTTACTATGCCGAAATTCCGAAAGGAACTTCTCTCTCTTCTTTTACATTCAAGCAATACTTTTGTATCATGAATCTAAATTCCATTTCTATTGTTGGGACATGTATATATATGATCTCCTTACTGTCCATTACATTTAAATATGATGAGGAACCCCTTTCTCTCTCATCAACCTTTTTTATGAATTCTTATGTCACGCTGTTACGCTGCCGAAATCGCAACGATTTTCTAAGACAATGTCTTTGTGTAGTGAATACCATGCCCATTTCTCCATCAAGGGTATTCACCTTTATGCACATTTACATATTGATTATAAATTTTCATGTATGAATTCCACATTCTTTTATCGTGGAAGAAATGATTATGTTTTATAAATCCATTTTTATGATCCATGTGGCACACTTATGCATGAAATGAAATGTTTAAGAAGGGTGCGCCCTTTATAGCGCTCCAATGCATTGGGTAAAGTATAGTATCATGATACGTCATGTGAAATGAGTGTTGACTCATGCTAATTAAAGTGCAATGAGGTTTTACTCGTGCTTCAAGTGCAATGAGGGTTTACTCATGCTCCATGTGCAATGATCCTTGGCTCATGCTAATTCAGTGTTAAGTGTTGTTGCCACATTTCCATGTTATGATTATCATGTTTTATCATGCCTTTATGTTCATGTTTCTCTTATGCTCTATTGATATGCCTATTGCCTAACATGTATTGTACTCCTCATGTTATTCGTTGTGTACTCCCTTACTGGGCTTTATAGCTCACCCTTTTCTTATGCATGTCCTCAGGTTATCCCATGCAATGCTAAGTACGAAGGAATGTAGTGGTCATGTAAGGAAGTTTTCAATAAATATGTTGTATTTCAAGTTTAAAGTTTTCATGTAATGATCCTAATCCCCAAAGACACTAAACCTCTCGATCTTCTTTGTTGTATCAAGTGAAGTTTTATGTAATAAAGCATGCTTAAGTTGTAATAAAAAGCAGGTTTGTCATAGTTGGTATCAGAGGATATGTTTTGTTATTTTTGGGATTAGGAAACCCTAGTAAAGCCTTAGATACAAGACTAAGAATAATAAAATCATCCCTATGTTTTGGTAAATACTAAGTAAGTGGTTTATCAAACAAATAAATCCCTGTCTGGATACGAGCAAGTAGAGGCGGCTCTGGAACAGATGTATCCTAGGGGTAAAACCCGAAAACACCACTTTGAGCTAGACTCGAACGGGAACTGGTGCATGACAACGGGCCTTGCTGCACTCTTGGTTACGACACTCCCGGGGGATATGTTTTGATGAATTCACAATCTTAGTATGAACCCTTATTAAGGGAAAAATTCCCCTAAGAATATATTTTAGAAGGAAGATCATGAAAATCCTGGATTGAATCCTATAGACTCATGAGTTAAAGAGATTAAAGTTTATTTATAAGTCATTAACTTTTTTCTTTGGATTACCCTTTATGTGTTACCCCGACCTTTCTTTTATTCCAGCCAATGGCCGGTAATAGGAGAACTCGTGCTAACAACCGTTGTGAAGATCAGTGTGATGATTGTACTTATGAGATGCCCAATCCAATGGGAGCGGGAATCGCGAACTTTGTCACGCTTCTCTCTCAGCTAACTCAAGTTTTGAATAGAAACACTGGTCAAGAGGAACGTTCAACCCCCCTAATAAAGAACAAGTCTCTATTGAAAGCTTCATGAGACAAAGGCCTCCTACTTTTAGTGGATCATCCGATCCCACGATTGCTGAACAATGGATCAACTCCATTGAAAAGATATTCTCCATCCTCCAATGCTCTGAAAAAGAGAAGGTTCTCTAGGCGGCTTATCGTATGGAGGGTGAAGCTGATCAATGGTGGACATTGATCAAAAATACGAAGCTTGAGGAGGAGATCGAGGATTTGGAATGTAAGGTATTCCGGAAGATGTTTTTCGATAAATATTTTCCACGCACCCTCCGTCTTAAGATGGAAAGGGACTTCCTTTCCCTCAAGCAGAAAGATGAGGAATCTGTGGGAGCGTACGAGACAAACTTCACAAGGCTTGCACGATACGCTTCCGGCTTTGTCGTTACCCCTGAATGCAAGGTTGACTGCTTCTTTGGTGGGCTGAAGCCTAGCTTGCGGAAAGCATTAGTGATCCGTGACTTCGACAGCTATGAGGAAATTGTCCGATGTGCCCTCAAGGTTGAAATGGAGATCGGAGAATCACAGGGGTATCATGGGGACAAGAAGCGGAAGGTGGACTTCAATGCTGGTGGTCCGATGGATAAATCCAATGACGCTAAGAAATTACAGCACCCCACTTGCCAAAAGTGTGGAAAGAAGCACCCTGGAAATTGCCTTAGGGGGACAAGAAAATGCTTCAAGTGTGGAAGAGAAGGGCACCTAGCTGTTAACTGTTAGCAAGAAGGACCCGCGGCTGCGACAGAGGAGAGGAATGCTCCGTTCGAACCTCAACGCGTTGTTCAATGCTTCAAATGCAAAGAACCGGGTCATTTTGCGAATCAGTGCCCTAATCCAAGGGTTATCGGAGGCAATCAACAACCTCCAAGACAGCAAGGAAGAGCTTTTTCCATCACTTCTGCCGAAGTGAACCCCGAAAACGAAGTGGTGAAAGGTACGCTAGTTATTCATTCAATAATAGCGAATGTACTTTTTGATTCAGGTTCTACGCATTCTTTTATATCTCAAAATTTTAGTAGAATAATCCTTGCACCACCATAAATCATGGAAGTAAAGATGTCGGTGAGTACGGAAAATGGGGCAATCATTGCATCCCTTGAGTATAAGTCCTCCCCTGTTATAATCTGTGGATTGAATTTCCTAGCGAACATCGTCACACTCCCTTTGGTGGAATTTGATGCAATTCTTGGCATGGATTGTCTTTCCTTATATAGAGCCAACATAAATTGTCGGGAGAGGGAAATCACACTCCATATGGAGAATCGACCACCGATTCTTTACAAGTGTCAGGAGGAAGATGAATCTCCTTTAGCTCCATCATCTCAAGCATGGATATTACTGACTTATGAGCACGCATATCTGGCTCAGATGATTAAGTCCAAGGAAGAAACCACCCTTGAAGAAATGCCTATTGTGAGGGAATTCGCTGAAGTATTTCCCGAGGAACTTCCTGATCTTCCTCCAAGAAGAGATGTTGAGTTCTCAATTGAACTTATACCTGGGGTGCTACCAATATCCAAGACTCCATATAGAATGGCTGTGGTTGAGCTTGAAGAAATGAAGAAACAACTACAGGAGAATCTGGATAAAGGGTTTATACGCCCAAGTGCATCACCATGGGGTGCACCAGTCCTCTTCGTCAAGAAGAAGGATGGGTCAATGCGGCTTCGCATCGATTATCGTGAACTTAACAAAATCACGATAAAGAACAAGTATCCTCTCCCAAGATTCGATGACTTGTTTGATCAGCTGCGTGGAGCACAATACTTCTCCAAGGTCGACTTGCGGTCGGGATATTATCAAGTAAGGGTGAAGAAGGAAGATATCCCCAAGACTGCTTTTTGTACAAGGTACGGGCACTATGAATTCATAGTAATGCCTTTCGGACTCACCAATGATCCAGCAATATTCATGGACTTGATGAATAGAGTCTTTAGAGATTACCTAGACAAATTTGTGGTAGTCTTTATAGACGATATTCTAATATAATCCAAAACCAAGGAGGACCATGAGGAGCATTTAAAAACTGTACTAGAGACTTTGCGCAAGGAGAAGCTCTATGCAAAGTACAACAAGTGTGAGTTTTGGTTGAAGGAAGTCTCATTCTTGGGTCATATTATCAAAATCAATGGGATATCTGTGGACCCCTCCAAAACAGATGCAATTGAGGGATGACCGAGGCCAACATCGGTAACTGATATCCGTAGCTTCTTGGGGTTAGCTGGATATTATCGATGATTTGTGAGAAATTTCTCACGATTGTCCAACCCTCTTACCAAGCTAACTCGAAAGGGAGTAAAGTTTGCTTGGAGTGATGAATGCGAAGAAAGCTTCAAGGAGTTGAAAAGGAGTCTTATCACTGCACCCGTGCTCACTTTACCCACAAGTGGGGAGCTTTTTGTGGTATTCAGTGATGCTTCGAAGAAGGGCTTAGGATGTGTGCTGATGCAGAATGATAAAGTGATATCCTATGCCTCAAGGCAGTTGAAAATACATGAGCGAAACTATCCAACACATGATATGGAGTTGGAGGTAGTGATCTTTGCCTTGAAAATCTAGCGGCATTATCTCTATGGAGAGAAATGTGAGATATATACTGACCACAAGAGTCTTAAATATATATTCACACAGAAAGATCTTAATATGCGCCAGAGAAGATGGATAGATCTCATCAAGGATTATGACTGTTCAATACATTACCACCCTGGGAAGGCGAACAAGGTGGCAGATGCCCTAAGTAGAAAGGATCCAGCAATTCTCTCAATGATGAGAATTGAGAAGGATCCAATCTTCTTAGACTTGATGAAGATGGACGTGGGAATCATAAAGAAGGGAACATCATCTATCCTTTCACAAATGATTGCTCAACCATCTCTTTTGGAAAGGTTAATGGATGCTCAAAAGGATGATGCAGGAATCCAAGAAAAAGTGGAAGCTATCAAAAAGGGAAAATCCTCAGAGTTTAATGTTAATGAAGAAGGAATTGTGCGGTTTGGGAAAAGACTATGTGTTCCATCAAGTTCGGAGCTGAAGAAGGAACTTTTGGATGATGCACATAGTTCAAATTTCTCTATTCACCCAGGGAGAACAAAGATGTATCAAGATCTCTGAGAAAACTTTTGGTGGGATAATATGAAGAAGGAGATCGCTGAATATACATCAAAGTGCCTGGTGTGTCAGCAAGTGAAGGCAGAGAGGCAGAAGTCTAAGGGGATGATGCAACCATTGCCCATACCAGAATGGAAATGGGAAAACATCACCATGGACTTCGTCACTGGACTTCCAAGTACATCCAAAGGCAATAATGCAATCTGGGTTGTTGTGGATCGTCTTACAAAGACTGCACACTTCATTGCTATTCGAGAGGATTTCTCTTTAGATCAACTGGCACAGATATATATCAGGGAAGTGGTATGGTTGCATGGAGTTCCACTATCTATTGTGTCTGACCGAGATTCAAGATTTACCTCTATGTTTTGGAAGAGTCTTCAACATGCTCTGAATACTGAACTGAACTTCAGTACGGCCTATCATCCTCAAACTGATGGCCAATCTAAGCGGACTATCCAAACACTTGAGGATATGTTGAGAGCGTGCTCAATGGACTTTAAAGGAGGATGGGATCAACATCTTCCTCTAGTTGAGTTCTCTTATAATAATAGTTTCCACTCGAGCATCCAAATGGCACCATATGAAGCCCTGTATGGGAAAAGGTGTAGAACACCGGCATGTTGGGATGAGGTTGGTGAACGTAAGCTGCTTGGACCAGAAATGGTCGAAGAAATGGTGGAGAAGGTGAAAACCATTCAGCAGCATATCAAGGCAGCCCAGAGTCGATAAGAGAGTTATGCAGATAATCGTCGACGAGACCTTGAGTTTAAAGTCGGAGACATGGTGTTTTTACGCATATCTCCATGGAATAAGGTCATGAGGTTTGGAAATAAAGGGAAGTTAAGTCCAAGGTACATCGGCCCCTTCGAGATTCTTGATCGTGTTGGGGCTGTGGCCTATCGACTAGCACTTCCACCTACTATGGAAAAGGTGCATGATGTCTTCCATGTATCCCTCTTAAGGAAGTACATACCAGACCCTTCACATGTACTCTCTTCCGAGGTGGTACAATTAGAATATGATCTTTCTTATGAGGATCAACCAGTGAAGATCTTAGATCATAGAGAAAAAGTTCTACGAAATAAGTCAATGCCCCTCGTCAAGGTGTTGTGGAGAAACCACAAGTTTGAAGAAGCAACTTGGGAGTCGGAGGATATGATGAAGCTAAGTTACCCACATTTGTTTTAGTGTGGGAAAAGGAAAATTTCGAGGGCAAATTTTCTTAAGGGGGGAATGTTGTAACGACCCAAAATTTCATTAATGGAAAATCCCTCTTGATCCAGTTAAATGTTTCTTTATGAAAAATTATTTTATAAGATATCAACCTTTTTAGTTTTACTTTAAGATTTGTGACCGTTACTTTTATAGCCGTTGAACAGTGATCATCTAGGTAGTTTAAATATAAGGCTTTTACGAACCAATTTTCTACTCAGACAAAGGAAGCGATGTCTCATCCAGTAGAATTTCCCCTTACGAAGCCCATTTGTCGGAGCTCGGAAAAGAGGTGGCGTCTTTGGGCTTTTCCCTTGACCAAGCCCAAGCTGAGCTTCATCAATTCAAGCTCGAACGTGATCGTCTACGGGAAAAATGGAAGTTGATAGAGATTACCACTCGAGCGATGTTATCCGAGCAACCCCAAGAGTCTGTCACCATCGCACACCTTACCCTTAGGTCTTATGCGGCTATTTTATGGGGTTATGTAACAAATAAGTAGCACCATGTTCATGTACATTATTTTTTTTGTATATAATAATGAATATAATTTCTAGTCATTTTTGATACATTGTAATTAGTTTTTAAAGTACAAATGGTGTTTTTAGTTATTATTTAATTAAGAATTATATTTTATTAAATTAAAGGATTTTTGAATTAAATAATATTTTAATAAAATATTATTATTAATATTAAATTAGTTTTTATTAAATATAAATGATCTTATAATTTTATGAATGCAATTAAAATTTTTATTAAGGTTTGAAAGCCATTTCTGTCAAAACCCGTGAATTTTTTATAAATGTCGGTTTTTATTTTAAAAGTAAAAATTCGCATATTTAGAAAATTATTTAGATAAAATAAATATTATTTTTGGAATCAAGACGTAGAAATTATCCAACGGTGAATTTTTCATAATTTTCTGAGACAGTCAAATGTTTGGGTAAAAATTAAATACCATTTAAATATATAATGTGTTTTATGACATCATAATGACCCAATGGTGATGTAATAAAATACCATAATCCTTATTTTCGGCCAATATATGTTTTATCATTAAAATAATGAGGTTTTGGGTTTGTTTGACTCACTTTTAAAAGCATTAATGGATCCCTCAAGACTTATTCAACACTTTGCCTTTTCAAATTAATTTCCATGGGAGTGTGACTCACCTCCAAATAAGCAACCCTAATTTTTTAATAAGTTCGGACCTTGGAATTGTAAAATATTGTTTTCCTCTTTCCTTTTCCAGAAACCATGGGCAAATACCATGGGATGGTTTGTGGTTTGGATTATTTTAATATAAGGGGTCCCAAACCTAAATAATAAAGAATTCTCTCACCTTTCCTATATAAACCCACCCAAGCTCCCACTTCCTCCTCACTCAAAGCCCATTAAGTTCATCCAACCTCTTCCCTACTCTCTCTAGAATCCTCTCAAGGTGCCCCAAGCTCCCAAGAAGCCTCTCACAAGCCTCTCTCTAGCCTTTGGAAGCACACTTCCAAGTAAGGGGTTTTCTTCCTTTCTCATTTTTATCAATTTTCTTTAAGTTGTATTGCCTTTTTTTAATTCAATTATGAATTTTGGGGTATGGTTTCGCACCTCCCCCATACCACTCTATTATTGTTTGAATGATGGGAGAACCCTTTCTCTCTCATTAAATGCCTCCCATGTACACCCGTTACTATGTCGAAATTCCGAAAGGAACTTCTCTCTCTTCTTTTACATTCAAGCAATACTTTTGTATCATGAATATAAATTCCATTTCTATAGTTGGGACATGTATATATATGATCTCCTTACTGTCCATTACATGTAAATATGATGAGGAACCCCTTTCTCTCTCATCAACCTTTTTTATGAATTCTTATGTCACGCCGTTACGCTGCCGAAATCGCACCGATTTTCTAAGCCAATGTCTTTGTGTAGTGAATACCATGCCCATTTCTCCATCAAGGGCATTCACCTTTATGCACATTTACATATTGATTATAAATTTTAATATATGAATTCCACATTCCTTTATCGTGGAAGAAATGATTATGTTTTATAAATCCATTTTTATGATCCATGTGGCACACTTATGC
The DNA here is from genome assembly GCA_963277665.1 of Viscum album. Lineage (NCBI taxonomy): Eukaryota > Viridiplantae > Streptophyta > Magnoliopsida > Santalales > Viscaceae > Viscum > Viscum album. The sequence goes on along the minus strand of OY728133.1, from coordinate 181,495,621 downwards.
ATGAAATGAAATGTTTAAGAAGGGTGCGCCCTTTATAGTTCTCCAATGCATTGGGTAAAGTTTAGTATCATGATACGTCATGTGAAATGAGTTTTGAATCATGCTAATTCAAGTGCAACGAGGGTTTACTCGTGCTTCAAGTGCAATGAGGGTTTACTCATGCTCCATGTGCAATGAGCCTTGGCTCATGCTAATTCAGTGTTAAGTGTTGTTGCCACATTTCCATGTTATGATTATCATGCTTTATCATGCCTTTATGTTCATGTTTCTCTTATGCTCTATTGATATGCCTATTTCCTAACATATATTGTACTCCTCATGTTATTCATTGTGTACTCCCTTACTGGGCTTTATAGCTCACCCTTTTCTTATGCATGTCCTCAGGTTATCCCATGCAATGCTAAGTACGAAGGAATGTAGTGGTCATGTAATGGAAGTTTTCAATAAAGATGTTGTATTTCAAGTTTAAAGTTTTTATTTAATGATCCTAATCCCCAAAGACACTAAACCTCTCGATATTCTTTGTTGTATCAAGTGAAGTTTTATGTAATAAAGCATGCTTAAGTTGTAATAAAAATCAGGGTTGTCATAGTTTCCTATGTGGTACTTCTATATTAGTGGTGTTACATGTGTGGTACTTCTACCTTCGTGGTGTTGTCTTCGTGGTGTTACATGTGTGGTACTTCTTCCTTTGTGGTGTAACTTATTTGGTACTTTTATCTTTGTAGTGTTACCTTGGTGATACTTATTCCTTTCTGTCGTTACATTTGTGGTATTCTTACCTCATGTATGAGATGAGTATATCATGATAACCTAGGTATATCTATAGGCATATACCTAAGTAGAGTTGATGACTTGCATTGTGTTTTTTACTTTTTGGAACTCTAGGAGACCTACGGGGGGTCTTAGAGTACCTACTGAGTATCGTTATACTCACCCATGCACAGGCTTCACCCGCACCTTGTTGTTCCTTGTGAAGAAGATGAGTAGTTGGGCTGAGACTTGAGGGAGTAAGGACCAAGTGGTACACAAAGGAGATGAGCTGACGTGGAGTGCTATGGAGACAATATATACCTAACCATCAGTTAGGATCCTCGCTCGACGATCCAGGAGCTAATTTGTACTTTTCAGTTGTATTTGTACGTTTCAGTTGTACTTGTACTTTACATTTGGGCTTGTATTTCTATCCGCTTTACATTCAGCACTCTTTTACTACATCAGTTTACTTCGTGGTTTCTTTTTGTTGTGTTATAGTCCATGTGGTGTCTTCTTGTTGTGTTCTTTGACTACGTGTTTATACACGTTAAAAAGGAAATGCCTTCCCGTTATAGGTATATGCCTTTATAGTGATAGTTGTTAGCCCCAGGCCTATGAACGGTGGGCTTGGGGTAGTCATGGCATGGGCCTTGAGGGATGAGTCGTGACATAATGATTGATTTATGATCTTATGGAACACATATGTATGATTTTCATTATGTTATAGGTGGGTATTATATCCCCCTACATTGAATTGGTTAAATATTGATATCTCATGAGATGAACAAAACTAGAATGGGGAGTGAACCTAGTACAGTAAGGGACCATACCCACTATGATAGTATTGGGTGTAACCATCGACTACTATGATTATTTGGGGAGTGAACTCTTTCCACTATAAGAGTCTTAGAAAAGTTTATTAACTATTATGGAATTGATTTTATATGATTTTGTTTATAAATCAATTCAATGTATTATGTCAATGTTATGCTCTCATGGTTCATGTTATTTTCTTTATTTATGATTAATGACTTATAAACATCCATTATTTATTCCATTACCCAATATTATAATATATATTATGTAGCTAATGGTTTAAATTTTTTAAGATTATGTTCTCATACCCTTTTTTTATGTCATACATATATGATCATTGATATATCCATTGGTTACCCTTACTGACCGTCAAAACTAACCCCTTCTCATGATTCCTTTCCCCATGTTATGAAGAAAGAAATTCATGTATGATATTTATCAGAAGGGTTATAGTTATGATAAAATATGTGTGTGATGATGTAGATATTGTATGAACAAGTTTTTTATGTTCCTGTTTTTCCAAACTGGAGCTATATGATTATAGTGTGGGTTGTTATGTTATATAATGAATATCCATCTATTTAGATGTAATATCTATGCATTAAAAGTGTGGATCACTATAAAAAAGGTGTTGATACAATGATGCAGATAAATAGTCACATTTATGGAGAACCTATTATATATACATGTGGATACATCAATAGTCACCCTCTAATATATACATATGTTCACATCAATGCAAGATTTTGATCGAATCACTAACATAGTGGTAACCTGACATTAATTAAATATTTTTAATGATCCATGAATATATGTTATATCAATAATAGTGACCTATAGTATGTAATAATACCCCTCTAAAGGTTTTTATGTTCAAAACCTCCCATCCCGTCAACCAACATGCTTTCATGGTGTTGCTAGAAAAGTTCTAATGACCACCTACCTTTGGAAAGTAGGTCCACAATGAATCAAAATGTCATGTAAGATGCGCGTTGTGGTTTCCATCATAAAAAAATATATGAAAACCAATATCATTATGAACATTAGACATGAAATATTCATGATAGGAAAAATTAAGAAAACAAAAGAGGGTAATCAAGATTAGATGATAGAGAGAAAACTATACCAAACACTACAATTGTGGTCCTCCCTTGATGGATTGTGGTAATGGGATGATATGAGGATTACCCCCACCCATAACCAATATGAGATTCACAATACTGTGGAATATGGGGTATTCCCCCCTTTTTACTATCTATTAAATAATAATAATAATAATAATAAAGGAAATATATTATAATTATAACCAACTATTTATTTTTAGAAACATCTAAACACACCCATGTGAGTATACTTTATCCAAAATGATAAAAATAAAATCATAATACCATACGCACATGAAAAATACCAAATTAAAAAAGTTTAAATTAATATTATTAGTAGTAATAATAATAATAATATAAAATATACAACAATTTTCAAAAATAAATATATTTTTATAATAAAAACTAGTCCATATATCATAAGAAAAATTCAAACAATATATTAATAAAATATAAATAAAATAAAATACTTATGACAATAAATAAATTATTTATGATGATTTTCAAGAATCCAGGACTAGAATAAAATATTTTGGGTCAACTCGTATGGATACGCGGTTACTGAGCATGGTTTTCTAAACTATGAAATGGTCATCAAATACCAACTGTCTCACCTATCTAAAAATAAAGGTTGGATTTCTTTATTTACCTTATTCATGATTAATTTATTTACCAACCAAATTTATAAAAAATTTAGACTTTACATTTTTCATATTACCAAATTTTTTATTATTATAACATTTATTTAAAAGTAAAAAAAGTGGGGGTGTCACAATTATCCCAAACCAATAGTATAAATCATATATATTTCCCCAATACTCTATTTGATATCTCATAGATCACAAATGGGCACTCAAATCAATAGTTGTTACAATTAAAATTTAAATACTTATTGATAACTGATTTTATGAAATTTTAAATTTCAAAGAACTATAAATAATTTTTAGATGAGGTTCAATTTTCAAAATGTGGATAAAACATGATTTTATAACCCTTAATAATTTTCATGGTTATTGTATATTGTTATAAAAAAATTCACTAACAATGAAGCCTAATCTTGAAAATTACTTGACATATATGGCCATCTTGAACAGTTTGTTAACTCATGGAAAAGTCATGAATTTTCCTTTGTATTATGATATATGGATTAATAAAACCATGTGAATTTTCTATGAAAAACTTCCATGATATAAAAAAATTATTTATGCCTCAATTTTATATTTTAGGACTAAAAATTTCCCAATATATCTTAATGATTTTAATCCACCTATTCGAGTTGTTTTTTAGCTTCTAAAAACAATTTTCAGTGTGTTCAACCTATTCTACCAATTATTTTTTAGAAAATATAATCATTTTGAAAAATAAATTAATGTTTTTTGACAACTCAATATACCAAAAATCACAATTCACATTTAAAACCAAATAAACAAATTTCCAACCTTTCTATTTAGTTATATTTCACTTGGTTAAAAAAATATTTTTCAAATTTGAATCCATGTGAACCTCAAACTAACTTTTAATTTTTCATATCATTAAATAAAGTCAAATAACTATTTTCAAAATAATAACCAACATTTCCCAACTATAAAAAAATTATATATAATTATTGAATCAATATAAAAATTTAAACATCTAATACAAATCAAAACCACCAATGAACTATTTACCAAAAAGTATTACAAAAAAATAAAAAATTCAAACATTAATATTTAAATGTCGTAACCCACAAAAAATTTTAAAAATAATCATACACACTAAAGAATCCTTAGACATCAAGTGTGTAAAATATTATTAAATCTTTATTACTATAGTAGTCTCTTAAAAACCAAGGAATTATTCATTAATTGTTTGGATTCCAAATAATTTCCATTTCAAAAAAATATCAATAAAAATAAAATATAAATTTTATTAGACCTTGAAAACCTTATATTCAAATAAAACCCAACCAAACACAACCAAAACATACAAAATGTATAATTATTTCTTATGAAACACTGCATTACATATTAAGAATCATGTAATTGATAAATTTTGAAAAAACGGTTACATCTAGAACTATAAATTTTCAAGAAATACTGTATATGAATTATATGAAACATTATATGGTATCATGATAACAATTAATTATATCACTATAAAATAATTATCATAATATAGTATTAAATAATTCAATGAAAACTGACTCAAAAAATTTCTAATAAAAAGAAAAACCTGAAATATAAATATATATATGAAATAAAACTACACCCACATCTCTAATTTCTTATCAATATAGAAAAAACATCACATAAAATAATACATGTACGATTTTCTATACTCATAATGGAATAAAATAGTACATATTATCTCATTTCAAAATAAGCAATAAATTTTAGAAAAATCAAATCATAATAGAAATATGAAAATCCATAGTTTTTTAAATAATAAGTTGATTCATAATATAACAAAATATAAATACCAATAAATGAGGGTAAATCAAAAATATTTTTGTATCCATCACATTACCTAATAAAATCAATGCTTTAAAATTTCTCCCTTTTGATATTCTTTTTTATAAAAAAGACAACCACTTTTATCCCATCAAAGAAACTTTTAATGAAAAATAATAATATAAATAAACTCATGAAATATAACTAATAATATAACACACTAATCCATAAAATGAACTATAAACACCTTTATGATTAGGACTCTTAGAAATAATCCACTTATCATGAGGTATGAACTTTGTATTGTGAATGTTGAATTGACATATGTTTTGTTCCAATTTATGACATGTAAACACAACAAAATTCATGATTATTCAAAAAATTACTCATCACAACTAAAAAATCTCCTATAAAGACATAAATTATAAGATAACCTCAAAATAAAATTCATATATAGATAATTTTATGAGATAAATTTAATAATAAACTCCTTAGGTTATCAAATACATTCATCAAGTATTTTAAAACCTTTTACTTAAAATTAAATTCTAAAACCAATGGTTTTATTATAACCCTCTATAATAAATCAAAAATTATATTTATTATAAAATATAATTTTAAAATATCCCTTTATATATTTTATCTATTTCTAATATATCTAAAATTCCAATTATTATTAAAAATGAAAATTTATATTGGATTACTTGAAAATGAATTTTTATGTAACAACTAAAATTCTAGAATTTTAAAATAACTATAAATAATATTATTTATCAAAATATATATGAATAAAATAACAATAAAAACATCTAATTATATATATAACCAATAACACTAAATAATATATTATAATAACACCATGGAATATACTAACCAACTATATTTCCACCCATAACCATTTGGTAAATCACAAAATTATCATAAGAGTAATTACATGAATTATAAACAATGTATAATATAAGAAATTAAAAATAACATAATTAATCATGAAAAATATTTCTCAAGATAACATACCACAATAAAATAGAAAAAACATAAGAATCGACAACATAAAGTAGAGTTGTTAGATGATACTCATTCCTACAATTATAATAGAAACTTGAGTTTATATAATGAAAGGGTTGATCAATTTCATCCTTGGATTACTTCTCATGTTCTATAAATCCTACCTCAACCTACCACATAACTAATCACTCAAGCTCAAATAAGATTTTCTAATATAATGTCAAAGATACCTAGACCCTACACTTGAGCCGACATGCCACATACCTATTTCGTATTCTGGTCACCCTTGGCTAGAAAAAATTCCCAAGAGTATCACATATATACTTTGGGAACTATTTATCCTTTATATATTATATATAATAAATGAAACCTGTATAAACCTAATAAGTAAAGAAACATACTCTCATATAAAAAAAGTCATAACATTCACATCAAGAACCAAAAAATTATACAGGAGGAATACAAAGTATATATAAAAATGAAGTAAATACCCAACTATATTAATATAGCATGTGATCCTCCATATATAATTTCCTCTATTATGATATATCTGAGCCAATAGTCCACACCTAAGTCTGACACCAATAATAATTCCTTTAAAATTCATCAAAATAATAAAATCTATATAAACACCAAATTCTATATGTAGTTTTTGAGAGAAATAATTATAAGATACCACAATGAATCATTGTATCCCTTTTTATAAGAAAAAATTACTTATCTAGTTTGAAATAAACTTTTGGGAAGTACTTGGATTAGATTTTTTAGATGAAAAACCAAACTAACTTCTTTTTCATTTTATTAATCCATTCCATTTTGGAAGTAACCATGAACATTTTACATGTAAATAAAAATCCAAATAAATAAAAAATATATATACCATAATGTGAAAAAAGTTTTAAATTAAGGAATATAATAATTTAAATTTTAATATAAAGTGAAAGAATAACATGTTGTAAATTATATAAATGGTGCATGTTACACAATGACTAAAGTATAACATGGTAATAAAATTATACATCATGTCACAAACTAAAAGTAATACCCAAGGTATGTATACCTCAATACTACTTATAGAAACCAAGGATATAATTTATGGATCACTATCGAACTAACATAATCTTGGAAGACTCATACCCCAACATACCATCTTATTCTTATCGGCTGGAAACCCCTAAGAAAGGTTATGAACTATACATGGGTTTGTTTTCTAGTGAACAATCTATTCTGGTTAAGAATTCATCATATATTCCCCACATTGAACCTAAGGATTCTAGGAAAATTATCAATCAAAAACCATGACCAATATTACAGTCCCTTAACATGTGAACATCATGAAAATATAAATAAATTATAAAAAAATATTAATTGTAATAGAAAATAAAAGTTGCATAATAAAAAAAACTTTTATAAATCATAAAACTATATAATATTTATGGATTTTTGTGTTAAAAATCTAAAAACATATCAAATATCAATTATAAATTCTCCAAAAATTAAATTTAATCCAAATATATATATTTGGAAATCTTTTGTTTATATAGGGTTTTTATTTTGAAACATAGTAACAGAAATACATTGAAATAATTTTTATAAAATAAAAATGCATTTAAAACCTTATTTATAAAATCCATTTGAACTAAAATGGAACAATAAGGCATTTTACCGAACACTTTATATGTATGAAATGAAATATTTTAAGGCAAACACATAGTAACTCTTAAAAAACTTATTCGAGGTTGAAAAAAGGGAATTTAAAAAAAATTATCTTGGTAATATTATATAGTCACTATCTTGATAAGAAAATATTTTATAAAACCTAAGCGTAAAGATAAATCCAAATAAAATGGGTTAAATAAATGCACCTTCTTGTATGATGGTGAAACCATGTTACCTTTAAGAAACATTGGTGGGTCGATGCAATAAGTTACCCTAGCATCCACGTAGCATGAAAATACTTCTAAAAATAAATTATTTTACCAAAATATTTCCCCCACTCTTAATTAAACCTAGATGTGTTGATGTAAGATCTCGACCTTTTCTAGAGTCAATCTCAGGGACGTTTTCAGGTACTTATGATGTTTTTAAGTTCCTCGGTTTTGGAGTAGTGACTTGGGGTGCGTTTTGGTGAACTTTTAAGTGAAACAAAAGGGAAATCGGTTGTGCACAGTTTGCGCACGGTTTGACAAACCGTGCGACCAAACCGCGCCAACAAAGCAGAACTCGACAGAGAGGTATGCACAGAATACACACGGTTTGACAAACCGTGCGACTAAACCATGTGGACCGTGAAAATTTGGACAGTGAGGTCCGCACGGTTTGTGCACGATTTTAAAAATTGTGCGCCACTGTCCAAGAAACCGTGCGCGTAGTTTTTAATTCCGAATGTCCTTTTTAAAACCACCCGATCCTCGGGACTTCCTTATTTTCTGACCTTGGCTTAGGATTGGAAATTTATAGGTTTTTTCAAAGCCTCTTGGAGAGATTCCAAGGTGATCCAAACACCTTTTCTCAAGATTGATGGCTCGAATTGAAGATCCTCTCTCCTTTAGGTAAGTAGATTTCATCATGTTGTTTCTTTAATTCTGTCCTCTATCTTTCCTTGATCTTTTCATGGGATATTTGAATCATTTCCATGGGTCTAAACCTATGAGTTAATGTATAGATCTAGGATTGTGGATCTATATCATGTTTTGAAAAATCTTAATGCCTTTGATCTTATTTTTGGTTTTAAGGATTTAGATCCATAACTTGATCGACGATATTGTGCTGCTTGGATTTTGAAGATTTTCATTGGGCTAACATCCATCAATAAATTGAGGTAGGTGGTCTAAATCTAATCCCACATTCTCATCTTATTAGGAATATGAATTTTTATAAATGTCATGGCATAAATAATTAATTGGTGGTTTGGTTATGCGGTTCTTTGTGAATTTTGAATCTAGTTGAATATGGGTGAGAGTTATGATGTAAGGATAAAGATGATTAGACATTTGAATATGGTAGTATATGTGAATTGGTTATTTGTTTTGAAAAAGGGTTGTGGGACATGAGCTAATGCTCCAAATAACCACAGAGGTTCTAGACATGGTGTTCTAGAACCAATTACATGCATGAATTTGATATTTTATGGGACAAAGATTGATGCTCCAAATACCCATGAGGTTGTGAGATAGGGACTGATGCTCCAAATACTCACATCTGTGCTAGACATGACATTCTACACTATTTCATTTATTTTGTACTGTGGTTTCATTTGGTTATTCATAAACATAATATTGTGACATAGTAATTAGGAATTGAACAGGGTAAATGGTTTAGACTCCTACATGGGCCGAAGCAGGCATTGTGTTTTGGGGGTTCTCAGGAACCTGGATTTTTATCGTATTAATGAAAGGTTAATTGGATAAATATAACTATTTTCCCTATTGCCTTGCTTTATTATTAATGAAACTGCATACACTTATTACGACTGGATTATTTTTGACACTGTTTGTGGTGATCTACTGAGTCTTACTCACACCTAACTCGGGATGCCTGATTGGTACCCGAATAGGCTTTGTTGTTGTAGGACAGGACAAGGGAAAGAGCCCTGGTTAGAGTGTGGTTTGGGGTTAGAGCATGGAATAGGGAACCATATGTGGTTCAGGACCCGTTTGGAGTCATTGGTTCTTTACTTTTAGTTTCATTGTAGACACTGGGCACTTGCATATTCATATCATGGTTTACCTTTCAGTTGAGTATTGTATTTCCGATTTTTATTATGCTAGTGACATTGTACTGTTATATTTATATGTGTTTCCGCTATTTCTTGGTTACTTCCGTTGGTATTTTATTCTGATAATAGAGGGTATAGTCTCCCCAAGATAGACTTACTAGACCCTCACTGCTAGTCAGCACCCTCTGGGGTATGGGTAGGTATGCTTAAGGGCTTGTGACCAACCGGCTCAGAGCACCATTCAGTGGTTCCCGGTTCGGGACGTTACAAAGTGGTATTAGAGGGTGAGGTCTTTTATTTCTTCATTTTTTTTGTCTTACTATTTGGGGAAGGTATAAATGAGACTAGGGAGAGTAGGGGCTTGATAATGAGCTCATGCATGGGATTTTCAAACCCATGTACGGGGGGAAACTCAAGTAATCAAGGTGGGATATCTATTATTGTTGTTTGTCATTATAGTTGAATATTATATCACCTTGGGTGATGCTTCTGTTGTGTGAATTGATTATCATTTCTGTAATTTGTTGAGTATTGATTCGTGGCCCAGAATGGCTTGAGTGTCTCGTCTACATGTATCATTCTAGGAACTCAAGATTATTGTGAAATGCATCATGGTAGCCACGCACATGGAAAATGGATTATTGGTAGATTATTTAACTTAAACAATTTCTTTCCTTGCTTGTAAAATTGAAATGAAAATAGTGTCTAACTTTGAAATTGAAAGAAATAATTGTGAAGTTATATGAATAATTTGGTTGTGTGTAACTGTGGTAACATTGTGAACTGTTTTCTAAGCTGCATGTTTGGATTTGTAGAATTATGCCTCCACGACACATGTTGAGAGGAAGAGTGGGGGTAGAGTTAGAAATGGTCCTCCAACGGGTGAACCTGAGTCACCAATAGTACTAACTGAAGAAGTGGGGGAAAATTTTCGAGGAAACCACACTCGTTTCATGAAAATAATGGAAATATACCTAGGGTGGGTTGTGAAAAGTATGTCTGATCTTACGAGGGAGTTTCAGTTGCAGCACCCACCGACTCTTACGGGAGAGGGTGGTCTGGAGAAAGATGAGTTCTGAATTGAATCTACCTAGACTATACGTGACCATCTGGAGACACCTGTTGAGAAGAAAGTCAAGTTGTCAGATTACATGTTTTGCAGTCAAGAAAAACATTGGTGGGACATACAGACTCGGAATGGGCAGCTGGAATCTATGGAGTGGAAGGAATTTCAGGAGAAGTTCTTTGAGCACTTCTATCCATAGACACTCATACAGGCGAAAGTGGCTGAGTTCATGAGGCAAACTCAAGGGAATATGTCTTTAATGGACTATTATGGACACTTTATAGACTTACAATGTTTTTCTCCAGCATTGGAAGCATACAGGGCCACTTTAGTAAGACGATTTCAGGATGGACTTAAATGTGAAATTAAGTCTAAAGAGAATACTTTCTGGCTGAAGAAGTTTTGGTAAGTGGTAAGTCAGGATCTCATATCTTAGGGGAATCTGAGAGAAGGAAGCAATGTTATTTGAATGTCATCCAAGGAGGTGGGAGACAGAGTAACATGGCAGAGGGGTCGGTTACAGAGGACCATAACCGAGTATTTTTCCCACCAGTGTGGAAGGCCGGGACATTATCGTAATCAATTTCCCTGAACCCCTGTTTAACGCAAATTATGTGTTAGGATGGGACATCTCCAGAAGTTCTAAAGGAAATCAAATGAGTTTGGTAGTGATGGATTAAATAAAAAGAGTCAGAGTGTGGGAAGGGAATCCTTTTCACCCTTTCAGTCCCAAAGATGGAGTTCTACTAGCCGAGGTGGTAAGGCTAACAGACGTGGTGCTCTTGGGCAGTAACACCCATATTAGAATAGTGGTAATAGTTAGGGGAGTCAGATGGAATTACAAAGAAGAGGAGCAGGACAGCTGCATGCAGTACAACCTACACTTGTGGATAACGAGGCTGGACCATCGATAGTGAGAGGTACTATTATTGTGGCTTATACTTTAGCTAATTCCTTATTTGATAATGTTGCCTCTCATTCCTTTATATCTACAAAACTTGTTAAAGGTTTTATTTTGGCGGCGGAGTTTGTGAGTAGGGCTATAGTGATAGTCACACCTTTGGGGGTACAGTCTAGAGACATCTGTATGTGTAATGGATGTTCTCTCGAGATCAGGGAGTAAAATTTACTGTGGGATCTCTATATCCTTGATAAGACAAGCTTCGACCTAATCCTGAGTATGGACTGGTTAGTCACATACTGAGCCCCCATTGATTGTTATCATCAGAGGGTGACATTTATGTCGCCTGCGAGTGAACATTACATTCACTATGGGGAGTGGGATATCCAAGCAGGCCAAGAAGGGCCAATTACTCAGCAACTGGGAGAGCTCACAACCCATGTTTCTAGCCTTTTACTAGATGACGAAGGTGTTGGGAAATATGTCCTTCTACCAGTGGTTGATTTTTTTCAGGATGTATTACCGAAAGGCTTCTCAGGGCTTCCACCAAAGAGAGATGGTGGATTTTTTATTGATCTTATACCAAGAGTTGATCTAGTATCTATTCCACCATATAGAATGGTACCGACAGAGCTTCATGAACTCAAAGCTCAGTTGGAAGACTTTAAGCATAAAGGATTTATCCATCCATGTACGTCGCTATGGGGAACACATGTACTGTTTGCAAAGAAGGATTATGGGATTTTATGTTTGTGTGTCGATTACTAGAGTTTGAACAAGATGACTGTGAGGAACCGATATCCTATACCGTGTATTGACGATATATTTGACCAATTGAAGGGAGCCTGTGTTTTATCAAAAATTGACTTGAGATCAGGGTATCACTAGTTGAGATTTCAGACTTCTGATATACTGAGGACAACATTCAAGAGTATATATTGGATTTATGAGTTTGTTGTAATGCCATTTGGGTTAACTAATGCACTAAAAGTGTTTATGGATACGATGAAAAATATATTTATTCCATACATAGATCAGTTTGTGGTAGTATTTTTGGACGAAATCTTAGTTTACTCCAAGACTCTTGATGATCTTTCCCAAAATCATTACATCATCCTGAGTACACTAATAGAGCATCGGCTATACATAAAGCTATCTAAGTGTCAATTTTGGATTGATCAGGTACACTTCTTGAGACACATCATCTCAAAGAATGGTGCTTCAGTGGATCCATAGAAAGTGCAAGAAGTGATTTCTTGAGAGCACCCTAAAAATATTATTGATATCCGAAGATTTATGGGGTTAACTGGATATTACAGGAGATTTATCCAAGAATTTCCCCATTTGGAAACACCACTTTTGGGCTTGAACAAAAAGGGAGTAAAGTTTGAATGGTAAGAGGCCTGCGAGACATCTTTTCAGGAGTTAAAGAATCGTTTGACATCCGCACCAATTTTGGCTCTACCTGATTCAGGGGAAGAGTGCACAATGTATTATGATGCTTTCGGGAAAGGACTCAGAACTATGTTGATGAAAATAGATAATGTTCTGGTATACGGGTCTCAACAGATGAGGCTGCATGAAAGGAATTATCCAATGCATGACCTTGAGTTGGTAGTGGTGGTTTATGCTTTGAAGTGTGGGTGACACTACCTCCTGGGTGAAAGGTTTACAGTTTATACTGATCACAAGAGCTTGAAGTATATATTATCTCAGCACGATTAGAATATTTGGGAGCGGATATGGGTTGATTATATGCATTCTTTTGATTTTGAGCAGGTACATATACCTGGGCAAGGAAATGAGGTGGCTGATTCTTTGAGTAGGAAGAATCAGACTTAGATTGTTTAGGAATCTAGTACCAAGTGGAGGATGATTTTATCGCTAGCTGAAATGCACGTTGTGGTTCAAGAGAGACATGAGGTAATGGAACTCGTGTCAGTTGCAGTGGAGTCTACACTTTTGAAATGGATTAGGGAAAAGCAATATGAGGACACTGGAAGCTTAGCCTTGAGGGAAAACTTTTAAGGTAGGGAGACACATTCAGACTGGAAGATAGAAGAGAATGATATCGTTTATATGAATAATCAGTTTGTTGTTCTTACAAGCATGTGAGAGGAGATCAGGCAGAAATTTCATGCCTCAAGATGGGTAGCGCACCCTGGTGTGACCAAAATGTATCTCGATCTACGACAAAAGTTTTGGTGTCCAGGAATGAAGAAGGAGATAGCAGGGTTTGTGACACGATGATTTACCTGTCAGCAGGTGAAGGCAGTGCATCAACAACCTGGAGATTTTCTTTAACCTTTTTCCATTCCAGAATGGATGTGGGATGACATGACTACGGACTTCATGATAGGTCTTCCAAAAACACTTAGGAAGAATGATGTTATTTGCGTAATTGTGGATTGACTGACAAAGGTGGCACATTTCTTTCCTATGAGAGAAAATTTTATAGTTGAGCAGCATTTACAGAAGATATTTAGATTTCACGGGATTCCACGAACTATAGTTTTGGATCCTGATTCACGTTTTACATCGCGTTTCTGGAAGGGTTCACAGAAGGAACTTGGTACACAGGTTTTATCAAGTACGGCTTTCCATCCAAAAATAGATGGATAGTCAAAGCGTATTATACAAGTGCTTGAGGATATGTTGAGGGAGTGTGTACATGAATTCGGTGGTACATGGGAGAAGAACCTAACTTTAGTGGAGCTTTCCTATAACAATAGTTATCGGAAAATTATATAGATGGAACCATAGGAGGCTCTTTATAGTAGGCCATGTAGATCACCGCTATGCTGGATGGGAGCGGGTGAGTCGGCGTTGTTGGGACCGAGTCTCGCAGAGAAGACTACTGAATAGGTTTAGCTGATTTAGAAACGAATGACTACGTATCATTGTCAGACGAAGCCTTATGCTGATAGACGGAGGTGACCTCTAGAGTTTATAGTCGTTGATCGTGTTTTCCTTCGAATATCGCCTAGGTTGGGTCACCGCAGGATACAGAGTTAGGGAATGTTGTCACCCAGGTTAGTTGGACCTTTTGAGATCATGAAGAGAGTCGAGCTAGTAGTGTACCAATTGGATCTTCCACAGAAATATAGTGTTATACATGATGTTTTCCATGTATCACAACTACGATGGTATCACCCCGACCCTTCTCATTTGATTGATGTGGATGATGTTGAGCTAGAGATAGATGTGTCTTTTGAGGAGCATCTGATACATGTGTTGGATCGCAGTGAGAAGGTGTTGAGGGGAAAGATTGTACCGATAGTTTAGTTTTTATGGCATCATGGACGTGTGAAGGAAGATACATGGGAAAGGGAGGCAGATATACTGACTCAGTGGCCTGATCTTTTCTGCTCAGAATCTCAGATAAGTTCAAGAGTACAGCTCGAGGATGAGCTATTATAAGGTGGGGATAATGTAAGATGCCAGCATTTTTAGATTCAATCTCAGGAACTTTTTCAGGAAATTTTGATGTTTTTATGTACCTCTGTTTTGGAATAGTGAATTGGGGTGCGTTTGGGTGAACTTTTAAGTAAAAAAAGGGTAGTGGGTTCTACACGATTTGCGCACGGTTTGAAAAATTGTGCAACCAAACCATGCCAACAAAGAAGAACTGGACAGAGAGGTATGCACGGTTTACACCAGGTTTGAAAAACCATGTGACCAAACCGTGCAGACCATGCAAATCTGGACAGTGTGGTACGCATGTTTTGTGCACGGTTTGACAAACTGTGCACCAATGTCCAGGAAACAGTGCACACAGTTTTTAATTCTGAAAATCCTTTTTTAAAACCACCCAAACCCTTCTTTATTTTCCAACCTTGGCTCGGGCTTGGAAATCTATAGGTGTTTCCAAACCCTCAAGAAGAGATTACAAGGAAATACAAACACCTTTTCTCAAGATTGAAGGCTCTAATTGAAGATCTTCTCTCCTTTCGGTAAGTAGATTTCATCATGTTGTTTATTCAATTCTTTCCTCTATCTTTCCTTGATCTTTTCATGGGATATTTCCATCGTTTCCATGGATCTAAACCTATGAGTTAAGGTATATATCTAGGATTGTGGATCTGGATAGAGTTTTTCAAGAACTTAATGCTTTTGATCTTATATTTGGTTTTAAGGATTTAGTTCCAAAACTTTATCGACGACATTGTGTCACTCAGATTTATGGGATTTTTGTTGGGAAAAATTTTATCAATAAATTGAGATAGGTGGTCTAAATATAATCACAAATTCTCATCTTGTTAGGCCTATACAGCTATAAAAATGTGGTGGCATAAATAATTAATTGGTGGTTTGGTTATGCGGTTCTTTGTGAATTTTGAAACTAGTTGAACATGGGTGAGAGTTATGATGGAAGGATAAAGATGATTAGGCATTTGAATATGGTTGTATATGTGAATTGGTTATTTGTTTTGAAAAGGGTTGTGGGACATGGACTGATGCTCTTAATACCCACAAAGGTTCTAGACATGGCATTCTAGAACCAATGACATGCATGAATTTGATATTTTATGGGACAAGGAATGATGATCCAAATACACATGGGGTTGTGAGACAGGGACTGATGCTCCAAATACTCACATCTGTGCTATACATGACGTTCTACACTCTTTCATTTATTTTGTAATATGGTTTCATTTGGCTATTCATAAACTTAATATTGTGACATAGTAATTAGGAATTGAACAAGGAAAATGGTTTAGACTCCTACATGGGATGAAGCAGGCATTGTGTTTTGGGTGTTCTCGGGGACCTTGATGTTTCACGTATTAAACACTAGTTAATTGGATAAATATAATTGTTTTCCTTATTTCTGTTTTTTATTATTAATGTAACTGCATACACTGCTTATGACTGGATTTTTTTTGACACTGTTGGTGGTGATCTACTGAGTCGCACTCACACCCTACTCGGGATGCCTGATTGGTACCCTAATATACATTGTTGTTGCAGGACAGGACAAGGGAAAGATCCCTGGTTAGATTAATGTTTGTGGTTGGAGAATGGAAGAGGGAACTGAATGTGGGTTGGGACCCATTTGAAGTTGTTGTGTCATTACTTTCAGTTTCATTGTAGACACTTTGAGCTTGCATAGTCATAACATGTTTTACATTTCAGTTGAGTATTGTATTTACGGTTTTGATTATGCTAGTGATATTGTACTGTTATATTTATATGTGTTTCCGCTCTTTCTTGGTTACTTATGCTGGTATTTTATTCTGATAACAGAGGGTATAGTCTCCCCAAGACTGACTTACTAGACCCTCGCTGCTAGTCGGCACCCTCTAGCATACGGGGAGGTGCTCTTGAGGGCTTGTGACCAACCGGCTCGAAGCACCGTTCAGTGGCTCCCAGGTCGGGACGTTACAGTGGAACACATGAGAGGGTGAAATAAGAATTTGAAAGAATATAATAGAAAAAACAATAGAAGAAAAATGATACCTCAAACAACCATTAATGTCATTCATTAGTGGATCAGGATAATGTAAGAGTATAGGAGGATTCCTTCCTTATATAGAGGTCGAAAGAAGGAGAAAGAGAGGTATTTCCAATATTTTTACCTCTTATTACCAAATAATAATAATAATAAACTCAATATATTTTAATTATAGTCAATATTTAATTTTTATAATTATCTAAATACATCCAGATATGTATATTTCCATTATCTAAAATGAAAATAAAAAAACCAAAAAACTTACACACTTTTGAAATACATATTTACATATTTATATAATTATAATAATAATACAAAATGTAAAATAATTTTTAACTAAAAATATTGTTTTATAAATTAAACTATTGAAAATATAAAATTATACTTCAAGAATTATATCACATAATAAAATATAAATAGAATCATTAAAATGTTGCATAAATCAATTATGAAGAATCTCATAATATCAGGACAAGAAGAACAGTTTGTTTTGTAAACTAGTAGGGATACAAACTTATCATACACAATTTTAAAACATTATATTAATCATTCATTTCCCATTTCCTCACGTCCATATTTATTAATGGTTATATTTCATAATTCCCCTAACTTTTTTCAAATTATGAAACTTTACAATTTCTCAAAATTTTCAAATTTCCATTTATCTATTCCTAAAATGTACTATTATAATAACATTTATTCGAAAGAAAAAAACTATGAGCTTCATATACTATGTAAAAAATAGTGTAAATAAATAAATGGATTAAAAAAATTAAAAATCAAATGTGAAACAATGCATATTGTGGTGTAAAAATTTCACTTTTTTATGTGCATCGAAGCTTTAATAAAATCAAGTAAAACTCGTTAAATCGACAATATAGTTCACTAGTTTTCCTCCTTCCACTTTTTTCAATGATAATTCCCTTTAAATTGAAATCACATTTGGGTTTGAAAAAATTATTTCCTTTTAATGTTATCAAATTTAATACACCTTGTAATTATATAATAAACTACTCACTTTTTTGTTGGAATAAGTACTCACTCATAAATATTTAACTATTTATGTTTTGAGAACACAAAGTTATTCTATGAATCATTAATGTAATGTTTTATGTATTTTTTTTATATTTATGCATTTAATTCGTGCATGGTTATATCCCTTTAATTCTTTATTTATTTAGTTAAATATGTACGATATGACTTCAATGTTTTCCAATTCCTTTAAGTCAACATGAATGTAACATTCATTCAATATCTACATCCTCTTGAAAGTAAAACTTTCTCACATTCAATATTCAAATTTGATGATAATCATGCATTTATTCCATGGAAAAGTCTTAAATGAAAATATAAACATAGAACACACAATAAATCATAATAACATTCACTCATTCTATTTTTGGTAAAATCTCAGTATAATATTATCATGATTTCATTATTTTATGAGGTTATTAATATTCTCTTTCAATTATTTGTTATTTTAAAACAATTATAAATTATATTTTCATCTCTTTTTATTGTAACCTAAGGTCCCAATATACACCCTAAGAGGGGGTGAATTATAATGACTTTAAAATTCTTCATGTCATATATTAAAAAGGATCTTGTACTTGAATATATAAAGAAACTTTGAATCTATTACAATAATCAAACACAAACACAACCAAATATATAGAAAATAAAGATCCAAAATTATATGGATTCTACTTACTTCACCAATCGTGGGATATATCCAAGGAGAACATATCAACTATATATTAATATACCTCATAATCACTGTTCTATTGGTTTCTGATTACAATTATTATAAAAATATCACTATTCATCAAAGGTCTTTAGTCTATTCCTATATTTTTCTCACTACATTACAAGAGGGTTAAGTAAAGAGATAATATCAATAACAAGGTTTAAATCACAAAGATAAAAATTGATGATATAACACCAAACAATGATGGGTGTTATTTATAATGTCCTAATCTACAATTCCCAATATTCATTGATATGTAATATAATGCTTCACTTCCAAGACTAATCTTTAATGAAATTAAATATGATCACACTTCACTCCATAACCCCATGTATTTAATAAATTACACAACTATTTCACTATACTTTTCTCTTTACTCATAACATTTATTCCATATCAATAACATTTTATTCTTCCATGAAATGGGTTCCAATACTTTATGGGAATTTAGAATTTCAAATTAATAATTTATATTTCAATAAAATTTTAACTTCTTATTTTTATCCAACTATAGAACTGTTTCCTAATGAATCTCCACCATAAACATTCAAATATGTAGTTAATGAATGTTTTAAAAGCTTCCAAACCTTATTTATAGTTCCATGTCATTAATTATGATTGAATTATAAGGATTTCAACAATCACAACAAGGAATAATACACTATTGTGTGATAAATTAGTTACTTCTTCAACTGCTCATTGCATCATGACATGATATAGAACTCCATGACATGATCTATATTTATGTCACTAAACATGCTAAATATTAACTTTAACATTCCTTATTATTTCTTCATCACCTAAAATTCATAAAATAGTTCTTTTAAACATGAAATAAAGTTTTTATCATTCCATGATAAAATTCTATATATTTTTTATCTCCAAACCTATTACCACATGAACCTGTTCCATGGAATTGGAATCTCTAAATGGTTAAAACTACTAAAAAATACGTATATATCTTTATAATGTTACATCATTGTATTGGATTGGGTAAAATTATACTTCAAATTCTGAAACATAATAAACCTTACTTGTTAGAGATAAAACATTATGTATGATCAAGGACCCTTACATATCATCCAGAAAAAAACATATGTTTAGATATATTATATTTTTATAAAACATCACTCATGGTGTGATTTTTGTGATCATACTATGATAATTATATATGGAAAAACCTTACATTACCAAGATAAACAAATTATTTATGGGACTTTTCTATTTTTTTTCTACACTTTCAATCATTATGTGATCCTTTTTCTCATGTGTGACTTGTTCATATGACTAAAAAAACATTCAAATTATATATCCATTTAAACTCAGATTGAAAAAAATTCACACATTTCAAACTACTTAAAATGACTTCGAATTGAAAAAACCCAATATTTAAATGAATTTCAATTAAATTCCAATTAAAATCAAATCCAACATTATAAATTATGGGTTTAACATTATCCCCTTTTATTGTTTTCAATCCTCTATATGTTCCTCATTTTATATTCATTACAACCACACTCCCACTATATTCATTCGCTCCCATTGAAAATAAAATTTCATGTTTTTCTCTTTTTCTACATATGATCATGTACAAAATTTTGGAGACAACCACAATTATAAAAAATAAGAAAATATCCATTAAAAGTTTTTAATCCTACATGAGTCGATTCTAATTATAATAAACATGAAAATATATCAACATCAAAAATTATATCCCTTTTTTTCTTTGACCATCATTATTTATTTAGTTAATTCCCTATTGATTATCTCTCAATATTTATTTTAAAACTCAAAAAATATGAACACCTACATAAAATTATAGTATACAAGTAAATAATTATGTAAAATGGGGATTGAGATTATCGAAACTCATTAGTTTAAAGAGATTAGTGGAACTACAATTCTTAAGATATGATTCTCAAAAAAAGTAAAATTAATGGTTTAGAAAATATATGTTCTTCTTGATGTAGAGATCAAGTAAATTAAAATTTTAAAATGATTTTTTCCATGTCCTCCTCTATAAATTGATAACACATCTCAATATAATTTTTCTGAGACTAAATACAAATTAATCCATATAAATTGTTAAAAATAATTATATAAAAATATATTATGCCTTTATTTTTCTAAATGATACACTATATTTCTTATTATTTATCCATACAAAATAATTTCATCCAATGAAAAATGATAAGAGATTAGTGGAATTTTGATACACAACATCTCTATCCTAGTTATAATTTTAATAAGATAACAAATCTATATCTTCTCATAATTTGAAAACCAAAACATAGTCCAATATTCCATCAGTATAAATTATTATCCTATTTATTGTAAGTATATTTTTATCCTTTCAACAAATTTGAAATTTTACTTCTAAGAATATAACATTGAATATGTATATCATTGTTGTTGTTAGATAATGTTAACATCCAATAATTTTTTTACACAATTTTTAGTACATTCTATTTTTATCGTCATGATTTCCATGTTTTTTTTCCAACCACTATCATATTTGAAATTGGTTTTTAATTATTCATTTCGAGTTTCTTTAATAGATCATCATCATATTTATCTTATGATGTGAGTGTATAAATATACCTTTAATAAAATTTTAACATAATAAAATAGGTTATCTCCCTAATAATTGAAATATCAAATTATGAACACATCATTTTATAAAACTTATCAAAGGAATTATATTTGTTTCTACCGAAGATAATATCATCCATATACAACATGAACATGAACATCTCCCAATCTGATATTTTCACACAGAGGTTTTGATCAAACTTTCCCTTATTGAACTCTTTCATTTATAGATACATGTATAGACATACATACTAAGCATGTGGTTATTTATTTGGGATATATAATTCATTTTTACAAAATAAAACATTTTCACCATCATCTGTACTGAGAAATTATATCGGTTGTTGGATGTAGAATTATTCAATAAAAATATCATTCAAAATTTTTCCTTTAAATTCATTTGATAAACTCTAAACATCCTTTTTAAAATCATTGAAACACCCCTTGAAAATTTATACTAAAAATAATAAATGTAACTACTCATTTAAAAAATGTGCAACTTTATTTTTGGGATTCTATCTAATAATAACTCCATAGTTAAGCATGATTATCTATAAGTAGATACAGGATGGGTGACCTCATGGAATGTTTCCTAGAGTGTGTTTGAGTGAGAACCAAATCACTTTGAAATAACATGTATTATCCTAAAAGAAAATTCACTAGTCTAATAATTGACCCCATTTGGTAATATAATATGGTGTGATAGAAATTAATCCAAGGTATTATAAGATACCCCTAGGTTTAGTTGGCTAGGTTTATGGCTGCAGATTATTGGGACATGGAAAATGGAATAAAATGAAATACCTACAAATAAGTGTTGTGGTTATACCTAGTTTTGATGTATGGGGTCCAAAATAAGGATGTTTTCATTTAAATTTATGGTGTGTGAAACACCATAGGAAATGAGATACTTAAAACACTAAATGTTACCATTCATGTCAATAAGGTGGGACTTTTTTTAGATCCTCTTAGATAACAAATCCAGAGTTAAGAATGATTGTCTTCAAGTAGTTTCAACATGAGTGGCCTCTATAGAAGTTTCATAGGGAGTGTATGAAAGAGGATAAAATCACACTAAAAACATGTGTTCACTGGTGGTGACAGAATATAGTCCAATAAGTTACCTTGTTGTGTAATAGTATGTGGGGTCCTTTGAAGGAAACAAAGTTATTATAAGAAAAATTGGGATTAAATGGATAGATTACTTTCATTAGGCAATCAAATCAATAAAAATTAATTGTGACACCCATCGAGTCACTGGTATGTACATTATATTATATAATTAAGTTAGTTATTTTTGGTTACATGAAATTTCTGTATTTTTTTATGTGTGTGGGTGGTTCGAGAAGGTATATAGATCAGAACTCTAGATCCATCATGTCACAACTATAGTGGGTCATTACACTACTAGACCATCATTTAGTTTAACTGTTTTAGACTACAAAATTGTCACACTATAATTCCATGGTCTTTACTCGATGCATATTTGGACAGTAGCACCCTCTCAAGGGGGTGGTATATTGCATTTTGATTAGTGAAGGTGACACCATGATGGTGTTGGCCTACATTTAAAAAAAAGACAAATTGAATTTCATAAACTACCCATTTCTAATTTATTACTTATGAATACACATTTTCTATTTTTAAATTCACTAAACCCATTAAAATGATTTAATTTCATTCATTTCCATCCTCAAATGATTTGTTTAGATTTTCCACAAAGGATCACCAGGATATCATAATTTAAGTGGTTATTTTCCTCTCCCTTATACTTTGTGAGTTTTTCTTAGTTTTATTCTCTTCCTATAGAAAAGTTGATCTAATTATTCTCCTACGTTATATTTATGGTATATGTTTCATTGTTCTGGGTTTAATTTTTCTATCTTGTGATTCCTCCTTCTCATATAAAGAGGATTCATCCTATATAAAAAAATGAAACATATTAAGGAAGATTGTTCCATTAACATCCTTTATTTGGTGAACCTTTTATACCTCATTATTAAAATATAGTTTTAAAATGTATTATAAGTATGAAATACATGTTTTGTAGACTACTTTTAATGTAAAGATATTTCTTATTCTCTTTATTCATCATGGATATTATAAATTATTTCTTAAACATGTTTATATGAACATTAAAGGTGATTATAAATTATTATATGAAATTTACTTAAATAATTGTTCTATTAAATGGGTAAATTTCATGGTATAACCAAATATACATGTCAGATATCCTAGTAAAAATCATTTTTATTGATATTTACTTTCAACTAGTAGATTATGTAACCTAGGTCTGAAAATTCATATTGTTAACCATTGTTTGGATTAAACTTATGGATAAAATAGGATAGTTATACGTGGATAATGTAGTTACCTTAGGATGTATCTCATGATTATTGTTTAGGAAATTTTTGATTGTATATATTTTTCATCTACTTTACTTTATAAAAAGAACCAAAACATGAAAACTATTTTGATTAAAAAAAATAAAAGGATTATTTTCATGTATTTTCATTCAAACAATAATGTTTGTATTTTTTATGAAAAATGATTTTCATGGAACACTTAGTGGGACTCTACTGGTCTTGTTATGCTCACACCATGTATACACACCTTATAGGTGTATGTAGAAGTTTTTTATTAGTGTACGTAATGTTAAGGAGCCTCTTTGAGGTGGTAGTAAATCATATTAGTAGGTTTGGTTTTGGTCAAGGTTACTTGGTGGGATGATCATTCATGTCACACAAAAATGGATAAAAAATATATTATTTCATTTTTGTTCAATTTTTGTTTAGTTTTTAGTATGTTTATACTCATCTTGTATCTCATATTTTACTATGAATTATATTAAAATTTATTTTCATATTCTGGGTTGCACTAGTATATTCCAGTATAGTACTGGTATATTATGGTTCTGCTTTTCTATATCTTTCTTATATGTAGTTCCATGGGACTATAAAACATTATTGTTATATGTGAGTACATGGGTCACCATTATATAAAGAGTTAATGTTAGGTTATTGGTTAGGACTCATTAGATAGAATATAATCATTTATAAATAGTTTTCTATATGTCCGAGCATTACTTTTTATCCTGTGGGGATATTAAATTCCCTCCCATCTTTACCACATGCCAGATAAGGTGCCCAGACTAGATTTGGTGCTTCGTTTTTGGGAAGTTTTGGTTGATTCGTAACAAAATAGTAAAAAATGTTAATTTTTTTATTTATGATATTCAGCAGAGTCATAGTATACAAAATATAAGATCATCGTATTTCAACAGATAGCTACAAATGTATAATAACTAGAAACAAAATAAACTCATAATTATATGATTTATAATAATATTTTAACATTATAAAATTTATTGGATCTTTTAGGTTAATATTTTTATAGAATTAGAAAATCCATTTCATAAAATGTTGTAAAATTTTATATCATGTAATTTTTTTAAAAAAAATATTATATTATGTTTACACTCTTATTTAATTTATTAAAATTTTTATTCATTCAAAACATTCCACCATTACCGACAATAAAACTAATACACATCCACAATCCCAATGTAAAACATTTCAATGTGTAGGATAAAAAGAAAACATCAATATGGGATATATAAATAAAATAAACACTTTATCCTATTTTAAAATCAAGAAAATAGATTAGAAAGTATGTTTTTATATATGATAAAATTTGAGCTCAAATAATAATTTACAAATAAATTAAAGTAATTTTATTTCTAAAAACATTTATAAAAAATATCATAATCAATAATAAAGAGGAAATAATAATAGTGTGGGTTTCTTTAAATACATTAAAACATTACCTTGAAAACACAACTTTTATATGAAAAGTTTATAACATTTATATAAATCTTAATCCCATCTACATACCTAATAAAATAAAAAATATTTCTAACAAAACTTAGTTCAAATTATATAAAATTATATAGTTTCCTTGGTAAATCATATTTACATCACTCTTAAAATCACACATACAAAGGAATAACATTCATGTTTAATTCCACTATATATATTCTTGATTAAATTTCATTACCCAATGAATATTACAGATATATTAGATCCAATTGTCATAAAAACATTGTAAAAGAACCAAAAAAGTATGAAACACATAAAATCATAAATGTACATCATAAAACATATAAGAAATTTCTTTTCATCCGATCAGAAAAATAACATTTAGTTATCTCATTAAAATAAAAATAAATACATTTTAATTTTTAAACATTTTTAAACTAGAAAAAAAATAAATAAGGGGTATTACATATTATTTTTAAAACTATATAAACTTATAGATCACTATTAATAAAGAAAAATGGAAAAGATGGTTGGAAAATCTGATAATTATTTTTAAGTTAAAAAACATTATATTCATTGTTTTTGTAAGGAAATCCAAAAAGGACTTGTATAAAAAACATTAAAGATATTATTTTCAAATCCTTCAAAAAAAATTAAATTTTGTTAAGAAACCTTATAAAACATTTTATGTATAAATAATAACATTCTTTAAATGTTTAAAATTACACTAATATAGAGGGGAAATAGTTTAAATTTTTTAAAATAATGTTTGAAAGAAACATACATTTCCCAGAGATTTTCACTTAGTTGAAAACATTATAACCTCATGTATAGTAAATATAGACTTATTATTCATCCATATAATAACCATATTTGAATATTTAATAAACCCTGTCCTGTTGGGTAAACAAATTATAAGTATTTTGAATTTTTCATTTTGGTTGATGGTTTTTTGAGAAGCATTACTTGTAATGATGTTCTGAGTGTTTTTTATATTCTAAATATATTTTTTTGGATGTGTTTTAAGATTTTGTGGAAGGACCAGGTGTTCAGAAAAGACTTAGAGTAGGAATGTGAAACCTGAGATGTCCAAAATAGCTACAATAGTTTGTTCATGTCATGAATAATGAATCATGACATGAATGGGTCTCGTGGGATACTCTTGGGTATGAAAAAGGTCTAGTTAGATCTTTTGGAAACTGTGTATAAAAATTCATAATGTGATATCTACCATCATTCCATGAAAGTGTCCAGTTTGATTTATCTAAATTTTTAATTGTGGATTACCCCCTTCTCTCAGATGAGAACAAATATGTGGTGAGGGCTTGTTTGATGCTCCACTCCCTCTTTTATCCTTAATTTTGGGTAGTTCCCAGTATGTTTCAATGGTGCTTCGGGTAAGTGAAATCCTACACATCCCAATATCATTATATTCATTATATTATTATTAATTTTGGTGTGTTTTTTTTGATTAACTGTTAATTAAATATAATCATGGAGAATCAGTTAGTTATGATTGCGATTTTTGCTAGACTAGCTAGAGAGGAACCCAAGATTATTTTCATTTAATGTTATACTTTGTTCTATTGTGGTACATCACAATATTGAATTTTCTAAGGGGTTTCCTATAAATTAAATTATTTTCTCCTTGAATATGTGATATTAATTGGATATTTTGTGAAGTATAAATCCTAGGGTGTGTCTGAAGTGTATTACACCCTGTCACTCACAGTTTAAGTGAAATGTGGTTGACTAGTAAGTTAAATGAATTTATACCTATTTAAAATAAATATTTTAAGTAATTTTCAAATAATGGGATTAATTATTAATGTTTTGATTTTTATAGGATTTCGGGTCATGGAGACAATCATGGTTGATCATGGATGATGTTGGGAGAGATTATATGAGATTTGGTAGCTATTGTTGGCCTTTATAAATTAATTGGAAAAAATATAATGAAAGGTAGGTTTTCTAAAAAACATTCCTTTAGTATTATATATCTTTATTGCTACATGGGATTATAAATCCTAGACCTTGAGGGTAATAAAACAATCTTAAATAATTTAAATGGTTTAATTTAAAAGATATTCCCTTGAATAAACTAAAAAAGATGTTAAGTATATGATAAGGAATAGGCATTGGTTGGATGCCATATCCACCATTGGTTATGGCCCTAATCGTGGTATATACCTTTGAAATAAAGAATTTAAGGGAAAAATTAATTTAAAATTGTAATTCATGTGACAAAGAGTGTTTGATGTTGTATTTTTACCTATTAGGACTTATTACAACTTATATAGTTTCCTAAAGACCCTTCATTATAAAGTAAGGTATTCAATTATAATGGTTAATCCATATAGGACATGATGAACCTTGAGATACGTTAGAGTTATTAGATCCATTGAGATGAGTGTGGGGTGATTGGTCCTTATATACTAGATTAAATTAACTGGGTGTGTAGACCTATTTGATACTTGTGGATAGGTGGAGTGTTTGGACGGACCTAGGATTTTTAAGAAATGGAATAGTCTTAAGGCCACTACCCTGCATGATTTTTTATAGGAGGCTAAGGAGTCCTCAATGAGATTTAAGGGTCCCTAGTAGGCCCCCTAGTGACATGTTGACTGTATAGAGATGTTGTGTATGGTAACGGATGAAGACGATCACATGTATCACAATAGAACCTAAATTGATGATTTCGTCTATTTTAGGTTGTGATGAGCTAGCTCTCACTTTGGGGGTCTAATTATGGTTTTCATGGAGGGTTATTAATATGAACACCCATTCCAATTATTATTATGATAATTCTTTATATGGTATAAACTAATGGGAAATTTTGATAAAGTATGAGAAAACATTCATTGGAATGGTCTATGATACTTAAAGTCTTAAGAATTAGCTGAGATACTTATAGGTAAGGAAGGATTATAATTCTTATATGACTATTCCATGGCTAATATTATTATAGGGTTATTTCCCTAGATGATAAAACTCCCCTTGGAGGGTGGTTTGGGAAGACTATAGATGTAATCAGGTGTTATCCTAACAGGGCCCTTTTGGTGGGGGCTCACAACCTGCGATCTTTGGGGGCTTTCTATATGTCAACGCATGGATGTTCTGATATACTGAGGTAAAATTGGATACATGTTAGTGATAACTATTATATTATTAACATGATGATAAGCCTCTCATAAGGGGAGTTCTATGATGAATTATTAGGAAAACTACCATAGGGGAGGTCTATGATGACATATAGAGAAATATTATATATGGGAGGTCCATGAAAACTTGAAAGAAAAAACCAAATGGGTGTTATGTGATACTTTATTTGGTATATACCCATGAGTCAGACTAGGGTATTATGTTTGACATGATTACATGATGTTCTCAAGTAAATTCAAGTGTTGAAATATTGGCTATTTATTATATTTTATTAGTTGTTATTATTTATTATAATTAAATCACATGAACATATCATTATATATACTGGCTATTTATAGGACCATATTGGTGGTTCCTTAGAGAGTTTTATACTCAAACCCTCCTCAATCAACCATTTCATCTTGGTACCTGAGCAGTTTTCACATGGTCATTGTAGGTACAGGTTGTAGAAATACCCAAGATTGATTGAGTGGGATAACTCGGACATGTGAAAGGATCCAAGGATGAGGTATGGCTGAATTTTTTTTTAAAACCTTGTATTTTCAATATTTTTATTTTTATACATGGGATCAACCTTCTGTGAGATCGAGGTTGTATGTTTTTATACAAAATTTCAATATTTCATGTTTTATATAAGGTATTGTTTGTTTTTACTGTAATTATTGTTGTTACGTGTGATATTTGGTTTATTTATATCTGATTTCACAATATTTCATAGGGGTATATCCTCTCCATAGTACCTCTTAGACCCCTGTAGTCATTTAATGACCTCTGGCAGTCGGGAAGGCGTGCCTAAGACCAAAAAGTGAATATTTGTGGTCATTATTAATCTAGTGAGTTGGGTTATGAAATTATAATATCCCACATACTAGGAACCATTAACTAAAAACAAATTTTTACCTATTTACTTATAATTTATTGATACAATTATCCTTTATGTGTTAACTATCTTTCTTCGCATGCAAGTTTTGATTTAAATGCTTCGATACTAGAACCTTAATCAAAACTTAATCACATAATGATTCTTAAACATGATCTAATAATATTTTTTATAAATTCATTCTACTTTTAGAATGATCTATGTAATTTTTTACTAAAAAATAAAGCACATAGTTTCATGGAGACGGTAGTTCAAACCTATACAAGAACAATGTTTTCATTTTTCAATTAGGGAAAAAAATATTTTAGAAAATATTTTACTTTTAAATAATCATAACTATGTTTTAAATATCCTATTTATTCATTAGTTACATCCTTATGTCCATCCATTTGATGTGGTAATGAAAAACAAATCCACTGCTTTGTGACAGTGGTTCTCTACAAAAAAACATGAAAAATATTATCAATTTCCTAAGGAGCGAATGGTTAGAATAAAGATAATATATTATATTTAAATTATTATTATAGTTTAATAAATATAAAATATTTTAATTAATTATATATTTATAACTATCCATGTTTGGTAGTGATGAAAAACAAAACCCAATGCTTCGTGGAGGTGGTAGTCCACACCTATGAATGAGCGAAGTGGGCATTCCCTATAGGATGGAAAGAAGTTAGAAGAAAGTTGTTCCATAATAAAAATATATTTTATCATAGTAAATATATTTATGATTTTATGTTAGTATAGTTATAATATATTTGAAACATGTTTATTAAGAAATAAACATGAAGGGGTTTGGTTAAGACTTATACCTCCTCCTTGGATATCTTCTTTTAGATTACAACTTCATACTTATAGGATTGGTCAGTTGGTGGGACCATGACCAAATGTATGTGAGGTGGAGAGTTATAAAGTTATTTGGGTGGATTTTGGTCATGATTTAGTTCTTAATTTGTGTGTATAAGTGAGTAAGGTATGTTGCCTTTTAGAAGGGAATGGAGTGACACTCTAGTAAATAATATGAATTTAGTTTAATATGAAGTAATTTTCATTGTAAAGTGGCACTACGGAAACCCAATAACAAATATAATATATTTAAATGTATATATAAACTTAAAAATCATATTTGGATAATTATTTTATATATTTAGACTCTTATCCCTTAGTTTGACCACCTTATTAACCCCTTTAACCCTTATCATGTTGAAAAACATTTACCATGTTAATTATTCATTATGATAAAAAAATTAAATACATTACCAAATAATAATATGATGATTTTAAAATTTTAATCTGTTTTATAAGATTCATTTTACATAATTAGTAAAAAATTGCATGGGATATAAGTTTGTAAAATGCAAAGAAAAACTATTTTTATAACAAATTCATTTTTAATCATAAGAAATATTTTAAACAAAAATAAATTATAAATTTGATCCCCATATATTATTTTGAGTTATTATTAATAATTTTAAAGTGATTTTACATTTATATAATTCAAAAATCAAATGGAACTGTCTGTCCACACTATTAAAAGAAACTAAACCAAAATAATATTTCATTACATTAAAATATAACTTAGGTTCCAAAACGTCAAGCATAGGCTTCCAAATTAAATATAATATTTTTAAATAAATTAATTTAAACCTTTAAAAATATTAGGTCTATCTTGATGATTAATATATTTTTTAGACATTATTATATCAAAATGAAATCATAAAAGTTACGTTATATTAAAAATATGTATTTCTAACTATTAACCAAAAAAATTGATTATTTCATAAAAATCACAAAAACCAACCCTAAGTTAATTTTTATATTATGATATTGAAAATTATGTTCATTTTATTAAATAAATATTTTAAAATTGGCTGAAAATGATTCTATTATTCATGAAAAGAACGTGTAAAGCCCATTTTTAAAAAATAATAGTATATTCGATGCACAAAATAAATTTATTCTCATTCATTTTCTAATAAAAAAACATTATAAAATTCATATATTATATTATTTAATATATTATCAAAAAATCAATTAAAATAATTAATTATATTTATTAATTTAATTTATCAAATTATATCATTCCCATAAAATGGAGTTATGTAAAATATATCTTTTTCTATCAAATGATTTTATCTTCATTTCTCAAAAATTGATAATCAATCTATGAATGATAAATAAAAATTTTACGGTTGTAAAAAATAATTTTTCAATGAATTTAATAATTTAAAAATATAAATTTTTATTTATAATTAAATATAAAAAATCTAAATAAAACAAATTTTTAAATAAAAATGACCCTTTAAAACATTAACTATTCTTAACCATATATGATTTAATTCATATCATTAAAAATTTAGTACATAATTAATATTAATTAGAAAATATTTTTTTATTAGTAAAACATTTCTAAATATATTTAATAATTTGGTAAATCCTATTCGTATTTTTCAATTTAATTCCTTAGTTATAGAAGATATATTTAAATAATAATATTTTTATTGCATATCAAAGTTTTTTTATGCTCAGTATTGCATGTGGTTCATGCTATCAAACATAGTATTCATTTAAATTAATATAAAATAATATATAATGGTGTTACATCCCCCCCCCCCACACCTTAAATAAATTATGTCGTCACAATTTTGTCTGCTATTCAATTAAAAGGGTTTATAACAATTTCAGAATCAGTTCCAAAGAGTGGAAGATAAATATAAAAAAAATGGAAAGAAATATCTTTTAAACCAAAAATATAATATTTATTTTTGAAAATAACTTTAATTTATTTTTTAATACTTAAAAACATATAATTTCATACATATTTATTAAACTATGAATTTAGCATTGTGAGACTCATAATTTTTGAATTATTTTCTAAAAGCATACCATAACAGTTGAGTGATGTTTTAAATATACAACTCAACATATTTATGTTCTACTTTATTGATTTTAGGAATTATTTTACAATTTTGATATAGAATATTACCTAATATTGTTTTTTATTTAAATCCATTCTATAAGGACAATTTCATCTTTTGGTTGTTCCGTGAACAGTTTTTCATCTTTTCTTTACCTCATATTCTTAATTATAAATTTCCATGATGAATTTTTCATTCCTGAAGTATAAAATTTATATTTTTATAGAATATATGATTCAAAAAGGTTGAAAACTTATTCATTATATCTATTGGAAATTATGAAAAACAAAATAGTTAGAAAAAGGTAAAATAATATCTTATAGCAATAAACCATTATACACAAATCCCAAAAACCTCAATATTAACTCTTAATGCTCAAATAAAATTACAACACCCAAGATTCAATTATAGGAGTCAGACATTAAGTTTTAATAAAACTATAATAAAATTCACATTTTAATACTTCATGGAATAAAAATTCTATTTCTATAGGATGAATATCGATTTTTGATTTACTTGGTGAATTTTTAAAATTTCCCTTCGAAATACTATTTTAGTAATTATTAAAAAGTTATTATTTAAATATTAATAATTTTATTTAAAATAATTTATTATAATATGTTGAAAAAAAAATATTTACTATAAATTTCTTATAAATAAATATTAGGTCATTTGAAGGTAAAAATGGATATTTTTCAGAATAAAAGTTTTTTTAAGGAATAACAAATTTCTATTTTATTTCATTAAAATAATATTTAATGATGTATTATTTAAATAAAAATTAAATATTATAAATATAATAATACTAATTCACATCCATATAATTATGATTAATATTATTTATAGTTAATATAAGAGCATTTTATGCTTGAAATTTTTGTTTCTGGGAAAAATGTTTTTCAACAAGATTTGGAAGCTTAATTTTTAATATTATTTTTTCCAACTATATATATTTAATTTGATAAAATATATTTCATATTTGGAATCCTGATAATTAAAATTATGTAATAATTTCAAGTTAATTTTTTGTCATAATTAATAATAAAATTGGTAAAAATTAATTACTATGGATAAGGAAAAATTGGTTTACTGGGGGTTAATATATAGAGATAAGGATAAAAATAGGTTAAAAAATTTCTTAAAACTATTTTTTATTTATACCATATCCTTTTCCCTTTTATTATGAAGCCTTTTGGATTCATATCTCCAAGAAAGTGACAAAACATTATTGAAAATATTTGAAAATTTAAAATTGCGTCACTCACCTCAATTATTAAAGTTCTATCCTCCTCTATCTTATTCACACATATCAAGTGATTTAGATTTACCAAACCCTAAAAAGATATATCCTCATAATCCTTACACACATTATATATGTTTTGGTCTTCCCAAAACTACAAACCTATGGTCCTTAATAAGAGACCAGAAGGAGGTTCTTCTAAGAGAGGGTAACAATCTTCACTAAGCTCATTATTTTTTACTTCTTCTTTTACCACCTTCAATAAAGTCTTAAAAATTCCAATATAAGAACAAAATTATCTTCCATACAATAAAATTTATTTATGTTTGTTTCATAATATTTATCCATCTCCTTCTCCATCAAATGGGAAACAATACCATCGCTTGTGTGTATGAGAAACTACCATCTCTCGAACTGATGTAATTTTTCTTCCATAACAAACTCACATTGATAGTCAAAATGATGGAAATAATTAATATATATTATATAGAAGACATGATATAAAAATTAAAAAATTAATATATTGTCAAGTTACACAACCTTTCAAACATTATGTTAACGATATCTTCTCTCACATGTATGTATGGCCTACCATCTCAAGGAAGAGATATGATTCTTTTTCCATAACCAACATTAAAAAACTATTCTAATCATGTATCTAATTATTAAATGTTATTATTCACCAAAACAAATTTTATGTGGTGTATATACTACCCCCTTATTTTAATTAATAACAATACCAATTTATTCATGATGATTAATTTCTAAATTCAAGTCCAATTTTCAAGGGGTTTTAATTTAAAAGTAACCAAATAGATAAGAATTTGTTTAAAAACTCAATTTTAGGAATGATTTTACTTTATTTAAAGGATAATTATAACACATAACTCATATACTTCATTTATTTTCTTATACTCTGGATATTTAATGAGTCATTATATTTTTCATATAACTTTTCCTCTCTTTGGTACATTAATCACGAAAATAAATTTTTAAATAAAAAATTAATTTTATTTCTCTTTTAATCGAATATTTTTCTTTAAATTTCAATATGTTCTAAAATTATATTTCAAACCTCCTTATAATTACTCAAATGATATATTAATTAAAAATTAAGTCTTCCTTGACATTTTAAAATCGTTTCAAATAAATATTTCAAATTTTTTATGAAAGGGGTGTTTTCAACTTTCATTAAAACAATTCAGAAGGAATGTTTTTTAACAAGTATGGAGATAATTTACATCTATTCCATAATAACCATTTTATAAAATTTAGCTTAATCTAGATGATTCAAATATTTCAACAAAGAAATTTTTTTTATGAAAGTATATTTTAATATTTCTGATCCACTCCCTTCATTCTTCCAGAGGACATGATTTTATTATAATACCAATATTCCCAATGAACTAATGTTCATCTCTTATATATTAATAGTTTTGTGGTTGTTAAATTTATATTCCAAAATTAAATTTATTATTATCATTGTTCATGAAATTCCCCAAAAATATCAATATTACTTATCATGTATATGCTTATTTCTTAAACCATATATCATTTCTTTATATGGTGTTTTACTTTGAAAATTATTGGATTGATTGGAGAAATATTGATATTGTTTATTCTTTATTTAATACATTCATTTATATATATGAAATATTTTTTATGAACAGAATTTATCATTAAATATATGACGAATTCATTGAACAAGGACTGACGGGTGTGGCCTAGTTATTGATAGCCTCTCGATTCATTCAGATGTTTCATGTGACAAATAATTTGGCCAAACTAATTAGAATTTTTTGTTTAAAACTACCCATTGTTTTATACAGTCTTGGTAGAGGGTCTTGAAAGTAATAATATATTGATGTCCATTTTTAATCCTTTCATTCATTGAGAATTTTGATATTATTTTCAGTGATATTTATTCTTTGATATTATCCACGGTAGCATTTCATGATCAAGTTATTAACTTAATGGCATGTGTTTTCAGTTATTTACCTTTCCATATTGATTATTCCATATCTAATCATGATATATTATATTATACATTACCCTTAAAGAGAATTTTTTTCACCTTTATTTTGTCTTCTTTGCGAGGGATATGAAGAATAATTCTTTGAATGAGTTCATCAATGAAAAATATTTTCCGTTACCATGACTGAAATTTTATTCCCAATGTAAAATGGTTATCATGTATGTATATCTCTATCTAATACTACTAAAATGATCAATCTATTGGGATTTAACCCCTTATATCTATTCAAATTAATAAATTAAGCAATGGATCAAGGTTATAGGAGTTGGGATTGTTATAGAATTATTTATATAAATAAATAACTTTATAAATTTTCAAAAAATTCTAGACCATATTTGAAATCCATATATTAGAATGATTCGATAACATATTCATTCAAAAATAAACTTTAAATTTTATCTCTAAACGCCATTCACTCAAAAAGTCACATACCAAAAATGAATATGAAGTAAACATATATTTTCCCAAAATATATTAATATTCTAAAAATAATGGAAATCACTATAAATCCACACAAAAAAAATTATATATGCTTCCAAAAGTAAACATAACCCTTATTCCTAAAAAAATCATATCTTAGCAAAGTATTTCCCATTTAAGTTAACCCAAAAAACGTTTCCACAAATATAGTGAACTTCTTCTAAAAACAATATACCCACATAGTCACTAGAACACATTTCAATATCATGGATACCTATATGATAAAATATATATTCCCAAAGAATATAGAAACCCATTAACCATAATGACATTAATATTAAAGATCATTTTTATCTAAATGATATAATTCAATCATGTTTTTTCTTATAACACAATAAACATCACCCAAAATAGAATTAATCAAATTTTAATATTATAACATAAGACCGTAAAACGGGTCTTTATAACTTCAAACATATCTTCATCCTTAAATCATCCCAAAAATAAAATACCACTACATCATAACTCTAGAAATCCCATATGTTGACAGTTTAGTCATTCAAGATCATTCATAAACATTTAAATATAATTTTTCACCTTATTCCTTAATAATTCATCCCAACAATATAAAATATGAGTCATTTACGAAGATTCATTAATCTCAATATAATAATGTTTCCTAATTTAAACACATGAAAAATTATCAAAATATTCCATACCTTTTTTATGATATTTTTAGTTCCCATTATCATCAACATATTCCCTTCCTAATCATTTATTTATACCATCTTATTGATCTCATTCATGGGATTTTCTTTATAGGAATAGATATTCATAATGACCATTCTCTCAAAATTTAATATATTAAACTGATATCTATAGAATATATTTATTCTATTCAATTTTGTTAACTAAAATATTTATGTTTTCATCAATAGTTTATTTCTATATATCCTCCTTAACCACATATGAAACAAATTATTGTCCCCTTGATACCTTTCCCCATGTGCTTATTAACACATTCTTGACTTGTAAAATGTTGAATGTTTTTACCTTAATTATCTTATTTACCGTAACTTCTATAAAACCCAATTTTTATCCTATTTTAGGTGGTAGGAAACTTTTCTAGGTTCAATTTGTTGATAAAAACTTGAGATAACTGATTAGGTATAACCATAATATTTTTTCATCAATCGCTTATCCTCTTTGGATTCTCATTCAAAAAACCACCACATTTTACATTAAATCCATTTTTATCTTCGATCCTACTAGTTCTATCAATTTACTAAAACCAAATTGGTTAATTGTAGTACATAAAATAAAATAATAATAAATGATCTTATAAATACTAAGATGTTATTAAAACAGCCACCTTCAAATAAACTCCTTCAATTATTTGAAAAATAACAATATTTATCCATAAAAAACTAACCATTCAGGTTATATAAAACTTTTAACTTTGGATCCAAACCATTATATTAAGCACTTATTTTTTATCAATATTTTTTTTATTATTCTCATTTAAAAGCATCTTATCCTTTAAAGTTATCAAAATACACGCTCTAATACCAATTACAACAATATAAAACTTAATCGACCAATAAATAAATGATTTATAATAAGAGTTTCACTTTCTTACATTTCAATGATAAATTAGGTTTAGTGTTTTAGTGATTTATGAAAACCAATACATAAAAAAGTTTACATTTCCACACAGTGAACATTTTTTTAACACATACAATGTTCTTATAGTTAAACTCTTATTAAATTAATGTAATTATTTATTTCTTCAATTAAGGTCCCCATTTCCCTTTCTAAAATTACTAAATATCCATAGTCCTTATGAAAAATTTAGAAAATTAGGGATAAGAAAAAAATCTCAGCAAGGGATATAAAAATAAAGGAAACATGTTACTCAATTTGAATATCATGAAAACCTAAACTAAATTCTTCCTTTTTACGTAATACAATTTGAGATCCAATAATAAATAACTTAGACATAAAAGTTAATTTATTTCCAAAATAATTTCATAAATAATGTCATAATTAATCATAATGGAAAAAATCATAATCGTCATGGTTTCTTGAAATTCATGAAAACTTTTCTTTGAAAACACACCTATTATCTAAAAATTTTATAAACATTACTTAAATCATAATATCGTATGAATTCCTTTTGAAATTAAAATATTCCAATAAAAAATAATTTTCAACCATATAAAAATGTATAGGTACCTTGGTACATCATATTTACATAATATTTATAATAACACGTGAAAAATAATATCATTTAGAGTCAATTTTATTATATCTCTTCTCAAGAAAAGATAATTTCCCAATACATTGGAGGGATATATTGAACCCACATATCATCATGAAAAATGTACCAGAACTATAAAATTTATTAAGAACATAGAATATTTCATTTCCATTAGAACAATCATAAAAAATAGACTTTTAACCCATAAGAGAAATAATTTTCTAGTATCTCATTAAAATGGGAAGAAGTGGCCTTTTCCTTTGAAAGAATTTCTAAACTACAAAGTCCCAAAACAATGGGGATATTATATTATTTGAAATAACATAGAAACATATATATTAATATTAATAATTAATATTGTAAATGAAATTGGTAAAATATATTCATGTCATATATGTTAAAAAACATTATTTTAATAACGTTTTCAATGAAATACATAAATGACTTATATAGAAAAAATTGAAAAGATTTTTTTTAAAACCATTATAAATAAATTCAAATGTATAATAAAATAAACTCTAAAAATATTTTACATACAAATAAGAACATCCTTAAAAAAAATTAAAGGATAGTGATATGGAGTAAAAAAGAGTTTCAAATATTTAAATTGATATTTAAAAGAAATAACACTTACCACGAGACTTCCACTTAGTTAAACACATTATAACCTCCAGAATAATAAATTTCGACTTATTATAAATTTATATTAGATAAATAATTATATATTACTTACTATATATCATTCCCTAAAATCATCATTTTACCCATTTAATTATAATTCTTTATTAAATTCATCTTTTAGGTGTTAGATTTCTCATTCCCCATGCATGTTCTAATTCGATGATTTCTCTCATATTACCTTAATAATTATTTCATTGCACCCAAAATCAAAAAAATATTACAATTATAATTTTTAAATATTAAATATACTTTTTAAATAATTTATTCAAGGTGTTCATGAAAAATAAAGCACATCATTTTATAGAGATGATAGTGTGTAAGTATGCATGAATGATGTTTTCATTATTCCTTTTATAGGGAAAAAATATTTTAGATAATATTTAACTGATAGAGAATCATAAATATGTTTTAAATTTCATATTTATTCCTCATTTCCATCCTTATTAAAATATATGTGAGGTGATAATGAAAAATGAATCTCAATGCTTTGTGGAGGTGGTAATCCATAAATATGCATGAACGATGTTATAATAGTAAAAAATGGTTTTTAGATCTGGTTTTATATGATATTAATTTTTTTATTTTGGATATAATTTCAATTGAAATAATAATTATATATTTAAAATAATTTTTTAATAGATGAATTGAAATTAATTTCTAAAAAACTAAATACTTCTCATGTAAATTATTTATATAACTGATGTCATTGAGTTTTATATCATCAATTATAAATAAAAACTGATCACATAATCAATTTTAAATGAATAATATAAAAATTAAAAAAATTAATATTTATATTTTTTTATATTTCAATATAGATTAACCCTTTGGCTGATAATACAATCTGGTGAGATAGAAAAATTAACTAGAATGAAAACAATAAACAAAATCAAAAAGCATCAAATTCAATTACATGATAGTGGTACTTAACTTTTCCAATTTGTTTCAAGGTAATATCTCATGGGGAATATAAAAATATTGTTGAGTAGGAATTTAAACTTTGAGTGATAATTCCCGTGCATAATTTTTATATTTTGAACTTGATCGAAAGAAGGATTTTCATTATAAGAAATCATCATAATTTATATCATTTATAATTATATAATCATAAAAAAAATAAAGAAATAGTTATTATACCATATAAAAATAATTAATTAAGAACAAATGGAAATAAATTATGGATTAAAGTATGATTAGATCTAAAATGCAAAAAATATAGGATGAAAAATATTATAGAGTTCTTAAAAATGTGTTTTGTATCCTAATAAATTATTGGTAGGAATTTAAATGTTGAAAAGTTAATTATAATACAAATTAAAACATATATCATTCCCTATGTTATTTTTTAATTTTAATTAAATTTATTTGAAGAACTAACATAAAAACTCTTATCTTTATTAGTTTCAACTAGGGTTATCTACAAACAAACTTTAAAACTCAACTTTTAAAATTATCTATTTAAAATCAGACATTAATGTTTTTTATTAAATAACTTATGTAAAAGGTACATAATATTGTTTATTTAATTAATTTATTTAAAACCACACTTCCAAATGGATTTAATGTTGATTATATAAATAACTAGTCATAGTAAATTTATTAAAATTTTATAACCTTCCATGTGAGGAAATACTGAATCGGTAAGATGATACATAATATATTTTCTTCTAAAAGTAATAATAATTTAATAAATATCATATATATTCATTAATTACCAATTTATAACAATCTAGGTGAGGTACTGAGGAAAAATGAAACACATCGCTTCGTGGAGGTGGTTGTATACACGCATGCTTGAGTGAAGTTTTGATTTCCCATAGGATGGAAAGTTTGTCAAAAAAAGATTTTACGTGATCATAATAGATTTTTATTTATATTAAATATTATTATTTTTATGTTAGTATGGATTAAATATATTTTGAGGAGGTAGAAGAATAAATAAACTTCAAGCAATTCAGTTAAGACTTACACCTCCTCCTTGGAGATCTTTTTTTGTCTTACAAATTAACCCTTTTGGATTGGTATTTTGATTACACCAAGACATCTAAAATGTGGTTAAGATATTTTTGAATACTTTTGAGAAAATATTTTTTGATATATAGTGTTCAAAGTTTCTATATATTTGATAAGTTGAGGTTCCCTTTTATACATGAGAGGAGTGGCACTGTTATAAATATTTTGAAATTTAAAATAATATAAAGTAAGTTTCCTTGGAAAGTGGAACCAAGGAAACCCAATTTTAAATATAGGATTTTTTAAAGGAATAAATTCACTCAAAAATCATATTTAGATATTTTTTAATATATTTAAATCCTTATCCTTTATTTTAACCCCCTTGTTAATATCTTTAAATCTTATTGTGGTGACAAACTTTTACCATGGTAACTATTCATTATGTATAAAAATGAAATTGAAATCATTTAAAAATTTGAATATCATGATTCCAAATAATTAATCCATTTTCATACATTCAATTTACAAAATTGTTAAAATTCAATTTTAATTTAATTTCATAAAAATCAATGAAAAAACATTTTGAGAATAATGTCTTTATTAACCATAAAAATTATTTGACCCCAAAATTATGTTTAAATTCAAATTTCACAAATTATATTGATATATTATTTTAAAGGTAAGGTTATTTGAAATTTATATCAATACAAATCTTAATGTAACCTTCCACAAATTATGTTAAATTAAAATAATCTAAAATATTTTAATATTATATTAAAAAACAACTGAGGTTCCAAAAATTCAATCACGAGTGTACAAAATCAAAATAATAGTTTTAAATACAATTTTTTACTCCTTAAACAAATATTTAGTCTATAAAATGGTTATATATATATATAATTTAATTCAATATTATAAAATAAATTTGTCACAAAAGTTGCATTATTTATAAAATCAGCAGTTTTCACAATTCACCCAAACAATCAACTATTTTTGAAAAAACCCAAAACATCACCAAAATATAAATTTTAAATGATTTTATGAAAAATGAAGATCATTTAATCAAATAAAATTTATAAAATAGGTATAAAAAATTATAATATTCGTGAATAAAACACACAACAACAGAATTTATAAGAAAAAGATATTTTCAAAGAATAAAATCAATTTATTCTCATTTATTGGCTACTGAAAACCATTTAATGATTTTTAATTTATTTAATTATATATATTATTAATTCATTTCATTTAATTATTAATAAACATTGATAAATTTAATTTATAGAAATAAATTTTTCCCTTAAAAATAGTTATATCA
This sequence comes from Viscum album, assembly GCA_963277665.1. Lineage (NCBI taxonomy): Eukaryota > Viridiplantae > Streptophyta > Magnoliopsida > Santalales > Viscaceae > Viscum > Viscum album. The sequence goes on along the minus strand of OY728133.1, from coordinate 181,453,345 downwards.
AAAATATCTTTTTTTACCATCCAATGATTTTATCTTCATCTATAACAAGTTGAAAATAAATATAAGAATGTTTATTTATTATTTTTCATGTAAAATAATTACATTTTTAATAAATATAATTAAATAAAAACATATACTTTTCTTTTAAATGAAACATATAAAATATAATAAAAACCCATTTTTATAGAAAACTTAACCTTTTAAATTAAAACATTTCTTAACATTATATGATTTAATCCTTATCATTCATAATTTAGTTCCCTTTTAATAAAAATTAAACAAAATATTTTCATTAGAGAAAATTTTCTTCATATATTTCGTAACGTGATTACTCATATTCATACCATACAATCCAACGACTATATTATAACAGTCATATTAAAATATAATACTTTTATAGTATATCACGGTCTGTTTAAACATAATGTTGCATGTGGTACATAAAATAGAACATAGTATTCATTTAAATGAATATAAACTAAAATATTTCATAATAAAAACAGAGTTTGGAAAACACTTTTATTACCAAGCCTTGATTTACCGTGTAATGTCAGGAATGTGTGGTTCAAATTAGGGATTATAATTTTATATTTTTTTTAAAACAAGTGCATAGGTTGGATACCTTTCACACCAACCAGTAATTTTGAAAGGATGCAACATCTTGTCTTATATTTCCTTATATTTATATATTTATTTAACATAAACTTATTATTTTGAAAGATTTTGATGATTTTTTTCTAGTGGTTTTTCTCTTCTCATTTCATTCCATCTATTATTATGGGCCCTCGAAGACCTCTAGTGAACCTTATTGAGGAAGATACATATAATTTTTCATGGCTGAATCCTAATTTTTATAAAAAAATATTTTAGGTTATATTCATGAAATCTCTCTCTATGAATCTAGAAGAATACACTGATCTATCATATCCTAGAGAGGTGGTTCACTGCCTATATTAGGATAACGAAAAAGCCATGAAATTTCTTCATCATCAGCAACCAAACATTCAAAGGATAAATTATCCACATGAAGTGAAATAATGGTTTTAGAATATAGGAAGTATCATTTAATCCCTTTGGACTCTTAAATAGTTTACGTGAAAATTATCTTTTTTATGTGCGAGGGCCCCATCCACAATTCTAGTGATCTAGTGGTTTTGGGTGAACTCCAATATAATATGAATGAAAAGTGTTTGTATACCTTCAGTAGTGTAACTATATTATCATTGAATATTCTAATCAGTTTTTTGAGATTATTCATTTTCTTGAGAGATTGTTTCTAATGATGAATTAAAGTCTTATCAAATTGAGATAGGTCAGTGACTAGATATATTATCTCATGTGTTTTTTAAAATATTAAAAATTATAGATAATTGGTTGATCATATTTTTTTGCTAGAAATTGATTAATCCCAGGGGTCTAAGAATATTGATATCTCTAATATTTTTACAGGTAGTTAGGGTGATTTTATTTGAAGAAATATTACATGTGATTAATGTAAAAGTATTGGTATTGGTGCATTATTACCACTTTCTTAGTTTCTTACATTTACCTCTCTAGGGAGCATGACTAATTGTTTACATCAATATGGAAAAGTTGGTCACACAAAGCATTCATTCATGGATACTTATAATACTTCGAATAATTTTAGGATTGTGTAAAACCTATAATGTTTTTTCATAATAAATCTTCTAATTAGGTGTAAAATTGGTTCCCCATCTGAAAATGGGCTTCAAGCATAGTTTAACATATCAAATGCAGTATGGAAATGTCCTCATAAATGTCAAAGTGGAATTAATTCATCATATGGGAAGTTTCAAGTGAGGAATGGTCCCAGGGATAGTTGTAAGACTTAATATCATAGTGTAAGAATGAAATTATATTCTATTGAGTGGCCCCCTTGGATTTTGATGTGGGACCAGTGACAGTGAGAGATATCACTCTTATTACATCATCAATGGATAATCTTTTTTTGATATAGGTTCTCCCTACACTTTTATATCAACATATTTTATCAATATATTTAATATTACTTCCATTATTTTTCAATATACTATAGAGATCTCAAATCCACTCGAAAATAAGGAGTGTGGTCTTTGGTGACTCTCTTATATCATATTCATGTCTGAGGTGGAACTATCTTGAAATTTTTTTCCCTTGAAATGGACCATTTTTTTAAAATCTTTAGGATGTATTAGATGATGGTTTTTAATGATTACATTGAATTTTATCATCAATGGGTAAGTTTAACCACCCCTCATGGATGTTTGAATCTATTTTATTTATAATGGGGAAAACAGTACTGTATATAAGTACCTCATCTTTATAATGTTTGAACAATTATATTGAAGGTTTTTTCTATGCTACTATAAAATAATTAGGGTGATTTTTGTGAGTGAGCTACATCCTATGGTCAGAAATATTCATTAGTGGTTATGAATTCTTGAGTTTCCCCTCAAATATGAATGTCTTTTTTACTATCAATTCAGGGTAGGAATGAAATTGATTTTATGATAATCAAATCTCATATAACCAATTGAATTGAAGGAGATAAATATATATCAATATTACTTAGAGAGTAAGGGATTCATCCACCTTATTATATCTATATGGGCATCCCTATTTATTTTTTCTAAAAAGATGATGGAATTTTATGGATGTGTATTTATTATAAAAAGATAAATTTAGACATTGTTAAAAATAAATATCTATTTCTATGTATCAATGATCTATTTTATCATCATAAATGGGAAATAAAAGTTTCATAGATAGAACTTCATCTGAGTTATCATCAGCTTCGAGTGAGGGAATCTTAGATTCCTTAGACTAATTTTGATGAAGATATTCCCATTATGAGTATAATATAATTCATTAAGACTTTAATAATTCTATTTTAGTCTTTATAGATTTTATAAAAAAAATGTCAGTAGAACCTTGATTATAATTTCATGGTGTCTGTGGATTATATTTTGGTATATTTAATGGCTGAAGAGGAGAATGAGTTACATTTGATAATCACTTTAGAAATTTTCTATTAGATCCATCCCAAATCGAAATAGTAAAAATGTGTTTTCAATATCAAAGAGGATATATTATTTGGGAATTTGGGGTCTGAATAGGTGATTTTGGTTGAACTTGATAATGTGAATTCTTTTTTATCTTTATAGTATTTTACATAATTCTTTTGGTATATCAATATTTGGTGGATTATAAGTCCACTAATATTGATTTATCATGGATTTTTATAAGCTTTCATCTATATTGACTTCACTCACTTGAAAAAGAGTGAAGTCTCTACAGATATTAAAATGTCAAGACTCAATGTAAGTGATGATTTGGTGGCTGAAAATGACCCCTATCATGATTTTACTATTACTCAGTCATAGATACGTGGTATTTTTGTATGTGTCAGGTATGGATCTGGGATGTGTTCTCATGAATGGTTATTGTGTGGTATCTTAGGGACCACAAAAAAATTTTCCATATGGGATTAATTATCCCACCCATGGCCTTAAATAATACGCTAATCATATTCCATATATTCTATTAGAAAGATTTAAATATTAGGAAGAGGTGATGGATGAAGTAGCGTTAGACTTTTTATTTTTATATCACTTATATGCCAGGTGTGGGAAATATTATCACTGATACTCTTAGTTAGAATTTTGGTCTTAAGATTTGATGAAATCCAAAGATGAAAGGGATATTATGATTATTTTTATAAAATTTAATCTGTAATTGAAGGAGGAAAATTAAATAATGTTCCTTTTTAATGTGTAATTGAAAAATTCTATCCTTGAACTCATATAACACTAAAAACCTATAGATGAAGAATTAAAATGTATAAAAGGAACTATATGTGATAGAGAGACCCCCAAAGAGTGTTATATATCCCTTTAAGACATTATTTACTTCAGATATAGGTATGTGGTTCCATCCTCTGTGAGAAAGATGGTGATGGAGGACTGACATCGATCTCAATGGGTTCTTCTCATTTAATCCACCAAGAGTTATTATATTATTTCACATCGGTATTAGTAATTGGTTATGAGGTGGGATATATATGACTTATTATCTAAGTGAGATACTTGTTAGTAGGTTAATGATGAAAAAGGCCTTATGATTTTATCCATCCCTTTCATAATAGTACATGTAAATGGGATGAGATATCTATAGATTTTACTATCATGTTTTGTCATACCCCTGGAGGGAATATTTAGATCTAGTTTTTCATTGATTATGTGATGAAATTCGCAAAATTAATTCGGATCAAAGATATTAAAAATTTGATATATCATGGTAACATAGATATGTATAATATTGTGAGAATTTCTAGTGTGCCCTCTTCCATTATTTATGAAAAGATCCCCAGATTAATCATAATTTTGGAGATACCTCCAAGAGGTGATGGGATACTAGATAATTCTATATACAGTTTACCATCCAAAAATAAATGTTCAGATGGAGTGAAAGATTCTCACTTCAGAGGATAATATTGGGGCCTATTATTTAGATTATTATCACTCACGGGATACCATATTTCTCAGGTTTAGTTTTCATATAATAAAATTTACAAGTAATCAGTTTTGATGGAACCATTTTAAGATTTATATAGTTATTAATGCCACTCCCTTATGTGTTGCAATGAGGTGAGTGAGGATTTCCTTATAGAGATGGGATAATTCTCTAATTTAACTGGGAAGATTCATATTATCCAATTGAATATGGTAATATCCTAAATCCATTATAATTATTAGATTGATCATCATCATCATCATAATCTATTGGGATTATCAGTAGGTGATCAAGTGTTTCTGAATGTATCATCTCGATTAAGTCATAAATTGTGGGGTATGTAGGTGAAGCTTACATTGAGAAAGATGAGACCTTCTGAGATCGTATAAATAATTGGGAAAGTTACTTAATGGTTTTATTTTAAGCTTCAGTTGATGATTCGTGATGTTTTATATGTTTCTTAGTTGAATAAATACCACCTTGATCCTTTACATTACTTCAACTATGAATATATTGAATTGGAGTGAGAAGTATTGATGACTAATAAACTATTTTGAATCATCAACTCCCAAGATAAGGTTCTTCAAGGGGAAACTATTTATCTTGTTCAAATGTTACAACATCACAATAGTAAATTTATTGAGATGTTTTATTGGAAATTATTTATGAGGGGTAATAGACTTATTTTTATAAAATAATGATTTGAGTTGGATTTATATGAGAATAATATGGTATGGCTAAGATAATTATGACAACAACAAGGTCTGTAGTATGTATTTTAAGTAATTTATTTCATTTAATTATTTTTAATTATGCGATTGTTTTTTATTTTCTGATGTGTTCACGTGGATTTTGAGGTTTATAGCTTCAAACTACAGACCCATCATGCCATGACCATATATGGTGATATCCTTAATAGTCCATCCTTGACATTTTTAATTCTAGACTATATACTTTTCATGTCTTGATTCCATGGAAACAACATGACACAAACCTAGGCTATGGAACCAAGTCAAGGGTGATGGTCTGAACCACAATGGTGTTAGTGTCATGCATTGACATGAGCTAAGGTGGTGGCACCCAATCAAGGGGAAAGTATCATCGTGTCACCACCGAGGAAGGTCAGACCACAATAGGGCCTTCCTATATTTTTTTTAAAATCTAAATTAAATTATTAAATTATCCCTATCTTATTTAATACCCTACCCCCCCCCCCCACTCCATTTTCAAATGCAATAGTCTCCATCGCATGATGGAATTTTATCCCCTTACATAATCCTCGATTTTTAGGGATCTTCCACCTAGAATTACCTAGATAAAAATCAATTAATTTGATCTACTTCTATCCTGTATCCCAAACCCTTTTAGTTTCTTAGTTTTTCTCACTTATTATATCTATATAATACTATGATTTCTAATAACCATTTGTGATGGTATTTGTTATAAGTTTAGGGTTTCTCATCTCATTTTTGGGGTCTTTCCTTTGTATATAATGTGGATTAACCACATATACTAACTCTTATAACAGATTCAGGTATTTCATCCATTCCCTTCCCCTGTTGGTCAAACCTTTTAGTTTGAATTTTAAAAATATGGTTTTGAAATGTTTTATAAATATAAAATGAAGTCTTTGTGGACTAGTTTACATGTAAATATATTTTTTTTATTTTTATTCATCATGAATGTTTAAAATTTCTTCTAAATAATTGTAACTCCCCAACCCCAGTTACACAGAGTCAGTGCATTATTACATAAAATTGGCATGAACACAAAAGATCAAGTCTCAAAAGACTCATTAGTTTTGTAACCTTGGAAACACTTGATACATTCATAAAGTTTACATTACATCATAAAGTGAAAACTACAACAACAACTTGTCTCCATACTCATATCCCCTTATACGATTCCTTCAAGTCATTCCTAAAATACTTCTTCACATCCTAGGAAAAATAAAACATAGAAAGGGTGATCTCAAATTCCCAGTAAGGATAACAATATAGCGGAAACTATCATAAATAAGCATAAACATTTAATGAAAAGTATAAATAAAACAAAAGCCGTTTAAACTAGAACTTAATCATAATATGGAAGAAATAAAATGAAATAATGCCATTTACTTATTCACGTGGATATTATACTAGTCGAATAATCACATGTAATATCAATAACCACTTACATAATGATTGAATTAATAATGCCAGACTATCATAACCACATAGACAAGTCCTTATTCCAAGACTAAAAATAAGATTTTGTCAAGGCCTTGTGCCAAGACACTAGTTTGTCTCATGAGACCTACAGATGCATCGAGGAGCTATAGCGGGCTCCACCAGTCAATTATTAAGTCCAATTCATTCCTCATATGAAACAGTTTAAAAATAACATAAACATTCGTATTAAAACTAGCATATGAAATGCTAATACTTTCTCCATAAACCAAGAATTATATAAAAATAACACATCCACTTTCAAACATATCAAGAAACCTTCAATACTATATGAATGTTTTGTATCATAATAAATAAACTTCAAATAAGCTTTGAATCCATCAAAGGATGTTGACATAGATGAAATCAAAACTATTTGAGAGAAATATCTCTTTTTTTAAATCATTTAAAAGACACATAATTATAAAATAAAAAATTTAACTTAAAAATATTCTTATAAACTTTTAAGGGAAGCTTCGAAAATTTTATAAAGGTGGAAAATAGCCGCACCCGCCATATAGGTTAAAAAAGACATTCTTACCCTAATTCTGTCGAAAATGTTAAAAAGGACCTTATTTGGAAAAAGATGGAAGGATTCCTTTATAAAATTCTTATAAAAAGTAAAACAAGGGTATAAATTACTTTAAACCATATTTTCTAAATTAGTAAGAATGTTTTGAAATACATTTTTAAGAAACATGGATTTGGATGATAAGAAGTCCCAGCAGATAATTACATATAAACAACCTCGGATAATGAAGAGATTGTGAAATATGCCCTTAACTTGTACTTTTCCTTGGTTGAGGGTAGGTTTACCTCTTGTATAATCTTGAAATAATTTTTATTAAATTATACAATAATAATATACATTAATATGATATCATATATGATCTTTAAACATTGATTTTTTAATAATATCTTAGTATTATCAACGTTTTGGGTGTTAATGAATTCATTTTCCATTATATTCATTATTATGTGAGCTGCATTTGTTATGGATGGGATGTATATTATTCATATCCAAAATGATATCATGTCTCTAAAAATTATTTTTAATCGTCAAATGAAATTTAGTCTTGAATGGATACGATGGGGAATGAATCTCATTGCGTTCCTGGAGACGGTAGTCCGTACGTACGCACGAGCGACAATATCATTATTTTGATATTAAAATAATATATAATTGGATGGTATATCATATATAAAGAATAATTATCATGTTTTATTTATTTTTTACATCAATTACACATCATTATCATACCCATCCAAATAATAATGTTTTGAATAACAATTACACCACGACGTGGAGACGGTAAGTCATACGTACACACGTATGGTGACATGTCATTCAAATGATGGATAGAATAATGAATATAGTTGTACCATATTTATAATAACGTCAAAATATATAGAATATAGTGGAGTTATTATTTTAGAATGGAAATAACAAATAAATAAGAAGTTCAAGAAGAAAAGAACGTGAAATAGGGCAGTGAAAACATTACCTCTTCCTCGGGTTCGTTTTTTTATTTGATCAAAATGGATCCATAGGTTTGCTTTCTGATCAAACTAAGGCCTCTAAGTTTAATTGAGGGAAGTTGAGAGAATATTTTTGTAGGTGTTGGACGAGCCAAAATGCTTTGAAGGTTTGAATTAGAGAGAAGGGGGAGTTCCCTTTTATAAGAGGGGTGAGGGGCACCATTGGAAAAGGTAGAAATATTATTTTATAATAAATTTATATTCATTTTATAATGGCTCCAAAGTGGATTATTTAAAGGTTAAGGTGGGGATGGGTTTAAATCCTTTCAACCAATAGATTTTAGACAGGTTTGGGTCACTATATTAACCTTATCATTTATATTTAACTCTTAGTTAAATAGTTTGAAATTTACAATGCCTCTTTGTATTTTTATATTATATAGTTAATAAACATAATATATACCATCAAGAAACCCCCAAGTGGTCACTTAATGATACAATTATCATTATATAAGTCCTCTGAATGAGCCTTAGATTTTTAGGAGTAGAATATCAATTAATAATATAATATTTGTTTTAAAAACTATTTTATGTCAATTTTGACACTATTGGGTATTTTGTTTTTGATAATTTCATAACAGGATTATTACTTGGAAAATAATTTATATAACCAATCCTAATATGTCATATTAACCTATAAAATTAGTATAATTCATAAAAGTCTCAAATTACATTTAATTTGATATTTATAATATCAATTATTTTAATATTTCATTAATTAGGTAATTACTGCATCACCATTGTGTCATAAATAAAATAAAATATATAATTTATAAAAATTATAAATAACATACCATTATGTAGGAAATAATTTTAGATTTCTAATGAATATTTATAATCAAATTTATCTTATTTATAACCCTATATTAAAAATGTTTTAGTTATTAAACTTTGATTTTAACTCTTTTAACTATTCTTTAAATTAAATAATAATAAATGTCTTAATATAAAAAAAGTGGACATAAATGATAATATTTTATTCCTAAGGTTGTTTCTGGTCGAGATACATTTTTCCAATATAATTAGGACATGTCTTAGGATAATATTAATATCATTTTTACCCTTAATTACCCTATTTACTTTTAACCGTGGTAAATAAAAGTAAGAAGTTACTATTCAACAAAAATTATTTTTCTCTTCTTGAACCACATTTTACTCCTTGATATTAACTATGTCTCTTGGATTTTCGAAATTCCACTCACAGAAGCAGTAAAATTATGTTTTATGTGAATTTACAAATTCTCTTAGGAGGTGGGTAAAAGACGGTGAAAAGCTCAATAAAATTTTTATATATATAAAATTATTCTAAACTAACTTTAATGAGTTACATTGAACTTATATAGGTATTATGTATCTATTTTTACCTTAATTAAATTTAATCAAAATAAATAATTATTTAACTAAAATTTGTTTTTAAACTATAACTCAGTTTTTTTTTACTATTCATCAAAAATTGAATGTTTTCAAAAAAATACCAAAAATTCACCCTAAGATAATATTGATATTTTCATTTCCAAAAATGAAGTCCATTTCGAAAGATAAAATTTATAAAATTTCAAAAAGTGTGTATTACTATTCATTACAGCTAGTTTGATTGGTTATGGTGTGTATTAGAACTCGAAGTTGCGTACAACACATGCTATTGTATTATTCAAAGAGAAGCGTACCATGGAAGCTTCGAGTGTTACATTCTCCCCTCCTTCAAATAATTTAATCCTCAAAATTTCTAGAATACTACTGCATGAAATGACTCGGGTGATTCTTCATCATAAGTTCTTCAGGTTCCCACAGTGTCTCTTTTATTTTATGGTTTCTCCATTGAACTTTTACCAGATGAGTCGTCCGGTTTCTCAGCACTTGTTCTCTTGTATCAAGAATCCTGACAGGATCTTCGCAATATGACAGATCGGGTTCCAGTTCTAATTCCACGTAAGTGAGTACATGCGTAGGGTAAGGCATGTATTTTCTCAACAGTGATACGTGGAACACATCATGAACTTTGGAGAGACTTGGCGGCATTTCCAAACAGTAAGCTACAGCCCCAATTCGTTCTAAAATTTCGAAAGCTCCGATGTACCTGGGACTCAATTTACCCTTCTTACCGAAACGTATAACTCCCTTCCATGGATATACCTTCAAGAAAACATGATCTCTTACCGGAAATTCCAAGTCCTTCCTTCAGTTATCGGCACAGCTCTTCTGCCTACTTTGAGCTTCTTTGATGTGGTTTTGGATTACCTTTACCTTTTCCACTGTTTCCTCCACCTATTCGAGGCCTACAAGTTTTCTTTCACCAATGTCATCCCAACAGGTTGTTGTGTGACATCTCTTTCTGTATAATTGTTCATATGGTGCCATCTGAATACTTGAATGGAAGCTATTGTTATAGGAAAATTCCACTAGTGATAAATATTGATCCCACATACCCTGAAAGTGAAGTGACCATGATCTCAACATGTCTTCTAAGGTTTGAATAGTCCGTTCTGATTGTCTATCAGTTTGGGGGTGGTAGGTAGTGCTCAAATGAATTTTAGTATCCAGATATTTCTGAAGACTTTTCCTGAATCATGAATTAAAACGTGGATCACGATCAGAAACAATCTATATGGGTACTCCATGAAGTCTCACAACTTCATTAATATATTATCTTACTAGACGTTCAAGTGGTAAAACTTCCCTTATAGCAATAAAATGTGCTGACTTGGTAAGATGATCAACAATGACCTGTATTGCATCATTCCTTCTAGGAGTCTTTGGTAGTCCTATGACAAAGTCCATAGTGATATTATCTTATTTCCATTCAGGTATGGGAAGAGGTTTCATGACTCCTCCAGGATGTTGCCTTCCAGCTTTCAGTTGTTGACAAACCATACATCATGACACAAAATCAGCAATCTCCCTCTTCATGTTGTACCACCAAAAATGTTCCTTCAAATCTCTATACATTTTGGTGCTCCCAGGGTGTATAGAAAAATTGGAACTATGAGCATCGTCCAACAATTTCCATCTTTAGATCAGGTATATTGGGAAAACATAGTCTCTTCCCAAATTTCAAAATTCCATCATCCTACACAAAGTCACTCAATCTGCCATCATTCATAGCTTTAATCTTCTTTTGAAACTCTTCATCATCAGTCTGAGAACTCTTTATCCTTTCTAGTAAATATGGTTTGGCAACCATTGGAATAATCATTGATGTTTCACCTTCCATGGTGATTCCCATATCCATCATTACTAGATCCATGTATATAGGATCTTTTTCAACTCTCATCTTGTTCAAAAATCCATGATCCTTTCTACTCAAAGTATCTGCCACCTTATTTTCCTTCCCCAAGTGGTACTGTATCATGCAATCATAATCCTTGAGTAGTTTAAGCCATCACCTTTGCCTCATGTTGAGTTCTCTCTGTGAGAAAATATACTTCAAACTCTTGTGATTAGTATAAATCTAACATTTTTCACCATATATATAATGTCCCCATATCTTCAAAGAAAAGATTATAGAAGCTAACTCAAGATCATGAGTAGGATAGTTTTTCTCATGAATTTTTATCTGTCATGATGCAAAGGCAATAACTCTATCATTCTGTATAAGGACACAACCAAGTCCTTTCTTCGATGTATCACTATAAATAATGAACCCATCATTCCCTGATGGTAGAGTCAATATAGTAGCCTTGACTAATATTATCTTCAGTTCTTCAAAAAATTCTTCACACTATTTTGTCCAAACAAATTTAACCCCTTTACGTGTGAGGTTCATTAATGGGTTAGTCAATTGGGAAAAATTCCGGATGAAATGCCGATAATATCCTGCTAAACCAATAAAACTGCGTACCTCAGTTATACTCGTCGGGGCTGGCCATTCTTGGATTGCCTTGGTCTTAGAAGGATCAATAGTGATTCCATCCTTGGAGACAATATGGCTATGAAAAGAGATCTCCTGAAGCCAGAATTCACACTTTCTAAACTTCCCATATAATTCATGTCTTCTAAGAGTCTTTAGGATAATGCACAAGTGATTTTCATGATCTTCATAGATTTTGGAGTATACCAAGATATCATCAATAAATAACACCATAAAATCATTGAGATATTACTTGAAAACTCTATTAATTATATCTATCTATACAAAGGGTGCATTAGTCAATCCAAAAGGAATTACTGTAAACTCAAAATGCCCATACCTAGTTCGAAATGTTGTCTTCAGAATGTCTTCCTTCTTCACACACAACTAATGGTATCCAGATCAAAGGTCAATATTTGAAAAGTATTGAGCTCCATGTAGTTGTTCAAATAAATCATCAATGCAAGGTAGAGGATACATGTTCTTTATTGGTATAGCATTGACTTCCCTGTAGTCGATATATAACCTCATAGATCCATCTTTCTTCTTAACAAAAAGGATTGGGCTCCCCATGGAGAAACACTAGGGATAATAAATCCTTCATTACTCAATTCATATAGTTGTTTCATTAGATAAACTAATTACACAGTGGACATTCAATAAGGGGTCTTTGATATAGGCCTTGAACCAGGAATTAAATTAATGGAAAACTCAATTTCTCATTCTGGAGGATGTCTAGGTAAATCTTCTGGAAACACATCTACATATTCTTTCAGAATAGGAAGATCCTCTATTTGAACATTCCTTTACTTACCCACAGTTATTTCATTCTCTTCCTCCCTAATAATTCAATTTAGTTGAGCTACTGGGGATGGATCTAGGTTAGAATTAGGTGGTGACGATTCTGATCTAAAGATAAGGTGTTCCTTATCATCATCATCAAAAATCATTACCTCCTTCTTCTTACAATAAATTTTCGCATAATGGTCTGAAATCCAATCCATACTGAAGATTATATCAAATTCAATCATGGGTATGACGATGAGATTAGCAGATAAAAAACATTTATATTCCCTAATGGGAACGGATTCACAAAACATTGTAGCAATGATACTTCCCTTAATAGTTTTAACTGACAACTCCCTTGTTAAATAAAATTGGAAACATATAATTTTCTTAGAAAACTGGGAAGATATGAAACAATGCGATGATCTAGAATCAAATAAGGATTTTTCTAAACATGAGGAAACCATTAAATTACCTACCACTACGTCTTTCGGAGCTTCTACCTCAGCAGTAGTGATAGCATAAGCTTGACCTTGATCCCTTGGCCTTTTTTGAGGTACGTTCCCCTGACGCTTAGGACATTCATTTGCATAATGTCCCATCTACCTGCAGTTGTAGCATTGAACATCGATAGATTCTTTCTTCCCCTTGCAATCACGAGCTTGATGGCCTTTTTCACCACACTTGTAACAGACTCCCATTCCTTTCAAGTAAGTATTGGGGTGTTTATTCCCACATTTACTGAAGGATGGATAATCAACTTTTCCTTTCTTCCCTTTATTTCCATTTCCGGAGTGATCAGTAGATCTCTTCTTCTCTTTCTTTGCTTTAAAGTTGTACGACTTAGAGAATTATTTTTCTCTCATGATAGAACATGAGACAATATCTTCATATAACCATAAGGATTGTGACACTAATGACCGACGAAGAAATGGTTTCCACCCATCAAAGAAACGATCAATCTTACTTCTTGGGTTATGTATATAATCTCCAGCATGCCTTTCAAACCTTGTAATGTTAGCCTCATACTTTGTGACTTTCTCATCCTCCTTTTATCTCAGACTCATAAATTGCCTTTCCATATCTGCTCGATGGTCACGAGGAAAGTATTTTTCTAATAAAGGATCTATGAACTCCCTCCATTCCATATATGATACTTCATCATCTTCCTTTATGTTTTTAATCAATGACCACCATTGATCAGCATCTCTAGTGAGGCTGTAAACTGTCATGATAACTTTTTCCATTTCACTACTCCCCAAGGCGTGGAATATTTTCTCTAAGGAATTCATCCATTGCTCAGCTACTAAGGGATTTGTACTCCCACTGAATATTGGTGGTTGTTTCCTCATAAAGCGGTCTAACATTGATCCTCCTTGCTGTGGATCAGGGTGCTCCATACGGGTAAGGTTATTATTCATAACCTAAGTGAGTTGTCCCAGTATGGTGATTAGCTGATCAGCACCAGTTGCATCACCAACTCCACTATAATTATCTTGAGCAGGAGGTAAATCCCTACATGGAGTGCATGCATTGATACTGTTTCCATTTCTTCCACTATGAACTATTTCTAAACAATGGAATACACTAGATTAGTTTATGAATCGAAATACATAAATTAAAACTTGTAAAACACTTAACATAAATTGAACTGTTTATGGATATAATCCATAACCATAAAAATGTTATTTTGGAGGAAGTATATACTCATAAATATTTCATAATGGTTTGTAAAGAAAATGAGAATTATCCTAAGCATATCCCCCGGGAGTGTCGTAACCAGGAATGCAGCAAGGCCCGTTGTTGTGCACCTGTTCCCATTCGAGTTCAGCTCAATGTGGTGTTTTTGAGTTATACCCCTAGGTACATCTGTGCCAGAGCCGCCTCTACCTACTCGTATCCAGACAGGTATGTATTGCTGGGAAAACTCAAAAAATTTCTACAATACCAAAATTCTAGGATGTTCTTCTATACTAATCCTCAAAGTCCATCTTAGGTCTATGTGCTCTAATCAGAGTTTATCTAAATCTAGTTTCTAAGGTTTGTACTAAACTTCCTCGGATACCAACTATAACACCCTGACCCTAGTTACCCAGAGTCGGTGCTTTATTACATAACATTGTCCTGATCACAAAAGATAAAGTCTCAAAAGGCCGATTACTTTAGTAGCCTTGGAAACACTTGATACATTCATAATGTTTACATTACAACATAAAGTGAAAACTACAACAACATATTATCTTCATACTCATATCCCCTTATACTATCCCTGTAGGTCATTCATAAAATACTTCTTCACATCCTAGGAAAAATAAAACATAGAAAGGGGTGAGCTCAAATGCCTATTAAGGATAACAATATAGCGGAAAATATCATAAATAAGCATAAACATTTAAAGCAATGTATAACTAAAACAAAAGCCTTTTAAACATGAACTTCAGCATAATATAGCAGAAATAAAATAAAATAATGTCATTTACTAATTCACATGGATATTCTACTAGTAGAATAATCACATGCAATATCAATAACCACTTTCATAATGATGTAATGCATAATTCCAGACTATCATAACCACATATTCAAGGCCTTGTGCCAAGACTAAAAATAATATTTTGTCAAGGGCTTATGCCAAGACACTATTTTGTCTCATGAGACCTACCGATGCATCAAGGAGCTATAGTGGGCTCCACCCATCACTTATTAAGTCCAATGCATTCCTCATATGAAAAATTTTAAACATAACATATACATTCGTATTAAAACTAGCATACGAACTGTCAATACTTTCTCCATGAACCATGAATTGTATAAAAATAATACATCCACAGTCAAACATATCACAAAACATTAAATACTATATGAATGTTTTGTATCATAATAAATCAACTTCAAACAAGCTTAAAATCCATCAAAGGATGTTGATATAGATGAAATCAAAACTATTTGAGAGAAATGTATCTTTTTTTTAAATCATGTAAATTCCACATAATTATAAAATAAAACATTTACTTTGAAAATATTATTATAAGATTGTAAAGGAAGCTTTGACGATTTTATAACGGTGGAAAATAGCCACACCCACCGTATAAGTTAAAAAAGACATTCTTACCTTAATCCTGTCGAAAAGGTTAAAAAGGACATTGTTTGGAAAAAGAAAGAATGATTCCTTTATAAACTTCTTATAAAAATTAAAACAAGGGTATACTTGAATTTAACCCATATTTTGTAAATTATTAAGAATTTTTTAAATACATTTTTAATAATCATGGATTTGGATGATAAGAGGTCCCATAAGATAATTACGGATAAACAACCTCAGATAATGAAGAGATTGTAAAATAAACCCTTACCCTGTAATTATCCTTGGTTGAGGGTAGGTTAACCTCCTCTATAATGGTTAAATAATTGTTATTAAATTATACATGAATCATATACATTAATATGATATCATATATGATCTTTAAACATTGATTTGTTAATAATATCTTAGTATTATCATAGTTTCGGGTGTTAACGAATTTGTTTTCCTTTATATTATTTGTTATGTGAGCCGTATTTGTTATGGATGGGATGTATATTATTCATATCCAAAATTATATCATGTTTCTAAAAATTATTTTTAATCATCAAAAGAAATTTAGTCTTGAATGGATACGATGGGGAATGAATCTCATTGCGTTCATGGAGACGGTAGTCCGTACGTACGCTCTAGCGATAACATCATTCTTTTGATATTAAAATAATATATAATTGGATGGTATATCATATATACATAATAATTATCATGTTATATTTATTATTTACATCAATTACACATAATTATCATACCCATCCAAATAATAATGTTTTGAATAACAATTACACCACGACATGGGGACGGTAAGCCGTACGTAAGCACGCATGGTGACATTTCATTCAAAGGAAGGATAGAATAATGAATATGGTTGGAACATATTTATAATAACATCATAGTATATAGAATATACTGTAGTTATTATTTTATAATCTAAATAGCAAATAAAGAAGAAGTTGAAGAATAAAGGAACTTGAAAGAGGGTGGTGAAAACATTACCTCTTCTTTGAGTCCATCCTTTTGATTTGATCAAAAGGGCTCCTTTGGTTGACTTTATGATCAAAATAGGGACTCTAGGTTGAATTGGGGGAAGCTGAGGGAATATTTGGGTAGGGGTTGGCCAAGCCAAAAGGAATTAAAGGTGTGAATTAGAGAGAAGGGAGAGTGCCCTTTTATTAGAGGGGTGAGGGGCACCTTTGGAAAAGCTATAAATATTATTTTATAATAAATTCATATTCTGTTTCTAATGGATCCAAAGTGGATTATTTAAAGTCTAATATGGGTATGGGTCTAAATAATTTCAACCAATAGATTTTATATAGGTTTGGGTGATTATATTAACCTTATCATTTATATTTAACTCTTAGCTAAATAGTTTGACATTTACCATGTCTCTTTGTATTTTTATATTATATAGTTAATAAAATTACTATATACCTCCAAGAGACCCCCAAGTGGTCCATTAATGATACACATATCATTATATAAGTCCTTTGGTCGAACCTTATATTTTTAGGAATATAATATCAATTAATAATATAATATTTGATTTAAAAACACTTTTATGTCAATTTTGACACTATTGGGTATTTTGTTTTTGATAATATCATAACAGCATTATTACTTCGAAAAAAATTTATATAACAAATACTAATATTTTATATTAACCTATAAAATTAGTGGAATTCATAAAAAGTCTCAAATTACATTTATTTTGTTATTTATAATATCTATTATTTTAATATTTCATTAATTAGGTAATTACTGCATCACCATTGTGTCATAAATAAATTAAATTATTTAATGTCGAAAAATTATAAATAAAATACCATTATGTATTAAATTATTTTATCTTTTTAATGAATACTTATAATCGAATTATTCTTTTGTATAACCCTATATTAAAAATGTTTTAGTTATTAAACTATGATTTTAACTCTTTTAACTCTTCTTTGAATTAAATAATAATAAATGTCCTAATCTAATCCAAATGGACCTAAATGATAATATTTTATTTCTAAGGTTATTTTTGGTCGAGATAAA
Source organism: Viscum album (assembly GCA_963277665.1). Classification (NCBI taxonomy): domain Eukaryota; kingdom Viridiplantae; phylum Streptophyta; class Magnoliopsida; order Santalales; family Viscaceae; genus Viscum; species Viscum album. The sequence continues at coordinate 181,435,335 of OY728133.1, read as the reverse complement.
CTTGTCCAATAGAATTAGGACATGTGTTAGGGTAATATTAATATCATTTTTACCCTTAATTACCCTATTTACTTTTAACCGTGGTAAATAAAAGTAAAAGTTACTATTTACCAAAAATTATTTTTATCTTATTAAACCAAATTTAACACCTTGATATTAACCGTGTCTCTCATATTTTCGAAATTCCACTCACAGAAGCGGTAAAATTATCTTTTATGTGAATTTCCAAATTCTCTTAAGAGGTGGGTAAAAGACGGTGAAAAGTTCAATAAAAATTTTATATATCTAAAATTATTCTAAACTAACTCCAATTAATTACATTGAACATATATAGGTATTCTGTATCTATTTTGTCGTTAATTAAATTTAAATAAAATAAATAATTATTTAAATAAAAAATCGGTTTAAACTATAACTTAGTGTTTTTTCACTATTCATCAAAAATTGAATGTTTTCAGAAAAATACCAAAAATTCACCCTAAGTTAATTTCGATATTCCAAATCCAAAAATGAAGTCCATTTTGAAAGATAAAATTTATAAAATTTCAAAATGTGTGTATTATTATTCATAACAGCTAATTTGATTGGTTGTGGTGTGTGTTATAACTCTAAGTTGCGTATAACGCACGCTACTGTATTATTCAAAGAGAAGCGTACCATGGAAGCTTGGGGTGTTACAATCATTTTTATATAATAGTAATGGATTTTATCAAAATATTTGATAAAATTACATTGAATAATGGTTAATTTTATTATAAACGTGAGTTCATGGGTATATAACCTTGGAACCCCCCTTTTATTTAGATTTCATTTCCACTTGTTGAGTGTGTCTCCTGAACTAGTGAAGTAATATTATTATCCATAATTTGACTCTAGATAAAAGATAAAATAAAATAGTTTTTCTAGGGTATAGTAAAGATATTATGTGGCCTTGACCTGAGTGAACATAGTAAGTATCCCATGTTGTTATTCAAGAAATTTTTTTTTTCATAGATTTTTTTCATCTAAATTTATTTCAAAAAATAATTAATCATTATACATAATTCTTTTCATGTTATATAACTATTATTTTCATTTTTTTATATCAAAATGGCCTGTTACGATTTTTCTGAAAACAAATGTTAATGGATCACTTGGTGGGACCCTACGGGGCTTATTATTTGCACAAACTACACACAACCCATGGGTGTATATAAGAATTTTTTGACTGATAATGGTAAAAAGAAACACACCACTTGGAGGTTATGGGTTGTAACATCCCGGTTCCAAAATCAACCTAAAGGTGCCTCGTACCCAGTCGGTCACATGGCATCAAGCACATTTCCATGAATGCTAGAGGCTGCTAACTAGCAGTGAGGGCCTTGGGTGTGATAGTGGTGAAAACTATTCTCTCATTGCTGGAGTAACACAGTGGATGTAAAATAAATAGCCATAGCGGAAGGAGTAACGCTATCACACAACAGTAAACAATGGAAGTCTATAAGTAATAACAACTGGAGCACATATATATAAATGATTCAGGATACATATGTCTTGGAAGAAAACCAAAAAAATAACAATCCTGGAATACAATAATAAACCAAAGTACAACAGAAAAATAGATAAACTTCTCAGCATCACAAGCCTCAGCTTGGTCCTATGCTCTCCAACTCCACAACAATAAAGTACCTGAAGTAAAAGGATGCTTGCCCTTATCTATACCTGCAGCAAAATAATCTGTTTGGGAACAAAATCATGACCCAAATAGGGTGTGAGACTAAATCCCAATAGGAAGCCACCATAAGATATGTGCCTAATAGTCAGTGAATATATGGTAGGTAATAGGAAAAAGGATACAGTAAACAATTACCAATTCAATTTCATTCAATTTCATATATCAAGTAAGCTGCTAATCAAAGTAGGTAACCCTCTAGGTAGCACTCTCAGACAAACCCCTCTAGTTTAATAAAAACATGGATAGATATACCAAAGACTATCTTAGGGAGAAGTCACCGTCAATTACCTCTGTAGTCATGTGTGATTTAAAGAATCTCTGAGGAAGCACTCACCGTCAATTCCCCCTATAGTCTTTTAGTGGTAACTACAAGCACTCTGAGGAAGCACTTGATGTCAATTACTCTTATGGCCTCGTAACATAGCTATAGACCATCTAAGTGAGAACTCAACTTCAATCCCCCCTATGGTCTAACAACGTGATAATTATAACTCAAACTCTGGGAAATTCCTCAACATCAATTTCACTTATGGTCATACTACACCAGGTTCTCGCAGCCTCCTGTAAAGAAAACATGCACAATGTTAATCAGCATCCAAAGTAAACCTCAATAACTACTTGGAAAAATAACTACATCATAACAACATTTCGGATAACGATCACTCCATCCTACAATACTATGCAAGGAATGAAAACAGCATAATTAGACCAATCGGTCAAAACATGAAACATGTAAAAAAAATCCATAGCGTACCTAAGATAACCTTATTATCAACAATTAACCTCTATTCCAACAAACTAGGCATATCATGCATATTCAAGGTTAAGAACCATAATCATGCAATACCCCGTTCTCGAGTATTGGGCACTTTTTCACATAAAATTAAAATACTATCTACGAAATGGCACAAAACACCTACCTCGGCATTGTGAGATCTATATACATGAAACTCAATCCTTGAATATTCCCAGAACACCATATATCTACCAAAATTCTCCAAAAGATCAATCGATGAGAACTTCAGAAAGAGGAGGAATCAGGAAACTAAGATCTAGAAGAAGGAAGATCATACCGAGTTAATCCCAATGCAATAGACGACGGTGGATTAGCATAACGGATGCTCGATCGGGGGCTACGGGAATGATCATGGCTATACTAATGCTCTCGAAAGAACTAGGTTGAGAAGAAGGTTATTCTATCTATCAAACGTGACCCAGGTACGTTTAATGAAAAAAAAGTACACAACGTGTCCTTTAGAAGTATATGTCATGTACTTTCCCTTACCGACCCCCGCATTAGGTGGTTTCCATATCACCACACACGGTCGTGTGTACGACCACGACACTGCCAACACATGGCTACCTACGGTAACTGAGTACACAACCTGTACTCATAATGTACATGGTGTGTACTTAAGAAATTTTCAGAAACTCCTCTTTTTTTACTCAAAAACCAGAAAAATGAAAACATACATCAAATAGAAGATGTGGGTTCTTAAAAACTTCCCCCCATAAAAAATTCATCCCTAAATTTCCCTAGAAAATCGGCGTCGAATAAGTAACCCCGAACAGCTCAGGCCATTGTGATCGTACATCGGCCTCCCTCTCCCAAGTATCGTCCTGCACTCACCTGTGCTACCATAGAACTTGTACCAGAGGGGAAGACCGGCCACGGAGAACCTTCATACTTCGATCAACAATTATTATAGGGTGCTCCTCGAATGAGGCGTCCACCTCTAACTCAACCTCCTTAGGTTGGAAAACATGAGATGGGTCTAAGAAGTAACGTCAATGTATAGAAACTTGGAAAACATCATGCATATCCTGGTAACTCTGAGGTAACTGCAACCGATAGGCAACCAACCTAACTATCTCCAACACCTCAAATGGCCTGATGTACCTCAGTGTAAGCTTACCCTGTCTTATAATACTCCTGTGTCCCAACCTCAGTGTAACATGTAGGAAAACATGATCTCAGACCTTGAACTCCAGAGGTCATCTCCATCAATCAGCATAAGACTTCTATCGATACTGTGCAGTAGCCATCCTCTTTCGAATCAACTCAATCTACTCTATTGTCTCCTGGACAAGTTGAAGTCTCAGCATAGCTACCTATCCTACTTCTAGCCAACATAAGGGTGATCGGCATGGCCTACCGTATAAATCCTCATATGGGTCCATCTGAATAGTTTCATGAAAACTATTATTGTAGGAAAACTCCACAAGAGGTATGTGCTTCTCCGGAGAACCTCCAACATCCAGGATTCATGCTCAAAGAATGTCCCCAACCACTTGAATAATACACTTAGACTAGCCATCTGTCTAGGGATGGTAAGCTATACTCAAAAGTACCTATGTACCCAAATCCTTCTATAGCCCCTACCAGACCCAAGAAGTAAAACGTGTATCCCTGCCTAAAACGGAGGAGTGTAGAACCCCATGTAGATGTACAATCTCACGGACGTACAACCTTCCCAGCTCATCAACAATGAGAGTCTTCTTAATCGGTAAGAAGTGATCAGCCTTCCTGAGTCTGTCAAGGACAACCCACACAACATCATTCCCTCGTGGCGACCTCAGCAACCCAGTCACGAAATCCATCATGACATCATTCCACTTCCACTTGGGAATGAGTAACTACTTAAAAATCCATGTTGGTCGCTGATGCTCCTCCTTCACCTCCTGATAGGTAGAACACCTCATCACGAAACCAGCCACATATCTCCACATCCCTAGCCAAAAATACCGACTATGTAGATCACAATATATCTTGCTGACACCCAGATGAACTTTCCAAACTGAATAATGAAAGTCCCACATTAGCTCCTCACATATGTCTACTGACACCCATACACGCCCATGAAAATGGAAGATCTCATCCTCACCTATGGTCCATCCAGGAATAGCGTCCTCTCCTGACAAACTTTCATATAGGACTAGGGCTTCAGAGTCTGATAGCTTCCTCATTTTCACTCAGTCAAGCAAAGTAGAGGTAACAACTACAGAAGAAAGAAAAGTCTACCCTTGTCTATTGTGCACCTCCAAATGCATCTCATAGAATAGCACCATAAAATACCACTAACTGCTGGCCTCTTGAACTTCCTGTATCTGAGTACTTCTTCTCAACACATCAACCACTGCATTTCACTTCCCAAGGATGTAGGCAAGCTGAAAGTCAAAGGACTGAAGGTACTCAACCCATTTTCATTGTCTCAAATTCAGATCACTCTAAGTGAAGATACACTTGAGACTTTTTTGGTCGGTGAAAACCAAAAAAATTCTCTCCCTGAAGATAATATATCAAAAAGTGTAAGGCATGAACAACTACAACCAACTCAAGATCATGCATCAGGTAATTCCTCTCATGTGGCCTCAGCCGCTGAGACCTGTACGCAACGACTCCTTCCCCTTGCATTGGCACAGCTCCCAGACCAATACCTAAAGCATCACAATAAACAGTATAAATCTTTCTCAGCTCTAGAAAAAATAGTATCAGTGTAGAATTCATTATCTCTGTCATCTATAGAGAGGCTGACTCACAAGAATCTGACAACTAGAACTTTGCACCCTTCTTAGTCAAACCCGTCAGTGGTGCTACTAAACATGAGAATTCTTGTATGAAACATATGTAGTAACCATCCATCCCTAGAAAACTCTGTACCTCGAAGAATTTATTCGGATGCTCCCAGGAAACTACTAATCTCACTTTATTTGGGTCCACTGATACTCATGTCTCTGAGATAACATGACCCAAGAAGTGAATCTGATCCATCCAAAAATGGAATTTTGAGAGCTTAGCATATAACTGCTGCTCTCTCAATTTACTCAAAATGATATCAAGATGGGTATAATGTTCATGTCGACTGTGAGAGTGCACCAATATATCATCCAAGAAGACTACCACGAAAGAATCCAAGTATGGATGGAACACACAGTTAATCAGTGCCCTGAAGACTGCAGGCGCATTCCTGAGACCGAACAATATAACCACATACTCGTATACACCATACCTTCTTTGGAAGGCTGTGAGAGGTTTATTAGATGGTCTAACGTGCAACTGATGATATTCGGATCTGAATTCTATCATTGAGAGCACTATGGATCCTCGAAGCTGATCAAAGAGATCATCAATCATTGGAAAGGATTATCATTTCTTGACCATCAAATGGTTCAACTTCCAAAAATCCACAAAAATCCTAAGGGTACTGTCTGCCTTCTTTGAAAACAGGGTAGTAAAACCCTAGGTGAAGTACTAGGTCTGATGAAACACTTTTACTGTAACTCCTCCAACTGCTTCTTGATCTCCTACAACTTTAGTGTAGTCATCCTATAAAGCGGAATGGATATCGGTGTCACTCATAGAAAAAGATCAATAGAAAAGTATACATCTCGCTCTAAAGGTAAACCTGAAAATTCCAATGGAAAGACATCCCTAAAATGATCCACCATAGGAGGAAATTCTAACTATGAAATACCCTTGTCATCCAGATTTAGACTAGAAATCTGGTCTATAACTCCTCCCCACCCAAGATGCTTGGGCCCTGCTATGCTCGCATGGAAATCCCATTTTCCATTAATGAAGGAACAATCCACCCTCGGGTGAGGTAAAACTCACCCTACGGTGATAGAAATCGATTACTGCCTAGAAGAGAACTAACCAGTCCATTCCAAGAATGATATCATAGCATATCATCTCTAGGGCATAGAGGTCCCATAAAAAGTGACACCCACTAACCTCTAGAGGGAACTCCATGCATTGTCTCACACTAGTTGTTCTTGTCCCCAATGGAGTGTCTAGTGTCAATATTCCAGTAGAAGAAAAGATACAAAGCCTAAGGATCTCCACAACAGCAACAGATATAAAGCTATGGGAATCCCCTATATCGAAAATAGTAGAATCTAAAACTGAGGCGACTAAGATCGTACCTCAAACTGTAGAAGCTCCGGGATCCTGCTCCTGCTGGGTCTGCTTCACTGCAAATGTTTGGTCCATACCAGAGCACTATCACCCGGCCAGACCACTCTGAGGTGATGCACCATGTTGTTGCTGAAAACTGGTGTCTGGCTACCATGGACCTGACCTCCACCTCGGCCTGACCGTCCAGAAAAACTCATGTTCCCTAACTAGTAAGAAAATGGTGGTGCTACTCCTGAATGAGGAGTCATAGAAGAGCCCCTATCACTAGCTTCTAGTGAGAATATCTGATAGAAACACTAAAGATTACCCATCTTTCCGCATGATCGGCACTCCACTAGGTCTCTCGGGCTATAGCGACCCAACCTTTTCTTACATTAATCTTACATTATTTTAAGATAAACAACATAAAATTATTACAAAAAAAGGATCCAAAGGTTTAGTTTCTTGGGAAAACTAGGTCCATACATAACAATTACAATATCAAGCATAAACATTTATTTAATTTCTTCTTCTCTAGCTTCTTATTGGCACTTGTCCTCTCCTTAGTACATGTAGCCACCTAAGGATATTCATCAAAAGGGGTGAGCTAAAAGCCCAGTAAGGGGATATAAAAGGATAATATAGAATTGGGTGAGAATAATAATAACATGGTAAAAAGATCATGAATTTGAGAGGAATCATAAATATAAGACTTGAAATGTGGTAGTGCATAAAAATGGAACATCATGTCTTAGTGGTTAACTACCACACATACTTATGAACCAAGCTAGAATTTTGTTCACAAATCATTTCACATTTACTCATGAGATTCATCACTTTACCCAATGAATTGGAGCGATGTATAATTATGGGCGCACCCATCACCTTGAAACATTCATATTGCACTATATAATGATGGGAACACCCGTCACATCATAACATTATCATTATCATGCTTTCCACATAGAACACATATCAAAAAAATGAACATAACTAACACATGGAAAGGAATGGGTTTCATCTCATAAGAACACATTCATAAAATTTGGGTTCCCAAATGAAAGAGGTAATAACATACATGTTACAAGAACCGTCCACTTTGAGTGAGAAGTAAAAGGTGAGTTCTTAAAAGAAGAGTTTTTTTGGAAAAAATTTTATTTGACATAAACAATACTAGAAAACATGTACATACCAGAAAAGTAAAGAAAATGATGAACAAATGATTTTATAGGAGTAAACATATCAAAAAGGGAGTACAAGAGCGAGAACTTGAAGGATGAAAGTTGGGTTTGGGAATTTCCCCTTACCTTTTACCTGAATGCTTCCTTCTCTTAAATGTCCTCTTGAATCCTCCTCTTGAGATCCTCCTTAAGGGCCAAATATTGGTATTTTTATGAGACCAGAAGCTCTTGGACGTGGGGGAGGGGCTAGGGAAGCTGTTTGGGCAGATTTTAAATAAGTCTTGGAGATTGAGAAGTGTGAGGAAACGAGGGAGTGAAGGGTGGTTTTTATAGTGGAGGGGAGAGGGGTTTCCTTATTATAAAATTCATTAGTTTATTAATTTCCATTAAGACAAGTAATAATGAGTCTTGAATGACCAAGAATAGTAATTTTATCATGTGATCCCGAACCAAGTGGTCTGACATCAGCATAACAACACACATGACTCTATAATTAGCTTATTTAGCTTATTTTTGTAAATTACGGTATTTCACTATTCATCAAAAATTCATGTAATTCAGAAAAATCCCAAAAATTTACACCAACCATTTTACAATGTGTAGAATCCAAAAATGAATTTAATTTTTCAAAAATAGTTTTCTAAATATTATAAATTTAATATTTAATTAAAATCATAATTTAATTAAAAAACAATTTTTAAAATTAAAACTGATTTTATAGTGCTTTCAATAATTACGTACGGTCTTATAAAATTATCTAAAAACTATAAGACATTGATTTTATAATTAATGAACATATTTTAAGAAAACACTTTTTCTTTTAAATTAATTAATTAATTATAATTATTTATTTATGACTTACAAAATACCAAGATGTTTACTAAGGTCAAATTATCACTTTCTAAGATGTCAAGATTTTATTTAGTTATTAATGGGTAAGGTTACACTTATTTTGGATGATTTACTATTCATAAATGTCATATTAATATTCATAAGGGTATTTTACTATTCATAAGGGTACGTTACTATTCCCTAAAAATTATTTTTGTTTCATTAGACTTAAAATATCATCTTGAACACAACTATGTATGTCAGATTCTCAAAATTTCTAATGTAGAAGTAAAAAACATATGTTTAGAGGACACTTAGCCCTTAGAAGTTCATTATGTTGTGTTTTCATGTGAATTTATGACATAATTTATAAGAAGGGAATTTCCATTGAAAAACATTGGGTTTTGACACGGGCTATGTGGCATCGTATGCCCGATCTTCCCACACTAGTAGCAAACCACCTGGCTACCTGAAGGTGCATCTTGCATACATGGATATCAACGTGTAGTCTCCCTATGGTTCTTCCTGCAATCAGATGTAAAATCACTAACTCTGGATGCTGAACAACCCTGGCTCACAGCTCTAGAATCCCTCAGATTACGTTCAGTGATCAGCACCTAATTGACGATAGAAGATATCGAAGTCAACCTGAAGATGTTCACCTGAGCCCAATGTCCGGTCTGAGACCATCCTCAAACATCCTTTCTAGGAACAACCCATCTCACCCTAGAAAGGGTGTAAAGTGCTGCATCTCAGTAAAGCGAGAAGAATACTCCATAACAGAAGGAGTACCCTATTCCAGACTTCTGAACTCTTGAGCACAATCGGCCCTCAAGGTCTCCAGAAAGAAGTAGTCATAGATGGAATGCTAGAAATCATCCCAATACATGCCATGTTGGCGTCCCGCCTTTGAGATCACATCCCACCATCTCTTGGAAGGATCTAGAAGTATATACGTTGCAAGCTTCACCCTCCTCTCCGGAGGTGTTTCCAGATGTTCGAAGATCGTTAGAATCGCTTCTAGATATGACTCTGCAGCCTAGGGTCCCTTATCCCCTGAGAATGTGGGAGGGTTATGCTATTGTAAAACTCACATCAAATCTGCCATCAATGGGGTAGGAGGCGGTGCTCCCTGGAAGGTATGCATCATCCTCAAAAATCCCTCCCTGAACTATGCATCGGCAACTATATCAAGTATAACTTCTGGTACCAATACTGGCACGACTGGAGGATCTAATGGTAGTCCCTGATTAGCCATGTCCGGTGTTTGATCACTACCTTGCAACTAGCACACAACTTGAGGACATATCGGTGGCATAACTCTGCATGGTCAAGTGCACACCTTAGATCAAAATTATCAACGATTGGAAACTGGAAGTGTAAGAAGGGAACAAGAGAAAAAAAACAGTCAGGTTTTTCAAAACATGACTACACGGCGTGTATGTCCCCTACAAGATGTGTTCCCTCAAGCCATCACATGGGTGTGTACTTTTGCCAACCCAGGTCATGTAACACCACAAACACATAGCGTGTTGTCCTCACACATGACTTTTACTTGCATCTTCTTCCCCTACCCAAGTTTCCTTACACGTCTAAGCCACATGGTTCTCCTAGAACAATACTACGCAGCATGTTAGTACCAAACATGGCGTTTACTAGACGAACTTCACCAACCTTTGTTGTTAAGTAAATGGCCAGTTACATAGATAACTCTACACGGTGTGTTCCCTTATGTAAATGGCGTGTACTAGAAAATATTTCACTGACCCGTGTTATTATTCACATAGTGCACACATGGTCAACATAACACGGCGTGTACAACTGATACATGGCGTGTTCCCCCAAGGATTTCCCTATCCTGTGTCTCTGCCCACACAACCTTTGACACAGTTAGAGACTACACGGTATGGACATATTAAATGGCATGTTCTTAGGAAAAAAATTTACTCCTGAACAGAAGAACACATGGCGTATTTCATCATTACATGCCATGTATTCTGGGTTTTTCTAGATAGTATGCCTCATAAACTACTCTAGAACCCAGAAAAACACAGAAAAAACATTAAAGTGCCAAATTGTGATCCGTGGTGAACCATACTCCCCGCGAATCAAAGAGTGCCATCTTTTACATGTTATAATCAAGGATACCATGCAATGATCCACCGAATCCCGGTCCGTGAGGGCCCATAACACCTCACGAACCAATGATTGGCATTAATTCAACAAAACTTTACACAAATAAATATCCTATCAAACAACAGTTATTCTATCAAGGAATCTATCACAACAGAATTCATATCTAGCACAATATCTATCACAATAGCAAGTAATCTCTAATGCACCCTAAATGGCATGGAAAGAATGCCAGACATGTGATTTCTTGAAAGTGCATATATGATGCAAGATATGAAATACCCTTATCTCATTGGGTTGAAACAGAAATAGAACCTCAATATATTCAATGATAACAACAAAAAATATGTGAATCACCCAACAGTGAAAATCAAATCAACTGTAAAATTGAAAATCCCAAAAATATTGCAATATGACGTAAATTGGATTTTCCATGTACACGGGTTAGCTACTCCCGGGAACAACATATTACGAAGTACCTATTTCGTCCTATCTCTGACTATAGGCTCTAAACAGTAAGTCAAGATGAATATAACACCTCTGATACCACTTTGTAACACCCTAGTTCTAAAATCCACTAAAAGGTGCCCCGTACCTGGTTGGTCGCATGGCCTCAAGCGCATTTCCACGACTGCCAGAGGCTACTGACTATCAGCAAGGTCCTTCAGTGTAATAGTAGGGAAACTATGCCATTATTGGCAGAGTAATAAAACATAAGTAAAACAAATTTCAATAGTGGAATTAGTAAATATCCCACAAAAGTAAATAGCTGAAGTTTTGAATTAATAACAACTGGAGAACATATATATATATAAATGATGCATTATACAAATGTCTAGGAAAACATCTTAAAAAATCACAATGTTGGAATATAGTACTAAATCAATGTACAAAAAAAATCAAATAAACTCCTCAGCATCACAATCCTCAGCTTGGTCCCATGCTCTCCAGCTCCACAGCAATCAAGTACCTGATGTTGAAGGGAACTTTCCCTTATCTATACCTGTAGTAATATAATCTGTTTGGGCCAAAAATCATGACCCAAATAGGGTGTGAGACTAAATCCCATTAAGAAACCACCAAAATATAAGTTCCTAATAGTCATTGAATATATTTCACGTAATAGGAAAATAAAAGCTGTAAACAATTCCACAATTCAATTTCATTCAATTTCATATATCAAGTAAGCAGGTAACCCTCTAGGAAGTACTCTCAGCCTAACCCCTCTGGTTCAACCAAAACAAGGATATATATTTCAAAGAATCTCTGAGGAATCACTCACCTTAGATTCCCCCTATAGTCATGTGTTATTTAAAGACTCTCTAAGGAAGCACTCACCGCCAATTCCCCATATATTCATTCAGCGGTAACTACAGGCGCTCTAATGAAGCACTCAATGTCAATTCCTCTTGTGGCCTCGTAACGTAACTATAGACCCTCTGAGGGAGAAATCAATATCAATACCCCCTATGGTATCACAACACGATAATTATAATAGACACTTTGGGAAATCCCTCAATGTCAATTTCCACTATGCTCTTACTACAATAGGTTCCCGCAGCCCCGTGTAAAGTAAACATGCACAACATTAATCAGTAGCCAATGTAAACCTCAAGAACTACACGGTGAAACAACTACAATATAACAGCATGTCGGATAATAATCACTCCATCCTACAATACTAGGCATGGAAAGAAAACACCAGAATTAGACCAACCAATCAAAAAATGGAAAAACATCCATAGCTTACCTAAGGTAACCCTATTATCAACAATTAACCTCTATTCAAACAAACTAGGCATAACAGGCATAATTAGGGATAAGAACCGTAAACACGCAAAACTTCGTTCTCTGGTATTGGGCACTTTTTCATATAAAAATCAAAGACTATCTACGGAAAGGCACAAACCACCGACCTCAGCATTGTGATATTGATATATGTGAACCTTAATCTTTGAATCGCGCCAGAACACCGTAGATCTAAAAAATGCTCAAAAATCTCAACTAAAGATAACTTAAGAATGGGGAATAATCAGTAAACAATGATCTAGAAGAAGGAAGAGCTTACTGAGGTGATCCCAATGCAATCGACGATGGTAAATTCGGATAACAGATGCTCGATCGGGCGCTCAGGGAAAGATCGCGGCCGTACGAATGCTCTCGGATGATCTAGGTCAAGAATAATGTGTTTATGTCCATCAGACATGACCCCGGTACGTTTAATGAAAAAAAGGAAAGTACATAGCATGTACTTTAGGAGTATACATTGTGTACTTTCCCTTACCAGCCCCCGCATTAGGTGGTCTCTAGGTCACCACACATGGCCGTGTGTATGGCCGTTACACGACCAACAAATAGCTACCTACGGTAACTGAGTACACAACATGTACTCATAAAGTACATGGCGTGTACTTAAATTTTTTTTAGAAACATCTCTTTTTGTTTCCTCAAAACACCAGAAAAAGGATAACATACCTGAAAAGAAGATCTGTGCTCTCACATGGGTAATCATGTGGTTAGGGATATGTTTGGTGGGGGTGGTTTGGTGGGATGATTCCCCATGTCAGATAGAGATTTATGATAACATTCCTATTTAATTTTGTAAAAATTTTAATTTGATTTTCTAATATTTTTATTACCATCTCATATCACCTATTATTATCCCCATCTCAATCAATTATGTTTTTTTATTGTTTGTTACATATGTATATTTTAGTTTAACAGTGGAATGTTATGTTTATCTATTTACATTATTTTTTTTTATGTTATTCCAAGTAATTTTGATTCTTATTATTGTTCATATATTTGAATGAAGGACTCAAAAATGTATGGAGAAGTATTTAAGCGATCTTAGTTTCAACTAATCATTTTATTATTGGGATAAATCATTAAATAATGGTGTTCGTGATGTTTAGGAACTATTTTTCAACCCGTGGGGATCACAGAGACCCACAAGGAAATTCCATGGATTGGATCGGCCTACCAAACCGTCTTAGGTTACTAGGTCTTTAGTAGTCCAAGTTTGTTTTTGATAACCAATTTTGGGAAATTTCTGATTGATTCCATTATTTCCACTAGTAATAATGTTTCATAAACATAATGTCCTTTAATATAAGTATACACTTTTCATTAAAATATTTATTTATTGGGGAAAACTTTTACATGTCCATCAACATTGATTTTAAACACCTATTTTTTAATAATCACATTGTGATGAATAGGTCTATCTACTATATCCCTTGTTTGATTCTTATTGATTTTATCAAACTCTTATCTCATTGATTTCTCCCAAGATTCATCCTTTTCCAATTCTTGAAATGTTGTTGGTTTAACCTCTCATAATAGAGAAATGTTCTCTATTCATCTCATTTTATGGATTTCTGTTTGTTCATATTTTCCTCTAACAGGATTATTTGGATCAAATTCTACTCTACATATTTTTACTTGAGTTATAGTTTGAAAAATTTGATCACCATGATATTCTTTTGATTCAGCTCCACTATCATCTTTAATTGGGGTATTTTGAGATTCTTAGGAATCTAAAATTATCACTTTTTTTCGCTCACTTATTCATGAATTTTTTTACATAATTATATTTATTTTTATATTCAAAAATTTTCACATCAGTAATCTCTACTATTTTATTCTTTATTTTTTCAAAACATTTATAGGGATTACTCTATGATAAGTAGCCTAAAAATATTCCTTTATGTACTTGATCACTGTAATTTCACTTATTTCCCATGTTATTTTGCATGAAATATTTTTTGGTATACTATAAGATGTTTCAATTAGGGTTTACTTCTAAGACACACTTCATATAGAATTTCTCCTTTTCCAAGACTAAGAAATATTTGATTCTAAGTGTACTCATCCACATGATCAACTTCTTTAAAATAATGGTTAGGGATACCACTTTAAATCAACAAATTACTAACTATGTTATTTATCATATGATTACATCTTTAAGAAACTATATTCTATTTAATATTCCTTCACACTAAAAATTTATGTTTAATTTCATGTTTCTATATATGATTTTAAAATAAAATGGATTTTTATTAAATTTAATTATGAAAACATATGATCTTCATTGTTCATGAATTTTATTTTAGCACTCTTATTCAGAAAAGTTTGATGTAGTCTAACATTTATCTATTATATGGTATAAACATAACACATAACATCTTTTTTTAGTTATTAATAAATAAAATGAAGTATTTATCACTGTAAGTTCCATCCTATCTAATGGTACTTCATACATTTTTATGGACAAGATTCAGTAAACTATTTTCTCATTTCTTCTTTAGAAGGTAAGGGTTTCTCACCATATTTACCTTCAATCATCTATCACAAACATTTTATCTATTCTTATTTAGAAAAAGAAAATCAATAGTGTATTTCAACTTTGAAAAATTCTATAAACTCTATAGATGAATGTGATCAAGCCTCTAGTTCACTAAACTATTTTCTTCTTATATAATAAGTTGACAAGTTTTTTAATTTCAATATACCTAATATAAGTTAAAATTAATTCATAATCCAGGAATAAGATAAATTTATTACTTTATGGTTGAATAAAATTTCCAATATCAATTCACATAACTCTCTTACACTAAAAAAATTATCAGAGTCCATAAATACAAAAACATTATTTTTCTTAATTTTTCATTGGATAAGTGAGTCTTAAAAATTTATTTTGTATTTATAACTCTATTATTTCTAAACATAATAGTTACATTAACTCTTCCTTTCATATTGTTGATAAGATATATGTTACCAATCATGTGGGATAAGCACCAATTATTAAGAATAAACTTAATAGTGTTCTTTATATCTTTAAAATCTATATTAAAAATAATATCCTTCTTCTTCAACTATAACTTATTATATTTCCAAGAAACCCCATAATGAGTTAAGTAATATAATAGTCTCTTCTAATTTTATTTAGAAAATATATCAATTAATATATTTTTCCCCTAATTGGTAAAACCTATTTCTCAAATTAATTAAATTGGATTAACTAGCATTTATTTTTTTCTTCTATAGGAAAACAATCCACTTATTTTACAATAATTAATATCTTTATTCCAAATGTTATAATAATAAAAACAATATATATAGAATCATTTTCTATTCCAATATGAAGGATACATTTCAATTCTCTATTTTTACTTCTAATACTTCCTCTAATTAGGTAAATTTAAGCTTTATCGCAATAAGCCATTGTGTATCCAAAGTAGACATGAAATTTACACTTCATCAAAGTAAACATATTGTTATTATCATCTCTGCACGTTTCCCTTGGTTTTGAATAACACCAATATTATTGGTATATTTTTAATGATTTAGAACATTCCCCTTTTTTATAATTTCCATTTATCTTTACATTAAATATCATTACTTTTTATGTTTTTGTATCACATCTAAGACTAATTTTACACATTCATTTGGGTCTTTGAGAAAATAACACTTACCCAAAACTTCTTATTCCTCATTCGGACCTTTCTATTAATAATTCATCTAAAAAATTCATAACTATAGGTTCTTTTAGGTTCCATATATTTTTAATTCAAACTCATGATTTTAACTCAAGTTTATAACCTACTCATCAAGATTTCCAATATCATTATCTTTTTAATTTATGGACATACTATTATCATCAATGATCATATCTTATTCACAAATATTTAACATGTATTTCACTAATTATTTATACTTCACTTGATCATTTGGAAATTCATCCAAAACATTAAATATGATTAATTTCAATGTTAATATAATCAACATAAATTAAAGGTTTATCCATGAATACTCCAATTTGAATTCCCTTCTTTATTTTTATGTCAATATCTTCTAGATAACCTTACAATTCCACCTTCATATCAAAAAATCCCTTTGGTTTATTATCCGATTTTAATTCATATTTATACTTCTCTAATATTTTCATCAAAAAATATTATGTTTTTGAGATTAACTCAGTATCAAAACCATCAAAATGATATTCCTTAGCATAAAATTATTATCTTAAAAACACATTACTCTAAAACATCTTTACACTTTCATTTCGTAAATTAATTTTCCTTATAGGGTAAAAATTATTCCATTTATTTTGTTTGAATTAAAACTCACCATAATTTCCATCAAATCATTTTAGACACATATTAGTGATGTTTGCAACCTTCCTGTAGTGAAAACAATACAGGGGAGCCTTACCCTAGAATCTTACTTTACCTATCTTAAAATCCATTACCATACGAGATAAGAAATCATCATTACATCAACTCCAATTTTAGTCTATTAATCCTATTATTTATACATAGCTCTAACACTATTTATTTTGACAAATAATTTTTATGAACATTTCATTTTCACTCTCATTTCACATGTGACTAGTTTACTATATATATCATCAATAAATAATTCCTCGTGATTTTCTTATAAAACTACTGAAACATTTTTATTTTAAAATAGTGAAAATACCACTATATACTTATTTAATATGTAAGTATATTTCATCTCATAACCATGTATTTTAATATTCCAAACAACATTGAAATATCATTTGAAGAAACCATAAAAACTTTCTCTTGAATTCAACTTCAAATCATCAACTCTATTTTAAGTACCAACATATTTTATTCTTCCAATTTGTTTCCACCTTCATAAATTTTTTCAAGATTTTCACAAATTCCATTGGTTGTTACGAGACTCATCACCTTCATGTTTATTTTATATGATAATTTTATAGATGAGTCATTCAAAATATTTTCATCACTATTCAATAATTTATTGTATTCTTCCATCATTAATATTAAGTTAGAACCACTTACATGAATTCTATGAACCACTAAATTATAAAAAATTTGACTAAGAGATTATAAATAAGATATCATTATATTTTTACACACTTGATAATTTCATCAATCAAATATATGTAATCCCTTTTCATTTACTATATTCTCTATAACGAAAAATTTCTTCAAACAATTCTCTAAAAAAATAGCATGTGTCTTTGATTAAAATTGTTGGAAGCTAAGGTCCTAATATAAACCCTAATATGGGTAAATTGTGGTGACTAGAAATTTCTTCTCATCTCAAGTTAAACTAGATCATTTAATTCCATTTTTAAATAAACTTTTGAATCTATAACACTTATAACACAGAAGCACAAAAAAATATATAGAAAATAAAAAATCATAGGCATATAGTTTTACATAGTTCTCCTATACTATGATATATCAATGTAGTATAGATAAATGATGTTTTTATATAAAAAATACTTACCCAATTTGTTTTATATAATAATATTTAGTAAAATTTAACTACTTGTCAAATCTCCACAACATTTTCCTCTCTTCTTCTCACTGCTTTCCAAGAGGGCTACACAAAGAGACAATTTAAACATTTTGGTTGAACACACAAACATAAAAATGAAAGATATAACACAAAAGGGTGATAGTACTTCTCTATAATTATCTTATCTTTACTACCAGATCATTAATGATATGCATATAAACTCTTCGCATCCAAGACTTATCATCATGGGAATTTATTCCAATCATACTTGAATCCTTAATAAAGAATAATCAAAAATCAAAATTGGTTGACTCTTCTTTGCTCCTTCCTAAAATCCTTTATTCCAACTCTCTAAGTTATTGTTCCATACTATAGCCTCCCATATATCCTAGTAATTATGAAATTAAAAATTAAAATTCTAATATCAATCATATTTTAACTTCCTATACTATAAATATATAAATATAATCATTTCCAAAGGAATCTCTATAATATATATTCAAATAGGTGATTAATTGAAGTTATACACGCTGAAAAACTTTCTTGAGATTTACAAGTCATCAATTTTGTTTAAATTCTCCAAAATTTAGCAATCACGGTGTGAAACTTGATAATTTGGAATGGCGTATTAGTTTCATCTCCAATGATTAGTTACATCCTGGACTGATATATTTATTAATGGTGTGATATTGATTTATGTTTATAAATATCCCAAAGCATAAGGTTCACAACACTTCCTTTTTGATCATTGCCTAAACATCACAATGTGGGATTTTTATTAAAAAATACCTTTTTATCAAGACAAGACAATGTTATTGATATTCTTGATCACGTAATCTATTATAACATGAACCTATTCCCGGGATTTTTCATATCTAAATAGCCAGTACAACAAAAATATACATATTTCTATTCATGATGTGAAATCCTTCAAATGTTGTGACAGATACATTGATTTAATTTACCAAAGTAAGAAACGTTACTCGTAACAAATAAAACATTACATATGATCTATAACCATTACATATCATCATGGAAAAACACTGACATATGGTGCTTTAACATTTTCCAGTAAATTCAAACACAACGTGATACTTGGACTTGAACTATGATTCTTGCATATATGAAATACATATCTGTAGAAGTTAAAAAATGTAGGTATCATACTTTCCTATTTCTCAACACTTTATCTCATGGTTTTATACGTTTCTCAATCGATGAATTGTTCCTAAAATGACCTAAACCTTTATAATACATCTCTATCCATACAAAATTGACTCTAAACATATTCAAACATTTTAATATACTTAAAATAACTTAAAATTGACTTAAAATAAACATCAAAACCAATTTTAGAATGAATTTAAATTTAATTAAAATTCATAATTAATCCAACTTACAACTTGTGGTTTTAAACTCTCTTTTACATACAATCGATACATAATAAAACGGGATATATTAATTTAAAATTAGTTTGAAACAAGAAGAATTAAATATATATAAGTAAAGATAAAAAACATTGAAAATTTAACACCCTGAGATTTTATGATATATTTGTCTTTAAATAAATTTTATTTACTTGATAGTTTTCTCTATGTGCATCACTATGTTCAAACAAACAATGATATAAATATTATTATTTAAACATTACTATTATAATCTATACATTAAAATTATCAGTATCAATAGGAATAAACACATTATGGAAATTTTTTATAACGGTTTAAATAATTTTTATTAATTAATAAATAAGTACTCAATTTTTAGTAAAATCATTTAATGCTACAAAAATACATTTTCTTTAAAAAATGTTTTTATTGATTTTTGTGGGGAAATATTATAATTAATTTTTACCAATTATTGAAACTAAATTTGATAAAAATTATAATAATTTTCAAATCATCATATCCAAACAATATTAGGGTGAAAATTTTAGATTTTTCTGAAATGATTGATTTTATAATGAATAATGAAAAATACTAATTTTTATTGAAAACTCTCATTCCATTCCATGAATTTGAAAGGATAATTTTTTTAAATTTTTTAAACTAAAATTAGTTCTATTATATTATTAATAAACCATTTATGTAAATTTTAATCAATTTTATAATTGATTTTGGTGCAAAAGTTTTATATTCCTAAGAAGTAATTTTTTTCTAAAAAACAGTTTTTCATCGAGAATTGCGAGTTTAATTTTAAATTAAATTAAAAACATTATATGAATTAAATTTTGATAAAATGGATTAAATATTTAATCTAATTTTAAATAATATTATTTAATGGGATCAACTTAATTGTTTTGTAATTTTTAATAATAACCTTAGTAAATATTTTTTACCTCAGTAAAAGAGGTAAGATTGGGTTTAAACCATGATGTAGATCTTTAAAATCTCTTGAACACATTAATTTATCCTATTTTATAAGTGTTTTTTACAAAATATTTTTATAATTAATTAAATAATGTATTTTAAAACATTACTTATAATTTTACAACCCTATCTTTACTTTT
The DNA here is from genome assembly GCA_963277665.1 of Viscum album. NCBI lineage: Eukaryota > Viridiplantae > Streptophyta > Magnoliopsida > Santalales > Viscaceae > Viscum > Viscum album. The sequence continues at coordinate 181,414,771 of OY728133.1, read as the reverse complement.
TTCAATATATGTTATATTTTATTCAAATGAAAACATATTTTTGGTTATATACATCTAATGTAATAGTTGTAATATTTTATTAATTTTTATCATGATTTAAAATAAAAAAAATACTTATTTTATTATTTAAAAATAAATTTTATTTTAAAAAAATTTATTACTTTATTTCAAGGTAAAATGTTTTTTACTCCTAAATCCGGTCTTTTCTTAAAAACTTGTTCAATTAATTTTTTATCATTATATTAAAAGTAATTTTTATAAGAATATAAATTAAATATGAAAAAATAGTTTAAAAATTTTGAATCATACTTTCCATAAAAAAATTTGGTACCCTTTTATTTTTTTTCAAATAATTATTTTATCATGGTAAATCATTTAGTTATCACAATTATGGTTAGAATGAGTTTAAAATTGTTTAACTACAAGATAAGGATTAAAATTTATAAAAAAGAACTTTAAATGTGATTGGTTTATTATATTGTTATATTATAAAATATCTTATTATATTTTTTTATTCTTTTTTTTCACTTCACATGATTATTATATTTATATATAATATTTAATCCATTCATAAATTCTATGTCTGTATTCTACCTAAATTAAAAAATACACCACAACTTTCTCTAGTTTACACAACATTGAGCCATATATCTCAACCAAACCATACCGAAATATGTTATAAACATACCAATAAACAAAATAGTTGTTTTTTAATTCTTATAATACCATTACATTGGTCCTTGAGAGGGGATCTAATAGAATTATAACAAGAAGAGGTAATCATCCTACCCTACCTATATCAATTTATTTCTTCATATACCTCCTATATATATGTGGTATTCATCATAAAATAATAAATTAATTATCCAAAAAATAATAAAATTTTATTATGATTATGTAACCACCATTATTCACCATATTTTCCATCAAATGATAAATGAATGTATCGCATGCGTGTATGTGTGGACTATCACCTCCACGTAGTGATACAATCCATTTTACATCACCATATTTCATGGATGGTTATTATGATGTATTCAATGTTTATATATAATATTTATTTAATAATAATTTTTCTTTAATTATAAAATTATATCTTTCTTATTTTTTCAAATCTTTTGGAAAAGGATAACATCACTCATGTGTACATGTAGACTACCACCTCCACAAAGAAAGGTCATTTTTTTCATTTATATTTTAATTAGATAGAAATAAGGATATATTAAATCTATATATATACCTACATTATTTAGTATATAATTATGGTTCTTCAATGATAAAAAAATATTTATCTTTCTTTCCTTCATTTTGTTATAAAATGAAAACATCATTCATGCATACATATGACCAACCATTTCCATGAATAGTGTAAATCATTTTTCTATCTCAACCATTTAGGGATAATTATAAATAAGTATATAATTCATTTATTATATATTTATATCATTAATAAAAATCTATATATTATGGAACAATTATCAAAGTACATGTACCATAACCACCGAACGAAAACTACTATAAAAAACAAAGTAATTATCACCCAAAACAGTGATTTTAGTAAAGAATAATTAATAAACGGGTGATAATATGATATATGTAAATAATATACGGTATTATATGTATTAAAATGTTATATATATAATTGATTATAAATAAATATTTATTATACGGTATATTTGAACATGTTTGAATTAAGACGATATTTGAGGTAAAGGAGTTATACTTGAATCCTAGTCTTATAGGGACTGTTTATGTTTAAATTTTCAATTAATAAATTATATGATCCTTATCTAATTAATATATTTAATTTTCCTCCAAAATTTTTATTCAATTAATTTTTAAGTAATAATACCATTTTTCTCTATGTGTTACTTTAAATGATTGGGGAATATTGTTGGGAAATTCAGACTTTATTACCTCTTCAGTCATGAATATTTTTATTTCATGTAATTTTTATATTAAACAGTTTTAAATAATGTTTTATTATTATCCTATCAATATTTCAAGTCATTTTTACCAATTTTTTTTTACTTTTTATAAAAAATATTCAAAAGAATCTTCTTGACATTTTCAGAATGAGGTAATTTTAAATTTTTTCTCAAAATGTTAAAAGAATCATTCCTCTGATGTGCTCAACATTAATGAAATTTCTTATCATCATGACCCATAAATTATTATAATATATTTTCAAAAGTTTTGTTAGTTCGTGTCCAATAAAATCTATTCCAAAATATTCAATACCTATTTTTGAAAAAATATAATTAATTTAAAAATAATATTTTATTTCCCTCAAGAATCATTCTAGAGAACTTTTGAAATAAAATTTCTTATATGATATCATCCTTTAATGTTGATTTTAATTACTATAGATCTGATCAAATGATACCATCCTTACTCTTTCTCTATATGGTCTATTGTTCTGATGATGATATGCTTATGAAATGTTTTTTTCCACAAGTTTTTTTATGATGATATGAATTATTTTTAAGATCATGTCAAATTTATATGAATAAATCATAATTATATAACGGTTTGGTTCGTTTTCATTATATAAATATAATTCATTGGGTAAAAATATATTTATATCTCATTATAAGATGATGATGATGATAAAAATAGGCTAGTTTTTGGATAGATGTGTAATCTTTTTGATTCATGAGTATGATTTATTCTAGCAATTCTCACAGTAATAAGAACGGGCATGATTGAAAATAGATTTGTTCAAATTTTGATGTGTGACTGTGATCACTTTCTATATATAAACACAATATTATGTGTGAATATGATTTTGTTTATTTATGTTCACAATATTATGGTTTATTATTCTAATGATGCAGCATGCATATTCTATGAATCTTGAATGATGGTAAAATCTTTGAAACCCTTATTGATTATAATTCTAGAAATAAATTGATTTGGGACACTATGATCTAAGATTTTTATGGCATGATTATTTAATATTGAGAACATGAAATTGAATATTACATTATACCCTTATGTTTATCCTACCATTTTATGATTGATATATCATGTTAACCCTTACTAAGCATCTGAGCTAACAATTAATTATTATTTCCTTCCCATGTTTTTTATTGAATGTTTTAAGTTGGACAATCCTATAAGGGTACCATATGTAAATAATGATGTTTAATATGATGAATATTGAACAAAAATAATATGTTTATGTATCTATTATTTAAATACACTAAAACATTATGGTACTTGGGTTTTTATTATTTTAAAATGTGTTGAATATTAATCTAACATAATAAGATATCTATGTATGTTGTGCTTAGGTCACTTAACTTATTATCAGAGGAGGATTTATTTGATATTTGGATATTAGGGTTACAAATATTTGCGGAAATATAGGTAAATGTATAAGTATTGTATAATATCATAAATTTTTTTAAAAGAAAATATTATGTGGTTTTCATAGTAATGCATTCATGTTTAGATACTATAGGTGGATATGGTTTTGTCATAGAAAAATCTAGTGATAATAACACCAAAAAGTTGGTCAAGTATATCGCAGCCAAGAATTTGGTGCATGATGAGTTTTCTCTTTCTCCACAAATAGTTTAACACTCTGAAGGGGATATTCTTGAGTTAACTCACATTTTCTTTATAAACCATTATAATGGATTTAAAAGGATGATGACCGTAGATAATCTTTTTTTAAACCTAAGTATTTATGGTATGATAAAAAGGTTTCATAATTTTTGGACATATTATGATTTTATTTTCATCAATATATATTTTTTCACATTAATTAATGTAGCTTTATTATTACACTATGTTTTTGGTTTTAGTTAATTGTTAGAACCAAAGTAATTGTGTGACCAAAATGTGATGTCCAATGCAATGATTGTTAACAAGATAAACCAAATGGAATATGTGTTTGGATGAAATATCTTTTAACTATGATCACTAAACTCTCAAAATATATGAATTTTAATGAAGATCATGTTGATCTTATTAATGAAAAAAAGACGAAGTGACATTCCATTGAGTATTTTATATAAAAATGTAAACCCTCATTTTATGGGTCTTCTAATGCACTAGTTATCAAGAAATGGATAAATGATTTAGAAAATATATTTTTCATTATTCATTGATTATAAGATGAAAATTTTTTATTAGAAGTCTATTAATTGGAAGGTTAATCTGATCAATGGCTGAATCTACTCAAGAATACCAGGAAAGAGGAAGAAATAAACTCCATGGAATGGGTGGTGTCTAATAGGGTATTTCTAAATAAATAATTTCCACAAACTATTTATACTATGATGTAAAGGGGATTTATAGAGATAAAATAGAGAGATAATGAATCTATTGGAACAAATGTATAAAACATTACAATAATTTCACGGAATTCTTCTCTCTTTATAAATAGCCCTTCGATTGAAATTGATTAATTCTTTAGTGATTTGAAACTAAGTATTTAAAAGGAGTTAGCCACAAGATACTTAAGTAACTATGAAGAAACTATTCAATGTGATATGAAGGTAGATATTGAGAGTGTGAAATCCAATTATTATTCTAGTATTAGTGAAAACAAGATAAAAGGGAGATTTTTGGGAAATATAGTGGTAAATTTCAATGATGAAGGAAATTCTAACCACATACATGCTAAAAATGTGGGGAAAATCGTTATGGAAATTGTATAAATAGAACTGTGAAATGATTAAATTATAGAAAGGAGACCCATCAAGCCAGTTATTGTTGATGGGGAATGAAAAGGTTCAAAAATTCAATATAGGAGAATAAGGATTCAAAAAATGAAGTTGAATGCTTCAAATGTAGGGAGATTGGTCATTATGAAATTTAAGATCTGTGGTTTTCCTAAGAAGTACAGATCTTTTTGTTTTTAGTTTAACATTTTTATTTTGACCAAATGTGAGTATATAATGATATCATGGATGTTACAGTGGTGTATGGGGCTTGTTTGAAGCCTAGAGACCCAGTTTTTATAAGGGTGTCTAGGAGGCATGCAAAGTATAAACCATGAATCCCAATCTATACTATTATAAGAAACCATTAGAGGCTGGATAGAGGGAAGAAAGAGGTAGTACAGTTTAAGGAAACTATGAAACCCATGTATCACACCATTATAAGGTCTATTCAATCTTTATAAGAAGCATACAACATTATTCTCAAATAAAAATTCCAAACCATGCACATGAACCATGAGAGGTACCCCTTGAGACATAGAATGATGCATGGTTAATGCAAGGTTTATAAAACCATGTATCAAAACCATGTAACCTAGTTTAAATATGGTAATTTATAATTTTTCCCTTATTTTTTTTTAAAACTCCAACCCCTCCTTTCCATTTTCATTCTCCAATGAATCCTCCCCTCATTTAAAACCATTTTCAAGACTAATCTTGAATTTTATCATGATTTGTCATCTAGACTCATATTCAAATATAGTTCATATCATTGGATATGTGATGGTATGTTCTTCAATAATCTTGTGTTGTTATTAATTATCCATGATATAGAATACAATATGGAGGTGTAATCAATTATTCCATATTCATAGGATTTCTATCCTTTCTTCATTTTTCTCCTGATATAGATCAGATCAGATGTCGATACTGGATGAGTGTTCAACCATGTGTATACAATAGGTTATATATACCTTTTCCCTTGTTGTTGTATTATTTTATATATTTTATAAGTAGTGTTTCATGTAGTACCTTAATTTATTTCCCCTAAAATTAATCAAATTCTTTCATATAGTTTTTTAGAAGTTGTTTTGGTTACCTACTAGTACTGTTTTGATCATAGGATGGTGTTAGCCCAAAACTAATCCACCCATGGGGTGTGACCATGTATATTCCCCATTTTATACCACCTCATTGGGTTCATGTGAGTTTTCCAATTTTATTGGGAGCATTGATGAGAATTTAATGTATTTTTAAGGTTGTGAACACCCTTCTTTACCAATTCATTTTTAAATGAAATAAATGAATCGAATATAATTGATAGAAGAGTTTTGATTCCTCCTTCACATGTTATTCCATATGTTTTAAATAGTTAAATTGATTATATGAAATTATTAAATGATTTGTAAGAACTCATTGTATGGGAATAATAATTTTAATTAAATGGTAGTTGATGACTTAGAAGAGCTCATTGGATCCCAATTCCATCAAATTCCATGGAAATTTTTACTCCATGGATATGTTATATAGAAGTGGATTCCATAGACCTCTTTACTACTTGGATCCCAATTACATAGGATTCCATGGGTCTTGCTACCCCTTAGATCTAGATTTCTTGGAATTGAATTCGATAGGCTCTGTTGATAGGATCCTTAAACTACACCCAAGTATTTACTGAGTTTCCATAGACATGATCCTAGGACTCGATGAGAATTACTTGGATTCTATACCTTACATACAGCCCTTTGTAGTCTAAAAATAGATTAAACAGTGATTCTATTATGGATTTTATACTTTCTATCACATGGTGTGGCCATTGTTGTCACTTTTCTATGCTTAAAGATAGCCCTGGTATGGGTATTTAACTACAATGATTAGAATGGATGAAATCACACATTATTTACATATTTTACAACATCCCTTATTATGGGATCCCAAATTTTGTTCATAGGGAGCCATGTTTGTCTTGACAGAATCTTCTTTTCATGTTTTTTTAATTACTAGTGTACCTAAGATATATTGTGCACTGCTTTTATTTATATTACATAGACTTGATTTGTTATAGACATAATTTGTGGTGGCATACTGAGTGTTATCTCACACCCTTTTGGGGTTGTCATTGGGTACCCAGATAAACTACATGGATACAGTTAGGGACTAGGGAAATCATTCGTTTCATGATGTTTTATTTGTTGTTCATATAGTAAAGGGAGCACATGATCGAGATAGGCTCATGGTCCAATCTAGATACAGTCTTTATTAGTATTTGTGTGTCTATTGATACATGTACTGTACTGGATGTATGTATACTTGTTTTCTTACTTTGTAGAGACATGACATGAGCATCATATTGTGCATGACTACTTATGGTTATTTATTATTACAGTATTCTAAATGTTTATCTCTTTTCATTTATTTATATTATTCTAATATTGAATTTTATGATTACTAACACTATGTTATAAACTAATATGAGGGCATTGTATCCCCACAGACACACCCTAGGCCCCCACTGTAATTTGATAGCCTCTGAAATATGGGGACGTATACTTAAAGCCAAGTGACCCACTAGATTAGGGCACCATTTAGTGGCTCTTTTGTTGGTAAGTTACAAAGTGGTATCATAGAATTTTTATTTTCTTGATTTATTATTTATGTATAGTATATTGGAGAACTACAACAAGTTGGAATTTGGTAATGAGTTTTTCCTGGGAGTAGCTAACACATGTTCTGAAAAAAATCCAAACTACCTAGAACAAAAATTGATGATTTTTGGATATTTCAAATTATAGTTAATTTGATTCCATCATTGGTTGAAGTAAATTATTTTTAATGTTTACTAGGATCATATATTTTTATACTTTTCTTAATGAGATGAGGGTATTCCACCTCAGGCATCATTTTAGAAACTTGTTAGAATTCACATGAAATGCACTACTTCATTCAATTTAGGACGTATTTCCTAATTTCATGACATTTATTATGTTTTACTTGAGTAATATACCTATTGTTTTCAATAAGACCTTTGTAAGATTTTTAGAAACATATTTGGTACATAGAGTTCCTTATGTAACCAAAAAAAAGTGTTTTCCTTCACATGCTACAATAGACACACTATGCATACAATTTTTTCATGTTGATTCATGGAAAACTAGTCTCATGAAATAGAATGTGTTATTGTATGGATTATGTGGATGATACACTTAGATTTATATGGTGTATGGTTCCTTATAGTTTTGATGTGTTAATCCATTTACTTCAACCATTTAACGGTAATTGAGGAACATGTATGAATTTAAATGAATATTCAATTGGTCAAACAGAGAAATTTGCATTGAATTTTATTTAGAGTGGGTAGTATGTAGTGTCTCTAGTGAGTTTTAAGACTATTATTATTATCGAGTACTAGCTTTAGTAGAATGTATAGGGGCGTGACTTCATTATAGGAATTCTTAGACCTATCCTATTCTTTTATATCTGTGATCTTCTCAATACTCGTTCTTTTCTGAGCCATGTGTTTGGAATTATAGATACATTCCACCATCACAACTTCCAGTCAGGCACAAGGAGTGTGGAAATTACCATGCTTCAGAGGGGGGACATGGTCTACCAGTATATCATCTTATATTTCCATTTGAGGCGCCAATGGTTGTACCGAATACTTTTGATTATTTCCAATTCCATGAGGGTTTCCTACAAATTATTAAAACAATTGCAGAAGCACCATAATCTTCTTCATCTATGTAAGAGCTGACATGTGTGTTCTAGCCTAAAAATTCATCCAAATTTTTAGGGGATGGATATCTACATGTTGTTGAGATGTGTTTAGTTTCCATCATTTCTATCTTTGAGCATCTAAATACATCTCCTCGTAGGAGAGTTAATATCATGAAATATATGTTATGAGTAGAAGGTAAGCACTTGTGGGATGTTTTGAACTAGGATTATGCACTTCAAGTTATGATTTGGAGAGATTTCCAATCCAAGTTTTATAAGAAATTTTTTCTTGATACCCAGATAGCTTAAACGTCCAATGAGTTTAGTTGTATAGGGAAATTCACATTGACTATTATGGAATATTTGGCACATTTCATAGAGCTTAGATTTTTTAACAATATATCTTGCGGATGATGCATCAATGATGTCACGCTTCAAGGAAGGTCTCTATCAATCAATTCGATCATAGTTCAAAATTTTTTGATTGAAAACTATTACTAAGATAGGGAATAAGGCACTTAATACTAATCAGAACCTAATGGAAGCTAGGGGTGTAGAGCAGGGTAGTTCATCCTCTTGACCTAGTTGATCAACTTCCAATGGATTGAAGAACCATTATGAGGCTACTCGTGATGGGAGTACTAGCTAGAATTGTAGTTTGGTAGTGCTATCTTCTATCATTAGTGTAGTGGATATAGATATATAAAGAACTAATGTGATCATTACCTAGTCAATTATCGATTAATTGGCATGATGTAAAAATGAAGTGTTTATGTATGACTTCTCTCTAGGAAACAATGAAAGGAAATAGACTCTAACCCCAAGTTCAGGAGTAGGATTGACAACTCCGCATAATTATGGGATCCGGAGTAGTTTCAGTTGTTCATGGTGAGGTGGTGGTCATGGTCGAGTCATCCAGACATCAGTTGTATATAGACAGAAGAGTGGGCCTACTCCAGGTAGTGAGGTTTTTTCATAGGTTCATAGTTCATTCAAGATATGTTCTGTATATCCTACACCTGAGGAGCATACCGGTGGGCCATCGATGGTGTGATGTATAATTTTAGAATCATCTACTATAGTATCTTCTCATATTGATATATGTGGATCCCATGGATTTATATTTGAACCTATTTTGGAGAGTCTTGGAATTATATTTCAGTTTTCTGATGGTGTTATAAACATGGATACTATATTGGGGATCATAATAGAGGGTGTATACCTATTCATAGAGTTCCCCCTAGAGAAGTTAGGTGTCACTTCATATGATATTTTTTCCCCATGAGATGATAGGGTTTGATGTAATATTCAGAACGGATATTCTTGTTTCATGCTGGGACCATATTGATTTATATCACCATAGGTTGACCTTCACATCACCATAGGGCGGAATATATATTCACAAGGGTAAATGGGATGTTGAGGTAGGTAAGGATGGAACCGAGCATCATGGGATGGGTAGATTTAAGACCTATATTTCTATTTTATATATGGATAATCAGGGAATATGTCATGCATACTTTCCTCCTTTGGTTTTTTGTTACAATCATTTTTTCCAAAACATTTTTGGGTTACCTCCTTATGGATAGGTGGATTTATCTATTGATCTAGTTCTAGGAGATGCAAATGTATCCATTCTAAATTATTGGATAGCTACTATGGATTTCCATAATCTCAAGAGGTTCCTAGAGTATTCAGAGTCAATGGTGCTTATATGACCCAATAAATCATTGTGAGACACACATGTCATTTTTTAGATAAGAATGATGGTACCCTTAGGCTATGTGTGAATTATCGAATATTGAACCAATTTATGGTTAAGAACTAGAATCATTTTCTACATATAGTTAACATCTTCAACCATCTCTAGGGATCTTGGGTTTTCTACAATATTTATTTGAGGTTAGGTTGTCACCAGGTATGTTTTTGACTTGTAAACAGGCCTTGAACATCCTTATATACCATTTATGGTCTATATGAATATTTGGTTATGTCATTTGGCCTCATGAACACACTATTAGTTTTCATGGAGGTGATGAACCAAGTTTTCTATCCTTATATGGATTCATTTTTGGTAGTATCCATGGAAAATATCTTGGTGTATTCTCACAATAGACATGCCCATGCCAAACATATTGAGATCATTTTGAATACACTGAGAGAGCATCATATATATTATAAGGTAGAAAAATCCCACTTTTAAATAGATATGATTCACTTCCTGGGTCATGTTTAATCACAAATAAGAGTATTAGTTTACCTATATATGGTGAGAGCGGTAGTCTCCCGAGAGAATCCCAATAACATCTTGGAAATAAAGAGTTTATTGGGCCTAGATGTATATTACAATCATTTCATACATGACTTGTCATGCTTAGTTGCACCTATTATGAGCTTGAATAATAAGGGTGTGAGATTTTTGTATTGCAATACCTACGAGATGGTATTTCAGAAGTTAAAAGGGAGACTGACTTCAATAACGGTCCTGATTCTACTAGAGCAAGGAAAGACCTACACAAAGTATTTTGATGCATCATGTATCGGGCTAAGAATAGTTCTGATGCAGGTTTAGTGGGTCATGGAATATGAGTCTCATCACTCGAGGACACATGATAGGTACTACATAAAACATGATCTCGAGCTAACCGATGTTGTATATGCCTTGCACTATTAGAAGAATAACTTACATGGGGAACATTTTCTGGTGAACATGGACCAAAAAACATCAAGTATATATTTAAAAAATGTGACATGAATCTGACACAGTAATGTTGGGTGGAATACCATTAATATTTTTATTTCAATCTTACCTATATTTCTGTAAATAGAGATATAGTTTCCAATTCACTAAGTAGGTCGAATGAGATACATGTAGTTCATGAGGCTAGTAGTCAGTGTGAACCTATTTACTTTTTCTTAAACATGGACTGGGAGGTTTAATATGTCCAAATATTGACTTTTTTCTCTTCATTGTCATTGAAATATATTTTTTTGGATTTAGAGAGGATGATGCAGTTATCAGAAACATAGGGCCTAGTCCTATGAGAGAGTGTAGGAGTTGAGTAATCGCCTCTTGGTTTGGAAATATGAGAGGATAACATTATATGTATTCATGATTTCTTTTTGGTTCAATTAGATATATGAGATGTTATGATGCAAGAATTTCATGCCTTATCTTTTTTAGTTCATCCCAATGTTACTAAGATGTATTGTGACTTTTTCTATTAATACAGGTAGTTGGGGATGAAACATGAGGTGAATGGTTTTGTTGCACTTATTCCACATGTAAATAGTTTAAGGTATAACACCAATGATCATCTTGACATTATAGTAGTTAAATATTTCCAAGTGGAAATGGGATTATGTTACAATAGATTTACTCACCAAATTATCAAGGTCACCTTGATTTAGTGATGTCATATTGCTTTCTATGGATAGGGTCATGATTGTTTCTCATTTTCTGCCAATAAGGGAGTCCTTATTAGTAGGTGATCTTAGGAGATTATTTATCTACGAAATTGTGCACCGTCACGGGGTCCCTTAGATGGTGGTATTAGATTGGAACACCCAATTGTTTTTCTTATTTCTGTTAAATTTTAAAAAGGTATATGGATACACAGGTGCTTATAACGACAACATACCACCATCAAACTAATTTCAAGTAAGGGAGAATGATTCAGGTACTAGATTATATTCTTAGATCATGCATCCAAGATTTATGGGACCCTTGGGATAGGAATATCTCCCTAGTAGGTTTATTCCACAAGAATAACTATCAATAAATTTAACTAATGGCGCCTTATGAAGAATTCTGCGGTTTTCCATGTCGATCAACCCTATACTAGTTAGAGGTTAGAGTGGAATATTTACTCATATCGTGTCTCATTAAGGACACTTTAGACCAAATCTATTTTATTTGGAAATGGATGGCAGATACATGATCATTATATAAATATTATGTTGATCACCATTGAGCACATCTGGAGTTCAAGGTCCAAGATCATGTCATTTTACGTATATCATCATGGTATGGAGATTGATATATTAGGAGATAGGGTAAGCTTTTACCATGATATGTCATATTTTTTGAGATTCTAGACAAAGTTGAGCCAATATCCTATCATTTGGAGTTCCCTTATAGGTATAAATCCATTCATGGAATCTTCCTTATGTCTCAGCTGTGTTGTTATCACATATACCCACCTCACACTATACATCCAGATGAGTTTGAGCAATAGGTAGATGATTCCTTTGAGGGTCATCTTATTATTATTTTTGATAGGAGAATGAATTATCTTCAAGGCCAGTCAGTTCCAATAATAAGGGTGTTATGTAAACACGTCCATTTAAAGGAAGAGACTTGGGAGTGGGAGGACAATACATTAGTTCATTGGTTAGGGTAATTCTCAAGAGATTTTTGATAACCCTTGTAAGGGAAATTTGGGGATGAATTTATTTAATTGGGGGTATTGTAAGATAGCATGTTTTTCTATGAGGTACGGAATTTTTTTTCAGATTAGCTCTATGATTTTGACCAAATGTGTGTACCTTCTAAGATCACGGATGTTTCGTGGGGTGTTCTAGGTGTGTTTAGAGCATAGAGGCCTTGTTTTATTAAATGGAATCTAGGATAAATTGTTAGTAAAAACTGTGTGACCAAAGCCACATGATTATGATTGATGGTGTGAAGCTAGATAGAGGGCACCATGAGGCCGCATGGTTTGAGAAACCATGAAACCAAGGCTTCAAGCCCAAGTGGGGGGGGGATCTAAAGTCTTTATTATAGGCATGCAACATAGATTGAGGATGGTTTCCCAAAATATGTGCATGGACCATGAGAGCTCCCCCTTGAGAAATAAAAGGGAACACTGTTGGTGCACATTTGGGCTAATCATGCAGCTAAACCATGAGACCTGGTTAAAATATGTGAATTTAACATTTTCCATCATTTTTTTAAAAAAACATTTAACCCCTCCTTTCATTTTTTATTATTCATCAGACCCTCCACCCATTTGAATCAACTTTTATGTCTAAGATAGGATTTATTCTTGATTCCTCATCAGAACTCAGATTTAAATTTTTTTTGTCTCATTGGATCCATGATAGTATGCTCATTCATCATATTGTGTCATTTTTTATTTTAATTTACATAAAAAATGCTACATTGATAAAAAATTTCCCCACTTCTATAATTTTCATCTTGTCATCATTTTTTCTCTTGATCTTGACCGAATTAGAGGTCTATGATGAACGAGTGCTCTATAGTGTGTATATGATAGGTGGTTAATAGAATTTACCTATAGTTAGGTTGTTTTATAGATTTTTATAATAGTTTCACATGATGGTCCTACTGTTCTTTCCCCAAAAATAAATTGAATGCCTTGATAAAATTGTTTTGGACCATTTTAGATTTCCTACTATTGCCTTTGTGATCAATGGATGTTGTTATCCCCAACCTAGGCCACCCATGGGGATTTCTCCCATATCTTCCCCATTTTATAACACCTCGTTGGTTGTGTATGATCTCACCAGTTTTAGATGGATCCTTGAAGAGAATTTAATGTATTTGTTTATGTTTTGAACACCATTATTTACCTATTAATTTTAAATAAAATGAATGAATTGAATTGAATTGAATTGATTGGTGGATGTTGTTTCCACCTTTCCATGTTAATCCATATATTTTAAATGGTTAAATGGATTATATGAAATTTTAAAATGAGTTTCAAGAACTCGTTGTATATGAATGAAAATGATCAAAGAATTTAATGGAAAGGATGCATTGGACAAGCTCCTTGGATACCCATTCCATTAGATACCATAGAAAATTTGAATCCAAGGATCTTGTTGAAGGTAATGGATTCCCTCAACCTATTTATTCCTTAGATACTAATTACATAGGATGACATGATCATTACAACACCTTGGATCCAAATTTCATTGAATAACATTAGACATACTCTATTGGCATGTTCCTTATACTCCACCCATGTATTTACTGAGTTTCCATCAAAAATCTCCTCAGACACCAGGAGGATGCCTTGATATTTTTTCCTTGGATCTAGAACCTCATGATCATATAATGAACTACAAAAAGCGTTTGTTATTGATATTATACATTTGATTACATAGTGTAGAGACCCAAATCTTGACGTACATGGACATTACATTACTTTTTCTAAATACTTAATACATAAAAAAAACAAACACTGAAGGACCATAATAGTTTAGTGTCTTTGGAAACTTGGAACATAATCTTCTAATCATGGTGAAAGATCTTCAACTTATACCATAAAGATCTTCCCCTTTTTTTTCTTACCTAAAACCTTTTTTATATCCTGGGGAAAAGAAAACATATAAATGGTGAGCTCAAATGCTCATTAATGGTAACCAAGGAGGAAATAAAACAAACCATATACATTTGAACATAAAAACATGAACATAATGTTTAAACATCGAAACATTGAGCAATGACATAAAACATGGTAGTGCGTAAGGCATAGATCATAATGGAAAATCAATCATGATAAAATAGCTTGGAAATAAAAATTTTAATTATGGAAAAACATTAAGCACATGATATGATTTCAATAGTAGCCAAGGCATTGCTGCCAAGACCATCTTAGTGGACAAAGTCCCTTTTTGAATCAAGTTCACTCCTCGTTTCAGTCCTGTAACACTGAACAGGATTAACATACTGTTCCGGCCATGTCTATCTCATGAGATATAAATATTTACCCAATGCATTGGAGAGAGATTTAGGTCCCACCCATCTCATAATGAAATAATTTTTACTTGTGCCACAACATAAACATAAATCATTCATCACAACCCAAAGAATCAAATGGGTTTCATAAACATCATCCCATCATAAAATAATCCATAAAAAAAATGGATATCATTTCATCATAAGAGAAGTGAAACCATGTAAATCATAGAGACATTATAATTGAAACATACACATTAGAAATAATGTCATCTTAGATGGAAAATGGTTTTGATAAAACACTTGAAAAGAATTATTGAGGAAAATATCCTCTCTTTTTAAAAATCATTTTCTATTCACAAAATACCATGAAATTTTAAAAGAAAATTATTTTGTTGAAAATATTCATGAAATATTGTAGAGTAAGATTTATGAAAATAAGGGGTTATAAAATTGTAAAAATCTGTTTATTCCATATAAGTTAAAAAAACATTATCCTTATACTTTTGTCAGAAAAGTCAAAAAAGTACCTCGTATGGTAAAAAAAGAAAGATTCCTTCCATATGATGTGGTAAAAGTAAAAAAGGGTAAAAATGAATTTAAACATAAATGGAAAAATAGTAAACATTTTATGATAACATTTTGACAACATATGGACATGGATGATAAACATAACCCCAGAAAAAACTTACAAATAAACAATCTCGGATAAGAATGAGATTGGAATAGTTATCCCTTATCTTAGGTCCAATATGATTCGTATGTATCTGAACCACCTGTATAATGATTTAAATAATGTCATTGACTTATTAAAGAATCATATTAATTCTTATGATATCATATATGGTTCACTTATGACTTTATATTACCCGTTCTTTTGTAAATTCCATGTTCTCCAATGGCCCGAAGTCCTTCATTTTTTATTGATTTTTGATAATCCACCTTTCAAGTGGTGAGGTGGAACCCTTACAAGGCCCGTAGGCGTAAGTATTACATGTCCCATAGGCCTTAGAAGAATTCATTTCCTGTAGGCTTCAAAAATTACATAAAACCCAGACTAACTACTTGGAACTGCTCCTCCCCAGCATCTTCATAGTGAAATCAGCTCTCCACCTTCGCATGGCTGTTCAGCTAGGAATTCCCATGCATTCACAGGCTTGTCCCGATGGCAGGAGCCATACCCTCTAATTCTTGCAATCCGATTAGCTTCTTCTGTGGTGAAATCTCCTTACTCCTCTTCCTTGTAGAGCTTGTTCCTTGAAGGTTGTATGGTTTACATCTACACTTAAGGTGCCCCGAAGGCCTTGAGGTGGCCTAAAGGCCTTACTGACCCAAAGGCCTGGGTGGCCCGAAGGACTTACATAACTTAGGGACCAAATCGATGGCCCGAATGCCCAAACGGGGGCATATTCCTGGTTGCTACAGTACCAAACATTGCCTGCTACAGTTCCCGCTACAGTAACTGCTACAGTACTACACAGTTCCCACTACAGTACCTGCTACAGTACAGCTACAGTACCCCAAAAATTCTTCCTCTTCCTGGATTTGATCCCTGGTCACTTGGATGCACTTGTAGAGTCCTTACCAACTGGGCTAAGGCTCACGTGCTTTGTAAATTCCATGTTAAAGCAATGTTTTTTGAAAAATCGTTTTATTGATCATACGTGTTTGGAATTTTTGATATTGATATTATTATTACTTATATCATGATTTAATTACTTCTAGAATGTAAATTATGATTTATATATCATATATATTCAGTATATATATATATATATAATAGATAGATAAATGAAATGAAATACACCGTTCATGGAGACGGTAGGTCGTACATACGCATGAACGCTGTTTTCCATTCCTTATTGACTTGAATGTAATTAAGTAGATGAAATACATATATATATATATAAATAAATCCAGTAGCATTATTATTTCATATATTTCTTGATTACTTATTATATATACTTTATAATCATTCTTGAATTGTTAACATGGAAAATGAATATCATCGCGTCGTGGAGACGGTAATCCGTACGTACGCACGAGCGATGATATTGTTCCCATATTTATTGAATATAATTGGAGTGGATGATATAATATATTAGAATCAGTATGATGTTATGATAATCATATATATTTATTGTTTAAACCATTATTCCCATCCAAGTAAGGTGGTGCTGGAAAAACAGATTACACGACGGCGTGGAGACGGTATTCTGTACGTACGCACGCGCGGTGATTTCGTTTTCCATAGGATTGATAGAGGGTCAAATAGGATCGTTTCATATTTATAATAAAATATCAGTATATAATTAATACAGATGTTATTACTTTATAATGAAACAACTAAATAAGAGGAAGTAGAAGAAGACAGAAACTTGAAAGAGTCGGCAGAAGAGATTACCTCTTCCTCGACGCACCTCCTTTAAACATCTTCTTAGGGCACTAGAGTTGGTCTTTTGAGAAGACCAGAACCTCTATTATATAAATAGAGAGGTTGATAAGAAAAATTGGTAGGGGTTGGCTGAGCTTCAAGGATCAAAAGGGTGTGAAGAGAAGAGGGAAGTGGAGCCCTTTTCATAAGGGAGGAGAGGTGCACCTTAGAAAAAACTTAAAATATTATTTTATAATAAAGTAATATTCGGTTTTTAATAGCTCTAAATTGATTTATTTAGCAGATAAGGTGGGTATGGGTCTAAATCCTCTCAACCAATAGGTTTTAGACAAGTTTTTGTTACTATTTTGTCCTTATCATTTAGATTTAACTCTACGTTAAATAATTTAACTTTTACCGTGTGTTTTTGTTTTCTTACACTATATGGTTAATAAACATACTATAGCAATACAAAATAACTCCAAGTGGTTCATTATAAATATATATAACCTTATCTAAGCCATTTTTCCTATCCTTATATTTTTAGGAATAGAATAACAATTAATAATATAATATTTGTTTTAAAAACTACTTTATGTCAATTTTGACACTATTTGGTACTTTATTTTTTTGAAACTTATAACAGCATGATTAGTTTGAAAAAAGTTAATTACATCAATAATAACATGTCATATTAACCTAGAAAATTATTTTAATTCATAAAAAGGCTAAAATTACATTTATTTTGGTATTTATAACATCAATTATGTTAATATTTTATTAATAAGGTTATTACTGCATCATCATTATGTCATAAATAAATTATAATATTTAATGTCTAAAAATTATAAATAAAATACCATTATTTAGGAAGTATTTTTATATTTATAATCAATATTTATAGTCGAATTTATCTTATGTTTAAACCTATATTAAAAATGTTTTAGTTATTAAACTTTGATTTTAACTATTTTAATTCTTCTTTAAATCAAATAATAATAAATGTACTAATCTAATCCAAGTGGACCTAAAGGGTAATATTTTATTCCTAAGGTTGTTTTTGGTCTAATTACACTTATCCAATAGAATTAGTACATGTTTTAGGGTAATAATAATATCATTTTTATCCTTAATTACCCTATTTACTTTTAACCGTGGTAAATAAAAGTAAAAAGTTACTATTCACCAAAAATTATTTTTATCTTATTGAACCAAATTTTACTCATTGATATGAACCATGTCTCTCGAATTTTCAAAATCCCACACACAGAAGCAGTAAAATTACATTTTATGTAAATTTTCAAACTCTCTTAGGAGGTGGGTAAAAGACGGTGAAAAGTTCAATAAAATTTTTATATGTCTAAAATTATTATAAAATGACTCCAATGAATTATATTGAACTTATATAGGTATTATGTATCAATTTTGACATAAAATAAATTTAAATAAAATAAATAATTATTTATACAAAAAGTCGTTTTTAAATAGTAACCCAGTGTTTTTACTATTCATCAAAAATTGAAAGTTTTCAGAAAAATAGAAAAAATTCACCCTAGGCTAATTTCGATATTCCGAATCAAAAAATGAAGTCCATTTTCAAAAATAAAATTTCAAAAAGTAGGTAATACTATTCATAATAGATAGTTTAAATAATATTTTAATAACATATATTTGTGTAGTGAAACTCGGTATTGCGTACAACACACGCTATCGTGGAAGGTCGCGATTGCGTGTAATGCAAGCCAAGTCAGGGATGAGTGTAATGCAAGCTTGTTTTGGTGTAGTTTACAACAAAATACATCAATGAAATTAAAAAGAATATTTTTCATAAAATCTCAGGGTGTTACACGTAGATTGGACATTTTGAAAACTTTTCTATTCTTATAGATATCCCTGATATGGTTTTTTGATTCCAGTGGTTAGACTTGACAATATCACACCTTCTTTAAATGTTTTATTATAAAAATTGTTATGGGAGCCTTACTATTGTTCAAATAGAAATATTTTTGGATAAACATGATCTTCTCTTCTTGAAACTTTATTTACATTCTTATTATTCATGTGATATATTGTACACTGCTTATGTTTATAATAAACATACTGTATTTGTTATAGACTTCATTGGTAGTTTCCTATTCAATATTATCTCACACCATTTTCAGGCCATCTTTAGATACCTGGAAATTGTTCAAGGATATGGGTAAGGACTGGGGAAAGTGCACACTATATGATTTTTTATGGGTTTTTCATAGGAAATGGGGAGTATAGTACCAAGACAGGCTCATGATACTATCTAGAGATAGTCTTTTTTGTTAATTTTGTAACTTTTGATACATGTATTATATTGGATACATGTATACTTGTTTTTCAACATTGTAGAGTCATGTCATAATCACCCAATTGTACATAACTTCTTATAGTTATTTATAATTATAGTCTGTTAGATGTTTATCTCCTTCCAATTATTAATATTTTTCTTCAATTTACTTTTTTGATTACTAACATTGTGCTACACTCCGATATAAGGGTGTATCCTTCACAAAAAACACCCTAGGTCCTCACTACTAGTTGAAAGCCTCTAGTGTACGAGGAGGAATTCTTGAGTAAATGTGACCCAATGGCTCGGTGCACCATTGAGTTGCTCCTAGGTCGGGTTGTTACATGAAAATCTATTCCCTAGTCCAATAGGAAATGAGGTTGGTGGGACTTAACAACCCCCTTAGAATACGGATAAAGGAATGACCTTTTCTATCACAACTAATGTGGTTCGTGAGAATGGTATGTTGAATGGTACACTTATAATCAAATCTAAAACTATAATTATTTTTTTATGGAGCAGCCCACTCATTTATATCTGAATATTTTTCAATGGGTATCATGTCACCACATTAGGGATTAGATAATGAGTTAGCAGTGAAGATTTCATACGGTGTGATGATTGAATTTAAAGTTTATATCTCCTCTCTAATAGCAGTCTCTGGGAATGTGATTTCTAAAAATAATATGATTCTCCCTCTAGTAAAATTAGATGTTATTTTGGGAATATATTAGTTCTTTCTATATATATCCCATATCAATTTATAGGTAAATGAATTAAATTCAATATTCCAAACCAACCATGATCTTCATTCAATAAGAGAATAAATATGAACTTATAATGGATTTTAGTTATATATTGTGGGTCTCAATTATTTACCATGAAGGGTATGTATATCATATGTTTGGGGGTAAACTAAAAATTATGGATATTCATATTTTACAGTGTTTTTTTATGTATTTATAGAATAATTTTCTATTATTCCGCTGAATTATAAAGTATAGTTTTTAATAGAACTCATACCTAATGCTCTTCCAATTTCAAAGAATCCTTATAGAACATCCCCAATTAAGTTGCGATAATAAGAGATGAAAATCTAGGAGAATATTGATAAGGGATTCATACACCATATTCCATCACCATAGGGTTCACCTATAATTTTTGTTAATAATACATACGGGTCAATGCATCTTTGTTTTGATTATTGAGAACATAACAAGATCACTATTAATTAAAGGTATCCTCTACCACTTATCGATGATTTTTTGATAAATTATCAGCAGATCAGTACATTTATAATATTGAACATTAATTTGGATATCATCAGTTGAGTATTATGATGGAGGATATACCCAAGAAAACCTTCTATATGATTTATGGGAATTAAAAATAAATATTGATTCCATTTGGACATACTAATTAACATATTATAATTTGGATCTAAATAATCAATTCTTTTGATATTGACTTGATCATTTTTTAGTAGTCCTTTTATATGATATTTTTATATACTAAAAGAGAAAGGAAGAGAATGAATATCATATTATAATTTTACTGAAGACCTTGAGGAAGAACTAAAAAATGTCATATACCAACAGAAAGTTATTGACAGTAAAATGTAAATTGGTAAAAATGAGAAATTACAATAGAAATTATGTTCTATTGGTATTAATTTTTAATACCAACCCTTCATTTTACCAATAGATATTTCTTTTGATATTGATCATTAAATAGAATGATACCATTTATCAATAGTTGAATATATTGTTTTATCATACTAATATAAACATTTGTTTTATTAACACATGAATCATTTATTAATAATGTTATTACAATCAAATATTTTTCTTTCGATAAAAAATATTACAATAGACCATTAAATAAAAAAAAAATTATCAATAACAAATAAATAGAAACAATGTGTATATATATTTATAAATTATTTTTATGACCTCTGTAAAATTTTATTTCATGGAGTTTTGTTTAAAACATATCATAATTGGTTTAAATTTTCAATTTTCATGAAATATTTAATGTTATTAAATTTTTCAATATTTTTTTTAGTTTTATTAAAATATTATCAGTTCTTATATGTTTTGATATTATTTCATTAATAAACATTTAACTAATTTTTAGAAAAGAAATAACACCATGAAAAAACCTAATCTTCCATAATGAGTTTCCATCCCCTTTTCTGTGTTCATCCACGCATCAATCTACCCCGCATCACATCCCACTGCCCTGCTCTGGGCCTTATCAAAACACCCCTATCTCACCATGCATTTATTTCCCTCTTCATTTCTCTCTTCACTCATAACCATGCATTTATCTCCCTCTTCATTTCTCTCTTCACTCATATTTGGTGACATGTACTTCTTCTTTCTTGTGATGTTATGAGGGGTCGGTCTCGTAGAGTGATTTTAGAAATTTATGGGTTTCTTATGGTTTTTTTCTTTTGGGTTTCTTCTCCATAATTTCATATCAAACCTCGACTATATTTTATCTTCACCTTATCTTGTTGGATTTTGGGTATTTTGATTTAAACTTCAACCAGTTTCGATTTCCATGTTTCATATACCATTTCGGTGGAAAGAACTCAATGGCAGACATTGTTAATGGTGGATGCAGTTATTGTTTCCAGTGACCCCACAAGATCATAAAGGAAGTTCCCCCTAACCCAGAGTAGAATTGAACTATATATATTGATCTGATAGGTACCTAAATCTTCTGTGTGATCACGCTTTCTGGCAGAGAAGGCTATTAAGGTCAGTTCTTACTTTTGTGTTTCTATTCATTTGTTTTTTACAATGAATTTAGCAGGGGATGTGATGGACCTAGTTTTTTTTGTGGTTCAATTGTTTTTGTCTCAAATGGAGGTTTAAGGAGATGATTCATATAGACTATATCATGGTCTACATGTTGAAGATTTTACTTTTTAGTTTCTATACATGTTAATTTTCAATGTTTCAGTACTTTTGGTTGGGATGCATCACAAAATATGAATTGTATTTTGATGTTCATAACACATATATTGAAGGAAATACCTCCCCTACTATAGCCAAAAAAACATGGGAACTAAGTCATAAAATCAATGTTCTAAAAAAATAATATTGAATCGTCTTCTAATTCTGAGATGAGCATTGTGATCTAGATGTTCTTAAGGAAATATTTGTAGAAGGATCTTCCATGGTTTCTGAAAGGACTGTATTATCTGAATATCAATGGATTACAAACCTATTTTAACCCAGAATGGTTGGATTTCAGGTAGGATATTAAGTACCCACCTTTCATTATGATCAAGATATTCATCAATGTTTTTTTTCAAGCGGTGATCTACCATAGTGATGGAACTATATTTCACACTGACTCCACCTGCTTGAGGAAGGTCTATCCCTTGGATGGTCTATTTATCTACTAACGATTCTATGATAAGAAGGGGTCCATTAATGGATAGAGAAGACCAGGTGGCCCTACATCAGTCCCTCATCTCTTTCCAATATTTCTTCTTCAGTTTCTCTTATGTTTTTTTAAATGGAACATCCTAATATGACTGGTTTGGATGGTTATTGACATAAATATGCATATGGTAAATAGATATATTAATAGGGAAAGGTTGTAATTGTTTTATTAAATTTTATATAGTACTTATATTTGATGATATTCTAGTTGTTTTAAAAATATTCATTGTATTTTTTCCTAATATTATGAGAATATTACATGTAAAAATGATCCTTTTCAAGGAATATTAATGGAAATTACCTTGTTTTACATTGATTCTGAGCTTATTTCTCTAGTTTATATATCAGTGGTATGTTTTCTATAAAACATCTGTAATATTATATATGTCTGTTGGTGATATTAATTCTTTAAACTTTTTTTGTGTCATAAAATAGTTACAAGATAGATTTTAAGAATTTAGTACTTGCTAAATTAACTTCCCCTTTAAGATCTCACTCAAGGATGACATATTCTTATAGGAATAGTGGGAATATTATTGAATTTGATTGGGTTAGAATGCATGAGTACACATTCATTCTCATTGGCACGTTTTCTTCAAGTAAAGTTATTATTTCTTTAGTAATTGTTTGTTGTGTATATGATTAATAGTTTTAATTAAATTTATTTGTGTTGTATTTTGGAAAACCACATAAATTACTTATCATTATTTCTATATTTAATTTTTTCATGTATTCTTTTTAATATTTTTTATAATGAGATTCTTGTAAAAAATATCAAATTTGATGTTGTCTTTTTATTATTATTGAACTTTTTCATGAATTACACTAATTTTTTATAAATTATTTGAAAAAATAATAGGTAAAAAATAAGCTGCTTGAATATCGAGATTATTCCTTTATCTGTATGTCATTATAATGATCAACTCATGTGGATGAATGATTTTAAAATTTTTATCAAATGTATTATGATAATTTAGATTTACAATGGAATTAATTTAGTATAGTTTTCTTCTCCTTTATATTGCAGCTTTGATAATTATACTATGTTACTGTTCTACTATGTGAGTAGCAATACATGTTGTAAGGTTGAAGGCTTCACCATCACATGCATGAGTAAACGTTAAAGAATTTTTTAGTGTAGTTCCACTAGTTGTATTAATTCTTTTATAATAATTATGTTATTCTAAATTGTACCACTTTATTCTTTTTCATGTCAGGGAATAAAAGTGGAAGTTTGATTGATATTTAGTGCTATGAAAGGTATAAAAAAAATTGATAAGGTGACTATAATGACTCATATGGACATGACCATAAACACAAATGACCAGTTTCACATGTATTCCAAAATATGTTTTCTTGATAAATTCTCTATTCCAAATATCTTTTCTTTTTTATGAGAACTCTTATTTTTTGGGTTTACTACTTTTGATTTCAAAATTTTTGGTGCATCTATAGAGCATACCTTCAAGATATGTTGGACCACATGAGTTGATAGTGTTATGATGTCTTTTCTATAATTATTTGACACAAGGTCATGGTAGGGTATTCTAAATTTTATCATGATAAATAACACCATCTATTGATAGATTAGTAACATTCTCAAGTTAGTTCAATATCCATGATTTTTAAGAAAAATATTTATAGAAAACCTGAATTTAGTTTACTGATTGGGATTTCTCACAGATATCTTCTTAATCATTGACTCAACTTTCTTTTTGGGGAGGGATGGAGTATACTTCCCTTTTATTTTAACATTTCACATACTTCTTTCATAATTTCTTGTGCTCTAACTAGGAATACTCTAGTGAGGGATAATCCATTGTTGGTCTTGGTACATGAATGGATGCATTTCTAGTGCACCCTGGATCCTGGTGTGGCATATATGGGATTCTCCAAGCTTTCTGACAAGGATGAGCTACAACTGGCTCATTGGTCTT
This sequence comes from Viscum album, assembly GCA_963277665.1. Classification (NCBI taxonomy): domain Eukaryota; kingdom Viridiplantae; phylum Streptophyta; class Magnoliopsida; order Santalales; family Viscaceae; genus Viscum; species Viscum album. The sequence goes on along the minus strand of OY728133.1, from coordinate 181,389,589 downwards.
GGGGCATGGATGTGATGTTGGTGCCTGTTAGTCCCTAGTGTGGCATGGATGGGATGCTAGAATGGGGGGAGGACTGTGTTTCGGTGGGGTGTGTGATGGATCCTTTTGGGGAATGAATTTTTTATTGATTAAATTTGTATTAAATTTAATTATTAACATAATTAAATTTTTTTTAAAATTTAAACATGTGTGAAAATATTCTTCTATTTAGTAAATAAAAAATATTTGTTATATATGATAAATTAATAAATATAATATGAAACATTCCTAGAAAAAAATTATAATGTTTATTCAAATTTAATTTATAAACAATGATTATATGTTGGTAATATTACTACCAACAGAAAAATCTGTCATTAGAACCTATTTCTAAACATATTAACCAATATGTATATTATGTTTTCATATTACTAAAATTGTAACAAAATTATTTTATCTATCACAAAAATATTAAGAGATATATTTTTTACCTACATTTTAGTGATAGGTAGATATATATTGCTAAAATTTATTACCAATAGAAAATCTATTTTTACCAAAAGATATTCCACATTGGAAAAAGTAAAATATATTTTAGTGAAGGAGAAGTTGTGTAAATAATTTACCAAGTGAAAATTTTGCCTTTATAATGTTTCACTATTGGGTTAGATAAAATCAATTGGGTGTATTTCGGTAAACCCTTCAAAGATGAATGTTATTAAGAAATGGACCAAACCAACAATAGTTAAAAATACCATATTTTTTCTTGGGTTTGTTGGATATTAATGATTCTCTTGAGATATTTTTAATTACTATATTATCCACTCACCAAGATGAATCGGATGTGGGAAAACATCTTATAGACAAATGAATGTGATGAAAATATCAATAATCTAAAGAGAAGGTGTCTTAGTGAACATAAGCTCACACTGCCATGTAACGGAGAAGGGTTTGTGATCTATAGTGATTCACCAAAGAATGAACTTAGATATATCTTCATTTAGAATAATATGGTGATAACATAGGCCTCACTCCCATTGAAAATACATGGTAAATATTACTTGACTCAAGATTTAGTGTTATAAATTGTAATTCTTATTTATTGATATAGATTCATTATCATTATGGTTAGTGATATGAAGTATATATTGATTTTCAAAGAATTAAGTATATAATAAAATATAAATAGATGACTATGTGCTATTGAAGATGGTTGTAATTTATTAAATGTTTTGACTTCTCAATACATTGTTTCCCTATGAAGTTGAACAAGTTGGTTGATTCCCTAAGTCAAAAGTACCATTTTTCATGTCCATGGTGAGGATTGAAAGAGATATCATTCTTACAAATTTATGGAAAATGAAACTTTAAATCTAAAGGGGATATATCTAATCATTCATATATATATATGTTCAAACATCAATCCATTTGAAGATTAAATAAATGCATAAAGAATATGTTGAACCATAATATAAGGTGGGAAATTTTCTTTATTTTAGCTAATATTATGATTGATTTCTAATTTTTAGGAACCAAGTATATTTCTCACCAATATAATATTTTAGGAAAGATCTATCCAATGATGATCATAGTTCATAATTCACTTCTCATCCAAGAAGAACAACTAGGCTTAGAGATTTTAAAATTATTTCATGTGGGATAATATAAAAATGGATATTTTAGAGTATGTATCCGAATGTCTGGAATATCATAATGTTAAGTCTGAGAGACATTAATCTAATAGTATGTTTTAACTATTACACATTCCTTAATTGAAATGTGAAAACATCCCCATGGATTTTTAACTAGACTCCCTAAAACATCTAAAGAACATAATGCCATTAGGATTTTAATAGATTTCATAATGAAGTTAGTACACTTCATTTCTATTAGAGAATGTTTTTATCTTCCTAAAATTTCTAGAATTTTCATTAAGTAAGTGGTAAGTTTTCATGGTGCACCATATTCTATTATATATGACCGAGATACAAGATTTACCTAGAAGTTCTAGATAAGTCACCTGGAAGATCAAGATTTTTTTGTTTTAGTAATTCATAGAATCCTTAAAAAAATGGGAATTAATAGAGTACCATACAAAAACAGGAGGATATGTTGAGATCATATTCCTTATATCTGAAATGTGGTTGGGATCAACATGTTCCTCTAGTTGATTTTTCTTAAAAAAATATCATTCACTCAAGTATTCAGATGGCTCCTTATAAAGAAATATATGTAAAAAAAGTATATAACTCCAACGTGATGGGATTAAGTCAGAGAAAGAAATATGTTAGGACCATATTTAGCTATGGGGTGGAATATGAGGTTAGATCCATTCAGCAATACATAATGGTATCACAAAGTCAGTAAAAAAGTTATCCTTATAAAGATCTAGAGTTTAAATATGGTGATAAGGTATTTCTATGAATATATCCATTGATGAAGGTTATGAGATATGGAAATAAGGGAATGTTTATCCCTAGATATATCAGTCCCTTTTAAATTATTGATCATATCAAGATGGTATCTTACATTTTGGAATTTCCACTAAATCTCTCTAATGTTCATGATGTGTTTTAAGTATTTCTCTTGAAGAAGTGCATACTTTATCATTCACATGTACTAAACTCAAATGCCATACCACTGAAACAAGATCTCTACTATGAGTGAAAACCAATGACGATTATGGAATGTAGAAATAATGTACTAAAAACCAATACCACTCACCTGGATTAATTTTTGGGGAAACCCATTAATTAGAGAAAGATATGTGGGAGCTTGAGGATGTGTTGAGGTAGAAGTATCCTCAGTCTTCTATATCAGAGTAAGAAAATTTTTAGGAATAAATACTTATAAGGGGGTTATAATATAACACTTTCAGATTTTATGATATATTTATCATTAAATAAAATATATTTCTTTTATATCTTGCTTTACATACAACACCGAGTTTCAAAAAACCAACATATAAATGTTATTATTTAAAAGTGATCATCAAAACATATATATTAAAATTAGTTGCATGAATAAGAATAACCAAATTATGAAAAAAAAATTATAATATTTTTATATAATGTAAATTTATCCATAATTAAGTACTCAATTTTCAATAAAATCATTGTATTCTTGAAAGATACATTTTATTCAAAAAATGGATTTTATTACTTCTTATGAGAAAATATGATCATTAATATATAAAAATCTTATTAATTATATTTGATAAAATGTATGCCATTTTTAAAATCAACATATAAAAATTATCATTGGGTGAATTTTTGGTATTTTTCAAAAATAATTGATTTTATAATGAATTGTGAAAATAAATATTTTTAGTGAAAACTATTTTTTCATTCCAAGAATTCACATAAAGGATTTTTTTTTAAATGATTTAACAGTAAAATTAATTCATTTTTATTCTTAATAATCAATTTAAATTCATTATAATTGATTTAAGGATTCATTTTTGTGTTATAACATTTTATATCTAAGAATAAATTTTTAATGGACAAATGTCTATCATCAAGTTTTATTGGTTTCTGTTTAAATTAAATTTAGCCACTTTGGTAAATTTAAATTGATATAATGGTTTATATATTTTGAATAATGATTATATTTATAATTTAATATATTTAACATAATTTATTATCATTATTAATAGTAACCATAATAAATATTTGTCACCTCGGTAAAAGATGTAGGATTTTGATATCACCATGGGGTAAAGGATTAAAATTTCTCAAACACATTGTTTTATCATATTTTATGTGTGGTTCTTAAAAAAATTAATGTTTAATGAGTCTAATAATTTATTTATATACATTATTTGTAATTTTTTACCCATAGATATAATTTTTTTAAGATAAGTTGTATTTTATTTAAATTAAAAAAATATTTTGGGGTTTTTGAATTTAATGGCATAGATAAAAGATTCCAAAACATATTTTCCTTATTAAAAATTATAAAAAATACTTGGTATATTAGTTAACCAATAAATTATGGTAACTAATTTATTACTTTATTTCGATGAACAATAAAATTTACACATATATCATGTATTTTCCAAAAAGCTATTTGTCATGTGTTTCGTGTTCTAATATTAAATGTAATTGCTACCACTAATATAAATTAAATCTAATAAAACACATTTAAAATTTGGAATCATCATTTCAATTTTTTATAATTCCCCTTTTATTTTTTTCCATATAATAATGCTATTGTGGAAAAAAGTTGAGTTATCATGGTTAAGGTCATAATGAGTTTAAATAGATTCAACTTGGATATAAGACTTAAAATGTATCCACAACATGTCAAAAAGTGATTGGTTTAGTTTATTTTAAATTTATCACATATTATATTATAATTGTGGCTTCTTTAGTCCCACTTTACAAGATTATTATATATATATATATTATTTAATTTTTTATGAAATTTCTAGTGTGTCCTCTCCTTCACTTATAAATGAAAAATCCATCCTTTCTTTTAGTTACAACATATTAATCCATCTATATTTTCCAAACCCCACCCAATTATCCTCTAAACATCCATATCCATGAATTATATGTTTTTTATTTTTAAAATACCATTACAATGATTGTTTGGAATAGATCTAAAGGAGGCCTACCAAAGAATAGAAAATCATCTTACCCGGTATATTTGAATTTATTTAATCTTATAACTACTATAAATATATGGTATTCATGATTAAAAAATAAATTAAGTACAATTAATATAATTAAATTTTATTATGATTTTATAACAATCATTATTCACCAAGTTTTCCATCAAATTTTAAGTGAAATTATCTCCTACGTGTATGTGTGGACTATCGCCTCCAGGTAGCGATGCAGTCCATTTTACATATAAATATTCAATAAATCGTTGATATAATAGAAATTTTTTTTATATGTCATATTTATGAAATATATGTTATTCTATAATTATAATATTATATTGAACTTATTTCCTTCCAAACTGTTGGAAAATGATTACATCACTCTATCGTATGTGTGGACTACCACCTCAATGAAATAATGTCATTCGTTTTCCATTTCTATTATAAATGGATGGTAATAAGGTTATGATTAATTTATAAATTTTTTATTTTTATTATAAATATGGTTTTTAATTATAAATTAATATTTATGTTTCTTTCTTTTTTTACAAAATTAAAACAGTATTAATGCGTATGTATGGACTTCCTTCTCTATGAATTGTACAAATCATTTTTCTTTATCTTCTTTTTATGAAAGATTATAAATATTTATATAATATATATATATATATATTATTCATAACATGAATAAAATTCTATATATGATTTAACCATGATCAATGTAAAAGTATTAGAACTACTAAACCAAAACTTCTAGGAAAAGCTAAGTAGTTATTACCTAGAAAAGTGAATATAATAAAGAATTATTATTATATGGGTGGTAAGATGTTATACGTAAATCATATATTATATGATATTTATAAATATGTTTATTTAATATATTTATAATAAATCTATCTTTATTATATTCATTATTTTAACATGTATGAAGAAATATAAGAACTCGGGTAAGAGATTTACAATTCAATCATAGTTTAGTCAAGATTGTTTATGCTTTAATTTTCATTAATTATTTTGTAAGATCATTAGGAGAAAATTAAATTTAATTTTACCCTCATATGGTTATTCATGGAATTTTAAGGTTATATTTTCCTTTTAATAGCTATGGTTCTTAAAATTATCATAAAAAAAACAGAATCTATTTCCTCTTTGGTCAAGAATAATATTCCTCCACATCCTTATTTTATTTTTAATTTTTCCAATAATGTTTTACAAATCTCCTATAAATTTTTAAATTCATTTCTACCCATGATATAAATTTTATAAAAAAAATCTAAGGAATATTCTTTCCATTTTTCAAATGATTTACATTTTACTTTTTACTAAAAATGTCAAAGGAATATTTGCTTTAACATACTCGGTATGAACAGAATTTTTCACCATCATGACCAATCAATTCCATTAAGCTTTCATTAAACAATTTCATGGTTCATTTTGAAAAATAAATTCCATAATTTTTTAAATATAATTTTTTTAATAAGTTAAATAAAAATTTAAGGTTATTTCCCCAAGGAATTATTCCATATATATTTTGAATAAAATATTCATATATAATAACATACTTTGATTTTAATTATACATTATTGAGGATATGATCCAATGAAACCATCTTTATAATTTCTCTGGATGGTCTATGATTGTGATGACGATATGTTTACATAACTCATTTATTTTCCATAAGTTATGAAATGATTATATGATTGTATCTTTATGATCATGTGACATTTATATGAATTAATTATCATTATGTGACTATTGGGTTCTCTATAGACCTCTAATGCTTGGGGAAAGATATATTTATTTCTCATGATATAATGATTATAATAACAGACATGATTCGAAATAATTTTTTTCACATATTGATTCAATATTGCGGTTGATTCTAGATATGACCACACAAATTTGTGTAGAAGTGATTATATATATATTTTTTCACATTTTAATGCATGAGTATAATAACTTTCTAGATATACTCACAATATTATGTATGATCATGATTGGGTTTATCTATGTTGAAAAATTATAATTTATTATGATTATTATGAAACTTGCCTATATTCTGAATCTTGAAGGATGATAACTGGTTTGACACCATTATTGATCATACTTCAAGAAATGAATTCATTTTGGATGTTATGATCTATGATTTTCTAGGAATAAATATTTAATATTGTGAACATGAACCTGAATATTTTATCATATCCTTGGGATTATATTATCATATCAGGATTGATATACCCCATGTTTACCCATATTTATAATCTAATCTTATACTTTATTATGTTTTCTATCCCCTGATTTTAATGAAAGGTTCTATATTTCGTGAGTCTATAAAGGTAACTTATGTAAAGAAAGATGTTTGATATGATGAAGAATAAACATAAATAAAATATTTATGTATCTAGTCTCCAAAGACACTAAACCTTTACCTTCTACTGGTATGTATTATTATGAAATGTATTGAATATTCATCCAAAATGTTTTAATATTTATATATCACTTTATAAATCAACGTATCATGATATATTGAGTGATATAATTAGATACTATACTAGGATTTCACATAGAAAATAAAATTCATGATCATTGTCTTGGGAAGTGACATTTAAGAAATTCATATTTCTGTAAATTCTCACCCAAAATAAAAATTAAATAATATATAATTAAATAAAATAATGTTGTCCTTATCACAAAAAATAAATTTTATATCATGGATTTAACGTCCCTAATATGATTTTCACATATTTTATCAACTTTTTAACCCTTGTCATTTTATATGAATGTTATCATTATCTATGATATATTTTATCACTATTTATTAAAGATTAACACCCTTAAAATTTAATTAATTTTTTTTAATTATGACCAAACTTACATTTTCCAGAGTAAAATATTGTTTTTCTAAATCCATGTTATCCCCTTTTTATTTTTTTCTGAAAATATTTTTTTATAATATGAACAATATTATATAACATGTCTCTATCAATATCCTCTAGTTTTTAGTCCAAGATTCAACATTATTAATGTCACAACCCTTAATACCTCATTCCATTATCCATGTAATAATGCATTTCACAATTCACCAAATATAGTACATAATTACATATAAAATGTTATATTCCATTATCACTGTATCAATTCAAAAATTCTTCTAGCTATTATCAGAAACTATGATATCATTTTTCACATTATATTTATTTTTTATAATATATCTTGTTTTGAGTTATGCCACTATTTATGTATGAAATTACCTATTGACATAATATTTTCCCTTTGTTATCAATTTTTTGCTTACTATTTCTTTTTTTATTTTATATTGTATATAACATTATGTCTTTATCATTATTTTTTATTTATTTGTAAATATAAATTCTTATTAATTACCTCAAATATTCAAAAACATTACTCTAATGAAGCATTAAATAATATCATCACTCAAATTATCCAAAAAACTAAATCATTAAGTTAATGAAAATTAATCTGACCTAAAATGCCACTAGGGTTAGAAATATTCGTCTAATGGTTATGGTACTTAATTACAAACATATTATAAAAACACTCCCACAAAATATTAAAGGATGAAATATTTTTTTTGTGTAGAGATAAATGTCACATATTTAGGTGGACAAAATATCACTATGTCTATAAAAAATCTATAAATGCTTAATATTTAAAACAATATGAAGAAACGTAATTTAAAAAAAAGAATTTAATTTCAATAATCACATACTAAATATCAAAGGCTAAACACATTTTATCCATTTACATGTGGATGAAAAAAATTATATATATAAAGAGAAGGGATACAATGTGTTATTTAATTAATAATTATTGTTCATTATCAATTATTCAAAACCACTTTGTACCATTTTGTACTAACTGTTGATAAAACTTACACGATAACTACTCTGGCCACCCTTCAAACAAAATGACTTGGAATAATGATAAAATATTTAATCATCACATGATATAAGACCATATAATTCCAACATTGTGTGAGTAACATAATTAATTTGAAAATTTCATCAATGAAGCAATTATTTCTGGATACAACCTTTTTGAATCTATATTGATACAAATTGTCCTTAAAAGTAGATTTCAATTATTAAACAGTGTGTAGGAATTATTAAGACCACTTATTAAACCACACTTCATAATTTCTTTATTCATGAACCCAAATATCACATTCATGATAAATATTCATTGAATGAATTTTTCCAAAATCATTAAATTCAAAACCCCAATATCTCTTCATCTCTTCTTGTAATGACTTTAACCCTAGTAGCCCATATTTAGTGGTTAGTTTATTATATTTTCACTATATATATAATAATATCCAAAAGGCCAAATAGTTTAGTAGTCTTGCTAAATTGGATACACTCTTGAATCTCACCGTATATTTGAAAATAGAAAATGAAAAACATAGTGAAAGTAAATATTCTACATCCTTGACCCCATTCAAAGATACATTCTTCATATCTTGGTAAAGGGAAACAAAAAATGGTGAGATAAAGTTCTCAATAAGATTTATTTATAGTGGAGTATATCATGAATCAATATGTAATAATAAATATGTCAAGTTAAATAATCAATAACATGTTTCATTCATGATATATGTATATATATTTTTTAAATACCTCATACTAAGAAAATTTAATTGATGCGTAGGTATATAGCATAAACCCTTTAAACAAAAGCTTGCTGATTTGTCTAAAGAGACAAGATGATGCATCGAGGGCCTATATATAATCAGTCCCAACATATCACTTATTATCAAATGCATTACTCATATATTTAATGATTAATTAAATTCATAAACAATATGTATTATTAATAAATATCACTTTTGAATAATGAATAAAGATCTATCAAGGTTTTCCCTAGTCAATCAAATAACATTTATTGTAAAACACCATATGTAGAAATGATATTTTATTTAGTAAATAAGAATATCCCTGATAATGAATTAGTATATATATGGTAAATTTAATGTCTAATTATCATAAGAATTTTAATGTATCAAGGGATATTTAATCATTAAAAATTTTATCAAGAAACAAGATATTAATAATTTTTCTGGTCAAACATATCATAATCCTTCAAGAGAAAAAATAATGATTTTGTCATTACAAAATATCCCCAATATAGTATAATTAATAAAAGGGTGGTTTTTTATGTTCATGAAAATAAAAATCATAAAAATATAATTAAAAATCCTTGATAAAATTACACTTTTCACTTTGAAAATCACTTTTAAAAACTAAAATTTTCAAGAATATATAGAAAAAATATATTTACAAATAACTACATAAAATTTTAAAGTAATCATCAAGGAAATATTCAGTTTTGAGTGATGTAAAATTTCTCTCACGCATAATATTTTAAAACTAATATACCTTTCACATTTTTTGTAAAAATTCAACATATAATGATAATATGTTTAATTTTAAACCATTTTTTAAAAAGTAAACTCTATATAAAAGTGTATTTAATATATAATTGGAGAATATTTAAAATGTTCCTTGAAAATTTTTATGGAATATATTGATATGGAAGAAAAATATCCCCGACCTAGTTGAAAAACAAATTGGTTTTCCTTTAAAACCTGATTTTAGTGTCTTGAGTAATTAAAGAGTATAAAATGAAATTAAAACAAATAATTTCTAGAAATAATAATATGAGAAAGGTTTTTTTTGGGTTTAAGATATAAATATTAAATAATAACCTCATTAGAGATATTAGAATAAATAATCTTAAATAATGATGAGATTTTGAAATAAAACATTACAATTTATTTAATTTTGAATCATATTCCCCATGAAAGAAATAACATCAAATGAAAAATTAAAAACCATGAATATAAAGAGATACATGATATAACATCTCAAAGGAGTAATAGATACACCCTATATAAATTAATAGGTGAATAATACCAAATATGTCTCAATGGAGAGGAAATTGAGATGAAATATCAAAAAAATAATAAACCATTGAAGTGGGAATTAATAAATTAATTGATTATGTGTATAAAATGTGATTATACATTAAAAGGTGTAAATAAAAAATAAAATAATCAAAATTTATTACACTCAAAATCTTAGAATATCAAATACAATGAAGTAGTAATATAACCAAATATAAATAAATTCAGTTATGAAAACCCTTACATCAGGTTGGAATCACCATGTAAGCTCTTTATCTCTTGAAATAGTAAACTTATGTTAATTATTTACTTTATCAGTAACATTTTTCATGTTTATTATTTCATTTATTTTATTAAATACTATGTTATATATAATTATATAATAAATTAAGATCAGTGGTTGGGGTTGTTCTTGAGTGGTAAACCCCATAATCCTGCATCCAAAAGAAGAGGGTTAGGATCCTATATATCCCCATGGAGGATTTATAAGGTAGGTGGTGATGCAGGCGATGACACTAGCAAGAAGTAGGCTGGATGGTGTGGATAGGATGATGTATACTTGGAACTGTATTGGGAATTCGAGTCGTGTTCCTGGGCTCATGTGAACATAGGTCTACAGGATATGTAATGGGTCTCCATCAACCCATATATAAAGTGGTATTTCATTTCCTTAAAAAGATTCTTAACCCCAACTTTTTTTAAAAAAAATATGTTGTACGTTTTGAGGATATTCAGTCTATATATAAAAAATGAGTTTGGTACTTTTATTATTGTAAAATAGGTTATTATTAAACCATATAAAAATATACATCAATATAAAATTATAATTTTTATATAAACATTATACCATTTAAACCATCCATGAAGTAGGGTTATGAAAAAATAAATTCGTTAAAATCATGGAGATGGTAAGTCATATGTACGCATGTGTAACATATCCATTTTTCAATTATCATGATGGAAAGAAAATAAGTATTATTTTATAATTAAATAATTGTAATTATGACATAAATATCATATTATTAATTTTAGTACAATTATTGATAAATTTTTTGTGAAGTGGTTATAAGAAAATGAATCACATCACTTTGTGGAGGAGGTACACCAAACGTATAAATGAATGACATTATCATTATTTAATGAATGAACAAGTAAAAATTAAATAAAATATTATCTTAAAAAAATGATAATTATTTCAATAATATCATATATATATATATATATATTAAATTCATAATTATAAACATTTTCAACTGTTGGTGATGGAAAATGAATTACATTAGTTCTGAGGGGTTAGTTCGCCATACAAACGAATGAAAATTTTGTTTCCCATTTGATGGAAGAGAATATGAAGATAGCTTATTAAATTAAAATAAACAATACAATTATATTGGTGAACTTATATTTTTATATTAACATGGTTGAATAAAATGTTAAGGAGGTGAAAGAAGATATAAAAAAAGATCAGTTAAGAACAATACACCTTCTTCAGACATCCTATTTAAGTTTAAACAAAAATCCTTTATAAAAGTGTTTATAATTAAAATCAAAGTCTCTATGAAGATTAAATGGAAGTAATTAATTTATTTCTTAAAGGATTTTCAGAACAAAAATGCTTCTAATTGAGAAAAAAAGAGGAGAGGGGTTCCCTTTTTTAAGTGATGGGAGAGGCACTTTTAGAATTTATTAAATTATTAAAATAATATAAATTATTTAGTATGTAAAAATGTCTCAAAAATTATATATTTAGAATATAAGTTGAGAATTTCTCAAAATATAATCATAAAATAAACTTTTTACAAATATTCATTTTCCTTTAACCCTTATCTTAGTCTTTTAACCGACTTTAACACCTATTTTACAACTACCATGGTAACTAAGTGTTTACTCTTCACCGGTCAAGATAGTTACTATAAAAGTATAATTATATAATAAATGTAACATGGTTGATATTTTAAACCATATACCAATATGTTTTATAAATATAGGTTTTTTAAAATTTTTAAATCATTTAATAAAATATTATTTACTATAAAATATAATTAATGTCATTTTTGGAACTCTTCATTTAATTTGACTTTGAAAAATGCATGATAGAAATGGAATTAGAATATAAGAATTTAACACATCAATAACATGTTATATTTAGCTAAAAAATTTTGGAACACAACAACTTATTCAATAAATATTACTTTTAATATTGTGAAAATCTTTTATTTTATTTTTATATTAATTTAATAAATATTGTGTCGGTATTGCATAAGCATTTAAGGTAATTATTCATTATGAAATATTATAAAAAACTAATTTGAAAAAAACGTAATTTCTATTTAAAATAAATATTTATAACCTAACATAATTTTTTTATCCCTTTTGTAAAATATTATAAAAATTAGAAGCAAGAAAGTGATATTTTTTAATTTTCATTTTATATAATAATATGAAGCTCAATATCATGTAAAAATGGGGAAAAATATTTTATTTGAATTTTTATTGGTATTGATGAAATATATTCATCCAATAAAATTAATTCAATTTTTATGGTCATTTATTAGTCCTTATCATATTATTTTTAAGCTTCGTTACATAATCTACCCTTACTATTGTGATATTATTTACTATTGTTACTATTTATATTACCAAAAAATAAAGGGGCTTATTTTCCAAATTTAGACCTGAGGAAAAAATATATATATATAATCTATTTTTATATATTAAATTCAAAAAATTATAATAATTTAATATTAAAATAAATTCACAATGTGAAACTTCAGGAAAATGAATTCTTCATGGAAAAGATGATTTTAAATTACATCTTTGATTAGTAATATTAATTATATGAATTTCAATTAATATTTATAGATATATAATCTATAAATTTCATTTATGTAATTCCCCATTAAGAATTATTTTAATTAATTAAAATTGAACAATATTATCGACTTAAAAATAGTTTTCGAAAAATGCATTTGTAAGTATAAAAATAGATTTATAATAAAATCATGAAAATTTATTATTCAAATATAATTAATTATATTATTATAAATAAATTTTTTAATATGTCTAAAATATAATCATACTTTAAATAACATTATATAATGAAAATAACTGACAATTTTACAAAAAATGATATTTTTCACTATTCACTAAAAACCAAACTTTTGATGAAAATCTAAAAATTTCCCCTTAAAATAATATTGATATGATGATTTATAAAAATATATAATTTTTATAAATTAAAATTAATAAAAGTAGATTAAATTAGTTATATTATATATTCAAAAAATAAATATAAAATGATTTTTGAAAATTTAGATTTTTAAAGCAGAAAACGAGTTTACATTAAATTTTCTTATTTATTAAGAATTAATAAATAAAGTTTTATTGATTATTACACACACACACACACAAATATATATATATATATATATATATATATATATCATAATGTGGTTAGATTTATTTATACCTTCCAATTCAATGGTAAGGTTATAATAGTCATATTTAAATAATATATTTCATAGGTTGTTTAAGCTCAGTGTTGCGTGTTATATATATTATCAAACATAATGTTCTTATTTTAAAATATAATGATGTTATGTTCTCCCCAAATTCAATCACCCTTTCAATTTGAACATACGTTAAGAAATCAATGGTTTTACATTATAAAATTACTTTTGGAAAACCCACATCGTAAAAGGGTTGATAAAACATCCAATTAAAAAGACGGAAAGGGAAATATGAAGGTCAACCAGAATAATATATATATATATATAGGATAAAATTAATCAGAAGTTAAAATATGGACATGGAGGAGAAACATAATGTACAATTACTAGAATATAGTGATAGATAACTTGTTCAGAAGAAACCTAAGGACCATAAATCGATAAATATTTAATGTGTTAAAAGACTATTGATTCATTAGAAGTGAAGGTAAATTTATAACATTTTTATTTCAAGATAATTTTCCCACGTTTTTGGGGATATATTACTATTATGATTGATAAAATGAAAATCTAATCTTATTTGATATATTTTTACTCCATAATCACAATTTCATCCTTTGGTTGTGCTTCGATCAATTTCCACTTCATTTATTACTCTACGAAACGAATATTGAAGAGGATTTTTTTGATTCCAGAAGCACTAAAACTAACTTTTAATGAATCATATGTTCCATCAAATAGTTAAAATTAATTCCATTTATATTTAAATATTTACCAAAAAATTGGTTAGAACAAGTTATCCTATATAACGCATTAATTTCTAAAACCTCAACAGTAACACCCAAATTTCAACTTAATCATTTCCATAAGTATTTATCCTTAAAACCCATTTAAAACATATATGGAAAAATTCATAATTTTAAAAATTGGAATTGACATCACTGAATCTTAAAAATAAACTTAACATTGATCCCCTAAACTTTATAAAGTTACTCTTACCGTCACATTCCAAATATTTGAATTCATTGATCACCATAAAAACGCAATGAAAAGATGACTACTTACAAAATTAAGTATATCCTTATTCCTTATATAAACCATTGTTTATCAATTATATTTCATTAATCCAAAAATATATTAAACTCCATCATAAATTAATTTATAACCAAATCTATAATAATTTTCCAGGCCACTAATATTATCTTATTTATTTCATCAATTCCAATAAACTCTTTATCCTAGCTAAAAATTATTACATTAACATCGGAACATATTAGGGGTTATCTTTCCGGTAATCATGTGTATTTTATAAAATATCATCCTGATATAAAATCACATTTATAAGCCAGAAATACCATTCAATAAGTGTTTTTAGATTCTTCAAGAAAAACTATGACAAAAAAATCCTTATTTGTTTCATGATTCATATTTCTAGAGTTTTTTTAATACGTTTTTTGAAAAAAAAAATTCATATGATTAAAATATATTTAAAAATATTCCTCAAATGAGACATCAGTGATGCCGCCTTTTCCCTAAAATATTTTTTTTATATTTTAATTATTCATTTCTATATATAAAAAAATAGTGTTTTATTATTATTTTGTTATGTTTATATATATATATATAACAAAATGTTTCAAAATAATTTATCTTTTATTTAAGTATGTGCATTTTCTAGCCTATAAAATATAAAATATAAGACCAATATTAATGAAAATTTTAAAATAGATTAAACATATAACATGTAGTCGAAAATAAAAACAATTTATTAATCAAAATCTTGAAAAATAAATTAATAATCTTTCTAATCCACCTACTTGAAACATAAAAATGTTTCAAGTACGTGAATTTTCAAGCCTATCAAATATAAACTATAAGATTGATATCAATTAAATTTTAATCATTGATTAAAAATATAATAAGTATTCTATGATAAAAATAATTTCAAAAAAAATGGTGAAAAATAATTTATAAGCTTTCTAATCCACCAACATGAGACTTAAAAATGTTATAAATGCCTGAATTTTCTAGACTATTAAATATAAACTATAAGAACGATATAAATGAAATTTTAAAAATTGATTAATAATATAACAAGTAGTATAAAATAAACAAATATTATACAAAAAAATTGATTAAAAATAATTTATAAGCCTTCTAATCCACCTACTTGAAACATAGAAATGTTTCATGTACATTATTTTTCTAGCCAATAAAATATAAACTATAAGGCTGATATGAATGAAATGTTAAACGTTTATTAAACATATAATAAGTGGTATAATTTAAAAAAAATTATGGGTCTTATATTTTATATTTTATAGGCATTCAAAGTCAAGTAGGTGTCTTAGGATCCTCCTCAACATACATTCCTTTCATTTTCATTTATTTATTTTATTTATAAAACTCTTTATTTTCAAAAACTTTTTAAAATTTTAGTTTATATTTTAAATTTTATTTACATTGTTTTTATACTCTATATTTTATAATATTTTAAATTTATATTCTTGAAATTTAATAATTATTCTTATGTTTCATGTAGTCAAATTTGAAATCTATTAAATATAAATTGTGTCTAGAATATAAATTAAAACTGAAATACTAGATAAACATATGATAGGGTATGATAGTAATAATTGTATTTTCATTTAAGTAGACATAAAACATATAAATGAACATGTACTGTCAATTTTTATGTCTATGGTAAGGACATTCTATCCCACCTAGTGGTCTGTGAATACGATGGCTGCATCAAGTTTACTGTAGATTCTGATAAACTAGAGAGGGTTTATCCTCGACCACTAAAACATTGACTATTTCATCCTCCAACTATGAGTTAGTGGGAGGAGCTATAATCTCCTTCTCATACTGCCCTCCTAATCCTTCTCCCACTTGGGTGGTAGAAGGACCTTCCATCAACATAGTGGGGAACCAAGTCTACGAAGGTGCTATACCCCAAGACTGTGATTGATCTAGACACTAAGGCTACGATGGATCTAGACCCCAAGTTTGTGATGGATCTAGACCCCAAGGCTATGATTCATCTGGACCACAACATTGAGAGAACTGTGGATATCTTGTCAAGAAATTTTCATCCCATGCCACCTGCGGCCCCTCAAAAATTGGATGAGGTTGGACTACTAGAGGGATGACCCTTGCCTGTGGAACAGGAAAGGCCTCATGTGCAGCACAACACTATCTACGTTGCTTTGGTCATGGCTCCTCAGCACCAGAATCTGCTGCAGGATGTTCCTCCGAGGTAGGAATCACCTCTCTCTGGGTTGAACACTCGAAGATGCCCTCAAAAATCACATGAAAATATTCCCTCATCTCCCTCTCTTCAGTATGGACAGATGTCGGGCTAAAGAACCCCTCCTCCTCTTCATTACACATGAGAATAATCTTCTCAAAGTGGATTCTCTCTAAGTATATTTAAAATGAATTAGAAAATATTTCAACAAACAAACTAATGGAAATTTATTGACTTATCACCCTTTGCATATCTCTGTGGTGTTGGGTAAGATATAGAATAGAATTTAGTATATACCATGGCGCGTACTTAACCTACTACGAAAGAGAGAATCGATTCATAGGTACACCCAAAATACAAAACTCTATGTATATGCACCGAATGTTGAGAAATTTTGCATGTACTCGTACCTAGTCCTCATCTTGCATCCCTATCAACTTCATCCCATGAACCCACTCTATTTGTCTCGGCAGTAATGGTATCAGATGAGAACAATGAAATTGGAGCATGACTCTGTCAAGATTCTACCACTAAATAATATGTATGTGAATGCATGACACTACAGCCATAATATCCTCAAGCTCAATAGTGCAGTATGCTGGAAATTGGCCTATAATAATCTATTATGGAAGCCATGAAATAAGAGAAATTCCAACTGAAGTCGATATATGCTTAGATGGTGTCTCAGAACCGCATCGAAATTTTGCCGCTGGCACCACCTATAAAATACAACATCGATTGGGAAAAATAATGAGAAATTAAAGTCAATAACTCCCAGTAGTATCAAAAACCAATAGAAATGAGAGATCATACAAGCTTCTAGGTGGTGCATCATGCGTCACCTTCATCTTGATTGGAGGACCATCAAACTCAGGGTGGAATGCAGGGATGCACTCCCATACCCACATCTGAATAAGGATGATGCATCCCCTAAGACCTATGCTGTTCTTATGGGATAGCCTTCATAATGCTCTGTATGTGTATGCCAAGTAAGATGATCCCCAGGTATATATCTCGGCCCGGTTAAAGACCTCTAGTAGAGGTCGATACATCATGTGAACATGCATCCCTGAGTGATCAGTACACATAGTCCCTCCAATGAGCTGTAATATATATGCAAAGTCATAATGCATGATAGTCTGCTTCTCAGCATCATCAGGTAAATGTGGAATAGGTTCCTTCAACCAATGAATAGATATCGATGCTCCATCTGTATCCCTACGGTCAGAAAAAATTTCAACGCCTACCAAGCGCTGAGCAAAGTCTGTCTAAGATGAATGAGTGAGTCCAATAATGGTTCTCTCCTAAATAGTAAGACTAAGAAGCACTGCCACATCCTGGAGGGTGATGGCCATCTCTCCCTCAGGCAGGTGGAATGTGTGTGTCTCTAGTTTCAACCTATCAACGAGGGAAACAAGAAGCTGATGGTCTAAAAATATAAAATATGATATGGATATTCCATAGAATATATCACGGTGCATGTATGGTCTAATGGCATATGTAGAATCCCTATGATGAAAATTATGCACTCGACGCATCCTGATCGATCGATCCGCACCACCCTCTAGCACGACCTTGGAAAAATGGGTATGCTGCTGAGTGAGTAGTATGGTATCATCCATCTCAATAAAAACAAATGAAATGATTTCTAAGTGTTAAATGTATATATAATTTTATGGTTATCAAAATGTTATGACTTGTAGAATGAAATACATTCCATTTTAATTCACATTGTTTTATGAAGTTATTTTTACCAAAATAAAGGGGAATGTCTTCATGTTTTTCAGATAATATTACTAACGTGTTTTTAAGATATGATTTTACTGAGAAAATGGTGTTTTCTAAGATATGGTTTTATATATTTATATATATAGAGAATTTTTCATTGTTAAGTAGATGTTTATTAGAGAATGGTGTGTGTTGAAATCTATGTATGACTGTCCACATGATGGTATGTTTCATGATTATTTTGTCTGATGTAAAATTGATTCTTTAACATTAACTGAACATCAAGAAATAATTTTTGGGAAATGAACAATGATTCAGGAGTAATTTTCACGCCCCAATCTTCCACGGTACGTTTCTCTTTGAATAATACAGTAGTGTGTGTTGTATGCAACTTCGAGTTCTAACACACACCATAACCAGTCAAACTAGCCGTTATGAATAGTAATACCCACTTTTTGAAATTTTATAAATTTTATCTTTCAAAATGGACATCATTTTTGGATTTGGAATATAGAAATTATCCTAGAGTGAAATTTTGGTATTTTTCTAAAAACTTTCATATTTTGATGAATAGTGAAAATTACTAAATTTTAATTAAAAACAACATTTTTAATCGAACTAATTAATAGTGAAAAATTATGAATTTTAGGGGTTTAAAAGTATATTTAGAATTTATTTTTACCATTTAATACAATTATGTTCATTGGAAAAAAAATTACACATAAACCGGACATAAACAAGTGTCGATCTTTTGAGTGTTATTATTTCTTAAAAACACGCTTTGTTTTGACAGCGGGAATTAATTTTAAATTAATTTATGCCACTTCTGTGTTTTGAATTTAGAAAAATAGGATTCCATATTTAGAATCAGGAGTCCCAAATTGTGTAAATAGGTATCTTTTATTTTTAGACATTTTGAATAATTACTTTGGTAAATATTTTATTTACCATGGTTAAAGGGTAAATTCGGTAAATAAGGGTAAAAAAACAATATTATGATAATTCTAAATTACCCTAAAATGTGTCCTAACCCTATTGGTTGATAAATTTCTGACCATGGGCATCTTTGGGTCAATTTTGGGACCCCATGGAGCCACTTGTAAGTGATAATGACACTTTATATTAATTAAGTTAAAGTAAACACAAAAATGACATAAGCATATATCTTTTAGCAAAAAAATTTTTACATAGGGTTATATATGTTATCTTTTCAAATATAAACATTAATTATAAATATAAAAATATTTACTATATCATGGTATTTTTTTTATAATTTTTAGACATCTAATAAACTAAATTATTTATGACACAATAATGATGTAGTGTTTACCTCAATAATAAATGATTTAAATAAATAAGATTATAAAGACTAAAATAATACCCAAAACCTGTCTAATTATTATTGGATGATTTCATTTCTATGATTAGTCATATTATCTTCATCTTTAATGAGTTTTGGACCTTTAGAAACTGAATATAACTATATAATAAAATAATATTTTCAATCCTTCCTAAAGAGCCTCCCCCTTATAAAAGGACACCACTTCAAACCAATTCCTCACACCTCTCAAGCCTTTTTTATCATCCAAACTCTGCTCAATTAAGCTTACTAAATCCCTCTCCTCCTCCTAGAAGCCTTACCTTAGGCATAAAGCACTTCAAGAGTCCTTTTTGGTTCAAACCAAAGGGAGTTAGCCAAATTAAAGGTAACGATTTCTCTTAGCTTCTTTTCTTTTATTTTACTTCTCCAACCCCTAAACTCTTCTTATTCTTTTCTTTTGTAAGAACACCAGTATAATCAATATACTAGTATATTTTTATGATAATTATTCGAACTACACTTAAACGCACCTCCATCTAATGGGTGAAGAACATAATGTTTCTGTGGATGGAAACCAAACGCCTCACGAAACAAAGACTGTTCAATTATCTCCTACCACCTCTCATGGTGGAAATTATGATGGAACTGTAATTAAATATGATATTTATGATATTTATTTTAAATATAATCTTCTTTAATTCTATTTTATATCATACCATTATTCGTTTCATGTTGTATTGATATACGATAATTTCATTTAAGGAAGTGCGGACTACTGCCCCCTCAAAGTGATATGACTCGATCATACCATACATTGAATGTATAAAGGATGGTGTTAATGAACTACAGTAACATATATAAGATATTATATTATAATGGAATAATAGTATACCTAAGTATCATTTGGTTTTTATTCCTTTCAAAATGAAAAATGAAATGGAAGTAGCGTTCGTACGTACGTACGGATTACCGTCTCCACGAACGCGATGAGATTCATTTCCCCATCATATCCATTCAAGAATAATTCTCATTTGATGATTAAAAGTAACTTTTAAGGACTTTATATCATTCTCTATATGAATAAGATACAACCTCTCCATAACAAATATTCCTTATTTAACAAAACATATAAAATGAGTAAGTTAACACCTGAAACGATGATAATACTAATATATTATTAACAAAGCAATGTTAAAATATCATATATGATATCTTATTAATGTATATGATTCTTTTTTAATTTAATAACAATTATCTCACCATTATACATGAGTTTAACCTACCCTCAACCAAGGAAAAGTACAAGGTAAGGGTTTATTTCACAATCACTTCATTATCTGAGGTTGTTTATACGTAATTATCTACTGTGACCTCTTTATCATCCACATCCATGTTTCTTAAAAATTTATTTCAAATCATTCTCACTATTTTATGGACTATGGGTTGTTGGAATTTACACCCTTGTTGACATTTTTTAAGAAGTTTATAAAGGAATCTTTCTGTCGTTTTCCAAACAAGGTCATTTTTAACCTTTTTGACAAAATTAAGGTAAGAATGTCTTTTTTTAACTTATACAGCGAGTGCGTATATTTCCCACCATTATAAAATCATTGAAGCTTCCCTTACAAGATTATAAGAATATTTTCTAAGTAAATGATTTCTTTTATAATTATGTGACTTTTAAATGATTTCAAAAAAAGAGATATTTCTCTCAAATAGTTTGGATTTCATCTATGTCAACATCATTTGATGGATTTTAAGATTATTTGAAGCTTATTTATTATGAAAAAAACATCCATAGTGTATTAAAGGTTTTGTTATATGTTTGATAGTGGATGTGTTATTTTTATACCATTCATGGTTTATGGAGAAATTATTTACATTTCGTATGCTAGTTTTAATACAAATGTTTATGTTATGTTTAAACCTATTCATATAAAGAATGTGTTGGAATTAATAAGTGATGGGTAGAGCCCGCTATATCTCCTTGATGCATCGGTCGGTCTCACGATACAAACTAGTGTCTTGGAACAAGGCCTTAACAAAATCTTTTTTGTAGTCTTGTCACAAGGCCTTGACTATTTGGTTTTGATAGTTTGGCATTATGCATTCCATCATTATGAAAGTGGTTATTGATATGGCATGTGATTATTTGACTATTAGAATATCCATGTGAATAATTAAATGGCATTATTTCATTTTATTTCTTTCATATTATCCTGAAGTTCAAGTTTAAAAGGCATTTATTTTATTTATACATTGTCTTAACTATTTATGCTTATTTGTGAAATTTTCTGCTATATTGTTATCCTTACTGGGCATCTAAGCTCACCCCTTTCTATATTTTATTTTTCCAAGGATGTGAAGAGGTATTTTATGAATGACCTATAGGGATAGTATGAGGGGATATGAGTGTGGACTATGGAGACTATGTTGTTGTAGTTTTCATTTTATGATGTAATGTAAACTTCAAGAATGTATCTAGTTATCCCAAGAATACTAAAATAATCGTTCTTTTGAGACATGATCTTTTGTTATCATGACAATGTTACGTAATAATGCACCGACTCTGGGTAACTGGGGTCAGGGAATTACCATTGGTATCAGAGGAATTTTAGTACAAACCATGGATGCTAGATTTAGATAAACTCTGATTAGAGCACATAGCCCTAAGATATAATTTTAGGATGAGTATAGAAGAACTTCCTAGAATTTTTGTGTTGTAGAGATTTTGTAAGTTTTACAAGGAAAACATCCATGTCTGGATATGAGAAGGTAGAGGCGGCTCTGGCACAGATGTACCTAGGGGTAAAACTCAAAAACACCACTTTAAACTATACTCGAATAGGAACTGATGCACGACAATGGGCCTTGCTACACTCTTGGTTACGACACTCCTGGGGGATATGCTTAGGATAATTATCATTTTCGTTAAAAACAATTATGAAGGGTTTATGAGTATATACTTCCTCAAAGAAAACATTTTTATGATTATGTATAATATCCATAAACTGTTCAATTCATGTTAAGTGTTTTACAAGATTGGATTTATGTATTGGGATTCATAAAATAATCTAGTGTATGCCATTGTTTAGAAATGGTGCCAAGTGGAAGAAATGGAAACTGTATCAATGCACGCTCTCCATGTAGGGATTACCCTCCTACTCAGGATAATTATCGTAAAGCTGGTGATGCAACTAGTGCGGATCAGCTAATCACCATACTGGGACAACTCACTCAAGTTATGAATAATAACCTTACCCATATGGATCACCCTAATCCTCAACATGGAGGATCAATGTTAGATATCTTTATGAGGCAACAACCACTGACATTCAATGGGAGTACAAATCCCTTAGTAGCTGAGAAATGGATAAATTCCTTAGTGAAAATATTTCATGCCTTGGGGAGTAGTGAAAGGGAAAAAGTTATCATGGCAGTTTACCGCCTCACTTGAGATGCTGATCAATGGTGGTCATTGATTCAAAACACAAAGGAAGATGATAAAGTATCAAATGTGGAATGGAGAGAGTTCAAAGAGATTTTATTAGAAAAATATTTTTCTCTTGACCATCAAGCATATATGGAAAGGCAATTTATGAGTCTGAGAAAAAAGGAGGATAAGAATGTCGCGATGTATGAGGTTAACTTTACAAGGTTAGGAAGGTATGCTGGAGATTATATACGTAACCCAAGAAGTAAGTTTGATCATTTCTTTGATGGGTTAAAACCATTTCTTCATCAAAAATTAGTCTCACAATCATTCTCGTTGTATGAAGACATTGTCTCATGTGCTATCAATACAGAAAAATAATTCTCTAAGTCTTACGACTTTAAAGCAAAGAAAGAGAAGAAGAGATCTGCTGATCACTCTGGAAATGGAAATAAAGGGAAGAATGGAAAATTTGATTATCCATCCTGCAGTAAATGTGGGAAGAAACACCCTGGTACTTTCTTGAGAGTAATAGAAGTTTTTTACAAGTGTGGTGAAAAAGGCCACCAATCTCGTGATTGAAAAGGGAAGAAAGAAGTTATCGATGTTCAATGCTACAACTGTAGGGAGATGGGACATTATGGAAATTAATGTCCTAAGAGTCAGGGGAACTTACCTCAGAAAATGCCAAGGGATCAAGGGCAAGATTATGCTATAACTACTACTTAGGTAGAAGCTCTGAAAGACATGGTGGAAGGTAATTTAATGGTTTCCTCGTGTTTGGAAAATGAATTATTTGATTCTGGATCATCACATTGTTTCATATCTTCCCAGTTTTCTGAGAAAATTAGATATTTCCAATTTGATTTAACAAGGGAGTTTTCAGTTAAAACTCCTAAGGTAAGTATCATTGCAACAATGTTTTGTGAATCAGTCCCCATTAGAGCACATAAATGTTCTTTATCTGCTGATCTCATCATCATACCAATGATTGAGTTTGATGTTATCCTCGGTATGGATTGGATTCTGAACCATGATGCGAATATTTATTGTAAGAAGAAGTAGGTTACAATTTTTGATGATGATGATAAATAACTCCTTATCTTTAAACCAGAATCATCACCACTTGAATCTTATCTAGATCCTCCACTAGTAGCTCAACTAAATTCAATTATTGTGGAGGAAGAGAATAAAATAACTTTGGGTAAGGAAAGTAATGTTCAAATAGAAGATGTACCTATTGTGAGAGAATATGCTGATGTGTTTCCAAAAGATTTACCTGGACATCCTCCAGAATGAGAAATTGAGTTTTCCATTGATTTAATTCCTGGATCAAGGCCCATATCAAAGACCACTTATAGAATTTCCACTGTGGAATTAGTTGAAATAAAGAAACAACTACAGGAATTGAGTAGTAAAGGATTTATTCTCCCTAGTGTTTCTCCATGGGGATCCCCTGTCCTTTTTGTTAATACGAAAGATGGATCTATGAGGTTATGTATCAACTAAAGGGAAATCATTGCTATAACAATAAATAATAAGTATCCCCTACCTCGCATTGATGATTTATTTGACCAAATGCATGGAGCTCAATACCTTTCAAAGATTTACCTTCGATATGGATACCATCAGCTGTGTGTGAAGTAGGAAGACATTCCGAAGATAGCATTTCGAACCAGGTACAGGCATTACAAATTTACAGTAATGTCCTTTGGGATGACTAATGCACCCTCTGTTTTCATGGATTAAATGAATAGAGTCTTTAAGGAATATCTTGATAAATTTGTAGTGGTGCTTATTGATGATATATTGGTATATTCCAAAAGATACTAAGACCATGAAAATCACATGCGCATTATCCTGAAGACTCTTAGAAGACATGAATTATATGGAAAGTTTAGCAAGTGTGAATTCTGGTTTCAGGAGATCTCTTTCCTTGGCCATATTATCTCTAAGTATGGAATCTCTATTGATCCTTCTAAGACCAAGGCAATCAAAGAATGGCCAGCACCAACAACTACAACTGAGGTACGCAATTTTACTGGTTTAGCAGGTTATTATCAGCATTTCGTTCAGAATTTTTCCCGATTGGCTAACCCATTAACTAAGCCCACACGTAAAGGGATTAAATTTGTTTGGACAAAAGAGTGGGAAGATTGTTTTGAATAACTGAAGAGAATATTAGTCAATGCTCCTATATTGACTCTATTATCGAGGAATGGTGGGTTTGTTATTTATAGTGATGTATCAAAGAAAGGACTTGGTTGTGTCCTTATGCAGAATGATAGAGTTATTGCCTATGCATCACGACAAATTAAAATTCATGAGAAAAACTATCCTACTCATGATCTTGAGTTAGCTACTGTAATATTTTCTTTGAAGATATAGAGACATTATCTCTATGGTAAACAATGTGAGATTTATACTGATCACAAGAGTTTGAATTATATTTTCTCACAGAAAGAGCTCATCATGAGGCAAAGGAGATAGCTTGAACTACTCAAGGATTATGATTGAGAGATACACTACCACCCGGGGAAGGAAAATAAGGTTGCAGATGCTTTGAGCATAAAAGATCATGGAGTTTTGAACATGATGAGAATTTAATGGGATCCTATTATCATGGATCTAGTAAAGTTGGATATAGGAATCATCATGGAAGGTGAAACATCAATATTTTTTCAAATGGTTGCCAAACCATCTTTACTAGAAAGGATAAAAAGTTCTCAGACCGATGATGAAGAGTTTAAAAGGAGGATTAAAGTTGTGAATAATGGGAGATTGAGTGGCTTTGTGTATGAAGATGGAATTTTGAAATTTGGGAAGAGAATTTGTATTCCCAATATACCTGATATAAAAAGATAATTGTTTGATGATGCTTATAGTTCCAATTTCTCTATACATTGTGGGAGCACCAAAATGTATAGGGATTTGAAGGAACACTTTTGGTGTGACAACATGAAGAGGGAGATTTCATATTTTGTGTCAAGATGTATCGTTTATCAACAAGTGAAAGCTGGAAGGCAACATCTAGGAGGAGTCATGCAACCTCTTCCCATACCTGAGTGGAAATGGGATAATATCAAGATGGACTTTGTCATGGGACTACCAAAGACTCCTAGAAGGAATGATGCAATATGGGTCATTGTTGATCGTCTTACCAAATCAGCACATTTTCTTGCTATAAGGGAAGATATACCACCTAAATTTCTATCAAGGATATATATTAATGAAGTTGTGAGACTTCATGGAGTACCCATATCAATTTTTTCTGATCGTGATCCCCGTTTTACTTCAAGATTCTAGAAAGATCTTCAGAAGGCCTTGGATTTTGAACTTCGTTTGAGCACTGCATACCACCCCCAAATAGATGGACAATCAAAACGGACTATTAATACCTTAGAAGAAATGTTGAGATCATGCTCACTTTACTTTCAGGGTATGTGGGATCAATATTTACCTCTGGTGGAATTTTTCTATAACAATAGCTTCATTCGAGTATTCAGATGGCACCATATGAAGCGTTATACAGAAAGAGATGTCGCACACCAACCTTTTGGGATGATGTTAGTGAAAGAAAACTCGTAGGCCCATAACTAGTGCAGGAAAAGATGGAAAAGGTAAAGGTAATCCAAAACCACATCAAAGCAGCTCAAAGTAGGCAGAAGAGCTATGCCGATAACTAAAGGAAGGATTTGTAATTTCAGGTGGGAGATCATGTTTTCTTGAAGGTATATCCATGGAAGATAGTTATACATTTTAGTAAGAAAGTTAAACTGAGTCTCAAGTATAGCGAACCATTCGAAATTCCAGAAGGAATTGGGGTTGTAGCTTACCGTTTGTCAATCTCTCCAAGTCTCTCCAAAGTTCACGATGTGTTCCACATATCACTGTTGAGAAAATGCATGTCTGACCCAACACATGTACTCACCTATGAGGAATTAGAAATGGAACCTGATCTATCTTATTGAAAAGATCCAGTCAGGATTCTTGATACAAGATAACAAGTGCTGAGAAATCAGACGACTCGAATGGTAAAAGTTTTATAGAGAAACCGTAAGATGTAAGAGGCAACGTGGGAACCTGAGAAACTTATGATGAAGAACCACCCGAGTCTTTTCATGTGATAGTATTATAGAAATTTCGAGGATGAAATTATTTGAAGGAGAGAATAATGTAACACCCCAAGCTTCCATGGTACGCTTCTCTTTTAATAATACAGTAGTGTGTGTTGTACGCAACTTCGAGTTCTAACACACACCACAACCAATCAAACTATCCATTATGAATAGTAATACCCACTTTTTGAAATTTTATAAATTTTATCTTTCAAAATGGTCTTCATTTTTTAATTCGGAATATTGAAATTATCCTCAGGTAAAATTTTGGTATTCTTCTTAAAACTTTCATATTTTGATGAATAGTGAAAATTACTAAATTTTAATTAAAAACAACTTTTTTAATAAAAATAATTAATAGTGATAAATTATGAATTTGAGTGGTTTTAAAGTATATTTAGAATATATTTTGACCATTTAATACAATGTTTGTCATTCGGAAAAATTTCACATTTAAACCAGACATAAACAAGTGTCGATCTTTTGATTGTTATTATTTCTTAAAAACACGCTTTTTGTTTTGACAGCGAGAATTAATTTTAAATTAATTTCTGCAAATTCTGTGTTTTGAATTTTGAAAAAATGAGTTCCATATTAATAATTATGATGTATAAATTGTTTAAATAGGTAACGTTTATTTTTATACATTTTGAATAATTACTGCGGTAAATATTTTATTAACCATGGTTAAAGGGTAAATTCGGTAGATAAGGGTAAAAAATAATATTATAATAATACTAAATTACCCTAAACCATGTCCTAACCCTATTGGTTGATACATATCCGACTATGGGAATCTTTGGGTCAATTTTGGGACCCCATGGAGCCACCTGTAAGTGATAATGACACTTTATATTAATTAAGTTAAAGTAAACACAAAAATGACATAATCATATATCTTTTAGAAAAACAATTTTTACATAGGGTTATATATGTTATCTTTTCGACTATAAATATTCATTAGAAATATAAAAATATTTCATACATCATTGTATTTTTTGCATAATTTTTAGACATCTAATAAACTAAATTATTTATGACACAATAATGATGAAGTGTTTACCACATTAATAAATGATTTAAATAAATAAGATTATAAGACTACAATAATACCCAAAACCTGTCCAATTATTATTGGATGATTTCATTTTGATCATGAGTTATCTTATCTTCATCTTTAATGAGTTTTGGACCTTTAGAAACCGAATATAATTATATAATAAAAGAATATTTTCAATCCTTCCTAAAGAGCCCCTCCTCACCCTTACAAAAAGACTCCACTTCTAACCAATTACTCACACCTCTAAAGCCTTTTGGATCGTACAACCTATGACCAATTAAGTTCCCTACATCCCTTTCCTCCTCCTAGAAGCCATACCTTAGGCAGAAGGCACTTCAAGAGTCCGTTTTGGTTCAAACCAAAGGGAGTTACCCAAATTAATGGTAACCATTTCTCTTAGCCTCTTTTCTTTTATTTTACTTATTCAACCCCTAAACTCTTATTATTATTATCTTTTTTAACAACACAAGTATACTAAATATACTAGGATATCGTTATGATAAGTATTCTAGCTACACTTACACACACCTCCAACTAATGGGTGAAGAACATAATGTTTCTGTGAATGGTAACCAAACACCTCATGAAACGATGGTTGTTCAATTATCTCCTACCACCTCTCATAGTGTCCATTATGATGGCACTATAATTAAATAAGATATTAATGATATTTATTTTATATATAAGATTCTGTAATTCCATTTTATATCATACCATTATTCTTTTCACGTTGTATATATATATGATAATTTCATTTAAGGAAGTGTAGACTACCACCCCCTCAAAGTGATATGACTCGTTCATACCATACATGGAATGTATAAAAGATGGTGTTAATGAAAATAAGTAACATATATAAGATATTATATTATATTGTAATAATAATATACCTATGTATCATTTGGTTTTGATTCCTTTTAAAATGAAAAATGAAATGGAAGTAGCGCTCGTACGTACGTGCAGATTACCGTCTCCACGAACGCGATGAGATTCATTTCCCCATCATATCCATTCAAGACTAATTCTCATTTGATGATTAAAATTAATGTTTAAGTACTTTATATCATTATGGATATGAATACTATACAACCTATCCATAACGAACATGTCTTATTTAACAAAACATATAAAACGAGTAAGCCAACACTTAAAACGATGATAATACTAAGATATTATTAATAAAGCAATATTAAAAGATCATATATGATATCATATTAATGTATATTATTCTTGTATAATTTAATAACAATTATTTCACAATTATACAGGAGGTTAACCTACCCTTAACCAATGTAAATATAAGGTAAGGGTTTATTTCACAATCACTTCATTATCTGGGGTTGTTTATACATAATTATCTACTGGGACCTCTTTATCATCCACATCCATATTTCTTAAAAATGTATTTCAAATCATTCTTACTATTTTACAGATTATGGGTTAAATTCATTTATACCCTTTTTGAATTTTTATAAGATGTTTATAAAGGAATCTTTCTATCGTTTTCCAAACAAGGTCATTTTTAAGCTTTTTGACAAAATTAAGGTAAGAATGTATTTTTTTTAACTTATACGGCGGGTGCGGCTAATTTCCAGCATTATAAAATTGTTGAAGCTACCCTTACAATCTTATAAAAATATTTTCAAATTAAATGTTTTCATTTATAATTATGTGACTTTTAAATGATTTCAAAGAAAGATTATTTCTCTTAAATAGTTTTGATTTCATCTATGTCAACATACTTGGATGGATTTTAAGCTTATTTGAAGTTTATTTATTATGATACAAAACTTCCATATTGTATTAAAGGTTTTTTATATGTTTGAATGTGGATGTGTTATTTTTATACCATTCATTGTTTATGGAGAAAGTATTGACATTTCGTATGCTAGTTTTAATACGAATGTTTATGTTATGTTTAAACCTATTCATATGAAGAATTCATTGGACTTATTAAGTGATGGGTGGAGCCCGATATAGCTCCTCGATGCATAGGTAGGTCTCATGAGACAAACTAGTGTCTTGGAACAAGGCCTTGAAAAAATATTATTTGTAGTCTTGGCACAAGGCCTTGACTATGTGGTTATGATAGTCTGGCATTATGCATTCCATCATTATGAAAGTGGTTATTGATATTTCATGTGATTATTCGACGAGTAGAATATCCATGTGAATAAGTAAATGGAATTATTTCATTTTATTTCTTCCATATTATGCTGGAGATCAAGTTTAAAAGGCTTTTGTTTTAGTTATACATTGCCTTAAATGTTTATGCTTATTTATGAAAGTTTCTGCTATATTGTTATCCTTACTGGGCATCTGATCTCACCCCTTTCTATGTTTTATTTTTCCCAGGATGTAAAGAAGTATTTTATGAATGACCTACAAGGATAGTATGAGGGGATATGAGTGTGTACTATGTACACTATGTTGTTTTAGTTTTAATTTTATGATGTAATGTAAACTTCATGAATGTATCTATTTCTTCCAAGGCTACTAAACTAATCAATCTTTTGAGACTTGATCTTTTGTGATCATGCCAATGTTATGTAATAATGCACCGAATCTAGGTAACTAGGGTTGGGGCATTATAGGAATGGTGACAATCATGATGGGGATGATGTAAATTCATTCCATCACCACCATTGTTGTCATTGTTCCTCCTGCATCATGGTACGTTTCTCGCAAATTCTTTCTTGAAGTTTAGTTTTTGTTATAGAATCAGTTGTACTAACCTCTATTGTTGGTTGTGTACAATAAAAAGCTCCTTTGTTAGTTTGTATAACCTCCCTATAGTAGTACACATAGGTAAAACCTGACTCTATACATCGAAAATGTTTTCTGATCATGATTCTTATAGTTTAACTAATATTGAAAAAGATGGTTGATCATATTATATTATTATATTATAATTTTATAAAATCTTATTTTATAGTAATATATGATACTATTATTTTGTTATAAAAAATTTTATTAAAATATCAGACACATAATGTTATCAAAAATCGTGGTAAAGGGAAGATGTTTTTGGGTTTACAGTTCTTCTTTTATGTTTTAGGATTTAGAGATTAGGGTTTTAGATATTGAGTTTTGGGTCTAGTTTTTTTTATTTATATTAAGGTTTTAGGATTTGGGTTAATGAATTTTGGGTTAGGAATTAGGTAAAGGTTTAGGGTTTATAATTTTTATATAACGGTATTGGAAATATGTTCTTGGGTTTAGTGCTCTGCTTTTGAGTTTTGGGGTTTAGAAAATCTAGGAAAAAAGAAGAGATAACAACACATAATTTACGATGTGGGAATCTCACAATGAAGGAAATACATCATTGTGGATGAGAGTGTGAACATAACCCAAAAATGTTAAGGACTCATTTTCGGTTATGATCTTCCATATGACATATGGTTCATCTCAACCTCATCCCTTATTCTCGAGGCCATTCCATCTCATTTAGCATCCTATTGGCATTCGTTCTCCTACAGGGATGCAACTGATTGATGTCAGGTATCACTATCGGCTAGCCCTGGGCATTGGAAAAAATGTAACTCCCCAAAAGGAATCCATGGTGCAACATAATAGTTAGCAATGGTTTCCATCCAGTACAATGGATCAATATATTCTTCCCATGATACGTTCAAAGAGGCACATGTTGTGATGGCGTGCGTACATGGAAAAAGTAAGGCCTGATGTTTTCTACATTGACATTTACTTGTTTCCAGTAATACCACTATTTTCACCGATGCAATTATTGATGGGTTCTGAATGCTTTTGAACTTCAAATCGACAGTCTTCTCATCGAAAAAGGTAGACATGATAACTATAATATTCATTGTCTATTTTTATTTTAGAATCTACATCATATAATTATAAAATTTATGATTATCCTAGCGGATATGTATGAGATTTCCACAAACCACAATTTATCTCACTCATATGATAAACAGAATAAATTATATTTCACATAATTATATTTTATCTTTATGTTGAAATGGTAAAAAATAAAAAATACAATGTGTACCAAGCCTCGTGATTACCTTCTTCATCTATTCGTTATGGAATTTTTTATGCGGTTTCTAGAAATGTTTCTATTGAAGAACCAATGGTGTGCATTTGGGTATCTCCATGTATCATGATCCATACTGATTGCCTCATTAATAGCTCTATAGTGATCATATTTCAAAAAAACACCCCAACTATTGGTGAAATGGTTGCTCATACATTCTAAAAACAAACCCCATTATTCATAGATTTCATTCTCTACAATGGAAAAGGAAAGATGAAGAGGTGAACTATTACTATCTTGGTTTGTCTTAATCAACAATACAACCTTTAATTTTCCATACAGAAACATTCCATAAATATGAATGAACTGTTTGTTGAAATGAAATGAGGAGATACAAGGGAGGAATGCCTATAACAATCGATGAAATTGAACACAAGATGGAACAAGTCGGTTATTGTGAGACACATGTT
Source organism: Viscum album (assembly GCA_963277665.1). Lineage (NCBI taxonomy): Eukaryota > Viridiplantae > Streptophyta > Magnoliopsida > Santalales > Viscaceae > Viscum > Viscum album. The sequence goes on along the minus strand of OY728133.1, from coordinate 181,356,249 downwards.
AGTTTGTATCAAGATAGAGGAAACATGGTTATAATTCTTCAGTATTGCTAGAAATTATAGAAACACCCGATATGAGTCATCCCAATCAAAATAGACCTTCACAATTGCCTTCTATTTCACCATCCAGGCCAAATTATAGGAAATCTTATAACTGAATTTTTGTTGTATCCTGTCTTGCACAAGGGATATCAGAATGTCTATGCATGTCCTAATAATCTAAACAATAATAAATGACAAAAATTATACATCCAATGATTTATGATCTTATGTCAGGCTTGGTTGAATGCAACTATGAGTTGCCTCAATCCTCAAGATTCTCCAACCTCCAAATTCAATGTCTGGAATCGACCTCAAGGGAAATCTATACTCATCCCCATACATCTCAAACTGCATAAGAAATTTACTATGACATGATTCATGAAATATATAGTTGCAGTTACTCTCATTGTGAAATATATTTAACCTGATTTTTGATGGATATTTACTTGTAAAATTCTTTCCAACATATAAGGTTCTTTACATCTCACTAAACCTATCCAGTACAACTCTGAGGAACTCAGTTTCTGGTGTGTGAACATTATTGTCAAATTGACGAACATGTTTCATTGCTTCTGAAAAAGATAAAAAATAGTGGAGGATGATTTATTGTAGGTCTAGGATGTTATAAAACTAATTCATTTCTCGAAACCTCCTCTCTAAATTCTTTTGGTCCTTCCTCACCATCACTATTGTCACTATCTGTTTAGTCATTATGAAAATCCCCATCAGAATTTAGATTGACAAGTATATTTAAAAGATCATCATGGTTTTCCTCTTCTACATCATTTTTAAAAGGCTCCATTTCAAGGGGTATACTATCTTCAACCACTCTTGTAAGTCTACATATTCACACAAATGGACGTTATTGTTGTACAGTAGATACATCAAAATATAACTTCATCATGGTACCATTTGACTGTTGAGAAAATAAATTAATTTCTTGGACCCACTACGCATCAGAAACAAATGGAAATGCTAGATTCCACAGTGTTTCTGAGAATTGAAAATGTCTATAACTCATAGACTTGATCTCTTAATCGGGTCCTGGATTTACAGAACCATGAATTCTCTCTTGAAGGTTGATTAGGGTTACACAATTAGTTGTATTAACCACTATTATTGGTTTTGTACTGTAATAATCTCTTTTCTCAGTTTGAATAACCTCTCTATAGTAGTACCCACCGATAAACATGACTCTTTAAGTCAAAAATTATTATTTCATCAAAATTATGATAGGGTAACAAATAGTAAAAATGAAGGTTGACCATATAATATTTATTAGAATTTAATTTTATGATGCCTTTTTATACCCTAAAATATGTTAGTAATGTTTCGTTATATAAACTTTTATTAGAATATAAGTCAGAGAACGTTTTGGAAACTGAGGTAAAAAAGAAGATGAAACATAAAATTAGTTTATTTATCATTGAGAAAATGAAATTTCTGATCATATAAAGTGAAATGAAGAAGAAAACACACATTAAATAACACATTAATTCTTAAAAACATAAAATAAATCCGTTGACATTTTTCAAAAGAATGTGGTTTGGATGAGATGAGTCTCACTTCAGATGAAGTAAAATCTGACTTATTTTTTATTGATGGTTTAATAACATTTTTAAAATATATGTAATCAAAATTATAATTTTGAAAATCTTTAGACCTTCTAATAACATATCATAGAGGATATCATATATTTCATTAAGAGTTCGAATGATTTTTAAAATTCTATATTTAAGTACATATCCTTAGAATATGTTAGTAAGATGCCAATTAAAAATAAGCTGAATTTTACCTCATGTACGAAGTGAGACTCATCTCATCCAAACCTCATTCTATTAAAAAATTTAATGAATTTATTGTATTTCATAAACCATTCATGTGTTATTTAATGTGTTTGTTCTTCTATATTTCACTTTATATGATCATAAGTTTTTTGGGCTTATCATTATATGGATTCATTTTTTAATCCTATGTTCTTTATTAATTATTTTATAATTAATCATTGATAATAATAACTATTATTTATAAACTATGTAATCTTTATGAAACTAAAATTTTAAAACATTTTCTTATATCTTAAACTATGATACTAATGTTTCATAGTACAGTTTTTACTAAGTTAATCATTCTTTAATCACAAGTTCATCATTGCTAAGTTAATAATTATTTGATAATTATTAAATATTTCTATAATAAAGAAGAATAAACACATAAAATAAACCATTAATGTTTTACAACATACAATAAATATCAATATTTTTCAACAAAACATGGCTTGGATGATATAAGCATAACTTCATAAGTGAGGTAACACCCAAATGATTGTTGTTTGATAGATTAATAACATCTTTTAAAAGTATTTACTTAACATATTATTATTTACATATCTTTAGATGATGTCATTAATCAACCAAATAAAAATAAACTGGATTTTAACTCCCTTCTAAAGTCATGATCACCTCATCCAAACCATGTTTAATTTAAAATTTTCAAAGGTATTTCTTGTATGTTTTAAAACATAAATGTGTAATTTAATGTGTTTTTTCCTCTCCATTTCATTTTATATAATCATAATTAATATTTTATCAACTAATTTTCTTTTTATAGTTTTTAACTAATCATTCATTCTTTGATCACTATTTAATCATTATTAAGTTATTCTTTAATTATTTATATATTCTTCAATCAATAATCATATTTTATTTATTTGTTAATTATAATTATCTTATCATATGAATGCATTTTTAATCGTATATTATCATTAACTAATCTATAATTAATTATTTCTAACAATAATTATTATTTATAAACTACATATAACTAATTAAACTACTTAATAAATAATATCTTCAAGACTCACTAAAAACAATTAAATTACTAATAATAACTTTCATTATTTAATTCCTTTGTACATGTCCATTTCATTCTATATCATCATAATTAACATTTATCATTGATAAATATACTGATTTGATATTTATTTTATTAGTTATTTTAGTGGTATATAAAGAAAATATGAATTATCTTAAGCATATCCCCTAGGAGTGTCAAAATAGGAGTGCAGCAAGGCCCATTGTCGTGCACTAGTTCCTGTTTGAGTCTAGATCAAAGTGGTTTTTCTGGTTTTTACCCCTAGGTACATCTATTCCAGGGTCACATCCACTTGTTACTATCCAGTTATGGATTTGATTGGTTATATGACCACATAATTTTATACTACCTAAATTTTACAATACTTATTCCAAATTTATTCTATACTAAATCTATACTTTTTCTATACTTAACCATTACTAATTAAAATTATTATTCCAAACTATATATAAATAATTAAACAACCTAATAAAACCAATATTTAAAACTAACTATACTACTTAAAAATGAAATATTTATAACTAAAAACAATTCAATTAAATAAATAAAAACCATTAAATTAAATAAAAACCTTTAAATGATTCTTCACAAAAAAAACACCTTATTTTGGACCATATACTCCACCACATGAAAAAGGAATTTTTTTTAGAGAGTGAAGCAGTGGATTTAGGAGAGATGAGGGGAAAATGAAGTGAGTAGAATGGGTGGATTCCCTTTTATAGGGAGCTGAGGAAAAGGCGGAATCGGTAGTGCCTCCTTTTGCCTCACCTAGAGGTGAAAGGTATCATCCCACCCTCGCTTCTTTTCCATGTCATCAATCCAGGCCAAAGGTAGTGTGGGGGATCAAATCCAGCCTCACCAATGTCGCCTTTAGGTTTATGCCCAAAGGAGGAATCGGTGATGCTGACTTTGAGGTATATTTTTTAAACTATTTTAAACCTATTTTAAACCTATTATATTTTTAAAATAAAAAATCACAAAACGTATTAAAAAAACTCACCAAAATATCATTGATGTAATACTTCTACAACACAATTATCACTTTTGAATACATAAAAACATCAATACTTTCAATTTAATGTTTTTCATGGTATATGTCCTTACATGATCTAGGATTAAACCCTTGGATTAAGGAATTGAATCAAATAATTCACCTATTCAACAAATATAATAAATTAAACTCCTTGTCTATTACTTTCTCTATGTCATTTATTTCCATATAAAAAACATCTTCCCATTCGTTTGAGACATTCCCTAGGGTTTCTATTTATAACAACCCTACTATTTATTTCACATTAAGACCTGATTTATTACATGAGATTACATATAATACAAACCAGAAGATAGGGAAGTATAGTGTCTTTGTTAATTAGGTACATTACAAAACAATTTGAAATAGGAAAAAATCATCACCTTTATTGAAAACAAATTTAACATACTCACACTTAAAATTTCATGGGAGAACCTAGGAACATGCAAATGAAAGGGGTGAGATATAAAGCCCAGTAAAGAAAATAAACGTGAAATTACATGAAGATAATAATAATTGTTAAAAAAATAGGCATATCAATGGGTAATAAAAGTCATAAGAATAATATGCATGAATAATAAAGCATGATATAGCATGATAATATAAAGGGAACATGGGAAATGTGGAAAAAACATAAAACACTTCATCATAAAAATAGGATAAGGATAACTAACAAGATATCATGATTGAAAAATCCCCATAATGGAATTACATTTACTCCCTATCCCAAAAAAATGTATCATGATACTAAAAATTATCAAATTCATTAGAGTGCTATATAATTCTGTGCATTCCTATCACTTTCATTTCATTTCCATGCATAAGTGTTCCACATAGATCATACAACATGGATTCATTCATCATCATATTTTATTCCTCGATAAATGGGTGTGGAATACATAAATTTAAGTCCCAAGTCAATGAATTATAATTGTATAAAGGTTAATACCCTTGATAAGAAATCCTTATTGTATTCACTACACAATTTTTTTGCATCGAAAATCGCAGTGAAATTTCGGCAGCAAGACGACATCATTTAAAAATTCATAAAGTGAGTTGATGAGAGATAAAGGGATCTATAATCATTTGTAAATAAAATTTTCACTAATATGTATATTTAAATAAATATTCTAACATTAAAAATTTTAATTAGAAGGCATAATATAATAACAAAACTTTAATAAAGAGGAGAATGAGAGGATCCCTTGCCTTGAGAGTGTGACAAAAAATTCTTGGGAGGAGATTCTTGAGATCTTGGGGAAAAATTGAGAGGAATATAGAGTGGTGAGGGAAGATTAAGTACATTCTCTAATTATTTTGAGTGATGATAAATGATATATTGTATGGGTTTATATAGGAAATGAGTAGGGAATTCATTATTATTTCTCAAACTTAGGTTTTGGACTCTATATAATAAAATAACCAAAACCACAAACTATCCCATGGTTTTTTCCGATTGTTTATGAATAATGGGATTTTTTTCATTCTTTTATATGGAAGAGGGTGGAAATTAATAAAATAATAACCTTGATTATGTGTAATAGAGTCAAACTCTTGAAGAAATGGTTTTAAAACCTTAAAATGTATTAATGGTTTTAGAAGATTAATAGAGGGTTTATAAAATTAATAAAATAAACATAATATCAAGTTATTTTAAATTTAAAATATATATTTGGTCATCCATACCCTTTATAGTATTTATTACATCAATTTTTGGTTTTTACGATGTCATAATATACACCATATATTTATATGGTATTTAATTTTTTTCCCAAAAATTCGACTGTCTTACAAAATTGGGAAAAATCAATTGTTGAATAATTTAAATAATATGATTCCAAAAATAATATACATTTTTTCAAAGTAATTTTCTAAATATTTTTATTTTTATTTTTAGAATCAGAATTGTTGTTTATTGAGAAATGATGGGTTTTTTTGACAATAACAATTTTTAAACACTTATAAAAATTACATTTGAATTAATAAAAATTATATGATCTTTTTTATTTGATAAAAATAATATATTAAAAATATTTAATTATAATATTATTTATTTCATAAATCCATTAATTCATCAAAATAAGTTCATTAATTGAATTTGAATATTAGCAAAAAAAATCAATTTTTATTTTATTGTATCAAAATAAAAATCATTTATAATGTAATAATAATAGTCTAAATATATATTCATTATTTTATACAAAATAATGTACATAACCAAATTTATAAGGTCTTAATAAATATCCCTCTAATAAACCAGAAAATTACTTAAGATTAATGTGTGTGAATGTGAGTCTTTCATTGGGTGTTTCGGTGTATATGGTTTGGGTCATGATCTCAATGAGAATGAACTTATCTTGTAAATAGTTTCACTCATTCTTTAGTTGTTGGATATCATCTAGGGATTTTTCAATGTAAAATCCCGTTGATTTCAACCCCCATAGAAGCTATGATATATGGGCTTCATATGGTACGATCCTACTTGATGAGGTCATCACTTCATTTGTGAGTGTCAATTATATTTGTTAAAACCATGTATTTATACCAATCATTTGATCACTATTCAAAAACTATATTATCAATGGTAATTATGTTTAATGGTCCCCAAAATATAATAGTATATAAAAATACCAAATAATTTCATGTGTTTTCTATAATTATATCATAGAGTAATACATTTAATTAAATCATAAGGGAAGTTTTATTTATAATAGTTTGGGTTGATATAATCTTTCCCTCTTCAAAAATTTCACCCTAAAATTTTTTATTTCCCACAATAAAATAGATGATGGAAACTTTGTTTCATTACTAACTCTAGTTCCCTTGTTTCTTATTAAAAATGGTATTTTATCCACCACAATTTGACCAGGTACACTATCATATTTCATAAAAAAATTCTCTACAGTATAAGATCTTCACATTCTACTATTCATAGGAAATATCATTCTCCAATGGTAACGCATATGTATTAAGTACATGTGAGGGTTCTAGTGTGTAATTTCATAATATAGATACATTAAATAAATCATGTACTTAAGATAGGTTATGTGGGAGTACTAATCTATAGGCCAACAGTCCGATGTGATCAAGGATCTCAAAGAGATTGGTATAACTTGGACTAAACTTTCCCTTATTGTGAAATTTCATCACTTTCTTACATGAATATATGAGGATTAATACCTTGTTTCTAACATCAATCATTTGGTCTCATCAATTAATGTTAGAATAGAACTTTTTTTTTACTCTGAGCAGCCATAATGTGAAGCTAAATGGTATTGACCCTTTTCACCATTTCCTCAACCATTTCAAGGCCAAATAGTTCTTGTTCCCCAACATCATCCCAAAATTCTGGTGTTATGAACCTCTTCCAAAAAACTTATTCATAGGGATCTATTTGTATGCTTGGGTGGGAATTTTTATTTTATGAGAACTTGACCAGAATAAGATGTTGATCCAATCCTCTTTTGAAGTCAATTGAGCTTTCTATCAACAGGTCATCAAGAATTTTAATAGTCTGATCATATTGTCCATCATTTTTAACGTGATAAGTCATATTTATGTTCAATTCAATATTTTGAGAATTTTGTAGTCTCTTCCAAAGATAGAGTGAAATCTTGGATCTCGATCAGACATAATCGATAGTGGTGTTCCACAAAGCCTCCCCACTTCTCTAATATATATCCTTGCAAGTTGATCAAGTGAGAAGTCCCCTCGAATCTCAATAAAGTGAGAAGTTTTCATAATATGATTCACCTTAACACAAAAAACATTATTTACTCTTTATGTCTTTGGAATACTGGTGACAAAGTCCATGGTGATGTTTTCCCATTTCCATGTAGGTATGGGTAATTGTTGCATCATCATCTGTGATTGTTTTCTTTCTACCTTCACTTGCCGTCATATAAGACATCTAGATGTATATTCCATGATCTCATTCTTCATACTATCCCAAAAATAGTGATATCAGAGATATCAATACATCTTTGTGCTTCTTATATGTGTGAAGAAAGTCAAACTATGTGCATCATCCAATAACTCCTTATTTAGATCAGGATTTGATGGTACACATAGTCATGACAAATATCTCACAACTCCTTCTTCATTAATATTAATCTCTTAGGATTTTCGTTTTATTATACCTTACACTTTATTCATAATTCCCACATCATATCTTTGATAACCTTTCAACCAATCTAGAAGGGATAGTTGAGCAATCATTTTTGAAAGGATTGATGGTTTTTCTTTCTTTACAATTACCATTTCTATCCATTTAAAATTTAATAAGATTGGGTCCCTCACAAATCTTATCAATGATAGAATTTCTGGATCCTTTCAATATAGAGTACATGTCACATTATTCACTTTACCAAGATGATAGTGGATTGAGCTATCATAGTCCTTGATCAGTTCTTTTTTTAAGAATATATACTTAAGGATTATGTGATCATTATATATTTCAAATTTCTCCCAAAGAGATAATTCCGCCCGTTTATTCAAATTTAAGAAAACTATAGCCGACTCCAGATCATTTTTTTGGTAGTTCTATTTGTGAACATTCAACTTCCTTGAAGAATAAGATATTAATTTTTCATTCTTCATTAATACACAGCTTAATCACTTCTATAAATCATTGCTGAATACAATTAAAGTTCTCTACTTGTGCCTAGTAAGTTAACAGGGGAAGTGATAATACTCATTTTCAACTGCATGAATATCTCTTAACATTAATTATTCCAATCAAATTTTACTCCATTCTATGTTATTTTGGTGATAGGGTTTTAAAATCGTGAGAAATTTCTCAAATCGATGACAGTACCTAGCTAATCCAAGGAAATTATAGAATCTTTCACATATGTTGGCCTTGACCATCCTTAAATTTCTTATTTTTTGAAGGGTCTAAAGATATACCATTTCATGTGATGATATTCCCCAATAATGAGACTTTCTTCAACAAGAACTCATATTTGTTTTATTTTTCATAAAGCATATAATTTTACAAGGCCTTTAGAACAGTGCTCAGATTCTTCTCATGCTCCTTGTTTTTGGAGAATATTAGAATGTCATCATTAAAGACTACCAAAAATTTCTCAAGTTAATCCAAAAATACTATATTAATCAAACCCATGAGGATTTTTGGAGCATTATTCAGTTCAAAACACATTATTGTGAACTCATAGTTCCCATACATTGTAGAAAAAGAATTCTTAGGGATATCCTCCTTATTCACCCTGTCCGTGTAATATTCCAACCAAGAATCCACCATAGAGAATTATTGTTCTCCACATAGACAATATAAAAATTCATAAATCCATAGAATATGGTAATTTTTCTTTATCATGATCTTTTTTAGCTCACAATAAAAATTCGAGGTCACATTGACCCATCATTTTTCTTGAAAAAGAGGACTGGTTCATCCCATGGTGAAAAAACATGGGTGTATAAACCCTTTATCAATATTCTTTTTTTGTTGTTTATTTATCTTCCCATGTTCTGAAATATCTATTCTATATAGATTCTTGGATACTGGTAATGCACAAGTTATAATCTCAATTAAAAATTCAACCTCCAGCCTATGAGGAAGACTAAGAAATTCCTCAAGAAACACATCAGTGTATTTCCTCATAATGTACATTTTGTAAAGGATTATTCTTTCCTAATAATCTATCATTTAAGAAAGATACACTTTCCTATAGGTCAATAATAACCATTATTGATATGTTGGAACTAAATAAGATTTATCCTCCTCCTAGAACTTGTACATAATCGGGGTTCGATTCACGATATGGAGAGTGACATCCTTCTTGCGATATTTTATTTTTGTTACATACCGATAATGTCAATCTATTCCTAGAATTGATTAAAATTATACCAAAGGGAGTATGAAAAGTTTATATATGAAAGTTATCCCTCCAATATTTATAGGGGAGGATTTATATACATGGGATGAAATAATTTCCCCATTTTCCAGTTTCACTAATATATCTACTTCCATGATTTTTGGTGGTGTTTTAATAGTTATATGAAACATTCATGATATAAAGGAATGCATAGAAATAAAATCAAAAACTGTGTTTTCTATTCTTGAATGAATAACAAGTATACCTATCACCAATTTAATGTGGGGATCCACCTCAGTGGTTGTGATGTAAAAAATCTCACCCTTGTTTCCTTGAAGGTTGTTGTTTGCCCCCCAAAACCCTTGGCTTAGTGAATTGGTTTGAAAAGTGACATGGTTATTTTTCATTAAATCTTTGAAAAATGCATTGAGTGTGGACTAGAGTATCACTTTACTCTATCACATTGGTTGGATTATCCTATCATAAATCACTAGCTAGGTGTCCTTCCTTCTAGCCACTAAATCATTTTCTATCCCCCCTTCGGTAATTTTTAGGGTGCTTCTTTCTGCAATTTCGACAAGTGGTATGTTGAAATTTATTTTCATAATTATATTTCTCCACCGGACATCTAGAATTAAACTCCAATTTTTGCTTCTTATCTCTAGCATACGCTTGAGATTCTATAATATCCATTTTTACTTTGAAGGCAGAATAGATAATTTCCTCATAGCTACCAAAGACAAGGATCACTATGGATTTCTTGTAGACTAGGTTTTATCCCACCAAAGAAGTGATCAGCCTTGTATTCAGTGGTAACGACAAATTCAAAGGCATATCATGAAAGTATATTGAATTTTCACTCATACAACCTCATATATTCATCATATTTTTTCTTGAGGGAAATGAAATCCCTTTCCATTTTAATTTTGAGAGTGTGAGTAAAATATTTATCAAAATATATTTTCTAGAATTCCTCCCCCCCCCCCCAATCACTTTGAACCCTTCCATAGGCTTTGTATTCTGGATCAATGTCTACTACTGGTTAGATTCTCCCTCTATACAATAAATAGACAGTAGAGCCTTATCTTACTCAAAATATTAAAGGATATATTATATCTCCTCAATGGAGATGATCCATTGTACCATGATTAAGGTATCAGATTATTCATTGAAATTTGGAGGCCTTTGTCTCATAAATGAACCTATTGAAGCTTGTTTATTAATAGGTGGATTTGGGTGGTCCTCCTCATCGAGGTTTCTATTCAAAACCAAAGTAAACTGAGAAAGTATCATCACAATGTTTGTGATTGCAATTCCCAAATAATAGAGAATCTCTTTGGGGTGGTTATCACATTTATGATCATATTGATTTTTTACCTAATTCCAACTATTTCTATAAATTTGATAGAAAAAAAAGAAAAATGAGAGTTAAATATTTTTAATCTATTAAAAACATAAACTATTATTCAATTAATTTTTAGGAATTACTTATAAATTAAATTTATTTATATAAATAATTAATTCCAAGGATTTAATCTATATTATCCATGATCAATTTCCTACCATATACTCTAATGGCCATTTTTTGGTTCCCTCAATAATGGGTTGTATTGATATTATAAATTTTCCAAATCATATCCCACAGGAGTGTCAAACCGGGTGTGAAGCAAGGAATGTTGTCATGAACCAATTATCGGTCGAGTCTAGCTAAACATGGTTTTTTATGTTTTATTTCAATGTACTTATGTTTTATTGCCACATTCACCTTTAGTATCTAAACATGGATGTATTTTATTAATAAAAAACAAAATATATAATTACCAAAATTTAGGGATTCTTTCTTATACTTAGTCTAATCCCTAAGTATTTCTTTTTATTTTTCTAATCCTAATCCCAAAAGTAACTAATCTTTTCCTTCGATACCAACTATGACAACTATACTCTTTATTTCACATTAACACATGATTTATTACATGAGACTAAAAATAATAAATCCCATAATATCAAGAAGCCTTGTGTATTTGGTAATTAGGTATATTAAATAATAATTTAAAATTGAAAAAAGCAACATCTTTATTGAAAACATTATTAAGATACTTGCACTTAAAACTACATGGGATAACCTGGGGACATACATAAGAAAGGGGTGAGATATAAATCCATGTAAGGGAAACAATATGGCCTAACATGAAGATAATAATACATTTTAAACAATTGGAATATCAATGTAGAATACAATGGGTAATAATTATAAACATGAATAAGAAGGCATGATATGGTATGATATTATAATGGAGGCAAGGGAAATGTGGCAATAAAATTAAAACACTAAATCATAAAAATAGGTCAAGGATTACTAATAAGACATCATGATGGAAAAATTCCCATAAAATAATCAGGTTTACTCCCTATCCCAACACAAAATATCATTAGACTAAACATTACCCAATTCATTGGAACACTATATGATTTTGAGTGCACCTTTTACTTTCATTTCATTCAGATGTATAAGTGTGCCACATAGATCATACAACAAGGATTAATTCATCGAAATATTTTTTTAAATAATTGTAAGAACTCGGTTTTTACTATGAAATACTTTGTAATATTCTTGATGATATTCCAGAGCAGCGCCTTCAGACGTCGTGCGATTCCGAGCCCCGGAGTGGCCAGAATTTAATTTTCAGTGCGTTCACACTGGAAATGCCAAATAAATTGGATAAATCATAAAATGTGATCCAGATCAAAGATCGAAGTGTACAGATGGGTCCGGAATTGGGTTTTTACACCAGGAACGACATAAAACTTGTCAGTGCGGGATGTTTGGACCCCTCGCCCACTCCCGAAACGTTAAACGGATAAAGGAATAAATTAGTTTATTCGTTTAATGGTTAATCATGAGTATTTCTTAAATGGTGGCATGAATTGGAAAACTGAGGGCACCATGGAGTTCAGAATGTACCATTTACCCTAGGAGAGATATAAGTTTCGCGGGCGCGGGCCGTCTGTGAAAAATGGCCCTGGGGGCGTTTTCGTAATTTGGCGGCCTCGGGCGCTAAGTTTAATAACTTCTGAACGGGGTATCGGATTAAAATTCTGAGACCTATGTTGTTCTCATAAGGTGGTGTTTGCCCTAGGGGGGAGTTTAATCTTGACCGCGCCAGAGGGTTTGGACGCGGGTGTTTTAGGGGTCGGGACTTTTAATTAAAGAGTTTATTTATTTAAACTCTCCCCTCCTCCCCTTCCCCCCCCATTGAACCCCCTAAAGAATCCTCTCCCCTCTCCTCCTCCATCTCTGGAAAGGTGACACCGGCGAGGTGCGGTGATGTTGGCGGATCGACGCGAAGCTCCGTGCGAAGCCCAACGAGGTAAGAGGTTTTGTTGCGTTTTTATTTCCGAACCACCCTTTGAGTTCGAGTATATGCATCAATTTTTTGTTTATTCCTCAAACAAATCCCATAATCTTGTATAACGTTTTATGATCTTTCCGACGCATCTTTTGGATTTCAATTTTGAGTCACGAGATGCTCACAGATGTTCGCCGAAGTTTGCGGGAATTTGGGGGATCAGCAGGGCGGTGCGGTGGTTCGGCCGAGCTTGAGGCGGTCGGGGGCTCATAGCGGTGGAAAGGGGGTGTCCGCGGGATTCTGCGGGTGACGCGGCGTGAGGCAGCGGCTGTCCAGGGCGAGGGGGGTGGCGTCAGAAGGAGGCCGCGGCCCAGACAGCCGCGAGGCGCCGTCGGCGCTGGTGGGTGTGACGGCAAGGCGGGGTCACGGCGCGCGACCCCCGTGCGGAGACAACGACCCGCGCCGCGCGGGTCATCGCGCAGTGACCGGCTGCATCCGGTCGGCCACGCGGTGGACCGAATCCATCGCCGGCCCGCGCGGCCCAGGCGCGGGCCGGCCGACCCAGGCCGGGCGGACCGGTCGGTCCAGGCCGGTCCAGCCCAAGGGGACTTTGCCCCTCAGTTTTCCGACGCCCATAACTTTCGCTACGGGCGTCTGTTTTGTGTGCCATCAGTGGCAGTGCGGACCTCACGTAGAGGAAGAACTTTTGAGGTGGTTTCGGGAATTTTTAATTCCCAAAACGAGGGGCTGCGGAGGCACGACGTGTCATTAGGTGGAAGAGCGTTTTTTCCAAGATTCTTGTTTTGGACGGCGCGGACGCGTCTGACGTTCGTTTTAAGCGCCGTCAGTGGTGTTGGGACCCTGGAACTGAGGCGGAGCTATCCAGGGTGGTTTCAGGCATTGAGGATGAAGTTGAGGCATGAGCCCCACGACCCGTCTTCCGAGTTGCGTGCAGCGTTGCATGGCTTTTTCATCGGACATCTGTTCGGGGCGTGCGAGCAGTCGATGTTGGGTGTTTTTCCGAGGGCATCGCGTTGGCGTAGTCTTCCCATTGTAATTCCACACGATGGTGCGGGCCCTATGAGGGTCGTTTGGGCGTCGACGGTGATTTTCCATCTCTATCACTGGGCGACCGTGTTGGACAAGTGAATAGTCCACCTTGTGTTCTTTTTCGAGAAGATCGCAACGGTACGATCCATTCATTGTGTTTCGGGACCGGGATGCGGGTCCCACGAAGCACCGCTCATGTGCGGTGCGCCGGAATGCACTTTTTTATTTGGATATCCGTTGCACTCAAGTGAGTAGTTCTTTTGACGTGTTTTCCCAAGGGGATCGCAATGGTGCGATGCACCCGACTGTTTTCGGGGCCGAGGCTCGGGATCACGGGACATCGTTCGGGCATGAGGCGGTGTTGGTGATTCTTCCATCGGATATCCATTGGAGGTGAGTAAGTAGTCGATCTCACATTCTTTTTCACACGTATTACAATGGTGCGATCTGTCTGGTTGTGTGGAGCTTCTTGCGCGATCTTGTTAAATGTGGAAATGTGAAAGGTGCCCCGGTGGCGGTTCTTCTACCGTGTTTGTAGCGGTCCTTTGGCGTGTGATCGCGTGCACTCCTGGTAGAGTGAGGTTGGTGTTTAAATAGATGTGGTTGACTGTGCCTCAGACGTTGAGGTGGCAGGTTGGATTTGTTACGGCACGCCTTCGCGTTGACGTTGGGTGCCGTGTGCACGATAGTCTTTGGGCTGGAACGAGGTATACTCCGAGAGTATATGGGAGCGTTTGGAGGTACATGTGGTTTGTAACTGAGTCTGTTTGTGAGCTTGGTTGGGGATTGACTTGGGGCCACACAACGTGTGGGCCCCAGGTGCATGCCGAGCTCTGCTTTGCGTACATTGACCTCTCGCTACGCAGAGGGTCCCTCGGTGCTCGTTTGTTTAACCATATGGGTTTAGTGGTCTCCACCTGGTTTCGTTCTCGATGGATTGGCCGGTAGCGGTGCTAGTGACACCCAGTGATGGAACAGGCGCTGAACCTCTTTTGGGGGAGTTGTTCTGGAGTTGGGTGATTGCGTGATACCCACTCCATGTTCGGTTGGCCAGTGTTGTACCCTCTAGTAGAGATGGCCAAGGCAGTTCTGGGTTTTACCCTCCAGCGGGGCTGGGAAGTGGGTTACTCATCGACTTTTAGGGTTTACCCTCCAGCAGAGATTGGGCAGTGGGTCACCTGACGCACTTATGGACTACCCTCCTGTAGAGACTGGGCAGTGGGTCACCCGACGCACTTAGGGTCTACCCTCCAACAGAGACTAGGCAGTGGGTCACCCGATGCACATAGGGTCTACCCTCTAGCAGAGACTGGGCAGTGGGTCACCCGATGACCTCTTAGGGTCTACCCTCCAGCAGGGCTGGGCAGTGGGTCACCCGTCATCTAGTCCCAGGTCTACCCTCCAGTGGGGCTGGGCAGTGGGTCGCCTGTTGACTTATTCCAGGTCTACCCTCAAGCAGAGACTAGGCAGTGGGTCACCCGACGCACTTAGGGTCTACCCTCCAGCATAGACTGGGCAGTGGGTCACCCGACGCACTTAGGGTATACCCTCCAGCAGAGAATGGGCAGTGGGTCACCCGTCGACCTCTTAGGGTGTACCCTCCAGCAAGGCTGGGCAGTGGGTCGCCTGATGATGTATTGCGGTTTACCCTCCGGCAGGGCTGGGCAGTGGGTCACCCGATATCTGGTCATGAATTACCCTCCAGCAGGGCTGGGCAGTGGGACACCTGTTGGCATTCCAGGCTCAGTCCTTTCTACTAGTCTAGTCTAAGGTTTTCCTCCGTGATTACCGGAGGGGGACCCTTGGTTATACGGTTCAGTGTTGTGACAACATTGACGTTGAGAAGACCTCTCGACTACATGGCAGTGACGAGGTGTGGTTTGACTTAACCTAAAACTCTCAAGTACGAGGGGTACTTTCCCCCGCCTAGACGTGTCCTTGTGACGTGATCTAAAACCGTGAGGGTGATTTAGTGCCGCCCAAAGCGGATAGTGTCGAGGTGCGGTGTTTGATCCCCTTGGCTTGCGGTTCGAGGCAGACGTATTGGATTCCGGGCACGATGGAGTTTACTTCTGGGACTTTTGGCGACTCACTTTTCTTTGTCTGAGTTACGGGATGAAGATCCCCTTACGGTCTTGTTCGGGATTCTTGACAGAGCATACGGATTTGTATATACCATGTTCTGGTACCCACTTCTCAGGTTTGGTTTCTCTCCTTCCAAGAGAGGCAAAGACGTGCGAGGTATGCCACGTGCTTTCCACGTCTAGTTTCTCATGGTTGGATGAGTCTAATCTTCTGTTATAGGCAGCGAAAGCTCGACGAGAAGTTTATCTTCTCACCGTTCCTAGCTCCTTGTGTTAGGATGAGTCCTCTACCTTTCTCTTGTTGGGTTGAGCTATTACCCTTTACTGGACCTTCGGTTGTACTCCTTTACTTTTCCCTGTTCTTTCTGCTGCTCACCCTTTGGTACCTCCTTTTTTTCTCCCTTGAGCCTTCGGGGTATCCTACTAAGTATTTTTATACTCACCCCTACTTGGTCTTTGCCCACACTTGGTGCCCCCTTGCAGACGACAGATAGGTTGTTCGTTACTTCAGTGGAGCATCGGAGTTCGGGAGCTTGGACTGTGTGCGGTGGTCGTTGTCGGGTTCCAGGTGGGGAACCCTTCCATCAGTTTACTGTTGTTTTACCTGTTGCCGAGTTGTGGCACTTTTTGGTTCGGTGCGTGTTTTTCCCCTTTTCTTTTCATTTTATCCTCAGCTTGTACTTTTTACTATTTAGAGGTCGATGCACTTTTGGTGGTTTGTATATAGCAGTTGCACTTTACTCTACTTTTCTTTTCTTTTACTCTGCACTTTTTCATTGAGTGTGCTGCGTGTGTGGGTACGGGTACTTAGGCAAAGGCCTCCCTGAGTTATTGTGCCTTCAGCGCTGGTCGCCAGCCCCTAGCCTATGGAGGCAGGCTTGGGATAGTTTCGGCTCGACCCCGGGTAGGGTCGGGTCGTGACAAAGTGGTATCAGAGGTGGTTCGTTCCTTAGGACATTGTGCGGATGTCCCTAAAAGATGAATTGGTTGGGATTTAGGGAAATAGTTTTAACGTGTCTAGAGAGTGGCTTTCAGGCAAGGGAGTTCAGTGATGGTGTGGCAGCTGACGTATCCATTCATCAGGACCTTGATGACCCATTTGTCGACTCGGCATGCTGAGACACTTGTTGCAGGGAAAAATTTTTTGTGCATCACATAGGACTGAGTCTTTGACTGTCCTTCTTGAGTCAGCTCCCCATCATGGTTATTAGTATATACATATATGCTCATCTGACCGCGGAACTCCTTGATAATATTTAGTATGTCTCCGCGAAGACATCCATCCAGGATACCATCTTTTGTTCGTGACGACGACCCTATGAGCTACGAGGCCACAGTCCAGGACCCATCATGCGATCCCCTTTCTCCGGGTGGGCTAGTAGTATCACCCCCACCTGTTGAGCAGCAGGTAGTTTTAGCAGAGCAGGTTGAGCTTGAGCACAGGTTGAGTGTGCTCCGTGAGTGCCAGCGGCAGAGACCACTGAGGTTCAGTGGTGAGCCAGACCCTCAGGCGGCAGAGGTTTGGCTACAGGCAGTGGTTAGCCTTTTTAGGCTTGTGCAAACACCGGCAGATTAGAGAGTAGATTTGGCAGCCAACCATTTTTGTGGAGAATCTTGGCGTTGGTGGAGTCTGGTGACTCAGCTTCTTGACGAGTCGTCGCTTTCGTGGGGAGACTTTCATTTATTGTTTCATGAGGAGTTTTCCCCTCCTGCTTGCGCTCCATTCAGATTCAGAAGCTCCTTTATTTTCAGCAGGTAGGGATGATGGTGGCCGAGTACACGGCTAGTTTTACAGACTGTGCATGCTTTTACCCAGACTTGGTCCATGACGACAACATCCGAGTGCGGAAGTTTGAGCAGGGTCTCCGCCGAGAGATTTAGGCTATCATAGTACCCTTGGGCATTTCCACATATGTCGGGGTGCTAGAGCAAAAGCTGGTGACAGAGGGATTCCTGTCACATTCTGGAGTTGGTGGTGGCAGTAGGCACGTTGGAGCCGAGACATCTTCCGCAGCTAGCGGGCGCCGACAAGAAGAACCTCGACGCTAGTGGCTTTCTGAAAATCCGACTCAGGGGCATGGTCGTACACCATAGTGACGCTGGAGGGCACCAGTGTAGCCCAGATAGATTCGGTGTTATGCTTGTGACGGGCGAGGTCACTTGGCACGAGACTGCCCGACCTGAGTTGTTGAGAGCTTCGGGCAGGCAGCAGGTGCACCACCACGATAGAGGCAGCGCCGTGATCGGAGTAGTACCAAGGGAGGTAGTGCTAGCAGAGGAGCGGGAGGAGCTCATAGTGGGGGACGGCTTTATGAGGTCTTCCCATCACCACTAGGCGGTCCACGTCAGGCTCCAGGAGCTGACATTTGGGACCACGGATAGCCGCGAGCTTTGGTTGTCTATGATCCTGCAGAGCATGAGGTGATAAAAGGTACACTCTACAGCTCTTCTACTTTTTACAGTAGAATTGTTAGACTCTGCCTGTGAAATTCATTCCTCCCTGGTCCTTGTTTGAGGTGTTACTAGGGTGACACTGGGCATCAGGTGAAACCCTGTGTTGGTAAGGTAAAAGGTGTGGAACCTTTTTCTTGAGTCGATTATGTCGACTCCATCTCTTTTCGAGCGTGTAAGAGAGTCTTGGTTGCAAGACATCGACTATGGAATCTTGCGTGACCAGATATCCTTAGGTGTTACACCATATGTATCTTCTGAAGGAGGGAATCAGTGGACATTGTTCCAGGTGCGGGTGGTGATTCCAGTCGCGACGTGCAACGTAAGGGTTTGGTCGGGGATGTGAGCTACCCCTGAGAGCCTTTGGGTCGTTTGAGACCGTGCAAAGGGATTGCGAGTTTCCCTACCACCTTGCCCTAACCCCAAAGTCTGGAGTGGGTGTACGACATCGGCAAGGGCCGACCTCACATGAACAGATCAATCCTTTGGTCTGTGTGCGGTGACGCAGAGCTGTGTGTGGGTTCTTCTGGCTATGGGAAAGCCAGGTGTGGGCTTAGTACCCTGTGTGGATCCCTAGTTTTGCTTTTCGGGGACGAAAATTTTGAAGGAGGGAATGATGTAAGAACCCATTTTTTGCTGTGAAAGACTTTGGAATATT
The DNA here is from genome assembly GCA_963277665.1 of Viscum album. Taxonomy (NCBI): domain Eukaryota; kingdom Viridiplantae; phylum Streptophyta; class Magnoliopsida; order Santalales; family Viscaceae; genus Viscum; species Viscum album. The sequence goes on along the minus strand of OY728133.1, from coordinate 181,336,879 downwards.
CTTGATGATATTCCAGAGCAGCGACTTCAGACGGCGTGCGATTCCAAGCCCCAGAGTGGCCAGAATTAAATTTTCAGTGCGTTCACACTGGAAATGCCAAATAAATGGGATAACTCCTAAACGGTGATCCAGATCAAAGATCCGAGTGTACGTATGGGTCTGGAATGGGGTATTTACCCTAGGAACAACATGAAACTTGTCGGCGCGGGATGTTTGGACCCCTCGCCCGCTCTCGGAACGTTAAACAGATAAAGGAATAAATTAATTTATTCGTTTAAGGGTTAAACTTGAGTGTTTATTAAACGGTGGCTCAGATGGGAAAACTGAGGGCATGGTTGAGTTCATAATGTACCTTTTACCCTATGAGAGGTATAAGTTTCACGGGCGCGAGCTGTCTATGAAAAATGGCCCCTGGGGATTTTTCGTAATTTGGCGGCCTCGGGTGCTAAGTTTAATAACTTCTGAACGGGGTATCGGATTAAAATTTTGAGACCTATGTTGTGCTTAGAAGGTGGTGTTTACCCTAGGGGAGTTTAATCTTGACCGCGCCAGAGGGTTTGGACGCGGGTGTTTTAGGGGTCAGGGCTTTTAATTAAAGAGTTTATTTATTTAAACTCTCCCCTCCTCCCCTTCCACCCAATTGAACCCCCTAAATAAACCTCTCCCCTCTACTCCTCCATCTCCGGAAAGGTGACTCTGGCGAGGTGCGGTGATGTCGGTGGATCGACGCGAAGCCCAGCGAGGTAAGAGGTTTTGCTGCGTTTTTATTTCCGAACCACCCTTTGAGTTCGAGTATATGCATCAATTTGTTGTTTGTTCCTAGAAAAAATTCCATAATCTTGTATTATATTTTATGATCTTTCCGAAACATCTTTCAGATTTCAATTCCGAGTCCCGAGCTGCGCACGGATGGTCGCCGAAGTTTGCGGGAATTTGGGGGATCAGCAGGGCGGCGTGGTGGTTCGACCGAGCTTGAGGTGGTCGGGGGCTGACAGCGGCAACATGGGCGGTGTTCGCGGGCTTCTGCCGGAGTCGCGGCGTGAGGCGGCAGCTGGCCAGGGCGAGGGGGTGGCATCAGGAGAAGTTCGCAGGCCAGACAGCCGCGAGGCGCCTTCGGCGCTGGCGGGCGTGACAACGAGGCGGGGTCGCAGCACGCGACCCCTGTGCGGAGACAACGACCCGCGTCGCGCGGGTCGTCATGGGGAGACCGGCTTCATCCGGTCAGCCACGCGGTGGACCATGTCCACCGCCAGCCCGTGCGGCCTAGCCGCAGGCCAGGCGCTGTGAGCCGGGCGGACCGACCGGTCCAGGCCGGTCCAGCCCAAGGGGACTTTGCCCCGCAGTTTTCCGACGCCCGGAACTTTCGCTACGGGCGTCTGTTTTGTGTTCCGTCAGCGGCAGCGCGGACCTCATGTCGAGGAAGAATTTTTGAGCTAGTTTAGGGAATTTTTAATTCCAGAAAATAGGGGATGCGGAGGCGCGATGTTTCTTCAAGTGGACGAGTGCTTTTCCCGATATTATTGTTTTGGAAGGCGCGGACGCGTCCGACGTCCGTTTTAAGCGCCGTTAGTGGCGTTGGTACCCTGGCACCGAGGAGGAGCTGTCCAAGGTGGTTTCAGGAGTTGAGGAAAAAGTTGAGGCATGAGCCCCATGACCCGTCTTCCGAGTTACGTGCCGCATTGCACGACTTTTTCATCAAACATCCGTTCGGGGCGTGCTAGCAGTCGATGTTGGGTGTCTTTCCGAGGGCATCACGTTGGCGCAGACTGCCCACTGTAATTCCGCACAATGGTGAAGGCCCTGTGAGGGTCGTTTGCGCGTCGACGGTGATTTTCCATCTCTATCACCGGACGACCGTGTTGGACAAGTGAATAGTCCACCTTGTGTGCTTTTTCGATAGGATCGCAACAGTACGATCCGTTCATTGTGTTTCGGGATAGGGATGCAGGTCCCACGAAGCACCGCTCGTGTGCGGTGCACCGAAATGCATGTTTTTCTCCGGATATTCGTTGCAATCAAGTGAGTAGTGCTTTTAACGTGTTTTCCCAAGGGGATCGCAATGGTGCGATGCGCCCGACTGTTTTCAAGGCCGAGGCTCGGGATCACGGGACGTCGTTCGGGCATGAGGTGATGTTGGTGAATTTTCCAACAGATATCCATTGAAGGCGAGTACGTAGTCGATCTCGCATGTTTTTTCACGATGATTACAATGGTTTGATCCGTCTGGTTGTGCGGAGACTCTTGAGCGATCTTGTTTAATGTGGAAATGTGAAAGGTGCCCCGGTGGCGGTTCTTCTACCGTGTTTGTAGCAGACCTTTGGCGTGTGATCGCGTGCACTCCTGGGAGAGTGAGGCTGGTGTTTAAAGAGATGTGGTTGACTGTGCCTGAGTCGTTGAGGTGGCAGGTTGGAGTTGTTACGTCACACCTTCGCGTTGACATTGGGTGTCGTGTGCACGATAGCCTTTAGGCAGGAACGGGGTATAATCCGGGTGTATACGGGAGTGTTTGGAGGTACATGTGGTTTGTACCTGAGTCTTTTTGTGCACTTGGTTGGGGATTGACTTCGGGCCACACGGCATGTGGGCCCCAGGTGTGTGTCGAGCTCTGCTTTGCGTACTTTGACCTCTTGCTATGCAGAGGGTCCCTCAGTGCTCGTTTGTTTGACCATCAGGGTTGAGTGGTCTCCCCCTGGTTTCGTTCTCGATGGATTGGCTGGTAACGGTGCTACTGACACCCAGTGATGGAACAGGCGTTGAACCTCTTTTGGGGGAGTTGTTGTGGAGTTGGGTGATTGCGCGATACCCACTCCATGTTCGGTTGGCCAGTGTTATACCCTCAAGTAGAGATGGCCAGGGCTGTTCTGAGTTTTACCCTCCAGCGGGGCTGGGCAGTGGGTTACTCATCGACTTCTAGGGTTTACCCTCCAGCAGAGACTAGGTAGTGGGTCACCCGACACACTTAGGGTCTACCCTCTAGCAGAGACTGGGCAGTGGGTCACCTGAGGCACTTAGGGTCTACCCTCCAGCAGAGACTGGGAAGTGCGTCAAACGATGCACTTAGGGTCTACCCTTAAGCAGAGACTGGGCAGTGGGTCACCCGACGACCTCTTAGGGTCTACCCTCCAGCAGGACTGGGCAGTGGGTCGCCCGTCGTCTAGTTCCAGGTCTACCCTCCTGCGGGGCTGGGCAGTGGGTCGCCTGTCGACTTATTCCAGGTCTACCCTCCAGCAGAGACTGGGCAGTGGGTCAACCGATGCACATTGTGTCTACCCTCCAGCAGAGACTGGGCAGTGGGTCACACGACGCACTTAGGGTCTACCCTCCAGCAGAGACTTGGTATTGGGTTACCCGACGACCTCTTAGGGTCTACCCTCCAGTAGGGCTGGGCAGTGGGTCGCCTGTCGTCTAGTTCTAGGTCTACCCTCCAGCGGGGCTGGACAGTGGGTCTCCTGATGATGTATTAGGGTTTATCCTCCGGCAGGGCTGGGGAGTGGGTCACCCGATATCTGGTTATGAATTACCCTCCAGCAGGGCTGGGAAGTGGGACCACTGTTAGCATTCCAGGCTCAGTCTTCTCTACTAGGCTAGTCTGAGGTTTTCCTCCATGATTACCGGAGAGGGACCCTTGGTTATACAGGTCAGTGTTGTGACATCTTTGACTTTGAGAAGACTTCTCGACTGCAGGGCAGTGACGAGGTGTGGTTTGACTTAACCCAAAACTCTCAAGTACGAGGGGTGCTTTCCCCCACCGAGACGCGTCCTTGTGACGCGATCTAAAACCGTGTGGGCGAGTCAGTGCTACCCAAAGCAGATAGTGTCGAGGTGCGGTGTTTGAGACCCTTGGCTTGCGGTTTGGGGTAGACGTATGGGATGCTGGGAATCGATGGAGTTTACTTCTGGGATTATTGGTGACTCACTTTTCTTGGGCTGAGCTACAGGATGGAGATCCACTTACGGTCTTGTTCGGGATTCTTGAGAGATCATATGGATTTGTATATACCATGTTCTGGTACCCACTTCTCATTTTTGGTTTCTCTCCTTCCAAGGGAGGCAACGACGTGCGGGGTATGCCACGTGCTTTCTGCATCTAGCTTCTCGTGTTTGGATGATTCTACTCTCCTACTATATGATGCGAAAGCTCGACGAGAAGTTCATCTTCTCACCATTCCTAGTTCATTGTGTTAGGATGAGTCTTCTACCTTTCTCTTGTTGTGTTGAGCTGTTACTCTTTACTACACCTTCGGTTGTACTTCTTTACTTTTCCATGTTTTCTCTACTGCTCACCCTTCGGTACCTCCTTTGTTCCTCCCTCAAGCCTTCGGGGTATCCTACTGAGTATTTTTATACTCACCCCTGCTTGGGCTTTGCCCGCACTTCATGTGCCCTTGCAGACGACGGACAGGTTGGTCGTGACTTCAGTGGAGCATCAAAGTTTGGGAGCTTGGACTGCGTGCGGTGGTCGTTGTCGGGTTCCAGGTGGGGAACCCTTCCAGATTTTTACTATTGTTTTACCTGTTTCCAGGTTGTGGCACTTTTTGGTTGGGCACGTGTTTTACCCCTTTTCTTTTCAGTTTATCCTCAGCTTGTACTTTGTACTGTTTAGAGGTCGATGCACTTTTGGTGGTTTGTATATGGCAGTTTCACATTACTCTGCTTGTCTTTTCTTTTACTCTGCACTTTTTCATTGAGTGAGCTGCGTGTGAGTGTACAGGTACTTAGGCAAAGGCCTCCCCGAGTTATTGTACCTTCGGCGCTGGTTGCCAGCCCCTGGCCTATAGAGGCGGGCTTGGGGTAGTTGCGGCTCGATCCTAGGTGGGGTCGGGTCGTGACAATAATCATTGAATGTGGTAAAAATAAATTTATATCCCATAGAAAAGAAGTAAAATTTTCTAAAGGTGAATACCTTTTATAGGAAATGGGTATGGTATTCACTACACACTTATTTTGGCATTGAAAATCATGATGATATTTCGGCAGTATAAAAACATCACTTAAAAATACATTAAATGATTTAATGAGATAAAAATAAGTCCCTCGTAATTTGGACATAAAATAGACAGTAATAGATAAATGGAAATACATATCCCAACATTAATAATAGGAAATAGAAAACCTAAGATAATAAAGAAACATTAATAAAGATGATGATGAGAGGATCCCTTACCTAGAGAGTGTGACTCCAAATTCTAGGGAGGAGTTTCTTGAGAGGTTGTGGGACCTTGTAAGGACTCTATACGGGGTAGGAAAGAGTAAAAACATGCTCTATGTATTTTTAGTGAATATAAATGGGATCTTGGGTGGTTTTATATATGAAATGAGTGCGTAAATCTTTATTATTTCTCAAACTAAGGTTTTGGACTCTATATAATAAAATAGACAAAACTACATACCTTCCCATGGTTCTTGCCCATGTTTTCTACCAAATGGGGGTGTTTTCCATTATTTTATATGTCTATTGGATGGAAATAATTAAATAAATTATTATAAAAGTTTAAAATATATTAATGGTTTCGGAGGATTCATAAAGGGTTTATAAATTTAATAAAATAAACATAAAATCACATTATTTTAAAGGGAAAATATATATTTGGTCGTGGATACACTTTATAGTATTTATTAACTCAATTTTGGGTCATTATTGTAACACCCTAAGATTTAGAGTAATATTTTTTTCCAATTAATTTAATCTTTTCAATATTTTTCATTTAACACAACATTAATATAGCTTTTTTCATATGAAAAACAATATGTTTTCCATGAATTATACACAACAACAAGTGTATATTTCACTACATGTAACTCTTAGATTATATTTTAGTATACACAACACTATGTTTGTCTTGTGTTGCACAATGATGAGTTCTTTTGATAGATTTTATTACACACAATACATAGTTTTACATAACAATAATATGTTGCTAAATTGTTATAATTTTGTATAATAAGATATAACATAGCCATTAAATTTTTTGTTATAAATTGTATTAAATAACTTATAAAGATATAAGGTTTATTATATGAGTTCATTGGTTACCAAAAAATTAGATATTAAAATATATACCAATTGATTATAAAAGAAATTATTTTATTTTTATGCTACCAATGTTGTTTTGTCTTAATAAATTAATTTATTTACAATAAGTGAATGATATTGATGAAATATTTGTTTTATTTATTCATTAAAATATTTTTTATACTCATCCAATATATTTTATATGTTAAAGATAATAATAAACTCAATTTTATGCATAAAACCCAATATTTCTCAAAAGGGATAATTTTATCACCTTTTGATAGTGAACCCAATTTAAATCCAATTTTTAAAAATTTTATATATTATATTTTAAAAAATAAACTTATTAATTAAATAAGAATATAAAAATTTACCTTGGTTTAATTTTTGGTATTTTTATCATAAGCTTCATGTTTTGATGAATAGTAAAAAATATTAATTTTTAATTGAAAACAACTTCTTTCATCGAAATAATTTATAGTGTTAAATTTTATTTTTTATTGGTCTTAATGTTCAATTAGATCAATTAAATAAATATATATATATATATATTAATCTAATTTATTTCATTGGTATATATTTATATTAAATTAAGATATAAATGATTATTGATATTTTTGACATTCTAACTTTAAAACCCTATTTTCTCACTACGTCTACGAGAATAGAATTAAACTTAATTTTCCTGCTTTTGTGAATTAAATTTTGAAAAACAAACTTAAATAGATTTAATATATATTATATTTATAGTCTAATAGGATCAAATTAATTTTGGGACTTTATGAATAGTAACTTTAGTTATTTTTAATTACCACAGTTAAGGGTAAATCTGGTAATTAAAGGTAAACAAATATTGTAATTGTTATAAAATTACCTTAACACTTTACCAAATTTCATTAGATGAGTGGTTTTCTACTAAAATAATCCTTGTGGTGAGATGATAAACATTTTTATCCACCTAGATAAGATTAACAAATTTATTATATTTTATTTAATGAAAAGTTAAAAATGTTGTTCTCGGATTTTTAATAATGATATAATTTTTAATATAGGGTTATAAATAAGAAAATTTTGACTATTAATATTAATTTAAATTATAAAATTATTATCTTCAAAAAAAGTAAATTATTTTTAATTTCTAAAATATAAATAATTATCATTATGTCTTACATAATGATAATATAGTATTTGTTTAATTAATTGAAATATAAACTAAATTTTATTAAAAAATGTCAAAATAAATATAATTTCACAACATTAATTTCATACAAGAATTTTATAGATGAATTTGATAGGTTATTGCTAAGTTAAAGTAGTTGTTTCAAATATATCAAGTTTTTATAATTTTTTTAAAAATTAAAATGATGAATATAGTCAATATTGACATTAATGATATTTTTAGATAATTATTATTTAATTAAATGATATAAAATTCATAAAAATATAAAATTCATTTAAATGATTGGTATAATGTTTAAAATGTTACTAATGATCTTTTTTTGGTTCATTTGGTATTTTACTATAATTATGTTAACTCTTAAAGAGTAAAAACACATGTTATCATTGTAAGAGTTAAAGAGGTTAAACAAAGGTTAAAGATATATTATATGGAATAAAAAATAGTCAGAACATTTATAATTTACATTTTATGAGAGTATCAAGACCCATACTCATCTAATATTTGAAATAACTAAATTTGGATCATTTTTTAATTTATTTTAATTTAATACTTTAAGAGGTTCTTAATGTGCCCCTCACCTCAATTATATAAGGGAACCTCCTCCCGCACTTTCACACACCACATTGAGCCTTATAGTACATAAAAACCCTATCTGAATAATCTCACAACTTCCCTAACACAGTCTTTTAAACCTATATTTGGGCATGAGTCCATCCAAGGAATCCCTTTGGTGCAAACCAAAAGGAGTTACCCAAAGAATAGGTATCATCTTTCCTCAAGATCCTTCCTTTTATTTTTTTTCTCCACCACCTCAATTATTCTAATTCAATGCGCACATAATATCCTCATCATCATCAATGTGATAATATTTTTTTATGTTAATAGTATGACCTTCACTTACACACACTTCTATCTAATGGGTAATGAACTTACCGTTCTTGTGTATGACTAACTACCGCCCCATTAAACAATGTTGTTCAGTTTACCTATACATCCTCTTATGGTTGGGAATTTTGAGGGAAACTATATTTTTATTTTATAAATATTATATTTATTATTTATTTAAACTTATTTATTTATTATATAAATTCTACCTTCATGCTTTCGATTTTTTGTAAATATGAAAACTTCGTTTGTGGAAGTATGGACTACCACCTACTCAAAGCGATGTGATTAGTTTAAATTTCACATAGAATGTATTGAGAATGGGTTTAGTGAAATTATATGATATATATGAAATAATAATTCTACAATAATAATATTATACACATATATGTCATTTACTTTCTTTCTTTCAATATGCCATGAAAATGGAAACAGAGTTAATGCGTATGTATGGATAATTGTCCCCATGAACGATGTATTATATTTCATATATCTATCTTTTATATATTTTTATAAATGTTTATATACTTAATATATATGATATATAAGTCATTTTTTACATTCTTTGAATAATTAAATAATTATTTACATAAGAGGATCAACAATGACAATTCAAAACACATATGATAAACAAAGTGGTTATTACTTGAAACTTTAATTTAACATGGAATTATTAATAACAGGTAATAGAAGGTCAAGATAAAACCATATATGGTATTATATATTTGAATATGGTTATATGATAAATTTATAATAAACTTATACTTATTATATATGATTAGTTTACATGTACCACTAAAGTCAGGACACGAGGTTATGTATTTTTGTCTCACTTTTATTTATGGGGGACACATTCTTTATATACTACTTGTTTATTTTTTGTGGTGTATATAATTCTCATGAATGTATTATATTATTTTTATACTAATATTTATTTTTATTTAAAGATCCATTTTATTATCTTTATTTCATGGGTTTAATGGTTCAAAAGTTACCAAATCGGTAAAGTAATTTTTCCTCAATTTTCCTTCTTTGAGACACATGTAATGTTATGAACATATATTCTTTTAAGAGGTTCATATGATTCTAAGTGACATGTTATATGATGAATATAATTATTTTTCACAGAATTTTTGGATTCATGTAATTGCATTTTCTTACATGGGGAGTATGATTCAAAGTTACCAAGTGGTAAAAGATTATTGAAACAATATCATCGTTTATAAATATTTTTTTATGATTATGCTTTCATTGATGAAATATTATGATCCATTTCTCAAGAATACTAATGATGTTTTTTCTCATATTTTTATTCATGATTTATTCATGTATTTGTTCCATTGTTTCCACTCATTGGTACTTGTTGTAATTAACAAAATGTTTTTAAGAAGATTCAGCCTCAATTCACTTTTTAGTCAAAAATCTGTTTTATTAAAAAAAATATTTTCAAAAAATGTTTTGAAAATATAATTTTAAGCTCATTTTAAAAGAAAAATATTTTCAAAAATGTTTTATGTTTTTTAAATATTCTATTCTATGTTTTCAATGATATTTTTAAAATAAAATGTTTTTAAAAATGATTTAATTTTCAAAAACAATTTTTAAAGGATTAAATGAAATTTTCCTCAAGAAATGTGTTTAAAAGAACTTAAAAAATTATTTTCCATATTTTATGACATCCATTAGTGTTAATCCTGGTTTATTATGAATATTATACATGGTTCTATTAAATTCATTTCTCTAACTGGTTTATGTTTAGATAAAATAAAATTCATAAACCCCATTTCTCTTTTACAGGTTATATGGTTATGAAATATATCTATAATTCATGGTTTATATATTTGTGAAACCAAATTCTCTAACAAGTTATACTATGATAAAATGATTATGAAACCGGTCACTTTTCCATAGGTTTCGATAAGATTACATGTTTATGATACCCATTTTATTTCGTGGTTTAGGTTATAAATAATGTTTATGATCTCATGGCACACATATGTATGATTTTATTATGAGATGGGTGGGACCTATATTTCCCTCTAATGAATTGGGTGAAGATTTATATATCATGAGACAGACATAAAGGACCTTTTCTTGTAATATGGTCTTGGGAGTAAACCTATACTACTAAGATGGTTATGTAAGTGAATCATGACGACCAAGATGGTTATGGAAGTAAACCATGACTACCAAGATAGAATGGTGAGTGAACCCATACTACTAATATGGATTTGTAAGTGATGACTTTAATAATATTGAAATAATATTTATATACTTATGTCCCTACCACAATTCTATATCCTATTCTTATGTTATTATTTCATGTATTATGTTTTGTATTTCTATACGATTCATGTATTATGAACTGATAGTATTTATTCCATGATTCATGTTTATGATATTTGATATGTAGGGTATGATCTTCTATTTTCATGATCATTTTCTCATAACCTTATGCTAATGATTATTATCACATATCTCCCTTGTTTACCCTTACTAGGCATCTGATCTCACGAATTTTTTTGTTTACTTTCTAAGGTTATGAAGATATTTATTATTATTGATGTTTCTAAGAAGGGTGATAGTCAAGATGAACCTTTTGGGAGATAATTTATCCCACCTATATAACTATTTTTTGTTTCCATGTTTCCAAATGAACTAGACTAGTATGGTCTTTGTGCATCTATTTGTATAATGTATTAAGTATTATGAAAAAGTGATGTAATGTTAATGTATATAAAGGTAGGTTCATTATAATTAGTGTCAGAGTAAAATTATAGTCGACCTTTGGAAACTATGATGAGAAAACCTTAATGAGAAACCAAATTACAAGTACTAGGATAATTATAAGGATATTGAAAAAGTCCTGGATTTTGGTATAGGATAGATTGAGTGGCTTCTAGCAATAAATCCTGGTTTGGATACTATAAGTGGATGTAGATCTAGCACAAATTTTCCTAGGGGTAACAACTCCAAAATGGTTTGTTAGGCCAGACTCGAGCATAACCTAGCACATGACAATGAGCCTTGCTACACTTCTGGTTTGACACTCCCATGGGATGTGATTTGGGAATTCACAAACTTTTCACAAACAATAATAAATTATTTAAACATAAGTTAGATATGAATAACCTAGGATGAACCTAATGTGTCATATATTAAAGAATATGTCAAAATTAAGACATCCTATAATATATTTTTCATGATTATGAGGTTCCTCACTATCATAAATATTTTTTTCACTATCTTTTTGGTTTTGATCAATGGATGGAAACTAAAGGAACCATGTGAATAATGAATTAAATGGGAAATGAATCTTTTGTCCTCCTGAAAAACAAAATTTTATAGGTGATATAATAAAAATCCTTATCAATGTACTCCCACAAGATATTAATCATGATAGACTTTCAAATGATGAGAGGAGGGAAAATATTTCTATTGAGCCCTTCATGAGGTAACATCCACTTTATTTTAGTGGGTCTTCTAGTATACTTTTTTAAGAAAAGTGGATTAGTACCACTTAAAATATATTTTCAATCATTAAAAGTTTAAATCATAAAAAAAAGTCATTTTAGTTTTTTATCATTTGGAAGGTGAAGCTGATCTGTTGCAGACTCTTATTAAGAAAATAATGGAATAAAAAAGAAATTGAATCTATGGAATGAGAAGAGATTGAGGGGTAATTTTTGAGAAATTACATCCCTCGTATTCTATAAACTAATATAGAAAATGAGTTCCTTGAGATTAAGAAAAATGATGATGACCCTATTTGTACATATGAGAAAAATTGTATAAGACTTTTGAGGTACACTTCTGGCATTATTATCTAACAAAAAAGTAACATTGATAGGTTCTTCAGTGGCTTAAAGTAAATTATTAGAAGGTAATTAGACAAAATAGACTTTAGAATCTATGAATAGATTGTTAATTGTGCAATAAAGGTTAAAATGGAGTTTGGAGTTATATATAAATCCCATGGTTTTCAGAATATTTGGAAGATGGAGTTTAATGAAAAACATAAAAACCATGGAGAAAAGAAAATGATTGTTCATTTATGCTATATGTATAGGAATAATCAAGGAGGAAATTGAATTAAGGGATCTAATAAATGTTTTATGTATGGAAAGAAATTTCATTAGGAATTTTATTTCTAAAGTATCAGGAAGATGTTAGTTAACAATGTGAATGGAGAGAAATCTACACCAAATGAACCTCCCCTACTTCAATGATAAAAGTGTAAGGAGAATGAGAATTGTGATAAAAAATTACGAAACATAAGGGTTGGTAATGATGATCAACAACAGAAACCTCTTAAGCCAAGGGATAAAGACAAATTACATGAGATCACTACGTGCGATGTGGAGTATGGTAACAAAGTTGTCGAATGATTGAGTATTTATGTAACAGAATTCAGTAATAATTTTGCAGAAGTACTTTTATAGTATTATATAATAATGAAACATATATTTATTTTTCAACTTTAGTTTTTCTATAAGGATTTAAGATCATATGTTGAATGGTATTGCTAACCATAAAAATTGATTAAGATAATAAGGTGTTATTTTTGGAAAACACCTGATTTAGGGTAGGATAAACCTTAATATGTGAATGATGTTGAGATAATGACATTTATAAAATGATATATTAGATGTGAATCAACAAATTTTAAGGTAATAATTTCCATGGAACTGATTAAGGAATGTTGAAAAGTGGTTTTCGATATAATGGATAAATTTTACAGCTTTTTGAACTTTTGGAATATATCTAATAAACTTTCGAAAAAGAAAAAAATGCATGTTTTCAATAAGGATGTGTGTTAATTGAGGTTATTAATATGTTTCAAGAGAATATATGTTGAGTTAATTCACATGATTGGAAGGTGACAACGAAGAGACACCTTTTGATATATAGGAGATAAATGTAAATAAAATTTAGTGAACTTCATTCTAATGTTTTTTACTTTCATATTTTGGAAGTGTTATAAGGTTAACCACTTGTGGAATGATTTGAGTTAAACTTTAGATGAGGTTTTACAGATTAATGTATAATCTCTGCATATTAGGATTTTTGCATATTGGATATCTTTTTATAACCATTTCTGTGATAAAGACAAATGGAATGATGAATAATTCTATTTATGGATCTCATGATCTTCTAATACTTCAGGAATGAAAAATTCACATTCATTTCTATAAATAAGTGATGAAGTGAAAATAGATCAATTCACAACAAAGGGTGAGGGTTTCCTAAAATAAAGTAATAATTTATTCTCATGAAAATTATTTAACTCTAGGGATAGTGTCTTGAAACCAAAAATTCAATCCCAGTACCTACTTTTCTAATGATTCAAATGTTCCCTTAGATCATTCTGGATTTATGGCCTTATGATTGTTATCTTTATCTTGGACGTGTTCTTTATCACTCTCCATAAGAACTTGATATTTATATTTCAATTCCATGTTCATGTTTTCACTTTCCATATATGTTCTCCGATATTGAAACCCAATTATGAGTTACTTTTGGTAACCATTAAGTTTTCATCTTTCCCTTTTTCAAAGGAAGATTATGTATTAATTTTTTTATATGGGTTTCTATGAAAGTGACATTAAATAATTAACCCATTTATAACCTAAATAATTTTTAGGGTGAAATTAATTTTAAGGGGGTAGAATGTAACACCCATAGTTTTTGCAGAATATTCATTTTTGAATTAATTTAATCTTTTTTATATTTTTCATTTCACATAACATAGAATATATATTTTGTTATATGAAAAACACTATGTTTTCATTGTGTTATACCCATCACCAAGTAAAAATTGGGCTACAAGAACCACTTAGTTTATCTTGTGGTGTACGTAACACTATGATGGTATTGTGATACAAAATTTCGAGTTTTTTTTATAATTTTCATTAGATACAATATTGAGTTTTACATATCAATAGTATATTATTAAATTATTTTTTATTTAATATAAAAATATATAATGTAGTAGTTAAATCAGCAGTTATAAATTGAATTAAATAAATTTTTAAAATGCAATGTTCTAAATATGAATTCACCAGTTTCTAATCAATTAGAAATTAAAATATATACCAATTGATTATAAAGTAAATTGTATTATTTTTATGACTCAAAGTCATTTCGTCATAATAAATTAAATTAATTATAATTATTTAATGGTATTAATGAAATATATATGTCATATATTCAATAAAATAGATTTTATACTCATCCAATAGATTTTATAGGCATAATATAATAAAGACCCCCAATTTTACAAATAAAAACTTATATTTTTTAAAAAGGAAAATTTAATCACCTTTTAAAGAAGAACTCATTTTAAATCTAGTTTCTAATAGTTATATATATTCTATTATATAAAATAAATTTCTTCTTTTAAATCAGAATAAAGAAATTTACTTTTGTTGAATTTTTTGTATTTTTATGATAAGTATCTTATATTGATAAATAATAAAAATTGTTATATTTTAATTAAAAAAAACTTTTTTATTTGAAATATTTTATATTGTAAAATTATATTTTTTATTCTTTTAAATGTAATATTAGATTAGTTATAAATATATTAAACCAATTTAATACATTTAAATCTTTCTATATTGATTTCAGATATAAATTAATAATGAACTTTTGAATATTCTCACTTTCAAAACTCACTTTCTCCCCATGTCTACGGGATTAGAAAAAAACATATTTTTTTTTCTGCTTCTATGAATTGAATTTAGATAAATGGAAATACATGATTGAAATGATTTTGATATTTACAACCTCATCTGATCAACATAATTTTTGGACATTATGAATAGTAACTTATGCAATTTTTAATTATCATAGTTAAAGGAAAATCAGAAAATGAAAGGTAAAATTAATACTATAAATATTAAAAACATACACAAAAATACATAAAATTTTATTAGATTAGTGGGTTTCTAAAAAAATAATTATCAGGATAAGATTGTAAAATTTTTAATCCACTTATATGTGATCAATACATGTATCATATTTTATTTAAAGAAAAGTTGAAAAATTTATACTCAAATTTTTTATAACTATATAATTAATAATATAGGGTTATAAAAAATATAAATTCAAATATAAATATTCATTTTAGATATAAAATTATTATCTTAAATAGGGAAATTTATTTTTGATTTTTAGGAAATAAATAATTACCGTTATGTCT
This sequence comes from Viscum album, assembly GCA_963277665.1. NCBI lineage: Eukaryota > Viridiplantae > Streptophyta > Magnoliopsida > Santalales > Viscaceae > Viscum > Viscum album. The sequence goes on along the minus strand of OY728133.1, from coordinate 181,321,597 downwards.
TATACAATGATGATGGAGTAATTGTTTAACTCATGAAAATTTAAAATAAATATTATTTAAAATGTTAAAATAAATACAATTTGATATAATGTAATGTCATCCACGAATTTTATATATTAATATGACCTGTTATTTATGATTTAAACCAGTTTATTATAATATATAAAATTTTTATGATATTTTTAAAAATTCAAATGATTAATAGTGTCAAATTATACATTAATGATATTTTAAAATAGTTATCAATATATTAAATGATACAAAATTCATAAAAATATAAAATTAGTCCAAATTTTTAATTTAATGTTTAAAATTTATTTAATAAACCATTTATGGTTCTTTTAGAATTTTATTGTAATTATGTTAACTCTTAAAAAGCAAAAACATGTGTTATCATGCTAAAAGTTAAAGATGTTAAATAAGGGTTAAATCTAAAAAATAAGGATTAAAAAATAGTCAAAACTTATATAATCTTCATTGTATGAGATTATTTATACCAATATTCATATTATATTTGTAATAATTATATTTTTATCCTTTTTTAATGGAATATTAATTAATAATAATTTTATATTTTAAGAGTTTCTTAAAGTGCCTCTCACATCAATTATAAAAGGGAACCTCCTACCTCACTTCCTCGCACCACATTGATCCATCTAGATCATCTAAAACCTATCAATATAAGATCCCAACTTTCCTCTTTTACTCTTTTAAGCCTCTATTTGTGTAGAAGTCCATCCAAGGAATCCCTTTAGTGCAAACCAAAAGGAGTTACCCAAAGAAGAGGCAACATACTTCCTCATGCTCCTTTCTTTTATTTTATTTCTCCAGTGTCTAAATTATTCTTATTGAATTCAAATATAATAGCCTCATCATCATCCATAAACTAATATGTTGTTATATTAAGATTTATACCAACACTTACACATAGTTACATCTAATGGGTAATGATCTTTCTGTTTTTGTGTATGACGAACTGCCGCCTCACTAAACGATGTTGTTCATTTTACCTTTACTTCCTGTTATGGTTGGTAATTATGATTTAAAAAATATTTATATATTATATATTATATATTTATTATGTATTTATAATTCTTTATATATTATATAATTCATACCTTTATACTTTCCATTTTGTATAAAAATGACAACTTCGTTTGTCGAATTGTGGACTACCACCTCCTCAAAGCCATGTGATTCGTTCACAATTTACATGGAATGTATTAAGGATGGATTTAATAAAATTATATTATATATATGATATTAATAATTCTTATCTGATTATATTATATAAATATATGCATAAATCTCATTTACTTTCTTTCTTTTAATATTCCATGAAATTGTAAATAGCATTCAAGTGTACGTACGACCTACCGTCCCCTTGAATGGTATATTCTATTTCATATATATATCTTTTATTTATTATTGTAAATTTTTATATACTAAATATATATGATATATATGTCATGTTTTACATTCTTAAAATAATTAAATAATAACTTAATTAAATGGATCAAGATTTATAAGTCAAAACACATACAACAAACAAAGTGGTTATTACCCAAAACATTACTTTGACGTGGAATTGTTAATAAATGTTAAATATAAGGTAATAATAAAACCTTATATGGTATTATATATATGAATATGGTTTTTTGATAAATTTATAATAAAATTATACTTATTATAGAGGAGTATTTTTAATGTAAAATAAAATTCAAAAAACATGGTATTGGATTTTTGTCACACTTTTATTTCTGTAGAACACATGCCTTATAAACTAATTTTTTATTTGTGTGTTATATATACAAATCATGAATTTATTATCTTATTATTATTATTAAATTTATTCCTTTTTATATATCAATTTTAGGACTTTTTTTCATGGGTTTTATGGTTCAAAAGTTACCAAATCAGTAAATTAAATTTTTCACAATTTGCCTTATTTGAGACACATGTTTTGTTATGAACCATTGTTATTTTATGAGTTTTATATGATCTAAATAAAAATTTATATCAGGAATATCCATATTTTTCATGATATTTTAGGATCCATTTAATTTTATTTTCTTACATGTGGAGTATGATAGAATGTTTCTAAGTGGTAAGTGTTTTTTAAAACAAACTCATTGTTCATTGAGATTGTTTATGATTATGCTTTCATTGATGAAATATTATGATCCATTTCTCAAGAATTCTAATTAATATTATTATCCTTAGGTTATTCATGGAGTTTTCATGTATTGGTACAATTTTTTCCACTATTTGGTACTTAAGGTAATTAAGAAAAAAATTAAGAATATTTGATTTCATTTCTCTTTTTGGTCAAAAAATAAGTTTATTAAAAAATTAAGTTTTGAAAAAAAATTAAAATCTTATTTTAAGATAATTTTAAACGAATTGTTTTTTTAAAAAAATTATGGTTTTTACAAATTCTATTATATGTCATTAAATATATTTTAAATGTAAAAGGTTTTAAAAAATATTTTATGTTTTAAAACTAATTTTTCAAAGAAGATAGGATATTTTTCTCAATAAAGGTGTAAAAAATGAAATTTAAAATTATTTCCATCTAAGATGATATCCATTGGTCTTAATCATGACTTATTATAAGTAATATACAAAGACCCATTAAATTAACTTCTTTAATGGTTTATTATTTTATGAAATAACATTCATGAATCTTGTTTCTCTTTCACAGGTTATATGTTTATAAATTTTTTTTCTCTTTTATGTGTTATATGTCTATGAAACACACTTATTTTAAGGAGTTAGGATTTGATGAAATAATTATTAAACCTATCTATTTTATATAGTTTCAGATAATATTAAATATTTATAATACCTATTTAATTTCTTGGGTTATTTTATGAATAATGTTTATGATCTCATAGAACATGTATGTATGATTTCATTAGGATATGGGTGGTACCTATATCTCTCTCTCGTGCAATGGGTAAATATTTATATCTCATCTGATAAACATAAAGGAACTAGTCCACTAATATGGTCTTGGGAGTGAACCTTCACTAATAATATGGTTATGGGAGTGAACTATAACAACCAAGATGGTTATGGGAGTGAACCATGACTACCATGATGGTATGGGAAGTGAACACATACTACTAAGATAGCCTTGGCAGTGATACATTGACTAATATGGAAATAATTTATATATTCTTATGTTTCTATGATAATTCTATGTTTTATTCCTATGTTATTATTTTAGGGATTATGTTCTTTATTTTCTTATGATTCATTCCTTATGAACTTCAAATATTTATTCCATCATTCATGTTTTTGAAATTTGATATGTAGGGTATGATCATATATTTTCATTATAATGTTATCATACCCATATGCTCATGATTATGCTTACATATTTACCTTAGTTACCCTTACTGAGCATCTGAACTCACCCCTTTTAAGGTTTCCTTCCACAGGTAATGAAGATATGTATTATGATTGATGTGTCTGAGATGGGTGTGAGTTAAGAAAAAACATGGTCGGAGATAATTTAGCTCACTTATGTACTAGTGTTTATGTTTCCTTATTTTCAAAGGTTCTAGACTAGTACGATATTTGAGTGTATGTTTTTATAATGTATTAAGTATTCTACTAAAGTTATTTAATATTAATGTATGTAAAGCAAGGTTCACTATAATTATGATGTCATAACACACACCATATATTTATACAGTATTTAATTTATTCCTGAAAATTTGAATGCCTCAGAAAATTATTTAAAATTAGACATTGGATAATTTAGATGTTATTATTATAAACGTAATATTCATATTATCAAAGTAATTTTCAAAATATTTTTATTTCAATTTTAAAATCAGAATCAATGATGAAAGAGAAATCTTGTTTTTTGGAAAAAAACAACTTTAGAACACATATAATAATTACATTTCATTTCATAAAAGGTATATTATCATTTATATTTGAACAAAAAATATTTTAAAAATATTTCATTAAAATATTATTTATTTCAAAAATCCATTAATTCATGAAAATAATTTACTTAATTGAATTTTAATATTAACGAAATATACTATTTTTGTTTTTTGTATAAAAATAAAAAAAATATTTATAGAGTATAAATAATTCGATGAAAATATATTCATTATTCTAAAAAATGATTTATATACTCATATTTCAAAGTTATTGATACATATACCTTTAATACACCAGAAAATTCTCTAATAAGAATGTGTACGATGGTGATAATTTCATGGGGTGGTTCAGCATTCATGGTTTGGGTTGTGATCTCAATACGCTTAAACTTCTTCCATAAAAGGTTTTTATCATGCTTAAGTTATTGGATCTCATATTAAGATGGGTCAAGGTAAATCCCAAAGATGTTATCTCCCTCATAAGATCCGATAAATGGGCTTTATAGGGTACAATCCAACATGTTGAGGCCATCACATCCTTTGTCTCTGTCAATTGGGTTTGTTTGAGCCCTATGTTTATACTAATCATTGACCATTGTTAAATGGATATATTACCAATGGTAATTATTATTAACAATCCTTTAAATATAATAGGATATAATAAAATCAAAAAATTATCTGTGTTTTATAAAACCATATTACCAAATAATACATTTAATTAAATCATAAGGGGAATTTTATTTATAACAGCTTGAGTCATTACACTCTATACACATTTTTATAAGAAGGAAATGGAGTCTCCTTTCCTTTGTGGTCTCCACTATATAATATATTGGTGAACTAATTCCTTCCCTTCTTAAGTGAGTCTAATATTTAGTTATGTTGAATGTATATAACCATATATCATGATAATTGATTATGCATAATCACAATATCTTTCTCTCCACTCATTGTCCAATTTTAGTTCTCATAATCACTTCTCCAACTATCACATTTAATGTTAACCTTAATCCTCCTTATTCCATCCACTAACTAAACCAAAAAACATTTTATGATCACTAATAATCATAGTCGGAAAACACATAGTCATTTGCAGGTTATCTAAATCATGAATCTTTCTTTTCAATCTAAGAAACGTTATGATTAGCTTTGGTCATTTATTTTCATAATATATTCAAACTATCAATAATGGTTCACAAAGAAAATGTGAATTAACAAAATTATATCCCTTGGGATAGTAAAACTACGTATTTGGAAAGGGAACACTGACCACGCACCAGAATATGGCTAAGATATACTTTACCAACTCTAATTTGCGTTATTACTCCTAGATGTATCTTCGACAAACCACATCCACTTGTAGTAGCTATATACGGATGTATTACTAGGAAAAACACATAATCTCTACCTTATAAAAATTTCAGGATGTTAACCTATACTAATAATCATCCATAAATTCAGTTATAGGGTTATGTTCCCTAATTTATGTTTTCCTAAATCTAGTACCCAAGGATTCTACTAAACTTCCACATATACTAAATATAAAGACCCCAAACCAAGTATCTCAAAGTAAATTCTTATTTTATTACATTGGAATTAGATATAATGAATCGTATCTTAAAGGAATGAATATTCTAGTAGTCTTGGTAAATAAGTTACACATATGAATCTCACATTAAATTTGAAATCATGAAATGAAAAACATAGTGAAAGAAAATATTAAACATACTTTAACTCATTCAAAGATTAATTCTTCATATTCGGGGGAATGTAAAAAATAATAGTTATATTAGGTTCTCTTTATGGGTAATTTATAATAGAATATATCACTAGTCGATAAGTCATGATCAATATATGACTGTAAATAAATGAAAAACATATCATTTAATCAATTACTTGAGCATCAATTGCATCCTTTGATAACATCAATATAGCAATATCATGGGTAATAAAAATGGAATTATTAATGAAGGAAATAATTAATATAGGAATTCATGATCTTTGACATCAGGATATTTACGCTGTCAAGACCTTATTCCCAAACTATTTAATCGATGGGAAGGTAAACACTAGAAACAAATTTACTGCTAACTTATTGATTTGTCTCATGAGACATGTAGATGAATCTAGGGGATATCTATAAATGGTCCCCAACTATTACTTTATGTCGAATGCATTCCACAAATATTTAATGATAAATTCAATTCATAAAAAATATTCCTTATTAATAAATATGTGTATTTACTAAAGAATACATATTTATCATGGTTTTCCCCAGTCAATAAAATAATATTCATTGTAAAACATAATATATAGAAATGGAATATATTTTAATAAATAACCATATATAAGGTAAAAAATATGGATATTGAAGGTAAATTTAATGTGTAATTATTTTAAGAAAGTGAATGTTTCAAGGTAATGTTAATGGCTAAAAATTAATCATGAAAGTGAATGTTTATAATTTCCCTAGTAAAAATATTCATAATAAATCAAAATAAATAATGATTATGGTATAATAAAAACATTACCTTAGTGGGGTATACTCAATATAAATGGTTAGTATTGTTTAGGAATAGAAATACCAGAAAATATGATTAAAAATGTTCTTATTGAAAATACCATTTCCCTTTGAAAATATATTTTAAAAACTAAAAATTTATATAATATTAAGAAAAACATTTTATTTGAAAATAAATTTTTAAACATGTAAAGTTATATTCAAATCAAATACTAGTCAAGTTGGATGGAAGTTTTTGTTCGTTTTGAGTATGTTAAAACAATGAATCCTTCAACATTTTCAGTAAAAAATTCAAAAACTTCCTTGTTTGGAAAATGACATGAATATTTATTTAAAAACATTATCTAGAAATTCAAACATTTGTAAGTTTTTTTAATAAAAAATTGGATAATATTAAAAATATTATTTAAAATTTTTTAATGAAAAATATGGATATAGAAGAAAAATATCCCAAATGAGTACAAAAAAAGTCCATTTTCCTTAAAAAACATTTCTGTATATTGAGTACATAAAGATTAGAAAATAAAATGAATAATTATAATATCTATAAATAACAATATAATAATAAAATAGTTTTTTTAGATAGAAATATCATATATTTCCCTAATAAAATACGTTAAGATAAATAATCTAGTTAATGATGAGATTGTGAAAAAAACCCTTACCACTTTGGTATATTTTGAATCATAATACCATGAAATAAATAACTTCAAATGAAAAATTAAATATCCTAAATATAAATATATTATTGATATAAAATATAAAATGGTCATTGGATACCCCACTTATAAAAAATAGATTTATAATACAAAATATTTCTCAGTGGAGTAGAAATTGAGACGAAGTCTACTACAATGATCATACAGTTGAAGTGATAATTAATAAATGATTTGAAGATGTGTACAAAATTTAAATACGTGTAAAATAATTTTATAAACAATAAAAATAATAAAATTTCATTACCCATATAATCTTATAATATCAATGATAGTGAAGAAATAATATAACATGATGAAAGGAAATTGAGTTATGTAACCCCTTACATCAGGTCTGACTCATCGTGTATGTTATTTATCATTACAAATAATAAGATTATGTCAATTATATAATTTATTAAGATCCATTTTCATATTTAATATTACTTTTATTTTATTTAATACCATGTTATATTTAATTAATTAATCAATTAATATCACATTGGACCTTTTGATGATATTCAATTCATATATCCACAATGATTTCGACAGTTTGATTATCATAAAAGAAAAAATTAATACATCATATCTAGAATAATAATAATGAAAAAAATTTCATTTTTATTCATAAATTATACCTTTTAAACAACTATTATGTATGGTTATTAAAAATTAAGTATATTGTAATCATGGATACGGTAAGTCATACGTATCCATGAGCAAGGTTTCTATTTTTCAATGATCATGATGGAAAGAATAGAAGAAGTTTTTATATTTACAAAATGATCATTATAACATAAATATCATATTATTTATTTAAATACAATTATATATATAAATCCTATGAAGTTATTATTAAAAATTAATCACATCGCTTTGTCGAGTTAGAAATCCACATGTACACATGAACGATGTTATAATATTTAAATGAATGAAAAGATAATAAATTATATGATATGTTATAATTAAATAATTAAAAATATGGAATTAATATCATATATATAAATATATTAAACTCATAATTAAATCCATAAAATAGTGTTGGTTATGGAAAATAAATTATGTCAGTTTGTGAGGTGGTAGTACTCCAGACACATGAAAGACAGTTTTGTTTCCTATTTGATGGAAGAGGATATGGATATAGTGGATCCCATTAACAAAAAAACATATAAAAATATGTTAGATACATATTAAATTATATAATAATGTTTAAATATTATTTTAAGGAGTCAATTTTACAAAAAAAAACAAAACATTATTAGTTAATAATGATACATCTTCTTCAAACAACCTCTTTAGGTTTATACAAAAAACCATCTTATTTCTAATATTGGATGATTATGGATCTAAATCGTATCATCCAATAAAATTTTTACAAGTGTAGATTAGTATTTTTCCATAATATTTTGTATTAACCCACTTTAAGCCATTTTTGACAATTATTGAGAAAATAATTTTTTTATAATTTATGGGCAATGTTAGAAACTATAAAAGAAAAATTATCTATTAAATGGAATTTTTTTATATTTTAAACCAAATCAAATTCACTAGGATGAATGTAATATTTGTAGGTATTTTAAATCATTTAGTAAATTAAAATTTATTATATGATATCATTAATGTCATTTTTCGAACTATTCATTTAATTTCAATTTTAAAAAAACATGAAATTAATGGAATTCATAAATAATAATTTTACCTAAAAATAAAATTTTCAATTTATATAAAAATATCATGGAATACAATAATTCAAACTATTGATATTACTTTTAATATTTTTAAAATCAATCATTTTACATTCCTATTAATTGAATAAATATTATATCAGTGTTCTGTATGAATTTAATGAAACAATTTAATTACAAAAAATTATAAATAAATAACCATTATAAAAAATAGTTTATATTAAAAATTAAAATTTATAAAAAAAAATTATTTGTTATTTTCGGCCTATCATAAATTATTAAATAAATTTGAGTGAGAATGTGACATTTTGGACTTTTCATTATATAAAATAATATAAAGGTCAAAATCATTTAAAAATTAAAATGGTAATATATTTGATTTTGTTTATGATTGTGTAAAACATTTCCCCATCCAATAAAATTAATTCAAGTTTTATGCTCATTTGTTAGCCCTTATCATATTATTTTTAACCATAGTTACCAGTTTTACCCTTACTATGGTGATAATTATTTACTATAGTTATTATTCATAATGTCTAAAAATAAAAGAAAAATATTTACCCAAATTGACCAATTAATTAATAATATATAATAAATTTTTAAAATTAAACTCACAAAAGTGGAATAATTTAATATAAAACTAAACTTACATAGCGTCATGAAAAGCAGTTTTTCAGGAAAATTCATTTTTCACGGAAAAATGATTTTACATCCACTCTATGACTACTAATATTCAATATGTGAATAAAAATTAATATTGATATATATATAATATAAATTTAATCTAAATAATTCTTTATTAGGGGTTATTTTAACTAATTAAAATTGAAGAAAACATAATGCACTTAAAAATAGTCTTCTAAAAATTCCATTTTTAAGCATAAAAATTTATTTATACAAAAATATTGAAAATTTATGATTAAAATTAAATTAGTTTGATTATTATATATATAATTTATTAAATTTCCAAAATGTAGTTTTATTTATATTAATTTATTTAATGTAAATTGAGGAAAATTTTTCAAAAAGATATATTTTTCACTATTCACTAAAAACCCAATCTTTTCAGGAAAATATGAAAATTTGAGCTTAAGATACTTTTGAAATTTGATTTTAAAATATATATATATATATATATATATATTATAAAATAATTGGAAAAACATAACCTGGATACACTCTCAATCAGGTACTCGACCTGAATAGACACAAACCTAAAGAGCGTTTCTAATCCCCACAAGCTGGGATCTAGCACCGGCGAAACAATAACAAAAATAGGTGATGATTCCACACAACCTAAATAAAAAAAATTAAATCAATACACATTTATATAACAAAACAATGGAATAAAACAAGAATATATGTATATGTATATATATCTTAATAGAAATAGAAAAACAAAAGTTATACAACTAAAAAGGTAGAAAACAAATATCTAAGAGATAAATCAAACTACAAAGAATGGGAAAACAAAAATACCTACTCTGATAGTCTCCATGAGATAGTGTGGAAAAACTCCCACCATCTCACTATCTATCTACCCATCCCCATCAAATAGATAACCTAACATACTCCTTGTGGAACCATTCTTTTCCCCTCATTGAAAGACATATCCAAGTTTATGCACCACGGAAGGGGTATACAATGTGTGAGATAACATGATCATTAGGCTCCAACCCAGGTGTTACCTATCAAGTATCGAAACAATAATCCAATAATTCCCATCTTTAAAAAAGAAAATGAATGATTAATAGCTTTATAGTTTTATATCACAATCATGGAAAAACAATTTAATTTCACCATTTTCATCATTTCCAAAAAAGTAGGTAAACCAGTTTCAGGTAATTTCATTTACATATAACAACATACATGCATCATATAAAATATTAAATCCATGGAAGTAAAACCAACATATTTCAAGCCAAATCACATGTATCCTCTCACCAAATATCACACTATGTCAGGATAGCTAGAATAATTGTACCTAAAAATAGAAAATCGTATGCACATCAAGACTCTATACATATGAATCGATTCTATAAATAATAAAAATTCCAAAAAAGTAATCCCCCCTGCAAGTTAAAAAATTACCAAGAACAATAGGATTACATAAAATAGGTATCCCCATAAGAAAACCCTCTGATAGTGGATGATGCATGTTAATACACCTTCCACCTAAGTTCCCAAGGCTTCTAATGCACTCTATTTTCCAAAACCATTCCCTCAAACCATTTCATAAAACCCATGATTTGAAAACCCTTCCATAAAACCATTTCCCAATTCTTTTAAAACCATTTTCATTTACCAAAACTAGGTGGAAACCATATTTTTTCAAAAAACCGTTTCCATATGCATAAATCAAATCAGTGAATCCTTTCATTTCATTTATATAACAATTTTTATGAAATTGAAGCAGTGAAGTTCACGAACATGGGAAAGATTTGTAACCATCTACCTCAAAACATGAGTCACATATATCTGAAATGGAATCCACATACATGATAAAAAACAATGAAAACAGAGTCCCTAGAATCAATCTACACATCTTATAATCGATTCAATTTAATAAAAGGATTGATGGAGAAGGGGAAAAACACATACCTCAAGTAATAAATTTATCACACCAAATACAACAAAGAATACTCCCTTAGAACAAGATCGAAAATCAGATCTAGAACATAATCAATAGAATTACCACTATTGATCAACAAAACTGATAATGAAATGAAGTGGTGGTACTGCGACCATAGGCAATGAAGAAGAAGAAAGGATTCCACTTCAAGAAAAATTCATCACAACTGAAATAATGATCGGTCTATGAATTAAATAATATGGAATACTTTGTAGGTCTCAAAAATATCTTGAGAGGAGAACTAGTTCAATAGTAATGAGGCATGTGGGTGAATGAAAAAACATATCAGTTTATTGGTGCCCCAAAATACCTATCTGTGACATTTATATGGTGTATAATCCTTCTACATGTATTTTAATCCTTGGGTCCTTATACATTTATAAACCCGTTTCATTTTTACTAAAACTCTGATTTTTAACTTTATATTGTGGGAAATCCATACACAATGTATATTCATTCACGATATATATTCAGCTTACAACATGATCCTTGAAATCTTTACACATCATGTTCTCCCATTACACAGCATGTAAATTTCAAGAAGACTGTGGAAATAACTTATTCATACATGAAAATCCAAACAACCTTGGGCAATCTCTGATCATTAAGAGAACACTACAAGGCCATTACACATTTATACTTGGACTCCATTAATTTAAATATAAATATATCCTTGAACATTATGTTATTTTATCCAATAAATGTTTAATATCTCCAAGAGTCCCAAGATACACCCAATTAAAGAGTAAAACAATAAAATAGATGGATATTACCTAAAATAAAGTAATGGGATGTTAAAAACATCCCACCATAATACTTTTTGTCACCAAGAAGTCATGTAGAAGAATTAAGTCCGGTAAAGAGGTGAGGAGATTAATCCCTTTTCAACAACATGTGCTCCTAAGTCTCATAAGAATTTGAACCATGCTGCTGTAACACTATGACCAATAGAATCGAATTCCCATAAAATAATTCCACTTAAGATTCAACGATATCTACTATATGATCCAAAACAGAAACATATAGCTCATACTCAATCTCTTCCAATATCAGAATGTGAAATGGATTAGGTTAGTATTTCTTAAGCTATGATATGTTTAAAACATCATGAATTATTTTCAACTGAAATATAAATTCCAATTGATAGGGAACTTCATGAAGCCACTTAGTCACCACTAATGGCCCAAAAAATCTTGGTGCCAAATTTCCTTATTTTCTATGTTGAAGATGACTGAATCGAGGATAGACATTCAATAAAACACTTTCACCTATGGAAAAATCAAAATAACGATGTTGTTAATATGCATTACATTTCTGTCAACTAAGTCCTATAACCAAACACCATATTATATCATTAATCCACAAAAATGTCTCCTCAACCAAACTCATTCCAACCAAAGAAGCTTCAGCCACCTCTACCCAACAAAGAAGTGACCTTAATGATTGCCCACAAAAAGTATCGAAAGGATCTATTATGATTGATGAATGATAAGTATATTTATAAGAAAACATAATATTGTCCAAAATGTCTATCCCATGATCCAAAATAAATCCAAGACATAGGCACAGAGAATATCCTCCAAGATTTTAATAAAACACTCTCTCTAACCATCTTTCTACGGATGATAACATGTACTAAATCTTACCTGAGCCCCCATAACTACCTGGACACTCTTCAAAACCCATTTATTAAACCTAGGATCATTATTTAATACAATGGTAGAAGGAACCCCAAGTAACCTCACAATCTCTGACACATACATCTTATCCAAATATTCAAATTTAGTGGTGACCTTGATCAAAATGAAATGATCTGACTTCTTCAACCGATCAATCACCACCCAGATATAATTCTTCCATCGGTGATTCCATAGTAATATAGAAAAAAAATCCATGGATACTTCATCCAATTTCAAAACAGCATCAGGAGAGGCTGAAGAAACACATAAGGTTTCATATGCTTTTCCTTTATCTATTGGTAGGTGTAATAGCGAGATACATACTAGTATCATCATGCTTCATACCCAGCCACCAGAATCATAGTTTCATATCATAATAAACATTTATAGTTCCCAAATTAATGGACCATAATGAACTATAAAAATAAAATAAAACTTATCTCCTCACATATTCTGGTTTGACAAACTGATCCCAAAAATGATGAATACCATCTGAAGAGAGATAATAACTAGGAATAGTATCCCCACCATATATGGTTTTTCAAATTCCTTTAAACTCATCATCCTTCCAATGACCATTCTGAATAGTCTCATGGAGATATTATGATAACTGATCACTATCCAAAACTATACCTAAAACATCCTCCTGGGCAGTAAGATGAAATTGAGTGAAAATACCTATAAGGTTTCACTATTGGATTCCAAAATAGCTTAGAATGGTAATTTATTACTCATAGAGTCTGTAATGAATTTACATTCCCTATGTTGTAGGAAATTTTCAAGTAAAATGTATAAAGCCATTACAACCATTATCTATTTCTGAGATTCTTATCTTTCTAGGAAAAGATATAGTTCAAACTTTTATAGTCAGAAAATACTTTGAACCTCTATCCAAAATGATAGTGTCCCCAAGACATAATCACGTGAATAAATATGAAAAGCTCTAAATCATGAGTGGGTAAATTATTCTCATGTGTTCATAGTTGAAGGGAGTCATAAGTTACCACATGATTTTATTATATGATAACAAAACACAAACTATCTCAAGAAGAATCACAGAAAACCATATATCCCTTAATGGGCATTGGAAGGATCAGAATAGGATTCAATATTAGAAGTCGTTTCATCTCATCGAAATAAAACTACATTATTTTATCCAATATAAATTTAACCCCTTTCATGGTTAGATTAGTCAAAGGCAATTCAAAAAATTTTAAATATTTGATAAACTTTAATAATATCAAGTAATACCAAAGAAACTAAGAATATCAAAATTATTCAATGGTTCTTCCCAAGAAAAAAAGACCATTCCATTCTCAGGATCAACTAAAAATCCATGCATATAATTCGTGTTCCCTTAGAAAGTAAATTCTTGGATCTAGAAATTTCATTTTTAAATATTTTCATACAAATGATGACTACTGATAATTTTTAAAACCAACCCCAAATGGTTCCCATACTCATGCTCAGATCTCAAATAAACCAAGATATCATCCACAAAAACTACCACAAAAGTGTTCATATACTGATCGAATATCTTAATAATAAAATCAATTAAAACTATAGGATCATTATTCTAACCAAATGGAATCACAAGATATTTTAAATGGAAATTCCTTCTCCTAAAATAAATCTTTGGAACATCATACTCTCAAACTATGAGCTAATGATAACATGAACAAATATCAATAACATAAAACAACTTTTCACCCTTTAATTGATCAAAAATATCATCCATTTAGGGAAAAGGAAACTTATTCTTAACCATTACCTTTATAAACATTGGATAGTTCAAACACAATTGGATTCAAATATCTATATTCTTGGAAAAATCACTAGCTTTTTCCAAGGTGAAATACTTGGGAGAATAGAACCATTTTCCATCAGGTCATCCAACTAAAACTTGAGCTTCTTCAAATATACTAGTTCTATATGATAAGAAGGTATCAAAACTATATGTGTACTGGGAACCGGGTCAATTGTTAACTCTACATCCATCTTGGTAGTAATCTTGGTGAAATGGTTTGGGAAAAAATCAGGGAAATTCCAAACAATAACAGGAATATGAAAAAGAGAAGAAACTTCATCTCTATCAACTACTACAGGAGGAAAAAACTTCTAAGATCTACATGGAAAGGTCCCACACATCCAGACCTAAGATACCACTCTCTTTGAAAACCCCCTGAGATCCCATCATCCACATGAAACAAGACTTTTCGAGGATAACAATCAACCTCATCATGATGAGAAACAAGAAAATATATCTTAATGGTGATGTAGAACATATCTATATTGAGAACAAGAAAATATCATATTAACTCTATATCATCTATCTATACCACACAGGAAAGACAATAGAACCCTTACTCTTTCTTCTTCCTAGTAGGTGTTTCTAACTCTATAATAATGAACATGAGTTACATTGTAAGGTTAATGTTATGAAAAATGGGTAGATATAAACAAGTGGGAAGAACCATAATCAGATAAACCAGTCGTAATGGAAGACGAAAGAAATATGGAACATCTCAATATCAATAGAACTGAATCTCCCTCAATTAAAAACACATATATTGTGTGAATGTTCTTTACTCCATAGGCATGTGGATAGAACCTTATAGCCTTTGAAGCATCTGATTATACTGAATTGTCCTTTAGATCCAATGATCCCTGCCCATATTGAGGAGTAGACAAAGCCTGAAAGAAACAATGCAGATAACCATGACATCAAAAATGATTGCACATATTTCTAGGTGAATGGAATAAATTTCATGTGTGTTCAACCTTTACACACTAATAGAAATTATGAGTCACACCACTAGTTATAACTGGAGATGTCAAAGATATCATCTATCGACAACCACCTCCACCACTTGGGTGATGATCTTTCCACTTTATTTTTTTCCATGGAATGCCTCTTAATATTAAACTATGAAGAAGAGAATGGGTGTAATATCAATCCATTCAGACCATATTTATTTCTACCATTGTAAAACTATCTACAGTCCTTGCACATATCAAAATATTCAATATAAATACATGTGATCTAATATATGGCCGCAACCCCTGTATGTACTTCTGTACTTTCATATGCCCATTTGTTAAAACCTATGGTGAAAAATAACTAGCTTTACAAAAAGATTAGAGTAATTAATTTCCAGATTCTCTCCCTACTAGAAATAGATGAATCCTAGATACATTTCCATCATCAATGACTCCGAAAAAAACTACTAGAAGAAGATATTATTTAATCCCTTTCAATCAAATCCCACATTCTTATATTTATATACCATAAAATCCCCCCATCTATTTATAGGATACTCATGTCTAAATTCCATTAAATTCACCTAGATACACTCAAGTGTATCAAAAATATTATGATCTAATCAATCATTTCAATTTTTCCCTCCATATCTTGAGTTTCATTCGTACCTTTAAAATATGGTGGTTTCTCATTAAATAACTCTTGTGATTGATATCAATCAACTAAAGATTCTGAATGTACCTCAACTACAATGTTATGATCTTATAGTATATTCTGATTGACAACACAAACTACCTTCATGTTATCCTAGATAAGATTCTATTATATAAAAGGATTCCCTTAAGGTGCATCAGCTTAACCCTCTCAAGGATCTTTTGAAACATGTCTTGGAGCCATACTATTACACACCAAAACATAAGAAAAGATCATAAAACAGAATAATATCAGTTCAAATGAGAAATCCATAAGAAAAACTAACATTAAAATGAAAAACTCAAAATAAGAGATGTACAACCCAATATCTCATGGAAACTTGAGTCTCATCATGGAAAGAGCAACCTAGGAACTCACTACAACCTACCTCTAAAGTTTCAAAAATCAAATTTCCAATCTATCAAATGTCTCAAGATAAGGAATATTGAGGACATAACACATTTAATACCAAATTGTGACTTACCCAACCCCAATATCCTCTCAAACTAGTATCTGACCTGAATTTCCCCACACATGAATGTTGTTCCCAATCCCCACTGGCTTGTGTCCAGAACCTGGTCCAAAAAAATAAAAAATGGAATGATTTCACCCAACATGAAGTAGAAAAAATGACATGTATATAAATGTATTAAAATAAATAATGGAAGAAAACAATAATAAATATATTTCATAACCGAAATAGAACAAACAAAGTGATACAACAGAAAAGGTCGAAAAAATATCAAATAGACAATCCTGACAACAATCAATGAAAAACCAAAATGACTACTCTAACAGTCTAAATGTGATAGTGTGGAAAAAAAATCACACCATCTCATTTTCCATTTACCTAATCCCAACTAACAAAAAACCTCACTACCTCATAGTGGTGACTTTCCTTTCCCTTCATTGAAAGACTTAACCATGTCTACAGATCACCGAAGGAGTACATGGGGTATGAGCTAACAGGCTCAGTAGAACCCCACCTAAGGGTTCCATATAAAGTCTCTAGAAAATAATTGAAGAATATTTTACTTTAATGAAAACAATTTATGTTATATAGTTTTACAGTTTTATATCTGAATCATTAGAAATAATTTTAATTTTCCCTTTGTTCACATTTCCAAATAAATCATGTAAATATGTTTCAAATCATTTCATATACATATATCAAAATATATATATCAAATAAAACCAAATAATTCATCAAATATCATATCAAATCCTTGGTATTTAACCAAAAATAGTACAAGTCAAAGAATAGGTGACATAATGCCAAGGATCAAACTCAGTCAAGATAGCCAAGAAAATCATACATGAAGATATAAAATCTTTTACACATCAATCCTCAAGACATATGAATCAAGTATAGAGTAGAGGAACACCCTAAAATTGACCCCCCCCCCCCCACCAATAGGTCTAACAAGTCTATAGAATAAAAATCCTAGAGAGTAAAGGAATGCCCCAGGAAAAAACCCCGAATAGTGGACATTTCCTATTACTACTCCTTCCACCAAAGTACCCAAGGTTTCCCACGTGCTCTATTTTCCAAAACATATCACAAAAAACATTATTTAAAAACTATTTTATAAAACCATTTCACAATTCATTGAATTTCATTTTCTTTTATCAAAACTGGGGGAAATTATCTTTTATCAAAAACCCATTTTTTCATGCACAAATAGAATCAAAAAATCATTTCATTTCATTTATAAAATAGCTTATTAGAAACTAAATAAATTAATTTCACCAACACAGGCTAGAGATAAAATAATAAACCTCGAAACATGGGTTCCACATGCCTACAATGGAATCCACCTACAAGATAAACATGAACATCAAAAAGGATTTGCTAGAATTAATCTACACATCTTAAAAATGATTCAATTTAACAAAAGGCTTATCAGAGAAGAGGAAACAACACATACCTCTTGAACGAACACTCGTCCCACCAAAACCAACAAGGAATCGGCCCTCAGAATAAGATTTCACAATATATCTAGAAAGTATTCAAGAGAATTACCACCATATATCAACATATATGAAAACACAATGCAATGACGCTACCATAATCAAAGTAAACAAATAATAGAAAATGATTGATCACCCAAAAAAATTCTCCACAACCACAAAAATGATAATTCATTAAATGAAATGATTTGTAATGGTTTTAGGCCTCCAAAATAAATTGGGTAGAGATCTAGTTCGAGAGTATGGAGGCCTATAGATGAATGTGAAAATGTATCACTCAAACGTACCCTAAAATATTTATCTACGACATTTATATTACGTGTCACCCCTTTACATGTCATGTAATCCTTAATGTAATTATATGCTGAAAAACCCATCACTGGTTTATTAAAAACCCTATTTTTAACATTACACATCATCAAATATAATTTTTAGTATGCCACTTTATGGAAAAGTGGGAAACTAGGGTTCACAAAACAACGGTACCGCTACGTGATGAAAGAGCTTACAAATTTATTAAACACAATAATGAGATTATTAGAATTAGGAAATCTATATAATTATAAGTAAAAATTACTAACCTAGGTATCCGGATCTATGCTGATGATCTCTTCAAGGTGAGTAACCATTTTGTCCATTGTCTGTATGAATTCCTCCGAGTTTATTATACCTTGGATAAAGCCACGAGCCAGTATTCGGTCTTGTTTATCTAACCACACCTCTTGATCCTCCATGGCGTCAACCCGCATCCTACTTTAATATATTCTTTTGATCTCCTCTTTTGAAGCTATTACCCTAACCACTTTTCCATGAATTTCTTCATTGGAATGGAGGAGGACATTCAAGCACCCCCCTTCCTCTTTGTCAACTGTTCTGGTTTTCCCTATTTGTTCTCCACCTTCCCCTTTCTAAGCGGTCTTTCATTCATTATTTCCACCTTTATTAGCCGACCTTGTTTCCATAGGATTAAGAATGTGTGAATAATCCTTGTGTCCCTTTGGTTTTTTCCCTTGACCACAATACATTTCCATGTGTCTCTATTTCCTTTTTTCCCTTTCTTCCTTTAGGGGTTGTGAAGACCTTTCCCTTGAATTCTTTAAAAACCGTCCGTAGATAATTGGCTATAGCTGTCATCACTTGAATCCTCTTCCTCTTGATCAATTGTTGGTCCTTGGACATACAGACCTTCAAAGCAGTTGAACAACTCAACCACTAGGCCTTCTTTGGAAGGACTCTGCTAGACCGACGCCTTTTCCTTGACTGTTAAAGGGCCCTTAATATTCCCCTTACTAAAAGTATTCATATGGGAAGAGAGTTATGTAGTGAGAATTTTGGGGTCCAGTGGACCCAATACTCCCACCTCACCCTGCCTCCCTTGTGCCTGATATGCAACTATAGCAGATGCCTCTGGTAAAAATCCAAAAGGCTCAACCTCAATTCTAGCAACATCCCAAGTGACTCCTTCCTATGCCTCTAATGGACCACTGACTAAGATTTTACAGCCAGGATGTCCAAGGAACTGTTCCTCATTCTCTCTCAGATCCTCCACCAAGAGTTTTATACCTAGGTCTTGTTACAAATGATTAAAAATATATGCCACCTTCATAATGTCACTCGGACTTCTCCTTTAACATGGTAGCCGGATGATCCTTTGCCCCTTGATTCTCCTCCAAAACAGCTGTATTCAATTACAATCTAGAAAAAAACTCTCCCATCGATGACTAAAAATCAGTATCCTTATTGTGTGCCATCACAACTCCCTTCGTAGAAAAGGGAGGTATATTCTGGAAACCAACTTTACAATGGCATTTGGAAAATTCATGTTCTATATGACAGAAGCCAAAACAGAAAGGTATCCAGTTGTTGTAACATACCAATTTGTTCCAGCGATGCTCTCCCTCAATATCGATGATGATAGATTTCAGAGGCCCTTTAGAAAGATCATCTTCGACACATATCCTAGGAGAGATTGGATGAAAAATAGACTTAGTATGAGCATCTGAAAATAGGTAGAAGCCTAATGTATTACCAATCAACCAGAGGATGGCCGGGTTATGAAATGGTAGAGGTAGTCCCGGTAGAGTTATCCAGAGTGTTTTGGTCGGAGGGTCGCGCTTTAAGTGGAAATATAAGGTCCACCGGAATAGAAAAAACCTAAATCCCTCCATATATCATGGAGAAAAGGCTCATTCATAGATTTGGCCTTCGTTTGAGAAATAGATCTGAATATGTTTCACATCTAAAAGGCCGAAAATCGCGCGATCTTGTAAATTCCAAGAAGAAGGTAATGGAATGTTAAAAATACCATTTAAAAAGTATTTATAAATTCATTATTTTATCCACATGAAAAAATATGTAGAAATATCTTTTTAATAAAACATATTTTAGAACCATAAAATGACTTTACTGAAAATTGTGTTATTATTTCTAAAGAATTTATCACTACATTTTTATTGATTTGGACCCATATATATATATACCATAATGTGGTCAATCCAATTTTTACCCTCCATTTCAATATCTGGGTTATGATTTTCATGTTTAAATAATATATTTCATGAGTCATTTAATATTGGTTTTGCATTTCATATATTCTATCGAATATAATGTTCTTCATTGAAAATCTTGAGGTGTTATAATGTCCCCCTAATTCATTTGAGAATAATACTCCTATTAACACCAAACCCCTTTCCAAAATAATATTTCCCCCACATTATCAATAAACCCAAAGGAAACTCGTTTTTATTCAGTAATAGGGAAAACAACATGGACTATAACATAGGAAAATTCAAAACATAACTTGGAGAGTATTGGTTCAGTATCCCAACAGTTCAAGTATGGTTAGATGACTGGACTCCAAGAGCTAGTCAATTCATTTCAAAATCCTCATTGGGTAACGTAACGCCTCAACTCAGGATCCACTAAACCTATGCTCTGGGCCAGAGGTCCACTATGTCTTAGGTGCACCTCCATGTACTCCAAAGTATACTAACAAGAAGTGAGGGTCTAATTAATATCTAAGATATTGTACCCTCTGCTGATAATAATAATAATGGTAATAATAACATCATCACTGCATAATAAAAAACAAAATGCAGTGGAATTGAATTTAAATTATGACAATAACAGGCCAAAATTAACCACCAATACATAAAATATAATGTATATATGTTTCAAGATAGTCATACAAAAGCATGTGTGATCTCTAATTGATGATCATATAAATACACACAAAAAACCCAAAAAGAACTCCATATAAATGAAAAAGAACCCCTATTCTATCTTCCATAATCCCTTTCAACCAAAGTGCGTCCTTTCTCTCTAAGGTCCATTCCATGATTCAGGTCCCTTCACTAATCTTAAATCCATAAATTATGAACGCTTCCTGAGGGGCCTGTGCAGGGTGTCAGTATGAACTTAGTTGGCCACCACCAGTGTGTCCTTGTCTTACATCCATATTTATATCATTATATATATACATAAGTATATATATTTAACTCATGCATTAATTTAACCTATTCACTTGTTCTCAACAGCCAAAAGGGATCGTTTTACTACTTCATCTAATCCAGAAATGGAATGATACATCCATGTTCAGTTACACTGGAAAACCCTTGGCCTCCCATATATAGGCATATCGCATGGAACAAAATTTTGACAAATATCACATGTACCACAAGTCGAGTAAAATTGAAATCCCATTAGAACAACCAATAAATATGTCAAAAATTACTGATAATTCCAATTAAATAATCATTGTTGGCTTAGTATCCTAACATCCCAGGGCATAACAATATCTTTCCTTCCATAAACCTGGCCATCATCTAAAATAGTAAGGTGATCCTCTTCCTCTATTTGATAGTCTCACATACCATCATTCATGGATTTCTATGATGAGAACCTCACCCTTAACTGATGGTCATCACCATCCCCTAAGATGCTAATACTATGAAGGCCCCCTCCCACATTGAATGGTCAACATCACCTCATTTATTCCTTATCTATGTGCACATGACTCTAAAGGCACTATTGGCCAAAATTGGTGAGTGAAAAACACCGACCATCCTAAGACACGCAATCTTAGGAAAATCCATCACCTCAAGTGAACCTCTTAGCCCAATCTTCCAAATAGGTCCTCACCATCCACCTTAACCTGATGAACCTCATCACATAAATCTTAGTGACAGACATCAATCTAAGTATCATGGACTAATAGAAACTTGTTCCCATGGAACCCGCATCAGTAAAAAAATAATAAATTAATTAAATAATTATTACATCAAGATAAACCAATAATAAAATCATTCCTCACCTATAATTCCACACCTTTTTAATTA
Source organism: Viscum album (assembly GCA_963277665.1). Classification (NCBI taxonomy): domain Eukaryota; kingdom Viridiplantae; phylum Streptophyta; class Magnoliopsida; order Santalales; family Viscaceae; genus Viscum; species Viscum album. The sequence continues at coordinate 181,298,721 of OY728133.1, read as the reverse complement.
ATTCATTAATATCCATGAGATAAACAGATAAAATCTCAAATTTATAAAATTAAATAAATCAAATACAAATGGTCAAACCTAGACCACCACACTCATATGTAATCATTACACTTTATATCACCCATATAAAAGAGACGAAATCTAGGAACAACCTATATAATACTCATAGGTTCTCTCTCACTAAATATTTACCTATAAATTTTTTATAATTATCAGAAGAAAATGAACAACCAAAAAAATCCCTAGAAATAATGAAAATGGGATCACATGGAAAAATAATTACAAATGTAGGGAGAATAAAAGAAAGGATTAAAGAGTAATAGTAGTTATACCCCTAGGAATTCAACACATATGACAGAGCTTGAATCAGAGATCAAATAGAGAAGAAACCTAAAATCATATCTTGAGGGAAGGGAGAGCTCAGAACTAGAGGATCCTTGCCAAAAGGGAGAAGAATAAAGGGGAAATAATTTTTAATTGAGGAAGTGAGAATTTGTAATTTCCCACTTTTTAAAGGGTTGCATTGTTAGGCTGCACGTTTTATCCAAATAGTTCACACCCAATGCCTAAGTGTCACTAAACATGTTGGATAGTCACATGGATTGACAAACTGTGCATAGTCCACATGGAATATATCTTAATTTACTAAAAACAATCTCAAGGTTGTGCACCCCCAGGTCCACGGTTACTCAAATCATGTGAAACACCCTACATCGATGCACAATTTAGATGCATGGTTAGCACTAACAGTTTTCTAACTGTGTGATGCTCTATTATATCAAAAAACTAGGTTCTTGAGGCCGAAATCACCCGAAACCAATCCAAACTCCAAAAGAACATATCGGGCCTTAGCCTATTCCAAGTAAAATATAAAAACTCAATAAAATATCATGATTGACTATCAATCCCAATATTTAATATAGTCCCATCAAAAAAACTCAAAAATAAAAATTCACTTGTAATTTCCAACCTTTTAAAAAAATCAAAATGTTATAACCCTCCAACATTATGATAGCTCATCCCTAAGATATATATAGTACATGATGAGATGGTACTAAACATACCCATATCATAAAAATTTACTTGGACAACCCAGATTACATAGTCATGGATAATTTCTCTTATGGAACTCACCACCTTATGAATTACCTACTCAGTCACTTCTTGACGCGAACTTATATTTTGATGGTCCCATCGACCACCCTCTGGACATACACATCCTTAGATTACATACTCTTATTGTTTCACCTCATCGGATGCTCAATCATAAGCAAGTCACATATTATTCCCACATAGAACTGTATCATAGTATATTACCAAAAGAGATCTTGTATCACACAAACATATATATATATATATATATTCCCATAAAATATCATGATGTCTATGCACCTCATACATGTTAAGAATCATTTCCAATGACCTCATATTAACCCACATCGGATTAATTCAGCTATCACTTGTGCACCTCATGTATCCAAATCACTCATAGAAAAAATAGAATGAAAACACATCTGTGATCATGGTGTACCAATAAACTTTGTTGGCTTCCCAACATTATCAAAACCTACCAAATAAATAGAATACACGTGGCCTAAATCTTGACCAACTGAGGCCTTCTCTCCCACTATATCTTTACCTTTTTATGGCCACTGACCCCATGGTTTGTTCTCTCTCCCACTTCCATGACATGCTTGTAAAATATAATACTAAATTCCAGACCCTAGTACCTCTCCCAGTACTACCTCATATCATAAATTCTAACCCAGAACCTAACTCCTAACTACTTGAGAAGTATTCCAGTAGAACCTTTAAAGACATCTCATATATCCAAAAGTCTAATACTCTTTTATAGGCCACTCACACTTTGTCTGAACATGACCTGGTTTCCTACATTGGAATCACTCTATCAATGATCCTATCCTTGTTTTTCATCCTTATTCCTTGACCTAACTTTCTTATTGAGACACCTCACATATTTACTTCCTTCTACCATATAAACCACTACTTTCCCACTTGGTGTCAAAACCTAACATGAATAATTCATATCTATCAGTTTCCCTTGAAATAACAGTTCCTTGTTTACCGCCTCTATGAAAAAGTTTAACCAGAAGATATTTACCAATACTTTGATGGAATGTCACAAGCCATCCTAAAATCACCTCACCCTAGAAGTTTCATCATCTACTAAATAATTCAAAAAAATAAAACTAATTTGTGAACATCCCATTATAATCCATGATGTATGTATCCCCCTAATCAAGTTTATTAAATCACGGGCTCGGTCCACCCTTAATGTATCCAAGATGAATTGATCGAATAACCTTGCCTCAAAATCATTCCATGTTATCCCTTCATGCCAACCTACATGAACCTTTATAACCCATCAGTTATTTTCCATTCCCCTAAGAATATATGTAGCCAAATCTCCCTCTGTCATGGGGTATCTCAATCTAATTGAATATGGTCTTCATATAATTGATCCAACTTCTAACTACCTATGTTCCACCCTCACCCTAAAATAAAGGTGGGTGTTTTGACTAAAACTCACTTGTATGATACTCTATTGATGGATTAACTCCTTGATCTACCCTATCAATACTACGGATGACTTGTACCAATATCTTCACGAGATTATCATAAAAAAATGGCCAAAACACTTCCATATGTCTTTCCTCAGAGCCTCTACCTGTGTCGTGTGCTCATCCTAACCCATAGGGGCATCATCCCTTAAATGATCTGGTGGCACAACATCTCCACTATCTTGATGCTCCACCATAGACTATCTATATAGCATCATACTAAAGACCAAAAAACATGATAAATACCATCAAGAAAAGTCTAGATATCACAAAAAGGGAAATTTTAATGGGCATCATGTCTCATCACCCTTACATTTCCCTAATGCGCCCATATTTCATACCATAAATCCACATGTCTCGTTTCCTTCCCATATCAGAGTCAAGAATCACAGACCAAGCATACTAGAAATCACTATTCTGGGGTGGTGGAGAATAATTCCACCAAGAATCTATACAGGAAAATTTGGTTTATCTTTTTGTTGACTCTTTAAACAGACAAACCCCTCTTATGATTTTCTAGGTTCCAAAAATTAATCACAAGCACATACACATTTCAGGTGATCTGAAGTACCTACCATTATGCATGAATTCACATCCTCCCCTTTTATATTAGGCCAAGGGTCACGGTCTCATAAAATAATAACATCAGGCCCAAGTGATCCACTCATGGTGGAAAAAAATAAAAAATAATAATTGTAATAAAATCATTTATCTCCCCTAGAAACTCATTCAATCTGACTTTTGTAGGGCTACGGGAACCTAAAAAGGTTCTATTACCATGATCTAGTAAGATCCTAGTCTCTAGTCTAACAAAGTATAAATAATATTCTATTTTAAAAATATACTTTAATAACACTTGGAAACAAAATGAAATTTTTTTTCCACTTTTAACCAACCCATGGGATCTAATACAACTTATAACTCCCTAAACTGGGGGACACACAACCTATTCTTTGGGTTGGAAGTCCATTAGAACTTAGACACACCTCCCCATACACCAAAGGAATCCTACTAGTAGTGAGGGTATAATTAAGTGATGTGGGGGAGACTATACACTATAGGGGTGATAAAATTAATTGTAATAATAATAACATCACTTTAGAAGAAGTAACAAAAAAATAGCACCATAGAATATAAATAGAGTAAATAAAAAGACAAAAGCAACCAACTATACATAATAGAAGATATATACACATGTCAATATTTTCATACAAAATCATGCATGATTTACCATGGATGGTCATTGAAATATGTACACAAAAAACCAAAAACCACTCCATATCAATGAAAAATAACCCTTGTTCTATCTCTCATCATCTCATGCACCGATGATTAATCCCTGATTTATATGGTCCAACACAACATTATAGTTCTTTACAAGATCTCAAAGCCATAATGTATTCATGCATCCTAAGGGGCCCATGAAAGGTGTTAGTATAAACTCAATAATTCATCACCAACATATTCTTTTCTTATATCCATATTTATAATAGTGTATGCATATGTAAATAAATAGCATCAACACATGCATAAATTATATATCATCCCTCCTTTTTATTACATAAATTTTCATTACATTTTACAAAAATAGGATCCTTAAAGTCTAGTGTCTTGGAAATCAGGATTAAAAAACCTGAAAAATTTAAAAAAATATATTAAATACCCTTGAAAAGATTCTTAAAAAGTTAATCCTATTTAAAATTACTATATATCATAACCTGGAGACATACATCAAAGGAAAGGGTGAGCACAAGGACCATTAAGGAAAACAAGTGAAATTGTTTACATATGATCTTGATCGAAATCAATAAGAACCAGAGGGATATCATAAAGGAACGTTAAAGAGGCATGTAATAGCAATAATAAATTTAATAATAACTTGAAAATGTGTCTATAGCATTTAATTTATACATTCGTGAACATATCACCAAGGACCATCCCCAAGGTGTCATAAAACATACCAAGATTATTCACCAAGGTATCATGAAACTTGTCACCTCTAGAGATTAAATTATTTACACAATGCATTGGATCAATTATAGGGAGAAACCCTAATGTGTCTTTTTATCTATATGAACCACATATATCATAATCATACATTTCATAAATAACCCATAGAGAGTAAAATAAATGGGTTTCACTTCAAAATTGTGATGTTTTAAAAGTGCTTAAGAACATGATCGTTATGTCATTTATAACCCATCGAAAAGTAATGAGGGTTTCATGTATGTAAATTCTAGAATAAAATATAATATTTTTTTTATTAATTAATACCCATGGAAAAAAATTGGTTTGGGAATTCTCATAAATAAAATAAGAGAATTTATTGAGAAAAAGAGAGATATATTTTTGAGATTAAATTCTGTAGCATAACGGATATACAACATGGTTTTAGAAAACATGAAAAAGAGAGGGGAATAGGTTTAAACACACATAAAATACTTATTATATATTATAGGGTTATAATAAAATGTAAATAAGATCATGTTATATATGTTTTAATGATATACCACATGAAAAGGAAACCTGAATGAAAAGAGAGGATGTGATTTTTTTTCATGAGAATTCGACAGCCTAACGGCATCACTTGAAAATTTAGAAAATAAGTTGATGATATAAGAAATGGTATCTTATTAATTGGAAATGAAATATATAGTAATAAGGATATATAAGAACATACACCTACATAATAAAATTTAAACTAGAATACATAACCTAAAGGAAGTCATAACTAAAAGAGGAGGGTGAAAGGTTCCATTACTGTGAAGAGTAACTTCAAGGACTCAAGGGTTGGGACCTTGGGGGGCTTGACAGAATCTTTGTAGGACTTATTGGGAGGTAAAAAATACCATATTTTAGTTTATGATAAATTTTTAATGAAATAATGAAAGAATGGGTTGGTATATATAGAAAACGTTAGGGAATATTTTATTAGTTTCCAAGGGAAACCTCATCAGTGGTATTTGCAAAACCATGGGCTTGACCACGGTATTTTCCAGTGGTATTGGCCACTTGGGACCCCACATAACATATATTACTATTCATAAGTTGACCAGAATTATTACATCATGATTACATAATTAATGATTTCATTAATCACACCTAAACTTAAAACTGTATTTCCACTATTCACCAAAAAAACATTTTATAAAAATATCATAAATTAACCCTAACCTAATATCAATGATCTAAATTCAAAAATGAACTCCATTTTATGAAACTAATTTTATAATTATGAGATATTTTATTTTTAAGTAAAAACACTATTTTCCTGAAAAAAAAATACTTAACTAATAATTTATGAAATTGTTATTTACTTACGCTGTTTTATCACATTACCATTAAAGAAGCCTAAACTATATTTATAATTAATTAAGTGAGGTTATTATTCCATTGGTCACATTACTATTCATAAGGGTAATATTATTATTTATAACTTTTTATTCACTAAAAAATAAGTTAATCTTATTAGACTCTAAATTTCTTATTGATCACAACTGTAGAAGACCATTTTTGAAAATCATTTCACATTATTAATTATTTAAAGTATAAAAAAATATTGTAAAATACCTTTTTTCCAAAATTCACCAATAATATGGAAATTCTATAAATTCATCTGATATTTATTTTAACATTTGGAATCCAAAAGTTTTACCATAATAAGAAATAACAATTTTATTTATAAAAAAGTATTACACAAAGTAACTAATGTCTCGTTACATATCCCCTTATAACACATGCATAGGACCTAAGAGTAAGATATGCTATGGTGATAGAATCTTGGGGTGGCACAAACAACATTCCCTGAGTGGTGATTTCTATCATCTTGAACTTCTCCCATAAGAGATTCCATTCAAGCTTCACATGTTGAAGCTCAGCTTGGACTTTGTCCAAAGAAAATCCTAGTGATGCAACCTCCTTCCCAAGATCTAAAAAATGGGATTTTTATGGCTCAAGTCTACTGGATGAGGTCATAAACTCTAATTTCTATATTAATTAATCATGATCACTTATATTTAGAAACAACAATCATAATGTTAAGATTATAGTTTCCAACGGTCAGATTGACCAATGGTCATATAAAAGTAAAAACCCAATAGTCTCATTTTAATCACTTCATTAATTAAAAGATATATTTTGGTTGAGTATATAATTACACACAAATTTAGGAAAAAATATTATTGAGAAGTTAGGCTCATTACATTCTTCCCCCCATAAGAAATTTCATCCCATAAATTCTAACTCGTACCCTCAAAAGAGAAATGGTGTGGGTACTTCCGCCTCATAGACTGCTCTAGTTCCCCCGTGGCTTCTTCGCATTTGTGGTTCCTCCACAACACCTTAACTAGGTGGGTAGTCTTGTTTCATAGAACCTTTTCCCTATGATCCAAGATCTCCACCGGCTGCTCCGCATAAGAGAGACCATGTTCTAGTTGTACCGAATCTGGATTTAGTACATGTAGAGGGTCAGGTATGTACTTCATCAACATGGATACATGGAATACATCATGAGCAAGTTCTAGATTTCGAGGAAGTACAAGTTGATAGGCCACTACTCCTATGCAATCAAGGATTTCATAGGGGCCAATGTACCTAGGGTTGAGCTTCCATTTATTTCCAAAACTTATGACTCTCTTCCAAGGTGAAATTAAAAGAAATACTTCATCACCAGCATCAAACACCAAGTCCATTCGATGGTTGTCAGCATAGATCTTTTGCCAACTTTGACCAGGCTTAATGTGTTGCTGGATAGCATGGACCTTTTAGGACATCTCTTTCACAAGATCCGGCCTAAGAAACTTTCTATCACCAAGTTCATCCCAACAAGTAGGAGTTCTACATCACTTCCCATAGATAGCTTCATAGGGTGCCATTTGAATGCTCTAATGGAAGCTTTTGTTGTAAGAAAACTCAACTAATGGGAGATGTTGATCCCATCCACATTTAAATTCTATTGAGCGTGTTCTCATCATGTCCTCGAGTGTTTGAATGGTCCTTTCAGATTGGACAGCATTTTGGGGGTGATAGGACTTACGAAAATTCAATTCAGTGCTCAGATCATGTTGAATACTTCTCCATAATTTTGATGTGAAACTTGGATCATGGTCAGATATGATAGAAAGTTGAACTCCATGAAGCCTTAACACTTATTTCACCTAAATCTTGGAAATTTGTTCAAGGGATAAATCATCCTGAATAGTGATAAAATGGGTAGTATTGGTGAGACAGTAAACAATAACCCATATCGCATTATTTTATGTGGAAGTTATCAGGATACCAGTGACAAAGTCTATAGTGATATTGTCCCACTTTCATAATGGTATGGGTAGTGGTTGTAATACCCCTTTAGAAATTTTTCACTCTACCTTCATTGGCTGACATACCCGGCACCTTGAAGTGTAGTAACAAATCTCACTTTTCATATTATCCCACCAATTATGATCACGAAGGACCCTATACATTTTGGTGCTTCCATGATGTATAGAGAAACTAGAGATATGAGCTTCATCCATTATCTCCTTCATTATTTATGGAATAGATGGAAAACATAGTCTTGTACAAAATTTTAGTACAAATTCTTAATAAATATTGAACTTAGGAAACTTCACATCCTTCATAGCCTCAAACTTCTTTTGTAATAAAGGATATTATTTCTGATCCTTCTTGATCTTCTCTAGTAATGATGATTTAGAAATCATTTGGGATAAGTTCGATGATGTCCCTTCCATTATAATTCTCTTTTCCACATTTACAAGGTAATTGATCAAAGGATCTCTTTGAATCCTCATCATCGATAGAACAGCTAGGACTTTCCTTCTTAATGATTTAGTGACATTTTTTGATCTTTTGGGATGATAATGAATTGAAAAATAAAATTCGTTAAGAAGTTCCAACCATTTCCTCTATCTCATGTTCAATTCCTTTTTTGTGAAAATATCTTTCAAACTTTTATGGTCTATGTATATATAACATTTCTCCACATAAATATAGTGCATCCATATATTTAGAGAAAAAACGACCACAGCCAGTTCCAGATCATGTGTAGGATAGTTCTTCTCATGAGTGTTAAACTGTCGAGATGCATAAGAAATGACTTTTTCATTTTTCATGAGGATGCACTGAAGCCCTTTTAGATATGCATCACTGATAATAATGAATCTTTATCCACTTGAGGGTAGTTTTAACATGGGTGCAGCAACCAATATCTTCTTCATCTCTTGGAAACTTTCCTCACACTCCTTTATCTAGATGAACATGACCCCTTTTCAAGTTAACATGGTTAATGGATTAGAAATTTGTGATCATTTTTTCAAAAAACTCCAATAATATCCTGCTAATCCAAGAAAACTACAAATCTCATTTTTTGTGGTAGGCTTAATCCACTCCCCCACAAATTTTTTCATTGTAGGGTCAATTGTGATTCCTTCATTAGTCACAATGTTCCCCAAGAAAGAAAATTTTTTGTAACCAAAATTAACATTTTCTGAACTTCCCAAAAAGCATATCCTTCCATATAATTCTCAAAATAACCCTTAGATGATCCTCATACTCCTTACGACTTTTTAAATATATCATAATATCATTAATAAAAACTACCAAAAATTTATCAAGGTGGTCCTTAAATACTCTATCCATAAAATAAAATAAAATATTAGGAGTATTAGTCATTCCAAAGGGCATAACAACAAACTCATAATGCCCATATCTTGATCGGAAGGCAGTTTTTCGAATATCTTCCTTATTCACCCTCAATTGATGATAAAAATATCTATGATCAATCTTAGAGAAGAATTGAGCCCCACAAAGTTGGTCAAATAAGTCATCAATTCTTGGAAGAGGGTATTTGTTCTTCACTATGATCTCATTCAGTTATCAATAATCAATGCATAGCTGCATTCATCCATCCTTTTTCCTTACAAAGATATTAGGTTCTACACAAGGGGACGCACTCTATAAATAAGGATATAGGAGTTTCGAGTAATTCCTTAGAAAATACATCAATATATTCATGGATGATGGGGACATTTTATATCCTTATACTCTCATTTCCTTCTTATTCATCACTGATAAACTCTATAAAGAAGGATATAAGAGGTTATTCTAGACATAGATCAGGTTAAGATATCTCTCCTTAGAAGATAACTATAGGTTTTCTATTCAAGACTACCAAGATTTCCTTTCTTATTCATTAGATCTTAGCATTAAACATTGAGAGCCAGTCCATCGATAGTATAATGTCAAATTAGATCATGGGAATGACTACTAGATTTGAGATAAGATTGTGATACCTAAAGTAAATAATAGAGTTTCTAAACAATAACCATTCTTGGATAATCCCACCAAGAGTCTTGACTGATAACTCTAATTTTAGCAATTCAAGGGTTGATTTTAAATTCTTTGCAAACTTGGAGGAAATAAAGGAATTCGTAGAACTACAATCAAAAAATAACTTGCTAGCTTTGAGATAACACCAAGAGTACCTGCCACCACATCATTTCGAGCTTCAACCTCAGCTTTTGTTATAGAAAAATAACGAACTTTCTCCCTTGGCCTTTGCTGAGGCTGATGGTGGTTCCCCACCACTTCCCTAATATTTTAACAGTGATTGGAAAAGTTCCCAAGTAGTCTAGACTTATAGAATTGGACATAATGTAATGATTTCTCCATCTTCCCTTTGTCATCAGATTCTGGGAGTTGAGGTTTCACATCACTATGAAAATTTTGGGCAATATGGTTATCTCTTTCACACTTGTATCACATCATGCTCCCGAGTAGGCAGTTCCATGAATTCTTCTTCCCAGATTTATTACATGTGGTACATTGCACTTGATTTCCTCCTCTTCCTTGATAGAAGCTCCTCCCTATGCTTGGATCCATTGATTTCTTCTTATCATTGGATTTATGAGACCATTATGTCTCACCAAACTCTAGTTCGACTTTCATTGCACTGTGAACGATCTCATCAAAGCTGTCATAGTCTCGGTTGGCTAGATTCCTCCGTAGATGAGGTCACAGTCTACCAAAGAATATATCAACCTTCCCATTTGGATCCATGAAAAAGCTATAGGTGTAACATGAAATCCTTTTTATGTTCATCTCGTAGCTTCCCACAGATTCATTTTCCTTCCGCTTTAGCTGGAGAAACTCCTCCCCCATTCTTCTTCTCATAGAATGAGGTAAATACTTATTGAAGAAGATCCCACTGAACTCTTCACACTCCATAGCTTCAACATCAACTCTTGGCCTCATGTTTTTAATCAGTTCCTTCCACTGACTATCTTCTCCCTCCAAGCAGTAAATAGTTAGGGTTACCATCTCTTGCTCTGAATAGTGGAGAATAGAAAAGATCTTCTCAATAGAGATGATCCACTGTTCGGAAACCAATGTTTTGGTAGATCCACTAAAGGATAGTGTTCATTAATGCATAAAGGACTCAACATAATGTTGTTCCCTTCATAGTGAGATAGGTATCTTAGCTTTATTCAAGTTATTTCCCATAACTTGAGTCAGTTGGTTCATAATTCTCATGAAGGTTTCCATTTCGTCTTCTATTGGAGGGTCATCAGCACATAGTCCGTTACGGTCACCATTTTAATGGTTCCTCCAATTTCTAACCATTTTCTAAATTAATAAAACCTCAGTTATAAGCTTATTTTTTTTATGAATCTTTTATATATAAATTATTTTGATGTCTTAAAACTTCATTCTTAAACAATTACATTTCCTTATAAATCCTTCAAAATGATTCATAAAAACCTTGTTATTAGCAAAACATATCCCTAGAGAGTGTCAAACCAAGAGTGAAACAAGGTTTATTGTCATATACAAGGATACCTCAGGTCAAGGCCGAAACTCATTGTCATAGTTTTCACTTTTAGGTAAATTTGTGCTAGATCCACATCCACTTGTTTGTATCGAGACATGGATTTATTCGTTCAGAAACCACTTACTTAATATTTCACTAAAACACCTGGAATTTTTCCAATATTTAAAATTTTAAATAGGGTTCTTCCTAAAGTTTTCATATCCTAATTTCCACAAATAACTAAACTATCCTTTGATACCAACTATAAATTCCCTACTTTTTATTACATAACCTTTTATTACATTTTACAAATAGAGGATCTCTAAAGTCTCGTTTCTTGGAAATCGGGAACAAAAAACATGAAAAACATAAAACATTCAATTAAAAACCCTTGAAAAGATTCTTGAAAATTTAATCTTATGTTCAATTACTGCATCTCATAACCTGGATACATACATCAAAGGAAAGGGTAATCAGAAGGACCAGTAGAGAAAAACAAGTGAAATAGTTTACATGCGATGTTGAGCGAAATCAATCAGAACATGAGGGATATCATAAAGGAATGTTAAAGAGTCATATAATAGAAAGAATAACTTGGAAGTGTGGCTAAAAAATTTAATTTATACATTCATGAACATATCACCAAGGACCATCCCCATGGTGTTATAAAAATTAAAAAGGTTATTTAGCAAGGTATCGTGAAACCTATCACCTCTATAGATTAAATTATTTACCCAATGCATTGGAGTGATATCAGGGCACACCCTTAATAGTTATTTATTCTCATGTGATCCATATAGATCATAATCCTACATTTCCTAAATAACTTATAGGGAGTAAAAGAAATGGGTTTCACTTCAAAATCATGATGTTTTAGAAGTGCTTAAAAACATGATCATTACGCCATTTATAACCAATGGAAAAGGATTGAGGGATTCATGAATATAAAATACAGAATAAAATATATTATTTTTGTGTCTTAATCAAAACCCATATAATAGAAATTGGTTTGGGAATCCACATAAATAAAATAGGATAATTTATTGAGAAAAATAGGGAAATATTTTTGAGACGAAAATTCTGAAGCATAACGGCTATACTACATGGTTTTAGAAAACATTAAAAAGAGAGTGTACAAGGGTTACATACTCATTAAAAACTAATAATAATGTACAGGGATATAACACAATGTAAATAAGATAATGTTATGTATTTTTGAATGACATACCACATGAAAGGGAAAATTTAATGAAAAGAGAAGATGTGATTTCTTTTATTAAAGCTCGGCAGCCTAACAACATCACTTGGAAATTCATAAAATCAGTTGATGAGAGTGTAAAGGGTATCTCATAAATTGGACATGAAATTTACAGTAATAAGGATATATAATAACATACCCCTGTAAAATAAAATGTAAACTAAAATACATAACATAAATGAAGTCATGACTAAAAGAGGGGGTGAAAGGTTCCCTTACCTTGAAGAGTAACTTCTAAAGCTCAAAGTTTGGGACCTTGGGGGATTGAGGTCACCTTGGTAGGAATTATGGGAGGTAAAATACCATAGATTCGTTGATGACCAATTTTTAATGAATTAATTAAGGAATGGGTTGGTATTTATAGAAAAAGTGAGGGAATATTTTATTAATTTCCTAGGGGCACCTCATTAGTGGTATTTTCAAAACCATGGGTTTTCCCATGGTATTTTCCCATTATATTTTATACATGGAACCCCTCATAAAATATATTACTATTCACAAGTCAACCCGAATTATTACATCACGATTATATCATTAATGATGTCATTAATCACACATAAAAACAAAACTGTATTTTCACTATTCCTTGAAAAACAAAACATTTTATAAAAATCTCATAAATTCACCCTAACCTAATATCAATGATCAGAATTAAAAAATGAACTCCATTTTATGAAACTAATTATATAATTATGTGATATTTAGTTTGTAAGTAAAAAAACTAATTACCTAAAAAAATACTAATACTTAACTAATAATTTCTGAAATAGTAATTTACTTGTGCTATTATATCACATTACCATCCAAGATGCCTAAATTATATTTATAATTAATTAAGTGTGGTTACTATTCCATTGGTCACGTTACTATTCATAAGGGTAATATTATTATTCATAATTTAATATTCCCTAAAAAATAAGTTGATCTTATTAGACTCTAAATTTTTTACTGATCACAGCTGTATAAGACCTTTTTTTAAAAAAAATCATTTCACATTATTAATTATTTAAAGTATACAAAAAAAATTTAAAATACCATTTTTCCAAAATTCACCAATAGTATGAAACTTCTATAAATTCATCATATATTTATTTTAACATTTTAAATCCATCAATTTAACCATAATAACAAATAAAAATTTTATTTATACAAAAGGATTACACAAATTAACTAGGGTCTCATTACACAACCCCTTATAACACCTTCTAAGGACCTAAGAGTAAGGGGTGAAATGGTGATATATTCTTGGGGTAGCTAAGACAATATTTCCCGAGTGGTGATTTATATCAACTTGAACTTCTCTCATAAGAGATTGTGTTCAAGATTCACATGTTGAAGCTCAGCTTGGGCTTGGTCTAGAGCAAAGCCTAGTGACGCAACCTCCTTCCCAAGCTCTGACATATGGGCTTTTTATGGCCCGATCCTACTGGATGAGGCCATCAAATCCTCTTTCTGTATTAATTAACCATGATCACCAATATTTGTAAACAATAATAATAACGTAAAGATTATAGTTTCCCATCGTTATATTTACCAATGGTCATATTGACCAATGGTCATATAATAGTAGAAACTCAATGGTCTCATTTTAATTAGACTCACTTCATTAATTAAAGGATATATATTTATTGTGAATAAAATAACACACAAATTTAGGAATCAAATATTATTCAAAAGTTTGTATTGTTACAAATTAACCCACTTAACTTGTGCTCAATAGCCACATTGGAGCGTTTAACTTATTTAGAAAGTGCGGGAAGAAAAAAATTGTATCTGTGGAAAGCCATACCAGAGAACCCTCAGTATCCTATCCATTGTCATATAACACAAAACCACATGATAACTAATACCACTTGAAGCACATGTATAGTAAAACCAACATCCCTTCAACGCACATAATAAATAATTCACAAGTCCCAAATAATTCCATTTAAACAATCGCCATTGGCTCACCAATTCAACATCCCAAGTCACAATGATATTAATCCTTCCATAAACTATTCCCATTGGCCTCAAAAACATGGTGACCATTATCCCCCATCCAACGGTCTCACATACCATAAATCATGGCCTTTTGTAGAGAGAACTCCTGATTAACCAATGGTCATCACTATCCCCTAAATCGCTAATACTATGGATTCTTCCACCCACATCGAGTGATCAACACTACCTAAATGAGTCCTTATTACTTTTCACATGAATCTAATAGTGTTATCGGTAATCAATGGTGAGATATAATCACCAACCATACTAAAACACACCAACAGGAAGAACTCCATCTCTCCTCGTAAACCTCATCACCTAATCCACGACATTCGTTCTCACAATCCACCTCAACCTAAAAAACCTCATCACCTAAATCCTAATTATAAACATCACCCCATGTATCTTGTTTCAATCCCAATATGTTCCCATATATTCCACATAAGAATAGAATAATATTATATAAATTTAATAAATGGCACATTGTGCCAAAATAATTCATAAATTGGCCCCCACATATTATGTCTCACCTGGATCATTCATTCCATTATATCCATGAGAAAACACAACAACATCTCGCAATTATAATAAATATTTAAAGGAAAATAGTCAAATCCATACCACCCCACTCATATATATTTTTTATGTAATATACCCATAATATAAAAATAGGATAAATCTAAGCACCACCAACCTTATACTCAAAGGTTGTCACTCTCTGAATTCCATCCTCTAATTCGAGTAGTATCATTAGAAAACTAATAAAAACTCCCCTGAAATAGGGAAAATTAGGTCAAACCAAAATATCATTCCAAATGGTGAGAGAAGAGAAGAAAAAAATCATGTAGAATAGTAGACCAAATTCTAGGTATCCAATAAACCAACAGAGCCTCAATCAAATCATGAATGGTTAATAAATCATAAATCCTAGCTTAAGGGAAGGTGGAGAACATGGATAGAGGATACTGGCTGAATGGGAGAATAACAAAGGGGAAAGAAGTTTCAAAGAAGGAAGGTAAAATTGATAATTTCCCACATTTTTAACGAGTTCCTGACTAGGACACATGGTTTTGATAAACCATGATCCAAAAATGTGCACCAACATCCAAAGTGGCACTAAGAATATAGGCTAGGCACACAGTTTAAAAAAATTTGCATAACCCATGCGGATCACCTCGTAAATTTATTGCATACATTAACACGGTCATGTGCCCCAAGGTTTATGGTTACTAAAACCATGTGACACACCCTACAGGCCTTCATGGTTGTGTTTCATGGTAATAATTAACCATGTTCTAACCTTGTGCCTCCACTATACCTTCCAAAAACTATTTAATCAAGGCTTGATGCGCTAGAAACCAACCCGAAATCCTAAGGAAATCATAGGTCATTAACCCCCATCCAAATAAAAATAAAAACTCAATACAACTCTTTTAATTAAATATCAAAACCCAAATTGAATGTTGACCCATAAAATAAACTAAAAATTCAAATTCACTTGTATTTTTTAACTTGTTCAAAATGTTGAGTTAATTAGGTTTTCCTAATGACTTTTCCATTCCTTCTTGTTTTGAAAATCACAAACACCTTATACTTAAGAAAATATATTTTTTACTTCATTAAGGGAAATTTCCTTCCTTATAGAAATTTACCCTAACCTAGATTTCCTTATACATATCAATATTTTTCTTAAGTATAAAAATCGAATTCAAACCTAAAACCTTAGAATCATATAATACTTAGATATGAAGCATTTTGTTTTAGGATCCGAATTCTGGATATGAAATTTAATGAAGTTCCACTCCAAATTCTAGATACGAACTCTAATGAAGTCTCTTTCTGAATTCTGGATACGAACTCTCATATAGTTCGACTCCGAATTCTGGATACGAACTCTCATATAGTCCCACTCTGAATTCTGAACTCCGAACATCTATGATTTCGACTCCAAAATTCTATGAGTTCGACTCCAAACTTTTATAAAGATCGACTCCGAACTCTGTATGTTCAGATTCTGAATTTTGGTGAAACCAGAATCCGAATTTCCATAGAAATTCAGACTCCAGATTTCTACAGAATTCAGGTTCCAAATTCCTATAAAATAGAATCTTAATATCTCTTTATTATAGACTCCGAATTTCATTTTGGTTAGACTCCGAATTTTTTTTCTTACATTCCAAACTACAGTTTTGATTATGCTTACACTCGTTTCATTATAAAATGATGTTGTGATTACAGTTACACATGTTTTGTTATAAAATGATGTCGTCCATTCTGTTTCTAACTAACCGTTGGTTGAGTGACACATGTACAGGTCCCTCTGAAATTTAAGGAAAATATGACTGTTGGAGAAGCGAGTCGACCGTTCCAACCGAGCCTATAAATAGGAGCTCATTTGAAAGAGCTCAACAACATTGAACAAGTTGATCACTCTAGATACCAACATTGTTAAGGTGATTTCTAGAGAGAGAAGCTTTTTATGCCTTGTGCGTACTGAAATGCTCGTTCAGATTGATTTGTATGACTCCAAATGTTAGTGATTACATTCGAGGGCTTCTGGGGATAGGAAGACAGAGGTACCAACTTCTTTGAGGTTTAGCGGTTTCCTTGCTGAGGAAGATAGAGGTTCCAACTACCTTGAAGTTGAGGGCTTGTGGGGATAGCAAGACAGAGACTCTGATCTTCTTATCGAGGGATTACCCTTGTGTGGGTAAGACAAACTTGCTTGAAAGTAAAAATCAAGGGACCCTTATCCAAGGTTGTTGGATACCCTTCTCTTTGGGTTAAAAGATTTATATGTTGTTACTTATAGTTTTACTAATTGCTTTTCCACTGCTTTTCATATTGTAAGGAAATTATAACCTTCTTATATTTCCTTACACTTGTACTCTGATTAATTTAGATTCTATACTCTTTAAGGTAGAATCTCATTTTGTAAACATTGGTTAAGTTTCATTTTCCGGATCCATATTTCCGTAACCTCTTTCTCGGAATCACTTTCCAGATTTAAGAAAGTACATAGAACTAAAAGTTTGTAACTTCATACTTTTTCCCAATCTTTCATTGGTTTTAGAGGTGTTTTGAATTTGATTAGTTTAACTTTGGTATACTTAGATCTTTCCTTGTTTAAATAAATTTTTAAAGTGTAAAATTCACCCCCCCCCCCTCTTGTATATTGAGCATCTACATTGGTATTTCAATCCTACAATTGGTATCAGAGGAGGTCTCTAAAATAATTATACTCACATATAAGTTTTCCTTTCTCAGTTTTTCACTGTTCTATATTTTCCTTGCTTAGAAATATTTTCCTTGAATCTGAAATTTTTTTGTTAACAGGTTTTTGTGTAGAATGTTTTTTAAGATGGAAGGTTTAAATGTTGGTTCCATCGATAACCTAAATCATTCAAGACGACCAATTTTTTATGGAAATTATTATGAGTATTGGAGTGCTCAAATGAAGACTTTCGTTATCAATACTAGGGTAGATAACATTGTTATGCTTACTGGAGGTTATCAAATTCGTGATAAAGAAGTAAGTACTTTCACCAACCAAGAAAAGCATGATTATCAATTAAACTATAAGGTACGCAATACTCTACTATGTTCAATGACTAGGAACATAAATAGCCAAATTTCTTCTTGTGAAACAGCTAACTGTATATGTAAGAAACTTGAAGTTACAGATTTTGGTACATCCAAAGTGATTGAGACAAGAAGAGCTATGTTGAGAGTAGAATACAATGGTTTTAATTTTCCTTATGGAGAACCCATTTGCAAATTACATCAAAGGTTTATGACTATCGTAAATATCTTACAATCTATGGAAGAGAATGGTTTGGATGATGAAGATCTTGTGGATAAGATTATTGATATTATGCCCAATGAATGAGAATCAAAGAGAACAGCTATTGATGAGAATAGGAAGGTTACTCAAATTTCTTTAGATGAGCTATTTGGAACTCTTCTTCAACATTAAACAAGGATGAAGAGAGATGCTGACAACATCAAAAAGAAGAATGGGAATGGTACTGTTGCTTTTAATACAACTTTGAGTCACATGAATGCAAAGACTACTGAGAGAGTAACTAGATCCAAGTCTAAGAAGGTTTCTATTCAATCTGAATCTAGTGAAAGTGAAGTCATGGAGAACGAGTTAGCTAATCATTCTCGAATAATGAACAAGATAGCTTGTCAAAGAAATTTCCAATCCAGGTATAAAAAGAAGGAAAGGAATTATAATAAATATTCAGAGGTCACATGCTATGAATGAAAGAGATGTGGACACATACCACCTGATTTCCCTATGCTTAAAAAGAAAGAAAGAAAAGAGAGGAATTCTAAAAGGAATAGGAAGTAGTACTATGAAGCTAAAGCTAAGAAAAGTCTCAAAGCTAATACTACTTGGAGTGCTAATTGTGGAGACTCTTCAGAATATGATTCATCAGTTCAGAATAATATGGGATTCATTGCTAATACTTCTTTCCCACATACATGTTTTATGGCTAAGGTACGCTCTGCCGAGGCTTTCACAAATTTATCTCTTGATAAGAATTACTATTCCGAAAATAGTACTTCTAATGAAGATACTTCATCCTCAGAAAATGAAGAACCTTCATATGAAGAAGTATCTACATTTTCCAAGTTACATGAAGCAAAAAATTGTAAAATTTCTTAAAAATTAGACAAGGAAAATACTTGGGAATAAATTATTACAAAAGAGATTTCAGATCATTCTACAGATCTTAATGATAAAGAAGATATTTTAGAAAAACTTTCTGAAGACCTTGAGAAAGAAAATTCTGATAATGAAGAACTTTCTAAAGATCTTAAGAATTCTATTTTAAAGATTAAAGTTTTTGAGTAAAATTCTAACTCTAAGGAAAAGATTCATGAGGATAGGAATTTAGTCATTAGACTGAAATCTGAAATTTTTTCTCTAAAGAAGCTTCTTCCAAAATTTACTTCTGGGAAGGAAAACTTTGACAAGATGTATTCTCAAATTAAACCTCACAGAAATACTACTGGAGTAGGTTATACTCACCAAAAACCAGTTTTCAAAAACAACTATTTTTTTCCTTCTAGAGCCCCTTTTTGTAGTAAGTGTCAAAGTGGTGGGCATTGGAAGAAAAAATGTTCTTTAAATAGAATTAAATCTCTTGGGTTTCATGAAATTTATTTCTATAAACAAATGTGGATACCCAAAATTTTGTTATCTGAAAATCTCAGATCCAAACATGTTTAGATTCCGAAAGTCTAATTCTTTTCTTATTTTTAGGATGATAAAGGAAGTACCAAAAACAATACATGATACATGGATAATGGATGTTCCCAGCACATGACTGGTAACAAAAACAATTTTGAAAATATTATCAAGAAGAAAGGAGGAAAAGTAACTTTCGCATATAATGCTTAGGGGGAAATTATTGGTATAGGTAATATTGTTCTTCTTGGTAAAACTTTGATTTCAAATCTTTTATTTGTTAAGGGGCTTAAGCAAAACCTAATTAGCATAAGTCAATTATGTGATGAAGGATACCTTTTGAATTTTAGGAATGATAAGTTCTTAGTACACAATTCCAAGGAAGTGTTTATTCTCTCTGCCCATAGGCAAGAGATTTTTACACTTTGAAATTAAAAGATCTTAGGTGCCCAGACATACCTTGCCTAAGTGGAATGGAAGACCATTCTTGGTTATGGAATAGAAGACTAGGTCACTATAACCTTAAAACTTATGTAAATTCTCTAAGAAGAAACTAGTTAAGGATCTACTGGAGCTTAGATTTGATTCTTCTAAAGTTTTTGATCCTTTTCAATATATAAAGAAACATAAATCTAGTTTTAAATCAATCGGTGAAGTCTCAAAAACTGATGCATTATAGTTGGTGCACATGGATATTTTTGGTCCAACAGAAACTGGAAGCATTGGGGGAAAATACTATGTGTTTGTTCTAATTGATGATTACACTAGATTTACATGGGTCTATTTTCTTGCAAACAAGTCTGAAGCTTTTTATTATTTCAAAATTTATAGATCCCAAGTTAAAAATGAGAAAAATCTTCCACTGAAAACTATTCATTGTGATCATGGAAGAGAATTTCAAAATTCTGATTTGGAAACTTTTTGTAGTAGAAAAGGTATTACTCACAACATTTCAGCACCCAGAACTCCTCAAAAAATGGCGTAATTGAAAGAAGAAATAGAATTATTTAAAAAATAACTAGAACCATGTTGAGTGAATATTCTATAGCTATACATTTTTGGGCTGAAGTTGTATGTACTACTTGTTACACTACAAATCAGGTTTTGATTAGACCTTTTCTTAATAAAACTCTTTATGAGTTGTGGAACGGTAGAAAACCAAGACTTTCCTACTTCAATGTTTTTGGATGCAAGGTATTCATCCTGAATACTAAATATAATATAAACAAATTCACACCAAAATCTGATGAAAGAATTTACTTATGCTACTCCACAACTTCTAAGGCTTATAGAGTTTTCAATTAATATACTTGTACTGTTGAGGAAACAGTACATGTAAAATTTGATGAGTCTGATCCTTTTTCTTTAAAACCATCCCAACCTACATCCTCAGAAGTGATTTCAAAAACTGATTATCAACCATTGATAGAAGATCCTTCTAATAAGGAAAATTTTCAAGAAAATATTTCTGAAACATTTACCCTAGAAGACTTTCTACCCTATGTTGATGAACATGCTTTACAAAACTGAAGTCAGGTGTTTCTTAAGAATCATGCCAGTGATAGTATCATTGGTGATGTAAATCAACCTGTATGGACTAGAAGTTCCTTACAAAATGAAGTAGAGAATCTAGCATTTCTTTCCCAATTGGAACCAAAAAGCACTAATGAAGCTTTAGGTGATGACGATTGGATCAAAACCATTTAAGAAGAACTAAATGAATTCGAAAGGAATAATGTCTGGACCTTGGTTGAAAGACCTATGGAAACTTCTGTTATTGGAGTAAAGTGGGTCTTCAGAAATAAGTGTGATGAAAATGGAGTCATTGTTAGAAATAAAGCTAGACTAGTTGCTAAAGGCTATAATCAGCAAGAGGGAATAGGCTGTGAAGAAACCTATCCTCCAGTAGCTAGACTTGAATCTATTCGTATCTTACTTTCCTTTGCAGCATTCTTCAATTTTAAACTTTTTCAAATGGATGTAAAATGTGATTTTCTTAACGGTTATGTTCAAGAGGAAGTTTTTGTTGAACAACCACCTGGCTTTGAAGATTCAAAATATACTGATCATGTTTTTCAACTTACCAAAGCTTTGTATGGCCTTAAACAAGCCCCATGAGCTTGGTATGATAGACTTACAATATTTTTGCTTCAAAATAACTATGTTAAGGGAAATTCATATCCAACCCCTTTTATAAATAAAAATAAGAAAAAAATAGATTTTTTAAATTTATTTTGATGACATTATATTTGTTTCAAATCAACAATCTTTAACTGATTCATTTGCGGATCTAATGAAATCTGAGTTTGAAATGTGTATGATGGGTGAGTTAACATTTCTTCTTGGCTTTAAAATTTCTCAAAAACCAGAAGGAACCTATATATCTCAACATAAGTATATTAAGGATCTTCTTAAAAAGTATGGGTATGACAACACTAAGAGTATAATTACACTTATTGGTACCTCAAACACACTTGATCTTGATGAAGTTGCGAA
This sequence comes from Viscum album, assembly GCA_963277665.1. Lineage (NCBI taxonomy): Eukaryota > Viridiplantae > Streptophyta > Magnoliopsida > Santalales > Viscaceae > Viscum > Viscum album. The sequence continues at coordinate 181,276,396 of OY728133.1, read as the reverse complement.
ACCAGTAGATCCAACCTTTTTTAGAGGTATGATAGGAAGTCTATTTTACATGACAGCTAGTCGACCAGACATGATGTTTTCAGTATGCTTATGTGCAAGATATCAATCCAATCATAAGGAATCTCATTTAAAGGCAGTGAAAATAATTGTTTTCTACTTAAAGGTAACCATAGATCTATGACTATTTTATACTTCTGAAAATGATTTTATTTTAAAGATTTTTTTGGATGATGAATTTGGTGGATGTAGAATGGATAGAAAGAGTACATCCGGAACTTGTCATTTCTTATGAGATTCATTAGTTTCTTGGTCATGCAAGAAGCAAGATTTTTTAGCACTCTCCACTGCTGAAGATGAATATCTAGAAGCTGGAAGTAGTTGTGCTCAAGTGTTGTGGATGCAACACACACTCACAGATTATGGCTTGAGTTTTACTAAGACTCAAATTTTTTGTGATAACACAAGTGCCATTGCCCTTAGTAAAAACCATGCACATCACTCCCATGAAAAGAACATATATATATTAGAAATAACTTTATTAGGGATCACACACTTAAAGGAGATATCATTCTTCAGTTTATCGGAACGCAAGATCAAATTGCTGATATTTTAACAAAACTTTTACCATCTGATAGATTTGAATACATTAAACAGGAGTTAGGAATGATAACCATGAGGTAATATTTCTTCATTAACTTCTTATTGAACCATTCTCCTTACATTAATAAACTCCTTTTTATAGGGGGAGTACATTTTTTTTTAGTTTTTGAAAAAAATTCTTAATGAGTTTTTCAAAAAAATTCGTACTGGAAATTTTTGTAATGAAATTTTCGTACAGAAATATTCGTAATGAAATTTTCGTACTAGAAATTTTTGTAATGAAATTCTCGTACTGAGAATTTTCGTAATAAATTTTTCGTACTGAGAATTTTTGTAATGAGAATTTTCCTAATGAGAATTTTAGCAATGGAAATTTTCGTAATAAGTATTTTCATACTCATATTTTTCGTAGTGAGTTTTTCGTAGCGAGTTTTTCGTAGTTAGTTTTTTGTAGTAAAATTTTTCTTCAAGAAGAATATTATCTATTATGAATAAACTTCCTGGACAATCCGAAAGGTATGATTTCCTTAAGTTTTTGTAGTCATATTTTTCTTGCTGGTATTTTCCTATGAGTTTTAAAATTTCCCAGACTCTAGTTTTCTTAAATCAGATTTTTTTTCTTAAAACCTCAAAAGATCGGATTCAGGATTTCGTTACGGGTATGTTTTCAACCGTCAGATCAGATCAAAGGGCTTTTCAACCGTTAGATGATTTTTGGAAGTTCAAAGGTCAACTCCATCGCCTATATAAAGGGGACCCCTGAGGGTCGTCCCACATCGGGTTTTCAAAGCTCTCGCGTCTCGAAGCCCTACCTCTCTTGTTAAGGCCATTCCGATCTTTTTTGTGCCCGTTCTGAATTTTTTAAAGCTCCTCTATTCCGAATTTCTATTGAATCTACTTCCCAAGATATGTCTACTTCAAATCTAATTTAAAAATGGCAAGTGTACAGAGAAAGACTAGTTCATCCTAACTTTTACATGTACGATTCTATCATCTACAAGAATATCAAGCTGAATGGTTGGGAAGATGCATGTGTATTCAAGACAAGTGATCAAGATGTTGTCTATCTGGAATTACTTGAATAATTCTACTAATCAACAAGCTTTTATTAGTAATATGTAAGAGAAAAGTTTTCTTTCAAGTATTATGGAAAGACTTAAAAACTTACTTACACCAAGGCGACAAGCTTGGTGGGGCTATCATACGAAGGAGAAGTTGAATTTTGTTCACACAAACTCCTGGATGCTCAAGGTAGTTTTGTTAAGGTTAAGGCCTTACAATGTCTTGGACGTGCTGATGTCAAGACAGCAAAGATTTCTAACCTATCTCCTAATAATCAGATTCTTCATATTTGGGTACAAGGTTTCTTGGTTCCGAGAAAGGGTTATAAAGATACCCTGAAGAAAAGTGACATATATTTCTTAGAATTATTGGTGAATCTAAGAAAAATAAATCTGATGAGGCATGTACTTGTGAAAATCAAGAATATCAAGGAAGGAAAGTTGAGAGCTCAAATCATCATGTACCCTGCCTTACTATCAAATCTTATAGTTCGGTTCTTAGATTATTTCAAGGTTGCATGTAAGTATAAAGTTCGAAATTTCAAGCTTATGCTTATTACTGATAATACGCTGAAAAGAATGAATATATATTTTTCTAAGGAAGCATGAGAGTTTTATTGTTTTCCAGAGGAAGAGGCTGAAATAATTCAGGAAAATGTGGAAAATTCTGAGCCGGTGAAGAAAGTTACTAAAAAGACGAAGCTTAAGGAAGTTGTTGCTGAAGAAAAAACCCCTAAAGCTAAGGAAACCCAGTCTGCACCTCCCAAGCTGAAGAAACAGAAAGCATATCCATATGAGGTAGCTTCTAAGTGGAGAGAAGACAAGGACAAGAGGAAATAAGGGGATCCACAGTTTGGATTGGACCCTGATGAGGCTAAGGCCTCAAAAGAGAGAGCCGCTGATGACTTAGAAAAGCAAGCAAAAGAGAAGAAAATGAAAAAGAATATGTCTCAATATCTATTGAGAGATACTCAAACTAGACTCTGAGAAGATTCCCATTCCAGAAACATTTGATGTCCAACCATTACCAGAGACTCCTGGGAAGAAGTACTCCACTCCGGAAAAGACTTAGGGTAAAGAGGTTGTTGAAGAAGTAGAAAAAGAAGCTGCTGAAGAAGTATAGGAATAAGTATTAGAGGAAGAAGAAGAAGAATAATGTACTGCTAATCTGGATGAATTGATCAAAAAAGTGGATGATTATCAAGAAAAGGTTGAATCTTCAAAGTTAGTCACTCCAGGAAAGGGAGTTGAGAAAGATACTAAGGCAGATGATGTTCAGGAAGAAGAAAATGAATTATCTGATGAGGAAGTAAGTTATGAGAAGCATTATCTTGAAGAAGGAACAGAGAAGGAGAAACCAGATGAAGATAAGATTTTTCAAGTATCTGAATCTGAGGAAGAATCCTCTAATGAGGAACCATTCCGAAAACTGATAAAGTAAAGCAAGTGCTCATAGATACACAAACAAAAGATATCATTAGGAAGAAAGAAGTTGGTGGTTCTTCTAAAATTAAATTGGTGCAAATTTAAGAAGAACAATCCCTAAGCAAGTTATCAGATTCGAAGTCATCAGCACACGGTCATGACTTTGCAGTAGAGTCTTCGAAAAAATTGGTGGACACCATTCCGATTTTCCCCACTATAGACTCCAGATGCCAGATGCTACAACATAGCTTGAATTAGAAGTGACAATCCTTATCTATGGTGATGGATAAGTGTGTGAAGATTGAGGCTGACCATAGAATTTTTTTTATAAATTATGATGTACACAGAAAATAATGCATCAAAATCACTCTGTGGTCTAAGAAAGTTGAAGAAGACATGGCTGAGTTTGATCGTTTTCAGAATGATGTTAACGATTCCTTTAACATCGAGGATGCCAAGATTAAGAATCTTCAGGATGAGCTAATTATTGAGCAAAGTTATCATAATCAACATGTGATGGATTTGAATGGGAAGGTTAATTATCTTGCTCAAAATTTTAAAAGGGATCAAGATCTCTAGATTGAGCTTGAAGGAAAGCTTGTAAAGAAAGATGAGTTACTGAAGATACAAGAAGAGGATATGAAGGCTCAAGCAGAGGTGATGAAATCTCAACATGAAAAGATCACAACTTTGGAGAATCAAGATGAGGTGGATCAAAAAGATTTAAAGAATCTCAAAACCTTGTTGAAGAAGCTAATCCCGAAGGAAAATGAAGAAAAATAGACTCAATCCGATCTTTTTTTGCATTTTTATTTCCTTGTAAATTTTTTTTTCAACTCTAATCAAATTTGTGGTTGGTTGTATCTTGTGTTGTTATATACTAATGTTTCAGGTACCTTATTTCTTTTCCATTCCCTTTAATTCTTTTTGAAAATCACAAAGGGGGAGAAGGAAAAATAACTACTTAAAAGGGGAGAAGAAAATATTTAAAATGGAGAAGGAAAAGTTTCTAAGTGAAGATATCCTTAAAGTAAGGGGGAGTTTCTCATTACGAAGTTTTTCATTCCCATGATAATGAAAACTCCACTCTAGAAATCCAGAATACAGTCCTTAGAGTTTCAATACCTAAGGGGGAGTTAGCTGTATTCACTATTATCCATGTACAAAGGGAGATAAGTTTTAATTTCAAAGTCTAATGAAAATTTTCAAAGTCCTTATATTCTTTTTCGTAAGGTTGTTTGTGCTTTCCAAGAAGGGGAAGATTGTTGATTAAATAATGTTTTCCATATGAATTCTCCATTCCTTCCTATTTTGAAAATCACAAACACCTTATACTTAAGAAAATCTATTTTTTAATTTTCTAAGGAAAATTTCCTTCCTTATGGAAATTTACCCTAACCTAGATTTCCTTATACATATCAATATTTTTCTTAAGTATAAAAATCGGATTCAAACCTAAAAACATGGAATCATATAATAATTAGATATGAAGAATACTATTTTAGGATCCGAATTCTAGATATGAACTGTAATGAAGTTCCACTCTGAATTCCAGATATACACTGTAATGAAGTTCCACTCCAAATTCTGGATATGAACTCTAATGAAGTTCCATTCCAAATTCTGTATACGAACTCTCATATATTTAGAATCCAAATTATGGATACGAACTCTCATATAGTTCCACTATGAATTCTAAACTCAGAACTTCTATGAGTTAGACTCTGAACTTCTATGAGTTTGACTCCAAACTTTTATAAAGATAGACTCCGAACTCTGTAAGTTCAGATTCTAAATTCTGGTGAAACCAGACTCCGAATTCCCTTATAAATTCAGACTCCGGATTTCTACAAAATTTAGGTTCCAAATTCCTATAAAATAGAATCCGAATATCTCTTTATTATAGACTCCAAATTCCATTTTGGTTAGACTCTGAATTTTTATTTCCTTACATTCCGAATTACAGTTTTTCTTATGATTAAACTCATTTCATTATAAAATGATGTCGTGCTTTCATTTACATATGTTGTTTTATAAAGCAATGTAGTCCATTCTGTTTCTAACTAACTGTTGGTTGAGTTACACATGTATAGGTCCCTCTGAAATTTAAGGAAAATATGACCATCGGAGGAGGGATCCGACCATTCCAATCGAGCCTATAAATAGAATCTCATTTGAAAGAGCTCAACAACATTGAACAAGTTGATCACTCTAGAGACCACACGCTGTTAAGGTGATTTCTAGAGAGAGAATATTTTCATGCCTTGTGCATACTGAACTTCTCGTTCAGATTGATTTGTGCGACTCTAAATGTTAGTGATTACATTTGAGGGCTTCCGGGGATAGGAAGACAAAGGTGCCAACTTCCTTGAAGTTCGAGGGCTTCCGTGCTGAGGAAGACAGAGGTTCCAACTACCTTGAAGTTGAGGGCTTGCGGGGATAGCAAGACAGAGACTTCAATCTTCGTATTGAGGGCTTACCATGGTGTGGGTAAGACAGACTTTCTTGAAAGTATAAATCAAGGTACCTTTATCCAAGGTTGTTGGATACCCTTCTTTTTGGGTTAAAAGATTTATATCTTGTTACTTGTAGTTTTACTACTTGTTTTTCCACTGCTTTTCGTATTGTAAGGAATGTATAATCTTATTATATTTCTTTACACTTGTACTCTGATTAATTTAGATTCTATATGATTTAAGGTAGAATCTCATTTTGTAAACTTTGGTTAAGTTTCATTTTCTGGAACTATATTTCCGGAACCTCTTTTTTGGAATCACTTTCCAGATTTAAGCAAGTACATAGGACTAAAAGTTTGTAACTTCATACTTTGTCCCAATCTTTCATTGGTGTTAGATTTGTTGTGAATTTTCATAGTTTAACTTTGTTAAACTTAGATCTTTCCCTGATTAAGGAAATTTTTAAAGTGTACAATTCACCCCCCCTCTTCTATATTGAGCATCTACATTGTTATTTCGATCCTACAAAAAAAACTAGGACAATACTCGTAAGGCCTTCATCACAATTTATGCAACTTGACATTAAATAAGAACATAGTCCAATATCACTAGCCCATGCTCCACTTTCTTCTTGATAAAGTGATACCTAATTTCTATTTTCTTTGTTCTTGTAGTATTTAACTGATTATTTATATGATTTATACAACTTTAATTATCATAGTGGATTTCTATTACAGATTTTACATTAATTACCTCACCTTTAATCTAAAACTATATACATAGTAATTTCATGTAAACTTTAGTGGCCAAAATATATGAAACTTCTGTGACTCTTAGAGGAATGAAATTTTATTTCTTTCTCAACTAAGAAATACACAATATGACAACATAGAGTGCACCAATTGATTTTGATATTCTATCATTTATTGAAATGACCCAATCAACAACCATATATCTCAACAACTTATAAACTTATTTTCCATTAAAAATGAAGATGAAATTCATCATTCCATTGAAATAATATACCATTCTTGTTACATCAAGCATGTAGATTTTATTAGGACTACTTTGATACCATATCACATAGAATTTGGTAAAAAAATATAAGGTTTTTTTAATATAATGTTAAGTACACTTCCAATGATCTACTTATATTCAATGAAATTTGGCCACTTTTCTATCACCCCCTTTTGAAAATTTCATCTGGTTAGAGGCCAAAAATTTCATCAACTTAGAGTCTTTCATTCCAAATCTTTTTAGAACCTCCATAGAATATTCACATTTATATGTGAATATACCATGACTTCTTTGTGTCACTTGAAAACCAAGGAAAAGTTTCTTCTCACAAATCAAATACAATTTAAACTTTCACATTATAAATTATGAAATCTATTTTCATAACGATTTATCCACTGTACTAAATATTATTTCATCCCCTAACTATAGGACCACCAACTTTTTATTACTCTAATTTTCAAAATAGACATTGTAATCAATCTCTACCGCAGTTAAATAAAATCTCTCAAGAACCATTCCAATATACTTATTGATTTATTTATATGATTTTATTATTCCTAAGTATCCAATAAATCTCCCTTCACCTTCATAGGATTCAAACTTCTTGTGATTTATATTATTCAGAATGAAACAATTAATTTTTATGTTTAGAAAGTACTTCAATTTCAACTTATTTTTATACCATAGATCATATATATTATCTACTTTTATTAGATAAAACAAGGATCTGTTATAAATATAGATCAAGGTTAGTACCACTTCTTTCCAAAACTGTTCAAGTGTGTCATTCTCATTAAGCATAGTTATAGAAATGTTATTTATGATTTGGTTTATCCTCTCAAAAAAATTATTCTAATAAGGAGTCTTCAATACCAAAACATTATAACTTATCCCAATATTATTGAGATAATCCTTCACTAGACTATTTTCGAACAATATGAAATTGTCAGCTTAGAATTTTAGAATTTTTTATTGAATCATGTTTTACATCTCCCTAGGATAATATGCTAGGAAACTAAACACCTAAAAATTGTGAGTGATGAGAACAATCCTTGATAACCTTCTATAATCATCTATTAGAAGGATATTGTATCTCTTACCGTAAAAATATCTTGGTGATATTGGTTCACACACATTAATATACACCATTTCATGCAATCTTGTTGTCTTTTTATCTTAATCCATGTATGTTTTTTGAGAAATATTCACTTTCATATAAGCATTAAATGTATGTGTATAATCAAAGAATAAATTTGGGATATATAGATCTTATTCGCATTTCACAAGATCCTCCAAGGTTCACTAACTCTAATGGAAAAGTCGTCTATGACATAACCTATTTTATTCTTCCTTGTGTAGAAATTACATATCTTCTTCTCTAATAAAAAAATTAGAGATTCCACTTTGTGTGATTATCTTATATAATATTTTCACAATTCTTTCTATTGATAATAATTTTATTATCGGTGAAGCATATTAGATTCTCTAATTCACATAGTTTACCAACACTTGGAGAGTACTAACTAAGACCTTAAATAACAAAGAAATCTATATTTTACATATCTTTTACTTTAAATGTGTCTCTTATATAGCCAATAATCTTTAATCCTTCATCAATGGAAATTTTTACAACACCTTTCTTGAAATACATAATTTATGTTATTATGTCTATATTTCTCACTATTTGTGAAGGGCGTCCAATATGAATGATCCACACACCAACATGATATTATGATTTTAGGGTAATTTATGTAATAACTCAATTCTCATTTCTTTTCTTTTTGATCTATGTCTTTAGATTCACACTCGATGTTGATTGACATGCTTGATCTTCTTCATAGTATATTGTACTAACTTTTTCTTGCAACATTTGGAAATAATTTATTATTTAAAAATTTCTTGATGACTCCATAAGCTTCTATATATGACCACTTATTTACTATATCATTCTTATATATTATTGGTAAGAAATATCTATCTATATGTCCAAATGATTTTCAAAACAAACAGTGACCATCAAAATCATCCCTAAAATATGGGACTCTCCTTCACTAACTTGGTTGATTTTATGATATTTCATACCTATTGTATTTGGAACAAACATTTTTGTAATGTACTATATTTTAAAATTAATATCACAAAATATGATTTTCATTTTTATGTTTCTTTTCTTCTACACAAGTTGTTCCTTGGGTAATTGATTCATAGGAATACCCAAATCAATGTATACTTTAGATTGGGTGCTTGTGGGATGAAATCAACCATCACTTCATTATTCTTATGATCAAGCATCATGACATCCTTATTATTTGAATAAGAATTTGACTTCTATTGGTAGTATTTCACCATTTTTTTTGGACCTTTATTCTCTAATTTCACTTTTTAGGTGACATGATCAATTTCCTGATGTTGTACCATAACCCGAATGTTTTTATTGATCTTTAAATTTTTATCAAAAGACAAATACATCCTCCTTAATCTATTTGATACATTTGACCTGGTATTTAACTATCTTAGCCAGATATTTAATAACCATAGTTTTTTCTTCAACATTGAGCTTGTACTCAATAACCTTCTTTGATTTGTCTGGCCTTTTATATTTTGGATTTTCGATTTCTTCCCTTCACATAGAATTATATTATTATTTTTGAAGAATATCGAGTTTGAAATTATAAACCACCCAGTTATATTTCATCATTTCAACTATCTAAAATTATTTTTCTTCAGGGTTAGGTTCCAATTCACCCCATATATCAACTCTTCCTTCCACCCATCCTTCGTCATCAACATTCTCTTCCCTCGTATTATAACTTCCCACAATAGCCACTCTATCATTTTATTTATGGTATTTAAATTCTTACATTTCTAATTCCATAAATAATTATAAACTATCATCTTATTGGTAAAATAGGTTCTTTTTCTTAAATAAGTTGCGTTTTGTACATTTCATTCCATTCAGATTGGATAAATATTTCTTCAAATGAATTTTATTATCATGAAATTATTCAAAACACTTTAATACTATCTTCTCAAACATTACATATTGAAATTATGCAAGTGTAATATTTCCATTAATCATCCAATTTATCATTTTCATATTCAAGTAAAAGAATTACAAGACTTCATCCAACTCTACTTTTTCTCGGTCATCTACCATGGAAATTTTATTCACAACCTTAAATGTCACATATTTAGAATTACCATTTTCTATGTCCTCTTAATTTATCATCTCACATGATACAATAGTAATAATAATATTTTATCCTATTTCATAACCTTTTGGATCTTTACTCCCAACTTCATATACTTTTATATTGAAAAATGGTGGAAATCTACTCAGGATAAAATTTAAAATTTTAATTTCATTAAGGGTTTCAATGAAACCATCCACGCCCACCATAATAACATTCACCCAATCAAATAATAAATTAACAGATTCATTATTTTTTATACTCAAGTCCATATAAATGTTCTACATAACCTGAAATTTACCTTCTTCGACTTTTGAATCACCTTCCTATATATTTATCAACTTTTCCCACATGTCATGTGACAATTTAATCACAAAAACCTTAATGTATAGATTTTTGGATAAGGTTATCCCAAAGAATTTATTCATCTGATGTTTGTTTCCAATTCTCTTCAGTTTAACTCTAATAATATTAAAATTTCCATACTAGCCAAAATGATAAGCATCAAAGCTGTAAAAACATACATGCCTATAAATTGAAAGTAGTGTTAATTTTGATTCTTCTATAGTTGTAAATTGTTACCATTCAATATTGAAATCCATTTTTTGATTGAATAATTCCATTGATTTCACTAAGAGAGATTCACTGACTTTAACCATTATCTCTGATACCAATTTTTTGTTTCACAAGGATAAATACACATAAGGGGGTGAATCAAGGTATAAAAAAATTAAAACTATATCCCCTTTGATATTGTTTCATCATTTAAAAAACTCTCATATATTTTCTTCTCATATTAATATATTTATGAAGAAATAAAATCATGAAAGAATCACAAAAATTTAATTTAGTTCACCCTAATGTTGATATTCCAAGAAACATACATAAGTGACAAGATAATGTTCTAAAATCCACTATAATGCAATAAATTTACAAGGTTCAGAGTGGACTCACTATCCCCATTATCCTAAAAACATTTAGAACACGCTACTCTATAAAATTATGTGAACACAATACTACTTTAAAATATCATTCCATTATTCTAAGCCATCTCAGATTTGGTTTATGCATATTTTAGTGAGTCATGCAGATCCCTTTCCACCCACGAGATGGAATACAGTTTATCCTACAGCTTCTAATTAAAAAAGAAATACTTCTTGAACTTTTTTCTCTAAATACATCCCATTATGCACTGACTTGGTGGATGCCACACACCTTATTTGCAGTGCTCAATTTTCTATAAACCATTTTGGAAAATATCATGTTAGATCTAATCCTTTGTGAACCAGCTATATGGACCACCATAATGATCTAACTATTCACACCACCCATTTGATTGGAATCCTCTACATACCGGCCTCATGGGATTCTCCCTTCCCCATAGACTCCAAAAATGAAATTCCATCATCAAAAACTTTCTACATAGTCTTCCTTTTCTAGTCACTTATTATGTGAACCATTTTCCAAATTAGAAAAATTTTCCAAAAAAATAAATGATATTTGATTTCCATTTATAAATGATGTAATTATGAGTTTTATATATAGCCAAATAAACCTAGAAAATATGTTAATCATGAAATTATTTTTCATCCCTTTCAAGTGGTCGTTACGTTAGGGTTTCCCTATTCCTTCCACTTTATGAATGTGTATTAACCACACGATAGCATGAAATTAACAAGTGATTATCCCATTTCATGAACTTCCTTCCATTATATTACATTATATAATCTCTAAAACCTAACTAATCTATGAACATTTACCTATTGTAAGTTCTCACAACTATTTCCTAACTCTAGTATGGCTTCACACACATCCCATGTGGTCATCCTGGTTACCATGAGAAAAACATCAATTTTTCATTTTCAATGGAAAAAAATTATATTACCCCTAAAATTCATACCCATAAATTTTTAAAAAAACTAGGAAACAACACCACCTTTAAAAAAAATTCAATGGCTCTTTTTGTCAATAGTTGTTGTAAATAAACAAAATCATACCAAAATAATGAAACATCCCCTTGAGGGATTTTTACAAGTATAAAATTCTTTAAAATTACCTAAATTACTCTAAATAATATAAAATTATGTATTATGTGTTTCTTGTTTTATTTATTTACTTTTTTGGGTCACAATAAGGAAATATTTATTATAGCATAGGCCCCCACTATTGATTTTTTTGCCCAAATACTAGTTTTCCTTGATGAATTTCATATTGAAATTTCTATTTTAACTATCTAATTGGATATGTTCCATAGATATGTGATATTTAATTTTAAAATTCATGTAACAGACTGATATTTTATGATATATTTCTTTTTAAATATATTTAATATCTTCCATAGCTTGCAATACCAACAACCCTGAGTCTAAATAAACTGTAATATAGTATATCATTATAAAATGGTTGATAAATTTGGAGTAAGAATAGTATTAACTGCATTTTATAAATACCTGTACATGTTTTATATAAATATAATATATTGATAAATAATTATTCAATTTTTAGTAAAGTCTTTATATGCTTCAAAAATAAATTTTTCCTCAAAAATGTTTTTTATTATTTTTTATGAGAAAAATATCAATAATTTTTTCTGATTTTAGAAAATATATTTAAAAAAAGAAAATATTATTTAAAAAAATTATTTAAAGAATTTCCAAGATTCAATTTTAAATATATTTCTGGGATGGTTGATTTTTCAATTAATAATGAAAAATAATTGATTTTTATAGAAAACTGTCTTTTTGTTTCAAGAAGTTATAAATTTCAATTTTTTTTTAAAATGGTTTTAAAAGTAAAATTAGATCATTTATGTTATTAATAATATATTTAAGGTCATTGTAATTTATTTTATGTGTATTTTGGTATAAAACCCTTTTATACATAAAAAACATTGTTTCTTGAGAACTATTTTTTTTCATTTTTTGTGATTTTATATTAAAAGTATATTTTTTTCAATTTTTGATATTAAAATTTAGAAAACTGATTCTATATTTTGAATCATAATTTTAAAAAAATTAATGAGGAATTTTTCATTTGTTGTCATGATGAATAGTAAAGACTAAAAAATTATCACCGCTATAAAGGATAAAATGGGTTTACTAAGAGGGATAAACAAAAACATAATGTTATGTTTTAAACATAAACTTGTATAAATCTTATTTTATATCAATATATTTAACTCATACTATCCCAACTTCAAATAAGTTGCCATTTAGAATCATTTTTTTAGTATGAATTTATTGTATTTTAATCTTTTAAGAAATTTAAAGTGTGTCCTCTCCCCCAATTATAAAGGGACACCCATAATTTATCTTCATTACAAAAAAATGAGACTTATATATAGACAAAAAAATAAATTTTCTTTTAAAATTACCTATCCTTGGATCGAAGGTTCTAGTATTATTAAAATACCATTTAAAGTTTTATAAAGAAAGGATCTAAAAGAGGCATCTTGGAGAAGTGGTAATCAACTTACCTGAGCTCCTTCAAATTATTTCTTCTACAACCTCTTCAAAATCTATGGTATTTGTCATAAAATAAAAAAATTTGTCTAATAAATTTACTGAAGTTTTATTATTACTATAGAACCACCAATATCCTCCCTCTATTCTATCTAATGGGAAGTGAAATTATTGCTCATGTGTATATATGGACGGACACCTCAATGTAGTGATACAATTAATTTCCCACAACCATATTTCATGGATGGATATTATGATGGATTTAATATTTATATATTATATTAATTATATAATTATTCTTATAATATCATTTATACCTTCTTACTTTCCCATCCATTGGAAAATAATAATATCGCTCAAGCGTAAGTATGGACCACCACCTCCACGAAGCGATATGATTCATTTTTCATTTCTAATTTACATATATGGTAATAAATATAATCATCAGGAATATATAAGATATATAGAAAATAATAATTATTTTTTAAAATAGATTTATTATTTACCTTTCTTTTGTTCTATCTTTTGAATAGTTACAACATTGTTCATGCATACGTACGGTCTACCATCCCCATGAATAGTATAATTCATTTTTCTATCCCGATAATTTATGAATGATTATAAACATATATAATGAATATATATATATATATATGATATTTATGACATTAGTAAAATTATGGAGATGATGGAACCATGTTAAAATTAAAAGTACCAGAACTAATGAACCGATATTATCATGAAAATGAAAACAACTAACAGCCAAAAATAATGATTTTAATAAAGAGTTATTGATAAATGGGTATTAAAATTTCATAAGTATAATATATATATATATGAAACTATATTTATGTAAATGATTCCATTATAAAATTAATATAAATTTAAATTTATAATAGAGGAGTTTAGAGTGATTTTTAAGCCATTCAAACTTGAGGTAAGAATTTTATGTTGTAATCGCATTGTTTAATGAGATTATTTATGATTGATTTTACAATGATAAAATTTTATGACATATATCTAAAAATTCCATTTAGTTTTATTATCCGACATTAATTTCTTATGAATATATATTTTACATTCATCCTATTATATTTATGTAATTAAGAGACCAAAATACTATTTTTATTGAAAAAAAAATTTATTTCTCTCTTCGATAAAAAATCATTTTCTCATATACATGTTTTCTAAAAATTATTTTAAAAACGTTTTTAATATTATACTATTATTTATTAAAGTAATTTTTACACCGTAATGAATGTTTTAAAAAAATAAAAGGAATCTTCTTTTAATTTTCAAATGAGGATCTTTTAACTTTTTACCAGAAATGTGAATGAAATATTTTTTTAATGAACATACCATAAATAATATTATCCACCACCATGACCAATAAATGATCTTAAGATTAATTTACATGTTTCTTATGTTTTATTGAAGAAAATTTATTTCCTTAATATTTTGGAAAAATTAATATTTTGAGTAAGTGATTTGAAAGTGAAAATGGTATTTTCCTCTAGAAATGTTCTAGTAATGCTTAAAATCAATTAACATAATTTTATTTTACTTATTAATTATTGGGGATATGATCAAATAATATGATACACTTTGATTCTTTGGATTTCCTATGATAATAATTTAAGGTTGATTTTGTGAAACTTGTTTCTTTCCCAGAATTTAATTAAATTTTGAAGAAACTTTAATGAAATCCATTTCTTTTCCATGGGTTATACTATGATTCAATGATAAAATGTTTATGAAACTAATTGCCTTTAAATGGGTTATGAAATGATAAATATTTTATGATATTATGAAGTATAAATTTAGGCTTTTCATCATTTTATGGGTGGTAACATAATTATATATCTCTATAATCCACTATGTAAGGATGGATATCTCATGAGAAAATAAAAACTATAATGGGGAGTGAATCTAGTTTAGTAAGGGACACTATCAACTATGATAATATTAGGAGTGAAACTTTAAAAACAATTTGATGGAATGTGAATTTAACCCAAACAACAATGATAATCTTGGAATTGATCCTTGACTAAGGAAATAATTTTTCATGATTATGTATATGAAAAAAACTAATGTATTATACCAGTGTTATGTTATCATGGATCATGTTCTTAGATTCCATTATGATTCATGTCATATTAAATTAGAAAATTTATTCCATGACTCAATATTATGATCTATGATATGTAGGGTATGTTTTCAAATGATAATATCATGTTATCATACCCTTATGCTCAAGGTAAGATCATGTGCTCATTGATATAACCCTTGTTTACCACTACTGAACATCTAAGGACACCCTTTTTTATGTTTTCTTCCCAATAATTATGAATAAAGTTTTTATATATGATATATCTGAGAGGGTTTATAATTATGAATAACTTATTGGGAGATTATATAGATCTATTATGAGAAAGTTGTTTATGTATTTATGTTTCCAAAGACACTAAACCTATAGGATTTTGGTATGGATCGTAATATTATTTATTTAATATTCATCTAATAAAATATGATATTTATGTATGAAAATTATGGTTTTCTATAATTATGGTATTAGGAATGTTTACCTTAATAAAAACATTTTTAGAAAATACAGTAGTTTTCATGTTGTGTAGAAAAATATTCCTATTTAATAAACTTTTTTCATGATAAAGAAATATGTATTTAGTTTAGGAATTATTTTTTTCATAATATTTAATAAATAAATTCATATATATCATGAAATTTTTAATTATATTCCAATATTTTGATAAAAATAAATTCTTTTTTAACAGGTTGGATAAAAGTTGGATTTATAATACTGATCAAATATCAACTAAGTTTAAACAAAAGTTAGATTTATTTAAATTATTTGTTTGAAAATACTTCATACTGAGGAACTAAATGTTTACCATGTAATAATTGTGTCAAATTAATTAGGTTAAATTGTGAATGTGTTTTATGATATAAATAAAAAATTGGTTGTCAAATAAACTATCTTGTCTAATATCACAATAAAGATAAAACACATCCTCTGATGATTCATGATCAAAATGAAAGGAGTGGAATGGAGTGTTTGACATTTTTCATATTTTAATTTATTAATAATCACAATATATATAAAATTTTAATGTAATAATACAATATTATGAGTACACATGTAATTAATAAAAATGATGATTTTGAGAGATTGAAAAAATTGATGGATGATGCAAAAAATCCCATATATTGGGAATATGATAAAATGAAAAAAAACTAGAATTTTTAATTTTATTATATAATTGGAAAATGTGAATATGAGTTATAATAATAGAATTAATTATATTTTCACCTTTTTTAAGAACTTATTTGTTGATGATATCTATATTCCCGAAAATCATTATATATATGGAAGTTAGTTAATCGTCTTTAATATTCAACTTACAAAATTCTTGATTTCCCAAAAGATTATTGCATATTTTGGGAGGAAATTGTTGGACTAAATTATAATATATAATTTGATACATCTCAATGGAATCTAAAAATATATGGAACAACATCTTGTGTTCCCTATAATGTAATGTGTAACTTTTCATTTATTCCTTGGCTCTAAAATATTTTCATGTATAATAAAATCTCAAAAAATATATAATGGAACGGTACTATGATAATTAATTATAATGATGAGTTGGTTCATCCTATAGATATATTATAATTTTGAATAATTGATGAAAAATATCATGATTTTTCATCTGATGTGTGTAATTTTAATGTTGCTTCTATTATGTGATGGGATTAATTTTTTTGGTCATATTCTTACTTCACATAGTACATTGCCAGTTTTTATTCATATTTATAACATTCCATAATTGACATGTATGAAAAATAAATTTACCTTCTTTTTTATTATCAAATATATACCTTCTAATCTAAAAAATGATATAGAAATATATTTATAACCATTAATAAAAGAGTTTAATAAACTTTAAAATATGGGTGTGTATATACAATGCTCTTTAAAAATTTATATTCTAGAAGTATGTTGAGATTATATGGATAATAAATTATTTTCCATATTATGAAATAATTTTTGTCTAGAATATGAACAGTAAACTATCTTGTACCATTTTTATTAATGATACACAATCCATTAGTCTTAAATATCATAATAGTTATATTTCATGGGACAATAATGATTTTTTTCAATTGATCATCCACACATGGAAAGTCTTTATATGATTGAAAATGTTATTGAGACCAAGAATCCAACTCATTGTATGTCTATAACTAATGTTCTTGATGAATTTAAATATGTTTTTTTTTCATTTAGGAAAGGTCATTTGATATCTAGAAAGAAGATGAAGGTTTCTTCTAAATCCAAAAACAATTATAGGAAAAAGAGTATCATATTTGATTTTCCTTATTGATAAACCATTTTTTTACATAATTGTTTAAAAATGATATAAATTGAAATAAATATATGTGAAATATTTCTTTCAATACATGAAAATGTTTAGGAGAATAAAAAACATGATCTATGATCTCGGCATGACTTGGTGGTTTTAGGTATCAGAAAATAACTTCATTTTTAGTGTATCGATAAAAATAACATAGAAGTTTCATGATCTTATTATGTGATGATGACTTGAGAAAAAAATATACTTACTATAGACTATCAACGTTATTTATTTTTATTCAATAAATATATATTAATGGGTCAATAGAACAGAGTTGAAATTGAAATCTCTAAAAACACATGACTATAATATCCTTCATCATAAATTGTTTAGAATAGTAATATGTTATTTATTTTTAACTAATGTAAGGGTGACGGTGATTATATATTTCAATTTTTAATAGATATCTTTGTACCGAATGGTTTTCCATTCGTTCATTGAAAAAAAAGTGTATCAAATGGAACCATTAATTTAGTCCGAGATAAAGAAATTTTCCATCCAATATTTTTTACTTAAATATTGCATATAACAATCCATATTCCAATGGAAATACTTTTTAGGGGACCCATTAATTTTCATTTTATTTTTCGAACTAAAATAAATATGATCACAATGATTTATAATATCATGAATAGGAATCATCCTAAATGTTCTTTCATGAAAAGTTATTTGTCTCATGAATGTATAGTATTTTATTCAAATTTTTTTGGATGATATGAGAATGATATGTAACAAAAAACTAATAAATGAAGATGAGTTGTATGGGAAAATTGATCCCAATTCTTCATTAATTACTGAAACTATAGTAATTCATGGATCATATACATGAGATAAATTGATCCTTGAAGAGCCAGAGATGGTATAACTCATGGCCGTTTTGAACATTAATTTTTATGATGAGTACATCAAATAAGTAATTTGACTATGTATATGTTATCCCATCCTATGTAATTGTACATATATAATAATTTTTATTATCTTATTATATAGGAAACATAAATAAATTATAATTAAAATTCATTGCTAGTTACCTTTGATAAGAAGAGAGACTTTGCATAAAAAAGAGTTTATATCATGGTTGAAATAAAATATATGAACAGTAATTTTATCAAATAAATAATAAATAATCAATTAATTTTAATATTCATATATATATATGGTTTTGATTTTACTAGTTTACTATGACTCTCAAGAAAAAAGAGTATTGTATTTTGATAAAAATAATTTGTTTAGTGAATGCAAAATACTGGTGATCAATGGATACAAATTTGTTTTAACAATTTGATTAGTGAGATTCAAAATAAAACATGATGGTGTTATGTTAAATGCATTGATATAATATTATAAAAGTGCATTGGATAACTATCCTTGATATGAAAAAATTTATAATTATGGAGATATTTAGAAAATACTAATATTGGACTATTACTCATATTATTGAGTCCCTATTTTAAAGTATAGGTGGATTTATTTAATTATGTGATGGGGAAAATTTATATATGATTATAGATTTAGATTTATTAGCATGAGTCAGTTTCTAACTACTAATGTTCCATAAATTTGGAATCAACGGTAAAATAACTGTTTTATGTAAAAGATATTATAAAACCAAAATATTCTGTCATTACAAAAGTGATCCCAATACAAATTTTTTATGGAAATAGGGATACAATTTATGAAATCCTAAGACCGTTTGACTCATAAGTGACCTTTCCAAGTGGTCATGTGGACTCAAGTGCACCTCTTATAAACTAGAGGCCACTAACTAGAAGCAATGTTCTGTGATGTTACATGGGGAGATTATACCGTATTTTTTCAAAGTGGCGCAACAACATGAAAAAAATAAAAAAGCAACAAAAAATATAATAATAAGGTAAAAGAATAAATAGAAATAGAGAAATGTAAATATATAGGTATAAAAAAATTTCCAATATCATATAAAAATAATTAGGACATGATACTATAGAAAAGGGTTACAAGGAATGAATGGAAACAATAATCCAACAATACATGTGGTACAAAAATGTACAAAAATTCCAAAAAAAATTCTACTAACATCATGACATTAAGCTCAGTCCTCTCTTATAGTAAACCATCCGAGAAAAAAAATCACAGGTTCATAGTTGTTCCATTACCTTGGTCTTTGCCTACATCCATGAAGTCTAATTGGGTACCAATCCGCATACTGAATAGGGTGTGGGTAAAACAATGTAGTCCACCACCAATAGTTTTTAGCACTATTTGGTCTATGAATATATAATGGTCAGTGTAAATGTAAAATAAATAAGGTTAATAAATAAATAACTGAAAACAATCTGGATTCCACATGGGATACTCGTCTGATACTACATGCATCAGCCTAAGTTTGAATGTCTCTAAGTAATTTTCATTTGAAATTTATATACATAAGGATGGGAACCAAGGCATAAAACCAAGGTGTCTATAGATGTTAGTCATTTAAGTTTTCACAATTACTATGGAATTTTTGTTTTATGAGATAATTGGAATTCAAAAGGGTTCATGCTTAGCATCACACCCTAAGTGGGTTCTACCTAATCCCTAGGGACAATTCCCAGGAATCCTTGGTGGAAGACTTGAAATAATCCCATGTAATAATCCAATAAGGTCTCTAAAATCAATATGAATCGAAGGATAATCATCTAAGGAATTTAATTTAATTCCCAAAAATATAGGTGATCCATCAGTGATAAGACACAGAAATCATAATCTAAAACAAAGACTGAATTTATGTGTGGTCTTTTAATTGGAACATGCATTAATTAATCTTTTGTCATCCAATGAGTATGTCCACAGAAAAGCACAATGAGAATCCAATTTTCACCTAGCGAATTCCACACCTTCAAAGGTAATTCAAATACATGAACATAATCATGAATGAAGTAATAATTATTCAAGTATTCATTACCATAATGATAGCCATGATCATACATCATAATTAAATAAGGGATTGGTGACATGATCTTACCATTCACCTTTAATTTAATTTAATTATCCATTTCAATTGTAAATGGGATTCAAAAAACCTTAAAAGATTATTTAATTATAGATACATGGTTTAGGTACCTATCAAGGTATCATACCATTCCATTCAATTCAAGTAAACCATTTTAATTATGAGGGATAATTAAACACACCTCAAAATGTTGATAATAACATAACAAGGAATGATTTTCTTTTCTTTTTTATATAATAAACCCTAAGTGGGATATTTTCACTGAGTTATACAACCTTATATTGTGAAAATTAGGTTTTAAGGATAACCAATTCAAGGTGATGAAAATTTCTTAGTCTAATTTGACCATTAAAATGCATTGCATGGAATGTTCGGTGCGTAGCATGATGGTTCATGGTATATACATACAGTATTTTCTGAAAAATTACTAAAATAATAACCTTATACTTTTAAATTACTCCTCGTCTAATATCAACTTCAGACTCAAGCTAAAAAATTTGAAATTTCCAAACCAGACGAAATCACAACATTTTGGGAAAATTCATCCATGTGTAGATATTTTCAAAGATTGAGAGAGAAACTGAGAAAGTGGTTAATAGGAATGATAGACTCATTGTGGGTTATCCAATGTAATTTATGATGTTTGAATCCAAGCTCAAATAAGTGATATCTCACCAACACTAGGAGGAGAGCCAAGGGGGAGCTCTACTGGGGAAATTATACATGGAAAGAATGAGAAGAAATAGGAATAATGGTTAATAAGAAATAGGTTGAAAAACATAATTTCACCCATTTCTTATTTACCCATGTTTTGGTTTCATTTTTGAAAAACTATATTACAACTATGTACACACACTACCCATTAAAACACCCCCTCACCTAGCTAGACACACGGTTTAACAAGTTGTGTGAAACCCATGCATGATCACTTATCAAGGACTCCACCCCCTCACATGGTGAGGTTCATGGTTAGGAGAAATTATGTGCTAACTATTTAACACACACCTATAATTGTTTTCTGGGTTTTCATGTTTTTTCAGCCACCCTTGCATGATGAAACTAACTATTCACCTCTTCTTTGGGTCATACGGTTGAGATACATGATTAGCACTAACCATGGGCCAATAGTGTACCTCACTCAAATTCTCCAAAAACCAATTCATTTGGGCTCCAAACAATCCTAAAACACTAATTGACCCTTTAATATCCCATTAGTCACTATTAATATAACATCCCAGACTCAGGTGTAACTAAATCAGTTCCCTGAGTTAGGTCATCACATGGCCTCAAACGCACCTCCTAGTATTCCAAACATTACTGACTAACAGCAAGGTTCTAATAAGTCATATTGGGATACTATACCCTCTTTACTAGAGTAATCCACAATAGATCACAATATAAATAGTGGAAAACATAGGAAATAACCCAAATATGAAAATCCAAACATCTCCCAAACTGGGAACAATCCAAAAGTAACAGTAAATATGTCATGTCACACTACAATGACAAGTGAAAAAACAAAAAAAATAAAGAAAAATATAAGAATCCCCAAATAATTCCACACTCTAAGTATTGAACCTTATCCATGCATGTCCAATGTCCGAATCAACTTCCTAGCATAGGTCTATTTCCCTTGTCATGTCCTGCAAGCAAGAAATCTACTCAGGTACCCAACGGCAGCCCGATCATGGTGTGAGTACAAATCGGTAGGCCACCACAAATGGTGTCTACAAATATCCAGTCTAACAAATAGATCATTGAAGTATAACTAAATAACAATCAAGGAAAAAAAATTCAGAGGCCACTAGTTAATAATCCCTGCCTAGCTAAACTAACCAAGGTTCCAATTCAATATTTATCTATCATTACTAGTTAATCATCATTCATAGAAGGTTCATGGAATTCATCATTTTCATAAGGAAAGAAGTATGTACCTAACTCACTAGGGATAACATATCATAATGTCATAATATCTTCACCTCAAAGACTCAATCCAGGTGGAATGAAACCATTAGGTAAATAGAGCTATGTCTCCTTCCCTAACTCGTGCATTGTGGGTGGAGTTAGAGCATTTGTTCAACTCAACCCGTGAGAGGAGCCTCAGTCCATTATCCCATTCCCAAGCTATGAGCACATGCTTATCCATAAATTCGACACACACAAACCATGTGGAAACCAAACACAACCATAAAATACAATAATCATAATACAAAATAGTCAACATGGTAAATCATAATGTTCCATAACCCAATAACACGTTTTCTGTTCACGTTACTTATCCCATTTAACCCAATTCTCATTATCAATCCAAGATCACAAGGCATATTAAAGAGTTATCTTATATCATCCCATGAAACATATCCATAAGCCTCAATCCACAACCATAATTAACCAATACCTCATTTAGACTTCCAATAATAATATCACTAACTCAACAGGGGTCCTACATGATCACCCAACAACTTATAACTTACTTAGCTAATTCAAGGTCAGGAGAGTATTAGTGCACCCCTTGAGTGGCCTTAAATGGTTCAAATAATCCTATATGTGTCCCATGGGGGACTATAAGGGTTATCATTCACCATTTATCCATTCATTATACCAAATCTCATCAAAGGATCAAAAGCACAACAAGGAATAACCAAAGCATGCACACATCTCAAATAAAACTATGGGACATAACTTGTAAACCACCTGCCTTGATTATGTTGACAAACACTCCCTCAATCTAATCTTTAGATCTAGATTCAACCAACCCTTGAAGAATCAACCAAGATCTCACCAGAAAAAGAGGGTTATAGAGCTTTAAAAGGGTATAGAAGAAAGATGAAAACCCTAATGGAGAGGAGGAAGCAAAGAGGATATTATACATACCCATTGCATCGATCCACAACCGATGGTACTCCAAACATCCTAGTAATGAAGTAAAAACACCCTTGAGATATATTTGGACCATTGGTTTGTCATTATGGTTTAGGGGAGAGTAAAAGAGGAAAATATTGAGTGAGCCTTAAAATCCCAGAGTGGCAATTTTTTAAATTTCTCAACATTATTGGGTTGCACAATTCACCAGCATGGTTTCCCAAACCATACGCAAATTTTGTGAAAGCTAATGTCCCAAAATCATCCCTTCACATGGTTTCTTGGGAATTCTATACGGTTAGCTTAATAGTGCAAAAACCATGTGCAAGCCTCTATCCAAGGATGTATGGTTATCTAGGATGCTTCGCATGGTTTTCACTAATCGTACAAAAACCATAAAACTCTTTTCTCCTCATTTTTCATACTCCGAACCCCTGGAACACCCCCAATAATTTACATGAAACTGGAAATAAACTTATTTAACCAAATGAATGGACTTAAGATGAAACATAAACAAAAACATACCTTAATAAAAATCCTAGACCTTACTACCTCCCCACTATTGGATGGCTCATCCTTGACCCACTCTTCCCTTGCATTATTGAGCTTCCAAAGAAAAGATGTCAAGCCACTGAATCCACATATCTGATTCTCACCCCCATGTTTCTTCTTGAACATTTCCATGCTACCATAAAACTCGAACCAAAGGAAAAAACTTTCCCCACAAGTCCTTCTCACTATGATCCACAATATGAACCAGATTCTACTCAAATGATGCCTATGGATCATGCTCAAAGTCATCAACGTTTATCACATGATATGAATCAGGTTGATACTGTCAGAGTAGTGAAACATAAAAACATCATGCATTCCACTATACTGTTTTAGAAGATTAAATTAGTAAGCCACCAGTCTAATCCTCTCCATAATCTCAAATGGACCCACATACCTAGGTACCATCTTGCCCTGCTTCTGAATTTGATGATGACCCAACCTTGGTGACACCCGAAAAAACACACTATCAGTGACCAATAACTCGAGATATCTATGACACCAATATACATACAAATTCTATCTACTTTGAGCTATTGTAATTTTCTTTTGAATTAACTAAACCTTCTCATATTTCTCTTTCATGAGACTCGTTTCCAACAGCTCAAACTCTCCATCTTCTAACCAGAATAATGGTGATCTAAATGTCCTCAAATAGAGTGCCTCAAAAGGATTCATCTGAATTGTATCCTAGAAAATGTTTTTGAAAGAAGACTCAACAAGCATCAAGTTATTTTCCCAAGAACATTTAAAATCTAAAACACAGGCTCTCAACATTTCCTCTAATAACAGAATCATATGCTCTGGAATCCCACTTGTCTATGATTGATTAGTCTTACTCAACAACACCTAGGTACCAAGAACATTATGTAACCACTACTAGAAGTGGGATGTGAAACACGAATCATGATACGAAACTATGTTTTTTAGCACACCATGCAGTCACCCTATCTCTCGAACAAACAAACTCACACAAATGATTAAATGAATAAGTTTCCTAGATCGGTAAGAAATGAGAAACTTTAGTTAATCGGTCCACAATGACCTAGATTGCATCATTCTTTCAAGGAATTCTCAGTAATACCACTACAAAATCCATCATTACATCATTCCACTTCCATTCTGGAATGGGAAATGATTTAAAAACCCACTTGGATGATAATTCTCGTCCTTCACCTGCTGATAGATAAGGCATCGTGCCACAAAACCCACAACTTTATTCTTCATTCCTAGACACCAATACTACTGATGAATATCATGATACTTCTTATTAAATTCAGGATGTACTTCCCACTTCAATGTATGGAACTTGTGAATAAACTCTTCTTGTGCACTCAGTGGTACCAAAACGGAACCCAGAACATATACGACTCTATCAGCAACAATAACCCAACTAGAAGTTGACTCCCCCACCTTTAAGACATTCCATCATAGACAAACACTCTTGATCCTCTAGATGACTCTCATTGACCCAACACAAAAGCATAGACTCAATCTCTAAATATCTAAAGGTCATTTGTCTATTCCCATCCTACACCACCAGATTTATCTCAGCAAATAAAGCTATCATCCACCACTCAAAGATGGATTTTGTAACCACTTGATTTTGAGTCTTCTGGATAAGAGCATCTACAACACTATTACTTTTCTCCAATGTGTAAAATAACTCAAAATTGAAGTATTGTAGGTACACAACCCCCTTTCACTGTTGAAGATTCAAATCCTACTAGGAGAAAATGTACTTGAGACTTTTATGATCAGTAAACACCATGAACTGATCTCTTAATAAGTAGTGCCTCCAACACTTCAATGAAAAATCCACAACAAGTAGATCGAGATCATGGGTTGGGTAATTTCTTTCATGAGGCCTCAACTATCTTGACCCATAATCTATAACTGGTTCATCCTTTATCGACACTTCCCTAAGTCCCACACCAGATGCATTACAAAACAAGGTGTGCTTATTACAATGTTCAGGTAGGATCAAAATCTGTGTGGTAGTAAACCATTTCTTTAATTATTGAAAAGTAGTCTCACATTCCTCCGAACACTCAAACGTAACACCCTTCTTGGTTAATATTGATGCCAGTTCTACCAAACAAGAGAAATACATGAAACTCTCATAATAATCTTCCAAGCCCTGGAAAACACAGAACATCAAAAACATTCTTGGGTTGCTCCCAAGACACCACAACATGAACTATCTCTAGATCTACCAAAAAAATATCTCAAAAATTATATGTCCCAAGAAATGATCTTTATAAATCCATAACTGAAATTTTGATATCAGGGTGTAAAGCCTATGATCTCTTAGTATACTCAAGACAATGTCAAGATGTTTGGCATGATCGTCCAGAGTTCATGAGTTCACCAAGATGTTTTCAAAAAAGACAACCATGAACTGATCTATATAAGGGTGAAATATCAAATTCATTAGTTCCATAAACATAGTCAGTGCATTGGTCAATCTTAATGGCATTACCAAAAATTCATACATCCTTTACCTGCTCTGAAAATCATTCTAGGATACGTCAGAAGGTCTCAAACTCAACTGATGGTATCCTGATCTCAAATCAATTATGGAAAACATTGAGGCACCCCACAGTTGGTCAAATAGGTTATCAATTATAGGAAGTGGGTATGGGTTCTTAACCATCATATAATTCCACTTCCTGTAATCGGCACATAACATCAACAACCCATCATCCTTGTTAGTAAACAATATGGGTGATCCTCATGGAAACGTACTAAGTCGAATGAACCCCTTTATCTCCAATTCTTCCAATATAGCCTTAATCTACTAGATTTATCCTAAATTTATTTGATATGGATGTTGGTTCTTCCCCTACCAACAACTCAATTTTCAACTCCACATCCCTTTCAAGTAGTAGTCCCAAGAAATCATCAAGAAACACATCCTGAAACCGATCCACCACATGAGAAATGACATGTTGCTCCACCTTTCCATCATCAAGAATAAAGCATGCCAGTTGGGTTGTGATTTTACCCAACTACTGACCAATTGTACTTGTATGTCCTTCTTGTACATCCCAGTCACCATGAAAGACATAAGTGTCTCCATCGGGATATGTGAATGTTACCCTACGATGGTAACAATAGATATGGGAATGATACAACACTATACAGTCCATACACAAGATCTTTTCAAAACTTGAATTCTCTAGGACAAAAAAGTTCCACAGAAAATGATAACCACTAATCTTTAAAGAACAACCTCTACATCGTCGGATTTCATCAAATCGTACCCCTAATGGAGTATCAATTTACATAACCCCACAAACCTATTCCATAGATATCCCCAACACAACCAGCCAATATGAAGAGATAAAAGAGTGTGTGGAACCAGTGTCAAATAAAGAATTAATTTGTTTGGAATCTACAAGAATCGTA
Organism: Viscum album; assembly: GCA_963277665.1. Taxonomy (NCBI): domain Eukaryota; kingdom Viridiplantae; phylum Streptophyta; class Magnoliopsida; order Santalales; family Viscaceae; genus Viscum; species Viscum album. Next base: position 181,248,953 of record OY728133.1, on the reverse strand, counting down.
CCTCGAATGGTAGATGTTCCAGCCTCACCACATCTAGGTGTAGACTGAACCACGTAAAGATGTCATGTCCCTATACTATAGGATTCATCCTAATTTCCCTACACTGCACTGCTCTGTTTTTGTGGATGGAATTGTCTCGAAGTTCCACATCCACCACCCCTACTGATACAGCCAGTGGAGATCCAACTACCTGCCTGATATGATGTGATCGTTCCCCTTCTAACACTTAGTATCTTTTTATGAATCCGAACCATCTTAACTGTTGAGGTTTTTTTATAGAACCTCTATATATTTCCCAACCTTCCACGGGACTGGCACTCGACTAGTGGTTGAGGAAACTGACCCCGCATGTTCCCCAACCTTCCAAACTGATAATAGATTAACTGATCACCACCCTGAATAATCGTCCCTCTCTTCTGACTATTATTTTCACTCTCACCCTGTTGGAAACTTCCAAAATAACACTTTCTTCCCTTAGAGGTTGTACCACTTGTCCACTCATTTTGGAACCACAAGTCCACCTCCGGAATATCCCTTCAGGTTCCTTATGAGATAAGTTCTTGGTCCACTACCTCTACAAACATATTTAGATGGAATAGGTTCACCTGGGACCTAATCTTATGCCTAATCCCATCCTGTAAGTGTTTTACCATAGTCACCTCATCTATAGCCATCAAAGGGATGAATCAGTGAGATTATATGAAATGACTAGAATAATCCATTAATGATGCATCCCTTTGAGTCAAACTCATAAACTCTCTAGCCTTCTCATGACTTAAGGTTTCTACATAATAATATTCCATAAAATTTTCTTAGAAATCCTTCCATTCCATTCCTTCAGATTTTTCTATCTGAACTATAATGTCCCACCAACGCTTTGCCTGACGTCTTAACATGTAGGTTACTAACTTGACTCCCTTCTCAATAAGAGTCTCTAGATGATCAATAATGGTCTGAATAGATTCTATCCAAAACTCCACTACCTCTGGCTCACCCTCTCTGATAAAGGTCAGAGGGTGCAGCAGCTCACACTCCATGGTCAGCTTAAACATACTCAGCAAAACCTACCCTAGGTCTCATTCCATCATCTACATAAAATGAGAAAGATTATCACAGAACTTCTATTTCCTATTATCAAGAACCACCAGATTCTCTTACTCCACTACTGGGGGCCCGTTCTCATCAATGCCTTCCAGTCTCCCAACCATCACACATCTTTGTGGATTCATTTATCTACAATTCCAAACACAAACATTATAACATAAACAATAAAGATTTCACAAATATAAAGGAAGGATATTCATTAGCCACCAACAAACCATTTCACATACACCAGCCAATCAGGTCTAATCATAACTAGAATGATACCCTCATCCATCCCTAGCAAGGTCTTAGCTAACACGAGGTAACTAACTCACACAACTAAAATTTTTTACTTCAACACTATCTCAAAACTATTCTCACATCACAACTTATTCCAATAACACTTCATTTCACATACCATTATATTACAAGTTTAATTAAATAATTATGGTTAAACATTTATCTCCCCTTTGACCCATTTTTATTGTTTATTTAGACACCATTTTCAACACTTTTAAGAAAGTCAAATGCATTCTATCCTCTTTGTCCAACACACCCATCCCATGTGTGTGTGCCTACTATGACACATGTAATTTATATAAATAGGTTCCTATAATGATACATGAATACACAACCTCATTCTATTCTAGCCATGATAAAAATATCATAAAAATATCACATAACACCACATGTGCATCACCCAATAGTGAAATATCATCAAATGTAACAACATGACAAAAAGAACCGCAATTCACTCCCTAGGTGACTTGGGTTTTCTCCCATACTTGGGTTAGATACTACCAAGTACAAGGTCATTACCAAAGCCTGAAACAATCCTAATCTTCTATCTACCATTATCAAATAGTAATAAAGAGAAAATAACTCCTCTCATACCACTTAGTAATGTCCCCGACCCGGGTGCCACTAAATTGGTTCCCTGAGAAGGGTCGTCACATGACCTCAAGCACGCCTCTACATACGCCAGAGGTTTCCAACTTGCAGTGATGGTCTAATAAGTAATGTATGGAGACTATACCGTATTTACTAGATTCATCCATAGTAAATCGCAACATAAATAGAGGAAACAATAGGAAACAACCAAAATTCACAAATCCAAACATCTCCTTAGCTAGGAACAATCCACAAGCAATATTAAATATATCATGGCATACTACAATGACAAGTGAAAAAAAACTAAAATAAATACAAAAGGAGGTATCCCAAAAATGATCCTAACTCTAAGTTTGGAACCTCATCCATGCATGTCCCATGTCTGACTCAACTTTCTAGCATAGGGCGCTTTCCCTTGTCCGGTCCTACAAGCATGAAATCTACTCGGGTACCTAATGGAATCCTGAGCAGGGTGTGAGTATAACTCGATAGGCCACCACCAATGGTGTCTAAAAATATCTAGTCTAACAGATATTACATGAAATTATAAATATATAATAAGCATGTAAAAAAATTTTAAGGGCCACTAGTTAACAATCTCAACCGATCTAAACTAACCAAGGCACCAATTCAATATGTCTTTATCATTACTAGTTCATCATCAATCACATGAGGTTCATTGAATACATAGTTTTCATATGAAATGAAGTAAGTCTCTAACTCATAAGGGATAACATATCCTAACATCACAATATCCTCACCTCGAAGCCTCATTTTGGGTGGAGTTAAATAGTTAGGGGAATAGATCTCTATCCCCTTCCCTAACCCATGCATTCTGGGTGGATTTAGAGCATCAGTCCAACTCGACCCATGGGAGAAGCATCGGTCCATTATCCCACACCTCATGCAATGTGCACATTCTTATCCATCAATTAACCACAAAAAACCATATAGAAACCAAAAAAAACCAATACAACAAATAAAATTCATAACAGTCAACATGGTAAATCATATTGATCCATAACCCATTAACACATTTTTTATTTACATCACTTATCCCATTTAACCCAATTCCCATTCCCTAGCCTAGCTCATATTGCATATTCATGAATTCTGTTATATCAACCCATTAAACATATTTATAATCCTCAAGACCCACCCATAATTAACCAATAACTCATCTATAATTCCATTAAGAAGGTCACTTACTCAACAAGGGTTCTACATGATCACACAACAAACTATAACTTACTTAGCTAATTCTAGGTTCAGAAAGTACGAGAGCACCCCATTGGTGGCCTTAAATGAGACAAATCACCATCTATGTGTCCCATTGGGGACCATGAGGTTATCATCCACTATTTATCCATTAATTATACCAAATCTCATCAATGGATCTGAAAAAATACAAGGAATAACGAAAGCATGAACAAATATCAAACAAAACAATGTGATATAACTTCTAGACAACCTACCTTGATTCTTTTGATGAACACTCCCTCAATCGAAGCCTTAGATATAGATTTAACCAACCCTTGAAGCCTCAACCTATATCTCACCAAACAAAAGAGGGTTTTAGAGATTTGGAATGATATAGGAGAAATATGAAAACCCATATCGAGAGGAAGAAGCAAGGAGGAGATAAGACTAACACGTAGCTTTGATCCGGAAACCGACAGTACTCCAAACAACCTACGAATGAAGGAGAAACATCCTTGGGAGATTCTAGGAGCTTTGATTCATCACTAGGGTTTAGGGGATAATAAATTAGGAAAATAAAGAGTGATACCTAAAATCCCATATTGGAACTTTTGTAAATTTCTAAACATTACGGGGTTGCATGGTTTACCCGTATAGTTTTCCAAATCGTGCGTAAACCGTGCAAGAGCTACTATCCCAAAATCACCCCTTTTCATGGTTTCCTGGGAAATTTGCATATTTATCTTAATAATGAAAAAACTATGTGAAAACCTCTATCCAAGGCTATATGGTTACCTGGGATTCTTTGCACGGTTTTCACTAATCATGTGCAAACTGTGCAACATGCCCAAAAAACTCCTTTTTCCTCCTTTTTTGTGCTCTGAACCCCCATAAAATCCTACAACCTTCACAAGAACATGGGAAAACAATTATTTAACCAAAATAGGGGACTTGAGATGAACCATAAAAAAACATAACCAAATAAAAATCATGGATATTAAAATTAAAAAGATTAAACAAGAGATTTAAATTAAAAATTTAGGGATCTTTACCTCCATGAAATGCCAGGATCTTACGACCTATCCTCTTTAAAATAACTTATCCCTTAGTTTCATTGATTTGGTTGATATAAATATAAGAATAACTCTATCCAGTGAGTATACAAATCATCCTCTCTCTCTCTCAGGTCTTATCCTGTATATGATCATTCTCCCATTAAACCTGAACTAGAGGAACTTACCTTCCATGAAGAGACTTTGTGTTTTGGTCAACTATAAAAACCAGGTACTCCACAAAATATTCATCAACATTCAACTCAAACTCATAAACCTGAAGGACATTAGATGAGTCTGAATAATAAGAGTGAAAATATTGAACAAGAAATACATCATTCAAATTCATGTATCTTTGAGGGAGTGTTATCTAATATTACACTCGTCCGACCCTCTCCAAAACCTAAAAAAACTGATGAATCTAACACATATTTTTCACTTATTCCTAATTCATTGATGCACCAGCATAAAAAACCTAAAATAATACCAAATACCTAACCCCAAACTCTAGTGGTATGATATATAACCATATGATTCTTGATAGGATACACTAACTATAATGTAGCTTGAATTATTAAATGTGCAAGTAGCACTACATTCCCTACCTCTAACCAGTACAAAGGTGCACTGTACGACCTGAAATATAGGGCCTCATAAGGATCCATGTCAATAGACGTTTAAAGTATATTATTGTAAGTGAAATAATTAATAGGTGATTATTTATCCCAATAACCTTCAAAATTAATGATTCGTGATCTTAGAATGCCCTCTAATGCCTAAATCATACACTCAGATTAACCGTTGGTCTGAGGGTGATAAGTTGTGATTTGATGTACCTATAAACCAACAGCCTTCTATAACCCTCATAAGAACTATGACATGAACCAAGAATCCTTATTTAATACCATGGTATGTGGGATACCATGAAGATATATAATCACTTGGACATAAAGCCTACCAAGATCTTCCAATAAGAAGGTCTCCAGAATGTGTAAGAATTTGGAGACATTCAATAGCCTATCCATGACTAACCATATTGTGTCAATGCCTTAGGATTACCTTGGTATACCTATCATGATATCTATACTGGTATCATCACATTTCCACTACAAGATTGGTAATAGTTATAACAATATAGTAGGGCTCCAGTTCTCCACCTTCACCTACTGATAGGTGAAACACTAAGTAATAAAACGTGTTATCTCCCTTTTAATGCCTACCCACCAATAGTAATGGTGTAATTCATGGCACATAATAGTTATTCTGGGATGTACTTCCTAATTAAAATCATGATATTCTTACATTAGTTCCTATCAAATGTATATAGGTTCCTAAACACACAAATGAATGTGAAACATATATCCATTATCAAAAATATAACTAGGTGGTGGGTCCTCTCCTGATAAACTCACACATAGAATTATCCCCCAATGATCTAAAAGATATATCATCATCAAATTTAATAGAATTGAAGATTCCATTGATTATATTGTGAGTACAGATTATTCAAGATAGTCCTTAACATCTAAATGCATCTTAGAAAACGAATCCATCAACTACCATTCATTATTATCCACCTAAACTGCTTGTGTATGAGTCTCCCATATTAGAGTACGAGCCAATGAATTTCCATTCCCAATGATATAGGAAAGCTCAAAATTGATAGACTAGAGGCATTCAAGCCATCTCTATTTTCTGATATTTTAATCCCACAAGGTCAATGTGTATTTGAGTCTCTTCTGGTCTGTACACACCATAAACCACTCTCCCAAAAAGTAGTGTCTCCAACAATGCATTTAAGAAACAAATTCTGCTAAATTGAGATCATGTGTCAGGTAATTGTACTCATGGGGACCCAGAAGATGAGACCCATACTTCATGAATCGCTCTTCCTACATTAAAAATACTATTGGACATATGTTTGATGAATCATAATAAACCTTATAGATTTTTACCAGATTTGGAAGAATCAGGATCGATGTTGAATTCAATATTTCTTTCAAATCTTGAAAGGATTCCTCATAAGCTTCATACCATAAAACTTTCACAAGATTCATGTTCAATCCCATAAGAGGTGCTTCAAGGCATGAAAATTCCTAAATAAAACACCTATAATAGTTAGATATCTCCAAAAAATCTATTTATATCAAATATGTTCATGGGATGATCTAAAGAAACAGAAACTATCACCTTTTTTAGATAAACAGATACCCCCGACTCTATGATACTATAACCTAGTAAGTGAACCTTATCATACCAAAAGTAAAATCTTATAGGATTTAAATATAACTTATTCTCTCCTAGTTTATACAATATTATTTTAAGGTGTTTGTCATGGTCATTTTGAGTGTGTGAGTACACTATGATTCCATTCATGAAAACAACCACAAAAGAATATAGGTATGAGTGGATAACTCGACTCATCAAGGACATAATGATTGTTGGCGCATTTATAAAACTAAACTATATAACCAAATAATCAAACCTGACATATCTATTATGGAATGTTTTATGTGGTATATCATAAGGCTTGAATCACACCTAGTGATATCCCAGCCACAAATAAATCTTTGAGAATATGTTTTCTCCCTAGAAATGGTTGAATATATCATCTATGTGAGGTAGTGGGTATTTATTCCGAACTATAAACTAATTTAACTAATGTAATCCACACAATTCCTGAGGGTCTCATCCAACTTCTGGGAAAAAAGAACAGTTAATCCCCAAGGTGAAGTATTGGGTTATGTAAATCCTTTATCTTCCATGTCCTCAAAATTTATTTTGAGTTTTTGAATCACTATAGGAGACAACCTATAATGAGGAATGGGTATTGGTGTTGCTCCTATAGTAATATAATTGGGAAATCTACCTCTCTATTCAAATGTAGATCAAAAAATTTTTATGGGAATAAATCCCTATAATGATTCAACATTGTACGGAAATATAACTTACATGCTCCCTAATAATCTGGGAAAAGGCTATAAATTTGGGCTTAATACTCTACCCAAACCATGATTCACAGGTCTTTCTCGACTATCCTAGAAATTTTATTCTCACTTTTAAATATAGTTACCTCCTTTTTTGATGAAAATGAAGCAATCTGATGATAATAGAAAATATAGTTGTCATATAGAACCAATCAATATTTCTTGAGTATGATGTAGAATCCCATAATCTTGGTGATGAAAAGGTCCCATAAGAAATTATTACTACAAATATCTATAGGTATGTCTTTGCACTAGCATATAATTTATGGTCATACTCCCAATGGGGTATAAACAGTCATTACTCCACAGAAAAACTAAATTTCAAGAAAAATTATTCTCATAATATACATATATATATAATATTTTGAAGTGAATGTATCAAATAAATAAGACACTAAAGTTGAGGATACTAAAATCATACCTCAAACTATAGTTGGACTAGAACCCTACACTTAAGGTGTTATTTGTACTGCATGTATGTAGACTGATATACAGCCATGATCCACAACCCAACTACCCTATGAAGGTCTTATCTACTATCATTTCATATCCTATGTCTTGATCCCTCATTCATAACCCCATCCTTGACCAAATGTTCTTGAATTAGCCCAGCTTCTAGCGTAATGCAGAGTTGTAGATCTCATTCCAAAACCTATAGTCAACATAGATCCTCTCTCACTAACCACTAGTGGAAATTTATTATAAAACTATTAAAGATAAACCATATTTCCATAATCTTGACACTCAATATTGTCTTTGATGCATTGGGGATTCATGTTCCCTAGACTACCAAACTGATGGAATACCACATAAGTACCTGGGTGCACATGTTTGCTACTATTTACCCCATTGGAAAGGTCAAAGTGATTCTTTATACTAAAAGATTAATTTCTTCCTTATCATGGAATTATAACACCATTCCCCCACACCTTTAGCCTCTATCTAGATGTTCTTGGAGTTGAGGTACTGGTTTACTATCATAGTGATGGTATTCAAGAATAAATATTTCACTTGATATCGTATGTAATACATGATTCCATCCTCAAATCACATAGCCTAGGACAGATCTTCAACCACAATAGTAGGGAAAAATCATAGGATATTTATGAAATGAGAATACTAGTCCATAACAGACATGGTTACCTACTGCATGTTTATAAAATCTCTTTCTTGATCATCCCATAACCTCTTTGTAAAGATATAATCATAGAATATATTCAGAAAATCCCTCAATGCCATAACCTGATAATGATATTCTAGGGCCAAAGCATCCTAACACCTCCTAATATATTCATAGAGAGTGTATGTTGTGAGATTTACTCTCTTTTATAGATGTCTCTCTAAATTTTTAAACATATATAATATAGCCTCTAGCCATAACTCATCACCTTGGGGATCACATTCCCCCAAAAATGTAGGAATATGTTGCTATTGGAACTCTATTGTCAATTGTACCATAAAAGAGGAAGATCATGGATCTATATATATAGGCAGCACTTTCCATAAGAAGCCCCCTCAAATATGAGTTTTGGTGCCCATATCAGGTACAACAAGTGGTTATAAAAGTGAAACTACATGAGTTAATAATGGTGGTGCATGTCCCACCACCTTGAGAGCACAGTCATCACCACTATCTTAGCAATCAACTTGAGTTCTTCATGGTAAAATATTTCTATAATTCCAAAAAATCCATAAAATGGAATTTGATAACATATAATATTCCCAATAAAATAACTCTACATGTACGAAGCCTTCCTACACAAGAGTCATCACCATATTTTATGCTCCTAAATCTAGGTCTAAGTGACATTTAAGATCATGAAGATTCAAAAGATACACTCCCAAATACACACTACTATGGTTGTGTTAGGGTTAACTTCTCTATTTCACGATATATTTTTTGATATATGGAGTATCAACTATACATTATAGAGAAAAACACTCTTCAATTTGCAATCAGAATACCTCTTTACTAGAAACCACTTCATTTAACTTTTAGAGATCATAAGTTCATAATATATATATATATACATATCATGATCTTGTTACGTGTGTTACAATTCCCTAGTTATAAATACCTATGATTTATAAGTTATAATTTTCACTTCATGTAACTATAGCCTAACTCTTAATTTTAGTCTTAGAATGTAATAAGTCCATATATGATGGTTAGATTATATGGACCACCATTCCCTTTCTTAGTTACAAAGCTCAGACATATGATAATTGGTTAGTTAAGGTGTCACCATTAAGTTATACTAGAAAACACAGTTTAGTTTTATGTTTACAATTTAAGTAAAATTTTATTATTACTTTACATTAAGAAACATCTTCATAATTACTAGAATAAAAACCAAGGGACTTAAAATATACTAGAGGAAATGAACATAATAAAATAAACATAACATGGAATATGCATGAAATCATATATCTTCAGGAGACTATAATGATAAATAATCTAATACTTTCTTTCCATACTAGTCCAAGGGTGAGAAATCCAAAAAAAATAACAATAAAAGACATTTGTATCACCCATTGGTAAAAATTGTTCATTTGTAATCGGAATAATTAAAAATTGTGAGTCCTATCCTAGGAAACATAGAGTTTCCCCCATACATGGGTTATGTAATCCTAGGAACGAGCTCTTTACCGAATTCTAATACTCCCAAATTTCCAATCCACTAATACTAAAATAGTTAGAAAAAGAAAAGAAACCTATAAAACCAATTTGTGATGTACTAATCCTGATCCACTCACAAGTGACCCGACCCAATGGCCACATGTCCTCAAGTATGCCTCCCCATACACCATAGGTTTTTGAATAGCAGTAAGGGTCTGTGATGGAACAGTAGGGAGACTATACCACATTTTTGCAAAGTGGTGTAGTGGTGTGAAATAAATGAAACAGTATTGGAATAGTTAATAATACCGATTTGGAATAAAAGGACATAAAAATGTGAATAAAAATATGTACAAAATATCTATTATCATATAAAAAATAACAATGACATGATGCAATACAAAAATGGGCACAAGTGAAATTAGGTTCACAAGCATCCAAGAATACATGTGATAATTTTTTTTTAAAAAATTACCTACACTAATCCACTTGAATCATGAGTATTAGAACATTATTATGCTACCATACTCCATCAAAGGACAGAAAATGAATTTTTAATAGCTAGAAACTTCCCTTTGTCCCTACCTACATCTATGAAGTTTTTCTGGGAACTAATCAATAACCTGAACAGGGAGTGTGTAAAACTCAGTAGGCCACCACCAGTAGTGAATATCACAGTTGAGTATGTCGATAAATGATGAGTATTTTTTATATATAATAAGTATAGAAAATAAATAAATAACCCACATCAGTATGAATTCCATATTGGATAATAAACTAATACTACCTACATCAAGCTAAGATGGAATGTTTTTTTATCACTTTATATTTAGAATTTATATCTATAGGGCTAGGTCCCAAGGTATACAATAAACGCATCTATATATATATGTAAATCATTTAAGGTTTAGTAATATCTATGTAATTTACATTTTATGACCTATGTGGAATCTATAGAAATGTTTTTATAGAATCACACCCTAAAGGGGGTTCTACACGAGCCTTTGTAACAAGTTCTATGTTGCCTTGGTGTGATATTTGAATGGAACCCAAGCAATAATGCAATAAGACCCATAAAATAAAGTTGAATCCATGCAGAATCATCTAAGGAATTGAGTTTAATTCTCAAAAATATTGGTCAACCCCTGGTGTTAAGCCAAGTAATTCTCAATAGAATACAAACACCAAATCCAAGTGTGTTCTTTCATGTGGAATATGAATTAATTAATCAATTGGAGTCCCATGATTCCATAAATAGAAAACCAAAATGGGAATACATTTTCCACCTAGGTAATTCCAAACCTTGAAATATAATCTAGGTCTATGAACATAATCAAGAATGATGTAATAATTATTAAAGTGTCCATAATTATAATGATATCCATGATCATACTTTATAATTAAACAATGTCTAGGTGACATGGTTTTACCATTCACATTTCATTTAATTCAATTATATATTTCTATTATAATGGAAATTCAACACACATTAGAAGGTGGTTTAATTTTATATCTATGGTATAGGGATCTTTCAAGTTATTATATCATTCCATTTTATTCTTGTAAACCATTTCATTGATGAGGTTCAATTCAACACACCTCAACAGTGATTCAATCACATAACAAGGAATGATGTTATTAGGTATTTTATATAACACTCCCTAGGGGTGATTATTATTGATATATAAAACCTTAAATGGTAAAAATTATTTAGTTTGGATAACCAATTCAAGGTGATAATAGTTTCTTAGTATAAGTTTACATTAAAAATGTGTCACATGGAAGGGATGGTACATGGAACAATGATGCATGATATAGATGTCCAAATTTTTAGGTAAAGGGACTACACCGCCTACCTTATATCATTAGATGAATCCTCATCCCATATCATCTTCATATTCAAGATAGTACATTAGAAATAATAAAAATATATAAAAATCCTATATTTTGGAAAAATTAGGTCACACTGAGATAATAATGAAAATGTTGAGAAAAATCAAGAAAAGGATCAAGAGGGATGATAAGACCGCTAAGGGATATCCAATGTGACTAAAGGCATTCGATTCATAGATATAAATAGGGGTATATCACCAGGTCTATGAGGAGATAAAGGGGGATCTCAAGTGGGGCTTCTATAAATGGAAAGAAGGATAAGAAAGAGGGTTGAGGTCTAAAAGTTAATAGGAAAAATGAAGTTTCACCCCTTTTTAACGGCTGCACGATTTACCGCATTGTTGTAAAAACCATGTTCTAACCATGTAAACCCAATACCCTTGGTGACACCCCCTTGTATGGCTAGGAGCATGGTTTGAAAAACTGGGAATAAACCTTGCATCTTCTTTGCCCGAGAACTCCTCCCCCTCCTATGGTTAGGTACATGGTTAGGAGAAATAGTGTGCTAACCACGTGACATGAACCTGTAATTTTTTACAGTTTTTTTACATTTGTGTGGAATACCTTTCATTGTTAAAATAAATATGCACCTCCACTTTAGTCTTCATGGTTGAGTCTCTTGGTTATCACTGACAATGAACTAAGCATGCGACTCACTCTGCTTCTCCAAAAAACTAGATATTCGAGATTCGAACAAGCCTTAAGCATAATGAGATACTTCCTTAGGCCCTTAGTGATTATTAGAAGGATAAAATAAGAAACTTAACAAAAACATTATAGATCTATACCTTCATGAAAATTTACGATCTTAAAAATTTGAGACTAAAACTACCCCCATTATTCTTTATCAATATGTTTCATATGATTACTCAGATACTTAAATTTTCAAAGTTGACTATGAACCTGAAGTAGTGATGGTTAATATGTATAATTAATGATATGTGGTCTATGTTGATTTAGTTTGGCTAGTCTTGTGTCTTAAAGGTTAGTTATATGTAAATTTCTTTAAATTAGTTTCATTTTATTTAGCTTGGGAATGTCATTACTTTAACATATTGGTTTTAATTTCAAAGGGTATATTTGATTTAATTTTGTTTATTTTGGTAAAATTTAATTTCATTTTCATATAGTACATTCAATTTTATGAAACGATAAATTTATAAAATGAAGAAAATAGAAAATACCCAAATTACCAAATGAAAAACTAACCAAATGATCATATGAGAAAATAATAAAATGACCAAATGACCAAATTACTAGATAACCATAAGATTGTATAATAAAATGAATGAATGAATAAACAAAAAACTTACCAAATTCACAAATTCACAAATGACATAATGAAAAAATGAATATATGACCAAATGACCAAATGACCAAATTATAATATGCCCAAATGACCATATGACCAAATGAAAATATGATAAAATGACTACATGACCAAATGAAAATAAGACCACATGACCATATAAAAAAGTTACGATATGAAAAATGACCATATGAATAAATGATTATCCGACCATATGACCAATTGAACCTATGAATTGGACCAAATTTTTTGAATCATAACAACCCTTTACTAAATCAAACTCAATGATAAATCAAATTGAAATGAACCAACCTGAAATAATCTATATTAAATCAATATAATAGTAACTAAATTAGACTAAATTGTAGATACAAGAAGAAAACCATATCTTACCCATGTTTAAAAATTTAATTAGTATGTGTTTATTATGTTACGATATATATTTTATGTTTGTTTTTTCTTTCAACCAAATATGACAAGATTAAGTTATTTCCCCAATATACCATGTTTGGCTTGACAATTGGTATGCCTTAATTATTTCATGCCACCTCTTATGTATTCTATTGATTTAAAATTAGTAATGAACTATAATTAAATGTATATTTATTTTCTAATGAAAAAATATTAAATATTAAATAGATATGCATAAACAGTATTTATGAAAATGATTGATGAAAGAGAGAAATGGAAATTCGTCCTATGGTTCCCATTGTAAGTATAGCATTTCAAATATATATATATATATGTGTGTCAATAATAAATAATAAAATGTCACATAATTAATCATTTTTAAAATTTAATTAGGAACCACTATCCAAACGACAATTGTTCACTGGTCAGACTTGTAACAGTAGTGACCATCCTAACAATTTGAGGCATTGTGGTACCAGAGCTACTCAAATCACTCATTGTACATGATCACACAAATAATCTTCAATATATATACCATCTAGAATATTTTATAATCCCGTGGTTCCCTTAAATTAATTTTGGATATTAAAATTTACTATACTATCACCACCATTTTTTTATGATCATGATTCTCATCATCCATTTACATATCTGATGATGGGTCCAACTTCCCATTCCTATTATAATTTTCCACTAAATTCAACGCTGCTTCCATTTCCTTCTACTATATTCCCTTCTTGCCTTTATTTTTATGTTTCTTTGACTTGTAATCTAAGGAATTATAATCATACTTGATATATTAATCATCGTGATAATACATCAGATCCCATTACCACTACACATGTTACTGATCCTTCATAGATTAGGGATCCCTGAAATCCCATAGATAATCCTACCTCATGTATATGTATGAAACCCTAGAAAATTGTGTAACAATAATTTATTTTCATTTTAATATATATTAATTTAATATTTTTTAATTATTTCATAGATAGATCTACTATTACTAGGTGTTGTGGTCATACTCATATGTGTGAAGTATGTAACTTCTAGACATAGGTAGTAGTTGAGTATAATAAATAAAATCAAATTATTGGTAAATTTGGAAGATAATATAAGCATTTTTTAGTGATTATTTCCCAATATTGTGACATCATTCTCATAAAAAGTGTCTTATAGAGAAACATTGGAGATTACTTCAAGGATAATTCATGGTCTTAGATATATGTAAGAAAATTTATTATATTCAATTTTATATTATTGTTTTATTTATATGAATTGAAAATTTGGTATAAGCTTCTCTATTTGTTTCTTAACTATGAATCTATGAGGGATTCATGATAGATGGAATTAGGTAATCTATGGAGATCCTTTAAGAATGAGTTATATAATTGATATACTAGTAGAGTTGGAAATGATTTAGAGGGTATATAAACCCGCAATGTTTGTCTAATAACATAGTACAACAAAATGATTGCTTATTAGAAAATTGTAGGGTCCTGAAAATTCTGCAAGGAGGAAATCCGATTACCCTAAAACATGGAAGAGGACCAAACTGGTCCGTGCACCGTCTCCCAGAAATAGTACGAGGTCGGTTCGGCGAACCGCCCTCCCACGGACGCTGTCGTTCACGAAATGGGGGCAGAGCACCTACGTGGACAAGAACCAGGAAGACCGTCGGACGTCAGGCTGGTCCATTGCCACGAGCTGCCCCCTCCGCGGACCGCTGTCATTCGCGGGATAGAGGCGAAGAGGTATTCGACTGCGGAGCAATCCCATGAATCTTGGTTCCAAAGCTCCCTGGTTGACCGAGTCATCCGCGGGTGGGGGTTCCTTCATGGGCTTCCACAAAGAGTGTTGTGTGCCCATAAATACTACCTATTCGCGACCCTATAAATAATCACATAGGGGAACCAAAAATGAGAGAGGAAGGACGGTTGAATACCCATGGGGAGACGTTGTAGAAATTGCTCCTAGTGATAAAGTATCGCGACCATCCGCGGACCCCATATCGTCTGCGGATGAACTCTTCCACGTAGAGGAGAAACCATTCCACGAACCACATGCGGCCAGCTCCACCGCGGCCAGCTCATAGCGGCCATCTCTTTCGCGGATGGCCACCCCCTCTGCGGACCAGTGTCATTCGCAAAATGGATACGGAGACCCCTCCGCGGTGCGAAGTAGAACGGGCTCCATCCCCTTTGTAAACGCCCTTCATGTCCATTTCCTTCGCGTCTATCTCATTCACGGACAACCTCCTTCGCGGACAGCCCCCTTCACAGAAAGCCTCCATTGCAGCCATCCTTCGTAGACATCATCCTTTGATGATGTCCATATCCTTCGTGCCCAGCTCCTCCATGGACAGCCTTCATAGACAACTAAACCGCGAACCACAAGTGGCTCCCTCGCGGCCAGTCCTTCGCGGAAAGCTCCTCCGCGGTTAGTCCCTCGTGGCCGGAACATCGCGGCCAACTCCTTCTCTACCGTCACTGACCCACATGAAAAATGGAGAGTCGCACCACGAACTTTTCGGGCTGGGTCAATAGATTTTACATTGCGCGCTTGCACCACCCCAACACCCATCCTATACATTCCATGAGTCGAGCTATTCCTCATGAATCTCCTATAACCCCATTTCCTAGCTCCTTTTTATAGGGTCATCCAGAAAGGGCTGACTTTGCATAAGTCCCACACCAACCATTGCTTGGTATCTCCTACCTAGTCGTCCTGACCACATGACGTTAAATTATATGGCCCTAGTCCTATCCATATAACGTTAAACTATATGGAAACAATCCTCTCTACATGACTATAAACTGTATAATTCCCTATCATTCAATAATTGGATGCCTCTTGCTCCATGCAAGAGATGCCTTACGCTATGTTTACAGTGTCATAACTTCAAGAGTGCTGGAATCCATTCAAACATTCCATCACTCCACCTCATGCTTTTCACGTCCTTAATTCGGATCTTCATTCCCTTGCATGTTTGAAGGGACCCCCTAATGGCCTGGCCTCATGCCTCATCGACTCACCTACAGTCCTGGGACAACGCCTCTGATAACTTTGGACGACACTTTGAGATAGGTCCTATGTTTTGAACACGGTCAGCAGTCGACCCTCATTTGTTCGTCCCCATTTCAGGCTAATGTGATATGAATGATATGTTTCGAATATGGTCAACAGTTCTCTTCCATCACCATTCCACCCTCGTTGGGTTCCGAATGTTGGGCATGTAATTCACACTTTTCATCTCCCTTTGTTCGGACTGATTCCAACGCCCTTGGCGTTATCCCGCTTGTGCACTTGCGCACAGGCGTTGGCCCCCATTATTTTCCTCATCCCAAAAATGGGTTGGGATGCCCTCATGGTCAGACATGAGGAAGACACCATGGGTGTCCATCTGGGAGTAAGCCCCGACTTTATGGGCCGCCCTCATGCGTAAGCCCCACTCCACCTCTCACGGACGCACCTTTCGCAACGTGATCCTCTAGTACCTGTTGCCTCTTGTATCTCACACCGAGCATGACTCACGTGGTGTTAGAGTAAGCATCGTCCATGGCATCCTATTATGGGCCTCCTCAGAGTGTAAGCCCCAATCCATCACCCTGGACCTCCTCAGAGTGTAAGCCCAAATCCATCGCCCTGGGCCTCCTCAGAGTGTAAGCCCCAATCCATTTCCCTGGGCCTCCTCAGAGTGTAATCCCCAACCCATCATTCTGGGCTGCCTCAGAGCGTAAGCCCCAAGCCAACGTGAACTATGAGGACTTTGATTCCCTACCACAGGGATACGTAGGAAGCCACCATGATTTTCAAGCCCGATCACCAATGGACCCTCGGGTTCCGGTGCTCCCATTCGGACTACTTGGACTTTGATCCATGTCCCCTAGGTAGGGTAAATAGGAAGCCTCCATGAGGTTCAAGCCCAACAACCGGTTGATCTGACTATCTTCACATCAGTTCACCATGCCACTCCTAGTGCCGCCTTAATGAGTTCCGACTCCTCAGGGTCATTAATCCAACGAGGGATGGTAAACCTCAGGCATAAATGATTCTGAACCCCTATGTTCAGCTGACCATTTCTAACTAAGAGAAATATGTGGATACTATGCTTGGGTATAAACCAAAGATTCGTGAACATATGAATACATCTTAAATCTATAAGAGAGTCCCAGAATAGGAAATAATTCCCCCCAAAAGGGTGCGATGAGCCCGACTTCTCATCCTCTTGACCAATGTGAGTTCTTAAGCATCGATGGTCAGAACATCAGGCGAACGCCTGCCTTTGGAAAGCAGGTCCACGCGTCATCGGATACGGAACCGTTGGGCATTTCGAGACTAACCCGAAATAAATATTAATGAGTTAAAGATATCATTCAAATTAAATTTTTTTTGATTGAAAATTATTATAATTTGTATTAATGATTTAGTTTTTATAATTGAATTTTCCTTTATTTATTATTCGATAAAAAATGAGGGATTTATAAATTATATACACACTTTTGAGTAAACTAATATAAATAAACATGGGAGAAACTATATATTTTTCATGTTCAAATAAGTTTAATTTGGTAACAATACAATTGATACAAACAAAATTAAACATTATACACTTAAAATGACCTAACATGATTTAAAAAAAAGTGAATTGAAATAAAGTAAATCAAAAAGAAAGAAACAAATAAAATGGAATGAAACAACTTTAAAAAAGGAAGAACAGATCTATCCCAAATCAAACTAAACTGATATGATGTGTTCTAAATAGATATAAACTGACCAAAACCTACTTGAACTGGCTTAAGAAAACAGAAATAAACCAAACTAAACTGACACGAAATAGATTGAATCAATTATATATGAACTAAACTAAACCAAACATTATAGAATGGAATAAAATTTAATTAAAATTAATTAAATGAATATAAACAATATTAAAATATGAATAATTGTAATATATAAATTTATTAACACTTTTAGAGTAAGAACATATAAAAAATATTAAAATATAAATCATTTCAATAAAAATATATTTACAAAAAAATATAGTTTATTTTCATATAAATTGTAATGAGAGTAAAATATAATTAAAAACTATAAATATTTTACATTTTAGGTATACAATAAACTATAAACTATTTATAGTTCATAGATTATAATTTTTATTAAATTATTAATATATTACAGTTTATATATAAACTATAAAATAAAAACTATAAATAGTGTATATGTTCATTAAATACCCTATAATTTATATTTTCCTTAAACTATAAACAACTAAAATGAACATATAAATTGTAAAAGGAATTAATGTACTAGAAATTTATATATTAAAATAGTTTAAATATTAATATAGTTTATGTGTTAATATCTAAATAATAAATATGTTTACTAATTAATGGTAAATGTATTAACATGAAAATAGTTAAGTAGTCTTAATGGTTTGATACAATCATAAAATATTTTACTTAATATTGTATAACTAGTGTGACTTAATATTAACTTATAAACAAAAATAATATTAACATATAAACATTAAAAAATTAAAATATATTAATATAGTGGCCAATTATTAGTGTATATAGACATTATATAACTTTTAACTAATATTTAAAAATTATAAAAACATACACCCAAATACCGTACTAGTGTAGTGCCCTTAGAAACATAGAAATATGAACATTGGTACATAAGTGAGCTACATTATCTCCTACTATGTTTTTCATGACCAAAACCCTTCTTAGAGAATTCAAATATAAAATGTATCTTCATAACATGGGGAAGGAAACATAAAAAGGGTCGAGTTTTGATGCTCGGTAAGGGTAAACAAGGGAGAAATATAAGAATAAACAAGAGCATATGGGTACGAAAATATGATCATGAATATAGAAGATCATACCCTTAATATCAAAGCTCATAAATAGGAATCATGGAATAAATATTGGTTATTCATAAGACATAAATCCAAAGGAAATAATGAACATAATCTATGAAATCATAATATAGTAATAAAACATGGAATTCTAGAAAACATAAAAGCATATAATATTATTTACATAGTAGTTAAGTAATTTCTTCCGAGGTCATCTTGGTTGTATGGGTTCACTCCCCATACCATATTGGTAGTCATAATTCACTCCCATGGCCATCTTTTTGCATGATTTCACTCCTCATACCATCTTTGTAGTCATGGTTCACTCCAATAGCCATATTTTTTGTCAACATTCACTCCCAAAACCACCTTAGTATATCTCAGAAGATATAAATATTTACCCAATACATTGTAGGGATATATAAGTCCCACAGATCTCATAATGAAATCATACATACATGTGAAACAGGATATTTAAAAATCATATCATAACTCATTAAATAAAATTGGTATCATAAACATGTAATCATATCATAAACTGTGGATAAAGATATATGTTTCATAATTAGTTAATTATAAGCATAACCCATGAAAAAAAGATGGTTTCAAAACCATATAACCCGTGAAAGAGAAATGGGTTTTCTAAACATCATGTAATAAAATTATAATAAATTTATATAAAAAAAATATGAATGGAAACATTGAAACATTTCCCATTAATTCATGACTAACACCAATGGATTTCATGTAATATGGGAAATAACTTTAAATGATCTTGTAAAAAATTGAGATAAATATCTTTTCTTATTTGGAAACTTATTTTTAAATCATAAAAAATTATGAAAACCATTTTAATTAAAATAAGAATAAAAACTTATAAATTAATCTTTAAAAACATTTTCCTTTGAAAACTTATTGAAAATTTATAATAACTGCTTGAAAATTTTCTAAATCTATTTCATTCAAAATACTTTTAAAGCTTATAAATAAAGCCTAAAAACATTTTGAAAACCATTTTTTTTTAAAAAAAATATTAACAAAAAAATTGAAAACCATTTAGTTTTTTAAAAATCTATTTCTCACTGGAAATGATCTTTAAATATCATTTGAAAACATTTCTGAAAACATGGTTTTTTAAAGAAAAAAAATTATGACCGAAGAGATAGGTAAAGTCAAACTTTTTTAAAAACAAATTCTTAATCATCTAATGTATAAAATAGTTGGAAAATGGTACCATTAATTGGATATAACATTAATAACTAGAGGGGAAGAAAAGTTATGATATTTCATGATATATGTATCATAACATATCATCAAAGTAATCCTAATCATTAACAATGTTGAAACCTAATGATATTATTTAAATAAAGTATTACCACTTAGTAATATGGGATCATAATATCTATGTAAGAAAATTAAATATAATAAGCTTAAAATATCATGAAAATAATGAGATTTATTATGAAACATTTCAATTACACCTTAAAACTTAAGGCAAGTTCATAATAAAATGTGTGCCTTAAAGAAGGAAAATTGAGACAAAAATATCTTACTGATTTGGTTCCTTTTGAAACATAAACCCCATGAAAGAAATATCAAAAAATGGGTATGTAAATATCAATAAATTTAGTTATAATAATAATAAAATACATCCATGTGTAGTATACACATAACACAAAGGTAATTATTAGTGAATAAATCATGTATCTCATAAAAATAAAAAGTGAGATGAAATTACCTTACCTTGTATCTTGACTCTTGTTGTACTCATAAAAACTTCATGTATAATAAATATAAGTTTATTATAAATATATCATAGAACCATATTCTTATATATAATTCCTTATATTGTTTTATTATATCATTATATTACCTTCTTGTTAACAATTCTATGTTATGGTTTCACTTCTGGTAATATCCGCTTTGTTCTTCGCATGTGTCTTAATTTTGTTATATCTTTGTTCCTTAAAATTATACAATGATTTAAAAAAAATTAAACCATTATATAAATATAATTTATATTCATTATATTTTTATTATAATAATCTATATAATATAATATTATTAAATAGAATACACCATTCATTGAAAAGGTAAGTTGTAGGTACACATGAATGATGTTTTCGTTTTTATTATCGTATTGAAAGAAAGAACGAAAATAAAATATATGTATATATATATAATATAATTATAGTAAAATTATCAGGTTATATATATCATATAATATCACTAAACCCATCCTTAATATATTCCATGTAGTGTGTGAATGAATCACACTGCTTTGAGGGGGCGGTAGTACTCACTTCCTCAAATGAAATTATTGTTTTTGCACAAAATGGAAAGTGTAAATATATGTGATTAAAAAAAGATAAATAAGATTAATTAAATTAGAAATAAAATTTATATAAAATATAAATATATTTTTTTTATAATGGTCACCATGAGAGGCGTCAAAGGAAAAAATTAACAATCATCGTTTCGCCAGGTGATAGTTTGTTGTGCATGTAAACAGTATGTCTATTGCCCATTAGATTAAAGTGTGTTTAACTATAGATAGAAACCTTAGAATAAAAAATCCTAGTATTATGATGATATTGGTTTTTTTATATAATCATGCAATAAGAATATTTTAAGGGGTAGCGAAATAAAATAAAATAACTTCAGGAAGAAGGTTACTACTTATTCCGGTAACCCCAATTGGTTTGCACTAAAGGGCTTCCTTGGAGTGATTTCTACCCAAGGGGTGACTAGGATGAGTGGAGGGATGTTTAAGAGCTATTTTTCAAATATATTTTAAGTCAAAATGTCTTGAAAGGTGTTAGGGTGTGGAATGAGAGTATGCATTTTTATATTAGAGGATGAGTGGCACTCTTGTATATTTTTGGGTAACCGAATTCCACCCACATTTTTCCAAAGTAGTGTGGATCCAATAATTTTAAAAAGTTTCTAAACATTATCATAGGGTCTAAATTTGGCGAAAAATGGATTTTGATTATGTTTTTTGGTCATTTAGGCCCTTAATTTTAAGGTTGGGTCCTTAGTTATGCTTAATTTTACTTTAATTGAGGTAATAAATTTTAAGTAGTTTCGGTAATATTTTTGGTAAAAAACTAATTTTACCTTATTATATATTATAAATTTTTTTGATTACAAATATTTTATAAATTTTTCTAAATTCCAATCACTGAAGAGGTAGAAATTAATTTATATTTAATCCTTCATTTGGGATGAAAATGCGGGTTTTTAAAGTAAAAACATTCAAAAGTTTACTATATTTTAATATTCAATTTTAAAGTAAAATTGATTCAAATTAAAAAAATTAGGTTGATAGATGAAAATAATATTTAATTAAACTTTTAAACCCATTTAAAATGTAATTTAACCTTATATATTAGATAGATGAAGAAGTAGTTTTGAACTAAAATTTATTATTTTTCACTATTCATTAAAAAATGAAACTTTACAAAAACATACAAAATAAAATTATCCTAACATAATTATTATGTTCTAATTTGAAATATTAAGTTTATTTTGACATATTAAATCTAAAAAAGTTCCAAAAATTATATTTAAAATGGTTTCTCCATTAAAAGGTGGTAAAAATGTATTTATAAAAATATAGTTTTTAAAACATAAAATTAGATTTGTGCTTATATTATGTCTATCAAATACATCAGAGGAATATAAAAATATTTTATCAAATATATAGCATATATATTACATTAATATTACTCACTAATTGTAATTAATTTAATTTATTATGGTAAAACAACTTTGTGACTTATATTCAATTAGTTTTCATATTCATTTATAATTAATTGGTAACCTATGAATTCAATTATAATATATTTAATCCTAGAATATTAAGTTTAATTATTATGTAATATATTATTAAATAATAAAATTTTAATAATGAATTATTTTTCAGTAACACTTGGCCTTGCGTGTACGCAAGCCATAGAGGAAAGTCAGTCTTACGTGTAACGTAAGCCAACATCAGTGTTCCATGTAGAGAAAGCTAACATTTATGTTGCATGTAATGTATGATTTACTTGGTGTTTCATATAACTAAATACATACATATTTATATAATATAAAATAAAATATTTTTAGTGTTTTGTTAAATGAAAAATATCAAAAAGATAAAATTAATTTGAAAAAAATCACAAAATCTCATGTTGTTACATTCTACTCCAATTAAAATGATTTTTTCCCAAGATATTCTTCTAGGTTATCGAAGTATTAATACTTTTCAGTTTCTTTGATAGAACGCCACATTATAATAATGAACACTAAAACTTCCTTTAAAAAGTATAGTTCCAACCATAATGTTTACCTAGAGTAAAACATTGTGGGGTTTCCACGTAGAAGAACATAGGTGGAAAGTGAAAACATGGACTCAAAGAAAAATCGTAAATATTCATAGGGAGTAATTGAGGTCATCAATACCAAAAAAATTGAATGATTAATGAAAATGTGTGGGCCTCAAGTTCATAAATATATGATGATTTAAAATACAATTGGTTCAATAGAATTAAGGTATTACGAAAGAATTTTATTTCTAGATCATTTTCCTAAAGTGAAATAATTTTCATGAAAAGATTTACTTGCATGATTTTAGGACAAACACTCCCTTTGTTGTTTTTTGATCCACTTCGCCTCTTTATCTAAAAAGGAAGGTAAATTTTTTATTAATTAATTACTAATAGATCATGAGATCCATGATATTCCATCCCATTTTTCATCAGTTATCACCAAAAACAATTTATTATATCAGGTTATCCAATATGAAAATATATACATGTGGTGAGATTACACTTTAGTCTTACCTACTTCTTTTGAAGTTTAACTTAAACTTTCCATAAATGTTTATAATTATAACCCTTATGAAAGATGAAGATCCGAATCTCTAGAAATAATGACATGAAATCATATTAACATTGAACCCCCATGTAATAATGTTTATCTTGGTTGTCACATTCCAAACATGTGAATACCCACATCGTATATTCCCCTGAAACATGGTAGTTCCCTGAATTTCCATAAATCCTTTTGTATAACATGCATGATTCCATTTTCCAATGATTACAAGATACATTATTTAAATTCAAGAAGTTGTAAACCTCATACTTGATGACATAGACCACTTTTTCAATAATCAATTCCCAAGTAATCCATACCATCTAATTTTCTTATTCATATCCAAAATATCTTAAACCAAAGATCAATATCTCAACGTTAGGCATTAATTAAGGGTTACCTTCCCTTAATCAAAATATCACCTTTCTATGAAATCACCCTTCAATATTGTAACACCCCGAGATTTTATGAAAAATATTATTTTAATTTCATTAATGTCTTGTGTTGTATTCTACACCAAGATTACCTTGTGCTATACGCAACATCGTATTAGCTTGCAGTATACGCAACACTATTCTTGGACCGTGTTACACACAATTTTGATAATAGTTATTCTACGCAACATTGAGTATATATATATATATTCAATGTATAAATGAAATATGGTTGGATTCTGTTATACGAAACAATGAAGGATTCTTTCACAACACGCAACCCTGACTTGGCTTGCATTACACACAATCGCGACCTTCCTCGATAGCGTGTGTTGTACGCAATTCCGGGTTTTAATAAACAATGATATATTATTATAATATTGTCATGAACTAGCCATTATGAATAGTATTAACTAAATTTTGAATTTTATAACATTATTATTCATCTTACACATTTTCTAGAACATGGTATAAGAACAAAATAAATTTTTCGGGTAAAATAAGTATTTTTCAAAAAATAAAGTTTTGCCGTCTTTTGATGGAGCACCCACTTTAAATATAGTTTTTGACATGTTTATAAGTTCAATTTAACAAAATAAAATTCTTATTTGGAATCAAGAAATAAAAATTTACTTTGGATAAATTTTTCATATTATTTAGGTAACTTTCACATTTTAATGATTAGTAAAAACAAGCTATATTTTAATTAAAAACAAATTTTTTCATCATAATATCTTATGTGATTAAATAATAATATTGAATCGTTTTAAAGTATAAATAGAATATATTTTTATCATTTAATATATTGTATGTCATTAGAATTGATTTTACCTTGAATTCGTAGGTTAAATCAATTCAATATTTTGCAATGTTTTAAACAAAAACTCATTTTTATTCGACAATGGGATAAATTTCAATTTACTTTCTACAACTTCTGTGTATTGAATTTTAAAAAATGGATTCCATATTTGGAATCAGTGGGTCCAAATTATGTTAATAGGCTACTTTTTATTTTTGGGAATTATGAATAGTAACTACGGTAAATTTTATTTACCATAGTTAAAGGTAAATCGGGTAATTAAGGGTAAATATAATATTATAAAATTACCCTAACACATGCAAAAATTCTATTTTATGGATAAAAGTAAACCCATATCAACTAAGGGTCAGATTAGATTCATTTTATGGACTTTTGACCATGAAAATAATTTAATTATTATTAAAACCAAAGAAAGTGACAAAATGTCACTCTCTTAAATCTTATAAGTATAATAATTTTAACTTAGTGATAAACATCATAAAACTTCGAACATGAATAGTCTCCAGAAATCTAAAAAAATTATCTACATCATGAGAATTTATTTATAATTTTTTGGGATTAAATAATTATCATTAATTATGACACAATAGTGATGTAGAAATTATTTATCTAGTGAAAAATCAAGAATATATTATTTATTAAACTAATAGTGACCATAAAAGGGACAAAAACCTGACCAAAACTTATTGGTCATGTAACTTTAAACTATAATCATCCAATGGTAGAATATTTGACCATTTTTAGTCTTATACAAGCAATTATGATACTTATATTATTTTATTTTAAATGATGCCAAAGTTGTCACCTTCATAATTTAATAAATATAACAATTTAAATATTGTGATTTTAAGATAATAAATTCGAGTAAAAGTATTATTGTGAAAGTTAATATATTTATCTTCATCATAGGATTTTATTTTAAATTTTTATGCAACAGATAAGTATATTAAATAATTATACAAAAATAATGTAGTAATTTTTTTATTAAGAGATAAACCAAATAAATGGTTTTAAAAATAATAAAATAAATATTATATGAACTATTTAATGTGATCCATTAATTTTATAGATACATATGACCTTTTATTAATATATTAAATCTTTTATTTAGAACATATCTTCTGTATATATTTTATTTAAATTCAAATAAATGAATAGTGTCAAAATTGACACTATTGTTATTTTATAAAAATAACATATTATAAAATTGTTTAAAAATCACAAAAATATTTAAAAATTATAAATTTAAATTTATATGGTATATAATGTTATAAAGTAAAAAATTATGGAAAATTAACAACAAATAAGTAATTATTTGTTATAATTTAAAATTTAGAATTTTATTACCACAAATAAAATTAAATAGATTAAATAAGGATAAGTCAAAATGATAAGGTTTAAAATAAGATCCAAAACTGTATAAATTTGATTGGTTGATGCGATTACAACACTATCTCATCTAATCTTTGAATATGAGTCATTTTTGGAGGTTTTTAAGTGGGGTTAGATTTATTATAAATTAATATTTTTACGAATTCCAAAGGTGCCCCTCTCCTCCCTTATAAAAGGCACCTACTCCCTCTTCTCCTCACACCAATTTGAGCCTTCAAGCTCGGCCAAACCCTGCCAAATTATCTTCTCCACTTCCCTAGAAACATCATAGAGGTTCTGGTCTTCTTTAAAGACCAATCTTAGTGCCCTAAGAGGAGGTTTCAAAGAGGCGTATCGAAGAAGAGGTAATTTCTTCTCCCGATTCTTTCAAGCTTCTTTCTTCTTCAACTTATTCTTCTTTAGTTGTTTCATTATAAAGTAATAACATCAGTATCACTAATATACTGATTTGTTATTATAAATATGAAACAACCCCATTTCACCTTCTATCCATCCTATGGAAAACAAAATCACCACGCGTGCGTACGTACAGAATATCATCTCCACACCGTGGTGTAATCTGTTTTTCCACCAACACCTTACATGGATGGGTATAATGGTGTAAAGAATTACTATACATAGTTATTATAACATCATACTGATTCTGATATATTGTATCATCCACTCCAATTCAATTCAATAATCATGAAAATGATATCATCGCTCGTGCGTACGTACGGACTACCGTCTCTAAGACGCGATGAGATTCATTCTCCACTTTAACCATTTATGAATGATTATAAAGTACATATAATAAGTAATCATGAAATATATGAAATAATAATGATACTTGATTTATGTGTATATATATTTATTTCATCTACTTAATTCCATTCAACTCAATAAGGAAACGAAAACAGCGTTCATGCGTACGTACGGCCTACCGTCTCCATGAACGGTGTATTTCTTTCCATTTACTGATTTATTATATATATGTATATTCTGAATATATATAATATATAAATCATGTTTTATATTCTGGAATTAATTAATCATGATCTACGTAATCATATGAATAATTACAAGTCAAAACACGGACGACAAATGAAACGATTTTACCCAAAACGCTCTTTAACATGGAATTTACAAAAGAACAGATAAAATAAAGTTATAAGTGAACCATATATGATATCATAAAAATTATTATGATTCTGGAATAAGTCAATGACATTATTTAAATCATTATACAGGAGTTTCGGACACTTACGACGCAAATCGGACCTAAGGTAAGGGAAAATATCAGAATCTCATTTTTATCCGAGATTGTTTATATTTTGGAATTTACTGGGGTGTATTTTATCATCCACATCCATGTTTCCTCAATATGTAATATTATTTCCATTCACCTACAATTGTTTAAATCCTATTTTACGCTTCGGTGAGTTTTTAGTAAAAGATATGAAAGGAATCTTTTGTCGTTTTTCGTACGAGGTACTTTTTTGACTTTTCCGACAAAAGTACGAGAAGAATGTTTTTTTAACTTCTACGGCATGAATGGATTTTTAAAACATTATTTCCAAGAAGATTCCTTTACAAGTTTTCATGTTTATTTTTAATCAACTTCTTTATTAATATATTAATGATTTTAGTTCGAACATATCTTCTGTATATATTTTATTTAAATTCAAATAAATGAATAGTGTCAAAATTGACACTATTGTTATTTTATAAAAATAACATATTATAAAATTGTTTAAAAATCACAAAAATATTTAAAAATTATAAATTTAAATTTATATGGTCTATAATGTTATAAAGTAAACAATTATGGAAAATTAACAACAAATAAGTAATTATTTGTTATAATTTAAAATTTAGAATTTTATTACCACAAATAAACTTAAATAGATTAAATAAGGATAAATCAAAATGATAAGGTTTAAAATAAGATCCAAACCTGTCTAAATTTGATTGGATGATGAGATTACAACCCTATATCATCTAATATTTGAATATGAGTCTTTTTTGGAGGTTTTTAAGTGGGGTTAAATTTATTATAAATTAATATTTTTAAGAATTCCAAAGGTGCCCCTCTCCTCCCTTATAAAAGGGAACCTCCTCCCTCTCCTCCTCACACCAATTTGAGCCTTCAAGATCGGCCAAAATCTGCCAAATTATCTTCTCCACTTCCCTAGAAACATACTAGAGGTTCTGGTTTTCATTAAATACCAATCTTAGTGCCCTAAGAAGAGGTTTCAAAGAGGCGTATCGAAGAAGAGGTAATTTCTTCTCCCGATTCTTTCAAGATTCTTTCTTCTTCAACTTAATCTTATTTAGTTGTTTCATTATAAAGTAATAACATCAGTATCACTAATATAATTATTTTTTATTATAAATTTGAAACAAACCCATTTCACCTTCTATCCATCCTACGGAAAACAAAATCAGCGCATGTGCGTACGTACGGAATACCGTCTCCACGCCGTGGTGTAATCTGTTTTTCCACCAACACCTTACATGGATGGGTATAATGGTTTAAAGAATAACTATACATATTTATTATAACATCATACTGATTCTTATATATTGTATCATCCACTCCAATTCAATTCAATAATCATGAAAATAATATCATCGCTCGTGCATACGTACGGACTACCGTCTCCATGACGCGATGAGATTCATTCTCCAATTTAACCATTCATGAATGATTGTAAAGTACATGTAATAAGTAATCATGAAATATATGACATAATAATGATACTGGATTTATGTGTATATATATGTATGTCATCTACTTAATTCCATTCAACACAATAAGGAAACGAAAACAGCGTTCATGCGTACGTGCGGCCTACCGTCTCCATGAACGGTGTATTTATTTCTATTTACTGATTTATTATATATATGTATATTCTGAATATATATTATATATAAATCATTTTATATATTCTGGAATTAAGTAATCATGATCTACGTAATCATATGAATAATTACAAGTCAAAACACGGACAACAAATGAAACGATTTTACCCAAAACGCTCTTTAACATGGAATTTACAAAAGAACGGGTAAAATAAAGTCATAAGTGAACCATATATGATATCATAACAATTAGTATGATTCTGGAATAAGTCAATGACATTATTTAAATCATTATACAGGAGGTTCGGACACTTACGAAGCAAATCGGACCTCATGTAAGGGAAAATATCACAATCTCATTTTTATCCGAGATTGTTTATACTTTGGCATTTACTGGGGTGTATTTTATCATCCACATCCATGTTTCCTCAATATGTAATATTATTTCCATTCACCTAAAATTGTTTAAATCCTATTTTACCCTTCGGTGAGTTTTTAGTAAAAGATATGAAAGGAATCTTTTGTCGTTTTTCGTACGAGGTACTTTTTTGACTTTTCCGACAAAAGTACGAGAAGGATGTTTTTTTAACTTATACGACATGAATGGATTTTTAAAACATTATTTCCAATAAGCTTCCTTTACAAGTTTTCAATTTTATTTTTAATCAACTTCTTTTAGTTTAAAATTGTAAGACATGTTAAGAAAGTAAAAATGTTTTTAAAGTAGAAAGGATATTTTCCTTAAGAATGGAGTTCAAGTGTTTTATCAAAATTATTTTCCATCTAAGATAATAAAGGGTTTTGTTTTTATCCCCATTATTACTATGATTTGATTATGTTGTGATGGAATTATTTTTATGAATTCCTTTATCATATATGAATTGTTTTATGATGTCATGATGTTTAAGATTCCCATTTTTATTACATGGGTTATGTAATGATGTATGATTTATGATTTTGTGGCACACATAAGAATGGTATCATTATGAGATGGGTGGGACCTATATCTCCCTCCAATGCATTGGGTAAAGATTTTATATATCATGAGATAGACATGGCTGGAATGGTAGGTTATACCGGTTCAGTGAAACTGGACTGAAACGAGGGTGACTCAGTTCAGAAAGGGAATTTGTCCACTAAGATAGTCTTGGAAATAAGTCTTGACTAATAAGATATGATTCTCTATGATTATGTGTGTATGCCACAAAGTTTCATGTTTTAAGTTATGATTATTGGGATTACATTTCACTACTATGATTTATCCCATGTTATGGAATTATGCTCTCTTTTGCAGGTTAAGATTTCCAAAATGTTATGTTCTTATGAATATGATGTGATTGATATTCCTTTTGTTTACCCTTACTGAGCATTTGAGCTCACCCTTTTATGTTTTCTTTTCCCCAGGATATAAATAAAGGTTTTATGTAAAAAAAGGGAAGATCTTTATGGGATATGTTGAAGATCTTTCACCACGTTTAGAAGATTATATTCCGAGTTTCCAAAGACACTAAACTATTACGGTCCTTGTGTGTGTGTTTTTGTTATGTACTAATTATTCCTCAAATGTAATGTAATGTCAATGTACGTCAAGCTTCGGGTCTCTACAAATATATCCTTTTCATTCATAAAAAACATATACTAAAAGTACTTATATATTTCATGATTCATATAACATAATATTTGAATACCAATATAAATACTTCATTCATCCACAATTATTCTTAAACAATTACTAAATATTTATTAACTTATTCCTTAATACCTCTTTACTAGAATATGAAATACAAATAATGTATTAAGGTTCCTCAACCTTAATCAAATAATGTTTCTGTTGTTTAATATAAGCAACACTGGAATAACATTACATACCTTTCACCTGTCATTTTTGGTCTATTTATCTTTAGAAGTATTACCAATACTCATACCACCTTCCTAATTCTCTTTATGAGATCTCCACTTGGGAAATCAACTTTCACAATGACCATACATTAAACATAAAAAACATTAAATTTTTACCACATTACCTATAGTTTTGTCCATTAACTAAAACCAAAAATGAAAAGGTGATAAACATATATCATAAAATAAAACCACATAATCTTGAGAAATTACTCATATGATGTCTAAATCGTGAAACCTTCCTTAATATAAGACAAAATTTGTTTTTCTTAGGTTATTCATAGGAAAATTTCATTTAAATCCTTCATGATGGTTCATGAAGAGTTTCTGAATTCCTAAAGAATATCCCTTGGGAGTGTAAAATCAGGCCTCCAGTAAGGATCGTTTTCATGTACCAGATTTCCCTAAGTCAGGCCTGGAATATCTTTTTGGATTTTTTACTCCTAGTTACATCTCTTCCATATCCACATCCACTTGTAATATCCAGATAGGGATTTATTTCTATGAAACCACTTACTTTATCCTTTACCAAAATTCCATGACATATTCATATACTTTTCCTTATCCTTGTACTTTTCCCAAGACATTTCCATAGGGTTCTCACTATGGTTTTCTCATCCTAGCTTCCAAAGGTTAACATAAACTTTTCTCTGATACCAACTATAGAGAATAGATATTAGCACACATAGACATTACAAAACTTTTTCATAATACTTAAAACATTATACAAATAGATTCCCAAAGATTGTACTAGTCTAGTGCCTTTGGAAACATGGAAACATGGACATTGGTACATAAGTGAGCCACATTATGTCCCTCTAGGTTCATCTTAACTGTCACCCTTATTTGACATATCAAACATAATACATATCTTTATAACCTGAGGAAGGAAACATAAAAAGGGGTGAGATAATATGCTTAGTATGGTTAAACAAGTTAGACAAGTAAGCCTACACATGAGCATCGGGGTATGAGAATGTGATAATGAAAATAGAAGATCATACCCTGCATTTCAAAGATCATAAAAGGGAATTGTGACATAAATATTTGGAGTTCATAAGAAATGAATTATAAGTAAATAAATAACATAATCCATGAAATCAAAACATACGAATAAAACATCGAATTATGGAAAACAAAAAAATATATAATATTATTTCTATAGTAGTTAAGGCATTACTTACAAGGCTATCTTGGTAGTATGGGTTCACTCCCCATACCATCATGTTCATCACAGTTCACTCCCATGGCCATCTTAGTAAAATTAATTTACTCCTCATGACATATTGGTAGTCATGGTTCACTCCCATGGTCATCTTATTAATCAAGGTTCACTCCCAATACCATCATAGTCAATATCATGAGATATAAATCTTTACCGAATCCATTGGAGTGAGATATTGGTCCCACCCATCTCATAATTAAATCATACATACATGTTCCAAAAGGTCATTAAAAATCATATCATAACCCATTAAATTAAATGGGTATCATAAACATGTAATCATATCATAACCTCTGAAGAAAGAAATAGGTTTCATAACCATTTCATAATAACAATAATAACTCGTGAAAGAAAGTGGGTTTCAAAATAATTTAAATCACTAAAGAGAAATTGTTTTCATAAACATAATGTCATCAACATAAATAATCCATTCAGAGAAAAAATATGAATGGAAACATTGAATCATTTACCCAAAATGTAATGACTAACACCAAAAGATTTCATCTTATATGGGAAATAATTTTTAAAGATATTTTAATAATATTTATTAAGTAATATATCTTTTCTTTTTTGGAAAATGAATTTTAAAACATACAACATTTTGAAAACCATTTTAATGAAAATAAACATGAAAATTATAAAGTAATCATTGAAAACATTTTTAAAATATTTTCCTTTGAAAATTTTCTTGAAAATTTATAATGAATTCTTGAAAACATTTTGAAAACCATTTAATTTAAAATATAATGAAATATTATAAATAAATCATGAAAACATTTTGAAAAAAAATCATTGAGAATACATAAATACTGAAAATGTTTTTGAAAATAATTTATAATTTTAAAAATACATTTTCCCTATAAAATTATCTTCAAATATCATTTGAAAAAAATGAATTTTTTTATATAACATGGTTTTTGAAATAAAATAGATTTCTGACCAAATATGGAGGTAAATTAGCAATTAGTTAAAACCACTTTAATGATCATATAATGTACCAAATAGTGGGAAAATGGTACCGTCGATTAGATATAAAATGAATAACCATATGGTCAGAAAATTAATGATAGTTCTTGAGATATGGATTATAGTACTTCATCAAAGGAATCATAATCATTTATAATATCAAAAACCAAGGACATTGTTTCAATAAAGTATTACCACTTGGTAACTTGGGATCATACTCTACATGTAATAAAAGTAAATTACATGAAGATCAAAATATCATTAAAATAATTATATTCATGATATAACATGTCAAATAAACCTTGAAAAATATTCTAAGTGTATAACAAAATTTTTTCCTTAAAGAAGGAAAATTGAGACAAAACTATATTACCGATTTTGTAAATTTAGAACCATAAACCCCATGAAATAAAGATCATAAAATGGTAATGTAAATACCCTTAAATTTAGTTATAATAATCATAGAATAAATCCATGGAAATTATACATACTACATAGATTTAATGGGAGGCCAATGATGCGTGTATCTCATTAAAATAAAAAGTAAGATGGAATTATTTTACCTTGTGTCTTGAATCTCGTCATAACTGTAGAAGATTTGTGTATAATAAATATAATTTTATTATAAATATATCATAAAACCATATTATTATATCTAATACCATATATGGTTTTATTATGAAATAATATTTCCATCTTGTTAACAATTCTATGTTAAGATTTCACTTCGGGTAATATTCACTTTATTCTTTGAATGTGTCATAGTTTTGTTATATATTTGGTACTTATACTTATATAATCATTTAAATAGTCTAAAACATGATATAAATATAATTTATATTAATTATATGTGTATTTTAATAATATATAGAATATAAAATTATGAAATGGAATACATTGTTCATGGAGACGGTAAGCAGTATGTGCGCATGAATGACGTTCTATTTTTATTATCGTATTGAAAGAAAGAAAGAAAATGAAATATATGTATATGTGTATATAATATAATTAAATTAAAATTATCATGTTATATATATCATATGATTTCACTAAAACCATCCTTATTACATTCCATTTAGTGTGTGAATGAATCACATCACTTCGTTGGGCAGTAGTCCACACTTCCTCAAACGAAATTATCGTATTTACAAAAATGGAAAGTATAAATATATGATTTTTAAAATGATTAAATAAAATTAAATAAATTTTAAATATCATATATATCATATATAAATATATTTTATTTCATAATTTCCATCATGAGAGGCGGTAAGGGGGAGATGAATAATCGTCATTTGAGGCAGTACTTCACCGTGAAAGTAAACATTACATTGGTTAACCATTAGATAGATGTGTGTGTAATTCTAGTTAAAACCCTTAGAATAAAAAATCATATTATATTGAGTATATTTTTATCTTTAATAATTCATGGAATAAGAAGAGTTGAGGGGGTTAAGACATAAAATAAACCAACTTAAGGAAGAATGTTACCTCTTAATCGGGTAACACCTTTTGGTTTGCACCAAAGAGATTCCTTGGACTACTTTATTCCAAAGTTGAGGATTATACGATTAGATAAGTTATTTTTAAGATATATTTTTTTAGATATTGGTTGAGACGATGTGGATTGAGAGGTGTGGGTAAGTGGTTGGAGACGAGGCCTTTTATAGTGGAGGATGAGTGGCACTATTGTAAATTTTCGGAAAGGGGATTCCACCCAAGTTTTTTCATTTGAAATTGCATACAATACTGGTAAAAAGTAAATAAAAGTGATTATAGGGTCGAAATATGTAAATAAAATGGATTTTGGACAAGTTTATAGTTCATTTATGGTCTTAGGTTTAAGGTTTAGTCCTTAATTATGCTTAATTTTACCTTAATCGATGTAATTAATTTTGATTACATTCACTAATATTTTTGGAAAAAAACTAATTTGACCTTATTATATATTATATATTATTCCAATTCCAAATATTAAATCCATTTTTTCAAATTAAAATCACATAATTGGCAGAAATTAATTTAAATTTAATCCAGTTGATGGGTCGACAATGCGGGTTTTTAAAGTAAAAACTCCTAAAATATTAGTATGCTTTTATATTCAATTTCAAAGTTAAATTGATTCCAAATACTTAAATTGGGTTTATTTATAAAAATATGATCTAATTAAAATTTTAAACCAAATTAAAATTTAATTTAACCTTTTAAATAAATTATATGAAAAATAGTTTTGAACTAAAATTCAGTATTATTTACTATTCATTAAAAAAAATAAACATCATAGAAAATTACCAAAATATTACCATATATTTATTCTAATGTTTTAATTTTAAGTATGAATCTTGTTTTTAAATATTAAATCTATAAAATTTCCAAAAATTGGATTTAAAATGGTTTCTCTATTAAAAGGTGGTAAATATGCCTTAATAAAAATATCAGTTTTTAAGCATAAACTTGGGTTTGTTCTTATCTGGTGTATATCAAATCTATTGTATGAATATAAAAAATATTTTATTGAATATATAACATATATATTACATTAATATCACTCACAAATTTTAATTAAGGTAATTAATTAGGGTAAAACTCCTTTATGACCATAAAAAAATAATATTTTCCTTTATATTCAATCGGTTTTCATATTCATTTCTAATTAATTAGAAACCTACTAATTAAAATATTGGTTATTTAAACTGATAATCATGAATTTAATAGTTATTATATATAATATTAAATATTAATATTTTTATAATGAATTACTGTCTCGTGACACTCGGTCTTGCATGTTACGCAAGCCATCGAGGGAAAGCCCTCATGTGTGTAACATAAGCTAATCTCGGTGTTTTGAAAAGAGAAAGCTAAAATTTATGTTGTGTTTAGTGTTTAATTTACTTGTTTCTTTTCATTAGGCAATCCAGACATAGTTATTTAATATAAAATAAACTATTTTTAGTGTTTCATGAAATGAAAAATATCTAAAAGATTAAATTAATTTGAAAAAAAAATAATTCACAAAATCTCAAGGTGTTAAAATTAACATGTAAAGATTTAAATTGTTTGCATATAAACATTTAAACTCTAAATTTTACTAAAATATAATTAATTTAAATTATCATTAACATTTAAATATATAAATATATTTGGATAATATGAACATATAAACTTGTAACTGTAATCTCTAACTAAATCTGTGGGAATATAATTAAACTAAATATAAATATAATTAACTATATATACCTTACCCAATCGAAATAAAATATAATAAAACCAAATTTGACTATAAGGGAAAAAACATACCCAAATATACTTAAACCAACTGGACTTGAATACAATTAGATAAAACCAAAATAAAAACAATCAAACCATAACTAATCTTAACTTTAACAATATGTATAAAAAATAAAATTTTATTTCACTACACAAAATGAAAATAATTTGAACCAAACCAAAATGTGTAGAATTTAATTGAACTGTACCAAATCTAATTTAATTTATCTTTCCATAAATGATGTGAATTATACAACTAAAACTACAATAAATTGAATCGAATAAAAATAATCCAAATAAAAATAATTAGAACCGAACTAGCCCAAACAAAACTAAACCATATTAGCCCAAACTAAATTGAAATGAAGTATTTTATTCATAATTAAACCCCAAAAAATAAAAAGTCGTTTTAAATGTTCTAAATTGAACTAAATATTTTTTTTAATAAAACTATAGACCCCAAACATAGTTGAACTGATACAAATTGAACAAAAAACTGGTGAACTAATTTGAATAAAACTCATCCAACCTTACCTAATAAAAAAACAATAAAACTATTTTCAATATACCTAAATTAAAATAATAAAATTTTATTTATTTTTTTATTTATTTATATTTTATTGTATGTGGATGATAAATATCCTTTATGGTTATGTTTAGTTTGAATTTTTTTGGTTTTGGTCATTTAGAGATTAGTTAAAATGTGTTTTTTTGTTCAGAAATAAAAAATTATTGAATAATTTTTTCTTACATTCAATTTCATTCTCAATGGGAATTGATGAACATTGAAGTATGTGTACATTGTGAAAAAAAATGTTTTAATCTAGTTGAAATAAGAAAGACATGAGTATTATAGAGGAATATATGTAAAAAAGTATTTTATGTTTTATTCTAATGATTTAAAATTTTAATATCTATTTTATAAATAAATATCAAATTTAAATTAACAATTCTGTAATTTATATGACCTTGATGAGAATTAAGATGATACCTTATGGATAAATTACCATATTCAATAGATATTAGGTGATAAACACTATGTGAGACTCAACTATCAATATGGAAAGAGTATCATCCCAACCAGGTATTGGACCACTTCAAGAAACTAAAGTTCCATTGGAAGCAGTGAGTTGTAAGAGTCTCAAGTATAAATAATTGAGCGCAAAAAAATAGTCGTGTAGAAGCATGAAAAAAATAAAAGAGTTCATTGATCAATTCATAAAATCTATGATAGATTTATTTCCATCACTTTTATCAAATACTTCTATGGTTTTTGATACATGCATGTCAACAATGTTCTCCTTATATAATACACTGGCAAATAGTGATTAAGTTCTTAGTGGCTGTCAAGGAGAAGACTTTCATGGTGTTAATGGTGAATAAGATATTAAATATGATGATTCTTGTGTGGATGTCTCTGATGAGGGTGATGATATTAATGACCATGATGATTGTGTTGGCTATGATGAAGATGTTTTGGAGGTGGACATAGATCCACTCAATTTTTTAATAGGTATTTATGAAACATACAACCATGTGGATTGTGAATTATGATTAAAATTTATTTTTTCAGTTATCAATTGATTAATTCCCAAATATACAAGATGTTTCACTATTTGTCATTTGTATTGTGATTGGTTTTTAGTTTATAGTTTGTATTATATGTTGGTTATTTACAGGTGTGGAGACTAGGTGTGAGTATAGTGCCTAGGGGATGAACCTACACTAACGCTTCTTGGAAACATTGGTATACTACTATAAAAAATTCCCCAAAATTATTGGTACATTCCCATCCAAACAAGGTTATACTAAGAGTTCCCAAGATCAATTTGTATAGATCTATATCAACTACCAAACACCTATAGTTTTAGGGATGCATTGGTATAGCCTATACCAAAGGATTATAATTCTATATCAATGGTTCTCTATCAATGGATCTAAACTACTATTATTTGTTTAATTTTATGTAGTAATTTTATTTAAATTATAAGGCATCATCTATAAACATTGCATAATCTAGTTAATTCAACTAGAATACACTTATTACATTCCCAAAGATCTTTTTGGTTTAGAGTTTTGGAAAATTAGGACTTAATTCATACATATAAACCCACAAGAATAAAAACTGGTAATACTAAAACAATATACATTGTTTTCATAAAACATAATTTTTTAATAAAACATGTATTCTTCCATGAAAAATCTTCACAACATTTATCCCTGCTTCTTATTTTATTTTTACCATCCTTAATACCCAATGAAAAAAAATTTAACACTTGGGATGATCAAAAAGAACATGGTAAGGGACATGAAAAATGGAAACAAATCACTTGTCCAAGAATACGTATGACCATATGAAATCATTTTCACAAAGAAATACTTCTCACTCATAAAGTATCATATACTTTCTTTGTTAAAACAAGCTATTTCTATAAAACATAAAAACATAAATAATATTATAAAGGTCACTTGGTGTATTAGTTAATTAAGATAGTAACCCCCATGAATAAAATTTTATTTTTATCCCATATTGATACCTTACAATGTAACCCTCCTGAGTACCTTATGATGTAACCCTCACAGCCACCTTATGGTGTAACCATCGTAGTTACACTTAGAATAACCATACATTAAACCTCACACATAAACAAACCCAATTAATTAAGGGATATATTGGTCTCATAATTTATTATAAAAAATTCCCAAGAACCAAAAAATAATCATATATCTTGAATAATAACATCATAAAATCATTCCTTTTGAATTTTTCAAAAATTGAAATTTAAAAAGAGGATTTTTAAAGAAAAGTCCCTTACCTGAGTTTCATTTTACATAAAAAGTGTTAAAAACTATTGTATAATGGTTTAAAGAGTATAATTAATATATTAAGGAAATATATTCTTATCTATGATACCTTATATGATCTTTTTATAACAACTTTCAACCCATTTATTTAAAATATTTCATTATTTTTATTATTTCAGGTGCGTTTATTTCATGGTTTCCATGGTTGTTCATTATGGGTTTTCTTTTCGAATGGAAGAAAAAATCCAGAAGAGAAAGGAAATCATTTTAATATGTTACCATATTTTTAAAATAAACCATATATAATTTTTTTATGATATTATAATGATTCATTAAATAGAACATTAATGAAGATGATTTAATTTATTTTAGCAGTTTTTACAATCACCATGAACTTATATCATTTTATTTAATATAATGGTTATATATTACTTTCAGGAAATTATATAAATTATAAATTTTATAATAAAATCTGATTTGACCATAATAATGGTTTTATGACTAGCCTTGAGTCAGTAAAAGAAAATTAAAACACATCATCCATGATGATGGTAAATCAACACATCACAGACAATCTTTTCTTTTTTTAGAATAAGAGAAGAGGGAGAGTAGTTTGATGATGGATATTAC
The DNA here is from genome assembly GCA_963277665.1 of Viscum album. Lineage (NCBI taxonomy): Eukaryota > Viridiplantae > Streptophyta > Magnoliopsida > Santalales > Viscaceae > Viscum > Viscum album. Next base: position 181,208,496 of record OY728133.1, on the reverse strand, counting down.
ATTAAAATAATTAAATTATAGTATATGTAAGATAATTGATTGATCATGTCACTTAGATAAGTTAAGTTGAGGAGATAAAAAAGAAAATATAAGAAATTGAAAATAAAATGAAAGAGGATTTTACCTCACAAACTTATTCTCCTTGAGACACTCCGTAAGGGCCTTGGTTTTGGCCTTTTGTTGAGAACAGTAGGTATTGGATGTGGGGATGAAGCTTTTGAAGGTAATTGGGTAGAAATTAAACAATATAAAAGGCTTCATATGTGTGAGGATAATAGGTGGTGAGGGGAGGAATTTATAGTGGATGAGAGGGGTGATATTTCATTACTTTATTCATTACTTTATTATTTTAGCTCAAGACAATGAATAGTTAGAGAATTATAACTAAATGTGTTAAAATAATGAATGGTAGTTCAATATTATGGTGATTTCAATAGTGATAACCTATGTAATGGTGTATTTAACTTATAATGTCTATATACCATAAATTATAGTATTCTACTATTCACCAAAAATTCAACTCTTTGAGAAAAATCAAAAAAAAATCACCCCCACCATTTTTAGACATGTAGATTTAATAAATGAACTAATTTTATGAAAATAATTTTTTAAATATAATAAATTTATTTTTTAAATAAAATCATCATTTACTTTAAAAATATCAATTTTAAAATTATAACTAGTTTTATTACACATTGAAAAATTAAATAATGTCTCATTAAATTATCTTATATTCATAAGAAAATAAAATATTAATTTATGAATATATTTTATTAAGAAAAAATTTCATTTAATTCATTATATTAATTATAAAAATGGAAATAAACATTTATGTTTTACCAAAATACCAACACTTAATTTGTTGTTTTCAAATATTTTATTTAATTATTCCATTATAAAAATATATTATATTTTCACTTAAAAGATACATTTATTTTATTTATACTCTCATAGGTGAGATTAATATTCTATAAGTATAAATTCTTTAATTTCTATAAATATCACTTATTCCATTATAAATTTAAAATGAATTTTAATATTTTATTCCAGAATGAATACAAATTATCTAATAAATACTTGGGTGATTACATTCTCTCTACCTTCTAGAAATTTAATCCTCTCAATTTTTATTTACTTATTGAAAAAGTTATAATACCATTCCCTCATAGCGTTTTTATATTCCCATGTTTCTCCTTCAACCATGTGGTTTCTCTATAAAACATTAACCTGGTAAATTACCATATTCCAAAATACTTTCTCTCTATAATCAATAATCTTAATAGGATTTTTATCATTAGAAAGGTTCTCATCCAGTTGAACAAATTCTGTGCTCAAAACATGATATGACACTAGCACATACATTCTTAACATAAAAACATGAAAAACATTGTGTACCATAGATAAAATTGGAAAAAAAGTTACTTGTTAATAAATTGGTCCAACTTTGTCTTGGATTTCATAAGGTCAATTGAACTATGGAATTAGGTTTCCTTTATTACCAAAACACTTAAAAATTTTCCAATGAGTGATTTTTAGGAAATCAATATCAGCTACATCAAAAGAAAGTCTTTCCTTCTATTATCTGTATAGATTTTTTGTATACTATGAGATTTACAAATATTTTGATGGATCATCTTTACTTTCTCAACCACTTCCTCTACTAATTCTAGTCCCACCAAGTTCCTTTCCCAGAATTCATCCTAAAATGATAGAGTTTGATAGTAATTCCATATAATGCCTCAAAAGGTTTCATATGTATTCTGGAATGAAAACATTTGTTATAGAAAAACTCAACTAAAGAAAAGAGTTGATCCCAACTTTTTAGTTATTCTACTGAACAAGCACATAACATTTCTTCTAAATTATAAATTGTTTTTTAGTCTGTCTATCAGATTTGGTATGAATGGTTGTTCTAAAATTTAATTTAATTCCCAGTTACTTCTGAAGGCCTTTATAAGAGTTATAAGTGATCCTGGATCACAGTCAGATATAATAAATAATAACTCAATATAACACGACTATCTCTTTTAGGTATAGTCAAGAAAGATTATCTAATGACATGGTATCACAAATAAGAATAAAATGTGCATATTTATCCAGTCGATCAACAATAACCAAAATTTCATTATTACCTCGATAAGTCTATGTTAGTCTGACCAAAATATCCATGGACATATTTTCCCATTTTCACTTGAGCACTGGAAAATCCTGAAGCATCCACTTTGGTAGTTGTTACTCTAAAATAACCTTCTGAAAAGTCAAACATTTCATTAAAAAATTAGAAATATCTCTTTTCATTCCAACTCACTAGTAACACTCTTGAAGGTCTCTATACATCTTAGTTCTTCCAGGATGAACTGAAAATGAACTATGATCTTCACTTAACAACTCTTTTTTCAACTGTGAATCACAAGGAACACATAATCACTTATAAATTCTCAAAATACAATCTTTATCAACATTAAATTTTTGAAACATACCCTTTTCACCAATTCTAATTTTTCTATAACTCACAATCTTCCTTCTGCACTTGTTTAATTCTTCCTGATAGAGATGACTTCACTGAAATCTGAAACAAAATAGAGCAAGTTCCAACACTAACAAATTCAAAGACATAATTTATCAAATCATAAACTAAGGGGTCATTTTTTCAATAGAAAATGGTTAATTATGCATGAATTTTTCAACTCAAGTCATCTACCACTTTGGTTTATTTTACAAGATGGTAATTGATCGTTCAATTATAATTATTTATCAATTTAATCCATATTCTATACCTTGTGTTCAATTCCTTTTAATTGAATATGTAATTTATACTTTTATGGTCAATATATATTTCATATTTGCCTTAATATAAAATATGTCTCTGGATTTTCGAAGTGAGAACCACATCTACAAATTCCAAATCATGTTTGGTATAATTCAATTCATGATATTTTAGTCATGTTCAAGCATAAGAAATTACTTGATCATTCTACATCAGAATGCAACCAAGTCCCTTCATTGAAGCATCACTGTAGATGAAAAACTCACCAATTCTGGAAGGCAGGGCCAAAATTGGAAAATTCACTAATATCCTCTTCAGTTATAGAAAAAAAAATCACATTCTTCTATCCAAATAAATTTAACCCCTTTTCATGTTAACTTATTTATAGGGATAAATAACCATGCAATGTTTTTAACAAACTGTCTATAAAAACCTCCTCATCTAAGAAAACTATGAATCATTATAACATTTTTTGACCTTTTCCATTCATCAACCACTTTTTTGTGGGATCAACTATAATTCCATCCTTATTTAAAATTTTCCTCAGAAAATAAATCTCTTCCAACCAAAAATCACATTTTCGAAATTTTCTATATAACTGATTTCCTTTATGTTTTTTTATAACAATCCTTACATGTTTTTCATGATCATCATAACTCTTTGAATAAAAAAAAATATTATCAACAAAAACAATAAAAATCATAACCAAATATTCATGGATGATTCTATTCATAAGATCCTTAAATAGAATAGGAGATTTTATTAAACCAAAGGGAATAAAAGAAACTCATAATTCCCATATCTAGTTCAGAATTATATTTTTAGAATTTCATCCTCCTCCACCTTCACTTGATGATACCCAAATCTCAATTCAATCTTTAAAAAATAATGAGCTACCCAGAGTTGATAAAACAAGTCAACAATATGAGGCAGTGGATACTTATTATTAACATCATTCTTATTAAAATCTCTATAATCAATAGAAATTCTTATGAAATCATATTTATTTTTAACGAAAAAATAAGATCACCCCATTGTGAAGTTCTAGGAAGAATTATGGCTTTATCAAGAAACTCTTGAAACTGATTTTTCAATTCAAGAAGTTCAACATGACTAATTTGATGAGTGGTTTTGAAATTTTATTAGCATTAAGAACTAATTTAACATTAAATTTAACTTCTCAATCAGGTATAACACTGGGAAACTCGTCAAGAAAAAAATCCAGGTATTCATTCTCGATTGGAACATCATTAATCTAAATAGTTCCCTTGTTTTCAATAATATGAGCAAGATAAATTTCATTTCTATATTTTAATATTTTCTCATCATCCTTAAATTTTATCAAGATTAGGGTTTCATTCTTTTATAATAACTAAAACTCTTTCTAAAAAACATCTTCTTTATCTCTATGAATAATCTTGGAATTATAAATAGAAAGACAATAGATGCCAAAAATAACATCAAACTCTACTAAGGAAAAAACTACAAGGTCTGCTAGAAATTTTTTCCATAGATAAAAACATGAAGATTCTTATAATTACTTTTTTCTATAATATTTCCCCTTTTGTTTTAACCATAAGCTCTGGTATCATTTCATGAGGTGAAATTTCCAATTTTCCAGAAAATTTATCAGAACTAAAGGAATGTGTACACCCTATAATATTACTTCATTGGATAACCTATCATCTATTGACGTAGTTGCAATATATCTCACTACACCATTCTTCTTATAATATGAAAGCTTTCAATCATTCAGATCTTTCTTTGGGTAGGTATTTTTATAATGCCTCGTATCACCACATACAAATTACTTTACAGTTTTATTAACATAATTAAAAATACCATAATCAAGTTATTTTTCATTGAAATATCAAGCCATATGTCCGAAATTATTACAAAGAAAACATTTCCTAGATTTTTTAAGGCATTCCCTCAGGTGCTTTTTACTAAACATCCCAAAAAAATGGAAATTGGACTTTATTACCTTTAGATTTATTTGATTAATTCTTACCCATTGCATTCTATATGGATATTTTCTTATGATTTTTTTAGAAGTACGTGTAATCATCATAAAACTCCCTTTATACACTCTAAGCACATAGAACAAGTTTCTCATAACTTTGTAATTCATGGGAAGTCAATTTCCTTCAATATATTGGCTTCAATCCTAATTAAAAATGATTTATTTTACTATCAATGTCTCAAATAATATTTGAAGCATAACTTTCCAATTGGGTTAAGTTTTATTCACACACAACCATTAAATATTTCGCCTTTAATTTCAATTAAAGGAATTTCTTTTCTGTCCAAATTTGAACCACTATAGAAAAATATTTTTCAATAAAAATATTCTTAAATTCATCCCATTCCAAATCATTGATATCATCACTGCCCCCGATATTCTTGACCATTGACCACCACTCGCCATATTAACCTTAAAAATGGTAAATAAGAAGACTAAACTTGTTTTCATCTGAACACCCCATAACATCAAATATATTTTCACGGGCTTTAATCCACACTTAATCCACTGTCGGGTCAGAAGATCCACTTTAAGTATGAGGTTTTTTCCTCATAAAATGTTACACTATCACCATCCAACTTTGTGGTATCTCTGGATGTTCTCTTGTGTATATTTCACTGCCATTTATATCATACGTTAACTAAACTATTACTGTCAGAAACTGTTTAGTTCCAATCCCCACCATTCTTGGTTATAGATTCAGAAACATATTATCCTCTTGATGTCTTCTTACTTTAGCTTCCCTATTTCTTCTGTAGAAAACCATTCTGAATAGACATATCTTAGATAAATAAACATAGTAATCATTAAATTATATATCATTTTAAATTAAAAATAAGGTTATAATCATTTATGGTATTCTATTTACATCATCCTAGCCCCTAAATTTATCTAAACTAGTCCTTGATACCAACTATAAGGCCCCATATATAAACATTACATAATTTAGTTAATTCAACTAGAATACACTTTATAGATTCCCAAAGATCATTTCAGTTTATAGTTTTAGATAATTATAAAATAATTTGTACATATCAACCTATAAGAATAAAAAATGGTACTACTAAAATAGTATCCATTTTTTTATAAAATATAAGTTTTTAATAAAACATATATTCTTCCATGAAAATCTTCTCAACATTCAGTTTGGCCTCTTCTTTTCTTTTACCTAGCCTTAAAATTGAGTGAAAAACATTTTAAAACTTGGGATGAGCACAAAAACCTTAGTAAGGGACATAAAAAATAAGGAAAAACTGTTAGACCATGAAATATTAATACTATATGAAATAATGTTCACAAAACCATAATTATCGCCCAAAAATATCAATTTTTCAGGTGCGTTTATTTCACTGTTTTCATGGTTAGTTCATTATGGGTTTTCTTGTAGAATGGATGAAAAAATCAAAAAGTGGAATAAATTAGTTCTAATATGTTTCAAAAAATTTAAAATATATCTTATATCATTTTTTATGATATGAGGATGATTTATTAGATAAATCATTAATGAAAATGACTTAATTTATTTTTTTGGTTTTTACAACAACCATCAAATTATGTAATTTTATTTAATATCACATATATGTATTGGTTTTAGAAATTTTTATAACTTATAATGTGTATAAAAAATATTATATAACCTTAATAATGTTTTTATGATTAGCCTTGAAGGTGATAAAATAAAATTAAAACACATCGTCCACGATGATGGTAAATCGACATATCGGGAACAATGTTTTCATTTTTTTGAATAAGAGGAGAAGAGTAGAGGTTTGTTAATAGATGTTACATTAGTAAAATAAAATTCTAGTATATGTAAGATATCGGAGTTATCATTTCACTTAGATGATATGAGGTGACTTGAGAAAAATAAAAGAAAGGAAAATAAAAATAAAATGAAAGAAAATAAAAGGGGATTTTACCTCTTGAACTTCTTCTCTTTAGAATCTCCTTAAAGAACTTGGTTTTTAACTTTTGTTGAGACCCATAGGTCTTGGAAGTGGGTAAGAGGCTTGGTAATGGAATTGGTTATAAATTAAAAAATATACAAGTCTTTGGACATGTAAGGAGGAGAGGTGGTGAGGGGTGGTATTTATAGTGGAGGAGAGGGGTGTTTTTTTATTATTTTATTCATTGGATTATAATTTTGTCTCAATAATATGAACATTATCAGAATTATCACTAAATATATTGAAATAATTAAGGAGATTTCGAGATTATTGTGATTACATCATCGATTACTCTAGTAATAGTGTATTTAACTTATAATGTATATATACCATAAATTATTGTACTTTACTATTCACAAAAAATCAACTATTTCAAAAAAAAATACAAATAATCCACCCCAACTATTTTTCAACATTTATAATTAAAAAAATAACATCATTTTATAAAAATAAGTTTTTAAATATGAGAAAATTAAATTTTTTATTCAAAAAATTCTGATTTAAAAATTATAACAGATTTTATGACACTTTGAAAAAATAAATATGTTCCCATAAAATTGTATTATAATCATAATACAAAAAATTTTAATTTCTGAATATATTTTATGAAGATAAATATTCAATTAATTCATTATACTAATTATAAAATTATAAAAAAACATTTATATTTTACAAAAATACCAACCCTTAATTTATCAATTTCAAAGCATTTATTTACTTATTCCATGATATAAATATATCATATTTTCACTTATAAGACACATAAATTTTAGGTATACTCTCATTGGTGAGGTTACAAATCTATTAGTACATATTCCTTAATTTCTATAAATATAACTTATTTGATTATAAATTTATAATGAATTTAACTATTTAATTCCAGAATGAAAACAAATTATTTTATAAGTACCTGGATCATTACATAAATGAACCCTCTTGTCAAATAATTATTAACTGGGTAAAACCAAATTTAAAGAAAAAAAGTTCATAGTATTTCCCCAAAACTAGAAAGTAACTGGAATAGTTTATGTTAAAATTCGGATTATTTTTATAAATCACAGAAGGTAACAGTATTTTTAATATTAATACATGAAAATAAATAAAAATAGAATAATGTTCCTTTTTTTCATCTTTGATTTAAAGAAAATATTCCCAGGCGAACTGTAAATACATTAATATCTCCCAAAAATAAAAGGAAAATAAAATAGAATGTAGGAAATAATTATTTATATATAATATATAAAAAGAATATATCAATATGATAATGATATATATAGAGAGAGATTAAAAAATTAATTGAGAAGTAAAGTGACGAAATCCTCTTACCTCAACTCTCATATCACTTCATATTTCCCAAAACATCATAAATAATAAAAATAATAATATTACTTTGTTATAAAATGTATTCATGTTTATTTAATAATTTTTATTCATTTTTAATTATGTTTTTTTAACTTATTAGTTTCATGTTGTTTATATTGATCATCAATATATTTACTATTTTTACATTATTGAAAATTAAAACATAAATTAATTTTATTATTAATATTATAATTATATATGGAATCCATTTTGAACCCAAAAATGAATAGTGGTAATGAAAAAAAACATCACTCATATAGGTGGTATAAACCAACCATGGTGTGACTTGTGTATTTAAGAGAGTTTAAATGAATAGAATGATTAATAAATATTTTATTTTCATAAATAAATTAGATTACAACCATTCTACTTTTTTAGTGTTTCTTTAAGGATATTTTAAGTTATGGAAGTGTTATGATGAGATTAGAAAATAAAATACATTAGTTTTGAAACCCAAACCACACTCTTGGAGACAACTCCTTTAGAATGAGACTTAATCCTTCAAAAGAGGGAATTTTGATAAGAACATAGACTCAATAATATGTATAAGAGTAATTAGAAAGATGTTTTAGTAGAGATTTTTAAAATGAATATGTTTTTAATGTGTGTAGAAATTTGTGTAGAAATGGTGTATTTACAATAAAAGGATGTGGGTATCTTTGAATAAAATATTAAGTAATTTATTAGTATAGTATATGACTATTAATAGTGTTGATTATATTAATAGATAATGGTGATTTGTTAGAAAAATTTAAATTTAAATACAACCAAAACTAAATGTCTAATTTGAAATATTTTATTCAAATTAAAGAATCATAAATAGTTTTTATTATAATAAAATATACTTTAGGCTTGGAAAATTGATTTATAATTCTAGAAATTATGCTTTTAATTTAGATATAAATTATTTTACTCATTAAATACATTTTAAATTATTTATAATTAATTATAAATTATATAGTAATTTTTACATCATAATTATTTCATAAAACTTCCCATTTATAAACAAACGATATTTTTTACCATCCACATAATATTCAAATTTTTAATTCAAAATTTACAAAAAAAAACACACTCACATAATTTCTACATTTATGGTCTATTACATAAGTTAAAACATGTTTCATTAGAATTTATATCTATACATGTTTTTTGTTAGATAGTTGGATAAATAGTTTTATAGTTTTATAATATTTATATTTATTTACTTTATTTATTGTAAATTTTAATTATTATCCATTCTAAAATTCCAATGGGAATGTTACTTTTTCAATGGTCAGCTACTATTCTAGAATTCAGTTAATATTCAAAAGGACATGAAATTAGAATTCCCATCAATACCTCTTATTTACTTCCTTACACCATCCCGTCCAAAGTATCATTATGTTTTATTCGGGGTAAAAAGAAACAAAGTGAAAAACCAGATTATGAAAACCTAATGTAATGAATAATATGTGCCTCCATACAAAAAAGTTCCACATACTTTGAGGGAAGGGAACCTGGACTAGGAAAAATATACATTTTCTGTCATGTGAACACTTTGACACCATTCTATCTACCACTTTATTTCATTCTCTCTAAGCAAGCATCAAAATTGTATGATTAATGAGTTTTATTATCCTATTAATATGATAAATGATCGAACATGGTGTAGAAATTTTTTCCTATATGGAGTTTTGAGTAACTGAAGAGCTGAATTCAACCATGTTCATAGTGATTTTTCATGATTGGAACACCTCATTCCCACTAAGTAAAGCATTTACTTCCATAAGAAGAGAGTTACTGTATCCGTAGAAGCTGGATAAGTATATCATAACTAACCCATTGTTATCCCACACCACCCCACCCCCTCGCATGAGTACAAGATGAAAATATTCATTAATTTTGAGATTGATCCCACTTCTAGGAGGGTTTTAGAAAACCCATCTAACCTAAAGAACAACTCTCTAAGTATAGGGAATCTGATTTCTTCCGACAAGAATTATCTGTATGGAGGAGGAGGTATCTCACTACTTCATAAGGTTTCCCAGTTATGTAGGTTCCAGGAATAGTGGAAGCACATTGGTGGGTTTTCCCAAAATTAAATTTAGCATTAAACAAAGTTCAATCTGAGATCCATCATGATAATAAAACACTAGATCATGGGAATATAATGATGAATGAAAAGAAAGAGAAGGGTCCTAGAACAATCAAGAGGATAATCATATGTTGGTTATGATAAATTTAATTAATTGACAAGAATTACCTTGATTGAATTTTTTCTTCGATGATGTTTTTCGGACACGGTCCAATGTGATTCGGCATTGTGTCACAGAATCCAAGTATATACTTCCTCTAGCAATGACCCACACGTTCACCACATATCTCTGGACATCTCCAAAACAATCTCCAGGTGCTAGCACGGAGAAGACATTGTTTGCGTTGTCCACCTTAGATCACCTCAATCCTATGGAGGAGGATCTCTCTCGGTCTTGATAGAGTTCTTGTAGGAAGGAGTTATTTTGGTCTTGAGATAATTCTCTAGAATTTTTGTGCACAATGATTCTCTGTTGAAAAGTGTTGGGTTTGTGAGGATATTTATAATCGGGATTGAGGATATAGAGTTATGACAATAAATAAACGTGTTACGTATTTTATTTATTTCATTAACTCTTATTGAAAACCCCCATGTCGAATGATTAATTCGGTGACATGTTCCCATGCTGATTATAATAAATATCATTTAATAAAATGATATTATCTCCTCAAAATCCCAACTGGAAAAACTACACGATGTGTAATCATTAATACATGGCGTGTACTTGTTTTCCATGAAAACTACACGGCGTGTACATTCAATGTACATGGCGTGTTTATCTTGTTTTTATTTTTCTTTATTTCATCCACCAAATTTATTAGACCTTGAGTAATGGCTATTTATTTCTTAAACAAATGTAACTGCATTACTCACTAATAAATATATATTATTTCACCCACAATATATTCTCTCTAATAACTAGTGTCGAAATAAATGTGATCAGGCATCCTTAAAAAATTATTAAACCACAGTTGAGGATAATATTTATTTAACTTTTTAAATTAATATATAACTGAGATACATTGACACACTTAGTGTGTGACCCTCTAGGTCTCTTTCTCATTGTCATTAAGCGGAGCCTACCTAAAGTTCAAGGTTAGTGTCTAGAAACACACCAAGGCACCCATAGAGAAAGAAGTTAACTCCAAAATGACGTGTCACCTCATATTATTTTTTACCGAGGAATATAATCCCTTTTTCGTGATATGTTGAATCAAGTAAGTTGAATGCTAGTGCCATCAACCCATGTGCTTGATTATTCTTTCTTTGAATTTCCAGAATTGAACTCTCCCATTCCTTACCATAAACATGGATTTATTTAGGATATATCAATAACATCAATGGGCTTGAGATATCTACTTTCATTATGGAACAGAAGAGACAAATCCTTTCTCGCATTATCTATTAATGCAGTATTACTCGTGATTCACCCAATGTAGCCTACCTCGTTGCGAACAGTGTGTCTTCACAGTTTTCATCAATACATATAAGTGTGTGAGTTGTAATACCCATTAATAATAATATTAAAGTCTAAGGACCAATACACAAATCCATATATAGGACCATCCAATGAAACTATGAAATGTGGATTTCCTACTGGCGGGTCTCGTTCTCATAATATCCTCCTGGATATTAGTAAGGGCACACACCATGAGAAGGTGCCTCAAAGTTTTATGAGTCCTCACCCCTAATGGACTGTATTATTTATGTCCCTCAAATAACATCATCTGTTCATATAACATATATTAAAGAATAGTGTTATGGAACTTAAGGGTTCTCATCATAGCATGGATTCGCTATGAACCTTTAATGCAATAGTTTCCTTAGGAAATTATCACATGCATTATCATGCAGAAGAACAATCAAGATGTGATAAGGTATTCATTTAATGAATAAAGTACAAAGTGGTTGTTTCTAGGACACCAACTCCAACAGACTCCCACTTGGATTAGATCCAACTACTAACGTCTTTTAACCCGCTAGCTCTCACATGATATTCATGCTTCTGCTGAGATAGGCCTTTAGTAATTGGGTCTTCCACGTTCTCTTCCATGGACACTTTTCTCACTGAAACTTCACCTCTTTGATATAAATCCCTCAATATGTGATACTTTCAGAGTATGTTCTTTGTCCGTTGATGTGACCTTGGTTCTTTTTCAAGAGCCACCGCTGCAGTATTTTCACAATACAACGTGATACAATCTTTACTACTAGGCACCACATCAAGCTCCTAAACAATGTTCTGAATCCAGGAGTCTTCCTTGGAATCATCAAAAGCCTCTATATATTCAGAAACCGCTATAGAATCGGTGACAACTTGCTTCTTTGAACTCCTCCAGCTCGCAGCTCCTCCATTGAGATAGAAAACATTTCCAGATTGTGATTTCAGATCGTTCTGATTTGTCTGAAAACTAGCATCAGCATACCCTCTGATGACAAGCTCCTCATCTCCTCCATACACCAGGAACATATCCTTGGTTCTTCTCAGATACTTAAGGATATTATTAAAAGCAGTCTAATGTTGTTCTCCTAGATCTTCTTGATATCTACCTACAATGCTTAGTGCATAGGCAACATCAATCCCGATACATAACATGGAATACATGATGGATCCTATAGCCAAAGCGTATGGGATATTACTCATTCTATCTTTCTCCTGTTGTGTTTGTGGACACATTTTTAGGAAAGATGTAGGCCATGTGACACTGGAACTAATCCCCTCTTATATTTTCCCATACTAAATCACTTTAGTATCTGATCAATGTATGTACCCTAACATAGTCCAAGAAACCTCTTGGATCTATCACGAATGATCCTGATCCCTATAATGTAGACTGCTTCACCTAAGCCCTTCATGGAGAAACACTTTTCTAACCAGTCCTTAACTGACTGTAAGACTGGTACATCGTTTCCAAAAAGAAATATGTCGTCAACATATACTACTCGGATAACGATCGCATTCCCATTAAACCTCTTATAAACACAAGGCTCACATTCGTTCTTAATGAAACCAAATTCCCTTATAGATTCATCAAATCGAATGTTCGATGACCTGGATGCTTTATTTAATACATAAATGAATGTTTACAACTTGAAAATCCATTTGGCTTCACCTAGTGTCACAAACCCTTCTAGTTGTGTCATATAGAAATCTTTCTGAAGGTTCCCATTAAGGAATGTTGTTTTGAAATCCATCTTCCAAATCACGTAGTCATGGTAATATAATATGGAAAGTATGATTATAATGGATTTAAACATGGAAACTAGTGAAAAGTTTTCATCATAGTCAATTCCTTGATGTTTTCTAAATCCTTTAGCCACTATACTTGCTTTATAGCTGCTAACATTACCTTCCATGTCCAGATTTCTCTTCAATACCCATTTGCATCCAGCAAGCTTTACATCAACTGGCCCATCAACCAGAACCCAGACTTGGTTCTGATACATGGAATCCATCTCATAATTCTTAGTTTCCAGCCATCTAGCAGCTTCTGAGCTTTCTACTGCTTAATTGTAGGAGAGAGTTTCATCATTGTCCAAAAACAATGATTCACCATCCTCGGTGACTAGGAAACCAAAACTCTCTGGTTCCCTTACCTCTCTTGAGCTCCTATGCAGTACTTCTATTTTTGGAACCTCTTCCATGGGGACTTGTGGAACCTATTCCTATACCAGCTCATGTGTATCTTGAGCATCAACTTCATCGAAGTCAATGTTGCCCCCACTATAATTTTTGAGGATGTGATCCCTCTCAAGAAAGACTTTTTTTCTAGCGATAGTCACTTTCTTGTCTGTAGGGTTATATAGGTAATATCCTTTCATTTCCTTGGGATATCCTATAAAGATACACCTCATTCCCCGGGGTGCTAGTTTGTTGCCTAAGAAGGCATTAACAAATGCCTCGCATCCCCGTACATGTGTATACAAAAAAATGGGTTTCTTTCCATTTCATAACATTGATGGAATTCCATTTTATGCCTTAGTTGGTACTCTGGTTAATGTGTATGTTGTAGTTTTTAATTCATATCCCTAAAAAGATAATGGAAGATCTGCATGACTCGTCATTGACCTCACCATGTCCAAAAAGGTGCGGTTCCACCTTTCACAAACACCATTCCACAGTGGTTTATTAGGAGGAGTGATCTGAGATAGAATCCCAGACTCCCATAGAAGATCGATGAACTCTTAGTTCAGATATTCTACACCTAGATCTGATTAAAGTTTCTTTAACATCTTACCAAGCTGATTCACTACTTCATTCTTGAATTCCTAAAATTTCTCTAAGGCTTCTAACTTATACCTCATTAAGTATACATATCCATATCTACTCAAATAATCAGTAAAAGCAATGAAGTAAGAATATCCACCTCTAGCTTCTACTAGAAGTGGTCTACACACATCCGTGTGCACCAATCCTAGAAGCTATGTGGCCCTTTCACCTTGTCCAACGAAGGGCGACTTGGTCATTTTTCCTTGTAAACAAGTGTGACATCTATCAAGTGGTTTTAGCTCAGTAGAGTCCAAATAATCATCTTGGCAAAGCTTTGACATGCACTTCTCATTTACATGACCAAGATGGTGATTCCACAACTGGGTGATGTATGAGTAATGTGAGTTTGTTTCGTTATCGATTTCCAACCCTTGGTTTTCATAATATAATACATACAAACCATTATTTAAATGTTCCATACCATAACATATGTTATTATTATAAAAGAGACAACCCTTATTTCTAAACATGAAAATAAATCCAACTATATCCAAAATAGATACAAAAATTATGTTCATGGTAACACTAGGCACATAATAACAGTTATGTAAAACCAAAATCATCCCAGTCGGCAATGACAGGTGGTAATCACCAATGGCCAACACAGCCAGTGTCACGCCATTGGAAGCTCGAAGATCCACCTCTCCTCTGCCAATCATTCTAAATCTACTTGGTTCCTGCATTTTAATACAGATGTGATCCCCACAAGATATATCTAATACCCAATATGTAGAAATGGAAAGATTACACTCGATAATGAACGCACCTTTAGCATCCCCACGCTTTTGGGTGCAGTTCCTCTTCCGGTGGCCCTACTTGCCACATGAAAAACATAATGTCTCTCGTTTCTTTCCCTACCTCTAGATCTTCCCCTTCTTGGAAGGACGACGCTTGGGGGCTTCAGACCATTTATAAGTCTTTGGCCCATTTGCCTTGTCCTTCCGTTTCTTATTCAACATAAGAACTGTGGGTTTTTCAAGCCCCATGTACTTATCTACTTGGTGAATTATGGTCATAAGGTCTGATAGACTCTTCTCATTTTTTCTCATGTTATAATTGACAATGAAGCTAGAGAAGGTATTGGGAAGTGATTATAGGATGAGATCTGTACACAACTCATCTGGGAATTTAATCCCTAAGATGTCCAGGCATTCAATGTAGCCCATAAGCCTGACTACATGGGGCCTAGCTGGAACAAACTCTCCAAGATTAGTTTTAAACAATGTATTGTAGATCTCATATCTCTCTTGTCTCGCCTTCTCTTGGTAGAGATCCTTAAGGTGAGACATCATGTTATATGTGTCCATGTTTTCATGTTTCTTCAAGAGCTCATTAGACATGGTCGATAGCATGAAACATTATACATATGTGGAATCATCCATATGTTTCACATAGATATATATTTCCTAGTCACTGGCCACTTTTCCAGGGGCAACTAGAATAGGCTCTTCCATCACATACAATTTCCTTTCGTGGTAAAGGATGATGCGTAAACACCTCTGCCACTATTGGAAATTAGTGCCGGTGAGAAGGTTTTCCTTCTTGAGTATGGTTCGCAATGATATGTTTAAAGTCATTTTTTTTCTACAAATTAAGATGAGAAAAGGTTTAGTACTTTATTACAAAACTGAGACAAATAAACAAATTAATACTTTTTAGTCTCACACTATTTTATCAAAATCTAATAGCCCTCACCATTGACATTGAAATATTCTGTTGCCTAAATATTCTAGTGGAAAGGACCCATATTGCCCCTCGCATTACCCCAACTAGGGTTGGTCAAACAACTAGAAGGTTTTTAGATAGGCATTTCAAATGCCAACTACATTAACTCGCAGCTCCTTGATCCACTGAGTGGAATCCCCAATCCTGAAATCCATTTTTTTTTGGATTTCCTCAAATTTTTCCTCTTGGTCACACCAATACCTATTCTGGTAGTCAACCCTTGATGCGAACCAAGTTAATTCAACCCAAAACTTTGAATTATAATTCACCGCTAATTGAATGCACCCCAACTAGGGTTGGTCAAGCACTTTGAACTACGGTTCGATTCTAATGAGGATTATGGAAGGCTATACCGACATAATATTTCTTTGAGATATTTTATCCTTATACATAAATTTCCAATTTATTATCTTTGATTACATGATTCTTAATATTAATTGGGATGTAATTAAGTGATTAACCATGTCTAAGATAATATTTAAGCATAAAATGGTCTTATTTTAGTTCCATCTTACATGCTTGTTTAATTCATTAATTGTGTGATCTTGACAAAACACCCACAATAAATAAACCATGCAACTGAAATAAATAAAATAGATGGTATGATCATGAGATTGTTATATTGGTTATTTTATCTAGCAGTTGATAAACTAACCCAAGACCTAGGGTAGAAATACCATGAACCTTTCGGGTTCGTTTTTAAAGCTTTCCACCAACCAACCTTTGGATCACCTTAGATTGGTTTCACCTTCACTCCTAACTTGAGACACCTCCACTGGATTGGGAGCTCCATCCATTACATATGCATTTATCTCACATGTAGGTGTGGGATAAAAGGGGTTTTACATAAAAGAAACCTTGGGCACACAGGACCTACATATTAATGAGGAGAAGGCTCATAGGCCAACAAATTTAATTTAAATAAATTAATTAAAATAAACCACTCACATACAAAGGTATTGGTATAGCTCGTGATCATCCATGAATGTAATGATATTAGGCATTAATAAAACTATAATTCAATTATTTAATCGTTCTTGTTTAAGATAAATCATGCTCGAATCAATTAATTATCTTTAAATAATCAATACTTTTAGCTTAAACCCTTTTTCTAAATTTCCTTGAGATTATCATCCATCATAATTATAAAAAACATAAATTCATTTAAAATTATCTTTGTTCTTAACTTGTGCCTTTGAAGAAACCTGGTGAATTCCCATTCATTACGCAGATGCTAAATTAAACACATATATATATAAAAATTATCACGCGTTGTGCCTCAACTTTACGCCTACACGATGGTACATATCTCAAGGTTTTGTATAATATAATAATAAATTTTAATAAATCTTTGTAATTTGGATGTGTACACGGCGTGTAGTTCCGACTACACAGCGCGTACTTTTGTTCACCGTCCATCCAAAGTACATGCCTGGGGACATGGTGTGTAGATGTACTTCAGAAATTTTTAGAGTGCATGGAATGTTCAATTGGACACATGCCATGAAGTATTCACGTTACACGGTTTCCAGCCGGGCAAGCTATCCATGGGGTACACGGTCCAACCCTAACCCGAAGGGACTACACGTCATGTTCAGTGGACCACACAGTGTGTAATCCGGAAACGGTGTGCCACCTATTCCTATTCAACACACGCTGTCATTTATGACTTAGGAATACTCCAATACACGGACTAATTTGGAAGACCATTCTAATGCATTGAACCTAGAATACACAGCATGTACTTCCGAATACACGCCATGTATTCTTGTGTTGTACGGCCAGGAATGTTTGGAACCTCCGGATGAGATACTCTATTTTATTTAAATCAAAGTTAAAAGAAAATTTTTTTTATCTAAGGTGAATGAGAAACGAGAGATTAGGAACATATCTCGAGATTCATATTTAAAGAACGATTAACATGAATTGAAACAACTATATTATTAACTGCATAAATCACCAACGAAAATACTAAATAATTATAATCAATGATATAACCGCTTTGATACCACTTGTAGGTTCCGGGCACAGTGGAAACGTGTTGGTGGGTTTGCCCAACTTTAATTTTAGCATTAAACAACGTTCACTCCGAGATCTATCACGATAACAAAATGCCAGATCTTCAAAATAGAATGAAGAACAAAAATAAAAAGAAGGGTCGTGGAACCATTGAGAGGATCATCGTATATTGGTTATAATTTATTTAATTAATTGACAAGAAGTACCTTGATGTAATTCTTTTTTGGATGATGTTTTCTGGTCACGATCTGATGTGATCCGTCATTGCATCATAGAATCCAAGTGTAGAATTCCTCTGGTGGTGATCCACATGTGCACCACGTATCCCTAGACGTCTCCAAAGAAATCTATGGGTGCTAGCATGGAGAAGCCTTTGCTTTCATTTTCTTCCTTAGATCACCTCCATCCAATGGAGGAGGATATCTCTCAGTCTTGAGAGAATTCTTGAAGTAAGGAGTTCATTTGATCTTGATATAATTCTCCAGAATTGTTGTACACAAAGATTCACTATTGAAAAGTGTTGGGGTTATGAGGATATTTATAATCGGGTTTGATTATGTAGAGTTATGACAATAAATAAACAAGTTACATGTTTTATTTAATTAATTAACTATTATTGAAAACCCCTATGTCGAATGATTAATTCTTTGACATGCACCCATGATGATTATAATAAATATCATTTAATAGAAAGGTATTATTTCCTCAAAATCCCAACTAGAAAAACTACACGGCGTGTAATCATTAATACAAGGTGTGTACTCGTTTTCCCTGAAAACTACATGGCGTGTACATTCAATGTACACAACGTGTTTATCTTGTTTTCATTTTTCTTTATTTCCTCCACCACATTTATTATACCTTGAGTAATGGCTATTTATTTCTTAAATAAATGTAACTACATTACTTGCTAATAAATATATATTATTTCGCCCACAATATATTCTCTCTAATAACTAGTGTCGAAATAAATGCGATCAGGCATCCTTAAATAATTATTAATCCACAGTTGGGAATAATCTTTATTTAACTTGATTAAATAATATTTAACTGAGATAAATGGACACACTTAGTGTGTGACCCTCTAGGCCTCTTTCTCAGTGGCATTAGCCGGAGCCTGCATAAAGTCCAAGGTTAGCATCTAGAAACACACCAAGGCGCCCATAGAGAATGAAGTTAACGCCGCAATGATGTGTCACCTCATACAAATACTTACCGTGTAATATAATCCCTTTGTCATGATATCTCGAATCAAGTGTTTGCATGCTAGTGCCATCAACCCATGTGCTCGATTATTCTTTCTTTGAATTTCTGGAATTGAACTTTCCCATTACCAACCGTGGCCATGGATTTATTTAGGCTATATCAATTCCATAAAAGGGCATGAGATATCTACTTCTGTTCTGGAACAAAAGAGACAAATCCTTTCTCGCATTATCTTTTAATGCAGTATTACTCAGGATGCACCCAATGTATCCTACCTCTCTACGAACTATGTTTCATCACAGTTTTCATCAATTCATCTATGTGTGTGAGATGTAATACCCATTAATAATAATGTTAATGTTTAAGGACCAATACACATGTCCGCAGATTGGATCATCCAATGACTCTATGAAATGTGGATTTCCTACTGGCAGATCTCAGTCTCATAATATCCTCCTGGATATTACCAAGGGCACACACCATGAGAAAGTGCATGAATGTTTTATGAGTCTTCACCCCTAATGGCTTGTATTATTTGTGTCCCTCAAATAACATCATCCGGCCACAAAACATATATTCAAGAACAGCGTTATGTCACTTCCGGGTTCTCATCATAACAGGGATCCGCTATGACCCTTTAATGAAAAAGTTGTTCTTAGGACATTATCACATGCATTGTCATACAGAAGAACAATAAAGATGTGATAAGGTATTTATTTAATGAATAAAGAACAACTCTATGAGTATATGGAAACTAATTTCTTCCAACAAGAATTATATGTATGAAGGTGGAGGTATCTCACTGCTTCATAAGGGTGCCCAGTTCAACCACCAAGAATTTTTCTTGGACTTGCATAGAAGTTCATGTGCAATGACTATAAACCAGCCATGCCTTGTTCTTGGAACTCCAAATTCACCAATATCACATAGAAAGAACCACCTCCATCATCTTCTACCCATGCAAGACACTCCCTTCTCCTTGAATCCAAGCCTATAAAATGTCCCCACCAGTGCTCAGCTAAAAGTCAAAATCAAAAATATCTGAAAACCTTCTCCACACTACATTCGCCCATTCCCCATCAAAAAAAAGATGACCACACATTTCTTCATTAGACCTCTGACAGCACAAGTATATAGAGGATAGGTTCACTCCCTTCTGTTTAATTGCCTCATCTGCAGACAATATATTATTTTATAACCCTCTAACAAGAACATTAAATTTACTAGGAATTTTGTTACACTATAGTGCCCCCCTCCAATCAATCTTCTCTATGTTAGAATGAAAAAAAATGACGATTCACTTTGGTCAAAAAAACTCCTGAAGTAGCCACTATGAAGACACATTTACCCATTCAATAAATTTTATATAAACTTTTTTTATATATCATTAAAAAAATCAAATCTTATCTCTATTATTTTGTAATATTTTCACAATGTCATCTAGGGTAAAAAAAATTCTAGGGGAACATGACCTATTGGATTTTAATATTTTAATTTTATTATTTACTTTATTTTATTATCTAATTACACTTATATTTAACTTATGGAATGTGTTTATCCTTTATTTTTAAAATTCTATAGATATGAAATAAAAATATTATTGTCAAATTATATATTACCTTCCATTTATTTTTGGTATTATTTTATACTTGTATAAATATTTTATAGACATACAATTAGTTATAAATAAAACTGATTAAGTGATAAATATGTATATAAATTCAAGTTTTATATCTTTAATAATACAAGAATACAATTTGATTTAATATTTACATATATAATTTAAGAGTTAAAATTAATAAAACTATTCATTGAAAATATAGGTTACTATGTTATAACCCCTTATTTAAATTATGTTCTTTTTAATTTTTAATTTTCAATTAACATATATTGTTTTTCCAAAAAAAATCGAAAACTATATTACTAAACTATAATTTTGTCTTCAACATTAACTATGATAATTTCATAATATGACTCAATAGAAATGAATTAAAAATTTTGATCCTATGTGGTCATACTAGTAATTCTTAACATAGTACTATAGATATAATAATGATATATCTAATGAATAAACTCAAATATTTATATATACTAATTCCAAAAAAACCAAACTCTACTTTGACATCATTGAGAAGCACCTAGACCCACACATCAAGGTCTTATGGTATTACTACATACTTTTTCCACATCAAATTATTTGAATCAACTCCAAAAAAAATTAGTATATTCAAGAAACAAAGTACATAATACATCATGAACATATACAATACCATAACAATATAGTTAAAAATTTCATCATAGAAAACATATAATATGATAATAAACTATTTAACACTAATGATCACCCAGTGAAACACCCCAAGATTTTGAAAAAATATTTTTTTCAGGTAAATTTAATCTCTTCGGTATTTTTCATTATAAAACACTAATTTTATCTTTAATTATACACAACACAGATTTTAGTATGATTTATACACAACACTGAGTTTAAACAAAAAGTGACAAACAATTAAAATATTTCTATTTAATATAACATTTATCACCTTACCATTGGACTGATGAGTATGAATAGGATTAACTAAATTATAAAAATATATGATTTATACATGTATATAAAATTAATTCTTTGGTCACCAATTAATTAAAAATAAAAATAAAATATATTTGAAAATAAAGGAAATATTTTTCCGAAAAACTATTTCTACGCAAAAAAACAAGTTTTACCCTAATATAATAAAAAATTAGAGATTAATTTTAATGAAATTTATATATTATATATTTAATGAGCTATTTCACATTCATTTTATGTAGATAATAGATAAGAATAATGTAACATCCCGGTTCCGGAAGCCGACCAGAGACACCTCGTACCTAGTTGGTCACATGGCCTCAAACGCATTTCCCTGAACACCAGAGGTTGTCAACTAGCAGCAAGGGCCTTGGGTGTGATAGTGGGAAAACTATGCCCTCATTGGTAGATTAACGTAGTAGAAATAAAACAGATATACAATAGCGGAAGCAGTAAACATACCCAACAATAGTAAACAACATAATACTGATGAAGAAATAAACAACTAGAGCACAAATATAATAATGCATGATACATATGTCTAGGAAAGTATCCAATCATGTCTCAATGCTGAAATAAAAAACTAAAACAGAGTACAAGAAAACAAGTAAACTACTCCTCAACATCGCAAGCCTTACCTTGGTCTCATGCTTTCCAGCTCCAAAGTAGTTAAGTACTCGAAGTACAAGGGTGTTTGCCCTTATCTATGCCTGAAAAAATATAATCTATTTGGGCCCAAATGCATGACCCAAATAGGGTGTGAGAATAAATCCCAGAAAGAAACCACCAAAAGATTTGTGCCTAACAGTCAGTGAATATATGGAAGTTAAGAAGTAAAAGGAAGTAGTAAACAAGGAAGTACTCAGCATTAAACAATTCCACAGTTCAATTTCATTCAATTTCATGTATCAAGTAAGCAGCTGATCAAATCAGGTAACCCTCTGGGTAGTATTCTCATCCTAACCCCTTTAGTTCAACCAAAAAAAACAAGTAAACCTCTGGGAATTAATCATAGTCTAACCCCTCTGGTTCAGCTTAATCATAGACTCTCTAAGGAAGCACTCGCCGACAATTCCCCCAATAGTGTCATATCTGTAACTAAAAGGCACTCTGGGAAAGCACTTACATCTCATTCCCCTTTTGGTATGCATCGAGAAACTATAGACACTCTGAGGAATCACTTACGTCAATTTACCTTGTGGTCTCACATCATAATAGTAAAACATACACTCTAGAGAAGCCCTTATGTCCATTCTCACTATGGTCTACTACACCAGGTTCTTATGGCCCTGTGTAGGTCAAAAAATCATGGAAATGTGTTTCATCCAAAGTGAAACACAAGAACTACTTGGATAACAGTCTACAGCATAACAACATTTCAGATAAATAAACACTTCATCCTACAGTACTAGGCATGGGAAAAACAAGGGAGCCTAATAGGCTAAGCAGGACCAAACAATCATAAACAAAACATGAATGAGAAAACACTTCAAAATCATATAAATTGACTCTATTCAAATTCAATTAACCTCTATTCAAGAAAACAATCATAGCATATAGTTAACAGGGCTAAAACCATAAACACACAATACCCCGTTCATGGGTATTGGGCACATTTGCACATAAAACTAAAAGACTATCTCTGGAAAGTCATAATACACAAACTCGGTGTTGTAGGATCGTTATACATGAACCTCATGCCTTTAATCTCCAAAGAACACCCTAGATCAACAAAAAATATCAAAACGTTCAACCGAATAAAACTTGAGAAAGAGGATGAATCAGTAAACGAAGATCGACATGAAGGAAGATCTTACTGTGGTGATACCAATGCAATTTATAGAATTCAATTTAGAGAACGGGTTCTTGATCGGGGGTTCGGGGAAAGATCGTGGTCGTACTCATGCTATCGGCCGAACAAGGTTGAGAAGAAGGTGTTTCTATCCATCAAACAGGACCCTGGTATGTTTAATGAAAAAAAAAAAGTACACGGCGTGTAATTTAGAAGTAAAAGGCATGTACGTGCCTTTACTAGACACCGCATTAGGTGGTCTCTAGGTCGCCACACACGGTCGTGTGCTCGTCCATTAGACGGATAGCACACGGCTACCCGTGGTAATCGAGTACACGGCGTATACTCATAAATTACACGGTGTGTACTTAGAAAATTTATATAAATTCCTGTTTTTCTTAAAAATACCAAAAAAATAAAAACATTACTGAATAGAAGATCTGGGTTCTTACAAATAAATCTAATTTTATTCTTAAAACATTATTTTTCTAAAAAACTGTTTCGTCACCTTTTTTAACTTTTTTCAAAAAGAACTTTTGAAAATTTTAGAAAATTTATTTGGAAGAATAAATTTTATTTTTGACATCTTAGTTTCAAAATTCTCATGGGGTTAATTTTTTAATTTTTTTTTTGAATATATTAATTTTTTGATGAATAGTGAAAATACTAAATTTTAATTGAAAACTATATTTTTCTTAAAATTATCTATATAGTTAAACTTTATTATAAATAGGTTTTCAATGAAATTTGTTTAAATTTTATATCTATTAATCCAATTTAGTTCAATATAATGATTTTAAAATTTAATTTTGATATAAAATCCTTATAAACTTCTGAACATTTTCTCATTGAAAATCTGTTTTCTCAATGTGACTGTAGGATTAATTTAAAATTAATATTTTTCCATAGCTGTGAAGTAATTTTTGAAAAATGGAATTCATATTTGTAATAATGTTAATTTATATTATCTAATAAGATAAAGTTGATTTTTTTCCATAATTAATAGAGAAATAGTAAAAATTATTAATCATTGTTATGGTCAAAATAGGTTTATGAGGTGGTTAAACAAATAATATAAGGGTTAAAATGACATAAAAAAATTTCTTAAATATTTTTAGTGGAAATGTTTCTAAATTTTAATGTATAATTATTTATAATTCTCTATTTTTAATCATTTTTTCATGTGAAAAATGTGAGTACGTATTTTTCATTTTAAAAATTTCAAGTGTGTCAATCCCTCACTTATAAAAGGACAGCCCCTCTTCTCTCCTTATCATATCATAAAACACATTTTTTTATACTAATGACCCAAAACACTTAAAATTTTCCTTTATATTCTCCTATAATCCTCATTTTTTTAGAAATACAACCTTGTAAGGATTTTGGTGCAAACCAAAGGAGGTTACCCATGGAAGAGGTAACGTCCTTCATCAAACATTTTTATTTTATTTATTCCTCCACCTAATTCAATAATTATTAAACCATATTGATATAATTACCTCATTATCTTCCATATAATTATATTCTATAAATTAATTTTCATTACATAGAAACATATCCACTTCCATCAAATGGGTTACGAAATCATCATTCATGTGTACGATGGACTACCGCCCCATGAACCGATGTCATTTTTTTTTCCATTACCACCTCTCACTGCTGGGTATGATGATGGATATAAAGTATACATATGAAATTAATAAAAAATACTATATATTAATTATATCACATATAACTTTTTTACTTTCCATTCCATATGGGATACGATAACATCTCTCGTGTGTAATATGGACTACCGCCTCACGAAGTGATGTAATTCATTTTTCACTAATGCTTTACATGGAAGATAATAAGCAAGCAATTAATTAATATATATTATATACATGAAACAATCCTAATAATAAAGGAATATATATCATTCTGAAAAGATAATATATCATTTTAATTCTTACCTTTTCGCTCCCTGAAAGATGATAATTTTGTTTGAGTATGTGTGGACAATCACATTCACGAAGTAATGTGACTCTCTTTTCATCACCAAACCTCATGGATGATATGTATAAGTATATTTAAATAAATAATATTTTAATTATAATATTATTATAATTATAATTATTTAAAATATTAATTACCACCTTTCCATAATGATCGTTGAAAAATGGAAGCTTTACTCATGCGTACATATGACCTATCATCTCTATGATCGTAACGTACACCATTTCTCAAAAACATATTCCATGATTATTATTAAAATTATAATTGATGTAAAAATAGGATAGTTATTTCATTATTTTTATTATGTATATTATGTAACAATGATCAATTTAATAGGATTTAAAATAAAAAATCAGAAAACATACAAAAAACAAAGTGATTATTACTCGAAACGTGATATTAACAAGGAATTTTTAATAAACAAGAAAAAAAATTGTCATAATTAAAGAATATATAGTATAATATATATTATTATAGTTCAATAATATATATATATATATATAATAAACTTATATTTATTATATAGGAGTTTCACACATGTACGAAATAATTCAATACTTAAGGTATGGGATTTCTAGACTATCTTTTATTTTTGGCAGAGATATACAAATTGACCACCCATTTCTATTTTTGGGTGAATATAATACCCATATGAAATGTTATATAATTAATTTAATACAATTAATGATATTTAAATTCAAATTTTAGGGTATTATTCATGGGTGCTTTCAATTAAAAAGATTACTAGAAGAGAGAGGGATTTCTATCTCGCTTTATGTTTGTAAAAAAATGTCATAATCACCATGTGTTTATTTTATATGGTGAATATAATTACCATGAATATATATTATTATGATTATACATAAATTTTAATCTATTTACATATTTATTTGAGGATATCAATTTTACAGGTTTTATTGTTCAAAAGTTACCAATTGGTAAGGGATTTTTGTCTCAATTTTCTTTCTTTGGGGCATAAGTTTTGTTATGAACATATATTTTTCTATGAGGTGTATAAACGTCAATTTTTACTTTTTATGTCATTAATATTTTTATTTTAATGATATTATATGTTTCAATTAATGTTATTATTTCGTGGGTATTATTATTCAAAGATAGCAAAGAGGTAAGAGTATTTGTTACAATCTCATCATATATTGGTATTGTTTATGATTATGCTTCAAGGGATGAAATATTACAATATATATATTAATATATACATGAATTTAAGTTTCATCTATTTATTTCCTAAGAATAAATTTTTTACATTCATTTTCCTCTCATTATGTACTCAAGAGATCCAAATATTGTTTTCAAGAAAATCATTTTTATTTCTCTATTTAGTTGAAAACCCATTTTATTTCAAAACCATGATTTTTAAAACTATTTTCAATTTTTTTTAAAATTATTAAAACTACTTTTTAAATAAATTTTTACCCATGTTTATATTTTTACAAAAAAAAATTAAAGGAATATTCATGTCATTTTATAAAAAATTCTCATTTGTCTTTTACATAAAATGTGAAATGAATCTTTGTTTTAACTTGTATGACATGAATAGAATTTTCCACTATCAATGACATTATTTTCTTTCAATATTGTATCATAAATTTTTTATTTATTTTTAAATAAAATTATTTTTTTATAATTTGTTCTATTTTAAAAAGTTTTTTTCAAAGCATATTGGATACTTTTCTGAAGAAATTTTTTAAAATATTTTTAAACATTTCTTTATAATTTTTAAAGTTTATTTTCAAAAAAAATAATATACAATTGTTTTAAGAATTTTTATTTTTCTAAATTGGGTTTCAAAGAAAATTCATTTTCATCAAGAAATTCTCTAGTTGTCTTCTCAAAATCATTTTCTATCTAAGATGTAATTCTTTGAAGTTACATATACCTTACTGGGGATATTATTTAAGGATTCCATCCATATTCTTTCTCTGAATGGTTTATTATTGTGATGTAATTATACATATGAAACCCATTTATCTTCCAAGGGTTATTCCATAATGAAATACTTATGAGTCCTATTTATTTTTTGTGGGTTATGATATAATGAAATGATTATGATACCAATCTCTTTTCCAAAGGTTATGATATGATGAAATTCATATGAAACCTATTTCATTTAATGGGTTATGATATGATGACTATTTTATGATCTAATGGCTCACATATGAATTATTTTTATTATATGATGTGTGGGACCTATATCTCCCTCCAATTCATTAGGTAAATATTTATATCTCATGATATAGACAGTACTGTATAAAGGGGTGAACCGAGTTCAATAAGGGGTGGTGTTCCCTATGATGGACTTGGGATTAAAACTTGACTATAATGATATTTTGGGGAGTGAACTCATACCACTATGATAGCATTAGTAGTGATCATTGACTATTGTGAAAATAATTTTCTGTGGTTGTGTGTTTCTCATAATTAATTTTATTATGCGAATTTTATGCTCTCAGGGATCATATTATTTGATTAACTTATGATTCATGTCATATGAACTAAAAATATTTATTATATGAATCAATCTTATGATCTTTCATAAGCAGTTTATGGTTTTCAAATGCTATTATCATGTTATCATACCCTTATTTTTCATGTTATTCTTACATATCTCCCTTTTTTACTCTTATTGGGTATTTAAGCTCACCCTTTCTTATGTTTCCTTTACCTAGGTTAAGAATAAAGGTTTTATATTGGGTATGTTTGTGAATAGTACTAAAGGGGTAAATGATTATGGGATATATAAAAGATCTTTCACCAAATTAAGAGATTGTGTACCTATTCTCCAAATACACTAAAGTATTACAATCCTCATGTGTGTTCTTTTGTAATGTATTGAATGTTAATCTAAAAATATGCAATATCTAAGTACCAAATTCTATGTCTGAAGTCTTACTTTCTACTTTTTCTTTCCTTAGTTTTAGAAATCACAAACTCCTTCTTAAAACCCTATTTTAAAACATTATATTTCCCAAGTATTTTAGTATGTTTTTTAGAAACAACTTTTTATACAAAACAAAGAAATGGTTCAAATGTAAAATGAACATAAACTTATATTATTCAAATTAATCCATCATAGTAATGGTGCATCTGATATATCATATCAACTAATTTTTTTAACAATGGTTAGACAATTGTCCAGTCTATAAGACTAACCAAAATCAAAACCATCGAACAGGATTTAGTTCTAACACATGAGATTAACCTTTGTTCAATTTATCATAATGAAAAATAATAGTGAATTACATCTAAATATCCAAATATTATATTAAGATTATCCAAAAATATTTCTATCATATGAGAATATTTTATAAAATTATAATGGTACTAAAATACAACATCACACAATGAAGTATATTTCATGATTAGCTGTTAAGTTCAAGATTGTGGTCAATATGAGCTATCAAAGTGAAATATGATTGAGGTTTTAGAAACCAAATCAGACATATAACCATTTAATAATTTCCTATAAATAATAGGACATTTGAATAGAAGGGACATAATGCCTTTGCAACTCAACATGTCTGAAGGTATCTCTGAGTGACCATTTCATTACAAATATTTATAATCATTTAATGAGTTTTAGTTATAAAGAATCTGTTTAAATATTGTAAATTGTATAGAATGATTTTTTTTGATTCACTATATCTGATCGTGCTTATATCGAGGGATTTTGGGGATAGGAATAAAGGTTAATATGATTCATTAGATCAAGGGATTCTCATTCTAGGAAGACAGAAACATATTGATCATCATATCACAAGATTTGTTGATTAAAAAAGACAAAGATAATATCAATCTATTGGACTGATATATTCCAAGGTTTTGGAAGACATAAACATTTTGATTATCATATTAAGGGATTTCCTAGTGTGGAAAGACATAAATTTATTGTAGGTATTGAAATTTTTGAAATCTTAAGTTAGTATTTATGAATTCTATAACTCTTAAGGTTAAATATTATAATTACCAATTATAAATATTATAATTAATTAATATTATTATAAAAGTTTTTTTACTTGTTTCTAAAAGTTTAATATTCTATTTTGCATTTACATTATAAAATTAGTATATACTTATCTTACTAAAAATAGTTTTGTTAGAAAATATATGAGACTGATAATAACTATGATATATTTGATGTTTTTTGGATCCGATTTATATACTCGGATTATCGGATGAATTCTGATTCCAATAATTTTGACTTGAATGGTTTTTTTATTAGTTTAAATTTGTAAACTAAAATTAACCCCCCATTGTAGCTTCGTAAACTCTTATGATGTAACAATTAGTAACGTAGAAGGTTCTTCTTATATACTTTCTAAGTTTTTTAAATTTTTTATCTACTTCAAGTTATTATGTTTTATTATAAACTTATTTTTTATAAGTTGTGTAACAATAATGCATTTTCTAGAAATTAGTTTCTATTTGATAATACAGTAGGTATGTATTTTGGTAAACATAAAAAACTAAATCTCAATATACAACCAATATTTTATGGGAATATTTATAGATATTAGAGAGACGGAATGAATAATTTTGTTACCAATACTAGTGTGGATAAATTTTTGATGCTAACTGAAAATTATTTTATTCATGATAAAATGGTTACAGCCTTTACAAATCAAGAGAAAATGGAATTTCAATTTCATTATAAAGTAAATAATACTCTACTTTTTTCTATGATAAGAAGTATTTATTGTCAAAAAATTTCATTTGAATCAGCTACAGTATATGGAAAACGTTATAAGAGCCTCACTTTTTAAATTTAAAAGTTATTGAAACAAGAAGAGCTATTTTTATAGATGACAGTCATGTTTTTGATTTATTGCATATAGAAGCAATTTCAAATATGCATCAAAGATTAATGACCATTGTTAATAGTTTACATTATCTTGGAGTGAAATATTTAATTGATAAAATCATAGTTGAGAAATTTTTTGAGATCATTGAAAATAAATTTGAATCCAAAAGAATAGATTTA
This sequence comes from Viscum album, assembly GCA_963277665.1. Taxonomy (NCBI): domain Eukaryota; kingdom Viridiplantae; phylum Streptophyta; class Magnoliopsida; order Santalales; family Viscaceae; genus Viscum; species Viscum album. The sequence continues at coordinate 181,177,743 of OY728133.1, read as the reverse complement.
GATGGCATTAGGAGGATTAAAAATCTTACTATGGATGATATTATTGGTACCCTTATGCAGTATGAAGGTTAACTGAAAATTAATGAAAGAAATATGACAAATACAAATAGAGGAGTTTCTTCTTTAACCATGTCTAATATTTTTAACAAATTTCAATTATTTTATAAAGTTATTACTTCTTATAGAAAGAATAATTTTTTTATTGATTCTTATTATTGTTCATCGGATAAGTATAAAAATAAATTGTCTTATCTTGAGAGATAGATGAACATGATTTTAGGAAATAAATATTATCAATACAGATATAAGAAGAGTAATAGAGATAATGGTGATGAGAAATATTCTTCTGAGGTTGTAGGTTATGAGTGTAAAAAATTAGGACATATGATAAAATATTTTCATAAATTAAAAAAAGAAGGATAAAAAAGAAAAAATTATAAGATAAATGATAAATTTTAATATAACTAAAAGAGAAATAATAGTATAAAATTTTCATAAACTTATAGTACAACTGGAAGAGATTTTTCTTCTGAAAATTTTTCATACAAAGAATGTTTCATATAGAAGAATATTGTCTTTTATGTAAAAATACCTAAGATGAAAAGAATTTCTCATGAATAAGGTTGAAACTATTTAATCTCTTTTTAATATTAAAATTAATGTTAATTACCAAAATATAAATAAAGGTATTAATTCTACATCATTAGACTAAGAATATTACTCATATGAGGAGGATAATACTTTACCTAATTTTGAATAAGTATATTGGTTTACTAATATACTTGGGAGTGAAAATTGTAGTGTTTTAAAATAGCTTAAGGTTTCATAAGGTAAACTTATTAATGAAAATTAAATAATATCCAATTTAACTACAAAAATATCTGAACATTACAAAGATATTTATAAATATAATTTTTTAAAAGATAGTCTTAAAATATCTTGAGAAATACATTGTTTAGAAAACTAGTTTACAAATGATTTTTAAAAACATAGTTCGAATACAAGTACTATTTAGGTTAAAAACATATTTGTTAAACTAAAATATGAAATTTATAGTTTGGAGAAAAGTTTTTATATGTTTACCTCTAGAATATAATTCTTTGATGAAAAATATAAATAAATTATAACTTATAAGTATATTGTAAGAATGGGTTTTATTAACAAAAAATCATATTTTTAGTAATAACTATTTCTTCCAAAAAGTAATCCATTTTTCACTAAATATAAAAGTGGTGTACATTGTAAGAACAAGTTTTATTTAAATAAAGTTTAGTCTTTCAGTTTTGATAAATCATATTTATAAAAAGAAATGACATTTTCTCAAAATAATAATTTTGGTGAAATGTGGTTACCTAAAATTTTATTTTTTGATAATACTAGATCCAAGAAGCTTTGGCTTCCAAAGTAATAATATTTGTTTCAGGAAAATAAGGAATGTTACAAAAATAACAATATTTGATACATAGATAGTGGTTTCTCTAAACATATCACTAGAAATAAATACTTCTTTCAGAATATTCTAATGATGAAAGGTGAAAAATTTACTTTTGGAGATAATGCTCATGGATAAATTATTGGTATAGGTAACAATGTTATTCTTATAAAATCTTTAATTTCAAATATTTTATTTATTATAGGACTCAATAACAACCATATTAGTAAAAGTTAATTATGTGATGAAGGTTATCTTGTGAACTTTAGGAATGAAAAATGTATTGTTTATAGTTATAAATATGAGTTTATTTCTACTTCCAATTGGAATGAGGATGTTTATACACAAAACTTCTAGGACCTTAGTATACAAGATATATCATGCCTTAGTACTATTGAAGATCAATCTTGGATATGGAATAGAATTTTATGAAATTTTAATCTTATAACTTTCACTAATTTGTCTAACAAAGGACTATTGAAGGTCCTACCAGAACTTAGGTTTGATACTTCTAACATCTCTGATCTATGTCAATATGGTAATAATCATAAGTAAATATTTAAAGCTATTAATGAAGTCTCAAATTATTATTCTTTATAGTTAGTGCACATGTACTTGTTTTGTCCTACAAAAACAATAAGTATTGGTGTAAAATACTATGTATATGTTTTATTTGATGATTACACTAGATATGTATAGGTATATTATCTATAAAAGAAATATAAAGCATTTTTCTATTTTAAAATGTTTGTAGAGAAAGTTAAAAATGAAAAAAAAAAACTTCCCTTGATAACTATTTGTAGTGTCCATGGTTGATAATTTGTAAATTCTGATTTTTAAACTATTTTTAGTAAAAAAAGAATTATACATAACTTTTAATCACCTAGAAAACCTCATCAAAATGGTGTATTCCAAAGTATAAATAGAGTTCCTTAAGAGATTAATAAATCCATGTTGGGTGATTACTCAGTTTCTAAACATTTTTAGCCTAATGTATTTAGTGATACATGTTACTCTATAAATCTAGTTTTATTTAGACTGTTTATTAATAAAACTCTTTATGATTTGTCGACGGAAAATAAACCAAAACTTCCTCAATTAAATGTTTTTAGATGCAAATTATTCATCATGAATACTAAAGATAACTTACATAAGTTTTCATTGAAATATGATGAAGGAATAATTTTAGTTTATTCCACTACTAGTAATGATTATATAGTTTTTAATAAAAATATAAGTACTTTTGATGAAATAGTACATGTTAAATTTGATGAAACCAATCCCTTTGTTTTCAGACAACCTCAACCTAAATCTTCAATTGTTATTTCTAAAACTAATTTTCATCCTATGTTGGAAATTTCTTCTCATGATAGAATAATTAAAGAATATATTTCTGAAGTTATTCCTCAAGAACATTTTCAACCTGTAATTAAATAATGTAGATTTGAAAATCAAAGAAATCATTTGTTTCTTAGAAATCACCCAAGTGACAATATCATTGGTGATTTAGATTAAACAGATAGAACTATAAGTTTTCTATAAAATGATATTAAAAATATATTATTTTTTTCACAATTTGAACCTATGACTCATGATGAGGAATTAGGTGGTGATTATTGGACAAAATAAAAGCAAGAAAAACTCATTTAATTTAAAAGGAACCATATTTTCGCTTCAATTTAATGACCAAAATATACATAAATAATTGGAGTAAAATGGGTCTTTTAGAATAAGCACGATGAAAATGGAATAATAGTTAAAAATAAATCTATAATTGTTTCTAAGAATTAAAATCAATGAGAAATCATTGATTATGAAGAGACTTATGATTTGGTAACTAGACTAGAGGATATTACTATAATTCTAGTATATGTAGCATTATTAAATTTAAAATATTTCAAATGGATATAAAGTGTTATTTCCTTAATGGTTATATTCAGGAGAAATTTTATAGAACAAACACCTAGTTTTGAAAATACATAACATCCAAAATATTTTTTCAAACTGACTAAGGAACTATATGGAATTAAACAAGCCCCCAGAGCTTGGTATGATAAGATAATTGGATTTTTGTTACAAAAAAATTATTATTAAGGTACCGATAGATCCAACTCTTTTTAAAAAATAAGAAAATAAAAATATTATGATTGTAAAAATTTAGGTTTATGACATTATTTTAGGATCAAATTAAAAAATATTTAACATATACCTTTGATAATATTTTAGTGTCTAATTTTGAAATGAATATTATAGGTGAGTTAACATATTTTCTAGGTTTTCAACCTTCATAATAACCAGAAAAAAAATTTATATTTAAAAATATATATATATATAATATCCTCTAAAGAAATTCAAATATGATAACGTGAAAATTATTAGTACTTCTATCAGAACGTAAAATAATTTATACATGGATGAAGCTTGGACACTAGTTTGTCAAAATATATTTATAGGAATGATTGGAAGTCTATTATAAATAATATATAGTTGTTGGGATTTATTATTTTCAGTATACTTATGTGAAATACACTAAGCCAATCCAAAAAATTCACATCTTAAAAATGTTAAAGGATTTTTTTGTTACCGTAGGGGAACAATAGATTTCCATTTTTTTACTCTTATGTATATTTTATTGAGTTTAAAAAAATAATATTATAACTTTGGTGGATGAATAATGGATAGGAAAGGTATATCTATAACATGTCATTTCTTAGGTGAATCATTATTTTCATGTCCTTGTATGAAAAAACACTCAGTAGAACTTTACACTACTGATGTTGAATATATGGAAACTAGAAGATGTTGTGCTCAAGTGTTGTGGACTTAACACACACTCACTGATGATGGAACAAGTTTTACTAAAACTCAAAAATTGTGGGATATCACAAGTTTCATTGCCTTTTGTAAAACATCATCACATCACACACATTCTAAGTACATAGATATAAAACACCACTTTCTTTGGGATCACACACAAAAAAGGATATATCATTCTATAATTCACCAGAATTTGAGTACAAATTACTGATACTTTTACTCAATCTCTTAGTTCTAATATATTTTAATATATTAAATTGAATCTAGGAAGGATCAATATCAAATGATTATTCATATCTACTTATTTTTTACCAATCTCATTAAATTAATTAATTCATCTCAAAGTTGGAGTACATGTTATTTCTTTTTCTACAACATTTAGTTTTATAATTTTTTCTCTAAAAAAATAGTTTTCTATAAAAAAATTCTTTAAATTTTCCAAAATAAAATCCTTTATAAATATTTCAAATTCAAAATTTTTATAAACATTTTGGTGTCATTATTTTATAAAAAGACTTTTCAGAGTCAAAATTTATTCAAACTGAGAATTTAATATAAATTTTTTTCCAACACTATTTTATCCATATACTTTATCATAATTCATTTATATCACAAAAAACCAAGATGAACAGGCTACTCATGCTAAGTAAAAATTTATACTCTGAAAGGTACTCTTCTTTTAGTTTTATTAATTATTAATTACTATAGTTTATTAGTGATTTTTTAATAATCAATTGGTTTTAAAACCCCTAATTTTTTAAAAATATAAAAAAATTAATAAGATTATAGTTAACTCAGATAAAAATATTTATTAAAAACCCTTAAGAGTTTAGCATTATTTTTTAAATTATTCCTGGATAAAATTTCTATCATTAGATCAGAAAATAATTTCTAATATGAGCCATTGGTTTTTCTGGAATTTAAACCATTTCCAATCATGGCTATATAAGGGTGGGTAATCTTTTGTTCCATATCAATTATTCAATTAATTGCTCCTGAATATCACCACTTAATGTAGTGCTCAGTCTGATCCTTTTTCATTCATCTGATCTGAATTCTCAATTTGAGTTTCAGTACTAGTCTAATTTAGATGGCCATAGTGAAAGAAATTTTTAAGAGGGAATTCTCCATAGAAAGACTTATTAAAATATAATGGTATGACAAATATGTTTCTATTCTTAATAAATTTTTAAATTTTCAAGGATGGTAAATAATTTGTGTTGGAAAAGAAGATTTTGACAATCATCATCCTGAGAATATAAGTGAGTTTTATGAATCAATATAGTTTCTTTCTGAAAAGGATAAGGAATTAGTTTCTTTTAATTTGTCTGGGTATTGATATAAACTTTCTTATCAACAACTTTTTGATCTTTTGGAAGTACCCTTAGAAGTATAAGCCTATCTCCCTTATCATAAGCTTCTCGAATATCTTAGTACTTTAGTTAATCTAAAATATGAGGCATTATTTTTCATCTCTTTTAGGAAATTAATAAAATTTTAACATCTTACTCCAAATATGAGGGTAGTAACATTATGGATGTAGGGTTACTTATTACCAAGAAATGGAGACAATGATACCCTAAAAGTACATGATATATTTATTTTAAACTTTCTGATCAATATGAGGCAGATCAACTTAGTCAAGTTTCATTTCCAATTTATTTATTCTACTAAGAAGGATTAAATTAAATCAAAGATCTTGATGTTTTCAAGTTTCACTAACAAAATTCTAGTGAACTGTAAGGATGTTTTCCATATGATGAACAAAACAGATGTTGTGAGATAAAATATTTCTCTTATCGGTGAAGAAACTTTGGTAAGGAGGAATTTTATCATTGATTCAAAGTTGAAAAAGTTTGTGGATAAAATGTGCATAGCCACATTCAATATTTAACTGGAAAAAGAGAAGTAAATTCATAAGGAAAAGATAAAAGTAGTTTTTCTTCAACCCTAAAAAATATAATTAAATATAGTCCAATGTCAGGTGATTAATTTAAAAATATTATGGCTCATAAGGAAAAAAATAAACTTCGTTATATAGTTTTTGGTCTTTATAGGTCTAATCCCTTGGATTTGAAAATAGGAAATTCAAAGAAATTGAAGGAGGTCAAGAATAGAAGGAAACAAAAGAAAATATTGGCAAAGGCAAGGGTGGTGAAAAGTTAATTAAAGGGATTAGAACTTGAATTGGTAAATCAACCAATCATAGTCACTCCCTTATATATAGTATGACTAGATCAAGGGTCTGGAATCATTCCTCATACTAAATAGAAACATCCTAGGGTCGATTTAGTGTTTGTAAAAATAAAAATAATTACATCATTAATTATAATAGTTGGTGATAAAGATAAATGTAAAGGAAAATGAGTTTTAAGTGATTAACAAGATGAAACTCAAAATGAAAAACTAGCTTAAGAATTGGTTCCTAAAAATTTTGGGAAAGGTGTATGATGAAAAGGAATAAGTTGAAGAAGATGATGAAATAGGAACTGAGTAAGAATCAAAGGAACAAAAAAGTTCAATGGATACATCTTCAACATCTAATTTGTTACCATCATAGTCTGATAAAAATCTTGAGTTAGATGTTTAAGAGGAATTATGATCACCATCAAAGGAATATTTAGAAGAAGAAAAACATTCACATACAATAATATCAAAAAAAGATGAGTTAGATAAAGATATTGATATTATAAAAGTTTCAGAGAATGGAAAACTTGAAGAAATAAAGAAGTCAGGTGTTGGAAATTCCAAACCCCATATTACAATAGCTTCATAAAAGTCTTCATAATAGAATACAATAAAATCACAGAAAAGTTTTGATTACTTTTTTAAAACATTAAAAAAACTAATTGATTCAATAACATATCATCCTGACATGGAAGAAAGATTTAAGAAACATCATTACTCTCCTAATTAAAATTTGTAATCACTAAATATGTTGACATAATATTTTATCTAAAATGAGGCTAAATTAAATACCTTCAAAGGAAAGAGTAAGGTACACCAGAAAAGATTCAACCCGATAGTGATATGGTCTTGAAATGTTTATAATGATTCCAAGGATTATAATGAAAATATGGTTTAACTCAATAAAATTTCTCTTGAGTATGCTGATTCATTTGATAAGTTTTTATCAAATGTACTAGGAAGAGTAAATTTATTTGAATAGTTTAGAGACATTTCTAATTCCCAAAATGAATAAATCATATTTTAAAAAATGGTTCAAAATTAAAAATAAGAAAATAAGAGACTCTTATCTTTTAAAGTGAGTTGTTCACTATAAAGGAATAATATAATAAAATCATTAAGAGGCTTGAAAAGTTATAGGTGGAGATTCAGAGACTATCAATTATAGAGGATAGTGTGGTGAATTTTGAATCCATAGTTGGAGAAGCCCAAAAAGATCATGAAAATTTCAAGAATTTTAACGTGATAGTAAAAAAGTTATATAAGAAATAATGATTTATTTTTACTGAACTCTTGATATAATTATAAATTATGGAATGAAATTTAGTTTGAATGAATTTATTGTCCAAATTTTTGTGTTTAAATATTCCCCAATTATTTTGGATGAATGTTCTTTCATTTATATCTTAGATATATAACTAATTCAAATAAAATTGTTTTGTATGTTATTGTTTTTCTAACATTTCATCAGATTATATACTTTCCCTAATCGTTAATGTAAATCCAAAATGGGGAGAATTTATTCAAAATGGGCAGAATTTATTCAAATGTGGGATATTTTAATCAAAAGGGGGAGTGTTTTTTAAAAGGGGGATATTTAATTAAAAAGGGGAAGAAATAGTCCAAGGGTTGGTTCTTATCTAATGGAGATTTAGTTTTAAATGAGGAACCTATATAAGGAATACTTTTTATTCAGGAAAACATATGAAGTATTAATTTTCATCGTATCTAAAAAGAAGTCATAAATTCAGGGGGAGATAAAATAAGAAGTATATATTTAATGACCTTAAATAAAACAAAGGGTTTTAAATATTTCAAATTTAATAGTTTTTCATCTTAAGCATTAGGTTTTGTTCTATACAAAAAGGGGGATATTATTGAGTTTAAATCCTTACATTATTCTTTTCCTTTCCTTAGTTTTGGAAATCACAAACACTTTCTTGAAACTCTATTTTATTAAATTTATTTTCACCAAGTGATTTAGAATGTTTTTTATACACATTATTATACCAAACATAAAAACGGTTCTAATGTATAATGAATATGAACATATATTATTCAAGATGATCTATCGGACTAATGTGTGTCTAGAACATCAGATCAACTACCGTTATGACCAATGGTTAGAGTAATTTCATTTCTGATACACTAACTGAATCCAAAACTATTAGACTAATTTAGTACATATACATTGGATTAACCTTTGTTAATTTTATTATATTGACAAAAAATAGTGTATTTCATCTGACTATGGAAAGTTTACAATTAGAGCATTTATAATTATATCAATCAGGTGGGAATATTTTACAGCATTTTAATGGTGCTAATAAAATTCCATTGGAAAATGAAATAAAATACAAGTGTACCTATAAAGTTCAATATCCTGATAATTATGAGTTTTCAAAGTGAGTGTTGTTCTAGGTTATGGAAACCAATATATAAATATGACCATTAAAGAACTTCCTATAAATAATATTTCATTTAAAGAGATGGGAACTAATTCATTTTCAATTCAACATGTATCAATAACTCTCTTGATAAACTTGAAATTCCTAATATTTGTGATATTTTAAAGAGTTATATTTATAAGGAATCCATGTGAGGAATTTAAATTACTTAGAGAATTTTTATTTTTTATTTATTGTGTCTAATCGTTGTTAGATCGAGGGTTTATATAGATTGGAAGATAAGTGAATCTGATACATTGGATTGAGAGATTATGGGGATATAAAGATAGAGACATACCAATAATTGTATAGAGGTATTAATAGTTTAAAAACATAGATCTAATACTGATATCTAGGATTGAGGTATTCTGGGTTTTTGGAAAATATATCCTTTCTAATCATCTAATTGAGGTCTTTCCTCGTATGGAAAGACACACCTTTATAGTAGGTATGGAAACTATTCATATCTTAAGTTAGGATCTTTTTAGTTCCTTATATCTTAAGGTTAAAGAGTATAATTAAATTTCATAAATATTGTATGTCATTATAAATGTTATAATATTCTTTTACATGTTTCTATAAGTTTATTAACAAATTATAAATTTTCATTAAAAAAATAGGTTATGATTTTATTTCTAATAATAGTTTTATCAGAATATTAGTGAGACATATATAACTTTGATATATTATACATTTTTTGAATCTCATTTACATACTATGATCATTAGAAAAATTATGATTATAATATTTTTAACTTAATAGGTTTGGTGTTTTGTTTTAGTTTACATTTTTAAACATTAATTCACCCCCACCCACCTCTTGCAGCCATCAGAAACTCTTATGATCCAGTATGAAAATCCTTGGTCTTTATAGTTGGTATCAAGGGAAATTTTAGTTAACCTTTGCAAACTATGATGATAAATATTTAGTGATATCCCTTAGGATATTTCTACAGGTATGTATAGGTGTGTCTTTAATGATAAGTATAAGTATGAGTCAATGTATATGAAAATACCATGAAATTTTGGTAAAGGACAAAGAGAATGGTTTCCAAGAAATTTCATCTATGTATGGATAATTCAAGTAGATGTGGCTCTAGATCAAAGGTATATATGGGTAATAACTCTGAAAAGGGTGTACTAAGATAGAATTGTTCATCACTAAGTGCATGAAAACAGGCCTTACTTTACACCTTGTCTGACACCCCTGGGGGATATTCTTTGGAAATTCACAAGACCTTTATAAACCATCATAAAGGATTTAAATAGATGATTATTATTAATGACATAGAAAAAAATAAGGTGCCATAGATTAAAAATAATGTGTCATGATTTAGAAATTATATATGTGATTTTTTTTCATTAATATGTGGTTTTCCACTAGGATTAGTGTTTCCCACACTATGATTTGTGGTTTTAGTAAATAGTGGGAATCAGAAGGTATTGGGTTAATGTTTAATGTGATAGACATCGTATTGATGAGAAACCAAATGGTAATAAAACGAGATTGAAGGATATTATGGTTATTTAAAATGAGTTATCATGGTATTTTATGAATAAATTTCTCTTTTAACAACTCTTAGTCTCAATAAATAAGATAAGGATAGAGTTCATTGAGATTTTGGGTGGTGGAGACCAGAGAGGAAAGAGGATTCAGTTTCCTATATGTTGAGACTGTGGGAACAAGCACTCTAGGGAATGTCTCAAAATAACGAGATTATGTTTTATGTGTGGACAATAATGGATCATAGTAAGTTATTTTCAATTAAAAATTTAATTTTTAGTTAATGAAACTGATTATAATAATGGTTACAAGAAGGACTCATAAATTTTTTAATTCTATAAATGTGAAGAGTATGGGAATTATGTGAATCAATGTATAGGGGTGGAATATACTAAAGATAATCATCAATGCGGTATGAGTAATGGTTATACGGTTGATGAAGAAGATACCATTCAGTTGATATGAAAAAGAAGAGGTATTAAGGAATAAGATGAATAAGATTATTTATTGGTTTTAGAATGAAGTAGAACGATTGAAGTGTTTATGTATTTGAATTCAAGAATTATGAAATATATAAGGATTGTTCAGTGTGAGTATTTCATTAAGGACTTTCAGTAATATTATTAATAGGGCTAGTGACCTAGAAAAGTGATTTAATTTCAAGGTGTTATTTTTGTAAAACACATGATTAAGGGAAATATAACACTTAATATGTTCCTGATGTTGACATATTGATGTTGGGATAAAGATATGATTGATATGGATAAAGTAAATTAGATAGTACTAATTTCCTTGGAACTGATTAATGATTTATTAACAAAGTGGTTTATACTATCATTGATGGATTTTACATCATTTTTCTATTTAAGTAATATAACTAATAATTTGTGTTTTATTTATAAAATAATGAAGTATTTTTGTTTTCAATATGGTTTTATAGTAATTTAGGTTTTTACCAATTTTCAAGAGGTTACATGATAAAGGTATTCACGTGTTTCATATGTGACAATCAAGGCCCACTTTATGATATATAGTGGATTAATGTTGAGTTGAATTTAAAAAATTTATTGACCAGATTTATAAATTTTAAATTTTGGAAGGGTTATAATGTTAATAATTTATGGAATGGATTTAGTTGAACTTTTTATTGGTTTTATAGATTATCATATTGCAACACCATGTAAAGGTTTATTCATATTAGATAATTAGTGTTAACCTTTTTATTATTTAGAGATAAAAGGAATGACTTATCATTATTTTATGGATATTATTTAGTGATTTGAACATGAATAATTCATCTCATAGAGTAAGATATGATGTCAAAACTGATCAAGGAATAACCAAAGAATGAAATCATTCTTGTGAAATAAAAAAACGGTAAGTACATTTTTATATGTCCTGATTCTAGATGGAAAAGGAATTCACCAATAATAGGAAAAAGATTTTGAAATAAATTTTTTTCCCTATTATATTTATTTTTTATGATATCAATGACCATGGTAATGAATATTTGGTTTATGGATTTGTGGTCATTAATCTTATCCTGACCATGTTCACTGTCACTCTCTATCAGTGTTTAGGTGTTAGTTTTCTCTTATATGTCTATCTTTTCACTACTCATCTATGTTCTTATATGTGGAAGCCTAGTTATGATTTATCTTAAGAAAACTTTATGATTCCAAATTTCCTTTTTTAAATGAAGTTTTATTATTCATTTATAGGATGTGCATTTCTATGAATGAATATTCAAATGATAAACCTTTGATGACGGAGGAAAATTTTGAGAGTGAAATTCATTTTAAGGGGGTGGAATGTAACACCCTAATATTTTGTAAAATATTTATTTTCAATTAAATTTAAAATCTTCAATATTTTTTATTATACAAAACAATGACTTTATCTTTCCTTATACGCAACTCTGAGTTTATCTTTTATTACACACAACACCAAGTTTAAATGAAACATGAAAAACTATGAAAATATTATTATTTAATTTGATAGTAATCACTAAGATGTCAGAATGGTGGGTATAAATAACATTGACTATATTATGAAAATATATTTCTTAGAAATTTAAATAAAATTAATTCTCTTGTGACCAATAAATTAAAAGTGATAATATAAATATTTAAAAATAAAGGAAATTTTTTTCTGAAAATCTATATTTATTCAAACAAAAAATTTTTACATCAATAAATTAAACAATCCACTCTCTGTGAAGTATTTTATTTAAATTTCTATATTTTATATTCAATAAACTATTTAATACCCATTTTATTTAGAAAATAGATAAGAATAAAACTAATTTTAGGCTTAAAATTTATTTTTCTAAAAAGCAGTTTTGTAGCATTTTTTCACTTATTTTAAAACTTTTTTTTGAAACTTTTTTAAAAAAAATTAAAAAAATTAGATTATTTTTTAAAATAATCGTGTAAAAATTATCTTATGACTAATTTTTGAAAATTTTTTGAACATATTAATTTTTTGATGAATAGTGAAAATACTTAAATTTAATTGAAAACCACCTTTTTAATAAAATTATTTATAAATATAAATTGTCTTTTTATTTAGTTTTAAAAATAAAATTAGTTAAATTATATATCAATTAATTAAATTTAGGATATTGGGATCATTTTTATATTGAATTTTGATATAAAAACCTTAAAAACTTTTGGGCATTTTCTCTTTTAAAACCCACTTCATTGCCACGTTTATGGGATTAATTTAAGATTAAAATTTTCTACTTCTTTGAATGAAATTTTTAAAAATTGATTTCATATTTTTAATAAATATAATTTATATTATTTTAAAAATTTCCATTTAAAAACTGACTATAATTAATATTAAAAATTATTAACCATGGTTAAGGTAAAAATGGATTTACCAGGGGTTAAACTACTATGATAAGGGTTAAAATAACATAAAGACTTATCTATAATATATTGAATGGAAATAGTTAGACACTATATTTTTTAAGTCTCAAGAATTATCTATTTTGGACCCTTTTCATGTTTGAAACATGGGTACAGTATTTTCTTTTCAAAACATACATGTGTGCCACTCACCTCACTTATAAATGGCCACCCCTTATCCTCTCCAATTCACACCTTAAAACAACTTTGTTTCATAAAATACCTACAAAAATAACTTCCAAAAATCCATAATATAATCCTATAAGACTTATTTTTTCCATAAATCTAGTCTTATAAGGATTTTGGTGCAAACCTAAGGAGGTTACTTGAGGAAGTGGTAACATTATCCATCGATCATTCGTATTTTTTTCATCCTCCACATACTTAAATTATTATTAAACCAATATGACATAATAATGTTAGTTTATTACATAAACATTGATTTTTTATGTTATGTAAATTACCTACAAACATCTTCACTTCCATAAAATGGGATACAAAATCAGCATTCATGTGTATGGAGGACTATCGCCTCAAAAATTGATGTCATCCATTTTCTCCATTAGCACATCTAATGAATAAGTATGATGATACATATAAGGTGTATATATATATGATATTTATATCATGATTATTACTCTTTAATCACTTAATTATATATAAATTTTTTAATTTTCATTCTATAGGGGGTATGATAACGTCGGTCATGTGTATGATGAACACCTCCTCATGAAGCGATATGATTCGTTTTTCACAAATGATTTAAATAAAAGATAATAAGGAAATATTTAATGAATATAAGTGATATTCATGAAAAAATAATGATATTAATTAAATATTTATCGTTACTAAAATATAATATATCATTTTATTTATTTCCTTTTCACCCACTAAAAGATGATAATGTCATTCATGTACGTACAGGCTACCACCTTCATGAAGTGATTTGACTCTATATGTTCATCACCACACCACATGTATGGTATATATAAGAATATTTAAATAAATAATATTTCATTTAGTATATTATAATAATTATTTACGTATAATATATTATTTACTTTCTTTGCATAATGATCATTGAAAAATGTAAACGTTACTCATGTAGACGAGTGGCATGTCATCCCCATGTTCATAACGTACTTCATTTCTCACAACCATATTTCATGATTTGTATTAAAATTATAATTATGTATAGATATAATGATTATTTAATGATCATTATTCTAGATATTTTGGAACCATGATAAAAGTATTAGCACTGAAAATAACAAATCAAAACATATATGAAAAACAAAACAGTCATTACCCGAAACATTATTTTAACAAGAAATTAGTAATAAACTCCTAATAAATAGTCATAATTAAATCATATATTGTATAATATATATTATTATTTTTATATAATATTTTTATAATAAAATTTTATTTATCATACATGAGGTTCGAACAAGTATGAAGGAAGTCAAGAGTTAAGGTAAGGGATTTATACTCTCTCTTTTATTTCTAGGATACATATTAAAATCCACTACTCATTTATTTTGTGAAGTGTATATAATTCTCATTTGAAATGTTGTATAATTAATATCCAAAATTTAATGATATTTAAAGATTCATTTTATGTTATTCTTTATTGGGGTTTATGATTCAAAATATTGCTAAAACCGTAAGGGATTTTCGTCTCACTTCTATTATCCTTGAGACAAAATCCATATTCACCAAATTTTTATTTTATGTGATGTATAAAATTTACATCAATTTGTTTTATGATTATTATTCATAAATGGTTTTTTATTTAGATATTTATTTTAGGATCTATCATTCATGGGGTTTACAGTTCAAAAGTTACCAAAGTAATAAGGGATTTTTGTCTCAATTTTCTTTCATTGGGACATAAAGTTTGTTATGCACCTATCTTATTTTATGAGGTATTATAATTACTTTTTTAGATGTTATATAATTAATATAAATATTTTCATGATATTATATGTTGAATTTAATTTCATTCTCTTATTGGTGTTATGAATCAAAGTTACCAATGTGGTAAGATTTTTATGTTATAATCTCATAAATTATCAAGATTGTTTGTGATTACACTTACAATGATGAAATATTATGATATATATCTTAATAAACTCATGAATTATATTATCCTAGGTTTATTATGTGATAATTTTCGGTTTCCATTCATTTTCCTCTCTTTATATACTCATTATTTCAATAGAATGATTTGAAGAATAATCATCTTTATTTCTCTCTTTCGTTGAAAACCTTTTTCTTCCAAAACCATGTTTTCTAAAAATGTTTTCACACATTTTTTAACATTATTATAATAATTTATAAATATATTTTTAACCATTTTTTAATTTTTTTTAAAAAAATAATGGAATATTCATTCCATTTTCCAAAAAATGCTCATTTTTCATTTACTGAAAATGTGAAACTAATATTTGTTTTAAAATTTACGACATGAATAGAATTTCATTCCATCATGACCATTGTTTTCATATAAAATTCTTTTATAAGTTTACAATATTATTTTCAAAGAAAATTATATTCATTAAAATATGTTTTAAAATGTTTTTTTCAAAGAGAAAAAGATATTTTCCTAAGGAATTATTTAAATAATTTTGAAAGATTCCTTTTTAATTTTAAAATTTTATTTTTGAAGAAATGGATTTAAAATATATTTTATAAATATTTAGTTTCAAAATTTGATTTCCAAATAAATGGTTTTTCCCTCATGAAATTTTCCAAGTGTCTTCCCAAAATAATTTTCCATATAAGTTGGCATCAACTGATGTTACCTATACTTTACTAGGGATATGATATGAGGATTCCATTCTTATTATTTACGTGAATGATTTATGTTTATAAAGGAATGAGTTTTATAAAATATTTTTCACTTCCATGGGTTATTCAAGAACTTGGTTTTTTCTATAAAATACTTTGGAATATTCTTGATGTTATTCAAGAGTATCAACTTCAGACAGCATGCGATTCCGAGCCCCGGTGTGGCCGGTATTAAATTTTCTGTGCGTTCACACTGGGAACACCAAATGAATGAGATAACTCCTAAACGGTGATCCAGATCAGAAATCTGAGTGTGCGGATGGGTCCGAAATGGGGTTTTTACCCTAGGAATGACATAAAACATGTCGGCGCGGGACATTTGGACCCCTCACCCGTAAACAGAACGTTAAACGGATAATTAAAATAATTAATTTATTCATTTAATGGTTAAACTCAGGTACCTCTTAAACTGTTGCTCAGATGGGAAAAGTGAGGGCACCTTTGAGTCTGTAATGTGCCGTTTACCCTAGGAGGGGTGTAACTTTCACGGGTGTAGGATTTCTGTAAAAAATGCCACCATGGTCATTTTCGTAATTTGGTGGCCTCGAGCGTTCAGTTTTATAACTTTTGAACAGAGCCTCAGATTAAAATTATAAGACCGTCGTTGTTCTCGTGAGGTGGTTTTTACCCTAGGTGCGGTCTAAATTTAACCTCGTCGGGGGTTTTGGACTCTGGTGTTTTCAGGGGTCGAGTTTTTAATTAAAAAGAGTTTAATTATTTAAACTCTCCTCTCCTCCCCCATCCTCATTCCTCCTCCCCTCCCTTTGGCACCTCCTAGTGGAAGATGCTCAATCAAGGAGACCTTCTCTCCTTCTCCTCCTCCCTCCCAATCAAGGTGGAAGCGGCAATGGCGAGGGTGGATCGACGGTGATGCTCTGGGCTACGGCCAATAGGTAGGATCATGCATTTTATATTTCCGCACCTATTTTTAATTCAAAGTTATTCATCGAATTTATATTTGATCGTCGAACGAATCCCTTAAATGAATAGTACTTTTTCGGAGCTATCCGACGCACTTTTCGGAATTGAAATCCGAGTTCGGAGGCGATCGCGGTTGTCCGTCGAAGATTGCGGGTTTTTGGTGTTTTTCCGGCGGTTTTTGGTTCTCCGGCGAGCTGGGATAGTGGTCTGGCGAGGGTTCATGGCGGCGGCGCGGTGTCCTCAGGAGGCGGCAACCTCCAGTGGTTCTCTAAGGAGGTGGCGCGGCGCTGCGGGCGTGGCTGCGGACGGCGAACGCAGAGTAGGGGGCTCCTCCGGGCGAGCTGGGGGCGCGCACCAGAAGGGTTGGCCGACTACGCTGGCCGGTTGACGCGAAGGTCCGGGGTCGCGGCGTGCAACCACGCTCGGGAGACAGAGACCCGCCGAACACGGGTCTCTGCGTGGAACAGGGACCTGCCTCGTGGTCAGTCGGTTTGGAGGACCGTTGTCCGTGCGGGTGAACCGCGGGCCACGGCGGCTCGACCGGCTGAGCCGCAAGCCGGCCGGCTTGGGCCTGTCCAGGGGGTGTGGACCGGCTGGACCGGTCTGGTCCACCCCCACTTGCATCCAATGAAGCTTATGCTGATGTGACCCCTAAGACGGGTGTCAGATTCGCGTGTCATCTGCAGCGATGCGATCCTTGGATCAAGGCGGACTTTTTGAGATGGTCACGGTAATTTTTAATTCCAGAGATGAGGGCCTCGGTGGCATGTCACACCTTTAAGTGGATTGATGTTTTTCCGGGGGTTCGTGTTTTGAGCGGCGTGGATGCATCCGACGTCCAATTTAAGTGTTGTCAGCGGCTTTGGGACCCTGGCACTGAGGCGGAGCTTTCCATGGTGGTTTCAGGAATTGAAGCCGGAGTTGAGGCATGGGCCCCATGACCCGTCTTTTAAGCTATGAGCAGCGTTTTGAAACATTTTCATCGGACGTCTGTTCGGGGCGTGTGACCGGTCGATTCTGGGTGTTTTTATGAGGGAATTGTAACGGCGCAATCTGCCCGCTTTAATTCTGCACGGTGGTGCGGGCCCTGTAAGGGCCATTTTGGGAGTTGGCAGTGATTTCCAGCTTTATCACCAGGTGTCTGTTTTGGACAAGTGAATAGTACAACTTGTGTACTTTTCCGAGAGGATCGCAACGGTGTGATCCATTGGCAACGCTTCGGGATCGGGACGGGGGTCCCACGCAGCACCGCTCATGTTCAGTTTGTCGGAACATATCTTTTTTCTCCGGATATCTGTTCCACTCAAGTGAACATCCCTTTTGACATGTTTTCCTGAGGGGATCGCAATGGTTCAAAGCGCTCGACTATTTTTGGGGCCGAGGCTCGGGACCACAGGACGTCGTTCGGGCGTAAAGCGGTGTTGAATGAATTTTACGTCGGATGTCTATTGGAGATGAGTAAATAGTCTATCTCGCTTGTTTTTCTGCGAGGATTACAACGGTGTAATCTGTTCAGGTGATCGGAGCCTTCTATGTGATCTTATTAAATGTGGAAATATGAAGGGAGCCCCAGTGGCGGTTCTTCCTACTGTGTTTGTAGTGGACCCTTGGTGTGTGATCGCGTGCACTCCCATGTGAGTTAAGTAAATGATTGAAGAGTTTTAGTTGGTCGTGCCTGGGTCGATGAGGTGGCAATTTAGAGTTCTTACGTTTACGCCCTTCGCGTTGACATTGGGTGTCGTGTACACGATAGCCTTTAGGCTGGAAACGTGGTATACTCTGGGAGTATACTAGAATGCTTAGAGGTACATGTGGTTGTTTGTTTTAGATAATGTTTGTGCGCTTGGTTGGAGTTGGCTTGGGGCCACACGTCGTGTGGGCCCCATGTGTGTGTCGTGTTCTTCTTTGCGTACCATTGACCTGTCGCAACGTAGAGGGTCCCTCTGTTCTCATTTGTTTGACCAGTCGGGTTGAGTTTTCCCCTGGTTTTGTTCTCTTTTGTTTGACCAGCAAGGTTGAGTAGTTTTCCCCCTGGTTCTGTTCTCAATTATTTGACCAGTATGGTTGAGTGGCTTTCGCTTGGTTCTGTTCTCATTTGTTTGACCAGAAGGGTTGAGTGGGTTTTCCCTGTTTCTGTTCTCGTTTGTTTGACCAGCAGGGTTGAGTGGTTTTCCCCTGGTTCTGTTCTCGTTTGATTGACCAGCAGGGATGAGTGGTTTTCCCCTGGTTTTGTTCTCGATGGTTTTGCTGGCAGAGTTGTTTCGTGTTCCCTTGTAGAGTTCTTATGGATTCGGTGTGACCAACACATTACGCGGGCACCAATCCTCTACCCAGGAGGTTTTTTCTAGCAGGGCTGGCCAGGAGGTTGTTTCTAGTAGGTATTTCCAGAGCGGTACCATCTAGCAAGGATGGCCAGTGGGTTCCCATCCAGCAAGGATGACCAGTACAGCGGTGTTCACCGAGAAGTACCATCCAGCAGGGATGGCCAGAGCGGTTCTGGGTTTACCTCCAATGGGGCTGGGAAGTGGTCTCCGATGACGGGTTTACCTCCAGCTGGGCTGCGAAGTGGTCCCTGATGACGGTTCCGAGCCTCCCTCCAGTTGAGTACCCTTTTACAGGACTGGGCATTGGGACTCATCGACGACTTTAGCCGGGTCTCCCTCCTATGTATTACCCTTTTAAGGGACTGGGCAGTGTGCCACCCATCGACTTTTTCCAGGTCTCCCTCCAGTGGGAACCCGTCTACTTCCAGGGATTACCCTCCAGCGGGGGTGGGCAGGGGGTCTCCTGTCGACTTTGAGGAGACCTCTCGACTGCGGGGCAGTGAAGAGGTGTGGTTTGACGTTCCCCAGAACTCTCAATTACGTTGGGTGCTTTCCCCACTGAGACGCGTCCTTGTGACGTGACCTAAAACCGTGCGGGCGAGTCAGTTCCACCCAGAGTAGATAGTGTCAAGGTGCGGTGATTTGTGCCCCTTGACTTGCAGTTCAGGGCAGACGTGTGGGATGCTGGGCATCGATGGTGTTTACTCCTAGGACTATTGGCTACTCACTTTCTTGGGTTGAGCTACGGGACGGAGATCCCCTTATGATCTTGTTCAGGTTTCTTGATAGATCATATATATATGTATACCTTGTTCCAGTACCCACTTCTTGGGTTTTGGTTACTCTCATTCCAGGAGAGGCGAAGATGTGCGGGGTATGTCGCGTGCTTTCCCTGTCTAGATTCTCTTGGTTGGAAGAGTCTACTCTCCTACTATAGGTAGCGAATACTTGACGATAATTTCATATTCTCACCGTTTCCAGCTCCTTGTGTCTGGACGAGTCTACCTCATTTATCTTGTTGGGTTGAGCTGGACTCTCTTCTGTTACTCTACTGCACTCCTTATTGTACTCTTTACTGCACTCTCGGTTTTACTCGTTCAATTTTCCCTATTCAATCTACTGCTCACCCTTTGTTACCTCCTTTGTTTCTCCCTCGAGCCTTCGGGATATCCTACTGAGTATTTTTATACTTACCCCTGCTTGGGCTTTGCCCGCACTTGATGTGCCCTTGCCGACGACGGACAGGTTGGTCATGACTTCAGCGGAGCTTAGGAGTTTGGGAAGTTGCACCACGTACGGTGGTCGTAGTTGGGTTCCAGGTGTGGGACCCTTCATCTATTTTTCTATTGTTTACCTATTGTCGGGTTGTGACACTTTTCAGGTTGGGCATGTGTTTTTCCCTTTTCTTTTCATTTTACCTTCTGCACTTACTTTGTACTGTTTAGAGGTCCATGCACTTTATGGTTTCTTTATAGCAGTTGGTACTTTACTTTTCTTTTTACTCTACACTCCTACATTGAGTGGGTTGCGTGTGTGTGTACAGGTACTTAGGCAAAGGCCTCCCCGAGCTGTTTAGCCTTCGGCACTTGTCCCTAGCCCCTGGCCTATGGAATCGGGCTTGGGGTAGTTTCGGATCGAGCCTGGGTAGGTTCGGGTCGTGACTAAGTGGTATCATAGGTGGTTCATTCCTTGGGATGTTGTTCGTACGTCCCTAAAATGGAATTGTTTGGGATCTAGGGAAACAGTGTTAACGTGTCTCGAGAGCGGCTCTCAGGCCAGGGAGTCCAGTGATGGTGTGACGGCCGACGTATCCATTCACCAGGACCCTGATAACCTGCTTGTCGACTCGGCATGCTGAGACACTCATTGCAAGGAAAAACTAGTTTGTGCATCACATAGGATTGAGTCTTGACTGTCTTTATCGAGTCAGCTCCCCATTGTTGTTACTCTTATATACATATATGCTCATCTGACTGTTGCACTCCTTGATAACATTCAAGATGTTTCTATGAAGACATCTAGCCAGAATACCAGCTTCGGTTTGTGACGATGACCCTGTGAGCTATGAGGCCAGAGTCCAGGACCCATCATGCGAGCCCCTTTCTCTTGGTGGGCCGGTAGCAGCACCCCCACCTGGTGAGCAGCAGACAGCTCCAGTAGAGCAGACGGGGCTTGAGCGCAGGTTGAGCGTGCTCCGTGAGTTCCAGCGACAGAGACCGCTGAGGTTCAGTGGTGATCCAGACCCTTAGGCAGTATAGGTTTGACTTGGGATAGTGGTTCTCCTTTTCAGGCTTGTTCAGACGCTGGAAGATCTTATGGTGGCTTTGGCCACAAACCTTTTCTGCGGAGCAGCTTGGCGTTGGTGGAGTCTGGTGACTCAGTTTCTTGACGACTCATCGCTTTCGTGGGGTGACTTTCAGTTTTTGTTTCTTGAGGATTTTTCCCCTCCTGCTTACTCTCCATTAAGATTCAGGAGCTCCTGCAGTTTCCGTAGGGTGGGATGACGGTGGCTGAGTACGCGGCTAGTTTCACAAACCATGCACACTTTTACCCTGACTTGGTCCACGAAGATAACTTCCGAGCGCGGAAGTTCAAGCAGGGTCTCCGCAGAGAGATTTGTGTTGTCATGGTATCCTTGTGCATTCTCACTTATGTCGGGGTGCTAGAGCAGGTGCTGGTGACAGAGAGCTTCCTGTCGCGTTCTACAGTTGGTGGTGCCAGCAGGCTCGACAGAGCTGAAATGTCTGCCGCAGCTAGCGGGCGTCGGCTGACAGAACCTCAATGCAGGTGGATTTCTGATAACCGGACTCAGGGGAGCGGTCATACACCACAATGGCTCCGGAGGGCACCAGTGCATCCCAGAGTGATTCGGTGTTATGCTTGCGATGGGCAAGGTCACCTAGCGTGGGACTGCCTGACCAGGCTTACGGAGAATAGCGGGCAGGCAGTAGGTTCACCACCACGGAAGAGGTAGCATCGTGATTGTAGTAGCGCCCAAAGAGGGGGTGCTAGCAGAGGAGCAGGAGGAGCTGGTAGTGGGGGATGGATTTACAAGGTCTTACCATCACCACTAGGAAGTCCATGTCAGGCTCCGGGAGCTGACAGTTGGCACCACGGACAGCCATGAGCTTTGGATGTCTACAATCTTGCAGAGAATGAGGTGATAAAATGTACACTCTACAGCTCTTCTACTTTTTGCAGTATAATTTTTAGACTCTGCATGTTAAATGTTTTTTCTCCCTGCTCCTTGTTTGGGTTGTTACCAGGGTGGCGTGGGGCGTCAGTGTAACCATGTATTGGAAAGGTAGAAGGCATGGGGCATTTTTCCTTAGTCGATGGTGTCAACTCCTTCGCTTTTTGAGCATGTAAGAGAGTCTTGGTTGTGAGACATCAACTATGAAACCTTGTGTGACCAGATATCCTTAGGTGTTTCACCATATGGATATTCTGAAGGAGGGAATCACTGGGCCTTGTTCCAGGTGCGGGCGGTGATTCCAGTCGCGACATGCAACGTAGAGGTTCGATCGGAGTGTTGATCTACCTTCGAGAGCCTTCGGGCCGTTTGAGACCGTGTGAAGGGATGACGAGGTTGTATACCGCCTTTCCCTAACCCCAAAGTCTGGAGTGGGTGCACGATGTCTCCCACGTGACTTACTCGAGAAGATGTGTGCATGCTTCTATGCATGTCATCGTTAAGGGAAGACCTCGCGTGAACATATCAAACCCTTTGGTTTGTGTGCGGGGATGCGGGACTGTGCAAGATTTCTTCAGGGTACGGGAGAGCCAGGTGCGGGCTTAGTACCCTGAGTTGTTCCCTGGTTTTTCTTTTCAGGGAAGAAAAGAATGAAGTATGGAATGATGTAAGAACCTGGTTTTTTCTATAAAAGACTTTGGAATATTCTTGATGTTATTCTAGAGCAGCGCCTTCAGACGGCATGCAATTCCGATCCCCGGTGTGTTCGTAATTAAATTTTCAGTGCATTCACATTGGGAACACCAAATGAATGACATAACTTATAAATAGTTATCCAGATCAGAAATCTGAGTGTACAGATGGGTCTGAAATGGTCTGTTTACCCTAGGAACAACATAAAAAATGTCGGCATGGGACATTTGGACCCCTCACCCGTTAACAGAACGATAAACAGATAATTAAAATAATTATTTTATTTGTTTAATGGTTAAACTCAGGTATCTCTTAAACGGTTGCTCGGATGGAAAAACTGAGGGCACCATTGAGTCTATAATTTTCTGTTTACCCTAGGAGGGGTGTAACTTTCACAGGCTCAGGCCTTCTGTGAAGAATTCCACCATGGGTGTTTTCTTAATTTGGCAGCCTCAGGCGTTCAGTTTTATAACTTTTTAACGGGGCCTCCGATTTAAATTCTGAGACCTCCATTGTGCTTGGGAGGTGGTTTTTACCCTAGGCACGGTCTAACTTTAACCGCTTCGGGGGTTTTGGACGCGGGTGTTTTTAGGGGTCGAGTTTTTAATTAAAAACAGTTTAATTATTTAAACTATCCTCTCCTCCCCCTTCCTCATTCCTCCTCCCCTCCCTTTGGAACCTCTTGGTGGAAGAAGCTCAATCAAGAAGTCCTCCTCTCCTCCTCCTCCTCCCTCCATATCAAGGTGGAAGTGGCAACGGAGAGGGTGGATCGACGGCGATGCTCCAGGCTACGCCCAACAGGTAGGATCATGCATTTTAGATTTCTGCACCTCCTTTGAATTCATAGTTATGCGTTGAATTTCCATTTTATCATCGAACGAAGCCCTTAAATGCGTAGAACGTTTTCGGAGCTATCCGACGCACTTTTCGGAATTAAAATCCAAGTTCAGAGGCGATCGCGGTCATCCGTCGAAGATTGTGGGTGTTCGGTGTTCTTTCGGTAGTTTTGGGTTCTCCGGTGAGCTGGGACGGCAGTTCGGTGAGGGTTCACGGTGGCGGCACGGAATCCTCAAGAGGTGGCGGCCTCCGACGGTGCTCCAAGGTGGTGACATCCTCAGCTCAGGCGGCGGCATGGCGCTGCGGGCGTGGCTGTCGACGGCGAGCGCGGGGCAGCGGGCTCCTCCGGGCGAGCTGGGGGAGCGCAGCAGAAGGGCCGGCCGGTCGACGCAAAGGTCTAGGGTCGCGGCGCGCGACCCAACTCTGGAGACAGAGACCCGCAGAACGTGGGTCTTTGCATGGAACAGCGACCGGCCTCGTGGCTGGTTGATTTGTAGGACCACGGTCCGCGCGGGTGAACCATGGGCCACGGCTGCTCGGCCGGCTTGGGCTGGTCCAGGGGGTGTGGACTGGCTGGACCGGTCTTGTCCACCCCCACTTGCATCAATTAATCCTAAGCTGGCGTAACTCTTAAGTCGGGTGTCGGATTCACGTGTCATCTACAGCGACGCGATCCTTGGATTGAGGCGGAATTTTTGAGATGGCCTCGGGAATTTTTGATTCCTGAGATGAGGGCCTCGGTGGCATGCCACGCCTTTAAGCGGATTGATGTTTTTTCGGGGGTTCCTGTTCTGAGCAGCACGGATGCATCCGACGTCCTATTTTAGTGCTGTCAGCGACATTGGGACCCTGTCACCGAGGCGGAGCTTTCCAGGGTGTTTTCAGGCAATGAAGCCGGAGTTTAGGCATGGGCCCCACAGCCCGTCTTTTAAGCTGTGAGCATCATTTTGAAACTTTTTCATCAGACGTCTGTTCGGGGCATGCGACCAATCGATTCTGGTTGTTTTTCCGAGGGCATTGCAATGGCGCAATCCGCCCGCTTTAATTCTTCACGGTGTTGCGAGCCCCGCAAGAGCCGTTTTGGGAGTTGGCGGTGATTTCCAGCTTTATCACCAGGTTTCTGTTTTGGACAAGTGAATTGTCCATCTTGTGTACTATTCAGAGAGGATCGCAACGGTGCGATCTGTTGGAAGTGCTTTGGGGCCGGGATGTGGGTCCCACGCAGCACCACTCATGTTCGGTATGTCGGAACACATCTTTTCTCTCTGGATATCCATTCCACTCAAGTGAGCATCCCTTTTGACGTGTTTTCCTGAGGGGAACATAATGGTGTGATGCGCCTGGCTATTTTCGGGGCCAAGGATCGGGACCATTGGATGTCGTCCGGGCATAAAGTGGTATTCAATGACTTTTACATCGGATGTATGTTTGAGGTGAGTAAATAGTCTATCTCAAATGTTTTTCTGTGAGGATTACAATGGTGTAATCTGTTCAGACAAACGAAGCCTCTTACGTGATCTTATTAAATGTGGAAATATGAAGGGATCTCAAGTGGCGGTTCTTCCTACTGTGTTTGTAGCAGACCCTTAGTATGTGATCGTGTGCACTCCCGTGTGGGTGAAGTAAATGTTTGAAGAGTTGTAGTTGGTCATGGCTGGGCCGATGAGGTGGCAAGTTGGAGTGGTTACGTTTACACCCTTCACGATGACGTTGGGTGCCGTGTGCACGATAGCCTTTGGGTTCGAAACATGGTATATTCTAGGAGTATACGGGAACACTTGGAGGTTAATGTGGTTGTTTATTCCTGAGAATGTTTGTACGCTTGGTTGGAGTTGACTTGGGGCCACACATCGTGTGGGACCCATGTGCGTGTCGTGTTCTTCTTTGCGTACCCTTGACCTCTCGCGATGTAGAGGGTCCCTCTGTTCTCATTTTTTGACCATTCAGGTTGAGTTTTCCCCTGGTTCTGTTCTCGTTTGTTTGACTAGTAGGGTTGATTGGTTTTCCCCCTGGTTATGTTATCGTTTGTTTGACCAGTAGGGTTGAGTGGTTTTCCCCTGGTTCTGTTCTCGTTTGTTTGACCAGCAGGGTTGAGTGGTTTTCCCCCTGGTTCTATTCTCGTTTGTTTGACCTGCAGGGTTGAGTGGTTTTCCCCTAGTTCTGTTCTCGTTTGTTTAACCATCAGGGATGAGTGGTTTCCCCCTGGTTTTATTCTCCATCATTTTTTCAGCAGAGTTGCTTCGTGTTCCCTGGTAGAGTTCTTGTGGATTCGGTGTGACCAACACATTACGAGGGCACCAATCCTCTACCCAGGAGGTTGTTTCCAGCAGGGTTGGCTAGGAGGCTATTTCCACCTGGTCTGGCTAGGAGTTTGTTTCCAGCAGGGCTGGCCAGGAGGTTGTTTCCAGCAGGGCTGGCCAGAGCGGTACCATCTAGCAGGGATGGCCAGTGGGTTACCATCCAGCAGGGATGGTTGTACAGTGGTGTTCACCGAGAAGTACCATCCAGAAAGGATGACCAGAGTGGTTCCAGGTTTACCTCCAGCGGGGCTGGGAAGTCGTCCCTGATGCTGGGTTTACCTCTATCTAGGCTGGGAAGTAGTCCACAATGTGGGGTTTACCTCCAGCTGGGCTGGGAAGTGGTCCCTGATGTCGGGTTTACCTCCAACTAGGTTGGGAAGTGGTCCCCGATGACGGTTCTGAGCCTCCCTCCAGTGGATTACCCTTTTATGGGACTGGGCATTGGTACTCGTCAACAACTTTAGCCGGGTCTCCCTCCAGTGGATTACCCTTTTACGAGACTGGGCAGTGTGGCACCCGTCGACTTTTGTCGGGTCTCCCTTTAGTGAAAACCTGTCGACTTCTAGGGATTACCCTCTGACGGCGCTGGGCAGGTGGTCGCCTCTCAGCATTGAGGAGACCTCTTGACTGCAGGGCAGTGATGAGATGTGGTTTGACATTCCACATAACTCTCAAGTACGAGGGGCGCTTTCCCCACCAAGACGCGTCCTTGTGACGCGACCTAAAACCATGCGGGTGAGTCAGTGCCGCCCAGAGAAGATAGTGTCAAGGTATGGTGATTTGTGCCCCTTGACTTGCATTTCAGGGCAGACGTGTGGTACGATGGGCATCGATGGTGATTACTTCTGGGACTGTTGGCCACTCACTTTATTTGGCTGATCTATGGGACGGAGATCCCATTACGATCTTGTTCGGGTTTCTTGACAGAGCATATATATATCTATACCTTATTCCAGTACCCACTTCTTGGGTTTTGGTTACTCTCCGTCCAGGAGAGGCGAAGACGCATGGGGTATGCCACGTTCTTTTAGTGCCTAGCTTCTTTTAGTTGGACGAGTCTACTCTCCTTCTATAGGTAGTGAAGACTCGACGAGAAGTTCATCTTCTCACCGTTTCTAGCTCCTTGTGTTTGGACAAGTCTACCTCCTTTATCTTGTTGGGTTGAGCTGGATTCCTTAATTTTACTCTACTACACTCCTTGTTTTACTCTTTATTGTACTCTTAGTTGTACTCCTTTACTTTTCCCTATTCGATCTACTGCTCACCCTTCGGTACCTCCTTTGTTTCTCCCTCGAGCCTCCGGGGTATCCTACAGAGTATTTTTATACACAGCCCTGCTTGGGCTTTGTCCGCACCTAGTGTGCCCTTGAAGATAACGGATAGGTTGTTCGTGAATTCAGCTGAGCTTATGAGTTTGGGAGGTTGGACCGAGTATGGTGGTCGTAGTCGGGTTCCAGGTGTGGGACCCTTCAACTGTTTTTCTTTTGTTTACCTGTTGCTCGGTTGTGGCACTTTTCTGGTTGGGCACGTGTTTTTCCCCTTTTCTTTTAATTTTACCTTAAACAATTTCTTTGTATTGTTTATTGTTCGATACAATTTGTGGTTTATTTATAGTAGTTGGTACTTTACTTTTCTTTTTACTCTACACTCCTTCATTGAGTAGGTTGCGTGTCTGTGTGTGTACAGGTACTTAGGCAAAGGCCTCCCCGAGTTGTTTAGCCTTTGGCGCTAGTCGCCAGCCCCAGGCCTATGGAGGCGGGCTTAGGGTAGTTGCAGCTCAAGTTTGGGTAGGGTCGGGTCACGACAGGTTATACCATTAGGAAATTCTTATGAATCATTCTTATTTTTATAGGTTATTCTATAATGAAATGATTATGAAACCTATCTATTTTCCATAAGTTATGATATGCTGAAATGTTTATAAACCCAATTTCATTTCATTGCTTATGAAATTTCTAATAATTTTTTTATTTTTGAGAACACATACATATTATTTTCATTATGTCATCAGTGGTACCAATATCTCTCTCCAATGCATTGGGTGAATATTTATAACCCATGAGATAAATGGAACTAGAATTGGGAGTGAACCTGATTCAGTATGGGACTTTATCCACTATGATGGTCTTGGGAGTGATCTTTAATTACCATTAAGGTTTTAGGAATGAACCCATTTCAATATTATAGTCTTGAAATTGATCCTTGACTACTATGGTAATGATTTTCTATGCTTATGTGTATTAAAAAATTCAATGTCTTATACTAATTTTATGCTCTCATGGCTCATGTTCTTTGATTCCCTTATGATTCAAGTATTATGAACAGACAATATTTATTCCATGAATCAACATTATGATATTTAATATAAAGGGTATGGATTTAAAATGTTATTATTAAGTTCTTGTACACCTATGTTCATGTTATGCTGATATATCTCCTTTTTTTACCATTATTGAGAATTTTTGCTCACCATTTCTTATGTTTTCTTTCCTTGGGTTATGTAGAAAGTTTTTAAGTATGGTATGTTTGTGAAGAGTACTAAAGGGTATGATATTTTGGCTAGATATTGAATATCTTATACCAAATTAAAATATTGTGTACCTAGTCTCCATAGACTCTATATTATTACAGTCTTTAGGAGTGTGTTTGTTTGATGTATTATATATTCATCTAAAAATATGTAATATCTGTGTATGAAAGTCTAGGTTGTTACACTCGAGGGAATCCTATAATGAAAGTTTTAGCAAAAAACCCCAATAAGTGGATAATAAAAATAAATATAATAGCAATTATCATAAGATTCAATAATCATAACATGAAATCAAAAAAGAGGAGGCCAGTAAATAATTACATGGAAACATGGAATGAGACAAATGATATCATAAGAAATTTTTAAACTTTATATTCAAAATAATTTTACATAATCATAAAAAATTTCATCATGAGGATAATTCAAGGATCACTTAAAAGTAAAAAAACACATTGTGCTAGTCTTTCTTCCTATAAAATCCTAAGTTTATAAAGAAAGACTATGATCGATAGTGTACAACATACGCAACACCAAGCTTAAGCGAACAGCTAAATATTATTATTATGTAACCATTATAACCTCAAAATTAAATTATAGGTAATGAATAATATTTACCAAATTATTACACATAAAATGTTCCTGCTCAATAATAATTTATTAATTAATTCTTATAAAAGTAAGCACTTAATTTTAGTAAAGTCATTTTATTTTTTAGATACATTTTCTTCAAGAATAATTTTTATTGCTTTCTTGAGTGAAAAAAATAATTCATTTATGGAAATCTTATAAATTTTATTTATTTAAATAAATATAGTTTTTTAAATAAACATATCAAAATTTTCTAAGGGTGAAATTTTGATAATTTTCTGGAATGTTTGATTTTTTAATGAATAGTGAAAATACTGATTTTTTTTGAAAATTGTATTTTATTTCCAAAATTTAAAAATAAAAAATAAATATTTTTGATTAATTTTACAATTTAATTGTTTCCTTTTTATTAAAAAAATCTAATTTTGGTTTTTTAAATGGATTTTTATACATGAATTTTTTATAAAAACTTTTTATGATTAAAGAGGGATTTTTTCTAAAAAAACTATTTTTCATTTCATTTTTCTGATTTAATTTTACATTAAATAATCCAAATTATATGTTTTTAATTAAAAACAATTTATTCCATATTTTTAATTAGGATTTAAAATATATAAAATAGGTCTCTTATATTTTTTGGGAATATTAATAGTAACCTTAATAATTTCTGTAACCACGATGAAGGGTAAATCTGATAATTAAGGGTAAAAATAAAATGACAAGGACAAGAGAATAACTTTAATAATAGAAAAAAATTAATTTTATGAGTAATATTCATCCATAATCATAATTTTCTAATTATATGAACATTTTTCTTCTTAGATTAGATTATTACCTTTATTATATTTTATTTAATGAAAAAACAAACATGTGACACTCTTGTTTTTAATAAGTATTTTATTTTTTATATAGTGTAATCCAGAAGATATTTTCAACTATAATTAAAAATTTAAAATATAACATATTTATCTTCACCATGGTAATTTATTTTTAATTTTTAGTTTATAAATATGTACCTTAAATATTCTCAAAACAACAATGTTGTAATTATTTAATTAATGAGAAAAACAAATGAATGATATTAAAAATTTAAAATAAATATAAAATGATGGAATTAATATAATACAATAATTTTATAGGTTATTTAGATCTTTTAGGGATTTATTAAAATATTTTTTTGAAGTTATCTTGTTTTATTGATATTTTTAAAATTTAAATTAATGAATATATTCAAAATTTACATTAATGATATTTTAAAATAACTGATAATTTATTAAATGATATAAACTTCCTAAAAAGTATTAATTTGGTCCAAGAGATTATTATAAGGTTTAAAATATCAATCATGATCCAATTATGTGTTTTTTCTGTTTATAATAACAATATTGACCTTCAAAGTGTAAAAATCAATGTTGTCGTGGTAAGAGTTTAAGAGGTGAATAATTGTTAAAACTAAATGATAAGTTTAATTATTTGAACTAAAAATTTAAAAAAATATTGTATGATAGTATTTATATCTTCATGCATCTTATCATATAAATAAATCACTCTGTATCCATATGTATATCAAAATTAATTTATATTAATTTAATATTTTGAGAAATTACAAGAGTTTTTCTTCCCTCTCCCATAAAAGGACACCTCTTATTCTCTTTTATTCACACACAAAAACCATTTTTGTTCATAAAATACCTAAAAAATACCTTCATATAATAACATACTTAATTATAGAGGCCTTAGTTTAGTAATAACACCAACCATAGTGGTAGTAAGGTTTTAATAAAAGGAGGATGTCTGAAGAAGCGATATTGTTTTAATCAAGAATTTCGGTATTACTTATTCCTCAACTTTATTTGAATATTATTAAACTATTATAAGATTATAACTCTACCATCCTCAAAATAATTAGATCTTATTATGTAATTCTAATCTCCCATATGCATCTCCACTTCCATTAAACGGAAAATAACTCTTCATTCGTGTGTTTTTCGTATTGATGACCCATGAACCAATGTGATTCATTTTTTACCACAATATCTCTCAATGGGTTATAATAATGGAATTAATTTTTAGAAATTATATTTATGAAATATTAATCATTATTAGAATATAATATATTAGTTACCTTCTCTCAATTCTACATACTGAAAATGATAACATCATATGTGCATACGTGTGAACTATCACCTCCATGAAGCAATGTGATTCATTCCTCATCACCACATCACATGTATGATAAATATTAGTATATTTAAATAAATAATATGATATATATGATATTCTAATCATTATGGTAAGATAAATTTATTCTTATCTTCTTTCTATAATGATCGATTAAAAATGGAAATGTTACTCATGAATAAATATGACCTACCATCTCCCTGATTGTACTATAGTTCATTTTTTATAAATATATTTAATGGATTGTTTAAAATGTATAATTTATTTATAAAATGATAATAATTTCATGAATATTATTCTATATATGGTTTAATAATGAACAATTTGACAATAGTCAACATACCTAATTCATTTTGGACATGAGAACTGAATATCTCCTAAACATCCAACATGAACATAAATAATTAAGTAATTTTTATAACATGGTAATAATAAAAGTAAACAAAATAATAAACCTAAAAAATTAATCATTAAATTAAATAATTAGTTTAATTTTATTATTCTGTAAGATAAATAATGTATGTGACAATTTAGACTCAAGGTAAGGGAATCTAAACTAAAAAACATTATTTCAAAAGTTTTAAAGATTTATATTCTAAATCATTAACCTTCATTTAAATGTTTTTAAAATTATTTTTATGAATGTATTTATATGTACATGATTTTTTTTTTAAAAGTCATTTTTCAAATTTATCTAAAATTTTTATAAAATGAATATATTTAAGGGACTTATTTTAAAAATCCTATTTTAAAGTTCCATTTTTATCTTTTTAAACACGTCTAAAGGAAAATTGTTTTAGTATATACGTCATGATCGTATTTTCCCTCCTTCTTTATTCTTTAGTTATTTAATGTTTCATTTATAATTTTTCACTCTTCTTTTTAAATAAAATGGTTTCTTTATTATGTGTGTAGTTTATAGATTTTGAAAGACATTTTTAAAAGAAAAAGGTATTTTGATTTCGAACTGTGATATTTTTATGACTTCAAAAGAGTTTTTAAAATATTTTATGATGTAAATTGAAAGAATTAAATTTTTTTATTCATAATATGTTACTTGAGATTTATAAATGAGAAATGGGTGTGCCTAGAAAAAATCAGGAGAGTCTCTTACTACTTATATGATGGAATGGCCCAGATTGAACAAGGTGAGCCCATTATAGCTTATACAATGTGATGACCTAGAAATAATTGGGTAAGCCTGTTATAGATTATTTAATGGGGAGTCCAAAATATTTCAGGGTGATCCCATTATAACTTATAAAATTGGTGTACCCATATATCACTCCAATTCATTAGGTAATTTACCTTTTAATTCAAGGAGATAGTGAGGGAGTTACTAACGGGTTCCTCCTAAAGATTTAACTAGTCTCTAATTATTAATGAGATAGGTTTAAAATGGGTTATGAATGTCACGCTCTATATTTCCAAAAAGGTTTTTAATTTTATTTCCATGGGTTATAATGATTTTAATTTAGATAAAAGTGTTTGTTTTTTCATTTGAAACTGATTTATTTCAATAGTACAAAGCACTTTGAGATAAAGTTAAATATTACATGGGGTTTCAAGTATTTCACTATAATAATGGTTTTCTTTCTTTATGTCCCTTACATATATTTTTTTATCGTCCCATGTTTATAAAAAAAGTCACAGGGTTTTAAGGAAGAGTGGGTACAAGGATGAGGTCAAGATGAAATTTTTAAATATAGGTCATGAAAAATAAAACTGTTTTATTTTCAAAGGGTTTCCTTCATTGAAAAAAATAGATACTTAGTATAAGTATCCACTTGTAAATTATGGGTTTACTATTTAAATATTTTCTAAATTCTATAAAACTCTAAACCTAAAATATATTTGGGAAAATAAAGTGATTTATTATTTTAAAATAAGTAGAAACAATATTATCTAAGGTTGGGTCCTTACACTACCTAATTCCCATAAAACATATTTCATGAGATGTAATCGTAATCCATTTCATTTTGGGTGAGTATAATTTTATTCCCACCCATATCATCATATCATACCATGCATATGTGTTATACATATAAAAAACATATTTTAGGTATGAAAATGAAATAACCCAAGAGAAGTAATTAGGATACATAATAGTATCACATTAAGAACCTGGGGAAAATGTATTAAATCACATTATAAATTCATAAGTGAATGTAAAATTAGAGTTCATTAATTTTAAGCTCAAAGCTAATTAAAAATCATATTAAATTATCAATAAGAAGTTGTGTAAATTAACTCCTTTTTCGATGTTTTAATAAGTGATTAAATAAACCTTTATTTATTATAGGAGCATAGGGTTTCCCAGAAAAAATACACATAAACAAAAATATTTTATATTTAAATAAGAAGTTATTTTAGATTCCATAGAAGATAATAGTATTTAAAATATTAAAACCTGAGAATACATGAATATCCCCAGAAAATAAAGGGAAAATAAAATATAATATATCAAGTAAATATTAATACATAAAATAAATGAAGAATACATGAAGAATATAATGATAAAGAGAGATAACTAGTGGGTATAAATTGAAACTAAGATAGAAAGTGTAGGATTTCAATTACCACAAGTTCTAGCTCACTTTGTATGTCCTATAAGCTCATAAATAATAAAATTATATTTACTAATTAATTTATCCATAACCTTATTCATGTTTATTATTTTTATTTCATTTTATTCATTTACTCTTTACTTATAAGTTTCATTTTCTTCATGTTGATCATTTAGAGTTATTTTTTCCATATTTCTGAAATAGCTTCAATAGAATAGTAACAAAAAATTCCATGTAAATTGGCTCCATTGTAAAGACATAATCTCAAACATTACATAATCTGGATAATTAAGTTAATATTTCATTTTATTAAATTTTATTATCTTTATAGTTTATATTTTTAGAGAATTAGGCAATCACCCTTATATAAAGAAATATTACATCACAAAGGGGACACTTCAACGTAGTATACATTTTTTCCACAAAACAAAACAGTTATGATATAAAAATATTTCTTTTCCTGATATATCTTCACAAATTTATTCTTGACCTCATCCTTGTACGTAATAATCCTAAAAACTCTATGAAAGTAATTTTAAAATATGGCATGAGAACAAAAATATTAGTAACGGGAATATAAAAGAAATAAAGAAACGTGTTATTTCACAAATACCTAAGGAAGATTTTTCTTTTTCAAAATAATACTTTGGGGTGAAAGTAACTATTTATTAACCAATAAATCAAATTCTCCTCCCAAATATTTTCATAATAAATTTTATAACAGAAATAAAACAAAAAAATAAAACTCGTAATGGTTACTCATAAATCACGAAAAATATTATGAATACTTCTAAAAATAAGTTAAAATTTTCACCATCGTAAAGTATCATATAATTTTCTTTAACCATAAGATCATGACTAATTACATGAAATCATAATATAAATAACATGGTATCATATTATCATAACAAAATAGTAAATTTGGTAGAGATGAAAAACATGTCATAAGTATAAGTTGAGTCTAACTTCTAAGACAACATCACATGGTGGATAGAGTCCCATAGTGGATTAAATTTACTCTCTAATCCAATACATAAAATATCATGAGACAAAACCTTTACCTAATACATTGGAGTGATATCTTAGGTCACCCATTATAACATGTTCATGATATGTGTGGTACAAATAGTAAATTAATCAAATGGAAAAATTATAATAATTTCCCATGTA
This sequence comes from Viscum album, assembly GCA_963277665.1. Taxonomy (NCBI): domain Eukaryota; kingdom Viridiplantae; phylum Streptophyta; class Magnoliopsida; order Santalales; family Viscaceae; genus Viscum; species Viscum album. Next base: position 181,142,288 of record OY728133.1, on the reverse strand, counting down.
AAAAAATGGATTGTATAATCTGGATTTATATCATAATAAAGGAAGATTTTATAATGTGGTTATTTGGAAAATGAACATAAGGAATGTATTACCCCATCAAGAAAGGTAGAATGAGATAAGTATATCAGTAAGAGATACATATACATAATTAATAATAAATTCATATAATAAAAGGTAGATAGGTTTTTAGGAAGTGTATGTTCATAACCCAAAGAAAAAATGTAGTTAAAAGAGACCACTTACACCCATATGCAAAACATTTCGAGATATCAAAATATATTTTCCATGTAAAATCATTTTTTTAAATAGGAATAAAAAAGGAAAATAGGATTTTTTTTAATTGAACAAAACATATAATATTATAATGGAATCCAATGATCAATAAATGGTTTTTTCAGTGGAAAAAATCATTGACTTCAAATACATTAAAATAGAACATTATTTTTGTCTTTTGTAAATAAAGTCAAAATTTCCTGCATAAAACTTGTAAAAAGATTTCTTTTGAAAACCTTTGAAATGAAGTCGAAATATATATATAAATTTCATTTATAATCCGTTTATGTCCATATAAATACAGTAATAAAATAATTTTGATAATATGTACATGTAAATTAATGAATTAAAAAAACAAATATTTTAAAACATTTAAAACACGGTTTATTATGTAAAGTGTCACTTACGTAAAACCATAAAACACTAATTTTTTAAAACATTGTAATGAAATTTAAATATGATTAAATTGATATTTATCATTCATTAATCCATAAACATAATTTTTCATTAAAAATTTATAAGATAATGGACCTGGAGGAAAAATAGTTGGAAGAAAAATTTTAAAAGGGAATTTTCTTTTAAAAAGTCCATTACCTAAAGTTTGGTTAGTCACATATGTTATTCATCTTCAGATATAATAAAATTATGTTAATTATTTTATTATTTATTAATTATTTTTAATTTTATTATATCTTTTTCATCATTATGACTTATTCTATTAATTAATCATTTTACTTCACATTGGACGTTTTGAGGATATTCTACTCAAAAGTTCAAAATGACGTTGGCAGATTGAAAATGGTTAATGGGATCATTATTTAATTAAGTATAGAATAATAATAATGAAATGATTATAATTTTTTAAATCAATTAAACTTTTAAAATAAACTATTAAATATGGTTTTGAAAAATGAACTATGTTATAATTATGGAGAAGATGGGTTGCCAATTCACAAGAGTAACATTTCTATTTTTCAACGATCACGATGGAAAGAAGGTAAGTGTTATTTTATCCTTAGAGAATTATAATTATATCATAAATATTATATTATTTACTTAAATTCACTAATATATATTATCCAGGTGATTCAATAATGAAAATTTAATCACATCACTTCATGGAGGTGATAATCCAAATGAATTCAGGAATGAAGTTATCGTCTTTCAATGAATGGAAAGGTAAAAAAAATATATGATATATTAATTTTAATGAATAATATATGTCATTAATATAAAATATATATATATATATATATTAAATCCATCATCATAAACATCTATTATAGTTAATGATGAAAAAATAATTACATCACTTTATGATGTGATAGTTCAGCATACACATGATTGATAGTTTTGTTTACCATTTGATGGAAGAGGAGATGGAGGTAGGTTATTCCCTTAACATAATAACATATAAGTATATTATAGATACTTATGTTAATATATTTTATTGGTTGAATAATATTTTAAGTTGGTGTAAGATTAAGTAAGACAAAAACATCATGTTAAGAAAGATACATCTTCTTCAGACAACCTCTTTAGGTTTACACCAAAAGCCTTCCTATGAGGGTTTTCTAATCAAACCAAGGCCCATAGGATATGGGAAGGTAAGTAAGGAAGGTATTTATAAAGTTATTTTCTTAACCAATGTGATTTTTTATTGTGAATAAAATACTATTTGAGGTTTCTTTTTATAGGTGAGGGTAGGTGAACTTTTGGAATATCTTAAAATATTAAATTAATATAAATTAATTTTCAGTCAAAAAATGCACCAATGGATATAATTATAATATAGGATGAGTATTTTTATAAATAATATTATAAAATAAAAAATTTAAAAGTTTATATTAGGTTTCAACCCTTATCACTTCATTTTAACACGCTTTAACCATTTTTACAATTTCCGTGATAACAACGTTTTTAATTTTTAGGGGTCAAGACCGTTACAATAAAAGGAAAATAGATCAATATTGTGTTAGTGAAGAATAATAATTTAATATAATTATTTCATTATTAAAACTTATAAATAAATTAATGTGACAAAAACTTATCTTTAAAATTAATATTTATAACTGGATATAACTTTTTTTATCCCTATCACAAAATATTATAGATATTAAAAGCGAGACAGTGACATTTCTGTCTATATTCTTTACTTAATTATTATAATGTAAAAAATAAAAGAAATATGATATAAATTGGCCATATATTAGAGAATTTAATAGCAATAATAAATATAGACTCATATAATATGATAAAGGAAAGTTTTAGGTTTAATTTTCTGTCTTTATCGTATTATTTTTTAACAATAATTACCCAATTTACCCTTATAGTGGTTATGATTATTTACTATAGTTAATATTCAAAATTATTAAAAATAAAAGTTCCCTATTTACAAAAATTGGACCAAATATGTCCAAATATTAAATCTTTTTTTAAAGATTTAATTTAAAAAAATCATAATTTAATTTAAAATTACTTTAATGAGAGTCACTGAAAAACAATTTTTTAGAAAATTTATTTTTTCTGTCCGAAAGTGAACTTATACCAAAATATAGTATAAAGGCGATTCAAATGAAATTAAATAGATTAAATATAACTAATTAATACTTATATTATTTTGAAATAAAATTCAAAACATAAATTTGATTTTAAATTACTTAATTTATATAAAAGAAAATGTAGTTTTACAAAAAGAAGTATTTTTCACTATTTAATGAAAATTCACTCTTTTTTGAAAAATCAAATATTTTTATCAAAATATTTTAATACTATATTTTTAAGAAAATTATCTTATTTATCAAATAAAATTTATTAAACCTCCAAAAGATAATTATAGTATTTTCTCATGAAAAGAAATAAATCCATTTTGAAGAAAATATATTTTTGAATAATGAAATGACATTACTAAAAATTTTGTGATTATTTTATAAGAATTTATCAATACATTTATACTGATTAGTACCTTTATATATATTTCATAAAATAGTTAATCTTATTCATATCTTCTAATTTAATGGGTAGATTATAAGAGAGATTTTTAAATAATAAAATTTCATGGTTCATTTAGTATTAGTGTTGTGTTTCATATACAAAATAGAACATATTATTATTATTTTTAAATATAAGGGTGTTACATTGTTCCCTCATTTAAAAAAAATCATCTATTCATTTTGAACTGGGGCTCATCAAAATTTTATTGACATATAAATTTTTTTTAATATCATATCGTAAAAAGGGTTAATAAAACTCCCTCTTAAAATGAGGGGAAAGGAAATAGGGATTCCATTACATAACTAGGGTTCCAAATATGTGAACATTAGTGGGAATGAAAATATAAAAATATTGAAAAAATATTCTATCTAAATAATTATGCAGAGTGATACAGATCCTTGATCATAAAAAGTGAATGATCAAGATAAAGTTAATGACCACAAAACCATAAACTTATGAGGTGTGAAAAGGAATATTGATTCATCATAAATAAATATAATTGGGTAAAACAATTGAATAACCTTTTCTTATAGTTCAATAATTTTGTTACCAATTAAACAAATAACATGAAGAAATATACTTACTTGATAAGTAGAATTTCCCAATTTAATCAATTTCCACCAAAAACACATATTTTTCTTCAAACGATGAGTATTCAATATTAATTTTTTATTCCTTAAGCACTAAAATAAAATTCTAATGGATAAAAAAATTACACAAAGTTATAACAAGCTATTCCCCATCTCTTTAGACATTAAACAAAACCAAAAGGATTAGCACAAGGCAAGATGATTCCAAAAATAAATAATCCTTCATATGAATAAATAAAACATTAATCTACAAGGCCTTGACAATAACACCTAGAGCTCAACTAAGGTCATTAGATAAATAACTAATCATAAAATTATTCAAAATATTCCTATAAAAGTTTGAAACACAAAAATCAGAAGTATTTGTTCACAAATTCTTTTGAGACTAATTAAAATTTTAAATTCAATTAACATTAGTCACTTGTAAATCCATATATAAAAAAATTTATATTCCCTACTCATTTAACCTCCAAAATATGATAATAATTTCTATAAAGTAACTAAATCACCGTAAATCCATATTAAAATCATATATAATTCTAATGGATAATTTAATATTTATTCCTAAAATAAAATCCCACAATAATCTGTTTACTTTAATCATATAATGTTCCTAAAAATTATAGTGTTCTTCTTCTGAAATAATATTAATAACTTAATCGCCAAGGTTTAAAATTGATGATTCCATAAATAAATAATCATAGATCCTAAATAATCACATCATTAAAGAAATTTATAACCTCAAAGGTTATATAATTACTTTTATCTCACATCCCCAATAATGTTATAGTATTATTCTAAAATGATAATTCATGTTAAACAAAAGGTTTATATATCCCTCAAATCAATAAGACAAATCCCCAGATATCATTAATCACCATAAGATCATTTCATTTAAAACCTCAATAGGGGTGTATAATCCTTTAAAATTTTGAACCACCAAAAACTTATAAACCTATGATGGTATATGAAACACTTAAGTTAACCACATATGAAAATATTATAATATCCAAAGTTATATAAATCATTCCATTGATACTCACTGTAAGAACTGAGCCTTAAACATTACATAATCTTGAGTTTTAAGTCAATAAGTCATTTTCATTCATTGGAGAATCTTTATATTTTATAGTTTTAGATAATTAGGTTATCACCATTATATAGAAAATTTTACATCATAATGTGGACACTTCTAGTTAGACTCCATTTTTTCCACACAAAAACTCATATGATATAAAAAGTTTTATTTTCATAACATATATTCCTAAATTTGATCTTGACCACATCCTTGTCCCTAATCATTATTAAAACCCTTTGAAAAACATTTTAAAATGGGATGAGAACAAAAAGATTAGTAAGGGACATATAAAACAAGTAAACAAACATGTAAAATCTTGAATACTTATACAAGATTTGATATTTTCAAAATTAAACTCTAGGCTCAAAATAAACATTTTATTACCCAAGATATCATCCTTTCATTCCAAATATTTTCATAAAACATTTCATATCTAAAAGGGAAAAATAAAAATAATAACAGTTCCTTTGTAATCCGTAAAAAATTTATAAAAACTTATTCAAATAAGTTAAATATTTTACCCCTGTAAATTAGAATATACTTTCATTTAAACATAATAACATGAGTAATCACATATAATCATGATATAAGGAACATATTATCATTAGATCATAAAAACATAGTAAATACTATTAAAACACAAACATGGAATAAGAATAACTCATAGATAAATTCCAAGACCACATCACATGGTGGATAGAGTTCAATAGTGTACTATGATTACTCCATAACCCCATACATAAAGTCTCAGGAGAAAAAATATTTACACCATGCTTTGGAGAACTGTCTTGGCACACCCATCATAACATGTTCATGATTATATGTTCCAAAAAAATAAATCAATCATAAGGAATAATTTATGACTTAACCATAGAAATAAAAGGGTTTCATACTATTTACTTAGATCATAATCAAAGGAGATTTTACAAAAAGGATTTTAATAAATGAAGATAACTCATTTATTACCCCGTCAAAGAAGAGATAATGAGTTAAGTATATATGTAATAGAAATATATAGATAATTTAGAATCAATTCATAAAATAAAAGGGATATTTAAAGTGATTTATAGATATAATGGTCATAACCCAATGAAAAATGGTGGTTTAGAGAGATACTTTACACCCATAAGAAAAACCGTTCAAGATACAAAAATATCCATTCCATTTAAAACCATTTTTTGAGATTCTCATAATAAAGGGAAAGAGGCTTTTATTCATTGAAAAAACCATGTAATCTTATAAAAGAAACAAATAATCATTAAATGGTTATGGTGATGAGAATATTGTTGATGCTATATATGTTAAAATGGAACATTTTTTTTTGTAAATAAAGTCAAAACATTATGTATTAAATGTGTAAAAAGATTATTTTTGAATACCTTTGAAATAAATAAATAAATATACTTAAAATTTAATTTATAATTAGTTTATTTCCAAATAAAAAAATTAATAAAGTAAATTTAATAAAATGTACATGGAAGAGAATAAATGAAAAAATAAATTTTTAAACCATTAAAATATGGTTTTAAAAGTAAAGGGTCCCTTTTAAAAAACATTAAAAAGACACCTTTTTAAAAATATAGTAACGAAATTAAAACATGGTAAAAATTTACCTTCAGTATCCACATTAATAAAAATTTTCTTTAAACACTTAAAATAATATTTACATGTAAGAAAAAAAGTTGGAAGGAAAATAATAAAAGAGGATTTTTTTATAAATAAAGTCCTTTATCGCATGTTCAATTCATTATGTATATTATTTATCTTCCTAAATAATAAACTTATATTTATTATTTAAATTCATAATAAACTTTTACAATTTTTTTACGTTTTAATTTATTTATTATCATTATATATTAAATTACTTGATCCTTTAATTTTGTATCGAATGTTTTGATGATATCTGGCTCATAAGCTCAAAATGAATTCAGAAGGTTGACTATAGTCAAGGTGGCATTTATTTTATTATATATAGAAAAATAATATTGAAATAATTGTCATTTTTATAAATCAATTATACTTTTAGAACAAACTATGTATATTTTTTATGTAAAGTGAACTACGTTATAATCATCAAAACGGTAGGTCGTACGTACGAATGAGTATAATTTCCATTTTTCAATGATCATCCTGGGAAGAAGGTAATTTTTATTTTAAATTTATATAAATACAATTATATCATAAATATTTATTATTTACTTAAATACACTAATATATTCAATCGATATGATGTCGTAATTAAAAATGAATCTCTTCGCTTTGTGGAGGTGGTAATCCAAACACACACATACGACGTTATCATTTTTCAATGAATTGAAAGGTAAGAAAATATATAATTTATTAATTTTAAATAAGGATAAATATTTCATTAATTTTTTATATATTTATTAAATCAATTATCATAAAAATTCATGATTTTTGCCTATGTAAAATGAATTACATCGGTTTGTGAGGTGGTAGTCTATCATACACACAATCAATGGTTTTGTTTGTAGTTTGATATAAGTGTAGATGGATTTAGGTTATGAAATTAACATAATAACATCTAAATATAAGTAATATAATGATTTTATTATAGTTTAATATTTTAATAATACTTTAATTCTATTTAATAAAAAATAAGACAAAAATGATTGGTTAAAAATGATACCTCCTCTCCAAACAACATCTTTGAGTTTATGAAAAAATCATTCTTAAGAGGGGCTTCTTATCAAAAAAGAAATATGTTACATTTTAATGTATTTAAGTAAAGTATTTTGGTATTTAGTTTCCAAATAAAAATACTTTTTAATCATAAATAAAAGTGGAGAGGAGTTCCCTTTATAAGTGAGGGGATGGGCACTTTTGAAATTTCTTAAAATATTAAATTAATATAAATTAATTTTCATTTAAAAAGGGATAAAAAATGATATAATTAGAAGATATAATGATCATGGGTCTAAATCCTATCATAAAATAAACTTTTGAAAAGTTTTTATAAGTTTTTTATCCTTATTTATTTGTTTTAATTTGTGTTAACCCTTTTTAACAATTATTATGATAAAAAAGATTATACACTTTAGGGCTCAAGAAAGTTACTATAAAAGGGAAATTAGTAAATAAATAGAACATAATTGATATTTTAAACCATATAAAAACAAATTACTAATTATAATATTTGTAGGAATTTTTAATCTTTTAATAAAATATTATTTATTATAAAATATCATTAAGTTCATTTTTTGAACTATTCATTTAATTTGACTTTGAAAACAACATGAAAGAAATGTAATTAGAATATAATCCTTTAAAACAACACTAAAATTTTATTTTTATCTAAAAAATTCATGGAATAAAATAATTCATTCAATTTATATTACTTTTAATATTATTAAAATCATTTATTTTATTTTCAATTAATTGAATAAATATAATGTGAGTAATGGATAAACACTTAGTGTTATTATTTCATTAATAAAAATTTGTAATAAATTACCATAATAAAAAATCATTTATATTTAAAATTAATATCTATTAATTAAAATGAGTTTTTTATTCCTGTCACAGTATATTATACATATTAAAAGCAAGAAAGTGACATTTTTCTCTTTATCTTATACTTATTATTATAAATGAAAAAAAAAATCAATATGGCATTAGGTTGCCATATATTTTTTAATTGGATATAAAAGTAACAAATTTACTCATCTAATAGGATAAAATAAAGTGTTGTGGTTAATTTTTAGTCCTTATCATATTATGTTTAACCATAATTTCCATATTTACCCTAACTATGGTGTTAATTATTTACTATAGTTATTATTCATAATAACTAAAAATAAAAGGTCCCAATTTAAAAAAATTGGAACGTGTGATTCTAAATATGGACTCAATTTTTCAATGTTTAATTCATATAATTTTAAGAATTTAATTTAACATTAGACCTGTGAGATGCGATGAAAAATAGTTTTTCAGAAAAAATGCCTTTTGAAGTCCAAAAATGAATAAAGACCAAAATATGATATAAATATAATTCTTCTATAATTAATTAGAATAAGTATTACTAAATAATAATTATAAATAATTATTAATAAAAACCAAATAATAATAGGTATTTTATAATACTTAATTTATTGAAAAGAAAAAATCATTTTACAAAAATAAGTATTTTTCCCAATTCACTAAAAATTACTCTTCTTAGAAAAATTCCAAATATTTATCATAAGATAAATTTTACATGTTGGATTCAAAAATTATATCCTATTAATAAAATAAAATTAATAATTTTTTTAGAAATTATATATAATATTTTCTCATAGAAAACAATAAAATCCATTTTCGAAAAAAGCATATTTTTAAAGAATAAAATGACTTTACAAAAAAATGAGTTATTTTTTACAAAGAATTTATCAATAAATATATATTATGTTGGTTGGAGTAGTTTACTCAAGAGGGGAGGGGTGAATTGAGTAACTATTAAAATGTCTGTTACAAAAATATTGTTTTAAGAGAAATGGTTTTTCCTAAAAAATAGATACATCCCAGTTAATCAAGGTTATACTATTATAAGAGTTTGACTGTTTAAAAAACTTCTTAGAAGATTGATTAATTCTCAGTAATCTTAATATGTATTATTAATATTACTTTTGAAGTTATCCTACTAAGACAAATCAGTTATAACTTCTTTCCAAGACTAACTGTCAAAGTGAAATTAGAGTTTTCTGCATAATGCAATAAAGAAATAAAATAGAGAAGACTAAATTTAAATAGCACAGAGTATATGAAACAAGTGGTTCAGTATCAAGATGAGACCAAATCCACTCCACTTGGTGATCACCTGCCACCAAGTAGTTTATATAAATAATCTTCGGTCCACACCCTAGATCGTGGTTAACAAGAGCAAACAAACTATCCAGGTCACACAGGGACCTCTTCCACAGTTTTTGTGGGTAAACAAAAATAATAACCAGGCCACACAGGGACCTCTTCCAAAGTTTTTTTGGGTAAAAAAAGAATAAAGAGTTTAGTGTAAGGATTTATAAATCCTTCAGTTTATCACAGGAGTCAGTGCGTGAATGAAATATATAGAGTACACACACTGATCAAAAGTAGGTAAAAGAATCACTAAGAGAGAGTAGATAAGAGTTTAGAATTATCTAGTGATTTTAAGTGCAACTCTGGACTCCTTTGATTAAACAGAGATGCTTCTGATTCCTTCTCTGGTTTTTTTCTTGAAAAACATAGTGTCGTAATTCAGCTTGCATTCTTCACAAGTGTTAATAATGTGAAGATGTTCTCTGGATTCCAGTGTACTTCGTATGTTCTTCAGTAGTCTCAGATTTCATGTATGAGACAATTCTTTCTTTGAAAATTTTGTATTGTGTTCTTCATGGTCATGCTCACAGGCTTGTTTTTCGTTCAGTATCACGCACAGTGGTTGTTGGGAACTCTCCACTCTTTATCTTAGAATGCATGTGTTTTAGCCGACAAGTTCCATGTGTTTCATACCTCGTACCTCGTACTATGTCTACAAAGAAACATTAATTATGTCATTGCATTAAAGGCATCAAATATGACCGTTAAACATTAAGTTGAAAGACGACAAAATAGTTTAAGAAACGGTGTCACAGTATGTTATGAAAATGGTGTCTCCTTCACACGGTGTCTGAGTGTCACGGTTTGAGTGTCATGGTGTCTTGCTCACAGTTTCTTACTCACGGTATCTTTCTCACGGTGTCTTGCTCACGGTGTCTTGCTTACAGTGTTTGGCTTACTGTGTCTGGCTTCACGGTGTCTGGATTATGGTTTCAAGCTTCGTGGTGTATTGTACTTAGGAAAATAATTATATTCATACTTAAACAGTAATATGCATGAAATGGATTGAGCTTAACCATTATAAAGAATGAGTGAAATTGAAACATAAATACAAATGATTGGACATAATTTATGAGTTAACTAGGTTGAATGAGATTTGTGATCATTAAAACATGATTAATACATGAGGAGTCCAACAATCTCCCCCTTTTTGATGATCACAAATCATGCATAGTTAAAGTGTAAATTTTATGCAACTATTTAGAAAATAACATATAGAAACTTTATGAAGAAACTTCTCCCCCTTTTGGGATTATGAAAAGGTGGAATTAAGAGAGGGTAAACAGTGCACATTCCATTAAGAGTAAACATTTCAGTTTAAAATAAAAAGAGATACAAAAATAATGACATCCCCATAAAAAAAGGAGTAAGCACTGGTCTTCTTCAGGGATTGGCCTTCTCTTTGCCTTTATCATCAATAGAAGAGGAAGCCATAGGGTTAGTGGTTGACGTATAAGAAGGAAGAGATTTGGTAGATAGAGAGGGTAAAGGGATACCTTCAAAGACTGAGGGAGCCAAGGTAGGAGCAGTAGAAGATTGAGGTAGTTTCTGATCAAGAATTACAGGCCTGATCTGACTAAGAGTTGGGCCAACAGACAAGGTAGTTGAGGCTAAGGCAGAGGTGAATGTAGGGAGTCCAGGTCTAAGAGGTTCAGCTGCTGGAGAAACAATTTCTATACTCTGGACATGAAGATAACGTCTCAGGAGTTTGATGAAGTCTGCAATAATTTCTCCACCATACTGCATGGATTTTTCAAAGTCATCTTTTTTTTCCATGAACTTTTCCAACAATCTGGTAAACTCGGTTAGCTTTTGGACTTGGTTTTTAAAGGGTTGAGTTATAGGAGGAATTTGCAGATTCTCTACAAGGTATTTTAAGTGGTTGGTCATATCAGTATTGGAGAAAATTCGGTTGAAATAGAAATCCACTTTCTTATAAATCTCCTGCTAGGAATCATTTGCAATCTTGGAATGAATTTTCACAATGTCAAGAACTCTATCACTTTTTTTGACAACTACAGAGAAAGAATCCAAATTAAATCCACTGAAAACATTCTAATGTTCTTCTTTGACTATAGATCTGAGCAAAGTATTTTCCAAGGAAGGTGTAGAGGATTCACCAGAGGTATTAGAAGCTTTGACGGCAGTGGTCAGAGATTTGAGCTGATTCACTACCTTCTAAAGACAACTAGTGTACTCATCAGTGAGTTTATTCAGGTTCCCCACAAGCTCTCTCATTTCCTTCAACAACTGTTTGTTCCTTTCCACAATCTTTTCATCGAAGGATAACAAATAAGGGTGAATCTGAGATAGAACATCTCGAGAGATGTGAGAAACAGTGAGTTCTAAAGGAGTAGTAGCAGGCTCTGATCTTGAATTCAGCTCTTTATACATTTCTTCCACCATGCTTCTCAGGGTTGTGACTTCATTACTAATCAACTTATTTTCAACTCGAACTTCTTTAATTTCAAGGAGCATATTTGGTTGGATTTTCAAGATAACTTTCTCCAAAAGTAGTGAGGAATCTCTCTCACTCAGATTTGTCACAGCACGAGGTTGGGAGTTCATAAGCTTCTCAACTCCATATAAGATAGTGTCTCCAAAGTTCTTCAGATCATCTTTACTGACAAAAGACAGCTAATCAGGTAAAGGTTCGGGTGTAGGAATTGGTACAGGGGTAGGTTTAGGTTCTTGTTCCTTCTTTGGTGAAAAGTTAGAAACTGACTTCAACTAAAACAGGGAAGAGAGATCAAGCCCAGTTGTAGTAACCTTCTGAGACTCACTCACATCATAAAAACTAGGAAATTTGTAATGAGTGTCCATAGGACATGACTCAGTTGGATGTGAGGCTTCATCAGACTCAAGATTCTGGGTTCCCCCCCCCCTCAACAGGTGCTTATTTTTCAGGATTGAGAGGCTCAGGAGCTTGGTCTAAATCGACAATTTCATCTCTTAGTTCCTCATTCATCTCTTGTCTAGCCATCTGAAAGGCTATCTCCATCCTCTCTTCAGCAGATGGTATTATTTCAGGAATAGGATGTTCCACAGGGAGTTCTTCCATATTTTCTTCTTCCATAACAGGGAGTTCTTCTATATTTGCTTCTTTCACACCAGGGAGTTCTTATACTATAGACTTTTCCATGGCCTGCTACTCAGATTCTATCACACCTGATTCTTCTTCATCCTCAAGTTGGATTTCCAGATTAACATCTTCACTAGGGGTAGGAACTTCTTTTTCAAGAACAACAGGAGGAATAATATTCCTTTCTTCTTCAACAACAACTTCTTCCCTATGAGGTACTTTATCTTCTTCTTCCTCTTCTTCTAAATACTCACCAATTTCATCTGGTTCCAAACCAGAATCAGAAATGCCTTTCGGCCATAATAGAAAGTCCACAGGATTAAACTTCTCATAAACCTTATCATTGTGTTCCACCCATTTCTTTTTCAAAGGATTCTAGTTTATCTTAATTCTCTTGATGATGTCTTTAGAGAGACAGTACTCACAGTCTATAAGCACTTCTTTATTAGGTCAAACTATGCCTTCTTCAACAAGCATGGCTGATATCAGCTGAGAGTATAATAGAGAAGTGGACTTGGATGTAACCTTGATCAACTCACACATATGGTGAATGATGTACTTGCACAGGTTAATCTTGTATCCATTATTCATATGATGAATTAAAAACACATCTTCATACTTTAATACAGCAAAGTCACCTTTTCTTGGACGAACCAGATTTTGAAAAAACTTAAAAAGCAGCCTTGTTTTCCCATCAAGTTCTACAGCTATGGAACTTCTCCTGGTTCCATTTCTGGTTAGGGTTTTCAGAGCATCTTCAAGGTCAAACAAATCAATTGTAGGTGGAGGTTCTCTCTAATAATCATCAAAAATTCTTTTGTGAGGTATCCTAAGGCATGCAGCCCATAACCTCGATGAGAAGGAGCATCTTTTTCCTTTAATACAGTTTCTCACGACATAACTTTCACCAGAGTCAAAAGAGAACTGTGCGTACTGGTAGAACTAAGCTACTAACCTGGGATAGATAGGTCTGTTCTCCCTTGAGAACCACTCTAACCAGCCTTGTTCTTTTAACACTTTCAAGACTAGATATTTTTTAGATAAAAGACATTCGGGGTAGATTTCTTTCTCAGGAACAACACTTTGATTTACTAGGTTCGGATTCAAAGGTCCTTCAGGCATCAGCTTAGGTGTTATCTTCTTCTTCTTCAAGCATCGCTTCTCATGTGTTGATAACGACGAACATTTCATTCTTGGAATCCACTAAAGGTTCAAGAGAGAGAGAAAGAGAGAAGGGGTTGAAAGGTTGAAATGGTTCGAAATGAGAGAGTGTCTGAGTGAAGAACCGAGTGAAATTTTTTTTATCATTTGGGAATGTCAAACGTCACAAAATTAAAAATGCGGGAAAGTAAAAGAGGTGAAATAAAAATTACCACGATACGGGTTTAAAGAAAATCATAAATAATTTTCACGGGGAGATCGTGAATGGTTGTTACGGTGAGACAGTGATCAGTCGTCATGGTGAGACAGTGAGTGAACGTCACGGTGAGATAGTGAGTGAACGACATGGTGAGACAGTGACTGAGAAACCGTAACCATGAAACAGTAAATTAAAACATAGTAAAATGTTGCACAGTAAGACAAGTAAGATATCTATTTGACATTTATCATTCCAAGATCATGTATGATGTAGTCTATTCTCTTAGAATTTAATGGTTTAGTGAATATATCAGCAAGTTGATATTCAGTACCAATGAATTCCAAGGTGATATCACCTTTTTGATAATGATCTCTCAAAAAGTGATGTCTTACATCAATATGTTTTGTCCAAGAATGTGAAATAGGATTTTTTGAGATGTTAATAGCACTTGTGTTGTCACAATTTATTGGTTCATGTCTGAAGTGATATCCATAATCGAGTAATGTGTGTTTCATCCACAATATTTGTGCACAACAATTGCCAGTAGCTATGTATTCATCTTCTATAATAGATAATGCAACAGAATTTTATTTCTTACTACACCATGATACTAGTGACTTGCCTAAAAGGTGACATGTTCCAGAGGTTCTATTTCTATCTAACTTACAGCCACCGAAGTCAGCGTCAGAATAACTACCTAGTTCAAATGATTGTCCTTTAGGATAGAATAGTCCTAGATTGGGTGTATGCTTGAGGTATTTGAAAATTCTCTTTACAACATTTAAATGAGATTCTATAGGATTTTCTTGAAAAAGAGCACACATACCCACACTAAACATAATTTATGGATGGCTAGTAGTTAGGTAGAATAAACTTCCAATCATTCCTCTATAAGTGGTTTAATCAGCAGATTTTCCATCTTCATCAAGATCCAACTTACAGGTGGTACTCATGGGAGTTTCAATTATTATAGTACTATCCAATTCAAAATGTTTTAGAAGATCTCTAGTGTATTTACTTTGATTTAAAACAATTCCATCATCATTTTGAAAGATTTTAAATCCAAGAAAGAATTTCAGTTCACCAATTAAACTCGTTTCAAATTCTTTTTGCATCATTTTAGAAAAATATATACATAATGAATTTTTTGAAGATCCAAAAATAATATCATCTACATAGATTTGAACAACGAAAACATCATTAGAAATTCGTTTTATAAAGAGGGTAGGATCAGCTATTCCTTTTGTAAAACTTTTGGAAATAAGAAAAGTACTCAATCTGTTATACCAAGCTCTTTCAGCTTGTTTTAAACCATATAAATATTTTGATAGTTTGAAAATATGATTGGGAAAATAAGGATTTATAAATACAGGGGGTTGTTGAACAAAGACATCCTCAGCTATATACCCATTTAAGAATGCACTCTTAACATCCATTTGATATAGTTTACAATTCATATGTGCAGCATAAGGAAGTAGGATTCTGATGGATTCATGTCTGGCTACTGGAGAAAAGGTCTCCTCATAGTTAATTCCTTGATCTTGACTATAGACTTGTGCAACTAATCTAGCCTTATTCCTAACTATATTTACAGCTTCATCTACCTTATTTCTAAACACCCATTTAGTGCCTATGACGAAAGTGTCCTTGGGTCTTTCAATAAGTTTCCAAACTTTGTTTCTTTCAAATTGATTAAGTTCTTCTTGCCTAGACATTACCCAAAATTCATCATTGATGGAATCATCAATGTTTTTAGGTTCAATTTGTGAGAAGAAGTCTTTATGTACAACCTGATTTCTAAGAGAAGCTCTGGTTTGTGTTCCTTTCTCTAAGTATCCTACAACAGCATCTAAGGGATGGTTTTTAAGGGTTCTAACATTTCTAGAAAAGGAGGGACTTGTGATTTCAGGTTCATCAATAGATTCTGGTTTTTTATGAATCGATTATAGATAATTTACATAATTGGAAGTTTTCACAGATTCTTTCACAGATGAATTTTAGGATTTCGAGTTGATGTTCAAATTTGATACATCATCCTCCAGATTTTCTAGGATGGTTCTAGTATCATGTGGATCTGTTTCATAAAACTTGATATGAACATATTCTTCCACACATTTATTTCACTTATTGAATACTCTATAACCTTTACTTAATATTGAGTAAACTAGGAAAATTCCTTCATCACTTTTGGATCCAAAATTTTCAAGATTATCCTTAGTGTTGAGAATAAAGACTTTGCAACCAAAAACTCTAAAGTAATTAACCTTAGGCTTCCTATTGTTCCATAGTTTATACGGGGTCTTTTTTAGAATTGGTCTAATCAAGACTCTATTGATTATGTAGCATGTTGTATTAACAGCTTCATCCCAAAAGTAAATAGGTAAGTCATATTCACTATGCATTGTTCTAGAAATTTCTTGTAGGGTTCTATTTCTTCTTTCTATAACAATATTCTGCTGAGGTATTCTAGGGGAAGAAAAATTGTGACTATAACCATTTTGTGAGCATAAGTATTCAAACTCTTGATTTTAAAACTCACGGCCATGATCACTTCTTAAAGATTTAATTTTAAGGCCACTAAGATTTTCTACAGACTTGGCATAATTAGTAAAATAAGAACAGGCTTCACTTTTGTGAGCCATGAAGAAGGTCCACATATATCTAAAAAAACATCTACCAGAACATAAACATAGTGCTTCCCATTTAAATTATAAACTCTAGATGGTCCAAACAAATCCATGCGAACCAATTCAAGAGGTTGATAAGTAGAAATTTATTTCTTTTATTTGAAATGGATTTTGTGTTGTTTTCCCTTTTGACAAGGATTACACACTTTGTCATTTGGAAACACAAGTTTGGGTAAATCTTTAACTAGTCATTTTCTAGTTATCTTTCTAATGGAGTGAACATTATAGTGTCCCGGTATCCTATGCCAGATCCAAGATTCTTTATGAAATACACTTAAGCATGAAACATTTTGAGAAGCTAAG
Organism: Viscum album; assembly: GCA_963277665.1. NCBI lineage: Eukaryota > Viridiplantae > Streptophyta > Magnoliopsida > Santalales > Viscaceae > Viscum > Viscum album. Next base: position 181,125,067 of record OY728133.1, on the reverse strand, counting down.
GAATCTTGATTAACAGAATAAATATTCTCATTCCTTGATGTAGAAAATACTAATTCATCTTTATAATTAAATACATTACATGCATCATTTTCAAATTTAAAATGATATCCATCATCACATAATTTTGAGATACTAAGAAGATTATATTTTAAGCCATTAAAAAACAGTACTTTAGAAATTAAAATCGAATTAGAGTTACCAATCTGACCTAAGACAATGATCTTCCCTTTGGCATTGTCATTAAATGTGACATGTACTCCATATACTTTTATCATGTTCTTGAAGAATGGGTAGTCTCCTATCATGTGCCTTGAAAATCCATTGTCCAAGTACCATAGATTTTTTCAGGATCTCTTTAAGAAGTTTTCCTATAACATGATCATGCAAAGAAATATTTTGGTACCCATACTTGTTTGGGTCCAGTAACATTAGTAATGAGTGCTTTAGGAACCCATATTTGTCTCATAGGTTTCCTATAAGTATTATGTAATGTTTTTGAAAAATAAACTGTATTTGGTCCACAAAAACTTGAAACAGTAGAGTATTTATCATTACTTGAACTAGTTGAGCTGTTTCCAGAATTGGGAACAAAATTACATGTCCTATATTTTGAAACAAAATTTGTTCTTCCAAGGTTTCTTTTACCAGACTGATAACCAATTCCAGTATTACATTTGGGGTAAAAAATTCCCTAGAATTTGAGTAAGGTTATTTTTCAAATTAGTAAACTTTTCTAAGTTACTTTTTAAATTCTCATTAGACATTTTTAATTCATTTTTTTATTTGAGCAGTTGAGTATTTTTCTCTTTTTCAGTAGTAAGTTCAAATTTGACATTTACAGTGAGAGCATGATTTTTCTTCAATAATTTATATTTATCTTTTAATTTAGTGCATGTCTCTTTAAGCATGTTATAGTATTCAAACATTTCTCTATTAGTCATATTTTTAGAGTCACTTTCTTCTTTAGAATAGTATAAATTATGTATATTAGAGATTAGGGTTACCTAAGATGTGTTTGTCATAAAACACATTTTGGCTTTGTTAGCATGTTCCTCATGTGATGTCTCTGAGTCGCTTGAACTATCCTCAGAGGAACTCCAAGTTTCCCTAATTTCCCTTTTGTATTTCTTATCTGTGTCCTCATATTTCTTCTTATACTTGAGATTTGGACAGTCATCCTTTATCTGTACTTTGCGCTTACATTCATAGCATACAATTTCATCAGTTTTGTCACTTCCTTTATAGTCCTTTTTCCATCTTCCTTTTAGATAATACTTTCCCATGAAGTTAGGCGTTCTAAAAAAGTTCTTCTTTTTTGTAGAATTGTTTGAATCTTCTGGCCAGTTGAGCCATCTCCTCATCACTGTCTGGTGATGATTATTCAGTGGTGGAACTTTCTATAGAACCTTCCAGTTTCCCTTTTTCTTTGTGCTTCGAGAAGGTGGTCTTGAATGCTACAGATTTCATATTTGGTTCATCCTCTTATTCTTAGTTGACTTTAAACTCTTCCTCATAAATCATCAGTTTCCCAATGAGTTATTTTATAGGTAGCTTGCTAATGTTGCACGATTCTCTAACTGAGACAGAGGTTCCCCTCCATCTGTCAGGTACACATCTAAGGATTCTTATGATCTGTTCTTTGGCAGTGACTTCTCTTCTAAGAGAAATCTTTGTGTTGACAATATCATTGAACCTAAGATATATGTCATAAATAGGATCATCAGGTTTCATTTTTAAAATTATCATTATTTATAGTATAAGTATTAAGTCTCATTTCCTTTACACTAGATGTGCCTTCATGTGAGACAGACAAGGTATCCCAAATTTCATGGGTAGTTTTACAAGCAGAAATCCTATTAAATTATTCATATCCTAAGGAACATTACAGAGCATTCATGGATTGGAAATTGTTATTGTAAGTAATTTTTGTAGGTTTATCCCATGTAATTCTATCAGTCATAGGGATTTTGTATTCATCTATAATGGATGACCAAATTTCAAATCTCATACTCTCTATATGCATTTTCATTTTAATTTTCCATTGAGAATAATTGGTTCCATTAAAGAATGGTGGTTTGTTGGTTGCAACACCTTCCAATCTATTATCCATAATAACAAATTAATTTAAAAGAGATAGAAATTTAGAATTAACATAAATTTACAGATCTTTAAAGTACAACTACAATCATAGTTGAGTAAGATTGCACAAATTCCTAATAAAGCAACCTTTGATACCAAATGTTGGTCGGATTAGTTTACTCAAGAGGGGAGGGGTGAATTGAGTAACTATAAAAAATTTTGTTACAAAAATATTGTTTTAAGAGAAATTGTTTGTCCCAAAAAATAGATACAGCCCAGTTAATCAAGGTTATACTGTTATAAGAGTTTGACTGTTTAAACCACTTCTTAGAAGATTGATTAATTCTAAGTAATCTTAATATGTATTATTAATATTACTTTTGTAGTTATCCTACAAAGACAAATCAGTTATAACTTCTTTACAAGACTAACTATCAAAATGAAATTTGAGTTTTCTAGATAATGCAATAAAGAAGTAAAATAGAGAAGACTAAATTTAAATAGCACAGCGGATATAAAACAAGTGGTTCAGTCTCAACCCGAAACCTAATCCACTCCACTTGGTGATCACCTTCCACCAAGCAGTTTATATAAATAAACATTGATCCACACCCTGGATCGGGATTAGCAATAGTACACAGACTGTCCAGGTCACACAGGGACCACTTCAATAGTTTTGTGGGTAAACAAAAATAACAACCAGGCCACACAGGGACCTCTTCCAAAGTTTTCGTGGGTAAAAAAAGTATAAAGAGTTTAGTGTAAGGATTTAGAAATACTTCAGTTTAGCATAGGATTCAGTGTGTTTATGTAATATACAGAGTACACACACTGCTCAAAAGTAAGTAAAAGAATCACTAAGAGAGAGTAGATATGAGTTTAGAATGATCTAGTGATTTGAAGTGCATCTCTGGACTCCATTGATTAAACCGAGATGCTTCTGAGTCCTTCTCTGGTTTTTTTCTTGAAAATTAGAGTGTCGTAATTCAGCTTGTGTTCTTCATGAGTGTTGATAATGTGAAGATGTTCTATAAATTTTAGTGTACTTTGTATTTTCTTCAGTAGTATCGGATTGCATGTATGAGACAATTCTTTCTTTGATAATTTTGCAATGTGTTCTCCGTGGTCGTGCTCACAGACTTGTTTTTCGTTCAGTATCGCGCGCTTTTGTTGTTGGGCACTCTCCACTCTTTATCTTCAAATGCAAGTGTTTTAGACGAAAGGTTCCATGTGTTTCATACCTCATACCTCGTACTATGTCTACAAATAAACATTAATTATGTCAGTGCATTAAAGGCATCAAATATGATCGTTAAACATTAAATTGAAAGACAACAAAATAGTTTAAGAAACGGTGTCACAGTATGTTATACAAACAGTGTCTCCTTCACACGGTGTCTGAGTGTCATGGTGTCTTGTTTACGATGTCTTGATCATGGTGTCTTTCTCACTGTTTCTTTCTCACGGTGTCTTGCTCACAGTGTCTTTCTTACGGTGTCTTGTCTTCACGACGTCTTGCTCACAGTGTCTTGCTTACGGTGTCTGGCTTATTGTGTCAGGCTTCGCGGTGTCTGGCTTACGGTGTCAAGCTTCACGATGTCTTGTACTTAGGAAAATAATAGTATTAAGGCTTAAACAGTAATATTCATGAAATGTATTGAGCTTAACCATTATAAACTATGAGTGAACTTGAAACATAATACATATGATTGGATATAATTTAGGAGTTAAATAGGTTGAATGAGATTTGTGATCATTAAAACATGATTAATACATGAGGAGTCCAACATATTGAGTAGGACCTTTAGATATATTTGATAAATAATTTAATGTTATTCATTCTCACTAATTCTACTATTATGTTATAATAGTCATATTTATATAATAATATTTCATGGTTCATTTATTCTTGGGATTATGTGTCGTATACGCTATCGAGTATAGTTTTATTTTAAAAAATATATATATCAGGATGTTAAATACATAATATATATATATATATATAATTGTCAAGTAATATTTTTTATTTCATTATTAAAGTAAAGGAGTTCAATAGTTTTGAATATAGTTAAAAATCCTGAAATGTTTCTCAGTAAGCTTGTTTTAAATTCTTAAACTGTATATGATGTTATATCTTTAATATTAACAATATATTTCTTATTTTAACATTATATAATAAAAAATATTACTTAATTATATTATAAATATTATACATACACATGTAAACACTTTTTAATACCAGAAATAAAAGTTTCTAATAAAAAATATCATCTCTTACATAAGTTGTTTAAACAACCATGGTGTGAGTAGTTTTTTTAAAAGATTTTAAATGAATATAAATATTGATGAAAAAAATTCATAAATACATTAGAATATAATTATCTGAATATTATAATGTTAACTTAAGGATTAATGATGTTATGGGAGGGGTAAGTATAGAATTGAAAAGAAAAGACATTGGTTTTGAAACCCTTACTATGAACTTTGAGATACCACTTTTGGAATGTGACTTAAGCATTTAAAGGATGTAATTTTGATTAGATCTGGCATTAAATATGTGTATAAGAAGGTTTGGGAAGAGATATTTGTAAATATTTTTCAAAAAATAATTATTTTATGTGAGGAAAAATTGGTGGAGAATGGAGTTATTTACATAAAAAGGAGAGTGGTGTCATTAAATTAAATATTTAATAATTTATTATTTTTTATAATAGTATGAATCTTGTGGACATTTATAAGTAAAAATATTTTCTGATTAAAAATATATTTTTATTGACATTTAAATACACTAAAAACTGAATTGTATCTCTAAAATATTTTATTCTATATAAAGAATGAAAAATTATTTTATTTGCATAAAATATAATTTAGGCTTTAGTAATTGATTTGTAGTTTTTGAAATTAATTTAATTATTTTTGAAAATATTTTTTTAATCATTAAATACATAATAAATTTTAAAAAATGTTTGATAAATTATTGATTCATTTTTACATCATAATGAAGTCATAAAACATTCAATTTGTATAAACGCTGCATTTTTAATCATTCGGCTAAATTATTGTTTTTTTAGAAAAATAACAAAAAATTCATGATTAGATAATTATGACATATTAATTCCAAAAATAGGATCCATTTTATCAAAATAAATATATAAATTATTTTCAAAAAATATATAAATATTTGTATGAAAATAAATTTACCAAATAAAATGAAATATACCTTATTAAAATTTATACTTTTACATGTTTTAAGTTACATAATACAACAAATAATTTTATGGTGTTACAATATTTATATTACATTTTTTATTGATGGTAAATATTAATTATTAGACACATTACTACTCTTGATAGTTAGGTTACTTTTTTAATGGTCGATTACAATTTCAATAGTCAGTATTCCAACTGTCATATATTTTTCTTCTTACAAAATGACTCTTATTACCTTAATTATTCATTCACTAAATTTTTGAAAAAATTTATTTACATTTAATTTAAAAAACCAATATTGTTATTAATTTTTTTTAATTTCATGGTATTTTTCATGACTGTTGTATTTCTAAGATACCAGAGGCCATTGAATAATTAAATTTTAGTTATATTAATTACTTATTTAATTATTCAATTATAATTTTATTTGTATTTTTCAATAATTTTAACCTTCATCTATTATATTCTATATATATGAAATTAAATAATGATTTCCTATTCATGTTTTATGGTCCATTTATATATGGTATTCCTTTATAGGTAAACTAATATTTTGTATAGAAACCTGTATTTAATAAAGAAAACTAACTAACTGATAAATATGTATTTAGATTCTATGCATATACTATTAAAACAAAAATAGAAATATTTTTAATATTTAGATATATAATTTATGAATGAAAATTTTTAAAAATTTGAATTTAAAATCGAGGATGTTACAAGTGAAGCATAACTAATGGGGTATGTTTAATTCAATGGAGTATTTAAAGCTTTGATAATGGGTATAATTAATACTAGTGGGGTTATTTAGGTATGGATGGTGTGGTTAGTATAGATTCATTGGGTTAGTATTGAACTATGTGGTTAGTATGGGATCAGTCAATAAAATAAAATTGACTGATAGCAGCGGATTTTTTTGGTTTTGGAAGAAATTTAAAATGCTACCATATGGTTCTACAATGATATCCAAAAACCACTTCTAATGTTAGTATTTCCATCCAACCTATGTCAATTCCATCCAATTAGTTCTATTTTATGCAAACTATCACATAACATTTTTTAGCCTCATATCCTCCCTAAATGGAGAGGACAAAGTGGCATTTTAGACTGTCGTTATCCATTCGCCATTCTTTGGGTGGGGAAATCTTAGCTAAAACCAAAAAACCACTACTAAAATAAATTCAAGCTTATATTGAAGTAGTTTAAATCGCCGATATATATTTATTTTCAAAAAAAATACAGTTGTAGAATCTACAACCCGAGAATATCCAAGAAAAAAGCATACATATATGACAATATAAAAACAAAATAATAATAAAAATAATAATAAAATAATGAAAAAAAAATCTCAAATTCCACAAAATAAGATCATATCACTGAAAAGACAACTCAATTGGGTTATTATTTCCCCTTCATATAAGATTTTCATGAGTAAATTAATAATTTTCACTGTATTCCACAAACAAACAAAAATCATAACACTACTCAGAGTGACCAAATCTTCCTCAATCAAAAGAAGAATATCCTAATAGTTTAGATGATACTAATATTTCTACTCGATAACTTAGGATGATGCTTTCAATAACACTATCAGCAAAACCAAAACCTATAATGAAATTTCAACCACTGCATAGCTATTATTTCTACATTTTGATAGAAACTAAAAATATCTACTAAATATTTCTCACCAAGGAAAATATTCCATTGTAGATATTTTTACTCAGAACATTCAAATGAATATTCAAGGTTATCATCAAAGATGGGTACCACTACTCTCCTAGGTAAGTGAATGACATATTACAAACTATATGTAAATACCACCTTGCATATCATATTAATAATATCTATCCAAATTATAATATTCAATCTACATCACTAATAAATACCACTATCATGAAAAAGAAGATAGTGGGGCCACCATATACTACTTAAATGTGAGTAACATCTCCCTCCATTATCAGGAATTAAAATGTTGTGAGGCTGGATATTTCAGACATCCTATATTAATGGGGAAAAATCAATGTAAAAGGTATAATCCACCACACAACTTCTATATAAATCTAGTATCATTAATTTGAATATCCATAAACACAAAAATTATATCCACCAGTTCGTACCCATTTTCATCACACCTCTGAGGAAAGAATCCAAAAATCATGAAGTGAATTGTCTACCACCACTGATACAAGAAATAGGTTCAGTGTGATAATGTCAAGAACACAACAAGGGGATCTATCAAAAAATATAAAAACATCATAACTTTATATCTATAATTCATGTTGATGCATAATATTTCCTCCTATTAATGGAAAATCATCATTCACCCTCTGAAATGTATTATTAAATTACTTCATTATCACAAGAATAGATTTATCAAAATAATATTATATTTAAATTGATTCAATGGGGAAGTAAATCCAATATAAGTTTGTTACAAATAGTCTCATATCTACCTTTAATAAATACTATAAAAGGACTCTTTTTAATCCAAGAATAACCTCACTTAAATAGAAAGTGTGACTAAAATATGGATATCATTAGAGGAACTCTCCTGTTGATAAGGTCAAGAAATAGTTTCCATTAGAAACATAAAATTTGAATAAATGGGGAAGGAGGAAGCACTCTCACTGGAGTATAAATTTTTGTAGGTATGTGAAGTGAGGAAATGTATCATACAACAAAACACACCAGCTGACACATTGAAATTTCCTTCCACTATGTTCATCTTATCATCACTCTATGATTAACATGGTATAACTAATTGTGTCAATAGTATAACAACATCTAATCATAATACATCTTAAAAAAGCCTTCCCCACAAGTTATAAATTCTAAATTGACTCTTATTAAGACACTTTGATAGTGAAAATAGAGTCTATGATCTAAAATTTACTCTTAGGTAGAGCTATTTTTACAACACCACTCTAGTTTACCTTATTAGAGACACTAATCCACACCCAAAAATGGGTTTCATCTCTTCTAATAATTATTAATATACTAATTATGTCATAGGTACTCCATTTTAAGTGTATATTTGTAATAAAAAATCCATAACCCTCATAAGACCCACTCAGACTGTCGATCTTAAGAAATTATGTCAAAAATAATGTCCAGGGAGTAACTATAGAGATTTAGGATCCTCAAAACACACTCAAATATGGTTATTTTTCACTAATAAAGTTCCAACACCTATAGAAAAAAAATATTCTACAATATCACTAGATGAAAAAAATCATAGAAAATGGGAAAAATCTAACCATAATAGAGTAGTCATATAATTTTTTTGAGAAAACTAATATCTGCAAATGGCTTGTTGTATTGTATAGGGAGCTCAATATATGAATCATAACTTAGTATGTTGGTGTCCAAACTAGATAAATTATGTGCCTAATATAATATAACTAATCCTTTATTTCAAGTGGATTAGGGACACCTTAGAATCTAGGAAGACTATTCTATTAAAATAATGTGGTACCCTCTACCTATATGTGGTCTCACTACTAAAAATTACAATTATAGCGACCTCCATTGGCGGTCGCTATTGGCCTGTAGAGACCGCCCAACGAACACTAATGGAGGTCGTTGAAGGTGGTCGAGACTTCAGCCTACAGTGACCGCGGCGTTCGCTGAAGACGACCGGAATTCTAGCCTAGAGCGACTGTCAGTGGAGGTCGCTGAAGCCGGACGAAAATCCGGACTACAGCGACCGCCAATGGCGGTCGCTAGACTGGAAAAAAAAATTAAAAAATTTCATGATACAGAATAAAAAAATATAATATAAATCATAAAAAAGGAAAAACAAATCCAAACACAATAAACATCAAGATCATCATAAACAATAAATGATAGACGTGCTTCAACGATCCATAGCCATCTTCTTTAAAAACCTACAATAAGATACAAAGAAAACTAAACAAAACAAACCTAAATTTGACATCCTTATTCAGTTATTATATACATATAATAAACTGAAATCTGACATCTCATGGGTGATATAATAATTTCAAACTACCAATTTAAGAAATGTTATCATTTTTAAATTTGTTTTTCTTATTTTGGAGTCTTTGCTTTAGTTTAGAAAGTGTTTTTTGTTGTCTTAAAATGAATGTTTTTCGTGCGCACCGCACGTATGATGGACGTTCTATCTCCTATTCCATCTCACGAATAATATTCCTATCATTATCGTGCAGTTTCAGGTCATTCGGAGTACATTTGCTCTGAATTCGACCGTGACACGCCATTTTGGTGTTTTATGACTCCGAAAACGCGTTTCCGGTCACCGCGGTCAAATGGAACCTCCAATTGATGTGATTTCTATCCGAATATTTCCCAATTCACACCTTAGTTGTTGTCGTATTATTTCGTGGCAATCTGAGGTCGTTCGGGTGGTTTTGACCACCCAGCGCGCCCTTTTAGAGCACGCCGAACTGCTAAAAATGACACATTCAGTCGTACCGCTTGCACCGCACATCCGATGGACGTTCCGTATCCTCCTAAATCTCACGAAAATTTTTCCTATCGTTCTCGTGTGGTTTCAGGTCATTCAGAGGATTTTTTCTCTGAATTTGACCATGACATGCCGTTTTGGTGTTTTAAGACTCCGGAAACATGTTTCCAGTCACCGAAGTCAAACGAAACCTCCGATTGATGTGCCATCTATCGGACCATTTTACAACTCACACCACGGTTGTTGTCGTATGATTTCATGGAATTCTGAGGTCGTTCGGGTGGTTTTGACTACTCAGCGCGCCCTTTTAGAGCGCGTCGAACTTCTGAAAATGACACATTCGGTCATACCGCACGCACCGCATGTCCGATGGACGTTCCCTCTCCTCCTACATATCACGAATAATATTCCAATCTTTCTCAGGCAGTTTTAGGTCATTCGTAGCATGTTTTCTCTGAATTCGACCGTGACATGCCGTTTTGGTGTTTTTTGACTCCGGAAATGCGTTTCCGGTCACCACGGTCAAATCGTACCTCTGATGGACATGTCGTCTGTCTGAACATTTCAAAATTCACACCATGGTTGTTGTCGTATGATTTCGTGGCATCCTGAGGTCGTTCGGGTGGTTTTGACCACACAGCGTGCCCTTATAGAGCGCGTAGAACTGCTAAAAATGACACATTCGGTCGTACCGCGCGCACCGCACGTCCGATTGACGTGTCGCCTCTTCTTGCATCTCAAGAATAATATTCATATCTTTCTCATGTGTTTTCAGGTCATTCGGAGCATGTTTTCTCTAAATTCGACCGTGACATGCCGTTTTGGTGTTTTATGACTCCGAAAACGCATTTCTGGTCACTGCGGTCAAACGGAACCTTCGATTGACATGCCAACTATCCGACCATTTCACAATTCACACCGCGGTTGTTTTTGTATGATTTCGTGGCATTATGAGGTCATTTGGGTGGTTTTGACCACCCAGCGCACCCTTTTAGAGCGGGTCGAACTGCTGAAAATGACAGATTCAGTCATACCGCGCGCACCGCACCTCCGATGGACATGTCGTCTCCTCTTGCATCTCACGAATACTATTACTATCATTCTCGTGTGGTTTCAAGTCATTCGGAGTATGTTTGCTCTGAATTTGACCGTGACACACCATTTTGGTGTTTTATGACTCCGGAAACGTGTTTCCAGAAACCGTGGTCAAACGGAACCTCTGATTGACGTTCTGTCTGTCCGACCATTTCACAATTCACACTGCGGTTGTTGTCGTATGATTTAATGGCATTCTGAGGCCATTCAGGTGGTTTTGACCACCCAGCGCGCCCTTTATGAGCGCACTGAACTCCTCAAAATGACACATCCGGTCGTACTGCGCGCACCGCACGTCCGATGAACATGACGTCTCCACCTCCATCTCACGAATAATATTCCTATCGTTATTGTGTGGTTTCAGGTCATTTGGAGCACGTTTTCTCTGAATCCGACAGTGACACGCCATTTTGTTGTTTTATGACTCTGGAAACGCGTTTCCGGTAACTACGGTCAAACGGCACCTCCGATTGAAATTTTATCTGTCCGAACATTTCACAATTCACACCGCGGTTGACGTCGTATGATTTTGTGGAATTCTGAGGTCGTTCGGGTGGTTTTGACCACCCAGTGTGCCTTTTTAGAGCACGTTGAACTGCTGAAAATGACACATTCGGTCGTACCACGCGCACCGCATGTCTGATTGATGTGTCGTCTCCTCCTGCATCTCAATAATAATATTTATTTCATTCTCGTGCGGTTTCAGGTCATTTGGAGCACATTTACACTGAATTTGACTGTGACGCGTCGTTTTTGTGTTTTATGACTCCGGAAACGCGTTTTTGGTCAATGCGGTCAAATAGAACCTCTGATTGACGTGTCATCTATCCAACCATTACACAATTCACACCTCCGTTGTTGTCGTATGATTTCCTGGCATTCCAAGGTCGTTCGGGTGGTTTTGACCATCCAGCGCGCCCTTTTAGAGCGCGTCGAACTGCTGAAAACGACACATTTGGTCGTACTGTGCACACCGCACGTCCGATGGATGTGTCATCTCCTCCTACATCTCACGAATAATATTCATACCATTCTCGTGCGTTTTTAGTTCATTCGGAGCACTTTTGCTCTGAATTCGGCCGTAACATGCCATTTTGGTGTTTTATGACTCTGGAAACGCGTTTCCGGTCACTACGGTCAAATGGAACCTCTGATTGACGTGCCGTCTATCTGAACATTTCAAAATTTACACCACACGTACCACACATCCAATGGATGTGTCGTCTCCTCCTGTATCTCACGAATAATATTTCTATCATTCTCATGCGGTTTCAGGTCATTTGGAGCATGTTTGCTCGGAATTCGACCGTGACACGCCGTTTTGGTGTTTTATGACTCCGAAAATGCGTTTCCGGTCAACGTGATCAAACGTCACCTCCGATTGATGTTCCTTCTATCCATACATTTCAAAATTCACACCGCGGTTTTTTTCGTATGATTTCGTGGTAATCTGAGGTCATTCGGGTGGTTTTCACCACCTATGGTGCCATTTTAGAGCGCGCCGAACTACTGAAAACGACCCATTCGGTCGTACCGCGCGCACCACATGTCCGATGTACGTATTGTAACCTCCTTCATCTCACGAATAATATTCCTATTTTTCTTGTGCGGTTTCAGTTCATTCGGAGCACGTTTACTCTGAATTCGACCGTGACACGCCGTTTTGGTGTATTCTGACTCCGGAAACATGTTTCCAGTCACCGCGGTCAAAGAACACCTCCTATTGACGTGCCGTCTATCCGAACATTTCACAATTCACATCGCGGTGGTTGTCGTATGATTTTGTGGCATTCCGAGGTCGTTCGGGTGGTTTTGACCACCCAGCACGCCCTTTTAGAGCGCGCCAAACTGCTGAAAAGGACACATTCGGTAGTACCACACGCACCACATGTCCGATGGATGTGCCGTCTCCTCCTGTATCTCACTAATAATATTCCTATCGTTCTCGTGCGGTTTCAGGTCATTCAGATTGTGTTTGCTCTGAATTCGACCGTGACATTCCGTTTTGGTGTTTTATGACTCTAGAAACGCGTTTCCGGTCATCACGGTCAAATGTCACCTCCAATTGATGTTCCTTCTGTCCGACCATCTTAAAATTCACATCGCGGTTGTTTTTGTAGGATTTTGTGGTAATCCGATGTCATTCGGGTGGTTTTGACCACCCAGTGCGCCCTTTTAGAGCGCGCCAAACTGCTGAAAACAACACATTCGGTCATACCATGTGCGCTGCATGTCCGATGGATGTGTCGTCTCCTTCTATATCTCATGAATAATATTCCTATCGTTCTCGTGCGGTTTCAGGTCATTCAGAGCACGTTTGCTCTAAATTCGACCTTGAAATGCCGTTTTGGTGTTTTATGACTCTGGAAACGTGTTTTTGGTCACCGTAGTCAAAAGGAACCTCCGATTGACATTCCGTCTATTCAACCATTTCACAATTCACACTACGGTTGTTGTTTTATGATTTCGTGGCATTCTGAGATCGTTCGGGTGCTTTTGACCACCTAGCGCGCCCTTTTAGAGCACACGGAACTGTTGAAAACGACACATTCGGTCGTACCGTGCACACTACATGTCTGATGGATGTGTTGTCTCCTCCTGCCTCTCACGAATAATGTTCCTATCATTATCGTGCGATTTCAGGTCATTCAGAGCACGTTTTCTCTAAATTAGACCGTGACATGCCGTTTTGGTGTTTTATGAATCCGGAAACACATTTCCAGTCACTGCGGTCAAACGACACCTCTGATAGATATGTCGTCTATCTGAACATTTCACAATTCACACTGCGGTTGTTGTTGTATGATTTCGTGGCAATCCGAGGTTGTTCGGGTGGTTTTGACCACCCAGCGCGCCCTTTTAGAGTGCTCTGAACTGCTGAAAACGACACATTCAATCGTACCGTGCACACCGCACGTCCGATGGATGTTTCGTCTCCTTCTACAACTCACGAATAATATTCCTATCGTTATCATGCGGTTTTAGGTCATTTGGAGCATGTTTACTCTAAATTCGACTGTGACACGCCGTTTTGGTGTTTTATGACTCCAGAAACACTTTTCCGGTCCCCGCAGTCAAACGGCACCTTCGATTGACGTGTCGTCTGTCCAACCATTTCACAATTCACACCGCGTTTGTTGTCGTATGATTTTGTGTCATTCTGAGGTCGTTTGGATGGTTTTGACCACCCAGCGCGCCTTTTTAGAGTGCGATGAACTGCTGAAAATGACACATTTGGTCGTACCTTGCGCACCGCAAGTCCGATGGACATTCCGTCTCCTCCTGCATCTCACGAATAATATTCCTATCATTCTCGTGCGGTTTTAGGTCATTCGGAGCACGTTTTCTCAGAATTAGACCGTGACACACCGTTTTGGTGTTTTATGACTCTGGAAACGTGTTTCCAGTCACCGCGGTCAAACGACACCTCCGATTGAAATACCATCTATCCGAACATTTCACAATTCACACTTCGGTTGTTGTCTTATGATTTCGTGGCATTCCGAGGTTGATCGGGTGGTTTTGACCACCCAGCGCGCCCTTTTAGAGCGTGATGAACTGTTGAAAATGACACATTCGGTCATACCGCACGTACCGCATGTCCGATGGATGTGGCGTCTCCTCCTGCATCTCACGAATAATATTATTATTGTTCTCGTGCGGTTTTAGGTCATTCGGAGTACGTTTTCTCTGAATTCAACTGTGACACGCCGTTTTGGTGTTTTATGACTGCGGAAACGCATTTTCGGTCACCACGGTCAAACGACACCTCCGATTGACATGTTGTCTGTCCGACTATTTCAAAATTCACAATGTGGTTGTTTTCGTATGATTTCGTGGCATTCTGAGGTCGTTCAGGTGGTATTGACCACCCAGCGCGCCTTTTTAGAGCGCGCCAAACTGCTTAAAATGACACATTCGGTCGTACCACACACACTGCATGTCCGATTGACATTCTATCTCCTAATGCATCTCATGAGTAATATTCCTATCGTTCTCGTGCAGTTTCAAGTCATTCGGAACACGTTTTCCCTGAATTCAACCGTGACACGCCGTTTTGGTGTTTTATGACTCCAGAAACGCGTTTCCGGTCACTGCGGTCAAACGGCACCTCTGATTGATGTTCGGTCTATCCAAAAAATTTAAAATTCACACCGTGGTTGTTGTCGAATTATTTTGTGGCATTCCGAGGTCGTTCAGGTGGTTTTTACCACCCAGCGCGCCGAACTGCTGAAAACGACACATTTGGTCGTACCGCACGTCCGATGGAGGTTCTGCCTCCTCATGCATCTCAAGAATAATATTCCTATAGTTCTCATGTGGTTTCAGGTCATTTGGAGCATGTTTGCTCTAAATTCGACTGTGACACGCCGTTTTGGTGTTTTATGACTCGGGAAATGTGTTTCCAGTCACCACAGTCAAACGACACCTTCGATTAATGTGTCTTCTATCCTACCATTTCAAAATTCACACCGCAGTTGTTTCTGTTTGATTTCGTGGAAATCTGAGGTCGTTCGGGTGGTTTTGACCACCCAGCGCGCTCTTTTAGAGCGCGCGGAACTGCTGAAAACGACACATTCGGTCGTACCGCACATACCGCACGTCCGATGGATGTGTTGTCTCCTTTTGTGTATCAAAAATAATATTCTTATCATTCCCGTATGGTTTCATTTCATTCGGAGAACGTTTTCTCTGAATTCAACCGTGACACACCCTTTTGGTGTTTTATAACTCTGAAAATGTGTTTCCGGTCACCGCAGTCAAACAGAACCTCCGATTGATGTTCCGTCTTTCTGGCCATTTCAAAATTCAATTTTCGATTGTTTTCCGTATGATTTCGTGGCATTCCGAGGTCGTTCGGGTGGTTTTGACCACCCAGTGCGCCTTTTTAGAGCGCGCAGAACTGCTGAAAACAACACATTCGGTCGTACCGCGCACACCGCATGTCTGATGGATGTTCTGTATCCTAATGCATCTCAAGAATAATATTCATATCGTTCTCGTGCGGTTTCAGGTCATTCTTAGCACGTTTTCTCTGAATTTGACCGTGACACGCCGTTTTGGTGTTTTATGACTCCGAAAACGCGTTTCTGGTCACCGCGGTCAAACAGCACCTACGATTGACGTGTCGTTTGTCCGACCATTTCACAATTCACTCCGTGGTTGTTTTTGTATAATTTTGTCGCATTCCGAGGTCGTTCGGGTGGTTTTGACCACCCAGCGCGCCCTTTTACAGCGTGCCGAACTACTGAGGATCCCAATAGGAATGCATCATGATACATGTAGAAACTAAGGGCTCGAGTGGGTGCCCTGTTGATAGAATGATCATGAGTGGTTGTTTGTGTTTGGGAAATGATGCTTGCGAGTGTTACATTATAATCTGGATCGATGTGGAATCCTGATTTGGGATATTATGTTGAGGTCAGTTGTGGATGATTCTACAACCATTGTTTTATTTTTATTTATGTTTATTCATGATGCGTGAGATTCACCAGGATTCCGGGGGTGGGGAGGGCTATCCGTGGTGGGGGGTATGTCCGGGGGTGCGGGGGGGTTGTCCGGGGGTGTGGGGTGGGCTGTACGGGGTTGTGGGGTGGGTTGTACAGGGGTGCGGGGGGTTGTCCGGGGGAGGGGGTGTTGGTGGGGGGGCTATACAGGGGGTTGCGGGGGGGTTGACCGGGGTGGGGGGCTGTACGGGGGTGGGGGCGCTATCTGGGGGGGCTGTCCGGGGGTGGGGGGTGCTGTTTGGGGTGGGGGGGTTGTCCATGGGGGGTGCAGGGTGGGGGGGGGGGGCTGTTCGCGGTGGGGGGGTTGTCCAGGGGGGTGCAGGGTGAGGGGGGGAAAGTTTCTCAAAGTGAAAAAGCATAAGTACAATGCGGTCCTGAAAAAATTTTAAATCACTCATTTGTTGATTTCTTAAACAAATCTGTCTAAAAAAATTACTCATTTCAATCAATGGATGAACAACATTGGGGGATAAACAATCACAAATTATGATTGGAATCAACTACTGAAGTAGTATGTAATTGTCATGACTTTTCAACCCTTGCAATGTCTTTCTCGTCAGATTCACACACTTTGAAATATTAGAAGAGTAACCATCAGGAACCTTTACCATCTTCAAAATGGATAGAAATGTCTCTTTCTCCTTTATAGTCATCGTATACTGTGCATCATGCATATATGCCTTTTTTCCCTCAGCTAATTGTAAATGCAACTGTTTCCTTAAACCAATTTCTTTCAAATCATGGCATGCATTAACATGGTCCTTTGATTTTCCACTGACACCTAAAATGGTCCACAATATGTTATCACAAACATTTTTTCAATTTTCATGACGTCCAAATTATGCCTCAGCATGTTAGTTTTCCAATATGGAAGACTATAAAAAATACTTTTCTTTTTCCAATTGTGACTGCGCTGCCTACCTGCAGCACAAATATTACATACTGGAGGAGCCACCAAATCCTGAATTTCATATAACATGTGGATGTTTTCGTCCTCAATCTGTGATAACATAACTCCTTTCATGATCTTTGGTGCTGGGCTGAACTCTCTAGAACCATCAAATGCCACTTTGTCCTTTCTGAACCTGTTCTGAGGGGGGATAAAATGTATGTGACCCATGTTATGCCCATTTTTTGGAATGTTTAATCCATACAGATTTTTTTACATTTATTTCAACAAGGGCAAGAAAATTCTCCTTTCGTAGTCCAGCCTGATAAATTTTTATAAGATGGTAAGTCATTGATTGTCCACAATAAAACAGCCTGCTGTTTGAACATTTCATTCATTTCGCAGTCATAAGTCATCACACCATCGCCCCAAAATTCATTCAACTCATCAATCAATGGCTGAAAGTAAACATCAATCTTATCCCCTAGACTTTTAGGTCAATCAATAATAGTGGAAAGTAATATAAATTGTTGCTTCATACAAAGCCACAGAGGAAGATTATATGGAACCAACACCACGGCCCATGTGTTATGAGTTGCACCAACCATAGACTTGAATGGATTGAAACCATCTGCTTCCAATCCCAATCGGACATTACGAACATATTTAGAAAAGTAGGGATGTCTCTTATCAAAATCCTTCCATGCATGAGAGTCTGTCGGGTGGGTTAACATATCACTTTCATGAACTCTTTCTGCATTCCATCTCGTTAAATTAGAAACTTTAGATGACATAAAAAATCTTTTCAACCTCGGTTTTAAGGGGAAAGTAATGCATTTGCTTTATGGAAATCGGTTTCCCCTGTATCGCAATCTGACTTTGATGAGTCTTATTTCCCCTGTTCTCTTTCCACCTAAAAGCACCACAAACCGTACAAATATCCAAATGGTCAGTTTCCTTTCTGAACAACATACAGTTGTTTGCACATGCATATATGGTCTCATATGTAAAACCTAAGTTCTCTATCAACTTACGAGCATAGTAATATGACTCTGGAATCTTAGCGTCGACAGGAAGAACCTTTTTCAATAACACCAAAAGCATGTCGAATGATGTGTCTGACCAATTATTCAAAGTCTTCAAATGTAACAACTCCACGATAAATGACAGTTTATTGTATGAAGTACATCCAGGATATAATTCTGTTTTCGCATCATCAAGTGCTTCATAAAACCTCCTCGAATCACGATCTGCACCAGAGAAAAGATTTATCTCACCGGTCTCAAGATTCTGGATGTCAATGCCTTCAGGATCAAACCCACATACCATTTCAGTAAGCATTTCATGCATTGGATCATTCATCCTTGCATCAACATCCATCTGAGCTGCATCCGTATTTTGACAACGAACATATTCTTCTCCATGACGAGTCCAACTCTTATAATTTTTCAAAAATCCATTAAAGAATAGGTTCTCCTTCATAGTATCTCGTGTGAATTGATATCTGTTAGCATATTTTCTACACGGACAACTAATTTAGTCACTTTCAAATCCTCTAGTGAAGTCAATAAACTACATAATTCCATTGAAATATTCTCTAGATGTTCGATTTGGAAGATCAATCTAACTCTTATCCATAATAATATCTGTATAAAAAACAGTTACACAATACTTATTACATTTTCATTTTTCAAATCAACTATATTTAAAATAAATACTAATCATATGTTTATGAACCATTGATAAAATAATAATGTAAGTGAAAGTCCATGTCATACCTGATTGCGCTACAAACTTTGAAGGGAGGGGAGCCGAAGGCGGTGATGCGAGGGAGAGGAGAGGCAGCGA
Source organism: Viscum album (assembly GCA_963277665.1). Lineage (NCBI taxonomy): Eukaryota > Viridiplantae > Streptophyta > Magnoliopsida > Santalales > Viscaceae > Viscum > Viscum album. Next base: position 181,105,992 of record OY728133.1, on the reverse strand, counting down.
AGGGGAGCCAGATCCAAAGGCAGTGCGGCAAGGGAGGGGAAGGGTGGCGGAGGCGGTGGGGAGCCGGAGGAGAGGAGGCGGTGAGGGGATGGGGGACGGGCAGCGGGGGGGGGGGGGATATCAGGGGGTGTGGGGGGATGTCTGGGGAGAGGCGGGGTTGTTCGGGGTGCGGGGGGGGGGGGGCGTTCGGGGTGCGGGGTGCGGGGGGGCATGTCCGGGGTGCGGGGGGGGGGGGGGGGATGTCCGGGTGTGGGGTCGGGGGGCTATCTAGGGTGCGGGGGGGGATGTCCGGGGTGTGGGGGTCGTCCGGGGCGGGGGAGGGCCAAGGGGGCGGAGGCCGGAGGGTAGAGGGGTAGGAGATGGAGGGGGCGGAGGCCGGAGGGTGGAGGCCAGAGGGCGGAGGGACACCGGAGGGGGAGTGGAGGATGGCTGGAGGGAGGAGGGCGGCCAGAGCGGGAGGGAAGAGGGCGGAGGGAGCGCGGAGGATGGAGGCTGACGAGGGAGGTGACGGCAGTAAGCAGTGGAGGGCGGCGGGACACGCGGTGAGGCACGACAGCGGGGGAGGGCGCTCGGGGAGGGTGAAGGAGGGCAGCGACGGGGGGGGTGCGGGCTAGGTCAAGGGCGACAGTGTGGGGGGGGGGGGGGCGAAGCCCTAAGTTTTTTTTCAAAGGTTAGCGATCGCCATTGGCAGTCACTACTGGGTACCTACAGCGACTGCCAGAGGCGGTGGCCCGTGTCAGGGGGCTTCAAAGACCAATATTCTAGTAGTGTCTCATCCATCTCAACATGATCTACCATTCATTTCACATCAAATTCTTCAGTAATAAAAATTTGGATAAAATCTACTATTACAACTTAGGGAAGGTTATCAATAAATTGAGTATCTAAATCAATTACGCATCACTCAAATAATTAATTTAATGTTTCTTCACCACTCGAATGGGCTTATTTTGACCCTTCCTCTTAATATAACCAAGATTACTCTAATTAAGTAATACTTCATTTTATTGGATGGACCCACATTTATTAGAGTATATTTGGATGAGATGACACATTTAGGACATGAAATATCACAAATAACCATTATAATATATATATATATATATATATATATCATCATAAATTTACCTTGTAACTAATAGTGACGTGGTGTTTTTAGTTGATCAATAGATTTACATAGCCCTCAAAAATTTATAAGTTGGTCATCACACCATCATTGAGTTTCATGATATTAAAACCAAATTAAAAAATCCTTAAAATTTTGTCCCTATGTTTCCAAATTGATCCTTATAAGTCTATTAACAATAAAAAACATCCCTTGGATGAAACCACTATGATACCACTTTGACATGACCCAACCCAGAGTGGCCACATATAGAATAGTAGTAAGATGAGTGCACCACCCTAAGACATCCACTGATAAGATTGGGGTTGGAAACTAGCACCAATAACAAATAACATTTATGGGAGGGTTTCTTCTATATAAAACTGTAATAGGAATTTATATCTAATAAACTAAAATGACTAGAAATATAAGTAATATATGAATAAAAAACAATTAAATATATAATATATGCATGATTCATCATCCAATAAATAAAATTCCATATAAGCAACCACAAAGGGAGTATAAATATATATAACACAGTATTATAGGGTAAAACATACTCTAGACTAATGAATACATGCCCACACTATAATAATTATTAGATCAACCTCCCATAAAGTTCACCTCTAAACCATAAATCATCTACACAGACACAAAACTTGTGGGTTTCATGATTAATCATCTATATAATATTGAAGGAAAGAAAATAATAACATAAATGTCAAAATAAAACATAAAAAATGAACTGAGGATATATATTTTCATGCAATGTAATGTAAATATATATATCCCTACCAAAAAATACAACAACATTTCTGAATCACCATATTAGTTTTACCCTATCAAATGTTTAGTAAGGAATCATCTCAGAATCCAAAGTGAACAGTAATCATTAAATGATGAACTTTGATCAACACCCTTACAATCTCATTCAACACTCCCATTTATCGGTATCTACATGAAAATGATGTTGAAAATTAAATAGTGATGTATATTTAAATTTAACCTTAAAAACAATAATTATTTGTGTACTAAATGATTTTGAAGTTGTGTAATTCACCTACTCACTACCATCCATCATGAAAATATCACCAAAGATAGATCCATATGTCTTATGATATAATTTAATCAGCGCTTTCTATAGAGAAACAACCTTTGAATCTTACATATTTTTATGTTCCCCATATTCCTAAATTTTACTTTGCATTAAAAAAACTCCCATTGATCATATCGAGGTAAAAAGTAACTACAACCAGGGGTAGATGTTGTTGTAATCCTCAATGGCCTGCCAAATACCTCTGATTGTAATAGTCCCAAACCCATCTTGCTCACATGAACGGGATCCTCCTTCTTAAGGACTTGACCAACGAGATCATCCAAGGAGATAGAGTAGTACTGTGTGGTATTACATCCCATGGTTATTTTATATTTACCTCTAAATAAAATATCATTCATATTTTAAGTAATACATATTAACATAGTGAAAATGACAATAAGTTATTAAAATGAAAAGGGAATTCATACACCAACTTCTTTTATAGGATTATTAATATAACTCCCATAAAATTTTGTATGAAGATCCAACCAAATTTCTATTCAGTAGACTTGGATCCATAAATTATTTACTTCATTAATCAATGATAAATCAATCATTTAATATAGTAAATAGAAAATTTTTTCTTATAAATATTTAAACTAAATAAAATTTTACCAGATTTGATCTATTTCTAGAAAAAATCTTTGAGGAGGGAATTGATTTAATAATAATTGTTAATAAACTTCATTTATCTTTAACCATATTCTAAATTTACATTTATGACATAACCATATTATTTTCCCATAAATGGATCGATTGGAAATTAAAAAAAATCTAAAAAATCCTCCAAAATCTTAGCATACTAATGTGTGTTCCTTAGTAATGAGATCCATATTTATCCATATATATTAAAATGTTCCAAAAACTTATTAAAAAAATTAAAACACATAGGTATTACTAAGTATTAAAATAGAAAAATAGAAGTGTAAAAAAACAACCAAAGTAGTTATATGAAGAGTCATATAAGTATTTAAAATGTAAAAGTAAAAAAAAGAAAATCAATCATGGATCTTATCATGAAAAATAGAAGAAAGAGAAAAATCATACAATAATTAGGAAAACAAAATTTCAGATGTTTTTTGAAAATAATTTATCCAACCGCACATTGAGAAAAAATTAGAAATCAAACTATTTCTCTAAAATCACTTTCGAAGGCAATACACCCCTCTTTAAAAGAAGTAAACTAGTGCCAAGAACCCATTTTTCAAATATATTATAAACCATATATTCTATTATTAAAAAATAATAAAATACATTTATATTTTTAAGAGTGATTAAATAAAATAAACAATCCATTTACTATTCATTTTCAAAATAATGATAATTTTATCATGTAAAACAAATCAATCAAAGAATGAAAAAAGACCATTATACATCAGTAGATAAATATAATGTTCTCAATGAGATAATCTATTGATTTACTCACACATAACCATCTCTCTAGTGTATGATTCAGTCCTATCAATAAACCCCAACATACACTTCCTTATCCTCGTTGAGATTGAATGTTAATAGCTAGAGTGAAAACATAACTATAAGTACAAGTAGAATAAAATAAAAATATTATAACACTTGTACCTAGAACACCCACTTAGATACTCAATAATTCCCATGAATTTTTCTAATTATAAACATAAAAAAGAAAAAACAAAATATTTATAAGACTACCGTGGAACACATGTACATCCACATATTAAAACAAACCATTCCATATCAATATATCACCATCTTAAATCATATGATTCAAAAATTATATATATGATAAAAATTGGAACATATAAATGTTATAATAAAATAATATAACCATTACTTCAAGAAAAACATGGTTAAATAAGAAATATAATTTCAACCCATGAGATCATTATCTTAAAATCTAAAATAATTCATATAATCAATAATGGTTCTAATTATGATATAATTAAATCTAATATTTTTTTATAGAGTCCATTAAAATTATGATGACCCTTTAAAATAATAAATTATACATATCATATTTGGAAAACCCTCATGACAATACATTAATTTATAAAATAGAAAAGTTAAACTCTTGTATAAATCAATACAAATAGTTTAAATAAGTGATATATCTTGGAGAAGTAATTTTAAAATTTTCATGCATTAATAGTTAGGTAAAAAAATATAAATGAAAAGAATCACCCACTCTAGACCAATTTAAATATTAAAATTACATAAAATAAAATTATGTTAAGGATAAATAAGAATTATTCACACTATAAACAATAAACCACTCAAATTATATCATATATTATCTACTATAAAAACCCAAAATTAAATATTTCTACCCTATACCTTCTGGAAGGGACGGATTATGGGAAAGACCTAGAGGAGGAAAGGGAGAGTTTTAGGGTGATGGAGCTCAAGGGAAACCATATTTTTGGGTGATGGAGAGATCTATAGGTGCTCATGAGAAACCGGTACACTGGAAAGGGAGACCGATCGGGGGGATCGGGGGAAAATGAAGTGTCGATGATGGCTTGAGCTCAGGTGATCAGGGGAAAATAGAGCATTAGAGATGGCTCAGGAGGGATTGGTGAAACCTGTAATGTCTCAGATTTTCCATGTATTATTTTTAAATATTATATGTAATTATTATGAAACCATTATTTTCAATGTTGTGTGATTCAGAGATCCAGAGTGCCCAGAATAAATGTTTGAAATAAGTTAAAATTTTAAATAGCATGCGAGTGGTTTTCATAAAAAAGAAAACTAACTTTTAAATGGGTTTCCAAATTATAAATATGAGGGCACTGTTGTGTTCAGAATAACAACTTTACCTTATGTGAGGCCTAACTTTGACAGGCACGGGTCAGCTGTAGGAGTTAGTTTTTGTACATTTTAAATAAATTAAAGAAATTAATATTTTATTTTATTTTAAATGTATCCTTAGCCGCAGAAACCTAATCCTCCCCTATTAATACCTTCTTATGACAAGTTGGTAGGGTTAGCCATGTAACCTTACAAATTGACTATCCCCATTGGAGATTTAGAGGAGAATCCATTGGCGGATGATGATGGCATGAACAATCGATGCACCTCGGATTTGAAAAAACCTGTCCAATGAATGCGACATGGTGATTGTTATTCAAGAGAATCGAGGTAGGGGTTTGTTATTTCAATTATTCTTTTCCTAGTTCATGGATTTATTGATGAACTTGGTTCAACCCACGAACATGTTGATTCATGGATCATTTGTTCTTGTAGGTGGGAGTTAATTTTTGTTTCTTTTGGTGTTTTGATCTGGGAATTGACTTGTGATAATTGTTGATTTGTATTGATTTTCCCTATTTAATCCTTCTAATGGGAGCATATCAACTCTGTGATGAACAACAGTGGAGGTTTGTTACTCAATTGGTTTTATTGTATTTCTTCCCCCTTTTAGTTTGTGTTCTTCATGTTCTTCATGGGGCGACAAACAATGGATCATTGTGCACTCGTTTCACAACGCAACAATCCAAAAGTGTAGATATAGAATTGTGGAGACCTAAAAGAGGTGCGATGATGATGTCAGCAGATTAATCAACATGGTTTGCGAGAAATCTACCTCGAAGAGTTATTTTTACGGGTGGATCAAAACATTTTTTCGAGTACTATCAGAGGTCCGGAAACCGTAGAATTAGCTTTATGATATTGGGATGACCTCAAACTTGGAGTATCGCAATGATAAGATAGATGTATCGAGGATCGAAGGAGCACCTGAGGCAAAATGATGAAGAATGAAACATTCTATAAAATTCCAATCAACACGACGTGTATCCCAAAGAACACGTCGTGTAGGGTCGGTGTGGTAGTGTCTAGGTTTTATGTACTGCATGTGATGAAGAACATGGTGTGCCTATGGGGAGTCATGGCGTGTGGACCCCCACCGAGCAGTGGCTGGAGTTCTGGGTGGCAGGAATCACAAACACAGCGTGTGACCATTGTCACACGGTGTGTGGGTCCTTACGTGGACCCAGATTGTATCTCGGGAGATGTACAGACACGGGGTGGAGTACATGGCATGTACTCCACCGCATGACCAGACCCGACCGGACATGCAGACTACCTCATGTACTAGTACATGTTCTGGGACCCATGGGTTGAAGTCGTGTATGGGCACATGTCTAGGGTACATGGAGTCCTCCTCGTGTAGTGGAACATGGAGTGTCACTCTCTTACACGACGTGTATACCTTCATCTACACAACAAGCCTTGAGACATAGGCCATTGTACACTGGAAGTACCCGGGGTTAGAGGACACAATGTGTGACCCTTCTACACGTCCTATACTTCTCATTACATGGATTGATCCTCTTATCCACTATTCCTTGGATAGGTTTTTTTGGATTAGTTCCCCTTTTCTCATTCCCCTAGAGTTCATGTATCGTTTCCATCCACAAGACTATGATCCCTTAAATAGGACTTTCCGAGATAGATTCAGGTACGAGAGGCTGAGAGCGATATCCTCTGTCCATTCTTGACCCTAGGTAGAGTCAGTTGTCGACATGACTAATCCTACAGGACGTTGATCCTCTACTTAGCAGGTGAATCCAGATGAGTCGAGGTATCTTCCAAGTCCCTATAAGTGATCCTCATCTATGTATCATGACCTTTTTCCCACTGAGGAGTTTTTTCTCCCATAATGAGTGTATTTGTTCTCTATTAAAATCTATCAGTTCATCTATCTCTCTTATGACTTTTCCTAATGAAAAGTACTTCTCATACGAACATCATCAGAGCTATCAGGCTCATGGAGTGAGTTCTCCAAGATGAGTGCTTTGTGGAATCATCCAATCGAATCCCTAGAGTGGGTATGCGGTTGTGACTTGTACCTAGACTATGGGTCTTGGTTTCAAGTATATATGGATGTGTTTCTCTTGTTATATGTTCAGTGGAGATATACTATGTAGAGGTAAATGTATCTTTACTTTGTGTTTTTATTTGTATTTTTTGGGGCCCCCTACTGAGTATTTTTATACTCTCACCTTCATGTTACTTTCCTGCAAAGGATGTGTCTTCTGAAGACGAGTGGCCTTTTGATGGTGTCCAGGGCAGAATAGGACCAGACCGAGCTTTCTGAGTTCCCTTGAGGTTGAGGTGTTAATACGGCTATAGGAAGCAGTCCTAGTTACTCTTTGTTCTTATAGGTTGGACTTTTTTAGTTTGCAGACTCTTTCATTTGGTGCACTTGTATCCTTGCACAGTTTACTTTTCGCACTTTACTTTATGTTGTACTCTATTGGTTGGGTTTAGTTGTATGCATGAGTTTTGTTCCATAGTTTTTTTTACATTTTAGCATTTGTGGGATGGGAGATGTGTGCGTGTGTACAGGTACTTATGCAATGCCTCTCATGTTAGTGATATGCCTACTCGGTGCTAGTCACCAGCCCTTGGCCTATTGGAATCGGGCTTAGAGAGTCATGACATGGGCCCCACTGGGATGGGTCGTGATAGAGTGGTATCAGAGGTGTTCGGTTCTATCTTAAGATCAATATTATATGAGATTGGTTTATTTAAATAGTTTTAAGTGTTTGAGCTCAGATTCCAGGTCAGGGACTCCAGTTTTGGTGCGGGCGGCCGATGTATCCATACACCAGGACTCTAATAACCTGCATTTTGACTCGGTACAAGAAAAGACTAGTTTAGGGGAAGTAAAAGAATGGTACAAGCATCATATAGGACTAGGTGGTGTTTTCTATGTCCTTTGTGTTATCTATCCAGATATAATAGTTGACCATGGCACATCTTGTTTCCTTATAAGATTCCTCTGTGACTCGTACCCGCTACGATTCAGTAGCTCAATCACGAGGATGACCCCCTCAGTGATGAGGCTTTGATACAGGACCAGTTCCCTAGGAATTACCTCCAGGTGGTTCACCTACTATACCACCCCCAGTGGAGAATCCAATGGTACCTGCAGAACTGATAGAAAATGGGTCTAAGCTAAGCACGCTCCATGAGTTTCAAAGATAGAGACCCATCAGGTTCCGAGGTGAGCCCGAACCTCAGGAATATGGGGAAAGGCTTGAGGTAGTGGCAAGAGTTTTTTATCTATGGAGGACACCAGTAGACTAGATGGTGATCCTAGGAGAGAACCTTATTCAGGTTTCGGTGGGACGATGGTGGATTTTGATTACGCAAATTCACAATGAGGAGACTCTTTCATGGACAGAGTTTGAGTGACTCGTTTCAGAGGAGTTCTCTTCGATTATGATGAGAGAAGTGCATATCCAGGAGCTTATTGAGCTCCAGTATCGTAGTTTGACAGTGGATTAATACTCATTGAGGTTCACCAACCTCTCCATGTATTCGATGGATATGGTCAGGGATCAATAATTAAATGGTAGGACCTTCGAGTGAGGTGTACGATGGGACATTCGAGCTAGTTTCATTCCTATATGCATTTCGAATTATGCTGGAGTGCTCGAGAAGGCCTTGGTGATCGAGAGATTCTTGGAGGAGTAGAGAGATCCGGTGGAAGTCAAAAACAGGAAGAGAGGTGCAGAGACCTCGGCAGTAGGGAGTTGACATCAGGCACAGAGTTCAGGATGTGGGAGACATCACAGGAGGACTAATGATAGGTGATTGACAACCCAGGGCACTCAGGATGGATCCAAATAGCCTGGGGAGAGGTGATGTTACTCATGCGATGGTAGAGGACATATCTATAGAGACTGTCCAACCCATCAAGATGCTAATAGGGAGGCGGTTGATGGACCACTAAGGTAGAGGAATAGAGTGGAGTAGACAGACCCGCCAGGCGTAGGATGTGGAAGAGGAGGAGGGAGAGCTATATGTGGTGTAATATTCTTTGATATACTCCCACCACCACCCCTAGGAGGTCCAAACCAGGCTCACGAAGCTAGGGGACAGGTTTGGGGATAGTTGCATGCGGTCGAGGCGTACGAAACCAGGACTCCAGGAATGATATGAGGTACGATCAATGTCGTTTATACCCTGGTTTTCATACTCATAGACACAGGTTCTAGTTTTTCCTTACTCTCCACATGTCTTGTGCGGAACTTTGAGATTCTAGTAGAGCTGTTGAATCGACCCTTACACTTAGAGACACCTTTTGGAGGAGAATCGATGATCACGTATCTTTGTAGACAGTGTGATATTTCCCTTGGAGGCGAGAGTTTCATTTAGGACCTATTGGTGGTAGTTTCGAGGCCTTATAACATCATTTTCAGTATGGATTGGATATCTTCGGTCCATTCCCAGATATAATTCTTTAGGATAAGAGTGTTGTGTGTCCATATCGATGGGACGAGGTTTTCTTTTGTGAATGAAAAAGGAGACCCAGGAAACACATGATGGGCACTTTCATAGGAGGGTGCATCTGATCACTCACGAGTTGGCTAGCCTTATCCTCTGAGGAGTAGATGTTGTGAGATTCTAGTTCCCAATAGTATTGGTGTATAATGGGGATGTCTTTCTAGAAGATGTTTTGGGATTACCTCCCTGTCGGTAGATTGACTTATATATCCACTTTCATCCGGGGATAGAACTGACATCCTCACCAGTGTATCGAATGGCTCCCACAAAGCTTTGAAAGATGAGGGTGCAGTTTGAGGATGTGCGTTGATTACTGGGGCCTGAACTAGGTGGTGGTGAATAACAAGTATCCATTTCCAAGGATCGATTACCTCTTCGATTAGATGATAGGGGAACATTGGTAATCGATGGTTGGGCTTTGTTTGGGTTATCACAAGCTTCGATTGTGGGATGGGGACATACTGAAGACATCTTTCAGATGTTGTTATGATCACTATAAGTACTTGTGATGACTTTCGGTGTAACAAATACCCCCGTAGTGTTCATTGGACTTATGAAATAGATCTTCTAAGAATACTAAGACTCATTTATAGTATTTTTCAATTATTACATCCTTGTGTACTCAGCGTCAGATGAGGAGCATGCGAGACACCTGTGGATGGTTCTAGATGTACTCCGAGAGCACCATATTTATGGGAAGCTCTCGAAGTTCCATTTCTGTATATATAAGGTCCACTTTATAAGACATGTTATCTTATTAGATAGAGTAGGAGTGAACCTAGCCAAGGTTGAGGCTATGTTGGTATGGGAAACACCCCAGAGTGTGATAGAAGTGCGGAGCTTCCTGGGGCTGGCATGATACTTCTGAAGATTTAACCCTAATTTATCTCGGATATTGGCACTGATGACAGCCTTGACCCAAAAGGGGAAGCCTTTCATCTGGATGGAGAAGTTCCAGTAGGATTTACAGCAACTAAGGCAATGTTTGATGAGTGCACCAATCTTGATATTTCCAGAGGAGGGTGTTGGGTACATAGTTTTCTGCGACGCATCAGGGATTGGGATTGGATGTGCCCTAATGTAGACACCATCGGTTATTGTTTATGGTCCTTTCCATCTTAGGCCATAAGAGAATAACTATGTGTCTAGTGATCTCGAGTTGGTAGTGGTAGTATTCACATTGAAGATGTGACAAAACTACCAGATGGGTGAATGGTTTATCATCTACTATGACCATAAGAGCCTCAAGTACATCTTCTCATAGAAGGATCTGAATATGAGGTAGAAGAGATGGCTAGAGTTACTCCAGGATTATGACTTTGAGATTGTCTATACTCTTGGGAAGGGGAAATTTGTGGAAGATGATCTTAGTAGGATATCGAGTTCGCAGCTACTGAGTGGGGTGAAAGAGCAGTTAGCATCTCTACAATTATCCTTCGTGGATGGAGGTGATGTATCCTATCACCATTTAATGGTTGTCACCCCTCCACTCTTACAATGATCCAGGGAGGCATAGCTAGGGGATGTCGACTGTGATACTTTATGTTCTCAGTTATCCACAGGGCATGCTCTTGATGGATATTCTCAAGGTAGGGAGCACGTCATTTTTTTCATAGGATGAAGGGTTATGTCAGTGGAATTTCAAGAGGAGATTCTGAGGGAGTTTCATACATCCCCCTTGGCGGTACATCCTGTAGTGGAAAAAAATTACCAAGACCTCTGGCGTCAGTTATGGTGGACAGGTATGAAGAAGGCAGTAGAAGAGTTCATTTCTCGATGCCTTACATGCCAGCAGGTAAAGGCTGAGCACCAGGTTCTAGTGGCATTCGCTCACCCCTGGAAGTACCAGAGTGGAAGTGGGATGGAATATTGATGGACTTCATGAAATTCTTACCACAAAAGTCCAAGGGAAATGATTCCATCTAGGTGATCGTTGACCAACTCACCAAGGTGGCCCACATCCTAGCCATCAGGGAGCAGAGTTCCATAGAGGGCTTGGGATGCCTCTACGTGAAGGAGATAGTTTTTATTCACGGCATCCCTCTAATGATATTCTCATATTGTGATGCTTGTTTCACATCCTAGTTTTGGAAGGGATTGTATGGGGATTTTGGTACTTAGCTACGCTTGAACACAGTGTTCCATCCCCAGAAAGATGGTCAGATAGAGAGGATCATTCAAATTTTGGAGGATATGTTGTGGGCATGTAGCCTGGACTTTGGTTGCAGTTGAGAGGACCACCTACCAATGGTGGAGTTTGCTTACAATAACATCCACCACTCCACCATTGTCATGGTTCCATTCAAGGCCTTATACGGGTGACCCTACTGATCACCGATCTACTAGACCGACCTTGGTGAGTCAGCACACATGGGTCCAAATTTGGTGTGAGATACCACCGAGAAGGTGAAGATCATCCAGGAGAGAATGAAGTCTACAGAGATCTAGCATAAGTCTTACATTGACAGGCGGTGGAGACATTTGTAGTTTGAGTAGGGAGACCATGTCTTCCTTTGGGTCTCACTCCATCTAGGGTTTCAGATATTTGGTCAGGGTGTCAAGTTTCCTATGAGTTTTATTGACCCTTTTTAGATAATGCACAGAGTTTGTGAGGAGGCGTACCACCTAACTCTACCACTATAGATGCACTGGATACATGATGTCTTCAATGTGTCGCAACTAAGGAGGTATGTGAATGACCCATCACACATCATCGACTGGGGAAAGTTGTACATCGAGAATGGAGAGACCTTTACAGAGTACCCAATCAAGATCGAGGATAGGTAGGAGAGGATCCTTCATGGGTGATCTATTCCCTTGATGTGTGTCTAGTGGTAGTACAAGAATCATCAGGAGAGCGCGTTGGTGTTGGAGGATCAGATTCGTGCGTAGTACCCACATCTGTTTGAGTAGCCTTTTGTTTTAGCTTTATAAGTACATAAATCCACAAGGTGGGGAGAATGTAATGTCTCATAATTTTTGTGTGTTAATTTTAAATACTATATGAAATTATTACGGGATCAGTATTTGAAAAGGCATACGATTCTGAGGCACGGAGTGCCTAGAATAAATGTTTGAAATAAATTAAAATTTTAAACATCACGTGCAAGAGTTTTTCAATAAAAAGTGGAATACCATTTAAATGGGTGCCCAGATCAGAAATATGAGTGAACCATTGCGTTTAAAATAGTGGCCTTACCTTAGGTAGGGCCTAACTTCAACTGGTGTGGGTCAGATGAAGGATTATGCTTTTGGAAATTATAAAGGAAATAAAATAAATTGATATTTTATTTTTATTTTAAATGTTTCCTTAACCACAATGACCTAATATTCCCTTATTAATACATGCTTATGTAATTTTCATAGAGTTATTTTTGTAACCCTGCGAATTGATAATCACCATTGGAGCATTGGAGGAGAACCCATTGGCAGACGACGACATTGCAATCAATCGACGCACCTCAAATTTGAAAAAACCTCGCCAAAAGACATGGCGTGGTGATCATTCTTCAAGTGAATTGAGGTAGGGGTTTGTTATTTTGATTCTTCTTTTCCTTGTTCATGGATTTAATGACAAATATAGATTAACCAAAGAATAGGTTGATTTATGGATCGTGCATTCTTGCAAGAGGGTGTTAATTTCCATTTCTTTTGGGGTTTTGATCTGGGAATTGACTAGTGATAATTTTTTATTTTTTTCGATTAAACCTATTTAATCCTTCTAATGGGAGAGGATCAATGTCGGGATGAATGATAGCATAGGTTCATTCTTCAATTTGGTTTATCAGATTTCTTCCACATTTTTTCTTTCATTCTTTGTGTTCTTTGTGGAACGACGAACAACGGATAGTTGCACACTCATTTCACAATGAAGTGATCCCAAAGTGTAGATCCAGCATCGTGACAACCTAGAGGAGTTGAGACAACAATGGCGGCAGATGAATTGACATGGTTTGGGAGAAATATACCTTCGAGAATTCTTCGTACGGGTGGATTGAAACTTGTTTTTGGGGCTGATAGATGGGTCAAAAACAACGTAAATATCTTTTTGGTGTTAGGATGACCTCAAACAAAGAGTATCATGATAATTGGATGGCCGGATCGACGATCGAAGGAGAACCTGAGGTGCAACAATGAAGAACAATGCGTTCTGGAAAATTCCGATCAACACAGCATGTATCATAAAGAACACGCTGTGTGGGGTCAGCCCGGAGGTGGCTAGGATTTCTGTGCTACACGCGATGAGGAACACGACATTCCTCCAGGGATACATGGCGTGTAGACCCCACTGAACTACAACTGGAGTTCCGAGTGGTAGGAAGAACAAAAAAATCATGTAACCATTGTCACACGACATGTGGGTACTTATGCGGACAAAACATGTATCTCAAGAGATACATTGACATGGGGTAGAGTACATGGAATGTACTCCACCACATGGGCAGACACGACTGGACACGTGGACTACCCCGTGTACCAATACATAGTCTCAAACACATGGGTTGAAGCGGTGTACAGGAACATGGCCAGTGTACACGGAGTCCTCCCCAGTTAGTGGAACACAGTGTGTCACTCTCTTACACGTTGTGTATACCGTCATCAATACGAAAAGACTTGCAACATGGGTCTTTGTACAGCGGAAGTACATAGGGTCATAGGACACAATGTGTGACCCTTCTACACGTCCTGTACTTCTTATTACATGGCTTGATCCTCTTGACCACTGTTCCTTGGACAGGTTTTTTTTTGGATCAGTTCCCCTTTTCTCATTCCCTTGGAGGTCAGGTATTATTTCCATCCACAAGACTATGATCCCTTAAACATGTCATTCCGAGATACAGTCAGGTATCACTCCGAGAGGCCAAGAGGGAGATCCTCTATCCATTATTGACCCTAGGAAGAGTCAGGTATCAGCATGACTAATCCTACAAGATGTTGATCCTATACTTAGTAGGTGAATCTGGATGAGTCACAGTATTATCCTAGGCCCTGGAAGTGATCCTCATATGTGTATTGTGATCTTTTCCCACTCATGAGTGTGTTCTCCCCGAATGAGTGTATCTGTTCGATCTTCAAATCTATCTCTCTCATGGGTTTTCCCGATGAACTATACTTCTCAGACGAACATCATCAGAGCTATCAGGCTCGTGGAATGAGTTCTCCCAGATTATTGCTTCGTCGAATCATCTAACTGAATCCCTAGCATGGGTATGTGGTCATTGTGACTTGTCCCTAGACTACAGTTCTAGGTTTTGAGTATATATAGATGTGTTTATTTTGTTATATGTTCACTAGACATATATTGTGTAGGTCTGACTATACATTTACTTTGTGTATTTCTTTGTGGTTTTCTGGGTCCCCTACTGAGTACTGTTATACTCACCCCTACACAATCTTTTCCCACATGTGTTGTGTATTTTAATGATGAGTGGCCTTTTGATAGAGTCCTGGGCGGACTATGACCGGACCGAGCTTTCTGAGTTCCCTGTAGGCCAAGGTTTTCCAACGACTACGAGTGGAGGTCTCAGTTCCTCTTTGTTCTTACAGGTTGGACTTTTTAGTTTGCAGACTCTTTCTTTTGGTGGGTTTGTATTCTGACTCATTTTACGTTCTGCAATTTACGTTCTATTGTACTCTGTTGGTTGGGTTTAGTTGTATGCATACATTTTGTTCCTCAGTGGTTTTTAATTTTTAGCATTTGTGGGCTTGGAGATGTGTGTGTGTGTGTACATGTACTTAGGAAATGCCTCCCATGTTAGTGATATTCCTACTCAATGTTTCTCACTAGCCCCTAGCCTATTAGACACGGGCTTGGGGAGTCGCGGCACTGGCCCCACTAGGATGGTTCATGACAAAATCAGAGTGCTAGTGAGGGGGGAAACTATTTGACTACATGAGAGGGGAGAAATTTCATGGTGGCAAGGGATCGGGGTAGGGGTATCAGGTGAGATTGGGGAAGGGTGCTCAGGGAGAAGTGGGGGCTTAGGGAAGAAATCATTTTTTTAATAAATAGATATAATTTAGTGGTGATTTTCAGAAAACCACCATTAAATTCTCACAATTTATTTTATCGATGGTTTATTAAACCACCACTAAACTATAAATTAGGTGTAGTGCAGTTGGGTAAGAGATTGATTGTCGGAGTTTCAATGTAGTGTTCACTGGGTCTGAAGTTTTTTCAAACCTTATTGAGAAATATATATGACTGATATACCAGAATTGGATGAAGTAATAATGGTCAACTGTTATAGTGTTCTAGTTAATCACATATAACATGGAATGATTCTTTACATTGATTATAAGTTATTTAAATATAGAAAACTGGAAAAATATATTTCAAGATATTCTATAGGTTTACTGGTGATATCATACTAGGTATTTAGACCACACATTGTATATAAACTTCACATGTACATATATATTAAATTGTTTCTGATAAAAATAAAGGCAAATGAATCAATTATAGAAGATAATTTTTGTTAACAGTACAACCAAAAGTTATGATTATCTATTTAGGTGTTAGTATGACTTGATGTATTTTGGTATTTTATTAATTTTGATCATTAGACACATGTACAGCCATTATAAATTATGTATAGTGTTTCATATCATGTATATTTGTTGTGACATTGAAAAAAAATGATATATTTTTTTATAGAGTTAATGGGTGGTTTTTATTTATTTTTATAAATTTTATTAGAATAATATTATTGTTATGATGATTTGTTATTATGATATTGATGGGTATATTCTACCTATAACTTCAATTATGTAATCTTTGTTAGTCGAATGTATTTGGAAAATGGGAGGGATGTTCTTGAGTTCACGTGGCATTAAAAATATGGGGTGATTAGAATGGGTTATAGAAATTGATAACAAATTCATATTTTTAATTTTTTTATAGTTATGGGAACTTGGTACACTTTAGAGGGGATTGGTAAATATTGGTATAGATAATGTAGTTATGCTGGAACAAAATATCTACAATTTAATTCCTAGTTACCATGGCAGTATGCAATATGATGTTGAAATTTATGCATTGATATTATTGATGTGTATGTGATTTTATTTTTCCTGAATATGTAATAATATGAGTGTGTTCATGCATCATATTTAAAACATAAGACCACATGACATGTGTATGAATGAAGCCAGGTTTTTATTCAACTAATGAATAAAATGAATCATGTTAATTAAAATCCATTGATAAGTTATCTAGTATTTTCTTAAATAAATTATTGTTGGTGGTTTAGTTTACCATATCCAAAAATGATTCACAACCTAGTATACGAGTATAGGTATTATCCTAGAGTAGTCTTGAAATAAAATTGAATTTTTTAGTGATATTTACATGGGTTATACATTATGAGATTGATAGTTTTCCTTAAGTTTAATTATATGGATCATGGGACTCAAAAATGGTTGATATTATTATATGTAAAGTTCATTATTGTGTGTGATGATCATGTTACATTTTATGATAATAGTATTTATGAAACTATTATATTGAATTAAAGAGACATTCCATGTATACATTGGTTAGATAAGTGATAAGAAGGAGAGGTGGAGCATGTACTACAGTCGTAGCTTAAAAAGTTAATATAGACAAGAGTCTCATGATAATCTTAGTTCATGTGATACATTCCAAAAAAATAAGGTTACTTAGGGGTTAATCCATGTTGATCAATTTTACATACACATTTGAAATATAGTATCCACCCATTAAAAGATGTAATATTAGAACACAAGGTATAGAGAACTATATGGAGAGGACCCATCATATCTTTGAGTTAATTAGACTCGTAATGAGGGGAATGTTAGAAAAGTTGAATTTATGTTAAAGGGACCAGCAAAGAGCTTATGGGGTATCTTGGTTTAGAAAAAAAAAGATGAGGGTTGACCTTGGATAGCTTGAACGTATTATTTTATGAGTTCTTTTACTTAGATACATTGAATATGGATAAATAAAAAAATTATGGACATTCTTAACTATTATATAGTATATATGGGTTATATAATTATATTTTCTAACTTATTATGGTTTTGACCAACTCTATATTGGGATGAGTCAATGAAAGCTTCTTTATCTGAGATAAAAATGTGGCAAGTGATACAATCATTAGTGATTTTTTTCTACCTTCAAACCAATATTAGTTAGATTTGGGGGCCTAAAACCAAATTCAATGTAAAATATGATCACATGTAATAATTTTTTTTTAATATTAATAAATTTTTTTATCACATCCTGAATTATCTTATATGTGAAATTGTATCTGATAATTTCCTAATAGTAACTATCACACTAAAAGGTCATAGTAGTTATCTACTATGATGAGAACTTGGAAGCACTATTGGAAAGGATATATTATTGTTGATATATCTGATAATACCATCTCTCCAAAATTTTGAGAGTTTTGTTGTGCGTATAGTATTATAGAAATTATTTTTTATAAACCATTATTATAAGCCACATTGATGTGAACTATAGAAAAAATTTCTTTAAACCATTGGTATGCACTTACACTAAAAATTTAGAAACTGTTGGTATAGGTTATATTCTTTTAAACAATACCAATAGTTCAAAACCCATTGGTATAGAGTCATATAACCTTCATAGCTAGTAGCACCCCACTTTGGGTTAAAACACCATCACCTACAACCAATACTTGTCAAATATACTCCACCATCACCTGTAAACAAATACCAAACAAAACCCTAAAAACACTACCAAACAATATAAATAATTTAAAAAACTAATTAATGAATTCAACTAGTGACAACACACATTTAAAACATCATATATATGAATTCACATCTAATCATCAGACATATTGTGTCATAAATATCTATGAAAATTGTAAAGGATGAATCTCTCTCTTATCAAAATGGATATGAATTTTAGTTAAAAATACCAATTCTAGAATGATATAATATCTATAAATGAATCTTTGAATGCTCCATGATCTAAAGAAAGTATTATAAATATTGGGTAAAACATTAACAGTCATAAGAGGAATGAAAATAGATACATACATGAGGAAATTTGTTAAATTAATAGAGTTAGTTATGCTAACCATCATAATTATAATTTTTTCTACAAGCTCATACCATCCATATTAGAGAAATAAAATTTACAGGCCTCTAAAGATGAAAGATGTAATAATTCAAGATAAATTTAAATGTTTAAAAATCCATTCCTATTAAACTATTTAGGATATTAATATGAAAAAATACCATATTGTTACCTCACCAACACCAAAAATGTGAATGGGGGTAAAATCCCAATCCATTAAAAATTTATGGAAAATATTTGTGTGTCAAATTAAAAATATACCCTTTTAAAAAGGATTTTTACAAGTTATATTTCATGTTACCATTAAATGTTCATTGGGTACTCAGGGGTACTAAAATGATCAGTTATTCCCTTGGAACACCTTTGGGTTACACAGATACATTCCAATTCCAAATCAATAAAAACAATAATTAAAAAATCATTTGGACAGTGTTTTGAATTAAATACATTCTTAGAAATTTTATGTTTTTGTCATGCCACTTGAGCACAAAATTTATACATATCCATGGAAAGAAAAACATTTTGTTCACATCAATAGAGTCTGAATTTCAATTATATCATACATTTTACCATATTATATTATTCATTTAAAGGAAATATATTCATTTAAAAATTATATAGATTCTTTAGATGTTTTTTGTTTGGAATATAAGGGTTCTATTCTAATGTGGTGATGGGAATTTAACCATAGAGTATTATCTTATAGGATTCCTTCACTGTGCCATTTTTTTTTATTTTTGAGCCATAGTGGTTGTGTTACACTATGATCCTAGGTCATAGATTATCATCATAGAAGTTGAGGCTGATTATTATGATGTAGTTCATAGAGATTTAATCTCTAAGGCAGGAACTTCTTGGTAACGTTGTGATGTTACTTGATTATATTTAATTTAAATGGTTTGATTCCTTAATATTTAGGGAGGATTGCACCAGGGATTTTGGATTGGACCACCATTTCTTTATAGAAAATAATATCACACATTGACATTTTTTCTTTATATTTAAATATAAATCTATGTTTTCCTTTGTGTTCTCTCCAATTATTTAAACTCTCTTCAGATGATAGAAATTATTTGGATCATCTTGGGTGCCCTTAATCCATTTTTTTGTAGATTTTGAACCTTATCTTGAGATATTTGAAATTTTATGATGTAAGATTCATTTATTTATCTTTAATTCATTCCTTTTTGATTTCCCTATTCTCAATGGTTATGACAATGGTGTTCCTTAGTTTTATGATTTATTGGGGGAGGTTATAATGGAGCTTTGATTTGGTTTGGTATTGTGGTGTATCCATTTCATTTTGGTGGTTCATGATCATTTTTTATCCATAATGTTTTATTATATTCCTTAAAGATTTAGTTGAGATAGGAAATAAAAAATTTATATTTATTTTTCTATCTAAATCATGGATTAATCTTAGTTTTTCTTTATTTGTGTGAGTGGTAATAATTATCCTAAAAATATAATTAACTAGGAATGAATAAATTAATAGGGAGACTCTATTCAAGAATAATGTATTTTTTTCATTTTTATTTCCATAATTTCTATATTTTTTTATGTCTTTTGAGAAGAACATGATGTTTTGTTTTGTTGTTATTGATGTTTTTTATATTTTTTTGTTGTCTTGAGCATGCTTATAACTGTTTAATTATATAAATAAAGAAATTGATGAGTAAATATAGAACTTTAAAACCTATTATGTGTAAACATAAGTAAAAGGATAATTATTTAATGGGGAATCATGTTTAATTAAATATGTGGATATTTTTTACTATTATAATGTTTATAATGATTTAATATTGATTGAATATTGATGATTTCATGCTTATAATTTTTTTTAGTGGAGGATTATTTTATTTGTGTTGTGTGTCAATTTCATAGGTATGGAATAAATTAAATATAAAATTAATTGGTTGGATGTGAAATGGTAATGGGATAACTTTAATGAATGAAAATTGGTGGGTATTGGATTGTGGTAATTGAAATATAGGCTCAAAGAATCGGTTAAGGGATAACAAGAAATAAATAAATGAAAAAATGGTTGGTGCTCTAAATGTGATAATGATGAGTAAAATGGGAAGTTCAATATAATTTTTTCACTAGTTTTTGAGGAGAGATAGGGATGGTATACGTTTTAGTAATGAAAATATTTAAGTTAGTGGAATATGTAGTTGTTATAGAGGGGGTTGATGATGATATTTCCATTATAGGTTGTTATAGTGAGGTTTGAATACAGACCCTTTGGAATTGGGTTGTATGATATACTATATCCTCTTCTATTTAATTTTTATTTCATGCACACTACCACCCAATTTGGTGAACCTTAATAATTTATTTATGATTCTTATTTCTGGTGGTTTCCCAAACATCCTAGTTGTATACAAAATGAATGGTTGATTGCTCTATATTACTAGATCTCTATTTTTTAATAGTACATGCTATAATGGATTAAGTTTTATATTTATATATATTTGGGGTGATATAAAGGATAAATCTATTTTGGTAAAACAATTTTCCACTAACCCACACTCAGTTTTTAAATTCAATACTCAATTAATTCTCTTTAAAACAATAAGTTTTTCTATGATAGAAAATAGTATAAAATACCATCTTTTGATGAACACGACCTCATTTAAAAATACCTCTACAAATATTACTTAAATTTAAAAAATATTTTAATTAGTACATTTTAATCACATTATAAATCATAAGGTTAAAAATTAGTTTCCTTTACCTGAAATAACTAATAGAATCATAAAAATTACTCACACTCGATAATAGAAGTTTTATTTGGTCTAGAGTACACAGTAGATACTACCATTCTTGAAACCAATTTTTCAAAAAAAATCTATATTTTAATAATTAAATATAGGATAATCATATTCTCCCTACTATGATATTAATGAGGATAATATCATAGAAGCTTTATGATATATTGAAATCTAAAATAAATAAAAACTATTAAAAAATATTACTAATAAGAAACTATTATCATGATCTATAATAGTATACTTAATAAAAAAATAATTAATGTATATGTTAACAAAATAAAAACTGAATACAGGGTTATTCTCTCTAAACAATTTTCCATTTTCAAATAACTACTACCCTAGTTATAGAAAAAAATTGAAATCTCTCTGAGAATCTCGAGATGAAAAAAATAAAAAAAAATCATAATTTATACCTAATTAAACAAAAGTATAGATGGATTATAATATAAAATACAACAAAATACTATATAATATAAATATATATATATATAACCATGATATTGAATTCCATTATATTAATGGGTTTCTTGAAATATTTTTCAGATATAAGTTTTTATTATAGGATAGTTGAGCCTCATATAAAATGTTAGTGAACTCCATCAAGAATCATCAAAATATAAATAACTTGTAAATATATATTCCAAAAAATAATACCAACTAGTAATAAGAATATAATTTATCTAAAAATTACAACACAATTATATATTTTTACGTGAAATTGGTATAGTTTGACACACAAGTTCCCTTTTAGTCAACATATTAATTTATCACTCAAGGAGAAAACATTTTTATTTTTTGCTAGATTTATTTTCTCCCACTTCATTTTTCATATAAAATATGGAAATAAAAAATTATGAGTGAAAAAACTTCCCAAAATAGTCAAATTTGGTTCCACATATCAAAAACACAAGGTTGGTAATTAAAGTGAGAAACACATCACAAAATAATTCCCACAAAGGGATTGGAATAAGAAAATAATCCTATAAAAACTAAAATTAAATATATAGTATTATTTTAAGTATAAAATAATAGAAATAATTATATTTTAGAAGGATAAAATAATAAAAATCTCCATCTATAGAAGTATGGAAACCCTTTCCCTTGTTTCAATAACACACAAGCAGCAAAACTTATCCAAAATCAGAGTAGATGTCACCAAAAAATTAGAACATAGAGAGATATAACCTTATAAAACTAGACAAATCCACCCACCCCCACATAATACACACATTAACCATGCCAAAATAGTTCCACCAAAATAAACACATTATCATTCAAATTTTAAAAATAGTTAAATATATCTAATAAAACATTAATAAAAGTAAGGATAAATGGAAAAAACATATAATAAAAATTTAAGTGCTAAAATGAGTACCTTTACTAACCCTTTTTCAATGAATCTTGAATAATAATTCCATAAAAAATCTTGGTTTGTGTTTTATACATAGAAAAAAATGAAAATTGTTCTTGGAAGAAGATATGTTGGATATGAAACTCACTAATTATATGTTTTAGAAAAAGATAGTGAAAACACAAACTGATGCTTGATAGTTGTATATGGGAATAAAATTGAAGCCATACATAGTATTTGGGATGGGATTTTAATGTGAGGAGGTTGAGGCCGCATGTCTGCATTTGGGAGGAACTCTATACCAATAGATTTTTAAAACTGTTAGTATAACATATCTAAACCAATGGTTTTAAAAAAAATGTCAGTATAGAGCACAAATAGACCATTATATACCAATGTTTTTCTATAACCTATGGTATATCCCTGACACAAATAGGTTATAACAACAGTTATGGAAAACTGTTGGTGTATAGGAACTTATACCAATGGTTTTAAGAAACTGTTGGTATGGGTTCATTTTCTACTAGTAAACTTTCATGATATTATTCATAAATATATGTAATATAGCTGGATGGTGTCATTTTATAGGACACAAATAATATAGTCTATAATGGGTGGAGACACATAGGGATTTGAGGAATATTCTCTTGGTATGCTCCCTTTATGACTTACAGTGCATGAGATTAAGAGAACACAACCCACCGGCAGGAAATCAATATTCATATGTTTCATTGGATGTTTCAATATACAAAAATTTGTAATGATCCTTATAATTTAATATTATTTTCAATGAATATCATTAGTAATGTACTTTTTTATATTGATGAAAATAGTGATGGTGTATGCTCACGATGAATTAAGATACATTTGGTGTTCCACAAGTGATATTTCACTAATGAATAATGAGAGAAAGGAATTTTCCCTTATTTTCTTTAATAGAAGTTTATTTCTTAGGACCTTTGATGGGAATGGAGCATAATAAATAAATCCATTTCCATATTTCTCTATGGACAGGTTCAATTTCAAAATTTTGAAAAAATTGTTACCGAGCACATAGGTTGATGACACCATCACACAACCTTCTTGATTAGAGATATTGCAACAAAGTTATTATAATACAAAGTGTGAGATTGTGTGAGGATATATTAATTTGGGACATTAACTACTTTCTCTCTGGGTTCCTTATATTTTTAAATGATTGTAACCTTGAGCTTTAGGTGAATCTTCCTAATGCCGTTGAGAAAATGGCCTAAAGGGTCACACACTATGTGTATTTAGCATCTCAGTTAAATTATATTTTAATTTAATAAGTTACAATAAATAGTATTCCTACTTTATTGTTAAATAATTATTCAATATTGTTTTATCACCATGATTTAATCAAAATTTATCCAGAAGAATAAATATATAAATTAAATAGTAAAAAATATTTATTCACTAAATTTAATGATTATAATATTTATTATATTTATTAGTAAATAATGTAGTGATATATATTTATTGAATTAATATTAATTATTTGAAGAGTGAAAAATATTAAGGAGGTATTTAGACTGATTTTAATGGTTTTATTGAAAATGATATAAAAAATATCATTTAAATAAATAATAATTTATTTATTTGGAAAATGATATTTATTTATCTTCAGTTGCTTCACATGTTAAGAAAATAATATTATTATTTATATAATTATTGTACATGGTGTTCTCTATGGAATACGGAATTGGTTAAGGGAATATCTGAAATTACCAACTCTATCCTAGATTTATAAATATTTAGTTATATCACATTCAAACGTTTGAAACTTGTTGTGTACAAAAAACCTAAAAATAATTTCATCAAGACCTTGAGAGAATCATATCAAGAACATAATCAATAACTAAAGCGGCAATCCTCCTCTTTTCCTCTCAATACATTAAGAGAACTTGAAGGATATTCTGTCCATTAAGAGATTATTATT
The DNA here is from genome assembly GCA_963277665.1 of Viscum album. Classification (NCBI taxonomy): domain Eukaryota; kingdom Viridiplantae; phylum Streptophyta; class Magnoliopsida; order Santalales; family Viscaceae; genus Viscum; species Viscum album. Next base: position 181,081,355 of record OY728133.1, on the reverse strand, counting down.
GCGATCAATGACGAATGATGTAAGCGATCAAGATAAGGAGGTTGAGCACAACCATTTTTTAGTATGTTCTTGAGAGGATTCTCTCTAGGTCTTGAGGGAATTATTTTCTAGGGTTTCAAATATCAAGAAAATAATATTATTAATTATATAATTATTAAACATGGTGTTTTCTAAATAATAGGGAATTGGTTAAGGGCCTATGTGAAATTACAAACTCTATCCTAGCTTTATAAATACACATTTATATCAAATTCTTAGGTTTGATACTTTTTATGAACAAAAAACCTAAAAATAGTTCTTTCAATACCTAGAGATGATCCTCTCAAGAATATACTCAAAAAATATACCGCTCATCCCCCTATTTTCCTCTCAATAGTTCAAGGTAACTCAGAGGATATTTTGTCCATGAACAGATCCTTGTTGTGATCAATGACGAATGATGCAACCAATTAGGACGAACTATGCTATGACTCGATAATTTTATAATGACATTTTGAAAATTTGGAGCGCATGTGGATCACTACAAGAGGTATTCTACCCTTATATATTATTATGTAATGATGGTATGAAGAGAGTGGTCTACCGATTCATTAATGAAGAAATAAATAAAAATAAAAATAATTCTAAAACTACTTACAAATTATTTATAAATAATATGTGATGATTCTTCCTTCTTATTTTTGACATTCTTAAAGTTAGTTAATCTTTGACATAATTCCATTATTCATGCAGTTCTTCATCATATACATCTCATACCATTCATCAATTATGAAAAAAAATATGAGTTGGTTATGCTCAATAGGTACTTCTATTTTACTTAGAAACTTCAAGGGGTTCTGGAGAGCTCGCATAATTAATTTATTAATATTTATTAATATTTTAAATATTCATAATATTAATTTGTGGTTCATTTTATTTATTAGTTATTCATTATTTGAATCGGAATGTCAAAATCCTCTCTTCCCTTCTATTTTCTCACTCATATAACCAAGAAAAGGATAAATTAGTATAAAGAATAATGGAATAATACATTAGGAGATGTTGAGGGCTCTGTAAAGAAAACACAAGAGCATATGGTGTGTGGACCAATTGTACACATTGTGTACCCATGTTTAATACATAATGGTTTGACCAAACAACACGCCATGTAACTTGCTTATATGTCTTGTAGGCCATATATTTTCCCGATGGAAAACATTCCAATCCCATGTCATGTAATGTATTTACTATATGAAATATGTATTGGAAAACTATGTAACTTTCAAGGAACATTGCGTGTAGTAGGCATACATGCCCTATACCACATACACATCTATAGTTGAAAAAATGCCCAACCCTTGGTCATGTGTTGGAGACATTTGAATAATATTTTACATGATAGTAAAAGTTGTGTAACATTGTGTATCTTGTTTTATTAATTTAACACATGGAAAATAGTTAAAAATATAATTAAAATAATTTACATGTGTTATATGTGTCATTTTTTGACAGTACATGCCATGGGATAGGATTAACAATTTTATATTAAATAATATTCTATTTTAAATTATTTACTATAAATAGTTCATGTTCTTTACTTATAGTGTACTATGTGTGTGTTAATATCATCACATGTCATCTAATTTACATATGATCATGCGTCATTAATTGAAAAAATAAATCCTTATAATTATGGGCCTCAAAATGTATGTTGTATTCCATGTGAATACACAGTAAAAGGAACATACTAAGTAGTTTTCAAGGGAACATTCCATTGCCTCTAAGTATTCTTGTGTACGTTGTTGATTTTAAATAAAATTAATTAAATTAATTTGTTTAAAATTGTAAATAATGAAAATTTCAGGATAGTTTAGATGTAATTAAGATAAATTCAGTTCATTAATTAATCATATAATTAATTAGAATAATTTGTGGTTTTTTTGTTATTTAAAGAATGAATTTAAGTATTTTCTAACAAGATTAAAAATATATATTCATTATCTATATGTCTCTAATCATTAGTTGAACCATACCTATGTTTGTCATTGGTATCCTCTTAATTTATTATTGTTAAATTAAATTAATATCATGTGTTACATCCCCTACTCTCATGAGTTAAGGGATTGTGTTACCATAGTTTCTTTTATATAAAACCCCTAAACCATTCATATAGTTCCCCTCACCTATGTGTGATTAAATATTTTGTAATGAATACAGATATCAGGCAAGTGAAGGAGGTACAAGTTTTGGGTTGAGGCAAAATCATTCCAAGAGGTTCACAAGATGATAGGTGGAATATTGCAGCTCAAACTAGTGTATATTTAAGGAGTTGTTTACCTAGGGTAATATTTGGTTTATCATCCACTAGAAAAACCAACTATTAGATAAAGATCATGATAATTCAAATTTATTTATTTATTTATTTTCATATGGCATGGTTATTTTTTTTGAATGGATGGTGTTCACATTAAATAAGTGAAATAACAAAGTAGGAAAAATGGTATTAAATAATTGGATAGTGTAAATTTTTATCAATACATGGATAATAACTTAGTAAAATCTAATTAATATTAAACATTATGAAATAAAGATAAAATGGGTAATTTTTTATTGAGAAAAAATCCTTCAAATTAAATATTAAGTCGGTATACCTTTCCACTACTTGGGGTGAAATAAAAAATTAGTTCAAAGTGATTGAAAAAATATGTTGAGGTGAATTAAATTATTGGGGAATTTATAACTTCATTATTGAGTATAACTAAATTAGTTCGCATTAAGGCTTGATCATCTTCGTGAGACTTAGTGCAACTAGTAAGAAAATGTTGAGGAAATACTTATCCAGGATTTTAGGATTGGGGATTCTATCCAATGGATCAAGGAAGTATGGGTTAATGTATTTGTTAAGTTATTCCTACCAAAATACCTTTAAATATATTTTCAAACCTCCATCTGGTTTTAATATAAGGATACATTCCACTATAATATTCATGAAAAAATATATTCTGAAACCAATGGTGAGGAATATTGGGTTTTGGAAAAATATTTAGAAATAAATAAATTTAATATTTATTTATCTAATTTATTAATCTAGATAAAGTACCAATATTTTCACTTACTTAATTATAGAAAGGTAAAACCAAACAACTTCGATTATATCAATGTGATCCATTTTATAAAAAAGACTTCTCACTATCTTTAATTTATTAGAATGGTGTAGGTGCTTATGTCTTATTATGCCATGAATGGAAATTATACATGCTGGAAATCCAGCCTCATGAGTCACATATTAAAGATGATAGTGTGTAATAAGTATAACTTTACCTAAAGTACATAGATGATGTTATGAATGTGAAATGTTTCATGCCACTGTCTATATCCTTTGTTATTTTAAACCAACATGAGGATGTGGATGTGTAAAAAAATCATATCTTTCATTCAAAATATTTATCAAGATAATGTGAGATAAGATATATATGAGATCTCCAATGCACTATTTATATTCTATATTAGAGATTCGTCACCATCTAGGCCTCATGTAGTTAATATGACTAGATATATAAAGATTTTGGACCTCTTGGGGTTTAAAATACCTAATGATCTGCACATATATCTCATTCAATCCTCACTGTATGAAGGATTTTCTGATTTCATTATGAACAATAATGTGAGAAATTTTCATAATAAAATTTTTTAACTTCTAACTATGATTTTGAATGTAAACAAGGAAACTGGGTGTGAAAAATTTTTGGTCCTTATGGTGATTAAGAAAAGGAAGTGAATGGAAAAGGTCCCAAAGAATCATTCTAAGTATAAGTCTATTGAGTACCATACTTCCAAAAAGAAGAAGATCCAACGGTATTCAAAGGAACAAAATGTTATATTTTTTCATGTATAAATCCAATAAAATCAAATAATAGATACAACTAGTTGAAAATTCAAAGGGAATCTTTAGGTACATTCATTATTGAGTGCAATATTTCGATATCTATACATTTGGCATTAGATACAACATATGGTTCTCACATTTTTATCCAAATAATGGAACCAAGTAGATTCTAGGTTATTTATAAAGGATAGGTGGGTCTTTAATAATACAATGGAGAGTATCTAATAAAATTTTCTATAGGATACTTCCACCTTCCATTTACAACCAACACAATTTTTGTTTTGAATAACTATTATTATGTACAAACTATTACCAATAAAAAAATTCTTATATACATTTTTTAAATAGGTGGTTTTATTTTCTTGTTTGTAAATAAGAGTTTCTCATTTTACAAATACAATATATGTTATGGTATGGTTTATTTATATAATGTTATTTATGTATTATATTATGAGAACCATGTGTTGGGAATGGATAATGAATCAAGTTAATATGACTCATTCAACACCTAGTAGAGAAATCACTTTATTTACTTGTAAATGAGGAGATTCTGACAAAGCACTATAAATATGGTTATTTAGACTCTTATAAGATAAAACTACTTGATATATTCCAGGATTTTTTACAAGTAAATATAAATAAATCATCAATTTTTTAATAGGGAGAAAGGGACAAAAATATTTTAGAGTAGGTTTACGCTAATTGTTATATACCTTTAACAATTAAAGTTATATGTGGGTATTCTTATTTTATAAATTTTAATTATTACTTGAGTAGATATGATTATTTCTAAAAGATGAGGTATAATTATATGTCCTTTATGAAATTCAAATAATTCAAGAATAATGTAGCGAATCAACTTGGTAGCAAGATAAATAATCTTTGATTTGATCAAGGTGGTTAATATCTTAACCAATATTTTATCAATTTTCTATGGGATTTTGGGATTTTATCTCAACTCACACACACCTTATACACCACATTAAAATTGTTTTAGTGAAAGGAATAACCATGCCTTTCTTTCTATGATAACGATGATGATGATTCGTGTAGATCTTCCATTATCCTTTTGGGGATATGAATTACAAATTATAGTGATCATTCTAAACCAAGTACCAACTAAGGTAGAAAATATAATACTATATGAATTAATATATAGAATGAAATTTATGTTGTCCCATACTCATGAAAGTGGATGAAAAGAATTTGTTGAGGTTATATCAGTAAACAAACTAGAAACATGTATTATGACGTGTTTCTTTATAGGTTATCCCAAATAATTAAGGGGATACTATCTATAAAACCCCTTATAAAAGAAGGTGATCATCACAAGACCATCCATTTTCCTTGATACATATCACATCCTCCAAAAGGATAATGGGATAAATATTTAATTCAATGAATTTAATACTCAAGATATATAAGATTTGGTATAGGAAAAAATTCCATAGGTCCCCATGGAAGATGTTTTTCTTGAATCAGAAGTACTGTGTAGAAGCACTAGAGATTTTATAGAACTATAGATATATAGTTTTCTAGACACTAAATACGGTGACTTATTATCGATTAATTGTGATGATATACTTTCTTACAATGAGGGAGTATAGAGATCAGAAGCTATAATATGGGAGAAAGTATAAATTATTGGATTGACTCCATGTATCAAAACTATGCTTAGGTTTTAGTTGATCTTCTAGTTGATATAAATCCAATAGTATGAAAATGGGAATTCAAGAGAAAATTGGACATGGAAGGTAAATTGAATACTAATGAAGAATGACTAGTGGATGAAGGATTTAAAAATTCTCAAGGAATTGACAATGAAGAAACCTTTTCTTCATTTACAATGTTTAAATATATTACAATTATACTTTATATTATACCCTTCCACAAGTATGAGATTTTTAAAATTGATGTTAAAAAGTTTTCCTTAATGGGAACCATTAGGAAGATGTCCATATGAAAAAACTAAAATGGTTTATGACTCCATGTAATTCCAAAAAGGTATTCAATTATCAAAGATCTATTTATGTATTTAAGTAGACATTCAGGTCATGGGAAATTTTGTTCGATAAAGATATAAAATAATTTTTTTCACTATTAATTAATTTGATCCATGTGTTTAAAAAAAAAATTACTGGGAGTGTAGACATTATCCAAGTAGTATATGTCAATAAAATATTATTTATTGGAAATGACAAACCAATATTAAAATCAGTTAAGGACTAGTTGAATAAGTGTTTCTCAATGAAGGACATAGGTGAATCATCATATATTCTTGGGATTGGGATAGTATGTGATAGATCATAGAGGATGCTTGGACTCTTTCAAATTACACATACTAATTAGATAATAAAAATATTTATTATGGAATAATCCAAGAATGTATTGTAGAGAGTGGATCAGTGATGGGGCTGAGATCTAGCATACTCTTAGGGAAGGTAATCTGGTGGAAGATTCCATGGCCAGCTATGTGGATGAGGCGTTCACTTTTTCTCTTTTTCACAATTTTTAATCCCTTCCCCCCACATGTAAGGGTTATTTTGGGGAGATTATTTGGGTATCCATCACTTCTGAACCCTATAATTGATCTTTTAGTTTGTTCCTACCTATCAATAAAAAAGTAAAGTTAGTAGTAGTAGTCTCACTTGGTATACATATTTCCAAGAAAATGTATCCTTAGTCATAGTAAGAAATAGGTAGAATCAGTATGATCATATATGCATATGAGATAAGATCAATCATGCATGTCATGTTATGTACTAATATTTATGTTCTCTATGACTTGAACATGGTATAAAGATATAAAATTGTCTTAGTGAATAACATTAGTCTATTGTTAAGTTTATCCTTAATTATCTAAGGAGATCCTAGGATATGTTCCTAGTGTATAGAGGATACAAGAAGCTAGTAATCATGGGTTAAATAGATGATCATTTTTAAATATATCAGAATGATTTAAATTTTCATCTTGGATATGTATTTAGTCTCAACATGGGATTTGTGATCTCAAAGAGTTCAAAGAATCTAGTTTCTGTTGATTCTATAATAGATTCAGAGTATATAGCATCTTTAAAAATAGCCAAAGATACTATTTGGATATGAAAATTTATCTACAAGATTGATGTGGTTCCTATAATTAAATTCCCTATCACACAATATTGTGATAACACTATAGTGGTGGATCTTGCAAAGGAGACAAGGTAACACCAACAAACAAAAGACATACTTTATATGTATCACCTCTCGAGGGATTTTTCTCAGCGAGGTGAAGTTGCAGTAAGGATTTTTACCATGGAAGTGAACATATTGGACCCTCTGACTAAATCTTTATCTTATAATAATTATGAATATAATGTGGGAGATATTAGACTGAACATTGTTAGAAACTGGATCTAGTTAAAGTGGGGGTCTGTTGAATTTAGTTCCCTAAAAACAAATTTTATATACTCTATGATTACTTTTATTCATTTTTTTAATATAAATATACTTATTATCACATCATAGTTTTTATTCTATGTGAAATTGTACGGGATAATGTTCTAAGACTAACTATTACACTGAAAGGACATTTCAGTTCCCAGCTATGATGAGAACTTGGAATTTCCATGATAGCATTCTTAATTATATTTTCTATTTCTAGAAGATATAATTTGATGGGATGAAAATGATACAAGATTTCATGGGTGGAGACACATAATATTTTGAGGCACTTTCTCATGGTGTATGCCCTTGGTAATTTTTGGTGTAATAGATTATGAGAACGTGACTTGTCAGTAGGAAATCCACATTCATATGTGTTATTAGATGTTTCTATCTGTAGACATGTTTATTGATACTTGGACTTTAAGATTATTATTAATGTAAATTATTAGTTACATATTTTTATGTATTGATGAAATCCCTGATGATATTTGTTTGTGAAAACGTGGGATATGTTGGGTGCATCGCAGGTGGTATTGTATTAATGAATAATGCAAGAAAGGATTTTTCCATTCTATTCTTTAACAAAAGTTGAAATCTCATTCCCTTTTATTGGAATGAAATAGCCTAAATAAATCTATTTACATAGTGTTATTTGGGTAGGTCGAATTCATGAAATTCAAATAAAGTGTTATCAAGTACTTAGGTTTATAATTATAACATGAAACTTACTGGATTAGAGATATTATGATAAAGGGACTGCATTAAAAATTATTATTCATATCAGGTTGTATTTCATCCTAAAATTAAAAAAAATCTATGGTTTTCTTGGATTTTTGCTTGATATTGACTTTAGACATTAGGTGGTTGCACCTAATTCCCCTGATAAAGAGGCCAATAGGGTCACACACTAAGTGTATCTATAATCTAAGTTAAGATCTATTTGAATTTAAAATGTTAGAATATATATGATTCAAACTTTATGGTTTAGTATTAATGGGTATTGATTCATCACAAAGATATATTCAAAATTTATTTATAAGAATAATAACATTAATTAAATTATAAAGAATATTTCTTTGTAAGAATTAATGAATAAAATACTTATTATATTATCAAAAATAATGCAATGATATTAATTTATAAAATAAATAGTCATTATTTAAGACCTAATAAACATTGTGGAGGGTTGTGGACCAAGTTTAATAGTCTGATTGGAAATGACATATTAAATATCATTTAAATAAATAATTATTTTTTTATTTAATAAATTATATTTATTTATCCAAAGCTGTTTCATATGTCAAGAAAATAATATAATTTTCTATATTATTATTATAAATGGGGTTATCTAAGGATCAGGGAATTAGATAAGGAATTATCTGAAATAACTAACTATTCTCTATCTCTATAAATACCAATTTATATAAAATTCTAAGTTTAGCTTCATTTTGTGCAAAAAAGCTAAAGATAATTTTCTCATGTCCAAGATAGAGTCCTATAACAGACTTGATCAATAACTAGAGTGCTCTTCCTCCCCATTTCTATCAATAATTTAAGATAGTACAGAGAATATTTAGTCCATGAACATATTCCTACTGTAATTAATGAAAAAACCCCAATAAATTATGATTGATCATTATATAACATAGAGATTCTAAGATGATGTTCCAAGATTTTGGAGCACATGTGGATCTCTAATAGAGATATTCTACCCTTAAAACCTGTAATACAATGAAGGAACGATAAGAGTGGTTTATCAATCCATTAATGAATAAATTATTATATTAAAATGTAATTATAAAAAAAATATTAATTAATTTTAAATTATATGATATTATCCTTCCTCCTTAGTTTTGACATTCTTAAAGTCAATTAATATTAAATTTAATTCAATTGGCCATACAGGTTTAGTTGTTTTTCTCTTTCCCATGATATGGCCTCAATCGCTTTTGGTATGGCTGTAATGGCACTTTCCTCATTTATTTGGTGGTTTTTGAAAGGTGCCTATCAATTCTTATTTCTTATGGTTCTACATTACAGAGATCTATCAATTAAGACTTATCCATTGTTTAATCTCCTCTAATGGTTCCATTGCTGGTATTGACTTCCGATTTTTTCCCAATTTCATACTAATCTTATGCCTAGATGGATCTTCTTATCCTTGGTTTCCTTTAAAATTTCTCCATGATCCTTCATGAATGACCCCATTTTTTCTGGGTGTGATGGATTCCATGATTTTTTTGGATTGTGTTGGAGGCTTATGTGTAGGTATATTTATTTTAGTGCTCTATAGGCTTGGTGGAATCAGTTGTGGTAGCTCGATGGTGCTATGGTTCCTCGTTCATGAGCTTTATTGGTCGATCTATCACTATTATTCATCCTCCTTTTAAGGTCTGTGTCTTCCATTTGTAGCCTCTTCTGCAGCTTTTCACACTTCAACTAGTGTTTTTTGGTTTTTTGGATCTATTTCCTAGGTTTTTTCTACTACATTTTTTCTATGCTTCCTAGATGGAATGCCATCTGAATGGTGGTAGAAGAAGTCTTTGGTGGCTCGCTAGAATACTGGTTTGTTTATAATTATTTTTCAATGGTGTTTCATAATGTTGTTACCAAGGACATGGGACTTGTTGTGATGGAATGAAGCGTGGATGGATGGGAAAAATATGTGTCTCCTAGTTGAGTGTGTGTGTGGTGATCCTAATAGAGGATTGTTCTTGTGTTGTCAGATATACATGGGTTCCATGCTGACCTGTTGATGCTTCCATGTATGGTCCTCACTTAACCATAAAATTCCATTATTTGAAAATAAAAAAATAGTCTGGTGGTAGTAAAGATAGTGGATATAATGAAGGGTTATTTCCATCGCTGCATGGGAGATATCCTTTGATGAGTTTTTAGTGAAATAGATTGATAAATATATGAGTATAATATCTAAGTGACCTGTGAAATTTATATCTATATAATTGGAAGGGTAACACTAAGAATATCTACATCAAGATGATTGAAAACATGCATCATGTCATACACTGGGTTCACATTCATGAATAGGAATATTTTAATGGGTCCATGAATAGGGTTAGACAAAGATATCTAGATATGATAGTAGTCAGAGATTCTAAAGTTTTTTACTCTAGAGGTTGGTCACTTAGTCCAACTTGGATTATATAGTAGATTTAGGATAGATGTATGCTACCAAGATAACACCACTAAATACTATATCATGGTGTTAAACTTTGTGATGTATAATCTTATTGATGAATACATTTTTCAATAAATTATTTAACATCAGTACATTATAAACATTTATATAATTTTATAGAATAAAAAAAGTGTGTATTGACCATGACCCAAATCACTAGAACAATACCTATATCAGGTAACCACATGACCTTAGGTACACTTTCTAATAACTGGAGGCTGAAGACTAGCACCAGTATCAAAGAAACATTTGAAAAGTACAGTTTTCCCCATTTAGTAAATAAAACTAAGTAAGGAATACTTGTGATATTGAGATGAAATGAATTCAATACAATATTAGAGCACAACCTAAGTAAGATAACAAAAAAATGGTCCTGAAACACATGGATAAGTTCTGAAAAAGCATATAATCACTAATTCCAAGACCATGTGTAACATATCCTATAATAGTGAAGACCATGTGAAAAGGTAAAACAAGAATCCAATAATATACAAGTGCCTGGGGGTAGCTATAAGATAAAACCTAAAGTTTCATGTTCATTGGAGTGAACATTCAAGGCATGGGAATAATATACTCAGTTGGAATACATTAATATAATAGCTTAGAAAAAAAACACTCAGGTGTGGGATTCAAATAAATCAACTAGTTTACATAATTATACCTTAGAAAGGATTTTCAGATGATTATCAATAAATCCAAACTAATAAAAAACATCCAAGTATGAAACAAAAAAAGATTTACCATGAATAATAACTCCCTATAATGGGAGGATCCATTCTAGTCATACTTTTGTCGATCCATGTCTTGGGATATGAGATGAGTAGGACAAGGAAATCATTCAACGATTCCAACTAAAATAGAATAAAGCATTATAGGTGAAATTATCATCTAATAGGGGATGTATAAAAATGTATAATCAAGTCTGGATGATCTTACAAGTCACGACTTTTGGAATAGGGGAAAGGGTATTATTAATTCCGATAAATATTTCAACCTATCCGATATGTTTAATATAAACATCAATAAGTGCATACATGCACATAGTTTATATATTATAAATACCAATGTAAGGTGTAATCTGTAACCATTCATAAATATATATCACATACCCTTTTATATTTATAAACTATCATTTCTCATATATCAATCAATATCCATACTCAAGGTCAATTACTTGTTACACAAATCAACATGCTTGGAAATAAAGGCATCAGTCTTGACATATATATCAAAGTGAAAATCATGCTCAAGTAAAAATTCCATTATGAAACGTATAATGCTCAAAATGAAAATACATAGTCATGTTTTCACAATCAATACTAACTATCATATAAATTACACATAATTCTAAGTCATAAATCATTTCAAAATAACATGGGTTTCCCCTTAATAACACATTATGAAATCCCAACAAGCATAAATCATCAATCCAAACAAGGAACATGTTTTTATATAACATTATTTTCATGTTATTCTAGGATCATATTATACCAAATTCAAGACATAAAGTAACAAGTAGTTACTTTTAATTAATAACCAATACAAATGAGGATTTACTCACACATATATAGTTAATTTTGTGTACTGATAAACTACTATGTGATAGGCCAGGCATAAGATTGTTCATGTACAATACCAACAAGAAGAATCCAAGTTTTATAATATAAAGAAGGTTTAATTACCAAATTTAAAACATTTTTTTTAAATAGTTCTCTTACAAAGAATAGTTTTTTAGGGTTGTAATTTAATTTTAAAAATATAATCACTTCAGTTTTAAGGTTATAAAAGTTGTATTTTAAACTTTATATAGTTAGGAAAATAGTATTAAATTATTTTAAGATAATAGTTAGTTATATAAAATTAAATTTTTTGAAGAAAGGTTTTGTGTTAAACCAATGAAAGATTTAGGAATTTAAATAAAATTAAAAATTCATACTTTTCAAAATAATTTAATCTGTTTTCAGGTTGCGACATAGTTGACAAAACTGATTAAATTTAGATACCATGTTATTAATTCCCATCTAGAATCAACCCAGTTTTTACCTCACTACCAAAGAAACTCTTAACCATGGTTAATCTTCGATCATGACTTGTAACTCAGATACTTCAATAGGGAATAAATTTTTTTTAATAATGGAAGTTAAATCCATGATAAGGGATACTTTTATTTAAATTTTTCCACACTACTCATGTTTCTTATATTACTCAACCAATGAGGTTATTTTAATATTCAATTTTTGTCTACAAGGGTTCTAGAGGACTGTTTGAAGTTGAATTCCCCATGTAAGTGATGATATATAACTAAAAAGGGTGGATAAATCAGTGTTATTCCTTTCTACAACATCTTATTCTGAAATTAAACTATATGGCTGATTAAATTCTTGATCCATTATCTTTTTACATTATCACTATAATCTATAAGAATTTGTCTAAAAAATATGAGGCTCGAATGGATTTCTATAGTATTTTCCCCCAATGTGGGTGATTACTCCTTGTAAGGTTTCGGTCAAGTTTTGAGACCTAGATTTAATCACTATGAACCAGAGTGATTAAAATATCTATCTATCAAGTATATTAATATCACCCAAAGGATTCATAATATCTTTATTTTTTATTTATACAATCTCCCACTAGTTTACGACAATAATTGAAAAAAACCTATGATGGTCACAAAAAAGATCCTAGATACTCAAAAATCTATAGAATATCATCATTAATACTACTGAATATCGAATAATTTACAAGGCTCAAATTTATCATGATATTAACATATAAAATATCTAATAGGATATAGAATATCTTGAGTCTTGAAATCAATCTCAATCACTTATTCTGTATAATTCTCACCTTCAATGTATAGGATCTTTATTATTATCATTGCATCGGGTCTCAGAAATTTATTTTTTAATATTATTCAACTACTTCTTCATTTCTTATATAATTAGCCTCTCACTTGGAAATTGTTTTCATACATTCAATATAAAAACCATTTTATCTCATCACTTTAATTCTCCATTATTTCCTATTATAAAAATTGATTTAAATTTATTACATAAAATATCTCAATAAGAGTCAATTTTCCAACTCCATGTGATATCCAGAATTGTCATAGATTTACCCTTCCACAATACCTACATGCACATAATCTTCACATATACATTATAACATTTAGTATCAATATCATGGATTAAAGTACTCCCATGAAACTCTCTTCAGCAAACACTATGTTATGATATTCTATTCACTATGTGAAAACATTTCAAATTATAGAACAAACTTTGATTTGTATTTAGCAAGCATCACAACCTTAGTATTATTTTAATTAAAAAAATTATTTGATCAATTTCACCCATATAATGATTCACATCCTGAAATTCTTATACATGGTGAAAATATAATCTTCACAAAACTTAGATTGAATCATAATGTCCTTTTGAATCATTGTGATATTTGATTCCTTAAACAATAGCTTCAGTATCCTCATGTTGTGTGTCAAATAGGTCAGATGTTTTACTAACCAGTGACCTTTACACATCATCATTATTCCTCTTACATATTCTATGAAAGCTCTAGGATAATATTATATTTCACCTAGTTACCATAAAATTATTCCAAGGAACTCTTCATATAACCCTTATATATTCTTATAATTTACATATGCTCTTAAATTTGAATTTTAATCTTATGTACTACAATGAAGCCAGATACTTTTTAAAATTAAACTCCCTTTTACATACCTTTAAATACTATCTTGTGAGTACTATGAAACTTTATATATCGAGTAATTGATCTTTAAATATCATGGTGTGTCTTGGGAATTTTCCAAATTTTTCTTTTCTTCTCACTGGATACCTTTAAATATTAGATAATGAATATTTATATATTGTAGTGGCTTGGTAGATAGTTATTCTTATAATGAGAAAAACTTTCATAAAAAAATATTACCCTTTTATATAAAAACTATTCTTTGGATTTGAAATATTTCTTCTTCTTCAACTCAATTTTACTCATACATATGCAGTATTCTATTAAAGTTACACTTACATATCATCCATATTAATTTTATAAATCAGAGTGAGTTCCATGATTTTATAAATTATTATATGAAAGTTATGGAAAAAATTTACATATTAGTTAGAGTTTTAGATTTAATCTTACATATTTCCTATTGTGACCTTTTCATATTGATTAATATTGTAAATTTTTTTCTCAAAATAAAAATTCCCTAACTTTTACAAATCAACTAAAAACTTATTTAAATATTATTAGGTCATCTACAATCACTCCATTTCATCTCAAAATAACTCAAAAACATTCTTAAAACCTTAGAAACATTCTAAAAAATTTTCAGTGATTCACAATCATAGTTTTAAAAAATTTAATATACATTAAAGAATCCCATGGGTACTTCAATCCCCCCTAATTTGTATTTTTTGGTTGGGATGTGAATCCTGATTTTAGTTTATATGAAGTTTATCCATAAAAAATAAATACATAATAATTTCATGCATCAAATTACTGGTTGAATTATTTAACAGATGGTGGTAGCATAATATCTCTGATGATAATAGGAACATAAAAATATGTGATCTTAATAAGGTATTAGAGTAGCTACAATGTTTAGAAAACTCTCTGGAATTAAGTGACTACAATTTTTGTTGAATAAATTGGTTGTGTTCAATGTAGTTACTATAGATAACTTGTTACAATCAATTTATAGGAATCTCTCTGAGATGTGGAAGGTGGTTTTACCTAGAAAACCTGTCGAGGTTCCATATAAAATGAATTGGGAACCAATATATATATATTGAATCATCTATATGAACAATACATATTGATAATGTATAGTGTTGTAGATATTTAATTCTTTTTAATTAAATATTACTTATTATTTTTTAAGTTGAATGTTTTCTTCTACTTTTTGTGATTATATAGAATGTCATAATGTTTCTCTAGTGCATGTGTGAAATCTTTTCTAAAGCATGTTAGTCCATGTATGTTCTTTCCTAATTTTATATACTTAAATTACTTTTAACTCAATTTATTTTAAGGTTTTTGAGAATATATTTAGTTGTGTGAATGGTTTAAATTGTTCACTAGGTTTGGAAAAATGACTTCCTACTTCCGAAACACTCAGCCAAGGGACCTCAACTTATGGAGGTTAATTTGTTCTACTACACTGATCTATGTGTGAACTTCTGATGGATCTCCTTATAAATTTTCAGAGGTTTTATTGAATATATATATAATCAGTTTTATCCCAACAAGTAGTGTTAGAGCTTATGGTTTAGTTACTACTCAACATACCACAGAAAGCTAAGTTTTATCTCTCTCTTTACTTGATGTTATTTCATTTTAAGTGGGAGTTTACTATTAGTGGATGTTATAGTATTATAAAAATGAAATTTCTGGATATATTAATTATATGGAATGGATTTTGGATTCTGAAAAATTTAGTATTGTAACCATATGATTTATAATGAGATTTATATTCCATTATCTGATAAACATCTCGAGAAAATGGAAAATGATGAATGGGTATGGTTGGAAAGGAAGATATTGTCATTGATTAAGATGTATTTAACATATAATTTTTCCTTAAACAACTTGGAAGAAAAAACTATAGAATAATTTATAATGGAACTAGAATATATATAAGATAATATTATAGCACTAAATAATGTTTTCATGATGTCGTGGTTGTTCAGTTCTTGGTTTTTGAAAGTAATACCGGTGAAAAATCATATGAATTAATTTAACATGATCTACAAGTAACTAAAATCTATGAATGTAATATTCATATATGATGTATGTGAACTAATTATATTATCATAACTTTTACATATATGGAATGTGATGGTTAATGGCATCAATAATTACAAAAACAAAAAATATTTGGTGTTTGAGGATATCTTTAACTTGATCTAGAATAAGGTGGTTGGGTAGAGAAAAGTACAAGTATCATCTGATAGTGCACTCAATGTAGATTTACATGGACACTCACATAAATAAATGAATTTTTATTAGAAGAAACCATCATAACATAAGTCTTATGAAAGGATCTAGTGAGATTTGGTTGGTCTAAGTCTCGCATGCTAGAGTTATGGGAAGAAATTATTATTAAGAAGATCTATAAGTGTCACAAGGGAAGCACCATAAGAGTATAAACATATGAAAGTTCAAATTATGTTAGTTCAATTGAAGTAAGCAAAAATTTCTTGCTATCTATTAATAATCTGATAGAATCTTGGGTGATTGACTCTAGAGAGTCCTTTTTTCAATAGGTGATCAATGATACATAGTAAATTATGTGTCTGGGATGTTATTAAAAGTTCTTCTATAGAATTATAAGGCCTTGAAAGTTTTTGAAAAGGATATTTCAATATCTTGATGATTTATAGTGGATTATTAAATATTAAGAAAGTAAGGAACATCCTTGGTCTATATAAAACCTTGTTTTCATTGGAAAAATTTTTGAGGATTGATTTAGAACTGCCTTTTTCAATGTGGTATGAAAATTTTTCTGGGGATCCATGGTAGTTGCATTGGGGGTAAATGATGGAACATTTAACCTGAACAGAAATTCATATGTAATTGGTGTTTCTATAATTATAACTTATGAATATACAATGGTTTTTCATTGTAGTCTCAGTCACCTTAGTGATAACATTATAAAATCTATAATATAAAAGTGTATATTGAAGCTTTTCCACAAATAAGTCGATATGTTTGAAAGTTTTTTATGAAGGAAATTGATAATGGCTTCCTTCAACTCAAATGTATAGAATCCAAGAAATTGGAAGTTAAATTTGGTTCACTCAGATTTTTAGGGACCTACTTTTAATCAATATCATATAGGTTCCCTCTACTTTGTAACTTATATTGATAATGATACGATAAAATAATTGGTTTACTTTTTGAAGAAAATGTCTGATTTATTTCAAGTGTTTATTCAATGTAATTACTTTTAATAAAGGTAATTAATTTGAAAGTTAAATTTCATTCATACATACAATAGAGGTGATTATATTTGATACAAATTTTGAAACTTCTTCCAGAAGAAGGGAATAATGCAAGAGAAAAAGGTTCTAAAAACATCACATATGAATGTAATGGCTAAGAGGATGAATAAAACCTTAACTGAGAATGATAAAAGTATAGGTTTTCACTCAGGAATTACTAAGGAAATATAGGTAGATTCATTCAAAATAGCGGTGTATGTTTTTATTATAATTCTAGTATCGGTAGTTGTTAATGAAATTTTGGAATAGTTATGGTCTAATAAACAATTAGAAGTTGGATATCTTAAAATATTTGAAATATTGGAATGTATTCATATTGATTACAATGACTATAATAATATCGATGAAAAATCCAAAGTGTGTTTTCTCATTTTATATAGAGATTATTATTTTGGATTTCGGTTATAGGTTGATGATAGTTGAAAAATGATCAAGAGTATTGATATTCTATCTAATGAAAATGTGTTTCAGACGGACCATAACATTGTAGATATGGATGATTAGTGAAACAAATAAACTATCAAAGTTTAGGTTGATTAGAGTAAAAACACATGATGATTGAAACTTCTATAGAGCACAAATGATAATACTGAAAGAATAGGAAAACTAGAAGTAAAACCATTAGAGGATGTGAAATAAACTTCAAGAATGATTGAATCTTGACTAAGATCACTATAATATAGGTATTTGGAAGTTAGAATAGAAATTATAATTTCATAATATTAAATAAGTTGAGGAGATCAACTTTATTTTGAAAACTAGTTTAGTTGTTTTTGGATGATATAAAATTTCCAATGTTAATGGTTAAGGTGACCCAAAATACCTGAATGAAGTGAATTCAATTAGTGAATCAAGAAAATAGAAATCAAAAATTGAAGAATAAATTTATTCATTGAAGACCAATAGAATATGAGAGTTTTCTAATTTACTGGAAGGAAAAAATAACAATTGATAATAAATGGGTTTATCATTTGATGGAGGTGGATAATGGAAAGAAGTGATGAAATGTGTATCTAGTGGTGAAGGTATTTCAAAAAAAGTAAGGTGTTTATTTCTTATAAATTTTATCTCATCTAGTTAAACATTCAAATATCTTGACATTGTTAAGTATTGTGGAATCATAATATCTATACTTAAAACCTATGGATGTAAATTCATCCATCATTCATGGATATTTGGAGTAATAAATTTACATGAACTATCCATAAGTTTTCATGGAATATGGGAACCATAATTTAATTTTTAAATTGAATAAATGGTCTTTAAAGGATGAAGAAATAACTATATCAGTGGAATCGAAAGTTCAAATCATTTATATTAGAAGATAAAACATGGATCGTTGTTATTACCAAAAGAAATGGGAAGATGTAATTTTCAAAAGATTTATTTTCTATATTGATGAAATTTATATATTTATATAATATGTTGAAAGGATTTAGAAAATGAAGTGTAAGTTTCCAAAAATATTATAAATAAAAGGTCTTAGGAAATCCAATAAAACTCGGTGATGAGGATAGAAAGGGATAGAAAAGAAAAAACCTTAGTGTTACCCTAGAAATATTATAATCTAAAGGTTATTTAAATATTTTGTATGAATTTACTTTATCTGGTATCTACTCATCTTACCAAAATCTTAAACATTTTCCAATTCAAAATCACTAACAATGGGTGATGAGTGTCGATACATGGAGAAAGAACCATTTTATTTAGAAATTAGATGTTTAATGTAATATATAATCTATAATCATATAGATATATCATTTGGAAATATATATATATAAGAAGATTTATGTTTATCCTTGTAATTGAACAATAGGAAATTTTTAAGTGGATTCTTTACTAGCTAATAGGAATGGAACGTATTGATCTTTTTTCAGGGGGTTATTTGTTATGAGGTTTTTTGGATATGAAAATTTAAATAAATTTTGACACACAAAAGAGAAAAATCAACATTTTACTTACCAATATAGGAATAATTATTTTCTAGATGTCAAGGCAGTAGAGGATTTTTATATTAAGTACACTAGAAGCTGAGTGTGTTGCATAAATAGAAGGTGTTAGATCTTTGGAAGATAGCTAGAAGATAAAATCTAGTGTGTATTATCGCAAAAACATTAGTTAAATAAATTATGAGTCAGTATCATGCCTCTATGGGGATTAGGTGAATGGAAGGAATGTGGAGAAACGTTTTTATAGAATAGAAATTAATAAAATGAGGTTTTCCAAAGTGTTTTATAGTTTTTAATGTTTCTACGAAATAATTATTCAAGTATGAAAATTTTGATATATGAATCCTGGTTTCAGTTCACTATGATTTTTATCCCTCAAAATTATTTTCACCAAATTTTCATGTATTGTTTGATAGTTTTATGTATAATATAGGTATTAGTATCTCAATATCTCTGATGATAGTAGGACCATCAGAAGATGTAATATTCTGATGGTGTTATATCCTACCAAAATGTTCACTGAACACACTAGATTGTAGTATGTGGAAGGTCTTCCGATGAAATTGGTTGAGGTTAATATATTCATTAGAGATAACTAATCACATTCCATTTGGATGCATCATCATGAAAGGGGGAAGGTGGTGCTATCTAGAACACCGATTGAAGTTTCCTATAAAATAAAGTGGGGCTAACAAGCATACTGTATTGGTAGTATGAATAGTACATACAAATCATTTGTAGTTTAATATAGAGTTTTCATAAAATATTACCGACTATTTGGTCATTCAAATTTATTTTTTTACATGCAGTGAATAAAAAAAATTGTAGTTTTTCTCCTCTACATTAAAGAAAATTTGTGTGTTATACAGTAATCACTTTATGTTATTTACTACCTTTATATACTTTAGTTGTTTGTAAGTAGATTTATTCTAAAGTTTTTTAGAATTTATTGACTTTTGGGCATGGTCAGAATTATTTTATGGATAAGTTATAAAAAAATATTACTTTTAGTATACACATTCAAGGGAGATAAACTTTTAGAGGAATGTTTTTCCAATTTTTTGATCTATATGGGAACCTCGGGTAGATATGACTATAAAGTTACGATGGTTTCATAGAAGCATAAGAAGTCGGGTTCTTCTAAATATTTTCAACTCCGACAACTGGAATCAAATATCATAAAATAAATGCATTTCTTAGAGATTGATATTTTAAAAACACACTACTAGGTAAAGTAATGTATTTTAACAGAATTTCATCCCTCTGTAACAAGATAATTGTGTCTAGTTTATTTTTATGACCTCCCCCTCAATAAACTTACAAAGAAATCACCCTTCTTTCAATAAACTCATCTTTGGATTCAAATAGTAAAAAATAATAGTAGTGTGGCTTTATCCCCCTCTGAAAATAGAATCCAAAGGGATGTGGGGTAACTCAATTGACCTAATGTGAGAGGGAAATGATGAACATTCATATTTAGCTAAAAACCTTTAAATATGTCCTTAGGCATGGCCTTGGTTATGATATCAGCAATTTGATCCCATGTAAATATTAATTCAATCCCAAAATTTATATTTGAATCTATCTCATTGATAAATTTATATCTGATGATAATGTGTTTAGATATATAGTGTTTCAATGGATTCTTATAAAGATCAATTGTAATTTTATTATCACATGAAATTCTCAACAGATTATCAATTCTCACCTTTAAAGATACCAATTTATCTTTCAACAAGAACATTGTTTTTGTAATCATGTGTAGCAGCCATATACCGAAAAGGCTCGAGAGCAAATAAATCCAAATCCTAAAAAATTATTATAAAAATTAAAACAATATACATTACAAGGGGGTTTTACAAACTTGGGTGTTAATTTCATGATGTGCATCCACTTTAACTAAATATGACTAAAAACTAGGGGACCATAAAAGAAAACATCAATATTTCCTCCACTATCAAAATTTTTAAAAAGGAATCACCTACTTGATTGGACTCCACATGAGCATGAGTAACATTTAATATATGTTTATTGGTGTCTTTAAGAGATTCAGTCCATGATGGGAGAAGTCTCTATGGGACATTTCTGGATCATACCCTCAGTGCTTCAACATCCATGATTGAATCATATTTAATCTTGGGGATATTCCATCCATTAGTAATAGAATATTTAATGACCTAAATAATAACCCACAATTTATCTTCAAAGGTGAATCCATTCCAAAAATAGTGCTTAATATCGCTAATTTTTTCTTCCTCTGATACCAACTCATATATTTTTCTCCCAGAAAGAATATACCACTTGATATATATTTTGTATCATCATAATATTCATATCAATTAGTATTATTGTATCTAAAAAGGTTCAAAATCTCGCTTCATCAACACATTATCCCAAAATTTAGAGTCCCTTTGATGTATTTGAGAAATATCTTTTCATCCATCAAGTTTTATTATTTTCAATGACTTACCTTGCACATAATTTCACTACATAAACAATATGAAATCTTAATTAAGTGAGATAAATTAAACTACTAATCAACATTTTGAATTCCATTTGACTCACAAATTTTCAAGAATCACCCTTTCTTAGATTTACCCCAACTTATGTGGTCATGGAAAACACTTTATAAGATTTCAGGCCGAACTTTTTAAACAATTAATTAGAATATTTTTCATGGTAAATAAAGATAAAATATTCTATTTTCATAATATTAAATCTCATGATGAATTTAATTTCTTAATAAATTGAAATTTTAAAGTGTTTTTCTATTTCTCTAGAAAATTTCTCATAGGAACATTCTTTTTCACATGTAAAAATGATTTCATCAGCACAAAAAATGATAATGAGATTACTTATTCTTCATTAAAGAAATAATACACATCTATTTGGTATATTTTTTTAACACACGTAAATGTAAAAAACCATGTATATACTTATGGTTTAAATTGTTACAAGATGATAAAATATCTATTTAAAATCAAATCCTTTAACATGAGAGTATCCTTTTCACACTAGACTAGATTATTTTCTTAAATCTTTACATTTATCATTGAACTTTATTCTAAATAGCTTCTTTGTTTTAATCAAATTATTATCTTTTATTATTGGAAAAATATCTCATGTGGCATTATTTTCAATATGATCTAGCTCCGCATCCATTGAATATATCCATTCCTTTCACTTAAAACCAATACAACTTATTATGGATCAACTTGAGAAATAAGATTTGTTTGATTTTCAAATCTCAGACTCCTTCAAGAATAAACTACTGCATTATTATTTCCAAATAAATTTTATAATTCGAAATTCTTCTTTAGTATCTAAATTTTTTACTTTATCATTCTCAACAGCACCTTCCTCATCACTAATTTTATCTAAATCAATATCAGTATTATCTGGTTCATTTAAATCATCTAATTCTCTTATATATCCTATAATATTCATGCTTTCTACATCTATATTTACAAATTATGCATCATTTTATACACTAAAATTATGTTTATTGTTAATAACCATCAAATCATAATAGTCCACCAAATAGAGGACTTTAAAAGTAGCATTTATTTTTTATTTACCTCTTTTTCTTCTAATTTTTCTAAAAAACAGACATAATTTTGTCATAATATTTATCTCTTTATTCATCATATTTAGAAACTAAGAATTTTTCACTCTTATTTCCTTTGATCTTGAGAACCTTCATGTCTTTAAATCTAATCTCCTTCTCCTATTTAATATTTTTCTTGAAAATGATTTTTTTCATTTCATAAAAAATAAGATAATTATATAATTCATCAAAAGATAAACCATATCAATCCTATAAATCAAAAACATTTACAACAAATATTTCAAGGAATCTACTCAAAAAAAATTTATAATAATTGAGTCTTCCAAATTTTCTCTAAAACTACTAATATTGCTAAAAATTTCATTTACCCTTGTAAAGTAATCATTAATGGTCTCATAATCATCCATTTGAATATCCTAAATCTTTTCTCATTAAATATAAAGTTTGGATTCATTCACTATGGAATTTATATCTAAAATTATCTCAATCTTATCCCATATTTGTTTTATAGGTCTAAGTCCCATTATTTAGTATAAAATATATCTAATAATGAAATAAAAATTATAATAATTTATTCTTTATGAAACTCTAAACTCTTTTTATCTATAAATTTCATCAGATAATAATTTTCATCTAGTAAAAAACCAATTATAGCTACATCCTTAACCTCCATTACATTAGAGAGATGAAAAATAATCATCATATTCTTCCAAACATGGCAGTTTTTCCATCAAATATTACAAAACCTTTACTATATATAGAATTCAAATTCTCTATCTTCAATAGAAAAAATAATAGTATCACACTGAGGGAACCTAGATTACTCTTATATCAATAAGAGGTATCAGGTATATAATGATATATGATTGATAAGGGTTTTCATTGGTTATTATCCATTTAAAAAAATTATTTAAAATTAACCAATGTGATAAGTGAAAGTCTCAATGCACTCTATCTTTAAATTATCACTTTAATCTATATAAAATTTAATAAAATAAAGTTAAGGAACATAGGTATTTTTAATAGGTTATCTCATGATGTGTAACATCCGGGCCCAGATTCCACTAACCAGTGCTATGAAATGGTGGGTTACAAGGCCGCAAGCATGCCTCCCCATATGCCAGAGGCTTCTGACTAGTAGTGAGGGCCAAGGGTGTGATAGTGGAGATATTAATCCCTCATATTAGAGTAAGAAAATAGATGAAAAACTAAGTATCATACACAGTGAAAAGTAAAAAAAAGTGTGGAAGTAGTAAACAACAAAAATAGAACATGTTGTAATAATAATTGAAATGTTTTAAAACCCAAATATCTATCCCATACAATACAACATTGGTCACCCACTAGGATGACCATACAGATATAAAAGTACAAAAGAAAATTAAAATAAAATTACAGGGCTCTACAAACAACTCTAAGCCAGACTATGTACCTAATATCTTTCCATTGTCTAAGTAAACCATTATAATCATAAGAACTCATGAGTAGGTCCAATAAAACATTTAACTCTAGGCCACATCCCAATCAAACATGAAACTCATGTTCATCCTAAAAAATAATACATCAGGTGTACATGTTCACCAAGGTGCACGCGTATGTGTGGGAAATAATCTCAGTAGTCCATCCTGATAAGAAACCTATAAATGTGGTGTTATAAGTGTATGAAAAGCAACACTCTAGAAATACAGCTTAGATAAAACTAAAGATATGTAAACCAAAATGTGAAACCACAGCCAAACCTTGGTTCGGTAATCTTGGTCAATTAGAAAGTTCCACCGAGGATTTCCATATCTATATACGTATACATGTATAGTCCCATTCCTATACATATATACATAAATATGAATATTCATTAGTATGTGAGGTAAAATATAATAAATGAAATTTTTAGTCGATCCTTGGGTCTATAAGAAAATTATCTTGTGAATCCTATGAAAGGGAATTCATCTAGACTTCATACCACTCAAGTTGTGTATTATTAAGTCGGTCTCTGGGTTTTTAATCCCAATCAACACATACCTACTTCTTACAATGCCGAAATTATATATCTAACCATGTTATATCACCATAGGTAGAATACCCATCCTACACATGGGTTTACATGCACCCGGATCCAATCACTAACAAGGATATTGTATACCGATGGTCAATCCTATAAAGAAGGATACCACATACTGACAGTCAATCCTATAAATAATGATTCCAGAGAGTATGTTTGGAAATCTTGTAAAAGGTCACTGAGTCGGTATTAATGCTACATAGGTTGTTAAATCATGTGCAATGTCTAATCTCTTGGTCTCAGTCTATAGGCATTCATGACATTCATAACTCGGATGAACCCTAAGGAGCTTACCCTTAGGAGATCTATAAAGAGAGAACTCACCGGTGAGACGCCATGTTATACACCTTGAGTCTTGCAACTGATCTGGAAGAGTATTATCTTTCTAGTCATGTGTTTAGGATATCATAACAATCCTCACCACTCGGGGGAGTGTAATCTACCATGATTCTTGGTTCTCTATGCCCATATAAAGAGAAATCACTGGTGAGATGCCATGCCACACCCCTTGAGTCTCGCCACTAATTTGGAAGAGCGTAATCATTTTGATCATAGGGTGAGGAGATCATAATCATCCCCACCACTCATGAGATTGTAATCTACTATGATTCTTGGGTCTCCATGCCCTTATAAAGAGAACTCACCGGTGAGATTCCATGCTATACCCCTCGAGTCTCATAAGTGATTCGGAAGAGTGTGATCATTCTGATCATAGGCTGAGGAGACCTTAATCATCACCACCACTTAGGAGAGTGTAACATAACAAGAATCTTGGGTCTCTATGATCATATAAATATAACTCACTAGTGAGACACCATGCTAAACCCCTCGAGTCTCGTAATTGATTTAGAAGAGCGTAATCATCCTGATCATAGGTTGAGGAGATCATAATCATATCCAATGCTCGGTAGAGCGTAATCTACTATGATTATAGGGTCTCTATGCCTGGAATTATGATAGTGTAATCATCCTTATCATATACCATCCAACCTATGATTTTTTTCAAGCAATTTTTATAAGGTAATCCAAGTATCACTCAAGGCGTATAATTCAACACATAAAACTCAAATGATGGATACTGGGAAACACCTCTAGACATCTCAAAAAAATATATATCACAAAATATATTTACATCCAGGCTCAATATACAAGTCCAAGGTAGTAAATTTATATATACCAATAAATATTAGAAATAACATGGCTTGGAAGATGAATCCCAAGTAAATAAGTCTCGACATTCCAACAAGTAATACGAATCCCAGGAAAAACATTCGGTCAGCCCAAAAGAAATAAAGACACCCTGCGTCTAGATCAATATCCACCATCCAGGAATCACCTTTGGTAACCGTATTTACATCAGTAATAACCATGTCAAATCATAAAATAACAATTGAGGGTGGCCCTAATTCCCAACCCAACACACTAGCCACAGCCCCATGGGCTTACCAAATCATCATGGGTTCTAAAGTGACACCTACTACCATATCTAACCAAAACCAACGTACAACTCAAGTTCGGTCAAAAATGGGCACTCGTTGGGTCCCTCAATCCAAATAATGAAGAGGAATTCTACTCAGGATCCTAAAAATGAAACACATGTACAGAGATACTACAAGGGACTCTCTAAGTCAACACATAAGTAGAGGAATCCAACAGGGAATCCTCACTGACAACAATAGGATAGAGGAATCCTACATAGGATCCTATGAATGATTTATAGGAAAGGGATCCTACAAAAGACTCCCTAGAACAAATCTTAAAGAAAGGCATCACTAAGGGTATCCTTGGTAGCAACTGGTCTCACGGTCTCATAGGATAGAAGGAAACACCTCATAAGGTGGATGTCCTCAAAGCATAGGTCACGGTAGATAGCTCATATCTCATCTCAAATTAGGGACTCAAACCGGTTTGGTATGAACACCCAACCTACCATTCATGTTCAATTATCTACCTCTCGAGTGATGAATGAAATGGATTACTAGTGGAAGAACCTCTCTATTTAGGTATAAGTCTCAAAACACCTATTGGGAGTCCTCAGATCGCTCCACGGGATTTACCATCGCGATCTAGATGGATAACTACTTATAATGTACTACTCTTAGGTCCAATTATGACTTGGGGAAAAGTAAACATGAAAACCCCTCATAGGGTTGAAAATGAGGTTGTAAAATGTGTGTCCCCTTGAGTACATGGCATGTACTCCCACAACCCCACCAGGGCGTGCACCTCCACCGGCCTAGGCATGTAAATGCTCCGAGTACATGGTGTGTAAGGTGGGTACATGGTGTGTACCCAAAATCGGGTACATGCCTGTGTCCCTTAATCTTCATGGTCATATACTTGGCCTGGTTGTGTACTTTTACATAGTGTGCTACCCACACAGGGTATGGTCGTGTACTCTACATGACCATATACCCCTACATGGTTAGTCATGCCCGGGTACTCGGCGACACGACCAAGTACTAATACATGGAATGTACACCCTTGTACATTGATTTTACACTTTAAACTTAATCTTCCCAAAATTGGAAGAACACATGGCATGTCACCCTATACTATATGTCAGGTAACCCAGTTTTCCTAAACAGAAAACCCTCGGATCACCTAAATCCCCCGTTTTCACCCACAAATCATCAAATTCAGCCACCATGGGACTCATAAAAGCATTATAGGTCTATAAGAACTTAAAAAAATGAATCTAAGGGGGTTAAAAATAAAACATAAAATGGACTACCTTTGGGGGGATATTGTTGAAGCTTTATTCGATTCGGTGGTCCACAGTTGTTGCATGGCGATTCGGTGTGACGAAGGCTCGACAATGGATCCTCCCTCTCTTACTTTTTACCCTACTCCTACCACTCCCTCTCCTATCTCTCTCACACAATTTAGGATCCCTCTTAAGGCCATACGTGATAAGCATAATGAAGAAAGAAAATAAAAGGAAAAGTAACAAAAGGAGCAAAAGAAAAATAAAATAAAAGGGGGTCCAGGCCGGGCCCAATGCCAAACTCAATTTTATATCTCTCCTAGGATAAAATAATCATTATTGACTCAATGAAGAATATGGAACCTAAATCTGATGCCCTGTTAAAAATATATCACCGAATGAACCAACACAAAAAATTAAAATTTAACTTATTAAATACTAAATATTATTTATTCTGTAAAAATTTGAATGGCTCAGATTTCTTCCAAACTCCAATATAAGGGTAAAAACATTATTCCAAGATCAATTGAGTAGTCATGAAAATTATTCAAGTTCATATTCTATGCGAAAATGACCATATTACTCCTTCACAAGCATTTGAAAGTAAAAATTAAAATTTCTACTCAAAATTGCATTCTGGAAACACATGGGTCCTTACACAATGTGGTTGAATACTCCTTGCTGATTACAGGTTTAGTTCTAAGACCTAGATTTAATCACCAATAAGAAGAGTTATTATAATATAATATGATATTCCACTTTATCAAGAACTTTACATCTAGAATATTCAACAGGATATAGAAACATCTCTAGTCTCAAACTCAATATCAATAATAATCACCTTCAATAAATAGGATCGTATGGACTATCACATTATTAGTCATCTCTAAATTTTTTAATAATTATATTATTCTCCATTTATTATTCTTATATACTCAAAATCTCCATGTAATATTTTTCTCATACATTGAATATTAAAACCCTTTAACCTCACCACTTCAATTTTTATCAATTTTGGTCATCAAAACTAATTTAAACTGGTCACATATAATAAATCCATAAGTTTCATATTTTCAAATCCACCTGATATCTAGAATTATAAAAACTTTATCTTTCTATAATACCCATATTCACTTAATCTTCATAATTACATGATAATAATCAACTAAACTATCATAGAGTGATTCCGTTCTGTGATGCTCTCTTTGTCATGTACTGCAATGTGACATTCTCCTCATGGAATGAAAAACATCTCAAATTATAGAACCATTTTTGGTCTATATTTCACCATAAGACAACTTCATAGATTTAAATCCTTCACTAAAGTTAAAATATCATCTTCTCATCCCTCATGTTGAATCAAAATGTCCTTTTGAATCATTGTGATTCCAACTCATTAAAGAAGAACCATAGAATCATTATGTTTTGTGTCACCATAAATATAAAATTTTACTAACTTGTGAACCTTATATATGATCCTAAGGAATCTTATGAATTTTTAAAAACTCTAGGTGACACTTACATTTCATATATTTACCCTTAAATTCTATTAGGTAATTCATTAAATGAATCCTATATATGCTTCCTTCAACCTTAACATATATCTAAAAATTTGAATTTTTCTCCTAAATATTACCATACATGTCAATATGTTTCTAAATTTCATTCCATATAACATACCAATATATATTATCCTATGAGTAATGTGAAAATTTCTCTCTCAATAAACTAGCCTTTATTTATCATAGTGTGTCTTGGGACTCTGGCACATTTTTCTATTATACTTAGTGAGTACATTTACATATCAGCCAATGTACTTTAACATATCACAATGTCTGGGGACTTTATAAAATTTAAAAAGAGAAAAACTTTTTTAATAAATATTTACTCTTACATATCATAGTGGGTCCATGAATTTTCTATATTTATTCTTATATAACTCAGTGGTACTCTTATGTATAGATCAGCCTATTCCATTTACTCTTATATATCTTCCAAAGTACTTTTATGTATCATGGTGAGTTCTAGGACATTTCAATATTCTAGTATACATGTTTTTGACAAACTTTACATATTGGTCAAAGTTTTATAATTTCTCTTACATGTTTCTTATGATTACATTTATGTATGATGTGCTTTTACAGATTTTATCTCCAATTCAAAATTCTAGTTTTTTTACAATTAGATCATAATTTATTCAAATATTCTTAGGGAATATCAATTATCTATAATTATTCTCAAAAAAACTAAAAAATATTATTAACACCTAAAAAAATTCTCCATTATTTTTAATGACTCTCACTCATGTTAACAAAAATTACAATATACCTTCTATAACCCATCCATACATGAAATTTTTAGCTTTTTCTCACTACCTAACATCTTTTAAAGGCCTCGTGTTAGGGGATATTTCCAATATGATATTTATTTTAGCACATGTAAATCCCCCTTAACCCATGTGGTATATAATATTCAGCCTCACGGAGTGATCTATTATGGTCATGGTGTGATTTCTAGAATCTTCACAAGAGGTCGGTTAGTCCCATGTCAAAAATGTTGAGGAGAACTAAAAAACCATGAATCCAAAAATATACCCTTCAAAATTTATTGAGTGGTTAAAACTTATACCCTGTGTTATAATACTAGCTATAGATCCTATAATCCTTCTATACAAAATAGTGTTCACTTTGTCTCATTAACTTATTAATTTAAAAGGCCTTGTATAGGAAGAGAATTCACATATGATATTTATATGATCACATGGAACTCCCCCTCACCCCACTTGATTATTGAGATTAAGCCTCACTATGTGATGTGTTAGGATCATGGTTTGATACCCAAAATATTCATATTATGGTGGTTAGTCCCATTCTATGAACCTCAAGGAGTGGTGTAAAACCCCAGATTCAATAGAAGTTATTTGTAAAATTCAATACCCCACAAAAAATTTAATTTTACAATATAATGGAAGTGAATTATGTACACCCTTGTATAATATATGATTTAAATATCCCAATCAGTGGATATTTAAGTTTATAACAACCTATAAGGTATTTAACATCAATTTACAACACAATCACTTTACTTGTTGCATATAGGCTCAAAGTTATCCCTAACTATTCAGGTCTAAGTAATTAGTTATGTGATGAAACATGTTCTTCACCTTAATTTTCATATTAAATTAATAATGTAAATGTTGGGAATAAAGTTTATAAATCATTTATACATAATAGAGTTAAACATATTTGAAATTATATCAATATCAACAAGCACAAAATAATTCAAAAAATTTAAAATCCATAATTTATAAATTAATAAAAAAGTAGTCAATCAACAACTTAAAACTAGTCTAGTGGTTCAAAAATTCATACCATGTATTATAGTTTATTTCACAAAAAGGATGTTTTAATTTTCAATTAATGTATTAATCTAAAATATTTGATTTATATATTTAGAAAAGAAGTATATTTTTTATTTTTAGTTTAGTGAAATTAGTGGCCAGTGATTCGAAAACAATTCATGTGAGGTTTCATACATGTCGGATCCACCTACCAATAATTTAATATTGATGATTCCTCTCTAATACTTTAATAACATCATAGCATCCTTCAAAAATCAATAAAACATAATCCAAAAAAATATAGATTCATTTACCTATAAACCCTAAATGACCATAGAGTAAACCAAACTGAAACTAAGAAAAAACCAATGAGGAATATAAAAAAATCATTCTAAACATTAATTGATATAAATCACCAAAAAATGTGACTTAAATTTTACTTATTAAATATTTAAATCCATATAAGCTCTATCAAGATCATTTCATAAACAGATTCCATCAAAATAATTAAAAGGTAGAGAAATAACAAAAGTAGGTCTTCCCTAACCCAAGAGAGAAAAACATTTGGAATTTGAGTTTATATCACGATTTAATTCATTAAAAACCTATTCATAGAATCTATTTATAGTATATTAGAAGAATAAATACAAGAGAATAAGATAAGAAAGGATTAGAGATGTCTTACAAAGCCTCCACCATGAAGGAATCCACCAAAAATATAAGATAAATCTTCTAGAGAGATGAAGGAAATGTGAAGTAAGGTAAAGGAGAGGCCAAAAAAGGTGTTTGAAGAAATTAAAATGAGGTCAGTGGAGAAAAAATCTAATATTTTGAATAGGATAATTGAAATTAATAATCTTTCAAAAAAATAAAAATTTAAGAAAACCAGTCTAAAGGCTAATTGGGTACCCATTGGGAGTTCACTAGGTACGTGATCCACCCCAAGAAAACCCCATCACTTCCCACTTCACTAGGTACCTACTACACAATATATAATACTTGATTCTTCCTTCCCTTAAGACTAAATATGGTTCCACCTCTATACCACCTGAACCCCCAAACAATTAAAAATCCTTAACTCGTCCTAAAACACAAAAAAAATCATCTAGAGACTTAAAATTAAATGAAAAAATTAAAAAATGAAAACCCAACCCCTCTTAGAAACCAAAAAATCAAATTTACTCAAAATTTAATCACTAAAGTTCCTTTAAAAAATACTATACAAGTTAAGTGTCATTACAAACACCACAACATAGTTTTTTCATCCATAAAAATTTAAAAAAACAATAACCCACTACAACAATCCTATGTCTCCAATACTTCACATTTACATGGTTAAATTTAATCTAAAACCACAAGATTTTATGAAAACACAAGTCATTGACTCTAAATATATATATATATATATATATATATATAACCATCTATAAATAAAAATTCTAATGTAAGTATTTCACTATTACTCAACAAACTAAAACAATAATTCCCCAATTTTCTATAATTCAACCACCAAAAGAAAAATCACTTTAACCCCAAATACTAATAAACCAAGGCCCATTATATAATGGCACACCCCTTATTAAGGATTATTTGTGACCCACTATTACTCATATTCCACATATTTCAATTTTTCACTGTAACTTATTTATCAAAAACAACTTTCAAATATAATTCTAAAATCCCATTTTAAAATTTGTTTTACAACACTTGCGTTTGGAATAAAATTTTCAATTCCTTTGGAAAATCACACATTCATTCAGAAAATCTAATGAATGATTTATTTTAAATTCACTCTATTTTCAAATAAAAGTAGATAAAATTTCCCCCCCCCCAGTTTATAAAATGAATCACCTACTAAAACATTATGTTATATAGGTTAAAATCATATAACATGAATTCCCACTTTACCGATATGGAAATATAATATGTATTTTAAACAACTATCATGTTTTGAGGGATAATTATAATGAATGTATTTACATGTTAAGTATAATTCAAAGCAATTATAATACAAATTAGATCATGTGAACCAAATACTTAAAAGGAAACATTCTCAAGGAGTAACCACAATAATATGGTTGTATGAACAATGTATTAAATGAAGATATACTCAAAGGATAATAAACATAACATAGAAATGATCATATATAATGGTTAATAAACAACATAAATTAGTGTTGAAATAAGTATATAGTATTAAATAGTGACTTTATTATTAATAAATTAGAGAATCCATGCTTTATAGTGGAACATGTAACAAAATACTAGTTATTAATAGAATTAAATAGATCTATCTAAATTAGAAAAACCAATTGTGGGTTCAGGTTAACCAAATAATCACTATATATGTTTATATAAAACAATATATATTTATATATTTTTTATGTTTCAATTAATACAAATCACCAATTAATTCTAGCTATATTATAAATAAATATATATGGGTGAATGATGTATGTTATGTTTTCATACTATGTTTATAAAATAATATTCACCAATGATGCATGAACTACCTGAGAAGTCAAATATCATCCAATCCCTATAACATTTACAATTCCTTACACACATCTAGCTCATGTATTAAAATAATAAAACATTAATAATATTGGTTCTTTCCTAGCTTTCAAACATCCCCGGTAACTAGATATTTCACTATAAATAGGTATACATTGCCTTTTTATGGGTTACCTATAAATTACCTACTGGCATAAATTCATTTTAATCACAATCCAATAATGAAAAAATATCTAATTGTGTGATGATATCATTTCCCAAACTTAGAAACAACTTTCAATTACTATAATTAAAATCACTCAAATGGTAAATGGATTCCGAAAGCACATGACCTCAGGTGAACCTTCCAACTACCGGAGGTTAGAAACTAGCCTCATGACTCAAAGAAACCCTGGGGGAAGGAGGTTTTTTAGTTAAATAAATAAAACTAAAATTATGTGATATATGTACTATAAAAATTAAATTAATTTCATACAAAAAAGAAAAACATACTATTGTATTAGATAAAAATGATATAGCATCTACAAGAGGGGTGGACCATAGAAAAAACATAATTAAAATTTTTCTTTCGCACTCAAGTAAACAATTGATTAGAAGTTATTTTTTTTTTGATCAAATTATTATTAAAAATTTAAATATGAAATAACTGAATAGAAATAATAAAATTAGTAGTTATATAACTAAACTAAGAAAAATGTTACAAGCCAATATTAAAGTAATAATCTGAATGAAACAAAACAAAAATTTCAAATAATAATTAAAAAAATTATTTTCAAGATATTATATAATAAAACCATTCCACTTAAAGAAGTCTATTTTTTAAAACCAATTTTTTAAGTTGATAAATAGAAAATTATAAGTTATCATCAAGCTACAGGTACTATAATTTCATTGACTAATCCAGTCAATAGAAATAATTTCCACACAAGGAACCTCTTCAACAAGAAATATGAAATATGTAGCTATATATCCAATTACCTAATTAATATATCCTGCATAAATATAATTCCTAATTACCTAGGACTACATTAAACTCTGCATTTAAAATGATATAGTTTCCTATCACTGGAATCCATTTTATCAAAGTGATCATAAGTAGAAGATTTCTCATCAGAATCTATTTGAATATAAATTTTTGAAGATGAGAAATCAAATTCAAAAAAAAAATTAAATTAAACCTAAAAAATATCATCCCTTAGAAAATCTCATTGGAAGTAAAATATAATCATAATTTATCTTGTAAAAGTTATAATTCATACTTCAACAATAATATAACTAAATCAATGTATCTTGATATCTTGAACTATATTTTATTCTATAAATATTCAATCCAACTTATAGAATATACTATAACAAACTTCAATGGTCATATTCAACGAGATTTAGGTTTGGTAGAAATAGAATTGGAAACTTTAATATATATTGATTAATATAGATAAAATATTCTATGAAACATAGAATCAACATATGAAATATTGAATCAGGTTTAGTTGAAATAGGGTTTCAGTATGTTCAGAAAATTAGATAGACTAGTATAGTTCAATAGAACAAAAAATTGGTAGATGTAATCCAAAAATAGAAAACTAAAAAATAATATTCAAGTTAATTTAGTTCAAATGGTGTGTATTGTGATTTTTTTTAAAATTATATAGAATTATTCAATTATCTTAACAATAATCTCAATAATCTCCCCTTTTTTATAATCACAAAACACTAATAAAAATAAAATTTTAACTAAACTATAAAATAATTAATACCTATAAGTTATGATAAAATCCCCCTAATAATCTTGACATTCATTTAATTTATAATCTATTCAATAATTCTCCCCATTGATAAAAGACAGAAAAACATACCACCAATTTCTTTAATTTCTCCCCCTTTTTTATTTAATAAAATAAAACCATAGAAATAAAACAATACCTCCAAAATAAGAATAAAATAGAAACAGAAAACAATATATTATCTTCAGTTTTCACCCCCTGAAATATACATTTAACCTTTTAAAATTTTTAATGAATTATAGTATAAGAAATTTTCATGTCCATAATTTCTATCAAACTTACTCTATCAAAAATAATAAAATAAAAACAAAAAATATATTCCATTTTTTATGTAATAATATAGAAATAAAAATAAACGAGTGGAAAAATAAAGTATCTTAAAAAATTATCAAACATAAATTCAACATACAATTGAATAAATAAGTATAATATACAAAAGATATAATAATTAAATGAATTGTAATAGAAAACCTCCAAATATTTCTATAAAGTATATATTTAAAAAGATATGAAATGAAAGTTCTTAAAAATTTTCTTAACAGTTGATCTCCCCCTTGAGTGAAGATCTATCTCCCTTTATCATCCAATAGTTTTATGAATCATATAAGTTTTGATCAGTATTCCCTAAAAATATTATATTTTAATTCATATTATCATTACAGAAAATTTATTATTTCTTCCTAAGGTTAATAAAGACAAAAAACCTCAAATTTATTAAGTATTTCTCCAAATAATTAAGATAATAGGATGTATAAAATTTACTTCTGTATATACAAAAATGTCATCAAATATTTTCAAAATAAAAGGATAAAAATTATAGAGAACATAAAATGATATTGTCATATTTTTAAATTTCTATACAAATATTCCTTCATAAAAACATAAGAAATAAAATTTTATTATGCTTCCACTACTCTATACAACATGTATTATTTTTTCTCTATAAAAAATAAGTGAAGAATCCATTAATACTCAACATTAATTTTAGAAATAAAATGGATAATCTAGTACCCTTAGTTTACTATGTATCTTAATAATAGTCTATAAAATGAAATGATATAAAACTTCATTAATTAAGGAAAACTTTATGTTTTTTATAAATTCAATGTGATAAAAATAAAATACCTAGAAAAAATAATGGAAACTTTAAAAAATTTACTAGATAATGTAAAGTAAGGTAAAATTCTAGTTAATCAAAAAATTATAAGATAAAAATAAATATAATTGGACCATAAATAAGATATCTTCTAAAATTATAGTGTGACATTATTCCATAAAATTAGGTTTCATAAGTTCTCCTAAAATAATTTTATTATCTTCTATTGAATCTATAGATATATAAAAAATATATATGAAACTTAGAGAAACAAAAAAACTCTCCCTACATAAAGGAGTTGTGTTTAATTTAGAAAAAATAGTTTAAAAACTTATGTATGAAAATAAAAACATTAAAAAGAATAAAAAACAAACACAAGAGTAAATAAGAAAAAATTTAAGAGTGATGAAAATCTTAATTAAAATTTTATGCTTCTATAAACCTCACAAATATAAAATTATCATAGAAAATTGTATGAGTAACTTAAAAAAAGTAATAGTAATAATCAAAAAATATGAGTAACCAAAATATGTAAGGGTAATTTATAAAAACATAAGCGTAAAAAAATTTGAAAAAATATATTATTATTAGGTACTAGATATTATAGTTTAGTTTCATGTACGCAGTGATATTTCCTTGATTATAAATTATGATCGAGTCTTCAAGACCTAATTCAATCTAAAGGTGTTTGAAAAAAATAATCTCATCCCCCAAATTATTTTAATTATTCTATTCTCAATTATATAAATCCTTTTCATATATATGCACGATGAGTTTTCAAGGAATAAACATTATTTAATGAATATTTATTTTTATATTGTCCACCTATCTGGAATTTTGTGAAAAATGGCTCACAGCTCAGCAAAACTTAGTTTTCATGAAAATGGATACTTTTTGTGGATTTATTTCTAGGTCCAAATAATTTAACCTTCAGTCTCAAATGTTAATAAATATTTCTAAAACTTTTATTCCATCTAGTGATCTTTGATAGTAATTTCCATTGGATCCCAACATCAAACCTCAACTTCATCACTTAATTTTTATTTTCTGATAATGTCATGCAAATAGACTTTGTACCTACCAAAAAATTAATTATAAAATAATATTATGCTTTATATCTTTATTAACACACAACACCATTCTTTAAGTTAATTGAGATACACTATAAAAATATAAAAAGTTTTAAATGTGAATGTTATAACCTATCTGTTAAATTAATGTTATGAATAGGAATAAAAAATTATGAAAAATTTGTATAATGGTTTTATATAATCCAAATTTATTTATTAATTCATAATAAATAACTACTTAATTTTTAGTAAATTCATTTTATGCATCAAAAATATGTTTTCTTTAAAAGTTATTTTTATTTTTATTTTTTTAGAAAATATTATTATTAATCTATTTTAATTTTTAAAATTTAATTTCATAAAATGATATCATTTTTTAAATCATTATATAAAAATTAACTTTAGGATAAATTTTGGTATTTTTCTAAAAAGATTAATTTTTCTATGGATAGTGAAAAAAACTGATTTTTTAAACTATCATATTTTAACATTGAAAAGTCACATTATGATTTGAATTTGATATTAAATTAATATAATCATCATTTATTTATAAAAAATTAACTAATTACCTGGGAATCACCACTATAATTCATTTTGGAATAAGTTCATTTTTGGGCTTAAAACGCATTTATCTAAAAAACATTTTTCATTATCTTTTATGCATTTGTATTAAAAATGATTTATGACACTTATAAAAACTGCATCTTAAAAAATTGATTCCATATTTTTAATCATGATTATAAAATTTGATAAATAGGTCAACATTATTTTTAATCATAATGAATAGTAATTATGGTAAATATTTTTCACCTTGGTAAGAGTAAATCGTGTAATTACGATTAAAAACAATGTGATAAGGATTTAAAAATCAATCTATCCATTGAATTATTTCTATTAGATGATTTTATATCAACTAAATAATTATATATTCTAAAATATTGAATTTTGGTGACATTTTTATTTTCAAAATACCTTTATATTATTTTAAGTAAAGAAAGATTCTCAAATGTCACTATCTTACTTTAAATTTCTATTATATGTCCACATATTGATGAAAATATTTTATTAAATATTATAAAGTTTTATATTGATAATAATTAAAAAAAATTAATTTATTTTTAATTTTTATTGATGGTATACATTCCTTAAATTCTTAAACAATTCTCACAAGGTGCTTGGGCCGGTAGTTGAAAAATCAAGGTAAATGATTTCCAAAACATCAAAATTAATATCCTTTACTTGAATGATGGTTTTATGAAAATTTTATGGTTAATAATAATGTATAATATATGGTAAAAGATTTTATATTCGAATTTCGTCTTTAAAGTAAAAATGTGTGAATAGTTTTTAAAATAACTTTAATAGTATTTTATATTAAATAATATATTATTAATGTTGTAGTTGGTGGCCTAGAACCAACTACTTTGTACTTTATTCATTAAATAAACACCTTATCACATCTTGATTGTTCTTCTGCGTGACAATTCATGCGATAATGTCCCAAGGATAGTTGTTGCATTAAAGGGTCATAGCAGATCCCTGCTATGATGAAATACCGGAAGTGCCATAACAATGTTCATGAATATATGTTCTATGGCTGATGATGTTATTTGAGATACACAAATAATATATTCTATTAAGGGTGAAGACTCATAAAACTTTGAGGCACCTTCTCATGGGGTGCACCCTTGGTAATATTCAGGAGGATATTATGAGAACAAGAACAGCCGGTAGGAAATCCACATTTCATAGTGTCATTGGATGTTCCTATCTACGAACGTGTGTATTGGTACTTGGACTTTAAGATTATTATTAATGGGAATTACAACTCTCACACTTAGACGTATTGACAAAAACTGTGACGACACACTGCTTGCAGCGAGGTAGGATACGTTGGGTGTGTCACGAGTAATACTGCATTAGTAGATAATGCGATAAAGTATTTGTCCCTTCTGTTCCATAATGGTAGTAGATATCTCAAGACATTTGATGGAATTTATATAGCATAAATAAATCCATTTCCATGGTAAGTAATGGGTGAGTTCATTTCCATAAAGTCAAAAAAAGAATAATCGAGCACATGGGTTGATGTCACTAGCATGCAGTCCGTTGATTTGAGGTATCGTGAT
This sequence comes from Viscum album, assembly GCA_963277665.1. Lineage (NCBI taxonomy): Eukaryota > Viridiplantae > Streptophyta > Magnoliopsida > Santalales > Viscaceae > Viscum > Viscum album. The sequence goes on along the minus strand of OY728133.1, from coordinate 181,041,627 downwards.
AAAGGGATTATATTACACGGTAAGCGTTCATATGAGGTGACACGTCATTGAAGCATTATCTATTTTCTCTATTGGTGCCTTGGCATTTTTTTAGACGCTAACCTTGGACATTAGGCAGGCTCCGCCTAATGCCACTGAGAAAGAGGCTTAGAGGGTCACACACTAAGTGTGTCCATATATCTCAGTTAAATATTAATTTAACAAGTTAAATAAAGATTATTCCTGACTATGGTTTAATAATTATTTAAGGATGCCTGATCACATTTATTTCGACACTAGTTATTCAAGAGAATATATTTTGGGTGAAATAATATATATTTATTAGTAAGTAATGCAATTACATTTATTTAAGAAATAAATAGCCATTACTCAAGGTCTAATAAATGTTGTTTAGGAAATAAAGAAAAATAAAAACAATACAAACATGTCGTGTACATTGAATGTAAACGCTGTTTAGTTTTCATGGAAAATGAGTACACACCTTGTATTAATGATTACACGCCGTGTAGTTTTTTTAGTTGGGATTTTGAGGAAATAATATCATTTTATTAAATAATATTTATTATAATCAGCATGGGCGCATGTCATGGAATTAATCATTTGAGATCGGGGTTTTATATAAGAGTTAATGAAAAAAATAAAATTCTTAAAGCGTTTATTTATTGTCATAACTCTATAACCTCAAACATGATTATAAATATCCTCACAACCCCAACACTTTTCTAGAGAGAATAGTTGTGCAAAACAATTCTGGAAAATTCTTTCAAGGCCGAAAGAACTTGTTCTTCCAAGAACACTCTCAAGACTGAGATATATCCTCCTCCATCGGATCAAGTCTATCTAATTCAGACAACGCAATCAAAGGATTCTCCACACTAGCACCCAGATATTCCTTTATCAACGTCTAGAGATACGTGGAGCATGTCTAAATCACCTCTATAGGAATCCTACAATTGGATTCTACAACGCAAAAACAGATCACATCGGATCGTGACTGGATACATCAACGAAGAAAGAATTCCATCAATGTAATTCTTGTAATTTAATTAAATTAATTATAACCAACATATGCTGATCCTCCTGTGTGGTTTTGGGACCCTTCTCTTTCTTTTCGTTCTTCGTTATATTCTAAAGATCCGGTGTTTTATTATCATGACGGATCTTAGATTGAATGTTGTTTAACTCTGAAACTAATGTTGGGAAAACCCACCAACGCGCTTCCACTGCGCTCGGAACCTACAAGTGGTATCAGAGTGGTCATATCGTTGATTATAATTATTTAATTTTTCATTGGCGATTTACACATTTAATAATTTAGTTTTTCAATTCTAGTTAATCATTCTTTAAAATATGAATCTCGAGATCATTTCCTCCCCTCTTGTTTCTCGTTCAGCTTACATAAATGAATTTTTATTTTAATTTTGATTAAAATAAAATGGAGGAACTTGTCAAGAGGTTCCAAATGTTCCTGTTCATACAACACAATAATACACGATGTGTATTCGGAAGTACATGCTGTATAGTCTAGTTTCAAGGCATCGGACTGGTCTGCCAAATTAGGTCATGTATTGGAATATACCTAAGTCATAAATGACACTCTGTGTTGACTAGGAATAGGTGGAACACGGTTTCCGGATTACACGTTGTGTGGTCCATTGAACATGGTGTGTAGTCCCTTCGGGTTTGGGTAGGACTGTGTACCTCGTACACGGCTTGCCTAGTTAGACACAGTGTAACGGAGATACTACATGGCTTGTGTCCCACTGAACACATCATGTACTCTGAAAATTTATGAAGTACATCTACACACCATGTCCCCAGGCGTGTACTTTGAATGGATGGTGAAAAAAAGTACACGTTGTGTAGTCGGAACTACATGCCGCGTACTAATCCAAATTACAAAGATTTATTAAAATTTATTATTATATTATAAAAACCCTTGAGACGTGTACTATAGTGTAGGGGTAAAGATAAGGCACAACATGTGATAGGTGTTTTATATATATGTTCTTAATTTAAAATCTGAATAATGAATGGGAATTCATCGGGTTACCTCCAAGGTACAAGTTACGTACAAAGATAATTTTAAATTAATTTATTTGTTTAAAATTATGATGGATGAGAATCTCAAGGAAATTCAAAAAAATGGTTTAAGATAAAAGGATTGATTAATTAAAGATAATTAATTGATTTGAGCGTGATTTATCTTAAGAAAGAACGATTAAAGAATTGAATGCTTGTTTTATTTATGTGTAAATAACCTTGCATGTATGGATAATCATGATCTAGGCCAAGACCTTTTTATTTGAATGGTTTCTTTTAATTTATTTATTTAAATTAAATTTGTTGGCCTGTGATCCTTCTCTTCATTAATATGTAGGGCCTACACACCCAAGGATTATTTTATGTGAAAACCCCTTTTACCCCTCACCTGCATGTGAGATAAATTCATATGTAATGGATGGATCTCCCAACCTAGTGGATGTGGCTCAAGTCAAGAGCCAAGGTGAAACTAATCCAAAGAGATACAAAGGTGGATAGGTGGAAATTTGTAAACACGAACCTGAAAGGTTCAAGGTGTTTATCCCCTAGGTCTTGGGTTCGTTTATCAACTGCTAGATAAACTAACCAATAGAACATTATCATGATCATACCATTTATTTCTATCAATTTCATGGTTTATTTATTGTGGGTGTGTTGTCACGATCACACAATTAATGAATTAAACAAGCATGCAAGATGGAACTAAAATAAGACCTTCTTATGTGTAAATATTAGCTTAGACATGGTTAATCACTTAAGTATATCCCACATAATATTAACAATAATGTAATCAAAGATAATAAAATGGAAATTTACGTATAAGGATAAAATCCCTCAAAGAAATATTAAGTCAGTATACCTTCCATAATCTTGGTTACAATCGAACCATAGTTTAAAGTTCTTGACCAACCCTAGTTGAGGTTCTTTCAATTATTGGGGAATTATAATTCACGGTTTTGGGTTTACTTTACTTGGTTTTCATCAAGGTTTGACTACCACAATATGACTTGGTGTGACCAAGAGGCAAAGTTTGAGGAAATCCAAAATAAAAGGATTTTAGGATTGGGGAGTCCACTCAGCAGATCAAGGAGCTGTGAGTTAATGAAGTTGGCATTTGGAATTCCTACCTAAAACCCTTCAAGTTGATTTACCAACCCTAGTTGGGGTAATGCAAAGGGAAATATGGATCCTTTCCACTAGAATATTTAGCAAACAAAATATTCTGAAGTCAATGGTGAGGGATATTGGATTTCGATAAAATAGTGGGAGACTAATAAGTATTAAATTATTTATTTGTCTCAGTTTTATAAAATGATAAAAAAGTTTCTCATTTAATTTGTAGAAATTACAAGAAAAATTACTTCAAACATATCATTGAGAACCATACTCGAGAAAGAAAAACTTCTCACCAGCACCAATTTCCAAGAGTGACAGAGGCGTTTACGCTTCATCCTTTGCCACGAGAGGAAATTTTATGTACTAGAAGATCCTATTCCAGTTGAGCCTAGGAATGATACTAGTGATTTGTAAATATCTCTCTATGCGAAACATATGGATGGTGCCACAGATGTCCATTGTTTCATGCTATCGGCCATGTCTAATGAGCTCTTGAAGCAACATGAAAACATGGATGCATATAGCATGATGTATCACCTTAAGGATCTATACCAAGAGAAGGTGAGACAAGAGAGATATGAGATCTCCAATGATTTTTTTAAAACTAAGGTTGGAGATTCTTCACCAGTTGGGCCTCATGTAGTCAAGTTTATTGGCTACATTGAACATCTGAACATCTTTGGGATTAAATTCTCAGATGAGTTGCATACAGATCTCATCCTATCGTCACTTCCCAATACCTTATCTAGCTTCATTGTCAATTATAACATGAGAAACAATGAGAAGAGTCTATTGGAACTCCTGACCTTAATTTTCAAGGAATATAAGGACATACGGTGTCACAAACCCACAGTCCTTGTGGTGAATAAAAAAAGGAAGGACAAGGCAAAGGGGCCAAAGACTTATAAATGGTCTAAATCCCCCGAGCATCGTCCCTACAAGAAGGGGAAGATCCAGAGGCAGGGAAAGGAATGGGGGTAGTATTTTTTGAATGTGGAAAGAAAGTCCACTAGAAGAGGAACTGCACCCATAAGTGTGGGTACTCTAAAGGTGTGTTTGTTATCGAGTGCAATCATTCCATTTCTACACATTGGGTATTAGATACAGCTTGTTGGGCTCACATCTATATTCAAATGTGGAACCAAGTAGATTTAGAAATATTTCCTAAGTATAGGTGGATCTTCAAGCTTCCAATGGTTCGAGGCTGGCTGTGTTAGCCATTGGTGATTACCACCTCTCGTTGTTGACTATGAAGATTTTGGTTTAACATAACTGTTATTATGTGCCTCGTGTTACCAAGAAAATAATTTTTGTATCTTGTTTGGATATGGATGTATTTTTTTTCAATTTTTTAAATAAGGGTTGTATCTTTTATTAGAACAAAGTATGTTATGTTATGGAACATTTAAATAATGGTTTGTATGTACTAAATTACAAAAACCAAGTGTTGGAAATTGATAACAATACAGACTCACATGGCTCATACATCACCCAGTTGTGGCATCACCGTCTAGGTCATGTAAATGAGAAGCGCTTGAAAAATCTCTTCCAAGATGGCTATTTAGACTCTACTAAGATAAAAACACTTGATATAACTGGACATAGAAGGTCAAGTTAGCACCTATAAAGCAAGGCTAATTCCTAAAGGATTCAGAAAACGTCAAGGAATTGACTATGATGAAAACTTTTCTCTAGTTTCCATGTTTAAATCCATAATAATCATACTTTCCATAGCATCTTACCATGACTATGAGATTTGGAAGATGGATGTCAAAACGACATTCCTTAATGGGAACCTTTTGGAATATGTCTATATAACACAACCAGAAGGTTTTGTGACACCAGGTGAAGCCAAACGGGTTTGAAAGTTGCAGAAATCAATTTATGGATTAAAGCAAGAATCCAGGTCATGGAACATTCGATTTGATGAAGCCAGAATGTAATTTGGTTTCATTAAGAATAAATGTGATCCATGTGTCTATAAGCGGTTTAATGGGAATGTGATCATTATCCTAGTAGTATATGTTGATGAAATATTGATTATTGGAAAAGATGTACCAATCTTACAGTCAGTTAAGGATTGGTTTAACAAGTGTTTCTCCATGAAGGACATAGGTGAAGCAGCCTACATTCTAGGGATCAAGATCATTCATGATAGATCCAAGAGGCTGCTTGGACTAAGTTAGGGTACATACATTGACCAGATACTAAAGAGATTTAGTATGGAATAATCCAATAGGGGATTAGTTTCAGTGTCACATAGCCTACATCTTTCTAAGAAAATGTGTCCACAAACACAACAATAGAAAGATATAATGAGTAAGATCCCATACGCTTCGGCTATAGGATCCATCATATATGACATGCTATGAACCAGGCTAGATGTTTCCAATGCACTAAGCATGGTAGGAAGATATCAAGAAGATCCAGGAGAACAACATTTGACTATAGTTAAGACTATCCTTAAGTATCTGAGAAGAACTAAGGATTTGTTTCTGGTGTATGGAGGAGACGAGGAGATTGTCATTAGAGGGTATGTTGATGCTGGTTTTCAGACCGATCAGAACGACCTGATGTCAAAATCTGGATATGTTTTCTATATCAATGGAGGAGTTGTGAGCTAGAAGAGTTCAAAGTAGCCATTTGTTACCAATTCTACAGTAGAGTCTGAATATATAGTGGCTTCTGATGCAGCCAAGGAATCCTCCTGGATTCGGAACTTCATCTAGGATCTTGATGTGGTGCCTAGTAGTAAAGATCCTATCACGTTGTATTGTGATAATACTGCAGCGGTGGCTCTTGCAAAAGAACCAAGGTCACATCAACGGAAAAAGCACATACTCCTAAAGTATCACCTCTTGATGGATTTGTATCAAAGGGGTAAATTTGTAGTTAGAATAGTGTCCACGGAAGAGAACGTGGTGGACCTCATGACTAAAGGCCTATCTCAGTAGAAGCATGAATATCAAGTGAGAGCTAATGGGTTAAAAGTTACTAGTAGTTGGCTCTAGTCCAAATGGGAGTCTGTTGGATTTGGTGGCCTAGAACCGACTACATTTTACTTTATTAATTAAATAAAAACCTTATCACATCTTGATTTTTATTCTATGTGAAAATTCATGTGATAATGTCCCAAGGATAGCTGTTGCATTAAAGGGTCATAGCGGATCCCTTCTATGATGAGAACCCAGAAGTGCCATAACACTATTCTTGAATATATGTTCTATGTCTAGATGATGTTATTTTAGGGACACAAATAATATAGGCCATTAGGGGTGAGGACTCATAAAACTTTGAGGCACCCTCTCATGGTGTGTGCCCTTGGTAATTTCCAGGATGATATTATGAGAACAAGACCCGCCAGTAGGAAATCCACATTTCATAGTGTCATTGGATGTTCCTATCTATGGAAGTGTGTATCGGTCCTTGGACTTTAAGATTATTATTAATGGGTATTAAAACTCGCACACATAAATATATTGATGAAAAATATGACGACACACTATTCGCAATGAGGTAGGATACGTTTGGTGCGTCATGAGTAATACTGCATTAATAGATAATGCAGCAAAGGATTTTTCCCTACTTTTCCATAACAGAAGTAGATATCTCAGGCCCTTTCATGGAATTGATATAGCCTAAATAAATCCATGGCCATTGTAATGAATGGGTGAGTTCAATTCTGGAAAGTCAAAGAAATAATAATTGAGCACATGGGTTGATGACCCTAGCATGCAGCCCACTTTATTCGAGATATCGTGAAAAAGGCATTATATTACACGGTAAGCATTCGTATGAGGTGACACGTCATTGTGGTGTTAACTTCTTTCTCTATGGGTGTCTTGGCGTGTTGCTAGATGCTAACCTTGGAATTTAGGAAGGCTCCTCCTAATGCCACTGAGAAAGATTCCTAGAGGGTCACACACTAAGTCTGTCCATGTATCTCTATTAAATATTAATTTAACAAGTTAAATAAAGATTATTCCCGACTGTGGTTTAATAATTATTTAAGGATGCTTGATAAATTTTATTTCAAAACTAGTTATTCGAGAGAATATATTGTGGGTGAAATAATATATATTTAATAGTGAGTACTGCAGTTACATTTATTTAAGAAATAAATAGCCATTACTCAAGATCTAATAAATGTGGTGGAGGAAGTAAAGAAAAATGAAAACAAGATAAACACAATGTGTACATTGAATGTACACGCCGTGTAGTTTTCATGGAAAATGAGTATACGTCGTGTATTGATGATTTCAAGCCGTGTAGTTTTTCCAGTCCGGATTTTTATGAAATAATATCATTTTATTAAATGATATTTAGTATAATCACCGTGGGTGCATGTAAAGGAATTAATCATTCGACATGGTGGTTATCTATAATAGTTAATGAAATAAATAAAATGTATAACACGTTTATTTATTTTCATAACTCTATAACCTCAAACTCGATTATAAATATCCTCACAACCCCAACACTTTTTGAGAGAGAATCGTTGTGCACAACAATTCTGGATAATTCTTTCAAGGCTGAAATAACTCCTTCCTCCAAGAATGCTCTCAATACTGAGAGAGATCCTCCTCCATCAGATCAAGGTGATCTAAGGCGGACAATGCAAGAAAAGTATTCTCCATGCTAGCACCCGGCGATTTCTTTGGAGACGTCCAGAGATATGTGGAGCACATGTGGATCACCTCTAGAGGAATCCTATAGTTAGTTTCTATGATGCAATGACGCATCACATCGGATCGTTACCAGAGATATCAACGGATAAAGAATTCCATCAAGGTAATTCTTGTCAATTAATTAAATTAATTATAACCAACATATGATGATCATACTTTTTGGTTCTGGGAACCTTCCCTTTCATTTCATTCTTCATTCTATTCTGAAGATTCGGTGTTTTATTATCGTGACGGATCTCGGAATGAACGTTGTTTAACTCAAAAATTGAAGTTGGTCAAACCCACCAACACGCTTCCACTGTGCTCAGAACCTACAATTAAAGGATTCAAAAATCATAAAAATATTAAGATAGAATAATAGGGATTTTATATGGTCAAAAAATTTATCCTTTGACCATTTTTTATCATATTTTTACCTTACAAGTAAATGAATAACCTTTTAGTATTGAAAAATTTGTTATCAAAGTTGTGGTTAAAGTTGGTTAATGAAGGGGTTAAACCAAAAGATAAGGTTTAAAATACCACATAAAACAATCCAAATTTTATTGGTTGAAGATATTTAAAACTTGAAATATTTTACATTTGAATTTTTTTCCACAAAATTTAACCTTCACATGAAAATTAACTTATTATATTTAAATATTTTATATAATTTGAAATATTTTATTTCTTTCACTACAAATAGAAACCACCTCTCCTCTATTGTTCACACCACATTGAGCCACTAAGATCAAGCAAACCATACAAAAACAAATTTTAAACATCCTTTTCCATGTTTTATAGGTTTTCTCTCTTAAACATTTCATCCCTAGGGTCCTTAAAAAAAATTCAATTGAGGTCTCTCGTAGAAAATGTAACAGTTTTAACAGATCTCTTTCATTTTACTTCTCCTTTTAACTACTTGAATTATTTACTAAGAATTACAATATAATAAAATTAGTACATAACATGTAATAAGATGTTATTTTGTTAAGGTAAAAAAATATTCATCTCCTTTTCCACCATATGGGCAACAAAATCATCATTTGTGCATATGTGTAGACTACTGCCTCTACAAAATGATATATTTCATTTTTCATCACCACCTCACAAGGCTGGTTATTATAGTGGATTTAATATATATATATATATATATATATATATATATATATATATATATTATTCATATAATATTTATTATTTAAAAAATATCATGTATTACTAACATTCTTACCCTTCTACCCGTTAAAAAATTGTAACATCGCTCATGTGTACATGTGAAATACCACCACCACGAAGTGATGTGATTTATTTTTCAGGTTTTAATTTCATAAATTATTATAAAATTTTATTTTAAATATAAAAATTATAATTATTTCATTATTACTATTTTCCAAGTGATGGAACAATGCCCACTTTTACCATGGTCAACCACCCAAGTCATCTTGCAATTATGAACTGATCAACCTCAAAACACCCGATGTGGACTTAATTGATTAAGTAATAATATTTGTTTTTGTAAAAAATAAAATAAATTATTTAATGAGAAGTTAATAATCCAAAAAACATCTTAAATAATTAAATAATTAAATTTGATTCTAGGTCTATCTCACTATCAGGCGCTGAGACGGCATGTGATTCTGAGGCACGGAGGGCCTAGAATAAATTATACAAAAATATTAAGTATTTTTATAGTATGAACATGATGGAAATAGGATATATATCAAAAAGTAGCTCGGATCAGGAATCGAAGGGCATGGTTGAGTTTGAAGCTTGGCGTTTACCCTAGCAAGCACATAACTTTTTTCAGTACAGATCTTCTGTAAAAAAATCCATGGATGAAATTTTTATAAATATAATAATTAAATTTAATTATTTTATCTCAAATCCCAAATCAAATAAATTTTGATCGGGGACTCATATTGGAAATATGATATTACCTATAAGTTCAGAATATGGTGTTTTACCTAAGTGTGACCTAAAGTTAGAGGGCACGGGAGGTTCGAATTCCACAACCAATGGCGATTTCCTATAAATAGTTGTTAAGGGAAAATGAGAAAAGGATAGATCATTTCTACCATGGACACCAGAAAATCTTCATTCACTCCTTCCAATGGTGATTCGATGCTGAATTCTTGGTAGATTTTTGAAAAAATTGCTAGTCCAAGTATATTAGAGTGTGGCGAACACAACAACGGATCTAGAATCCAGATAAGATTCTTCTTTTGAATTCTGCATTCCCTGATTGAAGTTTTAGTTTTCAAATTTGATTTGAGGTATATCTCACTACCTTGAAATCATTTAATGATGGAAAAAATAACAATTCCAATTGACTATTTAAATTTCGGGATCGCTCTTTCTTCGTGTTCTTTGCTCATTCTCTATTCTCTTTTTCACATAACTTTTTGACATGCTGAAATGAAATTTGATCGTTGAGCGAAGCCTAGATTTGGGAAGGTCATGATCCATGGATTTTAGATCAAAATTGGTTTTGAGTTTTGAGTACCAGTGCAGGTGCGATGGTGAGTAGAAATGGAACCTACTTTTTAGTGAAACAAACAACCGGAAAATCGTTGTTTGGAGTTCGGCACTGTGAATCCCTCATCACAAGGGTCCCCGATCTGCTAACAGATTCACGATTGGGAAACCATATTGAGCTAGGTGGTTTGTGGAATGGATCATTGAGGCATCGTTGATGGTAGCTTCCAGCGTTGGGCTGCTTTGATGGTAGATCACGAAGTGGCCGTGACACCATGACCCGGCGGTGCCATGACGTAGTGGGCCACATGGCATGGCTGGTTGGCTGGGTGAGGTCACGTCGCGCGAACCAAGCTGCGGTAACCCAGCCATGGGTCGGGCTGGTGTCAACAGTGGGTTGGGCAGTGTGGCTAGGTTGTGGCCCAACAAATCAAACTAGGCCAAGCAGAGCGGGCTGCCCTAGATGGAGTACTCTGGCCAGTCTGGGCCGAACCGGTTTGGATTCGGCCAGAACAGCTTCAAATGCCCGTAACTTGCAAACCAAACATTTGATTGACGTGCTGTCTGCGGCCACATGACACTCTTATCAAGAAATACCTTTTAAGTACATTTTTATAATTTTATGTCTTCGTTTTGATTCATGGTGGAACGAAACGTTCAATTATAATAATAATAGTAATAATATATTTATTATTAGTTTTGAAGATTATTGTATCGAACATATCTTCTGCATCTGATGCCCGATCAACACGTTGTCAGCAGCGTCATGACCCTGAAATTAATTAATACTTTTCTAGAATTATTTTGGATGCTTAAACTATAACAACCCAATATTAACATACATGGACATTATATTTATTTTTCAGAATACTTAATACATTACAGAAACTGATGCCCAAGACCATATTAGTTTAGTGCCTTTGGAAACTTAGAACATAATCTTCTTACTTAGTGAAAGAACTTCAACATCTCCTATAAATATCATCCCTTTTTTCCTACCTAAAACCTTTCATTATATCCTGAGGAAAAGAAAACATAAAACAATTGTGCTCAAAAGCTCAGTAAGGGTAAACATGGAGACCATAAAATAAACCATAAACATAAGAATGTGAAAACATGAACATAAAGTTTAAATATCAAAATCATGAGTCATGAAATAATTATTGGTAGTTCTTAAGTCATATATCATAAAGAAACATTAACCATGAAAAAATAGAATTGGGATAAAACATAGAATTTTGGAAAACAATTAAGCACATAATATGATTTTTATAGTAGCCAAGGAATTGTTTCCAAGACTATTATAGTGTACCAAGTTCATTACTAATCCAGGTTTGCATGCCTTTCCAGCCATGTATTACTGAATGAGATTTACATGTCATTCCAGCCTTGTATTACTAAACCAGATTTACTTTTTTTCAATTCATGTCTATATCATGAGATATAAATATTTACTCAATGAATTGGATGGAGATATAGGTCTCACCCATCTCATAATTAAATCATTCTTACATGTGCTAAAAAAACATAAATCATTCATTATAGCATAACCCCCGAAATAAAATTCGTTTTTAAAAAATTATTCCATCATAAAACATATAAAATAAATGGATTTCATAACAATAATTACATAATAAAAACAATAAAATCAAATTAATAATAGGGATAGAAACAAAACCATGTGTCATCTTAGATGGAAAATAATTTTGATAACACAAATGAACTTAATTCCTAATTAAAATATCCTTTCTTTTAAAAAAAATGTTTTCTTTTCTTAAAATGATACCCAATTTTAAAAGAAAATAATTGATTTGAAAATAATCTTGAAATTTTGTAGAGAAAGCTTCATGGAAATAAGGTTTTATGAAACCGTAAAAAAACCATTCATGTCGTATAAGTTAAAAAACAGTCTCCTAGTACTTTTTCCAAAAAAAAATAAAAACGTTTTTTGTATAGTAAACAAAATAAATATTCCTTCCATATAATGTAGTAAAATTTAAAAATGGGTAAAAATTAATTTAAACATACATAGAAGAATATTAAATATTTTACAAAAACAGTTTTAGAAAACATGGACATGGATGATAAATATATCCCTAGTAAATTTTTACGTATAAACAATCTTGAATAAAAATGAGATTGCAAAATTATCCCTTACCTTGTAATTTTTGTTAGTCGAAGGTCTGTTCACCTCCTATATAATGGTTAAATCATGTTATTAAATTATTCCAAGACCATATACATATTTATGATATCATATATGATCCAATTATATCATTTTGTTAATAGTATTTTAATATTACCATTATTTCGGGTATTAACTGCTTCATTTTCCCATTTCTATTTTATCATGTAAGTCATGTTTGTTATGAATAGGATGTATTTTATTCATGAAATTAAGTTCAAAATTATTATTTTCACTCATCATAAAAATTTTATAATTATTCTTGAATTGTTAATGTGGAGAACTAATCTCACCGCATCGTGGAGACGGTAGGTCGTACGTACGCACGAGCGACGGTATCATTCTCTTGATGGTTAAATGGTATGTAATTGGATGATATATTAATTATAAAGAATCATTATCATGTTATAATAATTAATTAAATCCATTATACTAATCATTTTACCCGTCCTAATAAAGTATTTTTTTAATAACAAATTACACCACGATGTGGAAACGGTATGACGTACGTACGCACGCATGGTGATATTGTTATTCGTAAGATGAATAAAACGAGGTATAAAATTATCCCATAATTATAATAACATCTAATAATGTATAATATAATTCATTTGTTACTTTATTATGGAATCAACATATAAAGATGAAGTAGAAGAAGAAAAGAAATTTAATTGAATTGTTAAAGAAATTACCTCTTCTTTATTGGACTTCCTTTGGATCTCTTCTTAGGAACACTAGGGATGGAATTTTAGGAAAACCAAGACCTCCAAAAGTTAAATAAAAATGTTTATAGTAGAATTGGGTAGGCTTTGTTCTAGATATAAGGCTCAAGGAGGTGTGAGGAAATGTGGGAGGAGATGCCTTTTTATAAGAGAGGAGTGGGCACTTTAAGAAACTCTCAAAATATTAAAATATAATAAGACTGTTCTAGATCTAAATAATTAAAAATGGACTATCAATGAAATTTATAATAAATTTTAGACCATATAATTTCCCCTTGTGATTATTTGATATTTTTTTATTTTTAAATAATTTAATAATAAATTAATTCAATAAGATATTATAATTTCCAAATTTAATACTATTCATTTAATTTGACTTAAAATATAATACGAAAAAAGTGTGAATTTGAATATAATGCTCTAAAACATATATAATATATCTTATAAATCTTGTAAATTTGTTATAAACATTAAATAATCCAAAATATAACAAAATTAATATTATTAAAATCATTTATTCTATTTTTATGTTAATTGAATAAAACTTGTTTTAGAATTTAAGAGACTTTTAAGGTAATTATATAAATTATAAAAATTAAAAATAAATTTATATAATGAAAATGGTTTCATTTTTATCAAAATAAACAATTAAATTCGTTCATAGATTGATTTTGGGCCTATGTGGACACACAAAATATATTAAAATACAAGATAGGGATATGTTGTAACTATCATTGATTTAAATAATATATAATTCATTTTAAAAAACAAGTGTCCATTAAAAAACTCAAAATAGATCTTATTGTGACAAGTATTGAATCTTATTCATCCATTAATTTTTTGGACATGTTTTGGTTTTATTTTAAACCTTATAATTTTGATTTACCCTTAATTAATTCTTTTAACTCTTATAATGGCAACATGTCTTTTTATTTACTAAGGGTTAATATAATCACTCTACAAAGCCAAAGAAGCCATAAATGGACCATTGGTGACATATTTTACTTCATCACAATTAGTTTTTCAAATTTTATATTTTTATCAATTTTATATAATTTAATAAAATATTATTTATTTAAAATATCAATAGGGTCAATTTTGAAACTATTCATTAGTTGACTTTTTAGAAATATCAAAACATAGAGATATGTTCGAAAAAACTCCTTTAAACCATAAATAACATGTCAAATTAATCCATAAATTTAGTGTATGACATTAATTAACTCAAATTATATTTATTTTAATATTTTTAATATCATTTATTTGATATTTCTATTAATAAATTAATTTATGCATCACTATTGAGTTATCATTAATAATAATTATTTAATCTCTAAAAATTATTAATAAATATCTATGATATATTTAATTCTATTATATTTTCATATAATACCTATAGTCGATTTTATTCCTTGTTAATCCATAAATTAAAATTGATATACTTATATAAAATGAGAGTGTGACATTTTGTCACATTCATTAATTTTTTGTATATTTAGGTCATATTCATGGGATAGTGGTCATTAAGTAATTCCATTTAAAAAAATAGATGACAAGTGTTTAATTTATTCATCCAATAGAATTTTTACAGGTGTTAAGATAAATTTATAATATTATTTTTACCTTTAATTACCAGGTTTACCTTTAACCATGGTAATAAAAATAATTACTAAAGTTATTATTCATAACGTCCAAAAATAAAAGTAACCTATTAACATAATTTGGACCCAATGATTACAAATATGGAATCCATTTTTTATCATTCAAAACACATAATTGGAAGAAATTAATTTAAAATTAATTCTCATTGTCAAAACCAAATGGTGGGTTTTTAAGAAGTAAAAACTTATCCAAAGATTTTCATGGGTTTTTGTCCAATTTAAATCTGAAATTACTTATAATGACCAAAATTGGATTAAATTTTAGAAAAATAATCCAATTAAACTTTAAAACTAATTAAAAAGATAATCTAACTATATAAATAAATTAGATGAAAATGCAGTTTTGAATTAAAATGCAGTATTTTTCATTATTCATTAAATTATGAATTTTATCAGAAAAATACCAAAAATTCAACAAAAGTAAATTTTTATGTTACTATTCCAAAGAATAAGTTTATTTTATCAAATATAATATATAAAAGTGTTAAAATCTAAATTTAAAATTGATGCACCATCAAAAGGAGGCAAACTGTATTTTTTTGAAAAATACTTCTTTTATTCGAAAAATTGAATTTGTTCTTATGTCATGTCTAAAAAATACATAATATGAATGTTAATTTTATATAAAATTTAAAATGTGGTTAATAATATTCATAACAGATAGTTTATATCCCATTAAATAATAATATTTTAATAATATATCATTCTTTAGAAAAACTCAGTATTCCGTACAATGAAAGGTGTCAAGGAAGTTCTATATTACATGTATACAAGCTGATAATAGTGTTATGTATACTACAATAAAATATGATGTTTCCTATAGTGCAAGCTAATATTGGTGTAGTGTACAACATAAGATATCAAATAAATTAAAAATAATCTATCTCCTAAAATCTCGGTGTGTCACATTCTACCCCCCTTAAAATTAATTTCACCCTCAAAATTTATCAGGGTTAAAAATGGTTTACTACTTAAAATTTTCTTTCATGGAAACCCACATAATAAAAAGGAATACTAAAACTTCATTTTAAAAAGGATAATTAGAAACATAATGGTTACCCAAATTAACTCATCACTAGGTTTCCACATAGAAGAACATAGGTAAGAAGTGAAAACATGGATATGGATAAGAAATCTAATCATCAATTTCTGATGGATAGTGATAGAGAATAAGGTTTGGAGAAAGTTAACTACCAGAAATCCATAAATCTATGATGATTTAAGGGACCATCTAATTCATCAGATAAGAAGGTACTAGGATAACTTTTTTGGTTTCAAGATACTTTTCTTAAAGTTGATGAATTTTTTTCATGAGAAGAAATACTTAATTGATTTTAGTAAAATCTCACCGTTGATCATTCCATGAATAGTTTACAAATAATATATTATTTAAATAAATGAATTTGAATTTTTAATTATTTAAGTGTTATAAGATCATGTGATACAATGATATGCCATTCTATCTGTCTCAACAAAAAGGTTATAACATGTTATCAAATATGCATAAGTCTGTCTGTAGTGAGATAATACATTAATATAAAAAAATTCAAGTAGAATATAACTTATACTATCCATCAATATATAACATTACAATCCTTCCAAAAACTAAAAATATAAAACTTTAGAAAGAGGAGAACTAAATCTACTTAACATTTGTCTCCCATATCTCATTTGTTAGTTCATGGTTGTCACATTCCAAACATTTGAATACCTTATTCATGTATTCTCTTGAAACATGTTAATAACATGAATTACCATAGAACCTTATTGAAAACATGAATTATGTCAAAATTAATATTTTCCGCACACCAGAAATACCAAAAATTCTATATACTCAAACCACGATATCACTATCAAACATCTTACTATCTTCGTATCCCTTTATTATACCCATATCATATGTTTTCCAAAAATATTTCAATAACTTTTCATGGTTACCAGAACCATATAATTATGGAAAACCACAATGGACCAATACATAGATATTACAATATGATATAATACTATAAAAGAGATCCTATAACTCTAGTTTGGAATATCATTACATAAACACATAATCATTCCACCACTTCATTGTCATACTCAACATCACCAATAGTGATCACATGTGATTTTCCTTTGTCTTTGGCATTAAGAGGTTGTTAACGTCGATCATAAATAAACCTTGGATTGGGGAATTGGTTATCATAATGCCCCATTTCCTTGCACTTGTATAATTGAAGTGTGGGTGGTTCATTCTCTATAGTCTTTTCTATATTCACATCATTATCAACCTTTTTCCCATTACTTTAGAAATCAGATGCTTGATGACCATTTTTTCCAAACATAAATCATTTTATAGTCCCTTTAATACAATATCCACCATGCTTCTTTCCACACTTTCATCATAAGAAAATATTCATCTTCTTTTCATCATTATTTTGAGATTTTCCTTTGAACTCCATCTTTTGTTTCTTTTCAAAACCATGATATTGATATGTAACACCAACTTAAATTTATACATTTATATCACAATGCACAATATTTTCATAGATACTGAATTCTCTTATATCTAATTTCCTTTGAAGACTTAGTTTTAACACACTGAAAAATTGATCAACTTTACTTTCAGATTGGATGACAAAGCCAAAAGCATACCTTGAAAGTCTAGTAAAATTTACCTCATATGTACCAATGAATTCATCATCTTTTTTCTTAATCTCAAGGAAATATTTTTTCCATATTTTTTCGAAGAATGCGATGGAAGTAATTATTGAAAAAAAAGTTCTTGAACTCATCCCATACAATGGATTCAATTTCATCTTGTTGCCTTGTATTCTTAATTAGAGTCAACCACTGGTCAGCTTCACCTTCTAAATTATTAACATAAAAAATGACTTTTTCATGTTTTGAATAGTGAAGGATGGAAAATATCTTTTCAATCGTACTAATAATTTGTTTCGCAATAAGTGGATCAGAAGACCCATTGAAAGAAGGTGGATGTTGTCGCATGAAAGACTCAATAGAATATTGTTTCCTTTTCTGCCCATTTGGAAGTATAAAATGATTAATAGCTTGTGTGAGTATATAAATAAGATTTTTCATTCTATATCCCATAACATTTGGTTGTTTAGGAGTAAAATAATTGCATTTCCTAGTGCATTGATCATTAACATGGTTCCTTCAGGTTCCAACTATCGTCTAAAACCTCAAAAGAATAATGTGAGAGCTAAAAATAATACTACAAAAACAATATAATCAATGGGTAGTACTTTTAATCTCTAACATCATAGGTTTATTTCTAGGTTATTCATGATAATTATCATAATTATAGGACTGTAACCTATAGTTATACTTACCCTTAGGGACATCCCAAGAAATTCCTTAGAAATATCTCTAGGGATCTCAATAAAGTTTTTGCATCCTAGTTTCCAAAGGTTAACTAAACCTTCACTCTGATACAAACTATAACAACCCAATATTGATATACATGTACATTAAATTTATTTTTTAGAATACTTAATACATGACACAAAACTATTCCCAATACCATAAAAGTTTAGTACCTTTGGAAACATGGAACATAATCTTATAACTTTGTGAAAGATCTTCAACATATCCCATAAAGATATTCCCTTTTTTC
Organism: Viscum album; assembly: GCA_963277665.1. Classification (NCBI taxonomy): domain Eukaryota; kingdom Viridiplantae; phylum Streptophyta; class Magnoliopsida; order Santalales; family Viscaceae; genus Viscum; species Viscum album. The sequence continues at coordinate 181,023,133 of OY728133.1, read as the reverse complement.
ATACCTAAACCCATTATTTATAACCTATGGAAAAGAAAACATAAAAAGGGTGACCTCAAATAATAATTAAGGGTAAAAATGGAGAACATAAAACAAACCATAAACATAATAATGTAAAAACATGAACATAAATTTTAAATATCAAAATCATGAGTCATGAAATAAATCTTGGTAGTTTGTAAGGCATAGATCATAAAGGAACATAAACAATGATAAAATATCATTGGAATAAAACATGAAATTGTGTAAAACAATTAAGCACATAATATTATTTCCATATTATCCAATTCATTGTTTCAAAGATCATCATAGTGGACAAATTCCATTACTGAACTGGTTTTACATGTCATTCTAGCCATGTATTACTGAACCATATTTACTTGTCATTACAGCCCTGTATTACTAAACCATATTTACTTTTCATTATAATCATGTCTATCTCATGAGATATAAATATTTACCCAATGCATTGGAGGGAGATATAGGTACCACCCATCACATAATGAAATCATTCTTACATGTGCCACAAAAACATAAATCATTCATCACAGCATAACACATGAAATAAAATGGTTTCTCAAACATCATTCCATCATAATCCTTATAAAATAAATAGATTTAATAAAAATAATTTCATCATAAAAATAATAAAATCGAATTAATAATATGGATATAAAGATAACCCTATGTCATCTTAGATAGAAAATAATTTTGATAAAACACTTGAACTTAATTCTTAAGGAAAATATACATTATTTTTCAAAAAATGTTTTATTTTCTCAAAATGCCACCTAATTTTAAAAGAAAATAATTTAGTTGAAAATAACATTGAAATCTTTTAGAGGAATCTTCATGTAAATAAGGTGTCATGAAACCATAAAAATACATTCATACTGTATAAGTTAAAAAAATATTCTCATCTTACTTTTTCCGAAAAAGAAAAAAAGTACCTCATATTGTAAACAAAAGAAAGATTCTTTCAATACCATATTCTAAAAGTAAAAATGGGTAAAAATTAATTTAAAATACATATAATAATATTAAACATTTTATAAAAACATTTTTAAAAAACATGGACATGGATGATAAATATATCACCAGTAAATACTTACGCATAAACAATCTCAGATAAAAATCAGATAACAAACTTTTCCCTTACCATGTAGTTTTTGTTAGTTGAGGGTGTGTTCATGTCATTTATAATGTTTAAATCATGTTTTTAAATTATAACAGGACCATATCCATATTTATTATATCATATATGATCCTATTATATCTTTTAGTTAATAGTATTTAAATATTAACATTATTTTGGGTTTTAACTACTTCATTTTCCCAATATTGTTTTTCTATGTAAGTCATGTTTGTTATGAATATGATGTATCTTATTCATGACATTAAGTTCATAATTATTATTTTCACTCATAATATAAATTTTATAATCATTCTTGAATTGTTAATGTAGAGAATGAATCTCACTACATCGTGGACACGGCCGGTCATACGTACGCACGAGTGACAGTATCATTCTATTGATGGTTAAATGGTATGTAATTGGATAGTATATTAATTATACATAATCATTATAATGTTAAATTAATTAATTAAAGACATTATACTAATCATTATACCCATCCTAAAAAATTATTTTTGAATAACAAATTATACTACTTCATGGAGACGGTAAGCCATATTGTTATTCATAGGATGGATAAAAGGAGGTATAAGGTTATCTCATAATTATAATAAAATATTAGTATGTAAAATATTCTAGAGTTATTACTTTATTATGGAATCAATATAGAAAGAGGAATTATAATAAGAAAAGAAATTGAATTGAATTGGTAAAGCAATTACCTCTTCTTCGTTGGACTACCTTTGCATCTCTTCTTAGGGACACTAGGGATGGACTTTTTGGAAAACTAGGCCCCTAGAAGTTAAATAAGAATGTTTATAGAATAATTTTGAAGGGTTTGGTCGATCTAGAAGGCTAAAGTATGTGTGAGGAAAAATGGGAGGAGATACCTTTTTATAAAACAGGAGATGGCGCTTTAGGAAACTCTCAAAATATTAAAATATAACTAGACTATTCTAGATATAAATAATTATAAATGGCCCATAAATTAAATTTATAATAAATTTTAGACCATATATTATCCCCTTTTGATTATTAAAAATTTTGTGATATTTGAATAATTTAATAATAAATTAATTCAATAAGATATTATTATTGACAAATTTAATAATATTCATTTAATTTGACTTAAAATATAATAATAAAAACTGGGAATTAGAATATAATGCTTTAAAAAATCTATAATGTATCTTATATATCTTTTAAATTTGTTATAAATATTAAATAATCCAAAATATAATAAAATTAATATTATTAAAATCATTTATTCTATTTTTATGTTAATTGAATAAATATTGTTTTAGAATTGAAGAGACTTTTAAGGTAATTATATAACTTCTAAAAATTTAAAATAAATTTATATAATGAAAATGGTTTCATTTATATCAAAATAGACATTTATATTTGTTCATATATTTATTTTGGTCCTATGTGGACCCATAAAAGATATTAAAATACAAGATAGGGATATTTTGTAACCATCTTTGATTTAAATAGTATATAATTTATTTTCATGTACAATTTCCCATTAAACAACTCAAAATAGATAATATTGTTATAATTATATAATATTATTCATCCAATAATTTTTTAGGACATGTTTTGGTTTTATTTTAAACCTTATAATTTTGATTTATCCTTAATTAATTCATTTAACTCTTACCATGGCAACATGTATTTTTATTTACTAAGAGTAAATATAGTCACTCTAAAAATAAAAAGGAGACATAAATGGACTATTGGTGATATATTTAACTTAATCCCAATTATTTGACTTAATTTTATATTTTTATCAATTTTATATAATTTAATAAAATATTATTTATTTAAAATATCAATTGTGTCAATTTTGACACTATTCATTAGTTTACTTTTTAGAAATATCCTAACATAGAGATATGATAGAAAAACTCATTTAAACCATAAATAACATGTAAAATTCATCCATAAAATTATTGGATGACATTAATTTACTCAAATTATATTTATTTTAATATTTTTAATATCATTTATTTTATATTTCTATTAATAAAATAATTTATGTATCACTATTGAGTCATTGTTAATGATAATTATTTAATATCTAAAAATTACAAATAAATATCTATAATGTGGGTAATTTTATTATATTTACATAGACTACCTGTAGTTGATTTTTTTCCCTGGTAATCCCTAAATTAAAATTAATATACTTATATAAAATGAGAGAGTGACATTTTGTAACATTCATTAATGTTTTTTATATTCAGGTCATATTCATTGGAAAGTAGCCATTAAGTGATTACATTTAGAATAATAGATGATACAAGTCAAATTTATTCATACAATAGGATTTTTACAGGTACTAAGGTAATTTTATAGTAGTATTTTTACCTTTAATTGCCTGATTTACCTTTAACCATAGTAATAAAAATAATTACTAAAGTTACTATTCATAATACCCAAAAATAAAAGTAACCTATTAAAATAATTTTTACCCAATGATTCCAAATATGGAATCCATATTTCATAATTCAATATAAATAATTGGAAGAAATAAATTTAAAATTAATTCCCGTTGTTAAAACCAAATAGAGGGTTTTTAAGAAGTAAAAACTTATCAAAAGATTATCATGTATTTTTGTCCAATTTAAATGTGAAATTACTTATAATGACCAAAATTTGATTGAATGATAAAAACATAATCCAATTACACTTTAAAATCAATTAAAAATATAATCTAACTATATAAATAAATAATATGAAAATTCATTTTTGAATTAAAATGCAGTTTCTTCACTATTCATTAAAATATGAATTTTATTAGAAAATACCAAAAATTCAACAAAATTAAATCTTTATGCTCCACTTCCAAATAAGTTTATTTTTTCAAATATAATATATAAAATTTTTAAAAACTGAATTCAAAATTGGTGTTCCATCAAAAGGTGGAAAACTGCATTTTTAAAAAAATACTTCTTTTATCTGAAAAAATGAATTTATTCTTATATCATGTCTAGAAAATACATAATATGAATTTTAATGTTATATAAAATTTAAAATGTGTTAAATAATATTTATAATGTCTATTTTATATCTCATTAAGTAATAATATTTTAATAATATATCATTGTATAGTGAAACTCGGTATTGCGTACAACGTAAGCTATCGATGAAGGTCGCTCTTGCGTGTAACGCAAGCCAAGTATAATGTTTCTTATACTAAAAGTTAAAACGGTGTTATGTATAGTGAAAGATAATATTGGTGTATTGTACAACATAATACATCAAATAAATTGAAAATAATCTATCTAATAAAATCTCGGGGTGTCACATAAATCAAAATTGAAGTGCAGGACCAATGAGGCCCGGTTTGAGCGCTTGCTGAAAAATGTGACTATTTCACTAGGTGTCATGTTTGGATGAATGAATATTTAGTCCAGTGTGTTTTTCTACGAGTATCACAAGGGTTTTATCCATATTATATGTTTTTAGATTGAGTTGTGGGCCCCATGAATCATCGTTTGTGTGCATCGCTGCGAAATGCAGTTTATCCATCAGGAGTCCTTTTCCGGTGAATGAATAGTTGATCCTATGTGTTTTTTTGAAAGAATCATGACGATATGATCCATTTGATTTTATAGGGACATATGAAGATTCTTGTCAGTAAATTAATGTTTTCTTCCCTTTTGGACCAGCGACGAGAATCATGCACTCTTCAACCTTACAGTTAGAGGTGCCATGTACTCTAGGAGTACACTCACATGCCTAGGGGTACTTGATTGTAGTTTAGTACTTGATTATGGCTAGGTACATGTCCAGGTAATGAGGTGGGGTCACACGTCATGTGGTCCCCACATGTTTCTTGTACCACTTTATGAATCTTTTACCTCTCATATCTCTTTCTTTTGAACTCATATTTTGGCCACGAGTAGCCTATCCTTCATGTTTTTCTATGTAGAACGTGATGGTGCCCTCCATAGTGGCTCTCAAGTTACGATACGAGATGTTCTGGGTGTGATGCCTATCTAGAGAGATACCTAATGACTGTAGTGTTGTTCCTTGATAATTTTCTATAAGTACCATTTATCAAGGATAGCCAGAGCAGTACTGGGCTTACCCTCTAGTGGGGCTGGGCATTGGCATTCACTGATTACTCTTCCAGGCTTACCCTCCAACGAGGCTGGGTAGTGGTGTTCACTGATTATACTTTTGGTCTTACCCTCTAATGGGGTTGGGTAGTGGCATTTTTTTATTACTCTTCTAGGCTTACCCTCCATCATATCACCCTTTTGTGGGGATGGGCAGTGGTGTTCGCCAAAAAAAATAGTGACGGGACATACTTTGACGCTAATTTGGACTCACAAGTAAGAGGGGTGATATCCCTACTAATATGGCTCCTTGTGATGTGACCTAAAACAATGCAGGCGAGGTAGATTTACCCAAAGTTCATAGTATCGAGGTGTGGTGTTTGAGTCCTTTTGACTTTCACATTTAGATAAGACATTAGGATACTGGGTATTGTTGGTGGATACTTCTGGAACTATTGGTGACTCATTTCCTGGGTTGAGTTGTGAGATGGATATCCCTTTACTCTCTTGTTTGGGTTTCTTTGAATAAGCATATATATGTATCCTATTTCATTACCCACTCCTTGGGTTTTGTTTACTCTCCTTCTATGAGATACAAAGACGTGCGGGGTATGCCATGTGCTTTCTATGTCTAGCTTCTCAGGGTTGGATGGCTCTACTCTCATACTATAGGTCCTAAAGACCCAATTAGAAGTTCATATTCTCACCATTTCTAGCTATTTGTGTTTGGATGATCTCACTTCACTCTCCTGTTGGGTTGAGCTATACTCTATTCTATTATACCCTTATCTATCTAGTTCTCCCCCTTCACCTTTTTGGGGCATCCTACTGAATATTTTTATACTCACCCCCACATGGGATTTTCTTGCATGTATCGTGCCTTATGCAGACGACAAACAGGTTGATTGTGACTTCACAAGAGCTTAGGGATATGGGTTCTTGGACCACATATGATGGTAGTAGATTGGGATCTAGGAGTGGGGCTCTCTCATCTATTTTAATTTTCTTCGGTTACTTCCTGGTTGTTCAACCTTTCTAGTTGGATGTGTTTTTTCTGATTCCTTTCATTTTACTTTACAATACCTAAACTTATACTATTTAGAGGTTGATGCATGTTTTTGGTTTATATATATAGAAGTATTGTATCTTATTTTCCTTTCCCTCTGTACTTTTTCATTGAGTTGTATGTGTGTGTGTACAGGTACTTAGGAAAATGCATCCCTGTGTTTGTTGTGCCTTTGGCACTTGTCGCCACCCCATACCCTATAGATGCAAGCTTTGGGTAGTTTTGACTTGAGACCCAGCATGGGTCGGGTCATGAAAAATTTGTATCATAGGTGGTTTGACTCTTGGGAAATTGTTCAGACATTTTCCTAAAGAGTTCTTGGTTAGGGTTGGGGCAATAGGGTCAATGTATCTTGAGTGTGGCTCTCAGGCTAGTGATGGTGTGGCGGCCGACGTAGCCATTCACCAGGACCCTGATTACCCACTTGTTAACTCAATATGTTGAGACATTTTTTGGAGGTAACTTTAGTACATTCATCATATAGGATTGAGTCCTTGAATTTCCTTCTTTAGTCGGCTCCCCATTGTGGTTGATATATATATATATATATATATATATATATATATATATTCTCATTTAACCACGGTACACCTTGATAAGTTTCAAGATGCCTCCGCGACAACAGCCATCTAGGATACTAGCTTCAGTTCATGATGATGACCTTATCAGTGATGAGGCCTTAGTTTAGGATCCCATAAAATGATCCCCCTTCCTCCAGGTGGACAGGTAGTGATACTTTCACCTGTTGAGTAGTTTTTAGTCCCATTATAGCAGACTAAGGACGTGTACATACTGATCTCACTCTACGAGTTACAGCATCAAAGAACACTAAGGTTCTATAGTGATCCATATCCTCATGTAGTAGAGGATTGTATAGAGTTGGTGGTCCTCCTCTATAGGCTTTTTCAGACACTGAAAGATCATATAGTGACATTGGTAGCAAAAAAAATTCACGGAACGTTGGGATGTTAGTGGAACTTGGTTACTCAAATGTATGATGAGTTTCTAATCTCATGGGATGACTTTCAGTAGCTATTCCATGAGGATTAATACCCCTACTACTTAGGCTCAGTTCATATTCAAGAGACTCTATAGATTCATTAGAGAGGGATGGCAGTGGCTAAGTACATGACTAGGTTCTCAGACCTTACATGATACTCTATGGACATGATCTGCAACGGCTACTTCTGAGTATGTAAGTTTGAGAAGGGACTCCACATAGAGATCTATGATGATGTATTTTCCTTTTTCATCCTCACCTATGTTGGGGTGCTATAGCGGGAACTTATGACAGATAGTTTTATGTCAGTAGACCGCTAGTTAGCTTTTGGTAGTGGACATGTTAGAGCTGAAACATCTGTTGTAGCTACCAGACGTCAGTTAGCAGGGCCTCGATGTAGGAGGACTTCCCATAATCATACTCAGTCACTTGGTTTGGGACAATGTAAATAACTAAGGTATCCCAGGTAGGGCGGGTTTTATGCTTGTGACAAGTGAGATCACATGGCACAAGACTACCTCCCCAGATGTGTTGAGCTTCCTTGAAAAATAATAAACAAACTGCCACGGTAGAGACAATGTCATGATAAAGGATCTCCCAGGAGAGGATATTTTATTCCCCAGGGAGGCAGTTTTTTCGTAGAAGAAGGAAGAACTGTGGTTTGTGGACAATGCTATGAAGTCCTTACACCACCACTGGGAATCCCACATCTAGCTCATGGAGCTTGCGGTCGGGGCAACAGGCAGTTGCTTTCTATGGATGTCTATGATCCTCCAACGAATGTTATGATGAGAGGTATGCCTTAATTATTTTCTACATCTTTGTATTATAACTTGTTAGACACTATGTGAGGTACTCTTTTATCCCTACTTCTTCCTTGAGGTTTTACCGGGGTGAAGTGGGGTGTCGTTGTAACCCTGTGTCAGTGTTGTTCAACATAGCATTGAATTTAGGAGGGAGGGGTTTACTTCCCCCACCAAGATATGTTTTTGTGACATGAGAAAAACCTTGAGGGAGATTCAGTACCATCCAAAGAGAATAGTATCGAGGTGTGGTGGATGATTTCCTCTAACTTGTGTGTTTATGGTAGGGTTCTATAGTGGAGTGCCAAAGCAGGTCCAGGAATTTCCAATGGAGTTTTTCTAATTAACCTCATTTCACTTGGGATGCCACTAGTGGGTGTGAAGAAGGGCCTGGTTTGGGGACTAATCTCCTTCAAATAGAAGCAAAGACGTATGGGGTATTCCATGTTCTTTTCATGTATAGCTTCTTGAGGTTGGATGATTTTACCCGCCTACCCTTTTCATTGGTACCTTTATGTACTCAATGTCAACCTTGATATAGTAGTTCTCAAGTATAGGTCAAGGTTATGGAGACCCCATGAAAATGAATAAATGACTCACTACTTGGTGTTGGCAGTAGTAGTCTTTTCCCTAATGATGTGGTGACACTGCCTTCTAGGAGAGCACTTTGTGATTTGCATAGAACACCAGAGTTTGAGGTATGTCTTCACTCAGAGAGACCTGAACATGAGATGGTGATTCTGGTTGAAATTTTTGTAGGACTATGACTTCGAGATAGACTATACTCCAGGGAAAGGTAACATCATAACATATGACTTAGCAAAAAGTTATAGACTCACCTAGTGCGGGTAGTTCTAGAGCAGTTAGCTTCCATGTAGCTGACCCTGATGGAGTAGAAGGGTATATTTTTTCTTCAGTCATTGGTGTTGACTTTTTCACTTCTCAAGAATGTGAGAGAGTCCAAGTTTTGAGGCACCAATTGTGAGATATTACATGACTATATATCCTTGGTAGTTTCCCCCGAATGGTATTTTGAAGGAGAGAATTGTGATACCTTGTTCCAAGGACAAAAAGTGGTTCTAGTTGTAATGTGGGAGGAGGTGATGTGAAAGTTACTCACTTATCCCTTAGTTGTCCATCCCGGTGTGGAAAAGTTGTATAGGGATATTCATTGGGTGTTTTGGTGGTCCAACATGAGACAAAGAGTAGTTGAGTTCATCTCATGATGTATTACCTATTAGTAGGTGAAGATAGAGAACCAAATTCTGATGAGTTTTGCAGCCTCTTGAAATACCATAGTAGACAACGGACAGCATATCCATGCACTTAGTTATAGGTCTTCCATGCACATCAAATATCCTTTATGCCATATGGTTAATAGTAGACCGAGTCATGAAGTCAGTGCCCTTCCTTATAATAACGGAGTAGAGTTCGAGGAGAGTTTAGGGCAGTTGTATGTATGGGAGATCGAATCCCTTTATGAGGTTCCTTCAATGTTTTTATCTGATAATGACATGTGGTTTATTTCATGATTATAGAGAGTCATAAAAAAGTCATTTGGGACCCAGTTGTGGATGAGTACAGTCTTTCACCCCCAAATCGATGGAATCACCAAGAGCTATCCAAGTGTTGGAGGATATGTTGAGGGCTTGCGTGTTGGTTTTAAGTAGGGGAATAAAGCTATCCTCAAGGTTTGTCGAGCCATTCAATATCAAGCATAGGTTTGGTGAGGTTTCCAACTACCTTTCCCTATGACTAGATCTAAAGCGTGTGCATGACATTTTCTATGTATTGAAACTGAGGATATGTGTGCATGATCCAACACATGTCATCAATAGGATTGGACCTTATGAGGATGGATCATCCCTTTGGTTCACGTGTTGTGACATCACAAAAACATGGATGAGAGTTCCTAGAAGCGGGAGATCCAGGTGTGAGCTCAGTATCCCGAGTTTCTTACCTAGTTTTCTTTTCGGGGATGAAAATATTAAGGATGGAATGATGTAGAGACCTGGTTTCTCCCTTGTAAGACTTTGTAATATTTTTAAATATATTTCTAGAGCCAGGTGCTGATACATCATGCGATTCAGAGGACCTAAGTTCTTGGAATAAATTATACAAAAATATTAAGTATTTTTATACTATGAACATGATCGAAATAGGATATCTATCAAATGGTAGCTCAGATTAGAAATCTAATGGAATGGTTGAGTTCAAAGCATAACGTTTACCCGAGGAAGCACATAACTTTTATCAGCACAGGTCTTCTGTAAAAAAATTCATGGATGGTGTTTTTGTAAATAAAATAATTAGATTTAATTATTTTATCTCGAATGGAAAATCAAATAACTTTTAATTTGGGAATTGGATTGGAAATATGAGACAGTCATTGAGTTTGGAATATAGTGTTTTACTTAAGCACGACCTAAAGTGAGAGGGCACGGGAGGTTCGGATTTCGCGATCGCTGGCGGTTTCCTATAAATACATGTTAAGGGAAATGAGAAAAACTTATCTCATTTCTCCCATAGACTCCAGTAGAGATCCATCCTATCATTCTAATGGATATTTGACACCAAATTCTTGGAAGATCGTGATGAAATTGAATATCCAAGTATATTAGAGCATGGTGAATGAATCGGCGGATCAAGAATCTAGGTAAAATTATTCATTCAGATTATGCTTTCCCCGATTGAAGTTTTAGTTGTAAAATTTTATTCTTGGTCAATCTTGCTACCTTGAAATCATTTACTGATGGACAAACTAAAAATTACCATCAACTATTTAAATTTATGGATTGCACTTTATTCGTGTTCTTTGATCATTCTTCGTGTTCTTCGTCGAATAAGTTTTCAACACGGTGAAATGAAATTTGATCATCAAGAGAATCCAAGATCTAGGAAGGTCATGATCCAAGGATTCTAAATATATGAAAAATTCAAGTTTTGAGCATTGGGGGAGGCACGAAAGTGAGCAGAAGAGGCACCTGCTTTTGGGTGCAACACACCACCAACGGATCGTTGTTTTGAGGTCGGCACTGTGAAACCATCATCGCAAGGGTCCCCGATCGGCTAACGGATTCAAGATCGGGGCAAAATGATTGAGTTCGGTAGTCCACATAATGGACCATCAGGGTGCCGCTAATGCGGTGGCTAGAGGAGTGGCCCGGCGGTGCCACAACGTGGCAGGCCACGTGGCCCGGCCAGTCCGGCAGGCGGGGTCGCGCGGTGCGACCCACGCTGTGACCAGTGTCGACAGCGGGTCAGGCCACATGGTTAGGTTGTGCAGCTGATTCGTGGCCCAAAAATCAGATCAAGACAGCTGGAGTGGACCAGACCATGTAGATTAGTTTGGCCAGTCCAATTCATCCAGTCTGTGTCAAACTAGTTTGGATCGGGACAGAACAGTTTTAAAAGCCCGTAACTTGCAAAATGGACGTCCGATTGGCATGCCATCTATGACCACATAACCCTCTAATCAAGATTGACCTTTTGAGGCTAGTTTTAAATCTTTATGTCTTATATTTGAGGCTTGGTTTCACTAAAAATTCAATTATAATAATAATAATAATAATAATATATTTATTATTATTCTTGGAGATTGTTCTATCGGACGAATCTTCAGCATCTGATGCCTGATCGACACACCGTTAGCATTGTCATGATTCTGAAATTGAGGTATACTTTTCAATAATCATTTTAGGAGCTTAAACCGAAATGGAGGTGTGGGTCTCATGAGGTCTGGTTTGGGCGTTTGCGCCGAAATGTGACTTTTTCACCGGGTGTCCATTTTGGACGAATGAATAGTAAATCCTATGTGATTTTCCATGAGGATCACAATGGTGTGATCTATATGATATGTTTCGAGATCGATTCATCTGCCCCACAAAGAACTCTTTGTGATCAAGGTTGTGAAATTCAGTTTCTCCATCAGGATTCCGATTTGGGTGAATGAATAATAGTTGTTTTGTGTTTTTTCACAAGGATCGTGATGGTGTGATTTGTTTGGTTATCTGGGGACATCTGAGGAGGCCAGTTAGTATAGTTACTTTTTCTCCCCTTTTGGACCAGTGATGAGCATCATGCACTCATCATCCTTATGGTTAGAGGTTCCATGTACTCTGGGAGTACAATTGAACTCCTAGGGGTACTTGATCGAAGTTTAGTACCAGAGTATGGCTATGAAAATGTCTAGGGGATGAGGTGGGGTCACAAATCGTGTAGGCCTCACACGTACCTTACACCACTTTAGAAATCTTATACCTCCCCCGTATCCTTCTTATGACCTCACATTTTGTCCGCAAGTAGCTTATCTTGGGTGTTTTTTCGGCAAAGAATGTGATGGTGCCCTTCATAGTGACTTTCGAGATATGATGCAAGATGTTCCAGGTGTGACGCCTATCGGGGGTGATACCTGATGACTACGGTGTAGTTCATAGATTCTTTCTAAGAGGTACCATCTAGCATGGTTATCCAAATCAGTACCCACTCCTTGGGTCTTGATTACTCTCCTTCTATGAGAGGTGAAGACGCACGAGGTATGCCATGTGCTTTCCATGTATATCTTATTGTGGTTGGAAGAGTCTACTATTCAACTATAGTTCACGAAGACTCAACAAGAAGTTCATCTTCTCAGCATTTCTATATCCTTGTGTTTGTATAACCTTACTTCACTCTCTTGTTGGGTTGATCTATACTCTCTTTTATTATACCTTGTTCTATCTACTGCTCCCCCTTCTCCTTTTGGGGAATCCTAATGAGTATTTTTATACTCACCCTTGCATGGGATTTTATAGCACATATCATGCCTTATGAAGACGACGGACAAGTTGATCAGGTCTTCAGAAGAGATTAGGGATACGGTTGCTAGGACCGCATAAGGTGGTCGTATCTTGGGATCCAGAAGCAGGGCTCTCTCATCTGTTTTACATTATTTTAGTTACTGCCAGGTTTTGGAACTTTTTTGGTTGGGGGTGTATTTTTTTCCCTTTTTCCCTTTCAGTTTACTTTAAAGCACCAGTACGTGTACTGTTTATAGGTAGATGCATATTTTTGTTTTATATATATAGCAGTGTTGTATGTTATTTTCCTTTCCTTCCACACTTTTTTATTGAGTTGGTTGCGTGTGTGTGTAGGTAATTAGGAAAATGCCCCCCTATGTTTTTTGTGCCTTTAGTGCTTTTCATCACCCCCAGGCCTATGGAGGCGGGCTTGGGGTATTTGAGGCTCGATCCCTAGAATGGGGCAGGTCATGACATAATATAACTTTATTCTATTGGAAATTAATGAATGTATATAGAAATTATAAACTCAAGGTAACGGGTTTCTTAACATAATTTCTATTAATTGGGTTATACTTATAATTCATTTAAAATATATTTTTTCATGATTATATTTGAAATTATATCTAATTATATTATGTTTTATTCTCAATTTTTTATGTAGTTTTAATTTTTTTTACAGATAATCACCTCATTGATTAATTATCAATTAAGTGATATGGTATTTTTATTTTTTATTCATCTCTAAATTATTTCTTTGATACATGTTTCATATTATGCACCTACTTCCTTTTATAAGGTCAATATACTTAAAATTTGGATATTATATCATGAATGACTCTTTTACTTTGATATTTAATTTTCCTTTCAAGTTTTCTTTTTCATGAGATATTGATTCAAAAGTTGTAAAATTTTTAAGGGTTTTCATGGTATCAATTTCAATTCTTTGAGATATAATTCATGTTGTCAACCATGTTTTATTTTATATATTGTCCTTACATACCCATTAATTAGTTTTAAAATATTATTCCATAGAAATTATGGGATTTAAAAAATCATGTAAAGTTCCTTCATTCAATGTATTTTTTATTCAAGCATTACCTTAGTTACAAGAGTTTCTCATCTCAAAATTCCTTCTTTGAGACAGGTTTCATATTATGCACCCACTTCCTTTTTATAATGTGTATATACTTAAAATTGAGATATTATATTATGATTGAATCTTTTACTATGACATTTAATTTTACTTTCATATTCTCTTTTTCATAAGATGATTATTCAAAATTTGTAAAAATTTTAATTTTTTTCATGGTATCAATTTCAATTCATTGAGATATATTTCATTTTATCAACCATGTTTTATTTTATATAGTTTCCTTAAATAACGATGAATTAGTTTTCACATATTATGTTATAAAATTATGGGATTTAAAAAATCATGTTAAGTTCCTGTTGAGTCAACAAGTTTTTACTTATGACTTTTCCAATTCTTCATTCTTAGGGGAGATTATTGAGTCAATAAGGTTTCCTTATCACTTTTCCATTCCTTCTTCTTTTAAAAAACACAAACACCTTATCTTAAGGAAAATTTTATTTTACCCTATTTTTTACTTTCATAAGGAAACTTTTTCTTCCTCAAGGAAATTTATCCTTACCATATTATTCAATGTTCATTCTTTCTAAGTGTAAAATTTGGTTTCATATCCAAAACCTCGTAATAATATAATACTTAGATATAGAGCATTCTATTTTCAGGATCCGAATTCAGGTTCCGAGTTATTTGAATTCAGACTCCAAACTCTTAGGAGTTATGAATCTGAAATCTCTGAATTTTGACTCCGAACTCTTATGAGTTTTGACTACGAGTTCTTTGAATTCAGACTCCAAAATCTTATGAGTTCTGACTCTGAGTTCTATGAATTAAGACTCCAAACTCTTCTGAGTTCTTACTCCAAATTCTCTGAATTTAGACTCCAAAAGTTCTAAGTTTAGACTCTAAATTATTATGAATTCAGACTCCAAATTATAATAAATTCAAGACTCCGAACTTCCTTAAAATTCAGACTCCAGAATTCTATAGAATTCTAACTCTGAATTCTTCTGATAAATAGACTCTGAATATACATGTATTATAGACTCTGAATAGTTTTTGAGAAGACTCTGAACATTCATTTTTTTCTTACACTCCAGAAAATTAATTTGATTAAGAAACCATATTTCTGCGTACATATGTTTTGGTGATAAAATGATGTCGTGCTTTCAGTTACTAACTAACCATTGTTTGAGTGACACCTGTATAGGTCCCTCTGAAATTCAAGGAAAAATATAACCGTTGGAGGAGGGAGCTGACCGTTAGAGTTGTGCCTATAAATAGGAGATCATTTAAATGAGCTCACAACTTTGGAAGACCAAATTTTGGAAGAACATACCTATATGTTGTTGAAGTGATTTCTAGAGAGAGAGGCTATTATAAACTCTCAGGATTCATGCAGAAACTTTTAACGACTTGTTAAAAATTTTCATCATGCAGAATTGCTTTGTGAAGAGGTGTGATTTTCTTAAAATCAGAGACTTCAGTTTGTGAAGTCAGAGGTGTTAATTTCCTTACAAATCGAGGGCTTGCAGGGATAGAAAGACAGATACTGATCTTCGGATTGAGGGCTTACCTGGTTTTGGGTAAGACATATTTTCTTGAAAGTATAAATCAAGAGACCTTTATCCAAGGTTTTTGGATACCCTTATCTTTGGGTTAAAAGATTTATTACTTGTTACTTTTTTGTTTCAAGTTTTCCACTGCATTTTGTATGTTAAGAAAATTATAACTATCTTATACTTCCTTAAATTTTTATACTCTGATTTAGTAAGATTCTATATGCTTTAAGGTAGAATCTTTATCTTTGTAAACTTTTGTATAGTTTCATTTTCTGAACTACTTTTCTGGAATTGTATTCTCGAAATCATATTTCCGAAATCAAGAAAGTGTGTAGAACCAAAGGTTTTGTGAATTACCTTGTTTAACCTTGTTAAACATCTTCATCTTTAAAAGTTCCAAAGAATTTTTAAAGTATACAATTCACCCCTCCCCCCCTCTTGTATTCTGAGCATCATTAGATACTACATACAGTATATACATTCTTATTCGATCCTAAATATCGTATTATAGAGTATATAATACTCCATACCATCTCAAAAATTGGTATCAGAGGATTAGTTAAATCTGAATTATTCCCATCAATAGATTCAGAAGAGAAATCTTCTACTTCAGTTTTTCGGAATCAGATTTTTAGACTCATAAAGTTCAGATTAATATTTTTCTTAGAGATACTCTAGTTCTATTTTTCTTTCTTAGGATATTCTTTTCTTGTTTAAAAAAATTTATTACTAACAAGTTTGTGTGGAAAGATTTTCCTTAAGATAGAAGGTTTAAATATTGGTTCTCTCGACAATCTAAATCCTACCAGACCTCTTATTTTTGATGGAAATGATTATGAGTACTGGAGAGATAGGATGAATGATTTCATTATTAACACAAGAGTTGATAACTACCTGATACTGACAGAAGACTATAAAATTTCTGATAAGGAATTGAGAACTTTTACTAATGAGGAGAAATTAGAATATCAAGAAAATTTCAGAGTTAGAAATACATTGTTGTGTTATATGACTAGGAAAATCTATAGTCAAATATCTTCATGTGAAGTTGCAAACAATATCTGAAAGAAACTTGAAGTTACACATTTCGGTACATCTAAAGTTATAGAGACAAGAAGATCTATGTTGAGAGATGAATACCCTGGCTTTAACTTTTCTTATGGAGAACCTATAAACAAATTTCAGCAAAGGTTTATGACTATTTTGAATAGCTTACATTCTATGGGAGAAAAAGGCTCGGATGATGAGGTCCTTGTAGATAATATCATAGACATCATTCCAAATGAGTGGGAGTCTAAGAGGACAATAATTGATGAGAATAGGAAAGTCACATATATTTCCTTAGATGAGCTGTTTGGAACTCTTCTTCAACATGAGATGAGGATGAAGAGAGATGATGATAATGTTAAAAAGAATAATGGGAATAAATTCTCAAATCAAACCTCAAGGAAATACTACTGGAGTAGGTTATACTCACAGAAAACATGTTTTCAAAAACAACTATTTTATTCCATCTAGAGCCCCTTTTTGTACTAAATTTAAAAGTTGTGGGAATTGGAATAAAAATTGTTCTTTGAATAATGTTCAATATCTTGGGTTTTATAAAGCTTATTTTTCTAAAAAAATATGGATACACAAAATATTATTTTCTAAAAATTCTGGATCCAAGAAAGTTTGGATTCTGAAAGCCTAACTCCTTTATTTTCATGAAAATAAGGGAAGTACCAACAACAATACTTAGTACATGGATAGTGGGTGTTCCTGTTATATGACTGGTAACAAAAACTACTTTGAAAAGAATATCAATACGAAAAGAGGAAAAGTAACTTTTGGAGATAATTCTCCGAGAGAAATTATTGGTACAGGGAACATCATTATTCTTGGAAAAACTTTGATTTCAAATGTTTTATTTGTTAAGGGTCTTAAGAACAAGCTCATTAGCATAAGTCAATTATGTGGTAAAGGTTACCTTGTGAATTTTAGGAATGAAAACTGCTTAGTACACAATTCCAAGTAAGAGTTCATTCTTTCGACCCATAGGCAAGAGAGTGTTTACACACTAAACTTAGAAGAGCTTAGGAACCAAGACTTACCTTGCCTTAGTGCAATGGAAGATCATTCTTGGTCATGGCATAGAAGGTTAGGACATTGTAACCTTAGGAAGCCTACTTTACTTAATAGCTGGTCATCTAGACTTAATGTTTTCGGTATGCTTATGTGCAAGATATCAATCCAATCCTAAGGAATCTCATTTAAAGGTGGTGAAAATAAATTTTTTCTTCTTAAATAGAACCATGGATCTTGGACTCTTTTATACTTCTAGAAATTATTTTTTATTAAAGAGCTTTTCGGATGCGGACTTTGGTGGGTTTAGAATGGATAGGAAAAGTACATCCCGAACATGTTAATTCTTAGGAGATTCATTAGTTTCTTGGTCATGCAAAAAGAAACACTCAGTAGCACTTTTCACTGCTGAAGCTAAATATGTAGCAGTTGGAAGTTCTTGTGCTCAAGTGTTGTGCATTCAACACACACTCACAGACTATGGTATGAGTTTTACCAAAACAAAAATTTTGTGTGATAATACTAGTGACATTTCCCTAAGTAAAAACCCTGAACATCACTCTCGTGCAAAACACATAGATATTAGGCATCACTTTCTTACGGATCACACACAAAAAGGGGATGTCATTCTTCAATTTATCATAACACAAGACCAAATTGCTGATATTTTTACAAAATATTTACCCTCTAATATATTTAAATATATTAAATAGAAGTTAGGAATGACAACCATAAGGTAATCTTCATTGATAACTTTCTGTTGAAACAAATATCCTTACAGCAATAAACTCTTTTTCATAGGGGGAGTACATTTGTTTTCTATATTTCAAAAATTTATATTTCACAAAGTTTTTCTCATAATGAAAATTTTTGTAGTCATTTTTTTTCAAATATTTCATAATGTGAATTTTTCATAGTAATATTTTCTAAATTTTTCATAATGAAGTTTTTTTTTGTTCAAAACTTTTCGTAATGAATTTTTTTTTGGTTCAAAATTTTTCGTAATGAAGTTTTTTTTTTCAAAATTTTTCATAATGAAGTTTTTTTGTCGTTCAAAATTTTTCATAGTTACAGTTTTCACAATAATATTTTTTGGAATATAAAGTTCTTTAAGAATAATTTTCCTCAATATGAATAATATTCCTAGCAATCGGAAAGGTATGTTTCTTTTCTTGAGTTTTTGTTATCACCTTTTATTTACTGGTATTTTCTTTCAGTTTTTATTTTGAAATCTTCGTATTCTCTACTCCTTAAATCCGAATGATTTTCTTAAAAACCTAAAAATATAGGATCTTACCAAAATTTCCTTGAGGATATCATATCAAAAATCAGATCTGGTTAGAAGATTTTTCAGCCATTGGATTGGGTTTTGAAGATGAACCGTCGCATCAAATGCCTATTTAAAGGACCACTCGATGGTTGTCCCACATCGAATCTCAAGCTCTCACGTGATGAAATTCTACCCTTCTACATGAGCTCATTCCGAATTTTTAAGGGTTTCTCAATTCCAAATGTCTGTAGAATAATCCTCTCAGAAAGATATGTCTACTATCGAGTCAATCTCAGAGTGGCAGGTCTATAGAGAAAGGTTGGTGCATCTGAACTTCTTCACTAAGTATGATTCGATCATCTCAAAGAAGATTAAGCTGAATGTATGGGAGGATGTTTTCATATCGAATCCAGGGGATCATGATTTAGTATATCTGGACTTTCTAATTAAATTTTATGAATCAATTAGTTTTTTCAAGGAAGAATGTAGATAAAAGTTTTCGTTCAAAAGCTATGGAAAGACTTATGCTCTTTCATATACTAAGGAATCTAATTTGGTTGGTATTCCATATAAAGGGGAAGCTGAGTTCTGTTCTCATAAGTTTCCAGATGTTAAATGATGTTTTATTAAGGAGAAGGCTATGTCTTGTCTTGGACTCTCTAATGTAAAGACTCTGAAGATTTCCCATCTGTCTACAAATTATCAGATTCTTGAATTATGGGTTCAAGGATTCATCATTATGAGAAAAGGTGACAAGGATACATTGAAGAAGAGTGACATGTATATTTTAGATTTTTTGGTGAACCTGAGGAAGGTTAATTTGGTTAAGAATATTCTCGTTACGATCGAGAATATTAAGAATGGAAACTTGAAGGCTCAGATAATCATGTATCTGTCCATTCTTTCCAAGTTAATTGTTCGGTGCTTAGAATATTTTAAAATTACTTGAAGCTCGAATCCTAGGAATTACAAAGTCATGTTAGTCAGTGATGATACCCTGAAGAGGATGAACACTGGTTTTTCTAAAGACTCTGAATAATTTTATGACTTACTAGAGGAAGAAGCTAAAGTTGTTCTGAAAAAACAAGAAGTGGTTGAACCATCCAAAAATGGAGGAAGGAAGAGGAAGTTTAAGGAAGTAGAAGAGGAAGGAAAAACTCCATTGGCCAAAGAAGTACATTCATTACCTCCATAGCTGAAAAAGCAAAAAGCTTATCTGGATGAGGTAGTTTCTAAATGGAGGGAAGAAAAAAGGAACAGGAAATCTGGGGATCCAAGTTTCGGTTTGGATTCTACTTAAGAAAAATCCTTAAAAGAGAATACAGCTGATGAGAATGAAAAGAAACCTAAAGAAAAGAAGCTAAATAAGAAGATGAATGAAGCCAAGATAGTGCAATCACTCCTAAATGCTGCTGAGAAAGCATCCGAGAGTATCCGGGTACCAAAATCTTTCTTGGTAGAAGCTTTACCTGAGACTCTGAGTAATAAATTCATCACTCCAGAAAAATTCCAAGAAAATATTGTTGATGAAATAAAATAATTAGAAGGAGTTGAAGAAGAAATAGAAAGCAGTGGTGACACCACAAATTTGATTAAGCAAGGTGAAGATTTCCATGAGAAGGAAAGTCCATCCGATAAATTGTCAATCCGAACATCTATAGAAGAATATTCAAATCTTGGTACTCCTATGAAGGATGAAGGAAATGATGATGATGAAGCAAATAATCCATCTGAAGAAGAAAGTATTAATAGAGATTTCATTCATCCTGAGGATGCTGAGGCAAGAGATCCAAAAGAATATATAGTTGAAGTTAAAATTGTTCAGTTGTCTAACAGTGAACATGAATCTCCGGATAAGGAATCCATTCCAAAAACCGATAAGGGAAAACAGGTTATTGTTGATGCACCTACTAAAGTTGTTGTGAAGAATAATGAAGTTGATGGATCTTCAAAGAGGAAACTTGCTGAGCTAGAAAAAGAGCCCTCACCAAGAAAAGTCTCAAATTATGAATCATCATCCCTTAAACATGATTTTTTTGTCCATTATCTGAAGAATCTTGTAGGGACCATTCCAATTTTTCCTAGTATTGATTCGAGATTCCAAATTCTTCAACATTCCTTTAATCAAAAATCGGATTCAGTGACCATGGTGATGGACAAGTGTGTAAATCTTGAGGCTGATTTCAAGAATTTATTCATTAACTACGAATCCCACAAAAGATCATGTAAGAAGATGGTTAGCTGGTAAAAGAAGACAGTTGAAGACATGAGAAGTCTTGATGAGTTCCAACAAAGTGTCAAGGAGGAATTTAACATTGAAGATAGTAATATCAAGGATCTCACAAGCAGTTTTGAAGAAAAGTTGACTCTGGAACAGAATTCTCAGACTCAAAAAGTGAAGGATCTGAATGGGAAACTATATTCAGTTGCTCAAAACTGGAAGAGAGAAAGAGATATTCGGATTGAGATAGAATAGAAGCTAGTGAATTAGGAAGAATCTTTGAAGGCTCAGGCTGAAATTCTTAAGGCTCAGGAAGAAAAGATAAAATCCATAGAAAAGAAAGCAGAGGATTAGGATCAGATTCTCAAACGAGAATAGGAAGACCACAAGGAGCTTAAGAAGCTCAAAACAATAGTGAAGAAGATTATGCCCAAGAAAAAGGAAGCATGATCTTTTTTAAATCCGATCTTTTGTTGAATTTGCCTTGTTGTAATTTTTTTTCCAATCTTAATGAAATTTTTGGTTGCTTGTTTTTTGTTTGGATTTTTTGTACTAATATTTCAAGTACTATATTTACTTTTCCATTCCCTATATTTCTTTTCAAAAATAAAAAAGGGGAGAAAGGAAAAATAATACTGAGTAAATAAGAAATTTCCCTAATTAAGGGGGTGTTCATCCAAGGGGGAGTTTTCATTAAAAATATTTCCGTATTCGAGATAATGCCAAATCAAAATCCAGAAATCTAGAATATGATCCTTAGTGTTTCAAAGCATAAGGGGGAGTTATTTTTATTCATATTTTCCCATGTGTCAAGGGAGATAAGTTTAAATTTCTAAGTCCTTATGTTCTTTTTCATAACGATGTTTGTGCTTTCCAAAAAGGAGGAGATTGTTGATTCAATAAGTTTTTTCTTATGACTTTTCCAATTCTTCATACTTAGGGAGCTTATTGAGACAATAAGGTTTCCTTATGACTTTTCCATTCCTTATTGTTTTGAAAAACACAAACACCTTATATTAAGGAAAATTTCATTTTACCCTATTTTTTACTTTCATAAGGAAAATTTTTCTTCTCAAAGTAAATTTATCCTTACCATATTTTTCATTGTTCATTTTTTCTATTTGTAAAATTTGGTTTCGTATCTAAAACCTTGGAATAATATAATACATAGATATAGAGAAATCTGTTTTCAGGATCCAAATTCAGGTTCCGAATTCTCTGAATTCAGACTCTGAACTCTTATAAGTTCTGACTCTGAAGTATCTGAATTCAGACTCCAAACTCATATGAGTTCTGACTCCGAGTTCTCTAAATTTAGACTCCGAACTCTTATGAGTTCTGACTCCGAGTTCTATGAATTCAGACTTCAAAATCTTCTGATTTCCGACTCTAAATTCTTTGAATTCGGACTATGAACTTTCTAAGTTTAGAATCCGAATTCTTATGAATTCAGACTCTGAATTCTACTGAATTCAAGACTCCGAATTTCCTTGAAATTTAGACTTCGTAATTCTATATAATTCTAACTCCAAATTATTCAGATAAACAGAATCCAAATATAAATATATTATAGACTCTGAATAGTTTTTTAGTAAACTCTAAACTTTCATTTTTTCTTATACTCCAAAAAATGAATTTGGTTAAGAAACTACATTTCTGCTTACAGATGTTTTGGTTATAAAATGATGTCGTGATTTTAGTTACTAACTAATTGTTGTTTGAGTGACACATGTACAGGTCCCTCCTAAATTCAAGGAAAAATATGAAAGTTGGAAGAGGGATCCAACCATTAGAGTTGTGTCTATAAATAGGATCCCATTTAAAAGATCTCATAACTTTGACAGAACAAATTCTGGCAGAACTTACCTACATGTTGTTAAAGTGATTTCTAGAGAGAGAGGCTGTTATAAACTCTTAAGATTCATGCCAAAAGTTTTAATGACTTGTTCAAATTTTGCTTCATGCAGAATTGTATTGTGCAGAGGCGTGATTTCCTTAAAATCATAGATTTCGGGTTGTGAAGTCAGAGGTTCCATTTTCTTTACAAATCAAGGGCTTGCTGGGATATCAAGACAGATACCGATCTTAGGATTGAGAGCTTACCTGGGTTTGGTTAAGACATACTTTCTTGAAAGTATAAATCAAGATACCTTTATCCAAGGTTGTTGGATACCCTTCTCTTTGGGTTAAAAGATTTATTACTTGTTACTTGTTTGTTTCAAGTTTTCCACTCCATTTTGTATGTTAAGGAAAGTATAACTATCTTATACTTCCTTAAATCTGTATACTCTGATTGAGTAAGATTATATATGCTTTAAGGTAGAATCTTTATCTTTGTAAACTTTTGTATAGTTTCATTTCTGGAACAAATTTTCCAGAATTGTATTCTCAGAATCATATTTCCAGAATCAAGCAAGTCTGTAGAACCAGAGGTTTTCTGAATTACCTTCTTTGACCTTATTAAACATCTTCATCTTTAAAAGTTGCAAAGAATTTTTAAAGTATACAATTCACCACCCCCCCCCCCTCTTGTATTCTGATCATCATTAGATACTACATACAGTATCTAAATTCTTATTTGATCCTATATATGGTATTATAGAGTATATCATACTCCATAACATCTCAACAGTTCCTTCATTCAATGTCTTTTTTATTCAATCATTACACGAGTTTCAAGAGTTTCCCTTCTCAAACTTCCATATTTGATATATGTTTTAATTGATGAAGCAAAATTCATGTATATAGTGTTTATAATAACTCTTGAAATATAGTATCGTGACCCAGTTTATACTCATGTTATTTTATATTCCTTATTATGTTCTTTTTTTCAAAAGTTTTGTGGTTTTAAAAGGTCGTAAATGGTTTTTTTTGAAAAAAAAATTACTTTAAAGGTTTTAAAGACTTCTAACCAAACTCATCCTTCGTGTTCCTTATCTTATTTCAAGAATTTTATTTTAAGAGCATAAATTTTTTCCTAATTTTTTTTTCAAGATCCCTCAACTTATTTTAAAATTTTTTAAAAAGGAAGTTTCTTAATTTTTTTTACACAAGTAACTTTTGACTCTCTTTATAAAATTTTGAAAATAAAGTTTATTTATAACATTTACAACATGAACATATTTTCTCAAAATCATTACTATTAATTATTTTGAATATTTATTTATAATTATCAAATATTATTTTCAAATAAAATCATTTTCTCAATATTTTGGGAATTTTCATTTTTTAAAGGAATTAAAAGAAAAGTTAATTTTTCCTTATTTAATTTGAAATGTTTTAACTGTTATTTATAAGGTATTTACATCTATGTAAACATCCTATAATGATTCATCTGCTTAACTGGGGATATAATATTTTGATGCCATTAATTGTTTTTCTATTAATGGTATATGATTATGTTTTAAAGATATTTTTACAAACCCATTTGTTTTTCTTTTGAAAATAAAGCTATGAAAGTTTTGATGAAATGTAAGCATCCTTGTGTTTTGTTTAATGATACGGTACTTGGAAATTATTAATGAATGTGGGATTGGAGAGTTGACCCAAATCAATAATGTACTTAGTATAATATGTGTTGGTTGGGTATGTTTTATCCCTCCAATTCATTGGGTAATGACACAAAGTTAATTAGATGTAAGTTACTCCTAAGAGATGATATAATTATGTTAATTCTAAAAGACAATGAAGTTTACCATTTATAGGTTACTCCTAAGAGATAAGGTAATTATCTAATTAGGTGATTCCATGATGAATGTTCAATGTTTCAAGATACTACATGGTTTTTCAATGATTATTTTGAGTTCTAATGGATCATTTTCCTAGGTATTATTTTCACATGTCTCATTATTATTGACTTATATGAATCTTATCTTATATTAACAATTTATGCCATGTCTTGTGATTTATGATCTATGTTTTCATGGGTATGAATTCTCTTATGTTATGTTGATGCAAATGAATATTTCATCATACATTTATGCTAATATTTTGATAACTTATAACATTTAATTGTTAATTATTATTTATTCCCTTAAAAATATTTTGAGATCGCCCTTATTTTTTTCTATTTATTTGAGTTATAAATAATGATTTTAAATGAATTATTTCTCGAATGGTTTCATGTGTGAATAATTTTATGGGATATGTTAAAGACTTATTTTAAAATAAAAAATTCTAGGTATAACAGGAAAAGTGATCACTTAAAAATATTGGTATTGTTATATCAGATTTTTTCCTAATTCTCTAAAACTCTAAACCTAAAAGGTCCTTGGGTATGTAAGAGATACAATATTTTAGTTTGATATTGTATGTTTTTATAGATAAAAATAGGTCATGTTTATTGATATCAAATACCAAAATATAAAGACTATGCTTATTGCACCGAATATGGGTGAGCGGGTTTTGGGCTATTATAGTTGGCATTAGAGCATAGTTTATATAACTTTTTAGATTAAGATATTTTTATGAGAAGATAACTTAAGATTTATGGATACCATCATGAGTTTAAAATTTTAAATTTAATCATAAGTTCAAAGGACTATATACTCCTTTTTAAGGTTTTAATTTATATTATTTTAAAGTGATTAATGATATATTGGGAGACGTTTTATTGGGTTAAATTGCAAGTAACCCTTAGGTGAATCATGTAATTTAACAAGAAGGATTGTTTGGGAATAATTCAGTTACATTTGGGAGATGTAGGCTAGAAGTTATAAGACTACCTTTGAGGTTATTTGGGACATAGGTTAAATTATTTGTGGAATGATATAATTTAAACTTTGGGTATTGTTGTTGAATTTTTGAGATTAATGTATTATTTCTTAATATGAAGGTTTATTCATTTTGGGTAATATTCTAAATATGATATACATTTTTATTTTAGTAAATATAGGAAGAAAAGATTTTAAAACTTTTATATACCTCATGTTTAATCATAAGTTGATTATACTACTCCGAACATTAAATATTCATACTTATAATTTGCAGTAAAATGAGATAATGGTAAAAACTAACAGAAACACACAACCGAAGGAAAAAATTGTGTTTATAGATTTGAATAAAATAAAGTTTGTATATTTCCTTATGTTATTGGTATATATGATAAAGTAATTCCTAAACTCTAGGAAAAGTATATTGAAATAAAAAAATTATCATATTACATTTATTTTTTATGAATTGATGGTATTTTTTACACCTCATTGGTTTATGGTTTTATGATCATTGACTTTCTCACAATCAAAGTTATTTATCACTCTCCATAATTATTTAGAAATTTATTATTTTCTTCATGTCCATATGTCCACTTCCCAATAATTTTATATTATTATGAAACATAGTTATTTGTTATTCTAGATGACCTTCATATTATACTTTCCCTATTTTCAAAAGGGATTTTTATTAACCCTTTTTATGATGTTGGTTTTCAACAAATGTATTTTCAAATGTAAAACCTTTGATTACCAATATCAACTAACTTGATAAAATTTCATTAATGAGGGTAAAATTTTAGACCCTAAAATTTATTTTAAAATAAAACTATGTTCGATAGCATGATTAACATACAACACAAAGTTTTAAGTGAATTATGGTATACTATAAAAATATTAAAAGTTTCAAATGATACCATTATAACATAGTTGTTAAGTTGGTGGTTTGAATAGAAATAACCACATTATCTAAAATATGTATAAAGGTTTTATATAATGAAAATTTATTGATTAATTCATAACAAATAAGTTCTCAATTTTCAGTAATGTCATTTTATGCCTCAAAAATATGTTTCCTTCAAAAAATAATTTTTATTGCTTTCTGTGAGATAATATTATAATTAATTTCTACTAATTTTTGAAATTTTATTTTAAAAAAATTTATATCATTTTTTAAATCATCATATCAAATTTTTATTGGGGTGAAATTTTATGCATTTTTATAAAAATATTGATATTTCAGTGATTAGTGAAAAATATCAATTTTTCTAAAAGGTCATTTATTTTTATTAAAAAGTTACATTATTGTTTTAATTTTATCTTTAATTAACTTAATTGTCCTTTATTTATTAATAATATAATTAATTACACATAAATCGTATTTATACTTGATTTTGGTAAAAGTTCATTTTTTGGCTTAAAAATGCAATTTTCTAAAAATTGTTTCTCATTACATTTTACAAATTTTTGTTAAAATTTATTTATAACACTTATATAAATTGAATATTAAAAAATATATTCCATATTTTGAATTATGATTTTCTAATATGGTAAATAGTTCAACTATATATTTGGTCATAATGAGTAGTTATCTTGGTAAATATTTGTCACCTCCTTAAGGGTAAATCCGAAAATTAAGGTTAAAAAAATAAGATTAGAAATTAAAT
Organism: Viscum album; assembly: GCA_963277665.1. Taxonomy (NCBI): domain Eukaryota; kingdom Viridiplantae; phylum Streptophyta; class Magnoliopsida; order Santalales; family Viscaceae; genus Viscum; species Viscum album. The sequence goes on along the minus strand of OY728133.1, from coordinate 180,995,698 downwards.
ATATATATATAACCTTAATAATTTATATTTTATGATTTTAGTTTGACCACCTAATTCATATTTTAAAAAATATAGAATTTTTGTTTTGTTTGGCTTTGATAAATACCTTTATATTATTTTAAGTAAAGGGATCTTCCAAAATGTCGCTCTATTTATTCCGGTCTCTATTATATGTTAAAATAAGGATAATAATGTGTTATAAAATAATATAAAAGTTTTATTTTGATTATAATTTATTTATTTTTATGATGGTAATTTCTTTTACTTTTTAGTAATGGTATAATTATCTTAAATGCTTATAGAACGTTCACACATTACTTATAGAAGTAGTAAAATTTTGAAAAATATATGATTTTAAAAACATAAAAAGTAATATTTTATGTATTAATTATCATGTCACAAAACTTTTATGGTTTTTAATAATATATAATTGATGATAAAAATATTTTATATTCTAATTCCATTCATCTATTGATATCTTTTAATTAAAAATATATGAATAGTTCTTAAAATGACATTAATTTTATTTTAAGTAAAATAATTTATCAATAAATTATTTAAAAAACATAAAAATATTAAAATTGGAAAATGGGGATGGGATATGGCCTAAAATTTCTTCCATTTACCACTTTTTATCCAATTTTTACTTTAAAATAAAATTTATAACCCTTTAGTATTTAAAAAGTTGTTACCACTATTATGGATAAAATTGGTTAATAAAAGGGTTAAACCAAATGATAAGGTTTAAAATTACCCATAAACCATTTTAAATTTTATTTTTTAAAGTTATTTAAACCTTAAAATTTCTTATCTTAAAATTTTTGGTCACTTTTTTCCACTTTCACATGAAAAATAGTTTAATATATTTAAATATTTTAAATAATTCTTAACATGGCCTTTCCTTCACCCTAAAAGGACACAACCTCTCCTCAATTATTTATACCACCATGAGGCACTTATCTCAACTAAAACTTTAAATAAACTCTTATAAACATCTTTATTCAAGTTTTAGAGGTTTTTTTCTCTTTACAATACCATTTTTATGATCACTTAAAAGAAATACAAAGGAGGAGTCTCGGAGAGGAGGTAATCATTTGATCGGTCTCTTTCATTTTACTTCTTATTTTACCATCATCAATTCTTCATATCCATTAAAATATAATTAAATTATTTTCCCCCTATGTTGAGATGTAATTATGTTAATATATTAAATATATTATTTTCATTTTCTATCATATGGGGAATAAAATCATCATTCCTGTGTACATGCGGACTACCACCTCCACAAAGAAATGTGTTTCATTTTTCATCACCACCTTAAAAAGATTGTTATTATGATGGATTTAATATATATATATATATATATATATATATTATTCGTGAAATAATTATCATTATGTGAATATAATATATTACTTACCTTCCTACCCTTCCACCTGTTAAAAAATGAAAACGTTGCTCATGCGTACGGGTGGAATACCACCTCCACGAAGTGATGTGATTCATTTTTCAAATTTTCCTTTCATTAGTGGTTCTAAAATTATATATGATATATAAAAATCATAATTATTCCCTGATTATTATTCTCAATATTTTATGATCCTATATTTTCTTCTGGGTATGTTCCTCTTTAAGTCTTTGGCTGGACCTCTTTATGTTTTTTTAAACAATTTTAATCATAGTAAATGAGCCAATTATTGGATTAAAGATTTTTTTAGAGTATTTTATGTTATCAGAGAAACTGAATTAGTAGAAGTATATATGTGGATTTTAGTTCTATAAATACTTTAGATCCATTGTGTAGAACCCCCAGTTTGAGGTATTTAACCCTTGTTGATAACTTTTTATGCGTTTAGATTTGTCGAGTAATGTTTGGGAGATCTTGGAAAGGTTTTGGAAATTTTTTTAATATTTTTAAATAGAGAATGGTTTGACAATGGTTAGGGGAAACCATGCAATAATCCTAGGTAAAAGTGTAATTTTTCACTTTTTAGATAGTAGCATTTGTATGGTTAGAGAATAGTTTTTCAAATCGTGTGATCTAACCATACGACCCATTAAAACTAGGTTTTTTTAAACAAAGTTATAGGGGATTTTCCCTAAAACACCCATTTATTCTATAACACGAAGCTCACTCTGTATTTACTCACCTCAAGGGTTAGGACACCTTTATCACCCATTTTGGAAGCAAATTGAAGGGGTTTCTTGGTAGTTTGAAGGCAGTTCTTGTCGGGAAAGTCTCCCCTCTTGGTTGCTTGTGGTTTTCCCTAGATCTACCCCTCTATCTCTCTTGGTTTTCTAGATCTACATCTATTTCATGTATATATAGGGTTACCGTATCCTAAAGTGTTGATTTTAGGGATTTTTGATGATAGTAAAGGGGATCTAAAATGGTTTTGGTGGAACGTTCGCCCAGATTTGTGGTGTGATTGCTTGTGGGTCAATTTCATCGGAACCCTAAGGTAGTTGGATTCTCTCTCAACTCCAATTTTCTAGAACTTGAGGTCTTATTTTCAATTAATTTTTTTATTGAAATAAATTTAGGATATGATGTGTGAATCTTGGTGTAAACACATTTGGTGATGATTTGAGGATTTTGGGTAAAATGGGATATTGTTGGGAAAAGGGTTTTGTGGTGTGATTTTAAAATGTTGGTTTTAAAATCGATAAGAGCTTGAATTATGTAAAATGATTTATCGAAGATGAATTTCAATAAATATTTTGTTTTATTAAAATTATTTTTGGAAAGTAAAATTATAACGAGTGTTTTCAATAAATCGGTGATTTATTGAAGTGATTTGGCATGTGTTGGAAATGGTTGTTTTCATGATGTGTGGCCTTGTTGTGCTTTATAATTGTTGGTTGATTAATTATTATGGATTATTTTGATTTTTTGTGAAGTGGGTGGGAAGTATCACTATAAAAGGGGATGGATAGTGAATGGAAGGGAAACCATTAAGGATAAGTGGTCGAGAATTACCACTAGATTGGGAATGTAGTGAAAAACCTTGGAAGAGAAGTTAAACCGTGTTTAATTGCCTTATGTTTGTTGTTATGCAAGATTGAAATGGATATGCTAATTTTTTATGGTGAAATGTCTTATGGAATGGTTGTTTGGATTTCCCTTATTGATGTGGATTTGGGTAAATGTGACTTGGTAAGGGTGTGTTTGAATTGTGGTAATTATTACACTATTTAATGCTTTATATAAACTGTTATATTAATGTGATGATGGTTTTATCCAAGTGTCATGTGTAGGTAATTCATTTGGGGAAAACCTACTGAGTATTTGTACTCACCTCCCTTCTTTGTCATGTTGGTGCTTTTACAAATGTCATTTTCCGGGACACAAGTAAGGGTAATGAAAATCATTTTGTTTGTGTTATGTTGTGATGCTTGGACAGTGTTTTGGTGCTTGGATTATGGAGGATAGCTTGGAACTATGGAGTTGTGTCATGGATTTTGGGTTTTGGTTTTTTATTCTTCTTCTTGGTACTCTAATTATGGATTATTGTGGTTTGGTTTTATTGGTCTTTTGGTTTTTTTCAAATTGCAAACCTTGTTGATAGGAATCATATAGTTTGATTGGTTATGAATCATTTGGTTGGTTGCTTTTATTATAAAATAAAATTGTTAACCACTTGTTCTTGAATCCCTCGGCATTAATTTCCAGCCTTTGGCTCCTCGGGAACGTCACCTAAGTCCAAGTACCATCTCACAGCCTTTTCAAACCAATGAGGAAGGGGAGGGACATTATACATTAGATAACTAGTACAGTCCATTGGCCAGACGATGGGATATCACGTAGTTTGTAAAAAATACTTGCCTCCTATAAGATGACCAGTGAGACCCATTAGCCATCTGGTGGGAACTAAGTAGAAATGATCTCCTAAGGGATACCTGAAGGATAAGTGGGATTCCCAGCTAAGCAGTGGCTCTAGTAGACACCATTGGCTAGCCGGTGGTTCCCCCTAGATACCCGATGGTATCAGGATGGGCTAAAAAAAGCAAAAGAACAATCATTCCTTCCAGCCTTGAAACCCCCGATTTAAGACTTTTAATCCACTATTATGAAACTAATTCTATATTTTTGATTTTTTAAGGCTCTCCATGGATCTTCTCTCTGATCCAGCACCTCTCCTCATTCTCTTGATATGTTCTTCAACACGAATGACTTAAAATGGCGAGCCCATGTTGGAATTAGTTTTTTTTTCTATTGACTTCCTCTTAGATACCCTTTTCCAACATTAACATGGTGTGAGAGTATTTACCATAGGGGATAGTGGTGTTGAAAATATATTTATCACCCAATATCAGTTTCTTATTCTCTATTACTTGAGGTGGGTAGTCTAAGATAACTACATATGATATATTTTGTTTCTCTAGTATATGTAACATGTGTGATCATTCCATCACATTGTGAACATGAACTCCTTAGTTTTAATCGATAGATATTTCATTCTTATACCTCTCATGAGTCCCATTGGATTTGTTTTCATTGATATTGGGACTTAAGGCCACTTGATAGGTGTGTTTACCCTTAACCCTAGGTTCGAACTTGGACTGGATTGACCTTGACCCTTTTGATTAATCGGAAATTGTTAATGGTTTGGCTTAACGATTTGAATGGGATTAACATGTGAATTGTGTAGTTTTTTTTTGATAATGAATCACTTGGATTGAAGGTGGTTAATTATAATGTAATTGGAATTGTCCTAATAATATGATGGAATATTGATAAAAGGTATTGTGAATGGTATTTGGGTGTAGTTGATATTTGAAATGGAATTTGTTATAATTATTTGTGATAATTAGTAACTTTTAATAATAGAATTATATGACCGATAACTCATATGTTGGTTAAATTAACCAATATGAATTATGATCACATGTTTGACATGTTTGATAAATTTAAATTCATTTCCTCAAATTTTATTTTATATTGAATTTTAAAATCATCCTTATCCAAGGAATTCAAATAAGTACTAATTTCCTCTCAAAAAATAAATGGTCCTATCATGGGAATTTACACTGGGTCCTATTATACATATTCCCTTTTCATGGTATTGTTCCATGTGAAAAAGTAAGTGTCTCTAGCATGGGAATTCTCATAGATTCTAGTACGATGCAATCATTTTTCCCTTGATATGGTATTTTTTCAAGGGAACATGTATGAAGCTCTAGCATGGTAATTCTCATACATACTAGTATTTATTTCTTATTTGATGCCTGAGGGTGATATTTTAGGTTACCTAAAATGATATGGGTGATTGATCCTCAATAGGAGAATCCACCTGTGGTATGGGAAATTTATCCTAGGAGGGAAAATCTACCTCTAGAAAGAGATATTTGGAATTGTTTTGAAGTAGGTTTGGTTGAACCAATGTGTCAAATCTAAGCTTAAGGGTCGATAGGTTTATTGTGATTTTCTATGTTAATTTATGAATTAATGTCTATATTATCATGATTTTTCATGGACTGTTTATTTAAACTATATTTTTTAGACATTGTGGGTGTTTTCCTATTGAGTTTTAATCACACTATATCTGAGCATCGTTAAGTACTTAGGTAAACTTCATGGATGAAAGTGCAGATAAAGTAAAGGGGCTCTATGCTTGATTAGTTGCTTACAGGATGGATTACAGAGATGGTACCAAGCATGGTATTCAAGATCAATAATTTTGGAGTCTTTATTTAGAGCCTAACTTTTAGTTGGTTTTCTTGTATGAATTCAACAAGACATTCAGTTTTCATTACATATTACATGGAATGGTTATTTATATATTTTTATTGATTTAGTTTTTTTAGTTTACCATCTGGTTGATTGTATTTCTTGTTTCTCTTATTTTCATTATCACTACAACTTTGTGCCAAAGGGTGTAGTCTCCCCACTATATTCCTCACACCCTCTCTTCTAGTCACTAGTCTCTGGAATATGAGGAGGTGTGGTTGAGTCACATAACCACCCATCTTGGTTATGTGAGGGAGAAATTGGATGGTGGATGCTATAAAGTTTATCAGAGGATAGGTATTTTATATTTATTTTCTATTTGGGGAAGGTATAAAAGAGACAAGGATGTTTCAGCACTTCAAAATGGGTTCATTCATGGGAGTAGCTTACCCATGTTCGGGGTGAAACCTGAGTTACCAAGGTTGGGATTTTTTTTCATGTTGTTTTATTATTACTGTTGTGATATAATATCATCTTGGTTGATTCACTTGTTGTGTAATGTTTCGGTTTTATGAGATTTCACTCATGGGTGGCTATGGAACAATATGAGTATGCATGCATCATGGTAGTCACATAGGTAAATATGTTGGCATGCATTTCTCATGTTAAGGACAAATTTAAAACATATGATACATATCTTCCTATCTAAATCTTGAAAAGTATCTTGATATATATATAATAAAAAGTATTGAATGAAGATATTATGACATTAAAATTCACATATTCATCTAAGTTGTGGAGTAACCTTGTGTTTGTGGTTCTATGTTTTTTTTTATATCCTCTTGAGGTTGATCCTGGTTTATATCATGTGATATGAGGAATGTGTTTACCTTTGTAGATAAAATTCCTATCTATTATCTTCAAGTTGAGCATTAGTAGAGGGGTAATTAGAACACACCTCACATTTCTAAACTAAAACTTCCTATAGATATAGGTAAGCAAATGGATGATAAGTATCATGACAGTTTCCTAAATGTCATGAAATCCATGGATAGGGACACTGATCACATTGTTCCTTCACTTCTTAACCTAACGAAATTGTTTTAGATGCAGTATCTTCCCACATTCACATGGTAGGGAGGTTACTAAGAAGTTGAGTTCTGAATTGAGTTTTTCTAGGAGATCTTCAAACACATAGAGACGCACGTGGAAAAGAGGATGAAACTTTCTATTTATATTTTATGAGGACCAACTAATCATTGGTGGGACATTTTAGATCAATCCAAAAAGAAATATGATATTACCATGAAGGTCTTCAAGGTGAATTTCTTGAGTCACTTTTATCTAGATATACTAATGGAAGAGAGGGATTAGGTTATCATTCACTTAATATAAGGGATAATTTCAGTAAAGGACTAAGTTGAACATTTCACCAACCTATAGTGTTTTTCTCCATCCTCGTAAGTAGATGAGATTACCAGGGTGAATTGCTTCTAGGATGGTATTTTCTATGAGATCACGTCATAGGTGAAAAACTTCCTCCTAAGAAATTTTTTGAAATGATTAATCAGCCTCTCTTTATGGATGTGAGCCTAATAGAGGCCCAGAGTGGGAGGGAATGGTCTTCAAAATACAACCAGGGAGATCCTATTCAAGTAGTAAGAATTGCTTCTACAATAGTTATCACCAGGGTAGTGGTGGACAGAGTGGTTAGGACAGTGGGAATCTATCTTGAGATTGAGGCCTAATACATCTCTTTCGGTGTATCATGGTTAGAAAAAATATTTCTAGTATCCTTTTACCAACTATGGATTGTATCACTTGCATTAGGATGGTCTATTTATCGATGTTTTATAGTATTACTCAGTAATCAAATGGTGGTAGAGGATCATTGTAGGCACTAGAGTCTAGGAAGGGCTTAGCTACCCTCTAAAATATTTGTGGTTTGAGTCCTACTAAATGCATATTCTAGGGTAGGGGACATGGTACCCCCAATATAGGGGAAGTAGTACTAGTTGTAGGGGGAATATTAGGGGAGTTATACAAGATCCGAACATATATGGGTGTTTCAAATTCATGTTATAGAGTCTACCCCTACTATTATAAATGCAGGGACTTCCGTTGTCAATGGTGCAATTCTTGTGTCATCTACCCTTACTAGAATTTTTTTATATAGGTGTATTTTATTACTAAATATCTACACAATTTTCTAATGTATTAGGTTTGGATGTGGAATTTTCTTATGGGGTTAAAACCATAGATTCACTATTAAGGGGTGTGATCATAGGGTACCAGATGTTGCAATGAGTGTTCTCATAAAATCGATGGATACTGTTTATTTTTGGAGATTATTATGTTGTAAATAGTAGGATTTGATTTTATATTGGGTATGGATATTCTAATTCTATACCAGGATCACATTGACTATTTTCAGAGGATAGTTACTTTTCTACCTCTATAAGAGGGTATCTATATCCAACAGGGAGACTAGGATTATTATGCTAGTCATGCAGGACCAATTCAGTAAATATTATATTATCTAATGGACTAGGTAGCAGTTCTTACTCTAGATGATGTATGGTTTTAGTATAGTACCTTTCCTCTAGTAGAGGACCACTTTCAGGATGTACTTATTAAATATTTATATGGTTTACTACCAAAGAAAGAGAGAGAGTTCATTATTGATTTAGTGTTGATATTTGATCTAGTTTCTATATCACCCTAAATTATGGTAATAGAAGATATTCACGAGTTGAAAATAGAGTTGGAATATCTAGAGTCAAAGGGATTCATATATCCTAGTACTTCACCACGTGTCCTCCCATGCTATTCACTAAGGATGATGGTACTTTTCACTTATATGTAGATTATTGGAGACTGAACATGATGATGGTTAAGAACCAATATCACCTTCCACAAATCGATGATCTCTTGGATCAATCAAAAGTTTCCCAAATTTTCTCCATGATCGACTTGAGTCAAGGGAACCATCAATTAAAGGTTAGACCATCTATCATACCATGGACTACTTTTAAGAGAAGGAATGTCTTGTATGAGTTTGTGTAGATTCCAATTAGTCAGATGAATTCCATATAGGTATTCATGGACTTGATGAATCGATCTACTATTCATCCCTAGATTCGTTTGTTGTGGGGTTTTTTTATGATAACTTGGTGTACTTCTATTCTAGATATGATCATTCCCAACATAATAACATCATCCTGGATACACTAGGAGAGCATCATATATATTCTAGTCTATCTAAATGTCACTTATGAATTGAAAATGTTAACATATTGGGTCACATTATCAGGTATGATGGAGTTTAACTTGATTGGGAAAAGGTTACAGCCATGGTACCCTGCGAAAGGCCCAAGAAAATCATTGAGATCTGGAGATTTCTAGGTCTAACGGGCTATTACCTACATTTCACCTAGGATTTCTCTAATCTTACAGTGCTAATGTCTAGTCTGACTAAAAAAGGGGTGAAATTATATTGACTAAATTCTTATGATTAGTACTTCTAGGATTTAAGTGGGATGATATCATTGTGTACTTCATGATTGGATTACCTAGGACACCTCAGACAAATGATGCAGTATGGGTGATCATGGATCGACTAACAAAGGTAGCTCATTTATTTCCTACTGGTAAGGCCTCATATAATGACTAATTATTTTCAAAAATAGATATTACATCTACATATATGAATATTCATTACATAACATAACAAAACCATTCCAAAATCATATGAGTTTAGTGTCTTTAGAAACTTGGAAACATAAATAATGGGTTTATAAAACATCTATATCTTCTCCAAGTTATTCTTTAATAAATAGAACCCTTTTTGACATATCATACTTAATACCTTTCTTCATATCCTAGGGAAAATAAACAACAAAATGGTGATCTCTGATGCACTATAAGGGTAAACAAGGGAGATATCAATCATAACATAAACATAAGGGAACAATAACATGATCATAACATTTTAAAATTTTACTCTGCATATCCCAAATCATAATATTAAGTCATTAAATAAATCATTAAAGTTAATAAGACATGATTCATAAAATAACATGATTCATGATAGAATAAAATTGGCATAAGACATGGAATGTGGTATACACATAAGCATAGAAAATAATTCCCTTATTATCCAAGGCTTATTGCCAAAAACAAATAATGGTACTCTATGGGAAGTTAAACCTCTTGGGTGGGACATACCACCTTCCCTAATAGAATCCATTTCCTTTTATTGGAATGGGTCATCTCCCCAAACCATCATAGTAGTCAATGTTCACTCCCAAGCCCATCATAGTGAATAAAGTCCCTTATTGAACCAAGTTCACTCCCTATTCCATTCCTATCATATTGAACCGATTTCATTCCCCATTTCTGCCATGTCTTATTGAACCAAGTTCAATCCACATTCCAATCCTATATTACTAAATATATTTCACATCTCATTCCTTTCTTTTCTTACTAAACCAAGTTCACTTCCCATTCTAATCCTATCTAACTGAAACAAGTTCACTCCCTGTTAAAGTTCTGTCTTACTAAATTGGGTTTACTTGATATTCCAATATTGTCTCTCTAAATCGAGATCACTTATCATTACATTCATGAATTACTAAATTGATTTCACTTTCCATTTTAGTACTATCTAACTAAACTGAGTTCACTTCTTGTTTCAGTCATGTCTTACTAAACTGAGTTCACTTCCCATTTCATCCCTTTATATCTCATGAGATATAAATCATTACCCAAGGAATTAGATGGAGATAGAGATCCAATATTTAACATAATAATAATCATACATATGTATCCTAGAATAACATAAATCATGTCATAACCCATGAATATAAATTTGGTTCCATAAACATTTCATCATAGTATAACCCGTGGAAAAGAAAATAGTTTCATAAATATCATGCCATCATAAACATAAATCAAAAATAAAAATAATAAGGATAATATCATTGAATAATATCCCAAGTAAATAATAAGTAACATAAAATAATGTTATCTTAGATGGACAATAATTTTTAAAGATAACTTGAAATAATTCTCAAAATAACATTTCCATTATTAAATCATTTCTTTTAAAGAGAAGCGCAATTATAAAGGAAAATAGTTTTTTTAAACGAAAATTGTAAAATTGTAAAGTAAACAACAAATAATTAAGAATTCATGTTGGCAAAAAAATATTCTCATTCCATATAAGTTTTAAAAAAACATTCCTTTCGTATTTTTTTCAGAAAATTCACATATAACCTCATTTAGAAAACGAAAAAAATAATCCTTTCAAACCATTTTGTAAAAAGTAAAACATGAGTAAAATGAATTTAAAAATCATAATATAATATTGAAAATATTTTTTGTATTTTTTTAGAAAACACGGACAAGGAATAAAAAATAGTTTTAATGGAAACTTTAAAGATATACTTTTTAAAATAAGTTCTGTTATAACTATCATATCATTGAAATGAGCATTAATAAAATGAATTGATTGCGTGTATTATCAGTAAATCTACATAAAAATTGTAAATGTATCATAATATAATCAATAGTTATTCCACACATAATCTTAACATGGAATAATCAATGAAGTATAAGTTTAACCTAATGAATGGAAATTGAGTTAAGAAATCCATTATCACCTTATAATTAATCGAATCATATGCCCGTAAAATTAATAATTATCAAATGAAACATTGAATAATAATAATAAAATAAGACTGATGATATTATATATCAAAGGTTAGTATATAAACCATACGCATGATATAAGTGGTGAATCATGCATACATCTCATAGAAGTAAAAGTGAGACGAGAAACCCTTATCTCATGCTTCCCTTTAGTTTTGCATACCTTAACCTCCTATGTAAAGGTTTAAAGAATTTTTTTTAATTCATTAAAAAACCATATTCATATTTATAATACCTTATATGATACTTTTATAACATTATATCACCCATTCATTAATAATATTTCATTATTTTCACTATTTTTGTTGTGTTTGTTCCATGGTTTCATGGATGGTTCACTTGTGTATAATTATTAATTTTCATGTAAAAATGGAAATAAAACTGAATAATTGAAATAAAATGGTATTAATAAACTTATAAAAGTTTAAATGGCCCCTTATAACATTTTTCCTTCTAAAATTAGGATTATTAATTTGATAAAATGACAATGATAATTGTTTAGTTTATTTTGGTAGTTTTTTCGACCATCACGAACTAGTTTCATTTTATTTAATATTATGTCTATATATTAGCGAAATAACATGAAATAGATTATAATATAGCTATTAAAATATTATTTAAACACAATAATACTTTTATGAACTACCGTTAAGGTGGTAATGGAAAACGAAAAAACATTATTCATGAAGACGATTAACTGCGATGATTTGGATAATGTTTTGTTCTTTGAAAAAGTGTAGATAAAAAATGGGGTAAATAGAATATTTTTTATTATAAATATAAAATTCAAATATATATATATATATATTAATATATTTATTATTATTTTATTGGTGAAGTATGTGAATAGAAGGTAAAATAAAAAAAATTAAGAGAGGTTGTTTGAGAAAGTTACCTCTTGAATATCACCTCCTTGAAAGACACCTTAGGGAACTTGGAATTATTTATTGGATGAGATCAGAATAACTTGGACATGGAGAGAGTGGTAAGGATAGGGCTTTTTAGATATTTAAAAATATTCAAGGATTTTTAGGATAAATTGGTTGTGAGGAGTGGTATTTAAACTTGAGGATGGGGGTTAAGTGATTAAATAATGATTATTTTATATTTAAATACAACCACATTTGGGTGGCATTAATTTCAAAGAATTTGGATGATAAATAATGTTTTAAATGTTTTTTAATTTTATAAGACACATCAAAAAACCCATTTAATGTTTTAGTTTTTATTTATTTTAAGATTTTACCTTTTAACTTTATCATGCTACATTATTTTACCTATACTACGGTAAATCTTTTTTTTATCTTGGTAAAATTTTATACCTAAAAATAAAAATGATCGCATAACCTAATATGAACCTATTGATTCCAAATATGGAATAAATTTTTAAAAATTAAAAACATATAAGTTTCAAAATTACATATAATATTAAACGGTTAAAACACGATGAAAAATGGTTTTTAAATTAGAAAAAATGTGTTTTCAATCCTTAAAATTTACTTATACCAACATAAGGTATAAGGATTGTATATCTATAATTAATTAGATTATATATAACTAAAAATTACTTAATTTAATATTATATAAATTTGTTAAATGGATTTTAAATATAAATAAAATGATAATTTTATAAAAATCTATATTTTTTACTATTCACTGAAAATTAAACTTTTTAGAAAATTATCAAAAAAAATACTAAGATAATTTTGATATTCTAAATCGAAAAATGATTTTCATTTTATCTAATATATTTTCTAAAAGTGTCATAAATAAATTATAATTATTTTCTCATCAAAAGTAATAAAAAATATTTTTTAAAAAAAACATTTAATTAAAGATTAAAATGACCTTACTAAAAATTATCTACATACTCACAAAGAATTAATTAATACATAATAATGGGTTAGAAAATTATATATTTTATAGTGTGGCTAATGATATTTTTTCTCTTTAACTTAATGTCTAGGTTATAATTCTCATGTTAAATTATTAATATTTTAGAGTTTTTGTAAGATCGGTGTTCTGTGAAAAGTAATATATCCAATAGATTAAATTTAATTAAAAAGAGACATACTATAAAATCTTATTCCATTACATTCTAACCAAATTAAAATTAATTTCACACTCAAAATTCAACACTTGAAAAAAAACAGATGAGTGAACCTCTACCACATCACATCCTAAAGTTCCCACGTAGCTTACTCAAGAAAGAGGTTTTTCCACAAAACACTGACGGGGTGAGTCATATTATTTCATATAACATTCTCTATTCGATCTAAAATCTCTACCAGTTATTCCTCAAAATAAATATCTTTATTCCATGTTATGAACTTTATGATTAGTACATGCGAAGGATCTGGTATGTACTTCCTTAGGGGTGATACATGGAGAACATTGTTAACTTGGTATAGGTTCAGTGGAATCACCAATCAATAAACCACCATCCTGATATGATCAATAATTTCAAAAAATTTCTTCCTCGAAATTTTCAATTGAACTTAAAAAATGAAAGTTAGACATTTAAAAATTCATTTCTGGGAAACCCACATCATAAAAAGGGCCAATAAAACATCCTCTTAAAAAGTAGGAAAGTAAAAGAAAAAGGTCAACAAAAAACTAGGATTCTTATTAGGAGAAAATTAGTGGAAATTAAAAATATATACATGGAATAGAATTATTATAATCAAGTTTTAATGGATAATGATATAGAACATTGTCAAGATATGGTTAATAACTATAAAACCATAGACCAAATTGATATGAAAAATGACATTAATGTCAACAAAAATAATGATAATAGAATAAAATTTTATTTCGAAATCCTTTGAGAAGATGTACTTACTTGATTTCATTTCATAAGTACAATCTCACACTTTGTTTGTGACTTGATCAATTTTCACTTAATTTATTACTCTAAGAAATCAATTTGATATTGTAATTCTTAAAGAACTAGTGAATTATAAGATCCATAATGGGATGAAAAGTTATTCCTTCTATATCTAGTTACCATCATAACAAAATGGTTAGAATTGGTTATAAAATATGCATAAATATTCATATAGTTAAGTAATATATTAAAATCTAAAACCACATCCAAATTTAATCATACACAATTTCATAAATAGTTACTCTTATGAACCTTCCAAGAGATTAAAATCAAAAACATTCAAAATATGGTCACTAAATTTTCAAAATAGACTTATCATTAATCCCCCAAAGAACTTTAAGTATCTCTTAATTGTAAAACACCAAAAATGTGAATATATTTATCATGTATTATCTTGAAACATTGTAATAACCTGAATTACCATAAAACCTTAGTGAAATCACGCATTCCTTCAAAAATCAACTGTTTCCTCATATCATAAATCAAAAAATTCTATAAAATCAATACGTAAACCACATTTTCATCATATTACTAATAAATTCCAGGTCATCAATACAATACCATTTTTTCATAATTAAACATATCTTTATCTCATTATTATCCTAACATCATGCACATATTAAGGGTTATATTTCCCGTAATCATGTGTTCTCTAAAAATATTACCCTACCACCTCAATCTATTTTCATGGTTACCAGTACCATTCAACAAGTAATTTTAAATACTTGAGTAAAAATTACAGTGGAAGAATTCTTAGATGTTTCATTATTCCATAATATCATAAAATTGCTTCTACAATATTATTTTTGAATTCCAATACATAAACACTCAATCATTACACGTTCTTCTTAAACTATTAACCAAGACTTTTCATTTTATTCCTTAACACTTCTTCTATATCATATTTCATTAATAGTATCTTCATAATCAACAATATAACCATTAATCAAATTACCATTCTGATTCTCTTCATGAGATTTCCCCCTAGTTAATCAATTTTAATAATAACCGTACATTCAAAATTTAAAAAAAATTAATTATAGATGATACCATAGGAATAATTTTATTATCATAAATTAAGTTAACTTAACCTTTAAATTTTCATATGAAATTAATTTCTTTGTGTACTTATTTTCCATGACCAAATCATATTCCAGTTACTTTGAAACATTCTCCTTGATGCCTCTTCTCTAATGCTTTACATGAGGAAAATTGAACTTTCTTTACTATGTAGTCACCATGAAACTCCATCTTTATCTTAATTTATTGGATACAAAACTCGCCAAATTTGATATTATTGATAATATCATGAGATTTTTTGTTTGGTATAATAAAAAGTGTTCACCTTTGGAATCTCATTTCATTTGGATTCTAATGAGGATTTGTTGGGCAAAAATCCCTCAAGGTAACATTGCAGTATTTTTGGTTGATTGTGTTTGTTGACAAAGCAGGCTTTCATGGATATTTGTCGAGTTCACAAGATGTTGTTGACAATCATTGTTGACAAAGAATGATGACAAAGGAAAAGGACGATCTGGAGGCGGTACAAAAGAGCAGTACAAGGTGGCACCGTTTCTCAGTGTTTGCCAAATTTTTGGGGTCCAAAATTTGGAGTTTGGTGAGCATCGCGAAAAGTGGATTTCCATGAATAGAATAATTTAATATGGCAAAGGCATGAATTTCGCGAAGATAGGATGCATGGTTTGGAAATCGCGAAGACTAGAAGAATGGAGGCGGTGATGCTTCGCGATTACGTCAAGCTTTGCGAACGGCAGAGGCTGAAGTGCATCGCGGCGGAGAAGGGATTTGCGAGAGAGCTTCGCGGCGAAGGCGCGAAGGAATGTTGGGCTTCGCGAGGGAGCTTCGAGGTGAAGGCACGAGCCGCAAAGGTAAGTTTACGGTGATTCATCGCAACTACGTCAAGCTCCGCGAACGGAAGATTGCCGTGGAGCTTCGCGATTTGGACAGAATTCCGGCAGAAACTTTGGAGCTTCGCGATCTGAGATGACGTGGGGTTGACTTCGCGTGGAAAGGACGAGGGTCGGTGGAATCGCCTATAAATAGAGGCCGACCCCTTCGAGCGAAGCAGAGAGAGATTTTTCAGAGAAGATCATTTGCTCTCGTTTTGCGAAGGTGGTTCGCGGAGCCAGTGTGCTTCGCGAAAGAGGTGATTCGCGGCGGCTATTGTAGCTCCGCGAAACCTGCGAGCTCCGCGTTGGCTTACTTAGCTTCGCGAGGGTCGTTGCTTTGCGATGGCTTGAGCATCGTGAGAGTTCTTCGTGAAGAAGATTCGCGAGTGAGCTTCGCGAAAAGGCAGGAGCTTCGCGAAGGCTTGTTTGAGCTTCGCAAAATTGGGAGCCTCGCATTGTAGGGTGCTTTGCGAAGGTGTTTCCAAAAGGAATTTCCCAGTGTTCAGAGGCAAAGAGGTATTCATCTACGGATGAAAGTAGAACTTCAACAGAGCATCTACATACAGAGAAAGATGCATTCCTTAATGGAAATGAAGAGACCTACAGGTCTATAAACTGTGATTGGATTCCCTTCTGGAGCAGTGAGCTTAGGAAGAGGAAAAGGTGATCCTCTCCACCGGAAGTGAGCCAGAGAGAGAGAAACAGGGAGTGACCCTTGGGAAAGCAGTGAGCTGACCCTAAACATTGTATAGGAAGTAAGCCTGGTCATAGAAGTGATCTAGCCCGAACATTGTAATCCACAGCTAGTGAAGTTTAGTGGACTTGGTACGACCGACAACCAGTCGGCGTATGCTCCTTGGACGTAGCCCTTAGCGGTGAACCAAGTAAAATTGTTGTGTCTTGTGCTTGCTTTACTTTCTGTTTATATTGTGCAGCAGGAAAGAGAGAGAAGAGTGTTTTGCTTAACAGAGAAACAAGATCAGAACGGGCTTTAATTTTTAATTGTTCATACCCTGATTCACCCCCCCCCCCCTCTTAGGGTATTCAGCCTAATGGACCTAACAAGTGGTATCAGAGGGAAGGTTGACAGTTGTTCTTCTCTCAAATGGAGGTAACTAATAATAGAGGGATTCCGATCTTCGACGGATGTAATTTTCAGATATGGAAGAATCGAATGCAACACTATTTCTAATCCTTGGGAATGCATGTGTTTTCAGCAGTTATGCATGGTATCACAGCTGATATTACTAGTGGTGCTTTATCAGAAGCTGAGCACAAAGATTTGGATGTTGATTCCAAAGAAATCAATGTCTTAGGGAGAGCCCTCTCTAATCCCACATATACAAAGGTGATGTCATGAAAAACGTCACATGCCATGTGGGAAAAGCTTTTGAATATTTATGAAGGGGATACAAAAGTCAGAGAGGCAAAGCTGGAAGTATTGTGGAACAAGTACGAAGAACTCAGAATGAACCCGAATGAGTCTGTTGATGCATTCTTTGACAGGGTAAATGCTGTGGTAGAAGACATGCGGGGTATTGGAGAAATTATCGAAGACATTAAAATCGTAAAGCGCATCTTGAGAAAGCTTCCACCTCGGTTTAATTCGAAAGTTTCTGTTTTGGAAGATAAAGATCTGAAAGAGCTGACATTGGATAACCTACACAGCACTCTTGTTGCATATGAAATGAGAAATGATGACAACGATGCTGTGGAAAAGGGGAAATCCAAAGAGGTGGCATTTAAGGTCATGAAGAGGCTCACTATAGAATATTCTCAGGAGGAAGAAGAGTCAGATGAGGTGATGTCGTTCCTTTCTTCAAATATGCAAAGAGGAAAAGGAAAGTTTAAAGGGAAACTTCCACTAGCATGCTTCCGATGTGGAAAGGTTGGTCATCTTGCTGCAAGATGCCCCAAAAAGTTTCAAGAAGAAAGCGATGAAGATGAAGTTGAGATTCCCATGAAAAAATATTCAGCCTATGTGAAAGGGAAGAAGCAGTTCAAGAGAAATTTCTTTAAGAAGAATAATCTTCTTTCCCAAGAAATAGACAGTTCAGCTAAGTTCGAGGGTGAAGAAGTTGAAGAGATAGAAAACTGCAAAGATCGTGGACAAAATGTGATGGTGGCTGTTTCCAGTAGTGCTCTAGAAAAGAAAAAAATTGAAACAGATGAAGAAGAAGAAGATGTTGAAGGGAGAGTTGACATGGAAGCTGAATTAGAAGCAGCTCTTGAAGAGATAGATGTTTGGCGAGCAAAAACAAAGAAAGCCAACAAGATAGTACGTGATGCCAAACTCTACATGCAACAACAAGAAGAAGAGAATTCTGAGCTTGAGAAAGAAATTGAAAATCTTAAGTTTTTCAAGCCAGAGCACACAGAAAAGGTTGATGAGCATAAGATCAAGATTGAAGAGCAGAAAAGGGAGATCGATTTCTTGAGTCAAAAAGTGAAAGATCACGTCAAGCGTATTGAAGAGCTTGAAGAGGAAGTTGTCGGTCTGCAGAGAAAAGTTAAAGACCAAGAAAAACCTTTGAATCCCAACACATTCTTGGGAAATCAGGTCGTTACGAAGACTGAGAAGAAGAAAGAAGAGCCTAGTAGTTCAACAGGAAAGAAGCAGCAATTGAACTCAGAAGTTAAGGCTGATTCATGGCTTAATCAGAAACAAAAATTTGTGGCAGTTGAAGTTAGACCGCAAGCACCTGTCCCGAGATTGAAGGTGGATCTGAGCACAAAGCAGAATCAGAATACTCAGAGATCCAAAGGAGAAACTCTTAGTGCTGAAGTAACATGAAGGAATACACCTTATATCAGGTGTTATTGTTGTGGAAAGATGGGACATTCACAGTACGTGTGTTCCATAGCCAAAAGATATCGAAGGGAACAAGAACAGAGATGGCAGCCAAACAGAGAATGGTTTTAAAGAACAGATTTTGAAGGACATTGTTTTTGTTGCGGAGGATTTGGACACATGGCTAGGTACTGCACTTCGACCATTCAGAAAAATGTGCCAAAGCAGAATCAAAATGTTTGCAAGCAGCAGATCAATAAACCGACAAGTGAGTTAAAAGTTCAGAATAGATTTGCAGTTTTGCAAGATAACTCAAGTGCTATAAATCTCATCAAAAATCCCATCCATCACTCTAGGACAAAGAACATTGAGATAAAGTATCATTTTATCAAGGAGAAAGTTGAGCAGGGGATCGTGAAGTTGGAGTATGTGCCTACAGAGCTACAGGTTGCAGACATTCTGACAAAGGCCTTACCCAAGGAAGCTTTTGAGAGGCATCGACTGGCTCTGGGAGTTTAGTCGATTCCCCACACTTGAAATAATGTGGATATGGGACCATACCCACCCCCTCTCCCCGAGGTATGGTGTGTTTTTCCCTAATGCAATGATATGTGTTCTCTACTATGTTACAGACTACAAAGGAGTGCCCTTTGGGTTCATTGACAAAGGGGGAGAAAAGTGTTTGTTAATGGGGGAGAAAATCGTGCGGATATTTGATAAATCATAATTGATACGGGGAGAAGCTGACAGGTGGAGCAGCCAGAAAGGGGGAGCAATGAGAAAGGGGGAAAGATTTTTAAATCTGACGATGCTAGAAGTGATCGATCAAAGAATAGAAATCACGACAGCTGAGGATCGTGATAAAAGCAGAACAGTGGTGTTGGAATGGTGTGAGACGGTGTCCAGCTATCAACAATTGGTATCAACTTAAGAATTCACCAATTGGTATCAGTGTGGTTCAACAACTGGTTTTATTTTAAGGATTGGTATCAGGGTGGAATCGACAATTGGGGTCTGTCATGAAGTGATTCATTGATGAACTTTTCATACTACTCTTGTTTCTCACGCCGAGCATTGCTCATGTGGGCTTAGAGTACGTGTTAAGTGAATCCTTGAACACTATCACAATCTCAAGAGGTGAATGGTGGTAGCAGCTGGAAGAAGACTCAGTGAGGTATCAAAGTGCAGAAAATCATCCTGAGCAGAGTTGTGAAGAGTTGTCAACAAACCCAAAGGGGGAGATTGTTGGGCAAAAATCCCTCAAGGTAACATTGCAGTATTTTTGGTTGATTGTGTTTGTTGACAAAGCAGGCTTTCATGGATATTTTTCGAGTTCACAAGATGTTGTTGAAAATCATTGTTGACAAAGAATGATGACAAAGGAAAAGGACGATCTGGAGGCGGTACAAAAGAGCAGTACAAGGTGGCGTCGTTTCCCAGTGTTTGCCAAATTTTTGGGGTCCAAAATTTGGAGTTTGGTGAGCATCGTGAAAAGTGGATTTCTATGAAGATCATAATTTAATATGGAAAAGGCATGAATTTCACAAAGCTAGGATGCATGGTTTGGAAATCGCGAAGACCAGAAGAATGGAGGCGGTGATGCTTCGCGATTACGTCAAGCTTCGCGAATGGCAGAGGCTGAAGTGCATCACGGCGGAGAAGGGCTTTGCGAGAGAGCTTCGCGGCGAAGGCGCGAAGGAATGTTGGGCTTCGCGAGGGAGCTTCGCGGTGAAGGCGCGAGCCGCAAAGGTAAGTTTACGGTGATTCATCGCGACTACGTCAAGCTCCGCGAACGGAAGATTGTCGTGGAGCTTCGCGATTTGGACAGAATTCTAGCGGAAACTTTGGAGCTTCGCGATCTGAGATGACGTGGGGTTGACTTCGCGCGGAAAGGACGAGGGTCGGTGGAATCGCCTATAAATAGAGGCCGAACCCTTCGAGCGAAGCAGAGAGAGATTTTTCAGAGAAGATCATTTGCTCTCGTTTTGCGAAGGTGGTTCGCGGAGCCAGTGTGCTTCGCGAAAGAGGTGCTTTGCGGCGGCTATTGTAGATCCGCGAAACCTGCGAGCTCCGTGTTGGCTTACTTAGCTTCACGAGGGTCTTTTCTTTGCGACGGCTTGAGCATCGCGAGAGTTCTTCGCGAAGGAGCTTCGCGAGTGAGCTTCGCGAAAAGGCAGGAGCTTCGCGAAGGCTTGTTTGAGCTTCGCGAAATTGGGAGCCTCGCATTGTAGGGTGCTTTGCGAAGGTGTTTCCAAAAGGAATTTCCCAGTGTTCAAAGCCAAAGAGGTATTCATCTACGGATGAAAGTAGAACTTCAACAGAGCATCTACATACAGAGAAAGATTCATTCCTTAATGGAAATGAAGAGACCTATAGGTCTATAAACTGTGATTGGATTCCCTTCTGGAGCAGTGAGCTTAGGAAGAGGAAAAGGTGATCCTCTCCACCGGCAGTGAGCCAGAGAGAGAGAAACAGGGAGTAACCCTTGGGAAAGCAGTGAGCTGACCCTAAACATTGTATAGGCAGTGATCCTGGGCATAGAAGTGATCTAGCCCGAACATTGTAATCCATAGCTAGTGAAGTTTAGTGGACTTGGTACAACCGACAACCTGTCGGCGTATGCTCCTTGGACGTAGCCCTTAGCGGTGAACCAAGTAAAATTGTTGTGTCATGTGCTTGCTTTACTTTCTGTTTATATTGTGCAGCAGGAAAGAGAGAGAAGAGTGTTTTTCTTAACAGCGAAACAAGATCAGAACGGGCTTTAATTTTTAATTGTTCATACCCTGATTCACCCCCCCCCCCTCTCAGGGTATTCAGCCTAGTGGACCTAACAGTATTATCATTCCATTGTCCGTCACATTCACCATTAAAATGAATCCTTTAGCTTCCAACTACAATCTAAAACCAAAAAATTCACAATGTGAGAAAAAATAATCATAGTGGGAAAATACATAATCAAGAGAAATTTCTTATAAAACTTCAATCTATAGTGCCTTAGGTTTAATCCTAGGTTATTCATGATCATTACCAAAATTATAGTATTGTAACCTATACTTAGACTTATCAAAAGGGATATTACTTAAGTTTTTCTCATCCTAGTTTCCAAAGGTTAACTAAGACTTTCTATTATACCCACTATAATGAAAAATTATTTTCATATATATATATATATATTAAATCTAAATATATGAATATTCATTACATAACAAAAAAAACATTCCATAACCATTTGGGTTTGGTGTCTTTGAAAACATGGAAACAAAAACAACTGGTTTAAAAAACATTTAAATCATCTTCAACTAATTCTGTTATAACTATAACTCTTTTTTACATATCATACTTAATACCTATCTTTATATCATGGGAAAAAGAAACATAATAAAAGGGTGATTTAAGATTCTCAGTAAGGGTAAATAATGGAGATATCAATCATAACATCAGCATAAGGGAATAAAAACATGAGCATAAAATTTCATAATGTTACTCTATATATATCAAAGATCATAATATTGAGTCCTCGAATAAATTATAGAAGTTTATAATACACGAATAATAAAATAACAAGATCCATGAGAGAATAAAATTAGCATAAGACATAGAAAGTGGAATACATATAATCATATAAAATCATTCCCTTTATAGTCAAGGCTCATTGAAAAAATATATAAGGGAACCATATGGGTGCCTAAACCTCCAAGGTAGGACACACCACCATCCCTTTTGGAAGCCCTTTCCTCATATTGGAATGTGATCACTTCCCAAACCATAATTGTAGTTAAGGTTCACTCTCAAGACCACCATAGCAGGCAAAGTCCCTTACTAAACTGATTTCACTCTCCATTCAAGTCAGATCATACTAAACTTAGTTCAATTCTCATTTCAGTACTTTCTTAAAAAATCATGTTCACCACCCCCTATTCCAATCATGTATTACTGAACTGATTTCACTTCCCATTCCATTCCTGTCAAACTGAACTAAGTTCACTTACAGTTTTATTCTTGTCTTACTAAACCAAGGTCACTCCACGTTATAGTTTGATCATACTAAATCGGGTTCACATCTCATTCTAGTCATGAATTTAGGAACCGAATTCACTTCATGTTCTAGTAATATCTTACTAAAAAAATTCACTTCCTATTTTAGTCATGTCTTACTAAACCAAGTTCACGTCATGTTTTACTCATGTCTTACTGAACTGAGTTAACTTCCAATTTAATTCATGTATATATCATGATATATAAATAATTACCCAATGAATTATAGGGTGATATATTTCTTACCCATTGCATAAGGAAAACCATATATATGTATTCTAGAAGAATATATATCATATCAAAACCAATGAAAATAGATTTGGTTTCATAAACATTTCATCATACCACAACCTATAGAAAAGAAACAAGTTTCATAAATATCATCTCATATTAAAAATAAACCAACCAGAAAAATAATAAGGATAGTATCCTTGATTAATATCTCTGGTAAAGAATAGGTAACATGAAATAATGTTATCTTAGATGGAAAATAATTTTGAAAGATCACTCGAAAGAATACATGATATAATATTTCCATCTTTAAATAATTTCTTCTTAAAGAGACACAAAATTATAAAGGGAAAAAATATTTTAAAATAACCTTGTAAAATTATAAAAGAAATATAAAATCAAATGGAAGAAAAATCTACTCATGTTTTATATTTAAAAAAAATTTCTTGTATATTTTTTCAGAAAATTCACAAATAACCTCATTTAGAAAATGAAAAAAATCCTTTAAAAACATTTTTTTAAAAGTAAAAAATCTGTAGAAATGAAATTAAAAAATAATAAGAAAATAGTAAAAATAATTTTAGAAATAATTTTAGAAAACAAAAACATGGAAGAAAAATATAGTTTTAAGGTAAACTTTTAAAAGATAATATTTAAAAGAAGGTCCCTTAAAAATATCATATCATTGAAGTGAGGATTAATAAAATTAATTGATTATGTGTATCAGATGTAAATCTACATAAAACACTTAGAAATAAAACATAATACAATAAAAATTAATTCAACACATAATCTTAATATTTCATAATCAATGAAGTAGGATTTTAACCTAATAAATGGAAATTGAGTAAAGAAATCTTTTACCACGTTGTAAAGAGTCAACTAATATGCCCCATAAAAGTAATTATTATAAAATTAAACACTTAATAAAATTAATATAATTATATTCATGACATTATATATTGATATAATTATATTCATGACATTATATATTGAAGTGATTTATATACACTACGTAAAAGAAAAAAATGGTGAATATGGTATATATCTCATAGAAGTAAAACTGATATAAGAAACCCTTACCTCACACTTCCCTTTAGTTTTGAATAATTTCACCTCATGAATAAAGGTTTAAATAATTTTATTAATTAATTTAATAAATATATTCATTTTTATAGTTCCTTATATGTTACATTTAAAACATTTTACCATCTAATCATTAATAACATTTCATTATTTTCATTGTTTTGTGTGCATTCGTTTCATGGTTTCTTGGTCAGCCCACTTGTGTATAATTATGGACTTTCATATCAATTGGAAATGAAAATATAGAAGAGAAATTAAATGGTATTCATGCACTTATAGAAATTTTAATAGTTCCATTTATCATTTTTCCTTATGACATTAGGATGATTCATTTAACAAAATGTAAATGATAAATTTTTATTTTATTTTGGCGATTTTTCCAACCATCACAAACTAGTTTCATTTTGTTTAATATTATGTCTATATATTAGTTACAAAACATGAAATAGGTTATAATATACTTATTATAATATTATTTAACCACAATAATGCTTTTATGACCATCCTTTAATGCGTTAATGGAAAAAAAATATTATCCACGAAGACGGTTAACCGCTATAATTTGGAAAATGGTTTCATTTATTTGAATAATAGGAGATAAGAAATGGGGTGGATATATTATTTTTCATTATAAATATAAAATTAAATTTTATATCATTAAAATGATCTTATGTTGACATGAACACTAATTTTACTAGCCATTGTACAATATTCTCCTTAATGAAATTTTATTTTATCTTGTTGTGATTTTTCTTTGAATGGTTAATGAGATTTTTACTAATATTTATAAAACTAGATATATAATACTATATTATAATAAGAGATTCCATAACCAATCCAAAATAATCATGTTTCCACTTTATCCGAATAAACTAAGTATATTCCAAAGTGAAAGTTTTCTATTTAACCTCTATAATTCTTAAGAAAATACAGTCCTTCTTTTTTACTTATCGAAGAAATGTAGGAAATTAATATATAAAAACTACCACATAATGTTGAATTTATATCATTATATAATCTTTCTCAGTCAAAATTTTTGTACCCAAATAATTACAACTAGGATTGTCTCTAATAAAATGTCCTGAATTCTGTTATACGGTTGACAAACTAAGTATCTACTTCTTCTTGAGAAAGTAAATCACCATGGAAAAGCTTTAGGATTAAGAATCTTCACATGTGGAAAATATTATATCAGACTACAAGGTAGTTAGACACATCAGGGGTCCAAAAATATACATGCACTCTTTCACATTAACCTCTTTACCATCCATATCCATTGGAAAATACATTAGGTTATTTATAACAAGATTAGAATATTCAAATTAAATCATTTTTGAACCTACTAGACCTTTTTTGAGAAATAAACACGCCATTTTCACCTATAATTTCCTATAGAACATGGAAACATTCTAGCTCTCCAATCATATAAATTTCAAATGTCCACCTCATATATTATGAAAAAAGATTAATTTGCATCATTTTATCCACAAAAAATAATATCATCCACATAAATGAGCATCAACATCATTTTATCATTTTTATTCTTAATATATAGGTTGTGATCAAATCATCCTATTTGGAATCAATGATTATTTAGATATTGATCAATCCATTATTACCAAGATCTTGGTGCTTATATCATTCCATAAAATTTTATATTCAAATAAAACACCCTGTTCTTATCTTCATAAATATGAAACCCATCCAGTTGTTTAATATATAATTCCTCCTAAAGTAATATATTAAGTAATGTTGATTTAAAATCCATTTTATAGGCTTTGAATCCCCTTTTCAATTCTATAACTAAGAATATTTGTATAGTCTTTAACTATGTAATGGGAAAAATTCCTCATAAATTACAATGACTTAAATATAGAAAAATACCTTGAAAACCAATTATTATTTATTCCTTATCACCTTTTCATATTCATTTATTTTATTCTAAAACATCCATGTTGTTTTGGTGGCATTCTTGTCCTTTGAACTTGGAACAACATCCCATGTTTCATTCTTTTTTATTTAATCAAGTGTTTCATGCATATCCTTGACCCAATTATCATATTTATCATCCTATTAAAAACTTTTAGGCTCTACATGATATAAGATTATGGTTTTCTGTTGATCTATCATTCTTGGAGTTTGAATTGGATCTATTTATTCACTGAAAATATTTTCATCACTGATTTCAACCCTGCTACAATTTCTCATTTATATTACTGAAACAGTTGTGTTTTGTTAAGTTTTATTGTATTATTTAGATCCTTCAATAGATTTATTATCCCCCCACCAATACACTCACCTCAATATAATTTTCCTCCTTGATTTTACGACTAATTTACTCAAAATTATGATTATTGGTTTACAAAACCTACATGTTCTTTAACAACTATTTCATCTTGGATTTAAAAATTTTATTAACCCTTTTATTTTATCATTATACATATTTCTTTTGGATTAATATCCAAGGATTACACATCCATCCCCACAAGACTCAAACTTCCATTTATTCTCTTTTTTGAGAATAAATCACTTACTTATAAACACACAAAAGTACTTAAATGTTGGTTTCTTTCCATACCACATCACATTAGTGTCTTATATTCATTAAGTCATTGAAAAAATAAATTAGAGATGTACATTGAGGTAAGAGAAACCACCTTCCAATAATTATCTAGGTGATTATTTTCAATGAGAATTTTTTGAGCCATGTTTTTAATAATCTAGTTCCTCGTCTCAAAAGTTCAGTTTTATTGAGGATTCCACGCCACTAAATCATGATTCCACATTCCATGGTTTTCAATATTCTCTTACACCTAATTATTAGTGAATTTTGTACCATTATCAGTCTCGAACTTCTAAATTTTCACACCAATAATATTCTCCACTAACCTTCAATATCACTTAAATCATTTGAATACTTAATATTTATAGGTAATTACCGTCATACATTTCATCCTTCCATAATCATTGATAAAAAATATTTGATTCATTTTTTCATCCATAGCTTTGGTTTTCAAGGTCCTACACACATACACATGCACTAACTTGAGAAACCATGTTTATTTCACCTCTGTATTATAGATCATTTGAACAATATTCCCATTTTGACAATTATTACATGTGTGAGTGTGATTATGTGTGAGCCTATAAATTTTTCATGCTCATAAATTATTCACAAATTCCTCCAAGGATTTTTAGCTCAAATCGAAAACTATTTTATTCCATAAATGGTTTTAATATTCTTGGGATATCAAAAACC
Organism: Viscum album; assembly: GCA_963277665.1. Taxonomy (NCBI): domain Eukaryota; kingdom Viridiplantae; phylum Streptophyta; class Magnoliopsida; order Santalales; family Viscaceae; genus Viscum; species Viscum album. The sequence continues at coordinate 180,968,116 of OY728133.1, read as the reverse complement.
TATATTCTTCTCCAATAAGTTAAAGATTTACCTTAGTATTCATTCCATGGAAAACATTTTTCTTATAACACCCCGATATTCTTTGAAATATTTTTTTCAATTAATTTAATCTTTTTTAAATTTTTCATTTCATGCAGTATTGAATACAGTTTTTTATAAAAGCACTAAGTTTTTCTTGCATTATATTCAACACCAAGTTAATAATACACTAAATTCAACACTTATATTATATTTTGGTACACAAAACACTATGATTGTCTTATATAACACATAATACTGAGTCCCTTTGATACCTTCTGTTACACATAAGGCTGATTTTTTACCAAACTACAATATGTTATTAATATGATTATCAAAGTATTATTATATCTACCACTTAGTTGTTGGAATGGAAGTTACAAATAATATTAAATAAATTGTGAAAATATTATTTACACATGTACATAAAATTAATCCTTTATTTATCAAATAGTATAAGTGAATGAAATAACTACTTATAAAAAAATTACTTTTCTAAGAACGCTATTTTTCTATGTACAAACACAATTTTATATCAATAAATTAAACAAACCACTTTTGATTAATGTTTTAAATAAAATTTATATTTATATTAAATAATTATTCTTTATACTCATCCAATATATTTTATAGTTATCACATAATAATAAATCCAATTTTATGAATAAAATTATGTATTTTTCTAAAAGGTAATTCTATCACCCTTTAATATTGAGCCCATTTTAATTATTATTTTTGACACTTTTATAATTTTTATTTGAAAAAATAAACTAAATTTTTTAAATAGGAATATCAAATTTTACTTAGGGTGAATTATAATATTTTTTCTGAGAAGTTTTATTTTTTTTAAGAATAGTGAAAAACACTGAATTTTAATTCAAAACTTATTTTTCATCTAATTTATTTATATAGTTAAATTATATTTTAATTTTATTTTAAAGTATAATTAGATAAATTTTACATAAATTAATCCAATTAATTTCATTTTATCCAATTTCAAAATAAATTGGATATAAAAACATTTCAAACATTTGGACCTTTTCACTTTAAAAACTCGTATTGTCGTCCCATCTGTGGGATTAATTTTAAATTAATTTATGCCACTTCTATGATTGGGATTTTGAAAAATGGATACCATATTTTTAAAAATCATAATTTATAATTTATAATACTTTGAACTTATTCTTTTACCAAAAAAATAGTGAAATTAATTAAACTTAATTACATGGATTAAGAGAAAAATTAACTCAACAAAGGATTAATCCTCAAAATTAAGGCCCAAAATGACCTATAAACTTGTCCAAAATCCATTTATTTTTCATATTTATACCCTAAAATCCCTTTTATATAATATTTAACATTAATTGAGACACATCTAATAGGAAAAACATGGTTGGAATTCCCTTTTCAAAAATTTACAATAATGTCACTCCTTCTCCATAGTAAAAAGGAACTCACCCCTCCCACTTATTAACACATATCAAGACCTTTAGTTTTCCCAAAATATGATAAAAAAGATCCAAAAATACTTACCTTCATCCTATAATCCTCACTTTGGGTATAAATCCAACCAAGGAAGTCCTTTGGTGGAAACCAAGAGGAGTTACCCAAAGAAGAGGTAACATCCTTCCTCAAGCTCCTTTGTTTTATTTTCATTATCCACCCCCTAAAATATTCTTATTGAATTATTATATAGTAAAAACAGTATAATAAATATATTGAGATGTTTTTATACTAATTATTATACCTACACTTATACACACTTCCATATAATGGGTAAGGAACTTACTGTTCTTATGTACGGTGAACTACCGCCTCACAAAATGTTGTTGATCGTTTTTCCTTTACCACCACTCATGGATGGGAATTATGATGAACACTATTTTTATATAATATCTATTATTTATTTAATTTTATGAAATTATTATATAAAAAATACCTTCATTCTTTCCATTTTTTGTAAATATGATAACTTCGTTTGTGGGTGTGTGGACTACTGCCTCCTCAAAATGATGTGATTCGTTCACACTTTAAATAGAATGTATTAAGGATGGGTTTAGTGATATTATATGATATACATAAAATAATAATTGAAATTTAATTATAATATATATATATATATGTGTGTGTGTGTCATAACCCAAGAATTTCTAAGTTAATTAGTGGTGGAAACTAGTGGGTAAAGGTCAATCATTGATAATGGAAGAAGCCCATATTCCACATAGTTGGGACAATAACTCCGGGGTTTAAGGGTTACCACTTATATAGAACCAAACATGCTCTTGTAATAATCTATTTGGAATTTTTTCATTCACTATATAATTCTATAAAGTTTTCTTTGGATTAGCTTATCCCTCTTACCAATTTTCTATAGGGAAGAACTAAGAGAAAGGGAGGCCAAGGTCCTTGGGATTTCAAGAAAATAATATCAAATTGATGAATTGGTTAGTATCAACTTAGGTATTGAATATATGAAGTTGATTCATGGATAATTTAAGATTTAATAATGTTTCAAACACCCTATAGGCTACACCTTGTATATTGAACACATTTTCGGGGTGAAGGGCTAAGACATGAAATTATTGAATACACAGTCATTAGTGGGTGATCTGTTGAGTATGAATACCTCTTGTCATGCAGTTTAACGTCATGTGACTGGGAATTTTTCACTTAGTTTAACTTTATGAGAGTAGGATGTGTTTATTCAGTTTAATGTCAGGAGACTAGTACATGATTCCCTATCCAAGACACGGATCAGTCACACAAGCTAGAGTAGATTTCCTATTCCCCTAATCTCACATGATCCATTATCAGTGTGAAAAATAAGGGATAACTGAGTATTCAAATTATCTATGCATGAGTATGTGATGGGGAATGTTTGAGGGTGTTCACTATTTATTATATACTATAACCTTTTTATATATCTAACTCTCATAGAGGGACATGATTGGGAGTGATGATAACTCATGGTTAGGCATGGAATAGAGGATCCAAGAATCACTTTGTATCGTATGATGGTAAGAATCAAACCAAAAATAGTTTTTAAATGGTTACCAATGTAGGTCAATCCCATATGTAGAAAGGTGTTAATTTTTTATACATATTGTTGATGGACCCAAAATTTGAGATCTGGGTGTCCCTGTGTGTCCTGTAATAGAATTAATCAATCCACGCATAGTTATTAAAAAAACTCTCCATACAGGTCTAACCCATACATAGAGGGGGGAATTTTTTCTATTTATTTTGGGCTTGACCTAGTATTTTGGATCTGGTAATCACTACAAATCCTATGATAGAAAGAATCAAGACACACATAGTAATTAAATGGAAACTTCTCTATGATGGTATTACTCATACATGGAGGGGGAATTTTTCAGTTAATATTATAAATGGACCTAGGATTTGAAATCTGGGAGTCACTGTATATCATGTGATAGTAGGAATCAAGGAAAATGTATTTATTTAATGTAAAAATCTTCGTGTAGGTCTCACCTATATATAGAGGTGCCATTATTTATGTTTATATTGTGTTTGGACCCATGATTTAAAATATGGGTGTCACTGTGTATCTTCTGATGAAAATAATCAATCCTCATGTAGTTATTGAATAGAAAAATCTCTATGTAGTTATGATCCATCTGTAGAGGGGGGGAATTTATTTCCATTTATATTACAGCAAGACCCATTATTGGGGATCCAAGAATCACTACATATCCTATAGTAATAGAAATCAGGACACACATAGTTCTTGAATGGAAAGATTCCCTATGTGGATCTAACTCACACTCAAGGATGAGTGCACTACATTCTACTTTCTCATAGATCTATATAATGTGCGGTTAACCATCTATGAAGTAACATTTTCTCTATAATTTAACATCATGTGGTAAGTATGTCTTACATAAAGTTTAACTTTGTGCAGTAAGGATGTATTCCATGTTTTTTAACATCATGTGTTAATGAAAAAATATGTTATGTAGTTTAAAGTCTTTCTTCAAGGACATGAGATTCTGATATAAGGTTTGAAAATTAATTTTTGAGAAAACTTGTATTGGTGGGGGGAATAACATGTTCCCCATATATTATGTACAATGAGTAATATCCATTAGAATATCCCTTATATATGATGTAAGGCCCTTCCCACCTGGGTTCCATCTTTAGAGTTTTATTTCCTAGTGTCATTGGGGTTCTAATATCTAATACAGATTCTCCTTGTAAAAATGAGTGAAGAAAGACCTTTTTATTAAAGACTCGCATGATTAGATTATAATGAACCATAGAGTTGTGCAGTGTATGTTACCTTTTCTCATTGATCCATTACAACTCATCTATTTACTTTTGTGATTTCTCATTGTCTGATAGTTTTCCATGAATATATATACAAATCTAGGAAAACTAGACTTAAATTAGAAACACTTCTTTACTTTTGTACACTAATGAATATAGAGTCTCTTATGTGGAAGTGTGTGTGGTGATACGGTAGGCCCATAAAACATGAAGGAGCTTGTCTGAACAGTTTTTCTTGTCCTTGTCCACCATTTTCTAGAGTATATTTGATAGAGTCTTATTGAAGGCCTCAATTTTTACATTTACTACTACATAATAGTGGGATAAATGGTTGGATTCAATGTTGTACTTCTGGTAAACTTTATTTAATTTGTTAGAATAGAATTTAGTGTCACTTTCCATCAATATCATGTAATGGACATCAAATCTGGTGATGATATTAGACTTTATGAAGTTAATGATATTCTTTATCTCAACTTCTGTGATGGGTATTGCCTCATCCCATTTGGAAAATAAGTCGGTAGTAGTAAGTATGTACTTAAACTTCTTATTTTTAGCTGATTAATATGGATCCACGAAGTTCATTCCCTATATGGAAAGAGGATAGTAATATTTATCTATATATAAAAACTCTTGGGGATGATGGATGGAGTTTTCATGAATATGGAATGAATAAAAATTCATGGTGAATTCAACATATTCTTGTATCATTGTTTTTCATTACTAACAAAGTATTTTAACTTGATGGGAGAGTCTGGTCCTGGACTGATGAGAGCCATAGAAGCCTACACGGACTTCTTCTATGATAGCAGGAATCTCTACTTCTATTTTAATATTTGGTAATTCCATCAAGGCCTCATTTATAGAGGTATTTTTCTCATTTTCCCATCCTAAAGGGTAAATTTCACTGTTCGTCATCGATTTTGTTAACTTTTGGCTTGATATAATGAGAGGATCCTAATTTGGAGGTAATCAATTATGGGATCCATCTATCTAGGGGTGGATATCAGTTCATCATGCTCTAGGGAAGTGTTAACCAGATTGATTTCATCTATGTAACAAATTATAGCTGATGATACCACCCTTTAGTGTGTGATATGGAAAACCAATTTTTCTTGATTAGGGTAGGATGGGACTATGTCTTCATTATCCAGTGTGTCAATATGATCATTTTTTGATCGAGTTATATTATGAAATGTTGGATTAAAAAGGAATTCTTCCATAAATCCTATGACATAACTGATAATAGGCACTAATTATTCCTTATTTATGTCATACTCATCATTTATTTGTTTAATACCTAATTTTGAATCCCCTTTGATGTTTAGGTAGGATATATGCAATTGTAGGGGTAATTCAAAGATGGAAATGAGGGTTTGGTATTCTTCTTTGTAATTGGTGTAGCCTTCAGATTGTGAGAAGAAGTAGGTGAAAAATTATTTTCCTAGGGAAACAAACATAATCCCTAGAAAAAGACTGTTGAGTATTTTATTTTCAATCCTATTTCCAATAGGGCTTATAGAGGCACCATCATAATATATCTCCCATGTTTGGGGAGTTTCATGGTCATAGAAAACCTCTTCATCAAGAAGTTCTATGTAAACTAGTGTGATTTATAGGGAAGGATGTGCAGCAAGTAAATTAGCTAGCGTCTGGCCTTTTATTGCATTCTATGACATGAACTGAATGTTATATTGTTATAAAATAACCACCCATTAAGCTAAACACCCAATTAGAATAGGGAGACCAAGGATGTACTTTAGTGGGTCAATATAAGATACAAAGTGGATGTTGTAATATTATATGTAATGTCTCAGATTTTTCACTACAAATATTAGTGAGAGGAATTTCTTCTTCATATTGTAATACTGGGTATCGGTACCTAGAATCATTAAACTTAGATAGTAGAGACTATTTTCAATCCTCACATCATTTTTAGTTTGAGGAGATTGATGAGTTATCATTCCATGGAGGACACATATAATATAAGTGGATTTCCTTCTACCAGAAGCATCAATACTGATGGGTGAAATAAGTACTACTTGATATTATAAAAGTATTCTTATTAGTCCCCATCCCATTAGTAGGTGACTACCTCTTTCATTAACTTTTTGAATAAGATATATATTCTAGCTAGGTTAGTTATGAAATTTTGAATGGAATCAAGTTACCCTTGGATCTTCCTCGGTTCTTTAAGAATATAAGGGGGTGAAATTTCAAGGACTAACCTAGTATTTTTCAGATCGGCCTCAATTCCATGGTGGAATACCAAAACGCTAATGAATTTCCCTAATGTTACTATAAAAGAACACTTTAGAGGATTAATATTCAAATTGTGCTACTGAATCTTTCTGAAGATTGTTTGAATATTTATGAGGTGATCACTTCACTATGAGTATTTGAATAGCGTCACATCAATATAACATTTTTCTATTTTTTTCCACTAAGTTCATAAAGATATGATGTATGGAACAATGGTAAGTATAACCAACATTCATTAATCCAAAGTGAATGACCTGATGTAAAAAAATCCTATTAGGTGCTCTTAAGGCAATAGATTCCTCATTTTTAGGGGCCATATTTATCTGATTATAACCAGAATAACCAATCATGAAGGAAATGGCTTGGAAGCCGGTTGTTTCATTAATAAAAAGTTCTATGATTGGAAATGTTAAATTATCCTTTGTTCAATGTTGATTAAATTCCATGAAATCAATACAGACCTTGATTTGACCATTCTTTTTCATGGTGGGGATAATATTGGAAATTCATTTGGGTACTATACTTCCTATAAAACATTGGTTTTGATCAATTTTTCAACTTCTAATTCTACATTAGTATCATGATATGGGTGCATTCTTCTGGATGTCTTCTTGAAACCTCTATGGTAATCGGGTAAGACTAGTTGATGTGTACCCACATCAGGGTTCAACCCATTAATTTTTTTATAATTATAATCAAATTCATAACGATTCTTATTTATAAATTTTAATATACATATCATTATCCTTGATAGGAATGGAAATTCTAATCAACATAAGTATTATGTTTTCTTTTCTTCCCAGATTCACCTGTCTGAGCTCATCGATGGTGGTGGAGATGTCTTCTTCAAATTAAGGAGGGAAATTCTGAAGTTATTCTTCTTCTTATTATTCTATATTTGAGCTCATGAAGTAATTTTCAGACATCATGGGTAATATGATGGAATCTTTATCATTGTTGATGTAAGAGAGTCTATGAGAAGATACATTGTCATCCTAAACTGCCAAAGTCATCACAAATAAATTTTAGGGATTATTTTTTTCTTTTATGCTTCCATCGGGGGTTGGAGGAACCTGAACATCTATATTTTTAGATAATTTCTTAGTGGAATCATCAATTTTTGTTGATGGCATGAAGGAATTATCATATCCAATTTGAGAATTAGTTGATCAATTTTTTATGAATCCACTTTAGCTGGCATGAATTCCATCACATGTACATGAGAAAATTATGTTTGAAACTCATGATATCTTAATAGTATTAAGTCTGTTGTCTCAATCTGGTTTATGGGTAGCACATAATCACTATAGAATAAGATCTAGGGATTTGAATAGGAAATTATCAAGCCATTGGGGGCTACAACCTGTATATCATCATCCACCATTGGTTGTTCTCCTTTCTTATTATATAAACATAACTCATTATATATGGATTCACAAGAATTAAAGGGGCATTGTCACCATATAGTATGCCAAAATTCCCATCCATGGGGTATTTCAAGCATTGATGAAATATTGAAGGTACCGCTACATGGATATAAAGACAATGTCTTCCAATTATGCCATTATATTCTGTTACTTGATGGATAACCATGAAAACAACATTAAATGTGAGATCCCAAAAACTGAGCCTTTAGATTCATCTTCATGAGAGGTCATTTCTCACTCCTATCATACCCTTGAATGGTTATCTTTTCCAGAGATAAGTCCCTTGTTCTATATACCTAATGACAAAGGGTATAAAATGAGACGATATTGATCCTGGAACCATTATCAACCATATCCATTCATATTTCAAAATTATAAAGTTTTATTGAAACATACATGGATCTGGTATATCCCTATAAAACTTTTTCATGATGTTGTTCTATGGTCAATATAGTGATATGATTTTCTAATGGAATAGTCTCCACTTGATAAACCTCGGTTGTAGCGACTTCTGTCTCAAATTCCTATGGACTCTGGAGGGCCTTGTTGAGAACCTCTATGAGTTATTTTTAAAGATAGTGGGAATCCAGGATTGATATTTTGGGTGAAACAACTACCAAATATTTCATAATGTCATATTTTTTCCAAGGGCATGATATTCTCAAGGTGGGTTTTCTCCCTATTCTGTGTCTCGAGAGTTTTGGTGCCTAAGGTGGATAAGACTAGTGCTTGAAAACAGGTCAAGGGAGAATCCTCTTCGAGTGGAATTGTTCATATCAGCTTTCTAATTTTTTTGGAATGATCAAACAATGAAACCCCAACCAATCAGTCATGTAATATGACTGTGATTAAATGACTGTTGGAGGTCTCTAAGGAATCTATGTGTTTTTGTTGGGATTATTAAGTTCTTTCCCATAGGTATCAGATTCATATATGAATTTTGTGGGTATGTGACAAAAATATTAGGTTTGACCATCCTTGTGTCATCCTTTGTATCCTCAGTTATTTCATACTTGGTCTATAGCTCTCTCGTAAGGTATAAAGAACTCATACATGGAGGAATATTTTTCATCAGAGAAGGGATGTGTTAAGTGAAATATATTAACAAAACCAAAAATTATATCTTTATATGAGGAGGGTTCTATTTGGTGGGGTAGTTCATGTTTTGAAGATATTGAATGAAAGAAGTCTGAAATAGTCAGATCTTGTGTAGGATCTTGATAAAACTATTTCTCTTGTGTCTTTACCTATGTCTAGTGATTGCGTCTACCTCTGGGAGGTGTATTTAATGATGCCACCTTATGTAATGTGATTGTTTTTGGTTTGTGAAGCTATTATCTTAGGGTGGCATTAACTTTTTTAACTATCTTTTTATTTATCGAGTTATTGAACTTCTATACATTGTTGGATGAATCTTCTTTTTAGTCACCCTCTTATTCTGGTTGGGTGAAGATTACTCAATTCACATGTACTGAGGAATTCTCTAGTATCACCTACCCAAAATCAACTAAGCTTTAGAGGATGTATTTGAAGATAAAGTAGTCATGGATGGTGTGACCCAAACTCCTATGGAAAGGTAAGTAGTCTGAATGATCAATGAGGTTGGCCTAATTGGGTTTCCTAGGCTCTAGTATCTTTAGTATGATATTTTCCAAGGATACAAAGAAATGACCTGGGAAATTCTCATTTTGGAAGGAATATTCTTTATTCAACCATTCCTCATATCATGGGTGGCCCTAAACTCTTTTTTCTTCTGGATTATGGTGATTTTTTTGTTTATTCCACTCGATGGGAGGTTCCAGATGATTTAGGGGCCTTCCCAGGTGCTTAAAAAATAATTTCTACTTGTTTAAGGGTAATAGCAGAAGTCTCTTACTAATATTTTTCCCCGATGTAATGGGTGTGGGAAAATATTTATCCCAGGTAAAATAAATAAAATATTCTAGGCATTGTTCCATATCTACAAACTCATATAATCTACCTAGATACTTCATCAAGATCTAAGGTGTTTTTAGCTCGTCCTAAATATTTTCATTATATAGATCCATTATTTTCTATTGTGAGGAGGGGATACTGACTGAATAGGTTAAACATTTATATCTAGTGATGAAGTTATAAACCCTCTCATTTTCATATTGTTTGCAGTTTGTGAGGTTAGAAATTGTCATTTTTATTAACATGGGATTGAACTAATAAAGTAATTGATTATGAAGGTATTTTTATCTTTCAATTGATCTTGTTGAAAGATTATTGTACTAAATGAGGGATGGAACTATTATATTTTGTAAAAAAATATTAGTTTGATCACCTCTTATTAATCTAGAGGGCCTATAATTGGGAAACATCAGGACACAAAGTATGTGAGATGATGTTTTGGATCCACCATCTTGTCAAAGGATGAGAAGATAGGATTGCCAAAATTGGGTAGGGGAAAAGTGTTATCGACCCATTCGGGATATGGATTCTTTTTACGATTCATGGGTGAATGATTCCCTTGTATTTATTTTATTCAAGCATCCACGGATTTAATGGAATTAAGGAGTTCTAAAGGTACTTTTTTCTGGACCACCTACTATCTATAGGGAGCAGACAAGGATTGATGGGGTGGACTCATTTTCATATCCTTCTGATTCTCGATTCATTCTAGGATTAAATGATCACCCAGAAGGGGGAGAGGATGTCACCATAATGGAGAAAATTCCAAATAATCCTCAAATTCCTCATTTATGTAGACTTGTTTCATATATCCAAGTATATCTTGATACTCGAATATTGCTATTTCTAGTGTATTGGATATCTACTAAAATATGGGAGGAGGGATATTTGTTTCTATTTGAAGACAATACCTAGAGATAATATATCCCCTAAGTAGTTCCTCATTGAGCTATCTGAGATTTTAAATCTCATTTTTATATTGTTCTATATATTCCTCTATAGAGGGAATTTCATCACCCCATAGGCGGTGAGTGGGTTGTAGCCACACCTATCCCTTTATCCTTAATAGTGTTTCATAGTAGAGATGGAAATTCATCATTCAAAGGTTCTTGGTTTTGGATCCATCTCTATTTTTATGTCCTAGTCTACATTAACTATTTTTTTGAGGTGATAACATTCATCGAGGTGTATCAGGAAATGGTATTTATCCCATTTCTCTCCATGAAATAGGGTGATTTTTCACTACATAATCCTCTTTTGAGGGTTTCATTATGGTCATTTCTTTGACCCCTAGTCATATTGAACCATTTTGGATTATAAACCATACAGGTTTTGATTACCTTTATCATACATTCCTCTAATACTAGTCAATGAATAGTGGCCTTAAGAAATTTTATGGTTATGATTTATGAGCGGGCCCCAAATAGCAAGGGTATGTCTCATGGCAGGAGGAATAGATGGGATGTTGGACATCAACATTTTCCTCCCAAATTGGAGAAGACTGATTCCTTATAGGGTGATGATAATGATAAAAATTGCCCCCAGTCCTACAAGTTGGGAATGAATCGGGGCCACTATTAGCACTTTCTAATCCTGTTATTGAGTATTTTAGGATTCTAGTTGACGATCTTATGGCTCATTATATAGAAATTGAAATATAAATTCCCCTAATACTATAGGATGGGGTTAATCTAGAATCGCTACTGATTTCTCCTAACCCTCTTAGGGTGTGATGAACATGGTAGTGGAGACTGAGATAAAAATTCTCCCGGCCTTACGGGATAGAGTTGGTTTGCAGTTTTCACTAATAATCCATGGATCCTATCAGGTTTTGATGACCCTTGGGGTGGTGGGAGTGGTAATAATTCTCCCATCCCTAAGGGATAGGTTTTATCCTAAGTGGCCACTATGGTGGCTGCTATTGTGATCTATTTGATTTGGTGCAATTATACTCATGTATGATTCGGGTGCAATGGATCCCTATAATAGGAGTCCTTTTCTACAGGAAGCTTTCAGGTGGTCCACAACTTTATATTTTGTGTTTGAAATGCATTCCCATTTTTTCAAGGGGATCATATTAGAAGTCTATTAGTGTCCTTCTCTATCTGTTCGTGAAGTATTTACATCTTTAAAGCAGGGTAGTCTCCATGTATTGACCAACTAGCCCATGTGTTACCCGGTCTCCAAATTTCTCCTATGACTATGATGTTATAGGATTCTATATCTATGGAGTTATATTATTTTGGGTATGTGGTGAAGTTTTAAGTACCATGCTTTCCCCATCCTTAGATACAAATATCTGATGAGGTCTTAGTAATCAGTTGTTGAAGAGTTGTGGTGCAATGGCAGAAAGTGTGTTGTAGATTTTCACTATGATTGTCCGGTCTTAGGTCTTAGGACATAGAGATAGATTATGAATATATTTAAAAATAGAGTGTGTGTGTATATGTTTTTAAAGAGTCCCTCATATCCTAGATAGTGGAGGTGTCATTCCATGAACAATTGATGAGTCACCCACATTTTATAGCATAGGTATGGAATGCACTCCTTATCTAGATCATATAGGATCTAATAGTCAGAAATAGCGATGAGCCAGATCATGTTTGGGATGTTGTTTCTAGATAACTCTCTCCATATATCCATGTTGACCTCTTATTCATCAGAATTATAAGCCTCCACTTGGTCATACCATAGAGATTACTTCTATGGGTCACCTAATAACCGCGTTGAAGTTCTTTTTATAGTTGATGGGGTATTATATACAATTAGCCCTGAAGTTTTGAGAACCTCTCTATATCAGTGAAATATTTCATCAATGGATATAAGGATAAGAGACTGGATATCATGAGCTACTGAAATATGGTGAGTAGATTCATTGGTAGGGATAATATCCTACTCTGAGGTGATTTCCATATTATACAAATGAACCTCGGTTGTATCAAGGATATGAGTCTAGTCATGTTTCTTTAGAGTATTTCACTGATATTTTTCAATAAGAATGTGTGTCTATCCTGATTCAGGTGTCAAACTAAGTAGGTAATCCCCTAACAGAATTGGAATATGATCCTAGTCTTGTACTTTGTCTTTTACCATAATATGACGATAATATTCCTGGACATAAGTAAGAATGTTTGATTTATCCAGAGTAGCCACCTATTCGTACTGATCATGGTGATATGCTACTCTATATTTCAGGATGGGAATATGTGTATGTACTTGTATTTGTACCAATGATAGAATATATTGGAGGATCTCTTCAACTATTTATAAAATGTAGTGACACATTAGAGAAGTTTTTGCGGGAATGTAGGCATGCATATTCTTAGCCTCTAAGATATACTGGTAGGTGTCTTTGATTGAATCAGGGCTATAATCCCACTCCTATCCTCTTTATGTCTTCATAATATTCTAATGGGATTTGTGCATGAGGAAGAGATATATTCCTCCCCATTATTGATGCAGAAATATGAAATCATACTTGATCTAAGTGAGCAGGGACATGTGCTTTCCCGCTAGATACTGCTAAAATATACTGATAGGATTCATTAGTGTAAGTGGGGATATGATCCCACTCCTATTTATCTATAGATTTATTCACCAAGAGAGACCTCCATGGTATCCATGCATGAGTGTCCTGGGTAGAAATTTTTCAGGTGGTACTCTTAGCAGGTGATTGAGGGGAACTGGTGAGATGATTATAATGATGGAAGTCAATACAATCCCTTAAATTAAGCACCTCAATTGGGATGGATTCACAGCGAATCCTTGATCAACCTTCCTAAGATATGGAAGGTGCTGATTTCTGGCCTCTGGGGATACGCTTCTTAAGTGATTGGAAATGATGACAAGTTCCATTGGATTCATTATAGCTTTCCCTAAATAAGAAAAAATTGTAGACTTCAGTTTCTGGATACCTATATGTGTATCCTCAAGATTCATGATTGTATCATTTCATTTGAACTTCCAAACCACCATGTTTTCCACCCAAAGATGAAGGTGTTAGGTGGGTCATGTTTTTTTGCAACCCATGGAGGTTACTATTATAGATGAGGTTCCAGAACATTTTCTTGATGAATACATGATCTCAGGTCATGGTGTTTTTTGTGAGAGCATATTTTGTAGTCATAAATACAACAAGGAACAAGTTCACTAGTCATTGCATCATTGTAAGTGTATAACATTATCAATCATCTATGTAAGGGTAACAAAATTTCCCTTTATTGTTCCAGTTTTCTCTAATATTATTATGTATAATTTGTATGGTGAGAATGGTCTATTTCATGGGAACCGTGATTATATTTTATTATTGAATGATTTCACATTGGTCATACCATTTTCATTTTTTTAGGGTACACAAAACAAAATGGCTTGAGGTATGGTCAGCTAATCATTTTTATTATTTGATAGATTCACATCTGGTTCACCATTTTTTCCTTCATAGATGGTATAGTGCCTCAAGTTTAGGATATAAGATGATCAATGCCTATAATAATTCATTTATTTAGTCATTATATGCTTTCTTCACCATTTTTGTTTCCCTTTAGAGGATTGGTAGATGACAAATGATTGTGGAGGGTTCAATTATGGTTTCACAATCATTCACATTAGGTTTACTATTTTCATCTCTCTTGAAAACTCTTAATAGTACCCACATCCATAATAAGGTACAAAATTGCTTTCCAAAGGCAGTTGTCCATTTTGGGATTTAGACCCAAAGACACTTAGGAACTCACATTGGTTAAGAGGATAGAAGTTCTGGATCATCACACCCTTGGGGGGGAATTATTTCCTATTCCAGGACTATCTTATAGATTTAAGATATTTTTTTGAATCTATTAAAAGTCCAAATACATGACTAGTTACCCAAAAAATGATCAGGTGTTTAATCCTTTTGTGTGTCAAGGTGGTTTTCTTAATGAGACTGACTATATTTATACAAGGTTATCCATATGTTTTCCATTATTTATTATTAATGGGTAGATACTTATATTTTTAAGTCATATAACTAGGAAATTCGGAGTTTACTATTGTCCAAGGAGGCGATTGGTGTATCGAGGATGGTATTGAACCTTTATGAGGTGTCCTACTTATCCTATGTATAATAAGAATCAAAACCCACATAATTTTTTTAAGTCCAATACATAAAGTTTAACATTATGAAAAAATGACATATATGTGGTCACTTCAGCACTAGGTATAGAGATAGAGTCTTAGGAAGGAATCTTATATATCCTTCTTATAAAATGAATCAGATTAATCATAGTTTTATCTTCACTTGGACAAAATATGGGTGGTGATAGGTAATTAATTCCAGTGAAGGTTATTGCCATAGGGTTTACAAATATGGGAATACCTTCAGGACTTACACTGAGGTGGATTCCCTTATATGGGAAAAATAATATCATGTCACTAAAAGGGTATTACACAATGAGGTTTCCCTTACTATGGAATAGTTATTATTCTAGTGATATGGTCATTGAAAATACCTAATAAATAGGGTGACCCTAATGGGGTATTTGATACAGAGCTTGGACCTTAGGAAGGCACCCTACGTATCCTTCTTATAGTAGGAATCAGAGTTCTCATAGTTCAATTTTCTTATCATTTTTCTGATAGATAAGGAATAATTATAAACCCATATGATTTTTTGGGTCCCATGGGTTAGAGTGTCTAATATATGGAGGGACTTACACTAAGGTGGATGCATAATTAAAGCACAGACCATAGGAAGGTTTTTTGTGTATCCTATTTGGACAAGAATCAAAGTCCTCATAGTTAAAAATAGTGTGTGTATAAGTATTTATTCTAGAAAATTTTATCATATCCTGGGTTGTACACCTAACATTATTGACATGTTGAAGGTTCTATTCCTGAAACAATTAAAATGTTGGAGATTTTAGCCGGACATGTCCTGGTTGTCTTCCTAATATGTCTAGGGAGGTCTGGACATGTCCTGATTGTCTACTTGACATGTATGAGGGTGTTTTTAAGAAATATCTGAGGTTTCTTCCATGTGATCCTATAGACTTATCTAGGTATCATTCTCATTATGAACATAGACACATGCAATGGGTATCATGTAATTAGGGATGACATGTCAAAGGGCTATTGTATGATCTGTAAATCAAATCCGGAGGACTTATTGTGGCTTACCCTATATGTATGGACAACTTCACATGACTTAGCTAACATGTTTAGAGGACTTCACATTAATTGGATTACATTCCTAGGTGATACATCATGATCTTCCTAACATTCTCAGGTCTTCTCAAATGATCTAGATAGGTCATGTGAAGTGCATGATTCCTTCTCATGAAAATAAAATTATCCTTCTTCACATAAGGTTTTTGTATTTTTTAGCCTTTATCACATGAATGATATAATTTTTTTCAGGAATTGTAATGTTAAGGCTTTTCTTGACTAAGTAAACATGTGGAAAATCCTTTACATAATTTGGAAGGCACACCAAAATTCCTTTGCATGATCAATAGGGTGATCACATGAATCATATGTACATGTCACATAGTCCCATATGTTGTTCCCTAGATTTACCAAGTGGAAACCCTTATGATTTCAGGTATTTTCACTCTGATAAGTCCACTCTCACCTCTACACTCTCTTTTGTGGGTTTTTTTTCTATGGGGGAAGAAATTATTGGCCTCTCCACCCCAATTATACACCTCCTTAAATGAAACGTATATTAAAAATATGGTCTTGAGTCAGTAGAGAATCATGCATTTCAAATGAACCTGTCATTGGTCATTCAAGGCATTATCTTTGTGTTGCGAAGTAAATAGTGACCATGAGATCACTCCGCCATCACCATATTTATTGTACCCATGTCTTATCAAATGGATTTCATATAATAAAATCGACATATCAAAGGGCCTTCGAAAGATCAAGATAATATGTCAGTGATTCTTTGTGATATTAGGAAACCTATAAAAGAGGCTTTTTCATGGTCGAGGGAGAATTGTATGAGGCCCTATTCCAAATCAATTTGTCTTATCAGTGGCCCTTCACGAGATCAAGTTGTCATGTTAAAGGGCCTTCGCATGATCAATGGGATGATCAAACAACGTGAATAACCCCTTAACATGAAAAATAGTGTAACTTTTCCTCAGATGAGGATAAAACCTTTTTCAAATTTTATTATTTATTACAAAATAATTCTGGAATTTTTCCATTGATTTTCCATCAAGGTGTCACGTGATAGAATGGAAATGCCTAAATTCATTTTCATGATGAAGGTGACATGTCTAGTAGCCTTGATGTGAATATTTTGTGATGTTGGCAAAGATTTCATGTGATCAATGGAATGATCATGCGGATTATATCCACCTTTCAAGTAAAAAATACTGTAACTTCCTTTCGTATGAGTCTTCCACCTTTTCTATATTTTTATCTTCTATTTTCCAAGACCTTTTACTTTTTACCATTGGTTATCTTTTAGGGGGTCACGTAGTCAATAATGGATATTATGATGGCTTGGGAGAATTGTCATGGATGGTTTCTCCACTTCTCTATGGTTCATCGTGTGATAAATAATAGATCTCACAATGTAATGTGATAATTTTCACGGATAGTCGCTCCACTTGTTTGTGGATCCAAAGGGTTGTCACATGATAATGGTGACATGTCCAAAGGATTTTACATAGTATGATTATAGGGATACCAAGTGATCAGTGAACTGATCACATGAGCCATATGAGCCCTTCACATGAAAATAAATGTAACTTCCATCACATGAAGCATTCACCTTTTTCATCTTTTATTTCATAAGTGTCTTTGAGTGATCATCAAGAATTTATCACTTAATGTGTCACATGATTGAAAGAACTCATCCAGTAGAGTTTTAATGATTATGAGGGATTTTTTAGGGGATTCACATGATCATGAATAGATTTTGTGAAGTTCATGACTCATTTGTGTGATTTTTCCAAGGTCATGCGATCACATGTCTTCTTGGGGGCATGCAATTATTGTAACTTAGCCACTAGATATCCATGTAGACATGATGATTATTACTTTATTTTTTAGAGAAAATAATACCTATTCTTTGGGTATTTATTATATTCTAAAATTATTAATTCTCATTTAGCAGTCATCAATACGTGCTTCCATCAAATGGGAAATCAAACGATCATTTGTGTGTATGGCAGACTACTGCCTCGTGGAGAGATGTAATTTGTTTTCCACCACTGCCTCACATGGATATTTGTAATGATAGAATTAATGTATTTTAATGATATTCATGACATATTTATTATTATAAAAATATATTATATCATATAATTTCTTACCAATACATCCATTTAAAAATGATAATGTTGTTTGTGGTAATGTATAGATTACCGCCTCCACAAAGCGATGTGATTCTTTTTACATGACCACATCACTTGGATGATATATATAATTTTATTTAAATAAATAATATGATGTTAAATATATAATCATAATTGTATAAATATAAAATGATATGTACCTTATTTCAATCATGTTCTTTAAAAAATGGAAACATTGGTCACACGTGCCTACGACTTACCATCTCCATGATTGTAACATAATTTATTTTTCATAACCATGATTCATGGTTGATTTTAAAAGTACAATTAATGTATAAAAATGAAAATTATTTCATGATTATTATTTTAGAGATGATATAATGATGACCTCTTTGAGCATATTCAACTTACAAAATAGATTTTAAAAATGAACTGAATATTGTAAAAACATATGATGTGAACTTAATTGATTAAGTAATTGTATATAACATGTTGATAAAAAAAATAAAAGGAATAATAAACTTGAAAAAAAAATCTTAAACAAGTAAATAATTAACATAATTTTATTATTTATAAAGATAAAGAATGTATGTGATGAGTCAGACTCGAGGCAAGAGACACTTTATCTTAAAAACCTCATTTTAAATGCTTAAATATTTATTTTATAAATATTTTTCTTCTATGTCCATATTCTTAAAAAAAATTAAAATTTATTAATATAGATATAAATTAATTATAAATCACATTTTAATCCACTTTTTACTTTCTTTCAAAAGTTTTCAAAGGGAATCTTTTTATATATTTTATAAAGAACGTTTTCATGAAAAGAAAAAAGGAAATTTTCTATTTTTAAAGTATAAACCATCAAAGATTTTTCCCATAATCATAAATATTATTTAATTTTTTAATTCCCTTCAATATTTCATGTTTTCTTGAAAAAAAAACCCTTCCATTATTTTGGGGTATTTTTAAATAGGGTTTTAAACAGAATGGATATATCGATATCCAGAAATGATTTTCTTGTGGGTGAAAATAATGTTTTTATGAGTATTATGATGGAAATGAAACATTACATGTGTTATGATTATGTTATGGTTTTTGGTAATTAATTTTTATGATATATGATCTTGATATAGCTCATGATGGTGGATAAGTCAGATATTGATCATTATATCTTAAGTTACCTATATAATTTATCTATAAATTCTATGGGTTTTCATGAAAATCTTGTGATTTAAAAAGGTAAGATAATGATATTACGTTTAAAAGAAATTTTGTGCTACTTTATAAGGGTGAAATGTAAACATTTCATGAGTTTTTCATGATTTCAAAGAAACCTTTATGAGTTTTATTTTTTCTTTAAAATTTTTTATGAAATTTTTTATTAAAATATTTGTGAAAGGAAGTTGATTTATTCTATAATAAAATGTTTATTTTTATCTAAAAGTTTGTTTTGAAAAATAGAAATTTTTATAATTATTCATGGACTTGTTTATTTTTTTATTTCTTTTTATATTTATATTACTAAGATTTTTATGCTCATCCCATGTTTTAAAATGTTTTTTAGAGGGTTTTAAAGATGAGTAGGGATAAGTATGAGGTCAAGGTGAAAATTGTGAAGATATATCATTAAAAAAAACTTGTTATATATAAAAAGTTCTGTATTGTGGGAAAAATGGATACTAAGAGGAAATGTACACTTTTTTATGTAATAATTATCTATTTAAGGGTGATGAACTAAATCTCTAAAAATAAAAACCTAAAAGATCTATAGGAATGAAAGAAAAGTAATTCTTGTCTCAATAATCAATTTTATAGATTGTTTAAGGTTGGGTAAATATAATTGGTATCAAATAAAATGTTTAGATAATTTTAAAGGTTAGGATAATATAATTAAATACCCTTAAGAGATTATAATATATGTTTATCATGATATAACATTATAATATTACCATGTTGCTTCATATAAATAATATTTATTCATAATGGATTTCTATAGAGGAAACAGAGAAGAAGAAGTAAGAAGGCTCGAAGACAACAATATCCTTCCAAATAAGCAACCTATAATGGTTATAATTGGAACTGATCAGGTCGTTTCTCTAATGGACTAGTTGACATAAGATATAAATAGTGGTGGAATCCATGCTAGAGAGAAACCATATCAATCATAGAGGAACATGTCGATAGTGGAGAATTTTATGAGATAGCATCCTTGAGCATTCAATGGATATTATGACTCCATGGTAGCTGGGAGATAGATTAAATCTCTGGAAAAGGTATTCAAAGACATGGATTGTTCATATCATAAAAATTCAACTCTTTCTATTTATCATTTTTAAGGTGAAGTTGATCAATGGTTAATAATACTAGAGAAAGATAATAGATCAGTTCCATGGAATGGGATGTATTTAAGAATATTATCCTTGATAATTATTTTCCTAAGGTTTTTTTACTTAGGATGGAAAATAACTTCTTGGAATTGTGGTATAAGGAGGAATAATTAGTGGTCATAAATGTAGAAAACTTCACCTGATTGGAATTGTATATACTAAATTTTATTCAGGATCTTGATATAAAAATTAATCTGTTTTACTCAATATTAAATCAAAGATACAGAAGATATTTGGACTCTCATAAATTTAAAAGTTATGAGAAACTTTTTCATTGTGATAATAAGGTATAATTTCAGTTTTATGATAACCATAAATTCCATGAAAACATGGAAAAAAAGAGTGGTAGGTGGTAAGAAAATTGGAAGAATATGTCGAAGAAATATGAAGGTTAGAAAATAAAGTTATCAAATTTTTTATAGGTGTGGTAAAATAAACCATGTGTAATGAATTAGGAAATATGGGAATTCCTTCTAATGTGGTGATTTTGGACATATGGAATGTGATTACAAAGAAAAATATCCTAGTAGTGGTAAGATCAATTTTGATAAGTAGGAAGTAAGGTATTTTAAATTTAATGAGATGGATCATTATGAAAATGTGAGTCTCAAAAAGAGAAATAATAATGTGAAGCAACAAGACTATACGAACAAGGGTGTGGTGAAATCCTTTAAAACTACTTCAATGGATGTTGGGCTATTAAATTAAGTGGTTATAGGTATATTAATGTTTTATTAAAATTATGATAATGTCTTGTTTGATTTTGGTGTACATATTCTTTCATTTCTACAAAATTTTCTAGTAAAATGAATATTTCACCTCAAGAAATGAAGTTAGGTATTTTGGTAAAAAACTTGGGGTGGTATCATGGTAATAAGAATATAAAAATATCTTCTTGTTATCATTTATGGAATATTTTTCCCTAAAAACATTGTTGTCTTGCCCATTGTATGATTTGATGTTATTCTGGGTATGGATTGGATATCAGTTTATCATGTTAAGATAGATTGAAGATCCAAAGAATTTATTTTTCAAAATGAGTTTCCATTTTTATTTAAGAATCAATTCATACCTTTGATATCACACTAAGAATATGAGAAACTTTTAAGATATGGAAATGAAATTTATCTTATTCATATTATTAAAAATAATGGAATGGTTTAGATTAATGATGTGGCGGTGGTAAAAAAATATTTGTATATATTTTGTGATTAGAAACCTAGTATTATAACTAATTAGGAATTTAGATTTATTATTGAAATAGTTATTTATACAAATACAATTTCAAAATTCCTTTATTGAATGACTCAAGTATAAATTTTGTAATTGAAAAATCAGTTACAAGAGTTTCTTGATAAAGGTTTCATTCATCATAACACTTCACTATAGATTGAATTTATTTTATATGTTAAAAAGAAATATAGTTTCATGGGGATTTTCATTGAATATAGAGAATGGAATAAAATAACTATTAATAATAAGTATTTTTTTCTCATATCGATATCTTGTTTGATCAAATCCAGTGAGTTTGATATTTTTTGAAGGCTGATCCCAGGTCTAAGTACCATCACCTAAAGGTGAAGGAGGTCGAAATCTCTAAGATATTGTTACATTATAGGTATGGGCATTATGAGTTTGTGCTTATTCTCCTTAGGTTAAAAAATTATCTATATATATTCATGGATCTTATTAATTGGGTTTTCTATGAATATTTGGATACATTTTTGGTTGTGTTTATTGATTATATTTTGGTTTATTTAAAAATTTATTTGTATTATGAAAAAAATTATAAATATTATTCTACAAAATCTCAAAAAAAATAAGTTAAAAGGAAAATTTACTGAATGTAATTTTTTTACAAGAGATTTAATTTCATAAACATATCATAAATAAATATGGCATAATTGTTTATCCTAATAAAAATAAAATGGTAGATTAATTTCCAAGACCTACAAATATTACAGAGATTCATAGTTTTATTAAATTATCAGGATATTACCAGTGTATTTTTGAAAACTTTGAACAATTATATAACTCTCCAACTATGCTGATATGAAAAGGAGTTAGGTTCATCTAGAGAAGGGAATATAATGAATCTTTCTAGGAATTGAAAAAAAGATTAGGGAATGCTCTATTTTTTCTATGCCATCCATAAAAGGTGACATTTTTATCTATATAAATGCTTCATATAATGGAACGGGTTGTGTTTTAATGCATAATTATTAGCCAATTTCTTGTGTTTCACATCAATTAAAATCTCATGAGAAAAATTATCCTACACATGAAATAAAACTATTATATGTAGTGTTTTATTTAAAAAAAATTCATACATCAATTATATGTAGTGAAGTGTGAAATATATACTAATCATACAAATTTAAAGTATATATTCACACACAAAAAATTGAACATGAGATAGAGGAGATGTCCAGAATTGATAATATATTACAACTGTAAAATTCTTTACCATCTATGAAAGAAAAAAATAGTAGTTGATTCTTTAAGTTAGAAAGATAATGAATTATCAAATATGTTATGCATGGAACAAGATCCTTTGGTTAATGATTTGATGAATGTTGGCATTAAAATTGTTCATGGAGGAACTCCCTATATTTTGTTTTAAGTGTCAGTGTAATCATTTTTATCAAATAGAATTAAGAAATCTCAAAATGAGGATCATGTTTTATAGGAAAAGGTAGAATCTATCAAGAAGGTTAAGTTTTTAGAGTTTAATATTGATGAATAAGGTGTTATGGGATTTGGAAATAGGTTGTGTGTGCCAAGTGGTTCCCATTTTAATGAATAACTATTGAGTGAAGCAACCATTTTCTATTCATCTTGGTAGTACAAAAATGTATAGAGACCTTGGGGAATTTTTCTATTGACAAGGAATTAAGAAAGATATTTCTGTTTTTACTATGAGATGTTTGATTTTTCAATAGGTTAAATTTAAATGAAAATTATAGAAGTGGATGCTTTAGTATTTTACAATGAAATAATAGAAATGGGAGAATAAATATATGTATTTTATGGTGGGACTACCAAATACATATCGAGGTAATAATGATATGTTAGTGATTTTTGATCATTTAACTAAATTTTATGCATTTCCTTCCTATTAGAGATAATATGATTTTGGATAAACTTTATTGACATTATATTAAAGAGATAATTATATTACATGAGGTTCCTATCTCTATTATATCTTACCATGATCCTAGGTTTAACTCTAATTTTTGTAAAATTATTCAAAAGTCATGAGGTACTCAATTATATTACAGTATATCATTTCATCCAAATCTGATGGATAGTCGGAGAGAATGAATTGGAATTTGAAAGATATTAATAAATATTATTAAATTTATTATCAAGGAATTTGGGATAAAAATATTATTTTCATTAATATTTTCTATAATAATTGTTTTTCTTTCTAGTATACAAATGGTACCTTTTGAGGAATTATATAGAAAGAGGTATCAGACTCCATCTTATTATGATGAATTAGGTGATAGGAAGTTTTTGGGACAAAAATTGGTAGATTAAATAATTGAGAAGGTAAATACGATTCATCAACACATGAGGATATTTTAGATTAGGCAGAAAATTTATACATATAATCAGAGGAAATATCTTTCTTTTGAGGTAAGCGATCATGTTTTTCTTAAAGCATCTCTATGGAAAAGTGTATTTCACTTTGGTAAAAAAATGGAAATTTAATTCAATAGTTCATTAGAATATATGAAGACTTGGATAAATTTGGATCAATTTCCTATCAAGTGGCCTTTCTCTTGAGTTTATCTTAGGTACATGACATATTTAAGGTTTTGTTATTAAGAAAATATCTGATGGATGCATCTCATGTTTTGAGAACTCAAGTGGTTCAGTTAGAAGAGAACTATTCATATGAGAAATAACCTAAAAAATATTCTTAACTGTGGAGGTAAGTTGTTTTGGAATTATTTTGTTTTATGTAAAACCATATGGTTGAAGAAGCAACATGTGAATCAGAAAATGCTATAAAGGAAAAATATCATCACTTGTTTAAGTAATGAATTAAATTGTGAGGATGCAATTTCCAAAGGGGGAAGAATATAACGGCCTAATTAATGCTAAGATAAAAAAATTTAATGTCTTGTTAATATTCAATAATTATAATTTATATATTTATATTCATTATAAGAATATTGGTTTATTTTTCAATCAAAAGGAAAAAAGTTTCATTTCTAACAAAATTGGATTTTCATATATTATATGGTTTTATTTAAAATATTGACATCCAAATTATGTAATTATAATTTTAAAAAATGAAAAAAATGAATTCAACATTTCAAAATTAGATTAGGATGAATTTTTGAGAATTTTCTAAAAGATTGATTTTTCGATGAATAGTGAAAATACATATTTTTATTTAACACTATCTTTTCTTTTAAAGTATTTAAGAAGTAAAATTATATTTTGTATTAGTATTGAAATTTAATTAGTTACTTATAATTAAAAAAAATCCAATAATTTTTATTATAATCAATATTATACTTGAATTTGGTATAAAAAACATTTTTATACTTAAAAAGACATTTTTCTAAAAAATCATTTTTCAACATGTTTTTTAGGTTTAATTTTAAATTAAATTATGCCACTAATATTAATTAAATTTTATAAAAATGATTATATATTTTAAATCATCATAATTAATATTTTTTAATAAGTTTAACTTAATTTTTTTCATAATGAATAGTAAATATAGTAAAAAAATGTTTCCACTGTTAAGGTTAAGATAGGTTTAGTAGGGGTTAAATTAAAAAGATAATGGTTAAAATGACCTAGAAACTTTCCTAAATTCTATTGTATTGATATATTTAGACACTATATCATTCGAAATTCATAAATGGTCCATTTTGGAGCCATTTTCCTTGATTAATACATTAATATATTTTAATCTTTTTTGAAGCTCCATGTTAATCTTCTCCCCCACTTATAAAAGGGTGTCCCCTCTCCTCTCATCTCCATGCATCAAGACAAATTTTTTTCATCAAACAAATTCCCAAATAATTTCCTTGAATCCCTCCCCATGTCCAAGAGTTTCTGGTTATATCATAAAGTCTTTATGTATAAACCTAAAGAGGTTTTCCGAAGAAAAAAAAGGTATAGTTCTTAATCGAGTATTTTCATTTTATTTCTTCTTCTGCCTCCTTCAAATATTATTGAACCATGATGAAATAATAAAACCATTATATTCCATAAAATAATATGTTGTTATGTTAATTTAATAACCTAAATCCATCTTCTACTTTCATCAAATGGGAAACAGAACCATCATTTTTGGGTATGGAGGACTACCACCTCACGAACCAATGTAATTTGTCTTCTATAAATGCCTATCGTGGTTGGTTATAATAATAGAATTAATGTATATATATTATATTCATGAAATATTTATCATTATTTAAATATAATAAATTATATACTTTCCTACCTTTACATATATTGAAAAATGATAATGTTGTTCTTGCATACATGTGGATTACCACCACCATAAAGTGATTTGATTCATTTTCATAACCACATCACATGGATGTCATATATAAGTGTATTTAAATAAATAATATGATATTTATTATATAATCACAATTTTGTAAAGTTAAAATTATATTTATCTTCTTTCCATCATGTTCTTTAAAAAATGGAAACGTTACTCATACATATATACCACTTACTATCTCTATAATTGTAAAGTAATTCATTTTTCATAGCCATATTTCATGGTTGATTTTAAAAGTATAGTTAATGTATACAAATGGTAATTATTTCATGATTATTATTATGTATATGGTGTAAAAATTAAAATGTTGATCATATTCAACTTACCAAAGTGATATTGTTGATATGTGTCGAATGTCATCAAAACATATGATGTGAACTTAATTGATCAAGGTTATCATACTATTTATCTCACCAAATTCAAGTAATGGGTACTCAAATATGATCCATGTACCCCTAGTATACCAAATAAATTTTTATGACACTCCATGTGGCATACTTAGTATGCCATACAATGTACACAAATAATCTTATTCTTTATTTTTTTCCCTCATGGGAAAATTATGTATCTCTATACAAGAATCCTACTCATGTTAACCTTTACACATTATCATAACCTATAATACTCCATGAAAAATACTGATTAGGGATAAACTCAAATTCATATTTTGATAGGACAATTATCATTACACTTCACAAAATTTATATCTACAAATAAATTAATGTATCTAATGTTAAAGAGTGATAAAATGTAAGTTTCCATAAACATGATACATTTTAATATTCTTAAACTCATTAAGAATATTTAAAAAACCAACATAATCACCATTTTATCGAATCATATATGAAAAAAATTTAGATTGACCTTATGTTTGGGTGTTGTTAACTAATTAAATCATATGTGATTCATTTCACATCTCTATGTGACCATCTGATAAAATTCTATCACTAAACTCTTTAGTGAGAAAAATATATGATGTAAGCTAGCTTGAATAATGGTTGGGATTTTGAATCATATTCATAATTATTTAACTACTTGAACATATTCGAACCTCTTAACTTCACAAATGTTATGATATTGACTTTTTTGTCTATTTAGAACCTTTTAATTCCATCATCATCATCCTTGTAACTCTATTGCATCAAATTTTTCCTTGAAATAATGTAACTACTTACGTTATTGTTTATTACTACATCCTAAACTCTTTTATGATATTATTAAAATTCCCTTTTCATTTTGACTGGTACAATCCTTCATAAAGTGGTCTCTTTCACTTTTCATGGTAACTAAATGTAACTCTTTATGTTTTTTTCTTTATCATAATATATCCTAAACTCTTTTTGGATATTGAGTAAAAAATAGTTTAATCTTATGCTGGTATAATCCTTTAAGAAATAGTGATATCCACATTCTATAATAACTAAATGTAACTCATTATATTTTTATTTTCCATCACACGTCTTAAAATATTTAGGATGTCGAGTGTAAATTACTTTAACTTTAGATTAGGGTAATCCTTTATTTGTTAAATTTCAACTTCTTTAAGTCTAAACATACTCTCACTAGCCTCTTCAACATTATATTATTTTTAGAATATCTTATTAAGACACAAAAACCATTTTTTGATAAGAAATAAAATTTATTTCCTTTTTATTAGGAACATTTAGAAAAAAAATATTTATTTCCACATCATATAAGGTATTCTATTTATTTTTAATTTTTTAATTTTAAAATAAGAGTTTATTAAAATATACCATTGATGGGTGGTAGAAACACATTCCCTCACATTTTAATAAATATTTGGATAAAAATTTATCCTAAATAAAACATTTTTATTCATATCTTCTTCTCGAAACATGTTATATAAATTGATTAATCTTAAACCATGTGTATACACTTAATCATATCATACTTGTTCATAACAACTCTTTGTTATCAAACGTCTTCTCGTATCACATATGATAAATGAGATGATGATGCACATATTTTACTTAGATACATTTCAGATTTAAAAAATCATTTATATTCAAATCCTTAATGTAGTAACTATTTATTTCATCTCGTGAATATAAACTACAAGCTTAATCAATTCTTCCTTTGATTTTGAACTCCTTTATATTTACAACACTATATACACAACGGAAAAAATGGGTATTTGCGACGGGGAAGGGTCCCAATGCAAAAAGTCTGTCAGGAGGGACTATTTGGGATGGGACCCTCTTCTCGTCGCAAATAGTTTGTTATTTGCAACGGGGAGATGGTCAATATCGCAAAAGGTTTGGCGCGAGTTGTGTGCCAAACCACATGAAGGGTATTTGAGACGGGCATAAGAGCCTGTCACAAATATCCGACGGTGTTTTGTGACGGGATTTATCTTCTTTCACAAATATTATGTTGGCAGGTCGGTAATTGCGACAGGTCTCATCGCAAATACCTTTTTGACCACCACCCCTAATTGATAGGGGGTTAGTATTTGCGACAGACCCCATCGTAAATACTCTCGTCGCAACTAATCGAATCTATATATACCCACATCTATTTTTCCTCTCATCTCACTCCTTTCTATACTCCTCTCTCCCTTTCTACTTAAATTTTCTCTCTCAAAATTTTTCTAAGTTAAAAATTTTTAATCGAAGCAATATCAGTGGCTTAAATCCGTCGAAAGATTTAGTTTTATGGTATTTATCTGTTTCTTTTATTTTGCAGTTAATTCATTTTATTTTATATTAGTTATAATTATTGTTAATTAGCTGCAATTAAATTAAATTAGAATTAGATCATTTTATTTTTTCTTATTTTTTTTATGAATACCTGTGATTAGTATTAATTAATAGTTATATTAATTATTATTAATTAGTAATCATTAGTATTAATTAGAAAAATCATTAATAATCATTAATAATTAGTCATAATTAGTAATAATTAGAGATAATTAGTAAAAATTAGCGTTAATTAGTAAATTGAAATACATATTTATAAATAATAATAAATAGTAATAATTATTCATAATTGTTAATAATTAGTGGTAATTAAATATAATTAGTCATAATTAGTCATAATTAGTCATAATTAGTCATAATTAGTAATAATTAGTAATAATTATTATTAATTAGTAATAATTAGTAATAATTAGTAATAAATATGATTAATTTGTAATAATTAGTAATAATTAGGAATAGTAAGTAATAATTAAAAATAATTAGTAATAATTAGGAATAATTAAAAAAAAATAGGAATAATTATAAATAATTAGAAGTAATTAGTAATAATTGAGATTAATTAGTAATAATTAATAATAATTGTGAATAATTAGTAATAAATAGTAATAAGTTGTAATAATTAGGAATAATTAGTAGTAATTAGGATTGATTAGGATTAATTAG
The DNA here is from genome assembly GCA_963277665.1 of Viscum album. NCBI lineage: Eukaryota > Viridiplantae > Streptophyta > Magnoliopsida > Santalales > Viscaceae > Viscum > Viscum album. Next base: position 180,938,590 of record OY728133.1, on the reverse strand, counting down.
TAATAATTAGGACTAATTAATAATAATTAGGATTAATTGCTAATAATTAGGATTAATTAGTAATAATTATTTTTAATTAGTAATAATTAGAATTAATTAGTAATAATTAGTAATAATTAGTAATAATTAGGATTAATTAGTAATGATTAAGAATAATTAGTAATAATTAGGATTAATTATTAATAATTAGGATAAATTAGTAATAATTGGGATTAATTAGTAATAATTAGGATAAATTAGTAATAATTAGGATTAATTAGTAATAATTAGGATTAATTAGTAATAATTAGGATTAATTAGAAATAATTAGTAATAAATAGTAATGATTATTAATGAATAGTAATAATTATTAATAATTAGTAATAAATAGTAATAAATAATAATAAATAGGAATAAATAGAAATAAATAACAATAAATAGGAATAATTAGTAATAATTAGGATTGTTTAGTAATAATTAGGATTAATTCATAATAATTTAGATTAATTAGTCATAAATAGGATTAATTAGTAACAAATAGGATTAATTAGTAATAAATAGGATTGATTAGTAATAATTAGAATTATTTAGTGATAGTTAGGATTAATTAGTGATAATTAGGATTAATTAGTAATAATTAGGATTAATTAGTAGTAATTAGGATTAATTAGTAATAATTAGGATTAATTGGTAATAATTAGGATTAATTAGTAATAATTAGGATTAATTAGTAATGATTAGGGTTAATTAGTAATGATTAGGATTAATTAGTATTGATTAGGATTAATTAGAAATAATTAGGATTAATGAGTAATAATTAGGATTAATTAGTAATAATTAGGATTAATTAGTAATAAATAGTACTAAATAGTAATAATTAGGAATAATTAGTAATAAATACGAATAAATAGTAATAATTAATAATAATTTGTATTAATTAGTAGTAATTAGTAGTAATTAGTAATAATTAGTAATAATTATTAATAATTAGTAATAATTAGGATTAATTTGTAATAATTAGGATTAATTAGGATTTATTAGGATTAATTAGGATTTATTATGAATAATTAGGATTGATTGGGAATAATTAGGATTGATTAGTAATAATTAGGATTTATTTGTAATAATTAGGATTGATTAGTAATAATTAGGATTGATTAGTAATAACTAGTATTGATTAGAAATAATTCAGATTGATTAGGAATAATTAGGAATAATTAGGAATGATTAGTAATAATTATTAATAATGAGAAATAATTAGGAATAATTAGGAATAATTAGAAATAATTAGAAATAATTACGAATAATTTGGAATAATTAGGAATAATTTGAAATAATTAGGATTAATTATCAATAATTAGGATTAATTAACAATAATTAGAATTAATTAGCAGTAATTAGGATTAATAGAAGTAATTAGGATTAATAGAAGTAATTAATAATAATTAGAAATAATTAGGAATAATTAAGAATAATTATGAATAATTATGAATAATTAGGAATAATTTGAAATAATTTGAAATAATTAGCAATAAATTTTTAATAAACTTACATGATTTATAATGAATTTGTGGCATTCATTTTTCTTAATGACTCATCTCCTTTCAACTTTATCTCACTAAAATCACTATAAAAAATTTGTTCCAACTTACGGATATCAATTTTTGTATTCATGATAATTGATATGCGTACGTCGGAACATATTTTTCGTACTAATTTTAGTGAGAGAAAGTTATAAGGGGATGAGAAGTCAAGAAAAACAAGCTCTTTTTCTTGACGGCTCATCTTCTTGCAACTTTATCTGGTTGATATCACTATAAAAACTGCTTCGACAAACAGATATCCATTTTCGTATGTATGAGAATGGAGAGAAACGCGATGAGGCCAGCCTACTCTCCATTCTCCATCATATAAAAATGGATATCCATACCTCGGAGTAGATTGTTCATAGTGATTTTAGTCAGAGAAAGTTTCAAGTAGATGAGTCGTTAGGCAAAAGATTTGTCGCCAATCCATTGGAAATTTTTCCACTTGTAATTAGTAGTAATTAGTATAAATTATCTATAATTACTAATAATTAGTGGTAATTAGTATAAATTATTATAAATTAATGCATGTTAGTGTAAATTTTAAAACAAATACTATAAATAACTATAAGATAATAGAAATTATTATAAATTCCTAGAAAAGTGAATTTAAATTTCTTCTCTTTTTTGGATAGGGTTTATCTTATATAAAATTATTCAAAAAAACTAATTATATTATTTTTTTAGAGAAATATGGAACAAAGAAGTCTAAAATTGTTATTATTAAATGATCGTGCTTGGATAAATTAGTATAGAAATACAAATGGTTCTGGTTTAAATCTTGTATTTATTGAGGGTGTTGAAGATTTCTTATCATTTTTATAATCAAAACAAGAATTTGTTTTAGAATGGAAAATTAAGTTTCCTTGTAAAAAAATGTGTTCTGAGGACGTTTGACACATTTGAAAATGTTGGAGGTCATCTATTGTGTTTTTTTTTTCAATAGATTATGGTTTTTGGTATCAACATAGTGAATGCAGTTCTAGAAAAGATACTACTAATTTGGTTCTGAATCCATCACGGTTTCAAAATTAAGTACCTGATGTGGCAGTTCTGTCTTTTCAAAAAACTGGAACATATGATGATGTTGATTTAACTCCGGAGTTGGAAATATTTCAGTTTTATGAGTTGTTGAGGTTTATTGAGAAATTATTATATCTTTGATGCAAGACAAGAAAATTTGAAGTGGTTGAAAATTTTATGGCTATTAAATCAGATAACAGAATGTCAAATAGCTATTTCGATTAGATATTCTCTTTGGTAAAAACAATGTTACATGAAGGAAATGTGTTGCCTAAAAATTTCTGTGAGAGCAAGAGGACGGTATGTAATATGGGTATTAGTTATCATAATATTCATGCATGTTCAAATGATTGCATCATATATTATGGTGAAAATGATTCGTTAGATAGTTGTCCCACATGTGGACAATGAAGGTATAAAGAGGATCAACTAGGGAAGTCTGTATTGATTCCTACAAAATAGTTGAGATATTTCCTGTTTACACCAAGATTATAGTGTTTATTTATGTCTTAAAAAACACTGACATTGATGTCATGGCACAAAACCAATATTTCAACTAGTAAAATCTTAAATCATCCCTCTAGTGGTGATTCATGGAAAACTTTTGACAAATTGAATCCATATTTTACTTTAGAATCCAAAAACATGTGATTGGGTCTTTCTAGTGACGGTTTCTACCCATTTGGTTCTTATGGTAGTCAGTATTCATGTTGGCATGTCTTTATAACTCCATACAATTTATCTCCTTGGATGTTGATGAAGGATCCAAATATCTTTTTCACCTTATTAATTATAGGACATCTGAAAAATAATATTGATGTTTATTTGAAACCAATTATTGATGAGTTAAATTAATTGTGGAGTAATGGTTTACGTACATATGATGTTACTACGAAACCGAATTTCTAACTGAAAGTTGCATTGATGTGGAATATTAGTGACCTCCCAACATATATAATGTTATCTGGATGGAATACACTTGGTCCAAAATCATGTCTATATTGTATTAGAGAAAACAAAGAATTTATGCTCATCAACGGAAAAAAACCTAAATTTTTTTTTACTGTCATCACATATTCCTTCCAACTGATCATCCTTTTCAGAGGAACAAATATCATTTTAGAAAAGGTACAATTGAAAGAGATGAAACTCCAAAAATGATCTTAGGTATGAGGTAAAATCAATTGTCTCTTCATTACCTACCATCACATTTGGACCAATAATAAACCAATGGAAAATTGATAGCTTTGGGAAGGAACATAATTGGATAAAATGGAGAATTTTTTGGGATCTTCCATATTGGTTTGATTTGTTGTTCTGTCGCATGTTGGATGTCATGAATATTAAGAAGAACTATTTTGATAATTTATTTCATATAATTTTTGATACACCAGATAAGATGAAAGATATTGTAAAGGCATGATTAGATCATGCTCAAATTTATAGGTGGCCAGAACTAGAACTGTTTTAAAATGTCAGATTATAGAAGTTAATGAATCCAAAAGAATGATATACACTACCCAAAAAAATATATTATTATTTTGTTAGTTGATTTTATATTTGAGACTTCCATGTGGTTATGCTTCCAATTGGGGTAGATGTGTTAGAAATGGTCATATTACTATATTAAAAATTCATGACTATCATGTTATAATGGAAAGTCGTCTTCCGATTATATTAATAGGTTTGTTGAATTCTATGATTTGGTATGAGATAACAGACATTATATTTTTTTCCAATACATTTTTGAGGAGAAAAGAGACTATAATGCACTAAATATACTGTAAGAAGATGATGTTTTAATTTTATGTAAACTAAAAAAATATTCCCCTCATGATTTATTTGACTCAATAGAACATTTGATATTAAATTTGTTTCATGAAGAAAAATTTGGAGGTACAATACAGTTCTGATGAATGTATCTATTCGAGTGATGCATGCAGAAATTAAAGAAAAAAATACATAACAAAGAATCGTTTGAAGGCTCAATTTCATAAGCTTATTTGCAAGAGGAAAATTATTTTTTCTATTCTCATTACTTTTAATCTGAATATACCTAAAAAAAATACATGGTTCATAACAAGGGAAATGTTGAAAATGATATGATAAATCAATTATCAGTTTTTAATCAGTCGGAACTTGGATTTGGTGGAGTTCATGAATGATGACTTTGAGATAATGAACATCATAGACATCATACATATGTTCTCTCAATAGTGAAGAAATGAAACTATTTGTACCATGAGTAATCCTATCACTTATTCTATAATCTTTGTTACAGTAAATTAATCTTATTTTATTTGAAGATTATATGATAATCATATCAAAAAATAGCTTCCAAAAATTACAGCAACTTATCTTGAAGAACGTTGGCAAAATAATTTTTCCTACTAGTTTCAAAAAACGGTAACATAAATTATTTATGGATTAACATATAAAATAAATTTATTATTTATTATATTGATAATTTTTTTACAAATTTTCAGGTATCTCAACATGATGATAAAATTGATAATCGCTTCTGTGTCTTGAGTAACCCATCATCCAAAATGGTTAAATATTATAAATCATATGTCATGAATGGTTATCAATTTCATACATATGAATATAGAGAATAAAAAAAATGAAAAGTGGTGTCTATTTGAGAGAATCTCATTATATAGAAATTGAATTTGACTTTTACAACTTACTAGAAGAAATTATTGAATTGTGTTATCTGAGACAGAATTACATAATGATGTTTAAATGTTAGTGGTTATATACTGAAGGAGTCTTGTGTGTTCATCCAACCCATGGAATTATTGATATTAAATATAAAAGTCTTCTTGAAGTAAACAAACAATTTTTATTGGCTCGTCGGGAATATAAAATTTATTATGTAAATTACTATGCTACTTCAAAATAGTTGGGTGATTGGTGCAACATCATAAAAATTAAATCTCAAAAAAAATCAGTTTACTCAAATTGAATATGGTTCCTCTAAAGTACAAGGAATTGAAATTTTTCAAGAGACTGATCTAAATCCATTTGTTTCATGAAGAGATATAAATATCGATTATGACACCCTAAAGTAAAGGTTTTATGGTGACGATGATGTTAATGATGTTACAAATGAATTTGAAATGACAAGAGATGATGAAACTGAAACTCATATGGAAATTGATGATGCTGAGGAGAAATATGAAGACATTGAATCCATCAGATATAAAGATGAGTATGTAGATAAATGTTGACATGGTTAAATTCTAGTTATAATCATATATAATATATATCTATATATAATAGTTGTTTTTAATTGTTTTCTAACAAAAGGCATTTCATGTTTCAGATGGACCAGGATCTATTTCGTTAGTTGCAGGAGGTTAATCTACTTTTGGACAAGCAGGATGTTGGATAATCTAACCCTTAGACTGTTGTCAGTTAACAGAGAACTCAGACAGGGTGTGGTTTTTCCTGATTGATTATTCATGACCTTATCCCATAGCAACATCCACATCTTGGCTTCGATCTACGCATGAAGAAGTACGTTTACCTATGTATTTTAGTTAGTTTTCATTAATTTATTTATATACTAATTATTTGATTATTTTTTTATTTTTTCTCAGCTTTTAACATATAGTTTTTGGATAGAAGAGGGTTATATTAAGCAATTATTTTTCTGAAGCATGGGTCACATGGGGTGAGATTCTAATTGATGTTCAATACCGCATGTTCGATCATTGGCTGGTATGTAAATAAATAATATTTATTTTGAAATATATTTAATTAATAACTTGATATTATAATTTATTTATTGTGTGTATGGTATCTCATCGATGAGAGCAGGCATGGCACTATCTGGAAGTCATGGTAGGGGTTTATGAGTGATCTTTGCCATCAGTTTTTTGCACAATTTGAAAAAGAAAGCAATGAAGAAAGAAGGAGTGACAAAGTTTGATTATAAACTTTAAATGTAATGGTTTATTTTATTTTCGAATAGATAGTCGAAAAACACGATGTTACAGAGTTCGACATTTATAGAAGGATGTATAGTGATCTGGTCACTGGAGATATTAGAGGTGATTACCAGCTTTATATTGTAGTTAGTATAATTTCTTTTTGAGTTTTAAAATTAACTAAAAATAATATTTTAACTATTTTAATTTTAAATTACAATTGAATGAGTCATATAAGGTCATGGTGTATCAGACACTGACTGATATTCAGGCCGAGACCGAGGGTCAGACTAGTGCTCACCGATTTGATGAGGCAGTATAGATGCAGGCAACCCAGTATGCCTTTGAGAAAGGCTGATTTGTTGGTATCAACTCTCAATTGACACCTTAGAGTAATTATGGTATCGTTGTGATATCGACGTCCATCTCAACAGGATCTCATGGAAAGTCATCATCATCTACTGCACAGTATCAGGAGTTGTTTCAAGCTTAAAGTGAGATTATAGAGAGTATGCATAGGGAGCGAGAGGAGGTGTGTCAATGGCAGCAACAAGAGATACGCAAATGGCAACAGTAGAAGCAACAGCAGGAAGAGCTCTGACGATAGCAGTAGGAGGAGGAGGAGGATTGTCATCGATGGCAGTAGCAGCAGCAACAGCATGAGCAAATGGATTATATGCGACGTATGACTCATGGTTTTGGGATGGAGTTCCCTCCACCATCTCCTTCAGCTCCTCCCGAGGACCCCCCCCCCCAGTGATATATTTATTTTTTATGATAAAACATTTGACTGTAATTTTTTTATAATATTAACTATTTACATTTCTGTATAGTGTGTTTTTTATATTGTTGTGAATATTGCATTTTTTATTATTTATTTAATTTTTTATTATATAATTAATTTTTTATTTTTTATCTAATTTTTTATTATTTATTTAGTTTTTTATTATTTTATTACTTTATTTAATTTTTTTATTATTTTTATTATTTTATTATTTCTTATTTTTTATTATTTTTTTATTATATTTTTCTTATATTTTTACAAATATTGAGGTTTTAATTATTTTATAATTATTTTATAATTTTACCAATATTAATATTATTATTTCATTAATATTAATATTATTATTATTATATTAATAATATTATTTTCTTATTTTATAATTTTTATTTATTTTACTAATATTAATATTATTATTTTATTAATATTAATATTATTAATATTATTTTATTTTTATTATTATTATTTTTATATTAATATTATTTATATTATTAATATTATTAATATTATTTATATTATTTATATTATTAACATTCAAATTATTATTATTATTTTTCAATATTATTTTATTATTACATTATTTTTAATAATAATATTATTTTATTCAATTTTATTTTTTTATTTTTTTAAGATATTTACGATGGGACCTTTTGTGACGGGGGTCCCCATCGCAAATACTTTTTTTAAATAATCTAGAGTAAATTATTTATGATGGGACCTTTTGTGATGGGCGGTCCCGTTGTAAATGTTTTTTTAAATAATCTCAGGGAAACTATTTGTTACGGGTCCATATCCCATCACAAATAGTTTTATTTTTGTGATGGGACCCCATTACCAATGACCCATCACAAATAGTGCAATTTCGGAAAATGATAAAATACAGATTTGGTATCACATAACCTTCAAAATTGAAGAATTAATTTATATAACATCTATAACTGGCATGGAAATTCCATAGAGTTTTACAATATCCTTCTCGTATCTCTTGGATAATCCAATCATATTGAATTCTTACTCCTCCTTACTAAAAACCCTAGGTTTCAATGAATTTAATTTGATCCTTGAAGAAACATTGTCAAAATTTTCAACCAACTTTTCTTCTTCTGGATTGAAATTTTAACTACTTATACTATAAATATAGTACTCTAGAACCTGGACATCATATTCCGTGTTCATTTATATTCCCAACACTTTTATAATATTTGGTAAACATCCATTGAATTCAATAATATTGTTGAAACATTTCCATATATGATAATAGGATAGATTCCCTAACCATAAAAATCCATTTTAAGTCTCCCCTTGAAGCATGTTATAGAATTAAGAAAATTATGAACAATTTGTATTAAAAAAACACATCTCGTTTAATTTAAATAACTATTGTTTGCAAGCTCTTATAAATATCTAAATGAGATAAGAATATGCCTATTAGTACAAGTTTATCAAATCTTTAATAATCCAAGTTATTAATGTAAGCAACTCCTTTGCTCCATTACTTCAAACTCTAATCTTCAATTCTTTTTTCTTTCTAACCTTTTTTGTATTTACATCTTTTGTAAAACATATAGATGATATCCTATATATTTCATAACTGTAGTATTGAATTTTAAAACCAATAAATCATTAAGAAAACCTATATTCTTGCTTAATCATTAACATATTCAATCACATTGAATATGATTTAGCGTAACCAATTATATTGATTATATGAGACTAAAATTACTTAAATCATTTACATACACAATCAAATTGAGTACATGAGTGGATATTATAATTTATTAGGTAAATATTGTATATGATACCTTTTAAATCTTAAATTAATTACTCAAATTCTATAAGTATTGAGATAAAATTGTTTAATAATTTCAACACTTGGTTACCTAGGAAGGAATAGTTTTGATATAGAGAATTTACCCCTTAAAAACTTTTCTTAAAATCATAATATTCATTAAGAACTTTTCTTAAGTTATCAGTCTTAGTAGTATCTTACATTAATATTATCATTTTAAGGATTAATATCAAAGTTTTTTTTTAAGATGATGATGTTATTCATCTATGAAAAAATATTTTATTAGATGAGTATCATGTTTTATAACCATTTAATTAGGAATTTTATTATGTTCTCCCACTAAAATTATTATCCCTTTTAAATTTCATCACATCATTAAGTGGTACCATATCCATATTTCACTAAAAAATTATTATACTATAGTTTTAATCTCATCAATTAGTTATTTAGGTAGGGAATCATCCCAATCATATAATATATGACTCCTAGATAGTTGAACGTGCCACCCTTTGTCCAGAAAATCAAATGGATAAACCCAACTCTATTCCTCTAGTATCCTAACCATTAGGGATTCCATGATAGTGTAACTAAAATAAAGAGAAAATAATCATATAACAAAATATAATTCAAGAGCACCAAGATATGACATGAAACTACTCAAGGATGATCGAATGTCACCCATACTTTCTTTCCTTGCACAAGATAATTCAGGGGCACCCAGTTATGGCACAAAACTACCCAGATGATTTGGATGGAATCTAATATTTATTATTTAAAGGATATTTAAATACACCATATTATCTCATGGTATTCCCTTTATATGAATGCTTCTAGTAATTTAGTTTTGAATTATATTACCTCAACCAAACCAATATGTACAAACCATATTGATGTGAAACTCTTTATACAACCCAAAAACATTATTACTCACCCAAAAATAAAAGTCAAACATATTCATACATATCCAAATTCATCATATGCATAAGGTACAATGACTCTTCATATAGAGGTTTAGACTTATATGAAATCAATAATCTCCTCATGAGTAATCCCATAGTGAAAAATAGCCAACCCCATTCATGATCCTAGATGAGTCATAATCCTCTAGGTATTTAGGTAGTCTGACCCCAATTCCCTCTACCTGGGGATACTTAACTGAAGAGAGAATCCAATTCATAATAATTCCAAAACCTAATGCATGAAAACTATTCCCAACTACTAAATTCAATCTAATAATTTCATAATAAAAACTGAGTTCATGGTAGATAAAAAAAATACATTCAATAATAATACCTAGCATGTAAAGTGAGGCTCTATCCTAGAAGCAATTTAACATTTTTAAACTAAATCATATACAATATTCAAATTTTGTAAACAATTTAAAAAAATGAATATATTAAGGAATATTCATTTAAATAAAACAACAATTCAAATATTTAAATAATATATAATTATTTATGAACAAGTCACAAATAAAAGATAATTAAAAAATGGTTTATAATTCCATCTTTAACATTATGAACATTCAATAATTTTGAATATAAACATTTTATATTCATTAAAATATGAACTCTTCCATATTCATCATTATATAGAATTTTTAATTTTAAATATATGATATTTTATGAATTATAAACAATTTATAGTCCAATTTCTATCATGTAATCAATTTAGATAATATAATATCATATACTTAACATTATTTAAATGATGATCATATCATTCATTAAAATATTTTTTTATGTGGCTTAAATATCATCAAAATAAGGCCCCTTTAATATGAATAATTAAAATTATTTAATTATAAAAAATTCCTAATTTAAATACAAACATTTCATATTTTTCCCTTATTTCATAATTTATAATATAAAATCCTAACCTTAGTATGATGTAAGTTTCGTTTAAATTTTGGTTTAACTCTATTTTTTTGTGTTAATGAAATACTTCCTAAGAATATAAGGGTTCACAGGGGTGTTCTATGTGTTTTGGGACATGAAAAAAGGGAAAATTGTGTCCACCCAATACATGTTTCATGGTTGGTACATGGTTAATACTAATATATCACCATAACTGTGTAGCCTCAAGGAGGTAGGTGCATGGTCAAAAAATCATGTGGCATGGCCCGTGAGACCATGTGTCTTAGCCTCCCCCTTGTATATTGGTGAGAGCACAACCATTGCATGGTTTGTTAAATCGTGTGGGTGACCCAGCTAGACCATGTGTCCTGGCCTCCTCTTGGATAAAGGGTGCCGCATGATTTATCCAATCGTGCAGAAAAACAATGCACCAATTAAAATTGGGAAATTTTACCATTTTTTCTTAGGATTTAAGTTTTCTTAACCTATTTTATTACCCATTCCCCCTCTGGTAGCTAGGGGAACTAATCAAGATCCCCCAAACTCTACAAGGGTGTTTCTCCTTCAATTTTGGGTCATTTGAAGCTTCGTTGGTTACTAATATAAGCTTCAAGTGAGTCTTCATCTCCCCTTTCTTATTTTTTCTGAAAAAAACATGGTCGGAAATTTTCTATTCTTCTGAATCTCCTAAACCTTAATTTTTCATGGGAATCCTTCACTTTGGTGTTGACGGTTATTTTAGTTTGAATCAAGGACCAAGTTCAGGAAAGTACTTGTGTACAAGCTTGAGGTAGGTGGTTTAAGTTCTTTCTCCCAAGGTCTTGAAGTTGTTTATGTGTATGTGTTTTGTTCCTTTGTGTCATCATGCTACACAATTTTTTTTAATTTGGACTATTAAAATAAATTTTTATTGATACAGGTAACCCTTAATGGACCTTTTTGGTTCCATTGAAGATTGTGAGATCAGGCTCAATGTTTACCCAATGGCTGTTTCGTCCCCTTGAAAATGGTAATATGAATTATAAATGGGGATTTGTGGTTTTTGTGATTAGAACTATTCTTTTTCATATGGAATGATAATGGGACATAAGGGGTTGTTTGGTATGACTTGAATTGAAATGTGATATTCCATGAGAAGAGAAATGATTAAAATAATAAAAAGGAACTTATGTGTGTTTGGTTAAATAATTTTAGAGAAGGAAACATTGTGTGGAATGTAATTGAAATGTGAAATGATCTAGATCGATAATTGGTTAAATTGAATTAAAACTTGGTAGACCATGTGATTAATGAACTCTTGAGAATAATAGATATCCCTGTTTCCATCATGTATAAAAAGGTTAATTGTGTGAAACCTTTGAAATGGTTGTCGGTTATAAATGTTATATAGGACATGAAGTTACTGAACCATGGGTAAGGATTAGGAAATGTCATACCTTCACCTTAGATAAGGATGTTGGACATTGAATTCCTTCTCCTTTGATTAGGATGGTTGTACATGGAATTCTCTATCCTTATTTAAGAATGATGGTAATTACATCTCATATTCTTATTGAGTTATGACATTATTATCTGAGAAAAAATGTTTCAACATGATGTGGGAACTTGCACGGGAACCCCTATGTACTAAGAAATGGATTAAAATAAATGATGAAATTCCCCTCTTATTTTTATACAAATTGTTATCCCCTATACTTATGGAATGTATTTTATAGCCTGAAGCTTATATGATTAAATGAAAATTGATTTTTTTAAACATGTTTTCATTTTTATGCCTAATTATTATGTCATTGCACATTTTCATACAATATTTCCTAGACTAGAAATTGGTTTATACACCATTGGTGGTAGCCTACTGAGTTTTACTCACACCCTACTCAGGCCTTTATGGGTACCCAAGTAGACTTCATGGTTGTAGTTCAGGATAAGGGAAAGGCCCAGTTCAAGATGGCCAAGTCAGGATTTGGGATGGTGCATGGATGAGGGTACTTGACATGATGTTTGGACCCTTTTGGGGATTTTTAGTGTGTTATTGTTTTGTTTTTTATTGATTCTTGACACTAGTGTGGTATGACATGATTATTTTTATGGTTTTAGGAATTTAACTAGATTAGGGATTTGATTATATGATGCATGGTTATTGATTACTATTGTCTTGGTATTTTATTATATGTATTTCCACTATTTTAATACTTTGGTAAAGAGGGTATAGTCTCCCCACATACCTCATTAAACCCTCACTGCTAGTCAGTAGCCTCTAGAATACAGAGAGGTATGACTGAGCTCATGTGGTGAACCAGCTCGGGGCAGTGGTTTTAGTGGTACCTAGGCCAGGATGTTACAAAGTGTTTTAAAAGTCATTATTTTCTATTAATTTACTATTTGATAAAGGTATAGAGGATTATATGGTGTTTCTGTCCTTTTAAATGAGCTCATTCATGGGATTAGCTAACCCATGCGTGGGGAGAACCTAATTTCCTAGGGTGGGATTATTATTACTTATGTTTTCTTTGTATAGTTGTATATTATTTCACTTTGGTCAATTCTCTTATTGTGTGATATTTTTTTCTTCTGATATTTTACTCATAGGATGGCATGGCATGACGTTGGAATATGTATGCATCATTTTAGGCACTTAGGGATTTATTTGACATGTATCATATTAGGAACACATGAAAAATCATGTTATGGTTGGGTTTCGGGAAATAAAAATGCATTTCAGTTTCTTTATGGATTTGGAGAAAATAATTCCTAATACGGAGTTCTAATTGGTTTTAATTATGAACTGATAAACATGAATTTTTAAAATGTTTCCTAAATGGGAAAGATCAAATTTTTTTGAAAGTGAAATGTTTAAAATGGTTTCTAAGTAAATTCTTGTGATTATGTGAGTTGGTTTACCCATGTTATCCATGACCTAGGATAGGGATGGTTGAGAGTATTGATGGGATTTTGACTTTACCTATTGAGATAGTGTATGTGAAGTGGTTTGGTTATGGCCATTTTTTATCCTTCCTTTTTGTAAATTGTGTAAATGGTATATTATGTGTTCTAAGGTGTGTGTTTGTCATTTTAGAGAGATTCCATAATAAATACATATATAGATTGGGTGATAGGAGGGAATACCCAAGAATTATCCTCCAGTAGTGGGACCAAAACCTCATTTTGTTTCATATAATATGGGGAATAAAAGTTTTATGATAACTTCACTAGTTTTATGTAGTTTTGGAGAGAGACTGGGGATGGTTTTGTCAAGTATGTTTGATTTGACAAGAGAGTTTCAACTCCATCCCCATCTAAAGTTTGCCGAAGAGGGTGGAACTGAGGTAGACATGTTCTATATTGAGTCTATCCAGATGATTATAGGTAATTTAGATACTCCTCCTAATAAAATGGTCAAATTGGTGGATTATATGTTACAAAAACCAACAAAGCACTGGTGGTATATTCATGTCTAGGCTGAGAAGACAAAGGGTATGGTTTAGAATGAATTCCAAGATAATTTCTTAGATCATTTTTACCCAAAGACCCTGAGGAATGAGAGGTTAACTAAATTCATGTGTTTGACCTAAGGAGTTATGATATTGATGGATTATTTTGGCCACTTCATGGACCTCTAGACTTTTTTTCTGACACTGGAAAGAGATGAGGCAATAGGGGTGAAGCATTTTTAGTATGGGCTCAGGTGTGATATTAAGAATCAAGTGAACATATTCTAGCTTCATAAGTTTGATGAGGTGGTTAATTATAATCCCATTTATGATGGGAACCTGAAGAAGGATTCTAATGGTGGAAAATAGGATCATTTGGGCATCCTGGTGGTATGAATTTTGAGGGTAAGAAGCATTTTTTTGATAGTTTTCATCAAGTAAATGGTAGATATGTAAACCAAGGGAGTGGACCAACCTCTGGGGGCAGTAGTCATGTGGTCTAATGTTTTTTATGGAAAGCTAGGTCACATGTGAGGTTAATGTATTTAACCCCCATTGAAATATAAATCTTACAATTAGATGGGGCACATACATAGGTTTTATAATAATCCTCAATAGATGGGTAGTGATGGATGACCTAGGTCGATGTAGAGCATCGAAAGGGGGTCATTTACTCCATATCAAACTAGTATTTGTATTTCCACAAGCCATACTAGTCAAGGTGGTAGATGTATCACTTCAATACAAGAGATTCCTTACTAGCAAGGAAGTGTAGTATAAGTCACATAGGAAGAAGTACATGGTATAGGGATCATCCATCTTCATGTAGTTTAGCCTACACCTAGTGATGGAGAGGCTAGAACATTGACTAACTGATGTATGATGCTTATATCTTCCATGCTTTCTAGTGATTTATTTGATATAGTAACTTTGAATTATTTTATATCTTCCCAGTTTGTGAGTGGTTTTAATCTGGTAGTGGAGACCCTATCTTGAATCATGTTGATCGACTCACTATTGGGGGTGCGATTGGAGGGTATCTATAGATATAAGGAGTTTTCCCTCGAGTTTGGTGGGTACCATCTCCTTCCAAACTGGTATGTTCTTGAGATGGAATGTTTTTAATTGATACTCAGAATGGACTAGTTGGTTATTTACATATATCATATTGATTGTTACCATATGAGAGTGGGTTTCATGTCTTCTGAGGGTGACACTTATATTCACCATGGAGAATGGGATATCCTGGTAAGCCATTCAAGGTTAATTCGTTAGAAATTAGGTGAACTCATGACCCGTTTGGAAATTATTATCCTCGATGATGAAGTTTCGGAGAATGGCATCTTCCCTCTTATAGTGTATTGGTTTCAAGATGTGTTTCCTAAGGAATTTTTATATTTATAACCTAAGAGGGAGGTTGATTTCATGATTGAGTTGATACCTAAATCTTAGCCAATTTCTTTTTTTCCTTATAGAATAAAACTAAAAGAGCTTCAGGAGCTTAAGACTCAGCTACAGTAAATAGAGGATAAGGGATTTATTCATCTGAATATGTCACCGTGCGATTATCTAGTTATGTTTTTTAAGGATTGTGGAACGTTGCACTTGTTTTTTTATTACTATAAGTTTAATTGGATGATAGTTAAGAACCAGTATCCTCTTCCATGTATTGATGATTCCATTAACTGGATGAGGGATGTCAGTGTGTTCTCCAAGAATGATTTGAGATCACTGTATCATCAGTTGAGGGTGAGACCTTTAGATATATCGTGCACTGCTTTTGGAAGAAGGTATGGGTTATATGAGTTCATTGTGATGTTTTTTCGATTTAAAATGAACCAACTATATTTATAGCCTTGATGAACTGAATATTTCACCCATACCTAGATAACTTCATAGTTTTTTGTAGATGACATCTTGGTGTACTTCCATACTCATGATTATTATCCCAAATATATTAGCATCATCTTGAGTACACTGAGAGAGAACCATATTAACACCAAGATATCTAATTGTCAATTCTTGATTGATAAGATGCACTTCTTGGGAAACATTATATTAGAGGAAGGTGTGTTAGTGGACCCAAAAAATGTTTAGGAATTTTTTTTCTTGGAATAATCCCAAGAATTTTTTGATATATTAATCTTTTTGGGCTTAGCTAGTTATTATTGAAGGTTCATCAAATACTTTTGTCACTTGGTAGCACCACTATTGGGATGGACCAATAAAGTTATAAGGGTTGAGTGTTCTAAATAATTTGAAATTTTCTTTCTATAGTTGAAGAAACATTTTACCACTACATAAATTTTGATCTTACCTAACCCAAGTAAATATTATACCTTTTTATGTGATGCATTTGGGATTGGACTTAGGGTAGTTTTGATGTAGGGAGATTGATTTGTAGCATATGGATCATGAAAATTGTGGTCACATGAATGAAACTATAATATTCATGATCTAAATTTTTCCAAAGTGTTTTATGCATTGAAAAGATGGAAAGTATTATATTTTTGGAAAGAATTGTGTTGTTTATACCAAACATAATATCCTTAAGTAAGGATTTTCCTTTTTGAATTAAATATTCAACAGAAAATATGAGTTGAGTAAATTTAGTCTTTTTATTTTAAGCTGGTGTATATTTTAGGAAAGGATAATAGTGTTGCAGGTGATTTTTGTAGGAAGATGCATGCTCAAATGGTTCAAGAGTCCAATTATGAGAGAAATATGGTGGCTTTTTCACTGAAATGAATATAGGTGTTCAAGAGGATCATGAGTTGATGACACTCATTTCTTTTTCCATTGAGACATCTCTTATGAATTGGTTAAATATGAGGCTATATGAGGCTTCAAAATTTCTATCTTTGAGAGACAATTTTGAAGATGGGGATCCACCTTTTGATTGGTATATTAATGAGTATGAGATTATTCATTTTCGTGGATAGGTTGTTGTGCTTAATTGTATCTGGGAAGAGTTTATGTGTGAGTTTCAATCCTTGAAGTGGGTAGTTCACCCTGGTTTGACTAATATGTACCATGATCTTCACAGATAGTATTGGTGGATCAAAAAGAAAAGGGAGATCTCTAATTTTGTTACGAGATGTTACACCTATCAGCAGGTGATA
The DNA here is from genome assembly GCA_963277665.1 of Viscum album. Classification (NCBI taxonomy): domain Eukaryota; kingdom Viridiplantae; phylum Streptophyta; class Magnoliopsida; order Santalales; family Viscaceae; genus Viscum; species Viscum album. The sequence continues at coordinate 180,921,088 of OY728133.1, read as the reverse complement.
TCTAACCATTAGTGACCTTCTAGAATTTTACAATCTTCTCCCAATCTGAACTGAAAGTGGGATGATGTTACCATGGATTTTCTAGTGGTACTTCCAAGTAAATCTCAGAAGAATAATGTGATATAGGTGATTGTGGACTGTTTGAATAAGGTAGAACATTTCATGTTGATTTTGGAGACTTTTATCATCAATTAGTTGGGTGAATTTTATGTTTGAGATATAGTATATTTTAATATGGTGACAAAAAATGTAGTTTCAAATCATGATACTCGTTTTAATTCACACTTATTTCAAGGTTTATAGAAGGTGTTGGGTGCTCAGGTGATTTTGAGTATGGATTTTCACCCACAAATGGATAGAAATAAAAATGTATTATCTAGGTGTTAGAGTAAATGTTGAGGGCATGCATCCTAGACTTTAGTGGATCCTTAGAGAAACCATCAGTGCTTCTTGAATTCTTCTATAATAATAGTTACTATGAGACCATTCAGATTGAACCACATGAGGTGCTCTATATTTGGCCATGTATATCTCCCTTATGTTTTATAGAAGCATGGGAATCATGTTTTTTAGGGGAGAGTCTTGTGCAGGAGATGTAAGAACATATTTAGATGATCTAGAAGCATATGGTTATGCAACGGAGTAGGCATAAGTTATATGCAGATCAACATAGTCAACCTCTTGAGTTTATAGTAGGTGAATGTGTCTTCCTTCAAGTGTAACCATAGCTGGGCCCCCATCAAATTCAGAAGATGGGAAATATGTTGCCCAGGTTTGTGGGGCCATTTGGGATTGTGGATATGATTGGATCGGTGTCATATTTTTTAGATATTCCATAGTATTATTATGGTATGCATTATTTATTTTATGTGTCACATCATTGAAACTATCATCATAAAACTTCTCATGTGATAAATATTGATGATTTTAAACTTGAGGTTAATGAATTATTTAAGGAGAATTCATTTTATATTGTGGATCATATTCAGAAAAATATTTGGGGTAAGAACATGCCATTAGTCTGATTTTTTTGTTAGTATAACCATATTTAGAAGGAAACTTGGGAGTGGAAAGATGATATGTGGGTATGATGGCCCAATATTTTTACCTTACAGGAATAATGTTTCGTGGGAGTGTAGCTCGAGGATGATTTATTATAAGTTTGAGAGGTTATAAGATCTTAACCTTCGTACGAGTTATGTTTCATTTAAATGTTGGTTTAACTTTCGTTTTTTGTTAATGAAATTATTCCCAAGAATATGAGGGGTATTAGGGTGTTTGGGAGGTTTTTGATACAAAAATAGGTTAGAAAGTTGCCTCCTAATTTCTATTTCATGGTTGGTTCATGTTTAGTACTAACCATACTCCATAACCATGAAGCCTCATAGACGGAGGTGCATAGTTAGAAAATTGTGCGCCATGGCCCTGGAGACCATGTGGTCTGGCCTCCCCCTTGGAAAATGGTGGGTAAACAACCATCACATGGTTTGTTAAAACATTTGGGTGGCCCAGTAAGACCAAGCAGCCTAACCCCCTCTTTGATAGAGTGTGTCACATGGTTGGAACATGATTTGGAAAACCATTTTTCCAAACTGTATGCCTTTTAAAATAGTGGATTTTACATTTTACCCCATTGGGATTTAAGGGTTCTTACCCAATTTTCTTCCACATTCCTCCTCCAAAATCTAGGGTAAGGAACCAAGGGCTCCCTATATCTACAAGGGTGTTTCGCCTTCGATTTTGGTTCATTTAAAATACTTTTGGTTCTGAATCAAAGATCTAGGAGAGTCTATCACTCATATTTCTTATTTTTTATTAAAGAACCATGGAGGGGTGTTTTATCTTATTTTGAAGCTATTAAACCCTACTTTTTCTAGGGAATAATTCTCTTTAGTGTTGGTAGTTGTTTTAGTTCAAATAAATGTCCAATTTTGGGTGATTTCATGTCTACAATCTTGATATAGGTGGTCTAAGTTCTTTCCTCCAAAGTATTGAAGTTTTTTATGTGTATGAATTGTGTACCTTTTTACCATCATGTTGTGCAATTTTTATTTAATTTAGAACATTAAAATGGACCCTTATTGATATAGGAAACCCTTCATGGGACCCATTGGGTCCATTAGATATTGTGATACCAGACTCAAAGTTCACCAAAGGGGTGTTCATTGCCCTTAAAATTGTTAATACGAATTGTAAATGGGGATTTTTGGGTTATTTGATTACACTGATTCTTTATTATATGGAATAATAATGGTACTAAAGGGGTTGTTTGGTATGACTTGAATTGAAATGTGATATTCCATGAGAAGGGAAATGGTGAAAATGATAAAGAGGGACTTATGTATGTTTGGTTAAATTATTTTATATAAGGAATCATTGTTTTTAATGTAATTGAAATTTGAAATGGTCAAGATTGATAATTGATTAAATAGGGTTAAAACTTAGTAGACCATGTGATTAATGAAAGATTGATAATAATGTATATCCTTGATTCCATCACATGTAAAAAGGTTAATTTTTTGAAACCATTTAAATGGTTGTTGGTTATGAATGTGATGTGGGACATGATGTTCCTAACCTATGGGTAATGATGTTAGACATGGAGTTCCTTCAACTTGGATTAGGAGTTTTGACATGGCTATAAGGAACCGGCCTTAAAAATTACATAATCTTGATTTTTAGTTAAGAAATTACTTTATTTCACTTTGATGATATTTTCATGTTTATATTTTTATAAAATTAGTTCATAACTCATTCATAATAAAATCATAAAATACAAAGTGGAGACTTCTTATTAGTATCCATTTTCCCCATAATATAAAACTTTTAAAATAAGGCATGATTTATTTTCATATAAAATTTTCATGAATTTGAACTTCACATATTCCTCTCCCTTACCCATCCTTAAATCCTATGAAAATATTTAAAAACATGGGATGTGCACAAAAAGATCAGTAAGGGATACAAAAAAAAGGAAAATTGTTAGTCCTATGCAAACATGAAAACTCATATGATGTTTACCATTGTCTTCAAAGTTATTTGAGAATATGAAATAATACATTTTCACATGAAACACACACACACATTTTTTATCAAATAAAATCATTAAAACTAATAAAAAAATTAAAATCCTTCTTGGTAACTTAGAGAATCACATTCATAACCTGTTTTTAACTCGTGTTAGAAGTAATTGGAGCCTAGTTAAATCCATAAGAGAAAACCTTTAGTAAATCCCTCCTTATTTCCTATTAATATAAGGAACATTACCCATTGCATTAGATAATTATCTATGAACATCCATCATTTAATCTATAATGGGGTCACTCGGCACTATCTAGGCCACCCCATCATATAAGCTATAATGAGCTCACTGGGTGCTATCTGGTCCGCCTCATCATATAAGTTATAACAATCTCACTTAGTGATATCTGGTCCAACCCATCATATAATGATCAAGTACCATATCATGAATAAAACATTTTTATGCTTGTATTTTTTATCATAAAATGTTTGAAAAACTCTTTTAAACTCATAAACAAATGAATTTTGGATATCAAAATACCCTTTTATTTTAAAAACTCATTTTCAATATAAAAATACATTTTTATTTTAAAAAATAATTTTCAATACCAAAATACCTAAATAAAAGGAAAAAATGGGGTTTCATTGAAGGAAAACATGAAATATTGCAAATGAATCTAGGAATAAAATAATGGTCAAGGTGGTGGAAAATCCATTATCATCAGGTGTGTTAAAAATAGAAAATTACTTTTATAGTTTGTAAAAACATTCTGTATATAACACATGAAAATATTCCTTTTGAAAGCCTTTTAAAGTAATAAAAGTTAGCTATTTTATTCAAAAAAAATAGAGTTTAGGGTGGATGATAGTGATGGATTCCAAGAACATCACCACATAAAATAGAAATGTAACCAGATGGAATAGATCCAGGTCATAGATAAATAATAAGACTATTTCTATGTTTACCTTTTCTAAAAAGGCTATAAGTTGTGAAATTGCCTTCCCTTTAAGTGTGAGTGATCGTTGTGTATTTCCCAATGACCTTTCTACATCTTCTTATAAATTATATTAGATCCCATGAAATATTTTCCTTACCTTTGAGTGCCTCCACCAAAATCTTGCATACAAATTCCACTACATCTAGACAAATATTACACAACCTACACAGCGAAAGACCACTAAGAAGAGCTATAACCTTGACCTCGGTAGAATACATTGGGCCATAGAAAGATTTGAAGATGAGAAATGTCTATCCTCTCCCATCATGGACCAAAACACCTCCACGCACCAGACCCCAAAAATAGGATCCATTGATGTTCAACTTGAAACCAGAGTTGGGGGGCCTCCAAAAAATATAGTGCCCAACCAAATCTGATCCACATTCCTGAGCCATTATGTCACTCGAATTTTGAGGAGATAGTAGTGATAACCCTCCCTAACCCTGTTTTGAGATTCCCACAAAACCCAACACACTTTCACAAAAAAAAGACTATGGGGTTTTATAGAATATCCCTTATAATCCAACCCTTAAAACCAATAATCAAGAAATATATCCATGTAATATACACACACATATATCCCCATATTTTTTTGATAAAATCTATGATGAAAATGCTCACTCACTATGAAAGAGTAGATGCCAAGATGATTCCCATCTTGAGTTCTCGTAGCACCAGCACCTCGATTCCAGGGTAACAACCCTTCTCTGAATGTTTGTATCAGTTGGCAAGGCATGGTGCCTCTCACACCAAACTAGGAAATTCATTTTAGATGGGATTTTTTTTCACTAAACCTTACTGGCATGGATATCAACAGCAACCTCATCATTGTTCAAAGAATAGAAGGCTTTGGCATTAAAGATTCCAAACATCATATCAATTTCGAAACACCTATCAGGTTTCTCAAATAGTCTGATGTTATCAAAAAAACTCTTATATTCCATAGATAATGTCATTCAAATCAAACCTAGGTGTTTTATTTCCTCCCATAATGTAATATCTGGGGTTAGACACTTGGGAAAGAAGAGAATTTCGCCCACCCAATTTTCCTTCCAGAACCTAACATCACTGCATCCCACGACCCATTGGACCTTTTCTCTCAGTGTATCCATACGTTCAAGCGTTATTATCTCTAGATTATATGTTATCTTGGTGTTCACCACCCATCCTTTCTTGTTTCCCTCATATTGGCCTAACATGTACCATTCCCAAATGGAAGATCCTTGAATAATCTCCCACACCAACTGTGCCTACATACCATGTATGGTGTCCACAAGTCTATGTATATTGATACCTTCCTCTTCAATTGGTTTTTTCATCCTTCTTCAGGCTACCCAGTGGAACTTGTTTTCCTAATTGGAATCCCATATAAATTTTGTCATCATCTTCTCAAGAGTGATGATAGTTCCTTTGGGAGCTCTAATGATAGCCATAATGTGCATAGTCATTGAAGTTAAAATACTATTCACAAGAGTAATTCTATCTCCAAATGATATGAATCTATTTTTCCAATTACAGATGTGTCTTGATATTATATTTATGAAACCTTCAAAAAACACTTTATTTATATTTCCATTTGAGATTGGATCCCCTAAATAAAGCATGGGAAATATTCCTCTTTGAATTACAAATTTGTCTTGAATTTAGTTGCTCCACCTAAGATCAAAAAAATTAAATATTCACATGCTTATTTTATCCCAATTAACCCATTTTTACTCCACCCACCATAGGCATCCATCAGTTTATTGAAAACCCTGATTGGTTTTTTACTACCATTGATAAAAAACCATGTCATCAGTGAACATAATATGTGATATAATACCTGATCCAAGTCTATTCTTATAAGTGGGGATCTTTCTAACTACTAAGATGTGTTTGATGTTTCTGGTTAGGGCTTCTAGAGCTAATATTAAAAGGATTGGTGATACCATATCGTCTTTCATAATCCCTCTTATTGTATTAATAAAGCCAAAAACACCATCCCATGATTGAAATTGATATCCAAGGATAATTGTAGCACCTAAAAAATAAGTATTAAGTCTAATATTTGAAACCAAATTGAGTCATGACCTTATAATGAAGCTCCATTCCATATGATCATAGGCTTTATCCATATCCTTTGTAATCATAATTTTTGATCCAATGGTCTTCTTGTTGATATCATCGGTCATCTCTTTAGCAGTGATAATTTCCCTTTGAATTCTTCTTCCTTTTAGAAACCCATGATATTCATTGGAAATAATACCTGGCCAGATCTTTTCAAGCCTTTTATTCAAAATCCAAGAAAGGATATTGTAGGATAAGTTTCATAAGAATATAGGACTAAAATTCCTGATATAAGTGGGATCTTTAACATTTGTAAACATCACTATAGTAGTAGCACAAATAGATCTAGTAAGAGCACCACCTATAAAGTAATCCTAGATAGCCCCAACCACCTAATTCTTAACAATAGTACATAATTCCTTAAAAAGGAACCATAGAAGTCATCAAACCCAGGTGAACCTTATGAATTCAAGCTCTATATTACCTATTTGATCTCTATTTCACTTAGAACCACTTCCAAAAAATCATTCTCACACACCATTCCCATTCTTGGAATTTTATGCAAAAACTTCCTATCTCTACCCACCCCTAGATGGCTTCCATCATCCAAAAACACCATCCCTTCCAATAGATGTTCAAATTTATCTTTTTCAATTCCCCCAAAAACCTCCACAACATCATTATATGATCCATCCTCAAGTTGTAGATTCAATCTCCTAGTCACCTTTCGTTCCTTCAAACAATCCTGAAAGAAAGAAGTGTTCCAATCTCCCTCATGAATCTATAGAGCTATTGATATTTCCCTTGAGGGAAACCTTTGAATGTAAAGTAAAAAAGATACATAAAATTTAATTTATAATTATTTTATGTCCATATAAAATTTTTCATAAAACCATTTTAAAACATGTACATGTAAAGGAATGATTAGGTATGAAAACATTAAAAGAGATTTTTTTTATAGAAAATTCCCTTATCACCTTGGAAATATTTGAATCATAACACCCATGAAAGATATGATTAAATAAAAATTAAAATACCATGAGAATAGATGAATTCATAATATAAATTTTCAAAGGGTATGTATATACACCAATTAAAATAATATAGTTTCATAACATCAAAATATAACTCAATAAAAGGAAATTGAGATGAATTCTATTACCTTGAGTCTGACTTGTCACATGTGTCTTTATCTTCCTAAATAATAAATTTATGTTAATTATCTAATTTCTAAAGAAAATTTTCAAGTATATTATTAATTTTAATTCACTTATTAACAATTTATATACAATTACTTAATTAATTAATTTTAAGTCGGATGTTTTGACCATATTTGGTATATGTGCCAAAAAAGAATCTTCAGTCAGTAAGTCAGCTATGGTTAAAAAGGTCATTATTTAAACATATTTAGAACAATAATCATGAAATAATTGTCATATTTATATATAAATTTTACATTTAAAACTAATCATGAAATATTTTTATGAAAAATGAACTAACGTTGCGATCATGGAGACGGTAGGTCATATGTACATATGAGTAACATTTCCATTTTTCAATGATCATTATGGAAACAATTTATGTAACATTTATATTTATAAAATGATAATAATATAAAAAATAATATATTATTTAATTATATATACTTATATATATATATATATATATTTCTTGTGATGTGGTGGTAAAAAAAGTAATCACATCACTTCAAGGAGGCGGTAGTCCACATATCCCCGAACAACATTGTCATTTTTTTAGTGAGTGAAAAGGTAAAAAGAAAATGATATACTATATTTACATAATGATAAATATGTAATTAATATCATAAATATTTCATTAATATCACATATATTCATTATTTTTACCCTTTTTATCTTTTATGTAATACGTTAGTGAAAAACGAATCGCATCGCTTCGTGTGGCGGCAGTCCGTTGTATACACGAGTGACGTTTTCATATCCCTTATGGAATAGAACATAAAAGGTTATATATGATATAACGAATAAAATGGTATAAATATGTTATAAATATCATATATATACTTTATATCCATCATCATAATGAACTGGGAGAGGTGGTGATGGAAAAATGAACAACATCGGTTCGTGAGGCGGTAGTCCGTTGTACACACAAATGATGATTTCATAACCCATTTGATGAAAGTTTGTAAGGTTTTAGGTCATAAACTTACAATAAAAAACATATTATTATATGGAATATAATTTTTTTATTATATTATCATGGTATAAGAATAATTTATTGGGGTGTAGGAAGAAATAAAATAAAAACACTTGTTGGAGAACGTTACATATTCTTTGGGTAACTCCTTTTGGTTTTCACCAAAGGCCTTCCTTGGTTGGATTTATTCCCAAAGTAAGGATTATATGATGAGAGTAGTGAATTTAATAAGTCATTGTTTCAAGTATTTTCTAAACCAAATTGGTTTTAAGGTGTGAAGAGAGGAGGAGAGGGGTGGCCTTTTATAAGTGAGGTGAGTGGCGTACTTGTAATTTTGGAAAGAGTGAATTCCACCAATGATTTTTTTCATTTCACCATGCCTCAATAATGGTAAATTATAGATAAAATAAGATATAAGGTCTAAATATAGAAAAAAATGGGGTTTTGACAAGTTTTGGGTCCTTTTTACACCTTATATTTTAATTTTAACCACTAAATAAACTCGTTTTTACCTTAGTCGCTGTAATTAATTTTAACTGTTTTCACTAATCATTACGGTAAAAAATTACTTGGACTTATTATAAATTGTAAATTATGATAATTTTAAAATATGGAATAAATTTTTATAAATTTAATTCACATAATTATCAAATTTTTATTTAATATTAATCCCACAGACGCAGCGATATAGAGGGTTTTTAAGAAAAGTATTTTTTTAGAAAAAAGATGATTCAATATTAACTCTATCACTAATAATAATAATTGAATGAAATTAAATTAATATTTCATAATATATAATATATAAATTTCATTTAAAATATACCCCATTAGGGGTCATTTTATTAATTGAAAAGGATAAATATTATTCATTTCAAAACAGTTTTTATAAAAACTTGTTTTTAAACTCAAAAACAAACATATACTAAAAACCCAATATATAGTTGATTAAAAAATAATTAATTGGACTAAATATAACTAAATAATCATTATATTTCTTGAAATAATATTAAAAATATATTAATACTTTTAAATTACTTTATTTATTAAAAATAAATGACTATTTTTGTAAAAACAGTATTTTAACTATTCACTAAAAAATCAATATTTTCCAAAAAATCCCAAAATTTCACCCAAATTAAATTTTTATATGATTATTTTAAAAATGATAAAAATTTATATAATTAAAATTATGAAATTTTGAAATTAATCTTTTACATAAAACCTTATAATAAAAGAGTTTAGTAAAAACCATTTCCTTTTTTATTTAAAATTACTTAATATTTTTATAACTAATGTAACTATCTAATTCATATTAAAAAATATTAAAATTATTTATTCTATCATTAAATGGGTTATTAAATCCTTAACGGATTTTATAAATTTCATCCTCACAATTTATCCACTTATTAAACATGTGGGGATATATTTCCCTCATAGCATTTTCAGATTCTCATGTTTTCTCTATAACCATTTGGTTTTTCCATAAAACCATAATCTGGTGAATTGAAATGTGTCTCCCATGGGGTGTGAAAAAAACAAATATTTCATAATTTAAAATTTAGTAAATTGGTTGACCTGTTATTTATCTATAGAGGATTTCACAACAATCACGTTTTTTCACTTGAAATTAGAGAAAGAAGATAGATTGTTTTTTAGATTGTTTAAAAGAAAGAAATAAATTAAAATGATGTTTGAAAAAAATTGATGAAGATAGTGATGGTGTTAGGGTAGGATCACATTTTTAAATGTCATACTCATCATAAAAAACATTCACCCTCTCTTCTTAATGATAAATGAAATACTCCTCAATCGAGTTGTCAATCACCCTTGGTTGAAGGAAGAAATGCAAACCACTATTGTGTGCAAGAAAGTTCATAAACCATTTCCAAACAACTAAGGCAAGTCATTATTGGGAATTTTTTCTCATTATAAATCTAAAGACAGTGCACTTATTCCACACACATGCCAATGATCTCTAGACACTCACCACCTAACACAATATTCTCGATCTAGAGAAACTGCATTGGGTGAAGGGAGTTCAATGATCTTCAACCAAATCTATTAAAAATGAATGAAACCAAAAACCAAAATACAATCACATTAATATAATTTTACACCATGGAAAATATATATCATTCAATAGAAAAATATTGTTTTACATTAAATCACAAGACTCTGATATTACAAAAGGAAAACTCCCACTTCCCCGATCACTCAAGAGTTTTACCCCTCCAAATAAAGGGTAATAGAGTTTAAAGGGGAAGAAGTTAGAATTATAAAACTAATAAAAGGGAAAAAAGAAAATACATAAAAATTCAAGATTCAAATTCTCCAACATAGCCCCTCCTTCTCCTCCTTCTATAACACCCATGAATGGAAGTGAACACACATATTTATAGTCTTGAGGGGTGGAAAATTTTCCCTCTATATTCACTTCTCCGAATGTTTGAGTTAAATTGGAAAAGTAAATGGAAGAATATCAGGAAGGTTTATTCATAAAATATTTTCCACTATATATTTTTTAAGTTCTAACAAAATCTAAAAAAATTTGGACAAGTTTCAAAAAAGTTATTTCTGAATTACTGATTAAGACTTTTTCTGCCGAGGAGACTAATCAACTCCCTCCACTTTAGAACATTCAAATATTCCTTAATAACATAAATTATAAATGAAATTTATTGGTAAAATGATTATTAGAGTTATATTTATAATCCAGTTATAATCACCAAATTTTAATTTCTTTATTATAATATATACTTCAATTACTATTGTAGGTTCCATCCTATTGTTCAGAAAAAATTCTCCAATTGATTGATTTTTCCAGGCCAGTGTGTGTCTAATTGGATCTAGGTTAAAACTAAAAATTAGACTCCCATTAACAAAGGAATACTAAAAAATTAATAACTTAAATTGGTTAAAAAATATATAATTTCTTCTTGAAAAACAAAAGAAAAATAAAACTGCTAAATTTATAGAATTAACCAATTTCCCATTCAAGACGGAGATTCACCAAAAATACAAAAAATGATGAAAATAAGATGACATTGATTAATTGTAAAGGACTAAATAATTGAAACACATATAAAAAATAATGAAAATATTATATCTATCATGAATCGCCTTATTCCACAACACTTTATCTCTACATTTATTAATCTGAATAGGTTTTTACTTATAAGAAATGTTCTCTTCCAATTGAACTACTTATGGTCTAAACACATGAGATGAATTGGGAACATATTTCCTTAATATTGAAACATGAAATACATTATGTACCTGATATAAACATGAAGTTAAGGACACTCAGTAGGAAACTGATCCAACTTTATCCAGGATTTCATATGTTCCAATGAACTGGGGACTCAAATTACCCTTCTTACCAAAATACATAACACTTTTCTATAGAGAAACATTGAAAAAGACGTGATCACCTACCTTGAAAGAAATATATTTTCTCCAGTAATATTCATAGTTTTTTTTCAACTCTGATTTGTCCTATTATGTTACTAAATCAACTATAACTTATCTTTGATTTCTTCTACCAACTCTGGTCTCATCAACTTTCTTTCTCCTACATCATCCCAAAATATTGGTGTCCAACACCACTTTCTATATAATGCCTCAAATGGTGTCATCTGAATACTAGAATGAAATCTATTTATATAAGAAAAATCAACCAAAGAAATATGTTGATCCCAAATTTCATGAAAATCCATTGAATATAAATGAAGCATATCTTTCATGGTCTGAATCTTCCGTTATACTGTCCATTGGATTGAGGATGAAAAGATGTACTAAAAGTTAATTTAGTATCCAATGACTTCTAAAGTCCATTCCAAAAATTTTATGTGAACCTAAGATCATAGTCCAATACAATGGATATAGTAACTCCATCTAACCTAAAAATATCCTTTATATATAGTCGAGAAAGTTGATCTAAATACATTGTATCTAAACTGAGAAGAAAATGTGAATATTTAGTTAATTAGTCAAAAATAACCCAAATTTCATTGTTACCTCATAATATCCTTGTAAATACCATAATGAAATCCATGGATATATTTTTTCATTTCCACTTTGATGCTGGAAAAGTTTGAGGAATTCCCTTCAGTAGTTGACATTCTACTTTAACCTATTGAAAATTCAAACACTTAATAGTAAAGTTAGTAATATCTCTTTTAATTCCATCCCACTAGTAATACTCCTGAAGGTCTCTATACATATTAGTGCTTCCCAAATGAATGGAAAATGAAGAACTATGAGCTCCAGTCAACAACTCTTTCTGTAATTGGGAATAAGAAGGCACAAATAATATTTTTCCAAATAGTAAAACACCTTCTTCATCAATATTAAAATTAGGAAACTTACCCTTCTTAATAGATTCTACCTTTTCCTAGAAAGATTGATCTTCTTTATGATATTTCTTAATTCTTTCTAACAAATTTTACTACACAAAACTTGAAAAAAAACAATGGATGTCCCAATATCCATAACTTCTAGGAAAAGCTTTATCAAATCATTAACTAAAGGGTCATCTTAAAAAAATAAAATGGATAGTGTAGCATTATTTTTTCAACTTAAATCATCATCCACTTTGTTTTATTTTCAAGGATGATAATAAATTATGAAATTATAATCCTTGATTAGTTCAAACCATCTTATCTATCTCATGTTTAATTATTAATGAGTTAATATATACTTCAAACTTTTTTTATCAGTATATATTTTACACTTTACTCCATACAAATTATTCCTCTAAATTTTTAAATAAAAAACCGGAGTATATAATTCCAAATCATATGTAGGGTACTTTAATGCATGTGGTTTAAACTGCCATAAATCATAAGTAATTACTTGATTATTCTATATTAGGACACAATTGAGTCCTTTCATTTAAGTGTCATTATAGATAAAAAAATCACTATTTCTAGAAGAAAAGGCCAAAAATAGAGAATTCAATAATCTTCTCTTTAATTTCTCAAAATAATCATCACATATTTTTTCTAGATTAATTTAACTCCTTTTAGAGTAAAATTAATTATTGGGATAAATAACTGATAATTTTTTTCAAAAAACTACTGGTAGTAACCCACTAATTCAAGAAAACTGTGAATCTCTATGACATTTTTGGGACTTGTCCATTCTTTAAAAAAAAAATTTAGCAAGTTCAGTAGTTATGCTATCTTTAGAAAAAAAATATATCCAAGGAAATAAATTTGTTTCAACTAAAATTCACACTTAATAAGTTTTCCATATAGTTTATTTTATTTTAAGGTTTTTAAAGAAACCCTTACGTGTCTTTCATGGTTCTATTTACTTTTAGAATATACCAAAATTTCATCAAAAAACAAAACCAAAAAATTTTCCAAGAACACATGAAAAATTATATTCCCAAGGTCCATAAATATAGAAGGTGCATTGGATAAACCAAACAGAATAACTACAAACTCATAGTAACTAAATCTAGATCAAAATGTGGTATTTGGAATGTTTTTTTCCTTCAATTTTAACTGATGGTACCCTGACCTCAGTTCAACCTTCAAAAAATACTCATCTCCCTGGAGCTGATCAAAAAAATCATCGATATGAGGCAAAGGATACTTATTCGTAATAATGATGTTATCCAAGGCTCTATAATCAATGAAAAGTCTCATTGAACCATATTTATTTTTTACAAACAATATAGGAGCACCCAATGTTGAAGTTATTGGTTGAATGAAACCTTTATCTAATAACTCCTGCAATTGATTTTTAAATTCTAAAAGTTTCACTTGATCCATTTGATAAAAGGGGTTTAGAAATAGGCATTGAATCAAGTACTGAGTCAATAGTAAAATCAATCTCCCAATCATAAATAACACCATGAAATTCATCAGGAAATATATCCATGTATTTATTTACTATTGGAACATCACTAATTTTTATAGTTCCTTTATTTTCAACAATATGAGCTAGGTAACTTTTACTTCCATCTCTAATCAATTTCTTAGCTTCTTGGTAAGTTATTAAATGAATGAAATCATTTAATAAAATTTTCTTGTAACTTTAATCTATATTAGCATTAAAAACTAAAATCCAATCCATACCAAGAATGATATCAAAATCTATTATGGATAGTTCAAAAATATTTTTAGGAAATACCATCCCATTGATAACAATAATAATATTCTTATAAACATTAATTTCTTTAATTATTTCACCCAAATTTTTCACCAAAAGTTTTATATTAATTTCATTAGGTGATATTCCCAATTTACTTTCAAATTTATCAGAAATAAAAAAAATGTGAAGATCTAGAGTCAAATAGGGTATTGGAATAATTTAAATACACAAGTAACATACCTATCACTACTTCATTTGATGGACCAACATCTACTGTAGTATTAGCAAATGAATTTTCTATACCTTTTTTTTCAAGCATGATGATTTTCATCCTGTGAAACTAACTTTGGACACACATTAAAATAATGTCTCAACTCATTGAAACTAAAACACCACACCATTGGAAGGCTATTGATTATCCAATTATTTGGTTGTTCCTGACTCTTTTCTTTATAGTCACGAGCCCTGTGACCAAAATTTACACACTGAAAACACTTCCCAAATATCATCAAACATTCCTTGAAATTTTATTTTCCACACTTAAAACATTTTTGGAACTTACCTCTATACTTATTATCTGGTTTCTTTTCTATTACATGACACCTTGAACTTTTCTTAATGTTCTCATATTGAGGAACATACATGTAAGAAAACTCTATATCAACTTTATTAGCATAATGAACCACCTTCTCATAACTTTTAAATTCTCATGCGTCCAATGATATTTGTAAACTTGGTTTTAAACTTGAGTAAAACCTATTAATTTTACTATCAGTGTCCTGAATAAAATTTGACACATGCCTAGACAAAATTATAAAGTTTTATCCATATGAAGCTACAAAATATTCATCATTTTGGCTCAATTAAAATATTTTTTTTTCATTCAAATTCAAATAACCTTAGGTAAATATTTATCAATTAGAATATACTTAAATGTTTCCCATTCCATGGAATAAAGATCATATTTCTATCTTTTATTATTAACCAAATACCACCATAGATAATCTTCATCATCAAAATGATAAACTAAAATAGTTACCTTTTGAAATTCTAAGCATCCCATGACTTAAAATATCTTTTCCAAAGAATTCATCCATCCTTTAACTACCATGAGGTCAGATGATTCATTGAATGATAAGGTTTTTTACCACATAAAATGTTCCACAAAATACATGTTCATTTTTGGTATATCAGGTTTCTATCTACCATGGATACCACCACCATTTATAGCTTGTGTCAACTGATCCATCGTTATAACAAACTATTCTATTCAGATTCCGACCATCTCAAGATACTAATTTGGAAAGATATTTTTCTCTCAATTCCTCCCACTATATCTTCCATATTTCCTCTATAGAAAATCACTCAGAATAGAAGTATTTTATAGGAAACAACATGGTAATATTTAAATGTTATACCATTTTAACTTAATCATAAGGTAAAATATTTCAAGGTCATGTTATTAACATTATCATAACCTCTAATGTTAGTTAAACCAACCTCTAATTCCAAATATAAGGACCCAACCGTAAACATTACATAATATTGAGTTTCAGTCAATAAATTAATTTATTTCACTTTTGGTATCTTTTCAGGTTTAGAATTTTAGATAATTGGGCCATGACTAATACATAAAAAACCAAAAAATACAAAGTAGATACTTCCGATTAGTATTCATTTTTTACAAAATATAAAACTTTTAAAATAAAGAAAGATTTATTTTCAGGTAAAATCTTCATTAATTTCAACTTTAATTCTTAATTTACCTTACCCATCCTTAAATCTAATGAAAAACATTTAAAAATTTGGGATGAGCACAAAAATCTCAGTAAGGGATACAAAAAATGGAAAACTATTCATCCTATGAAAACCTGAAAATGTATATAACATTTACCTTTATCTTCAAAGTTATTTGAGAATATGAAATAAAACATTTTCACATGAAAAACACACACACATTTTTTCTCAAATAAAATTATTAAAACCCATAATCAGTAATTAAAACCTTTCTCAATAACTTAGAGAAACACATTAATAACCTATTTTAAACCCGTGTCATAAGTAATTAAAGCATAGTTAAATCCATAGAAGAAACCCTTTGGTAACTTTCTGATTATTTCTTTTTAAGATAAGGAAAATTACCCAATTAATTATAGCATTGCCTATGTGCACCCATAATTTAAGCTATAATGTTATAACCCGATATTATCAGGTCCTCCCCATTGTATAAGCTATAACAATCTCACTCGGCGCTATCAGGGTTGTCCCATCATATAAGCTATAATAGGATCACCCAGTGTTATCTAGTACGCCACATAGTATAATGTTCAAGTGCCATATCTTGAATAAAAAATATTATTTAACTTTTTCATCATAAAACATTTTAAAAACTCTTTTAAACTCTTAAAAAACACTTTTGATATCAAAATACCTTTCTGTTTTAAAAAATCCATTTTCAATATTAAAATACATTTTTCTTTTGAAACCCCATTTTCAATAACAAAATACCCAAATAAAGGGGAAAATGGTTTTTCATTGAAGGAAAACATAAAATCTTGCAAAGAAATCTAGGAATAAAATATTTTCCATAGTGGTAGAAAATTTCTTATTGTTGTATACGTTAAGAACAGGACATTCCTTTTGTCGTTTATCATAACATTCTGTATAAAACATGTAGAAATATTTCTTCTGCAAAAATTTGAAAATAAAGTAAAAAAGTGACATAAAATGTACGTTATAAATTTTTTATGTCTATATAATTTTTTTTATAAAAATAACTAAAAACATGTACATGGAAAAGAAAGTGTTGGAAGAAAAACAATAAAATATATGTTTTTAAGAAAATTCATTTATCTCCTTAGAAATATTTGAATCATAAGACCCATGAAGGAGAACAATAAGAAAAACTTTATATACCACGATAATAGAAAAAACCATGATATAACATGTCAAAGTTTCTATATATACACCTATTAAGAGAATATAGGTGCATAACATCAAAATATACTTCAACAAAAGGAAATTGAGATGAAGTCCCTTACCTTGATTTTGACTTATCACGTGTGCCTTTATATTCATGAATAATAAACTTATATTAATTATTTACTTTATTGATAAACAATTTTAAGTATATTATTAATTTTATTTCACTTATTAATAAGTTATATTCAAATAATTAATCAATTAAGTTTAAGTCATATGTTTTAACCATATTCGGTTTATGTTCCAAAAACAACTTTGGTAGGTCAACTATGGTCAAAGGGGTCATTATTTAAACATATATTGAATAATAATCATGAAATAATTATAATATTTATATATAAATTATACTTTTAAAACCAATCATAAAATATAGTTATGATAAATGAACTAACATTAAGATCATGGAGATGGTAGGTCGTACAAACTCATGAGTATTATTTCCATTTTTCAATGATCATTATGGAAATAAGGTAAGAAAGATTTATCTTTAAATAATGATAATAATATGAAAAATATAATATTATTTAATTATATATACTTATATATATTTATTATGGTGTGGTGGTAAAGAAAGGAATCATATCGCTTCGAGGAGGTGGTAGTCCACACGTCCACGAATGATGTTATCATTTTTTTAGTGAGTGAAAAGGAAAAAATAAAATGATATATTATATTTAAATAATAAAAAATATTTCATTAATATTATAAATATTTCATTTATATCGCATATATTCATTATTTTTACCCCCATTACCTTCCATGTAACAAGTTAGTGAAAAACAAATTACATCGCTTCGCGAGGAGGTAGTCCGCCTTACACACTAGAGAGATTATCTTATCATTTATGGAATGGAATGTAAAGGGTATATATATTATATAATGAATATAGAGGTATAATTATGTTATAAATATCATATATATATGTTACATCCATCCTAATACCCAACCTTGATAGGCGGTAATAGAAAAACAAACAACATTGATTTGTGAGGTGGTAGTCTGTCGTACACACGAAGGATGATTTCATAACCCATTTGATGGAAGTGTGTGTGGTTGTAGGTGGTACTCTTAAAGTAGAAACATCTCAGTATATAAAATATATTAATTTTATTATATCATAATGTTATAAGAATAATTTAATGGGTGGAATAGGAAATAAAATAAAAAATCTCATTGGGGAATGTTGCCTCTTCTTTGGATAACTACTTTTGGTTTGCAACAAAGGCCTTCCTTTGTTGGGTTTCTTATAACACCCCAAGTTTCTATGAATTATTTTTTAAAAATAAATTAAATTTATTCTATGTATTCCATTATATAAAACATTAAGTTAATCTTTTTTCACATGCAACATTGCCTTAGCTTGCATTACACACAACACTGAGTTTTAACCAAATAATGATATATTATTGATATTATTTAAACCCTACCATCATAACCTAAAAATTAAAATTTGTAATATTAATAGTAATAAATAATTTTTAAATAATAATTATAACTTTTTTATATAAATAAAACATATTGATAAAAAAATAAATAATTTTCGGTAAAGTCTGTATGTTTTGAAAATACTATTTCTCAAAAAAATGCTTTTTATGAATTTTTGTGAACAATGAAAAAATTGATTTATTATAATTTTAGAAAATTAATTTGATAAAATAAACTTTATTTTATAATTATTAATTTAAAAATTAACTAATGGTTACTTTTTTGGAGTTTTCTAAAAAGTTCCATTTTTTGATGAATAGTGAAAAATATTGAATTTTAATTGAAAATTGTCTTTTCATTTAATTTTTTTACAAAGATAAATTATATTTTAAATTTGTTTTAAAGTTTAATTAGTTAAAATATACATATATTAATCCAATTTAGGTAATTTTAACCAATTTTATATTGAAATTGGATATAAAAACTTTGTAAACTTTTGATTATTTTCACTTTAAAAACATGATTTCTCATCCCGTCTAAGGGATTAATATTAAATTAGTTTTTTACACTTATATAAATGGAATTTGGAAAAATATATTCCATATTTTTAATAATCATAATTTATAAATTCAAATAATGACAAATTAATTTTTTACCAAAATAAATAGTGAATGTAGTAAAAATTAATTATCATGGTTATTGTAAACATGGGTTTATCAGGGGTTAAACTAAAAAGATAAGGGTAAAAATAACCTATAAGATTGTATAAAAATTGTTATATGAAAATATTTAGACTATTAAACCTATAAATTTATATAATATAATAATTTAGATCCTTGCGACATATGAAAAACATGGGAGCACTTATTTCTTTTCAAAAATACAAAGTGTGTCCTCTCCCCCACTTATAAAAAGTCACCCACTCTCCTCTCTTCTTAATACCTTCACACCCATTTTATTGGTCATATAACTAACCAAATAACTTACCATATTCTCTACCATTATCCTATAATCCTTGTTTTGGGCATAAACCCAACCAAGGATTGATTTTAGTGCAATCCTAAGGAGGATACCCGAATAAGTGGTAACATTGGTCAATGAATGATTTAATTTTATTTCTTCCTCCATCCCCTTAAATTATTTTTTATACAATTATTATATATTAAACAAAATATATTAAATATAATAATATGTTTTTATGTTATTTACATTAACTAAAATCATCTCCACTTCCATAAAATGGGTTATGAAATCGTCCTTTGTGTGTACGGTAGACTATCGCCTTGTGAACTGATGACGTTCGTTTTTCCATTAACACATCTCAAGGTTGGTTATAGTGATGGATTTATTTTTTATATATATTATATATATTATATTTATGATATTATTATGATTTTGTGATTTTTATATCATGCATAACTTCATTCTTTCTATTTTTTGAAAATACGATAACGTCGTTCGTGTGTACGGAAGATTACCGTCTCGTGAAGCGATGTGATTTGTTCATTATTTACATGGAATGTATTAAGTATGGAATTAATAAATATTTTTGATATATGTTACATAACAATTATTATGTAATTATAATATATCTTTTATCTTTTTTTCTTTCAATAACATAAAAAAATGTAAATTGTGTTCATGCGTACGTACAACCTACCATCTCCATGAATGATGCATTTCATTTTCTATCACTAAATTTTATAGATTACTATAAATACATATAAACTGAATATAAATTATATTTATATAATTTTTATCATTATCAAGATTATGGAACCATTATAAAATTAATAGGACCAAAAATATAACAAATCAAAACATATATGAAAAAAAGTGGTTATTACCCAAAACATAACTTTAATAAGGAATTGTTAATAAACAGGTAATAAAAGTTCATAAGAAAATCATATATGGTGTGATATATATGAATATGGATCTTTAATATATTTATAATAAACTTATATTTATTATACAATATATTTGACTGATTATGATAGGATTCAAGAATTAAGATAAGGGGTTTTTGTCTCACTTTTATTTTCTGTGAGACAAATACCATATTCACCATGTTTTTATTTTATGTAGTGTATATAATTCCTATTAATTTATTTTATGATTATTATCCTAAAAATTATATTGATTCATATATATATTTTAGGATCACTCTTTCATGGTGTTTATGGTTTTAATGTTATCAATTTGGTAAGGGATTTTTGTCTCAATTTCCCTTCTTTGAAACGTATGTTATGTCATACACCTATATTCTTTCAAAACGTGTATATATATAACATTTGAAATGTAATATCATGAATTTATTTATACTCATGATATTATAAGTTTCATTTTATTATATTCCTTCATGTGTCTTATGAATCAATGTTACCAAAGTGGTAAATATTTTATGTTACAATCTCATATTTTATCATGATTATTTATGATTAAGTCTCCAATGTTGAAATATATTAATCTTCATCTCAATAATTCTCATGAATTTTATTATCCTATAGTTATTACTGATATATTCAAGTAATGGTACTATTTTCCAATCTTTTTTATTTAAAATTAATAAGAAAATGTTTTTAATAAAATTCGACTATATTTCTCTCTTTGGTGGAAATATTTTTTCTTCCAAAACCATGTTTTATAAAAATGTTTTCGAAAAAATATATTACTCTCTTATGATTTGAAAATACATTTTTACCCATTTTTGACATTTTACAAATGGTTTTTAAATGAATATTCATGTTTTTTTTCAAACAATGCACATTTGGATTTTACTAAAAATGAGAAAGGAATATTCATTTTATCATGTATGAAATGAATGGAATTTTCCAACTTCATGACCAATCATTAATTCAAATATTCTTTTATTGGTTTTAAAATTTATTTTAAAATAAAAAGGTTTTTAAAAAAAGATTTTTTAAAAAAGATTTTTTCAAAGAAGAAAAGATATTTTCCTCAAGAAATGTATTAAATGATCCTTAAAAATTATTTTCCATCTAATATGGAATCTTTTGGTGTTACATGTGCCTGACAGGGGATATTATCCAAGGATACCATTCATATTATTTAATTGAATGGTTTATTTTTTTATGGAATGATGTTTTTGAAACCAATTTCTCTTCTATGGGTTACACCATGATAAAATTCTTATGAAACTCACTTCTTTCATGGGTTATGCTATAAAGAAATGATTATAAAACAAGTCTATTTTCCACAGGTCATGATATGATGAAATTTTTATTATACCCATTTAATTTCATGGGTTGTGACATGATGAATGTTTATGATCTTGTGGAACACATAAATATGGTTTTCATAATGTGATTGGTGGGACTGATATCTCCCTCCAATGCATTGGATAAATATTTATATCTCGTGAGTTAGATAGGACTGGAATGGGGAGTGAACTCAGTTTAGTACGATAGGGATGGAATGAGAAGTGTACTCGATTTAGTAATATAGGGATAGAAAGAGGAGTTAACCTAGTTTAGTAAAGGAATTTTTCTACTATAATGGTCTTGGAAGTAATCCTTGACTAATATGGAAATTATTTTCTATGATAATGTGTATGCCACAAATTCCATATCTTATTCCAGTGTTATAATCTCAGGGCTCATTTTCTTTGATTCCATTATGATTCATGTCTTATGAACTATCAATATTTATGTCATGACTCAATATTATGATCTTTTATAAATATGGTATGGTTTTTAAATATTATTATCATGTTTTAATTCCATTATGGTCATTTTATGCTCACATATCTCCCTTGTTTACCCTTACTGAGCATCTTAGCTCACACTTTCTTAGGTTTCCTTTCCTCAGGTTATGAAGATATTTATTATGTATGATATGTTTAAGAAGGGTTATAGTTGTGAATAACTTAGTGGTAGATTATTTATCTCACTGATGGACCAATTTTTACGTTTAAAAGTTTCCAAAGGCACTAAACTATTAAGGTTCTCAAGTTTATGTTTTTGTAATATGAAGAATATTCATTAAAAATGATGTAATATCTATGTAAGATAAGCCTTGGTTGCTATATTTCTGCCTAAATTAAGGATTTTATTATGATAGGATGAAATTTTAGAAGTTATTTGGGTAGTTCTTGGCCAAAACAAATGGGTTTTAAGGTGTGAAGAGAGGAGGAGAGGGGTGGCCTTTTATAAGTGAGGTTAGTGGCACGGTTGTAATTTTTGAAATAGTGAATTCCATCCACATTTTTTCATCTCACCAGGCCCCAATTGTGGTCCATTATTGGGAATAGAATGGATAAGGTCTAAATATTTCCATCAAATTGGTTTTAGATAATTTATGGGTCATTTTTATACCTTATATTATAAGTTCAACCACTAAGTAAACTCATTTTTTCCTTAATCGCTGTAATTAATTTTAACTATTTTCAATAATAATTATAGTCAAAAATTAAGTTGAACTTATTATAAATTATAAATTATTATTATTTAAAATATGAAATCCATTTTTACAAATTCAATTCATATAAGTTTAAAATTTTAATTTAATATTAATCCCATAGACCTAGCGAGACAGCGGGTTTTTAAGAAAAGTATTTTTTTAGAAAACGGTGATTCTATATTAACTCTATGACTAATGATAATAATTATATAAAAAATTAATATTTAATGATATATAATATATATATTTAATTTAAAAAATTCACCATTATGAATTATTTTAATTAATTTAAAATGATAAACAATATTTATTTTAAAATAGTTTTTAGAAAAAACCCATTTTAAAACCCAAAAAAACTTATACTAAAAAACCAATATAAAGTTGATTCAAAAGTAATGAAGTGGATTAAATAAAAATAAATAATACTTAGTTAAATATAAAACATATTAAAAACATATTGATACTTTTAAATTACTTAATTTATTAAAAATAAATGATTTTTTGTGAAAATCATTATTTTCACTATTCACTGAAAAATCAATATTTTCTGAAAAATCACAAAATTTCACCCAAAGTAAATTTTTATGTGCTGATTTCAAAAATGATATTCATTTTATCAAATTGAAATTCTAAAATTTAGAATTTAATCTTTTAAATAAAACCTTATAAGAAAAGAGATTAATTAAAACAATTTCCTTTTTATTTAAAATTACATAATATTTTTATAACTAATGTAACTATATAATTAATATTAATAAGTATTAAAATTATTTATTATATAATTACCTAGGTTTTTAAAGTGGAATTCATTCTCCTTGTATTAGGATGGTTATACATGGTGCTCTGCATCCTTGGTTAATAATGATGGGCATGATGTCTCATATTCTTATTGAGTGCCAACATGACAATCCAGACACAAATGTTTTGAAATTATATAGGAAATTGGAAAAGAACCCCTCTATAATAATAAATGGATTGAAATGAAAAATGAACTTCCCAAATTTTTTTGTAAAGTGTTAAACCCTATACTTATGGCCTATGCTTTTGATCCTGAGGCTTATATGGTTAAATGGTAATTGATCAGTTTAAATATGTTTTTTTATACCTAATTATTATGTCCTTTAACTTTTTCAAAAACTATTTCCTGGATTGGATATTTCTTTAGACACCATTAATAGTGGTCTACAGAGTTGTACTCACACCTTTCTTAGGTCGATGTGGGTACCCGAGAAGACCTCATGGTTATAGGTCAGGATAAGGGAAAAGGCCCAATGCTAGATGGTAGGGTCATGATTTGGTGTAGAGCATTGATTAGGGGAAAATACATGATTTTGGGACCCATTTTGGGGATTGTCAGTGTGTTCTTATTTTGGTTTTTATTGACACTTATCACTAGTGTGGCATGACATTATTATTTGTATGGTTGTGGGCATTTACCTAGTTTGGGAAATTGATCATATGATGCATGGTTGTTGATTACTATTATCTTGATTATTGTTAATATGTATTTCTAATATTTTCATACTCTAGTGAAGAGGGTATAGTATCTGCAATTACCTCATTAAACCCTCACTGTAATTCAGTAGCCTCAAGCGCATGAGGAGGCACACCTAAGGTCATGTAGTGAATCGTCTTGGGGTACCGGTTTTAGTGGTACCCAGGCTGGGATGTTAAATATAACCCTTTATAAATTATTACTTAAGATTTATAAATAAATACTTTTATTTTTAGATCATAATTAATGCTATATAGTTTGTTTTAAAAGGTATTTCAAATATATTAACATTTAATATTTAGGAATATAAAATTCTATAAACTTTTATTTAATTATAAACCTCTTATTATTTATTAATTAATTTAAAAATTCATTATGAATTAAATATTCCAAAAATGCATTTTAATATGATTTATAAACACTTTATAAACCATTTAAATCATTTTATATATTAAAACCATTTAAAAAAAATTAAAACAGTTTTCTTTACCATTACACAAAATACATATTTCGCGTAAGGGTAACCTACTTCTACACTTACGCAGACACTTTTCATAGGGTTAATCTGATTTATACCTCTATATAGGTCTTATAGATCCCATGTGTCAGGGAAGAAACTATTTTATTAATGCTTTGTAAGGGTGAACCTCCAACTGTGTCAAAGTAATTCATCAGTTACCTTTACACAAACTTTAAAAACTATCTACTACCTTTATGCAATAAAATTGGAACCTGTTGTATAAAGGTTGGTCAGGTAGCCCTTATGTAGAATTATTTTTTTTAAAGGTTGGGGCCGAAGCCTTAATTTATTATTTAAAGCAAAGACCTCTTTAGACTGGGTAGAGGGTGACCCATTACATAGCCTGAAGGCCCAAGGCCAAGTGGCCTGAATATAAGGCTTGAAAGCCCATTTTTTGGCCCAAAGGACCCCTCAGTGAATAGTACTGCTACAGTACCCATGCTGCTACAGTAACTGCCGCCGCAATAGTACCTGCTACAGTCCCTCCGCCGCTACAGTGTCGCCGCTAATACAGTTCCACGGCTGCTACAGTAACCCGGATATTCACCCCTGCTCGGATTTGATCCTGGGTCTTTTGGATGCCAAGCAGGAGCTTGTACCACTAGGGTACAATCTCGTTAGCAAACGTGTGAAAGGGTAACGCTCACCTCCAACTGGGGGGCCCTGCCATGCCCAGAGTGCACTGCACGTTCCCCGACTAGGCAAATGGATTTGAATCTCCCTATGCATAATATGTACAGTGTCTGAGTCTGGCGGAACTCGAGCCTGGGTCAGTTCCCATGGAGAGCGAGGGGTACAACCAGCGGGTACCACTCGGCTAACACCCCATGGGCATGTAGAACTATTTTACGTAAGGGTAACCTTAAAATTTCTTATGTTGTGTAATGTTGATTTAGGTGAATAATTTTACATGCCTATAGTAAATCCTTAGATACCTTTATGTGATTGTGTTTCGTGTAAGGGTAAGTTACAAGTTACCTTTACATAACCATTATAAAAACACAACTACCTTTATGTATAAGGGTATACACTATCATAACATTACATAAATCAGTTTTCATAATGTAAGTTTAGGTGACCCTTACATAGACCGATCTATGTGATGGTAAGGATATATAACCCTTACAGAGACCACCCTACATAAGGGTAATGCTTTAGTTACCTTTATGCAACCCAACTGTATAAGGGTAAACCATTTTAAAAAACAAATTTCTAGAAAAAAAAACACTAATATATTTTTGGTTTCTCCTTTATTTAAATTCATGCTTTCATATATCTAAAGAATGGGATGTATCTGATACCACTAAAGGTTTTTGTTATAGCATAATAACAATTATCAAAACATGGGGAAGTGATTTAAACCCTTGTCTGAGGATATCTCATGCAATATAAATAAAACTATGTATAAAACTAAAATAAATAAATATTTTAAATGGAATACCATACATAGAAGATCATTTTAAATATCTTCAAACAATATCACATGGGTTTGATAAAGATCAAAAATGTTCCAAACAAAATATTCAAACCTCTATAGTGTATCCATAGACCAAACTAAATCACATGACATACATGCAAGATTATCTTTTCTCCCATGATGTTCTAGCATCTCGGTATGAAAAGTAATAAGTATAAAAGAGATATATATATTTGGGTGTTTTTTCAAGAATAATATAATTACCCACTAAACACTACCATTACATCATAGTTTTTATATAATCCACAAGGACGCTCCTTGGGAAGTCGCATTTACTCATGCATTCATAACATAATCATAAATTTCATGGTTGATTCATGTATCATATAAATTAATTCAAGTCCTAATAAACATTATATCAAAGTAAATGATACATTAAATGATAGTATTTTGGATTATTGAACTACCCAAACAATAAATGTTATCATAAGTAATATAAATGATATACCCAAAATGAATGAAAATCATAATTTTTATGAAAAATCATACACCATATATATATATCATATATATAACATATATATATCACATATATCATGTATATATTCATGAATTTAGGTAATATCTCATTTAATTTTGGTACTATGGAAAGAAGGGGAATCTTAAGAAAGGGGTAAAGGAAAAAAGGGAAAATTTTATGTGGGCAGTATCTAAAAGTACAAGTTTCATTAATTATATGGTAACTAAAGGTAGGAGTTATTTACTAATGAGCATGGATATTTTAGTAGAATCATGGATCATTAATTCTGAAGCGTCATTCCACTCTATAATAGATAAGGGATACATGGACAAATATGTGTTTGAGAAGTTTAGAAAGGACCATATAGTCAATGATGAAGCTTTTGAAATCATGGGGAAGGTAGATGTAAAGGATTAGATGAAGAATATAAGTTACCTTGATCTCGGTGCAATTCAATACAAACTGAATGTGTGGAAAAATATAATTTTCATATGATAATTGGATGAGGTAGGTTTTGGAGTAATCTTTTCCAATTGAGTTTGGAAAATAACTCAAGGGTCAATGGTTGTGTCCAGAGGAATTATGGATGGAACCTTGTATCTGATCATAAGATCATATGGAATGAAAACTATTGAAACTATAAATTTATAGACTTTAGAGTTATGTAATTTTCATCTCAGGTATCTCATTTATGAGAACATAAAATTTCTAGTATAGAAGGGGATGTTGATGATAGATTATATAGACTTAATAAGTTGTGAAAATTCCATACTTGGGAAACAATGGAATGATCCATTAAATATGAGTATAATGAAACTAAAGATATGAAAACAATATCTTTTTCACATAGATTTTTGGGGACCTTCCCTGGTTTAATCTCATAAAGGGTCATAATATTTTGTAAAATTAATTGATGACCCCATGAGGAAAGAATGGATTTAATTTTTGAAACATAAATATAAAGTGTTTAAAGTGTTTATTCAATGTAAGTTATTATTATATAATAAGACAGGAAGAAATCTAAAATGATTAAATCCCGAAAATGGTGATTATATTGGAAGGATATTCAGAAACTTCTACAAGCATATTGGGATAATAATTAAGAATATTATACCTATGATAACATAACATAATGGTGGGTCTAAAATAATAAACAAAACATTAATAGAGAAGGTTTGGATCATGAGGTTTCACTATGTAATGCCCAAAAAAATTTAGTATAAATGGTTAAATATGAAATTTAATTAGTTAACAAAATTACATCAATACTGATGGGATAGTAAATTTAGGAAGCATTATGGCCTGGTAAATCAGTAGAACTAAACCACCTTAAAGTTTTTTAGAGTCTTTCTTATAACGATACATGCTTTTCATACATAGATATTATAGATAAATAGATGAATATTAATATTATAATAAAACCACTCCAAAATTGTATGGGTTTAGTGTCTTTTGAATATTGGAAGCATAAACAACTAGTTCATAAAATATTTTCATCCTCTCCTACTTATTCCTTCACAACTAAACCCTTTTTGACATATCACACTTAATACCTTTTTTCATATACTTGGGTAAGAAAACATAATAAAATGGGGATCATAAATGCTTATGAAGGGTAAACAAAAGATATATCAATAATAACATAAGAATAAGGGAATAATAACATGAACATAATGATTGAAAATTATACACTACATATCCTAATCTTGACTCATTGAATAAATCATATAAGTTAATAAGAGATGAATCATAAATAAATCATATAAAATAATCCATAAGAGCATAATATTGACATGAAACATTAAATTGTTCCATACAAATAAACTTATAACATTGTGAACATGTATAAATAGAAATAGGTTCACTCATTCAATTAAGGACATGAAACTATGCCCTTGTATAAACTTATGGACATGAAACCAGGTCCACACATAAAATTGCAGATATGAAATCTAGGTCTATAAATAAACTTATGTACATGAAAACTAGGTCCACACATAAAATTGAAGACATGAAATCTAGGTCTACACATAAACTTATGGACATGAAAACCAGGTCCATGCATAAAATTGTAAACATGAAATCAGGTTCACGCATAAAATATTTACCTCATGAGATATCCATAATTACCCAATGAATTTGAGTTAGATATAGGTACCCCAAATTACACAATAAAAATCATACATTGTGTTCCACAAGAATATAAATCATTCATCACATCGAAACCCGTGTATATAAATGAGTTTCATAAACATTTTATGATAACATAACTCATAGAAAATAAACGGGATTCATCATCATGCCATCATAAACATAAACCAACCATAATAATAATGAGGATAGTATCCTTAGATAATATCCCCAATAAATAATAACTAACATCAAATAATTTTATCTTATATGGAAAGCAATTTTGAAATATCGCTTGAAATAATTCCTGAGGAAAATATCCTTTTTGTTTTGAAAACATTTTTTTTAAATTCCATGAAATTATAAAATAAAAAAAACTTTGAAAATTACCTTTTAATATTTTAAAAAAGGCTTCAAGTCATTAAAGCATCTTTAATGTGGGAAAATGAACTCATTCCATATAAGTTAAAAACATTCTGTCTCTATTTCTGTCTAAAAGTCATAAAGATCCTCAAATAAAAAATGACAAAAATAATCCTTTCAAACTATTTTTTCAAATGTTAAAAATGAGTAAAATTAATTTAAACAATAAAATAGAAAAATAGAAACATTTTTTGGAAAAATTTTAGAAAAACATGGGCATGAATAAAAAGAAATTTTTAAAGGAAACTATAAAAATATAATTTTTTTAAAAGAAAATTTATAAAAATCATATAATTAAAGTGGGAATTAATAAAATTAACATATTATGTATATTAACAATAAATACACATAAAAAAAGTAAAAATAAAACATTTGATAACAAAAATTCATCCCACAAATAATCATATCAGGACATAATTATTTAATTAGAAGGTTAACATAAAGAATGGAAATTGGGTGAAGAATTCCCTTACCATTTTGTAATCAGTCAAATTGTATGCCCCATAAAAGTAATACTTATTAAATGAAACATTGAATAACATTAATATAATGATATTCATGATATTATATATAAAAGGTAATTATATACATCATAAATAATAAATAAGCAGTGAATAAGTCATATATCGCACAGAATAAAAAATGTGACGAGAAGCCATTACCTCACACTTCCTTTTAGTTTTTCATACTTTAATCTTATGTATAAAGGTCTAAATAATGTTATTAATTACTTAAAAAACTATAATAATATTTATAATGCTTTATGTGATACTTTTATAACATCTTACCACCCATTAATTAATAATATTTCATTATTTTCATTGTTTTGGGTGTGTTCGTTTCATTGATTCATCATTAGTTCATTTTTTTAGAATTATAGATTTTCATGTAAAATGAAAATAAAACTCTAAAAGTGAAATGAAATGGTATCAATGAACTTAATTAATTTTAAATGGTCTCATATATCATTTTTCTTTCTTATATTAGGATGATTAATTTTTTAAAATGTTAATGATAAATGTTTAGTTTAATTTAGTGGTATTTTCGACCATCACAAACTTGTTTCATTTTATTTAATATTATGTCTATTTATTAGTTATAGAACATTAAATATGTTATAATATACCTATTAAAATCTTATTTAACTAGAATAATACTTTTATGACCATCCATGAAGGTGTTAATGAAAAATAAAAAATCATTATTTACAGAGACAGTTAACCATCATAATTTGGACAATGGTTTCATTTCTTTGAATAAGAGGTGGTAATAAAAGATATGGATATAATATATTACATTAGACACATAACATTAAAAAATATAGATAATTTTTTATTTATTATTCCTTTATGGATGGAGGTGGTAAGAACAAATTATAAGAAGAAGAAAAATAAGATAAGTGGTTCGAGAAAATTACATCTTGAATATCACCTCCTTGAAGGATCCCTTAAAGACATTGGAATTGGTATTTTAGTGAGAATAGAATAAATTTTACATGGTTTAAGTGTTTAGGAGAGTTTTTGGTATATATTTTTGGACATTCAAGTATTTTTAGGAGATATGCGTGGTGATGTATGGTATTTATACTTGAGGAGGGGTGGTTTTAAGTGATTAAGTAATGATTTTTTTATATTTAAATCCAACAACATATGGGTGGAATTAATTCCAAAAAATTATAATGATAATTAATGTTTTAAAGTATCTTTATAGTTTATAAACACATAAAACACCCATTTGATTTTTTATTTATTATTTATTTTAAGCTTCTACCTTTTAACTTTAACTCGTTTCATTATTTTACATATACTACAGTAAATCTTTTTTTTTACCACGGTAAATTTTTTATCACTAAAAATAAAAATGGCCTTACAACATAATATATAACTTATTTTTAAAAATATGGAATTCATTTTAATAAATTCAATTCACATAATTAGAAAATTTATATTTAAAACAAAGTCCACATACACGATGAAAATGTGGGTTTTTCAAGATGTGTATTTTTCAAGAAAAAGTTGATTTTATACTAACTATATGACAAATAATTATAATTTTATGAAAATAAATTAATATTTAATGATATATAAAATATAAATTTAATTTAAAAACATTCCTCATTATGTATTATTAAAAAGGAGAAACATTATGTAATCTAAAACAGTCTTTAGAAAAATCTTGTTTTTAAACCCAAAAATAAACTTAATCTAAGATACAATATAAAGTTGATTAAAAATAATTTAAGAGTAAAATATATAAATAAATAATGCTTATGTTTCTTTAAAATATATTAAATAACATAATGGGACTCTTAAATTTCTTAATTTATTGAAAATAAATGACTTTTTTTAAAAAAATTGGTATTTTTCACTATTCACTGAAAAATTAATATTTTTAGAAGATTATAGAAAATAAATCCTAAGATAATTTTAAATTTTGAATAAAAAAATATTTTAATTTATTAAATAAATTTTTTAAAAGTTTCAAAAATCAACTATATTTATTTTCTCATAGAAATCAATAAAAACACTTTTTGAAGAAAACATATATTTGAAGAATAAAATGACTTTACTAAAAATTATGTGTTTATTTCAAAAGAATAAATTAATACATTAACAATGATTTAGAAAATTATATATTTC
Organism: Viscum album; assembly: GCA_963277665.1. Classification (NCBI taxonomy): domain Eukaryota; kingdom Viridiplantae; phylum Streptophyta; class Magnoliopsida; order Santalales; family Viscaceae; genus Viscum; species Viscum album. The sequence continues at coordinate 180,888,770 of OY728133.1, read as the reverse complement.
ATAATATGATTAATAATATATATTCCCACCAATTAAATGGATAGGTTATAGCAATCGTGTTTAAATAATAATATTTTGGAGTTCGCTTAAGCTCGGTGTTCTGTACAACGTAAGTTATCGGAAAGATTGAATTTATTTAAAAAGAGACATACTATAAAATATTAGGGTGTTATATTCAAATCCCCTTAAAATGAATTTATCCTACAAAATTAATCACTCAGATATAAATATACGAGGATACCCCTTCCTCTTCACATCCTCGGGTTCCCATGTAGCTTCCTCAAATTAGTGGTTTTGCCACAAAACTTTAACCAGGTGAGTGATCTTGTTTCATAGAACTTTATATTTATGATATAGAATTTATTTCAGTTTATCTTCATAAAAAATATATTTATCCATTGGTATAACATTTAAGTTTAGTAAATTTGAAGGATTGGGTATGTACTTCTCAGGGGAGATACATGCAACACATCATGAACTTGAGATAGATTAGGTGGAAGAGTCAATCGATGAGTTATCATCCTGATATGATCAAGAATATCAAAAAAATTACATCATTGAAAATTTTAAATTTCACATCAAAAATAAAACTAAGATATTTAAAAAATCTTTTTCAGAAAACCCACATCATAAAAAGAGTCAATAAAACTTCCTCTTAAAAAAGAGGGAAAGTAAAAGGCGAAGATCACCACATAACTAGGATTCTGATTAGCAGAAAGTGAAAATATGGACAGGTAAGAGAATTATAATTATCAAGTTATAATATAAAATGATATTGATCATATTAATTATAAGGTTAATGGCCACAAAACCATTGACCAAATAGGTTTAAAAAAGGTCATTGATATCATCAAAAATGATGGTAATTAGATAACATTTTATTTAAAAAAATAATTTGAGAAGATGTAACTACTTAATTTCAACTCATAAGTATAATATCACTCTTTGTTTGTTCATTGATCAATATCTAATTCATTTATTACTCTAATAAATTAAGTTTAAATTGTAATTCTTATAGAACTAGTGGATCATATAATCCATAATAGGATGAAAATTCATCCATTCTATCTCTAGTTATCATTATCAAAAATGGTTATCATAGGTTATATAATATGAATAAATATTCATATGGTTAAGTAATAAATTAATCTATAAAATCACATCCAAATATCAACATAAACAATTTCATAAATGGTTACTCTTATGAACCTTCCAAAAACAATTAAAATCCAAAACTTTCAAAAGAAGGCCACTAAATTTTCAAAATCATCTTATCACTAATTCCCTAAACAACTTGACATGGATATTAATTTTCACCCACCAAACATGTGAATATCATTATCATGTAGTATATTGAATCATGTTAATAACCTAAATTACTATAAAACTTTAGTAAACACATGCATGCTTTCAAAAATTAATGCTTTCCTCATACCATAAATCCAAAAAATCTATAAACTCATTTCATAAAACACTTTTTCATCATTTTACTAATAATTTAAAATGTTATAAATACTATACCATTTATTTTATCATAATTAAACATATATTTACCTCATTATTATCCCAAAATCATGCACATATTAAGGGTTATCTTTCCCTTAATCATGTGTGCTCTAAAAATATCACATTGCCACTTTAATCACTTTTCATGGTTACCAGTACTATTCAACATATTCTTTTAAATAATTAAGTAAAAAACTAAAGTTGAATAATCCTTATATGTTCCATTATTATATAATTCATGTAGAGGGAGATAATCAAATGAAATTTCACTAAAGGATGAATAATAATATTTTCATAGGTATCGCTCGTGAAATTCCCAACTAAGGATGATAAATGTTCCCTAATTAACATGATTTACTTCCTCCATTGTGATTGAATAAGATTTAAATTTTTCCTTTTCTTTCAAATCTTGTTGTGTATTATCATCTATATTATACCTTGGATTGGGGAATTGATTTTCATAATTCTCAAACTCCTTTCATTTGAAACACTGGAGTGTTGGTGGTGCATTTTGTTGAGCTATATCTCTATTAGTTTCATTTACTAGCCTATTTTCATTACTAAAACATTATTTTAATTGATTTTCAAGATTCCCACACTAAAAACATTTTGTTTTCCCTTTCATATGTTTACCAGAGTGCTCCTTCCCACATTTTTGGCAAGTAGGCAGGTGAAATTTTCTCTTCCCTCCATGTGTAAAACCACTAGAGTTTCCATAAAGATCTATCTTCCTATTCTTATCATCATAACCATGATGATTTCTAGCGTCTACTTCCACTTTTAGTGCACATTGAACAATTTCTCCAGAGCTTCCAAATCCCCTTATGGTTAATTACTTTCGAAGACTTAGTTTCAATCCACTAAGGAATCGATCAATTTTACTTTCAAGGGTGATAATTATACAAGTGGTATGCCTTGAAAGCCTTGTAAAAGTTTCCTCATATATAATGATGGAATATTTATCGTTCAACTTTGGCTTAAGAAATTACTTCTCCATCTTTGTATCTAGAATATGAGGGAAATACTTACTGAGGAATATCCCCTTAAACTCATCCCATTACATTGATTTAATTTATTCTTCTTGCCTCGTATTCCTGATAATATTACACCATTAATATTATTCTCTATATAGATGATAAATAACTAGGAAAACTTTTTCATTTCCCAAGCATTGAAGAACCAAAAATATTTTCTAAATGGTGTTAATCCATTGCTCATCCACTAGTGGATCATAATATCCACTCAAAGAAGGTGGGTGTTGCCTCGTGAAGGACTACACAGAATTGCATTCCCTCCTTTGATCATTTGGAAGCCCAGTATGATTCATAGATTTTGTGATTATATCATTAAGATTTTTTATTCCATCTGTCGTAACATTCAGTTTCTCATGAGGGAAATTATTTCATTTCCCATCGCATTAATCATTAACACAATTTCTTCAGGTTTCAACCATTTACTAAAACCAAAAATAATAGTGTGGTAAATACTAATCATACTAGGAAAACCACATAATAATGGGAATTTATTATAAAATTTCAATCTATGACACCTTAGGTTTATCTAAGTTTATTCATGATCATTACCAAAAACTCTAGGATTGTAACCTATACTTATTCTTATGGTTCTTACTAAGGTTTTCTCATCCAAGATTGCAAATCTTAACTAAACCTTGATCTAATACCAACTATAATAAACCATACTTTTCATACATAGATATTACATATAAATAGGTTAATATTCATATTACAACAAAACCACACTAGAATCATATGGGTTTTGTGCCTTTGAAAACTTGGAAGCATAAACAACATGTTCATAAAACATATATGTATTCTCCTTCTTATTACTTCACAACTAGAAACCTTTTTTAAATATCACATTTCATAAATTTATTCATATCCTAGGGAAAGGAAACATAATAAAATGTATATCTCTGATACTTAGTAATATTAAAAAGGGAGATATCAATCATAATATAAGTATAAGGGTATAAGAATATGAACGTAACATCTAAAAATTATACCTTTCATATAAAAAATCATAATCTTGAGTCATGTAATAAATCGTATAATCTTATATGACATGAATAATAAACTAATCAAATAAAATAATCCATAAGAGAATAATATTTACATGAAACATGAAATTATGGCATGCACATAAACTTATAACATTGTGAATATGTATAAATTGAAACAAGTTCACTCATTAAGTTAAGGACTTGAAACCAGGCCCTTTAATAAACATATGGACATGAAATTAGGTCCACATATGATATTATGGACATGAAATATAGTTAAATGTATAAAATTATGGACATTAAATCTAGGTTCACTCATAAACTTATGGAAATGAAATTCAGGTCTATGCATAAACTTATGGTCATGAAAATCAGGTCCACACATAAAATTATGAACATGAAATCTAGTTCACACATAACATATTTACATCATGAGATATCCATAATTAACCAATTAATTGGAGGGATATATAGGTCCCACCCGTAACATGATGAAAATTATACATATGCTTTCCACAAAAACATAAACCATTCATCACATCAGAACCCATGTAAAGAAATGAGTTTCATAAATATTTTATCATAACATAACTCATGGGAAAAATGGGATTCATAAAAATAATTCCATCATAAAAATAAAAAAAATATAAAAAATAATTAGGATAGTATCCTTGAATAATATCCCTATTAAATCATAAGTAACATCAAATAATTTTATCTTAAATATAAAGTAATTTTGAAATATCACTTGAAATAATTCTTAAGAAAAATATCATTTCTATTTTTAAAACATTTTATTTAAATATCACACAATTATAAAGAGAAAAAAAAATTATTTGAATATAACATTGTAATATTTTAAATTAATATTAAATGCATTAAAGTGTCATGAAGTTTTTAAAATCCTCTTATTCTTTGTAAGTTAAAAAAACATTCCTTCTGTATTTTTGTCAAAAAAGTCATAAATAACCTCTCATAAAAACATAAAAAATTATCCTTTAAAGCCCTTTTTTAAAATGTAAAACATGAGTAAAAATGAATTTAAAAAATAAAAAATAATAGTGAAAAAATGGAAACAATTTTAGAAATACATGTGCATGGAAGAAAAAGAGTGTTTTAAAGGAAACTTTAAAAAGAAAGAAATCCCTTATAAATATCATATCATTGAAGTAAGCATTAATAAAATTAATCCATTATGTATATTCAATATAAATCAAAATAAAACAATTTTAAATTAAATATAATATAATAAAAATTTATCCCACACATATCATATCACGACATAATCAATGAAGTGGAAGGTTAACCAAAAGAATGGAAATTGGGCTAAGAATTCTCTTACCACTCTGTAATTAGTCGAATCGTATGCCCCATAAAAGTAATAATTACAAAATGAAACATTTAATAAAATTAATATAATTATATTAATGATATTATACATAAAATTTTATTATATACACCACACATAAGAAATAAATTGTGAATAAGTCATATATCTCACAGAAGAAAAAATGAGATGTGAAACCCTTACCTCATGCTTCCCTTTAGTTTTGCATACTTTAACCCTTGTATAAAGGTTTAAATAATTTAATTAATTAATTAATTAAATATAATAATATTTATAATACCTTATGTGATACTTTTATAACATATTACCACCCATTCATTAATAATATTTCATTATTTTCATTGTTTCTGGTGAGTTCATTTCATGGATTCATCATTGGTTCATTTGTGTATAATTATGGATTTTATTTTAAAATGGAAATAAAAACCAATAAGTGAAATTAAATGTTATTAATGCACTTATATAATTTTAAATGGTCCCATATATCATTTTTATTTCTTACATGAGTATGATTCATTTGATAAAATGTTAATGATAAATGTTTACTTTAATTTGGAGGTTTTTCCGACCATCATGAACTTGTTTCATTTTATTTAATATTATGTCTATATATTAGTTAAATAAAATTAAATAGGTTATAATATACCTATTAAAATATTATTTAACTATAATAATACTTTTATTACTATAAATGAAGGTGGTAAAGGAAAATGAAAAATCATTATTCACAGAGATGGTTAACCACAATAATTTGGACAATAGTTTCATTTCTTTTAATAAAATGAGGTAATAAAAGGGATGGATATCCATTAAAAACATAAAATTTCAGTATTTAAATGATTATGGAGCTATTTATTACATTATTAATTAAGTAGGTGAGTAGAAAGTATAATAATAAAAGAAAATAAGAGAGGTGGTTTGATAAAATTACCTCTTGAATATTGCCTTCTTGAAGGATCCCTTAAAGACCTTGGAATTGGTATTTTGGTGATACTAGAAAAAATTTTACATGGTTAGAGCTGGTTATGATATGTTATTACATATATTTTAGTATCTTAGTTTCTTTTATAATAAAGGGGAGGTGAGGGTGGTATTTATACTTGAGGATGGGTGGTTTTAAGTGATTAAATAATGATTATTTTATATTTAAGGCCAACCACATATGGGTGGAATTAATTACAATGAATTAGATCTATAATTAATTTTTTAAAGGATTTTTATGTTTTATAAATACTTAAACCACCCATTTAAATTTATAGTTTTTAGGTATTTTAAGATTTTATATTTTAACTTTAACCTGTTTCATTATTTTATCTATACTACGGTAAATCTTTTCTTACCACTATAAATTTTGTATGCCTAAAAATGAAAATGAACTTAAAAAATAATTTTTACCTTATTTTTATAAATATTTAATCCATTTTATCAAATTTAATTCACATAATTTTCAGAATTATATTTAAAACAAAACCCACAAACGCAGTGAAAACACGAGTTTTTCAAGAAGTGTATTTTTCAAGAAAAAATGATTGTATACTAACTATATGACTAATAATTTTCATTTAATGAAAATTGATTAATATTTAAGGATATATGTTATATGAATTTCATTTAAAAAATTCCCAAATATGGATTATTAAAAATGAGAAACATTATGTAATTTAAAATAGTTTTCATAAAAATCCCATTTTTAAACCCAAAAATAAACTTATTCTAAAATAAAATATAAATTTGATTCAAAAGAATTAAAGTGGATGAAATATAACTAAATAATATTTATTTTAATTTAAAACATATTCAAAATCATAATGTGACTTTTAAATTTCTTAATTTATTTAAAATAAATGTAATTTTTACAAAAATCAGTATTTTTCATTATTCACTAAAAATTTAATCTTTTCAGAAGATTATAAAAAATTAATCCTAATATAATTTGAAATTTGGAATCCAAAAATGATTTTCATTTTATAAAATTAATTTTCTAAAAGTTTCAAAAATCATTTATATTTATTTTCTCATATAAAGCAATAAAAATAACTTTTTAAAGAAAACATATATTTAAAGAACAAAATGACTTTACTAAAAATTATATGTTTATTTACTAAGAATAAATTAATATATTATCAATGATTTGGAAAATTATAAATTTAATAATTTGTTTAATACTATTCATTCCCATCAATTTTATGTCTAGGTTATAATAGTTGTGTTAAAAAATTATTATTTTGGAGTTCGCTTAAGATAAGTGTTCTATGAAACATAAGCTATCGAAAAGATTAAATTTATTAAAAAAGAGACATATTGTCAAATATTATGGTGTTACATTTTTTATGTACATATAGATTATAAGGATCTAGATAAACTTGTGTAAAAATATAAGGTTTTATTCTTTATTGGATACAGAGATGAAAACTACAGATTTTGACTTTGGGGTGATAACAAGTAGGAAGTCATTAGAAGTCAGAACATGCTCTTCCATGAGAGATTCTTGTGCAAATATTTGAAATTCATAAAAAATTAAGTTGATAGAAAATATTCAACTGGTCAAATCCAATTTTATATAAATAGTAGTACTAGAAGGACACAAGTTCTGGAGAGTTTAAAGGACACTGGAAGTTTTAAAATTGAACTAGTAGAAGATGTACCAGAAATCTCATGAATAAGAGTGGCTCAAATTAGAGTATTGAAAGGTGAAATTCCATAAGTAAAAATTCCAGAAATGGAATAATCACTAGTAGAATTGTGAAATTATTCCAAAATTAGATGAATAGATCAGATATATGGAGCTAACTTTTATTTCTTACTTTTAATGAATAGATGAGAACCTAAGATACTAGAAATAGTGATTAGTCTCAGTGATTCTAGAAAGTGGGAGTTAGTTATGAAGGATGATTTAGTTTCATTGCATGTGAATAACACCAGGGAGATAATGAAACTACCAATTGAAATAATGTAACTTGATAATAAATGGATCTTCCAATTAAAAGAAGATACTAATGGAATAAATAGATACGAGGCAAGGCTAGTGGTGAAGGGGTTTCATTGGAAATAAGGTATAGACTTCTCTGAATTATTTTCATTAGTAATTAAACATACCACTCCCAGAATAGTGTTATGTTTGGTTACTTAAAATATATAATAAATGAATGTAAGGAAGTCATTTCTCCATGGATAATTAAAAGGAGTAAATTTACATAATTCAACCTTCTAGTTTAATGGATAATTGGAAGATCAAATTTTGTGCTAAAGTTTTGTAATGTTTTCCAATATTATAATGGGATTCTATACCAATGCCCCTATACTAATAGTTATCAAAAACTATTAGTATAGGGGGTCTTCTCCCAACAGTTATGATGAACTGTTGGGATAGTCCATTTTATTTAAGGCTATCCCAATAGTTCTTTAAAACTTTTGGGATAGAGCTTCCCAAAATACACCATGTTGACAGCCCTCCTCATTTCATTATCGATCCACATTTTTTCATACTAAGAACTCATCTTCTTCCCAGTCCATGATCCATCCTTGGTTTAAGTCATCTGATTTCTTCCACTTCAAATTGGTGAGTTCGAAATGAGTTATATCTACTACCTATATTAATTTTTATTTTTTATCTATTATATTTAGTTTCATTACCCATTCACCTCAATATCTCATCCCTTAATGTTTTAATTTGATTATTCTTGAATATGAAATTGGCATGTTTAAAATACTTTATATCTTTTTAAGTGTGGGGTATCATTCTAGAGTTTGTGGAAATAGATGGAACCATACTACTGAAGCCATCAGGGTTTTTCTGGGTAAGTTAGTGCAGTGAGTTACTAACCATCACTATCATATATAATCAATTGTTATGGATAGTATGAACATATACACTAATTATTTGTAAAATATCTAGTGTGTGTGTTTTAAAAGTGAATGAGGCATCCAAGGTGTTATGAAATAAATCTGGTTCAAGTGTGGTGTTGTCAAAGTCATAGCTAGAGGGTATTATAGATTTAGACCATGTATTGAGATTAGATGACCAATTTTGTTCACAATAGATATATATGAAGACTTCTCAGTGTATATCAGTGTTATGGAGATTATGTTATAACAAAAAAACAAGTTTTTATTGGTAGAACTAAAGGAAGAAATATTTTTATGATCATTATACAATGATTGCTGGTGTATTTAAGGATTTATACATGTTATATTATTATTTGATTAAATATTTAATATATCTATCTCTATAATACATGATAAATATTGATAATATTTTTTTATTATATTTTATTAGATTTTGGGTTTTATTGTGAAATTATTGAGAAAAAATATATTGCTAATAGGGTATGTTTCATAGCTTGGATTTAAGGATATCATCCAACAATATTTTGTTTTGTTTCAATTCCCTGACCATTAAAGACATGATACACCTCAACCACATCTACACCATCTTCAAAAATATTTTATTAAATATTTATAGATTAAATATAACTTGAGGAGGTGATGGAAAATTATTTTATATTCTTATAATGTTAAATAAAATTACCCTTTGTGATAAAAAAATTATATATCAATAGGGTTAATCATGTTTGTATATTGAATAATCCTTTTCTATTATAAAAATATATTAAAAGGGGTATTCTATTATATATTGTACAACCCTCAAATGTTGTAGAGTTCCTTAATAGGAAAATTACTTGAATAGGATTAATTATTAGAGTGTATAAAAAATGGGAATACCACTCACATTATTGGATAATCCTTAATAGTCAATGAATATCTATATAAGGGTAATACTATCACATCCTATATGATATCCTAGATTATAACAACCCTTCTCTTTATTACACATTAATTTGTAATTTATTACATAGGATTACACTTAATACAACCCAAAAGATTGATAATTATAGTGTATTTAGGAATTAGGTACAAAGAATAACATCTTGAACATGGGATACGACAACATTATTGAAAAAATCCTCAACATGCTTTTAAAATTCCATGGATTTTTAAAACTACACAGGATAACATGGGGAAAACATAAGAAAGGGATGAGATATAAAGACTGGTAAGGGTATAAAAATGGAATAAGGTGATACATATTAGAAAATAGGAATATCCATGGGGAATAAAAAGAGTATGAATCATAAACATGAACAATGAGACATGATATAGCATAATAATCATAAAGGTGGTGTGGGAAATGTGGCAAAAACATAAAACACTGCATCATAAACATAGGTCAAGGATAAACCGCCAAAAAATCATGGTGTAAAAAGTCCCATAAAGTAATCAGGTTCACTTTATATCCCAACATGAATTATCATGATACTAAACATTACCCAATGCATTAGATCGCAATATAATTCTAAGCATGCCAGTCACATTCATTTCATTCTCATTCTTAAGTGTGCCACATAGATCATACAACATGGATTCATTCATCGTCATAATTTATTCCATGATCAAGGAGTGTAGAATACATATATATAAGTCCCCAATAAAAATTATATGTGCATAAATCAGAAAACCCTTAATAGTAAATAGGTATGGTATTCACTACACAATTGTCAGGGCATGGAAAAATCACAGTGAAATTTCAACAGCATAACGATGTCACTTAAAGATTCATAAAAATATGTTGATAAGAGAGAAGTGGGTATATCATCACATAGAAATCAAATGGTAAGTAATAGGTACATGTAAAAAATATATCCCAAAATAAGGAATTAGAAATATAAGGCATATTATAATAAGGAAACTTGACTAAAGGAGAGAAGGTGATGATCCCTTACTAAATTTTGACATGGTAATGGGTGTGTATAAAGGATCCTAGAAGGATTAATGATATTGAAATAAATATTTTATTATTTATACATAAAGTGGATAGTAAGGAGGATATTTAATAACATATCCCAAAATAATAAGAAAATTTAGGGACATAACAAAAATAAGTGCTTGATAAAAAGAGGAAATTGGAAGTTCCCTTAGAGAATTTCGATATAGTAACAACTTAGGTAAGGGTCAAAATGATAGAGGATAAATAATATCTAATTAATATTAAATCAATTGGAAAATAAGGTAATTATTATAAAGGAATTAAAATATAACAAATTTAAATTAATAAGACTAATTTCAAATAATGTTCTTGAATTGAAAGGAGTATAGAAATGTGAGGATCCATTACTTGAGTGTGTGACTCCAAAATCTTAGGAGGGGATTATTGAGAGATTGGGTCACCTTTGGAGAAGTATATATAGTTGATTAAGTATTATTGATGTACAAAAATGAGTTTTAGTGAAGATAAATGGGATCTTAGGTGGGTTTATATAAGAAATAAGGGGGATTTCTTTATTATTTAGGTTTTTTAGACTACAAAATAAAATATTCAAAAATACAAACCATATCATGGTTTTTTACCATAGTTTATACCAAATGGGAGTTTTTTTTACTATTTTATAATTAAAAGTCCCTAAATTATTAAAATAATTCCCTTGATTATGTGTAGGTGAGTCACACACTCAAAGAAATTATTTCAAAACCTTAAAATACATTATAGGTTTTGGGGGATTCATAATGGCTTTACAAAATAAATAAAATAAACATAAAATCACATTATTTTAAAGGGAAAATTTTTATTTGGTCTTGGATCCCATTTATAGTAATTATTACATCACTTTTGATTCATTATGATGTCATTAAACACAAAGTATATTTATACGATATTTAATTTTTACCCAAACATTCAACTATCTCAGAAAATTATGAAACATTAACCATTAGATAATTTAAACATTATGATTTCAAAAATAATATTCATTTTATATAAATAATTTTCTAAATATGTTAATTTTCACTTTTAAAATAAAATCAATATTTATTAAGAAGTGTTGGGTTTTTGACAATAACAGTTTTTGTACCCTTATAAAAATTACATTTGACTTTATAAAAATTATATGATCATTTATATTTTATAAGAATTATTTAATAATATTAAAATATTATTTATTTAAAAAATAATTTAATTAATAAATTCATTAATTGAATTTGAATATTAACCAAAAATACAATTTGTGCTTTATTATATCAAAATAAAAATCATTTACAAGGTAACAATACTAGGATGAAAATATATTCATTATTACGAAAAAAATATGTACATATTCATATTTTTATGGTCTTGATACATATACCTTTAATACACTAGTAAACACCCTAAGAGTAAGGTGTGTAATAGTGGGACTTTCATAGTGTGGTTCAGCGAACATGGTTTCGGTCTTGATCTCGATGAGCTTTAAATTCTCCCATAAATTTTTTCACTCATGATTAAGTTGTTGGATATAAACTTGGGCTTGGTAAAGGTAAAATACCATAAATTCTATGTTCCTCAGAAGCTCTGATAAATGGGATTTATAGTGTCTGATCCTAATGATTGAGGTCATCACTTCCTTTATCTGTGTCAATTGAATTTGTTAAACCCTATATTTATAATAATCGTGTGATCATTGTTAAATGATTATATTATCAATATTAATGATACTTAGAGGTATTTTAAATCCAATTGGATATAATAAAACAAAATAAGTTTATGTGTTTTCTATAACTATATTATATAATAAGGCATTTAATTAAATCAAAAGGGGGATTTTATTTATAACAGTTTGGGTTGTTACAATATTCCCCCCTTAAGAAATCTCACCCTCAAAATTTTCATTTCCCACACTAAAAAATGTAACGGTAACTCTGTTTCAACACTTCATTCGGTTCCTACATCACTTCTTCAAACTTTTGGTTTCCCCATAGCACTTTAACAAGATGCGTTGTCTTATTTCATAGAAATTTTTCTATATGTTCTAAGATCTTTACTGGATATTCCTCATAGGAAAGGTAATTATATAATGGTACTTCTTGTGTATTGAGTAAATGTGAGGGGTTTGGTATGTACTTTCTCAAGAGGGATACATGAAATCCATCGTGTACTTGAGATAGGTTTGGTGGGAGTGATAATCAGTTGGCCATTGCTCCGATGTGATAGAGGATCTCAAAGGGTCCAATGAATCTTGGAAAAAGATTTACCTTCTTCCAAAATTTTGTTAATTTATTCTATGGATATATGATGAGGAATACTATGTCTCCAACCTCAAACTATGGGTCTTTTTTATGATTTTCAGCATATCTATTCTGTTAAATTTGAGCAGCCTTGATGTGTTGTTGAAGGGTATTAACCTTTTCCAAAATTTCCTCTACCATTTCAATACCTAGCAGTTTTTAATCCCTAACTTCATTCCAACATGTAGGTGTTATGAAACTCTTCCCAAAAATGGATTTATAGGGATCCATTTGGATACTTGATTGGAACCTATTGTTGTATGAGAACTCCACCAAAGGCTGATGTTGGTCCCATCTTCTTTTGAAGTCAATAGAACATTCTCTTAACATGTCCTCCAGTGTATGAATATTATGCTTAGATTGGCCATAGGTTTGAGGATTATAGGTCATACTAAAGTTCATCTTAGTGTTTAGATCGTGTTATAGACTTTTCCAGAACATGGAGGTGAATCTTGGATCTTGATCAGATGTAATTGATAGTTGTAACGCCCTGACCCCAGTTACCTAGAGTCGGTGCATTATTACATAGCATTGGCATGATCAAAAGAAAGATCAAATCTCAAAAGACCGATTGGTTTAGTAGCCTTCGAAACACTAGATATATTCATAAAGTTTTTCATTACACCATAAAGTGAAAAACTACTACAACAACATATTTTTTTCATAGACCACACTCATATCCCCACATACTATCCCTGAAAGTCATTCATAATTTACTTCTTCACTTCCTGGGAAAAATAAAACATAGAAAAGGGGTGAGCTCAAATGCCTAGTAAGGATAACAATATAGCGGAAACTTTCATAAATAAGAATAAACATTTAAGGCAATGTATAACTAAAACAAAAGCCTTTTAAACTTGAACTTCAACATAGTATGGCAAAAGTAAAATGAAATAATTCCATTTACTTATTCACATGGATATTCTACTAATCGAATAATCACATGCAATATCAATAACCACTTTCATAATGATGGAATGTATAATGCCAGACTATCATAACCACATAGCCAAGGCCTCGTGCCAAGACTACAAATAAGATTTTTCCAAGGCCTTGTTCCAAGACACTAGTTTGTCTCATGAGACCTACCGATGCATCGAGGATCTATAGCGGGCTCCACCCGTCACATATTAAGTCCAATGCATTCCCATATGAAAAGGTTTAAACATAACATAAACATTCATATTAAAACTAGCATACAAAATGTCAATACTTTCACCATAAACTATGAATGGTATAAAAATAGCACATCCACAGTCAAAAATATCACAAAACCTTAAATACAATATAAAAGTTTTGAATCATAATAAATCAACTTCAAATAATCGTAAAATCCATCAAAGGATGTTGACATAGATGAAATCAAAACTCTTTCTAGAGAAATATCTCTTTCTATTTTTGAAATAATTTAAGAGTCATATATTTATAAAATAAAACATTTTCTTTGAAAATATTCTTATAAGCTTGTAAGGGAAGCTTTAACAATTTTATAACGGTGGAAAATAACCGCACCCGCCGTATAAGTTAAATAAACATTCTTACCTCAATTCTGTCGAAAAGGTTAAAAGCACCTTGTTTGGAAAACGACGAAAAGATTCCTTTATAAAACTCTTATAAAAAGTAAAACAAGGGTATAAATGACTTTAACCCATATTGTTTTAAATAGTAAAAATGTTTTGAAATACATTTTTAAGAAACATGGATTTGGATGATAAAGAGATCCCAGTAGATTATTACGTATAAACAACCTCGGATAATGAAGAGATTGTGAAATAAACCTTAACTTGTACTTTTCCTTGGTTGGGGTAGGTTAACCTCCTGTATAATGGTGAAATAATTGTTATTAAATTATACAAGAATCATATACATTAATATGATATCATATATTATCTTTTAACATTGATTTGTTAATAATATCTTAGTATTATCGTTGTTTCGGGTGTTAACTTACTCATTTTCTTTTATATGTTTTGTTACGTAAGACATTTTGTAATGGATAGTTTGTATCTTAATCATATCCAGAATGATATCAAGTCCTTAGATACTATTATTTATCATCAAATGAAAATTATACTTGAATGGATACGATGGAGAATGAATCTCATTGCGTTCGTGGAGACGGTAGTCCGTACGTACGCACGAGCGACAATATCATTCTTTTGATATTAAAATAATATATAATTGGATGGTATATCATATATACAGAATCATTATCATGTTAAATTTATTATTTACATGAATTACACATCATTATTATACTCATCCAAATAATAATTTATTAAATTACAATTACACCACGGCGTGGAGACGGTAAGCCGTACGTATGCACGTATGGTGACATGTTATTCAAAGGATGGATAGAATACTGAATATGGTTGTACCATATTTATAATAACATCACAGTATATATATGATACTGGAGTTATTATTTTAGAATGGTAACAACAAAGGAAGAAGAAGTGGAAGAAGAAAGGAACTTGGAAAAGGGTGGTGAAATCATTACCTCTTCTTCGGGTTCTTCCTTTTGATTTGATCAAAAGGGCTCCTTAGTTTGGCTTTCTGATAAAACTAAGGCCTCTAGGTTGTATTGAGTGAAGTTGGGAGAGTATTTGGGCAGATTTTGGCCGAACCAAAAGGATTTTAAGGTGTGAAGAAATGAGAAGGAGGAGTGCTCTTTTACAAGAGGGGTGAGGGTCACCTTTGGAAAAGCTAGAAATATTAATTTATAATAAATTCATATTCGGTTTCTAATGGATCCAAAGTATATTATTTAAATTTTAAGGTGGGTATAGGTCTAAAACCACTTAACCAATAGAATTTAGACAGGTTTGGGTTACTATATTAACCTTATCTTTAAGTATTAACTCTAAGTTAATTAGTTTCACTTTTACAATGTCTCTTTGTATTTTTATATTATATGGTTAATAAACTTACCATATACATAAAAGAGACCAAAAAGTGGTCCATTAATTATACACCTATTATGATATAAGTATCTTGTCTGAACCTTAGATTTTTAGGAATTTAATATCAATTAATAATATAATATTTGTTTTAAAAACTCTTTTATGTCAATTTTGACACTATTCAATAGTTGATTTTTTTGAAATTCATAAAAGAATTATTACTTCGACCAAAGTTAATTAAATAAATACTAACATGTCATATTCACCTTTAAAATTAGTTTAATTCATTAAAAGTCTCAAATTATATTTATTTGGGTATTTATAATATCAATTATTTTAATTTTTCACTATTATGGTAATTACTGCAACATCATTGTGTCATAAATAAATTAAATTATTTAATGTCTAAAAATTATAAATAAAATATCATTATGTAGTAAATCTTTTTATCTTTCTAATGAATATTTACAATCGAATTTATCTTATGTATAACCCTATATTAAAAATGTTTAGGTAAATAAACTTTGACTTTAACTCTTTTAACTCTTCTTTGAATTAAATAATAATAAATGTCCTAATCTAATCCAAGTGGACCTAAATGATAATATTTTATTATTAAGGTTGTTTTTGGTCGATATACACTTGTCCAATAGAATTAGGACATGTGTTAGGGTAATATTAATATCATTTTTACCCTTAATTACCCTATTTACTTTTAACCGTGGTAAATAAAAGTAAAAAGTTACTATTCACCAAACATTATTTTCATCTCATTGAACCACATTTTACTTCTTTATATTAACCGTGTCGCTCAGATTTTTGAAATTCCATTCACATAAGTGGTAAAATTAAGTTTTATGAAAAATTCAGTTTTTTAACTACCACTTAGTAGTTTCACTATTCATAAAAAATTGAAGTTTTTCAGAACAATGTCAAAATTTCACCCTAAGATATAATTGATATTCCAAATTCAAAAATGATGTATATTTTACAAAATTCCGAACATATAAGTTGCATTAATTAATTTTATGATTAATTCCCGCTGTCACAACAAATAGCGTGTTTTTAAGAAACAATATATATCAAAAGATTGACAATTGTTTAGGTCCAATTTAAAAGTGAAATTAATTCTAATGAACACCATTGGATAAAATGGTAAAAATACATTCTAATTATACTTTAAAACCACTCAATAATATAATTTATCACTATAAATTATTTTTATTAAAAAAGTTATTTTTAAGTATTTTTCACTATTCATAAAAATTGGAAGTTCTCAGAAAAATACCAAAAATTCATCTTAGGATAATTTCGATATTCCGAAACCAAAAATGAAGTCCATTTTGAAATATAAAATATGTATAATTTCAAAAAGTAGGTATTACTATTCATAACGGCTAGTTTGATTGGTTGTGGTGTGTTAGAACTCGATGTTGCGTACAACACACGCTATCGCATTATTCAAAGAGAAGTGTACCGTAGAAGCTTGGGGTGTTACATTCTCCCCTCCTTCAAATAATTTCATCCTCGAAATTTCCAGAATACTACTGCATGAAAAGACTCGGGTGGTTCTTCAACATAAGTTCCTCGGGTTCCCACGTTGCCTCTTCCATCTTATGGTTTCTCCACAAAACTTTTACCAGACTTGTCATCCGGTTTCTCAGTACTTGTTATCTTGTATCAAGAATCCTCACAAGATCTTCACAATAAGACAGATCGGGTTCCAATTCTAATTCTTCATAGGTGAGTACATGCGTTGGGTCAGGCATGTATTTCCTCAACAGAGATACATGGAACACATCGTGAACTTTGGAGAGACTTGGCGGCATTGCCAATCGGTAAGCTACAGCCCCAATTCGTTCTAGAATTTTGAAAGGTCTGATGTACCTGGGACTCAATTTACCTTTCTTACCAAAACTTATGACTCTCTTCCATGGAGATACCTTCAGGAAAACATGATCACTGACTTGGAATTCCAAATCCTTCCTTCGATTATCGGCATAGCTCTTTTTCCTACTTTGAGCTGCTTTGATGGGATTTTGGATTACCTTCACCTTTTCCATTGTTTCCTCCACCAGTTCTAGACCTACAAGTTTTCTTTCACCAACGTCATCCCAACAGGTTGGTGTGCGACATCTCTTTCCGTATAATGCTTCATATGGTGCCATCTGAATACTCGAATGGAATCTATTGTTATAGGAAAATTTAACCAAAGGTAAATATTGATCCCACATACCCTGAAAGTCAAGTGAGCAAGATCTCAACATGTCTTCTAAGGTTTGAATAGTCTGTTCTGATTGTCCGTCTGTCTGAGGGTGGTAGGCAGTGCTCAAATGAAGTTCAGTATCCAGGGATTTTTAAAGACTCTTCCAGAATCTTGAAGTAAAACGGGGATCACGATCAGAAAAAATCGATAGGGGTACTCCATGAAGTCTCACAACTTCATTAATATATAGTCTTGCTAGACGTTCCAGTGGTAGATCTTCTCTTATAGCAAGAAAATGTGGTGACTTGGTAAGACGATCAACAATAACCCATATTGCATCATTCCTTCTTGGAGTCTTTGGTAGTCCCATGACAATGTCCATCGTAATATTGTCCCATTTCCACTCCGGTATGGGAAGAGGTTGCATGAATCCTCCAGGATGTTTCCTTCCAGCTTTCACTTGTTGACAAACCATACATCTTGACACAAAATCAGCAATCTCCCTCTTCATGTTGTCCCACCAAAAATGTTCCTTCAAATATCTATACATTTTGGTGCTCCCAGGGTGTATAGAGAAATTGGAACTATGAGCATCATCCAGGAATTCCCTTTTTAGATCAGGTATATCGGGAACACAAAGTATCTTCCTGAATTTCAAAATTCCATCTTCATACACAAAGTCTCTCAATCTCCCATCATTCACAGGTTTAATCTTCTTTTGAAATTCTTCATCATCGGTCTGAGAACTCTTAATCCTTTCTAGTAAAGATTTTTTGGCAACCATTTGAAAAATCATTGATGTTTTACCTTCCCTAGTTATTCCCATGTCCATCTTCACTAGATCCATGAAAATTGGATCCCTTTCAATTCTCATATTGTTCAAAACTCCATGGTCTTTTCTGCTCAAAGCATCTTCCACCTTGTTTTCCTTCCCCGGGTGGTAGTGTATCGTACAGTCATAATCCTTAAGTAATTCAAACCATCTCCTTTGCCTCATGTTGAGTTCTTTTTGTGAGAAAATATACTTCAAACTCTTGTGATCAGTATAAATCTCACATTTTTCACCATAGAGGTAGTGCCTCCATATCTTCAAAGCAAAGATCATAGCTTCTAACTCGATATCATGAGTAGGATAGTTTTTTTCATGAATTTTCAACTGTCGTGATGCATAGGCAATAACTCTATCATTCTGCATAAGGACACAACCAAGTCCTTTCTTCGATGCATCACTATAAATAACGAACCCATCATTCCTCGATGGTAGAGTCAATATAGGAGCATTGACTAATATTCTCTTCAGTTCTTCGAAACATTCTTCACACTCTTTTGTCCAAACAAATTTAACCCCTTTACATGTGAGCTTCGTTAATGGGTTAGCCAATCGGGCAAAATTCTGGACGTAACGTCGATAATAACCTGCTAAACCAATAAAACTATGTACCTCAGTTATATTCGTAGGTGCTGGCCATTCTTGGATTGTCTTGGTCTAAGAAGGATCAACAGAGATACCATATTTAGAGACAATATGGCCAAGAAAAGAAATCTCCTGAAGCCAGAATTCACACTTGCTAAACTTCCCATATAATTCATGTCTTCTCAGAGTCTTCAAGATAATGCGCAAGTGATTTTCATGATCTTCGTAGCTTTTTGAGTATACCAAGATATCATCAATAAATACCACCAGAAATTCATCGAGATATTCCTTGAAAACTCTATTCATCGGATCCATGAATACAAAGGGTTCATTAGTCAATACAAAAGGCATTACTGTAAACTCGTAATGCTCGTACCTGGTTCGAAATACTGTCTTCGGAATGTCTTCCTTCTTCACACACAACTGATGGTATCCAGATTGAAGGTCAACCTTTGAAAAGTATTGAGCTCCATGCAGTTGGTAAAATAAATCATCAATGTGAGGTAGGGGATACTTGTTCTTTATTGTTATAGCATTGATCTCCCTGTAGTCGATACATAACCTCATGGATCCATCTTTCTTTTTAACAAAAAGAACAGGGGATCCCCATGGAGAAACACTAGGGCGAATAAATCCTTTATTACTCAATTCCTCTAGTTTTTTCTTTAGTTTGACTAATTCTACAGTGGCCATTATATAAGGGGTCTTTGATATAGGCCTTGATCCAGGAATTAAATCAATGGAAAACTCAACTTCTCGTTCTGGAGGATGTCCAGGTAAATCTTCCGGAAATACATCTAAAAATTATTTCACAACAGGTACATCCTCTATTTGAACATTCCTTTCCTCACCCAAAGTTATTTCATTCTCTTCCTACCCAATAATTGAATTTAGTTGAGCTAGTGGGGGTGGATCTAAATAAGAATTAGGTGGTGACGATTCTGCTCTAAATATAAGGTGCTCCTTATCATTATCATCAATAATTGTAACCTATTTCTTCTTACAATAAATCTTCGCATCATAGTCCGAAAGCCAGCCCGTACCGAGGATTATATCAAACTCAATCATAGGTATGATGACGAGATCAGTAGATAAAGAACATTCATGTTCTCTAATGGGGACTGATTCACAAAACTTTGTTGCAATGATACTTCCCTTAGGAGTTTTAACTGACAACTCCCTTGTTAAATCAAATTGGAAATATCTAATTTTCTTAGCAAACTGGGAAGATATGAAACAATGTGATGATCCAGAATCAAATAATTCATTTTCTAAACTTGAGGAAACCATTAAATTACCTGCCACCACATCTTTCGGAGCTTCTACCTCAGCAGTTGTGATAGCATAAGCTTGGCCTTGATCCCTTGGAATTTTCTGAAGTAAGTTCCCCTGACGCTTAGGACATTCATTTACATAATGCCCCATCTCCCTGCAATTGTAGCACTGAACATTGGTAGCTTCCTTCTTCCCTTTGCAATCACGAGCTTGGTGTCCTTTTTCACCACACTTGTAACAGACTCTCTTTCCCTTCAAGCAAGTACCGGGGTGTTTTTTCCCACATTTACCACAGGATGGATATTCAACATTTCCCTTCTTCCGCTTATTTCCATTCCCATATTGATCAGCAGATCTCTTCTTCTCTTGCTTTGCTTTAAATTCATAATACTTAGAGAATTCCTTTTCGGTCTTGATAGTGCAAGAGAAAATGTCTTCGTACGACAAGAAGGATTGTGATACTAATGCTCGATGGAGAAATGGTTTTAACCCATAAAAGAAACGATCAATCTTATTTCTTGGTTTACGTATATAATCTCCAGCATACCTTTCTAACCTTGTAAAGTTAGCCTCATACTTTGTGAAATTCTCATCCTCCTTTTGTCTTAGACTCAGAAACTGCCTTTCCATATCTGCTCGGTGGTCGCGAGGAAAGTATTCTTCTAAAAACAGATCTTTGAACTCCCTTCTTTCCATATTTGATACTTCATCATCTTCCTTTGTATTTTGAATCAATGACCACCATTGATCAGCATCTCCAGTGAGGCGGTAAACTGCCATGATAACTTTTTCCCTTTCACTACTCCCCAAAGCCTGAAATATTTTCTCTAGGGAAAATATCCATTGCTCAGCTACTAAAGGATTTGTACTCCCATTGAATGTTGATGGTTGTTACCTCATGAATTGATCTAACATTGATCATCCACGCTGCGGATCAGGGTGCTCCATACGGGTAAAGTTATTATTCATAACCTGAGTGAGTTGTCCCAGTATGGTGATTAGCTGATCGGCACCAGTTGCATCACCAACTCCACTATAATTATCTTGAGCAGGAGGGAAATCCCTAAATTGAGTGCGTGCATTGATACAGTTTCCATTTCTTCCACTAGGCGCCATTTCTAAACAATGGTATAAACTAGATCAGTTTATGAATCGAAATACATAATATCATACTTACAAAACACTTAACATAAATTGAACTATTTATGGATATAATCCATAATCATAAAAATGTTTTCTTTGAGGAAGTATATACTCATAAACCCTTCATAATGATTTGTAAAGAAAAAGAGAGTTATCCTAAGCATATCCATCGGGAGTGTCGTAACCAAGAGTGTAGCAAGGCCCGTTGTCGTGCACCAGTTCCCGTTCGAGTCTAGCTCAAAGTGGTGTTTTCGGGTTTTACCCATAGGTACATCTATGCCAGTTCCGCCTCTACCTACTCGTATCTAGACAGGGATGTATTGCTCAGAAAACTCACAAAATCTCTACAATACAAAAATTTTAGGAAGTTCTTCTATACTAATCCACAAAGTTTATCTTAGGTCTACGTGCTCTAATCAGAGTTTGTCTAAATATAGCTTCCAAGGTTTGTACTAAACTTCCTTTGATACCAACTATAACGCCCCGACCCCAGTTACCTAGAGTTGGTGCATTATTACATAACATTGGCATGATCAAAAGAAAGATCAAATCTCGAAAGACCGATTGGTTTAGTAGCCTTGGAAACACTAGATATATTCATAAAGTTTTACATTACACCATAAAGTGAAAAACTACTACAACAACATATTTTCTTCATAGACCACACTCATATCCCCACATACTATCCATGCAGGTCATTCATAATTTACTTCTTCACTTCCTGGGAAAAATAAAACATAGAAAAGGGGTGATCTCAAATGCCCAGTAAGGATAACAATATAGCGGAAACTTTCATAAATAAGAATAAACATTTAAGTCAATGTATAACTAAAACAAAATCCTTTTAAACTTGAACTTCAACATAGTATGGAAAAAGTAAAATTAAATAATGCCATTTACTTATTCACATGGATATTCTACTAATCGAATAATCAAATGCAATATCAATAACCACTTTCATAATGATGGAATGCATAATGCCAGACTATCATAACCACATAGCCAAGGCTTCGTGCCAAGACTACAAATAAGATTTTTCCAAGGCCTTGTTCCAAGACACTAGTTTGTCTCATGAGACCTAACGATGCATCGAGGAGATATAGCGGGCTCCACCCGTCACATATTAAGTCCAATGCATTCCCATATGAAAAGGTTTAAACATAACATTAACATTCATATTAAAACTAGCATACAAAATGTCAATACTTTCACCATAAACTATGAATGGTATAAAAATAGCACATCCATAGTCAAACATATCAAAAAACATTTAACACAATATAGAAGTTTTGTATCATAATAAATCAACTTCAAATAATCGTAAAATCCATCAAAGGATGTTGACATAGATGAAATCAAAACTCTTTTTAGAGAAATATCTCTTTCTATTTTTGAAATCATTTAAGAGTCATATATTTATAAAATAAAACATTTTCTTTGAAAATATTCTTATAAGCTTGTAAGGGAATCTTTGAAAAATTTATAACAGCGAAAAATAACCGCACCCGCCGTATAAGTTAAAAAAAACATTCTTACCTTAATTCTGTCGAAAAGGTTAAAAGCACCTTGTTTGGAAAATGACGGAAAGATTCCTTTATAAAACTCTTATAAAAAGTAAAACAAGGGTATAAATGACTTTAACCCATATTATTTTAAATAGTAAAAATGTTTTGAAATACATTTTTAAGAAACATGGATTTGGATGATAAAGAGATCCCAGTAGATTATTACGTATAAACAACCTCGGATAATGAAGAGATTGTGAAATAAACCTTACCTTGTACTTTTCCTTGGTTGGGGTAGGTTAACCTCCTGTATAATGGTGAAATAATTGTTATTAAATTATACAAGAATCATATACATTAATATGATATCATATATTATCTTTTAACATTGATTTGTTAATAATATCTTAGTATTATCGTTGTTTTGGGTGTTAACTTACTCGTTTTATTTTATATGTTTTGTTACATAAGCCATGTTTGTAATTGATAGGTTGTATCTTAATCATATCCAGAATGATATCAAGTCCTTAGATACTATTATTAATCATCAAATGAGAATTATAATTGAATGGATACGATGGAGAATGAATCTCATCGCGTTCGTGGAGACGGTAGTCCGTACGTACGCACGAGCGACAATATCATTCTTTTGATATTAAAATAATATATAATTGGATGGTATATCATATATACATAATCATTATCATGTTAAATTTATTATTTACATGAATTACACATCATTATTATACCCATCCAAATAATAATTTATTGAATAACAATTACACCATGATGTGGAGACGGTAAGTCATACGTACGCACGTATGGAATCAATTTTTATAAATTTAATTCACATAATTATCAAATTTTTATTTAATATTAATCCCACATACGCAGCGATATAGAGGGTTTTTAAGAAAAGTATTTTTTTAGAAAAAAGATGATTCAATATTAACTCTATCACTAATAATAATAATTGAATGAAATTAAATTGATATTTCATAATATATAATATATAAATTTCATTTAAAATATTCCCCACTAGGGATAATTTTATAAATTGAAAAGGATAAATATTATTCATTTCAAAACAGTTTTTATAAAAACTTGTTTTTAAACTCAAAAACAAACATATACTAAAAACCCAATATATAGTTGATTAAAAAATAATTAATTGGACTAAATATAACTAAATAATAATTATATTTCTTGAAATAATATTAAAAATATATTAATACTTTTAAATTACTTGATTTATTAAAAATAAATGACTATTTTTGTAAAAATAGTATTTTAACTATTCACTAAAAAATCAATATTTTCCAAAAAATCCTAAAATTTCACCCAAATTAAATTTTTATATGATTATTTTAAAAATGATAAAAAATTTATATAATTAAAATTCTGAAATTTTGAAATTAATCTTTTACATAAAACCTTATAATAAAAGAGTTTAGTAAAAACCATTTCCTTTTTTATTTAAAATTACTTAATATTTTTATAACTAATGTAACTATCTAATTCATATTAAAAAATAGTAAAATTATTTATTCTATCATTAAATGGGTTATTAAATCCTTAACGGATTTTATAAATTTCATCCTCACAATTTATCCACTTATTAAACATGTGGGGATATATTTCCCTCATAGCATTTTCAGATTCTCATGTTGTCTCTTTAACCATATGGTTTTTCCATAAAACCATAATCTGGTGAATTGAAATGTGTCTCCCATGGGGTGTGACAAAAACAAATATTTCATAATTTAAAATTTAGTAAATTGGTTGACCTGTTATTTCTCTATAGAGGATTTCACAACAATCACATTTTTTCACTTGAAATTAGAGAAAGAAGATAGATTGTTTTTGAGATTGTTTAAAAGAAAGAAATAAATTAAAATGATTTTTGAAACCAAATTTATGAAGATAGTGATGGTGTTAGGGTAGGATCACATTTTTAAATGTCATAATCATCATAAAAAACATTCACCCTCTCTTCTTATTTAATGATAAATGAAATACTCCTCAATCGAGTTGTCAATCACCCTTGGTTGAAGGAAGAAATGAAAACCACTATTGTGTGCAAGAAAGTTCATAAACCATTTCCAAACAACTAAGGCAAGTCATTATTGGGAATTTTTTCTCATTATAAATCTAAAGACAATGCACTTATTCCACACACATTCCAACGATCTCTAGACACTCACCACCTAACACAATATGCTCGATCTAGAGAAACTGCATTGGGTGAAGGGAGTTCAATGATCTTCAACCAAATCTATTAAAAAAGAATGAAACCAAAAACCAAAATACAATCACATTAAAATAATTTTACACCATGGAAAACATATATCATTCAATAGAAAAATATTTTTTTACATTAAATCACAAGACTCTGATATTACAAAAGGAAAACTCCCACTTCCCCGATCACTCGAGAGTTTTACCCCTCCAAATGAAGGGTAATAGAGTTTAAAGGGGAAGAAGTTAGCATTATAAAACTAATAAAAGGAAAAAAAGAAAATACATAAAAATTCAAATTCAAATTCTCCAACATAGCCCCTCCTTCTCCTCCTTCTATAACACCCATGAATGGAAGTGGACACACATATTTATAGGCTTGAGGGGTGGAAAATTTTCTCTCTATATTCACTTCTCCGAATGTTTGAGTTAAATTGGAAAAGTAAATGGAAGAATATCAGGAAGGTTTATTCATAAAATATTTTCCACTATATCTTTTTTAAGTTATAACAAAATCTAAAAAAATTTGGACAAGTTTCAAAAAAGTTATTTCTGAATTACTGATTAAGACTTTTTCTTCCGAGGAGACTACCCAACTCCCTCCACTTTGTAACATTCAAATATTCCTTAATAACATAAATTATAAATGAAATTTATTGGTAAAATGATTATTAGAGTTATATTTCTAATACAGTTAGAATCACCTAATTTTAATTTCTTTATTATAATATATACTTCAATTACTATTGTAGGTTCCATCCTATTGTTCAGAAAAAATTCTCCAATTGATTGATTTTTCCGGGCCAGTGTGTGTCTAATTAGATCTAGGTTAAAAATAAAAATTAGACTCCCATTAACAAAGGAATACTAAAAAAATTAATAACTTAAATTGGTTAAAAAATATATAATTTCTTCTTGAAAAACAAAAGAAAAATAAAACTACTAAATTTCTAGAATTAACGAATTTCCCATTCAAGACCGAGATTCACCAAAAATACAAAAATGATGAAAATAAGATCACATTGATTAATTGTAAAGGACTAAATAATTGAAACACATATAAAAAATGATGAAAATATTATATCTATCATGAATCGCCTTATTCCACAACACTTTATCTCTACATTTATTAATCTGAATAGGTTTTTACTTATAAGAAATGTTCTCTTCCAACTGAACTACGTATGGTCTAAACACATGAGATGAATTGGGAACATATTTCCTTAATATTGAAACATGAAATACATTATGTACCTGATATAAACATGAAGGTAAGGCCACTCAGTAGGAAACTGATCCAACTTTATCCAGGATTTCATATGTTCCAATGAACTGGGGACTCAAATTACCCTTCTTACCAAAATACATAACACTTTTCCATAGAGAAACATTGAAAAAGACATGATCACCTACCTTGAAAGAAATATATTTTCTCCAGTAATATTCATAGTTTTTTTTCAACTCTGATTTGTCCTCATATGTTACTAAATCAACTATAACTTATCTTTGATTTCTTCTACCAACTCTGGTCTCATCAACTTTCTTTCTCCTACATCATCCCAAAATATTGGTTTCCAACACCACTTTTTATATAATGCCTCAAATGGTGTCATCTGTATACTAGAATGAAATCTATTTATATAAGAAAAATCAACCAAAGAAATATGTTGATCCCAAATTTCATGATAATCCATTGAATATAAATGAAGCATATCTTTCATGGTCTGAATCTTCCGTTTATACTGTCCATCGGATTGAGGATGAAAAGATGTACTAAAAGTTAATTTAGTATCCAATGACTTCTAAAGTCCATTCCAAAAAATTTATGTGAACCTAAGATCACAGTCCAATACAATGGATATAGTAACTCCATCTAACCTAAAAATATCCTTTATATATAGTTGAGAAAGTTGATCTAAATACATTGTATCTCAAATGAGAAGAAAATGTGAATATTTAGTTAATTAGTCAAAAATAACCCAATTTGCACTGTTACCTCATAATGTCCTTGTAAATACCATAATGAAATCCATGGATATATTTTTCCATTTCCACTTTGATGCTGGAAAAGTTTGAGGAATTCCCTTCAGTAGTTGTCATTCTACTTTAACCTATTGAAAATTCAAACACTTGATAGTAAAGTTAGTAATATCTATTTTCATTCCATCCCACTAGTAATACTCCTGAAGGTCTCTATACATATTAGTGTTTCCCAAATAAATGGAAAACGAAGAACTATAAGCTCCAGTCAACAACTCTTTCTGTAATTGGGAATAACAAGGCACAAATAATATTTTTCCAAACAGTAAAAAACCTTCTTCATCAATATTAAAATTAGGCAACTTACCCTTCTTAATAGATTCTACCTTTTCTTAGAAATATTGATCTTCTTTATGATATTTATTAATTATTTCTAACAAATTTTACTACACTAAAACTTGAAAAGAAAACTATGGATGTCCCAATATCCATAACTTATAGGAAAAGCTTTATCAAATCATTAACTAAAGGGTCATCTTAAAAAAATAAAATGGATAGTGTAGCATTATTTTTTCAACTTAAATCATCATCCACTTTGTTTTCTTTTCAAGGATGATAATAAATTATGAAATTATAATCCTTGATTAGTTCAAACCATCTTATCTATCTCATGGTTAATTATTTATGAGTTAATATACACTTCAAACTTTTTTTATCAGTGTATATTTTACACTTTACTCCATACAAATTATTCCTCCAAATTTTTAAATAAAAAACCGGAGTATATAATTCCAAATCATATGTAGGGTACTTTAATGCATGAGGTTTCAACTGCCATAAATCATAAGTAATTACTTGATTATTCTATATTAGGACACAATCGAGTCCTTTCATTTAAGTGTCATTATAGATAAAAAAATCACTATATCTAGAAGAAAAGGCCAAAAATAGAGAATTCAATAATCTTCTCTTTAATTTCTCAAAATAATCATCATATTATTTTTTCTAGATTAATTTAACTCCTTTTAGAGTAAAATTAATTATTGGGATAAATAACTGATAAATTTTTTCAAAAAACTACTGGTAGTAACCCACTAATTCAAGAAAACTATGAATCTCAATGACATTTTTGGGACTTGTCCATTCTTTAACAAATTTTTTTAGCAAGTTCAGTAGTTATGATATCTTTAGAAAAAAATTTATCCAAGGAAATAAATTTGTTTCAACTAAAATTCACACTTAATAAGTTTTCCATATAGTTTATTTTATTTTAAGGTTTTCAAAGAAACCCTTATGTGTCTTTCATGGTCCTATTTACTTTTAGAATATACCAAAATTTCATCAAAAAAAAACCAAAAAATTTTCTGTAAAGACCCGTAAATTTCAAGGAAATTTTTTTTTTCTTAATTTTCTTTGGAATTTTGCAAGAGCGCAGTTTCTGAAGGCACCTGATTTCGAGGCCCTGTGTGCCCGGAATCATTTTCCGAAGATTGGCTCGGGTACGTTCAGTGAACGGACGAGCGGGTTTTTCTAACTTTTGAACCGGTGCCCGGAATCGAATTCTGAGGGCACCGATGAAATCGCAGCGCCGGTATTCGCTTAGAAACGTCTCTTCCAGAGTTGTGTTTGCTCGGGTGTGGTTTTTAATTTTCGGGCTTAAGGTTAAGAAATAAAATAATTTTGCAACAACTTTATTTTATTTCACTTAAGCCACTTGGAAGCCACTTGAAGCCACTTAAAGGCGGCTTGAACTGAGTTGAAGCAGATATGATGCTATCCAGAAATATCCTACCCCCCTTGGTAGGATATTTGTGAGGTGGGGCCCGCATGAGCCCCGCAGTTTCTTTCCGCTAAGAAACGCACCCGCGAAAACCCGTCTTAATGAAAGTCAACTGACGCGTTTCTTAAAATCTTAACAGACCATTTAATTGGGCGGTTTATTTCGTGAATTAAATGGGTTGTTTCTTTCGTGAATTAAATGGGCTATTTCTTTCGTTGAATTAATTCAACGAATTAATTCAATCATTTCTTAACCTGTTTTCGTGTGTTGGCATATTAATAAAATAAGACCAACCAAATCTTTTGGGGGATTACTCGTTGAGACAGAATCCTTGTTTCTTCTTCCTCCTTCGCGAAGAACGCGAAGAACGCGAAGAACACGAAGAATGCGAAGAATGCCGAACCCGGAAATCGACGACGCGACGCCGTGATCCGCAACGCCGAAAACGTTCTTCTGCGACGTCTCTTCCTCCGCGACGGATCTTCGATCGGCTGCTTGAGGTAAGAGTCTCGGACCTTCCCTTTTATCTCCTTCGTGGTTCTTAACCAAAAACACGGATTTAATTAATTAAATTAAATCTGATGTTTCATGGTGCGTTGAGTTCACCGACTCAACGCCGGATTCTGCGACGACCCGACGCCTCCCCGCGACGACGCGGTGATCCCTCTCTTCCGCGACGAGCTTTTCTGCGAAGAATGCCCGCGCGCGACGATCAACAAGGTAGGGATTCTTTTTATAATTTGGAATACACCTCTTTATTCCCGTGAACGTTCTTTTAAAAAAATTAAAGAACCAGTTTCAATTGAACAATTTTATTTTATTAAAATTGTCGGTTCATGTGTTGAACAAAATTTCTCCTGTTATTTATCTCTAACGCGGAGGGTGTGGGCCAAACGAACACGGCCCGACGACCCTCCGCCGTTCTTCATTTTGTGTGGATTTGACGGGCAACGACGTAACGTGCCGCAACGGATGTTTGACGATCCTACAGTGAAGAACGACTCCCAAGAGGAGCAATGGCACAGGCAGGAAGAGAATCGGACCACCGGAACGATCCCGGTGGCCCGCGGAACTCACCGGCGGGGCGGGCTGCCGGCGCGGCGGCGCCCCGGCGCGCCACCGGACAGGCCGCCGCGACTGAAGCCGCAGCGGCAGCGTTATCCGCGGACCCGCGGCCGTGCGGGTCCGGTGCCCTCAGACGCGGCTGAAGCCGCGTCCCGACTCAACGCGGGGGGGGGGGGGGGGGGGGGCACCACCTGGCCGCGGGGGCGGCGCCCCGCGTGCCTCGGCCGTTCGACCGAACCGGACCAGGCCGGTCTGACCGGCCGGGCCGTGCCATGGCCGGACCAGACCGGGTCGGGTCGACCCGGTTCGGCCGACTCCCGGGGGGGTCGGGCTGGGTCGGCCCGGGCACGTACCCCCCGTCTTCGGACGGACTTCGTTCAAATGGACTTATCTTGAGCTACGGGCCTCCAAACAACCTGCCGTCAGTGGCAACGCGATCCTTGGATCGAGACGGTCGTTTCAGTTTATCGAAATCAAGGTTTCGGAATACTTTGAGTTTGGCCGGGTTGGTTCGTACATGAAACCAACCGGGCCTTCGGAGCAGAAACGCTCATATCTTGAGCTACGGACGTTCGATTGACGTGTCGTCAGCTTTGTTGAATTCCTCTTTGTGAGACGGATCTTTTAGCACACTCCGCCCAAGGTTTGGATGCAGGTGGAGTACGGTCGGGTTGGTTTTTCCTTAAAAACCAACCGGGCCCCTGGGACGATAAAGCCAATAACTCTCAGACCGGGCGTCCGATTGACGCGCCGTCTGCGACGTTGAGTTCCTGTTGACGATACGGAACTTTTGGATACATCAACTACGGAATTTGTGTCATTTGATGTATCAGCCTCTCGGCTCGTGAGTCAGACCATCCCGAACGAGCTTGCTGTGTGCGGGAACCCTAGTGTTGGCTGCGACTGCTTCTTCGACAGCGACGACTGTGTAGAGATCCTCAGTGGACTGCGGCGATGACTGTGCAGAGATCCTCCGTGGACTCCGACGACGACCGTGCAGAGATCCTCAGTGGACTACGGCGACGACTGTGCAGAGATCCTCAGTGGACTGCGACGACTACTGCACTCAGCGATCCTACGTGGATCAGTGCTACAGGTCCTGTGTGGGCCCGATCCTGTGTGGGTCTGATCCTGTGTGGGTCAGCGCTCAGCGGTTCTGTGTGAGCCAGCGCCTACAGGTCCTGCATGGGCCCGGTCCTGTGTGGGCCCGATCCTGTGTGGGTGCGATCCTGTGTGGGTCATTTCGGGGGTTAGTTACCTATCGATCCTTCGTGGGTCCGACGACTTAGATGGATCAGTGATCATCTTTATCGTCATCCGAAGAAGTTTACCTGTGTGAGCTGAATCTTGTGTTTACTCTCCTTTGTGGATTGTGTTGAGCTATCCTGTGTGGATTTACAATTTACTCTCCTTTGTGGACTGTGTTGTGTTATCCTGTGTGGGTATACGTTTTGCTTCCCTGTGTGGACTGGGTTGTGCTTGGGCTCGGACGTTGGAGCCGAACGGGAATTGATGACTTAGGTATATGTATGGGCATATACCTAAGTCGTGTCAGATGTTACTTCGTGATTGTATCTTTCCTTTGTGGATTATCCTTTGTGGATTTCGGGAGACCTTCGGGGGTCTCAGGGTCCCTACTGGGTAGCTTATACTCACCCCTGCACGGGCTATGCCCACACTACGTTGTGTTGGTTGCAGACGACGGACAGCGCTGACCATGGTGGAGGCGTGCGGAGCAGGACAGTACCTGGAGGTGGACCACTGGGCGGGACGTACTCGGAGCGGTCAGGTGGACCTGAGGAGCAGTGGAGGCTATCTGTACCCACCCTTCAGGTGGGACTTCCAGAGGACGGCTCGACGCTGTAGTTTTCCCTTTTCAGTTGCTGTTTTTTCCTTTCAGTTGTACTTTACAGTTGGGCTTTTATTTCCGGCCCCTTTTACTTTCAGCACAGCTTGTATAGTTTTTACTTAGTGTTTACTTTTCCGCTTTCTTACTCTGTGGTGCTTGTTTACTTTTCAAAGGCAATGCCTTCCCTTTTTGTTGGGATTTACGCCTTGGTGCTAGTCTCCAGCCCCTGGCCTATGGAAGGCGGGCTTGGGGTACTCACGGCACGGGCCCCGAGGACGGGTCGTGACAAATTGGAATCAGAGTGAGGTTGGTTCTACCGCAGACTCTGATCTTTCTTCTATATGAAGTAATAGTGTTTAGCATATTAAGTGTGGTTATCAGTCCAGGGAGTCCAGTGTTGGTGCGGCGACCGACATATCCATACACCAGGACCCTGACTTCTGATTTCCGACTTAATGCACGAAAACATTGATTGCATGTGTGTTTCAAGTTTTCTTTGTGATTACATGTGTCAGCTCACCAGGTATACTGTTCTGACCGTGGTGCACTTGTTTCTTTTTCAGGATGGCACGACGACAGCAGCCAGCTAGGGTTCCTAGAGTAGTGTGCGACGACAGCCCGCCGAGCGACGAGGCCTCGGTACAGGGCCCGTTGACAGCAGAGGCACCGGCGGTACCTTTACCCGTCGAGCCCCCGATGCTTCCAGCACTGACAGCTGACGACACACGACGCCTCGGAGCTCTGCACGAGTTCCAGTGCCAGCGACCACCCAGGTTCCGTGGGGAGTCGGACCCCCAGGCAGCCGAGGACTGGCTGTAGGCGGTCGTCCGAGTTTTCAGGCTAGTGAGGACACCAGCAGACCTCATGGTGATCCTCGCGGCGAGCCTACTGCACGTAGTAGCAAGACGATGGTGGAGCCTGATGCTCCAGGTACACGATAAGGCCACCCTCATCTGGATGGACTTAGAGGGTCTCTTCCACTCAGAGTTCGTCCCGGCCACCCTCTGTGCGGTGCGTATTCAGGAGATTCTTCAGCTACGGCAGGGCAGCTTGACGGTCGCTCAGTACACGGCGAGGTTCACCGACCTTTCTCGGTACTCGACAGACATGGTACGGGACCCCTTCTTCCGGGCCCGGAACTTCGAGCAGGGATTGAGACACGAGATCAGGGCATCGCTGATCTCCCTCAGCATCCCGACCCAGGCAGGAGTGCTAGAGCGAGCCCTCCTGATCGAGAGCTTCCTGGTTGAGTCCACAGCGAGACCTACCGCAGGGCGGAAGATAGCGGAGTCTTCGGCAGCAGGTAGCCGACGGATGACTCAGGGTTCCAGGCAGACCAGGCCTTCCGGCAGATGACCCCGGGACACTGGCTCAGCGGTGCGGGGCACACAGCGTGGATCCAGCCTTCCGAGGGGCAGACAGTGCTACGAGTGCGGCGGGCAGGGCCACATGGCTCGTGACTGCCCGACCCGTCGTACAAAGGGGCAGCAGACGGTGGAGGGACCACCCAGGCAGAGGTAGAGGGTCGACCGTGGCGGTCCGCAGGGAGGAGGCGGACGAGGCAGAGGAGCTGGCCGAGCAGCAGGTGGTGGGCGACGCTTTGAGGCTCTGCCACCACCACCACCAGGAGGCCCGCCCCGACCACAGGGAGCTGGCGGGCAGAGACAGGCTCAGCTCCAGGCAGTAGAGGCCTACGACCACGGCGCGCCAGAGATGATTCGAGGTACGATATGTGTCGATTCCACCCTTGCTGCAGTTCTGATAGACACAGGAGCGAGTCACTCTTTCATATCCACTGCCCTTGTTCGGAGCTCGGAGATTCCGACGGAGCCGTTGGCTCGATCCTTACGGCTAGAGACTCCTACGGGAGCAGACTCGACGATTACGCACTGGTGCCGGCAGTGTGAGCTTACTCTAGGAGGTGAGAGCTTCGGCTGGGATCTTCTTGTAGCAGCGTCGAGGCCTTACGACGTCATCTTGGGCATGGATTGGTTATCTACGGTCCATGCTCAGATTGACTGCATTAGGCGCAAGGTGTGATGTGTGCGCACCGATGGGAGCAGGTTCACCTTCACCAGCGAGAAGGGAGCCTTAGCAGCACAGGATAGACTCACACAGAGGAGAGTTCAGCCCATCACTCATCAGTTGGCTAGCCTCATCCTGGGAGCAGTTGACGTGCAGAGTCCCAGTTTTCCTGCAGTGGTGGATCAGTACGCGGACGTCTTTCCCGACGACGTTCCAGGACTACCTCCTCGCAGAGAGGTAGACTTTTATATTGACCTATACCCTGGGATAGCCCCGATATCCACTCCAGCATATCGGATGGCCCCCGCTGAGCTTCGAGAGCTGTGGGTACAGTTGGAGGACTTGCAGGGCAAGGGGTTCATCCGACCCAGTGTTTCACCCTGGGCTTCCCCGATTTTGTTCGCCAAGAAGGCGGACGGGAGCTTGCGACTGTGTGTCGATTATCGCCGCCTGAACCAGGTGACAGTGAGGAACAAGTATCCACTACCCAGGATTGATGACCTCTTTGATCAGCTCAAGGGAGCGCGGTGGTTCTCGAAGATAGACCTCAGGTCAGGCTATCATCAGCTCAGAGTTCGAGACGAGTACGTGCAGAAGACGGCCTTCAGGTGCCGGTATGGCCACTATGAGTTCTTGGTTATGCCTTTCGGTGTAACCAATGCTCCAGCAGTGTTCATGAGCCTCATGAACAGAATCTTCCAGCCATACCTCGATCGATTTGTCGTGGTCTTTATCGACGACATTTTGGTGTACTCGACGACGGAGGAGGAGCACGCCTACCACCTGTGTGTTGTACTAGACGCACTCCGAGAGCACCAGCTTTATGGAAAGCTCTCGAAGTGTCAGTTCTGGTTACGTGAGGTCCACTTCTTGGGGCACGTCATTTCTGAGGCGGGAGTTGCAGTGGATCCCACGAAGATCGAGGCAGTGCTAGCTTGGGGAGCCACCCAAGAGCGTGACAGAGGTGCGGAGTTTCTTGGGCCTAGCCGGATACTATCGGAGATTTGTGCCGGACTTCTCCAGAGTTGCGGCCCCACTCTCAGCATTGACGAAGAAGGGGAAACCCTTCGTGTGGTCAGACAGATGTCAGCAGAGCTTCCAGGAGCTGAGGCAGAGGTTGACCAGCACACCTATCTTGAGGTTGCCTGAGGAGGGAGTTGGATACGTAGTCTACTACGATGCATTAGGGACCGGACTCGGGTGTTTCCTGATGCAGGAGCGGGCCGTGATTGCCTATGGGTCACGTCAGTTGAGGCCTCATGAGCAGAACTACGCTACCCATGACTTGGAGTTGGCAGCAGTGGTCTTCGCCCTGAAGACATGGCGGCACTATCTGATGGGCGAGCGCTTCATAGTCTTTTCTGACCACCAGAGTCTCAGGTACATCTTCTCTCAGAAGGACCTGAACCTGAGACAGTGGTGATGGCTCAAGTTCCTCCAGGACTATGACTTTTAGATAGTCTATACTCCTGGGAAGGGGAACGTGGTGGCTGATGCCCTCAGTAGGAGGACGGGCATCCAACTACTTGAGGAGGCGACAGAGCAGCTAGCCGCTTTGCAGATATCCTTCGTGGATAGAGACGGAGCAGCCTTCCTTCAGTCTCTCATAGTCTCTCCTCCACTTCTTCAGCGGGTCAGAGAGGCACAGCGTGGGGACGCTGACTGTGAGACACGGCGTGCACAGATATCCTCGGGATAGGCACCTGATGGTTTCTCCCTTGGAGTAGAGCACGATGTCCTTTTCAGAGGACGTACCTTGGTACCAGTCGCTTTACGATAGGAGGTGCTGAGAGAGTTTCACACTTCTCCTTTGGCGGTACATCCTGGAGTGGAGAAGATGTACCAGGATCTCAGGCGACAGCACTGGTGGCCGGGCATGAAGAAGGTTGTGGCAGAGTTCGTTTCATGGTGCCTCACCTGCCAGCAGGCGAAGGTAGAGCACCAGGTACCAGCAGGCTTGGTACAGCCCTTGGAGGTCCCGGAGTGGAAGTGGGACGGGATATCTATGGACTTTGTGACTGGACTTCCACGCACTTCCAGAGGTCACGACTCCATTTGGGTGATTGTTGACCGACTCACCAAGTCGGCACACTTCTTACCCATCCGAGAGCAGGGCTCAGTGGAGAGCTTGGGGCGTCTCTACGTTCAGGAGATTTTACGACTTCACGGTGTTCCATCGACTATCGTCTCCGATCGGGACACTCGTTTTACTTCCCGGCTTTGGAAGGGGTTGCAGGAGGCGTTCGGGACGCGGCTACGTCTGAGCACCACCTTTCACCCTCAGACGGATGGTCAGACGGAGAGGACCATTCAGACTCTCGAGGACATGCTCCGCGCATGTGTCCTCGACTTTGGTCACAGCTGGGAGGACCATCTACCCTTGGTGGAGTTCGTGTACAACAACAGCTACCACTCCACCATCGGGATGGCACCCTACGAGGTGTTGTACGGCAGGCCTTGCAGATCTCCTTTGTGCTGGACAGACCCTGGATAGTCAGCACTTGTGGGACCAGAGATGGTTCGGGCCACGACAGAGAAGGTCCAAGTCATCCAAGAGCAGATGAGGACAGCACAAAGCCAGAATAAGTCATATGCTGACAGGAGGCGGAGGCCACTAGAGTTCGAGAATGGCGACCACGTCTTCTTGCGGGTCTCACCTCGACGTGGTTTGAGGAGATTTGGCCGAGGCGGCAAGTTGTCTCCACGCTTCATCGGACCCTTCCAGGTCCTCAGCAGGGTTGGCGAGGTGGCTTATCGCCTGGCTCTGCCACCTCAGTTGCACCGGGTGCACGACGTCTTCCACGTATCCCAGCTGAGGAGATACGTGCACGACCCGACGCACATCATTGACTATGGGGAGCTAGACGTGGATGATGGGGCGACTTTTGCGGAGGTCCCAGTGGATATAGAGGATCGATAGGAGCGGGTCCTACGTGGGCGATCAATTCCTCTTGTGCGCATCAGATGGCAGCACGGGAACCTCCAGGAGAGCACTTGGGAGCGGGAGGCTCAGATGCGTGCTCGATACCCACATTTGTTTCCCTAGTTTTGATGTATCTTTACGGGGATGTAAAGTCCTGAGGTGGGAGTAATGTAAAGACCCGTAAATTTCAAGGAAATTTTTTTTTTCTTAATTTTCTTTGGAATTTTGCAAGAGCGCAGTTTCTGACGGCACCTGATTCCGAGGCCCGGTGTGCCCGGAATCATTTTCCGAAGATTGGCTCGGGTACGTTCAGTGAACGGACGAGCGGGTTTTTCTAACTTTTGAACCGGTGCTCGGAATCGAATTCTGAGGGCATCGATGAAATCGCAGCGCCGGTATTCGCTTAGAAACGCCTCTTCCGGAGTTGCGTTTGCTCGGGTGTGGTTTTTAATTTTCAGGCTTAAGGTTAAGAAACAAAATAATTTTGCGACAACTTTATTTTATTTCACTTAACCAACTTGGAAGCCACTTGAAGCCACTTAAAGGCGGCTTGAACTGAGTTGAAGCGGATAGGATGCTATCCAGAAATATCCTACCCCCCTTGGTAGGATATTTGTGAGGTGGGGCCCGCAGGAGCCCCACCGTTTCTTTCCGCTAAGAAATGCACCCGCGAAAACCCGTCTTAATGAAAGTCAACTGACGCGTTTCTTAAAATCTTAACAGACCATTTAATTGGGCGGTTTATTTCGTGAATTAAATGGGCTGTTTCTTTCGTGAATTAAATGGCTTGTTTCTTTCGTTGAATTAATTCAACGAATTAATTCAATCGTTTCTTAACCTGTTTTCGTGTGTTGGCATATTAATAAAATAAGACCAACCAAATATTTTGGGGGATTACTCGTTGAGACAGAATCCTTGTTTCTTCTTCCTCCTTCGCGAAGAACGCGAAGAACGCGAAGAACGCGAAGAACGCTGAACCCGGAAATCGACGACGCGACGCCGTGATCCGCAACGCCGACAACGTTCTTCTGCGACGTCTCTTCCTCTGCGACGGATCTTCGATCGGCTGCTTGAGGTAAGAGTCTCGGACCTTCCCTTTTATCTCCTTCGTGGTTCTTAACCAAAAACACGGATTTAATTAATTAAATTAAATCTTCTGTTTCATGGTGCGTTGAGTTCGCCGACTCAACGCCGTATTCCGCGACGACGCGACGCCTCCCCGCGACGACGCGACGATCCCTCTCTTCCGCGATGAGCTTTTCCGCGAAGAACGCCCGCGTGCGACGATCAACGAGGTAGGGAATCTTTTTATAATTTGGAATACCCCTATTTATTCCCGTGAACGTTCTTTTAAAAAAATTAAAGAACCAGTTTCAATTGAACAATTTTATTTTATTAAAATTGTCGGTTCATGTGTTCAATAAAATTTCTCCTGTTATTTATCTCTAACGCGGAGGGTGCGGGCCAAACGAACACGGCCCGACGACCCTCCGCCGTTCTTCATTTTGTGTGGATTTGACGGGCGATGACGGAACGTGCCGCAACGGATGTTTGATGATCCCGCAGTGAAGAACGACTCCCGGGAGGATCAATCGCGCAGACGGGAAGAGAATCGGACCACCGAAACGATCCCGGTGGCCCGCGGAACTCGCCGGTGGCGCGGGCCGCCGGCGGGGCGGTGCCGGCAGACGGGAGCAGCGGCGCCTTGGCGCGCCGCCGGACAGGCCACCGCGGCTGAATCCGCGGTGGCGGCGGCATCCGCGGACCCGCGGCCGCGCGGGTCCGGTGCC
Source organism: Viscum album (assembly GCA_963277665.1). Lineage (NCBI taxonomy): Eukaryota > Viridiplantae > Streptophyta > Magnoliopsida > Santalales > Viscaceae > Viscum > Viscum album. Next base: position 180,849,703 of record OY728133.1, on the reverse strand, counting down.
GTCGGACGCGGCTTCAGCCGCATCCCAACTCAACGCGGCCCCCCGCGGGGGGGGGGGGGGGGGAGGGGGGGGGGCGGCACCACCTGGCCGCGGGGGCGGCGCCCCGCGTGCCTCGGCCGTTCGGCCGTTCGGCCGAACTGGACCGGACCGGGTCGGACTGGGTCGGGTCGACCCGGTTCGGCCGACTCCCGGGGGGGTCGGCCCGGGCCCGTACCCCCCGTCTTCGGACGGACTTCGTTCAAATGGCCTTATCTTGAGCTACGGGCCTCCAAACGACCTTCCGTCAATGTAAACGCGATCCTTGGATTGAGGCGGTCGTTTCGGTATATCGCACTCAAGGTTTCGGAATACTTTGAGTTCGGCCAGGTTGGTTCGTACACGAAACCAACCGGGTCTTCGAAGCGGAAACGCTCATATCTTGAGCTACGGACGTCCGATTGATGTGCCATCAGCTTTGTTGAATTCCTCTTTGTGAGACGGATCTTTTGGCACACTCCGCCCGAAGTTTGGACGCAGGTGGACTATGGTCGGGTTGGTTTTGCCTTAAAAACCAATCAGTCCCCTGGGACGATAAAGCCAATAACTCTCAGACCGGGCGTCCGATTGACGCGCCGTCTGCGACGTTGAGTTCATGTTGACGATACGGAACTTTTGGATACATCAACTTCGGAATTTGTGTCAGTTGATGTATCAGCCTCTCGGCTCGTGGAGCGGACCCTCCCGAACGAGCTTGCTGTGTGCGGGAACCCTAGTGCTGGCTGCGACTTCTTCTTCGACAGCGACGACCGTGCAGAGATCCTCAGTGGACTGCGGCGATGACTGTGCAGAGATCCTTCGTGGACTCTGACGAAGACCGTGCAGAGATCCTCAGTGGACTGCGGCGACGACTGTGCAGAGATCCTCAGTGGACTGCGATGACTACTGCACTCAGCGATCCTACGTGGATCAGTGCTACAGGTCCTGTGTGGGCCCGATCCTGTGTGGGTCTGATCCTGTGTGGGTCAGCGCTCAGCGGTTCTGTGTGAGCCAGCGCCTACAGGTCCTGCGTGGGCCCGGTCCTGTGTGGGCCCGATCCTGTGTGGGTCCGATCCTGTGTGGGTCATTGCGGGGGTTAGTTACCTATTGATCCTTCGTGGGTCCGACGACTTAGATGGATCAGTGATCATCTTTATCGTCATCCGAAGAAGTTTACCTATGTGAGATGAATCTTGTGTTTACTCTCCTTTGTGGATTGTGTTGAGCTATCCTGTGTGGATTTACTGTTTACTCTCCTTTGTGGACTTTGTTGTGCTATCCTCTATGGGTATACGTTTTGCTTCCCTGTGTAGACTGGGTTGTTCTTGGGCTCGGACGTTGGAGCCGAATGGGAATTGATGACTTAGGTATATGTATGGGCATATACCTAAGCCGTGTCAGATGTTACTTCGTGATTGTATCTTTCCTTTGTGGATTATCCTTTGTGGATTTCGGGAGACCTTTGGGGGTCTCGGGGTCCCTACTGAGTAGCTTATACTCACCCCTGCACGGGCTATGCCCGCACTACGTTGTGTTGTTTGCAGACGACGGACAGCACTGACCGTGGTGGAGGCGTGCGGAGCAGGACAGTACCTGGAGGTGGACCACTGGGCGGGATGTACTCGGAGCGGTCAGGTGGACCCGAGGAGCAGTGGAGGCTATCTGTACCCACCCTTCAGGTGGGACTTCCAGAGGACAGCTCGACGCTGCAGTTTTCCCTTTTCAGTTGCTGTTTTTTCCTTTCAGTTGTACTTTACAGTTGGGCTTGTATTTCCGGCCCCTTTTACTTTCAGCACAGCTTGTACAGTTTTTACATAGTGTTTACTTTTCCTATTGCTTACTCTGTGGTGCTGGTTTACTTTTCAAAGGCAATGCCTTCCCTTTTTGTTGGGATTTACACCTTGGTGCTAGTTCCAGCCCCTGGCCTATGGAAGGAGGGCTTGGGGGAGTCACGTCACGGGCCCCGAGGACGGGTCGTGACATTTTCCAAGAACACATGAAAAATTATATTCCCAAGGTCCATAAATATAGAAGGTGCATTGGATAAACCAAACATAATAACTACAAACTCATAGTAACTAAATCTAGATCAAAATGTGGTATTTGGAATGTTTTTTTCCTTCAATTTTAACTGATGGTACCCTGACCTCAGTTCAACCTTCAAAAAATACTCATCTCCCTAGAGCTGATCAAGAAAATCATCGATATGAGGCAAAGGATACTTATTCGTAACAATGATGTTATCCAAGGCTCTATAATCAATGAAAAGACTCATTGAACCATATTTATTTTTTACAAACAATATAGGAGCACCCCATGTTGAAGTTATTGGTTGAATGAAACATTTATCTAATAACTCCTACAATTGATTTTTAAATTCTAAAAGTTTCACTTGATCCATTTGATAAAAGGGGTTTAGAAATAGGCATTGAATCAAGTACTGAGTCAATAGTAAAATCAATCTCCCAATCATAAATAACACCATGAAATTCATCAGGAAATATATCCATGTATTTATTTACTATTGGAACATCACTAATTTTAATAGTTCCTTTATTTTCAACAATATGAGCTAGGTAACTTTTACTTCCATCTCTAATCAATTTCTTAGCTTCTTGGTAAGTTATTAAAGGAATGAAATCATTTAATAAAATTTTCTTGTAACTTTAATCTATATTAGCATTAAAAACTAAAATCCAATCCATACCAAGAATGATATCAAAATCTATTATGGATAGTTCAAAAATGTTTTTAGGAAATACCATCCCATTGATAACAATAGGAATATTCTTATAAACATTAATTTCTTTAATTATTTCACCCAAATTTTTCACCAAAAGTTTTATATTAATTTCATTAGGTGATATTCCCAATTTACTTTCAAATTTATCAGAAATAAAAAAATGTGAAGATCTAGAGTCAAATAGGGTATTGGCATAATTTAAATACACAAGTAACATACCTATCACTACTTCATTTGATGGACCAACATCTACTGTAGTATTAGCAAATGAATTTTCTATAAAAAATTTTTCAAGCATGATGATTTCCATCCTGTGAAACTAACTTTGGACACACATTAAAATAATGTCTCAACTCATTGAAACTAAAACACCACACCATTGGAAGGCTATTGATTATCCAATTATTTGGTTGTTCCTGACTCTTTTCTTTATAGTCACGAGCCCTGTGACCAAAATTTACACACTGAAAACACTTCCCAAATATCATCAAACATTCCTTGAAATTTTATTTTCCACACTTAAAACATTTTTGGAACTTACCTCTATACTTATTATCTGGTTTCTTTTCTATTACTTGACACCTTGAACTTTTCTTAATGTTATCATCTTGAGGAACATACATGTAAGAAAACTCTATATCAACTTTATTAGCATAATGAACCACCTTCTCATAACTTTTAAATTCTCATGCGTCCAATGATATTTGTAAACTTGGTTTTAAACTTGAGTAAAACCTATTAATTTTACTATTAGTGTCCTGAATAAAATTTGACACATGCCTAGACAAAATTATGAAGTTTTATCCATATGAAGCTACAAAATATTCATCTTTCTGGCTCAATTACAATATTTTTGTTTCCATTCGAATTCAAATAACCTTAGGTAAATATTTATCAATTAGAATATACTTGAATGTTTCCCATTCCATGGAATCAAGATCATATTTCTATCTGTTATTATTAACCAAATACCACCATCGATCATCTTCACCATCAAAATGATAAACTAAAAGAGTTACCTTTTGAAATTCTAAGAATCCCATGACTTAAAATATCTTTTCCAAAGAATTGATCCATCCTTTAACTACCATAAGGTCAGATGATTCATTGAATGATAAGGGTTGTTACCACATAAAATGTTCCACAAAATACATGTTCATTTTTGGTATATCAGGTTCCTATCTACCACAGATACCACCACCATTTATAGCTTGTGTCAACTGATCCATCGTTATAACAAACTATTCTATTCCGATTCCAACCATCTCAAGATACTGATTTGGAAAGATATTTTTCTCTCAATTCCTCCCACTATAGCTTCCATATTTCCTCTATAGAAAATCATTCAGAATAGAAGTATTTTATAGGAAACAACATGGTAATCTTTAAATGTTATGCCATTTTAACTTAATCATAAGGTAAAATATTTCAAGGTCATGTTATTAACATTATCATAACCTCTAATGTTAGTTAAACCAACCTATAATTCCAAATATAAGGACCCAACCGTAAACATTACATAATACTGAGTTTCAGTCAATAAATTAATTTATTTCACTTTAGGTATCTTTTCAGGTTTAGAATTTTAGATAATTGGGCCATGACTAATACATAAAAAACCAAAAAATACAAAGTAGATACTTCCGATTAGTATTCATTTTTTACAAAATATAAAACTTTTAAAATAAAGAAAGATTTATTTTCAGGTAAAATATTCATTAATTTCAACTTTAATTCTTACTTTACCTTACCCATCCTTAAATCTTATGAAAAACATTTAAAAATTTGGGATGAGCACAAAAATCTCAGTAAGGGATATAAAAAGATGGAAAACTATTCATCCTATGAAAACCTGAAAATGTATATAACATTTACCTTTATCTTCAAAGTTATTTGAGAATATGAAATAAAACATTTTCACATGAAAAACACACACACATTTTTTCTCAAATAAAATTTTTAAAACCCATAATCAGTAATTAAAACCTTTCTCGATAACTTAGAGCATCACATTAATAACCTATTTTAAACCCGTGTCATAAGTAATTAAAGTATAGTTAAATCCATAGAAGAAACCCTTTGGTAACTTTTTGATTATTTATTTTTAAGATAAGGAAAATTACCCAATTAATTATAGCATTGCCTATGTGCACCCATAATTTAAGCTATAATGTTATAACCCGATATTATCAGGTCCTCCCCATTGTATAAGATATAACAATCTCACTCGGCGCTATCAGGGTTTCCCCATCATATAAGCTATAATAGGATCACCCAGTGTTATCTAGTATGCCCCATAGTATAATATTCAAGTGCCATATCATGAATAAAAAATATTATTTAACTTTTTCATCATAAAACATTTTAAAAACTCTTTTAAACTCTTAAAAAACACTTTTGGATATCAAAATACCTTTCTGTTTTAAAAAATCCATTTTCAATATTAAAATACATTTTTATTTTGAAAACCAATTTTCAATAACAAAATACCCAAATAAAGGGGAAAATGGTTTTTCATTGAAGGAAAACATAAAATCTTGCAAAGAAATATAGGAATCAAATAATTTCCATAGTGATAGAAAAGTTCTTATTATTGTATACGTTAAGAACAGGAAATTCCTTTCGTCGTTTATCAAAACATTCCATATAAAACATGTAGAAATATTTCTTTTGAAAAATTTTGAAAATAAAGTAAAAAAGAGACATAAAATGTACGTTATAAATTTTTTATGTCTATATAATTTTTTTTAAAAATAACTAAAAACATGTACATGGAAAAGAAAGTGTTGGAAGAAAAACATTAAAATATATGTTTTTAAGAAAATTCATTTATCTCCTTAGAAATATTTGAATCATAAGACCCATGAAGGAGAAAAATAAGAAAAACTTTATATACCACGATAATAGAAAAAACCATGATATAACATGTCAAAGTTTCTATATATACACTTATTAAGTGAATATAGGTGCATAACATCAAAATATACTTCAAAAAAAGGAAATTGAGATGAAGTCCCTTACCTTGATTTTGACTTATCACGTGTGCCTTTATATTCAAGAATAATAAACTTATATTAATTATTTACTTTATTGATAAAAAATTTTAAGTATATTATTAATTTTATTTTACTTATTAATAAGTTATATTCAAATAATTAATCAATTAAGTTTAAGTCATATGTTTTAACCATATTCGGTTTATGTTCCAAAAACAACTTTGGTAGGTCAACTATGGTCAAAGGGGTCATTATTTAAACATATATTGAATAATAATCATGAAATAATTATAATATTTATATATAAATTATACTTTTAAAACTAATCATAAAATATGGTTATGATAAATGAACTAACATTAAGATCATGGAGATGGTAGGTCGTACAAACTCATGAGTATTATTTCCATTTTTCAATGATCATTATGGAAATAAGGTAAGAAAGATTTATATTTAAATAATGATAATAATATGATAAATATAATATTATTTAATTATATATACTTATATATATTTATTATGGTGTGGTGGTGAAGAAAGGAATCACATCGCTTCGAGGAGGTGGTAGTCCACACGTCCACGAATGATGTTATCATTTTTTTAGTGAGTGAAAAGGAAAAAATAAAATGATATATTATATTTAAATAATAAAAAATATTTCATCATTTATATCGCATATATTCATTATTTTTACCCCCATTACCTTCCATGTAACAAGTTAGTGAAAAACAAACTACATCGCTTCGCGAGGAGGTAGTCCGCCTTACACACTAGAGAGATTATCTTATCATTTTGGAATGGAATGTAAAGGGTATATATATGATATAATGAATATAGAGGTATAATTATGTTATAAATATCATATATATATGTTACATCCATCCTAATACCCAACCTTGATAGGCGGTAATAGAAAAACAAACAACATTGATTTGCGAGGTGGTAGTCCATCGTACACACGAAGGATGATTTCATAACCCATTTGATGGAAGTGTGTGTGGTTGTAGGTGGTACTCTTAAAGTAGAAACATCTCATTATATAAAATATATTAATTTTATTATATCATAATGTTATAAGAATAATTTAATGGGTGGAATAGGAAATAAAATAAAAAATCTCATTGGGGAATGTTGCCTCTTCTTTGGATAACTACTTCTGGTTTGCAACAAAGGCCTTCCTTTGTTGGGTTTCTTGTAACACCCCAAGTTTCTATGAATTATTTTTTAAAAATAAATTAAATTTATTCTATGTATTCCATTATAGAAAACATTAAGTTAATCTTTTTTCACATGCAACATTGGCTTAGCTTGCATTACACGCAACACTGAGTTTTAACCAAATAATGATATATTATTGATATTATTTAAACACTACCATCATAACCTAAACATTAAAATTTGTAATATTAATAGTAATAAATAATTTTTAAATAATAATTATAACTTTTTTATATAAATAAAACATATTGATAAAAAAATAAATAATTTTCGGTAAAGTCTGTATGTTTTGAAAATATTATTTCTCAAAAAAAATGCTTTTTATGAATTTTTGTGAACAATGAAAAAATTAATTTATTATAATTTTATAAAATTAATTTGATAAAATAAACTTTATTTTATAATTATTAATTTAAAAATTAACTAATGGTGACTTTTTTGGAGTTTTCAAAAAAGTTCCATTTTTTGATGAATAGTGAAAAATATTGAATTTTAATTGAAAATTGTCTTTTCATTTAATTTTTTTACAAAGCTAAATTATATTTTAAATTTGTTTTAAAGTTTAATTAGTTAAAATATACATATATTGATCCAATTTAGGTAATTTTAACCAATTTTACATTGAAATTGGATATAAAAACTTTGTAAACTTTTGATTATTTTCACTTTAAAAACATGATTTCTCATCCCGTCTAAGGGATTAATATTAAATTAGTTTTTTACACTTATATAAATGGAATTTGGAAAAATAGATTCCATATTCTTAATAATCATAATTTATAATTTCAAATAATTCCAAATTAATTTTTTACCAAAATAAATAGTGAATGTAGTAAAAATTAATTATCATGGTTATTGTAAACATGGGTTTATCAGGGGTTAAACTAAAAAGATAAGGGTAAAAATAACCTATAAGATCATATAAAAATTGTTATATGAAAATATTTAGACTATTAAACCTATAAATTTATATAATATAATAATTTGGATCCTTGTGACATATGAAAAACATGGGAGCACTTATTTCTTTTCAAAAATACAAAGTGTGTCCTCTCCCCCACTTATAAAAAGTCACCCACTCTCCCCTCTTCTTAATACCTTCACACCCATTTTATTGGTCTTATACCTAACCAAATAACTTACCAACTTCTCTACCATTATCCTATAATCCTTATTTTGGTCATAAACCCAACCAAGGATTGATTTTAGTGCAATCCTAAGGAGGATACCCGAATAAGTGGTAACATTGGTCAATGAATGATTTAATTTTATTTCTTCCTCCATCCCCTTAAATTATTTTTTATATAATTATTATATATTAAACAAAATATATTAAATATAATAAGATGTTTTTATGTTATTTACATTACCTAAAATCATCTCCACTTCCATAAAATGGGTTATGAAATCATCCTTTGTGTGTACGGTAAACTATCGCCTTGTGAACTGATGACGTTCGTTTTTTCATTAACACATCTCAAGGTTGGTTATAGTGATGGATTTATTTTTTATATATATTATATATATTATATTTATGATATTATTATGATTCTGTAATTTTTATATCATGCATAACTTCATTCTTTCTATTTTTTGAAAATACGATAACATCGTTCGTGTGTACGGAAGATTACCGTCTCGCGAAGCGATGTGATTTGTTCATTATTTACATGGAATGTATTAAGTATGGAATTAATAAATATTTTTGATATACGTTACATAACAATTATTATGTAATTATAATATATCTTTTATCTTTTTTTCTTTAAATAACATAAAAAAATGTAAATTGTGTTCATGCGTACGTACAACCTACCATCTCCATGAATGATACATTTCATTTTCTATCACTAAATTTTATAGATTACTATAAATACATATAAACTGAATATAAATTATATTTATATAATTTTTATCATTATCAAGATTATGGAACCATTATAAAATTAATAGGACCAAAAATATAACAAATCAAAACATATATGAAAAAAAGTGGTTATTACCCAAAACATAACTTTAATAAGGAATTGTTAATAAACAGGTAATAAAAGTTCATAAGAAAATCATATATGGTGTGATATATATGAATATGGATCTTTAATATATTTATAATAAACTTATATTTATTATACAATATTTTTGACTGATTACGATAGGATTCAAGAATTAAGATAAGGGGTTTTTGTCTCACTTTTATTTTCTGTGAGACAAATACCATATTCACCATGTTTTTATTTTATGTAGTGTATATAATTCCTATTAATTTATTTTATGATTATTATCCTAAAAATTATATTGATTCATATATATATTTTAGTATCACTCTTTCATGGTGATTATGGTTTTAATGTTATCAATTTGGTAAGGGATTTTTGTCTCAATTTCCCTTATTTGAGACGTATGTTATGTCATACACCTATATTGTTTCACAACTTTTATATATATAACATTTGAAATGTAATATCATGAATTTATTTATACTCATGATATTATAAGTTTCATTTTATTATATTCCTTCATGTGGATTATGAATCAATGTTACCAAAGTGGTAAATATTTTATGTTACAATCTCATATTTTATCACGATTATTTATGATTAAGTATCAAATGTTGAAATATATTAATCTACCTCTCAATAATTCTCATGAATTTTATTATACTATATTTATTACTGATATATTCAAGTAATGGTACTATTTTCCAATCTTTTTTATTTAAAATTAATAAGAAAATGTTTTTAATAAAATTCGACTATATTTCTCTCTTTGGTGGAAATATTTTTTCTTCCAAAACCATGTTTTATAAAAATGTTTTCGAAAAAATATATTACTCTCTTATGATTTGAAAATACATTTTTACCCATTTTTGACATTTTACAAATGGTTTTTAAATGAATAATCGTGTTTTTTTTTCAAACAATGCACATTTGGATTTTACTAAAAATGAGAAAGGAATATTCATTTTATCATGTATGAAATGAATGGAATTTTATAACTTCATGACCAATCATTAATTCAAATATTCCTTTATTGGTTTTAAAATTTATTTTAAAATAAAAAGGTTTTTAAAAAAAGATTTTTTTAAAAAGATTTTTTCAAAGAAGAAAAGATATTTTCCTTAAGAAATGTATTAAATGATCCTTAAAATTTATTTTCCATCTAATATGGCATCTGTTGGTGTTACATGTGCCTGACAGGGGATATTATCCAAGGATACTATTCATATTATTTAATTGAATGGTTTATTTTTTTATGGAATGATGTTTTTGAAACCCATTTCTCTTTTATGGGTTACACCATGATAAAATTCTTATGAAACTCACTTCTTTCATGGGTTATGCTATAAAGAAATGATTATAAAACAAGTCTATTTTCCACAGGTCATGATATGATGAAATTTTTATTATACCCATTTAATTTCATGGCTTGTGACATGATGAATGTTTATGATCTTGTGGAACACATAAATATGGTTTTCATAATGTGATTGGTGGGACTGATATCTCCCTCCAATGCATTGGCTAAATATTTATATCTCTTGAGACAGATAGGATTGGAATGGGGATTGAACTCAGTTTAGTACGATAGGGATGGAATGAGAAGTGTACTCAATTTAGTAATATAGGGCTAGAAAGAGGATTTAACCTAGTTTAGTAAAGGAATTTTTCTGCTATAATGGTCTTGGAAGTAATCCTTGACTAATATGGAAATTATTTTCTATGATTATGTGTATGCCACAAATTCCATATCTTATTCCAGTGTTATAATCTCAGGGATCATTTTCTTTGATTCCATTATGATTCATGTCTTATGAACTATCAATATTTATGTCATGACTCAAGATTATGATCTTTTATAAATATGGTATGGTTTTCAAATATTATTATCATGTTTTAATCCCATTATGGTCATTTTATGCTCACATATCTCCCTTGTTTACCCTTACTGAGCATCTTAGCTCACCCTTTCTTAGGTTTCCTTTCCTCAGGTTATGAAGATATTTATTATGTATGATATGTTTAAGAAGGGTTATAGTTGTGAATAACTTAGTGGTAGATTATTTATCTCACTGATGGACCAATTTTTACGTTTAAATGTTTCCAAAGGCACTAAACTATTATGGTTCTCAAGTGTATGTTTTTGTAATGTGAAGAATATTCATTAAAAATGATGTAATATCTATGTAAGATAAGCCTGGGTTGCTATATTTTTGCCTAAATTAAGGATTTTATTATGATAGGATGAAATTTTAGAAGTTATTTGGGTAGTTCTTGGAAAAACCAAAGGGGTTTTAAGGTGTGAAGAGAGGAGGAGAGGGGTGGCCTTTTATAAGTGAGGTTAGTGGCACAGTTGTAATTTTTGAAATAGTGAATTTCATCCACACTTTTTCATCTCACCAGGCCCCAATTGTGGTCCATTATTGAGAATATAATGGATAAGGTCTAAATATTTCCATCAAATTGGTTTTAGATAATTTATGGGTCATTTTTATACCTTATATTCTAAGTTCAACCACTTAGTAAACTCATTTTTACCTTAATCGCTGTAATTAATTTTAACTATTTTCAGTAATAATTATAGTCAAAAATTAATTTGAACTTATTATAAATTATAAATTATTATTATTTCAAATATGAAATCCATTTTTCCAAATTCAATTCATATAAGTTTAAAATTTTAATTTAATATTAATCCCATAGACCTAGCGAGACAGCGGGTTTTTAAGAAAAGTATTTTTTAGAAAACGGTGATTCTATATTAACTCTATGACTAATGATAATAATTATATAAAAAATTAATATTTATTGATATATAATATATATTTTTAATTTAAAAAATTCACCATTATGAATTTTTTTAATTAATTAAAAATGATAAACAATATTTATTTTAAAATAGTTTTTAGAAAAAACCCATTTTAAAACCCAAAAAAACTTATACTAAAAAACCAATATAAAGTTGATTCAAAACTAATGAAGTGGATTAAATAAAAATAAATAATACTTAGTTAAATATAAAACATATTAAAAACATATTGATACTTTTAAATTACTTAATTTATTAAAAATAAATGATTTTTTGTGAAAATCATTATTTTCACTATTCACTGAAAAATCAATATTTTCTGAAAAATCACAAAATTTCACCCAAAGTAAATTTTTATGTGCTGATTTCAAAAATGATATTAATTTTGTCAAATTCAAATTCTGAAATTTAGAATTTAATATTTTAAATAAAACCTTATAAGAAAAGAGATTAATTAAAACAATTTCCTTTTTATTTAAAATTACATAATATTTTTATAACTAATGTAACTATATAATTAATATTAATAAGTATTAAAATTATTTATTATATAATTACCTAGGTTTTTAAAATGGAATTCATTCTCCTTGTATTAGGATGGTCATACATGGTGCTCTACATCCTTGGTTAAGAATGATGGGCCTGATGTCTCATATTCTTATTGAGTGCCAACATGACAATCCAGACACAAATGTTTTGAAATTATATAGGAAATTGGAAAAGAACCCCTCTATAATAATAAATGGATTGAAATGAAAAATGAACTTCCCATATTTTTTTGTAAAGTGTTAAACCCTATACTTATGGCCTATGCTTTTGATCCTGAGGCTTATATGGTTAAATGGTAATTGATTAGTTTAAATATGTTTTTTATACCTAATTATTATATCCTTTAACTTTTTCAAAAACTATTTCCTGGATTGGATATTTCTTTAGACACCATTAATAGTGGTCTACAGAGTTGTACTCACACCTTTCTTAGGTCGATGTGGGTACCCGAGCAGACCTCATGGTTATAGGTCAGGATAAGGGAAAAGGCCCAATGCTAGATGGTAGGGTCATGATTTGGTGTAGAGCATTGATTAGGGGAACATACATGATTTTGGGACCCATTTTGGGGATTGTCAGTGTGTTCTTATTTTGGTTTTTATTGAAACTTATCACTAGTGTGGCATGACATTATTATTTGTATGGTTGTGGGAATTTACCTAGTTTGGGAAATTGATCATATGATGCATGGTTGTTGATTACTATTATCTTGATTATTGTTAATATGTATTTCTAATATTTTCATACTCTAGTGAAGAGGGTATAGTATCTGCATTTACCTCATTAAACCCTCACAGTTATTCAGTAGCCTCAAGCGCATGAGGAGGCACACCTAAGGTCATGTAGTGAATCGTCTTGGGGTACCGGTTTTAGTGGTACCCAGGCTGGGATGTTAAATATAACCCTTTATAAATTATTACTTAAGATTTATAAATAAATACTTTTATTTTTAGATCATAATTAATGCTATATAGTTTGTTTTAAAAGTTATTTCAAATATATTAACATTTAATATTTAGGAATATAAAATTCTATAAACTTTTATTTAATTATAAACCTCTTATTATTTATAAATTAATTTAAAAAATCATTATGAATTAAATATTCAAAAATGCATTTTAATATGATTTATAAACACTTTATAAACCATTTAAATCATTTTATATATTAAAACCATTTAAAAAAAATTAAAACAGTTTTCTTTACCCTTACACAAAATACCTATTTCGCGTAAGGGTAACCTACTTCTACACTTACACAGACACTTTGCATAGGGTTAATCTGATTTATACCTCTATAAAGGTCTTATAGATCCCATGTGTCAGGGAAGAAACTATTTTATTAATGCTTTGTAAGGGTGAACCTCCAACTGTGTCAAAGTAATTCATCAGTTACCTTTACACAAACTTTAAAAACTAGGTACTACCTTTATGCAATAAAATTGGAACCTGTTGTATAAAGGTTGGTCAGGTAGCCCTTATGTAGAACTATTTTTTTTTTAAGGTTGGGGCCAAAGCCTCAATTTATTATTTAAAGTAAAGACCTCTTTAGATTGGGTAGAGGGTGACCCATTACATAGCCCGAAGGCCCAAGGCCAAGTGGCCTGAATATAAGGCTTGAAAGCCCATTTTTTGGCCCAAAGGACCCCTTGGTGAATAGTACTGCTACAGTACCCATGCTGCTACAGTAACTGCCGCCGCAATAGTACCTGCTACAGTCCCTCTGCCGCTACAGTGTCGCTGCTAATACAGTTCCACGACTGCTATAGTAACCCGGATATTCACCCCTGTTCGGATTTGATCCTGGGTATTTTGGATGCCAAGCAGGAGCTTGTACCACTAGGGTACAAGCTCGTTGGAAAACGTGTGAAAGGGTAATGCTCGCCTCCAACTGGGGGGCCCCGCCATGCCCAGAGTGCACTGCACGTTCCCCGACTAGGAAAATGGCTTTGAATATCCATATGCATAATATGTACAGTGTCTGAGTCTGGCGGAACTCGAGCCTGGGTCAGTTCCCATGGAGAGCGAGGGGTAAAACCAGCGGGTACCACTCAGCTAACACCCCATGGGCATGTAGAACTATTCTACGTAAGGTTAACCTTAAAATTTCTTATGTTTTGTAATGTTGATTTAGGTGAATACTTTTACATGCCTATAGGAAATCCTTAGATACCTTTATGTGATTGTGTTTCGTGTAAGGGTAAGTTACAGGTTACCTTTACATAACCATTATAAAAACACAACTACCTTTATGTATAAGGGTATACACTATCATAACCTTACATAAATCAGTTTGCATAATGTAAGTTTAGGTGACCCTTACATAGACCGATCTATGTGATGGTAAGGACATATAACCATTACAGAGACCACCCTACATAAGGGTAATGCTTTAGTTACCTTTATGCAACCCAACTGTATAAGGGTAAACCATATTAAAAAACAAATTTCTAGAAAAAAAACACTAATATATTTTTGGTTTCTCCTTTATTTAAATTCATTCTTTCATAGATCTAAAGCATGGGATGTATCTGATACCACTAAAGGTTTTTGTTATAGCATAATATCAATTATCAAAACATGTGGAAGTGATTTAAACCCTTGTCTGAGGATATCTCATGCAAGATAAATAAAACTATGTATAAAACTAAAATAAATAAATATTTTAAATGGAATACCTTACATAGAAGATCATTTTAAATATCTTCAAACACTATCACATGGGTTTGATAAAGATCAAAAAAGTTCCAAACAAAATATTCAAACCTCTGTAGTGTATCCATAGACCAAACTAAATCACATGCCATACATGCAAGATTATCTTTTCTCCCATGATGTTCTTACATCTCGGTATGAAAAGGAATAAGTATAAAAGATATATATATATTTGGGTGTTTTTTCAAGAATAATATAATTACCCACTAAACACTACCATTACATCATAGTTTTTATATAATCCACAAGGACGCTCCTTGGGAAGTCGCATTTACTCATGCATTCATAACATAATCGTAAATTTCATGGTTGATTCATGTATCATATAAATTAATTCAAGTCCTAATAAACATTATATCAAAGGAAATGATACATTAAATGATAGTATTTTGGATGATTGAACTACCCAAACAATAAATTTTATCATAAGTAATACAAACGATATACCCAAAATGAGTGAAAATCATAATTTTTATGAAAAATCATACACCATATATATATATCATATATATAACATATATATATCATATATATCATGTATATATTCATGAATTTAGGTAATATCTCATTTAATTTTGGTACTATGGAAAGAAGGGGAATCTTAAGAAAGGGGTTAAGGAAAAAAGGGAAAATTTGATGTGGGCAGTATCTAAAAGTACAAGTTTCATTAATTATATGGTAACTAAAGGTAGGAGTTATTTACTAATGAGCATGGATATTTTAGTAGAATCATGGATCATTAATTCTGAAGCGTTATTCCACTCTACAATAGATAAGGGATACATGGACAAATATGTGTTTGAGAAGTTTAGAAAGGCGCATATAGTCAATGATGAAGCTTTGGAAATCATGGGGAAGGTAGATGTAAAGGATTAGATGAAGAATATAAGTTACCTTGATCTCGGTGCAATTCAATAAAAACTGAATGTGTGGAAAAATATAATTTTCATACGATAATTGGATGAGGTAGGTTTTGGAGTAATCTTTTCTAATTGAGTTTGGAAAATAACTCAAGGGTCAATGGTTGTGTCCAGAGGAATTATGGATAGAACCTTGTATCTGATCAGAAGATCATATGGAATGAAAAGTATTGAAACTATAAATTTATAGACTTTAGAGTTATGTAATTTTCATCTCAGGCATCTCATTTATGAGAACATAAAATTTATAGTATAGAAGTGGATGTTGATGATAGATTATATAGACTTAATAAGTTGTGAAAATTCCATACTTGGGAAAAAATGGAATGATCCATTAAATATGAGTATAATGAAACTAAATATATGAAAACAATATCTTGTTCACATAGATTTTTGGGGACCTTCCCTGGTTTAATCTCATAAAGGGTCATAATATTTTGTAAAATTAATTGATGACCCCATGAGGAAAGAATGGATTTAATTTTTGAAACATAAATATAAAGTATTTAAAGTGTTTATTCAATGTAAGTTGTTATTATATAATAAGATAGGAAAAAATCTAAAATGATTAAATCCCGAAAATGGTGAGTATATTAGAAGGATATTCAGAAACTTCTACAAGCATATAGGGATAATAATTAAGAATATTATACCTATGATAACATAACCTAATGGTGGGTCTAAAATAATAAACTAAACATTAATAGAGAAGGTTTGGATCATGAGGTTTCACTATGTAATGCCCAAAACAATTTAGTATAAATGGTTAAATATGAAATGTAATTAGTTAACAAAATTACATCAATACTGATGGGATAGTAAATTTAGGAAGCATTATGGTCTGGTAAATCAGTAGAACTAAACCACCTTAAATTTTTTTAGAGTCTTTCTTATAACGATCCATACTTTTCATACATAGATATTATAGATAAATAGATGAATATTAATATTATAATAAAACCACTCCAAAATTGTATGGGTTTAGTGTCTTTGGAAGATTGGAAGCATAAACAACCAGTTCATAAAATATTTGCATACTCTCCTACTTATTCCTTCACAACTAAACACTTTTTGACATATCACACTTAATACCTTTTTTCATATACTTGGGTAAGAAAACATAAGAAAATGGGGATCATAAATTCTTATGAATGGTAAACAAAAGATATATCAATAATAACATAAGAATAAGGGAATAATAACATGAACATAATGATTGAAAATTATACACTACATATCAAACAACCTAATCTTGACTCATCGAATAAATCATATAAGTTAATAAGAGATGAATCATAAATGAATCGTATAAAATAATCCATAAGAGCATAATATTGACATGAAACATTAAATTGTTCCATATAAATAAACTTATAACATTGTGAACATGTATAAAGAGAAATTGGTTCACTCATTCAGTTAAGGACATGAAACTATGCCCTTGTATAAACTTATGGACATGAAACCAGGTCCACACATAAAATTGCAGATATGAAATCTAGGTCTACAAATAAACTTATGTACATGAAAACTAGGTCCACACATAAAATTGAAGACATGAAATCTAGGTCTACACATAAACTTATGGACATGAAAACCAGGTCCATGCATAAAATTGTAAACATGAAATCAGGTTCACGCATAAAATATTTACCACATGAGATATCCATAATTACCCAATGAATTTGAGTTAGATATAGGTACCACAAATTACACAATAAAAATCATAAATATGTGTTCCACAAGAATATAAATCATTCATCACATCGGAACCCATGTATATAAATTAGTTTCATAAACATTTTATCATAACATAACTCATAGAAAATAAACGGGATTCATCATCATGCCATCATAAAAATAAACCAACCATAATAATAATGAGGATAGTATCCTTAGATAATATCCCCACTAAATAATAAGTAACATCAAATAATTTTATCTTATATGGAAAGTAATTTTGAAAGATCGCTTGAAATAATTCATGAGGAAAATATCCTTTTTGTTTTGAAAACATTTTTTTTAAATTCCATGCAATTATAAAATAAAAAAAAACTTTTAAAATAACCTTTTAATATTATAAAAAAGGCTTCAAGTCATTAAAGCATCTTTAATGTGGGAAAATGAACTCATTCCATATAAGTTACAAACATTCCGTCTCTATTTCTGTCTAAAAGTCATAAAGATCCTCAAATAAAAAATGACAAAAATAATCCTTTCAAACTATTTTCTCAAATGTTAAAAATGAGTAAAATTAATTTAAACAATAAAATAGAAAAATAGAAACATTTTTTGGAAAAAATTTTAGAAAAACATGGGCATGAATAAAAAGAAATTTTTAAAGGAAACTATAAAAATATAATTTTTTCAAAAGAAAATTCTAAAAATCATATAATTAAAGTGGGAATTAATAAAATTAACATATTATGTATATTAACTATAAATACACATAAAAAAAGTAAAAATAAAACATTTGATAATAAAAATTCATCCCACAAATAATCATATCAGGACATAATTATTTAATTAGAAGGTTAACATAAAGAATGGAAATTGGGTGAAGAATTCCATTACCATTTTGTAATCAGTCAAATCGTATGCCCCATAAAAGTAATACTTATTAAATGAAACATTGAATAACATTAACATAATGATATTCATGATATTATATATAAAAGTTAATTATATACATAATAAATAATAAATAAGCGGTGAATAATTCATATATTGCACAGAATAAAAAATGTGACGAGAAGCCATTACCTCACACTTCCTTTTAGTTTTTCATACTTTAACCTTATGTATAAAGGTCTAAATAATGTTATTAATTCCTTAAAAAACTATAATAATATTTATAATGCTTTATGTGATACTTTTATAACATCTTACCACCCATTAATTAATAATATTTCATTATTTTCATTGTTTTGGGTGTGTTCGTTTCATTGATTCATCATTAGTTAATTTTTTTAGAATTATGGATTTTCTTGTAAAATGAAAATAAAACTATAAAAGTGAAATGAAATTGTATCAATGAACTTAATTAATTTTAAATGGTCTCATATATCATTTTTCTTTCTTATATTAGGATGATTAATTTTTTAAAATGTTAATGATAAATGTTTAGTTTAATTTAGTGGTATTTTCGACCATCACGAACTTGTTTCGTTTTATTTAATATTATGTCTATTTATTAGTTATAGAACATTAAATATGTTATAATATACCTATTAAAATCTTATTTAACTATAATAATACTTTTATGACCATCCATGAAGGTATTAATGAAAAACAAAAAATCATTATTTACAGAGACAGTTAACCGTCATAATTTGGACAATGGTTTCATTTCTGTGAATAAGAGGTGGTAATAAAAGATATGGATATAATATATTACATTAGACACATAACATTACAAAATATACATAATTTTTTATTTATTATTCCTTTATGGATGGAGGTGGTAAGCACAAATTATAAGAAGAAGAAAAATAAGATAAGTGGTTCGAGAAAATTACCTCTTGAATATCACCTCCTTGAAGGATCCCTTAAAGACATTGGAATTGGTATTTTAGTGAGAATAGAATAAATTTTACATGGTTTAAGTGTGTAGGAGAGTTTTTGGTATATATTGTTGGACATTCAAGTCTTTTTAGGAGATATGCGTGGTGATGTATGGTATTTATACTTGAGGAGGGGTGGTTTTAAGTGATTAAGTAATGATTTTTTTATATTTAAATCCAACAACATATGGGTGGAATTAATTCCAAAAATTTATAATGATAATTAATTTTTTAAAGTATTTTTATAGTTTATAAACACATAAAACACCCATTTGATTTTTTATTTATTATTTATTTTAATCTTCTACCTTTTAACTTTAACTCGTTTCATTATTTTACATATACTACAGTAAATCTTTTTTTTTACCACGGTAAATTTTTTATCACTAAAAATAAAAATGGCCTTACAACATAATATATAACTAATTATTAAAAATATGGAATTCATTTTAATAAGTTCAATTCACATAATTAGAAAATTTATATTTAAAACAAAGTCCACATACAAGATGAAAATGTGGTTTTTTCAAGATGTGTATTTTTCAAGAAAAAGTTGATTTTATACTAACTATACGAAAAATAATTATAATTTTATGAAAATAAATTAATATTTAATTATATATAACATATAAATTTAATTTAAAAACATTACTCATTAGGTATTATTAAAAAGGAGAAACCATATGTAATCTAAA
This sequence comes from Viscum album, assembly GCA_963277665.1. Taxonomy (NCBI): domain Eukaryota; kingdom Viridiplantae; phylum Streptophyta; class Magnoliopsida; order Santalales; family Viscaceae; genus Viscum; species Viscum album. The sequence continues at coordinate 180,829,484 of OY728133.1, read as the reverse complement.
ACAGTCTTTAGAAAAATCTTGTTTTTAAACCCAAAAATAAACTTAATCTAAGATACAATATAAAGTTGATTAAAAATAATTTAAGAGTAAAATATATAAATAAATAATGCTTATGTTTATTTAAAATATATTAAAGAACATAATGGGACTCTTAAATTTCTTAATTTATTGAAAATAAATGACTTTTTTTAAAAAAATTGGTATTTTTTACTATTCACTGAAAAATTAATATTTTCAGAAGATTATAGAAAATAAATCCTAAGATAATTTTAAATTTTGAATAAAAAAATATTTTAATTTATTAAATAAATTTTTTAAAAGTTTCAAAAATCAACTATATTTATTTTCTCATAGAAATCAATAAAAACACTTTTTGAAGAAAACATATATTTGAAGAACAAAATGACTTTACTAAAAATTATGTGTTTATTTCCAAAGAATAAATTAATATATTAACAATTATTTAGAAAATTATATATTTCATAATATGATTAATAATATATATTCCCACCAATTAAATGGATAGGTTATAGCAATCGTGTTTAAATAATAATATTTTGGAGTTCGCTTAAGCTCGGTGTTCTGTACAACGTAAGTTATCGGAAAGATTGAATTTATTTAAAAAGAGACATACTATAAAATATTAGGGTGTTATATTCAACTCCCCTTAAAATTAATTTATCCTACAAAATTAATCACTTAGATATAAATATACGAGGATACCCCTTCCTCTTCACATCCTCAGGTTCCCATGTATCATACTCAAATTAGTGGTTTTGCCACAAAACTTTAACCAGGTGAGTGATCTTGTTTCATAGAACTTTATATTTATGATATAGAATTTATACCAGTTTATCTTCATAAAAAATATATTTATCAAGTGGTATAACCTTTAATTTTATTAAATTTGAAGGATTGGGTATGTACTTCTCAGGGGAGATACATGCAACACATCATGAACTTGAGATAGATTAGGTGGAAGAGTCAATCGATGAGTTATCATCCTGATATGATCAAGAATATCAAAAAATTACATCATTGAAAATTTTAAATTTCACATCAAAAATAAAACTAAGATATTTAAAAAATCTTTTTCAGAAAACCCACATCATAAAAAGAGTCAATAAAACTTCCTCTTAAGAAAGAGGGAAAGTAAAAGGCGAAGATCACCACATAACTAGGATTCTGATTAGCAGAAAGTGAAAATATGGACAGGTAAGAGAATTATAACTATCAAGTTATAATATAAAATGATATAGATCATATTAATTATAAGGTTAATGACCACAAAACCATTGACCAAATAGGTTTAAAAAGGTCATTAATATCATAAAAAATGATGGTAATAGGATAACATTTTATTTAAAAAAATAATTTGAGAAGATGTAACTACTTAATTTAAACTCATAAGTATAATATAACTCTTTTTTTGTTCATTGATAAATATATAACTCATTTATTACTCTAATAAATTAAGTTTAAATTGTAATTCTTATAGAACTAGTGGATCATATAATCCATAATAGGATGAAAATTCATCCATTCTATCTCTAGTTATCATTATCAAAAATGGTTATCATAGGTTATATATTATGAATAAATATTCATATGGTTAAGTAATAAATTAATCTATAAAATCACATCCAAATCTCAACATAAACAATTTCATAAATGGTTACTCTTATGAACATTCCAAAAACAATTAAAATCCAAAACTTTCAAAAGAAGGTCACTAAATTTTCAAAATCATCTTATCACTAATTCCCTAAACAACTTGACATGGATATTAATTTTCACCCACAAAACATGTGAATATCATTATCATGTATTATATTGAATCATGTTAATAACCTAAATTACTATAAAACTTTAGCAAACACGTGCATGCTTTCAAAAATTAATGCTTTCTTCATACCATAAATCCAAAAAATCTATAAACTCGTTTCATAAACCACTTTTTCATCATATTACTAATAATTTAAAATGTTATAAATACTATACCATTTATTTCATCATAATTAAACATATATTTACCTCATTATTATCCTAACATCATGCATATATTAAGGGTTATCATTCCCTTAATCATGTGTGCTCTAAAAATATCACATTGCCATTTTAATCACTTTTTATGGTTACCAGTACTATTCAACATATTCTTTTAAATAATTAAGTAAAAAACTAAATTTGAATAATCCTTATATGTTTCATTATTATATAATTCATGTAGAGGGAGATAATCACATGAAATTTCACTAAAGGATGAATAATAATATTTTCATAGGTCTCGCTCGTGAAATTCCCAACTAAGGATGATAAATGTTCCCTAATTAACATGATGTACTTCCTCCATTGTGATTGAATAAGATTTAACTTTTTCCTTTTCCTTCAAATTTTGTTGTGTATTATCATCTATATTATACCTTGGATTGGGGAATTGATTTTCATAATTCTCAAACACCTTTCATTTGAAACACTGGAGTGTTGGTGGTGCATTTTGTTGAGCTATATCTCTATTAGTTTCATTTAATATCCTATTTTCATTACTAAAACATTATTTTAATTGATTTTCAAGATTCCCATACTAAAAACATTTTGTTTTCCCTTTCATATGTTTACCAGAGTGCTCCTTCCCACATTTTTGGCAAGTAGGCAGGTGAAATTTTCTCTTCCCTCCATGTGTAAAACCACTAGAGTTTACATAAAGATATATCTTCGTATTCTTATCATCATAACCATGATGATTTCTAGCGTCTACTTCCACTTTTAGTGCACATTGAACAATTTCTCCAGAGCTTCCAAATCCCCTTATAGTTAATTCCTTTCGTAGACTTAGTTTCAATCCACTAAATAATCGATCAATTTTACTTTCAAGGGTGATAATTATACAAGTGGTATTCTATGAAAGCCTTGTAAAAGTTTCCTCATATATAATGATGGAATATTTATCCTTCAACTTTGGCTTAAGAAATTACTTCTCCATCTTTGTATCTAGAATATGAGGAAAATACTTACTGAGAAATATCCCCTTAAACTCATCCCATTACATTGATTTAATTTATTCTTCTTGCCTCGTATTCCTCATAATATTCCACCATTAATATTATTCTCTTTATAGATGATAAATAACTAGGAAAACATTTTCATTTCCCAATCATTGAAGAACCAAAAATATTTTCTAAATGGTGTTAATCCATTGCTCATCCACTAGTGGATCATAATATCTACTCAAAGAAGGTGGGTGTTGCCTCGTGAAGGACTACACAGAATTGTATTCCCTCCTTTGATCATTTGGAAGCCCAGTATGATTCATAGATTTTGTGATTATATCATTAAGATTTTTTATTCCATCTGTCGTAACATTCAGTTTCTCATGAGGGAAATTGTTGTATTTCCCGCCGCATTCATCATTAACACAATTTCTTCAGGTTTCAACCATTTACTAAAACCAAAAATAATAGTGTGATAAATACTAATCATACTAGGAAAACCACATAATAATGGGAAATTTATTATAAAATTTCAATCTATGACACCTTAGGTTTATCTAAGTTTATTCATGATCATTACCAAAAACTCTAGGATTGTAACCTATACTTATCCTTATGGTTCTTACTAAGGTTTTATCATCCAAGATTGCAAAGATTAACTAAACCTTGATCTAATACCAACTATAATAAACCATACTTTTAATACATAGATATTACATATAAATAGGTTAATATTCATATTACAACAAAACCACACTAGAATCATATGGGTTTTGTGCCTTTGAAAACTTGGAAGCATAAACAACATGTTCATAAAACCTATATGTATTCTCCTTCTTATTCCTTCATAACTAGAAACCTTTTTTAAATATCACAATTCATAAATTTATTCATATCATAGGGAAAGGAAACATAATAAAATGTATTTCTCTGATACTTAGTAATGTTAAAAAGGGAGATATCAATCATAATATAAGTATAAGGGTATAAGAATATGAACGTAACATCTAAAAATTATACCTTTCATATGAAAAATCGTAATCTTGAGTCATGTAATAAATCGTATAATCTTATATGACATGAATAATTAACTAATCAAATAAAATAATCCATAAGAGAATAATATTTACATGAAACATGAAATTGTGGCATGCACATAAACTTATAACATTGTGAACATGTATAAATTGAAACAAGTTCACTCATTAAGTTAAGGACTTGAAACTAGGCCCTTTAATAAACATATGGACATGAAATTAGGTCCACATATGATATTATGGACATGAAATATAGGTAAATTTATAAAATTATGGACATGAAATCTAGGTTCACTCATAAACTTATGGACATGAAATTCAGGTCTACGCATAAACTTATGGTCATGAAAATCAGGTCCACACATAAAATTATGAACAAGAAATCTAGTTCACACATAACATATTTACATCATGAGATATCCATAATTAACCAATTAATTTGAGGGATATATAGGTCCCACCCGTAACATGATGAAAATTATACATATGCTTTCCACAAAAACATAAACCATTCATCACATCAGAATCCATGTAAAGAAATGAGTTTCATAAATATTTTATCATAACATAACTCATGGGAAAAATGGGATTCATAAAAATCATTCCATCATAAACATAAACAAATATAAAAATAATTAGGATAGTATCCCTGAATAATATCCCTATTAAATCATAATTAACATCAAATAATTTTATCTTAGATAGAAAGTAATTTTGAAAGATCACTTGAAATAATTCTTAAGAAAAATATCAATTCTATTTTTAAAACATTTTTTTTAAATATCACACAATTATAAAGAGAAAAAAATTTATTTGAATATAACCTTGTAATATTTTAAATTAATATTAAATGCATTAAAGTGTCATGAAGTTTTGAAAATCCTCTTATTCTTTGTAAGTTAAAAAAACATTCCTTCTGTATTTTTGTCAAAAAAGTCATAAATAACCTCTCATAAAAACATAAAAAATTATCCTTTAAAACCATTTTTTTAAATTTAAAACATGAGTAAAAATGAATTTAAAAAATAAAAAATAATAGTGAAAAAATGGAAACAATTTTAGAAATACATGTGCATGGAAGAAAAAGAGTGTTTTAAAGGAAACTTTAAAAAGAAAGAAATCCCTTATAAATATCATATCATTGAAGTAAGCATTAATAAAATTAATCCATTATGTATATTCAATATAAATCAAAATAAAACAAGTTTAAATTAAATATAATATAATAAAAATTTATCCCACACATAATCATATCACGACATAATCAATGAAGTGGAAGGTTAACCAAAAGAATAGAAATTGGGCTAAGAATTCTCTTACCACTCTGTAATTAGTAGAATCGTATACCCCATAAAAGTAATAATTACAAAATGAAACATTTAATATAATTATATTAATTATATTAATGATATTATATATAAAATTTTATTATATACACCACACATAAGAAATAAATTGAGAATAAGTCATATATCTCACAGAAGAAAAAATGAGATGTGAAACCCTTACCTCATGCTTCCCTTTAGTTTTGCATACTTTAACCCTTGTATAAAGGTTTAAATAATTTAATTAATTAATTAATTAAATATAATAATATTTATAATACCTTATGTGATACTTTTATAACATATTACCACCCATTCATTAATAATATTTCATTATTTTCATTGTTTCTGGTGAGTTCGTTTCATGGATTCATCATTGGTTCATTTGTGTATAATTATGGATTTTATTTTCAAATGGAAATAAAAATAAATAAGTGAAATTAAATGTTATTAATGCACTTATATAATTTTAAATGGTTCCATATATCATTTTTATTTCTTACATGAGTATGATTCATTTGATAAAATGTTAATGATAAATGTTTACTTTAATTTGGAGGTTTTTCCGACCATCATGAACTTGTTTCATTTTATTTAATATTATGTCTATATATTAGTTAAATAAAATTAAATAGGTTATAATATACCTATTAAAATATTATTTAACTATAATAATACTTTTATTACTATCAATGAAGGTGTTAAAGGAAAATGAAAAATCATTATTCACAGAGATGGTTAACCACAATAATTTGGACAATAGTTTCATTTCTTTTAATAAAATGAGGTAATAAAAGGGATAGATATCCATTAAAAACATAAAATTGCAGTATTTAAATGATTATGGAGTTATTTATTACATTATTAATTAAGGAGTTGAGTAGAAAGTATAATAATAAAAGAAAATAAGAGAGCTGGTTTGATAAAATTACCTCTTCAATATTGCCTTCTTGAAGGATACCTTAGAGGCCTTGGAATTGGTATTTTGGTGATACTAGAAAAACTTTTACATGGTTAGAGCTGGTTATGATATGTTATTACATATATTTTAGTATCTTAGGTTCTTTTATAAGAAAGGGTAGGTGAGGGTGGTATTTATACTTGAGGATGGTTGGTTTTAAGTGATTAAATAATGATTATTTTATATTTAAGGCCAACCACATATGGGTGGAATTAAATACAATGAATTAGATTTATAATTAATTTTTTAAAGGATTTTTATGTTTTATAAATACATCAACCAACCATTTAAATTTATAGTTTTTAGGTATTTTAAGATTTTATATTTTAACTTTAACCTGTTTCATTATTTTATCTATACTACGGTAAATCTTCTCTTACCACTATAAATTTTGTATGCCTAAAAATGAAAATGAACTTAAAAAATAATTTTTACCTTATTTTTATAAATATTTAATCCATTTTATCAAATTTAATTCACATAATTTTCAGAATTATATTTAAAACAAAACCCACAGATGCAGTGAAAACACGAGTTTTTCAAGAAGTGTATTTTTCAAGAAAAAATGATTGTATAATAACTATATGACTAATAATTTTCATTTAATAAAAATTGGTTAATATTTAAGGATATATGTTATATAAATTTCATTTAAAAAATTCCCAAATATGGATTATTAAAAATGAAAAACATTATGTAATTTAAAATAGTTTTCATAAAAATCCCATTTTTAAACCCAAAAATAAACTTATTCTAAAATACAATATAAATTTGATTCAAAAGAATTTAAGTGGATGAAATATAACTAAATAATATTTATGTTAATTTAAAACATATTCAAAATCATAATGTGACTTTTAAATTTCTTAATTTATTTAAAATAAATGTAATTTTTACAAAAATCAGTATTTTTCATTATTCACTAAAAAATTAATCTTTTCAGAAGATTCTAAAAAATTAATCCTAATATAATTTGAAATGTGGAATCCAAAAATTATTTTTATTTTATAAAATTAATTTTCTAAAAGTTTCAAAAATCATTTATATTTATTTTCTCATATAAAGCAATAAAAATAACTTTTTGAAGAAAACATATATTTAAAGAACAAAATGACTTTACTAAAAATTATATGTTTATTTACTAAGAATAAATTAATATATTATCAATGATTTGGAAAATTATAAATTTAATAATTTGTTTAATACTATTCATTCCCATTAATTTTATGTCTAGGTTATAATAGTTGTGTTAAAATAATAATATTTTGGAGTTCGCTTAAGATAAGTGTTCTACGAAACATAAGCTATCGAAAAGATTAAATTTATTAAAAAAGAGATATATTGTCAAATATTATGGTGTTACATTTTTTATGTACATATAGATTATAAGGATATAGATAAACTTGTGTAAAAATATAAGGTTTTCTTCTTTATTGGATACAGAGATGAAAACTACAGATTTTGACTTTGGGGTGATGACAAGTAGGAAGTCATTAGAAGTCAGAACATGCTCTTCCATGAGAGAGTCTTATGAAAATATTTGAAATTCTTAAAAAATTAAGTTGAGAGAAAAGATTCAACTGGTCAAATCTAATTTTATATAAATAGTAGTACTAGAAGGACACAAGTTCTTGAGAGTTTAGAGGACACTGGAAGTTTTGAAATTGAACTAGTAGAAGATGTACCAGAAATATCATGAATAAGAGTGGCTCAAATTAGAGTATTGAAAGGTGAAATTCCATAAGTAACAATTCCAGAAATGGAATAATCACTAGTAGAATTGTGAAATTATTCCAAATTTAGATGAATAGATCAGATATATGGAGCTAACTTTTATTTCTTACTTTTAATGAATAGATGAGAACCTAAGATACTGGAAATAGTGATTAGTCTCAGTGATTATAGAAAGTGGGAGTTAGTTATGAAGGATGAGTTAGTTTCATTGCATGTGAATAACACTAGGGAGATAATGAAACTACCAATTGAAATAAAGTAACTTGATAATAAATGGATCTTCCAATTAAAAGAAGATACTAATGGAATAAACAGATACGAGGCAAGGCTAGTGGTGAAGGGGTTTCATTGGAAATAAGGTATAGACTTATCTGAATTATTTTCATTGGTAATTAAACATACCACTCCCATAATAGTGTTATGTTTGGTTACTTAAAAAAATATAATAAATGAATGTAAGGAAGTCATTTCTCCATGGATAATTAAAAGGAGTAAATTTACATAATTCAACCTTATAGTTTAAGGGATAATTGGAAGATCAAAGTTTGTGCTAAACTTTTGTAATGTTTTCCAATATTATAATGGGAGTCTATACCAATGCCCCTATACTAATAGTTATCAAAAACTATTAGTATAGGGGGTCTTCTCCCAAAATTTATGATGAACTGTTGGGATAGTCCATTTTATTTAAGGCTATCCCAATAGTTCTTTAAAACTTTTGGGATAGAGCTTCCCAAAATACACCATGTGGACATCCCTCCTCATTTCATTATCGATCCACATTTTTTCATACTAAGAACTCATCTTCTTCCCAGTCCATGATCCATCCTTGGTTTAAGTCATCTGATTTATTCCACTTCAAATTGGTGAGTTCGAAATGAGTTATATCTACTACCTATATTAATTTTTATTTTTTATCTATGATATTTAGTTTAATTACCCATTCACCTCAATCTCTCATCCCTTAATGTTTTAATTTGATTATTATTGAATATGAAATTGGCATGTTTCAAATACTTTATATATTTTTAAGGGTGGGGTATCATTCTAGATTTTGTGGAAATAAATGGAACCGTACTACTGAAGCCATCAGGGTTTTTCTAGGTAAGTTGGTGCAGTGAGTTACTAACCGTCACTATCATATATAATCAACTATTATGGCTAGTATGAACATATACACAAATTATTTGTAAAATATCTAGTGTGTGTGTTAAAAAAGTGAATGAGGCATCCAAGGTGTTATGAAATAAATCTGGTTCAAGTGTGGTGTTGGCACAGTCATAGCCAGAGGGTATTATAGATTTAGACCATGCATTGATATTAGATGACCAATTTTGTTCACAAGAGATATATATGAAGACTTCTCAGTGTATATCAGTGTTATGGAGATTATGTTATAACTAAAAAACAAGTTTTTATTGGTATAACTGAAGGAAGAAATATTTTTATGATCTTTATACAATGATTGCTGGTGTATTTAAGGATTTATACATGTTATATTATTATTTGATTAAATATTTAATATATCTATCTCTATAATACATGATAAATATTGATAATATTTTTTTATTATATTTTATTATATTTTGGGTTTTATTTTGAAATTATTGAGAAAAAATATAGTGCTAATAGGGTATGTTTCATAGCTTGGATTTAAGGATATCATCCACCAATATTTTGTTTTGTTTCAATTCCCTGACCATTAAAGACATGATACACCTCAACCACATCTACACCATCTTCATAATATTTTATTAAATATTTATAGATTAAATATAACTTGAGGAGGTGATGGAAAATTATTTTATATTCTTAGAATGTTAAATAAAATTACCCTTTGTTATAAAAAAATTATATATCAATAGGGTTAATCATGTTAGTATATTGAATAATCCTTTTCTATTATAAAAATATATTAGAAGGGGTATTCTATTATATATTTTACAAGCCTCAAATGTTGTAGAGTGCCTTAATAGGAAAATTACTTGAATAGGATTAATTATTAGAGTTTATAAAAAAATGGGAATACCACTCACATTATTGGATAATCCTTAATAGTCAATGAATTTATATATAAGGGTAATACTATAACATCCTATATGATATCCTAGATTATAACAACCCTTCTCTTTATTACACATTAATTTGTAATTTATTACATATGATTACACTTAGTACAACCCAAAAGATTGGTAATTATAGTGTCTTTAGGAATTAGGTACAAAGAATAACATCTTGAACATGGGATACGACAACATTATTGAAAAAATCCTCAACATGCTTTTAAAATTCCATGGATTTTTAAAACTACACAGGATAACTTGAGAAAACATAAGAAAGGTATGAGATATAAAGACCGGTAAGGGTATAAGCATGGAATAAGGTGATACATATTAGAAAATAGGAATATCCATGGGGAATAAAAAGAGTAGGAATCATAAACATGAACAATGAGACATGATATAGCATAATAATCATAAAGGTGGCATGGGAAATGTGGCAAAAACATAAAACACTGTATCATAAACATAGGTCAAGGATAAACCGCCAAGACATCATGGTGTAAAAAGTCCCATAAAGTAATCAGGTTCACTTTATATCCCAACATGAAGTATCATGATACTAAACATTACCCAATGCATTAGATCGCAATATAATTCTAAGCATGCCAGTCACATTCATTTCATTCTCATTCTTAATTGTGCCACATAGATCATACAACATGGATTCATTCATCGTCATAATTTATTCCATGATCAAGGAGTGTAGAATACATATATATAAGTCCCCAATAAAAATTATATGTGCATAAATCTAAAAACCCTTAATAGTAAATGGGTATGGTATTCACTACACAATTGTCAGGGCATGGAAAAATCACAGTGAAATTTCAACAGCATAACGATGTCACTTAAAGATTGATAAAAATATGTTGATGAGAGAGAAGTGGGTATATCATCACATAGAAATCAAATGGTAAGTAATAGGTACATGTAAAAAATATATCCCAAAATAAGGAATTAGAAATATAAGGCATAATATAATAAGGAAACTTGACTAAAGGAGAGAAGGTGATGATCCCTTACTAAATTTCGACATGGTAATGGGTGTATATAAAGGATCCTAGAAGTATTAATGATATTGAAATAAATATTTCATTATTTATACAAAAAATGGATAGTAAGGAGGATATTTAATAACATATCCCAACATAATAAGAAAATTTAGGGACATAACAAAAATAAGTGCTTGATAAAAAGAGGAAATTGGAAGTTCCCTTAGAGAATTTTGGTATAGTAACAACTTAGGTAAGGGTCAAAATGAGAGAGGATATATAATCTCTAATTCATATTAAATCAATTGGAAAATAAGGTAATTATTATAAATGAATTAAAATATAACAAATTGAAATTAATAAGACTAATTTCAAATAATGTTCTTGAATTGAAAGAAGTATAGAAATGTGAGGATCCATTACTTGAGTGTGTGACTCAAAAATCTTAGGAGGGGATTATTGAGAGATTTGGTCACCTTTGTAGAAGTATATATAGTTGATTAAGTATTATTGATGTACGAAAATGAGTTTTAGTGAAGATAAATGGGATCTTAGGTGGGTTTATATAGTAAATAAGGGGGATTTATTTATTATTTCGGTTTTTTAGACTACATAATAAAATATTCAAAAATACAAGCCATATCATGTTTTTTTACCATAGTTTATACCAAATGGGAGTTTTTTTTATTATTTTATAATTAAAAGTCCCTAAATTATTAAAATAATTCCCTTGATTATGTGTAGGTGAGTCACACACTCAAAGAAATTATTTTAAAACCTTAAAATACATTATAGGTTTTGGAGGATTCATTATGGCTTTACAAAATAAATAAAATAAATATAAAATCACATTATTTTAAAGGGAAAATTTTTATTTGGTCTTGGATCCCATTTATAGTAATTATTACATCACTTTTGATTCATTATGATGTCATTAAACACAAAGTATATTTATACGATATTTAATTTTTACCCAAACATTCAACTATCTCAGAAAATTATGAAACATTAACCATTAGATAATTTAAACATTATGATTTCAAAAATAATATTCATTTTATATAAATAATTTTCTAAATATGTTAATTTTCACTTTTAAAATAAAATCAATATTTATTAAGAAGTGTTGGGTTTTTGACAATAACAGTTTTTGTACCCTTATAAAAATTACATTTGACTTTATTAAAATTATATGATCATTTATATTTTATAAGAATTATTTAATAATATTAAAATATTATTTATTTCAAAAATAATTTAATTAATAAATTCATTAATTGAATTTTAATATTAACCAAAAATACAATTTGTGCTTTATTATATCAAAATAAAAATCATTTACAAAGTAACAATACTAGGATGAAAATATATTCATTATTAAGCAAAAAATAATGTACATATTCATATGTTTATGGTCTTGATACATATACCTTTAATACACTAGTAAAAACCATAAGAGTAAGGTGTCTAATAGTGGGACTTTCATGGTGTGGTTCAGCGAACATGGTTTCGGTCTTGATCTCGATGAGCTTTAAATTCTCCCATAAATTTTTTCACTCATGATTAAGTTGTTGGATATCAACTTGGGCTTGGTAAAGGTAAATTACCATAAATTCTATCTTCCTCAGAAGCTCTGATAAATGGGATTTATAGTGTCTGATCCTAATGATTGAGGTCATCACTTCCTTTATCTGTGTCAATTGAATTTGTTAAACCCTATATTTATAATAATCGTGTGATCACTGTTAAATGATTATATTATCAATATTAATGATACTTAAAGGTATTTTAAATCCAATTGGATATAATAAAACAAAATAAGTTTATGTGTTTTCTATAACTATATTATATAATAAGGCATTTAATTAAATCAAAAGGGGGATTTCATTTATAATAGTTTGGGTTGTTATAATATTCCCCCCTTAAGAAATTTCACCCTCAAAATTTTCATTTCCCACACTAAAAAATGTAACGGTAACTCTGTTTCAACACTTCATTCGGTTCCTACATCACTTCTTCAAACTTTTGGTTTCTCCATAGCACTTTAACAAGATGCGTTGTCTTATTTCATAGAAATTTTTCTATATGATCTAAGATCTTTACTAGATATTCCTCATAGGAAAGGTAATTATCTAATGGTACTTCTTGTGTATTGAGTATATGTGAGGGGTTTGGTATGTACTTTCTCAAGAGGGATACATGAAATCCATCGTGTACTTGAGATAGGTTTGGTGGGAGTGATAATCAGTTGGCCATTGCTCCGATGTGATAGAGGATCTCAAAGGGTCCAGTGAATCTTGGACAAAGATTTAACTTCTTCCAAAATTTTGTTAATTTATTCTATGGATATATGATGAGGAATAATATGTATCCAACATCAAACTATGGGTCTTTTTTATGATTTTCATAATATCTATTTTGTTAAATTTGAGAAGCCTTGATGTGTTGTTGAAGGGTATTAACCTTTTCCAAAATTTCCTCTACCATTTCAATACCTAGTAGTTTTCATTCCCTAACTTCATTCCAACATGCAGGTGTTATGAAACTCTTCCCAAAAATGGATTTATAGGGATCCATTTGGATACTTGATTGGAACCTATTGTTGTATGAGAACTCGACCAAAGGCTGATGTTGGTCCCATCTTCTTTTGAAGTCAATAGAACATTCTCTTAACATGTCCTCCAGTGTATGAATATTATGCTTAGATTGGCCATAGGTTTAAGGATTATAGGTCATACTAAAGTTCATCTTAGTGTTTAGATCGTGTTATAGACTTTTCCAAAACATGGAGGTGAATCTTGGATCTCGATCAGATGTAATTGATAGTTGTAACGCCCTGACCCCAGTTACCTAGAGTTGGTGCATTATTACATAACATTGGCATGATCAAAAGAAAGATCAAATCTCGAAAGACCGATTGGTTTAGTAGCCTTGGAAACTCTAGATATATTCATAAAGTTTTACATTACACCATAAAGTGAAAAACTACTACAACAACATATTTTTTTCATAGACCACACTCATATCCCCACATACTATCCCTACAGGTCATTCATAATTTACTTCTTCACTTCCTAGGAAAAATAAAACATAGAAAAGGGGTGAGCTCAAATGCCCAGTAAGGATAACAATATAGCGGAAACTTTCATAAATAAGAATAAACATTTAAGGCAATGTATAACTAAAAAAAAGCCTTTTAAACTAGAAATTCAACATAGTATGGAAAAAGTAAAATGAAATAATTCCATTTACTTATTCACATGGATATTCTACTAATCGAATAATCACATGCAATATCAATAACCACTTTCATAATGATGGAATGTATAATGTCAGACTATCATAACCACATAGCCAAGGCCTCGTGCCAAGACTACAAATAAGATTTTTCCAAGGCCTTGTGCCAAGACACTAGTTTGTCTCATGAGACCTACCGATGCATCGAGGAGCTATAGCGGGCTCCACCCGTCACATATTAAGTCCAATGCATTCCCATGTGAAAAGGTTTAAACATAACATAAACATTCGTATTAAAACTAGCATACAAAATGTTAATACTTTCACCATAAACTATGAATGGTATAAAAATAGCACATACACATTCAAACATATCACAAAACCTTAAATACAATATAAAAGTTTTGTATCATAATAAATCAACTTCAAATAATTGTAAAATCCATCAAAGGATGTTGACATAGATGAAATCAAAACTCTTTTTAGAGAAATATCTCTTTCTATTTTTGAAATCATTTAAGATTCATATATTTATAAAATAAAACATTTTCTTTGAAAATATTCTTATAAGATTTTAAGGGAAGATTCGACAATTTTATAACGGTGGAAAATAACCGCACCCGCCGTATAAGTTAAATAAACATTCTTACCTTAATTCTGTCAAAAAGGTTAAAAGCACCTTGTTTGGAAAACGACGGAAAGATTCCTATATAAAACTATTATAAAAAGTAAAAAAAGGGTATAAATGACTTTAACCCATATTATTTTAAATAGTAAAAATGTTTTGAAATACATTTTTAAGGAACATGGATTTGGATGATAAAGAGATCCCAGTAGATTATTACATATAAACAACCTCGGATAATGAAGAGATTGTGAAATAACCCTTAACTTGTACTTTTCCTTGGTTGGGGTAGGTTAACCTCCTGTATAATGGTGAAATAATTGTTATTAAATTATACAAGAATCATATACATTAATATGATATCATATATGATCTTTTAACATTGATTTGTTAATAATATCTTAGTATTATCGTTGTTTCGGGTGTTAACTTACTCATTTTCTTTTATTTGTTTTGTTACGTAAGACATGTTTGTAATGGATAGTTTGTATCTTAATCATATCCAGAATGATATCAAGTCTTTAGATACTATTATTAATCATCAAATTAAAATTATACTTGAATGGATACGATGGAGAATGAATCTCATTGCGTTCGTGGAGACGGTAGTCCGTACGTACGCACGAGCGACAATATAATTCTTTTGATATTAAAATAATATATAATTGGATGGTATATCATATATACAGAATCATTATCATGTTACATTTATTATTTACATGAATTACACATCATTATTATACCCATCCAAATAATAATTTATTAAATTACAATTACACCACGGCGTGGAGAAGGTAAGCCGTACGTACGCACATATGGTGACATGTTATTCAAAGGATGGATAGAATACTGAATATGGTTGTACCGTATTTATAATAACATCACAGTATATATATGATACTGGAGTTATTATTTTATAATGGTAACAACAAAGGAAGAATAAGTGGAAGAAGAAAGGAACTTGGAAAAGGGTGGTGAAATCATTACCTCTTCTTCGGGTTCTTCCTTTTGATTTGATCAAAAGGGCTCCTTATTTTGGCTTTCTGATCAAACTAAGGCCTCTAGGTTGTATTGAGTGAAGTTGGGAGAGTATTTGGGAAGATTTTTGCCGAACCAAAAGGCTTTTAAGGTGTGAATAAATGAGAAGGAGGAGTGCCCTTTTACAAGAGGGGTGATGGTCACCTTTGGAAAAGCCAGAAATATTAATTTATAATAAATTTATATTCGTTTTCTAATGGATCCAAAGTGTATTATTTAAATTTTAAGGTGGGTATAGGTCAAAAAACACTTAACCAATAGAATTTAGACAGGTTTGGGTTACTATATTAACCTTATCTTTAAGTATTAACTCTAAGTTAATTAGTTTCACTTTTACAATGTCTCTTTGTATTTTTATATTATATGGTTATAAACTTACCATATACATACAAGATACCCACAAGTGATCCATTAATTATACACCTATTATGATATAAGTATCTTGGCCGAACCTTAGATTTTTAGGAATTTAATATCAATTAATAATATAATATTTTTTTAAAAAACTCTTTTATGTCAATTTTGACACTATTCAATAGCTGATTTTTTTGAAACCCATAAATAAATTATTACTTCGACCAAAGTTAATTAAATCAATCCTAACATGTCATATTAACCTATAAAATTAGTTTAATTCATTAAAAGTCTCAAATTATATTTATTTGGGTATTTAAAATATCAATTATTTTAATTTTTCACTATTATGGTAATTACTGCATCATCATTGTGTCATAAATAAATTAAATTACTTAATGTCTAAAAATTATAAATAAAATATCATTATGTAGGAAATATTTTTATCTTTCTAATGAATATTTACAATCGAATGTATCTTATGTATAACCCTATATTAAAAATGTTTTAGTAAATAAACTTTGATTTTAACTCTTTTAACTCATCTTTGAATTAAATAATAATAAATGTCCTAATCTAATCCAAGTGGACCTAAATGATAATATTTTATTCTTAAGGTTGTTTTTGGTCGAGATACACTTGTCCAATAGAATTAGGACATGTGTTAGGGTAATATTAATATCATTTTTACCCTTAATTACCCTATTTACTTTTAACCGTGGTAAATAAAAGTAAAAAGTTAATATTCACCAAACATTATTTTCATCTCATTGAACCACATTTTACTTATTTATATTAACCGTGTCTCTCAGATTTTCAAAATTCCATTCACATAAGCGGTAAAATTATGTTTTATGAAAAATTCAGTTTTTTAACTACCACTTAGTAGTTTCACTATTCATAAAAAATTGAAGTTTTTCAGAACAATGCCAAAATTTCACCCTAAGCTATAATTGATATTCCGAATTCAAAAATGATGTCTATTTTACAAAATTCCAAACATATAAGTTGCATTAATTAATTTTATGATTAATTCCCATTGTCATAACAAATAGCGTGTTTTTAAGAAACAATATATATCAAAAGATTGACAATTGTTTAGGTCCATTTTAAAAGTGAAATTAATTCTAATGAACACCATTGGATAAAATGGTAAAAATATATTCTAATTATACTTTAAAACCACTCAATAATATAATTTATCACTATAAATTATTTTTATTAAAAAAGTTGTTTTTAAGTATTTTTCACTATTCATAAAAATTGGAAGTTCTCAGAAAAATACCAAAAAATAATCTTAGGATAATTTCGATATTTCGAAACCAAAAATGAAGTCCATTTTGAAATATTAAATATTTATAATTTCAAAAAAGTAGGTATTACTATTCATAACAGCTAGTTTGATTGGTTGTGGTGTGTTAGAACTCGATGTTGCGTACAACACACGCTATCGCATTATTCAAAGAGAAGTGTACGGTAGAAGCTTGGGGTGTTACATTCTCCCTTCCTTCGAATAATTTCGTCCTCGAAATTTTCATAATACTACTGCATGAAAAGACTCGGGGGGTTCTTCATCATAAGTTTCTCGGGTTCCCACGTTGCCTCTTCCATCTTATGGTTTCTCCACAAAACTTTTACCAGACGCGTCATCCGGTTTCTCAGTACTTGTTATCTTGTATCAAGAATCCTAACAGGCTCTTCACAATAAGACAGATCGGGTTCCAGTTCTAATTCTTCATAGGTGAGTACATGCGTTGGGTCAGGCATGTATTTCCTCAACAGAGATACATGGAACACATCGTGAACTTTGGAGAGACTTGGCGGCATTTCCAATCGGTAAGCTACAGCCCCAATTCGTTCTAGAATTTTGAAAGGTCCGATGTACCTGGGACTCAATTTACCTTTCTTACCAAAACGTATGACTCTCTTCAATGGAGATACCTTCAGGAAAACATGATCACCGACTTGAAATTCCAAATCCTTACTTTGATTATCGGCATAGCTCTTTTGCCTACTTTGAGCTGCTTTGATATGATTTTGGATTACCTTCACCTTTTCCATCATTTCCTCCACCAGTTCTAGACCTAGAAGTTTTCTTTAACCAACGTCATCCCAACAGGTTGGTGTACGACATCTCTTTTCGTATAATGCTTCATATGGTTCCATCTGAATACTCGAATGGAAGCTATTATTATAAGAAAATTCTACCAAAGGTAAATATTGATCCCACATACCCTGAAAGTCAAGTGAGAAAGATTTCAACATGTCTTCTAAGGTTTGAATAGTCCGTTCTGATTGTCCGTCTGTCTGAGGGTGGTAGGCAGTGCTCAAATGAAGTTCATTATCCAGGGATTTCTAAAGACTCTTCCAGAATCTTGAAATAAAATGGGGATCACGATCAGAAAAAATCGATAGGGGTACTCCATGAAGTCTCACAACTTCATTAATATATAGTCTTGCTAGACGTTCCAGTGGTAGATCTTCTCTTATAGCAAGAAAATGTGCTGACTTGGTAAGACGATCAACAATAACCCATATTGCATCATTCCTTCTAGGAGTCTTTGGTAGTCCCATGACAATGTCCATCGTAATATTGTCCCATTTCCACTCCGGTATGGGAAGAGGTTGCATGAATCCTCCAGGATGTTGCCTTCCAGCTTTCACTTGTTGACAAACCATACATCTTGACACAAAATCAGCAATCTCCCTCTTCATGTTGTCCCACCAAAAATGTTCCTTCAAATCTCTATACATTTTGGTGCTCCTAGGGTGTATAGAGAAATTGGAACTATGAGCATCATCCAGGAATTCCCTTTTTAGATCAGGTATATCGGGAACACAAAGTCTCTTCCTGAATTTCAAAATTCCATCTTCATATACAAAGTCTCTCAATCTCCAATCATTCACAGCTTTAATCTTCTTTTGAAATTCTTCATCATCGGTCTGAGAACTCTTAATCCTTTATAGTAAAGATGGTTTGGCAAACATTTGAAAAAGCATTGATGTTTCACCTTCCCTGGTTATTCCCATGTCCATCTTCACTAGATCCATGAAAATTGGATCCCTTTCAATTCTCATATTGTTCAAAACTCCATGGTCTTTTCTGCTCAAAGCATCTTCCACCTTGTTTTCCTTCCATGGGTGGTAGTGTATCGTACAATCATAATCCTTAAGTAATTCAAGCCATCTCCTTTGCCTCATGTTGAGTTCTTTTTGTGAGAAAATATACTTCAAACTCTTGTGATCAGTATAAATCTCACATTTTTCACCATAGAGGTAGTGCCTCCATATCTTCAAAGAAAATATCATAGCTGCTAACTCGATATCTTGAGTAGGATAGTTTTGTTCATGAATTTTCAACTGTCGTGATGCATAGGCAATAACTCTATCATTCTGCATAAGGACACAACCAAGTCCTTTCTTTGATGCATCACTATAAATAACGAACCCATCATTCCCCGATGGTAGAGTCAATATAGGAGCATTGACTAATCTTCTCTTCAGTTCTTCAAAACATTCTTCACACTCTTTTTTCCAAACAAATTTAACCCCTTTACGTGTGAGATTCATTAATGGGTTAGCCAATCGGGCAAAATTATGGACGAAACGTTGATAATAACCTGCTAAACCAATAAAACTATGTACCTTAGTTATATTCGTAGGTTCTGGCCATTATTGGATTGTCTTGGTCTTAGAAGGATCAACAGAGATTCCATATTTAGAGACAATATGGCCAAGAAAAGAAATCTCCTGAAGCCAGAATTCACACTTGCTAAACTTCCCATATAATTCATGTCTTCTCAGAATCTTCAAGATAATCCGCAAGTGATTTTCATGATCTTCATAGCTTTTTGAGTATACCAAGATATCATCAATAAATACCACCACAAATTCATCGAGATATTCCTTGAAAACTCTATTCATCGGATCCATGAATACAAAGGGTTCATTAGTCAATCCAAAAGGCATTACTGTAAACTCATAATGCCCGTACCTGGTTCGAAATGCTGTCTTCGGAATGTCTTCCTTCTTCACACACAACTGATGGTATCCAGATCGAAGGTCAATCTTTGAAAAGTATTGAGCTCCATGTAGTTGGTCAAATAAATCATCAATGTGAGGTAGGGGATACTTGTTCTTTATTGTTATAGCATTGATCTCCCTGTAGTCGATACATAACCTCATGGATCCATCTTTCTTTTTAACAAAAAGAACAGGGGATCTCCAAGGAGAAACACTAGGGCGAATAAATCCTTTATTACTCAATTCCTCTAGTTGTTTCTTCAGTTCGAATAATTCTACAGTGGCCATTCTATAAGGGGTCTTTGATATAGGCCTTGATCCAGGAATTAAATCAATGTAAAACTCAACTTCTCGTTCTGGAGGATGTCCAGGTAAATCTTTCGGAAATACATCTACAAATTCTTTCACAAAAGGTACATCCTCTATTTGAACATTCCTTTCCTCACCCAAAGTTATTTCATTCTCTTCCTCCCCAATAATTGAATTTATTTGATCTACTGGGGGTGGATCTAAATAAGAATTAGGTGGTGACGATTCTGCTCTAAAGATAAGGTGTTCCTTATCATTATCATCAAGAATTGTAACTTATTTTTTCTTACAATAAATCTTCGCATCATAGTCCGAAAGACAGTACGTACCGAGGATTATATCAAATTAAATCATAGGTATGACGACGAGATCAGCAGATAAAGAACATTTATGTGCTCTAATGGGGACTGATTCACAAAACTTTGTTGCAATGATACTTCCCTTAGAGTTTTAACTGACAACTCCCTTGTTAAATAAAATTGGAAATATCTAATTTTCTTAGCAAACTGGGAAGATATGAAACAATGCGATGATCCAGAATCAAATAATTCATTTTCTAAACTTGAGGAAACCATTAAATTACCTGCCACCACGTCTTTCGGAGCTTCTACCTCAGCAGTAGTGATAGCATAAGCTTGGCCTTGATCCCTTGGAATTTTCTGAAGTAAGTTCCCCTGACGCTTAGGACATTCATTTACATAATGCCCCATCTCCCTGCAATTGTATCACTTAACATTGGTAGCTTCCTTCTTCCCTTTGCAATCACGATCTTGGTGGCCTTTTTCACCACACTTGTAACAGACTCTCGTTCCCTTCAAGCAAGTACCGGGGTGTTTCTTCCCACATTTACCACAGGATGGATATTCAACATTTCCCTTCTTCCACTTATTTCCATTCCCAGATTTATCAGCAGATCTCTTCTTCTATTGCTTTACTTTAAAGTCATAAGACTTAGAGAATTCCATTCCGGTCTTGATAGTGCATGAGACAATGTCTTCGTACGACGAGAAGGATTGTGATACTAATGATCGATGGAGAAATGTTTTTAACCCATCAAAGAAACGATCAATCTTATTTCTTGGATTATGTATATAATCTCCATCATACCTTTCTAACCTTGTAAAGTTAGCCTTATACTTTGTGACATTCTCATCCTCCTTTTGTCTTAGACTCAGAAACTGCCTTTCCATATCTGCTCGGTGGTCGCGAGGAAAGTATTTTTCTAAAAACATATCTTTGAACTCCCTCCATTCCATATTTGATACTTCATCATCTTCCTTTGTATTTTGAATCAATGACCACCATTGATCAGCATCTACAGTGAGGCGGTAAACTGCCATGATAACTTTTTCCCTTTCACTACTCCCCAAAGCCTGAAATATTTTCTCTAGGGAAAATATCCATTGCTTAGCTACTAAAGGATTTGTACTCCCATTGAACGTTGGTGGTTGTTACCTCATGAATTGATCTAACATTGATCCTCCACACTGTGGATCAGGGTGCTCCATAGGGGTAAGTTTATTATTCATAACCTGAGTGAGTTGTCCCAGTATGGTGATTAGCTGATCGGCACTAGTTGCATCAGCAGCTCCACTATAATTATCTTGAGAAGGAGGGAAATCCCTACATGGAGTGCGTGCATTGATACAGTTTCCATTTCTTCCACTAGGCTCTATTTCTAAACAATGGTATAAACTAGATCAGTTTATGAATCGAAATACATAATCTCATACTTACAAAACACTTAACATAAATTGAACTATTTATGGATAAAATCCATAATCATAAAAATGTTTTCTTTGAGGAATTATATACTCATAAACCCTTCATAATGATTTGTAAAGAAAAAGAGAGTTATCCTAAGCATATCCCCTGGGAGTGTCGTAACCAAGAGTGCAGCAAGGCCCATTGTCATGCACCAGTTCCCGTTCGAGTCTAGCTCAAAGCAGTGTTTTCGGGTTTTACCCCTAGGTACATCTATGCCAGAGCTGCCTCTACCTACTCGTATCCAGACAGGGATGTATTGCTCGGAAAACTCACAAAATCTCTACAATACAAAAATTTTAGGAAGTTATTCTATACTAATCCTCAAAGTTTATCTTAGGTATATGTCCTCTAGTCAGAGTTTGTCTAAATTTAGCTTCCAAGGTTTGTACTAAACTTCCTCTGATACCAACTGTAACGCCCCGACCTCAGTTACCTAGAGTCAGTGCATTATTACATAACATTGGAATGATCAAAAGAAATATCAAATCTTGAAAGACCGATTTGTTTAGTAGCCTTGGAAACACTAGATATATTCATAAAGTTTTACATTACACCATAAAGTGAAAAACTACTACAACAACATATTTTCTTCATAGACCACACTCATGTCCCCACATACTATCCCAGCAGGTCATTCATAATTTACTTCTTCACTTCCTGGGAAAAATAAAACATAGAAAAGGGGTGATCTCAAAAGCCCAGTAAGGATAACATTATAGCGGAAACTTTCATAAATAAGAATAAACATTTAAGGCAATGTATAACTAAAACAAAATCCTTTTAAACTTGAACTTCAACATAGTATGGAAAAAGTAAAATTAAATAATGCCATTTACTTATTCACATGGATATTCTACTAATCGAATAATCACATGCAATATCAATAACCACTTTCATAATGATGGAATGCATAATGCCAGACTATCATAACCACATAGCCAAGGCCTCGTGCCAAGACTACAAATAAGATTTTGCCAAGGCCTTGTTCCAAGACACTAGTTTGTCTCATGAGACCTAACGATGCATCGAGGAGATATAGCATGCTCCACACGTCACATATTAAGTCCAATTCATTCCCATATGAAAAGGTTTAAACATAACATAAACATTCGTATTAAAACTAGCATACAAAATGTCAATACTTTAACCATAAACTATGAATGGTATAAAAATAGCACATCCATAGTCAAACATATCACAAAACCTTCAATACAATATAGAAGTTTTGTATCATAATAAATCAACTTCAAATAATCGTAAAATCCATCAAAGGATGTTGACATAGATGAAATCAAAACTCTTTTTAGAGAAATATCTCTTTCTATTTTTGAAATCATTTAAGAGTCATATATTTATAAAATAAAACATTTTCTTTGAAAATATTCTTATAAGCTTATAAGGTAAGCTTCGACAAATTTATAACGGCGGAAAATAACCGCACCCGCCGTATAAGTTAAAAAAAACATTCTTACCTTAATTCTGTCGAAAAGGTTAAAAGCACCTTGTTTGGAAAACGACGGAAATATTCCTTTATAAAAATCTTATAAAAAGTAAAACAAGGGTATAAATGGCTTTAACCCATATTCTTTTAAATAGTAAAAATGTTTTGAAATACATTTTTAAGAAACATGGATTTGGATGATAAAGAGATCCCAGTAGATTATTACGTATAAACAACCTCGGATAATGAAGAGATTGTGAAATAACCCTTACCTTGTACTTTTCCTTGTTTGGGGTAGGTTAACCTCCTGTATAATGGTGAAATAATTGTTATTAAATTATACAAGAATCATATACATTAATATGATATCATATATTATCTTTTAACATTGATTTGTTAATAATATCTTAGTATTATCGTTGTTTCGGGTGTTAACTTACTCGTTTTCTTTTATATGTTTTGTTACATAAGCCATGTTTGTAATGGATAGGTTGTATCTTAATCATATCTAGAATGATATCAAGTCCTTAGATACTATTATTAATCATCAAATTAGAATTATACTTGAATGGATACGATGGAGAATGAATCTCATCGCGTTCGTGGAGACGGTAGTCCATACGTATGCACGAGCGACAATATCATTCTTTTGATA
The DNA here is from genome assembly GCA_963277665.1 of Viscum album. NCBI lineage: Eukaryota > Viridiplantae > Streptophyta > Magnoliopsida > Santalales > Viscaceae > Viscum > Viscum album. The sequence goes on along the minus strand of OY728133.1, from coordinate 180,804,933 downwards.
TTAAAATAATATATAATTGGATGTTATATCATATATACAGAATCATTATCATGTTAAATTTATTATTTACATGAATTACACATCATTATTATACCCATCCAAATAATAATTTATTGAATAACAATTACACCACGACGTGGAGACGGTAAGTCGTATGTACGCACGTATAGAATCAATTTTTATAAATTTAATTAACATAATTATCAAATTTTTATTTAATATTAATCCCACAGACTCAGCGATATAGAGGGTTTTTAAGAAAAGTATTTTTTTAGAAAAAAGATGATTCAATATTAACTCTATCAATAATAATAATAATTGAATGAAATTAAATTAATATTTCATATTATATAATTATCAAATTTTTATTTAATATTTCCCTCATAGCATTTTCAGATTCTCATGTTGTCTCTTTAACCATATGGTTTTTCCATAAAACCATAATCTGGTGAATTGAAATGTGTCTCCCATGGGGTGTGACAAAAACAAATATTTCATAATTTAAAATTTAGTAAATTGGTTGACCTGTTATTTCTCTATAGAGGATTTCACAACAATCACATTTTTTCACTTGAAATTAGAGAAAGAAGATAGATTGTTTTTGAGATTGTTTAAAAGAAATAAATAAATTAAAATGATGTTTGAAACCAAATTGATGAATATAGTGATGGTGTTAGGGTAGGATCACATTTTTAAATGTCATACTCATCATAAAAAACATTCACCCTCTCTTCTTATTTAATGATAAATGAAATACTCCTCAATAGAGTTGTCAATCACCCTTGGTTGAAGGAAGAAATGCAAACCACTATTGTGTTCAAGAAAGTTCATAAACCATTTCCAAACAACTAAGGCAAGTCATTATTGGGAATGTTTTCTCATTATAAATCTAAACACAGTGCACTTATTCCACACACATGCCAATGATCTCTAGACACTCACCACCTAACACAATATGCTCGATCTAGAGAAACTGCATTGGGTGAAGGGAGTTCAATGATCTTCAACCAAATCTATTAAAAATGAATGAAACCAAAAACCAAAATACAATCACATTAATATAATTTTACACCACGGAAAATATATATAATTCAATAGAAAAATATTGTTTTACATTAAATCACAAGACTCTGATATTACAAAAGGAAAACTCCCACTTCCCCGATCACTCAAGAGTTTTACCCCTCCAAATGAAGGGTAATAGAGTTTAAAGGGGAAGAAGTTAGCATTATAAAACAAATAAAAGGGAAAAAAGAAAATACATAAAAATTCAAGATTCAAATTCTCTAACATAGCCCCTCCTTCTCCTCCTTCTATAACACCCATGAATGGAAGTGGACACACATATTTATAGGCTTGAGGGGTGGAAAATTTTCCCTCTATATTCACTTCTCTGAATGTTTGAGTTAAATTGGAAAAGTAAATGGAATAATATCAGGAAGGTTTATTCATAAAATATTTTCCACTATATCTTTTTTAAGTTCTAACAAAATCTAAAAAAATTTGGACAAGTTTCAAAAAAGTTATTTCTGAATTACTGATTAAGACTTTTTCTGCCGAGGAGACTACTCAACTCCCTCCACTTTGGAACATTCAAATATTCCTTAATAACATAAATTATAAATGAAATTTATTGGTAAAATGATTATTAGAGTTATATTTCTAATCCAGTTAGAATCACCTAATTTTAATTTCTTTATTATAATATATACTTCAATTACTATTGTAGGTTCCATCCTATTGTTCAGAAAAAATTCTCCAATTGATTGATTTTTCCGGGCCAGTGTGTGTCTAATTGGATCTAGGTTAAAAATAAAAATTAGACTCCCATTAACAAAGGAATACTAAAAAAATTAATAACTTAAATTGGTCGAAAAATATATAATTTCTTCTTGAAAAACAAAAGAAAAATAAAACTGCTAAATTTCTAGAATTAACCAATTTCCCATTCAAGACCGAGATTCACCAAAAATACAAAAATGATGAAAATAAGATCACATTGATTAATTGTAAAGGACTAAATAATTGAAACACATATAAAAAATAATGAAAATATTATATCTATCATGAATCGCCTTATTCCACAACACTTTATCTCTACATTTTTTAATCTGAATAGGTTTTTACTTATAAGAAATGTTCTCTTCCAACTGAACTACTTATGGTCTAAACACATGAGATGAATTGGGAACATATTTCCTTAATATTGAAACATGAAATACATTATGTACCTGATATAAACATGAAGGTAAGGCCACTTAGTAGGAAACTGATCCAACTTTATCCAGGATTTCATATGTTCCAATGAACTGGGGACTCAAATTACCCTTCGTACCAAAATACATAACACTTTTCCATAGAGAAACATTGAAAAAGACGTGATCACCTACCTTGAAAGAAATATATTTTCTCCATTAATCTTCATAGTTTTTTTTCAACTCTGATTTGTCCTCATATGTTACTAAATCAACTATAACTTATCTTTGATTTCTTCTACCAACTCTGGTCTCATCAACTTTCTTTCTCCTACATCATCCCAAAATATTGGTGTCTAACACCACTTTCTATATAATGCCTCAAATGGTGTCATCTGTATACTAGAATGAAATCTATTTATATAAGAAAAATCAACCAAAGAAATATGTTGATCCCAAATTTCATGATAATCCATTGAATATAAATGAAGCATATCTTTCATGGCCTGAATCTTCTGTTTATACTGTCCATCGGATTGAGGATGAAAAGATGTACTAAAAGTTAGTTTAGTATCCAATGACTTCTAGATTCCATTCCGAAAATTTTATGTGAACCTAAGATCACAGTCCAATACAATGGATATAGTAACTCCATCTAACCTAAAAATATCCTTTATATATAGTCGAGAAAGTTGATCTAAATACATTGTATCTCAAATGAGAAGAAAATGTGAATATTTAGTTAATTAGTCAAAAATAACCCAAATTGAATTGTTACCTCATAATGTCCTTGTAAATACCATAATGAAATCCATGGATATATTTTTCTATTTCCACTTTGATGCTGGAAAAGTTTGAGGAATTCCCTTCAGTAGTTTTCATTCTACTTTAACCTATTGAAAATTAAAACAATTCATAGTAAAGTTAGTAATATCTCTTTTCATTCCATCCCACTAGTAATACTCCTGAAGGTCTCTATACATATTAGAGCTTCCCAAATGAATGGAAAACGAAGAACTATGAGCTCCAGTCAACAACTATTTCTGTAATTGGGAATAACAAGGCACAAATAATATTTTTCCAAATAGTAAAACACCTTCTTCATCAATATTAAAATTAGGCGACTTACCCTTCTTAATAGATTCTACCTTTTCCTAGAAAGATTGATCTTCTTTATGATATTTCTTAATTCTTTCTAACAAATTTTACTACACTAAAACTTGAAAAAAAAAACTATGGATGTCCCAATATCCATAACTTATAGGAAAAGCTTTATCAAATCATTAACTAAAGGGTCATCTTAAAAAAATAAAATGGATAGTGTAGCATTATTTTTTCAACTTAAATCATCATCCACTTTGTTTTCTTTTCAAGGATGATAATAAATTATGAAATTATAATCCTTGATTAGTTCAAACCATATTATCTATCTCATGTTTAATTATTTATGAATTAATATATACTTCAAACTTTTTTTATCAGTATATATTTTACACTTTACTCCATACAAATTATTCCTCCAAATTTTTAAATAAAAAACCGGAGTATATAATTCCAAATAATATGTAGGGTAATTTAATGCATGAGGTTTCAACTGCCATAAATCATAAGTAATTACTTGATTATTCTATATTAGGACACAATCGAGTCCTTTCATTTAAGTGTCATTGTAGATAAAAAATCACTATTTCTAGAAGAAAAGGCCAAAAATATAGAATTCAATAATCTTCTCTTTAATTTCTCAAAATAATCATCACATTATTTTTTTTAGATTAATTTAACTCCTTTTAGAGTAAAATTAATTATTGGGATAAATAACTGATAAATTTTTTCAAAAAAACTACTGGTAGTAACCCACTAATTCAAGAAAACTATGAATCTCTATGACATTTTTGGGACTTGTCCATTCTTTAACAAAATTTTTTAGCAAGTTCAGTAGTTATGATATCTTTAGAAAAAAATATATCCAAGGAAATAAATTTGTTTCAACTAAAATTCACACTTAATAAGTTTTCAATATAGTTTATTTTCTTTTAAGGTTTTCAAAGAAACCCTTATGTGTCTTTCATGGTCCTATTTACTTTTAGAATATAACAAAATTTCATCAAAAAACAAAACCAAAAAATTTTCCAAGAACACATGAAAAATTATATTCCCAAGGTCCATAAATATAGAAGGTGCATTGGATAAACCAAACAGAATAACTACACACTCATAGTAACTAAATCTATATCAAAATGTGGTATTTTGAATGTTTTTTCCTTCAATTTTAACTGATGGTACCCTGACCTCAGTTCAACCTTCAAAAAATACTCATCTCCCTAGAGCTGATCAAAAAAATCATCGATATGAGGCAAAGGATACTTATTCGTAACAATGATGTTATCCAAGGCTCTATAATAAATGAAAAGTCTCATTGAACCATATTTATTTTTTACAAACAATATAGGAGCACCCCATGTTGAAGTTATTGGTTGAATGAAACCTTTATCTAATAACTCCTGCAATTGATTTTTAAATTCTAAAAGTTTCACTTGATCCATTTGATAAAAGGGGTTTATAAATAGGCATTGAATCAAGTACTAAGTCAATAGTGAAATCAATCTCCCAATCATAAATAACACCATGAAATTCATCAGGAAATATATCCATGTATTTATTTATTATTGGAACATCACTAATTTTAATAGTTCCTTTATTTTAAACAATATGAGCTAGGTAACTTTTACTTCCATCTCTAATCAATTTCTTAGCTTCTTGGTAAGTTATTAAAGGAATGAAATCATTTAATAAAATTTTCTTGTAACTTTAATCTATATTAGAATTAAAAACTAAAATCCAATCCATACCAAGAATGATATCAAAATCTATTATGGATAGTTCAAAAATATTTTTATGAAATACCATCCCATTGATAACAATAGGAATATTCTTATAAACATTAATTTATTTAATTATTTCACCCAAATTTTTCACCAAAAGTTTTATATTAATTTCATTAGGTGATATTCCCAATTTACTTTCAAATTTATTAGAAATAAAACAATGTGAAGATCTAGAGTCAAATAGGGTATTGGCATAATTTAAATACACAAGTAACATACCTATCACTACTTCATTTGATGGACCAACATCTACTGTAGTATTAGCAAATGAATTTTCTATAACTTTTTTTTCAAGCATGATGATTTCCATCCTGTGAAACTAACTTTGGACACACATTAAAATAATGTCTCAACTCATTGAAACTAAAACACCACACCATTGGAAGGCTATTGATTATCCAATTATTTGGTTGTTCCAGACTCTTTTCTTTATAGTCACGAGCCCTGTGACCAAAATTTACACACTGAAAACACTTCCCAAATATCATCAAACATTCCTTGAAATTTTATTTTCCACACTTAAAACATTTTTGGAACTTACCTCTATACTTATTATCTGGTTTCTTTTCTATTACTTGACACCTTGAACTTTTATTAATGTTCTCATCTTGAGGAACATACATGTAAGAAAACTCTATATCAACTTTATTATCATAATGAACCACCTTCTCATAACTTTTAAATTCTCATGCGTCCAATGATATTTGTAAACTTGGTTTTAAACTTGAGTAAAACCTATTAATTTTACTATCAGTGTCCTGAATAAAATTTGACACATTCCTAAACAAAATTATGAAGTTTTATCCATATGAAGCTACAAAATATTCATCTTTTTGGCTCAATTACAATATTTTTTTTTCATTCGAATTCAAATAACCTTAGGTAAATATTTATCAATTAGAATATACTAGAATGTTTCCCATTCCATGGAATCAAGATCATATTTATATCTGTTATTATTAACCAAATACCACCATCGATCATCTTCACCATCAAAATGATAAACTAAAAGAGTTACCTTTTGAAATTCTAAGCATCCCATGACTTAAAATATCTTTTCCAAAGAATTGATCCATCCTTTAACTACCATGAGGTCAGATGATTCATTAAATGATAAGGGTTGTTACCACATAAAATGTTCCACAAAATACATATTCATTTTTGGTATATCAGGTTCCTATCTACCATGGATACCACCACCATTTATAGCTTGTGTCAACTGATCCATCGTTATAAGAAACTATTCTATTCCGATTCCAACCATCTCAAGATACTGATTTGGAAAGATATTTTTCTCTCAATTCCTCCCACTATAGCTTCCATATTTCCTCTATAGAAAATCATTCAGAATAGAAGTATTTTATAGGAAACAACATGGTAATCTTTAAATGTTATACCATTTTAACTTAATCATAAGGTAAAATATTTCAAGGTCATGTTATTAACATTATCATAACCTCTAATTTTAGTTAAACCAACCTCTAATTCCAAATATAAGGACCCAACCGTAAATATTACATAATATTGAGTTTCAGTCAATAAATTAATTTATTTCACTTTAGGTATCTTTTCAGGTTTAGAATTTTAGATAATTGGGCCATGACTAATATATAAAAAACCAAAAAATAAAAAGTAGATACTTCCGATTAGTATTCATTTTTTCCAAAATATAAAACTTTTAAAATAAATAAAGATTTATTTTCAGGTAAAATCTTCATTAATTTCAACTTTAATTCTTACTTTACCTTACCCATCCTTAAATCTTATGAAAAACATTTAAAAATTTGGGATGAGCACAAAAATCTCAGTAAGGGATACAAAAAGATGGAAAACTATTCATCCTATGAAAACCTGAAAATGTATATAACATTTACCTTTATCTTTAAAGTTATTTGAGAATATGAAATAAAACATTTTCACATGAAAAACACACACACATTTTTTCTCAAATAAAATTATTAAAACCCATAATCAGTAATTAAAACCTTTCTCGATAACTTAGAGCATCACATTAATAACCTATTTTAAACCCGTGTCATAAGTAATTAAAGCATAGTTAAATCCATTGAAGAAACCATTTGGTAACTTTCTGATTATTTCTTTTTAAGATAAGGAAAATTACCCAATTAATTATAGCATTGCCTATGTGCACCCATAATTTAAGCTATAATGTTATAACCCGATATTATCAGGTCCTCCCCATTGTATAAGCTATAACAATCTCACTCGGCGCTATTAGGGTTTCCCCATCATATAAGCTATAATAGGATCACCTAGTGTTATCTAGTACGCCCCATAGTATAATTTTCAAGTGCCATATCATGAATAAAAAATATTATTTAAATTTTTCATCATAAAACATTTTAAAAACTCTTTTAAACTCTTAAAAAACACTTTTGGATATCAAAATACCTTTCTGTTTTAAAAAATCCATTTTCAATATTAAAATACATTTTTCTTTTGAAAACCCATTTTCAATAACAAAATACCCAAATAAAGGGGAAAATGGTTTTTCATTGAAGGAAAACATAAAATCTTGCAAAGAAATCTAGGAATCAAATAATTTCCATAGTGGTAGAAAAGTTCTTATTGTTGTATACGTTAAGAACAGGACATTCCTTTTGTCGTTTATCAAAACATTCCGTATAAAACATGTAGAAATATTTCTTTTGAAAAAATTTGAAAATAAAGTAAAAAAGAGACATAAAATGTACGTTATAAATTTTTTATTTCTATATAAATTTTTTTATAAAAATAACTAAAAACATGTACATGGAAAAGAAAGTGTTGGAAGAAAAACATTAAAATATATGTTTTTAAGAAAATTCATTTATCTCCTTAGAAATATTTGAATCATAAGACCCATGAAGGAGAACAATAAGAAAAACTTTATATACCACAATAATAGAAAAAAACATGATATAACATGTCATAGTTTCTATATATACACCTATTAAGTGAATATAGGTGCATAACATCAAAATATACTTCAACAAAAGGAAATTGAGATGAAGTCCCTTACCTTGATTTTGACTTATCACGTGTGCCTTTATATTCATGAATAATAAACTTATATTAATTATTTACTTTATTGATAAAAAAATTTAAGTATATTATTAATTTTATTTCACTTATTAATAAGTTATATTGAAATAATTAATCAATTAAGTTTAAGTCATATGTTTTAACCATATTCGGTTTATGTTCCAAAAACAACTTTGGTAGGTCAACTATGGTCAAAGGGGTCATTATTTAAACATATATTGAATAATAATCATGAAATAATTATAATATTTATATATAAATTATACTTTTAAAACAAATCATAAAATATGGTTATGATAAATGAACTGACATTAAGATCATGGAGATGGTAGGTCATACAAACTCATGAGTATTATTTCCATTTTTCAATGATCATTATGGAAATAAGGTAAGAAAGATTTATCTTTAAATAATGATAATAATATGATAAATATAATATTATTTAATTATATATAATTAAATATATATTTATTATGGTGTGGTGGTGAAGAAAGGAATCACATCGCTTCGAGGAGGTGGTAGTCCACACGTCCACGAATGATGTTATCATTTTTTTAGTGAGTGAAAAGGAAAAAATAAAATGATATATTATATTTAAATAATAAAAAATATTTCATTAATATCATAAATATTTCATTTATATCGCATATATTCATTATTTTTACCCCCATTACCTTCCATGTAACAAGTTAGTGAAAAACAAATTACATCGCTTCGCAAGGAGGTAGTCTGCCTTACACACTAGAGAGATTATCTTATCATTTATGGAATGGAATGTAAAGGGTATATATATGATATAATGAATATAGAGGTATAATTATGTTATAAATATCATATATATATGTTACATACATCCTAATACCCAACCTTGATAGGCGGTAATAGAAAAACAAACAACATTGATTTGCGAGGTGGTAGTCCGTCGTACACACGAAGGATGATTTCATAACCCATTTGATGGAAGTGTGTGTGGTTGTAGGTGGTACTCTTAAAGTAGAAACATCTCAGTATATAAAATATATTAATTTTATTATATCATAATGTTATAAGAATAATTTTATGGGTGGAATAGGAAATAAAATAAAAAATCTCATTGGGGAATGTTGCCTCTTCTTTGGATAACTACTTCTAGTTTGCAACAAAGGCCTTCCTTTGTTGGGTTTCCTATAACACCCCAAGTTTCTATGAATTATTTTTTAAAAATAAATTAAATTTATTCTATGTATTCCATTATATAAAACATTAATTTAATCTTTTTTCACATGCAACATTGGCTTAGCTTGCATTACACGCAACACTGAGTTTTAACCAAATAATGATATATTATTGATATTATTTAAACACTACCATCATAATCTAAACATTAAAATTTGTAATATTAATAGTAATAAATAATTTTTAAATAATAATTATAACTTTTTTATATAAATAAAACATATTGATAAAAAAATAAATAATTTTCGGTAAAGTCTGTATGTTTTGAAAATACTATTTCTCAAAAAAAATGCTTTTTATGAATTTTTGTGAACAATGAAAAAATTAATTTATTATAATTTTAGAAAATTAATTTGATAAAATAAACTTTATTTTATAATTATTAATTTAAAAATTAACTAATGGTGACTTTTTTGGAGTTTTCTAAAAAGTTCCATTTTTTGATGAATAGTGAAAAATATTGAATTTTAATAGAAAATTGTCTTTTCATTTAATTTTTTTACAAAGATAAATTATATTTTAAATTTGTTTTAAAGTTTAATTAGTTAAAATATACATATATTAATCCAATTTAGGTAATTTTAACCAATTTTACATTGAAATTGGATATAAAAACTTTGTAAACTTTTGATTATTTTCACTTTAAAAACATGATTTCTCATCCCGTCTAAGGGATTAATATTAAATTAGTTTTTTACACTTATATAAATGGAATTTGGAAAAATATATTCCATATTTTTAATAATCATAATTTATAATTTCAAATAATTCCAAATTAATTTTTTACCAAAATAAATAGTGAATGTAGTAAAAATTAATTATCATGGTTATTGTAAACATGGGTTTATCAGGGGTTAAACTAAAAAGATAATGGTAAAAAAAACCTATAAGATTGTATAAAAATTGTTATATGAAAATATTTAGACTATTAAACCTATAAATTTATATAATATAATAATTTGGATCCTTGTGACATATGAAAAACATGGGAGCACTTATTTCTTTTCAAAAATACAAAGTGTGTCCTCTCCCCCACTTATAAAAAGTCACCCACTCTCCTCTCTTCTTAATACCTTCACACCCATTTTATTGGTCTTATACCTAACCAAATAACTTACCAACTTCTCTACCATTATCCTATAATCCTTATTTTGGGCATAAACCCAAACAAGGATTGATTTTAGTGCAATCCTAAGGAGGATACCTGAATAAGTGGTAACATTGGTCAATGAATGATTTAATTTTATTTCTTCCTCCATCCCCTTAAATTATTTTTTATATAATTATTATATATTAAACAAAATATATTAAATATAATAAGATGTTTTTATGTTATTTACATTACCTAAAATCATCTCCACTTCCATAAAATGGGTTATGAAATCATCCTTTGTGTGTACGGTAGACTATCGCCTTGTGAACTGATGACATTCGTTTTTCCATTAACACATATCAAGGTTGGTTATAGTGATGGATTTATTTTTTATATATATTATATATATTATATTTATGATATTATTATGATTCTGTAATTTTTATATCATGCATAACTTCATTCTTTCTATTTTTTGAAAATACGATAACGTCGTTCGTGTGTACGGAAGATTACCGTCTCGCGAAGCGATGTGATTTGTTCATTATTTACATGGAATGTATTAAGTATGGAATTAATAAATATTTTTTATATATGTTAAATAACAATTATTATGTAATTATAATATATCTTTTATCTTTTTTTCTTTCAATAACATAAAAAAATGTAAATTGTGTTCATGCGTACGTACAACCTACCATCTCCATGAATGATGCATTTCATTTTCTATCACTAAATTTTATAGATTACTATAAATACATATAAACTTAATATAAATTATATTTATATAATTTTTATCATTATCAAGATTATGGAACCATTATAAAATTAATAGGACCAAAAATATAACAAATCAAAACATATATGAAAAAAAGTGGTTATTACCCAAAACATAACTTTAATAAGGAATTGTTAATAAATAGGTAATAAAAGTTCATAAGAAAATCATATATGGTGTGATATATATGAATATGGATCTTTAATATATTTATAATAAACTTATATTTATTATACAATATTTCTGACTGATTATGATAGGATTCAAGAATTAAGATAAGGGGTTTTTGTCTCACTTTTATTTTATGTGAGACAAATACCATATTCACCATGTTTTTATTTTATGTAGTGTATATAATTCCTATTAATTTATTTTATGATTATTATCCTAAAAATTATATTGATTCATATATATATTTTAGGATCACTCTTTCATGGTGTTTTTGGTTTTAATGTTATCAATTTGGTAAGGGATTTTTGTCTCAATTTCCCTTCTTTGAGACGTATGTTATGTCATACACCTATATTCTTTCACAACGTGTATATATATAACATTTGAAATGTTATATCATGAATTTATTTATACTCATGATATTATAAGTTTCATTTTATTATATTCCTTCATGTGGCTTATGAATCAATGTTACCAAAGTGGTAAATATTTTATGTTACAATATCATCTTTTATCATGATTATTTATGATTAAGTCTCCATTGTTGAAATATATTAATCTACCTCTCAATAATTTTCATGAATTTTATTATCCTATAGTTATTACTGATATATTCAAGTAATGGTACCATTTTCTAATCTTTTTTATTTAAAATTAATAAGAAAATGTTTTTAATAAAATTCGACTATATTTCTCTCTTTGGTGGAAATATTTTTTCTTCCAAAACCATGTTTTATAAAAATGTTTTCAAAAAAATATATTACTCTCTTATGATTTGAAAATACATTTTTACCCATTTTTGACATTTTACAAATGGTTTTTAAATGAATATTCATGTTTTTTTCCAAACAATGCACATTTGGATTTTACTAAAAATGAGAAAGTAATATTCATTTTATCATGTATGAAATGAATGGAATTTTCTAACTTCATGACCAATCATTAATTCAAATATTCCTTTATTGGTTTTAAAATTTATTTTAAAATAAAAAGGTTTTTAAAAAAAGATTTTTTAAAAAAGATTTTTTCAAAGCAGAAAAGATATTTTCCTCAAGAAATCCTTTAAATGATCCTTAAAAATTATTTTCCATCTAATATGGCATCTGTTGGTGTTACATGTGCCTGACAGGGGATATTATCCAAGGATACCATTCATATTATTTAATTGAATGGTTTATTTTTTTATGGAATGATGTTTTTGAAAGCCATTTCTCTTCTATGGGTTACACCATGATAAAATTCTTATGAAACTCACTTCTTTCATGGGTTATGCTATAAATAAATGATTATAAAACAAGTCTATTTTCCACAGGTCATGATATGATGAAATTTTTATTATACCCATTTAATTTCATGGGTTGTGACATGATGAATGTTTATGATCTTGTGGAACACATAAATATGGTTTTCATAATGTGATTGGTGGGACTGATATCTCCCTCCAATGCATTGGCTAAATATTTATATCTCGTGAGATAGATAGGACTGAAATGGGGAGTGAACTCAGTTTAGTACGATAGGGATGGAATGAGAAGTGTACCCGATTTAGTAATTTAGGGCTAGAAAGAGGATTTAACCTAGTTTATTAAAGGAATTTTTCTGCTATAGTGGTCTTGGAAGTAATCCTTGACTAATATGGAAATTATTTTCTATGATTATGTGTATGCCACAAATTCCATATCTTATTCCAGTGTTATAATCTCAGGTAACATTTTCTTTGATTCCATTATGATTCATGTCTTATGAACTATCAATATTTATGTCATGACTCAAGATTATGATCTTTTATAAATATGGTATGGTTTTTAAATATTATTATCATGTTTTAATTCCATTATGGTCATTTTATGCTCACATATCTCCCTTGTTTACCCTTACTGAGCATCTTAGCTCACCCTTTCTTAGGTTTCCTTTCCTCAGGTTATGAAGATATTTATTATGTATGATATGTTTAAGAAGGGTTATAGTTGTGAATAACTTAGTGGTAGATTATTTATCTCACTGATGGACCAATTTTTACGTTTAAAAGTTTCCAAAGGCACTAAACTATTACGGTTCTCAAGTGTATGTTTTTGTAATGTGAAGAATATTCATTAAAAATGACGTAATATCTATGTAAGATAAGCCTGGGTTGCTATATTTCTGCCTAAATTAAGGATTTTATTATGACAGGATGAAATTTTAGAAGTTATTTGGGTAGTTCTTGGCCAAACCAAAGGGGTTTTAAGGTGTGAAGATAGGAGGAGAGGGGTGGCCTTTTATAAGTGAGGTTAGTGGCACAGTTGTAATTTTTGAAATAGTGAATTCGATCCACATTTTTTCATCTCACCAGGCCCCAATTGTGGTCCATTATTGGGAATAGAATGGATAAGGTCTAAATATTTCCATCAAATTGGTTTTAGATAATTTATGGGTCATTTTTATACCTTATATTATAAGTTCAACCACTAAGTAAACTCATTTTTACCTTAATCGCTGTAATTAATTTTAACTATTTTCACTAATAATTATAGTCAAAAATTAAGTTGAACTTATTATAAATAATAAATTATTATTATTTCAAATATGAAATCCATTTTTCCAAATTCAATTCATATAAGTTTAAAATTTTAATTTAATATTAATCCCATAGACCTAGCGAGACAGTGGGTTTTTAAGAAAAGTAGTTTTTTAGAAAACGGTGATTCTATATTAACTCTATGACTAATGATAATAATTATATAAAAAATTAATATTTACTGATATATAATATATATATTTAATTTAAAAAATTCACCATTATGAATTATTTTAATTAATTAAAAATGATAAACAATATTTATTTTAAAATAGTTTTTAGAAAAAACCCATTTTAAAACCCAAAAAAACTTATACTAAAAAACCAATATAAAGTTGATTCAAAAGTAATGAAGTGGATTAAATAAAAATAAATAATACTTAGTTAAATATAAAACATATTAAAAACATATTGATACTTTTAAATTACTTAATTTATTAAAAATAAATGATTTTTTTGTGAAAATCATTATTTTCACTATTCACTGAAAAATCAATATTTTCTGAAAAATCAAAAAATTTCACCCAAAGTAAATTTTTATGTGCTGATTTCAAAAATTATATTCATTTTATCAAATTCAAATTCTGAAATTTATAATTTAATCTTTTAAATAAAACCTTATAAGAAAAGTGCTTAATTAAAACAATTTCCTTTTTATTTAAAATTACATAATATTTTTATAACTAATGTAACTATATAATTAATAGTAATAAGTATTAAAATTATTTATTATATAATTACCTAGGTTTTTAAAATGGCATTCATTCTCCTTGTGTTAGGATGGTCATACATGGTGCTCTGCATCCTTGGTTAAGAATGATGGGCATGATGTCTCATATTCTTATTGAGTGCCAACATGACAATCCAGACACAAATGTTTTGAAATTATATAGGAAATTGGAAAAGAACCCCTCTATAATAATAAATGGATTGAAATGAAAAATGAACATCCCATATTTTTTTTTAAAGTGTTAAACCCTATACTTATGGTCTATGCTTTTGATCCTGAGGCTTATATGGTTAAATGGTAATTGATTAGTTTAAATATGTTTTTTTATACCTAATTATTATGTCCTTTAACTTTTTCAAAAACTATTTCCTGGATTGGATATTTCTTTAGACACCATTAATAGTGGTCTACAGAGTTGTACTCACACATTTCTTAGGTCGATGTGGGTACCCGAGCAGACCTCATGGTTATAGGTCAGGATAAGGGAAAAGGCCCAATGCTAGATGGTAGGGTCAGGATTTGGTGTAGAGCATTGATTAGGGGAACATACATGATTTTGGGACCCATTTTGGGGATTGTCAGTGTGTTCTTATTTTGGTTTTTATTGACACTTAGCACTAGTGTGGCATGACATTATTATTTGTATGGTTGTGGGCATTTACCTAGTTTGGGAAATTGATCATATGATGCATGGTTGTTGATTACTATTATCTTGATTATTCTTAATATGTATTTCTAATATTTTCATACTCTAGTGAAGAGGGTATAGTATCCGAATTTACCTCATTAAACCCTCACTGTTATTCAGTAGCCTCAAGTGCATGAGGAGGCACACCTAAGTTCATGTAGTGAATCGTCTTGGGGTACCGGTTTTAGTGGTACCCAGGCTGGGATGTTAAATATAACCCTTTATAAATTATTACTTAAGATTTATAAATAAATAATTTTATTTTTAGATCATAATTAATGCTATATAGTTTGTTTTAAAAGTTATTTCAAATATATTAACATTTAATATTTAGGAATATAAAATTCTATAAACTTTTATTTAATTATAAACCTCTTATTATTTATTAATTAATTTAAAAATTCATTATAAATTAAATATTCCAAAAATGCATTTTAATATGATTTATAAACACTTTATAAACCATTTAAATCATTTTATATATTAAAACCATTTAAAAAAAATTAAAATAGTTTTCTTTACCCTTACACAAAATACCTATTTCGCGTAAGGGTAACCTACTTCTACACTTACACAGACACTTTTCATAGGGTTAATCTGATTTATACCTCTATATAGGTCTTATAGATCCCATGTGTCAGGGAAGAAACTATTTTATTAATGCTTTGTAAGGGTGAACCTCCAATTGTGTCAAAGTAATTCATCAGTTACATTTACACAAACTTTAAAAACTAGGTACTACCTTTATGCAATAAAATTGAAACCTGTTGTATAAAGGTTGGTCAGGTAGCCCTTATGTAGAACTATTTTTTTTTTAAAGGTTGGGGCCGAAGCCTCAATTTATTATTTAAAGCAAAGACCTCTTTAGACTGGGTAGAGGGTGACCCATTACATAGCCCTAAGGCCCAAGGCCAAGTGGCCTGAATATAAGGCTTGAAAGCCCATTTTTTGGCCCAAAGGACCCCTCGGTGAATAGTACTTCTACAGTACCCATGCTGCTACAGTAACTGCTGCCGCAATAGTACCTGCTACAGTCCCTCTGCCGCTACAGTGTCGCCGCTAATATAGTTCCACGGCTGCTACAGTAACCCAGATATTCACCCCTACTCGGATTTGATCCTGGGTCTTTTGGGTGCCAAGCAGGAGCTTGTACCACTAGGGTACAAGCTCGTTGGCAAACATGGGAAAGGGTAATGCTCGCCTCCAACTGGGGGGCCTCGCCATGCCCAGAGTTCACTGCACATTCCCCGACTAGGCAAATGGCTTTGAATCTCCCTATGCATGATATGTACAGTGTCTGAGTCTGGCGGAACTCGAGCCTGGGTCAGTTCCCATGGTGAGCGAGGGGTACAACCAGCGGGTACCACTCGGCTAACACCCCATGGGCATGTAGAACTATTCTACGTAAGGGTAACCTTAAAATTTCTTATTTTGTGTAATTTTGATTTAGGTGAATACTTTTACATGCCTATAGGAAATCCTTAGATACCTTTATGTGATTGTGTTTCGTGTAAGGGTAAGTTACAGGTTACCTTTACATAACCATTATAAAAACACAACTACCTTTATGTATAAGGGTATACACTATCATAACCTTACATAAATCAGTTTTCATAATGTAAGTTTAGGTGACCCTTACATAGACCGATCTATGTGATGGTAAGGATATATAACCCTTACAGAGACCACCCTACATAAGGGTAATGCTTTAGTTACCTTTATGCAACCCAACTGTATAAGGGTAAACCATTTTAAAAAACAAATTTCTAGAAAAAAAAACACTAATATATTTTTGGTTTCTCCTTTATTTAAATTCATGCTTTCATAGATCTAAAGCATGGGATGTATCTGATACCACTAAAGGTTTTTGTTATAGCATAATAACAATTATCAAAACATGTGGAAGTGATTTAAACCCCTGTCTGAGGATATCTCATGCAAGATAAATAAAACTACGTATAAAACTAAAATAAATAAATATTTTAAATGGAATACCTTACATAGAATTTCATTTTAAATATCTTCAAACACTATCACATGGGTTTGATAAAGATCAAAAAAGTTCCAAACAAAATATTCAAACCTCTGTAGTGTATCCATAGACCAAACTAAATCACATGCCATACATGCAAGATTATCTTTTATCCCATGATGTTCTAGCATCTCGGTATGAAAAGGAATAAGTATAAAATAGATATATATATTTGGTTTTTTTTTCAATCATAATATAATTACCCACTAAACACTACCATTACATCATAGTTTTTATATAATCCACAAGTACGCTCCTTGGGAAGTCGCATTTACTCATGCATTCATAACATATTCGTAAATTTCATGGTTGAATCATGTATCATATAAATGAATTCAAGTCCTAATAAAAATTATATCAAAGGAAATGATATATTAAATGATAGTATTTTGGATGATTGAACTACCCAAACAATAAATGTTATCATAAGAAATATAAACGATATACCCAAAATGAATGAAAGTCATAATTTTTATGAAAAATCATACACCATATATATATATCATATATATAACATATATATATCATATATATCATGTATATATTCATGAATTTAGGTAATATCTCATTTAATTTTGGCACTATGGAAAGAAGGGGAATCTTAAGAAAGGGGTTAAGGAAAAAAGGGAAAATTTGATGTGGGAAGTATCTAAAAGTACAAGTTTCATTAATTATATGGTAACTAAACGTAGGAGTTGTTTACTAATGAGCATGGATATTTTAGTAGAATCATGGATCATTAATTCTGAAGCGTCATTCCAATCTATAATAGATAAGGGATACATGGACAAATATGTGTTTGAGAAGTTTATAAAGGCGCATATAGTCAATGATGAAGCTTTGGGAATCATGGGGAAGGTAGATGTAAAGGATTAGATGAAGAATATAAGTTACCTTGATCTCGGTGCAATTCAATACAAACTGAATGTGTGGAAAAATATAATTTTCATATGATAATTGGATGAGGAAGGTTTTGGAGTAATCTTTTCCAATTGAGTTTGGAAAATAACTCAAGGGTCAATGGTTGTGTCCAGAGGAATTATGGATGGAACCTTGTATCTGATCAGAAGATCATATGGAATGAAAACTATTGAAATTATAAATTTATAGACTTTAGAGTTATGTAATTTTCATCTCAGGCATCTCATTTATGAGAACATAAAATTTCTAGTATAGAAGGGGATGTTGATGATAGATTATATAGACTTAATAAGTTGTGAAAATTCCATACTTGGGAAACAATGGAATGATCCATTAAATATGAGTATAATGAAACTAAAGATATGAAAACAATATCTTGTTCACATAGATTTTTGGGGACCTTCCCTGGTTTAATCTCATAAAGGGTCATAATATTTTGTAAAATTAATTGATGACCCCATGAGGAAAGAATGGATTTAATTTTTGAAACATAAATATAAAGTATTTAAAGTGTTTATTCAATGTAAGTTATTATTATATAATAAGTCAGGAAGAAATCTAAAATGATTAAATCCCGACAATGGTGAGTATATTGGAAGGATATTCAGAAACTTCTACAAGCATATAGGGATAATAATTAAGAATATTATACCTATGATAACATAACATAATGGTGGGTCTAAAATAATAAACTAAACATTAATAGAGAAGGTTTGGATCATGAGGTTTCACTATGTAATGCCCAAAAAAATTTAGTATAAATGGTTAAATATGAAATGTAATTAGTTAACAAAATTACATCAATACTGATGGGATAGTAAATTTAGGAAGCATTATGGTCTGGTAAATCAGTAGAACTAAACCACCTTAAAGTTTTTTAGAGTCTTTCTTATAACGATCCATGCTTTTCATACATATATATTATAGATAAATAGATGAATATTAATATTATAATAAAACCACTCCAAAATTGTATGGGTTTAGTGTCTTTGGAAGATTGGAAGCATAAACAACCAGTTCATAAAATATTTGCATCCTCTCCTACTTATTCCTTCACAACTAAACCCTTTTTGACATATCACACTTAATACCTTTTTTCATATACTTGGGTAAGAAAACATAAGAAAATGGGCATCATAAATGCTTATGAAGGGTAAACAAAAGATATATCAATAATAACATAAGAATAAGGGAATAATAAAATGAACATAATGATTGAAAATTATACACTACATATCAAACAACCTAATCTTGACTCATGGAATAAATCATATAAGTTAATAAGAGATGAATCATAAATGAATCGTATAAAATAATCCATAAGAGAATTATATTGACATGAAACATTAAATTGTTCCATACAAATAAACTTATAACATTGTGAACATGTATAAATAGAAATAGGTTCACTCATTCAGTTAAGGACATGAAACTATGCCCTTGTATAAACTTATGGACATGAAACCAGGTCCACACATAAAATTGCATATATGAAATCTAGGTCTACAAATAAACTTATGTACATTAAAACTAGGTCCACACATAAAATTGAAGACATGAAATCTAGGTCTACACATAAACTTATGGACATGAAAACCAGGTCCATGCATAAAATTGTAAACATGAAATCAGGTTCACGCATAAAATATTTACCTCATGAGATATACATAATTACCCAATGAATTTGAGTTAGATATAGTTACCACAAATTACACAATAAAAATCATACATATGTGTTCCACAAGAATATAAATCATTCATCACATCGGAACCCGTGTATATAAATGAGTTTCATAAACATTTTATCATAACATAACTCATAGAAAATAAACGAGATTCATCATCATGCCATCATAAACATAAACCAACCATAATAATAATGAGGATATTATCCTTAGATAATATCCCCAATAAATAATAAGTAACATCAAATAATTTTATCTTATATGGAAAGTAATTTTGAAAGATCACTTGAAATAATTCCTGAGGAAAATATCCTTTTTGTTTTGAAAACATTTTTTTAAAATTCCATGCAATTATAAAATAAAAAAAACTTTGAAAATAACCTTTTAATATTTTAAAAAATACTTCAAGTCATTAAAGCATATTTAATGTGGGAAAATGAACTCATTCCATATAAGTTAAAAACATTCTGTCTCTATTTCTGTCTAAAAGTCATAAAGATCCTCAAATAAAAAATGACAAAAATAATCCTTTCAAACTATTTTTTCAAATGTTAAAAATGAGTAAAATTAATTTAAACAATAAAATAGAAAAATAGAAACATTTTTTGGAAAAAATTTTAGAAAAACATGGGCATGAATAAAAATAAATTTTTAAAGGAAACTATAAAAATATAATTTTTTTAAAAGAAAATTTATAAAAATCATATAATTAAAGTGGGAATTAATAAAATTGACATATTATGTATATTAACTATAAATACACATAAAAAAAGTAAAAATAAAACATTTGATAATAAAAATTCATCCCACAAATAATCATATCAGGACATAATTATTTAATTAGAAGGTTAACATAAAGAATGGAAATTGGGTGAAGAATTCCCTTACCATTTTGTAATCAGTCAAATCGTATGCCCCATAAAAGTAATACTTATTAAATGAAACATTGAATAACATTAATATAATTATATTCATGATATTATATACAAAAGGTAATTATATACATCATAAATAATAAATAAGCAATGAATAAGTCATATATCGCATAGAATAAAAAATGTGATGAGAAGCCATTACCTCACACTTCCTTTTTGTTTTTCATACTTTAACCTTATGTATAAAGGTATAAATAATTTTATTAATTCCTTAAAAAACTATAATAATATTTATAATACTTTATGTGATACTTTTATAACATCTTACCACCCATTAATTAATAATATTTCATTATTTTCATTGTTTTGGGTGTGTTCGTTTCATTGATTCATCATTAGTTCATTTTTGTAGAATTATGGATTTTCTTGTAAAATGAAAATAAAACTCTAAAAGTGAAATGAAATGGTATCAATGAACTTAATGAATTTTAAATGGTCTCATATGTCATTTTTCTTTCTTATATTAGGATGATTAATTTTTTAAAATGTTAATGATAAATGTTTAGTTTAATTTAGTCGTATTTTCGACCATCATGAACTTGTTTCGTTTTATTTAATATTATGTCTATTTATTAGTTATAGAACATTAAATATGTTATAATATATATATTAAAATCTTATTTAACTAGAATAATACTTTTATGACCATCCATGAAGGTGTTAATGAAAAACAAAAAATCATTATTTACAGAGACAGTTAACCGTCATAATTTGGACAATGGTTTCATTTCTTTGAATAAGAGGTGGTAATAAAAGATATGGATATAATATATTACATTAGACACATAAAATTACAAAATATACATAATTTTTTATTTATTATTCCTTTATGGATGGAGGTGGTAAGAACAAATTATAAGAAGAAGAAAAATAAGATAAGTGGTTCGAGAAAATTACCTCTTGAATATCACCTCCTTGAAGGATCCCTTAAAGACATTGGAATTGGTATTTTTGTGAGAATAGAATAAATTTTACATGGTTTAAGTGTGTAGGAGAGTTTTTGGTATATATTTTTGGACATTCAAGTCTTTTTAGGAGATATGCGTGGTGATGTATGGTATTTATACTTGAGGAGGGGTGGTTTTAAGTGATTAAGTAATGATTTTTTTATATTTAAATCCAACAAAATATGGGTGGAATTAATTCCAAAAAAGTATAATGATAATTAATGTTTTAAATTATTTTTATAGTTTATAAACACATAAAACACCCATTTGATTTTTTATTTATTATTTATTTTAAGCTTCTACCTTTTAACTTTAACTCGTTTCATTATTTTACATATACTACAGTAAATCTTTTTTTACCACGGTAAATTTTTTATCACTAAAAATAAAAATTTCCTTACAACATAATATATAAATTATTATTAAAAATATGGAATTAATTTTAATAAATTCAATTCACATAATTAGAAAATTTATATTTAAAATAAATTCCACATACACGATGAAAATTTGGGTTTTTCAAGATGTGTATTTTTCAAGAAAAAGTTGATTTTATACTAAATATATGACAAATAATTATAATTTTATGAAAATAAATTAATATTTAATGATATATAACATATAAATTTAATTTAAAAACATTACCCATTAGGTATTATTAAAAAGGAGAAACATTATGTAATCTAAAACAGTCTTTAGAAAAATCTTGTTTTTAAACCCAAAAATAAACTTAATCTAAGATACAATAAAAAGTTGATTAAAAATAATTTAAGAGTAAAATATATAAATAAATAATGCTTATGTTTCTTTAAAATATATTAAAGAACATAATGGGACTCTTAAATTTCTTAATTTATTGAAAATAAATGACTTTTTTTAAAAAAATTGGTATTTTTCACTATTCACTGAAAAATTAATATTTTCAAAAGATTATAGAAAATAAATCCTAAGATAATTTTAAATTTTGAATAAAAAAATATATTAATTTATTAAATAAATTTTTTAAAAGTTTCAAAAATCAACTATATTTATTTTCTCATAGAAATCAATAAAAACACTTTTTGAAGAAAACATCTATTTGAAGAACAAAATGACTTTACTAAAAATTATGTGTTTATTTCCAAAGAATAAATTAATATATTAACAATGATTTAGAAAATTATATATTTCATAATATGATTAATAATATATATTCCCACCAATTAAATGGATAGGTTATAGTAATCGTGTTTAAATAATAATATTTTGGAGTTCGCTTAAGCTCGGTGTTCTGTACAATGTAAGTTATCGGAAAGATTGAATTTATTTAAAAAGAGACATACTATAAAATATTAGGGTGTTATATTCAACTCCCCTTAAAATGAATTTATCCTACAAAATTAATCACTCAGATATAAATATACGAGGATACCCCTTCCTCTTCACATCCTCAGGTTCCCATGTAGCTTCCTCAAATTAGTGGTTTTGCCACAAAACTTTAACCAGGTGAGTGATCTTGTTTCATAGAACTTTATATTTATGATATAGAATTTATACCAATTTATCTTCATAAAAAATATATTTATCCAGTGGTATAACCTTTAAGTTTAGTAAATTTTAAGGATTGGGTATGTACTTCTCAGGGGAGATACATGCAACATATCATGAACTTGAGATAGATTAGGTGGAAGAGTCAATCGATGAGTTATCATCCTGATATGATCAATAATATCAAAAAATTACATCATTGAAAATTTTAAATTTCACATCAAAAATAAAACTAAGATATTTAAAAAATCTTTTTCAGAAAACCCACATCATAAAAAGAGTCAATAAAACTTCCTCTTAAAAAAGAGGGAAAGTAAAAGGCGAAGATCACCACATAACTAGGATTCTGATTAGCAGAAAGTGAAAATATGGACAGGTAAGAGAATTATAACTATAAAGTTATAATATAAAATGATATAGATCATATTAATTATAAGGTTAATGACCACAAAACCATTGAACAAATAGGTTTAAAAAAGGTCATTGATATCATCAAAAATTATGGTAATAGGATAACATTTTATTTAAAAAAATAATTTGAGAAGATGTAACTACTTAATTTCAACTCATAAGTATAATATCACTCTTTGTTTGTTCATTGATCAATATATAATTCATTTATTACTCTAATAAATTAAGTTGAAATTGTAATTATTATAGAACTAGTGGATCATATAATCCATAATAGGATGAAAATTCATCCATTCTATCTCTAGTTATCATAATCAAAAATAGTTATCATAGGTTATATAATATGAATAAATATTCATATGGTTACGTAATAAATTAATCTATAAAATCACATCCAAATCTCAACATAAACAATTTTATAAATGGTTACTCTTATGAACCTTCCAAAAACAATTAAAATCCAAAACTTTCAAAAGAAGGTCACTAAATTTTCAAAATCATTTTATCACTAATTCCCTAAACAACTTGACATGGATATTAATTTTCACCCACCAAACATGTGAATATCATTATCATGTATTATATTGAATCATGTTAATAACCTAAATTACTATAAAACTTTAGTAAACACATGCATTCTTTCAAAAATTAATGCTTTCCTCATACCATAAATCCAAAAAATCTATAAACTCATTTCATAAACCACTTTTTCATCATATTACTAATAATTTAAAATGTTATAAATACTATACCATTTATTTTATCATAATTAAACATATATTTACCTCATTATTATCCCAACATCATGCACATATTAAGGGTTATCTTTCCCTTAATCATGTGTGCTCTAAAAATATCACATTGCCACTTTAATCACTTTTCATGGTTACCAGTACTATTCAACATATTCTTTTAAATAATTAAGTAAAAAACTAAAGTTGAATAATCCTTATATGTTTCATTATTATATAATTCATGTAGAGGGATATAATCACATGAAATTTCACTAAAGGATGAATAATAATATTTTCATAGGTCTCGCTCATGAAATTCCCAACTAAGGATGATAAATGTTCCCTAATTAACATGATGTACTTCCTCCATTGTGATTGAATAAGATTTAACTTTTTCATTTTCCTTCAAATTTTGTTGTGTATTATCATCTATATTATACCTTGGATTGGGGAATTGATTTTCATAATTCTCAAACTCCTTTCATTTGAAACACTGGAGTGTTGGTGGTGCATTTTGTTGAGCTATATCTCTATTAGTTTCATTTACTAGCCTATTTTCATTACTAAAACATTATTTTAATTTATTTTCAAGATTCCCACACTAAAAACATTTTGTTTTCCCTTTTATATGTTTACCAGAGTGCTCCTTACCACATTTTTGGCAAGTAGGAAGGTGAAATTTTCTCTTCCCTCCATGTGTAAAACCACTAGAGTTTCCATAAATATCTATCTTCATATTCTTATCATAATAACCATGATGATTTCTAGCGTCTACTTCCACTTTTAGTGCACATTGAACAATTTCTCCAGAGCTTCCAAATCCCCTTATGGTTAATTCCTTTCGAAGACTTAGTTTCAATCCAGTAAAGAATCAATCAATTTTACTTTCAAGGGTGATAATTATACAAGTGGTATCCCTTGAAAGCCTTGTAAAAGTTTCCTCATATATAATGATGGAATATTTATCCTTCAACTTTGGCTTAAGAAATTACTTCTCCATCTTTGTATCTAGAATATGAGGAAAATACTTACTGAGGAATATCCCCTTAAACTCATCCCATTACATTGATTTAATTTATTCTTCTTGCCTCGTATTCTTGATAATATTCCACCATTAATATTATTCTCTTTATAGATGACAAATAACTAGGAAAACTTTTTCATTTCCCAAGAATTGAAGAACCAAAAATATTTTCTAAATGGTGTTAATCCATTGCTCATCCACTAGTGGATCATAATATCCACTCAAAGAAGGTGGGTGTTGCCTCGTGAAGGACTACACGGAATTGCATTCCCTCCTTTTATCATTTGGAAGGCCAGTATGATTCATAGATTTTGTGATTATATCATTAAGATTTTTTATTCCATCTGTCGTAACATTCAGTTTCTAATGAGGGAAATTGTTTCATTTCCCGCCGCATTCATCATTAACACAATTTATTCAGGTTTCAACCATTTACTAAAACCAAAAATAATAGTGTGATAAATACTAATCATACTAGGAAAACCACATAATAATGTGAAATTTATTATAAAATTTCAATCTATGACACCTTAGGTTTATCTTAGTTTATTCATGATCATTACCAAAAACTCTAGGATTGTAACCTATACTTATCCTTATGGTTCTTACTAAGGTTTTCTCATCCAAGATTGAAAAGCTTAACTAAACCTTGATCTAATACCAACTATAATAAACCATACTTTTCATACAAAGATATTACATATAAATAGGTTAATATTCATATTACAACAAAACCACACTAGAATCATATGGGTTTTGTGCCTTTGAAAACTTGGAAGCATAAACAACATGTTCATAAAACATATATGTATTCTCCTTCTTATTCCTTCACAACTAGAAACCTTTTTTAAATATCAAAATTCATAAATTTATTCATATCCTAGGTAAAGGAAACATAATAAAAGGTATATCTATGATACTTAGTAATGTTAAAAAGGGAGATATCAATCATAATATAAGTATAAGGGTATAAGAATATGAACGTAACATCTAAAAATTATACCTTTCATATGAAAAATCATAATCTTGAGTCATGTAATAAATCTTATAATCTTATATGACATGAATAATAAACTAATAAAATAAAATAATCCATAAGAGAATAATATTTACATGAAACATGAAATTGTGGCATGCACATAAACTTATAACATTGTGAACATGTATAAATTGAAACAAGTTCACTCATTAAGTTAAGGACTTGAAACCAGGCCCTTTAATAAACATATGGACATGAAATTAGGTCCACATATGATATTATGGACATGAAATATAGGTAAATGTATAAAATTATGGACATGAAATCTAGGTTCACTCATAAACTTATGGACATGAAATTCAGGTCTACGCATAAACTTCTGGTCCTGAAAATCAGGTCCACACATAAAATTATGAACATGAAATCTAGTTCACACATAACATATTTACATCATGATATATCCATAATTAACCAATTAGTTTGAGGGATATATAGGTCCCACCCGTAACATGATGAAAATTATACATATGCTTTCCATAAAAACATAAACCATTCATCACATCAGAACCCATGTAAAGAAATGAGTTTCATAAATATTTTATCATAACATAACTCATGGGAAAAATGGGATTCATAAAAATCATTCCATCATAAACATAAAAAAATATAAAAAATAATTAGGATAGTATCCTTGAATAATATCCCTATTAAATCATAAGTAACATCAAATAATTTTATCTTAGATAGAAAGTAATTTTGAAAGATCACTTGAAATAATTCTTAAGAAAAATATCATTTCTATTTTTAAAACATTTTTTTTAAATATCACACAATTATAAAGAGAAAAAAATTTATTTGAATATAACCTTGTAATATTTTAAATTAATATTAAATGCATTAAAGTGTCATGAAGTTTTAAAAATCCTCTTATTCTTTGTAAGTTAAAAAAACATTCCTTCTGTATTTTTTTCAAAAAAGTCATAAATAACCTCTCATAAAAACATAAAAAATTATCCTTTAAAACCATTTTTTAAAATGTAAAACATGAGTAAAAATTAATTTAAAAAATAAAAAATAATAGTGAAAAAATGGAAAAAAATTAGAAATACATGTGCATGGAAGAAAAAGAGTGTTTTAAAGGAAACTTTAAAAAGAAAGAAATCCCTTATAAATATCATATCATTGAAGTAAGCATTAATAAAATTAATCCATTATGTATATTCAATATAAATCAAAATAAAACAAGTTTAAATTAAATATAATATAATAAAAATTTATCCCACACATAATCATATCACGACATAATCAATGAAGTGGAAGGTTAACCAAAAGAATGGAAATTGGGCTAAGAATTCTCTTACCACTCTGTAATTAGTCGAATCGTATGCCCCATAAAAGTAATAATTACAAAATTAAACATTTAATAAAATTAATATAATTATATTAATGATATTATATATAAAATTTTATTATATACACCACACATAAGAAATAAATTGTGAATAAGTCATATATCTCACAGAAGAAAAAATGAGATGTGAAACCCTTACCTCATGCTTCCCTTTAGTTTTGCATACTTTAACCCTTGTATAAAGGTTTAAATAATTTAATTAATTAATTAAATAAATATAATAATATTTATAATACCTTATTTGATACTTTTATAAAATATTACCACCCATTCATTAATAATATTTCATTATTTTCATTGTTTCTGGTGAGTTCGTTTCATGGATTCATCATTGGTTCATTTGTGTATAATTATGGATTTTATTTTCAAATGGAAATAAAAATAAATAAGTGAAATTAAATGTTATTAATGCACTTATATAATTTTAAATGGTCCCATATATCATTTTTTATTTCTTACATGAGTATGATTCATTTGATAAAATGTTAATGATAAATGTTTACTTTAATTTGGAGGTTTTTCCGACCATCATGAACTTGTTTCATTTTATTTAATATTATGTCTATATATTAGTTAAATAAAATTAAATAGTTTATAATATACCTATTAAAATATTATTTAACTATAATAATACTTTTATTACTATCAATGAAGGTGTTAAAGGAAAATGAAAAATCATTATTCACAGAGATGGTTAACCACAATAATTTGGACAATAGTTTCATTTCTTTTAATAAAATGAGGTAATAAAAGGGATGGATATCCATTAAAAACATAAAATTGCAGTATTTAAATGATTATGGAGTTATTTATTACATTATTAGTTAAGGAGGTGAGTAGAAATTATAATAATAAAAGAAAATAAGAGAGCTGTTTTGATAAAATTACCTCTTCAATATTGCCTTCTTGAAGGATCCCTTAGAGGCCTTGGAATTGGTATTTTGGTGATACTAGAAAAACTTTTACATGGTTAGATCTGGTTATGATATGTTATTACATATATTTTAGTATCTTAGGTTCTTTTATAAGAAATGGGAGGTGAGGGTGGTATTTATACTTGAGGATGGGTGGTTTTAAGTGATTAAATAATGATTATTTTATATTTAAGGCCAACCACATATGGGTGGAATTAATTACAATGAATTAGATTTATAATTAATTTTTTAAAGGATTTTTATGTTTTATAAATACATCAACCACACATTTAAATTTATAGTTTTTAGGTATTTTAAGATTTTATATTTTAACTTTAACCTGTTTTATTATTTTATCTATACTACGGTAAATCTTTTCTTACCACTATAAATTTTGTATGCCTAAAAATGAAAATGAACTTAAAAAATAATTTTTACCTTATTTTTATAAATATTTAACCCATTTTATCATATTTAATTCACATAATTTTCAGAATTATATTTTAAAAAAAACCCACAGACGCAGTGAAAACACGAGTTTTTCAAGAAGTATATTTTTCAAGAAAAAATGATTGTATACTAACTATATGACTGATAATTTTCATTTAATTAAAATTGATTAATATTTAAGGATATATGTTATATAAATTTCATTTAAAAAATTCCCAAATATGGATTATTAAAAATGAGAAACATTATGTAATTTAAAATAGTTTTCATAAAAATCCCATTTTTAAACCCAAAAATAAACTTATTCTAAAATACAATATAAATTTGATTCAAAAGAATTTAAGTGGATGAAATATAACTAAATAATATTTATGTTAATTTAAAACATATTCAAAATCATAATGTTACTTTTAAATTTCTTAATTTATTTAAAATAAATGTAATTTTTACAAAAATCAGTATTTTTCATTATTCACTAAAAAATTAATCTTTTCAGAAGATTATAAAAAATTAATCCTAATATAATTTGAAATGGGGAATCCAAAATTATTTTAATTTTATAAAATTAATTTTCTAAAAGTTTCAAAAATAATTTATATTTATTTTCTCATATAAAGCAATAAAAATAACTTTTTGAATAAAACATATATTTAAAGAACAAAATGACTTTACTAAAAATTATATGTTTATTTACTAAGAATAAATTAATATATTATCAATGATTTGGAAAATTATAAATTTAATAATTTGTTTAATACTATTCATTCCCATCAATTTTATGTCTAGGTTATAATAGTTGTGTTAAAATAATAATATTTTGGAGTTCGCTTAAGATAAGTGTTCTATGAAACATAAGCTATCGAAAAGATTAAATTTATTAAAAAAGAGATATATTGTCAAATATTATGGTGTCACATTTTTTATGTACATATAGATTATAAGGATCTAGATAAACTTGTGTAAAAATATAAGGTTTTCTTCTTTATTGGATACAGAGATGAAAACTACAGATTTTGACTTTGGGGTGATGACAAGTAGGAAGTCATTAGAAGTCAGAACATGCTCTTCCATGAGAGAGTCTTGTGAAAATATTTGAAATTCATAAAAAATTAAGTTGATAGAAAAGATTCAACTGGTCAAATCCAATTTTATATAAATAGTAGTACTAGAAGGACACAAGTTGTGGAGAGTTTAGAAGACACTGGAAGTTTTGAAATTGAACTACTAGAAGATGTACCAGAAATCTCATGAATAAGAGTGGCTCAAATTAGAGTATTGAAAGGTGAAATTCCATAAGTAACAATTCCAGAAATAGAATAATCACTATTAGAATTGTGAAATTATTCCAAATTTAGATGAATAGATCAGATATATGGAGCTAACTTTTATTTCTTACTTTTAATGAATAGATGAGAACCTAAGATACTAGAAATAGTGAATAGTCTCAGTGATTCTAGAAAGTGGGAGTTAGTTATGAAGGATGAGTTAGTTTCATTGCATGTGAATAACACCAAGGAGATAATGAAACTACCAATTGAAATAAAGTAACTTGATAATAAATGGATCTTCCAATTAAAAGAAGATACTAATGGAATAAATAGATACGAGGCAAAGCTAGTGGTGAAGGGGTTTCATTGGAAATAAGGTATAGACTTCTCTGAATTATTTTCATTGGTAATTAAACATACCACTCCCAGAATAGTGTTATGTTTAGTTACTTAAAAAAATATAATAAATGAATGTAAGGAATTCATTTCTCCAGGGATAATTAAAAGGAGTAAATTTACATAATTCAACCTTCTAGTTTAATGGATAATTGGAAGATCAAAGTTTGTGCTAAAGTTTTGTAATGTTTTCCAATATTATAATGGGAGTCTATACCAATTCCCCTATACTAATAGTTATCAAAAACTATTAGTATAGGGGGTCTTCTCCCAACAGTTATGATGAACTGTTGGGATAGTCCATTTTATTTAAGGCTATCCCAATAGTTCTTTAAAACTTTTGGGATAGAGCTTCCCAAAATACACCATGTGGACAGCCCTCCTCATTTCATTATCGATCCGCATTTTTTCATACTAAGAACTCATCTTCTTCCCAGTCCATGATCCATCCTTGGTTTAAGTCATCTGATTTCTTCCACTTCAAATTGGTGAGTTCCAAATGAGTTATATCTACTACCTATATTAATTTTTAATTTTTATCTATGATATTTAGTTTCATTACCCATTCACCTCAATCTCTCATCCCTTAATGTTTTAATTTGATTATTCTTGAATATGAAATTGGCATGTTTCAAATACTTTATATCTTTTTAAGGGTGGGTATCATTCTAGAGTTTGTGGAAATAGATGGAACCGTACTACTGAAGCCATCAGGGTTTTTCTGGGTAAGTTGGTGCAGTGAGTTACTAACCGTCACTATCATATATAATCAACTGTTATGGCTAGTATGAACATATACACTAATTATTTGTAAAATATCTAGTGTGTGTGTTGTAAAAGTGAATGAGGCATCCAAGGTGTTATGAAATAAATCTGGTTCAAGTGTGGTGTTGGCACAGTCATAGCCAGAGGGTATTATAGATTTAGACCATGTATTGAGATTAGATGACCAATTTTGTTCACAAGAGATATATATGAAGACTTCTCAGTGTATATTAGTGTTATGGAGATTATGTTATAACAAAAAAACAAGTTTTTATTGGTAGAACTGAAGGAAGAAATATTTTTATGATCTTTATACAATGATTTCTGGTGTATTTAAGGATTTATACATGTTATATTGTTATTTGATTAAATATTTAATATATCTATCTCTATAATACATGATAAATATTGATAATATTTTTTTATTATATTTTATTATATTTTTGGGTTTTATTGTGAAATTGTTGAGAAAAAATATATTGCTAATAGGGTATGTTTCATAGCTTGGATTTAAGGATATCATCCACCAATATTTTGTTTTGTTTCAATTCCCTGACCATTAAAGACATGATACACCTCAACCACATCTACACCATCTTCATAAATATTTTATTAAATATTTATAGATTAAATATAACTTGAGGAGGTGATGGAAAATTATTTTATATTCTTAGAATGTTAAATAAAATTACCCTTTGTGATAAAAAAATTATATATCAATAGGGTTAATCATGTTAGTATATTGAATAATCATTTTCTATTATAAAAATATATTAGAAGGGGTATTATATTATATATTGTACAAGCCTCAAATGTTGTAGAGTGCCTTAATAGGAAAATTACTTGAATAGGATTAATTATTTGAGTGTATAAAAAAATGGGAATACCACTCACATTATTAGATAATCCTTAATAGTCAATGAATATCTATATAAGGGTAATACTATCACATCCTATATGATATCCTAGATTATAACAACCCTTCTCTTTATTACACATTAATTTGTAATTTATTACATAGGATTACACTTAGTACAACCCAAAAGATTTGTAATTATAGTGTCTTTAGGAATTAGGTACAAAGAATAACATCTTGAACATGGGATACGACAACATTATTGAAAAAATCCTCAACATGCTTTTAAAATTCCATGGATTTTTAAAACTACACAGGATAACTTGGGGAAAACATAAGAAATGGATGAGATATAAAGACCGGTAAGGGTATAAACATGGAATAAGGTGATACATATTAGAAAATAGGAATATCCATGGGGAATAAAAAGAGTAGGAATCATAAACATGAACAATGAGACATGATATAGCATAATAATCATAAAGGTGGCGTGGGAAATGTGGCAAAAACATAAAACACTGCATCATAAACATAGGTCAAGGATAAACCGCCAAGACATCATGGTGTAAAAAGTCCCATAAAGTAATCAGGTTCACTTTATATCCCAACATGAAGTATCATGATACTAAACATTACCCAATGCATTAGATCGCAATATAATTCTAAGCATGCCAGTCACATTCATTTCATTCTCATTCTTAAGTGTGCCACATAGATCATTCAACATGGATTCATTCATCGTCATAATTTATTCCATGATCAAGGAGTGTAGAATACATATATATAAGTCCCCAATAAAAATTATATGTGCATAAATCTGAAAACCCTTAATAGTATATGGGTATGGTATTCACTACACAATTGTCAGGGCATGGAAAAATCACAGTGAAATTTCAACAGCATAACTATGTCACTTAAAGATTCATAAAAATATGTTGATGAGAGATAAGTGGGTATATCATCACATAGAAATCAAATGGTAAGTAATAGGTACATGTAAAAAATATATCCCAAAATAAGGAATTAGAAATATAAGGCATAATATAATAAGGAAACTTGACTAAAGGAGAGAAGGTGATGATCCCTTACTAAATTTCAACATGGTAATGGGTGTATATAAAGGATCCTAGAAGGATTAATGATATTGAAATAAATATTTCACTATTTATACATAAAATGGATAGTAAGGAGGATATTTAATAACATATCCCAACATAATAAGAAAATTTAGGGACATAACAAAAATAAGTGCTTGAGAAAAAGAGGAAATTGGAAGTTCCCTTAGAGAATTTTGGTATAGTAACAACTTAGGTAAGGGTCAAAATGAGAGAGGATAAATAATCTCTAATTCATATTAAATTAATTGGAAAATAAGGTAATTATTATAAATGAATTAAAATATAACAAATTGAAATTAATAAGACTAATTTCAAATAATGTTCTTGAATTGAAAGGAGTATAGAAATGTGAGGATCCATTACTTGAGTGTGTGACTCCAAAATCTTAGGAGGGGATTATTGAGAGATTGGGTCACCTTTGGAGAAGTATAGATAGTTGATTAAGTATTATTGATGTACGAAAATGATTTTTAGTGAAGATAAATGGGATCTTAGGTGGGTTTATATAGGAAATAAGGGGGATTTCTTTATTATTTAGGTTTTTTAGACTACATAATAAAATATTCAAAAATACAAACCATATCATGGTTTTTTACCATAGTTTATACCAAATGGAAGTTTTTTTATTATTTTATAATTAAAAGTCCCTTAATTATTAAAATAATTCCCTTGATTATGTGTAGGTGAGTCACACACTCAAAGAAATTATTTTAAAACCTTAAAATACATTATAGGTTTTGGAGGATTCATAATGGCTTTACAAAATAAATAAAATAAACATAAAATCACATTATTTTAAAGGGAAAATTTTTATTTGGTCTTGGATCCCATTTATAGTAATTATTACATCACTTTTGATTCATTATGATGTCATTAAACACAAAGTATATTTATATGATATTTAATTTTTACCCAAACATTCAACTATCTCAGAAAATTATGAAACATTAACCATTAGATAATTTAAACATTATGATTTCAAAAATAATATTCATTTTATATAAATAATTTTCTAAATATGTTAATTTTCACTTTTAAAATAAAATCAATATTTATTAAGAAGTGTTGGGCTTTTGACAATAACAGTTTTTGTACCCTTATAAAAATTACATTTGACTTTATAAAAATTATATGATCATTTATATTTTATAATAATTATTTAATAATATTAAAATATTATTTATTTAAAAAATAATTTAATTAATAAATTCATTAATTGAATTTGAATATTAACCAAAAATACAATTTATGATTTATTATATCAAAATAAAAATCATTTACAAAGTAACAATACTAGGATGAAAATATATTCATTATTACACAAAAAATAATGTACATATTCATATGTTTATGGTCTTGATACATATACCTTTAATACACTAGTAAACACCCTAAGAGTAAGGTGTGTAATAGTGGGACATTCATGGTGTGGTTCAGCGAACATGGTTTCGGTCTTGATCTCAATGAGCTTTAAATTCTCCCATAAATTTTTTCACTCATGATTAAGTTGTTGGATATAAACTTGGGCTTGGTAAAGGTAAAATACCATAAATTCTATCTTCCTCAGAAGCTCTAATAAATGGGATTTATAGTGTCTGATCCTAATGATTGAGGCCATCACTTCCTTTATCTGTGTCAATTGAATTTGTTAAACCCTATATTTATAATAATCGTGTGATCACTGTTAAATGATTATATTATCAATATTAATGATACTTAAAGGTATTTTAAATCCAATTGGATATAATAAAACAAAATAAGTTTATGTGTTTTCTATAACTATATTATATAATAAGGCATTTAATTAAATCAAAAGGGGGATTTTATTTATAACAGTTTGGGTTGTTACAATTTTCCCCCCTTAAGAAATTTCACCCTCAAAATTTTCATTTCCCACACTAAAAAATGTAACAGTAACTCTGTTTCAACACTTCATTCGGTTCCTACATCACTTCTTCAAACTTTTGGTTTCTCCATAGCACTTTAACAAGATGCGTTTTCTTATTTCATAGAAATTTTTCTATATGATCTAAGATCTTTACTGGATATTCCTCATAGGAAAGGTAATTATCTAATGGTACTTCTTGTGTATTGAGTACATGTGAGGGGTTTGGTATGTACTTTCTCAAGAGGGATACATGAAATCCATCGTGTACTTGAGATAGGTTTGGTGGGAGTGATAATCAGTTGGCCATTGCTCCGATGTGATAGAGGATCTCAAAGGGTCCAATGAATCTTGGACAAAGATTTACCTTCTTCCAAAATTTTGTTAATTTATTCTATGGATATATGATGAGGAATAATATGTCTCCAACATCAAACTATGGGTCTTTTTTATGATTTTCAGCATATCTATTCTATTAAATTTGAGCAGCCTTGATGTGTTGTTGAAGGGTATTAACATTTTCCAAAATTTCCTCTACCATTTCAATACCTAGCAGTTTTCATTCCCTAACTCCATTCCAACATGCAGGTGTTATGAAACTCTTCCCAAAAATGGATTTATAGGGATCCATTTGGATACTTGATTGGAACCTATTGTTGTATGAGAACTCGACCAAAGGCTGATGTTGGTCCCATCTTCTTTTGAAGTCAATAGAACATTCTCTTAACATGTCCTCCAGTGTATGAATATTATGCTTAGATTGGCCATAGGTTTGAGGATTATAGGTCATACTAAAGTTCATCTTAGTGTTTAGATCGTGTTATAGACTTTTCCAGAACTTAGAGGTGAATATTAGATCTCGATCAGATGTAAATGATAGTTGTAACACCCTGACCCCAGTTACCTAGAGTCGGTGCATTATTACATAACATTGGCATGATCAAAAGAAAGATCAAATCTCGAAAGACCGATTGGTTTAGTAGCCTTGGAAACACTAGATATATTCATAAAGTTTTACATTACACCATAAAGTGAAAAACTACTACAACAACATATTTTTTTCATAGACCACACTCATATCCCCACATACAATCCCTACAGGTCATTCATAATTTACTTCACTTCCTGAGAAAAATAAAACATAGAAAAGGGGTGAGCTCAACTGCCCAGTAAGGATAACAATATAGCGGAAACTTTCATAAATAAGAATAAACATTTAAGGCAATGTATAACTAAAACAAAAGCCTTTTAAACTTGAACTTCAATATAGTATGGCAAAAGTAAAATGAAATAATTCCATTTACTTATTCACATGGATATTCTACTAATCGAATAATCACATGCAATATCAATAACCACTTTCATAATGATGGAATGTATAATGCCAGACTATCATAACCACATAGCCAAGGCCTCGTGCCAACACTAAAAATAAGATTTTGCCAAGGCCTTGTGCCAAGACACTAGTTTGTCTCATGAGACCTACCGATGCATTGAGGAGCTATAGCGGGCTCCACCCATCACATATTAAGTCCAATGCATTCCCATATGAAAAGGTTTAAATATAACATAAACATTCGTATTAAAACTAGCATACAAAATGTCAATACTTTCACCATAAACTATGAATGGTATAAAAATAGCACATCCACAGTCAAACATATCACAAAACCTTAAATACAATATAAAAGTTTTGTATCATAATAAATCAACTTCAAATAATCGTAAAATCCATCAAAGGATGTTGACATAGATGAAATCAAAACTCTTTCTAGATAAATATCTCTTTCTATTTTTGAAATCATTTAAGAGTCATATATTTATAAAATAAAACATTTTCTTTGAAAATATTCTTATAATATTGTAAGGGAAGCTTCGACAATTTTATAACGGTGGAAAATAACTGCACCCGCCGTATAAGTTAAATAAACATTCTTACCTTAATTCTGTCGAAAAGGTTAAAAGCACCTTGTTTGGAAAACGATGGAAAGATTCCTTTATAAAACTCTTATAAAAAGTAAAACAAGGGTATAAATGACTTTAACCCATATTGTTTTAAATAGTAAAAATGTTTTGAAATACATTTTTAAGAAACATGGATTTGGATGATAGAGATATCCCAGTAGATTATTACGTATAAACAACCTTGGATAATGAAGAGATTGTGAAATAACCCTTAACTTATACTTTTCCTTGGTTGGGGTAGGTTAACCTCCTGTATAATGGTGAAATAATTGTTATTAAATTATACAAGAATCATATACATTAATATGATATCATATATGATCTTTTAACATTGATTTGTTAATAATATCTTAGTATTATCGTTGTTTCGGGTGTTAACTTACTCATTTTCTTTTATATGTTTTGTTACGTAAGCCATGTTTGTAATGGATAGTTTGTATCTTAATCATATCCAGAATTATATCAAGTCCTTAGATACTATTATTAATCATCAAATGAAAATTATACTTGAATGGATACGATGGAGAATGAATCTCATTGCGTTCGTGGAGACGGTAGTCCGTACGTACGCACGAGCGACAATATCATTCTTTTGATATTAAAATAATATATAATTGGATGGAATATCATATATACAGAATCATTATCATGTTACATTTATTATTTACATGAATTACACATCATTATTATACCCATCCAAATAATAACTTATTAAATTACAATTACACCATGGCGTGGAGACGGTAAGCCGTACGTACGCATGTATGGTGACATGTTATTCAAAGGATGGATAGAATACTGAATATGGTTGTACCATATTTTTAATAACATCACAGTATATATATGATACTGGATTTATTATTTTAGAATGTTAACAACAAAGGAAGAAGAAGTGGAAGAAGAAAGGAACTTGGAAAAGGGTGGTGAAATCATTACCTCTTCTTCGGGTTCTTCCTTTTGATTTGATCAAAAGGGCTCCTTAGTTTGGATTTATGATCAAAATAAGGCCTCTAGGTTGTATTGAGTGAAGTTGGGAGAGTATTTGGGCAGAGTTTTGCTGAACCAAAAGGCTTTTAAGGTGTGAACAAATGAGAAGGAGGAGTGCCCTTTTACAAGAGGGGTGAGGGTCACCTTTGGAAAAGCTAGAAATATTAATTTATAATAAATTCATATTCAGTTTATAATGGATCCAAAGTGGATTATTTAAATGTTAAGGTGGGGATAGGTCGAAAACAACTTAACCAATAGAATTTATACAGGTTTGGGTTACTATATTAACCTTATCTTTAAGTATTAACTCTAAGTTAATTAGTTTCACTTTTACAATGTCACTTTGTATTTTTATATTATATGGTTAATAAACTTACCATATACATACAAGAGACCCACAAGTGGTCCATTAATTATACACCTATTATGATATAAGTCTCTTGGACGAACCTTAGATTTTTAGGAATTTAATATCAATTAATAATATAATATTTGTTTTAAAAACTCTTTTATGTCAATTTTGACACTATTCAATAGTTGATTTTTTTGAAACTCATAAAAGAATTATTAATTA
This sequence comes from Viscum album, assembly GCA_963277665.1. Classification (NCBI taxonomy): domain Eukaryota; kingdom Viridiplantae; phylum Streptophyta; class Magnoliopsida; order Santalales; family Viscaceae; genus Viscum; species Viscum album. The sequence continues at coordinate 180,765,789 of OY728133.1, read as the reverse complement.
GACCAAAGTTAATTAGATCAATCCTAACATGTCATATTAACCTATAAAATTAGTTTAATTCATTAAAAGTCTCAAATTATATTTATTTGGGTATTTATAATATCAATTATTTTAATTTTTCACTATTATGGTAATTACTGCATCATCATTGTGTCATAAATAAATTAAATTATTTAATGTCTAAAAATTATAAATAAAATATCATTATGTAGGAAATATTTTTATCTTTCTAATGAATATTTACAATATAATTTATCTTATGTATAACCCTATATTAAAAATGTTTTAGTAAATAAACTTTGATTTTAACTCTTTTAACTCTTCTTTGAATTAAATAATAATAAATGTCCTAATCTAATCAAAGTGGACCTAAATGATAATATTTTATTCTTAAGGTTGTTTTTGGTCGAGATAAACTTGTCCAATAGAATTAGGACATGTGTTAGGGTAATATTAATATCATTTTTACCCTTAATTACCCTATTTACTTTTAACCGTGGTAAATAAAAGTAAAAAGTTACTATTCACCAAACATTATTTTCATCTCATTGAACCACATTTTACTTCTTTATATTCACCATGTCTCTCATATTTTTTAAATTCCATTCACATAAGCGGTAAAATTAAGTTTTATGAAAAATTTAGTTTTTTAACTACCACTTAGTAGTTTCACTATTCATAAAAAATTGAAGTTTTTCAGAACAATGCCAAAATTTCACCCTAAGCTATAATTGATATTCCGAATTCAAAAATGATGTCTATTTTACAAAATTCCAAACATATAATTTGAATTAATTAATTTTATGATTAATTCCCGCTGTCACAACAAATAGCGTGTTTTTTAGAAACAATATATATCAAAAGATTGACAATTGTTTAGGTCCAATTTAAAAGTGAAATTAATTCTAATGAACACCATTAGATAAAATAGTAAAAATATATTCTAATTATACTTTAAAACCACTCAATAATATAATTTATCACTATAAATTATTTTTATTAAAAAAGTTGTTTTTAAGTATTTTTCACTATTCATAAAAATTGGAAGTTCTCAGCAAAATACCAAAAATTCATCTTAGGATAATTTCGATATTCCGAAACCAAAAATGAAGTCCATTTTGAAATATAAAATATGTATAATTTCAAAAAGTAGGTATTACTATTCATAACGGCTAGTTTGATTGGTTGTGGTGTGTTAAAACTCGATGTTGCGTACAACACACGCTATCGCATTATTCAAAGAGAAGTGTACCGTAGAAGCTTGGGGTGTTACATTCTCCCCTACTTCAAATAATTTCGTCCTCGAAATTTCCAGAATACTACTGCATGAAAAGACTCGGGTGGTTCTTCATCATAAGTTCCTCGGGTTCCCACGTTGCCTCTTCCATCTTATGGTTTCTCCACAAAAATTTTACCAGACGCGTCGTCCGGTTTCTCAGTACTTGTTATCTTGTATCAAGAATCCTGACAGGCTCTTCACAATAAGACAGATCGGGTTCCAGTTCTAATTCTTCATAGGTGAGTACATGCGTTGGGTCAGGCATGTATTTCCTCAACAGAGATACATAGAACACATCGTGAACTTTGGAGAGACTTGGCAGCATTGCCAATCGGTAAGCTACAGCCCCAATTCGTTCTAGAATTTCGAAAGGTCCGATGTACCTGGGACTCAATTTACCTTTCTTACCAAAACGTATGACTCTCTTCCATGGAGATACCTTTAGAAAAACATGATCACCGACTTGAAATTCCAAATCCTTCCTTCAATTATCGGTATAGCTCTTTTGCCTACTTTGAGCTGCTTTGATGTGATTTTGGATTACCTTCACCTTTTCCATCGTTTCCTCCACCAGTTCTAGACCTAGAAGTTTTCTTTCACCAACGTCATCCCAACAGGTAGGTGTGCGACATCTCTTTCCGTATAATGTTTTATATGGTGCCATCTGAATACTCGAATGGAAGCTATTGTTATAGGAAAATTCTACCAAAGGTAAATAATGATCCCACATACCCTGAAAGTCAAGTGAGCAAGATCTCAACATGTCTTCTAAGGTTTGAATAGTCCGTTCTGATTGTCTGTCTGTCTGAGGGTGGTAGGCAGTGCTCAAATGAAGTTCAGTATCCAGGGATTTCTAAAGACTCTTCCAGAATCTTGAAGTAAAACGGGGATCAAGATCAGAAAAAATCGATAGGGGTACTCCATGAAGTCTCACAACTTCATTAATATATAGTCTTGCTAGACATTCCAGTGGTAGATCTTCTCTTATAGCAAGAAAATGTGCTGACTTGGTAAGACGATCAACAATAACCCATATTGCATCATTCCTTCTAGGAGTCTTTGGTAGTCCAATGACAATGTCCATCGTAATATTGTCCCATTTCCACTCCGGTATGGGAAGAGGTTGCATGAATCCTCCAGGATGTTTCCTTCCAGCTTTCACTTGTTGATAAACCATACATCTTGACACAAAATCAGCAATCTCCCTCTTCATGTTGTCCCACCAAAAATGTTCCTTCAAATATCTATACATTTTGGTGCTCCCAGGGTGTATATAGAAATTGGAACTATGAGCATCATCCAGGAATTCCCTTTTTAGATCAGGTATATCAGGAACACAAAGTCTCTTCCTGAATTTCAAAATTCCATCTTCATACACAAAGTCTCTCAATCTCCCATCATTCACAGCTTTAATCTTATTTTGAAATTCTTCATCATCAGTCTGAGAACTCTTAATCCTTTCTAGTAAAGATGGTTTGGAAAACATTTGAAAAAGCATTGATGTTTCACCTTCCCTGGTTATTCCCATGTCCATCTTCACTAGATCCATGAAAATTGGATCCCTTTCAATTCTCATATTGTTCAAAACTCCATGGTCTTTTCTTCTCAAAGCATCTTCCACCTTGTTTTCCTTCCCCGGGTGGTAGTGTATCGTACAATCATAATCCTTAAGTAATTCAAGTCATCTCCTTTTCCTCATGTTGAGTTCTTTTTGTGAGAAAATATACTTCAAACTCTTGTGATCAGTATAAATCTCACATTTTTCACCATAGAGGTAGTGCCTCCATATCTTCAAAGAAAAGATCATAGCTGCTAACTCGATATCTTGAGTAGGATAGTTTTGTTCATGAATTTTCAATTGCCGTGATGCATAGGCAATAACTCTATCATTCTGCATAAGGACACAACCAAGTCCTTTCTTCGATGCATCACTATAAATAACGAACCCATCATTCCCCGATGGTAGAGTCAATATAGAATAATTGACTAATCTTCTCTTCAGTTCTTCGAAACATTCTTCACACTCTTTTGTCCAAACAAATTTAACCCCTTTACGTGTGAGCTTCGTTAATGGGTTAGCCAATCGGGCAAAATTATGGATGAAATGTCGATAATAACCTGCTAAACCAATAAAACTATGTACCTCAGTTATATTCGTAGGTTCTGGCCATTCTTGGATTGTCTTGGTCTTAGAAGGATCAACAGAGATTCCATCTTTAGAGACAATATGGCCAAGAAAAGAAATCTCCTGAAGCCAGAATTCACACTTTCTAAACTTCCCATATAATTCATGTCTTCTCAGAGTCTTCAAGATAATGCGCAAGTGATTTTCATGATCTTCGTAGCTTTTTGAGTATACCAAGATATCATCAATAAATACCACCACAAATTAATCGAGATATTCCTTGAAAACTCTATTCATCGGATCCATGAATACAAAGGGTGCATTAGTCAATCCAAAAGGCATTACTGTAAACTCATAATGCCCGTACCTAGTTCGAAATGATGTCTTCGGAATGTCTTCCTTCTTCACACACAACTGATGGTATCCAGATCGAAGGTCAATCTTTGAAAAGTATTGAGCTCCATGTAGTTGGTCAAATAAATCATCAATGTGAGGTAGGGGATACTTGTTCTTTATTGTTATAGCATTGATCTCCCTATAGTCGATACATAACCTCATGGATCCATCTTTATTTTTAACAAAAAGAACAGGGGATCCCCATGGAGAAACACTAGGGCGAATAAATCCTTTATTACTCAATTCCTCTAGTTGTTTCTTTAGTTCGACTAATTCTACAGTGGCCATTCTATAAGGGGTCTTTGATATAGGCCTTGATCCAGGAATTAAATCAATGAAAAACTCAACTTCTCATTCTGGAGGATGTCTAGGTAAATCTTCCGGAAATACATCTACAAATTCTTTCACAATAGGTACATCCTCTATTTGAACATTCCTTTCCTCACCCAAATTTATTTCATTCTCTTCCTCCCCAATAATTGAATTTAGTTGAGCTACTGGGGGTGGATCTAAATAAGAATTAGGTGGTGACGATTCTGCTCTAAAGATAAGGTGTTCCTTATCATTATCATCAAGAATTGTAACCTATTTCTTCTTACAATAAATCTTCACATCATAGTCCGAAAGCCAGTCCGTACCGAGGATTATATAAAACTCAATCATAGGTATGACGACGAGATCAGTAGATAAAGAACATTTATGTGCTCTAATGGGGACTGATTCACAAAACTTTGTTGCAATGATACTTCCCTTAGGAGTTTTAACTGACAACTCCCTTGTTAAATCAAATTGGAAATATCTAATTTTCTTAGAAAACTGGGAAGATATGAAACAATGCGATGAACCAGAATCAAATAATTCATTTTCTAAACTTGAGGAAACCATTAAATTACCTGCCACCACGTCTTTCGGAGCTTTTACCTCATCAGTAGTGATAGAATAAGCTTGGCCTTTATCCCTTGGAATTTTCTGAAGTAAGTTCCCCTGACGCTTAGGACATTCATTTACATAATGCCCCATCTCCCTGCAATTGTAGCACTGAACATTGGCAGCTTCCTTATTCCCTTTGCAATCACGAGCTTGGTGGCCTTTTTCACCACACTTGTAATAGACTATCGTTCCCTTCAAGAAAGTACCGGGGTTTTTCTTACCACATTTACCACAGGATGGATATTCAACATTTCCCTTCTTCTGCTTATTTCCATTCCCAGATTGATCAGTAGATCTCTTCTTCTCTTGCTTTGCTTTAAAGTCATAAGACTTAGAGAATTCCTTTTCGGTCTTGATAGCGCATGAGACAATGTCTTCGTACAACGAGAAGGATTGTGATACTAATTCTCGATGGATAAATGGTTTTAACCCATCAAAGAAACGATCAATATTACTTCTTGGGTTACGTATATAATCTCCAGCATACCTTTCTAACCTTGTAAAGTTAGCCTCATACTTTGTGACATTCTCATCCTCCTTTTGTCTTAGACTTAGAAACTGCCTTTCCATATCTGCTCGGTGGTCGCGAGGAAAGTATTTTTCTAAAAACAGATCTTTGAACTCCCTCCATTCCATATTTGATACTTCATCATCTTCCTTTGTATTTTTAATAAATGACCACCATTGATCAGCATCTCCAGTGAGGCGGTAAACTGCCATGATAACTTTTTCCCTTTCACTACTCCCCAAAGCCTGAAATATTTTCTCTGGGGAAAATATCCATTGCTCAGATACTAAAGGATTTGTACTCCCATTGAAAGTTGGTGGTCGTTACCTCATGAATTGATCTAACATTGATCCTCCACACTGCGGATCAGGGTGCTCTATACGGGAAAGGTTATTATTCATAACCTAAGTGAGTTATCCCAGTATGGTGATTAGCTGATCGGCACCAGTTGCATCACCATCTCCACTATAATTATCTTGAGCAGGAGGGAAATCCCTACATGGAGTGCGTGCATTGATATGGTTTCCATTTCTTCCACTAGGTGCCATTTCTAAACAATGGTATAAACTAGATCAGTTTATGAATCGAAATACATAATCTCATACTTACAAAATAATTAACATAAATTGAACTATTTATGGATATAATCCATAATCATAAAAATATTTTCTTTGAGGAAGTATATACTCATAAACCCTTAATAATGATTTGTAAAGAAAAAGAGAGTTATCCTAAGCATATCCCCCGGGAGTGTCGTAACCAAGAGTGCAGCAAGGCCCATTGTCGTGCACCAGTTCCCGTTCGAGTCTAGCACAAAGCGGTGTTTTCGTGTTTTACCCCTAGGTACATCTATGCCAGAGCTACCTCTACCTACTCGTATCCAGACAGGGATGTATTGCTCGTAAAACTCACAAAATCTCTACAATACAAAAATTTTAGGAAGTTCTTCTATACTAATCCTCAAAGTTTATCTTAGGTCTACATGCTCTAATCAGATTTTTTATAAATATAGCTTCCAAGGTTTGTACTAAACTTCCTCTGATACCAACTGTAACGCCCCGACCCCAATTACCTAGAGTTGGTGCATTATTACATAACATTGGCATGATCAAAAGAAAGATCAAATCTCGAAAGACCGATTGGTTTAGTAGCCTTGGAAACACTAGATATATTCATAAAGTTTTACATTACACCATAAAGTGAAAAACTACTACAACAACATATTTTCTTCATAGACCACACTCATATCCTCACATACTATCCCTGTAGGTCATTCATAATTTACTTCTTCACTTCCTGGGAAAAATAAAACATAGAAAAGGGGTGATCTCAAATGCCCAGTAAGGATAACAATATAGTGGAAACTTTCATAAATAAGAATAAACATTTAAGGCAATGTATAACTAAAACAAAAGCCTTTTAAACTTGAACTTCAACATAGTATGGAAAACGTAAAATTAAATAATGCCATTTACTTATTCACATGGATATTCTACTAATCGAATAATCACATGCAATATCAATAACCACTTTCATAATGATGGAATGCATAATGCCAGACTATCATAACCACATAGCCAAGGACTCATGCCAAGACTACAAATAAGATTTTTCCAAGGCCTTATTCCAAGACACTAGTTTGTCTCATGAGACCTAACGATGCATAGAGGAGATATAGCGGGCTCACCCGTCACATATTAAGTCCAATGCATTCCCATATGAAAAGGTTTAAACGTAACATAAACATTCGTATTAAAACTAGCATACAAAATGTCAATACTTTCACCATAAACTATGAATGGTTTAAAAATAGCACATCCACAGTCAAACATATCACAAAACCTTCAATACAATATAGAAGTTTTGTATCATAATAAATCAACTTCAAATAATCGTAAAATCCATCAAAGGATGTTGACATAGATGAAATCAAAACTCTTTTTAGAGAAATATCTCTTTATATTTTTGAAATAATTTAAGAGTCATATATTTATAAAATAAAACATTTTCTTTGAAAATATTCTTATAAGCTTGTAAGGGAAGCTTTGACAAATTTATAACGGCGGAAAATAACCGCACCCGCCGTATAAGTTAAAAAAACATTCTTACCTTAATTCTGTCGAAAAGGTTAAAAGCACCTTGTTCGGAAAACGACGGAAAGATTTCTTTATAAAACTCTTATAAACAGTAAAAAAAGGGTATAAATGACTTTAAACCATATTCTTTTAAATAGTAAAAATGTTTTGAAATACATTTTTAAGAAACATGGATTTGGATGATAAAGAGATCCCAGTATATTATTACGTATAAAATACCTCAGATAATGAAGAGATTGTGAAATAACCCTTAACTTGTACTTTTCCTTGGTTGGGGTAGGTTAACCTCCTGTATAATGGTGAAATAATTGTTATTAAATTATACAAGAATCATATACATTAATATGATATCATATATTATCTTTTAACATTGATTTGTTAATAATATCTTAATATTATCATTGTTTCGGGTGTTAACTTACTCGTTTTCTTTTATATGTTTTGTTACATAAGCCATGTTTGTAATAGATAGGTTGTATCTTAATCATATCCAGAATGATATAAAGTCCTTATATACTATTATTAATCATCAAATGAGAATTATACTTGAATGGATACGATGGAGAATGAATCTCATCGCGTTCGTGGAGACTGTAGTCCGTACGTACGCACGAGTGACAATATCATTATTTTGATATTAAAATAATATATAATTGGATGGTATATCATATATAAAGAATCATTATCATGTTAAATTTATTATTTAAATGAATTACACATCATTATTATACCCATCCAAATAATAATTTATTGAATAACAATTACACCACGACGTGGAGACAGTAAGTCGTACGTACGCACGTATGGTGACATGTTATTCAAAGGATGGATAGAATACTGAATATGGTTGTATCATATTTATAATAACATCACAGTATATATATGATACTGGAGTTATTATTTTAGAATGGTAACAACAAAGGAAGAAGAAGTGGAAGAAGAAAGGAACTTGGAAAAGGGTGGTGAAATCATTACCTCTTCTTCGGGTTCTTCCTTTTGATTTGATCAAAAGGGATCCTTAGGTTGGATTTATGATCAAACTAAGGACTCTAGGTTGTATTGAGGGAATTTGGGAGAGTATTTGGGTAGAGTTTTGCCGAACCAAAAGGCTTTGAAGGTGTGAAGAAATGATAAGGAAGAGTGCCCTTTTATAAGAGGGGTGAGGGGCACCTTTGGAAAAGCTAGAAATATTAATTTATAATAAATTCATATTTGGTTTATAATGGCTCTAAAGTGGATTATTTAAATTTTAAGGTGGTTATAGGTCGAAAACCACTTAACCAATAGAATTTAGATAGGTTTGGGTTACTATATTAACCTTATATTTAAGTATTAACTCTAAGTTAATTAGTTTCACTTTTACAATGTCTCTTTGTATTTTTATATTATATGGTTAATAAACTTACAATATACATCCAAGAGACCCACAAGTAGTCCATTAATGATACACCTATCATGATATAAGTCTCTTGGCCAAACCTTAGATTTTTAGAAATTTAATATCAATTAATAATATAATATTTGTTTTAAAAACTCTTTTATGTCAATTTTGACACTATTCAATAGTTGATTTTTGTGAAACTCATAACAGAATGATTACTTCGACCAAAGTTAATTAAATCAATCCTAACATGTCATATTAACCTATAAAATTAGTTTAATTCATTAAAAGTCTCAAATTATATTTATTTTGGTATTTATAATATCAATTATTTTAATTTTTCACTATTATGGTAATTACTGCATCATCATTGTGTCCTAAATAAATTAAATTATTTAATGTCTAAAAAGTATAAATAAAATATCATTATGTAGGAAATATTTTTATATTTCTAATTAATATTTACAATCGAATTTATCTTATGTATAACCCTATATTAAAAATGTTTTAGTAAATAAACTTTGATTTTAACTCTTTTAACTCTTCTTTGAATTAAATAATAATAAATGTCCTAATCTAATCCAAGTGGACCTAAATGATAATATTTTATTCCTAAGGTTTTTTTTGGTCAAGATACACTTGTCCAATAGAATTAGGACATGTGTTAGGGTAATATTAATATCATTTTTACTCTTAATTACCCTATTTACTTTTAACCATGGTAAATAAAAGTAAAAAGTTACTATTCACCAAACATTATTTTCATCTCATTGAACCACATTTTACTTCTTTATATTAACCGTGTCTCTTATATTTTAGAAATTCCATTCACATAAGCGGTAAAATTAAGTTTTATGAAAAATTCAGTTTTTTAACTACCACTTAGTAGTTTCACTATTCATAAAAAATTGAAGTTTTTCAGAACAATGCCAAAATTTCACCCTAAGATATAATTGATATTCTGAATTCAAAAATGATGTCTATTTTAAAAAATTCCAAACATATAAGTTTCATTAATTAATTTTATGATTAATTCCCACTGTCACAACAAATAGCGTGTTTTTAAGAAACAATATATATCAAAATATTGACAATTGTTTAGGTCCAATTTCAAAGTGAAATTAATTATAATGAACACCATTGGATAAAATGGTAAAAATATATTCTAATTATACTTTAAAACCACTCAATAATATAATTTATCACTATAAATTATTTTGATTAAAAAATTTGTTTTTAAGTATTTTTCACTATTCATAAAAATTGGAAGTTCTCAGAAAAATACCTAAAATTCATCTTAGGATAATATCAATATTCCGAAACCAAAAATGAAGTCCATTTTGAAATATAAAATATTTATAATTTAAAAAAGTAGGTATTACTATTCATAACGTCTAGTTTGATTGGTTGTGGTGTGTTAGAACTCGATGTTGCGTACAACACACGCTATCACATTATTCAAAGAGAAGCGTATCGTACAAGCTTGGGGTGTTACAATAGTGGTAATATATGCATACTTACCACTTATCTGATGTATATCTACACAATTTGATCTAGTGATAAATCCTCTCTAACTGTGATAAAGTTATTTTTATTTGTAAGATGATCAATAATAGCCCTTATAGCATTATTTCCCCTAGATGCCTTCAAAAGTCTAGTGACAAATTCCAAGGTGATGTTTTCCCATTTCCATAATGGTATGGGTAATGTTTGTACCATCCCCTTATACTTGTACCATTTATCCTTCACTTGCTTACATACCATACACTTTTATGTACATTCAGTGATCTACTTCTTCATATTGCCCCACCAATAGTGCTCTCAGAGATCACAATACATATTTGTGCTTCCTGGGTGAATAGAGAAAGTATAACTCTGTGTGTAATCTAATTGTTCCTTTCTTAACTCGGGATTTGATGGTACACATATTCGTGACCCAAATCTCACAACTCCTTCTTCATTAACACTGAACTCCAATGATTTCCATTTTCTTATAGTTTCTATTTTCTTCTAAATTATCACATAATCTCTTTGATCATCCTTTATCTTTTACAAATGAGATGGTTGATCAATGATTTGTGAAAGGATTTTTGTTTTTCCTTTCTTTATGATTCTCATTTATATTTTTTCCAAATCTATGAAGATTGGATCCTTCTCAATTATCATCATTGATAAAGATTCGGGATATTTTATACTTAGAGAATCCTCCACCTTATTTTCTTTACTAGGATGGTAGTAGATTAAGAATTCATAATCCTTGATGATATATAACCATCTTCACTAGAACATATTAAGCTATTTCTATGTGAATATATATTTAAGGCTCTTTTGATCAGTATATATCTCACACTTTTCCCCATAGAGATAATTTTTCTAGATTTTCAACACAAATATCATAGTTGCCAACTCTAGATCATGCGTGAGATAGTTTTCTCATGAATTTTAAACTCCCTTGAGGCATAGGCTATCAATTTATCATTTTTCATAAGTACAAAGCCTAATACATTCTTTGAAGCATCACTATATACTACAAAGAGTTCCCCACTTATTGATAGTGTGAGTATTGGTGTAGTGATAAGCCTCTTTTTGAGATCCTTAAAGCTTTCCTCACATTCTTTCATCTAAAAAAACTTTACTCCCTTCTGATTTATCTTGGTAAGAGGGTTTTAAAATCATGATAAAAATCTCACAAATCAGTGATAATACCTAGATAACCCAAGGAAACTACGAATATCTATCACAGATATTGGCCTTATTCATCCTTCAATTGCTTTTGTCTTTGAAGGGTCAATATATATCCCATTTCTTGTGATGATATTCCCCAAAAAAAGAGACTTCCTTCAACCAGAACTCACATTTATTGTACTTGGTGTAAAGATTCTCCTTTTAGGGTCTTTAGAACAGTTCTTAGATACTCCTCATGCTCCTCTTTGCTTTTGGAGTATATTATGATATCATCTATAAAGACTACCAAAAAAATTTGAGGTAATCTATAAAGACTCTATTAATAAAATCCATGAAGATTTTTGGAGAATTAGTGATCCCAAAAGGCATCACTATGAACTCATAGTGCCCATACCTTATATGAAAAGCAGTCTTGGGGATATCTTCCTTCTTCACCCTTACTTGATAATATCCTGAACGAAGATCCACCTTGAAGAATTATTGTGCTCCCTATATTTGAACAAATAATTCATCAATATGAGGAAGAGTATACTTGATCTTTATCATGATCTTTTTGAACTCGTGATAATCAATGAAAAGGTTCATTGACTCATCCTTCTTCTTAAATAAGAGGACTAGTGCACCCCATAGTGAATCACTTGGTCTTATGAACCCTTTATCTAGATTCTTCTATAGTTATTTATTTAGATCCTTATGTTCCACAACATCCATTCTATATAGAGTATTAGATAATGGTAATTACTTTGGTATAATCTTGATTTAAAATTAAACCTCTTGACTAGGAGAAAGACTAGGCAATTCCTTAGGAAACACGTCAGTATATTCTCTCACAATAGGTATGTCTTCAAGGATGATTATTTCCTTAGACTCAATCATTTGATCTAGATATGATTTATCGTAGGTAAATAATATCCATGCTTGAAATTTTGGTGATAAAGAATATTCATCCTTCTCCTTGAACTTGTACGTAATATAGCGATGTAAAGAAGGCTTGTGGCCCGCAGGATTTGCGGGTATGGGGCGGATGTGGGGCAGGGCGGGCCTAAATATTTTGACTGTTTAGAGTACGGGCCAATGCAGGTTGGGCCCGCGTGGGTGTGGGTCAATGCGGGTTGAGCCCGCATGGGTGAGGGCTTGCCCGCGGGCCTGATTTAAAAAAATCTATATTAATTTTACAATATATGTTTCTTTAACATTTTAGTTTTTTTAATAAAAAAAATCATGGTCAAACGGTGAAATATGATTTCCAACCGTAATGGTCATATTAATTCACCATTTATTCACATTTGAATTTTAAATAGGCCTATATTTATTGTTTTAATATGATATTATATTATTTATATACTAATTATTATCCATATTCACATGGTGTGTCAACCCATCTCTTGAAAAATGGAACTCATCACCCCTGTGCATGGTTTCAATTCTATAAGAGTTATTATAATCATAATATTTTTAGGTTTATTTAATTTTGTTATTATTTAATTTTATTTTGTTTTTAAGAGAATAGGATAGAACCTCGTGAAAACAATATTAATAGCTTCCTCTAAAACTGATCGTTACCTGGGGAGACTTCATTCATTCACAGGTTTAGTTGTTCACATCACCACACAACCAACATTATCATTCATCATCCATCACCGATCACTCACCTACTTTCTATCACAACAGTTCGCCACCACATCAGTGTCACCTCATTCCACCATTAACCCACAAAAAAATGTTACATCACATCCTTTAAAACTCTAGTTATTGTTAATTCATACTTCTCCCCACAAATACCTTTAAGAATGAAAAAAATATATAGTATTTAAATAATTATAAATAGTATTTTTTTTGTAAATGTGGGTAAGCCCATGGGCAACCCACAGGAAACCCATAGGTTTATGCGGGGCGGGGCGAGCTTGAAATTTTTTGTTCGCATTGTATGCAGGCTTTTGCGGACAAACCCACGCGGGCTCAAACCCATGTGGGCTTGGCCCGCCCCACCCTGGCCCACCTGTTTTTAATTACTAACATAATTAGAGAATGATTAGAGATACAGAGAGTAATTTACTTCTCCTAACAATTTATGTTTGCTCTATATAGGGAAAGTCAATCCATGCTCATAATTGCATAAAATTACACCAAAGGGGGTATATAAGGTTTGATGATAACTTTATCCCACAAATTTTGATAGGGGAGGAGTTATATACTTGGGATGAAACAATTACCCCATTTTTCATTTTCACTGATAGATCAACATCCATGCTTTTTGGTGGTTTTTGGATAGTTTTACTAAACTTTTGTGATATGAAGGAATGTGTAGAACCAAAATCAAAAAGCATGTTCTCTATTATTGAATAAATAACTATTTTACCTATCACCACTTTGTTGTTAATATTCACCTCAATGGTTGTGATGGAAAAATCTCTCCCTTTCTGCCTTGGAGGTTGTTGGTTGTCTCCAAAAACCCTTGGCTTAGTGCATTGGTTTGAAAAGTGCCCTGGTTCCTTGTAGTTGAAGCAATGAACAATACACTAAGGGTTTAATAGATCATTCCTTTCCTCTTTCACATCAGTGGGTTTCTCCTATTGTAAATTTTTATCTAGGAGCCCTTCCTTCTCGTACCTAAAGCATTTCTTCATCCCCCTTAGTCAATTTCTGGGATGATTCTTTCCACACCTTTAACAAGTGGGATGCTAAAATTTATTGGCACCATTAGATTTCTCCAATGGACCACCAGAATTAAACTCCATTTTCCTCTTCTTATCCCCATGATACCCTTAGGGTTTGTCGATCTCCATTTTGACTTTGAGGGAACATCGAACAATTTCCTCATAGTTATCAAAGTCACAGATCACCATGGATTTTCATAGACTAGGTTTTATCCTACAAAATAAGTGGTCAATCATGTATTCGGGGGTAATGAAAAGGCCAAAGGCGTATTGTGTATGTCTTATAAAGTTTTATTCATACGCCCCAATAGATTATTCATATTTTTTCTTGAGGTTAAGGAAATTCATTTTCATTTTAAGTCATAGAGTGTGAGGAAAATATTTATCAAAAAACATTTTCTGGAATTCCTTCCACTCCATCACTTCAATCTATTCCCTAGGCTTTGTATTTTTTATCAATTACAACCACTAATCAGCTTATACCTCCATGTGATAAACATCTAGTAGAACCTTCTCTTTCTTAGAACATTGAAGGATAGAGAATATCTTCTCAATGGAGTCGATCCATTGTTCCTTGATTAAGGGATTGGATGATCCATTGAAAGTCGGAGGCCTTTGTCACATAAAGGATTCAATTGAAACTTGTTCTCTCTTAAGGAGATTTAGATTCTAAACCTAATCTAGGTTTATATTTAGAACTTGAGTCATCTGAGAGAGTATCATCATGAATTTCATGATTCCTGCTCCCATCATATTAGGCATCTTATTGGGGAATCCATCACATTACTCATCACATTGATTGTTTACCTAATTCCTCCTATTTATGGTCATTAGCTTGAATAAAGGTAAAATTAGGGATGATTATTTTTAAAATATTAAACACATAAAGGTGGAATCCAATGAAATTATATGGATAACTTATAAATTACATTTATTTATTAACTTATGAATTTCTAGGCTTCAGTCTATGTTATCCTTGATCTATTTCCTAACATATACTCTTATGTGAATTTCTTTTGTTCCCTTAATAATGGATCGTAATGAGATTATGAATTTACCAAAGAATATTCCCCAAGATTGTAAAACTAGGTGCATAATAAGGCCTATTTTCATGTACCAAGTTACCTCAAGTTAGGCCTGAGACACCTTGTCGGAGTTATTACCCCTAGGCACATATCTACCAAAACCATGTCTACTTGTAATATCCAGATAAGGATGTATTTTATTGATAAAACATTTACTCTATACTTACCAAAATTAAGGGATTTTTTCTTATACTTAGTCTTATTCCTAATTATTTCTATAGAGTTTTCTAATCTTAATCCCAAAATAACTAAACCTCCCTCCAAAACTGACTATAACAACCCTACTCTTTATTACATATTAATTTATGATTTATTACATAGGATTACACTTAATACAACACATAAGATTGATAAGTATTGTTTATTTGGGAATTAGGTACACGGAATAACATATTGAACATGGGATACAACAACATTATTGAAAACTTCCTTAATATGATTCTAAAATTCCATGGCTTTTTAAAACTCACAAGATAACCTAGGGACAAACATAAGGAAGGGATGAGCTAGAAATCCTAGTATGGAAATAAAAATTGAATAAAGTAATACATGTTAGGAAATAGGCATATCCATAGTGCATAAAAAGAGTAGTAATCATAAACATGAACAATAATACATGATATAGTATGATAATCATAAAGGCAACATGGGAAATGTGGAAACAACTTAAAACATTGCATCATAAACATAGGTCAAGGATAAACTGTCAAGAAATCATGGTTGAAAAAGTACCATAAATAAATCAGGTTCACTCCCTGACCCAACATGATGTATCATGATACTAAACATTATCCAATTCATTGGAGTACTATATAATTTTGGGCACACTCATCACATTCATTTCATTCTCTTGCTTAAGTGTGTCACATAGATCCTACAACCTAGATTCATTCATCGTTATAATTTATTCCATGGTCAAGGAGTGTGTAATACATATATGTCAGTTACAAATCAAAAGTATATGTGCATAAATGTGAACACCCTTTATAGTAAACGGGTATGGTATTCACTACACAATTGTCTTGGCATGGAAAAATTGCGGTGAAATTTTGATAGTATAATGATGTCACTTAAATATTCATAAAAATATATTGATTGTAGATAATGGAGTATATAATCACATATAAATAAAATGTTAAGTAATAGGGTCATGTAAAAACTTGTCCTAACATATATAATTGGAAATAGAAGTCGTAAGATAATAAGGAAACTTGAAAAAAGGAGAGAAGGTGAGGATCCCTTACTAAATTTCGGCATGGTAATGGGTGTACACAAAGGATCGTGGAAGGCTTCATGAGAGTGAAAGGAATATACCATAATTTATACATAAATTGTAAATTAAGGTGTATATATAATAACATATCCCAACATAATCAAAAAAGAAAATTTAGAGACATAATAAAAATAAGTTCTTGATAAAAAGAGGAGAGTGGAAGTTCCCTTACTGATTTTCGGCATAGTAATAGCTTAGATAAGGGTAAAAATGAGATATGATAAATGATATATCATTAATATAAAATAAAATGGTAAGTAAGGTAATGATTATAAATTAATTAAAATATAAAAAATTGAAATTAAGAAGATTAATTTCAAAGAATGTGCTTGAATTGAAAGGAGGAGAGGAAGGTGAGGATCCCTTACATGAGTGTGTGACTCCAAAATCTTGGTATGGGATTCTAGATAGATTGGGGGGACTTTGGGAGGACTCTAGAGAGTTTATTTCAGAGTATTCATGTTCTAAAATGTGTTTTAGTGAAGATAAAGGGGATATTGGGTGGGTTTATATAGTAAATGAGGGGGTTTCTTTATTATTTAGGTTTTGGACTCTACATAATAAAATATCCAAAAACAAAAATCATCACATGGTTTTTTTCCATGGTTTCTGAAAAATGGGAGTGTTTTTTATTATTTTATAATTCCATGGTCTTAACTTATTAAAATAATTCCCTTTCTTATGTGGAGGTGAGTCACACTCTTAAAGAAATGATTTTAAAACCTTAAAATATATTACAGTGTTTGGAGGATTCATGATGGATTTACAAAATAAATCAAATAAAATTAAAATATAATTATTTTAAAAGGGAAATAATTTATTTGGTAATTTATCCCATTTATATTAATTATTATATCACTTTTTGGTCATTATGATGTCATAAAACACAAAGTATATTTATACAATATTTAATTTTTACCTGAAAATTTGACTGGCTCAGAAAATTATGAAAAATTAACCATTGGATAATTTTGATGTTATGATTAAAAAAATAATATTCATTTTATCTAAATAATTTTCTAAATATGTGAATTTTTACTTTCAAAAATAAAATTTACATTTATTAAGAAATGTTGGGTTTTTGATAATAATAGTTTTCAAACCCTTATAAAAAATAAATTTGACTTCATAAAAATTATATGATCATTTATATTTGATGAAAATTGTTTAATAATATTAAAATATTATTTATTTAAAAAATCAATTAATTCATAAATTCATTAATTGAATTTAAATATTAACCAAAAATAAAATTTTTACTTTATTGTATCAAAATAAAAATCATTTACAAAGTAACAATAATAGGATGATAATATATTAATTATTATATAAAAAATAATGTACATATTCATATTTATAGGTTCTTTATACACATTCCTTTAATACACCAACAAACTTCCTAAGAGTAACATGTACAACGGTGGTACTTTCATGGGGTAGTTCGGCGAACATGGTTTGGGTCGTGATCTTGATGAGATTGAACTTATCTTGTAAATGGTATCACTCATGATTAAGTTGTTAAATCTAAACTTGGGATTGTTTAAGATCAAAACCCATAAATGATATCTACCATCAAATCTATGATAAATGGGCTTAGTAGGGTATGATCCTACTGGTTGAGGCTATCACTTCCTTTGTCTGTGTCAATTGGATTTGTTAAAACCCTATATTTATACTAATCATGTGATCATTGTTAAATGGGTATATTATCAAAGGTAATTATACTTAATGGTATTTTAAATCCAATTGGATATAATAAAACAAAATAAGTGCATGTGTTTTCTATAACCATATTATATAATAATATATCTAATTAAATCAAAAGCGAAATTTTATTTATAACAGTCTGGGTCGTTACATAGATTATCAAAATAATCATATATAGAGGAATTAAAACTTAAATAGAAACCTATATAAAACCATAAGAGTCCCATGAAGGTCATTATAAATTAATGGAATAAAGAATTATAAATACAAATCAATAAAAATGACTTTTTCCTAGATGGATACCTTGAAAAAATACACCCTATAACAAATATCATCTTCAATGGTGTATAAACTATTTAACATATACACCTTATTGTGATAACATGTTTATTATCAAAATATAATACTATGAAATCATTGATCACCAATACTGCAATTTTGATTCTATACATTAAATAAATATCTTTACTTGAGGGTCACCACTGATTAGAAATATCATTAATTGTGTAATACAATAATCTCTATAAATTTAGACTTAATCTAAATTGTTTGATCATAATTATCATAGAGAAATATTTCTTTATAAAATGATTTTAAATCACATCCACTATGTTTCACATAATATCCTAATTTATTCCTTATTATGATACCCACTAAATAAACTAAATTTAAATGAATTGATCAAACCCTAAGAAAACTAAATTGTACCAATCCGACCTAACTTGGATTGAAAATAAATGGACTAAACATATCAACCCTTTACAATATAAAACCTAACCAAACTAAAAAATACTATCTATATCATAACTGAACCAACTTGACCAAACCAACTGAATTTAATTGAAATGACTTGATCTGACCCAGGTATACTTTATTAGACTTGAACTACACTAAACTACATCAAACTAAACTAAAATAAAAATAGTTTAACTAAATTGAACATAAATAAAATAAATTATATAGTAATGATCATAAATTAATTGGCTTAGACAATATTTAATAAAACCCTAATAGGCATGCACCGACCCAATCCAAATAAAATAACCAAACCCAACCAAAATAAATCAAATAGAACTAAACTAATCATAAACAAATATAACTGACCAAAACTAATATGAATCAAATATAATATGGTTACCTATAATTAGTCATCTTTTATACATGAATTTATTGAATAAGTATAACATTTGTTAAAAAGTGAATAGAATAATATAAAAAATAAAAACCGCAATTATAAACACAATTTTATGTAGTATTATGTATATTTATTACTCAATGATATAATTGAATTCAATATCATGGTTTTATATTTATAGTATTTTTTTATATATATAGTATTTTTTTTCTTTTATATTATGATTCTTATATAGACTAGTGTGTTAATTATGGTTTCATATAAAGTGAACAATTATCATTTCCTTAAATATATTTTTTATTAAACTTTAATATTATTTAATTGATTGTATGAAATTATATATATATAAAATTAAATAATGGATAAAATTTGGATGTATGAAACAGATTAGATCTTAATATATCTTTAAAACAAGTTGAAGAGATTTTTATATTTTTCATTTGATAATGCTTAAGATAGTGGTCACATACACTGCCCGTGTTATAATTGTGTTGGAATACCTTGGTTGAGTTGTGAATAAGTTAGCTACCATATAACCAAATATGTTTTTTAAATAAACTACTATATGTGGTGTCACAATGGGGATAAAATTCAATATCAAAATGATCATGATCCAAATGAGAGGATTGGATTAGATAATTCTTTAGATGATCGATTTTAGTTTATTTTTCATCATGAGAAAGAAAGGAGGTTGACCCAAGAAGAATTTTATATGAGCATACATGATTCATCTAATAAAAATGATGATGTTGATAGGGGTGAAAAAATTAAATGATGTTGTCATGACTCCAGTATATCGGCAATGTGGTAAAATTAAAAGGCTAGAATTTTTAATCTGATTGTTTCATGTGAAAACCATGTATGGGATTTATAATTCTTTCATTTATTATATTCTTATATTTTTGAAGGACTTACTTCTAGATTATGTAGATATTTTCTCAAACCACTATATAGCATGGATTTTAGTTGAGGAACTTGGATTTTCAAAAATCAAAATTCATGCTTACTTGAAATATTACAGCTTATTCTAAGAGGAAACTGCTAAATGGAATGATTATATAAAATGTGGAATATCCCAATAGAATCCAAGTGTTGATGGAACACCATAACATGTGCCAAAAAAATTAATGTGGAACTTTCCATTAATCACCAGACTCCATAATATTTTCATATATGATGAAATGTCAATAAAAATGTGATGGCATGATACTAAGAGAAAGAAGAATAATAATGAGTTAGTTAACCCTGTAGATGGATTTTCATGACAGATATTTTATGCTCGATGTCATAATTTCATAGCTGATGTGTGTAATATGGGGTTGGGTCTTTCATGTGATGGTTTTAATCTATTTGGGCATATACTTACTTCACACGACACGTGGCCAGTTTTCATACACATTTATAACCTTCCTCCATGGATATGTATGAGAAAACCTTTCACTTTCATGAGTATACTCATATTTGGACCTTCTGATCCCAGCAATGATATAGATGTATACATTAAACCTTTAATAAAAAAGTTGAAATATCTTTGTAATGTGGTTGTGCATACATATGATGCATGTTCGAAAGTCATATTATAGATGTGTGTTGTGCTTATGTGGATGGTCAATGATTTTTTTACTTATGAAATGATGTTTGGATAAAGAACGAAGGGAAAACTATCATGTCCTATTTTTATGAATAATTCATGATCTAAAACACTGAAATATTTCCATAGTTTCAGTTTTATAGGACATTGATGATTTTTTCCAATAGACCATCCATATAGGAATAATCATCGAAGATTTGAAAATTCCATGGAGACTGACAATCTTCCTCAGTGTGTGTCTAGAACTGATGTACTTAATGAATTGCAAGATTTTAGTTTTTCATTCAGGAAGGGTCAGATGAAATCTAGAAGTAGGAAGAATGGTTCCACTAAAACTTGTTACAATTGGAATAATAGAAGTGTCTTTTTTGAGTCGCCTTATTGGTCAACCAATTTGTTACGTCATTTCTTAGACATTGTTCACATTGAAAAGAATAGATGTGAAATGTTTATTTCAATTATTCTGAATTTTAAGGGAAAGATAAAAGATTATTTACGATATTGGAATGACTTGATGGATTATAGCATCATACCAAAATTTCATCCTATGTGTATCAATGAAAATAAATGTAAAGTTATTTGTACTTCTTATGCGATGACACCTGCAGAAAAAAATCAATTTTTGGAAGTATTAAAAACTATTAAAGTTCCTAATGTCTATTTAAGAAACATATCAAAACAGGTTAAAAGAAGGTATTTGATATTGAAATATTTGAAGAATTGTGATTATGACATCCTTCTGTAAGAGTTGATTACAATAGAAACATGTCATCTTATGTCCAATAATATAAGGGTTTCAGTTATTCAGTTGTTACATTTATTTTGTAATGACCCGGACCCAAACAGCCACCCGAACAGTGCTAAACGGGTCGCGTGCTACTACCTTAGGCACACCTCCCTGAATGCCAAAGGTTTCCGACTAGCATCGAGGGTCTTATAGGTATAGTGGGGAGGCTATACCCTATCGGAGGATAATATTAACGGTACTGGTCCAAGTATAACAGTAAAGATGTGGCGGAATAAATGACTAAGCAGACTCAAACCAGACCTGCAGAACGGAAGCACATTCAATATCAATAAACAGCGTAAGCAATAAATATAAACAATAGCAGCGGAAATAAACACAACATCATTCTTATCACTTGTAACTACTACTGAACAATAAAACATGCATCCAAATCATGTCATACATATCTAAATATAAAAGGGGTGCCAATGGCTAACCAACTATAGCTACAAAACAAGTAAGCATGCTGATATAGAAAAGAAAACAAAACAGAGTAACTCTAGATAGGTAAGACCTCAAGGTTCACACCATCTCCATGCAACAACTAATGCATCCCAGCTCCTGAAGCTAGCCACTTTCCTGCACGTAAATCCATAAAGTCTGCACGCGTCCCAAAGGACCCATGTAGGGTGTGAGACAAATCTTAGTAGGATGCCACCCGACGGTGCGTACCTAATATAAGTGTTTAAGCAGGCATGCATTTATAAGGAAAATAGTAAACAGAACAATGTGCAAATAAATAAAAACTCCACCGGTGCTCAACAGCCACCATGGAGTGTCACCTACTTCAGCCAATTCCGGAATCTCTATCATGTAACCCGGCACCATGTTCCCCCGGACACCACGTGTCTCAAGTACAGACGTCCCAAAGGCACGCCCAACAGTAGTAACCCGGAGGAACAGTGAAGTCTGTCCTCAAATAAGTACCGGAGGGATAGTGATTTCTGCCCTCAAATAATGTTACCAGAGGGATAGCGATGTCTGCCCTAAAATAAAGTACCCGGAGGGACAACGATGTCTTCCCTCAAACAACATAACCGGAGGGACAGCGATGTCTGCCCTCAAATAACGGCGAGCCTCTGCCCCCAACCCAATAGCCTCAATGCTATCCCCTGAAGGCTCCTCACCTCCCATGTGGCTTCCTATGTCAAGAACCCCCAACCAAAAGTACCTAAACCGCAACTAACGGGAGTCTCTACACACACGAGTGCTCAAAACCACCTCATCACGGAGTCTCTCTGTGTGCACACTACTCAAAGTTCAGGTGAACCGTAATCACCAAAATAGTTCCCAAGACACAACTTCTCTGACACCTCGTGTCCCTGTGACCATGTCACTCGAGTCTGATGGCATCGCCATCCCAGTAACCTGGTTCATGCCCAACCTGACAGTCATCATGCCTCAAACCGACGTCCAAGACACCCAATCCCGTGGTCGGAACCACCCAATATAACTCGAGTCAAGCCCAAACTATGATCAGCATCACTCAAGAATATCTAGGACATTCCCAACACAACCCAAAGGTTCCAGCATATTCAATTTAGCAATTTCATATATAACATATATAAACATAAAACTTAAATAGGAAAAACATTCTAAACAATTGAATTTCCCTAACCCAACGGTTAATAATCAACAGTACTAAGGTCTTGAATACCTATAACTAACCTAATGGTTATCAATCAACAACACTGAGGCCTTGAATGCCTCTAATAATTTATATCAAGGCTTAATAATTAAACTCAATAGTTTAAAACATTAATATTTCAATTTAAACAATTTTGGCATCCCTTAGACAAAATGCCCTGATGAGCAATGGCCCCTCACCCGGCCCTGCTCAAGAAAAACTGGTAACAGGGAATACCCAAAGGCATCCCATAGGTCCACCAATCAATTCAATATGAAACAGTATATAAAACTGGTCCTGCTCAAAATACCCGAAAACGCGTCGAAGGCCGTGCCACCCAAATGACCACAAAAACACAAAAAAAGGTATTCAAGACCTACCTAAGACTCGTACGATGCTACTCCTCTGATAACAGCATCCAATTATGTCTAAAAAGCGGTAGATCTACAAAAGAGTCAAAACTGCTCAAACCCCTATAACTCGTTCTAGAACAGAAATCAAACAAAACGGCCCAAGGGGAATTGAGGCCTTACTGAGGGGGTTCCAATGCATCAATCAGTGTTTGAAACTGACATCGGATGAAGAATCGGGAGATGAATTAAGGTCATGAAGGCTTGGTTCATGAAACCCAGCCAAAAACTTGTGTTCTGCCTCAAAAATGAGGCTAATACCCGTTTTAGTGGAAAAAAAAGAAAGTACACTGCGTGTACTTTAGGACTACACACCGTGTATATCATTTAATTGTTCATATGGCGGCTAGAATTCCACCGACTTACTTTCTATAACCTGCCGACATGAGTACATGGTGTTTACCTAGGGTTACATGGCGTGTACTTGGTTTCCCTTCTCTTCCTCACCAACTTACCCACACGCCATGTATATCCCTCATACATGGATAAACTACACGACATGTCCAAGGAGAACACGATGTGTATCTGGTTTAAACATTTCTCTCCAGCCAACAGGCCTACATGCCATGTATATCCCTCATACATGGCCAACCTACACGGTGTGTCCAAGAAGGACACAGCGTGTACTTGGTTAAACAATTCTACCCAGCCAATAGGCCTACACGCCATGTATGGCCTCCACACGGTCAAGGGTACACGGCGTGTCTAAAACTACATGTCGTGTAGTAAGAAATTTCTATCAGTCATCACACGGCATGTACTCGGCAAGCACATGGCCAGTCACTTGCCAAACATATACACGGTGTGTACCTAAAGTACATGGCGTGTAGTCTGGAAATTTCCAAAAACTGCACATTTCCTCCAGTTTCCTTAGAAACAAGTCAAAAATTCAAAAAGGGTCGGGATTTTGACCCATTCTAAATACCAGGGTTCTTACAATCTCTCCCACCATAATATAGCTCATCCCCGAGCTATCAAACAAAACCCATAGATGGAACCGAACATACCACCCCGATCAAAGTAACCCGGACTTCCCAGGTCCCAGAGGTCCCGGCTAAATTCCTCAAGGGGGATCCCCACTTTAGGAATCGCTTAAACCGGTCTCAACCCAACAAAACTCAAAGTAAACAAGGTTCACTAACCTATTTTCCAGACACATAGTCCTTCTGTGACACATCGTCACCCCTACGCCTCATTGGTGCTCCTGTGTGGTTCCCGACACCCAACGTATCCCACACCACATTTGTGTCAGCCTCCACGAGGTCCTGGTGCCTAGAACCTCATGTAACCTGCATCCTCGATGCCCTGATGCCTAAGGCACCTCAAGTAACCCGCATCCTCGATGTCATGATGCCCACGACACCTCAAGTAACCCGCATCCTCAATGCCCCGATGCCCATGGCACCTCATGCATATATATAAATATATCATGCACCTAATATGGTGCCAATCCCACTAACTAGCATCTAGTCAGTCCACATAGATCATGTGCATCACGTGCACTCAAAATGGACATGCCTCTATAGGTCATGCCAAAAAGGAAACATGAAAATCATGGCTACACTGCCGTGTACCTCTAACCGTCGTCGACTCACTAGCATGCTCAGCCTCTTGCATCTCCACGGTGTGCACCTGGCCTGAAGTACGGCTGCCTGATGCCTGACCTCCCTGTGGTGCTACTCCAGCCACCAGCCTCTAACCCCTTAGCTAGATCCCACTGTCTCTATCACGTCCTCCACATGCAGCTGAACCTCGGCTACCCTCTCCTGGTACCGAACTTGAACCAACTCCGGATGCCACCGTCTATCCTGGTCCCTGTCTGTCGGCTGTCTGAGAAGGATGCCTGCCAAACCTCTCAAGGTTCTTGACCTGTCCACATGCCCAACACTCCTTTGGAGGCATATCGCACTAAGTCCGAACATGCCCTGGTTGTCCACACTGAAATCAAACCACTACAGAACTGCTACAAGGTGGTATAGCTGAGTCCTTGACCTGACTTCCCTACTCGAACTCATCCCATCCTTGCTTCCTGTTGTCTGAACCATCACCTGAAGCTATCGCCTGGATAACCTAGGGCCTATGCCTCTGGTTTCCCTCTGCTATGAGTTTCTGGTTCACCACCTCTAAAAAAGAACCTAGCCTGAAGATATTCACCTGGACCCAAATGGCATGTCATAAGCCATCCTCGAAGTGCATCACCCTAGCCGCGTCATTGCTTACCATACCAGGTTCAAAGTGAGACAGCTCAGTGAAAGTAGTTGCATAGTCCATGACGGACATGTCTCCCTGCTAAAGACTCAAGAACTCCAGAGCTCTCTGCTCTCAGTGTCTCTTGGTAGAATTTCTTAAAGAACCTATCCTCAAAGCCCTTCTATGCCAATCCCTCGTTCCTACGAGCCTGGACCTGTACATCCCACCAACGCTTTGCCAGTCCTCTCAGCATGTACGTCTCTAGCTTGACCCTCCACCCTGGAGGCGTCTCGAGCTGCTCGAAGATCATATGAATGCTCTCTATCCAGTTCTCAGCCGCCTGCAGACCACCCTCACCCTGAAAAAACGGCGGGTGCTACAACTGGAACTCCCATGTCAGACATTCCATAAATGGCTCTATACCCTGTGTACCTCTATTGATCCCCTGAAATCCACGCACTAGGCTAGCTTGGATCTGCTGGTTGATCCATGGCCTGAACGATGCCAAACCCAGCTGTTTTCCTGCCTACACTGGATCCTGAACCTGATCCTATCCCTAAGCATGTACCTACGGCTCCTGCTCTACCTACACCGGATCCTAAACCTGATCCTGTACCTACAGCACTGTGTCATCTCCCATATGATTCTCTATCTGAGTCGCCCAAAAGTAACCCGCTGAATACCATAAATGGTCAGACAGCCCATATTTATATAAAAATATACATATTCAACGTAGATAAGGAAAGTAGTAAAAGGAAGTTCATAACTACTACCCTTACTCTTCCCCACTGCAACCCATACCCCACGGCATCCCGGCCTCATAGCCTCCTTACCCACCCCTAACAGAGCCAAGTATCAAAATTACCTCAGGTCATGCCCATCCTGACAACTAGAATTTCCTCAAACTGACGACTGAGTCACCCAATCTTGGTGAACAAAATCACCTCAACTAAAGTACATGCCTTATCGTACAAGTGCCAAACCCAAATATTCTGCCACATGAAATTCTGCAAATATACAAAGAATGGCATACACATTGCAATAACAAGAAATTCTATCAGGAATTTCACCTATTCACATTTCAAAGAATATAAAGCATGGAAATTGATTTCATTCATATGGTATTATCACTTCATAAAGCATACGTGCAGTTATGAAATTGAAATACCCTAAAAATGTGCCTATCAAAAGCCAAGCAACCAAGCCTTGCCATATCGGGCCAAGGTCCAATTCTCCCTTACCGCACCAGTTTAAGGGTCACATATCACAATCAATAACCTCACACACCAAGTGAGCTACCAAGGTGGAAATCATATAAACTATAATCTGAGTAAGATCACAACAGTAATTCCCACCCAAGGCAACTTGGTCCATCCCTCGTACCTGGGGCTACAGGCACCCAAGCACAAGCTAGAAACCCAGTTCTAGTAACAACCTATCTCCAGTCTACCATATCCCAAATAGTAAAACCAGCAGAAATAAAAGAGAAGTCTCAATCTCATTAGTAGGCAGTAAAACGCTGATACTAAATCTCTGTCAAGAACTCCTCTGATACCACTTTGTAATGACCCGGACCTGAACAGTGTTAAACGGGTCGGGTGCTACTACCTTAGGCGCACCTCCCTGAATTCCAAAGGTTTTCAACTAGCAGCGAGGGTATTATAGGTATAGTGGGGAGGATATACCCTCTCGGAGGATAATAATAATGATACTGTTCCAAGTATAACAGTAAAGATACAGCGGAATAAATGACTCAGCCGACTCGAACCAGACCCGTAGAGCATAAGCACATTCAATATCAATAAACAGAGAAATCAATAAATATAAACAACAAAAGAGAAAATAAACACAATAGTATATTTATCACTTGTAACTACTACTAAACAATAAAACATGCATCCAAAGCAGGTCATACATATCTGAATATAAAAGGGGCGTCAATGGATAACCAACTGTAGCTACAAAACAAGTAAGCATGTTGATACAGAAAAGAAAACAAAACAGAGTAACTCCAACTAGGTAAGACCTCAAGGTCCATACCATCTCCATGCAACAACTATCGCAGCCCAGATCCTAAAGCTGGCCTCTTTCCTGCACGTAACCATAAATTCTACACGCGTCCCGAAGGGCCCGTGCAGGGTGTGAGATAAATATCAGTAGGATACCACCCAACGGTGCATACTTAATACAAGTGTTTAAGAAGGCATGCATTTATAAGGAAAGTAGTAAACATAAAAATGCGTAAATAAACACAAACTCCACTGGTGCTCAGTAGCCACCATAAAGTGTCACCTGCTTTGGCCAACGCCGGAATCTTTGTCATGTAACCCGATACCATGTGCCCCCTGACACCACGTGTCTCAAGTACAGACGTCCTGAAGGCATGCCTAATAGTAGTAACCCGGAGGAACAGTGAATTATGTCCTCAAATAAGTACCAGAGGGACAGCGATGTCTACCCTCAAATAATGGAGAGCCTCTGTCCCTAACCCGATAGCCTCAATGTTATCCCCTAAAGGATCCTAATCTCCCACATGGATTCCTACAGTAATCACCCCAAACCTAAAGTACCTAAATCACAACTAACGGGGGCCTTTACCCACATGATTGGTCAAAACCACCTCATCATAGAGTCTCTCTATGTGCACACTACTCAAAGTCCGGGTGAGTGGTAATCACCAAAATAGTTCCCAAGCCACAACATCTCTGACACCTCATGTCCTTGCGACCATGTCACTCAAGTCTGACAGCATCTCCATCCCAGTAACCCGGGTCATACCCAACTTGACAGTCATCTTGCCTCAAACTGACGTCCAAGACGCCCAATCTTGTGGTCAGAACCACCCAACGTAACCCAGGCCAAGCCCAACCTGTGATAAGCATCACTCAATAATATCTGGGCCATGCCCAACACAACCCAAAGGTTCCAGCATATGAAATTCAACAATTTCATATATAACATATTTAAACAGAAAACATAAACAGACAAAATATTCTAAATAGTTGAATTGCCCTAATCCAAAAGTTAACAATCAAAAGCACTGAGGTCTTGAATGCCTCTAACCAACCCAATGGTTATCAATCAACAGCACTGAGGTCTTGAATGCCTCTAATAATTTATATCAAGGCTTAATAATTAAACTCAACAGTTTAAAACATTAATATTTCAATTTAAATTATTTTGGCATCCCCCGGCCAAAATGCCCCAATGAGCAAGGACCCCTCACCCAGCCTCGCTCAAGAAAAACTGGTAATAGGGCATACCCAAAGGCATCTCATAGGTCCAACAATCAATTCAATATGAAACAGCCGATAAAACGGATTCCGCTCAAAATACCTGAAAACGCACCAAAAGCCGTGCCACCCAAATGGCCATAAAAACACAAAAAAAAGGTATGCACCACCTACCTGAAACTTGTACGATGCTACTCCTCTGATAACAGCTTCTAATTATGTCTAAAACGTGGTAGATCTACAAAAGAGTCAAAACCACTCAAACCCCTATAACTCATTCTAGAACAGAAATCAAACAAAACAACCCAAGGGGAATCGAGACCTTACCGAGGGGGTTCAAACCCATCAATCGGTGTTTGAAACTGACATCGGACGAAGAATTGGGAGAGGAATTAAAGTCCGGCCGGCTTGGTTCACAAAACCCGACCAAAAACTTGTGTTCTGCCTCAAAAATGAGGCTACTGCTCATTTTAGCGAAAAAAAGAAAGTACACGGCGTGTACTTTAGGACTACACACCATGTATATCATTTAACTGTTCATATGGCTGCTGGAATTCCACCGACTTACATTCCAGAACCTGCCGACATGAGTACACGGCGTGTACCTAGGGGTACACGGCGTGTACTTTGTTTCCCTTCTCTTCCTCTCCGACTTACCCACACGCCATGTATATCCCTCATACACGGCTAGACTACACAGCGTGTCCAAGGAGAACACAGCGTGTATCTAGTTTAAATGTTTCTCCCCGGCCAATAGGCCAACACGCCATGTATATCCCTCATACATGGCCAACCTACATGGCGTATCCAAGAAGGACACGACGTGTACTTGGTTAAACAATTCTACCCGGCCAACAGGACTACACACTATGTATGGCCTCCACATGGTCAAGGGTACACGGCGTGTCTAAAACTACATGCCGTGTAGTAAGAAATTTCTACCGGTCATCACACGGCATGTACTCGGTGAGCACACGGCCAGTCACTCACCTAACATATACATGGCGTGTACCTAAAGTACACGGCGTGTAGTCTGTAAATTTCCAGAAACTGCCCATTTCCTCTAGTTTCCTCAAAAACAAGTCAAAAATTCAAATAGGGTCGGGATTTTGACCCGTTCTAAAAACTCGGGTTCTTACATCTTTAAAGATCTCTGTGTTAAAAAAAATGAATTATTTCTTGAAAAAATGTTGGAAGAGGCACCATAAATTTTTTGTGAGTTAGATAAAATATTTCCTCCATCATTTTTCACATGCATGTTGTATCTAACTGTCCATATTCCAACCAAAATACCTCTCAGAGGACCAGTTTCTTTTCATTGTATGTATCCAACTAAAATAAACATGTTTACATTTATGTATTATGTTTGGAATATAAATCATCTTAAAGGTTCTATCGTAAAAGGTTACTTGGATCAAGAATGTGTGGATTTAAGTTCAATGTATTTTTCTGATATGACTATGAGACAGAACAGACCAATGAGAAATTAAGAAGAAAGGTATGAGAAAATTGAACCTATTTTTCCATTACTTCCCCATACAGGGTGAATTCCTAGATCATATACATTGACCACATTAAGCCTTGAAGAGTGGGAGATGGAACATCGCATGGTTTTGTTTAACTGTAATTTTTTTGATGACTACATCAAGTAAGTAAATTGAACATGTATATATTATGTCATATCATGTAATTTTACATATTTGTTAAACAATTTCTATTTTTTTCAGCTTGGAACAAAAACAAATGATAAATATAAATCATTATTATTTATCTTTGATAAGAAGAGAGACTTTTCATAGTAAAGATTTTTTTTCTTGGTTGAAATTGATGGTAGAAATATTATTTCAATAAATTAATAAAATAAATATTTAATTAATTTTAATATTCATTTATATTTCAGGTATTGAGTTTTCACACTGACTCAGTCTCTAAGAAAATGAGAGCTTTGTCCTTTTGTTCTGATTTCATGGTTCGTAAATGGAAATCAGTTGTGATCAATAGATATAGATTTATTATCACTGAATAAGAAAAGAATATGAGAACAAAACAATATGGTGTTATGGTAACTACCATAATAGACTGTTATGTCATTGCATCGGATAGTAGACCTTGATTTTAAAATTTATCTTACTATGGATTCATTGAGAAAATACTAATATTGGATTATTACTCTCATGGTCAAGTCACTATGATGAAATAACAGTGGTTTGATTCAATGATGAGTCATGGCACATTTATTGATGATTTTGGATTTCGAGTTATTGACATGACTCGCACTCTTGCTACAAATAAACCATATGTGTTGGCATCAATGGAGAGATAATTTTTTTATGTCAATGATCATATTCGACCTGAACTTGGTTTCATTATTGAAGTTATCCCAAGAAATATTTTTTATGATGGTGTGATGGAATTGACACCATCCCTGGTCGCATTATCCCTAATCCATTTATTAGTTATGATGACTCCAATACTTTAATTTTTAGAGTTGATTGTGAACCTAAAGTTGTGGTGGGAAATATATAGAATCATCCATATGTGTTCTCAGTTATTTTGGTTTATCTCGACTTGGTTTATTGAGGTTGGAGCTATAAAAACTGATTTACTATTGATTGCAAATATTTTGTATCCAACTTTACCTTCATGTGAATTTTAAATATTTACTGGTTGTAGTTTTGTTTGAGTTTCATTTTCTAATATTTAATTGAACTGTATTCAAACCTAATAAATGAAATAAAACTGAAACAATTAAATTATAAAAAAACAAGATAAATTTAATTGGATATATTAAACTAATTGATATGAAAATCAAAACCAATGAAAATAATGACATGACCAAAAAAATTGAAAAATTACCTAACCCAAAATATGAACCAAATGACCTAAGATAAATAAAAATGGAGAATTGACCAAATAAATTGAAAAAAATGAACCAAATGACCTAAAACAAATAAAAATGAAAAAATGACCTAATCAATTGACCAGAATAAACTAAATGACCTAACCAAAATTGAATTGGATCGAATTTAAAATAGAATAAAACTATATCATACCCATTCTAAACATGTTAATTTAAACATAATATTTTATCTATGACATTTATTATGTTTTTATATTCTTCCCACTAAATATAAAATGATTTTTTTATATCACTATGTATCATGTATTTGGTTTGACAAGTGGTATTCCTTAATTAAGTTATGCCTCATAATATTTCTTTTTTTGGGTTACACATTAGTTATGGATTTCTAATTAATTACATTTTTTCAAATACAGGAAATTAAAAACATTGAGGAGATACAAAGAAAAGGGATGACATACAACAATCATCAAATGGGTGAGATGGGCTTCCCTCCTTTAGTGTCTATAGTGAGTATTTTATTTCAAAAATATACATCAATAACATATAATTTCATGCAATTAATTTTGTTTTTAACTTTTAATCGTGATCCACCACCCAGGAACCATCTATTCTATGACCAGCCTAATGGTTCCAATGCTTAGGCTGACAATAAAAGGGGGTGGTACTAGAGCTAGGCACTCCATTTGGCATACTCAATCACACCCCATCACTCCCCCCGACATACCATTTACCACACCTTCTAATCCTGCAGTATCATTAGAATCACCCAAGATATTTAGGTCACCCATGTTTTCACCACCATTTGCATCTAAGCCTCCTCGTCTATCTTTACCTTATCTAATGATGATTACTATTCCTCATCCATATTATTCATTTGCACATCCATATATGTCATCTTCTTTTTCTTCCATTTCCTTATCCCCATGCTTCTACATTCCTGCTTCTTCAACTCCTGATCTGACACATTCTAATCCTATAGAACATACACTAGGACCCACTTCATCTATACAGTTTGATATACCTTCAATGATTGGGGATATAGTGATACCCACTAATTAGATTGCCTCAGGTATATTTATAGAACCCTAGTAAAAAAATTACTATAATTTATTTTCATTATAAGATGTATTGATATAATATTTTTTTATTCTTTAACAGCTGGATCTCCTGATAAGTAGTGTGGGTGTAAATTTCTGCATGCGGTATGGAACTGCTACACGTAGCTGGTGGTGGAGTACAATGAAGACAACCAAATGATTGGAAAAATAGGTTGGGAATGTACATTATTTTAAATGTCCATTATTTTAATAGGAAAGGGCACTACAATATTGGGGCCACATCCCTTTAAAATGTTTAGGAATAAAATCATTAATACCTTAGGGTATGAAACAAAATTCATTCAAATATAATAACATATTATATAAATATTAATATACAAAAATTAAATTTTATAAGAGAAGGAGACTTAGTAATGAAAAGTGAGAATACCTTAAATAGTGATATAGTAAATCAATCACATGATTTTTTCAATAACCATTAGGTTTATAAGAAACATTATAATTAATAAACATAAAAAAAAGTAATAAATTGAAGATTTAGAACTAAAATCTCTATCCATCTTAACTGGTTCCAATAACACCATGTTATCTCATTTCATTGAAACTGTGATCTATGTGGTGTAGACCAGTTGGAACACAGAATTGGTTGTATGTTATTGTAAAGAACCAAATTTCACACTTAAATATATGATCATTTTAAACAAAATATACTTAAAAAACTATATATTTTATAGATATAATTCCAACCTATACATAAATCACTTAACATGGTAATAATACTAGATACACAATACTCATGGTAGAAGAACACTCATCCCACACACTAAAAATCATTGAAATATTCTATAAAATAAAAAAATATTTTATATATCCCACCCCTTGAAAACATTATACATATCTTATTGAGCTCATTATTGTGAAGTGCTTATTTGGCTTGTTATAATTCTTTGTTTGAGGAGGATAATGATCTTAACTCTTCTTTATATCTTTAGAATGACACAATTAGAAAAAAAATATAAAAACATTCTTTTAGTCATGATTTGGATCACATTAATAGAATGAGGGTTTACAAAGAACATTAGGACCTCATGTGATGGAGAAACAAAATTTCACTTGTATCATTAAATCAAAACAACTCATGTAATACATTTAAAATCTTAAAATGATTGTTTAGAGAATGGAATATGTATTATTAAATCATACCAAAACATAATTCCTTTATGTTATAGTCATGGTTAGAGTATTGATAACCCATTCATGCATATTCCTTTATGTTATAGTAATACATGTTCATCTTATCATTAATAATGGTGGTTAAATATACAACTTATTATTGATTATTGTGATGACCTATTCACTTATATATATATGTTATATCTATTTATAACTCATTCATTAATACTTAGTTATAATTCATCTACCATGTGTTTTTATTTTCAACTTCAATTTATAATTAATATACATTGGATTTTAGTTATGAAATTCATTATGAGTAACCTATTTTAAATTATGGTTTTCTATATTCAATGTCATTGCATAGGGAGGTTTTTAATATTAAAGGAAGTTTGATTCAAGCAAAATTTCTTTACTTGAACAGAAAAAAAATAGAAGCATGGTAAAAGAACCGACATAGAAACATATTATAAGTTTTACTTTGTTGATTTCAAATTTCAATATCTATTTTGTAAATTAATAGTCTATTTATATTTTTAAAAGTGTGCTTTGGAGGCCACTGATTCCTAGGAAGTTGAAAATTTTGGTCCAAATGATCACTTAGATCATGTTTTGGGAGATTAGCATTGTGTCAAAGTACATTATCTACCAAGGAAGAGTATTGTTTTGATGAGGTATTATCCCACTTCATGTGCCAATTATGGTAGAACCGAGTTAGAAAAAGATAATGCATGGGTAGTATAGGCTGATTCTAAGGAAGTAAAGGCTAAAAAATTATCAAACAAGTGGAAGAATGGAATAAAAGTGAAAATATTGAATTTATGAAACTAATGGAAGTTTTATGTCCGTAAATTCCACCAAATACCACCGCGTATTGTGATCCATATATTTCAATGATGCGTACATTATATAGTGCACTAGGCATTAGTCATTGTGTTGTTCAAGACGATGACATTCCCAATGATGGCGATGGTGATTATGGCGGTGAGGAAAAGGGAGAGGATGATGGTGAGGAAGAGAGCGAGGACGAGGTTGAGGACAAGGATGAGGTCGAGGATGATGGTGACGATAGTGATGGTGATGAGGGACATATTAATCCTTTATATTTTTTACTGATATTTATGACATTTAATGTTTGATGATTTTATATAAATGAATATATTTAAAAAAATTATGTTTTTTATCACTGGTTAAATGCATAAATTGATTTACTATGTTATCATTATTTTTGTATTGGTTTGTGACTCTTTGAGGATGCTATATTGGTTGCATTGCAGGTTCGGTTTGTTTGGAGGTTCTATTTTCATTATTTGTAGGTTCTTTTTGTTGAGGATATTTTGTTGGTTTCATTGTGTGTTATGTTTCATATGTTATCAATTGAGTGTAGGTTTTGTGGGTAGGTTTGGGCTATTGTTGTCTTGGGAATTTGGGGGGGTGGGGTCTATACTAACAGTTCACTATGAACCGTAGGTTAAAATGAAATTTGGATCACCTTATACCAATGGCTCACTAAGAACCGTTGGTATAGGCCTTTCCCAATAGCACTATATTCAATGGTTTAGAGAAATGTTGGTATAGGATATACCAATGGTTCTCTATCATATACCAATGGTTTTGAACTATTGGTATAGCCTTTAATTCCAGTAGTATCCAGAGTTTTTGGAAGAAGTATTTAAGTGAGAGATTGTTGGGAATGTGAATCCTATTTATGTTTTGATCCAGTTCCACCGAAAGGGGAAATCCTAGAAAATGGTATGTCCATGTAGTTCAGTGCAACATCAGCTCATAGTTCCAGCAGTGATAGGTTGTTCAGAGGATAGCATCTTCTGATGGGTGTGTGATGGTTAGTCCACTGGTATAAGGATGATCAGAAGTTACATCATACATGAAAGTTGTCCTAATGTTAACATAGTGGGTTTTATAGAAAAGTATAGAACCAAGGGATTTGATTATCTTCTATCAGATGTTGACTTTCATGCCAAGTAAATCTATAGAAGATCAGAGGTCACCAACTAAAAATGGTGGAACCCCCATGAATTTTGGATGGTGCTGAAATGGCTTGACCGTCTAGACCCCACTATAGTAGTGGGGTGTGGCCACTTGTACCATATGACTTTTGTGAAGAGAAACAAGAGTTTTGATATCAATTGTATTTACTGAATGAATTTTTAACCTTGTATCTTTTGATTATAATGAAATATTGGTAGTGTTATTTCATAGATGTATGACTCATGTTTCAACCATGAAAAATAAACTGTTCATTTTATTACTTTCATTTTAACACTTTATTTAATGTTTTTAAGTTATTATTATAAGTAATAAATTGATTTACTTGGTTTGGTGACTAGGTTGAGGTGATCTTCCTATGTTTCAATACACTAAAGATCAATAGGATTCTATTTGATACTTTTTTTCTACCGATTGTATGTTCTGATAATCTAACTTCTTATGTGCAATCAGAAGTTGTGCGAGATTCTCAATAGAAATTTCTACCGATAATTCCTACTATATAATTTGAAATTCAAATGAAATCAATTGGTAATTTCCACTATATATTTCCACAACAAAATCCCAATTGAAATTCCCACTATAAGCTTTGAAATTAAATTGGAATTCTCATTGAACATTCTCATTAGAAGTTCTCACTATCTACTTTGAAATTAAATTTTAAAATTAATTGGTAATTTAGATAAGAAATTATCACTTCAAATTCCTAGTTGAACCACTCTCTACTTTGAAATTCAACTATAAAATCAACTAGAAATGTCTATTATAACTTCACACTACAAATTCACATAATATACTTTGAAATTCAATTAGAAAATCAACAAATTATTTGTACTAGAAATTATAACCAGGAATTCAAATTGGAAATTCTCACTCTCTACTTGGAAATACAATTAAAAAACATACTAAAGAAAATTCCCAAAATAAATTCACAATTTCAATCAATTGAAAATTCATAGTGGAAATTTTGAGTGAAAATTCTCACTGAAAATCCCCAAAGATTATTTTCCACACTTCACAAGAAAATTACATTGAAAATTCCGTCTATGCATTTTCAATAGAAATTATCAAAAATTGAAAAAGAAAATTTTCTAAACAAATTTTCCATGAAATTCTTATAGTGTTAAAAATATTAATTTTTTTAAATAATAATAGAAATAATCATTAAGAAACTAAATGTTTATATATAAAGGATGTGGCTACAAGAGGCACGCATCCAAAACAAACTTACATATTAGATGAACTCCTACATCTAGCCATAAGATGGGAAACCATATTTCATTCTATATTCATAAAAGAAAAATAAAAATGACCAAATGTCACAGTTTCACACCAAATATTATACAAAAATTAATCCCAAATATGTAAAAACAACTAAATGATAATTAACTAACTGGATCAAATAAAGGAAATATGACTTTAAAATGATATCCCTCCAACCTTGGCCATGATAAAACTTCATACCAACACAAGTAGAAAAAACTTCAGTAACTTTCAGGCACTATCTATCAATGAATGTTTTTTGAAAGGATTCCAAAACATCACTCAAATAATTACAACCCACCATGTACTCGATCGTTATCAATAATTTCCACATCAACATTGACCTTTACCACCCCAAGAGAAGGTACTGACCATACTACTATTTTATATGATCTAAAATAATTAAATGGAATATTTAATTTAGGTTCATTTATCTTCCATGAAATTTCATTAAATGATAATCTGTTATGAATGGATTAAATAGATTGAATATTCATTAAATAAGATTCAATGAATTAATGACTATGGAAATAAATGTATATGGATACATAAATATGGTCAGCACATTTCATTTAATGAAATGCATCATGGATGGATATATAAAAGAATTTGATCCCTACTATTATAAAAAACAACATATTATGAGAAATCCACTCAATTCTATCTTCCTCCTATATCGTTGTCATCATTTGAGACGAAGGTGCTAACACCCCTTCAGCATTCAGGTATCCTCATGATATGATCATAGATCCATTGTTCAATGTCCCCCCCTCAAAGGAAGGGTGCTTTTGTTCACTACTTAATGATATTCATCCAGAATTCTTCTTTATCTTATAAGAAGAAGACTGTTGTTGTTGGCATTTTCCAGGTACTATGTTTTACAAAAAAAATTACACATTAATTATTGAAGATAGATTTTTCTGTTTTTGGGTTGTCTTGTGATGCATAAGGTCATATGATGATCATATAAAACTCATCAGTGGTATTAGTGGGTAGGCTCATTTGATGAATCAACGTGTTTATTAATTTATGAGAAATACGTTTTAATAGTAAAAAAAGATTTTTCAAGCTTGGAAATAAATATGAAAATTTCATATATATTACTCTTATTTATGAAAATAAATAATGTATTTATTTTAATCAATAGAATTCAATTTTGAATTGAATTATATTATTTATAAATTGTTTATAAATAATGAAAAAAATATATTTTGAAATATTTATATAAATTTATAAATGTGTTTTACAAATTAATTTACTATAAAATGATTGTGGTTAATTGATAAATATTTTTTCAATGTATTTTGACAAATTTAATAACATGCTTTATGATATAGAAATTATTGGTTTATTTAGAATTCATAAAAGGTTATTTATAAAGTGTTTATAAATTACAACATATATGATATTTAGATATAAAAAATTATATAATAAATATTGAATTATAAAATGTTTATAATTCATGAAATATCATATAAATTTCATTGAATATAAAATATTAAGGGTTTCATATTTAAATTAATATAAAATGTTTATATTATTGCTAATTTATAAAATGTTTATAATTAGCATGTATTTGCGATGAGTTCATAAATGTCTCATGTTTTGGAAAATAAATAAATTGTTTATTTATTTGTTAATTTTCCTTGATATTTATGTTTAGTTCATTTTTTATGAAATATTAATATTATGTATTCCCATTTATATGATAAATTTCTTCTAGGATAGAGTCTTGCATATCATGCTAGGTTTGATATCATAAAATTTAGTTTTCATCTACCTTGACCTCAGTTTTTAATTAGAGTGATGAACTTGAGAACATTTGTTGGGAACAATTTGTGCATATTGGGTGTTAAAGATATCATAAATTTAATTCTCTCTTGAGTAATTTATCCCTAGGTAGAGGTGCTTGGGGTTGGACCACCTACTTTTCTGGAGGCTTTTCTTGGATAGGAAAGTGAATAGGGTTGGATATCTATCACTCTGGGATTACTCATGTAGAGTTTTTCAATCTTATATAACTCTATGCCTTTACATGAAGTGTTCATGTACCTTATTCATATGATTCATTTAGATATGCATGAATATACTTGAATTTTTTTCTAGGTTGTAACGACCCAAAATTTTATTGATGAAAATTCATCTTGATCTAATTAAATGTATTATTGTGTAAAATGGTTATATAAAACATATGAACTTCCTTGGTTTTATGTTTTTGGATTTTAAAATACCATTAATAATTTTTACCATTTCTAATATAGCCATTGAACATTGATCACATGATTATTATAAATATAGGGCTTTAACAAATCCAATTTACTCAGACAAAGGAAGTGATGACCTCATCTAGTAGAATTGATCCATACAAAGCTCATTTGTCAAAGCTCATAAAGGAGGTAGTGTCACTGGGCTTCTCTCTTGACCAATCTTAAGACGAGCTTCAATACGTTAAGCTTGAACGGAACTGCCTATGGGATTAGTGGAAGTTAATAGATATTACCACCTGAGCGATGTTATCCAAGCCGCCCCAAGATTCTATCACCATCGCACACATTACTCTTAGGTATTATGTGGGTGTTATAAGGGGTTTTGTAACAAAACCCTAGCAATATGATTATGTGCATTAGTTTTTTATAGAATAAAGAATATACATTCATTTTATTATTTTTACTTTGTAAATGGTTTTTAAAGTACAAATAGTGTTTTTTAGTTAATATTCAATTAAGAAATATATTTTGATGAATTAATAGATTTTTGAATTAAATAATATTTTAATAAAATATTATTACTAAATCAAATTTTATTAAATATAAATGATCATATAATTTTTTATGAATACAATTGTAATTTTTATTAAGGTTTGAAAACTGTTTTTGTCAAAACCCATGAATTTTCGATAATTATTGGTTTTTATTTTAAAATTAAAAATTCACATATTTATAAAATTATTTATATAAAATGAATATTATTTTTTGTATTCATGATGTCAAAATTATATAACGGTGACTTTTTCATAATTTTCTAAGACAGCCGAATTTTTGGGTAAAAATTAAATATTGTTTAAATATATAATGTATTTTATGACAACATAATGACCCAATAGTGATGTAATAAAATACTATAAAAGGTATATTCGTCCAATATATGTTTTAAATTTAAAATATTGTGATTTTATATTTTTTTATTAATTTTATGGTTCCTTAGTGGACCATCCAAGACTTATAAAATATTTTAACTTTTAAAAATGATTTCCTTGAGAGTGTGACTCACCTCCACATAATAAAGCCTAATATTTTAATAAATTAGGACATTTTACTTATAAAATAATTTTTTCAACTCCACTTTTTCAAAAAAACATGGTCAAAAACCTTGGTATGGTTTGTGGTTTTGATTAGTTTAATGTGTAGTGTCCAAAACCTAAATAATAAAAAAATCCCTCTCCTTTCCTATATAATCCCACTCAATCTCCCATTCCTATTCACTCAAACCATTTGGAGCTTGACCAACCTCTTCCCTCATCTCTATAGAATCCTCCCAAGGCACCCCAAGCTCCCAATAATCCTCTCTCAAGCCTCTCTGA
Source organism: Viscum album (assembly GCA_963277665.1). Taxonomy (NCBI): domain Eukaryota; kingdom Viridiplantae; phylum Streptophyta; class Magnoliopsida; order Santalales; family Viscaceae; genus Viscum; species Viscum album. Next base: position 180,724,750 of record OY728133.1, on the reverse strand, counting down.
AGCCTTTGGGATCACACTTCCAAGTAAGGGATCCTCACTTTCCTTCCTTATTTATGTCCAAGTTTCCTTATATTGTTATGTCGTTTTATTTTCAATTAAAAATATTGGGGTATTATTTCTCACCTCCTATATACTTACCTCCTTATGTTTTAATGATGATATACCTCTTTCTCTCTCATTAATACCTCACATGTACACCTGTTACCATGCTGAAATTCTGTAAGGGATTTCTCTCTCATCATTTACATTCAATCGATTATTTTATATTATGAATCTAAACTCCATTACATATGTTAGGAAATGTATCTATATGACCCCCTTACTTTCCATTTCATGTAAATATTATGAGATACCCATTCCTATCTCATCAACTAGTTTTATGAATTCTTATGTCACGTTGTTATGCTACCAAAATTGCACTGCGGTTTTCCAAGCCAAAGTCATTGTGTGGTGAATACCATGCTCATTTCTCTATCAAGTTTATTCACCATTATGAAAATTTACTTATTGATTATATAGTTTCATTTATTTATTCTAAATTATTTTATCATGGAATAAATGATTATGTTTAACGATTCCATGTTGTATGATCCATGTGGTGTACTTATGCATGAAATGAAATATTTATAAAGGGTGCGCCCTAATAGCACTCCACTACATTGGGTAAATAATAGTATCATGATAATCCATGTTAATTGAGGGTTTACTCATGATAATTAAAGTGAAATTAGGGTTTACTCATGATCTATGTGCAATGATCCTTAGCTCATGCTAATATCATGTTAAATTTTGTTTTCATATCTCTACGTTATGATAATCATGCTATATCATGCCTTTATGTTCATTTTTCTCTTATGATCCATTGATATTCCTATTGTATAACATGTATTTTATTCTTCATTTTATTCCTTTTTTACTCCCTTATTAGTCTTTATAGCTCACCCTTTTCTTATGTATGTCCTCAGGTTATCCCATACAATGATAAGTACGAAGGAATGTTGTGGTCATGTAAAAGAAGTTTTCAATAAAGATGTTGTATTTTATGTCTTAAGTTGTCATGTATTGTTCCTAATTTCCCAAGACACTAGAACTATAGATCCTCAAAGTTTTATTAAGTTCAAGTTTATGTAATAAATCATGTTTAAGTGTGTAATAAATAGTAGGGTTTTTATAGTTGGCATCAGAGGATAGGTTTAGTTATTTTTGGGATTAGGATTAGAAAACCCTAGTAAAAGCCTTATATATAAGACTAAGTATAATAAAAACATCCATAAATTTTTGTGATTATATATTAATTGGTTTATCAATAAAATACAACCCTTTCTAGATACGAACAAGTAGAGGTAGCTTTGGCATAGATGTATCTAGGGGTAAAACCCGAAAACACCGTCTTGAACTAGACTCGAACGGGAACTGGTGCACAACAACAGGACTTACTGCACTCTTGGTTCGACACTACTAGAGGATATGCTTTGGTAAATTCATAGGCTTAGTATGAACCATTATTATAGGAATAAAAAAATGCCCCTAATAATATATATTGGGAAGTAGATCATGGATAACATAGATTGAAGACCATAAATTCATAAGTTAAGGAAATATATGTAATTTATAAGTTATCCCTTTTTTCATTGGATTAGCCTTTATTTGTTACCGCTAACTTTCCTTTTATTCCATACAATGGCTGGTAATAGGAGGATTCAGGCTAACAACTGATATAAAGATCAATGTGATGAATGTTCTAATGAGATGCCCAATATGATAGGAGAAGGAATCGCAAACTTTATCACGATACTCTCTCAGTTAACTTGTGTTTTGAATAGAAACATGGGTAAAGAGGAATGTTCAACCCCACCCCACCCCCCACCCCCCACCAAAAAATAACAAGCCACAATCAACAGCTTCATGAGACAAAGGTCTCCTACTTTCAATGAATCATTTGATCCCTCAATTGTCGAACAATGGATCAACTCCATTGATAAGATCTTCTCCATCATTAAATATTCCGAAAAATAGAAGGTTCTTATGGATGTTTATTATATGGAGGGTGAAGATGATCAATGGTGGACATTGATCAAAAATATGAAGCCTGGGGAAGAGATCGAGGTGTTGGAATGGAAGGATTTACAGAAAATGTTTTCTGATAAATATTTTTTGCGTACCCTCTAACATAATATGGAAAGTGACTTCCTTGACCTCAAGAAAAAAGGTGACGAATCCATCGGATCGTACAAGGGAAACTTCAGAAGTCCTGCACAATATGCCTCCAACTTTTTCTTTATCCCCTGAATTCAAGGTTGACTGCTTCTTTGGTGGTATAAAACCTAGCCTATAGAAATCCCTAGAGATCCGTGACTTCGATAGCTATGAGAAAATTATATGATGTGCCCTCAAAGTTGAAATGGAGATCGGAGAATCTCAGGGGTATCATAGGGATAAGAAGCAGAAATTGGAATTTAATTCTGGAGGTTCGATGAATAAATCCAATAGTGCTAAGAAATTTTAGCACCCCACTTGCCAAAGGTGTGGTAAGAATCACCCTGGAAATTTCCTAAAGGGGATGAGAAAATGCTTTAGGTGTGGATGAGAAGGGAACCTGGTCATTAGTTGTTGACAAGAGAAACCCGCTACTGAGATAGAGGAAAGGAATTCTCTATTCGACCCTCAACACATTGTTCATTACTTCAACTACAAAGAACCATGGAATTTTGCAAACCAGTTCACTAAGACAAGGGTTTTTGGAGGCAACCAACAACCTCCAAGGCAGTAAGGGAAAGATTTTTCCATCACTACTGCCAAAGAGAATCCTGACAACTAAGTGGTGACAGGTACACTAGTTATTCATTAAATAATAGTGAAAATAATTTTTGATTCTATTTCTATGCATTCTTTTATATCCTGAAAGATTAGTAGAACAATCCCAACACCACCACAAATCATGGAAGTAAAATGTCAGTGAGAATGGAAAATGGGGAAATTATTGCATCCCATGAATATAACTCCTCCCCTATCACAATATGTAGATTGAAATTCCCAGTGAACCTCTTCATACCCCCTTTAGTGGAATTTGATTCAATTCTTGGCATGGATTGTCTTTCCCTATATAGATCCAATATAAATTTTTGTGAGAGGAAAATCACTCTCCATATGGAAAATCGACCCCCAATATTGTACAAGTACAAGGAGGAGGATAAATCTTCTTTAGAACCATTAACTCAAGTGTGTATATTACTTCCCTATAAGCATGTGTATCTTTCTCAGATGATTGAGTCTAAGGAAGAAACCATCCTTGAAGAAATTCCTATTGTGAGGGAATTTGCTGAAGCGTTTCCTGAGGAATTTCATAGTCTTCCTCCTAGAAGAGATGTTGAATTCTTGATTGATATTATACCTGGGGATCTTCTAATATCCAAGACTCTGTATAGAATGGATGTTTTAGAGCTTTAGGAGCTAAAGAAACAACTACAATAGAATCTGGATAAAGGGTTTATATGCCCAAGTGCTTCACTATGGGGTGTACCAGTCTTCTTCATCAAGAAGAAGTATGGGTCAATGCGCCTTTGCATTGATTATCATGAGCTCAACAAAATCATGATAAAGAACAAGTATCATCTGCCACGAATTGATGACTTGTTCGATCATCTATGTGGATCATAATACTTCTCCAAGGTGGATTTGCAATCGGGATATTACCAAGTAAGGGTGAAGAAGGAGGATATCCCCAAGACTACTTTTCGTACAAGGTACGGGCACTATGAATTAATATTAATGCCTTTAGAATTCATTAATGATCCAGTGATCTTCATGGACTTGATGAATAGAGTCTTTATACATTACCTCAACAAATTTATGGTTGTCTTTATAGACGATATTCTAATATACTCTAAAACCAAGGAGGAGTATAAGGAGTATCTAATCATTGTACTAGAGACCTTGCGAAAGGAGAAGCTCTATGAAAAGTACATCAAGTGTGAGTTTTGGTTTAAGGAAGTCTCATTCTTAGGTAATATCATCATAAGCAATAGGATATCTATGGATCCCTCCAAGACAAATGAAATTGAGGGATGGATGAGGCCAACATCTGTGACGGATATCCACAGATTCCTTGGGTTAGCTAGATATTATCACCGATTTGTGATAAATTTCTCACGATTTTCAAACCCTATTATCAAGATAACTCAGAAGGGAGTCAAGTTTTCTTGGAGTGATGAATGTGAAGAGATATTTAAGGAGTTAAAAAGGAGACTTATCACTGCGCTCGTGCTTGCATTACCCACAAGTGGAGAATTTTTTTTGGTATTTATTGATGCTTCGAAGAAGGGCCTGGGTTGTGTGTTGATGCAAAATGAAAAATTCATTACCTATGCTTCAAGGCAATTTAAAGTTCATGAGCTAAATTATAAAACACATGATCTTGAGTTGGATGCATTAATCTTCTCTTTGAAAATTTGGTAGCATTACCTCTTTGGGGAGAAGTGTAAAATATATACGGATCACAAAGCCTCAATTATACATTCACATAGAAATAGTTGAACTTGCGCCAACGAATATGGTTAGAACTGATCCAAGACTATGACTTCTCAATCCATTACCACCCTGGGAAAGCGAACAAGGTGGAAGATGCTATAAGCAGAAAGGACCTAGTGATTCTATCATTGATGAGAATTGAATAGGATCCAATCTTATTATATTTGATGAAGATGGATATGGGAATCATAAAGAAGGGTACATCATCAATCCTTTCACAAATGATTGTTCAACCGTATCTTTTGGAAAGGTTAAAGGATACTCAAAAGGATTATTTGGGAATTCATAAGAAAGTGGAAACTATCATAAAAGGGAAATCCTCAGAGTTCGGTGTTAATGAATAAGGAATTATGGGATTTGGGTCAAGACTATGTGTTCCATCAAATCCAGAGTTAAAGAATGAACTTTTGGATGATGCACATATTTTGAATTTCTCCATTCACCCAGGAAACACAAAGATGTATCGAGACCTCTGAGAGAATTTTTAGTGGGATAAAATGAAGAAGGATATTGTTGAGTATACATCAAAGTGTCTGGTATGTAAGAAAGTGAAGGTTTAGAGGAAGGAGTCTAAGAGGATGATGCAACCATTACCCATACCAACATGGAAATGGGAGAACATCACCATGAACTTTGTCACCAGACTTCTGAATACATTCAAAGGAAACAATTCTATTTGGGTTGTTATGGATTGTCTTACAAAGACTACACACTTAATTGAAATTCAGGAGGATTTCTCATTGTATAAACTAGCATGGATATACATTAGATAATTGGTGAGGCTGTATGGAGTGCCACTATCAATTGTATCTGATTGAGATCCAAGATTTACCTATAAGTTTTGGAAGAGTCTCCAACACACTCTAAATACTGAGCTGAACTTTAGTATGACTTATCATCCTCAAACTGATGTCCAATATGAGTAGACTATCCAAACACTTGAGGACATATTGAGAGAATGATTAGTTTACTTCAAAGGAGGATGGGATTAACATCTTTCTCTGGTTGAGTTCTCTTAGAATAACAATTTCCACTCAAGTATCAAAATAGATCCTTATGAAGCCCATTATAGGAAGAGTTGTAGAACACCGGAATTTTTGGATGAAGTTGGGGAGTGAAAAATCCTAGGTCCAAAAATGGTAGAAGAAATGGTGGATAAAGTTAAGACCATCCAGTAGAAAATTAAATCTGCTCAGAGTTGACAAAATAGTTATGCTGATAATCATCGATGAGACCTAGATTTTGATGTTGGAGACATGGTATCCCACTACATATCATCATGGAAGAGATTTATGATATTTTGTGAGAATGGAAATCTTAGTCCATGGTACATTGGACCTTTTGAGATCCTTGATCACATTGGAGCAGTGACCTATTGACTAGCACTCCCACCGAACCTATCTCAAGTACACGAAGTATTTCATGTATCACACTTGAGGAAGTACATACCTGACATATCGTATGTACTCAATCCAGAGGTGGTACCATTGGATAATGACCTCTCCTATGAAGAGAAGTCGGTGAAAATCTTATATCATAGGGAAAAATTTCTACGAAATAAGACAGTGCCCCTCGTCAAGGTGTTCTAGTGAAACCAGCAGAGTTACCCTAATCTGTTTTATTGTGGGAAAAGGAAATTTTGAGGGTGAAATTTATTAAGGGGGGAATATTGTAACGACCCAAACTTTTATTAATGAAAATTCTTCTTGATCTAATTAAATGTGTTATTATATAAAATGGTTATATAAAACATATTCACTTCCTTAGTTTTATTTTTTTGGATTTTAAAATACCATTAAAAATTGTTATCATTGCTAATATAGTCGTTGAATAGTGATCACATGAATAGTATAAATATAGAGCTTTAACAAATCCAATTTACTCAAACAAAGGAAGCGATGGCCTCATCCAATAGAATTTCTCCATATGAAGCCCATTTGTCAGAGCTTGAAAAGAAGGTAGCTTCATTGGGCTTCTCTCTTGACCAAGCCCAATTTGAGCTTCAAAACATTAAGCTTAAATGGAACCACCTACAGGAGAAGTGGAAGTTAATAGAGATTACCACCTGAGTAATGTTATCTGAGTCTCTCCAAGAGTTTGTCGCCATCGCACACCTTACCCTTAGGTCTTATGTAGGTGTTATTAGGGGTTCTGTAACAAGACCCTAGCACTATGATTATGTGCATTAGTTTTTTATAGAATAAATAATACACATTCATTTTATTATTGTTGCTGTGTAAATGGTTTTTAAAGCACAAATAGTATTTTTTTAATTAATATTCAATTAAGAAATCTATTTTGATGAATTAATGGATTTTTGAATTAAATAATATTTTAATAAAATATTATTACTAAATCACTTTTTATTAAATATGAATGATTGTATAATTTTTTATGAATACAATTGTGATTTTTATTAAGGTTTGAAAGTTTTTTTTGTCAAAACCCATGAATTTTTTATAAATGTCGATTTTTATTTTAAAAGTAAAAATTCACATATTTAGAAATTATTTAGATAAAATGAATATTATTTTTGGATTCAGGATGTTGAAATTATCTAATGGTGAATTTTTCATAATTTTCCGAGATAGTCGAATTTTTGGGTAAAAATTAAATGATGTTTAAATATATAATGTGTTTTATGATATCATAATGACACAATAGTGATGTAATAAAATACTATAAAAGGTATATTCATCCAATATATGTTTTAAATTTAAAATAATTTGATTTTATATTTGTTTGATTAATTTTATGGTGCCTTAGTGGACCCTCCAAGAATTATAAAATATTTTAAATTTTTAAAATGATTTCCTTGAGAGTGTGACTCACCTCCACATAATCAAGACTAATATTTTAATAAGTTCGGTCATTAGTCTTATAAAATAATTTTTTCCACTCCACATCGGTAAAAACCATGGGCAAAAACCATGGTATGGTTTGTGGTTTTGATTAGTTTAATGTGTAGTGTCCAAAACCTAAATAATAAAGAATTCTCTCTCCTTTCTTATATAAACCCACTAAATATCTCATTCCTCATCACTCAAACCATTTTGAGCTTAACCAACCTATTCCATCCTCTCTCTATAATCCTCCCAAGGTTCCTCAATCTCTCAAGAAGCCTCTCTCAAGCCTCTCCCAAGCATTTGATAACACACTTCCAAGTAATGGATCCTCACTTTCCTTCCTTATTTATACCCAAGTTTCCTTATATTGGTATTCCCTTTTATTTTCAATTAAAAATATTGAGGTATGATTTCACACCTCCCCTATACTTCCATCCTTATTTTTTAATGACAAGATACCTCTTTCTCAATAATTTCTCCCATGTGCACTCGTTACCATGCCAAAATTTTATAAGGGATTTCTCTCTCCTAATTTACATTCAAGAAATTATTTTATATTATGCATCTAAACTCCATTACATATATTGGAAAATGTATTTATATGACCCCCTTACTTTCCATTTCAATTAAATATTATGATATACTCTTTCCTCTCTCATCAAGCATTTTTATGAATTCTTATGTCACGTCGTTATGCTGTCGAAATTGCATTGTGGTTTTCCAAGCCAAAGTCATTGTATTGTGAATACCATGTTCATTTATCTATCAAGGGTAGTCACCTTTATCCCCATTTAATTATTGATTATATAGTTCCATGTATGTATCTGACAGTCATTTATCATGAAATAAATTATAATGTTGAATGATTCCATATTGTATGATCCATGTGGCACACTTAAGTATGAAATAAAATGTTTATAAAGGGTGTTCCCTGATAGCGCGCCAATGCATTGGGTAAAGAATAGTATCATGATACACCATGTGCAATGAGTATTTAATCATGCTAATTCAAATGCAATTAGGGTTTTCTCATGATAATTCAAGTGCAATGAGGTTTTACTCATGCTCTATATGCAATGAGCCTTGGCTCATGCTAATATCATGTTAAATGTTATCGTCACATCTCTAAATTATGATGATAATTCTATATCATGTCTTTATGTTAATGTTTCTCTTATGATACATTGATATTCCTATTTCCTAACATGTATTCTATTCATCATGTTATGCCTTTTTTACTCCCTTACTGGGCTTTATAGCTTACCCTTTTCTTATGTATGTCCTCAGTTTATCCCATGTAATGCTAAGTACGAAGGAATGTTGTGGTCATGTAAAATAATTTTTCAATAAAGATATTGTATTTTATGTCTTAATTCATCATATATTGTTCCTAATTTCCCAAGAAACTAGACCTATTGATCCTCAGTGTTGTCTTAAGTATAAGTTTATGTAATAAATCATGTTTAAGTGTGTAATAAAGAGTAGGGTTGTTATATGGGTGATTATCACATACTTGTGGGTTGTGTAAATAGTTACACATTAATACGATATGAACAGATTAATTTGGTGGTTGGAATAGGGATTTACAAAAACTAAACTGTAATAATCATTTATATACAAAAGGGAATAAAACATGAGAATAAAATCATTACATAGGATGTAATAGTAATGAATTTAATATGCATGTGGTGTATATTAAATTAGTGATACATTAAAAATAAAATCCCTTAAATACTAAGTGTAATATTCCTTCAAAAGAAACACTTATCAAGACCTGGATCATCCAAACAGGTAGTTTCACTCCATAGCAGGGTGCTCTTAGATTGTCTTGTGTAAGGCAATCAAGTAATGAGTGACTCAAGATTATTCAATGGGTAGTTTCATGCCATAGTGATGTTATCATGGATTGTCTTATGTTACCTTGTTTTTGAGGTTTTCTTAGGGTTACACATAACTAAGAAACCCCAAGAGCTGTGATACCAAAGGAATAAAATTGAGTGAATCCATATTATAGATTTGGATAAAGGGTTCTCCACTCAATTATCCAAGAATCACAACTATTTTGATTGGGATGATGCCTTACCTAAATAACTAATTGATGAGTTTCATTCCATAGAATTGTCATTTTCTTAGTGAAATATGGATCTTTTTTCATTAAATTGATATGATGTAGGGGGTTATCAATTTTGGTGGGAGAAATTTCATTAAATCACTTAATGAAAAGATATAAGACATGATATTCATCTAAAAAAGTTTCATTATAGATAAATGAATCATCATTATCAGACTAAACTTTACATTAATCCTTTAAATGAGGATCTTAAAGTAAGCAATTCCTAAGACTGGTAGCTTAAGAAAATTTCTTTATAAATAGAAATATTCTATGTGTTAGAACGGTTCCTTCATGAGTAACCAAGTGTTTAAGTTGTTCAACAAGAAAATCAAGATTCTTATGGAATCATGGAATGATTTATTTAGGTTTAAAAGGCAATAAATTCTAAGTGAAAAAATGAATATTAGTCTCATATACTCAATATGGTTAGGTATATCAAATGATATTCAATATAATTGAATATATTAATGACTTGATGAGACTAAAAGTTTCCTTAAAACTTTACTGGTTATAAAAATCAACTTTATTATTATCATAGATATATGATATCAGATGTATGTTTTACAAAGTGTTTTAAATATACATATGGCTAGAAATATGAAAGGAATTTAAGATTTAATTTTTTTCAATAATGGAGAAAAGGAGTCACTACATTGATAACTTGTATGACTAAATATTAAATAAAATCATCATAATATGTGTATTTTATCTCATTTATCTCTTGAGAAGAGCTTGTGAAAAATAGTTGTTTAAATGAAATGAGATGGGTGTTTTTACACATGGTTTATGATTAGTTTAATTCTATAACATGATTTAAAGGGGGGACTAAAATGTCTTGTTCTGATTAGGTAATTTATCTTATTTTCATTTATTAAAATGTTCCAAAAATATGAATGAATTCATGAAAATTTTACCCGATATTCTCAAAGTTTTGAGAATTCATGAACTATATATATGATGTCTGGATTCTAGTACTGTATGTATGGTAAAGGTGGGTAAAAGTTAAAACCATAAGAATAAAATTTGGTTGAAAAGTTCAACAATTTTTCTTCAAGAAGCTAGTCAATGTCATTGAAATATAGGGTTTTTGGAATGAAATTCAATATGATTGTATTGTCTAAAATATACCTGAAGTAGTTTGTAAAACTCCTTGGAATTTCCATGTCAAGTATAGATGTTATAGAAATTAATTATTTTATTTTTAAGGGTATGTGATACCAAATGTATGTTTTATAAAGTGTTGCAAATATACCAAAGTTTGAAATCAATTTAAGAATTGATTAAGCTTGTAGTTTGCATTCAAGAGATGAAGTAAATAGTTACTACATCAAGGATTTGAATGTATAAGAGTTTATCAAGATTAAATTAATTTAATTATAAGATGTGTATCTTCATTTCATTTCACTTATGTGATAAGAGAATATGTTTGATAACAAAAAAATTTATGAGATGATTAAATGTATACACATGGTTTATCATTCATTGGATTTATATAACATGTTTTGAGAAGATGATTTGGATAAAAGTGTTTATCTAGAATAAAAGTGTTTATCCAAATATTTGTTAAAATATGAGGGAATGTGTTCCTGTCATCCATCAGTGAGATATTTTAATAAAATATTTTTTATAAAATGAAAGGTTTCAAACACATAGAATACTATTTATGATATGGAAACAATAGTTTATTTGTTAGATATTCATACTAAAATGAAATAAATATTATTTCCTAAAACAAAAATTGGTTTGTGTTGATTATTTTAAAGATATTACGAAGATAATATAATGTATAAGAGGCTAGTGGGAGTATGTTTGGACTTAGATAAGTTCAAAGTTAACTAATAAAATATTGTACCAGATTTAGTTTAAGTGATTATTTACTTTATATCCTAAAGAGTTAGGATATGTGATAATAAAGAAAGAGTTAGATTTGGTTATTATGATAAAGTGAGTATCATTGTTAACTAAAAGATTATATCAGTCTAAGATTAAAAATGATTCTTCACTTAATTTCCTAAAATGTTTAGGATATGTGATGATAAAAAATTATAAATAGTTATATTTAATTATCATAAGAAAGTGAAATACAATTGATATCCTAAAAGATGTTTTAGGATATGATAGTAATGAAAAATGTAAATAGTTACATTAGTTATTGTAAGAAACTGAAATTCACCTGATATCCTAAAAGAGTTTAGGATATAATAGTAAAGAAAATTTAAAGAGACACATTTAGTTACCATAATAAGTGAACATCACTATTCCCTAAAGATATGTACTAGCTAACACTAAAAGTGTATGACTTGGTATCCTTTAAGGTTTCGGGTATGGTGGTAGAGAGAGATGTAAAGAGTTACAATGGTTACTGTAAAGAAGTGTATATCACTTTATTCTAAAAAAATTTAGGATAAGTTGGTAAAGTGGTAATGTAAATAGTTACATTATTTACAAAGTATTTCAACAAAAAAGTTTGATGGAAAAGGTTACAAGGATGCTAATGATGTACTTAGAAAGAGTTCTAAGTGGGCAATAGAATATAACATTTGTTATGAAGTTAAGGAGTTTGAATATAAGTTCAAAGAGTTGAACTTAATGGAATATGATTCTTATGTCTCGCCATTATTCAATCTAGATTTCTTCATAAATATTACTCACTAAGAGGTTAGTGGGAGTATTTTATCAGATAGTCACATAGAGATGTGAAAGGAATTACATTTGGATGTACTGTTCAAAATACATTACTACAGAAACCGTATGAGGGTCATGTTATATCTCAATAATAGATTGGTTATAATGGTTTTAAATGTGTCATGTTATTATAATAAAGGAAATATTCATTTATCATTCATTTATTTGTAATGAAAATTTACTTTACATGGATGATAGAATGATAAATATCCCCTCAAAGTAAAAAACTTTGAGTTGTCTCTAACTGATGATCATCATGGAGTATAATGGGCTGTGATTATATGTAAATGTTAGCTCGAATAGATTCGTATATTCATTACTTGGACTGATCTGCTAAAGTATATCTCATGGAATGTTATACGTTCATAGATATACTTATGGGTGTATGCTTATTATCAAACCTTTTTACCTGAGGTTGGAGAGATACCTAGCATGAGAACCTTCATACTTCGATACCCTACTTACGCAAGTCATCATATGAACTTAGCTAATACAGGGGTGGTTGGGTATGTTGTTAATCGTGTCATTGGTTGGAGTGAAACCAAGATGGTATTTTTTCGCTTATATGACAAGAAAACACATTTATCCCTTGATTGAATTAGACTAAGGAAATCAATGGTCATGCTTAGTTTCTTCACATATGACATGTTAAACTACTTGGATAAGTAAAATGTGATGTATCCATCCACTTGGTCAGAAATTTTTTTAGAGAATCAATAAAATGATGAGAGTCCTATATTGAATTGACATGTTTCATGTCTAGTGGTCATTCAATGTCATGAACAAATGGATTATATAAGATATATACAATGTATATGATACATCTTTTTGTGGACATGTTCATATAGAGATATGAGTATGTTTTATGGTGATCACACCTGAACCCTTAGTAGCTTGAGTAGCACTGATGTTTTCCTAGAGGCCGCACTTTGGTTACATCTATGAAATAGAGATTTCATAGTTGTTATCAACGATTCTAAGGATTTTAAGGTCACACAATTAATCCCTTTGATAAGGATAAAATTTTGGACAAATTTTTTTTCAAAATGAAGAGAGTTTGATGGAAAACTATATCCAAAAGAGTTTGGATGGATTCACAAAGAGTTGTGAAGTTATTCATATAAAGTCCTTATAGAATTTCAGTGCAAGTGGGTGACTGTTGGATATGCACTAAAATAATTAAATAGAATATTTAATTTAGGTGTATTTATCTTCCATGTTGTTTCATTAAATGATAATTCGTTATGAATGGATTAAATGGGTTGAATGTAAATTGAATAGGATTTAATGAATTAATGACAATGAGAATAAATGTATATGGATACATAAATATGGTCAACATGTTTCATTTAATGAAATGTGTCGTGGATGGAAATGTAAAGGGGTGTAATCCCTCATATTGTAAAAAAATAACTGATTGTGAGCAAGCTTTTCAATTCTCTCTTCCTCCCATATTGTTGTTCATCGTCTGAGGAAAAAGCACTGCCACCCCTTCTACATTTGGGTATCCTCGCGATACGATCGTGGATCCATTGGTCAGTGTTCCACCCTTAGAGGTTGGGTGCTTTTGTTCACAGCTTTGTGATCTTCATCAAGCATTCCCCTTCATCAAGAAAGAAGATGACTGTTGTTGTTTGTGTTTTCTAAGTACTATATTTTACAAATTTATTTACATGTTGATTATTAGAGAAAGATCTGTCTATCTTTGGGTTGTCTTCTGCAACATATGGTCATATGATGATCATATGAAACCCATCAACTATTGCATGCACCAGCATGTGACCGCTGAAATTACCAGTCTCATGGTTATTCCAGACTTCAATTAAACTACCTGGAAATATCCACTTTCAATGTCCATTTAAATTTTAGTGAAAAATATAGCATAATTTTCCTTGAAAATTCACACTGGAGATCTCCACTTTCAATTTCTAGTATGAAAATTTACTGTATACATTTCCAGCAATGTCAGTAGAATCCAAAAGAAAAATCATTTTATTTTCATCCGAAAAACCACTATATTTGAACCAATTGAAACCTAAATAAAAAAGAAAACAAACAATAGTCACCAACATCATCAATAGGATCCCTCAAATACTGATGTTGTGGTTGAATCATTGATGTGAATGTCAAATCTAGAGATTTGAGATGGGAGAGTGCCAAGGTTGTCGGATTGACATCGTTGAAGGGTTTTTGTTGAGTGCCAAATTTTCAGAACCTATTTGATATCGTCGGATGGTAAGGTTAAGAGTTGAACTTGATAATATAATAAATAGGTTGATTACATCTGCAATTGTGCAACATAGTGTAAAGAATAAAATTACATTAAACATGGAGGTTGGGAAAATTAACCTCACAACCTACCCCTCACCCTTAGGGAAACTCCAACCCAATACTCTATTTTGAAGTAAGGTTACTTCAAAATGAAGTATGAAAAGTTAAATAAACTTCAACCCATTTACTTCATTTTCCACTCTAAAAAGAATATTCCCTGAATATACCTGATTTTTATATATAAAAAATAAATATAAAACATTTATTATATCAATAAAATGAATATAAGTAAAAAAACTAGATATCGTTGCTACAGTGACGCACAACTGTAGCATATTTATAGCGCTCATTTGGAGCTCGAATCTAAAATATCGTTTTTACTAGTCAGAGATGGTCTTAAATATAGCTTTTAACAGACCGGGTCGGGCTAGCCCACGGGGCGGTCCATACAGGCTGCATATTTAATAGAGCGGATTGGCCCGGTCCTAATAAAATGCAGACCATAAAAATAAGACCCTAACCCTACTTTAATGGGACCCATGGATTTGCGGATCGGCCTACGAACCTAAAAAATATAAAAAAAATTGATAAAAATAGAGAATAATGCAAAAAAAATATACATTGAAAAAAAAGTATAACCCATCATATAAGAACAAAATAGTATTCCAAGAATTAAATTTGGTTTCAATCCCATATAGTCCTCCTGAAAAATTTCTGAATATATAAAATTGTTCAGCATTCCAATAACCGTGGAAAACTATAAGCAAACATCCAAGCCATGATTTTATTGAGCAACAACATTTCACAGTCAAAAAACACTAAAAGGGAACCAAGCTCTCCCCACATAGGTGAGTCTTAACATATGTATTGGTTATAAGGCACGAATACTCAAAACTTATCAAATTTCAACACATAAAATACTAGTACATGTCAACTTCACCCCTTCACACTCCCACATACGCATCATTGGACCAGATTCCCTTCAATATTCACATCCAGGACCAGCAACACAAATATCGTAATGTGTTATTCAAGAGAGATTTAACTATTAAATTGAAACCTTGTTTTTAATGTGAGAAACAAAAGATGTTTACATTTAACACCTATTTTCATGTCAGCTTATAGAAAACACCAAACAAAACCTTACTAAAGTGTGCACCGCCCAACATCTCCCATCTTCCAAGTCATTTCCATCTGATACAACCTGGAAGTCGAAAAATTAAACCATAAGTGAAACAACTTAACAATAATGAAATAAAAAAAATATTTTAGAACATAATGGAGTTAAATAAATTTGCCTCTTTAGTTAGAAAAAATGATTAGTATTGAATGAGATTTGACTATCGAATTCATATCCCGCATAGAAACAAATAATATTATTTAGTGCAAGTCAAAATAATGTTTTCTCATGAACATTTTTTCTCGTGTTTTGAATCAAAAATATATTTTGCATACTAAATTATAAACTTCCAATTGTCAAAATAAAAAGGAAAATATACTCAAATCAAAAAACTATGAGATACAAACAAAAAAATTAACTTACAATTGATATATCTCATATCATCGTCTCCTCTATGGACACTCTTCTTTGACATGGCTTTTATTAGTTTTTGTGCACCAATTCCAAACATCTGATGTGGTTTGTCCAGTATTCTTAGGCTCTAGATTAGCATCCTCTTCTATCACACCAATTTCATAAATATGATTTTGTTTCTCTAACATTATTTTCAATGTTTCTTGATTATGATGGAATATCATCATAATTGCATCCAATTTCATCGGGAATATCCTGATTCATACTGTAAAAAAATACAATTTTTATATTATAATGTGTTATGTGTTGAATTTAAATGCATTCATCGAACCTGGTTTATGGAGGGTTTGTGCCTACCTATGGTTGAGCGGAGAGGGGTTGTTGTATTGACTTAAAACCCTACCGTAAAACTCTGTAGTAAATAACAAAATCTTTAGCAGCTAATATGCTAATGGACTCCTCTCACAGTATTATCCTAGCTAAAATTATATCTATTTATCTATCTATTAAAATGAATGATCAAATATGAACAGGGAGAACATCATTTAGGAAAAAATTGAAATCAATACAATAACATGAGTCCAATAAATTACATGCAAATCCACTTGCCCACAATCAATCATGTGCCTCTATCCAACAAATAACAACAAAAATTAAAAACTACAAATTGCATAAACTCTGATGCAATTACCAAATATGAAAAAAGGACTAAGAAGAATTTCTACACTCACACCAGAGAAAATTAAACAGAGGGAGAAAGACCAAGATTGAAAAACCAGAAAAGAAAGAGAAATGATCCAAAAGATCGGGACTCACCAGTAGTCATATAGATCTTTGGCCGAACTTGAGGAAGCCGCAACAATCTTTGGCCGGACCAGAGGAAACTGGAAGAAGGCATAGTGATCATTGTATGGAGTGCAAGGAAGCCACAACAGTCTTTGGGTGAAGACAAAGCTGCAACGACGAGGAAGAAACTACAGGATGGTCGGTCAGAGTGCCAGAGAGTGATTTGGAGAGGATTTGTGGGAGGGATGTGAGTGATTTAAGGGAGAGATTTGAGGGGATAAGACGAGAGATGAAGGGGAGTCGCATTGGGAAGTGGGGTATTGTTGGGAAGGGGGTCACATGTTGGGAAGGGGTATTGAGGGAGGGGATTGAATGTTTTGATTGGATAGTTGACTTCATTTATCGAATGATCCAAAATCCAAACAAATCCCAAAATGAAATGTCACGCATTTTGTAGAGTCGTCAAAAAAACCACATGCCCGCAGGTTGATCCATTAGCATGTAGACTTTTATAGGTCAGGGTTTTGAATATTCAAGTCCGCGTGAATCTGGACTGCAAATGGCACGGTCTGTGAAACCCGCAGCCTGAACAGATAAACCCGTTAGGTATCTGCGGGTCCCGTTAAGCCGAAAAATATTCAATTTTACATAAAATAAATATTCATAAATATATCATATATCTTTCATAAACTAAAATGTTTTATCTATAAAACCTTTATAGTGTATTTTTTAAAACCTTTATCGTATATTTTTTTACACATTTTTTTTTCATAAAATATATCATATATTTGATTTTGGACGTTTTTTTTTCTTATTTTACATGGTTTTTATTTATTTTTTTCTCTTTTAATGTTTTGTTCAATCAAAATGTTTCCTCTCCCTCAAGACCCCTTCCCAACACGCGATCCCCTTCCCCAATGTGATGCCTCTTCCTCTTCTCTCCCTCTCGTGTACGTCTCATCCCCTCAAATCTCTCCCTCAAATCCCTCACACCGCAAATCTCCTCCAAATCACTCTCTGGCACTCCGGCCAACCATTACTATGGCTTCTTATTCATCGTTGTGGCTTCGTCCTCACCCAAAGACCATTGCAGCTTCCTCACACTCCAAACGGCAATCACTGCGCCTTCTTCCAGCTTCCTCCGCTCCAGCCAAAGATCGTTGCGGCTTCCTCGGATCCGGCCAAAGATCTCTACGACTACTGGTGAGTTCCGATCTTTTGGATCATTTCCCTCTATTATCTAGTTTTCCAATCTTGGTCTTACTCCCTCTGTTTATTTTTCTCTGGGTTGAGCGTAGTAATTCTTCATAATCTTTTTTTTTTATTTGGTAATTGCAACTGGGTTTATGCAATTTCTAGTTTTCAATTTTTGATGTTATTTGTTGGACACAGACACGTGATTGATTGTGGGAAAGTGGATTTTCAAGTAATTTACCGAACTAATGTTATTGTACCGGTTTCAATTTTTCCCTAAATGATGTTCACCCTGTTCAATTTTGATCATTCATTTTGATAGATAGATAAATAAATATAATTTGAGCTAGGATAATACGGTGAGAGGAGTCCATCAGCATATCAGCTGCTAAAGATTTTGTTATTTAATGTAGAGTTTTACGATAGGGTTTTAAGCCAATATAACAAACCATCTCCACTCAACCACACGTAGGTGCAAACCCTCCATAAACCAGGTTCAATAAATGCTTTTAAATTTAACACATAAAGCATTCTAATATAATTTTTTTATTTTTTTTTTACAATATGAATTGTGATATTCCCAATGAAATTGAATGCAATTAGGATGATATCGAGCAACAAAATTAGATTGATGGAATTGGTGTGATAGAAGGGGATGTTCTTTCATTTTTATGATTGTCAATAAACTTGTTTTTTAACTACAGATAAATATGACTATCATGATATCGAGGGTTATGATGTGTCCAAAGAAGAGTCTAATTGTATAAATATCTATGGAGGAGACGATGATATGAGATATATCAATTTTAAGTTTTTTTTGTATTTCATAGTTTCTTGATTTGAGTATATTTGCCTTTTTATTTTGACAATTGGCAATTTATAATTTAGTATGTAAAATATATTTTTAATTAAAAACTTGAAGAAAAAGATATATGTGAGAAAAATTATTTTGATTTGCGGCAAATAATATTATTTGTTTCTATGCAAGATATGAATTCAATGGTCAAAATTTCATTCAATACTAATCATTTTTCCGATTGAAAAGGTGAATTCATTTAACTCTGTAAGTTCTAAAATAAATTATTTATTTCATTATTTTTAAATGGCTTCACTTATGGTATGATTTTTGACTTCTAGGTTATGTCTGATGGAAATGGCTTGGAAGATGGACGATGTTGGGCAGTGCATTTTGGTAAGGTTTTGTTTAGTGATTCTATATGGTCACATGAAAATAAGTGTTCTTTTATTGATCATGTAAATAATAGTGTTGTATATGTGGAAAAGAAAAGAGAGGAGATTTCATTTTTTCAAAAAAAACGAGCAATCCATTGAATCATTTCTTCTGCAGGAGAAGTGCAGCAACAACGCTTCATTTATTAAATATTACGCAAGTGTCATCAACAACGTCCAGGAGTTGTGATGGGCAATCCAATGAAAACTAGAGGCTAGGTGCATTTTAACTAATAATGTTGTATATGTAGATAATAATGTTGTATACGTGGAAAAGAAAAGAGAGGAGGTTACATTTTATTAAAAGGATGAGCAATCCATTGAATCATTTGGAAGGAGAAGTGTAGTGGCAACACTTAATTAAACATTACACTAGTGTTAACGGATCGGGTCGGACCAGCCCACAGGACGGTCCATATGGACTGCAGATTTAATAGAGCGTATCAGTCCGATCCTAATAAATTAGGACCCTAAAATTAAGGCTCCAATCTAGAGTTTTTTTTTTAATACGTTTTTAAAAAAATATATTTTTTAAAAAACGTCTGGGTTTAAAATATTTTTAAAACTGCGCCTCAAAAGCAGCATCGCAGATGCCACCTTTCTACTAAAGCCCAAAAAAATTATTTTTTTAATTTTTTTTTGTTTTGTTTATATATATATTATATATATATATATATATTGAAACAAAACAAAACAAAAATAAAAATGAAAATAAATTTTTTAGCAGAATTTATCCGCTATTTAAAATCCAGTAGTACTGTCATTACAGCAGTCTGGATTCTGACAAAAGGTCTCACCTAGAGCTCCCTTTTATAAGAGAGTTTATCCTGGATATCATTCTGCATTTCCAATGTGGGATTCTGGTTCTCCATTTCATGCGCAGAACATTCTGCATTTCCGATATGGGATTCTGTTTCAAGTACGTGACTTATGAAAGACTATAAAATATAAACTATAAGACCAATATAAATGAAACTTAAAACATAGATTAAACATACAAAAAATAGTTGAAAACAAAAAGAATTTCAAAAAAATGATGATAAAAAATAATTTATAAGCTTTCAAAACCACATACTTGAAACTTAAAAAGTTTCAAATACGTGACTTTAGAAGCCTATAAAATATAAATTACAAGACCAATATAAATGAAACTTAATACATGGATTAAATATAAAACAAATTGTTTAAAATAAAAAGAATTTCGTAAAAAATGTTGATGGAAATTTATTTATAAGTTTTCAAAGACACCTACATGAAACTTAAAAATGTTTCAAGCACGTGACTTTAAAAGCCTATAAAATATAAACTATAAGACCGATATAAATGAAACTTAAAACATGAATTAAACACATAACAAATAGTTGAAAATAAAAAGGATTTCATAAAAAATGTTTATGAAAAATAATTTATAAGCTTTCAAAACTACCTACTTGAAACTTAAAAATGATTCAAGTATGTGGCTTTGAAATACTATAAAATAGACTATAAGACCGATATAATTTAAAGTTAAAACATGGATTAAACATATAATAAATTATTAAATTATTAAATTAATATTATTAAAAAGTACTTATATAATAATTAATTAGTTAATTAGTAATTATTAATAATTAATTATATAATAATTAACTAATTAATTAGTAATATAATGACTTTTAATAATTACAATTTAATAATTATAATGAATAATTATAATGAAAAATTATAATTTATAACTATATTACTAATTAACTACTTAACTATTATATAATTAATAATTATATTACCAATCAACTAATTAATTATTATATATAATTTTTAATAAATACTAATTAATAATTATAATGAATAATTATAATTTATAATTATATTACTAATTAACTAATTATAAAAAGAGTCTCGGCTTTATCTTTCTCAAAAAATTAACTAATTAACTATTATATATTTAATAATCATATTACTAATTAACTAATTAATTATTATATAATTAATGATTAATAATTACTGATTAACTAACTACAAATTATATAATTAATAATTATATTACTAATTAACTAATTAATTTTTATATAATTAATAATTATATTACTAAGTAACTAATTAATTATTAAATAATTAATAATTATATTACTAATTAACTAATTATATTACTAATTAACTAATTAATTATAATATAATTAATTATTAATAATGACTAATTAACTAACTAATTATTATACAATTAATAGTTATATAATGAATAATTATATTATTAATTAACTAATTACTAAATAATAATTAATAATTAATAGTTACAATGAATAATTATAATGAATAATTATATTACTAATTACCTACTTAACTATTATATAATTAATAATTATATTACAAATTAACTAATTAATTATTATATAATAATTTTTAATAAATACTAATTTATAATTATAATGAGTAATTATAATTTATAATTATATTACTAATTAACTAATTATAAAAAGGGCCCCACCTCTATCGTTCTCAAAAAATTAACTAAGTAACTATTATATATTTAATAACTATATTACTAATTAACTAATTAGTTATTATATAATTAATGATTAATAATTACGAATTAACTAATTACAAATTATATACTTAATAATTATATTACTAAATAACTAATTAATTATTATATAATTAATAATTATATTATTAAGCAACTAATTAATTATTAACTTATTAATAATTATATTACTAATTAACTAATTATATTACTAATTAACTAATTATATTACTACTTAACTAGTTGTATTACTAATTAACTAATTAATTATTATATAATTAATTACTAATAATTAATAATTACCTAACTAATTATTATATAATTAATAATTATATAACTAATAATTCTATTAGTAATTAATAATTGATAATGAATAATTATAATGAATAATTATAAAGAATAATTATATTACTAATTAACTAATTAATTATTATATAATAATTTTTAATAATTTCTAATTAATAATTATAGTGAATAATTATATTACTAATTCACTAATTAACTATTATATAATTAATAATTATATTACCAATTAACTAATTGATTATTATATAATAATTTTTAATAAATACTAATTCATAATTATAACAAATAATTATAATTTATAATTATATTACTAATTAACTAATTATAAAAGGGGTCTCGGCTCTATCTTTCTCAAAAAATTAACTAATCAACTGTTATATAATTAATAATTAGACCACTAATTAACTAATTAGTTACTACATAATTAATGATTCATAATTACTAATTACCTAATTACAAATTATATAATTAATAATTTTATTTCCAATTAGCTAATTAATTATTATGTAATTAATAATTATATTACTAAGTAACTAATTAATTATTAAATAGTTAATAATTATATTACTAATTAACTCATTATATTACTATTTAACTAATTATTTATTATATAATTAATTATTAATAATTACAAATTAAGTAACTAATTATTATACAAATAATAGTTATATAATTAATAATTAATAATTAATAATTATAATTAGTAATTATAATGAATAATTAGAATTAATAATTATAATGAATAATGATAATTTATAATTATATTACTAATTAACTAATTAACTATTATATAATTAATAATTATATTACCAATTAACTAATTAATTATCATATAATAATTTTTAATAATTACTAATTATTAAGTATAATGAATAAATAAAATTTATAATTATATTACTAATTAACTAATTAACTATTATATACTGAATAATTATATTACTAATTAATTGGTTAATTATTATATAATTAATTTTTAATAATATTAATTTAATATTTTATTATTTTATTATATGTTTAATCCATGTTTTAACTTTAAATTATATCGATCTTATAATTTATATTTTATAGTATTTCAAAGGCACATGCTTGAGTCATTTTTAAGTTTAAGTATGTGGTTTTGAAAGCTTATAAATTATTTTTTATGAACATTTTTTACGAAATTCTTTTTATTTTCAACTATTTGTTATATGTTTAATCCATGTTTTAAGTTTCATTTATATCGGTCTTATAGTTTATATTTTATAGGCTTTCAAAGTCACGTGCTTGAAACATTTTAAGTGTCATATAAGTTTCTTTGAAAACTTATAAATTATTTTTTTTCAACATTTTTTACGAAATTCTTTTTATTTTCAACAATTTGTTATATGTTTAATTCATATATTAAGTTTCATTTTTATTGGTCGTGTAATTTATATTTTATAGGCTTTTAAAGTCACGTACTTGAAACTTTTTAAGTTTATATATATAAACAAAACAAAACAAATAAAAATAAAAATAAAAATTTTTTAAACAAAAAAATAGTATTTTTTTTTTTTTGGTTTTAGTAGAAATGCGGTTGCCGCCTTTCCACTTAACCCGAAATACGGTCTCGTCGATGTCACTTTTGGGCACCAACACAAAGGCGGCATCGGCAATGCCACATTTGTCGTGTATTTTTTTAAAAAAATTAACCTAACCTGTTTTTCAGAATTTTTTTTTTTTTTAAAAAAACCCTCCAATCCAACCCTAACAGGACCAACGGACTTGAGGATCGCCCCCCTGGACCTAAAATGCACCTAGCCTCTGATTTAATTTTGAATTGTGGGAGGAATCCGAACTGTATATCGTCAGCCCGCCGAACGAGACGGTAGGGGCGCGGCACCAGCCGTCTATTTGCTTCGGGCTGACATCACGTTTCATCTCAGCCAATCATCACTCGACACGTTGACACTGACGGGCACCCACGAAGCACCTGACCCGCCTCCACGAAACTTGGACCGCAAGTAAACCTTTCTACACCAATAAAAAAATTATTATTTAAACAATTCAATTTGAATAATACTACTTTCCTGTTTAATTACGAAATTACCAGCCTCCCCCGTGACGGCGAAGCACCCGTTTACGGGCATTCTCGTCATTGACTCTTTCCACGCCTCTAAACCCAACGTCGAGAAGTACGGGTGGCACGTGGCGGCAGGGATAACCGTTCCCCCCTGGTGAGTTGACCGTGGTTAGGAGGCCCATCTAACCATGGTTAACTCCCCGTGGACCACGGGCAGGAAAGCGGGCCCCGACGGCTTGGACCGCAGACAGCTATAAACCCTCCCCCCCCAAACCCTCGCAGCCGCGAAAAAGAAAAAGCGCGACGAAAAACACGCTCCCATCTTCCGGGATTCTCCAGTTTCTGGTTCTTTCCAGAATCAAGAATCCGGTTCTCGATCCAAACCCTTCTTCCCCGTTCGATCGGAGATCTAGCCGCAGAGACGATCATGCGGCGTGCAGCCATGAAAGCCTTTGCCGCGGGCTCGGCGACGTCGCTGAACCGTCGCGCTGCCGTTCCGCGCCTCTTCTCAACCCCCGGCAGCCCCGCTCCCCAGGCCGGGTGCTTCTTCCATGGCGGCCTGGCCGGCCCCGGGTTCGGGAACGGCGGATCATGGAGTCGCCTCGTGTATCTCTGCGCGCGCGGCGAGAGCACGCTCGCCCTAAACGAAGGGGACAAGAATGAGAAGCAGGGCGCACAGATCGGAGCTGCGGCTGCGGCGGTTTCGGAGAAGAAGGAGGCGATGAGTTATTGGGGCTTGCCTGCGAATAAGGTGACGAACAAGGATGGTTCTGAATGGAAGTGGAACTGTTTTAAGGTACGCGTCCTTCTCTTTCTTATTCTAAGAATGGCGCCTATTCGCGAGTCTGGTTCTCATTCCGAGAACGCCGATTTTCATTTGCGGAGGTGCAGCCATGGGAGACGTACAAGGCGGATCTGTCGATTGATCTGAAGAAGCACCATGTGCCGATCACCTTCCTCGACAAGGTCGCCTTCTGGACCGTCAAGCTCCTCCGAATCCCCACGGATATCTTCTTCCAGGTGCGTTTCGACGTCGACGATCCTCCATCGCTGCACGCGTTCCGATTGTTCTGATTAGGTTTTTGTGCGGCAGAGGCGGTACGGATGCCGTGCGATGATGCTGGAGACGGTTGCGGCGGTGCCGGGGATGGTCGGTGGGATGCTGCTGCACTGCAAGTCGCTGCGGCGGTTCGAGCACAGCGGGGGGTGGATCAAGGCGCTGCTGGAGGAGGCGGAGAACGAGAGGATGCACCTGATGACGTTCATGGAGGTGGCGAACCCGCGGTGGTACGAGCGGGCGCTGGTTTTCACGGTGCAGGGGGCGTTCTTCAACGCCTACTTCCTGGCGTACCTGGCCTCCCCCAAGCTCGCTCACCGCATCGTGGGATACCTGGAGGAGGAGGCCATCCACTCGTACACGGAGTTCCTCAAGGAGCTGGACCGCGGCGCCATCCCCAACGTCCCCGCCCCCGCCATCGCCGTCGACTACTGGCAGCTCCCCCCTGAAGCAACCCTCCGCGACGTCGTCACCATCGTCCGCGCCGACGAGGCCCACCACCGCGACGTCAACCACTTCGCATCGGACATACACTACCAGGGGCGGGAGCTGAGGGAGTCTCCGGCGCCGGTTGGATACCACTGAAGTCTGGTCTCTCCCCGAATGAGATCCCCAACTCAAATCTGGCAGATAAAGCAAATATATGCTGTGGTTGAAGAAGAAGCGGTGGGGTTGAGGGTGGTGTCCGGGGAGTTGATTCCTTGGTTGTTTACCCATTTTGAATGTCACTCAATGGTGTGTCATATTGCGGTTATTGATTATTGTATCAATAAAAATTCAACATTTGGTGAAAACATTCATTTAAAGTCATACCGATCACATGTGTGATCAATTCTTATGGATCGTTGTTCAAAATTATTAAGACAATTGGAGCACATTTGATTGATTTTGACTATATGACACGTCTTAGAGTAAAATGACATTTTTAATATGAAAACACTTTGAATCATATTGGCCACGTTGTATGTCAACTAGACATGTGGTTGATTCATACACATCATAAATGAATTATGGATCATTTTTTTAAAGTATCAGAGCTCATTTGCTTGGTTTTAACTAATGTTAACATGCATTCAAAGTCTTATTGGGAACAATGCACATTAAATTGATGTGCAGTCGATTTCTACATATCACGAATGATTTATGAATCATTTTTTTTACCACCACTACAAAAACGGTCAAGGGAAGCGATGCCCTTTTATCAACGCTAAAAAAAGCGCTGATAAAGGGAGGTCTTTAATATCGCTAAAAAAAGCGATGTTAAAAGTGACTCTTTATCATTGCTTTTTTAGCGCTGATAAACGCACCCCTTTTATCAGTGCTTTTTTTAGCGTTGTTAAAGGGGACCACTTTATCAGCGTTTTTTTTATTAGCGCTGATAAATGGGGCCTTTATCAGCGCTTTTTCCAAGCGCTGATAAATTTTATGTTTCAAAAAAAATAATTTTTCATGAAAAATAATATATTGTTATATAAGTATATTTATATTGATATAAATATAATATATATTTTTTAAATATACGTATAAATAGACTATTACATTTAATATATAAGAAATTTAGTGAAAACGACTTTAAAATATTTTAAAAAATATAATTAATTAATAATTTGCTAATTATTATCGATTAAAAAACATTTAATAACAATTCAAGGACACAAAAAATCAAAACAATTAATAAAAGATCTAAAATAAGTTGAAAATGTAACTCAAATTTCAAACGATCATAACTTTTGATCAGAGTGTCCGTTTGAGCTTTACACCATATCAAATCGAAGCATGCGATGAGCTCTACGCGTCGCAAAAGTTTTGTCGTATTTTTCGAGTCCAAAAAAGGTCCAAAAGGCCTCCAAAACTGAGTTTTTAGTCGGGATACCCCGATTTGTTAACATTCAAACATGTATAACTTCTGATCCGGATGTCCGTTAGGCCTGTACCACATATCATATCGAAGATTGTTTCATTTTCTTCGATTTGACTGGTTGTGGAGTTGAAACGAGCTTCTATATTAGAAGTTATGGTCGTTTTAACATTATATGTCTTTTCAAATACACACACATATATATATATATGTATTTATTCGTAAATATATGTGTGTGTTGTATATATGTATATATGTATTTATTTATTTATTTATACACACACATAAAAAACATATTTTATAGATGTATTTAAAACTAATCTTATAAATATATATTAATATAGAAATAAATATACGGATAAAAAATTTTAACTACAAATATATATATAAATAGATATAAATATATATTAGTATACGAATGAATATATATATACTAATATATGAATAAACATACACGTATTAATATAATTAAATATATTTATATTAATATGAATCTATATTTATATACAAATAAATATAACTATATATATATAAATAAATAGATGTATCATTTAATAGAAAAAAAACAAAATGGCTTAGTGGTAAAGATGCAGGCGCGCAAGGGGAAGGTCGCGAGTTCGAGTTCGGGTGGAACCAAGGAAGTGCGCGCGCATGTGTGAGACGCACGGGCAAGGGCAGCGCGCGGGAGTGGGAGGGGCTGCCTAGCGCTGATGGGGGGGGGGTCAAGCGCTGTTAAAAGCTCCCCCCCGAATATAAATTATTTTTTATTTTCTTTTAATTAATTAATTTATTTTTACTTTTATCAGTGCTAAAAAAAAGCGCTGATAAAAGACCACTTTTATCGGCGCTTTTTTTTAGCACTGATAAAAGGGGTGTTTTATCAGCTTTTTTTAGCGCTGATAAAAGAGGTCTTTATCAACGCTTTTCTGAGCGCTGATAAAAGGGACCCCCTCTTTATCTCCGCCTTGATTAAAAGCGCTTTTTTAACGATGTTAATGCACTTTTAGTACTGATAAAAACCATATTTGTAGTAGTGTATCAAGACAATACGAGACAATTTTTAGTGTAAAATGACACTTTAAATGTGAAAACATGTACTTTGAGTAATATCGACCACATCATGCGACAGATTGACGTGCAATCGATTTCTACACATCACAAATAAATTATGGATCGTTTTACTAAAGTATCAAGACAACTCAAGCTCGTTTGCTCGATTTTGGTTATGTGACGCATGTTTTAGAATAAAATGACAATTTTTTAACGTGAAAATACGTACTTTGAGTCATACTGGCCACATCGTGTGTTGAATTGACGTGCGACCGATTCCTACATGTTACGAATGAATTATGGATCGTTGTACTAAATTATCAAAATAACCCAAGCTTGTTTGCTTGATTCTGGCTATCTAAATGGCATTTTAGACTAACATGACACTGTTATATTGAAAACATGCACTTTGAGTCATACCATCCACATCATGTGTCGGATTGACGTGATTACTACCTGTCAAAAATGTATTATGGATCGTTTTACTGTTTGAACACAATATGATCTTGTTTGTTTTGTTTTGATAATGTGATGTGTGTTTCAAACTAAAATCATACTTTTATATTGAAAACTCACACTTTGAGTCTTACCGGCCACATCATGTGTTAAATTGACTTGCGATTGATTCCTACATGCCAAAAATGAATTATGTATTGTTTTCTTAAAGGTTAAAGACAATCTTAGCTCATTTTCTCAGTTTTGGCTATGTAATGTGTGTTTTCGACCAAAACGATACATTTATATTGAAAATATGCACTTTAAGTCATACTGGCCGCATCATGTGTCGAATTGACATAAGGTTGATTCATACAAATCAAAAATGAATTATGAATCGTTGTTCTAAAGTATCAACACAATCAGAGCTCGTTTGCTTGGTTTTGGCTATGTGACGCGTGTTTTAGAGTAAAATGACACTTTTAATGTCAAAACATGCACTTTGAGTCATACTGACCACATCATGTGTTGGATTTATGTGTTGTCAATTACTACACATCATAAATGAATTATGGATCATTGTGCTAAATTATCAATCCAATCCAAGCTCATTTTCTCAATTTTGGCTATGTGAATCGTGTTTTAGACTAAAATGACACTTTTAAATTGAAAACAAGCACTTGAATCCTACCAGCCACGTCACATGTCATATTTATGTGCGGTCAATTCCAACACATCACAAATGAATTATTGGTTGTTGTCCTAAAATATCAAGACAATACATTCTCGTTTTCTCAGTTTTGGCTATGTGACATGTGTTTTAGAGTAAAATGACACTTTTAATGTGAAAACATGCACTTTGAGTTATACCAGCCACATTGTGTGATCAGTTCCTATATGTCACAAATGGATTAGGGATCATCTTCCTAAAGTATCAAGACAATCTGATCTCATTTGATCGGTTTTAGCTATGCGAATTGCTTTTTAGACAAAAATGACATTTTTTATTGTGAACATGTACTTGGAGTCATATCGGGCACATTATATGTCAAATTGACATACAATCAATTCTCACACATAAAAAATGAATTATGGTTCATTTTCTCAAAGTATCAAGGACAATCCAAGCTCATTTTCTCTATTTTGGTCACGTGATGCATGTTTTAGAGTAAAATGATAGTTTTTAATGCAAAAACACACATTTTGAGTCATACCGACCACATCATATATCAAATTGACGTGAGGTTGATTTTTCCTAAAGAATCAAGACAACCCGAGCTCATTTGCATCAATATGGATGAAACCTACTAAAACCTCTATGAATGAAAAGAAAAAACAAGATTATTCTAGTCCACCTCAAGGTAAGTCCAAAGAAATTCCATATCTAACCACAATCACATTCTCTCAAAAACATGAAACTATAAAATATTATATCATAAAGGATCCTTGTAACCCACTTCCCATCAGATCCATCTTTGTAAGGAATACAACATCGGTGAATGAAATTCAACATCAATAACACGAGAGGTCAATAGATGACCATTTAATAAAACATAAATATTGAGTTTCACCTAGAATAAAATAAAACATAGATGTTGAATCATGCATAATCCAACTCAAGTGGTTTCCATGTAGAAAATGTAGAATATAACATCATTCATCACTAAAATAACAAAATATGTAATGATATACATTCAAAAAACACTACCCAAGTCACATCTCTTCACTGCCACAACTTTCTCAGTCCCATGTAAATCTATACTAAACATTTATTTAGTTCAATAACCACACAAATTTTTTTTATACCTAAAGGGGATCTACCAATTCCTTTACAAGGTTTCCATATCTTTGTAATTTGAAACAACTAACAATAACAAAATCTCTATCTCAATACCCACTCCACATAATCATTTCCTCTTCCACATATCATAATTGTTGGAGTTAGTGCCATAGAACCAACATATACGTAATTGATTATTACATGTATTCATCGTCTTGAATATTAATTAAGTTTCTTATCACATCATGATTGTTCCACTGCATGACATAGTGTAACACCCCAAGATTTTATGGTATGTCTCTTTTAAAATTTAACATCTTTTACAGTTTACGCTTTACGCAACATCGAGTTTAAAATCGTACTATATTATTAAATATGATCGTTGGAATAGTAATGTGACCATTAAGAATAATAATATGACCAATAGAATAATAAATTCACCTATGAAAGTATAAATAAAACTTAGGTATCTTATAAATGAAGATATGGTATATTTATATCACGGAATAAATAAATAAATGTTTTTAAAAATGATGAATTAAGTGTTGGTATTTTTATGAAACAAAAATATTTATTTACGATTTTATAATTAATATAATAATTTAAAAGAAAATTTATTTTCATAAAATAGATTAATAAATTAATATTTTTTTGTCTTATAATTATAATATAATTTTAAGAGATCTTAATTAATTTTTCAAAAGTGTCATAAAAACATTCATAATATTAAAATCAGTATTTCTCGAGTAAATGATGATTTTATTTAAAAATTAAATTTATTATATTTAGAAAATTATTTTCATAAAATGGAGTTCATTTTTTAATTCTACACCTCAAAAAATGGTTAGGGTGATTTTTTGGGTTTTTTTCTAAAATAGTTGAATTTTTAGTGAATAGTGAAATACAATAATTTATGGTATTTAATAAATACATGAATTATTGAGTCATAGATGATGTATGATTGATGTAATCCCATAATATAGAACTATCCTTAATTATTTTAATATATTTATTGATAATTCTCAAACTATTCATAGCCTTGAGCCAAACTAATAAATAAATGAATAAAATATTAAAAAAACACTCTCCTCCACTATAAATACCACCCATCAACACCACTTCTCCCACACCTCAAAAGTCTTGAAGCTTGCTTATATTATGCCCATTTCCTATCCCAAACCTCTCCCCCACATTTTGGTCTTACTGGTCTCACCAAAAGACCATTTCAAAGTTCCTTAAGGAGGTTCTCAAGGTGAAAAATTCAAGAGGCAAATCCTCTTTCATTCATTTAATTTTCTTTCACTTTCTTTTCTTTTTTTATCCTTTACTTACCTCCTCTATAGAAAAATTCATGATAACCCCAATATCTTATATATAATATAATGTTATTATGATTAGGGGATATCCACCATCAATTCTTTTATCTCCCCTTTTTTGTTTTAATAATGAAAATGTCACCCGTGAGGTGTCCATTCACCACCTTCATGGATGATGATTCTTTCATTTTATAATACCGCCTTCAAGGCTGGTCATAAAACCATTTTTATGATTAAACCATATTATAATATGTATATTAAAACTTATTTAGTGTTATGTAACCAATATATATACACAATATTAATAAATTAAACAAAACTAGTGCGTGATGATCATAAAAACACTAAAATAATCCAAACAGTTATCATTAACATTTTATCTAATGAATCATACTGATATTTGAAAAAAATGATATATAAGACCATTAAATATTATGATAATTTCATTAATAACATATAATTTCATTTGTGGTGGTGCAACCATGGGAGACGTACAAGGCGGATCTGTCGATTGATCTAAAGAAGCACCATGCACCGATCACCTTCCTTGACAAGGTGGACTATTAAATAGTCAAGTTTCTACAAATCCCCATAGATATATTCTTCTAGGTACATTTCAAAATCGACGAT
The DNA here is from genome assembly GCA_963277665.1 of Viscum album. Lineage (NCBI taxonomy): Eukaryota > Viridiplantae > Streptophyta > Magnoliopsida > Santalales > Viscaceae > Viscum > Viscum album. The sequence goes on along the minus strand of OY728133.1, from coordinate 180,692,591 downwards.
CCTCCACCACTGCATGCATTCTAACTGTTCTGATTAGATTTTTGGCGGGTAGAGGCGGTACAGGTGTCGTGTGACGATGCCAGAGAAGGTGGTGGCGGTGCCGGGGATGGTGGGTGGGATGCTGCTACAAAAAAAGCCACTGTAGAAGTTCGAACATAGTGGGTGATGGATCAAGGCACTACTGGAGGAGGTAGAGAATGAGAGGATTCACCTGACGATGTTCATGGAGGTGGTGAACCTGTAGTAGTACGAGTGGGTGCTAGTTTTCACGGTGAAGGGGGAGTTCTTCAATGCCTACTTCTTGGCATACCTGGCCTCCACCAAGCTTGCTCACCGCATCGTCGACTACCTGAAGGAGGAGGCCATCCACTCATACACTGAGTTTATCAAGGATTTGGACCACGATGACATTCCCAACATTCCCACCCCCGCCATCGCCGTCGACTACTAGTAGATCCCCCCTGAAGCCACCCTCCGTGATGTCGTCACCATCGTCCATGCCGATGAGGCCCACCACCGCAATTTCAACCACTTCATATCAGACATACATTACAAGTGGTGAGAGATGAGGGAGTCTTCGACACCTCTTGGATACCACTGAAGTCTGGTCTCTCGCCGAATGAGACCCCCAACTCAAATCTGATAGATAAAATAAATATATTTTATAGTTGAAGAAGAAGCAGTGAAGTTGAGGGTGGTGTCTGGTGAGTTGATTTCTTGGTTGTTTACCCATTTTGAATGACATTGGAGTCTTGATGATGGTTTTTGGTGTTGGGAGTTATTTTAGTAGCAGTTCATAATGATATTATACTAAATTATCTATATAAATTATATTGTTAATTAATATAGTAATGATAACATAATTTATTAATTATCTTAATTATTTAAATAGTTTCTAATAATTATATTATTAATAATATTATTTCTCTAAATTATCATATAATCTGAGCTCGTTTGATCAGTTTTGGATATGCGTCAATTTTATATTGAAAACAATCACTTGGAGTTATATCTGCCACGTCATGTGTCAAATTGAAGTGCAATCAATTCCTACAGGTCATAGATGAATTATGGATCATTGTTCTAAAGTATCAAAGTAATCCGAGCTCATTTGCTCAGTTTTAACTATGTGAATTATGTTTTAAACTAAAATGACACTTTTATATTAAAAACCAAAACTTTGAGTCAACTGGTCACATCGACGTGCGGTCAATTGTTACATGTTATAAATGAATTATTGATAATTTTTATAAAGTATTAATAAATATATGAGATTTTTTGCTCTGTTTTGGTTTTGTGACACATGTTTTAAAGTAAAATGACATTTTTAATGTGAAAACATGCACTTGGAGTCCCACCAGTCACATCATACATCAGATTGATGTGTGATCAATTATTACACATAAAAAATGAATTATAAATTGTTTTTATAAATTATCAAGATAATCCGAGCACATTTTCTTGGTTTTGGATATGTGACACATGTTTTAGAGTAAAATGACACTTTTAATATGAAAACACACACTTTGAGTCATACTGACTACATCGTATGTCAGTTTGATGTACGATCGATTCCTACACATCAAAAATAAAGTATGAATCATTTTCATAAAGTATAAAGATAATCATAGCTCTTTTTCTCAGTTTTGGCTACATGAATCACGTTTTAGACTAAAACGAAATTTTTTATTGCAAACACACACTTGGAGTCTTATCAAGAACAACATGCATAAAATTGAAGTGTAATCAATTTATACACATTACAAATGATTTATGAATCATTTTCCTAAAGTATCAAGACAATCTGATCTTATTTGATCAATTTTGGCTATGTAACGCTCCTTTTAGAGTAAAATGACTTTTTTTAATGTGAAAACATGCACTTTGAGTCATATCAGGCACATCGTGCATCAGATTAATGTGTGGTTGATTCCTACATATCACAAATGAACTATGAATAGTTTTCCTAAATTATCAAGACAACTTGAGCTCATTTGTTCAATTCTGGCTATGTGACATGTGTTTTAAAGAAAATAACACATTTTTAATGTGAAAACACATACTTTGAGTCATAGCGGTCACATTGTGTGTTATATTGATGTGAGGTTGATTCCTACATACCAAAAAATAATTATGGATCATTTTACTAAATTATCAAGATAACCCAAGATCGTTAGCTTTGTTTTTGTCTATACAAATTGCGTTTTAGACTAACATGAAATTGTTATATTGAAAACATGCACTTTGAGTCGTATTAGCCACATCATGTTCCAGATTGACATGTGGTTGATTCCTACATGTAAAAAATTAATTATAAATCATTTTACTAATTCTTTAAAATAATCCAATCTTGTTTGTTTGGTTTTAGTAACGTGGTGTGAGTTTTAAACTAAAATGATACTTTTATATTGAAAACTCACATTTTCAGGCATACTATCCACATCATGTGTTAGATTGACTTACGATCAATTCCTACATGCTAGAAATAAATTATGTATTGTTTTCCTAAATATTAAAGACAATATGATCTCATTTTATCAGTTTTGGCTATGTGATGTGTGTTTTAGACCAAAATGACACTTTTATATTGAAAACATGCACTTTGAGTCATACCAACCACATAATGTGTTAGATTGATGTGTGGTTGATTACTACACATAAAAAATTAATCATGGATCATTTTATTAAAGTATTAAAATAATCTAAGATAATTTTCTTGATTTTGGCTATGTGGCATGTGCTTTAGAGTAAAATGACACTTTTAATGTGAAAACATGTACTTTGAGTCATACTGACCACATCATGTATTGGATTTATATGCGGTCAGTTCCTATAATTCAAAAATAAATTATGGATCACTGTGATACAATATCAAGACAACCTGAGCTCATTTTCCTGATTTTGGCTATGTGAATCACATTTTAGACTAAAATGACACTTTTATATTGAAAAGATGCACTTTGAATCCTACCAGCCACATCATGTTATATTTACGTGCGATCAATTATAACACATAACAAATTAATTATGTATCCTTGTCCCAAAGTATCAAGACAATACGAGCTCGTTTACTCAGTTTTGGCTATGTGATGCATGTTTTAGAGTAAAATGACACTTTTAATGTGAAAAATGCACTTTGTGTCATACTGACCACATTGTGTGTCATATTGACATGTGATCAGTTACTATACGTCACAAATGAATTATGAACTATTCTTATAAAGTATCAAGATAGTATGAACTTGTTTGCTCAGTTTTAACTATGTGAATTGTGTTTTAAACAAAAATGACACTTTTATATTGAAAACCAACCCTTTGGGTCAACCGATCACGTCACACGTCAGATTGATGTGCGGTCAATTTTTACACATTATAAATGAATTATTGATCATTTTTCTAAAGTATAAAGAAAATTCGAGATAGTTTACTTGGTTTTGGCTTTGGGACACGTGTTTTAAAGTAAAATGACACATTTTAACGTGAAAAAACGCACTTGGAGTCCTACCAGTCACATCATGAGTCAGATTGATGTGTGGTAGATTCTTAAATGTCACAAATGAATTATAGATCTTCATTATAAATTATCAATACAATATAAGCTCATTTGCTATATTTTGGCTATGTGACACATGTTTTAGAGTAAAATGGCACTTTTAATATGAAAACACGCACTTTGTGTCATACTGGACACATCATAAGTTGGATTGATGTGAGATCAATTCCTACGCATCAAAAATAAATTATGGATTATTTTATTAAATTATCAAGACAATTAGAGCTCATTTTCTCAGTTTTGGATACATGAATCATGTTTGAGACTAAAATGACATTTTTTTATTGTGAACATGCACTTGGAGGCTCATTTTCTACCAATTTATCTATAAGGTTTCCATATCTAAGGATTTTGAAAAAAATGAACAATAAAAAAATCTCTATCTCAATACCCACTCCACACAATCATTTCCTCTTCCACATATCATAATTGTTGGAGTTAGTACCATATAACCAATATCTAAGTAATTGATTATTACATGTATTCATCGTCTTAAATATTAATGAAGTTTCTTATCACATAATAATTGTTCTATTGCATGACATAGTGTAACACCCCAAGATTTTATGGTATGCATCATTTAAAATTTAACATATTTTATAGTTTATGCTTCACATAACACTGAGTTTAAAACCGTACTATACTATTAAATATGACCATTGGAATAGTAATGTGACCATTAGGAATAGTAATATGATCAATAGAATAGTAACTTCACTTATGAAAATATAAATAAAATTTAGGTATCTTATAAATGAAAATATTTTATATTTATATCATAGAATAAGTAAATAAATGTTTTAAAAATGATAAATTAAGTGTTGGTATTTTTGTGAAACATAAATGTTTATTTACAATTCTACAATTAATATGATAATTCGAAAGAAAATTTATTTTCATAAAATAGATTAATAAATTAATATTTTTTTGTATTATAATTATAAAATAATTTTAGGAGATCTTAATTAATTTTTCAAAGTGTCATAAAAATAGTTATAATATTAAAATCAGTATTTTTTGAGTAAATAATGATTTTCTTTAAAATTTAAATTTCTTATATTTAGAAAATTATTTTCATAAAATGGAGTTCATTTTTTAATTCTACACATTGAAAAAATGTTTAGTGTGAATTTTTGGATTTTTTCTAAAATAGTTGAATTTTTGATGAATAATGAACTACAGTAATTTACAATATTTAATAAATACATAAATTATTGAGTCATAAATGATGTATGAATGATGTAAGCCCATAATATAGAACTATACTTAATTATTTTAATATATTTAGTGATAATTCTCAAACTATTCATAGTCTTGAGCCAAAATAATAAACAAATGAATAAAATATTCAAAAAACACCTCTCTCATCCACTATAAATACCACCCCTTCTCCTCACACCTCCAAAGTCTTGAAACTTGCTTATATTCTACCCATTTACTCTCCTAAACCTCTCCCTAACATTCTAGTCATGCTGGTATCACCAAAATACCATTTCAAAGTTCCTTAAGGAGGTTCTCAAGGTGAAGAATTCAAGAGGTAAATCCCCTTTTATTCTTTTAATTTTCTTTCACTTTCTTTTTTAATTTTCTTTCACTTTTTTTTATCCTTTGGTTTTGGTGAAAATACCTACTTGGAGTCATACCGATCATGTGTGTGATCGATTCTTACACCTAACAAATTAATTATGGATCGTTTTTCAAAATTATCAAGATAATTGAACCACATTTGCTCGATTTTGACTACGTGACATGTTTTAGAGTAAAATGACACTTTTAGTATGAAAACATGCACTTCAAATCATATCGGCCACATTGTATGTCGACTTTAAATGTGGTTGATTATTACACATAATAAATTAATTGTGGATTATTTTCCTAAATTATCAGAGTTCATTTACTTGGTTTTGACTGTGTGAATCATGTTTTAGACTAAAATAACAGTTTTATTGTGAACATACATTTGGAGTCATACTGGGAACAATGAACATAAAATTGATGTGAAGTCAATTTATACACATCAAAAATGATTTATGAATCATTTTTATTAAAGTATCAAGACAATACGAGCTTGTTTGCTCGATTTTGGCTATGCAACGTACGTTTTAGTGTAAAATGACACTTTTTAAATGTGAAAACACGTACATTGAGTAATACCAGCCACATCATGTGACAGATTGATGTGCAGTCAATTTCTACACATCACAAATAAATTATTGATCATTTTACTAAAGTATAAAGACAAACCAAGCTCATTTTCTCAATTTTGGCTATGTGACGCATGTTTTAGAAGAAAATGACACTTTTTTAATGTAAAAATACATACTTTGAGTCATACCGGCCATATTGTGTGTTGAATTGATATGCAGCTGATTCCTATATGTTACAAATAAATTATGGGTTGTTTTACTAAATTATCAAAATAACCCAAGATTTTTTGCTTGATTTTGGATATTTAAATTACATTTTAGACCAACATGACACAGTTATATTGAAAACATGCACTTTGAGTCATACCGTCCACATCTTTTGTCAAATTGATGTGCAGTTGATTACTACATGTCAAAAATGTATTATGGATCATTTTACTAATGTTTTAAAACAATATAATCTTGTTTTTTTAGTTTTGATAAAGTGATACGTGTTTTAAACTAAAATGATACTTTTATATTGAAAACTCACACTTTGAGTCTTACCGGCCGCATCATGTGTTAAATTGACTTGTAGTTGATTCCTACATGCCAAAAATGAATTATGTATTGTTTTCTTAAAGATTAAAGACACTATGAGCTTGTTTTCTCAGTTTTGAGTATGTGATGCATGTTTTCGATCAAAATGATACATTTACATTGAAAACACGCACTTTAAGACATACCGATCGCATCATGTGTCGAATTGACATGTTGTTGATTCATACACATCAAAAATAAATTATGGATTTTTTTCCTAAAGTATTAACACAATACAAGCTCATTTTCTTGGTTTTGGCTATGTGACACATGTTTTAGAGTAAAATGACACTTTTAATGTCAAAACACGCACTTTGAGTCATACTAACCACATCATGTGTTGAATTTAAGTGTTGTCAATTAATATGAATAAAAAATGAATTATGGATCATTATGATAAAGTATAAAGACAAACTGAGCTAATTTTCCTGATTCTGGCAATGTGAATCACATTTTAGACAAAAATGACACATATTGAAAACAAGCACTTTGAATCCTACCAGCCACATCATGTGTCAGATTTATGTGCGGTGAATTCATATAAATAACAAATTAATTATGGATCATTTTACTAAAGTATCAAGAAAATACGAGCATGTTTTCTCAGTTTTGGCTACGTGACACATGTTTTAGAGTAAAATGATGCTTTTAATGTGAAAACATACACTTTGATCTATACCGGCCACATTTTGTGTCAGATTGAAAAGTGATCGGTTCCTACATTTCACAAATGAATTAGGGATAATCTTAAAAAATTATCAAGACAATAAGATCTCATTTTATTAGTTTTAGCTATGTGATTTGTGTTTTAGAAAAAAATGACATTTTTTTATTGTGAACATGCACTTGGAGTCCGATCAGGCACGTTGTGCGTCGAATTGAAATGAAGTCAATTACTACACATCACAAATGAATTATGGGTCGTTTTACTAAAGTATCAAAGACAACCCAATCTCATTTTCTCTATTTTGTCCATGTGATGCATGTTTTAGAGTAAAATGACAGTTTTTTAATGTGAAAACACACAATTTGAGTCATAGAGATCACATCGTATGTCGAATTGATGTGCAATTGATTTATACACATCACAAATAAATTATAGATTTTTATCTTAAATTATCAAGACAATCTAGGATCGTTTTCTCTCTTTTGGCTATATGATGCATGTTTTAGAGTAAAATGACACTTTTAATATGAAAACATGCACTTTGAGTCATACCGTCCACATCACATGTCATATTGATGTGCGGTTGATTCTTACACATCACAAATAAATTATGAAATATTTTCCTAAATAATTAAGACAATACGAGCTCATTTGCATCAATGTGGATGAAACCTACTAAAACTTTTATGAATGAAACAAAAAAACAAGATTAATATCGTCCATCTCAAGGTAGGTCCAAACAAATTCCATATCTAACCACAATCACATTCTTTAAAAAAAAAACAACTATAAAATATTATATCATAAAGGATCCTTGTAACCCACTTCCCATTGAATCCATATTTGTAAGGAATACAACACCGGTGAATGAAATACAACATCAATAACATGAGAGGTCAATAGATGTCCATTTAATAAAACATAAATATTGAGTTTCACTTAGAATAAAATAAAACATAGATGTAGAATCATGCATAATCTAACTTGAGTGGTGTTCATATAGAAATTGTAGAATAAAACATCAATCATCACTAAAATAACAAAATATGTAATTATATACACTCAAAAAATGCTACCCAAGTCACATCTCTTCACCTCCACAACTTTCTCAATCCCATGTAAATCTATACTAAACATTCATTTAATTCAATAACCACACAACATTTGTTTTATAAGGGGATATACCAATTCCACTATAAGGTTTCCATATCTAAGGATTTTGAAACAACTAACAATAACAAAATCACTATCTCAATACCCACTCCACATAATCATTTCCTCTTCCACATATCATAATTGTTGGATTTAGTGCCATAGAACCAATATCTAAGTAATTGATTATTACATGTATTCATCATCTTGAATATTAATGAAGTTTCTTATCACATCATGATTGTTCCACTGAATGACATAATGTAACACCCCAAAATTTTATGGTATGTCTCTTTTAAAATTTAACATCTTTTATAGTTTATGCTTCACACAATACCAAGTTTAAAACTTTATACTATTAAATATGACCGTTGGAATAGTAATTTAACCATTAGGAATAGTAATGTGACCATTAGGAATAGTAATATGATCAATAGAATAGTAAATTCACCTATGAAACTATAAATAAAATTTAGTTATCTTATAAATGAAAATATTTTATATTTATATCATGGAATAAGTAAATAAATGTTTTAAAAATGATAAATTAAGTGTTGGTATTTTTGTGAAACATAAATGTTTATTTAAAATTTTATAAATAATATAATAATTTGAAATAAATTTTATTTTCATAAAATAGATTCATAAATTAATATTTTGTTTTCTTATAATTATAATATTTTTGAGGAGATCTTAATTAATTTTTCAAAGTGTCATAAAAATAGTTATAATATTAAAATCAATATGTTTCGAGTAAATGATGATTTTATTTAAAAATTAAATTTATTATATTTAGAAAATTATTTTCCTAAAATTGAGTACATTTTTTAATTCTACACGTTGAAAAATGGTTAATTTAATTTTTTGGATTTTTTCTAAAATAGTTGAATTTTTGGTGAATAATGTAATATAGTAATTTACGGTATTTAATAAATACATGAATTATTGAGTCATAAATGATGTATGAATGATGTAAGACCATAATATATAACTATAATTCATTATTTTAATATATTTAGTGACAATTTTCAAACTATTTATAGTCTTGATCCAAAATAACAAACAAATGAATAAAATATTAAAAAAAAACCCTCTCTCATCCACTATAAATACCACCCCTTCTCCTCACACTGCCAAAGCCTTGAATATTGATTATATTCTTCCCATTTTCTCTCCTAAACATATACCCTACATTCTATTCTTGATGGTCTCACCAAAATACCATTTCAAAGTTCCTTAAGGAGGTTCTCAAGGTGAAGAATTCAGGAGGTAAATCCCCTTTTGTTCTTTTAATTTTCTTTCACTTTCTTTTATTTTTTATACTTTCCTTAACTCCTATATCAAAACATGCATGATAACCCCAGCATCTTATATATACTGAAATTTTATTATGATTATGGTATATCCACTATCAATTATTTTCTTTCCCCCTTTTTGTTTTAATAATGAAAATGTTGCTCGTGAGGTGTAGATTCACCACCTTCGTAGACAATGATTCTTTCATTTTCCAATACCACATTCAAGGATGGTAATAAATATATTTTTTATGATTAAATAAGATAATAATATGTATATTAAAACTTATTTAGTGTTCTGTAACCAATATATATACATAATATTAATCAATTAAACAAAACTAGTGCGTAATGATCGTAAATGCCAAAATAATTCAAAAGGTTATCATTAACGTTTTATCTAATGAATCATACCCATATTTGAAAAAACAATATATAAGACCATTCAATCTTCTAAAAATTTCATTAATAACATATAATTTCATTTGTGGCAGTGAAACCATGGGAGATGTATAAGGCATATATGTCTATTGATCTGAAGAACTATGCAATGATCACCTTCCCCAGCAAGGTGGCCTATTAGACACTCAAGATCCTCTGAATCCTCACAAATATCTTCTTATAGGTACATTTCATTGTCAATAATCCTCCATCGCTTCACGTGTTCCGATTGTTCATATTATATTTTTGGTGGGAAGAGGCGGTACATGTGTCGTGAGATGATGCTGGTGACGACAGTGGCAGTGCGGGGAATGGTGGGTGGGATGCTGCTGCACAAAAAGTAAATGTGGTGGTTCAAGCACAGCAGGGGATGGATCAAGGTGCTGCTGGAGGAGGCGGAGAACAATAAGATGAAACTGATGATGTTCACGGAGGTGGTGAACGTGCTGTAGTATGAGCGAGCACTGGTTTTCATTGTGAAGGGGGAATTCTTCAATGCCTACTTCTTAGCGTACCTGGAATCCCCCAAGCTCACTCACCACATCATCTGCTACCTAGAGGAGGATTCCATCCACTCATACACTGAGTTCCTCAAGGAGATGGACCGTGACGCCATCCCCAATGTCCCCACCCCCACCACTGTTGTCGACTACTAGTAGCTCCCCCTAAACCCACCCTATGCGATGTCGTCACCATCATCCATGCCGATGTGTCCCACCACTGCAACATCAACCACTTAGCATCAGACATACCTTACTAGGGGCGGGAGCTATGAGAGTCTCTGACACCACTTGGATACCAATGAAGTATGGTGTCTCCCTGAATGATATCCCCAACTCAGATCCGAAAGATAAAATAAATATATTTTGTAGTCGAAGAAGAAGTGGTGGAGTTGAGGGTGGTGTCTGGTGAGTTTATTTCTTGGTTGTTTACCCATTTTGAATGAAAATGGATTCTTGATGATGGTTTCTGGTGTTGGGAGTTATTTTAGCAGTATATAATGATATTATACCAAATGATCTATATAAATTATATTGTTAATTAATATAGTAATGATAGTATCATTTATTAATTATCTTAATTATTTAAATAATTTCTAATAATTATATTATCAATAATATTATTGTTCTAAATTATCAGATAATCTGAGCTCGTTTGATCAATTTTGGATATGCGTCACTTTTATATTGAAAACAATCACTTGGAGTTATATCTACCACATCATGTGTCGAATTGATATGAAGTCAATTCCCACAGGTCACAAATTAATTATGGATCATTATTATAAAGTATCAAAACAACCCAAGCTCCTTTACTCAGTTTTAACTATGTGAATTGTGTTTTAAACTAAAATGACACTTTTATATTAAAAACCAAAACTTTGAGTCAACTGGTCATATCGACGTGCAGTCAATTGTTACACGTTATAAATGAATTATTGATCATTATTATAAAGTATCAATAAAACATGAGATCGTTTGCTCTGTTTTGGTTTTTTGTCACATGTTTTAAAGTAAAATGACATTTTTAATGTGAAAACACGCACTTGGAGTCCCACCGGTCACATCATACGTCATATTGATGTGTGATCAATTCTTACACATCAAAAATAAATTATGAATCATTATTATAAATTATCAAGATAATCCGAGCACATTTTCTTGGTTTTGGATATGTGACACTTGTTTTAGAGTAAAATGACACTTTTAATATGAAAACACGCACTTTGAGTCATACTGACCACATCGTATGTCAGTTTGATGTACGATCAATTCCTACACATCATAAATAAATTATGAATCATTTTAATAAATTATAAAGACAATTATAGCTTGTTTTCTCAATTTCGACTACATGAATAACGTTTTAGACTAAAACGACATTTTTTATGGAAAACACACACTTGGAGTCTTATCAGGAACAACGTGCATCAAATTGAAGTGCAGTCAATTTATACACATTAAAAATGATTTATGAATCATTTTCCTAAAGTATCAAGATAATCATAGTTTGTTTTCTTGGTTTTGGATATGTGACACACCTTTTAGAGTAAAATGACTTTTTTTTAATGTGAAAACACTCACTTTGAGTCATACCGGTCACATAGTGTGTCATATTAACATGTTGTTGATTCCTACACATCACAAATGAACTATGAATCATTTTCCTAAACTATCAAGACAACTAGAGATTGTTTGTTTATTTTTGGCTATGTGACATGCATTTTTAAAGAAAATAACACATTTTTAATGTGAAAACAGATACTTTGAGTCATACCATCTACATTGTGTGCTAGATTGATGTGTGGTTGATTCCTACATGCCAAAAATAAATTATGGACCATTTTACTAAATTATCAAGATAACCCAATCTCTTTATCTTGGTTTTTGGCTATCTAAATTGCGTTTTAGAATAACATGACATTATTATATTGAAAACATGCACTTTGAGTCATATCAGCCACATCATGTGCTAGATTGACGTGCGGTTTATTCCTACATGTCAAAAATTAATTATAGTTCATTTTACTAATGCTTGAAAATAATTCAATCTCGTTTGTTTGGTTTTAATATAATGATGTTCATTTTAAACTAAAATGATACTTTTATATTGAAAACTTACATTTTGAGTCATACGGGACACATCATGTGTTAGATTGACTTGCGATCAATTACTATATGATAGAAATGAATTATGTATTTTTTTCCTAAATATTAAAGACAACATGAGATTGTTTTATTGATTTTGGCTATGTGATGCGTGTTTTAGACCAAAACGACACTTTTATATTGAAAACACACACTTTGAGTCATACCGACTACATCATGTGTCAGATTGATGTGAGGTTGATTCCTAAACATCAAAAATAAATTATGGATCATTTTATTAAATTATCAAGATAACATGATCTCGTTTGCTCAATTTTGGCTATGTGGCATGTGTTTTAGAGTAATGACACTTAATGTGAAAACATGCATTTTGAGTCATACTGAGCACGTCCTGTGTTGGATTTATATATGGTCAATTAATATACTTCAAAAAAAATTATGAATCATTGTGCTACAATATCATGAAAACCCAATAAATGGCGCCCTTCTCCCCCGGCTTCCCCTCCCTCTCTCTCGGCCTAGGGTTTCCTCTCGAAACCCTCCTCTTCAAAGTCAGCGGTGCATCGGTCTGACGTTCCTGCTCCTTCCCTCCCTCTCTTCCTTTCCCATCTTCTTGGCGTTTATATTTTCTTTCAGGTGGTGCGGCCTTTTGGTGTTTTTCTCACAGGGATGACGGTGGTTGCTGAAGCCCCCGACCGCTTCTTCCCCTCTCTAACCTCGCATTCCTTCGCACCTCTCCGGGTCGGATCTGGAGCGAAGGCTACTTTGTAGTTTTGGGATTTTTGGGTTGGTGGTCGAGGGTTTTCAAGTGCTCCCGTGTCATCTTGTTCTTGGTTTGGTTTCCGGTTCCAGTCCTGGCATGATTCCTTTTCAAAGGCATCAACTTCTCCTTTCCCTACCCTGACCCCGAGACCCTCTGCTCCTCTCCGAGTCGGTTCTGGAGCAGCGTTTCATCGAGGTTCTGGGAGGTGGGTTTTGGCGGCCTAAGATGCTTACTGCACAACATGATTAGGATCTGTATTATGAGGTTTTTATGGTGAAGTTTTCGATCTATTCTCTATGTTTGTTGATGATGGAGGAGACAATGAAGGTTTTATATCGGCGGTGACGAACTCCAATGGAAGGGCTCGCCAGTGATTTATAAATGGACCAGGGACGACAATAGTGATGATGATGATGTGGACTCCTGTGTGAAGATGGCGAAGTTGGCTCGCCGACGTTGTGATGATGAGAGGCGTATGGTCCAGACGTTTGATGCGATGGGTGTACGACTCGAGGCAGGCACTTGACTCGAGATGACAGATGGGTGATGATGAATTTTGAATTTTGAATTTTGAATATCGTGGATGCACTATTGTTTTTTGTTCAATCCTTTGGAAATGTTTGGTTACTACTAATCCTTAAAGTGACTTTTTAGAAAATGAAAAAATGGATTTGCAGACAACCCAAGCCCATTTTCCTAATTTTGGCTATGTGAATTTCATTTTAGACTAAAATGACACTTTTATATTGAAAACATGCACTTTTAATCCTACCACCCACATCATGTCATATTTATGTGTAGTGAATTATTACACATCACAAATGAATTATGGATTTTTGTCCCGAAGTATCAAGACAATACGATATCTTTTACTTGGTTTTGGCTATGTGATGCATGTTTTAGAGTTAAATGACACTTTTAATGTGAAACACGCACTTTGAGTCACACCGACCACATTGTGTGTCAGATTGACATGTGATCAATTCCTATACATCATAAATGAATTATGGACCATTGTTTGAAAGTATCAAGACAATATGAACTTGATTTCTTAGTTTTAACTATGTAAATCATGTTTTAAACTAAAATGACACTTATATTAAAAACCAACCCTTTGAGTCAACCAACTACGTCGCGTGTCAGATTGATATGTGGTCAATTGTTACACATTATAAATGAATTATTGATAATTTTCCTAAAGTATCAAAAAAATCCAAGATCTTTTGCTCAGCTTTGGGTCTGGGACATGTGTTTTAAAGTAAAATGACACCTTTTAATGTGAAAACACGCACTTAGAGTCACACTGGTCACATCATGCATAAAATTGAGTTATGGTAGATTCTTACATTTCACAAATGAATTGTGGATCTTCATTATAAATTATCAAGACAATCCAAGCTCATTTTCTAGATTTTGGCTAAGTGGAACATGTTTTAGAGTAAGATGACACTTTTAATATGAAAACGTACCTTTGAGTCATACCAGACACATCATAAGTTGTCTTGATGTGTGGTCAATGCCTACACATCGAAAATGAATTATAAACCATTTTATTAAAGTATCAAGACAATCAAATCTTGTTTGCTTGGTTTTGGCTATGTGGATCATATTTTCGACTAAAATGACATTTTTTATTGTGAACATGCACTTGGAGACTTTTCAAGAACAATGTGAAAAAAATTGATGTACAATCGATTTTTACACATAAAAATGATTTATGGGTAATTTTTTTAAAGTATCAAGATAATCCAAACTCATTTTCTTGGTTTTAGTCACATGAATCGTGTTTTAGACTAAAATGACATTTTTATTGTGAACATGCGCTTGAAGTATTATCAAGAACAATGTGCAAAAAATTGATGTACAAACAATTTCTACACATCAAAAATGATTTATGAATCATTATCCTAAAGTATCAAGAAAATCCAAACTCACTACTACAAAACCTGCGTTTAATAGCCCTGATATTTATCAGCATTAGAAAAAAACGCTGATAAATGACATATTTATTAGCGCTAAGGAAAGCACTAATAAATTTAACCTTTTATCATAACTTTATATTTATTGTTGATAAAGGGTATCCGTTATCAGCACTTTATTTTTAGCGCTGATAAAGGGTACCATTTATCAAGCTTTATTTTTAGCGTTGATAAATATTTCTTTCATCAGCGTTTTTTTAGTGCTGATAAAAGTCTGAATAAATAAAATGAAATAATTAAATAAATAAAAAATAAAAAATGAGTCTATTAAAAAAATATTACAAATTTTATAAATTAAATAATTATTGATAAAAATGAATAAATTGATTATACGTTATTAAATATTAAACATTTTATTAATTAGATAATTATGATAATTAATGTTATTAAATTTTATATATTAAATATATAGATATATATTAATATATATAAATATGATTTATATATTACAAAATATTTATGCGCTTTGCATTAAATAGTCATATATTTATTAAATAATAGTTTATAATTAAAAATTAATATGAATTAAAAATATTAACTAATTACATAGTACTCGACATATTACAACAGTTCAGGGAGGGGGATTACAAAGAAAAAAAGAAACTATTGCACCTATAAGTACTCGGGGAGACTCAAACCTGAGACCTCCCACGAGACCCCTAAAAGATGTAACCACTAGGCTACATCCCTGCGGACACACAGTACTTGACATATAATTGAATTTCATTTGATTTTTTAATTTAACATATATAGATCAAATTTATGTTATATTGATTTCAAATATATGTAATTAATGCATTTTTATATACAATGCACACACATAAAACTTATCCATTTTTTCAATATTGTTAAAGTGTACTTATTCTTAATTTATTCAATTTCACTCAGTTTTAACATATATGCATGCACTTAAAATTAGATATTTATTAATAATGTTAAAAATATATTTGTACAAAAATATTTATAAATAAATATATTTATAAATGCACATTTACTATATTTATACAATTATATATTTATAATTATAAATAAATAAATATTTTTTTTTAAAATTATATATATAATTATAAATAAATAATTATATATATTTAAATAATTATTAAATTTATAATAAATTTACTTAAATAATGAATATATTTACTATATTTATATATATATTTATTAAATATATATATGTATAATTATATAAATATATATAATGATATAAACATTATTTTTAAAAAATATTTTTATAAATATAAATAAATAACTATAAAATTATAATAAATATATTTAAAAAGGAATATATTTACAATATTTATATTTATATAGATTTATTAAGTATATATAAATATTTACAATTTTTTTATTTATAATTATAATTATAAATACTTTATTAGCGCTAAAAAGAACGCTGATAAAATTAACATTTATCAGTGCTATAATTTTAGCGCTGATAAAAATTGATTTTTTCAGTGCTTTTTTAGCACTAATAAAGATGTAACTTTATCAGTGCTAAAAAAGTACTGATAAAGAGTCCTTTTATCAGTGCTTAAATAATAATTGCCGATAAAAGGACTCTTTATCAGTGCTTATTTGTAAGCGCTGATAAAAGTGTCATAATCTAATTAAAAAACCCTAACCATCTACGAACTCATCACGATATCAGAAGCTTTCTACAGAATCCACCCACTGTTGACGCTCCTCCTCAGTGAATTGAACCCCGACACCCCCGACCCCCCCACCCTGATGACTCCCTGAAGCCCTAGCCTCATCGATGCCCGACACCACCCATCACCGGCCCTCTCTGCACCTCACCTCATCGCACCTTGCCTCGCCTTTCCATCCCTCGCCGCACCTCACCTCACCACACCTCACCTCGCCGCACCTCACCTCGCCGCACCTCACCTCGCCGCACCTCACCTCGTCGCACCTCACCTCGTCGCACCTTGCCTCTCTACACCTTGCCTTGCCTTGCCATCCCTCGCCGCACCTCACCTCACCACACTTCGCCTTGCCGCCCCTCACTGCCGATCCCAACCCCCGCCTCGCTACCCCTCAAAGGTCAAGTGGTAAGTGAAGGCAACACATCGAACAATTTTATTTTTGGTTTTTTTCCAAAATTGGATGATGTTGATGGTTTAATAAAATGATTTTTTGAAAACTATGTGGGTGACCATATGAGGAGGGGGGATCTAGTTTTTTTATACACACATGATATGTTTTCATGGGTAGCACACATATTTAGGGAAAAATATTCATTTATTAGAAGAAACCATGTGAATAACCCTCACATGGGATGTTCTACCCAATGAATCCCACATGGTTTGTAATGATTTTTATGGTTTTTGATCCATGATTGGGATATATATTATTATTTCACTATAAATAATGAAATCAGATCAATTTATTTTTAGGGATTTATATGTCATGTGAGAATTATTTAAAATGTTTTTTTCTTATATGATTTGATTTATTTCTCACTTATGGATGTTTTAATTAATGCTAACTCTAGGATATGAAAATGGTCTATATTTATGCTACACTGGACAGTATACAAACTTTTATTTTTCCTCTAATTTTGGGAGGCTTTTATGGTTTATATTAGATATGAACTCATGTGTTATGATAGATTACTGAATCATCAACTAAGATTATACAAAGATTGAAGGTTAAAAAAATAAAATAATACATTGTTTATACACTGATTTTAAATTAAAATAATGTTTTATCATAAGAATATTGAATATTAAGAAACATTGGTTATACATAGGTTGTATTGCATACAAATATTACAAATTGTAAAACATTGTTTATACACATATTTTAATTTCTGTACACTTAGTAGAAAATGAAGATTCTTGATCATGAATAGGTTATGACACATATTATTCTAGAGTATAGACACGTTATAAACATTTTATACATTGTTCATTGTCATTTTTATGACAAAAATTTCCATTACATTATAAATATGATCATAGAATAACAACATGAGTTGTAAAGTTTATATATTATAAAACCCAGATAGATTAAACAATATAACTGAGATAAACACTACTGAAATTTCTTTTTTTTTGAAGATTTATTCACTCAAAAAATAAAATAATTTTACACACAGATAATAGAAAAAAATTACAGCATTGAAATTTTGGTTCCAAAAAACATGAGAAGTATATGGAATTTTGCTCACTTAGAAAGTTTGAGTTGGGAAACAAAATTTATAGCACCATTTTTATCCTTCAAAAATTAGGAAATAGTCATGGAATATACTATGATTCAATCCTAATGAAATTATACACTCTCATATCAACATCAAAAATGTCAAACGAAATATTTTTCCTCATTTTTTAGGGATAAAAAAACTATAACATCCTAAAAATTATAGAATTAAAGATAATTTTCAACTATTTTGGATGAATAAAGTCAATACCTATTGAAGGGATGGTTATTGACATATGATGGGTATAAATAAAAAATTTCAGTATAAAAAACAACTCATTAAAATGGAGAATCAAGTGCAGAATGATGAAATTTCAAATATATGCCATTCATCTTAGAGAAACCAAATTTCTATTCCATTTAAGGACCTAGATGAATTCATATTACTCTAATTCATGGATATTAAAGTAAATTTTATCCTACTATACAAATGAAAAATAAACATGGTATCACTACAACAAACTGAGTGTTTAGTGGTAGGTTACTAAACCGCCGCTATTTTTTAAAAAAATAATTTTGCGGCGTTTTTTTATAAACTGCTACTAAACGGTTAAAAAATTTAACACACATGAGAATTTAAAATCAATCCATGGTCATTTTCTATGTTTTAAACATTACTTGCATGTTTTAAGAATTTTAAAATAATGAAACTACATTTTTGGTCATTCAGAGCAAACTAACCCTCATATATATGTGGCATATTTTTCTATATGTCACAAATTAATCAGTAATAATTGTAATAAGATTTCATGAAAATATTAGGCTCTTTTATTGGTTTTAAACCCTTAAATAACGTCTTTAATGAATTTTATATCTTTAAAAATATTATTGCAGTCATTCTGAGCACAATTTAAATCATATTGGTGTTCCATCTATTCTTACATGTAAAAAATTATTCAAAGATATTTTTCTTACCATTTAATGAGAATTCATGGTTGTTTTCTAGGTTTTCACATTAAATACAATGATCTTATGTGTAATTTTTATTTTATTCCTCATGTATACATGAATATGATAGAATATACTAGGGGCACCAGGTAAGGCCCTATGGAGATGTATTTATCACACCATTCACGGGCACCACTATGTGCATGCATACCTTATATTTAGACTTTAGCTAAGAACATCACATGTAGTGGATAAGTCTTGTAAATCTTGATGAATATTTTTAGACAGGGTGTATTGAGGCCTAAGGATGAATGTAGGTCTATATTTCTGGTGTTTTATTTTTTGCTTTATTTTATATTTTTCATCATCCCTTGGGTGATTAGTGTTTATATGACAATATGAATTATTATTGGCATTTATTATATAATTTTGTTTATTTCATTATTTACATTGATATGTGGTAGATGTCTTGGTTATTTTTCCATTATAATATACTCTAATTTGATGTATTTTTCCATTATAGAATATGGATTAGTATATTGCAACAAGTTTGTAGCCACTTGCATATGTGTTGGAATGCTTGAGGCATGTCGAAACTCATCTCATATGATGATTCTAGGATAAGGAATTACAATGTGACATCATATCATTTAGTTCATTTTATAAATTGGGTAGATGGAAGAGGAGAATATGAGGAATTTATCAAATCCTATGATAAACCATATATATGTGAGTCATGAAAACCTTTTCGGTGATAAGTCCTGGTTACCAGGAGTGTGGGATTGTTGTTATTTCATTTTTCTACTATGATTGAGTTTTTTATAGAATATAATGTTTTTATAAAAGTTGTTATTTTAAATTTTCATCTCTTCTATCACTAGAATGAGGCCCGTGTTCATGAACCATATTTGGTATATATTACTTTCATGACATATACATGAATGAATTTAATTAGAATTTTAAAATGGGATTTAGTTGTTTAAAGTTTCAAAAAAACATATATAGAGTTCAAATTATTTAACCTCAAGGAATTTATGTTACATGATTGATCCCTTCATAAATATTATTATTTATAATTTTGGTGATTGAACTCATGGAGTTATGAAAATTGATTCTTGATCCCTTCTTGTGTATTTATATAGGAAAAACTTATTTAACGTATTCATATTTTTTTCAACTAGTATATATTAATCTCTTTTTCTATTTAGTAATAGTTATGTGTTTTAATTTTATTTTAATAATGTGTAGGAACATTGTGATATATATGGATAAAAGTTAGATCACATTACCGAGGAACACACCTCAGTATGCTAGGGGTTTGTTAGAGTTTTTAGATTTTGTAATTTCCAATTGATCCATTGATGGGATAATAAGATGTCCATTTCATAAATATAAATATAGAAGATGGTTGAAGAGAGATGAAGTTTATGAACACTTGATATTGAAACAGTTCCCTACTCAATATTTGTGTTGGATTTGGAAGGGATAATCAAACGTTATAGAAATGTTGAGCATTGATGTCAATCTACAGAATGAGCTCCCAACTTCATCAATAATGGACAATGAAATGGAAAACCTTATAAATGATTCATTCATCATTGCGAGACACCAATATCAACATCAAAACATATTAGAACAACCAGTTGAGGGTGCTACAAATAGTAATGTGACAAGTGATGTTTTTGAGACTATATGACAACCAGATCAATATTGTAACATATCATTGGATCCAACTCTTGATTATGTGTATAATAATGTAAGAAAAAAATTCTCTGAGCAGACAAATTCATTTCATGGTTTAGTTGATGATGGAAATCAAGAGTTGTATAGTGGATGTTTGAAATTTTCAAAACTTTCTTATCTACTAAAGTTGTACCATATCAAATGCCTATGTGGAATTACAAATAAGGCAATGTCTATGATATTAGAATTTTTGTGTGATTTATTTCTTAAATTAAAGATCATTGAGTCTTTTTATGATATGAAAAAAAGTGTTAACAATCTTGGTCTGAATTATACAAAAATTCATGTGTGTCCCAATGATTGTATGCTTTATTAGGGAGAGGATTAAATCAAACAGGATTGAAAGAAATGTTCTTCATCTAGATAGAATTATATGGGTGATGTTGGAAGTATGAATCAACATACTACCATGAAGAAGAAGAAAATGAATACACATGTAAAGGTTTTTCATTACTTTACTTTAAAGACTCGATTGTAAAGATTATTCATGTCATTGAAAAATTCCAAACACATGAAGTGGAATTTTGCAGATAATAACAATGATGGGTTAATGTGACATCCAAGAGATTAAAAATCATGGAATACATTTGATTCAATACATCCATATTTCTCATCTGATCCTAAGAATGTTAGATTGGGATTGGATGCTGATGGATTCAACCCACTTGGGACTTTGAGTAACAGTTATAGAATTTGGATGATTATTTTGATCCCTTACAATCTACTGTTGGAACCAGGGTCTTCAAAGCATGATTTGGCATATGGTTTGTGTTTGTTGTCAATCCTCAGTGGAAGTTCAGGTTGTGTACCAACAAAGAGATCATACCATTCAAGCAGAAAACAGTAGTGAAGGTGGCGCCGTTTCCCAGTGTTTGCCAAATTTTTGGGCTTGAAAATCGGCCAATAAAGTAAAGTGTTTTTGGAAAAGGTACTTGCGCGTCGAGCTCTTGGAGGATAAAAGACTTGCGTTCTATATGTTTTTGAGGATCAGAACATCAAAATTTGGCTAAGGAAAGAAGGTCACACAAGTGTTGGTTGGGTCGCACAAGTGAGTTGCGCGACAGAGGTTACTGGAGACAAGACTTGCGCGCCGTCGAGGGACTTGCGCGCCGCCGCGCAGGGGGTACAGTTTGCCTATAAATACTGGACCACCCCTCCTCATTTCTCACGTAGATCAAGACTTAGAGATTGTTCGAGCTCTCGTCACGCAGGTGGTCTAGCCGCGCAGGTGGTAGTTTTGTCGCGCAAGTAGAGTTTGCGCGCCGGTTGTTGGCTGTGCGCCCAAGGCGGTTTGGAAGAGAAAGGAAGTGGACCGCACAAGTTTTTAGTCGGGGAAGGAAGAGTCGCGCAGGTGCGTTGATGACACTTGCGCACCAGTTTGGACTTTCGCGCCGTAGTGGGACTTGCGCGACTGTCTTGGAGAAGCGTGCCTAGTTTTTCTGAAGCCCACCGGCCTGTTTGGAGCTGCACGAAAGCCAGGAGACTACCCGATACATTCGAGGAAAAGTGATATTCTACTTCTGGGGAGAATCGGACTTCAATAGAGCATCTACATACAATAAAGGATGCATTATTATGCAAATGATGAAGAGACCTTCACGCCTATAAACTGAGTGGGACTTCACCAACGGCAGTGAGCCAGGGGGAGTCAACGGGAGTGACCCGAGGGACGCAGTGAGCTATCCCTGAACAATTGTAAAGGCAGTGAGTCTGGGACAGAGTGTCTGTACCTGAACATTTGTAATCCGCATCTAGTGAAGCATAGTGGATTTTGGTATGACCAACAACATGTCGGCGTATGCTCCTTGGATGTAGCCCTTAGTGGTGAACCAAGTAAAAAGGGCTGTGTCTTCTCCGTGCATGTGAATGTTTGATTTCTGATCTTAATCATCATATAGGTTCAACAAGTTCCTACCAACGTGGGAACAAGATCCATCACATTAAAAGAAAAAGTGGTCACCCTGATTCACCCCTCCCCTCTCAGGGTGTCCCGGGGTCCTTCAAGTGGTATCAGAGGGTAAAGGTTGCTGGTGTTGAATCTGACCTTCTTCGTCATGGAAAACGCGGTCAATGTCAGGGGAGTCCCTCACTTCGATGGAAGCAATTTCCAGATCTGGAAGAAAAGAATGAGATCTCATCTAATATCTCTTGGAATGGAAGTTCTTTTTTCTACTGTGTAAGGAATACATGTCACTGATCCAATAGGTCTGGCTATGACTGAAACAGACAGGAAACTTCTTGATGCAGATGCCAAAGCACAGAATGCTCTCACTGCATCCCTTTCTGATCAGATCTACCTGAAGGTGATGAATTTAACCTCAGAAAAATCCATGCGGGATAAACTTGAGAATATTTATGAAGGAGATAGCAAAGTGAAGGAGGTGAAACTACAAGTGCTACACAATCGGTTTGATGATATGAAGATGCATCCAGACGAGAATGCAGACTCTTTCTTCAATCGAATTACTGAAGTGGTTGGAGCTATTCGGGGTCTAGGCAAAGAAATCAAAGACATTGATATTTTAAAGAAAATATTAAGAAGAATTCCACCTCTGTATAATGCGAAGGTGGAAGCCCTTGAGGAAAGAGATATTTCCAAACTTTCTCTAGATGATCTACTGAGCAGCTTGGTAGCATATGAAATGAGAGTCAAACCAGAATATGCTACGACTCGGGTGAGCAAGGAAATGTCATTCAAGGCCATGGATAAGTTGAAAATCTCAAAAGATAGTAGCGGTGATGATGATGAAGAGAAAGAAATTCTTTCTCTCATTGCAAAGAAGTTCCATAAGGGGAAAGGGAAATTACCTCTCGCATGTTTCCGTTGTAGAAAAGTTGGGCACATTGCCTCTCAGTGCTTGAAGAATATCAATGACGATGACAGTGAAGATGAAAACTTCAAGAAGCCTCAGAGAAGGTTCTTCAAAAAGGGAGACTTAAAATCTGGTAAGAAAATGCAAAGGAAGATTTTTGTTTGTGAAGAGGAAGAAGATGACAATGAATTCTGTGATGAAGAAGAACCAGAATTCAAAACTGGGAACCATGCTTCTATGATGGCCACTGTTGAAAAGTCAGAAGATACTGATGGAGAAAAACAACTAAAAACTTGTGTAGATCCTGAGGTGCAACTTAAGGATGCGGTTAGTAAGATTAAGATTAAATGTAAGAGCTGTAATAAGTGGAAATCAATTGTAGAAGAATCAACTGAATATGTTGATCAACTTGAATCTGAAATTGAACGACTGGAAGAATTTGTGAAGGTACAGTCTAAAATAATTGAAAGCAATGATGATGTAGTTGATCTAAAGCTGAGAATTGAAGAGCAGGCAAAGGTCATCAATGACCTCACATCC
The DNA here is from genome assembly GCA_963277665.1 of Viscum album. Lineage (NCBI taxonomy): Eukaryota > Viridiplantae > Streptophyta > Magnoliopsida > Santalales > Viscaceae > Viscum > Viscum album. The sequence goes on along the minus strand of OY728133.1, from coordinate 180,668,221 downwards.
AGACTGGATGAAAAATCCAAGACTGCTGAGGGTCTTGAGGAGGAAGTAGTTACTCTAAGGAGTAAACTGGAGACTGAATCAGTTCCAAAAGAATAGAGGAAGAAAATACAGTTCGGAAGATTCTCAGATGCAGAATTACTAGCAAGATCCAAGTGTGGTTCAGATGGGGTTGGAAAAATCTTGAGTGATCAAAGACCCGCTTGCATGGGAAAGAGTGGAATTGGCTGTGAGGCTGAATCATCAACGGCTAGAAGTGAAAAGATCCAAAAGAAAGATAAGATGAAAGTTGAACATGATGAAATGTTACCTAGAGTGCTGAAAAAGGAACCCTCAATCCAAACTAAAAGGAGACCTGAAAATTATCCTCAAACTTTCAAAAATGACAGACTGTCTTACTATTCTCCCAAGGAAGGAGGTATAAGGAGAAATTCAAGTGAGAAGACATTTCCTCTCATGAAGTGTCAGTTCTGTGGCTATCTGGGCCATACCATGTCTTATTGTGAAGAGGCAAGAAGCTATCTGAATGGAGAAGATATAGATGCTCAACAAAGTAGAACAATCTCATATCCTAATTCTCATAGAATAAATAAATTCTATGGATATTGTTTTCTTTGTTCTAACTTTGGTCATAAGGCCATTAATTGCAGGCAGAGAAGGGATATAGACACCTCATACCGAAGTTCAAGACAAGTCAAGTCTCGTCAGCAAGACAGTGTTTCTATTTCAAACAGGTTCTCACCTCTCAAAGAAGACTTTGACTATGAAGAACCTGGGTATGCGGAAGAGATAGTTGAAAGGCCATCAGTTCTATTTACTCAATCTAATGTCTCATGGAAGGAAAGGAAGAAGATTGAGAAATCGAACCTTGCAGAGGTAGCCCTCAAAGCTACAAAGAACAAAAGTACCTGGATTCTGGATAGCGGTTGTTCATCTCATATGATGGGTAATGCCGGCCTACTAACGAATATCATAAAGAATGTTGATGGTACAGTAAGATTTGGTAATGATGGGGCTCTGAAAATCAAATGGAGTGGAAGTACCCAATTAGGTAATGGAGAACTAAATAAGACTGAAGTCCTTTACATAGATGGCCTATGTCATAATCTCCTCAGCGTGAGTCAACTCTGTGACTCAGGACTTATAGTTACTTTTCATCAGAAAGGATGCACTATCAAGGGAAAAACCGAAAATTCACTTATGAAAGGATGCAGAACAGAAGGAAACTTGTATCAGGTTGATAGTGAAGAAAATATATGTTACATGACTGTTGAAGAAGAAAACAATTTGTGGCATCGAAGATTGGGACACATCAATCAACAAGACATGGAGAAAATATCAAAATTGAGAATTGTCATGGACATCCCCAATCTGAAGCGTGAGCGTGAAAAATCTTGTGATGCTTGTATTCGTGGGAAGCTGGTCTGCAGTTCATATCGGCCAAAGAAGAAAAAGGCATCTCACCTTCTTGATCTGATTCATACAGATGTTTGTGGTCCAATAAATGTTGCCGGAACACATGGAGAAAGGTACTTTGTCCTTTTTATAGATGATTACAGTAGAATGGCATGTGTGATGGTCATTCACAGGAAATGACAAGTCCTTGACTGCATGAAAACATATCGGCGAATCGCCAAGAATGATACTGGACGAACAATCAAAGTGTTGCGATCTGACAATGGAGGAGAATACACGTCCATTGAATTTGAGAATTATCTAGAGAAGCATGGGATACAACATGAGGTAGCTGCTGTGAGAACTCCACAACAAAATGGAGTTGTTGAACATAGGAATCGACAGGTGAACAACAAGGCACAAACTATGCTGATTGAGAGTCGTATTCCACGACATTACTGGAAAGAGGCTGTTCAAGCTGCAGTGTACATTCAGAATCGAACAGGACTTTATATGGGTGAGACGAAGACACCATATGAATTGTGGCATGGACGGAAGCCTTCTCTAAAATACTTTCGTGTCTTTGGAAGTAAATGCTTCATCAGGAACAAAGAAGGAAATCAAGGGAAATATGGCGACAATGAAGATGAAGGAATTTTACTTGGTTACTCAATGAACAACAAAGCCTACAAATGCTTCAACAAGCATTTGGGAAGAATTGTGGAAAGCAGTTATGTTAAGATAATTGAAGAGAAAACCAAGAATGCTTCAAGGACGTCATATACTGATGTGATATAAAGTCAGGAGGAATGTGAACGTGAAGAAAATACAAATGCAGAAATAGATGAAGTTGTTCAAAACACTCAGCAGTCACATCATGATATTGACTCAGAAGAAGAATCTGAAGAAGAAACTATCACTGAAGAAAATGCTACTGAACCTCGCAGGAGAAATCGAAGAGCTGAGATTGATCCATCTAACATAATTGGGGATAGGAGTGCACCCACTCAAACAAGGAGAATGAGGAATAACACGCAATCTGCATTTCTATCAGTTGTAGAGCCATCCTCATTCGAAGAAGCTGCTAATGATGAATCTTGGGTGAAAGCCATGAATGATGAATTAGATCAGATTGACAAGAATCAGACATGGGATCTTGTCCCGAGACCCAAAGGTCAAAATGTGATTGGTACCAAATGGATCTTCAAAAATAAGTTTAATGAACATGGAAGTGTCATCAGAAACAAGGCATGTCTGGTATGTAATTGATACTCTCAGATTGAAGGCATTGATGTTGAAGAAACCTTTGCTCCAGTGGCTAGACTAGAGTCAATCAGGCTTTTCCTTGCCATGACACTCCAAAGAGGATATAAAGTATATCAAATGGATGTTAAGACATCATTCTTGAATGGTGTACTCAAAGAAGAAGTCTACATTGAACAACCAGTGGGATTTGTTCTGGGTACTGATGAAACAAAGGTATGTAAACTGAAGAAAGCTCTATATGGTTTGAAGCAGGCACCACGGGCATGGTACTCACGGCTGGATTCATATCTCAAGAAGTTGGAATTCAAAAGAGGAGGAGTTGATCACAATCTCTATGTGAAGAATTCTCCAAAAGATCAATTCATGGTTCTTGTCTACGTTGATGATATCATATTTGGTGGCAGTAGGCAGAAATCAGTGGATGAATTTACCAACCACATGAAATCAGAATTTGAAATGTCTATGATTGGGGAGCTCACATATTTCTTGGGGCTACAGGTGATTCAAAAGAAGGAATACACTTTCATTTCTCAGGAAAAATATGCAAGAGAGCTACTGAAGAAGTTCAATATGCAAGACTCCAAACCAATGTCAACTCTGATTGCAGTTGGAACTAAACTTGGAAAGCATGAGGATGGGGACTCTGTTGATCCCACCATGTACAGGAGGATCATTGGAAGCCTACTGTACCTAACAGTGAAAAGGCCAAATATTGTCTTTTCCACATGCCTTGCAGCCCGCTTTCAGAGTAATCCAAAAGAGGAACATATGGAAGTAGTAAAAAGAATCATGAGGTACATTCAAGGTACACATAATTTCGGGTTATTTTTTACTGCAGGCAGGGACAGTGAATTATCCACATTTTCTGATGCTGACTGGGATGGTGATGTGGTAGACAGAAAGTCCACTAGTGGTGGAGCTTTCTATATTGGGCAGAAATGTGTTGGCTGGTTGAGCAAGAAACAAGAAAGTACTTCTCTTAGTACGAATGAAGCTGAGTATATCTCTGCCACAAAAGCATGCACTCAACTTCTTTGGATGAAGCAGCAGCTAACATATATTGGTGATAAGGTGCAGCAACCAATGGTGATTTACTGTGATAACAAAAGCACAATTGATCATACGAAGAATCCGGTTCAGCATTCTCGTACAAAACACATTGAAATACGGTATCATTTTATCAAAGAAAAGGTTGAACAAGGCGTGATTAGAATGGATCATGTTGGAACTGAAGAGCAAGTGGCTGATATCCTGACCAAGCCATTGTTCGCGGCTGTGTTTGAGAAGCATCGGTTGAACCTCAGTGTTCAACCACCTCCTACTGCATAAGGAGGATCCGGAAATCCCCTCTCCCCATTTGTTTTAACTGTTTTATCTGCTTATGGCTGTGATTCAGGTTTATGGGGGAGATACTATCCAGGGGGAGTATGGCTTGACCTGAACGTTGAACAACTTATCGGTCTTTGGTTTTATTGTCAATGGGGGAGAAAGGAATAAATTCAAGGAAAGAAATTCAAGTCAAGATTGTGATGAGAAGTTTAAGAAGCTAACATCGGGCGTCATGGAGAATTTCAAAACACTGGAACCCAATTCAAGCTTCGTCTCTTGTTTTCTACACCGATCATTGCTCACGTAGACTTAGAGTGTTGGCTGAGTTGATTCTTGCGTTTTGGGTATGCTCATGGTTGGAGATCTATTGAATTTATTCTGATTGACAACAAACCCAAAGGGGGAGATTGTTGGAACCAGGGTCTTCAAAGCATGATTTGGCGTATGGTTTGTGTTTATTGTCAATACTCAGTGGAAGTTCAGGATGTGTACCAACAAAGAGATCATACCGTTCAAGCAGAAAACAGTAGTGAAGGTGGCGCCGTTTCCCAGTGTTTTCCAAATTTTTGGGCTTGAAAATCGGCCAATAAAGTAAAGTGTTTTTGGAAAAGGTACTTGCGCGCCGAGCTCTTGGAGGATAAAAGACTTGCGCGCTATATGTTTTTGAGGATCAGAACATTAAAATTTGGCTAAGGAAAGAAGGTCGCGCAAGTGTTGGTTGGGTCGCGCAAGTGAGTTGCGCGACAGAGGTTACTGGAGACAAGACTTGCGCGCCGTCGAGGGACTTGCGCGCCGCCGCGCAGGGGGTCCAGTTTGCCTATAAATACTGTACCACCCCTCCTCATTTCTCACGGAGATCAAGACTTAGAGATTGTTCGATCTCTCGTCGCGCAGGTGGTCTAGCTGCGCAGGTGGTAGTTTTGTCGCGCAAGTAGAGTTTGCACGCCGGTTGTTGGATGTGCGCCCAAGGTGGTTTGGAAGAGAAAGGAAGTGGACCGCACAAGTTTGTAGTCGGGGAAGGAAGAGTCGCGCAGGTGTGTTGATGACACTTGCGCGCCAGTTTGGACTTACGCGCCGTAGTGGGACTTGCGCGACTGTCTTGGAGAAGCGCGCCTGGTTTTGCTGAAGCCCACCGGCCAGTTTGGAGCTACACGAAAGCCAGGAGACTACCTGATACATTCGAGGAAAAGTGATATTCTGCTTCTGGGGAGAATCGGACTTCAATAGAGCATCTACATACAACAAAGGATGCATTCTTATGCAAATGATGAAGAGACCTTCACGTCTATAAACTGAGTGGGACTTCACCAATGGTAGTGAGCCAGGGGGAGTCAACGGGAGTGACTCGAGGGACGCAGTGAGCTATCCCTGAACAATTGTAAAGGAAGTGAGCCTGGGACAGAGTGTCTATACCTGAACATTTGTAATCCGCATCTAGTGAAGCATAGTGGATTTTGGTACGACCGATAACATGTCGGCGTATGCTCCTTGGACGTAGCCCTTAGTGGTGAACCAAGTAAAAAGGGATGTGTCTTCTCTGTGCATGTGAATGTTTGCTTTCTGATCTTAATCATCATACAGGTTCAACAAGTTCCTACCGACGTGGGAACAAGATCCATCACATTAAAAGAAAAAGTGGTCACCCTGATTCACCCCTCCCCTCTCAGGGTGTCCCGGGGTCCTTCATCTACCTCCATGGATGTGTATGCAACAAACATCTTTTATCATTTAGATGATTATTCCTAGAAAAAAATTCCTATAAATGATATTGATGTATACTTCTAACCTTTAATTGAAGAATTACAAGAGTTATGGAGCAATTACATTGAGACATATGATACATCTTCTAGAACAATGTTCAAATTGCAAGATACTCTAGTGTGGACCATTAGTGACTTCCTTGGACTTGGGAATTTATCTGGTTGGAACACTTACATGGGTTTGGATTTTCCTATTTGTAACTTTGATTTTGAACTCAAATAGACACCTCACAGTAGAAAATGTTTCTTCTTGTGTCATTGAGGATTTCTTGATACATCTCATAGATTTCCACTGAACAAGTAAAAATTCAATGGTTTCATTGATCGTAGACCACCTCCAAAGTTGTTAACTGGTTCTGAAATATTGGAACAACTTAGAAATGTTGAAATAGAATTGGGGAAGGTTCATCATTTGAATGAAAGTGGGAAACTAGTTCTAAGTGCATTGTCAAGTGAAATCAGAATGAAACAATGGAAGAAAAAAATATGTTCTTCAAACTTCCGTATTAGAAATTTAATTTGTGATGTCATAATATTGATGTGATGCATATTGAGAAGAATGTTTGTGATAATTTGATCTTCATATTTCTTAATGAGAATTGAAATTCAAAGGATCATCTCAATGCTCATAAATACTTACAAGCAATGAACATAAAGCATGATCTATGGCCAGATGAGAATAGAAAGTATGATATGACAATTTTTACAATGAAAAATAGAGATAAAGATATATTCCTTTTAATTTTAAAACATGTGAAGGTATCTAATGGGTATTCAAGTAACATCTCAAGGTGTGTTGACTTAAATAATTGTAGTTCACATGGATTGAAAATCCGTGATTCACATATTTTGTTACAATAATTACTTTCATTGGAATTGTGTACATTATTACCTAAAAAGGTTACTGCCATTGTACACTAATTATATACATTTTCAGACAACTATGTGAGAAAAATCTACATCCATTTCATCTTGACAACCTTAAAGAGAGATTTTTATTGCCACGTTGTGCAATGGATATGATCTTTCCTCTGTTATTTTTTACTGTCATGATGTATTTAACTGTGCATTTGGTTGATGAAGCTAAATTAGGAGGCCCCGTACAATATCGATGGATGTATCCAATTGAGAGGTAATTTATTTATATGTTTTTAATTTTAGTAAAAAATTATTGGAACTTCATTAAATACATAATTATGTTTTTTTATTTTATTTCATAGATATCTTGGGCAGTTGAAATCATACGTGAAAAATAAAGATCAACATAAAGGCTCTATTTATGAATTCTATTTGGTAGAGGAGTGTATTAACTTTTGTTCTAGATACTTGGATGATATTGAGACAAGATTCAATCAAGTTGGTCATGTTGATTACACATCAACTCAATCTGAAATACACGGGGAATAAAAAATCTTTCCTGCTATTGGCCGATCAGTTGGGAGGATCTCAAATGTTACACTAAAAGAAATGGAATTATTATAGGAACATAGATATGTGCTTCTGAATAGTGAAATTTAATATCCATTTATTTAAGAGTTGAGGATACAAATAAAGATACAAATGAGAGGATGAACACGAAATGAGAAAGATATAACAAAATCTATTAATAAAGAGCTTGTAGAATGGTTTGCACGATGTGTAAGTTCATAAATATTGAAATAAATAAATATATTAGGTTGATACATATATTTTTTAAATATAATAATGTATATTAATTTTTTTAGATCATGAATACTGATACTCGAGCAAATTTTTCAGAAGATTTCAAGTTTCTTGCTCGAGGTCCTCAAAAACAAGCTATAAAGTTCGACACTTACAATGTGAATGACTGATTAGTCACTGAAAGTATCTAATATTAATTGTTAATATCTTTATATTAATTGTTCCAAAGTCCATAAACATTGTTTTTAGTGCATTACATAAATAGAACTTCATTTCTCATCAAAAATGCAATTCATGTTTAAAATGAAAATTTGGGCCCAATCATTCATTTGTTTGTGGACAACATTATATTCATTTTCTGAATTTTATATTTTGGTATATTATTGATCAATTTTTTTGTAACATTTTATCTTTTAGGTCTGATGGATGAATCCCAAAGGAAGATGGAGAATTTTGCGCTTGAAGGCATAAACTTGCTGGAAAAAAGCATAATGGGCCTAAGGCCCATCAAACAAATGTGGGGCCCACAAACTAATTCCAATGAAGCTAAAATTTATACATTAGAAATATAAAAATATGAGGATCATTTTATTCAACTACGTCTGGAGCTAATTTTGATGTTATCATGATGATAAAGGGATCTGAAGTTGAGATTTAAATGGTGGACCCGACATTAATGCACAAAAATCCGTCCCACCATTTTGACTATAACTTCCAAACGGCTGAGCGAAATTTCATGAAATTTTTACACCTCATATAGGACAGATGTATGAAGATATTTATCTTCTATATACCCTCCAGATTCGGCATTCTTCAATTTCGAATTCACACGTCAATATGGTGGACGAATCTGGATAGTTTTCCGGGTCAAATTCAAAACATCAATTTCCTTTTGATTATTCACCCTCAATTTGACTCTATTAATTGTTGGGGGGGGGAATTAATTGTTGGGGGATGTACCTAAGTCTCCTAATATGCCTATATAAGAAGATAGTGGTGAAGAGAATAGGGGGTGGATATTTTTCTTATCATCTTTTGTTGCTTGTTTCATTGTAAGGTTATGCTTACAAATTTCCTTTGTAATGTTTTCCATTTCCATGTAAGTTTCTTTTTTTGTATCTTTATGTTCTTAATAAACTTATTTCTCTTATATATTTTTCATTTCATTTATTAAAACTTTATTATCACAAAGAACAGTGATATCTTTGTGTTGTTGTGAATTAGTTCACACATAGGTGTGAATTTCATTCACACACACGGAGGAGTGCTCGTTATTTCCGCGGTTTTAATTTCTTAAATCCAATTATTATTAGTCATCTTCTACCCACCATTGAGATTATACCATCAATGGAGGGATAACCATTTAATGGGTTGATCTTAGGAGGATGCAAAGGCTGGATTGAATGTTATTTTATGAACGAATTGTTGTTAATTGGATAATTAATTTAAGACATCCATTCTTCAGTTATTTCTATTCTTTATCTTTACTATGTTTGAGCAAACTAAATTCAATTACTAAATGAACATATACCTCGGAGAGATCATGAATTTGGTTCTCTAAGTGTATAGGGTATTAGTAATTGTGTTTAGTAAGCACCAAACCAGAAAATGATGAAGGTAGTGTTATTTTTGAAGAATGGATTCATCAAGAATTAATAAAACCAATTTTTTTTAAATAAGTAAAATTCATTCAATCCACCCCGAGCATAATCCTAGATCAACCCATTTTCATTGAATTGAATTCATGTAGGTTTATTAGTGTTATTTAAACCATCCAAAATCTAACCCAAAGTTGGCTACTTCAAAGCCCATCCTTCACCAAATCATAGCGTCTCAAGGTTACTTCTTTGGTCCCTGTGGACTCGACCCCTACATGTACTACATCGACCGCTTTTACCAGTAGGGTAAATTTGGGCGTAACCAAATTTTGGCACCGTTTCCGGGGACCCAAGTAAGTACCTTAGACACTCATCTTCTTTTCTCACCCCAAATTCTCTATTCTCACCCTAATTTCTCTTCTCTATTCCCCTTTCTATTTCTGCGTGTCCAATGAATCCCAAAAATAACTTTCAATCAACTCCAATGGATTATCTTCAAAAATATCCATTAATATACCAAGGCTATAATCAACTGGAAAATCAATATTTTGAATCACCTCACATAGAAAATTTCATTGACCAAACCGGGATTGAATACACCACACCAGATGAGATGTACAATCAATGGGATGCTGACTGTTTAAAAGATCAATTTCTATACCTATCAAGAATGATTGAAAATATAAATAATGAGGAAGTCCATGATGTACAAACATCTATCAACTCTATTCCTGAAAAAATTCTTGAACGATTGTGTAATCAAATGGAGATAATGAATTCTGAGGTTTCATCTTTGAGGTTTGAACTACAAAACTTTAAAACATGTGAAGAACTCACTTTAGAATTTTGGAATTAAGAGTTAGATAATGAATTGAATTGGTTAGTAAATGTTGAAAGTCAAGATGAAGAGTGTTTAAATCAGAAGGAAATTGATTTTTTGAATTCAAAAGATAATAACTTGACATCATGGATTGAGTTTCCTAAACATGGCTCCATTAGTGAATTTTTAGGACCACCAATCCCTGAAAAATTGGGAGAAATACCAAACATTAATCCCATACACACTTATGATATTCAACTATACAATTTTCAGGATGAATCTTATTTTCAAAATGAACCAATTATTTCTAAATTTCATGGAGAAGAAATTGTTTTTGATTCAAATTTCCATTCTTCTTCTGTAAATTTTTTTCAACCTGAACTCAAAATTTTTATCCTTTATTCACCACTCTTAAATGTTGATAACCAATACCATGAAATTTCAATTTATTCTCCTCTTGAAACTAAAAAATTGGGAATGTTCATTGATGTCTTAGAAAATACTAGATATTCAATTCAATCAACCATTTCTGATATTACATGGATTTTACCGCTCATTGTAGAACAAAGGATTTCACATGAAACATATTTCAAACAAATAATCAATCTCAATTTTGTTGAGGTGGAGAAAGATGGGTTCATTAAAATTTTGAAAGTTGGAATTGGATAAGTTGGGGGGTACAAGTCGAGCTAACGACGTTAAACAAAAGCACTTCATGGGAGGCAACCCATTGTTTCTATGATTCTAATCATTTTGAATTTTTTTCTTTTTCATATAATAAATTAACATAGACTGTTGATCTGTTCTTCTTTTATGAGTAAGGATGGGTATGAAAGGGGAGCGCCATATTCATCTGTGTCACGTGGCATGATCTCTGAGTAATACCTTACCCAAAAATATAAAAAGAAGACAATGTATCATCAGTTTATTTTGTTTTGTTTTATTTTAATGTTTTTATAGGTTAAAAAAAATAAAAGGACATGTTGTAAGTCATAAGGAAAATCCATTCACCACCATCCAAGCCACTGAGACTCAAATCCAGGATTGAAGGGAGACTATGGCATGCACTATCATCATCAACCACCAGGTGACTTAATTACATGATTATCATTTTAAATTTCTTCTTTGAACTCCTATCCTACCCCCTTTTAACTTTTCTTTTCTTTAAACACTGGGGACATTGTTATTCTAAGTTGGGGGAGATAAAAAATGATTTTTTTTCAATAAGAACATGCATGGAAATAAAAAATTCCATTAACCTTGAACATTATAACACACATTGCAAACTCTGAAATTGGATATCGAAAAATTTTGATGCTTTGATTCTGATTTTAATGTAAGTTTAAGTTCATGAGCATAGTTTTTGGAAAGCGCGGTTGTCTAATGTGATTTTTCAAAGTTTACATTTTCATCCTCTTAATAAAAATGCCACAATGCACGTCTACTGGATCGTGGGTGTAAATTTGAGTTCTTGGGTCCCTTTCATTATAGCATAGGGTTTTGAGGTCACTTTTAGTTTAATTTGAGTATCCAAAAAAAAAACAAAAAAAAATTTGACCACATAGAGCAATGTTTTGTCCAAATGCGTGGCATCTGGCACTTGGGGATCATGACTCCATAGTTGTCTTTCCCAGAGTTAGGCTTTATATATCTATTGTAGAGCATGAAATTGACAATATGTGTGGCATCCGACACTTGGGGATCGTGACTCCATAGTTGTCTTGCCCAGAGTTAGTCTTTTCATATCTATTGTGGATAAAAAAATCATCAAAAAAAAATCAAAAAAAAAAAAAATCAAAAAAAATGGATACTCATATTAAGGTTTAATGTGATTCCCACCTAGCGCTTCCATTTTTTCCCCCTTGAACAATAAAATGGGCCCCATATCTTTTGTGATGCACAAAAATTTATCATGCTTAATTGAAATTGGATGAAATGTGGCGATGAATTTGAACAAAGGAATGAGCTTGGGCTTGGGATATGCTTATGGACCTATCTTGTTTTAAATGATTTTAATGGGTTCCATAATTTTTTTGGTATGAGGCCTTTGTGTGAGCAATGTGTATTTAAATGTTTTTGGAAAAGGGGATTTGAATTTCATATTTGTAATATATTTTTCTCTGGACTAGAAAAACTCAAGTAGGGGGGTGTAATTAGTCACTGAAAGTATCTAATATTAATTGTTAATATCTTTATATTAATTGTTCCAAATTCCATAAACATTGTTTTTAGTGCATTACATAAATAGAACTTCATTTCTCATCAAAAATGCAATTCATGTTTAAAATGAAAATTTGGGCCCAATCATTCATTTGTTTGTGGACAACATTATATTAATTTTATGAATTTTAAATTTTGTTATATTATTTATCAATTTGTTTGGAACATTTTATCTTTTAGGTCCGATGGATGAATCCCAAAGGAAGATGGAGAATTTTGCGCCCGAAGGCAGAAACTTGATGGAAAAAAGAATAATGGTCCTAAGGCCCATCAAACAAATGTGGGGCCCACAAAATAATCCCAATGAAGATAAAATTTATACAGTATAAAGATAAAAATATGAGGATCATTTTATTCAACTGTGGCTGGAGCTAATTCTGATGTTATCATGATGATAAAGGGATCTGAAGTTAAGATTTAAATGGTGGACCCGACATTAATGCACAAAAATCCATCCCACCATTTCGACTATAACTTCCAAACGTATGAGAGAAATTTCTTGAAATTTTTAAACCTCATATAGGACAGATGTATGAAGAAATTTCTCTTCTACAGACCCTCTGGATTCGGAATTCTTCAATTGCGAATTCACACGTCAATATGGTGGACGAATCTGGACAGTTTTCCGGGTCAAATTCGAAACATCAATTTCCTTTTGATTATTCACCTTCCATTTGACTCTATTAATTGTTGGGGGGTGAATTAATTGTTGGGAGATGTACCTAAGGCTCCTAATATTCCTATATAAGGAGCTGGTGGTGAATAGAATAGGGGGTGGATATTTTTCTTATCATCTTTTTTTGCTTGTTTCATTGTAAGGTTATGCTTCCAAATTTCCTTTGTAATGTTTTCCATTTCCATGTAAGTTTCTTTTTTGTATCTTTATGTTCTTAATAAACTTATTTCTCTTATATATTTTTCATTTCATTTATTAAAACTTTATTATCACAAACCACAGTGATATCTCTGTGTTTTTGTGAATTAGTTCACACATAGGTGTGAATTTCATTCACACACGCGTAGGAGTGCTCGTTATTTCCGCGGTTTTAATTTCTTCAATCCAATTCTTATTAGTCATATTCCACCCACCATTGAGAGTATACCATCAATGGAGGGCTAACCCTTTAATGGTTTTATCTTAGAAGGATGCAAAGGCTGGATTGAATGTTATTTTATGAACGAATTGTTGTTAATTGGATAATTAATTTAAGACACCATTCTTCAATTATTTCTACTCTTCATCTTTACTGTGTTTGAGAAAACTAAATTCAATTACTAAATGACCATATACCTCGGAGAGATCATGAATTTGGTTCTCTAAGTGTATATCGGATTAGTAATTGTGTTTAGTAAGCACCAAACCAGAAAATGATGAAGGTAGTGTTATTTTTGAAGAATGGATTCATCAAGAATTAATAAAACCAAAATTGTTTAAAGAAGTAAAATTCATTCAATCCACCCTGAGCATAATCCTAGATCAACCCATTTTCATTGAATTGAATTCACATAGGTTTATTATTGTTATTTAAACCATCCAAAATCTAACCCAAAGTTGGCTACTTCAAATCCCATCCTTCACCAAATCATAGCGTCTCAAGGTTACTTCTTTGGTCCATGTGGACTCGACCCCTACATGTACTACATCAACTTCTTTTACCAATAGGGTAAATTTGGGCGCAACCAATGACTTTAGATTCCGTACAGTTGATCGGGAATAGGGTTTGGAAACATAGAATAGTGGACTATTTATGTTTTCTGAAGTGAAATACTATGGAAAATTGACCTATATTATCGAATTAAACTACCTTAGACATTTTTCAGTTGTTTTATTCAAATGAAATTGGGTGGATATTATCAGGGGTGCTAAAAGAGATTACTTTCAATTTACTTCTATAAACTTCTCTTACTTTATGGATGTTGGTGACTATGAAATACATGATCCGTATATCTTATCATTGTAATAAAAAATGTTATATTATGTGAAATATTTTATGGATGAAGGGTGTATTGTAGTTTCTAAATTAAAACAAAGAGACTTGTATGATATGGGTGATGAAGTGGAAGATTTGACCTCTGAAATTGAATCCCATCAACTGAAAGAAGTGAACTTCTTTGTCTATCATGATATTGAAAATATTAGTATTGTAAGAGTGGATGAAGTAGGTGAAGTAATGATGGAGTAGGAAACTTACATGATTGAAGTATAAAATGATTGTATGTTAAATTATCCATTCATTTATCAACCACTTATGTCATTTGTGCAGTCATTCATTATCATAGTAATGTATATTTTGTTTGTTAGTACTGTGAATATGTTATCATTTCTATTTTTTTTCTTGCATGGATTTTTTGAAATATATGTTCTGAACTTAATTTTATTTGATTAAATGATAGGAATGTAAAGAAGGAAGTGTTATACTCACGCTGCGGGGTCAAAGAGTTTTTCTAGAAGCTGATTGACTCTGGTAATCTTTTCATTAGTTTAAATATTTATTAGACAATTTTATCTATTTAATATATTAAATTTTTGATTTATCTTTGTTCAATGCAGTCACCAAGTTTAGGCCACCAAGCATCCCGAACAAAAGTGTGGTTGAATGTTCATAAAAAATCTTATGGGAGTTTTGTTAATGATCCTACCAAAGAAGTTGGGGGCTTGAATTCATTTTTCATTATAATAACTTATTATCATTTATCACTATGTTAATATATATTGATTTTAATATGATTGATATTTGATTTATAGGTAAAAATTAAAGAACTATGGGATGTCAATCCCACACAGTCCTACTCAGTCTCCCAGGATAACCAAGTTGGTAAAGTCCTTGGGAAGGAGCATCTTGGCCGAGTGTGTGGATGAGTTTGGGAATATTACCATATGAGGTATTTAGTAGAAAAATGGGGATCAAAAGTGATGACTGGCGGTGATAAGGTAAATCACACAACTTCAAAATCATTTAGTTCATAAACATTATTGATTTGAAGTTTAAATATAAATATACAACATTGTTTAATTTTCAATATAATTGTCTTATAGGTTTCGGTAGCAAGAAGTAGATATGGAGATGGAGAGGGTGATGAGTAGAGTTCATCATTAGGAAATGATTAGTGGAGAGGGTTTGTTCATGTATTAGTACGTCAAATGTGGGTATTTTTTTATCTTTTTATTATATTTTAGATGGGATTGGGACAATGAGTTCCCTATGTATGTGTTTTATAACTATGTGTCTATATGATGTGTTTCAACTAGCTATGGATATTGAAATTTCTATATGATCATATATGACATTTAGTTTCTTGTCTCCCTTTTATATATAGGTTTATCTAACTATTATATTCTACTGTTTCCCACTTGTTTTTAATGGTGTCTTACTAAGTATGTTTATACTCACACCTTCATGGGCTTTTCATGCATGTTTTTTTCTTATACAAACAACTGGTAGATGGTGTCCTTAGTGGACCTAGTTTCTATGGAACATAGAAGTAAGTGGAGGCACTAACTATGTTTGGTGGTCAGAATTAGGGATCTTGAGTTGGGAACTCCTCTTCTTTTATCTTTAAGTTGTTTCAATATTGGGACATAATTTCTTTATTCTTGGTTAGGCATGTATTTTACCCTTTTCCTTTCTTAGATATTTATCTATCTCATTCTGATATATTTCCTAGAGGTTACTACATGAATTTTTTACACCGAGAGGTTTTATTTTATTATACCTATGCAGTATTTCATGGAGTTGAGTGTGTGTGTGTGTTAAAATACAATAGGATAAAGCCTCCCACTTCAGTGATATTCTTATTCTGTGATTGTTTCTATCCCTTCAACTATTGGGGGTGAATATGTGGTGTCACTCTCAACTTACTGGTGTCCCAAGTAGGGTCACTATAGGTCAAGTCATGACACAAAACCCCATGGTTTTCTCCAAGACCATAATCTCTATCTAACCCCAACCATTATAGGAAAGTCTACACCATTTTCAAAATCTCACATCATGATCCAATCCTACCAACCAAGGACTGTTTTATGTTATCTCTCACCAAATAAGGTCCTATATCACTTATCCATACAATGATATCTCAAGCCTATAACATATAGGATAATCCATATCTATCAGACCCTCTTTTCGATTAGTATCCTATTGTTTTCACCTTCTTGGTTAGAGATCAATCTTAATGTGTTGGGTGATCTCCCTTTTGGGAGATTTTTATGCTCTATTTGTGCATGGACCCTATTTTTTGAGCTCTGTCTTATTTGTATTGGATAAGCCATGGGGATGTAATTGGGTAACTCAGACTATGTGGATTCTTGTTAGTCTAGGCACATAGAGGCATCTATGTTGTTTTTAGTGATCTCATAAAGGGGTGGGATCAGTGTTGGAAGTCCTAGGATTTCATAAATTATTTACCCGTTTTATAAATCCAAGTAATTTTTAATCCTCTCTTGTATAAGTTTAGATCATTTATGGATATTTAGGGAGATTTTTCTTTTGGATAAACATTGATTATTGGTTTTGAATCATTAATAACCCTTTTTATTAAAATGGTATTCACGATGTATGGTTTCATATTGAGAATTATTTCTTTATTATTAAATTAATTTATCTTGTTTCTAATTTTGGTGGATTTAGTTTTAACATGTGAAGACTCATTTTAATAGAAGTACATTGATTATTTATAGATAGTTTTAAATGTATTAAATTTATGTTTTCCTTGGAAATGTGTTGTGTAATAGTTTAAGGAATCAACGTACTTTCAATAAGAAATGTATTGATAAATGGATTGATTCTTTCAATGTATTGAGAAATGTATTATTGATTATTTAAATGTGTTGATTATTTCAATGTTTTTATGTATTATTGATTCTTTTAATGTGTTAGTGTCTTGTTTGATTCTTTTAATTTATTGAGAAATGTATTATTTTTTTCAATGTGTTGTTTTCCTTGGTCAATGTGTTAATTATTTATATTTTGGTGAGAATCAATGTACGTTGATTATTTAGTTTTAACATGTGTTGTTTTCCTTATATGTTGATGATATATTTGATTATTTGGTAAAATTTTCAATGTCACTGTAGTGTTGTT
The DNA here is from genome assembly GCA_963277665.1 of Viscum album. Classification (NCBI taxonomy): domain Eukaryota; kingdom Viridiplantae; phylum Streptophyta; class Magnoliopsida; order Santalales; family Viscaceae; genus Viscum; species Viscum album. Next base: position 180,651,096 of record OY728133.1, on the reverse strand, counting down.
CTGGCTACAGGTTTTGGGGCTATAGAACCTGCAACTTGTTTTTTTAATGCATGAGATAGTGGTGGTTTAAACTGCTACTAGATATAAGTTTTTTTCATGTAGGTTTAAATCGATGCTATATTATGGTATTTTTTTAGGCTAGTGGTTAAAACTGCTGCTAAATATGTTTTTTTAATTAGGGGCGATTTTATCCATATTAGTGGCGGTTCTTTTTTCAGTAAAAAGTCCAGACTTTAGTAGTGGTTAAAAACTGCCGCTAGATCCCATTTATTTTTTTAGTGAAAACCACCACTAAAACTAATAAAACCTCCATGAAATACGACTTCTATGGAACTTTCAAGAAACCACCACTAAATGGAAGGAACCACCGCATGTTGAATTCTGAAACCAATTTTAGCAATGATTTTTTTGAAACTATCACATAAACATATAGAGGCTGTTTAAACCATCGCTAGATAAAAAAACTACCACTAAATGGTAATTTTGTTGTAGTGAAATAGCTGTTCTAAGAAACCATTTTATACCAGTTGTACTAAATAAACAAGATTGTTAACTGTATTGAAGTTATATAATTTGAAAGCTGGCAGCAGATGGAGTGACACCATCTTTATAAAACTACTTGGTATTTTGAAAGATATCCCACCAGAAGAGAATGAACTACTATGCCAAACATATGATGCTAAATGAATGTTACATTCAATCGTAATGATATCTAAAAAAATAAATGTTTGTCTAAATTATTTCATATTGTTTCGTAAATACCATGAATCAATCATAAAATTCCCTAAGTGTGGCACATATCGATATAAGAAAAATGAATCAAGTCCTTGGAAATATGTATGGTACTTTCCTATCATTCCATGGTTTAGAAGACTATTTGTATGTTAGGAAAATGCAAGATAATTAATATGGTATGTAGATACAAGAATTAAATATGGGGGCCTACGTTATCCAGAAGACTCTCCTCAGTGGAAGAAAATTGATTATGGGTTTCCTGAATTTGGATATGAGTCAAGAAACTTTAATCTTTTATTATCTATAGATGGAATAAATCCTATTTTTGTATATATTAGCACTCACAGTACATGGTCCGACATGTTGGTAAATTATAACTTGCTTCCATAGTTATTCATGAAGTGAAAATACATTATTTTGTCTCTGCTTATATCAGAACCAAAGTAACCTGGTAATGATATTGATGTCTATTTAGACCCATTGATTAAAGATCTAATATTGATGTGGGATACATGTATTATAATGTATAATGATCATAGAAGTGAAGAATTCATATTGAGGGCCATGTTGTACAGAATGATAAATGACTTCCCCGCTTATGAAAATTTATGAAGCTATAACATTAAAGGAATTTTGGGGTAACCCATTTGTGAAAAACACACATACTCAGTTTATTTAAAATGTTCCTCAAAGACTATGTTTTTAAGAAATCAGAAATTTTTACCTCAATGATATAAATACTAATCCTTTATGGTAGCATTCAATGGGAATATCAAACAAGGTATAACACCATCTCCAACAACGGGTGATCAACTGTACAAAAAAGTAAAAAATATTAACACTATTTTTGGTAAATCATTTTCGAAAAAACATACAAAACCAGGTTGTAAAAAGAGATCAATTTTATTTGAATTACCATATTAGAATTGTTTTTAGGTCATATATTTTCTTAATGTCATGCATGTAGAAAAAAATGTATCTGATAGTGTTATTAACATGTTACTAAATGTTCTTGAAAAAATGAAAGATGACATCAAGGCCAGGTTAGACTTGATTGAAATGGGGATAAGGGAAGAGTTGGAACCAGTGAAAGATAAAAGGAGGAATTTTTTTCCTCCAATAGCTTACACTCTATCCAAATAGGAAAAATTACAATTTTACCTTTTTCTTACTAGTGTAAAAGTTCCACAAGGGTATTCATAAAATATCAAGAATGTTGTGTTAATGAAAAATTTGAAGTTACAAGGACTAAAATCACAAGATTTTCATGTTTTGATGAAAGATTTAATGCCTATTGCTTTACATTTCATTCTTCCTAAAAATATATGACATACATTAACCAAATTATGCTTATTTTTCAAAATCCATATGTAGTAAAGTTATAGACCCGACAAAGTTTCCCATCATGAATAAGAAGATTATAGTCATATTATGTCAATTATAGATGTTCTTCTCACCATAATTATTTGATATAATGGTCCACCTAATGGTTCAATTGGTCAAATAGGTTCAACTATGTGGTCTTATACATTATAGATGGATGCACCCCATTGAACAGTATATAAATATTTTGAAAGGGTATGTTAAGATTCGATGTTGGACAGAAGGTTGTATTGCATAACGATATATTGTTGAAGAAGCTATTGAATTATGTACCGGTTACCTATTAGATGTTAAAATCATCAGTCTCCCAAAGTCTCGTCACAACAAATGCCTTATGGGTGAAGGGATTTTTGGAAGAGATGTTGTTGCAATTACCTTGACAGAGAAGGAGCAAGCACATCTTTACATATTACATAATAGTGAAGATATTGATCCATACATTGGATCCCATAAATAAATTCTTAGAGATTTGAATCCATCAAGGGATAAAGGATGGATATCGGATACACATAATCAATAGTTTATAGGATAGTTCAGAGTTTAAATTTATAAGGATTTATATGAAAATCAAAATTCAATTCTTGAATGACTTTAATGGATAACCGGAGGATTGAATACAAATGTTATATCTTACATTGGTTTTTTAATAAATGGTTATACGTTCTATAAAAAAGAAGATGATGACTTCAGTTAGATGAAAAAAAGTGGTGTTATGCTTGTGGATGAAGCGATGTACATATCTGGTTCCAAGGATAAAAATACAATTTATGAAAAATGTCATATTTTGGCATTATTGAACAGATATACGAGTTGTATTATACAACATTTCAAGTTCTGATTTTTCATTGGAAATGGGTTGACAATATCAATGGAGTGAAAGTTGATGAAATGGTCTTTATGAAGTTGAATTTTAGTGTAGAAGGGAAAAAATACGAGTCATTCATAATAGAATCAGAAGTAGTGAAAATATTTTATGTATCTGATCCAATAAACAAGAATTGATCGATTGTCCTATTGGTGACTAAAAAAAATGCCGATTCAGATGAAAATTCAATCAAGGATGCCAATTTCATTGGGGCATCGTAATTAGTTCATGTTGGTCCCAATGTAGACAATGTATTGTATGTTATAGGGGACCATAAAGAGGGGATTTGGATTCTTGATAGAGGAACTAAATCCTTTAAACTTTTAAAAAAAGAAAGAGGGTTCAATGAGAAGGTAAAATTGTTTTTAATATATTATGTTTTTACTCATAATATTATATGTTCTCTACTATATTAACATAATCTAAATTAAATGTTTTACTACTCATGCAGACAATGTCTTCTGCACATTATAGAAGAATAAACTATAATTAAGGAAACCCTTTGAAAAAAATGTAAAGGTAATGTTATGATATAATTTCTCTATTTTACTAAAAAAATATATAATAAAATTTTGATTTAATTTTCATTATTCTTTGTAAATTTTATTTATTTTAGAATATTTTTGTCCAAGTGTCATACCTTTGCAGGAATATAAACAATGCTATCTCTACTCAATCATAGAGGTAATCTTGATGTTTTTACAGTAAAATCATTATCCATAGAATTAATGCGTTGTATCATATTTATTTTTAATTTATTTCTTTTTAATATTTATCACATAATAAATGTTTTCTTATACAGGTGGATTAATTTTTTTTGAGTTGGGGTACTCTATCCAACTTTCATACTTTTTCTCCCTTAAAACCTTTTCACCACTATAGTGGTGCATTTATCACTTTCTTTCAAGTTACCTCCACTGCCTTTGTAGGAAGAGAAAAAACACTGCCTCTACTCAATTATATAGGTAATATTGATGTTTACAAAATAAAATCATTGTCTATATAATTAATGAATTGTTTTGTATTTATGTTTTATTTATTTATTTTTAGTATTAATCACATAATAAATGTTTTATTATGCATGTGGATTATTTTTTTTGAGTTGGGATACTCTGTCTAACTTTCATGCCTTTTCTTCCTTAAAAAATTTTCATCCCTACATTAGTGCATTTATCAATTTCTTTCAAGTTACCTCCACTTCCTTTTTAGGAAGAGAAACAACGCTTCCTTTGCTCAATTACAAAGGTAATATTTAAGTTTGTACAGTAAAATAATTATCCAAAAAATTAATGTATTGATTTATATTTATGTTTAATTTATTTATTTTTAGTATTACTCACATAACAAATGTTTTCTTATATAGGGGGATTATTTTTTTCGATTTGGGGTGCTCTATAAAAATTTCATGCTTCTTCTCCCTTAAATCTTTTCACACCTGCAGTGGTGCATTTATCACTTTATTTCATGTTACCTCCACTACCTTTGCAGGAAGAGAAACGACGTTGCCTCTGCTCAATAACATAGGTAATCTTGATGTTTTCAAAATAAAATAATTTTCCATAGAATTAATGTATTATTTCATATTTATGTTTAATTTATTTCTTTTTAGTATTATTAACATAATAATTGTTTTTTATACAGTTAGATTCTTTTGTTTGAGTTGGGGTGATCTTTCCAAATTTCATGCTTCTTATCCCTTAAAACCTTTTCACCCATATAGTGGAGAATTTATCACTTTCTTTAAAGTTAACTACACTATCTTTGAAAGAAGAGAAATGAAACTTCCTATGATCAATTACAGAGGTAATCTTGATGTTTTCATAGTAAAATCATTATCTATATAATTAATGTACCTTTTCATATTTATGTTTAATTTATTTCTTTTTAGTATTACTTACATAATAATTGATTTCTTATAAAGTCATATTCTTCTTTTTTGAGTTGATGTGGTTTTTTCTAACCTACTCATGAAATGTTGGTAGTTCGATAAAGAAAGTCAATGTAAATCATCGTAACATTGACAATTATGATTGTTTTGAGACTTTGGGATGTTTAGGAATCAGTCACACCTCAATCTTACACATGATGTGACCGATATAACTTCAAGTACTTATTTCTATTTTAAATTGATATTAATTTTAGTAAAAAGAAAATTGAATCAATGTGTCTGTTATGAGTTTAAAATTGATATTTTAATTTAAAAATTTTCACTCACTAAAAACCAAGAAAACACACTTAGATTTTCTTGAAAATTTAGTACATAAATTCATAAACCATTTGTGACATGTAGGAATTGGTCTCACATAAAACCGATGCATGGTATGATCCGTATGAGTCAAAGTGAATGTTTTAAGTTTAAAATGACATTTTAGTAAAAAAGAAAAGTGGCATACTCAAAACTGAGAAAACACATTCATATTATTTTAATAATTTAGGACAAAAATCCATAAGTGATTTGGAATGTGTAAGAATCATCCGCACCTCAATTTGATGCACAGTGTGACCAATATTGTTGAGTCGGAACAAACGAGGAAAAGATGGCAAGAGGGGGGTGAATTGCCTTTTAAAAAATTGATTAACAAATAAAAATCAAAGTTAAAGTGCAGCGGAAAATAAAGAGGCAAGACACACGAAATTGATAACGGAGTTCGGCCAAAACCCGGCCTACGTCTCCGCTCCCAACTCAACCGTTGAGAGATTCCTACCGCTTGCTTTTCAATGGTTTTAGCAAGAAACCCACTAGGCTTTGAGGTAGCACTAGGACCTATTACAGCTTGCTTTTTGTGGTTTAGCAAGAACCCACTTGCTTTTGATGGTTTAGCAAGAACCCACTAGCCTTTTTAACGGGTGAAGGCTAGCTCACCGAAAACTCAATCCTTTTAAAAGGAAAGGCTTGAAGAAACCTCTTCACACCTTAATGGTGGTGTGAGAACCCAAAGAAAGGGAGATGAAGAAGAGTTTGGGGTTTGTAGGCACAAACCCAAATTTAAAGCTCAAAATAAATAAACAAGAAAAACCGTAGTTTGAGAAGCCTTGGGCGCCTTTGATTGGATGGAGATGTTGAAGGCCGCTTCCAAGCTTCTTTGAAGGGGCTCCTTGGATGTGGAAGTTGTTGGAGCTATTGGGGTTCCCTTGGAGGAAGTCGCCGGAGGTTGGCCAATTGATGGGAAATGAGTCCGTTGGCTTCACAATAGTTCCGGTTGTTGTCCGGGGCTTCCTTGGCCTTTATTTATAGGCATGGAACCCATTGGGGGCCTTCGGAGCCGTTGGAGAAGTCCTCGGAGCCGTTGGAGGCCAAAAGATGGTTGACTGGTCAAACCCAACGGGTAGTTTGACTGGGCTACCGGCTGGCCGGTACAAGGCCACCGGCTGGCCGGTGCCTTGGTAGAGAAGAAGAGTCTTGATCCAGGCTCTACCGGTCGACCGGTGGAGGAGCCACCGGCTGGCCGGTGGCAAGACAGTAGCAAACACTATTTGGGATGGATGCCACAGGTCGACCGGTGACAGAGCCACCGGTCGACCGGTGGAACCTGGCAGTGGGCAATGCCTCTGCCAGTTCCACCGGCTGGCCGGTGCTATCACACCGGTTGGCCGGTGGACTGAATTTCAGTCCACTTCTTGTCCATTCTTGGGCCAATCCTTTGGCAATATTTTTCCTATCATCCACAACACTTAAAAACAAAGTTAAACACATATGAAAGTGATTGTGATCATGAAAATCAAAGAGTGTGGGGTACAACAATCTCCCCCTATTTTGATGATCACAATCACTTATCTAAGCAATGTAAAAACTTAAATGAAAGGCATGCTTTAAATAATAAATTGAAAATAAATACTAAGCATGAGAGAAAAGATTCTCCCCCAATCAATCAAGAAATTTCTCCCCCTTTGTGATTATCAAAATAGAATGGGGCATAAAACTTGATTGAGGGATTAGAGATTTGAAAAACAAGATTTGAGATTTTTGAAATTGAAATGAAAATTTGAATAACAGTTTGAATTGAAAGTTTTGAATCAAAAATTCGAATTGAATATTTTGAAATGAAAATTTTGATACCAAGAATTGAAATTGAAAGTTGGAATCGAAAATTTTGAAATTCAAATTAAAAGGGCTTAAACGATCCTAACTCCCCCTAAATAAAAACAACAAATCACCGGGGAGAGGGATTTTGAAAAGAGACAATTTTAGGCCCGGAGAGACTCGCTAAGAGGGATTTTTCAATACACACTTGCCTTGTAGCGGGTCTTCTCCTATAAAATTCATCCGAATAGAAAATAGACTTTGGTTGGCCGTACCGGGCATTTTTGCAATTGCACTCATAGATGAGGTGCCCGAGTTTTTTGCAATAATTACAAAATTTAAATTTGGAGCTCCCCCTTACAAAAACAGTGGGTGCATGGGAGGATGAGGCTTGGTTGGTGTATCCAAGTCCATGAGTGGTCCTAGAAACCCTTTGAGAACCCAGCAAATTTGAAAGATTTTGTTCCCCTTGGGTGAACTTAGCTAGGGTCTCCCTTAGGTCTTTGATGGTTGATTCCATAGAATCAACATTTGGAAAATTTTGGATTTTGAGGGACAACTCTTCCTTCTCTTTGAGAAGTTGTTCTTTTTCGGAAGAGAGTTTTTTGAAAGACTTTTTTAAAGCAACAAATTTTGACGATAATTCATGAAAACCTTTTTCTAGTTGGTCTCTAGCGTGTGAGAGTTCTTCATAAGAAAGATGATTAAATGAATTAGAAGAACTAGAAGACGAGGAAGATGATACCTCATGATTTGCCATTAGGCATTTTTTACCTTGGTCGCTCGAGGAGAAGGAGGAGAATGAAGAGGTGGAGCTATCACTCCATGTTGCCTTTGAAGCCTTCTTCTTCTCCTTTTTCTTGGCCCTTTTCTTGTGGAGTGGGCAATTGGGCACAGATTTTGCATCGGGTTCTTTCTTTTGAGCGGGTTCTTGCTTTTGAGCCATGCTAGTACCTTCATGGGTTAGCTCTAAATATTTACAAATATCATAAGAGGTAGTGCAAGAAGAAATACAATCAAAAACATTACGGTCTAACCCGCAATGAAGAGCATTCATGGATTTGCCATCAAGCTCGAAATTTGCAATGTCGGCGGGGGTCCATTGAGATTCATCTTTACTAGAGAGAGTATAACCATGCATGACAATTTTAAAAATAGGATAGCTAATGCTTTTAAGAAATGTGGTCATGCGGGTTTTCCAAAAAGTATAATCGGCTCCATCAAAGAATGGAGCACGATCCAAAGAATGTCCTTCGGGGGATTGAGAGGAAGAAGCGGTAGAAGCCATAAAAAAAAATAGGATCTTTAATTTGAAACCAGTTAGGGAATTATTCAAATACGCGCTCTGATACCAATTGTTGAGTCGGAACAAACGAGGAAAAGATGGCAAGAGGGGGGTGAATTGCCTTTTAAAAAATTGATTAACAAATAAAAATCAAAGTTAAAGTGCAGCGGAAAATAAAGAGGCAAGACACACGAAATTGATAACGGAGTTCGGCCAAAACCCGGCCTACGTCTCTGCTCCCAACTCAACCGTTGAGAGATTCCTACCACTTGCTTTTCAATGGTTTTAGCAAGAAACCCACTAGGCTTTGAGGTAGCACTAGGACCTATTACAGCTTGCTTTTTGTGGTTTAGCAAGAACCCACTTGCTTTTGATGGTTTAGCAAGAACCCACTAGCCTTTTTAACGGGTGAAGGCTAGCTCACCGAAAACTCAAGCCTTTTAAAAGGAAAGGCTTGAAGAAACCTCTTCACACCTTAATGGTGGTGTGAGAACCCAAAGAAAGGGAGATGAAGAAGAGTTTGGGGTTTGTAGGCACAAACCCAAATTTAAAGCTCAAAATAAATAAACAAGAAAAACCGTAGTTTGAGAAGCCTTGGGCGCCTTTGATTGGATGGAGATGTTGAAGGCCGCTTCCAAGCTTCTTTGAAGGGGCTCCTTGGATGTGGAAGTTGTTGGAGCTATTGGGGTTCCCTTGGAGGAAGTCGCCGGAGGTTGGCCAATTGATGGGAAATGAGTCCGTTGGCTTCACAATAGTTCCGGTTGTTGTCCGGGGCTTCCTTGGCCTTTATTTATAGGCATGGAACCCATTGGGGGCCTTCGGAGCCGTTGGAGAAGTCCTCGGAGCCGTTGGAGGCCAAAAGATGGTTGACTGGTCAAACCCAACGGGTAGTTTGACTGGGCTACCGGCTGGCCGGTACAAGGCCACCGGCTGGCCGGTGCCTTTGTAGAGAAGAAGAGTCTTGATCCAGGCTCTACCGGTCGACCGGTGGAGGAGCCACCGGCTGGCCGGTGGCAAGACAGTAGCAAACACTATTTGGGCTGGATGCCACAGGTCGACCGGTGACAGAGCCACCGGTCGACCGGTGGAACCTGGCAGTGGGCAATGCCTCTGCCAGTTCCACCGGCTGGCCGGTGCTATCACACCGGTTGGCCGGTGGACTGAATTTCAGTCCACTTCTTGTCCATTCTTGGGCCAATCCTTTGGCAATCTTTTGCCTATCATCCACAACACTTAAAAACAAAGTTAAACACATATGAAAGTGATTGTGATCATGAAAATCAAAGAGTGTGGGGTACAACAAATATGACTATAAGTGCGTCTTTATTTAAAATTGACATCAATTTTAGTAAAAAAAAACAAACTAACCTACTCAAAACCAAACAAACACATTCATATTGTTTTGATACTTTAGAAAAATGATCCATAAGTGCTTTGAGACATTCATGAATCATCCACACCTCAATCTGATGTGAAGTGTGACTGATATGACTCAAAGTGCATGTTTTTATTTAAAATTAACATCAATTTTAGTAAAAAGGACAACTAACCTACTCAAAACCAAGAAAACAAATTCAAATTGTTTAAACACTTTAGGAAAATGATCCATATGTCATTTGTGATGTGTATGAATTAGCCACACCTCAATCTGATACATGGTATGACTCCAAGTGTTTATTTTTATTTAAAATTGACATCAATTTTAGTAAAATTAACACTTTATGTTAATTTATTTCTTTATATTATTACTAACAAAGAATTTTTTTCTTATATAGGTGTGTTCTTTTACTCGAACATGGGTGGTTTTTTCGAAAATAGAATGAGAGGGGTTAGGATTAAAAGGAAAATTGATGTTTTTGAATGTATGTAATAATTTTTATTTATGTAATTATATGAACCAATGTTTGAAATATCTATAATATAGTGTTTTTCTTATGTTTGTGTTTTAAATTTCATTTCATTTAAATCCTATATTGGGACTTGTTTTTGTTGATATCTGGTGTGTTTCTGGTGCTACGGTGTGCTATTATAGCACACTATAATATAACCCTTTATTAGAACTTTTAAAAGCCCAAATAAAGACCACATTTATCAGTGTTGATAAACGGTCTACTTTATCAATACTTCTATATTCACTGATAAAAGTCTATTTTATCAGCGCTTATAAAAGCGTTGATAAACGACCCTTTATCAGTGCTTTTTCAGCACTGATAAAAGACCATGGATTTTAACCTCACTCATGTAGTCAATGCTTTTCTAGCACTGATAAAGGCCATTTCTAGCACTGTTAAAGGACAGTTTTGTAGTAGTGACTCCTTTTCTCAATTTTACCTATGTGACACACGTTTTAGAGTAAAATGACACTTTTAATGTGAAAAAACTCACTTTGAGTCATACCGGCCACATCGTGTGTCAGATTGACATGCATTCGATTCCCACACATAAAAAATAAATTGTGTATTGTTTTCCTAAAGTATCAAGATGAATAAAGCTCATTTTCTTGGTTTTGGATATGTGATGAGTGTTTTAGAAGAAAATTAAACCTTTTTAATATTAAAACACACACTTTGAGTCATAATATCCACATTGTGTATTATATTTATGTGCAGTCAATTCCTACATGTCATAAATGAATTATGAATCATTTTACTAAATTATCATGATAAATCAAGCTCATTTTATTAGTTTTGAATATCTGAATTGTATTTTAAACTAACATGAAACTGTTATATAAAAAACAAGCACTTTGAGTCATAATGGCCACATCGTGTGTTAGATTGATGTGCGATTGATTCATACATGTCAAAATGAATTATGGATCATTTTAATAGTGTTTAAAATAACCAAATATCATTTTTTTGGTTTTTATAATGTGATGTACATTATAAACTAAAATGATACTTTTATATTGAAAATTTACACTTTGAGTCATATTGCCCACATCACATGTTTGATTGACTTACGGTCGATTCATACATGAAAAAAATGAATTATTTATTATTTCCCTAAAGATTAAAGACAATTTGATCTCTTTTGCTTGGTTTTGGCTATGTGATGCTTGTTTTAGACCAAAACTACACTTTTATATTGAAAACAAGCACTTGGAGTTATATCCGCCACATTAGGTGTTATATTGATGTGTGGGTAAATTCCTACATGTCACAGATTAATTATGAACCATTTTTCTAATGTATCAAGACAATTTGAGTTTGTTTACTTGGTTTTAACTACGTGAATCATGTTTTAAACTAAAATGACACTTTTATATTGAAAACTAAAACTTTGAGTCAATCGGTCACCTCAGATGTCATATTGGCATGTGGTCAATTGTTACTCATTATAAATGAATTATTAATCAATTTCCTAATGTATCAAGAAAATCTGAGATGATTTTCTCAGTTTTAGCTTTGTGAGACTTGTTTTAAAGTAAAATGACACTTTTTAATGTGAAAACACGCACTTGGAGTCCTACTAGTCACATCATGCATCAGATTGGTGTGTGGTTGATTCTTACATGTTAAAAATGAATTATAGACCATTGTTAAAAATTATCAAGATAATCCAAGTGCATTTTCTCAGTTTTGTCTATGTGACACATGTTTTAGAGTAAAATGACACTTTTAATATGAAAACAAATTTTGAGCCATACTAGGCACATCATAAATTGGATTGATGTTTGATTGATTCATATAAACCAAAAATTAATTATGAATCATTTTCCTAAAGTATCAAGATAATCAGATCTATTTTTATCAGTTTTGGCTATGCAAATCATGTTTTAGACTAAAATGGAATTTTTATTTCAAAAACACACTTGGAGTCTTATTAGAAACCACATGCATCAAATTGACATGCAGTCAATTTCTACACATTAAAAATTATTTATGGATCATTTTCTTAAATTATTGAGACAATCTAAGTTTGTTTTCTCAGTTTTGGCTATGGGACACACCTTTTAGAGTAAAATGACATTTTTTAATGGAAAAACAAGCAATTTGAGTCATACTGGTAATATCATGCATCAAATTTATGTATGGTTGATTACTACACATAAAAATAAACTATTTATCGTTTTCCTAAAGTATTAAGACAACCTGAGCTCATTTTCTTGGTTTTGGCTATGTGATGCGTGTCTTTAAAGAAAATATCATTTTTAATGTGAAAACACATACTTTGAGTCATACTGATCACATTGTGTGTTAGATTTATGTTCAGTTGATTAATACATGCCAAAAATGAATTATAGATCATTTTACTAAATTATCAAGATAACCAAAGCACGTTTTCTTGGTTTTTGGCTATCCTAATTGCATTTTAGACTAACATGTTATGTTGAAAACATGCAATTTGAGTCATACTGGCTACATTGTACACAAAATTGATGTGAAGTTGATTCCTACATATGAAAAATGAATTATAGATCATTTTACTAATGCTTAAAAACAATCCATTCTCATTTTTTTTTGGTTTTAATAATGTGATGTGTGTTTTAAACTAAAATGATACTTTTATATTGAAAACTCACACTTGGAGTCATACTGGCCACATCATGTGTTATATTGACTTATAATAGATTCCTACATACCAAAAATGAATTATTTATCGTTTTTATAAATATTAATGACAATATGTTCTCATTTTATCAGTTTTGGATATGTGATGTGTCTTTTAGACCAAAACAACACTTTTATATTGAAAACACACACTTTGCATCATACCAACCGCATTATGTGTCATATTGATGTAAGGTTGATTAATAAATGTTAAAAATGAATTATAGATCATTGTATTAAAGTAACAAAATAACCTGAGCTCATTTTCTCAGTTTTGGCTACGTGACATGTGTTTTTGAGTAAAATGACACTTTTAATGTGAAAACATGCACTTTGAGTCATACTGACCACATCATGTGTTTGATTTATATGCGGTCAATTACCATACTTCACAAACAAATTATGATTCATTTTGAAAAAGTATCAAGAAAACCTGAGCTCATTTTCTTGATTTTGGCTATATGAATAGCGTTTTAGACTAAAATGACACTTTTATATTGAAAACATGCACTTTTAATCCTACCAACCAGGTCATGCATCATATTTACATGTGATAAATTATTACATATCACAAATGAATTATGGATCATTTTCCTAAATTATCTTGAAAAAATGAGCTTGTTTACTCCATTTTGGCTATGTGATGCATATTTTAGAGTAAAATGACATTTTTAAAGTGAAAACATGCACTTTGAGCCATACTGGCTACATTGTGTGTCATATTGATGTGTGATTAGTTCCTATATGTCAAAAATTAATTATGGAAATTTTTTCTAAAGTATCAATACAATATGATCTCATTTTCTCAATTTTAACTATGTGAATCATGTTTTAAACTAAAATGACACTTTTATATTAAAAACCAACCCTTTGAGTCAATCGACCACATCGCATGTCATATTTATGTGCGGTTAATTATTACATGCTATAAATGAATTATTGATAATTTTCCTAAAGTATCAAGAAAATAAAATATTGTTTTATTGGTTTTGGATTTGTGACACATGTTTTAAAGTAAAGTGACACCTTTTAATGTGAAAACACACACTTGGAGTCTTCCCGGTCACATCATGCATCAGATTGATGTGTGGTCAATTATTACATGTCACAATTGAATTATGGATCATCCTTCTAAATTATCAAGACAATTCAAGCTCATTTTCTCAATTTTAGATACATGACACTTGTTTTAGAATACAATGTCACTTTTAATTTGAAAAAACACACTTTGAGTCACACCTGACACATTGTAAGTCAGCTTAAAGTGCATTTGAATTTTACACATCACAAATGATTTATGGATCATTTTTATAAAGTATCAAGACAATAAGATCTCATTTTATTGGTTTTGGCTACGTGAATCACATTTTAGACTAAAATGAATTTTTTTTTATTATGAAAATGCACTTGGAGTCTTATCAGAAACAATGTGTAACAAATTGATATATAATCAATTTATACACATAACAAATGATTTATGGATCATTGTACTAAAGTATCAAGACAATCCAAACTCATTTTCTCAGTTTTGGTTAAATGAATTGTGTTTTAGACTAAAATGGTATTTTTTTATTATGAACACATGCTTGCAGTCTTATCGGGAACAACATTCAACAAATTGATATAAAATAAATTTATACAAATAAAAAATTATTCATGGATCATTTTACTAAATTATCAAGAAAATACGAACTCATTTTCTCAGTTTTACCTATGTAATGTGCATTTTAGAGTAAAATGACACTTGTAATGTGAAAACACACACTTTGAGTCATACCAGCCACATACTATGTCAGATTGACATAAGGTCAACTCCTTCACATGAAAAATGATTTTTTTTAATTTTTTCCTAAAGTATCAAGATAATCTGAGCTCATTTTCTTAGTTTTGTCTACGTGACACGTGTTTTAGAAGAAAATGACACATTTTTAATGTGAAAAAACGTACTTTGAGTCATACCGGCCAAATTGTATATTGGATTGACGTGCAATAAATTTCTACATGTCAAAAATGAATTATGAATTATTTTAATAAATTATAAAGATAAACCAAGCTCGTTTTCTTGGTTTTGACTATCTGAATTTTGTTTTAGACTAACATGACACTTTTATTTGAAAACATGCACTTTGAGTCATACCAACAACATCGTGTGTCAGATTGATGCACAGTTGGTTTATACATGTAAAAAATTAATTATGGACCATTTTAATAATGTTTGAAAAAAATACAATCTTGTTTTTTGGTTTTGATAATGTGATGTGCGTTATAAACTTAAATGATACTTTTATATTGACAACTCACACTTTGATTCATACTAGCCACATCATGTGTTAGATTGACTTGAGGTCGATTACTACATGACAAAAATTATTTTTGTATTATTTCCTTAAATATTAAAGACAATATAATCTTTTTTTCTTAGGTTTGGAAATGCGATGCGTGTTTTAGACCAAAACGACACTTTTATATTGAAAACACACACTTTGAGTAATACCGGACACATCATGTGTTAGATTAATGTGAGGTTGATCACTATATACAAAAAAATTAATTATGAATCATTTTCCTAAAGTATCAATATAATTTGATTTTTTTGCTCGATTTTGGCTGTGTGATGCGTGTTTTAGAGTAAAATGATACTTTTAATGTGAAAATATACACTTTGAGTCACACTGACCACATTGTGTGTTGTATTTACATGAATCAAATTCATAGATATCACAAATTAATTATGGATTGTTGTGTTAAAGTATTAAGAAAACCCAATCTCATTTTACTAATTTTGTCGATGTGAATTGCATTTTAGACTAAAATGACACTTTTGTATTGAAAACAAGAACCTTGAATCCTACCATACACTTTGTGTTTCAAATTTATGTATGGTTAATTCTTACACATAAAAAATGAATTATGGATTTTTTTCTAAAATATCATGATAATATGAGATCTTTTTCTTGGTTTTGGCTATGTGATGCGTGTTTTAGAGTAAAATGGCACTTTTAATGTGAAAACATACACTTTGATCAAATTGATGTGTGATATATTTCTACATGTCATAAATGAATTATGGATCATCTTTCTAAAGTATCAAGACAATATGATCTCATTTTCTTGTTTTTAGCTACGTGAATAACATTTTAGACTAAAATGACATTTTTTATTACGAACAAGCACTTGGAGTCATATCAGACACATTATGTGTTAAATTTACATGAGGTCAATTCCTACACATCACAAATGAATTATTATTCTTTTTCCTAAAGTATCAAGATAATATAATCTTGTTTTCTCTATTTTTTCTATGTGATGCATGTTTTAGAGTAAAATGACAGTATTTTAATGTGAAAACATGCAATTTGAGTCATAACAGCCACATCGTGTGTCGAATTTATGTGTGGTTGATTCCTATACATCATAAATAAATTATGGACCATTGTATTAAATTATGAAGATAATATAAGCTTTTTTTTATCTCTTTTGGATATGTGATGGGTGTTTTAGACTAATATGAAACTTTTAATGTAAAAAAATGAACTTTGATCCATACCAGCCACATCACATGTCATATTGATGTAAAATTGATTCTTACACATCAAAAATGATTTATGGGTCATTTTCCTAAAGTATCAAGACAATATGAGCTCATTTTCATCAATATGGATGAAACATACTAAAACCTATGTGAATGAAATAGAGAAACAAGATTAATCTAGTCTATCTCAAGGTAGTTCCACAACAATCCTATATCTCACCACAATCACATTCACTCAAAAAAAACATGCAACTATAAAATATTATATTATAAAGGATCATTGTAGCCCACTTACCATCAGATCCATCTTTATAAGGAATACAACATTGGTGAATGAAATGAAACATCAATAACATATAGTTCAATAGATGACATTTTAATACAATATAAATATTGAGTTTCACCTAGAATCAAATAAAACATATATGTATAATCATGAATGATCAAAGTCAAGTGGTTTCCATGTAGAATATATAGAATAAAACATCAGTCATCACTAAAATAAAAAAATCTATAATGATATACACTAAAAAAACAACCTGAGTCACATCTCTTCACTGCAAAAAATATCTCAATCCCATGTAAATCTATACTAAACATTCATTTAATTCAATAACACTGCATAATTTATTTTACACTTAAAGGGGATTTACCAATTCCTCTACAAGGTTTCCATATCCAAGTATTTTGAAACAAATAACAATAATGTAATCTACATCTTAATACCCACTCTACATAATCATTTCCTCTTCCACATATCATAATTGTTGGATTTAGTTCCATAGAACCAACTTCTAAGTACTTTATGATTACATGTATTCATTGTATTGAATACTAATGAAGTTTCTTATCACATCATGATTGTTCCTCTGTATTCCATAGTACATGATGATATCCTAATAATATATTTCACATTGAATTTTCGTAGAATTTTCCTGCTATGATGAGAACTTGGAGGTGCCATGACAATATTATTGAATATATGTTTTATATATGGATGATATAATTTGGAAGGAAACAAATGATACATGATATTTGGTGTGTAGAATTATAGGACTTTGAGGCACCATCTCATGGTGTGCACCCTTGGTAATCTCCAGAGCAGAAGATTATGCGAACGAGACCCACTAATAATAAATCCATATTTATATTCTTAATTGGATATTCCTATTTTAAGATGTGTGTATTAGTCCGTATAATTTAATATTATCATTAATGAATACCATAAATCACGTATTTTGATGTATTGACAAAAAATGTGATGACATATGCTTATGGTGAAGTGGGATATATTGGATGTGTTATGAGTGATATTTAATTAATGGATAATATGAGAAGGGATTTATCCCTTAAGTCTTTTAATGTAAGTGGTATCTTAGGCCCTTTGTTAGGAATGTAACTACTGAGATTAATCCATGTCCATGGTGTTATGTGACCTGGTTTATTTATAGAAAGTCAAATAAATATAAATCAAGAACATAGGTTGATGACACCAATATTCAACCTACCTAATTATAGATATCACGATAAAGATATTATACTGCACAATGAGCATTCTTAGGAGGTTATATGTCATTTTAACATTAAATTTTTTCTCTATGGGTGCCTTGACGTATTGCTAGATTCTAACCTGGAACTTTATATGTTCCTTCATAATTCCACTGAGAAAGGTTCCTAGAGGGTCACACACTAAGTGTATCTAAAATCTCAATTAAATTCAATGTTGAATTTAAAAAGTTAGAATAAATATTATTCATGGTTTGTGGTTTAATAAATATTCATGGTTTGTTTATTTCCAAGATTTAATCACAAGTTATTAGAAATAATAAGTTAGCTAAATAATAATAAATATTTATTTTCAAGGTTTATAGAATATAATATTTATTATATTTATCAATGAATAAGTCAATTATATTTATTTTTTAAATAAATAGTCATTATTCAAGGTTCAGTAAATTTTGAGGAGGATAAATTGACCAAGCTTAATAGTCTAGTTGGAAATGATGTAAATGATATTTATTTATGTATTTTTAAGTGATTCACATGTATATTAAATATTAATAATAATAATAATAATAATATTATTAGACATGAGGTTAACTAAAAATTATATAATTGGTAAGGTTCATATGTGAAAATTGCTAACCCTAAACCTACCATAATAAATATCTAATTATATCACCTTCCATAGGCACACTTTTTGTAAAAAATGGATAGAGAAAATATCACTCTTCCTACTCTCTCAAGTGATTGAGAGAACTCAAAGAGTTATTCATTCTCATAGAATAATTCTACTGCAATCAACCATGAATGATTCAAGCAAACACGATCGACCGTGTTAGCACCCAAAGATTCTATGACAACATTCGAAGATTATGGTGCATGTTTGGATCAACAGTAGAGGGATTATGTACTTAGATCCTGTTGTGCAATGATGGTACATTGATATTGAGTCAACCAGATCATCAATGAATAAATA
Source organism: Viscum album (assembly GCA_963277665.1). Lineage (NCBI taxonomy): Eukaryota > Viridiplantae > Streptophyta > Magnoliopsida > Santalales > Viscaceae > Viscum > Viscum album. The sequence goes on along the minus strand of OY728133.1, from coordinate 180,632,243 downwards.
ATTATAAGTTTATGTAATTCTATATATGGTTATAAATTAATTATAAATTACATGTGATGATCCTCCTCTTATAGTTCCAGCATTCAAGTTAAGCAATCTATGATTTAAATCAGTTGGCCATGATGTCATTCATAATATACAATAATTATTATTCATAAATTAAGACTAAAAGAGAAGTTTAGTATACCCAATTAGATTCTTTTGTTGTGCCCGAAACATACAAGTGGTATCAAATGGGTAACATGGTTAATTTATAATTATTTATTAATCATTGAATGAATGGTATGTGTTTTAAATTTCTTTTACTTTATATATATTATATATTGGAATCCAAAAATCATTTTATCTTCCCTTTATTCATTCTCACTCACATAACCAATAAACATGTTAAGTTAAAATGAAGTGACATCCAAAAACACCATCCAGAGATGCCAAAAGTTATATCTGAATAACATAACCATACATGGTGTGTACCCTAATATACAAACCATGTAACCTAATATACACATCATGTACCCATGTATGTTGTTGTATCATGTGATGATATCAGACCAGTTATATAAAATCAGATCAGTGATTTGATAAAAGTAGATCAATGCATAGACCTGGACAGATTGGCATATGGTTTAAAAAACCACATGACATGTAACCTGCACACATGGTGTGTTGTCTTCATGGATTCATTATTGAGAAAAAGGGGGGTATAATAGTTTAATATATCTACTACATGACATGGGGACTGAAAAACCATGCAACTCTAAGGCTATACATCATGTAAGAAGGTTACAAGATGTGTAACTCCTACACATTCATGACAGAAAACATGCATATTCCCTAGGTTTGTTTCCTAAACATAGGTAGAAGATATTAATGGTTATTAAAAAATTTACCCAAGTTATATGGTTTAAGAGTTCACTTGAAGAACAACTTGGGTTATCAAATCCTCAGAAACCTAAGAAGAAACCTAAAGAAACATACATTCTATGGGGGTAATTTGGATATAAAGTGGCCAAATTGGGTTTTAATTGAGTGGATGATTAAATATTTTTAAGGTCTTAAGTGAATTAAATTTAGGTGAATGATTTTATCCTTGGTTATCACTTGGGGTGGATTGGATGAATTACCTTTTAAATTCTTTCAATTTCATTAACTCGAGAAGAATTCATTTAATGAAATCAATATAATCTCATAGATTACTGGTTTAACACCTTCACATACACATTATAATAACCTATACACTTGTAGTATAGTTTTCATGAGTACTCAAAGGTAAATGATCTTATTAGCACATGAAAAGTGTGGTGAAAATATTTAATAAGGAAGAGGAAGAAAGAAAATCATTGAATGGAAAAATCAACAAAAGAATTGATTAAGAATTATTAAAGTGAGTAATAACATCCAATAAATCATCTTGAAACTATTTTATATCAACCCATAATAGGGTTATACCTTCATTTATTCTATTATATCAATGGAAGGGGGAATTAGACTCATGAGGGCAGATTTGAAGAAGAAAAATAGTGAAATAATGATCACTCCACCACTGTGTGAAGAATTTCACAAAAGATAATGTGAACAGCTTCACTCCCTAAGAAGAATATATAATTTTGATATTAATAAGATAAAAATAATATAATAATAAGAAATTTTATTAAGAAATTAAATCGATTTGATAAATTACATGAGAGAAATCAAACATACGATTACAAAAAATAAAGTGTAACAATACAATTAAAAGAATAAAACATACACATACAGTTCCTTCACCACCACACCTTAAATAATATTTTTTGGGTTTTAGTGTAGATCCAACATCAATAAGTTCCATCCCATTTAATTAGGATATAAAAATGTGGTTGAGAAATCTAAGGAAATTGGACCTTTTAATGTTGACTATAAAATTCGAATGAGATTCATCCCCCTTTTTGGTGTGAAAATATGAAATTAAAGATGGATGAATATGGGATGGTCATATAATATAAATATCTTATTCTAGGTTTCCTCTAATATATTTCAAAATTTCATTCCAATTGTATTATACATTTAGATTTTATTCTCAAAATGGTGGGATGATTTTATGGGCCTTAAAATCTGATCCATAATTTAATCCTTAACTTGGGATCCCTAGATCTCTTTGAAAACTTTAAAATTACCTCTATCCAGAGTGTAATAAAATAATACCAATAATTTTATCTATCTAAATTTAAAATTTAAACATCATTGGGATTGAAATATGGGCTCCAATTTTATTTTATGGCCCTAAGGCCCATGAATCTTTGATCATAAATTTCTATATCAATGGAAAAAATGTCCATATTCCATTATGATTCATCCATTGATTCTAAAAGACAAAATATCCCAATCAAATTGATCAATAATATCCCAAAACTATAAAATTAAAATAATAAAAATAATTAATCCCACTATCTTATGATTAATTGGGCCCAAATCGACACACTTTAGATGAATTATACAATGATGTGAAATGATGTTCAATTTAAGAAATGCACTAAAACAGGTGTTTATGGGCATTGAAACGCATAAAAATTAAAATATAAACAATTAATATTAGCCTATTAAAATGGATAATCACACCCCCAACTTGAGTTTTTCTAGTCTAGATCAAAAAGTATCTTAAAAATATGAAATTGAATCCCCTTTTTCAAAAAATATTTTAACATAAAATTCTCACTAAAATACATAATTCCAAACAATAATGAAACATATAAAAAAATTAATAAAAGATAGGTTCACAAAACTATCCCAAGCCCAAGACCATTCCTTTTTTTAAATTCACCACCACATTTCATCCAATTTCAATTAAGCATGATGATGTGTTGTGCATCACAAAAGACATGAGGCAATTTTTTTTGTTCAAGGGGGGAAAATGGAAGTGATAGGTGGGAATTACATTAAACCATAAGATGAGTATCCAATTTTATCTTTTTTTATTTTTTTATTTTTGTTTGTTTTTTTGGGTTTTTTTAACCATAATAGAGATGAAAAGACTAACTCTAGGAAAGAAAACTATTGAGTCACAATCCCCAAGTGCTGGATGCCACAAATATTTTCAATTACATACTCTACAATAGATATATAAATCCAAACCATGGTAAATAAAACTATGGAGTTACAATCCCTAAGTGCCAGGCTCCATGAATTTAGAAAAAACATTGCTCCACGCTATCACCATATTTTTCATTTTTTTATTGGAAACTCAAATTAAACTAATAGTGATATATAACCCTATGATATGATTAAAGGGACCCAAGAAATAAAACATACACCCAAAAATACAATAGATGTGAATTGTGGAATTTTTATTAAAAGGATGAAAATGTTAGCAGTGAAAAATCACATCAAACATCCAAACTTTCCAAAAACTATGATCATGAACTTAAACATGAATTAAAATCATAATCAAGGAATTAAAAATTAGTTTACATCAGTTTTTATGTTTCAAAATTTACATTAACTTATGTAAGGATAATGTATTGTTTTTTCATATAATATCAGATTTTCAATCCCCCCAACTTAGAATGACACTTCCCTCAGTGTTTAAAGAGAAGAGAATAGAGAGTTCAAAATTCGGAATAAAGAGGGAGGGAATATGATTTGAAATTAATTCATGGAACAAAATTACCTAGTTTGAAGTTTATGAACCATCAATAAGCAATTGATCACTTTGGATTCATGTCACAAGTAGACTCCTCAGGGATGGTTAAAGGTATATTTGAATTCTGGAAGGCATGTGTTTCATTTGGAAATACTAAAATGATTTAGCTGCTAAATCTCACACATAAGAAACATTAGATCACATTGGAAACCCCAAGGGGGTTCCCTTAACAAAAAAAGGAAAGGATAAAGAAACACACTTTTTTATTTTTAAATTACAACCTCTGATTCAATGTATAGGTAAAAGATAGTTTAAATTCTGGAAAGTTTTTGTTTAACATTGTTAGCTTGACTTGGAAACTAAATCTAACATTTTTTTGGGTTCATAGGTTGGATTAGTTAACTCCTAATCTTTTTCTTTTATATTGAATGATTCAATGAATGGTTTTAACCTATGAACATTGAATTTTAAAATATAACCACTAGTGGGTTCCTAAATCTCTACTACCCCATGGGGGTATATATGATTCACTATGACCATATCAACCTTAACTTTCCTAGGTGTAAATTAAGTTTTGAAATATAAAAGAGCACAAATTTTCCTAGTTCAAAGTGTTTTAATTTGAGATTAATAGATTGGTAGGATTTTACTCTAGATTTATTAATCCTTGAATTTTTATAAGCCTCAATCCTAAGTTCCTCAAGTTCATTAATATCTAATTTCCTCTCTCTTTTTTTTCTGACAAAGAAATATCAAAGTTCATTTTTTTTGATTTCCCAAAAGTCCTTATGTTTAATTTCAACAGGTAAATAGAAATATTTTCTATAAAACAACCTATATGGTGACATACCTAGGATGGGTTTAAATTTAGTATGATATGCCCAAAGGGCATTCAGGAGTTTCTTGGACTAATATTTCCTTGAGGTATTGACGTTTTTTTTCAAGAATTTTCTTAATTTATATATTTTACAACTCATCTTAACCATTGGTTTGAGGATGGTAGGTAGTTGAAACTTTGTGAGAAATCCCATACTTTGATATGAGTGATGAGAAGGGATAGTTAAAAAATGGGTTCCATGATCACTAATAAATGGCATAAGAATTCCAAATCTAGAAAAGATGTGTTCTTTTAGGAATCAGATCACAACTTGATGGTCATTTGATTTGGTGGGAATAGACTCAACCCATTTAGAGACATAATTTATATCTAATATGATGTAGAGATATCCCTTAAATATTGGGAAGGGTACCATAAAATCAATTCCTCAACAATCAATGATTTTAAAAACCAGAATGGGTGTAATGGGAATTTGATTTATTTTGGTTATGGATCCTAACTGATGACATCGAGGAAAACATTTACAGAATATGTAGGAATCCTTATTGAGTTTAGGACAAAATAAACTACTTATAGGACCTTTTTAGTTGTTTTATTTATATAAAAGTGTCCTTCATATGCCTCCTCATGACTGAATTTAAGAACGGAATCTTACTCAAACTCAGGAACACATATCTTAATGACTTGATCAGAAAAAAACTTGAAGAGGTATGGATCATCAAACACAAAGTGTTTGATATCAAAAAAGAATTTACTATTAACTTGGGTCCTAAGGAATTTTTGAATGAAACCTATAACCAATTGGTTTTCTATATCAACGTACCATGGGCAATCACTCATAGAATAGAGGTTCTCATCGGGAAATGAACCATACATGGAAAGGTGATGTGATTTATCTTTGAATTCCATCCTAGAGGGGTGATCAAATACAACATTTTCAACACACTTTTTATCCTTAATGGTTATATCAAAATCTTGAATAAAAAATACCCATCTAATCAATATAGCCTTCTCATATTGTTTTTAGAAAAGGTATTTCAGAGCTCAATGATCTGTGAAGACAATGATGTGGTATCCTAAGAGATAAGACCTGAATTTTTCTAAGGTAAATACAATAGAAAGAAACTCTTTCTAGATGGTGGTGTAATTTATCTGTGAATCATTTAATTATTTACTTTCATAAGCAATGACACATGGAGTTTTATCACAACGTTTTCCCAATACAACTCCTACAACAAAGTCACTCACATCACACATGAGTTCAAATGGAAGTTTCTAGTTGGGAACTTGCATGATAGGTGGAGAGATAAGAGATGGATTGAGTTTTGAGAATTATTCCTCATAGATTTGTGTACATAAAAATGGAGCATCTTTCACCAAAAGAGCACAAAGTGGTTGGTAAATTGAGATTAAATTACTAATAAACCTTCTATAAAAACCAAAATGTCCTAATAAGGAACTCAATTACTTGAAATGTTTTAGAGAGGGAAGGCGATGAATGATATCAAACTTAGCTTTATCAAATTAAATTCCTCTACAAAAGACTAAATGGCCCATAACAAGTCCTTATTTTACCATGAAATATAATGTTTCCCAGTTTAGGATGATATTATTACCCTCAAATCTAGACAAAATACTTTAAATATTTATTATAAATCCCTAAAATGTATCCCCGAATATGGAGAACTCATCCATAAATATCTATAAACAATCCACCACCATGTTAGAGAAGATTCCCATCATACACTGGTGGAAGGTACTAGGGGAATTATATTACCCAAAAGGCATACATTTAAAGGAAAAATTTTCAAATGGACATGTGAATATTGTTTTTACTTTATCTTTGATCATACCATGATTCACAATTTTATTTCACCCTTATAGTTAAAAAGAAAATTTTTACTTGTTTTGATAATTACATTGTAGGTGGAGGTGATTTGGAGGACCCATGATGAAGTCTAAGAAAAATGGGCCAATATTCACATGATCCAAGAACACCAGTGGACTAAAATGCATGATGATACTAAAACATGCATTAAAATGGGATTAAACTTTGTGTAATGGTCCTAAATTTAATTATCTCCATTTCATTAGAAGTAACCTAATCCCAATTCTTCTATTAAGAGGACCATACAAACTGATATGTCTAATAAAGTGGATCTGCACAGGGTCAAAACTTTTCCTCTGTATTTTAGAAATATCTCTTATTATATTCGATATATGACCTCCAAATTTGACATGGAGGTAGAAAAAGTGTCTTAAAACAACTCTTTAGTTTTTTATAAAGTTATTTAAGACTTTATGACCGGCCAAAACCATAAACCAAGCAGATTCGTGAAATCAGGGTGCCCAAAACCACTTCCCACTTTGCCTATAAATTGGCACCTTGGGCACCCCATTTTGGAGTTCGACCAGGAAGAAAGGTGTTGCTACTTTTGGAGTCCCAAAGGTGTCTACCCATCATTAATAGAAGTTATGGAGGGTATGGGAAGTTCTACTTCAATATATTCTTCTTCCTACCCTCCCATGGGTTTCTAAACCCCTTGTGATCACCCGGGGAGGAACGTGATGTTATTCCGAGCTTCATACTTGATTTATTTTGAATGATATTTTTAATTCCAAGATGTATGTTGTTTTTCTTCATCATATATTTTTATTTAATTGAGTTATATACTATTATATTATACTCAAACTCAAATGATCATGTTTGGGGGTACCCTTTCATGTGACGTTTCACACACCGTTCATTCCTTTTCCTCTCTCATTCAATTGCGGTGTTTATGTGGTTCATATTGGTTAATTGAATTTACATAATCACTTTCAAGTCAATGTACATTTATTTCATGGTATCACAAAGAAATAACATACAAACCTGGAAAACACATTGAGTTCTTCGTGTGTTGCCTTGGTGAGTTTCAGTTATGAAGTCGAACACAAATCACCCAATCATCGATAGTGTCCGGTGAATCATTGTGTGTTTTCGACTAAACCCTAGGAGGTATACTAGTATAAAATAAGTAAAATTATGGTAATAGGTGTTACAAACCTGGGATTAAAATATCTATACCCTTTCTCTTGAAGTGATGAAGGACGATCATCGCGATACTCCCCCGAGTTGATCACGTTTAATTAATCTTGTTCATTTATACTTTGTTTTATCACTTTAGTTTTCCTATTGAAATATTTAATTGTAAAACCACAAGTTTTATTAAATCCCATTCCCCTTTTATTTTCATATTCAAAAACCTATTTTTAAATTAATAATCTAAGGCTCTGTCGATAGATGACCTAGGGTTGCCGCCATATTACAGAAATTCTAGTTTAAACTAAAAAACTAATTTGACACGCTCGACAACGCGATCAAATTTTGGAACCATTTTTGGGGATCCAAGATAATTTATTTATTTATTTACATTTATTTATTTATTTTACTTCTTAATTATTACTCCTTTCAATACCCCACCCCCATTTGATTGTTTTTGTTTTTGTTTTCTATTTCTATTTTTGGTTGTTTTTGTGTGTTCTTTCTCTCTTTCTCCCTCTCTCTATCTCTATCTTTATCTCTCTTATTATTCTATATATATCTTTATATAATTATTTATTATAACATTATATTATCCTTTTACCCTTATTAAGTTATTTTATCTACATTCAATCATAAAAAAAACAAACTTCACAACCTATTTGCATGACCCGATTAGAAAAAGAAAAACTGCTTGAATTTGACCATGAAATTGAAAATACACTTCACACAAAAATCAAGTAATCTAGAGAAGGTCAATCAAGTAACACTAAGGAACACCTTGTAGAACCTCAAGTGGTCATAAACTAATCAAAAATTGAACCTAATCAAATCTAAGAAAACATGGCTGCAAATAATTAAACCTTAAAAGAACTGACCACCCGGATGTGGAGTACCAAACTGAGTACATCCAATATCATGAGGAAGTAACCAAATTTGATCTGAGATCAGGACTCATCCACCTACTTCAAAAATTCTATGGTCTTCCTGGTGAGGACCCTCATAAACACCTTAAGAAGTTTCACATAGTGTGCTCCACCATGAAACCCCAAAATGTGTTTGAGGACTTAATTAAGTTTAGGGCCTTCCCTTTATCCCTTGATGGTGTAAAAAAGTTTGGATTTGATATTTTCCTACCAAGATTGGGGTATGAAATGACCTTAAAATACTCTTTTTATAGAAGTTCTTCATTGCCTCCCGAACTGCATCAATTAGGAAAGAAATATGTGGAATTAGGTAATCATAAGGAGAGAACCTTCATGAATACTGGGAGAGATTCAAAAGACTTTTCTCAAGATACCCCCAACATCAAATTAGTTAACAACTATTAATACAATAATTCTATGAGGGACTTATCCCCATGGATCGTGGAATGATTTATTCTACAGATGGTGGTTCCCTAGTTGATAAAACTCCTTCCGCTGCTCGTGACTTAATAGACAACATGGCTCAAAATGCACAACAATTTGGTACACGAGCTATTGCACCAACCTGAGGAGTTCATAAGGTAAGTCATTCATCTCTAGAAAAAAAGGTATATAACAATTTGGATCATATTTATACTCTTCTAAGTCAATTATCTCAAGAAAAAGGTAACTCACAATCTCCTCCTGTTCCATTACATTGTGATATTTGTTCTGAAAACACTTATTTTTTTGACCAGTGCCCAAAAATTCAAGATTCACCTAAGTCTTGTGCAGTCGTGTTACCAGGGTGCCCATACCAACAAGAACCTCCCTTCAAGAAAGATAAATTTAGGCCAAATCCAAACCCCGGGTGGCAAGAACAACTTCAGTACTAAAAATGAGGAAACTCAAGCTACCCAAAGAAGAATTGGTATCAATAAGGCCAAGGTATAAAACCTTATTATCCTTCAAATTCTAAAAATAATCATACTCCTCCTCCAAAATCTGAAACAAGACTTGAGGATATGGTGAAACAAATGGAAACCCAGAACCTCTAGTTCCAACAGACCACACAATCGGCAATTCAAGACCTACAAACTCAAGTGGGACAATTGGAGAACACCATCAGTGAGCTTAAAATGCAAGGTTATAGAAAACTACCATCCCAACCCATTTCCAATCTGAAGGGAAAAGGTAATGTATGTGAAATTACACTTCTTAGTGGTAAATTAGTTTATCCTTCTATTGATTCTATGCAATAGGTATATCCCCTCTTGAAAACACTCTTTCTCCACCCATAAAAGACTCCAATGAAGAAAACCAAAATAAAAAGGGAAATAAAATTATAATTGATGATTCAAATGAACAATTCATTCATATTCCTTTCCCCCAAAGACTCTCTAAATCTAAAAAAAATTCTGATAATGAGATTGATAATGAAATAATGGATATATTTAAAAAAGTTCAAGTTAATATTCCTTCATTGGATGCAGTTAAGAAAATTACCCATTATGCCAAATTTCTTAAAAAACTTTTCAACCATAGACAAAGGTTGAAGGGGAATGAGAGATTCAACTTGGGGAGGAATGTCTCGGCCTTGATTTAACTAGCAATGCCAACCAAATTCAAGGATCCGGGCACATTCACAATACCATGTACCATATGGGAGACTTTTTTTCTGATACTATGCTAGATTTAGGTGCTTCCATTAATGTAATTCCTCACTCTGTGTATACTTCTCTGTAGGTTGGAGGGCTTCAACCAATAGGAATTGTTGTGAAACTTTCAATCAGAGTACAATGCATCCAATATGAGTGATTGAGTATTTCCTTGTAAGAGTGAAGAATCTCATCTTCCCTTATGATTTATACATTCTTGAGATGGAAGATACCTGAACCCAAGTACACGCTCCTCTCATATTTGGGAGTCTATTCCTAAAAATAGAAAAGACAACCATCAACGTTAACAATGGTACATTGTCCATGGATTTCGGTGGAGAAAAGGTAAGTTTAAACATCCTTGAGGCTATGAAACACCCCATTGAAGATCACTCAAATATTCCTATCTATTCTATGGAAGTTCTCTCAAACGATGCACACACACACAATTCTCTCCTCAAACCATACTATGACTCATTTTCCTCTTCTTCACCCTTGGATGATTTGAGTGTTGATTCATTTTTTGAGTGTTTGTGGATTCTAAAAAATGTAAATTTTGTGTTTTGATTGATAAGTGTGTTCATTCTAAGGTACCCATGACTGTCGATGATTCTGAAAATCTCATTTCCATAGATTCTCTTTCCTTAGAGAATAAACATGAGAAGATAGACAGTTTCATGGAACTCACTCCCACTAAACCCCCTACCTCAATCCAAAAAACCATCGGTGTTGAAACTTAAACCTCTTTCTTTTAAATTAAAATATGCGTATCTTGAGGGTATTGACTAATTTACCATCATTATTGCCAATAACTTCTCTCCATAACAAGAATCAAAACTGCTCAACCTTTTGAGAGAGTGTAAAAAGGCAATAAGATGGACATTGGATGATATTACCGGGATTAGACCATCTATTTTTATGCACTGTATAATTTTCGATGATGAGGCTAATCCCATGAGACATTATCAATTCCATTTTAATCCCACTCTCCTTAAAGTGGTAAAATTAGAAGTCATTAAATTACTTGCTACTGGGATCATTTATCCTATATCTGATAATAAATGGTTTATCCTAGTGAAAATTGTGCCTAAAAAACAGGAATAATAGTTATGTCAAATGAAAGTAATGAATTAGTTCCAAAACTTGTGCAAAATAGTTGGCGAGTGTGTATTGACTACCATTGACTAAATCAAGCAATGCAGAAGGACCACTTTCCTCTACCTTTTATTGAACAAATGTTAGAATGATTGGCTGGTAAGTCCCATTATTGTTTCTTTGATGGATATTAAGGTTATTTAAAAATCTATATAGCCCCTGAAGATTAGGAAAAGACAAAATTTACTTAACCATTCGAAACATTTGAATACAGAAGTATGTCATTCGATCTATCTAATACTCCTGGTACTTTTCAGCAATGTATGTTGAGTATTTTTTCTAAGTACCTTGAGAGTTGTATAGAAGTTTTTATGGATGATTTCACAGTTTATGGAACTTCTTTTGATGACTGTTTATCACACCTAGGTTCTATCCTCTATCGTTGCATAGAAAAATATCTTGTATTAAATTATGAGAAATTCCATTTCATGGTTGAACAAGGGATAGTTATTGGGAATGTTATTTCAAAAGAGGGAATTCAAGTGGATAAATGAAAAATTGAATTAATTTCAACCCTTCCATATCCAAAATGTGTTCGTGAGGTGCGATCTTTCTTGGGTCATGCTGGTCTTTTCCACTGATTTATTAAAGACTTCAATAAGATCGCACTTCACTTGTCCTAGTTATTACAAAATGATTCATAGTTTGTGTTTGATAAAAATTGTGAGGATGATTTCAATTCACTAAGAAGGAGTATCACCTCACCTTCCATCATCCAACCACCAAGGTGGGATCTCCCCTTTGAGCTTATGTGTGATGCCTCTAACTTTGTAGTTGGGGCAGTTTTATCACAAAGGGTTAAGAAGGATCCTCGTGTCATTGCATATGCCTCACGTACCCTTGACTATGCCCAATAAAACTAAAAAACCACTTAAAAAGAACTTATTTCTATTGTGTTTTATTTGGAAAAATTCCATTCATATCTTATCAGGTTAAAAAACATTGTCTTTTCTGATCATGATTCCCTTCGTTTCCTCCTAAAGAAACCTAAAACTAAGCCCCACCTCATTCGGTGGATTATCCTCCTCTAGAAGTTTGACCTTGAGATTAGAGATAATAGAGGAGTAGAAAATGTGGTAGCTAACCACATTAGTAGGATTTCACCACCATTGGACCATCATGTTGACTCCCCCTACCCATTGGAGAATTCTTCCCTCATGAGAACCTTTGTGATGTTCTGGACCTTACCCCCTAGTCCGCAGACATTGTGAATTTTCTAGTAATGTCTAGGGTACCCACTGATTTCAGCACTTCACAATCCCAGAGACTTAAGCATGATTGTCGGTGGTACATTTGGGATGACCCATATTTATGGATAATTTTTAGTGACCAAGTAGTTTGTTAGTGTGTCCCTGACCATGAGTTCACCTCTGTTTTGATCTTCTACCAAACTTTGGACTATGGGGGCTACTTTGTCTCTCAATGTATAGCCTGAAAGGTCCTTGACTCCAGACTTTATTGGTCAATATTGTATAGGGATGCCCATAGATTTTTCAAGTTATGTATTCATTGTCAATTCATAGGGAGTATCTCTAAGAGGAATGAAATGCACCAACAGTCCTTGTTATTCTGTGAAATTTTTGATGCACGAGGAATTGACTTCATGGGGCCTTTTCCAAATTAATTTGGATTTTTTACATCTTATTGTCTATTGACTATGTATCTAAATGGGTGTAAGAAAAGTTTACTAGGACCGATGACTCTCGATTGGTTGTTGATTTTGTGAGGTACCAAATTTTTAGTAGGTTTGGTTTACCTAGATTCATCATTAGTGATCCGGGTTCACATTTTTGCAATTGCAACATGAAAAATTTGCTTCGTAAGTATGGGGTTGTTCATAAAGTTTCTATATCATATCACCCCAAACTAATGGACAAGCATAAATCTCAAATCGGTAAGTTAAGAGAATCTTGGAAAAAATGGTACAACCCAACAGGAAAGATTAGAGTTTTCACTTGGATGATACACTTTGAGTGTACCGTAAAGATTTTAAAACCCCAATCAGAATTTCAATATAAAGAATTGTGTTTTGAAAGGCTTTTCACCTCCTAGTGGAGGTAGAAAACCATGCATATTGGGCTGTTAAACAATGTAATATGAATCTTTCAGATGCAGGTGAGCATAGGAAGCTGTTGATTCAAGAGTTGGAAGAAATTAGACATGATGAATATGAGAACTCCTTGATCTATAAATAGAAGAAAAAGGCTATCCATGATAGCACGATTCATCAGCAGAAGTTTCATATTAGTGATAAGGTTCTCATTTAGAATTCCAGGCTAAAGCTCCACCCAATTAAGCTTCATTCCTGATGGCTTGGTCCTTATATCATTACTGATGTTTACCCTTTTAGTTCCATACAGGTTTTACATGAGAATAGTGGAAATAGGATTACTATCAATGGGCAGAGGCTCAAAAAATTCTATGAGGATTTTCCAAATCATCTCGTGGAGGAAATACAACTGATAGATGCCACATATGACACCACTTAGAAAGTTGTACCCTCTCTCTACCTTTATTGACTTTTCTATTTATTTAAAATACTTTCATTAAGGAAAATGAAATTGTTAGGTATGGGGGAGGGTGAATTGTCATAGTTAGGATTAAAAAAACAAAACAAAACAAAAAAAAAAACAAAAAAAATGTGTTTTCATTTTTGATTTCCTTTTCCATATTTTGTGTTTTTAGATAAAAATTGATCTAAAAATTAATATCTCAAAATCATTTTTCATGCTTGAGTCAATTGTGTGGAAAATTAAATTGTTTTTGGAAAAATATTTTTCAAATGAATGTTGATATGGAATCTTTTTCTAGAATTTGTATTTTCAAATCATTCTTAGGTGTTTAAGGGATTTTTAATCTCATGCCTCATTAGCACTAAATGATATTTTAATCCCTTACCCAAGAGAAATTCTAATCTCTTTATTGCATATTCTTCCTTTTAATCAATTTCTTGAGAGTCTCAGGTCATGTAGAGAAACTAGAACTTTTCTTGATTCTATTTGAATCCATAAGATTCAATTATGCTACATTCATGATAGAGGCAATCATTCATTAAAAATCCCTTTGTACAATTATCCTCTATTTTCAACCACCATTACATTTTATCCTTTTTAAGCCTTAAAAACCATGAAATTCCTATTAGGTATCCACATTAGAATCTAATTTATCCCTACCTACCCACCTCTTGAGTATAATCTTGTTTATTTTCAGAAAGTGTGGGTGAGAGGGATTTTCCATGAGAATTATGGGGAGAGAATCATTATTATGGGTTAATATAAAGGGTGCCTACATTTTCCTTGGGCAATGGGTTCCCAAGGAATATTATATCATTGTTTTACAAATGTTTCCCTCTTTATCTCCAAAAAAATCTATACATTAAAAAAATAGTTATGTACATTGAAAAAAAAATAGAACAAAAGAAAAAAATGGAGAAAAGAGGATGTTTATTCATTATTATTCACTTCATGGTTGTGACCCATAAGGATGGAAAATGGGGAGAGTGAGTTGGAAGTGATACAATTTTTGAGGGGTTGAGTGTATACATTCATTGTGAACACTTGATGAATTTTGACATGTTTTGTATATAAGAGATCAAACACTCCTCTTCTGCCTTATATTTTTAAACATTAAATCCTACCAACCCTTGAACCTCAGAACAACCTATTGGAAGTCCTCTTGAGTAGCACACTAGTTTTTTTCGGTAGAGAACTGAGAATCTTGGAAAGCATATGGTAAGATAACATGAACTCTGGGAAAAGAGCATAAATACACTTTCATATTTTTCTTGAGCGAAGAGGGAAAATTTTTAGGTGAGGTAGGCTAGGACATGTTGCATTGGTGAACAAATAAAGTTAAACAAATTTTAATGTGAGAAAAGAAAAATGATAGAAAAATCGATTCCATAAATGAGACATGATGAATTTAATTTCAAAAGAATCTTGGATTTTTTAACACCTTTGATTTAGGAATGATATATGACTAGGATATTACACTTTTCCCAGGAGTGAAAATGTTTAGGTGTGGGGTTGCGATCGTACCACGATTCACTGTTTCATTTCACCCTTATACCAATGTATTAAACTGGTTTTGTATTGAAAATTACAAGTATAATAAAAAATTTCACTCCATTTTTGATTAAATTATTTCATGTTTAACACTTTTAAAAAGAATAATGTTACTTTTTTTGATAATTAGATTGTAGGTGGAGGTGATTTGGAGGACCCATGATGAAGTCTAAGAAAAATGTGCCAATCTGCACGTGATCCAAGCACACCAGTGGACTAAAAGGAACTATTCTACTAAACCATGAATTCAAACGGGCTTAAAATTTTTGGTATGATACTAAATTTAATTAGATAAATTTAATCTGAAGTAACCGAATCCCAATTCGTCCATTAAGAGGCCCAAAAAAACCGATCTGTCCAATAAAGTGGATCTAAACAGGGTCAAAACTTTGGCTATGTATTTTAGAAATATATCTTATAATATTCCATATATGGCCGCAAAATTTTACATGTAGGTAGAAAAGTTGTCGGAAAACAACTCTTTAGTTTTTAAAAAAGTTATTTAAGACTTTCTAACTGGCCAAAACCATGGACCAAGAGGATTCATGAAATCAGGGTGCCCATAACCACTTCCCACTTTGCCTATAAATTGGCACCTTGGGCACCCCATTTTGGAGTTTAACCAAGAGGCAAGGTTATGACATTTTGGAGTCCCAAAGGTATCTCCCCATCATTACTAGAGGTTTTAGAGGATATGGTAAGTTCTACTTCAATATCTTATTCTTCCTCCCCTCCCATGGGTTTCTAAACCCCTTGTGATCACCCGGGGAGGAACGTGATGTAATCCTGAGCTTCATACTTGTATTATTTTGAATGATATTTTTAATTATTGTTTGTATGTTGTTTTTATTTATCCTATATTTTTATTTAATTGAGTTATATACTGGTATGTTATACTCAAACTCAAATGATCATGTTTGGGGGTACCCTTTCATGTGATGTTTCACACACCGTTCATCCCTTTTTCCTCCCTCATTCAATTGCGGTGTTTGTGTGGTTCATATTGGTCAATTGAACTCACATAAGCACTATAAATTCCATGTAAATTTATTTCATGGAATCACAAATAAATAACATACAAACCTAGACATCACATAGAGTTCTTCGTGTGTTGCCTTGGTGAGTTTCGGTTATGAAGTCGAACAAAAATCACCCAATCATCGGTAGTGTCCAGTGAATCATTGTGTGTTTTCAAATAAAACCTAGGAGTTGACCTAGTATAAACTTAGTAACATTATGTTAATAGGTATTACAAACCAAAGATTAAAATATATATACACTTTTTTTAAGCGATGAAGGATGATCATCACAATACTCCCCTGGGTTGACCACGTTTAATTAATCTTGTTCATTTCTACTTTGTTTTATCGCTTCAGTTTTTATATTATAATATTTAATCATAAAACCCCAAGTTTTATTAAATAAAATTACCCTTATATTTTAATAATCAAAAACCTCTTTTTTAATTAATGATCTAAGGCTCCGTTGAGAGACGACCTAGGGTTGCTGCTATATTGTAGAAATTCTAGTTAAAACTAAACAACTAATTTGACGTGCTCGACAAAACAATCAATCTTCTAAGGAGACCTCAATTTTATTATACCCTGAGAATACTTCTAGAAAGCAGTATAACTGATGACCCACTACTCTCTCTAGGATTTTATCAATGAAGGGTAAAGGAAAATGGTCTTTATTGGTACATGAGTTTAATTTCCTATAGTCAATGCACACTCTCCATCCACTACTCACCCTTTTTGGGAGAATATCACCATCTTAATTGGTAATCACAGTGATTTTGACCTTATTTGGAACAAATTGAATTGGTTTTACCTAATTACTCTCAACAATGGGGTATATGATACCTACTTTCAACAAATTTAGAAGTTCTTTCCTTAACAAATCCATAATATTGGGATTGAGTCTCTACTGAGGTTGACGACATGGTTTGGAGTCGAATTCTAGAATAATCCTATGAGTTTAAATGAGTGGGATAATCCTAGGAATATCAGTCAAGGTCCAACTAATTGCTTTCTTATGCTTTACCAGGATATCCAGAAGCATCATCTCTTGATTGGATTCAAGAGAATTTGAAATGACAACAAGAAAGGGTTGATTATCCCCTAAGAATTCACACTTTAGTGATGAAGGTAGGAACTTAAATTTGAGATCAGGTTGGTTAACAATTTCAAAAGAAGGAAGAGACTTCATACTAGAACTGATTTATTTTTCCAACTTTCTTGAAACTATTGGTTCTTTTTGAGCAGAAGTTTCAGCCACCACAAATGCTATATTAATGTTAGGAATGGGTATGGACTTGATGTTTTTTATTTATCTATTGGTTTCAATGATTTTTGGTCCTAAAAAATCACCAAAGGATCCGTCTGAAAGAGATTCAATCAATGGTGAAAAATTTCCATCATGTGAATAAAGGAAATCAATCTCATATTTACTTAAATATCCTTCAACAATTCCTTGATGTTCTCCGAGTTCCCTATCAAAAATACCTATCCAATTGACCTCATGGATCCCTTTATCATCCCCAATTTGAGATTTTTCATTATAAATTTTTAAATCAAGGCTCATGTATCCAAAGTTTATTATCATTTTCTCATTCCCAACTCGGATGACTGAGTTGATTGTTTCTAAGAATGGATGACCATGGATGATTGGGGTTTTATCCCTTGGACCTAATCTAGGCCTATTTTCCCAAATAATGAAGTCAGTAGGGTAAATGAAAATTTCAACATTCACTAAAATGTCTTTTAATACCCCCTTACGAACTCGAACACTATGATCTTCAAGTTAGAGTGTGATAAAAGTTGGTTATATATCTTCAAGCCCTAATTAAAAATACATGGCATATGGAATGTGGTTCACACTAGCTCCTAGATCACAAATGGATATGAAATTTTCTCTCTCTCATAACTCAATATTTATGTATGGACATCATGGATCTTTCAACTTAGGAGGAATAGTTTATTGAATGGTGATAATCACATTAGAATAAAAAAGGACTTGGTTTTGATGTGAAAATTTCATTTTAAAAGCACACAAGTAATTAAGTTTATTTGAGTAGGAATTAATGGTTTGGATTGAATTGAGAAGTGGAATTTTCATCTTAACTTAAGAGAATATTTCCCTCAATGTTTTATTCGGTTTAGGTTTGGATTTTCCTTTCATACGTTGAGGTAAGGGAGAAGATTGTTTGATTGGTTAGAGAGGTTGCGGTTCTTTCACATTCTTATTGAATTTTTCATAATCCTAGGGTAGTTATTCAATATTTTCATGTGATATTGAATCTTTTAATGGTTCTAGAATGGTTTGTTCAGGTTTTTCAATGGATCTACCACTTCTTAAGATAGTCACTACTTTTAGTCATTCTTGAGAGGTTTGTGTGTAACTGGATTCTCCCCTTAAGGTTGGGGATGGTACAACCTAAGTAAACATGGGTGAATTTCCAGTTTTTATAGTTTATAATTCATGTTTAACTAATGATACTTAGAGTTCATTTTATACATTTGTTTAAAAAACTATTCAAGGATCAAGATAGGGGAATATTGGGTAGGGGATTGTGCTAGTTGGTTTACCCCAGGAGGATAATTTGGTTGTTGGATTAGCTGTTGAATGGGTTTTTTGCATTAGACAGGAGGATGTCGGCATTGGACTGGTTATGGTTGGAACTGATTATGGGTTTGAAAATTTAGTTTAGGGTAGAGGTTGGGACATTTTTGTTCTATTGGTTGTTTAATTTCCTTCCAACAGAAGCCTTTATGGTAATTATATCTTGTATTAAAAGTGTTTTAGTACTATGGATTTTTAAAGTTCAATTCATTGACATATTCTGGTGGTCCTCCTAAAATAACATCCTTTATAGAAGGAATGGTTAGGCAATTATCGGTCTTGTGTTCATGTTTGTCACAAATTGTGAAAACAGGCTCAATAGTTTGGATTTCATGGACCCAAGTTATATGGTTTAAGCGGTCACTTGTAGAACAACTTGGGTTATTTAATCCTTAGGGACCTACAAAGAAACCTAAATAAAAATACATTCTATGGGGGTGATTTGGCTATGAAGTGGAAAAATTGGGTTTGAATTGAGTGTATAATTAAATAGTTTTAAAGACTTAAGTGAATTAAATTTAAGAGAATGAGTTTATCATTGGTTATCACTTAGAGTGAATTGGATGAATTCCTTTTTAAATTATTTCAATTTCATTAACTTGAGAATAATTCATTTAATTAAACCAATATAACCTCATAAATTAATATTATAAAACCTTAACATACACATTATAATAACCTATACACTTGTAGGATCATTTTTATGAGCACTCAAAGGTAAATAATCTTATTATCACATGAAAAGTGTGGCAAAAAAATCAATAAGGAAGAGGAAGAAAGAAAATCATTAAATGAAAAACTCAAAAAAATATTTGATTAAGAATTATTAAAATGATAAATACTATCCAATACATCCCATTGATACTCCCTTGGATCAACCCATAAGAGTTTTATCCCTCCATTGATTCTATTTTGTTAATGGAAGTAGTAAGTATACCCATGCGAGAGGAATTGAAGAAGAAAAATAGAGAAATAATGATCACTCCACCATTGTGTGAAGAATTTCAAAAAATATGATGTGAATATATTAAATCACTAAGTAAAAGGTATAAATTTGATATGAATAATAACAAAATAATAGAATAATAAGAACTTTTATAAAGAAATGAAAGTGATTTGACAACTTACATGAGAGAAATCAAACATATGATTACAAAATAAAAGCGTAACAATACAATTTAAAGAATAAAACATCCAGCTAAAATTCATTCCCCAACATAAATTAAATACTAATTTTTGGGTCCTAGGGTAGATCCCCCATAAATAAATTCCATCCTATTTAATTATTATAGTAAAAGGTGGGTGAGCAATCAAAGTAAATTGGACTTTTTAATGTTGACTAGAAAATTAAGACCAAATTCATTCCCCTTTTTGGAGTGAAAATATGAAATTGAATATATAAGAATATAGGATTATTGTATAATAGAAATATATTCCTACAAGTTTCATATAATATCTTTCAAAATTTCATTCCAATTTTACCATCCATTCAGATTTTATACTCAAAATAGTGGGCTGATTTTATGGGCCCTAAAATCTGGTCCATAATTTAATCCTCAAATTGGGCTCCCTAGATCTCCTTGAAAAATTCATAATTAGATCTATAAACAGTTGAATGAAATAGTTCTAATAATTTTCTATATCTACAGTTAAAATTTGAGCTTCATTGGGTTTGAAATGTGGGCTCCACTTTTATTTGACGAGCCTAAGGATCATTGTGCTTTGATCCTAAATTTCTGCATCAATGGAAAAAAATGTACGTCTTCCCTTATGATTCATCCATTAATCCTAAAATAAAAAATATTCCAATAAATTTTTTCAATAATATCCCAAAATATAAAATTCAAATAATAAAAATAATTAATTCCACAAGATTATGATTAATTGGGACCAAATTGACATGCTTTAGGCATGAACTTCACAATGATGTGAAATGAAGTTTAATTTATAAAATACACTAAAAATAGTTTTTATGGATATTGAAACACATAAAAATTAAAATATAAACAATTAATATTATCATCTTCCAATGGATAATCAATTACACACTGTGTACACTAGTACACATCGTGTATTCGGCTACAAATACTGTACTTAATTTGACACAAAGAAAATAATTAATTATATAATTAAACTTATTCAAATATGTTATGTGGATCATTTATTCAATAGTACATGCCATGTCGTAGGATTTTTAATTATTTATTGAATTAATTTACACATTAAATTATAAAACTACAAGTTGTTTATGGTCTTTTCTTATAGTGTACTCCACATGCATTAATAACATCACATGTAGTTTAATTTACATGCGTTCAGTGTGTCATTTGTTTGATAGTACATGAAATGTAATTACCTATCATGAAATTTGTGCTATATTATAAGGGAATGAATAAGAAAAAGTATCATGTTAGATAGTTTGGACGAGTACATTTTGTTTCCTACAAGTACTGTTGAGTACTTTATTAATTATAAATAAAATTTATTTATTTAATTTATCTAAAATTATAGATAATGGTAATTCAACGATGCTTGGATGGAATTAAGATAAATTAAATTAATTGGATTAATTCTTGGAATTTTATTAAATAAAGAATGAATCTAATTAATTAATAACTAGATTGAAAATGTATGTTCATTGTATGCTATGGAGATGATCATGGGATTAGACCAAACCTGTGTATGTGATTGGTTTTCTTTTACTTTATTATTATTAACTTTAAATGTTGGCCTATGAGACATACCCTTTTATTTATTATGTAAGGGCTTACCTGCTCATAATTTCTTTTATGTAAATCCCTTATCCAATCAATTAGATCCCCTCATCTATGTGTGAGTAAAATCTTATGTAAGGATAGAGCTCCCAGGTGAGAGGAGACAGACTGAGTCCCAGAGTCGAGGCGAAACCAATCGAAGAAATACATAGGAGTCAAGGTAGAGTGCTACAACAAGAACCAAGCTATGGGTTGAGGTGTTTTCCCCTAGGATCAAGGGTTAGTTTATCATTTACTAGATAAAAAACCATTAGAGAATCTCATGATCATGCCACTTATATTTTATTTCTATTAGTTGCATGGTTGATTATTTATGTTCATTGATATTATGTGATCACTTAATAAATGAATTAACAATCATGCAAGATGGAATAAAATAAAATTGGATTATGTATAAATTTTATTAGACAGGGTTAATCAGTTAAGTGAAATCTACTTAATATTAACAAGGAATGTGATAAGATAAAACTGGGGTTTTATGCATAAGGATAAAAATACCTCAACTAAAATATTAAGTCAGAATAGCCTTCCATTACTTAAGTTAGAGCCAGACCCATATTTCAAATTTCTTGACCATCTCAAGTTAGGGTGCTTTAAATTAAATGGGAACTTTTAGCTTTAATTTTTGGGTTGAATTAACCTAGTTCAGATCAAGGGTTGACTGCCCAAGCATGACTTGGTGTTGATGGGTTTTGTATCATCATCTAATGATCATTAGTAGTGGAAGACAACCCAAAAAATAGACAGATCTATCTTCAATAATCAACATGTAAATAATACTGTAAAAATAGAGTACCTAGAAATCAAAAACCCCAGTAGCCATCTTCTTCTATTCGAATGAGAATGATTGAATGATTTAAAAAAGAGAAGTGAATGAAAACACCCTACCTTCAAAGTGATACATTGGACAATGAATCCATGATCATATCATGAGGATACCCTAGAAAATGAAGGGGTTTTAGTACCTTATCAGGTGATATGAACAATGATTGAGAAGAAAATACATTTAGAAGAGGCTCATAAACATCACATACCACACACACCCAACATGATAGGATATCATCCTCTTATATATGAAAATCCCAAGGCATCTCCTATTCATAATGAATCATATGTATTTCTAACTATTGGGTTATAATTCATTAATCATTTTCAATGAATTTAATACAAATCCTTTAATCCATTCATAATAGGTTGTAACTGTTGAATAAATCATTTGGGAGATATAAATAATATATATATATATATATATATATCACACACACACACACACACACACACACAGATATATATATTATATCTATGCATCACATGCTTGAAAAATACATGCATCGTATGAATATATTAAATGTACACTATATGTAATATCAAATTATATATATATATATATGCCTCATGAATCATATGAATATGTACATGAATCTCATGCATGTTCATTTTTAGTGAACATCCAACAATCTCATACTTTCTCTAAAATCTCATAAGTACTTTATGCAAAACTTCACAACTCATTGTGAATCCATCCAAGCTCTTTTGGATATGTTTTTTTTTTGTATCAAACTCTCTACATTTTGAATAAACACTTTATCCAATATTTTATCCTTATCAAAGGGCCTAACTGTGTGACCCAACAGGCCTTATTAGTATTGACAAAAACTATGGTATCCTAATTTCATAGATGCAAGCAAAGAGCAGCCTATAGAAAAGAATTAGTGTCACTCAAGCTACTAAGGGGTCTGATGTGATCTCCATCATAAATAATCATATCTCTATATGAACATGTACAACACAAGATATATTTTATACATCGTATATATACCTATATAATCCCTTTTTCCATGACATTGAGTGACCACTAAACATGGACCATGTCAATCTAGTATCACTACGAGAAAAATAGGCTTTTGCGACGGGATTAATTCCCGTCGCAAATAGTCCATCCCAGAGGTTATTTGCAATGGGAGGTTTGTCCTGTCGCAAATAACAAGTTATTTGCGACGGGTTTTGGGGACCCGTCGCAAAAAGTAATGCGCGGTTTGGCGCGGGTTGCGTGCCAAAGCGCGAGAAGGTTATTTGCGATGAGGGGATCCCCCCATCGTAAATAGTGTGCCGGTCGGAGGGTATTTGCGATGGGGCCCGTCACAAATACCGGCGGTGGTAAATGGGTTTTTGCGACGGGCTGTTGTCTCGTCGTAAAAGGTGTGTCGGCAAGTCACTTTTTGTGATGGGGCCCGTCGCAAATATCCTTTTAACCATCGACAACAATTAATGCGGGTAAAGGTATTTGCGACGGACCCCGTCGCAAAAAAGAACCTTTTGCGATGGTAATCCCGTCGCAACTAATCTAACCTATATATACCCCCTTCCGTTTTCTTTCTCTTCCCTTCATTTCTCACTTTCTCTCTTTAAACTCTATTTTTAGAGTTAAAATTTCTCCGACTTAATTTTTTTTACGGAGAAGTTGTGAAGTTGCTTACATGAATAGAAGATCAAGTTTAAGGTATTTATATTTTATTTAATTTAGTATTTATTTCATTTTTTATGTTAATTTTAATTATTGTTGATTAGTTAAATTAGATTTAAATTTTTTTGTTATCTGTATTTATTTGTAATAATAAATTGAAATTATTAATACTAATTCTTAATAGATAGTAATAATTAATAATTATTAACGAAAATTAGTATTGTCTATAAATAATTATTTGTAATTAGTAATTAGTAGTTGTAAATTGTAGTTATTAATATCAATTAACGCTAATTAGTAATAATTAAGTTTAATTAGTAACAGTAATGTTTAATTAGTAATAATTGCGAGTAATTAGTAATAAATATGAATAATTAGTAATAAATAGGAATAATTAGTAAAAAATAGGAACAATTAGTAATAAATATGTATAATTAGTAATAAATATGAATAATTAGTAATAAATATGAATAATTAGTAATAAATAGGAATAATTAGTAATAAATAGGAATAATTAGTAATAAATAGTAATAAATAGTAATAAATAGTAATAATCAGTAATAATTAGTAATAATTAGTAATAATTAGTAATAATTAGGAATAAATATGAATAATTAGTAATAATTAGAAATAAACATGAATAATTAGTAATAATTAGGAATAATTAGGAATAATTAGTAATAATTAGTAATGGTAATAATTAGTAATAAATAGTAATATTTAGAAATAATAAGTAATAATTAGTAATAAATAGTAATAAATAGCAATAAATAGTAATAAATAGGAATAAATATGAATAAATCGGAATAAATACGAATAAATATGAATAAATAGGAATAAATAGGAATAAATAGAAATAAATAGGAATAAATAGGAATACATAGTAATAAATAGGAATAAATAGTTATAAAAAGGAATAATTAGGAATAATTAGTAATAAATAGAAATAAATAGGAATAATTAAGAATAATTAGGAATAATTAGGAATAATTAGGAATAATTAGGAATAATTAGGAATAATTAGGAATAATTAGTAATAATTAGGAATAATTAGTAATAATTAGGAATAATTAGTAAAAATTAGTAAAAATTAGTAATAATTAGTAATAATTAGTAATAAATAGGAATAATTAGTAATAATTAGTAATAATTAGGAAATAATTAGTAATAATTAGTAATAATTAGGAATAACTAGAAATAATTAGTAATAATTAGGAATAATTAGCAATAATTAGGAATAATTAGGAATAATTAGGAATAATTAGTAATAAATAGTAATAAATAGTAATAATTAGGAATAATTAGTAATAAATAGTAATAAATAGTAATAAATAGTACTAAATAATAGTATATAGTAATAAATAGGAATAAATAGTAATAAATAGTAATAAATAGTAATAAATAGTAATAATTAGGAGTAATTAGTAATAATTAGTGATAATTAGTAATAATTAGTAATAATTAGTAATAATTAGTAATAACTAGTAATAATTAAGAATAATTAGTAATAATTAGGAATAATTAAGAATAATTAGTAATAATTAGGAATAATTAAGAATAATTAGTAATAATTAGTAATAATTAGTAATAATTAGTAATAATTCATAATAATTAGTAATAATTAGTAATAATTAATAATAATTATGAATAATTAGGAATAATTATGAATAATTAGGAATAATTAGGAATAATTAAAAATAATTAGGAATAATTAGGAATAATTAGGAATAATTAGGAATGATTAGGAATAATTAGGAATAATTAGTAATAATTAGTAATAATTAGTAATAATTAGGAATAATTAGTAATAAATAGTAATAAATAATAATAAATAGGAATAAATAGTAATAAATAGTAATAAATACAAATAAATAGTAATAAATAGTAATAAATAGTAACAAATAATAACAAATAATAACAAATAGTAACAAATAGTAATAAATAGTAATAAATAGTAATAAATAGAAATAAATAGTAATAATTAGTAATAATTAGTAATAATTAGGAATAATTAGGAATAATTAGTAGTAATTAGTAATAATTAGTAATAATTAGTAATAATTAGTAATAATTAGTAATAATTAGTAATAATTAGTAATAATTAGTAATAATTAGTAATAATTGGGAATAATTAGGAATAATTAGTAATAATTAGGAGTAATTAGTAATAATTAGGAATAATTAGTAATAATTAGTAATAGTTAGGAATAATTAGGAATAATTAGGAATAATTAGTAATAATTAGTAATAATTTGGAATAATTAGGAATAATTAGTAATAATTAGAAATAATTAGTAATAGTTAGGAATAATTAGGAATAATTAGGAATAATTATGAATAATTAGTAATAAATAGTAATAAATAGTAATAAATAGTAATAAATAGTAATAAATAGTAATAAATAGTAATAAATAGTAATAAATAGTAATAAATAGTAATAATTACTAATAATTAGTAATAATTACTGATAATTAGTAATAAATAATAATAAATATTAATAATTAGTAATAAATAGTAATAAATAGTAATAAATAGTAATAATTAGTAACTAATATAGTAATATATAGGAACAATTAGAAATAAAATAAATTGTAATAAATTGTAATAACTTGTAATAACTTGGTACAATTTCCAGTGGATTGACGACACTCCTTTTTCTCGATGACTCTTCTCCTTTCAACTTTCACAGACTCAAAACATTATGAAAAGTATGCTTCTACGTATGCATATCCAATATTCTATGCACAAGTTTGAATATGCATTTATAGGACCACATTTTTCATAATGTTTTCAGGTGGTGATAGTTGCAAGAAGATGATTCATCGACAAAAGGGGGCTCTTTTGTCCGAAGGCTCATTTACTTGCAACTTTCTCACACAGAAAATTCATCAGTTATATTTTCATTACCTCCCATTACATTTGGGCCAACAGTAAACCAACAGAAAATTCATGGCTTTGGGAAAGAACATAATTGGATAAAATGAAGCATTTTTTGGGATCTTCCATATTGGTCTGATTTGTTGGTCTGCCACATGTTGGATGTCATGCATATTAAGAAGAACTATTTTGATAATTTATTTCATATAGTTTTGGATACACCAGGTAAGACCAAAGATACTGTAAAGGCACGATTAGATCTTGCCCAAATTTACAGGTGACCAGAACTTGAACTATTTGAAAATGTCAGATCACAGAGGTTAATGAAGCCAAAAGAAGCTTATACACTGTCTAAAGAGATTCGCTTATTATTTTGTTAGTGTATTGCAGATTTTAGACTTCCAAAGGGCTATGCTTTCAATTTGAGTAGATGTGTTAAGAATGGTTATATTACCGGATTAAAAAGTCATGATTGTCATGTTATAATGGAAAGACTTATGCCGATTGGATTTAGAGGTTTGTTGAATTCTATGATTTGGGATTCGATAATAGACATATCATATTTTTTTTGAGACATTTTTATAGCGATAACTGACTAAGATGCACTAAGAAAACTGGAAGAAGATGTTGCTGTAATTATATGTAAATTGGAAAAAATATTTCCGCTAACTTTCTTTGACTCAATGGAATATCTGATATTACATTTTCCACATGAAGATAAATGTAGAGGTCCAATACAGTTTTGATGGATGTACCCATTCAAGAGATACATGCAGAAATTGAAGAAAAAAGTATGTAACAAAGAATCAGTTGAAGGCTCAATTGCTGAAGCTTATTTGCAAGAGGAAATTGCTTTTTTTTCTGCTCTCAATATTTTGAATCTCAATATCCCTCAAAACACGATCACATGGGATGAAATGAGGGGAATGTTAATGATGAAATGGACAATCAATTATTAATTTTTAATCAACCAAATCTTGGTTTTGGTGGAGTTCATGAATGATGACTTTCAGATGATGAACATTACAGAGCTCATACATATATTCTGCTCAACTGTGAAGAAATGACATCATTTTTACTGTGAATGCTCTTATCACTTATTCTATAATTTATGTTACAATATGTAAACTTATTTTATTTATAGTTTATATGATAATCATATCAATAAACAACTTCCAAAAATTACAGCAGCTGCTCTTGAAGAACGTAGACAATTTTTTTTCTCAACGGTTTCAAAAACTGGTAACATAAATTATTGATGGTTTAATATCAATTCTGTTTATTATTTATTATATTGATAACTGTTTTACAAATTTTCATGTGTCTCAACATGCTGATAAAATTGATAAGCGACTATGTATATTGAGTAACCCACCATCCAAAATGGTTAAATCATATAATGCATATGTGGTGAATGTTTTTCGATTTCATACACATGCATATGAGGATTAAAAAAAAACAATGAACAATGGAGTTTTCTTTAGAGGATCGAATCATAGAGAAACTAAAGTTGACTTTTATGGCATTCTGGATGAAATTATTGAGATGTGTTATCTATGATAGAATTACATAACGATGTTTAAATGCCGATGGTTGGATACTAAGAGAGGATTTCATGTTCATCTGACTCATGGAATCATCGATATTAAATATAAAAGTTTTCATACAGTAAATGAACCATTTTTACTAGCTGAATAGGAACATCAAATTTATTACGCAAATTACTGTGCTACTTCAAGAGACTTGAGTGATTGGTGGATCATAATAAAAATAAAATCTTGGGAAAATCACTTTACTCAAACTAAATATGGTTCCAATGAAGTGGAAGGAATTGAAATTTTTCAAGAGACTGCTCAAAATCAATCTTTTTCACAAAGAGACGTGAATATCGATGATAACACTCCACAATTAAGGATCGATGATGACGAATATGTTAATGATGTTACAAATGAATTTGAAATGACAAGAGATGATGAAACTGAAACTCATATGGATATTGATGATGCTGAGGAGGAAGATGAAGACATTGGCATTGACAACTATGGATATGAGGATGAAGATAGAAATTGACACAGTTAAATACTGGTTATAATCATAACTAATATATATCTATATATAATAGTTTTGTTAACTATCTACTAACATTAATCATATTGTGTTTCAGATGGATCCTAATCTATTTCGTGAGTTGCAGGAATCTGATCTACCTTTGGATGAGGGGGATTGTAGACCATCTGACCCTCAGCCTACTAACGATTCAGGGGGTATGCGGAGGGGGTGCGGTCTTGCATGACTAATGATTCCTAACCCTATCCCTGAGCGACGTCCACGTCTTGGATTCGATCCACGCACACAGAGGTATAGTAACTTGTATATTTTAGTAAGCTTTCCTTAATTGATTTATATATATACTAATTGTTTGTTTATTTATTCATTTTTCATAGTTTTGCGCATGTAGCTATTGGACATGGGAGCGCTATCTTGCACAATTATTTTTCTCAACCATGGATCACATGGGAATAGATTCCCGTTGATGTGCGGCACGACATGTTCAATCATTGACTGGTACATAAATAAATAATATTTATTTTGAAATTTATTTTATTAATAACTTGATATTATAAATTATTTGTAGGGTTTATGGTATCCAATCGATGATAGCATGCATGACCCTATCCACGCAGTATGGCAGGTGTCTATGCGTGACCATTTCTATCATTTTTTGTACAATTTGAGATGAACAACCATTAAGAAAGTAGGAGTGACAGAATTTGATGATTCGTGTAGAGCCCACCGACCAGAGTACATTTCATATCACGTTTGGGATAGATTATGTTTACACTGGTTGGGTGGTGGATTTCAGAGGAGATCTTCAGTGGGATGACAGAACCGGGGGAGATAGGAGGTGGTGCATTGTGCTGGTATCCGTACATTCAGTACGCATAAAGAGCATCTGGTAAGTATATTTTTTAAATATTTTATATAACTTTAAATATAAATAGTTTATTTTATATTTTTATAGGTAGTCGAGCATCCCGATATTAGAGAGTTCAATGTTTATTGGAGGATGTACAATGATCCAACCACTGGAGAGATTAAAGGTGATCGCCAACATCAAATTGTGGTTAGTATTTTTTTTTCATTTTGACAATTAACTATATATAATATTTTCACAATTTTAATTCCAAATTGGAATTGAAGGATTCATATGAGGCTGCGACCTCTCATACACCGGCTGAGAGTCAGGACGAGACGACTAAGCAGACCAGTGCCCACCATTTCGATGAGGCAGCATGGATGCAGGCGACTCAGTATGGCTTTGAGAAGGGTCGAGTAGTTGGTATCAGCTCTCATTTGACTCCTGGTACTTATTATGGTACTGCTGTGATGTCAGCATCCAACTTTAGAGGAGCTCGTGGAGAGGCATCATCTTCTGCCTCACAGTATCAGGAGCAGTTGCGAACTCAGGATGAGCTTATAGAGAGTTTGCAGAACCAGCATGAAGAGATGTGTCGATGGTAGCAGCAGTAGTAGTAGCAACACCAGGAGGAGATGCGTCGATGGTAGCAGCAGTAACAGCAGCATCACGATTAGATGGAGTACATGCGTCGTCTGACTCGTAGTTTAGGGATGTAGTTTCCTTCACCATCTCCTACAGCTCCTCCACCTCCTCCAGAAGACCCCCAGTGATTTTTTTTACGTTAAAAACATCTAAACTCAATATTTTTTATAATATGAACCATTTACAGTTTCTGTCTTTTATATTGGTGTAAATGTTACATTTTATTTTATTTTATTATTTTATTATTTATTATTAGTAATATATTTTTTAATATTTGTTTATTTTAATAATAATAATAATATTTTATGTTTTTTTTATATTTTTTTTGTAAATATTGATAATTTTAATAATTTTTTATTTTTTATTTTTTTAATATTATTAATATTAATTTTTTTATTAATCATAATTTTATTAAATATATTTTTTTAGTATTATATTTTTTAATGTTTGTTTATTTTACTAATAATAATATTTTTTATTTTTTTATTATTTTAATAATAATAATATATTTTTTTCATTAATCATAATTTTATTAAATATTTATTTTAATATGTTTAGTATTTGCGACGGGACCTTTTACGATGGGCTCCCTTCGCAAATAATTTAAATACAATTTTTTATTATTAGTATTTGCGATGAGACTGTGGTCCCGTCGCAAATACTAATTGCGACGGGCCCGTCCTAAAATGTTTTTATATATATAATGTATATAATCGGAGGCTTATTTGCGACGTGGAACTTCCCCATCTCAAATACTATTTTCAACGGGCCCATCACAAAAGGGTTATTTATATATAATGCATATAATCAGAGGCATATTTGTGACATGAAAGTTTCCCATCGAAAATACTTTTTTTTGCGATGGGCCCGTCACAAAAAAATCATATTTGCAACGCCAATTTCTGCAACGGGCTATTTGCGACAGGGCCCCGTCACTAAAGCCTATTTGCGATGGGATCCCGTTGTAAATAGCCTATCGAAAATACCTCTAATATTCAAGTAGTGTATCAACCCCTCATAATTTCTTAATTCTTTGAGAAAGATTGACCTAGTCAATGAACACATCGCATGTCATTCATTTATTAGATAAGTACATGACATGTCACTTATCCAAGTAGTTAAACACATTATATATGAAATAACTAATCATATCTAGGAATTTCATCAATATAATTCAATCAAGGGACCAAAAGTCTTTAAATTGTCATCTAAGTGGACAAATCCCATCTTGGTTTCACTCCAACTGATGACATGATCAACAACATACCCAAACACCCCCATATTAGATAAGTCAACATGTAGACTTGTGTAATAAGGGTATCAAAGTATAAAGGTTATCATGCTTGGTATCTCTCCAACCTCAGGTAATAAGGATTGATAATAAGTTTATAAACCTAATTATATCCATGACCGTATGAAATTCCATGAGATATAGATTCATGAATCAATCCAAGTAATAATTATATACTTATTACCTCATGAATATGTTTCTTTATCTCATATAAAACCCTTTTTAATGAGTACGAGAATCTATTCAAGTTAATATTAACATATAATCACAAACCATAATACTTAGTGATGATCACTGATTAGTGACAACTCAAAGTTCGTACTTTGAGGGGATATTTATCATTCAACTGTTCATGTAAAGTAAATTACCACACACATGAATGAATGATAAATAGATATTGCCTATATTAAAATACTTGATATGTTTACAATAATTAAAACTAATCTTCTAAGATATTCTACATGGCTCTCATGTTGTTGCTATAAAAATTGGTTCTGGAACATTACATCCATATGTAATTCCCATCACATACCTATGTGACCATCTTATAAAATACTCCCACTAACCTATTAGAGAGTAATATTTACAAAGAAATCTAGTTTGAATAATGGTGAGAGTTAAGAATCACATTCCCAATGTTCAATTCTTTGAACATATATTCAAACTCCTTTACTTAATTACATCAAAATTTATAATGACATATTCTATTGTCTACTTAGAAATATTTATAAGTACACCAACATCATCCTTAGAACCCTTTCCATAAAACCTTTTCCTTGAAATATTTTTCAAATAATGTCACTATTTACATTATCACTTTACCAACATATTCTAAACTCTTTTAGGATAAAGTGGTATCCATATATTTATGGTAACTAATATAACTCTCTACATTTCTATTTTCCACAATACCCTAAACATTTTTTGGATACTAAGTGATACACTTTTTGTATTGGCTGGTATAAACCTATAGGGAATAATGATGTTCACTTGTTTTGGTAACTAAATACAACTCTTTACATTTTTCTTTAACATCACATATCCTAAAATTCTTTAGGATATTAAGTAAAGAATCATAATAATCTTAGTCTGGTAAAATTATTCAATTAACAATGATATTCACTTTCTCAAAGTAACTAAATTTAACTTTTTACATTTTTTTTCTTTACTGTCACATACCTTAACTCTTTAGTATATTTAGTGAAAAATCACTCAAAGTAAAAATGGAACAATCATTTATTTTTTAAAATTGAACTTTTATATCTCTAAACATACTCCCACTATCCTCTTTGATATCATATTCTCTTCAAAATATCTTTCTAATACTCAATATTATCTACTTTGTGTTTTAGAAAATAACATTTATTTCCTTTTAGTTTGAATATCTAACAAATAAACTATTTTTTCAATATCACATATGGAATTCTATGTGTTTATAGTATTTTCTTGAAAAAGAAGATTTTATTCATTAAAATACACCACTAATAGGTGGAATCAAATTCCATAATATTTAACAAATAACTTGATAAATAATTTATCCTAGATAAAACACTTTTATCCATATCTGCTTATCAAAACATGTTATAGAATCCAATGAATCATAATCCCAGTTTATACGATTAATCATATCATTTTGTTCATAAAAAATCTTTGTAAACACATTTTATAATATATTATAAGTGATATGAACACACACTTACTTTACTTAGATTCATCCAAGCTTGATAAACATCTTTAAATTCAAATTTCTAATGTAAAAACTGTTTACTTAATCACTTAAATAAAAAAATATAAGCTCTTTCAATTCTTCCTATGATTTTGAACTTCTATATATTTACAAAACTTGTAATACATACACTCGATATCATATACCATTCAAAATCAAATAATTTATTTATATAACATTAATATATGACATGAACATTCCATGGAGTTCCAAAAACCCTTTAACTATATTATATAATCCCATTATATGGAATCATTACTTCTTTATGATAACAACCTCAAGTTTTAAATAATCTTAACTAGATTCTTGAAGAAATATTATTGTACTTTCCAAATTTCTCTCATCAAGTTTTGAACTTTTACCTTGTCCTATATATACAATACCAGAACTTAGACATCATTTTCCCAGTTCATCTATTATCAATACTTCAAGAATATCAGGTAAATTTTTACTGAATTTATCCATATTTCTAGAACATTTCCATAGATGATAATAGAATGAACACTTTAACAATAATAATCCTTATAGTAATTATTTAGTCTCTCCAAAAATATTCAATCATATTGAATACCATTTACATACCCAATCATATTGAGTATATGAGTAGATTCTAAAATTCCTTAGGCCATTTTGTATTAAATACCTTTGCAACCTTAAATGAATCATTACATGCTTCCATAAAAATCTTTATTTTCTTATTAAATAACTTCAATACTTGGTTACTTAGGAAGGAACTATTCTAACACAAATAATATTTCTCCTTTTCAATAACTTTTCCTAAATTACCAATCTTAGGAGCTTCTTACTTTAAACTTCTCATTTCAAGGATTAATACAAAGTTTAGTTTGATGATGATAATGAATTTATCTACAATAAAAGTTTTTATTAGATGAATATCATGTTATACAT
The DNA here is from genome assembly GCA_963277665.1 of Viscum album. NCBI lineage: Eukaryota > Viridiplantae > Streptophyta > Magnoliopsida > Santalales > Viscaceae > Viscum > Viscum album. The sequence continues at coordinate 180,597,761 of OY728133.1, read as the reverse complement.
ATATTAACTAAGGACTTTTAATTAAAGTGATCCCACTAAAAATGATGACCCCATAAATCACATCCATTTAGTGACCTAAGAACCATATTTCATAATAACTTACACTAGTTATCACGTAAGAAATCCATGATTATTTAGGTAGGTAATAATACCAATCATAAAAGTTATTATTCTTGGATATTTAAGCGAATACCCAGTTATTCAAATCCATCATATGGATCCACTCAACTCTATTCCTCTGGTATCCTAACCGTTAGGGCTTCCCAGCTAGTATAACCCAAAAAAATGCCAAGAATAAGAAAACTAAGGATAATCAAGGGCTACTCATGCTGATCTAGACAATACCCAACATGAAAATATTAAGTTACTTATAGATTTATTTCCTTACAAAAGATAATCCGGGGGTACTCATGCTAAGTTCGACAATACCTGGCTAGATGACCGAGGTCTTCACAAGAGTTTCTTTGGAAGGAATCTCACACTTAGTATTTGTGGGGGTTTACATTAAGGTCTCTCCCAATTAATATATAACATATTCATATTAAATTCATAACTATCACATCCTATGTAATAATTATGATATCATGTTTTATTCCCCTTTTGTGTATATATTCTTTTACTGACCTAGATTTAGAATCTCTATTCCAACCAGTAAACTAATGTGTTCAAACCACATTAATTTATAACTTTTTCACAACTCACAAGTCTATGTTAATTACCAAAAAACAGAATTCAAGTATATCCATACATATCCAAATGCATCATATCCATAAGGTACATTAACTCTTCATGTAAAGGCATAGAGTTATATAATATTGAAAAAATCCACATGAATAAGCCCAGAGGGGTAGATATCCAACCCCATTCACTTATCCTTAGACATGTAATAAGCCTCTAGGTAAGTAGGTGGTTCGACCCCAAGTCCCTCTACCTGGGGATAATTTACTCAAGTGAGAATTAAATTCATGAAAAAATCTAACACATAATATACACAAACTATTAGCAAAAACTATTCTAAACATCATAACTAAAATTTCAAACTGAGGTCATGGTTGATAAAAAATAAATTTTATGATATCAAACCTAGCATGACATGCACAACTCTATCATAGAAGAAATTTATCATATAAATGGGCACACACAATATTCATATTTCATAAAAAATTTATTAAACATGAATATCAGGTAAATTTTAAAAACAAAAAAAAATAATTTATTTTTTTCCAAAACATGATACATTTATGAACTATTCATAAATAAATTCTAATTAAAAACATTTTATAATTTATAAATAATATAAAATTTTATATTCATTTCAATATGAACCCCTTCATATTTTATATTAAATATAATTTATATAATATTTCATGAATTATGAACATTTTATAATTCAATATATATTATATAAAAATCTTATATAATCTAAAAATAACATATTTATTTTCAATTTATAAAAACTTTATAAATAACCTCTTATGATTTATAAATAATTTTTTTTTAGATCATAAGGTATGTCATTTAATTTTTCAAAAGGTATTTTAAAATATCAACCTTTAATATTTGGAAAAAATGTTTCATAAAAATTTAATTAATTAATTATAAAAAATATATAATTAATTAATTAATTTATAAAATCCTTATAAATTAAAATATCAAAAAATTACTATTAACTTGATTTATAAACATTTTATAAATCATAAAAACCATTTAATATTTAAAAATAATTTTTAAATATAGTTTTTGGTTACCCTTATGCAGAACCCCTATTCCACATATGGTTATCCTCCCATTACCATTAAGTAGGACATCTGGAATCCTTTACATAAAGGTAAGTAACTACACACCTTTATGAAAATTATATTTTATGTGTTGCATAAAGGTAATATGAATATTACCCTTTACAGCTCAATCTACATAAGGGTGTAAAGGATATACCCTTACTTGAAAGCTTAATGTAAGGGTAGGACCCGATTTACCTTTACACAGAACTACTACATAAGGTTATTACCTTTACACAACTAATTTTCATAAATGTAATGTAGAGGATGTAGCTTATTTAAGGGTCTGTAATCCTCCTCAAGTTTTTTGAAAACATTATTTTCATTTTTCTTTAAAAACAAGTGATTCAAACATGTCTAAATCTTCAAGAACGGTCCTATGATAGCATTGATGGGTTTTGTATGATCATCTAAGGATCATTAGAAATGTAAGACAACCAAACACACAAGCACATCTATATTTAATAATCTACACGTAAATAATAATGTAAAAACTGAGTACCTGGAAATCAAAAATAGAAGAAACCATATTCTTCTCTTCGAATGAGAATTCTTAAAGGATATCACAAAGATAAATGAACAAAAGAACCCCACATCTAAGGTGATACACTAGCCAATGGATCCATAGTCATATCATGATGATATCCTATCAACTTAAGGGATGATATCACCTTCTCAAGTGAGATAAATAGTGCTCAGGAAGAAGAGATATTTTGAAGATGATCATACACGTCACACACCACATACACCCAATAAGAGAGGATATTATCCTCTTTTATAGTTGAAGACTGAGAAATCTTCTATTCATAACATGTCGTATGTGTTTCTGACTTTTGGGATATAATTTATTAATCATTTTCAATGGATTTAATGAAAATCCTCTAATCAATTCATAATGGATTGTAAATAATGAATAAACCATGTGGGAGAAATAAATAATATATATATATATATATATATATTATTTTTATGCATCACATGAATGAAAAATAAATGCATCATATACATATATTAAATGTACACTTTATGTAATATCACACATATATATATATATATTTCTCATGTATTATATGCATGTGTACATACATCTCATGTATGTACATTTTTAGTGCACATCCAACTGGTGTAATTGAGAGTAAAGGGTTGAGGAAAAATTTATCCAGGATTTCAAGATTGAGGAGTCCACTCAATAGATCAAGGAACTATGAGTTAATGCAAGTGAAAAGTTACAAATACCTAAAACCCTTCAAATAACTTTGTTAGGCCCAAATATGGGTTATGAGAAGGGGAATACGAGTCCTTGCCACTAGAATATCTATGAAATGTGATATTCCAAAACTAAGGGTGGGGGTTATTAGGTTTCAAAAAAAGTGAGATATTAATAAAATTTAATTAAATTTAAATTTATTAATTTATTTTGGTAATAAATGAAGTATTAATAATATGCTCTTAAATTTTTTAGAAATGGAAAACCACACGACTTCAACCATATCACTACGATCCATACTATATAAGGATAAAATTGTCATTGGTAAAAATCTCTAGGAATGGTATAGACATTTACACGTTATAATATTCCATGAATGCAAAGTATACATGTTGGAAAACCCACTTCCTAAGTCTCTTGTGAAATATGATAGCAAGGAAGAAGTATCTCTATACCTGAAACATGTGGATGATGAAATGTATATCCAATTTTTTATGCTATACTTCATTTATAGTAATATTATAAATAAATATGAGTATATAGATGCATATAACATCATTTCTCACCTTCATGATCATTATTAAGTGAAGGAAATATAGGAAAGATATGAGATCTCGAATGCACTTTTCACATGAAATCTTGGATAGTCAATGCCAATTGGGCCTCATTTAGTCAAGATGATTGACTAAAAATAATTCTTAAACATATTGGGGTTTAATACCCATGATGAGTTTCACACAAATCTCATTCTATCATCACTACCTAAAACTTTCTCCAATTTGTGAATTATAATATAAGAAATAACAAGATGACTCTTTCATAACTTATTAATCTTATTCTCTAAGTTGATAAAGACACAGGGCATGAAAAACCCATAATCCTTATGGTGAATAAGAAAAGAAAAAGGAAAATTTCATGAATAATCATTCTTATTCTAAGGGTCCAAATCACCATCCTTCTAAGAAACAGAAGATATAATAGTAAACAAAGGAGAAAAATGCAGTATGTTTTGCATGTGGCAAGCAATGCCACTAGAAGAGGAACTATACCTACCCAAATAATAAAGGTAAATATTTAGGTGTTTTTGTTATCAATTGTAATATTTATATATCTAAAAGTTTCGTATTTTATACTAAATGGGGTTCCCACATTTGTATCCAAATATAGGAACCAATTAGATTTCATATGGTTTCTATAGGTGAGGTGGATCTATGGGATTCCGATGGGGTGAGGATGGATGCTCTAGTCATTGGAGACTACTAAATCACATTGTAAAAAAAAATAATTTTATTTTCAAGGAACTGCTATTATGTGTTTAGTGTTATAATGAACAAAATCTCTATTTCTTGTATATATATATATGGATTTATTTTCAGTTTTGGAAATAAGAGTCTCTAATTTTATAAAGATATCATATGTTATGGTTTTACATAGTTAAATAATGATCATTATATATTAAATTATGAAAACTGAATATTTAAAATTGATAATAAATCAAATTCACATGACTCATTTTACACCCAATTGTAGAATCACCATCTTTTTCATGTAATCATGAAGCATTTGACAAAGATCTAACAAGATGGTTACCTAGAATCTTTTGAGCTTAAACCACTTAAAATATTTCATGCTTGTTTATAAGGTAAGATAACCAAACCACCATTTTTTGGTTAAGGTGAAATGGCCATAGAGATTCTAAAATTGGTACAAACCAATGTTTGTGGACCTTTTCAAGTATAATCTAGTGTTGGATTCTCATACTTTATGACTTTTACTGATGAATTGAGTTGGTATGGTTACATCTAATCGATGAGGTATAATTATGAATCCTTTAAGAAGTTCAAATTGTTTCTGAATGAGGTTGAAAATCATCTTGGTAAAAAGATAAAGAAACTTCAATCACATTAAAGTGGTGAATATCTTAACTAAGAGTTTATCGAATTTATATGGGAGTAGGAGATTTTATCTCAAATCACTCTACCTTATAAATTGTAGTGTAATGGGTCTAATAAAATGAGGAATCAACTTTACTAGACATGGTAAGGTCGATGATGAGTTAAAAGAGTCTTTAATTATCATTTTGGGGATATGAATGACACAAAACATCATATATACTAAATCAAGTACCAACTAAATAGGAAAAATATATTACCTTTGAGTTATAGAGTGAAAAGAAAACTGTTTTTTCACTTACCCATGTATGGGGGTGTGGGGTGTTTGTTAAGGACAACTTAAGACAAAAACTATCACCCCGGGGCATGAAGTATATCTTTAAAGTTCACCTTAAAGAAATAATAGGATACTACCTATATGAAACCTCAAATAAAAGGGTTATTGTTACTAGGAAAGCTGTAGTCCTTAAGAGGGAACACATACTTAAGAAAGATAGTGAGAGAAATATTGATTTAAATGAATTTTATACTCAAGATACATAGGAGTTGGTACAAGAATAGATTCCATAGGTACCTATAGAAGAAGAAGTTCCTAGTACAAAAGTATTGTATAAGAGCACCAGAGAGTTTAGGGAACCAGAAAGATATGGGTTTCTAGTTAGAAAATATAGTGACATCTTATTGGTTGACAATAATAACCCTATATCCTATAAAGATACAATAGAGAGCTCAGAAGCTGCAAAATGGAAGGAATCCATGGATTCTGAGATTGGTTCCTTGTATCAGAACCAATTTTGAGTTATGATCGATATTCTAGTTTATGTAAATACCACTGGGTGTAAATGGGTATTCAAGAGAAATATAAACATGGAAGTTTAGGTTAGTACCTATAAAGAAATAGTAGTGGATTAAGGGTTTAGACAACATTAAAGAATTAAATACAATGAAACATTTTATATACTTTCCATATTTTAATCAATCATAATTCTACTTTCTATAACAAATTTCCATGACTATAATATTTGGTAGATTGATTCTAAATCCACTTTACTTAATGATAATCTTTATTAATATGTGTATATAACACAAATAAAAGTGTTTTTGAATCCAAGAAATTCCAAAAAGGTATGAAAGTTTCATAAATCCATTTATATATTAAAGAAAGCATCCAGGTCATGGAAAATTTAGTTTGATAAAGCTATAAAAGAATTTGGTTTCATTAAGAAAATTTGTGAGGCATGTTTTTACAATAAATTTAGTGGGATTAAATTCATTTTCATAGTATTATATGTTTATGATGTATTAATAATTGTAAAAAAGATATGAGTATTACAAGAGAATAAGGAATGGTTGAGAAAGTGCTTTTCTATGAAGGACTTAGGTGATGAAACCTACATTATAGGGATCAAGACCATTCATGATAGATCAAATATGATTCTTGGACTAAGTCAAAGTACATACATTGACTATATATTAAAGAGGTTTATTATGAAAAAATCCTAGATGTGATTGGTTCTAACATCACATGGTATACATATTTCCAATAAGATGTGTCTTAATACACAATAGGAAAGAGATATAATGAGTAAGATCCTATATTATATTATGATAGGATCTATCATGTATGATATTTTATTTATGATATTTAATGTTTCATATGCTTTGAGCATGGTAGGTAGATATCAATATGATCTAGGTGAAAAACATTAGACTGATATTAAGGATATCCTAAAGTATCTAAGGTTATTAAGGACATGTTCATGATATATAGAGGATGTGAAGATATATTAATTAAGGGTTATATATACTATAGCTTTCAGATAGATCAACATGATAGAAATTTGCAGTCAGGATATGTCTTTTGTCTCAACTGAGGAGTTGTGATATAGAAGAGTTAAAAGTAGCAAGTTATCACTGATTCTATAGAAGATCCTAATTATATTGTGAATTCTAATGTAGCTAAGGATGTTGTTTGGGCTCAATTTTTTTTCCAAGAGCTTGATTTGGGGCCTAATAGTGAATACCCTATAACATTTTACTATGATAACAATACAATAGTGACTATTTCTAAAGAGGCAAGGTCACATGAAAGGACAAAGCATATACTTCAGAAGTTTCATATATTGAGAGATTTTTCTCAATGAGAAAAAGTTACAGTGCGCAGAGTATCCATGAAGGAAAATATGGAGGACCCCTTGATGAAGGATTTATTTTAGCATAGCATGAGTATCATGTGAGAGATAGTAGACTAAAGGTTGTTAACATTTAACTATAGTTCAAGTGAGATTCTATTGGATTTGGTGTGCTAGACCTTAATTCTAAGTACTTGATGATTATATGAATTCATTCTCTTGAATATTAATGAAGTTTCTTATCACACTATGATTGTTCCTCTATATTACATAGTACGTGATAATGTCCTAAGAATATATGTCATAATGAAAGGTTATAGAAGTTCCCCACTATGACGAGAACATGGAAGTTCCATGATAATATTATTGAATATATGTTCTATAAAAAGATGATATCATTTTACATGAAACAAATAATATAGGCTATCAGGGGTGGAGACTCATAGAACTTTGAGGTTCCCTATCAGTGTGTTTACCCTTGGTAATATCCAGAGTAGGAAATTATGAGAATGAGACCTGCTAGTAAGAAATCTACATTTATATATGTCATTGGATGTTTCTATATACAGATGTGTGTATTGATCCTTATAATTTAATATCATCATTAATGAATTCCATAAATTAAGTACTTTGATGTATTGAAGAAAACCATGATGAATATGCTCATGGTGAAGCAGGATACAATGGGTGTGTCACAAGTGATATTATATTAATGGATAGTGAGATAAAGGATTTATACCTTATATATTTTAACAAAAGTTTATATATCATGACCTTTTGTGGGAATGGAACTTCCAAGATAAATCCACAACTATGGTGTTATATGGGAAGGTTCATTTCCTTAAAGTCAAAGAAATTGATATCAATAAAATATGTTGATGACACTAGTATGAAACTTATTTGATTAGAGATATCAAAATAAATGGATTATATTACACAATGAGCATTCATAGGAGGTTATATATCATTATGAAATTTACTTCTTTATCTATGGGTGCCTTATCATGTTTCTAGATGCCAACCTTGAAATTTAGGTAGTACCACCTAATTCCACTAAGAAAGGGGACTAAATAGTCACAAATTAAGTGTATCCTCAATCTTAGTTAAATTCAATGTTGAATTTAACAAGTTAGAATAAATATTATTATTAATTTATGGTTTAGTAATTATTTGGGGTTGGTTGATCGCCATGATATAATCACAAGTTATTCAAAAGAATAAGTGAGTTAAATAATAATAAATATTTATTTTCAATGTTTATAGAATATAATATTTATTATGTTTATTGAAAAATAATGAAGTGATATTTATTTTTTAAATAAATAATCATTATTTAGGGTTTGGTAAATTATGAGGAGGATAAGTAGACCAATCTCAATGGTTTGGTTGGAAATGATATAATTGATATTTATTTATATATTCTTAAGTGATACATATGTTAAATAAATAATAATAATAATAATATTATTATTATTTTACACGTGATCAACTAATAATTATAGAATTGGAAAGGGTCCTATATTCAAATTTCAAACCCTAAACCTACCATAATAAATATCTAATTATATCACTTTCTATAGACACACTTGTTGTGAAAAAATGGATAGAGAGAAGCTCTCTCAATCCATAGAGAGAGTTCTAGAGATCTAGAGTGTGCTCTCTCCTACTCTTATCTCAAGTGATCAAGAGAACAACAAGAGTTCTTTATACTCATAGTTTAATTCCACTGTGATCAACCATGAATAATGAAAGTGATTAAGATCAACCATGCTAGAACTTGATGATTATTTGATGAAATTCATAGATTATGGTGTTCATGTGGATCACCAATAGAGGGATTATACACTCAGGTCCTGAAGCACAATGATGGTATGATGAGACGGAGTCAACCAGATCATCAATGAATAAATAATTACAAATTTAGGTAATTCTATATATGCTTATAAATTAATTATAAATTACATGTAATGATCCACCTCTTTCAGTTCTAGTATTCAAGTCAGGTAATCTATGATTTAAATCCATTTTTCATGAGGTTATTCATTATGTACAAAAATAATTATTCATAAATTAAGACTAAAAACTGAGTTGGCCATACCTAATTAGGTGCTTCCACTACACCTGAAACTAACAATAATTTTAGTATTCCCACATATCGAAACTTTCCCATTTTTACAGTGATTCACCCAATCATGCTCTCTAAAATAAAATATTTGATTAAAAATTCCAAATTTCATGCCAATTCAAACTCATTAGAATACCACATCTGATTATTAATTTAAAATACCATTCTAATTAATATCTCTTAGAATATAACATTCGAATATCCTCTTAATTTACATCACCACCAAACTCATATCGAATACTACATATGTCTACCTATTCGAGATTTAACACCCAATTAATTAAACTTATAATACAATATCAAACATACACCATTACAAGAATTTATAACCCCTTCAATTAAAATTAATCAAATAAAAATAATGCTTAATTTTAGTAACACAAAACCAAGGTTTCAATAACACATCTCTCTTAATAACACAACCCTTCATATTAAATAAGAAACCACATTAATTTGTATATACATGAGCTCTAAATTATAGTAAATACATAAAAATAGTTTAAAATAACCCACCTTTATTCCTCATTATAAATTCATTTCATTAACTTCAAGATTATTCTCCTTGGATTTCCATGATCACACAATCAAAATCAGAGAAAAGATACTGTCAAATATAGAATCAATTCCCCCAAATCATTTTTTAATATTCCACTATCATATATTTAATCCACCAAAATATTAATTTCAAAGAGAGAGTATAGGTAGATCAAAAAATATATTAGATATAAGGAATTTAACTTCAATCTAGTGATGATTCGATCATACAATTTCAATAACACATTAATCTTTTTAAGAGAACACAAAAAATCACCACAAGGAAGTGAAGGTTCCGAGGCACGGTGGAAGCATGTCAATCAGTTCCCAATAAAATTTTTCCATAAACTTCTTCAGATTTCTACTTAAAACTAGATAAAAATACATTACTGGAATCCAAAAAAAGAAGATATTTTCACATATAATTTATAATTAATTTATTTAATCAAATAATTACCTTTCATCAAATTCTTTCTTCTTCAATGAATTAGTAGAACACTCCTATTATAAATACTTTGTCTCATAAGAATCAAGGGTATATTCTCTCTAATGGTGATCCACACATGCTCCACAAACCTCTGATCATCTCCATATAATTATTATGGTACTAGAATGAATGAATGTAACACTTTCAATGATCAAAATTGATATAAAAAAAATCCTTCAAGGGATAATGGATTTGATTTGGTGGAGGAGGATAATTTATTTTCATTCTTTAAAGAATTCTAGAGAGGGATCTCTCTAGGGACTGAGAGGATTATCTATAAAACTCATTGTGAGCAACAATAAAATGAAGCTTGTTAATCCAAAAAATTCCATAACTGGCATTATATAGTTCTAGGGTTAGAAAATAAATAATTTTACAAGGGCCCTTATTATTTTCTTAATCACTAGAAAACCCCATTACTTATAATAATTGAATTATTATTATTTACTTGACATGTACTAAACTCGCAGATAAAATAAATTTTATTTTTCTTGAATATATAAATTAATATTTTCTCAAATAATATTTTATATGAAATTTCTTACTAGAACATTAAACTCAGTTCACCAATGCTCCTCAATATTTATCAGGCCTTTAATAATAACTATTTATTCATTAAATAAATTTCACTGCATTATTATCTAATAAATTTATAAATATTATATTTAATGAAATAGTGAATAAATATTTATTAAACATTCATGCTACTAAATAAATAAATATTTTTTTACCCTATGAATAAACCAGAATGAATAAATATTTTATATTTATGTAATTAAATAAATAATTACCTGGTGAATAAATTTTTATTAAATTTTCAACTCACATATATATTCTCTTGAATAGTTGGTGATTAAATATTTGCGATCAAACTAACATGAATAATTATTAAAACACATACAAGAATAATATTTATACAACATATTAAACTAATATGTAATTTAACTAAGGTTCTAAATACGCTCAGTATGTGACCCTCTAGGCACTTTTCTCAGTGGAAATCAGTTATACTTTCTAAAGTTCAATGTTAATGTCTAAAAACATTCCAAATATCCCATAGAGAAAGAAGTTAATTTTGAAATGAAAAGTAACCTTTTATAAATGTACAATTTATAATAAAATACTTTTATCATGATATCTATAATAAAACAAGTTGCATACTGGTTCCATCAAAATATATTCTGGATGTCTCTTTCTTTGATTTTTTTGAAATGAACTTACCAAAAAATCACCATGGACATGGACTCAATAAAGTAATTTTATTCCCATAAAGGGATTTAGATATAAAATTCTATTAAATAAAAGAAAGGATAAATCTTTCCTCGCATTATTCATTAATATAATATCACTCATGATGCACCCAACACATCCTACCTCACTATGTACATATGTCATCACAGTTTTCAGCAATACATCAAAGTACATGACTCATGAAATGTATTAATAATAATATTAAACTCTAAGTATCTTTACACAAATATAATTATAGGAATATCCAATGACATATATAAATATGGATTTACTATTGGAGGATCATGTTCTCATAATATCTTGCACTAAAAATTACCAAGGGAATACACCATGAGAAAGTGTCTCAAATTCATATGAGTCTCCACCCATGATATCTTGTATCATTTGTGCCTTTTCAAATGATATAATTTGGTTATAGAACTTATATTAGAATATAGTTGTGATTCTTCTAGGTTCTCATCATAGTGGGGAACTACTATAACATTTCAATGTGATAAATAGACTTATGAAATTATCATACACTATATCACAGAGAAGAACAATCATTATGTGATAACATATTTTATTAAAATTAAAATACACGAATACTGGTAATCATAAAGTACTTAGAAGTTTGTTCTAGGGAAACAACTCCAATAAAACCCCTATTACACTAGATCCAACTACTAAAAAATTTCAGTATGCTAGCTGTCACATGATATTCATGCTTCTACTGAGATTAGTCTTTAGTAAAAGAGTCCACAATTTTTTCCTCCATAATAAATATACTCACAAAAACTTCACCCCTTTGAGAAAAGTACCTCAATAGGTGATATTTTCAGAGTATGTTCTTCATTAATTGATGTGACCTTGACTCTGTAATATCCACCACTACATTATTATCACAACATAATGTGACATGATCTCTAACTCTATATACCACATCAATCTATTGGATAAAGTCAAAATCTAAAAATATTTCTTTGGATACATCAGAAGCTGCTATATACTCATAATATTCTAAAGAATATTTAATAACTAGCTTCTTTGAACTCTTATAGCACACATATCCTCTATTGAGACTGAATATATATCCTGATTATGAATTTAGATCATTCTGATCTATTTGGAAACTATCATCAATATATCCTCTAATGACTAGTTCCTCATATCCTCAATATACCAAGAATATATCCTTAGTATACCTTAGATATTTAAGGATAGCCTTAATAACAGACTAATGATGTTCTCTTGGATCATCTTGACATATTTATACCATGATTAATGCATTGGAAACATCAATCCCAGTATGTAACATGGAATACAATATTGAACCTATTACAGATACATATGAGATCCTATTCATTCTCTCTCTATCTCTCTCCCATTACGCCCGAGGACACATTTTCTTGAAGAGATTTATACAATGTGATACTAGAATAAACCCCTTCTTAGACTATTACATACAAAATATCTTTAGTATATGATAAATTTATATACTTTAACTTAGTATAATCATCCATTTGAATCAATAAAAAATGATCTTGATTCTAAGGATATATGTTGCTTCTCCTAAGTCCTTTATAAAGAAGAACTTGGTTAACCACTACTTAACTGAATGTAATAATGGTATGTCATTTTTAATAAGTAATATTTCATCAATACACACTACTAGGTATATGAACACAATCCCACTAAATTTCTTTTAAACAAATGGATCACATTCATTCTTTATGAAACCAGATTCTCTTATGGATTTATCAAACTGAATGCTCTATAATCTAGATATTAGATTTAACCAATAAATGGATCTATTCAACTTGTATTTATTATTTTCATTTCTTGGAAACATAATCCCTTTAGGTTGTGTTGTATAGAAATCTCCCTAAAGGTTTCCATGTATAAAATATATTTTGACATCCATATGCCAAACCACATCGTCATGGAAATATGCTTTGAAAATTAGAATTATAATGTATTTAAATATAGAAACCTGATAAAAGGTTTCATTATAGTCAATGAATTGATAATTTTTAAACCCTTTTTCCAATATCCTTGTTTTATAGGTACTCACTTTACCTTCCATGTTTATTTTTCTCTTGAATACCCATTTTCACCCAATGATATTTACATCGATTATCAGATCAAACAAAACCCAAAATTGGTTCAGATACATAGAATTAAGCTCAGAATTCATGTATATTTTCTTTCTTATAGATCTTGATCTGAAATATTATCATTATTATTAAAAAATAATTAATCACCAACTTCAATGACTTTAAACCATATCTTTCAGGTTCTAAAACCTCTATGATGCTCTTATGTAATAATTGTGTTTTAGGAATAACATCTTCCATAGAGACCTATGGAATTTGTTCCTATACCAAATCTTGTGTATCTTGAGTATAAACTTCATAGAATTCAATATTTCTCTCACTATACACCTTTAGGATGTTCTCCCTCTCAAGAAAAATGGCTTGTCTTATGACAATCACTTTCTTGTATGAGTAGTTTTATATATAATATCCTCTTATTTCCTTAGGATACCCAATAAAAATACACTTCATGCATTAGGTGATAGTTTATTTATAAATTATGAATTAAACAATTCCTCACAACCCCATGCATTAATATGTGTTAATACTAGTTTCTTTCCAATCAAAAACTCAAAATTAATAATGTTTTCAATTTTAGTTGGTGCACGATTTAGTGTGTATACTACAATGTGTAATTTATATCCCCAAAAGGACAATGGAAGAATTTTATAGATCATCATCAAACGTACCATTTAAATCAAGGAATGGTTCCTCCTTTCACTAATACAATTCCATTATGGTGTATAAAGAAGAGTGAGTTGGGATAGAATCCCACACTTCTATCAAAATTCAATGAATTCTTGGTTAATATATTCATCACCTTGATCAGATTAATGCTTTGTTATCTTCTTTCCAAGTTTATTATCTTCTTAATTATTGAATTATTTAAATTTATCAAAACATTATGACTTATAATTACTTAATTAGACATATCCTTATCTTCTTAAATAATTAGTAAAATAATGAAGTAAGAATACCCACCTATAGTCTCTATTAGAAATGGTCTGCACAGATCAATATGTATCAATTATAGAAGCTCTATATCTCTTTAACCATGTCTATCAAAATATTTATTGTTCATTTTTCCTTATAAACTAGTGTGAAATCTATCAAGTGGTTTTATCTCAAATGATTCCAAGCAACCATCTTGATATAACTTTGTCAAATGCTTCTCATTTACACGGACATGATAATGATGTCACAAGTGGGTGTGAAATTAGTCATGCAAACCAAATTCATTATCAATTAACAATACTTTATTTTCATAATTTAATATATAAAGAGAATTATTTAAATGTTATATACCATAAATATTATATCTTTATAAAAGAAAAAAAACAATAAAACCAACTGTATCTAAGAAATCTATAGAAATTATGCATAACAAAACAACCTAGGATACCCTCTACTGGTACTCAAGCCGATCCGCTTCAAACCCAAAGGATGTTCCTGATACCCTTGGGCTGCCGACTAGAACCCAAACATTGAATAAAAACCATAAGGAATGATTTGGACCAACTTGGAATAAGATACATGGCACATATATTCCACAAAAAGAGATAGTGCAAAAAATAACCCGAAAGATATATTTCATAAATAGAGGGAAATTGTGACAGTGATACAACTTTAAAGTATAAAAACAAACTACAAGTGACAATTAAAATAACCAAAATGGATAATTAAAATTGAAAACAATTACTTTGAGTGATATGTGGGAAACTACCCACCATCTCATCACCATATACTCATACCCAGTTGACATAAACCTCACCACCTCAGTGTAGTGATTTTCCTTTTCCTGCATCAAATGACAATATAAGGTCTATACATTATTGAGGGAATGAGAAGGTTGTGATATAAATATAATTAATAGGATCCCACCCAGGTGTTATATATCAAATTCCTTTAAAAAAATCCCAATATTCTCAATTTATAGAAAAAATGTCATGATAAGTAATTAAATAGTTTTATATCAAAAGCATGGTCAACAGTTCCTCTTTTTCCACAATTCTAAAAAAATCTTGGTAAAAAAATTTCAAATCATAATTCCTGTAAAAATTTATCAAAGTATAAAAATTTCATATCAAATTCAAAATAGTACAAACAAAATCATAATGCAGATCAACCTAGGATATTTTAGGTTCGAGATAGCTAGGTCACTCATACCTCAAAAATAAAGATAAAAATAATGCACTAAAGAAGTCCCTAGGACACCAGGCCTAGGGAATAGAGGAACACCCCGTGATTGACCCCTCCATCAACGGTGTCAGATAACCAAGTACCTATGAAACTTTTCCTAGGGAGAAGAGGAACACTACATGAGTGAACCCCCTAATGAAAATAAGGATAAATCCCATTACTAAACCCCCTCCTAGGTACCCAATGGATCCCATGTGGTTAAAAATTCAAATCATTTCAATGGGATTCTCACAATTCATAACCAATTTATAAAAAATCACATTTACATAAAAACTTGTTTTTAAAACTATTCCATAAAATCCATTTCATAATGCTTCAAAAAACAAACTTCTTTGACCAAAATGAGAGGAAAACCATCTTTTATCAAAGAAACATTCACACACAAAAATCAATAAATCATGTTAATTTATTTATAAAACAATTTATAAACTGATATCAATTATAGTTCACCCAATATAGGATAGATATAGAACCATATACCATAAAACTAGGCCGCACACCAATAGTTATTGGATCCACACATCAAAAGTAGAAAGGGGAAATCCTTGATCCAACTAGAACCCAATGACCAACATTATTCCCTTACCAAAGAATCACCAAAACCAATGAATCTCAAGCCAAAAAACTTATACGGATGAAGTGAATGGGTAAAACAGGGAAAGTAAAGATAGAAAATCACCTTAAACCACCAAGGATTAACCTCTCAAGTTTGGGGTTGAAAGCCAATGAAAAAGGCTGGAAGACCTCTTTGGGATGCACTAGGGTCACGCAAGAACCGAGAGTAAAGATGAAAAAATTATTAAATTCAAATGGATTTGGGTTTTTATATCTAGTATAGAGAAAACGACAATTCCATATCCCCCCCATGACCATGAAAAAAAATACTGAAATAGGGTTAGACCATGACATAGTATAAGAGGCTACACCATAGTCACCCTCAGTTCAATTGGATCCTAGATCTATAGTGTAGACCTCATCCAAATCCTATTTACCTAGGGTAAGTCTATGAATTATCCCACAAAACATTTTAAAACCACTATTAAGTAAATAGAGGCACCCCAAATACATCCTACTCCAAAACACTCCTCCACACCACAACCATGCTCGAAATGATAATAGCATAAAAAACTTCTTCCTATGGCTCAATTCTGCAACCAAGTTTCTACTACTCAACCATTATAGAATTTTAAGAGGCATAAAAATTCACTACACCACATCCGGGTTGTCAATGAAACATCCATTCTCTCCACACTACAAGTCCTCTCACTTTAGTGTTTCTTCATGTATAAAAACATATTTTCCCCCAAAAACTCCAGAAAAAGACCTGAAACCACACTCAATAAAAGGTGGTAAAATACAAGGTATGAAAGATACCTAAAATATGTTAATGGGATTTTATAATACCCCACCATAAATGTTTTATTACCCCAACAATACTATCAAGAAGACTGCATATCAAAGTTATAAGGCCACTGTTCTCTCATAAGTACCTCACACTCCCAAGTATCATGAAAATATGATCTGTACTACCATAACACTTTGAATAATGGTATAGAATTACCATTTATGAATTTTATTTGAAAATCCATGATCTCTATTGTTTTTTTAATAAAAAAAACATCTATATATAACTTAATATCTTCCCAAATTAGAACATGAAAGGGATCAAGATGATATTTCATAAGTCGAGAGATGTGGAAAACATCATGTATGCCTGTCAACTGGGCTTGGAGTTCCAAATGACAAGAAACCCGACCAAGTCGCTCAGTGACCTCAAATGGTCCAAGATATCTCAAAGATAGATTTCCCTATTTCCCAAGACAAAATTAACAAACCAAAGAGATAATTTCAATAAAACCCTATAACTAATAGAAAACTCCAAAGGACGACATCAATGATTCATAAATTATTTCTACCAACTATGAGATATAACCAAGAATAAATGTATATCCTAAATACTTAACAAAATCTCTTAATAAAGACTTAGTCCCATAAGAGTGGCCTGACCCACATCTTTCCAAAAATAGGTGACTTTTATGGGTGGCCATATAAAGCCTCAAAGGGTGACATTCTAATCGATGACTGGTAATAGTTATTATATGAAAACTCAACCAGTCCTAAATGAATACCCCATTATCCATAAAAAATCCAAGATAAAGGCATGATGAATATCCTTTAGGATCTGAATAGCACACTTTTTCTAACCATCCATATGTGGATGATAAGTTAGAATTAACTTGACCCGATTCCCCATCTCCTCCTAGAGAGTATTTCAGAATTTGAAAGTGAAACTAGGATCCCTTTATGAGACAATGGTAGAGGGAAACCCATGAAACCTCACAATATCTTGTACACACATCTTACATAGATCCTAAAATTTAGTTTTGTCCCTTATTAGAATAAAATGATTAGATTTCATCAACCAATCAATCACCACCCAAATAGATTTATTCCCTTTTAGATTTCATGGTAATCCAACAAATAAATCCATAGACACCTCATCCCATTTATATAATGACATTGGAAGAGTTTGGAGTAGACCAAAAGTCTTTAGGTTTTCTTTCTTTATCTACTTCAAAGTGTAATAATTAGGCACATAATCATCAATGTCATGCTTCATACCCGACCACTGTAAATGTCATCTCATTTCATAATACATATTTGTAGTGCTTAGGTGAAAAATCCATAAAGAAATATGAAAATCATGTACCACTAATTTACTTATAGATGAAGGAATGAAAAAAATCCCAAATATAAGAATAATATTAGATGGGATAGTCAAACCAGGAACAATATCCCCACTATAAAAGGTTTTCCTGATTCCTCTAAACTCATCATCATATTACAGATCCTGCATAATAGACTCAAGGAGTGGTGATGATAATTGAACACTAGTCATAAACATAAAAAAAATCCTCTTGTGCATCAAGATGTAGATGATAAAAAATATCCAACATATTCCACTCCTCTTTTGATTCCAAAACAGTCTATGGTAGACCTTTCTGACTAAGAGTATTAATGACAAAATTCCCATTCCCTAGGGTGTAGGTGATGTCAAATTTGAATGTCTGGAGATACTCTTCCCACCACATCGGTATGAGATCCTGGTCCTTCTGGGTGAAGATATATCTCAAACTATTATGGTTAGAAAATACCGTGAACCTCTACCCAAAATGATAATGCCAATAAAATTTAATCACCTGCATAATTGCAAAAATATCAAAATCATGAGTGGGGTATTATTGTTTGGTTGAAGTTGATGAGAACCATATATCATAATATGATATTATTTCATAATAATACAACCTAGACCGGCACTAGAAGCATCTTAGTATACCACAAACCCCTTACAAGGATTTGTTAAGATCAAAATAGGAATTAATGTTAGAATCCATTTCAACTCATCAAAAGAAGTCTAACATTTTCATCCCTTATGAACATTACCCATTTCTTAGTAAGAGTATTAAAAGGTGATTCCAACTTAAAGAAATATTTTATTAAAAACTGATAGTATCAAAACATAATTAGGAAGATTTTTATCTAGAAGATACTCTGTGGATCCTCCCATGATAATAAGACCATAATATTCTCAGGATTGATTTATAGTCCATGTTCAGAAATCACATTCCCTATGAACTTCACTTCTTAGATATAGAAATTTATTTTTGATAACTTCTCATAAAGGTGGTGACTCCTCAAGATTTTAAAAACTAGATTCATGTGGTGCTCATGCTCATACTCAAATCTCGAATAAATCAAAATATCATACATAAACACCATGAAAATGTGTTGAGATAATGATCGAATATATGATTAATCAAAATCATAAAAACTGTAGGAGTATTAGTCAAACAAAAATGAATCACAAGATTTTTATAATGTACATACCTAATCCTAAAAGCAGTCTTTAGAATATTAGACTCCTCAACCCTGAGCTGATGATAACCTAACCAAAGTTTAATTTTTTAAATCCAATTTCCCCCCTTTAACTGATCAAATAAGTCATTCACATAGGAAAAATGGTACTTATTCTTAAAAATCACCCATTTCAACTTACGATAGTCCGTGAAAAAATAAAGTGAACTATAATCCTTCTTGGAAAAGAGAAAGGGGGTTTCCCATGAAGAAATACTTAGGAGAAAAAAACTTTTCTCTATAAATTCACAAATAGGATCATGTGTTTTTTCAGATCTGCTAGTGCCATATGATAAGAGGGTATATAAACTAGTTGCATACCCAACATCAGATTAATCATAAAATCCACCTACCTCTTTAGGAATATCGGATAAGTCATCTAGGAAGACATCAGTGAAGTCTCTAACAACCAAGGGAAGATTTCCAAGATATGAAACATTATTGGGGACAACAACAACGAGAAACAAAAAACTCATAAGATTTGGGAGGGAAGGGTTTTCTTGACCAGAACCTAGATACCACTCTCTATGAAACACTCAAGAGCTCTTATTTGAAGTACATAACGAAAAACACTTATGATAATAATCAATATCAACATATTGAGAAACTATCCAATAAATTCTGAAGACGACTTCAAAAAAATCTAGATTGAGAACTAAGAAATCCTAGACCAACTCTACAATATCTATCGATAGAGAAAAAGACAGACAATGAAACCCTTACTCTTTCCTCTTTCTAAGAGGCATCACCAACTCTATAATAAAGGGCATGATCTCCCTTAAATATTTTAGCATATCAAAAAAATTGGTAGATATTAATGAGTTTGAGACACTTGAATTAAACAAATCCATTTCTATAGAATAAGTAATGAAATTACTACCTATCACTATCACTATGCCCATGTCAACCTTCATAAAAAACCCTTTAACCACATAAAGGTGATTTACTTCCGAGGCCTGTGGCTAGAGCCCTATAGACCTCGAAGCTTCTAAATGCACCACAATGGCCTTTGTAATTGATGATCCCGAACCATAGTGGGGTATATAAATAACACAGTATAACCTTATACAAATGTACCTAGAAGCCAAAATAATTACAAGACTTTAGAGATTTGGGAAGAGTACGTTGGGTGTACCATACCTTCCCACACCAGTGACAAGTAAGGTAGACCACTGGATGCTACAGATGATATAAAGGAGGATCTTTATTGATAACCACCTTTTCCACCCTTGAAATTATTATGCCACTTCTTATTCTTCCCCTACGCACCATTAAAACAACCACTGGATGGAATAGAAGGGGCTGAGTTACCAATCCTTACCACAATATACATCTATATCATTATATCCCTACCTAATATCTCTAAAAACTGATTAGTGTCCTTCTAAACTAAATTATCTCTTATCTATAAAGAGAGGTACACCAAGACCTTTCCATCATCAAATAATTTAAGTAGAACTGTTGAAAGAATAGGTTCTTCAAACCCTTACAAACTAACATGACGTGCTAATTTTCATATACCATATAATCCAAAAACCACTTACTGGGACCCTTTTGTTTGAACATAAAACATTTCACCTTAATAGCCTCATGTATCTCCAAGAAGTTAGATACATGATCGATCTTATCCAACTAGTACTGCACCACTTGGGGTTCATTCGTACCCTTAAAGGATAGGGGATTATCATGTAGGAACTCTTGAGTGTGATATTTGTCTACCTAAACTCTTGGTTTCACCTCAAAAACGTGGTTATGAACTCAAGATAAATTCTGGTCCACAACATGAATTACTTGAATAATATCCTACATAATATTTTAATCTAGAGGAGGATTCCCTTGAGGAGTATCTCTTACTACACCCTCCTATGGAACCCATGGAATATGCGTATGAGGCATGTTTCTATACGTCAAAACAAAATAAAATGTTTAGAAAATAAAATAATCTTAACTTAAACAAAAAAATATAAGAAAAACTAAGATTACGGTCAAAACTGAATACAAGAGTGACACATCCCAACATACCATGGTAAATTGATGATTTTCATGAAAAGAGATGCATAAGAACTCACCACAACCTAACTATCAAGTCCAGATAATCCTATATCCTATATAACAGCTGCCCCAAGATAAGAAAACTTGAGGAAACCCCCCTTTTGATACCAAATTATAATTAAATGACCTAATATACCCTATAATAGTACCCGAACTAATCCACTATAGGCCTGGAGGGCATTCTCGATCCCCACGGGCTGGATACTAGCACCCAAGCATCAAACAAAAACTTGAGGGGATGATTTGGACCAACCTAGAACAAGATATATGGCACATATACACAATAGAAAGAGATATCATAAAGAAAAACTACAAAGATATATGCTCTAAATAGGGGAAAATAGTGGCAGCGATACAACTGAAAAACAGTAAAATAAAATCCAAGGTACAAGTCCAAAAACCATAATGGGAAACTAAAAATAGAAACAACTACTCATAATGATATGTGGGAAATGAACCACCATCTCACCACTATATACCCGTACCTAGTTGACAAACACCTCACTGCCTCACTACAATACCTTTCCTTTTACCGCATAAAAAACAATACAAGGTCTACACATTCCTGAGATAATGTATAGGTTGTAAGATAAATAGTCTCTGTAGGATCCTACCCGGGTGCTCTATATCAAGTCTTTATACAAAAAACCCAATATTCTCTATTTATAGAAAATGTGGCATGATAAGCAGTTAAAACGTTTGATATCAAAAGCATGGTAAAAAGTTCCCCCTTTCCAAAGTTATAAAACAATCCTAGTAAAAAGCTTCAAAGAATATTTTTTATAAACATTTATCAAAGAATACAAAATTTAATATCAAAACCAAAAGATTACAAACCAAATAACAATAGAGACCACCCCTAGGATATCATAGGTCTAGGACAGTTAGATCACTCATACATTAAAAATAAATATAAGACCAGTGTACTAAATAAGTCTCCAGGACACCAAGATCATGTAATAAAGGAACAACCCATGAGGGAACCCCTAACGGAGGAAGATAATCAATTCCCTAGAAAACTTCGACTAGGGAGTAGAGGAACACCCCATGAGTGAATCCCATGATAGAAACAAGAACAATTCCCATTAATAAACCCCCTCCTAGGCACCCAAGTCTCCCATGTTCTCAAAAATCAAAATAATTTTAAAGGTCTTATCATATTTCATAACCAATTTCCTAAAAAACATTTTTTCCATAAAAAAATTCTTTGAAAACCATCCCATAAAATCCATTTCACACTGCTTTGAAAAAACCCTTTTTACCGAAATTATGGGAAAACATCTTTTCTCAAAAACCCATTTAGACACAAAAATCAATAAATCACGACAATTTATTTATAAAATAGTTTATAAACCATGTATTATTATGGTTCATCCAATATAGGCTAGAGATAGAAACACCTACCTCAAACTTAGGTCACACACCAACTGTGATGAGTTCCACACACCAAAATCAAAAAGAGAAACTCATTGATCCACCTAGAACCCAACAACCCATATCATTCCCTTTTTAGAGAACCACCAAAACCAATTAATCCCAAGCTAATAGCCTTACCTTGATGAATAATCGGGGGAAAACAATGAAAATAAAGAGGGAAAATCACCTTAAACAACCAAGGATTGACCTCTCATGGTCGAGGTTGAATTCCAACGAAAAAAGGGTCCAAAGTTCTATTTGGGACACACTAGGGTTTCCCAAGAATCAAGAGAAAAGCTAGAAGAGTTATTTCATTAGAAGGGATTTTTTTATACCCGGTATAGAAAAAAAGACCACACCATATCCCCCAATGACCACGATGCAGAAATTATGAAAAAAATCTAGACCGTGACACAATGAAAGATGCTGCACTGGGGACACCCTCAGTCTAACTAGATCCTAGATAAAAAACAAAAACCTCATCCAAATCCTATTTTACTAGGGAAAGGCTATGTCATAGCCTACACACCATGCCATAGACACCCTCAAATTAGAAGAGGCACCCTAAACACCTCCTTACCTGAAAATATCCTGCATGTTGTAGCCATGCCCGAAATGGTAGTGGCATCAAAAACTCTATCCCAGATCTCTACACCACATCCAATTCCCTATGTCAAAGCCATTCCAAAATTGGAAGTGGTATCAAAATGTACTATGCCATAGCTAGGTTTTCCACACTACAACCATTATCTCCACACCACATCCCCTCTCACTATGGAAAAACTCCTTATAAAAAACCAGACTTTCCCCAAAAACTCCATAAAAATACCTAGAATGACTCCCAAAAAAATTTGGTTAAAGAAAAGGAATAAAAGATACCTAAAAGTTGGT
Organism: Viscum album; assembly: GCA_963277665.1. Taxonomy (NCBI): domain Eukaryota; kingdom Viridiplantae; phylum Streptophyta; class Magnoliopsida; order Santalales; family Viscaceae; genus Viscum; species Viscum album. The sequence continues at coordinate 180,573,807 of OY728133.1, read as the reverse complement.
AATGGTATGTTACATTATGTTTTTGGTAATTGTTGGTACATAATAATATTATTTTAAAACCAAGACTGTCCCAGTTGGTAATGGATTATGGTAGTCTCCAATGCCTAGATCATCGAACCACACACCATTGGTAGTCTATAAATCAACATTTTATATGGAAATATTTCTAAATATACATGGTTTATACATTTTTAAATAGATGTGAACACCAAAAGCTTAATCTAACAACCAATGTATAGATACAAAAATATTTTACTCGAAAACAGATGCATCTGAAGTTTTCCCTTACTTATTTGACTGGGTAAATTTCTTCTTCCATTTTCCTAGATTTACACATGTAAAAAATCTTGAATCCTTTTCATTTTTCCACCTCTAGATATTTATTTTCTTAGAAGGATGGTTCTTAGGAGCCTTAGTCATAGAATTATTCTTTCCCCCATTTTCCTTATTGTTAATTTTCTTATTCACTACAAGGACCACATGATTTTCACACTGCATGTATTTATACACTTATAAAATAAGAGTAAGGAGTTTTGAAAGTGTATTCAAACTATTACTCATATTATAATTAAAAATAAAACTGAAGAAACTCTTAGGTAGTGAGGATAAAATGAGATCTATATGCAGATCATCTGGGATCATAAACCCTAATATGTCTAAGTGCTCAATATAGCTAATCATCTTGACTAAATAATTCCCATATAGCATCAACTCTCAAATATTATACATGAATAGTACATCAAATATCTCATATCTCCCTTTCCTCACCTTTTCTTGATAAAGATCCTAAAGGTGAGATATGATGCTATACACATCCATATCCTTATGTTTCTTTAAAATCTCATTGTACATGGATGATATCATGATACATTAGACATATATGGATTCATATAAATGATTTATATATAAAGATAGTTCTTCCTCACTAGCCTCTTTTCTAGGTTCCTTAGGAAATGGGTTTTCGAATACATATAATTTCCATTCATGGTGTAGTATAATGCATAAATACTTATAACATTCCTAGAAATTCAAGTTGGTGAGAAGGTTATCAATCTCTAGAAATAATCATATTGATATAGTCAAAGTCATGAGAGTTTAAATTTATGTAATAAATAAGAGTATAATTTTATTAATTTATCCAGATTACTGATTTAGATAATAAATTTTAAATTAAATTTATTAATCTACCAATATTTCATCAAAACCAAATATCCCTTAATATTGGTTTCAGAATATCCCATCTCATGATTATTCTAGTGTAAAGGATCCATATTCTCCTTCTCATAACCCATACTTAGGCTAAACTAGTAATTTGAAGGGTTTTAGGTAGGTTTAACTTACCAAATGAATTAACTCACAACTCCTTGATTTTTTAAGAGGACTTCCCAATCCCGAAATTATAGATAATAATTTCCTCAATGCCTTTCCTCTTAGTTACACCAAGTCTTGCATGGGAATTCAACCTTTGATGTGAACTAAGTTAAGTCAATCCAATAACTCAAGGTAAAATTCCTCAATAATTGAAATCACCCCAACTTGGTCCAGTCAAGCACTTTAAACCCTGGTTTGATTCAAACATAGTTAGTAGAAGGCTATAATGACTTAATATTTAATTTGATGGATTTTTATCTTTATGTGTAAAAATTCCATTTTATCTTATTTCACGATTATTAATATTAAGTGGATTTTACTTAAGTGATTAACCATGTATTGATAAATTTTACACATATTATAATATTTATTTTAATTCTATCTGTATGCTTGTTAATTAATTAGTTTAATTTTTTAAACATCTATAAATAATTAACTATGCAATTGAATAAAATAAAATAAATAAAGTTTAATGACTATGATCTTATGTAATAGTTGGTTTATCAAGGAGATAATAAATGAACCATCGACTATAGTAATTAATTCATGGAACCATGCCCGATTTAAGTTTCAACATTCCACTTGTACTCCTATATACCAATCAGATTGGTTTTTCCTTGGATCTGAACATGAACCACCTCTACTCGCTTGGGAGTTCCATCCATTATATAATTTTACTCATATATAGGTGAGGGGAAAAAATTATTGGTTAATGGGGTTTACATAAAATAAACCATGGGCTTTCAATCCCTTACATAATGAGTGAATAGAAATGAATCACATGCCATTATTTAATTTAATAATTTATTAAAAAATTATTCAATAAAAATAAATTAAATAAACCAATCATATAGTCAGGATAGTCTAAGGTCATGATCATCTAATTATCATGCAAAAAATATGAAAAAGTACAGTTTCTAGCATTCAAATTAATTTATTGTTTATTATTAAGATAAATTCATTTGAATTAATTAAATTAATTAATCAATTAATTCCCCTTATCTTAATGAATATCTGAAGTCTCTTAGAGTTTCCCATCATAAATTCAATAGGGAAAATAAATGGATTGAAATATAATAATAGATGATTTCATGGAATTAATTGAGAATTTATTAATTATGTAAACCTTTATTACATAGCCAACACATATTATATCAATAGTGTAATTAGGTTTTTTAATGCTGCAATTAATTTTAATTTATTTAATTTAATTTAATTATTTACTAGATATCTACAAGACACTTACTAATGAGCCACACACTATGTTTGTTACTTTCTGTGTATCCAGAATTAATTCTTAGGGACTCTATGTGTATCTAGGTTGGGTTACACGGTGTGTACTAATGTTACACACCATGTATTCTACATCCCGTGTGTCTCTATAGCTTTCCTGTGGACTTGAAATGTTCTTCAGATGTAGAAATTAATGAGTCACACAACATGTATTCCAGCTATATGCCATGTATCTCATTAATGATATAGTCCGTTAGTATCACAAGACATTATGCTGTGTATTTGACCACATAGTTAGTGCACAATTCTCTACTAAACCATATAGACAACACGATGTGTGCATTAGTTATATTACATGTAGTCTGACAGACCATGTTCTAGGTTAGATCGATAAACATGCAGTGTGCATTAAATGATCCATGTATTATAGCTACTTAGTGTGTTGTGTACCCCTCGACATGTCCAGGTGTAGTGAACTTGGGTACATGATGTGTACTTCAGCCACATGCCACATATCACTTTATATTGGAAAAAAATCCTCAAAACCTCCCTATAGAATCTATGACTATTCTTTATATATTCTTGTTATGTTTAAGATGATATGAAAATTGAACAAAGAGAATTAATATATCAGAATTATGTTAATTAAAGTCTAGATTAAAGAATGAATAAACTAGAAGTTTAAAAACTAACAACAATTGTGTATAATCAATCAATGAATAATAAATAATTATAAATTATTATGTGATCTCTCTGATACCACATAAATCTTCCATGGTGAAATGGAAGCGTGTTGGGCAGTGCCCAATAATTTTTTCCCATCAACTTCTTCAAATTTCTCCTTAGAACTAGATAAAAATGCATTCTTAGAATCCACAAAGAGATGACCTTTTCACATATAATTTATAATTAATTTACTTAATTAAATAATTAACTTTGGTTGAATTATTTATTCATAAATGAATCAGTAGAGAACTCATATCATATCATCATTGTGTTAGAGGAATAAAGGGAGATTCCCTTTATTGATGAATTACACGTGATCTATGAACATATGATTACCATCATAGAAATATCCTGGTTCTAGAATGATGAATCTAATGATTTAGATGATCACTGTTTATCACAATCAAGTCCTTTAACGGAGAAAGGATTCACTCTGGTGGTGAAGTAGAATTGATTTTCATTATTTAGAGCATTCTAGGGAGGGATCTCTCTAGGGATTAAGAGTATTCTCTCTAGAAATCATTGTGCACAATGATGGAATGAATCTTGTCAATACAAAAAATGTCAAACTAGGTTTATATAGTACAAGATTTAGAAAATAAATAATTATTCAAAGGCCCTTATTATTTTCTTTATACCTGTAAAACCCCATGTCTAATAATAATAGAATTATTGTTATTTACATGACATGCACTAAACTCATGGATAAAATAACTATTATTTTATTGAATATATAAATTAATTTTTAAAAAATAATATTTAATTTGAAATTTCTCACCAGGAAATTAAAATCATTCTGAAAATATTCCTCAATATTTTCAGGCCTTGAATAATGACTATTTATTTAGTAAATAAATTTTATTGAATTATTTTACAATAATCATATAAATTTTATATTTATCTAAATTATGAATAAATATTTATTAAATATTCATGTAACTAAATAAATAATTATATTGTTACCTTATGAATAATCCATAATAAATAAATATTTTATATTCATGTAATTAAATAAAAATTACCCAGTGAATAAATATTTATTAAATATTCAAATCATATATATGTTATCTTGAATAACCAGAGATTGGATATCTATGATCAAACCAACATGAATAATTATTAAAAAATGTATGAGAATAATATTTACCCAAAAAGTTAAATTCATATGGAATTTAACTGAGGTTCCAAATACACTTAGTGTGTGACCATCTTGGCCCATTTCTCAATGGCATTAGGCTACGCTACCTAAAGTCTAAGGCTAACATCTATAAACATGCCAAGGATCCCATAGAGAAATAAGTTGATTTCACAATGAAATTTATCTTTCTATTAATATACATTATGTAATATAATCCCTTTATATCAATATCGATAATCAAGTCAGTTTTATACTAGTGTGATCAACCTATATGCTCGATGTCTCTTTCTTCGACTTTTAGAAAATAAAATTTCTAACAACATCACCATGACCATGGAATTGATTAGGAAATTATATTCCTATAAAAGGGCTTTATATATCAACTTATATTAAAGAATATAAGGGATAAATCCTTAATCACATTATTCATTAATACAATATCACTCATGATGCACTCAATGTATCTTACCTCGTTGAGTGCATATTTTGTCATGGTTTTCATCAATACATAAAAGTACGAGGCTCATGAATTGTATTAATAATAATATTAAATTATAAGGGCAATTAAACATGTTTATAGATATGAATATCAAATGAAACATATAAATATTGATTTATTATTGGCTGGTCATGTTCTCATAATCTCCTACACTGATGATTACTAAGGGCGTACACCATGAGAAAGTGTCTCGAAGTCCAATGATTTTCCACCTATGATATCCTTCCTCATTTGTGTCTCGTCAAATCATATCATCTGGTTATAAAACCTATATTTAAGAATAATTTCATGGAACCTCCTGGCTCTCATCACAATGGGGAATTTCTACGACCTTTCAGGGTGACAAGTACACTTAGGGAATTATCACATACCATTCCATATAGACGAATAATCATGATATGATAAGATATTTTATTAAAATTAAAAAACATTAATATAGGTAATCATAATGTACATGGTATTTTGATCTAGGAACCAAATCCAATATAGAGTTTTCATGGTTTTCCTATCCATGTTGTTAATGTACAACTTCTGTTGTCTCAAAACCTATAATATACAAGTGAAATACAAGGTTTCTCTAACCGTGTCATGAACCAGACTGACTAACCTTGACCTAGGCACCTAAATCAGTCTTTGGAAAGGCTCAAAGAGTGTTTCAAATCCCCATAGGATGGAAAATAGTGCCTTGGCATCCATAAATGTACATTGGGAACAATTTCACCCAAACAGATCAATAATAAAATAAAGAGTTCCAATCAAGAATCCAACATGACCCCTACATAGGTTGGAAATTCACATGTCCCAATAAATAAATCTATAAAAATAACCCATCCATAAAACATAAATTAAATGAAGTATCAATGAAACCATAAGGATAAGAATAAAAAATGATCATCCATACATAATTAAAAGGAAATAAAACATACATATATAAATGGTATGAGTTGGGAATCCAAAGTGGTGATACAATAGTACACAACATGAACCCATAACCAAATTATAACAATGAAATGCTACCCATCTCTATGTGACATGAGGTATCACTCACACCATTTCTCCACTGCTATCCTAAGATTCACTAACATGAATATACACCACCTAAGAAATACCCTTCCTTTATGAGTATCCATACAAAATATGTCTACATACACCCATTGGGTATATGCAGGGTGTGAGTACAACCATCTCAGTCGGATCCCACCAAGTGTTTCATGAGAAACCTTTGTTAGATAAATACAAGCATGCTAGTTTGAAAATAAACCATATGAAAATATTATTTAAAAAGTTTCAAAAGAAAAAATAATATAAAATCATTTTAAACAACTTTAACCAAGAATTAAAAAGGGAACACAAACAAGGAATATAAAAAGAAGTACTATGGGGAAATCCCTAAGGTATTTATGGTCATGGGAACCATATTATCCTCATACTATCTTTGTAATCAAACCAATCATATATAGTTCTGTGCATGAGCCTATAGAGATAAAAATGGAAAGTCCTAGCTATAAATCACTTCCATATCATAGTACTATTTAGTTAGTGTGGTGTAATCCTAGTCTAGGTAGGGTTTTACATGTATAACGGTACTTGCACAGGTCTTACCATCTAAGAACTAAGGTTCCCATGTGCTATCCCCTTTTTAAAAAATCACATTTTTTTATTTAAGAAAATTTCCATTAAATGATACATTTCATCAAACAAAAAACATACAACCCTCATTTTCTATATAAAACACACTTTTTAAACCAATTTAATTTCCCAAATCAAAGATAAGAATTTAAGATAACTATATAAAAAATAATTAAACTTTAAAAGGGGGATTATAAAAAATGAATAAAAAATAGAAGGCCTTCGGGCCATTTGGGGTAAACCCTATGCCTCCTTAGAATTAGGGTTGGGAGAAAAATATAAAAATAAGGCAAAAAGAACCAAGGATTGGAGGAGGAACCACTTACATAGAAATTTCATAAATAACATAGGTGAAAAATCTGCTTAAAATCAACCCAAGGAGGAGGAGGAGATGGATCGATGATTTGGGGGTCCTGAAGGGTTCAAACGGGTGAGAAAAGTGGGGAGAAGGGGTTTAAAATATGTAATGGGGAAAGAGAATTTTACATTTTTAATGAATTTGAGTAGGATGGGTCATGCTGCGATCCACCATATCATGGAGTGAACCACCTTCATAAAAAACACCCCCACTACCTAAACTAAGTCATGATGTGACCTTCCTTGGTCATAAAGTCCTCTTTTCATGGGTTGGGTTGTAACGTGACCTCCCTTGGTCAAGATGTGGATCAACTACAACCTTGTACCATTGTTTTTACTGGGTTGGATCACTAAGTGACCTCAATTGGTCATAATTTCACCCAACTATAGTTTTAAAAAAGTTATAGAAACTCCAGAAAATAAGGGAATAAAGGAAAAAAAAGAATATTAAATAAATATAAAAATACCATACCTTAACAAGAAACCATGAGTTTTAAAAGTCTACCTATCATATCACTTTATACCCATAGAAATTTAGTATTAAAACTGATGGTTAAGAAAGAGTTGAGGCTACTAATCCCTCATAAATGATTATCACTACCCCATCTCATGAGAATCACTCATATTTTTCCAGAAAACCTGAACTAGTGGAATGTATTTACCATGAAAAAACTTATTTCAGGAGTCAAAAATCCAAATCATCTACTCAGTCACTAATATATCAGGCTCCAACTCTAGATCTTCCAAATTCAACACATGGGAGGGATATAGTTAATATTTATTCAACTAAGAGACATGGAATAAATCATGAATATGCATCAACAAATGATGTAACTCCAACTGATATGTTACCTTACTAATACTTTCAATGATCTCAAAGGATCCCTTGTACCTTGGTGTAATATTTCCCTACTTCATGGATCGAGGTATGGAATCACCACAATGGACATCAAAAGCCTGATGCTCCCCCCTCCCGCCCCCTCATTGAAACCCCCCAATGGAAGGTACTCTTAAGATAAACGTGGACGCGTCTCTCCCCAAGGATGGACTTGTCTCCCTCGGTCTCCTGTCCCAAAATCATCTGGGGAAAATCATCACTACAAATTATGAATCACATCATGCCTTTTGGGAACCTGCTGTTGTTGAGGCTAATGCCATCCTGGTAGGTTTGATGCTAACTTTGGAATGTGGGTGGGTTGATATCAGCATTGAATCTGACTGCCTCACCATGATCGATGCCATTAACCACAATGATGACAGACTCTAGTCATTTGGCCTCATTATCAGAAGAATTCTCTCGCTCTGCCAATTCTTTTCATTCTGCAACTTTTCCTTTACCAAAAGGGAAGGCAACAATGCGGCCCACTAGTTGGTGACATCAGACACCTTCGAGGCCAACCATCTCTGGCTGGACAATTTTCTTTCGTGGATTTGCATATGCACGTCTACTGATATTTTTCATTAATGATATCTGTTTTCTCTCAAAAAAACGTTCTACCACCTTAGTGGAATCTTTGAATAGAATAAAATGAGCTAATTTGGCCATTGATCAATCACGACCCAGATGGAATTATTCACTTGAGGGGTATAACGTTACTAAATGATAATTTCCGTCAATATATTTTCCCAAATATAGGTTGGTATATGAATATGATAAATTATATTAGAAGGGTTTTAGGGCTCAACTTTAATATTTTGAAAAGTATATCATCATGACACAAAGTTAGCTATGTCATGTCTCATACCTGGACACCAAAATCGATGATTCATGTCATAATACATATTGGTGGTACCTATGTGAACTTTCCATTGGATGATTGTAATCATTCATTACCACTATCCTTATGGATAAGGGGAGAACATTGCAATTACATAAGTAGAAAATACCCTTAGTAGATAGAGAACATTTATTAGTGGTCTCTCAACCATATATAATTATTTTGATACACTGACACTCATCATCTATCTATTTATCTTGATGAATGAACTCAAAAAGATATGGAATCAACTGAATCCTAGTAATAAAAATATCCTCCATATCTTCCCTCAACTCTAAATGTATCTAGGAAAAGAGACCCATCAAGTTATATTCATCACTAAACTCTTTTAAACATTGAGGATGTAACTTATTTCTAAGAGTGTCGAAAAACACATTCCCTTTTCTTAGCATATAAATGAGGTTGAAATCAAATGCCTAGATATATTTAACCCATCACATTTTATAGAGATTCAAGTCTTTCTGATGTAGATCAAAATCTTATAATTAGAAGAAACTATAAATCTTTCCCTAAAAAGATAGTTCCACACACTTAAGATCATGTATAACTGTTATGAGTTCAAGGTCAGGGTTGGGTAATTCATCTCATTTAGTCAAATCTAGAAAAAAACATACACCACCATGTGACCACCTTGTATAACCACACAAACTAAACCCATACCTAATACATCATAATAGACCACATATCCCCAACCATCCCAAGATAGAATCAAGACAGGATCCTAGGTCAATTATCTCTTAAGATCATCAAATAATTATTAACATTTAATATTCCATAATAACTTCACCCCTTTCAAAGTGAGAGAAGTAATAGGTGATGGAATCTTGTATAAATACTTTATGAACTACTGATAATATCCTACTAAATCTAAGAATCTCATAATATTGATGAAAATCCTTGGTTATTCCAAATATATAATAGTTTTCACCTTTTTTGGATTGATTAAAATGTCTTGATTTGAGACCACATGCCCCAAGAATTTGACTTCTTGAATCTATAATCTTCACTTTGATGATATAGAATAGAGGTGATGATCATGAAAAAACCTTCAAACAATTATCATATAATTCTTATGCTCCTCTTCAGTTTTTGAATAAACCAAATTTTATCCAAAAATACCATAGTAAAGGTTTCAAGGTATCTATGAAATATTTAGTTCACAAGTTATATAAAGACTACTACAACATTGTTTAACCTAGATGAAATCACTAGGTACTCAAAGTTACTATAACTTCTCATAAAAGTAGTATTAGGAGTATTTTACTCCATTATATAAAATTGATGATATCTGGATTATAGGTATATCTTAGAGAATCACATTGCTCCCTTTAATTATTAATATGGGGAAAAAGGTATTTAATCTTAATAGTCACATGATTTATCTTTCTAAAATTAATTCATAAGTGGATAGTCCCATCCAATTTCTTAGAAAAGATCATTAGAGAAGACCATGGAGATACAATAGGGTAGATGAATCCCTTATATTACAAGTCACACAACTGAATCTTCAATTATTTTAATTCTTTTGGTGTTATATGGTAAAAAATGGAAACATGATTTCTTGCATTCTAATCTCTAAATCAATTAAATATTTAATTTATCTCTTTGGGGGTTATCCTGGAAAGTTTTTTGGAAAATGATAGGAAATACCTATCCACTGGAGGAAGGTTTATTTTGAATTTCCCTTATTTGGTATCAACTAGAATTAATGAAGTCAATGTGCTAACTTTGGGAAGATAAGGCCCTGCTTGACCAAATCATGGATCACATTACCCTTGAAACATGTGAGATCTCCCATCAGGGGAGAAAAAGTTTACCTTATAATGATAAAAGTCAATGTGTGTTTTGTAAGTAGTCATCCAATCTATCATGATAATGAAATAAAATAGATCTATTTCAATAATGAGAAAATACCATGATAACTCTACTTATAATATGGTGATAACACATTAAGGATATCATAAGACAAAATATTTATTCCCTTGAGGTGTTGCTATTTTCGTAACATAAGGTATAATATCAGATAGAAGTTTCAATAATTCCATGATATGGGTAGAGGTAAACTAATGGGAGACACCTATACTGAATAGAGCAGTAACCATATATTATGCAATGAGAATAATACCTCTCACTATCACCAGTCCCACCTTAGATTCCACAGAAACCTCCTCCATTGTATGATTTTTTCCTCTGAATGGGATTGGGGCCCACCACTAGACTAGGTATTAGTCCCCAACTAAATCTACCTATGTGATAAACATGTATCACCTCCATTCCCATGAAATAAAGGAACCATTACCTTAGAGGCATTATATTGAGCTATAGATCTCACAGGAGTTGAAGAGCCTATACAACTTCTAGGAGAAGGGTCAGATCTATAAAATTTATATGGATAGAAAAATAACCCATAATATTGACATAAATTAAGGGATTATAAGAATTAATAATTTATATTCTTATTATTTCCACACTAATAACATATAAGAGATCCAATTACAATGATTCTTGGTGATAAAGACTGGTCTGGATGCCTGGATCCACTCCCTCTTTATAAGACCCTAAGATTTTTTGAAATATATATTTTAAAATAAATAAAATATTTTATATATTTTTAATCACATGAAATATATAGTTTATCTTATTTTATACTCAACATTGAGTTTGGATTATGTTACACATAATACCATGTTTGTCTTGCATTACACGCAACACCGAGTTTTAACAAACCATGACAAAAATTAATATTATTATTTTTAAAAAACATTTATTACATAGCTGTTAAATTGGAATAATAAATAGGAATAAATAGGAATAAATAAATAATAAATATTATTTATAATTATCTAATATAAATAAAACACATTGATAAAAAATTACGTAAATTTTCAATAAAGTCTTTATACGTTTCAAAAATACTATTTTCTCAAAAAATGTTCTATATATATATTTTTTGTGAACAATAATAAAAATAATTTTTGAAACTTATAGAAAATTAATTTGATAAAATAATATTTTTTTAAATCATCATATCAAAATTATCCTCGGGTTAATTTTTGATATTTTCTGAAAAGTTTCATTTTTTGATGAATAATGAAAAATACTAAATTTTAATTGGAAACTACCTTTTCCATTAATTTATTTATAAATTTAAATTATATTTTAAATATATTTTAATGTATATTTATTTAAATTATACATAAATTAATCCAATTTAGGTAATTGGAATCAATTTAATTTTTAATTTTGATATGAAAACTTTATAAACATTTGAACATTTTCTCTTTAAAAACCCGCTTTCTCATCGCATCTATAAGATTAATTTTAAATGAAATTTTTACACTTATGTGAGTTTAATTTTTAAAAAATGAATTCCATATTTTTAATCATCATAATTTATATTATAAAATAATATCAAATTAATTTTTTACCAAAATTAATAGTAAAAACAATAAAAATTATTTATCATGGTTAAGGTAAAAATGAGTTTATCAAGGGATTAAACTAACAAGATAAGGATAAAAAATGACCCAAAACATGTAAAAAACCATTTTTATGGACATATTTAATCCTTATAGCTTATTTTTTTTGATAATAACAGATTTGGTGCCATTTTCCCATTATAGAATCATGGGTACACCTTTCTCTTTTCAAAACATTACAAGTGTTCCACTAACCTCACTTATAAAAGGCCATCCCTTCTTCTCTCCTCTTTACAACATAAAACCCTTTTGATTAAGAAAATACCTACTAAAATAACTTCCAAAATTCATTCATATCATCATAGAATCTTTATTTTGGATATACATCCAACCTATGAAGTATTTTTATACAAACATAAGGAGGATACTTGAAGAAGTGGCAACGTTTATCAATAAATGTTTTTGTTTCGTTTCTTCCTACACCTAATTAAATTATTATTATAACTTGATTATATAATAACCTAAGTATAATTAATATAATTATATGTTTTTATGTTATTATTTTGACTTAAAACCATATCCACTTCCATCAAATGGGTTACAAAATCATCGTTCATGTGTACAACGAACTACCGCCTTACAAACCAATGTCATTCGTTTTTCCATTACCAGCATTCACGGTTGGAAATAATGATGGATTTATTATTTATATATTATATTTATGATATTATTATTCTTATTTAATTATTATATCACACACACCTTCATGCCTTCCATTTTTTGGGAATATTATAACATTGTGCATGTGTATGGTGGACTACCGCCTCACGAAGTGATGTGATTCGTTCACACTTTACATAGAAGGTAATAAAGATGATTTGAATGAAAATATGCGATATATATGACATAAAAATTATTCTATAGTGATAATATATCTTTTTAATTTCTTTATTTAAATATGTCGAGAAAATGGAAACAACATTCATGCGTACGTACAATCTACCGTCTCTATGAACGGTGTATTTCATTTTCTATATCCATATTTTATATATTACTATAAATACATATAAAATGATTATATGTAACGACCCAATGTTTTTCAATGGAAATACCATTCTCATAATTATGTCATAAAATCACATGAAAACACAACATAATGAACTACTAAGTTCTAAGTGACCTTTAAACATAAGTTAGTCACTTTTGTGTTTGGAATTTTGAAAATCCAGCATACACGGTTGTAATCAGTAAGTTATTTGGAGTCCGATAAGGAAAAATTAATTTTTGGTGAATAGTAACCTACCCTAATGAATAGTAACATACCCTTATGAATAGTGATATACCCTAATGAATAGTAACCTCACCTATAGTGGTATAAAAATAATATTCAAGCTGGAAGTACGATATACATATATTATAGAATAAGTTAATGAATGTTTTAAGACTGGTTTTGATAATAAATTATTATTTTAATTAAATATTAAAATAATAATATTTAGAAAATTATTTTTGAAAAATGGATTTCATTTATGGATTCTAAACATCAAAAAATGGTTAGGGTGAATTTTTGGGATTTTTCTGGAATACTTGAATTTTTGATGAATAGTAGAATCTGATAATTCACAATAAATGCTAAATAATAGATTAATTGAGTCATCGATGATGTTATACTGATGTAAGACCACTTGGTTTGGGATAACATGATAAAATAATTATTCTTGGTCATGTAATACTTACTATTCCTTGTCTTGGTAAGAAATAATAAATTAATGATTATAATATTATGAAATTCCTCCTCTCCTCCACTATAAAAACCCCCCTTCACTCCCTCTTCTCTCCAATCCTATCAAGCCTTGTTCCTTGCCATTATTCTACCCAAATCTCTCCCTAAGTTTCTCCTCTACATCCAAAATCTCTCATCCTACTCAAAATACCAAAACCTCTCCCCTTAAGAGGTTCTCAAAGGAGGAAGTCTCAAGAGGTAAATTCCTCTTCCCAATTTCTTCTTTTCTTTTAAGTTCTTTTCTTTTTTATTTCTTTCCTCAGCTTCCTTCACCATAATAGTATGATAAATCCAGTAACATACATGTAATTTAATGTCTTAATTCTAGTGGTATATTTCATTATCTTTTCCCCTTTCCCCACCCTTTTATTTGAAAGAAATGAAAGCACCCTTTGAGATGTGCTAATTTAGCACTTTCAAGGACAATAATTTATCAATTTCTATTATTATCTTTAATTATGGTCATGAAACCATTTGTATTATGGTTTAACCATATTATTATATATGTAATATATCCTATTCTTGGTTCTATAATCCTTTGATACAAATGGAATTAAGTTATAAAGCAAAAGACATTCTTTGTAATCAAATCCACCAATTAACAATAACGGTTATCACTATGGTTATATGTATAATAATTCGACTTCACTATAAGTAACATAATTAAAATTAAAACCATGTAATCTCCTGGATATTAACTAAATAATATAACTTCTATTCTGGACAACCATTTTCATCTTGAATATAATCCAAACTTGAAGATAAGTGAATCGATCTTTTAAAGCCAAGTAAACAAACGAGCCTGAACAATGAAATTGAACCTTGTAACTAATCAAAAAGGATTTGAATGAAATAAAAAGGGTTATAATAAATAAATTTAATATAGAATAGGTTCTGAACTTGTTAATTAATAAGCCTATTTTTTTTATTTAGGTCTTTAAAAACAAGTGGAGAACACCAACAAATTTAAGGTAAGGGATCCTCCCCTTTTCACTCTTAATCAAGATTATTCTCTTTGCTATGACTTTTTGTGTAATAACAAGTGATGGGATATGATTATACACATTAACCACACTTCCCTAATGTTTTATAATTGATGAGAAACCCATTATCTATCTCATCAATCCCTCTTAGTTACACTCGATACTATGCCGATAAACCATAATGAATTCTACCCGAACTTCCTTTATTCCTTCGGGTTGCTCTATCTTTTTTTTACCAAAATATAGTTTTCTTTTATTTTTATATAGAACTTAAAAATTCTATTTATATGATTCAAAATCATGTTCTAATATCCATCTCTCATTCTCTTTCGGGGATATACATGCTTTTAAGTGAATCTTTCCCCGATAATTCCCAATAAGCACACTCATTTTAAAGGAACTTCCCGAACTTTTACCCAATTTCAAGTGAAATATATACTCTGTTTTAAGACACCATTGTCTTTGTAAATTCATTATTTTTATTATAAAATCCTTCTTGGTTCAATTCAGATTTGATATAAAAGAATTTCTTCTTTAATATTTTAAAATCTCTATAGTATTTTCCTTAAAACCGCACAAAAATGTTTTAATGATAATGTATCTCAAATACATTTCTTATGTGATGTCACTTATATTTTTTACCACCTACCATGTTTTATTCCTAAATTACCTTATTAATGTTCATGTATGTTCTAATCCCTTTCTTTCATGGACACTTTCATGATACACTCATTGGTTATGCTTTATGTCATGATTGTGGTACCCAATTCTCTCCATGGGTAACCTTATGTTTATGAAAAATTGATTATGTATGATTACTCATGTGTAAAGAAGATTTAAGTGGTAATAATATTTATTTGGAAGGAATATTCATGAAAATGTTGATATGGGTGCACCCTGATAGCACTCCAATGCATTGGGTAAGGATAAGTCTAATGAGATGCGATGTGAAATGGGATTGGCGGTTAGCCTTGACCCGTACTGAAATGGGAAACGGGATTGGCGGTTAGACTTGAACTATACTAAATAAATGTTTTATGATTCTTCCACATTTATATGATTCCATGTTTATATGATCCCATGCTTATATTAAATGAT
Organism: Viscum album; assembly: GCA_963277665.1. Taxonomy (NCBI): domain Eukaryota; kingdom Viridiplantae; phylum Streptophyta; class Magnoliopsida; order Santalales; family Viscaceae; genus Viscum; species Viscum album. The sequence continues at coordinate 180,557,793 of OY728133.1, read as the reverse complement.
TTCATAAGTTTCATGATTTGGATATCATTATGTCATGCCTCCTAACTCATGTGCTTGAGATGTATCCTTATGTTCATTCCCTTCCTGGGCATTTTTAGCTCATCCCTTTGTTCATGTGTTCCCCTGGGTACCCTATGCAGATGTAATGGTTCAAAAGAAGTTATAAGATCTTTATGGAGATTAAATAAAGAAGTTTTTAGCCCCATGTTTTATGTTATATGTACATAGTCTTCCAAGACACTAGACTTAACGATCCTTGGATTGTACTCTGATGATTAATTATGCTTAAAATCATGAAATTTTTTATGTAAAAGGCTCGGGTCGCTATAGTTGGTATCAGAGCATGGTCTAGTTATTTTTGGAGATTAGGAATAGACCACCTTAGTGAGAACCTTAAGGATGAGACTTAGTATAAGAAAACAATCCAAAATTTTGGTGAGTATAGGGTAAGTGGTTTATCAAGCAAATACATCCCTATCTAGATATAAGCAGGTAGAGGCAACTCTAGCATAGATGTATCTAGGGGTAAAACTCAAAAACACCTCTTTGAGCTAGACTCTAACGGGAACTGGTGCACGATAACGGGCCTTGCTACACTCTTGGTTACGACACTCTCAGGGGATATGCTTTGGTAGATTCACGAGCTTAGTACAAACCATTATTAAGGGACAAAAAGAAGCCCATAAAAATATAAGTTAAGAAATAGATTGAGGATAACCTAGATATAAACCTAAGGAATCACAAGTCAAGATATACTTCTTCTTTATAGGTTCATACTTTTATGTTCAAAGTTTCTTTTTATGCTCAATAGCTATGTATTCAAGACCTCTAATTATACGTTCTTTTTCTTAGTTAATGGCAGGAAATAGAAGAACACATTCCAACAACCAATGTGATATGCAATGTAATGATTTACCTAATGACATGCCTGATGTGATGGAAGCGGGTGCTCAAAACTTCATGGCAGTACTTGCTCAGCTGGCTCGAGTTATGAATAATAACTTGAATCAGGTGGAACATCCCCCTCCTCTAAGGAAATAGCAAGTTTCCGTAGAATCCTTCATATGGAAAAGGCCTCCCATGTTTAGTGGGTATTCTGATCCCCTCCTTGCAGAACAATGGATTAACTCCATTGAAAAGATTTTCTCTGTCCTCCAGTGCTCGAAAGAAGAGAAGGCTGTACTGGCAGTCTATCGTTTTTATGGGGAAGTTGATCAGTGGTGGACACTGATCAATAATACAATGTCCCAAGAGGAAATTGATTCCATATAATGGGATGAATTCAATAGGATGTTTTTCAACAAATATTTTCCTCGAACCCTGCGTCTCAAGATGGAAAGAGAGTTCCTTGGACTCAAGAAGAAGGAAGATGAGTCCATCGGGGTGTATGAAGCGAACTTTACAAGGCTTGCAAGGTACACCTATGGATTTGTCATGAACACCTAAATCAAGGTGGATCGCTTCTTTATCAGACTAAAGCTGAGTCTATGAAAAGTGTTGGTGATTCGAGACTTCGAAAGCTATGAGGAGATTGTCTGTTGTGCCCTCAAGGTTGAAATGGATATTGGAGACTCTCAGTGGTCTCATGGGCCTAGTGAAAAGAAGTGGAAAATGGAGAACAACATGGGTGGTTCATTAAAAAAATCTCATGATGGAAAGAAGCCTCACTTTCCCCTTTGCAAAAAATTGTGGGAAGAAGCATCTTGGTGACTGTCTCAAGGGAACCAAGAATTGCTTCAAATGTGGAAAGTTTGGTCATCTGGCCAAGAACTACTGAAGGGATATGAAAAATCCCACTAATTTTGAAAAATAAAGGAAGGTTCAGATCAACACTCAGCCTGTAGTGCAGTGTTATAACTGCAAGGAGCTTGGGCATTATGCAAACAATTTCTCTAAGGCGAGGGTTGTCGTAGGCAATCAGAAACAACCTCCAAGGAGATGATGAAGGACTTATGCTATTAGTACTGCTGAGGTGGATCTAGAAAATGATGTGGTTATAGGTACTCTTGTTATTCATTCAAGAATAGAGAACGTACTATTTGATTCTGGTTCTACGCATTCTTTCATATCTTTCAAGTTTAGTAGAACTATTCAAACACCACCTCAAGATTTGGAGGAAAAGTTATCTGTGAGAACAGAGAATGGAGAAATTATTGCATCCATGGTTTATAACTCCTCCCCGATTAATGTTTGTGGACTGAACCTCCCAGAAAATATTATCATACTTCCTTTAGTAGAGTTCAACACTATCTTGGGCATGGATTGGTTATCTTTGTACAAGTCCAACATCAATTTTAAGGAAAGGGAGATCACTTTTCACATCCCGAAGCGTCCTACGATTCTTTACAGGTGTAAGGAAGAAGATGAGCCTCATTCAGAATCTTCGTCTCAAGTTTGGATACTGATTCCTTGTGAGAAAGCATATCTAGCTCAAATGATTCGGACAAAGGATAGAATCATTCTTGAAGACATTCCCATCGAGAGGGATTACAATGATGTATTCCCCAAAGAGTTTCCTGGTCTTCCTCCTATTCGAGAGGTTGAGTTATCAATTGAACTTATCTCTGGATCTCTGCAAATTTCAAAGACATCTTACAGAATGGCCACCGTAGAGCTAGAAGAGCTGAAGAAGCAGTTACAGGAGAATATGGAGAAGGGTTTTATATTCCCGAGTTCTTCACCGTGGGGTGCTCCAGTCCTCTTCATCAAGAAGAAGGATGGATCAATGCGCCTCTGCATTGATTATCGTGAGCTCAATAAAATCATTATAAAGAACAAGTATCCCCTTCCATGGATATATGACTTGTTCGATCAGCTTCGTGGGGCCAGTTATTTCTCTAAGGTGGACCTTTGGTCGGGATATCACCAACTAAAGGTGAGGAAGGAAGATATTCCCAAGACTGCCTTTCGAACGAGGTATGGAAACTATGAGTTCATAGTGATGCCCTTCAGACTCACTAATTCTCTAGAAATTTTCATGGATTTAATGAATATAATATTTAGATATTACCTCAACAAATTTTTGGTGGTATTTATTGATGATATTTTGATATACTCCAAGAGTAAGGAGGAACATGAGGAGTATTTGGAAACTATGTTAAAGACTTTACGAAGGGATAATTTGTATGAAAAGTATAGCAAATGTGAGTTCTGGATGGAGGAAGTATCATTCTTGGGGAATGTTATCACCAGAAAAGGGATATCTGTAGACCCTTCCAAGATGAAGGCAATTGAAGAGTGGCCGAGGCCAACTTCTGTAATGGAGATCCGCAGATTTTTAGGTCTAGCTGGGTATTATCGACGATTCATGAAGAACTTTTCACAATTGTCAAACCCAATGATCAAGCTTACACAGAAGGGAGTAAAGTTCATATGGAGATAGGAATGTGAAGACTGTTTCAAGGAGTTGAAAAAGAGGCTTATCACTACGCTGATACTCACACTCTCTTCAAGTGTAGAACTCTTTGCAGTGTATAGTGATGATTCTAAGAAAGGATTAGGCTGTGTGCTAATGAAAAATGATAAAGTGATAACCTATGCATCAAGGTAGCTGAAAATCCATGAGAAAAACTATCCCATGCATGATCTGGAGTTGGAGGCTGTGATCTTTATATTAAAAATCTGGCGGCATTATCTCTATGGGGAAAAATGTGAGATATATACAGACCACAAGAGTCTAAAATATATATTCACATAGAAAGAGCTTAATATTCACCAGTGAAGATGGATAGAGCTCATAAAGGATTATGAATTCTCAATCCACTACCATCCCGGTAAGGAAAATAAGGTAACAAATGCTCTAAGTAGAAAGGATCCTTCATCTTTATCAATGATGAGAATTGAAAAGGATCCGATCTTTTTAGATTTTTAAAGGATGGACATGGGAATCATTAAGGGAAGAACATCATCAATCCTTTCTCAAATGATTGCTCAACCATCCCTCTTGGATAAAATAAAGGATGCTCAAAGAACAAAAGTGGAAATTCAGAAAAGGGTGGAAGATGTTAAAAATGGGAAATCCTTCGATTTCAAAATTTATGAGGAAGGAGTTGTAAGATTTGGGACATGATTATCTGTACCATCTGATCCAGAGATAAAGAAGGAGCTATTGAATGATACACATAGCTCGACCTTCTCTATCTATCCTGGGAGTACCAAAATGTACAGTGATCTCTGAGAACACTTCTGGTAAGATAACATGAAGAATAAGATTGCGGAATATATATCAAGGTGCTAGGTATGTTAGCAAGTTAAAGATGAGCGACAAAAGTCCAAAGGTATGATGCAGCCATTGCCTATACCCAAGTGGAAATGGAAAAATGTTACTATGGACTTTGTCACGGGTCTCCCGATGATGTCAAAGGGAAATAATGTGATATGGGTTTTGGTTGACCAACTCACCAAGACATCGCATTTCATCGCTATTTGGGAAGATCTCTCGCTTGAAAAACTTGCAAAGATATATGTGAAGGAAGTGGTGAGACTACACGGTGTTCCACTCTCAATTGTCTCTGACCGTGATCCAAGGTTCACATCTAAATTCTGGAGGAGCCTTCAACATTCTTTGAGTACTAAATTAAATTACAGTATGACCTATCACCCCTAAACTGATGGCCGTATGAAAGAACTATTCAGACGCTTAAAGATATAATTAGAGCCTGCTCTATAGAATTCAAAGGTGGATGGGATCTTCATATCCCATTGGTTAAGTTCTCATACAACAATAGCTTCCACTTGAGTATTCAGATGGCTCCATATGAAGCTCTATATGGAAAGCAATGTAGAACTCTATCCTGTTGGGATGAAGTTGGATAAACAAAGCTACTTGGACCCGATCTTGTTCAAGATATGACAGAAAAGGTTCAAGTCATCCAGAAACACATCAAAGCTGCTCAAAGTTGGTAAAAGAGCTATGTTGACAACTTTCGAAGGGACTTGGAGTTCGACGTTGGAGATAAAGTCTTTCTTTGAATATCTCCATGGAAGAGAGTCATGCTATTCAGGAAGAAAGGGAAGCTAAGCCCAAGGTATATTGGCCCCTTTGAGATCCTTGACCACATAGGAGCCATGGCCTATCATCTTGAACTTCCACCGAATATGGCTCGAGTTCATGATGTCTTTCACCTATCACTCTTGAGGAAGTACATACCTGATCCCTCACATGTACTAAACTCAGAGGTGGTGCAGCTGGAAGATGATCTCTCCTATGAGGAGAAACCAATAAAGATTTTGGATCGGAGAGATAAGGTTCTATGCAACAAGACAACCCATATTGTCAAAGTGTTGCGGAGGAACCATAAGTTTGAGGAAGAAACTTGGGAACTAGAAGAGGCAATGAAGGAGAAACACCCTCACCTGTTTGTGTAAAGTGAAATTTTGGGGGTGAAATTTCATAAGGGGGGAAGAATGTAACGACCCAATGTTTTTCAATGGAAATTCCCTTCTCATAAGTATGTCATAAAATCACATAAAAACACAAGATAATGAACTACTAAGTTCTAAGTGACCTTTGAACATAAGTTCGTCACTTCTGTGTTTGGAATTTTGAAAATTTGGCATACACAGTTGTAATCAGTAAGTTATTTGGAGTCCGATAAGGAAAACTTAATTTTTGGTGAATAGTAACCTACCCTAATGAATAGTAACATACCCTTATGAATAGTGATATACCCTAATGAATAGTAAACTCACCTATGGTGGTATAAAAATAATATTCAAGTTGGAAGTACAATATACCTATATTATAAAATAAGTTAATGAATGTTTTAAAACTGGTTTTGATAATAAATTATTATTTTAATTAATTATTAAAATAATCATATTTTGAAAATTATTTTTGAAAAACGGACTTAATTTTTTTATTCTACATGTCGAGATATGGTTAGGGTGAATTTTTGTGATTTTTCTGAAATACTTGAATTTTTGATGAATAGTAGAATCCGATAATTCACAATAAATGCTAAATAATGGATTAATTGAGTCATCAATGATGTTCTGATGATGTAAGCCCACTTAGTTCAGTATCACATGATAAAATCACTATTCTTGGTCATGGAATACTTACTATTCCTTGTCTTGGGAAGAAATAATAAATTAATGATTATAATATTATGAAATCCCTCCTCTCCTCCACTATAAAACCCCCCTTCACTCCCTCTTCTCTCCACTCCTCTCAAGCCTTGTGCCTTGCCATTATTCTTCCCAAATATCTACCCAAGGTCCTCCCCATGTACAAAAGCTCTCAACCTCCTAAAAATACCAAAACCTCTCTCCTTAAGAGGTTCTCAAAGGAGGAAGTCTCAAGAGGTAAATTCATCTTCCCAATTTCTTCTTTTCTTTTAAGTTCTTTCCTTTTTTATTTCTTTCCTCACCTTCCTTCACTATAATAGTATGATAAATCTAGTAACATACATTTAATTTAATTTCTTCATGGAAGTGGTATATTTCATTGTCTTCTCTCCTTTCCCCACCCTTTTATTTGAAAGAAATGAAATCACCGTTTGAGATTGCTAATTTAGCACATTCAAGGACAACGATTTATCAATTTCTATTATTATCTTTAATTATGGTCATGAAACCATTTGTGTTATAGTTGAAACAGATTATTATATATGTAATATATACTATTTTTGGTTCTGTAATCCTTTGGTACAAATGGAATTAAGTTATAAATCAAAACACATTCTTTGTAATCAAATCCACTGATTAACAAAAATAGTTATCACTATGGTTATATATATAATAATTAGACTCCCCTCTAAGTAACCTAATTAAAATTAAAACCATATAATATATTGAATATGAACTAAATAATATAACTTTAATTCTGGACAACCACTGTCATCTTGCATATAATCCAAACTTGAATATAAGTGAACCGATCTTTTAAAACCAAGTAAACAAACAAGCCCGAACAATGAAATTGAACCTTGTAACTAATCAAAAAGGATTTGAATGAACTAAAAAGGGTTATAATAAATAAATTGAATATAGAATATGTTCTTGAATTATTAATTAATATTCCTAATTTTTTATTCATGTTTTTAATAAAAAGTGGAGAACACCAACAGATTTAAGGTAAGGGATCCTCCCATTTTCACTATTAATTAAGATTGTTCTCTATGATATGCCTTTTTTTGTAATAAAAAGTGATGGGGTATGTTTATAAACCTTACACATACTTCCCTAATGTTTTATAAGTGATGAGAAACTCCTTATCTCTCTCATAAATCCCTCTTAGTTACACCCGATACCATGCCGATAAACCATAATGGATTCTACCCAAACTTCCTTTATTCCTTCAGGTTGCTCTATCTTTCTTTTTACCAAAATATAGTTGTCTTTTATTTTTATTTAGAACTTAAAAATTCTATTTATATGCTCCAAACTCATGTTCTAAGATACATCTCTCATTCTATTTCGGGGATATACATGCTTTTAAGTGAATCTCTCCTCGATACCTCCCAATAAGCACACTCGTTTTAAAGGAACTTTCCGAACTTTTACCTAATTTCAAGTGCACTCTATACTCTATTTTAAGACAAAAATGTCTTTGTAAATTTAGTATTTTTATTATGAAAACATTATCGGTTCAATTATGGTTTGATTAAAATAATTTATTCTTTACTATTTTAAAATCTCTATAGTATTTTACTTAAAACCGCTCAAAAATGTTTTAATGCTAATGTCTCTCAAATACATTTCTTATGTGATGTCACTTATATTTGTTACCACCTACCATGTTTTATGCCTAAATTACCTTATGAACGTCCATTTATGTTCTAATCCCTTTATTTAATGGACAATTTCATGATACACTCATTGGTTATGCTTTATGTCATGATTGTTGTACCCAATTCTCTCCATGGGTAACCTTATGTTTATGAAAAATTGATTATGTATGATTAATCATGTGGAAATAAGATTTATGTGGTAAGAATATTTATGTGGCAAGAATATTCATGAAAATGTTGAGATGGGTGAACCCAGATAGCGCTTCAATGCATTGGGTAAGGATAAGTCTCATGAGATGTGATGTGAAATGGGATTGGCGGTTAGCCTTGACCCGTACTAAATAAATGTTTTATGATTCTGCCACATTTATATGATTCCTTGTTTATATGATCCCATTCTTATATTAAATTATTTTATAAGTTTCATGCTTTGGATATCATTAGGTCATGCCTCCTAACTCATGTGCTTGGGATGTATCCTTATGCTCATTCCCTTACCGGGCATTTTTAGCTCATCCCTTTGCTCATGTGTTCCCTAGGGTACCCTATGAAAATTTTTGGGCTCAAAGGAAGTTAGAATCTCTTTATGGAGATTAAATAAAGAAGTTTTTTTAGCCCCATGTTTTATGTTATATGTACCTAGTCTTCCAAGACACTAGACTTAACGATCCTTGGCTTGTACTCTGATGATTAATTATACTTAAAATCATGAAATGTTTTATGTAAAAGGCTCGGGTATCTATATTATATATGAAATTTTTATCAGGGTTAACATTCTATATACTATTTAACTATGACCAAAGTAAGAGGACCAAAAATAACCAATCAAAACATACATGAAAAACAAATCAATTATTGCCGAAAACGTAACTTTAACATGAAATTGTTAATAAATAGGTAATAAAAGGTCATAAGTAAATCATATATGGTATGATATATATATATATATATATATTTATATAAAATATTTATAATAAACTTAATTTTATTATATAAGATTTTTTAATGTGTATGAAGAATGTTGATACTTAATGTAAGGGATTTCCGTATCACTTTTATTTTATGTGATACATAAGACATATTCACCACATGTTTCTTTTATGTGGTTCATAGACTACCCAAGAATTTATTTTATGATTATTATTATAAAAATTACTATTATTTACATATCCATTTGAGGATCCCTATTTTATGGCACATATAATTCAATGTTACTAAAGTGTTTCATTGTTTATCGGGATTATTTGTGATTATGTTTCTAATGATAAAATATTATGATCCATATCTTAAGAAACTCATGAATTTTATTTATTAATGATATTTTCAAGTAATATTACCATTTTCTCACTCTTTGGTACTTAAAACCACTGAGAAAATGTTTTTAATAAAATCCGACTGTATTTCTCTCTTCGACCAGAAAATCCATTTTATTCCAAAACCATGTCTTTAGAAAGATGTATTAAAAAATGTTTTACTATTATCCTATTATTTAAAAAAATTTTTTCCCATTTTTTAATTTTTAATTTTTTTGAAAGGAATCTTCCTGTAGTTTTCCAAACAATTCCCGTTTAGATTATATTGAAAATGTGAAAGGAATACTTGTTATAATTTGTAATACTTGAATAAAACTTCTTTTCATAATGACCATTATTTTATTTGAAGATTACTTTATAAGTTTTAAAGAAATGTTTGATTACATTTATTTTATGTTCTAAAAAATTATTTTCTAAGAAAAGTTATTTTCATAAAGAAATGTTTTAAATGATATTTAAAGTTTATTTTTAAAATTTTCAAGTTTATTTTCAAAGAAAAGGATTTGAAAGATATTTTATAAAGTTTAGTTTTAAAACTTTATTTTCAAAGAAAGTTTATCTTCCTCAAGAAACATTCTAGGTGATTTTTATTTCAAAATCATTTTCCTTATAAGTTGACATCCTTTGAGGTTAATTATGATTTAGTAGGGATATGATACATGGATACCATTATTATTATTTCTATGAATGCTTTATGTTTATGATGACATGATGTTTATGAAACCCTTTTCTATTCCTTGGGTTATAGCATGATAGAACTCTTATGAAAACTAATTATTTTAAAAAGTTTTTCTATGATGAAATGATGAAATTATTTTGAAACCTATCTATTTTCAATAGTTTATAACATAATGAAATGTTTATGAAACCCATTTAATTTCATGGGTTATGATATGATGAATGTTTTATGATCTTATAGAACACATATGTATTATTTTCATTATGTGATGGGTGAGACCTATATCTCTCTCCAATCATTGGGTAATGATAAATGTTATACAAGATCGGAGGGTACATGAGTGGTTATACCAATCCCGAAAAGGTGGGTACATGGGTGGTTAGCCAAAGATTTAAAAATAGGGCACACAGGTTCTTAGTCCAAGCCTGAAGTAAGTACATGGGTGGTTATCCCCAAACGAACATATTATTAATATCTTTGTGGATAGCCTTGATATAATATATTCTATGCTTATGTATACACCAAAAACTTATGTCTCATTCCAATATTATGCCATCATGGCTCATGATCTTTGATTTAATTATGATTCATGTCTTATGAATGTCAAATATTTATACCATGAATCAAGATTATGATCTTTGATATGAAAGGTTCTGTTTTTAAATGTTATTCTCAGGTTCTCATACCCTCATTCTCATGTTTTGTTTATGTATATCCCTTTTTTACCCTAATAATAATTAGAGATCACCCTTTCTTATGTTTCTTTCTCTATGTTATGAAGAAAGGTTTTAAGTAGGGTATGTTTGTTAAGAGTACTAATATGAAAGATATTTATATGATTAATTTAATATATTTAATGAATTAAAAACATTTTGTACCTAGTATCCAAAGACACTAAAATATTAGGGTTCTCAAGAATGTATTTGTGTAATGAAATGAATATTTAAATAAAAATATATAACATCCATGTATGAAAGTACTTGTTCACTATTATTGGTATTAGAGGAAATGTTTAGTTAAACTTTGGAAACTAGGATGTGAAAAACTTAGTAAGATCCCTAAGGACATTTATAAGGATATGTCTAAGGATAATTCAAAGTATAGGAAAATGTCTTAGAAGTTTGGTAAAGGATAGAGTGAGTGGTTTCTAAGAAATTACATCCCTATATGGATACTATAAGTGGATGTGGATCTGAAACAGAGTTACCTAGTGTAAGTAACTCTGAAAAAGGTTACATTAAGCTAGAATAGATCATCACCTGGTGCACAATAATGGGCCTTACTGCACACTTAGTTTAACAATCCCAAGGGATATTCTTTTGAAATTAAATTTTTTTATGAACCATCATGGAAGATTTAAGTAGATGATGAATATTAATGTAGTAGGATAAAACTAAGGTTTCATAGATTAAAAAAGTTTTCATGATTTAGACATCTAATAAGTTATTTTTCTTGATTATGTGGTTCCCCATCAGGATTATTGTTTCTTACACTATGATTTTTGGTTTTAGTCAATAGATGGAACCTGAAGGAACCATGTTAATGATGAGTGTAATGAAAAATGAAATTATTTTCCTCATGATAATCCAAAAATTATGGGAGATGGAATGAAAAATATCATTTCTATGCTTACACAACTTTCTCAAGATATTAATCATGATGGAATTCCAAACAAAAAAGTAGGGAACAAAATTCTATTGATTGATTCACAAGGAAATGTCCACATTCTTTCAGTGGGTCTTCTAATCTACTAGTTTATGAATCATAGATCAACAACACTGAAAAGAATTTTTTTCTCCAGTATTAAGAACATGAAAAATTTATTTGGTAGTCTACTATTTGGAAGGTGATGCAGATCAATGGTGGACTCTTATCCAGAATATGAGGGAAAAGGATAAAATTGACACCATGGATTGGGATGAGTTTAAGAACTTATTTTTAAATAATTACTTTCCTCATATTCTTTATATGAATATATATAAAACGTTTCTTGGGATAAAGAAAAAGGATGTTGAATCTATTAGTACCTATGAGGAAAATTCTATAGGACTTGTGAGATATGCTTCTAGTATTGTCATTCTACCCAAAAGTAAGGTTAATCAATCTTCATTGGCTTTAAACCAAGTCTCCAAAGGGTGTTATCCATAGGATACTTTAGTAGCTATGAATATATTTTTAGATGTGATATCAAGGTGGAAATGAAGGTTGAAGTTACATATCAATCTCATGGTTTTGATAAGAAGAGAAAAATGGAATTCAAAAGAAAATATAAGAACTATGGAGAGAATAAGATGATTTTTCCTTTTTTCTCAAATTGTGGGAAGAATCATGGAGGAAATTTTCTTAAAGGGAATACTAAATGTTTTAAGTGTGGAAGAGAAGGTGATCGAGTGGCTAAATATAGAATTGATGGGAATAAGTTATCTAATGATATGAATAACGATAAAGGTCCACATAATGATTCACCTACACTCTAGTGTTTCTAATGAAAGGAGTTTGGGAATTATGCTAACAAGTGCCCAAATATGAGGGTTAATGATGGTTATCAATACTAGTAGCATCTTATGCTGAGGGATAAGGGGAAATCTTATACGATCACTATTTCTAATGAGGGGTGTGATAATGATGTGGTGAAAGGTACAATTACCAACCACTCTAGAACTATTAATGTCTTATTTGACTATAGATCTTCACAGTATTTCATTTCTTAAGTATTTTCTAAAGGTATCAAGATTCCTCCCAAACAATTAGATGTTGAATTAGTAGTGAAAAAACCTAATGGTATGATGATTGCATCTCAAGTATATGATTCCTCTATGATTGATGTTTATGGGAATTTTCTCCCTACAAATCTTATCATTCTTCTTACGGTTTAATTTGATGTTGTCTTAAGAATGTATTATATTTCTATACATAAATCCCACATTAATTGTCGAGGAAGTGAAGTTACATATGATATTATAAACCAACATATGATTATATGTCAATGTGATGATAAGTTATAATGTTTGACAGATATCACATCTATTATACGGGTCTTAATTCCTATTTAATAGGGGTGTTTATCTCAAATGGTTTTGGAGAAACTTTACATTAATGATATTCCTATTGTGGAAAAATATTTTGATGTATTTTTGGAATATTTTCCTATCCTCCCAATTAAATGTGAAGTTTATTTCTCAATAAACTCATTCCCGGTTCCATAACAATTTCAAATACTCCCTATATAATAGACTTGATTGAGTTTTAGGGATTGAAGAAGTAACTCCAGGAAAACCTTGAAAAGGGATTAATCCTGCTAAGTGTGTCACCTTGTGATGAAACTATTATTTTTTTTAAAAGGAAAGATGGATCAATGAGAATCTACATTGATTATAAAGAGTTAAACAATATCACAATTAAGAACAAGTATCATCTTACCTATATTAATGACTTGTTTGACCAACTGCATAGAGCTCAATACTTTTCCAAGATTGACCTTCATTATGAATATAATCAATTTAGGTTCAAGAAGGGGGATATACCCAAAAAAATTATATCCAAGGTATGGGCACTATGAATATATAGTGATGCCATTCAGTCTTACTAATTACCATACTCTCTTCATGTATTTAATGAATAAAGTCTTTAGATATTACCTTTATCAGTTTGTGTTAGTATTTATAGATGATATTCTTATTTATTCAAAGTGAAAGTGAAGTTCCAAGGATCGAATAACAACTAATAAGGAAGGTTGAATCAGTTGTTTAACTTTTTATAAGTTTCAAAACTTTAAGAAACTTAGCCCTTGAAATCTGTTAAGATTTATTTCCTTATCAACCTTTAGGAAGAAACTCAAGCATACAAGAAAGGTAAATCAAGAAAGGCACACATGATTTACAAGGTTCATCCTCAATAAGAGAACCTGCGTCCTTTCTATAGCCACTCCTGTGGGTCTATATAAATCCACTATAATGAAGAAGTGAATACAACTTTTGCCAAATCCCATTGGACACCTTCTATCTCCTGATAGGAAAGATTATACTGACTCCCGTATGTTTACGATGTTTCCTTAAAGAACAAATGATCCAAACACAAGAATAAGAACTTTGTTAAGCTGCTCCATAAATGCTCACTCCAAATCTTCAATCCGATTTCTTGAATCCTATTTTTTGAAACCGGTATTCTCAACAAGATAAGATGATTCCATAGAAGTTCTCACTCTGAATATTCAATACAATTTCTTGAAACCGATTTTTTGAAATCGATCTTCTCAGCAAGATAAAATAATTTTGATTCTATTCTTCTCAAACACTCAAGGAAACTTCTTCAAGATGGTAGGAAATTTTAACTTATAATTCTCTAGTGCTCCGCCTTTTCCGCGTTTGTAAAAGTTATCAATGAACGAATGATATGAGCACATATTTATAGGAAACTCATAAAACAAAGTTGGTAATCTTGAAAATCTTTCCTGCTTCCTCAAATCTCAAAAACTCCGCAAATATCTCGCATTTAATCTTCAATATTTGACTTCTTCAAATATCCTTAAATTTCTCCGAGATTTATGCAAAGTTGGAATTCGGGTTTTCTTGAACTCTTCATATCTTCCTCAGAATGATAAAGCTGGATCTTGGTTCTGATTTTAGGTTCATGAAACAGGTTCAGGAAAAAAGGTTTAGGAAAACAGGTTCAGGAAAACAGGTTTCAAATTTTAGGTTCAGGAAACAGACTCCGAATTTCAGTTTCAGGAAGTAGACTCAGAATTTCCAGTTCAGGAAGTAGACTCCGAATTTCTGGCTCAAGAAGTAGACTCAGAATTTCTAGCTCAGGAAGTAGAATCCAAATTTTAGGTTCAAGAAGTAGACTCCAAATTTCTTGCTCAGGAAGTAGACTCAGAATTTCTAGCTCAGGAAGTAGACTCCGAATTTCTGGCTCAGGAAGTAGATTCCAAATTTCTGGCTTAGGAAGTAGACTCCGAATTTCAGGTTCAGGAAGTAGACTCCAAATTTCTGGCTCAGGAAGTAGTCTCCAAATTTCTGGCTTAGGAAGTATACTCTGAATTTCAGGTTCAGGAATTAGACTCTGAATTTTAGGTTCAGGAAGTAGACTCCGAATTCATGGCTCAGGAAGTAGACCTCGAATTTCTGGCTCAGGAAGTAGACTTCGAATTTCTGGTTCAGGAAGTAGAATCCAAATTTCTGGCTCAAGAAGTAGACTCTGAATTTCTGGCTTAGGAAGTAGACTCCAAATTTCAAGTTCATGAAGTAGAATCCAAATTTCAGGTTCAAAAAGTAGACTCTGAATTTTAGGTTCAGGAAGTAGACTCAGAATTTCTTGCTCAAGAATTAGATTCAGGAAATAGTTTCAGGAAACAGGTTCAGGAAACAAGTTCAGGAAATAGGTTCAGGAAAACTGGTTCAAGAAAACTCATTTAGGAAAACTGGTTTCGAATTTTCTCAGAATTTTTCTTAGTGAAAAACTTCAATTCTCTTCCCCATTTATTCAACAGATTTTATCATGAAACTTTTCATGATTTGTGAGAAATTTAAGATCAGAAAAGCATCTTCTAATTAAGTTTATAAATTTTGAGACACTTTCTTAACTTCTTAATTATTATTATTCAACATAATATTCTTTAAGGAAATATTCAGCAACCAGCAACTTCAAATTTCTGTAACTCAAAAACATTCTTCAAAAAAAAAATATTAGTTATCAATAAATACAAAACTTTGTTAAATAGAACACCACAAAGGTTCTTCAGAAAGGAAGAGCATGAATAACTATTGATAAGTATACTAAAGATCCTAAGGAAGGAGAAACTATATGAAAAATTTAAAAATTGTGAATTTTGGATACCAAAGGTTTCATTTTTTTGTCATATAATCTCAATATAAGGAATATTAATAGATCCATAAAAGAAATAGGCTATTGAATGGTGGCATAGACTAACCATGATGACTGAGATCTGTAGTTTTCTTAGTTTAGATGGATATTATCAATGGTTTGTAGAGAATTTATCACAAATATCTAATCCTTTGACCAAGTTAAATTGGAAGGGATACAAGTTCCTCTTTAAAAATGAATGTGAGGAAAATTTAAAGGAACTAAAGTGAATATTAGTTAGCACAACCATAATTATATTACCTTGTTGTGGATAAGGGTTTGTAATATATAGTGATGCATCCCAGAAGGGATTGAGATTGTTATTAAATAGAATGAAATAGTTGTAGATTATTTTGCATGAAAATTGAATATTCATGAGAAAAATTACCCAAATCATGATTTGGAGTTAACTGTAGTAATTTTTGTATTAAATATATAGAGAAATTATTTTTATAGAGAAAAGTGTGCTATATATAATGATCATCAAATTTTTAATTATATATTCAAACAAAAGGAGTTGAATAACCAATAAAGAAGATGGTTAGATCTAATTAAAGATTATGAATTCTCAATACATTACCACCTAGGAAAAAAAACAAGGTAACTGATGCTTTGAGTCGAAATGGTCATGCTAGCTTATCCAAGATGAGGATTAAAAAAGATCAAATATTTCTATATTTGTAAAGGATGCATCTAAAAATCCTGATGGAAGGGGAAAAATATTATCTATCTCAATTGAATGTTCAACCATCTATCTAACTGAATATTAAAGAGGCATATAAGGAAGATGTAGAGCTAAAAAAGAAGGCTAGAAAATTTCTTAAGTTTAACATTGATCATGATGGAATGATAAGGTTAAGGACCCGTGTATACATTCCATCCAAACCAAATTTGAAGGGATTTTTAGAGGAGATCACATTTCTTCATTATCTAATCATCTAGAAAGTATGAAGATGTATAGAGATTTGAAAGAGTATTTCTGTTGGGATGGAATAAAGAGAGATACCATAGAGTTTGTATCTCGATGTTTAAGGTTGAAAGACAAAATTATAAGGGGATGTTACATCCATTTCCAATACCATAATGGAAATGAGAAAACCTCACTATGGATTTTATCATTGGACTCCCCAAAACGTTTAACGGGCATAATGCTATATGGGTTTTAGTTGATCTCATTACTAAGTCAGAACACTTTATCATTATTCGAGAAGAATTATCTTAAGATAAGATTTTTAGGATATATATTAAGGAAGTAGTAAGGTTTCATGGAGTACCACATTCCATTATGTCTGATCCGGGTATGAGGTTTACCTAAAAGTTCTATGAAGTCTTCATCAAGCTCTTGATATGAATTTGGGTTTCAGTACTACATATCATCCTCAGACAAATGGTCAGTCTAATAGAATAATTCAAACACTAGAGGATATGTTGAGATCTTTTTTATTTGTATTTAAAAGGTGCCTGGGATAAACAACTTCCTCTAGTTGATTTTTATTACAATAATATCTTTCACCCAATCATTTAGATGGATCCTTATGAATCCCTCCATGGAATGAAGTATAGAACCCCAACATATTGGAATGAAGATGTAGAAAGAAATCTATTGGGACATGAGAAAGTTAATAAGATGAAAAAGAAGGTTAGAGTCATTCAACAATATTTAAGGACTACAAAAATTTGGAAAAAATGTTATACTGATAATATTTGATGTGATCTAATATTTTAAGTTGGTGAGAAGGTCTTTATATGAATTTATCCAGGGAAGAAATGAGGGAAAAATTAATCCCTAGGTATATTAATCCCTTTGAAATAATTGATCATATCAGGATATTATCTTTTCATTTGGAACTTCTACCAAACATATCTCAGGTTTATGATGTGTTATGTTTATCACTCATGAGAAAGTACATACTTGATCCATCACATATACTGAACTCAAAGG
The DNA here is from genome assembly GCA_963277665.1 of Viscum album. Taxonomy (NCBI): domain Eukaryota; kingdom Viridiplantae; phylum Streptophyta; class Magnoliopsida; order Santalales; family Viscaceae; genus Viscum; species Viscum album. The sequence continues at coordinate 180,540,264 of OY728133.1, read as the reverse complement.
TTATACCACTAGATCATGAAGTTTCTTATGTGGAACAACAAGCATGGATTCTAGATCAAATAGAGAATGTTATATAAAACACAACCACTCACATGGTTAGTGTTTTTTTGTTAAACCAATAGCTTTAAGAATATACATGGGAGGCTAATGAGGTAATGAGGTATAAGTATCCTCAATTTTTGGTACCAAAGTGATGAATTTCGAGGAAAAAATTCATTTTAAGGGGGATAGAATGTAACACCTCAATATTTTATGATTTTTTTAAAAATAAATTTAATATTTTATATACTTTTAATTACAAAAAATATCAATTTTATCTCATGTTGCATGAAACACTGAGTTTGGATTTCATTACATGAAATACTAAGTTTGTCTTGCGTTACATGCAACATGGAGTTTTGACGAACCGTGAAAAAATAATTAATATTATTATTCTAAAAAGACCATTATCGCCTATCTATTAAATTGGAAGCATAAGAAGTAAGTAAATTTTAAATATTATGTATTATTTTTTTATATAAATAAAACATATTGATAAAAAGTACTTAATTTTTCAATAAAGTCTTTATATGTTTCGAAAATACCATTTTCCAAAAAACTGCTCTATTTATTTCTTTTTGTGAAAAATAATAAAATTAATTTTTGACACTTTTGAAAATGAATTTTATAAAATAATTTTTTAAAATCAGAATATAAAAAATTAGATTATGGTGAATTTTTGAGTTTTTTTTTAAAAGTTTCATTTTTTGTTGAATAGTGAAAAATACCAAATATTAATCAAAAATAATCTTTTTAATTTAATTTATTTACAAAGTTAAATTATATTTTAAATTTGTTTTAAAGTATCCTAGGATAAATTATACATCCATTACTCCAATTTAGGATATTTTAATCAATTTCATATTTAATTTTGATATAAAAACATTTTAAACTTTTGAACATTTTCTCTTTAAAAACTCACTTTCTCTTCGTGTCTGTAGGATTAATTTTAAATTAAAATTTTAAACTTATGTTTTTGGAATTTAGAAAAATATATTCCATATTTTTAATAAGAAAAATTTATATTATATAATAAGTTCAAATTAAATTTTCATGAAAATGAATTGTAAAAACAGTAAAAATTATTTATCGTGGTTAAGGTAAAAATGAGTTTATGAGGGGGTTAAACTAAAAATAAAAGGGTTAAAAATGACCCAAAAAATTTACAATACCCATTTTATGGAAATATTTTAACCTTATAACTTATAGTATCAATAAAAATCCATTTTTGAGCCTCATGGTATGAGAAAATCACGGGTACACTTTTGTTTTTCAAAAAATTACAAGTGTGCCACTCACCTCATTTATAAAAGGACACCCCTTCTCCTCTTCTCTTCACACCTTCAAACCATTTTGGTTCAGCCAATAAATACTGAAATAACTTACCAAATTACCTCCTAACATCATATAATCCTTATTTTGAATATAAATTCAACCTTGGAAGGCTTTTGATGCAAACCTAAGGAGGACACCCGAAGAAGAGGTAACATTCATCAATACGCATTTTTGTCTTATTTATTCCTCCACCTCATTAAATTATTGTAATAATATTATTATATAATAAAATTAGTTTCTTACATAAAATTATATGTTTTATTTTAAGATCATGACCTACAATCATTTACACTTCCATTAAACGGGCTATGAAATCATCGTTTGTGTGTACGGCGAACTACTACCTTGCAAACCGATATCATTCGTTTTTCGATTACCACCTCTCAAAGTAGAAAATAACGATGAATTTATTATTTATATATGATATTTATAATATTATAATGATTATTTAATTATTATATCACACATACCTTTATTATTTCCATTTTTTTGGGAATAAGATAACGTCGCTCGTGTGTACGACAGACTACCACCACACGAAGCAATGTGAATCGTTCACGCTCTACATGGAAGTTAATAAGGATGAGTTTAATAAAAAAATGTGTTATATATTACATAAAAAATATTATATAATTATTATATATCATTTACCTTTATTTCTTTCAATACGTTGAGAAAATGGAAACACCGTTCATGTGTACGTACGACCTTCCGTCTCCATGAATGATGTATTTCATCTTATATCTATATATTTTATAGATTACTAAAAATGCATATATAATTAATATATATGATATTTATATCATGGTTAAAATTATGGAGATTATGTAACCGTCATCAAGTTAATATGAAAAAAATAACCAATCAAAACATACACATAAAACAAAGAAGTTATAGCCCAAAACATAACTTTAACATGAAATTGTTAGTAAATGAGTAATAAAAGGTCATAAGTAAATTATATATTCTATTATATATATGTATGATTATATAATATATTTTTAATAAAATTATATTTATTATAAATTTGTTCTGAATGTGTATGAAGGAAGTCGAGACTTAAGGTAAGGGACTTCTATCTCACTTTTATTTTCTATGAGACACCAGCCATATTCACCACATATTTTTTATATGGTGAATATACGGACCATGAATGTATTTTATGATTATAATAATAAAAATTATTGGTATTTACATATCTATTTGAGGATCCCTCTTTCATTTGGATTACGACTCAAAGTTACAAAAGTGGTAATGATTTTATGTTACAATCTCATAGTTTATCCAGATTGTTTATGATTATATTTCCAATGGAAAAATATTATGATCTATATCTCAAGAAACTCATGAATATTATTATACTATTGTTATTAATGACATTTTCAAGTAATATTACCATTTTTACACTATTTGGTACTTAAAATAATTGATAATTGTTTTCAAAGTAAATATGACTTTGTTTCTATCTTCGGTCGAAAAATTAATTTTATTCCAAACCCATGTTTTTAGAAAAGTATTTTCATTTTTTTTAATATTCTCTTATGATTTTTAAAATACATTTTTACCCATTTTTAACTTTTTATTTTTTTTGAAAAGAATATTCAGGTCATTTCCAAAAATAAATCCCATTTGTATTTTACTTAAAATGTGAAAGGAATCATTATTTTAACATGTACAACATGAAGGAAACTTCATGTTGTTATGAAATTTATTTTATTTGAATATTAATTTATAAGTTTTCAAGTTTACTTTCAAATAAATGGATTTTCCAAAAGGTTTTATGTTTTAAAAAAATATTTTCAAATAAAAGTTATTTTCTTCAAGAAATGTTTTAAATGATTTTTAAATATTTATTTTTAAGTTTTCAAGTTTATTTTCAATGAAAAATATTTCCAAGATATTTTATAAAGTTTATTTTAAAAAATTTATTTTTAAAATAAATGTTATTTTCCTCATGAAACATTCCAAGTGATTTCTCTTTAAAAACAATTCTCCATATAAGATAACATCCTTTGAGGTTACTTATGATTTACTGGGGATATGATCTAAGGATACCATTCTTATTATTTCTATGAATGGTTTATGTTTATGATGACATGATATTTATGAAACCTTTTTCTTTTCTATGGGTTATACCATGAAAAAAATCTTATGAAGCCCACTTATTTTCACAGGTTATGCTATGATGAAATGGTTAAATGATTGTGAAACTTTTCTCTTTTCCACATGTTATAATATGATTAAATGTTTATGAAACCCATTTTATTTCATGGGTTATGATTTGATGAATGTTTTATGATCTTGTGGAACTCATATGTATTATTTTTATTATGTGATGAGTGGGAACTATATCTACCTCTAACGTATTTGGTAATGATAAATATTCTACAAACTTAGAGGGTACACATGTGGTTATCCCATGCCTGAAAAAGAGGGTACATGGGGAGTTAGACCAAGCCTAAAAAATAGGGTATACAGGTGGTTAGCCCAATCTAGAAGTAGGTACAAGGGTGATTATACCAAGCCTAACATGTTATGAATATATTGTTTGTTATCATTGACATAAGATTTTATATTATTATGTGTATGCTAAAAATTTATGTCTTATTCCAATTCTATGCTATCATAGATCATATTATTTTATTTCCTTATAATTAATGTATTATTAATTGTAAATATTTATGCTATGAATAAATATTATGATCTTTGATATGTAGGGTATGGTTTTTAAATATTATTCTCATGTTCTTATACCCTCATGCTCATGTTATTCTTATGTATCTCCCTTGTTTACCCTTACCGATTGTCAGAGCTCACCATTTCTTATGTCTCCTTCCATAGGTTACAAATAAAGGGTTTAAGTAGGGTAGGTTTGTGAAGAGTACTAAATGGGGAGATATTTATGGGAGAAATTTAAGATCTTTTATGAATTAAAAATATTGCATACCTAGTCTCCAAATAAACTAAACTATTATGGTTTTCAAGAATTTTTTTTGTGTATTGTAATAAAATTTTATTGAAAATGATGTAATATCCATGTATGAAAATACTGGTTTTCTATTCTCTTCCTCTTCCTATTTTTTCATTCTTAATATTATTCTTTAATATCCCACTATTATTTCCACTGGGCATGGAAGGATCCCCAATCAACCCTAACATCCCAAATTGATTAATCTGCAACATCAAGGCTCAATCTATAAGATTATAAAAAGTATATAGTTTTAATAGTAAGACTTGAAATCAGATGTCAGGATGAATAGAAATTTTAAATATTATATATTTTAATTTTTCATTAACAACTATTTCAAGAGAGAAATGAAAAATCTCAGTAAAATGGTTGGAATATTCCATAATGGTCCACTCACCTTTTCAGAGGCACACAAACTCCCTATATTTTTATAGGGACATTTTGTTTGGTTATAAATACATGGTAAACATAAACTTTAAATCCTTCCATTCCAAGTTATCATGATAATTTTCCTCAATGATGGATTCCCACCACTTTTGGCAGGGTCCATCAAGAATGAAAGAAACATATTTTAGTTTAATAGAATCTGGTGTATTGAGGAATTAAAATATCCCCTCTATTATCTATAACTAATACTGTTCTTAATGAAGACTATTGATTCCTTATACGGATGAAGTCTTATGGTAGAGTAATTCATGATCTAGATCTTTATCTAAACATGAACATGTTTCTTTATCCTGAGAAGGGAAAGGGACCACTCCTTATTCCAATTCAAATACCATTAAAACCAATGCTTAAATAATATTCCACTCCACCTAGGGAATAAATAAAAAAATGTTATCTATATAACTCTTAATAGGGATCACAAGTGGTCTTAAAGGTGTCATAATACTACATAAAATCAAATAAAAAATAATTAAACCATAAAAACCAATGAATAATATCAACTATAACCATAAATATTTTATCAATGTAAGGTAATAGTTTGATAACATAGGAAAATAACCATTGTATTCAAATATTCTTGGCTTCGGTGCATGGTCTGTAGCCTATATACCTTAAATAGGAAAAACCTAGAATAACTTATAGGTCTGATAAAAAACAAAAACATGAAATTCTCAATAACCATTGGTAACTCAACATTTAGAACAATAAGTGTTATAAAAACACCCCTTCATACCAACCTAATGAGTTTTTAAATTCCTATATATTATCTACATTAACTTTCCCAAATGACAGAGACCAAAACCTAGCTATGATACCATTTTTTCATGAACCAACCTTACTAACCCCGATCCAAGCACCCGGATTAGTTTGTAGAAAAGATCAAAGGGTATTATCGATCCCTAAATGTTAAAAAATAGTGTTTGGACATTAATAAACATACCTTGTTAATAGTTTCTACCAAATAGTATAATAATAAAATAATGATCGCCATCTAGTAACTTGACATAACACCACCATAATTTGGAGAGTCACACATCCCAATAAACTAAGATATAATAATAAATCATCCACCAAAAATAATATAAATGAAATATCAAGGAAACCATGACCACTAACTTACAAAATTATCATCCAAACTTAGTAAAAAGGAGATCAAGTATACATATACAAAATGAAAGGGATGGTAAGCTGAAGTGGTGATGCATGAGTATACAACTTGAACCCAAAACCAAAATATAACAAAGCACTGCTAACCACCTCTATGTGACATGAGGTCTACCTCCCACCATTTAACCACCTATAAATCAATATATACTAATATTAATACCCTCCATCACTAAGTGGCATATTTACTTTGCCTATATCTATTAAAATAAGGTATATATACACCCATTAGGTGTATATAAAGTGTGAGAAAAACTAGTCCAGTTGGATCCCACCAAGTGGTTCATGAGATTTTTTTAATATAAATACAAGCATGGTAATTTGAAAATAAAAAACATTATAATATATATTTTTAAATATTTCCAAACATAAAATCATATAAAATCACTTTAAAATTTTTTAACTAAGAATTTAAAAAGGGAATGTGAACATGCAATCCAAAAATAATCCCTTTTGGAAAAACCCTAAGGAAACTAAGGTCATGGGAACTATAGGATCCTTGTAATAACTTAAGGATTGAACCAATCATGTATAGATTTATTAATGATCTACTGGGGGTAACTATATCAATTCCCAGCATTAAATCACATATATATGATAATATTGTTCAGTTAGTGTGGTGTAATCCAATGTTAGCTTGAGAATTCCATGTCTAATGATAATGTTTTTAGTATTTCCACCTAATAATCTGAGTTCCCATGTGTTATCCCCTTTTTAAATAATCATTATTTTTTCATTTAAAACAATTTCCATTCAAAGGACAATTTCTTCAAATAAAAAACATGCAATCCACATTTTTATATATTAGAAAACCCTTTTAAACCACATTAATTTACCAAATTAAAGAGAAAAAATTTAAGATAATTATAAAAAATAATAAAACTTTAAAGATCTTAAATCACGATTTAAGATAATTTTAAATTTATTATGAAAACAAGAAATATCATTTAGTTCATCAAGAAAAGGAAAATCATGAAACCACCCACCTTAATCAAGTAAAACCTCATCATAATGATATGAACCAACAATCAATGAATATTGATGGCATTAAAAGATATAGTAAGACTCTAAATATCTCATACTATACTATTAAATTTGGTTATAAAAAAATCTAGGCCACTATGGCCATAGGATTGGAAGAATACCTTGAAAAGGAGAAAAGAAACAAGGATGGTAGGAGGAGACCCTTACCAAAAGATTTCTTGAAGAACTGATGTGGAAAACCAACTTGAAATTGACTCAAGAAGGAGGAGGAGAGGGATTTGTGCATAACAAGTCCTAGAGGGTTTTAATAGGAGAGAAAATAGGGGAGAAAGAGTTTAAAAAGTGTTAGGTAAGAAGAGAATTTTATATTTTTATTGAATTCGAGAAGAATGGGTTATGGAATGATTAAATTTTATATAAAACACCCCACTGCTTGGGATGAGTCATAGCATGACCTGCCTTGGTCACAATGTGTTTCAACAACCAAAAAATTTGGTCCCTTATCCTGGGTTGGGTTGTGGCATGACCTCCCTTGGTCGCTGTGTGAATCAATTGTAGCCCAGGACTGTAGTTCTGACTGGGTTAAGTTGCAGTGTGGCCTCTATAGGTCGCAATGTGACCCTACTAAAGCCTCAAACTATAGTTGACCCAAAGTTCTAAAAACTTTGTAAAATAAGGGAACAAATGAAAATGAAAAAAATTATATAAATAACAAAATAACTTTCCTAAAAAATACATCGTTGGTGTGGAAAACCATGTATCTAATCATGCATTATTCAGTGACTTAAAAACAAAAACACATGAAAAAAATACATAGTTTCCTTAATCATGTTTCTAACCATGACACATTGGTAAAAAATCTCATAACTTATATCAATAATATGTATTATCACCAAACATGAAACCCATGGTAAACATCTAACTCTGTATCCAACGATGTATTAAAAATTCACTTTTTAGAATATATAAATAAAAATCTAAAACATTCAATTCACACTTTCCATGAAACTCCCCTAAAAATAAAAAAGTATATGAATGAAAATTCTATATCTAAACTTATGTTTTTTTTCAACACATGATATTATGGAATCTTACAAAAATAAACAATAATCCTTGATAAATTATCTATTACAAGGGCATGGTGCATAGTTTGAATATGATCAATCAATTAAAAGTAATTCATTTATTTTTTATTTATTTTAAATCCATGATTCATTGTTCCTTATAAATATATTAATATTATTTTTTATCTTTTCAAATGGGGTTGGTTAAGCCACTAAAAAAATGACTTATTTTATTAATGTAAAAACTAATTTTTTTTCATAATATAGTGTAAAACATATATAATAATTCTACAGATAAAAGGATTATATACTTGGAGGTTATCATAAAGTGTAACATCCCTACTAGTTCTGTCCACTCAAATCCAACCCCAAGCGGAATTGAAATATTACTCAACCCTTAACACCATCCCTTGAACACTAATGGATCAATAAAAAATAAAAAACTTTCAAAGACTAACCATGGGGAATAGTGTAATAACCCAAAATTATCAACAATAACATACCTTTATAACATGACACACAATAGAATATAATGGATTAATTTAAATGAAAACCATGATATATAAATACCTCAAAAATTCTCTAAACTCTTTAGTACAAATATAATGTTATACAACAAACTAACCCACCACCAATGACATGAAATAAAGTAGTGTTCACTAGAAATCTTTTTCCAATCTATCCTATACATTTAATTAAAGATCCCCACAACCAAAAAATCAAGGAAACATCATATGCATATGAAATAAGATACACATGTAGGGGGTGAGTAAAAAACTCAATAGGATATCCCCAATACTTCTCACACAACCTATGAATGTGAAAAACATAAAAGATTTAAATGTTTTATATAAAACATTCCCTAAATACCATAGTTGTTGGTATAATCAAATAAACATGAATCATTCAAGAAAAATGTAAATAAATTTTCAATAAAAAATATCCAAACAAGTTCCAACATCATTGATTTCATGAAAATGTACCCACACACACCATTACAACTGAAAATAAATATAACTCAAAACTCATTCCATGAACAGAATTATCTTATCAATAATCTCCATAATCAAGTGAGATTTCAAAAACAAATCTTGATACCCCCATTACTCAACTAGATATTTTAAACTAACCTAGTATAAGTTTATAAGGCCCTTACACTGAAGTAAAGTTTCCAAAACCCACTTTGTTTAACCTGATGAGGACCCCACAATAAAGTTTATTTTTCTTACAACCCTCACCAATGATTTTTTACATGATTATTAATAACACACTCTCTCATTCATAGTTGATATGTAGTGATAAAGTAGTAAAAGTGATGGGCATATAAAATTTACCGAGTTCACCCAAATCTAGTTAATCAAAGAAATATACAGTGATGATATTCCAATGAACCTGAAGCACCAAGAACACTACTTTTCTTTTATAATATAGAGAAACCAAACTTAAACACAAGATTTACATATATTATAGGATGGTAAACTCACTACTTTAACTCACTCAGGGAACTCACTACTCTTCCAAATGTCATTATCTTCAATATTCATGAACCAAGATTATGATTACAGCTTCAATATTGTATCAATCTTCTCCAATTTCCCCAATATGATAAACTCCACCATATTTTAGTAAAAAATCCTCCATGATATTATTTCTCTAATAATCCATTATAATTATGGAATTCCCTTATACTTCTCTATCATTCCAGTGGTCTGCTTGAATTCTTCATACTTTTTTTCCATTGTATTTGTGTAACTAAAATTTTTACCATGATTTATTTATTCCTTCTAACAAATTAATTATAATATATTATTTCTAATCACTGAAATTCATATGGAAATATTTACCATAATTAAATATGATAATTTCATGATTTTAGTAGTGTGATTTTATCTAATTTAAAATCCTCACATTCCCCATTCTTCATTCTAGCTAGGAAAATATGATCCTTCCAAATATTAAAATCCCAACCAAATATTTTATCTACTATGGAAATAACTTGATATATATTTCCTAGTAAAATATATAATTTTAAATTCACCCAAAGTTGATTCGACTACCTTCATGGTGTGAAAACCTTCTTCACTATGTGATTTTGTTCAAACCCCAGATCAAAAAAATCTTCCTTAATATTCTATTTAAATTACCAAAATATCATGGATTAATCCTCCTTAAATATTGGAATGATTTTCCCTATCTCATATGGTCAAACCATTGATCATATTTTTTGATTAATAAAATATATTTTAAATCTAATTCAGATCAACCATCTCTTAAAATGATAAAGGAATGACCCTTACACATTTCCCTTATGCTATGATATGAATCTTATGAACTATAACAATGTAAGATTTTACTATAGAATTTTTTCCCTTTAAATAAACATTATGCCGATAGGTTGTTTCCCATGAAACACCAAACTAATATGACTGAAAACATATAATATAAATAATTTTAATAAAATTTAATAATAATAAAAACACCAATAAATAAAAACATTGTAATCAATTAGGAATGAAAACAAAATAAGATACATTTACTTAAAGTTTTAAAAGATATTTTTTCAATAAAATCAGTTTCACTTATGTATATTTTATTTTCATTTGAAAGATAAATTTATAAGTTTTATAATTTTTAATTTGTAAAATGAACTCCATTTTTAATTTCTCATATAAAAAATGTCTTATTATGAATTTTTTATTTTTTCAAGATTAGTTATTTTTATATGAATTGTGAAAATTACATTTTTTTCCAAAATAAAATCTTTTATTACTTTATCAGTATTAAAGTAGGAAATAGAATTTTATAAAACCACTTAATTAGGAAAATATTTTTTATGGAATAAATTTATGAAATTTAAATATTTTTTTAGGTTTATAAATTCTATGTTTAACCTTATAAAACAATATTAATATTTTAATTTTAATAAAATATATTTTAAATATTTTCTTTTAATTAATTATTTTAATGATAAAATTAATTTTTATATTTATTTGAAAGATTTTTTTGTTTTATGATAAATATATTTATGTTATGAATATTGATAATGTTGATAACTATGGATTAGTCATATTTTTTAAAATTGAAAACACACTTTTTCTTAAAAACTATTTTTATGTGATATGTGCATTTATTTTAAAATTAACATTTCACACCATTAGAAATTTTATTTTAAGAAATTATTTCAAAATTTTAAACAAGGAGGTTCAAATTAGGTTAAAATTTCAATTTTAATTTTGGTCATTAGAATTAATTACTAAGGTTGAAAATTAATTACCCCGATAAAATTAAAAATTGTAAAAATTGATTTACTAAAATTAAATGACAAAAAACATGTTTCTAAATAGATGGTTGAGGTGTTCCTTGAACCAATATCATCCACTTTATATTTTTCCCATTTTAATCCTTTTATTTATGAATTGTAATTTTTCATCATCATAATCATAAAGGGTACTTCCAAAATTTCCCTCTTCACTTATAAAAGAGGATCCTTCCACCACTTCATATTACAACTTTACCTTAGAATTTATTCCAAAAAATATTCCATTTTTTCCTCCTAAAGTTCTATCCCACTCACTTAATCATCTTTTCACCATTATTTAGCTTAAGGCCTCTATTTCCAAGGAGATTTCTATCAGAAAACTAAATCTCCTAACGTAATTATTACCACCTTCATAATAATTTATTATTAATAGTCCTCTTCCAAAAATTTTATAACAACCTCAATATAATGAAATTATTATAATTAATATTCTAATATATTATTATTCCAAATAGAAACCCTTATTTATTCATTTCCATCAACTAAGAAAAACAAAGGAAAATTCATAATGCATACGTGTGGACTACCGAATGCATGAATCAATGTCTTCTATTTTTTATAACTATCTATCATGGATGGTTATAATGATATAAGTGATGAATAAATATTTTATATAAAATATATTTACTATTTCAAAATTACAAATTAATATTTAATTTTAACCACTCTAATTCTTTGAAAAATAAAAATATCATCATGCGTATGTGATGATTATAATACTCCATGTATATATAGGTGTGGAAATCCAATGAGAATTTGAATTTCTATTTAGTGGATGGTTTGTTTTTGAAACTAGGACTCAAAATGATATTTTAAGGGTTTTAATATCTATAAATTGTGATTTTATATGGGAATCAAGGTCCTGTTGGTGTTACAGGTTTTTAGAAGGATGTTTTAGGATGGATAGTGTTTTTAGAATGATTCTAGAGCCTACCAAAGGCTATTTACATCATGGATCACGTATTCCCGATGTGAAAGTGTGAAACATGAGGGTTAGGGTATTTTGACCTAAATTTCACTATGTGACCATTATAGCCACATTGTGAATCTTAATAGAGATTTTTTTTAAAATATAAAAGGGTAGATCAACTCCCTTCTTCTTCTTGTGAATGATGAAGTATGAGAGAGGGCCTCTCTGGATACTTATTCCCCTCTTCTTCCCTCAATTTGGTGTGATTATTACTATGGTTAGATTAAAATTTTAGGTTAAGTCTTCCTCTCCTCTCACTTTTCTCTTCCCTTCATTGGTTTCCAATAATTCATATTTATTGGGTTTAGGTCTAAAATAGAGATTTCACTAGAGGATGATGAAATCACCCAATTTTGATGGGTCTCTTGCGAAGCCTAACTAGATGAAATCTTGAGACAATGTCTTCCTACTGTTGTTTATCATTTCTTAAAAGTCATATCATGTCATGGATTTATTTAGGGTTTACCCTTAAATTTAATTAAAATTGATAATTTTTTCACCATCATGGGTTTGATATTTTACTTTGGGTAGTAACGGGGGGTGTTCTGTGGGCCATCCAGGTATAGATAGTTGAGGTTATGAAGAAAAAATGGTGCTTAGTGAGTTGTTTTTCATTTATTTTTCTTTTGTCTAAAATTAAATAATTAATTATACTCATTTATAATTAATTATTTTTGGTATATGGCTTGGGGTAGGAGCTCGGGTTGTGGTATGGGCAAGGTCGGGACTTGGATGAGCTTGAGAAGTGGGATTCCAGGTTAAGGAATCAAATATAAAAGCTTCTAAATGTATTTTTTGTTCCATAAATATTTACCATAGTCTTCCTCATGCCTCTAATTGCATGTGATGGTGGCATCACCAGTTTTCCAAGTGTTTACCCTAGAAAATAATACAATGTTTTGATTAATTTTTTTAAATAGAAATTGACCTAGTCAACACGCCTTTCCATGATTAAGACTTATCGGAAGATTGTTCTTAGTGGAACACCATGGAATCAACCTTGACCTTCGAAAGTGTCTATTTAAATGGTTATTTTCTTAAAATTTTTCTTTGAAATCGAAATATGAAATGATACTTGATGAGGTATCTTAGTTTTGGTAAATTGGTTTAGTTTTTGTAAGGGGAATGTGAAATGATCTTGATGATGTGTTTTGGACTTATTTTGGAAATTGGTGTTTGGATATGGTATTTTTAAAATTTTATTTAGAAATGGTATTATGTAAAAAAATTTGAGAAAGGATTTTTGAAATGGTCTTAGGTAACGGTAATTGGGTTTGTTTTGGAATGGAAATGTTGATGATCCCCTATGCATTGTTTTTGTTTATTTTAGTGATATGTAAATAATTTTATGTTTATGTACTACTTTGAAAGAATTTTAATTATTCAATTATGATATTTAAACATGTGGTTAACATGGCCCCTAGGTGGATGCTTAGTTGTGATGATTAAACCTTGGGTGAACACGACCCTCAGGTGGATGTTTGGTATTGATGGTTAAACTCGGGGTGAACACAACCCTTACGTGGATGCAGGTTGATGTTTAAACCATGGGTGAACATATCCCACTAGGTGGAAATAAGATGATGGTTAAAATCAGGGTAAACACGACCCCCAATTAGAAATAGGTTGATGGTAAAACTCAGGGTGAACACAGTCCCCGGGTGGATTCCAGGGCACCAAGGATGGGTATATTACCCCCAAATGCTGGTTGTTGTCTAGGGATAAGTATATTAACTATGATGGTAGATGGTTAGTGTGGTTATCATGATATTCTTAGAGACACCCTAACATTGGTATAAGAAGGTACATTCCATTCATAGGGTGAAACTTGTAGGTTCCGGCCGCAACAGAAGGATGCGATGGGTGATTCCCAACTTTGATTTTTCCATGTTCAATGATCAATCTGAGATCTACACAATGATAAATGTTGTATTCAATGGAATTAAATCAAAGAAGATAGAAAAAATGAATCATTCCATAACTAAAGTGAGAGGATCATCACATTTTATTTATAATTAATTTAATTAAATAATAATTACCTTGATGGAATTCTTTCTTCATTGGTGGATTTGAAAACAAATACGTGATGCACCATCATTGAATTGTATGAATCAAGTGTAGATTCCCTCTAGTGGTGATCCAAACATGTTCCATGAATGTTATACATCCCCAAAGGATTCTCTGGGTTCCAGAACAATATATCCTTATGCTTGTGTCATGTACCTTTGATCGCTATGAAAATTAATTCCAAAGCATTCCCCTTGATCTGGGGGAGGAAGGCTACTCTCCGTTCTTGGGAGAAATCTTGAAGAAGAATGATCTCAAGGACTTGAGATAATTCTCTAATTCCATTGTGCATAACCTAAACAAATGAATTGTTCTATTGAGAAAATAACATAACTGGGTTTACATATCGCTAGGGTTAAGATAAAATAATTACACAAGTGAACTTAATTATTATTTAATCCTAGATAAAACCCCATGTCAAATAATAGTAGTAATATTATTATTTCTTAACATGCGCTTAACTTGCAAATCAACATTAAATATTATTTAATAAAATAATATTCAATATCAATTATTTTTTCACTGGACATAAAATCTCAGTCCTTCATTCCTCCATAATATTTATTGGGCCTTGAATAATTTATATTTATTTATTAAATAAATATCACTACATTATTCTTCAATAAATAAATACATATTATATCCACTAAATAGGAAATAAATATTTATTTAATATTATGATCACATTATATTCTTTAGAATAACTAGTGACATAATAAACTCGATCAAGAAAACATGAATAATTATTAAACTATATATGTGAATAGCATTTATTCAAATTTTTAAATAATAAATAATAATATTTATTTAACTGAGATTTTGGATACACTTAGTGTGTGACCCTCTAGGCCTCTTTCTCAATGAAATTAGGTGAAGTAGCCTAAATTCTGTAGTTAAAATATAGCAACACACAAAGGAACCCATAGAGAAAGAATTTAATTACACAGTGATATAATAACTCATATGGATGCTTACGGTGTAATGTAATCACTTTATCACAATATCTCAAATCAAGTAGGTTGCATGCTAGCATCATCAACCTATGTGATCAACATCTCTTTCTTTGTATTTCCAAAAATAGAACTTGCCTACGGAACACCATGGACATGAATTTATTTAGGCTATATTATTTCCATCAAAGGGCCTGAGATATTAACTTTTATTAAAGAATAACAGGGACAAATATTTTCTCGCATTATTTATTAATGCAATATTATTCATAACACACCCAACATATCCTACTTCACTGTGTACATCTGTCATCACAGTTTTCATCAATACATTAAAGTACACAACTCATAATACTCATTAATAATAATATTTAAGTCTAAGGACCAATACACATGTCTACATATAGGAACATCTAATGACACATATAAATGTGGATTTTCTACCGGCGGGTCCCGTTCTCATAATATCCTACTGGATATTACCAAGGGCGTACACCAGAGAAGGTGCCTCAAATTCCTATGTGTCTCCACCCCTAATATCCTGTATCATTTGTTTTCATCAAATGATATCATCTGGATATATAAAATATTTTTAAGAATAGTGTTGCAACACTCCGAGTTTTCATCATAGCGGAGAACTACTGTGAACTTTTAGTGTTACAACTACTCTGGGGGCATTATCACATACTATGTTATTCATAAGAACAATCATGATTCAATAATATGTTTATTAATATTAAAAACTATGAATACAAGTTATCATAAAGTACATAGAAGTTGGTTCTAGGGAACTGAATCTAACAGACTCCCACTCGCACTAGAGACAACTGCTAAAAACCTTTAGTCCACTAGCTCTCACATAATACTCATGCTTCTGCTGAGATAAAACTTTAGTCAAGGGGTATACCATGTTATCTTCTGTGGATTATTTTTCACTACAAATTTACCCCTTTTATAGAAATCCCTCAATAGGTGATACTTTTGGAGTATGTGTTTTTTCTGTTGGTATGACCTTAGCTCTTTTGTAAGATCCCCCACTATAGTATTATCACAATATAATGTGATAGTGTCTTTACTACTTGGTACCACATCAAGCTCTTAGAATTTTTTTGAATACAAACAGATTCGTTGGCTACATCAGAAGCCTCTATATACCCAAAATCTGTTGTAGGATTAGTGAAGATTGGATGCTTTGAACTCTTACAGCTCACAAATCCTCTATTGAGACATAAATCATATCCTGATTATAAGTTTAGATCATTCTGATCTATCTGAAAACTAGCATCAATATAACCCTCGATGACCAGTTCCTCATCTCCTCTATACACTAGGAACATATCCTTAGTTCTTCTCAGATACTTAACGATAACCTAAAAAAAAGTCCAATAATGTTCTCCTAGATCTTCTTGATATCATCATACCATGCTCAATGCATATGAAAAATCAATTCTAGTACATAAAATGTCATACATGATTGATCCTATAACTAAAGTGTATGAGATATTACTCATTCTCTCTTTATCATGTTGTATCTGTGGACACATTTTCTTAGAAATATATAAAACAAGTGACAATAGAGCCAATCCCTTCTTGGATTATTCTATATTAAATATATTTAGCTTTTGGTCAACACATGTACTTTGACTTAGTCTAAGAATCCTATTTGATCAATCACAAATGATCTTAATCCCTAGAATATAGGTTGGTTCACCTAGGTCCTTCATGGAGAAACACTTGTTTAACCAATCCTTAATAGACCGTAAGAATGATATTTCATTTACAATAAGTAATATTTCATCAACATATACTACTAAGATAATGACCTCATTTCCACTAAACCTCTTATAAACACACAACACACATTCATTCTTAATGAAACCAATTTATTTTATGGATTCATTGAATTGAATGTCCCATGAACTAGATACTTTCTTCAAATCAATAAATGTATCTCTATAACTTGAAAATACTTTTGGAATCACCTGGAGTTACAAACCCTTTTAGTTGTGTCATACAGACATATTCCTGATGCTTCCCATTAAGGAATGCAGTTTTGACATCCATATACCAAATCTCATATTCATGATAAGCTACTGTAACATATAGAATTATGATGGATTTAAACACAAAAAATGATGAAAATGTTTCATCATAGTCAATTACTTGATGTTTTTTAAAACCTTTATCTACTATACTTTCTTTATTAGTATTTACTTTACCTTCTATGTCTAATTTCCTCTTTAATATCCATTTTCATCCAATGGGCTTTACATCAATTTTCACATCAACTAGAACCCAAATTTGGTTCTGATACATGCAATCAATTTCAGAATTCATGGCTTCTTTTCATCTTGTGGCTTCTGAGATTTCTACTACCTCATTGTAAGCGTTAGGTTCATATTTTTCAACCAATAATGAGCCAGCCTCTTCGGTGAATAGAAAAAAATATATATCTAGTTCTCTTACCTCTCTTTTTATCCTACAAAATAATTGTGTTTTAGGAACTACTTATTTCATGGGGTCCTATGAAATTTGTTCCTATACTACCTCTTGTGTATCTTGATCATCAAATTCATCGAATTCAATCTTGCTTCCACTATTCCTTTTGAGGATATGCTCTCACTCAAGAAATACGGCTTATATGGAGACAACTAATTTCTTGTCTAAGGGGTTTTATAGGTATTATCCCTTTGTTTCTTTGGGATACCATATAAAGATACACATTTTGATCTAGGGTGCTAGTTTATTGACTAATAAGGCCTTAACAAATGCCTCGCAACCCCATACATGTGTATGAGACAACACGAGTTTCTTTCCACTCCATAACTCGAAGATAATTCCATTTTCTACTTTAGTTGGTACTTAGTTTAATTCATATGACACATTTTGTAATACATATCCCGAAAATGATAATGGAATATCTGCATGAATCATTATCAAACTTAACATATCTAAAAAATCATGGTTCATCCTTTCACTAACACCATTCCACCATGGTGTATAAGGTAGAGTCATCTGATATAGAATCCAAAACTCTTGTAAGAAGTTGATAAACTCTTGGTTAAGATATTCACCACCTCAATTCAATCGAAGATTCTTTATCTTCTTACCGAGATGATTCTCTACTTCATTCTTTAATTCCTTGAATTTCTAAAAGGACTCAGACTTATAACTAATCAAGTAGATATATCCATATCTACTCAATTCATCAGTAGAAGTTATGAAGTAAGACTATTCTCCTCTATCTTATACTAAAAATGGTCCACACACATAAGTGTGTATTAATTATATAAGATCTATGGCCCTTTAACCCTATCCACCAAATGGTGGTTTGGTCATTTTCCTTATAAACAAGCATGACATATTTCAAGTGGTTTTAGCTTAGAACAGTCTAAATAACCATCTTAAAAGATCTTTTTCAAATTATTCTCGTTTACATGGCCAAGATGGTGATACCATAGTTGGGTGTTATATGAGTTGTTTGAACATGTTTTGTTATCAATTTCCAACACTTGGTTTTCATAATTAAATAAATAAAGACTATTATTTAAATGTTTCATACCATAAAATATGTTGTACTTATAAAAGAAACAACTTTTATTTCTAAATTTGAAAATAAACCCATCTATATCTAGAAATGATACAAAAATTATGTTCTTAGTAACTGTTTATACATAATAAAAATCTTAAAAAAATTATTTCTGTTAGAAATGAAAGGTGTTAGTGACCAATGGATATGAAAACCATCCTATCTACATTGGTAGCTTGTAGATTCACCTCTCCAATATCAATCTTTTGGAATCTACTTGGTTCATACATTTGGATACAGATATGAGCACCACAAGATGTATCTAATACCCAATGTGTAGATATTGAAAGATTACACTTGATAACAAACACACCTTTAGCTTACCCTTACTTTTGGGTGTAGTTCCTCTTCTAGTAACCTGACAGGAAACACACAAAACACAATTCCTCCTTTTCTTTACCCTACCTCTGGATCTTTCACCTCTTAGAAGTATGATGCTCAGAAAATTTATACTGTTTATAGGTCTTGGGACCCATTTCCTTATTATTCCTTTTCTTATTCACTATAAGGATGACAATTTTATCAGACCCCATGTCATTATCCACATGGTGAATGAAATTATGATGTTTCAAAATACACTTCTCATTTTTTCTCATATTGTAATTAATAATAAAACTCGAGAAGGTCTCGGGAAGTGATGAAAGTTTGATATCTGTACAAAACTCATCTGAGAATTTAATCCCTAAGATGTCTAAGTGTTTAATGTATCCAATAATCTTGACTACATGAGGCCTAATTGGTGAAAACTCTCTAATATTAGTTGTAAAAAAAGCATTGGAGATATCTTACCTCTCTTGTCTTTCCTTCTCTTGATAGATATCATGAAGGTGAGAAATAATTCTATATGAATCCATGTCCTCATGTTTTTTTAAAATATCATTGGACATGGATGATAACATGAAACGATGAACATCTGTAGCATCATTCAGATGTTTCTCATAGAGAGATAACTCTTCATCACTTTCCTCATTATTAGGAACAATTTGAAAAGGTTCTTCAAGCACATACAATTTTATTTCATGGTAAAGTATAACACGTAATCACATTTTCCACTATTGTAAATTTGTACCAGTGAGATGGTTATCCTTCTCAAGTATGGATCACAATGATATGTTTGAAGTCAGGTTAATGTTTTTTATACAAAATAAGATGAGGATGATTTTTGCAGTTTATCTGTTAAAATTTAGACAAATAAATAAATATTAAATTTATTAGTCTCTCACTATTTTATCGAAACCCAATATCTCTCACCATTGGTTTCAGAATATCTTATTTCTTTGACATTCTTATGGAAAGGATCCATATTCCCCTTCTCATTACCCTACTTTGGTTGGTTAAGCAATATTAATGGTTTTATCTAGGCATTCCAAATGCCAACTGCATTAACTAGCAGTTCCTTGATCCTATGAGTGGACACCCTAATCATGAAATCCTTAAATTGTATTTACTCAACATTTTAATCTCAGTTACACCAAGTCTTACTTTGGAAGTAAACCCTTGATTCTAACTAAGTTAAGTCAACCCAAAACTTTAATTTATAATTCCTTGATAATTGAAAGTACTCCAACTTTGTCTGGTCAAGCACTTTGAACTATGGTTTGATTTTAACTAAAGTAGTGGAAGGCTATACCAAATTAATATATATAATTGAGGGGTTTTATCCTTTATACATAAATTACCAATTATTATCTTTATCAGATGCTTGTTAATATTATGTGTATTTAATTAAGTGATTAACCTTGTATTAGATAATATTTATATATAAGATAATTTATTTTAGTTATATATTACATGCTCATTAATTTCATTAATTTATATGATCATGAGAAATCTTCCATAATAAAATAACCATGAAACTAATATAAATAAAATAATAAAGTGGTATGATCATGAGATTTTACTAATTTTTTATTTATCCAGCAGTTGATAAACTAACCATTTACCTAGGGTAAAATCACCTTGAACCATTTAAAGTTCATGTTACAACTTTACACTTGTCCACCAATGTATCTCTCTTGGATTAGTTTCACCAAGAATCCTAACTTGAAGCACCTCCACTTTCTTAGGAGATCCATCCATTATATATAATCTTACTCACACACAGGTGAGGGGAAAAGGGTTTACATAAAAAATAACGGGCACGTGGGCCATACATAATAAGAGGATAGAAGGAACGTAAAAAAAAATTTAATTTAATAATAAATTAAAAGGAAACCAATCTCATTCAAAGGTCTGGTATTTTTTCATGATCATCCACATGAATGCAATGCATTATAAATTTTATAAAACTACCATTCAATTCTTAATAATTATTATTTAAGATAAATTGAGATCGAATCAATTAATTTTCATATTTAATTAATCAATTATTTTATCTTAATTCTCATCCAAATTTCCTTGAGATTCTCACCCATTATAATTTTAAACAAATTAATTTAAAATTAATTTTGTACATAAATGTACCTTAGAGGTTATATGGTGAATACCTGTCCGAATCTACCAAACATGTATTATACTCATATACATATTTATTCTTTATGACATATATCATACCTGAATTATCACATACTTTCATGATGTGTAGTATCAACTTAATGATTACACGAATTACATAATTTTTCTATAACATTTCAATATTTAATTCTGGTAAAGTAACAACTATAATATGAATTATACATGATATGTGGATCAAATCATTACATAGATGTTAATTAAATATATATATATATATATATAAATAATATTAAAACCCATCACATGGTATGTCCTATCAACTTAATGACCACACGCAATAACATGTCTCAAGGTTTACATAATATAATAAATAAATTTTAAATCTATGTTATTTGGTATAAGTACATGGCATGTGCAGCTGAGCTACATGATGTGTACATATCTCACCATCTATCCGAGGTACATGACTTGGGACTCAGTGTGTAAATCGTACCTTAAAAAATGGAATAAACAACATGTCCAATGGTCCACACACCTTGTGATCTCTGAATTACACGATCACCAGTCAGGTAGGTCGTGTATGGTAATACATGTCTTGTTCATGACTCAAAGGGAATACACAGCTTGTATGTGAGATACACGACATGTACTTTATTTTACCATGCACCCCCTGTCCCGGTAAACACGTGGTGTATGTTATTTAATGCACAATGTGTAATCAATTCACACGGTTTTAATTAATTATCAAACTAATTCCTGATGTATTGACCACAAGTACATGATGTGTAATTCTAATTACATGGAATGTACTCCTTTGTTATCTGACCAAAATAATTATAAACCCCAGATGAGATCTTCAATTTTATTTCAATCATTAAATTAATCATATCGATTTGATCTACAAGAAACAATGAAGTAATAAATAGATATATTCATTCAAATGAAAAGAAAGATTATACTAGAATTGAAAAACTAAATTAAAATACATAAATCACCAATGATATTTAAATAATTATAAATAATAATTTGACCCCTATAATACCACTTTTAGGTTCCAGGTGTAGAAGAAGCATGCGATGGGTGATGCCCAACTTTTCTTTTTTCCATGTTCAATGATCAATCAAAGATCTATATGATGATAAAAACTGTGTTCAACATAATTGAATCAAATAAGATAGACAACATGAATCATGCTGAAACCATAGAGAGAGAGAGGATCATAACATATTATTTATAATTAATTTCATTAAATATGAATTACCTTGAAGTAATTATTCATTCATTAATGGATCTGGAAACAGATTCACAATGCACCGTCATTGCGTTGTAGGAATCAAGTGAAGATTCCCTCTAGTGGTTATCCAAACATGTTTCACGAATCTTCCGACATCAGTGAAGGAATATTCGGGTGCTATCATGATAGATCCTTGCACTTGAGTCATATTCCTTTGATCGCTATAATAATTTCTTCCAAAACATTCTCCTTGATCTGGTGGAGTAAGATTTCTCTCTATTCTTGGGAGCGATCTTGGAGAAGAGAGATACCAAGGGCTTGAGAGAATTCTCTAATTCCATCGTGCACAACCCAAACAAATGAATTATTTATTTGAAAAAATAACATAATTAGGTTTATATATCACTAGGGTTGAAATAAAATAAGTGCACAAGTGACCTTAATTGTTTATTTAATACTAGTGAAAACCCCATGTCAAATAATAATAATAATAATATTATTTGTTAACATTCTCTTAACTTGATAATTAAAATTAAATAGTATTTAATCAAATAATATTCAATATTTATTATTTTCTAAACAGACTTAAAATACCATTACGTTATTTCTCTAAAATATTTATCAGACCTTGAATAATGTCTCTTTACTTATTAAATAAATATCACTACATTATTTTCCTATAAATAAATAAATATTATATTCACTAAATAGCAAATAAATATTTATTAAATATTCCACCCACATTATATTATCTCAAATAACTAGGTACTAAATAAATACGATCAATAAAACATGAATAATTATTAAATAACATGTGGGATTAATATTCATTCAACTTGTTAAATATGAAATAATAATATATTATTTAATTGAGATTCTGGATACACTTAGTGTGTGACCCTCTAGGCCTCTTTCTCAGTGGAATTATGAGAATCATACTAAACCTATGTGCTCGATGTCTCTTTATTTGAATTTTTAGAAATAGAACTTTCCTATAGAACACCATGGACATGTATTTATTTAGGATATATAATTTCCATCAAAGGTATTTAGACATTATCTTCTGTTAAAAAACAGAAGGGATAAATCCTTTCTCGCATTATTCATTAATGCAATATTATTCATGACACACCCAACGTATCATACCTCTCCCTAAACATCTGTAATCACAGTTTTTATCAACACATAAAAGTAAATGACTCAAAATAATCATTATAATAATATTAAAGTCTAAGGACCAATACACATGTCTGAAAATAGGAACATATAACGACACATAAATTTGTGGATTTCCTACTAGCGTGTCCTATTCTCATAATATCCTACTAGATATTACCAAGAACGTACACCATGAGAAGGTGAATCAATGTCCTATAAGTCGCCACTCTAGATAACCTATACCATTTGTGTTCCTAAAATGATATCATCCAGCTATAGAAAATATATTTTAAAATAGTGTCATAACACTTCCGAGTTCTCATCATAGTAGGGAACTGCTATGATCTTTTAGTACGACAAATACTCTAGGGAAATTGTCACATACTATGTTACATAGAAGAAAAATCATGATGTGATAAGAATTTTATTAATATTCAAAATTATTAATACAAGTTATCTTAAAGTACATAAAATTTAGTTATAGGGCACCAACTCCAACAAAATTGACCCTCTAGTTCGATGGTTGTTTATCCTTTAATTTTTAAATATTTAAAGTGGTTGTTTTTGAAACTATTTACCTTAATCACATCTTCATGAAATTTATTTTAGATCATTTATTTTTAGTGACTTTTGTGGTGGGTACCTACTAAGTTCTACTCACACCCTTCATGGGCCACCATGACACTTGGGTACCCAAGTAGCTCTACACTTATTACAGGCACTGTTTTAGACAAGATTGAGATTTTTGATTGAGTAGTATATCTCATTTTGGGATGGGAGATCAGATGAGGTGGGATACGAGTTTTTAGTGTAGCCTCCTATACTTTTATTTATTCTTTAGTTTTGTTCTTCCCGTTTTTTTTTGTATATGTGTTCAGCTTTGGGCAATCAATTCATATGCCCGTATGATTGAATTTCATTATATTATAGCATGTTTAGTCTATTTATTTATTTTTATACTTTGATGTGGTGGATATGGATGATATATTTTTTATTTCCACTGATATTGATACTCTAGTACATGGGGTATAGTCTCCCCAAAACACCCCCTTAGACCCCTACTATTAGTCAGAATCCTATTCTGTATAGGGAGGCGTGCCTGAGGTCACATGAAAATCCAGTCTGATAACTATTTAGAGTGAGATGGTCCATAACATTACAAATTTTCATTAAATATTTACTTTATTTTACTATTTGAGATGTGGTATCTATGCGATATAGGAATGTGTCGTAGCCTGTTATGGATACTAGGTTGGTGCGTCATAGACTCCTATTATAGTAGGAAGTCCAAGTTACCTAGGATGATATTGATGGTTTATATTTGTGATGTTATAGTAGAATATTATTTCCACTTTGTGTGACATACATGGTGTTATAAAATTACGATTTCTGTAGGAATTATATCTCTTTTCCCATTGACAAGTGATTGGTTTTGGGTTTTTATTTATTTTACCATTAGTAAGAATGTAGTTTTTAGATTTGACTATTGACCTATATAGGAAAGAGGTGTCAAATGCATCATGATTAGGAAGATAAGATGCACATGACATGTATTATTACTTGTGTGTGATTATGTCATTGATGAAATGTTCATCTATTTAAAGTTTCAATAACTACTCATATGGTGTTTTACCATAGAAGTACTTGGTGACATTATACTCCAGTATAATGACATGTATATGTGTTTTATTCTTATGTAAGTTCATGTAGATTCTATGGTAAGATGATTAATGATTATTATGATGGTACCGTCTCTCTAGTAGGGGACTCCAGGGCCCTTGTAGGCTAATGTAGGTGCTCAATGCCTTAATGAGAAACCCCTTGTGGGTAGTTATTATTTTGGTTTGGTTATTTAAAGTGATATTAACAACCTATATGTAATTTTACCATATATATTGGAATGAAACTCTACCTAACTGAACCATGTGACATTGGTTTGTGGGATATAGATCGTCATAGGGAGATATCGATTGAATGTACCCTATAGGTTTAATTATTTAAATTTCTAGTAACAACCTATATGGCATTTTACATTATAGTTTAGAATGAAATTATATCTCAAAGAACCTCATGTTTTTGGTCCCTTGGAATATATCATGTAGTAAAATGTCATTATATATTTATGACTTCATATAGTTTTGACTCTCAAGGGGTAGTCCCGTAGGTGGATGCTCGGTGAGAATTGGTGCCAAGTGAGATAGTGGTTTGGAATGAGGTTCTGATAGATGCATATCTAAAACCCTTGGGTGGGTGTTAAAGATATTAGATTTTGGGTGGTATTTAATAAAATATCACAATTTACACCCTATGGTTTATGATTTTGGGAGACCTGAATATAGGGCTTGGTAGGAGAACTAGAACCCTAGAATTTCAACTTGGTGTTCCATGAGATAGTGTCTAGTTATATGAAAGGGAACATGTGAGAGGGGTTAGCCAAGGATTATTTGTTCCTTAGTGACAATAATCATAGAAATGTGGTTCGAGGTCTGAATGGTGCATGTGGGTATACTACCAACATGGTTAGGAATTTAGATTCCCTAAGGATGATCTTATGGGCATGGGGAGATCAAATAATGTGCCTTTGATTGAGAATAAGGGTGCCTAAAATATAAGGATACCATTAGACAGGTTTGGTGAAATGTATGAAGAATGCCTTGTGCCTTGGGGAGGTGAAGTACTTAAAGTGTTAATTCTCAGTATATAAGTGAGTATGCAAGGATAAAGTCAGTAGGGTTCCTAGCCCTGACAGTGTAGAATTCATTTTAAAATCTTAGTATGAGCATGGGTAAGAAATTTTGGTTGGAGTGGGTAACCAAGTGGTGGATAAGCATGTGAATGAGAAAAAAATACCTTAGATCATGGATAAATTCCTATGGTTTAGGAATTACATCTGTGTAAAGGGTAGTTGTGAGATAAACCATGACACAAGTAAGGTGACTAATTTTTGGGAGGAGTGCCATGGGAACTCCTGGTTAGATGAGACAAGCATGCCTAAGGATAATGGTCAATGGTTAGGTGTTTGAGTTGAGTTTTTATAATGTATAACTCACAAGAGTGTGAGTTAGTTTCTATGTATGAGATTCATTGGAGTATACACCCATCGTTTCCCATATGCAATTGATAAAAACATACACAATTTACACATGAGAGCTATTGAAGTTGAAATCATTGATGACAGTGTGTGAGTTGATGGTGAATGGAAATTGATGAAATGACCGTGGGAATGGTGGATTAGGTTTTTAGATAATAATTTTAAATATCCTTATATGGTATAGGAGACATAAAAAATGGGTCAGGTATGGTGGAATGAACAATCCGAGAATTAATCCAGGTCAGATGTTGACTGGGTAGATGATCATGGATATATAAGAGTGACATGTGCAAATGATAAAACCTATTGGGGTGGAACTCAAAGAGGGTACAATTAGAAATTTTAGGTAATGAACCTATTTTTTTGGAAGTTTTTTGGTTATAAGGATGAGATTCCCATGATCTAGGAATGAGTAGTAAATTTATGTTCCTTATAAGCATTTGGATATAAGTGAGATTGGACACACTAATCATTATGTTCTATAATGTATTGGGTGTGGTCTATAGGTGATGAGCGTTGGATGCTTTAGGAAATGATAACAATACTCCTATGGTAGGGATTATCATCCCATTCATTGGAAAATTACATTCATGTTGGTAGGGTTGTGGTTGTGATAAGATCAATCATTGGACAACTAAGGTGGTGTTTGAATATTAGTGAACAAGTGAATCTAATTTTATATCATACTGAGGTAAATACAGTATTTGAGATTTATATGGGGGTGTTGGTTAAATTTGGAATGTTTCATCAGGATTTGGGTGATCTCGATGTGACTCGAGGGTTATTTTTGTGGTGAACCTTATATGAGGTAAGGTTCATGGGGTGAAACCTTGTTTCTTCATATAATTAAGGGGTGAACCTGATTCATGAAATGGTTCAAGGGGGTGAAACCCTATTTCATGAAATGGTTTTGGGAGTGAACTAGTTTTTTCACAAGGTCCAAGGGGTGAAATCCCATTTTATGACATTGTTTAGGGGTGAACTGGTTTCATCATTTGAATTATTGGTTGAAACCTAATTCACCACATGATTTAAGGTGTGAATAATGTGAAAAAACATAGAAAAGTGTCTTTTTGAGATAGAAATTCATGTGAAGTTTGGTGATATGTTTTTTTGGTTAGGGGAATAAGTGAGACCTCATGTGTGAGTTTTTTAGTGAAAATTAGATGTTGGAGGTAGGTTCTTCTCTTGAGGACACATCGATAGGTACAACCAAGGAGTTTTATATTAAGTTGGATGTAGGTGGTTTGACTAGTTAATTTTATTGTGGTTGGATAAGATAAGAGGGAAAACATATTATGAAAATCATGTGGGATGATGTTAATGGGTTGGTAAACCATTTTAAAGTAATTACTTTAGACTATTCCAATAGAGGGGAGCACTACAGATCAAAATCAGCCATTATGAATGAAAGCTTATAACAGGGAGAACCATAAACTTGTTGATGGATTTTTTGATGAAACAGTGGTGTACCATGATATACGAGTGTCATGGATATCTACCTAGATTATTAAGTGATTTTTATAAGTTATAGATTAGGTTTTTGATTAACTATGTTCCTCATGTTTGGAGTTTCATAGTGTAAGGTCATTCAATGTTCCAGAGAAGAACCTAGAGAACTGATCTTGGTTTGGTGACCTAAGTAGGTCAGGTCTATTGGTTGAATGGTCGACAAGATTTCTCAATGATGAGAATTTATATAGTGGGGATATTGTAATAATATGTGTCTATATAGGTTTGAAAATTCAAAGGGAATTTGAATTTTCATTTGGTGGATGTTTTTTTAGAATTGGGACTTAAAATGAGATTCTAAGGGTTTTAAAATCCATAAATGGTGTTTTTAGATGGGGATCAGGGTATAATTTGTTTTACAGGTGTTTAGGAGTAATCCATAGGAAGGATGGTGTGGACGAGTCTCTTTTGGAGGCTGCTGAAGTACATTCACACCATGGATCATGTATGCATGGTGTGAAAGTATGCAACAAGAGGGTTTAATGCCTTTTACTGAAATTTCATGGTGTAAGTATTATGATCAAGTCACGAATCTTGGAATATAGTTTTTAAAAAAAAATGTAAAATGGTGTGGGTTGGCCCCCACATTATTCTTTTAAATGATGGAGAGTGTGGGAGGGACTTTGTTGACACCTACCCCTCTTCCTTCCTCTATTCAGAGCGATTCTTAATGAGATTGGATGATAGTTCTAGGTAAGGTAATCCTATTCTATACCTCCAATATTCCCTTCATTTGTTTTTATTGATTCATATTTCTTTGGTTTAGGGATAAAATAGAAATTTCATTAGAAGATGGTGAAATTTACTTATTTCGATGAGGCTTTCATTCATCCAATTTTAAAGATGTCCTAAGATAATGTATTTTTGTTGTTGTATGTCATTTTAGCAAAGGTATTTCTTATTGTGTATTTATTTAGGGTTTAAAATTAAATTTAATTGAAACTTGTAATTTTTTTTCGGTCAAAAGTTAGCTATTTTACTTGGGTTGGTGTCAAGGGTGTGATATAGTACCTCTGAGTGTGGTTAGTTGAGGTTATGGTAATGCAATGATGCTCAGTGAGTTGTTCAGCTTTTATGTCACTTTGGGTGAAAATTAAATAATTAATTATAATAATTTATAACTAATTATTTTTAGTATGTGTCTTGAGGTAGGATCTTGGGGGTGATATGGGCTTGGTCGAGAGTTATATGAGCTTGGGAAGTGGGATGCTGGGATAATAAATTAATTACAATAGCTTCTGGATGAGGTGGGTGGTCCCTAAATATTTTATATTGTCTTTCTTATCCCTCTAAGTGCATGTGATGGTGGTCTCACTAGTTTACTGAGTGTTAACCATGGAAAATTAGGAATCATTTTAAAATGAAAATTCTCCTAGTTAACACCCCTTATCTTTCTTAAGACTTATGGGAAGAAGATTCTTAGTGGGACACCTTAGCATCGTCCTTGACCTTGGAAAGTGTCTAGTTGAACTGTGTTTTTCTTGAAAATGGTATTAGGAATGAAAATTTAAAATGGTACTTAAAGTGATATTTTATTTTTGGTAAATTATTTTGGTTTTTTGAATGAGAAAGTGAAATGGGGTTCATGAATTGTGTTGGAATTATTTTGAAAATTGGTGTTTGGAAATTGAATTTTAAAATGTTATTCACAAATGGTATTGTAAAAATAGAATTGAAAAAAGATTTTGAAATGATCTTAGTTAATGTGAATTTGGTTTTTTTTGGAAATAAAATGTTGAATATACCTTATGACTTATTTTTTTATTTTGGTACCATGAAAATGATGTTATTTTTACATTCATCTTTTAAATTTTATGAATTGTTTCATTGTAATAGTTAAACCCAGGGTGAATAAGAACCTTAGTTAAATGCTTGATTGTGATGTAAAAACCTAGGGTGAACATTACCCTCAGGTGGATGGTTGGCACTAATGGTTGAACTTGAGGTGAAAACAGTCCTTAGATGGACATAAGTTGATGGTTAAACCAGGGGTGAACATGACCCCTAATTAGATTTTGGGGCTTTGGGGATGGGTATATTACCCTTAGATGTCTATTTTTAGCTACGGATGGGTGTAATACCCCCAATAGGAGATGGTTTTCATGGTCATCATGACATTATTAGAGATACCCCCATATTTTCCTAACTAGGTATGTCCCATTACTAGGGTGAATCCACCCCACATGTTCAGTGTTTTTTATGCTTTCAGTTTTAAATATTTAAAATAGCTGTTTTTGAAACTGTTTACCTTAAGAATATCTGTATGAAATTTTGTTGAGACTGATTATTTTTAAGGATTCCATTGGTGGTTCCCTACTGGGTTTTACTCACAACCTGCTTGATCCCCATGGAATTTGGGTACCTGAGTATGTCTACACTTTTTTTCTAGAATAAGTTTGGATGGGGCCATGATTTTTGATCGATCATGACAACTTGGTTTCAGATATGAGGTTGGATGAGGTGAGGCTCAAGGATTGTAGCAGATCCTCTTGAAATTTTATTATATCTTTAGTTTTGTTCTTCCTTTTGTTTCTATATATGTTTTTGTCCAGGTAGTCTATCATTTTGTATTCCTGTATGATTTTATTATATTGTATCATAGCATGTTCAGTCTATTTATTTATTTTCGTACTATGATGTGGTGGATGTATCAAATATTCTATTTATTTATGCTATGATTGATATTATGATATAGGGGGTATAGTATCCAAACAATACCTCCTTAGACCCCTGTTATTAGCTGGTATTATATTGTATATAGGGATGTGCTCCCGAGGTCACATGATGGTCTAGTCTGATTACTATTTAGAGTGAGATAGGTTAGGACATTAAATGGACTACCTATTCCATGAAGGATGTGACTTATTTTTATTACCCACCTAATAAGGATGGTCCTAAAATTTCAAATAATGAACTGATATGATATTTATAAAATCATTAAGGTTCTAAAATTATAAATCATTCCTAACCTTCCTTTTGTTCTATGAAAAAAATGAAAATGTCATGTGTGTATAATTATGGAACACCGCTTCCATATTAGTGACACATTTTTCCAGTATTTTCTTATACACCACCCTAAAAATTTATTTTAAAATAATAAAAATCTTGATAGATTTATTAACATGCAACGCCATGATTTTAAGAAAACTGTGATATACTATAAAAATATTATTATTTAAATGTGACCATTAGAACATAGCTGTTAAATTGGTAGTATGAATATGAATAGCCACATTATAATATATATATATATATATATATATATATATAAAGGTTTTATATAATGATTTTTTTTCATTAATGCATAATAAATACATACATTTTTCTAATAAAGTCATTTTAGGCTTAAAAAATATGATTTATTTGTAATGAATCTGTTTTTTCCTTGTAAATATTCAGAATATTTTAAATAATATTTTTGAATTTAGGCGCTAGGTTATCATTGGATTTTGGGGACTCGAGAGGCTCGATATTGATATGATAAAAATATTAAATATATTATATCACAAAAATGTAGTTTATCTAAAATAATAGAATAACTTCTAAATGAAGTCTTAGATCAGAAATACGAGACTGCCATTAAATCTAGAATATAAGTTTTTCCCTAGGTGCAATATAATCTTTGTCTGTGATGGGAGTTTGGCTTAAGAATCACCATGGGTGGAATAATAATTAAATAAATTATTATATTTATTTAATTTCTATAATTAGGATAAATTTAATCTCTTATATAAAACTACACTTATGGAAAAAACCTAGGGTTATCCACATACACCTAGAGATCACAAGAGGAATATTGAAGGAGGATTTGGGGACTATCAATGATAGATCTGGTTTTGGAAATTGTTGTGCCAATGGTATTAGTGGATCTCACCAATAATAGTGACATGAAATCCTTATTCTTCAGTTATCAATCTAAACCTATGTTAGGGAATTTTATTTTCATTGGTATAATCCCTATTTGATTATCCCATGACTAACATGAATCAATGCCACTAACAGATTGATTCGTGGGCCAATAATGTTTTGTGGGTAGTGATTTATCTCCCTATGGTTAAGAATTATTTATATGAGATTATTATTTATTTATTTGTAATTTTTTCATCATTATAACAAAAAAAATTGAGTCCAACCTAAAAAACTGATGATGTTCTTTCCTCTTGTGGTGTTTTTTTCTCCCCCCACTATTCATAGTGCATTCATCATCAATATTCCATTTGGATATAAGTTCAAAAAAATACCCATAGGACGATCATTTAAAAATTGATCTTTGGTGAAATAGAGAATCACTGTGATTTTGGGTTTGGGATCGACGACACTATAGAGGTGTGATGATGACCATAGGTGATCTAGATTCGGATTGGAGATCTGCAATTCTCATTTTGGAATGGAGATGACTATATGGTGTGATCAGGATTGCTTCTTGAGAATATTGGGTGGTTTGAATCGATGCACCGGTGATAGAAGGGCTTAGTAATATTGAGATTCATGATAATCTATGAGTTTCATGGTAGATTCATTAATAGTTTTAGTGTGACAGTAATACGCATGAAGTTTCTAGATTTTTGGAAAACTCATGACTACACAACATGCAGTCCGAATAACACATGTTGTGTAGTCACCTATATGTGGAAGCTAGGGTTTCTCAAACATTAAATATCACATGGTGTGTGGTCCTACCACAAACCATGTGACTTGGTACTAGTATCTTGTCATGTACCCCTAGGGTATATGAGCATGGACAAGGCTAGGAACATGGGCACAAATGAAGTATATATGCACGACCTAGTACTCAGTCACGACCAGAGTACATGAACACATACATGTACGTGGGCATGACCATAGTATACTAGCATAGCCTAAACTATGTGGGAATGATATGAAGTGAATGGCTAGACCCAGGGTATATAATACATTCCATGTTCTCACAATAAATTCCATGTACTTTCTTTAGGATAGTTTGAGGCCCTCATTTTCTTTAGTATGGACCTGTTTCTCTAGGGTGAGTTCCCTTGGTCCATCTCCATGATGATATACTAAGGCATCATGTCTTGAGAATAAGATGTGATTACCTCTATGGGATTAGTATTGTATTGATTTCAGGAATCCCTCAGTGTATCCCGATGTGCGAACCTCTATGATTTATTCTTTTTCCCTAGGTGGGGCTTAAGGAATAATCATAACCAATATACATGAACTTATGATACCATACTTAGTATATTATTTTAGGTAGGTTATGGGGTACCCAAAATACCTTAGTTTAGATACCCTATATATGCATCGAGTTATTCTGAGATCCAGTAAGCACTTATTCCTGGAAAGGCCCAATGAGTAAAACTTCTTAGATGAGTTCCATCAATGTTATCAGGTTTGTGGAGTGAGTTTTCCCAGACAAGTGTTACCATGAATCCTTAGAGAGAATCATGTGGATGATATATGGTTATAAACTCAATGAGAAATAATGTTTATATT
The DNA here is from genome assembly GCA_963277665.1 of Viscum album. Lineage (NCBI taxonomy): Eukaryota > Viridiplantae > Streptophyta > Magnoliopsida > Santalales > Viscaceae > Viscum > Viscum album. The sequence goes on along the minus strand of OY728133.1, from coordinate 180,506,447 downwards.
GATTATATTTATGCTATCATATTTTTTTGTCCCAAATTATAATTGACATATCTTTGTGGTGATGAGATGAATACTCTATTTGTGCTTTATGTTTGGTATTTTCAGGGTTTCCTAATAGGTATTGTTATACTCACCCACACATGAGAACTTCCCATACACATCAAGTCTTATGAAGATGACAAAACTTTGGATAGTTTCCTAGGAGGACCAGGAGTAGGCAGAGTATATTGAGCTACACAGACCATGGTATGTACCAGGTGTTGCATTTGAATAATCCGCTCCTTTTTAGTAGGCTGGACTCTTTTTATAGCTTTGGTGGTCTTGTATTTAGACCATATACTCTCTTGTAATTTTTTCATACTCTGATGTGGGATATAGATTTATGCATGCAATATGGTATCAATGGTATTTTACCTATCAACATTGTATTAGAATTTGGAGATGTGTGTGTGTGTGTACAATTAACTTAGGCTAAGGCCTCTTATGTGTATGTGATATGCCCAATAAACACTTGTTTCCAGCCCCCGATCTATTAAATATGGGATTAGGGTGTCACACTCATCTTACTACTATCCAGTAAGGCTCTGATGGATCAAGTCATGAAACAGTGGTATTAAAGGGAGGTTCATCTTAAGATTGGAGATTAAATAATGTCTAGCTTTGAGGTTTCGTTTGGGAGTTATAGAAACAATGTTAAAGTGTTTCAAGTTTTTCTCTTTGGCCGTAGAATCTAGTGTTGGTGTAGAGATCGACATATCCATTCACTGTAACTCTGAAAATCTCCTTATTGACTTGTTACATGTTGGCACTGGTTGTAGAGAAAACTTTGGTATATGCATCATATAGGAATGGGTTGTGGTTTCCATTTCATTCTTGAACCATCTCTATAGATACATTTTTTAGCCATGGTACATCTCGATTTTATTTCAAGATTCCTCTATGATGATATCCATATTGGATTTCAAAATAGGATCATGAAGACGATTCTACTAGTGACAAGGCTTTAGTATCGGGACCTGTATAGGCAGTGGTACCCTGAGTGTTTTTTTCCACATCTAGTAGAGAAGTTGGTTTAGAAGAGAGTACCTGATGATGATGTGTGAAGGATGAGTGTTCTTTATGAGTTTTAGAGGTATAGAACCTTCATGTTTTTGGGTGAGATAGACCCCCAGGATACCAAGTTTTGGCTTGAGGTATTTATATGATATTTGTGCCTTGTGAGGACACCTTTTGATCATATTATAGTCCTAGAGGAAAGTCTTCTTCATGGATGTTCTGGGTGATGGTAGTGTCTAGTGACTCAGAAATAAGATGAGGCAACCATATCTTAGAAGGAGTTTGAGAATCTCTTTCGAGAGGGGTTCTATCCAGCCACATTTTGAGAAGTTATTATCCAGAAGATTCTAGAGATTTAGCAGGCTATCATGACCATGTTAGAGTATTCGTTAAGGTTTTCCAACCACTCAAGATACTCTATGGATATGGTTCAATATCATTTTTCCAAGAATGAACAATTGAGAAGGTCCAACACTAAGATATTAGGGACTGTGAGATATATATTTTCATTCCTACCTATACTGATGCGATATAGTAGGATTTGGTAGTGGAGAGATTTCTAGCTGAGTAGATGCCGAAAATTGGCACCAGTAGTGGGCACACAGATGTTGATACCTTGGAAACCTCATAGCCAATGGTAGAAACAAGGATTTGGGAATTTGATATGATTTAAAAAATAGTCTCAAGATAGAGGTTCTATAATTTAGGGCTCTCAGTTGGGTTTGATTATATCACAGGAGAGGTGGTGTTTCTATTTCAATGGTCTGGGACATCTCATATGAGATTTTCTAACCCGTAGTGTAAATGAAAGGGATATGGTCAATGTTGCACCCAATTAGAGACATCATCTAGATAATGGTGTCCAGTAGGGCAGTAGTTGTGGTAATGGTGTAGGGATACCAATAAGAGGTGATATACAGTTTTACATCGTACCACCACTATTCCTTGGTAGTACCCGATAGGCTTAGGGAGCTAGTGGTTAGGGATGGAGATAACTGCAAGACATGGAGTCCTATAACCTATAATCTCTCAGGATGATTATAGATACAATTTGTGTCTTATTTAATTTATCTATAGTACTTATAGACACAAGTTTGATTCACTATTATATTGTGACTCCCCTTGTTCGAGATAATGAGATTCTAATAGAGCCTTTGGATTTACCTTTCCAATTTAAGACTTTTACTAGAGGGTATTCAATGATCACACACTTCTGTCGATAGTGTAACCTAAATTTCTTAGGAGATATATTCCTATGGGATCTCTTTTTTATGGAAATTAGGCCTTATGACGTCATTTTAGGTATGGATATTCTATCAGTAGTTCACTCCTATATTGACTTCTTCAGATGAAGGATGCGGTGTGTTCACATAGATGGGATGAGGTTTTCCTTCATGGGTGATAAGGAAACCCAATTAGAGTAGGATCTATTTATACATAAATGGATAGATCCGATTACTCACTAGTTGGATAGTATGACTCTTGGAGAAGAATATTCTTTAAGTTGTCAGTTTCCTAAAGTGGTGGAGGAGTATGTTGATGTCCTCCCCAATGATGTTATGGTCTTACCTATCTACTAATAGTTATAATTCTACATATAATCACACCCAAATACTGTCCCAAGTTCTGTTCAGCATATCTGATGGATCCTATAGAGTTTCATGAGTTGAAGGTGAAATTAGAAGATCTATAGAGGAAGGGATTTGTTAGACACTATGTGTCACCCTCAAAATCCCCATTTTTTTCCAAGAAGGTGGATGATACCTTGAGGTTGTGTGTGAATTATTATTGTCTGAACCTGGTGACCATGAAGAATAAGTTTCCACTACTAAGGATCGATGGATTCTTTACTAGCTAAAGGGGGTGAGACAATTCTTAAAGATTAAACTCAGGTTTGGTTATCACTAGCTCTGAGTATGAGATAATGATATACTGAAGATGATATTACGATACCTCTATGGTCCTTATCATTACCTGGTAATTCCTGTTGAAATATAAATCTCCCCATAAATGTTCACATGACTTATAAACCAGATATTTTATCCCTTCTTAGATCGGTTTAAGGTAGTATTCATTGATGACATCCAAGTGTACTCAATGTCCAAGTAGGATCACAATACACTTAAGGATGGTCCAATACATAGTCCAAGAGTTCCAAATTTATAATAAGCTCTCAAAGTGTCAGTTTTAGATTCTATAGGTCCACTTTCTAGGAAATTTCATCTTATAAGTGGGTGTAGAGGTGGACCTGGTGAAGGTTGAGGTAGCGCTGGCTTGAGAGACACCCAAGAGAGTGAATAAGGTACAAATATTACTTAGTTTATCTAACTAATATCATATATTTGTTCCTAATTTATATAGTATGTCATCTCCCTTGACTTCTTTGACTCAAAATGGGAATCCTTTCATGTGGACAGAGAGGTTCCAATAAGATTTTTAGGAGTTGTGGTAGAGGTTGATGAGTGCCCCCATATTGTGACTATAAGAGGAGGGTGTGGAGTATGTGGTGTTATGTGATGCCTCTAATATTTTACTTGGATGCATATTGATGCAGTGTAAGGAGGTTATTTCTTATGGGTATCAATAGTTGTGACCCCCTAAGCAGAACTATGCGACCCATGATCTTGAACTGGAAACAATATTCTTTTACCAAATGATGTGGTGACACTCTCTTATGAGTGAGTGGTTTATAATCTATTATAACCACAAGAGTATCAATTTTATCTTCTTATAGAAGGATATTTACTATATATAGAGACGATGGATAAAGTTCATCTAGTATTATGACTTTGAGATAGTCTATACTCCCAAGAATGGGCATGTGGTGGCAAATTCTCTTAGTACAAGATCTTATTTACAGTTGTTGAGTGAGACATTAGAATATTTTACTTCAATATAGCTTTCCTTAGTGGATGAGTATGGTGTATCTTATATCCAATAATTGGTTATTTCCCCACATCTTCTATAGTGTTTTAGGGAGGATCCTCTTAGAGATAAAAACTATGTGACCTTATGTATCTAGATATCCACTAGACAAGATCTTGATGGATTTTATGAAGGCAGGGAGCACATAAACCTTTTTAGAGGGAAGATTATGGTACCAGTGACGTTTCATGAGGAGTTTTTGAGAGAGTTTCATATATCCCCCTTGGTGGTAAATCTATGTGTATCGAATATGTACCAGGACCTTTGGTGTCAATTCTATTGGATGAGAATGAAGAAGGGTGTAACAGAGTTTGTCTCTCAATGGTTCACTTTTTAACTGGTGAAGGATGAGATCTAGGTTCTAGTGGGTTTATCTCAACCCCTTGAGGCAATAGAGTGAAAGTGGGATATTATATCTATGGAATTCATGATGGGGTTCCCATGATCATCTAGAGGACATAATCCCATTTGAGTGATCATAGACTGACTCACCAAGTTGAACCACCTCCTAGCTATATGAGAGTAGTGTTTAATATAGAGCTTGAGACACCTTTAGGTATAAGATATTTTTTAGAATTCACAGAGTTCTTACACCGATAATTTATGACCATGATTATAACTTCACATCATAATTATGAAGAGGATTGTAGGAGGAATTTGGGGATCAGTTACGTTTGAGTACAACATTTTACCTCCAGACTGATGGATAGATTGATCAGACTATTCAGGTTATGGAGTAAATGATTTAGACATTCATGTGGGACTTTGGTTGTAGTTGGGAGGATCACCAACCCTTGGTGAAGTTTTCATACAAAAATATTTACCATTCCACCATTGGTGTGGAACCATTCAAGGCCTTATGTTGGAGACCCTGTAGGTCACCACTATGTTGGACTAATCTATGTTCATAGGCCCAGAGTTAGTGTGAGTGATGAAAGAGAAGGTACAAATCATCCATTATTAGATGAAGACTTACCGAAGACATAAAAATTCCTATATGGACTAACAAACAAGGCCTTTGGAGTTTGATAAGAGATACTAAGTGTTCCTTAAGGACTCACCCTGACATGGATTGTGGATATTTGGTTGGGGCAGAAAGTTATCTTTGAGATTAATTATCCCTTTGTATATAAAATTTATAGTCATCAAGGGGGTGTTCCTCTTGAACCTATAACCATAGTTTAATATAGTACTTGATATCTTATATGTGTCATAATTGAAAAGGTATATGCATAAACCTTCACATGTTTTCGACTAGGGAAAGATAGACATCGAGGATGGAGCTACCTTCATGGAGTACCCGATAGTGATCAAAGATCAGAAAGATAATATACTTCATGGGAAAGTGATTCCCTTGGTTCATGTTTGATGATATCAAATGAATCATCAGGAAAACACCTGGGAGTCATAGAACCATATGTGAGATCTGTACCATCATATTATTGATTAGGCTTTTTTCTTTTTGGAAAAAATACCTAAGGTGGGGAGAATTTTACAATTATGTTTTTTTCCATTTAAATATTTGAAATATTTTAAATAATATTTTAAAATCTAGGTTCTAAGTTAGCGTTGGATTCTATGGTCCGGAGAGAATAAATATTGATATATTAAAATAATAAAAATATATTATATCAATCACATGTAGTTTATTTGAAATAGTGAAATAACTCCAAAATTGAGTCTTAGATAATAAATTTGAGATGTCCCTTAAATCTGGAACATGGGTTTTACCCTAGGTGCGACATAATATTTGTGCACATCAGATGCTTGGATTAAGTGCCATCATGGATGGAATAATAAGTAAGTAAATTATAATATTTTTTAATTGTTATAATTAGGATAAACCATAATATCCTCTTTAAAATTATTATTATGATAAATTCCTAGGGTTAGCCACATAACCCTAGGGATTTAGTGAGGACCTTTAGAGGAGTATTCTTTATAACAACCCGAAACTCACACATCCATATTCAGTACTAAAAAACATAAACTTAACATTTCATAATTTGATACCAATAAATGTGAACCAAATTTTTCCATAAAAATATTACAATGTCAAAATGAAATATTGGAACACTTACATACCTAATTACCTTTTAGGGTTAGTTTTTTTTGGAGAATTAGGACAAACTCTTAACAACTTGGGTGTATAAACAACTAGTTCAAAAAGATCAACATCATTTCTCACTATGCACATATTTTCATATTCTATGTTAATTATTCTATATATTCAATAAAAATTTTCACATATAAAACCTTTCAAAAAAAAAATCACTATTTATATCCTAGGAAAAAGAAACATAAGAAAGGGTAAGGTCGGATTCTCAGTAAGGGTAAACATATAATATATCAATCTATGATCATATGAATGAATAAGATAAGCATACGTGTATGTGATAATTAAAATAACTTATGAAGTTAATAACCAAGCTTTCATAAATAATAAACATGATTCATGACATAAAACATTACCATTTCATAAATTAAAGGCCATAATATTGAGAAATAATCAAAAATCAATCATGAACCACAATATCATTTTATAAAAGTGTGGCACCATCAGAAATATAGAAAAACATTTCATATATTAAGGTTAACTAAAAAGGAAATCAACATAATATATTAAGACTTATCATCAGTTTTATTTTTTGGATTAGGACTCACCTATTTACCACCAAATCAATCATGAACCACAATATCATTTTATAAAAGTGTGGCACCATCAGAAATATAGAAAACCATTTCATATGTTAAGGTTAACTACAAAGGCCATCAAAATAATATATTAAGACTTATCATCAGTTTTATTTTTTTGGATTAGGACTCACCTATTTACCATTGTGGATTAGGATGCACCTATTTCCATTAAGGTTCAGGACGCACCTGTTTCCCATTACGGATTATGATGCACTTGTTTCCCATTATTATCTCATGAGATATAAATATTTATACAATTAATTGGAGGGTGATATAAATACAAACTATAAAACAAAGAAAATCATACATATGTATGCCATAATATCACAAAACATTCATCATCATAGAACTAATGAAATAAAATGGATTTCATAAACATCTCATCAATATATAAACCATGGAAAAAAAAATAGTTTTCACCAACATCTTGTCATTGTAAACATAAACCATCTTGAGAAAGAATAAGGATTGTATCATTAGATAATATCCCCAGTAAATCTTAAGTAACATCAATGTATTTCAACTCATATGAAAAATGATTTTGAAATATCCCTTGGAATAATTCTTGAGGAAAATAACTTTTTCATTTTGAAATCACTTATTTTTTTTAAAATATATGCACAAATAAATTATTTTTTTCTTTTAAAGTAAACTTTTAAACTTGTAAATGATGACTCAAATAATTAAGGCCTCATGAAGGTGGTAAAATATTCTCATTACTTATAAGTTAAAAAAATATTACTTCTGTATTTTTGTTGGAAAAGTCACAAAGTACCTCATTTGGAAAATGAAAAAAAGATTCATTTCAAAATGTTTTGTAAAAAGTAAAACGTGGGTAAAAATTGTTTTAAAAAATTTCTTGGAGAATATTAAAAACATTTTTGAATTTTTTTTCGAAAATATGGACAAAAAAGGTATATATTCCAGAGTGGGTAATTAAATATAAAAAATCCCGAATAATGATAAGATTGTGAAATAAACCCCTAACACTTGGGTAAATTTTGAATCATAATCCCCATGAAATAAATAAATAAATATGGATATGTAAATATAAATAAAATTAATAATATATAACATAAAAGGGAATAATTTTCAGTATATACATCGCAAAAAAGAGAAAGAAACAAGAAGTGTATAAGGCATGTGTCCCACAAAAATAAAAGTGATTTGAAAACCCCTTACGTCGAGTCTTGACTTTCCTTGTTCATTTTTAAACATCCTATATAATAAATATGGATTTATTATACATTTATTTTATAAACCTATATCTACCATACCATATATGATTTATTTATAATATCTTATCACTCATTTATTAATAATTTTTTATTAAAATCATTATTCTTATTGATGAGTGCTTTGTTTTCCAAGCATGTTTTGGTTTGGAAGTATCGACCCATATACTTTGATCATAGTTACATAATTTACAAAATTTTAATCAAGGTATAAAAATAAAATTTATTTATTGTATACATACTTATAATCATTCATAAAATGTATGAATAGAAAAATGAATTACACTATTCATGGAGATGGTAGGCCGTACGTATGCTTGAACGCTGTTTCTATTTTTCAAATTATGGAATGAAGTAGAGGTAAATAATAATAAAAATTCATAGAATCATTATTTTATTATATATATCATATATATTCATCAAATGATTTATTATTATCATCCATGTGAGATATAAATGAAAAAAATAATCTCATCGCATCTTGGAGATGATAGTCCATATGTACACACAAGTCACATTATCGTTTCACAAAACAATATACGGTAATAAGGTAGAAAAGATATTATAATTATAGAAATATTATTATGTAATAAATATCATATATAAATATTAATCCCATCATAATACCCATCTATAAAATATGGTGATGAAAAATTAATTTCATCGCTATGTGGAGACGACAAGATATATATACGCACACGTGATACTTTCACTTCTTGTTTGATGGGAATGAGGGTGAATAGTGATGTTTTCATAATCATAATAATATTTAATAATATTGAGGATAATTAATTTATTAATTTATGATAAATATCATATATTTTTAGGAGATAAATAGGAGTATAAAAATAAAGTGACCGGTTTGGGTGATCACCTCTTCTTTGAGAAGACTCCCTTAGATCTCCTCTTATGGGAACTGGGGTTGTTCGTTTAAAAATAAAAACAAATGTAGTCTATGGATAAGGAATTTGAGAAGATAATTTTTAGGGGATTGTCGATATATAATTATCAATGTGGTGTAAAAAAGTGAGGGATGAGGGGTACTTTTATAAATGTGGTGAGAGGAACTTTTGGAATTTCTCAAAAGATTAAATTTCAATGCCAAATGCTTCTAAATGACCTATAAATGAAGAGGGTATGAAATTTTAGACCATATATTATCGAATTTATTTTTATTTTATATTTTTATAATTTTTATATAATTTAATAAAATATTAATCCCATAAAATATCATTACTGTTAATTTTGATACTATCCATTACTTTGACTTTAAAAACATCAAAACAATAAGTCAAATCTAAACAAAATAATTTATTTTATCCTTAACATTTCATGTTCATCTATATAATTCATGTAACACCTTAAATATATCAAATTATTCTATTTTTAATATTTTTAATATTATTCATTTGATTATTCCATTAATTAAATAATTACTATATCAATATTGTGTAAGTATTTAAGGTAATTATTTAATTACTAAAAATTATAAATAAATTAACATATTTAATATAATTTTATTAAGAAAATAATTATTATTAATTTTCATTTATAAATTATTCTTGTCCCTATGTGAACACATAAATGATATTTAAAACTAATAGAGTGACATTTTTCCACTTCCATTGGTTTAAATATTATGTAAGTCATTTTCATGGGAAAGTTTTTATTAAATAACTAAATTTACTACCAAAGGTTTTAAGTCTATAATTTTATTCATAAAAGAATAATTATGATGAATAATTATGGCCTTATCACTTAGTTTTATCCTAGATTAACCCGATTTTCCCTTTACCGAGGTGATAAAAATTACTAAGCTTACTATTCATATTGAATAAAAATAGAAGGGAACTATTTTATAAATTTTACCTCATAAATAATAATTTTAAATCCATTTTTTAAAATTAAAATCACATAATTTTTGGAATTTAATTTAAAATTAAACCGTCAAAACACAACGAAAACCAGTTTTTTAGAAAAATGCCTTGTTTAAGTATCTTTTTTATACCAAATTAAATTAGGAAATTGATTACAGTTAAAATAATTGTGTTATTAATAACATAATATAACTTATTTTACTTTTAAATAATTTTAAAATAAAATTTAACTTTTCAAATGGTCAAAACAAAAATACACTTTTCAATAAAAATCATTATTTTTCACTATTCACTAGAAAATAAATCTTTTCAGAAAAATATGAAAATTTTACCCTAATATAATTTTGAGACGATGATTTAAAAATTAATATTATTTTTATAAAATAAAATTTATATAAATTATATAATTTAATTATAATAGTTTTTTAATAAAAATAATTTTGGAGAAAACATATTTCTGAGGCATAAAATAACTTTACTGAAAATTGAGTACTTATTTCATAGTAATTAATCAATAAATTCTTACTGAGTAGGTCATTTATATATATATTTAATAATTAAGTTAATTCTATTCATACCCTACAATTTAACTTCTTTATTATAATAGTCACATAATATTTTAATAATGTTACGATGTTCGTTTAAACTCGTTGTTGCATGAAACACAAGCTATGAAAGGAATCAAGTTATTTAAAGAAAAATATTTCATAAAAATATAGGGGTGTTACATTCTCTAAACTTTAATAAATTTCTTCCTCTAAATTTGTTCTTGGTAATCAAAGGTTTTTTTTAAAAATTCCTTTGTGGAAACCCATATTATTATAAGGAATAATTAAACTTCCTCTTGTGAAGAGAGAAAGGGAAGTACGAAGGTCATCTAGGGATACATATAATAGGTTTTTAAATAGTATAAAGTTAGTTGAAAATGATGATATAAACATGGAAGAAAATTAATTTCCATAGATCATTGATTACAAAAAAGTGATTGATCTTGATAAATTTAACAATAAAAAAATCGTAAACCATAGACGTGGAAAAGACCATCAATTCATCCGAATTAAAGGTTATAGGATTTTTTTTGCCTTAAAATAATTTTACTATTTTTTAGGATTTAATTTATACATATTATATGAAAATGAGAAAATATAATTACTGGATAAGTATATTTTAATCTTTTAATATATTTCCACCACTATCTCAGCTTTTTCTCTAAATGATGAGTATTTAAAATGAATTTTTCATGTCTGAAGCACTAAAATAAAATTCTAATAAATTTAATAATCTATAAAAGAATAAAAATATATTCCTTAAATATTTAAAAATTAAAAAAACCAATATTTATAACACATGATAAGATGATTCCAAAAAAGAATAAACCTTTTTATGAAGAAAACTACTTTAATCTTCAAAATTAACTAGTAATACCCAATGTTAAAATTAGATAATTGAATAAATAACTATCATTAAAACTAATCCAAAATATTCTATAATACTATTTAAATTCAAAATTCAAAAGGATTTTATCACATTATCTTCCAGAATAAATTTAGTATTTATCCCCCAAAATGCACATTCTCTAAACATATAATCTCCAAGATACACTAACCATTTCCATAAATAACCCAAACTACCATAAATCCAAAAAATATAATTCAAACATTATTTTTAAAATAAAATCATATAGTATTAGTATTTCCTTAACCCTATAATATTCCAAAAATAGTGAAATTATTTTGAAATAACATTAATCACTTAGTCACCAAATAACCTTTCAATCTCCCGATTATCTATACGATAAAAAATATGTTCCCAAATTGTATTAACCCATATATACCTAAAAATAAAATATTATATAAACCCTAAAGTTTATAAATATATTTAAAAATTATATACACAAAATTTAGACGCATTCTTCCTCAAATAATACTTCATGTTAAACTTAAGTGTTACATATACCTGTCCCAAAATATAATTAACCGCTATAAATTTCCATTACTTAAAACCTCAAAAGGGGTGTCTAAGAATCTAAACTTATAGTTGAACTAAAACTTATATCCCTATTATGGTATCCATAAATATTCATGAAACATCATAGTCTCTAATGTTTTCTAAAAATTTCTCTGATTCTAACTATAACATCCCAAAACCTGCACTTCTGGATCAAAATCTAAAACTGTAAAATTTACATTTCTAACTTTGATACTGATAAATGTGACCCAATTTTTTCCATAAAAATATTATAATGTCAAAAGGAAATATTGAATATATTACAAACCCAATGACCTTTTAGGTTTAGAGTTTTATAGAATTAGTACAAACTCTTAACAACTTGTATTCATAAACAAATATTTCATAAAGATCAACATAATTTCCCACTATTCTCTAATTTTTCATATTCCATGTTAAGTCTTCTATATCTATCATATAAATTCTCCAAATGAAAACTTTAAAAACAAAAATTAATTATTCATATCATAGAAAAAAGAAACATAAAAAAGGGTGAGATTAGATGCTTAGTAAGGGTAAACATAGAAGATATCAATATATGATCACATGGAAGCATAAGATAAGTATAAAGGTATGTGATCATGAAAATAACTTATTAAGTTCATACCCAAACTTTCACAAATCATAAAAATTATTCATGACATAAAATATTATCATTTTATAAAAGATGTATTATAAGAGTGATAAATCATTATAAATCAATCATGAACCATAAGATCTTGTCATCAAAGTGTGTTACCATTATAAATATATAATACTATTTCATATGCCAAAGTTAACTACCAAGACCAAAAATATAGTAGATCATGACTTATCACCTATTTACTATTGTGGATCAGGATGCACCTGTTTCCCGTTGTGGATCAGGACACACCTGTTTCCCATTGCTAATCAGGATACACTTGTTTCCCATTATGGATCGGGATGCAACTATTTTTCATTGTGGATCAGGACACGCTTGTTTCCCATTGTTATATCATGAGATATAAGGATTTATCCAATTAATTAGAGGGATATATATGTCTCACCTTTATTATAAATAAAATCATACATATGTGTTCAACAATATCATAAAACATTTATTATCTTAGAACTCATGAAATAAAATGGATTTCATAAGCATTTCATCAAAGTATAAACTATGAAAATGGGAATGGTTTTAAAAAAAAAACTCATCATTATAAAAATAAACCATATGGAGAAAGAATAAGGATTGTATACTTAGATAATATCCCTAATAAATCTTAATTAACATAAAATTATGTCATCTTATATAGATAATTATTTTGAAAGACCACTTGGAATAATTATTGAGGGAAATAACTTTTCCATTTTGAAATCACTTATTTTTTTTCAAAAAGATGCACACTTATAAACGAAAAAATTTTCTTTGAAAATAAATGTGTATAATTTTAAATGATTCTTGAAATAATTGAGGCATCTTGATAGTGGTAAAATATTCTAATTCTGTATAAGTTAAAAAAAATTCCTTCATTTTTTTTCTAGAAAATTCACAGAGAAACTCATTTGGAAAATGATGAGAATATTTGTTTCAAACCATTTTTTAAAAAGTAAAACATGGGTAAAAATGATTTAATTTTTTTAGGAGAATAATAAAACCCTTTTTGAAAACATTTTTTATAAAACATGGATATGGAAGAGAAATATTCCACAGTGGAGCCTTAATTAGAAACAATCTTAAATAATGATCAGATTGTAAAATAAACCCTTACCACTTTGGTAACTTTGGAATACTAAGACCCATGAAATAAATAAAAATATATGGATATTTAAATATTCATAAAATTAATAATATATATCATAAAGGAATTCATGGGTAGTGTAAACACCACATAAAATAAACAAGTAGTGTAAAAGGCTTGTTTCTAACATAAATAAAAGTGAGATGAAAATCCCATACCTAAAGTCTCGACATTCCTTATTCAAATTAAAAAAATATTTTGATAATAAATATGGATTTATTATACATTAATTTAATAACCATATATCTAACATACCATGTATTATTTATTTATAACATCTTATCACCCATTTATTAATAATTATTTATTGAAATCATTATTCGAAGAGATGAATGCTTCATTTTCCAAGCATATTTCTATTTGGTAGTCCCAGTACATAATATTTGATCATGGTCCAATCATTTAAATTTTTTTAATCATGGTATAGGAATCATATATATTCATTATATAAATAATTATAATTATTTATAAAAAAGTATAGATAGAAAAATGAATTACACCGTTCATGGAGTCGGTAGGAGATACGTATGCATGAATGCTATTTCCATTTTTCAACTGATAGAATGAAAGAAATTTAAATAATAATAAGACTTGAAAGAATCATTATTATGTCTTATATATCATATATATTCATAAAATTCATCATTTTTACCATCCATGTGAAATATAAATGATAAACAAATCAAATCACATCATGGATATGCTAGTCTATGCGTACTCATGAACGACATTATTGTTTCCAAAAAGATTATATGGTAAGAATGTAGATAGTATATTATCATTATATAAATATAATTATATTATAAATATCATATATAAATATTATAACTATCATAATACCCATTCCTAAAATATGGTGATGAAAAATGAATTGCATCGCTATATGGAGATGGTAAGCCGTACATTCACACAAGTTATACTTCAACTTATTATTTCATGGGAAAGAGGGTGTATAATGATGTTTTAATAATAATAATAAAATTTAATATTATTTAGGATAATTAATTTATTACTTAATATAAATATCATATATTTTGAGGAGATTAATAAGAGTATAAAATGAAAGTGATCGGTTAGGGAGATTGCTTCTTCTTTGAGACAACTCCCTTAGATATTATCTTAAGAACTCAAGGGTTGATCTTTTGAGAATAACAACACCTATATAATGTGTATAATAAAGTATAACATTGAATTTTTTAGGGTATGGTTGATCTATATATCTCAATGTAGTGTAAATAAGTGAGGAAAGAGGGGGCGTTTTAAAATTGAGGTGAGGGGAGCTTTTTATATTTCTCAAAAGATTAAATTATAATAAGACTAATCTAGAGAAAAATGATTCAAAATGGTATATAAATGAAAATTTTATAAAATTTTCAACCTTATATTATCTACTTTGTGATTATTTTTTGTTTTTGTTTTTTAAAATAATTCAATAAAATATTAATCCCATAAAATATCATTATTGTTAATTTTGATATTGTTCTTTACTCTGACATTGAAAACATCAATAAAACAAGTAAAATTAAAAATAAATATTTTATTATATCCTAAAAATGTTACAGTCATTTATAAAATTCTTTAATCACATTTTGATATCTCAAATTATGTTACTTTTAATATTTCTAATATCATTTATTTGATTATTCCATTAATTAAATAAATATTGCATCTATGTTGTGTAAGTACTTAAGGTGATTTTTTAATTCCTAAAAATTATAAATAAATAATTATCATGAATATAATTTCATTAGGAAAAAAATTTCTACTAATATTCATTCGTAACTTATTTTTCCCATATGTGAACACATAAATTATATTTTAAACTAAGAGAGTGACATTTAAGAAAAAGTGAGTGACATTTTGTCACTTCCTTCAGTTTAAATAGTATATAAGTCATTTCCATGGATAAGTGCCAATTAAATAAATCAATTTTGAACCTCAGTTTTTAAGTCTCAAATTTAATTAATCTAATAATAATTAATATGAACAGTTATGGCCTTATCACTTAGTTTTATCCTAGTCTAACCTGATTTACCCTTTACCGAGATGATAAAAATTACTATGGTTACTATTCATATTGACAAAAAATAAATGCAACCTATTTAATAAATTTTTAATTCATGAATCCAAATATTAAATTAATTTTTAAAAGTTTAAATCATATAAGCGGAAAATTTTAATTTAAAATTAAACTATCAAAACACAGTGAAAAATAGTTTTCAGAAAAAATGTCCATTTTAAGTATGTTTTTATAAAAAATTCAACTATGAAATTGATTCCAATGAACATAATTGGGTTATTAATAATAAAATATAAATAATTTTAATTTGAAACAATTTTAACATAAAATTTAACTTTTCAAATAGTTGAAATGAAAATTTAGTTTTCAATAAAAATCGTTATTTTTCATGATTCACTGAAAAATAAATCTTTTCATAAAAATATAAAATTTTAGCCCTAAGATAATTTTGATATAGTGATTTATAAAATGATATTATTTATATAAAATAAAACTATTATTCATTCTATAATTTAATTATAATATTTTATCAATAAAAATCATTTTTGAAGAAAATGCATTTCTGTAGCATAAAATAACTTTACTGAAAATTGAGTACTTATTTCATAATAATTAGTCAATAAATTTTTAATATATATATATATATATATTTCATAATTTAGTTAAAACTATCTATATACTCCAATTTAATGGCTAGGTTATAGTGGTCATATAATATTTTAATAATGTTATGCGATTTGTTTAAACTCACTATTGTGTACAAAGAATCTATCTAAAAAATCAAATTATTTAAATAGAAATGTATCATAAAAATCTTGGGGTGTTACATTGTTATAATATCAATGAAGGATTGTGGTTTGGAAATCGGTGTACCAACGATGCTTGTAGATCTCACAAATGACACTGATGTGTGTCCATTTATTATCAGCGATCGATCCAAACCCAAGGTAGGGAATTTTATTTCTGTTGGTTTAATCAAAATTTGATTATCCCATAATGAATTCAAATTAATCCGACTAACAGATTTATTCACAGGTAGATCGTGTTTTTTAGGTAGTGATTTGTCTCCCTATAGTTTATAATTATTGAGATTTGATTATTATTTGTTTGTTTCTTCCTATTTTGTCATTCTAATGATAAAGAATTGAGGATAACACAAATAAGGTCCAAGGATCATTCATCCTTTTGTGTTTTGTGCTTTATCCCTTGTTTATCATACAATCATCATCAATATTTTATTTAGTCAGTGGTTTGAAAAATATATGGTTCTCGATCATTGTACAATTAATCTTTGGTGAAATGGATAATAACTATGAGTTTGAGATTGGGATTGATAACATGATGGAGGTGTGTCAATGACCTCGGGTGTTCAAGGTTCAGACCAGAGGCTTGAAATTCATTTTTTAGCATAGCGACGATAGCACAGTGCGATGAGGATCACTTCTAGAGTAGATTTGGTGGTCAGAATTCAGCCTCCAGTAATGTATGGGCTCGGTCGAACCAAGACCCTTGATTATTAGTGAGTTTCATGATAGATTCAGTGGTATTGGTGGTGAATGTGGAAGAAACATAAAGGGGTAAACCTTGGGGATATGGAAAAGGATTCTTGGGAATTTCTTAAACATTGAATCTATTCATTATGGATAATTGGATGCGGTGATATTAATTTTTGGAACCAGAATTGGGAAGAAGTTCAGTTGGGATTTTCGATGTGTCTGACTCTAAATATTTCTTTTTATTAGGATTCCTATATCCTAACTTCATCTATGAGGGTTTAAATCAAAAGTAGTTCAAAATTTTCCAGAACATCATACTAAACAATGAGAAGGATAAAATGGTTCTCATGAACTTCCCATTAATTATCTTTTCAACCAAGGCATATAGTTCTTTATTTTAGGATAATATCATTCATAATGAGTGGGGGGTGTTCTCTAGTGTTTTGAAATCCCTACTAATTATTTATTTGTTTTTTGGTGCATTATATACCATGAAATCCCCACAGAAAAGGAGGTCAGATATAAAGGAATTTCTCTATCGTATTAGTGTACTTGTTGTATGAGTTCTAGGGAATAATATTCCATTAATTTATTATTACAAGGTGAATGGGACACTTTAGTTTGGGGGAATCTTGGTGAGTTCTTTGTTTTTGACTTACATAGGTACTATATTGATGATTTTATCTAAAAGTAGTTTCATAGAGTCGACAGTAACAAGTAAGAGTAGAAAGGGAGAGTAATCCTCTTGGCGACTTGCTGTTGGGGCATTTGAAAGGATATGAACAAAGATCAAAATGAGGGGGTCATCAGATCTCGACTAGATTTGGTGTATAGAACCCAAATCCTTGCAATTGACTAGGTAGTTCTATTAAAACAGTAGGATAAGTCTCCCTCACTAAGCCAGTGCATGGTGGGTAGAACCTCTCTTCCACTCACTCAAAGGGAAAATAATCATACCAGATAGGTTAAATAGATTTTATGAGTAGTGGTATTAAACTTAACACTGATGGTTCATGAACTCATGGTCTCATGTGGGTAAATGGTGTTGTTCATGACTCTATAGTCCTGGTTGTGGTGTAATTTTTCATCTTTTAGGTGTATGGTGATTCACTTCCTACCAAGGCCTTTGCATTGATCAATGTGATCTAGGTGTGTCCTGATAGTAATCTCATGATGGATTCAATTGAAACTGATTCTATGATCATCTACAAATCCTTTCAAGATAAGTATTCTGTTCCTTGGTCCATTATTTATCATATTCAGAGAAGTAATCTATTTCTTAACAACTAATTAAAGGTGATCCATACATGGTGTGAATGGAATAAATTCACATATTTACTCACTTCTTGGGTAAATCAGGATGAATCTTTTACTATGTTTTCTAGACTGAAATCCCTCCCCCCATGAATGTGTTGATTTGGTTAGGGTTTATTATCTTTGGATTCATTAATTTCTACCTCCCTAAATTTGTTTGGCTGTGTGGTCCTTTTCCTCTCTAATAAAATTTTACTTATGATGATGATAAAATCCAGACTACATGATGTGTATTTCAACAAACACACACCGTGTAGTCCTTTGAACGTAATAACCATGGTTTTTTAGAAATTTAATATCACATATTTTGTGGTCCCACCACATGCCATGTGACTTGGTGCTGGAGGCTCAAAATATACCCTGGGGTACATAGAAATCGATGTCACCAGACACATGGGAATGAACATAGTACATATACTTGAACCGATACTCGGAAACAACTAGAGTACTTGGAAATGACCAGGTACATGGGAAAAACCATAGTAGATGAGCATGAATCGAAGTACGTAGGAATGGGATGAAGTAAACAGGAATAATTAGGGTAGATTATATATTTCTTGTACTCCCAGTACAAACCATATACTTTTCGAGGGTAGTTTGATTCCCTCATTCTCTTCAGTATGGACATGTTTGTCTAGGGTGTGTTCCCTAGGTCTGTCCCCATGAGTTTTCAATGAAACTTCAGATCCTGAGTATAGGATGTGATCCCCTCTATGATATTAGTCCTGGATATAGTTCACGATTCTATAAGCGTGGCCTATAGTTTGATCCTTTGTCATTTATTCTTTTTCTCTTGGTGGGATTTGAGGAATCTTCGTGACTAATATACATGGGCGTGCGATCCCCTACTTAGTAGGATATTCTTAGTAGGGTCTAGTATACCCCATAGTCCTTGGATGAGATCCCCTACATATGCATCAATATCTTCTAAGATTAAAAAAACAATTCCTCATGGAAAGGCCTGATTAGCATGATATCTTAGATGATCACTATTGGTTTTATCAGGTTTGGGGAGTGAGTTCTCTCAGATGATAATTAAATTGAATCATTAGGAAAAATTCTATACCTAGTTGTATGGTTGTGACTTATTTGATACTTTTTATTTATTTTGAGTATACTTGGGTTATTGTGTTATTATTTTGTCTCATATTCTAATTGACATCTCTTCATGGTGATGACTTGACAACTCTCTTAATGATTTAAGTTTGATGATTCTAGGGTGACCTACTAGGTATTGTTATAATCAACACTATATGGGATCAACCTACACATATCATGTCTTATATATATGGAAGACATTTTAATGGTATCCTAGGAGGATGAGAAAGTAATGGAGCATAGTGAGCTTGAAAGACCATGGTTTGTACCTGGTGTTGCATTTGACAACAATCCCGTCCTTAATAAGTTGGACTCCTTTTTTCAGTTTTGGAAATCTTGTTTTTGGTCCTTATGATTTCTAATACTATTTTCATACTTTATTGTTGGATATATATGTATGCGTGAATTATGTAATCAGTTTTATTTTGTATTTCAGTGTTGTATTGGAATTTGGAGATGTGTGCATGTGAACATGTACCTTAGTCTAAGGTGTCACAACCCATCCTCGGGGCCAATTCCATGACTACCCCAAGCCCACCTTCCATAGGCCAGGGGCTGGAAACTATCACCAAAGGCGTAAATCCTGATAGAAGGGAAGGAATTGCCTTTATATAAGAAAACAAAAATAACAGAGTACGCAAGATGAAGTAAAAACCAAGTAAAATGAGTACAAAAGTAAGTGCTGGAAAGTAAATGGGGCAGTATACAAACCCAACTAAAAGTACAGTACAACTGAGAAAAGTAAAGTACAAGAGCTGAAAAGAAAATCAGCAACCACCGAGTCATCCTCCACATACCCCACCTGAAGGGTGGGAACAGATGGTCACCTCAGCTCCTCGAATCCGTCCATCCACTTTGTGTACGTCCTGCCTGATAGTCCACCTCTGGATACCATCCTGCTCCATGAGCCTCAACCACGATCAGTGCTGTCCGTCGTCTGCATCCAACACAACGTAGTGTGGGCATAGCCCGTGCATGTGTGAGTATAGGATACTCAGTGGGGACCCCAAGACCCCTGAAGGCCTCCCAAAATCCAAAAAGGATAAACCACAAGGAAAGATACAAAAATGAAGTATCAACCAACACTACTTAGATATATGCCCATACATATACCTAAGTCATCAATTCCAGTTCGGCTCCAACTGCCGCGCCCAAGTTCAACCCAGTCCACATAGGAAAGTACAACCCAATCCACACAGGAATGCAAAACCCAATCCATATAGGAAAGAAAGTCAATCATAACGATGATAATGATTGAAAGTCAAGACTCGGCTCACACAAGTATACTACTCACGAAGAGGGGTGAAGATGATTAGATGTAGCCTCTGAATCATCTCCTCTGCCGAACCCACGTAGGATCCAAGTATAGAAGTCATCACTTCCGAACCCACGTAGTATCTAAGTATAGTAACCATCACTGATGAACCCACATAGGATCCAAGTACAGTTGTTATCGCTGCCGAACCCACGTAGGATCCAAGTACAGTCGTCATCGTCGTCGAACCCATGGAGGATCCCAACATGGTAGTCGTCGCAGTCGCAGCCAGCTCTAGGGTTCCCGCACACAGCACGCTCGATTCTAGGAGGGTCCGCTCCACAATCCAAGGGGTCGATACATCAACTATCATGAAGTCCAGATTTGATGTATCACAAAGTTCCATCTCGTCAATAGGAACTCAATGCGACAGACAACGAGTCAATCGGACGCCTAATCGGAGAGTTATTGGCTTTTTCTTTCCAGGGTCCCGGTTGGTTTTTAAGTTAAAACCTAACCGACCATACTCCAACTACATCCAAACCTCAAGTGGAGTAATCCAAAAGAACTATCTCACTAATAGTAATTCAATGTAATTGACGGCACACTATTCGGACGTCCGGTCGTTAAGTTATAAGCATTTCCGCTCCAAGGGCCCGGTTGGTTCTGGGTTCGAACCAACCCAGACATACCCAAACTTCTCCAAAAACTCCAGTTTAATATACCAAAACGACCTCCTCGATCCAAGTATCCCAACGCAACTGACGGTGTGTCGATCGGAGGTCCGTAGCAGAAGATATGTGCGTTTGAACGAACCTGGTCAGAAACACTGGGGTTTGGGCCCGGTCCGACTCGTCCCAATACCCCCATGGGTCGGCCGAACCAGGTCGACCCGACCCGGGTCCGGGTCCGGCCCATTTGGGCACGTCCTGGCCAGGCGGGGTGTGGCCTGCAGCCTGGCTTGGAAGCCGGCCGTGGCTCGGCTCGCGGCCGAGTGGGGTGTGAAGGGGGCGCGACTCCCTTTGTTTTGGAAATGGCGACCCCCCCTGGTGGGGTTCGCCCTTGGCAGATCCGGGGGGTTACGCCTCCTGGTTTCATCAGAAATGGCCATCCACAATGGATGGCCGGTAGTGAGCCGCCGCGGGACCCACGGGGTCCCACCTCCTAGAGCGTCGGCGGCCGGTTGTCCAGCCGCCCCTGCTGGACCGTCGCGGCCTAAGGCCGCGACTCTTCCTCGACCGGCGCAGCGCGACGACACCGCGCCCCTCCGCCGCGGCCCGCTCTGGCCCAGACCTCTCTTGGTTTCTCCGGTGCAGTGCAATGGCACAACGAACCACCGCCGCGACCCGCTCCGGCCGCGAACCTCTTCGTTCCTGCACGGTGCAATGACACCGCGCCGCCTTCGCCACAATGATCATCGATTATCGACAAAAAAGGGGAGGAGGATCGGCCATGTTTGTGCGGTCTGATCTCCTCCCGTTAAGATGATAACAAGCGGCCAGATTAATCAACGAAGGTCGATAAATAAAACTTGAACGAAGTTAACCCCTACCTCAATAAACGACGTCATTTTCCACCGACGCGGAAGATGGCATCACGGGGTGAGGTTTCGAAGACGGCGTTGGCATGCGTCCAAGGAGGGGACGACGTCTCACACTAGTTGCAGAGAGAAGAAGTAATGATACGTCATCTCTCCTTGTGGTGATGACGTTCTTCGTCGAAGGGTGACATTCTTCGCAGAAGGAACTAGCGTTCTCTCCACAATTCTTAACACAACAAGCTAACCCCAAAATAAAAGAAGTCTCATCTTATTTTATTAATTCAAGCCATGCATTCAAATTTCCAAAATTCAAACACACAACTCAATTAATTGAAGAGGTTCAATTAAATAAATCAATGTGTGTTGGCATGATTTAATGTGGGAGAGTGGGTAGGGAAGGAGTTACCCAATTAATTACAAGAGGTTTAATGAGGGGTTTAAGGGGGTTTAAGGAATGTGAAGGGCTAGGGATGGTGTAGGCCCCACCTCACATTTATCCTCACATGGGTAGTTGCGATGTTAGTGGGTCCCACCCTAACTACCCCATGTAGGATAAAACTACCTAGTTAGGAATAAAATTGTTTCACAAATTTTATTCACCTTTTTATTTAATCCAAAATTTTAAAACAACTCCTCCCAAGAAAACACATCCTCGGTAAAGGTCTTCTTAATAAATTACCGGCATTGCGATTTCATCGGTGGCCTCAGATTTTAATTCCGAGCACCAGTTCAAAAGATAGAAAAACCCGCTCATTCATTCACTGAACGTACTCGAGCTAAACTTCAGAAATTGATTCTGGGCACACCGGGCCTCAGAATCAGGTTCCGTTAGAAACTGTGTACTCGTAAAATCCAAAAGAATTTAAGAAAAAAATTTCCTTGAAATTTAAAGGTCTTTAAATTAATCCCACCTCAGGGCTTTATGTCCCCGTAATGATACATAATAAACTAGGGAAACAAAAGAGGGCTCTGTGCACGCATCTAAGCCTCCCGCTCCCATGTGCTCTCATGGAGGTTCTCGTGCTGCCAACTAATGCACACTAGAGGAATCGACCATTTACATAGGACCCGCTCCTATCGATCCTCGATCTCCACTAGGACCTCCACAAATGTCACCCCGTCATCGATGTCCAGCTCCCCGTGATCATTGATATGCGTCAGGTCGTGCATGCGTCTCCTTAGCTGAGATACGTGGAAGACGTCGTGTACCCGGTGCAACTGAGGTGGAAGAGCCATGCGATAATCCACCTCGCCCGTCCTACTGAGAACCTAGAATGGTCCGATGAAGCACGAAGATAACTTTCAACCCTGGCCAAATCTCCATAATCCACGTCGAGGTGAGACCCGTAAGAAAACGTTGTCTCCATCCTCAAACTCTAGTGGTCTCCACCTCCTATCAGCATATGACTTCTGTCGGCTCTGATCAGTCCTCATCCGCTCCTGGATGATCTGTACCTTCTTCATCCTGGCCTGGACCATCTTTGGTCCTACAAGTGCTGACTCCCCAGGGTCTGTCCAGCACATAGGTGATCTGCAAGGTTGGCCATATAATGCCTCGTATGGTTCCATTCCGATGGTGGAGTGGTAGCTGTTGTTGTACAAAAACTCCACCAAGGGTAGGTGATACTCCTAGCTACGACCAAAGTCAATTAAACATGCACAGAGCATGTCCTTGAGAGTATGAATGGTCCTCTGCTTCTGACCATTCGTCTGAGGGTGAAAGGTGGTGCTCAGGCATAGCTATGTCCCAAATGCCTCCTGCAACCCCTTCCAAAGCCGGGAAGTAAAGCGAGCATCTCGATTTGAGACGATAGACGATGGAATAGCATAAAGCCATACGATCTCCTGAACGTAGAGGCATCCCAATCTCTCCACTGAGCCCTACTCTCTAATAGGTAGAAAGTGGGCCGACTTAGTGAGTCGGTCTACAATCACCCAGATGGAGTCGTGTCCTCTAGAAGTATGTGGAAGCCCTTTCATGAAATCCATAGATATCCCATACCACTTCCACTCCAGGACCTCCAATGGATATACCAAGCCTGCTGGTACCTAGTGATCTGCCTTCACCTGATGGCAGGTGAGGCATCGTGAAACGAACTATTCCACAGCCTTCTTCATACCTGGACACTAGTGCTGTCGTCTGAGATCCTGGTACATCTTCTCTACTCCTGGATGTATCACCAATGGTAAAGTGTGAAACTCTCTCAGCACCTCCTCTTGTAATGCAACTGGTACCATGGTACGTCCTCTGAAAAGGATGACATGCTCTCTTCATATAGAAAATCCATAAGGTGCCTGTCCTATGGATATCTGTTCACGTCGCGTCTCACAGTCAATGTCCCCACGCTGTGCCTCTATGACCTGCTAAAGTAGTGGAAGAGTGAATGTGAGAGACTGTAGAAAGGATCCTCCATCTCTATACACGAAGGATATCTTCAAATCAGCTAACTACTCTGTCGCCTCTCCAAGTTGCTGAATGCCCGTCCTCCTACTGAGAGCATCAACTACTACGTTCCCCTTCCCAGGAGTATAGACTATCTCAAAGTCATATTCCTGGAGGAACTCGATCCATCGCCACTGTCTTAGGTTCAGTTCCTTCTGCAAGAATATGTACCTGAGACTCTGGTGGTCAGAGTAGACTGTAAAGCGATCTCCCATCAGATAGTGCCACCACATCTTCAAGGTAAAGACCACTACTGCTAACTCCAGGTCATGGGTAGCGTAGTTCTGCTCGTGCTGCCTAAACTATGATGAAACATAGGCGATCACTGCCTGCTCCTGCATCAGGACACACCCAAGTCCAGTCCCTGATGCATCTCAGTAAACTATGTTCCCTACGCCCTCCTCCAGTAGCCTCAAGATGGGTGCAATAGTTAATCTCCGTCTCCGCTCCTAGAAGCTCTGCTAACATCATTCTGACCATACTAAGGGTTGCCCCTTCTTCGTTAACATTCTGCAAAGCTGCAATGATTTCTTGTTTTTCGAAAAAATAAATCCGATCTCATCCCCTGGATGAACCACGTTCCTTGACTAATACATTCAATCCTGACATGAACAGTTCTAACTCATGTCATGGATGACATCGTAAGGCCTCGACGCTACTACCAAGAGATATAACCGTTACTCTTTCCTCCAAGGGTTGAGTCACATTGTTGGCATTAGTGTGTGGTCACTGGGTCTCCCCCAGTAGGAGTCTCGTATGTGAGGGTCAAGTCAACGGTTTTTAACCGGAACCTCTGTGACATCTGTCTACTGCTGACTACGGAAGACTCTGATACGTGTCACCCTGCGGTAGGCCTCGCTGCTGGCATAGGCTCATCAAGAAATCTATCTCCAAGTAGGGATCACTCCAGTACTCCTTCCTGTGTCGGAATGCAGAGGAGAAGCAGACGGTTGAGGGACTTCCCAGGCAGAGGCAGACGTTCGACCGTGGCAGTCCGTAGGGAGCAGGCGGATGAGGCAGGGGAGCTGGCTGAGTAGCAGGTGGTGGACGACGCTTCGGGGCTCTACAACCACCACCACCAGGAGGTCCACCCCGACCACAAGGAATAGGTGGACAGGGGAGAACACAACTTCACGTAGCTGAATCTTACGATCATGGAGCTCCGGAAGCGGGTGGAAAAGAACAGGACTAGCTCCAGGCATGGAGGCCTTTTTCCATAATGCTTCTATCTTCATTGACATCATTTTTTATGTTTCTTTGTGTCTATTTACTTTGAGTTTCATTAATAAAAGACACTTGAAATAGTGAAGTTTTCTTTATTGTCTTTTGTATGATAATTCTAAGAGGTTCTGGTTAAAAACCGTTGACTTGACCCTCACATATGAGACTCCTATTGGGGGATATCCAATGACCACACACTAATGCCGATAGTGTGACTCAAACTTTAGAGGCAAGAGTAATGGTTAGATCTCTTGGTAGCAGCTTTGAGGCCTTACAACGTCATCCATGATATGAGTTAGAACTGTTCATGTTAGGATTGACTGTATTAGGCAAGGAACGTGGTTCATCTAGGGGATGAGACCAGATTTCTCTTTTCGGAAAAAGAGAAATCTTTGCAGCTTTGCAGAACATTAACGAAGAAGGGGCAACCCTTCGTATGGTCATAATGATATCAGCAGAGCTTCTAGGAGCTGAGATAGAGATTGACCAGTGCACTCATCTTGATGCTACTGGAGGAGGGCATAGGGTACGTAGTTTACTGCGATGCATCAGGGACCAGACTCAGGTGTGTCCTGATGTAGGAGCGGGCAATGATCACCTATGGTTCACGATAGTTGAGGCATCACGAGAAGAACTACTCTACCAATAACCTAGAGTTAGCAGTAGTGGTCTTCACCTTGAATATGTAGCGGCACTATCTGATGGGCGAGGGATTTACAGTATACTCTGACCACCAGAGTCTCAGGTACATCTTCTCGCAGAAGGACCTGAACCTGAGACATCAGCGATGGCTCAAGTTCCTCCAAGACTATGACTTTGAGATAGTCTATACTCCTGGGAAGGGGAACGTAGTAGCTGATGCTCTTAGCAGGAGGACAGGCATTCAGCTACTTGGAGAGGCGACAGAGCAGTTATCCACTTTGCAGATATCCTTCGTGGATAGAGATGGATAAACATTTCTACAGTCGCTCAGAGTCACTTCTCCACTACTTCAGCGGGTCAGAGAGGCACATCGTGGGAATGTTGACTGTGAGACGTGGCGTGCACAGATATCCACAGGACATGCACCTGATGGATTTTCTATATGAGGAGATCATATCATCCTTTTTAGAGGATGCACCATGGTACCTGTTTCATTACAATAGGAGGTACTGAGAGAGTTTCACACTTCCCCATTGGCGGTACATCCAGGAGTAGCGAAGATGTAACAGGATCTCAGACGACAGCACTGGTGTCCAGGTATGAAGAAGGATGTGGTAGAGTTCGTTTCACGATGCCTCACCTTCCAGCAGATGAAGGCGGAGAACCAGGTACCAGTAGGCTTGGTACAAGCCTTGGAGGTCCCAGAGTGGAAGTGGGACGGGATATCTATGGATTTCCTGACAGGGCTTCCACATACTTCCAGAGGACACAACTCCATCTGGGTGATTGTAGACCGAATCACCAAGTCGGCCCACTTTCTACCTATCAGAGAGCAGGGCTGAGTGGAGAGCTTGGGATGCCTCTATGTTCAGGAGATCATACGACTTCATGGTGTGCCATCGTATATCGTATTCGATCGAGATGCTCGCTTTACTTCCCAGCTTTGGAAGGGGTTGTAGGAGGCATTTGGGACGCAGCTATTCCTGAGCACCTCCTTTCACCCTCAGATGGATGGTCAGATGGAGAGGACAATTCAGACTCTCGAGGACATGCTCCGTGCATTTTTCCTTGACTTTGGTCGCAGTTAGGAGGATCACCTACCCTTGGTGGAGTTTGCGTACAACAACAGCTACCACTCCACCATCGGAATGGCACCATATGAGGCATTGTATAACCGACCATGCAGATCACCTCTATGCTGGACAGACCCTGGGGAGTCAGCACTTGTAGGACCAGATATGGTCCAGGCCATGACGGAGAAGGTACATATCATCCAGAAGCAGATGAGGACTGCTCAGAGTTGACAGAAGTCCTATGCTGACAGGAGGCGGAGACCACTAGAGTTCGTGGATGGAGACCACATTTTCTTATGGGCCTCACCTCGACGTGGATTACGGAGATTTGGCCAGGGCGGTAATTTATCTCCGTGCTTTATCAGACCATTCCAGGTTCTCAACAGGATCGGCGAGGTGGCTTATCGTCTGGATCTTCCACCTCAGTTGCACCGGGTGCACGACATCTTCCACGTATCTCAGCTGAGGAGATACATGCACGACCCGACGCATATCATTGATCACGGGGATCTAGATATTGATGACAGGGCGACATTTGTGGAGGTCTCGGTGGAGATTGAGGATCGATAGGAGTGGGTCCTACGTGGTTGGTCGATTACTCTAGTGCGTATCAGGTGGCAGCACAAAAACCTCCATGAGATCACATGGGATCGGGAGGCTCAGATGCTTGTACAGTACCCTCTTTTGTTTCCCTAGTTTATAATGTATCTTTATGGGGTGCGAAGGGGGCATGGCCTCCTTTGTTTCGGAAACGGCGGCCCCCCTGGTGGGGTCCGCCCTAGGTAGATCCAGGGGGTTACGCCCCCCGGTTTCATCGGAAATGGCTGACCATAATGGCCAACTGGTTGTGAGCCGCCACAGGACCCGCGGGTGTCCCGCCTCCTGGAGCACCAACGGCCGGTTGTCTGGCCTCCCCTGGTGGACTGCCATGGCCTTAGGCCGCGACTCTTCCTCGACCGGTGCGGCGCGACGGTGCCACGCCCCTTCGCTGTGGCCCGCTCCGACCGTATCCTCCCTTGGTTTCTCCGATGCGGCGCGACGACACCACACCCCACCGCCGTGGCCCACTCCGAACGCGGTCCCTTCGAACTCACCGGCGCGGCGCGATGGCGCCGCGCACCACCATCGCGGCCCGCTCCGGCCGCGGTCCTCTTTGTTCCTGTGCAGTGCAACGGTACCGTGCCACCTTCACCGCAATGATCATCTAAGATCAAAAAAAAAAGGGGTGGATGATCGGCTATGTTTGTGCGATCCGATCTCCTCCCGTTAAGATGATAACAAGTGGCCAAATTAATCAATGAAGGTCGACAAATACAACTTTAACAAAGTTAACACCTACCTCAATAAATGATGTCGTTTTCCAGTGACGCGGAAGATGGCGTCGTGGGGTGAGGTTTCAAATATGGTGTTGGAGTGCGTCCAAGGAGGGGACGACGTCTCACACTAGTTGCGCAGAGAAGAAGGAATGGCATGTTGTCTCTTCTTGTAGTGACGGCGTTCTTCGTCGAAGGGTGACATTCTTTTCGAAAGGAACTAGAGATCTCTCCCCAATTCTTAACACAACAAGCTAACCCCAAAATAAAATAAGTCTCATCTTATTTTATTAATTCAAGCCATGCATTCAAATTTACAAAATTCAAACACATAACTCAATTAATTGAAGAGGTTAAATTAATTAAATCAATGTGTGTTGGAATAATTTAATGTGGGAGAGTGGGTAGGGAAGGAGTTACCCAATTAATTACAAGAGGTTTAATGGGGGGTTTAAGGAATGTGAAGGGTTGGGGCTCGTGCGGGCCTCACCTCACATTTATCCCCACATGCGTAGTTAGGATGTTAGGGGGTCCCACCCTAACTACCCCAGGTAGGATAAAACCACCTAGTTAGGAATAAAATTGTATCACAAATTTTATTCACCTTTTTATTTAATCAAAAATTTTAAAACAACTCCTCCCAAGCAAACGCATACTCGGTAAAGGTATTCTTAAGTAATTACCAGCACTTTGGTTTCATCGGTGCCCTCAGATTTCAATTCCGAGAACTGATTCAAAAGATAGAAAAACCCGCTCGTTCGTTCATTGAACGTACCCAAGCTAAACTTCGGAAATTGATTCCGGGCACACCGGGACTCGGAATCAGGTACCGTCAGAAACTGTGTACTCGTAAAGTCCCAAAGAATTTAAGAAAAAATTTTCCTTGAAATTTACAGGTCCTTACATAAGGCCTCACATGTGTGTGTGATATTCCAACTCAACACTATTCACCAACCCCTAGCCTATTCGATACATGCTTGTGGTGTTACACTCAGCTTACCAATAGTTATGTGGGCCCTAGTGGGTTGAGTCATGATAGAGTGGTATCAAAGGGAGGTTCAACTTAGGACCATATTTTATATATTTTCCAGCTCTAAGGTTTTGTTTGAGAGTTATGGAAACATTATTAAAGTATTTTTAGTTCAGATATCAAGATAGGGAATCTATTATTGGTTTTTCTGCTGAAATATCCATTTACCAGGACTCTGGTAACTTCATTATTTTCTTGGTATATTTAGGCATTGATTTCGGGGAAAATTTGGTACATGAATCATATATTAATGGGTTGTGGTTTCTATTTCTTTCTTGAGTTAGCTCCCTAGATATACTCTTTGACCATGGTATATCTTGATTTTATTTTAAGATTCCTCCATGATGATATCCATCTAGGATTCCACAATAGGATCATGATGATCCGCCTTGTGTTGAGGCTTTAATATAGGGACCTATATAGGAGGTGGTTACCTAGGGTAGTTTTCCAATTTTCCACCACCCGTTGAGTAGTAGGTTGTGCCTACAGTACTAGTTGAGGATGTGCGTAGGATGAGTGCACAATAAGAGTTTAAGATGAAGATACATCTTAGGTTTCAAAGGAATATAGACACCCAGTAATCTAACGACTGACTTGTGGTATTTACATGACTTTTCCACCTTATGAGGACACCTTTCGATCAGATGGTGGTCCTAGAAGTGAGTCCTTTTCATGGATAAGCTAGGAATTGGTGGAGTCTGGTGACCCAAAAACATGATGAGATGAACCTCACTTGGACTGATTTCAAGAATCTCTTTAGCGAGGAGTAATATATATCCAAATTGTGAGTGTTTCATATATAGGAGCTTCTGTAACTTCAGTTGGGCATCATGACTATTGAAAAATATTTGTTGAGGTTTATCAACCTATCATGATATTCTATGGATATATTTTTAGATACCTTATTTTTTCACTGTACTTTAAATATGGGTCTACACTAATATATCAATTCTATTATGATATATCTTTTCATTCTAACCTATATTAAGGTGCTTGAGTGGACTTTGTTAGTGTAGATATTCCTGGTTGTGTAGACTTTAGCAGTTGATATTGGTAGTGAGAAAACAGGGGTTGATACTTCAGAATTTGGTAGTCAATGATAGATATAGTGATCTAGACATATGAGATGGTTTGAGAGATGGTGTCAGGATAAAAGGTTTGTAGTTTAGGGCTCTCAGGATGGTTTGAGTCAGCTAAGAGAGAAACAATGTTTCTCTTATGATGGTTGGGGACATCTCACAAAGGATTGTCCAACCTTCCATACTCTAATAGTGATATGGTCGATGGAACACCCAATAAAGATAATATATAGACAAAGGAGTTCCATATGTTTGCATATGTGGTAAAGGATATGAGAGAGCATCATTAGGTGGAAGACGGTTTGATCTGTTTCCACCACCACCCTTAGGTGGTCCCAGCAAGGATCAGGTAGCTAGTGTTCAAGGTCTAAGAAAATTGTAGGGTATATAGGCCTATGTACTATAGGATATTGGGATGATTATCGGTATGATCTATTTATTCTATAATTTAGATATAGTACTGATTGACTTAGGAGTGATCCTCTCTTTTCTTTTCACATCTATTTTTCAAGATCTAGAGATTCTAGTAGATCCCTTGGCTCAACATTTATAGTTAGAGACTCCCAATGGAGTGGATTCAGTGATATAAGGATTTTTATGATATTTCTACTAGAATATATTAGGATATATATTCCTATGAGGTCTCTTTTTAGTAGCGATGAGGCCTTATGATGTCATCTTAGGTATGGAATGAGAATCCACAGTTCATGCCCATATTGACCGTTTCAGGCAGAGGATGTAGTGTGTCTACATAGATGGGATGATGTTTTATTTTATGGTTGATAAGGTAACCTAGGTAGATTAGAATAAGATCATATAAAAGAGGATAAATCTGATCACTCACTAGTTGGCTAGTATAAATCTTGGAGTAGTAGATGCTTTGAGCTACCATTTTCCTACAGTGGTGGTAGATTATATGGATGCCTTTACTAAGGTCATGCTGGGATTACCTACTCAGTGATATAGAGACTTATACATATACTTTAACCTAGGTAATTATGAAATATTAATGACCACATGTTATATGGATGGCATAAAGCTTCAAAAGTTGAAGGTTCAGTTGGAGGATCTATAAAGGAATAGCTTTTTTAGACCTAGTGTGTCACCCTGGGCAGCCATATTTTTTTTCTATAAGAATATGGGTGGGAGAACGAGGTTTTGTGTGGATTATCATAACCTAAACTAGGTGACCCTAAATAATAAGTATCCACTACCATGTATCAATAACCTCATAGACCAGTTTTATGGGGAAAGATGGATCTTGAAGATTGACCTCAGATCGGGTTATTAATAGCTCCAAGTACGAGATGAGGATATACTGAAGATTAAATTCCAATGACTTGATGTTCATTATGAGTACTTTGTGATGCATTTTATCATAAATAATTCCTTGATAGTTTTTGTGGTAATAATGAACCATATCTTTCAACCATTCTTAGATCAGTTCATAGTAGTCTTAGTCAACAACATCCTAGTGTATTTGATGTATGAGGAGGAGCATGCGAGACACTTGAAGATGGTTTGGATAGACTATAATAGCACCATATTTATGGGAGGCTCTAAAAGTTTCATTTTTGGATTAAATAGGTCCACTTAATGGGACATTTCGTCTCAAAAGTGGGAGTAGTAGTGGACCCGATGAAGGTTGAGGGAGTGCTGTCTTGGGAGCCACCCAAGAGTGTGACTGAGGTGCATAACTTCTTTGGGTTGGCAAGATACTATTGGAGATTCATGCCAAATTTTACCAGGAAATCATATAACTTTAATGATTTAATGAAAAAATAATAAACCTTTCATATGGATGGATAGGTTCCAGTATAATTTTTAGGAGTTATAGTAGAGGTTAACAAACATATCCATCTTGAGACTTCCAGATGAGGGTGTTGAGTATGTGGTGTTCTGCGATACTTCCAGTATTGGACTTGGTTTTTTTTAATGTAGAGGTATGTATTGATTAATTATTTTTATTAAAATTTGAGACTTCATGATAAGAACTATTTAACCCATGATCTTGAGCTTACGGTAGTTGTCTTTACCCTGAGGATGTGAAGACACTATATTACGAGTGATCAGTTTATCATTTATTTTAACCACAAGAGTATTAAGTATATCTTATCCCATAAGGACCTTAACTTGAGATACATGAAAGGGATTGAGTTTATTTAGGATTATGACTTTGAGACAGTCTATACTCCTAGGGAGGGGAATGTGGTGGTAGATGGTCTCTATAGGATATTTTGTTCGCTGCTGTTGAATAAGGAATTAGATAAGTTGGTTTCATTGTAGTTGTCCTTAGTGGATGAGGATGGTACAACTTTCATATAGTTTATGGTTGTTTCCCCACTACTTTTATAGTGTTTTATGGAGTAATTCTTGAAGATACCTATTGTGAGACCTTACGTATCCATATATCCACGGTACGTTCTCTTGATGGATTTTATAAAGGTGGGGAGCACATCATCATTTTAATAGGGTGAACGATGGTACCAATGAAATTACATGAGGATGTTTTGAGAGGGTTTAATACATATGACTTAGAGGTACATCTAGTTTTGGTGAAGATGTACTAGTACCTTTAGTGTTAGTTCTGGTGCTTGGGAATAAAGAAGGGTATAACAAAGTTTGCATCTTAGTACCTCACTTGTTAGTAGGTGAAGGCTGAGCACTAACTTCTAGTGGGTTTAGCTCTACCCATTGAGGTGACAGATTGGAAGTGGGATAATTTTTCTATATACTTGATTATGGGTTTCTCATGATATTCTAGAGGACATGATTAAATTTGGGTGATTATATACTGACTCACCAAGTTAGTATACTTTCTAGATATTCAATATAAGAGTTCATTAGAGAGATTAGGATTCCTTTACATGCAAGAGACATTATAGATTCATGGAGTTCCCTCAATGATCATTTATGACCATGATTCTCACCTCACATCACGATTATGGATAGGATTACATGAGGCCTTTAAGACTTAGTTATGGTTGAGAATGATGTTTGAACCCTAGATGGATGGACAGAGTGAGTAGACCATCTAGGTTATAAAGGACATGCTTCAGGTGTGCATGATAGACTTTGACTGTAGTTGGGTAGATCACCTACCACTGGTGTAGTTTTAGTATAAAAAATACTATTCCACTATCAGTATGACACAATTTGAGGCCATATATGTGATATCCTATATGTCATCACTGTGTGAGAATGATCTAGGAGAGTAATAAATTATGGTCCCAGAGTTGGTGCAAGTGATGAAAGAGAAGGTGAAGATCATCCTGGAGAAGATGAAGATATCCCAAATCCATAATAAGTTCTATGTGGACCAACATCAGAGGAATTTTGAGTTCAAGGAGGGAGACTATGTGTTTATGAATGTATCACTTATGTATGGATTTCCAAAATTTAGATGGGGTGATGAGTTATCTATAATATTCCTTGGAACTTTCTAGATACTATTTAGGGTTGATGAGGTGGTGTACCACTTCACCCTACCACCTCAATTAAACTAGGTACATGATATATTCCATGTGTCTTATTTGAGGAGTTATGTGCATGAAACCAAACTTGTTATCGAACAAGGTTCACTGGATATTGAGGATGGAGATACCTTCATAGAGTACCCGATAGAGATCTTGGAACAATAGGAGAATATCCTTCATGGGTGAACAATACCCTTCTCGTGTGTCTAATGGAAGTACATGAATATTTAGGAGAGCACTTGAGAGTGGGAGAACCAGATGTGAGATCAATACCTTCATCTTTTTGTATAGTTTTTTTCTTTTTTGGGATGAAAATACCTAAGGTGGGGAGAATATAATTAATTTATTTTTTCCTTTTAAAGATTTATAATATTTTAAATAATATTTTCAAATCTTGGAATTGGGTTAACATGAGATTCCGAGGCCTAGAGAGGATCAAAATTGATATAATAAAAATATTAAATATATTATATTACATGAACAATATTTATCTATAATAATTGAATAAATCATGAATGTATTCTTGGATTAAATATCTATGGAAACAATTAAATTTGGAATATGGGTTTTACCCTAGGAATGACATAATCTTTGTGGAGGTTGGGTGTCTGTCTTAAGTATTGTCATGGGTGAAAAAATAATTAAAGAAATTATTACATTTATTTATTTGTTATAATTAGGATAAACCCTAATATCATCTATAAATTATGATTATAGAAAATCCATATGGTTAAATTCCTAACCCTATATATTGAGAGACGGTTATTGGAGGATGAATTCTAGATGATCAACGATGAATCATGGTTTCATAATCAATGTGCCAATGTTGCTTCTAGATCTCTCCATGACAATGATGTGAAGATGTTATTAATTAGTAATTGATCCAAAACTAAGGTAAGTAATTTTATTTTTGTTGGTTTAATACCTATTTTATTATCCCATATATAATTTGAATCAAATCCACTAATAGATTGATTCATGGGTCAATCATGTTTTAAAGGTAATGATTTATCTACCTATGACTAGGAATTTTTGATATTTTATTATTTTTAGTTTATTGGTTCTTTTTTTTATCATTATAATAAAAATGAATCAATTCCAACCAAAACAATAGCCTAAGTTCATTCCTTTAGTTGCATTTTGTTCTTTCCACCACTATTTATCAAGTGTTTATCATCAGAATTCCATTTGGCTGGTGGTTTGATAAATACTCGATGGAAAATCATTGTGAAATCAATATTTTTTATAACGAGTCATCACCATGAGTTCAATATTATTATTTATAGCACAATTGAGGGGTGATGATGATCATGATCGATCGAGGTTTGGGTTATAGACCCTTGGATCGTAGTTTGGATTGGAAATAGGTGCACTGTGCGATGGGGATTGATTCCTGAGCAAATTGGGTGGCCAAAATCCATCCACCAGTAATGGGCGGGCTCAACCAGACTGATATATATGATTATCAGTGAGTTTCAGGTTGGATTTAGTGGTGTTGGAATTTCTAATGGAAGACACTTGAAGTTTTTTTATTTTTGGAAAAATCTCAGCTACATGACATTTAGTCTGAATAACATACGCCATGTACTCCCCGTGCTTTGGTGGCTAGGGTTTTGAAAAAATTAAATATCACACACTGTCTAGTTTTACAACACACCATGTGACCTAGTGCTAGAATATCTTCAAATACCCTTGGGGTACATGGGCACGAACACGACCTGTCACACATGCATAACCAAGGTACATGGGCACAACCCGATATTCGAACACGACCAGAGTACTTGGAGATGAATAGGTGCACATACAAGATCATAGTACACATGTAATGAAAAAAGTAAATAAGAATAGGTCAAAGTGCATAGGTTAACCGAGGGTAGAGAATACATCTTGTGTACTCCCTATACATGCCATGTACTTTCTCCAGGGTAGTTTGAAGCCCTAATTCTCTTCAGTATGGACCTATTTCTCTAGGGTGCATTCCATTGGTCTGTCCCAAGGAGTGTATAGCGAGGAATCACATCCTAAGAATAATATGTAATTTCCTATATGGGATTAGATTTGGATAGAGTCTAGGAATACTTTCCTGTATCTTGAGGTGTGATCCTCTAGCATTTCATATTATTTCCAAGGTGGGGTTTGATAAATATTCTTGACCAATATATATGGGAGTATGATACTCTATTTAGTATGTTTTTCTAGGTAGGGTCTGGTATACCCGAAAATCCCTAGGTGAGATCCCTTATCTATGAATTGAGGTCTTATGAGATATAAAGAACACTTCTTCATGGATATGCATGATGAGAACGACTTTTTGGATGAGCACCATCAATGTTATCAGGATTTTGAATAGAGTTCTCTTGAATGAGCATTACTTTGAAGCCTTAGGAAGAATTCTATAGATGGATTTATGGTTGTGATCTATTTGAGGCTTAGTGTTTATCTTGACTATATCTAGGTTATTATATTATTGTTATGTCTTATATTATGATTGAAATACATTCATGGTGGTGAGATGACTACTCTATAGATGCTTTATGTTTTGAGATTTTGGGGTTTCCTACTAGGTATTGTTATACTCACCCCTATATGGGATTTTCCTTCATATGTCATGTATTATGTAGATGACATACCTTTTAGTGGTTTCCTAGGAGGACTAAGAGCACGTGAAGAATAGTGATCAAGACATACTATGGTTTGTACTAGGTGTTTCATTTGTTAGCAGTCCCCTCCTTCTTAGCAGGTTGGAATACTTTTTAAAAATTTTGTGGGTTTTTATTTATATATTTTTATTTAAAATAATTATTTCATACTCTGATGTGGGATATATATTTCTGCATGTATTATGGTATCAATTTTATCTTACCTTTCAGTATTGTATGAGCATTTAGAGATGTGTGCATATGTACAGATACATTAAGCTAAGGCCTCCCATGTGTGTGTGAAATTACTACTTGACATTGGTCACTATATGCTAACCTATTTGAGGAAGTCTTGGGGTTTCTCATGTGGCTTATCGCCTACCAGGCGTGCCTCGATGGACTGGGTCATGATATTCTTCAAAAATGGTTATTATTGCAATTTTTTATTAGACATTATAATTAATATAAAAAATTTTATAGATATTTTATTTAAGGAAATTCATATATTTTTTAAAATCATCACATAAATATTAGTATAGGGTGAATTTTTGAGATTTCTTTGAAAATATTTTTTAAATGAATAGTGAAAAATATCGATTTTTGTAAAATATTCATTTCTTTTCACTAAATCAAGTAATTTAAAAGAGTGATTATGTTTTTAATTTTATATTAAAGTATCATAAGTATCCTTTAATTTTAAATAATATAATTAATTACATAATAATTATCATTATACACTATTTTGGTATAATTTTATTTTTGTGCTAAAAAATGCATTTTTCTAAAAACTATATTTTTTCATGTTTTACGTGTTTATATTAAAATTTATTTCATCAAATTATATAAATTTAATCATAAAAAATGGATTCCATATTTGTAATTTTGAGGATAAAATTTTGTAAATAGGTATCTTTTATTTTTATTCATTATAAATAGTAACCACAGTAAAGATTTGTCTCCTCGTTAAGGGTAAAATAAGTAAAACAAGGTTAAAACTATAAGGTAAGGCTTTAAAATATCTATAACACTTTCCATTATCCCATTTTATGAGTTGTGTTAGGTAAAATATATTTTTAAGGAGTTAAATAATTTATTTTAAAATATTTTTTTTTTAAGTTTGGAACCCATGCTTAAATTTTATGAACATAAATTATAGTTTATTTACATTAAATTTTTTGGGTATTTTCATTTAATGGTACGGTTGGAATGTTGAATAATGTTTTCTAAAAAACATAATTATTTTAATTATTTAACTAAAAGAATTATTTTAAATCAACTTCTTATCTTATTTCATGGTGAAATAATTTTTATGATCAAATTGGGTATTTTCCTAGAAATTTTTTTCTTGTGCTTTGATTACATATATTAAATGTAATTTATGGAACCTATAGATTTTGAATATGATAAAATTTATTGAAAAATTTTAATCACCATGTATTTTTTTTGTTAAAACACCCCTTTTATTTATTTTTCATATAATTAATTTAACATGGTAAAAAGTAAAGTTATCATGGTTAATGTTAAATTGGGTTTAAAGGGGATTTTACTTGGAGATAAGGATTAAAATGTCTCTAATAATTTTATAAATGTGATTGGTTGATTGTTTTTAGACCCTATCATGTCATATATACAAATTTTGGGTGCTTTGGTTCCACATTACATGATTATGAAATATATTATATTTAAATATTTTAAGTAATTCCAAGTGTGTCCTTTCTCTCATTTATAAAAGGAAAAATTTTCTCTATTATTCACAAAACTTATGCCAATTATCTTGGAAAATACCTTCCTATAAAACCTATTATCTTCCTTACCTTTGTTATTGAGCTTCTAGTATTCTCCTGAGACCACCATAAGAGGGCTTAAGGTGTAATCCAAAGGATGTCTTTCAAAGAATAGGCAATAATCTTTACCGACTCTTTCAATATTAATTTATTATTATAATTCAACTAAATATAATGTCTGTATCCTTAGATAATGAATCTAGTACCATAAATATACTAATATTTTATTATTATTATGGGACAACAATTTTCTACCTCCTTTCCATCAACTAGGAAATGAATGTATTGCTTGTGTGTATGTGTGGACTAGCACCTCCAAATAGATATGTGTTTTATTTTCCATAAATCCTTCACATGGTTAGCTAAAATAAAATATTTAATAAATATATATGATATTTATAATGTAATAATTATTTTATAATGATAAAATACTATATAATTTCTTTTCCTTTTTCTCATTATAAAATGTTAGTATCATTAATACCTATTTACAAACCACCATCTCCATGAGTGATATATTTATTTTTCATTATACACCTTTTATAGATGGTCATAAAATTATTTTAATGAATATATATTATAATTATGTCATGAATAATATTATTAATTTTTTTATTAAAATTATACCTTGACATGTTCTTACTAATTCGGTCTTTATAATACACTCTTATTTAAGTTGGTTTTACCACCTAGATGAGTGAAGTTAAAATGTTTACAATGTGAATGATTATGGAATGTTAAATACTGATGATAATATATAATAATAAGATATAAATTAATTTATTTAAATTATGATGATGATGTAAACATGATCAAATTTCAAGGACCATAACTAGTAAATCAAACCATGCTTGAAAAATGAAGCAGTTATCGCCTAATAATGTAATTTTAATAAATAATTGCTAATGAAAGGGTGACAGGATATCATAAATAAACCATATAAGGTATTATAATTTAAAATATAGTTCTGGTATATATTTATAATAAATTTAAATTTATTATAAATGGCGTTAAATGAACTTATGAGGCAATTCAAACTTGAGGTAAGAGATTTCTTATCTAAATATCCCTTCGTTGAGACTCATTCCATTTTCACCACATGTTTACTTTTTTGTGGTGTTTAAAATAACTTATATATATATTATCATTCATTTACTAAAATTACCTTTATTTTAAAATCCTTTTAATATTCCCTTCTTCAACTTACTTTTGTTTGAAAAGTTTTAAATTCCATAAGGGGTTTATTAACTTAATTTATTTTCATTGGGTTATATTAATTACTCATTGACTATTTCATTACAATATTATGTGTGTAATGACATATGGTTATTTTATGTTTCATTTCAACTTATTTTTTTTTTATTTTCATTCGTTACACATAATCACTTCATTGATTAATTCTCACTTAAAATTTATGATCATTATAAGGGTTTTCCCTTCAATATCATTTGTATTTGGGATTGTTTATGTTTAAATTTACATTTTAGGAAATTATAAGATATTTCTATTTTAAACTCCATATAATTTCTTCTTATCTATTTATATATGTAGTTTATTTATTTTCATTTAATTTTTCTCTCTCTAAGTACTCAAAAGTCCAAATAAATGTTTTTAAGGAAAACCGATTTGTTTTTGTATTTGGTCAGGAATATTTTCTCCCATATCTATATTTTCTTTAAAATTAATTTAATAACATTTTTACTATTATCCAATTATTTATTAAAGTCATTTTAACCATTTTTTATTTTATAAAAAATGGTTTAAAAGGAATATTCTATTAATTTTCCTAACAAGGTACTTTTTACCAAAGGTGTGAACATACTATTTGTTTTAATGCCTACTACATGAGTGAATTTTACACACCACCATGAATATTATTTACTTTGAAGCTTCATTTAAAAGTTTCCATGGTTATTTTGAAATAATGTTTTCCCCTAATATCCTTGAAATTTTTATATTTTAAATAAGTTATTTCAAAATAAAATGGGTGTTTTTCACAAGAAATGTTCTTGTGATATTTTATAATTATTTTCATCCATGTCAACATTTTTTGATGAATCTTATTCTTTAATAGGTATAAAATCAAATGATATCATCCACCTTATTTCTCTATATAACTTATGATCACATTGTTCTATTTTTTAACTGAGGAAAATATTTATAGTTTGTATGCCAATTTTCAATATGAATGTTTATGTTGATTATGTATTGAAATATTATTAATTTCTTTTATATAATGAATTTAAACTTACTAAGTGATTGTAGAGGCCTGTTATAGCCCTTTGATGCATTAGTAGGTGTTATGAGACAAATTATCTTAGGTATTTGGCATATATAATACCTATTTATTTATGGCGTCTTGGAATGAAGCATTGATAGAAAGATTATGATGTTCATCATATGTATTTTATCATTATGAAACTAGTTATTATTATCCATGTGGTTATTTATGTTATTATGTCATCCATTGATATTTTACCATTTTATAGTCTTTGTTATATGGGGTATTTAATTATTGTACATATATTCTACATTATTAATGCTTTATTTATTTTAGGATTGATTTTGTTGTAGTCTTTCCCTTACTAAGAATATGAGATCACTATTTTATATGTTTTCCGTTCCCTAGGATACCTATAATGAATTTATGAATGATTTCATAGTTATACTAGAATAAATAATAAAGTTATCAAAAGAATATTATATTATATTATATTTTTTCAAAATTAAAGTGATAATAGTGTATATATATAGTCTCCAAAGACTTATAAACTATTCATTCTTATTGGATGTGATTTATTTTATTTTTATCTAATGTAGTAAGATAACTACTAGTTTTGGGTTACTGGAGTCAGAGTGCTATAGTTGGTATTAGAGAAATTTTAGTATAAACCTTAGGAAATAGGTTTATCAAAACATAAGTTAGATAACATTACCTTATGACATACTCTAGGGATAAGTGTAAGTATAGTATAACATCCTAAAGTTATGGTAAAGAAAGAAGTGTGGTTTTACCAACAAATACATCCCTATTTAGATAATGACATGTAAATGTTGTTATGGAACAAATTCACCAAGGGGTAATAACTTATAAAGAGCGGGATTGAGTACTAACTTGATAATTATTGGTGCACAATGAGTGGGACTAAGACTAAACACCTAGATAGACAATCCTGTTGGATATGACTAGATTAATCCACATTCCCATTATGAACCATTATGAAGTATTTGAAAATATTATTATTATTTGAAAATATATACCAAAGACACTAATTTTATGGTTCAGATGAGGATAGATTAAGATTTTTAGATTCCATAATGGGTTAATAAGTAAAAGGTAGATCATTATTTTTAAGGTATAGATACCTATTTTTAGGTTTTATGTGATGAGAGTACTTTTGGATATATTTATTGACTTTTAATAGATGTTTAAAGTATATATAACCATTAAGTCTAACATGTTAAAAGGTTATTTAAGGATGAATGATTTTATATTGTGGACATAAGCTAAAAACTATTGATAACCATTATAGTTAATATGACCTGTGAGGTAGAAGTAATTATGGTTAATTATGATAAAAGGGTTATTATATTTTGGGAACATATGCTTTATCATATAGATAACCATAAGATTGAAAACTGATTTGATGAATAAGGGATTAAAGTTATTTTTGAATAATTTATCTATATTGGGAACATTATATGATTAAGGTAAATGAAAATATTCTTTTCTAATATTGTAGTTTATTTTAGGAATAAAGGCTGAATTTTCTTTTGGAACCATATATGATTTTACTACGGCTTTATAGTGATTTTTGAAATGATTATCATATTTTGGATATTATATGATTAGGTAATACACATTTTTGGTATGTATGAGTGATTAATGATGTTTGGAGATTAATATTAATTTGGTATTGGAATAATAAATGATCAAATAATTCTAACCTTTGAGTTTCATTTTATTTTATGACATATTTTTGAAGATTTTTAAGGTTAGTAAAAATTGGTTTATCGGGGGGTTAAATTAAAAAGATAAGGGTTACAAATGACCAAAAACTTACCCAAAATCCATTTTATGTCCATTTTTAGACCTTATATATTTTTTTCTTGATAATGTTACATTTTTTAGCCTTTTGAAATTTGAAAGTCATGGGTACACCTTTTTCTGTTAAAAAATTACAAGTATGCCACCCACCTCACTTACAAAAGGTCACACCCTCCTATACACTTCATAATTAAGAAACCCATTGGTTCTAAAAATACCAATATAAATTGCTTTATTAATTACCTCATGTCATCCTGTCATCCTTATTTTATTTAGAAATCCAACTTAATAAGTCTTTTTAGTGCAAACCAAAATAAGTTGTCTGAAGAAGAGGTAACGTCCCTAACCGAGCATTTAATTTTATTTCTTCCCATACCTCCTTAAATTATTATTTAAATACGATAATA
The DNA here is from genome assembly GCA_963277665.1 of Viscum album. Classification (NCBI taxonomy): domain Eukaryota; kingdom Viridiplantae; phylum Streptophyta; class Magnoliopsida; order Santalales; family Viscaceae; genus Viscum; species Viscum album. The sequence goes on along the minus strand of OY728133.1, from coordinate 180,463,009 downwards.
AAATATCCTAAGAATATTCCATATACTGAGATGTTTTTATGTTATGATCATGACCTATATTCGTCTCACCTTCCATAAAATGGGATACAAAATCATCATTCGTATGTACGGAGGACGACCACCTCATGAACTAATGTTATTAATTTTCCATCATGAAATATTGTGGTTGGAATGTTTATATATGATATTTAAAATATTATTATAAATCTTGAATTATAATACCACATATAACTTGTTACCTCTTAAATTTTTGGAAAATAATAACATCACTCGTGTGTTCGGAAGACTACTTCCATGCAAACCTAGGTGAAGTTTTTTTCATTTTTGTATTACTTGGATGGTGATAAGGATAGATTATATGAATATATATGATATTTTTAATATAATTATACTTATGGAAATATGATATCACATATACCTTCTTAATTTATTTTCCATATGGGATAAAATAACATCATTCATGTATACAGTGGACTACCGCCACACGAAGTGATGTGATTTGTTTTTTACGCATGTTTTACATGAAAGGTAATAAGGATAAGTTTAAATAAAAATATGTGATATATATTACATAAAAATTATTCTGTAATTTTTATATATTTTTTAACCTTATTTATTTTATTTATTCAATAAAATGGAAACAACATTCATGCATACGTATGGATTACCGTCTCCATGAATGAGTTATTTCATTTTATATATTTAAATTTTATGTATTATGATAAATAAATAAATATAATATTTATATAATGATAAAAATTATGGATATGATGCAACCATGATCAAATTAATAGAACAAAAAAATAAAAAATCAAAACATACATGAAAAATAAAGCAGTTATTACCGGAAACATGATTTTAACAAGGAATTATTGATAAATTCTTATAAAAGGTCATAATTAAATCATATATGGTATGATAAAAATTAATTAATTTATTTAATAGATGTATAATAAACTTATATTTATTATACAGTAGATTTGAACATGTATAAATGAATTCGAGACTTAAGGTAAGAGATTTTTATCTCACTTTTTGCTTATGTGAGACACATTCCATATTCCCCACCTATTTTTTAATGTGGTACATATAATGACCTTGAATTTATTTTATGATTCTTAAAACAAAAATTATTTGGGTTTACCTATCCATTTTAGTATATCTCTTTCATGGGTTTTATGGTTCAAAATTTACGAAATCAGTAATGGATTTTTGTTTTAATTTGACTTCTGTGAGACATATGTTATGTTATGAGTCTATATTCTTTTATGAGGTGTATATACAGACCCATTGAAATATAATATTAGGAATATATTTATTATCATTATATTTTAAGTTTCATTTAACAACATTATTTCATTAGGGATTATGATTCAATGTTACAAAAGTTATAAGGGTTTTATAATACAATCTCATCATTTATCAGGATTGTTTATGTTTATGCTTTAGATGATGAAATATTATAAGGTAACTCTCAATAAAGTCATAAATTTTATTCTCCTACAATTATTTCTTGAAAATAAATGTTTTAAATTCATTTTACTCTCTTTATGTACTCAATAGTTTAAAAGAATGTTTTTAAGAAAAATCATATATATTTCTATCTTTGGTCGAAACCCTCTTTTTCATCCAAATCTATGTTTTTTAAAAATGTTTTCATTTTTTTTAAAATTATACCAAATATGTTTAATGAAATTTTTACCCATATTTTACTTTTTACAATTTTTTAAAGGAATCATCCTATAATTTTCCTAACAATTCCCATTTGGTTTTTACTTAAAATGTGAAAAGAATATTTGAATAATGTGTATAGAATGAATGGAATTTACCACCATCATAAACACTATTTTATTTGAAAATTAATTTATATGTTTTCATTTTTATTTTCAAATAAAAGGATTTAAAAAATGTTTTATGTTTTTTATTTTTTTTCAAATTGGAAAGGATATTTTCCTCAAGAAATGTATTAAATGATTTTTAAAATTCCTTTATAAGTTTTCAAGGTTATTTTTAAATAAATGGATTTTAAAAATGTTTAATTCTTAATTTTTTTTCAAAGTGTAAAGGATATATTACTCAATAAATTTTCTAAGTGATCTTTCAAAATCACTTTCTGTAACACCCCAAGCTTCCATGGTACGATTCTCTTTGAATAATACAGTAGCGTGTGTTGTACGCAACTTCAAGATTCTAACGCACCATGACCAATCAAAGTAGCCATTATAAATAGTAGTACCCACTTTTTGAAATTTTATAAATTTTATTTCTCAAAATGGACTTTATTTTTGGATTCAGAATATCAAAATTAGCCTAGGGTGAAATTTTGGTACTTTTCGGATAACTTTTATATTCTAATGAATAGTGAAAATTACTAAATTTTAATTGAAAACAACTTTTTAATCAAAATAATTAATAGTGATAAATTATGAATTTGAGTGGTTTTAAAGTATATTAAGAATAAAGTTTTACCATTTAATACAATTTTGGTCATTGGACATAATTTCACAATTAAACCGGACATAAAGAAGTGTCAATCTTTTGATAGTTACTATTTCTTAAAAACGCGCTTTTTGTTTTGACAGCAGGAATTAATTTTAAATTAATTTCTGCCACTTATGTGTTTTGAATTTGGAAAAATGGATTACATATTTTGAATCAGGATTTCCAAATTGTGTAAATAGGAAACTTTTATTTTTAGACATTTTGAATAATTATTTCGGTAAATATTTTATTTACCATGGTTAAAGGGTAAATCCGGTAAATAAGTGTAAACAAATAATATTATAATAATAATAAATTACCCTAAAATGTGTCCTAACCCCATTGGTTGATACATGTATGACCATGGGCATCTTTGGGTCGATTTTGGGACCCCATGGATCCACTTGTAAGTGATAATGACACTTTATATTAATTAAGTTAAAGTAAATACAAAAATGACACAAGCATATATCTTTTATAAAAACAATTTTTACAGAGTTATATATGTTATATTTTCTACTATAAATATTTATTAGAAATATAAAAATATTTCCTACATAATTTTATTTTATTTATAATTTTTAGACATTGAATAATTAAATTTATTTATGACACAATAATGATGCAATATTTTCCTTAATAATAAATGAATCAAATAATTGGTATTATAAAAGTTAAAATAAATATAATTTGAACATTTTTATGATATCCAAGACTTTTATTGGTTAATATTACATGTTAGTATTGATTAAATTAATTTTATTCTAATTAATAAAGTTGTTAAGACTTTAACAAAAATCAATTATTGAATAGTGTCAAAATTGACATAAATGAGTTTTTAAAACAAATATTATATTATTAATTGATATTATATTCTTAAAAATCTAAGGTTCAGCCAAAGGACTTATATAATGATATGTTTATCATTAATGGAACACTTGGGGGGGCGCTTGGATGTATATATTAAGTTTATTAACTATATAATATAAAAATACAAAGTGACATGGTAAATGTCAAACTAATTAACTAAGAGTTAAAACTAAAAGATAAGGTTAATATAATGACCCAAAACTGTCTAAAATATATTGGTTGAAATTATTTATACCCATAATCACATTATAATTTTAATTATCCACTTTAGAGCCATTATAAACTGAATATGAATTTATTATAAAATAATGCTTTAAGTTTTTCCTAAAGAGCCACTCCTGCCCCTTTTAAAAGGACACCACTTCTAACCAATTATTCACACATTCAAAGCCTTTTGGTTCATAAAAAACCTGACCAAATACTCTCTAAAATTTCCTCAATTCAACCTAGAGGCCTTAGTTTGATCATAAATCCAACCTAAGGATCCCTTTTGATCAAATCAAAAGGAAGAACCCGAAGAAGAGGTAATGTTTTCACCACCCTTTTTCAAGTTCCTTTCTTCTTCAACTTCTTTTTTCTTTGTTTTTTCCTTTCTAAAATAAATACTTCAGTCTCTTGTATATAATATGTCATTATTATAAATATGGTACAACCATATTCAGTATTATATCCATTCTTTGAATGAAATGTCACCATACGTGCGTACGTACGGCTTACCGTCTCCACATCGTGGTGTTATTGTTATTAAAAAACATTATTATTTGGATGGGTATGATAATTATATGTAATTTATATAGATAATAAATATAACATGATAATGATTCTGTATATATGACATACCATCCAATTATATATTATTTTAATATCAAAATAATGATATTGTCGCTCGTGCGTACGTACGGACTACCGTCTCCACGAACACAATGAGATTCATTCCCCATCATATCCATGCAATCATAATTCTCATTTGATGATTAAAAATAATGTTTAAGGACTTGATATAATTCTGGATATAAATAAGATACAACCTATCCATAACAAACACGGCTTATGTAACAAAATATATAAAAGAAAACGAGTGAGTTAACACCTGAAACGATGATAATACAAAGATATTATTAACAAATAAATGTTAATAGATCATATATGATATCATATTAATGTATATGATTCTTTTATAATTTAATAAAAATTATTTCACCATTATACAAGAGGTTAACCTACCCTCAACCAAGGAAAAGTACAAGGTGAGGGTTTATTTCGCAATCTCTTTATTATCCGAGGTTGTTTATACGTAATTATCCACTGGGACCTCTTTATCATCCACATCCATGTTTCTTAAAAATGTATTTCAAAACATTATTACTATTTTAAAAAATATGGGTTAAAGTAATTTATACCCTTGTTTGACTTTTTATAAGAAGTTTATAAAGGAATCTTTCTGTCGTTTTCCAAACAAGGTCCTTTTTAACCTTTTTGGAAAAATTAAAGTAAGAATGTCTTTTTAACTTATACAGAGGGTGCAGCTATTTTCTGCCATTATAAAATCGTCGAAGCTTCCCTTACCATCTTATAAGAATATTTTTAAAGTAAATGTTTTCTTTTATAATTATGCGACTTTTAAATTATTTCAAAAAAGAGATATTTCTCTCAAATAGTTTTGATTTCATCTATGTCAACATCCTTTGATGGATTTTAAGTTTATTTGAAGTTGATTTATTATGATACAAAACTTCCATATTGTATTGAAGGTTTTGTGATATGTTTGACTGTGGATGTGTTATTTTTATACCATTCATGGTTTATAGATAAAGTATTGGAATTTTGAATGCTAGTTTTAATACAAATGTTTATGTTATGTTTAAACCTGTTCATATAAGGAATACATTGGACTTAATAAGTAATGGGTGGAGCTCGCTATAGCTCCTCGATGCATCGGTAGGTCTCATGATACAAACTAGTGTCTTGGCATGAGGCGTTGACAAAATCTTATTTGTAGTCTTGGAATGAGGCATTGGCTACGTGGTTATGATAGTCTGGAATTATGCATTCCTTCATTATGAAAGTGGTTATTGATATTTCATGTGATTATTCGATTAGTAGAATATCAATGCGAATAAGTAAGTGGAATTATTTCATTTTATTTCTTCCATATTATGTTGAAGTTCAAGTTTAAAATTCTTTTGTTTTAGTTATACATTGCCTTAAATGTTTATTCCTATTTATGAAAGTTTCCGCTATATTGTTATCCCTATAGGGCATTTGATCTCACCCATTTCTATGTTTTATTTTTCCCAGGATGTGAAGAAGTATTTTATGAATGAATTGAAGGGATAGTATAAGGGGATATGAGTGTGGATACAAGATGTTTTTGTAGTTTTCACTGGATGATGTAATGTAACATTTATGAATGTATCTAGTGTTTCCAAGGCTACTAAACTAATCGGTCTTTCGAGATTTGATATTTTGTGATCATGCCAATGTTACGTAATAATGCACCGACTCTGGGTAATTGGGGTCGGGACATTACAGTTGGTATCAGAGTAATTTTACTACAAACCTTTGAAGCTAGATTTATATAAACTCTGATTAGAGCACATAGACCTAAGATGGACTTTGAGGATTAGTATAGAAGAAATTCCTAGAATTTTGATATTGTAGAGATTTTGTGAGTTTTCTGAGAAATACATCCCTGTCTGGATACAAGCAGGTAGAGGCGGGTCTGGCACAGATGTACCTAGGGGTAAAACCCAAAAACACAACTTTGAGCTAGACTCAGATGGGAACTAGTGCACGACAATGGGCCTTGCTGCACTCTTGGTTACGACACTCCCATGGGATATACTTAGGATAATTCTCATTTACTTTACAATCCATTATTAAGGGATTATGAGTATATGCTTCCTCAAAGAAAACATTTTTTTTATGATTATGGATTATAGCTATAAATAGTTCAATTTATGTTAAGTGTTTTACAAGTATGGAATTCTGTAATTTGATTCATAAAATGATCTAGTTTATGCCATTGTTTAGAAATGGTTCCTAGTGGAAGGAATGAAAATTATATCAATGCACGCACTCCATGTAGGTATTTCCCTCCTGCTCAAGATAATTATAGTGGAGTAGGTGATGCAGCTGGTGCTGATCAGTTAATCACCATACTGGGACAACTCACTCAGGTTATGAAAAATAACCTTACCCGTATGAAGCACCTTGATCTGCAGCGTGGAAGATCAATGATAGATCGCTTCATGAGGAAGAAACCACCAACATTCAATGGGAGTAAAAATCCATTAGTATATGAGAAATGGATAAGTTCCCAAGAAAAAATATTCCATGTCTTGGGAAGTAGTGAATGGGAAAAAGTTATCATGGCAGTTTACCACCTCATTGGAGATGCTGATCAATGGTGGTCATTAATTCAAAACACAAAAGAAGATGATGAAGTATCAAATATGGAATGGAGGGAGTTCAAGGAGCTTTTCTTATAAAAATACTTTCCTCGTGACCATAGAGCATATATGGAAAGACAATTTCTGAGTCTCAGACAAAAGGAGGATGAGAATGTCGCAAAGTATGAGGATAACTTTACAAGGTTAGCAAGGTATGCTGGAGATTATATACATAACCCAAGAAGTAAGATTAATCATTTCCTTGATGGGTTAAAACCATTTATTCGTCAATCATTAGTCTCACAATCCTTCTTGTCGTACGAAGACATTGTCTCATGTGCTATCAAGATAGAAAAGGAATTCTCTAAGTCTTATGACTTTAAAGAAAAGAAAGAAAAGAAGACATCTGTTGATAAATCTGGAAATGTAAATAAGGGGAATAAGGGAAATGTTTAATATCAATCCCACAGTAAATATGGGAAGAAACACCCCAGTACTTGCCTAAAAGGAATGAGAGTCTTTTACAAGTGTGGTGAAAAAGGCCACCAAGCTCATGATTGCAAGGGAAAGGGAGTTGCTGTCAACGTGGAATACTATAATTGTAGAGAGATGGGAAATTATGCAAATGAATTTCCTAAGAGTCAGGAGAACTTACCTCAAAAAAGGCCACGGGATCAAGGCCAAGCTTATGCTATCACTACTGCTGAGGTAGAAGCTCCGAAAGACATGGTGGTAGGTAATTTAATGGTTTTCTCAAGTTTAGAAAATGAATTATTTGATTATGGATCATCACATTGTTTCATATCTTCCCAGTTTTCTAAGAAAATTAGATTTTTCTAATTTGATTTAACAAGGGAGTTGTCAGTTAAAACTCCTAAGGAAAGTATCATTGCAACAAAGTTTTGTGAATCAGTCCCCATTAGAACACATAAATGTTCTTTATCTTCTGATCTCATAGTCATACCTATGATTTAGTTTGATCTAATCCTCGGTATGGATTGGCTTTCAGACCATGATGTGATGATTTATTGTAAGAAGAAGGAGGTTATGATTTTTGATGATGATGATAAGGAGCACCTTATTTTTAGAGCAGAATTGTCACCACCTAATTCTTATCTTGATCCACCCATAGTAGCTCAACTAAATTCAATTATTGGGAAGGAAGAGAATGAAATGACTGTGGGTGAGGAAAGGAATGGTCAAACAGAGGATGTACCTATTATGAAAGAATATGTAGATGTGTTTCCGGAAGATTTACCTGGACATCCTCCAGAACGAGAAGTTGAGTTTTCCATTGATTTAATTCCTGGATCAATGCCTATATTGAAGACCCCTTATAGAATGGCCACTATGGAATTAGTTGAACTAAAGAAACAAATAGATTAATTGAGTAATAAGGGATTTATTTTACCTAGTGTTTCTCCATGGGGAGCCCCTGTTCTTTTTGTTAAAAAGAAAGATGGATCTATGAGGTTATGTATCGACTACATGGAGATCAATGCCATACCAATAAAGAACAAGTATCCACTACCTCGAATTGTTGATTTATTTGACCAACTGCATAGAGCTCAATACTTTTCAAAGATTGACCTTTGATCTGGATATCACCAGTTGTGTGTGAAGAAGGAAGAAATTCTGAAGACAACATTTCGAACCAGGTATGGGCATTATGAGTTTACAGTAATGCCTTTTAGGCTGACTAATGCACCCTATGTTTTCGTGGATCTAATGAAGAGAGTTTTCAAGGAATATCTTGATGATTTTTTAGTGGTATTTATTGATGATATCTTGATATACTCCAAAAGCTACGAAGATCATGAAAATCACCTGCGTATTATCCTGAAGACTCTGAGAAGACATGAATTATATGGGAAGTTTAGCAAGTGTGAATTTTGGATTCAAGAGATTTCTTTTCTTGGACATATTGTCTCTAAGGATGGAATATCCGTTGATCCTTCTAAGAAAAGAGAAATCCATGAATGGCCAGCACCAACGAGTATAACCGAGGTACGTAGCTTTATTGGTTTAGTAGGTTATTATCGACGTTTTGTCCAGAATTTTCCCCGATTGGCTAACCCATTAACAAAGGTCACACGTAAAGGGGTTAAATTTGTTTGGAAAAAAGAGTGTAGAGAATGTTTCGAAGATCTGAAGAGAAGACTATTCAATTCTCCTATATTGACTCTACCATCGGGGAATGATGGGTTCGTTATTTATAGTGATGCATCGAAGAAAGGACTTGGTTGTGTCCTTATGCATAATGATAGAGTTATTGCCTATGCATCATGACAGTTGAAAATTCATGAGAAAAAATATCCTACTCATGATCTTGAGTCAGCTGCTGTAATCTTTGCTTTGAAGATATGTTGACATTATCTCTATGGTGAAAAATGTGAGATATATACCGATCATAAGAGTTTTAAGTATATTTTCTCATAGAAAGAACTCAACATGAGGCAAAGGAGATGGCTTGAACTACTCAAGGATTATGATTGCACGATACACTACCACCCGAGGAAGGCAAATAAGGTAGAAGATGCTTTGAGTAGAAAGGATCATGGAGTTTTGAACAAGATGAGAGTAGAAAGGGATCCTATTTTCATGGATATAGTAAATATTGATATAGGAATCACCATGGAAGGTGAAACATCAATACTTTTTCAAATGGTTGCCAAACCATCTTTACTAGAAAGGATAAAGAGTTCTCTGGCTGATAATGAAGAGTTTAAAAAGAAGATTAAAGCTCTGAATGATGGGAGATTGAGTGACTTTGTGTATGAAGATGGAGTTTTTAAATTTGGGAAGAGACTTTGTGTTCCCGCTATACCTAATCTAAAAATGGAATTGTTGGATGATTCTCATAGTTCCAATTTCTCTATACACCATGGGAGCACCAAAATGTATAGAGATTTGAAGGAACATTTTTGGTGGGAGAACATGAAGAGGGAGATTGCTGATTTTGTGTCAAGATGTATGGTTTTTCAACAAGTGAAAGCTGGAAGGCAACAACCTGGAGGAGTCATGGAACCTCTTCCCATACCTGATTGGAAATGGGATAATATCACAATGGACTTTTTCATGGGACTACCAAAGAATCCTAGAAGGAATGATGTAATATGGGTCATTGTTGATCGTCTTACCAAGTTAGAAAATTTTCCTGCTATAAGAGAAGATTTACCACTTGAACGTCTAGCAAGGATATATATTAATGAAGTTGTGAGACTTCATGGAGTACCCCTATCAATTGGTTCGGATTATGATCCCCGTTTTACATCAAGATTTTGGAAAAGTCTTCAGAAAGCCCTGGATATTGAACTTTGTTTGAGCACTGCCTACCACCCTAAAGAGATGGACAATCATAATGGACTATTCAAACCTTAGAAGACATGTTGAGATCATGATCACTTGACTTTCAGGGTATGCAGGATCAATATTTATCTCTGGTGGAATTTTCCTATAACAATAGCTTCCATTCAAGCATTCAGATGGCACCATATGAAGCGTTATATAGAAAGATATGTCACACACCAACCTGTTGGAATGAAGTTGGTGAAAGAAAACTTGTAGGCCTAGAAATAGTGGAGGAAACGATGGAGAAGGTAAAGGTAATCCAAAACCACATCAAAGCATCTCAAAGTAGGCAGAAAATCTATGCCGATAACCGAAGGAAGGATTTGGAATTTCAGGTAGAAGATCATGTTTTCTTGAAGGTATATCCATGGAAGGGAGTTATACGTTTCGGTAAGAAGGGTAAATTGAGTCCCAGGTACATAATACCTTTTGAAATTCTAGAACTAATTGGGGCTGTAGCATACTGTTTGGAAATGCTTCCAAATCTCTCCAAAGTTCACGATGTGTTCCACGCATCACTGTTGAAAAAATACATGCCTAACCCAACACATGTAATCACCTATGAGGAATTAGAACTGGAACCAGATCTGTATTATTTTGAAGATCCCATCATGATTCATGATACAAGAGAACAATTGTTGAGAAACCAGATGACTTGTCTGGTAAAAGTTTAAGGGATAAACCATAAGATGGAAGAGGCAACGTGGGAACCCGAGGAACTTATGATTAATAACCACCCGAGTATTTTTATTCATTAGTATTATAGAAATTTCTAGGATGAGATTATTTTAAGGATGGTATAATTTAACACCCCAAGCTTCCACGGTACGATTCTCTTTGAATAATACAGTAGCATGTGTTGTACGCAACTTCGAGATTCTAACACACCGCGACGAATCAAAGTAGCCATTATGAATAGTAATACCCACTTTTTGAAATTTTATAAATTTTATCTATCAAAATGGACTCTCTTTTTGGATTATGAATATTGAAATTAGCATAGGGTGAAATTTTGGTACTTTTCAGATAACTTATATATTTTGATGAAAAGTGAAAATTACTAAATTTTAATTAAAAACAAATTTTTTAATAAAAATAATTAATAGTGATAAATTATGAATTTGAGTGGTTTTAAAGTATATTTAGAATATATTTTTATCATTTAATACAATGTTGGTCATTGGACATAATTACACAATTAAACCGGACACAAACAAGTGTAAATATTTTGATAGTTATTATTTCTTAAAAACACGCTTTTTTGTTTTGATAGTGGGAATTAATTTTAAATTAATTTCTGCCACTTCTGTGTTTTGAATTTAGAAAAATGGATTCCATATTTGTAATCGGGATGTCTAAATTTTGTTAATAGGTAACTTTTATTTTTAGACATTTTGAATAATTACTTCGGTAAATATTTTATTTACCATGGTTAAAGGGTAAATCCAGTAAATAAGGGTAAAACAATAATATTATAATAATAATAAATTACCCTAAAACGTGTTCTAACCCTACTGGTTGATACATTTCCGATCATGGGTATATTTGGGTCGATTTTGGGACCCCATGGATCCACTTGTAAGTGATAATGACACTTTATATTAATTAAGTTAAAGTAAATACAAAAATGACATAAGCATATATCTTTTAGAAAAACAATTTTTACATAGAGTTATATATGTTATATTTTTGACTATAAATATTCATTAGAAAGATAAAAATATTACCTATATAATGGTATTTTATTTATAATTTTTAGACATTTAATAATTAAATTTATTTATGACACAATAATGATGAAGTATTTTCCTTAATAATAAAAGAATCAAATAATTGGTATTATAAAAGTTAAAATAAATATAATTTGAAAGTTTTGATGACATAAAATAATTTTATTGGTTAATATTACATGTTATTATTTCTTAAATAAATTTTATTCTTATTAATAAAGTTTCTAAGACTTTAACAAAAATCAATTATTCAATAGTGTCAAAATTGACATAAATGAGTTTTTAAAACAAATATTATATTATTAATTAATATTATATTCCTAAAAATATAAGGTTCTACAAAAGGACTTATATCATTATAAGTGTATCATTAATGTACCACTTTGGTTTCTCTTGGATGTATATAGTAAGTTTATTAACTATATAATATAAAAATACAAAGTGACATGGTAAATTACAAACTAATTAACTAAGAGTTAAAAATAAATGATAAGGTTAATATAATGACCCAAACCTGTCTAAAATCTATTGGTTGAAAGGATTATGAGCCATACCCATCTTATAATTTGAATAATACACTTTTAATCCATTATAAACTGAATATGTATTTATTATAAAATAATACTTTAAGTTCTTCCTAAAGAGCCCCTCCTCCCCCTTATAAAAGGACACCACTTCTAACCAATTTTTAACACCTTAAAAGCCTTTTGGTTCGGCCAAAACCTGCCCAAATACTCTCTCAACTTCCCTAAATTCAACCTAGAGGACTTATTTTGATCATGAATCCAACCTAAGGATCCCTTTTGATCAAATCAAAAGGAAGAGCCTGAAGAAGAGGTAATGTTTTCACCACTCGTTTTCAAGTTCCTTTCTTCTTCAACTTCTTCTTTATTTGTTATTTACTTTCTAAAATAATAACTCCAGTATCTTATATATACTATGATGTTATTATAAATATGGTACAACCATATTCAGTATTCTATCTATCCTTTGAATGACATGTCACCATACGTGCGTACGTACGACTTACCGTCTCCACATCGTGGTGTAATTGTTATTCAAAAACACTATTATTTGGATGGGTATGATAATGATATGTAATTTATGTAAATAATAAATATAACATGATAATTATTATGTATATATTATATACCATACAATTATATATTATTTTAATATCAAAAGAATGATATTGTCGCTCATGTGTACGTACGGACTACCGTCTCCACGAACGCGATGAGATTCATTCTCCATCGTATCCATGTAATTATAATTCTCATTTAATGATTAAAAATAATTTTTAAGGACTTGATATCATTATGTATATGAATAATATACAACCTATCCATAACAAACACATCTTATGTAACAAAATATACAAAATAAAACGAGTGAGTTAACACCCGAAACGATGATAATACTAAGATATTATTAACAAATCAATGTTAAAAGATCATATATGATATCATATTAATGTATATGATTATTTTATAATTTAATAACAATTATTTCACCATTATAAAGGATGTTAACCTATCCTCAACCAAGGAAAAGTACAAGGTAAGGGTTTATTTCACAATCTCTTCATTATCCGAGGTTGTTTATACGTAATTATCTATTGGGACCACTTTATCATCCACATCCATGTTTCATAAAAATGTATTTCAAAACATTCTTACTATTTTATATAATATGTGTTAAAGTCATTTATACCCTTTTTGACTTTTTATAATAAGTTTATAAAGAAATATTTCTATCGTTTTCCAAACATGGTCCTTTTTAACCTTTTCGACAAAATTAAGGTAAGAATGTTTTTTTAACTTATACGGTGAGTGCGGCTATTTTCTGCCATTATAAAATCATTGAAGCTTACCTTAAAAGCTTATAAGAATATTTTTAAATTAAATGTTTTCTTTTATAATTATGTAACTTTTAAATGATTTCAAAAAAGAGATATTTCTCTCAAATAGTTTTGATTTCATCTATATCAACATCCTTTGATGGATTTTAAGTTTATTTGAAGTTGATTTATTATGATACAAAAATTCCATATTGTATTGAAGGTTTTGTGATATGTTTGACTGTGGATGTCTTATTTTTATACCATTCATGGTTTATGGAGAAATTATTTACATTTTTTATGCTAGTTTTAATACAAATGTTTATGTTTTGTTTAAACCTGTTCATATGAGGAATGCATTGGACTTAATAAGTGATGGGTGGAGCCCACTATAGCTCCTCGATGCATCGGTAGGTCTCATTAGACAAACTAGTGTCTTGGAATGAGGACTTGACAAAATCTTATTTGTAGTCTTGGCACGAGGCCTTGGCTATGTGGTTATGATAGTCTGGAATTATGCATTCCTTCATTATGAAAGTGGTTATTGATATTTCATGTGATTATTCGATTAGTAGAATATCCATGCGAATAAGTAAATTACATTATTTCATTTTATTTCTGCTATATTATGTTTTAGTTCAAGTTTAAAAGGATTTTGTTTTAGTTATACATTGCCTTAAATGTTTATGCTTATTTATGAAAGTTTCTGCTATATTTTTATCCTTACTGGGCATTTGAGCTCACCCCTTTCTATGTTTTATTTTTCCCAGGATGTGAAGAAGTATTTTATGAATGACCTACAGGGATAGTATAAGGGTATATGAGTGTGGAGAAAAGATTTTGTTTTAGTTTTCTCTGTATGATGTAATATAACATTTATGAATGTATCTAGTGTTTCCAAGGATAATAAACTAATTGGTCTTTCCAGATTTGATCTTTTGTGATCATGAAAATGTTATGTAATAATGCACCGAATCTAGGTAACTAGGGTCAGGGCGTTACACTTTCCATCTAATTTGACATCCTTTGATGTTACTTATACTGTACTGAGGATAATATTGAATGATATAATCCTTATTATTTATCTAAATGATTAATGTTTATGCTGATGAAATGTTTATGAAACCCATTCATTTTTTATCAGTTATACTATGGTGAATTGATGAAATGTTTATGGAACCTATTTTATTCACACATGTTATGATGTGATTATATGATGAATATTTTATGATATTTTAGTTTACATAAGTTTTAATTTCATTATGAGATGGGTGATACCTATACATTATTCCAATGAATTGGGTAAATATTTATATCTCATGAGATAAGAATTAGAAACAAGTTTATGGGCTTGATCCACTATGGGAAATAGGTGCGTCCCGATCCACTATAAGAAACAGGTTCATCCTGATGTATAATGAGAAATAGGTGATAAGTATTGATACACTATGTTGATGGTTTTGTTAGTTAACATTGAAATTTTAAATGATTTTTCTATATTTATGATGGTTCCACAATTTTATGAAATATACTTATGGTTAATGATTGATTTATGATATTTTATCACTCTCATGGGCTATGTTGTCTAAAATGATAAAGTTTTAAGCCATGAATCATGTTAATGATCTATGATAGGTTGGGTGTGAAATTACTATGTTATGTTTATGATCACATACCATTATGATTATCTTATGATTTCATATGATCTTAGATTAATATCTCCTATGTTTACCCTTATTGAGTATCTGAGCTCACCCTTTCTTCTGTTTCCTTTCCAAGGTTATAAAGAAAGGTTTAGATAGGGTATTCCTAAGAGTATTAATATGTGATAAGATATTTTTGTTATATGTTGTGAATATTTCATTAAATAAGAATAATGTGTTTCTAGTATCCATAGATAATAAACTATTATGGTCATTGGGCATGTGTTTATGAGATGAATTTAATATTCATCTAAAAATATCTGATATTTATGTATAAAATCCCAGGTTTCTATAGTTAGTATCGGGGGAAAGGTTTACTAAATATTTGGAGATTAGGATTAGAAAAAATTTTGTGAGATCCCTAGGGATATTACTAAGTATATGTCTAGGGATATGTTTAGGGATATCTATAAGGATAAGTCTAAGGACAATTCTTGGTATAAGAAAATATATTGGAATTTTGGTGAAGTATTGAGAAAGGGGTTTCCAAGAAATTACATCCCTCTCTGAATACTACAAGTGGATATGAATCTAGTATATAGGTACCTAGGAGTAGTAAATATGAAAAGGGAATATTGATCTGCACTCAATCATCACATGGTTCACAATAATGAGCCTTACCACACACCTAGTTTGACACTCCCAAGGGATATGACTTGTAAATTCACAAACTCTTTACGAACCATCATTAAGGATTTAAATAATGACCATGAATTAACTAGGTTTAGTATATGATGTCAAATATTTAAAAGAATATGTCCGGATTTAGACATGCAATAGGTGATATTTCATGATTATGTGATTTTCTACTATGAATATTGTTACTCACACTATTCTTTTTGGTTTTAGTTAATGAGGGGAACCAGAAGGAAATATATCACCATTTACTATGATAGAAAATGTGTTTATAAAAAACCAAATGGGATTATAACTAGAGTTAAGGATATTAGGATTATTACTAATCAATTATCATGATATATGATTAATAAATTTCACATTAACCTACTCTTGGACACACCAAATAAGAAAATTATAAATTTCATTTGGATTTTGGGTGGTGGATACAATAGAGGAAAGAATATTATATTTCCTATATGTTGAGAATGTTGAAATAAGAACCCAATTGAATGTATCATAGGAATGGTATGATATTTTGAGTATAGAAAATAAGAACAAAAAGAAAAGAATTACTGAGGAAAAATGAAAAGTTTAGTTAATTAAATGGATGAGAATAATTGTATCCTTAAGAATCACAATGGTTGAATGATTAAAATATGGAAAGTATGGGAATTATAAAAATTAATGTCCTAAAGGTAAATCTCAGGAAGAAAATCAACAAGTTTGTATGAGTAATGGTTATATTTATGATGATGAAGACACAAAAATGACATATGAAAGGAAACAAGTGTTAAATAATAAGACAAAAAATCATGGTTAATGGTGTATGAAGAAAGTGGAATGATTGATGAATTTATGTATTGAGATTCAGAGATTTATATTTATATTAGTGGTATTTTGGTTATTAGAATCACGAAGCATCAATGTATTTTTCTATGGATGTTTTATATTAAGGAGTTCCAAGAACATGTTAAATGATACTAATAGCTTACAAAAGAGATATAATAGAAAGGTGATGTTTTAATTAATGGAAGATAACCATTAATATGTTCTTTATGGTGAGGAAATGGTGTTTAGTTTGGATAAATATATGATTGATATAGATAAATTAAATTGGATAGTATTAATTACATTTTAACTGATTAATTTTTTGATGAAAAATTGTTTTATGTTTTCATTGATAGAGTTTAATTATTTTTGGATTTATGGAATATATTCAATAATCTATGATTTCGTTTAAGGGATAAGGAAAGAGTTAATTTTTGAAAGAAGGTTTGTTTTTATTAAGGTTTTATGGTAATTAAAGATATTACCATCTTGTAGGAGAATATATGATCAATTTATTAAAATATTTGTTATGTGACATTAGGAGACACTTCATGTTGTTTTTGGGATCAATGATAAGTTTATTTTGAAAATTTAATGGCCTTCTTTATAAATGTTCTGATTTCAATTTTGGCTAAACATAGAGGAGCCTTAAGTTTAATTATTCATGGAATGGATTAAGTTTAGATTTATATTTCATTGGATAACCCATGATAACAATTCTATTTTTGATAATAATTAGAGAAAAAATGAATGAATTATCATTATCTTATGGATATTATGATCCATAGTGCTTTAGGCATAAAAAAATCATTATTTATTGGGGTAAGATATGAAGTGGAAATTGTTCAAAGAAAAACCATAGGATGTGACCATTATTATTAAATGAAATGAAATCAAGCAAGTATATATCCTCTTAAATATTCCTTACCATTAATAAAAGGATATTTAAATGAAATATTATCCTACTTCATCATTTTTGATGATATCAATGACTTTTTTCACACCTCTTTGGTTTATTGTTTTTTGGTTATTTATTTTCTCATGATAATTCCATTTATTTTTTTCAATGATATCTGTCACTCTCCATCATTATTTGGACATTACACTTTTCTTCCATGTCCAAATTTTGACTTTCCACCCATAATCTCCTATTTGGAAACCTAGTATGTGTTATTTCAGATTACCTCCATTCATCTCTTTATCTGTTTTTCAAAAGAAAGTTTTATTTAACCTTTTTACAATATGGGTTTTCCATAAAGGTATTTTCAAATGATAAAACCTTGTTTATAGAGCATAATATCAAATTTTTAGAACGCAATTTATTTAAGGAGGTTAGAATGTAATGAAATATCCCAGACTTTGTGAAGGTATGTTATTGTTTAATTTTTTATTTTAATCACTTAAATTTGGATAAATAAATGTTTACTGGATGTGTGAGGAGGTTCAGGGGTGTTCCAGGGGATTGGGAAAAGAAATAAAGGAGAAACCGGTCCATTCTGTGCATTTTGCATGGTTTATACATGATTAGTGCAAACCATGTGAGGGGGAAGCCAAACCATGAAACCTTGGATAGAGGATTCTCACACAGTTGGAACACGGTTTGTAAAACTATTTGGTCCTTACTAGGTAACCATGTAGCTTAAACCTTCATGGGAAAAGGCCGATATATGTTTTACACAAGATTTGGAAAACAATGTGGCCAAACTGTACACCCCATTTAAAAGTGAAAAATTACGAAACTACCCCTTTGGAATTTTAAATTCTTTACCTGATTTCTTACCAATTTATCCTCCTATAAAATCTAGTAAAATAAATATCCCAACCTTATAAAGGATATTTCTCCTTATATTATAGGCTATTTGGAGTGTCGTTGGTTGCGGATTGAAGCTCTAAGAGAGTCTAATCTCCCTCTTGCTTCTATTTTCTGAATTAGGGATAATAGATTTATTATTCTTCTTCTAAAGCCCTAAAACCCTATTTTTCTAGGAATCATAGGTTGGGGCTTAAAATTATGTTTGAATATTTATCTAAGGCTAAGGATAATGGTGTGTTCATCTCTAAATTCTAGGTAGGTGGTCTACATGTTATATACCATATTTTTATTTTAGATTTGTCCATGTGTAGTTTTTAGTCACTTCCTTCTTAATGTGATTTTTATTCCTTAGTTAGTTTTGGTATAATAGTTGGATAACTGATAAAATAAATGCCTCATGATCCCCTCAAGATGCATCGAGTGTGAATAGACCAA
Source organism: Viscum album (assembly GCA_963277665.1). Taxonomy (NCBI): domain Eukaryota; kingdom Viridiplantae; phylum Streptophyta; class Magnoliopsida; order Santalales; family Viscaceae; genus Viscum; species Viscum album. Next base: position 180,443,948 of record OY728133.1, on the reverse strand, counting down.
TTTAGGGCCACCTTTGGGAGTGTTATAATATACCAGGACTTGGAAAATTTTAGTGCTAAGTATAGAGTTTCCTCAGGTTGAAATATATCCCATGATAAATGTGTTGATATTATAGTTTGAATTTATAAATGGAACTGATATGGTTGTTTTTAGTTGTTGGTAATGGTATACGGTGTTTTTTGGCATAATATGAAAAGGGATTTAAATGGGTTAATGTGAATGTGCCAATTGTCTTATGAAATTGAAATGGAAATGTGTAAGTGGATTAAGACGTATGAATTGATTAATGTGTATATGGTTTAATACATCGATATGGATAAATATGTTAAATGGGATAATGTATGGGATTTTTTGATTTATCTAAATGGGTTAAAGTATGAATTGGGATGTGGGTTAAATGGGTCATGCTAAGTAAAAGGTAATTGTGTTAATGGGTTAAGGAATAAGGGTGATTTAAGTGTTAAATGAAATGAGAAATGTCACTGTTATGTGTTTTGGATTATGTATGGTTTGTGATATGGTATATATGAAAAGTGGATAAATAAGAATGTGCACATGGATTGGTGGTATGTGGTGTATTTACTAGAGGTCCTATTCCCACAGGTCGGGTTGGACTAAGGAACTAAACCCCATCCCTAGAATGCATGGGTTAGGGAGTTAGACTGAGGCTCTATGCCCCCAACAATTGCGTTGAATGAAACTACATGTACTGAGGCTCTAAGGTAAGTGTGATTTATTTTTTATGATATGTATTTCCCTAGAGAGATAGGGAATTTGATTTATCCCCTTATGAATAGTGACCTATAGGATTAGGCCATTGTATAAATAAGTAAATTTCAAACCCATTGATCATGTATTTAAAATGAAATTAATAGTAAAGGTGATATAACTGATGGGAATGAAAACAGTAATGGGAATGGGTTAAGTGAATATTCTTACCTAATAGAACATGAGTTGTATTTCTTAGCCTTTTCAATTATTTACCACTTGCATCCACTATCTGTTTAGACTGAATATTTTGTAGGAAGCATTGGTGGTGGCCTAGTGAGTTGTACTCACACCCTGCTCGGGCCACCGTTGAGTACCCCTAAATATTTCATGGTTGTAGGTGACGAAAAGTGTAAGGTCCTTATGTTAGTGAGTTGAGTCTGGATCAGAATGTGCATGAATAGGGATCCAAACTTAATTTCTGGATCCATTTTGGGGATTCATCCTTTTCTATTTATTTTGGGTTTCCACTCACTATAGAACCGTTAGAATGACATGACATATTTATGATTTGGTGTGTTGTACCTTATTTGGGAAATGGTTGGTAATGCTTGTTTCTATTTATTTTGTATGGATTATGTTATTTATTATGGATATCTACTATGTATTACTCTAATAAATAGGGTATAGTCTCTCCATGTATTACATTAGGCCCCCACCGCTAGTCGGCAACCTCTGGAATATGGGGAGGCATGATTGAGGTCATTAGGTGACCCGACTTGGGGCACTAGTCAGTGGATTTTGGGTCCAAGACTTCACAAATTTGTATAAGAGTAGTTTTTTTCTATGGTCATGTTATTTTGGATGGTATAAATAAGGTTAAGAAGTGCCAGGACTCAAATATGATCTCATGCATGGTAGTAGATAACCCATGTACGAGGGAAAACCCATGTGTCTAGGGTGTGAATTGTTGTTCTTGATGGGTGTTTTTACCATTGAATGATATTTCACCATTGGTTGATGTACTTGTTGTGTGACACGACTATTTTATGATATTTTTCTTATGGCCATAATGACACGAGGTTGTGCATTCATGAATCATTGTAAGACCCTAGGGATATAGGTGCCATGCATCGTGATAAGCACACACGAGATGGATGTGTGGGACATATAGAGGGTAGGATGAATTTGATATTCTTTAAAATTTAAAATAAGATGTTGTCTAGTAAATATGATGCAAATGGTGACAATGAAATATGTTAATGAATGTTTAGAAAATTATGCTTAATGAAGGGTTGTAAACGAGTTAACATGTTGGTTATAGAAAATTTTGAAATGGGAAATGTGCTTATGATGAAATATATACGTTGTGAGAGAGGGAATAGTTTTAGAAAGGTTTCTAATGAAATATTTGTGACTTGGTATGTCAGTATACACCATGTTAGCCATGAACCATGATAGGGATAGCTAAGGGTAGTGTTATAGATGTGACGATGTTCGTTCGGCAGTGAATGAGAAATGAGTTGTTATGGCTAGTGAAGAGCCTTATTTTATTTAACTTCTAGAACCTTTATGATATATGTTCTAAGACTTGTGCTTGGAATTGTAGGACTATTCCACCCCATCAACACATGAATATTGGGTAATAAGAGGATGTCATTGAGAATGCTCCTCCCAGGATAGAGTAAGGGAACTTAATGAATTAGGGTAATAGGGAAGAAGAGTAGTTCTATAATAACTTTTCTTATTTTATACAAATTATAGAGTGGGAACTAGGGCGGGTTGTGCCAAGCATGTTTGAGCCAACTAGGGAATTTCAACTTCATCACCCTCTGATTTTTTTTGGAGAGGGTGAGACTAAGGAGATGATTTCTGGATAGAGTCCATCCAAAAACAATCATTGATCATCTAGATAATCCTCTTGAGAAGAGATTCACTTTGATATCCTATATGTTTTGAGGACTGGAAAAACACTGGTGGGACATCTTGGTTCATATTGACAAAGCAAAGGGTTTGTTGTGAAATTGATTCCAAGAAAATTTTCTGGAACACTTCTACCTAGAGACCTTGAAGAAACAGAAGGCTACAAAGTTTATTAGTTTGACTCCAGTGACTATAAAAGTGATGGGTTATTCTATCCATTTCACTGAATTAAAATTTTTTGTTCCATACCTAGTAGGGTAAAAGAAAACAATTTCAAGGTGCTTTTAGGATAGACTTAGAAATGAGATCAAGTCCTAGGTGGATATTTTATATTTAAATAGGTTTACTGAAGTGTTAGACCAAGATCTTATTTCAAAGGGAAATATAAAGGAGGATCCTAATAGTGGGTGTTCAATCTCAATTGGGTGATCTAGTGGTGTTACTTCTGATGTTAGGAAGCACTGCTTCAAGGGATTTTACTAGGGCAGTGGTAGTCAGGGTATTTAAAAAAGTGAACCAACTTCTCAGGGAAGTAGTTTGGTTTTTTTCTATTGGTGTGGTAGGTTGGGACATATTCTTGTTCAATTTCCATAACCACCAGTTAAGTCCTGGGCATGTGGTCGGTTGTGGTATGTTCCAAGGTTATGTAGGAACCCTTGATAGCTGTGTACATATAGAGGACCGAGGCCAGTTTCATGTATAGGTAGGGGATTAGTTACCTCTTATCAGGTAGGCAGTTAGAGTTCAACTAGATTTACTAGTAGGGGTGGTGGGCATGGTACACAAGGGTGAAAGTTTCCTTTCTAATAAGCTATTGTAACCCAGGGATCTCAGACTGGGGTCCAGGGTAGTGGGAAATTATAGATTCATGCCGTTCAGTTTATATATGGAGGTGGAAAGGTTGGACCATCGACTATTCGAGGTACGATCCTTATAGCTTCTATGCTTTCTAGTTATTTATTTGGTATGGGTTCCCTGTAGTATTTTATTTTTTCTTAGTTTTTGGTTGTGTTGGGACTAGCAGTGGAGTGTATGTGTGGGGTTATATCAATTAATACACCCTTAGGGGTATGAGAAGAGGATATCAAGCAGTGTAAGGGGTGTGCACTTGAGGTTGGTGGGTACCATCTCATATGGAATTTGTTTATACTTGAGATGTCAGGTTTTGAATTGATTTTGGGTATGGACTGGCTAGTGTCATATCAAGACCATATTGAATTTTATCATTATAGGGTAACATTCACATCTCTTCAGGGAGACACATATGTCCACCATGGTGAATGGGATGTTCAAGAAGGCCTTGTAGGGATGGTTTGTCATTAGTTGGGTGAACTGATAGCCCAAGTGGCTTGTCTTATGCTTGATGATGGGGGAGTATAGCAGTCTATCTTTCCTCCAACGATGGTTTAGTTTTAGGATGTATTTATTGATGATTTCTTAAGGCTGCCACCTAAGAGGGATGTTGAGTTCATAATAGTGTTTCTGCTGGGAGTAGAACCAGTTTCCATCCCACCATATAGAATATCTATTGAAAAACTCTAGTAGCATAAAACATAGTTGGAGGAGTTAGAAAATAATGGGTTTATTCTTCCCAGTACATCACCTTGGGGATCTCCAGTGCTCTTTGCCAAGAAAGCTGACAGACCGCTATGGTTGTTTGTTGATAATAGGAATCTGAATCAGATGACAGTTAAGAATCGATACCCTATTCTTTATATCAATATCATTCTTAACTAGATGAGAGGTGATTCAGTATTTTCAAAAATTTATTTGAGGTTGGGATATCATCTGATAAGGGTGATACCTTCTGATATACCACATACTATCTTCAGAACTAGGTATGGGCTATATGATTTGGTTATTATGACATTCAGGTTAACCAATGGGCTGATAATATTGACCTCCCTAATTAACCAAATATTTCTTCCTTATCAAGATCAATTTGTGGTTATCTTTGTTGATTACATCTTTGTGTACTCCAAAACTCATAACAATCATACCAAACATCTTGACATCATCTTGAATATACTAAGAGAGAATATACTATACGCCAAGCTATCCAAGTTTCATTTCTAAATCAATAGGGTGCATTTCTTAGGGCACAAAATCTTGGAGGAAGGTGTGTCTTTCGATTCAGAGAAAGTGAAGGTGGTGGTGACTTGGGAGCAGCCCAATAATGTTTTAGAAATCTAAAGTTTTTTGGGATTGGCCAACAATTACCAATGGTTTATTAAGGAATTTTCTTATTTGGACGAACTAATTTCAGGATTGACCAATAAGGGAATAAAGTTTGAATGATCTAAAGCATGTGAGAATGCATTTCAAGAGTTAAATAAGTGGTTGAAAATTACACCGATTCTGATCTTACCTGATCTAGTTAAGAGATATACCATATTTTTTTTGATGTTTCCGGTGTAGGGATTGGGGTGGTTTTGATGCATGATGATTGAGTCATGGAATATGGGTCATGATAGTTGACACCTCATGAAAGGAATTACCCAACACATGACCTTGAGTTGGCCACAGTGGTTCATGATATGAAATGTTTGTGATATTACTTGTTAAGGGAATGGTTTACCATGTATACCAATCATAAAATTTTGAAGTACATTTTCTCTTAGTGTGATTTGAATATTCATTAGTGATGATGGGTTGAATACATGAAATCCTTTGATTTTGAGATGGTTTAAACACCAGGAAAGGGAAATAGTATTGCAGAAGATTTGGGTCATAAGAATTATAATTAGGTGGTTCATGAATCAATTTTAGAGTAGAATATAATAGAAATGTTTGTCAAGATGATTCTTGTAATTCCCTGACCCTAGTTACCTAGAGTCAGTGCATTATTACATAACATTGACATGATTACAAGGAAATCATGTCTCGAAAGACCGGTCAGTTTAGTATTATTGGAAACAAGATTCATACATATGATCCACTTTACCGCTTGAAGAGAAATACAACAATAATATATTTCATTAGAGGCATCCAATCCTCCTAGATTATGCCTGCAGGTCACTCATAACTAACTTCTTCATATCCTGGGAAAATGAAACACAAGAAAGGGGTGATCTCAAACGCTCAGTAAGGGTAAGTAATACAACGGAAAATGACATAAATATTAAGCATGGTAAATAATTGAAAACCACATGCCTTTACCTTTAATAAACATGAACAATTTTATGGAAAGATTATGATCTGAGTAAATAATTCCATAATAAAACATAATCATGGGTATTCTACTAGTCAAATGACCACATAATCCATAAATATTATTTCCATAATGTGGGAATGTATAATGCTGGACATTCTGAAACATTTTGTCAAGGCCTTGGCCAAGATGTCTAAAAATGATTAAGGCCATGGCTAAAGCCATAAATCAAATTGGGAAAGGGCCTCAACCAATTCCATGTCTAGTTGTCTCATGAGACCTACTGATTCATTGAGGAGCTATAGCGGGCTTCACTCATCACTTACTAAGTCCAATACATTCCTCATATGAAAAGGTTTAAACATATCATAAACATTCGTATTAAAACTAGAATACGAAATGTCAATACTTTATCCATGAATGGTATAAAAATAGCACATCCATAGTCAAACATATCACAAAAACATCAATACAATATGGATGTTTTGTATCATAATAAATCAACTTCAAATAAACTTTAAATCCATCAAAGGATGTTGACATAGATGAAATCAAAACCTTTTTTTAGAGACATATCTCTTTATATTTTGAAATCATTTAAGAGTCACATAAAGAAAAAAAATTATTTTGGAAATATTCTTATAAGCTTGTAAGGGAAGCTTCAACGATGTTATAACGGTGGAAAATAGCCACACCCGCCATATAAGTTAAAAAAAACATTCTTACCTTAATTTTGTCGAAAAGGTTAAAAAGGACCTTGTTTGGAAAACGACAGAAAGATTACTTTATAAACTTCTTATAAAAAGTAAAACAAGGGTATAAATGACTTTAACCCATATACTGTAAAATATTAATAATGTTTTGAAATACATTTTTAAGAAACATGGATGTGGATGATAAAGAGGTCCCAGTAGATAATTATGTATAAACAACCTCAGATAATGAAGAGATTGTGAAATAAACCTTTACCTTGTACTTTTCCTTTGTCGAGGGTAGGGTAACCTCCTATATAATGGTGAATTTTTTTTTATTAAATTATAAAAGAATCATATACATTAATATGATATCATATATGATCCTTTAACATTTTTTTGTTAATAATATCTTAGTATTATCGTCGTTTCAGGTGTTAACTTACTCATTTTATTTTATATGTTTTGTGACATAAGTCGTGTTTATTATGTATAGGTTGTATCTTATTCATATCCAGAATGATATCAAGTACTTAAACATTATTTTTAATCATCAAATGAGAATTATAATTTCATGGATACGATGGGGAATGAATCTCATCGCATTCATGGAGACGGTATTCTGTATGTACACACGAGCGACAATATCATTATTTTGATATTAGAATTGTATATAATTGGATGGTATATCTTATATAAAGAATAAATATCATGTTATATTTATTATTTACATAAGTTATACTAATTATTATACCCATACAAATAAAAATATATTGAATAACAACTACACCACGACGTGGAGATGGTAAACCGTACATACACACGTATGGTGACATGTCATTCAAAGGATGGGTATAATACTGAATATGGTTGTACCATATTTATAATAACATAATAGTATATAGAATATACTGGATTTATTATTTTAGAATGGAAACAATAAACAAAGAATAAGTGGAAGAAGAAAGGAACTTGAAAGAGGGTGGTGAAATCGTTACCTCTTCTTCGGGTTCTTCCTTTTGATTTGATCAAAAGGACTCCTTAGGATGGATTTATGACTAAAGGAGGTCGTCTAGGATGAAGTTAGGGAAGTTGAGAGAATAATTGGGAAGATTTTGGCCGATCCAAATTTCTTTTAAGGTGTGAGATTGAGAGAAGGGGGAGTGCCCTTTTATAAGAGGGGTGAGGGGCACCTTAAGAAAATATAGAAATATTATTTTATAATAAATTCATTTTCAGTTTCTAATGGATACAAAGTGTTTTATTTAGAGTATAAGGTGAGTATGGGTATAAATACTTACAACCAATATATTTTAGACAGGTTTGGGTCATTATATTAACCATATCTTTTAGTTTTAACTCTTAGTTAATTAGTTTGACATTTACCATGTCACTTTGTATATTTATATTATATAGTTAATAAACTTACTATATACATCCAAGTGACCCCCAAGTGGTCAATTAATGATAAAACTATCTTGATATAAGTTTTTTTTCGAAATTGTAGATATTTAGGAATAGAATATAAATTAATAATATAATACTTTTTTTAAAAACTCGTTTATGTCGATTTTGACACTATTTGGAAATTGATTTTTGTGAAAATCATAACAGAATGATTACTTCAAAATAAGTTAATTAAATAAATTCTAACATGTCATATCATCCTATAAAATTATTTTAATTCATAAAAAGTCTCAAATTATATTTTTTTAACATTTATAATACCATTTATTTGATTCTTTCATTAATAAGGAAAATACTATATCATCATTGTGTCATAAATAAGTTTAATTTTTTAATGTCTAAAAATTATAAATAAAATACCATTATGTATGAAATCTTTTTATATTTATAATTAATATTTATAGTCAAAGATATAACATATATAACCCTATGTAAAAATTGTTTTAGTAAAAGATATATGCTTTTGTAATCTTTGTATTTATTTTAACTTAATTATTCTAAAGTGTCATTTTCACTTACAAGTTGCTCCGTGGGGTCCCAAATTAGACCCAAGGATGCCCATGGTCAGAAATTATTCAGAAAATAGGGTTATGACACGTTTTGGGGTAATTTTATATTATTATAATATTATTTTGTTACCCTTATTTACCAGATTTACCCTTTAACCATGGTAAATAAAATATTTACCGAAGTAATTATTCAAAATGACTAAAAATAAAAGTTACATATTTAAACAATTTGGACCTATAGATTATAAATATGGAATCCATTTTTCTAAATTCAAAACAAAAAAGTGACAGAAATTAATTTAAAATTAATTTCCGTTGTTAAAACAAAAAGCGTGTTTTTAATAAATAATAACTATCAAAATTTTGACACTTCTTTATGTCTAGTTTAAATTTGAAATTATGTCTAATGACCAACATTGTATTAAATGGTAAAAATATATTCTAAATATACTTTAAAACCACTCAAATTCATAATTTATCACTATTAATTATTCTGATTAAAAAAGTTGTTTTTAATTAAAATTTAGTAATTTTCACTATTCATCAAAAATTTAAATTCCTCAGAAAAATACCAGAATATCATCCTACGATAATTTTGATATTCCGAATCCAAAAATTAAGTCCAATTTGAATAATAAAATTTATAAAATTTCAAAAACTGGGTATTACTATTCATAACGGCTACTTTGATTAGCCACAGTGTGTTAGATTCTCGAAGTTGCGTACAATGCAAGCTATTGAATTATTCAAAGGGAAACATATCGTGGAAGCTTGGAGTGTTAAAAATCTAGAAGTACAGAATGGGAATTGGAATATGACCCTTAAATTCTTAGCACTTGAGTCTACACTTCCGAGTAGGGTCAAAGAGAGGCAGTGCGAGGATCTATAATTTTTGGCTTTGAGAGGAAATATTAAATGTTGGGAGTCACCATCTGGATTGACTTTTAGGGATGATGGGATTGTTTATATTCATGGATATGTTGTTGTGCTAGCATATATGTGAGAATAATTGATGTTGGAGTTTCATGCATCAAAGTGAGTGGTGCATTCTGGTCTGACCAAAATGTATTATGATTTTCATAGGAAATTTTTGTGGTCGGGGATAAAGAATGAGGTTGTGGGTTTCATATCATGATGTCTTACCTTCCAGAAGGTGAAGGTTGAGCATCAGTAGCCATGTGATTTCTTTCAAACCTTTCCCATTTCAAAATTAAAATGGGATGACATGATGATGGATTTTGTTGTGGGTATTATAAGGATACCATTTAATAATGATTTGATTTGGGTAGTTTTGGATCATTTAACTAAGTTTTCTAATTTCTTACGGATTTGAGAGACTTTCACCATTGATCAGTTGGGTGAGTTGTATGTTCGAGGGATTTTTTTGGTTGCATGGAGTTCTGTGAAAAATAGTTTCAGATCGAGACCTGTGATTTAAATAACACTTCAGGAAAGTATTATAGAAGGCTCTTAAAACCCTTGTGTTTTTGAGTATGGATTTTCACCCATAGATATATGGTTAATCGAAGCATAATATTCAAGTCTTAAAGTATATGTTGAGGGATTGTGTCCTAGATTTTGGTGGATTATGGGAAAATCACTTTCTGCTTATTGAGTTTTCTTAGAAAAAAAGTTAAAAGATATGATTTAGATAACACCATTTGAGGTGATCTATGGAAGACCATGTAAATATCCCTTTTGTTGGTTAGAGGTTTGGGAATTAGAGTTATTGGGACTGAGTCTAACAGTAGATATGTCAGAATAGACTTATTTGATTCAAAAACGTATGAAAACAACTCAGATTAGGCATAATTTTTATACAGATTGGTGCCATAGGACTCTTGTGTTTAGGGTGGGTGATCATGTGTTTCTCTGGGTGTCACCAAGGTTAGGACAACATTGAATTAGGAATTAGGGGGAGTTGGTACCCATGTACACGGGGCTGTTTGAGATTGTAGTGAGGATTGGACTGGTAGAATACTAATTGGATCATCCACAATGGTATTATAACATGCATGATGTTTTTCATGTTTTAAATCTTTAATAGTATCACCCTAAACCATATCATGTGATTGATGTGGAGGATGTAGATCATGAAAGTGAGCCATCATTTTAGGATCATCTGGTTAATATCAAGGATCATAATGATAAGGTATTGTGGGTAAATACTATTCCATTGGTTCGTGTTTTATGGAAGCATGGTAAATTTCAGAAATAAAGTTGGGAAAGAGAGTCAGATATACAGAATCGATGGCCTGAAGTCTTTTCTTCAGAATCTCAGTGGTTCTTGGAAGTGTGACTTGAGGATGAGCCATTATAGGGTGGAAAGGTTGTAAGATCCCAGACTTTATGAAGGTATGTCCTTGTTTAAAGTTTGGTTTTAATCCATTAAATTTGGATAAATAAATTTTTACTGGGCAGCTGGGGAGGTTCGAGGGTGTTCTGAGGGCTTGGGATATGAAATAAAGGGAAAACCGGGCCATTCCGTGCATGTTTCATGGTTTGCGTATTGTTAGTGAAAACCATGCGAGGGGGTAATCCAAACTTTGCAACTTGAATAGAGGCATATCATATGGTTGGTTCATGGTTTTTCAAACCATGTGAGAATTCCTAGGTAACCATGTAGATTTACCCTTCTTGGGTAGAGTATATTGCATGGTTTTCATATGGTTAGGAAAACCGTACGACCAAACTATGTGCACCGCATTAAAAAGTGAAAAATTATGAAGCTACCCCCTCAAGAATTTAAGTTCCTTACCAAATTTCTTCCCCATTTCTCCTCATATAAACTTTAGTGATGAAACAGACTCTCTCAATATTCTAAGATATATTTCTCCTTTGATTCCAGGCCACTTGGAGTGTCCTTTATTGCGGATCAAAGCTCTAGGTGAGTCTAATCTTCTTTTTTCTTATCTTTTCTGGATTAGCGCCTGTAGATTTATTATTTTTTCTTTTGAATCCCAAAACCCTCTTTTTTTTGGGAATATTAGGTTGGGGATTCAAATGGTATTTGAATCTGGATCTAAGGCTAAGGTTAAGGGTGCATTAATCTCTAGATTCAAGGTAGGTAGTCTATAAGTTATATACAATAGTTTTATTTTATATTTTTTCACGTGTATTTGTAGTTTGATTCCTTCTTGATGTGATTTTGATTCCTTGGTATGTTTTGGTAGAATGGTTGTCTAAATGATAAATTAACCCCCTAATGATCCCCATGAGATGTATTAAGAGTGACTAGACCAATTTAGGGCCACCTTTAGGGGTGTTCCAATATACCTAGGCATGGAAAATTTTAATGCTAAGCATAGTTTTTCTCCATGTTGAAATAGAACCCATGATAAATGTGTTGATATGATAGTTTGATTTAGAAATGAAAATAACAATGGTTGTGTATAGTTGTTTGTAGTGGTATAAGGTGTTGTTTGGTATAATGTATAAAGAGAGTTAAATGGGTTAATGTGAATGTGTTAATGGGCTTATGAAATTGATATTGAATTGTGAAAGTGGATTAAGTCATATGAATTGATTAATGTGTAAATGGTTTAATGTATGGGTATTGATGAATATGTTAAATGGGATAATGTATGGGAATTGTTGATTTAGATAAATGAGTTAAAGAATGAATTGGGATGTGGATTAAATGGGTTATGCTAAGTAAAAGGCAATTGTGTTAATGGGTTAAGGCATAAGGGTGATTTAAGTGTTAAATGAAATGGAAAATGACATTGTTATGTATTTTGGATTATGTATGGTTTGTGACATGGTATATATGGAAAGTGGATAAATAAGAATGTGAACATGGCTTGGTGGTATGTGGGGTATTGAATATAGGTTCTACCCCCACTGGTTGGGTTGGACAGAGGATCTAAACCCCACCCCTATAATTCATAGGTAAGGGAGTCGGAATGAGGCTCTATGCCCATAATGGCTGAATTGTATGAAAGTAACAAGATTGAGGCTTCAAGGTAAGTGTGATGTATTATTTAGGATATGTATTTCCTTAGAGAGACATGGAATTTGATTTATCCACTTTTTCATTGTGACTTTTTGTCTTAGACTACTGTGTAAATAAGTAAATTCCTAACCCATAGATCATGTATTGAAAATGAACTTAATAGTGAAGATGATATAGCTGATGGGAATGGAAATAGTAATGGGAGGGTTAAGTGAATATTATTACCAAATGGCACCTGAGTTGTCTTTTTTTTACCTTGTCATTTATTTACCACTTTCACACACTATATTTTTAGACTATATATTTTTTAGACACTGTTGGTGGTGGCCTAATGAGTTGTATTCACACCCTTCTCAGGCCGCTGTTGGGTACCTGAGTAGATTTAATGGTTGTAGGTCTGAACAAGGGCCCTATGCCGGTGACTTGATTAGGGCCCAAGATGTGCATGGATGGGGATCCATACTTAGAGTGAGGACCTATTTTGGGGATTCACCAATTTCTATTTATTTTTTGTTTACACTTACTATAATATTGTTATCATGACATGGCATATTTACTATTTGGTGTGTTGTACCCTATTTGGGAAATGGTTGGTAATGCATGTTTTTCTTTATTTGTTATGGATTCTGTTATTTATTATTGATATCGGTTGTGTCTTACAATAATAAAGAGGGTATAGTCTCCCCATGTTTTACTTTGAACTCCCACCACTAGTCGGCAACCTCTGGTGTATGAGGAGGTGCGCTTGAGGTCATCTGGTGACTTGGCTCGGGGCACAGGTTAATGGATTCTTGGTTGGGGACCTTACATGTAACACCCATATATTTTTTGAAATATATATTTTTTCAAATAAATTGATTATTTTTTATATTTTTCAATACACACAACATTGATTTTAGCTTGTGTTAAATGAAACATTGAGTTTAAACAAAACATGACATATTATTAAAATATTTTTTTAATATGATAGTTATCAAAAAGTCATTAGAATGAAGGGCATGAATAGGATTAAATAAATTAAGAAAATATATGGTTTACATAAGTAAATATAATGAATTCCTTGGTGAAAAATTAATTATAAATCAAAATAAAAACCATTTGAATATAAGGGGAATCCTTTTTTGAAATCAATATTTTTATGATAAAAAAATGTCTTTTTTCAAGAAAATAAATAAATCACATTTTTTGAATGATTTTAAATAAATTTTTATATTATATATTCAATAAAATTATTAAAATTTATCTTATCTTTTTTCTAAACATTAGATAAGAATAAATCTAATTTTACGCTTAAAACTGTATTTTTCTAAAAAGTAAAATTTTCACCTTTTTCAAACTTATTTTAACATATTTTTTGTCCAATAATATATTTTTTTTTGAAAAAATATATTTAAATTTTTAAATCATCTTGTTAAAATTATATTAGGGTGAATTTTTGAGAATTATGTAAGAAGATAATTTCTTTGATGAATAGTGAAAAATACTAGTGTTTGTTAAGAATTGTCATTTCTTTTAATGAATTAACAAATTTTAAAATGGTTTTAATATGGTTTTAAAGGTAAAATTAGTTAAATTATATATCTATTAATCCAAATTTTTCCATTGTAATCAATTTTATATTGAATTTTGGTGTAACATCTTATTATACTTTTGAACATTCTCTCTTTGGAAAACCGCTTTCACATCACGACTACCTGATTAATTTTAATTTGAATTCTGCCACTTATGTGAATGGAGTTTGTTAAAATGGGTTTAATATTTTTAATCAGAAAAATTTATATTATCTAACTAATCTAAATTAATTTTTGAGCATAATTAATAGTAAAAATAGTAAAAATGGTTAAAATTATTTACTGTAGTTAAGGTAAAAATGGGTTTACCGAGGGTTAAACTAAAAATATAAGATTTATAAATGACCCAAAACTTTTCAAAAACCCATTTTTTAGAAATATTCAGACATTATATATTCTATTATCGAAAATGGTTCATTTTGGATTCTTTTGGAATGTGAAAAATGCAGGTACACCGTTTTATTTTCTAAATTTACTAGCATGACACTCACCTCACTTATAAAAGGCCACCCCATATTATCTCTTATTCAAACTTCCAAAACAAATTGGTTTGGAAACTCCCTAACAAAATTAATTCCTTAATTACCTCCTATAATCTTATAATACTTATTTTGGTCATAAATCTAACCTAGGTATTCCTTTTGTGCAAACTAAAAGAAATTGTTCGAAGAAGAGGTAATGTACCTAACCGAGCATTTTATTTTATTTCTTCCTAAAAATATTTAAATTATTATTAAAACATGATGATATTGTAATATTAGTATATTAAATATAAATATATGTTTTTATATTAAGGAAATGACCTATATTTATCTCCTCTTCCATCAAATGAGATTCGAATTTATTGTTCGTGTTTATGGCAGACTACTGCATCGTGAACTGATGTTATTTGTTTTCCATCAACACCTGTCACTACTAGATATAATGATGCATTTAATTTGTATATATTATATTTATGAAATTATTATACATATTTAATTATAATAAAAAATATACATTCTTACCTCATAAACCTTTGAAAAACAGTAACGTCGCTCATGTGTACAACGGACTACTGCCTCACGAACCGTTGTGATGTGATTTTCATTTTTGTTTTACTTGAATGGTGATAAGGAAAGATTAAATGAATACATATTATATTTTTAATATAATAAAATTTCATTACGCATCTTCTGGGGCCCGTTCCGTGACTACCCAAAGCCTGCCTCCCATAGGCCACGAGCTGACGACCAGCACCAAGTAGGCATATCCCAAACAAATGGGAGGCATTTTCCTAAGTACTTGTATTCAAACAAAAAACTCCAAGACATAGATTCTAGAAGGTTAAAACAATAAGTAAAAAAACACAAGGTACGATAGTAGAAAAATGAAGGTAAACAAGCCAGAATACAAGCCCAACAGAAATAGAAAAGTACAAGCTCTTGGATCCCATATGCATAAAATCCTACCTAAAGGGTAAGTACAGTAAGCTGTCTGAATGACGTTGAAGTGTACTATGTCCATCTGGTCACCCTAAAGTTCCCCCTTTCTCTGGCCCACTAAGGACTCCATCAAAGATGTCGATTGTCTGCAAGAGACACGACACGTGCGGGTGAATCCCGTACAGGGGTGAGTAAAACAATACTTAGTAGAAACCCCAAACCACAAAGGGATTACACAAAGTAAACCAAAAAGAATCAAAAAAATATACTACAAGGAAGATAACCAATCAGGACAAAATCAAACTACCAAATAGGTACACAGAGTGTAGCCTCTAAGAAGTACAATCAAGAGATCCACTAGAGTCAGCTCACACATGTATATGTCAACAACCCATATGAAAAGAACATTTGGGTATACTTGTAAAGGATTCCAAGAGTCAAGGTCTCATCCAATACTAGACATATGGTTCCTCTCGTAGAAGGCTCGATTTTGGGAGATCTGACTCCTCGAGCTATCTGATAGTAGCATGTAGAAAAATTCTACTCAAAGTATATGGGAGAACTTAGGTCTCGATACATAATGAAGTCTCCCTGAGATGTTTGGTCTCACTAAGACACAGAGTATCGGTAACACATGGAGTATCCCTAACACATGGAGTGTCGGTAACACACGAAGTGTCGGTAACACACAGAGTGTCGGTAACACACAGAGTGTCGGTAACACACGGAGTGTCGGTAACACACGGAGTGTGGGTAACACACAGAGTGTAGGTATTACACAGAGTGTCTTCAAATACTAGAGGACCCGCACCCTAATGGGACAAGGGATTATCGACTCAGTCTTGGTAAGAAACAAAGTATGGATAAGATACAATTTAGGTAAGACACACAGTCTAAGTAAGACACACAATCTAGATAATCACATAGCTTCAAGGTCGTAGCCACTCTTAAGATTTTGTCCTTAGCACGCTCGCTCGAGGAGAACCTCCTCCTCAAGTCAATAGGACACATGATAGCTTTCATGAAAACTCACTTAGAGTATTTCAAAAGGACCATGTCATCGCAAGGGTCCCAATGTCGCAAAAAACTTGTCAAAAGAACACACGGTTGAGATTTATTAGATTTTAAGTAAAAAGGGGATGGTGGGGTCTAGGTTTGGTTTGAATCGTCCTAGGTCTCGCCTGAACCGAACTGACCAGGGCACCGCTTGACCTAACCTGACCTGGGTGCTGCTCGACTTGACCCATAGGTTTGACCCGTCCCGTTGGGTCCATCCCATCCTGATGCCGGTCTAGTTCGTTGGCGCCATCCCAGTCCGCTGAAGTGGACCGGTTCGTCCGACTGGAATGCAGGGGCTGCCACATCCCCTCCCCTTCAACATGGGGTGGCCACCACATTTGATGCGATTGTCCATCTCATGACCACCCTACAACAGTTACTATGGGGTCCCACCATTGTGGTCAAACTGGACCACGACCCCTTGGCTGAATGACATGCCCCCCTACCGCACTTGTCAAGGTCTGCTGCTGGCCTCATACTAACAGATCTGTTTTCCCCCCATGGTGGTTTCCATGGGAATCTCTACCACTGACCATCAAGCTGACGACCACTACTATCGGGTGGCCGCGCCGCCATGCACCGCCGCTACTGGACCTCCTTTTGTGGGTTGTCGGTCTCTCCTCGGTGCTCTATTTTTTGAAATAAGGCCATCTACACAATCCCCAGATCATGTTCTTCAATTCCTTGGAATTTTTTTCTTCTCTCCATCCCTTCGAGGGTATAATTGTGCTCAGAACCTCCTGGAAAATTATACCACAACCATGGGAGTCTGTCAGCAATGAATGCCAAGAACATGGGTAGGAGAATCACAAAGAATTCCCAAAGGATGAAAATCATCCTTTTTAGTTTCAGCCTTAGTTAAAACTATTAGAAAAAGAGAGAAAAATAATAATAACATAGATTAATCTCCCTTTAACTCTGCAGTAAATATTACCCATATCGCATGCATAATCGAATTATGGATCAACCAGTTCATGGCTTGTTCCACACTCATTTTTTGAAATAAGAACAAGGAAAGAAATCATAACGAAATAAAATAAACCCATACCTCAATTTGGTTCGATCGCTGATGAATAACGGTCTCCACATATTCGTTCATTAATGCTTGATCTAAATTTTGATCCACAATCCGCCGTCGCTCGATTCAAGATTCGGTCTCCAAACTATCATTGCCAGCAAGAGCCTCATCCCCTTGACTCTGTGAAACTCCAGGGTTTTGATGATAACCCTGGATATATGATGAGGTTTATTAAAAAAAGAAACCTTTTCTATATAAACACATAATATCCAATTTAAAATATTTTTATTTTATATTTTAATGATGTTTACACCCGGAAACTAACTTCCACCTTCAACCCATGCTGGATGAGGTTAGGCCTCGCCTAGGGAAAGCACACCCTCACGAGCTCAATGGTGGTCTCATATTTTTAATCCAAGTTAATGTTTATGATTTATAAGGATCTAAAAAATAAAATAATTTTATTTAATAATTTTATTTATGATTACGTCCTTTTCAGGTTTTTCCACAGTAGCCCAGTGCCGACTAAACTTAAGTTGTTCCTAGGGTAAACCCACTACTTTAAATGCAACAGTTCCCTCAGATTTCTAATCTAGACACATGTTTAAGATTTATTCTAATTTTTCATAAAAAACAATCACACATGCTATTTAAAAACTTAATATTTTTCATCAAACCTTTCTAGGCACACTGGGGTTTATAATCTCACGCCATATCAGCGCCTGGTCTCAGAATTTTCCCAATTAATTTCTAAAAATATAATTGGGAAAATCAAAGTCATTACATTCTCCCCACCTTAATTATTTCCGTCCTAGAATTACAAACCAAGGGATACCCAAACAGATGAGGGTACGAGCAGGAACCTAAGCCCCCACTCCCATGTGCTCTTCCATTGATTCTCGTGCTACCAGCGGGCACACACTATAAGAATCAACTGCCCACGAAGGGTCCTCTCATAGAGATCCTCGATCTCTATGACTAGGATGAAAGGCGAGAATCCCGATCAGAATTATATTCTATGGGATTCCATGGAGTTGAGCTATCTTCTGC
Organism: Viscum album; assembly: GCA_963277665.1. Taxonomy (NCBI): domain Eukaryota; kingdom Viridiplantae; phylum Streptophyta; class Magnoliopsida; order Santalales; family Viscaceae; genus Viscum; species Viscum album. Next base: position 180,425,424 of record OY728133.1, on the reverse strand, counting down.
ATGTAGAGGCATCCCAATATCCATACTAAACTCTGATCCCAAAATGATAAGAAATTTTCAACTTGGTGAGTCAATAAACGGTCACCCATATGGTATCATGTCCCCTAGATGTGCATGATAAACTCGTCATGAATCCCATCAATATTATTTCTCACTCCCTAATGTCACCCCAAGGAAGAAAATAGAAACCACTTCCAAGCACAGGGGCTCAACATGATGAGTTGAAAAACCAAAAAACTGATTTAAAGAAGCATTCAGATTTTATATCAACAGGTAAGCCAAACTTCAACCTATTTTTCCATCCTCAGTGTTCGCCTTGACACCCATATGCATATCCTGACGGATCTTTCTGGTCTAGGAATCCACTTCTACTACTGTGTGTCCTCTAGAAGAAATATCATGCTTCCCACCTTTCAAATTTCCATTAGGGGCATTCCCCATAAACAACTCAACATATAAAGTCTCACCGCCAATGTCATCGAGTCATGACTCCCTGACTCACTATAAGAGTGGTGGGGTAATAACCACCAATTAGAGGTAATCTGTATCATCTATATCCCCAAAGGATAACTGCAATGAGGAAAACTACTCCATTTCCTTATTCATAAACTATGAAATGGATCTCCTCCTGGGAGCATCCCACCACGTTCCCCTTACCAGGAGTATAGACTATCTCGATGTCATAGTCATGGAGGAACTCTAGCCAACACCATTGTCTCAGATTTAGATCCTTTTGAGAGAAGAAATAATTGAGACTCTTATGTTATGAGTAGATGATAAACCGCCCAACCATCAGGTAGTGTCGCCACATATTCAATGCGAAGACTACCGTTGCAAACTCAAGATCAAGGAATTTTTCAAAATCTATCTTAACTGCTGAAAATACAATGAGTACCTTTCTATCCATTCTAAAGGCTTCCCCTTTCAAATGATCAAAGTGTTTATTGACCCTTTGGTAGTGGATTCTCATTATCCATGGTCACTTCATTAAAGTTGCTGTAATCCACACATAACCTCAAACATTGGGTCTTATGAATCTATTACTCTACAAGTCCTCCACCTATACCCTCATCTCGTGAATCTCTGCAAAAGTAATCTGATATACTAATGATAATATTGGTTCCATATTGGGGTTTAGAACAATGTATAAGTTTATCTCCCTATGGAGAGATAAACCTAGAACATCTTTAGGGAAGAATTTCTTATACTCTAGCACTACTGCTAGGAACTAAAAACTCATAACATCCACTACCCCAAGGGTAAGGCTAGTTGACTCAAGAGTGATCAGCTTCACCCTCCTATACATGAGTATATCCTATATTTAATAGGTTTCCTTTTTCTCTGATTAAGGAAAAAAACATTCCATTTCTATGTATATACCACACCCTTTTCCCCTAAAACTATCAATATGATCATGAACTATCTATAAAAAATCCATACCAAGAATGACACCGTAAGGCCTCGGTGCTACCACTATGATATTCCAACTGAAACTCTCACCTCAATGGTCATATCACACCATCAACACTAGAGTTATTATCGAGTCTCCTTCAGAAGGTATCTCTAGACGTGAGGGTCATGTCAATGGTTTAACTAGAAACTCTTGGTATCAAACAATATTCATGATAATAAAATAATTATTTTCACCTATTTCTATCAATACGATAGCTAAGAGTAGACATAGAACATACCTTATATCATTCTTCGGCCCCATGCATCATATGCCTAGATCGTGTACAAATTTCACCTACCTTGTCCTCTAGTTCCCTCAACCTGGTGTTGACCACTTGGGGGTGGTGGTGGTAACATATTGGAATGTACACCAACTTCTGCTGCTTTACAACTTATTTTATATGTTTTCCTCCCTACATATCCATTTTTTCCTTTCACTGTCTCTGCCATCATGGCCCATCCACTGTTTCACTATCAGCAACATAGCGGGCTGGACAATCTCTAGTGAGATGTCCCCTACCAGGTTATGAAAAAATTACTTCTCTCTAGGCTGATTGGACTCACCTTAGGAGACCTGATCTATAGATCCCCTATCTTGGGATCTCTTCTCAGAATTTCTCACACATCCAAGTCTATGCAATTGACGTCGGCTTCCAGATCCCGAGGTCTCTGCTCTTTCTTGCTTGCTGCTGACATCCATTTGTTGTACCCACTCATCCAAAAAAATTTCAAGCAAAAATGTTCTCTCTATCACCCTAGAATTAGTAGGAATAATCAAAGGAATAACGCAAGCTTATATATCCCTAAACAAACCCTGCTCAGAGGTTCGAGCCCTAAAGAACTGGTCGTAACATATTCATTGAGTACTTGGAATGGTTGGTTTTCCTTGATGAATACTAAGCTACCAAAATGTCATCCTTCTGAGGTTATAGAAGGTCTTGGGAATGAATGGACCTTAAATTTTATGGAGAGAGACCCTTCTATGAGAAAGTTTCTCAAACACTATCCATGGAAGAGTCACCTCATCGTAAGATCGGGAAATATAAATCCATCCATCACCCTTTTAAGCCACGTAGAAGGATCACTTCCAAGACTTCCATCTAATCTAAGGGTATCCTAATTGGATGGAAAACTTGGTCACCACATCAAGCCATTCCTTAGCTGCATGTGAATCGAGGTCACCTCAAAACCTGAGGGGTCTCTGTCACTGAAACTTGTGAAGTGCACTTAACCCGTGTATCTCATCCGCTTGTACTATGAGTACCATGTGCTACTCCACAGGTGGTGGTATAGCTGGTACATCACCCAGAGGTGTTTTCTCAGATACAAACCCCTATACCAATCTCTTCACCTCACTGATCCTCCTCAAGATCATGTGGTGGAATCCTAGCTAGCTATCTACATAGAAGAATCTTGAAACAAAACAAGATGTACCATGATCAATAGAGTGTACCTCGTGAGATGAACCTGACTTATGAAGGGCATGAGAACACACTCAATTCCTATATGATGCATGAACCATTAATTTCACATGAAAAAAGTGTTTTTATATACCGAGTTGGAAATAATAATTCATGGTCCTGGAATATGGATATGTCGGCTGCCACACCAACACTGGGTTTCCTAGACTTAAATCTAAACTCAAAACACCTAAAACTCTTTCTACAAAACAAGAGTAACACTGAAAACCCTCAGATACCACTCTATCATGACCTGTCCCCCAAGGCCCATGCTGTGACTACCCCAATACCGCCTCCCATAGGCCAGGGGATGGAGACTAGCGTTGAGTAGGCACATCCAAAACAAATGGGAGACATTTTACTAAGTACCTGTACTCACACACACAACTCCAAGCCACAAATGTCAGAAGGTGAAAACACTAAGTAAGCAAACACAAGGTACGACAGTAGAAAACTGAAGGTAAACATGCCAGAATACAAGCCCAACTAAAATAGAAAAGTACAATCTCCGGGATCTCAGATACAGAAAACCCTACCTGAAGGTTTGGTACAGTAAGCTGTTTGAATGTTGTTGAAGCATACCACATCCATCAAGTCACCCTGAATCACCCTTTTCTCCATCCCACCAAGAACTCCATAAAAGTTGTCGATCATCTGCATAAGACACGAAACATGCGAGCGAAGGCCATGCAGGGGTGATAAAAACAATACTCAATTGGGACCCCAAAACATAAAGGAATTACAAAAAGTAAACCATAAGGCATCACATGAAGTGTACTACAAGGAAGAGCACAAAGAAAGATACAAGGCTGACTACCAAATAGGTACATTGTGTGTAGCCTCTAAGAAGTAAATTTAAGAGATTCACTAGAGCTATCTCACAAATGTATATATCAACAACACATATGAAAAGTACATCCATGTATACTTGTAAATGATTCCAAGACTCAAAGTCTCATCCACTTCTAGCCATATGGTTTCGCTTGTAGCATGCTCAATTCTGGGAGATCTCAGTCCTCAAGCTATTTGATAGTAGCATGTAGAAAAAGTTTACCCAAAGTATCTGAGAGAACATTAGGTCTCAATACTTCATGAAGTCTTCCTGAGACATCTGGTCTCACTTAGACATAGAGTATCGGTAACACACGAAGTATACCTAATACACAGAGTGTCGGTTACACAGAGTGTTGGTAACACACAGAGTGTCAGTAACACACAGAGTTTTGGTAACACACGGAGTTTCGACAACACACAGAGTGTCAATAACACACAGAGTGTCATAAAATAATAGAGGACCAACACCTTGGAGGGGCAGTCGAGTAACTACTCAATATTGGTTAGACAAAAAGTCTAGATAAAAGAAATAGTCTAGGTAAGACACACAGTCTAGGTAAGACACATAGTCTAGGTAATCACATAGCATCTAGTTCGCAACCATCCATACGATTTTTTCCTTAGAACAATCACTCTAGGAGAACCTACTGCTAGATATAATAGGCCATGCTCTAACTTCCACAAAAACTCACTTAGATTACCTCAAAAGGAATGCCTCATCACAATGGTCCTAATGTCTCAAACAGCCCATCAAATGGAAAACGATTTGAGATTTATGGGATTTTAAGTAAAAAGGGGCTGGTGGGGTCTGAGTCCAGTCCGACCCAAGCTTCCGGGTCTGACTCAACTCGCTATATCGGCTCACCTCAGCTGGGTCCAGCCCGCCTCGGTTTGGCCTGACCCACTGTTGGCCTGAATCGCTATCAGTCCAGTTCGCCAACTCCAACTTGGTTTACTGAAGCAGACTGATTCGTCTGAGAGGGACGAGGTAGCTTCCGCGTCTGATCCTCATCAATGCAGGGAGACCACCATGTTTGATTCAGTGTCCCAACACTTGACCACCTTGTGACGGTTTTTTGGGGTCCCGCCGTCGTGGTCCTGCTGGACCGCGACCCCTTAGTTGTGTGATTTGGCCCCCTGCCACATCCGCTGAGGCCCGCTGTCGACCTCCTACCGGTGAATCCTTTCCGTCTCTTAGTGGTGATTACTGTGGGGATCTCTAACATTGGCCATAGAGATGACGTCTTTTGTAGCCGGGTGGCCGCTCCACCACCTAGGATCCTTCCGTGGGTTTCCAGTCTCGCCCTGGTGCTCCGTTTTTCGAAATAGGGTCATCTAGGGGATCCACAGATCACGTTCTTCACTACAATGGCATTCGTTTTTTCTCTCTATCTCTTTAGGGGTCCAACCATGCTCAGAACCTCCAAAAAAATTACTTCATGTCCACGGGGGTTCGTCAGCAAAGAACGCCAAGAATGTGGGTAGTAGAATCACAAAGAACACCTGAAGGATGAACGTCATCCTTGTTATTTTTGGCCTTTACTCATCCTGTTAGAAAAAGAGAGCAAAGAAATCATCACACAGATTGATCTCCCTTTAATACCAAAGTAAACATTACCCATCCCGCATGCACGATTAAACCATGAATCAAACTGTTCGTGGGTTGGTCCGTATTCGCCATTGAAAACAAGAATGAGGAAAGAAATCATGAAGAAATAAAATAAAATCCCACCTCAATTTAGTTGGATCACTCATGAAGAATGATATTCACATTGTCGTTCATTGATGCTTGATCTGAATTCTGATCGCCGATTCATCATCGCTCGATTCAAGCTCCGGTCTCCAAACAATCGTCATCAGTGAGAGCCTCCTTCAATTGCCGCATAGAAACTCCAGGGTTATGATAATGACCCTAGATCTCTAACGAGGCTTATTAAAAAAAAATAAACTATTGATGTGTCAACACATTACATCCAATTTAAAATATTTTTATTTAATATTTTAATGACGTTCAAGTCCAAAAACTAACTTTCACCCTCAACCCGCACCAGTCGAGGTTAGGCCCTACCAAGGGAAAGAAGACCCTCATGAGCTCAATGGTGGTATCAGATTTTTAATCCATGTTACTATTTATTTGTTATAATGATTTGAAAAATAAAATAATTTTATTTAATAATTTTATTTATAGTTATGTCGTTTTCAGGTTTTTCTATAGTAGCCCCGTGCCGACTGAACATAAGTCACGCCTAGGGTGAACCCAGTACTATGAATGCAATGGTGCCCTTTGATTTCTGATATGGGTACCCATTTAATTTTTATTCAACTTTTCTAGGAAAACCACTCATGAATGATATTTAAAAACTCAATGTTTTTCATGGAACCATTCTGGGCACATTGGGCCTCAGAATCTCATTCCATCTCAGTGTCTGGTCTTAGAATTTTCACAATTAATTTATAAAAAAAAACTTGATAAAGTCTAAGTCATTAAATTATACTTATAAAATTATTATATTGCATATAACTTCATAACTTCAATTTTTTGGGGGACATGATAACATCGTTCAGGTGTATGGAAGACTACCACCTCACTAAACGATGTGATTCATTTCTCATGTACACTTTACATGAAAGGTAATAAGGATAGGTTTAAATAAAAACATGTGATATATCTAGAATAAAAATTATTTTTGAATTAAAATTTATCAGTTACCTTACTTTATCTCATTTCTTCAATAAAATAGAAACAACGTTCATGAATATGTATGAATTACTGTCTTCATGAATGGGTTATTTATTTTTCTATCTATAAATATTATGAATTATGATAAGTTAATATTTAATTAATATATATGATATTAATATAATTTTTAACATTACAGATATGATTTAACCATGATCTATATAGGAGGAAAAATAAAAAAAAAATCAAAACATACATAAAAAAAAGCAGTTATTACCCGAAACACGATTTTAACAAGGATTTTTTTGTTAAATGAGTAACAAAAGGTCATAAGTAAATAATATATGGTATGATACATATTATTTTTATTATTTAATATATTTATAATATTTTTTGATTATACATGAGTTTTGAATGTGTACGAAGGAAATCAATACATAAGGTAAGGGATTTTCATCTCACTTTTTACTTATGAGAGACACATGCCATATTCAACACCTATTTATTTTATGTAGTGTATATACTACCCATGAATTTATTTTATGATAATTAATCTAAAAATTATTTGGATTTACATATCCATTTGAGTTTCTCTCTTTCATGGGGTTACGTTTCAAAAGTTACCAAAGCGGTAAGGTATTTTTGTCTCAGTTTTCCTTCTTTGAGAAATATGTTATGTTATGCACATATCTTATTTTATGAGGTGTATACATAGCCAAATTGAAATGTAATATAATGAATTAATTTATTATGATGATATTTTAAGTTTAATTTAAAGTTATTTTTCCATTTTATTTATTCTTATGATTCAAAGTTACCAAAGTCGTAAGGGGTTTATGATACAATCTCATCATTTGTCGAGGCTGTTTATGTTTATGCTTCCGATGATGAAATATTATGAACTATCCCTCAAGTAAATCATGAATTTCTTATACTATGGTTATTTCTTGAGAATACATTTTTTATATTCATTTTCATCACTTAATGTAATCAGTATTTCAAAGGAATGTTCTTAAGAAATTTTTTATTTATTTATCTCTTCGGTCGAAAACCCATTTTTCATCAAAAGCCATGTTTTCTAGAAATATTTTCAAAAATGTTTGTAACAATATTCAAATAATTTTTTAAATACATTTTTACCCATGTTTTAGCTTTTTAATTTTTTTTAAATAAATCTGCATGTTATTTTCCAAATAATTCCTATTTGTTTTTTTCCGAGAATGTGAAATGAATATTTATTTTAATATATAAGAAATGAAAAAAATTTCCTTTTTCCATGAAAATTATTTTATTTGAATATTATATTGTAAGTTTTCAAGGTTATTTTCAATTAAAATTATTTTGAAAATGTTTTATTTTTTAAAAAGTGTTTTTAAAGTGGAAAAGATATTTTACTCAAGAAATTTCTTAAATGATGTTTGAATATTCCTTTATATTTTTTCAAGTTTATTTAAAAGTAAAAGGATTTTCAAAAATTTTATGTTTTAATTTTTTTTAAAAGTGGAAAGGTTATATTCCTTAAAAAATTTTCCAACTGATTTTTAAAATTATTTTCCTTCTTAAGATGACATCCATTAATGGTACTTATTCTTTAATGGGGATAATATTAAATGATAAAATCATTATTCTTTCTCTAAATACTTAATGTAAATTTTGATGAAATTTTTGTGAAACCCATTTATTTTTCATGGGTTATGCTATAGTGAATTGATGAAATTTTTATAAAACATGTTTTCTTTACATGGATTATGATGCCATGATATGATGAATGTTTTATAATACCATAGAAAACATAAATATAGTTTCATTATAAAATTTGTGGGACCAATATTTCCCTAAAATTAGTTGGGTAAGGATTTATTTCTCATGAGATAACAATGAGAAACAAGTCTATGGGATTTAACCAGTATGATAAACAAGTGCATCCTAATCCACTATGGGAAATAGGTGCATACTGATCCATATGTGAAAACAAGTAATAATCCCTGATCCACCATGTTTATGGTCATGGGATTTAACCTTGAAATATTAAATGGGTTTTATATATTTATTATGGTGAAACACTTTATAAAAAGAGATCATAGTTAATTATTGATTTATAATTTTTTCTCACTCTTATGGGCTATGTTTTCTGATATGATAATGTTTTATGTCGTGAATCAGGTTTATGATCTATGAGATGTTAGTTATAAACTTCCTAAGTTATGTTTATAATCACACACTCTTATTATTATCTTATGTTTTCATATGATCATAGATTGATATCTCTTATGTTTTCCCTTACTGAGCATATGATCTCACCCGTTCTTATGTTTCCTTCCCTAGGTTATGAAGAAAGGTTTAGGTAGGGTATTCCTAAGAGAAGTACTATGTGTTCAGATATTTGTGAATGTTGTTGAAGATATTTCATTAAATATAAAGATTATGTTTCTAGTCTCCAAAGACACCAAAATATTATTCTCCTCAGGTATGTGTTTATGAAATGTATTGAATACTCATATAAAAAATAGGATATTTAGGTATAAAATATTGGCTCGGTGTAGTTAGTATCAGTGTAAAGGTTTAGTTAATATTTGGATATTAGGATTATAAAAACTTTAGTGATATCCCTATGGATATTACTAATTATATGTCTAGGGATATATCTTGGGATATCTTTAAGGATACTTATAAGGATAATTCTAATTATAGGAAAATATGATGGAATTTTGGTGAAGGATAGAGAAAGAGGTTTCCAAGAAATTACATCCTTATCTTGATACTACAAGGTAATTTTTATCTAGTATTAATATACCAAGGGGTAATAAATCCAAAAGGGGAACATTGAGATAGACCCAATCGTCACCCGATGCATGATAATGGGCCTTGATACACACTTGGTTTGACAATTATGTGATTTTGTACTATGAATATTGACAATCGCACCATGGTTTTTAGTTTTAATCAATGATGGGAAACAGAACATACTGGACCAATATTGAATGTGATTGAAAATGTGTTGATGTGAATAAAATGGAATGATAACTAGATTGAAGGGTATTGTGATTTTACATAATCAGTTATCACAATATATGATTAACAACTTACACCTTAACCAACTCTTGGACTCACTAAAGAAAAGAAGGATAGATTTCATTAAGAGTTTGGGAAGTAGAGACTAGAGAGGAAAGAAGATTATATTTTCTATATGTTGAGAAGGTGGGAAGAATCACCCAAGGGAATCTCTTAGAAGAAAAAGAAGTTATTTGGATTATGGAAAATAAGGAAATAAAGAAGGTAATTTTAGAGGAAAAATGAATTGTTCGGTTAGAACAATGGATGAGAATAACTATCTCTCCAATATATCATCGATGGTTGAATGTTTCAAATGTGAATGTATGAGAATTTTGAAAATCAATGTCCAAAAGGGAAATATACTAAAGAAAATTTGCAAGGTTGTATGAGTAATGGTTATATTACTGATTATGAATAGACTATAGATGACATATGAAAGGAAATAAGCATTAAGGAATAAAAGGACGTAGTCTGGTTAATGGTGTGTGAAGAAAGTTAATGATTAATGTATTTATGTTTTGGGATTCAAATAATTATATTTTTATCAGTGATATTTTGGATATTATAATAAAAAAACATCAATGGATTGTTCCAAAATATTTTTTCATTAGGGATTTACATTGATATGTTAAATGGTATTGATGGCCTATAAAAGTGATTTAATAGATTTGTGATATTTTTATTAAGGGAAGATAGACCTTAATATGTTAATGATGTTAAAGAAATATTGTTTAGTTTAGATAAATAGATAATTGATATGGGTAAAGTAAATCAGATAATATTGATTAACTTTGAACCAATTAATGATTTCATTACTAAGTGTTTTATGTTATAATTGATAGATTTTACCACATTTTTACATTTATGTAATATATTCAATAATGTGTGATTTTATTTAAGAAATAAGGATAGATTTAATTTTTGAAAGTAGGCATGTTTTCATTATAGTTTTATGGTAATTAAAGATATTACCATGTTTTAGGAGAATATATGATCAATGTATTCAAATATTTGGTACGTGAAATTAAGAACCACTTAATTTTTTTTGGGTGATTAATGATAAATTGTTTTTTGAAATTTACTAACCTTCTTTATAAAGTTTGGATTTCAATTTTAGCCAAACATGGAGGAGCCTTAAGGCTAACTATTCATGTAATTAATTAATTTGAACTTTGGATGTTATTGGATAACCTATGATAAAAATTCTATTTTTGATAATAACTAGAGAAATAAAGAATTAATTACCATTATCTTATAGATATTATGATCCACTAGTTCTTCTAGTATGAAGAAAAATTCATCTTCATTTCTGGGAGTTAGAGATGAAGTGGAAATTCTTAAAAGTAAAAAAAATGATGAGACTGTTCATATGAAATTAAATGAAATAAAGTATATATTATTATGAAATTTTAATAACATTAAGAAAAGGAACTTGAAATAAAATGTTATCCTATTATAATAATTTCTGATGACATCAATGACCTTTTTTACACCTCTTCGGTTTCCTGTTATGTGGTTATTGATTTTCTCATAATCATTTCCTTTGTTGTGATCAACGATCTCTGTCACTCTCTATAATTATTTGGATATTAGGCTTTTATTACTTGTATAAATATTACCTTCCCACATATTTTATCTAATTTGGAAACCTAGTATATATTATTCAAGATGACCTTTTCATATCTCTTTCTCTCTTTTTAATAGGAAGTTCTATTAAACCTTTTTATGATGTAGGTATCCTACAAAGGTATTTTCAAATGTTAAAACCATGATTTCTGAGCCCAAGTTCAAATTGATAGGGTGAAATTTATTTATGGTGTGGGGGGGGGGGATATAACACTCTAAGGTTTTGTGAAATATATATATTTTAAATAAATTTAATGTTTTCATTATTTTAAGATACACACAACAGTGAGTTTAAATGAAATGTAATAGACTATTTAAATATTATTATTTAATACGATAATTATGAACTAGTCATTTGAATGACAGGTATTAATATGATTTACTAAATCATGAAAATATACAGTTTACACAACTATATATAATGAATTCCTTGGTGACCAATTAATTTTAAATTAAAATAAAAACTATTTAAAAACAAAGGGAATATTTTTATGAAAAACTATTTTTATGCATACAAATATATTTTATCCTAATAAATTAAATAAATAAATTTTGGTAAATTATTTTAATGAAATTTATATTATATATATTGAATAAATTTTTTAACATTTATCTTCTATTTTTTTCTAAATAATAAAAACAAAATAAATCCAATTTTACACTTAAACAATATTTTTCTAATAAGTAGTTTTGTCACCTTTTTCACACTTGTTTTGAAATTATGTTTTAAAATTTTAGAAAATTTATTTGAAAAAATAAATTCATTTTTGAAATCATCATGTCAAAATTATCTTATTGTGAATTTTTGAGAATTTTTTGAGATGACCTAAAAATTCTCCAACACCCATTTTATAGATATATTTTGACCTAATATCTTCTAGTCTAGATAATGGTCCATTTTTGAGCCTTTTGGCATGTGAAAAACTTGGGTACACCTTTTTATTTTCAAAAATTACAAGTGTGCCACTCACCTCACTTATAAAAGGACACCCCTCTCCTCTCCCATTCACACTTCTAGAACCCATTGTTTTAGAAAGGACCTACCAAAATAATTTAATTAATTCCCTCCACTAATCATATAATCCTTATTTTTTTTCATAAATCCAACCTGAGGATCCTTCTGGTGAAAACCAAAAGATGTTTTCTGAAGAAGAGGTAACATACCTAACTGATCATTTTATTTTATTTCTTCCCCCGCCTCCTTAAATTATTATTAAACCATAGAGATATAATAAAATAATTATCTTATATAAACTTATATGTTTTTATGTTAAGGGAATGATCTATTATATCAAATGGGATATGAAATCATTATTCATGTGTACGATGGACTACCTCATTGCATACTGATGTTATTCGTTTTCTATCACCACCTCTCAAAATTGGATGTAATGATAGATTTAATGTTTATATATGATATTTATAATATTATTATACCTGTGTAATTATAATACCAAATATACATTCTTACCTCATTAATTATTGAAAAATAATTACATTGCTCGTGTGTACGACATACTACAGGCTCGCGAACTGATGTGATGTGTTTTTCATTTTTGTTTTACTTGAATGATAATAAGGATATATTAAATGAATACATATGATATTTTTAACATAATAATACTTCTAGAATTATTATATCACATATACCTTCTTACTTTCCATTCCATGAGGTATATAATAACACCCCCCAGTTTCAAGTAATTGACCCTTTATTTATGTATTTTAAGTATATATGTTGTTTATGTTATGTTTCAGGATATTTAGAGGAGTTTTGGAATTATTTGGAGTATTTTATAGAGGTTAAAATTTTGATCATGGTCAGTACAAACCGTGCACCACATCCATAAAACCATGTGTCTTGTGGTAGAAGGGACAATAACTCTTTATGGTTAGCGCACAGTTTGGACAAAACTTCTGGACATACAAGGGAAACTATGCTTGTATAGATAGAGTGGAAAAGTTCAGTTGGAACACTATTTTTTTAAATGTGGGAGAAAAACATGTGAGGGAGTAGTTTAATTCAGTTTCACTGCATGATTAGTGCGTAGTCTTCCAAACAGTATGGCTAAACCATACAACATAAAATTGTCAATTGAATTTTTTTGGATCTTATTTGGATTAAGTCTAGTGACCCATTTTTATTGCCTAATATTTCATAATACCGAACTCCTTTTCCCCCCAAGGCCTGATAGATGTTCCCATTTATCTAGGTGAATGTTTTAGGCAATTCAAAGCCTATTGAAGATCTAGATTCTCCAATAATTCTCTATTCTTGGTTGTTCTTCTTAGATCTATTCTCCCCAATTATCTATGAACCTTAATTATAATCCACTGGGGATAGATAATTTTTATGATAAATTATTTATGAGATATTGATGAATACTTATTGGATCTAGGGAAGGAAAGGGGGACCATGATTGTATCTAGATAATCGGTGTGTTGTTCTTTGTTTGCACCTACCATTGTGAGGTAGGGGGTTTCTCTCTCAACTTTACTTGACTAGAACATGAAATCTGAGATTAAAATAATTTTTTTACTGAAATTATTGTTTTATTTTTTTGGAAACCTCTTTAGTGATGGTTTTGAGAAATTTTGGAAATTGGACGGTTTGGTGGAAAATCCTCTTTAATGATAATTTTAAAATTCCTATTTTAAAATTATGGTTCGGACTGGATATACAAAAAATGGTTGTTGAATTTTTTTAAAGAAAGAAAGGTTTTATGTGAAATGAAGTGGCATGTATTTTTTCATACATGGTTGTTGTGGGTTCACATTAATTAGACGTGACCCTATGAAGGGGTTGTATTCCACTAGGGTACATGGTATTGGTTACCTTGTGACAACTTGGTATATCAATGAGAGACTACTCATGAGTATGGAACTATCACATGGGAATGAATTTGTAGATTTTTGGATGCGTGGAATCACAAAATGGGTATGTACAATTTTATGGGAAATGATTTAAAGGATTGTTTTATTTCTTTCCATGGAAAACTGTTTTGGATTTGATAAAAACTGTTTTAACTGTTGTAATTTTTTTTAATAAATTGTAATAACTAGTTATTTTTCTAGTGGAATGAGTTAAGAATTCATTGGGTAAATCATACTGAGGTTACACTCACCCCCTTCTTGGTAACTGTTGTGTGTTTTTATATGTCATCTATCGAGTCATAAGTAAAGTCAAGGTATTTCAGTTTTTTTGTGATGCTTCTTGATAGAGTGGGAATGGTTTGTTGATTTGGAGCTTAAAGTAAGAACCCTTTGGTTATGTCACTTGGTTTCTTATTTTACTCTAATATGGTTGTTGGATTGGTTATATTTTGAGTTGTATTTTTTGTATTCATGTATCATGTAGAGTTTTGATTTTTTTATAGTTCTCTTGGTTTGTTTATTTTATTTTCAAAGGGAAAATCATCCCCAAAATGTTTATAAATCCCTTAGAATTTATTCATAACCTTTGGTTTCTTGGTTATGTCACATAAGGTATAGTAACCCACCATCTCTTCCCAATCCAATAGGTGAGGGGAATGATATTACAAATGGTATCAATTTGTTTGATCCTTGGGTATGAGTTCAATTTAATCCTAGAGTTTGAAATGGAATTGGTCTGTCTCATGTGATGGTATTAAGGAGATTATTTTATCATAAATTGAAATGTAAATCATAAAACGGAACATATAAACTCTTTATGTTGAACCTCATGTTACTAGGGAATTTGGGAAGACGAGTGTTTTAAGACACTTACAAGAGAGTTTTCATCTCATCATCATCCGTTTAGCTGATGAGAGTTGTATATCCTGCATTAATAGTAGGACTTCCCACTGGGAATAAATTTTTTAATATTGATTTAATGGTTTATGGAAATGTAATAAAGTAATGTTTTTTTAAAAATCACGGAAAATATTTGAAAATGGCGAGATTTTAAAAAGGCTTCATGGTGGATTTTAAAAATGGTTAAAATGGTTTATTATGGATAAAATAATTGTGGAAATTATTTAAATGGTAATTTAAAATAGCCAAGCCTTCAGTTTCTAGGAGTGACACTAAATATAGTTCATTTTTGTTATAGTAAATGGATCATGTAGTAAATACAAGAACTAACCAGAAGTGGCTAATAAGAATTTGGTTTCACTTGAGCCATAGGTGAATCAACAGTTGGTCCAAATTATTTTCTAATATTTTCAATATATTGATAAAGGGAACGTAAAGGATGAACTAAGAAAAGTTGACCATTTATTTTATTTCCAAAATTAGAATCCACCCATCTTTTGGGGTGTTTCAGAACAAAAAAAGGAATTCAAGTTGAATAAGAAGAATTGAATCTTCAATTTTCTTGGGACACCAACAGAGTTGAAAGTAAAGTTGGAAATATATATGTTAGAGGATCTAGCATTGCAATGGTAGGATTTAATAGTTTAGGATAAATTGGACCAAGTCATGGTATGAGAGGATTTTGTAGAATTGCTTAACAAATAGTTCTATCCTCACACCTTCAAAATTTTTAGAACAAATTACTTATTTAGTTTGAAGTAGGATAATCTCTTAGTAATAAAGTATATTAATAAATTTATGAATTTAGTATTCTCTTCACCTAAATTTTCTTCAAGTGTATCTTTGAAGACACAAATTTTCGAGTCTTGATTGAAATTGAAAATTCAATCAAGCATTGTCATTATTTGTATTACAGATTATAAAGAAATAGTTAATAGATAAATAGTGGAAGAAAGAGACATCTCAGGAAATACGGTCTGAGGAAGCATGTTTATTCCTATGGGAACAGGTGGGATCTATAATGGTAGAAACAAGCAAAGGAGGGACACCTATTTTTAAGGGGGTGGTATATCTCAGAATCAGACTATGGGATCATTAAACTTTACACCCCGACCAAAGAGTAAAGCTATATGTTTTTAGTGTATTTATTTTGAGAATATAAAGAAATATTATACGAAGACACCTAGGGAATTTCATAAATTCAACCAAATGGGAAATATTCAGTGCTATTATTACATTGATCTAAGGTCAGGTGATAGAGAAACATCTCATGTTTCTCCGACATTGTATGCTTCAATGAGATTAGGGTATAAATAGTTCTCTTCTTTAGAACTAATCAATCCATGTTGATTCTTAGAACACGATGACTCCTCAACCTGTGAAACCCCAATACAGTAAAGATAAAAGTATAGTGAGTAAAAAATTTGATGGAGATGAGAAATTTATCATGGATGATCAATCATGACCTTTGATAGTGAATAGTATGATTCTTTTAAATTATTCCCTTATACAATATTTGTTTGATACATGCATGCTGCTTTCATTTATTTATTCTGGTGTGGTTGATCTTTTGGGTTTACTTGTTGATATGATTCCTTCTATCTTGAAAATATAAACACATTTGTGATAACAAGAGTGTAAATCCTTGAAATGTGTATAATGTTCTATATCAATTGATGGGATTGAGTTGGAATAGGATTTCTCTTTGATAGAGATGGATGTCTATATCTTGGTTCTATGAATGGATTGGATAATGAACTTTGAGGCCCATATCCATTGTTAAGAATGGAAGGCAAGTTTCAAATATTTTGATCATGCTAGACATCTATTTAAAGGATATTGGGCAGTGGATACAAGACCAGAAGGACCATTGGTATGGGTTGTTGGAGAAATCTTTTACCAGTTAACAATAATTGTTTTGTATCTATAAATGAGTTCGCAAATATAAATTTTCTAAACATGGTGTACTGGTTTCTTGATTTTCTCCCGAAAATTTCTTTGGGTTTATACCCAAAAGAAAAATGGAG
The DNA here is from genome assembly GCA_963277665.1 of Viscum album. NCBI lineage: Eukaryota > Viridiplantae > Streptophyta > Magnoliopsida > Santalales > Viscaceae > Viscum > Viscum album. The sequence continues at coordinate 180,408,517 of OY728133.1, read as the reverse complement.
TTTACAATCAATATCCTATAGTGGTCTAGTCCTATTTCCCTTCCATATTATCGGATGGATCCAATATAATTGAGGAAATTGAAGGATAAATTATAAGTGTTGGAAAGTAAATGGTTCATTTAACCGAGTACATATCTATGGTCACCACCGGTTCCCTTTTTGAAGAAATCAGATAGAAATACTAGGATTTGTATAGATTATTATAAGATTAACCAAGTTATAATAAAGAATCAGTAACTTATTCTACACATTGATGATGTGTTTGACCAATTTATGGGAGCCCAATGGTTCTATAAAATTTACTTACATTTAGGATATCACCAATTGTGGGTTTAAAAGGAGGATATTCTAAATATAGATTTCAAAAGTTGATACATAGACCGAATGGCTTGAAGGCCTTCTTTTTATTTTATTTTTGGATAATCTCCCTTTTAAGGGTTGAAGGGGAACCCTTACATGACCTATATGCCTAAGGAAAAAGGCCCATACATGACTCAATACATGACCTCAAAGGCCCAAGACCTGAACAACTTGAAACATTCCCTCCCCCGCATCTACATCTTGAAGGCTCTTAGATCCCCACCTCGCATGGCTGATAGGCTAGCATTTCTATATGTAGAGATGCCCGACACCTGGTCATGATGGCAGTTACAATACCCTCTCATTCTTCCAATCCTGTTAGCTGTTCTCTGGTGGTTGCTTGTTTTTGCTCTAAATCCTTATCTGGGCCTACTCCCATGTATTATGCGCTTCTTTGGCCTTTTCTATGGCCAGAAAGCCCTGTGACACGATGGCCATTAGTGTTCCGAAGGCCCTACAGCCTGAAGGCCCTATGGCCCAAAGGCCTTTGGAAGCACGAAGGTCCAAAAGACCCATATTCCCAAACCGGTGGCCCAAAAGCCCAAATCATATGAATAGTGCCGGTTACTACAGTACCGAATAGTACCTGCTATAGTACTTCTACAATATTACTACAGTAACCCAGAACTTCACCCCACCCAGATTTGATCCTGGGTGTCTTAGATTCCAAGAAGGAGCCTCTACCATTCAGGTACAAGCTCATTGGCTCAAAAGTAGATACATCCTTTATGAGATTGTTGTTATGCCTTTTGGTCTTAAAAATGCACCAGTTTCTTTTATATAATTGATGAATCAGATATTTCAAAGGTATATGGATTATTTTTTGGTAGTTTTTGTGGATGATATATTGTTTTTTTCTAGGAAAAAGGTAGATCATGAGAAATAATTTGGTATAATGTTGGGTATCTTGCAGCAGTATATTTTGTATGCAGAGTTATCAAAGTTTGATTTCTAGATTTAAGAGGTAAATTTTCATGGCATTATAATTTATGAAAAAAGAGTTTCCATAGATCCTGAAGAGATAGAAGATGTTATCTCTTAGAAACCACTAAATAATGTATTTGAGATACACAGTTTCCTTGTCTTAGTGGGATAGTAAAGATGTTTTTACATGAATTTTCATGTTTGGAATCACAGATGATAGCTTTGATGAGGAACATTTCTCCTTAAAATGGAATGATGAATGCCAGAAATAATTTCAAGATATTAAGGTTATAATTACATTGTCACCTATACTTTAATTTATAGATTATTGAAGAATCTATTTAATCTATTTTGTACATCATGATGTGATTTGGGATGTGTTATTATGCTTGATGATCATGTTGCTACTTATGGATCACAAAGGTTACTGTTGCATGATAATAACTACCAAACCCATGTTTTGGAATTAGATGATGTAGTACATGATTTAAATACTTGGTGTAATTATATTTTTGGTGATAAATTTATGGAGTTTATGGATCATAAAAGTTTGGAACACATTTTATGACAAAAATATTTGAATCTACGGAAAAGAAAATGGATGAAAATAATTCATATGTTTGACTTCGACTTGATGTATACACCAGGTAAGGAAAATTTTGTGGTAGATGAATTAAATTGAAATTTATATTCTTAGTTGGCTAAGGAAGCTTTAGATAAGTGGAATCCTCTTTTATTCAGAGTAGACATGCACCTTGATTGAACTGACCATGGTGATATCACAATTTTCTTTCCAGTTTCATTTGTTCTTGATTAGGTTCAACAAGTGTAAGTGGATCAGATATTAGATCCTAAATGTGTTAATGTGAGGTCAAAAATCAATAGTTTTAATACTATTTAGGGATGAAAGATGGACGAGAGTTCATTTGTGAGTTTTATAGATCATATCATGGTACCTTTGGCTTGTTAGAAACAAATTCTTAGTGTTTACTACCATTTGAAATGGGCTGTTCATCTAGGTATTCAAAATATGTATATAGCTATAAAAGTATAGTTTTGGTGGGTTTTAATGAAAGGTGAAATTACATATTATTTTTTGAGATACATCACTTGTCATTAGGTCAAGGTGGCACCCCAAAGACCAGTGGGCATGATGCAATATTTACCAATTACCCTGTGGAAGTGGGAGAAAATTACCATGAATTTTGTGACAAGTTTACCAAGAACAGTTAGGAAAAATGATTCCATATGAGTAATTATAGTTCATCTCATGAATTCATATCATTTTATCTTTATTTTAGAATCCTATACGGTTGAGGACTTTTCCAAAATATATATCTGAGAAGTTATAAAGATGAATGGTGTTATAGTCTCAATTGTATCTGACCTAGACCCTAGGATTATGTCTCATTTTTAGAAATGCTTATAGGAATCCCTTAGGACTCAGTTGAATATAATAGCACTATATCATCCTCAAATGGATGGAAAATATGAAATAACAATCCAATCATTGGAGTAAATTTCTTAAGTCTTGTGTAATAGATTTTGGTGGCTCATGGAAGGAGAACACACCATTAATGAAGTTATCATACAAAAAAAGTTGTCAGTATTAAATACATTTGGATCTTATTGAGTCATTATATGGGACTACTAGTCATTATCCACTTTTTCAAGTGTAAACATTCGAGACATCACTGGTTGGACCCAACATTATGCTAAAGACAACAAAAAATATTCAGTTGATCAAAAAGAAGATGGAGATGAATCAGAGTCATCATAAATCATTTTTAGATCATGATTGATGATCATTGTCATTTAAGGTGAGTGATCAAGTGTTTTTGATATTCTCTCTAAATCTTAGGAATAATCAGTTTTGTAAGAAGGTTTTGTTTTTTCCTAGTTACATAGGCCCTTTTTAGATATTTGAACGAGTTTTTGAGGTGTAATATTGGTTGGATTTTCCTACAAGGTTTATTTCAGTGCATAATCTATTTCATGTATCTCATTTTAAAAAGTATCAACCTGATCCTGACCATGTTTTTAAATGGAATCACATTGACATAGATCCGAATTCAACGTTGATTAATGTGCTAGTATGGATTATAGAAAGGAAAGATAAAGTCTTGTGCGGGAAAAACATTGTTCTAGTGTAGGTGTTATGAAAACATGTTTAGATTTAGGAATAAATGTAGGATCATGAAAAGAAAATGTTTGAGAAATGGACCAAACTCTTCTAATATAACTCATGGTTTCTACTTTCTGGGGATGGAAGGACCAATGGTGGAGAAAATGTATCACCCCTGGTTTTAGATACTTGACCGTTAATTTATGAATTATATATATATATTAACCATGACAAGTTTTGGGAGGTTCAGAGGAGTTTTGGAATACTTTGGAGGCTTTTATAGAGGTGCATAGTTTGAGCACGATTAGTACAAGCTATGCACCCCATCCAAGAAACATTGTGTCCTGTGGAAGGAGGGATAGTAGCTCCATATAGTTGGTGCATGGTTTGGCCAAACCATGAAGATGTCTAAGGGAGACTATGCATGTATGGACATAGAGGATGTAATGCCCCGACCCCAGTTACCTAGAGTCGGTGCATTATTACAAAACATTGGCATGATCATAAGAAAGATCAAGTCTCAAAAGACCGATTAGTTTAGTATCCTTGGAAACACTAGATACATTAATAAAGTTTACATTAAATCATAAAATTAAAACTGCAACAACATAGTATCCATAGTCCACACTCATATCCCCTCATACTAACCCTGTAGTTCATTCATAAAATACTTCTTCACATCCTGGAAAAAATAAATCATAGAAAGGGGTGATCTCAGATGCCCGGTAGGGATAACAATATATCAGAAACTTTCATAAATAAGCATAAACATTTAAGGAAATTTAAAACTAAAACAAAAGCCTTTTAAACTTGAACTTCAACATAATATGGTAGAAATAAAATGAAATAATGCCATTTACTTATTCACATGGATATTCTACTAATCTAATAATCACATGCAATATCAATAACCACTTTCATAATGATGGAATGCATAATGCCAGACTATCATAACCACGTAGCCAAGGCCTCGTGCCAAGAATACAAATAAGATTTTGTCAAGGCCTTGTGCCATGACACAAGTTTGTCTCATGAGACCTATCGATGCATCGAGGAGCTATATAGGGCTCCACCTGTCACTTATTAAGTCCAATGCATTCCTCATATGAACATGTTTAAACATAACATAAAAATTCATATTAAAACTAGCATATGAAATGTCAATACTTTCTCCATAAATCATGAATGGTATAAAAATAACACATCCAAATTCAAACATATCACAAAACCTTCAATACTATAAGGAAGTTTTGTATCATAATAAATCAACTTCAAATAAGCTTAAAATCCATCAAAGGATGTTGACATAGATGAAATCAAAACTATTTGAGAGAAATATATCTTTTTTTGAAATCATTTAAAAGTCACATAATTAAAAAATAAAACATTTACTTCGAAAATATCCTTATTAGCTTGTAAGGGAAGCTTCAAAGATTTTATAACGGTATAAAATAGCCGCACCCGCTGTATAAGTTAAAAAAAGACTTTCTAACCTTAATTCTGTCGAAAAGGTTAAAAATGACCTTGTTTGGAAAACGATGGAAATATTCCTTTATAAAATTATTATAAAAAGTCAAATAAGGGTATAAATGACTTTAACCCATATTATGTAAAATAGTAATAATTTTTCAAAATACATTTTTAAGAAACATGGATGCAGATGATAAAGAGGTTCCAGTAGATAATTACGTATAAACAACCTCGGATAATGAAGAGATTGTGAAATAAACCCTTACCCTATAATTTTCCTTGGTTGAGGGTAATTTAACCTCCTGTATAGTGGTGAAATAATTGTTATTAAATTATGCAATAATCATATACATTAATATGATATCATATATGATCTTTTAACATTTATTTGTTAATAATATCTTAGTATTATCATCATTTCGGGTGTTAACTCACTCGTTTTATTTTATATATTTTATTACATAAGCTGTGTTTGTTATGGATGGGCTGTATCTTATTCATATACAGAATGATATCAAGTCTTTAAACATTATTTTTAATCATAAAATGAGAATTATAATTGCATGGATACGATGGGGAATGAATCTCTTCACGTTCATGGAGACGGTAGTCCGTACGTACGCACGAGAGACAATATCATTATTTTGATATTAAAATAATATATAATTGGATGTTATATCATATATATAGAATAATTATCATGTTATATTTATTATTTACATCAATTACATATCATTATCATACCCATCCAAATAATAATGTTTTTGAATAACAATTACACCACGACGTGGAGATGGTAAGCCGTACGTACGCACGTATGGTGACATGTCATTCAAAGGTTGGATAGAATAATGAATATTCTTGTACCATATTTATAATAACATCACAGTATATAGAAGATAATGAAGTAATTATTTTATAAATGAAATAACAAAGAAAGAAGAAGTTGAAGAAGAAAGGAACTTGAAAAAGGGTGGTGAAAACATTATCTCTTCTTCGGGTTCTTCCTTTTGATTTGATAAAAAGGGATCCTTAGGTTGGATTTCTGATCAAAATAAGCCCTATAGGTTTAATTGAGAGAATTTTAGATAGTATTTGGGCAGTGTTTGGATGATTCAAAAGGCTTTTAAGGTGTGAAGAATTGGTTAGAAGTTGTGTTCTTTTATAAGGGGGAGGAGGGGCTCTTTAGGAAAAACATAAAGTATTATTTTATAATAAATTCATATTCAGTTTCTAATTTCTAAAAAGTGGATTATTCAAAGTCTAAGGTGGGTATGGGTCGAAATAATTTCAACCAATAGATTTTAGTCAGGTTTGGTTAATTATATAAACCTTATATTTTATTTTTAACTCTTAGTTAATTAGATTGACATTTACCATGTCTCTTTGTATTTTTATATTATATATTTAATAATATTACTATATACATCCAAGAGACCACCAAGTGATCCATTAATGATACACCTATCATGATATAAGTCCTTTGGATGAACCTTAGATTTTTAGGAATAGAATATCGTTTAATAATATAATATTTTTTTTTAAAAAACTCATTTAAGTCAATTTTGACAATATTTAATAATTGATTTTTGTTGAAGTCTTAAAAACTTTATTAATTAGAAAAAATTCATTTAAGAAATCCTAAAATGTAATATTAACCAATAAAATTCTTTTATGGCATCAAAAATTTCAAATTATATTTATTTTAAAATTTGTAATACAAATTATTTGATTATTTCATTAATAAGGAAAATACTGCATCATTATCGTGTCATATATAAATTTAATTATTCAATGTCTAAAAATTATAAATAAAATACTATTATGTAGGAAATAGTTTTATCTTTCTAATGAATATTTATAGTCGAACATATAACATATATAACCATATGTAAAAATAATTTTTCTAAAAGATATATGCTTATGTCATTTTTGTATTTACTTTAACTTAATTAATATAAAGTGTCATTATCACTTAAAAGTGGATTAATGGGGTCCAAAAATCGACCCAAATGTTCCCATGGTCGTACATGTATCAACCAATAGGGTTAGGATACATTTTAGGGTAATTTATTATTATTATAATATTATTTGTTACCCTTATTTACCGGATTTACCCTTTAACCATGGTAAATAAAATATTTACCGAAGTAATTATTCAAAATGTCTAAAAATAAAAGTTACCTATTTACACAATTTGGACCCGCTGATTATAAATATGGAATCCATTTTTCTAAATTCAAAACACATAAGTGGCAGAAATTAATTTAAAATGAATTCCCGCTGTCAAAACAAAAAGCGTGTTTTTAAGAAATTGTAACTATCAAAAGATTGACACTTGTTTATGTCTGGTTTAATTGTGAAATAATATATAATAACCAAAATTGTATTAAATGGTAAAAATATATTCTAAATATACTTTAAAACCACTCGAATTATTAATTTGTCACTGTTAATTATTTTGATTAAAAAGGTTGTTTTTAATTAAAATTTAGTAATTTTCACTATTCATCAAAATATAAAAGTTATCCGAAAAGTACCAAAATTTCACCCTAAGATAATTTCAATATTCAGAATCCAAAAATGAAGTCCATTTTGAGATATAAACTCTATAAAATCTCAAAATGTGGGTATTACCATTCATAATGGATACTTTGATTGGTCGCGGTGTGTTAGAATCTCGAAGTTGCGTACAACACACGCTACTGTATTATTCAAAGAGAAGCATACCATGGAAGCCTGTGGTGTTAAATTCTCCCCTCCTTCAATAAATTGCCTCCTCATAATTTGAAATTATTTTTTGAAAATAGAATGTTGAAAATAGAAAATACCTTTGGGAAAACCCACATCGGAAATTAGGTTAATAAAATTTAGTCTTAATAAGGGGAAAAGAGAAATGAAAGGGTCACCACAAAATTATGATCTCAATTAGGACAAAATTGGTGGAAATTAGAGACATATAATTGGAGGAAAAACGTAAATATTTATAGTTAGTTATTGAGGTCATCAATCACAAACAAGTGTAAAATTGAGGGCCTTAAATTCATCAATCTATGATGATTTAAAATACAATTGGTTCAACAAAACATAAGGTATTAGGATAATCCATTTTTTGTTTTAAGATTACTTCAATAAATTATAATAATTAATTTATTCATAGAATAATATAAGAATAAAAATATATACTTGACAGGTAGAGTTCCATCCTTTAACTAATTTCTACCACAAACTCATCTTTCACTCTAAAAGATAATAGAACTTAAAAAAATATTCTATTTATCCTATTCATTTGGGGTAAAAAAATGAATTTATAATTCATCTACCAGAACTTTAAAAAAAACTACATTATTCAATCCAAGACATCACGTGGGCCAGTGGTAGGTAATACACCCTCGTCGCCCTTCAGTTGCAGGTTCAAGTCTCGCGGCCTTTCCGGTCGCGACGGGTTGCCGCCTGACCTCCGAGTTGTCCTTTTATGGAAATCAAAAATAATCTCAAACTAGAGTTATCCAAAATACTTTTGTCCAACTCACAGTCCAAAATTTCTAAGGAAGGTAAACACAATGAAGATCCTTTTTCCACGTAATAACATGTGAACACCTTCGTCATATATTCTTTTAAAACCCTGCACATCCTGAATTACCACAAAACCTTATCGATTACATTCATGATCCTTTATACCTTATAGAATACTCGATATACTCCTTCTATCCAAAAATGTTGTAAACTCCAACAATGATGGGATATAGAAATCATTAATCAGTTTCAAGATAGTCAAGAATATCCAATATAATTTATTTCAATCAACCATCTCTTATTCCAAAATCACTACCTCATTATCATGACCATATTAAGGATTACCTTTCCTTAAACCATGTGTTTTAAAAAAAGTGTAGCTTACTATTGAGTCACTTTTATTAGAACCATATAATCTCAGATCCTCATTATAATAGTACTGTAGTACAATCCTTATTTATCTCCATAATTCATAGAACCAGTATATCATTGATACAACACTCAAATGAAATAATCCTATAATAACAACATAAGAACACTAGTAATTATTCTTCATATGAGGTAGTATCATAACTTGATTATTATCCAATAGAATCATTTGAGGCATACTATGATGATTTGGACATTGGTTCTCGTAGTGTCCCAACTCCTTACAAATGAAGCATTGTAAATTAGAAATCTTTTTCTTACCCTCGTAGTCACGTACTTAGTGTCCCTTTTCTCCAAACTTATAACAAACTACCATTCCCTTCAGGAAACTTCCAGGGTGTTTCTTCCCATAGTTATCACATATGGGAAAATTCTTCTTTTCCCTCTTCCCTTTATCCATCTTTCTCTCTTCCATCCTTTTCTTCTCTTGCTTCCCATCAAAGCCATAGGACTCAGAGAATTATTTACTTATTTTATTAACACATGATACTATTTCTTCATATGTTTAGAATACATGGGAGACTATTTCCCTTCTAAAAGTTGGCTTAATATAGTGAAGGACATGATCCTTCTTACTCCTTGGATCATATGTATTGCTGGAGTTCACATTCCTTCTACTGGGCACCATTTCTATACAATGGAATACACTAGATTAGTTTATGAATCAAAATACATAATTGAATAATTGTAAAACACTTAACATAAATTGAACTATTTATGGATATAATCCATAATCATAAAAATGTTTTCTTTGAGGAAGTATATACTCATAAACCCTTGATAATGGTTTGTAAAGAAAATGAGAATTATACTAAGCATATCCCACAGGAGTGTCATAACCAAGAGTGCAGCATGCCCCGTTATCGTGCACCAGTTCCCATTTGAGTCTAGCTCAAAGCGGTGTTTTCGGGTTTTACCCCAAGGTACATCTGTGCCAAATCCACCTCTACCTGCTCGTATCCAGATAGGGATGTATTTCTCAGAAAACTCACAAAATCTCCATAATACCAAAATTCTAGGAAGTTCTTCTATACTGATCCTCAAATTCCATCTTAGGTCTATGTGCTCTAATCAGAGTTTATCTAAATCTAGCTTCAAAGGTTTTTAGTAAACTTACTCTGATACCAACTGCAACACCTCGACCCCAGTTACCCAGAGTCGGTGCATTATTAAATAACATTGTCATGATCACAAGAAAGATCAGGTCTCGAAATACCGATTATTTTAGTAGCCTTGGAAACACTAGATACATTCATAAAGTTTACATTGCATCATAAAATTAAAACTACAACAACATAGTCTCCATAGTCCACACTCATATCCCCTCATACTATCCCTGCAGGTCATTCATAAAATACTTCTTCACATCCTGGGAAAAATAAAACATAGAAAGGGGTGAGATCTGATACCCAGTAAGGATAACAATATAGGGGAAACTTTCATAACTAAGCATAAACATTTAAGGTAATGTATAACTAAAAAAAAGCCTTTCAAACTTAAACTTCAACATAATATGGCGGAAATAAAATTAAATAATTCCATTTAATTATTCACATTGATATTCTACTAATCAAATAATCACATGCAATATCAATAACCACTTTCATAATGATGTAATGCATAATTCCAGACTATCATAACCACGTAGCTAAGGCCTCGTTCCAAGACTACAAATAAGATTTTGTCAAGGCCTCATGCTAAGACACTAGTTTGTCTCATGAGACCTACCGATGCATCGAGGAGCTATAGTGGGATCCACCCGCCACTTATCAAGTCCAATGCACTCCTCATATGAATAGGTTTAAACATAACATAAACATTCGTATTAAAACTAGAATATGAAATGTCAATACATTCTCCATAAACCATGAATGGTATAAAAATAACACATCCACATTCAAACATATCACAAAAACTCCAATACTATAAGTAAGTTTGGTATCATAATAAATCAACTTCAAATAAGCATAAAATCCATCAAAGGATGTTGACATAGATGAAATCAAAACTATTTGAGAGAAATATCTCTTTTTTTGAAATAATTTAAAAGTCACATAATTAAAAAATAAATCATTTAATTTTAAAATATCCTTATTAGATTTTAAGGGAAGCTTATAAGATTTTATAATGGTGGAAAATTTCCTCACCCACCGTATAAGTTAAAAAAAGACATTCTTTCCTTAATTCTGTCGAAAAGGTTAAAACGGACCTTGTTTGGAAAACGACGGCAATATTACTTTATAACCTTCTTATAAAAATTCAAAAAAGGGTATATAAGACTTTAACTCATATTCTGTAGAATAGTAAGAATGTTTTGGAATACATTTTTAAGAAACATGGATGTGGATGATAAAGAGGTCCTAGTAGATAATTACGTATAAACAACCTTGGATAATGAAGAGATTGTGAAATAAACCCTTACCTTGTACTTTTCCTTGGTTGAGGGTAAGTTAACCTCCTGTATAATGGTGAAATAATTGTTATTAAATTATACAATAATCATATACATTAATATGATATCATATATGATATTTTAACATTGATTTGTTAATAATATCTTAGTATTATCATCATTTCGGGTGTTAACTCACTCATTTTATTTTATATATTTTGTTACATAAGCCGTGTTTTTTATGGATAGGTTGTATCTTATTAATATAAAGAATGATATAAAGTCCTTAAAAATTATTTTTAATCATAAAATGATAATTATAATTTCATGGATATGATGGGGAATGGATCTCATCGCGTTCGTGGAGACGGTAGTCCGTACGTACGCACGAGCGAGAATATCATTCTTTTGATATTAAAATAATATATAATTGGATGGTATATCATATATATAGAATCATTATGATGTTATATTTATTATTTAAATAAATTACATATCATTATAATATCCATACAAATAATAACGTTTTTGAATAACAATTACACCACGATGTGGAGACGATAAGCCGTACGTACACACGTATGGTGACATGTCATTCAAAGGATGGATAGAATACTGAATATGGTTGTAACATATTTATAATAACATCACATTATATATAATATACTGGATTTATTATTTTATAATGGAAATAACAAAGAAAGAAAAAGTTGAAGAAGAAAGGAACCTGAAAAAGGGTGGTGAAAACATTACCTCTTCTTCGGGTTCTTCCTTTTGATTTGATCAAAAGGGATCCTTAGGTTGGATTTATTATCAAAATAAGGCCTCTAGGTTTAAGTTAGCGAAGTTTATAGAGAATTTGGGTAGGGGTTGGTCGAGCCAAAAGGCTTTTAAGGTTTGAAGAATTGGTTAGAAGTTGTGTCCTTTTATAAGGGGGAGGAGGGGATCTTTAGGAAAAACTTAAATTATTATTTTATAATAAATTAATATTTGGTTTATAATGGCTCCAAAGTGTATTATTCAAAGTATAAGTTGATTTTGGGTCTAAATCGTTTCAACCAATAGATTTTAGACAGGTTTGGGTCATTATATTAACCTTATCTTTTAGTTTTAACTCACAGTTAATTTGATTGACATTTACCATGTCACTTTGTATTTTTATATTATATAGTTAATAAACTTACTATATACATCCAAGAAACCAAAAAGTGGTCCATTAATGATAAAAATATCATGATATAAGTCTTTTTTCCGAATCTTAGATTTTTTGGAATATAATATCAATTAATAATATAATATTTTTTTTTAAAAACTCATTTATGTCAATTTTGACAATATTTAATAATTGATTTTTGTTAAAGTCTTAAAAACATTATTAATTCAAATAAAATTAATTTAATAAATACTAACATGTAATATTAACCAATAAACCTTTTTTGTGGCATCAAAACTTTCAAATTATTTTTATTTTAACATTTATAATACTATTTATTTGATTCTTTCATTAATAAGGAAAATACTGCATCATTATTGTGTCATAAATAAATTTAATAATTCAATGTCTAAAAATTATAAATAAAATACCATTATGTAGGGAACATTTTTAAATTTATAATGAATATTTATAGTCGAAAATATAACATATATAACCCTATGTAAAAATTGTTTTTCCAAAAGATATATGCTTATGTCATTTTTGTATTTACTTTAACTTAATTAATATAAAGTGTCATTATCACTTACAAGTGGATCCATTGGGTCCCAAAATCGACCCAAAGATGCCCATGGTCGGACATGTATCAACCAAAAGGGTTAGGACACGTTTTAGGGTAATTTATTATTATTATAATATTATTTTTTACCCTTTTTACCAGATTTACCCTTTAACCATGGTAAATAAAATATTTACCGAAGTAATTATTCAAAATGTCTGAAAACAAAAGTTACCTATTTAAAAAATTTGGAATTCATGATTATAAATACAGAATCCATTTTTCTAAATTAAAAACACATAAGTGTTAGAAATTAATTTAAAATTAATTCCCGTTGTCAAAACAAAAAGTGTGTTTTTAAGAAATAATAACTATCAAAAGATTGACACTTGTTTATGTCCGGTTTAATTGTGTAATTATGTACAATGAACAAAATTGTATTAAATTGTAAAAATATATTCTCAATATACTTTAAAACCACTCAAATTAATAATTTATCACTATTAAATTTTTTATTAAAAATGTTGTTTTTAATTAAAATTTAGTAATTTTCACCATTCATCAAAATATAAAAGTTATCCAAAAAGTACCAAAATTTTATCCTAGGATAATTTCAATATTATGAATCCAAAAATGAAGTCCTTTTTTAGAGATAAAATTTATAAAATTTAAAAAAGTGTTTATTACTATTCATAACGGCTACTTTGATTGGTCGCGGTGTGTTAGAATCTCGAAGTTGCGTACAACACACGCTACTGTATTATTCAAATAGAAGCGTACCGTGGAAGCTTGGATTATTACATAGGAAACTAATGGTTGGTGAATTAGTTTTCTAAATATTCTAGCCAATCGTATGAGGGGTTGGATTTAGGCTGTAACAACACATGGTTGGTGCATAGTCTTCCAAATTGTGAGAAAAAACTATGAGGTATATAGTTATATATTTGAAATTTGTGGATCTAACTCAGATTAGGTTGAAATATCATTATTATTGCATAATATTTCATAATAGAGAACTCCCTTTTCCCCCTATGGCCTAATAGTTGTCCCCCATTGATCTGAGTGTAATGTTTAGGTTATTTAAAGCACATTAGATATCCAGATTCACCGATAAGTCTTAGTTCTTGTCCATTCTTCTTAAATATCTTCTCCTACGCTCTCATAGAACCTTAGATCTATCCCATTGGGTATAGATCATTTTTTATGGATTCTTGATGAGATATTGATGTGTCCTTATTGGATATAGGGAAGTGAAGGTGGTTTGTGATCAGATCTAGATAATCATTGTTCCATTCTTCATTTTTTCCTACCATTGTGAGGTTAGTGGCTTCTCTCTTGACTCCACTTGATTAGAAAATGAATTATTAGATTTAAATATAATTTTTGTTGAAATTTTTGTGAAATTATTATTATTTTTTAAAACACTTTAGTAATGGTTTTGATAAATTGTAGAAATTTGATGGTTTAGTGGAAAATCATCTTTGATGATAATTTTAAGACGACAATTTTAAAATTATGGTTTGATTGGATACATGGAAAATGGTTATTGAAAATTTTTAATGAATGAAATTATTTTTGTGAAATGGATTAGAAGGAATTTAGAATAAATGGTTTTTGTAGGTTCATTTGAATTAGACATGACCCAATGGAAGGTCTGTGTTCCATTAGGGCACCTGGTATTGGTTACCTTGTGATGACTTGGTAGAACGAAGATAGACCAATCATGAGTATATAATTTTCACCTATCCATTCAGGTGTAGATGTTTAGAATCATGGAATGGGTATGAAAAATTAGATGAGAAATGTTTTAAGGGATTATTTTATTACTTTCAATGTAAAAATATTTTGGATTTGATAAAAATTCTTTCAACTATTATAAACTATTTTCTATAAATTTTTCTAACCTGTTCTTATTTAATAGGTGTGAGTTGGGAAGTAATTGGGGGAAATCCTACTAAGTTTAGGCTCACCCACTAATTGGGAACTATTTTTAATTTACAAATTTCATCTATAATGACACTCATAAAGGAAATTTAACTCAATTATTTAGTGATTCTTCTCAATACAGTGGGCATGGCTTGTCGAGTTAGAGCATAGAGCAGGTTGGGAGATAATGGTTGGATGTCTTTGATGTCTTTAGGTTTTGTTGTATTTTGACCCCTTTGGTTATGTCACTTGGTTTAAACGTGTAAAAATGATATTATTATTAGATTTTTTATGTCTAGATTTTTATTTTTTATATTCATGAATCATGTAAAGGTTTTATTGTTTATGGTTCTCTTGGTTTGGATGTTTTATCATCAATAAGAAAATAATCCCCTAAATGTTTATGAGACCCTTGAAATTTATTTCTAGCCTTTAGTTTCTTGAGGATTTAACCCAATTCCTAGTAAACCACTACCTATTTCCAAGCTAATGGGTGAGGGGTGGGATGTTACATACACGATAATGTCATTTTTTTTGTACAAATAACTAGCGTCACATGAAGTGATATGATTTATTTTTCAAGTAAAATTTACATGGAAGGTAATAAGGATAATTTTAAATAAAAATAATTGATATATATGACATAAATATTATTTAAAATGAAAATATATCATTTACTCTTCTTTATTTCATTCTATCTGGAAAATGGAAACTACTTTCATGCATACGTACGACTTACCATCTCCATGAATAGGGTTTTTAATTTTCTATCTCTAAATTTTACCGATTATGATAAATACAGATATATTAAACATATATGATATTAATATCTTGTTTAATATTTTGTATATGATTTAACTAGGATCAATGTAAGTGAAAAATATAATAAATTAAAACATGCACAAAAACAAAGCATTTACTACCTAAAACATGATTTTTACAAGGAATTGTTGATAAATGGGTATTAAAAGGTCATAAGTAAATCATATATGGTATGATACATATTATTTTTTCCATGTAATATATTTATAATAAACTTATTTTTATTATACATGAGGTTATAATGTGTACGTAGGAAGTCAGGACTTGAGGTAAGGGATTTCCATCTCACTTTTTACTTTTATGAGACACATACTTTATTCACCACCTATTTATTTTATATGGTGTATGGTTGTGCCCAAATTTACCCAACTGGTAAAAGCCATCGATGTAGTACATGTAGGGGTCGAATCCACAGGGACCGAAGAAGTAACCTTGAGATGCTATGATTGTGTGAAGGATGGGATATGAAGTATCCGACTTTGGGTTTGATTTTGGATGGGTTTTAAAGAAAACTAATAAACCTAAGTGAATTCAATTAAATGGAAATGGGTTGATCTTAGGATTATGCTCAGGGTGGATTGAATGAATTTTACTTCATTAGACAATTTTGGTTTTATTAATTTTTGATGAATCCATTCTTCAAAAATAACATTACATTCATCATTTTCTGGTTTGGTGCTTACTAAACACAATTACTAATCCCGTATACACTTAGAGAACCAAATTCATGATATCCCCGAGGTATATGGTCATTTAGAAATTGAATTTAGTTTGCTCAAACACAGTAAAGATGAAGAGTAGAAATAATTGAAGAATGGATGTCTTAAATTAATTATCCAATTAAAAACAATTCGTTCATAAAATAACATTCAATCCAGCCTTTGCATCCTCCTAAGATCATCCCATTAAGGGTTTATCCCTACATTGATGGTATACTCTCAATGGTGGGTGGATGATGGATAACAAGAATTGGATTGAAGAAACTAAAACCGCGGAAATAACGAGCACTCCTCCGTGTGTGTGAATGAAATTCACACCTATGTGTAAACTAATTCAAAACAACACAGAGATATCACTGTGCTTTGTGATAATAAAGTTTTAATAAAATAAATGGAAAATATAAAAGTGAATTAAGTTTATTAAGAACATAAAGATACAAAAAAGAAACTTACATGGAAATGGAAAACATTACAAAGGAAATTTGGAAGCATAACCTTACAATGAAACAAGAAACAACAGATGATATGAAAAATATCCATACCCATTACCTTCACAACTAGCTCCTTATATAGGCATATTAGGAGCCTTAGGTACATTCCCCAACAATTAATTCACCCCCCAACAATTAATAGAGTCAAATGGAGGGTGAATAATCAAAAGGAAATTGATGTTTCGAATTTGACCCGGAAAATTGTCCAGATTCATCCACCATATTGATGTGTGAATTCGAAATTGAAAAAGGCCGAATCCGAAGGGGCCTATATAAGAGAAATATATTCATCCATATGTCCTATATGAGCTTTAAAAATTTCAGGAAATTTTGCTCATCCGTTTGGAAGTTATATTCGAAATGGTGGGAAGGATGTTTGTGCATTAATGTCGGATCCACCATTTAAATCTCAACTTCAGATCCCTTTATCATCATGATAACATCAGAATTAGCTCCGGCCACAGTTGAATAAAATGATAATCATATTTTTATCTTTCTATTGTATAAATTTTAGCTTCATTGGGCTTAGTTTGTGGGCCCCACATTTGTTTGATGGGCCTTAGGCCCATTATGCTTTTTCCAGCAAGTTTCTGTCTTCAGGAACAAAATTCTCCATCTTCCCTTGGGATAAATCCATCGGACCTAAAAGATAAAATGTTCCAAACAAAGGGATAAATAATATCCCAAAATTTTAAATTCATAAAATGAATATAATGTTTTACACAAACAAATGAATGATTGGGCCCAAATTGACACTTTGAGCATGAATTGCACAATGATGGGAAATGAAGTTCAATTTCTGAATTGGACTAAAATTAATGTTTATTAACTTTTAAAAACATTAATATTAAGATCTTAAAAATGAATATTATCCACTTTCAGTGACTAATAACACCCCCCAACATGAGTTTTTCTATTCCCGAGCAAAATATATTACAAATATGAAATTCAAATCCCCTTTTCAAAAAACATCTAAATACACATTGCTCACCCAAAGACCTCATACCAAAAAAATTATGGAACCCATAAAAATCATTTAAAACAAGGTAGGTCCATAAAAATATCCCAAGACCAAGCCTATTCCTTTGTTCAAATTCATCGCCACATTTCATCCAATTTCAATTAAGCATGATAAAGTGTTGTGCATCACAAAAGATATGGGGCCCATTTTATTGTTCAAGGGGAAAAATGGAAGCACTAGGTGGGAATCACATTAAACCTTAATATGAGTATCCATTTTTTTTGATTTTTTTTGATGATTTTTTTATTCTCAATAGATATGAAAAGACTAACCATGGGAAAGACAACTATGGAGTCACGATCCCCAAGTGCCGGAAGCCACACATATTGTCAATTTCATGCTCTACAACAGAGATATAAAGCCTAACTCTGGGAAAGAAAACTATGGAGTCACGATCCCCAAGTGCCAGACGCCACACATTTGGACAAAACATTACTCTATGTGGTCAATTTTTTTTTGTTTTTTTTGTTTTTTTTTGTTTTTATGGATACTCAAATTAAACTAAAAGTGACCCCAGAACCCTATGCTATAATGAAAGGGACCCAAGAACGCAAATTTACACCCACGATCCAGTAGACGTGCATTGTGGCATTTTTATTAAGAGGATGAAAATGTAAACATTGAAAAATCAAATCGGACAACCACACTTTCCAAAAAATATGCTCATGAACTTAAACTTGCATTAACATTAGAATCAAGGCATGCAAAATTTATTTGATATCCAATTTTAGAGTTTGCAATGTGTGTTATCATGTTTATGGTTAATGGAATTTTTCTTTTCATGCATGTTTTTATTCACAAAAAAAATCTTTTTTTATCTCCCCCCAACTTAGAATAACACTGTCCCTAGTGTTTAAAGAAAAGAAAAGTTAGAAGGGGGTAGGAGAGGAGTTCAAAGATGAAATTGAGAATGATAAACATGGAAACAATTCACCTGGTTTTTAAAGTTGAAGTTCATGATGCTTCAGATTACTCCTTTGATCACTTGGGGGATGTAGGCACCTCCTTGTTTGAACATGTATCACCCAAAATAGTTCCTGAACCACAAAAAGAAGGAAAAAGCAGACAAAACAAACAACCCAATGATTTATTTAATTCCAATTACCATCATTTTTATGGTTTTTTTAAATCAAACTAATGATAAATTGTATTATTTTAAATTTATGGGTAAGGTATTACTCAGGAATCACACTGCGTGACACGGATGAATATGGTGCTCCCCTTTCATACCCATCCATACTCATAAAAGAAGAATAGGTTAAGATTCTAATTTTTTTAACCTAAAAAAGTATAAATAAAATAAAATAAAATAAACTGATGATACATTGTATTCTTTATATTTTCTGGGTAAGGTATTACTCAGGGATCACACTGCGTGACATGGATGAATACGGTGCTCCCCATTCATACCCATCCTTACTCATAAAAGAAGAACAGGTCAATAATCTATTTTTTATTTTTATATTTAAAATATGAAAATGATTTATTAATCCTATTTGAAAAATAAATATGATTCCAAAAATATTGTAAACATGAAAACCACGGGTTGCCTCCCGTGCATCGCTTTTGTTTAATGTCGTTAGCTCGACTTATACCCCCCAACTTATCAAATTCCAACTTTCGACATTTTAATTAACCCATATTTTTCCACTTCAATAAGATTGAGATTGATTATTTTTTTGAAATTTGTTTCATTTAAAATCCAATTTTCTACAATGATTAGTAAAATCCAAGGAATATATGAAATGGTTGATCGAGTTGAACTTATATTATTTCCTAAGACATCAATGAACATTCCAAAATTATTGCCTTATTTAGATGAATGAACTAAAACTGAAAGGTATTTTTTATCACCTATGATGGAAATCTTGTCTGTGGAAGGAAGGATAATGATTTTGAGTTCTGGTCGATTGCAATTTCCTAATAAATATTGGCAATTTTAATGAAAGTCAGTTTCTTATCCAAAAAAATTAGAAAGAATTGGTTCCGTTTTAAAATATGATTCATCCCCAAAAGTGTCTAGTTGAATTTGAGGTGTGGGTATGGGGTCAATGTTTGGTATTTCTCGCAATTTTTCAGTGATTTGTGTTTTTGAAAAATCATCAATGGAGAAATATTCAGGACTCTCCATCCATAATGTCAAGTTTCCCTCTTATGAATACAAAAAATCAGTTTCCTCTTGATTTAAGCACCCATAAAAAATTCCTTGACTATCTTCAACTATCCCAAATCCAATGGTTGGTTCTTCAATAAATTTATTTGAGGTTTGGTAGAGACACGATTCTTGTATTAGTGATGAGGAAGAGAGAACCTGAGTGGGAATGAGTTCCATAACCATTTCAATGCTTTGTAGTTCTACTCTTAAAGATGAAACCTCTGAATTCATTTTATCCATTTTTTCACACAAATGTTCAAGAATTTTTTCAGAATTAGGACTGATAGATGTTTGGACATCATGAACTTCATTATGTTTGATCTCTTCAATCATCATTGAGAGGTATGGTAATTGATCCGTTAAACAATCAGCAACCCATTGATTGTACATCTCATCTGGTGTTGTGTATTCAATCATGGTTTGGTCAACGAAATTTTCTATGTGAAGTGATTGAAAATATTGATTTTCCAGTTGATTATAGCCTTGGTAAATTAATGGGTATTATTGAAGATAATCCATTAGAGTTGATTGAAAGTTGTTTTTGGGATTCATTAGACACACATAAATAGAAAGGGGAATAGAGAAGAGAAATTAGGGTGAGAATAGTGAAATTGGTGTGAGAAAAGAAGATGAGTGTCTAATGTACTTACTTGGGTCCTCGAAAACGGCACCAAAATTTGGTTGCACCCAAATTTACCCTACTGGTAAAAGCGACCGATGTAGTACATGTAGGGGTCAAATCCACAGGGACCGAAGAAGTAACCTTGAGACGCTATGATTGTGTGAAGGATGGGCTATGAAGTAGCCGACTTTGGGTTTGATTTTGGATGGTTTTTAAAGAACACTAATAAACATAAGTGAATTCAATTAAATGGAAATGGGTTGATCTTAGGATTATGCTCGGGGTGGATTGAATGAATTTTACTGCATTAGACAATTTTTGTTTTATTAATTTTTGATGAATCAATTCTTCAAAAATAACTTTACATTCATCATTTTCTGGTTTGGTGCTTACTAAACACAATTACTAATCCCGTATACACTTAGAGAACCAAATTCATGATCTCACTGAGGTATATGGTCATTTAGTAATTGAATTTAGTTTGCTCAAACACAGTAAAGATGAAGAGTAGAAATAATTGAAGAATGGATGTCTTAAATTAATTATCCAATTAACAACAATTCGTTCATAAAATAACATTCAATCCAGCCATTTAATCCTCATAAGATCATCCCATTAAGGGTTTATCCCTCCATTGATGGTATACTCTCAATGGTGGGCTGAATATGGCTAACAATAATTGTATTGAAGAAATTAAAACCGCGGAAATAACGAGCACTCCTCCGGGTGTGTGAATGAAATTCACACCTATGTGTGAACTAATTCACAACAACACAGAGATATCATTGTGATTTGTGATAATAAAGTTTTAATAAAAGAAATTCAAAATATATAAGTGAATAAAGTTGATTAGGAACATAAAGATACAAAAAATAAACTTACATGGAAATGGAAAACATTACAAAGGAAATTTGGAAGCATAACCTTACAATGAAACAAGCAACAAAAGATGATATAAAAAATATCCACACTCATTCCCTTCACCACTATATCCTTATATAGGCATATTAGGAGCCTTAGGTACATCCC
The DNA here is from genome assembly GCA_963277665.1 of Viscum album. Classification (NCBI taxonomy): domain Eukaryota; kingdom Viridiplantae; phylum Streptophyta; class Magnoliopsida; order Santalales; family Viscaceae; genus Viscum; species Viscum album. The sequence goes on along the minus strand of OY728133.1, from coordinate 180,386,804 downwards.
CAAACAATTAATTCACCCCAAAAATTAATAGAGTCAAATGGAGGGTGAATAATCAAAAGGAAATTGATGTTTCAAATTTGACCCGAAAAACTGTCCAGATTCGTCCACCATATTGACATGTGAATTATCAATTGAAAAAGGACGAATCCGGAGGGGATGTATATGATCAATATCTTCATCCATCTGTCCTTTATGATCTGTAAAAATTTCAGGAAATTTCTCTCAGCCGTATGGAAGTTATAGTCGAAATGGTGGGACATATGTTTGTGCATTAATGTCAGATCCACCATTTAAATATCAACTTCAGATCCATTTATTATCATGATAACATCAGAATTAGCTCCAGCCACAGTTGAATAAAATGATCCTCATATTTTTATATTTATATTTTATAAACATTAGCTTAATTGGGCTTAGTTTGTTGGCACCACATTTGTTTGATGGGCCTTAGGCCCATTATGCTTTTTCCAGCAAGTTTCTACCTTCAGGTACAAAATTATCCATCTACCCTTGGGATTCATACATTGGACCTAAAAGATAAAATGTTCCAAACAAAGTGATAAATAATATCCGAAAATTTGAAATTCATAAAATGAATATAATGTTGTACACAAAAAAATGAATGATTGGTCCCAAATTGACACTTTAGCATGAATTGCACAATAATGGGAAATGAAGTTCAATTTCTGAATTGGGCTAAAATTGATGCTTATGAACTTTTAAAAACATTAATATTAAGAACTTAATAATGAATATTATCCACCTTTAGTGACTAATCAGTGTATATACTGAACTGGAATGAATTTTATGACGATTAACTTAAAAATTATTTGGATTTACATATCCAATTCTGGATCTCCGTATCATGGGGTTTATGGTTCAAAAGTTACCAAAACAGTAAGAGATATTTTTCTAAATTTTCCTTCTTTGAGAAATTTTTTATTTTATACACTTATTTTATTTTTTGAGATGAATATAAAACCCCATTGACAAGTAACATCATTAATTTATTTATTATAATGACAATTTAAGTTTCATTAAAAGTTATTCTTTCATTTTAGATTATGATTCAATGTTATGAAAGTGGAAAGAGTTTTATATTACAATCTCATCCTTTATCAGGGTTATTTATGTTTACACCTTCAATGATGAAATAATATAAACTATAACTAAAAAAAATCTTTAATTTTACTATCCTTTTGTTTTTTATTGAGAATAAATGTTTTCTTTTAATTTTTCTCTCTTTATATACTCAAGATTTTAAAATAATGTTTTTAAGAAAATAATTGTTATTTATTTATTTGATAAAAAACCCCTTTTTGATCCAAAACCATGTTCTCTAAAAATGTTTTTAAAAATGTTTTTAACATTTTTAAAATGATTTTTAATTTTTTTTTACCCAATTTTATCTTTTTAAAAAATATTTTAAAAGGAATCTTAATGTCATTTTATAAAAAATGCCGATTTAGATTTTACCAAAAATGTGAAAGGAATCTTTATTTTAATGGGTACAACTTGAATAAAATTTCCCTCCACAGTGAAGATTATTTTCTTTGAAGATTCTATTATAAGTTTTAAAGGTTATTTCAAATATATTTTTTTAAAATATGTTTTATGTTTTAATTTTTTTTCACAAAAGAAGAGATATTTTCCTTAAGAAATGAGTTAAATGATTTTTTAAAATTCCTTTATAAGTTTTAATGTTTATTTCCAACGAAATGGATTTTAATTTTTTTTTTGTTTTAAAAATTATTTTTCAAAGTGGAAAATATATATTCCTTAAGAAATGTTCTAAGTGATCTTTTTAAAATTATTTTATAACTAAGATGAAATATTTTGAGGTTACTTATACTTTATTGGGGATAAGATTGAATGAAACCATCCTTATCTTTCTCGGGATGGTTAATGTTTATGTTTATGAAACACATTTATTTTTCATGGGTTATGATATAGTGAATTGATGAAATGTTTACGAAAACCAATTTCTTTACTTGGGTTATGATATGATGATATGATAAATATTTTATTATATTATTTCACACATATGTATAGGATTCATTATGAGATGGGTGGGACCTATATATCCCTTGAATTATTTGGGTAAATATTTATATCTCATGAGATAATAGTGAGAAATAAGTCGATTGACTTGATCTACTATTGTAAATATGTGTGTTTTGATCCACTATAGGGAATAGGTGCGTCCATATCCACAATGAGAAATAGGTGATAAGTACCAATCCACTATGTTGGTGGTATTGGTAGTTAACCATGACATATGAAATGGTTTTTCTATATTTATAATGGTGACACACATTTATGAAATTAGAGTATGGTTAATGATTGATTTATGATGTTTTCTCACTCTTATGGGCCATTATTTTTGAAATGATTACATTTTATGCCATGAATCATGTTTATGATCTATGAAAATTTGGGCGCGGAATTCCTAAGTTATGTACATGATCACATAACATTATAATTATCTTATTATTTCATATGATCATAGATTGTTATCTCCTATGCATACCCTTACTGAGCATATGATCTCAACATTTCTTATGTTTCCTTCCCTAGGTTATAAATAATGGTTTAGGTAGGGTATTCCTAAGATGAGTAATATTTGAGAATTTCTTTGGTGTATATGTTTAAGATATTTCATGAAATAATAAGATTGTGTTTATAATATCTAAATACACTAAAATATTATTATCCTACGACATGTGTTTATGAAATGTATTAAATATTCTTCTAAAAATATGTGATATTTATGTATAAAATCCCGAGTCACTATATTATTTATATTGGATGTTATCTCAACCTTTTATAACAATTTTTTTTTCTAGATATAGGAGGAATAAATTTTAATTCTTTAAAATACATTATAATTTATTAACAGTTAATTTTAGTTATTTAGGGTTGAAAAATTCATCTATAATATCATTTCTTGAAGCCAGAGATGAGATAGAAGTATAAATTTATAAATCCAAACATAAGAATAAAATTATGCTTATGAAATGGAAACAAATCATGTAAGTATATTTTCTAATGTTCTATATGTTTATGGTAAAAAATACATCAACTCTAGGAAAAGGATATTAAAATAAAAAATGTTATCCTATTTTCTAATTTATGACGAATTGATGGTATTATTTATCCATTAATGATTTATGGTTTTGTGGCCATTAAATTTCTCATGATTATTACCCTTTAGAAATTATCTTTCTCCACGATGCCCATATTTTTCACTTACCACTAATTCTATCCTGAACTAGGAACCAGATTATTTTTTATTTTAGGTAACCTTTATATTTCCCACTTTCAATTTTTAAAATATGTTTTTTATTCCTTTGTATGATGTGAATTTTCAACAAAGTTGTTTTTTAATATTGAAACCCCAATTACTGGGATAATTTTTTTGATGATTAAATTCATTTAAGGGGGTAGAATGTAGCATAATAAAATTTTATTTTAAAATAATAATAAGATCGATATCTTTCTTAACATGCAACACCAAATTTTAAGGGAACTATGATATACTATAAAAATATTATTATTTAAAATTGAATATTATAGAACACATGTTAAATTGGTGGCATGACTAAAAATATAAATATTTATAAAATTTTTATATAATGAAAATTAATTTATTAATTTATAAAAAATAAGTACTCAATTTTTTGTAAAGTCATTTTATTCTTCAAAAATATGTTTTCTTCAAAAATAGTTTTAACTGCATTTTTTGCATGGACATTATAATTAATCTATAAATTTTTTTAGATATTTTATTTGAATAAATGAGTATATTTTTCTAAATCATAATGTAAATATTATCATTGGGTGAATTTCGTGGGATTTTTCTAAAAATATTTATTTTTATGTGAATAGTGAAAATACCAATTTTTGTAAAACTATCATTTCTTTTCATTTAATAAAGTAATTAAAAAGCCCCATTATTTTTTAATTTGGTATCAAATTAACATGAGTCTACTTTAATTATAAATAATCCAATTAATTATATAGGGATAAACATTATACATGATTTTGTTATAAGTTTATTTTTCCCTTAAATACATATTTTTCTAAAAACTATTTTTTTTGTTTTGTTTTGAATGTTTATATTAAAATTTATTTACTAAACTTATATAAGTTTAATATTAAAAAAGGACTCTAAATTTTGAATCATGAGGTTCAAATTTGACAAATAACCCTTTTTTTCATTTTAAATAGTAACTATGGTAATGATTTTCACCTCAAAAAGGGTAGAACATGTAAAACAAGGTAAACACAATGGGGTTAGACTTTAGAATCTCACAAAAAATTTATTTTATCCTCTTTTAATGGTTGTTTTTGAAAAACTATATTTTTAATGAGTTAAATAATTCATTTTATAATATTATTTTGAATTTGAGAACCCATATTTGACTTTTATGAACATAAATTATATTTAATCTAAATTAATAACTATTTTAAGTGCTTGCATATGATGGTTTGGTTGGAAGGTGACATTAAATTTTTTATTGATAAAAAATTATAAAAAAATTATTTTTTTATTTAATAAAAAAAATTCTTGTAAATAAACTTCATAAATTATTTTATGGTTAAATGTTTTTTACCCTTAAATCGAGTATTTTCCTAAAAACTGTTTTCACTCATTTTGAAAAATTATATTAAATATAATTTCAACCATGTATATATTTTGAATATGATAAAATGGATTACATATTTTTAATCATGATTTAGAATTTTTTATAATACTCATTTTATTTTTGGGAATATAATTAAGCTATCATGGTAAAAAGTTAAGTTATTACTGTTAAAGTTAAATTTGGTAAGAGAGTGTTTAACTAAGATATGAGGATTAAAATTTATCTAAAACTTATCTAAATGTGATTGGTTGAGTGTTTTTGACCCTATAACATATTATATATTATTTTTGAGTTTATTTGGTGCTACTTTACCTGATTATGATATATTATATTTAAATATTTTAAGTAATTCCAAGTGCATCCTTTCCCTCACTTATAAATGGACACCTTTTATCCTATATTATTCACACAACTTAATCCATTTAAATCATCCAATACCTACCCATAAAATATCCTATATTACTTAAAATATTTTTTTAACTTATGGTATTCTCTTAATACCATATTAAGATAGATTAAGGTGCAAGAAAAAGAAGGTATCTCAAAGAAGAGATAATAATATTTACTAACTCTAGAAAGGTTTATTTATTATTACACTTCATATAAGTATACTATATCCATAAAAACAAGATTAATTTAGTTATATAAATATATAGATATTTTATTATAATTATTATATAATTATTTCCCACCTTTCCATCAAATGGGAAATGAACACTTGTGCACATATGTGGACTACTACCTACACGTAGCGATGTGATTCATTTTTCATCACAACCTCTCATGGATGGTTATAATGATGTATGTAATAAATATATATGATATTTATGATGTATTAATTATTATTTAATTATAAAATATAATATAATTTCAATTCTTTTTTCTCATTATAAAATGGAAGTATAGTTCATTCCCACATACAAACTTCCATCTCCATGAGAGATATATTTCATTTTAAATATAAAAATTTTATGGAAGTTCCTAAAATCATATATAATGATAATATATTATACTTTGAAATTAATTATATTCTTTAAATTTAATATTAATGTTATACCTTTACATGTTCTTACTCATTTGGTATTTATAACACACACTTGTTTAGGTTTGTTTTACCACCTATATGAGTGATGTTATAATGTTTATAACATAAATGATTTAAGAATTTAGAATAGTTATGACAATATTTAATAATCAAATATAAATAATATGAAAAAAATATTAATATTATAGAATAATGATCAAAGTTCAAGGATTGAAACTTCTAAACTAAAATATTCATGAAAAAAAAACATGCATGAAAAATGAAACATTTATTAACCGAAACAATTATTTTAATAAATAATTGTTAATGAAAGTGTGATGAGATTTTATAAGTAAAAAATATATGGTATTATATGTATGAATATGTTTATTTTATATATTTATAATAAATTTAAATTTATTATACAAGGGGTTAAAGGAACTTATGAGGCAAGTCCAACTTTAGGTAAGGGATTTCTCATCTCAATTTCTCTACAATGAGACTTATGAAAATTTAACACATGTTTTATTTTATGTGATGTATAAACTAACATATGGATGTATTTGATTATTAATTTATTAAAATTAAAGTATTTTACAAATCCTTTTCTTGTTATCTTGGTCAAGTTCCTTTTTTTCAAAATTTATTAAAGGCATAGGGGGTTTTGTAACTCAATTTCTTTACATTTGGTAATATTACTCCCTCATTGACTATATTTTTCAAAAATTATATATGTAATGAACAATTATTATTTTATATTTTTTTCCAAATTTTTATATCTATTTAACATTTTCATACATTATCCCTTCATTTATTAATTCTCACTTCATTGTTATGATATTTATTAGGTTTTATCCTTTATTATCATTTTTTATTTGGTATATTTTATGTTTAAATTTCGATTAAAGGAAATTATAATTACTTTCTATTTTGAAATACATAAAATTTGGTTTTATATTTATATATATTTACATTTAATTTTTTCTCTTTCTAAGTACTCAAAAGTCTGAATAAATGTTTTTAAGAAAAACTAACTTTGTTTTTCTACCAAAGCGATAATATTTTCTTCAATGTCTATAATTTCTTTAAATTATTTTCAATATCTTTTTTAATATTATGCAATGATTTTTAAAGTCATTTTTACCAATTTTTTAATTTTAAAAAAAAGTTTAAAAGGAATATTATTTTCATTTTTAAAATGAGTTTCGTTTTACCGAAGGTGTGAATAAAATATTTGTTTTAACGGTTGACACATGACTATATTTTATCTTCACTATTAATATTATTTAATTTAAAGATTATGGTACAAGTTTCTATGGTTATTTTCAAAGAATATTTTTTCCTAATATTTTGGATATTTTTATATTTTAAATTAGTGATTTAAAAATGTTAAGGGTATTTTCTTAAAGAAATGTTCCATTGATCTTCTAAAAATATTTTCAACTTTCTCATTTTTTTTGATGAATCTTATACTTAACTTGGGATATACTCTAATGATATAGTCCAAATTATTTCACTATATTTATTATGATCATGTTTTTATATTTATTTTATGGGGAAAATATTAAAATTTCATATGATAGTTTTCAATACGAATGTTTATACTGACCATGTATTGAATTATTATTCATTTCTTTCATAAAATGAATGCATTGGACTTAGTATGCGATGGGAATGGCTCATTATATCCCCTTGATGCATTATTATATCTCATTTGACAAACTATATTGGTTATTTGGCGTATTGAATACCTATTTACCTATATGTTCTTGGAACGAAGCCTTGGTAGAATTGTTATGATGATCAATATATATATTCTATCATTATAAAACTAGTTTTTATGATCCATGTAATTATTTATGTTGTTTTGTCATCCATGGGTGTATTACCATTTTATGATTTTAGTTGTATGAAATATTGGATTATTTTTTATCTATTAGATATTATTTATTATTATTTTTCTTATGATAGCTTCTATTGTATACTTTCCCATACTGAGTAACTGAGCTCACTCTTTATTTGGTTTTTATTTCCCCTGGATACGAAGAAGGGATATATGAATAATTTTAGGGATATAATAGAATAAATAATAAAGTTCACATTAGAATATTGTGTTGTATTTTTTATTTTAAAATTTAATGTGAGAATCATATATGTATCTAGGCTCCTAAGACTACTAAACTATTTGATCATGTCAGATGTGATCTCTTTTATTTTGAGACAATATAGTAAGATAATGAATAACTCCTGGTTACTAGTGTCAGGGTGTTATATATTATAAGTAAAAGTATTTTAAAATATTATTTTCCATGTTAATAAAATCTAAATAATGTCATTATACTTTTTTTTAATTATAATGTTATAACTAAATCACACCATAATAATACTTATCCATTAATTATAACATGATCATGTTTTGGTCGGTTTAACCACATATATGAACAATGCTATCAATTTCTATTATGGGTGACTATGGAAACATATTTAATGGTTTTATTGCATAATAATAACTAAATAAGTATTTTATAATGTTTGTAAAATATAATACTGGAAATTTTCTAAGTGATATTAACTATACAATATCATTGTAAATATAACCACTAAAAATGAACATTTCAAGTTACCTTACATACTTTGAGTCTATTTTGGAAGCTTATGGATCTATATGATATTTTTTTAATAATTTAATAATAAATTCCATAAAAATATATAAATATTGATATTATTAGGTAATTTTATAACACTTTTTATCATTTTCAATATACATAAAGAGTTGCAGAAAAAATGACCGAACAACCCTGAGTAACCGAAAAAAGAAAAAACTATCTATTAAATAAATAAAATATGATAATCAATAAACCTTAGAATATGAAATATTAATGAATCAAGTTATTATAATTTTTTTTATAAAACTTTATTTCTTTATCCAGGAAGTAAAGTGCATGTGAAAACAAAATAGGACCAAGGTAAGAGGTTTTTGTCTCAAATTTAATTTCCAAATACATCTTTCTTATTGTGAACCATGAAATATTTAGTATAGTGTGATTATTTACTATTGAATATATTTTACCATATTAATTTAATTATTTGTGTTTTAAGATCCATATCATATTCTTTATTTAAATGGACTTCGATTCAAGGTATGCCAAGGTAGTAAGGGTTTTTGCTAACTTATTTTCCTTCCATTGAGTTATAAGATTTATTATTAAACTATATTATTCTATGTTTGATTTATTATACCTAATAAATAATTTATAGAGTATTTAATCCTTTTATAAGGTTTAAAAATTATTTCTTATGATCTAATTATCAAATGAGTCTCACCTCAAAGATTATTCATCTTGTAAGGGTTTCTTTGTCTCAATTCCTAATTCTTGGGAAACACTTCTTATTATGAAAAAATTTACATTTATATAGTATATATATTTCCTATTTGTTATATTACATCATGAATTGTATTTTATTCATGGAATTTTGATATCAATTTCAACCATTTCTCCTTTAAGGGACTGGATTTAAATATTACTAAAATCACAATGGTTTCATTGCCCATATTATTTTTCAAACATGATTGTTTTAAAAAGATAATCAATTTATATAATTTGTATTCCTTATAAAACACATCATATTTTTATTTGGTTATTCATGTGTTTTTATATGTTCCCTTAAAATTTTATTTCCCATTGACTCATATTTTACCAGGAGAGCTTCTTATAAGTGAAACTGACCCCATCTCTTCTACTTCGTTGGGAACCTCCAATTTTCCATATGTGTATTCATTGGATGATTTTGAAAATGACCTTATACATGACTTAATAATAGATTAAGGTCATTTTTACAACTTTAACTTATTTAAAAACTTTTTGAAAAATTTATAACATTTTCTATATGTTTTATTTTTATTAATGTGTGAAAAGCATCTCTTTTTATCATTTTCCACGTGAACACATATTTTTGTCACATTTTTTACTTTATATGAATATTTCTATATATGTCTTCATGGTTTTTAAAATTTAATATTTTTATCCTAGTTTTATAAATTATTTCTTTAAAAATTATTTTAAAATGTCATGGATGTTTATTATTTTCAATGTGTTTTTTCTAAAATATCTAAAAATTATTTTTCATCTAATTCATTATTCTATGAAATATCTTATACTTGATCAAGGAAATTCTTAAAATGATACCATCCACCTTCTCTCTCTTATTAGATTATGTTATATCATTATATTTTATAGGAATAACCTATCAATGCATTTTTCTTTCTAAATCATCTACGATGTATAAACTTAATTTTTATTTCAATGCCTTTCCTTTATGAATACCTTATTTTTGATTCCTTTAGATGAAGTTCATACACCTAGATTCCACACTTTAATTAAATAGTGAAATTATTTTATTAATCATATAATCATTCCCTATGTAGTGTAAATACCATATGATTTGTTATCTTGATTATAGGTTATTTAACTAGAAATTTATTGACAATATTTGGATACCCATTTATTTTCCATGGCTTTATCTTCTTATTATTATTTATGATTTCATTATGTTATTCCATTTGAAATGAATATGAAGAAAATTTTATTTACATGGTTTCTTAATGATACAATGAATGATTATTTTCAAGTGGCACTCATATGCATGGATGATGCCAGGTGGGGTCCTATATCACCCTCTATTGGATTCGTTAAGGCTTAATATCTTTTGAGATAGATATAATAATTGAGTAAGGAATAATCACTACACTATTTGAATTGGACAGGGATTCCTGATCCACTAAGTTATGGGAATCAAGTGGTGATGCCTACTTCACCATTTTATGATTACCTATACTTATGGTTTTCCAAAATTCCATGATTAACTTCATTATAGGATTTTCTATATTCCTTGTTATGTTGTAGTCTTATGCTTATTCTTAGGACCATGTTGTGATTTCATGAATTATATTTAATGATTAATGTTTCCAAAATCTTATAATTCATTCCTTATGTTATTCCCCACCGTACTACCTAACTCATGCTTTATGATATAATATTTGTTGTGTATGATTTTCTTATATTCCTTAATTATACCCATATTCTCATCTTATACTCACTTATGATCATTGACTATTATCTATTTTTTTAACCTTATTGAGAATTTGAGATCACCTATTCTTATGTTTTCATTTTCCCCTGGTTATGAAGAGACAAATTATTTATGATTTATCTAGAAGACAATCCTGTGTGGGGAATTTAGGGGAGATGTTTAAGACTCGATTTTAATTATATAGTTTCTTATATAGTGGAAAAATGACCGTGTCATGAAAATAACATGGGTTCTACTTGTTAAATATTCATCTCAACTCTCTAAATATCTAAACCTAATAAAGTAATTTGTATGTAATTATTATGTTATATGAGAAATATCTTATAATTATGAATGTGTATCAATTATAGTTTTTAAATTTTATGTTTTTATCATTGGATTCAGGAGTGTGGGTCTTGTGGTGCCTCATGAATTCTCCCTTTTCCGACAGATGTGACTCATACATTTTGATTTTATAAAAATAATGAATATTATATCATGGTCCAATGAACCTTTTATTTTCAAAATTTACCTCTAAATTACTTTAACACATAATTATAGTTACCTTAACATATTGGGAGATGCAATGCTTTATTTTTCCTCAATCCATTTTTTTATATTTTTAAAAATGAACTTTTTGGTTAGGTGGGAACCATACATAGAGCCACCTATTCACATATATCACACATCCACTTAAACCATACACACCAAATTCAGAAATCAAAAATTTCACATTCAAATCTCAAAAATAAAAATTCAAAACAAATCGCCATTATCAACCTCGAACCACAAGTTGACCCACCTTGATCGAAAAACCGTAAACCATCATGAGGAGACTTCAAACCAAGAGATATGGTCGTATTTATACCTACCACTATCATCATTGTCATAATTATCACCATCCTCACTACTAGAGAAGATAACTGGAATCTTTCAATGACGTTAACTTCATTGAAATCCACATCCACAACTGCAGAATCTCTATACGTCAACACTATCACTATCACTATCCATTGAGAAATTGTGCAACTTACATTAAAATTATAGAAATCCATCATAACCAGAAAAAAAACAAAAAAATATATAAGAACAATGATTTTATTATAGTATTGAGAAATAAAAATTGAAAAAAATCTATAGAATAATAAATAATCCCCATTTTCATAGCCATTTCCTCCACTGAAAGTCATCATCCAAATAAAAGATAGATAAATAAGCCATCTAAATAAGAGAAAAATTAAATAACATAGAAACATTAGAAATAAAAAACCATTACCACCACCTGTGAACTCATACCACTCCCAAAACACATCCCAAAACCTTTATTGAATCTGTCACAACCAACCAAAATAGAAGGAAGCAATGGACCAGGAGGCCAGGGAAGGAATGAGAGGTGGAGAAGGAAAAATGGAGAAAAAAATCTTTCATGGGACAATAAGGAGGAACACTGGGAATAAAAACCTAAGGGAACTAGAATAGAGGGATTGATTCATAATTTTTGAAGGAACCACTGTGAAATAGGAAAGTATTGGCCATGGATGTAACCCTAGAAGAATGAACTGAAGAAGATAAAACCAAGAAGATTGAAGGAGTTCTGTTGAAAGAATTCACCAAAAAATCATAATAGGTATTTCTTACCATCATGCCTAACTAAGAATGATGTTAAACATGATGGAGAAGATCTAAATAGAAGTACAAGAAACCCATAATAGTGAGGTCGGAGCGAAGAGAACTGAAGAGGAAGTTGGAACAACAGAAAGAAGAGCATAAGAAGCATTTTATGAATAGATGCTCCAATTAAAAGAGGAATAATCCCTTAGAGGAGAGGCTCTCATGAGAGAGCTAACCTATAGAGAGAAGAGGCATCTCCACCATTGTTTAATAACTTTTTAATTTCTTCAAAACTTCTAATAGAAATGACTTACATTTTAGATAGCAACCCTTAATCATCTATTCTTTTTCTGAATTTTACTAACACTTCTATATATTAATATTTTAAAAATAGGGTGTATTATTTATAACTTTACAAATTTTTAAAAATTACAAACCAATTATACTTTTTCACATATTGATATTCTAGGACTTTGTCAATTTTTTTCTTCTACCACAAAAACCTTTTATTATGTATTGTGTTAATGACCCTTATAAATAGGACTTAGAAAAATTTAGAGAAAACTATAAAAAATATTTTCTTATATGATGACTCAAAAACACCTATATCATTCATTATTCAAATCCCTTATGTCTTTATAAATAACCTTGAAGTTTTATTCAATAAAAAAACACAACCCAAAAAGTACTATAAGGGGATTTTTTCTAACAATATACCCCTTTGGGATTGTTGAAAACTCCAAAAAAGATTCAATAAAAATTCACTTTGAAACTTTATAACCAATAAAATAGAACAAACACCAATATATAGATCTCTTTCCTTTGGATAATATATCAATTATTCACTAAGAATGAACTCTAAGCCCGCATGATTCAATCATTTAATAAGAAGAAAAGACTTAAATAAAATAATACTCATGAAAAATTACCCTGATATTCATGCTCTTGAAAAATATTTCAAAAATATTATCACCTTGATTACACATTAAAAAATCCCCCCTTTTCAAAAAATGAATATATGATAGCTCCCCCTTCATCAATAAGAAAGAAAAACCCCAAAAACCTACTTTTAAAAACCATTCAAAAATTATCTAACACCATTTCTTGGTAAATTATCCCATTTGAATTTTTTAAAACTCCCCACCTATATCAATTAAATTAAAGAAAACGTATCTAAGATCTCATAAAAGTGGATTACACGACCAAAATTTTAATAAAATGAAGTAACCATACCATTATATAAATATAAAATCCCCCATGGGAGTGGGGGTCCCTTCTCTAAACCATTTAAGTGTATTTAGATGGTTGGACTATAAGTTCAAACTAACACATTTAAAAATAAGCCTTGAGTTGTGGATTTGATATTATAAATACAAACTGATTTTGTGTTAGCACATACTTTAACTTCACTATCTATTACTCAACCTTCTCCTTAAATATTTGAAACTTTTTCTCAATATTCTTTTTCCTTGAGTGATATATGGGATTTTTTCTAAGATTAATAACACCAAAACTATCACACTTTATTAAAATTGGGGATTTTACATCAAATAAAATATCTTAAAATTGTTTTTCATCCATTTAACTTGAGTACATTCTTGAATATAAAATATGTATTTAGCTTCCAAGGTTCTAAGAGATATGGGGTCTTTCTTCTTACCCAGCAAAAAAAAAACAATCCGCAAGTGGAAGAAGAGAAATATTGGAAGGATGAATAGGAGGGAGCAGAGAGAGGGTCACCACCCAGGGAAGACGCTGAACAAGCTATGAATCTCCAAGGGAAGAATAATAGGGCCACCATAAAAGGTATATGATTAAGAATTAATAAATGGGAGATATGGAAAGGAATGAAAGATAAGAAACTCTCACGATCAGAGGGATAACAAGGGGGAAGGGAAGGCGTGAAGGGTAAGATATCGTAATCACCATCAAAGAATCCACAAAGAGATTCACAAGAAAAACCTAGAGGATTCCAAGAAGAAAGATAGAGAGAGAGAACCTGGGGATTGCAGATCCATTTTTGTATTTTCAATTATTCCTAATTAAGAAGATAACTGATTTGATGTGGATAAAAGGTACATAATTGAAATATACACGTTATAGATGTATAATGTTTTATAGATTAAATATTATTAGAAAAAGATATTTTTCTACTCATAAGGCTCAAAGGAATGTCTATATTTTGATACTAGTGGGAACCCGTATAATTATCATATAGGGATAAATGAACATGAGATTCACTTTTGGGTAAAGGATGACCTCTTACAAAACCATTTTAATTTGCAATTAATTATTGTTTAAAATCTATGACACAAATATTCCATGAACAACAAAGAGTAGGTTCCCTCATTAAGACCGCACCTTGTAAAAATAACCGTGTATTGGTTTCTTATTTACCTTACTACATACATGTGTGGATGAGTTTTATTACATGGGTGTATTGAGACCATAAAAAGGTTTAGATATTAATTTAATGTTAAAGAAAGTTGTAAAAATTAACCACTGATTCAACCCCTATCTTAGTGGTTCACCCATTCTTAGGTATCGCATTTTAAATATTTAATTGTAAATTGACTTGAAGTTACTTCTGATAGATTTATAGAGTGAAACCCTTATTAATTTTATGATTTTGGCCAAACACTATATCAATAAAATATTAATTAATATTATATTTGAATTTATAATGGAAAACCATCCTTGAATCTTAAAGTAATTTTCTCTATCTCAACCGGTCGAACTATTGATCATATTTTACAATTAATAAAATATATTTTAAATCTAATATTGGATAACCGTATCCTAAAATGAAAAAGGGTTTTACCCTAATGAATTATCCTTATTTTTTGAGATGAATTTTATGAATGCTCTCTTATACCATATAATTGACTCTTATATTTTTCCTTTGTTATAGAAAATAGTTTTACACAATGGTTTAATAACCCTTATATTTTCACCATTTTCCATGAAATAACTCTTAAAAATCTCACTGGTTACCTTTATACATACTATTTGCTGCAATGACTCTCCCATTTCTTCAACCTATTATTTTAAATGAAACTTTTATTTCATATGATGACCCTTATTCTTCCATTCCTGTACTGAATTTCACTACCACTTCTATATATTATTCTTATGTATAAAAATAGGATTCTTCATGGATTTAACAATTATCCAAAAGTAAAAATTAGTTATTCTTACACACATAGGGTTATTCTAGGAATTTTCCAATTTTCCTCTACCAGCATAATAAATGACACTTATACGAGGAGTTAATGACCCTTATATATAATATTTGGAAAAATTTAGAGAAACCTATACCAAATATATTCATCTATAATTACTCCAAAATAAATATAAGATTTAATATTTATATCCCTTGTGAATTTATAAGCTTTCATGAAGGTTCATTAAAAAATATTTTCAATGAACGCAACCCAAAAAGCACTCTAAGGGGATTTTTTAAGAACCCAATGAGCCCCCCATACTCAAGTGGAGTTTCCAAATCTAATCTAAACCTATAATGATTCGAATGGAAACTTTTAAATCACTAAAATATTTAAATATATACAACTCAATATAATGGAAAAAAATACTGAAACCAATAAACTCATTGCATAAATTAACATAAATATCAAAACCATGAAACTCAGTACATAAATTAAAAGAAATAAAGCCCATGAACTTAATACACAAATCAATAAAAATATAAAATTTCTTGAAACTTGATAAAACCATTCAATCAACAACAAAAAATTTTAAACCCCACTTTTTTAATTCCTTTAATTTTCTATAAAACCACGTACTCACCTAAAAAAATTTATTTTTCCATTTTCACTAAAAAATAACACATATAGAGTGAATCATTTTGAAAAATAATTCCACAATCATAATAATTTTTTTTAAATAACTATAATAATTTAATTAAATGAAAAATCCATTATCATGTGTTTTTCTAAAAAATAAAGTGCAAGGGAATCCCCCTACTACAACCAGATGATGAGGAAAAATCACACCATTGTATAAAAGATCCCTCTTCCTATTAAAATCCTCAAATCCATAAAAAAACACATCAATAAAAAGTGTTTTTTCAATGCCTTGATAAAAACACAAGTTAAATCCATATCTCTTTTAATAAGAATAAGAAAAGGAGAATTAATATTGTCAGGCCTTCATTCTGACACCCAGACATACCAAGATCCAATAGAGAGGATACCTGGAAGGAGAAATCCAAAAAACCAACCTAGAATTAAGAGCATCATGTAATGTCCTAGACCCTCCTGGTCCATCCCTTTGCATAATTTCTAGTGTTTAGCACATCCTAGGCCCATCATGTCCGGATCCTAAGGGTGGCGTCTCGGTGGTAGGATGTAATTGTAGTGTCGACCATTGGTGACACCAATCGGTGTGTCACCAATCGGTGCCAGTGGGTCTTGTCGGGTTTTTCTTCCCTAGGTTTTCCTGTAACGCTATTTTTATCCCTTTTAAAATTTTAAAAGTGGTTCAAGTCTGTTTTTATCCCCATAAATAATATTTTAATTTTATATGTGTGGGGAGACCCTCAACTAACCCAGTGGGTATCCCTATTACTCGTTTTACTTCATTTAAATGAAATCATTTAACTCACATATTTAGTGCCACCTCTCCAATGAAGAATTAAATAACAATTAATCCCATCGTGTGTAACCACCCAACTGCATGGTGAAACCATGATCCACTTTAAAGCCTCTCACGATATTGATATCCCGGAATGCCAGGACTTTACTCTTTATATCGCACTAGAATTCCTTTCTTCTTCTTCTTGGCTAGGTTCGTTCTTCCCCTTGGTGGGTTTGGAGTCACCTTATTGAGGCGAGTGGTGCGCCTGTGCTGTAGCCTTTACCGCTCGTTCTTGGAGTCCACAAAGTTTCTCCCCTGCAAGTTTCACATCCCAATTATTGGACCAAGGAGAAAAACTTCGATCATTGATCATTAGGTAGGGTTTTTCCTTAGTCTCTATTTAGTGTGTATCATGCGGGGTAGGTATTCTATTGTTTTTGTGGGGATGGATGAAACCAAACCTTAATAAAGATAATAAATGTACTTTTAAAGAATAAAAGGGAGTGTGATCGATGTTTCAGCTATACTCTTTATCCTTGATTTTGTGATGTGAATTGTATGGGCTTCTGCCCACTAAAAATCATGGCCATTGGTGGTATTTTCTTGTGCACTAATGAACCTCTGATTTTCTAGATATTTATGTGATTGAATGGCTGTAACATAGAAACTGGTAAAACACCTAAACTCGGTTGATTAAATGGATTCCCAATAAATAATAATCCTTATGTGGTCACCCCGGATAACGAAATAGAAAGAACGAACTGAATGAATGGCATATTTAAATTTAAAAACTCCCTTTCTCTGTTCTGGTGATGTTTACGGTTGATTCTTGGGAAGCGATGTGGATGGTGATGGGATCTTTTATTGTGGTGCAGTTGATGGTTTTGGATCCGAGGCCGTGTGGGACTGTATGCTGGGGGTTGGTTTGGTTCTAGTACTTTGAGGGATGTCACAAATCCCTTTTGTTATTGTGACTTTACAAGAGAACCGAGTGTGAATGCTTAAATTACTGTTGGGATGTTTTTATTTTCTTGGTTTGTTGATATGCATGTTAGTTTCCTAGTAGTGAATAACTACTTTAATGTAATCACTGGAATATAAAAACAAGAGCAGGTTCACTAGGGAATTGGTTTTTGAGAATAAGTTGTGACTTGGTTGGGGGTGTTGTGTTTTTTTATGAATGAATAGTAATGAGGGTGTTTGTGTATAGGCTGGTTTTGGAACCCCAAGTCTTAGATGAGTTCTTGTTACCTATATATATACTTTAGTTTTTATATTTCTTATTCTCACCCCCTCCAAGTTGAGCGCTTCATACCGAACACCCCCATTTCATGGGGGATGGTGTTTTTCCCAACACTTATATGTGTGTCTAGTTATTAGCTCCTTTTATACTCCCTTTACCGAGTATCCCACGACTCTTTAGGTAGGATATAATGGCCTGAGGTCCATTATAGACCTAGAATCTTCAGGCAGGTTACGTGGTGGTGGTTGGCCCAGGTGTGTGTGGCCAGGTGGTTTTCCAAGTGTCTTCTTGATGAGGCCCAGGTGTCTTCGGGCGTGGCCGTAGTTGTTCGGAACCGGGTGTGTGCGGACGTGGTTAAGTTTGGTTGTTGTGACCCAGGTGTTTGTGGGTAGGATGTTGGGTTGTGATAGCCCAGCTGTGTGCGGGCGAGGTGTGGCAGTGGGACTACGGTGAGAATGGAAAGAGAGATTTGACATGTAGGATGTCTTCAATAACCAGGGGGAAAGTGTAATGGGGTACCCAAATATCAATGTGAAATTGATATTACTTATTTGAATTGTATTATTTGGAGAGAATTACTTGGTGAGGTTTGGGTGGATAGTTTTCCTTGCTAGGTGTTTTGGTTATCTCTTATTTTTTTCCATGGGGCATTATAATGCCTCCTCACTTGTGCACGAGAGCTTTTGGTTTTCCCTACCGAGTATACCTGTATACTCACCCTATGTATATAAAATAATTTCAGGTTTTTAGGAGGACATCAGGGATCATGTAGGACCGTGCTAGCTCAGATGTTGGGAAAATTGCTGTTGTTGTTTTTCTTTTCTTTGGTACTTTCATTTGGGGTTTTCTTTTACTTTTGTAGCATTTACTTTTGGAACATGTATATGGGAATGGTTGGTTTTGGCTTTACTTTTACCTCCAGTTTTGGTGTTTTTTGAGATTTACTATCTTATCTTTTGATCCTACTAAATAAAAAAAGAGGGGTAATTCCTACCATTTTGTGCGTAATTCAATACCCTTGGTACTAGTCGCCACTTTGAGACCTATTTATAGTGGGTTTTGGGGGTCATTATCTCTCCTTCAACTTAAGGAAGGAAGGTTCTGGCAATCCGCTATCCCTTCCCTCATCTTGGTGAAGTCGGGTCGTGACAGAATGGTATCAGAGGATGGTTGAGAGATAGGACGGTGTCTGGATTTAGGCATAGTGAGAATTGTATGGGATGGTAGGGAAATAGTGTTAGGTAATCTTGGTGCATGAAATAGGCTAGGGAAGACTGGATAGGACACCGGATTTTAGGGCCCTCCGTGATCCGATGCAAGAACTCTGGACCTACCGAACGACCAAGTGAGGATACACTGATTGTATGGTAGAGACCCCAGGAAAGGTACATGTATCATAATGACTTGTGTTCTTATGTTTCTTGGGTTTTTTTGGGATTTAAAATTAATAAGATGTCTAAGAAAATTTAAAAGAAATATTCTACACTACTTGGGCTTAGACATTCCTTGTTTACCTTGCATCTATGGAACCCGGAGGATGACCACGAGTAGTGCGGGAGATCAATGCCTAGGAGGATGTCTTAGCTGATTAGTACAGGGATGATTGAGAGGAGGAGGATGACCAGTGGAAGAGGATGCTTTGTTACTTTCAGTGGCAGAACCTTAGGAAGTAAGAGGGCAGCGTATTGGACATAGAGACAGAGAGCTGGCTCGAGGAGCTGGTGATAGATTTCAGCTTGATCCAGGCTCTGATAGAGTATTGGGTTCTTCTGGCTGTAATCCAGATGCAGGGAGCATCATGACAATGGTAGACTCTCTACCTTAGGGAGAAGAGGGAGGTTGAGGTTGCGTGGACTGACTTCGAGAAGGAGTTCCGGGCAGAATTCCTCTCTTCCACGATGAAGTCTGAGAAGAGGCAGGAGATGCTCTCCCTCTAGCAGGGGAGCATGTTATTGATGGAGTTGGGGATCATGTTCCAAGATCTCCTTCAATTTTCTCCGAACCTTTTTCTGAATGAGGAGTCTTGGGGGAGACGTTTAGAGGAGGCACTCCGACCTTCTCTTCAATATGTTGTTACTCCCTTCACCCTACCGACTCACTTGGAGGTCCAAAAGAAGGCTGAAGTGGTGGATAGGATGCACATGCTAGGAGGTATGACGTGAGAGGGAATCCATTTGGGATTTTCAAAGGGAAAGGAAGTTAGCAGCAGACCTGCAACGTCAGGGCCTTCTTGGTTTTGACTAGTGGGGAGCAGACCCCATCAGTTTTAGTTTTAATCTCCTGATCCTCACTCTTTCCTCACAGGCCCAGGACCAAGGTGCTTCATCTATGGGAACTGTGGGAACCTTCATAATCAGTGCCTGGACAGAGTGAAATATAGTGGGGGTGGGCAGGTTCAGCGCCCACCTCAGCAGCAGTAGCTTCCTGCTAGACCCTTTCAGCAGCAGCAGTAGTAGGGACAGCGTGCTCCTGCTCCTATGAGAGTAGATATAGTAGGAGGAGGCTGAACCCAGGGTGCTCCAAAAGACCTCAACCAGGGCATGGTTGGGGAGGTGGTCGATAGCCGATAGGTAGAGAGGAGCTAGGCATGGGCAGTTTCACGCTACTGAGGCAGCAGTTCTAGCAGGTCCGAAAGTCGTTCGAGGTACGATCAACTTGTTTAGTACTCTTGACTATGCCTTGTTTGATACATGATATTCACACTCCTTTGTTGCACACTGTATGGCCCATTCTCTAGGTTTAGACACTGAGAGACTTCCATTGCCCCTGGTGTTGAGTACGCTAATCAAAGGTTAGACCGACTTGTTTTATGTTTGCCAAGGGTGTAGACTGATGATAGGGCCACAAATGTCTAGTAGGGATCTTAAACTGTTGTAGATACAACCATATTATGTCATACTAGGAATCGATTGGCTATTTTCTATACATTCTGATATCAAATGTTTCTGAAGAAGAGTCATGTTCTCTGATGAGGATGGCCAGTGTGTGACTTTTTCTGGTGAGTGGGGTTTCCAGGAAGGCAGTCGGAGGGTGGAGCCCCTCCTTTCCTTGTTAGCTGAGGTGCTAGTGGATTTGGTAGATACAGAGATGGTGGAAGTCTCGGAGATCTTCATTGAGTTCATGCAATTCTTCCCCGATGAATTGGCGACTCTACCCCCTTGATTTGATGTTGAGTTCGGGATAGACTTGCAACCCGGTGCCCGTCCAATCTCTATGGCTCCTTATCGGATGGAGCCTTCTGAGTTGCAGATTCAGATTGAAAAAATGATGAAGAAGGGTTTTGTCCAACCTAGCGTGTCACCATGGGGTGCTCAGGTTTTGTTAACAAAGAAGGCAGATGTTGGTCTCATGCTGTGCATAAACTACTTGAGACTGAATCAGGTAACACTCAAGAACCGTTACCCTCTCTCGAGGATAAACGATCTCTTTGACGAGCTGGGGGAAGAAGGTTTGTTTTCTAAGATTGATATGTGTTCTGGGTATCACCAGTTAAGGGTCAAGGATAGTGATATCCTGAAGACAGCTTTTAGGTGCAGTTATGGGCACTTTGAATTTGTAGTCATGTCGTTCGGTGTTACGAACGCACCTATTGTGTTCATGGGGCTCATGAACTCTGTTTTCAGTGAGTTTCTAGACTGGTTCGTCATTATATTCATTGATGGAATTTTGATATACTCAAGATCAGAGGAGGAGCATACTAATCACCACAAGATGGTCATGGAAATTCTTCAACACCACCAACTCTATGGGAAGTTGTCCATGTGTAAGTTCATGACATGAGAAGTGAATTTCCTTGGACACGTGGTGTCTCAGCAAGGGGTAGTGGTTGACCCGTCAAGGGTTTAAGCGGTTTTTTCTTGGTAAGAATCCAAGAATGTGACGAAGGTTCACAACTTTCTAGGTCTATTAGGCTATTATCTAAGGTTTGTACCCAACTTCATTCAAGTTTCATCTCCCTTGACAACTTTGACTAGAAAGGACTAGGCCTTCGTATGGAGTGAGTAGTGTCAGGAAACATTTAGCTATATGAAGGAAAGGTTAGTCAGTGCTCCAGTGCTCAGGTTTCCAGAGGAAGGGGTGTTGTATGAGGTATTTTGTGATGCTTCTGTACTTTTCCTGGGGTGTGTTCTGAATCAACAACAGGGAGTGATATCTTTTAGGTCTAGGCAGTTATGTCCTCATAAGTGTAACTATTCCACCCATGACCTTGAGCTTATAGCAGTAGTGTTCGCGTTGAAGTTATGGCGGAATTACCTCATCGGGGAGCACTTTGTGGTATTCATAGATCACAAGAGTTTGAGGCATATCTTTACCCAGCTGGAGATGAACTTGCGACAACGAAGGTGGGTGGATTTTCTTCAGGACTACAACTTCAAGATCACTTACACTGAAGTTAAGGGGAATGTTGTGGCTGATGCCTTGAGCTGGAAGTCACGAAGGGAATCTGTTCAGAAATCTGTGGATGCTTAGAAGGAAATGGAGGAGTTGAATGCCCTACATCTAGATGCAAGGGTGGATGGTGGTATAGGTTGTCTGTTTCAGATGATAGTGTAGTCCTATCTATTGCGGCAGGTGGAGGAGTCTCAGTGGGGAGACTTAGAGAGTAAAGTGATGCATGATCGGGTTAACCATGACAATGCCCCGGAAGGGTGGTCAGAAGGTTTTTAGAATCAGATGCTTTTCTGAGGGAAGTTTTTTGTCCTAGAGGCGATGCGGGAAGAAGTTATCCATGTGTTCCGTAACTCACTCATAGTGGTACACCATGGAGTTTCCAAGATTTACCGAGGCCTGAGAGAACAATTTTGGTTTCTCGGGGTGAAACGAGAAGTGGCATAGTTCGGTGGCAAGGTGCCTAGTGTGTCAGTAGGTGAAGGATAAAAACCACATCCCAGGAGGTCTGTTGCAGCCTTTAGATGCCCCCAAGTGGAAATGGGATGACATATTCATGGATTTAGTCACAGGACTAACCAGGGTTCAATGGGGATGTGATGCTATCTGGGTAGTGGTAGACAGATTGAAAAAATCAACTCACTTCCTGGCGATGCAGGAGTCAAGTGCGGTGAATGCCTTGAAATAATGATATGTGGATAAGGTGATGTAGTTTCATGGATTTATAAGGTCCATAGTCTCATATAGGGATGTGCGGTTTACCTCATGAGTCTAGATGGGATTACAACATAATTTCGGCACCCAGCTACACCTTAGCACAACTATCCACCCCCAGACAGATGGGCAGACAGAGTGAACCATCTAGAACTTGGAGGATATGCTACCGGAATGTGTTTTAAACTTTAGGGGATCATGGGAACGACATTTTACCTTAGTAGAGTTTGTCTACAAAAATATCTATCACTCTACTATCGGCATGGTACCATTTGAAGCCTTGTACGGGAGGCCGTGTCATTCAACTATGTGCTGGACCAAGGTTGGAGAGGCAGGTGTTCTTGGCCTAGAGTTAGTGCAGAGCATAACGAGGAAGGTTCAGCTGGTACTTGAGAGGATGAAGGCAGCCCAGGACCGGCAGAAGTTGTACGCCGATCATAGGATGAGATCCATGGAGTTCGAGGCTGGAGACCATGTGTTCTTGAAGGTTTCCCCTAGACATGGGAAGAGAAGGTTCGACAAGGGGAGAAAGATCTCTCCTAGGTTCATCGGGCCTTTCAAAGTGTTGGGGCAAGTCGAATAGGTGGCATATTAGCTGGCATTTCCACCTCAGTTGGAAAGGATCCTTGACGTTTTCCACATCTCCCTTCTATGTTGATATCTACATGATGAATCCCATGTCATTGACTGTGGAGAGTTGGATATAGGGGAGGATTCTATGTTTGTGGACTGACCAGTGAAGATCTAGGATTGAAAGTAGAAAGTGATTCATGGATGAACCATCCCTTTGGTTCTTGTGTTGTGGAGGCACGGTGGCCTCGAGGAGAGCACTTGTGAGCGAGAAGCTCAAATGCGTGCTGAGTACCCAAAGATATTTTGAGTTTCCATTTTCGAGCCTTCCTTGTTATTCTTGTTTTTGTGACCAGATGTGATGTAATGCGGAACATGTTAGTTTATAAGATGTTTTGTTTCCTTACCATGTAATTTTTTTTGAAAGGACCTGATATGTGGGGAAGGGAGGACCTGATCTCTAATCAAGAAACTTCAATATAGATGCGATTAAACCCATGCGGGAGAGTCAATGATGCCCAAAGAAGATAGTATCTTGACATGGAGAAAAGAACTCCTGATCCATGTGTCGGGACAATGTGATCCTTGGTTTTGATATGGTTGTTTGGGGTAGTTTGTCCCCAAGAGGTATCTTTCTAGGTGGTTGTTCAGACCCCTCTCTTCTCTTCGGGTTTAGCTTTGATTCTCGAGGATGAGAATATTTTGAGAGGCATCTAATGTAATGGCCCATACACTACTGGTCCATCCATTTGACAAATATCTGGTGTTTGGAAAGCCCTGGGCCCGTCAGGTCTAGATCCTAAGGGCAGCATCTCGGTGGAAAGATGTCATCGCTGTGTCAACCATCGGTGATACTGATTGGTGGGTCACCGATCGGTGTGTCACCGATTAGTGCCAGTGGGGCTTGTTGGGGTTTTCTTCCCCAGTTTTTCCTATAACACCACTTTTAATCCATTTTTAACCTTTTAAGAGTGGTTCAAGTATGTTTTTAGCCCCATAAAAAATATTTTAAATCCCTATGGGTGGGGTGACCCTCAAAGGACCCAGTGTGTATCCCTGTTATGAATTTTTCTCTGTTTAAATGAAATCATTTAATGCATAGCTTTAGTGGCACCTCTGCAATGAAAAATTAAATAACAATTTAATCCCATCATGTGTAACCACCCAACCACATGGTGAAACCATGATCCACTTTAAAGAAGCTCACGATATTGATATCCCTAAATTCCAGGATTTCACTCTTTCTATCGCACTAGAATTCCTCTATTATTCTTCTTGGCTGGGTTTGTTCTTCCCCTTGGTGAGTTTGGAGTCCCCTTCCTGAGGAGAATGGTGCGCCTATGCTCTAGCCTTTCATGCTCATTCTTGGAGTCCCAAGAGTTCCTCCCCTACAAGTTTCACATCCCAGTTATTGGCTAGAGGAGAAAGACTTCGATCATTGATCATCAAGTAGGGTTTTTCCTTAGTATCTCTTTACTGTGTATCATGCGGGGTAGGTATGCTATTGTTTTTGTGGGGACGGATGAAACCAGACCTTAATGAATATAATAAATGGAATTTTCAGGAATAAAGGGGGGGGGGGTGATCGATGCTTCTACTATACTCTTTATCCTTGATTTTGTGTTGTGAATTGTAAGGGATTATGCCCATTAAAAATCATGGGAGTTGGTGGGTTTTTCTTGTGCACTAATGAACCTCTGTTTTTTTGGATATTTATGTGATTAAATAGCTATAATATGTAAACCGGTAAATCAATTAAACTGGGTTGATTAAATGGAATCCCAATGAATAATAATCCTTGTGTGATCACCCCGATTAACCAAACTGAAAGACCGAACTGAATGAATGACATATTTAAATTTGAAAACTCCTTTGCTCTATTCTGGTGATGTTTACGGTTGATGCTTGGGAAGTGATGTAGATGGGGATGGGATCCTTTGTTGTGGTGAATTTGTTGGATTTGGATTCGAGGCCATGTGGGGCCGTATGGTGGGGCTTGGTTTGGTTCCAGTACTTTGAGGGATCTCACAGATCCCTTTTGTTGATGTGAATTTACAAGAGAACCAAGTCTGAATGCTTAAATTACTGTTTGGCTATTTTCTTTTCCTTGGCTTGTGGTTATGCAAGTTAGTTTTCTAGTAGTGAAGAACTACTTTAATGATATCATTTGAATATGAAAACAAGAGTGGGTTCAGTGGGGAATTGGTTTCTGGGAATAAGTTGTGACTTGGCTGATGGTGTTGTGTTTTTTATGAATGAATAGTAATAAGGGTGTTTGTATATATACTGGTTTTGGAACCCCTAGGCTGGGATGAGTACTTTCTACCTATATTTATAATTTAGTTTTTATGTTTCTTATTTGAGCCCCAACCAAGTTGATCACTTCGTTCCTAACACCCCCATTTCCTGGGGGAGGGTGTTTTTCCCAACACTTCTATGAGTGGCTGGTTATTAGCTCCTTTTCTACTCACTTTATCGAGTATCCCAGGACTCTTTAGGTAGGCTGTGACGGATTTAGGTCCATTATAGACCTAGAATCTTCGGGCAGGGTACGTGGTGGTGGTTGGACTAGGTGTTTGGGGGTAGGTTGTTTCCCAAGTTTCTTCGGGATGAGGCCTATGTGTCTTCAGGCATGACAATAATTGTTCGGAGCCAGGTGTGTATGGGTGTGGTTAAGTTTGGTTGTTGTGGCCCATGTGTTTTTCGACAGGATGTGCAGTTTTGATATCCCAGGTGTGTGTGGGCAGGGTGTGGCAGTGGGACTACAATGAGAATGTCGGGAGAGGTTTGACGCATAGGATGTCTTCAATAACTAGTGGGAAAGTGGCACGGGGTACCCAAATATCGATGTGCTATAGATATTAATTATTTGACTTGCGTTATTTGTTGAGTGTGCCTTGGTGAGGTTTGGGTGGATAGTTTTCCTTTCTAGGTGTTTTGGTTATCTCTTATTTTTTTCCACGGGGCATTAGAATGACTCCCCACTTGTGCATGAGAGCTTTTGGTTTTCCCTACTCAGTATAACTGAATACTCACCCAATGTATATAAACTAATTTCCGACTTCTAGGAGGACATCAGGGATCATGAAGGATCATACTAGATCGGACGTTGGGACAGTTGTGGTTGCTATTTTTCTTTTCTTTGGTACTTTCCTTTGGGGTTTTCTTGTACTTTTGTAGCATTTACTTTTGGAACATGTATATGGGAATGGTTGGGTTTGGATTTACTTTTGCCTCCAATTTTGGTGTTGTTTAGGATTTACTATCTTATCTCCTGAACCTAATAAATAAAAAAATAATGGTAATGCCTTCCATTTTGTGCGTAATTCAATACCGTTGGTGCTAGTCCCCACTCTGGGACCAATTGAAGGTGGGTTTCAGGGGTCATTATCTCTCCTTCAAATTGAGGAAGGAAGGGTTTGGCAATCCACTGTCCCTTCCCTCATCTTGGTGAAGGCGGCCCGCAACACACCATTTATAAGGGAAAAAATAGACAAAAACTGGAAAAATAAGGCAAAAATATAAGGCTCAAGACACTTTCAAGTGAATTAATGACCTAAAACCGTGGTCTCAAGGATCATTCATACCAATGTTCATTCCTCATTATAATTATTTTTCAATATTCAAGGTAGAAATTCACTTCACCCAAGAGAATTCATTCAACCATGCATTATTCACTCCCCCTAGACATTCTTCATGGTCTCCTATGAATAATGAATATCCCCTTAACTAAGTGTCTGATGGAGATATTCACTAAAGAAATTATATATATGAGGTGTTTTGATTATATCACAGTGTATGATATTGTAAGGTTGAATAATATAACATTCATGAATACATGGGAGTTGATTCAATAAAAGGATATGAATTTTTCATAACTAATGGATTTTACTCAAATTCTATGTGACATTTGAGTAAATTTTGTGGGAGGAATGATAATGCTTCAAAACATATATAAAGGTGTAGTAACCATTGAGATGGTGTTGATCTAAACTATCATTTTCCTACTTATTATTCTCTCATATTTTTAATATCTTTTATTCCATTGTCCTTTTACTTACGGGGTATTATAATTACATGGAAGTGAGGAAGATCCCTCCCGAGCATCAGGTGATTTGGTTCATCTCATGGATACACCAAGGATGAGGGAGCCTCATGGTTACCTATTAGTGATATTCTTTAAATATATGGTAAAATACAAAAATCGTGGCATTTATTTTTATGGTGTGAAATTTTATATTATTTATTTTAGTTATATATAATTTTTATTTTAATTCCTGGTTGATATTGGGAATGAGATTTATATTTTCTTCCACAACAATGAACAATTGTTATTTGATAATTAGAAACCCGATAGTGGTATCAAATTTTTTCCATGAATTTTGATTCACAAAAACATTTTTGAACTGAAGAAGAAATGGATATTGTATTTCATATTTTAAATAAGATATGGATATCCCTTTTAAAATCGATATTATTTCTGAAATCATATGGATTAGATTTTAAAAACACAAGATTTATACCTTTACTGGATATATGATATGGGATATCATAATTTATATTTATATTTCCCTAAGATTTAAAGGAGTTTTCAGAAACCAAGATCTATGTATCATTAAATATGATAGAAAATAATTATATCCATGCCTTAAGATATACAAATATCATAAAATAGGATATTAATTGATTTTTTTTATTTTTAAAATGTTCAATTAAGAATTGAATTATATAATTTATAAAATGTTTATTAGTTATAAAAAAAATTAATTTTTGGATATTTATTTAATTCATGAAATGTTATTAAATATTCCATCCAAACTTAGTTTTTTGGTATTTTTAGAAAATCCACTTTTATTGGGTTAAGTGGGAACCCACACAAATAGATAACTAGATTACCAAATACAATCCAAAAAACAAATTCAAAACTTCAAAACCATATCAGATTCAAAATTTAAAATCCAATCAACTAGATAAGAGTTGATAGGAATGAATGAACCACCTAGATCCTAGATCTACCACTAATTCTGACAGATACCATCTCCTTGAAATTGTATCCCTATAGTTTCCAATGCTGAACACCACTCATAATCCTTCACAAATGAGAATCCCAGTCACTGGAATCATACCCTTAAGGTCATCAATTATAGAGCTACCAACAATTAAATCAACTAATCACAATCTTCAAAACCCAAAATTAAACACCATTCCATAATAAAACACTTATTTTCATTGAAAAAAATAAAGTTATAGAAAATTCATCACAAAAGAGACGAAACGATATACCAATACTAAAGACAAAAGAAAACAACCACACCGATCTGAAATAAAGAACCAATATGGATACAACATACCCCATACCAACATCTGATGTCATCCCGATAGAGGAAATTAATAAGTGAATAGAAAAATGGTATATGAGAGCCTTAAACATGAATTTGACACAAAATAATGACAAAAATGATACAATAATAGAGAAATAACACACAAAAGATCACCACAAGACTATCCATTATTACATTCCAAAAATTATATAATACACAATCATGCTTGACCAAGATGAGGTTTTACATGATGTGTTGTTTAGGACCAAAAAACCACAAATGTAAACATCAAAAAAGAGAAGGAACAAAAACACACAAAGGGGGAACCATTTTGTGTGACTACCAATGAAACCCATATTTCTAAGAGAAACTTCGAGTAGAACAAAAAACATCGTCCATTAGTAAGAGGTCTAATGGAAGAGAAGTAGTTATAACTCCCTTAGATTTTTGAATTTAAATTTATGTTAATGATACCTTTTTTATATCTTATGTTTCATGAAACAATAGAGCAAAATCGAATGGATATGTTTTATGGAGATAAAATATTACAATTCTAGAATACATTAACAGATTAAGAGGTTACAATAATAATAAAAAATAATAAAAACACAGTTGTAATAAATGAAAAAATATAGAAAAATACCATGAGTATATAATATTTATCCTCATGGTCCTCCATAAAGATAATAATCTTTATCATAATTATGGATAGTAATATAACAAATATTAGTGTGATGAGAGAGAAGTAATGATTTTTGGGATTTACAAGAGATTTTTTAGGTAGTTAATATGTCCATTGGGATTATATTGTTTTTTCCATATAGAACTATATAAATATTTGGATTATATAGTAATTTGGTGTAGCTCTAGTAAATTTGTTAAAAAATAAAATGATTTGATATGATAGAAATTATATTTTTCAAATAAATGGTTTTAAAGTGTTGTGTATTTTATCATAATAAATTAATAAATTTCAAAATATTATTATAAAAATATGTGATATTTTAACATAAAAATTAATATATTAACATTCATTAAATGATGGTTACTATATAATGAATGCGTATAAAAATCATTATTATACTTTTTGAATATTTTTTTTTTCAAAAATGTTTTTTTTAATTTTGTTTGTTGATACTATGATTTACTTATAAAAAATTTAGAAACTATATTTGATAAAATTTTAATCATTTTTTAAAACATTATTTTAAAAAAATTAAAAAAATTATTTTATATTTTTCTAAAATGTTCTTTGGGTTAATTGTGAAAATACCGATTTTGTAAAAACTATCATTTCCTATATTTTAATCAAAGTAATTTCAATGTTTCATTTGTTTTTGGATTTATTTTAATTTCATATATGTTTAATTATATTAAAAATAATTCAAATAATTCAATGTAATTCAAAATTATTTATGATTTTGGTAGAAAATAATTATTATGATTAAAACAGGTATTTTTCTAAAAATTGTTTTCACTGCTTTTTATAAAATTCTAACAAAAGTAATTTATGAGAATTATATAAACCAAATCATGAAAAGTTTATTTCATATTTATAACCATGATATTTACATTTATTAATGAGGTTAATTTTATTTTTTGGTCATAATGAATAGTAACCATGGTAAAAGGTTTTCACCATGGTAAAGAGTAAAATGTGTTAATTAAAGTTAATAATTTTTGATAAGGTAACATAATATCATTATAATTATTATTGGATTATATTTTTTTTAAAAAATTTAAACCTATCTCTGAAAATATGGGTTTTCCCTCTTTCTTTTGATTATAACCTTTATATTATTTTATGTAAAAGATAATTACAAAATGTCACTCTCTCTCACTTATTGTGTTTTGATGACATAGATATAGATAAAAAGTATATATGAAAGAATATATAAGATAAATTAAATATTAATTAATTATCTTTATTATAGAAATTTATTTTTAATTTTTAGTGATGGTATAATTACCTTGAATGATTAAACAATGCCAACACAACACTTTTGTAAGGAGTAGAAAAGAAAGTAAATCATTTTAAAATCATAAAAGGTAATTTGTTTTGTATAAATATTGGTTTTAGAAGATTTTATTGGATAATTATAAGGTATAATTGATGGTTAAAGACTTTATATTCTAATTACATTGTTTTATTAATATGTTTAAATTTAACTCTTTTGAATAGTCCTGAAAATGACATTAAATGGAATTTAATGATAAAATATTATTTTTAAATCATTATAAAATCAAAAAATCCTTTTATAACCCAATTGGTAGAAAATTTATGATTATATAATTAAAATTTAATTTATTTCTCACTTTATATTTTTAAATTTACTTTCATGTCCCTTAATGGTTAAAAATGTGATACAATGGTTAAGGTTAAATATGGTTAATAATATTGATAAACCAAAAGATATGGTTTAAAATAACACTTAAACTTGTATAATTTTTTTAATTTATTTATTCC
The DNA here is from genome assembly GCA_963277665.1 of Viscum album. Classification (NCBI taxonomy): domain Eukaryota; kingdom Viridiplantae; phylum Streptophyta; class Magnoliopsida; order Santalales; family Viscaceae; genus Viscum; species Viscum album. Next base: position 180,355,150 of record OY728133.1, on the reverse strand, counting down.
TTAAACTAATTATATTATAATATATGAAACTTTGGAGCCATTTTACATGAGTTAGAAATGTGTTATTTATTAATATTTCATGTATTTTCAGGATTTTTTCCCACCTCAATTATTAATGAGCACCTAATCCCCTTTGTTAATCACACCTATTGATCAATTTATATTAAACAATACCTATAAAAATCCATCACAAAACTTCCTACATATTTATTTTAGGTTTCTGTCTCACAAAAAGACCAACCTAGAAGGCTTAATGTTTAAGCCAAAATAGGTTTCTCATAGAAGAGGTATAACTCTCAGCTGAGTGTTTTCATGTTGATTTCTTTTTACAAATACTCTAAAGATTATATAAAATGATGATATAAAAAAATAAGTATATTAAATTTACTTAAATGTTATTATGTTGATTTAAAACCCCCCTTTTATCTCCCTTTCCATCTTATATGAAATGAAAACATCACACATGTGTATGTGTAGACTACTACCTCTATAAAGAAATGTCTTTCATTTTCCATCATCTGATTATATGGATAGTTAAATGATAGATTAAATAAATATACATGATATTTATGAAATAATTATGATTCTATAAAGATAATATATTACTTGAAGTATTACCCTTACATCCATTGAAAAATGATAACATCGATCGCGCATCTGAGCGGATGACCACCTCCATAAAGCGATGTGATTCATTTTTTCATGTCCACCTTCCACGGGTGGTTATAATTATTTATTAGTATATAAAAATATTATTTTATATTAATTATTTATATTATTTATATTATTTAACCATTATCCATTTGACTATAGTCAACCCATTGAAGTCATCTTGGAATTATAAACTTAATGCTCCCAAAACATGCAACATGAACTTAACCATTTTAAAAACTAAATAAAAAACGTTGAAAATAAAATAAATGGAATAATTTTGATGAAATTAAAATGAATAATTTTATTAATCAAGTATAAATATAATATAATTTTATTACTCTAGAGGGTCTACATACGAATGAAATGAGTTGTGACTCAGCATAAGAGACTTTATTTTAAAAATATTACCTTAATTGTTTTCTTAAAACTCATTTCTTAAATGAAAAATATCCTTCAAAATTTTCTGAATATTATTATTTATGGTTAATTGGTTTATAAAATTTGTTTTTTAATATTATTAAATTTCTTTATAAATGATTAAAATATAATACTTTCAATGTTTTCCATGTGAGTCATTTTGGACTTTCTTTACCAAAGTGTGAAAAAAATATATTTTTTAAATGATTATCAAATAAATGGATTTTACCATAATCATGACTGTTATTTTATTTTAATATTAATTTAAAAGTTTCAATGTTTATTTTAAAAGGAAATATTTTTCTCAATATTCAGGAAATGTTTTGTTTTAAACTTTTTTTATAAGGAAATGTAAATTTCTTCTCATTTATATAAGATATCTAGAAGTGTATTGTTTATGGGATTTAATTCTAGTACAAATGAGTTTAATGGTAAAAGTGAATTATACGTGTGTTTTATTAATTTTATGGTTCTTGTAAATTTTATAAGAATAATTCGTGGGCATGATATAACTCTGATGACGGGTAAGACAAATATCTCTCTCTAATGAATTGAGCAAAATGACAGAGTTTAATAGTGATAGGTTACTCCTAAGAGATGTGAGAATTATTTAATTAGGTGTTTCAATTATAAGGGTTCTAGTAAGGGTTAATGTAAGGATAATGTACCAAGATATATATATATGATATGCTTTGAATTATTTTTAAAGAAAATATTTTTATTTCAAATGGTATAAAAAATGAGATTGTGTGTTTAAGGAATGTTTATAACCTTTAAAAAAATGCGGTGAAGGGATTATTTTCAGGAAAATGTATTCATTAGTTTTCATTTTTTTCAACAAACCCTTATATTTATTATTTTTCCTTTACGAGTTCATATAATTTTTTTATAAAATCCATTGAGATATTAATTTTTAATCCTGAAAAATAAAACATACATTTGAGCTCAATTTTTTATTATGAAAAAGGAAAACTTTCATATGGATTTTTCATGTTTAGAAATAGTATAATGGTTTTTTATTTTATGAAGCTTACTAAGCTTGGTTTTTCTTATCCCATGTTTTAAAATATTATTCATAGGGATTAAGGATGATTCAGAACATTAATAAAGTCAGATTTCTCGTTATAGAGGTTATCATGAATAAAAAAATGTGTCTTTATAAATAACTTTTTTGGGTTGAAAAATGGAAATTTTACGGAAATATACACATTTTAATTTAATGTATTTATTAATTCTATTAAACTTTAAACCTAAAAAGGTATTTAGGATGTTTGTGATGATATATATTCTATAAATCATTTAATTTATGGGAATATTATGTTTGGGTTGTTATAGTTGGTATCTAAGGATGGGTTTGGATAATTTTAGAGGTTAGAAAGTTATCAAGTAAGTATGAATTAAGAGTTTGAGATACCATAATGGGTTAATAATTATAAAGTTAATCATTTGATAAAAGAAATAAATACCCCTTTTGAGGTTTTATTTGATGGCTTTACTTTGGGAGATATTTAATGAGTTTTAATAAATGTTTAAGGTATATGTAACCCTTATGTTTAACTTATGAGTGATTCATGTTATTTTAATATAAATGCAATTTTTATCTTGGAAGCATATGTGATCAAATCATCCTAATAATTGGGTTTTAATTTTATCCTATAATAATTTTAATAGTTTTAAGAATGATTTAAGTTTGAATTTGGGTGTTATTTGTGGAGTATTTGAAGATTAAATATTTATTTCTTCATTATGGATATTATCTTACATTTTGATAACAATTTTTTATTTTATTTAATGTATAAAAAAATGGAGGAATTAATATTCATCCTTTTATGGAAATTTTAATCCATATAAAGTTAATTTTAGTACTTATGGCATGATAAATTAATATAAAAAATTCATCACTTGGAATAAGAGATGAGACATAAGTGGAATATAATCAAACAAAAAATGAAGGATTAAATTAAACTTATATGTTGGAAATAAAATAATTGCGTATATTTTCATAAAAAAATTATCTCAATGTTAAAACAAATTCTTAAATATATAGAGTCTTATTTGGAAAGTAATACTCATCTATCAAGGTATGATTTTAGAATTTTTTCTGAAAGAATGGGTCTTATAGAGGTTTATTATTTTTTTAAATAACAGGTTTACTAGTCTTAAAATAGAAATTTAAGTTATTTTGAAAAAGAAAAGTTATCATTGTGTATTAAGAGGTATTTATCTCCAATTATATATATATATATATATATATATATATATGTATTTATTTTTCCACTACTTGGAATTGATTCTAAAAATGTTTATAGAACCTTTTTATCAGACAAAAGATAAAATTTCTTGGAAAATTTTTCTTTAATGGGGGTAGAATGCAACACCATGATATTTGAGAATTTATATTTACTTAAATAAAATCATTTTAATAATGTATGTTTCATGAAAGATCAATAGTAATAAAATTAATACAATACGAAGATGGTATAAAAATCAATAGTAAGAAAAATAAAATTGGAATAAATGAAAAATAGAGAAACATACCTTCAGAATCTAATATTTATCCTTATGTTTTTCCGTGAAGATCATAACCTTGATCACAACTACTAATAAAATTCTATGAAGTAGAACTATTATTAGCTTGTTGAGAGAGAATTAATGTTTTTTGGGATTTATATGAGATTATATAGAAAGGTAATATGGTTGTTGGGATTATATAGTCATTGGGATTATAAATACATTGGACCTATATCTCAATTTTCATTATATAGAAATTGGTTATAATAAGATGATTTTTTTTACAAAAAGAAAGCATTTATTTAATTACTATTATATTTTTCAAAGAAATGTTTTAAAGGTGTTGTTTATTTTATCATAATAAATAAATTAATTTTAAAATATTATTAGGAAAAATTATTATTTTTGAACATATTATATTTAAACATATGAAATAATATATTAAAATTCATCTAATGGTTGTTACTAGATAATAAATGAGTATAAATTCATTTTATACATCAAATATACATTTTCATAAAAAATGGGTTTTATTGTATTTTGTGTGTGGATATTATGATTAATTTAGTCCACATTTATAAATTATATTGGATAAAATGAAAACAATTTTTTAAGTAATCTTTTCAAAATAATATTAATATAATTCTTTAGGTTTTTTCTAAAAAGGTTGATTTTTGGTGAATAGTGAAAACAATGATTTTGCAAAAAAACTAATATTTATTATCTTTTAATAAAAGTTATTTTAAATTTACATATAGTTTTGGATTTGTTTTTATTGCAAATAATATATATTTTATTAAACATATTTCAACTAATGCTACAGGGAATCATCATTACAAAAGATTATGCTATAAAATTATTTCTATGCTTAAAAGAATTTTTTTCTAAAAACAGTTTTTAGTGCATTTTGAAAACTTATCATAAAAGTAATTTATATAAATTCTATAAATTTAATCTTTAATAATTGATTTTATATTTATAATTATTAGTTTCAAATTTATTAATTAAGTTAATTTCATTGTGGGTCATAATGAATAATAACCATTGTAAAACATTATCAGATCAGAAAAGGATAAAGTAAGTTAATTTATGTTAAAACATTGTGATAAAGTCAAAAAATATCATCTTAATTAATATTATATAATATTTTTTTCTCAAATTTTAAACCTATATTAAATAATATGTTATTTGTGTTCCACTTTCTTTAGATTATAGCATTTATATTATTTTAATTGGATGATAATTACAAAATATCACTGTCTCTCACTTATTATGTTTTCATTATATGTATATAGATAAAAATTTTATATGAATGAATATTGATGATTAAATTGAATAATAATAAATTATTTTTATTATATTAATTTTTTTTATGTTTTAGTGGAGGGTTAAATACCTTGAACACTTATGCAATACTGACACAACACTTGTGCAGTCAGTACAAAAAACAAGAAAACTATTTTAAAAATATTAAAAATATTTTTTTAGGATGCATTTGGGTGTTTAAATATTTTATCAAATAATTAAAATATATATATGATGTTTAAAGATTTTATTTTCTAATTATAATTTTTTTTGGACGTATTTAAAGTCAAATTTTTGGAATAGCCCTAAAAATGACATTAAATGGTATTTAATGTTTTAAAATTAATTTTAAATCATTATAAAATCATAATTTTCTTATATTAACTCATATTTATGTCAAATATTCTATTATATCATGAATTATTTATTTATGTGATAATTTATACTTTTAAAATTACCTTCATGACCCTTAAACATTGGAAAATGTGATCCAACTTTTAAGGTTAATCAGTGTTAATGAGGGGGTTAAACCAAAAGATAAGGTTTGAAATGACACTTAAACTAGTATAATTTTTTTTGTTATTTATTTAGACCTTATACTAATTATATTTAAATATATGTCTCTTTTATGCTATTTTACTTGAGTTTGAAACACATTATTTATTAATATTTCATGTATTTATTGTATTTCCACCCACCTCACTTATGAAAGGGAATATCCCCTCCTGTATTCCTCACACATATTGAGCCATTTTTACCTAAAAATATCTACCCAAATACCTTAATAACAATCCAATTCATATTCTATAGGTTATGGACTCCCAAAAAGACCATCCAAGAAAGCTTAATGTGTAAGCCAAAGGTGATTTCTCAAAGAAGTTGTATAAATATTAATTGAGTGTTTTCAGGTTTATTTCTTTTTAAAACTCCTCAAAATCTTCTATAACTAGAATGATAAATAATTATCTTAAATATACTTAAATTTCATTACGTTGAAAAATCAACCCTTTTTTCTCCTTTTCTATTCTATCATAATTGAAAACATCACTCATCCTCTACAAAATAATGTGTTTCATTTTTAGTTACCAGATCATAGGGATGGCTAAAATGATAAATAAAATGAATATATATTATATAATGAAATATTATTATTATGTAAAGATAATATAATACATACCTTATTAATATTCTATCCATTGAAAAATGATAACGTCGCTCGTACATACATGTGGACTACCACCTCAGAGAAGTGATGTGATTTATTTTTCATATATACCTTTTTTCACATTTAGTCAATTAGAGACTTTTTGGACTAATAAATCAAACATCCTCAAAACATCCAATGCAAAATCAACCATTTTAATAACCAATTAAAATATGGTAAAAAATTATACAAAGGATAATTATGATAAAATGATCTTGAAAACGTTTACTAATAAAGTATAAAATTAATATAATTTTATTACTTAGGATGATAGACATACAAAATAAAAAATTTAGGACTCTAGGTAAGGGAATTTCTTTTAAAATTTTATTTTTAGGTTTTCCTTCCGACTCCTTTTCTTCTACCTGAAGGTTCATTTAATTTTTTTCAAAAATGTTATTATTTGTTATTTAAATATCTCTAAATTTTATTTTCAAATATTATTTACTCTATTTACAATATATTTAAATGTAATATTTTCAATTTTTTCCACACGAGTACCTTTTGACTTTCTTTACCAAACTGTGAAAATAATCATTCTTTTAAAAATTATATAATTGAAATATTTTCATATCATCATGAAAATTATTTTGATTGAATATTACCTTAAAAATTTACAAGGTTATTTTTAAAGAAAAACTATTTCTCAAAATTTTGAAAATTTTTAGTTTAATTTTTTTAAGGAAATGGAAATTTATTCTCATTTATATGAGATATCTAAAAGTGTTATTGATTATGGGAATAAATTCCAATTCAAATTAATATAATGTTTATAGTGTAATATATATGAGTTTTATTCATTTTATGGTTCTTTTAAATTTTATAATAAACACTGGTGAGCCTGATATAGCTTCAATGATGGGAGAACCTGATATAGCTCTCCAATTCATTGGGTAAAATGAAGGATTTTATTAGTGACATGTTACTCCTAAGAGATATAGAAATTATGTGGTTAGGTTTTTACATTATAAGGGTTCTTTTAAGGGTTAATGTAATAATAGTTTCCCAAGGCACCTATTTTATATAATTTCAATACATTTTAAAGTAAATCTTTTGATTTTAAAAGGTAATAAAATAAACATATGTTTTAAAGAAAATTTTATGACCTTTTTAAAAAATGGAGTGAAATGATATTTTTCTAAGAAAATGTATTCAGGTGTTTTCATGTTTTTCAAGAAAACCTTATGTTTATGATTTTCCTTTATTATTGCATATTAAGTGTTTTATGAAAGCTATTTATTAATTAAGTTTCATTTATAAAAATGTAAAAGGATATTTAAGCTCAAATGTTTATTGTGAAAAAGAAAAAGTTTATCATTGATTTTTTTAGGTTTAGAAATAGAATAATAGGTTTATTTTATTTTATTACCCTTACTGATATTTTTATTTATCATCCCATATTTTTAAATTTTTTTCCATAGGGATTAAGGTTGATTAGAAACATTAATAAAATCATCGTTCCAGTTATGTGAGTTATCTTGAATAAAGAAAATGTATCATTATAAAGAACATGTTTGGTGTAAAAAATCACTCTATAGAAATATAGACTTTATAATATAAAAATATTTCCTAATTATATAAAAATATAAACCAAAGAAGGTCATTAGGGTGTAAGTGATGAAATATATGACATAAGTCATGAAATTTATGTTACAATTACATTTGGATTATTGTAGGAGTGATATACGAGATAAAACATGATTATAGGATACCAAAACCAGTGATAAATAAATGAAAATTGAACAAACCTAGGAAAAAAATAGATAAGGAAAAAATGAAATAAAGGGACCAAGGAAAAGGAAAGACCAAGATAAAGGTGAGACAAGGAAGCCTAATGAAGAGAGGAGGAGCACCATCACCCATAAAGAGAGCACTAGAAAACATAGGAAGGGGAAATTGAATGCTAAGAGAAATGGGGAGAGTTGTGAGAGTAGGAATGACATAGAATTTGGATATAAAAATTTTATATGGAAATTATAATAATAATTTATTAAGTGTTTATGAATTACAAAAATAAGGTAAAATATAAAGTAGGTTATGTTTAATATTATGAATTGTCCATAATAATTACTTTGAAATGATCAAAATGAAATGTTGTATTTTTAAAATTATTTAACCAATATCAAAATTTGATATGATAATTGATAATATCAAGGATTAAATAATATTAAATATGAGATATTTATATTATGTAAATTATTTACATAGTAGAATTAGAATAGAAGATGTTTATATATCATTTAATATATTATATTTAAGAAAATATACATATAAAAAATAATATGAATGATTTTATTTTAGAAGTAAATATAAAGTGTTTATATATATTTGATTATGGAAATTACACAATGCATGTATAATTTAAAAGTGTTTATAATTTTCTGATTTATGAATTGTTTATAAATTATTTTTCGCATGTTTAAATATATTAACTATTTATTTATTTAGATTATCCTCTATTTTACTCACGTATATTAATTTTTTAATTATGAATGGATATGTTCTTTTTCTAAAAGAGTTAAACTAATTTTATAAATTCTTTACATGTGTCTAAAGAGTTATATGCTTGGCATGCTAAATGATATAGTTTTCTTCTACCTTTATTTTGGATTATATAGGGTTATAAGATTAAATTTAATGTTTTATTATAGTTTATACATATTAGGTGATATAATTATGATGGAATTTTGATATATCTTGAGTAAAGTAACCTTGGGTATTTTGAATTTGTGACAGTCTAGTGACTGGCTTGGAGGATTATTCCATGTCTAGAAAAGTTGGGGGGGGGGTGGCTATCTCTTACTCCAAATTTACTCTTGTACAGATTATTGATTCCATAAGATTCAAAGCATCTTTATGAAATGGTTTTTTATAAATTATACTTGAGATACATTTAGATATTTATAAATATAGTTGACCTTTAGTTTAAGTTAATTCCACGAGCTATGAGTTATGTAAAGAGTTACTCATAAATATGGTTTGTACATGTTTATTTAGTGGAATGAATGGGTTTCAAAACTAAATTATTAAAATCATGCATCAATGTAAAGGGAATAACACGAGATAAAATATATAGGTTAGAACACTATTAAAAATATAAAGTGTTTGTTTCCTTATAATGCGAACACTTTTTAGGACCTCAATCATTTAACTTTATAGGTTATTCCAAATAAGGGTGCCCCTAAATTATCTTATTCAATAAAATAATTTAATTATGTAACCCTAAGAATTATGGGACTTATTTTTAGCATTATATTTTGGTTGCAATTATTTTTAAAACACTTAGGATGAATACTAAAGGATTAGTGTTGAGTTCATCAACATGATAGATTGGGAAAAGGTTTATCCATGTTGGATTTGGTTCTCGAGAACAAATATCTAAGTACTTTATCGTTACTGGTTTTCATTTACTTTTATATTTATAAAATATATCATTACATCATGATTTTTCTTATATGTAACATTGTATGTGATATTGTATTAAGTTTACTTATCACACTTAAAGGTCATAGAAATTCTCTACTATGATGAGAACCTAGAAGTTTCAAGACAATATTATTGAATATAAGTTATATATACAGATGCTATATTTTGATCGAATATAAAGGATTCAAGACATCGATGGTTGAGACTCATAGGAATTGGAGACACTTTATCATAGTGTACACCGTTGGTAATCTCTAGTGCAGGGTACTATGCGAATATGACCTACTAATTGGAAATTCACATTTATATGTGTCATTAGATATTTCTATATGTGAATATGTGTAATGATCCTTAGAATTTATGTTTATTATCAATACATTTCATAATTCATGTGATTTAATGTATGTATGAAAACCATGATGACATATGTTCATGGTGTAATATGATACTTTGGGTGAATCACAATTAATGTTGCCTCAATGAATAATGAAAGAAAGGATTTATCAATTATATTGATTAATTGAAGTAGATTTATTTGTTCCTTTAAAGATAAATAAACTACTTGATCAATTCAATATCCATGGTAGTGTTTCTAGAATGTTTATTTCCAAAAAGTCAAAGAAAGATAAATTGATCATGTAGGTTGATAACGGTAGCAATAAACCTAATTTATTAGAGGTATAATGACAAATCGATTATATTAAATGGTGTACATTCAAAGGAGGTTACACAAAATTGTGACATTTAATAGTTTCTTGATGGGAGTCTTTCTATGTTTCTAGAAACCGACCTTAGAATTTAGCCAATGTATCATAATACCCCTATGAAATGGTCCTAGAGGGTTAGACATAATATGTATTCAGAACCTTAGTTAAATTATATATTAATTTAACATGTTGGATAAATATTATTCCAATACAGGGTTTAATAATTTTTTATCTTGGTTTGATCCTAAATATTCAATCCCCAGTTATTCTAAAGAATATATATGTGAGTTATATATTTTACAAGTATATATTTTAAAGGTAATTAATTAATAAATTACATGAGTATAAAAATATTTATTTGTTATTTTTTATTCACAAGGGACAAAATATTTATTTATGTAGTTACATGAAAATTTAATAAATATTTATTCACTAGTTTTAGTGAATATAATATTTATATATTTATTTATGAATAAAGAAGTGGTATTTATTTATTTAAATAAATAATTATTATTTAATGGCTAAAAAATATTGAGGATGATTGATGGATATATTTTAATGGTCCTTTGAGAAATTTCATATTAAATATTATTTGAATAAATTTTAATTTACTAAAGATAAATAATATTTATTTTTTCTTTGAGTTTACCACATGTAAAGTAAATAATAATAATAATAAAATTATTATTTAGATATGGGGATCTATCATAATTAATAAAATAATAATATTCCCTATGAAAGTATTTATTTTCTAACCCTATCACTATGTAAATGCAGTTTCGACATTTTGTGCAATTGATATTGCCACATTCTTTCCTTGTGCATTGTGAGTTTTAGAGAGAAAACTCTTATTCTCTAGAGATATACCATCCTAATAATTCTATAAAGAATGTGAATAAATTATCTTTATCTATCCAAGAGAATTACTTATCCATTTAATAATTCATTTATGATTCATTTTTGATCTATAGAGATCATCTCAAGTGATTGATTCATTCGTGCTATCACTTGGATAATTCTACGACGATGATCATAGGTTCATCAAACTCATGTGGATCACTACTAGGGGAATCCACATTTGATTACATTGATTGAATGATGAAATGATAGAGTGGTATACCAATTCATTTGTGAAGAAAGAATTCAATGAATGGTAATTCATTAATTAAATAAATTAATTATAAATTAGATGTGGAATGATCTTATCCTGGTCAATTTTGGGAACACATTTTTATCTTGTTCTTAGGAGAAATCCAATTAAGTAGATTATTTTTTGGGAATGTGGAAATATACTTCCACTGTGCCCCAAAAACATTTTGAGTTTTATCAAAGTGGTCACATAATAATTTGATAATTATTTATTATTTGTTCATCATCTATACACATCTGTTGTTACTTCTCCCCTTCTATTTTATTCGTTCCTTAATACAGAGTTTAATTAATATGATTTTTAAATATTAATTGTATCTATTGAAGCTTCATATCAAATTAATATGATTAATAATAGATGAATAATTATCAGAGATTCTATTGTGAGGTGCCAAGGATTCTAGTTGGTAGAAACAGATACACGATGTGTGATCGAAAGTACACATTGTGTACCCAAATTCATTGCACATGGACATGTCACTGGATACATATTTCACCGATAAGTAAGGGAACATGGATAATTTAATTCATATCATGTGTTGAATATGATATCTTGGAATGCGTTATTTTGGACCACACAGTGTGTATTTGGCATACACACCATGTGGTCTACATGGTTTAACAGTGAAATTCATGATAACTGTGTGGTCAAATATGTGAAATAACACAATGCGATGCTGAAATAATTTATCATTAATGAGATATGACATGTATCTAGTGAAAACACTATATGTATCGTTAATAACCACACCTGAAAAACATGCCAAGACAACTGACAGTTTATCCAGACACATGGCATGCAGTCGTTAGGACATACTTTGTAGTCTGGCCGAGACACATACTGAGTCCCTAGGAATTTATCTCGGATACATGGTAGATAAGTATCATGGAATTTATCTCATTATTAAACACCTTGTGTCCCCTAATAATGAACAAAATTATATTACATGTGGAATAAATAATTGAAATATTAAAATTCTAATTTTTTTTCACATTATATGCTTAGACTATGTAAACTGGTTTGAATAATTAATAAATTATCAATTAATTCAATAAAATTACTTTTAATTATTGTTCAAGTCATTAATTTTCTATATTTAATTCTTAATGGGTATCACTAAGTGACTTTGGATGGTCATTATGATAATAAAAATTAATTAATTAATTTAATTAATTCAAGAACTTTTATCATAATAATAAATATAAAATAGAAGTGAATACTAGATAGTGTACATTTTCATATTCATTACATGTTTTTGGATGACTATGAGATTAAACCAACCCATGTATGTGATTGGTTTATTTTAATTATTATTGCATTGTTTTTGTTATAATTTATTAAATTAAATAATGGAATATGATTCATTCCTCTCATCTTATTATGTAAGGGCCTACGTTCCCACATTTTCATTTTTGTAAAACACAATTAACTAATCCATTATTTCTATTCAACTACATGTGAGTAATATTATGCAATGGATAAATCTCCTAGGTGAGTGGAGGCATATCACCTTTAGATTTGAGGTGAAAACAATTCAGTAGGTACATTGTAGAATGTGTGGAATACTACAACATGAACCGTTCTTGGTTCCAAGAGTTAATTCCCTGCGGTTAATTGTTGGTTTATCATCCACTAGATAAACCAACCATTAGAGAATATCATGGTCATTCTACTTTTTATTTTATTTTATTTCTATTAGTTGAAAGGTTAATTATTTATAGATATTTAAATCATTAAAAAATATAATTAAATTGTGTGAAATATAGAATTGAAATAAATATTGTAATATCTGTAAACATTATTTATATATGGTTAATAACATAATTAAAATACCATTAATATTAATAAGAATTTAATAAGTTAAAATAGGATGCTTATATATAAATATAAATATATCTCAAATAAAATATTAAGTTTGTATAGCCGTACACTACTTGGGAAGAAATAGAACTATAGTAAAAATAACTTTCCCAATCTCTATTGGGGTGACTTCAATTATGGGGAATCTCTATCTTGATTTTTGGGTTAACTTAACTTAGCTTGAATTATGGGTTGATCACCTCCATGAGGCTTACTGTAACTAGTAGGCAAAGTGTTGATGAAATCCTAATCTTGGATTTTAGGATTAGAGAGTCCACTTAACATACCAAGGAGTTATGATTTAATGAAATTAGGAAGTTATATGTACCTGAAAACCTTTGAGTATTTTTTAGACCTCTTTTTGGGTTATGAGAAGGGATATATGGATCCTTTCCACTATGATATTTCTCTGACATGATATACCAAAACTAAAGGTGAGGTATATTATGTTTCACTAAAATAATAGGAGATTAATGAATTAAATTGAATTCATTTTCTAAATTATATCATAGATGAAGTACTAAAATTATTCTCTTATTTATTATTGAAACATAAACTTACATGACTTTGAAAAAATAACAGTGATCCATTCTAGAGATGGATAATTTTCCTACTGACTTGAATTTCTAGGAACGATATAGATGATTATGTGTTATACTATTCCATGATTAAAAGTTACATTTACTTAAAAAAACTATTCTTATGGAACCTAGAAAAGAGTTCAGTGAGTAATAACTATCTCCCAATATGAATTGATTTGATAATAACATAGATGTACAATGTTTTATGCTATATTCCATGTACAATGAGATTTTAAAGCAACATTAGTATATGGTTGCATATAACATCTTGTATCATATTTAGGATCTATATAAATATAAGGGGAGATAAGAGAGATATGAGATCTTCAATGAATTATTCATGTTCAATATTAGAGAGTAATTTCTAGCTAGGCCTCATGTAGTCAATATGATTGGCTACATTGAGCCCTTAAGAGCCTTTGTATTTAAAATCCCTAATGAATTATGAACATATATTATTTTATCCTCACTAATTAATATTTTTACCAATTTTATTCTTAATTATAATATGACAAATAGTGAGAAAAAGATTTTCTAACTCTTTACTATTAGTTTCCATGTCGATAAAGACATTGGGCATGAAAAGCTTGTGGTTATTATGGTGAATATGAAAAGGAAGAACATGAAAAAGGTTCTTGAAAATCATACCAAATATATGGATAATGAGAATCATCCTTAAAATAAAAGGAATATATAAATATAGGAAAAGAAAAAAGATGCAATATGTTTTCCATATTTAAAGTTGGTCCCCTAGAAGAAGAATTGTACCTAGTTAAAGAAGCAAGGGGAAGGTTAAGGTGTGTTCATTATTGAGTGAAATATTTATATATCTACACTTTGGGTATTTGATACAACTTTTATTGCTCATATATGCATTCAAATATAGAATAAAAGTATATTTAAAAATATTTCCATAGGAGAGGTTGATTTACAGGATACCAATAGCGAGAGGTTGGATGCTCTAACCATTGGATACTTCCACCTTCCTTTTTCCAATATATATGGTCTAGGTTTTAATATATTGTTATTATTAACCAACTATTACCAAAAAAATAAAGCCAACATGTAAAATATTGGATTTTAATGTGTTCTTTTTTGATGTTTGCGAGTGTGTTTTTGGGTTTATAGGGAATTAGAGTTGGTTTTGGAAGTTCCTAAAGAAACTAGGCTTGGCACATCCTATAAGACCATTTTTTTCTGTAAGACATATTTAAGGCATCGATATATCACTGATCACTATCTATGAAAACGGTTTAGGTTATAAAATATTATAGGCTATAAATATCATTCTTATTCCCTAAAATTCTTTTACTCTATAAAGTGCATTCTTATGATGTAAATTTTTGACCTAGGAATTTTAGTCCCAAGAGACATGTTTTTTTGAAATATGTAAGATATGGTGGGGTTTACATCATGAATCCAATTCTTACACTATAAATCCTTCATCTCAAAAGGCTTTAGTCTTGATACACATCTAATTTTTTTCTTATTCATCTATAGTCACCTCTTTTGAAACCTAGGGTTTCCCCAGGAATGCTAGGTGTCTTTTCTCATTTTGAGTTACTCTGTTCAACATTTGATCTCAATGGTAGCCCATAGGTAAGGGGTCTTTTCACTTCTTTGTTAACATTTATCTTGGCATCCTTGTTGGATATTTTTCTAGATCTAAAATCTTGTATTGTTGATCACATGTTGACGATGATTTTGTTTCTATATAGATTCATTCAGAAATCATCTACTGGGTCCCTATGTTTTATTGGTTGTGGTGTGTAGGGAGCATGTTGTTTAGGGTATACTATGATCTATCCTCTCCACTATTTTTTTGTTTGCGTGATGTGATATATAATATATGAGAATCAATTCTAGGGCCTCTACTATTTGCATGAATTCCTTCCGTTGTTACTGGATCCCATTGTGGGTGTGTGCAACCTATGTTTGAGGTGGGTGGTTCTATTTTTATCCTATATTGAATGAAACTTGATTTCTCCTATTTATATATTTTTTATATTAATGAATTTGTATTATTGTTTTTTGTGTGTAAATGTATTTAAAATAAAAGTTGTCTTTAACTTTGTTTTATTAAAGGAAAATGGGTTTTTTAAAGTGTTAATAAATTTGTTTTTAATGCAGGTTAGATTAAATAAAAGGGGGTTTGAAATTTATTTTGAAAATGGATTTTGAAATTATTTAGGAAATAAAGCACATGGGAGGCCTTTGGTAGTTAGATGTAAGGTGTATCTTAGGGCCACCATCCATTTTACTATCAGGGGGTTCACTCATGGGGTGTTCCTTTGCTCCCTAGGATAATTTTTCTAGGACTCGATATTGATATCATTGAAGGGTTCACTCATGGTATGTTCCTCTACTCCCTAATAATTTTGTTCTAGGGGATTGAGAGAGAACTATTTATTTATTGTGGTATGAGAAGTCTTATATAAAGACTTGTTATGATCCTTTATGTGATTTACCTATTTCTTGGATTCTTATTGTTCTAGATTTTATATGCCTTATTTGAATTTGATAAATGTTTTTGGAAACTATGCTTTGAAACTATTTTTATGGGATTTTTTGTGAACTATGAAAAAAGGGAAATCTTTACCATGATTTTGATATGAACTGTTTTATCATTTATCTTGCCATTTTTTCATTAAAATCAGAATAATTGGATTGTTTTTATTGAGAATTGATATAGGAAAACTTAGTGGGATCCTATGAATGTTGTTTATCTCACACCATGAACACCCCATCTACGGTCTATAAACAAGGTTATGTATTTTGATACGGGAAAGGAAAAGGTATCATAGTGAGGAAGTGAGGTTTTAGTCAGTTGGTTACGGTAGATGGTTGTGAGATGGTGGGAAATTTCACACATTATCACATAGAGTAGTTTCATCTATTTTAGTCGACATTTTCCACTGGACTTGTCCTTTGGGTATCTTCTTACTCTTTTGAGTAGTATCACTTGTTTTGTTTTATTTTAGTTATGGAATATAAATTTCTTATTATTCTTCTTCTATTTCTTTCTTATATTTATATATATTACATGTCATATGTTTTAGGTTGGGTTAAATCATTCTCTCTAGTTGTTTTTGATTCCCAGGTGCCAGTCACCAGCCCATGGATATCAGGAATGGCCTTATGGTATCTGGAAGATCATTTTGGGAGGATATTGGTGAAGGTATCCTAGATCAATTTGTCATAATTTAGTATAAAAGTCTGATTATAGTATATATTGGGAAGTTAGTAGACATGATATATGATTGTTGGTACTTGAGAGTTTGGTTTCGATGACTAGCTAACTAGATCTTGTCTTTCCAAGACTCAAGTTACCATGGGATGTTGGAATGTGTGTTTCCTATGTGGAGTTCTTAGAGGTGAAATGAATCAATTTCCAGAGTTCTTACATGAGAAACCACCACCCATTAAGGGTAAGAATGAATCTAAAGAGGAAAAGTACTAGTTAGATAAGATCAATCAGATCTTATACCACCTAGATACACCTAATAATATCAAGGTAAAGTGCAAAAAGTTTATAATTGAGTGTCCCAATATGCGAGGTGGGATTCTATTGTACAGGTGGATAAACACATGGGATTAGATTTGAAGGGTTTAAAAACACTCTTTATTAAATTATTCTTCCTAAATTTCAGATTATTGAATTTTTCTTTGAGTTTATCACTTTTTAGTAGGTAGATCACTCAATGTCAGAAAATTTCAATCAGTTTTTATAGATGGTTCATTTTTTCTATAAAAGTTGTAAAGAATGATCAGTTGAAATCTTAGAAGTACCTTTAGGGTTTGTGACTGGATATCAGATCACAATTATTTAAGATGAATATTTCTACCTATACAGAGATGGTAGATATGTCTATAATATCCTATATGAACATGATTGGGAAGATTGAACTTTCTTCCCCTTTCCTTCCACCCAATGGTAACTTCAATGGCATAAAGGTAAAAAAGTGAAAGTGGCATGTGAATTTAATGAGTGGTGAATGTGGTTCCTAGTAGTGGAAATACTCTACACCATTAGTTATAGCTAGTAGATTTCCCCTGACTTTCTATTAGTGTGGTAATGTTGGGAGATTCTAAAGTTATTGTTTCATGCTAATGTAGATGTTCAATAGTTGTGGACTCTATGGTAATCAATATTGATTCTCCTAGGATATGTCTATGAATTGATATATATATAGGGATCATCGGATCCAAAGGACACTATGGTGATGTAAGAGGCTTCTAAGTCCATGGGGCTCCAGCCACATGCCTCATGAGTGAAAAACCATCAAATAGTGGATGGGTTTATAGTATATGTTGACATTGAACCAATGAAAGTGAGATGTAAATTTTTTATTTCATCTTTTATATAAATTTTTCTATTTAATCTTGGTACCTCCCACTCATTATTATCTACCTATTTTTTATGATGTGATAAAAATTATAATGGAGATCATGGATTCTTTCAAGGAGTTACCAACACCTCTTAGAAAGAGGAAAGAGGTGGGGTTTCAGTGTCCTTATTATTCTCTATTGATAGCTACTGAAAAGTTAATTTAGGATTTCCTAGTTCTTAAAATGGTTATTTTTGATGTCACTATTGGGATGTATTGGCTTATCACTCACCACACATCATTTTAAGGTTGATTTTTATTTTCATCTTATCTCATTCTTTACCATCGATGGGAAATATTAAGTGTTTTATGAGGAGTAGGATCTAAGGTATTCTCATATAAAAACTTTCCACTCAGAGCTCAAGAGTTTGTTGTCAATTTTTATGGTTGATCCTGATGTCATTTCTTATACTGGTTATCTTACCTTGGTTGTTATATACTTTTTTGATGTTTTACCAGTCAACTTCTCCAGTATTCCTCCTATGAAGGAGATAGAGTTTATGATTGATTTGGTTCTTGATACACAACTGATCTCAAGACCCTCATATCTAATGTCATCAACAGAGTTGAAGGATATCAAGAATAAGTATCCTTTTCCCAGTGTGAATGATTAATTGGATGATAAAGAATGGTTTTTCTCACCCTAGTGTTTCTCCATGGGAATCCCTAGGGCTCTTTTCCAAGAAGTCTGATGGTTGACTTCAATTATGTAAAGATTATTAAAATTTTACCCGAGTGATGGTTAAGAGTAAGTATCCTTTTACCCATGTGAATGATTTGTTTGATTAATTGAAAGGGGATAAAATATCTTCAAAGATCTACCTTTGATCTTGTTATCATCATCTTAGTGTTTGGGAGTTGGATATACTGATGACAACTTTCAGGTTAAGGAATGGGCATTATGATTATCTTGTGATGCCTTTTGGTCTAAGAAACACTCCTATAGTTTTCATAGCTTCGATGAATCAGATATTTGATTAGTATCTCAGAACCTTTGCGGTTGGTTTCATAGATGATATTTTGTTTTATTTTTTTTCCAAGCATGAGTATGAGCACAATATGAATTTTATTTTTAAAATCCTAGAGAGTCACCATTTTGTATAGAAATATTTTAAAATGAAGTTTCTAGATTAAAGAAGCGAAATTATTTGTGATCTTGATTTCTGAACATGGATTATCTATTGCTCCTGAGAAGATAAAGGTTGTCTTATCATGGGAGGATCCACATAACATCTTTGAGATATGAAGATTCCTTGTTCTGGCTGGATACTATCGATGGTTATTTATGTATTTATCAAAATTTTCATCATCTTTGACTACTATTACTAGGAAATGGGTGAAATTAATATAGGATGAAAAGTTTCGGATTTCTTTTGATGATCAGAAATGATTTATGACATTGACACCTATATTTTTCTTACCTGATCTTGTTAAAGGGTATGTGGTATACAATTATGGAATTGGTTCTGTTCTAGGTTTTGTGATTATGAAGGATAATCATGTTATTTCTCATAGTTCTCATTATATTTTGCTACCTAATAAGAATCACCCCACTCATGATTTGGTGATTTCCATAGTTATGCATACATGCATAGGTGTCGGAAAAAATATCTTTTTGGAAAGAGATTCATATTACTATCCGACCATAAGAGTTTAATCTATATATTTTATTAGAAGTAATTTAATCATAGATAGTGGTGGTATATGGAGTATCTTTTTATTTTTAATTTTGAAATCACCTACACCCTGAGAAGGGGAATCTAATTATAGATTCTCTTAGAAGGAATGGTCCATCACATGATATATCCGAATTGAAAGAAGAGTATAACATTTTGAGTCTATTTAATTAGTTTAATCTAGATAGCTAGGGGATGTTTTAGGTATGGTTATGAATAGTTTTCAGTTATCATAATCTCTCATAGAGTCTATTCTATAGGATCAACAATAGGATGATGAGTTCAGTGGAATCAAATAAACCCTTTGTGGTGGGTGATCATTTTTAGTTAGTCTATCCCTTATAATGGTATTCTCCACATTGGGGATTTTTTTGTTATCCATACATCTATGAGGAGTTTATATTTGTTTGAATCTCATAATTCTTCATGTTACATTCATCCCGGAACTATAAATATGTATTATCACTTGTAATGAAATTTCTGGTGGCTGAGTATGAAGTGTAAAATTGCAGATTATTTTTCTCATTGTTGCACCTACCAATAAATAAAGGAATAGAAAATAAAATATTTTGGTTCAATCTATCCTCTTTTCGTTCTAGTTTGAAAATGATATGAGGTGTCTATGGACATTGATATCAGATTACCAGAAACTCCCTTTGGGAAGAATGTTATCTGGATGGTGATTGATTAGTTGACAAAATATGCTCATTTTATTCTAATTAGGGACACCACTAAGGTTGGAGATTTGAGTAAGATCTATGTGAAAGAGGATATGAGGAAACATGGGGTTCCCTATACCACTGTTTTAGACAGAGAACCATGTTTTACCTCCCATATTTGGAAGATTCTCCAAGAGGTGATAAAGACTCAGGTACGATTGAGTATAAGTTACCATCTATAGAAACATGGTTAGATAGAGCACGCTATTAAAATTTTAAAGGATATAATTCATTCGTATATCTTGGATTTCAATGGATCATGGGATTTAAATATAACAATGGTTAATTTTTCTTAGAATAATTTTTATCATTTGTCGATCGAAATGGTTCCCTTCAGGGTTGTGTATTCTCACATGTGTAGGTCATATATTTATTTTTAGAGGTGGGAAAAGAATATCTTATGGGATCAAGTCTCATTTTGGATACTTTGATGAGGAATCATGATATATGTTGATGTCTGTTTATAGTTTAGGGTTGGAAAAAATCATATGTGGATTATATATGCCTTCCTTGGGAGTTTTCCAAAGGTGATGAGATTTTCTTAATAGTTTCTCCTTAGTTAGGTCATGGTTGGATTGAGAAAAAAGAAATATAGCTCTAAGATATTTTAGACCATTTTAGTTCACTGAGAGTCTTGGGAATATTGTACATTAGTTGTCATTACTGACTTAGTTGATAGGTATTCATGATTTTTACACATATCTCAACTCAAGAAGTATCATTCTGACCCCTCTCTTATTCTTATTTGGGATGATATTGAGTTAGATCCAGATGTATTGGTTGTAGAGAAACCAATATAGATAATTAATTATTTGGTAAAATAATTTTTTTGGTAATTCCATCTGATTTTTAAGAGTTTTATAGCGACATAGATCATATACTTACAAGACTTGAAATTGTGAATCATTAGTGAGGTAGAAGTGGCCTCACATCTTTACAGAGCACCCTTCTTCCACATGACTTAACAGGGATGGAAAGTCCAATTGTAGGGAGATTGAAACATCCTATATTTTATGTTATGATCATTTTATGCTTAAGAGTGTGATTTTGGGTTAAGAGGGTGTTAGAGTTGGTTTGGGAACTTCCTATTTAACCTAGGTTTTTTATTTATTTTAGAACCATTTTATGTTCTAAGTCATATTTATGGTGTAAATATATTACTGATTACAAGATGAGAAAATGGTTTAGGGCATAAAAATATTATAGGATTTGAATCTCATTATTACTACATAAAATTACTTTACAACATAAAGTCTATTCATATAGTATTAATATTTCCTTTTTATTATAAGTGTAAAAAAAACCATGTCCAGAGACACTTACAAGGACAAAAACAACCCCATAATTCAAGGGGGCCGCAAGTAGTGCAGCCCTAAAGCATCCCTCATCAAAAAAGACCTGCACTCAAGAGGCATAGTTCCCATTATTCTATAAATAATGGGATCTTACTCGGGACATCCAATATTTGATAACGCATCCACAAAAAAATTTCCCTCCCTCTAGATATGTTGTATGATCCGTCCTTGGTTGGTTTCCATGCTACACCTCCTGATGATATAAGCCAGCTCCCAAGGCGTGTCTGTCCCACCCCATACATGATTAACCAAGACTTCCGAGTCCGTATCCACCTACGACACTTGGAAACCACTTCTCCTACACACCCGCATCCCCGCAAGAAGGGATAGAGCCTCCACCCCCAATGAATTGCCTATCCCAAAGGTGACACTAAAGGCTTGGTGAACCGAGCCTCCTTAATCACGTAAAACCCCACCGCCTCGCATCGTTCCATTAATATAGGACCTATCCACATTTAATTTAATCCCTCTGAACGGAGGTTTCCATCTAACCCATCAGGCTCCAAAACGTTCTGTACCACAAGTTATACCCATGATATTGCACGCCGAGTTCGAGCAATGATCGATTCTCAATAGGGAGACCAGCTCATAAACCAGTGGCCTAAATATTAACTGGAGCAAAGAGATCGAACTCTGGGAACCCAAATGTTCCTTATTCCTGGTCTCCCAAATGACCCAGCATATTGCAGCAAGAATACATGCACTTACCTTACCTTCTGAGTTACTTCTAGGTCTTCTAGTAAACCACGAGGAGAGGAGATCCTGAAAGCAGAAATGCTCGAAGCTGGCACACACCCGAGGAGTGAACATATTCCAAATAGCCGCCACCCAATCACTCTGGAAAGAGATATGAGTAGTCGATTCATTCTTCGGAGTTCTACAACAGAAGTAGTGGGACGCCAGGGATATTCCCCTACTATGGACATTTTCCTCTGTCAGGAGGGCTTTGTTTTGGATATGCCAGACCAGAAAATTCAGTTTGGTTGGGGTCTCCTTACACCAGATTCTCTCCAAGCTGGTCCCAAGGCTAACCTCCACATTCTTCCACTCCCTATAGTTCCGAGGGGAGAACCGACCTGATCTTGAGCCCGTAAAGAAGCAACGATCAACTTCCTCATTAAGGTAGATACTATCAAACACCTTCCTCTATTCTTGGATAAGGACTGAACAGATGAATTCTAGATTTCCATAGGCCTCCCTAAAGGTGATATCCAGTGCAAGGCATCCTGAA
The DNA here is from genome assembly GCA_963277665.1 of Viscum album. Lineage (NCBI taxonomy): Eukaryota > Viridiplantae > Streptophyta > Magnoliopsida > Santalales > Viscaceae > Viscum > Viscum album. Next base: position 180,331,966 of record OY728133.1, on the reverse strand, counting down.
AAAAATCACTCCCCAACCCAATTGTCTTTCCAAAAGACGATGTCCCCTCGACCAATTATCCACCTCTCCGAGCCACGTTGATCCTCAAGGAAGACCAACTTGCTCCTGCCCAATTGAGAGGGCCAAACCATGCGCTCATTATTACTCATATCCAGATCCCTGTATCACCCTTTGAAGAAAGTGGGCCATAAAGAGTTCCCTGCCACAATATCCCATGCTAAACATGCCTGCATGCCCTGCATGGTGATCGTGAGATCACGTAACCCCACTCCCCCGTCCTCAGTTGGTTTAGCCAGTCTAGCCCAGGAAACCCAATGTCACCGGCTTGCGTGATTGGCATCCCAAAGGAAGTCCATGAGGGCCTTTTCCATCTTATCCATAGTTGCATTTGGTGGTTGGATGATAGATAAAGTATGCATTGGAATTGAAGATAAGACATTATTGATCTGCGTAACTCTCCCACTGAAGGATAGAAACCTAGTTTTCCAGTTATAGATTCTTCCTAGAAACCGGTCCATAACCCCCTCAAAGAGAGATCTTTTGATCCGACCATAAGAGAGAGGAACCCCGAGGTAGTTCATGAGAAAGTTTTTCTACTGGCAGCCAAGGATGGATTGGATATTCCTGCATCTCCTAGAAGAGAATTTGGAAGAGATGTAAACCTGTCTCTTGGCTAGGTTGATGAACTATCCGCTGGCTCTACCGTACCTGTAAAACACCTCTATAAGGTTGATCAGGGACCGTCTACTCCCGTTGGTGAAAATTAAATTTATCGTTCATGATTTTTAGTCCTAGGAAACATTTTTTTTCAGTATATGTGAGATATGGTGGCGTTTTCAGAATAAATCTGTTGTTTATTCCATAAATCCTTTGGTCTATTTGGATTTATTCATGTTCTATATTTTTTTTATTCATCTATATTCACCTCTCTCAAACACTATATTTTCCCCAATTCCATTTTGGTGTCTCTACTCCTTCCGAGTTCCTCTATTCAAAATTCAATTTCCATAGTGGTTGCGTTACTTCTACCATTTAAATGGAATTTATTATTTTTCATTTCCATTGGAAATGGAATCCGAATTGTCTATGTTTAAAGATCTTAAATCATGTGGTGTTGATTATGTGTTAACTAGGATTTCTTATTCCTTCTTGATACGCAGTGAAATTATCTTCTATGCCCTGATCATTTGTTGGATCCAATTTGGTAGGTGTGTGTTCCTTGAGTATTTTATGATTTATCTTATTCTCCATCTATTTTGTTTGTGTAATGTAATTAGAAGTAGTGATAATCAAATATAGGGCCTCCATTGTTTCCTTGTTTTCCTTATAATGTTTGTGGATCCAATTGTGGGCATGGGTGACACAAGTTTGTGGTAGGTAGTTTCATATCTATATTTTTTTGAATGTACATTGATTGATCCTATTTTATAAATTATTTTATAAATTCTTTGGAATGATTTTTGTGTGTGTGTAAATGTATGTGGAATCTAATATGGGGTTTCCTTTGGTTTTGGTAAAGGAAAATGGGTGTTTTCAAAGAATTGTGAAATGGTTTTTAAATTAGGTTTCATAATGGAAAAGGGTTGTTTGAAATTGATTATGAAAAAACATTTTGAAATGATTTTGGAAATTAAACAAATGATAACCCTTGGATACTTAGGTAGAAGGTGTAGCTTAGGTCCATTATCCATTTTACTATCACGGGGTTTAATCATGGGGTGTTCCCCTGCTCCCTAGGCTCATTTTTCTAGGTACTCAATACTGACATCATCAGGGGAATGAATCATAAGGCATTCCTCTTCTCACTAAGACTATTGTTCTAGGGAATTTAGTGTGCACTAGTCATTTATTGTGGTACTAGTAGTCTTCAATGCCGACATTTTCTGATCCTTGACATGATTTACCTTTTCTTTAGCTTTGTATTGTTCTGGATTTGATTTGCCTACTTTTACTTTGGTAAATGTTTATGGAAATTATGCATTGAAACTATTTTTCTTCATTTTTTTGTGAACTAATGAAAAAGGAAAATATTTATTTTGATTTTGATATGACCTACATTATCATTTATCATGCCATTTTTTCTTTAAAATGAGCATATTTGGATTTTTTGTTTAGATTCTTGATATGAAACACTGTGGTGGGATCCTACTAAGCTTATTTAGATCACACCCTACACACTCCTTTGGTGGTGTATATACTTAGTTATATCTTTTAATGTAGGAAAATTTAAGGTAACACAGTGAGGTATCCAGATTTTTGCGAGCTGGGTATAATAGCTAGTAGTGAGATGGTGGGACTTTTTACACATTATCACATAGAGTAGTTGTCTTTGTTTTAGTTTTCCTTTATTGTAAAAATTGTACTTTGGGGTTTTTCCGACTATTTGGTATTGTATCACTTATTCTATTTTCTTTCAGTTATGCCATATATATTTCTTATTATTCTTTAATTGTTTCATTCCACTATATATATATATATATTCCATTTTATATACTTCAATTTTGGTGAAATCATTCGTCGTAGTTGTTTTTGATGCCATGGTGATAGTCTACAGGCCATGGGGATCAAGAATAACCTTAGGGTATATAGAATATCAGGTCAGGTGTTAGTTTATGAAGGTATCCTTGGTAAATTTTCTACACTATAACTTTCCAAGATATAGATGGTTTTAATGTTCAAATTTAAAATCTATTTGATTATAAAGACAATGTTTTTTATGGTATGGTTCATTTAAATAACAGTCTTTATATATTAAATTATGAAAACCAAGTATTGGAGACTGATAATGAATCAACATTTTAAGAACATAGAGAAGATTTGATCTTATCAGGGTGGTGAATATCTTAAACAAGATTTTATCAACTTTATATGGTAGTATGGGATCCTATCCCAACTCACAACTTCTTATAAAACACAGGGGAATGGTGACATTGAATGGAGGAACCATACCTTTCTTAACATGGTAAGATAGATGATGATCCATGTATATTTTCCATTATTTATTTGGGGTTATTCCTTACACACAGTAGTACACATTCTAAACTGAGTGCCAACTAAGGTGATGGATGTGATACCATATGAGTTAATGTATGTAAAGAAATATATGCTATCATATACTCATTATTGTGTTACGAGGAATTTGTTAAGGCCAAGTCTTGAAAAAAACTAGGAAACCATAGAGTGAAGTATAACATTATAGGGTATATTATGGAAGCAAGTGAATACTATTTATATAACCCTTCAATAAAGAAGGTGATATTTGTAGGATAAAATTTTTTCTTAAGAGTTAGAACTTCCTCAAGAAGGATTGTTAGAGAAAAATTGAGTCTAATGAAGTTGATACTTAAGATACACAAGAGTTGGTATAGGAATAGGTTCCATAGGTCCCCGTGGAAAATGTTGTCCTTGAAACCCAAGGAATACATATGATAATTATAGAGGTTAGAGAACCATAAAGATATAGTTTTATATCCACCATATATGGTGAATCAATATTGGTTGAAAATAATTATCCTCTTTTTTATAAGGAGGTAGTAGAGAGCTCAGAAGTTTCAAGATAGAAAGAAGATATGAATTATGAGATGGATTCCATATATTTAAACTATGTATGGGTTCTAGTCAATCCACTAGTTTAGGAAAATCCCATTTGGTGAAAATGTGTATTCAAGAGAAAAATAAAAATTGATGGTAAAGTACGTACCTATAAAGAAATGATATTAGTTAAATGGAATGTAGATCATTCCTGATAGTTACACAAATTGAAATATATATGACACAAATTGAAGTGTTTGTGACTCCAAAAAAGTCAAATAATATATATAAGTTCCATAGGTCCATTTAAGGGTTAAATAAGGAATTTAGTTCATGGAATATTCGGTTTGATGAATACATAAGAGAATTTGGTTTCATTAAGAATAAATTCCAGACATTCATTTACATGTGTTTTAGTGGGAGTGTTATCATATTTTTAATAATATTTTTGGATTAAATATTACTTATTAGAAATTATAATGAAGTATTATATTCAGTGAAGTATCAGTTAAAAAAGTGCTTCTTAATTAATGACTTAGGTGAAGTATCATATATCTTTGGAATATAGATCATTCATGATAGTTACAAAAGGATGCATAGACGACGTGAAAGTACATACATTGACCAGATACTTAAGAGATTTATTATAGAACAATCAAATATAGGATTGGTTCCAATTTCACATGGTATACATCTCTAGGAAATTGTGTCTAGAAATATAACATGAGAGAGAGAGAATTTTAGGATCCTATATACACTTGCGATAAGTTATATCATGTATTCCATGTTATGTATTGAGATTTTTTACCTATACTTAAATAATGGTGGGAATATATCAATATGATCTAGGAGAACAAAATTAGTTTTCTATTAAAGATATACTTATTTATTTGAGGTGTACTATGTATATGTTCCAAGTATATGGATGATGTGAGGAACTAATAATTAGAGGTTATACTTATTATAGTTCCCAAATAGATCATAATGATATAATGTTGTAGTCTGAATATGTCTTTAGTCTCAACGGGGAAGCTGGGAGATGGAAGAGTTCAAAGTAACAAGTTTTCACCGATTCTACAATAAAGTCCGAGTATATAACAACCTCTAATGATTGCAAAGAATCTATCTAGATTTGAAACATTATTCAAGATATTGATTTGGTGCCTAGTATTTTTAGGATCTAAATAATATATGTTGATTCTCAATTACAAGAGGGGGTGGGGGGGGGGGGGTGAATTATAGGTTAAATAACTTTTGATTTTATCCTTAAGGAAATCTATGTTTAACATAATTAAACAATGTAAATTCACAAAACCTATTTTTTCTTAACTAAGAAAAAAACTTGATTAGGATAAAAAAAATGGATCTGAAAAAGTTACTTAAGAACTATTGATTCGACCTTAAAGCATATATAATCATATTTATTAGAGTAAGTAAATGTACAAGAAGTATAACAAGGTTATACTTCATTTCTTCAACAAAATGATGTGGAAATAAAACATGAAAAAACAATCAAGTAAACAAGTTTGGAATATTTGAACCCATAGAGTAGGATATCCAACAACCTTGGATAAAGGTCCCTAGATTTATACTTTCAAGAAAGTCTGTCTTACCCACACCTGGGTAAGCCCTCAATAAGAATATCAGAGTCTGTCTTGCTATCCCTACAATCCCTCAAAATTTATAGTAGTCGAAACCTCTATATTCCTATCCACAAATGCCCTCGATTTTACTCAGTAACAATTAGAGTCATACAAAGAAAGATGAAGAAGATGTTCACGGCTGAACAAGACATTCATGAAATGCACAAGGCATGCAGGTACTTCTCTCTCTAAAAATAATTTAAAAGATTTTAATCTCTAGGATATTAGATTTTTTCATCAATTGAGTGCTCATTCGAATTATCTCATATTTATAGGCAAAACCTTAATGGTTTTATACCTCCTCTAATAATCATATTTTTCCTTGAATCTCAGAGGGACCTGTACACATGTCACTCAACCAACGGTTAGGTAGAAACAAATTGTACGACATCATTTCATTGTAACAATAACATGTGTAGAGAAAATGGAGTAGCTTAATCAAAACTTAATTTCTGAAATCTAGGAGAAAATATAATTTAGAATCTAAACATATAAAAATAGGATTATAGAAACATGGATATTTGAATTTTATTTTTCAGAGAATTCAGAGTCTGAATTATATAGATTTCAGAGTCTGAATTATGATGATTTTGGAGTCTGAATTCTGATGATTTTGGAGTCTGAATTCTGATGAATTCAGAGTCTAAATTCCAAGAAATTTGGTGTTTGAATTATAAAAAATTCTGAGTCTAAATTTTAGAAAATTTGTAGTCTGAATTTCAGAGAATTTGGAGTCTGAATTTCAGAGAATTCAGAGTCTGAATTTTAGAGAATTATGAGTTTGAATTATGATTGATATGGAGTATGAATTATGATGCATTACAAGTCTATAAATAGAAGTAATTAATATCTAAGAAATTATAATATTTTGAGGATTTTTATTAGGATCTGAATTTTTGAATTAGTAAAAAAATAGTTAGTCTTAGTTTTGAGAAGACATTGAATATGGCATTAAAAACAAGGTAAGGACAAACATTTTCTTAAAGAAAGAAAAATTTCCTTAGGAAAATAATCCTTAGAGAAAGGCAATTTTACTTAGGAAAATGTGTTTGTGATTTGAAAAACAAATAGGAATGTAAATTCATAAGGAAACCTTATTGATTCAATAATCACCCCCTTTTTAGAAAGCACAAACAACCTTTAGAAAAAGAATATAAGGAATAAGTAATTTTATTTTTAAACTATAAAAAAAAATCTTGTCTCCCTTTACTTATGAACCATTATGAATATGACTAACTTTACCTTAGGTTTTTAAATCCCTAAGTATCATATTCCTATCTTTATTATAGGAGTGTCTTTTTTTTGTCTAAGAAAATATTTGTAAGAAGACCCTCCTTACTTAATCTTCTCCTTTATTATGGAATTCTCTTCTTTATACATAGTATTATTTTGATCATTATTTTCTCCCCCTTTGTTATTTTTAAAAAGTAATGGTGGTAATGAAAAAAAATATACCGGAAAGCTTAGTGATATACAAGACAAAGTAATTGAATGATAGAAATTTTTTCATTTTGATAAGAAAAATTATTACAGGGTAAAAATACAATAAATGATCAGATGGAAATGAAAAATCCTATATTCGTCTTTCCTTTTAGCATGATATTTATCAAGGTATCCTTTATCTTCTTGAGATCTTTGTGATTTTCATCAAATCTATTGAGTAACCGATCCTGATTCTAACTCTTCTTTTCGATAGATTTGATCTCTTCTTCTTGATACATTAAAATTTATTCCTAAGACTTTACTACCTCTTCTTTCTTATTAAACATTTCTTATAACTATTCCATGATCTCCATTTCTATCTTTATATTTAAGGCAACTAAATTTATCTTCCCATTCAGATATTTACCTTATTTCTTCAGGTCTACTTTCTCAAGATTAAACTTTTCTAAAAAACTTATTGAAAGGTTTTTGATTATATCATATAACTTATCAAAATCATATTTTATTGAATCTAGGAAGTCTTCAATGATTTTAATGTCATCTATCATTATCTTATACAATTTAGTTATTTCCTTACATGATCTCCTATGTGCATTATAACCAATATGAAAAGTTTTGAAATTTTCCTCAAGCTTGATAAACTTTTACATGAGAATGCTTATCAAATATGACTTGTGATTGAAAGAATGTTGAAGCAAATGACATCTCAAATCAATGCTTGGAAATTAGGAATTTTGTTTACTAGATTCTTTAAGGATTGCGAAATGAAATTCTGACCCATTGAAGATGAAGATTCAGAATTTGATTGCCTTATAGAAAAGGATACTTTTTACATATCTTTATATTTTCTCTTGAATGATCCACCAAAATACTTATTGTCTTTTATAATCACAACCTTCTTGGGTGTATCAAAAACCACCTATTTTCCATTATCCTCATTATAAATAACCTTCTCAACCCTTGGAGACTAATGTTCACTATGAGAGAGTTGAAATATATAATCTTTATCAACATATACTTTGTCAGTATATTCCTTAACATCAATTGGTTGGATGAAATCATGGTTGATACTCTCATCATTAGTATGTTTATAAACCTCTTCCTATCCATCATTCTTTTTCCCTTGATAAACATTTTTTGTTGACTCAACCTGAGAAGTTCAGATTGATGGATTGTATGAAGAACTTTCCTTCTCATGGTATGCTTCCACTTGCTTAATCACATCATCACTATAATATTCTTCTTCCTATTGTTATTATTATACTTATTCTTCTTGAACTATATCTTCTTACACAATAGGTTCTATAATTTACATTTTCTTTTTTGGAGTTTCTAAAGAAACTATTTCTTGGAGAAAGTATTTTGGTACCTAAATCTGTTCAGAGACATTTTCTGTATCTTTGAGTAAGTCTTAGAAAATTTCATCTTCTGAAATTTTCTTTTTTAACCTATTCTCTTTTCTTAACTTTTAATCTGTTTAGATGTTTAGATTTTCAAAGATTTTACCTCAGTAGGGTCTAACCCAAAGCTTGGATCTCCCTCTTTTTTCTTCTTCTTATTCTATTCCCTCCATTTTGATGCCACTTTATCAGAGAATGTTTTTTGCTTTTTCAGATTTTGAGGAGTTGACTGTGTTTATAGAACTATATATTTCTATTTGGTTTCTAGTTCCTTCTCTTATCTTTTCTTATGATCTTTCTTTTAAGCTTCTCCTACTTTCCCTTTCTTGACTAAATCTTGATCCTCTCTTTCAGAAAAATCATAAAACTCCCCTAATTTGGTATTAAAACCAAATTTCACTCATCTCAAAGTGTCATCACTTAACAACAAAATCTTGAAGGTCCTAGGTTTAGAACTACAAGGAATTTTAAAAGGTTCTAAACAAAGCAATATTATCTCCAACAAGATCACCCGATACATGAAAATATGAGAATTTAGAGTTCCATTCTTAATTTTGGTGATTTTCAGGAGGATATACTTCATAAGATTTACCTTTCTCGGGTTAACCAAAAAGTCCAATATAAAAACATAAGATTTTTTTAGAGATTCCATGTCTCATTTTCTTGGAATAATATAACCCTATATCCATAAGGGTAACATCCTAAAATTTGTTGATAGATGGTTGATCTTTGGTTATTTTAATCCATAGAGTCCAAGGCACTCAGTTGACTTTTCCTTCTCAAAGCTTCCTAACTTATCTGGAAACTTGTGAGATAAGAAAATTGCATCACCTTTAGATATAATTACAAGAATATTTACTTACATATTGAAAGATATAGAATAGTTTTTCTTATAACTCATAAACAAAAACTTCTCCCTTCCACCTTAATTATAAAAACTTACTGTATTATAGAATTCTATATGAAATTCATGATAAAACAGATCCTTAATCTTCGTTTTATCTACAAATAGACTCTCCTATCCATTAAGCTTAATATTCTTTATAATAAAAAATTATACATAGAAATTAAATTTGGTTCAACCAACCTTTCCCTGTAGAATTTCAAGTCCTTGATTTTCATGGTTGAAGACATCTGTTTCTACGGAGAAGCTTCAAGTGACATTTGAAGTCTAAGAAAACTTGGAAAACTGAACGAAATTTATGAAGAGGATCAGAGCTTCGATGCACATAGATTTAAAAAGTTATGTGGGACAAGGAATATGTGTCCTTTATATAGGATTTGAGGTGACGGTTCGAATTATTGATTTGATCTAATAGTTGAAATAAGCATGATCTGATCTAATGGTTTAGATGAATTGGAAAGAAGGATTTGGTAGTTTTTGATCATTTGAGGTTTTTAGTAAAAAAATGAATTTAAGGAAATTGAATTTGATAGAGTTTTCTTAAAACAATATAAAAATACCAATAAGTAAAAAATAAAATTACAAAGATTTAAGTATGGAAACATTCCTTCCGGACTACTTAGAAAGAATTGTCAGATATGGAAAAGGTTCTTCTTCGATTCTGTAAATTTTTGTTAAGGAAAGAAAATTTTTGAATCTGGAATTTTGGATTCCAACATATTTAGGTTCCGAAAAATTTTATTAAGAAATAGAAAAAAATTGGTTTTCGAAAAATTTGATTAAGAAAAAGAAAAAAAATTTGGGTGAAAAAAATGTACCCCCCTATGAAAAGGAGTTTCTTAATGTAAGGAGATGGGTTTCAAAAAAAATTAATATGGAATATTACCTTATGGTTATAAGTCCAATGTTTTTTACAGAATTAAAATATATTAAAGGGTAAATAATTTGTAAAAATATCATCATGTTGATCTTGCGTTCCGATAAATTGAAGAATGATATATTCTTTGAGTGTGTGATCCCAAAGAAAGTGATGCCTAATGTCTATGTGTTTTGACTAAGAGTAATTTGTAGGGTTGTTTAGTGAAATTGAACTTATATTATCACAAAATAATTTTTTTTGGTAAAACTCATTCCATAATCTTTGAGTGTGTGTTTTATTCACAAACTTGAGCACAACAACTTTTAGCTACTACATATTCATCTTCAGTAGTGGAAATGTTCTTTTATGTTTAGTGTATAAAAATTCTCATGCCTATGGGATGAAATAACAAACTACTCCATGGAATTTTGTACTAAGAATTTATCATTACTAAAATTCACAAGGTAACCTTCATCACATAATTGGATTATGCTAATGAGATTGTTCTTAATACCTCTAACAAATAAAACATTTGAAATTAAATTTTTTCTTAGAAGAACAATGTTACCTATACCAGAAATTTCTCCCTGAGCATTATCTTTCAGAGTTAATTTTCCTCCTTTCATTTTGATAATCATTTCAAATAATTTTTTGTTACCAGTCATGTTCCAGAAACATCCACTATCCATGTACTATGTATTGCTGCTGGTACTTTGTTTATTTTCCTAAAAACAAAATAGTTAGACTTTTAGAATCCAAATTTTCTTGGATCCAGAAATTTCAAATAGTAAAACATTAGGAATCTATATTTTCTTAGAAAATTAAGCTTTATGAAAACCTAAGGATTGAGTTTTATTTAAAGAACAATTTATTTCCCAATGTCCACCACATTGACATTTAGTGAAATAGGGATCACTTTTAGGAATAAAATAATTATGACTAAAAATAGCTTTTGAATGAGTATAACCAAATATTGAACTATTTCTAAGAGAAGGAATTAATGAATACATTTTATCAAATTTTTCTTTAACAGAGGTAAATCTTTACGAAAGTTTATTATGAGAAAAAATTTCAAATTTTAGTCTGATGAATAAATTCTTATTATCAAAGTAATTAGTTTTAGATCATGGGTTATTATATATAATAGTTTTCTTAGAAATAAAATTTTCAATATCCATTGAAAGTTTATCCTTTTCAGAATTAAATTCCTTAAGGTTTTTTTAAATACTTTCAAAATCAAAAGTTTTTTGATCAAGATCCTTATAATGGTCTGATACTTATTTAGTTAAAATAGAAATTCTAAAATTTAATTTCTCTAACTTCTTTTTTATCTTACAATTTTCATTCTCAATTAGTTTAGAAAATCTAGAAACTTATTCAAATGAAGTTAAGGTATTATCTTATAATGAATAAGATTCATCATATGAAGATTCATAATATTATTCATTTGGAAAATTAGCATTTAACGAAATATTGGTTAAATATTCATCATTGTGTACCTTTTCCATAAGACAATTATTTTCAATCGGTACAATGGCTATAAGACCACTATTCTTCTCAGAAGAAGATTCATATTATGAAGATTCATCTGAAGAGTCACCAACAATGGCACTCTAGGTGTCATTTAATTTTAGGACATTATTATCATTAGATTTGTAATACTTATTTATATTTATTTCAGAATGTTTTTCCTTCCTATATTTTCTCTTAATCATGGGACAATTAGGTCCGATATGTCCAGCCCTTTGGCATTCATAACAGGTTACTTTAGAATATTTCTTGTCCTTTCTTTCTTTCTTCTTATAGATGTACTGAAATTATTTTTTTACCACAATGTTATTCATCCTTCGAGAAAGATTAGATAATTAATTATCTGAATGATCAGTGTCACTTGATTCAGATATAAAAACAACTTTCTTAGCTTTAGATCTATTTTACCTTTCCTGAGTCTTGGATTTATATGTAGTAGTGAATTCTACACTTCCATTACCATTTTTCTTTTTTTTGAAATTAGAATATCTCTCTATTATTGTTTCATGCAGAAGAAGAGTTCCAAATAATTCATCAAGAGTAATGTTAGATACTTTTTTATTATTATGAATAATTATCCTTTTAGATTCCCATTCATTGGGAATGATTTCAATTATCTTATCGACAAGAACTTTATCATCAAGACATTTCTATCCAATATTTTGAAGACTATTGACAATGGTCATAAATCTTTGCTGTACTTTACAAACAGGTTCTCCATAAGGAAATAAGAATCCATGATATTCAGCTCTTAACATAGCTCTTCTGGTTTCTATCACTTTAGAAGTTAAAAAATGTGTAACTTCAATTTTTTTCTAAATGCAGTTGGAAGATTCAAAAGAAGATATCTAACTATATATATTCCTAGTCATAAAACACAACAAAGTATTGCATACCTTGTAATTTAGTTGATATTTGAGTTTTTATTGATTGGTGAAGGTTCTAACTTCCTTGTTTGGAATTTTTGAATCCCCAGTGAGCATTAAAAAATTGACTACTCCAGTGTCAATGAAAAAAGTCTTTATCCTATCTCTCGAGTACTCATAATCATTACCATAAAATATTGGTGGTCTAGTAGGATTAAGGTTTTCAATAGAACCAACATTTATACCTTCCATTCTATAAGAACAAAATATTCTACTAGATTTGTTAAAACTAAAAATTTATAAACAAAGATAAAAATATTTAAGAAAAACTTAAACAAGAAAAGCTAAGAAAGAAAATTTAAAGCCAAGAAAATCTTGGGAAAGAAAACTTATATGTTAGTATAATAATTTCAGAGACCTATTCTGATACTAATTGAAGGATCAAAATAATATATGTAGATGCTCAATTAAAAGAGGGGGGTGGGGGTGGGTGAATTGTTGGTTTAAAAACATTCATTTTTATATTTAAGGAAATCTATGTTTAACAAAGTTAAACAAGGTAAATTAAAAAACCCTATTTTGTTCTTAACTAAGAAAAAAACTTTCTTAGGGTTTGGATAAATGGATCTGAAAAAGAAACTTAAAAACAATTGATTCTACCTTAAAGCGTATAAAATCTTATTTATCAAAGTAAGTAAAATTATAAGAAAGTATAAGAAGGTTATACTATCTTTCTTTAACAAAATGCAGTGGAAATAAAACATGAAAAAACAATCAAGTAAACAAGTAGGAAATATTTTAACCCAAATATTAGGGTAACCAACAACCTTGGATAAATTTCCCTTGATTTATACTTTCAAGAAAGTCTATCTCACCCACACCAGGGTAATCCCTCGATATGAATATCAGAGTATATCTTTCTATCCCTACAAGCCCTAAAACTTTAAGGTAGTCGGAACCTCTTTCTTTTTATCCCCAGAAACCATCGATTGTACTCAATTAAAATCGGAGTCGGATGAAGCAAGCTGAATAAGATATTCATTGCTGGACAAGATGTTTATGAAATTTACAAGGCACGGGAGTCTTTCTCTAGAAATCAATCCACAACTTGTAATCTCTAGGATCCTAGATTTTTTCATTAATTGTGACCTTGTTCTAATGAGATCCTATTTATTGGAAAAACATCAATGGTCAGATCCCTCCTCCAAAAATCATATTTTTCCTTGAATCTCAGAGGGACCTATATAGGTGTCACTCAACCAATAGTTTGTTAGAAAACAATTGTACGACATCATTTCATTGTAACAAAAACATGTGTAGGGAAAATAAAGTAGCATATTCAAAACTTGATATTCGTAATATAGGGAAAAATAGAATTCAAATTCAAAACATATAATAAATCGGATTCTAGAAACATGGGTTTTCAGATTCTTTTTTTCAGAGAATTCAGAGCCTGAATTCTGTATATTTTGGAGTCTGAATTTTTATGAATTTGGAGTCTGAATTCTGATTATTTCAATGTATGAATTATAATGAATTCTGAGTTTGAATTCTCATGAATTATGAGTCTAAATTATGATGAATTTGGTGTCTGAATTTTAGAGAATTCGGTATCTAGGTTTAAGAGAATTTGGATTATGAATTTTAGAGAATTTGGAGTCTGAATTTTAGCGAATTTTGAGTATGAATTATGATGAATTTGATGTTTGAAGTCTGATGAATTCGGAATATGAAAACATAAATGCTCAATATTCAAGAGACTATAATATTCTGAGGATTTTGAGTTGGATACAAATTTTTGACTTAGTAAAAAAATGGTTAGACTCGTTTTTGAGAAGACATTGAATAAGGAATTAAAAACAAGGTAAGGATAAAACATTTCTTAAAGAAATAAAATTTTTCTTAAGAAAATAATCCTTAAAGAAGGATAATTTTCCTTAGGAAAATGCATTTTGGATTTTCAAAACATAAAGGAATGGAAAGTCATAAGGAAACCTTATTGACTCAAAATAATTAAAGATCATATCACATTATATTTTGACAATACTACAACGATGAATCTCATAAAGGATCTAATATCACATCAATAGAAGAAGTACATACACCATAAATATCATCTCTTGAGATATTTTCCTCATAGGGGTGAAGTAATTGTGAGAATAATTTCCAAGGAAGAAAATATCATGGAACCCTTGAATAAATATTTATCTCAGGAGAAGCATAAACATCTTGTGAGACCCAACAGAGGGAATGTTTTTAGTAGTTGTCTCTAGTGAAAGAGGTAGTCTGTTGTAGTCAGTTCCCTAGAACCAATGTCTAAATTATTTATTTCTCTCTTTTATTAATTAATTTTAATATTTAAAAAATATTATCATGCCATGATTGATCTTATATACAATATAGTATGTGATAACATCCTAAGTGTACTTGTCACTCTGAAATTTCATTAAAGTTACTCACTCTAATGATAACCTAGAAGTTTCATGAAAATATTCTTAAATATAAAATCTATAACTGGATGATATAATTTGATGAGAAAATAATTATACAATACATCAGGTGTGGATACTAATAGAACATTAAGACACTTTCTCACAATATACACCCTTGGTAATTCCTATTGTAAATGATTATGAAAATATGACCCGCTAATTGGAAATGAACATTTATATGCGTCATTTGATATTTCTATATGTGAACGTCTATAATAATCCTCATAATTTAATAATATTATTAATACATGTCATAAGCAAGAAATTTGATGTATTTATGAAAACTGTGATGACATGTGCTCTTGATGGAGTAGGTTATGTTGGAATCCTCATGAGTGATGTTGTATTAATGAATAATTAAAGAAATTATTTTTCCCTTATATTTTTTAATGGATGTAGATATCTCATTCCCTTTGATAGGAATTAAACTGCTTGATTTATTCCATGTCCATAGAATATTTTTTGTTATGTTTATTTCCCAAAAATCAAAGAATGATTATTTGAGCATATAATTTGATTACACTAGCATGTAACCTACTTGATTAGAGATATCATGATAAATAGATTACATTACATGTTTTATGTTTTCAGGAGGATACATGTCATTGAAAAATTAAATTATTTCTCTATTAAAACCTTGGCATGTTTTTAGATGCCAACTTTGGACTTTACACAGTTTATCTAAATCCCACTAATAAAGGGGCCTAGTTGATCACACCCCAAGTGTATTCAATATTTTAGTAAAATTATATATGAATTTTATATGTGGGATAAATATTATTACCATACAGGGTTTAATAATTATTCTTTTTGTTTTGATACAAAATATTCAATGAATAGTTATTTGATAGAACATATATATGAGTTAAATATTTAATAAATATTTTTTTAACTAGGTAATTATTTATTTAAATATGTTAATATATAAATATTTTTTATTTTGGTATATTCACAAGGTAACAAAATATTTGTTTATTTAGTTACATGAAAATTTAATAAATATTTATTCCCTAGTTTCAATGAATATAATATTTATATATTTATTGAAAAATAATTTAGTGTTATATATTTAATTCAGTAAATTTTCATTATTCAAAGACCAATACATATTGAGGAGGATTGGAAAACTAAGTGTAATGGTATCGTGAGAAATATCATATTAAATATTATTTGAATAAATTTTATTATGTTTAAAAAAAAATATTTGTTATATCCACAAGTTTATCTCATGTCAAGTAGATAATAATAATAATAATATTATTCAGATATGGGGTTTGATGAGAATTATGAAAATAATAATAACCCTTGTGAAATTATTAATTTTCTAACAATAGCACTATATAAGCCCGATTATGACTTTTTGTTTAATTGGTGGGGCCATGTTCTTTCATTTTTTAAAAAGATTTCTAGAAAAAATTATCTCAATACATTGAGAACTTTCATCCTCATAATGATCTAAATAGAAAGGAGAATTTATCATACTCCACCATAGTAAATTACTTTTCCCTTGAAGTACTATTTGTGATCAACCTCGATCATCGAAAGTTATAGATTCATTCATGATAGAACTCGAATAATTTTATGATGATGATCAAAGGTTAATGAATCATATGTTGATCACCTCTTGAGGTAATCTACACTTTATTACCTTAACATAATGACATTACAGTAGGAGTGGTATCCTTATCCATCGATGAATAAATAATTCAATTAAAGGTAATTATTTAATTAAATAAACTAATTATAAATTATATGTAAAATAATAATATCTATTTGGATTCTAGGAACACATTTCTATCTTGTTCAAAGCATAAATCAAAAGATCCTTTTGGATTTTTTTGGAATGGTCTCGACCAATTCTAATGTGACCCAAAACCTTTAGTTTTATCAACTATTCAAAGGTAATATATGATATTATTAGCATGATTTCATACCTAAATAGCTATGTGGGGAGAGGAATGCCAAATATGACTAATTTATTAATGAAACATGGATTTTAGGACCATTATTGTATATGATATAAAATTTAAAAAAGAGTTTATCATTTTTGTGGGAGCACATTTAATCAAAGTCCTTATTAAATGAATGCAAAATATTATACTCATCTGATAAAATATCATTTTACTGACAAATGACATCATTATCATCAAAAAATACTTTGAGATAAGTCCTAGAGAAAGTAGAATCTTAATGTATGAAACTTATTATATGGTTAGAAAATTAAACAATTGTTCTTAAGTAAGAATAAAATTATTATTTTATAGTGACATATTTTCAAATAACCAAATATTTAAGTATTTCAATGAGTTAATCTTTATGTTTATGAGAATAATTTTAGAATTTACTTAAGGTTTTAATGGAATTAAATTCATGATAACTGAAGAAATTTTAGTATCCACTTATTTATTCAATTTGATCGAGTATATTAATGTATTTTAGAGATATAAGGCATTATTTAAGGTTTAATATATCTATTAAATCAATTATGGAATAATTTTTGGAAATGTTTTGAAACTGTGAATGAGTTCAATTAATATTTACCATATTTTCTCAAAGTGTGATTTTTGTGCTCTGTTGAAAGATAATAGTGGTAAATGTTTAATTCATAAAGGAGGTTGCATTTTTTCAGTAGTTAGTCTTGTTCATTGAAACCTAAAGTTACTGTTAGTAAGGAAGGTAATTGTTTCCATATGATAGACCATATCTTTTATACACTTTTTTGATTTATTAAATAAAATATATAATACAATCCAAAAATATTGAGATACCTAGTGTCTTTGGGTAATTTGATACATAACATAATAACATGAAACATACATACAATGGTATTATTTAAAAACTTCAAAACATTCCCTCATATTCTATTGATCTTTTAATACTGCATTAGATAACTTAGGGATGTACATAAGAAATGGGTGATCTATAAATCGTAGTAATGGAATAATAAAATAATAACATGATTAAAGTAATACATGTGATAAAAGATTCTTATAAGGGAGACATGAAAGGGAAATAATTAAAAACATGAATATTGAAGCATGTTTGAAGGTGATAACATCAATATGGCATAGGAATGTGGACACACTATAAAACATGACATCATAAGCATAAGTCAATGATAAAAATTAAGAAATCAAAACATAGTGTAATTAGGCTAACCGTATGTGAAACAAACATGGAATCTCATTAGATAAACAAATTATCCAATACATTAGAGAGCTATATAATTTAAGGCCCACCCATCACATCCATATTATGAAAATATATTTCTGTTCCCCATATATCATTCAATTTTTGAACATATTTCATCAAATTTAATCCCATGATTTAGGAGTGTAGGTCACATACATGGAAGTCCCAAATCAAGTAAGTATAGGTACACCTATGTGAATTCCCTTGAGTGTAAATGGGGAAGAGTGTTCATAATACAAAATTTTAGCATAGAAAATCATAGGTTATTTTTGGTAGAAAAACGGTCATACATAAAGGTTCATAGAAGGATTTTATGAGAGTGAAAGGTTGAATCTCATTAATAGGTAATCATAAGGACAATAAATTTATGTCTAAAAATACATTAAAATATAAAAAATTGGGAATAAAAAGTCGTAGTATAAAGAAAGTACTTAAATAAAAATGTAGAGGAGAGAATCTATTACCTTGAGAGGGTGCTTCTAAAATATTGGAAGGAGATTCTTAATTAATATCTTTGGAAAACATTGGAAGTGATTTAGAGATAGAAAGGGATAGTAAATTTATGATCAAAGGGTCTTTAGTTAAGAGTAATGGGATGTCAGGTTGGTATTTATAGTATAAGAGAGAATAATTCTTCATTAATTTCTAGAGTTATGTTTTGGATTCTATCTAATAAAATTATCAAAACCGCAATCCAAACCATGAGTTTTCCTATGATTTCTACCAAAGAGGATTGGTTTTCAATATTTTATTCATCTATGAAACTAAAACCTTAAATTAATACCATTAATGATATGGAAGTGAGTCTTGTTCACAAATAATTGTTTTTAAATATTGAAAATATAATATAGGTTTTAGAGGATTTATTATAGGATTGTAAAATTAATAATATAACTTCAAAAAAATTATTTTAAAGGTGAAATCTATTTTTTTATGTTTTCCATTTATATTTATTATTACATCACTAGTGAGATATTATGTTGTCATAATACACATCGTATAATTATACTCTAATTAATTTTCACTAAAAATTTTAACTATCTTTGAAAATTATGAAAAATTAACCATTGGATGATTTTAATGTGATTATTTCTTTTATTATATTTATTTTAACAAAACAATTTTATAAATATGACGATGTACCCTTTTAAATAAAAATCCTTATTTACTAAAAAATAATAGTTTTTATGACACTACCAACTTTTCGACCCTTAGAAAAATGAAATTTGACTTAATTAAATTATATTATCATACATGTTTAAATAAATATTATTTAATAATAATATTTCATGAAGACAAATGTTTTTTTTAAAAATCATTAATTTATCAAAAAAGGTGTTTAATTTAAATTAGATATTTCTTAAATATAAAATTTTGATTTTTTTTATCAAAATATATTTTGTATCAAAATAATTATAGAATAATATATATTAAGTAATAAATAAAAATGTAAAAATATAATCTTTATTTTGTTAAAAAAAATATAAATTCATAGTACCAGGGTCTAGATATTTAAAATCTTATTACACTAGCGTACTCTCTATGGATAAGGTGTGTGATGGTTGTAATTTCATTGTGTTATTCAATGAACATGATTCTGGATATGATCTTGATAATCCTGAAATTATCCCATAAATTGTTTCACTATTGTTTTAATTTTTTAATGTATGACTAATCTTGGACAAGGTCAAGGCCCAATGTTTCCATCTCCCTCGCATTCTCTAATAAATGGACTTTATAGGGTATGATTCTACTGGTAAAGACCATCACTACTTCTTTTTGTGTCAATTAGAAATTATCAAAACCCTTAATATATACTAATCTTAATGGTCAATTACTATATTAACAATGGTTATGATTCTTAAAAGTATTTTAATCCTAAATAAAATTATGGATATTGTTTATAATAGTAAAAAAAGCAACAAAATAAATATAGTGTATGTATTTTCTATAACTTCATTACTTAATATAGAATTTACTAATTTAGAAGTGAATTTTATCTATGAAATTTTTACAAATTAAATTATCCTACCTTTATAAATTTCACCATTGAAATTTCATTTCTTACCCTAAAAAATGAGCGTGATTCTATTTCATCACCTCAACTAGTTCTCATGTTTTGTCCTCAAACTTGTGGTTCCACTTGAGTACTTTGACCAGATGAGTTTTCTTATTTCCTAAAACTTTTTCCCTATGATATAATATCTTTTCCAAAGATCCTTGTATGAAAGATAATTATCCATAGGTACCAACTCTCGATTTTACACTTGTGAGGGGTCTGGTATGTACATTCTTAAGATGGATACTTGTAACACATCATGTACTTGAGATTGGTTAGGTGGGAGTGCTGGTTAATACAATATAGATCTAATGCGATCAAGAATCTCACTGGGGTTAATGTACCTAGGACTAATCTTTCCCTTATTCCCAAACCTCATGACATTATACTATGGTGATATATATAAGGAAAATTCATCTTTGACATCAAAATATAGGTATAATCAACAATTGTCTATATAGATTTTCTATCAATTTTTTTTTTCATATTTCAAATAATGATGAATGGTTTTAAACTTTAATATAATTTATTGGATTAGAACATGCCCTATTAGAATTTATTATCTAACTTAATCTCAACATGTTGGATTTTGACATCTCTTCCCATATAAAACCTCATAAGGTTCCATTTTTAATGATAGAATGGAAACTATTATTGTATGAGAACTCCTATAAGGGAAGGTAATAATCCCAACCTCATTTAGAATACATTGAACATGATCTCAACATATCTTATATATTTTTAATGGTTGTACCTAACTAACAATTTGTTTTATGGTGATATATAGCATTAAAACTTAGCTTTGTATTCAATTCTTACTGAAGGCTTCTCCAAAACCTCAAGGTAAACCTCAGATCTCAATTAGATACATTTGAAGTGGAACTCATTGTATCCTTACCACTTATATTATGTATATCTTGGTGATTTTGGAAAGATAGAAATATTCCTTTATAGAAATTAAATGTGATGAATTTTTGAGGTGATCGACTACCACCCTAATGGAATTATTACCTTTAAAATTATAGAGGATTACTATGAAGAAATATAGGGCTATGTTTTCCACTTCTATACTGGTATGAGAAATGGTTGAATCATATGCTTAGACTTATTTAATTCAGTCTAGACTTGTTGGCATACCAAGCTTCATAATATAAACTCTACAATATCCCTTTTGAAGTTATCCCACTTGAAGTTTTTCTTCATTTCAATATACATCTTTATACTTCCTAGATGAATAGATAAGGATGATCTATATGAATAAACAATAAGTTAACTTTTAGGTTTGGTATTGATTGAACACATATCTAGGTTCCAAAACTTATAAACACATCTTTAGAAAATTTAAACCATTGAATATTTGGTACTTTCTTTTGTCTCTTTTCATCTTCCTTTTAGGCCTCTTAGATCCTCTCAATTATATATGGTTGAGTAGTTATTTTATCAATGTAATATGATGCTATGTTTATGATTACCATACCGATACTTTACATCTCCAAGAATATTGGATCCCTTTAAATCCTATTTATGGATAGGGTTGTGGGATCCTTTCTACTCAGAGCATCTACTACTTTTCCCACCTTTCCAACATGGTAATTGATTGAACATTCAAAATCCTTGATCAGATCTAATAACCTTTATTGGATCCTATATACCTCTTTTTATGTGAATATAAACACGAGGCTTTTATGATCCACATATATGTCACACTTCCCTGTAGAGATAATGTCACTAAATCATCAATTAAAATACCACCACAACCAATTATAGATCATGGGTTGATTAGTTCTGCTCATGTATCTTTAATTAGTTAGAGTCATACATTACCAATTTTTTATCTTGTATTATTACAAAAGCCACTTCCTTTTTGGAAGCTTCATTTTAGATCATAAATCCTTCCTCATTGGTTGGTATTGTGAGCACATGTAAAACTATTAGCCTATTATTTTACTCTTAAAAGATATCATTTCATTTATTATTCTTGAAAAACATCACTCACTTACAATTTATATTTATCAGTGGTCTTAGAAATCATGATAAGTTTATCACAAATTGATGATGAAACATATCTAAATGCAAGAAACTACAGATCTCTATCACTTATATAGGTTAGATATATCCTTTAATTTAACCAGTTTTTAAAGAATATATATATACACTTTACTAGTGATAAAATAACATGGAATGTAAATTTCTCCATCAAAAACTCACATTTAATATGATTATTATATAATATTTCCTTTCACAAGGTCATCAGTACACCATCCAAATGCTCTTCCTATTCTCATTACTTTTATATAAGATAAGAATATTTCATATTAAGGCTACCAAAAGTTTTTAAAGGTAATAGAAATAGACTATATTCATTAAGTACATTAATATAATTGGTGCATTAGTGAGTCATAATGGAATCACTATGAACTCATAGTGATTATACCTTTAATGAAAAGCAATCTTGAGTATATCCTAATTCTTTACCCTTTCTTGATAATATCCCAACAAAATATTCACCTAATATAAGTAATGGGATCCACACATCTGATCAAAAAAATTGTCAATCTGAGGTATAAAAAACTTTTTATTTATCATAATCTTCTTGGGATCATGAAAATCAATATATAGGTGAATTGAACCAAACTTATTGTTGAAAAAAGGACCATTGCACACCACAATGAAGCATTTGGGAATATAAAACCTTTATCAAGATTCTCCTATAATTGTTTCTCAAACTCTTTAAGTTCAATAGTGTCCATTATATATGGAGTCTTGGATATTAGAAATGCTCTAGGTATAAGTTCAATTTAGAACCCAACTCCATGACTCGGAGGAAGACCAAAAAATTCTTTGAGGAACACATCATCATATTCAATTATAATTGGAATGTCATCAAGGATAGTATTTTCCTTAGTTTCAATACTTTGAGATAGATATATTTTCTAATAAGGGAAAAATATCCTTGATTTAGATAATTATTCAAGAGTATATTCAGCCTACTCATTACACCTATATAAAATTGGAGGGTGAATCATGATACAATGGGTGATTTTAGTCTCTTGGAAATATATGTTACATATGTACAAGGGAAGTCAATCTATACCCATAATTGATTTAAATTCCTATAAAGGGAGTACCATGAGTTTTTTTTTGGAAATTCATCCAAAAAATATTAATAGTGGAGAATTTATATACCTAAGATGAAATAATTGACCCATTTTTCACCTTCATTGATAACTCAAATTCCATGTTTTGAGGTGGTTTTTGAATAATTCTTCTAAACTTGAGTGATATAATAGAATTTATAAAACCATAATCAACTATTTATTCAACATACATTAATAAATAACTAGTGAACCTATCACCACTTCATTTAAAGGATTCAACATAGTAGTTTTGATAACATATTCTCACTCTTGATATCTAGGATCTAGTTTTTGTTTACATCAGTTATCATTGAAAACCCTTGTCATAGTGAATTGGTTTGCATACTACTCTTGTTCCTAACAGTTTAAAAATTTGACATTATGATGAGGTTTGATTAAGTAATTACTTTCTTCCATTTAATTAGTGGGGTTTTTCCAATCATCAATTTCTTTCTAATCTCCATTCCTTATTATACCTAAAGCATTTCCTTACTCCTTTTAGGCAATTTTAGGGATTCTTTCTTCCTACAATTTTGAAAAGTGGGTTGTTGTAATTTCTTAACCCTATGATATTTCTCTATCACTACACAAGAATTAATCTCTATTCTATTCTTCCTGACTCTAGAACCATGATACCATTTAGATTATCCAATATCCATTTTGAATTTTAGGGAACATTAAAAAATAAATTTGTAGATATAAATTTTTTGAATCACTAAATATTTTCATAGATTCTGCTTTATCCCACTAAAGAATCAGTCACTTTTATTTTCTGGTTAATGAAATAGTTAGCGGCATGTCATGCAAGTAGTGTGAAGTTCTCCATGCATTACCTGATGGATTGATCATACTTTTACTTGATTCCAAGGAAATACCTATCCATTTTAAATCATCGAGTTTGAGGAATATATTAATCCAAAAATAATTTCCAAAATTCTTTTCACTAAATCACCATGTTTTATTCTTTGAGATTCATATTTCTGATCATTGTCCACTATTGACCAGCTTCTCCCACCATGTGATAAACAACCAGTATGACCTTATATTTTTTAAAGCAATGAGGAAAAAAGAATATATTTTAATAGAGTAAATCCATTGTTCCATGATTAAGAGATCAGAAGATGCATGGAATGTTTGGGGCCTTTATTTCATTTAGATCATAAATGAATGTTGGGATTTTTAGGGGGATGTTGGTATTCATATTAATTCAAGTTTTTGTTCAAAACTCGAGTTAATTGAGAAATTATTTTCATGATGTTCCTGAATCATGATCCCATAAGATTGAGAATTTCATTTGGGAAGTCATCACATTGCCCATCATATTGGTTTTTGAAATGGTTCCTCCTATTTCTATACATTGACTAAATTAAAAGATAATTAGGAATGATAATTTTAAAACTATTAAACATATAAAGAGAAACTACGAATATTGAAGTGATAACCCATAAATCACATTTATTACATAGCCTAGTAATTTCTAGGTTTAAATCTAATTTATGAAGGGATTATTTTCTAACATTAATTTCAATGGGGTTTTTTTATTCTATTCATAAAGGCATGTAAAAAGCACATGATTAAATAAAGAATGTCTCTAATGAGTGTCTGCCCAAGTTTTCAGTCTTAATAAAATTTTTCATGCACTAGAAAATGATTGATTTAATACCCAATGCACCATTTTTGATGTTATTACCCTTCGGTACAACTATTCCACAAAAATTATACACGTTCTAGTATCCATAAAGCGATTTATTTTCTTAGAAAATCAAGCAATGTATAATTGACCAAAATAGAGAGATGTTTTCTTATGTTTAGTCTTATCCCTATAGTTTTGACTAAGGTTTCCTAATCCCAATTCCCAAAAATAACTATACATTTCTCTGATACCAACTATGACAAACCATATCTTTTATATAATTTATTTCATGACTTATTACATAAGGATACATGTAATAAAATCCAAAAAGATTTAGAGCATTAGTTTATTAGGGTAATTAAATACATTTCACAATAAATTAAAAAATTGGCACAAGAAAGTTATTTAAAAACTCTAAAACATAGACTTATAATAAATTGATCTTCTAATACTATTTTAGATAACATGAGTGTTCGATCGAGATAGATATAATGAAGACAAAGACACTCGGGGGGGGGGGGGGGGGGGTTAGTGAATTTTGGTTTTCAAAACTTTGATAGATTGTAAAAAACTCTATTGTAAAGAAATGTTTATTTCCATTTCTCTCAAAGATGAGTGGGGAATGAAAATAAAAAAAGGAAATGAAAAAAATTATATATAGTGGTTTAGGGCACAAATATCCCTTAGTCTACTCTACCAATGCTCAAATCCATGATCTTGGTGATTTTCACTAGGCACTCTTATCCTTATACCTTTAAAATCCACAACTGAGTGTAGGCATTTGAAACCTTACAAGTCATAATAAAGTGTTCTGGTTATTTTAAAAGGAACCAAATTTCCACATCCTAGTACAATAATCTGACACTTAACCATAAATGAGTACGAGAATCCGAAACTCAAATAAATCAATAGAGATTGAGTTGTTTGATGGTATGGGTTAAACTTTATAGCATTCAAAAACAAATGAAATATGAAATAAGATCATCAATGTAACACAACAACATATAGATATTTATATTTTGTATAGGATTTAATAAAAAACAACAATGAAAACACCAGATATATGTTTAAACAAGGATATCCCCAAAGTTAATCTTTACCAAAAACTTTATCATTATTTTATAAGAAGATGTAAAAAATAAATGCATTTGTTGGGACACCAACAACAGAAAGTAAATTAGATAGATCTAAACATTTATATCTCCAAATTTTAGTTCTGAAGGAAAAACACATAGGTTTTCATGTAAGTAAATCTACGCATATATATTTTTTCGATGAATAATGTCTCTATATTTTTATAGAAGGTCGAACAACTCAAGGTCAAACTAGCTCCAGAAATATCTCACAATAAATCATGAGTAATTGAATTAAATAACATTCAATAGAGTAATAAATTTCATTAAGAATACTAATGTTTTACTAATTTTAATTCAATCATTTAAAACAAACATAAAGAGACTTCGAATCAGTCATAAAAAATCATTGAATAAATCTTTATTTCCATCAAAACCATTACACAAATCTCAGATAATATAGTGTATGTAAAACTCTATCGTTGAATAGTCAAAAGTAGAGTTTATTCACATGATGAAAAAATAAATAACATAGGATTGAAAAAGTAGGGTTGATTACCAAAGTAGGGTTGATGTACAATACATTTATTTCCTTAAAGTTAGGGTTTCTTCTAAACAAAGATTTGATGAACCATACTTTCTGCTTTCTCAATTACAGGGTTCCATACTAACATAGGGTTGATGAACCATACTTTCCTGAAAACATAGGGCTGATGATCAATATGCGTTATTTTGAATGTAGGGTTTATTATTTACATTATGCTTATAAACATAGGATTGATAACAGTATTTCCAGAATACACTAAAGATACATTCTGTCATTTTATCAAATATCTCCCATAGATCAAAGTCTTGAAAATAACTTTGAAATAAATAATTCAATGAATATTAATTTCCTAAAATTCACTTAAAGTAATTTCATTGGTATAAAAAATATGGGTGTTTGTGAGTATCAAAATAAAAAAAACTAATGAATTTCTTGACTCAACACATGCTTAATATTCTCCACCTTTTTAAGAATCACGAAACCCATAATACCCAATGAAAAAATAAATAAAAATTTAAAAACAATTTTTGGATAAATACAAAATAAAATTTCCACCTCTCTCTATGTATTATATTTCTTCCACGAAGAAAAATTCTCCCATAATATAAGGATTAAAACTCCTGAGGTATTAAATGAAAATAAAATCAAAATATTAAAGAACTATAAACTTATCCCATTTTAGAGATTTATTCTTTAGAGGATTATTTACTTTATAAAATTATAAACTTTATAGAACTATAAAATTTTCCCCTTTCATTATCCAAAAAAAAAGAATATTATTTTAAAGGATAATGTTTTCTAAATTTTTAGAACATGGTGTTATAGAGTAAAACTTCTACCTCTTTTTGTGATGTTAGAAAGATAATATTAATAATTAACTCCTTCAAAATTTATAATTTATTTAAAAAAATTAAAAATAAATTTAAACTATGAGTTTTTAAGAAATTAATGATTGAAATCTCCCTCTGAATCATAGCATATTAAACTATTTTAACAAAAAAATATTCATAAGTAAAGATAAAAATTAGAACCATTCTTAAATAGAAAAAATTAAAAATAAATTATAAGGAAAATAATTGCACTATTTTTTAGTTAAACATTATTAAAAAAATATCTTTTATTTTTATATGAAAAGAATAAAAATAAATATTATGAGAAAGCATAAAATATTCCTCTAATCCTTACAAACTTAAAATTATTTCACTTCAATTAGCTTAAATTCTTGACAATTATTCTAATCTATTTTGAACATCTGCTATTCTTTGATAAGAAGAAGAAAAACACTGTTTAACAGGAAACAAATTTAGTTTATCATGAACTAAATTTTTAATAACATAACTTCTATGAAGATCCATTTGAATTAGTATTTCAACTTTAAAAGCCTAAATATATTCTTTTGATATTGAAATGTATTTAATATTCTAATACTCCTTTTACAATGAATAAAAAACAACTTCTGATACTAGTGCTTTCAGTAAATCATCACGTGACTTTCTAGACGCATCTAAATCAACCTTAAAATTATATTTTTTTATTAACAGAGGTAACTTTAAGTGAAGAATTTGATAAGATATTTGAAACAAATAAAATTTCAGATCTCTATAACTATGAACTTATCTATTTATTTTTGAAGGATTTGCACAGAAATCTTCAACAAAAGTGACTGACTATTCTTTCAATGGGTTAGAAGGATTACCTTTTGTCCTTATGTGAGAATTTATTTCTTTTGAGCTTAAAATAACCGATCCTTTCATCTTTTTTGTGAATGATTTTTAATAGTTATTTGAACAAGGTATTTTTAAGAAGAAGCATAAGATGTAGAATAAAAAGTTTTTAAGAAGAAGATTAAATGTTTGTTTCTAAAAAAAAAAAAACTTCCTTTAATTTTTTTAGCCAAAAAATGAAAATATATCATTTCCATAATACATGTTATGTAAGAAGAGTTTTATATTTGATTTAATAACTAAATAATATTTCACAAATATAATATAAATGTTTTTTGAAAAAATTTCAATACAAACTCTATATTTTCAATGTAAGCATTATTAACAAAACTATTATATAATTAACACGAATAAAAAATTAAATTTATATAATGAATAATATTTTATTAAACTTTGAGAGACTATTATCCTAAATAAAATAATTAATAAACCAGAAGTATAAAATAACAAAATAAAATACTTCTGGGATTAGTGACTTTAATAATGAGGATTTTTGATAATGAACTACTTCAGAGTCATTCACTTCTGTAATAGACACCGTAAAACATATCCATTAATTGACCAATTATATATTTAGTGATATATATTTGTGGTATAATACTGTAAAATATAAAAATCAAGTGATTTTTGGTATCCATATTATTTTGGGTCCAGCATTATTAACTATTAAATATTTAGGGAACAAAGCTAATTTTTTAGTTGGAATTATTCAATTTAAAAATTATTTTGAGAAATAAGAACTCTTAACACTAAAAATATGTGGTTTTCTAAAACAAAAATCATCAGAATAAAGACCATTTGTACAAAAATAGTAACATTTAATAGTAGACATATTTTTAGTATTTAAACCTAGAACAAAATGTTTTTTATAAAGTTTTTTTCTTTCACCATTACATTATATTCCAAATTTTCTTTTTGGTATTTATTTTTTTCCAAGGATAAGATTTAAATGTTTTTATACAATTTTTACATACTTGATTTTTTTTTAAAATCATAAAATTCAGCCATTAATTCTTTAATCTTAATGTTATGTAAATCATAATAAATTTTAGAAGATTTAGATTTTAAATCTATATACCATTTTCATAAATTTTATTTATCTAATTAAATAGTATCATAAGATATATTATGTTTTCTATGGTATTTATTTAATGATTCATACTTGTCTTGTAACATAAAACAATATATATTTAACTCATCATAAGAAAATTTTTTAGAATTAGAGTTTTGAGAGTAATAAGATTGTACCTCATTAGTATCGTCTATTAGACATATAACATTACACTCCGCTTCTAAATTTGGAGAAGTTTCACCATATGAACTAGAAGTATTACTCCAAGTCGATTTTAAAGACATATTGCCTTTACTTTCATAATTGGATTTTATTTATGATTTGAGTAAATGAAAATTATCCTTTCTATGACTTCTTTATCTACATTTACATCATATATCATCTTTAGTGCCTTTGTTTTTTCTTTTTATACATATTTTTAAAATTTTCAGCAAGATCAAATAGGTATTTATCTCGATCTGTAAAAATTGAATAAGACTATTCATCATAGGTATTAGTGAGAGAGACTTCTCCATTTTTGACATGAATTTCAGCTTCAAACTGCATATCAACATCATACATCATCAAATCCTTAATCAAGTCCTTAATTATAATTTTTTTTACTGATGTAGACTTGTATATAGCTTTAAATATTCTATTCTTCTTAGGAGGTAGTACATTGAATACTTTTAACGCTTGATCTGATTGTGAAATTGAATCTCCTAAAGTAGAAACATTATTGAAAATCTCTATAAACCTTCCATCTATTTGATTAATAGATTCAATCTAATCTATTCTAAAAGTACCATACTTTATCTTTTTATCAGTGTGTCTTTATTTTTCAATATTTTCAGTTTCCTCATAGGAAATAGTATTTGTTTTCAACATCATATATGCAGTAGAAAATTGAGATACTCAATTGAATTATTCAGTGAAAAAACCAAAAAAAAATATAATTCATATATTTCAAATTGAGATCATCCTTTTTTTACTGATCAATTATCTAATCTTAAAAAACAACCATGTTTATATCATAAGGATTATCAATCTTTAAATAGACCATAATTTCAATATTTTTCAAATTAATAATCATATGATCTTTCCATCATTCATAATCATTACCATTAAAAAAGGGAACATGAATCATCGACATAACTTCTATAAAATAAATTTATTCACAATTTCTTTGTCCGAATCTTACACTCAGGCTTGTTAGAGATAGTAAAACAATATATGGAACCTTTAGATAAAAAAGTTGATATTGAATTGGTAAAAAAAAAATACTCATGGAGAACTACCTTTTATACCAAATGTTAGGTCGGGATAGATACAACGAGGAAAAATACACAAGAGAGAGGGCTACTTTTGGTTTTCAAAACATTTATAGATTTAAAATTGCTATCTTGTATAGTAGCATATATTTACTTTTCTCTCAAGTATGAGTGAGAAGAAAAAATAAATAAAGGAAATGGACACAATAATGTATAACATTTTAGGGAAAAAATATCCCTTAGTAAACTCCAACAATGCTCAAATCCACGAGATTGGTTTTTTTCACTAGGTCCTCTTATCCTAAGACCTCTAGTATCCACAAATGAGTGCATAAAATTGAAACCTTACAAGATGTGACAAATCCTTATGGATATTTTGTAATGAACCAAATTTCCACAACTTAGTACAAGAAGTTGACACTTAATCATGACTGATTATGAGCAACTGAAACTCAAATAAATCAAAAGAGTTTGATTTTTTTGATGGTACTTGTTAAACTTCACAGATTGAAGTAGAAACTAATAGATGAAATTAGATTTTGAACATAGCACAAAAACATATAGATATTCAACATTTTCACCGGATTTATTCAAACAGAAACCAAGAAATCACTGTATAGATATTTAAACATGGATGTCCCAAGAGTTCACCTTCATAAAATGATTTTTTGTTATTGAGTTACAATATGTAACAAATAAATGTAGTAGCAGTGATTAAAACAATAATAAGTAAATAAGATAGATCTAAACATGTATATATCCAAAGTGTATCTCTGAAGGAAATAATACACATCTTTTCCTGTATGTAAATCTACAAATACTTTTTTGATGAAGTACATATCCATATTTATGCAGCAGGATGAACAACTCCATGTAAAACTATATCCAAAAGTATCACATAATAAATCCTCAATATTTGAATAAAAAAACATTCAAGAGATTTGTAACTTCCCATAAGAATAGTAACATTTTACTCCTATTAATACAATCCTTTAAAACAATCATAACGAGCCTTTGAATTAGTCATAAAAAATCATTGAATTGATCATTATTTCCTTTGAAAATTATTGAAGAAATATTGGATAATATCACAGATTTAAAACTCCATCATTAAATATTCAAACATAGGGTTCCTTCACTTGGTGAGAAAATGCATAATATAGGGCTAACAATTTAGTGTTGATTACCAAAGTAGGGTTGTTTTAATATATGTTTGTTTCCTCAAAAGTAGGGTTTCTTCTTAACATAGGGTCAATGAACCATACATTCCACTTTCTCAAACGTAGGTTTCCATACTAATGTTGGGTTGATGAACCATACTTTCCTAACAACATAGGGTTGATGATCCATATGATCTATTCTAAATATAAGGTTTATTATTTATGTTACTCTTACCAACATAGGGTTGAGAACAATGTTTCCATAATACTCTAAATATGTGTTCTATCATTTCATCAAATATCTACAAAAAAATAAAACAATTGAAAATATTTTCTATATAAATAATTTGATGAATATTAATTTCTTGAAATTCACTTAAAGTAATTTCATTAGTAACACAAATATAGGTTTTTATGAGAACCAAAATCAAAAAATAAATTAAAAAAATTGTTGAATCAATACATGCTCAATAATGAGGACTTATATAAGGGGCGGGGGGATAAAAATCCTCGTTTTGGAATAATCAAAACAAAAAATTTTGAAGGTAATACATGTGAGTTGAGAGGCATATCAAAGTGATTAAATAGACGAGAATCATAAAAATGAACATCAAATTATGATATAAATTGATAACATCAAGCCAACATAAGAATACGGAAACAACATAAAACATGACATGATAAGAATATTTAAAGGCTAACCATCGATACATCATACCATAATGTTATTAATCTAACCACCTATGAACCATACATGATATCTCTTAAGATTTAAAATTTACCTACTTCATTAGAGGGATATATAATGTTGGTCCCACCCATCAAATTCATATTATGTATATGCATTTGTGTTCCATATATACCATTCACCATAAGAACATATTTAGACACATTTAATAACACAATTAAAGAGTATGTGTAACATACATGGAAGTCTACAACTAATGAAATATTTTTAAAACTAGGTTAATAGCCATGATTGAAAATAGGGATGGGTATTCTCGACACAAAATTTTGGCATGAAAAATCATGGGATAATTTCCAAAGCATAACAGGAGTACATAATGGTTCATTGAAGTGTTTAATGGGAGTGAAAGGTTGTATCTAATTTCTAGAGAATCATATGGATAGTAATTGGATTCATAAAAACACATTACAAGATGAAAAATGGGAAATTAAATGGATTAGTACAAAGATACTACTTAAATAAAAATAAAGAAGAGAGAATCCCTTACCATGAGTGTAACACCCCGTGATTTTATGAGATAGATTCATTTTAATTTCTTTGATTTATTTTTTTGTACAGTACAACAATATTAGCTTGTGCTATACGGAACACCATATTATCTTATAGTATATGAAACACTATTATTGGCTTGTATTACAAACAATTTCATGTTCTTTTGATAGAATTCATTTCACACAACACTGTGTATAGATTTTATTCAATGTATAAAAGAACTATGTTTGGATTATGTTATACGCAACACTAAAGGAATATTCCACTAAACGTAACACTGATTTTTCTTGCATTACAACCAATAACGACATTCCTCAATATCTTACGTTGTATGCAATACTGAGTTTCACTAAAAATGATATATTATTAAAATAATATTATTTAATGAGATATAAAATAGCCATTTTGAATAGTATTAAACTAATTTTTAATTTTATATAACATTAACATAAATCTTATGTATTTTCTATACATTACATAACAAAAAATTTAATTTTTCGGATAAAAGAGGTTTTATTCAAAAGAAAAACAGTTTTGTCGTTTTTTGATGGCGCAACCAGTTTAAATATATATTTTTTTACACTTTTATAAGTTAAATTTGAATAAATAAACTTATTTTTTGGAATTCAGAAATGAAATTTTAATTTGGATGAATTTTGGATATTTTTCTGATAACTTTCATATTTTGAAGAACAGTAAAAATACGATAAATTTTAATTGAAAACAACTTTTTTCATCAAAATAATTTATATGGTTAAATTATATTATTGAATGGTTTTCAAGTATAAGAAAAATATATTTTTATTATTTAATATAATATAAATCATTGTTATTTATTTTACATTGAATTTATTGGTAAAAACATTTCAATATTTTGAAATGTTTTAACTTTTAAACAAAAACCCATTTTTTTCCAACATTCAGATTAATTTTAAATTAATTAATGAAACATATATATTTTTAATTTTGAAAAATGGAATCAATACTTGGAATTAGTGGGTATAAATTATGTTAATAGGTTACTTTTTTTTGATATTATAAGTTTTAACTACGGTAATTTTTTTTAACGTGCTTAAAGGTAAACCGGGTAAATTATTATAACAAATAATATTTTAAGGATAATAAAATTATCCAAAAACATTAAAAAATTGTTTTTTATGAATATAATTATACCCTTAACATATTAGGTTTGAACAATAGTCATTTAATGTCCAATGGACAATGAAAATGACATAGATATTAATAAAACCAATGAAGGTGACAAAATGCCAAACTCACATTTCTTATAAGTATTATAATTTTAATATAGGGATAAACAGGATATATCTTTAAAAATAAATATTCCATGGAAATATAAAATAATTACCTAGATCATGGTAATTTATTTTTAATTTTTAGGAAATAAATAATTACCTTAATGTCTTATTCTTTGATGATGTAAAAATTAATTAATTGATGAGATATCAATTAAACAATTTTTATTAAAATCCAAATAACCATAAAAAGGTCCAAAGACATGACCAAATATTATTATTCTATTATATCTCGAACATACTAATCCAAATTTCAAGATAGTGACCATTTTGAGTATTATATAATAGATTATGACCTTTATATTATGTTATTTAAAGTAATGTTAAAGTTGTCACATTCATACTTTAATAAGTATAACATTTTTAATGTTTATGTTTATAGTAGATAAATTTTACTAAATATATTCTAATTAAATATATTAAATTTATCTTCATTATAGTATTCTATTTTTAATTTTTACTCAAAAAATAAGTATATTAAATAATTACACAAAATCATTTTAGAATTGTTTTAGGGAGATATCAAATAAATGTTATTAACAATATTAAAATAAATATATTTTGAGATAATTAATATGTTTAATGAATTTTATAGATAACATTGATCTCATAGTAATTTAATAAAATATTTTGTTTTAAGTTAACTTGTTATACTTATATTTTTAAAAATAAATAAATTGAATGGTTTCAAAATTGACACTATTGATTATTTATGAGAATAGTGTTTTATTAAATTATTTAAAAATCATAAAACATTTCTAAAAATATATATTAATTATGATATGATAAGAAATGTTATAAAATGTTTATTTATGATCTAATTTACATCGAATAAGTAAATATTTTACGCTTTTAATATTGAAATATTTGTTACCCTAGTTAAAATGAAAGAGAATAACTAAGTGTTAAATTGAAAAGGTAAGGTTTGAATGAACATATAAACTTTTCTAAAATTTATTTTTTTATGAGATTAAAACCCTATATCATCTCATATTCTAAATTGGGACATTTTGGAGGTTTTTAAGTTTGTTTTTATTTTATTGTAAATTAAAATTTTTGAGGTTTCCAAAAGTGCGCCTCACCTCAATTATAAATGTGAACCTCCTCACTCATTTATACACAACTCATTAAGCCTTAAAGTTCGTCCATCCCCTACGAATTTATCTTCTCAACTTACCTAGTCACATTCTAGAGGTTCTGGTCTTCTTAAAATACCAACTCTAGTTCCATTAAGACGAGATCTAAAGAGAGTAAGTCAAAGAAGAGGTAATCTCCACTACCGATTCTTTTAAATTTCTTTCTACTTATACATCTACTTCATGAGTTGTTTCATTATATAATAATAAATCCAATTTAACTTATATAATGATATTTTATTATTATGAAACAACCATATTCCACTTTCTATCCATTCTAATAAAAACAAAATCACCTTGCATGTGCATGTACGGCTTACCGTCACCACACCGTGGTGTAATATGTTTTTAACCACCAACTTACCTGGATGGGTATAAAAATGGATTTAATAACTATATATGATTATCATAGAATTATATTTATTATGATATACTATACACCATCAACTTCAATACCATTCAACAATTATGGGAACGATATCGTCACTCGTGCGTACATGCAGCCTACCGTCTCCACGGTGCGATGTGATTCATTCTAAACAATCTTCATTAAAAATGATTATATACATGAATTAAATGAATTGACATGATATATATTATACTGATAACATTATATAAATTATATATCTATATCTTAAAAGGATTATTATGAACTTATCTAAAAAAACATGCATAAGAACATAAAGCAGTTAATACCTGAATAATGAGTAACAATGAAATGTTACAAACAAATAGATGAAAATATGATCATAAATGTTATCAAAAAAATCATAATTTTTCTGTAATATATCATTATAATTATTTATATCATTATACAGTAGGTTTGGATACATACAAAGAAAATTATACTTAAGGTAAGGGATAATTTTTGAATCTCATTTTTATAAGAGATTGTTTATACATAAGTATTTGCTGGGGGTATATTTATCGTCCATGTCCATTTTTTATAAAAATGTTTTAATAAAATGTTTACTATTATTATATGTATGTCTAAATTCATTTTTATGGATTTTTGACTTTTACTACATGGTATGGAAAGAATCTTTCTTTCGTATAGCATATGAGGTATTTTTTGACTTTTCTGGAAAAAGTATAAGGAGAATGTTTTTTAAGACCTATACAACATGAATGTATTTTTACATCTTAATAATGACTTATTTCCATGAATATTACTATACACATTTTAAAGTGTATTTTAAACTAAATTATTTTCTTTTAAAATTGCATGTAATTTTGAGAAAAGAAAACGTTTTTGAAGAAGAAATGCTATTTTCCTCATAAATTAAGTTCAAATATTTTATCAAAATTATTTTCCATATAGTATAACATAGGGTTATATTTAAATCCCTATTATTACTTTGATTTGATTTTGTTTATGATGGAATTATTTTTAAGAAATATATTTGTCTTGTATGAATTATGTTATGATGGAACGATGTTTAAGAAACCCATTTTATTTTTGGGTTGTGCTTTGATGAATGATTTTTGTTTTTGTGGCACATGTAAGAATGATTTCCTTATGAGATGGGTAAGACCTATATCTCCCTCCAACTAATTGGGTAAATATTTATATCTGATGAGATAGATATGACTGGAACTACAAGTAAATCCAGTTCAGTAATACATGGCTGGAAGGGAATGTAAATCCGGTTCAGTAATGGACTTTTTCCACTATGATGGTCTTGGAAGCAATGCCTTTGATACTATGGAAATGATATTATGTGATTATTTGTTTTCCAAAATTCCATGTTTTATTCCAATGCTATTTTATCATGGTTAATGTTTCTTTATTATTTATTCCTTACGAACTGCCAAGATTTATTTAATGACTCATGATTTTGATATTTAACCTTTATGTTCATGTTTTTACATTCTTATGTTGGTAGTTTGTTTTTTGTTCTCAATGTTTACCTTTACTGGTAATTTGAGCTCACCCATTTTATGTTTTCTCTTCCCTAGGATATAAAGAAAGGTTTTAGGTAAGAAAATAAAAGGGGAAGATCTTTATGGGAGATGTTGAAGATCTTTAACCAAGTTATAAGATTATGTTCCTAGTTTTCAAATACACTAAACAAATACGGTCTTTGGGTGTCAATTTTTTTCATTTATTAAGTATTCAGAAAAAGTAATTTAATTTCCATATACATCAATATTGGGTCATTATAATGAGAGTGTGCCTATAAAATAATGGGAGGAGATTCTTAAGAGATTATGAACACATTGGGAGGGATTCAGAGAGGGAAATAGAGAGGATCTTCCTAAAAAATGAGGTTTTCGGGAAGAGGAATGATAGGTTGGGTGGGTATTTATGAAAAAAGGAGAATTATTTATTAATTTCTAAAGTTTGGTTTTGGACTCTATCTTATAAAATAATAAAAAACACCAACTTACATATATTTTTTTCAAAAAGTTTTTTCTAATGAGGAGTGTTTTCAATATTTTATTAGCTTAATAATTGAAATCGTTAAATTAATACCATTTATGATGTGAAAGTGATTAATGTTCATAAATAATTGTTTTCAAAAAATTAAAATATAACATTGGAATTGGAGGATCATTTTCAGTCTGTAATATTAATTAAAATACATAGAAAACACTTTATTTTAAAGGGGAAAACTATTTTTTTTCTTGGATTCCCTTTATAGTATTTTCCATATCACTTTTTGGAAATTATTATGTCATAATACATACCATATTTAATTTTTACCCAAAAAAGTTATATGTCACTAAAAATTATAAAGAATTCACTATTGGTTAAGTTTTATGTGTTGATTTCGAAGATAATATTTAATTTACAAAAATAATTTTCCAAGTATGAGAATTATAACTTCTAAATAAAAATACCAATTTACTATAAAATACTATTTTTTATGACACTAACCACTTTCTGACCCTTATAAAAATTACATTAGACTTAATTAAATTAAATTATTATTTATATTTAAATAAATATTATTTAATAATAATATTTCAGAAAATAACATTTCTTAATTTTTTGTCGAGTTTATCAAAAATATAGTTTTAATTAAAATTATATATTTCCCAAAAATAAAATTTTGATATCATCATATGAAAATGTAATTTTTATCAAACTCATTATATAATCATATATATATGAATTAATAACGAAAAAGGGATAATTATAGTGATTATTTTATTAAAAATAAAATATATAAATTCATAATACTAGTGTATAGATATATAACCCCTTATTACACAAGGGTAATCCTTAAGGGTAAGCTGTGTGATGGTGGTATTTTCTTGGGGGTGTTTTCGTGAACATTATTTGGGTCAGGATCTCGATAAACATGCAATTATATCATAATTAGTTTAACTTGTGTTTTAGTTGTTGAAAATCGGTTTTGGATTAGTCAATGGAAAATCCCAATGGTTCCATATCCCATAAAAGATTAAATAAATAGGCTTCATAAGGTACTATCTTACTAGTTAAGGCCAACACTTCTTCATTTAGTGTCAATTGGAATTTATAAAAAATATTAATAGATAATAATATTAATGGAAACTATATAATGACTAAATTATCAATGGTTATGATGCTTAAAAATATTTTAAGTCTGAATGAAATCTTATTGATATAGTTTATAACCATCAAAACTAAAAAAATAAATATAGTTTATCTGTTTTATATAACTTTATTACTTAATAAAGAATTTATGAATTCAGAAGGTAATTTCATTTATGAATTTTTGTGTCAGTACATTCGATATGATATAATTTTTTTGGATATATAAGGGGGTTTAATAATCTCTATGGAATGTTTCTTATAGTTATCAGTGTTATAGAAACCAATTCTTCAATTTCTAAGGGTATATGAGACCAAATTTATATTTTACAAGTGTTATCAATTTAAAAAAATTGAGATCCATAAATGTATTAATGAAGATTTTGGTTTTCATTTAAATGGTAAAGAAAAGGGATTTTGGATCATGGATTTGAATAAAATGGAATGTTTCAAAATTATATCGGTCTAATTAATAATTTTTATATTCATATCATTTCTCTTATGTGATAAGAGATTTTTTTTTTGTAAAAAAGGGGTTATTATGAATAATATGAGGTTTTACACAAGGTTTATGATTCATTGGATGTCACGACCCGTCCTCGGGGCCCGTGCCGTGACTACCCCAAGCCTGCCTTCCATAGGCCAGGGGCTGGCGGCTAGCACCAAGGTGTAAATCCCAGTAAAAAGGGAAGGCATTGCCTTTGAAAAGTAAACAACCACCACAGAGTAAGCAAGCAGAAAAGTGAACACTAAGTAAAAACAGAGTACAACTGAAGTGCGGAAAAGTAAATGGGCCAGTATACAAACCCAAACTGGAAGTAAAGTACAACTCGAAAGGGAAAACAACAACTGTAAAGTAAAAGCCGCTACACCGAGCTGTCCACTGGAAATCCCATCTGAAGGGTGGGTACAGATAGCTCCACTGCTCCTCGGATTCCGCCGTCCGCTCCGAGTATGTCCCGCCCAGTGGTCCACCTCCGGGTACCGCCTCGTTGTCACGTCCACCTATGGGTACCGTCTCGTCGTGAGGTCCTCCTCCAGGAACCATCTCGTCGTAATAGTCCACCTCCAGGTACTGTCCAATCCTTGATCACTCGGCCTCTGTCAGCATTGCCCGTCGTCTGCAACCAACACAACGAGGTTCTGGCATAGCCCGTGCAGGGGTGAATATACGATACTCAGTAGGGATCTCGAGACCTTCAAGGTCTCACTAAACCAACAAGGATAACCACAAAGAAGATCTCAACAGATAACCTCTACTTAGGTATATGACCATACATATACCTAAGTTATCAAGTAACCATCTCAATCATGAGGAAGCACAAGGATCATGAAATCAACGGATAACCACTACTCAGGTATATGCCCATACATATACCTAAGTTATCATGTGACCCATCTGAATCATGAGGTAAACACAAAGGTCTAAAGTCTCAGCTCAAACTAGGATTTTCATTATCGAAACCGTAACTGCTGTAGAGCTCCATCTCTGGAGTGTACAGTGGTCCTGTCACAACTCCGAGGTACTGCTCACTAACCTAAGACTGCTGAGGTGCTCCTCCTGACGAGTACCGCGGGCCAGCTACTACAACCAAGCGCTCCCATGTGCCGCTACAACCAAGCACACCTCTGTTGTGGGTCTGCCGCTACAACCAAGCGCTCCCATGTGCCACTACAAGCAAGCGCACCTCTGTCGTGGGTCTGCCGCTACAACCAAGCGCTCCCATGTTCCGCTACAACCAAGCGCACCTCTGTCGTGGGTTTTCCGCTACAACCAAGCGCTCCCATGTGCCGCTACAAGAAAGCGCACCTCTGTCGTGGGTCTGCCGCTACAACCAAGCGCTCCCATGTGCCGCTACAACCAAGCGCACCTTTGTCGTGGGTCTGCCACTACAACTAAGCGCTCCCATGTGCCGCTACAACCAAGCACACCTTTGTCGTGGTTCTGCCGCTACAACCAAGCGCTCCCATGTGCCGCTACAACCAAGAGCACCTCTGTCACACACCGGGTCGTCCGATCAGTAGTATTCGGGTCTCAGTAGCAGTAGCAGTAGTAGTCACAGTCGCAGCCAGCACTAGGGTTCCCGCACACAGCAAGCTCGTTCGGAGGGTCCGCTCCACGATCCGAGAGTCTGATACATCAATTGTCACAAATTCCAGAGTTGATGTACCCAAAAGTTCCGTATCGTCAACAGGAACTCAACGCAACAGACGGCGCGTCGATCGGACACCCGGTCTGAGAGTTATTGGCATTTTCGTCCCCGGGGCCCGGTTGGTTTTTAAGGAAAAACCAACCCAACCATACTCCACCTACGTCCAAACATCGGGCGGAGTATTCCAAAAGACCTGTCTCACTAAGAGGAACAAAACAAAGCTGACGGCACGTCAATCGGACGTCCGTAGCTCAAGATATGAGCGTTTCCGCTCCGAAGGCCCGGTTGGTTTCGTGAATGAACCAACCTGGCCGAACTCAAACTATTCCGAAACATTGAGTGCGATATACCGAAACGAACGTATCGATCCATGGATCGCGTTGCCGGAGACGGTTCGTCAATCGGAGGTCCGTGGCTCAAGTTATGGCCAAAAGACCGAAACCGTCTTGAAAACGGGGGGTCCGGGTCCGGGCCGACCCGGCCCGACCCCCCTGGGTCGGCCCGAACCGGTTCGACCCGACCCGGGTCCGACCCGGCCCGACCGGCGGCGGTCCGGCGCGGCGGCGCGGTCCGGCGCGGCGGCGCGGCCCGGCCGGCGGCGGCGCGGCCTGGCGCCGCTTGTCGCCACGCGCGGGGGGCAAAGCCCCCGCTTCATCAAACTGGCGGCGCGACTTTTAGCCGCGCCTTTGGGAACCGGCCCCCCCTCGTGGGGGCCTGCATTGAAGAGAACCGGGGGGCCGCCTGCCCCCCTCAATGAAACCGCCCCCCCTCATAAATGGGGGGGGGGATTTAGAGCTGACCGGGGGAATTAAATTCCCCCGGTCTTTGACCTTCAGGCTGGCCACCTGGCCGGCCGGTTTTTCTCCAACGGGACCGGCAAAGCCGGTCCCCTTCCGACTTCCGACACCGGCTGCCCGACGAGCCGCCGGTCTTCCCGTCTCACCGCGGCCCGTAACCGTCCGCGGTGTTCGTCGTCCGG
Organism: Viscum album; assembly: GCA_963277665.1. Taxonomy (NCBI): domain Eukaryota; kingdom Viridiplantae; phylum Streptophyta; class Magnoliopsida; order Santalales; family Viscaceae; genus Viscum; species Viscum album. Next base: position 180,290,107 of record OY728133.1, on the reverse strand, counting down.
CGCGGTGCGACGGCACCGCGGCGCCTTCGATTCCATTCGACGCGGCGCGACGGTGTCGCATTCGTGATGATTCTTCGACGATGCGAATTTCCGCGTGGTGCGACGGCACCACGCCATCTTGTTTCATCCGCAAGATAAATTAACAAGAACAAAGGAGGGGGTTCGGCCGTGTTCATGCGGTCCGGCCCCCTCACGTTAAACGATAACACATATTTAAATATCCTCACATTTGTCATGCTAGAACCACGAACGAGAATAAATAAATAAATAAATAATCAACAACAACCCCTACCTTGGTTTCAAGTTCGAAGATCGTCAACGACCAGCGGAAGTCAACGTCGCGAAGGTCAGGCGTCGCGGTAATCGTTCGTCAAATCTGATGACGAAGAGGTACGTCTGAAGAGGTACGTCGTTGGCGAATCTTCGTAAGCCGACGAAGGAAGTCTGAGGAGGAAGCGGCGTTCCCTTTTCGTTGACACGGAAGGCGTTGTCGATCTTCGGATACAATCGGCTACGAAGAAGAGAGGAGCGACGTTCTTCGTCGGAGCTTGAGCGTTCTTCGTCAAAGCTTGAGCGTTCTTCGTCAAAGTTTGAAGAAGAAGGAGAAGAACCAAAAATGCTCTCAATAAGGCTAGAAAAATCTAACCAAATAAAATAAGTTAGAGACTTATTTTATTCACACACTTAATCAAATTGAATTTCAAAAGTTTGAAATTCAAATAAAAATAACTCCAAATTAATTAACAAGTTGTCATGTCAATTAAAGAGGGGTTAAAGGAGTTTTGAGAGGAGATGAAAAGTTGGGTTTTGTGTGGGCCCCACCACACTTAATCCTCCCAAGGGAGGTTATGTGGATGTGGGTCCCACCTTTAACTCCCTTTGGTATAAGTTAACTAACAAAAAAAAAATGTGTTCCACATTTTTATTCAACTTTTTATAATTCTCCCAAAAACTAACTTTCGTCCCGCAATAAACACAACTTCGGAAAAGGTCTCCTTAAGCGAATATCGGTGCTGCAAGTTCATCGGTGTCCTCGGATTTCAATTCCGTGCACCGGATAAAAAGTTAGAAATTCCCGCTCGTTCGTTCACTGAACATACCCGAGCCAAACTTCGGAAATTGATTATGGGCACACCGGGCCTCAGAATCAGGTGCCGTCAGAAAACGCGCTCTTGTAAAATTCTAAAGAAAATTAAGAAAAAATTTCCCTTGAATTTTATGGGTCTTTACATTACTCCCACCTCAGGGATTTATGTCCCCGTAAAGATACATCAAAACTAGGGAAACAAATGAGGGTACTGAGCACACATCTGAGCCTCCCGCTCCCATGTGCTCTCATGGAGATTCCCGTGCTTCCATCTGATGCGCACAAGAGGAATAGATCTCCCACTTAGGACCCGCTCCTGTCGATCCTCTATCTCCACCGGAACCTCCGTAAAAGTCGCCCCATCGTCAACGTCAAGCTCCCCATGGTCAATGATGTGCGTCGGGTCGTGCACGTTTCTCCTTAGCTTGGATACGTGGAAGACGTCGTGCACCCGGTGCAACTGAGGTGGCAGAACCAGGCGATAAGCCACCTCGCCGACCCTGCTGAGGACCTGGAAGGGTCCGATGAAGCGCGGAGACAACTTGCCGCCTCGGCCAAAACTCCTCAAACCACGTCGAGGTGAGACCCGCAAGAAGACGTGGTCGCCATCCTCGAACTCTAGTGGCCTCCGCCTCCTGTCAGCATATGACTTCTGCCGGCTCTGAGCTGTTCTCATCCGCTCCTGGATGACCTGGACCTTATCTGTCGTGGCCTAGAACACCTCTGGTCCCACAAGAGATGCTATGATTTCTTCCTTGCAGATAAGAGAAATCTGGTCTCATTTCCTAGATGAACCACGTTCTTCGCCTAATACTGTCAATCCCGACATGGATGATTCTAACCCATACCAAGGATGATGTCGTAAGGCCTCGACGCTACTACAAAGAGATCCAACCATTACTCTCGCCTCCAAGGGTTGAGTCACACTGTCGGCATCAGTGTGTGGCAACTGGGTCTCCTCCAGTAGGTACTTCTCAAGTGAGGGTCAAGTCAACGGTATAAACTAGAACCTCTTAGTAACAACACAAGAGAGGACAGAGAAGTAAATTCCACAAGAAAAGGTGTCTTTTATTACTGCAACTCAAGTACAAAGACACAAAGCATCTTCAAACATACATCAACAAAACTAGAAGCAACATGAACAAAAGTCTCCAGGTCTGGAGCTAGTCCCGCTCTTGTCCATCTGCTCCCGGAGCCCCATGATTGTAAGCCCCAACTGCCTGATGTTGAGCTCTCCCATGTCCTCCTGTCCCCTGCGGTCGGGGTAGACCTCTTGGTGGTGGTGGTGGAAACACCCCGAAGCGTCGTCCACCTCCAGATGCACGACCAGCTCCCCTGTCATGGCCTCCTTCTCCTTGCGGCCCGCCCTGATCGAACCTCTGCCTCTGCCTGGGGGGTCCTTCGTTCATCTGCTGGTCATCCGTATGGCGGGTCAGACAGTCACGAGCAATGTGACCAACCCCGAGTGCCTCGCGCAAACGATCCAGAGTCATGCTGACGACCACCTGTAGGTCCAGTCCTCTTGGACCCCTGCGTCATCCGTCTACTGCCTGCTCCTGAAGTCTCTGTCGCATGCCGGTAAGTGGTGGGTCCTGCTGCTGGAGACTGCTCTACAAGGAAACTCTCCACTAAGAGGGCTCTCTCCAACACCCCTGCCTGAGTCGGAATGTTGAGGGAGATCATCGAAGCCCTGATCTCATGCCTCAGTCCCTGTTCGAAGGTCCGGGCCCGGAAGAATGGGTCCCGTACCATGTCGGTCGAGTAGCGTGAAAGATCAGTAAATCTTACCGAGTACTGGGCTACTGTCATGCTGCCCTGCCGCAGCTAAAGAAGCTCCTGGATACGCACCGCACGAAGGGTGGCTGGGACGAACTCCGAGCGGAAGAGGCTCTCAAAGTCCGTCCAAAGTAGAGATGCCTCATCGTGAAGCTGGATCAACAAGCTCCACCATCGTCCTGCTGCTGTGTGTAGTAGGCTCGCAGCGAGAATCACCATGAGGTCTGCTGGTTTCCTCACTAGCCTAAACACACGTACCACTGCCTCCAGCCAGTCCTTTGCTGCCTGGGGGTCCGTCTCCCCATGGAACCTAGGCGGTCGCTGGTGATGAAACTCATGCAGTGCGCTGAGGCGACGTGCATCATCAGCGGCTGGTGCTGGAAGCATCGGTGGCTCGACGGGTAGAGCTACCGCTGGTGCCACTGCTGACAAAGGGCCCTGCACCGAGTCCTCGTCGCTCGGTGGTCTGTCATCACACTCGACTCTCAGAACCCTAGCTGGCTGCCGTCGTGGGGCCATCCTGGAAAAGAAAACAGGTGCGCCACTGTCAGAATAATATACCTGGTGAGCTGATATAAGTAATCACAAAGAAAACTTTGAAACACACACGCAATCAATGTTTTCGTGCATTAAGTCGGAAATCAGAAGTCAGGGTCCTGGTGTACGGATACGTCGGCCGCCGCACCAACACTGGACTCCCTGGACTGATAACCACACTCAATACGCTAAACATTATTGCTTCACATAGTAAAGATCAGAGTTCACGGTAGAACCGAACTCCTCTGATACCAATTTGTCACGACCCGTCCTCGGGGCCCGTGCCGTGACTACCCCAAGCCCGCCTTCCATAGGCCAGGGGCTGGCGGCTAGCACCAAGGCGTAAATCCCAGTAAAAAGGGAAGGCATTGCCTTTGAAAAGTAAACAATCACCACAGAGTAAGCAAGAGGAAAAGTGAACACTAAGTAAAAACAGAGTACAACTAAAGTGAGGAAAAGTAAATGGGCCAGTATACAAACCCAAACTAGAAGTAAAGTACAACTCGAAAGGGAAAACAACAACTGTAAAGTAAAAGCCGCTACACCGAGCTGTCCACTGGAAATCCCACCTGAAGGGTGGGTACAGATAGCTCCACTGCTCCTCGGATCCCGCCGTCCGCTCCGAGTATGTCCCGCCCAGTGGTCCACCTCCGGGTACCGCCTCGTCGTCACATCCACCTCTGGGTACCATCTCGTCATGAGGTCCTCCTCCGGGAACCATATCGTCGTAATAGTCCACCTCCAGGTACTGTCCAATCCTCCAGCACTCGGCCTCTGTCAGCATTGCCCGTCGTCTGCAACCAACACAACGAGGTGCGGGCATAGCCCGTGCAGGGGTGAGTATACGATACTCAGTAGGGATCCCGAGACCTTCAAGGTCTCACTAAACCAACAAGGATAACCACAAAGAAGATCTCAACAGATAACCTCTACTTAGGTATATGCCCATACATATACCTAAGTTATCAAGTAACCATCTCAATCATGAGGAAACACAAGGATCATGAAATCAACGGATAACCACTACTCAGGTATATGGCCATACATATACCTAAGTTATCAAGTGACCCATCTCAATCATGAGGTAAACACAAAGGTCAAAAGTCTCAGCTCAAACCAGGATTTTCATTATCGAAACCGTAACTGCTGTAGAGCTCCATCTCTGGAGTGTACAGTGGTCCTGTCACAACTCCGAGGTACTGCTCACTAACCTAAGACTGCTGAGGTGCTCCTCCTGACGAGTACCGCGGGCCAGCTGCTACAACCAAACGCACCCATGTGCCACAACAACCAAGCGCACCTCTGTCGTGGGTCTGCCGCTACAACCAAGCGCTCCCATGTGCCGCTACAACCAAGCGCACCTCTGTCGTGGGTCTGCCTCTACAACCAAGCGCTCCCATGTGCCGCTACAACCAAGCGCACCTCTGTCGTGGGTCTGCCGCTACAACCAAGCGCTCCCATGTGCCGCTACTACCAAGCGCACCTCTGTCGTGGGTCTGCCGCTAGAACCAAGCGCTCCCATGTACCGCTACAACCAAGCGCACCTTTTTCGTGGGTCTGCCGCTACAACCAAGCGCTCCCATGTGCCGCTACAACCAAGCGCACCTTTGTCGTGGGTCTGCCGCTACAACCAAGCGCTCCCATGTGCCGCTACAACCAAGCACACCTCTGTCACACACCGGGTCGTCCGATCAGCAGTCGTCGGGTCTCAGTAGCAGTAGCAGTAGTAGTCACAGTCGCAGCCAACACTAGGGTTCTCGCACACAGCAAACTCGTTCAGAGGGTCCGCTCCACGATCCGAGAGGCTGATACATCAATTGTCACAAAGTCCAGAGTTGATGTACCCAAAAGTTCTGTATCGTCAACAGGAACTCAACGCAACAGACGGCGCGTCGATCGGACGCCAGGTCTGAGAGTTATTGGCATTTTCGTCCCCGGGGCCCGGTTGGTTTTTAAGGCAAAACCAACCCGACCGTACTCCACCTATGTCCAAACCTCAGGCGTTGTATGCCAAAAGATCCGTCTCAATAAGAGGAACACAACAAAGCTGACGGCACGTCAATCGGACGTCCGTAGCTCAAGATATGAGCGTTTCCGCTCCGAAGGCCCGGTTGGTTTCGTAAACGAACCAACCCGGCCGAACTCAAAGTATTCCGAAACTTTGAGATGCAATATACCAAAACGACCTTCTCAATCCATGGATCGCGTTTCCGCAGACGGTTCGTCAATCGGAGGTCCGTGGCTCAAGTTATGGCCAAAAGACCGAAACCGTCTCGAAAACGGGTGGTCCGGGTCCGGGCCGACCCGGCCCGGCGCGGCGGCGCGGTCCGGCGCGGCGGCGCGGCCCGGACAGCGGCGGCGCGGCCTGGCGCCGCTTGTCGCCACCCGCGGGGGGCAAAGCCCCCGCTTCATCAAACTGGCGGCGCGACTTTTAGCCGCGCCTTTGGGAACCGGCCCCCCCCCCCCCCTCGTGGGGGCCTGCTTTGAAGAGAACCGGGGGGCCGCCTGCCCCCCTCAATGAAACCGCCCCCCCTCATAAATGGGGGGGGGGGCTTTAGAGCTGACCTGGGGAATTAAATTACCCCGATCTTTGACCTTCCGGCCGGCCACCTGGCCGGCCGGTTTTTCTCCAATGGGACCGGCAAAGCCGGTCCCCTTCCGACTTCCGACACCGGCGGCCCGGCGAGCCGCCGGTCTTCCCGTCTCGCCGTGGCCCGGAACCGGCCGCGGTGTTCGTCGTCCGGCACAGTGCGACGGCACCGCGCCCCTCCGCCGCGGCCCCGCTCCGGCCGCGGCGCCTTCGATTCCCTTCGACGCGGCGCGACAACGTCGCGTTCGTGATGATTCTTCCACGGTGCGAATTTCCGCGTGGTGCGACGGCACCATGCCATCTTGTTTCATCCGCAAGATAAATTAACAAGAACAAAGGAGGGGGTTCGGCCGTGTTCATGCGGTCCGGCCCCCTCACGTTAAACGATAACACATATTTAAATATCCTCACGTTTGTCACGCTAGAACCACGAATGAGAATAAATAAATAAATAAATAATCAACAACAACCCCTACCATGGTTTCGAGTTCGAAGATCGTCAACGACCAGCGGAAGTCAACGTCGCGGAGGTCGGGCGTCGCGGTAATCGTTCGTCAAATCCGATGACGAAGAGGTACGTCTGAAGAGGTACGTCGTTGGAGAATCTTTGTAAGCCGACGAAGGAAGTCCGAGGAGGAAGCGGCGTTCCCTTTTCGTTGACACGGAAGGCGTCGTCGATCTTCGGATACAATCAGCTATGAAGAAGAGAGGAGCGGCGTTCTTCGTCGGAGCTTGAGCGTTCGTCGTCAAAGCTTGAACGTTCTTCGTCAAAGTTTGAAGAAGAAGGAGAAGAACCCAAAATGCTCTCAAGAAGGCTAGAGAAATCTAATCAAATAAAATAAGTTAGAGACTTATTTTATTCACACACTTAATCAAATTGAATTTCAAAAGTTTGAAATTCAAATAAAAATAACTCCTAATTAATTAACAAGTTGTCATGTCAATTAAAGAGGGGTTAAAGGAGTTTTGAGAGGAGATGAAAAGTTGGGTTTCGTGTGGGCCCCACCACACTTAATCCTCCCAAGGGAGGTTAAGTGGATGTGGGTCCCACCTTTAACTCCCTTTGGGAGAAGTTAACTAACAAAAAATAAAATAAAAAGTGTTCCACATTTTTATTCAACTTTTTATAATTCTCCCCAAAACTAACTTTCGTCCCGCAATAAACGCAACTTCGGAAAAGGTCTCCTTAAGCGAATATCGGCGCTGCGAGTTCATCGGTGTCCTCGGATTTCAATTCCGAGCACCGGATCAAAAGTTAGAAATTCTCGCTCGTTCGTTCACTGAACGTACCCGAGACAAACTTCGAAAATTGATTCCGGGCACACCGGGCCTCGGAATCAGGTGCCGTTAGAAAACGCGCTCTTGTAAAATTCCAAAGAAAATTAAAAAAAAATTTCCCTTGAATTTTACGGGTCTTTAAATTGTATTCTAAAACATACTTGAGAAGAAGATAAGGATAAGAATGTTTTATCATAGATAAAATATTTTATCCATATATTTACTAAAATATAAGGGATATGATCTCAAAACCCATAAGTGGTATATTTTAAAGAATAAAATCCTATTTTCAGAACACAAATCTTGACATATAGAATAACATATAAGATATGGATATAGTGATTTATTTATTAAATATTCTAAATAAAGTAAATAAGTGTTATTTCCTAACATAAAAGTTTTTTTTGTGTATAATCATGATATTCTGAAGAGAATATAGTGTCTAAGAGACTAGTAGAAAAATGTTCAAACTTAGAGAAGTTCAAAAGTTATCAAATAAATTATTATTCTAGTCAAAATAAAAATTGAATATTAATTAATATCTAAAATGTTTTAGTGTATGTAGGTAAAAGATTAATATAAAAAGATACATTTGTTAAAAAAAATATTTCATGGAAAATCATGATGAAAATGGTTTTAAGAAGGATGATGATGATGATCTTAAGAAACTTTTTAAGTAGTAAACATAAGTGAATAACATCATAACATTTGATATTGTGAAATAAATATTTTGAATACATATTCCATGAGTTGAACATTTGGGATATGATTCCTAAGTCTCACCATTATTTAATCATTCTTTCTCATAGATTTTACTCCCTAAAGAGTTTAGTGGGAGATTTTTATCAGATAGTCACATAGAGACGCTTCAAAAATTATATTGGTATATAACAAGTTTAACAAATTTTGAAAAGTTTGGAAAACAAAAGGAATCTCTGGTGGTCTATCTTAAGGGACAAGATTATATATTCACTTTGGTATATCTTGGTTAATAATATTAAAACATTTTAAGAACATAAAATTTATCCTGTTGTATAAAAATTAGTATCAAATTTATAATTATTTCATGTTTTATGAATATTTTTCTTGAGGTGAAATGATAATTGAACTCTAAAAGTAAGAATTTTAGTTATACCAAAGCGATATTCGTCATGGAGCATCATAGGTGTTGATGAAATTTTAAGGTCAACATGTGTAATATTTTTTAAGAGATATGAAATATACTCATGAGGCACAAAACGAGTTTTTTGTATGGGGTGACCCACCAAGTACACGACATGGAGTTCCATACACTATATCTTTGGTATAATAGGGGTGTATATTTCATATTTATATTTACCCATACCTAGAGTTGGTGAGATCCCTAGAATTATAACCACCATTCTTTGATACATTTCTTACACAATATTTATGGTTTAACTATTTAGGGGATGGTTAGGTATGTTTATAGTCTTGTCATTGGTTAAAGATTAACCAAGAGGAGATTTCTCCTATTATAAAATGAGTTTGATATTTGGACCCCCTACTAAGATATACTAAAAAGTAATATCTCAATAAATAGATATGTCTCATGATATGATTTTCGATCAGATGAGGGGTATGATATGTGGTCATGTATAAGGGTTAATGATATGCGATGTATTCACCAAACATGTTAGTTTACACATTGAGAATCATGATTGCATGAGTAGTTATATGGGATCAACATATGTTATGAACTATGGTGACATGATGACTTAAAAAACAGATCATATGAAAATTAATTATTGTATATGATATCACTGGTAGACATAGGTATTTAGATATATGTTTTTTATTGAGATCATGCTAGTTATCATTTCTTTTGTAACATTGTCTCTTTTATATAGCACAATATTTTCTTATATTTATGAATTAGAGAATTTATATTTGTTATTAATGTTATAAATTTAACAACCTAGGTAATGTTAAGATAAATCATTTAAATGCCTTATTAATATTCATTAATTAGATTTTATGGATTTATACTCATTATAAGAATATTAAGTAATTTTTTAGTCAAAATGAAAACGATTTATTTCTAATCAAACTTGGTTTTCATGTGTTAAATGGTTTTTTTAAAAGAATATTTTCTAAATTATAAAATTTCATTTTGAAAAAATTATATTCATTTTTTAATTAATATTCTCAAAATTAACCTAGGATTAATTTTTGATAATTTTCTTAAAAGTTTTATTTTTCAATGAATAGTTAAAAATACTACTTTTTATTGAAAACTGTCCTTTCATTTCAAGTATTTACAAAGTCAAATTTTATTTTAAATTAGTTTTAAAATTTATTTATTTAATTTTTATTATAAATAGTCCAATAAATTTTATTGGAACAAAAATTATACTTTATTTTAGTATAAAAATATTTTTATACCAAAAAATTAATTTTTCATAAAAATTGTCTTAAGGATGTTTTGGGATAGGGATGATTTCAAGTTGAAAATTGTGATGATATTTCATGAATAGAAAACTTTTTATATCCAAAAGTTTTGTAAAAAAATTTATAGTGAGTTTAATTTCAACCTTTTGAGGTAATATTTAATTATTTAAGGGTGATGACTTAAATATCTAAAACTATAAACTATAAAGATCCTAAGAATTTAATATATTTAATTATTGACTTAAAAATCAAAATTTTGTAATGTTTAAGGATGATTCCATAGAGTAAATACCTATGGGTTCACACTTTATGGTTGAATGAATAAGAATTTATTTTCTTGAAATTTGGAGAACCGCTCAAAAAAATATTTTGGTGATTATACAAAAGTATTTTTAGATAGATATTAACATGGAAATTTATATTATGTGACACATGGTGAATTTGTTGATAAATTTCGAAAAGTGTTTTGGAAATATCCATAATTTTTTAAGATATGGTTTTAAAATCTATTTTATATAATACAATATAATGTAAAAATGTCACAAATCCTGAGTGGATTTCGTGAAAGTGGGAGATTAATGAAGATATTCTCTATAACCTTTATAAATTTTATCCATTTATATTATATCATTGTATATGATATTGGCGTGTCATATGGTATGAAATTTGGGAATTAAAGGTGTATCGTATTCCTTTTCTTGGGTATATTGTAAGGAATGATATAAGATATCATGCCAATAACTTAAGAAAATCATATTATATGACTTGTATATATTATAAATGAAACATTTTATGATCCACCTTACATCCCATAATTCAATGGGAATCCAATTGATAAATTCTATCCCTTGAGAAAATTATTTCTGGGTTATCATCAATTGAATTATTTCATATTTCGAAACAAATTAGTTTTAATTTGGTCAAAGTTTATGAATTTCTCATAATAAATGTAATTTACTCAACTATTATATAATATTTCAGTAAATTTTATGGGAGGAATATGAATTTCCTAAATCATATATAAATGGATAGTGGCTATTGAGTTGGTGTTGTTCTGAACTATCCTAACATTCTAGATAAATCTATCATCTTATGAAGGTCTATTATTCATTTATCCTTTTCCAAATGAGGTGCTAGAATATTGTGGATGTGAGGAATATCACTTCAAAGAATCAAGTGATTCACTTATGCTTGTGGATACACTATAGAGATGAGGTTTTTATAGATACATCTTGGAGATCTTCTCAAAATACATCATTGAAGACATAAATAGTGAAATTCATTGATATAAGGTCTACTTCCATGTTCTTGATTTTAGTTATATATGGTTTTAGTTTTAATTTTTATTTTATCTTGGGTATGTGGTTTCTATTATCTTCCACTATTAATAAGAAGTGTTTTTTGATCCCTAGAATCCCTAAAATATCTACACATTAATAATTCAAAAAATCCTCCAAAACACACAAATTTTACCTCTAGACACTTCTTTAACAGTTATTTGTGACCAACATCCCTAAGACATAAAATTAGTCATCTGATCCCATGGGTAACCTATAATAAATTTGTTTCTTTTCAAGCACACCATTGGATATTACTCAATATAGTCACTGATCAGACTAATGGATATTCTCATAAGATAATTTTTTTATTTTAGTGTTCTTTATCCTCACTCAAAAACTAACTCACTCACACAAACCCTATAAAACTATCCAAAAGGTCACCCATCCAAACACTACTCTAGGCCAAACACACTTAACAATGGAGTTCTAATCAGGTAGGCTCCTTAAAAAGAAGTTACACATTATTGACATGAGTAGTAAACTTTTTTCCTTTTAAGTAATAATTTTGTAGGTGTATTATACTCTCCACCCATTTAAAGAACAACACCCTCATTGTAGACCCAACAACTAAAACCTAGGAAGTACCACTACAAATCCGTCTAGGTATTGGATCTGATACCATTTTTTACAAGATGACCTCCTTGTGCTGTGAACCTAGTCACATGACTACATAGATATCCTATAATAACATGGTTTCATTTCCATCACAACTCATCCTATTACCCAGTGGAGTAACCTATCAGACTAATGACTATTCCAATAGGCTAACACATGTTCTTTCAGTGTATTTTTACCTCACTCATACATACCCTGAGAAACATCCAATGGGGAAACCCATCCTTACACTAATCCAAGACAAGACCATATAACTATTGAAATCTAATTAGGTAGTCTCCCATAAATAAAGGTTAACCTTATTTAGATGGATTTTTTAAATTTATACTTTCAACAACCATCTTGGTACACAATATATATTTGAGAATTTATTTAAATTAATATCAGGATTTATTCCATCTAAATTCATTACCTGAAGTATTTCAACTCTTGCATGATAAACTAAATGAAAAAAAATCGCAATATATGTAATAAATTTCTTTTAAAACCATTCACATCAATATTCATGATTCACCATGAATCATGTGTTAAAACTAAATCTAAACCGAACCGAAAAACTACATCAACCATACCATCACACTCAAAGATATTTATTGCACTCATATCATGAATCATAGAGTGTTTATTAAAAGTATGTTTCACTACAACTCTATCTGAAAATTATTGTTAACAATGTTCACCTAAAAATACTCTAAGAAGTTCCTAACACTTCACAACTATACGATGATTTATTCTAAACTTTGGATCCAATAAAAGAAAACTGAATCTATCATATCAAAAGAATATACTATTTGAGAATGAAACTTACTATATATGGATAAAAACTCACCTAAATGAAAATCCAAGCATCCAAAAAATACCAAAACCATATCTTCAACATAAAAAAACCATATAGAAACCAAACTCTACTCCCAAAAAATCATGGGAATCCAAATCTTTCTATTTACCATGTACTGATAAAGCCTCTAAAATCTAAAGGAAATAACTGATCTAAGGTTCATTACTTATCAAACCGTTAGATACAAATTTTAAATACACTAAATAATACCATACCAATAACATATCTTTAATATCTTGATTAGGTTTAAGAAAAAATCAAAACAACTATCCATTATTATACCATCCAGTGAATCTAAAAAACATTTCATTACATCACCATCTATTACCTATTATGTCCAAATCAATATTCTCACATCATGAGTACTATTACCTTTTCCAACCCCCTAAAAATGATCCAGACTCTCATGTATCAAACATCTACTAGCACATCTGGGTATATATACCTATATATATAAGGATTATTAACTTTAAAACTTCCATTCTACATCATAAGGAAAAAAACTCATTGACATTATATAACCTAAAAATAATTGGACTATAGCCTAAACACTATTGATAAGAAGATAAACCACTATATTATCCTCATTAAACCCTATAGAATCAACAAAAAACAATAAATATTCCACTCTTATTTATTAAAAAATTAATTAATACACCCAACTTAGTCAATCATAGAACCTTCCCCAAAGGACACACAATAAAATAGAAGTTTTTTTACCAATTTTATAACAATCCAGAACCAATTTACATAAGTAATAAATACCAAAAAACCCCTATTGCTATCATAGAGTAGTTTCAATAAATTAATTAGTTTATAACCATTTCCTATCTATGTCATATAGATTGACCGCAAAAAAAATCCCATAATGCATCCAAGGAGTAACCCCACTCCACCATAGGCTAATCCACCCACTTTTAGCATCCAATCCTTGGAGAAAATCTACTCCATCGAAGGAAAACCACCCTATACCAAGGGGAATCACTATTTTAATACATATGTTACATATTAAAAAAAATTATTATATTAAACCATCAATAAAAATTAATAAATTCAACCACATTCGGAGAAAAAAATCACTTTTCCCACAAAAATAACATCTATCCAAAACTATTATTAGATTAATTTAAAAACATTTAAATTTACTATAATATAATCTAAAAAATTAAAAATACCCATTTCAAACCATTTAAAATAAATTATTTTAAAATCATATCACTGTAAAAAAATTTCATGTTTTAACCATCTAATTACATTGGATTGAATACAACTGAAAAATTTAAAACCACACGAACGTAATTCAAATACCAACTATCTTAACATATCTTGAAAAACCCATTTTTGAAAACTGGTTCAAAACAAAAGTGATTCACCACATGGGATCATCCTAAATAACTTATCATGAAAAGTATAATTTTAAAACATTCATCCTTCACTATTTTTTACAAAACCATTATATGATAACTTTAACATTAAAAAATTAATTTCCCCCCAAAAATCTAATTGTGATAAATACATTTTTTCTAAACTAAATTTTGATTCAAATATAATTTTAGGAATCCATCCAAACACATCACAAAAGGAAAAAACTTCATTTATTACAACAATATATAAATGATATTAAAACATTAAAAATAACCATTTTGTTCCCAACATAACAATTATGTTCAAAAATAGTTTTAAAGAACCGTGATCTAAAAAACCATTTCATTATAAAGCCTTTTTTTGTAATAATAAAATTGAGTTAAAGAAAAAAATTCATATGTAAATACCTTTTTTACATCTATAATAGAAACCAAATTCAAATAAAATTTAAAAATTCACAATTAATTTAATTTTTTAACTAGAGTTTTTCAAAAAAAAAAAATTGAATACCAGAAGAGAAATGCAACTCAAAGATTCCATTTTCTAGAAAAATATTTTCTTAGAATATTCCTTTAGAATATTTAAAATCAAATAATTATCTTAGAAACCTAAATTTAACTTGAAATTTTACACAAAATATTCCTAAAATCATGCATACTTATTTTTTGAAATGATCCATTGATATAAAAAAAATTAGGTCACTACCAAATGAACCGTTTATCCTTAGCTATGAAATCCTTTGTTGGATTTTAAATTTTTCAATGTTACTTCCATTTTATAGAATCTAAATATTAATCAATAAGAGTGAATACTAAGGATCAAGATAACTAGCAGTAAAATTCATAACAATATCAATTATACAACACCCGCTCATATATCAACACTCATAACTAATGCCGGTATTAATGTAAATGATTTGCTTGCTATAAGTTTTTTTATAGTCCAACTTAGGTTATTATTGAAACCCATTAACAACCAATCATGATTTTAATTATTAATCACTTTAATAAATGTTAATTTTTTATGAATATCCATTTGAATCCAACTAATACTTCCTTGGGGGTGATACCGGTATCAATGTATTGTTCTATGTAAGTGATTTAGATTCTGAGTTCGTATCCATCTTCCATTTATCTATTAAATCTAATTTATAATCTTTTAATATTCAAATCTTACCTTTAGTTTTTAGTAAAAGAATATTTTGATCATGTGACGACTGAGATAGGATAACAACTACTTGTTTCAAGGCAGTTGTGTGTTAATAACTTTTACTGGTACCTAAAAAGGGGAAAACTAGTAGTGGACAATGTAATTCCTCTAGCTGATTTTACCTCCACTATGATAAAATTGGATCATTATATACCTCAAATGTACCTCCTCATATGTAATAGGATATCAAATATTGGTGATGGTCTACTAATACTATGTGGAGGGATATACCCTTTATACTAGGTGACTATAAAAAAAGTGGAATGAATAACAATAAATAGTCGTCATAATATAAAATAGTAGTATAGAAATTATATCTAAGATACATCAATAAATAAATTGTATATCACATGATATAAAAAAATAAGATACTTTAATGTCACATGATTCATATAAATACAAACTATATTACTCATGGGATGAAAATAAATGAAATAAAAAAAAACAAAATAGGGTATAGATCCAGAAGAACCTATACTGAATTTTAGTCCACTTCTGTCTCCCAATTCCAACCCTAAATATCAGGAACAGACATCCATTGCATGAATTTTTCCCTTACCCATATCACGAATCATAAAATCTACTTGAGCACTAGTGTTCCCAAGAAAGGATTGAGTACAACACAATAAAACAAAAGTAATGATGGACGTAAAAAAATTTATATAATATAAATGAATAAATATGTCAAATGATAATAATAATAATATTATATCAAATATCATGACAAAATATCAACCATAATTAGGTTATTTGGAACTGATGTTGAGTATAAAAATGTCACATAACTACACCAAGGGTTGGAATGATTTACACCCATAATATTATATCAAAAGTATAAATATTAGCATTTAGATGCAAAACCAACTTAGAAACCCAGTATTATATGATTGACAATACAACTAACTCACACCACCAAAATATGATTGGTAGGTAGTACAACCAATCTGTATCTCAACATGGTATATGGTTGTAATTACATGTATCCTATATCACAATAAGTTCCATGGTAGGAATTATACTTAACTCATATCCCAATACAGTCCATATTTGGCATTACAACCGACCCATATCTCAATGAGGTCCATGGTTGGCATTACTCCCATCCTATATCACACAAACACCCAAGGTTGTAATTAGACACATCTCTTCTCAAATCTACACCCTTAAGTTGGTATTATACTCAACTACATGTCAATCATAACCTCAAGTTGGAATTACACCCAACCATGCCCTAAAAATATCCCCCAGTTTTGAAATACACTCAATCATATAATGAAACATTCTTGTCTAACATTACACCAAATATCATATTAAAATAACACCCATTTTAAAAAATAAATATAAAAAAGGTATAGCCTAAATTACTCTCTCAACATAATAAAAATGATAAAAGAAATATTCCACATAAAATTCCCTCTATCAAAAGGGTCAACAATGTTTGGAAACTCTCCGAACTCTGGTATACACCTTATATGAAGTTGGTTACTCACATACAACCACTTAATAAATTTTTAAGATCACATATTCTTCTAGAGGTAAAAAATGAATAATAAAATTATAGTGGAAGACTACGTGAATTTAATTCAAACCTTGAATTAATTCACAACCTCAAATATTTATACCTCCTGTAACCATTTTTCACCACATGTCGACATGTCATGAAATTAGATTACACCCCCTATAACTTTCTTTCACCACATTTCAAAATTACATGAAAGTAGATTACGCCATATGAAATTTTTAATTATTATTTTTAAGGGGTTGTGATGAGTTTTTTTTAAAAAATCATGAATTAACTCATGACTTTTACAAGATGTGAAATTTGAATTCACATCATGTAATTATGAATCCCTGTATATTAAAGTCATGACTCCGGTACCGCGTAAACATCTGGACTCACTTTTCCTTCACTATAGGGCCTTGGAACCCTCTCTTCTTTGCTGCATAAGCTTCATACACCTCTTCCATGGACCGAAACTCCTCTATACACCTCTGAATTAGATTGAAACTCCCCCCCACACACCTATGCCATGTACCAAAGCTCCTTTACTAAGCCTCCACCTTGGACAAAAGCTCCTCCACACACCACCGTTTTTGATAGAATACACTCCATGAACCTCCCGGGTATGGGTATTATTCTCCTTTAGATATATCTTTATCTTTATATCCTCTTCCCAGATAAAAGAAAGATATTTATCTACTACTAGATCTAGATCTAGATTTATTGAATCTAAATCAAGTCTTATTAGATATAGATCTAGATTTATTGAATATAGATCTAAGATTATTAGATCCAGATCTAGATTTTTTGAATCTATATCTAGCATTGTTAGATTTAGACTTATATTTAAGATATATTATTTCAATTAACTATGGATTTAGAATTCGTATCTAGACCGTGTTCATCATCACGTAATCAGTTGATCTGATTTAAATTGTGATCATCCATTGGTGATTATTATTAAACACCATTCTAGAGGTAGGTGTTATATAATTCAAATTACAAATTCTTAATTACATTTATGTGTATGTAATTGTATAATTTATATTTGTTGTTTATAAATTATGTTCTTGATTAAATTAATTAATTTGTTGAATTAAATAATTAAGGGAAATGTGAGATTGGGATATTGGGATTTTATATCTTGAATAATTAATTGTTAAATTAATTATGTAGTTATCAAGACTGTTGAACTTTATAAATTAATTATAGAATTAATTAATGTGATTGGTATGGATTATGAAATTTTGATTTGAGATAAGTAATTGTTGAATTAATTATGGTGATATTGATATTTTTGAAATTGAATAATTAATTTTTGAATTAATTATTGGTTTTAAAGTTGTTGAATAGGGATAATTAATTGTAGAATTAATTATTGGATATTGTTATAATTGTTAGATTGATTTTGATGAAACAATTAATTGAGGAATAAATTCATGTGGTTGAATTAATGGAGATAAAACAATAAATTTATGAATTAATTTGTGATATTGAATTGTTTGAGATGGAATTAATTAATTGATTGATTAATTAATTAGTGTATTGTGATTATTTAATTATTGAATTAAATAAGTGGATTAATTAGTTGTTGAATTAGTCAATGTGAGAAATGTCATTATTTGGTTGTTTATTTAAATAATAGGATTAATTAATTGTACAATTAATAAATGTGAATAAATTTTTTATTTAACTATTGAATTAAATAATATGATTAATTATTTTTTGAATTAATTAATGTGAGAAATGTGATTATTTAGTTGTTGAATTATCAAATGAGATTAATTAATTAGATAATTAATTAATATAACCAATGGTATTATTTAATTATTGAATTAAATGCATGGATTAATTAATTTATGAATTAATTAATGTGAGTTTTGTGATTATTTAATTATTGAATTAAATAAATAGATTAATTAATTGGATAATTAATTAATGGGAGTGATGTGATTATTTAATTGATGAATAAAATATTGGGATTGAAGAGATTAATCAATTGAAAAATTAATTAATTGAGATTGTTGTGTTGAAGTAGTTGAATGAGTTAGATTAATTAATTGGCGAATTAATTAATGGAGATTGTTATGTTGAAGAAATTGAATGAGTTAGATTAATTAACTGGTGAATTAATTAATGGATACTATTGTGTTGTAGTAATTGAATGAGTTAGATTAATTAATTGGTAAATTAATTTATAGGGATCCTCATGATGGTGCAATTGAATAAATTGGATTAATTAATTGGTGAAATAATTAATGTGGATTATTGTGATATTAAAGTGGTAGAATTGGATAATTAATTGACGAATTAATTATGATATATTGATATTTTATTATTGATATAAATAATTGTGTAAATAATTATGAATTATTGATATTTTGAATGAGATAATTAATTACATAACTAATTATGGGATTTTGAGTTTGTGGATATTGATTAATTAATTGATTAATTAATTAATGAGATTTTTTACTTAATTAGTTGGGAAATTAATTAAGTTTTTTTTTTCAAAATAATTATTGAATTAGTAATAGAACTAGAGGATAATTAATTGTTGAGTTAATTTTCAAATTTTTGAATTATAAATTCAGAATAATTAATTGGTTAGTTAATTATTGGATGTCGAGTTGTGAAATGATAAATTTATTGCTAAATTAATTAATGATGTTTATATAGTTAATTAATTATTGAATTAATTAATGGAGTTGAAGTAACCAATTAATTAATAAATTAATTGAAGGGATTTTTATGGTTAATTAATTACAGAAATTAATTAATGAAATTTATTTGATTAATTAATCGATGGATTAATTAAAGGAAATGGGTTATGATTAATTAATTGGTGAATTAGTTAATGGGGTAGATGTAGTTTATTAATTATTGAATTAATTAATGGAGATAGAAAGACCAATTAATTGTTGAATTAATTGAAATGTTAGATATGATTAATTAATTATGAATTAATTAATGGAATGATTGGTGAAATGGGAAATGGTTGGGATAATGTTGGAATGGAGTAGAAAACGGGATATCCAGTGTGTGAGAATGATATTAAAGGTATAAGATTGAGAGAGCTTCTAATATTGTTTTCTAAAGAACCATGAGAGCCTTCGAGAAAGAAGCCCATGCGAGCTTCTATTTGTTTTCCAAAAGACTGTGTGTGCCTTTGAGGAAGAGAACTATGTGATATTATATTTTTTTCAAAGGAACATGTGAGGCTTTGAGGGGAAAGACTATGAGATATTTCCCGCTTTTCCAATATAGCATTTATACTTTCCTTTGTATTACTCACTATAGATCATTGAGGTTAGAGCCCATAATGAACATTACTCATGCCAGACAGATTTAAATGTTTATTTATCCAATAAATTCCATATAAATTATGATAATGGATGGTAAGATAGACATTATGATTTGTGATATCCCTTAGGGATAGATCAGACTCTGACATAGGATGAAGCAGGTATTGTGGTTTGTGTGTCCACGAGAACCTAGGGGAATATGTGGTTAAATTAAGAGAAACTCAATAAATGTAATCTTTTTTACCTTTTCAATTGTATTTTAATATTTATATAACTTCATAAATTATTATTTACTAGATTTGTTCTAGAAATCATTGGTGGTGGTATACTGAGTTTTACTTATACCTTACTCAGGTTGCCTGATCGGTACCCGAATAGACTTTGTGTTTTCTGGATAGGTTAATAAAAAATGCCCCATATTGGATATCTTATTTTTATGGAGCATGAATGAGGGAACTAAACCTAGTTCATGAAATGTTTGGGAGTGTTTAGTTTCCTTCTTTTTCTTTTTCAATTTAGACACTTGACACATACATAACATGGAATTTTTTCTTCTTTAGATGGATATTATATTCCCCTCTTTGATTATTATGAGTTGCTATTATTGATTATGGTTATATATATATGCTTCCTCTATTGTTTATTTATTTAAATTAGTGTATTAATCTGATAAAAATAAAATAAAAGGCCCTAGTCTCTTCAAGATCGATATTAGACCCTTATTGCTAGTTGGTAGCCTCTGATATACGGGGAGGTGCGCCTGAGGTCATGTGTTGGTCGGACTCGAGAAACTGGTGTGTGTCACTCAGGCCGGGATGTTACAAAGTGGTATCCGAGGAGTTTTATTTTCTTCTTATTTTTTCTTTAATGTTTGGTAAAGGTAGAAAAGATACTAGGAAAGGTCAGGTCTTGTTTTGTGATGTGATTATTATCTTTTTATATATTTTTAGATGGACTCATTTCCATGAATAACATGAGACTTAAGTCTTCATGCATTATTCCAGTCACCCAGGATTTTTCTATGACATGCTTTATTATTGGAATACACAAGAAAAAAAGGCTTTGGTTATGTTTTTGAACTTGATCTATTTTTTCTTGTGAAACTGAAATGAAAGTGGTGCCTAACATAAAATTGAGAAAGATTGTAATATTGTGAAAGATGAGAATAAATGGGTGTCTAAATGATAAAAAACTAATAATGAGAATGTGTTTACCCTTGTTAACTAGGACCGAGGTGCAAAATGGTTAAGGGTAGATATAGTGCATTTTTTCGACCGTGTGATGGGAGAAAGGAGGAAATGCTTGATATGGTTTTGTAAAAATCCCTCTTATTAACTTTGTTAATGTTGTGAATTAAAAATCCAATTTTTTCTTTATTTGGGCCTTTATGTGGGTAGTTTGGGTAGTGAGAATTCCCTGGTTTGAGAACATGGTTGTGGGTTTTATAAGAGACCATCTGGTTTTTTATTGGGGTGCTGATATGTTGGCAGGAATGGAAGACCAAGAAATTCAACAGGTTAATATGTTTCCATAGTGGTAGGAATCATCAATAATGAAGGTTTGTTGGTGGTATTCATTGAGGAATTATTAGTGTAATTTTAATTAGTGATGATCATGTCCCCTAACTTGACATAATCCTAGGTACACTTATAATTCTCTGTCTTTATGGATAGCTACCTAAATATATTCTGTTGGATAGAGGCCCCATGGGGTACATGATTATAAAGTGATATTTATTGAGCTGGAGGGTTGGAGGTACACCATTGAAAAATTATAAATGAGGTTCTCAAGATGGAAAAAAGTTAGATGACTATCTTGGTGGATGCGTTTCTTGAAAAATCAATTTTAATGACACTCTTAAGGTGGAGGGTGATATATTAATAGTACGTATAGGGAATAAGACCATTAGTATGAAGTGGTGGAATCAGAATGCAAATGAGAAACCCGTAATGTGTGTGTTTAAATTCCTCAAGAAAGGTTGGGTGGGACTTAGAGGTGTTGAAAGTATGTCCCTTCTAGGATGTTATTTTATGGAAAGGAAAACTGCCAATGTTTGATGGAGTTCTTACGGTTGGTGGAAACATTGAGTTGAGAAATGCATTGGGTATATTATGGGAGTTGAGCATGAGACATATGCATCCTTTGAGGAGTATTTTATATGTTTATTGGATTGTAGTGAAAACGTGTTGTGGGGAAGGACCATGTCGATAGTTCGAATACTGTGGAAACATGGCTATATGTAGGAGGAAACATGGTATACATAATTTGATTTGAGGGAACAGTGGCCTGATCTTTTTGAAATGAAATCTTTAAGGTTCTTTAGATTATAGTTCGAGTATGAGCTATCATAAGGTGGGGATATTGTAAGATCCCATATTTTTATAGAGGTGAAAAAAGAATAAGTAAATTGTAGTGTAATACTTTGGATTTAATTCACATATTTTATTAATTCACAATGTCAAATATTTACACCCCCTATAACTGTTTTTCAACACATGTAAATATGTCACGAATATAGATTACACCCCATGAAATTGTCTTTCACCATGTTTCACCATGCCATGAAAGTATATTACACCATATATATTTTTTAATTATGGTTTTTATAAAGGGGTTGTGATGGGTTTTTTTGAATAATCATGAATTAACTCACGAATTTGACATGATGTGAAATGGGAATTCACATTGTGTAATTATGATGCCCTGTATATTAAAGTCATGACTTGAGCACCGCGTAAACCTCTGGACTCAATTTTCCTTCACTATAGGGCCTTGGAAGCCTCTCTTCTTTTCTGCATAAGCTCTGCACACCTCCTCCTTAGAATGAAACTCCTTCTCACACCTCCTCCTTGGACTAAAACTCCTCCGCGCACCTCCATCTTAGACCAAAACTGCTCCACGCACCACTACCTTGGACTAAAACTCCTCTATGAACCAGCACCATGGACCAATTCTCCTTCACACACCACTATCCTCGATCGAATACCCTTATCACACCTCTTGGGTCTTGATGTTCTTATCCTTTAAATCTATCTTTATCGTTTTCTCCTCTTCCCAGATAAAATAAAGAGTTTTGTCTGCTTTAGGATCTAGATCAAGATATATTGAATCCCGATATATATTTTTTGAATCTAGATATGGGATTGTTGGATCTAGATATAGAGTTATTGAATATAGATTTAGGCTTGTTGGATTTAGATATAGATTAAAGATATCGTATTTCATTTAACTATGTATTTAGGTTTCAGATGTAGACCACATTCATTAGCGTGTTCTCAGTTGATCTACATCAAATTGGGATCATTTTTTGGTGAGTGTTCGTCATCACTGTTCTTTAGGTAGGTGGCCTATAATTCAAATCCCAATCTCTTAATTACGTTTATGTGTACATAATTGTAGAGTTTCTATTAGTTATTTAGCAATTTTATTCTTGGTTAAATTAATTAACTTGGTGAATTAATTAATTATGGGAAAGGTGAAATTGGGATATTGGGATTTTATATGTTGAATAACTAATTTGTTAAATTAATTATGAAGTTATCAAGTTTTTTGGACTTGATTAATTAATTGTAGAATTAATTTATATGAATGGTTGGGATTATGAAATTATGATTTGGAATTATTAATTGTTGAATTAATTATTGGGATATAGATATTGTTGAAAATGAATAATTAATTGTCAAATTAATTATTGTTATTGAGTTTGTTAAATAGGGATAATTAATTGTATAACTAATTATTAGATATTTTTATGATTATTAGATTGATTTTGATGGAATGATTAATCAAGAAATTAATTCCAATAGTTGAATTAATGGACATAGAACAATTAATTAACGAATAAATTGGTGATATTTAATTTTTTGAGATGGAAATAATTAATTGATGAATTAATTAAAGGGTGTATTATGATTATTTATTTTTTGAAAAAAATTAGGGGATTAATTAATTTGATAATTAATTAATGTGATCAATGTGCCCATTTAATTATTGAAATAAATAATGTGATTAATTAATTGGATACTTAATTAATGTTTACAATTTGATTATTTAATTATTGAATTAAATAATGGGATTAATTGATTTTGGAATTAATAAATGCGAGAATTGTGATTATTTAATTGTTGAATTATATAATTTGATTGATTAATTGGAGATTTAATTAATGTGACCAATGTGATTTTTTAATTATTAAATTAAATACATGGATTAATTAATTGATTAATTAATTAATAAGAGTTATTTGATTATTTAATTATTGAATTAAATAAACAAATTAATTAGTTAATGAATTAATTAATGAGAGTTATGGGATTATTTAATTTAGGAGTTAAATAATGGGATTGACCAGATTAATTAATTAGTGAATTAATTAATGTAAATTGATGTGTCAATGAAATTAAAGGAGTTAGATTAATTAATAGGAAAATTAATTAATGGAGATTTTCGTGTTGAAGTAATTGAATGAGTTAGATAAATTAATTGCTTAATTTATTAATGGAGACTATTTTTGTTAAGTAGTTGAATGAGTTATATTAATTAATTGGAGAATTAATTAATAGGGATAGTCATGATGGAAAAATTGAATAAAATAGATGAATTAATTCATGAATTAATTAATGTAGATTTCTGGGATATTGAATTGATAGAATTAGATAATTAATTGATGAATGAATTGTGAAATATCAAGATTTGAGAACTGATATAATTAATTGTGGAATTAATTATGAAGTATTGAGATTTTGAATTAAGTAATTGATTGCTAAATTAATTAGGTTATTTTGAGTTTATGGATATTGATTAATTAATTGGTGGATTAATTAATGGGATTTCTTTCCATATTTAATTGGGGAATTAATTAAGTGTATTTGTGTGACAAAATAATTCCTGAATTAGTAATAGAATTGGAGGATAATTAATTATTAATTTAATTACCAAATAGTTGAATTATAAATAGTGAATAAATAATTGGTGAATTAATTATTGAATGTTGATTTGTGAAATTATTAATTTAGTGTTGAATTAAGTAATGGATTTTTTGTAGTTAATTAATTTTTTAATTAATTAACAGAGTTGAAGTGAGCAATTAATTGATAAATTAATTAAATCAATTATTATGGTTAATTTATTCAAGAAATTAATTAATGAAATTGATGTGATTAATTAATCGAAGGATAAATTAAAGTAAATGAGATATGATTAATTAATTATTAAATTATTTAACAGAATGGATGTAATAATTTAATTGTTGACTTAATTAATAGAGATGGAATGACTAATGAATTATTGAATTAATTTACGGGAAAGATAGGATTAATTAATTTTTAATTAATTAATATAATGATTCATGAAATGGGAAATGGTTGTGATAATGTTGGCATGGAGTAGCGTAGGGGAATACTGGTGTGTGAGAATGATATTAAAGGTATAAGACTGAGATATCTTCTAATATTGTATTCCAAAGGACCGTGTGAGTCTTCTAGGTAGAAGACTATGTGAGTTTCTGTTTGTTTTCCAAAGGACCATGTGAGACTTTGAGAAAGAAGACTGTGTGAGCTTTTTTTTGGAGGACTATGTGAGCCTTTAATGGGAAAGAATGTGAGAGATTTTCCATTTTACCTATATAAATTTTTTTACTTTTCTTTATATTACAATCCATAAATCCTTGAGGTTAGACCCCATAGAGAACATTACTAAGGCCATGCTTATTTAAATGGTTATGAATTTGATAGATGGAAAAAAAATTATAATAATGGATGGTAAGATGGAAATTCAGATTTGTGATATCCCTTCGGGATAGATCAGACTCTAGTGTGGGCTAAATCTTGTATTATGGTTCAAATGTCCATGGGAACCTAGGGGAATATGTTGTTAAATAAAGAGAAAATAAATAAATGTAAATTTTTTTCTTTATTTATTGTATTTTATTTTTTATTCAATTGTATACACTATTATCGACTAGATTTGTTTTGGAAACCATTGGTTGCGGCCTACAGAGTTCTACTTACACCTTACTCAGGCTACCTGATCGGTACTCGAATAGACTTTGTGTTTTCTGGATATGTTAAAGGAAAAGGCCCCATTATGGATAGATCCATTGGGGATGGATCTTGGATGAGGGATCTAGACTTGGTTTCGAACCCACGTGGGAGTCATCAATGTCCTTCTTTTGTTTTTTTAAATTTTATACACTTTACACAAACATAACATGGCATGTTTTATTCTTTAATTAGACATTTTATCTACCACTTTGATTATTAGGAGTTTCTGGTATTCCTTATTGTTATATATAAGTTTCCACAATTTTTTATTTATTTATGCCGGTGCATTACTATGATAAGAGATAAAATGGGTATAGTCTCACAATGATTCACATTAGACCCTCGCTTCTAGTCGACAACCTCTACCATATAGGGAGATGCGCCTGAGGTCAAGTGATAGTCTGACTACAGGTACTAGTGAGTGGCACCTAGGCTGACATGTTACAAAATTCCCATTATCATTTAAGTCTACCACAATTTTAGCCTAATTTCATTATACCTTCTATTATCATCGAGAAATATAGGGTATATATCATACTGAACTTTGTAATAACATAACTAAAGACACCCCCCAAAAGTTCCTTTAATCACCTCTGTAAAACTATGGTCAATTGTGCAGTCATTAAAAACCAAAATATCAGTTACTAGTCAAAATAATAACCCTTATGGCCTTATTTCTTATAAATTAATTTATTAGATCAAAGTAAAACCTAAGTGGTTTCATTTGTGAGAATTCTCACATGACCAATGGATCATATATATCATAATAGACACTCCAAATATATAATCTAATATGAAAGGATAAGTACCACCTTCCTCATAATTGTTGGTGGATTCTTGAGTGATTTTGGTATGAAAACCAACCTCTCGTGGAAGAAATTGAAGAACTTAGTGTAAAAACCTTAATTAGGGTTAAACTAGTGAAAAAATGATGAAATAGAAAGAAAAATTAAGGAATAATTAAGTGGTAGTGATATAAATATCTCTAAAAGTCCATAAGGATATAAAATTCTTTAATTAAAATAAAAATGAGGGTGGAATCACTGTGATGAGTGGAATATCAAAGAGAAATGAAGTGTTAGTTCATGATGCCTAGGGAAGAAATGAGGAATCCCTAATTTCATTAGTTTTTTTATCTTTATCTCATTTAATTAAGGCTTCATATATTCCTTCTCTCTCATACAATGGTTTTTCTTTTGTAATAAATTAGATGGGGGAGGCTTTTAAACTGTCTCTTCTATGTAATCTACCACTCGTTTTTTTTCTCTCCCTACTCTTTCTTAATCAGCCTCAGTGGATAATTTCATATTTTTGAATTTCCATATTTCCCCATTGTCGTTCTCTCTCTAGATCCAAGGTTTTCCCCCTTTTCATTATAACACTTCATTCCCATCACTCTTCTGGTATTTCAGCCTTTTGGACCTCTCTCAACTTGTGAATCTCTAGCTGTAGTTCTAGTTCAATTGTGTGTTTTTTTATTTTGGGTTGTTTGTTTCATTATACTTTTGTCACGATATTGTTATCCATTGTCTATAATTTATGTTCACATATCTTTATTGAATCCCTCATTCAGCTATATGTCTATTTTTACTACCCAATCCATCATATTAAACCCCATATTAATTTAATTATAGGGTTTCTCAGGGTGGTTTATGATGTATTCTTTGATCCTTCATGGGTGTCTTAGGAGGTGTTTCATTCATTTAATTCAAATATTCACTTTTTATCCTTTTTTGGTAGTTTTGGCTCACTAATCAGGATTTATTTTTATCGAATATTTTCAATTTTTTATTGAGACACTGCACAAGACTCCATATTGGTCTAGTTTAGTGGTTTTCATAGAGGTTTTGGGATGTTTTGTTTGAGTGATCTATAATATTCTGGTAGGCCTAATTTGTGTTGGATTTGTTTTTTGTGTAGGAGGTTCACAGTGTTTCACTACTAATAGTGATGATGAAGAATCAATGAAGATGTTATCTGAAGATGTTTTCTTTATTATTGGCAGGGTTTATTAGATGGATATTAACAATAATTCACATTATAAGAGTCTATTAATAGAGTTATGGGGTGGATTTTCTTTTTTTGTTCCTTAGTTATATTTTTTGTTGAGTTTCCTAGTGTTTTGGTCTTGGGTGGATTTGATTTCTATGGTGGTTTTTGGTGGCATAAGTTATTCTTAAAGTCAGATGACATCCAGTTTCCTATGTTGGTGTGACATTCCTATTTTTTTTAATTATTTTTTTGTAAGGGTTTCATTGTAATAATGGTGTGATGAAGGTTTGCGGTTTCTGTAATGAAGGCATGTGGGGATTCATGTTCTTTAGCATCCACAATTGTTCTAAGGAATGTGATGGGATCAAGGTAGGGTCATATCATCCACAAGATAAATTCTTGGATTGAGGTGACAACCCACAAGTTTTCTTACAAATTAATACTATTCATTTAAAATTTAATTTTTAAAATTTGAAATTGGTCTTTTTTATTTTCGTCATGGGTTATTTTTTAAAACCTGATGAAGAGACCCAAAATAGATACATATATAAATAATACATTAATCACATGATTAGAATAAGACATCTCTAAAACAGTCATACATCCCATTGATCGAAAGGTTTATTGTCTCTGATATTATCTAGATCAAAATTATAATTTATTTATAATTGTGAACATTTTTCCATAATCTTGCTCCTTTAAACTATTTACTTCATATCTCACATTACACAATCTTATTTATAACATGGGGATTGGAAACAAAAGAAAGGGGGGATCTCAAATACTTTGAAATGGAAAATACATATCATAAAGTGTTAGATAATAAACATGAAGGAGAATTTGAGAAATATAAAAATATCTTGACAAAAGAACATAATACCTCTATGATAACCATAAAACCTAATAGAGAAACATTAAATCATAAAAATACCATTAAGTATATATAAAATATATGTAATTGATCAAACATATATCATTATTCACATAATAAGTGAGCATTATATAAATGTGTGAAAGAATTAAAAAATAATATATGATCATGAAAACATGGTTTTTAATAGAAATAAAATGCATATTGTAACATTGTAATAAATATACAAATAAATCAGAAATGTGGCACAACTATAAACCTATGAAGAACTATGTGAGAGAACCTATCATTACCATGGATATGTGAGAAAACTCATTATGACCACACCTTACTATCTCAGGAGATATAAACTTAAACCAATGCATTATGGGTATATATTGGACCCCACACAACAGTATCCATACATATGAATTCCAACAAAAATCAATCATCATCATAACATAAATAACCCATGGAAAAATAATTGATTTCTTAAACTTATCAATCAACATGAACTTATAAATCATAGGATATCACTATATCCTTATCAAGAAGTTTTCATAATGTAATAACATATAAAACACAACTTCATGAGATATGTATCATTTAAAGATAATGAGATCCAAATAATGAAAAGCTCTTTTGAAAACATTTTATATTCATCAGTGTAAAATTCATAGTTACAATTAACTTTTAAAAAAGACCCATTTTTAATAAAAATGAATGAATACCTTACATTAAATTGATTCTGGTTCAAAATATCTTTTAAATAGAAATAAGGAATGAACATAAATTAAAATGGATATTTTTGGAAAAAGATGTTCAATAATAAATTATTTAACTAAAATAAAGGATTTTGAGTTACCAAGTCCCTTACAAATATCATTATCTTTGAAGTAATGGTCATTTAGAAAAGAATTCATGATAAATGATTACATATCTAGAGAAATAAAATATCACGTTCAAAATATCTTTTATATTAATCATTTAATTTCTTGTGATTAATTACTGAAATCACTCTCTCTAATTATTTATGCTTTTCTTCCATGTCCATATCTTCACTTTCGACCAATGTCCACTTACTTATAAACCTAGTTATGCATTATTCCATACGACCTTGGTACTTCCATTTATCTCTTACTATTTGTATTTTTTATTAACTATTTTTTTAAATATAGGTTTTCCATAAAATAATATTCAAATACCAATCCCTTGATTACCAAGATCAAGTTTAAATTGTGAGTACATATTTTTTTAATGTGGGGAGAATATAACACCCCAAAAGTCTAAAATAAGAACATTGTATTCGATAGACTATATGAAAAATCATAAAAGAAAATATACCACCCTAAGACATTATGATATATATTATTTTAAATAAATTCAATAAATTCAATATATTTTATTACAAGAAACACTAACTTTATCTTATGTTACACATAACAATGAGTTTCTTATATATCTTGTGTTACACACAAGACTGAGTTTTACTAAACAAATATATATCTTTAAAATTATTATTTAATATATCACATAGAAGGTGGAATAGAGAGTAAAAATAGGATTAAATAACTTATGAAAATATATAGTATAATTTTTTTATTTATCTATTGAATAGTAATAAAATAAGAATAATTCGAAAGAAAAATAATTTTTTTCTTCTGAAAAAAATATTTTTTTGAAGGATAGATTAGTCATGCTTTGCACACATCATTTATAACTAATTTTTTACCACTTTTAGAAAATTTATTTTACAAAATAAAATTAATTTTAGAAATCAAAATATAAAAACTAAATTAGGGTTCATTTTATGTATTTTTTGGAAATATTTTATTCTTTGATGAATAGTGAAAAATACAAAATTTTAATTGAAAGCCTACTCTTTGTTTAAATAATTTATATGGATAAATTAGATTTTTATTTTGTTTTAATGTTACATTAGTTCAATTATATATTAGTTAATATAATTTAGGTTATTGTAATCATTTCAATATTTAATTTTGATATACAAACATTGTAAAATTTTGAACATTTTCACTTTAAAAACTTGTTTCTCACCTTGTCTATGAGATTAATTTTAAATAAAAAAATCAGTTATATTAATGGAAGTTGGAAACATGGATCCCATATTTTTAGTCAGAATAATTTATATTTTATAATAAGTTCAACTTATTTTTTTACCAAATTGAATATTTAAAACTACTAAAATTAATTATAACTTTTAAGGTTAAAATGGATTTACTTGGGGATAATCTAAAAAGATAAGGGTTAAATTGACCTATAAAATTGTAAGAAATATATTTTTTTGGCTATATTTTGACCTTATATTTTTTAAGATTGAGAATGTTGTATTTTTGGATCCTTGTGATGTGAAAAAATGTGGGTAGAATTCATTATATTCAAAAACTACAAGTGTTCTACTCACCTCACCTTTAAAAGGTCACCCCCTATTCTCCTCTTCACCACTTAAATCCCTTTTGTATCAGTAAATACCTAAAAAAATAACTTACCAACTTAAATCCTCTAATCCAAATAGCCTTATTTCTTCTATAAATATAACATGGTGAGGATTTGGTGCAAACCTAATAAAGATACACGAAGAAGAGGTAACATTCTTCATTGATAATTTTATTTTTATTTATTTATAAAAATATTTAAATTATAATTAATCCATGATTATATAATAGAAATATTATTTTAAATATAATGTGTTTTTTAATAATTCCATAGCTGAAAACCACCTCCACTTCCATCAAATGGGTTATGAAATCATTATTTTTGTGTACGGTGGACTACCACCTTGTGAACCGATGTTATATCGTTTCCAATACCCCCCATACTGGTTGGATATGATGATGAATTTAAAGTTTATATATTATAATTAAAACATAATTATAACATTGGATTTATTATATCATAAATATCTTTTTTACTTTCTGTTCCTTTGGGGACACGGTAATGTTGTTCGTGTGTACGGGGGGCTACTGCCTCGTAAAGAAATGTGATTCATCTTTCAATAAAGATTTACATAGAAGGTGATAATGATAAATTTAATTATTATATGTGATATAAATAAAATAATTATTTTATTAATTAAATGTATATAAATATTTAAATAAAATATATCATTTTATTTTTTACCTTTTCATTCAGTTAAAGATGACAACATCGTTCGTGTACTTGTGGACCACTGCCTTCACAAAATTATGTGTCTCTCATTTCATTACAACACCACATGGATGATATATATAAGTATTTTTAAAGAACAAATATGGTATATATGATATTATTATCATTCTAGAATGAAACAATTTTAATTACCTCTTTTCCATAATGATCATTAAAAAATGGAAATGTTATTCACATGTACGTATGACCTACCATATCCAAGACTGTAACATTGTCCATTTTTCATAAAAATATTTCATGATTGATTTTAAAAGTATAATTTATATATAAATATTATAATTATGTAATTATTAATATTCTAGAGATGATAGAACTATATAATATGTGCAAGAACCACATCTTTTATGATGAAACACACATAACAAAACAAGACAAATAACACCCGAAACAATGAAAATAATAAAATATTATTACTGAATAGATGATTAGATGTTATTAAAAGATCATATATGATATGATAAATATTAATATGGTTTTTTAATAAGTTAAAAAAATGTTTGAAACCACTATACAAGAGGTTATATCACATTCAAAGAAAAAGAAGCATGAGGTAAGGGATTTCTTAACTCAATTTCCATTCATTGGGTTAAACTTATAATTTATTGATTATTTCATGCTAAGATTGTGTGTATAATTACTTTTGACTTTGTTATGTTTTTTTACACTTTGTTTATTTTTATTTACATTTGATACACATAATTTATTAATTTATTAATCCCCACATTAATGATATGATCTTTTTTTTCTTTGTGTAGTTGGGGTTTGACTTAGTGGTAAGCACCCCATAATGCTACTTGAAAAATGAGGGTTCAAAACCCATTGGGTGCAGGGACTGTAGAGGTACTGTAGCAGTGGTGGTACTGTTGATCGGCGGTCACTGTAGCAGAGGCAAGACACTGTAGCAGTAGTAGGGCACTATAGCAGCGACAGGGCATTGTAGTAGCGGCGAGTAATGTAGCAGCCGAGTTACTATTCATAGAATGAGCCTTGGGCCAAAAATTTGGGCCTACGAGCTATGTAATGGGCTACATTACCACTAGGCCTTCAGGCTATGTAGTGGGTCTCCCTCTACCCAGTTAAAATTGGTCTTTGATTTGCTTTAATAATAAAATGAGGCTTTGGCCCCAACCTTTAAAAAATGATATGATCTTTATAAGAGACTTCATCTCAAATTCCATTCATTGTGGAATATTGTAATTTTATACACCTAATTTATTTTATATGATGTTTATAATACCATTTCACAAGTAATATCATGATTAAATCATAACTAATGGTATTATATGTTTCTATTTGTAATATTTCATCCATGGAAATTTTACATGTAAATTATGAAGTTGTAAAAGTTATTGTGCAATCTCACATTCTTATGTGATTGTTAACTTTCTCTTAAAACAATCAATTTATTATGATAAAATTAACATGGATATTAAATTAATCTTAAATATCCATATTGTTTTATTATATATATGATTATTTTCTAAACGATATACCATTTTTAAATACAGTATTTTTATTTAATGTTATTTGATTAACCGAGGAAATATTGATAAATCTATATCATTTAATCAGTACATATACATGATGATAAAAACATTTTTTATGAATTTAATAAAATATTATTATATATATGGGGAATTATTTGGACATGGAATACATGGGTGTGACCTAGTTTTAGATATACCCTCGATGCATTGATAGTTTCCTGAGGAGAATCAGTAAGCTAGCTTGAAACTAGTTGTCCAAACCCAAAGTGTTTGTACACAGTATTTTAAACTATTTTTGAAAGGTATTGATAGTTTAGGTATCATGATGCATGAGATCATAAAATAAAATAATTTATAATTTCATTCATTAATAATTTATTTATTATTATCCATGATATTTTCTTAATTTTATTATCTATAGATGCATTTCATTCTCAGTTTATTGATTAAATGGATGTGTTTTCCGTAATTTACATTACCATATTGATTTTTCCTTATCATATTATGATAGAATAATTATTGATTAAATTGAATGTGTTTTTATTCTTTTACCTTATCATATTTAACATTATGATATTTTTGTATTTATTTTAAATCTCAGTGAACATCTTTTTCAGTTAATTTATTACATGGCATGTGTGTTTAGTTATTTACCTTTCAATTTTGATTATTATTATTGATTCATAATATATTATATTGTACTTGAAATAAAATAAGAATTTGAGGTCACCCTTATTTTTTTTCCTTTCTCAGGAATCCATGAAGTGTACTATATTTGATATGAAAGGATATGCTAGAGTGAATAATGATTTTATCGAAAAAGATATGTTGTAATTTTGTTTTCACTATAATGAAAGTCTTAAGTATTTATCAAGTTTACCAAGACTACTGAATTATTTAGTTCTTTGTGATATTATTACTTGTTTATTATGCCAATATATTAAATTATGAACTGGCTCTACGATACTGGGGTCAAGGTCAATACATTTACCCAAATAATTGGAGGGAGATATTGGTCCCACCAATCACATAATGAAAATCATAAATATGTGTGCCATGATATCATAAAAAAATCATCATATCATAACTCATGAAATTAATTGTGCTTCAAAAACATTTCATGATATCTTAAATCATGGAAAATATATAGGTCTCATACTTATTTCATAATTTCATAATTTCATAACCTTTAGAGAAAGAGAAGGTTTCAAAAGAATTTTATCATGGTATAACCTGTGGAAGGGAAACAGGTTTAAAAAATATCTTTTCATCTTAAAACATTCAATTAAATAATATGAATTTTATCCCTAGTTCATATACTTGGAAAATCATAAATTACATCAATTTTTTTCATCTTATATGGAGAATTATTTTTAAAGATAAATCACTTGGGACATTTCTTGAGGAAGATAAATTTTCTTTGGAAATATCTTTTTAAAACTAAAAATTGATTAAATATTTTAGAAAAAAATTTATTTGAAAATAAACTTAAAAAATTATAATGTACGCTTAAAATAAAATAATGTTCGTGAAAAAAAAATTCCATTCATGGTTTACATGTTAAAATAGTGATTCCATTCATATTTTTAGTAAAAGCCAAACGAGCATAGTTTAAAAAAATATGAAGACACATTTCAATTTTTTTTGTAAAAATTAAAACATGGATACAAATTTTATTAATAAATATTTTCAATAATGTTAAAAAGAATTTGATTTTTTTTGGAAAAACATTTTTTAGAAGAAAAATGGGTTTTCGACCGATGAGATAAATAAAGAATATTTTTTTCCTAAAAACATTTTTCGAAATCTTGAGTACATAAATAAATGAGAACGAATAGAAAACATATATTATCATGAGATAACCATATTATAAGAAAATATATTATTTCGTTTTGAGAAAAGGATCATAATATTTCATCATCCGAAACCTAATAAAAAAAAACCTCGATAAATGTTGAGACTGTAACATAGAATATTTACCACTTTAGTAACATTGAATTGTAAGCCCCATGAAGTAATAAAATTATTTGAAACATAAAATATCATGATAAAAAATAAATTCATGATATTAAATAGCAATTGGTATTTATATACACCTCATAAAATAATATATGAGTATAACATTACAAGTCTCAAGGAAAGAAAATTGAGATAAAAATCCCTTACCTTAATTATTGATTTACTTCATACACATTTCAAATTACTTTATAGTAAATATAAGTTTATAATAAATATATTATATAACCATATTAATATATTTAAAACCATATATGACTTTATTATGACCCTTTATTACCAATTTATTAACAATTCCATATTAATGTCACATTTAATGCAATAACTACTTTGTTTTTCATGCATGTATTGAATTGTTATTTTTTGGGTCCTCTTAATTTGATCATGGTCACATAATTTTTATAATAATAACCATGATATAATTTCATATATATTCATTATGTATTTATTTATATTAATCCATAAAAGTTGTAGATTGAAAATTAAATACACTATTCATAGAGATGGTAGGTCGTGCATATGCATGAATGCCGTTTCTATTTTCTTGAAGAATTTAAAAAAAGGAAGGTAAATAATATATTAAAATTTTAGAATAATTATTATTTCATATATATCATATATTTTCATTAAAACCATGACACGTGCCTGTCATGGGGTGTGGAAGAAATAATTATTTTCTGAGTTAAAATGTAGTATATTGGTTAACCTAGGTTGCCTTTAGAGAGAAGCGCTCAACAATCAATTATGTCACTTTAAATTTGATCATTAAGTGGGGTTGTTTTTGATATTGTTTGGTTATCAAAACAAATAAATGAAATTAAAGAAAGTAATAAAGTAAAATATTTAAAACAAATTGAAAAATAATTCTATTAAAAATAGTGATAATAATTGTGTGATCATGTTGGGTTTGGTTTTTCAATTATAATGTTATTAGAGTTCCAATTTTATTCAATCCTCTTTAGCTAAGTCAATTTAAGTGATATTTCACAATTGATTCTTATCACTCCCTTGTTAAATGGTGATGGTGAGAGTAAAAATTTCTAATATATCATCTTGGTCTACTATGCTTCTTATGTGTAAAATAGATGTAAAGAATACCCTCTATTGAGTTAAGAAATTCCCGATCGGGTCTTGTTTATCCCAAACAATTAAGAATATTCAATACCCCTACCACACGTACTGGAGATCTCTAAGAAATTCACCACTAAGATCTGATATATTCCATTGTATATAGAGAAAAACCTAGTAGAGGGAGATTGTTAACATTTAACAAAGAAATAATAACAACAAAATATTAAATCAAATACAATCTCATAAGATAATAAACTATTTATTAGAATTTGAAACCATCACCGCAGAACAAAGATAGTGTTTTTTCAATCAAATGAAAGAACTCAAACATTAAAAAAGATAAAACCTAACATTACCCAATAACTAATAATATTTACCCCACCATGGTAAGGGTAATTGAGAATAATGAGAAAGAAGAAGGAATTATAAAACTAAGAAAAACAAAAGAAAGAAAAGAAAGAACATAATTTTTATCCTCCAGAATCTGTCCACCAGAAAGATAGCTTCACCGCTCCCACAATCTAGAAAAAGCATATATGAGGTCCATTCTTATAGGATGTTTGTAATGAATTTGGTCATTTATCAATGAAGTTTCAATGAATTTGGTGCAGTGTGGAACGAGTTGTGGCCTAATTAGTAGACCCATCTTTTTCTGGCGTCCAATCACTATTCCACCAACCCAATTTTTACCAATTGAAGGGAGACATTAATAACATAATTTATCCATGAAATTTACTAGGAATATTCATATATGAGTTGGTTTTTGAACCCAGATGAAATCACCCAATTTGGTGGTCTATAACCACAGATAT
Source organism: Viscum album (assembly GCA_963277665.1). Classification (NCBI taxonomy): domain Eukaryota; kingdom Viridiplantae; phylum Streptophyta; class Magnoliopsida; order Santalales; family Viscaceae; genus Viscum; species Viscum album. The sequence goes on along the minus strand of OY728133.1, from coordinate 180,252,799 downwards.
GTCTCATTGAATGAGTCAGGGTCCATTCTGCCGTCCAGAATAATTGTTCACATTGATCGATTTGTTTTGGCCTCTTGGAGTTTGAATTGGATTTAGGTCCTCAATACTTATTTGTATTCCACAAATCATGTCATCCTAGAAAAAAAGTAATTACATTCATTTTATGGATATTGTGGGAGTTATTCTCGAAATACAGAGGTGGCATAAAACTGTTAAATGTCCAGAATTAACCAATTTTTACACTTAATTTCAAAACTCAAAAAAGTCATAAAATAATGAAAATAAAATCAAATTGATTAATTGGAAGGGATTAAATCATTTAAAAATAGATGTATAAATATGAAAATATGAGCTCTGTTAAATCCCCCACACTTATCACTTGGACTCCTAGACAAGTAAACATCGATATCAAATCATAGAAAATTTAAAAAACATATCTATGAGATCAAAAAATTTAACACCAAGAAATTAAAGATATCATGTCTCATCAACAACCATTATTAAAAGTTCAAAATTTAGTTCATTAAATATATTTCATCTTAATTTATTCTCCCATGCACACAAAACACTTACCTAACATGCATTTTCTCTCATCACACAAATATTAATTTTCAATAATGTCTTTCTCATCCAATACTCATGCAAGGGTCACCATAGGATTGATAAATTCCTACATCTCCACTCAATGTGAGTCAAGGACAAATTTTTATCATGAGAACTTTATAGGGTCATTCTGTGGCTTCAGGTTGGTAGGATTTATATGTGAATAATTCTGAGGCAGAATAAAGAGTGTTTGGCTCTTTTTGAAGAAAAATTACATTATTCTAATTTTTACTTAAATATAGTCTCCTCATCACTCCCCTTGGTTAGTAAATTAGATCTATCAATATGAAAAATCAGTGAAATTTCACACCATTTATCATTTCTACAGCAACAGTTTCAATCATCTCAAATTTGATTATTCTTGAAAGCTCTTGATAAGCACAACTTTATTTTTTTCATTAGAATCTCTAGAGAGGCACAAATTCTCATATATGAAAACTCCAGAAAAGGCACATCTTTTAACAAAATGTTTTTTTATCAAAAAGAAAATATCTTCAACATTTTATTTTCCACCAATTGTATCTCCAAATGAGGTATCACAACACAAGTCAACCTCCCTCCACACTTAAGTTCAACTAGATTATGCAATTTTACTTCAAGAGCAGGTTGGATAGGGACAATTGGTTTGTAATGTGGCTAACCTAATAGGATATTCCTAGATTTTATAGGGTACAAGGGTTAAATATACAAGGTGGACCATTATAAAAAGGATTATTTTGAAAAGGGGTCTTTAAATCCAAAGAAATTACTCAACCGTTTAAAACACATGCACCTCAAACCGTCATGTTTTGATATAAATAAATCAAATTCTCTTTAAATCAATCACGATATGGTTTTCACAAGAAGAGAGGTGAATAAAAAGAATATGAAAAGTAGGTTAATAAGCCTCATAGGAATGTGATTCTAAATATTAAGATAGTGAATTGTGGTATGGGATTAAAAAATTAGAGTACTTTTCATGAAATTCATAAAGATTTGAACTTGAAACAAAGTTAATTTCAGCATTCATTTAAACTCAGTTTCCTGGGATAAATTTTTTCACACATTTAAATTGGTTTCAAAAATTGTTATTATAATAATTTTAGCTCAAAATTTTCAAAAAAAAACAAAAATTTGGAAAACAAACAATTGAAAATACTAAACTATAAAGGTTCCCTCCACCACACTTAAATGATATAGTGTCCCCAATGCTTTCAAATTGATTTAACATGTAAGAATATTTTTAATTGAATCATAGAAATCAATAAAGTGTAAAGGAAAGTTACAACCTGACTTATTAGTAGTGCAATGTTGAGTTAATATCCTAAATGTTTCACATATAAAAACCTACAAATAAAGGTAGATAATAAAACATAATAAATTTATTTAAAGTAAAGAAAATAGAAATATAATGAGAATATAAGGATAGATATAGGTTTAATACCCCCAAGTGGGCCATGGGTTTTGACTACCTATAGATGGGAAGTTTTAGTTGGTTATCCCCAATCTGATGGTGGGTGAAGATTCTTTAATATGAACCACCATAACTTTTTCCTTCCATCATGAACATCTTTTTTTTTGTTGAGGACTTCATGGATATAGTACAACAAATACACCACTATGAAAATGATATTCAACTTGCATAGTGGGGGTAGGGAAAAGAATGAGTCCTTATTTTTATTGGTTTCAACTTTCACAACTTCTTCCTCCTTATCCATTGGTTCCTCAAGGCAAGGTGTATCAAAATAATAATACACAGGAGAAGTAGAATCTAATTCAATTTGAATAAAATTAATGCATTAAAAATGACAATCAAATTATTCTCTTTCAAAGGAAGCATCTTGTGTATATTTTTCCTCAAGGTAGTCCACTTTGATATCATCTTTAACTACTTCCAATAAATGATCAACATGTTTGGGGAGCATTAGGTGTTCCTCTTCAGGTGTATCTTCTTCTTTTTCTTCATCGACCAAGGAAATAGATGTGTTGACCGAATCTGAAACTTTCATGCAAAGGGAGGTGATACTCAATTCAGATTCTATATAATCATAATGAAAATAGTTAAGAAAAAGATTATATGCCTTAAGTGGATTGACTTTAATTACTTCTTCAGTATGAGGTTCCTCTTGTAGTTGAATTTCACAAGATAGAGGTAGGTAGTCAGGCTCCTCGATTTTTTCTTTAAATTCCACCAGTTTGGTGGTGTCTTCCTTCAATGGTTATGGATCTTCTACATTATAAGGAATATGTGGATAATGTAGTTCTTTATAATCATTCCAAAATCCATCTTGACATTTTTGATATCCCACATGTAGCTAAGTATGTAATTCTTCTTTATTTTCCTCATCAGGTTCATTCATAGGTTCTAGTTCTTCCATCAATGCATGTAAATATTCAAATGAAAGTTATATATTGTTCTCTAGTTTTTCTATTTCATTTAGAAGTTCTTGCATCTGAACTGTATCATAACCATCCTCATATACTTGTTCCAAAATTGGGTAGTTGTTCCACGAATTAAGGAAATGATATTTTGAAAACATAATGGAAGAATATTTTTTATGTTATTTTAATTGAAAAATGTTAAATATTAATAATTAGACTGTGGAAATGCCTCCCCGACAACGATGCCATGTTTTGATACATGCCTATCATGGGGTGTGGAAAAAATAATTATTTTATAAGTTAAATTATATTATAGTGGTTAACCTACGTTTTCTCTAGAGAGGATTTCTCAATAATAACTTATGTCACTTTAAATTTGATAATGAAGTGGGTTTTTTTGGTATTGTTTGGTTATGAATACAAAACAATGAAACTAAATAATGTAATAAAGTAAAATATTTAAAAAAATTGAAAAATAATTCAATTAAAAATAGTGATAATAATTGGGTGATCAGGTTGGGTTTGGTTTTTCAATTGTAATGTTATCATAGTTCTAATTTTATTCAATCCTCTTCTGCTAAGTCGGTTTTAGTGATATTTCATGATTGCTTCCTATCTCTCCCTTGGTAAATGGTGATGGACAGAGTAAACCTTGCCAATATCTCATATTATTCTACTATACTTACTATGTGTTAAAAAGATGTAGAGAATACCCTCAATTGAGTTAGGCAATTCTTGATTGGATCTGGTTTATCTTAAACAATTAAGAATATTCAATACCCCTGCCCCACGTACTGACGATCACCGAGTACTTCACCACTAATATCGAATCTATTCCATCATATATAGACCAAAACCTAGTAGAGGGATGTTATGAAAATTTATCAAATAAATAATAATAACAGAATATTAAATCAAATACAATCACATAAGATAATAAACTGTTTATTAGAATTTGAAACCAACACCGCAGAACAGAGAGGGTGTTTTTTCAATCAAATTTAAGAAGTCAAACATTAAAATAAATAAAACCTAACCTTCACCAATCACTCATAATATTTACCCCATGATGGTAAGGGAAATTGAGAATAATGGGAAATAAGAAGGCATTATAAAACTAAGAAGATCAAATGAAAGAAAAGAAAGAACATAATTTTTCTCCTCCAGAATCTGTCCACCAGAAAGACAACTTAGTTTCTCCCACCATATAGATGAATAAATCAGAGGTCCTATCTTATAGGATGTTAGGAATGTAGTTTTACATCTTCCCATTATGGTTCAAGGAATTTGGTGCAATGTGGAAGGAGTTGTTTCCGAAATAGTAGACCTGACCTTTTCTGGCCGCCAATCACTATTCCACCAACCCTATTTTGACCGGTTAAAGGGCGGCCTTAGTCACATCATTTATCCATAAAATTTACAGGGAATTTTTAAAGTAGATTTGGATTTATAACCCATATGGAATCAACCAATTTGGTGGTCGGTAGCTAGATATATGTCTCATTAAATGATTCATAGTCCGTTCTTCTATCCAGAATAATTATTCACATTGACCGATTTGTTTTGGCCTCTTGGAGTTCGAATTGTCTTTGGGTCCTAAAGACTTATTTTTATTCCAAAAATCATATAATCCTATAAGAAAGTAATTAAGTGAATTTATATGGATACTGTGGGAGTTATACTCGAAATACAAGGGAAAATTATACTGTTAAATGTCCAGAATTAACCAATTTTAACACTTAAGTTCAAAACTCACCAAAAGTAATAAAATGTTGCAAATAAGATCAAATTGATTAATGGGAAGGGATTAAATATTTTAAAAACATATGTATAAATATAAAAATATGAGTTATATCAATTTACACACACTTAGCACTTGGACTACTGGACAAGTAAACATCGATATCAAATCATAGAAAATTTAAAACACATATCCACATGATCTAACAATTTAACATCAAGAAATAAAAGATATCATGCCTCATGAACAACCATTATTAAAAGTTCTAAATTTAGTTAATTAAGTATATTTCCTTTTCATTTATTATCCCATGCACACAAAATACTTGCCTACTATGCATTTTCTCTCATTAGACAAATATCAATTTTCAATAATGTCTTTCTCATCCAATACTACTGAATGGGTAACCATATGCTTGATAAATTCCTACATATTCACTTTATGTGAGTCAAGGACATATTTTTAACAAGAGAAAATTATAGGGTTGTTCCATGGATTCATGTTGGTAGGATTTATATGTGAATAATTCAAAGGAAGAATAAGGAGTGTTTGGCTCTTTTTGAAGAAAAATTGCATTATTCTATTTTTTACTTAAATATGGTCTCCTCCTTACTACCCTTAGTTAGTAAATGAGATCCATCAACATGGAAAATCAGTGAAATTTCACACCATTTATCATTTCTGCAACATTAGTTTTAATCATCTCAAATTGTATTTTTCTTGAAAGCTCCAGGTATGCACACCATTATTTTTTTCATTAGAAGCTCCAGAAAGGCACAACTTCTCATATATGGAAGATCCAGAAAAGTAACAACTTTCAACAAAATGTTTTTTTTCAAGAACAAGAACATATATTTAACATCTTATTTTCCTCCCAATGTATCTCCAAATGAGGTATCACAATACAAGTTAACCTCCCCCACACTTAAGTTCAACTAGATTATGAAATTTTACTTCAAGAGAAGGTTGGATAAGGACAATTAGATTATAATGTGGATAACATAATAGGCTATTCATAGCTTCTATAAGCTACAAGGATTAAATATACATTTTTGGACATTATAAAAATGATTATTTTGAAAATGGGATTTAAATCCTAATAAACTCCTCAATCATTTAAAACACACGCACCTCAAACTCTCAAGTTTTGATAGAAATAAATCAAATTCTATTTAAATCAAGCATGGAATGGTTCTCTCAAAAAGTTAGGTGAATAAAAATAATATGAAAAATAGGTTTAGAAGGCTCACATGAATGTGATTTAAAATATAAGATGAGTGAATTGTGGTATGGGATTCAAAAATAAGAATACTTTTCATGAAATTCATAAAGATTTGAACATGAAACAAAGTCAATTTCAGCATTCATTTAAACTCAGTTTCCTGGGATAAATTGTTTCACACATTAAAATGGGTCTCAAAAATTGTGATGATAATCATTTCAGCTCAAAAGTTTCAAACACACACAAAAATTTAAAAAACACACAATTGAAAATACTAAACTATAAAGGTTATTACCCACACTTAAATGATGCAGTGTCTGCAATGCATTCCAATTGATTTAACATGTAAGAATATTTTTAATTGAATCATAGAAATCAATAAAGTGTAAAGGAAAGGTATAACCTAACTTATTGGTAGTGCAATGTTGAGTTAAGATCCTATGTTTTGCACATAGAAAACCCTACAAACAAAGGTAGATATTAAAACATAATAAATTTATTGAAAGTAAAGAAAATAGAAATAGAATGAGAATAGAAGGATAAGTCTTGGTTTAATCCCCCAAGGGGGACCTCAGTTTTGACTGCCTCTAGATGGACAGTTTCAGTTGGTTATCCCCAATCCGATGTTGGGTGAAGCTTCTTTAAAATGAACCACCAGAACTTCTTCCTTCCATTATGAACATATTTTTTTGAGGACATCATAGATATAATAAAACAAATCCACACCTATGAAAATTATATTAAAATTTCTTTGTGGGGGTAGGATAAAAATTGAGTCCTCCTTTTTATTGGTTTCCACTTTCATAACTTTTTATTCATTCTCCAGTGGTTCCTCATGGTAAGTAGTTTCAAAATAATAATCAATGGGAGAATTAGAAAGTAATTCAATTTGAATAAAATTAAATCATGAAGAATCAAAATCAAATTATTCTCATTCAAAGGAAGAATCTTGTGTCTATTTTTCCTGAAGAAATTCCACTTGGATCGCATCTTGAACTCCTTCAAATAAATGATCAACATGTTTGGAGAGATCTAGGTGTTCCTCTTCAGGTGTATCTTCTTATTTTGCCTCATCCACCAAGTAAATAGATGTGTTGACTGAATTATAAACTTTCATGAAAGGGGAGGTGATACTCAATTCAAATTCTATATAATCATAATGAAAAGAGTTAAGAAAAAGATTATCTCCCTTAGGTGGCTTGACTTCAATTGATTTTTCAGTATGAGGTTCCTCTTGTAGTTGAATTTCACAAGAAAGAGTTAGGTAGTCAGGCACCTCCATATTTTCAATACTACAAATACCCCTTTTATCAGCGCTAAAAATGGCCTTTTACAGCGCTAGAAAAGCACTGTTAAAGCCGACATAGATGGGGGGGGGTCCCCTTTATCAGCACTCCAAAAAGCGCTGATAAAGACCCCTTTTATGAGGGCTAAAAAAAGCGATGATAAAAGGGGTATTTTATCAGTGCTAAAATGAAGCGCTAATAAAAGGGTCCTTTATCAACACTTTTTTATAGCGCTGATAAATGTTAAAAAAAATTAATTTTTTTTACAAAAATTCCTGGCAATCTTGGGCGGCTTTTTACAGCCCTTGATCCCCCCTTTATCAGTGCTTTCCCACACCATCCAGCACCTACACGCACCCCCTCCACCTTTTATCTGTGCTATACCCCACCTTTATTAGCGCTAGCCCCTTAAATTCACCCATGCGCGCGTGCCCCTGCCTCTACCCAGATTTGATCTCGAGACCTCACCCCTGCGTTCCTGAAGCCTTTTCCACTTCCCTATATTGATTGGTTATCTTATTTATGATATATCTATTTATTTATATATATATTTAGTAATATTTTTTCTTATAGTAATATATTTTTATATTAATATATATAGATATTTATATATATATTTATATGAATATATATATATAGTTATATTAATATATATATAGTTATATTATTATATATAGTTAGATTAATTTATAGTTATATAAATATTCATATATCGGTATTTTAAATAAAATATATATTAGTTATTATTTAGATAAATCTAATATATTTTATATGTAAACATGTTTAATTATTTATTTAAAAAATTTAATTTTTAGGTGTGAATATATAAAAAATTTGTACATATTGTTATATATTTGATTATAAATAGTAGTGCATTATAAAAAATAATAAAATTTCACAGAAATATTATCAATATGAATGTAATACCTTCGAATAAATTCATTCCCCACCAAAAAAGGCAATAATACCCTCTTAAATGAGGCTAAAAATCCACAAACTGTTAAAAAATCAGGGTATCCAGATTAAAAACTCAGTTTTGGAGGCCTTTTGGGCCTTTTGTGGCCTCGTAAAAACATTGATCGGGGTCCTCCCACGTTACAAGTGTGTAGATCTCTCTGCAGGCTTCTATTTGATATGTGGTAGAGCTCAAACGGGCACCCGGATTAAAAGTTATGGCCGTTTGAAGTTCGAGTTGTGTTTTCAAAATATTTTGGATCTTTTTTTAATATTTTTTTAATTTTTTTAATCTTAAAATTGTTATTAAATGACTATTACTCCATAATAATTAGCAAATTATTAATTAAAAATATTTTTTTTTTAATTTTTTTATAAGCCATTTTCGCTAAATATCTTATATATTAAGTGTAACTGTATATTTATACTTATCTAATATATATATAAAATTATATTTAAAAAATATATATTATATTTATATCAATATAAATATATCTATATATTTAAATATTAATTTTTTTTTTCATGAATGTTTTTTTTGAAGTAGACCCTTTATCACCGCTTTTAAAAAACGTGTTGATAAGGACCCCCCTTTATCAGCACTACAAAAAAAGCGCTGATAAAGGGGTACCCTTTAACAGAGCTAAAAATAAGCGCTATTAAAGGGTAACCCTTTATTAGCACTAAAAAAAACCGCTGATAAAGGGGTACCTTTATCAGCAATTTTTTAACTCTAATAAATGTACCCTTTATCAGCAGTTTTTTTAGCACTAATAACGGTACCCCCCTTTATCAGATATTTCCCGTTAGCGCTGATAAAGGGTGGAACTGGCCTTGCCCCATTTTATGGTAGTGTTTCTTCAAATTCTACCACTTTGGCGGTGTCTTACTTCAATGGTTCAAGATCTTCTACTTTATAAGGAATATGTGGATCAATTAGTTCTTCACACTCATTCCAGAATCCATCTAGATCTTATTGATCACCCACATTTACCTCCATAGGTAATTCTTTCTTCATGTCCTCCTCAGGTTCATTCATAGGTTCTGGTTCTTCCATCAATGCACGTACATATTAAAATGCAAGTTCAACATTTTTCTCTATTTTTAATATGTCAATTTGAATTTCTTGCATCTGAAATGTATCATAACCAGCCTCATCTACTTTTTCCAAATGTGGGTAGTTGTTTTATGAATTAAAGAAATAATCATTTGAAAACATCATGGAAGAATATGTTTTTAATTTAAAAATGTTAAATATTAATAACTAGATTGTGGAAATGCCTCCCCGGAAACGATGCCATGTTTTGACATGTGACTGTCATGGGGTGTGGAAAAACAATTATTTTATAAGTTGGAATATAGTATAGTGGTTAACCTAGTTTGTCTTCAGAGAGGAGCGCTCCATAATCACTTATTTCACTTTTAATTTGTTAATGAAGTGGGGTTGTTTTAGATATTGTTTGGTTATGAAAACAAAGCAAGGAAACTAAAGAAAGTAATCAAGTAAAAGTTTTAAAACAAATTGAAAAATAATGCAATTTAAAATATAAATAATAATTGGGTGATCAGGTTGTGTTTGGTTTTTCAATTGTAATGTGATCATAGTTCCAATTTTATTCAACCCTCTTATGATAAGTCGGTTTAAATTATATTTCACAATTACATCCTATCACTCCCTTGGTAAATCATGATGGTCAGAGAAAACCTTTCCAATATCTCATCTCATTCTACTATCCTTCCTAAGTGTTAAATAGATGTAGCGAATACCCTCAATTGAGTTAGGCAATTCCCGATCGGGTCTGGTTTATCCCCAACAATTAAGAATATTTAATACCCCTGCCACACGTACTGACGATCGCCGAGTACTTCACCCCTAAGCTCTGATATATTCCATCATATATAGACAAAAACCTAGTAGAGAGAGATTATGAACATTTACCAAAGCAATAATAACAACATAATATTAAATCAAATACAATCACATAAGATAATAAACTGTTTATTAGAATTTGAAACCAAAACTGGGGAATAACGAGAGTGTTTTTTCAATCAAATGAAAGAAATAAAAAATTACAAAATATAAAACATAACCTTCCACAATAACTAATAATATTTACCACACCATGGTAAGGGTAATTTTGAATAATGGGAAAGAAGAAGGCATTATAAAACTAATAAGAACAAAAGAAATAAAAAAAGAACAGAATGTTTCTCCTCTAGAATTTGTCCACCAGAAAGACAGCTTCAGTTCTCCCACCATCTAGCCGAATCAAGAAGAGGTCCATTATTATAGGATGTGAGGGATGTATTTGGCCATATACCCACAATGTTTCAAATAATTTGGTGTATTGTGGAATGAGTTGTGGCCGAATTAGTAGACCTTACTTTTACTGACTGCCAATCACTATTCCACCAACCCTATATTTACCGGTTGATGGGCAGCCTCAATAACATCATTTTCCCATAAATTTATTGGTGAGTTTTCTTCTTGAGTTGGATTTCTAACCCAGTGGGAAGAACCCAATTTGGGGGTAGGTATCCAGAGATATGCCTCATTGAATGAGTCAGGCAGTTTCACACAATGATCAAAATTCACCAAAAGTCAAAAAATGATGCAAATAAGATCAACTTTATTAATGTAAAGGGAATAAATAATTTAAAAACATATGTATAAATATGAAAATATGAGCTCTGTCAATTCCCCCAAACTTAGTAGTTGGAATCCTGGACAAGTAAACATCGATATCAAATCATAGAAAATTTAAAACACATATCCATTAGATCAAAAAATTTAACACCAAGAAATAAAAGATATCATGCCTAATGAACAACCATTATTAAGAGTTCTAAATTTAGTTCATTAAATATATTTCCTCTTTATTTATTCTCCCATGCACACAAAACAGTTACCTAACTTGCATTTTCTCTCATCACACAAATATCAAATTTTAATAATGTCTTTCTCATCCAATACTCATGCAAGGGTCACCATTGGCTTGATAAATTCCTAAATCTCCACTCGATGTGAGTCAAAGACATATGTTTATCATGAGAACTTTATAAGGTTGTTCTGTGGCTTCAGGTTGGTAGGATTTAGATGCGAAAAATTCTGAGGCAGAATAAGGATTCTTTGGTTCTTTTTGAAGAAAAATTGCATTATTCTAATATTTACTTAAACACGGTCTCCTCCTCACTCCCCTTAGTTAGTAAATCAGATTAATAAACATGAAAAATCAATGAAATTTCACACCAATTATCATTTCTACAGCAACAGTTTCAATCATCTCAAATTTTATTTTTCTTGAAACCTCTAGATAGGCCAAATTTATTTTTTTCATTAGAACCTTTAGAAAGGCACAAAATCTCATATATTAATTCTCTAGAAAATGAAAATATTTCAAATTTTTTTTTTCAGCAACAAGAACATATTTTCAACATTTTATTTTCCACCCAATTCATCTCCAAATGAGGTTTCAAAAAACAAGTCAACCTCCCCCTACACTTCAGGTTCTACTAGATTATGCAATTTTACTTCAAGAGTAGGTTGGATAGGGACAAATGTATTGTAATGTGTCTAACATAATAGGATGTTCATGGATTATATGGGATACAAGGATTAAATATACAAGGTGGGATATTATAAAAAGGGTTATTTTGAAAAGGGGGCTTTAAATCCAAAGAAATGCCTCAATCCTTTAAAACACATGAACCCCAAACCCTCAAGTTTTGATAGAAATAAATCAAATTCTAGTTAAATCAAGCATGGTATGGTTATCTCACGAAGTGAGGTGAATAGAAATAATATGAAAAATAGGTTTATAAGGCTCACATGAATGTGATTTCAAATATAAAGATAGTGAATTATGGTATGGGATTAAAAAATCAGAGTACTTTTCCTGAAATTCATAAAGATTTGAACTTGAAACAAAGTAAATTTCAGCATTCATTTAAACTTATTTTTCTAGGATAAATTGTTTCACTCATTGAAATGGGTTTAAAAAATTGTGAAGATAGTCATTTTATCTCAAAAGTTTCAAAAACACACAAAAATTTGAAAAATAAAAAATTGAAAATACTAAACTATAAAGGATCCCTCCCCCACACTTAAATGATGTAGTGTCCGCAATGTATTAAAATTGATTTAACATGTAAGAATATTTTTAATTGAATCATAGAAATCAATAAAGTGTGAAGGAAAGGTACAACCTAACTATTTAGTAGCGCAATGCTGAGTTAAGATCCTAAGTATTTCACATATAAAACCCTATAGACAAAGGTAGAAAATAAAACACAATAAATTTATTTAAATTAAAGAAAATTGAAATAGAATGAGAATAGAAGGATAGATCTTGGTTTAATCCCCCAAGTGGGCTCTTGGTTTTGACTGCCTCTAGATAGGCAGTTTCAGTTGGTTATCCCCAATCCAATGGTGGGTGAAGTTTCTTTAATATGAAACACCAGAAATTCATCCTTCCATCATGAACATCTTCTTTTTTTGTTGAGGACTTCCTAGATATAGTTCAATAATTCCACCCCTATGAAAATGATATTAAACTTGCATGGTGGGGGTAGGACAAAGAATGAGTCCTTTTTATTAGTTTCCACTTTCACAACTTCTTCTTCATTCTACAATGATTCCTCAAGGTACGCTGTATCAAAATAATAATCAATGGGAGAATCAAAAAGTAATTCAATTTGAATACAATTAAAGAAATAAGAACCAAAATCAAATTCTTCTCTTTCAAAGGAATAATCTTGTGTCTATTTTTTCTCAACCAAGTCCACTTGGATCTCATCTTAAACTCCTTACAATAAATGATCAACAAGTTTGGGGAGCTCTAGGTGTTCCTCTTGAGGTGTATCTTCTTCTTTTTCCTCATCCACTAAGGCAATAGATGTGTTGACCGAATCTGAAACTTTCATCCAAGGGGAGGTGATACTCAATTCAGATTCTATATAATCATAATGAAAAGAGTTAAGAAAAATATTATCTCCCTTAAGTGTCTTGACTTAAATTGCTTCTTCAGTATGAGTTTCCTCTTATATTTGAATTTCACATGATAGAGGTAGGTAGTCAGGATCCTCCATCTTTTCTACAAATTCCACCACTTTGGTGGTTTCTTCCTTCAATGGTTTTTTATCTTTTACTTTATAAGGAATATGTGGATCAAGTAGTTCTTAAAACTCATTACAGAATATATCTAGATCTTTTTGATATCCAACAAGTAGCTTTGTAGGTAATTCTTCTTTCTTTTCCTCCTCAGGTTCATTCATAGGTTTTGGTTTTCCCATCAATGCACATACATGTTCAAATGAAATTTCTAATTTTTTCTCCAGTTTAGATATGTCATTTTGAATTTCTTGCATCTTAAATATATCATAACCAGCCTCATATATTTGTTCCAAATGTGGGAAGTTTTTCCATGAATTGATGAAATAATCATTTGAATACATCATGGAAGAATAATATTTATGTTTTTTTAATTGAAAAATGTTAAATATTAATAATTATATTGTGGCATTGCCTCCCCAGCAACGACTCCAGGTTTTGACACATTCCTATCATGGGATGTGGAAAAAACAATTATTTTTAAAGTTAAAATATAATATAGTGGTTAACCCAAGTTGTCTCTCGAGAGGAGTACTCGACAATCACTTATGTCACATTAAATTTGATAATGAAGTGGGGTTGTTTTTTATATTGTTTGGTTATGAAAACAAAGAAACAAAACTAAATAAAGTAATAAAGTAAAATATTTAAAACAAATTGAAAAATAATGAAATTAAAAATTGTGATAATAACTAGGTGATCAGGTTGGGTTTGTTTTTTCAATTTTAATGTTGTCATAGTTCCTATTTTATTCAATCATCTTATGCGAAGTCAGTTTAAGTGATATTTCACGATTGCTTCCTATCACTCCCTTGGAAAATGGTGATGGTGAGATTAAGCCTTTCCTATATCTAATATTGGTCTAATCTCCTTCATATGTGTTAAACAGATGTAGAAAACACCCTAAATTGTGTTAGGAAATTCCCAATTGGGTCTTGTTTATCCCAAACAGTAAAGAATATTCAATACCCCTCCCACACGTACTGATGATTTCTGAGTACTTAACCACTAAGATATAATATATTCAATAATATATAGACCAAAACCTAGTATTGGGAGATTATGATCTTTTACCAAAGAAATAATAACAATAGAATATTAAATCAAATACAATCGCATAATATAATAATCTGTTTATTATAATTTGAAACCAGCATCGCAGAACAAAGAGAGTGTTTTTTCAATCAAATGCAAGAACTCAAACATTTTAAAAGATAAAACCTATCCTTCACAAATCACTCATAATATTTACCCCACCATAGAAATGGTAATTGAGAATAATGGGATAGAAGAAGGCATTATAAAACTAAGAAGAACAAAATAATGAAAAGAAAGAACATAATCTTTCTCCACCAGAATCTATCCACCAGAGATACAGCTTTGGTTCTCCCACCATCTAGCCGAATCATGCTAGGGTAACTTCTTATAGGATGTGAAGAATGTAGTTTTCCATCTACCCAATAATTTTCAAGGAATTTGGTGCAATGTGGAATGTGTTGTGGCCGAATTTGTAGACCTGACCATTTTTGGCCGCCAATCACTATTCCACCAACCCTATTTTGACTGGTTGAAGGGTGGCCTTAATCACATAATTTATCAATGCAATTTACTGGGAAACTTCATAGTTGAGTAGGATTTATAACCCAGCTAGAAGAACCCAATTTGGTGTTGGTATCCAAAGATATGCCTCATTTAATGATTCATGGTCCATTTTTTCATCCAGAATAAATGTTCACATTGACAGATTTTTTTTGCCTCTTGGAGTTTGAATTGTCTTTGGGTCCTGAAGGCTTATTTGTAGTCCAAAAATAATTTCATCCTAAAAAAATTAATTACATGTATTGGATGGATATTGTGGGATATATACTAGAATTACATGGGCAACATAAAACTATTAAATTTCTAGAATTAACCAATTTTCACACTTAAGTTCAAAACTCACCAAAAGTTATAAAAATGATGCAAATAAGGTCAAATTGATTAATGGGAAGGGATTAAATCATTTTAAAACATATGTATAAATATGAAAATATGATATCTATCAACCCAACCTTATTAACTTCCATGTAATTTGTGAACAAATCACATTTCTTCGCGAGGTGGTAGTCCTCCGTACACATGAGCGATATTATCATATTCCCAATGAATGTAAAGTATAAAGGTATGTATGATATAATAATTCTATAAGTATAATAATATCATAAATATCATATATAAACATTTAATAAATAATTATAACCCACTTTGAGAGGTGGTAATGGAAAAATGAGTGACATCGATTTGCGAGACACTAGTCCCCCTTACACACGAATAATGATTTCATAACCCATTTGATGGAAGTGAAAATGGTTTTAGTTCATGACTTTAAAATAAAAAATATAATTATATGAAATATAATGATATAATTATATCATCATGGTTCAATAATTATATAATGATGTGGTGGAAGAAATAAAATAAAAATTCTTGATGAACAACATTACCTCTTCCTCAGATAACCTCCTTAGTTTTAAACCAAAAACCTTACCAGTATGGATTTATGACCAAAATAAGGATTTTATGATGATTGTATGGAATATTTGAAGTTATATGGGTAGGTATTTACCAAACCAAAATGGTTTTAATGTGTTTTTAATAGAGGAGACATGTTTACCTTTTATAAGTGAGGTGAGTGGGACACTTGTAATTTATTGAAAAGGAAAAAGGTGTACCCACATTTTATCTTGAAAAAGGGATAATAAATAGAATTTTTCTATAATTATTAATTATATGATAGAAATATGGTCATAAAATATACTTTATAAAAGTTCTTAGGTCATTTTAAATGTTATTTATTTAGTTTAACTCTTAGTAAACAAATTTTCACCTTAACCGTGATAATTGTTTTTCCTATTTTGACTATTTATTTTGGTGAAATATTAATTTGAAATAACTAGATAATATAAATTATTTTGATTCAAAATTTTGAATAAATTTTCCAAATTTAATTAACATAAATGAAAAAATTTAATTTAAAATCAAACTCACAGATGCGATGAGATATCTGGTTTTCAAAGAGAAAAAGTTCAAAAGAACACAAGGTTTTTATATAAATACTCAATATGAAAATTATTACAATGAACTTAATTATATTAATATATATATAATTGGACTAATTTTACTTTAAAAAAAATTAAAATTTTATTTATATTTATAAATATTTTAAATGAAAAGGCATTTTTCAATTAAAATCTTGTATTTTTCACTTTTCTTAAGAAAATCATTCATTTCAGAAAATTATCAAAAATTAAACCTATGATAATTTTGATATTAAAATTTAAAAAATGAAGTTTATTTTATCAAATAAATATAATAAAATTTTAAAAAATTATTTTTTTATTTTCCACAAGGAAAACATTTTTTTAGGAAATAATATTTTGAAAACATATACAGAATTTCATAAAAAATTAAGTACCTTTTTAAAGATATTATTTATTTATGAAAAACCATTATACTTAATATTCAAAAATTGGTTATTAATATTCATATCTCTAATTTTAATGGTTATGTTATATCAATTATTTTTGAATAATATTAATATTATAGCATGGTTTTATTAAAACTCTGTGTTGCATGCAACCCGTGCTTAACTCGGTGTTGCATGTAACACTAGCTATCAATGAAATTTAAATTATTCAAAAAAATAATTCATAAAACTAGAGCTATTTCTACCTATGTTTGTTACATGTGTTGATAAAAATTCCATCAATATCACGAATGAAATGTTAATGTAGAATCTATTAAAGTTCCATGTTTTAATTATAAGAAGAAGAGACATTACATGAAATAATTCAACAAATAATAAGGTAATTTAACATAGAAAAGGCCAATGGATTATGGAAAATATTATATGATTATCAGAGCTGAATTAGAATTTCCTAATGATGCGGTGAAATGTACTTTGATAATACAATCAAATTTATCTAATGATATATTTTATTTGGGAACTTTTCATACTTTTATATCTTATTTGTTTTAAAAAAACATCAAATATTTCCCTAGAACTATGGTAAGGGAGTAATTAATTTATAAAAATATGGGAAATCTTATTGAGATAAAGATATACTAGTCATTTCTAACTATATTACATATATATTCCCTATTTTCAAACTTGGTTATTATACATATGATTTAATTTTATATGATCCTTGCTATGGATTTGATCTCAAATTTTTATTCAAAAATTTATTTCCAATAGAAGGAGAATAATATTCATAAAGTTGAGGTGAAATATCTTATCTATAAAGGAAAAAATTCATCATCTAAATCTTGTCTTGACCCTACTCAATATTTTTCTTAAATGAAATTATGGGAATAGAGGAAAATGAAGTGTGATATATTGGCATTGAAGATATCATAACAATAGAGGATGTACCCATGGTATAAAAATTCATTGATTTTTTTCTATAAAAATTACTTGAT
Organism: Viscum album; assembly: GCA_963277665.1. Classification (NCBI taxonomy): domain Eukaryota; kingdom Viridiplantae; phylum Streptophyta; class Magnoliopsida; order Santalales; family Viscaceae; genus Viscum; species Viscum album. The sequence continues at coordinate 180,235,061 of OY728133.1, read as the reverse complement.
CATCCACCAGAGCATGATGATGAGTTCTCTATTGAACCAATTTATGATGAAAGAAATATTTCTAAAACTCACTCTAGAATGGAACCTATGGAGTTGGTGGAGTTGAATAAATAACTACATGAGTTGTTTAATAAGGTATTATATGACCTAGTGTTTTCCTATAGAAATCCCCAATTTTATTCATGAAAAATAAGTATGGATCTATGATATTATGCATCAATTATATTGAGGTCCATTTAATTACTATAAATAATAAGTATCATTTACCCCTTATTGATGAATTATTTTTTAAAATTCAAGGAGTATAATACTTTTCAATGATCTATCCCTTCTCTGGTTATCATCATCTATGGGTGAAAAAGGATAATATATTGAAGATGGTATTTCTAAGAACTTATGGACATTGTGAGTTTATGGTAATTCCATTTGGATTGACTAATTCACCTTACATCTTTATAGATATGATCAATATAGAATTAATGGATTATTATGATTACTTTGTAGTGGTATTTATTGATGATATATTGATATACTCTAAGATCAATGGTGAGTGAGATATTTATCTGGAAATAAATCTAGATACCCTTCAAAAAAATATATTTATATGGGAAATATGTATCTGTGAATTTTTTCATATTGAATTTTCTTTTCTTGGCCAAATTATATTAAAGGAAAGAATATATGTTGACCCTTTAATGGAATGGGTAGTCAAAGAATGATCTACACCAAAAACAACACAAATATTTGATATTTCATATGTTTTGTAGGATACTATTAGAGGCTTGTTCATGATTTCTCCAGGTTGGACAAATCATTATCCACGTTAATATGTAATTAAGTTAAATTCACACGGTCGTGGGAATGCAAGGAATATTTTGATGAGATGGAGAGGAGAATGATTAATTCACCCATATTAAATTTAATATAAGTTAATGAAGGATCTGTAATATATATTGATGCATTGAATAAAGGAATTGGTTGTGTACTTATTCATAATGATAGGTTGGTTGCCTATGGATTAAGGCAATTGAAAATCAATGATCAAAACTATAAAACTCATGAACTTGAGCTGACAAAGGTATTGTTTTCTTTAAAAATTTATATACAATACGTCTATGGTGAAATATGTAATATATAAACAAAAAAATTGTTTTAAGTATATCATCTCTAGTAATGTTATCAATATGAGGGAATGAATATGGTTGAAACTACTCAAGATCTACAATTGCGTGATATACTAAAGTAGGTGATGCATTTAATAGGAGAGACCATAGAATTATAACCATGATGATGAATAAATGGGATAATATTTGAAAATATATTTTAAAGATGGTTATGGTGATATTTTGGAGAGGGGATACATTATTCATTTTCTAGGAAATTATAAAACTATCCTTACTATAAAGGATAGATAAGTACAAATAGGAAGATAAGGACTTTAAAATGAGGATTAAAGTAGTAAATATTGGAAATTTATAAACTTCATCTATAATAGGGGATGGTTTATGTTTTTAAAGAGGTCATGTGTTTTGTACATACCATAGTTGAAGAGGGAACTACTAGATAACACACATAACACAAATTTCACTATACACCATAGTAAAAAGTTGTGTAGGGATTTAAGAGATTTGTTTGATGGGATAGTATGAAGAAAGAAATTTTTGATTATATAACCAGATGATTTATATTAAAGTAGGTAAATTCCAAAAGAAAACATTATTTTGGAGGAAGAAAATATCTACCTATACCTATATAGAAGTGTGATAATATTACAATAGATTTTTGTATTAGACATCCAAAGAATCCATGGAAGAACAATGCTATATGGGTCATTATTAACCACCATGCCAAGTATACACATTTCTTAGAGATAAGAAAATATTTACCCTCTGAGCATCTTTTATAGCTCTATATCAATGAAATCATAAGAATTTATGAGGAACCTATATCAATCATATCAGATTATAACTCTTAGTTCACATTAAAACTCTAGAAGTACCTTCAAAGGGACCTTGACATTGAGATACATTTAATGACCATATACTATCCCCAAACTAATGGGAAGTTTGAAAGGAATATCTAGACATTAGAATACTTGAAAAGATCATGTTATATCGACTTCTAAGGCATGTTGTATAAATATCAACCTTTATTAGAATTTTTATATGATAAGATTTTACATTCAATCCATATAGAAGTATATGAATAATTGTATTGGAAGATGTGTTGTTCTCCAACCTACTAGGATAAATTTAGGGAAATAAATCTAGATGGACTAAATCTTCTAGAGGATATGACTGTTAAATTATATAATAATATGGATCATATTAAGGTATATTAGAGAAAATAATATAGATATGATGATAATCAAAGGAAATAACTAGGATTCCAAGTTGTATATCTTATACTCTTAAATATTTTCAAATTAAGGGAGTTGTAAGATTTGGTAAAAATGGGATGTTAAACCCTAAGTACATTTTCCCTATTGAAATACTAGAAAGAATTAGAGATGTATATTACCGATTAGTAACAAATTCCATCCTTTATAGAGAACCTAAAATCTTACATGTTTTATTACTAAATAAATATATTCAAGGAATAATGCATGTGATCACATATAAGGGAATAGAGTTAGATATTGACTTTTATCATAATGAAAAACCTTTTCCATATTCTTGACACTAGAGAGAAACTGTTGTGCAATGAGACAACATGATTGGTGAAATAATTTTGGAGAAATCAAAAACTAAAAGAGGAAAGATTGGTGCCTAAAGAATATAGCTGGAAGAAAAATCAAAATTTGTTAAATAGATCATATATACCTCAATTTCAAGGACCAAAACTTTAAAAGGGATTATAATGCAATACTTATGACTCTACTATAGTAGGTAAACACTATATACTAAACTATCACACAATGGGAACTCTAAAGAGAATTTATTCATGAGTATATTTAAAAGAGTAATTTTTGAATGTTAGATTTATATTTTGAAAAAATAAAAATGATTTTTTATTTTCGTAAAAATATATCATATTTAAATGATTTCTTTGGATTTTTCTGAAAAGATTAATTTTTAGGTGAATAGTGAAAATAACATTTTTGTTATAAGTGACTTTTATGAAATCACTAAGATGTAATAAAAATATTAAACTAAAAAAAACCTTATCTTAAAAAATATATGCTTTATAAGTATCATTATACATTTTTTAATATATAAACCTATATAAAATATTTTAAATTTAAATCAACATTTTTTCACTAAAATTGTTTTAATGCATTATAAATTTACCATTTTAAAAATAAATTATATCATTTTTTTAAATTTAATATTATTAAATTGATTTCAAATTATATATCAATAGGTCCAAATTATGTAAAAAGTACTATTTTATTTTTTTTAATATTGGAAAATTAAAATGATAAAAAGTAGTTTCCATAGTAAAAGTTAAAATGGTAAAAGTGTGAAATCTAATGGTAAAGTGTTGAAAAAATGTTTAAAACAAGTGTTTAACTGAATTATAGAGGCCTTCTAAACCTTATCTATTCCAAAATCAATTATTTCTAAATTTTGGATCCATATGGACTGAGAGTTACTTCCAATTATTAAAAAGGATTTGGTATATACAAAAAATCCAGCCCTTTTCACTTATAAAATAAAAACTCCTCTTCTCACTTCCCCTCAAAATAATAACCACCTATTTTAGACCAAATTATACCAAAAACTGTTCTAAAAATTCATATACCTCTTCAATTATCTTCTCAAAATACTATCTCTAAAAGTGTTATCTCTTTTACAAAGTAGATAATCCATGAAGTTAGGTACAAATATCTAACCTCCCCTTTCTCATTTCAATTTATCTACATGCACTACTTCTTACCCAAATTAATATAAACCATTTTAAAATGAAAAAATCAGTATCTCTAGTATATTTTGTTTCCTATTATAATTATTTTACAAGCGTTAACCAAATTTCCCTCTTCTATTAAGGGAAAAAAATCACTATTCGTGCATTGTAAAGACTACCACATCCACATCGCAACACATTTCATTTTACTTTTCTAACCTACATGGATGATAATAATAAAGAATTTAGTTTATAAGTATTTTACTTATGATATATTTAATATTGTAAAATGATAAGCCACATCACACAGTTTCCATATTCTAGGGAAAACACAATCATCATCCATGAGTAAGTGTGGAGTACCGACTCTATGGAATAATCAATTTCCATTTTTATTTTCATTTATCCCATATATTGATGGTAATGAGGGCCATGTTTAATGGTTAAATATGTTTTTTTTGAAAATATTAAGGTTCTATGAATGTAAATTTTATATCCTATATTTCAAGAGGTTTTTATTTAATTGTTTCCATATACATAAGTGGGTTTTTTCCATCTCAATTTTCATTATTTGGGAATCATGTTATATTCAATATATGTCTCATTTTATGTGGTACATACATTTCCATGGAATACTTTTTACAATATTACTCATTAATTTTAAGATATTTAAAATCATATATTTCTATACATTCTTCCAAATATTTTGATTCAATAATTTATAAGACCATTGTATAATTCAATCATTTAAATGGTGAAAAAACCATCCTAAGTTTTGTTTAAGTAAAAGTGTGTATAGTTTCATAGAAAACACATATTTTTATTAACACCAGAAAGTGGATTCCATTGTGGGAAAGATTCACCTAGGGGTAATCATCCTAAATTTTTTTTAGAGTTGAATCAATCATCACTCTGATGTATGATGAGTGGGTCTAATACTACACACCTAGAAAGATACTCTCTTGGGATATGATTAGGAAAATTCATATTCTATTTATTTTCCCTGGTGAATGTTTTTTCCTACCATTTCCTTGGTATCCTACTAATGAAAACTATTGAACCCAATTTCCATATTATAGAAATAAACCAACACATTGAAAGTATCCTCACCATTATATTTCTTTGATAAGGGTACTTTATTTTAATTTAATAATACCCCACATATTCTTAGTTTATTTATAGATGTTCTCCTAGATGTCCAAACAATTCTATTGAGTAAGGAAAAAAAATTTCTATAAATTTTCATTATATTTATTGCTATGTTTTCATTCTTCAAGAGGTTTACTAGGGAATGGTATGAAATTAATTACTAATAGTTTTGGTGAATACATTGGACTTAATCAGGTGATGGATATGGCCTAGAATTATATATCCCCTTGGTACATTTAAAGGTCTCATGAGATAAAATAACTTGGATTTTAGTGTATACCTCTCTCCATATCATTTTAGTGTCTTGGTACAATGCATGAACAATATGTTTTGATGTTTGATATTATGAATTCCACCTGTATGAGATAAATTATTATTGTTTACCATGTTTTCATTTATTGTAATTGATCTAGAATTCCATCAATTTTAATTGATTATGGTTTCATGTTATTTATTTATTCTTTCCATATAACTAATTCCATGTTTTCTATGATAACTTCTATTGTATGTTACTTTTTTATAACCATATGAGCTCCCCCATATTTTTTCCTTCCCCCAATAAACCTAGAGGATATCACTGTGTAATTTTTGGGGACACAATGGAAGGGATAATAATGTTCTAATAATGTGTGTTTTCTGTATCTTATGTTTTCAAATTTAATGTATTTATGTATCCAGTATTCCAAGATTATTATGATATTGGATACTATAAGAACTCTTGGATTCTGTACCAATAATGTAATATAACTACAAAATATAGGTTTTAAGAGTTTTATATAGTACAATTTATATGGGTTCCCAATAAACATAATTTTTTTTTTAAAAATATATATTATTTTTTTTGGAGGAACTCATTTAATCGAATTTATAAGAAAAATAAAAAGTATGTGAATTTCACCATGACCAAATGGGTCCTAATGAAACACCACCACCCATGGTCATAGGGTGGAATTATACTTCAGGCCACAATGAAATGGAATGATCTATTATAGAACTAAAAAACTCACCACCTGACAATAGGGTTACATTATAGTGTGGCCACCCCCTTCACAATGTAATTTTTGGCCCAAGATCAACACTTAAAAACCACAACCATTATATTGCAGCATAATAATGATCTTCATGGTGAAACCCACCCTACAGTGGTGTGACATTGATTTAGCCCCAAAATTCAAATTTTATGTGGAACTTTCCACACTGAACATCACTGGGTTATGGTGTGTCCATTGACTAACATAAAACTTTCACCCTAAAAATAGGACAAAAACCTAAAATACTAAACCCCATACTCTATAAATATGGGGTTTAAAACATTTAAAGCAATTCACACTACATGATACAATAATTTTTATAGAGAAAAAATATTTTAATTCAATTCAGTTTTATTTTAGAATCCAGAGCTGGAAAATAAAGTTATTTTTGATTGAAAACCACATGTATAGAAATATAAATACTAGAATTTTTAATCAATAACTTGTAACCCATTTTATAATTTTTTAAGAATATAAATACACACCAAAATACATGGTATTATATTTTGTATTGATTATAATGTTTGATAACAGATAAGATAGACTCTAAAACACAATTTAAAATTTATATCTAATATAAAATTTGAAAAAACATATTGTAAACAGACCTAAAATGAAATATAAAAGTAAAAAATTATTAATAAAGTATAGTTTACACTAAAAATACTTTAAATAATGATGTACATGCATTAAAACTTGTACTAGTAAGCTTAGTTTAATTTCCATAATTTTTAATGTTTTCTTTGAAATCATCCATTTGGGATTGATGTATAAGTAAGGGAATAAATGAATTATATTATGGAGTATTATATTTTATTAATAATGTTTTTTACAATCTATCGCAATCAAGTGGAATAATTTTAACTTCCCTTGGAAATTTATTCTAAAAATTTTTTCTTAACTTTTTAAAAAATATTTTAAAGATTATCTTTAATGCCACAATAGATATAACTAGGTTTAATGATTATGGTCATATATATAATATTTGTAGTGTCAAAAACTATTTGTACCATGTATAGGTAAAGGAACCTAGGAAAATATATGTATCATGTCTTATGTGTTAGAAACATGTTTTGATGAATTATTAAAATAAAGGATGTTGGGATTTTCATACTGACATAAGTCAAAAAATTAACTTTTTTTCCATTAATTTTCAAATTACATAGGATATTTTTTTTCAACCCATTAAATGTGGAATCATCTAGATAGTGATACCAAATAACTAATTATTCATCACTCTTATATTGATCAAAATTTACGTAAAATGCATAAGTAACTCCTTCATTTTTATTTTTGTTCTTCTAAAGGACATATAGTCCATCCTTAAATATCCCATTCAAAAATACCTTTCTTGATAACATTACATTGAAAAAAACCAATGTGATTCAAAATCACAATTAATACCATAACAACCCGACTTTAGTAACCTAGATTTAGTGACTACATTATTACATTGGTATAAGATACAAAGGATCTCATCCTGAAATATCGATCAGTTTAATTGTATTGGAAAACTTGATGCATACATCATTACCATATTAAATTGGGAATGTATAATATATATCATAAAAAAATTCTTGCATCCTTGATATTATTCATAAAATACTTCTTTATACCTACGGAAAATAAATCAAATAACGGGTGAGATTATATATTCAGTAAGAGTTATGTACAACAAAATCTATCATGAATCAATAAGGCATGATCAATATAGTAAGGTAAATAAATAATGATCACATTAAATTTATTAAATTACTTGGGAATTAAATTCATCCATGAATAATATCAATGTAGTGATCTCATGGATAATAATAAATAAATTCTCAGTGAAGGAAATTCTTAATATTGGAAGTCATGATTTCAAACATCATGATATATATACCATCAAAAACATATGACAAGATAGTCTAATTGATGTATATATATACACTAAAAACCAATTTAATGATAGATTAATAATTTTTCTCATGAGACCCTTCAATGCATCGAGTGGCTATATATGGTATGGCCCCACCCATTAGAGCATGCATAATGAATTCCTAATTTATCGAATGGCCAATTCAATTCATAAAAAATATTCTTTATGAAAAATACCCATATTGATTAAATAATACCGTTTTATCTTGGTTTTCCCTAGTCAAGTAAATATGTTTTATAGTAAAACACCATCTATATAAATGATATATTATTTATGAAATTAGCATATAACTGATAAAAATAATATGGATATTTAAGAGAATTGCAATCTCCAATGATTTCAAGAAATTTAATTTTTAATAAACAATATAATGTTAAAAAAATTAATCAATAGATGGGAGATGTAGCACCATGACCCCCAAATTTTAGAGCCGGTGCATTATTACATTACATTGGAATTATTACTAGGAATATAATATCGAAGGACTGTTTAGTTTAGAAGTCTTGGAAATCCAAATTACATACATGATACCAATAATACATTAGGATACAAGAAATAAAAATATGATGCATATAAAAATAAAATATAATGAATCCTTTAATGCTTAATCAAAATTATCTTCTTCATAACCTGGGTAATGAAACATAATAAGGGTGATCTCAAATACCCAGTATGTGTAAATACAATAGATGTAATAATGAATCAATCAATATGAAAAGGTAAATAACTGAATAAAATTTCTATTCATACAACTAGATAAGCCATAATCAATATGGAATGTTAAGAAACTAAAACAAATGATATTTATCAATAAACTGAAAATGAAATAAATCAATAGATATGTCAATGAAAACTATCATGGATAAATTATAACTAAGTTAAAATGAGGGGAATGCTTAATTATTGGACGTTATGTTTCTTAAGTACATGGAACCAGTACTATTAAGACCATTCAAAATAAAGTTTAGCTATAGGTTAAAAACCTATCTAAGGAAGCTATCCAACTATTTCATCTCATGAGGTTATCGATGCATCGAGGGTCTTTCAATCACTGTTCCCCAACCCATATGGCTTTCCTTAAATAGTCCCCAACCCATGTCTACCAATCCAAACAATTTATCATATTGAATAATTTAATACATTATATTCGTTAAAAAAAATCCATATTTCATAAATAATATGGATTTATCAATAATAAATTATAATAGGATAAGTAATAACAAGGTTTTTGTACATTAAATCATTATTGAGGAAAAATAATATTTAAACATTCCAATGTGTCCCTTACCACATTGAAACCTTTAAATGATAAATCCACATGAATTAAATGAAGCATTAAACATCATGATAGTAAGAATATTCATGATAAACCACGAAAAAGGGAAATATATACACCGAATAAAAGTTAATTGGTGCATAACAAAAATCATATCTCAATGAAATGTAAATTGAGACGAAAATCCCTTACCTTTACCTTCCTTTTGTTGTGTGGTATTTTTCCTTATGTATATTGGTTTAAAATATGAAAATTAAAAATAAAATAACCATAATCATGTTTTTAATATCATATATTAACTACTTATAATATTGTATTACCTGTTTGTTAGCAATCTTCTATTATTTGGACTATTACAGGTGTTAATTTCATAGTTTGTCGAGTTCATTTAACTTCTTATATATTATTATTATTAAATATATCATTGTTTACTCATCTATAAAATTTAAACCATGACTAAATTATATTAAATATTCAGTATATTTTTATTTTTTATTATTCATAATATTTTTATATTAGAATGAAGTGCACCATTCATCGAGACGGTAGGCCGTATGTACGCAAGAACACTACTTTCAATTATTTGTTATATTGAAATATTTAAAAATAAATGATAAATATGGATATTATAATTCTAGTTTCATTTCTATGATATATATTTTATATATTTATTATTAAAAACATCCATTATACATTCCACATATGGAATAAACGAATCATATTCCTTTGAGGGGGCGATATTGCACACTTCCTCAAACGAAATTATAATATTTACAAAATTTGGATTGCATAAAGTTATGTTATATAGAAAAATTATATAATAATTAGGCATCATAAATAACATATATATATTATATAAATATATTTTCCATCATAATGTCCACCATGATATGTGGTAGGGGAAAATTGAACAATCATCGTTTCGTGGGGCAATTGTTTTCCGTACACAGAAACAAGATGTTATTTACCCATTAGATGGAGGTGTGTGTAAGTTTTGGTTTAAAAATTATCATAAAAACATCCTAGTATATTTTTTATAATGGGTTTTTAGGTAATAATAGAATAATAAGAATATAAGGAGTGGATAATAGAAATGAAATTAGAAAACATGAGAGAAGGCATTACCTCTTAATCGGGTGACCACTTTTGGTTTGTACCAAAAGCATACATGAATTAATTTATGAAAAATTTGAGGATTCAAGGTATATGGGATGGATTTTGGGAGAATATTTGGAGAGATGTTTGATAATCCAATGTGGATTGAGAGGTTTGATTAAGGAGTAGAGTGGTTTCTTTTTTATAGTGGAGGGGAAGTGGCACATTTGTAAATATCAAATGGTATTCACTATTAGGGAGTTAATCTGACCTAAAGTTCATAAAAAATGAAAAAATAATGTATTAAAGTATAATCATGGTCGAAAAAAACCTCACCCACACAAAATTATGTTCATTTGAATTCTTTGTTTTCTTAACTTCTATGATTTCCCAATTTTATCTTTTTTGTTTTTATTAAAGCATCTAGTTTTCTAATATAATTATTGCAAAAATTAAGAATAAATTGAAGTTATATTTACTATAAAATATATATCCACCTAATTATTAAAATTATAACTAATATTGAAATAAAATTCCCATGTTTTATGGAAATTAATTTTACAACAAGCGCATTTGATGCACTAAAACACCGCTTGAACCCAGACCGTATTGACAACTTTTTTACAGTATATGGGACAATATGTTAATTATAAAAGATTAATTGGTTAATTAATAGACCATATTTCATATTTTTTAACATTAAAAATCACTTGGTAGATTATAGTTTTTTATTAATTTTAAATCATTTAATAAGATTTACTTATTGTAAAATAACAATAATGTCAATTATGACAATATTTAATTAATATTAATTTTATAATAAAAATATTATTTTAGAATTCAAATATACTTGGTTTAAATGTGTTTAAAATGATATATTAATATAAACAAAATAAATAAAGACAATAATTCAATCAAGTAAATTCAGTTTTAATATTTATAATATCATTTATTTTATTTAATTATTAACTAAATAATCACTACATTGGAATTTATTAAGCATTTGAACTACCTAAACCATCTATAAGAATTATTTATAATTTATTATATTAAAAATAACCCATATATATTTGAAAATGAAATCTATAACCGAAAATATGATTTTTTTTACATATCCCGAAGTTTTATAAATGTTAAAGGTAAGGAAAGTTCCCGTTTTGTCTTTTTCCTTACTTACCTTTTTATATAGGTCAATTCCATTTAATAATATCAAAATAACCAATATATTTATAACCAAGTTGTTAAATGGTAAAATTATTGACATAAAATGGATTTTGGACAAGTTTCTAGGTCATTTTGTTCCTTAATATTAAGGTTTAGTCCCTTATTAAGATTAATCGTACCTTACTCACCGTAATTAATTTTAATCACATTCACTAATCATTTGGTTAAAAAATTAAGATGATATTATTAGAATAGAAATATCATACTAATACATCCATGTATGTTATATTTTAAAAATTAAAATCATAGAAGTGGGAAAATTAATAATAATGCTAATATCACAGACGGGGTGAAATAACATGTTTTTAAAGTAGAAAAACATTCAAAATATTGTTAAGTTTTTATATGTTTTTAATGAAATAACATGTTTTTACAAAGACTGTTAAGTTTTTATAAATATATTTATAATTTATGTAATGTGACTCTAAAAAAATCTAAAATATCGTTCATCATTAATAATTATTTAAACGAAAAGGGTGTTTTTAACTAAATTCCAGTAATTTTCACTATTCATAAAGAACGAAGTTTCGTAGAAAAATTATTAAAATTCACCCAAAGATAATTTTTACATTATGAATTCAAAAATGATGTATATTTTTAAAAATTAAATTCATGAAATTTTCAAAATTTATTTTGAAAATAGGTTTGTAATTAAATGGTGGTAAAACTCGATCTTACATGTAACCCAAGTTAATTTAGTGTTTTATGTAGCATAAGTTTAAAATCGTGTATAAATAATCCCAACAAAAGAAATTATATATATTGTAAAAGTAAATTATTTTTTATGTCTTGGCTTGTCACATTATATCCAACTTATTTCAATTGCGTCCTCACAATTTAATCTTGAACTCAGTAATCTATGGATTGGAAGTAAACTATTTTTTAGGGACCCACATCATAAAAAGGGTCAATATCACATATTGTTAATAAGAGAAAAATTAAAGTACAATGGTAAAATATCTGGATTCCCTAGTAGGATAACATAGGTGGGAAATGAAAATATGGATACAATAGAAAAATCTAACCATCATGTTCTGATGGAGGTTGCTAGAGAACATGGTTTGGAGAATGTTAACAATCAGAAGGCCATAAATCCACTATTATCTAAGAGGCCCTTTGATTCCTCAGAAATTAAGGTACTCAGCCCGGATTTTTTGTTTCAATATCATTTTTTTCTACAGTTAAGGAATTATTTCACTCTATAAGAATATAAGTAAATATAAATTTCTATAAACACAATATTTTCCTTTCATTACACATTGAAATATTTCTACTTTGTCTCTTAGAAAATTATACAACATAGATTGAACTAATAAATTACCATATAAAATATCATCAAATGATAATCTTAACCCATTTTATTAACGGTTAATTTTTCCAACATATTATGATCTAATCACTTTTGAATGAAAGCCACTGAACTTCCAAAGTGAAATTATCAATATCCTTTAATCAACTTGAAGAAGCTTTTAATTTTCACATTCCAAACATGTGAATAACTTCATAATTTATCATTTTAAAATATGGTAATAACTTGAATTACCATAAAAACTTATTTGAAACATGAATTGTTCATTCTTACTTATGTAAGGGACATATTACTGGATATATTTCTTAAATCCAAAATTATTGTAAACTCCAAAAATGATATCATAAACCACTTGTCCAGAAGTCATTAATCAATTCCAAGGTATTTAGGTATTATCCAATAAGTCATTTCTTCATTATTATCTTAACATCAAAAATATATTAAGGGTTTTCTTTCCCTCAATCACATGTTTACATAAAATTGTAACTTTCTATTGAATAAATTTTCTTGGTACCTTTCAACATAGGATCTCAAATCCTTAACAAAAAATTACTACATTATAATACTAATATATTACATACTTCTTATAACTAGTACATTGTTGATAAAATATTTGAATGAAATAATTATTGAACAAGCATATTAATCATTCCTCTTCATCTATGGCATTGTCATAACTTCATCACTATTCACTATCAACATTAGGGGTATATTCCTTTGACACTTTGGACATTGATCTGCATAGTGTCTTATCTCATTGTAATGGAAGCATTTCCCATTGGAAACCTTTTTCTTACCCTTGCAATCCTGAACATGGTGTCATTTTTCTTGACACCTATAACAAACTCTCATCCCCTCAAAGAATTTACTAGGGTGATTCTTTCCACAATTATCACATGTGGGAAAATCCATCTTTCCATTATCCCCTTTATCCATCTTTTTCTCTACCATCCACTTCTCCCCTTTAAATCCATAGGACTCAGATAATTATTTTATTATCCTATTAACACATGATACTATTTACTCATATGATGAGAATACATGGGATATTATTTACCTCTGAAATTTTGGCTTAAGACTATGAAATATATGACCCTTCTCACTTTTTGTGTCTTGTTCAATGGTGGAGTTCTCATTTATTATACTAGGAACCATTTCTAAACATTTCCATATACTATATTAACTCATAAAATTATGAACATTCTATAACTCTAAACAAGGTATAGTTCATGAAATAAATTTATGTATTGTGAATCCTAGAATCATAAACTTTGGATACTTTTAAGAAATCATCACTTCTAAAAACTTCATAATGGTCGGTACATTAATGTGAAATATTATTTTAATATCCTACAAGAGTGTCAAACAAAGTGCATAGTAAGGTTCATTTTCATGTACTAGGTTACCTTGAGTCTAGCTTGGAATACATTTTTATATTTTTTACTCTTAGGTACATCTGTGCCAAAACCACACCCACTTATAGTATCCAAACATGGATGTGTTTCTAGGAATTGCCACATAATCTTTAACAAATTCAAGGATTTTTTTTCTACTCTTATCATCAATTTCTATCTTATAGTTGTGATCCCTAATCTAGGTTTTCTAAATCTAGTTTCCAAGGTTATTTCAAAAATTCCTTTAATACCCACAATAGCTCCTTGACCCCAGAAGCCTGGATCTAGTGCATTATTAAATTATATTGGCATTATTACATGAAATATAACCCCGAAGGACTATTAAATTTATCAGTCTTGTAAATACATATTACATACATGATACCCATAACACATTTGGAAATAATAAATACACAAATGATACATATAAAAAAAATAAACCAAATCCTTGAACGTTTAATCAAAATTCTCTTTTTCATAACCTTGAGAATAATACATAATAAGGGTGAGCTCAAATTCTCTGTAAGGGTAAATACAATGGAAATAATAATGAATCAATCTATATGGAAAGGTAAATAACTAAATAAACTTCCATTCATACAACTAGATAATGTATAATAAAAATGGAAATGTAAGAAACCAAAACACCTGCCATTAATCAATAAACTGAAAATGAAATAAATCTAAATATTTGTTGACGTAAAATCTAATGGATAAATAATAAATTAGTCTAAATGAGGGAAATCCATTATTATTGGAAGCCATGTTTCCTAGGAACATAGAACTAGTACCTTCAAGACATTTCATAATATGATTAAGCTATAGGGTAAAAAATCATCTAAGGTGGCTAACCAACTATGTTGTCTCTATGACTTTCTATGTATTGAGGGGCTTTCATTCATTGGGCCCCAACCCATAGGGATTTCTATAAATGGTCCCCAACCCATGTCTATCAGTCTAAATAATTAATCATATTCAATAATTAAATAATTATTATGCATTAAAAAATATCCATATTTAATAAATAATGTGGATTTATTAATAATACCATATAGGAGGATAAGTAATAAGAAGATTTGTGGACATTAAATCATTCTTGAGAAAAAATAATATTTAAACATTCCAATGTGTCCCATACCGAATTGAAACCATTAAATAATAATTACACATGAATTAAATGAAACTTAAAACATAATAAGAGTTATCATATTCATGATACAACATGTAAAAGGGAAATATATACACCAAATAAAAGTGAATTGGTTCATAACAAAAGTTATGTCTCAATGAAAATTAAATTGAGACAAAAATACCTTACTTAACCTTCCTTTTTTATGTGTTATTTATCCTCTTGTATAGTGGTTTAAAATATGTTAATTACTAATAATATAACCATAATCTTGTTTATAATATCTTATATTAACTACTTACAATATTTTATTACCCATTTTTTAACAATCTCCCAGAATTTTGACTATTTGGGGTGTTAATTGCCTAGTTTGTCGAGAATGTTTTTACTTATTATTTATTTTTCATATTAAATATATCAGGGTTTCATCTTATCCATAATGTAAAAAATGAATAAATTATCTTATATATTCAGTAAATATGTTTTTATAATGGTTCATAATATTTGTAGATTAGACATGAAGTACACAGTTCATGGAGACGATAGGCCGTACGTACGCATGAACTCTTCTTTCATTTATTTGTTAAATTAAAATAATTAAATCTCAATGATACATATGTATATTATAATTCTAGTAACATATCTATGTTATATATTTTATGTAGTTTTATTAAAAATATCCTTTACACGTTTCATGTATGGCATGGACGAATCATATTTCTTTGAGCGAGCGGTAGTCCACATTTACTCAGATGAAATTATCGTATTTATACAACTTGGAAAGAAAAAAGGAATGATATAAATAAAAATTAAGAAATCAAGAGACACTATAAATAACTTACATATCATATATAAATATTGTTTCCATCATAATGTCCACCATGAGAGGTGGTAGGGGAAAATTGAACAATCATTGTTTCGTGAGGTAGTAGTTTGCCTGGACATAGAAATTGAATGTTCATTACCCATTAGATGGAGGTGTGCATAAGTGTAGGTATAAACCTTATCATATCAAAATCCTAGTATATTTAGTATACTAGTGTTTTTATGTTATAATATAATATGAAGAATATATGGATTGTAGAATGGAAATGAAATTAGTAAGCATGAGAGAAGGCAATGCCTCTTAATTGGGTAAGATCTTATGGTTTTTTCCAAAATATTCCTTGAATTGATTTCTTCCCATGGGTAGGTTTCTAGGTCTAGGGGAGGTATGTTGGGAGAATATTTGGATAGATTTTACACGATCCAATGTGTCTTTAGTGGTGTGAGGAAGTATTAGAGTGCATACTTTTTTATATTGAAGGGGGAGTGAACTTTTGTAAATATAAAAAGGTATTCACTATTGGGAGGCCAATCTTACATAAGTGCCTAAAAAATGGTCAAATAATGGATTAATGGAGAAACATTGTTGATAAAAACCCCATACACAAAATAATATGTACATTTTAATTATTTAGTTCCTTAACTTCTGTGATTCCCCAATATTATCCTTTTGATTTTTATTGAAGCATCTAGTTTTCTAATCTAATTAATTTAACAATTAAAAATAAATTAAAGTTATATTTACTAGAAAATTTAGATGCACTGAATTATTAATATTATATCTAATTTATAAAATAAAATTTCCATTTTTTTCGGAAAATTAATTTTACAACAAGAGCATGTGATGTACTAAAACACTACTTGAACCCAGACCATGTTGACAACACTTTTACAGTATATTGGAAAATATATTAATTATAAAAGAATAATTGATCCATTAATGGACCATATTTAATATTTATTAACACTTAAAAATAAATTTTCATAATATTTTATTTTTTTTATAAATTTTATGTCATTTATTAAGATTCATTTATTGTAAAATAACAATAATGTCAATTTTGACAATATTTAATTAATGTTAATTTTAAAATAAAAATATCATATTGGAATTAAAATATATTAGGTTTAAATGTTTTTAACATTATATATTTATATACAAAAATAAATAAGGACAATAATTAAATAAATTAACTTCTCTTTTGGTTTTTATAGTATCATTTATTTTAGTTAATCATTAACTAAAGAATCACTACATTGTCATTTCTTATGCATTTCAACTACCTAAACCATATCTAATTTTTTTTGATAATTTATTATGATAAAAAAACCCATATATATTTCAAAAGGATATCTATAACCGAAAATATGATGTTTTTTACAAATCTCATAGTTTTATAATTGTTAAAAGTAAGGAAAGTTCCCCTTTTGTCTTTTTCCTGACTTACCCCTTTATAAAGGGAACTTCCACGTAATAATATCACAATTACACGTATATTTTGAACCAATTTGGGACATGGTAAAATTATTGGTAGAAAATGGATTTTGGACAAGTTTCCATGTCATTTTGTTCTCTAATATTAAGGTTTAGTCCCTTATTAAGCTTAATCATACCTTAATCACCGTAATTAATTTTAAACAAACTCACTAATTATTTTGATAAAAAAATTAATTTAATCTTATTAGACCACAAATATCATATTAATTACATCATTGTATGTCATATTTTCAAAATTCAAATCACAAAAGTTGGAAAATTATGATTAACGTTAATCCCTTAGATTAGGTGAAATAACGAGTTTTTAAAGTAGAAAAACTTTTAAAAGTTTGTTATGTTTTTATATTAAATTTCAAAGTAAAATTTATTATAATGAACCTAATTGTATAAATAGATGTATGATTGATCTAATGTGACTCTAAAACAAATCTAAAATATAATTCATCATTAATTATTATTTAAACGAAATGACTATTTTAACTAAATTGCAGTAAATTTCACTATTCATAAAAAATGAATATTCCCAAAAAAAACTCAAAAATTAACCCTAATCTAATTTCAACTTTATTAATTTAAAAATTATTTTTATTTTTAAAAATAAAATTCATAAAAGTGTCAAAATTTAGTTTTAAAAAGGGTTCTCCATTAAAAGGCGACAAAACATTGTCTTGTGTGTAATACAAGTTAATTCAGTGGTGTATGTAGCATAATTTTAACATTATATATAAATCATGAAAAAAAAATATATTTATTCTAAAAGGAAAATAATGTAAAGTCTTGGGGTGTCACAAGATATGACTATTAGAAAAGTATATCTTATAATAAAATTACTTCATTAAAATAATAGAAGAAAGGGGAAATGAATCATTTAAAATAAGTTTTCATAAATAGTTCATTTGGAAAATAAATGAAATATTATAGAATAATATAAAGGGTTTCAAATGGTTATAAAAATATGAATGTCTTTTAACACCATATACTTTTAAAATAAAAAATTTCTTTTCACTTTTCAAAAAATGGTGGAAAATGATCCTTTTTGAGAATTCTTTTTGAAATATTACTTTAAAACCATTTAAAAAGTAAAGGATATCTTATAATTTCTCCAATAAATCATTTTATTAATAAAAATTATTTTTTTTTTATTTTTTTAAAAATATTGTCATGGAAGAAAAATATACTCAATCAAAAAGTTAAATAAAACTGGGTTTTCTTTTAAGCATTTATCATGAAAGAATAATTTAAACTGAATCATTAATATTTATTAATAAATACATATCTCTGTTAAATACCAAAAAGGGTACATATATACACCATATTAAATTAAATAGTTTTATAATACCAAATTTTTTTATTGGAGTGGAAATTGAGATAAAATCCGTTACTTATGGTCTGAATCATCATGTACGTCCTATATATTCCCAAATAATAAACTTATATTAATTATTAAATTTATTAATAATTTTTTTAAAGTTTAATATTCTTTTTATTTTATTTATTAACATGTTATATTTAATTAATTAATCAATTATGTTCACATCAGATGTTTTGATGATATTAGGTTCATTTTTCAAAAATTAATTTGGTAGGTTATCTATGTTAAAAGTGGTCATTATTAATCATATATAAAATAATAATCATGTAATAATTATCATTTTTATACAACCAATATAATTTTTAACCCAACCATGAGATATGGTTATGAAAAATGAACTACATTATAATCAGGGAGATAGTAGGTCGTATGTATGCATGAGAAACATTTACATTTTCTAGTGATCATTATAGAAATAAAGTAAGTATTATTTTAAATTTATAGAATGATAATCAAATCATAAATTCAATATTATTTATCTAAATATAAAAATATAAATAATCCATGTGATGTGATGATGAATACCAAATGACATCGCTTCATGGAGGTGGTAGTCCATACGTAAGCGCGAACGATATTATCATTCTTAGTGAATGAAAATTTAAGAAAATATATGATATAATACTTCAAAATAATGATAAATATATAATTAATAATATATATATATATATATATTAAATCTATCATTATAACCATCTTTTATAGGAGGTTATGGAAAATAAATTACATCAATTCGTGAGGCGGTAGTTTACATGAATGATAGTTTCATTTACAATTTGATGGAGGGGGATATCAATATAAGTTATTTATTTAATAACATCTAAGTGTATGGTAGATACTAATTTTATTATATCATCATTTTTTGAGAATATTTTTATTGATTTAGAATAATAAGTAAAATGAAAACGATCGATTAAGACATGTATCTCTTATTTGGAAAACCTATTACTATTTACACCAAAAGACTTACTAGGTTAGTTTTTTGATAAAAAAATCCTATAATAATGGGGATAGTTTTAAATAAAGTATTTGGGTAGGGATTTTTTGAGCCAAAATTATTTTTATGTGTGATGAAATGAAGAGAGGAGGTTCCCTTTTCCTAGAGAGTGGATGTGAACTTTTAAAATTACATAAAGAATTAAATTAATATAAATTAATTTTCGTATTAAAAACAATAAAAAATGATAATATTATAATATAAGAAATGGTTGAGTCAACATAACGTCATAAAATATAAATTGGATAAGTTTAGGTGATTTTGTTCACCCTTATTTTTGTTTTTTAACCAATGTTAACCCTTTTTGACAATTATTCCAGTATTAAAGCCTTTTCTATTTAGGAGTCCAGAAAGTTATTATAAAACGAAAAAAGACCCATAAATAGACCATTGATGATATAATCAACCATATAACATTTAATTGGTTGAATATAATTTTTTATGAATTTTAGATCATTTGATAAATCATTAATTTTTCTAAAATATTGATAATGTCAATTTTGACACTATTCATTTAATTTAAATTTAAAAACATCAATAATAATATGGAAATAGAATATAAACTCTAATTAAACCTAATTATGTTATAATTATCGAGAAAATATTTGTAATAAAATAATTTCTTCACATTAACTTAATATTAAAATATTTAAAATCATTTATTTTATTTTTATTTTAATTTAATAAATACTATGTTAGTATTACGTAAGAATTTAAGGAAACTAAAACCTTACTAAAAATAAGAAATAAATTACCATTATGAAAATAATTTTAGGATATTCAAAATAGGTATAATTATTCTCTCAAAACATTATTTTCACCTTTTTGAGCACATAAGTGATATTTAAAAGCAAGAGGGGGATATTTTTCTGTTTTTGTTAATTAAAATATTATAAAGTTCAATTTCAATGAAAGGTGTGCCATAAATAAATAAATATAAAAAATAATTTGGTAAGGTTCTAAATAAATTCATAGAATAATATTTAAGACGAAAAATGGTGGCATTTTCACTTACTTTTAACTTAAGCAAACCCATTTTACCCTTTTAACGTGGCGATGAATTTTTACTCTTTTTTAGTATTTATTATGATAAATAAACAATTTAACATTATTAAATTATGAAAATTATGATGACTAAAAATATGAAATATATTTTACCAAATATAATATATATATGTGGTATAAATTCATTTTAGACGTATCCCACAAAGCGCTATGAAAAACTGTTTTATGAAAAAATACATTTTTTAGTCTAACAATATTTTTATACCAAGATCGCATTTAATATTTATTTATATGTAATTAATTAGATTATTTATAAATAAAATTGTCTTATGATAATTTAGGTTCAAATTAAAATTATTATGGTTCTTTTTTTATGAAATTAAATTTCAGTCTTACCAAAATCAATATTTTTCACTATTCACTGAAAAATTAAAATTGTCCAAAAAATCCCAAAATTTGATCTTGAGTAAATTTTGAAAAGACAACATCAATAATTAATTTCACATTTTACAATCCAAATTCTAATAATTTTTAAATTAACTCTATTATTTTCTCACAAGAAAGGAAAATAATATTTTTGAAGAAAACTTATTTTTGGTAAATAAAATAACATTACCAATATTTGAGTGTTTATTTTATAAGAATTAATAAAAAAATATTATTAAATATTATCTTAATAAATGTATTATAATTTTGTTATTATATTAATAACCAAAAATTCAATGAATAAGTTATAACATTCATATTTAAATAATAATATTTCATGGTTCGTTGAAGATCAGTGTTGTATGTTGTATACACTATCGGACATAATGTTATTTTAAAATATTGGTATATTAAATTATTCTTATAATTAATTGGAATTAAACATTACAAAATCTTGAATATAAGTCAAGTATTCATTTTTTTACATTTGATTATATTTTTGGTTTGGAGTTTTAGATAATTTGTACATCAACCATACATAAATAATTATTACATCCAAATGTATAAAATACCACTTATTATCTATTTTGACCATAAAAAATAACTTTTATGATACATCATGTTTTATTT
Source organism: Viscum album (assembly GCA_963277665.1). Lineage (NCBI taxonomy): Eukaryota > Viridiplantae > Streptophyta > Magnoliopsida > Santalales > Viscaceae > Viscum > Viscum album. Next base: position 180,212,937 of record OY728133.1, on the reverse strand, counting down.
TTATGAAATATCTTCACAATTTTCATCTAGATCTCATACTTATCGCTAATCATAATTAAAACCTTGTGAAAAATTTTAAAATTTGGGATAGCCACAAAAATCTTAGCAAGGGACATAAAAAGTAAGAAGGAAAAATGTTTGTGCATGAATAATTATAAAAAAGTTCCTTTTCAAAAGAAAATTGAGGATCAAAATAATCATTTTCTTACCCAATAAATCAACTTATCTTCCCCATGTTTTATAATATATTTCATAGGAAATATTAATGGTAAAATAAAAATAATAAAAGATTTTCTTCAATCATGAAAAACTAATGAAAAATTTTCACCCTTAGGAAGTAGCATAAAATCTCCCTTTTTTAAAAACAATATCATCACTTACCTTTTTGAAATCATAATATTTCCATTAAAACTAATAGCAAGAATAGATAAATATTATATGTTACTTGAGGAATAATTTTAATATCACTATTATGTATTTAATAACGTTCATGATTATAAATGGAATAGAATTCATAGTTACACATGGAATAAACATCATTGTTACACTTGGGGTAACCATCATGGTTACACCTGAGATAACTATTACTATTACAATTATAATAAACCTCAAGGTAAACTCCAAAATATAAATCCTACCTAATTAATTGGAGGGATATCACATACCCACCCATCCTTAGTTTTTAATAGAAGCACCCATCATTATAAAAAATTCTGAATAACTATAAAAAAATCATTACACATAAAAGCTGACAATTTTCAAAATATTTTTTTCACCCATAAGAAAACATTTCTAAATACTGAAATATTCATTCCATATGAAAACATTTTGTCATAAAAAAATAACATAGAGAAGGATGTTTTTTATTAAAATAAAACATGGAATTTTATAATGTAATTCAAATATAAAATAATAGTTATGGTGGATGGAAAATTAGTTGTCACCATATAAATTAAAATAGAACATTCATCTTGTTTTAATAAAGAAAGTCAAAAAATTACATATAAATTTTGAAATAAGATTCATTCTGAAACCTTTGAAATAAAGTAAAAAGGAGACATAAAATTTAATTTATATTTAATTTAATTCTTTATAAATACATAGATAAAATAATTTTAAAAATATGGACCTGGAAGAAAAAGTGTTGAAAGGGAAACTTTTAAGGTTTTTTAAAGAAATCCCCTTTCCTTGAGTCCGACTCATCAGATACATTATTTATCTTTATGAATAATAAAACTATGTTGATTATTTAATTTATTAAGAACCTTTTATAAAATTTATTATTAGTTTCACCATGCTATAGTAAATTACTAAATCAATTAATTTCACATTAGAAATTTTGATGATATTCGACTCATATGTCAAAAATGACTTTGGTAGGTTGACTATGGACAATTAGGTCATTATTAATTTATCTCAAGAATAATAATAATGATATAATTATCAGTTTTTACATCAATTAAACCTTTGAAACCAACCATGAGGGATGTTTAGGAAAAATTATCTATATTACAATGATGGATACAGTGGGATGTACGTACCTATGAGACACATTTTTATTTTTCAATGATCACTGTGAAAAGATTTAAGTATTATTTTATATCTAATAAATGACCATAATATCATAATTACCATATAATTTATTTAAATAAATATAAATATATCATCTATGAGACGTGGTGATGAGAAACGAATCACATCGCTTCATGGAGGTCGTAGTCCACACTTATGCCCGAACAACATTATCGTTTTTGGTTGAATGGAATGGTAAGAAATTAAATGATATATTATATTTTAATAGTGATAAATATATCATGAATATAATATATATATATATTAAATAAATCATTATGACCATCCCTATGTTGAGGTGATGGAAATGAATTACATCGATTCATGGGGTGGTTGTCCTCCATACACAGGAATAATGCTTGTATTTCCCATATGATGAAATAAGATATAGATATAGGTTATTCCATTAACATAATAAAATATCAATGTTTGTAAGATATTTATGTTATTATTTCCTCTTGTTTTATTTTTTTGATTAATTTTGAAAAATTAAAAAAATGAAAATGCTTGGTTAAGAACTATAACTCTTTTTTGGAAAACCTCTTTAGGTTTAAAACAATGCTTTATAAGGTTGGTTTTATGATAAAAAATACCTCTAAGAAGTATGGAGTAATGTAAGGAAGGTATTTGGGTAGATAATTTAGGATAAAAATGATTTTTAAGTGTGAAGGAAAGAGGAGAGGAGGTGACCTTTTATAAGTGATGAGAGTGGCACTCTTGGAAGTTTATAAAGTATTAAATTAATATAAATTAATTTTCAGACTCAAATGGATCCAAATTGATAATATTTAAATATTAGATGACTTTTTTTTTTCAAAATACTCTCATAAAATAAAAATTTTATAATTTATGTGATATGTTCACTCTTATATTTTCGTTTTAACCCGTTTTAACAATATTTGAAAATTACAATGGTATTATATCTTTCACTCTATAGGGGTAAAGAAAGATACTATAAAAAGGAAAATGGTACCTAAATGGACATTGGTTGATATTATAATCAATTTCACATTCAATTATCTGAATATATGATTTTTCGGAATTTTAACTCATTTAATAAAATATTATTTATTATAAAATATCAATAATGTCAATTTTGACACTATTCAATTAATTTGACTTTAAAAACATCAATAAAAAGATGGATTGAGAATATAAAATTTTCAAAAACCTTAAAAAATTTATAATTATTTAAAAAATTTGGAGAATACAATAATTATTTGAAATTATATTACTTTTGTTGTTTTTAAAATCATTTATTTTATTTTCCATTTAATTAAATAAATACCATGTCAACATTGAATAAGCATTTAAGGAAATTATATAATTACTAAAATTTAGAAATAAATTACCATCCAGAAAATACTTTCCTTATTCAGATAATAACCATTAATATTCATTCATAACTTACTTTTGTCCCTTTGGGAACACCTAAAAGATATCTAAAAGCAAGAGGGTGACATCTTGTATTTTTGTACATAAAGTATTATAAAGGTCATAATCATGGACATATGAAAAAATAGGTCATATATCCGAATATTGGATTATTATGGATGTAATATACTCCTATAATAAAATTAAGTAAGCTATTAGAGTTACTTTTAAGTCTTTGTCACATTATATTTATCCTAAATTAACATATTTTACCTTTACTGTGGGAAGCATTTATTATTGTTTTTACTATTATTTATGATTTTTTTTAATTATTAAATAATATTAATTATGGTGGTTTAAAATATTCAATCCATTTTACCTAATTCTATTCATAGAAGTGGTATAATTAACTTAAAATAAAACCATAAAAAGTGATAAAAAATGGTTTTCTAAAGAATTTTTTTCTTATGTATACAAAGATTTTTTATTAAAATTTAGTATAATATTGATTCCAAATACCAAAATTAGATTAATAAAAATATAATTAGACTAATTTTAATTTTAAAACCATTTTAAAAATTTTAATTATGTAAATTATTTAAATAAAATAATGATTTTAATAGAACTCAATATTTTTACTATTCATTGAATAAATTATTAATTTTATAAAGTTCTAAAAAATTTATCTTATTATAAATTTGACATGATGAATTCATTAATGAAATTAATTTGTTCAAATTAAAATTCTATAACTTAAAAACTAAAATTTTATATAAATATTTATAATAAAAGAGTTTAATAAAATAATTTCCTTTTTGATTTAAAAATTAATTAATATTTTTATAATGAATATAAGTATATAAATATTTAATACTAATAAATTTGTAAATTATTTATAGTATAATTCTCTAGGTTGTTACACTCTTATTTCTCTTTGGTAATTGGGTCCTGACAATTTTATTCATTTATTAATCAAATGGGGATATCTTTCCTTTATATCATTTTCAAATTCCCATGTTGCATATTCAATCATATGGGTTTTCCATAAAATATTAACCCAGAGAATAACCTTATTCCAAAAAACATGCCCTTTATGGTCAAGAATATAAACTATCTATTCCTCATAGAAAAGTTTATCTCTTAATTAGACTACCATAAGGCTCAAACCATGACATGATTCCAACACGTATTTTCCTAACAATGAAACATGGAAAAAATTGTGTTCCTGAAATTATCTCTAAGAGCATGACCAATATATAGGAAACCGTTCCATATATCTCGAGGATTTTGTAAAATCCAACAAACTATGGACCCATCTTCCCTTTTTTTTCTAAAACACATAACACATTTTCATGGAGATACTTAAAAAAACATGATCACCAACCTTGAAAAAAAGATATTTCCTCAAGTTATCCACATATTTTTATCCAATGTTAGGACGTACTCATATGTTTCTAAATCATCCTCATCTTATAAACCATTTAATCTACAAACTCTTTCCCCAAAAACTTTCTTTCGTCTAATTTATCATAAAAAATTAAGTCTGACATAGATTTCCATATAATACATCAAACAATTCTATATGTATAATGGAATGAAAACTATTATTATAAGAAAACTCAACTAATGAAATTTTTTGATCTCAAATTCCATGGTAATACACTAAATAATAATGAATAATATCTCCCAAGGTCTAAATTTTTCACTCAGACTATCCTTTAAAATTGAGGTTGAAAAGATGTATTTAAGTTTAATTCAGCACCAACGACTTATAAAGTGCTTTCTAAAAATTAGTAGTGAACCCAATATCTTGGTCAGATACAATATATTGAGAAAATATATATAACCTGACATTCTTATTGAGGTATTATAGATAAAGTGGATCTAAAGGAACCATATCTCAAACATGAAAAAAATGTGCAGATTTAGTTAATTGATTAATAATAATCCAAATCACATTATTACATTGATATGTTTTTGGAAATACCACCATTAAATCCATGAAAATATTTTTCCATTTACACTTTTTAACTGAAAAAGAATGAATAACCCCCTTTAGTGATTTTTTCTTCTTTAACCCTGTTAAAAATCAAACATTTCATGGGAAAACCATTAATACATCTTTTCATTCCATCCTTCTGATAATACTCTCGAATTTATTTTTACATCTTAGTGAAATCAAGGTGAATAGAAAATGGGGAAATATGAGATTCAATAAAGAATTATCTCCTCAACTAAGAAACACAAGACACATGTAATCCTTTTTCAAAACTGATAATACATTTTTTGTCAACATTAAACTATTGAAACTTACCCTTCATAAAAAAATATACCTTTTCATGTAAATATTGATCCTCATTTAGAGATTTATTAATTAGTTTTGAAATATATTATTTCATTTAAAACTGAAAAAAATATAGGATGTTCCTTCATGCATAATTTCTAGGCCAAAATTCAATAAATGACTAACCAAAGGGTCATATTTCAAATGTAACATGGTTAATGTAGGATTTTTTTTCTAACTTAAGAGATGGAATACATTATTTTTTTTACTTGGATGGTAATGAATTTTTCATTAATAACACCTTAGAAATTTTATATAACTCCCATGTCACATGTTCAATTATTTTTCGGTGAATATATACTTGAAAGTTGCATGATCTGTATATACTTCACACTTATATCCAAGTAAATTATGTCTCCAAATTTTTAAATCAAATACTATAGCCGCTAGTTCATGGTCATATATAGGATAATTTTTATCATATGATTTTATTTGACATGAAACATAATCAATTACCCTATCAATCTATGTTTAAAAATTTAGACCTCTCAAAGAAAGATGGATATAAATAATAAAGTCCTAATTTCTAGATGGTTGGGAAAAAACTAGAGATTTCACTAATATTTATTTCCATTCCTAGAAACACAGCTCATATTCATATGTCCACATGCAACCAACTCCCTTTTGTAATAACTTAGTTAGTGAGATAAATAATTGTTCAATGTTTTCAATAAACCACAAGTAATAGATTTCTAATCCAAATAAAATATGAGTCTCATTAATATTAATTGGTCTTGGATATTCATCCACCACTTTAATTTTAGCAGAATCAACTATTATGACATTTTTATTTACGTGGTGTCTAATGGCTGAAATCTATAATAACCAAAAATTATATTTTTTAAATTTTATATATAACTAATTTTGTTTTAGGGTTTGAAGAACAATACTTGTATATTTTTTATTGATCCTAATATATTTTTGAATAAATCAATACATCATCAATAAAAAAACAAAAAAATTATCAAAATATTCATTAACAAATATATTCCTAAAATCCATAAATACAACCGGAGAATTTTTCAACCAAAAGGGTATAACCACAAACTCAAAATCCCTGTATCTATTTTGGAACACTATTTTAGAAATTTCATCCCACTTTACCTTCAGCTTATTGTACCTAGAACATAGGTGAACCATAAAAAAATATTGAACCCCTTAGAGCAGATCAAACAACTCATATATTTTAGGAATCATATAATTATTCATAATAATAATGATATTCAAAGATATATATTATATACAAATCCTAGTGGAACCATCTTTCATAAAAAAAATAGGATCACCGCATATCGATGTACTAAGATGAATAGAACCTTTTCAAGAAACTCTTGTGACTAATTTTTCAATTATAAAAGTTTTACATGAGCCATTTTATATAGGGTTTTTGAAATTGGATTAGCATCAATAACTAAGTCAATAGAAAATTATACTTATCAACTAGGTAAAAAATTAGGAAACTCATTAGAAAAAATATATAGGTATTATTTTTTTATTAGCAGATCATTAATATGAATAATGATCTCATTTTTAACAAAAAGTAAAATATGGATTTCATTTCCATATTTTAGTAGTTTCTCTTTTTATTATTATTTTATTAATGGAATGGATAAATTCTTGTATATAAACAAAAATTTCTTTTGAGAAAAAAAATTCTTTAGCTCTTCAGTGTATCTTTGAATGGTATATAGAGATCCAATACTTACCTAGAATAACATTAAAATCTTCTACAGAAAAAACAATAAGGATTGTAAGTAAAGTCTTTCCATAAACAACAACATGAATATTATTATAATTTATTTTTTCCTTTATACATACCCTAGCTATTTTGACCACAATTCCTAACTTTATATCTCGTGGTTAAATTTTCAATTTACCAAAAAATTTATCAGAAATGAAAGAATGTGTAGAACCAGAATCAAACATGACATTAGAATAATTTGAAAAAACAAGTATTGTAACTATTACAACCTTTTTTGATGGTCCAGTATCTACTGATGTAGTTGCAAATGATTTCAAAAAACCCTTCTTCTTATATATTCTTGATGATTCCCATTATTCATGATCTTCTTTGAACACTCATACACATAATCACACATATTATTACATTTAAAACACTTTACTTCTTACTTATCGATATCAATTTTATTATTACCAAGATTTTTTATTATAATAATGATCTACAAGCCCTAACTTACCACATTAGGAGTACTTTCCATATTACATTATGTATTCCACTGGGTTCTTTTTAACACACCTATCTCAAACTAGAAGCTTTATTTTCTTACATTCATGTTTATTGATTAGTTCTATCCCATTTCCTTCCACCTAGACCACTTTTTGTTTATTATTTTCATAGAACACCTGATAATCTATAAACTCCCTTTCCACCTTCTGAAAATATCAAACAAGTTTCTCATAACTTTTAAATTCATTGGAATCCAGCGTCCTTCTATATCATAGATTTAATACAGATTACAAGTAATTTATTTTACAATCAAGATCTTGAATATAATTTGATGTGACCTTTCCAAATAGGTTAATTTTTACTCATATTTTCCCACAAAATATTCCTCCAAATTTTTTAATTTCAATAATTGTTTTTACATTATAAGTAAAAAAATCTTAGAAAAATATTTCTGAAGGAAAATATTCATAAATTCATCCCTTTACAAGGAATTATTATCATTTCTTTTCCTATAATTCTTAACCATTAGACACCACTAGTCGACTACAAATTCAAAATTATAAATAAAAAGAGTTACTTTTTAATGATATGAACAAGCCATGACATCAAATATATTTTCTATGGAACTAAAACATCCCTCATCTATCACTGGGTTAGAAGACTCACTATATATAAGAGGGTGTTTCCTCATAAAATTCTCCAAAATTTACAAATTTCTCTACAATTGATCTATCCACTCTCTAGCATGGATTACAACACCATTTATAGATTGCGTAAGCTAATCCATCATAGTTAACAATTACCCAATTACAATTCCAACCATTCAAGGTTTCTTATTTAGAAGGATATTGTCCCCTTGGTTCCTTCTTACTACAACTTTCCTGTTTCCTTAGTGGAAAACCATTCTGAACAAATATAGTTTAGATAAATAAAAATGGAAAGATTTAAAAACTATATTAGGATTAAAATAAATTAAAACCTATTAAGTGTATGTAATTAAATTATATTTACCTCCAAAGTAATCTAAACATTTTCTCTAATACCAACTATAAGGACCATACCATAAGGATTATAGTATATTTAATTTAAGTTAATAATCTATTTTGTTTTAAATTTTATCATCTTTATTGTTTATATTTTTATAGAGTTATTCCATCAATATTAATTAAATAAATATTACTCCAAAAAGTTTAGACTTCTAATTATTATCCATATTTTCCACTAAACAAAAATTTTATTATATAATATATTTTATTCTCTTGGAATATCTTTAGATTTTTTATCTTGATCTCATCCTTATCCATAATAACCATTTATTACCTATAGAAAACATTTTACAAACATTGATGAGAATAAAAATTTTAGTAAGATACATAAAAATAAAAAAACTTACACATTATTACATGAATACTTAAAATAATTTTCCTTTTAAAAATAATATTTGTGTTCATAATGAACATTTTGTTACCAAAGAAATCAGGTTTCTACCCAATAGTTTTATAAAACATTTCATAAGAAATATTAAATCAAAAGTAAATGTCATAAAGGATTCTCTTAGGTCATGAAGAAATCATGAAAACTTTTCCAAAATTTCTACTTTTCAACTTGAATAAGTAATATATACTTTCCAAATTTTTAAAATAATATCATTAATTACATTTTTTAAGTCATAAAATATTCCTAAAAACACATAACAAGCATAGATAAATAATATAGGTATCTAGAGGCATAATTTTCTTATAAATATTATATATGGAATAATATTTATGGTTATAATTGGAATAAAATTCATGGTTACACATGGAATAACCATCATGGTTACACTTGGAGTGACCATAAAAGTTACACTTTAAATAACCATAGCTGTTACACATGGAATAACCCTCATGGTCAACTTAAAAAGACAATTCCTACCCAATTCATTAGATTTATAGCATGGAAAAACCCTTAATTTGTTTATAATGTAATAACCTATCATGAAAAATATTTACCAATAACAATAACATAATCAAAACACATAAAATCTTGTAGTTTTCAAAATATTTTTTGCACCCATAAGAAAAAATTTCCAAATATTAAAAGATCCATTCCATTTTAAAATCGTTTTGAAAAATATCCATAACATATTGAAGGATATTTTTTCATTGAATAAAATAAGGTATCTCATAAAGGAATTATAATATCAAAGAATGGTTATGGTGGTAAGAAAATTCATTGTCATTATATACATTTAAATGTACATTCTTATTTACTTTTGAAAACAAAGTAAAAAAGTTCCATATAAATTATATAATAAGATTCCTTTTGAAAGGCTTTGAATGAAATTAAAATTAGATATAAAATTTAATTTAGAATTCATTTGTGTCTATATAAATACATCCATAAAATAATTTAAAAAATATTGACTTGGAAGAAAAATAGTTATAAAGGAAAAATTATAAGAGGATTTGTTTAAATAATATCCTTTACCTTGAGTCTGACTCATCAATATGTTGTTTATCTTCCAGAATAATAAACCTATGTTTATTATTTAATTTTTTAATAATTTTTTTGGTTTTTATTCCTTTTACCATGTTATATGAAATTAGATAATCAATTAAGTTTATGTCGTTCATTTTGACGATATTTAGATCATATGTTCAAATATGATTTGGTAGGTTTACTATGGTCAATGAGGTCATTATAAAATTATATAAAAAATAATAATAATTACCTAATTATCATTTTTACATCAATTATACATTTTTAAACCAACCATGAGATATGTTTATTAAAAATGAACTATTTTACTATCATGGAGAGAGTAGACCATATACATATATAAGTAACATTTTCATTTTTCAATTATTATTTTGGAATGAAGGTAAGTATTAATTTATACTTACTGAATGATAGTAATATCATAAATAACATATAATTTCTTTAAATATACTTATATATATCATCGATGTGATTTGTTAATCAGAAGTGAATCACACCATTTTTTTGAGTTGGTTGTCCACACATACCCATGAATGACATTATCATTTTTTAGTGAATGGAATGGTAAAAAAGTAAATAATATAGTATATTTTAAGTGCGGGGAGGGGAACTCTTAGAATTTATTAAATTATTAAATTTATATAAATTAATTTTCATATTAAAATTGATAATATTCAAATATAATTTGATTGTTTAAAATTAATCTCATATAACAAATTTTGGACACGTTAATGTGATTTTTCACCAATATTCTTATTGTTTTAACCCATTTAAACACCTTTTGACAATTAATGTAGTATTAATGTTTTTACTATTAAGGGTCAATAATGCTCCTATAAAAGGAAAAAAAGGTATATAAATGGACCATAGATTCTATTATAAACCATTTACAATTCAATGTTCTGAATATAATAATTTTATGAATTTTAAATCATTTAGTAATACATTATTTATATGATATATCATTAATGTCTATTTTTACACTATTCATTTAATTCGACATTAAAAAAATCAAGACATATATGGAATTAAAATATAAAATATTAAGAAAACAAAAAAATGTTATAATTATCTAATTTTTTAATATCCCAATAATTAAAAAAAATTATATAACTCTTAATATTTTTTAAATGATTTATTTTATTTTTCTTTTAATTAAATAAATTTATTTTCATTGCTGTGTAAACTTTAAAGGTAATTATATATTTTATAAAAATCATAAATAAATTTATATCATGAAAATAATTTCATTTTTATAAAAATAACCATTAATATTCATTCACAACTTTGTTTTCTCCCTTTTGTGAACAAATAAGATATATTTAAATACAAATGTGAATTTTTTTCATTTTCTTTATGTAAAGAATAATAAAGGTCACAATCATGGATATATGGAAAAAATATCATATATTGAAATATTATATAATTTTATATGGGATAAATTATTGAAATAAAATTAAGGAAATTTTTAGAGTTACTTTTTAGTCCTTATAAAATTTTTTTATACTTAATTAACCTATTTTACCTTTATTTTGGTAACATATTTTTACTTTTTATACAATTCATTATGATAAAAAATTATATTGAAATTCTTAAATAATATTAATTATTTTGATTAAAAATATATAATCCATTTTAAAAAATTTAATTTTTATAATGTTTATAAGTTAATTTAAAATCAAACCCATAAAAAAAATAAAAAGAGAGTTTCCAAATAAAAAAGTTTTCTTACGTATAAATAGTTTTTATATCAAAATTCAAAATAAAATTGATTTACAAGTCCTAAATAGGAATAATAATAACATTATTGAACTGATTTTACTTTAAAACACCTTTTAAATCAAAATGGAGCTTGGTATATTCTTGAGGAAAAAATAATATTTTAATAAAAATTAGTATTATTCAACATTCCTTGAAAAATTAATTTTTTTAATTTTTTTAAAAAAAATACATCTTCAGATAATTTTGACATGATAAATTAAAAAATAAAATTAATTTTTCCAAATTTAATTTATAAACTTTTAAAATTATACTTTTAAATAAAACCTAATAAGAAAATATTTTAATAAAACTATTTCCATTTTGATTTATAAATTACATAATATTTATATAATGAAGATAAGTATCTAAATCACGAGTACTATAAAAAATTAAAACCATTTATTCTATCATTACACGGGTTATTAAAATTTTCCTACTATAAAACTATTGTACTTGAAATTTTCATTAAGTTTACCTTATAAGAAAATGAGGGTGATTATTATTCATAACATCATTAGTTTCCCACATTACATCCTCTATTTTATGATTTCCCAAAAGTACCATTACCAGTAAATTCATCTGATTCCTTGATAATTTCTCTCAACTATTGAAAATATAGATAGTAACTTCATATAAAGATAAATTTGGTTCCAATTCTATTTCATCAAATTTGAGAACATGTGTAGGGTTTGGCATATACTTCCTTAGCAAAGAGATATGGAAAAAATCATGTAATTGATAGATACTTGGTGGCATTTCCAAACAGAAATGCACAACAAAAATTATTTCAAAAATTCTAAACATTATAATGTATGTTGGGCATGGTTTACCTTTCTTATCAAACCTTATTACACCTTTCCATGTAGATAATTTCAAGATAAAATGATCATATACTTGAAATTTTAAATCATTCCTTATGTTATCGGCACAAATATTTTTCCTTCTTTGAGGTGATTTAATATGAATTTTTATAGTCTTTACCTTTATCATTTTCTTATCAACAAGTTCTAATAATATGAGCTTCCTTTCAATAACTTTATCCCAACAAGTTGAACTACAACATCTCTTTCCATAAAAATCTCTATATGGTGGCATTTGAATACCTTGACGAAAGCTATTATTATAGGAAAAAATCATGAAATGTAGTTACTAATATCACATACCTTGAAAGACAAACAAGAAAAACCTCAATATATCTTATATTATTTAAATATTACTGTATTTATTTTCTATCTATTTGAGTATGGTAGGTGATTCTCAAATAAAGCTTGTTATCAAGATCTTTCTGATGTCTTTTTTAGAATTTCAATGTAAAACATTGATCAATATATGAAAATATTGGTATATTTTATATATAAAGTCTTGAAACCTAATTAATATTGGTTTGTACAAGGAGATCAATAGGTAAATCTTCTCTTATAGTGAAAAAATGTATTAATTTGGTAAGGGAATCAGTAATAACCCACCTTACATCATTCTTTCTAGAAGTCATTGGTAATCTAGTGACAAAGCCCATAATAATGTCATTCTATTTCCATATAAGAATAGGTAGAGGTTTTATAAATCCTATATGATTTTTTCTCTCAGTCTTCAACTATTGTCAAACAAAGCATCTTGATACATAATAAGCAATTTTCACTTCACTCTATCCTAATAAAAAATTTCCTTCATGTACTCATACATATTATCTTTACTAGGGTGTATAGAGAAATTTGAGATGTGAGAATCATATAATAATTCCATTTTTATCTCGAGAATAGATGAAACATATAACCTATTTATCTTCATCAATATGAGAACATTTTACCTTTCCAAATAAAAATGGTTTAGAAATCATTTTAAAAATTAATGATGTTTACCCTTCCTTAATAATTCATAGATCCATATTTATGAAATCTATGATCATATGGTCCCTGTAAATCCTAATTTTAGCCCAGACTCCATGATATTTCTATATCAATCAATCTACTACCATATTTTTCTTCCCCAGATGGTAGTGTATTGAGAAATCATAATTCTTAAGTATCTTAATCTATCACATTTGCATCATGTTGAGATATTTTTGTGAAAGTATTTATTTTATACTATTATGATATGTGTATATGTGACATATTTCACCATAGAGACAATGTATTTTTATCTTCAAAGAAAATATTACAGCTTCCAACTCAGGATCATGAGTTGGATAGTTCTTTTTGTGAGTATTTTACTTCCTTAATGCTTAGTTAGTAAATTTATCATTATTCATATGGAAATAACCAATTACCTTATTCGATCTGAGACTATATATCACAAATACATCATTTCTTAATAGTAGAGGAAAATAATGTCATTGAACAATCTCCTCTTATATTCATTAAAACATTATTTACATTAATTTTTCAATGTGAACCAAATTATTTTATGTACAATATTTGATATTAGGTTAGTCAATAAGGCACAATTTTAAACAAATATCCAATAATAACCTTCCAATCTAATGAAACTATGAACCATAATTAAGTTCATTGGTGTATGCCATTATTTAACTACCTTTTTTTAGTGGATCAACTGACATTCTATCCTTAGAGATAGTATTTCCAAAAAAATAAACTTTTTAAATCTAGAATTCCAAATTGCAAAATTTCCCACATACCACTTTTCTTTTAAGAGCCTCAATAATGATCCGAAATTAGTTCTCATAATCCCTATATATTTTAGAGTACACCAATATATCATCAATTAATACCAAAAAATTATCAAGACTCATTGAATACTTTGTTCATTATATTCGTAAGAATAGAGGGTCCATTAATCAATCCAAGCGGTATTACTCTGAACCGTTATTGTCCATGAATTTTGCAAAATGGTTTCTTAAAAAATATTCTTTCTTTAATCATAATTGATGATACCTAGATGTAGTTAAATATTTTTAAAGTTTAGATCTATCTAGACATTGTAAAATATGTTTTCAATGTGAGGTATAAGTTAATTTTTTTCTTTATCCTAATATTATTTATTTCTCTATAATCAATGTACTACCTCCTAGAACCATCTTTCTTTTTAATGAAAATAATATGGGATCCCAAAGGTGAAACACTAAGCCATAAAAATCCATTACTAGACAAATCCCCAAGTTGTTTCATTAAGTACACTAATTCCACAATGGAAATTCTTTTTGGACTATTTGATATTTGTCATTCATTAGTGGTTAAATGAATGGATAAATTAACTTCATGCTATTGAGGATATCTAGTTAATTTCTCAAGAAATGACTAAATTTATTCCCATATAATAGGTACATACTAAATTTAAATATTATCCATTATATCCTTAGGTTATTTCTTCTATTATTCCCCAAGAATCTCATTCAGAAGAGCTACTGGGGGTGAATTTATACATGACTCAGATGTTTGTGTCTGCACTCTAAAGATATGGGATTTTTTAGCTTCATAACGAACCATAATTTCTTTCTCATTGAATTATAGTTTGTATCATATTTTTAAAGACAATCCACACCATGGATTTTATGAAAATCAACCATATGTATAATAATATTGGATGCAAATAGAGCACATTTATATGTCATAGTGGGAACTTAATGAGACATCCTTATTGAATGGAGATTTTTACATGTAGTTCTTGATGAAAACTCCCTTATTATGGTTCGAGTAAAATATATTATTTTCTTGAAAAATAGGGGTATATATAAAATAATAAGAAAATCAAAAAATCAAATAAAGAATTATTTAAATTTAAGAAAGGAATAAAGTACCAACCAAAAGATCATTTAGAACTTCAACCTCAGAATTAGTGATTGAAAAATATTAGCCTTCTCTACTTGGATTATTTTTTGGTATATTACATCAAGTATTGGGACATTATCTTGAATAATTTACCATTTCTTTAAATTTTTAGCACGAGATAGTAGTGATATATTTCTTTTTACTACAGTTATTAGCTAGATAACCCTTTTATCTACACTTTTAACAAACTTTTATACCCTTCAATCATTTTCTATGATGTTTATTTTCACTATTTCTATATGATGTAAATTGCTTCATTCTATTATTATTTTTTAATGTGTTCCCTTTTTCTTGGTGTTTAGATTTCCTCTTTTTCTCTTTATTTTCCTTATATATTTATGACTTAGAAAATTCATTTTCTATCTTTATAGAACTTTATACTATATAATAATAGGATGTAAATGTTTGAGAAACTAGTTCCTTTTAGATACCTAGATTAAGCCCATAAAATAAATGCTCAATAATTATTTTTGGATTATGTATGTAGTCTAAAGCATGCTCGAATATTCTTGTAAAGTTTCCTTTATATTCACATGTAATTTATTCATCCTTATACTTTAAAGTGATTATATTCCTATTCATTTAATCTCACTGTTCTCAAGGGAAGTATTTCTCAGATAAAATAATTTTAAAAGTTCTCATTCCATTCTTTTTATTTCTTCATCCTCTATAGTTTTTTGGATTAATTACCATAATTGATCTACATATCCTTTCAGAAAATAAAATTCTTAAATAATGTTTTTTTCACCTTTATTACATCCTAAAGTGAGGAATATCTTTTTGAGAGACTTGATCTATTTCTCAACTACTAATAGAATAATCGTTCTATTAAATGATAGAGGCTTCTATCACCTGAAGTGATCTATCATAGGAGAATCACACTCTGGAATAATATGTCTCTCCATTTATTTAAGGTTATTCAACATAACTCGAGTATGCTTCCATAATATATCCATAATCTTCTCGTTTATAATACCAGCTATATTGGATTTCTCAATAGGGAAATAACTACATTGTCTATATGTATGGATTCAATTTCTTCTAATAGGGTTCATAATTGAATAATGTAACACAAGGAGGTAAACTATAATCACCATGAATAATGATTCATAATATAAAAATACCAATAATGGTAAAATTTCCCAAATAATATATGGAATTATCATAATTCTAATGTTAGTTATGTCCATTTAAAAAATATTTTTCAATGTTTCTAATAAACTTACACTAAAAAACACTATAACAATATAACTATGAAATACCTAATCTGTTGTATATATTATTTCATTGGTATAAGATACAATTAATCTCATCCTAAAGGATTAATCCATTTAGTAGTCCTAGAAAACTAGATACATATATGGTTTCTATATTAAATTATAAATATAAAATACATGGCCTAAAAACATTCCTAAATCATTGATATTATTCATAATATCCTTATTCATATCCCAAATTAAATAAAAAAAATTAATAGATAACTCAAGTGATTAGTAAGAGTTATATAAAATAGAAGTTACCATTAAAAAATAAGGAATAATTAATATGGTATGTTAAATAAACGAAAACACATTCAATTTCATCAATAACATGGGACAACATACATCCATGGATAATATCAATATAGTAATCCCATGGATAATAATACCTAAATTCTTAATGAATGAAATTATTAATATTAGACATTATGATTTCATATATCATGAAATTTATATAGTCAAATCCTTTTTTCAAAAAAATTTAATTAATGCATAGATATACTTCCAAAGACTATCTAATTTTAGTTTACTAATTTGTCTCATAGGACTTGTAGATGCATTGAGGGTGTATCTACAATTGGCCCCCACATATCAATTCATTTATAATGTATTCCATATATATTTAACAATAAATACAATCCATAAACAACATTTTTTATCAAAAAATATCTATATTGTGTAATGAATATTAGTTTATAAATGTTTTCGATAGTTAAGTAAATAATTTTCATTTTAAAACAATGTATATCAAAATGATATATAGTTTAAGAAATAATCATATACATGATAAAAATAATATGGATATTTTTGATAAATTTAATTCTTAATGATCACATGAAATTTAATGTTTCAAGAGAGTATTGATGTTCAAAATATGAATCAAGAGATGAAACATGACTATCAGAAAAGTATATTTTCTAGTGAAATATTTTTTTAATAAAATAGAAGAAAATAGAAAAAAAACATTTAAAATATGTCTTCATAGAGAGTTTCATTTAAAAAACCATTGAAATAATATAAATGAATCTAACGGGTGTAAAATTTTTTTTATGGTGGGAAGAATTGTTAATTCCATATACATTAAAAGACATTCATTTTTAATTTCTATAAAGAGGTTTAAAATGACCCTTTTTGGAAAAAATTATAAATAATCCTTTCAAACCATGTAAAAATTCATGGATAAGACATAATTTCCTTAATAAATCATTTGAGTATTAAAAATCACTTTCGACAACAATTTTGAAAAAATATGGTCTTGGAATAAAAACATATGAGATGAAAAAGGGAAATATGATCAGATTTACTTTTAATCATTTATTTTGAAATAATAAATTTAATTGAACCATTAATATTTATTTATATGTAGATATTAATTTTAAACCACAAAAAGAGGCAATATATATACCATATAAAATTAAATAAGTGAATAATACAAAATATATATCAATAGAGTTGAAATTGAGATGAAATACCCTACATCAGGGCCAAATCTTCAGAAACATCTATTATATTATTGAATAATAATCTTATGTTAATTGTTATCCTTCTTAAGAATCCTTTTCAAGTTTATTATTCTTTTTATTTTATTTATTATGTGTTATATTTAATTACATAATAAATTAAGTTCACATCGGGTGTTTTTATGATATTCGGTTCCTAATCCCAAAATGAATTTGGTAGGTTTAATAAGGTAAAATATGTTATTTTTCAATCATATAAAAAATTTAAATAATGAAATAATTAAAATTTTATACATAAATTATAATGTTAAACCCAACCGTGGGAGTTGATTTTGAAAAATGAACTATGTTACAATTATATAGACTGTAGGTCGTACATAAACATGAGTAACACTTCCATTTTATAATGAATATTAGGTAAAGAAGCTAAGTAATATTTTTTTTCTTTAAATAATTAAAATTATAGCATATATACCATATTATTTATTTAAATTTACTTATATATATATATATATTGTTTGTGATTTAGTGATGAAGAAAAAATCACATTGCTTCATGGAGGTGGTAGTTTACACGTACACACGAATGATGTTATCATTTTTCAGTGATTGAAAAGTTTAGAAAATATATGATATATTTATTATATATAAAGATAAATAATTCATTAATATAATATATATATGTTAAATCTGTAATTATAACCATCATTGATAGGTGGTGATGAAAAACAAGTGACACCAGTTCGCAAGGCAATAGTCTGCTGTACACACGAATGATGGTCTCATTTCCAGTTTGATGGATGGGAAGTTGGATATAGGTCCTTATATTAACATAATAAAATATATTTACATGGGAGATACTAACTTATTTATATTATCATGGTTTAATATGATTTTATGGAGTTAGAATATGAAATAAAATGAAAATGCATGATTAAGAACTATACCACTTATTCGGTAAACCACTTAATGTTTACACCAAAAGATTTAATAGGTTGATTTTATGATAAAAAATGGACTATATAAAGTGGGGAGGGATATATGGATGGTATATGTGTAGTTGTTGGAAATTTTTTTTTATGTGGGAATTAAAAAGAATAGTAGGTGCACTTGTATAAGAAAGGGGAAGGGCACCCTTGGAATTTCTTAAAGTATTAAACAATTATAAATTACTTCTCATATTAACATGTATAATAATTGATAATATTCTAATATCAGATATTTATTAGTCAAAATAATATCATATATTCAAAATTGGACAAGTTTCGGTGAGGTTTTTTAACCTTATATTTCTATTTTAACAAGTGTTAACCCCTTTTTTCCAATTACTTAAGTATTAATTATTTTGCTCTTTAAGGGTCAAGAAAGTTACTATAAAGAACTAATAGATCCATAATTGGACCATGATTGATATTATAAATCGTATCCCATTTACATGGAAGAATATAATATATTTATGAATTTTAATTATTTTAATAAAACATTATTTAATATAAAAAATGATTAATGTCAATTTTGACAGTATTCATTTAGTTTGACTTTGAAAACTTTTAAAAAAAATGGAATTGGAATATAATCATTTAAAAACCCCTAAATATGTAACAATTTTCTATAGAATTTGTGAAACACAACTATTCAGTCAAATTATGTTATTTTTAATATTTTTAAAAACCTATATTTTATTTTTCTTTTTGATTAAATAAATATTGTATCAGAATTGTGTATGCATTTAATGTGATTCATTAATTAGTAAAAACTAGAAATAAATTAATATAAATAAAATAATATAATTTCACTCAAAACAAACTTTAATATTTATTCACAACATTATTATTTCCCATTTGTGAACACATAATAGATATTTAAAATCAAGAGATTGACATTTTGTCTTTTCTTTTCTTAAAATATTATATTGATCACTTTTTATATAAATGATTATCATAAAAAAATAAATATCAATTATAAGCTGATAAGGGTTTTAATCCATTCATAAAAAAATAATGAGGATGAAAAATGGTGTCCTTGTCACTTAGTTTTAACTAAAGTTAACCAATTTACCCTTTTTCTAAGGTGATGAATGTTTATTGTTTTTACTATTCATTATGAAAAAATTTTGGTTTAACATATTAATTAATAATAATTTTCATAATTAAAATATGTGACCTATTTTACCAAATTAATTATCTATATGTATCATAAATTCAATTTATCGGTATCCCATGAAGCGTGATAAAAAATGGTTTTCCCAAAAAATTGTATTGTCAAGTCTAAAGTTTTTTTGTTACCATTATAATGTTTAATATTGATTAATTTAAAATTAATTATATTAATTATAACTAAATTATAATTATGTAAATTTAGGATCAAATTATAAATATTTTTCCTTTTTCAATACAAATAATGATAGTTTTAAAAAATCTTATTTTTTACTATTCAATAAATATTGAATATTTTGAAAAAAAATCAAAATTTCTCCCTAAGTTCATTTTTTCTTGATGATTTAAAATATAAATTTCATTTTTTCCAATAAAATTTATAAAACTTATAAAATTTAATTATATTATTTTCTGAAAAAAATACAAATAATATTTAAAGAAAACATACTATTGATGAATAAAATGAATTTACAAATAATTGAGTGTCTAATTAAAAATAAAATGCAAGTATTTTTTTTTTGAATTTTAAAATTAATATATATTTTATAATTTGGTAATTATAGTTCATACCTACTAATTCAATATTAAGCTTATAATATTCATATTTAAATAATAATACTTTGTGATTTGTTTAATATTTTTTTTGTTTGTTGTATAAAATATCGAATATAATGTTTTTTAAAATATCGAGATATTAAAAATATAATTAATGTGGATAATTTAAAGAAAATAAATTCTAGAAACATTAATTATATTTCTAAACTCATTTTGACTGATTGGGAATTTATTTCATTTCTTATTTCTATTAGAAACTATATATAATTTTATTCAGCAATAATTAAAGTACTTTTACCAAATGTGCAAGTTGAGTGTTATGTGAGAATGGTATCATTAATGATGTTTTTTCCTACACCACTTTCAACTAACAAAGAGATATTTAATGTGTTATTTCATTTTGAATATATTCCCTTTATTTTTAATCATTCCTTTTATTATGAGAGTTTGAGTGTAACCTTAAATTTATATCAAATCCAGGGCCCCAAATAGTTTTTATACTTTATATTGGAGTTGATTATTTTTTAAAGGATTGTCTTATGCCTCTTGAAACATGACATAGGTTTCTTTGATTGTTTCTAAAAGGAAGTGATAAGGTTTTATTTTTTTATTGATATTGAATAAATCCTAAGTCCTACTGATTGTAATGTGTTTTGAGTGGATTTGAATTAGAACACCAATCATTTTAAAAAAAAATTATACCTTTTATTCAATATATTTTATTCTAAAATATGTTAAAAAACATTTCTTAATTTGTTTAAGTGGGTTCAAATCAATAAAAATCTAAAAACATAAGCACAAATATTTACTTTTTTCACATATAAATTAAATTCTAGTCTAATGTGTGTGTAAATGAATTATACCACACATGGATCGCTAGAATATTCTTCACAATACAATATTTTGTGTTCCACTGTCATAGAAGGAAAACCTTTCATATAAAAATATCAATTAATTTTTAATTACATCATGTTAGAATAATTATTATAAAGACAATATGGATAATAAATAAGAAATAGATCCTTTCATGAATGGATGTGTAATATTGGTCGATGCCTCTCTTATCAATAATAGTTTCTCCTTCCTTTGAAAACTTAAGTAATAAGATTCATTTTTATTCTGTTCTCTTTTTATACTGACTGTTACCATATTTTTCTCTCACCCCTTCCTATAAATCTTCCCAAATATCATTCCAAAACCATTTTTAAATATTAATAATCGAGGGTGATTTCCACAATTACCTCTTTGAAACATGTGGTAACTCCATTCATCTTCATGAAAAATTTACTTTTAATCACCATTAAATATATTTTTAGCTACTATCCTAAATATAATTTTTCATAAAATCCAATCCTGGTACATCTTTTAAACTAAAAAAGGAGTTTTGAACATGATTAATAGAGTCCCATAAAACATTTTAATTACACTAATGTTATAGGGTACAATATACTTCATCTAATGAAAAGTAATATAAAAACTAT
This sequence comes from Viscum album, assembly GCA_963277665.1. NCBI lineage: Eukaryota > Viridiplantae > Streptophyta > Magnoliopsida > Santalales > Viscaceae > Viscum > Viscum album. The sequence goes on along the minus strand of OY728133.1, from coordinate 180,190,522 downwards.
ATTATATATTGTAATAAGATTATATTTCCATTGATATTTAAAAATATAATATACTAACTGATTATTCACTAAATGAGGAAAATATTCATTGTTAATATACATAATATTCATGTTATTTTTTATTCATAAACTCCATTTTAGTGCATTTTTCACTTTGAACATAATTTCACATTATGATTGTATTTACTTCTTAAAATGCACTATTATGTGGTACATTTTTGAACATCATTTAAAGTACCCAATGATTCATCTGATTTTAAAGTATATAATTATCCTTATTTTAATTTTATATTTTTGTAAATTTATCTACACTTAAATATGAACATGTTTTATTTAGGGATCAATGGAGAATTAATGGAAGAAGATGGAGATATTTTGTGATGAAAGGAAGCAATTCTGGAAAAGTCATATTGGACACCAGCCCACTGATGAGACTGTGGGGCTCCCCATTCAGGCCCAATGAATACAAAATTTTGTGGGATTATAGAATAGATGTATAGGAAAAAATCACTCTGCACTATCCAATGCTAATTCGGCCTCCATGATGCCCATTTTGGTGGCCCAATTTAGAAATAAAATTCTGGGCCAGATTCTGTGGCCCAGAAAACATCCCACTAATCAGATAATATCTTTGAATATACAACTCCAAATGGGACCAAATGTTACAGTAGGTTAGGATACATTTGGGAATCCATTTTCTTCTTCTATGGCCCACTCTGATTCTGCCATCTGGAAGGACATCAAAGCGCGTCTGTTCGCTGGCTGAAAGCTAGCTGCCACCTCGGGTCAAATGTGGAAATGTCAAAGTTCCACAAGCTTTCCACCACCATAGGCCTACCATAATCAAGTGGGATTCTTTTTAATGTTGGAGGCTCGACCCAAGGATTCTGAAATACCTATTTAAGGTAGTGGTGGTGGAGTTTAGGATCTTTGATGCTTTGTTTAATTGTAATGTTATGCTGCAATTTTGTTGTCTCAAATTTGTCTTTCACATGTAAGTTGTTCAATTCACTTTAGTTTCTTAATAAATGTTCTTGTTAAACTCTTATTATGTTGTTCTTGATATCAATTTGATACCTTTGGATCATGTTGTGAATTTATTCACACCAAACCTTGTGAAATTATTCACACAACGGTGGAGTGATCATTTTATTTTTGTTGTTTTCTTTACTTATGCATTTCCTCCCTCATGAGTCTACTTTCCGCTTCCATTGAAACCATGAGATCAATGGAGGGCTAACCTACTTATGGGTTGATCCAAGGGAGTATCAAGTGGCTGTATTGGATGTTATTTATCACCTCATTAATGTATAATCACTTCTTTAATTGAGATTTTTTTGATGATTTTTAAACTCCATCATACTTGTTGAATTCAAGGCCACACACTTCAAGTACTAATATGAACCTTTACCTTGAAGTGCTCAAAACTTTGATCCTTCAAGTGTATAGGTGATTATTATTAAAGGGTGTAGGAATTAAACCATTAAGTGATGATTTTGTTTTATCACCTTAAATGAACCCATCTCAAATATAAGAAATTGAAATCATTAAATAGGAAATACGTCCAATCCTCCCCGAGCGATAACCTAGGATCAAATCATTCTTTTAAATTGAATTCACTTAATTATCTTATATTTACTTTAAACCCATTTAAAATCAACCCAATTTGGCCACTTCATATCAAAAAACATTCCATAGAATGTACGTGTCTATAGGTTACTTCTTAGGCCTCTGAGGATTCGACAACCCAAGCTAAACTAGAGGACCATCATACCCTCTTCTCTTGGGTAAATTTGAGCGAGAATCAAATTTTTGTTCCATTTTCGGGGACCCAATTAAGTAATCTAAACACCCATTATATTCTCCCCCATTTCTTCTTTTCTCATCCAAATTCTCTTATCTTGTCCCTTTCTCGTTTTTTTTCTTTTGGCGCATGTCTGCCTACACCCGCGATCAATCAAACTGTCTAGTTAGGGTGGATAGTCCTGGGGTTGGGGAGTCATGTACACCAAGGGAACTCTTTACATTATATCCTAATCTTCCAAACATTCTCAAGTCAAAAATTGATCCAATTTCAATGGAGGGTCTTCAAATAAACCAAACCATAAACCCGGGTGGGAACCAAAATGAAAACCCAAATGAGGCAGCCCCAAACATGGGGAATGCAATTGATCAAACCATGAATGAATACCTCACACCTTCCTGGACCAATTCCCCCTCATGAATTAGAAACAATTCCCTAGGATATTCCAGCTACTTCTTTAAACCCCATGTCATAAACCATCTTCCCACATTCCATGGAATGGAGTCCGAGATGCCCTACCTTCACATTAAGGAGTTCAATGACATCATAGAAACCATGTGTCTCCCACATCAACTAGAATCAGCTAAGATGAGTCTATTTCCTTTTTCTTTAAAGGATTGAGCTAAAAATTGTCTAAACATTTTGAGACTCTCATCTATCAACTCTTCGGACCAACTACAAAGAGAATTCTACAAAAAATACTTTCCCCACCACAAATCAATTGCACTTAAAAAGAGTATCCAAAACTTTTTTGAAAAAGAGGGAGGGTAATTCTAAGAAACATGGGAAAGGATCAAAGAAACTCTAAACATGGTTCCACACCATAGTTTTTCTATTCCTGAACAAGTGAGAATTTTCTATGAATGGTTGGGTCCAGGGAACAAACAATTCATTGACATGATGTGTAGTGTAACCTTTAAAAACAAAGCCCCAAATGATGCTTATGAGTATCTAGAAAGCCTTTCTGAAAAAAACCAAAGATGCAGAACTTCACCTTTTTCTGAAAATCCACAAAGAACAACTCGAATTCATAAACATAGGGAACAGGAAAGACTTAGGGCTAAAATCGCAGCACTCTCTATGAAGGTTGAAGAGATAGACCTTAGGAAAGTCCATGAAATCCAAATTGTTGACCCTGTTTGCACAATTTGTGACAAACATGACCATAAGACAGAAAAATTCCCAACCATTCCATCCATAAAAGTTTTTCTTTTAGGAGGACCCCCAGTGGATGTAAATGCCTTGAACTTTCAAAAGCCTCAATACCAAAACAACTTCAACCCAAGGTATAATGACCACCCAGGATTCCGCTGGAAAGATAACCAACAACCTAGCCAACCACAGGGACAAAATCCTTACCCCAATCAGAACTACCAAACCCATAACCAGTTCCAAACCCAACCTATCCAATACAAACAGCCACTGGTCCATTTTCAACAAACCATCCCACTTCCAAAATATCCCCCGGGATAAACCAATCTTCTCAAGAACCAACCCAGACTGTTCCAAAAATCCTACTAGAAAAACTATGAAAACAAATGGTGAGGATGAACTTAGAGGTATCTTCCCTAAAACAAGAACTTCAAACCATCAAAACTGGAAAGGCACCCATACCTACTCAGGAGGTGCCATCCTCAACTTCAAGGTGAGAGTCATGTTGTGCTCAAACAACTCATGAACAAATAAAGGGTGTGACTATTTTAAGAAGTGGGAAATCAATTGAGAAACCTGAACAACTAATTCAGAACCCACCCGAAGATTCAAACTTGAATGAAAATTCAAATGAACCCCAATATCAAACTGAGGAAACTGATAACATTTTCAAGGAAACAACTCTTCAACAAACAGCCCCACAACCTGCACCATTTCCTCAACGCATGAGGGGGAAAACCAAGCCTGAACTGAGTGAAACGTCGAGGGAAATATTTTCACAAGTCAAGTTGAACATACCCCTTCTTGATGCAATCAAAACCATACCTTCCTACTTGATGTACCTTAAGTACTTGTGCAATTTTAAAATAAAAATTTCACATAAAAACCAATTCCTTTTTGCTACTAATTTGAGTACCACCATTCAAGGGAACATTCCTCCTAAGTTGAAAGACCCGGGTTTCCCTTACATCAATGTTGAACTGGGAGAGAGAAAAGTTTTCAAGGCCTTGTGTGATCTAGGTGCTAGTGTCAATATCATCCCATATGCTGTGTACTACCAGTTAGGCCTAGAAGAACTCCAACTCACATTTGTCACACTTCAGCTTGCTGATTGTAGCATTAAGTTTCCAAAGGGAATTTTGAAGGACGTTCTGGTAATGGTTGAAAACTTCATCTACCCTGCTGACCTCATTTTCTTTGACAACCATCCAAACTTAGGAAATAAAGAACAAACCCCAATCATCCTTGGTCATCCTTTCCTTGCAACAATCAACTCTGTTATCCGAGTTAGAAATGGGAACATGAACATCAACTTTGGAAACATGAGTCTTGACTGAACATCTATAATGCAAGATCACAAATAGGGGATGACGAGGAAATTCATGAAGTAAAAATGTTAGGAAGAATTGATAATGAATCCATGGAACATCAAGGAATATTTGATAAAGGTTAAAGTCAGGATGTGATTGATTTCATTTGTTCATATGAAGGAATTTTATCTCCTTGGCTTGAATCATTTTCAAATTGCTTTTATGATGAAGTCTTAGGTCCAACAATCAGTGAAACCTTTCAAGAAACCACTTTCATGGAGACCACTCCAAATTCCTTCCCTAAATCTGATCAAGACAATCTAGTAGCTGAAACTTATACATATGGGGAATCAATCCTATCTGAAACTCTAAAAAAAGAAATTGAACTCGATCCAATGTCCCAATCTTCTGCTGAAATTCCGAACCAACCTGATCTTGAATTTAAGGAACTTCCCACTGCACTCAAGTATACTTTCCTAGGGGACAATCAAACACATCCTATTGTCATTTATTCTTCTCTTGAATCCAATCATGAAATAATTCTTCTAGATGTCCTTAGGAAGAATAAGAAAGCCATTGGTTGGACCCTTTCTGATATTCCTGGGATTATCCCACTTATCAGGACTCATAAGATTGTTCTAGAATCTTATTCAAAGCCATGTAGTCAACATCAATGGTGACTCAATCCTAATCTCATGGAGGTAGTAAGAAAAGAACTACTGAAATTGCTAAAAGCTGGTATCGTATATCCCATAGCTGAGAGTGAATGGGTGAGCCCAATCCAAGTGGTTCCAAAAAGGCTAGAATCACAGTGATAACTAATGAGGATGGAGAGATTCTTCCAACAAGGGTGAGTAGTGGATGGAGGGTCTGCATTGACTATAGGAAGCTAAACTCATTCACCATGAAAGACCATTTCCCCTTACCATTCATTGACCAAGTCCTTGAGAGAGTGGCAGGTCATGCCTTCTACTGTTTCTTAGATGGTTACTCGGGGTACAATCAGATTGAGGTCTCCCTAGAGGATCAAAAGAAGACTATATTCACATGTCCATTCAGGACCTTTGCCTTCAAATGCATGACCTTTGGTTTATGCAATGCTCTTGGAACCTTTCAGCAGTGCATGATGAGAATCTTCTCAGACATGGTAGGGGATTTTCTAGATGTCTTCATGGATGACTTTTATGTGTTTGGGGATACATTTGAGGGATGTCTGAGGAATGTATAGAGAGTCTTCTCAAGATGTGAAGATAAGAATCTAGTCCTAAACTGGGAAAAATGCCATTTTATGGTTAAATAGGGACTAGTTCTTAGCCATCTAGTCTCAGGTAGGGGGATTGAAGTTGATAAATCCAAGGTTGACACACCCAAAACTGTCAAGGAAGTGAGTTCTTTCTTAGGACATGCCAGTTTCTATAGAAGATTCATCAAGGAATTTAGTTCAATCTCTCGTCCCCTTTGTGCTCTCCTAGTAAAGGATGATCCATTTTTTTGCACAGAAAGCTGTGAGGGTTCATTCTCAACCCTCAAATCCTCTCTCACCTCTTCCCCCATCATGAAATCTCCAAATTGGAACCTTCCTTTCTAACTTATGTGTGATGACAATGAATTTGCTGTAGGAGCTGTGTTAGGACAATGCTGTGATAAAAATCCTTATTTCATTTCTTATGTAAGAAAATACTTAAATTATGCCCAAATCAACTACACCACCACTGAAAAGGAGTTACTTGATATTGTGTTTGCCTTAGAGAAGTTTAGGTCCTACCTCTTAGGAGCCCCCATCACTTTGTTCACTGACCATTCTGCACTAAAATACCTTTTCCAAAAATAAGATTCTATGGATAGACTGATTAGGTGGGTCCTTCTCTTACAATAATTTGACCTCACAATCAAGGATAAAAAGGGAATTGAAAATTTTGTAGTTGATCACCTCTCTAGGATGGAATTCAAGGACAACTCAAATCACCTTTTGTGTGTCTAATTCATTTCTTGATGAACACCTATAATCTATGAGTGACTTCCCTTGGTATGCCGACATAGAAAATTTCTTAGTTACAGGAGTCATTCCAAAATTATTAGGGACTCAATCTCGAAGGAAATTCCTTTTTTATGTTAGACACTACGTGTTTGATGATCCATACCACTATAAGTTCTGCCCTGACCAAGTCATTAAGAGGTGTGTCCCAGAATCTGAACAAGAGACCATCCTTAAATTCTATCATAGTGAGGCATATGGAGGTCAATTTTCCTCTAAGAAAACATCTTATAAGATTCTTCAATGTGGTCTCTTCTGGCCCACCATCTCAAGGGACTCTTACACATTTTGTCAAAGTTCTTCTAGGTGTCAAAAAGTAGGGTCCATCACAAAAAGGAATCAAATGCCACTCACTCTCATATTAGTGGTTGAAATATTTGACTGTTTGGGAATTGATTTCATGGGACCCTTCCCAAAATCTAGGGGATACCTCTATATTCTTTCAGCTATTGATTATGTCTCAAAATGGGTTGAAGCCATTCCCACTAAGTCCAACGATCATCAAGTTATGATTTGATTTCTAAAAGAGAACATATTTTCTTGATTTGGAATTCCTAGGGCTATAATTAGTGATTGAGGAACCCATTTATGAAACATCCCATTCTCTTACCTCATGTCTAAGTATGGTATTTCTCATAAAGTGTCCACTGAATATCATCCTCAAACTAATGGTCAAGATGAGTTAGCGAATAGGGAGATTAAGCAAATTCTTGAAAAAACTGTTAACCCCACTAGGAAAGATTGGTATGAGAATCTCTCAGATGATCTTTGGGCCTATCTAACCGCATATAAAACCATTTTAGGAATGTCCCCATATAGGATGGTTTATGGAAAATCATGCCATTTACCTATTGAAATTGAGCATATGGACTTTTGGGCAATTAAGAAAATGGATTATGACCTCCCATTGACCGAAACAAAAAAGAAATAGGATCTCAATGAACTGGAGGAATTAAGGATAGAGGCTTATGAAAATTCAATGATCAATAAAGATAGAGTTCAATCCTACCAATCTAGGAATATCAAGTTCAAACATTTTGAACCAGGAAAACTTATGATCTTGTATAGTTCAAAACTTCATTTACACCCATGAAATTTAAGGTCTAGATGGTCAGGACCTTTCATAGTGCATAATGTATTCCCCCATGGGGCAGTAGAGATTCAAGATCCCACAAGTGGTTACATTTTAAAGGTCAATGGTCAAAGTTTAAAACCGTTCATTAAATCATTCAGTAAACGGGAAATAGAGGTTGGGTTAACTGAGCCAACCTATGAACCATGAAAAAATTTATAGATTTAGGGTTCAAGTCAAGCTAACGACGTTAAACAAAGCGCTGTATGGGAGGAAACCCATGGTTTTCAAGTTTCCAATAATTTTATTGTTTTAATCAACTTTATATTTTAAATAGGATTAATTAATCATTTTTATATTTAATAAAAATATAGACTGTTGACCTGTTCTTCTATTTTGAGTATGGATGTGTACGAAAGGGGAGCACTATATTCATCCATGTCATGTGGTGTGATCCTCGAGTAATACCTTACCCAGAAATTTAAAAACAAGACAATGTATCATCAGTTAATTTTATTTTTATGTGTTTGTAGGTTAAAATAAAAATACAAACAAAAAAATAAATAGAAATATAATAAAAATAAAAAAAGGGGGCATGCCGTAGGTCGTGGGGAGAACCCCGTCACAACCGATGAAGCCGCGGGGATTCAAACCTGGGACCGAAGGGAGACAGGGGTGCATTCTTACCACTGACCTACGACCTTTTGTGCTTCCTTATTATATAATTTATATATATATACTTATATTTTACTTTCTTTATTATATATATATATATACTATTTTGTTTTGTTTGTTTTTTTCTTTTTTCCACTAGGGAACTCTGCAAGAAACATGGATATCAAAGGACTAAATTGGAGTGGAAAGAATTTCAACTTCAACCACCAGGTGACTTCATTCCATGATCCTCATTTTCAATTTCCTTTTTGAAATTTCATTCTCTACCTCTTCCCCCTTCTAAATTTTCTTTTATTTAAACACTAGGGACAGTGTTGTTTTAAGTTGGGGGGAGATAAAATAAAAAAAATGAATGATTTGAAAAAATGATAAATGATTTGAAAAAAAAATTGTGAAAATTTAAGGAAAAATTCCTTTAACATTGAACATGGTAATACACATTGCACACTTTGAACCTGAAGATCAAATAATTTAGCATGCCCTGATTCTAATTTTAATCCTTTTATAATTTCATGAGCATAGATTTTTGAAAGTGTGGCTGTCCAAAGTGGTATTTCATCGTTTATATTTTCATCCGAATAAAAAAAAGATCACAACGCACGTCCGTTGGATAGTGGGGTATTAGTTTGAGTTCATGGTGTCCCCTAAATAAAGAACATAAGTTTGGTGATAATTTTAGTTTAATATGAGTATTCAAAAAACAAAATTAAAAAAAAAATTGCGGGTAGAGCAATGAAATGACCTAATGCGTGGATTTCGTCACTTGGGGATCGTGACTCCATAATTGTCTGGCCCAGAGTTAGTAATTTTATCTCTATTTTTGGTAATTTGAATTTTTTTTGACTAATATAACTCGAGATGATGCCCGAATATATGGGCTTCACTTGGTTCCCTAAGGTCTTTGAGCCTGTGAGTCATCGGCAAAGTCTTGCTACAGGGGATGACTCTTTTGAGTGAAATTTCAATTACCATATCAAAATTGCAAAAACAAAAAAAAATACAAAAAAAAATACAATTTTTTTGAGTACTCAACTTAATATTGAAATGTGATTCCACCTAGCGCTTCCGTAATTTTCCCCTTGAATAAAGATGAACCCCCATATCTATTGTGATGCACAACACATCCTTATACTTAATTGATATTGGATGAAATATGATAATGAATTTGAATAAAGGAATGGGATTGGGATTGGGATATACTTATGAAAATATCTTGTATTAAAATATTTTGATGGGTTTCATGACTGTTTGGTATATGGGTTTCTGGTGATCATTGTGTATTAAAATGTTTTTGGAAAAGGGAATTCGAATTCCATATTGTTGATATATATTTTGCTCGGGACTTGCAAAACTCAAGTTGGGGGGTGTGATTAGTCACTAAATGAGGCTAATATTCATTGTGAATATACATATTATTCATGTTCTTTTTTTTCATAAACACCATTTTAGTGTATTTTACACTTTGAACATCATTTCAAATTATGATTGTAATTACTTCTTAAAATGCACTATTATGTGGTACATTTTTAAACATCATTTAAAGTACCCAATGATTAATATGATTTTAAAGAATATAATTATCCATATTTTAATTTTATATTTTGGTAAATTTTTCTAAACTTAAATATGAACATGTTTCATTTAGGTATCAATGGAGAATTCATGGAAGAAGATGGAGATATTTTCTGATGAAAGGAAGCAATTCTGGAGAAGTTAGATTGAACACCAGCCCACTGATGAGACTGTGGGGATCACCATACAGGCCCACTGAATCCCAAATGTTTTCGGATACTAGAAGACATGTATAGGAAGAAATCACTCTTCACTATCCAATGCTAATTCGGCCTCTATAGTGTCTATTTAGGCGGCCCAAGTTAGAAATAAAATTCTGGGCCGTATTCTACGGCCCAAAAAAATCCCACTAATCTGATCATATCTCTGAATATAAAACTCTAAATGGGACAAAATTTTACAGGACGTTAGGAGACATCTAGGGATCCATTTTATTCTTGTATGTCCCACTCTTATTCGGCCATCTAGAAGGTCCTCAAAGTGCATATGTTCGGTAGATGAAAGCTGGATTCCACCTCGTGTCAAATGTGGAAAAGTCTAAGTTCCACAAGCTTTCCACCACCCTAGGCATACCATAATCAAGTGGGAGGCTTTTTACTGTTGGATTCTCGAAACAAGGCTTCCAAAATTCCTATTTAAGGTAGTGGTGGTGGAGTATTTGAGGATATTGGATGCTTTGTTCAATTGTAATGTTATGCTGCAATTTTGTTGTCTCAAATTTGTGTTTCACATGTACGTTGTTCAATTCACTTTAGTTTCTTAATAGATGTTCTTCTTATACTCTTATTCTGTTGTTCTTCATATCAATTTGATACCGTTGGATCATGTTGTGAATTTATTCACAACAAACCTTGTGAAATTATTCACACAACAGTGGAGTGATCATTTTATTTTTGTTGTTTTCTTTACTTCTCCATTTCCTCCCTCATGAGTCTACTTTACGCTTCCATTGAAACCATGAGATCAATAGAGGGATAACCTACTTATGGGTTGATCCAAGGGAGTATATAGGGGCTGTGTTGGATGTTATTTATGACCTCATTAATGTATAATCACTTCTTTAAGTGAGATTTTTATTTGATGATTTTTAAACTCCATCGTCCTTATTGAACTTAAGGCCACGCACTTCAAGTGCTAATATGAACCTTTACCTTGAAGTGATCAAAACATTGATCCTTCAAGTGTATAGGTGATTAGTATTAAAGGGTGTAGGAATTAAACCAGTAAGTGATGATGTTTTTTTATCTCCTTAAATTGAACCCATCTCAAATATAAGAAATTGAAATCATTAAAAAGGAAATACGTCCAATCCACCCCGAGTGATAACCTATGATCAACTCATTCTTTTAAATTGAATTCACTTAAGTATATTAGAGTTACTTTAAACCCATCTAAAATAAACCCATGTTGGCCACTACATAGCCAAAAACTGTCCATAGAATGTACGTGTCTATAGGTTACTTCTTAGGTCTCTGAGGATTCGACAACCCAAGCTAAACTACAAGGACCAGCTTACCTTCTTCTCTTGAGTAAATTTGAGCGAGAATCACTTACAAAAATAATCTAACTCAAAAACTGATAAAAGTGACACAAGGCCTAAATATCATTCTCAATCGCCATAGAATGACATAAGAAATGAGGGTACCAACTAATAAATGTATGAACCGCATCATCCACTATAAAATAATGAAATTAATACTTGTATTTTATCCCAAAAATCTTTTAGGGGGTATCCATAATTTGGAATTTATATACTAAATGAGATGCATATTTTATATGTAAACATACCAAACATGTAACACCCCATAATTTCATAGTACGTTATTTCTTCAAAGTAATCCAATAACTTGCACTACACGCAACACCGAGTTCTAGCGCACCACGACATACCAAACTAACCGCTCAAAAGTAGTTATGAATTGTATTAACGGAATTTTGAAGTTTATATAATATTTATAATTTTAGAATCCATATTTAGAGTTTCTTAGACATAATGTAAGAACAAATTCATTTTTTTCAGATAAAAGAAGTATTTTTCAAAAAATGAAATTTTACCGCCTTTTAATGGGGAACCCTTTTTAAATCCAATATTTGAAACATTTATATATTAAATTTGGAAAAATAAACAACTTATTTAGAATCGGCACAGAAGAGTTTAGTTTCAATAAACATTTGGCGTTTTTATGATAACTTTTATATATGGGTGAATTGCGAAAAATACTATATTTTAACTGAAAAAAACTTTTTTAATCAAAATAATTTATAGTCTTAAATTATAAATTTTAATGGTTTGGAAGTATAAATAGATTATATTTTTACCATTTAATCCAATTCTGGTCATTGTAAGTAACTTTACATTGAAATTAGATATAAACAAGTGTCAATCTTTTGAAAGTTATTATTTCTTAAAAATACGCTTTATGGTTTTGACAAAAGGAATTAATTTTATATCAATAAATGAAATTTCTATGTTTTGAATTTGGTAAAATAGAATACATTTTTGAAGTCATAATATCAAAAATATCTTAGGGTAAATTATTGGTATGTTTCTAAAAACATTGAATTTTTGATGAATAGTGAAAAAACTGCGTTATTGGTTAAAATCAACTTTTCATTTAAATAATTGTTTATTTCCTTTAAATTTATTTTAGGTCAAAATAGATACATAATACATATATATGTTCAATGTAATTCATTGGAGTCATTTTATAATAAGTTTAGATATATAAAAATTTTATTGAAATTTTACCGTCTTTTACCCACCTCCTAGGTGCATTTGCAAATTTGCATAATACTTAATTTTACCACTTCTGTGAATTGAATTTTAAAAATCCGAGACACACAGTGGATATCAGTAAGTAAAATGTGGTTCAATAAGATAAAAATAATTTTTTGTGAATAGTAACTTTTGACTTTTATTTACCATGGTTAAAAGTAAATATGATAATTAAAGCTAAAAATGATATTATTATTACCCTAGCACATGTCCTAATTCTATTGGATAAGTGTAATTAGACAAAAAAACCTTAGGAATAAATTATGATCCTTTAGGTCTACTTGGATTAGATTAGGACATTTATTATTATTTAATTCAAAGTAGAGTTAAAAGTGTTAAATTCAATGTTTAATAAATAAACCATTTTTTAATATAGGGATACACATAAGATAAATTCGACTATAAATATTAATTAGAAATATAAAACGATTTCCTACATAATAGTATTTTAATTATAATTTTTAGACATTAAATATTAAATTTATTTATGACACAGTGATGATGCAGTAATTACATTATTAATGAAATATTAAAATAATTGACATTATAAATACCCAAATAAATGTTATTTGAGACTTTTTATAAATTACAATAATTTTTTAGGTTAATATGACATATTACGGTGGATTAAATGAATTTTTTTTCAAAGTAATAATGATGTGAAGAATTTAGAAAAAACAAAATACCAAATAGTGTCAAAATTGACATAAAAGAGTTTAAAAAAATATTATATTATTAAATTGTATTCTATTCCTAAAAATTTAAGGATCATCCAAAGTGTTTAAATACTTTTATATGTGTCATTAATGAACCACTTGGGGTTCTATTGGAATTTTATAGTAATTTTATTAACCAAATAACAGAAAAATACAAAGAGACATGGTAAATGTAAAACTATTTTACTAAGAGTTAAATCTAAAAGATAAGGTTAATATAGTGATCCATACCTGTCTAAAACCTATTGGTTGAGTGTTTTTCAACACATCCCCACCTTATAATTTAAATAATTCATTTTTGAGCCATTAAAAACCGAAAAAGAATTTATTATAAAATAATATTTTAAGTTTTTTCTAAGGTGCCCCTCACCCCTCTTAAAAAATGGCACTTCATCTTCTCCCCAATTCACACCTCCAAAGCCATTTGTCTCAGTCAACCCCTACCCAAATATCCTAAAAACATTACTAAATTTATCCTAGAGGCATTCCTTTGGTCATAAATCCATCCTAAGGAGCCATTTTGATCAAATCAAAAGGAAGAACCCGAAGAAGAGGTAATGATTTCACCACCCTCTTTCAAGTTCTTTTATTCTTCCACTTACTCTTTCTTTGTTATTATCATACCAAAATAATAACTCTATTACCTTACATATACTGTTATTTTATTATAAATATGTCAAAACCATATTCATTATTCTATCCATCCTATGAATGATAATGTCACTATGCGTGCATATGTACGGCTTACCGTCTCCACACCGTGGTATAATATTTTATTCAAAACTATGTTATTTGAATGGAAATAATGATGAGTAATATGTATATAAATAATAAAAATAACATGATAATGTCTCTGTAAAATTAATATACCATCCAATTCAACACCTTTAAGGAATTGATATTATCGCTCGTGCGTGCGTACAAATTACCGTCTCCACTACACGACGAGATTAATTTCCACGTTCACCATTTATCGACGATTATAAAAAATATATATTACCAATAAGTATGTAATATATGACATAATAATAATACTGGAGATATATATATATTTATTTATTTATGTCTTTACATATATCTTATTCTCTAACTTCCATTCAATACGATATGTAAACAGAAACAACGTTTATGCGTACGTACGGCCGACCATCTCCATAAACGTTGTTTTCCATTTCATATATCTATCTATTATAAATATTTATATTCTAAATATATATGATATATTAATCAAGTTTTGTATTCTGGAAGTATTTAAATCATGATCTAAATGATACGGTCAAGAATAAAAAGTTAAAATACGTCCGATAAAGAAAGAGATTATTACCCCAAATGTTAATTTAACATGAAAAATCATTATTAAATGGGCAGTATAAAGTCATAAATGAATAAGGTATGATATAATAAATATAAATACGGTTATTTTATAATCTAATAACATAAAATGGTCATTATATAGGAGGTTAATCATACCCTTGACCTAAGGAAAGTCCAATGTAAGGGGTTTCTTATCTCACTTTTGATTCCGTGATATTTCCATTGTTCACCACTTATTTATTGCATGTGGTGTATTATGTACTAATATTTTATATATATTATCATGATTATATTTATATTCATGATATTATGTAATTCATTTGGTGGTTATTGACTATTTTTCATATGACTCGATTGATTACAATGAGGTAAGGGTTAATTTCACAATCTCTTTATTATCCGAGGTTGTTTTTACGTAAGTATCTACTGGGACATATTTATCATCCATGTCCATGTTTCATAAAAGAGTTTTCAAAGGGATTATTTTTAGGTTACTTTTTCCTAAAACATCAATTTAAAATTTTTAAATATTTATTCTTCTTAAACCATTCTCATTAATGTCCATGTTTTTAAAATGTATTTAAGGATTTATTTATAGAGACATGAATGTTTTTTAAAATATTAATTACTTTTAAAAGTTTTAAAGTGGTATGGGAAACTTTGATTAAAAATGTTTATAAATACCTTCCTTTCTTAATTGTGTGACATTTAATTGTTCTCATGAAAAAGGGATATTTCTCTCAAAGAGTTTTAAAATTCAATTTGATCTATGTCAACATCCTTTGATAGGTTTTAAACTTGTTTGAAGTTGATTTATTATGATAAAAATATTCAATATTGTATTGAAGGTTTTTTGATATGTTTGACTATGGATTTGTTATTTTTATACCATTCATGGTTTAAGGATAATGTATTGACATTTAATATTCCAGTTTCAATACGAATGTTTATGTTATGTTTAAACCTTTTCATATTTGGAATGCATTGGACTTAGTAAGTGATGGGTGGAGCCCGATATAGCTCCTCGATGCATCGGTAGGTCTCATGAGACAAACTAGTGTCTTGGAACAAGGCCTTGAGAAAATCTTATTTGTAGTCTTGGAACAAGTTCTTTACTATGTGGTTATGAAGTATGACATTATTCTTTCTATCATTATGAAAGTGGCTATTGATATTGCATGTGATTATTCGACTAGTAGAATATCATCTTGAATAAGTAAATGGAATTATTTTATTGTATCTTTTCCATATTATGCTGAATTTTAAGTTTAAAAGGATTTTATTTTAGTCTTATACATAACCTTAAATGTTTATGCTTATTTATTAATGTTTCCTCTATATTGTTATCCTTAATGTGAATATGAGCTCACCCCTTTCTATGTTTTAATTTTACCATGATTCCAAGAAGTGTATTATGATTGATAAGCAGGGTTAAGCTAGGGGATTAATGGTGTTCTTAAATGATCATTTATGTTATGTTTTATTTTCTAATGTGTAATGTAACATTCATGTATGTAATCTATTTTCCAGGACTACTAAACAGATCGGTCTTTTGGGACTTGATTCCTTGTAATCTTATCAATGTATTAAAATAATACACCGACTCTGGGTAACTGGTGTTAGGGTGTTATAGAACAAGGCATAATATTATTCAGTAACATAAACTCAATAAAAAATATAATAAATGTACATTCTATATTTTTTTTCAAGAAAGTGAAATATGAAAAAAATTAAATGTTTTACATATAATGTACAAAAATAATAATAAGACAAAAATAGAGAAAAAATAAGTAACCTAGATAGACCTATATACGATATCCAATTAATATTTAACAAAATAAAGTATCATAATAAATTATACTCCATATTTTCATGACACATGATGAGCCCTATTATATCACCACCACCATAGATTTTTATGAACAACTATTGTACAAAAAAATAATAAAAGATTCCATCAATTTAACTATGTATTGGATGAAGAAATACATATATTAAAAAACATGTGTATGTAGCGAGTGGATATAAAACCATTAGGATGTATTTAATGATTCAATAATTTTAATTACATATGAAAAACCAATCATTCTAGTTTGAAATAAATAAATAAAACAATTTAATTTAATGTAATTAGAAATTAAAACTCTATAATAATGTTTGTTCATAAATACTTATGAAAAATAGGAGTCATTTGAAATCCATTATATTCAATATATAATATTAGAAAGAAATATACACAAATATATTAAAGGGAATCACATGATTAAAAAATAAACTATCAGTCACTAAATGATCCCTATGACTTGGGTCAAACAAGTGGATCCATTTTACTACAAATAATGTGGACTTGAGACATTATTTTATTGTTTGAAGCCTTATTGGGTGGTACCACTATTTAGAAAGAAATCATAACTAAAAGTTCTCATTAGTTAAAGGAAAATCATTACAAATGTATTAGTCAGACATAAATCATGAATAAAATTATTGTCAATATAATTACACAAATATTTTCAAATATCGTTTCTAAAGTTTCTAATTAAGAAACGAAAATATCAAATAAACATATATAAAATCACTCGTTTTTTCAAAAACCAACCTGGGCCACCCTTAGACCAGGCACCCGATCCAACCCATGACATACCCAAGGTGCATTCCCGATTTCCTTAAGTTTTAAACTTGTTGCAGGGTCTCAAAGAATAATTATTGGGAATTAATTCCCCAATGATATATAAATAATCATCTAATAAGTGTATGAAATAAGTAAGATACATTCCATAAACTGAATAAAACAACAAACAAAAAAACACTATTTTATGAGTGAGCATATGAAAACTAAATAGCACATCATATCATTTGGTAAATCTTATAACTATCTCTATTTAATTTAAAATAATTACTTTGTAAAGAATTTACTCTAGCTAAGTCACTTTTGTCAATAACACCACTTTCAAACCAATTTAAAAAGTCACTTTTGAAATAAAACTTTTCTAATCACCTAAAAAAAATTATATAAAACTAGGTTAATATAGATAAAATAAAACATTAAGGCACCAAATCACAAAAATGGTTAGTGAATCATGATTCCCTAGATCCCAATTGAGTTAGGGAACAAAAATGAATGAAATTTACCTATATAGAAACATCATGTAATCATGGGTAATTCCTAAACATCTTGTGAGGTGATCATAGATGTTCTAAGGTTGGATCCATCTATAAGACTATTTATAAATCACTATGTTTATAACCAACCAACTTCCCTAAGAAAACCTCTTCATTGGAACTATCCTATGGACTTTAATAACATAACTTATCTATTATAGCTCATCGGGACTAGATAGAAACATATATAACCCTAATTAATGTATTTAGGGTCCCTATTTAGGTTAAATAATGAGAGGCAATAAATAAAAATCATCGGAGAATTAAGAGCAGTAAATATCATCTCACATCCTACAACCTCAAAAGAAACAATCCATTTGACACATCATCCATAACACAAAGAAATATATATAACACTCCCCTTGGGATACAATCTATATTAATCAAAAATAAAAAGGGGTTTTAGGATGATCTCACACATACACACCATTTAAAAACTATAAAAAAATTACATGTGGGAAATCATTAAAAAGGGAATCTAGATTCCAAGCCAACTATAGTCATTTTAAATTACAATTCAAATTAGTCTTTAAAATAAAATGATTGAAATATGTTTCTAAGACATTTTATTAAAAATTCATCAAACTCTATTTGAAAAACCAACATGAAACCAAAAAAAATTTTCTATTAAAACTACCGAAAGGTTCTAGACACCATTTAATTTATTTGATGACCCACCAGAGTAAATTAACTTTAAACATCCCATTTCACGTTATATAAAATAATTAAATTAATTTAAAACAACTGAGAATTCAAAAAATATTTTTCAAAATCAAATTCTCTCGAGAACACACTTTATTCCAAGTGGAATACCATCCCGAACAGTTATAAAACCCACTTTGACCAATACATATAAGAAAAAAATAAAAATGTGAGGAATTTTTAAAGCATAAAGAATAAAATGAAATTCCAATTTACGTAAACACAAAAAATATGTTACCTCAATTCCATGAAAATTGACCTAAAAGTTGTTACCTTCAATAGAGATCACTCAAAAAGCCTCAAGGGGTCCCACACAATCTGTAACATCAGAAAAACCTAATTTAAAACCACCCAAAACCCTTTACATATCCACATAACCCATTGGGTTTTTTTGGAGGAAGTGTATCTAAGATAAAAGTAATGATTGTGGGAGAAAGAATGAATAATTAGAAAAATAGCAAGGTTTATATAAATAAATCCACGAGAAACCAATGTAAAAATGATTGAAATTGAGATTAATTATGGGTAGGAGGTCCCCCTAGCTTTCTCTATCCTGTTTTGTTTAGAATGGAAGAGAAAATGGGGTGGAAACCCCTTAAACTGAATGAGGGGAAATTTTGGAAGACAAATTTCTAAATCATGAAAACAGACTAGGTTTGGTAGTATGGTTTTTTAAACAATGCACCAATCATGTGGTATATGTAGGAGACTCACCATTCCCTTGCATGATTTGAACACATAGTTAATAAACTATGTTCTAACAATAAAAAATGCCTTTATAACCATCTATAGTACTATCACATGGTTTCTATATGGTTACTCTTAACTGTGTACTAACTATTCTCCACTATAAAAATTCCAAATTTTAAAAATAATGACCTCAAAATGATCAATAAAATAAGATATATATAAATTAATTAGAAAAATAATAGATATAGTGATAGGGTGTGTGAAAACCTCCCCTCCATGCCGATTTACACCCTAATAAATTCTTCACTAGAAATAGATGTTTTTAGAAACATGTCATAACTACACCCCATAGGAATGTGGTGGGTTGGGAGAGGAACACCTAGAAAGAACCAAATAAATAAAAAACAAAAAATAAAACTTTTTATAACCCAGATAATCTAGTCCATGAAAACACAAGGCACCTATAATAATAATTATACTCTACCATGAAGCAAGACCATTAGAGGGATAAATAATGACCACAAGTCTCCCCACCATTTTGAAATTCTATAAGTGGGGTGAAAAGAAAATAACACACCATGAGACTAAAACATCAACCAAAAAAATTATTCTCCTAGAATTACCTGATTCTCTATACCATATAAAAGCACCCAAGGAACTGACTCTAACTCCCAAGGTGGAATTATTACCAAGGAAACTCACCATCAATAAAAAAAATCCATCATTAAGCTCAACAACTCTGTCCCATAAAAAAATCCACAAATATAATCTCATCACTTGACCTCAACAAAGAACAACATGGGTTCTAAACCCATGTCACAACACTCAATGGGTAAAATATAACCTCAAATATGAGACACCGTCACATAGAGAACATATTATAATAATACCCTCACCCTTAAGTGCTCAATAATGTGAAGGAAAATCTCATCCCAGTTACCCAAATACTGACCCTAAGGCTGCTTCTTCTTAACCAAACATGAACTCTATCCTCAATGCATTTACAACCGAACAACATTTTGATCAAAAAATCACACATCAATCCATAATTCATCACCACAAAAAAAGAAATACCCAAAAAATCCTTGATATAGACCAAAATGATGTCCCCTATAATAGATAACTACTCAAGAAAAACACAAAAGCCCCCCTGAAAACACTCACATGTCTTACAATCAAGGATCTAAATAAAACCAAACTCTCCATGATGAATATGAAATCCCACATAAGTAACTACCTCTTATCTTTCCTTGAGAACATATATGGGGGACCTATATTAATTATCATTGAATATGAACCTAACTTTTTTATGATATAAAATAAAAGGAAATGATCCCATAACCAAATAGACAAAACTAAATCAGTCATTATACAAAAAAATGTTCTATTATAATGAGAATTTATGTTTACCAAAACCCAAATTCCTTAAAATATAGATCCCTTACTAAATTTCAACCTGTTATTTTTTTTAAAAAGTCCTATTTTCAAATAGAAATCATTCTACAAGTTTTTTGTAATAAAACTAAAAATTTTCATAGTATTTTTACTTTATTATAAAGAAAATTCTCCCCTTTTATTATAGAATCTATCAGCTTGATACATTTTTTAAAATATAATTTATCTCATAAATCATCAACAAAAAAATGTATTGAAATAAAAGTAAAAAAATCCAATTTTAAAATAAAAAATAACCCTCATATACTAAATCTATTCTAATTTCAAAATTTATTTATAATTTAATTTTGAAATTGATTATTTTTAAAAAACACTCAAAATGACCAATTTTATCATCGAGTTCTAAAATTTCACCTTTCACAATTACATATACTGACCTAAAATACCTTTTTCTACACAAAACATGTCCATTGAGATCATTTTAAAAAAATAATTACTTAAATCACACAATATACTCAATACCATTTTTTGTAAATATAATAACAAATTACACATAAAAGTGAAAATATCAATCAATACACTCTCAATGAATCATCAATTCATCTAAAAAATTCCCTTAATTACCATAAAAACAATAGAAAACACAATTGAGATCATCTCATAATTTAAGGGAGGAAAAAAAATTTCCTAATAAGAAACTATGTTGTGTATGTTTTGGCTGCCCATGATGGTAAACCAGGTGCCAACCATGAAAAAATAATTGTAATGGTTATAGATCCATTCTTCATGGGATCCACATGGTTTAACATACTATTTGGGAAATCCATAAATCCATTAATTTATTACTTTCTCCTTGAAACTCAGAATGATGCCCACAATTATCAATGGACTCATAGAGGAATAAGGTATCATCACACCATATCAAATTCAATCATTTATTTAAAAAAAATAACTTAAAATTAGGATTCAAGTATTGAATACCCATGGAAAATCAAAGAACAAGTTGATAAAGTGATAATGAAACTCACTCTGCACATACCAATTGAGTTTTGATAATGATCCTATTGTCCATACTATCTATAAAGACCCCTAAGAAAATAAGGGAATGCTATGATAAATTTTTTCATGAACCAACTTGGGAAACCATTGGATTGGGAACCCAAGTCAACCCACGACACGTATAAGTTACATTCTTGATTTCCCTAAGATTATAACTTGTTCCAAGATATCACTATATAATAAATATTAATTAATTCACCATTTATATATAGACAAAAAACTAATGAGAGTATTCATTAAATAAGGAAACATGTAATCAACTGAATAGAATAATGCACAACAACAAAAGATATAATAATAATAATAAACAACCTGATAAAAGATAAATAAATTAAATAATAAATATCCAGGCTATCAGGTCCAATACATAAACATCCCAGAAGAAAAAAATTAAAACCCAACCAAAAATCTTCCGCAATCTCTAGGTTACCCTTAGTTACTATTGAAATCTATATCTAACTACTATAATCTATATGAATACCCTATATTCCAAATCAGAATACCCAATGCAAGGAACATAAAAGAAATCCATAAGAGCTTCATACACTGAATGATGTATGTAAGGTGTAATTGAAGTTGATCCCAATATAATTCACTAAAGAGTTTATTCTATTCCTTTTAAAAGAAAATTCATTTACCCTAGTTTTAAAATAAAATTTGAAAATATCATTTATTATTGAGTAAATAAAGACTAGACATCACTTTAAACCATTTTATGAATAATCTATTTATTTCCATTTACATGAAAAAAAATCACTTTGAAAATAAATTCTTTAGCTTAAGGATCCTTTTTTAAAACACCCATTTTTACCCCCTTTTAATATTCACTTTAGAAATAATCCTTTTCAAAAATTATAAAAATAATTTATATGAAATAAGATAAATAAAAAAATATTAAATTAAAAACATAGTCATCATGTCCCAAAACATGTGGATAAATAATGACTCACTATATTCTAATAAAGTTATGGAATATAAAAGAAATAAATTTCCATATGGATAATCATCATGTAAATATTGTAAACTCAAAAAATTCTCATGTGGTGACCCTATAAATACTATGGCTGGGACCATCTACACCGACAGATCTAAACAAGCCTGACCATTGGGATTCCCTTATAGCCTTCAATACCATAGAGAATATAGTTTGTCTCATCTAGACTAGATATAATAATCTCTCATCTATCACTAAGATGAATTGGATCCCCACTCAAGTCCAATAATATTAAATGAGAAATAAAAATAATCTATTAATGAAACAAAAATATAATCTCAAATCTTAAACCCTCTCAAGAAAGAAAAACTTCGACATATCTAACATAACACATAAAATATATATAGTAATCCCCTTCTGACGCAATATATATCAAGAATAACAATCAAGGCGCTTTAAGATGGTCACACACACATCATTTGAAAATCATTCAAAAGTACCAAATGGACTTCATAAAAATGGACTCAAGAAGCCAATAATTTATAGTTATTTGAAATTATATTTCAAATTATAATTTAAAATATTGCAATTTAAATATATTTGAAAAACATTTACTAAAAAAATTCATCAAAATCCTTTTGATAACCTATCACAAAATCAAACCACTTTTTCTATAAACTCCGAAATGTTCCCAACAACAAATTTGAATTTATTTAATGACCCACCCATTTAAAATATCTTTAGACAACCCATTTAATATTAAAAAAATTATTGAAATAATTATAAAACTATTTGGAAAATTAAAACCATTTTAGAAATAAAATTCCCTTTAAAACACCTTATATTTCAAGTGTAAAACTATCCATGAAAATTTTAAAACACCCATTGAAAAATTATATAGAGGCATAAATTAATAAATTAGTAATTTTAAAATATAAGATATAAAATAAAATACAAATTTAAATAAGCACATAAATAAACTACCTTGATTCAACATAAATAAAACTGAGAGTCATTACCTAGGATAAATAATGCTCAAACATGCCTCATGGGCGCCCAATAAATCCATATAAAAATATTCCACTAATTTATAACCACAATAAACCCTATCTATGGCCGTGATAGTACCATATGGATTTAGTAGGATTTGAATTTGAGGGGAAATGAGAGACATATATAGGTAAAAAGAATAATAAAAGGACCAAAGGGGTTCACAAGAAGAAATATATAAGAAACCATAGAAAGAAGGCTTGAAATATTGAATAGAATATGGGAGAATATTCCACATAGAATGCCCTATATTTTTCAAATTATAAGAGAAGAGAAAAGGTGGTTTAAACCCTTTAAATCAATATTGGGGTAATTTTTGAAAATAAAATATCTAATTCTAAGAAGTGTCATGTTTTGGTCTTATGGTTTAGTAAACTAATCTCTAACCATGAAAAATTACACTTCCACCATCTATAAAATTTTTTTATGGTTACTTTATGGTTACTAAAAATTGAATACTAATTGTGTTTAACTCAGAAAATTACAAATTTTAAAAATAAAGATTTATAAGTTCTAAGAAATTTAAAAAAATTTCGAATTAATTATAATATTTTTAGCTATAGTGCCATAGGGTGTGACAAAAGTCATCACCCACACTATCTTACAAAAAAACCACTTCCTCATAAATAATGAAATATTTTATTTTTCAAAAATAAAATAACATGATACATAACATTTGGGTAATAACAAAATGGAACAATAACCTAAAAAACACCTTTAATAAGAATTTTGATACACCAAAATCTATTGGAGAATAAATCAAGCATAATAAAAAGAAGGATTTATCAAGGACACATGGCTTCATGAAATAGAGGTTAAATATTTAAACAAAAAAATTAAATAATAAAATGAGGGTTTAAAGACATGAAATCAAAATTTATAAGTCCAAATCATGGAATGATAGAAAATAAAATGAAAGGGATAAATCCACTTACCAAAAATCAATAAAAATGGAGTAATTCCACCAAATAAAAGTAACAAATATCTTAATATGGGATCCATAGATTTCATAAATGATTTTTTTGAAATCATCTCAATATGTTATAATAGAGTATAGTGAAGCAATAAGAAGAGAAAGGAGAGGAGGAAGAGAAATAATGGAGGAAAAACCATAGGATTCCCTAAATAAAACATCGATATATTAGAAAAGAAGGTAATATAATGATGAAGTCTCCAATGATGATCCTCTTGTTTTGTAGTTAAACTATATATAATTATATGATGAAAAAAATATCAGGTAATAGTTATTTAAAATTAATTTTATCAAAATTATAAAAATATGTATATCCTTATTGCGTGGAATAGAAAACATTTCACAAAATCATTTATTCTGCACTATAATCCTTTTCCAACCATACATTATTTAAACTCTTGGTATCCCTATATCTACCCATACATTTCATAAATAAATATTACATCATTTTATATTAATATTCAATACATTTCACAATAATTCATGCCTGAGGAACATATAAGTTTAGTTTTATTGGGAAACTTGGATATATAAATAACTATTACATAAAATATCTACATCATTTATAATTATATTTTTCATAAATAGAACACTAATTAGTTATATAATACCTAAAACATTTCAATATTAAACTAGAAAGGGAAACATAATAAAGGGTGAGCTCATATGTTCAGAAAAGGTAAACAAAATAGATATCAATTAATGATCATAAGTAAGAATATAATAAGCACAATAGTATGAGAACCAGTTGATGACTTATATTAATAAAAACTAATCAGTCAACGATATTTAATCATGAAACATAGCCTAAAATTTTTTCAAACAGATTAAATAAGACATAAGAGTGCAGAATCAATAATAATTATTCATGATCCATGAAAACATATTCTAAGTATATGACTAAAGTTTGTGGCATGATCATAATATTATAAAATAATTTCATTAAATAAGGATCACTTCCCTGACTATCATAATTGATTTGGTTCACTCCCCATTAATCATAGTTCCTTCATTTCTAGAATTTTAATAATGATATAAATATCATATATATTAATTATATACATATTTATAACCATTCATATATATAGGTGATGAAAAGTGAATTACAACACTCCATGGAGATGGTAGTCCATACGTATGCATGAGTAGCATGTACATTTTTTGATGGATGGAATAAAATAATGGTAAATTTTAATTCATTTATACAGAATAATTATTATAACATAAATAAAATATATAAAAAATAAATATTTCATTATAACCAACCATTAATGATGGTGGTGTAAAATGAGTTGTATAGCTATGTGGAGGAGGTAGTCCACACATACACACGAGTGATAATTTAATCTCCCATTGGATTAAAAAGAGTTGGAAAATGGTTGTTCCATAATCATAATAACATCTTAGTATTTTTTAATACAATATTCATAATTTTTTGAATGATAATTTTTGAGAAATTATAAGAATAAATAAAATCAAAAAAGCTTGGTTAAGATCTATAACTCCTCTTTGACAAACCTCATTTTTATTACTCCTTATGATTTGAAGGATTTATATTAGGAGAAGAAAAGAATATCTAGGTTGAATGAAAGGATTCTATGAATATTTTAGAGTATGTATTTTATTTGATATAATGATAAAATGATGTGAATAATGGAGGATAACATGTTCCCTTTTATAACTAAGGGGAGGGATAAACATGGAATTTCCTAAAATATTTCAATGATTTATGGTCACATTCATGGGAGTTTAGATAAAAATGGATAGGGATTCAAAAATATTATATAATAAGGTCTAAATATCTTTATACAATAATACTTTTATAGTTTTTGATAGAAAACCTACCCTTATATCATGGTGTAACCCTCAGTAAAACTACTTTAACCTTAACCATGGTAACTAAATTTTATTATTTTTACAATTAATAAATAAAAAAATTAAGTTTAACATATTAAGTTATATAAATTATTATAATTATAAATTTTAAATCTATTTTCCAGATTATATTTTTTAAGAGGTATAATTTAATTTTAATTATTCATGCAAACCACAACAAAAACTCATTTTCAAAAAATCAATTTTTAAGCATAAAATTAAATTTACAATGATTAATTAACTTGTAAAAACTATAAAATAAATGTTGAAATATTATATTTACTATAAAATCAATATATATTCTTATAAAAAGTAATCAACAAATATTATATTATTTTTATGATAAAAAAACATTGCGCCCATAAAAACAGTTTTGAAGTAATATTTTTTAAGCCCAAAAATTAACACAGAGAAAAATTTAGTATAATTTTTATTAATATATATTTAATTTTAATATTTATAATTAAATTAGTCTTAGGTAAATTTAAGATAAAATTAAAATCATAATGATAAATTTACTTGAAAATAAATGACATTTTTACAAAAAAATGTATTTTTCACTATTCACTAAAAAAATTAATCTTTTTAAAAAGATACTAAAAATTCACCCTCATTTAATACTAAAAAGATTATTTGAAAAATAATATCTTTTTACACAAATAAAATTTCAACAAATGGTATAAATTAAATATAAAGTTGATGTGAAAAAATGAGATAAAACCCATTTTTAAAGAAATTATATTTTTGAAGAATAAGATGACTTTAAAAAAATTGAAGACTTATTTATCATTTATTAATCAATAAATTTTCATTAATATAAAACTTTATACATATTTTTCATAAATTAGTTATTTCTATTCACACTTTTCAATTTAACGTTTAGGTTATAATAGTTTTCTATATCACAATTCATATAGCCTCCATGCTGTGTGTAAGGTAAGCTATAAAATACTTCAAGTTTTATTTAAATGAAATACATATAAAATCTAGGGGTGTTACATTATAACCACATTAAAAAAAATTTCCCTATAAAATTCATCACTTCAGTATAAATAATTGAGGAAATATCTACTTTATCGCATCCTCGACTTCCCCTGTATCTTCCTCAAGTTTCTAATTTCTCTAAAAAACATTAACAAGGTTAGTAATCATGTTATGTTGAAATTTATCTCTAAAATCCAAAATTTTGACAAATTTTTATTTATATTAAAGATCATACTTTAGTGGTATAGCTTCCGAGTTCAATACATTTTAAGGTTTAGGTACGTACATCCCTAGGTATGTACATCCTTAGGAGATATACATGAAACACATCATGAACTTGTAAGTGGTTTGTTAGGTGTGGAAAGAGATAATATATAGTCCCCACTAGATCAAGAATCGTGAAGATACCAATATACCTAGGGATTAGTTTCCCTTCATTACAAATCTCAAAACCTTCTTCTATGGAGAAATTCATAGAAAAACCTTATCAACAATAATGAATTCCAGATCTGGCTGATGATTATCTATATAACTTGTCTATCGACTCTATGATGTCTTGATATAATACTGAATGGATCAATCCTTATCTATCATTTCCTTATATAGATATAGTCGTAATTACTTTATTTACTTAAATCTATCTTAGTATTCCATATTTCTACACTTCCTTCCATAGAGGCCTTCATAAGGATCCATTTGAATTCCCAAGTGTAAAATGTCATTGTGAGAAAAATATACTAGAGGAAGATTTTTATCCCAACCACCTTTGAAATATTGAAACATGATCTTATTATAACCTTCAGGTTTTGAATGGTTCTCTCATACTAACCATCTATCTGAGGTTGATAAGTATTATTGAAACAAAAATCTATATCTAGATAATTTTGAATACTTCTCTAGAACTTCAAGTTAAACCTTTGATAATGATTAGATACAATAGAATTTAGTTCCCCATTTAAGATTAACACTTATTTAATATATATCCTGGAAATATGATCAAGAGGTAAATGTTCTATGATAGTAAAGAAGTGATCTGAATTCATAATGTGGTCAAAAACAACCCAAATAAGATTATGGACTTTAGATATTTTTGAGAGTCCAAAGATGAAATACCTAGTGATGTTCTCCCATTTCCATTTTGGTATGGTTATTGGTTGTAACATCCACATAGACTTGTTTTTATCATCCTTTAATTAATGACATACCAATCATAGAGATATATACTCCACAATATCTCTCTTTATATTATACCTCTAGAAATACTATTTCTTATCTCAAAACATATATGAACTTCCATGATGAATTGATAATGATGAGCTATGAGATATTCCAATAATTGATTATTTGGGACTAGTATTTCTGGGGAACATACTCAGTTATTAAGACTTATCATTCCATCACAATAAATGTTGAACTCATGAACATTTCTTACCTTCTTTTTCCACCCACATCCCACTTTTGTGCCTCTTTAATATTTTCTTTGAAATATGTTTAAACACATATATGATAAAGATAATATTTATACAATTACTTCATGATTACAAGGTCTATACATTCCAAATTCATATATTGTATCTTTTGAGACCCTAGTCAGAGATTAGACAACATGGACCTTTTGAATCAAAGTATCATCTAGCATGATAACTTTCCTAGGGTGGGTGTATATTGAAAAGTTATAATATTTAAAAAATTCAAACTAGCTTCTTAAGTTCATATTACATTCTCTCTAGGTGAATATATACTTTAAATGTTTTTGAGTAGTATATATTTATGAACTTTCACTATAATGATAATGCCTCTAGATATTTAATGGAATGATTACATCTGATAAATCTAGATCGTGAATCACGAAATGTTTCACATAAACCATCAATTAACATGTGTCAAAAGATATCATTATATCATTATTCATAGGAAAAACCACAACCCTTTTTTTATAAAACATGTTAAATCAAAAACCATTCTCCATATGTGGTTTTATTTTGTCCATTTATATTTTATTTACACTCAATAGTATGAAGGAACATAACTCAATTACGAGTTTACTTGGTGAGTGGATTAGATTTCCATGATACATGCTTCAGAAATAATCAATAATATCCATCAAATCCAAGAAAACTATGGATTATAGTCACACTATTTGGTTTGGGATAATGTTCAATGACTTATGTCTTTGATGAATAAACTAAAATACCTTCACTTAAGATTATATAACCTAAAAAGGAACATTTTTATTGAAAAAACTCACAGATGGTAAATTTTTCAAACAAATTATACATTTTGGGGTCTTTAGTACAAAACTAAAGTAATATTCATGCTCTTCCTTTATCTTGGAGTATATAAAGATATCATCTATAAAGGCTTCCACAAATTGATCAAGGTAATCTCAAAAGACTCTATTTATTAAATCCACATATATAAAAAGGAAATTAGTAAGAGCAAATGGAATAAATATAAATTAATTGTGTCCACACCTCAAATGGAAATCTATCTTGGATATGTGTTCACTTTTGACCCTCAACTAATTGTATCTAGATCAAACATAAATTTTGGAAATTTTTTGAGGAACTTATAATTGGTCAAACACATGATTAATATGGTAAAAAGGATTATTATTACTGATCATGATATTATTAAGTTATAAATAATAAATGAATAATTTCATTGAAATATAATTATTATTAATAAAAAGTAAAGGTTCACCCCATGATAACATGTTTGGATAAATGTATCTATAGCATCCCCAATCCCACACTCCCAGATCCAATTCTAAATGCATAAAATTTATTGTTCTGATTTTGAAACCAATTAACAATACCCAAATTTTTCAATCCAAACCATAAACAATTTAAATGAAATAATGGATCACTTAAATTCCCAAGTAACTTTTAGATTTATAGTTTTAGAGAATTATGAAAAAATATTACATAAAAATACACACAAATTTTGGAGAGTATTTTCCCAGTATACCTAGCTTTTTATAATCCATATTAGGTCTCCAGTATCTTCTAAATGAAACTCTTCTAGACATAAATCATTCAACATCATTCTTCATAACCTAGGGAAAAGGAAACATAAAAATGGTAAGATCAAATGATCAGTAAGGGTAAACATAAGAATTAATAATTAAATGTAATCAATGGGTATAAAAAGTGAATAAGGTTGTGGCTAGATAACCAAAGTGAATGAGAAAATAAATAAATAACTCAAACCCATCAATACTAGAATCATAAATCGTGAAATATGGAATAAAAATTTAATATAGGAATGATTCATAAGAATCAATAATCATACGCCATGTGATATCGATCTTGATCAAAGGTAACATTATAATCCCATAGAATGTATAGATATAATGTGTTAGTATATTGGAACTTCATCATCATAGAACCCTTATTGAACCCTTACAATTAGAATAACTATATAGACAAATTATAATATAATTATCTAGAGAATATAATCATTACCAATGGAATTGGAGTGTCATCTGGGACAACCCATAATAAAAGCTATATTGTGATCCCCCATTGCTATTTGAGCACACCCATTGTATGAGATATATCATTCTCACTCAGAACTATCTAGGTGAATCAATTTTATATAATTTACATGATCAAAAACAAGAATAAAGTTTATTCAGCTTAAATTCCATCATAAAACACATAAAAACCCATTATTCCATTCATAACATGATTAAAGAATGGAAATAATGTGAGTTTGATGAAAATATCTTTGAAAAATGATTAAATTGTGGGTAAGAAAGGGGTTTTATAATAATATCATTGAAACATTATTAAACCATAGAAATGAAATGAGTTCCATAATAATCACTTTGAAACATGATTAATATGTAGAAAATAAATGAGATCCCTCTCCATCTCATAATCCATCCAAATAAAAAAAAGTTATCATGTAAATACTATATATCCTCAGTGGAGTGTATGTAAAATCAATGTTTTATGTCATTAATTAATGTAAGTAACTTTAAAATATCATTAAAAACATTCTTGTAGAAAATAACCTTTTCACTTTGAAAATAACTTTTAAAAAACTGAAAATATTTTTTTTTGAAAATTATTTTGTTTGAAAACAAAATTAGAAACACATAAGTGGAGGTTAAATTTAAATAATGGTTATGATGGTGGGAAAATATATTATAGTCATATTAGTTAAAAATTATTTTTTATACATTTTGTAGTAGTCAAAAGTGATCCATTTGGAAAACTTTGATATTTACTTTTAAAAGCATTTTTTAAAAGTTGGTCAAAGTTCTTAAAACATAACCTAAGAAAATTTTTTAAAATATAAAATTTTTAAATACTTTTTAGAATACATGGATATTTAATAGAAATATTCTCAATA
Source organism: Viscum album (assembly GCA_963277665.1). Lineage (NCBI taxonomy): Eukaryota > Viridiplantae > Streptophyta > Magnoliopsida > Santalales > Viscaceae > Viscum > Viscum album. Next base: position 180,158,913 of record OY728133.1, on the reverse strand, counting down.
AAAAATAATGAACAAGATTAATATCACTTAAAAACGACTTCCTTGATGTTTTGTTAATCAATAAGGTATGAAATTTAAATTAAATATGTAAACCATATCTATAACTTATGGGTAAGAAAGAGAAATGGTTAAATAAAATAAGATTATATGATTTCCTTTAAAGTATCCTTTAACATAAACTATCCTGAAAAGAAAATAGATTATAACATTATGAATTTTCCAGTTTGGTAACTTTTCAGTCATAAGTCCCATGAAATAATAACTTCAAATGAAAATTGAAATATCAATAAAATAAATATATTAATTATATTTCCAGTAAATGTGGTAGTATATACACATCATAAAATAATTTAGGTGTATAACGTAAACATTCATCCCAAAGAAAGAGATTTTGATATGAATAACCCTTACAAAGATCACATCATTGAATATAGAATTAATCAATGGAGTGATAATGTATAATAAATTTAAATATATAAAAAATAGGAAATAAATAATAATGGAATTTATAGATCAAATCACAGATAATAATATCATAACAGAGTCAATGAATAAGAGTTATAACCCAATTAAAAGAAATTGAGGTAAGAAAACCTTTATCACATGGTAACTTTCATTTCAAATCCCCTTGGACAAAATTATTCATGTTCAATCTTAAAATATCATTAATTATGAATTATTGATGATATTAAATATAAATATCTATTATATAAACCTCAAAAATGAAAATAAATGTTTAATATGGAATATATATTGCAAAAGTAAAAGCATGACGGGAAACCCCTACCTTGACTCTAGACTTTCTAGAAATGTACCTTGGACCCTATACAATAAGATTATATCAATAATTTGATTTATTAATAACTTTTTATGATTTTAATACCTTATAATTTAATTATATATTTTACTTCTTTATAATACCTAATTTAATACTTAATCAGTTAAGTCCACATTTGGTGTTTTGAGGATGTTCAGTTCATTATTTCAAAATGGGTTTTGGTGTGTTAACCGTGGTAAAAGAGGTCATTATTTCAAGATATAAAAAATAATAGTAATGAAATATTTATCATATTTATAAATCAATTATACTTTTAAAACCAATCATGAAATATGGTTATGAAAAATTAACTTCTTTACTAGCATGGAAATAGAAGTCTTTACGTACGCATGAGTAACATATCCATTATTCGATGATCATTATAGAAAGCATGCATGTATTATTTTAGATTTCTAGAATGATAATAATACCACAAATAACATATTATTTATTTTAAATATACTTATATATATATATATCATCCATATTATTTAGTGACAAAAAAATAATCACATTTTTTCATAGAGGTGGTAGTCCACTTGCATGCACAAATGATGTTATCGATTTTCAATGTAAAAAATAAAATGATATATTATATTTTCAAAATAATAATATTTAATTTATATAATAATTATTTAATTTATATAACATATATTCATTTAAATTATCCTCATTTATATCACATATATTCATTATCCTCATTAATAAATCACATCGCTTCACGGGGCAGTAGTCCACCGTACACATAAGCGACATTATCAAATCTCCCATAGAATGGAAAATAAGAAGGTATATGTGATACCATAACTAAATAAGTATGATATTTTTACAAATATCATATATAATATTTTAATATATCATAATAAAAAATCCTTGAGAGGCGATGGTGTAAACTGAATGACATTGGTTTGTGAGAAAGTAGTTGGCTAACACATGGATGATGATTTTGTGTCCCAATTTATGAAAGAGGATATGGATTTAGGTTACTAAATCAACATAATAACATATAAATATATGTTATATATTTGTGTTATTATATAATAATAACTTATTTATATTTTAACTAGTTGGAAGAAGAAATAAAATAAAACGCTTCGTTAAGCACGATTCCTCTTCCTAGGAAAACCTTTACACGTTAGCACAAAAGCCTTATTAGGATGGATTTATGATCAAAATAAGGGATCTAGAAGGTGGGAATGGAATTAATTAATAATTTTTTGTAGTTATATTCCAATAAAAGTTCTTTTAAGGTATGAATATGATAGGATAAGGGGTGACCTTTTATAAGTGGGGTTAGTGGCACACTTGTAATTTTTGAAAAGAAAAAGGCGTACCCATGCTTTTCACATTAAAAAAAGATCAAAAATTGAGAATTATTTATTCTTATAAACTATAAAATATATATATTCCCACAAAATAAGGTTATTTTTAACCTTATTGTTTTTAGTTTAACCCTCTATAAAACCATCTTCACCCTAACTACAGTAATGAATTTTTACTATTTTCAATATTCATATAGTAAAAAATGAAGATGAAAATATTAGATAATATATATTATTCGGATTAAAAATAATTAATCCATTTAATAAAATTCAATTTATATAAGAAATAAATTTTAATTTAAAACAAAACCTGTATATGCGATGAATAAGCTATTTTTCAAGAAGTGTATTTTTCAAGAAAAAGATGATTTTATATTAACTCTATAAATAATAATAATCACTATATTAATAAAAATTAAAATTTATTAGTTTATAATAAATAAATTTTATTTAAATTATTACTCATTATATATTATTTTAATTTATTTAAAAGGAGAAACATTATGAACTTTAAAACAGTTTTTAGAAAAATCTAAATTGTTAAACCCAAAAAAAGCTTATAATAAAATACAAAATAGAGATGATTAAAATTTAATTAAGAGGGATAAATAAATCTAAATAATAATTATTTTAATTTAAATAATATTAAAAACATAATGTAACTTATAAATTATTTAATTTATTGAAAATAAAAGCCATTTTGACACAAAAATCAGTATTTTCTACTATTCATTGAAAATTAAATATTTTCTAAAAACTTATAAAATTTAGACCTATGTAAATTTTGATATATTTATTTGAAAAATGATATTAATATATTCAAATAGATTTTCTGAAATTTTTAAATATCAATTATAATATTTATCTCCCAAATGAAATAAAAATATTTTTATAGAAGACATGTTTTTTGAGAATAAAATTACTTTTCTAAAAAAATTATTGATTATTTACTAATAATTTATCAATAATTTATGTTGAGTAGGAAATATATATATATATATATAATAAATCAGTTAATAATATTCATACTCAACAATTTAATAGCTTGGATATAACAATATATATTTCACACGTCATTCAAGATGGATGTTACATGTCTAATATTATATCAAATATTGTTTTATTTTCTAAAATATCATAGTGTTACATCATACTATCCTTTAAATTACTCCCTATAAATTTTAACTTTATATCTTTATTGAAATTTTGAAAATTTTAAAATACATTTTTTGGAAACTCACATCATAAAGAGGACCAATAAAACTTCCACTTGAGAATAGAGATAGGTAAGCAAGAATTTCATCTAGAATAATTCATAACTAGGTTTTAGAGTAATAAAATATTGTTGGGAAGGGATGATTTGGACATTTAATAAATGAGAAAATAATAATGGAGTGTGTTGGAAACTATTTATCTTAATAAATTTATTGATAAAGAGAATGTTAGGGAACTAAAACCCAAAAAGATGTGATGAATTAATAGGCCTTTGATTTCATTAGAAATGATTGTAATAAGGAATAATTTTTATTTAATGATCTCTTTTCTAGATATAAATAATTACATATAATTTATAATAATAACATACTGAAATATAATTAATTGATAAGTTTAATTTCACTCCCTAATTAATTTCCACCACAATCTCATCTTTGGCTCCAAACAATGAGTATTTTAGATGGCTTTTTTCATGACTGAAGCACTAAAAAAACTTCTAATAGATAAAATAATCACTAAAAGGTTAATAAGATTTTATTACTATCTTTATATAATAACCATGAGTAAAATAGATAACATAAGTTATGATATTTCAAAAAAATGAATAAACCATTATATTTTGAATTAATACATTAATATCCAAAATTAAACAATAATACCCAAAGTTAAACATAAATCATTACCTAAATAAATAAACTTATATCCCAAATAACCTCAATAACCTCTAAATTTGTGATAATTGTAACCTTAATGGTTATCTCATACCATTCATCTTACAAGACTGACAATATAGAAATCTCTTTTAGGAAATCACTATGGCCAGTGGTAGGAATTACATCCTTCTTTCCCTTCGGTTATGGGTTCAAGCCCCATGACCATGCTATCTGTGATGGGTTATCCCTGCCAAACGTTTGGGTTTTAATTTGCCCTCAAATTTTATCCTTATATTATTCTCATTAATATAATGGATATCCTGAAAATAGCCATAATCACCACTGATCATATAAAACCTAAAGGTTATCAATACCTTTAAACTTGTGAAAAAAATAAATCCTACTAAACTAAAAGTTAATGTTGAACCATGGGGTTTTACATACCCAAAACAAATAAAAAATATCGTAAAATAATGTTAATCATCTCAGAATTCCAATACTTAAAACCTCAAAAGTGGTGGCCAAGACATTGAACGTACGGTTGACCGTAAACTTGTGAAACCATGATTTAATCTATATCTCCTAAGATAAAATCACATTAAAACATAATAATCTCCAAATTTTTATAATCCAACCTCTGATATCAACTATAATAGCCCCAAACTCACACTCTCAGATCCAGTGAAAAAATCATAAACATTACATTTCTTGTTAGGATTCAGATAAGCCTAACCCATTTTTTCCTTCCATTCCATGAAACATAAAAAGGTAAAATTGGATCACTTAAATAACCAAGGAAATTTTAGGTTTATAGTTTTAGAGAATTAAGACAAACTCTTACACAAAAAATTCCCATGAAATTAAGAATTTTTTTACACCATACCCAAATTTTCATATTCCATATTAGGTCATCATAATCATCCAAATGAAACCATTCTAGATATAAGTAATTCAACATGATTCTTGATAACCTATGGAAAAGAAAAAAATAAGGGTGGAAATTGAATGTCATCAATAAGGATGAAAAGTTAACAATGATTTGAAGAAATAATTAGTGTGGATGAGAAAATCAGATGAGAACTCATTCCCTTCAATACCTAAATCTTTAATAATATAATATGTAATAAGGATTTAACAAAGGAATGAGTCAAAAAAAATAATGATTAGTCATGTGATATCAATCTTGATCAAAGGAGACATTGTAATCCCATATAATTCTTAGATAAAACATGTTGTTATCTAGGAACATAATCATCATAGAACTCTTATAGACCCATTAAAATTGTAATAAACATATATCTAACTTCTAATATAATTATCCTGAGAACATAATCATTACCAAATGCATTAGATTGATATCTATGAACACTTATTAGGCTCACCTGACCTTATCTGGGTGGAACTGTCATATATTCTATATCAGGCTCACCAGGTGCTATCTGGGCGCACCCATCACATAAAATTTCAATGAACCACAACATGAATAAAGTATATAGAACATAAATTTCATCATAATACACATATGACACCCGTTATTACATTAGTAACATGATAAAACAATGTAAAAGTATAAAATTCCATAAAAATCTCTTTGAAACATGATTAACCCGTTTAAAAACAAATAGGTTCCATAACAATATCTTTGAAACATGATTAACCCATAGAAAAGAAACATGTTCCATAACAATCTATTTGAGACATGATTAACCTATAGAAAAGAAATGAGATCCATGTCAGTATATTAATATATAAAGAGAAATAATAATTATATTTTCAATACCATACACCCTTTGTGGAGTGTATGTAACATCAAGGGTTGTTTTTATTGATAAATGTAAATACCTTTCAAATATATTTAAAAAATTCATGAGGAAAATAAATTTTATTACTTTTAAAATAACTTCTAAAAAACTAAAAAATAAAAAAATATTTTTGAAATAATTTTCATTTAAACCAGACTTAGAAACATATAAAGTAATGTTCAATGAAAATAACTTTTATAACGGGGGAAAAATCTTTCATGTCATAGATATTTAAAAAACATTTTTTTCAAATATTTTGTTAAAGGAATCAAAAGTAACCCATTTTGAAAACATTTAAATTTAATTTTGAAAACCCTATTTTTAAAATAAGTTCAAATATCATATAAAATAAATTCATGAAATCATTTAGAAAAGTAATTTCTTGATTTTTATTAGAAAAAAATGTATTTGGAAGAGAAAGATGCATAATCTAAAAGAATTTTCAAAATCATTATCACTTAAAAATGACTTCCTTGATGTTTCATTAATAAATAAGTGATGAATTGGAAATTAAACATGTAAACCAAATTTATAACTGGTGGATAATAATTATATGTGGTTAAATAAAATAATATCATATGATTTCTTCCAAAGTAACCTTGAACTTAAACAATCTTGAAAATAAAGAAGATCGTAACATAAATATTTTTCCACTTTAGTAACTTTTCAATTGTAATCTCCATGATATAATAATTTAAAATGATAATTTAAATATTAATAAAATAAATATATTCATGATATTATATGTCAAATGGGTATTATATATACCTTATAAATTTATTTAGGTAAAAAAATCAATATTTTTCTTAGAGAAAGATAATTTTAGAAGAATAACCCCTATAAATATCAAATCATTCAATTGAGAATTAATAAATAGAGTGACAATGTGTTAAAAATATAAATACAGAAAAGAAATAAATAAATTATAACACAATTTATTGATCAATTCTCATATAATCATAGCATAAACAAGTTAACGAATAAGATTTGTAACCCAACCAAAGGAAATTGAGTTTTGAGAACTTTTTCCACTTGTTAAATGTCAATTCAAATCCCCTTGTTTGAATTAATTTGTATTTAGTATTCAAATAACATGATTTATGAATGATTTATGAAATTACATGGAAAATGGGTAGTATATACACCAAAAGAAATAAGTGGTGAATATGCGATATGCCTAAAATAAGTACAAGTAAGATGAGAAACCCTTACCTCGCATCCAAACTTTTCAGGCATTTCATTTTAATCCTATATAATACTATTATATCAATTATTTTATTTATTAAGAAAATTTTATAGGTTTAATACCATATACTTAATCCATTTATTTTATTTTGTTATAATGATATTTTTGAGAACATAATCCATTAAGTCCATTTCAGGAGTTATAAGGAAGTTTAGTTCATTGTTTCAAAACATATTCACTTTGTTGATCATGGTCAATGAGGTTATTATATTAACATATTCAGAATAATAATAATGAAATAGTTATCATATTTATAAATAAATTATAATTTTAAAACCAATCATTGAATATCATTATAAAAAATTAATTACATTACAATCATGGAGACGGTGGTCCGTTTCTACGCATGATTAACGTTTCCATTTTTTGATGATAATTATGGAAAGAATTTATGTATTATTTTACCTTTATTGAATGATTATTATGGAAAGTAGTTATGTATTAAATAAAATTTGAATTATCCTAAGCATATAACCCAAATATTTTCAAACCCATTCAACAGTACGAGCCCATTCACTATGCAATAAAATGATTGTTGAGATATACCTGACCAACAATTTTTTTGGTTTTTACCCCTAGATGAATATATACGTTAGCCACACCCACTATTAGTATCTATATAGAGATGTATTTTATTAGGTAAACCATATTACTTTATTTAACATAACATAGTATTGTATAATATTCATATGCTTATCCTGATGGTTCTCGCTAAAGCTTCCACATCATAGTTTCCAAAAGGTAACAAAGCATTACTATAATACCAACTATAGAAACCCATAAAATTTATTCATAATTATTACTTCATTTTAGATTAATATTCTTTAAATTTCACAATAATACATAGATGAGTACCATAAGGTTTATGTGTTTAGAATCTTGGATATGTAAAACACTTTTACATAAATGATCAATTTTTTTTGATTAATTTATTCACAACTAGAACACTTCTTATGAATATCATAATTATTTTTTTAAACATAGGGAAGAGAAAAATAAGAAAGGGTGAGCTCAGATGCTAATTAAGGGTAAAAAATGATATAAATGAATTATTATTAGTGATTATAAAATAAGAATAATGTATCAAAACAAGATCAAGAATAACAATAATCATACCAAATCAGTAAAATATCTTTAATCATTAAGCATGGAGTATGATTTTATAAAAAAAAATCACATAATACAAAAGAGTATGGAAACATTGAAAACCATTCATGAGTTATTGAGACATGTTATAAGCATAATACATAGTTTTTTTGAATTCACATAATCATTGAAAATAATTTTTTCAAGTCTCACTGATAATACTATCATAGTTAGTTGAGTTAACTCCCCATTACATCATTTAGTTAGTAAAGGATCACTGCTAAGAATATCTTATTAGAAATAGTCAGTTACTGAACTTAGATCACTCCCCATTCCATCCCCTATTTTAATAGGAGATATATTTTTTTGACCAATTAATTGGAGGCCTATATAATTCCTATCCCCTATAAATTAATGAAAACCATACAAATTTATTCTATAATATCACAAAACATTCATCATATCATTAAATAATAATCCATAGAAAGGAAAATGGTTTCATAAACATTTCATAACAATATTCATAAACCATCCATCTCATGAATAAATATGTTAATATTGGATCATATCTAAAGTAAATCATAATAAATATCGTAGAGTGTTTTTATAGATAGAAATACCTTTAAAAGATCACTAGAAAATTTCTTTAGGAATGTTTCTTTTTATTTTAAATCACTTATTTAGAAAAAAAAATTCCAAAAATTATAATTTTTTTTTTGAAAACAACAAAGATGAATTATCAATTATTATTCAAATAAAATATCTAACATGCTGTACGATAAGGTTGTTCATGCATTGTGTGTTAACACGAATATTCATTTCACATTGTTGGTAAAATGTTAGAAGCACCTTATTCGGAAAAAGAAAATAATATTCATTTAATTTTTTTTAGAAATAAAAAATGTGTTAAAATGATTATAATAATTAATTTTATAATAGTAAAAAATTATTGAATTTTTTTTTATTGAAAATATGGACATGGGAGAAAATATTTCCAACCAAATAGAAAAAATATAGTCGGTTTTACTTAAAAACATTTTTCAGTCCCTTGAATAATTAATGTGAGGAAAAATAAAGGTAAAAATAAAATATACATAAATAAATATTAAATCATAAAATAAATAATACTTGGGAGTGATATATCATATAATTTCATCATAAGAAAATTTAATCCTAAACAACCCTTCTAAAAATGAGATTGTAACATAAAACTGTTACCTTATGTCGGTCTTTCTTCATAAGTGATCTAAAATCCTATATAATAAATTTAAATCTACTATATTTATATTAAATTAACAATATTATACCTATAATACCAGATATAGTTTACATTTAACAGCTTATCACCCAGTCATTAACAATATTTCATTATCACCATCTTTTTTGGTGTTAACTAGTTTGTTTTTCATGCATGTTTTTGTTGAGTGATTATGGTATTTGTACATTAATCAGGGTTCCTTAATCTATATAAAGTTAAAAATGATATAAATATCATTTATAATCATTATATAAATATTTATATCCAATACTATAAATTGGTTATGAAAAATGAATTACATCACTACATAGAGAGAATAGTCCATCTGTATGCATGCACGCCATTTCCATTTTTCGGTGGATGGATCAAATAAAAGTTAAATTTTAATTCATATTTATATAATAAATATTATAAAATAAATATTATATAAAAATATTAAATCTATCATAATTATGTTTCATGAATAATGGTGGTGGATAATGAGGTGTGTCGCTACGTGGAGGTGGTAGTCCACACATACACACGAGTGATGATCTCATCTCCCATTGGATTAACAAGAGGTGGTAAATGGGTGTAACATAATTATAATAACATATTATTAAATTTATTATTTTTTATTCATAATAGTTTTATAGATATGACTATTTTATATGAATAATAAGTAGAAATAAAATTGAAATATCTTGGTTAAGATCTATACCTCTTCTTGGAGAGACCTCCTTTGGATTACGACGTACGTCTTAATGAATTTGTCTTAGGAGAAAAACATAAGATATAATATTAATTTATGTATTTTATTAAGGTTTTTTAGTTGGGGTTTTCAAACACCTAAGGTTAATATGGTGTTAATAATGTAGTAGAAGAGGTTCCCTTTTATAAGCCAGGGGAGGGAAAAACATTGAATTGCTTAAAATATTTCAATTATTTAAGGTCACTTTTATGGGAAAGTGGCTCTATGTAGACTAATATTTGAATTTAGGATAATATATGGTTTTAATAACTTCAAAAATTATAACTTTAAAGGTTTGGGTGGCAATACTACCCTTATCTCATGGTTTAATCCAATAGTAAACCAGTTTTAACATTAACCGTGGTAACAAAATATTATTATTTTTACTATTCTCTATAAAAATATTATGTTGAACCTAATAAATTATAAAAATTATTATGATTTAAAATATTTAATACAATTTAAAATATTTTATTTCCTTAATCGGAACAATTTAATTTTAGTTAAGCACACAAACCATAATAAAACCCCGTTTTCGAAATATGAAGTTTTTAGTGTAGAACTTATGTTACATCCATTCATTTCCATGAAAAAACCATAAAATTAAAGTTAAAATATTATATTGAATATATAATATATAAATTTTATTATAACCATTAATTAAGATGGAATAAATTATTTTATCAATATAAAAACATATTGACCGCATAAACATTTTTTTTAGAAAAATGTGTTTTTAAGCCAAAAAATTATCTTATACCGAAATAAAGTATGATGATGATTCATATAAAATTAATTATATTATTTATAATTAAAGGATACTTATGTAAAATTAATATAAAATTCAAAACACAATGGTTCATTTAGTTTAAAATAAATGTTCTTTACAAAAATTGGTATTTTCAATATTCATTGAAAAATAAATTCATTTATAAAAGTATTGAAAATTAACCCTAATATAATATTGAAATGAAGGTTTAAAAAATTTAATAATTTTATCTAATAAAATTTTAAAATTTGGTATAAATTATTTAAAATGTTCGTGTGAAATTTTTTTATAAAAAACATTTTTGAAGAAAAAATATTTATGAAGCATAAAATGAAATAACTAAAAATTAATATTATTTTGTATCCTAGAATCAATAAAAATGAACTATTATATGTATTCAAACATATTTTTAAATTTTTTTTATTAATATTCATACCTACCTATTTAATGGTTTAAGTTATAATGAGTTACTATATAAGGTTTCATGTAGAATCATAGTTGCGTGTAAGGGAAGATATCGAATACATTAATTTTTATTTTAAGGGATGTAAATTTAAAATCTTGGGGTGTTAAAATCACAAACTGTGTACTAATACTATGCATTCTTTGAAATTTTTTATATTTCCTAAATTTAGGAATTGAACACCCTATACTTATCATATTTTTTAAAATATTTTTATATAATGATGAATCACTATTTGAAATCTAGTCCATACTAATGTATGTATACCAATGATTTAAAAAAATCATTGTTATAGTATATCTAAAATAACTACACAAAATAACACCATTTCTAGGATATATTATCACTTCCCTCTACCCAATTTCTCCCTACGCTTATATCTGTCTCATTATTCATCTTTCTTTGATATTTTTTATTTTATTTTTCTATATGGAATCATCAAGGTATACTGTTCACTTTCACCTTATCTCATATATTATTCCATTATTTTCTTATTTTTTAAAACCTAGATTGTAATGGAAGCCTAATGTTTTAGGTTTTATAAATTTCATTAGTTTTTTTAAATTTTTAGGGTTTTTAAAAATCATATATGGATATTTCATTGATTGGTTGTGTGAAAAAATACCAATCATTATTGGATTTATTGTTTTAGGTAGGTTATTATACATAACTCCTTTGGTTTCCACTACCATAAATTATTTTATTATTTTAATTATGGTTTTATGGAAGATTGAATTATTTTTATTATTGATGTTTAATTGGGGATAATAATATCTTGAGTTTATTATAGTTTTAATTTGATAAAATGGTGTTTCTTCATTACAAATATTCGAATCCAATATTTGAAATAATAGTGCACACAAGGTGGTTGATGAAATTTCATTTCAATATAAAATAATTGGTTTGGTTTATATAAATGATTTATGGGGAGTTATAACCAATGAAATTAATTTTTTATAGATTCATATATATGTGATGATTTTTTAGAGTAACATTCATTTTATATAACTATCACTATTTTTAGACCCTTATAAATTTTTCTTAAAAGTGAATGTTTTTTTTGAAATGTAAAATATGGAACTTATATTTATGAATTTTAAAATAATTCCAAATAGGGTAATTATTTATTTGTGGAGAAGAAGTGTTTTTATTTAATAAATATTTTCAAGGATAAAGAAATAATTGATGATGTCACTTTAACAATGTTTCATGGTAGGTGGTCTCAAACCTCTAGGGTTTATTTTATTCACTCTAATTATGACTTCCAAGCTTCCCTTCATTATATTAATCATATATTATCTCTATTTAATTTATTTTGACCATATTTAAATTACACCATCAAATTATATGATATATGTTGATATTTTATTTGGTTCTATGCTATCATTACTTTGTAGTGTCAACAGTGCAAAAATTAAACTAAAAGTATATACACTTCATTACAAACTAAATCTACATATATATTAAATATTTGAAATATTTTATTTTCCATTTTTTTATTTTGATGATTCATTAATATTATTTTTATAATTTATGTCTACTATATTGATTTAAATTATAATGTACTACTTTTCTTATATCATAATGGATAGAATTTGAATATATGATGTCACGAAATATGAAGGGTCTTCATCCAACCTGGTGCCCGACCCGGTCCGTGACATGTCCCGAGGGTCGTTCTCGATCCCCACGAGCTGACACAAGTTCCCGGGTATCAAAATAATACATGGTAAAGATTTAGCCGAAACAAGAGATAGAAAAAAAACTAACAAGATAAATAAATTGAAGCTAGAAAACAGAACCAAAAAATCCCTTGACATTGGACCAACTCAAAGTTTAAAACTAAACCCAAAACTCCAAGAAGAAAACAATATAATAAAACTAATAAATATATCCACACATTCATGAAACATGAGTAGCCGCCTCCTCAATCCCCTATTGCCAGACCTACATCAAAAAATCATCGACAACCCGGACCACTGTCACTAAGCATGATGCCTGAACCTGGAATACACAGTGGAAAAGATCTATATACATCCAAAGGTGTATATAGGGTGTGATCCAAATGCCCAGTAGGATACCACCCAATAAAAAGGTTCCATGCCACAACATTAAAGAGATAATTTTACATACTTATTTTAAACCATACCTTTAAAAAGATTTTAATGAAAATATTTAAAAGCTAAAAGAAAAAAAGAAAATATCACTGTAAGAAAAACCATTTCACAAATAATAATTTAAAGTGGAATAGGAAATTCATAGAGAACAACTTCACTCTAAAGTTGTGAACCGTATACTGGCAGAAGACACCACATCATGAGTAGTAGAGCATTGTGGGTAAATCCCCTAAGGTAGTAGTACATGTGGGATGCAAGAGACATTATACCTCAGTGTTAAGGTGGAATATGAACCACAATAATCAACGTTGTAATGCATGATCCCCTATTAGAGAAACACATCCATAACCTAGTGGTATCTAGTTATCAAAAAAGTGTAGTTAGTATTGTAACATCGATCCTGCTAGATAAAATTGGGACAAACCACATCTATAACATCTAGAATAGTAGTCTTAATCCGCCTACCTAGGTACCTGGGGTTCCATTTTTAATGATAAAACAAATTTCACATTCATAAATCAGTAACACAACAAATTTACACCCACAAGTCAAACCAAACAAGGTACACATAGTGTGACACCACTAGCACACCCAAAACCAAATCTAAAAACATACAAATACCAAAAAATTTAATAATAGTGTCTTGCACCACTTATAAAATTTAGAAATTAAAAAAAAAGTTTCCAAAACAATTTCCATAGAAACCACAAAACGTTACTCCTGAATACTTGAAAAAAACATCCATTTTTAGACCAAACACATACTTAACCTGTTTTACCTCATAAATCACATCATACTCATTACTTCATAATTTATTTAAATATCCAGTAAAAAATTTCTAATTGGCACATAATGGGTTTCACATGAAAGATGCCTAAATTTTACACAATAACAACACTTAAAATTTATCACATTTTTAACTCTATCAAACACCACATCCTCACATAAAATTTAATTTAATAAATTCATGTAAATAGTTTATAAAACATTTAAAATTAATAGATGATAGTTTACAAAAAAAACCTTCTTGATCTCATGCAAAAACAAAACTTTAATACCAAATCTACAAAACAACCACTCTAAAACTTATTTTCTGCTAATCCAACTATTTAAATTTTAAATAAAAAGGTGCACAATAAGGTCAAACATCCAAAATAAATAATATTTCCTTAAAACCATTTTTTTACACTCACACCTTAAGTGATTTAGAAACTATTTCAAATATTTAAGATAGTACACGAAACCCTTTTCAAGAAACACTACAATATGACACATCTGACAAACAACCAATTATTTTCATTATAAATTTTTTTTAACTTAGATATGAATTAAACTATTAAAAAAAATCATATCTTCCATACCTAAAATAGTTAATTTAATGTTTCCATGATCACCCACAACAATACCCATTTGAAAGGTATGGGCATTTTGAAATGGAGGCCCAATTCAAACAAATGTTCAATTCAAAAATATTTCCGAAAACATTTTGCACCACCCAAACAACTCTTATACTACATTCTAGAGACATTACATAAAATCAACCAATACATAACAAATACCCATGTTAAAAATCCAATTTCCACCCTAACAAAATCTATTTCAAAAACACCAAATTCACCACCTAATAAAACCAAAGTATACATGCATAATTTTAAACAAAAATATTAAGTTAATCTAATTATACTATAGAACGGAAACACCTACATCGGAAGAATGAAAACCATGATTTTGGTTCAAATATTCATCCATGGCACAAACAACCAACATATTATCCTAGTGAATAGGATTAAACCACAAATGAACCAAAATTTAACCCCTAAACACAACCTTAAAAGATGAAAAAAATAAAGTGAAACCCAATAAACCGGAGTGAGTCGCGCGAGGGGCCAGAGGAGGGCTGGGGTGACAAGGTTAGTCGGGGAGCAGGTGTGCGACATGATGTGGGTGGCCCGGGGAGAGGTAGGGGCAAAGCCAGTTTCAAGAGTCGTCAGGAGGTAGGGTAGTGGTGTGAACAGGAGAGGGAGAAGGGGGAGACGCCGGACGTGGGAGGCCACTAGAGGTGAGGGTCGTCAGTGTGGGTAACTAGTTTCCGGGTGGAGAGGATGAGATTAGAGTTTGCATACCAAGTCTAGGGAGATACCTTGACATGATGGGATGGGGGGAAAAGAAATACAAGGGGGGCTCATCCTAGGGGATAACCCTTCCAAAAAATAAATAAATAAAAATTTTAAAATAAATGAAAATAAAAATAAAACAGCACAAAAAGTAAAAAACACATTAATAATAATAGTAATAATAATAATAATATTAATAATAATAGTAATAATAATAAAATAAAAAAAGAATTATAATAATAAATAAAGTAAATTAATTATCATCAATAGTATTAATAATAATAATAATAACAACTTAATAAATTTTATATTATTTACATTATTAATAATAATAATATTATAATTCTCAAACAATATTATTATTATCTTCATTAAAACAATTTTCTTAAATTATATTAAACTAGTTATTTTTATTTTATTTCTATTTAATTATTCATTAAATTTTGTTTGATTTCCTTGAACACCAGGCTGGGTGTGTGGCGAAATGGGCGAGGTCGCACGGTGACCTAGGATAGGCCACATAGCTTTGACCGTGGTGCACTGGATGCAGTCAAGGCCAAAACATTCATTTTTAAATAAGAACTTTGAAATTATTAAGTCAGATTTAACCCAAACTACCCGATTCCTAGTAAAATTAATAAAATAGATAATTTAAATAAGATGGGTGTGACATGTCTCCCCACCATTACACTTTTCATCTCTAGAAATCCACAACTATGATTAAAACTCCTTATCATAAAACAACACCCCCATAAGGTTCAAAGAGGATCCCCACAAACAAAAAGAGAAAAGAGGAAAACACACTATGATTAGAGAAAGTGAATTAAATGAAAACCTCAAAAACACGTAAAAAAACTTTCTGGTATGTGTTTCCCACCTTGGAGAGTTGGAATAACTCCAGTTGATTGTTTTAGGAAAGGAACTCTTGTACCCATGGAAACCAACTTCACAAGTTGAAGCACCTCAAGAACCATTGAACGAACACCACTATATTTGTCTGGAAGGAATAAAAAAGGCCAAACCACATCCAAATAACACTCTGATCATCTATCACCATGTCATCTCTATAAACAGAACTAATATGCCTACATGGGGAAAGCCTCAAGGGGTTCCCCACCATTAGAATTTTACTGATGCCCTAGAAGAGACTAGAAAACTGAAAAGAGGATGCCTAGGCAGACTCCCCACCATTATGAAGAAAGGCCAACACCAATTCATTCCAGACATATTTGGACGAGACCCATCGTGGGTCTCCCCACCATTAGAACTAATAGAAGATACAAAACTTTAAAAAATTTCCCAACAGTGACCATACACCCCACCAAAATGGGCGGGGAGGGCATGTTCCAACTACCAGGGCATCAAAACCATGACCCATGACAAACTAACATCTCCACATCCCTAGATGAGAACCATTCAAATTTCAGACCAATTTACCCATGAAGGTGCCATAGGACCGCTAAATGCGATTACATCTGGTGGGACGCAACCCCTAGGACCTTAAGGTAACAAGACGACTATGCCTCCTCATATCCATGGGATACCGCATGAACCCAAATGGGTCGTTCGAAATGGAACAATAAAAAAAACCATTTAAACAACCTTCAACTTCAATACTGACGACAGAAATAAAGTTGAGGACCCATTCACTCCTCGGGTTCCTGACAACGTGCCATCTTCACTCCAAGGCCTATGGATGGAGCCCTGATGTCTTCATCATCTCCTTCCACACAGTCATGAATCGAAGTCTCCTGAACAGAGATTATTTTTTTGGTTCCACATGCAACAACACCGGAACCGAGACAACACCAACAAATACAACTCACCACGACATCCAAATACTCCCTCAAGGAACACCCATCAAAATAGGTGTCTAGATGATGCATATGCATCACCTCTTCACCTTAATCAAGACACTTAATAAGGAAAGACACATGAAAAAAACACCCCTTTGAACAAAACAATTTGAACTCCCTAAGAGGACACATTACAATAAAAACAGGGATTCGTGAAGGATTCTAGGGAATTCACCCTTGCTCTTCAAATAGGACTCACACTGTAAGAGTCACCAAACATGACCCTTGCGACCAATGAAAGTAAAACAATCCTTTTAGGCCATCGGTCAACACCGACAATTCCGAACCACCTTCACCTTTCCCCACTAGAATTCCTTTCACCATTTCCAAGAGGAACCTTCAGACACAACGATGTCAAACTTTATATGCAACGACTTAGAGAATTAAAAAAGACCAAATCTTCCTCCAAATCCTCTCACATATTTCATCCCGCTGCGATAGGATTCACTTAACCAAAATGGAAAAAGGGATTGTCTTAGCACTTGCACTAAACAAAGAAAGTCCTTACTTAGATCAGCTGGAGGGCCTGTCAGTGGCAGACCATCTGTGGCCGCACGTCATTCGTGTATTAACTCCTTTTTGGGGTGTACACAAGCCAATATGGAAGAACAAATACCCAAAAACTGGTCTGTTAGTCGAACATACTATGAGAAGATACTGAAAGAACAGGGGAAATCATTGCAAAGGCCTCCCAAAACACCTTTTGAAAAAAACCTCTAACCATCACCTAAAATCACCTTAAAAATGAATTACAAACACGGAACATCGTCCAAACAAGAAAGTTTTTAAAATCTCAAAACACCCCACTTCAAGATTCCCAAAACAAAAAAAAGACACCACACAACTATCGATTATTAAAAAACCAAATTTTCCTTTAACAAAACTTTTTGAAAATGAACAAAATTGGTGGGTTGTACAAATACAAATGGTGTCCCGTGGGCCTCACACATGTATGTTCCTATTCCACATCGGCAGCCACCTCATGTCCATTCATGCACTCATCCGCTCATACCAATAACCGTTTACCCTTCCATATATACCCATGCATGTGGTTGCCCATGAAAACACCAAGGGTCAAAACCAAACCTTTCAATTTTTCCAAACGAAAACATTCAACCCACCTTTTCAAACTTTACAAATCATTTTATTTTTACATAACTTTGTTTCAAAACATTTTCCAAGACCAAATAATTTTTACTTAAAAATCATATTTCAAGGAATCCAAAACAAGGAGATGAGGAATAATGCAAGAGGAGACAAGTGTCGGTGGGTGAATGAGACATATAGTCGGAGACCATAAGAAAAATCATGCCACCAACATAGAGTGTGTTTTAGGAAAAAGTCCCTAGTTTCACATGGCCTTCCAGACCATGTGAGCTATCTAGGACCTTAGACCCTACTCCATTTTCATTTTCCCTAAACAAGGATAACCACAAGGACCAATGACTTAGACAAAACTCAACTTACTCTAGTAACTCGAGTCCCACCACAAGTTTTGTTAACCAGACACCATTCTCATAGCTAGAACATCAAGTTCCAACACCCATAAATTTGGTATACCCTGACTCTATCCTAAAGGAACATAACCCAAGAGAGAAAACCAACCTCTGATACCATTTTGTCATGAACCAGGCCGAGTCTCCCAACCCGGCGCCCAACCCAATCTGAGACATAGCCCAAGGGGAATTCCGAATCCCCACAGGCTGGAACAAGTTCCTGGGTATCAAAATAAAATATGGGAATGACTTACCCACATTAAGAGACAGAAAAACAACTAACAAGATAAATCAACAGAAGATAGAAAACTAAACCAAACAATCCACTAACATTAGACCAACTCGATGTTTACAAATCATCCGAAAACTCCAAGAAGAACACAATAATAGAAAACTAATACATCTATCCTCACCTATATGCACCTCGAGGAGCCACCTCCTCAAACCACCATCGTCAAACCTTCATGGGAAAATCTTCGACAACCCGAACCACTGTCACTAAGAACGATGCCTCAACCTAGAATACACAAAGGACAAGATATACATGCTCTCAATGGTGTATATAGGGTGTGAGCCAAATGCCCAGTGGATACCACCCAATAAAAAGGTTCTATGCCAAAGCTTCAAAGAGATAATTTAACACGCTTATTTAAAACCATACATTTAAAATGATTTTAAGGAAATCATTTAAAAGATATATGTAAAAAAGAAAAGAACCCTGAAAGAAAAAACATTTCACAAATACTACTTTAAGTTGGAATAGGAAATTCATAGAGAACACACACACACTAAAGTGGTGAACCTTATGCCGATGAAAGGCACCACATCATGAATAGTAAATCACTATGGGTAAATCCCCTAAGGTAGCTAGTACACACGGGATGCTAGAGACATCATACCTCAGTGTAAACGTGGCATATGAGCCAAAATAATCAACACTATCATGAACAAGCCACTAGTAGGGAAACATATCCACAACCTAGTGGTCCCCAATAATCCCAAAAATATAGTTAGTATTATAACATCATTCCTATCAGAAAAACCGGGAAAACCCTCTTTCGAAACATCTGACATACTAGTGCTAATCCGCCCACCTAGGTACCCAAGGTTCCATTTTTTGTGCTAAAAAAATTTCACATTCACAAATCACTGAAAAAACCCATTTACACCCACAAATCTAGACAAATAAGGTACACATAGTGTGACTCCACTTTCACACCGAAACCAAACTCTAAAAACATACACATACCAAATCATTTGATAAACATGACTCGCACCACTTATGCAATTTAATAGTTCGTAAAAAAAGTTTCCAAAAAAATTTCCAATGACACCAAAAAACTTTACACCTAAAGACATGCTCAAAATCCCCCTTTTTAGACCAAATGCACACAAAAACCATTTCACCACATAAATCACATCACATTCTTGAGTTCATAAATTATTTAAAAAACTAATAAAAAAATTGTAATTGGAACATCAAGGGTTTCACATGAAAGACACCCAATTTTCACCCAATAACAACACCAAAAATGTAACACATGTTTAACTCTATCAAACACAACATTCAAACATAAAATTTAATTAAATAAATTCAAGTAAACTATTTATAAAACATTTAAAATTAACACACAACATTTTACACCAAAAACACACTTGATCTCATGAAAAACACCACTTTAAAACCGAATGTACAACACAATCATTCTAAAACATGTTTTCTGCTAATCCAACTTTAAAAAAAATAATATTCCCTTTAAACCATTTTTTACACTCTCACCTTAAGTGCTTTGGAAAATTTTTCACACCATTAAGATAGGACCTGGAATCCTTTTCACGAAACACAAAAATATAATAATCACGACACACCACCAATTATTTCCAATAAAAATACATTTATAACTTATATATGTATTAAAATATTACCCAATCATATTTTTCATTCTTAAAATAATTAATTGAATGTTTCCATGAACTCCCACAACAATACCCATATGAAAGGGATTCCCATTCCAAAAGGAAGGCCCAGTTCCAACACTTGTGCATGTTTAAAATACTTCTGAAAAAATTTTACACTATACAAACAAATACTAGAACACATTCTAGGGACATTACATCAAAATACCCAAAACACTACCAATCCCCATTTCAAAAATCAAATTTCCAGCCTTTAAACTCTCGAACCATTTTAGAAACACAAAATGAACCACATAATAAATCCAAATAGTACATGAATAAATTTAAAAAAACATATTAAGTTAATATAATGATTCTATGGTTTGAAAACACCTACCTCAGAAGAAGGAAACCAGTGAGTTTGGTAAAAAAATTTATCCACACCACAAACAACCGACATAGAACCCTAATCAAGAGGATTAAAACCCAAATGAACCAAAATTGAACCCTCTAAAAAAAATTAAAAGATGAAAAAAAAAATTGAAACCCTACAAAATGGAGTGGGTCACGCGAGGGGTCAGAGGAGGGAAAGTGCAAAGGGGATATCTAGGGAGCAGAGGTGCGGCGTGACGGGGCTGGCCTGGGGAGAGGTAGGGGCAGAGCAGTCTTGAAGATTCATCAGGAGGAAGGACAATGAACATACCTTGAGAGGGAGCAGGGGGCGACACCAGATGTGGGAGGTTGCCGGAGGTGAGGGGTGTTAACACATGTAGCTGGTTTTCATGGGTAGGTATGGGGAGAAGAGTGTGCATACCAAGTCAGGGGGCAGACCTCGGTGTGACAAGATGAGGGGAAATGAAATGGGGGGGGGGGTCAACCTAGGATAGAACCCTTAAAAAATAAAAATAAAATAATAATAATAAATAAATCAATAAGAATAAAATTAAAACCAAAAAATTAAAACAAAAACTAATAATAATAATAGTAATAATAATAATAATAGTAGTAGTAATAATAATAATAATATACTAAAACAAGAATGATAATAATAAATAATGTAACTTCATTATCATTAATTACATTAATAATAATAATAACAAAAACATATAAATAGTTTTTATATTCTTAAGATTTATAATAATAATAATATTATTGTTATTCTAAAACAATATTATTATTTTTATCGTCATTAAAACAATTTTCCTAAATTCTATTAAACTTATTATTTTTATTTTATTTGAATTGCATTATTCATTAATTTGTTTTGATTGACTTGAACACCGGGCAGTGCATGTGGCAATCTAGGTGTGGTCGCTCAACTTCGATCGAAGTGCTCTGGATTCAATCAAGGCCAAAACATGCGTTTTTAAATAACAACTAAGAAAATTTTATGTCGGATTTGACCTGAAATACCCGATGCCCAATAAAATTAATAAAATAGATAATTCAAAAACAATGGGTGTGACATATGTTATAGATTGAACCTCAAATAAGTTTTTGATTTTGTTGGATTTATTTTTTTATTTTTCATTTAAAATTGTTTCAGATAGGGGGATTATTTACTACCCTTGTTATGATTGTATTAAAAGACCATGGTTAAGTCCTAAAGAAGCGTTTTAACAAATAACAAGTTAGTTTTAAATAAAATTATTATTTTTGGAATCATAATGGAGTAAAAATAAAGAGTGGACTATTAATGTTTTACATGAAAGGGGTAGAATATAGAATTTAGTACTTGATTGGTTTCCATTTATTAATTATCATATTTTTTAAAGTTGTACAATAGAAGAATACATTTATAGTTGTAAAAATTCCTTAAATAATGAGTGTTAAGATGTTGAATGAGTGTAGAAAATTAATGGAAGACGTAAGGACTCTTGTATATTAAACATGTAGTAAAATGAGGATGCTGTAATTTTTAGTGTGACAATATCATACGGAAAAAATGTTGAATTTATAATACTAGTATTAATTGTATTATTATATTTTTGAATTAATTAATTCCTGATATTATATAAAGTCCGTAAAATAATTATATAAAATCAATGTTAATTAATCCTCTCATATTTTAAGCTACTAAAATCTACGCTTTCCTAAAAGAATACAACATATTTGGAGAGTAAAAAATTAGCATAAATGTGTTCAAACAATGTGGTAAATATTTATTGATGTCCAATAAATATGGAATAACATCTCATGTATTATAAAAATTAATGTTACACATTCCATTGATTATAAGGAATCAAAATATTTTCATTTATGATAATATATCAATAAATATACAAAGGCATGATACTAAGAGAAATAATGATAACATTGAAATGGTTCATCCTATTGATAGATTAGCATGAAAAAAATTTAATGGATAATATACAAATATTTTAGGCGATGTTCATAATATTAGTTTGTTTCTATCATGTGAAATATTTATTCCATTTGGTATGATTTTTAATTCACAAAGTATGTAGCCAATTTTCACGGTCATTTATAACCCACCCGTGGATATGAATTAAAAACATTTTACATTCTTGAACATCCACATATCTAGACATTATAATCCTAACAAGGACATATATATATGCATGAAAAATTTAATAAAATAGTTAAATCACCTTTATAATTTTTCTGTGCACATATATGAAGCTTCAATGAACTTGAAATTTCATATGCATACAGAGCTTATAATGAAGATAAATAATATTATAATTTATGGAAGGAGATAAGGTTAGAGTGTGAAGGGTAAATTATACTATCCTATTTTAATGAATAATATAAACACTATAAGGCTGAAATTTATCATATTTTTATTTTCATGGAATAATGAAAAATATTTCAGTCGAATCGTCCATACAAGAAAAATCATCAAAACTTTGTGTTGGTCAGAGTGAGTATCTCAAGGGGGGGGGGTGAATTATGTTCCCAATAAAAATTTCTATTTAAAAAAGGTTTAAATAAAATTCCAAAAATAATTAATACATCACAATTAATCAAAATACCAAATCGATATAAGTTATGATCTTTTAAAATAATTCTCAAAGATTGATTAAGTATCAACTAAAATAACATAGAAATATAATTTTAACTTTTGAAATAAATTTACATAATCAAAACATTATATAATCACTAATTAATACTAGCTATCAAATAAGTGGGTTTGATTAAAATTTAATACACATTCAGTTTAATGTATATAATTAATAAAAGAAAACACACGGTAGAATAAATACAAGATGTGCAGTATCAAGCCAAGACCCAATCATCTTCAATTGGAAATCACCTACTACCAAAAAAATTATTAAAAATAATATTGATACATAGCCTATATTGGGAATACAATATAAAAAAAGTTGTCCAGGACATTCAAGACCCCTTCTAAAATAACCATGGGTTTAAAATTGACATAGGGTACATATGGACCTCTTTAAAACCCATGGGTGAACTAGTATAAATAGAGTAGATAAGATATTGAGTATCTTCCTGTTAAGGTATAGGAGACAATGTTCATGTTTAATATTCAGAGTAAATCACAAACTACTTGAAAATTAAATAAAACAGAGAGAGATAATGTAAATATGTTGAAGAGATAGAGTTGATATCTCTAATGTGTTCTGAAGAATGAGACTCCTTATATATAGTTTGAACATGATATTGAGTCTTGATTTTGAAACTTTTTATAAAATAGAGTGTCTTAAGATATATTTGTTATACCTATAGTAAATTATCTATATGTTCATTATACCCCACTTTTCAAAGTCATGTGTAAGAAATATACAATGTGTAAACTCTCAGAAAGTGTCACTCGTCAGGTTCTTGCAATATGATTTCATCTACCTTTATGTGTATGTGTATCTCTCTATTATATCTATAGATGGGATTTTACTTCTGATTGTTTCAAAAACATACCTTAAGAATCATCTAGATCATCATCTACTCATGCAAGAAGACTTATACAAACATTAATTCATCCTTGCAATTGTTTGAGAATAATCATTAAAATAATTCTCAGCATTAAATTTGATAATAGTGCCATTTAGAATATTTAATTCGAAATGGACAAAAATAGTGATAGAAAATCCTCTAAATGGTGATACCCCTTTTGTGGTGACTTAGGTTGGTGGTGAGTCATTCAAACACTGACTCATCTCACTAGTGACTTGTCTCGAGTGTAAGTCATCCGAGTAATTTTTAAAATTTATTTTCAATAGGAAATGTATGATGGTAGGTCATCTCAATGGTGACTCAGGTATCGTAGTTGGTTATCTCAACACTTTTCAAAATTTGGAGGTTACTAAGTTCTAATGGTTAGTCATCCTCTGGTATTTGGAAGATTATGATGGTGGGTCTTTTCCTTGGGAAAATTTCTATCTGGCAATAACACTTCCAGAATAGTGGATCTTTTTCATATTTTTCCAAGATATTGGTTCAATGAAGAGTCATATATGATTTTTGGTATTCCTAACACTTAGAAAAAATTCCTCTAATCGTCCTTATAGGGTAAAATGTTATCTTAAAGCATAAAACTCTTTAGTAACATAATAAAAATGATTTTTTATCATAAAAACAAGGGTTACAACTATACCTTCTGTTTTGATGATTACAAATTATGGAATTTTAAGAAAAATGTACAGAATAAACTACATGTTAAAATAAATAATTGTAGAACATTAAAAAGTTATTGTGAGTGTTTGATTATTAATATAAGGTAAAAAATCAATCATATCAAAGATACGAATAATAAAATATTAAAAAAAAGGAAAAAGTAAAAATACATGGTATTAATGGTATTTAAATAGGATGGTATCACAGGAAGATAATAAATGGAGAAATAAAATAATAAAAAAATATAATAGATTCATTCTACCGCTTTCGAGATTATAAAAAAGTAAAAAGAAAACACAAAATGAAATAGAACAAAATAAGAAGAGTGAAAAAATATCAATTATGAAAATCCGCTAAAGTACCAAAACAAGGATATAACAAAAATTCACATCAAAATATCCCCTCCAAATACTAAAAGTCTATTGTCAATTCTTTTTAGAATGGGTAGGAGAAACCAGTAGTGCTTTTCCTTTCTCCTTGTTCGAAGAATATAGTTAAATAGTAGAGTTGGAGGTAACTATAGGGATAACTATAGGAAAATTAGGAATAGAAAGAGTATCTACCATAATGATAGGCCTGAGATACTGTAAAATGTCACTAAAAGTCAGACAGAGGGGATGGAAATGAGTAGGAAAAAAGGGAATTAGGATTTCTCCAAACAACTGGGTAAAAAACTCTTTATTAGAGGCTAGAGGGGTGAGATGAGCAGTAACTGGAATTGTATCCTGATCCACCACTATGGTTTAAGAAATTTAAATAAATGGATTCATGAGATTTATAAAGTCCATAATTATGTTTTGACCCCTTTCCATAGCACTTAAAATTTATTTTTTCTCTTCCATAAAAATATTAAGCACTGGGGTAATCATATTGAATAGATTAACTTATTCTTTAAAATCTTGAGTGATTGGAGGAATCCTTAGGTTCTTAGTACAAATATTGCAATGAGAGTTCATCTCATGCTTAGTATAAATCCTCAAATGGTAATAATTCATTGACTTTATAATTGTATCTATAAAATATTTCATATCTTTAATATATTATATTACCATCATATGCACATGACCACTATAATTTTGGATTTAACTCAAAGTTTCTTAAGATATGACAGATACATCACCAAAAACACTAGAAAATACTTCAAAAAACACTGAAAATATCAAATCAAGATTAAGAGAAGAAGGTTTACCACTCGAAGTAGAATCTATAGATGAAATATTCTCTACCCTCTATATAAAATAATCCATAGAATCTACAATGAAAGATATCATCTCATACACTATGGATCTCAATATTTCCTTCTCATTTTAAACCTTTCATTTTCTATATCCACTTCATGAATGTGAAGCATCATTTTGGGTCAGATGTGATTAATCAAAAGACATAACAAATGCATTCCATATTTCTCACTATTTTTGGTGACCAGGGGTGGTTAATATTTCAATAAAAAACCAAAATCATAGATAATCCTCTATATGAAGGATTCTTTTTCTACCTTTGGGACCACATAAACTGGTACTGATATAATAGATGGGGAAGTTAAGGAGATAACAACTATCTCAATGGTAGGTTCCTTTGAAGGCTCAGATATAGTAGGCACATTAGAAGAAAAACTATTTAAATATCCTAAAACATCTATATGATCTACCAATGACCCCTTAGGATCCATGTCTTCCAAAATAGTAGGTCCACCATGATTTTGTGGGGTTCGATCATTATCTAAATCAAAGTAGTCTAGACAAAGACTAACATACCCTTGAAAATTATCCTATTACTCAAGAGATATGTCCCCTGATTTAATAGAAGACACACCATGATAATTAACAATAATAGGGTCATAAAATGTAGGATCAATAATCATATTATCATCAACTGTAGAAAAAACATGATCACCAAAAAAGGGTGACTATCCAGGCTTGGGGATTCCTACCCCTCAACAAATGCTTCCTTTTCATCTCTATCATCTCTATCTAAATATTTAATTAATCATGGTTTATATTCATATCTATAAACAATTGATAAACCTGGAGAAAATATAGGTTCATAAGGCATCTCAAAATCCTCAATACCAATGTGGCCACTAGGACCATCATGGTCTTAACATCCTTTCCTATCATCTCCATCTCCATCTCTATTTTTCTCATCTTATTGTCCTCTTCATCCTCCTTCTTCATCTTCATCGTCATTATCACAAATTCCATTTTCTTCATAGGATTTAGAAGTTCCCTTAAAATTTTCCTCACTAGACACTTTTGTTTCTTATTCCTCACCTCCTTGTTTTAAGAGAGACTCTTGAATTTGGAGAGATCTATGTGGTTTAGTAGAGCCATAAGTAATATCTGTAGAACTCTAAGGTAGGTCTAGTTCATTACCTCGATCAACTAAAATTCCTATTCATCATCACCAGAGGTAGAAAATTAGTCAACTTTCTCATCTAGGTCTAAGCCAGGATCCATAAGACTCCTCATCCAAGAAGGGAAATCAACCATATTGAATTCGTTATATATCCTCTCACCATCATTAATCCAAATTTTCTTCTAGCAATTCAAACTTATTTTCATTATTTTACAAATTAACATTGTAATGAAAACTCCTTAAAATTTTACTAAAATTTGTTATCCTTAATAAATTAATCCTCTGGCCTCCAACATGGACAAGATAAACATGGGTTAAATGAGGGAGTTCGATCTAAATGTTGAATTCCACATCTTCATCATATGAGTCATTAGGTATCAACTAAAGTTGATCTTTTCTCGATTAATCATAATACCCAATAGATATAAATATTTATAGATAATTGTGGTGAAATCACATTTCCTTGTTCATAATATATGTTGGATAAACATGAAAATCAAGTGACATTCACCATCAAGATCCGGAGCAACTGATATTCTTACTATCCCATCTCCAGTCAATTCAGACAATGCATACTCATAAAAAAACTATCACTGTCACTCGGAACAATTCCTTGATAGTCATTTGAAACATATTTGTGAGGAACTTTTAGGAATATTTCCCATTATCTTGAATTTAAAACAACTTTGTGCCTATTTATTCTACTACTTATTGAGTCTTCTTCATCCTCAAAGATAGAATTTACATAACGGTAAAATTGATATTCTAAACACAGATAGAAGAGAGTCATGTTGGTTGAAAACCATTCTTCCCATCCCTAGTCTTGCAGAACATTAAGAACCAAAAAATTTCTCTACATCAACCATTCGACATGATTTTTTTTTCGGGTACCACTTTACACTTAATAAGCTATGTGTTCACTAGATCAACAACAACTATATGGATAGAATATTATTTCAATTTTTTTGAAGGATTTGACTCATTCAGATAAGATTCAACATTTATCTTGACTCTAACCCTAGTGACCGTCTTAAAAGGTTCAGGTGAAGGTGAGGTAAGGATTATAGTTGGGAGAGAAAGGGTCTCGACAAGACTCAAGACCATTTAGGGATTTATAAATTAAAAAATAAAATAAAATAAGAATCATAATAAAAATTAAAAAAATAAAAAATATATAAAAACAAATTGGCAATGATGACTCAAAAACCAATGGTGGGTAAACATAGTGGTGGGTAAACAAAAAAATATGTAAAACACCAATGATGGGTAAAACACTAATGGTGGGGAAAACTCCAATGGTGGGTGAAACTCCAATAGTGGTTGAAACTCCAATGTTGGCTAAAACGACAATGGTGGGTAAAAATACAATGATGGTTAAAAAACCATTAGTGGGTAAAACTCCAATGAAGGGTCCCAGAAAATTATGTTTAACCAATATTAATCTTGCCTAATTTATGTTTTATATTGTTAATTCTATAATAATTCTAAGTCTTAATGAAAATATCACTAAGCTGTTGTTCAAATGCAATGTATTAAAGAGTTATATCCCCTTTTTAGAAATGATCTCTTAAAATGTGATGTATTAAAGCAATGTGTTTTGTTCTACAGTGGGATATAGGGTCCATATAAATTTTTATAGTACTTTTTGTCACAATTTATAGGTACATGTTAAAATTTATTTCCATATTCTAGTAAAGTTTGTTTCATCCACAAAATTTTAGCACAACAAGTACCTGCAGCTTTGTATTCAGCTTCGCCAGTAGAAATTGTAATAGAATTTTGTCTATTACTACACCAAGAGACTATAGACTAGCCCAAATGGTGACATGTACCAGAATAATTTTTTCTATCTAACTCGAAACTACCAAAATAATATTATGAATAAATAACTATATAAAATTCTTGCCCTATAGAATAGAAAAATCTTAAATAGGTTATATATTTTTGTAATTTAAAAATAATTTTTACCGTAAGTAAGTGCGCCTCTTTTTGGTTTTCATGAAAATTAGAACACATACACACACTAAACATAATGTTAGGTCATCTAGCAGTTATGTAGATAATAATTCCAACGACCAATATAGTTAATTTGTGACACAAATATTTCCAAGTAAGTGTGTCTTTGGGTCTTTAAACTAGTTCGAAAAAATTATTTCTTCCAAATTGATGAGGTTCTTCTTGCATATCCATTACCCATAATTCATCATTTACTATATCATTGATGTTCTTAGGTTCAAGTTGTAACAATATTTCTTGGTGTTCAAATTTGTTTCTTAGAGAAGATCTAGTTTGTTTATCTCTATCTATGTATCTAAAAAAGCATCTAAAATATGGTATTTAATAGTCTTAATGACTCTAGAAAAAGAGGGGATAGTCACCTTAGGGTCCCCTATAGGTTCAGGTTTAGGCTCTTGATTTTCCTCAAAACTGGATAATTTTTCTATAGGTTTTATATTAGAATTATATGGTTTGGAAAATATCTTAAAAGTGGATAAATCATCCTCCATGTTTTCTAAATATATATTAGGTTCATTTGGATCTGTGTTATCAAACATAACATAGATAACCTCTTCAATAATCTTGGTTATGTTTTTTAAAAACTATATCGGATTTTCCTAAAGTTGAATAGCCATGGAAAATTCCTTCATTAATTTTGGAGGAAAACTTGTCAAGATTATCCTTAGGGTTAAGAATAAATACTTTTCAACCAAAACTCTAAAGTAAATAAACTTATGATTTATACTATTCCAAATTTCAGAAGGGGTTCTCTTTTAGATAAGTCTGATTAAAAAACTATTAATTATATTTTAGGATGTGTTCATAACCTCTACCCAAAAATTGACTGGTAAGTCATATTCATTAATAATTATTCGAGATATCACTTGAAGTATTATTTTTTTCTTTATAAAAATCCATTTTTATTAGGGGTCCTTAGAAATGATAAGTTATGGTTATAGAAATTTTGTGAGAAAATGGATTCAAATCCTTGATTTTCTAACTCACGACCATAGTAATTTATTAAGGTTTTAATTATATGCACATTTACGTTTGCTTCAAAATTTATAATACTTGATAAAATAAAATAAATATTTACTCTTTCTAAGAAGAACACCCAAGTATAATAAGAAAATTGATCTACTAGTATGTTGTCATAATGATTCCCATCTAAACTATAAATAGTAGATGGTCCAAAAAAGTCTATGAGAACCAACTCAAGAGGATGAGAAGTTGAAACTTATTTCTTTAATTTAAAATATATCTTTTGATATTTCCATTTTTGAAAGGGAATATAGACTTTTTCATTTTGGAATTCTTGTTTGGGTAGATCCCTGACTAACCAGTTCCTGGTGATTATACCAAGTGAGTGAATGTTATAGTGACCCATAATTTCATGGAAAATCCATGATTCTTAATGAAAAAAACTTAATAAAGATACGTTTTATGAAATTAATGTATCAATATTAACAATATAAACATATTCATTTATCAATAATAAATATTTTTTTATAATTAATAACATTATAATCATTGTATTAAAATTTCACAAGAAAACCATCATCACATCATTGTTAGATGCTAAAAAGATTGCATTTTAAACCATAAACAAAATATTTATTTTAGAAATTAAAAGAAAGTTGGTGTTACATTTTTTTTCAAGTCCATATATCTTTAATTTAAAATTTTCATAAAATGTGACATTACCACCTTCAACCTTTATCATGTTCTTGAATCTTGAGTAATCTCTTTTCATATGTATGGAACATCCACTATCCAAGTACCATATACTTATACAAAATATTTTTATGATTTTTTATACAAAAAAAAGTTCATAACATGTATTATTTTAGCACCCATGTCACAAACCATCCTAATGGGGCCCATTCCATGACTCCCCAAGCCCACCACCAATAGGATATGGGATAACACTGAGTATGCATATCACTAACATGGGAGGCATTTCATATGAACCTGCATGCAAACACCCATCTCCCAGACCAAAAAATGATGGAATGTAAAAAAAGTGAACAATGCATGCATACAACTATATCCAAACCAATAGATTATGAATGGAAAGTAATTAATGTGAAGTAAACTGGGCTAGAATACTATCCCACCAAAAAAGAGTTTGTAAACCACAAGTCCAACATGTAAACAAAAGGTATTGGGACTACTTTTTGTAGCCATAGGAACACCTCGACCTACCTAATATCACAAAGCTTCGTACAATACTTGTATACGTAGAACTCCATAAAATGGTTTCTCTTATGCACTAGACATGACACATACCTGAAAAGAACGTTCATGGGTGAGTATAATAATAATCAGTTGGACTCCCCGAAATCACAAAGCAATATAATGAAGGAAGGTACAGTTAGCTCAAAACAAGTATATGTCTATAGCACACATAGTAATATCCAGATATACTCAATCCAAGACATTCAATCTAGAGATAAGTCACAACTACCGCATACCCACACTAGGGATTCAATTAGAAGATTCCACAAATCACCCATATGGGAGAACACACTCTTGAGTCTGATATCACTGATTACGTTTGTCTAAGAAGTAATATTCATTGGGAACCATCCTGAGAGAGATATATGATGATAGATATAAAGATAATGATAGGATACACAGATGAGGATCACAACTAGAACCATGGGGTGATACTAACAACTCAATCTAGATTAACTAGCTAAGTAGAGGATCAACGCCCTGTAAATTTGGTCAGGTCAATATTGAACACTCTACCCAGGGAACATATAATGAATAGAGTATCCTGCTCTAGGACTCTTGGTGAATTCCACAACTCTATCAAGGAAGTCCTACTAAAGGGATAATAGTCCCATGAGTAGGAATTGATTCTTAACTACCTTTAAGGAAAATGATAAAGGGATGAAACACAATAAAACATGTCCAAGATATAGAGGACAAGAGAATAGAACCATGCAAAAAGGGGTACACGAAATGTAGTCCAGTCACACGACAAGACCATTAACCCAAGTTATTAACCATGTACAATGGATTGTGTCTTTATAAAATTTTATGTAGAAAAATAATACTCGGCATGTATAATATATCACATGTCGTATCCTTCCTTATGGGGTCTTCCTGTGTACTCTAGCCATGTTCCATTTCATGACGTCAGCCTGTTTAAACTATCTCATGTACCAGTATATAGGGTAGCCCATGTATCCTATCCAGGCCATGCTATGTGGGGGATTACAAACTATGTAGGCAACCCGTGTACTGCACCCCATTCCCGTGTACTTCCCATAGTACACACTGAATGATCTGGTGATGAACACACACAGTGTATCCTAGACTAACTGCTGTTTGTTCTGGAATTTCTAGAAAGTCATCTTCTCCCTCCTGCTCACCTCTTATGATTTTCAGGTTCCTCTATAGTGCTTGGTTCTCCTCAAAATGGAAGACCGAGGTTCGTCTCACCACCCTATCACACAAAAGATGTATTTCAGTACTTTAATCGGCTCAGAAAACCGATTAAATCAAATTCGACACATTTATCCTAAAAAATTACTTCTCCCAAATTTCTTCGATTCAACTATCTCCATATCCATCACACCTCCATCGAGTTGTCCTAATGTTGGATCTTCAATTTCAGACCGATGTGCCAAGAAACAATGGTGCAACAATTTTTCATTAAAAACCCATTGAAGAATGGAGAACATGTAGAACAATTGGGGGAGATAAAATGCACAAGGAACAAATATGAGTAACGAAACATGGCCGTTGTTCATTCTAGTCTAGTTTTATTCGTATAATAGTAATCAAAAATCAAAATAAAAATATCTATAATCAAACCCCATAAATCCCACAACTTTTAATCCATCCCACAAGGAATGACCAAACTGCGGATCAAGCTATTTTTTGGTTGGTCAGAGCTCATCATTGAATTCATGAATTGGGATGGAAATCCAAAATAATGCATCCTAATTGAGAATTTTATATCTTTTTATTGAAAACAAAATATTACTATAGACATCTTTCAAAAATAGCATTCGTCGATCTTAGATCCATAGTTCAGTTGTTTCCCATCGAGAGAAATCTTCAAGGTTTCCTTTCCAGAGCCTCCAGTGAATTCTAGGATTTTGATCATTTCCTTGGATCCCTTCATAAAGGTTTCTTCAAAATAAAAAGAATATCTATGTCACCATGTCGATTAAATGAAAAAAATCTAAACTATCAATTTATTATATTCATTAAAAATGCCAGTGACTACATTTCAAAGTTGACCCACGCTGGCCAATGTTAGGTTACACGTAGGTTAAATCCACTGCTCTAACTGCAACTGTGCCCTTATATTTCTAATTTGGGCACCAATTTATATGTTTTTCAACTTTTCTTGAAAAAATAAGTGCACATGATTTTTAATATTTTAATATATTTCAAACATTTCTTCCAGGAACACCGGGCCATGGAATCACATTCTGTCTTAGAGCCTGGTCTCGTATATAATCCATATAATATTTAAAATTAATACATAGAAAATTTTTGTCATTACATTCTCCCCACCTGGGGGTCTTACATCCCAAAAAGATAAAAAAAGGCTACTTAAAAATATGTGGGTAATGTGCATGAATATGAGCCTCTCACTTCCATGTGCTCTCTTGAAGATTCCCATGTTTCCATCAGATAGAAACCAAAGGGATCCTAAATGTCCATCTCTCCCTATTCGATGACGTGTGATGGGTCATGAAAATACCTCCTCAGATGCGAAAAGTAGAAGAAATCGTGTATCCGGTCCAACTGCGGGGGGATAGCTATGCGGTATGCCACATCACCAACATTATGTAGTATCTAAAAGATACTGATAAACCTCAGAGATAACATTCCACCCCGACCAAACCTCCATAATCCACGTTGAGGTGAAATCCATAGTAACATGTAGACTCCTTCCTTGAACTCAAAAGGCCTCTATTTCATATCATCAAGAGTCTTATGATGGATTTGTGTAGTCTTTATCTTCTCTAGGATCATATTCACCTTATTTGTAGTATCTCACACCAACTCTAGTCCCATGAGTGCTGACTCTCCTGGGTTAGTTCAGCAAAGTGGTGACCTCTAGGGTTTCCCGTAAAAAGCCTCAAATGGTGTCATTCCAATGGTTGAATGGTATATATTTTTGTATGAAAACTACAACATTAGTAGTTGATCCTCCCAAATTTTGACAAAGTCTTACATGTAAGCTCACATCATTTCCTCCAGAACCTGAATAATCTACTCTGTTTGGCTCTCTGTCTATGGGTGAAATACTTTGCTCAAGGGTAACTGGGTCAAAAATTCTTCCTATAATCCATTGCACAAACTGGATGTAAAACGATTATCACAATATGAAACTATTATCGAGGGGACTCTATGAAGTCGAACTATATCCTACATGTAGAGACATCCCAATTTATCTACTAAACTCTTATATCGAATATTTAGGAAGTGGGATGACTTGGTGGGTCCATAAATTATCACCTAGATGGAATTGTGTCACCTGGATGTACGTGGTAAAGCCATCCTGAATTCCATTGATATCGCACCCCACTTCTATTTCAGAACCTCAAGGGGTTGATCTAAACCCACCGGAACATGGTTCTTAGCCTTCAATTACTGACAAGAAAGGCATCGAGAAACGAACACCACAACTCCTTTCTTCATCCCTAGACACCACAACTGACATCAAAGGTCCCAGTACTTTATATTCACACCTAGATGTACTTCTAAAGGGGGCATATGAAACTCCCCCAAAACCTCCTCCCACAACATCACTAGTACTACTATGCATCCTATGAAAATAACGACGTGCTACCCATATTTTGAATATCCTTCATGAGAATGTCCTATGGATATCTTAGCATGTAGGGTCTCTCAGTCAGTATCCCCAAGTTGTGCCTCCATAAATCTCTATAAGTATAGATGGGTAACAACCATAGAATAGAGGTAATATGCTCCATCTTTATCCACAAAGGACAATTGTAATGTGTCCAACTGCTTTGATGCCTCGTTCAACAACTGCGTACTGGATCTTTTGCTGAGAGCATTAGCCCCAACATTCCCCTTCCCAAGAGTACCGAAAATCTCAAAGTTATAGTCCTGGAGGAACTCCATACACCACCTATGTATCAAATTTATATCATTATGATAGAAGATATACTTGAGAAACTTGTGGTCTATGTTGATGATAAACCGTTCTCCCATCAGGTAGTGTCAACACCTCTTCAATGTGAAGACAACCTGTATTAACTCAAGATGATGGATCATATAGATCTACTCGTGTACCCTCAATAGGCGTAAAACATAGGCAATCAATGCTCTCCTCTGCATTAGGAAGAAACCAATCTCTATTCCTAATTCATTACAGAACACTACATACTCTGCACCTACCTACGGCAATCTCAGGATCAAAGCGCTCGTCAAACTCTAACTCAACTAATGAAAATCTTGCCGACACATCTATGTCCACACAAAAGGATACCCATTCTACGTCATAGCTATCAGTGGTGCTGATATTGTATAGAAATCATGTATAAATCTCTGATAATATCTTGCTATCCCAAGGAATCTATACTCTTATATCACGTTCTTATATGGATCCCATGATAACACCACCTTAACCTTGTCCGGGTCAATGATCACTCCTTCTTCGGAGGTAACATGTCCCAAAAAGTGGACTTCCTAGATCTAGAACCAGCACATCGAAATTTTCCCATAAATTCGGTGCTCTCGAAGTATGTGCAAAACCATCATTAAGTGTCTCACATGCTCCTCCTTAGACACCGAGTACACAAGTATATCATCAATGGAGACTACCATGAACCAGACAAAGTAATGATGAATGATCTTGTTCATGAGTCCCATGAACACTACTGGGGAATTATTCATGAAAAGTGGAATTAATAAGTACTTATAGGGACTGTAACAACATTTGAAAGCGATATTCGATATATCCTCATCCAGTACTCACAATTGATGATAGACCAAGTTCAACCTTCAAAAACCATCATGACCTTATCAATTGATCAAAGTGGCCATTGATCCTTGATAGGGGATAATGTTTCTTCACGGTCACCTATATTAAGCATTGGTATTCCACACACAACCTCATGATCCCATTTCCTTTTGGGAAAACAAAATGGGGGATGCTTGGGGTGAAATAATGGCTCTCGCGAATCCCTTCCTCTGCATGTACTCTAACTACACCCTCAGCTCACGAAGCTCTACAAGATCCATGTGATATGACATTGCAGATATCAATTCCATCCCATGGTGTAAATCAAAATAGAAGTCTCTCTTCTGATGAAGAGGTAATCCCGGAACATCTTTTGGAAATATTTCATCGTAATCTACCACCACTGCTGGAAACCGGAAGCTCATAATGTCTTATGTACCGACGATAGGCTAGCCAACTGATGATTAATCAGCTACACACTCCTATGCATGAGTCCATCCTATGCTTTCTGGGTTTTTTTTTCAGAAAAAAAGGAAAAAATCAATCCATCTATTAGAAAAAAATCCTTAAAGGTAACATTGAATCATTTCTAAGGTGGTTTTGTTCATTGACAAAGTGAGCCTCCATGTTGTGTTTGTTGTCAAATCAGACCATGATGTTTAATTTGCTGACAAAGGATGGATTCATGGTGAGTTTTCATGTTCTAGAGAAGTTATAGACAATATATGATTGAAAATAGTACCTTAAAAAAGGAAAGGATGATCTGGATGCGGTTAAAAAAGAGCACATAACAGGTGGCACCGTTTTCCAGCGTTTTCCAAATATTTGGGCCTCAAAATCAAAAAAATGGGAAAAGTGTTTTTGGCAAGGATACATGCACACTGGTGTCTTGGATTCTTAAAAACTCACATTCCATATGTTTTTCAAGATCAGAACATCAAAATATGGAAATGGAAAGAGGGGAACCCCTGTTTTGGTTTGGGTGCGCAAGGTGACTAGGACGATAGAGACTAGGGCGGCTGGACTTGCACAATGGGAGGAGACATGTGCAGGACACTCATGGCGGTCAAATTGCCTATTAGTAGAGGTCCACCATCCTCATTTTTAAGAGTGATCAACACTTAGAGATAATTCGATCTCCAGCCATGCATGTAGGTTCGATCACACAAGTGGTGGTGTGGGTTTGCAAGTATAAGGTTATTCAGAAGCTGCTCTCTAGTTGAGAGTTGTGCGCCAATATTGGTTTGGGCATAAAAGGGTTTGATTTAACCAATTAATGAGTTGGATAAGGTAGTTTCATGCAAGTTGATGGGTTAAACTTGTGCACCAGGCTTGGGAAAGCATGACAAGGCCTAGAAAAGTGTGCCAGGCTTGGAGAAGCACACCTTTCATTCTAGGACTGTGCAAAAGTTGGAAGATTTCTTGATACACTCGTGGTAAAGTTGAATACATCAATGGATGAAAGTGGAACATCAATAGAGCATCTACAAACAGAGATATATGCATTCATTTTTAATAATGAATGGACCTACAAGTCTTTAAACTGTGAGTGGATATTATGAAGAAGTAGTGAGAACACTTCAGTTGTCTCCAAGTATAAGGTTTGAGTCAATGGTTCTACCGTAATCTCTAGGTCTCAAACAAGATTTTTGGGGAGAAACGAATTAAAAAAACATGTGTCTATCAATATGACAACTATATTAAAAAAATATACATTTTGTTCCTTGAATCATTATTGGACCCCCAAGGTCATATTCCTTAACCACATGCAGTTGTCCCCTCCCCTGAACTTTAGGTCCTTGTGTGAGGCATGGTCCTCTTAGGGATGGTGGTGTTAATCATAAGAAATGTTGACCACTACCTCCTTCTCTCCTATCTCATATTCCTTGTCCACTTCCTAGAAGATATTCCTAATCCTATCACTTTTTTTACCTCGATGGTCCATCAACAGTCTCCTTTTCAATAACATGACGATTTGGAAAATCTAGAGTGAGATTTACCCTACCGTTACATGAATAGAACCACTTATCCTAAGGTTGACTATCCCCACCCTTTGAGATCTAAACTATAGACCCCATATCCTCGGAGATCCTCCAGAAACATCTCCTACACCTAGGTGCCTAGGACTGATATTAGCTCCCTATTTCCAAGGTCTTTAATCATGATCATCCACTACTGACTATCCTCAGATGTATATACCTTTCCAAGAATATTTCAACCACCAAATATCACTCAAGCACTCCAACATAAGTCAGAATGCATTTATGGATAACGCTAGTACGTATGTCTTTATGCAGACCCCGCTCGAAGGCTTGAGACCTGAGGTATTGATATCTAACCATATCCATCGAATACATGGAAAGGTTAGTAAACCTCAAAGAATAATTAGCCATTTTCATGGTACTGTTATAGAGCTAAAGAAAATCCTCTATTTTCACATATATCAGCATAATTGGTGAGAATTCCACTATAAAGAGATACTCAAAATCTATCAATGATAGGGTCTCCTCATTGTGAGTCTAGGTGGATAAACTCCAACATCACCCTATTGTGCCATATATTTGGCTCACTACGAGAACCATGATTTGACATGCTAGTGTTCAGACTAGGTAGAATACATGGGTCACCGCTTCAATCCAGTCCTCAATTTCCTGAGGTTCAGGAATGCCTTAGAACCCAAGGGGTATCTATCTCTAAAACACATGTAGCGTGCTTAACCTACACTCCTCATCTGCTATTACTGTGGGTACCACAAGCTGCTCTATACGTGGAAATATGGATGGTGCACCACCTGGAGGTAACATATGGGGAACTGTTCCCTGTATCAAAGTCTGATCAATAAGGTGTTCATCCTCGTGATCAAGATACTGAATCCTATCTAGTATGTATCATAGAGGCATATTGAAAAAAACAAGATGTACCACGATTAATGAGCATATCTGGAGAGCTGACTTTAGAAGAACATGGAAACCAAAACCCATTCAAATACGATGTATGTACCATTATTTTCCCTGAAACAAGTCTTTATCATGTACCAAGTAGAAAAGAAGGTTACATGTGTCCTATTGTATGGATACGTCAGCTACATGCACCAACACTGGAATCCCTAGAATGAAATCTGAACTCGAAATACTTAACATTGTTGGTCCAAACAAAATATCACAGAATCCATATCCTAATGTAGAACTAACCAAACTCTGCTTCAACTCTATCATAACCCATTCCACTAGGGCCCCTTCCATGACTCTCCAAGACCCCCTCCAATTGGATAGGGGTTGGTGACTAGAATCGAGTAGGCATATCACTAACATGGGAGACATTGCCTTGGAACATGTATGCACACACCCATCTCCAAGCCCAATAAATTATTAAATGTCAAAAAACACTAAGTAAACAATGAATTCATACCAAAATATCCCGACCAACAGTGTGTGCTCGAAAAGTAAAGAAATTAAAGTAAACTGGGAAAGAATACAATCCCACTAAAAAGTATATGTACACCACAACATCAACCTGTAAACAAAAGGTACCAGGACTGCTATCTATAGCCATAGGAACACCTTAGCCTGTCCAATCTCACAAATCTCCATCTAGTCATCATCCTCCTAGGACTCCATCAAAAGGTTTCTCATCTGTAAAAGACACGCCACGTGTGGGAAAAGCCCATACAGGGTTGAGTATAATAATAATCAGTAGGAAACCCCGAAACCACAAAGAAAAATAAAATAGGAATTTATAGTCATATCCTGACATGTATATGTCTACAATACATAAAATAATATCATGATATACTCAGTCCAATACACAAGGTCTAGAGGCAAGTCATGACTACTAGATACCAAAACTAGGGATTCATCTTAAAGATTCCATGAAGCACTCATCTGGGAGAACACACTCATGAGTCTGATAGTACTAATGATGTCCATATAAGAAGTATTGTTAATCAATAACTGTCATGAGAGGGGGATATATTTACAGATCTCAAGAGAGAGATACAATACACAGATGAGGATCATAGCATGGGCCATGAAGTGATACAAACAACTGAATATTGATTAACCTTCTAAGTAGAGAATCAACGCCCTCTAATGTTGGTAACGTCAATATTGAAGTATCTACCTAGGGAATGAAGAATGAATAGAGGATCCCAATCTGGGCCTCTCGAAATATTACAAAACACTATCAAGGATGTATTTCTAAAGGGATCATAGTCCTATGAGTTGGAAATGATTTGTACCTACCTTTAAGGAAAATGATAAAGGGAACGAACCCTAAAGAAACTTGTCTAAGATATAGAGGATAGGATAATCAAAAAGATATCACACATAATGTACCTCTATCTTGGGTCCCCCCATGTACTCAGTTCATGTTCATGACATCAGCCCATGTATCCTTACCCATGTAACAATACATAAGGTATCTCATGTATTCAGTTGATATCACGAAGTGTGGTGGAGTACATACTATGTAAGAAACCCGTGAACTCCACCCCATTACCGTGTACTTCCTAGAGTATAGACCGAGTGGTCCAATGATTAACACACTCCTTGTAACTTATACTACACTCCTTGTGTTATTGAATTTACCAAAAGTCATTCTCTTCCTCCTACTCACCTCAACTGATCATCATGTTTTTATTTGGTGCTCAGTTCTCCATAAAACTCAATATTGAGGTTCATCTCACCACCCTAACCCCCAAACAAGGGGTTTCAGGTCTTTAATAAACTAACATATTAAATCAAACCCAACACATTTTTCATGAAGAATGATTCATCCCAAATCACTTTGATTCATCCATCACAATGGCTGTTACATCTTCATCGAGTCCTCCAAATTTTTGTTCTTCAATTCCTAATCATTTCACCAAGAAATGAAGGCCCAAGGTTTTTTTATTCAAAAATCATTGAATAAAAAAGAATGCGTAGAAAAATAAGGGGATATTAAATGAACAGAGAAAAAATACGAAGAAACAAACTCATCCATTCTTCATTACATCCTTGATCCATTCCCATAAGAACAATCAACAATCAAAAAAATAATCTCTATAATAAAAATCTATAAATCCAGTAAAGTTTAACCCATACTGCAATGAATGATTGAATTTTGGATCAATCTGTTCATTCGTTAGTATGTGTTCATTATTGAATTTAATAATGGGCAAGGAAATATGAATTAATTCATCCTTCCTAGGAATTAGTTTGATCACTATTTATGATCGATTGCCACTGGCGAGATCTGTGAAGAACAACATTCATCGATCTTTGATCCACAGTTCTCTCATCGCCCATGGAGAGAAATCTTCTGGGTTTCCTCTCCAGAGCCTCCAAAAAATTCCAGGGTTATGAGCCTTACCCTGAATCCCAAGATAAAGTTTTATTTAAAAGAAAAATAATTTCTGTGTCACTGAATCGACAAAATAGAAAGGAATAAAATAAATTCTCAATTTATTTTATTCATTAAAAAAACTTATGACTTATTTTCAATATTGACTCACATTGACCAATGTTAGGTCATGCGTAGGATAAATCCACTGCTCTGAACACAATGGTGCCATCATATTTCAAATAATAGTACCCATTTATAATTTATTCCACTTTTCTAGGAAAACTATTGTGCATGATTTTTAATATTTTAATATATTTAAAAAATTTATTCCAAGCACTTTGGGCATCATAATCGCATGCCATAACAGTTCCTGGTCTTGAATATAATCCATAAAATATTTAAAAATAATACATAGAAAATATGTGATATTACAACCTAGATTTTATTGGGTCCAGATCTGTTAGTAATGATAGATATAGGAACCTATGTTTTCTTGAAATGTTTTCTATAATATTATTATAATGTTTTTTAAATAAAAAACATTATTTGACCCACTGGAATAAAAACATGCATTAGAATTTCCAAAATTTTACTTAGGAACAAAAGTGCTGTTAACAACTCATTTTTCCCAGGTTGGTAACCTAGATGAGTAATATAATTAGGATCAAAATGTGTTTCTAGTATTTGAGTGAGATATTCTATTCCATTTTTAAATATATCTAATTACTTCTTTAGTTTCTCATTGGAAAAATTCTATTCAGTATTCTCTTTTAATAGCTGACCATTCTTCTATTTTTCTATGGAGTGATATGTTCTAACACTAGTAGATAAAAAATGCTATTTCTTCAAAATGTTTTATTTTTTATTTGACCTCATTAAAATTATTTTAAGAAATATTTCAGTATTAAAACATTTCCTATTTTGACATATCATCATCATTTTGTTCATTTTCAGATTAAAAAAATTATGTATAGGATATCCTGTAGGTACCTCAACTTTTTTATTGATGAATCACATATTTTATCTGTGAGGATTATCTTCGTGAGTTGAGTCTAACTCATTAGATCCATCATCATAGGCACTCCATGTTTCCTTCTTGGTTTTATTATACTTTTGTCCCTTATCCTCATATTTATTTCAATACATTAACTTGGGAAAGTCAGCGTTAACATGTCATTTTATTTTATACTAATAATAAGTAATATCATTCAAATTTTCATCTATTTTTCAATACATTTTTCAATTACCTATATTATCACACTTTCCCTTCTAAATCAGTTTTATGAATAATTTATTCTTATTGTATAATTTTTTAAACGTTCTAGCTGATTGTGCAATTTCCTCATCACTATCGGCTAGTGTCTCTTCATCACTAGTGACTTGATGTTAAACTTTGCCCTTTTCATTCTATTTTGATGCATTAGTCTTAGAGGATATAGATTTCCTCTTAGTATTATCATCATCTTCACAATTTACCTTAATATTTTTCTTCATACATCAACAAATTTCCAATAAAATCTTTAACAGGTAGCTTACTACCATAAAAACATTATCGTATTGAAACATATGTACCTCTCTATATCTATAGAATAAATCATAGTTGTCAGAGATTTGATATTTTTATAACACTGGATTCCCCAAGGATATCATTGTGTTCAGAATCTCATTGATCCCAAGATAAATTTTTGAAATCTCTCTCATTAGGTTTCATTTCAATTATATCATACTTAATTTTATAAGTTTCCATTATCATTTATTTAACATTAATTGTATGTCTCTTCATGAGAAATAACTAATGTAACCCATATTTCATAAGTAGTTTTACTAGTATATATCTTATTAAATTCTTTATGTCATAAGGAACAATAAAGAGAAATCATTTATTTGTAATTATTGTTATAAGAATATATAATAGCATCAACCCATGTATTCTTAGTAGTCCTAGGTAATTCATATTTATCCTCTATAGTAGACTAGATTTCAAAAATCATTCTTTAAATATGAATTTACATCTTTATTTTACATTGTGTATAGTTATTTATATTAAATAATGGAGGTTTTTGGGTAGCATAAACTTCTTGTCTATTATTCATTTAAAGAACAAAATTTAGAATTGAAATAAATTTAAGATCAGTAAAACAAAACTAAAATCAAATTTGAAAATATTTCGAAACACATTTGATCCCAAATGTTGGTCAGTGTGAGTATCTCAAGGGGGGGGGGGGTTGAATTTCGTACCCAATAAAATTTTTTGTTAAAAAAATACTTAAATAAAAGTCACAAAATATTTAAAATAGCTTTATTAATCAAAATATGAGATCAATACAATTTCCAAACTATTTATAGATTTATCAAATATAGATTAAGTCTCAGTTAAAAAAATATATGAAAATTAATTTAACTTTTAAAATCAATTTACTTAATAGAAAACCTTATATAAACTCTAATTAATACAAGCTATAAAAGTTAGTGGTTTTTTACTGTTTAAAATAGATTTAGTTTTAAATAATACAAATAATATAAAACAAAACACACAAATGAATAAATACAAGAGGTTTAGTCTTAATACAAGACACAA
The DNA here is from genome assembly GCA_963277665.1 of Viscum album. NCBI lineage: Eukaryota > Viridiplantae > Streptophyta > Magnoliopsida > Santalales > Viscaceae > Viscum > Viscum album. The sequence goes on along the minus strand of OY728133.1, from coordinate 180,114,254 downwards.
TCCGCTTCACTTATAAATCACTTACTATAATGAATATTATATAAAATAATATTTATAAACAACCTGGGTCAGGTATAAAACTTTTAAATAGTTGTCCATGCCACATATGGACCTATTCCAAAACTACCATGGGTATAAAATAGATATAGGCCACTCATAAACCTCTTCCCCAACATGTGGGTAAACAAATATTAATAGAGTATAGATGATATCATGTATATTATAGTTCACATAAAGGGGATAATGTGCTTGTTTAATATACAAATTATGTAAAACAATACTGAAAAAGTAAGTACAATAAAGGGATTGAAAGTAAATATGTATAAGAGATAAAATTTTTATGTCTGATGTGATCTGAAGCCCGAATCTCCTTGCATATAGTTTGAATAGAAGATTATGTCATGTTTCTAGATATTTCAATAAAATAGATCATCATAATATCCCTTTGTAATAACTATAGAAAATGATCTGTAAGTTCATCATGATCCACTTTTTCACAGCTATGTATAGAAAAGATGTAGCATGAAGGATCTCAAAAAATTACACTATTTAGGTTAATAGAAAATGGTTTCAGATATCTTTATATGTATGTGTTTCTCTTAATTATATCGACAAAATAGAGTATCCTTATTATTGTATAAGCATCATTTGAGAAGAATAATATAGATCTTATGCTCCTCAAACTGGACAACTGGAACAAAATTAAATGAATCCATACACAAATTTAAGAATAATCATTAAAAAAAATTTCAGCACTAAATTTGATAATATTGCAGTCAGGATTTTTTAATTCAAAATAAACATAAATAATGATGGGGACTCTTCTGAGTGGTAAGAAAACTCTAGTGGTGACTTAGGCTATATTTTCATCATGCCAATAATGACTCAGCTCAGTGGTTACTTGTCTGATTGGTTATTCATCCCAATACTTTTCCAAATTTTTTGGAAACAGGTGAAGTCTAATAGTTGTCCATCTCATCAGTGACTTAAGTCAAGCGCCAGGTCATCTCAACAATTTTCCAAATTTGGAGGAGACTATGTTCTGATAGAAAGTGATCCTATGGTTGTGGGTAGAGTCTAACGGTGGATCTTTTAGGGTGAGAAATTTCCATATTTTTTTAATTTTTTTGATTCAATGATGAGTCATATTCGACGATGGGTCTTCCCAACACTTATAAAAAACTCCACCAAACTGAATTATAGGATAAAATGATATCATAAAGCATAAAAATCATTACCAAAACAATGAACATGATTTTGTGATCATTAAAAAATGGTCACAACACTTTGAAAATACTATTAAGACCAAGATACCACAATATTGTACGCTGGGAATTGATGTATATAATGAATTGAAAGATATTATCTTTTTGTTTTGGAATGGTATATTAAAATATAGAAATTAGATTTATGTATTTTGTTATTCTTGTTGAAATTAGAGGAAAAGAAGTGTCAAATTCTACTTTTATTATTATAAATCAAATCATCTAAATGTTAGGGGGAAGAAAAAAGGTTATTTATCACCATAACATGGATTGTGGATTGGGGTATTAGACATGAAATAGATCCCACATTTATTAATCATAATAACTGATATGTTACCTATACTTTTAATGAGATCACACATTTATAGAAAAATAATTCCTAAAAGTATTATAGACTATACAATTTCAAGATTTTTATTTAAGAAACATATAAAAACACTACAATAGCGGGGAGGTGAAACAAAAATCCTTGAAAACTGAGGACTTTAAAATCCTAATATGTTTTTTAATACTATAATACATCCAACATTTACTCTCAAATAATAAAATTTTGATAGATATTAAAATATGAAACTATTATAATGATATTTGTTCTAAAAGTTTGAGTAAGAGTTTCTTGATAAAAATGCATCAAAAGGAACCATTAAAATTTATCATATCATTTTTCAATATCATGGTACATATAACTATCTACTATCCCACCAATTATTTAGGGGTCCCATCACATATTTTTGAATATATCCAACCAAAATAAATATGTCCAAAATAATGTCTTATGTAAAGAATATAAATAACACCAATGTTTCCATTGTGAAAGGTCATTTAGATCATGAATGCATAGATTTATATTTAATGTATTTTGATGACATGAGCATGAGATGAAACCAGATAATGAGATATGAATATAAGAAATATAATAAAATTGATCCAACATTTCTATCACTTCCATAAATTGGGGGAATATTGGATTATATACATTAATTACTTTTAGTCTTGAAGAATGGGAGATAAAAAATCACACATTCTTATTCACTTATCACCTATTTGATAACAATATAAAGTAAGTAATTTTAATATGTATTTGTTAATTTCTATGTAATTTTATGTATATCATATATTTTACTATCATATTATATAGGGAACATAAACAAATTATAAGTAGAGGTCCTCATTTTTCACATTCTAAAAAGTGATACTTTGCATTGAAAAGAATTTTTTTCTTGTTTAAATAAAAATTAAAAAAATATTTTCATTCCATAAATAGTTAATTTTCTTTATTAATTGGAATATGATTATGTATTTCATCTATTTAGTTAACTAGTTGATACTGTCTATCTAGTAATAATGTAATTAGCTTTCTATTTCAATAATATTGTTCATGAATTTAAGTCATTGATGAACAATGTGTTTAATTTTTTTATAATTATTATTGCAGTGAGCTAGAGAACAATATTTAATGGTTTTATATTAACTATGATGACATAATATGATGATAGTGTATTAGAAAACCAACATCATTATGAAAATACTACTTTTTATAATGTTATAAAGAAATTATTTCTATTATATTATTACTCTCATGGTCGAATCATAATAATGAATTGAAATAGGTTTGATTAAATGGAATAACATGTAATATATATAGATAAATATCTATTTATGGATATAAAAAAGAATCAGTTTTTTATTAATGAGGATCCATATATTGTAGAATTTATTGAGAAATATGTATTTTATTTTGGAGAAAATAGGAAACCTCAGTTTTGTGTCATTATCAAAGTAATACCAAGACATATTTTCACTGCAGTTTTGAGATAATTTGAAACCACCAATTCCCCCACTAATCTGGTATAAAATAGCATATACGATGGTTAAATTATAATAATTTTTAGAGTTGATTATGAAAAGTAATTAGTAATAGTAAATGAATAGATGAAACTATTGTGGTCTCTCTTGCCTCATTGATATTTGATATTATTGTTTTAGAAATGAAAAACCACTTTTAATCTCATATTGCATAATGATTTTTTGTTCAGTAATTTTAGTTTTTTATCTCTTGGTTTAATATGGTTAATATTTTAAATCACTACTTAAAAAATTTCTATATTTTTTGTTTCAAAAGTTATGTCACTTATATATCATTACATGTAAAAGGATGAGATTAAATATCAATATATCATTTTTAAAGGTATTGGGGTTTTAACTATTTTACAATGAATCATTCCAGGTCAGGACAACACGCTTCCTAGGTCATCCCGACACATGAATTAAGGCACATTACCAATTTTCCTACGTCAAAAACTAGTGTTAGGGAATCACAAGTGAACATGTGGGAATAATTTCAGCCTCACAAAAAAAGGATCCATAACAAGTTTCAAATCTGAATCTAATATATGGTCTTAATGCATTGGATAACCATTAATTGGATAACAATGCTAAAATATATGTGTAATTAGAAAATTTTACTACCCAAACATGGAATAACAATAAAGATAACATAATATTTTTCCAAAATTTTTTTTTATATAAAATAAAAAAAATTATACAAATATTTTACAGTCCAAAACAAGGAAAAAAATCTAAATAAATAGAAGGATGTGAGTGTGGCTGGTACACCACATGAATAAACCTATACATCAATCTTGGAAGAAAAACCCCACCAACTCTATATAACTCATGAGTTACTAACAAGAATAAAAAAACACCTAATTCTCAATGGAGAGTGGTAGAAATGCAACCATCTATCCATAAACCTAGAATCATTATAAATCATATTGACTACATTCCCACTAATGTGAGTATATAGTGTTTGTTACAAATGTGAGTATGATACCACCATGATTCCATTACCTTCATTTTTTAAATATACCATGTCCACTAGTTTAAAAGTCATTGGAAATTAGTTTTCATTTTCTTTGGATAAAATGAATATAAAAATAAAAATACCACATATAATTTCCTAAAATAAGAAAATTCTAAAACATGACCCAATGAGTCTTCACCACAGTAATTTTGTTTCAAAATCCTATATTTTACTTTAAAACAACTTTAATTTCAATAAAACAAGTAAAATATTCTCTTTTATTTCAAAAAATCCCTTTTTAGAAACAAACCATTCTCAAAGGACTTAAATGTTTTGAATTTTTTTTCGTAATAGATTACTTTTAAAACAACCATCTATTTTCCCTTTAAAATATTTAATACATAGACCTATCAAATATGAGTAATGTATAGATATAAAGAATAACAAAATATATGTTATATAGAGTCATAAACAAAAGAAAATAGTAATATAAGGCAAGATGTAAAACAACAATACTCAATCACAAATAACCAATACATAAAATTAGGCTTAAAATAAGAGATAAGTAACTCACATGACAATGAAAAATTAAGATACATAACATAATATAAATATCATGCGGAAACACCTTGGAGAAAAACTAGACAATTATTAAATGTGAAGTGGTGGAACCAATTACCAGAAGGTTAATGCTTTCCCAAATTTTCACCCAAATCCCTCTCAACTATTCTTATTAGTTACCTACCAACTTTCATGGTCCTAAAAATCAACTAGGGAAACTAGATAGTGTTTAACTCTAAAATTGTATGGTAAAAAACCCAAAACTATCCACTTAGTATCCTAGAGTTCATAATTTAAATTCTACAAGAGGCGTGACAATATCAATCCACCCTTAATTATAATGAATCCATATATCCTAAAGAAAATAAAAGAAAAAAAGTATATTCATCCCACCCCAACACCTTTCATTAATATACTAGGCATAATTTTAAACTGAAAAACATGAATAATAATTCCTTTAATTATTAAGACATAATCATAGGAATAAAAAATTGTTAAAGAAGGGGATCATGTTAGCTCTAAACATCAATAAATAAAATACATTATTTATATATGATTCCAGTCTTTCCCTTATAATGAATTTAAGAACCACACATTTGGAAATCACTTTTTAAAATCAAATTATAAAATAATTTCAAAATCTAAGGGAATATACAACCATACCAAATCATGGTCAGAACTAATTGAAGGAAAGAATTAAAGAGTCAGATCAGTTTACATATCCCATTTTAAAAACAAGAAAAAACTATTTTATAACAAGGGAAACCCCTTTAAAAAATGGAACACCCTTCAAGATAAGGTAACACCATTAGAAAATGAACAACCCACTTTATAAATCAAACATCCACCAAAAGATCCCGACCAATCATTTTTCTTAATGATAACATCCAATGTAACTTTATCGAACACTTAGAATTAATAAAATATAATTTTTATGAAAAGTACCATAAATTCATATAATTGACCCACTTATCTAAATGAAAAACCAACCCAAGTATGGAAAACATTCAAATAACCACACTATATATCATATACATCATTAATACTTATCAAAAACACTTTAAAATCCTCAAGATTTGAAGGATCTATATAAATAATAGAAAAATAATGGAAATAACTACCTCAAGATGTGAAACCATGTATCCTTAAGTTGAAGCCATCATAATAGGTCCTCTACGAAGGATCACATCCTTTATAAACCAAAACCAAAAATTTAAAATAACCCTATAAGCCAAAATTGGTGAACTGTAGACACTAGGGTAAGAGAATATTGGGAAAAGAGAGGAAATAAATGAAATAAGTGTAGTGATACTCACTTTTCATACATTAAAATTACATAACATTTTAGGAATACTTAAAACATTATACAAAGATATTCCCAAAGACCATATTATCTTAGTGCCTTTGGAAGCAAAGAAATATAAACACTGGTACATAAGAAAGATATGTTATCTCTCACTAGGTTCATTATAACTTTCACCCTTCTAGGATGTATCACACTAAATACAAATCCATATAACCTATGGAAGGGAACAAAAAAGGGATGAGATCAGATGGTCAGTAATGGTAAAAAAAAGATTTTTTAGGAATAAACATGGAATATGGTATGATAATGTGATCATAACATTATATTATCATACTATGAATATCAAAGATCATAAAAATGAATCATGGAATAATTATTAGAAATTCAAAAGTCAGAAATCATAATGAAATAAAGAACATAATCCATGAAATAATATCCTAGGAATTAAATATGGAATTGTGGAAAGCACATAAGGATACAAAATCTTATGTTTAGGCAACCTACCCAGACCAAAGTAGCATGTTAGGCTTTGGCTAATCACCCATGTACCATCTTTGGCCTTGGTATTCCCTCCCATATACCCTCTTGTTTCGGGCTTTGGATTTCCACCCATGTACCCTATTGTTTTGTGCTTTGGTTGTGCTCCTGTGTACCCTATTGCTTCGATCTTGGGATGTCCTCCCTTGTACTATCTTTTTTTGGGCTTGGGATTCCCTCCCATGTACACTTTGAGATCATAAAACAATTATAATTATCCAATTCATTGAAGGGAGATATAGGTCCCACCTATCTCATAATAACATCATTCATACATGAGCCACAAAATAATACTTTCAAAATATGACAACCATTACACAGATATAAGTTTTATAAAAATAAAATCATAATTAAGAAATAAAATGGGTATCATTAATAATTCATCACATCATAACCTTTTAAAATAGATATATTTCATAATCACTTCATGAAATCATAGCCCATGAAAATAAGTATTTTTCAAAAGCATAAAACCCATGAGAGAGGGATGAGTTTCAAGAGCATATAACCCGTGAAAGTGGAATGGTTTCATAATCATCATTCAATAAAATCATATACCATTCAACGAATGAATTGGAATGGAACCTTTATATTATCTCTTATAAGGGAATGAGTAACATCAATATATGTCATCTTATATGGATAATAACTTGTAATGATATTTTGAATGTATTTCTTGAGGAAATAACCATTAATATTTTAAAATATGCTCTTCAAAACATAAAAACCTCTTGAAAACCATTTTTGTGAAAATAATATTGAAATATTATAAAGAAATATTTGAAATTTTTTTGGAATGTTTTTTATTTTAAAACATATAAAGAGATCTTGAAATTTTTTTGAAAACTATTTTCCATGAAAACATATAAATGGATCATGAAAACGTTTTGAAAAACATTTCATTGAAAATACTTTTCAATCATATAAATAATGATTGATATAATTTTGAAAATAAATTTCATTGAAAACATATAAATGAAGCATGAAAAAAATTTGAAAAACATTTTCCTTAAAAACATATAAAAGAATCTTGAAAAAATTTTCAAAACCATTTCTTTAAAAATAATTTACAAACTTATAAAAAAGGATTGAAATCATTTTGAAAAACATTTTCCTTTATAAATTATTAAAGAATATTGAAAAATATTTGAAAACCATTTCATTTAATATTAATTTAAAAAATATTATTAATAATTAAACTTTTAAACATGAAAATGAAGCTTCAAAGAATTGGCAGAGGGTAAATTCATACTTGTCATATGAGGTAATAAGAACATTCCTTTTGCACGGAAAAACGGTTTGAGGAATGAATCATTTAGAAAGAGATAATAAGGTTCCTTTGAAAAAATTGGTAAAAGAAGAAAAGGGTAAATTTTTTTAATCATAATTGGATAATAGTTAAATATTATTTGAAACACTTTTTAGAAAACATGGTTTTGAATGAACACAGATTTCTGACCGAAGAGATGGTAAAGTCGAGATTTCTGAAAAACACTTTCTTAACTATATTATGTACCCAAGAAAGGAAAATGGTACCAATACATGACTAAATCATTAATAAATATAAGAGAAGAAAATATATGATATTTCTTAAGGTATGGATCATAATATTTTTTTTAAATCAAGGATATAAATAATAAATATCAAAAAGCAATTAGAGTGTTTCAATAAACTCTTACCACTTGGTAACACTGAACCATTCTCCCCTTGTAAGAATATTATATTAAATGAAGCTTAAAATAGCATGAAAATAAGGATATTAATGATATTAAATTTCAAATTCAGTATATACATGTCATGGAAAAATATAGGTGCATAACATGGCATGTTTCTCAAAGAAGGAAAATTGATACAAAATTACATTACCAATTTGGTATCTTTTGTAACAAAAAACTGATGAAATAAATGTCCTAAAATGGATATTTAAATGACCATAAATTTAATTATATGAACCATATAATATTTCAATGGGCATTATAAACACCATACAAAATGCATGGGTGGTGAATAAAGCATGTATCTCATAGAAATAAAAAGTGAGATGAAATCCCCTTACCTTGGGTCTTAACTATTATTGCACTCATTCAAACTTCCTGTATAATAATATTAAGTTTATTATAATTATTTCAGAGAACCATAATATTAATTTTAATACCATATATGTTTTTATTATGTATTTATATTACCTTCATGTTAACAATTCTATATTAAGGTTTCTTTTCGAGTAATACCCGCTTTGTTTTTCGCATGTGTCTTAATTTGTTATATCTTTTGTCCTTATACTTATATCATGATTTATAGAATTTGAAACATGATTTAAATATTATTTATATTCAATATATTTTTATTATAATAATCCATAAAATATAGAAAGTATTAAAGGGAATACACCATTCATGGAGATAGTAGGCCATACTTACACATGGACGCTATTTCCATTTAATTATCGCATTGAAAGAAAAAAGTAAAACCAATATATATATTTATATATATAATTGTTCAATTAGATTTATTATATCATATATATCATATATATTTACTAAAACACATATTTAATTCATTTAATGTAGTTTATGAATGAATCATATCGCTTTGAGGGGGCGATAGTTCAAACTTCTTCAAACAAAATTGTCTTATTAACACAAATCAGAAAGTATAAATATATGCGTTTTAAAATAATTAAATACACTTAAATACATAATAAATATAATATATAACATATATTAACATAGTTTTCATCATAATTTCCACCATGAGAGGCAGTAAGATAAAATGAACAATCATCATTTTGGGAGGTGGTATTTCATCGTACACATAAACAGTATGTTTGTTATCCATTAGAAGGAGGTATGTGCTAGTGTAGGTAAATAATTTACCATAAAAAATAAAAATATATTTAATATTATGGTGTTTTTATATAGTAATATAATACACAGAGTGTAGGGTGTGAAGAAATAAAATAAAATAAAAAATATTGTGAGAAGACGTTACCTCTTAATCAGGTAACTGCTTTTGGTTTATGCCAAAAGGATTCCTTAGATTTATTTATTCCTAAGGGTAGGATTATAGGGTGGTGTTAGGGATGTTGGAAATTTTATTGGGAAGATATTGGATGAGCCTATGTGGTTGGGAGGTATTAAGAAGAGGGATATTTAGTGGCCTTTTATAGAGATGGGAATGGACCCACTTGGCATTTTTGAAAAAAAGTTTTGTGTACCCAATTTTTTACCTAATAAAAGTCATAAAGAAACTCAATAATGGGAGGTTAGTGGAAAAATCATGGAAATAAAACATATCTTTTACAAGTTACAAGGTCTTTTTTGGGTCTTAAATTTAGGGTTTAGTAATTTGTTAACCAAAATTTTCTCGTAAATCATTGTAATTAATTTTAATAACTTCCACAAATACTTTTGGTCAAAACAAAGTTGACTATATTAGACATTATAAATTATATGGAATCAAAATATGGAATCCATTTTTCCAAATTATAATAATATAATTGGTATAAATTAATTTAAAAATATTACCACTGATGGGATGACCTAGTGTGGTTTTAAAGAAAAAACATCCAAAAGTTTGCTATGTTTTTATACCCAATTTCTAGGTGAAAATTATTACAATTGTAACGCCCCGACCGCAGTTACCCAGAGTCGGTGCATTATTACATAACATTGGAATGATCACAAAAGATCAAATATCGAAAGACCGATTAGTTTAGTAGTTTTGGAAACACTAGATACATTCATAAATGTTACATTACATAATAAACTGAAAACTACAACAACATATTTTCTCCACACTCATATCTCCTTATACTATCCCTATAGGTCATTCATAAAACACTTCTTCACATCCTGGGAAAAATAAAACATAGAAAGGGGTGACCTCAAATTCCCAGTAAGGATAACAATATAACAGAAACTTTCATAAATAAGAACAAACATTGAAGGAAATGTATAACTAAAACAAAATCCTTTTAGAATTGAAATTCAGCATAATATGGAAGAAATAAAATGAAATAATGCAATTTACTTATTCTCATAGAAATTCTACTAATCCAATAATCACATGCAATATCAATAACCACTTTCATAATGAAGGAATGCATAATTCCAGACTATCATAACCACGTAGCCAAGGACTCATGCTAAGACTACAAATAAGATTTTTTCAAGGCCTCGTGCCAAGACACTAGTTTTTCTCATGAGACCAACCGATGAATTAAGGATCTATAGCCGGCTCCACCCATCACTTATTAATTCCAATGCATTCCTCATATGAATAGGTTTAAACATAACATAAACATTCAGATTAAAACTAGCATATGAAATGTCAATACTTTCTCCATAAACCAAGAATTATATAGAAATAACACATCCATAGTCAAACATATCACAAAACCTTCAATACAATATGGAAGTTTTGTATCATAATAAATCAACTTCAAATAAACTTAAAATCCATCAAAGTATGTTGACATAGATGAAATCAAAACTATTTGGGAGAAATATCTCTTTTTTAAATCATTTAAAAGTCACATAATTATAAAAGAAAACATTTAATTTAAAAATATTCTTATAAGCTTATAAGGGAAGCTTAAACAATTTTATAATGGTGGAAAATAGCCTCACCCACTGTTTAAGTTTAAAAAAGACATTCTTACCTTAATTCTATCGAAAAGGTTAAAAATGACCTTGCTTAGAAAACGACGAAATGATTCCTTTAAAAAGTCAAACAAGGGTATAAATTACATTAACAAATATTCTATAAAATATTAAGAATGTTTTGAAATAAATTTTTAAGAATCATGGTTGTGGATGATAATGAAGTCTCAGTAGATAACTACGTATAAACAGCCTCAGATAATGAAGAGATTGTGAAATAAACCCTTACCTTGTACTTTTCCTTGGTTGAGGGTAGGTTAACCTCCTGTATAATGGTGAAATAATGGTTATTAAATTATGAAAGAATCATATACATTAATATGATATCATATATGATCTTTTAACATTGATTTGTTAATAATATCTTACTATTATCATCGTTTCGAGTGTTAACTCACTCGTTTTATTTTATATATTTTGTTAAATAATCCATGTTTGTTATGGATAGGTTGTATCTTATTCATATCCAGAATGATATAAAGTCCTTAAAAATTATTTTTAATCATCAAATGAGAATTATTATTGCATGGATACGATTTGGAATGAATATCATCGCGTTCATGGAGACGGTAGTCTGTACGTACGCATGAGCGGCAATATCATTATATTGATATTAAAATAATATATAATTGGATGGTATATCTTATATACAGAATAATTATCGTGTTATATTTATTATTTACATCTATTACATATCATTATCATACCCTTCCAAATAATAATGTTTTTTAATAACAATTACACCACGACGTGGAGACGGTAAGCCGTACGTACACACGTATGGTGACATGTCATTCAAAGGATGGATAAAATACTGAATATGGTGGTACCATATTTATAATAACATAATATTATATAGAAGATACTGGATTTATTATTTTATAAAGGAAATAACAAAGAAATAATAAGTTGAAGAAGAAAGGAACTTGAAAAAGTGTGGTGAAAACATTACCACTTCTTCGGGTTCTTCCCTTTGATTTGATCCAAATGGATCCTTAGGTTGGATTTATGATCAAACTAAGGCATATAGGTTAAAGTGAGGTAAGTTAAGAGAGTATTTTGGCAGGGGTTGTCTGAACCAAAAGGCTTTGAAGGTGTGAATATTTACATAGAAGTGGTGTCCTTTTTTAAGGGGGGGGGGAGGGGCTCTTTAGAAAAAACTTAAATTATTATTTTATAATAAATTAATATTCAGTTTATAATGGCTCCAAAGTGGATTATTCAAATTCTACGGTCGGTATGGGTCTAAATACTTTCATCCAATAGATTTTATATAGGTTTGGGTCATTATATTAACATTTTCTTTTAGTTTTAACTCTTAGTTAATTAGTTTGACACTTACCATGTCACTTTGTATTTTTATATTATATAGTTAATAAAAATACTATATACATACAAGAGATGCCCAAGTGGTACATTAATAATACACCTACCATTATATATGTCCTTTGGATGATCCTTAGAATTTTAGGAATATAATATCAATTAATAATATAATATTTTTTTTTAAAAACTCATTTATGTCAATTTTGAAACTATTCAATAATTGATTTTCGTTAAAGTCATAAAATTTTTATTAATTCGAATAAAATTCATTAAAGAAATTATAACATGTAATATTGACCAATAAAATTCGTGTATGTCATCAAAACTTTCATATTATATTTATTTTAACTTTTATAACATCAATTATTTGATTCTTTTATTATTAAGGAATATAATGCATCATTATTGTGTCATAAATAAATTTACTTATTCAATGTCTAAAAATTATAAATAAAATACCATTATGTATGAAATATTTTTATCTTTCTAATTAATATTTATTGTCTAATATATAACATATATAACTTTATGTAAAAATTGTTTTTCAAAAAGATATATGCTTATGTCATTTTTGTATTTACTTTAACTTAATTAATATAAAGTGTCATTATCACTTACAAGTGGATCCATGGGGTCCCAAAATCTACTCAAAGATTCCCATGGTCGGACATGTATCAAACAATAGTGTTATTACACATTTTAGGGTAATTTAATATTGTTATAATATTAGTTTTTTACCATTATTTACCGGATTTACCCTTTAACCCTGGTAAATAAAATATTTACCGAAGTAATTATTCAAAATGCCTAAAAATTAAAGTTACATATTTAAAAAATTTGGAAATCCTAATTCCAAATATAGAATCCATTTTTCCAAAATCAAAACAAATAAGTGGAAGAAATTAATTTAAAATTAATTCCCGCTGTCAAAACAAAAAACGTGTTTTTAAGAAATTATAACTATCAAAAGATTGACACTTGTATATGTCCGGTTTAATTGTGAAATTATGTCCAATGACCTAAATTGTACTAAATGGTAAAAATTTATTCTAAATATTCTTTAAAAACACTCAAATCCATAATTTATCACTCTTAATTATTTTTATTAAAAAAGTTGTTTTTAAATAAAATTTAGTAATTTTCACTATTCATCAAAATATAAAAGTTATCTGAAAAGTACCAAAATTTCACCCTTGGATAATTTAGATATTACAAATCCAAAAATGAAGTCCTTTTTGAGAGATAAAATTTATAAAATTTCAAAAAGTGGGTATTAGTATTCATAACAGTTACTTTGATTGGTCATACTGTGTTAGAATATCGAAGATGCGTACAATACACGCTACTGTGTTATTTAATGAGAATCGTACCGTGGAAGCTTGGGGTGTTACATTCTCCCCTACTATAAATAATTTCATCCTTGAAATTTCTAGAATACTACTGCATAAAAAGACTCAGGTGGTTCTTCATCATAAGTTCCCCGGGTTCCCACGTTGCCTCTTCCATCTTATGGTTTCTCCACAAGACTTTTACCAGACAAGTCGTCCGGTTTCTCCGTACTTATTCAAATAAATCATCAATGCGAGGTAGGAATGTCTTCCTTCTTCACACAGAAGTGATGACATCTAGATCAAAGGTCAATATTTGAAATGCTATCTTCAGAATGTCTTCTTTCTTCACACACAACTGATGATATCCAGATCAAATAAAAGGCCCCAGCCTTAAACCTTACTTAATCTTGAGTTATTAAAAGATTACACATTCAGGATCTTTTCAGGTTTAGAGTTTTAGAGAATTAGATCATGAAACTTGCATTATATTCCACATTTAAACAAAGTGGTTACATAAAAGAAAATATTCATTCTTCCCATCAACGGAAACATATTGAAAATAAAACATGGATTCTTTCTTTACACATCCTTGACACTATCATCACATCATGTACCTTTCCCTTGACCTGTGAAAAACATTTCAAAAACATTGGATGAGAATAAAAAGCTCAGTAAGTGTTATAAAAATATGGAAAGGAAACATGAGTTCATATATACATAAGAATGAAATCATACTTTACCCATATAACATAGGCAGTTTAACATACCTCATCAAACCATGAATAAATCATAGAAAACATAAGACATAAAGGTAACTTAAGGCATTCATAACATTCTTACGTAGGGAGTAACCCTATTGGTTACATTTGGAATACCCATCATAGTACATTCCCTAAATCTCTTAGGAGAAACCTTAACGTTTCACTCCTTCACATTACCCAATGCATTGGAGAGCTATATTGGGCTCACCCGCCCTTAGTTTTTCACGGAACAACCCATTTTCATAACAATGCCCAAGAACCATAACATAAACGTATCACATAAAATATGCATAAAGGAAACATTACATTTCCAATGTCAATCACAATATAACATTTTAGTATATTGAAATAATGAATCCGTTCAAAAAGAAACCATTTCTAAAACCATTTAAAACATTTAATAAGGAGATTTTTGAATCAAAGTGTCCCATACCACCTTGAAGATTTTAAAATTTTAAACCATTAATATCCATATAAATAAATCCTTAAAACCATTTTGAAAACATGGATATTAATAAGAACAAATCATTAAAACATTTAAAGTGATATTTTGGTTAAAGGGTTTTTACCAAAATTAGAGACACTTGAATACAATAATTGAGGAATAAAATTTAATCAGAACTTTATAATATCATGAGAATAAAGTGATTTATGTTATAATATTCCAAAGGACAGTATATACACCATATAATAGTGAATTGGTGCATAACAACAATGAAGTCTCAATAGAGATGTAAAATGTGATGAAATCCCTTATAAAGAAGGTATCCTTAAGCTAAGGATAATTCAATCTCAAAATTATGTGTGACAAATATAAATACACCCAATATAATTGTATATTAAGTGTAAAAAAATAAAAGGTCATTCACACATATTCAAAGGATTAAATATTCAATAACTACAAGTTGAACCCAAAGAAATCGAAATTGGGTTAAAACGTTCCCTTGGTAAAATTCGACAGCCTAAACGAGGTCACTTCAAAAATTCAGAAAATGAGTTGATGGGAGATAAAAGGGAATCTCATCACTTGGACATAAAATTTAAATCAATCAGGATATAGAATAACATATCCCAACATAATAGTATATGAATTAAAAGACATAACAAACGAAGTCTTTTAAAATGAATAGGGTTAAAGGTTCCCTTACCGACATGGGTATCTTTTAAAACATACACCTCGTGAAAGAAGGAAAATACAACATTGATGTAAATACTCATAAAAGAAAGTATATTACACAATTAGTAAAATAATGGGTAGTACATACACCACTCAAAGGAAATTGTGGCAAATGTAGCATAAATCTCATGGGAATAAAAGTGAGATGAAAAATCCCTTACGAAAAATTCGGCAGCCTAACGACGCCACTCAAAACTTCCAAAATGGATTAATGAGAGGAAATATGGTCTCTCATCATATGAAAATAATAAGTACAGTAGGATTAATATAAAAGAACATCCCAATCATAGGAAATATGAGCTTAAAAGGAATGACATAAAAGAGTGTACTTAAAAAGAAAGAGAGGTGTAGGATCCCTTACCTCGGGTCCGACTTGACTCGATCGTTCTTTAACGTCCTGAATAATAAACTTGAGTTAATTTATACTTGATTAATAACCTTTTACAAGTTCATTATTCCTCTTATATCAATTATTGACATGTTATAAACATTATGTAATCATTTATGTTAATAATGTTTGTTTTGTCGATATTTGGTTCTTAAGTCGAAAGTGGACTTCTTATAATTACATGTTGTTCGAGTGGTCAAAGGTTATTTATATCCAGAATGAAATTCCTTATTTGGATATCATATATATCATATATATATATATAATATACATGTATTTATAATATCAAATAATCATTTAGAGGTAAGAAATGAAATGCACCGTTCATGGAGACGGTAAGCCGTACGTACGCATGAACGCTACTTTCATTTCTTTGTCATATTAATGGAATTAAAACTAAATGAGAGGTATGTATATTTTAATTCCAGAATTATATTAATAATTTAGATGTATCATTCATCATATATATCCATTATATACATGTACTTATAATAGTACATTACATTTCGGGATAAGAAATGAAATGCACCGTTCATGGAGACGGTAAGTCGTACGTACGCATGAACACTACTTTAATTTATATCTCATACTTTAATGGAAAGAAATAATAATGATATATAGGTATATAATAATTACATTATTACATCATATATAATAACATTAAATCCATCCTTTATACGTCCCACGTATGGCATTAATGAATCACATCACTTTGAGGGGGCGGTAGTCCGCACTTCCTAAAATGAAGATATCGCTTATACCCATAATGGAAGCCATAAAACTAAGACACAAATGAAAAATAAATAAGATTAAGTAAAACATAAACATATTATATATCATATATAAAAATAGTGACATCATAATGGCCACCTTTGAAAGTGTTAAATGAGTATTGAACAATCATCATTAAGGGATGCAGAATTTCACCATCCACGGAAACCGTATGTTATTTAACCATTTGATATAGTTTTGTGAGAGTGTGGCTCGAATAAATCTTATAAAAACATCCTAGTATATTGAAGATACTGTTGTTGTTACAAAATAAGTAAATAAAAAGAGTTTATGGGGTTGGAGATGCAAAATAAAACAAATGAACATGAGAGAATGAATTACCTTTAAAAGTGTAACTCCTTTTGATTTGAGCCTAAAGGATTCCTTTGAAAGGATTATTCCCAAAGGTAATCCTCTAGGATTAGGATAGGGATGTTGAGAGAGTAAATGGGTAGGGGTTGGCCGAGCCAAATGCTTGAGGAGTGTGTGAAATTAGGTAGAGGTGGGGGCCTTTTATAAGAGGAGAGGAGGGGCACTTTTGGAAATCATGAAACTATTATTTTATTTTAAAAAGTGTTTCGAATTTCTAAGGTCCCACATTGATATATTTCG
This sequence comes from Viscum album, assembly GCA_963277665.1. NCBI lineage: Eukaryota > Viridiplantae > Streptophyta > Magnoliopsida > Santalales > Viscaceae > Viscum > Viscum album. The sequence continues at coordinate 180,096,752 of OY728133.1, read as the reverse complement.
AATATAAGATGATAAGGCTTCGAAATATTTCAATCCAATTGTTTTTGGACAAGTGTAGGTCTTAGATTTTATATTATCATTTCATTTTATTTAAACTGTTCAATAATGAGGTCATCGCTGCATCATCATGATGTCATAAATAATTTAATTTATTTAAATTATAAAAATTATAAAAAAACTACTATGATGTAGGAAATATTTTTATCTTTCCAATGATTATTTATAATCAAAACTCTGATCTTTATTACCCCATGTAAAAATTGTTTTTGTAAAATAACTCAAGTTTGTGTCATTTTTACTTTAACATTAAATAAAAAGTTATTTATGTCATTTCCCAACCAAAGTGGATCCATGAGGTCCCCATGTTGACCCATGGATTTTATTGGTCGGCCATGACACAAACAATGGGGGTAGAACATGTTTCAAGTTCATTTCATATTATTAAAACATTATTTTTACCTTAAACTACACTAATTACCTCTAATCACGATTAAAAACTTAATAAGTTACTATTCACCAAAAAATTATTTTTATCCCATTGAACCACATTTTAATTCTTAATGACAACCATGTATGTCGGATTTTTGAAATTAAAAACACAAATATGGCAAAATTTCATTTAAATGGAAAAATCAGTTTTTATAAGTACCACTTAGTGGTTTCACTATTCACCAAAAATTGAAGTGTTTCAAAAAAATCCCAAAAATTCACCCTAAGCTATATTTGATATTCTGAATTCAAAAATGAAGTCTATTTTACAAAATTCAAAACATATAAGTCACATTAATTAATTTAATAATTAATTCCTGGTGTCAGAGCAAATAGCGTGTTTTTATGAAACAATAAGTATCAAAAGATTGACACTAGTTTAAGTCTGATTTCAAAGCGAAATTAATTCCAACGACCACTATTGGATTTAATGGTAAAAATATATTCTAATTTCACTTTAAAACCAATTCAAAAGATAATATAATCATATAAATAAATTAGATTAAAAAGAGGTTTTGAATTAAAATACAACATTTTACACTATTCATTAAAAAATGAACTTTATCAGAAAGATACCAAAAATTTATACAAAGAAAATTTGGATGTCCCAACTCTTACGAAGAGTTTTATTTGGTCCAAAAGAATGTATAAGAGTGAACAAAACTATATTTAATGAAGAGTCTCCATCAAAAGGCGATAAGTGAACCTTTAGTGAAAACTAGGGCATATACGCCTAAAATTGAATTCTTTCCGTATTTTATGCCTTTATCTTTTATTGGATAAATGTAAAAACATTTAAAAACATATATAATCATATTTTAGTTATTTCTATCCATTCCTGTAAATACAACGGCTACATGTTAACTACCATTTAAAATAATATTATTTTATTATTAGAGTGCAACGTAAGATTTCCAAGAAACTCGTTGTTGCGTGTTGGGTACGCCATCGAACATATCATCCCATTTAAATTCATATTAATATTTTATTCACAAATACGGATAAATATGAAAATGTAATATTCTTTATTTACCTGGGGTGTTACATCCTTCCCCCCTTTTGGGAATTGCATCCTCGCAATTTTTAAAATTGAGCTTGGAAACATCCTTGAACGTCCCACATCGGAACAAGAGTCGGTAAAACAATCACTTTAAAATAAAGGAAGATAAGTACAGAGGTCACCCGAGTAAACCCATACTAGGATTCCATGTAGAAAAACATGGACATGGAAGAAAAAGCAAAGGGTCATGTTCTTGAGGGAGAGTGATAGTAAACATGTCTAGGAGAAAGTTAACAATGAGAAAATCAAAAACTTGTGATGGGTTAAACGGTATTCGATTCCCCAGTAGGAAAAGCTAATAGACAAAATTTTTGTGTTAAGTTAATTTTTATTGAGGAATTTATTCATAAGGACACATAATCACTTATCATGTTGACTTTCAACTTTTACTAGATTCCTTAATCAAACTCATATTTTTTTCCAAAAGACGAGTATTTAGGGAGACTTGTTCGCATTAATAGTACTATAATCAACTTCTAGAGAATCACCTAATCCACAATAGAGAAATTTATACTTCCCATGTCTTTAGACTCTAACCAAAACCAAAACCAAAAAGTTTAGTACATGATCAGATAATCCAGAAAAGGATAACCCTTTATAAAAAGAAAATCTATTCTTAATCTCCAAAATTTGTCCAACAAAACCCAAAGTTCAACGAGGACCATTCGATAAACAATTTTTCCATAAAATTCTTCAAAGTAAACCAAAATAAGATTGAAACCCAAACATTTTGAAGGATTTAGTCACATAGTCTACCACATTAAATCGTATCATTTATCTCCAAACCACACCAGTTGCTCTTAATATCTCGTATTGAAAAGTAATTAATCCTAATCACATATCCTCCATGATAGGTTAATAAATTTCCATAGATAACCCAAAATCAACTTACTATTAATTCCTAAAATAATCTAACTTAAAATAATCAGTCAAACTAACCGGCGAATTCACATAGTCCAGTGGTAGGCGATAAATACCAGTTGCACTTTGGTTGTGGGTTCGATTCTCGCAGCTTTGTCCGACGCGACGGGTTGTCACACGGTCTGCGTGTTGTTCTTTTTCAAAAACTATATAATTCTTAAATCATTACCCAAAAAGAGATAAAATCATCAAAAATGATCATAACATATTTTAACCTCACATGCCTTTCATTTTCTAGCATATCATATAACAACCCATAATTACCTCAAAAGTAAGGATCATATAAACTCTAATTGTTACCTTTATAATTATTACCTGAACTTCCACATCGATTGGCCATCTCCCACATGATGCATTAAAGATCATACCAAGGTTCAAGTGGTTGATCATGACTCCTTGATAGTTGGTTTAGAACAACCATGAGTTTCCTCATTGAATCCCCCATTTTATCTAGTATCTTAATCATAGAACCACCACAGTTTCCTTCAAACCTCTTGTCTCTTTGGTGCCTGCTAGATCCATCCATTCACTAAGAACAGAAATGTAAGTGTGAGTATATCAACAAAACCATCATGTACTAATGAGTAAGGTAAACACTAAGATACACTTACTCATTCACTTTATCTAAAACTATGACTCTTTCTGAAATCCTAACCATTATGGTAATTCCACTTGTTCTTAAAGAATACCCTAACCTCTAAAGTTATCTAAACCGACCTTTGATACCCACTATAAGGCCCCAGCATTAAACCTTACTTAATCTTGATTTATTACAAGATTACACATTGAGGATCTTTTCAGGTTTAGTGTTTTAGAAAATTATATCATGAAACTTGCATTACATTCCACATTTAAACAAAGTGGTTACATAAAAGACAATATTCATTCTTCCCATCAACGGAAACATATTGAAAATAAAACATAGATTCTTTCTTGACATATCCTTGACACTATTATCACATCATTTACCTTTCCCTTGACCTGTGAAAAACATTTCAAAAACTTGGGATGAGTATAAAAAGCTCAGTAAGGGTTATAAAAATATGGAAAGGAAACATGAGTTCATATATACATAAGAATGAAATCATACTTTACCCATATAACATAGGCACTTTAACATACCTCATCAAACCATGAATAAATCATAGAAAACATAAGACATAAAGGTAACTTAATACATTCATAACATTTTTACGTAGGGAGTATCCCTCTTGGTTACATTAGGAATACCCATCACAGTATATTCCTTAAATCTCTTCGGAGAAACCTTAACGTTTCACTCCTTCATGTTACCCAATGCATTGGAGAGCAATATCGGGCTCACCCGCCCTTAGTTTATCACGAAACCACCCGTTTTCATAACAATGCCCAAGAACCATATCATAAACGTATCACATAAAACATGCATAATGGAAACATAACATTTCCACATGTCAATCACAATATAACATTTTAGTATATTGAAATAATGAATCCATTCAAAAAGAAACCATTTCCAAAACCATTTAAAACATTTAATAAGGAGATTTTTGAATCAAAGTGTCCCATACCACCTTGAAGATTTTAAAATTTTAAACCATTAATATCCATATAAATAAATCCTTAAAATCATTTTGAAAACATGGATATTAATAAGAACAAATCATTAAAACATTTAAAGTGATATTTTGGTTAAAGGGTTTTTACCAAAATTAGAGATACTTGAATACAGTAATTGAGGAATAACATTTAATCAGAACTTTATAATATCATGAGAATAAATGGATTCATGATATAATATTCCAAAGGACAGTATATACACCATATAAGAGTGAATTGGTGCATAACAACAATGAAGTCTCAATAGAGATGTAAAATGTGATGAAATCCCTTATAAAGAAGGTATCCTTAAGCTAAGGATAATTCAATCTCAAAATTATGTGTGACAAATATAAATACACCCAATATAAGTGGATATTAAGTGTAAAAAAATAAAAGGTCATTCACACATATTCAAATGATGACATATTCAATAACTACAAGTTGAACCCAAAGAAATCGAAATTGGGTTAAAACGTTCCCTTGGTAAAATTCGACAGCCTAAACGGCGTCACTTCAAAAATTCAGAAAATGAGTTGGTGAGAGATAAAAGGGAATCTCATCACTTGGAAATAAAATTTACATCAATCAGGATATAGAAGAACATATCCTAACATAATATTATATGAATTAAAAGACATAACAAACGAAGTCTTTTAAAATGAGGAGGGTGAAAGGTTCCCTTACTGACATGGGTATCTTTCAAAACATACACCTCGTGAAAGAAGGACAATACAACATTGATGTAAATACTCATAAAATAAATTATATTACAAAATGTGTAAAATAATGGGCAGTACATACACCACTCAAAGGAAATTGTGGAAAATGTAGCATAAATCTCACGGGAATTAAAGTGAGATGAAAAATCCCTTACGAAAAATTCGGCAGCCTAACGGTGCCACTCAAAACATCCAAAATGGATTAATGAGAGGAAATAGGGTCTCTCATCATATGAACATAATAATTACAATAGGAGTAATATAATAGAACATCCCAATCATAAGAAATATGAGCTTAAAAGGAATGACATAAAAGAGTGTACTTAAAAAGAAAGAGAGGTGTAGGATCCCTTACCTCGGGTCCGACTTGACTCGATCATTCTATAACGCCCTGAATAATAAACATGAGTTAATTTCTACTTGCTTAAGAACCTTTTCCAAGTTCATTATTCCTTTTACATCAATTATTGACATGTTATAAACATTATGTAATCATTTAAGTTAATAATGTTTGTTTTGTCGATATTTGGTTCTTAAGTCGAAAGTGGACTTCTTACAATTACATGTTGTTCGAGTGGTCAAGGGTTCTTTATATACAGAATGAAATTCCTGATTTGGATATCATATATATCATATATATCTAGAATATACATGTATTTATAATATCACATAATCATTTAGAGGTAAGAAATGAAATGCACCGTTCATGGAGACGGTAAGCCGTACGTACGCATGAACGCTACTTTCATTTCTTTGTCATATTAATGGAATTAAAACTAAATGAGAGGTATGTATATTTTAATTCCAGAATTATATTCATCATTTAGATGTATCATTCATCATATATATCCATTATATACATGTACTTATAATAGTACATTACATTTGGGGATAAGAAATGAAATTCACCGTTCATGGAGACGGTAAGCCGTACGTACGCATGAACGCTACTTTCATTTCTATCTCATACTTTAATTGAAAGAAATAATAATGATATAGAGGTATATAATAATTCCAGTATAACATCATATATAATAACAATAAATCCAACCTTTATACTTCCCATGTATGGCATTAACGAATCACATCACTTTGAGGGGGCGGTAGTCCGAACTTCCTAAAATGAAGATATCGCTTATACCCATAATGTAAGCCATAAAATTAAGCCAAAAAAGAAAAATACATAGGATTAAGTAAAACATAAACATATTATATATCATATATAAAAATAGTGACATCATAATGGCCACCTTTGATGGTGTTAAATGAGTATTGAACAATAATCGTTTCGGGAGACAGAATTTCGCCATCCACGGAAACCGTATGTTATTTAACAATTTGATGTAGTTGTGTGAGAGTGTAGCTCGAATAAATATTATAACAAAATCCTAGTATATTGAAGATACTGGTGTTGTTACAAAAGAAGTAAATAAAAAGAGTTTTGGGGGTTGGAGAAGCAAAATAAAACAAATGAACAAGAGAGAATGAAATACCTTTAAAAGTGTAACTCGTTTTGATTTGAGCCTAAAGGCTTCCTTTGAAAAGATTATGCCCAAAGGGAATCCTATATGATGTGGAGAGGGATGTGGAGAGAGTAAATGGGCAGGGTTGGGCCAAGCCAAAGGCTTTAGGAGTCTGTGAAATGAAGTAGAGGTGGGGGCCTTTTATAAGAGGAGAGGTGGGGCACTTTTGGAAATCATGAAACTTTTATTTTATTTTCAAAAGTGTTTCGAATTTATAAGGTCCCACATTGATATATTTCTAAGATAAGATGATAAGGCTTCGAAATATTCCCATAAAATAGTTTTTGGACAAGTGTAGGTCTTAGATTTTATATTATCGTTTCATTTTATTTAAACTGTTCATTAATGAGGTCATCGCTGCATCATCACGATGTCATAAATAATTAAATTTATTTAAAGTATAAAAATTATAAAAAAAATACTATGATGTAGGAAATCGTTTTAGATTTCCAATTACTATTTATAATAAAACATCTGATCTTTATAACCCCATATAAATTTTTTTTTCGAAAAATAACTCAAGTTTGTGTCATTTTTACTTTAACATTAAATAAAAAGTTATTTATGTCATTTCCCAACCAAAGTGGATCCATGGGGTCCCCAAGTTAACCCATGGCTTTTCTTGGTCGGCCATGACACAAACAATGAGGGTAAGACATGTTTCAAGTTTATTTCATATTATTAAAACATTATTTTTACCTTAAACTACACTAATTACCTCTAATCAAGATTAAAAACTTAATAAGTTACTATTTACCAAAAAATTATTTTTACCCCATTGAACCACATTTTACTTCTTAATGAAAACCATGTATGTCGGATTTTTGAAATTCAAAACACAAAGATGGAAAAATTTCATTTAAATGGAAAAATCAGTTTTTATAAGTACCACTTAGTGGTTTGACTATTCATCAAAAATTGAAGTTTTTCAGAAAAATCCCAAAAATTCACCCTAAGCAATATTTGATATTCCGAATTAAAAAATGAAGTATATTTTAAAAAATTAAAAACATATTAGTCACATTAATTAATTTAATAATTAATACCTAGTGTCAGAGCAAATATCGTGCTTTTATGAAACAATAAGTATCAAAAGATTGACACTAGTTTAAGTCTGATTTCAAAGTGAAATTAATTCCAACGACCACTATTGGATTTAATGGTAAAAATATATTCTAATTTCACTTTAAAAACAATTCAAAAGATAATCTAATCATATAAATAAATTAGATTAAAAAGTGGTTTTGAATTAAAATACAACATTTTACACTATTCATTAAAAAATGAACTTTATCAGAAAGATACAAAAAATTTACACAAAGTAAATTTGGATGTCCCAACTCTTAAGAAGAGTTTTATTTGGTCCAAAAGGATGTATAAGAGTGAAAAACACTATATTTAATGACGGTTCTCCATCAAAAGGCGATAAGTGAACCTTTACTGAAAACTAGGGCATATACGCCTAAAATTGAATTCTTTCCGTATTTTATGCCTTTATATTTTATTGGATAAATGTAAAAACATTTAAAAACATATATAATCATATTTTAGTTATTTCTATCCATTCCTGTCAATACAACGACTACGTGTTAACTACCATTTAAAATAATATTATTTTATTATTAGAGTGCAATGTAAGATTCCCAAGAAACTCGTTGTTGCGTGTTGGGTACGCCATCGATCATAGCATCCCCTTTAAAGTCATATTAATATTTTATTCACAAATATGGATAAATATGAAAATGTCATATTCTTTATTTACCTGGGGTGTTACATCAAAGTTCAATCTTTGAAAAGTATTGAGCTCCATGCAGTTGGTCAAATAAATCATCAATGCGAGGTAGGAGATACTTGTTCTTTATTGTTAAAGCATTGATCTCCCTGTAGTCGATACATAACCTTATAGATCCATCTTTCTTTTTAACAAAAAGAACATGGTCTCCCCATAGAGAAAAACTATGGAGAATAAATCCTTTATTATTCAATTCCTCTAGTTGTTTCTTTAGTTCAAATAATTCCACAGTGGACATTCTATAAGGGGTATTTGATATAGTCATTGATCCAGGAATTAAATCAATGGAAAACTCAACTTCTTGTTCTGGATGATGTCCAGGTAAATATTCTGGAAACACATCTACATTTTCTTTCACAATTGGTACATCCTATATTTGAACATTCCTTTCCTCACCCACAGTCATTTCATTCTCTTCCTCCCCAATAATTGAATTTAGGTGAGCTACTGGGGGTGGATCTAGACAAGAATTAGGTGGTGACGATTCTGTTCTAAAGATATGGTGTTCCTTATCATCATCATCAAAAATCGTAACCTCCTTCTTCTTAGAATAAATCTTCACATCATGGTCCGAAAGACAATCCATACCGAGGATTATATCAATCTCAATAATAGGAATGACGATGAGATCAGCAGATAAAGAACATTTATGTGCTCTAATGGGGACTGATTCACAAAACATTGTGGTAATGATACTTCCCTTAGGAGTTTTAACTGACAACTCCTTTGTTAAATAAAATTGGAAATATCTAATTTTCTTAGCAAAATGGGAAGATATGAAACAATGCAATGATACAGAATCAAATAAAGAATTTTCTAATCTCGAGGAAACCATTAAATTACCTGCCACCACGTCTTTCAGAGCTTCTACCTCAGCAGTAGTGATAGTATAAGCTTGTCCTTGATCCCTTGGCCTTTTTAGAGGTATGTTCCCCTGATGCTTAGGACATTCATTTTCATAATGGCCCATCTATCTACAATTATAGAATTCCACATTGACAAAAACTCTCTTTCGCTTGAAATCATGAGCTTGGTGGCCTTTTTCACCACACTTGTAATAGACTCCCATTCCTTTTAGGGAAGTACCAGGGTGTTTCTTCCCACATTTATTGCCAGATGGATAATAAAATTTTCCCTTCTTCCTCTTATTTCCATTACCAGATTGATCAGAAGATCTCTTATTCCCTTTCTTTTCTTTAAAGTCATAAGACTTAGAGAATTCCTTTTCTATCTTGATAGCACATGAGATAATGTCTTCGTACTACGAGAAGGATTATGAGACTAATTCTCGATGAAGAAATGGTTTTAACCCATCAAAGAAATTACCAAGCTTACTTATTGGGTTATGTATATAATCTTTCGCATACGTTGATAACCTTGTAAAGTTATCCTCATTCTTTGCGACATTCTCATCTTCCTTTTCTCTCAAACTCAGAAATTTCCTTTCCATATCTACTCGATGGTCACGAGGAAAGTATTTTTATAAGAAAATCTCCTTGAACTCCCTCTATTCCATATTTTATATTTCATCATCATCTTTTGTATTTTGAATTAATGAACACCATTGATCAACATCTCCATTGAGGCGGTAAACTACCATGATAACATTTTCCCTTTCACTACTCCCCAAGGCATGAAATATTTTTTCTAAGGAACTTATCCATTGCTCATCTAATAATATATTTTTACTCCAATTGAATGTTGGTGGTTACTGAATCATGAAGAGATCTAACATCGATCCTCCATGCTGCTGATCAGGTGCTCCATACTGGTAAGGTTATTATTCATAACCTGAGTGAGTTGTCCCATTATGGTGATTAGCTGATCAGCACCAGTTGCATCACCTGCTCCACTATAATTATATTTAGCATGAGGGAAATCCCTATATGGAGTGAGTGCATTGATAGAGTTTCCATTCCTTACACTAGGCACCATTTCTAAACAATGGCATAAACTAGATCAGTTTATGAATCAAAATACATAATTTCATACTTGTAAAACAATTAACATAAATTGAACTATTTATCGATATAATTCATAATCATAAAAAAAATGTTTTCTTTGAGGAAGTATATAATCATAAACCCTTCATAATAGACTGTAAAGAAAATGCGAATTATCCTAAGCATATCTCCCAGAAGTGTCGTAACTAAGAGTGTAGGAAGGCCCATTGTCGTACACCAGTTCCCATTCGAGTCTAGCTCAAGGCGATGTTTTCAGGTTTTACCCCTAGGTACATTTGTGCCAGAGCCACCTCTACCTTCTCGTATCCAGACATGGATGTATTTCTCGGAAAACTCACAAAATCTCTACAATACCAAAATTCTAGGAAGTTCTTCTATACTAATTCTCAAAGTCCATCTTAGGTATATGTTCTCTAATCAGAGTTTATCTAAATTTAGCTTCCAAGGTTTGTACTAAACTTACTCTGATACCAACTGTAACACCCCGACTCCAGTTACCCAGAGTCGGTTCATTATTACATAACATTGTCATGATCACAAAAGATCAAATCTTGAAAGACTGATTAGTTTAGTAGCCTTGGAAACACTAGATACATTCATAAATGTTTCATTACATCATACAGTGAAAACTAAAACAACATCTTGTCTCCACACTCATATCCCCTTATACTATCCCTGCAGGTCATTCCTAAAATACTTCATAACATCCTGAGAAAAATAAAACATAGAAAGGGGTGAGCTCAACTACCCAGAAAAGATAACAATATAGGAAAAACTTTTATAAATAAGCATAAATAATTAAGTAAATGTATAACAAAAACAAAATCCTTTTATAATTGAACTTCATCATAATATGGAAGAAATAAAATTAAATAATGACATTTACTTATTCACATGGATATTTTACTAATTGAATAATCACATGCAATATCAATAACCACTTTCATAATGAAGGAATGCATAATTCCAGACTATCATAACCACATAGCCAAGGCCTCGTGCCAAGACTAGAAATAAGATTTTTTCAATGCCTCGTGCCAAGACACTAGTTTGTCTCATGATACCTACCGATGCATTGAGGAGCTATAGCGTGCTCCACATGTCACTTATTAAGTCCAATGCATTCCTTATATGACTAGGTTTAAACATAACATAAACATTTGTATTAAAACTAGCATACGAAATGTCAATACATTATCCATAAACCTTGAATGGTATAGAAATTACACATCCACAGTCAAACATATCACAAAACCTTCAATACAATATTAATGTTTTGTATCATAATAAATCAACTTCAAATAAACTTAAAATCCATCAAAGGATGTTGAAATAGATGAAATCAAAACTATTTGAGAGAAATATCTCTCTTTTTTTAGATCATTTTAAAGTCACATAATTATAAAAGAAAACATTTAATTTGAAAATATTCTTATAATATTTTAAGGGAAGATTCGATGATTTTATAATTGCGGAAAATAGCCGAACCCACCGTATAAGTTAAAAAAAAGACATTCTTACCATAATTATATCGAAAAGGTTAAAATGACCTTGTTTGGAAAACAACGGAAAGATTCCTTTAAAAAGTCAAACAAGGGTATAAATGACTTTAACCCATATTCTATAAAATAGTAAGAATGTTTTGAAATACATTTTTAAGAAACATGGATGTGGATGATAACGAACTCCCAGTAGATAATTACATATAAACAACATCAGATAATGAATAGATTGTGAAATAAACCCTTACCTTGTACTTTTACTTGGTTGAGGGTAGGTTAACATCCTGTATAATGGTGAAATAATTTTTATTAAATTATAAAATAATCATATACATTAATATGATATCATATAAGATATTTTAACATTGATTTGTTAATAATATCTTAGTATTATCATCGTTCCGGGTGTTAAATCACTTGTTTTGTTGTATATATTTTGCTACATAATCCATGTTTGTTATGGATAAGTTGTATCTTATGCATATACATAATGATATAAAGTCCTTAAAAATTATTTTTAATCATCAAATGAGAATTATAATTCCATGGATACGATGGGGAAAGAATCTCATCGTGTTTGTGGAGACGGTAGTCCGTACGTACGCACGAGCAGCAATATCATTCTTTTGATATTAAAATAATATATAAGTGGATGGTATATCATATATACAGAATCATTATCATGTTATATTCATTATTTACATCAATTACATATCATTATCATACCCATCCAAATAATAATGTTTTTGAATAACAATTACACCATGACATGGAGACGATAAGCCGTACGTACGCACGTATGGTGACATGTCATTCAAAGGATGGATAGAATACTGAATATGGTTGTACCATATTTATAATAACATCATAGTATACAGAAGATACTGTAGTTATTATTTTATAAATGAAATAACAATGAATGAAGAAGTTGAAGAAGAAAGGAACATGAAAAAGGGTGGTGAAAGCATTACCTCTTCTTCGGGTTCTTCCTTTTGATTTGATCAAAAGGTCTCCATAGATTGGCTTTCTGATCAAAATAAGGCCTCTATGTTTAATTAAGAGAAGTTTGGAGAGTATTTGGGCTGGGGTTGGCCGAACCAAAATACTTTTAAGGTGTGAAGAATTTTTTATAAGTGGTGTCCTTTTATAAGGGGAGGAGAGGCTCTTTAGGAAAAACATAAAGTATTATTTTATAATAAATTTATATTCAGTTTATAATAGATTAAAAGTGGATTATTCAAAGTATAAGGTTGGGATGGGTCGCAATCCTTTAAACCAATAGATTTTAGAAAGGTTTGGGTCATTATATTAACCATATCTTTTAGTTTTAACTCTTAGTTAATTAGTTTGACACTTACCATGTCACTTTGTATTTTTATAGTATATAGTTAATAAACATACTATATACATCCAAGAGACCCCCAAGTGGTACATTAATAATACACCTACAATTATATAAGTCCTTTGGATAAACCTCAGAATTTTAGGAATATAATATCGATTAATAATATAATATTTGTTTTAAAAAACTCATTTATGTCAATTTTGACACTATTCAATAATTGATTTTTCATAAAGACTTAAAAACTTTATTAATTTGAATAAAATTCATTTAAGAAATAATAATATGTAATAGTGACCAATAAAATTCATGGATGTCATCAAAACATTCATATTATATTTATTTTAACTTTTATAATACCAATTATTTGATTCTTTTATTATTAAGGAAAGTACTGCATCAATATTGTGTTATAATTAAATTTAATTATTCAATGTCTAAAAATTATAAATAAAATACCATTATGTAGGAAATCTTTTTATCTTTTGAATTAATATCTATAGTCTAAAATATAACATTTATAACTCTATATAATTTTTTTTTTCCAAAAGATATATGGTTATGTCATTTTTGTATTTACTTTAACTTAATTAATATAAAGTGTCATTATCACTTACAAGTGGATCCATGGTGTCCCAAAATCGACCCAAAGATGCCCATGGTCTGCCATGTATCAACCAATAGGGTTATGACACGTTTTAGGGTAATTTATTATAATTATAATATTATTTGTTTACCCTTATTTACCGGATTTACGCTTTAACCATGTTAAATAAAATATTTACCGAAGCAATTATTCAAAATGTTTAAAAATAAAATTTACCTATTTACACAATTTGGATATCCTGATTCCAAATATGGAATCAATTTTTCTGAATTCAAAACACAGAAGTGATAGAAATTAATTTAAAATTAATTCCCGCTATCAAAACAAAAAGCGTGTTTTAAGAAATAATAACTATCAAAAGATTGACACTTGTTTTTGTTCGGTTTAATTGTAAAATTATGTCCATTGACTAAAATTGTATTAAATGGTAAAAATATATTCTAAATTTATTTTAAAACCACTCGAATTCATAAATTATTACTATTAATTATTTTTATTAAAAAAGTTTTTTTTAACTAAAATTTAGTAATTCTCACTATTCATCAAAATATAAAAGTCGTCTGAAAAGTACCAAAATTTCACCCTAGGCTAATTTCAATATTCCTATTCCAAATCTAAAGTCCATTTTGAGAGATGAAATTTAGAAAATTTTAAAAAGTGGGTATTACTATTCATAACAACTACTTTGATTGGCCTCGGTGTGTTAGAATCTCAAAGTTGCATACAACACACGCTACTATATTATTCAAAGAGAATCGTACCATGGAAGCTTGAGGTTTTACAAAAATGACCCATATTAGATTAATTTATATAAATATTATATAACTAAACTTTACAATAAATTTAAAATATAATTTATCCATGTAAATTTATTAGATGAAAAATCATGTTTGAATTAATATTTAGTATTTGTAAATATTCCAAAAAATGAAACCTTAGAAAAATACCAAAAGAGTATTCTAACATTATTTTAACATTTATATTTAAAAAATGATGTTTATTTTGTCATATTAAATTTATAAAAGTTTCAAAAATTGGATTAAAAATGTGTTCTCCATTAAAAGGCGGTAAAACTACCCTTTAAAAAACATAGGGGTTTAAGCATAAAATTGGGTTTGTTATTATCTTATATCTATATCTATTTTTAGTTTTTAAATTTATTTTTGATATTACTATTTTAAGGGTCGAAGGGGAACCCTTAAATGTCCCATAGGATTAGTGAAACATTACCTGACCTGAAGGCCTTAGAGAAATTCATCCCAAACAAACTACATAGAACTGCCCCTCACCAGCATATATGTTGATGTATGATTCCCACCATCACAAGGATGGACTACTAGTTATCCTGTGTAGAGATATACATGCTCAGTACTGATGGTAATTCCATACCCTCTAATTATTACAATTCCAGTTAGCACTGCTATGGTGAATGCCCCTACTGTAATTCCGCATCTTGATCCTTGTTCCTTTGAAATCTGTCTGGTTTCATCTCTATTTCATGAGGCCGAAGGCCTTGAGGTGGCCCAAAATCCTTAAGGTAGATCAAAGGCCTTGAGTTGAATGGAAATCCTTACTGTTCTTAAGGTCTTGGGTGGCCCTAAGACCTTGAATAACCCTTGGACCAAACCAGTGAAATGGATTAAAAGTTCCAACTACTACAGTACCAAATTGTACTTGCTACGGTAGTTCTACAATATCTCAAAAAATATTTCTCCACCTAGATTTAATCTCGAGACTCCCGAATGCACTTGAAGAGTCCTCAATAACCACACTGAGTATCATGTTCTCTTATAACTATCAAAACTATAGGATTATTATAAAAATACTTCTGTGTATATATAACATTTAAATTTAATTAATATCATTCCCTATTATTAATTAATTTAAATTCTTAATATTAATTGTATTTTTCACACAAAAATAGATATTTCTAAAATCAGTCCCCTTATATTAATTTATTTTTTATATTCTTTTCTAATTAATAGGTAACCAATGAATCTAACTATATATATTCAAAATTTACTTAATCCAGTAATCTTCAATTTAATGGACATGTTATATCATAACAAATAATAATATTTTTATAATGAATTATTGTTCGGTAACACTTCGTCTTTTTTGTTACACAAGACATTAAGGAAAGTTAGCCTTTCATGTAACATAAATTAACCTTAGTGTTCTATGTATAGAAAGCTAAAATTTATGTTTCATGTAGCGTACAATTATTTTTTGATTCATATTGCAAAATCCAGACATAATGCTTTAATATAAAATAAAATATTTTCAGTGTTGTGTAAAATAAAAAATATCAAAAAATTAAATTAATTCTAAAAAAATTATTTCAAAAAATATCAAGGTGTTACATTCTTCCACAATTAAAATGAATTTCTCCCTCAAAATTACTCTAGGTAATCAAAAGTTCAATACTCGAGAGTTCCATTCATAGAAACCCACACCGTAAAAACGAATACAAAAATTTCATTTAAAAAAAGAAAGACAGAACCATAGTGGTTACCCAATGTAACTCATAACTAGCTTACTACATAGGTGAAAATATGTGGGAAGTGAAATATGGACAGGAAAGAGAAATATAGCTATCAAGTTCTGATGGAGAGTGAGAGAGAATTTGTTTAGGTTAATGTTAACAATTAGAAATCCATAAATCTTTAATTATCTAAGAGACCAATTGATTCATCAAAAAAGAAGGTACTAGGATAAAATTTTATTTAAAGATCATTTTCCTAAATATGAATAGTTTTCATGAAAATATATCCTTTCATGATTTCCAGAAAATCTCAGCCATTGTTGTTAGTTGATCTATTTCACCTATTTCTCCAAATGGGGAGTTGAATTTTTCATTACTGAAGCACTAATTGATCATGAGACCCATGATAAGCCTTTCAATATCTCTTCAGTTACCATCAACACAAAATTTTTATAGAAGGTTATCCAATGTGCATGAATCCACATGGAGTGTGATAATACATTTATCTCACAAACTTCATCTGAAGTTTAACTTAAACATCCCATAAATGGCCAACCTTATAACCCTTCTAAATGATGAAAATCCAAAACATTATAAATAAAGTCAAAAAATCAGATGAATCTTGATCACCTATATATCAACAAGTATGTCTTGGTAGTAATATTAAAAACATTTAAACACCCTCATCATATATTATCATGAATGATGAAAATAACCTGAATTAACATAAATAATTTTGGAAAACATGCAAGCTTCCTTATTCCAAAGGTTACTCGATACATTACTTAAATCAAAGATGTTTTAAAATTTATCCATGATGGCATAGACCACTTTTTCAAACCAATCTATAATCAGATCTTGGGTTATCTGTGATATCGAATTTATGTTATCCAAATCAATCATATCTTTAAAAAAGAGAAGCACAATTTTCTAAACATCTTGATCACATTGAGGGTTACCTTACCTTAATCAAAATATCACTTTCTAAGTATTCATGAACATTAAAAATATCCTCTTTAATCCATAATTAAAACTTATATTAAAAATAGTAATATATTTCATAATTCATATAACATAATTTTTTTGAATTAAAAAACATAAGTACTTCATTCATCCAACTTTATTCTTTAACCATTACTCAGGATTAATAAAAATATTCTTTAATACATATCTATATGAAAAATAAATATGAATAATTTCATAAGGTTCCTGAAAATCATTCTAATCATGCTTCTTATAATTAAAGTAAATTATATTGGAAGAACCACTACTGGAAATTTTCCCTATACCCATGGTTTCAAGGAACTGTGGGAAACTGAGGGGTCGGTATAGCCTTGATCTATACCCATGGTTTAAAATACCTATACCCATAGTCTCCAAACTATTGGGATAGGTGTGTTATTCTATGTCATTAAACCTATTCCCATAGTTTTAAAACCATGGGTATAACATTTTGAAAATATACCACAACAGGATTCGATCCCAGGACCACTTGTTTAAGGTTTTGGTGCCTAAAAACTACCCCATTATCACTTATTGGTATATAAATATATTTTTACTGATATATATTTATCCAAATCATCGCTATAGTTAAAAAACCATGGGTATAGGTATTCCCATCAAATATTTTTCTTGTCTTTCAGAATTTGTTTCCCTCCATAACGTGAGAAAAATATACCCACAGTTTGGGAAAACTATGGGTGTATGTCTTGAAAAAAACCAATACCCACTTTTTTTCCAAAAACATGGTAATAGGTCTTCAAAAAAATTCCTATACCCATGTTTTTCAAAAACTGTGGGTATAGATCTTAGAAAAAAATCATATACCCACAGTTTTCCAAAAACATATGTATATGTTTCCATACTTCCCCAATACCCATGGTTTTTCCAAATCTATGGTTTTAAGGCCATTTTTCAGTAGTGAACTTCACATACCTTTCAAATTTTGTTTGTGCTCTCTTTATCTTAAAATTTATAACTAATAATCATACCACCTTACTTATTCTATTTATGAGATTTCCACCTGGGAAATTGATTTTCATAATGACCATAAATTACACATAATAAATATTCAATGTTAACCATCTTCCTTCTAGTTCTCTCCGTTGAATGAAACCAGAATGCATAGGGTAAAAAACACATATGATAGAAGAAGACCACATAATCATCAAAAATTACTTATAGTATGTATAAATCATAGAACCTACCTTTAAATAGATAAAATGCTATATTTAACCTAGGTTATTCTTATTCATAATCTTTTTAAATCCTTAATAATGGTTCATGAAGAGTTTTTGAATTTTGAAAGAATGTCCCCTGGGACTGTCAAACCTGGTGTGTAGTAAGGTCTATTTTCATATACCAAATTACCCTAAGTTAAACCAGAGACATCTAATCAGAGCTGTAACCCCTATTTATATTTCTTCCATATCCACATCCACTTTTAGTATTCAAAAAGAGATTTATTTCAAGGAAACCACTCACAATACCCTTTAAACAAAATTTCTGGACATTTTCCTATTCTTTAACTCATCCTTAGACTTATCATTAGACACATCCTTAGAGATATCACTACATTCTTCTTATCACAGCTTCCAATGGTTAAATAATAATTTTCTCTAATACTAACTATATCAAACCTATATTTTTATAAATTAACATTAAATAACATTTTCAGAATACTTGAAACATTATACAAGAAGACACCCGAAGACCATATTTGTTTAATTCATTTGGAAACATGGAAACATAAACACTGGTACATAAGTGAGCTATGTCATCTCTCACTAGGTTCATCATAACTAGAACCCTTATTATATTCCTCACACATAATACAAGTCCTCATAACCTATAGAAGGAAACAAAAAAGGGGTGATCTCATATTCTTAGTAAGGGTAGATAAGGGACACATGTATGAATAATCATGAGCATAGGGGTATGAGAATGTGATCATAACATTATAAGATCTTACCCATCATATCAAATATCATAAACATGAATAATGAAATAAATTCTAGAAGTTCATAAGACATAAATCATAATTAAATAGAGAAAATAATCCATGAAATCATTACATAGGAATAAAACATAATATTGTGGAAAATACATAAGGATAAAAAATATTATGTCTAGGATACCTACCAAGACCATAGTAACATGTTAGTCTAGGGATAATCACTAATGTACCTACTTCGGTCTTGGTATTCCCTTCCATGCACCCTTTTATTTTAGGAATGGGATATCCTACTATGCACCCTTTTGTTTTGGGATGGGGATGTCTTCCCGTGAACCCTCTTTTTTCGGGATTGGGATATCCTCCCATGTACCTTATTTTTTAGGATTTGGATGCCCTATCATGTACCCGTTGATCTCCTAAAACATTTACCATTACCCAATTCATTAGAGGGAGATATAGTTTTCGACCATCTCATAATAACATTATTGATTCATTTTCTAAAAAATAAAATTGTAATCATGTCATGACCCATAAAAAGATACATGTTTTATAAACATGAAATCATAACCCACGAAATGAAATGGGTATAAATAAAATTTCATTAAATCATAAAATTTAAAAAGAGAAAAGTTTTTCAATAACTCCATGAAAGCATAACTTGTGAAAATAAGAGGGTTTCAAAAGCATAAACCCTTTGGAGAGGAAGGGGTTTTAAAATAATATAACCCAGAAAATTGGAATGGGTTTTATAAAAATTATTCAATCAAAAAATATACCATTAATATAAATAATGGGAAAGACACATTTGGATCATCTCCTAAAAGAGAACGAGTAACATCAAAATATATCATATTTTATAGAAAATAACATGGAAATATACTTTAAATGCATTTCTTGAGGAAATATACTTTCTTCTTCAAAAAAAGTATCTTTAAAACCTAAAAAATTCTGAATAACATTTTCTTGAAAATAAACTTGAAAAATTATAAGAAAATCATTGAAAATTGTTTTAGCCCTTTTTCTTTGAAAACATATAAATAGAGCTTGAAAACTATCGGAAAACCATTTACCTTGAAAACTTATAAAAGGAGCTTGAAAACTTTTTGACAAACATTTTGTTGAAAATAATTTGAAAATTTATAAATATTTCTTGATTTTTTATTGAAAATAATTTTCCTTGAAATTTTATTAAAGACTCTTGAAAACATTTTGAAATCTATTTCATATAAAATACTTTATAAACTTATAAATTAAGTTTGAAATCATTTTAAAAACCACTTTCTTTCAAAAACTATAAAAGCTGATTAGAAAAGTTTTGAAAACCATTTCTATAAAAATATCATATAAAAAATACTTATTAATAATTAATCTTTCAAACATGAAAATAAGGCTTAAAAGAATTTACTGTGGGTTAATCTATAGATTTCATGAGGTAAAAAGAACATTCCTTTTTCATGGTAAAAAGGTTAGAAAAATGAGACATTCGAAAAGAGATAATAAGTTTCCTTGAAAAAAATTTTTAAAATAAAAATGGTTAAAAATTTATTTTAAAGATCATAGGAAATTATTAGAATATTCCAGGAAACCCTTTTTAAAAACGCGTTTTTAATGAACATTGGTTTCTGACCGAGGAGTGGGTAAAGTTAGGCTTTATTAGAAACAATTTCTTAACTATATTATGTACCAAAGAGTTTAAAAATGGTATCAATATATGAATATATAATTTATAACCAAAAAATAAGAAAATTGATGAGAGATCTTAAGAGATGGATAAAATGATTTCATCAAAGAAAGTATAAACCTAAAAATCTCAAAAAGAGATGAGTTTAATTCAATAAACTCTTTCCACATAGAAAATTTGGAACAAACCCACCATGTAAAAAAGGAAATTAAGTGAAGTTTAAAATATAATTAAATGAATTATATTAAGGATACAACATTAAAAAGGCATCATATACACCTCAAGGAATAATATAGGTGCATAACATAAAATGTGTCTTAAAGAAGAAAAAATGAGACAAAATTACTTTATTGATTTGGTATATTTTGAAACATAATGAACACGAAAGAAATGTCATAAAATTGATATTTAAATAAAAAAAATTAATTATTGGAATCATATAAGACATTCATGGTCAGTATAGAGAGCACAAAAAAGGAATAGGTGGTGAATAAAGCATGTATCCCTCGAAAATAAAAAGTGAGATGAAAATCAATTAACCTGTGTCTTAACTCTCATTGAACTCATTCAATCCTCATTTATAATAAATTTATGTCTATTATACATCATTCATAGAAAAATATTCTTAATTATAAAACCATATATGGTTTTATTAAATCTTTATATTACCCATTTGTTAATAAGTCTATTTTATGGTTTTACATTGGGCAATATCAATTTTTTTCCAGACGTGTCTTAATTTTTTAAATCTTTGGTCCTTATACATATATCCCGATTTACAGAATTTAACAAATTATTTAAATATAATTTATATTCATTATATTTTATTATAATAATCCATATAATATAGATGTTTGAAATGGAATACACTGTTCAAGGAGATGGTATACCATACGTACACTTGAACACTATTTCTGTTTAATTTTCTTGTTGAAAGAAAGAAAGTAAAAGACATATATATATATATATATAATTATTGTAGCTTTATTAAATCATATTTATTATATATATTCACTAAACCCATCCTTAAAACATTCAATGTTTTTTTGAACGAATCACATCGCTTTGAGGGGTCGGTATTCTACACATCCTGAAACCAAATGATCATATTAAAAAATGGAAAGCATAAAGAAATGTGTTGTAAAAGGATTATAAAATCATAAATACATAATAATATAAATATATAAAATATATAAATAGGGTTTCTATCATAATTTATTGCATGAGAGGTGGTATAGAAAAATGAACAATCTTCATTTTGTGAGTCGGTTGTTCCCGGTACACATAAATAATATGTCTGTTACCCATTAGATGGATGTTTGTGTATGTTTAGGTAAAAAAATTAGCATAAAAAATAATAGTATATTTAAGATACTTGTTTTTTTATTCAATAATGAAATAAATAGAGTGGAGGGTGTGTAGAAAGAAAATAAAATAAATGTGTTTGAGAGAAGACATTACATCTTAATCGATTAACTCATTTTGGTTTGTGCCAAAAGGCTTCCATGGTTTTCTTTCTGACCAAGGAAAGACTTTTAGGAGGTAGGTACATATGTTGGGAAGTGTATTGGGTAGTTATTGGCCAAAACTAAGTGTTTTGAGATGTGTGAAGAAGAGGGAGAGTTGGTGGACTTTTATATGGAAGGGAAAGGATACAATAGACATTTTTGAAAATAAGTTAGGTATACCCACATTTTTACCTAAAAAAGTAATAAAGAAACTCAATAATGTAAGTTTAATGTCCGAATAATGGAAAAAATGGGCACTGGAAAAATTTATAGGTCGTTTTGCGTATTAAATTTAAGGTTAAATACTTTGTTAACTTAATTTTTTCTCTTAATACTTGTAATTAATTTTAATCACTTTCACTAATATTTGTGGTCAAAAAACATTGAACATAATAGAAATAATAAATTATTATGATTCCAAAAATGAAATCAATTTTTACAAATAATAATAATAAAATTTTCAGAAATTAATTTAAAAATAATCCCACTAATGGGATGACACTATGTTTTTTAATGTAAAAATGTTCAAAAGTTAACTAAGTTTTTATACCCAATTTTAAATTGAAATTGATTCCAATGACATAAATTGGATTAATTTATAAAAATATTATGGAAATAAACTTTAAAAACAATTTAAAATATAGTTTATCATTATAAATTTGTTACATTAAAAATCATTTTTGAATTAAAATATTTATTTTTAACATTTCATTAAAAATGAAACCTTACTGAAAAATACCAAAAATTTATCCTAAACAAATTTTTGTGTTTTTATTTAAAATTTGAAGTTTATTTTGACGTATTAAATCTATAAAAGTGCTAAAAACTGGATTTAAAATGGGTTCTATTTTACAATTTGTAAAACCACTCTTATAAAAATATAGGGTTTTAAGCATAATATTACATTTGTTCTTATATTTTATCTATCAGATCTATTAGAGGATTATCAAAAATAGTTTTTTAAATATATGTCGCAAATATTCATTTAATATCATTCACTGTTAGACACTAATTTAACCTATTTATATAAATCTTCTTTTTTTCTCATAAATATAGACATTCATAAAATTAGCCCCTTTATATTCATTTAGTTTTTATATTATTTTCTAATTAATAGGTAACCAATGAATTAGACTATCTATATTAAAAATTTATTTAATACTATAATATTCAATTTAATATCCATGCTATATACTGTTAAATAATAATATTTTAATGATGATTTTTTGTTCTGTAACACTTGATCTTGCGTGTTACAGAAGCCATTGATGAAATTCAGTGTTGCGTGTAACATAAGATAGCCTCAATTTTCTGTAGAGAGAAAGCTAAAATTTATGTTGTGCATATTAAAAAATTTTCCTTTTTTCATATAATAAAATTTAGATATAGTTCTTTAATATAGAATATACCATTTGTTTCTGTTGTGTGAAATTTAAAATATCAAAAATATTAAATTAATTCAAAACAATATTTCACAAAATCTAAAGGTGTTATAATAAGGAAGGAAAACACCTACTTATTAAATCCATATTAAAATAATAAATAATATCACTCTAATCCCACATTTGAGTTGATTGGAAGATGGATAGTGGCCCTTGGGAGGCTCCACCAATGAGTGGTTTTAGTGTGGGAAAATTTGGTGAGAATCTCTGTATAAAAACAACATGAAATGTGAAAAATACCCAAAAATTAGCAGGCTATATAGTTTACTTGATCAGTTTACCAAATAGTGTAGTTTCCACTTCCTAAAACATCCCAAATCACACGGTTTCTACTAAATAGTTTCTCAAACCATGTACCTAAACCACAGGACTCAAGAAAAGTTCAAAAACCTTCAAAATTTAACCCCATTACACCTTAATCTTAAAAAAGGAATCAAACATATAAACATAATTAAGTAAATTTTTATTCTAAGGGGTTAATATTCTCCACACCATTAAAATTTCACCCCCAAAAATCTATAGAAAACAAATTTTAAAGGAATGTTCAAGACCAACTAACTAAATGATGGAACCCAAATAGAAGGACTCTTTGAAAACCTCGAACCATTAACTCAAAACATGGGACTTAAAAATCCCACCATTGTTCCATGGAAGAGCCACAAAAAAATAGCGATTTACTAACCAAAGAATTACTATGAATTCCAAAAGAATATTTTGAACAAAATCTGATATCGGGACAACCACTACCCTTGTATTTTTAAATTTGGGGACATTAAAAAACACAGAAAAACGCTCCAGTGTTTCCCAAGTCCTATGTCTGACCATAGAAAAATCAAATCTGAAAACTTAGAATCATATGAGGTCACCAGAACGAGAATCAATGACACATATCAACCAAAATAATTTCAAAATAAAAACTCCAACAAACATACGGAACATATAAAGATATGTTAATGATATCATCACCATTTATAAATAATAAAAAATGAGAAAACACTAGATACCCACACCTAGAATAATGATTATCACCAAGGAAGATAAAATTCTACCAGTCATATGCTGAAATATGTAATAACTAGAAGAGATAACATCCTCAAGAAACATCCAAATATGACATTAGACTAGATCACCAAGATAATGCACTCCACCAAATAGGAGAAACACCCAAAACATGAATATAACTCAACATATAATAACATAGTTCTTACTTCGGTTCATGAAACTATACATATGTTAAATCAGGTACAAACTCATAGAACCCCACCCTCAATTATGAAAAAAGAAAATCCCAAATAGGTAGATCTATTATCCTAAGAAAACAAAATATTTCCCCCATTACTTAAATCTGACCCATTCCATCCCCATTTCTTCTATCCAACAAACCTGAAACCATTGTTCAAACTATAGACAATGATAACAATCATAAAATAAAATAGGTAATAAAAATTAAATTGAATTAATTATTGAAAAAATATCCTTTATTTACTACAAAAATTTCTGATGTATGCACATGATATATGACAAAGTCCGAAAAAATTATGGATTTTAAAGGAGAACAACTAAAATTCTACAAAATAGTATCTAAATATCTAGTAGAAGCAACAGGATAGATTATTTATCATATGAAATTTGGGTCTAAGACTTATTTATAGTCATTTAAAATTAAAAAAACATCTATAGATGATTGATTCAACCACATTCATGATAGTTTCTAAGAGTTATCGGCAAATAGGAACTAAAGAGACCAAAATTAACACATCAAAAGAACACTACTGGATTTAAAATTCCACTTATCATATCAATTATACTAAACCCAAATGATATAAAATAATCACCTTTAATAGGATTTAATTTTGATAAATCCTCAATAACGATCACCTTATATGCCACTTCCATAAAGGTTCTTAGGCTAGACTCAAGCACCATTGAACTAAGATCGAGATGATAGACTTTTTCAAAAAATGAAAACTTTTTAAAACCCACTATGATCAACTCATTGGATAAAGAAACCAAACCAATGAAGAATTTGGTATTGTATTACAATGATTTATTTTTCTAATTAATCCCCAATAATTCTATCTATTTTGAAATTATCGCTTCCTTGGGAAAAATAACTTGATTATGGCCTCCTTGAAATAGAACCCTGAAAAAACCTCATATGATTGGGCATGGAAAGTAATATTCCACCAATTCATACATAATTATCTAAACAAATGTGTGGTTCACCACACCCTAGATATTTTATGTGTTACTAGTGATTCAGTGATCTCTTTAACCTTAGCTAGCTACTCCATCTCCCCCTAAGATCCTTGATCACCACTAAATACTGGTATATATTGAGTAAAAAAAATACTCACGCATGATCTATGTGCGGAGAATAACATGTCCCTATTGATCCATCATGAGTATATGAAGTTTCAAAAACTATGAAGAACAAATCTAGATCATTAGAATGACTACGTAAGAGATTTCATTCTGGACTTTTTGAGTCCTTTATAGGGTCACATTGTAAAACATTACCAAAATACAACATTAAATAGAACATCTTGAAATCATAATACAAGGTATATAAAATGAAAAGTTAGATGAATCTAGATGATAAATAATTTTTTTTAATCCTATTTAAAAATAACCTATAAAGTCCTCATTTCCATTTTAAAACACCATATGAGTTCACAAAAATATCCTTATAAGGTTCCATTTCAAAAACCCTAAACGATTTCAATCCAAAAAATAAAAAATGATCCCACTTATTGAAAATAAATTTTCTTATCAAATCACAGGCATTGAAATCATTAACAACTTTATAAAACAATTTATTATGGAGAAATCAACACACCCCCAAAACCACTTCAAATTTACACCATAATTAAATCCAATGAAATTATTTTCCTTTAAAACCATTAGAACCTGTAAATAATTTATTTGACTCAAATCATTCATGATAATTTAAAGTGTTTTCATATAATAAACTTTAAACACCCAAAAAGTGTTTTTCAAATTAAAATCTATTACTAAATCATACGATAATATTTTAAAATTTTATCAAACATGAATAGAGCCCCAATAGGTTCACTTGATCACAGAAATAAGAATCCCCAATCATAGGAGGGGTTTAAAGAACTAAAGAAGATAAAAATAAATAATTTAAATCTTTATCTCCAATGTATGGTTTAACCACATGATTTTTCAAAACATGTCCCGACAATTTGAGTTCCACTGAAAGTTTTCCAAAAATGATCATATGGCCTTCATACAGTTTCAAATATTATTTTCCTTAATCGTTCACCCCAAGATTTAATTTAGTTTTAATATGAATCTTATAATTTCTCAATATGTCTCCTGGATTCAGCTTATAACTCATAATATGAGAAAAAAACATCAAAATAAATCATAAATAAACAACCGTAAATCCCAAATTCAAGATAGAAATCCTAAAGAGCCATGAAAATTCAAGGTCTTGCATTTAGAAGAAATGTAAAATAATTTATCCACACCCACCATTTAAGATACAATGGTATTAAATCTTGTCTACCATCAATCAGTAAATAACAATTGAGTTCTAATACCATTTTTAATTAATCAAATTGGGTAAGCCTAACATGCCGCCCAGTTGAGCCTGCCATATTTATAGAGTCATGTTCTCGATCACCTTAGGATGAAAACTAATATGATGGTATCAAAAATTAACACATGGGATTGATTTAACCCTTAGGTAAAACTAGTATTGATAATGGGTTATAATCAAGAATCTGATATAATGCCTCCTTACATTGGAAAACCATCCCAAAATAAATTAACAATTATATAACAATATCATACAAACATAGAATAACAATAAATATAACTCAAATATTTTTCTAATAAATTTTTCTATATAAAATAATCCATTTTAAAGAATTATTTTACTATAGAAAATAAGGAAATAACGATAAAAAAGAATAAGGACCGAGAGGTTTATACCCCACAAAACCCAACTCGTCCTTCAATCTTGGGAGGAAAACCCTAATAATACCCTATGACTATAGAGTCACCACCACATACTTGAAAAAAACCACTTCCTAACAACGAGTGATAAAAACACAACCTTGAAGACATAGTATAAGAACCTACAAAAATAATTAAGAGTATATACCATCCAATATGAGTATGTAGGGTGTTAGTTAAAGTCCAATAGGATACCACCATGTTTTCCATTTATATTGATTCCAAATCCTTTAGTTTGAATGTAATAGGTAAAAAAGTTTTCATATCCATTAAAAAACTGAAATAAAAACAAAAATACCTTATATTATTTCATAAAAAATACACATTCTGAATCATTCCTCCAAGATGATTTACTAATGTGATTTCATTTAAAAAACCATTACATTCAAAACAACTTTAATTTCAATAAAAAATCAAAAATTATATTTTCTTTAAAAAAATGCCTTTTTGGAAACAAAGAGTTCTGATTGGTTTAAATTTTTTTCAAAAACTTTTCATAATGGATTAAATTTAAAGAGATAACCACTTTTCCATTTAAAATCATTAATGCACACTCTTCTAAAATATGAGCAAAGAAAAAACAAGAATCATGATAAAATAAAATCTATAAGGAGTGATAAAAAATGACAATAATAGAAGACACTCTCTATAAAAACAAGAATCAACAATAGAAAATCATCAAAAAATTTATAAACAAACCAAAATACAAGAAAAAATTAAGAGGCATATCATGGGATATATATTAGGAGGAAACACCTTTGGAAAAATAGAGAAATTATTAAATTTTCGATGGTATAACCAACTTACGATAGGTTAACAACTACAAAACTCATCACTATAATCACTCTAAACTATTCTCATTATTGACACCCCCCAACCTGGTCATAACAAACACTAGAGGCTACTAGCTTGTTCCCAACTCTCAACTAGTATAGAAAACTCCCTAGACTATTGATTTAGTATCCTATAGTTCCTAAGGCCATAGAAATTAGAGTAGTTCCACTATTAGGACAACATCAATCATAAGAAAAACATATAGACCAAATACAATAAAACACAATAATGATATACATCATAGTACTAACATATCCCCATCATATACATTCCCCTAATACAAACCTTATAAGATGACTCATAATTTAATTAATCATTAAAACATGACCAAAAGCATAAACTATGGGTAATTATGGTGATCAACTAGGGTGTTAACATCAATTAAAAAATCCATATTTAATATTAGATTCTAAATGAGAATTTTCCATGAAATCAAGATAAAAACTTTTGAAATACATTTTTAAAACAAACTTTTAAAACTATTTTTAAATATTAGGGAACACATAAACATACCAAATCATGGTATCAACCAATTCGAGGAAATCACGGAAGGATCACATAAATCAATACATACCTATTTTTAAATCAAGGAAAACATATTTTATAATAGGTAAGCTACCTTTTGAACAAGGAACACCATATAATTCTATAAAATCCCAATTTAAAATACGGAAACACACCAAATATGAAATCAAACCTGGCCCAAAACATCACGAACTATCATTTTTCATTAATAAAAACACAAAGGGAATTTTATCAAGCACATAAAATGAAAAAAAATCATTTGAAAGAAATGTACCAATGAGAAATGCAACTCTCCCATTTTGAAAAAGAAAAGTCCCACCCAAGCATTTAAAACCATTAGAAAAACCAAAATAGATATCAAATTAAAAATTAATTTTGTTCAAAAACAATTTTAAAACATAAATAATCCAAGGAAACATTTAATAAAAAGAAATTAAATAAAAACACACATATCAATAGATGAAACCATTATACCTTTAATAGAAACCACTGGAGCAGGTCTCCTGTGATGGATCACAACCTTTATAAACCAATCCAACCAATTTTGAAAATCCTTAGACACTAAATCAGGTTAAACATAGACCCTAGTGTTAGATAAGATGGTGAAGATAGATGAAACTTAGAGGAGAAGTAAGGATTAGATCTAATATTTCAATCAGGATGTAAAGACACCAAAAAATCTCTCAAATCGTACATTAGAGATGATTAGAAGAGGGAGATAAGCCATTGAGAGGATCCATAAACTTGAGTTTTGATTGGGAGTAAACATTGGGGAGAATCATAAACTACGAAAAAAATTAAATGAAAAAAATACACAAAACCAAGTAGGTCTCATGGTTTACTTGTACAATTTTCCAAATGGTGTGGTGACTATACATTCACCACTAACAAAACTATATAGGTCTGATAGTGTACATTTCCTGATTTTCTAAACCATGAACCTAAACCATACAACCCTAGAAAAGTTCTAAATAATTACAAATTTTCAAACCAATACACCACATACACACATGAATAATCAGCCATATGAACATTAGTAAAAAATAACATTTTTCCCTGGCATAATTTTCCCCACCATGCCGCATTGATCCTCGAGAATGTTATCAACAACTGATGTCAATGGAAAGTTCAAGACTAAATCATTGAAAGGAGGGACCCAAATAGAAGAACACATCACACTCTTGAAGCAGATAACTCAAAACAAGGGACCCCATTATTATATTCTATTTATTTGGGAGAACCACCCAAATTAGCTAAAGATATACTAGCCACTAAATAATTTTGAATCCTCAATGATGATTCATTACATTTAAATACATTAGGATGACCTATCATCATATTTTTATAAAATTTCAGGACTCTAAAAAATTAACATAACAAAATGTCAGGAACTTACCGAGGGTAGATCTAGAACATATAACAAAAAAATTTTAATAACTCAAGGACATAAGAGGTTGTAAGAAGTAAAAATAATTAAATGTACCAAGTAATTATTCTAGATGAAAAGTACCTAAAATGAAGGAAAATACATAGAGACCAAATAAAGTTCTCCGCAATATTTATAATTTATCTAAAATGCTGAATCAAAATATAGAAACATTCAAAAGAATGATCGTCAGTAAAACATGCACGATTCGACCATTTAAAAGATATGGGCTTTAAATACCAAATGATATAAACTCATTGTGAAATACTTAGAAAGTTCACCTGACTAGATCGCCACAATAAAACACTTCACCAAATAGAAGAAACACCGCAAACATGAACATTACTTAACATAGAATGATTTGGTTCTGACATTGGGTAATGAAAATGTTGGAATCCTCTTATTATAATGATACAAAATCATACTAATCATGTAATTAATTTAAATCATAAAAATAATATAAATCCTTTAAATTATGTAAAATCATTTTTAAATCTTATAAATCATGTTTACTCTTGTTCTACTATGATTAATTATGATTATGATTAAACATAATCAATTCCGTGAGTATTACTTATTAAAAAAAATGGCAGATATTTGACTAAGTATGAGACACCATTTATGTGATCAAAATATTTCACCATTTAGTCTGGAAATCGACAATGTCTGTGACACCGTTAGCTAAGACACTGTTTCCCTGACACTCTAACCATGCTACATGTTCCATTTTTCACAAAGGACCTAACACCGTAACCGTGCTACTGGTTTCAGAAATGATAAAGGACTAGAAAATGTCTATGTGACACCAT
Source organism: Viscum album (assembly GCA_963277665.1). Taxonomy (NCBI): domain Eukaryota; kingdom Viridiplantae; phylum Streptophyta; class Magnoliopsida; order Santalales; family Viscaceae; genus Viscum; species Viscum album. Next base: position 180,065,599 of record OY728133.1, on the reverse strand, counting down.
AACAAGACACCATAACAATAAATAGTTCCACATCACCTCTTATTACTCACTGTGAATGCAACACCCTTTCTAAATCACCGCAACTGTGACACCATTCCTAAAAAAAAATTTCTTTATTTTTCAATTAAATTTACAATTGTTTCTAATGTTCATATTTGATTTATTTAATGAAACTGACATAATTAATGATGTTTTATAGACATGACAAATAACAATATGATGTGTGAATATTGTACTCCATTTTGGACATAAAAAAACACCCGAAGATTAAATACAAGATGGTGCACAAGAAGAAAAAAGAATCAAGAAAGGGATTGAAAGAGATGTTAGAGTGAAGATACATGTATGCAAGAAAACAAATAACAACACAAGAAAAAATCTCATTTGTTTTCTAGCTGTTTTATTGTGGATCAAAAAGTCAAACATCCTTGTTGAAATAACACAAAAAATAAAAGAATGGAAAATCTCTAAACTAGAAGCCAGAAAAAAAGAACTAACGACACTCTGTTTCTTTGAATTCTATCCGAATAGGACCTAAACATAAAATCTACTACATCCTAGAAGTCCAGAGTTGCGTAGAACAACACTCAGATCATTTATAATCCCTTATTATAATATTTTTCAAAGTTATGTACTATTTTATTAATCTTTTGTGTAGTGTCCATGTCTTTAATAAAAACACAAACTATCACCTGCATTGAACTGGATTATATAAGATATCCTCACACAAATAACTTTTTACACCTTGTTTCACCCATGTATAACTGTGGAAGAGGTCCTATGTGACCTGGCATTTATATTTCCTAGGTACAAATGTGGTAGATGTCAAGTGACCTGGACAGTCTTGTGTACAATTTTGTAATCACTGATCTATGGTGTGGATCAAAGCTTTATATATTTTTATTTTTGGAAGATGATCACAAAGTGTAGTGGATTATTTCTTGTCTTAAGAATAAGAAACATTTTTTATCCATTGTGTTTTTGAATTTATAATCTCTCTTTTTTAAATCACATTTTAGAAAACTAAATTTCACTTTGATAGTTAGTCTTATATAATATTTGTAACTATTTTGATTTAGTTGATTAGTTTCAAAAGTTATATCAATAGTTTATATTGTTATAATTGAAAAATAATCAATATTCTAAGAAACTATTTGAATATTCATACTATTTTAAATTCACTACATTGATTAAATGTCTTGTTTTGTTTTTTATTTAAATTGGGGGATCATAAAATAATGTTTTTAACAATTTTTTTATAGGAAATCAATTCACCCCCTCTTGAGTGTCATACTCTGAAAAAAATTTGATATTAAAGGTTATTTTATAACTACTATTTTGAAAGGTTTAAAATCTTTTTCGAATCTTCTAAAATGTGATTTAGTTTTTTTAAAGGTCTCTAAATTTTTGTTAATTAAATTTTTTTACCTCATTAAAATGAATAATTTATTATTTGTTATGGATAATACACATGAATGTGCTGCTACCAATATACCTCCATACTTTAATGGAACAAATTATGCTCAGTGAAAAATAAAAATGAAAATTCACTTATAAACTATGGGATTCAATATTTGGACAGTAATAGTAGATAAATATGAAATACCTGAAACTCTAAGAACTACATGGAGTGAATCTAAAAAATCTTCTTACAATAGTTATTATAAATCTATAAATTTCTTGTTCTGTGCTGTAGGGGAAGGAGAATTTAATAGAATATCTACATGTAAATCTGCCAATGTTATTTGGGATAACTTAGCAATATCACATAAAGGAACTACTAATGTTAAAGAAAAGAGACTTAATACCTATACTATTTTGTATGATAACTTTCAGATGAAACCTGATGAACACATTTCTGATTTGTGTCTCAGGTTTAATGAGATAGTAAATACAATGACTTCTCTTGGAAAGCTAGTGGATGCCAAAGAACAAATCATGTGGCTACTCAGATGTCTACCATAAAGATGGAGGAGGACCTCTGTATCAATTAGAGAATATCATGACTTAATCAAGTTTCATGTTAATGAGATGATAGGTATATTTATGACGTATGAGGAAAAGTTAAAGGTAAACAAAGATGAAGAGGATGAACCAAAGAGAAAGTCAGTGCTATTCAAACCCACTACATCCAAACGAAAAGAAAAAAAAAATTATTAACTCATTCTGATCGTAAAAGTAATTATAATTCATTTTTAAATAGTGATGAGGAAATGGATCAATTATCCAAAAGGTTTAAGAAGTTATTTATAATGAATAAATTCATAAGGAAACCCAAATATAAAAGAAATGTATGATAATAAGGGAAACTATAATAAGTAATGGAAAAGGAACTAGAAATATAATAAAATATTCTTCTATGAATGAAAAAGAAAGGAACATGTTATGAATAATTATCCCCAGTAATGTATAAAAAGAAATATAAATAAAAAGTTAGAAAGTAAAAAAAGGCAATGATATCAACTTGGAGTTCTTCTAAGGACAACTCTAGTGAATCATAATCTTCACATGATGAAAATTCTTCCAAAGCTAATATGTGTTTCATGACAAACACATCATAGGTAACCCTTGATTCACCTGTAAAAAATTATTATTACTTTGTGGAGGTGAATGTGATTATGAAAATATGACTAGTGGGGAAATGTTTGAATATTTTCAAATGCATGAAGATACATGAAATAAGTAAAAATATATATATAAATCTCTAAAAAAACAGCATGATCTCACTTCTACTGTAAAATATGATCTTACCGTAGAAATGGAAAAAATGATCAATTACTTAAAGAGAATAATGAACTTAAAATATCTAATTAGCAATTGAAGAGGGATTCAGAAAAATTTACTAATGGAAAGAATATTCTGAAAAAACTTCATGGTAATCAGGTAACTCATAAGTATATTACTATTATAGGATACCAACTTGGACATTGGGACATATCTAAAACTCATTTTTTGACAAAATCTTGAAAATCTATTTTCATAGCAAATACTGAAATATCTGCTAGTTCTAAATCTGTAATATCATTCAGTACTAGTAAATTTTCAGAACTAAACAAAGTTTAATTTTCTAATACTTTACAAACTATGTATATGAAACCCATGAAGAAATTATGGGTTCCCAAATCTCTTATTACTAATGTTACAAGGCCAAACAAAATTTGGTTACCAAAACTATCTCGTGCATAATTTTGTTATAGGAAAGTTATTTGAAGAGTTCCTATAAAATTCTATGGTACTTGGATAGTGGATGTTTAAGGCACATTATAGTAGATTACTAATTATTCAAGAATATAATAAATATTGATAATGGACATGTCACTTTTGGTGACAATGCTAAAGGAAAAATAATTGGACTTGGTCAAATTGGTAACTATAACTTAGTTTTAATTTCTAATGTAATTTTTGTTGATGGATTTTAATATAATCTACTTTGTATTTCAAAATTATGTGATGATGGATTTCATTTTAAATATGAAAACGATGCTTGCAACGTTTTTAATTCTAAAAATGAATTAGTATTTTCTGCTTTAGAAATGAAAATGTATATGCTATTAACTTAGATTATTTAATTTATCAAAATATTTCTTGATTGAGTGACTTTCACAGAGAGTCTTGGATTTGGCATAGAAGACTAAGACATTGTAATATATAATATCTTATAAAGATTACTAGAAAATCCTTAGTCAAGGATCTACCCAAACATGAATTTCAAAAGGCCAAAGTCTGTAATCCTTGACAAAATGGTAAACAACAAAAAATCTCTTTCAAACTAATGAAAGGATTTTCAACTTCTCAACCTCATCGGTTGAATCACATAGAATTGTTTAGAACATCTAGAGTCTCAAGTATTAATTGGAAGCACTATACATATTTTCTTTTAGATTACTATTCATGATATACTTGGACCGTTTTATTATCTAAAAAAAGTGAATCTTGTTCTAATTTCACCAATATGCTAGAACACTAGAAAACCAATGTGGTATTAGAGAAATGACCATGTATGAGAGTTTGAAAACCAAGACTTTGAATCTTTTTTCACAATAGATGGATATAGTCATAACTTCTATACCCCTAGGACACCTCAATAAAATATTGTTGTAGAAAGGAGAAATAAAACCTTATAAGAAATTGCAAGAACCATGCTTAATGAATATGACCAACCTATCTACTTTTGGGATGAATCTATCAATACAAATTGCTATATTATTAATACAGTCTTAATCAGACAAATTATTAAGGAAACTCTCTATGTGTTATGAGACAATAGAAAAACCAATTTTAATTACTTCAAAGTTTAAGGTTGAAAAGTTTATATTCTCAATACTAAGGAATATATTGAAGAATTTTCATCTAAATGTGATGAATATATTTTCTTTGGTTATTCAATATCTAGTAAAGACTATATAGTTTTTTTTAAAAAATAAACAAGTTTGTGGAACAATCTACACTTGTGAAATGTGATTAAATAGATCCAAATGAACTTAAGACCTCCCTGTAAAACTATGAGGATGATTGGACAAATCTGGAGATAAATGAAAAATCTTTTGATCTAATTGTTAAGAAATTTTTAAAATCATCCGGTTATGGAAATTATCCATAACCCAAACATAAAGAACCGAAACCTATTGAAGAACCTTAAATCTATAGCCCTAATTTTTCTAGATCTACTAGAACCCTTAATAACCACCCTTTAGATGTTATAGTTTGAGACTCAGATAAAGGAACTCATACAAAATCTTTTATATGAAATCAGGTTGAACATCAATGTTTCTGGTCACAAGTTGAGGCTAAGATCATCAATGAGGCAATAAATGATGAATTTTGGGTGATGGATATGAAAGAATAATACAATCAGTTCTAAATAAATAATGATTGGAAACTAGTGGACATACCCAAATACAACTTGAATATAGGAACTAAATGGGTGTTTAGGAATAAAGTAGATAATGAAGTTAATATTGTGATAAATATAGCTAGATTGGTTTCACAAGGTTATATACAAGAAGAAGGGATTAAACATGAGGAATATTTTTAACCAGTTTATATTCTTGAATCCATTAGAATCTTTCTTTCATATGCTTCACATCTATTTTTTAAACTATTTCAAATGGATGTTAAGAGTGCATTCCTAAATGGGTATATAGTTGAGGTTTTTTTTTGAACAACCCCTTGTTTTAAAAACCCTCATTTTCCAAATAATGTTTTTAAATTAACAAAATATTTGTATGGTTTAAAGTAAGCTCGAAGACCTTGGTATTATAAAATAAGTAGTTTTATTATTTTTAAAGATTTTACAAAATCTATAGCTAATCCTACTCTCTTTATAAATAGAATTTCTAAAGATGTTTTAGTTTTTCAAATCTATATTGATGATATTATTTTTGTTTCTTCAAAAAATTCCATATGTGTTGATTTTTCAAAGATGATGCAAAATTATTTTGAAATGAGATTGATTGGTGGAGTAAAATTATTTCTTAGATTTCAAATAATTCAAAATAAGGATGGCATTATTTTGAATATATGTAAATATACTAAAGATATTCTAAAATGTTTTGGATTTGATAATAATAAAAGTAATTAAACTATAATGGGTACCACCTATAAATCGGATCATGATGAGAATGGTAAATTTGTTGATCAAACCAATTATAGAGGAATGATTGGGAGTCAACTCTACATAACTGATAGCAAGCCTAATATTATGTTTATTGTGTGTATGTGTGATCATTTTCAATAAAGTATTAATGAGTAACACCTACTTTCTGTTATAAGAATATTCAAATACCTCAGAAATACTAGCATCTTTGGATTGTTTTATCCTAGTGGAACATAATTTGACATAGTTAGCTATTCAGATGCCGATTTTTGTGGTTGTAAGATCAATAGAGAAAGCACGTCTGAAACATATCCCTTTTTGGGAAAGTCAATAGTATCATGGTAGAGTAAAAAGAATAATTCTATTGTATTAACTACTGCTGAAGTTGAATACATAGCTACAGGTAGTTTTTGTGCTCAGATTTTGTGGATGAAATACACTTTTTCTAGATTATGGATATCAATTTAGACATGTCTTTAAAAATTGTGATAACACATGTTCTATTGATATATCTAATAATTTTGTTTCTCATTCAAGAACAAAAAATATTTATGTAAGACATTAGTTTTTGAGAGATCATTATCAAAAGGGTGATATTTCTTTAGAATTAATTACCACTAAACATCAGCTTACATACATTTTCACTAGGCCTCTAAATTCTGAATGGATGAGGTACATCATACATGAATTAGGAATGATCATCCTTAAGTGACTAGTTTAGTATCTCAAAATTACTGTCTCTCATGTTTACTATCAAACAGTTTACAATCTCATAGTTACTGTCCCTTAGCTTGTAATCTCTCATGTTTGTTGTCTCACTAGTTATGCTCACACCGTTTAGAGTCACGCCGTTATATTGACACCATGACTACTTGTTCTAGTCTGAACATTATGAATAATATTTTTTTTTTAATTTTTTTCATGTATCACTATATTGATTTTTTTTGTTTCTTTTATACCTTGTTTTTATATTTTTTGACGTTTGAACTACCTAAATAATAAAAAACCATCTTTTCACTTCTCTCTTCACTTGTACTCTCTACTCCCCAAGCCAATCCATTTTACCTAAATCTTCTCTTATTTCTTAAGCCCCCGTTAAATTCCCAGGGTGAAGCATCTATATTCATCATCACCCAAAAATCTCCGATCTTCAAAGAAATATAAAAGGCTCCAATTACCATGCCCAAGAAACCCTTAAAACCATGTATTGGGGATCAAGCAGTCATTCTAGAGAAAACAATTTGTGTGAAGTGGATCCTATCAAGTAAGTCTCTCGTTCTGAATTTCCTAGAATAATAGGGTTGTTTATAATGGTTTACATAAGATAATATACCTATCTATCCCATTATAGATTTAGAATATTATCAGTATGTTCAGTTCTCTTTCAGCTCTGATGATGATTTTGTGGTTAGAATCTGGGTTAATGGATAGAGATGCATCTTTTCTTTGAGTTTGTGGTATTCCTTCTTAGAAATACTGCATGAAGGAATTTTTGTGGACTATCAAAGAGTTTCTCCTCCTCCAAGAGACATATTTATTTTAGAATATCCCTTGTGTGAGTTGACTAGAAACAAAAAGAAAAGAATTTATATTTCTATGGAATTGGATGGAGAGACTAGGTTGTTGTTTAAGATTATTCAACGCCTAATACGTCTAAGGAAAGTAGAATACAGTACCCTCAAGTATCAAGATGTTTTTTGATACATATTCTAAAGAATAGTCACAAAATCAATATATGCAAGTATATTATCCTTCACATATGTGTCATGATCAAGAAAAAATCAATGTTAGAATCACTTTTCTATTCGGGGGTTATCTCTTCTATACTACTAGACAATGGTGTGGTTGGTATGAAGGAAGAAGTAGTTGAATATTATGATTTCTATATTTCTAACAACACATATAAATGAATGATGATTATTTGGAATAGATGGAAGAGATCATAGGTTACAGATAATGACAGATTGTATTTGGATTTTAATACTATTAATAACCCTTCTAGACCTAAGAATGTCACTGAACAAGGTATAGATTAAGATGATCTTGTGGAGTAATCAGATGAATCAATATATTTTGATAGATATGAAGGAGAAAAAGATGCTAATGAAAGTAAATATATTTTGGGATACTCTCACAAACCTCAGGATGTTCCCTCAAGAGAATCTCTTATATCTAAAGGTGATGAGGATGCTAGAAAAGGAAGTGAAGTTTTTGGTAAAAGTAAAGTAGCTTTTGAATAAGACGATGTTGTTATAGAAGAGCATGATTCCACTGAGAAAAAGTTAGAAGAACCTGTAGAAACTGGAGTGATTTTATCTTCTAAATAAAGAATGGAGAAATCATTTCAATTATCTAGAGGTATGTTTGAATTTGATAGAGTAGAGGGTTTGGAAGCTGGTCAAGATATTGAGTCTCTTAGTCCTCAAAGGGATGCATCTATTGAGGGGGAGAAAAATTCTACCTTTGAAACGATTGAAGTTCCACATCATGTTTAATCATGTTATGTGGATACCAAGTACAAGTTTACAAGGTATTTGGAAAATGATGAGTCTCAAGGAATCTCAGTGAAGAGACTAGATATTTCAACTGTGTTTCATATGAAACAAATATCTGATGTTATACATGCTAAAGAAACAGAACCTATTTAAGTTCCTGAACATGAACCTGGTCAAGAAACTTATAGTTATGTATGTTAAGATGTTTTAAAATAGTTTAGAGACTATGTTTTCTGGTTTTGAGAATATAATGAAGTCATAGTCTTCCCATGTGACCAATCTCAGTGAAAGGGATGCTGCCTTACTTCTAGAGAAAGTCATATGGAAGATATAACCCAAAATGCTTCATAAAATTCAAGAAATATGGATTGAGAACAACCAGTTGAGTGATGAGGTGAAATTTTAAAATCCATGGTTTCAGAAATGATGAAAGACTTACAAGTTTATCAATACCCTATTTCTCATCCATGTAAGGATGATTATGATAAGATCCCATAGAAGGTTCTTTCTCCGATTCAACCTAACTTGATTTCTTTGTTTGAAAAGGTGGTTGGGAACAACACTAAAATATAAAATGAGATGCATGGGCTTGTCTCTGTAATCGATACTTTGACTAATGAGTATAAATGATGTTTTCAGACTGTTCTTAATGAGCTTAAATCTCACTCATTAGCTATTTCTACTTTGTCTACTTCTACTCAACCATCTCACCCTTTGGACAGTGAAACAATCATCTTTGTAATTAAATAATAGTTTTATTATTCGATTGAAGGTTTTGATAAGTAATGTTTTAATACAATTTTCAAGAATAGCGACTATGTGCTTGACTTTGTAATAATTCACTAAAAAATTTCCACTGATGCTCAAGAATAAATATCTATGAAATTGGATTACTAATCCAAGAGTATCTATTCTAAGAATGAGTTGAATAATCATTTAAAGTATCCTATAGAAAATTTAAAGCTTAATCCTTTAAATCAATATTTGAAAGACCATGTTCAAAAGATAATGGACTTTGCACCTACTCTAGAGAAATTCAAGGAAAATAAAGATGACTTTGAAAGGGACATGTAGTATATTGAAGAAATCATCAAAGATTTATCAAACTATTTAAGCTGCATCTGCATGTTTAGAACATAGACATCATGGATCCTACAAAAGATCTATTGTGACATGGATTGATTTCTTCTACCTCCACTTCATTTTCCCCTGGTACCATGTATACTTTTTAGGCTCTGAGCCATACCCGACCTATTATGTTGAGAAACCTTTTCCTCAGTCTTACACTGACCAAACCTTTCCCATTATATCATTTAAGGAGTTCCCTTACCTTCCCTCACTAATGCTTCTACGACATCCGCTTATGAACCTCTTGATTATACTTCTGTTGTCTCTAAAAAGAATCTAGATAAGGATATATAATTTATAGAGAAGTAAATACTATTTTTTTGATAGGGATGTGATGTATTTTATTTTTGATTGTACCTAAACTCTTTTTATTCAATGAAAAGTGTTCTATATTTTATTCCCTCATTGGCTTCATTTAATGTTTTTTCCTTTATGTTATTCTATTTTTGATAATCCCAAAGGGAGAGAAGAGATGAAATATGTTTTAAAAGTGGAGACATAAGAAATGACTTTTAAGAATTTATAAAAATAGAAATCTTCATGGGATAATAAATTCATTTATGCTTCTTATTACATATATTCTCTAATACCTTGATATGATAATCACACTATTTATTCCTTTATAAAATATTTGGCTTGTAAATTCCATGATTTGTGATCATAAAAAGGGGGAGATTATTGGAATACTATTTTTTAATGCTCATAAATCATATTAATCATGTTATTCATGTAAATCAAATAAATCATTTAAATCCTATAATTCATGTACAATCATGATTAAAAAATATAAATCAAGTTTAGACTTGTTCTAGTATTATTTATTATGATTATGATTAATATTAATCCTTTCTATGAGTGTTACTTCTTAAGTCATATGGAAGATATTTGACTAAGTACGAGACATTGTCTCTGTGATCAAACTGTCTCACCGTTTAGTATGGAAATTGGAAGAGTCCATGACACCATTTCCTAGGACACCATTTTCCAGACACTCTAATCGTGATATAGGTTGTAGTTTTTTCAAAGTACCTAACACCATAACTGTTCTACCCATTTCAGAATTGAAAAAGCACATGAAAAATTTTCAGTGACACTATAACAAGACATAGTTCCGAGTCACCACTTCTGAATCACCATGACTACGAAACCATTTATTACTCATCAAAACTATGACACCATTCCATAATAAATTGTCTTTCTTTTTTCAATAAAATTTTAAAGTTGTTTCTAATAGTCATATTTGAGTCATATAATGACACTGAAATAATTAATGATATTTTGTAGACATGACGCATGATAGTATTAAGTACGAGGTGTGAAGTTTGTGCTCCTTTTCAGATAAAACACAAACAAATGAAGATTATATACAAGATGAAAAAATGAGCAAGAAAAAGAATCATGAAAGGGACTGAAAGAGACGTTAGGGTGAGCATACATTCACACAAGAGCACTCAAAATAATACATGAATAATTCTCATTGTTTTCCATATATATTGATTTGGATAAAAACATTGAAAATCCTTAAAATAACAACACAAATGAAAGTGATGAAGAGAAACTTATTGAACTGGAAACCAGAATATAGAACTCACTACACTCTGTTTCTTAGAATACTTTCAGAAGAAGCCCCAAATATCAAATCTTCTACATCTTAGAAGTTCATTGATCCATAGAACAATACTCATAGCATTTCTAAGCCATTATTATTATATTCGACTCTATTTTCTATCATTTTATTAATCTATAGAGCAGTGTGCATGTCTATACTAAAAACACACCCTGTCTCTTTCACTGAACTAGAGGATACAAGATATCCTCACAAAAATATCTTTTTACACCTTGTTTCACTAATGTATTATTGTGGAAGAGGTCATTTGTGACCTGACTATTATATATCCAATGTAAAACTATGGTAGAGGTCAAGTGACCTAGGTAGACTTCTGTACTGTTGTGTAAACCCTGATCCAGGGTGTGGATTAATGCTTTATATACATTTCATGGTGGTAGGTGATCACTAATTGGAGTGGATTAGGTCTTGACTTGAGCCTGAACCACTTGTTTTATCCACTGTGTTCTTAAATTTAGTTATTATTATTTTAACTCATATATCAGTAAACTAAATTTCTCTTTTATAGTTGGTATTGGATAGTATTCATAACTGTTTTGATTTAGTATATTAGTTTGAAAAGTTATATCAATATTTATATTGTTTTAATCGATAAATAATCAATCTTTTGAGAAACTATTTGAATAGTGAGACTGTTATGAATTAAATAATTTGATTAACTATACATTTATTTTAATTTTGGGGATCATAAAATAAAGATTTTAATAGGGATTTTTGTTGGAACTCCATTCCCCCCTCTTGAGTGTCCTAATCAGACCAAAAAAATCTACACAAATGATAACTCTGAGAAAAACATATGGAAAACTCACCCTTGATTATCCAAAAAGAGAATACCAATTCCGTACCTCGATTGGCTTAACAGGAAACTGAAATATTATGACAATTTCCTTATCCTACACCCAATACATTCCCATGTTTTCCATAAAAAACGTTGCATCGGGGTCCAAACTATGCACAAAAATAACAAGAATACACAAAAATGATGCCTGAATATAAAAATACTTGAAAAAAGGACAAAGTATTATTCATTCACTATAAAAAATATTTCAGGTGTACCAATGAAAAAATATTCCAAAAATATTAATGGTTAAAAAATAGAACGCCCCAAATCCACAAAATAAATTCCAAATCACAAGTGGATGTAACACCCCAAATTGTTGCTAAAATCAATGACGGTTTCAATACTTATTCTGTTAGGATTTTCCCTTTAAAGAACTTTAAAGATGATCGATATAGGCACATGGATGATGGATTTTCATAGATTTTAGAAAAAAAGTAAAAATATTCTCAAACATCCCATACTTGAAGAACACTACTAAATGTTTCTTTCCACTGATCAGATTATTTATACTAATACTATATTGGGTCAAAACATCACATGTCATAGGATTCTATACAAAAAAATACCTAACGACAATGAATAGATATATTACTTCCAGAAAAAATGTATTTATGAAGGATTAAAACACCACCATAGTGAGATCAGAATTAAGGCATATTGAATAGAACAAATCCTTCTTTGAATCATCACTGACCAACTTAAGCGATAAAGAATCCATCCTAGTGAGACATTAAATATAGTATTTCATTAACTAATCTCACTATGTAATTATTATGAATTCCATCGCTTTTTCAATCCTCAATTAACAATGATAAAATGATATATGAAGGGGGACTTGAAATATTCTGATGAAAAAACCTGAAATGGTAAGGCATGAATTGTATGATTTTAACAATTTATACCCAATCCATGAAACAAATTATCAATGATCCTTAGCCTAGAATATATTATAATTCCTTATGACTGAAGATATCTTCCACCATAGTTATCTAATCCCTTTACTCATGGGATCATTGATCACCACTATACACTATTGGGTGAAAATTATGAAACACTCATTCATGGTCCATGAGTTGAGAATTTCAAGTCATTTCAAATCCATTGAGAGTCTATGTAGAGTCAAACGCTGAGAAGACCTCATTTAGATCACTAAAATGACTATCTGAGGTATTTAATTCATGAATTTACAAGTACTTTCTATGGGTCACATTCTAAAACATCACTAAAACAAAAAATTTTATCAAAGCACTACAAATAACAATGTAAGATATACAAAAGAAAAAATTCAAAGAAATAATATTATAAACATATTTTTGCAATACTATTTCCAAAATTAATAACAAGTCCTTATATCAATTTACAAATACCATATGTATCCATAAAAATACCATTCAAGTTTCAATTTAAAAAAATATAATACATTTCAGTCTCAAAAATTTAAAATAAACCCACTTATTGAAGACGAACTTCCTTATCAGATTACTCACACCATACCTATTCACTATTTTCATAATACTATTCATTATTTAGAAATAAATATAACTCCAAAATATTTCAAGAGATCTACCATACTTATAACCCATGAAATTATTTCTTTGAATACAATTACAACATAAAAAATCATTTCATCCATGCAAATAATTAGCTATTAAGTTAAAAAAATTCCCAAAAAAACCATAAACACTCAAAAAATGGGTTTCTAAAGAAACACCATTACAAAAGTGTAAGTCATTACTTTCCAATTTTATTAAACAAGTTCAAAACTCTAAAAAATTCAGATGATCACTCACTGAAAAGTATAACTAATCATAATATAGATTTAAATAAACCATGAAGAAAATAAAATAATAATTCAAAAATTCTCCACATCTCATGGCATGGGAATATTTTCAGACTGCGAACTATTATTTTGAGTTTCACTAGAAGTGTTTTTGAATGGGACAAAGGGCTTACACCAGGTTTGACATATATTACACCTTTATCATGAACCATTGTATTGACAAAAATTTCACTATAAAACATGTAATTTCCTATGTCTTTTATATGGGTCTTTATTCATCTATGAGTAGCAGAAAACCACATAAATATACCTCATAAGTAAACAACCCAAAATCATGAATTCAAATGAAAACTCTTGATCAGCCATGGAAACACATGGTCTAACAAGAGGAAGAGATAGACAAGAACTCCTCCACACCCACCAATTCAGATATGTGGGTATTAAATAATTTACACCATCAACCCCAAAATAATAAGGGGAATTTAATAATATTTTTAATGAAAAAAACACATTTCTTCCCAATATGCTACCCAAGTCATCTCGCTATAAAACACAAGGAACATTCCAAATTTCATCATGCAGGAAATGATCATCACAAGTGAAAACATGGGAAAATTTTCACCCTTAATAAAAAATAGTATCATCAATGGGTTCTAATAGAGAATCCAACATGTGGTATCCATGTATTAGTCAAATACACCAAAATAAATAAGAAATTATAAATTAATAACATCCAAACATGAAACAAAAATAAAGGTAACATAAATATGATTCCAAAGCACATTTTAATATAAAAGAAACCATATTATAAAAATATTTTACAATATAAAAAGATAATCTTAAAAAAAAATTGGTGGCCCAAGGGGGAGATACACCATACAACCTGACCATCCCATCAAACTTAGGATACAAACCCCAATATCACCTTCTGACTCTCAAGTCACCACCATGAACCAATCCACAACCACTTCCCAATAAATATAAGTAGAAACCCAAACTAAAATCCATAATCTGAGAACCTACAGAAAATATGAGGACTATATCCTATCAATGTGAGCATATTGGGTGTGATCGAATGGCTAGAATGACACCACCAATAGTATATTACATTCATCTGATAAATAAACTAAGTCCAATAGTTTTAAAATAATAGTAAAATAAATTTTAATTTCATTTAAAAAATTGAAAATATAACCAACAACACCTTATATCATTTCATAGAACACCCCATTTTTAGAAAAATCCTAAAAAACAATTTACCATGGAATTTTTTTAAAAAAAATAAACCTTTACCTTCAAAACAACATTCATTTCAAGAAACTATGTTAAAACTTATTTTTTTAAAAGATTTTTTTTTTGAAAACACACAATTCTCAATGTTTTAAAATTGTTTAAAACATTTCAAAAATATATTACATTTAATATGACCACAACTTTTTTCCATTCAAAGGAATTAAAACATGAAATTTTTCAATATGAGTAAAAGAAAATGGTAATGGAAAATAAAATAAAATCTATAGAGATTTATAAAAATGATAATAATAATATAAATTAATCCTAAAAATATTAATACTCAATCATAAATAACTAATGCATAAATGTAGGATCAAAATAATATATAAGAAACTCACATGATAATTCACAATAAATTGAAAAAACATAGGACACATATCACAAGGCAGTACCTTAAGCACTAATGGAGAAAGTACTACATATGTATAGATGGAATGAATTTATAGAAGGTTATAATTTTCATAACTCATCACCTGAATAATTGTAAAATAGAATCACTAGTTTCATAACCCTATCCATGTCATAAAATTAAAATAGGGGACACTTTTTATTTCACAACTCTCAACTAGTATATCAAATGTCCCTCAACTCCACACTTAGTATCCTAGGGTTACCTATATCATTAATGATGGAGGTATTCCACTATCAAGCTATCATAAATATCTTAAAAATAACATATAACAAAGGTAATATAATGTAGCAATTATATACATCCCACCTATGGAACACCCTCTTCAAATACAATCCCTAAACCCAAAACCCATAACATGAATCACAGTTAATTTAATCATTTACACATGATAAAAAGAATAAACTAAATAAATAAAGGATCTCGATGTAAAACATATAAATTATAAAAGAATAACATTGTATTCAATAGTTAACCAACACACAACACCAATCTTAAACAACCCATGAAATATATTTCTTGGAATTTAATATCTTCAATATATTGCAGAACACACAATCCTGAGTCTAAATGAACCGTAATATATTATTAAATTATTTCTTAGCCATTAAATTTGAGGGTATTAATATTAAACCAAAATAAAATTTAGTCTTATCTATTGATTATAAATAAAATAATATTCTTATAAATTAAAACGAAATGTTTTCTGGAAAACTATATTTTTTTAAAAGACAGTTTAGTTACTTTTTGACCACATAATTTAAAATTAATTTTTACCAATTTTAGAAAATTTATATGATAAAATTAAATTATTTTTTAGAATCATAATATAAAAATTATCTTATGGTTTATGTTTTGTATTTTATTGAAATGTTTAATTTTTTTGTGAATTGTTAAAAATACTGAATTTTAATTAAAAACCACCTTTTCGTTATAATTATTTTTAAATATAATTTATATTTTGAATTATTTTTAAAGTAAAAATATTTTAATTAAAAATATTTTAATCCAATTTAATTAATTTGTATCATTTTCAAATTTCTTTTTTATTTTAAAATATTCTATAATTTTGACCATTTTCTATTTGATAATCTTCTTTATCATCATTTCTGTGGGGTTAATTTTAAATTAATGTTTTCTAATTATATGAATTGAATTTTGAAAAATGGATTCAATATTTGGAATAATAATATACAATATTTTCTTATAATTTTAACTTAATGTTTTATTAAAATTAATAGTAAAAATTGTTAAAATCATTTACCGCGGTTAAGTTAAAAATAGATATATTATGGGGTAAAACTGAAAATATATGATTTAAAATAACTTAACTTTTTTTTTCTAAAATACCTTTTTATAGAAATATTTCGACCTTATGTTGTCTAAATCTCTAGAATAATCTATTTTTGTCCCCTGTGGAATGTGTAAAATGTGGGTAAACATTTTTGATTTAAAAAATTATAAGTGTGACACTCATCACAATTATAAAAGGCCACCCCCACTCCTCTTTTCTTCACACCTTAAAAAAATTTGGTTCTACCAAACCATTTTGAAAAAACTTTCAAAATTCCATTAACGAATCTTATATTTCTTATTTGGGGCATAAATCCAACATAGGAAGGCCTTTTTTGAAAACCTAAGGAGGTTACCCGAAGAAGAGGAACATTCTTTAACAAGATTTTTTATTTTATTTTTTCCTCCACATCCAAATTTTTTATTAAAACATTATAATAGAATAATATAAGTATATTAAATATATTTAGATATTTTTATCTTCATGTAATGACCTAAAACCATCTCCACTTTTGTCAAATGGGTTTGGAAGTCATCATTCGTGTATATGGCGGACTACTGCCTCACATTCCAAGGCCATTTGTTTTTTCCATTACCACCTCTTACAATTGGATATGATGATGTATATAAAGTATATATATGATATTTATAATATAATTATACCTCTTGAGTCATTATATAGTATAAAAATTTTAATTTCATTTCATAAGGGATATGATAATGCCGCTCATGTGTATGCCATACTACCGTGTCACAAAGCGATGCAATTACTCTTTAAGTAACTCTTTACATTGAAGGGTATAAGGATAAATTTAATGAATATATGTGATATAGATGAATTTTTTTTGAAATTAATGACATAATTATCATTTTTAAAATATAATGTTTCCTTTTATTTCTTACCTTTTCACTCACTTAAAGATGAAAAAATCATTCATGTATGTGTGGACTACGAACTTCACAAAATGATGTAACTATATTTTCATCACCACACCACATGGATGATATATAAAAGTATATTTAAATAAATAATATGGTATTTATGATATTATTATTTTTATATAAAGATAAAATATTACTGACCTCATTTCTATTATGATTTTTGAAAAATAGAAACGTTAGCCATGCATACGTACGACCAACACTCTCCTTGATCATAACATACTTCATTTCTCAAAAACATGTTTTATGATTGATATTAAAAGTATAATTGATATATAAATAATAAATTTTTTTCATTATTATTTTGGAGATGATGGGACTATATAATATTTCCAATAATTAGAACATCCATGACAAAGCATGTATGATAAAACAAGAAAATTAACACCCGAAACAAATAAAATAATGATATATTATTAACAAAAATTCAATAAGATGTTATAAAAAGATCATATATGATATTGTAAATATTATTATGGTTCTATTAGAAGTTAATAATATTTTTTAAACCACTATACATGAGGTTAAATCATGTTTTATCGAAAGGATTCTTAATGTAAGGGACTTCTTCTCTATTTCTTATCACTAAGGAATATTTTAATATTATACTCATAGTTTCTTATATATAATGTATATAATACCCATTTTACATATAATATTTTTATTCATAAATAATTCATTTAATATTTGTTTGAATTTTAAATATTTCATCCATGTTCATTTAACATGAAAATTACCAAGTGTTAACTAATTTCAAAACTCACTTTCTTTTCATTGTGTTTTGTTACTTCATTATTGCATTTGATATTATTTGATTATGGGTGTATTTTATTTTGAAACTATTATGTTATATATTCACTTATTTTATAAGTATTTACATTTATCCCAAACAATATATTCAATGGTAAATTCTTAATTCTATGTTATGATCTTTTTGAGTCTTTATTTCACAATCTCATATTAATCGGGATTTTTTATGATTGAATTTCCATTGAAGTAAATTATTTGATAATTTGATAATAAAAAATTTATTTTTATTATAATTTGGTTATTCTCAAGTAATAGTATCTATTTGATTACTCTTATGTACTTAAAATAATTGAGAAAATGGTGTTAATAATCCTCAACTTCATTTCTCTCTTTGTTAGGGAATATGTTTCCTTCCAAAACATTTTTTTCTAAAAATGTTTTCAAAAATGTTTTCTACTATTTATTAATAATTTTTTAAAGATATTTTTACCCATTTTTACTTTTTATAATTTTTTGAAATGAATCTCAATGTCATTTTCAATGAAATGACGATTTCGTTTTTACCAAAAATCTGAAACGAATCTTTGTTTTAACAAACATGGAATGTATAAAACATTATGACATTAGGCTTACTCAATATTTAAATTCATACATTATAAGTTTCAAATATTTTTTTCAATGAAAATTATTTTAATTTTTTTTGTAAAAGTTTATTTTTAAAATTGATTTTCAAAATGAAAAAGATATTTTTCTCAAGAATGTTTTAATGGCCTTTTTATAGTATTTCTATTGATAAATGAAAAAACCTTTATTATTGTCATAATGTGTATATTTTGGATTAATATGATCATTATTATTTATTTAGATGAATTATAATAATTTTTACCAAGTAAAGTATTAACACTCACTTTCTTAATTAATTTTAATAGTTATTAACATTTCCGGGAAATATTCACTTACCTGTGGTAATTAGAAATTAAATTTCCCTTAAATATCCATATTATTTATTAGGTGTATGTTTATTTATTAAAAAAATATCAATTCTACATATGGTATTCTGAATTAATAGTTATTTTTTATCTTGTTAATTATTGATATATTTGTATTCAATACTCTATATAGATATTTTATGAAAATGTACAATATTCATGAATTAGATCAATATTTTGATATATGATAAATTCTTTGGAAATGTAGATGTGGGTGGGACCTAGTTATAGATAGCCCATAGGTGCATTTATAGTCATATGAGATGAATCCGTTAGCTATCTATTGTTAAATGAGTTTTTATTGTATACCTACCAATTAGTTTTAAACTGTATTGAGGAAAGATCTTGATAGTAGAGGTTTCGTAACACCTAAGATCATGATGTTTAATATTTAAGAATTTCCTTCATTGAGTTTTCCGTTATTTTTATTGATGATGTTTTAGAATGAAATTATGTCCGTATGCATTATGTTCTTAATTTATTGATTAAATTGAATGTGTTATCAATTATTCCCCCTACTTTATTGACTATACCACATCCAATTACAATGGGCATGATATTAATTGAATGAAATTTATATTAGTTATTTGACTATCCATATTGGTTATGTATTACATAATAACGATAGTAAATTTACTTAAATGAATGTGTGTTCAATTATTTATATTGATAGGTTGTTTATGCTTTAATGATTCATGATAGATTTAGATATACTTAAACATTACTGACCACTTGGGATCACCCTTATTTTGTTTCTTTTCCTAGGAATCCATGGAGTGTACTATGATTTATATGTAATGATATGATAGGGGGAATAATTTTACATTAAAAACAATATGATGTATTTTTCATTTTAAAATTTAATATTGGAATCATATGTGTATGTAGTTTATCCATACTACTAAACTATTCGGTACATTGAAATGAAATTACTCATATATTATTCCAATGTAATAAATAAGACACCTTCTTCAGGTTATAGGGGTTGGGTTCACTAAATTTAGTATTAGAGTATGTTTAGTAGATACCTTGAGTACTAGGTTTAAGAAATCATAGTTTAGGGAACATCACACTATAACATACATTGAGGATAAGTGTTGAATAACATCCTAATTTTTTAAGGTAGAGATTATTTTTGTTTTCATTATATCCCATCACTCTCTCCAAAATAGAAGTGGGTGTGGTTGTAGAATAAATATACCTCAGGGTAATAACTCTAAAAATTGCACCTTGGACTGACCTACTCATCACCTAGTGCATGAAAAATAGCCTTACTATGCACCTAGTTTGACCGTCCCTAGGGATATGCTTTGGATAATTAAAATTTTCATTACAAACCATTATTATGGATTTAAATAGATAATTTAAATAAATGAACTATGTTAAACCTAATGTGTATTAAAATATTTTTTTCCAGATTTAAAAATTCTACAAATGACTATATGGTTTTCCCACTATGATTTTTTTTGCTCAGGATATACTTTTTGGTTTTAGTTAATCACCATAACCCAAAATAATTATGTTAACAATGAATATGAAGGAAAATGTGGTGAATATGAGCAACAAAAAGGTATTGCGATAGGAGTGAAATGTATCATGATTATTCCAAATGAGTTATCCTGAAATATTATTAAAAACCTATACATTAACCAACTCCCAGACTCACCAAAAAATAGAAGTTTGGCGTTTTATAATTGATTGAGTAGTGGATACCATTATAGAATGAAGGCTCAATTTCCATCATGTCATAAATATGAAAAGATACACCCACAAAAGTGTATAAAAGGAATTGTAAAATAATTTATTTGTGGAAAAGAAAGGGGTAAAGAAAATAATTCCTATAGAAACATGAAGAGTTTGATGAAAAGAAATAAATATCATCCAAGGATCCATATATAGTCTTCTATATTAAATGTTGGGAACCTAGAAATTATCAGATTATATGCCATATTCTAAATGTCAAAAATTAGACTAAGTAAGGAACTACGTAGAAATAAAATAGATAAAGTATTTATGTTTTTTGATTCAGGAATTAAATGAGAGAAGTATCTTCCTAATTGTATTTTGGTTATAAGAATCATGAAACTTCTAATTATTATGTTAAACATTAGAATAATATGTGTATTCATTAACTTAATAGTTATTGATACCATGATAGATTTGTGATTTTAAGATTTATCAAAAGTTCAAAGACTTAAAAACACCTTTTATGGTTTTATGTGATGGGAGTCTACCAATATTAGTGATATTTGTAGAGATATTTAGGAAAAGTATATTTTTTAGTTGAAAAGTTATTATATGAATAATTCATTTACATTTTATAGACATATGTTTAAATATTGTCTTTACCTTTTGGGTTAATATGATCACTAATGACATTGTAATAATAGTCAAATAATATTATTAGACATTGTGGAAAAAATTTGTACTGAAAAAAATAGTAAAAGTTTATTTAATGACTAATTTTATTTCAAGGAAGTCCATCATATTTTCTTAAAATGTTATAGTAATTATATTAATATGGTTTTTGAAAAAGAACAACCCACATGATGGGTGACAACCCATCATATCCGACACGACCATACGTATTGAACCCACAACCAAAGGATGATAAGGGTTTAATGCCTTCCAATGGAAAACATGATGTTTTGGTTAAGATGAAATTATTTTTAGTTAATTATTCAATGAATAAATATTAATAATGAAGTAGTGGTGTTACTGTTGAGGATTTTAGATTAATGTCTTGTATTAGATAACTTGTTCTAATAATATTGGTATTCAAAAATAGTTCGAGATATATGGAAGTACTTGTCACCCGTTTATAGATCTTACAATATATTAAAAGTAAATTTTAGTACTTCAGGCATAAAATACTATTTTTTGGATATTCATTTCATGGGGTAAGCGATAAATTGTATATTGATTGAAAAATAATGAAAGGAGGAAATTCTACATAGGAAATAGAAACATATCATGTATGTATTCTTCCTTGTATTATTTTATAGTAAAATAATCACTCAAATTAAAAAAAGGATCATGAAGAAAAAAATTATCATATTACATTGATATACAATGAATCAAATGATCTTTTAAATCATTATATATTTAGGGTTTTGAGGACATTACCTTTTCATTGATAATTCTCTTTATTGTGATCAATGACATCAATCACTCACAATATTTATTTATGATTTTCTTCTATGTATATATATATATATTCACTTTTCACCAATGTTCTCCTTTGTAGAAACCCTATTTATATGTTATTCTATATGACCCTTTTAATTCCCTTTATCTCTTCTAAAGTTGATATTTTATTAACCCTTTTTTTATAATTTGGGGTTTTCAATAATGGATTTTCAAAATGGAAAAAACTTTATTACGAAGATCAAGTTAAAATGGCGGGGATTAAATTTATTTAATGTGGGGAGAATGTAACATCATAAAATTATGAACTAAAAAAATAGTACTTGATATCTTATCTGGATAACTACACTGATCTTAAAAAACCTATGAAATATAATTCCTTTAAATTTAATCTCTTTAATAGCTTATAGAATTCACAAAACATAGCCTAAATGAACCACAGTATTGTATACAATTATAAAATTGCCATTATATTGGGGATATGAAATGGACTGAAAAATAATTAATATTATTTTTATTTATTTATTAAAAATAAAATAACAATCATTTAAAATAAATTTTCATCTATGAGAAGCAATATTTTTTATAAAGGATGATTTAATCTCTATTTTATTACATAATTTATAATTAATTTTTATCAATTTTAGAAAATTTAATTAAAATTACGATATTCATTTTTTAAATAATAAATTCAAAATGATATTAGTGTTAATTTTGGGGATTTTTCTGAAATTTTTCATTTATCGATGAATAATGAAAAATATTGAATTTTTATTGAAAATTTCTTATTTTTATAAATTATTTATAAAGATAAATTATATATTTAACTGGGTTTAAAGTAAAATTAGTTCAATTATATATCAATTAATCCAATTTAGTTCATTTGAATCATTTTAATATTTACTTTTGATATAAGAACATTGTAAACCTTTGAGTATTTTCTCTTTGAAAACAAACTTTCTAGTCGCGTCTACGGGTGTAAATTGAAATTAAAATTTTCCAATTATGTGAATGGAAGTTTGAAAATTGGATTAATGTTTTGGCATAATAATAATAATTTATATTATCTAATAAGTTAAACTTAATTTTTTAACCAAAAATAATAGTGAAAATAGTAAAAATCAGATTCTGCCGTTAAGGTAAAAATGGATTTACCAAGGGGTAAACCAATAATATATAGGTTAAAATTACTTAAAAACTTGTCTAAAATATATTTAAAGGCCATATTTAGATGTTATAATATCTAATTATCAATAATACTCTATTTTTTACTCTTTTGGCTAGTTAAAAACGTGGGTACACCCTATTCCTTTCAAAAATTACAAGTTTTCCACTCACCTCAATTATTAAAGGCCATCCCGCCTCTATTATTATTTATTGAAAACCAATTTTATTTGGAAAATACCTACCCAAATAACTTTAAAATATCCATTTCCTATAATATAATCCTTATTTTTGGAAGAACCCTACCTAGGAAGGATTTTGGTGCAAACATAAGGAGGAACCCGAAGAAGAGTTAACATTTATTAACAAGCGTATTGATTCTATTTATTCCTCCGAAAAAATCAATTATTATTATAAAATGAATATATTATAAAATAAGAGTATTAAATATACTTATTTTTTTAATGTTATGTTAATGACCTACAACTATCACCACTTCCATAAAAATGGTTATGAAATGTTTATTCATGTGTAGGGTGGACTGCCGCCTCACGAACAGATGTTATTGGTTTTTATATTACCACCTATCCCAGATGGTTATAATAATGAATATAAAGTATAAATATGATATTACTTACTTAAATATACCAATAGAGTCATTATATTAAATATAAATTTTACTATTCATTTCATAGGGGATATAATAACGTCACTCGTGTATACGACTGACTATAGCCTCGTGAAATGATGTGATTTTTCTTTCACAAACGATTTATATGGAAGGTGATAAGGATATATTTAAGGAATATACGTCTCATAAATGAAATAATTATGATATTAATTAATTAATTATCATTATAAAAATATTATATATCAATTTATTTATTACCTTTTCCCTCACTTAAGGATATTAAAATAATTTATGTACATGTAGACTACCACTTTCATGAAGAGACATGACTCTCTTTTCATAACTAAACCACATTGATGATATATATAAGTATATAAAAAGAAATAATATGGTATTTATAAAATTATAATGATTATGTAATGATAAAATATTACTTACCTTCTTTATATTACAATCATTGAGAAATGGAAACGTAACCCATGCGTACGTTTGACCTACCGTCTTCATGATCAAACCGTACTTCTTTTCTCAAAAATCGTATTTCATGATTGGTATTAAAATTATAATTGATATATAAATTTGATAAATACATATTTATTATTATTATTTAGATTATAAAACTATATAATACTCTCAAGAACTAGACCATTCATGACAAAGCATGAATGAAAAAACAAGGCAATTAACACACAAAATTAGAAAAATACTAAAATATTATCAAGGAATGGGAGATAATATGTTATAAGAGGATAATATATGATATCTTAAAAATTAATATGGTTATTTTTTAAGTTAAGAACATGTTTTAAACCACTATACCGGTGGTTAAACCACTTTCAACCAAAAGGAAGCAAGAGGTAAGTGACTTCATCTCAATTTCCCCTTATTGAGGCATATTAGAATGTTATGCTTTTAGTTTATTTTATATAGTGTCTATAATGCCCCATTAATAGGTAATATAATTATTAATAAATAATTCATGGTATTCAAGGATTCAATTTGAATTTTTTCATCTTAGGAGATTTTATTTGTAAATTACCAAGTGGTATAGAATTTCTTAACTCAATTTCTTTTCATTGCGTTGTATTACCTCTTCGTTGTATTTGATATTATATGATTATATGTTTATTAAATTTTTAAAAAATTATATTTTATATACACTTATTTTATGTGGATTTAAACTTGACACACATAATCAACTCATTGGTTAATTTCCCTTAAACGTTATGATCTTTGTAAGGTTTTATTTCACCATTTCATTTTAATCGGGATTGTTTATGCTTTAATTTACATTGAAGGAAATTATATGTCCATTGGATAGGAAACCATTTAATTTTAATATCCATTATTTATTCATTATATTTTCAATTAATATTTCATTTTTTACACTATGGTACATAAAATAATTCCGAAAATGTTTTTAAGAAAACATGACTTCATTTCTCTCTTAAATCAAGATTCCACCTTCTTTAAAAACAATTTTTTTTTAATTTTTTCCGAAAATATTTTTAACCATTTTAAAATAATTTATTAAATAAATTTTCACCCATTTTTGTTGTTAAATTTTTTAATGAATCTTCATATCATTTTCAAAACATGCCCCATTCGGATTTTACAGAAAATATGAAAGGAATATTTGTTTTTAATGTAACTTGCTCGTATATAATTTCATTATATCAATTCCACTCAATTTTTTAAATATTATTTTCAATTTTTTTTAAAATTTTATTTTTAATGAGTTATACTCAAAATGAAAAATATATTTCCCCTAAAATGTTTCTAAAGATATTTTTTTGGAATTTATATTCATTAATGAAAAAACCCTTAAATCTTAATACAATGGGTATATGTTGTGTTGATACATTCATAATTATGTATATAGATTGTTTATGATCATTTTGAAATGATAATGTATTCACACTAACTTTCTTCATTCATTTTGGAAGTCATTAAATCTCCCTTGAAAAACTAGCTTGCCTATGTTTATTGGATATTAAATATCCCAATAATATCCAAATTATTTATCAAGGATACATTTATTTGTTGAACTAAATATAAATTCTACACACAATGTTCTATAATTATATTTATTTTTTTATCTGTGGAAATATTTATAAATCTGTATTTTTTATTGAATATATATATTTGTTGATAAGACATATTTTTCTTGAATTAAATAAATATTTTGATATCTGAGGAATTATTTGGACATGCATACATGGGAAGGGCGCAATTATAGTTAGCCCCTCTATGAATTGGTAGTCTCATGAGACAAATCAGGTGGACATCTTTAGTTAAATTTGTTTTTGGTGTATAAATACCCATCAAATTTTAACATTATTGAGGAAAGATCTTAATGGTAAAGGTATATTAATTCCTAATATTAGGAGATCCAATTATTAAGAATTTACTTCTTTAAGAATTTAGTTATTTTTATCCATAATATTTTCACAGCGATATTTTCTATGGATGAATTTCATTCTCAGTTTATTTATTTAATAGAATGTGTTATTAGTAATTTACCTTTCCATATTGATTTTGTCTTATCCTGTTATGGAAATCTAGTTATTCATTTAATGACATATGTTTTAAATTATTTAACTTTCATTATTGATTATTTTTTATCTAATCATGATGATACATTTATTTAAATTGAATGTGTGTTTAGTTATTTACCTAGATATGTTTTTTGTCCTTATTGATTCCAGATAGATTTCACTGTAATTAAACCTTAATGATAATTTGAGCTCACCATTATTATTTTTACTTTTCCAAGAATCCATGATGTGTAATATGATTTATATGTAAGGATATGATTAAAGGAATAATGTTATTCTAAAAAAATAGGTTTTAATTTTTTTTTGATGTAATATTGGAATCATGTATGTATCAAGTTTATTAGAACTAAAAAACCATTCAGTGCTTTGAGATACGATTCCTGATATTTTATTCAAATTTAATAAATCAAATTCCATCATTGAGTTATTGGGATAGGGTCACTATAGTTAACTAGGATGTAAAAATCAATCAATAAAAACCATATTTCATACAATATTCCAACTGGGCATATACCTTGAAGTCAAGAACCACCCCTTTGGAAATCCCTTTTAAAAAACAGATTTGAAAAAAAACTATAAATACTAAGGAACACCCAACCATCATAAATTTCAAGAAAATCACTAAACCATGACAAAAATCAACACATTCCATTTTTAAAACAAGTAAAACCTCTTTTAACACATGGAAATCCCCATTAAAACAAGGGAACACCATTTAATATAGAGGAAAACATTTTAAAAAATATTTATCACCCCAATTTATAAATAATATTTATCTTAATACATCATGAGAAATTATTTTTTATTGAGGAAAATTTCTACTGGAATTTTACAAAAAATTAATAATGTGTGAAATACTATTTGAATGTAGAGTTCCATTAAACTATGTAATCCAACCATTTTTCTAAAGTAAAACACCATCCAAACATGAAAAAATAATAAATAACCCAAAATAGATATCATATAAATCATTATATAGTTCAAAAATAATTCTTATGTATCTAGTATCCAAGGAACTCTTTAATAAAATTTAATAGAATAGAACCACCCACCTCAAGAGATGTATGCATTTCACCTTCAATGGAAACCACTTGGATAGTTATAATAAGTTGGATCAAAACCATTAGAAACAAAAAAACAATTTAGAACAAAACCAAACAACAAAATCACTCAACCATAGTCACTATTGTTATATAAGTTGGGAAAAAGGTAAAATACATAATGGAAAAGGAATGATAAGACAAAAAATTTCAATATAAATGGAAATACAACACTATATCCCTTAAATCCAACCATAGTGGTGTATTTTAGGGGGAGGTAGGTCCTTTTATGTTTACCTAGAAGATATGTTTGAGTGGAGGAATATTTTGGGAGAATCCCCAAGTAAATAAAAACAATAAATTAAAAAAATTACAAAAACTGAGAAAGTCACATAGTTTAATTTCATAGTTTACCAAACCATATAGTGACTATGGTGTCGATGCTACCCAAAACTTATAAGGTCACATGATATCCATTTAATTATTTCCTAAACCATAAACCTAAACCATGTGACCATGAAAATGTTCCAAAAACTAAAACAAAATCTCAAGACACCCCAAAAATTAGAGAGGAGTCAACCAAATAAACCCAAGAAAGAAAATGGAATTTTGAGGTGTTAAATTTTTCCCCATAAAGCCACTTTCTCCCCCAATAAATTCATCGACAATATGAGTCAGTGAAAAATAGAAGACCAACTCACTGAAAGAAGGGACCCAAATAAAAGTCCACTTCCTAATATTGATACCATGAAAGTAAAACACATGACCCAAATAGACAACCACCATTCCTTGGGATAAAAATCCAAAAAACCCATTAATTTACTAGTTGTTTGTGCACTATAAATCATAAATAAAGATCCATAAAATATGTGACATTGTAATGATCAATTCTCTTGTCTTTTAAATTCATGAACTCTAATAAATGCACATAACAAGACTTAAAAGTTCCCCATGAGTCCCAAGTCAGACCATATAACAAAATAAAGCCAATAACTAATGAATATACAAGGTCATGAGAACTAGAAATAATTTTATTTCCCAAACAAAATAATTCTATAAGTAAAAATACCACTAATAAGGGAAACACAGAGAGACCAATTAAAGCTCCCCATCAGATTTGGAATTAATATAAAATGTTGAAACACTAGATAACGACACCCAAAACAGTTATCATGGACAAATCAAAAATGATTCCACTAACTAGATGATAAAATATTTAAACATAATAATATATCACATCCTAAAGAAAAACTGAAAATTGTCACTTGACTAGATCACCAAGATTACACACTCCACCAAATAAGAGAAACTTACCAATCAAATACATATCTCAACATAGAATGACATGGTTCATAATTATGATAAAAAACAACATAAAGTGTAACATGTGGATAAAATATTAGAAAAATGATCCTCCATGATCCTAAAAGAAAATCCAATCTCGATAGTTGTTTTAGTCTAACCAATACCCAAAATATTATCCTTTTTACCTTAGACCACACTGATACTATCCACATGTTATCCATAAAAAAGACTTCAAACCATGAAAAATGATAACCATAATAAAAAATGATGAGGCATGAACATAAAAAGGCATTAACACAAGTATATAATATATTTCATTAAATATAAAAAATATACAAGGTGTATAGAATATATATAAAAATTTCCAAAAAATATAGGATTTAAAAGAGAAAACCACCAGAGGAAGAGAATTTTTTTGATAATTTAGAGAAAGCATCACTATAGCTTAATACATATATAAACACTATGTATAATACTTATTTTAACACTTATTAAACTTAAAAAACCTATAATTATGATCAAGACAACAACATTGATGAAAATTCCTTAGATCCCTTTCATAAGAGGGACTATCATGCAAAAAATACCCACACCTGAAGAACACTATGGTATTTCACTTTACACTAGTTGTATAACCTCTATTAACACCATATAGGGTCAAATAATCACTTTTCATTGGTTTCCATGTTAAAAAATACTCAGTAAAAATGTCCCTATACATTACTCCCACAAAGGTAGTCAGGGCCTTCTCATACACCACCAAACTATGATTTGGATGAAGTCCCCTTGTAAATTACCAAGACTTATTTGAATAATCAATAACCAACCCATGGGAGAACGAAACCAACTTAGTAAAACATTTAATGTAGTCTTTTACTAATAGATCAAATAGATGTTCACCCAAGAATTCCATCCCATTTGAAATTCTAAATTCCTTAAGATAAAACCACTGGATAATGGTGGACATCAAATATCCCCAAGATAAAACCTCATATTATTGGGAATAGAAAGTGAATTTCCCCCAATACAGACATGATCTTTTGAACAAAATAGGGATACCCTCTACATAGAGGTTTCTAGTGTTCTTTTTGACTGAAATATCTCGTTGACCTTAGTTAATCTATCCAGTACATCCAAATATCCATGATTTCCACTAATAAATGATGGATTTAGTTTTAGAAACTATTAGACATGGTCCATTATATAATAACAAAATGATCCTACCACCCCATTTAGAGTATAAAAGGATTCAAAAACTATATATATTGGTTATGGATCACTAGAATGGCTTCATAAGAGATTTCCTTCTTGAATTTCCAAGTCATTTTTTTGGGTAACATTCTAAAACATCACTAAAACAAAACATTTAATCAAATCACCAAAGATACCAATTCAAGGGATAAAAAATCTAATATCATATGAAAATATATTATATATATCATTTTATATAATTATTTCAAATGTTCTTAAAAAACAATTATTTCTAATTCAGACCACTATACGGGTCCATAAAAATCAACTTTAAGGTTATATTTTAAAAAAATTAAAAAATTTCAAGCCTAAAAATTAAAAAGGAACCCACTTCTAGAAAACAATTTCCAAATTGAATCAAACACATATAAATCATTCAAATTCCCATTATCTTGAATTTAATGCAACCTTAAAACTATTTCAAGAGTCCAAACAAACTTAAAACTCATGAAATTATTTCCTTGAGAACTTTTACAACCTAAAATTAATTTCATCCACTCAAACCATTAAATCTAAAGTTCAATTTATTTTTTCACAAAAGATACTTCAATCAACCAAAACATGTCTTTAAAAAAATTCCACTTCCAATTCATAATACATTGCATTATAATTAAATAAAAAAAAAATTCAAAACCCAAACATATTCAGTTAATCACTTAAAAATATGTATCACTAATCATAAGAGGGGATGAAATTACAAAAGGAGTTAAAACATCAATAATTCAAAAAATTATATACCACATATGGGTTGGACACCCAGTTGTTCAGACTATGCACCAATAATGAGAGTATCATTGAATATTTTTTAGAATAGTCTACATGACTTGTGCATGGTTTTAAAGACTATAAAACTTAATCGTGTGCCCCTATATTTCCACCATTTCCACTACAAAAATAGGAACATTAGGATACCTTTTATGATTTCATACAAAAAATCAAAGTAATAAAAAATGAAATGAAAATATATCAGAAATAATCAATCATAAATCCAAAATTTAAAAGACTCCACCTGACCATAAATGGGGAATTGAGGTCTAACACAATGAAGAGATGAAAAAGTACTCATATTATACCACTAAGTATTCTTTGATGGTTATAAATACTTCCTAATATCAACACCTAAATAAAATGAGGGATATCATATGATTTTATAAAAAAACAACTTGGTTCTTCCTGACATGTTAGTCGGGTAAGCCTGGCAGTTTTTTTAAGGTTTATTCTCTTTTTCTTTGAGATGGAAGGTAGTGCAAGGGTATCACAAGTAAACACATGGGAGTGATTTCACACTAAAGAAAACCCAAGATAAAAAATAGGTTCCAACAAAAAATTCAATACAAGATCTACATTCATTAGAAAAACTTAGAAAATAAATAATCAGTTTTAAAATAAGAACTCCAAACATGGCCTAAAAGCTTATATAACTAAATGATTACTCAAAAAAAATTTCTTTACCTAAAAAAATACATTTTATTAAATGTTTTTATAATCCAAAAAATTAATAAATTATAATAAAATCCTGAGTTCAGTAAACCACATAACCCAACTGGTCCATCAAAATTGGGAGACAAACCACAACATCACCATATGTCTTGTGAGTAGCCACCATGAACCAAGCGACACCTGCTACCCCAATGAGAGTGGTAAAAACTCAACCAAAAATCCATAGAATAATAAACCATAGAAAACATTAATAATAGATTCCTACAAATGTAAGGAAGTGGTGTGTGAGTAAAATTATAGTAGGATACCACCATGAGTCAATTACATTCCTTTTATAAAGAAACAAAGAACACTAGTTTGAAAGTAATAAAAAGTCTTTATTTTGTTATAAACAGAAATAAATAAAACCAAAAATACCTTATATCATTTATTAAAACACACCATTTTTAAAACATTTATTAAAGAGGATTTATTATAGAAATATCATTTCAAAAACAAACCTTTACCTTCAAAAAAAAAAATTCTTTTTTAGAAACCCTATTATACCATCTTTTTTCCTTAAAAACATCAATTTTTGAGTGAAAACAATTCTGTTAGGTTTAAAATGTTTTATAAAATTCCTCACAATTGATTGAATTTAAAAAAACCACATCTTTTCCATTTAAAATCTTTAATGAGGAAACTTCTCAAATATACATAAAGAAAAAAGGGTATAGAATAATAAAATATAATTTCTGGTGAGAGATAAGAAAATTAAAATAGTAACAGAAGGTAATACATACAAAAATAATACTCAAAAATAAATAACCAATACTAAAAAGTAGACTCAAAATTATATATGAGTTAATCACATGCCAATTAACAGTAAAGAGGCATAACATCAGATGAATATCTTGATGTAACACCTTAGGGAATAATGGGACATGTAATATATGTAAATTGGAAGAACAAACTACTAACAAGTTTATGTTTTCACAACTTGTAACTTGAATCAATCTAATCCAGTCTATTTTTTGATATACCTATATCTAGGTTATAATAATTAACCAGGGGATACTGGCCAGTGTGTAATTCACAATGATTAATGAAACTTTACCATGAATAACCACATAGTTTATTAGGGTTCATTATGTCATATCTAATAGAGGTGGGACACTATCAAGATATATATAATAACATGGAAACCACATATAAAAATGAAATAAAATAAAATAGTCATATACATTCCACCTCCAACACCCCCTTCCATTACGAACCTAATATTAAACCACATAACATGAATAATATTTCATTTAACCATTTTGAAAAGATCAAAAGCATAAGAAAAAAGTAAAAACGAGTCTCAAATAGGGTGTAAACTCAATGAAAAAAATCTATCTTTCACACAATATGATAAACGGTCCATTACATTGATATCAAGAACCAAAAATCTAGAAATACTTTTTATAAACTATCTTTAAAAAAAGTTTAAATTTGAGGGTACACAAAACTATACGAAATCATGTTCCCAACTAATTCAAGGAAATCATTAAATGATCATATCAATCAATACATATCCGTTTTTAAATAGAGAAAACTTATTTTAAAACAAGGGAACCCCATTAAAATTAAAGTAACACCCTTTAATAAAAGGAAAAACATTTTTTAAAATGGTGGAAACCTAGATTAGAAATAAAATGTGGAACAAAACATGATGAAAAATCATTTTTATTTAATAAAAACACCACTATAATTTTATTAAATAATTACAATTCATGAAATACCATTTAAAAGAATATAGTTTCTGAACGGTGAAAATCACCCATTTTTTCCAAAGGAAAACCGAACCCAAGACTAGTAAAAACATTGAAAGAAATATATTATATAAATAATTAATTTAGTTTAAAAACACATTTAATTCATCAATTTTCCATGTAATTATTCAATAAAATGAAATTAAAAGAAAAATCCTACAATAAGATATGTAAACATTCATCCTTCAATGGAAACCACCAAAACAGGTGTCCTAAGATAAATTACAACAATTAGAATAGAGAACCAATTTAGGACAACCATAGATAAAACAATTATCCAAAATTGACCACTAGGGTTAGAATTTATGGGTAAAAAGGATGAAACTTATAGGAGAAGGAATGAGTAGATATAAAATTTAAATCAAGATGTTAATTGATAGAAAAATCACTCCAATGTCATATTAGAGGAGCTTGTAAGAGGGATATATGAACTTGGATGGTCCTATAGAATAGAGTTTTTTTATGGGGTAAGATTTTTGGGTATGCCACAAGTAAAAACTCCTTTAAATGTCTAAAATACCAAAAATAGAGAATGTCGAATAGTTTACTCATACGGTGCACGAAGCTATGCAGTGACTATGTTGTCGCTGCTTCTAAAATCTTCCCCTGGTTAATAGTATTGAATATATGGTTTCCAAAAGAAATTCACCTAAACTATGTGACCATGTAAAATTTCCAAAAACATTAAAATTTAACTATTAAACACCTTGAAGCTAATAGAGGAAGAAACTATATAAACACAAGCAATGAAATAGAATTTTGGGGGGTTATAGCTTTTTAAAACATCAGTATGAATATGGTATTTGAAAAAAACTATCAATTATTTAAATAAAAGTTGTAAAATAGTATACATTATATAATTTTCTGGGCATTTGTTTACATTCATATAAGTATGTTTTGATTATGTTATGACACCTCTTATGTGGTATTTAATATGGTAATTTTTTTCTTATTTATGTTATTCACACTATTATATAGAATATTAACCACTTCTAATTTTTTCTCATGATAATAATTATATAAGTTATAATTAAATATATATATTTTTTCTATATAGAATATCAAAAATATTTAAGTGGTACATATAAAAATACATTGACCATTGGTTCCTATTGTTGTAATAACATTTTAAATTTATATATATCAAATATACAAAGTGAAATTCTAATTTATTAATAATGTTTATATTTGAATTTTAAAACATTATCTAGGATACAATTTTTCTCAAGTTATACTAGTTCAACTAGTGGTCAAAATTACTTATCATGGAAGGGTGGTTGTAGAGGGACTTGGATCACCCTCAATATCTAATCACATTCA
This sequence comes from Viscum album, assembly GCA_963277665.1. NCBI lineage: Eukaryota > Viridiplantae > Streptophyta > Magnoliopsida > Santalales > Viscaceae > Viscum > Viscum album. Next base: position 180,030,807 of record OY728133.1, on the reverse strand, counting down.
GACCCTTCACTGAAAATCCAATATTCCATGATTTCTCATCCCACATTTCCACTTGAGGCACCATGAAATTTAAAACCACCTTTGCTAATCCTACTATTTATACTGGTAAGTTATTATCACATACCATTACATATTTGAATATTGATTCCCAACCATAATAATCTTTTCCACCAACTTTTACACTTCCATAATTTTCTACTTCTCCAATATCTCTAGGATTTTATCCCCATGTTATTTTGACTTTTACATAACCTTCTTATCATCTATAAAGTACTAAATTCCAAGAATCAACATAACATATTTAAGGTACACATGTTACCAATCTTCTATAGCTTACTAATACATCTTTTCCCACTTAATAGAATGTGTCAGGTAAATATTTATAATTAAATTTAATTTCATCCAAATAATGCAATTTTAGTTTAAATTTGTACTAATTTTAATTCATTTTTTCGTTCATATATGAATCTAATACTAGGAAGTGAGGGAATACCAACATGTGTTGTTTTTGGATCCACTATATATTGTTAAGGGTTAACTAGCATGTGTGATTTTTAAATCTCATTAATGAATTTTATATTTGGATTCTTCAGAAAGAAACAAAAGAAAAATGGTGTTATGAAGTATGTGCACACTTTGAGATCAATGCCTAGGCTAGAACATGAGAATAACCCTGTATTTTCAATATTCATAAGAGTTTTATTACATTGATTAGGAAGTTAATTATAAATAAGGAGAAATATCATGGAACAATAATAATTTATTTCAATAAGGTTTCTATCATTATTTCAATATCAATGAATATTGTTTTATTATATCCATTATTTAAATTATTTAAACATGAAGTGTTTTACGTTGTAGGGAATATACCCATAGAGATATTTTTTTCTAGAGTATAAAAAATAAATATGAAAATATTTTTAATTCCATGATGTAAGAAGAGGTCGAAATAATTTTTGTAATGCTTTAGAATTTGAAAATATCTTTTTTAAATTTCTATCAAATTTATATATTTAATAGTATTTTGATTCTCTTTATGAGAAAGATAATGAAGGTTAATCTCAAATTATTAGTTTTGATATGTATTTCATGATTAATATTATGGGGGGTTATATTTTTGACACTAGGAAACTATAATTCTCAGTATGTGCTGGTCCACTTCATTTAATTAAAACGCCTCTTCTAGTACTAAGAAAAATTTAATATATGCCCACTCAAAAGCAGTAGTGGTAAAAAATTTCCTTTTTGAATGTTAGAGAGAATTAAAAAAATTACTAAAAAATTCATGAAATATATTATTACTAAGAATATATAAATTCCACCTGAAACTTTGGTTTTTAATATACGCATTAAAGTTCATAGAGGACCATGTTTGAATATTGGGGGGGGGGGTGAATTAGTGTTACACTATTTTAAAAAATAATAATTAGACTCTTAATCACATCTTTTACATATTAAAACATTCTTTTTATTTAATATGTATTGATCTTTGAGTGAAATCCCAACACCCAAAACCACATAACATGCAGAATGTTAACAAGAGACAACAATATGCACGAGTTTTACATGATTTGGTACTAATTTTGGTACCTAATATTTTTTGTGTGTTTATGTCATGATATGAGAAAAACATATTTACTATTTTATGAAATTTAATAATAATGCATGACGGTACCATTTATCATTGACTATTGTAAATATTTATATGATATTAATATGTTAAGGGAAGTGTATATCCTTTAGACATTGTAGTGTAACAATGACTATCACATGTCATCTCTTCAGTTTCCCTACAAGTTGAGAATGGGCTATATTGGTAACCCCTATTAATAAATGATACTTATCATGACCTTTTTAAAAAGATAAGCCTTTATATTTGGACATCAGAACCTAACTGGAATAATTTATTCTTCCTTAATGAATAGATCATTGACTGATAGAATATATTTAGCTATACCTCATGCACAAAATCATTTTTCTTTACCTATTCTCCTTAAACTAAGAATATGTGACTGTAAAAGAATTTGTTATTGATTATCACTACTTCATAATACTCACAACAACAATAATATTTTCAACAATCTTCTATTATTAAAGGATTTCTAGGATATAGATATATCATATAATTTTAACCTTTTTCCTTATTCCCCTATGCACAAGATTTTGAAATCTTAATTTCTCTTCCCTCTTCATTTGATATAGAAAATTGTCTTCTCTAGGGTACACTATATTAGGATCTCATCAAAAAACAATGTCTCATTCTAATACTATATCATTATAACTTCAGAAAATCATGTCGATATTTTTTTACATATTTGAATATTGAAACCTCCTTGATTTATATAATTGTATCACCACATTTAAAAATTTATCAATAATATCTTCTAGTTTTTATTATCATTTAATAAATTATTTCCCTTTATTCCCCTAATATACTCAATATTTTATTCTTTAAAACCTTTCACAAAACTCTTAGGAATTCAAATCTACATTAGCATCAATGAATATATATATATATATATATATATAGAGTAACATCTATTCACAACATCTGTCCCTTTAATTTAATAGGCTTATATTGATCATTATTATCCATACATGACTTATCATTATAGAGTTATCTTATAATCTCTAGTGTTATAGGTATTTTTTTCAATTTGATGCGTAAATCTTAAGCCTAACTATGAATTTTAAAGAAATGGAGAATAGCTACAACATTTATGGGTTTAGATTTAATATGTATCATTGAGACATTTTGAATCTTCTCATATTATGAAATATAAATGTTTTTATATTTCATTTATTTAATTTTATTTAATAGAAATTTAACATTAAAAAATATCTGGAGTCCAATCACTTTTCCATGTTTCTAGTTAACAACACTTATGTATGAGTAAATGAATATTATATTTCTCTATGAGTTCATGTCATTCCAAAATGTTTTGTTTATTGTTAACTCCTCAATAAGAAATATTTATTATAATTTTTCTTAGGGAGGCACCCAATAATATTTAAAATATTAAAACTATAAAAGAAATAATCTTATGCATGATTTAAATGACTTATATTTCTTAATATAATCCAGAATTTTACAAATTCCAGTCTTCACTATCTAATTCACTTTTTTATTGGGTAACTATCTCTTATAAATCATAGTACGAGTTCTCGAGAACATTTTTAAATCTTATAGTATGATTCAGATCTACTATTACTTATAAAAGGTGTTGTGAGATACTTCAAAAAATTTAACTTTTGACTATTTTAATGATCAATATATAGGAAGTATCTTACAAGACCTTTTTATTTCTCTATCTTTTAAAAAATCCATGTAGTTAAATTATATACCTCTATAATTTTTTAAGTATTCTACATCCACTATCAACGTTACATTTATTTACACAACAAATTTACTTTTACACAATGCTTATAACATTAAAAGAAATTTATCACATTTATTCAGTTTTCAAAATTTCTATAAAATTTGTAGATTCTATAACTGAAGTGAATTCTTATTATTATAATTTCTAGAAATAATGTTTTTAAGAAACTTCAATGAATTCAGATATCTTTATTTCTCCTCAATAAGGCCATAATTATCATCATCCATAAAATTTTGAAGATAAATCTCTTATCATCAACATAACTTGTCATTTATTTATATTAAAACAATCACACCAATCTTCTCATATAAATTCTAAATGTTATAATCTATATATATTTCTATTTTAAGAGAGTATAAGTATCTCCTTTATCATTACCATTAATTTACAATTAATATAATATACTTTCCATTTCTCATCTATACGAGAAAAATTTATAAGATAAATATATTCCCTATCATCCTTGGGGTCTACCACCATCATTTAATTCACCAGGACACCAAGACATATTAATTTGATTATCATTAAAAAATACAGCCAATAAGATCCATAAGGTTATTTTTATATGTCTATGATGCAGTTGTTATGTGATTCTCTAAGAGATAATTATTACATTCTTAATGGTGACTGGGGAGATGAAAGTCTAGGTGTTGATGGTGATGATGTTTTTGATATGGTTATCCTATTGATGAGGTTTCTAATGAGTCTGACTACATTAGTGATCAAGATGATAGTGTTGAGCATAATAATTCTTGTTTCGAGTGAGATTTTCTCTATTTTAGAATTTATTTTTATGATACTATGATGTAGATTGGTTGAGTATGTTAATATATTTCAACTCATTTTATATGTATGATATAATTTTATTCTCAAAATATTTACTATTTTAATGTAAAATTCATATTTATATTTTATTTTGAATGTTATAAATGTATGAAATAAATTTTTTATCTTTTTCTATCATTTTTTAAGCATCCTTACTGGTGGATTGGTGTAAGAGTTGTGTAAGTAAGATGTAATTTTTTAGCATGGTGGTATTCCTATACAAATGTTTTTCAAAATATTGGTATACAAATATACCAATGGTTAAGGAAGACAATTTATATAGATACATATCAATGATTTATAAACCATTGGTATATCCCATTAGTCAAATGATTATTCCCAATGGTTTATTAAACCTTTGGTATATGCTCTACTAATAATTTAATAGCCTATAATATTGGTTTCTAACCATTGGAATAACCCAAATTTATATAACTAAAATGATTTTAAAATATCTAAAATTCCATTTAAAATACAATCTCAATCACCAATTCTTATAAAAAATCACTTAAATCCACTTGAATGAATATTTTTTCTATTTTACCCATAAATTAATTTGGGGATATTATAATCACTTAAATTTTGTTTTTCATCCTCATAAATTCAAATGAATCAAATCACATGAAAATAGTTATGGTCATCATTACCATCTCCCCACACAATAAGAATTTCTTTTAGGAATTTAGGTTTTTGAAAATAAAAATTATTTTATTTTATTTTAAAAACTTTTTTTTTGTTTAAATAAAAATGTAATTATATTCAAAAGAAATTATTTTATTAATTAAAATATTATTAAAATCTATTTTAGAAAAGGTATATCATGTTTCAATGATTACAATTTCTTTCAAGAAAAAATTCGATATTAATCTTTTTTGTCTTAGAGTATTAAAATGTATATTTCTATTCAAGGAAAAGTAAGAACATGCTTTTCTAAATACCAAATTATTAAATCAGGGAATATAACCTAGTATCACACTTTAAAATATAATTTCTAATTCTAATTTTATGTGAAAAGACAATGAAAATATAATATAAATCAAATAATGTTTATAAACATCACAAATCATTCAAACAAATAAAATCTATTTTGATTATTATCATCATTCATTATCTGTTAATCAATAAATATAAAATTTCAATTCAATAAATCAAATAAAGTTACTTAATAATGTTTCTATCAAAATAGAATTTATATATACTAAACTAGATTATACAATTAGTCATAAAAGTTAAATAAATTTATAAATTTTAAAAAAAATTCAATAATTTTTTCTTTAAATAATATACATACCACACCTTAATCATAAAGGAAACCACTGATTAAATAATCCATAAATTTACTAAAAGGGTATATTTTAGCCTCCTAATAAATCATTCATTATAATATTAATAATATATTCTTTTTATATACCCATAATCAATGTGATTATAAATTAATTGAAAATAACTTTGAGACATAATCATATCCTAGGTTAATTATACTAATCATATTAAATAGAAACCATTAATGTTTTTATCATAAAAATGTGTTTTATAAAAATAATTATTTATATATAAGGATTCACTAATAGTATTTTTAAAAAACACAAAAATTTAGGAAAAAATTGTATATTATTATCAAATATTTTTACCAATACACATTTCTTACTTCATTTAAACATTAATTTTTGTTATCAAAATTTCACAAAATTGTAGTGTATAAAATATATCCTAAGATCTTAACACTAATAATTCCATTCCATCCAAAAAATATTTATATCCACTTAAATTCATAAAATGAGAGCTGTAAATTACATCGACCAAATAGTTGAATTAAAAAATTATCAATTAATTAAATTAAGGATCACATTGACATTCTAAAAATCATTTCAAAATGTTATAAATCATTGTACAGTAAATAAAAAACCAAATAGAAATACTATAAAATATACTAATCATTGAAAATTATTCCAATTTAATATATAAATCCCTTATCTTAACCTTAATATCTAAAAAAACTCATGTTAATGAATTCTAAATACAAGAACAAATATGATACAATTTTTCTTAAATTAATAAAAAATACACGTCTAGACAACTATTAGTTTTCACAAAAATTATAAAACTTATTTATTATATCAAAAATTTAATTTGAAACATAGTTTTTTTATAAATATAAATATTAATGAAGTGACAATAAATTCCAATTTTTTTGTAACACCCTGATATTTTAATATATGAATTTCTATAAATGAGGTAATTATGTTCGATAGTTTTCTCCACATGTAATGAAAAACTAACATGAAACCAAGATATATTGGGATACAAATATAAATATTAAGTATAAATATTAAAATATAGCTTGAGAATTAGTATATACTAATATAAGTAACTGAATTATGATATATATATATATATATATATATATATATTTAAAAATTTAATTTTATAAAAATTTATTAAATTTATTATTATACTCATGAGTCTATCTTTATGTGCACTTTAATTTTTATCTAATTAAAATAATTATATTATAGTTAAATTATAATTTTAATAAGATTTAACATTAATTGATTAATTATAGTTTTATTAGTGTTTTAGGGAAATTAATATTAATAAATTAGTAAATTAAAAAGTTATTTTCCTATAAAAAATGATTCCCATTGTATTTTATAAATTTAGTTAGAAATTCAAATAGAAATTTTGGGAATTTAGTTATAAGAATTAAATTATTTTTTTGAGTTGGAATTTCAATAATAGTTTAAGAATAATTTTAGGGTTTTTAAGGAAAGAATTTACTTTTAGGTGAATTGTAAAAATACTAATTTGGATAAAGACAATCAAATTTATAATAAAAAAATCCTAAAAAGTTTATCAAAAATATTCATATAGGAAAAATATATTTAATAAGTAATATATATATTTTTTAAAAACTATTTTAAATTTATAAAATACTTGTTTAACATTTTTGAGACTCAGGTAATATTCCACACTAAAAACTATTTTTATGATCTTATATTAAAAATAAGATAATAATTCTATTTAGAAATTCAATATAAAAAAATTATTTATTATTTATGTTCAAAATTTAAATATTATTTATGAAGTGAAATTTAATTTTTATTTATAAATATAATATTAGTAAAATTAATGTTAATATCTCTGATAATGGTGTTTTTTAAAAGGAGTTATTGTTCAAATATAGTGTAATTTTTTTAATAAATAAAATTATTCTAATTTAAATTATTACTCTAACATGATGTTTATAACTACATATAATTATATTAAAAATCATTTATTCAGTAATCAATAATAAATAAAATTAAAAAAACATAATGGTTAAAATTCATTTTCTACAAAAAAACATTTTTCGTATTATATATTTTAATTTTGATGTTGATTTACTCATATTTATAAATTGAATTATATTAATCAATATCAAATTTAGGTTTAAAACATCATAATTTTGGAATAAGGATTACCTTATAATTTTGAATAAAATTTAAATTACTCTATTAAGTTCAACTTACCATGGTACAAATAAAAATTTTAAAATATAAAATCATATTATAAAAGGATTGAATCTTTTTAAGAAATTTTTGAATAGTATTTGAAGAGTTTTTATTGGCCAAATCACACCCCAAAACTCTTAATTATGACATTTTGGAGTAATTGATGAAGGAGTAGTGTAATGTTATCATGGAAGTTAAAAGGGAATTCCCAAAAGTTTCCTTTTCTTCAGTTTTAAAATGGAATCAATCCCACTTTTCAATGTTACACTTACTATTGAAATTTATATTTAAAAAATAAAAAAAATAGATGACCTATAATTAATTTTATCATACTTAGTCCCCTTTTATCTATAATTTTTCTTAAGTGCTTATTTTCAAAGGATATCTTTAATAGAGGATCAAGTCTCCAATGTAAGTATTAACTTATCTAAATTATTTTAATCCAAATATTTCTCTTAGAAAGATAAGATATCCATGAAAATATAATTAAATCAGTATAATTATTATAATAGTATTTTATTGTACTAATGCATTGAACACCAATTATTCTTATCCATCTATTAAGAAAAACAAAAGCATCGTTAGTTCATTGTGTAGACTACCTCCTCCACTAAGAGACATCGTGCTGTTTTCATAACAACCTCTCCAAGATTGTTTTATTATGAAAATGATGAATATAAATTATATATATAATATAAATATGATCCAAAAATTTAAAATTATCTTATACTTTATTTCCTTCACATTCATTGAGAAATAGAAACACTAATCGTCCATATGTGGGGAAAACCACCTCCATGAGCAATGAGTTTCATTTTTCTTCACCAAGAATAATGGGAGGATTTAAAAATTTATTTAACATAAAAAAATAATCTCCATAAAACAGTTAGTATTCTCGACAGTATGAGACTATTTTATAATTATTTCTACAATCGTCAACACACATGATGATTTGCATAAAAATTGGCTGAACAACCTCAAGTAACCAATGTTTACATAGGAAGTATATAATAAATAAATAGAATCAGTTATTAAATTATATATAATAAATAAAATATTTATGAATAAGTTTACTAATATAGTATCAAATAAACTTAATTTTATTATTCAAGAAGTTATGTGCATGAGCATAGTAAATCTAGAAGAATGTAAGGTGTTTCCTTTCAAATTCATCTCTTTGAGACATGTTTGGAATTATGCACCTAAGATAATTTTTGTGGTCTATATACTACCAATTCATGGTATTAAATCCTGATTAATATTTTAATAATGGTATTTTATATTAAATTACAAGCCCATTCCTTCAACTGGTATTGATTAAAATGTTGGTCGAGCAACAAGGGTTCTTTTTCTCAAAATTTAATTCCAAGAGAAGTGTTTATATTACACACCATGTTATCCTTTTAATGGGTTATTCAATACCTAGGGATGTATCTTTACCACATATTTTTTTTATTCATGGGAAATACTAGTCCAAATCTGTTTCTTTTCATCTAATAGCTTTTACACAATTACTACCCAATTGTAAGGATTTTTGTAATTGAATTTTTATTCCTTGAGTAGTGATCATCCTATTGGAATTACAAGTTGGGTACATCCTACCAATTTATTATATTATCTAAAAATATTTTTTTATGAATTTACATTTTTACTATATATTAAACCTTTTTAAAATATTTATTACTTCAATGAATATGTTACTCATAAGAAATATTGATAACTCAAGTATCTTTTCTTGAGTTATACTATTTCATCACGAACATATTTATTCTATTACATGGTTTTCCAACCCTACTATTTTATTATATGTAAATTTATCTACCAATATGGGGGAAATATATTTTAAAATAAAATAATGTTTCTTTACTCTTTTTACAATTTCTGTTTTGAACAAAGTTATTTTTCAAGATAATAAAAATGTTTTTTCATTTCATTTTAATATGTCTTATCTTCATCTTCATATTTATACAAGATAAAATTTATTCATTTTCAAGGCCCTATTATTGAATATTTTCATTAAAAATAAATGTTTTTCAATGATTTTTCACTTCACATTTTAAAAAATACTTTTTTAAGTGACCCATAACATAGTATTTTACATTAATATTAAAAATGTTTTCTAAAAGATCTTATATGTTTTCAAATTCATTAAAATTTTTATTTTCAATTTTATTTACCCTAAATGGCTTTCTGTTTCACTATTTATACACTAATATATATTAATCTTTTAGGATAATGAAATCATGGTACCAATAAATCCAATTTCTGATCCCTTATTGGGTGGAATAATTCGAACTTTATTTTTAAAGGATGCTTTTCATCTATGTCAACATCCTTCTATGTTTCATTTTTTATAATTGGGTTATGATATTTTTTTGTGATGAACCTTATTTATCAAGATGGGTTATGAACATGTTATACCTTTTATTTTCATGATAAAATTGTTGGCATTCCATATATATATTTCTATTTCAATATGGATTATTATAGGCATATAGACTTTGTAATATTTTACCAACCACCTTAATTCTCAGGATGAGTTAATATTATGTTATTCCTTTTATTATCATGGTGAAAATTATTGGTGTTCCATATATTATTATTCAAATATGGATACTATTTAGTAAGTTGGCTAGGTATTGTCTGAAAATACCTTATTTTTCTAGATTGGTTATGATCATGTTATTTCATTTATTTTCACAGATAAAATTACTAAATTTCTTAATGGTTATTGAATAATAACATCGGTGTATTACGTATTGTCATTCCATGTTCTAAATTACATAGAAAACCAACTTTTAATTCAGATATAAGGGTTTTAATGAATGGTATGAAATGAATTGTTTACTGCTATGGTGAATTCATTGGACTTAATCATGTGATGATAAAAAACTTCCTGTAATGACACAGATTTCCCCAGGCCATCCATTTAGAAAAAATAGTGTTTAGGGTGTTCTGGGAGGCAACCGTGGCCTATTTCAAGACCTTTCCAAATTTCTATTTTTCCAGTTTTATTATTGGTAACTCAGGGCATCATCGTTGACATGTAAATGCATTAATATGTCAGTGAGTCACCATGTTAGTGCATCAGCATGTTAGTTCGCCAGCATTTCAGTGCATCGGTGAGTCAAAGGAATTAACATTGGTGATTCAAGAGCATTAGTGTCGGTGAGTCGAGGTTGTCAGTGTCGGTGAGTCAGGGTGTTGGGAAGTCATGGAATTAGTAAGACAACACATCAATAGATCAAGGTGTCAGTAGGTTGTTGCGTTGATAGCTCATCATCGGTAGCTCAATGTCATTAGTTCAATGTTGGCGGCTCATCATTAGTAGTTCACGTAGGTATCTCTAATTTTGGTTGCTCCGCGTCGGTGACTCAACCATTGGTGAATCTCCCATTGGTGACTCATTTGCAGCTTTCCTAGTTTTTCACAGTTTTCCAGTTTCACCCCTCTTACGTCTTATTTGAAAAACCCGATTTTAAAACCTTTTTTGGGAGTTTTTATGCGTTTTTTGAAGGAAATTATATATATATTTAATATATTAACATTTATGGGTTTTGAGATAATCATACCATGTAATCTTGACCACGATCACATGATTAATGTCTTTTGAAACCAATATTTCTTTAAAATAAGATCCTCCTCTTTAAAACCACAACATTCTATTCCTAGTATGTTTTCCATTCCCTCTTAGTGCACCTAAATCCTTACTACCAAGACAAGTCACAGTCTAATGAAAGAGCCCCTCCTACTAAGTTGTATTGGAGTTCATTCCTTATTCTCATGTAATCCCCTATTATTGATGCAAATGGGATCATTAGTCACCTTTTGTTCCATTGGGGATTTTCTTCTACCTCTATATAATTGTGCATCCTGAGGGGTGGGTGTACTAATGACTCTTTTTAAGGAATGGATGAATACTTTTCATAAAATAAGAAATAAATAATAAGGGAATACGATCAAAGATAACGGGGTAATCAAATAACAGGCTGCGAGGGGACTAATGTGTGATCCTCTATATTATTATGTTATCCTTGTTTCTTTATGGATTGATTGTGGATATATGTCGTCTGAAAATAATGGCCCTTTTTGGTCGATAATTTCACATTGATGGTGCTCTGTTTGTTTTTTTACGATGTTTGATAATTGAGGGTAACATGAAAACTGCTTAAACATGTATAATTAGTTAATTAAATTGATACCCTAGGATGAAAACCATTTTATGATAACCCTTCATTATTAATTAGATAAAAGAATGGTTTTTTCAAAATATTAATATGTATTCTACTGATAGGTGTGGATGAGTGTTGTGTTTTGTAGGGTTTTTGTGTGAGTTGTGTGGTACAGATGTTGGGAGAACAGTTATGGGTACATCGGTGAACAAAGGAGTTGGTTTTGTGAGAAGGTTGGGGGATGTGTGTGTAGAGGGTTTGTGGTCAAATTTTAGTTTCTGTGGGTTTGGTGTGTGGGGTGGTATGTGTTGTGTTTTGGATTCTTAGGATTAGATACTAATTGATTATGGAATGGATGGACCTGTAGGCAGCGGAACTACCTATGGTTGTGTTGTGGCCGTCGAAAAGTGTTGGGTAGTGGGACTATTGGGTGGTTATGAACTTTTATGTAGTAGTACTGAATCTGGAAACTATTTGACAAACGATTTTGTGAGACCAAGTTATAAGAAAATGATTTTGTAGTTTATCTTTAAATAATGATAGTTGACAGTGGTTGAATAGGGGCATGTAGTGGGATTGAAAATATGGTTCTGTTTTTTGTTTTGATATATTAGTGGTTGGTAGTTTCATAGTACTACTGGAAATAAATTAATATGAATACCTTAATTAAAAAATGTAAGGTGGTTAAATGAAAATGGGTTGGGTTATGCTTTGGTAATGGTTGTTGTAAGGTTATTTATATAAGGGTTGTAGGAATGTGGTTCTGTATGAGTTCTTTGTTTGTTTTTGGGATTCATAGGTTGGGGCTGGGTTCTTATATATATATATATATATATTGTAGTTCCTTTTGATTTTTATACCCACCCCACCATTGTGGAGAACCATGTTCTGAACACTGCCATTTCATTGGGAGTTTGTCCTTCCCAGCATCCCGATGGGAGGATTGAGGGGTGGTTACTGATTTTCTTTCTCACACCCTCTTCTGGTTCATACCACTCGATTTTATTCAGGAAGACTGTAACAGATTGAGTCTTACCATATTCATAGATCATTCGAGTAGTTTTTTTGGATGAGAGGCCTAGGTGTTTGTAGGCCAAGATAGTTTCCCCAATTGTCTTTAGGAAGGGGACCATGTGTCTTTGGGTGAGAGGTGTGGTTTTTATTGCATGGGTGTCTACATGAGGGATTGTGTATGGTTTGAGGCCCAGGTGTGTGTGGGAAGGTTGTGGTAGTGGGATTGCGTACGGGAAGAGTGGTAACATCAAGTCGTTATCTTTTAGGAATGAGTAGTTAACCAGTGGGAAGGTGGTGTGGGGTACCCAAGTGTAGATTTTCTTATAATACTACCTTACTTGACTTGTGTTATTTGTTGAGTGTGCCTTTGGGATGATGGTATGGATAGTACTCCTTGGTAGGTGCTTTGATGTTCTCTTATTTTATCATAGGGGAAATAGTATGTTCCCCCACTTGTGCATGGGTGGCACTATTTTTCTTACTGGGTATACTTGTATACTCACCCTACATTGGCAAAATTATTTTCAAGTTTCTAGGAGGACATTGAAGACCATGCTGGAGTTTACTAGTTCGGGCATCAGGAATAGTATCCATTTCTTCTTAGTCTCTTTTATTTTTGTACTTTATTTTGGTGGTTTTTGTAAAATATATCTACATACTTTTGGACATGCACATGGGAATGTTTTTGGATTTACTTTTACCTTTAGTTTAGTGTTTTTTGAGATTTTTCCATGTTATCTCCCAATTCTATTTTAAAAATAAATAGTAATTCCTCCCATTTTGTGTAGTATCCTATACCCTTGGTGCTAGTTGCCAATCTGAGTTCTATTGAAGGTGGGTCGAGGGGGTCATTATATCTCATCATCTTAAAGAAGGAAGGGCGTGACACTTTTCTACCCCTTCCCCATCTTTCCAAAGGTGGGCCATGAAAGAATGGTATTATAGGATTGAGATTTGGGAGTTTGAGAGGTTGGATAGATTTCAGAGTTAGGCACAGTGAGGATTTCATTGGATGGTCGGCCAATGGTGTTAGGCAATGTTGGTACGTGAACTAGGCCATGGAAGCTATGACACATGATTTTAGGGCCCCCATGATCCGATGTAAGGACTTTGGACCTACTAAATGACAATGTGAGGCTACAACGATTTCAGGGTAGATACCCAAGGAATGGTACGTGCATCATAATTATTTGAGTTCTTATGTGTCTTGGGTGTTCTCTGAATTTAAAATAAATGAAGTGTTAATAAAAATTTTAAAAAAAATCCATACCAACTGGGATTAGTAATTCCTTGTTTACTTTTTCAGCTATGGAACCCGGACGCCATCCATGTGTTGTATGAGTAGTTGGGACCCAATGGATTTACCTTTTTTGATAAATAATGGGCCGATTTAGAGGAGGAATATGAACACTAGCCGAATATGATTCCTTACTCCTAGAAGCAAACTCTAGAAAAGTATGAGTGTAGCATCTCAGACATAAAGATGGAGAGTCTGATTGAGGAGATGGTGACCACCTTCAGCATGATCCAGGCTCCGATAAAAATACTAGCTTCCTCTAGCAGTGAGAAAGATGAGGGGAGCCGCATGTCAGTGGTGATTGCTTTACCTTGGGGAGAGGTAGAAGAATGATGTTACATGGTCTGACTTTTAAAATGAGTTTATGGTGGAATTCCATTCTTCCACGATGAAGGTCAAGAAGAGGTAGGAGATAATCTCCCTCCAGCATGGGAGTTTGTCTATACGGTAACTAGGGATCATGTTCATGGATATCATACGCTTTGCACTGGATCTCGTTTCGGATGAGGAGTCCCATGATAGACTTAGAGGAGGCACTCTGACCATCACGTCATCATGTTGTCACTCCCTTTACTATACTAACATACTTATAGGTTTATAAGAAGGTTGAGGTAGTGTAAAGGATGAATTCAAGGGGAGGTGTGATGAAGTATGGGAGTGAACCGAGTTCATTGAAGGGGAAGGACATGGACAGTAGGTCTCAGATTTCAAGACCTTCTAGGTTTCGGTCACCAGGATGCAGGCCTCAGCAGTTCTAGTTCTGATCTCTTGGTCCTTACCCCTTACCCCTAGGATCGAGATCGAGGTGCTTTTTCTACAGAGGAAATGGAAATCTATGGAAAAATTGCCTAGTTCTAGTGTCGTACAATGGGGGTGGGCAAGTTCAACACCCACCCAAACAAGAGAAATTTCTGGTCATGCCCTTCCAGCAGTAAAGGTAGTGAGCTCCTGCTCCACTGAGGGTAGACGTTGGCGGAGGAGGCTGAACTTCCAGTTTTCCTCAGCGACCTCAACTAGGGCATGTTCAGGGAGGCAGTCGACAGCCAAAGGGCAGGGAAGCTGGGCATGGGTAGTTTCGTGCCACAAAGGTAGTAGTTCCAGCGGATCCAAAGGTTAATCGATGTATGATCAGTCTGTTTAGTATTCTTGTGTGTTCTCTATTTTATTCAATAGATTTTCACTCCTTTGTTACACTAGGTCTAGACCATTCTCTTGGACTAGACATAGAGAGACTTACCATGACCCTGGTGTTGCGTACACCAATTGGAGGTCAGAACAGTTTGGATGATGTTTTACGAATATGTAGATTGATGTTGGGATCAAATTAGTCTAGTTGGGACCTTTTTATGCTATATATGCTGATGTACTATGTTATCCTAGTCATCATCTAGTTGTTTTCTATGCACACCATTATTGACTGCTTCCAACAGAGAGTTGTGTTCTCAGATATGGGTGGTCAGTGTGTTGTTTTCGATGGTGAGTGGGGCAGTCAAGTGGGTAGTCTATGTGTGGATCCTCTTCTCTTATTACTAGTCGAGATGTTAGTGGAATCAATATACACAGAGATGGCGCTGTTTCGAGGGTTTTTAGTGAGTTTCTAGATTAATTCCTCAAAGAGGTTGTGACTCTACGCCCATGACGTGACATTGAGTTTGGAATATAATTCCAACCCAGAGCCCGTCCAATTTTTATGGTTCCCTATCGAATGGTTCCCTATTAGTTGTGGGAGTTAAGAATTCATGTTGATTGCCCGAGGAATAAGGGTTTAATCCGGCTGAGTGTGTTGTCGTAGGGTGCTCCGATATTATTTGAAAAGATTGAAGACGGTGGTCTAAGACTATGAATAGACTACCGAATGTTGAATCAGGTGACGGTCAAGAATTGTTACCCTCTCCCAAGGATCAACAATCTTTTTGAACAGTTAAAGGGAGCATGTTGGTTCTCTAAGATAGATCTACGGTCTGGATGTCACTAGTTGAGGGTGAAGGAGGGTGAAATCCTAAAGACTACTTTTCGATGCAGATATGGGCACTTTGATTTCGTGATCATTCCCTTCGGTGTCACAAATTCACCAGCTGTGTTCATGGGGATCAGGAATTTTTTTCTGTGAGGTCTTGGACCGGTTCATCATTGTGTTCATCGACGAGATCTTGGTATACTCAAGGTATGAGGAGAAGCATGCCAAGCATTTGAGGACTGTCTTAGAGGTCCTCTAGCACCATAAGATTAATGTGGAGTTGTCTAAGTAAAAGTTCCATATGTGAGAGGTGAACTTCCTTGGACACATAGCATCTCATGAAATGATAGTAATGGACCCATAAAAGTTTGATGGGGTTGTTTCTTAGGTAGCACCTAATAATGTGGTAGGGGTTTGTAGTTTCTTGGGTCTGTAAGGCTACTACAGGAGGTTCATACCCAAATTCTCTTGAGTTTCAGCTTCATTCACAACAATGAACATGAGAGACTAAGCCTTAGTGTAGAGGGATCAGTGTTAGGTAGCTTTCAGTCATGTGAAGGGGAAGCTGGTTAGTGCCCTAGTGCTTAGGTTTCTATTGGAAGGGGTGATGTTTGAAGTGATTTCCAACACTTCCAGCTTAGGTTTGGAATGTGTGTTGATGTAGCAGTGAGGAGTGATCCTATATGGGTCTAGAAAGTTATTTATAAAGGAATTTAGCTATGTCAACCATGATTTGGATCATGTAGCGGTCATGTTAAAGTGGAAGTTGTGCTAGAATTACCTCACCAAAGATAGATTTTTGGTCATGAAAAATCATAAGAGACCGATGTATATCTTCTCCCAGTGATATCTAAACTTATGGCATCAAATGTGGATGGTGTTTCTCCAAGACTATGGCTTCAAAATATATTACAAATCGAGAAAAGGGAATATGTTAGTCAATGGATTATGTAGGATGTCACTAAATGAGGTTGTATGAGAATCAACAGATGCTTGGAAGGTTATTGAAGAGTTAGATGCCTTGAACCTGGGTGCTATGGAGGAAAATGGTAGGGGATATCTGTTTTAAATGATAGTGAAATCTTCCTTGGTTTGACAGGTACATGAGTCTTAGTGGGAACACTTAGAGGATGAAGTGATGCATGATCGCAGTGTCCAGGTTGATGATCTAGAAAGATGATCTAAGGATAGCTGGAATAAGATGTTGTTCCATGGGAAGCTGTTTGTTCCAGTTGAAATGTGAAAATGAGTTCTCCATGAGTCCCATAATTCACCATAGAAGATGTGTCCAGTAGTCACTAAGAAGTACCAAGGCTTGAGGGTACAATTTTGATGGCCTAAGATGAAGAAGGTCGTGGCGAAGTTTGTGGAAAGATGCCTAGTGTGTCAGTAGGTGAAGGAAAAGCACCATGTTCCTAGAGGCATGTTTCGGCCCATAGTTTTTCCCGAGTGGAAGTGGGATGGTAAATAAGTGGATTTGATCACAAGATTACCAATGAATCAAGGAATATGTGATCCCATCTGGGTAGTATTGGATTGATTGATCAAATCAGATCACTTCTTATCAATCAAGGAGTTGACCACAGTGGATGCCTTAGTGTAGAGGTATGTGGATACAGTGGTGAAACTGCATGGAGTTCCAATATCCATCATCTCAGATCAAGATATTCATTTTACAACAGGATTATATAGGGTATTACAACATACCATTGGTACCCAGTTAGGCCTTAGCACTACTTTCCACCCGAATACAGTTGGAAAGATAGAGAGGACCATCCAGATGTTGGAGGAAATGCTGCGAGAATGTGTTCGGGACTTTGGAGGATCGTGGGTATGATGCTTTCCCCTGGTAGAGTTTTCCAACAATAATAGATATCACTCAATTATTAGTATGACATCATTCAAGGGATTGTATGGCAGGCCGTGTCATTCACCAGTATATTGGACAGAGGTTGGGGAAGAAACCCTTCATGGAGAAAAGGTAGTTCGGAGCACAAAAAGAGAAGGTTCAACTTGTGTGTGAGAGTATGAAGGCATCACAAAACTGAAAAACGTCATAGGCCGATTTTAAGGGGACACCTTTGGAGATTGAAGTCAGGGATAATGTTTTCTTGAAGGTTTCCCCTCAAGTTTGGTATTAGAGATTCAGTAAGAGAAGTATGATTTCTCCCATGTTCATCAGACATTTCAAAGTGTGGTGATGAGTTAGAGAGGTGTCATATTAGCTGGCATTTCCATCATGGTTGGGGAAGATTCATGACATCTTCCATGTCTCCCAGCCACATCAGTATCTACATGATGACTCCCACATCCTTGATTGGGGAGAGTTGGATATCGAGGATGACGTGACATTCGTGGAGCGACCAATAAGGATTGAGGATCGTTATAAGAATGGGCTATGTGGATGTACCTTTATTTTGGGTTAATAGTTATAGAGTCATGGTGGCCTTGAGGAGAGTACATAGGAGAAAGAAGCACCAATGTTTGCATAGTACACAGAGCTATTCTGAGTGTTGATCTTGTGTTTTTATTTTTTCTTTTCTTGTTATGTAATGCTTGAACTTCTTCTACTATAAGATGATTTGTTTCCCTATTCATTTAATGTTTCTAAAAAATTATTGACCATTGGGAGGGGAGGACCTGATCCCTAATCCAGAAGAATTAAAGTGTATGAGATTAAACCTTTGCGGGATAGATAGTGACACCCAAAGGAGATAATATATTGACTCGGAGGAAGGAACCCTCAAATCCGCATGTCTAGAATAAATGAATTTGCTGTTTTCATAGATTTTTGAGGCAGTGGGGGGCCTTAGTGTTTTCTCTATTTTTAGGAGATATATCTCAAGGAGGTTTCCTTTGATGTTGATGTTTTCAATCCAGATTTGGAATAACACTAGGTGGTTTGTTCCTGAGGGATATCTTAAGGGATAGTTGTCCGGACCTCTATTCTCTTAGTATGTTTTGAATTCTCTTGGATGATAATAGTTTTAGAGGTATCTTATGTAATTACCCCGATTTCCCAAGGCCTTCCAATTGAGAAAAACTAGTGTTTAGGGTGTTTTTTTGAGGGAATGGTGGCTCATTTCAAGAGATTTCCATATTTCAATTTTTTTTCCAGTTTTTCCATCGGTAACTCAGGTCTTCAGCATCAGCATGTTAGTGCATCAGCATGTCAGTGCCCTGATGATTCAAAGGCATTGAAATCACTGAGTCTGAAGCATCAATATTAGGGAGTTGAGGGCATCAGTGTCAGTGTGTCAGGGCATCGGAAATTAAGGGCAATGGTAGGACGAGGCGTTGGTAGGTTGAGGCATTAGTAGGTCGTTGCATTGTTAACTCAAGGTTTGTATCTCAGCGTAGGTAGCTCTATATTGGTTTCTTAACCTAAGTTGGTTAAAATTGGTTAGTTGTGTTAGTATCACCCCCTTCTGTGGATCCCCATCAGCAACTCACCCATCAGTGACTCACCTATCAGTGACTCATTTTCTGTTTTCCCATTTTCCCCAATTTTCCAGTTCCACCCCTCTAACATATTATTTTACATAAAATGAGTTTAAAACATTATTTGGGAATTATTAAGTACGTTTTGAAGGATATAAACTATATATTTAATATCTTAACGTTTTAGGGGCTTTGAGATACTCAAACCATGTAATCGTGACCATGATCCCATGATTTATGGATTTTGAAAACATTCTTCCTTTAAAATTGGTTATGGATATTCGAAGCCATGATATTACATTCCTTGTATTTTTTATATTCCCTATCGGTTCTCCTAAATCCTTCCTACCTAGAGGTGTCCTAAAACTATTCTAGAACCCCTCTAGCTTAGTTTTTTTGGAGTTTTTTCCTGCAGCTCATGCAATCCCTTGTTCTTGACAGAAAGAGGATCTTTGGTTTCCTATTGTTCCGGTAAGTATTTTCATCTATCTACCAATAATTTTTCATCATACGGGGTGGTTGTACTAAATATTTTGTTTGTGAAGAACAGATTAATACATTTCTTAAAACAAGAAATAAATAATAAGGGAAAATGATCAAATATAACGGGGTAATGAAATAATGGGATGGGGTTGGACTGATGTTTGATCTTCTATTTTATTTTTTTATCCTTGTTTCTTTGTGGATTGATTAAGGATGTATGACTTTTGAAAATCACGACCATTGTTTTTCCATTCTTGTGCACTGGTGGGGTTCAGTTTATTTTTGTTATGATGTTTGATAAAGGGCAATAACATGAAACCTGCTTAATCATGCATACTTGGTTAATTAAATGGATTCCCCAGGATGAAAACCCTTGTATGAACAACCCTATTTATTAATGGGATAAAATAATGGTGTTTACCAAATCTGAATATATATCCTACTTAAATTTGTGGCTAAGTTTTGTGTACTGTTGGGTTTTTGTGTGAGTGGTGTGGTGCTGCTGTTGGGAACACTGTTATGGGTACATGGGTGGTTGGAGGAGGTGGTCCTGTGAGAAGGGTGTGGGACGTGCATGAAGGGGTGATGTGGTATAATGGTAGTTGATGTGGGTTTGGTGCGTGTGGAGGTATTTGAGGTGTGTTGGAGTCTCAGGTTGAGAGACTGATTGATTGTGGAATGGATGGACTTGTTGGCAGTAGAATTACCATTTTTTGTGTTATGGCCGTCGAACGACATTGAGCAGTGGGACTACAGGGTGTGTAATGTATTTGATTTTCCATGTATTAATTTTAGATATTATATGGAATTATTATGAGACTAGGATTTTTGATGGTGTGTGATTCTGAGGCCCTGGGTGCCCAGGATAAATGTCTGAAATAAATTTAAACTATAAAAAGCAAGCGCGAACAATTTCACCAAAAAAGTGAAATAACATTCAAGAGGTATCCTGGATCAGAAATACGAGGGCACCATTGCATTTAGTGTAGTGACTTTACCATAGGTGGGTCCTAACATCAATCTCCATAGGTCAAATTCAGGAGTTAGTTTTTTACTGTTTTAAAGGAAATCAATCAAAATAAAAATTTATTTTATTTTAAATGTTTCCATAACAGAGTGATTCTTATCTTTCATTAAAATAGATGGAGCCCATAGTTATGATCATAACCCTAAATAATTACCTAAAATACTCTAGAGTTTTTTAGAGGATCCAACCTTGGAGGATTCTTGATGAACGTCGATGACTGATGATGGGTGGATTATTGCGCAGCAAGATCAAATCCCGACCAATGGCCCTTCTTCCTCTTCAATAAATATAAAATTTGGGTTTTTTATTTTTATTTAGTTCATCCTTATTCTTTGATTAAACGATGAACACATATCAACCCACAAATATGTTGATCCGCAGATCATGTGTTCTTTCGGGATGATGATATTATTTTTGTATCGTTCGAGGATTTTGATTTGGGGAGAAAATCCATCTTAGATTTAATTCATTTTTTTATTTTCTCTATTTTATCCTACTAATGGGAGAGGATCAATGCCGTGACTAATGATAGTGGAGGTTCATTCCTCGATTTTATTTTGTATTTGTTCCCCCCTTTTTAACCCCGTGTTCTTCACGTTAATCGTGGGGTTATGAACAAAAGATTGTTGCAGGTCCATTTGCAACGCAATCATCCCAAATTAGAGATCTTAAATAAAGAAAACTCAATGTAGGAGCGACGACAATGGTGTCGGATTAATCAACATGGTTCAAGATAAATCGTTCTTCGACCTTTCTTTAAAAATTCTTCATGTGTGTGGATTGAAACGTGTCTTCGGGGCCAATTGGGAAACCGAGACTTACAAAAATAGCTTTTCTATGATGGGGAGACCATGATCCATGAGTTTTGAAGTGATCAGATGGCCATATAGAAGATCAGAGGACCACTCTAGGCACGATGATGAAGAAAGGCCCATTCTGAAAATTTCCGAAGAACACAACATGTTCTTCGATGGACGTGCCACGTGTGTCTGGGATGGCGGCATCTAGGGTTTTCACGCTACACCATACAAAGAACATGGCATGCATCCGAGGAGACACAATGTGTGGGCCCCACCTAGTTGCTGGTGGAGTTCAGGGTGATAGTAAGAATAGATATGGTTTGTTACCAATGTCATATAGTGGGTGGGACCTTATGCTGATTCGACATGTATCTCAAAAGATATACAGAAACAGGGTGGAGTATACGACATGTAATCCACCAGATGACCAGACACGAACCAATACCAGGGCTACCCCATGTACCGATACATGGTCTAGGAAATAGGGTTGAAGCTACGTATGGACACATTGATATCATAGATGGATTACTCTCCAGATAGCGGAACATGGCTTGTCAATCCCTTACATGCCATGTATACCATCATCTACATGAAAATATTTGTGACACAGGCCATTGTACATGGGTAGTACCCGGGTTCAGAGGACATGACGTGTGACCCTTCAACATGACATGTATTTCTCAGTATATGTTTGATCCTCTTCTCCACTATTTCATCGACATGATTCATGTGGGCCAGTTACCCTTTTATTATTCCTCTAATGGTCAGCTATCATTTCCATCCACAAGAGTGTGATCCCTTCAGCAGGACTTTCTGGGGTAGAGTCTGGTTTCCCTCCGAGAGGCTAGGAGCAAGATCCTCTATCCATTGTTGACCCTATATAGAGTCAGGTATCGACGTGACCAATCCTATAGGATGTCAATACTCTATATAGCAGGTGAATCCATATGGTACATGGTATCTTCCAAGGTCATTGCAGTGATCCTCATCCATGTATCGTTACCTTTTCCCACTTAGGAGTGTGTTCTCCTAGAATGAGTGCATATGTTCTATCTTTAGATCTATTAGTTCATCTACACCTCTCATGGATTTTTCTATTGAATATTACTCCTCGGATGGATGAAATCAAAGCTATCAGACTCGTGAAGTGAGTTCTCTCAGACAAGTGATTTGTGAAATCTTAGAACTGAATCCCTAGCATGGGCATTGGGGTCATTACAGACTACAGGTCTGGGTTTCGAGTATATCTGGATGTGTTTCTCTTGCTAGATGTTTAATAGACATATACTGTATAGATATGAATGTACCTTTACTTTTTTTTATTGCATTGTGGTTTTTGGGTTCCCCTACTATGTATATTAAACACACCCCTACATGGTCTTTTCCTGCAAATGTCATGTCTTGTTCAGATGAGTGACCTTTTGATAGAGTCCAGGGCGGACCAAGGCCATACCAAGATTTCCGAGTTCCTTATAGGTTGAGGTGTTCATTTGGATATGAGTAGTAGTACGAATACCTCTTTCTTACATAAGGGTTAGACTTTTGATTTGCAGACTCTTTTTTTGGGTGGGCTTGTATTATGACCTAGTTTACATTCCGCACTTATTTTTCATTGTACTCTGTTGGTTGGGTTTTGTTGTATGCCTGAATTTTGGTTCCTTAGTGTTTTTTATTTTTCAGAATTTTTTGGCTTGGAGAAGTGTGTGTCTGTACAAGTGCATAATAAATTCCTCCCATGTTAGTGATATTCCTACTCTGTGCTAGTTACTAGCCCCTGGCCTATTAGAGGTGGGCTTGGGGAGTCTTAAAATGGGCCCCTCCAGGAGGGGTCTTGACAGAGTGGTATCAAGGGTGGTAGGTTCTACCATAGGACCAAGATTCTATGAGACTGGTTTGGGGAAACAATGTTTTGTGTTTCGAATTAAGCTTTCAGGCCAAGGACTCCAGTGTTGGTGCAGACATCTGACATAAAAATACACCAGGACTCTGATAACCTTCTTTTTGACTCAGTACATAAAAAAACTAGTTGTGGGGAAATAAAATAATGGTAAATGAATTATATATGAAAGAGTTGTTTTTCCATGTACTTTGTGTCTTCTATCTAGATATACTCTTTAACCATGTTACATCTTGTTTGTTTACAAGATTCCTTCACGACTCATACCCTCAAGGATTCAGCAGATCGATAATGAGGAAGACCCCCTCAGTGATGAGGCTACGATATAGGGACTAGTTCCCTAGGGGTTACCTCCAGGTGGTACACTTATTATACCACCACCAGTGGAGCAGAAAATGGCACCTACAGTGCCGACAGATGAGGAGAGAAGAATGAGCATGATCCATGATTTTTAGAGACAGAGACTCTTCAGGTTCCAAGGTGAGCCCGAACATTTGGTAGATAAGGATTGGATTGTTGTGGTGACCAGAGTTTTTTGTTTAGTTAGGACACTAGCAAACCAGATAGTGATTCTAGGAGTGAGCCTTTTTCAGGGTTTTAAGGGATGATGGTGTTTTTTGACCACACAAACTAAAGACGAGGAGACTCTTTCATGGATGAAGATCAAGCGACTCTTTAGGGTGGATTTATCTCTAGTTACACTGAGAGAAGTGCATATCCAGGAGCTTCTTTAGCTCTGATAAGGCAGTTTTATGGTGGATGACTATTCATCGATGTTCACTAACCTCTCCATGTACTCGATGGATATGGTTATGGATTAGTACTTTAGAGCTCTAAACTTTGAGAGAGGTCTATAGCAGGACATGTGATCTTGGGTTGTGCCTATATGCATTTAGACTTATGATGGAGTGCTCTAGTGAGCTTTGGTGGTTGAGAGATTCTTGGCTGAGCAGAGACAGCCTATGGCCATTAGCTGCAGGCAAGCAGGTGTATAGATCTCGACAGTGGGGAAATAATGTCATACACATGGATCAAGACATGAGAGACATCATAGGGGCACACAGGATAGGGGATCGACAGTCCAGGGCTCTCTGGAGGGATCTAATCACCCTAGGGAGAGATGATGATACTTGTCTGACGGTAGAGGAAATATCTCTAGAGATAATCTAACCCGTTGAGATGCTAATAAGTAGACAGTGTACAGACCACCGAGGTAGAGGCATAGAGTGGAGTTGGAAGACCCACCAGCTTGTGGATGTGATAGAGGAGGAGGGAGAGCTACAAGTAGTGGTAGACGCTTTGATCTACTTCTACCACCACCACATGAGGTCCCTACAAGGATTAAAATGATAGGGGACAGGGGTGAGGATAGCTACATGCGGTCGAGGCATATGACCTATGGACTCTAGGGATGATCAATGGTATGATCTGTGCCTTTTCTACGTCATCTGTCGTACTTATAGTCAAAAGTTCGATTCATTCTCTCCTATCTACATGTCTGGTGAAAAACCTTGAGATTCTGATAGAGCAATTGAATCAACCCTTACACTTGGACACACCAATGAGAGGAGAATTGATGATCAAACATCTTTGAAGATAGTGT
The DNA here is from genome assembly GCA_963277665.1 of Viscum album. Lineage (NCBI taxonomy): Eukaryota > Viridiplantae > Streptophyta > Magnoliopsida > Santalales > Viscaceae > Viscum > Viscum album. Next base: position 180,005,420 of record OY728133.1, on the reverse strand, counting down.
TTTATATCCCTTAGAGGTTTGATTATCAATTAGAACCTCTTTTTGACATCATCGAGGCATTACGATGTCATTATCAGTTTGGATTGGTTATCATTGGTCCATGCCCATATTGAACGCTTTAGGTGAAAAATGCAGTCTGTCAACAATAATAGAATGAGGTTTTCCATTTTTGGTGGAAAGGAAACCTAGGCAGTACGGAAGGGGATCATGCATAGGAGGGTGAAAACAATCACTTATGAGTTGGCTAGCCTTACCATCAGATTAGTATATGTCGTGAGTTTTTAGTTCCCAACAGTTGTGGCAGAGTATGAGGATGTATTTTCAAAATATGTTATCGGATTAATTACCCATCTTTTTATTGAATTTTACATCAACTTACACCCTAGGACAGAACCAATATCTTCACTGTCATGTCAGATGGATCCCATAGAGCTTCGTAGGATAAGGGTACAGTTGGAGGATTTGCAGAGTAAGGGCTTCATAAGACCCAGTGTTCACCCTCGGTGGCCCCAGTTTTCTCTACTAAGAAGTCATAAGAGATTTTGTGGTTGTGTATGGATTATCGACACCTAAATTAGGTAATGGTTAAGAACAATTATCTAATGTTGAGGATCGATGACACCTCCGATCAATTGAGTGGGGGAATAGTGGTTCCTGAAGGTTGACCTTCGATCAGGTAACACCAGTTACGAGGATATGATGAGGATATACCGAAGATGGATTTAAGATGCCACTACGGTCACTATGAGTATATAGTGATTCCTTTCGGCATGGAAAATTCCCCATAGTGTTTATGGGACTTTTAAACCAGATCATCCATCCATACTTAGACTGGTTCTTGGGGGTCTTCATCGATGACATCTGTGTATACTCGGTGTCCTAGGAGGAGCACACTAGACATTAGAAGATTTTCTAGGTGTACTATGAGAGCACCAGGTTTATGGGAATCCATCTAAGTTCCAGTTTTGGATACAAGAGTTCCACTTTCAGGGAAATTTTATATTAGAAGATGAAGTAGTAGTGGACCCAGCCATGGTCTAGGCGGTGTTAGCATTCGAGCTACCCCAGAGTGTGATAGAGGTGTGTTGATTCCATGGACTGACCGGATACTACCAGTGATTTATCCTTGATTTATTTCAGATATAAGCATTGATGATAGCCTTGATACAAAAAGGAAAACATTTCATGTGGATGGAGAAGTTCCAGCAAGCTTTCCAGTAGTTGAGGTAGACTTCAATGAGCACACTGATCTTGAGATTCCCAGAATAGGGTGTCGTGTAAAATGTTTTCTGAGACAAATTAGGGACCAGTCATGGCTTTGTCTTGATGAAGAGACACAAAAAAATTGCTTATTATTCACACCATATAAGGCCACATGAGAAGATCTTTGTGACCCATGATCTTGAGTTGGCCGTGATAGTCTTCTCATTGATGATGTGGTGACACTACCTGATGGGAGAACAATTTATCATCTACTCTAACCATAAGAGCCTCAAGTACATATTCTCCCAGAAGGATATGAATCTATGGAAAAGGGGGATGGCTAGAGTTCCTCTCATATTATGAATTATAGATCATCTATACTCTTGGGAAGGGGAACGTTGTGGTAGATGATCTCAGCCGGAGATCGAGTTCTCAACTACTGAGTGAGGTGTCCGAGTAGTTGGACTTGCTAAAGTTATCCTTCGTAGATGAAGATGATGTAGCTTATCTCTAGTCGATGGATATCACCCTTACACTTTTACATTGAGTTTCGTAGGTATATCTTGGGGATGTTGACTATGAGACATTACGTGATTATTTATCTATAGGACATGCTCCTGATGGATATTCGCAAGGTGGGGATCATGTAGTCATTTTCAGAGGAAGCATAGTTGTACCAGTGGAATTACGAGTGGATTTCATGAGGGAGTTTCATACACCCCCTAGGCAGTACATCTCAGAGTAGCAGAAATGTACCAATATCTCCGACATTAGTTCTCGTGGGCACGTATGAAGAAGGTTATGGCAGAGTTATTTTCTCAATGCCTTTTGTGCCATGTAGGTGAAGCCGGAGCACCAGGTTCTAGCATGGTTAGCTCCCCTAGAAGTTCCAGAGTGGATGTTGGAAGGAATATAAATGGACTTCATGATGGTCTCCACAAACATACAAGGGAAATGATTCCATCTGGGTGATCATTGACCGAATCACTATGTCATCCCACTTTCTATCTGTTAGGGAGAAGAGTTCCATAGAGAGCATGAGACGCCTCTATATGCATGAGATAGTTTGCCTTCATGGAGTCCCATTGACAATAGTCTCATATCGTGATGCTTGTTTCACATCTTGGTTGTGGAAGGGATTGTAGGAGGATTTTGGGACTCACCTAGGCATGGGAACAACGTTCCATCCCTAGAGTGATGGATAGATGGTGAGGACCATTCAGGTTTTAGAAGATATGTTTTGGGACTGTATGTTTGATTTTGGTCATTGTTGAGAGGAACACCTATCATTGGGGGATTTTGCGTAAAATAATAGCTGTCACCCCACCATTTCCATTGGACTATTCGAGGCCTTATACGGACAACCCTGCCAGTCACCACTCTTCTAGATCAACCTTGGAGATTTAGCACATAGGGGTCTAGAGTAGGAGAAAGCTACCATCGAGAAGGTGCAGGTCATCTAAGATAGGATGAAGACTTCATAGAGCTTGTAGATTCCTTATTATGTTAGATGGTCGAGACCGTTGGATTTGATGGGGGAGACCATGTCTTCTTTTGGGTCTCACCTCAATGAGGGTTGCAGAGATTTTTTCAATGTGAAAATTTGTCTCTGAGGTTCATCAGACCTTTTTAGACACTACACATTGTTGGGGAGTTGGATTAACAACTAGCTCTATCTATGTAGTTACACCGAGTACAAGATGTATTCCATGTGTCTCAGTTGAGGAGGTATGTGCATGACCCATCACACATCATCGACTAGGGTTAGCTGGACATCAAGGATGGAGCACCCTTTGTAGAGTACCCAGTGGAGATCATATATTGATAATTGAGGATACTTTTTGGATGAGTGGTTCACCTAGTGCGTGTCTGGAGGCATCACAAGAATTTTTAGGAGAGAACATGGGAGTGGGAAGCTTAGATTCGGGGGCAGTAACCACATATTTTTAAGTAGTCCTTTTCTTTGGATTTTCAAGACGTAAAGCCCTAAGGTGGGGATAATGTAATATTTGATATTTTTTGTGTATTATTTTTAGATATTTTATGGAATTATTATGAGGCCATTCTTTGTGACAACATACAATTTTGAGGCCTGGATTCCCTGGAATAAATGTTTGAAATAAATTTAAACATTAAATAGCAGAGTGAATAGTTTTCCCAAAAAAGTGAAATAAATTTTAAACAGGTTCCCAAAATATAATTCTGAAGGAAACATTGCGTTAAAAGTATCAACATTTCCTTAGGTAGGGCCTATCATTGACCGACGTGGGTCATTTTCAGGAGTGAGTTTTTGGATAATTTAAAGGAAATAAAATAAATTAATAGTTTATTTTATTTTCAAAGATTCCATAACACAGCGATGCTTATATTTTATTAAATGAGAAGGAGCCCAGGGTTAGGCTCATAACCTTGGATAACTCCCTAGAATCCTCTGTAATTTTGGAGAGAAGCCAACCATGGAGGATTCTTGATGAATGAAAATAAATGAAAATATGTGAATCGTTGCGCAGCGAGGCCGAATCCTGACTGATGACCAATCTCCCACTTTGTTGATGTTTGTGGTAAGGATTATTATTTTGATTTAGTTCTTCATCATTCATGGATTAAAAAACAAACATTTATCAACCCACAAAAAGTTTGATCTTTGAATCGTGCGTTCTTGCAGGAGGGTGTTATTATTTCCATTTCATTTGGAAATTTTTATTCGTGGAATAAATCCAAGCTATATTTAATTCATTTTTTTATTCACTCCACTTGATCCTACTAACGAGAGCAGATCAGTGCCATGATGAACAATATATGAGGTTTGTTCCTCGAATTTAATTTTGATTTCTTCTCCCCTCTCTAACCCCGTGTACTTCACGTTCTTTGTGGTGTTAGGAACAAAAGAACGTTGTGAATTCGTTTCTCTACGCAACGATCCCAAATTAGAGATATGACACTTTGAAAACTCAACAAAGGTGCGAAAACTATGGCATCAGACGAATCAATACGATTTAGGAGAAATTTTTCTTCGACTATTCTTCATGTGGGTGGATTGAGATGTGTGTTTGTTTTTTATCAGGCACACAAAACATACCGAATTAGATTTTTCATGATGTTGAAACCTTGAAACATGAGTTTCGATGTGATCAGATATCCTAATCAAAGATTGGAGGATCACCCAAGGCGCCATGATGAAAAATGGAACATTCTTGAAATTTCAGAAGAACACGAAATGTTCTTCGATGAACATGCCAAGTCGGACAAGCTTGGATGTGTCTAGGGTTTTCATGTTGTACTTAATGAAGAACACGACATGCCTTAGATGAGACACAATGTATGGGACCCACCCAATGACGAATGGAGTTCTGGGCGATAGGAAGCATAAACATTGCGTGTGACCATAGTCACATGGTATGTAGAACCTTACGCAGACTCGACGTGTATCTGGGAACATACATAGACACGGGGTAGAGTACATGACATATAATTCACTAAACGGTAAGATACAGCTTGATACATGGGCTACCCAGTTTAATGATACACAGTCGGGGACACACAGGTTGAAGCCATGTATGAGCACATGGCCAGCGTACACGGAGTCCTCTTTAGATAGCGGGACACGACATGTAACTATCTTAAACACCATGTATACCTTCATCTACATGACAAGCCTTACGACACGGGTCGTCATAAAAGGTTAGTACCTGGGGTCATAGGACACGACATGTGTTCCTTCTACACACAGTGTACTTCCCAGTACATGGCTTGATCCTCCTTTACACCATTATTGGACAAGTTTCATTTGGGTTGGTGCCTATTTTCTCATTCCATTGAAGGACATGTATTGTTTCGATCAACATGAGTAAATTACTTTTTGAGATAGTCTCGTATCCCTCTGAGAGGCCCAGAGCAAGATCCTCTATCCATTATTGACCATAGGTAGAGTCAGTTACCGACGTGACCAATCCTGTTGGATGATGATACTCTACATAGAAGGTGAATCTAAATGAGTCATGCTATCCTCCAAGGCCCTAGTAGTGATCCTCATTAGTGTATCGTGACCTTTTCCCACTCAGGAGTGTGTTATCCCAGAATGAGTCTATATGTTATATCTTCAGATCTATTAGTGCATATCACCCTCTCATGGATTTTTTCAATGAACAATACTCCTCAGACGGATGTCATCCGAGCTATCTGACTCATGGAGTGAGTTATCCCAGATGAGTGCATTGTGGAATCTTCGAAGTGAATCTTTACCCTGGGTATGGGGTCATTGTAGACTATGGGTCTGGGTTTCAAGTATATTTGGATGTGTTTCTATAGATATATGTTCAGTAGAAATATATTCCTTAGAGATGACTATAACTTTAAATTTTGTACCCCTTTGTGGTTTTCAGGATCCCCTATTGATTATTGTTATACAAACCCCTACACAGGCTTTGCCCGCACATGTCTTATCTTGTGCAGATGAGAAAACTTTTTATGGAGTCCATGTCAGACCAGGACCGAACTAGGATTTCCCAGTTCCTTACATGATGAGGTGTCCCTGTGGATATGAGTAGTAGTCCCATTATCACTTTCTTACTTAATGGTTGGACTTTTAGTTTTAAGACTCTTGTTTTTGGTTGGCTTGTATTCTGGCTCAGTTTATTTTCAACAGTTATTTTTCATTTGACTCTGTTGGTTGGGTTTAGTTTTATGCATGCATTTTGGTTCCTAAGTGTTTTTTAAATTTCAACATTTGTGGCCTTTGAGATGTTTGTGTTTGTGTACATGTACATAAGAAATGCCTCCCATTTTAGTGATATGCCTACTCAGTGCTAGTCCCCAGTCCCTGTCATATTGGAGGAGGGATTGGGGAGTCATAGAACAAGTGCCACTGAGATGGATCATGACATGGTGGTAATGAACGTGTATGTAGTGGGACTACATTTTAGAATTGTTAGGGCAGTGGGGCTGCGAGACCAGGTTGTAAGAGAAGTATTGTGCATTATATATTTGAATAATGATAGTTGGAAGTGGTTGAACGGGGGCATGCAGTGGGACTGCAAATTATGTTTTGTTTTTTGTTTTGATATGGTTTTGGTTGGTAGTTTCTTGTTTGTTCTAGAAATAAATTAATGTGAATACATTAATTAATAAATGGAAATTGGTTAAATGAAAAATGGGTTGGGTTATGCTTTTTTAATGGCTGTTGTGTGGTTGTTCATGTAGGGGTAGCAAGAATGTGGTTATGTATGAGTTGGTTGTTTGTTTTGGGATCCATAGGATGGAGTTGAGTGGTTTCTTACACACACACACATATAAATTATTGTTAATTTTTATTTCTATATGCACCCCACCCTTATTGAGAAGCATGTTCTGAACACCCCCATTTCAGGGTGGATGGTGTCCTTCGCAAAATCATAGTGGGGGGATGGATTTCTGGTTACTGACTATCTTCCTCGCACCCTCTTCCAGTTCTTACCACTCGAGTGTATCCAGGCATGCTATAATGGCTTGAGGCTTTCCATAGTCCAAGATCCTTCTGGTGGGTTTGTTGTGGATGAGAGATCTAGGTGTTTGTAGGCCATGATTATTTTCCCAACTGTCTTGGGACTGAGGCCCAGGATTCTTTGGGAAAGTGGTTTGGTTATTATGGCCTAGGTGCCTGTGGGCAGGTTTGTGTGTGGTTTGAGGCACAGGTGTGTGCGGGTATGTTTTGGAAGTGGGAATTCATATGCGAAGAGTTGTAGTGTCAAGATGTTTTCCATTAATAACGAACAATCAACTAGTGGGAAAGTGGTGGGGGGACCCAAATGTAGACATTCTTATACTACAAACTCACATTACATGTGTTATTTGGTGAGAATGCCTTGGTGAGGCTAGACTGGTTAGTACTCCTTGGTCGGTGCTTTGAGGTTCTACTATTTTCTAAGAAGGGAATTAGTATATTCCCAAACATGTACACAGGTGGCTTTAGTTTTCATACTAGCCATACTTTTATACTCACCCAATATCTATAAACATGTTTTTATGTTTCTTGGAGGACTTCAGGAACCGTTCTGGATTTTACTGGATTGGGTGGATGGATTAGTTTCCATTGTTTCTTAGTATCGTTTCTTTTGGTACATTATTTTGGATTTTTGTTGTAATTTCTATCATCCTACTTTTGGACCTGCATGTGGGGATGTTTTTGGCTTTACATTTACCTATAGTTTAGTGTTGTTTGAGATTTTACCATCTTAAATCACGATCATGTTTTTAAAAGAATGTGAAATGCCTTCCATTTTGTGCGAGACCTTATACCCTCTATGCTAGCCGCCACTCTAGGGCCTATTAAAGGTGGGTCTCGAGGGCCATTATCTCTCATTCATCTTAAAGTAGCAGTGAAATGGCACTTTTCTTCCCCTTCCATTATATTTCTGAAGGCGGGTCATTACATAGACATTATATATCCCGCTAATAAATAAAAAAGTCCATTGAGACAAAACAAATTCATTTATTCTGTATACCACTACCCATATTAGTATATTTTCTTAGAATAAGGCCTTGGAAACATGTCTTTTATATACAAAACTATTCATCCCCTCATTAGAGATCAATAATTATTGTTATCCATATTTTCATTAATTATTTTGTATATAACATGATCTCAGTTTTAGTAGATCATGACATTATTCAAATTATTTATTCTTTCCATATTTTTTTACAATTAAAATTTCTTCGACAACATCAGTTATATGTTTCCATTACTAATCATTTTATCTCACAATTTTCTTATATTTACATTCCCTAGGTTATGATGAAAAAGTATTACACATGATATGCCTATCAATATATATTTGGTGGATTAATTTTATGAGATTTTGAAGACTTATTATGGATTATGTAGTTTACTATATAATGAATAAAATGACCAAAAATTGATAAAAACATGGGCTTTATTTCTTTATGTTTGTTCATAATACTCTAAATAGATAATCCTAAAAATATCTATATGATGTAAGAGATAGAATAATCATTACTAATTTTATAATTAATTATAGTTATATCTTGGATTTTATAGTTGGTATCAAAGTGAGTATATAAAGTATGTGTTTATTGCACAAGATCTAAGAGTATGGGTGTGTGGCATCATAAAGAAATGTGCTATTAATAAAAATTGAAATATAATTTGTAAGAGATATGTCATAAATCCATTATATATAGGGTATATATATATAATATGTCGTACAGTATGATATCATCATTCATATAGTGTGAATAACAAACAAACTATGATATACATTTATAAATTGATGTGTAATTTTATATGATATAGAGGATATCATAAGACTTGATAAAGGTATAATTATTCATATTATAAGATTGTTGATAAATCATATATGAATTTTCATGTGTTTCATATGGATTATCGCAGAGCATGATATAAGCCATTCAAAATGTCAAATATCGATTAAATCAACAATCTTTTAATTTTTAAAAACTCTTACAACCTTCTGAAAGTTAAAATGATTAATATTTTCTTCAAATATCTAATTATCATTAAACATATGCATGTATGGAAATTAGTTACATGAGTTGTATATTATTTAATTTCTCATACATTTATAAAATGTACAAGTAATGGAATGACATGGTGCTTAGCTCGACGAGTGTCCACATATCCTATATATGGGGAACCAATCCCCAGGGAATTGTGTAACACACCTTACGATCCTCAGGTCTATGAATCTATCCTCAACATAGCTCTCCTTCATTTAATTCTCTTTTACCTTGACACTACCATATCCTTTTATGGAAAATAAGATCACATCCAAATGGTTTGGATGATTTTTTACAAACCATGGATATACCGAGAAGGGAAGAATCAAATGATTACTATAGGATGATTATTATCAAATATATAATCCACATCAATAAGCATTGATGGAAATGTATCTATGTTCTTCATTTTGGTTTACTTTTTTTTCTTCAAATGGTTAATTTTTCATGGTATTTATGATTTTTATGTCTTTAAACCTTTAGATTATGTGTTATTCTTTACATAGAGACACAATAGCTATATCCACTCCACTCTATGCTATATAATTCATGAAAATAATTATGAAATGATATTAATCCTAATAATATTGTATATCATTTTTTATTCCATAGATAAAACATGAAAGTCAATGTGGCTAGTTCGATATCACAATATAGAATATGAGATATCGTAGGCTGTGATATGTTTTAACTTATATATTTTTCCCTTGTTGAATGTTATAATTCCCATATATTATATAATATAATTAAAAAAATTTATTTTATAAAAATAAAGAATCATATCTCTTAGATGATATCAAATCCACCATAAAAAAATGACATGGATATCATAGAAGGAATCATAGTTTTATGACTTAATATACAATAATATATGATGTAAAAATGTTGGAGAATCTTTCCTAAAATATGATATATATCATGTAATTTGATTAAATATGGATAAAAATCCCTCATATCCTATGATTAAAGTGAAATAATTAAAAAAAAGTTTTTCTTAATATTCATTAGTAAATTAAATTAATGATTTATAATTTTTTTATTAACAATTGAAGCGGGTATTTTAGAAACATTTATTAAATAATAAAAGGGTTATAGACTATTTAACTTGAGAGAGTTTATAATTAATTAATAAATATGTACGAAACATTAATTAATTACTATTCTTAAATATTAAAAGTTAATAGTTAAAATACATAATATAAAAATATATGGAAAGCCTTATTTATTATAAATAAAGGGTATATTTAAAATTCATAATGGGTAATTTTTAAAGAGTTAATAAGTTAAAAAATAATTCCAAAAATATATGTTTATAATTATTTATGAATATTTTTTAGTTAATTTCAATTTTTTTAATTGCCAGGATGAATTATTTAGAAAATTAATTAAAACTAATCAAAAATGTTTTTGATTAATGATTTAAACAATGATTAATTTTTTTTATATATATATATAGATTATTTAATATTTTTAAATTATGTTTATTTAATTATAAAACGTTTATAATTCATAAATTAACATATATTTAAAATATTATACAATATGACAAATAAAATAAAATGTTCACATTATGAAGAGAATATGAAAATATTATATTATAAATTATGAAATTTACTGAATAAATTACTAAGATAATAAAGTGTTTATAATTGAGTTTATTTTATGAATTCTTCACAAATATTTACCTGATGCTTAAATTTATGATATGTTTTTTGTTTTAATGTCATTCCTTTTAATATTATTTATGTTTATAAATTGTTTATATATTGTTAATAAATGCATTCTTTATTAAAAGTTGTTAAACTACTTCTTTTAGATTGACAAGACTTTCATTACATTCTTGTAATGTTAACAAAATGATTTAGTTTTCATCTACCTTGACCGCAACTTGTAGTTGGAGTTAAAATATCGAATTTACTTATAAAATATAGTTTATACATATTTGGTGTAATAATTATCATGAATAAAATTATATCTTGAGTAAAGTCTCCTTAGGGAGATGGAGACTGGGCTATACTACCCACTATCAAAGAGGCTTATGTTTTGTTCTAGAAAGTTTTGTGGTTGGAAAACTATTAATCTAGGCCTAATCACATGGAGAAAATCAATCTCATTAAACTCCAATACTTTACATAAGGAGATAATTTAACTCATGAATGAGATGCATTTTTATATTTGTAAATATGATTTCCTTCAATATTTTTTGAGTAACACAAATTTATTGTTGTGTAGAGAGGAACACATCAATATGGATTAAACATATTGATTTAGTAATAGGAATATGATTCAAAAAATAAATCATTTGATGAATCCAAAGATAGTGGGAATAACATGTGATAAGATAGTGATATTAAATGCTATTCAATTACTAAGTGATTGATTCCGTTAAAATTAGAACTTTCATGACCTTGATCATTCAAATAGGAAGGTTATACCAATGAATGATGCCTATTATTATGTTGTGTATGGAAATAATATAATGGGTGACACACGATTACCCTTGGATAAGTTCTTTAAAATCAAGGAGCCCTTGGATTTCATTACTTACTATGTTCCTAGAGTTTTGTTTTTTGGTTACACTTTGTAACTCCCCACCCTAGAAGATACTGAATTGGTGTTTGGGGTTGGTTCACTGTATGGTTTCAAGCATGGCCCCCCATATTCTAAATGGTACTGAATATCCTTGAGTGACCATGAGGTTATAGTGGGGAGACTATTCCCTTGTTATCAGTGTGCAACATGTTTGTAAGTCATGTAAACATTATCCTACCCAACATAAATAAGTAATTCATGGAATAAATCATTTAACAGGAAGACATATAACCTATGATATAATTAAATTAATTACACATCCACCAATGTGTCAGTCATTTCAGGGTCATATATATAATTTAAAAAATAAAAAAAACAATAAAAAGATAAAAACCGATGAACTCCCCAAAAGATCTGAGTACCACATCTATCCTCATCACTATGCTACATCCAATCCCATATAATTCTTATGATTTAAGGAAAATTTTCTTTTCTAAACATGCATCCATAAAATCTTCATGGGTACCAACCGGTGGCCTAAGGAGTGTGTGAGAATAACTTAGTATGACACATTCAAAAGTGTCTAAAAATATATCAAGTTTTATCCAATATATTATAAACTATGGAATGTTATAAATAAGTGAGTAAGGGAAGTAAATAAATAAAATAAAATATAATAACCTTGATACCAAAGCTCCACGATAAAACCTAGGTCAAACTTTACTACATAGAATAGTTCTAGATGTCTCTTAGAATGTCATGATGGTCATTCCAACCATAATCACGATATAGATTATAGTCACTCTTCCTAGAATTTATTAACATCATTTATGATATGTAATTTAGGGACTGAACCCAATATTCCCCAATCATCTACTATTATGTTGAATACATGGGGATTATTCATTATTTTCTATCCCGTGTACCATTAGAAACCCATGGATTTTATCTTTGAATTTCCACTCATTTAGAACCATATTTGTTATAGAATCCAAGGATATCATCTCGATATTCCCATTCATTTAACATAATATTTCATAAGGCATCGTAGGAACTCATCTTTGAATTCCCATTCATTTAGCATCACACATATCTCATGAATTATAAGGATCTTATCACGTCATTCCCATTCATTTGGTTAAACCAAAACAAAACCTTGTATTCCATTTAAGTATATTTTTTCTAAGTGATTAGTCAACACAATTTCTATTATTTTCTTTTCAAAACATATCATTTTCTTTTCAGTTATGAAGGGTGTATTAAAAACCCTAGTTGACAATATCTTTTATCAAGATAAATCCATTATATCTATTCCAATCATTTAAAAGGACCTTTCATATCTGACTAAAGTCGAGTGAGGTCCTAATAAACATCCCAGTGACCATCACTTTATATCTATGGTCTATACTCAAGTATAAGACACCATTCAGTTGATATTCAATATAAATAAACCATTTCATAAGTCAATATTTCCTTAAATGGGTTTCCAAGGACCTAATTATAAATTACCAAGGGTCGATTCATAATCATTAACGGGCTGTAGACTCATTTTAGAGAATAATCTAACTGACTTTATGTTGTAGATAAAATTCATGAGAAACAAAAATAGTGACATGTATTTCACACACTATAATATGATGAAATAATTTGGGATAGATTGAAGTCCACCTACCTTAGGTTTAAAATGTTTTACTTATCTATTCCAATATTTTTATAGAGTAGAAATTGGAGAAATTGAAGAACTATAAAAAATAAATGAAAATAGAGCACACTATATTTTAATGGCTAAAACACATATATCAATGAACTAAAATAATAAAGGAATATTTAAGAATCTTAGACTTACATTAGGGCTTCAAATGCCTCAAATTGTACTCAAAACAGAAGAGAAGAATGGGGGATCATCCAAGATTGAATGTGAAGAAGAGGGGATCTCAACATGGGGTTACTATACATGTGAAAAAGAAGAAAAAAAGTGATTTTTAAGAGAGAGAGTGTGTGTGGGGGGGGGGGAGGGTTAAAAGACTAAAATTACCACTTTAATAAAAATCTTTCGTAGGACCCACTGGTGAGTCATTTGGATTATAAAAGTACTTATGGACTAAAATAAGTACACCATCTAGCCAGTGGAATCTTACTGACAAGACAATAGTACTAAAGCAATAAAGATGCAGGCCTTGGACTCCTCTTGAGTATCCCAAATGCCTATGAGCCCCCCCTGAACCCATTGGAAACCTCTTTAAGAAAAAAAATTAAGGGCTCTTGAAAAAAAATAAATAGGCACCTACCTCATAAAAGGGGAAGGGTCTTATATTCTCCCAACCATAAATCATTTCATCCTTGAGCCACACCAACAAATATGATCATCCTACTTAGTGAGTAACTATGAACAATAAACCCACATGTATAAATCATCCTCTATTATTTAATCCTGAACCCACCCATGATTCCTCAATTCATAGACCCGAGGAATGTATTTTCTATGTAGTTTCTTTCCATGATGATCCACAATAAAAACCAGACACCTCAAAGGTAATATCATTTTTGATATCTATTTTATTTGCATCAAAATCCTAATATGGATTGGGAAAGTACCACCAAATCTTAGACACATGAAAATTACATTCATGGAACTGAACTGTTGTATAAGGAATAATTAGTATTCCACTGGACCGACCCTCTCCATAATATCAAATGGACCAACATACATCAGAACCTATTTCTCCTACCTTCATAAGTGATGATGTCACAATCTAGGTGACACATGATTTAATATCTAGACACTTATCTCAAAATCAAGTGGTTTGATACATCGATCAATATAATATTGTTACCTTTAATTTAGAATCACTATTCATTTACAAATCAATCAGACATAATATATCTTCTCCTACCCAATACTCAGTCCAAAAATTTCCACCTCACCCTCCTCTATTCAACAAATGTTAGAAAGAAACTACCTCCGATATAAAGAAACATAAGGCACAATTCGAATAGTCACATGAGATATGTTATTATAGGATTACTCTACCAAGGACAAGTGTTTTTTGAAAGAGCCTCCAAAATCATGGGATCAAGATCATTGTATTTCCTCCAGAATATATATAGTCTGTTATGACAACCTGTCAGTCTAGTGGTGGTATGAAATTCTTAGATGAACTAATGTACCCAATGATATCTCTAACCCATGCCACAAGTGACATGAAAACCGGAATCTATATCTAATATGAAGAACTATGACACCCCATGTAGGTGTACCATATTATAAACATACAATCTCACATCAATAGTAAATGACTCACTGATGGGATAGAAGTGGGATACATTCATAAGAAAAATAATGATAACCCAAACTATGTCATTTCCATGTGATTTCCTAGGTCGGATTGTTATAAAATTCATCATGACATCACCCCACTTCTATTTAGGGATCATTAGGGACTTGATAAGTCTAGTTGGCCACTTGTTCTCAACTTTTCTCTAATTATTGGTGGATCACCACCCTACTAGGATCTTCTTCATCCAAGACCACCAGTACTACTGATTCACATCTCAATAAATATTGGTCAAACCTAGATTCCCAATTCATTTTGATGTTTGTGAGTCCCTTATCATTTCCTCGCACATACCTTTCAGGACCACCACATTAAATTTAAAATAATGAATCTCATAAACATCAAAGGACCAATATGGACGTGTATCCCCATCATATATAGTTTCTCTCACCAACAAATAGTTAGGATCTGAAAGATAGAACCCATTTACCTTATCAAGAAGTGAGGAAGTCATAGATGGGGATGAAAATGTTTCTCTTTGCTAATACTTCTAAAAATAAAAGGAATACCTTGATGAACCAGGCCATAATAAAAAAATTACATATAAACTCTTAGAATATATTGGTTTGAGTCTTCCTACTTATTGGATACATAAAAATGATTCATTTTTTGGGTGTATAATCCAATTCAAAGTTGATGGACTTTTGGCATTCAACCCACCTCATCTAACTGAGATTTATGTCACACTAGGATAAGATGTGAAAAAAGTTTTTTTGATCTCTCTACACCAGAAAACCCTCCTTCATGAGGTAGTGTCACCAACATCTCAGAGCGTATACAATTATCGAAAGCTCTAAATCATGGGTTGGTTATTTATGCTCATGTGCTCTTAGTTCCCTGGACCCAGAAGTGATTACCACCCATATTTCATAAATACTACACCCTAAATGATAAAAGATTAGTTAAAATATAAGGTATATTCCTCACCATTATTGGGTAATATTATGATCAATTCATATATAAAATGTCTCTTAATATCCCTAAAATATTACCTCAAAAGAATCAGACTAGTCAAACCTCATTACCTTCTTGATCAGGTTTTTCAATAGAGATTCCATTTAGGAGAAATCCTTGAAAAATATATGGTAATAACTAGAAAATCCCATGAATGTTTTAACATCGAAGAATTTTCTGGGTCGCACCCATGAAATCAAAATATAGACATTCTCTAGATCTATTGATACCCTAGCATCTAATATGGCATGGGCAAATAAGTGAACATGATCTAGCAAAAACTGACACTTTAATAATTTTTCATATAGCTAATCTCATCGAAGTGCGATAAAAAATATCTCTAAATTTCTTGTGTCTTCATCCCTCAATTAAGAGTACACCAAAATATCATCAATGAACACAATGAAAAAGGAGTCCAATTAATGATGGAAAAGCTATTTATTTTGGCCATGGACACTACATTATCATTTTCCAATATGAAAAATATAACAAGATACTAATAAATATCATTCTATCTCCAAAATGATGAATGAATAATGTAATATGGTCACACCATGTGTTGCTTATACCCTAACCATAATATAAATATTAGATAAAAATTTATACCCTTTGAACTAGTTAAATAAATAATTGTTGTGATGAAGTATATTTTAGTTTTCAATCATTACCCGGTTAAGATTATGATAGTCCAGACATATCCTCAAGGATTGCCATCTTAAAAAATAAAACTGGGGCACACCATGGGGACATTCTTGGATGGATAAACCCCTTTTCCTCAAATTTATCTATATTATATTTAGATTCATGAAGATCTATCAAAACCATCCTATAAGGAGGGATAAAAGAATGTTCTGTACCTGGTAATAGATCAATCATAAACACAATTTGACATTCTTATGATTATCATGTAAATCCCTCAAGAAACGCATCCTGGTACTTATGCACTAAATGGGGAAACGAATCCAATTATAACATTGAATCATATAACATCATACTAGAGACATGGATTGTAACCTCATACAACTACTTGAAATCATGTTTTTCACAACCTACTTGTATAATGAATTCCATGAAATGTATTATCTTATGAACATCAAAAGATGAGAACTTCACCATCTTACAGTAGAAGTAAATATAATATTCATATGGAATCGCCCAGTCTATACCAATAAGCTATTCAAATATATTCATAATTAATAAAAGTTTACCGTATAGAAATCCCCACTATCTAGTTCATACTCTAGAAAGTGGAGAACACCCTCTGATCACACTCCAAATCAAGTTTCAATAAACATAACTATATTAAAGTATTCCATTTCTAAGAAGAAGTATTCAAAAGAAAAATTTGATCTAAAGGAAAATGAATATCTTATATCAAATAAATCATAGACTAGAGTGGAAGCTTATAATATCATACCACAGACTATAAATTGTCCAACATTGGAATTATTGGGGGTATACTTCACCACATATAAGTGGTTTGAATTGAGACCATGTTCTATTGCATGTCTCCCCTTCCGATCAAAAAACTATAGGAACTATTTTTCTTGACCATGTACACCATGAACTCCGCCTCACGTTGATTGGATAGTACAGATCAATCAACTAGGCTACCATGGCATATCAAATCTAACCTAAGGACCATGTACTAGTCCATACCCTCTATCATTAATGGAACTCTCTACCATCTTAAAAACCTATTTAAGGTTACCAATTATTCCATGCTCCATATATTACAATTTTTATCGATCAAACATAGTATAAAAATCTCATACATTCCACACCGATGAAACTATATTGAGATATAACCCATGAAGATTTTCCCACCACTAGCCTAGAGGGTACTTTGGTAATGGTGTTTCAATATACCATATAATCAAATAATAATCCCTATGGAGGCTTCCTTCCCTTATCCATTTTCCTTACTCAGGTTCTTCTCATAAATAATATTATGGTATAGAAAAGGTATAAATTTGGAATTAATTCAGATGGATACATATTTTATACCTCAACACATCCTCAAATTACATCATCCTCTTTTATCAAAGGGATGCAGAACTAAAATTCATCAAAGTGTCCTGCATAATCCATGCCTGACATATATCCATTATTAAGGCACATGAACTCCATGGACTTGTTATCCCTCCATGAATTTTGGAAGAAATATATAAATATCCATGTCTCAAAGTACATATAGGAATATTCCATTTGTTAATCAATTTGTACTAAGATGTCGCACCAAATTTTTTTCTAATCCCCTAAATATATATACGGATAACTTCATTATCCTATCCTAAGGGGTCATGAGACAATCAATGATAGTCTGAACAGACTCAATTCAAAACTCAACCATTATGGGTCCGCCTTCCTACATTAATATCAATGAGTGTTTGTGTTAAAACTCCCTAGTAAACTCTAACATTGGATGAATAGTGTTAAAAGACTCTCTCTCCACCACCTATACTACTCAAAACAAGCTCACTTATAGCTGATCATCTACAACCACACTCAATTCCATTGGTTGATATGGACTAACACCCTCAAGAGTGGTCTCAACCCCAAGACTCAACAATCAACTAAGGACCAATGTGGATCTATTTTTCTAAAATTTCAAACACACATCTTAGATCACCACACATAAAAATTAATAATAATAATTTTTTCAAAAATTAATAAGATTAATTTTGGAATATTATTTTTTACCTCATAATAAAAAAATTTACAACACATGATCACTTCATAGTGCCACCTAACCATATAAGGTTCAAGTCCAAAAAGGATAGTTTCATGTAACTTATCATTTTAAAACATTATCAATTTAAAATTTCATTAATAATTTTAAAATATACATAGATGAGATATAGGTATATGATGTTTAGATTATAATTTATAAAGGAAGACACTTTATATATTTGGATGTGAACTTCAATTTACAAGAAATTAATATTTATAAAATGGTATCCATAAATAAAACATTTACCCATTTCAAGAATCACCTATATAAAATGAACCCATCTTTTTATATTAAAACCCCATATAAATTGATACAAACAATTTAAATAATATATCCACATACTATTGTAGTGTAAAAATTATCAATGGGGATTGTTAATGAAAATAATACCTTCATTCATGAATGATACATGAATACACACCTCTTTCCATACCATCCCAAGTGTGAAAGTATCATAAATCAATAATGAAAAAACCCAATGTACCAATCAATCTAGAAATCAGTCAACTATTAAATTCCAAGGCAATAACAATATTCCCATCGCTAGTGCCTTGGATTTTTTCCCACACATGGGTGATTCTGCGCCAGAGTCCCTGGCCCGACGGTTCGAGATCTGCTCTTTGGCCACTGATCTGGGTGTTTGGAGGTCGAGCGTGGTCTTCTGGGATGGCGGCGTTGGGAGTTTGTTTCGTTTCAAGATGATGAGATGACACCGGGAGATTGTTCCTGGTTTCGAATTCGGTGTCTTTGCTCCGTCGTTGGTTTTTGTTGCTTCGTGAGTGGGATGAGGTGATGGATTTCATGCTATTTTCAACTGAAATTTTGCGTTGGTGTGTTTTGGATGAATCTTCTCCGGGTTCTCCTGGATTTGTGTTGCGTGATGGTGGAATTGCTCCCTCGGTGAGCTGATCTTGCTGATTTTCTTGCTGAATGTTGGACCAGTATTTCGGATTTGATTCTCTTCTGTGATTTGTTTTTGCTTTTTCGAGATTTGTTTTTGGGAAGATCTCTGGAATGAAGTCGCAGTTGCAGTAATTGCAGTGATGATATGCTGTTGAAAGCTGTAAGTTTTGATGTTTTTGTTTGATAAAGATGATGAACTGCTGGTTGAAGGGTTGAATCAGCAGTATGGGTCTTTGGTTTTGGGTGTAATGGTTTGGTTTGTAATTGACTATGTTTGGTTGGGACTTTTGATTGGGTTTGGGCAAGATGTTCGCCCTCATCCATCTCCTTATTTACTGCACTTTTTATTTCTTTTAATAAATGGTCAGAGGTTATTCCTCTGACTGAACTTTCCTGGTATTCCCTCTTTTTAAAATATTACATTATTAGAGTGAGTAACAGAAATTTCATCCATCCATACAATAATAATTTATAAAAGGTATAGGGTAGGTAATAGGTAGACAGATAACCCATTCTATAATGAAATCTATTTCATTCCCATTGGTGAGTCATATATATAATTCCTAGAGTAAAAAAAACTGATAAAGACCCCAAAAGGATTCAATACAAGATCGGTCCTCATTAAAAAGATTTATCCCATTCCATATTACACATATTATATAAGTCATTTTTCCTTGTCTAGACCAGAAACCATGAAATATTATTCAGTCACAACCAACAACCCTAAAAGGGTGTGAGATTGAATTTTACTACCACCAACAACAATGTCTTAATGTTATCCAATTTGAGATAATATAGTTCTTGATAATGTATGTCATAAGTAAGTGAGTAGGGAAAATAAATAAAGAAAACAAAATAAAATAACCTTTATCCTTAGGCTCTACAAAGATTCTTGTGTTAAACCCACATGCTTCAGAGAGTTCTAGACATATCTTAGTATGTCATGATGACTGTTCAAACCATTTAATCCACCCAAAGTCCAAGAACTCATCCAGAAATTCCTAAAAATCATGTATTATATAGAATAAAATGAATTAACAACACATTCCACACGAATTTGGTATCAAGTGGAATCCATAGATCTTATCATGGAATTCCTAAAAATCATGTATTATATAGAATAAAATGAATTAACAACACATTCCACACGAATTTGGTATCAAGTGGAATCCATAGATCTTATCATGGAATTCCTAACTCTTGTACCATATGAAATCAATGAAGAATATCCCAAAATTCCCACTCATTTGGAATAAGATTTCATCTAGAATCTAAGGAGATCATCCCGAAATTTCCATTTATTTAATGACATTTATAATATGAAATCCAAGGATATCATATCGAAATTACCATTTCATTAGAATCACTCATATTTAAAAAATTTGAAGGATCTCATCATGAAATTTCCAATCGTTTATTTAAACGAATACAAAACCATGTATTCCACTTAAACTTGTTTCTAAACAAGGAAAATGGAAACCCAATTAACTTTGTGTTCCTTTAAAAAAATCATTTTTTCATTAATGAAAAATGAGTTCTTAAGAACCCCACAAGAGCTCTTTATTTTTCAAGAGCATTCCATTTTACTCACTCTCATCATTTACAAGGGACTTTATTATTTATTTGAAGTTAAGGGGACATTAATGAATATCCCATCCACCTTCACTTTATAACCATATTCCATTCTAGGGTAGAATACACCCTTTGGTGTATATTAAATATAAATCCACCATTTATTAAGTCAATATCACCCAAAAGGGGAAGATAAGGACCTAATTTAAAAATTAACAAGGGTTGATTAATATTCATTTAGGGGTTGTAGACTAATTTTAGGGAATGAAATAATAAAATTTGGGTTCTACATCAAATGGTAAACAAACCAGAATCATGAAATACATTTCTCATACTATAAAATAGTAAAACTATATGAGATATATTGAAGACCCCCCACTTTTGGTTAGTAGGGATCCACTTTTTAAATATCCGACATTGCTTTGAGTGGAAATTAGGGAAATTGAAGAACCATATAAATCCTCAAAATTGGAAATATTAGCCTTAAATAGAGAAAAACACATGGAAACTGAGTATAAGAAGAAAGGTGGATGGTAGAGTCTTACAAAAACTATGAGGTTCAATTTCCTCAAAAATAAAAATAAAAATAAAAATAGAAGAGGAATAAGGGAGATATTCCAATACTGAAGTTGAAGAAGAGGGGATCTTAATGTGGGTCTACTATACAAGGGAGGAAGAAGAAAAGAGAGTGAGGATTAAAAGTTAAGGGTGGGGAGAGAATAAACTAATCCTTTAAAAAAACCTTCCCATGTACCACCAGTGATCCGATGTGATTCCATTATCTATACCATTATAGAGAATGTCCACTAGATAACTAGTGGACCTATAGCCTTAAGACAACATTTATTGACCTCCTCCCAAGCATATTGATAACCTTTGAGACCCCCTGGACCCCCTTGGAAACATATTTAAGAACAGAAGTATTTGGTCTTGAAAAAAATAAAGTTCAAAAATCGTCAAGGTAGTGTAGTATTACACCCTTAGCTCATAAATATTAAGTGTTAAGATATTGAATTAATAGAGTTGGTTTAATCCATATTATGGAAGGGGTAAATTTCATCCCACAAAACTATCTAAGAATCATATGTGATTTGATTAGGTTGATTCCTTACCTAAATAACTAAGTATTTATAGGAACACCAACATGGATTCTTTTATTTGTGCAATATGGTTCTTGGACTACTAAAAAATACGATGAGTTTAAAAGGGATCATAGTATTTGTTGGATCACATTTAAAAAAAATTCTTAATTAGATGAATATATAACACTATACTCATATGATAAAAGGTTTTTTTGTAGATAATGACAAGATTTTCATCTATCTTGAAACTAAGATAAATTTTGGATAAGGAAAAACTAAATAGAAGTAACTTTCTTGAATGGAACTGAAACTTTATAACAGTTAAAAAGAAATAATTACAATTATATGTGTTGGGAATCCTTTTTTGAAGAGGCCAATTTGTGAACCCATTCCACACATTGATCTATATGTTTGTGAAAAAATCTAAAGGATTTACAAGATTCCTTCAAAAACATTAATTTTATTATGTCGTGTAAGTTATAAAGGTATCCTGAGACTATGGATTCCTAAAATAGGTTAAAAAACCTAAAAGGTCTCTTTTAGGAGCAATCTTTTCATGAAAGGTATGATGTGTAAAATGATATTTTTAATGTAAAATTGATGAAGTAATTTTATCTCAACTCATTTTATCAATATGATTGGTTAAACCAATTATTTGGTATGTCTAGGTTAACCTATTAAATATTAATTGTCCTCTAATTTCATTATTTAAAAATTTACAGACGAGTTATAATAGTTTGTTTTTAATTATTACATTAATTATTTACATAAACCCTTATGGTATATCCTAAATATGTTATGGATGACTAATCTAGAGATGGTTGGTCTAGTCCCAAGTTCCATTTTGATGGTATAGAAATTTAAGGGTAATAGTTTTGGTCATAAATTAAGGAAAAGAGGCCATGGAGAGTCTACACCACAAGATAAGACGAATAAGAAGGAGGGGAAGACATTCATTGTGGAAATAATCTAAATTATAGAGAAAATATTTTTTTTAGGGTATTAAGAATTCATGTGCAGAGTAAAATAAAAGTATTAATTTTATAGAATTCAATTCTATTATTTTGAAGGGTATACGACAAAAAATACATGCTCTATTTTTTTAAAAATATATAGGTGTTCATATTTGAAGGAAGATATGATGGTATATGCATGAATTTTATCATTCAAGTTATAAAGAAAAGTGTTCCATTATTAAAGACTTGGATGAAAAGAGTAATTTGAGCATGCATTGTTTTTTAAATAGATTTATATTTTTTTGTATCTTTATTTATCTCTTCAGTAGATCTTGTAAACAATAATTTTTTACATAAATTATATAATGTTTTTGTGCACTTCGTTTGTGATTCATCTAAAATTCTATATCATGATTTTAATAAAACATAAGGATAAAAGTATTTATTTTATGATGTAAAGTTCTAAAAAATGTGGAATTAGATTCATCAACTAACTATGGAATATTTTAAAAAGTCTTCCACGAGTAGTATTTTTAAACACATATAATACTATATATATAATTGATGTAATAGTTTATTTGTTAAATATTACTAAAAAAATAAATAAGTGTTATTTTCTAACAAAACGATGTTTTTGTATCTTATCATAATATTTAGACTAGTTGGTGTATATTTAAACTTAGCGAATTTCAATGATAAAAAGTAAGGGAATATACATTTGTAATGTTATGATAATTTTCACTTACATTCTAAAGAGTTCAGGATATGGGAATGGAACGGAAATTTAAATTAGTTACACATTTTTTACCATGAGATAGTTTATATCAATATTTTTTAAAGTTTTGTATCTATAAAATATAAAGTTAGTGTCACTATATCCTAAAAGAGTTTAGGATGTTCTGGGAAAAAATAATTTAAATAGTTTCATTTATTCAAGATTGTTTGGGAATATGGTTCCAATTATTTTGATTTTAAAATTATAATGAGTTATTATACAATAAAAGTTGACATCCTAAAATTTATTTTTATTATTTTAAGTTATTGAATATGTTCGAAGAGTTAATCATCGTCAATTTGATTGTGAAATCTAATAGTTATTCAAACATTCTTTCTTCATAAGTTTTTCTAACTAAATAGTTTTGTGGAAGGTTTTTTATATAGTCATATAGAGATGTAGTGCTAATTACCTATATATGTAATAAGTAAATAAAACCTCATAAAATGAATAATACCAGTTGATGATATGGTTTTCTATCATATATGATATGATGAATTGGTTCATATATGGGGTTTTGATAAATATTATTAATATAGTTTCAAAATATAAATTGTATCATATAAAAGGAAATATCCATTATATAATACTTTAATTTTGGATTTATAAATGTAGATATCAATATATATATTTCATAAAGTAAAATTATAATTGGCATATCAATGTATGAATTTGAGTTATCCCCAACATATGTTCATCATAAAGAATTGTGGGTTATAAAAAAATTTATGGTTAACATGAGTAGGATTCTTGTATAATGATATAGAATATTATCATGAGGCATAAAAATAATGAAAAATTTTCTTTAATCATGTTTTATAACCCTCTAAATATTGAACATGGAGTTTCATACACTATTTATTTTCTATTCCTAGTTTGAACTGTTTATATATGATCCCCCAATACCCGAGATTGGTGATATAACTATTATTTTGACCTTAATGATTTGATTACTTTTTTACCTAAGACAATTCATCTTTTCTAAATAGGGTATGGATGAGTATATTTTTGATTATGTCATTGATTGGATGTCATCCAAGATGATATTTTTCCTCTTATATGATGAGTATAAAATCACGTCCCTTGATTAAGATTGAATTAGAAAATGTATGGACACAATTAGAATGTTTGTTTATGCAGTTTTCTATTTAGATGAAGGAAGTGTTATATACTAAATTATTTTATGATTTAAATGTGATGTTTTTATTGAACTAGTATGTATATATTCAATGAATTCTGAAATTTTTAGGAGGCTATAATGGATTAACATACACCATGCCCCATTTTCACTCTATTTATTAGAAAAAAATACAGATATATACTATCATAATATCATTCTGATGGAAATATATATAAATATACATGTATTTGATTGAGATCACACTAAATCCCTTTATATATTTATTTACATTTATTCTTTTATATAGGATACTATTTTCATACATTCACAGATACACAGATTAATTTTTATTGACAATGATATAAAGGCCCACATGAAAAGAAATTGTGTTTTAGTAAATGGGGATTAGGTTTGACTTAGAGTAAAACTCTAAAAGTAATTTTATTTTTTTATATAAAATTATTTTTGATGAGTATTTTCACAAGTTATTACATAAGATATAATATATGGTGAAGTTAATGATAACTTTACAACAGTTTTTTGGAAGAAATCCAAAATGTTTTTGGATGTGATCTCAAATTCTATTATATATGATAGGATATAAGGTGAAATGTAATACAAAAGTCTTTAGGCTTTAGTACAAGTGGTTGATTAAAATATATATTCATAAGGCCAATATGTATATATATATATAATCCATATCATATGGTATTATAACTTCTATTTTAGAGAATAAGTAAAATAAAAATTATTATTTTCATATATATAGGGGTGTGTTATTTTATATGATATAGAGAATATCAAAATACTTGACAAAGGACTTATTTAGTTGTATTATATGATTGGAGATCAATCATATATGAAATTTCATGGGTTTTATGGGGATTGCCATAGAGTATAATATAAGCTCTTTGTAGTTCCAAGTATTAATGAAATTGATAATCTTGAGACTATAATTACTCTTACAGCCTCTCAAATGTTGAAAGGTTAACATTTTATCCCCCCATAATAACATCATTCAACAACGGGAATTAATTCCCTTAGTTACATGTGATGTAACTAATGCCATTACATTTACGTTTATGAATCATGTAAGTAATTAAATAACATATTTTATGGCATGAAAAGAATTTTTATAGCTTATATAAAGGGAAAAAACCCTTGTAAAATGTATGACAACCATTAAAATCCTCTTTTCTAGAATTATATTCTCTTTATAGCTCTCTTTCATTCCCCTCTCAGTTATAATTATTCTAGAATATTTCGTAAAGTAAAGAGAGATCTCGTCTAAAATGTTTGGATGATTCATTACACCAATGGATGAACCTTGTAGGGAAGAATAATATAATTGTTCATGGTTGATTGTTTTGCAACATAGAAGTTGTAACAATGAGCAATGAATGAAAGGTTTGTGTGTTATTCATTCTTGTTTTCATTTTTAGTTTTTAATTAATTATGTTTCTTTGGATTTATGATTTATATGTGATTCCACCATTAGATTAAGTGTTAACCTATTAATAAATATCCCACACAATATACAAGTAAAAAAACACTTATATTCCCAAAAAAGTATTTTTTACAAAATAAATAAACATGATTATAAAACCCAAATATTAAATCTCAAAATCACCTCCATAAGATTCCCAAATTCTTAAAATGAAAAATTTGAGAAATAATTACACATTATGATAAATACTATATTCCAAATATAAAAATTAATTTATATTTTTAATATGATACAACACCTGTAAAAATTATTTAAAACACTATTAATCTCAGTTAATAATTTCAAATACGTAATATCACATACAACTTAACCATAAAAAACAATTATCTTAAAAACAATGAATAATAAAAATAAAATAAAATCACATAATTAAAATGAGTATTTTTAATCTTTTTAAAAAACCCAAAAAGGATTTATCATTTTCATAAAAAATATTTCAACTCTAAATAAGAAAAGACTACTTATGATTAATATATTATGATAATTACGTTACCCATAAAGTAGACTAAAACCCCTAGTTAACTATTTCTCCACTATATCGAACTGATTTACGTATGCTTTAAATTTGTTTATTGAATTTTAAATTAGTTTCTTATCCATTCCACTTTACAATGTTTTACTGGAAATGATTTAGATTATATGATGAATTATCAAAAATTGTTGAACTGATAAAAACATTATGGGACATAATCATTTAACCAAATAAATAGAACAATTCATCATGAATTTATTAGGGGAGAAAATAAATAAATAAAAAATTCAAAAAATAACAGTAAGATTTTATTAATTCCAAAAAACTTCAAAAAATAGTACTCTAACATATTATAAATGAAAAACTTCTAAATATAACCAAAAAATCATTTTCATAAAAAATGATATTTGACGTCAAAATATTTAACATAAAACTGGAAGACATAATCATTTTAAACATTTAATTAATATAAACTTATTAAATAAATGTGTACACCTAAATTTAAATGAAAACAACCATTTTTCATTAATATTATTCCACAATATACTTCTTAATTTTAATAGTTTCCGTAAATAAATTACATTACATCAACACAATTTGAAATAAAAAATTGAATAATATAATAATAAAACACTCAAATATCTAATTGATACATACATAATACAATTAGTTGAACCATAAATCATTACAAATTTTATCTATTATTACCTCATATATACTAGTATATTTAAAATAAATATATATCATATAAATTTATTATCACATTGTTTATACTTAAAAATGATATTTTGACGTGATATAATTATCATTATAAGAACATTAAATTGTTTCAATCATGTTTCTAATATCATTTCTTCCTTATTTATATTTCTAATAAAATAATTCATTTTCTCAAAGTACATTATAAATTAAAAAAGAATAATTTTTTTACAATAAATGACAATGGATTACATTTAATTATTTCATCAAAAATATTTATTTTTTTAACTCCCAACATTATGAAATTTAGGAAAATAATATATGTAAATTAAACTTCAAAACAACTTTCTTCAAACTAAACATGCCAAATTCAAAATTTATTTAGTTATATAAAATAATTACATGTGAAAATCCAATAAATAATTTTATTCTAAAAATTATTGGCAATAAACATAATTTCTACACATAATTTCATAGTAATCCCAAAAATAATACAGTCACCAAAATACTAAAAAACTATGTTATAAAAACAAGGAAAATGACTATGTTCTTAATGAAACATGCCAAAAATATTAATTAAAATCATTTTTATCTACTAAAACATTCACCAAATCATATTAAATATATTATGAATATGTATAAATGCTATATAATAAAAATCAATAAATTAATATGGTCTTTATATAATGAATAGTCATAAAGCACTATCTACTGATCATATATTTGATCATAATGTTCCCATAGGTTGCCTCAAAATGATATTCATGTACCAAATACATGGTACACACGCTTTATCCCATTTATACAACCTAAATATAACCTTAATTACTATTTAATAATAATTAATTTTCTTAAAATAATCCATATTAATTCAATATAAATCGTTATAACTCTGAATTACATAAAAATGTCACTAAATCAACTGTAAAAACAATACATAGATTAAAAAACCTATGAAACATACCCCAATATATAAAGGTGTATCACTAAAAGTGATGATCACGTATTTCTATATGATATACCTATTGAGTTTTGATTATTATATATTTTGTTTTCCAATTCTCCATAAATAACATATTTTATCCTAGGATCAAAGATTATTTTCTAGATGGAAACATGAATTATATAACTCCACACTTGAGAGAATAGAAAAAAATTACATAAGAACAATCCAAATTTCTATAGGAATGAACATGTTTAGATGGTATTAACTGATCAATGTGGGAACAATTTCCCTCTCTATAAAATAATTGAAAACTGGATTTCATTTAGGAATATAGACAAATGCATCCATAAGTTGGACTTTCCAAGATAAATGAGAAACATATTTGGTTACTAAACTAACCAAATTTGGAATAAGATTACATAATTAGATAAACATAATAAACAACCTAGAAAAAATCATAAAATATAATCCTTGAAATATCAATTCCCCCATGAAAAATAATTAATGTTTATACATAGTGAATCTAAAAAAAACTTGAATTCCAAAAGAGGGGAAAATGTGTGGCCTAAAAGGATCTATATATGATATATCCAATAAAGAATAAAAAAAGAAGGTATTGTAAAAAAGTAAAATCCATCTCATTATGACACATAAATAACCCTCATATGTCACTACTACCATATCTTTGTATGCTTGAAAATTGTCCATAGCCTTGAAATGGGTGCACCTTAACTTTAAATATGTCATGAGATACCATATATATCAACACACAAACAAATGTATGCATGGAATGGGTATAAAATTAGTAATCTTATTCCAAGTACTCTATACAATTATTTTTATTTAACCAAAATGACATGATATTTTTAAAAAATTAAATAAAAAATTACATTTTAATAAAATTTGTTGTTATAACAAAACCGTGATATTTTTCATAAATAAATTGACAAAATAAGTGAAATTTCAATGCTATACAAATCCATATAAAACAATTTAAGTCTAAAAAACATTTCCTTAACAGAAAAATATTTTTATTGAGTAAAATTATAAGGTATAAGGTCATATTAGGGCCCCAAATTAAAAAAATAAATCCAGTATACTAGAATCAATGTGGTTTTATAATACGTATTTCCTGATATAATTCAGAAAAGAAGTTCCCACTAGTTTGAGTGATGTTATACTATGGGTTCCCAATTGTCAGAGAAAAACGATAAGTAGTTAGAGTGAAATAATATCTAAAAAATATCTATCATGAGAGTTTTCTGAAAAGATTCCTAAATTTTCTATAATGTTTTCAATTAAGAACCATTAAAATCGAATAAAAATTATATATAACCAATTTAACCACCTTTAATTCCTTTTATAAAAATATACCTAGTAAAATAATTAATCAATCATATTATTACCTTAAAAGTAAAAAAATTAGATATATAATAATATATCAAGGTCTTGGGTGTTACATGAAAATTAAACACACACACACAAACCAATGTTTCTATCAATGCTCAGACCTCATTCTCTTAAATATATTCCTATTACTAGGAAATCACATTACAATTTTCTACTATCCCAATGGCCCAGTGGGCCTCAATCCCATTACATATCCCAAATCCCCATTTTTGGCATAATGTCCTAGTGATTCACTATTCCTATATAATTCTACATGCATCACCATGCCTGTATCATATTCTTACAAGCATCCTACATGACACCTTCATGATTGCCTTCCTATATCAGCATCTTGCATCACCACCTATATTACTACCTTTATATAACTATAATAGTAACCAAACACATAAGGATTTGAACTTTATAACTCTTAGATGTGATGGCCAGTAACAGAGTACAACTCAGCCACTATACTGGCCACAATGAGATATATTAAATTTGGGACATAAAAATAAAGATTGATAACATCAAAGCCTACGTTAAATAAGAATTTTTAAGAAACAAAATTCATTAGAGATAAAAATAATCATACCATAATTAGAGATTTATTAGGGAAAAATGTATTTTCAAATTAGAGGTTAAATATTCAATGAACCAAACATTAAATAATAAAATGGGGATCTGAAATATTTTTTATAGAAACATTTTGGAATTTTAATTTTTTTTTCTCATACACCCTTAAATTATTCAAAATTTTAAAATTCAATTTTAAAATTCATAACAATGCACATAAATATTCATATAAATCATTTTGAACGAATTATTTTTATATTCTTATATGTATGTTACTTAGGGGATGTTACTTGACTTATCATATGCTATTCAATAAAGAGTTTTGTATTAAGGAAAAAATACATGATTATAGACACCATTACATGGTTTATATTATGTGGTATTTTATTATTCCATATCATGTGATCATATATATTATATAAGATACAACAACTTCTCTAACTTATCCTCATATTACTACTATAATAAATTCCATTTTATCACAAGATAAATTGATTTTAGTTACTTGAGATGTTTGAATTATTTATAAATTGGATATAAGTACAATTTATTAATGATTCAAATTATATGGTGTATAATTTTTTTTCATCAAACCACAATAATTTATGAAATTAGTAGATTCTTAAGTTATTACATTATCTATTAAATTTTTATTATAAATGTAAAAATAAATTATTCTTCTGTGAAAGATCATATGATCACTATATATACTCAATGATTTGTCTATTAATCTTCTCCATTTACATTAGAGGTTATATAAATTCATATATTCAAGAGTATTATAATGGATTTGATCTATTAATTGAATAGTATATATAATATCTAATGTGGTGTGAGTCTATCAAATTAAACATAGTGGAATTCAATAAATATGTTGAACAAGAAATCTCTACATATTGTCCCTATAAGTGATTAAATAATTTTATGTTATTCTTTTTTATTCTTACCATTTCAAATCCTATTATATCTTGTGTATGATTTTTATATTTATGGAAAATTTTGGTACACTGTAAACCTATAAATCAATCATTGGTATCATAGAAGGTGTTAGTGAATAATTAATGTTATAATTATTTAGAAAAATATCGATACAAAATATTTTTTTCTAAAACCATTATGTATTTTTTTACATCATAGATAAAGTTATTTTTTGAAAACATTTTATTGTTTCTGGGAAAAATTATACTAAATTCCATTATTGAAATATATTATCATCATTTTTTTACTTTTAATTGTGTGATTTGACCAAAATTTCTATGGATTTATCTTATCATAATGGTTATACTATAAACTCATGGAAATGTTTAAAAACAATTCCACATAAAATTATGATCTAATAAATAATTTATAATGGGAATTATATTTTTATAAATCCACTATCATAATTTAGTATGATTCCATGTAAAACAATAATTCATTTTTAAAGAAAAATTTCAGTGTATGTGAAATATCATTTTATCTACTATAGAGAACAATTTCCATGATTGAGTAATCACACCATGGTGATGATAATAATGACATGGTTATATATTTATATATACAATTGAAATATTTTTATAAACATTCATTAATGTAGGACTAATGTCCCCACATTAATACATGTGATTATAGACCATTTGAAAATTTGTTTTGTAATATATAACCATATACCATGTTATAAAATATCATGATAAACCAATTAATTTATCAATTATTAACTAATTCACAAATTATATATATTAATGAATATTAAATGTTAATATATTAAATACTTATATACTAAAATTGTTTCAATCACTTCTTGTAAAAATTATATCTTTCATTTAAGGAGTTTCAGGATATATATAATATAATATTTAAAAAATATTAACAAAAAATAATGATTTCTTATAATTAAAAATTAAATATATATTATAATTATTCCTACACATTTAGAGTTAAAATCATTTTTGAAATTTAAAATCACCCTCGTGTACTTAGATATGGATAATAGGATTATGGGTTTAACTTCACAATAGTCTGAAGTCAAGGCTCAGTTTTAAAAAAGTTTCAGTTATTTACTTATCACTTAACTCATACTCATAATTACAATTTTTTAGATGTTTTTAGTTTGTTTCCTAAAAATAATTTTGTGAAAATTTATTATATTATTTATGTGGGTTCCATTATATGTATGACACAATTAATTTCAGTTTAGGGATATTAATTAAGCTCTCTATTATCAAATATATAACATTGATAGTCAGGTGCACAAACATGATTTACATGTCTATTTCATTTTATAATTTCCTCCCACAATATATCTTGAGGTTGTTAAATATGTTTTCCTCTACATTATTTAGGTATAAATTTGGATACTTAATCTATAAACCAATATAACACTATAATCTGGATTCTAAAAAATTGAAGAGTGCTCCTCAATCCCAAAAGGATGTTGACAAGTGTTGCAGGTCTCGATATTCAATTAGGGAATGATTTTCCTAGTTGGATTATATTCATGATTTATGGGAAGTGTAATGCCCTAACCCCAGTTACCCAGAGTCAGTGCATTATTACATAATAGTGGCATGATACAAGGAATCATGTCCTAAAATACTGATTAGTTTAGTATTATTGGAAACAATATATATAAAAAAGTTCAACATTACAACTTGAAAAGAAATACAACACTAGTTTATTCCATTAGAAACATCCAAGTTTCCAAGATTATTCCTAGAAGTCACTCATAACTAACATTTTCATATCCTGGGAAAATGAAACATATGAAAGCTATGATCTCAAACACACAGTAAGTGTAATAAATACAACAGAAGATAATGTAAACATTAGGCACGGTGAATAATTTAAACACATGTCTTTAAATATAATAAACATGAACAATTTATGGCAGGAATATGAGATGAGAAAATAATTCCATAATAAAACACAATCATGGGTATTATACTAATCGAATAACCACATGGACCATCAATATTATTTTCATAATTAAGGAATGTATAATTCAGGACATTCTGAAACATTTTGTCAAGGCCTCATCCAAGACGTCTAAAAATGAATAACTCCTTGGCAAAAACCATAAATCAAATTAGGAAAGGCCATGATGAATTCCATGTCTAATGGTCTTTTGAGCCCTTCCAATGCATTAAGGAGCAATAGCTGGCTCCACCCACCACTTACTAAGTCCAATACATTCCTTATTTGAAAAGGTTGAAACATAACATAAATATTTGTATTAAAACTTGCATACAAAATGTCAATACTTTAACCATAAATGATGAATGGTATAAAAATAAAACACCCACAGTCAAAAATATCACAAAAATTTAAATACAATATGGAATCTTTCTATCATAATAAATCAACATCAAACAAGTCTAAAATTTATCAAAGGATGTTGACATAGATGAAATCAAAACTATTTGAGAGAAATATCTATTATTATTTTGAAATCATTTAATATTCACATAATTATAAAATAAAACATTTATTTTGGATATATTCTTATAATCTTGTATGGTAATATTCTACGATATTATAATGGTAGAGAATAACCGCACCCACCGTATAAGATAAGAAAATATTCTTACCTTAATTTTGTCGAAAATGTCATAAAGTACTTTGTTTAGAAAACAATGGAAAGATTCCTTTAAAAAAATATAAGGTAAAATAAGGGTATAAATGACTTTAACCCATTATCTAGTAAATATTAATAATGTTTTGAAATTAATTTTTACAAAAACACGGATGTGGATGATAAAGAAGTCCTAGTAGATACTTACGTAAAAACAACCTCACATAATAAAGAGATTGTTAAATTAACCCTTACCTTGTACTTTTACTTGGTTAAGGTTACATTAAACTCTTGTATAATAGTTAATTATTATTTTTCAAATTATAAAAGAACTTAATACATAAATATTATATCATATATAATATTTTAATATTGCTTTGTTAATAATATTTTAGTAGTATCATTGTTTCGAGTGTTAATTGATTAGATTTCCTTTATATGCTTGGTTATATACGCCATGTTTGCAATGGATATGATGTATTTGATTCATATACAGAATTATATTATGTTCATAAATATTATTTTTGATCATAAAATGAAAATTATCATTGAATTATTATGATGGGGAATGAATCTCATCACGTTCGTGGAGATGGTAATCCGTACGTACGCAAGAGCGAAAATATCATTATATTGATGGTGAAATATTATGTAATTGGATGGTATATAATATAAACAGAATCATTAAAATTTTATATTTATTATTGAAATTATCTATACTCATTATTGTACCCATCCAAATAATGAACTGTTTGAATAACAAACTACACCACGACGTGGAGACGGTAAGCCGTACGTACACATGTATGGTGACTTTGTCATCTATAGGATGGATAGATTAAAAAATATGGTTGTAACATCTTTTTAATAACATCATAGTATGTTGATGGTACTGGAGTTATTATTTTGTTATGGAAACAAAAAAGAAAGATGAAGTGGAAGATGAAAAGGACATGAAATAGGGTGGTGAAATTATTAACTCTTCTACAGGTGTTTAATTTTTAGTTGATCAAAAGGGATCCTTGCGTTGGAATTCTGATCAATGTAAGGACTGTAGTTGAAGTGAGGGAAGTTTTTAAGGTATTTGGGAATGGTTTGGCTGATCCAAGTGGCCTTGGAGGTGTGAAATTAAGAGAAGGGGAAATACCCTTTTATAAGAGAGGTGACGGTCACTTTAGGAAAAGCTTGACATATTATTTTATAATAAAATAATTTTCTTTTAATATAGGATCAAAAATAATTTATTTCTAATATATGGTGGGGATGGTTTGAGAAACCCTCAACCAATAGGTTTTTTATAGGTTTAGGTCACCATATTATCCTTATCATTTAGATTTAACTCTTAGTTAAATAGTTTGACACTTGCCATGTCTCTTTATATTTTTATATTATATATTTAATAAACATACTATAAACATACAAGTGAACCAAAAGTGTTTAATTATTGATATATATAACCTTATCTATGTCCTTTTCCCGAACCTTATATTTTTATGAATATTATATCGATTAATTATATAGTATTTGTTTTAAAAACTCAATTATGTCAATTTTGACACTATTTAGTATTTGATTTTTCTGAAAGACATAAAAACATTATCACTTAGAATAATATTTATTTATTCAGCCCTAACATGTCATATTAAACTATAAAATCATATTAATTCTCTGTAAGTCTCAATTTACATTTATTTGGATATTTAGAATATCAATTATTTTAATATTTCATTAATAAGGTAATTACTGCATTATCATTTTGCCGTAAATAAAATAAATTATATAATGTCTAAAAATTATAAATAAAATACCATTATTTAGGAAATATTTTTATATTTATAATTAATATTTATAGTCTAATTTATATTTTTTATAACCCTATATTAAAAATGGTGTAGTTATTAATCATTGAATTTAACACTTTTAACTCTTTTTTAAATAAAATATTAATAAATTCCCTAATCTAATCCTAGAAGACCAAATGGGATCATATTTTATTACTAAGGTTTTTTTGGTCGAATTACATTTATCCAATAGAATTAGGACTTGTGTTATGGTAATTATGATATCATTTTTACCCTTAATTACCCTATTTAATTTTAACCGTGGTAAATAAAAGTCAAAATATACTATTCACCAAAAATTATTTTCATCTTATTGAACCATATTTTACTGACTAGTATCAACAGTGTCTCTTAGAGTTTTTAAATTCAACTCAAAGAAGCGGTAAAATTATGTTTTATGCAAATTTTTAGATGCTTCTAGAAGGTGGGTAAAAGACGGTTAAATGCTCAATAAAATTTCATATATATAAACTTATTATAAAATGACTCCATGGAATTACATTTTAAATATATAGGTATTATGTATCTATTTTTAACTAAAATAAATTAAAAGAAAATAACTAATTTCTTAAATAAAAATTAGGTTTTAAACAATAATGAAGTGTTTTTCACTATTCACCAAAAATTAAATCTTTTTAGAAAAATAAAAAAAATTCACCCTAAGATAATTTTGATATTCCAAATTCAAAAATGATAACCATATTAAAAACTAAAATATATAAAATTTCAAAAAGTCGGTATTACTATTCATAATGACTAGTTCGATTGGTCATGGTGTGTTAAAACTCCAAGTTGCATAGAACGCAAGTTACGACATTTTTCAAATGGAAACATACCGTGGAAACCTGGGGTGTTACATTCTATCCTCCTTAAAATAATTTCTTCCTCGAAATTTCTAGAATATTACTACATTAAAATATTCGGGTGGTTCTTCATCATAAGTTCCTTGGGTTCCCAGGTAGCCTCTTCCATCGTATGGTTTCTACATAGAAAATTAACCAGACGAGTCATCTGGTTTCTCATCACTTATTCTCCGGTATCAAGAATCTTAAAAGGCCATTCACTATAGGAAATATCAGGTTCTAGTTCAATTTCTTCATAGGTGAGTACATGCGTTGGGTCAGGCATGTATTTTCTCAACAATGATATGTGGAACACATCGTGAACCTTGGAGAGACTTGGTGGCATTTCCGAATGATAAGACACCACTCCAATTCCTTCTAGAATTTCAAAAGGTCCGATGTACTTGGGACTCAATTTTCCCTTATTATCGAATCGTATAACACCTTTCCATGGAGACACCTTCAAGAAAACATGATCTCATACTTGAAATTCCAAATCCTTCTTCCGATTATCGACATAGCTCTTTTGCCTACTTTGAACTACTTTTGATGTTGGGTTTGATAATCTTCACCTTTTCCGTTGTTTTCTCAACATATTTTGGGCCTAAGAGTTTTCTATCACCAACATCATCCCAAAAAGTTGGTGTGTGACATCTCTTTCCATATAACGCTTCATATGGTGCCATCTAAAAACTTAAATGGACGCTAATTTTATAAAAAAAATATACCAGAGGTAATTACTTATCCCACATACCTTGAATGTCAAGTGAGCAAGATATAAACATGTATTCTAAGGTTTGAATAGTTCATTCTGATTGTACATCAGTTTGAGGGTGGTAGGCAGTGCTCAAAATAAGTTTAGTATCCAAGGCCTTCTGAAGACCCTTCCAGAATATTAATGTAAAATGGGTATCGTGATCAGAAATAATCGATTGGGGTACACCATGGAGTCTTACAACTTTATTAATATATAGTTTTCTATACATTCAAGAGGTAGATATTCTCTTATAGAAAGAAAATGTGATGACTTGGTAAGTCGATCAACAATGACTCATATTGCATCATTCCTTCTAGGAGTCTTTGGTAGCCCCATGACAAAGCCCATTATAATATTATCCCATTTCCACTCAGGTATGGGAAGAGGTTGCATGAATCCTCTAGTCTATTGCCTTCTAGATTTAACTTGTTGAAAAACCATACATCTTGACCCAAAATCCACAATCTCCCTCTTTATGTTGTCTCAAAAAAATATTCCTTCAAATCTCTATACATCTTTGTGCTTCCAGGGTGTATAGAGAAATTAGTGCTATGCGAATCATCCAATAATTACCTTTTTAGATTAGGTATATCAAGAACACAATGCCTCTTTTGAAATTTCAAAATTCCATCTTCATATACAAAGTCACTCAATCTCCCATCATTTACATATTTAATCCTCTTTGGAAACTCCTCATCATCAGTCTGAGAACATTTTATCGTTTCAAATAAAGATGGTTTGGCAACTATTTAAATATTATTGATGTTTCACCTTCCAAGGTTCTTTGTATATCCATCACTACTAAATCTATGAAAATATGACCCCTTTAAACTCTCATCTTTTCAAAACTCTATGATACATTCTTCTCAAAGAATGTTCCACCTTATCTGCTTTCCCCGGGTGGTAGTGTATAGTGAAATAATAATCCTTGAGTACTTCAAGCCATCTCCTTTACCTCATTTTGTGTTCTTTTTGTGAGAAAATATTCTTCAATCTCTTGTGATCAGTTTAAATCTCACATTTTTCAACATAGAGATAGTGTCTCCATATCTTCAGAGCAATGATTACAGCAGCTAACTTAAGGTTATGAGTGGGATAGTTTTGCTTGTGAATTTTTAGCTATTGTGATGCAAAGACAATGACTCTATCGTTCTGCATAAGGACACAACCAAGTCATTTCCTTGAATAATCACTATAAATAACAAACCCATCATTCCCTGATGGTAGAGTCCATATAGGAGCATTGAATAATCTTCACTTCAGTTCTTCAAAATATTCTTCACACTCTTTTGTCCAAAAAAATTAAACCTCTTTACGTGTGAGCTAGGTTCATAGGTTAGCCTACTGGGAAAAATTCTAGATGAAATGTCGATAATAACCTGCTAAACCAATAAAACTACGTACCTCAGTTATACTCATTGGTGTTAGAAATTATCAGATTTCCTTGGTATTTGAAGGATCAACAGATATTCCTTCCTTAGAGACAATATGGCCAAGAAAAGAAATCTCTAGAATCCAAAATTCACACTATCTAGACTTCCCATATAATTCATTTAATCTAATGGTTTTTAGAATAGTTCGCAAGTGATTTTCATGATCTTCGTAGATTTTTGAGTATACCAAGATATTATCAATAAATACCACTAAAAAGTAATCAAGATATTCATTGAGAAATCTATTCATTAGATCTTTGAAGACAGAGGGTGCAATAGTCAATCCACGAGGAATTACTGTAAACTCGTAATTTCCGTACCTTGTTCGAAATTCGGTCTTCAGAATATCTTCCTTCTTCACCCACAACTGATGATATCCATATCGAAGGTCAATATTTGAAAAATATTGAGATCCATGAATTTTGTCAAATAAATCATCAATGTGAGGTAGGGGATACTTTTTATTTATTGTTATAACATTGATCTCCTTGTAATCAATGCACAACCTCATAGATCCCTCTTTCTTCTTAATAAAAATGACATGGGCTCCCCATAAATAAACACTAGGGATAATAAATCCCATATTACTCAATTTATCTAGTAGTTTCTTTAGTTCAACTAATTATACAATATACATTATATAAGGGGTCTCCGATATAGGCCTTGAACTAGGAATTAAATCAATGGAAAACTTAATTTCTCTTTCTGGAGGTTGTCAATGTAAATTCTCCAGAAACACATCCACATATTCTTGCATAATATGTAAGTCCTCTATTCAAACATTCTTTTCCACACCCATAAATATTTCATTCTCTTCCTCCATCATAATTGAATTTAGTAGAGATAATGTTGGTGGATCTAGATTAGAATTATATGATGATGTTTCCACTCTAAAAATAAGGTGCTCCATATCATCATTAAAAATTGTAACCTTCTTCTTTTTATAGTAAAATTTCACATCCTGGTCTGAAAGACAATATATAGCAAGGATTATATCAAATTAAATCATGTTTATGATGATAATATCAGTGGATAAAGAACATTTATATTCCCTAATGGAAACTAATTAACAAAACATTGTTACAATTATACTTCCCTTAGGAGTTTTGACTGAAAACTCCCTTGTTAAGTCAAATTAAAAAAACTAATTTTCATAGAAAACTGGGAAGATATGAAACAATGTGATGATCTAGAATCAAATAATGTATTGGCTAAACTTGAGGAAACCATTAAATTACCTACCACCAAACCCTTCGGAGTTTCAACCTCAGCAGTAGGGATCACATAAGTTTGGCCTTGCTCCCTTGGTCTTTTCTGAGGTATGTTTCCTTAGCACTTAGGAAATTCATTTTCATAATGTCCCATATCCCTATAATTGTAGCACTAATCATTGTTATATTCTTTCATACCCTTCAAATCACAGGCATGATGGCCTTTCTGTCCACATTTGTAGCACACTCCGTTTCTTTTTAAACAGGTGTCAGGGTGCTTCCATCCAAAATTATTATAGGGTGGAAATTCAACTCTTCCCTTCTTTCCTATTTTCTTGTTTCCGTTCCCAAAGTGTTCGGTAGATCTCTTCTTCTCTTTCTTTGCTACAAATTCATAAGACTTAGAGAATTCATTTTCTATCTTGAAAGTTCATGAGACAATATCTTCGTACGATGAGAAGGATTGTGAGATTAATTCTCGATGGAGAAACGGTTTTAACCCATAAAATAATTGATCAATCTTACTCCTTGGGTTACATATAAAATCTGATGCATTGCATTCAATCCTTGTAATTTTAGCCTCATACTTTGTGACATTCTCATCCTCATTTTGCCTCAGTCTCAGAAATTGTCATTCCATATCCTTTCGATGGTCAAGAGGAAAGTATTTTTCTAAGAAAATATCTTCAAACTCCCTACATTCCATGTTCTATACTTATTCAACTTCCTTTGTATTTTGGATTAATGACCACCATTAATATTCATCTCCCAAAAGGTGATCAACTTCCACGATAGCTTTTTCCCTTTTTCTACTCCCCAAAGAATGAAATATTTTTTCTAAGGAACTTACACATTTCTCAGCTACTAATGGATTTTTACTCCCATTGAATGTTGGTGGTTGTTGCCTCATGAAGCGATCTAACATTGATCCTCCACGTTGCGTATCAGGGTGCTCCATACGGGTAAGGTTATTATTCATAACCTGAGTGATTTGTCCCAGGATGGTGATAAGATGATCAGCACTAGTTGCACCACCAACTCCACTATAATTATTTTGAGTAGGAGGTAAATCCCTACATGGATTATGTGCATTGATATTGTTTCCATTCCTTCCTCTAGGAGCCATTTCTTAAAAAATGGCATACACGAAATTAGTTTATGAATCGCAATACATAATTCTGAACTTGTAAAACACTTAACATAAATTTAATGTTTATTGATATAATACAGAATCATAAAAATGTTTTATTTGAGGAGGTATGTACTCTTAAATACTTTATAACGGTGTGTAAATAAAATGTGAATTATCATAATCATATACCTTAGGATTTTCGTAACCAAGAGTGCAGCAAGGCCCATTGTGGTGTACCAGGATACCCCGAGTGAAGCCCAAAAACTCCATGTCTTAGTTTTCACTCCTAGGTACATTTGTTCCAGAGCCGTCTCTACCTGCTCGCTTCTAGACAAGGATTTATTTCTCGGAAAATACACAAAATTTCTACATTACCAAAATTCTAGGATGTTCTTCTATACCAATATTCAAAATCTATCTCAGGGTAATGTGCTCTAATCAGATTTTATCAAAATCTAGTTTCCAAGGGTTGTACTAAACTTATTCTGATACTAACTAAAATGCCCTAACCCCATTTACTCAGAGTCGGTGCATTATTGCATAATAATGACATGATACAAGGAATCATGTCCCAAAAGACCAATCAGTTTAGTATTATTGGAAATAAGATATATACATAAGTTTAACATTACAACTTGAAAAGAAATAAAACACTTCTTTATTATATTAGAAACATCCGAGCCTCCAAGATCATGCCTACAAGACACTCATAACTATATTTTTCATATTCTGGTAAAATGAAACATAATAAAGGGGTGAGCTCAAAACCTAAGTAAGATTAAGAAATATATTGGAAGATAACATAAAAATTAGAAACGGTGAATATTTGAAAACACATGCCTTTAAAAATAATAAACATGAAAACTTTATGGAAGGAATATGATCTGAGAAAATAATTCCATAATAAAACATAGTCATGGATAATCTACTAGTCGAATAGCCACATGAACCATCAATATTATTTTCATAATGAAGGAATGTATAATGCGAGATATTCTGAAACATTTTGTCATGGACATGGCCAAGACGTTTAAAAATGATTAAGGCCTCGACCAAAACCATATATCAAATTGTGAAAGGCCTTCACCAATTACACATATAACTATCTCGTGTGACCTATTAATGCATCTAGGATCTATAGTGGGCTCCACCCATCACTTACTAAGACCAATACATTCCTCATATAAAAAGGTTGAAATAGAACATAAACATTCATATTAAAACTAGCATATGAAATGTCAATAATTTAACCATAAACCATTAATGGTATAAAAATAACACATCCATAGTTAAACATTTCACAAAAATATTACATAAAATATGGAATATTTGTATCATAGTAAATAAACTTCAAACAAGTGTAAAATTTATCAAAGGATGTTGACATAGATGAAATCCAAACTATTTGAGAGAAATATATCTTTTTTATTTTAAAATTATTTAAGAGTCACATAATTCTAAAAGAAAACGTTTATTTTTGAAATATTCTTATAATATCTTAGGGAAAGATTTGACGATTTTATAATGCCAGAAAATAGTAGCACCCACCGTATAAGTTAAAAAAACATTCTTACCTTAATTTTGTCGAAAAGGTCATAATGTACCTTGTTTGGAAAACGACGGAAATATTTTTTTCAAAACATATAAGGTAAAATAAGGGTATAAATGACTTTAACCCATTGTATAGTAAATATTAAAAATGTTTTTAAAAACATTTCTACGAAAACCTGGATGTGGATGATAAAGAGGTCGCAGTAGATACTTACGTAAAAACAACCTATGATATTAAAGAGATTTTGAAATTAACCCTTACCTTGTAATTTTCCTTAATATTGGGTACGTTAAACTCCTATATGATAGTTAAATCTTTTTTATAAAATTATACAAGAACTTCATATATAATATGATATCATATATGATTTTTTATATTTCTTTGTTAATAATATTTTAGTAGTATCATTGTTTTGGGTGTTAAATGATTAATTTTCATTTATATGATGGGTTAGATAAGCCATGTTTGTTATGCATAGAATATATTTTATTCATATAAATAATGATATTATGTTCATAAAAATTATTTTTAATCATAAAGAGAATTTTTTTGAATGATTACGATGGGGAATGATTCTGGTCGCGTTCATTGAGATGGTAATCCGTATGTACACAAGAGCGACAATATCATTATATAGATGGTGAAAAAATATGTAATTGGATTTTATATCATATATAAGGAATAATTAACATGTTTTATTTATTATGTAAATTAGTTGTACTAATTATTATACCCATCCAAATAATGAAGTGTTTGAATAACAAACTACATCACGACATGGAGACGATAAGCCGTACGTACATACGTATGGTGACTTTGTCATTTATAGGATTGATAGAATAACGAATATGATTGTACCATATTTATAATAACATTAAAATATGTAGAAGGTACTTGAGTTATTATTTTGGTATTTAAAAAACAAAGAAAGAGTAAGTGGAAGAAGAAATGGACTTGAATGAGGGTGGTGAAATTATTACCTCTACTTCGGGTGTTTCCTTTTGAGTTGATCAAAAGGAATCCTTAGGATGGATTTCTAATCAATTTAAGGACTCTAGGTTATAATGAGGGAAGTGTGGAAGGTATTTGGGTAGGGTTCGGCTGAGCCAAATGGCTTTGTAGGTGTGAAATTAATAGAAGGATAAGTGCTCTTTTATAATAGAGGTTAGGGTAACTTTATGAAAATCTTGAATTATTATTTTATAATAAAATAATTTTTGGTTTCTAATGGCTCCAAAATGATTTATTTCGACTATAAGGTGGGTATGGGACTAAAAAATCTCAACTATTAGGTTTTTGACAGGTTTAGGTCACCATATTAACCTTATATTTTTGAATTAACTCTTAGTTAAAGAGTTTGACATTTACCATGTCTCTTTGTATTTTTTTATTATATGCCTAATAAACATACTATAAATTGCCAATAGAACCCCAAGTGGTTAATTATTGATATATATAACATTATATATGTCCTTTGGCTGAACCATATATTTTTTTGAATATTATATCAATTAATAATATGGTATTTGTTTTAAAAACTCAATTATGTCAATTTTGACACTATTTAGTATTTGATTTTTTTAAAAGCCATAAAAACTTTATAACTTCAAATAAAATTTATTGAATCAACCCTAAAATGTTATATTAACCTATAAAATTAGTTTAATTCATATAAAGTCTCAATTTACATTTATTTGTAGATTTATAATATCAATTATTTTAATATTTCATTAATATGGTAGTAACTGCATCATCATTGTGTCATAAATAAATTAAATTATTTAAGGTCTAAAATTTATAAAGTAAGAACAATTAAGTAGTAAATATTTTCATATTTCTAATTAATATTTATATTCTAATTTAAATTATGTATAACCATATATTAAAAATGGTTTAGTTACTAAACTTTGAATTTAACACTTTTAACTCTTCTTTAAATAAAATATTAATAAATGTTCTAATCTAAACCCAGTGGACGAAATGGGATAATATTATATTTCTAAGGTTGTTTTTGGTCGAATTACACTTATCCATTAT
Organism: Viscum album; assembly: GCA_963277665.1. Classification (NCBI taxonomy): domain Eukaryota; kingdom Viridiplantae; phylum Streptophyta; class Magnoliopsida; order Santalales; family Viscaceae; genus Viscum; species Viscum album. Next base: position 179,960,801 of record OY728133.1, on the reverse strand, counting down.
AATTAGGACTTGTGGTTGGGTAATTATGATATCACTGTTACCTTTAATTTCCATATTTACTTTTAACTGTGGTAAATAAAAGTCAAAAGTTACTATTCACCAAAAATTATTTTCATCTTATTGAACCAAATTTTACTTACTAATGTCAACTGTTTCCCTCATATTTTTGAAATTGAACTCACTGAAGTAGTAAAATTATGTTTTATGCAACTTTGTAAATGCTCCTAGAAGGTGGGTAAAAGACGGTAAAAAGTTCAATAAAATTTTATATATCTAAACTTTTTACAAAATGACTCTAATAAAATACCTTGAACATATATAGATATTATGAATCTATTTTTTCCTAAAATAAATTAAAATAAAATAACAAATTACATAAATAAAAAGTTGATTTTAAATAATAATGTAGTATATTTCACTATTCACCAAAAATTGAAAGCTTTCAGAAAAATTTCAAAAATTCAACCTAAAGTAATTTTAATATTCCAAATTGAAAAATGAAGTCAATATTGAAAAATATAATTTATAAAATATTAAAAAGTGGTAATTACTATTCATAACGGTGAGTTCGATTGGTCATAGTGTGTTAAAACTCCAAGTTGTGTACAACGCAAACTACTGCATTTTTCAAAGGGAAACGTACTGTGGAAGCTTGGGGTGTTACATGAAGATTCCACCAAAAATCCATCACGAATCATCTATAATTAAAACATTCCACCAATAAATTCCAATATCAATAAAGTCTTACAAACTTGAATATGAAAATAAACATGGAAAAAATTCTATATGGATACATAAAATATTAATCCATATGCAGTCTAACATATGAAAAAGTCTCCCAATAATTACACAAAATAGGGATTAAGATATAAGTATAATATGAAAATAGATAATGACTATGTTTCAAACTATTCCTCCAAAACAAAACTTACCTACTCCACCATTGACTGGGAACTGATCTCACTCAGATTCTATTTGTAACCAAAGGAAAAGAAATACCACATCTATACATGTAAAAATAACTACATGAAAATAATTAAATGATGTTGTATGTCAACTAAGGTGTCCATGCAGGGTGTGAGCATAAAATACTCAGTAGGGAACCACCAACAACATCTCATATCCAATGGTGATATAACAGGTGTATGCATGGACAAACATATATATATATATATATAGTTATATCAATACATAACAAAATAATTTTTGTAATGAAAACATGAAGTGTTATAGTAGAAAAATAATGTGTTAAATAATACATCGATATCAACTAAAACTAAAAATTTCTTATTTGTGGAGGTTCCAAAAATATACTACCTTAATCAAGATCCTTCTCATAATTTGAGATTAGTACGGCTAGGAAACCATGGATCCACTAATAATTAATTAATTATAATGTAGTTTAAGAGTAATACACACCCTATATAAAGGTCATTGGAAATGGGTTTTCTAGATTCAATAAATTATAATCCAATCCCATACCTTCAATATACCCATCACCATGGGGTACCCATCCAATAGTTTATAGCAATGTTATGGAATATTCCATAGGCTATAAAATCACCAATAAAAACGATCAATATATAGTGTTCATACATTCTTAAAAATAATAAATAAAAATGATATAAATTATAATAATAGGTAGGTGCTATTCCAAAATTATAAACATGCACTATTCCACAACAATACACATGGTATACGTAACATTAATAAAAAAATACTGTTTATCAAGGTAATAGAAATGACTCATTACAAAGGTAGTAGACATGTTTTAATGGGAAAAAATATTGTACATACTCACTTTAACCCAACCCAACACCACAGTAGCGTGATGAAAATAACCAGGGTGTGTAATTATGTAAAAACTAGAAAATATTCATAATTAAAATACTACAATGAAAAAATAAATAATTTTTTTCAAAATAAATGAAAGATGAGATATGAAATTCTCATCCCTTAAAATAACCCTATAAAAATCCCTTTAATATAATGGTATAGAAATATATAATGGTTTCATACATAGTTTGGATTACCCACATGAGACACTAACTATAGTCTACGAATATTTGAGCTTAGAACAAAGTGATCAATAAATAGCATACAAGTTATTAAAGAATAGAAAACAACTAGATTTTATGTTCCAAAATTATTTTATATCAAAACCAAGATGGATAGAGTTCCTTATTTTAATTCTAATTCCTTAATAAAATATTTAAAATTACACTTTATTTAATTTTGATACAGTTTTCATAGAAAAAACCAGTTCATTTTAAAAATAAAATTTATAATTTATAACTTGTAATAATCAAAGACAAATAAAGAATTTTATAATTACACTCCCTAAGTCACATTTTTATTAAATTATTTCAAAGATAAATTTATAAAACTATGATTTAGAAGGAATAATTGAAAAGAAAAATTGTTGAGTCCCTTTTTAACATCATCTGGTTAGCCATTTTTAAAGAGAATGAAATTTAACCAAGAAGGTGTTCCAAAAATAACCATTTATAAAAAAAAGGTTTAATATAAACCCCCCATCCACCTTTGACTCTTTAATATAATATTTAAATATTTTATTTTTTCCATGTTAATCATAAAATAAATATAAGAATTATTTTTATCTCACATCACTTATTTCCTCAACTGATCAACCAAGGTTGCATATTTTCAATGAATTACACTTTTAATAAAAGGTTATTTTTGGTTTACGGACTTATATCTCATTTAAAATCCAGAGAAAATTTTATTATTTCTTTTCTATAAATACTATTTGGAGTCATGAAGATTCATTTTACTCACTATAAATCAACAAATATGTTTAAATCTATTAAACCATCTTATAGTTAGATGCTATCCTTAGGGTTGTGTAGCACAAAACACAACCATATATTACCCATTATTAAAGGTTTTGGGTGTAGTGGAAGTTATTATTAGGTGAATAAACCTAAATATATTTATCAGATTCAATGGATCGTTCACTAATTGTGCTAGATATAAACATCAAGAAAAATGAAAATTTTCTACTGAATATTGAAATATATTTTTGAAAACTAGAGATATGACCTTTTTCCCACTAATTTAATAATTAATTTTATTGGATATAAAGAATGAGTACAAGATCTTAGAATCATTATAAAATTAATGATCTGATCATCCAAAACCCTTTTCATGTTACCTTCATTTCGTAGGTATGACCCAATATAGATCCCCTCTCATGGTGATCCCCATAAAGTCCTTTGCACTCAAAATGACACCAAATAATTTCCATGTTCTAGAGATTTATTTTGATAATCTTGAATTATTAATTTTGATCACTTCTAGATCATTTAGGATTAAAGGTGTTCTTATCATTTGTGAGAATATGAGAGATGAATGAAACTAATAGAGGAAATATGAGAGTTTTTTTATCACTCTACATCTCCTTCATTGATGGTATAGGCAGTATGGTGACACATGCAATCCCCCCTCTATTGGGGGGGGGGGGAGTTCCATCCCGATCCCATATATTTGAGGCTTCTTCCATTAACCCCCTTTACTGATTCCTTCCTTCTTCCCAGGTTTTATAAAATTTTAATTTTCCCTAAATTCCTATAGCATGATGATTTTGTTACCATGATTCTGATTTTCTCCATAGAATTCACAGAAACCTCTTCACTATTTCATCTCACTATAGTGGATCACATCAGAAATGGTCACCACTCTGTGGATATCCCTGATAGGTTTTTCTTGGACTAATGGGGGTTATCTAAATGGTTCATTATAGGAATTTTGGACCTACATTATTTTCTGATTTGTTTTGATAATTAATATGACTCGATCTCATCTTGGAAAATTGATCCTCAGGCTCTCTCCACCAATATCTTTATAGTTTTTCATTAGTTATTTGAGTCCCACCTAAAATGGGATCTTCCTCTTCTGGTGATTTGTATTAATATTCCATACCTATTTCTTATATTTCTATATTTAGGGATTATATGGTCAATTGGTAACATAGTGGGATGCTTCTTGTGTTATGATAACTATAATTTTTTTTATTCCACTGTGTTTCTCTAAGGATTAATATTGAAAGTAGTGTCTCTAAGATGATGGTGGAATTCATCTGCATTGATATCAAAGGGGAGATTCAATAGAAGTGTCTTTAATTACTGGAATCTTGAGATGACTTATATTCATATTGAAATCATCTGGGTGATGTTCTATATGTATCCTGACATGGGGTGAAAGTCAATCCTAATGTGGGCCTCTGATTAGGGATCATCGGTTTTTATGGTAATGACAATTTTAAATCTATTTGGATGGGGTGAGGCTAAAACAATTTAAACTGAGGGTTTAAGACATCTTTTCTAGTTTAAGGAATGACTTGTTAGGTGTTAATAAGTTATCACATGTAGTGTAACATGATGTGATGAGTTCTATCACAAATATTTACACCCATGGCCAGACTATGTCTTCTATTCAAAGGTGTAAAGGGTAGGGGATTGTTGTTCGTTCCAGTTCGACCTCCAGATCTAGAAGAATTGGTAATTTAGAACCATACTAGGTGTAATATACCTACTTTAGTGTATCACATGGTATTCAAAATCACATATTGGAAATAGATAAAGGTTCCTTGATCCCCCAAGATCTTTTTGATTTGTTTGAAAGAGATTTTTCACTGCAAGAAGTTTCTGAGTTGTGAGCTCCCCTAGTTTGATTCATCTACACAACTGGTTTAAATCCTTAAATGAAATTGAAAGGGGTGATTCCATTACAAAAGGATGTAAGACTATAATTTCATAATGGAAAAGTAAGTAATACATTTCCAAGATCTAGGTTGGAACATAGTTGAGTGATAAATAAGAAGACGCTCAATAAAATTCAGATAGGGAGAAAGATTATCGCTTTGTCACAGTCTTTTGGTTAAGCTCATCGAATGAGAATAAAGGAATCTACGACTCTAGATTTAGTATATTTAGTAAAGGAAAATAATGTACATGTGTAAGGATCACTCAAATTTACTATATCCAATGCAAACTAGAGACTCTGGTAAGCCAAAGCTCACTAGAGAAGAGGGTTGACACTCTGCATTGTCTTATAAACCGGAAGTTTCCCATCAAATCATATTTCTTGAGGATCAAGCATCACCACATTATTATGGGATTGAGGAAGTTGAAGATGAAATTGAAATATAATCAATATTAGAAGATTCAATTAGATGATAGTGTTTCAAAGGATGAATATATGGGGTAATATGAAATGGAAACTTCCTCAGAACTTCTCCTTCACTTAAAGTAAGAGATACTTGATGAGTTTTTCTTTATAAATGTTTTAATGGTGGATTCCATAAAAATGTTTGAAATAATGATTTGAGTGTAAAAAAATAAAGAGAAATATTTATTGATCAATAAATATGATAATATTTTGAAAGTTGGATTAAATGAAGGAAAAATAAGTTTTGGGGAGTACATTTAGACATAGAAGGAGATGACCTACCTTTTCAAGGTTCTCATCAAGGATGATCTGGAAACATAGGTCACCTCTATCGAATGAAGCTAATATAGAGATAAGGATACAAAAATTTAAAAATTTTCCTAAAATGCATGGGTAATATCAAACATGATTTAAAATTTGATGTTTTTCAAAATATTGTAGGGTTCCCAGTGACCCTTTAAATTTTTTTTAGAATAAAATTTTAATTTTTCTGCAAGAATATGTGAAAAATAAGAATTTAAAGAGAAGTCCTTTATGAGAAACAATTCTCAATCATTTATTAACCTTAAAAATATTCATAAAAACTTATTTATAATATTTTAAAGGATTTTAAATTAATATATATAATAGAACATGATCTTGGTCTACTCAACCTCCATATAATTTATCAAATACCTTAATAAATATTCTATTCATAGCCTGAAAGATAATTATTTATTCAATATTATTTAAATAAAATAAATATTCTATTCAATATTTTCCAAATAATCATTTATTGATATTTTTTATAAATTAGATTAAAAAATTATTACTTGGTATTGAGAATAATATTTATTCTAGTAATTAAATTTAAAATAGAATTCAATTGAGATAAATGGAAACACTAAGTGTGTGGCCCTCTAGGCTTCTTTCTCCTAGGTATTATGTGGGAATTATGAAATTCCAATATTAGAGTCTAGAAATGGGTTAAGAAACCCAATATAAATTATTTAATGTCACAATGTTAACAATCAGACGTGAATAATTACAGTGTAAAATAATATTATTTTCATAATATCTCATCAATATGCTTGCGTACACTTTTCATTAACCAATGTTCAATATATATACTTCTTTGAATATCTAAAATAAACTCGCTATTACACCATGACCGTGATTTATAATGTGATGATTAAATTTCAATTAAATAAATGAGACATAAACTTCTTTAAAGATGGTAGGAGAATATACTTCCTCAACTTATTATAAATAATTTTTCATTCTTCACACACCCAACATACCCTACTTCCCAAGAACATATAGAATCAGATTTTTGGTTTATAAATCTGTGTTTGATTCATGGTATGCATTAACAATAATCTTAAATTCCATCAGCCCATACATATGCTTCAACATAGAAATACCCAAAGACACATAAACCTATAGAATTTCTATAGGTGGGTCTGTTTGCATAGTCATGATTCTCAAAGATTACTAAGTGAGAATTCATGAGAAGAAGTCTCATTTTCTTATGAGTACTCACACATAAAAGTCCACATTATAGATTTCACATCATAGTATATTATCTAAGAATATAAAATTAATTAGGAATATCATCATGTAATTTCAATTTTCTCAATGCAGTGCGGATTTTATACGGAATTTTCAACATGAAAGATACTCTATCACATTATTACATTATAACCATGAAAAATAATGAATTATAAGTAATTTGATTTTTTATTCATATTCATGTCTTCCAATATGCATTGAATAAAATTTATAAGTAGTTTGTTATAGGAAAAAAACACCAACAGAATCGCACTTAGACTAGATCCAACTACCATAGAATTTCAGTCCACTAGACCCCAGATTATGATCATATTTCTATAGAGTTAAGAATTTAGTAAAAGGGTTGATGTAACACCCCGAGATTTTATGAGAATTAATTTTTTTGGTGTCTTTTTTTTTACACTGCAACAAGATTATCTTGTGCTATATGAAACACCATATTAGTTTATAGTATACTCAAAACTACTCTTGTCATGCGTTACATGCAAGAGCAACCTTCCTTGATAGTTTGCATTGTACGCAATACCGAGTTTCATTAAACAACGATATGTTATTAAAATATTATATAAAGTAGTAGTTATGAATAGTAATATAAACTTTTTGAAATTTTATATATTTTATCTTTCATAATAGACTTCATTTTTGGATTTTGAATATCTAAATTAGCTTAGGGTGCATTTTTGGTATTTTTATAAAAACTTTCAATTTTTGATGAATAGTGAAAACACTGAGTTATTGGTTAAAACCAAATTTTTATTTAAATAATCATTTATTTTATTTAAATTTATTTTAGGTCAAAATAGATACATAATACCTATATAAGTTAAATGTAATTAATTGGAGTCATTTTATAATAATTTTAGACATTTGAAATTTTTATTGAACTTTTTACTGTCTTTTACCCACCTCCTAGGAGAATTTACAAATTTACATAAAACTTAATTTTACCTCTTTTGTGAGTTAAATTTCAAAAATCTGAGAGACTTGGTTAATATCAAGGAGTAAAATTTTGTTCAATAGGGTAAAAATAATTTATGGTGATTAGTAACTTTTTACTTTTATTTACCACGATTAAAAGTAAATAGGGTTATTAAGGGTAAAAATGATATTTTTATTCCACTAACACATGTCCTAATTCTATTGGATAAGTATAATTCGACCCAAAAATCCTTAGGAATTAAAAATGATACACTTTGGTCCACTTGGATTAGATTAAGACACTTATTATTATTTTATTTAGAGAAGAGTTAAAATAGATAAAATCAAAGTTTAATAAGTAAAACATTTTTAATATAGGGTTATACATAAGATTAATTAGAATATATATATTCATTAGAAATATAAAAATATTTCCTAAATAATGGTATTTTATTTATATTTTTTTGACATTAAATAATTTAATTTAGTTATGACACAATGATGATTCAATAATTACCTTATTAATGAAATATTAACATAATTGATATTATAAATACCCAAATATATGTAATTTGATACTTTTTATGAATTACACTAATTTTATAGGTTAATATAACATATTATGGTTGGTTAGATGAATTTTTTTCGAAATAATAATGTTGTTATGAATTTAGGGAAAAAAATATCAAATAGTGTCAAAATTGAAATAAAAGAGTTTTTAAAACAAATTTTATATTGTTAATTGATATAATTTTTGTAAAAATCTTAGGTTTGGCCAAAAAACTTATATAATAATATATATTACATTAATGGACCAATTGGGATTAGATTGGTAGTTTATAGTAAGTTTATTAACCATATAGTGTAATGATACAAGAAGACACGGTAAAAGTTAAATTATTTAACTTAGAGTTAAATCTAAATGATAAGATTAAAATGGTAACCTTAAGTTGTCTAAAACCTATTGGATGAGATTATTTCAACCAATAACCACCCTATCCCAGAAATAAGACACTTTTTATCCATTATAAACCGAATATTAATTTTTTATAAAATAATATATTAAGTTTTTCCTAAGGTGCCCCTCACCCCTCTTATAAAAGTGCACTCCACCTTCTCACTAATTCACACCTCCAAAGAAATTTGGATCTGCCAACCCCTGAACAAATACCCTTTAAACTGTACTCCCTTAATCCTAGAGACCTTACTTTAGTCAGAAATCTAACCTAAGGAGCCCTTTTGATCAAATTAGAAAGAAGAACCTGAAGAAGAGGTAAATATCTCACCACCTATTTCAAGTTCCTTTCTTCTTCCAATTAATCCTTCTTTTTTGTTTCCATTATAAAATAATAAGTCCAGTATATTTTATATACTGTGATCTTTTTATATAAATGGTACAGCCATATTATTTATTTTATCCATCCTATGAATGAAAAGGTCACCACACATGCGTACGTACGGCTTACCGTCTTCACGTCGTGGTGTAGTTTGTTATTCAAATATTTCATCATTTGGATGGGTATAATAATGTGTATAAATGATATAAATAATAAATATAACATTATTATGATTCTATATATATGATATAACATCCAATTATATATGATTTTAATATAAATAGAATGATATCATCGCTCATGCGTACGCTCGGACTACCGTCTCCACGAACGCGATGAGATATATTTTCCATGATTAACCATTCAAGTATGATTATAAAGTATATATAAAAATAATAATGAGAGATATTACATAATTATGATACTATATTTATGTATATATATTTTTCAATTACTTAATTCCATTCAATTCAATAAGGAAACGAAAACAGCGTTCATTCGTACGTACGACTTACCGTCTCCATGAACGATATATTTCATTCCATTTATCGATCTATAATATATATTTATATACTGAATATATATTATATATAAATAAAGTTTTACATTATGGAATTAATTAAATCAGGATATAATTAAAAATATCAATAACAACAAGTCGAAACACGTACGATAAATGAAACGATTTTACCCAAAACGTTGTTTTAACATGGAATTTACAAAAGAACAGGTAATATAATGTCATAAGTGAACCATATATGATATCATAACAATGAATATGATTCTGTAATATGTCAATGAAATTATTTAAATCATTATACATGAGGTTTGGATACGTACGAAGCATATCAGACCTAAGTTAAGGGATAATTTTGCAATCTCATTTTTATCCGAGATTGTTTATATGTAAGTATTTACCGAGGTTATATTTTTCATTCATGTCCATAAAAATGTTTTTTATAAAGTGTTTAATATTAATCCATGCATTGTTAAAGTCATTTTTAACCCTCTTTGACTTTTACATTGTGTTATGGAAGGAATCTTTCTTTTTTTTACAATATGAGGAACTTTTTGACTTTTCCGGAAAAAGTACGAGGAGAAGGTTTTTTTTAACTTATACGGCATGAATGGATTTATAAAGTTTAATAATGCCTAATTTTTATGAAAATTCGTCTACAATATATTATAATTATTTTCAAAATAGTCTTTTATTTTAAAATTGCATGGAATTTTGTGAGAAGAAAATTATTTTGAAGAAGAAATGATATTTTCCCCCAGAATTCATTTCAAGTGTTTTGTCAAAACACTTTTCCATCTAAGATGACATTATTTAGTATGAATATGTTTCAAGTATAATGTCACTATTATTTACATGGTTTGATTCTTCTTATGATTGAAATATATCCATTTGTTTTATATGTATTATGTTATAATGGGATGATGTTTATGAAACCCATTTTATTCTTTGGGTTATGATGAATGATTTATGTTTATTTTGTGGAAGAAGTAAGAATTATTTCATTATGAGATGGGTGAAACCGATATCTCCTTCCAATTCATTAGTTAAAGATTTATATATCATGATATAGACATGGCTGTAATGGTAAGTGAATCTGGTTAGGTAATACATGGCTGGAACGGCAAGTAAACCCCGTTCCGTAATGGGCTTTGTCCACTATGATGGTCTTGGCAGCAATGCTTTGGATAATATGGAAATAATAACATGTGATTAATGGATTAAACAATTACATGTTTTATTCCCATGCTATTTTATCATGATTAATGTTCCTTTATGATCTATGCCTTATGTACTGCCAAGATTTATGTCACTGCTCAAGATTTTGATGTTTTATGTTCATGTTTTTTACGTTCAAATGTTTATAGATTGATTTAATGTTCTTCATGTTTACCCTTACTGAGAATTTTAGCTCCCCCTTTTATGTTTTTTTCCCCAGGATATAAATAATGGTTTTAGGTAAGAAGACAAAAGGGAACGATCTTTATGAGAGATGTTGAAGATCTTTCACCATGATTAGAAGATTATGTTCCAAGTTTCCAAAGACACTAAACTAATATGGTCTTCGGGCATGTGTTTTTTTTATGTATTAAATATTTCACAAAAGTAATTTAATGTCTATGTACGTCAATTTTGGGTCTCTACAGTTGGTATCAGAGCGAAGGTTTAGTTAACCTTTGGAAACTAGGATGCATAAACTTTAGTGAAATCCATAGAGATATTTCAAAGGTATGTTTAGGGATGTACCTATGGTTAAGTATAAGTATAGGTTATAGTCCTAGAGTTACAGTAATGATATTAGAATTAAACCTAAGATGTTATATATTGAAGGTACTCCCCCTTTATTAGGTTGTTTTCCTAGCTTGATTTTTGCCTCTCACTCTATTCTTTTTGGGTTTTAGAAAATGGATGGAACCCGATGGAGCCTTGTTGATCAATGTAGTGGACAATGAAATGATTGTCCTATTGAACAAACCAATGTTATGGGAGATAGAGTTAAAAAGATTTTTACTATACTTATGCAAGCTATGAATCACTCTGGATTTTCGAATGTGTAGAGAAGGGAACAATATTCTATTGAGTCCTTCATGTGGAAACATCCACTTTATTTCAGTGGGTCTTCTGATCCACTTGTTGCTGAACAATGGATCAGTACCATTGAAAATATATCTTCCATACTTAGCTGTTCAAAACATGAAAAAGTCATTCTAACTATTTACCGTTTAGAAGGTGAATCAGAACAATGGTGGACTCTAATTAAGAAAACGAGGCCCCAAGATGAAATTGAATCCATGGAATGAGATGAGTTCAAGAAATTATTTTTCAATAAGTACTTCCCTCTTATTATTCGAACAAAGATGGAAAAGGAGTTCCTTTAGCTTAAGAAAAAGGATGATGAATCTTTTGGTATATACGAGGAGAATTTTACTAGGATTGAAAGGTATGCATATGGCTTTATCATCCAACATGAAAGTAAAGTTGATTGATTCTTCAATGGCTTAAAACCAATTCTTAGAAGGGCATTAGCTATAAGTGACTTCAGTAGCTATGATTAAATTGTGCGTTGTGCTATCAAGGTAGAACTGGAAGTTGGTGTTACATATCCATCTCATGGTTTTGACAAAAAAATGAAAGTTGAAGTTCAAGGAAAAATCTCAGAACAATGGTAAAAAGATGTTGAATGTTTCTTTATGCTCAAAGTGTGGAAAGAATCATGGGGGAGATTGTTTAAAAGGTAGTAGAAAATTTTTCAAGTGTGGAAAATAAGTTCATCAAGTAGCTGAGTGCCGATGTAATGGGAAAAAGGTTTCAAATGACATGAATAGAGGAAAGACTATAGAGAACGCTCCACCAATACTTTAATGCTTCAAGTGAAAGGAAATGGGGAATTATGATAATCAATGCCCTAATCCAAGGGTAAATGATGATCGACATGAGAAACCTCTTAAGGAAAACGACAAAGGAATCTCACATGCGATCAATATTTGTGATTTTGAGTATGAAAATGATGTTGTGGGGTGAGTAAGTGTTTATGTAATTGGATTTCAAAATAGTATCATGGAATCTTATTTATAGTATCGTGGAATTTTGGAATATATTTGTTTTGGTTTTCAATAATTGTATGGTACCGGTAACCATGAAAAGTGATTGAAATATTTTTGGAAAGTAGATGATATGAGCATAATTAAGGGATAGAAAGAAAATAATATTCTTAATATTATTAATGATCTCCTGACTGATATTAGGAAAAAGTGATATCATGGTTTGAGTATATAGAAATTTTGGGGTTTTGGTATGTGGAAAGAGTTAACTTTTGATAGCATTCATGTTTTCACTAAGGTTCAATGGGTATTCATTTATCAAGATAATACATGATTAAGGTATTCACATTTTTGGAATGTGACCAACAAGATAAAGAGTATGATAAATGATAGTATTCACATGCTTGGTTGATGACATTTCTAATAATCGTTTTCTTTATACTATGAGCATGGATAGAAGTATTTTAGATAAGACAAATGATTTGAAATGGATTATGTTTGACATAAGATAATATTATTTAAGGATAAAAACTTTTTTCAATATTATTTCTCGAATGTTATAATATTATAGTTTTAGAAAAAGTACAACCTGTAGGACGGGCGACAACCCGTTGCGTCGGACAAGGTTGCGGGAATCGTACCCACAACCGAAGTGTGACGGGCCTTTATCACCTACGTCTGGCGTACAAGAAGTCCATGGTTAGTAGAAACTTGTTTTATTTTATTAAGTGGTATGATAGATGAATTATAAGTCCATTTTTGGAATCATATATGATTAACCTCACCATAGATGGACTTATGTATATTTGATAACTTTTGCTAACCATTTGATTAAGACAGATGGAATGACCCATCATTCTATCACCTGATTTGCAAACATTTCACAAATAACAAATTCAACTTCATTTATTTAATACATGAAGTGGAAATTGTTCATGGAACGACCAACGACTAGATTGTACCAAAATAAAGTAATTATTTCTTCTAATTCAAAATTTTCAACTTTAGGGAAATGATATTGAAAATCAAAAAATTTGTCATAGAACCCTCATATCCGATGAATCAGATGGTACCTTCGATCATCAAAAATTTATGGCTGTGTGATTATTGGATTTTTCATAGCCATGTTCTCTACCACTCTCTATCAGAACTTAATGGTTAGATTTCTCTTCCATATATATATTTTCACCTATATTCTCCAATGTGGAAACCCAGTGATGAGTTACTTTGGGTATCTGTTATGTTTCTAACGTTACATTTTTAGAATTATGTTTTAGTATTCATTATTTCGATGTGGGTTTCTATGAAAGAAACATTATAGTAGAAAACCATTTATAACCCCGACGAATTTCGAGGGAGAAATTAAATTTAAGGGGAGTAGAATGTAACACCCCGAGATTTTATGGGAATTATTTTCTTTGATGTCTTTTGTTATACGCTACACCAAGATTATCTTACGCTATACAAAACAACGTATTAGCTTGTAGTATATGACACACTATTATTGGTTTGTTTTACACATAAGAGCAACCTTCCTTGATATCTTGCATTGTATGCAATATCGAGTTTCACTAAACAACGATATGTTATAAAAATATTATATAAATTAGCCGTTATGAATAGTAATACCAAATTTTTGAAAATATATAAATTTTATCATTCAAAATGGATTTCATTTTTGGATTCGGAATATCGAAATTATCTTAGGGTGAATTTTTGGTATTTTTTTTAAACTTGCAATTTTTGATGAATAGTGAAAACACTGAGTTATTTGTTAAAACAAACTTTTTATTTAAATAATAATTTATTTTAATTAAATTTATTTTAGGTCAAAATAGATACATAATACCTATATAAGTTCAATGTAATTTATTGGAGTCATTTTATAATAATTTTAGATATATAAAATTTTTATTGAACTTTTTACCGTCTTTTACCGACCTCCTAGGATAATTTGCAAATTTACCTAAAACATAATTTTGCCATTTTTGGGAGTTGAATTTTGAAAATACGAGAGGAATGGTTAATATCAAGTAGTAAAATTTGGTTCAATATGATAAAAATATATTTTGGTGAATAGTAACTTTTTACTTTTATTTACCACGGTTAAAATTAAATAGGATAATTAAGGGTAAAATGATATTTTTATTACCCTAAAACATGTCCTAATTCTATAGTATAAGTATAAATCGACCCCAAAAAACCTTATTAATAAAATTTAAACCTCTTTGGTCCTCTTGGATATGATTAGGAGACTTATTATTATTTTATTTAAAGAAAAGTTACAATAGTTAAAATCAAAGTTTAATAACTATAACATTTTTAAAATAGGGTTATACAAAAGATAAATTTCAACTATTAATATTAATTAGAAAGCTAAAAAGATTTAATAAATAATGTTATTTTATTTATATTTTTTAGACATTAATAAATTTAATTTATTTATGCCACAATGATGATGTAGTAATTACCTTATTAAGGAAATAATAAGATAATTGAAATTACAAATACCCTAATAAATGTAATTTCAGACTTTTTATGAATAAAAATAAATTTATAGGTTAATATAACATATTAGGGTTGGTTAGATGAATTGTTTTTGAAATAATAATGCTGTTATAAATTTAGAAAAAACCAAATATCAAATAGTGTCAAAATTGACATAAAATAGTTTTTAAAATAAATATTATATTGATAAATGATATAATTGTCCCAATAATCTAAGGATTGGAAAAAATACTTATATAATAATATATATGACATTAAGGAACCAATTGGTGTTCTACTGGCAGTTTATAGTATGTTTATTAACCATATAGTGTAAGAATACAAGAAGACACGGTAAAAGTTAAATTATTTAACTCTTAGTTAAATATAAATGATAAGGTTAAAATGGAAATTGAAACTTGTCAAAAACATATTGGTTGAGATTATTTGAACCCATAACAACCATAACCTCGAAATAAGACACTTTGGAGCCATTATAATCTGAATATTAATTTATTATAAAATAATATATTATGTTTTCCTAGGGTTCCCCTCACCCCTCTTATAAAAGGGCACTCCCTATTCTCTCTAATTCACACCTCCAAAGCCATTTAGATAGACCAAACCAGGCCCAAATACCCTCTCACCTTTCCTCCCTTAATTCTAGTGGCCTTACTTTTGTTATAAAGCCAACCTATGGAGCCCTTTTGATCAAATCAAAAGGAAGAACCCGAAGAAGAGGTAAATATCTCACCACCTATTTCAAGTTCCTTTCTTCTTCCACTTCCTCCTTCATTGTTGTTTCCATTATAAAATAATAAATACAGTATATTTTATATACCGTTATGTTGTTACAATAACGGTACAACCATATTAGTTATTTTATCCATCCTATGAATGAAAAAGTCACCACCCATGCGTACGTACGGCTTATCATCTCCACGTCATGGTGTTGTTTGTTATTCAAACATTTCATAATTTGGATGGGTATAATAATGAGTAAAAATGATATAAATAATAAATATAACATTATTATGATTTTTTATATATGATATATCATCCAATTATATATGATTTTAATATCAAAAGAATGATGTCATCGCTTGTGCGTACGTACGGACTACCGTCTCCACGAACGCGATGAGATTCATTTTCCATGATTAACCATTCAAGTATGATTATAAAGTATATATAATAAATAATAATTAAATATATTATATAATAATAATACTTTATTTAGGTACATATATGTTTCATTTAATTAATTCCATTCAATTCAATAAGGAAACGAAAAGAGCGTTCATGCGTACGGACGACCTACCATCTCCCTAAACGTTGTATTTCATTTCATTTATCAATATATCATATATATTCATATGATGAATATATATTATATATAAATAATTTTTTACATTATATAATTAAGTAAATCAGGATATAAGTAATAATATCAAGAACAACAAGTCGAAACACATACGATAAATGAAACAATTTTACCCAAAATGCTACTTTAACATGGAATTTACAAAAGAATAGGTAATATAAAGTGACATGTGAACCATATATAATATAATAACAATGAATATGATTCTTTAATAAGCCAATGAAATTATTTAAATCATTATATAGGAGGTTCAGATATGTAGGAAGCATATCAGACCTAAGGTAATGGATAATTTTGCAATCTCATTTTTATCCGAGATTGCTTATACGTAAGTATTTACAGGGGTTATATTTATCATCCATGTCCATAAAAATGTTTTCTATAAAGTGTTTAATATTATTATAAGTATTTTTAAAGTCATGTTTACCCCTATTTGACTTTTAAATTGTGTTATGGAAGGAATCTTTCTTTTGTTTAACATACGAAAAACTTTTTGACTTTTTCGGCAAAAGTATGAGGAGAATGTTTTTTAAAATTAAACGTCATGAATGGATTTTAAAGGTTTCATAATGCCTAATTTTCATGAATATTAATCTAAAATACTTCATTATTATTTTCAACAAAATCATTTTCTTTTAAAATTCCATGGCATTTTGTGAAAAGAAAATGATTTTGAAGAAGAAATTATATTTTCCTCAAGAATTCATTTCTAGTGTTTTTTCAAAACTAATTTCCATCTAAGATGAAATTATTTAGTATGATTATGTTTCAAGTATAATGTATATATTATTTACATGGTTTAATTATTCTTATGATCAAAAGATATCCATTTTTTATATGGATTATGTTATGATGGGATGATTTTTATGAAACCCATTTTTTTCTTTGGGTTATGATGAATGATTTATGTTTATTTTGTGGCACAAGTAAGAATGATTTCATTATGAGATGGGTGAGACATATATCTCCCTCAATTTCATTGGGTAAAGATTTATATCTCATGATATAGACATGAATGGAACGGAAAGTGAATCCGGTTCAGTAATACAGGGCTGGAACGGCAAGTAAACTCGGTTTCGTAATGGACTTTGTCCACTATGATGGTCTTGGAAACAATGCCTTGGCTACTATGGAAATCATAAAATTTCCTTAATGGATTCCACAATTACATGTTTTATTTCTTTTCTATATTATCATGATTAGTATTGCTTTATGATCTATACCTCATGTACTGCCATGATTTATGTCATTGCTCAAGATTTTGATGTTTTATGTTCATGTTTTTTACATTTAAATGATTATGGATTGTTTTTATGTAATCCATGTTTACCCTTACTGAGAATTTTAACTCACCCTTTTTATGTTTTATTTTCCCCAGGATATAAATAAAAAATTTTGGTAAGAAAACAAAAGGGGAAGATCCTTATGGGAGATGTTGAAAATCTTTCACCATTATTAGAAGATTATGTTCTATGTTTCCAAAGACACTAAACTAATACAGTCTTTGGGCGTATGTTTTTTTTATGTATTAATTATTCTAAAAAGGTAATGTATTGTCTATGTACGCCATGTTTGGGACTCTACAATCTACCACATTGTCTTCCATGTATATTCTACCCCCTACAAATTATTCAATTTTAGAATAATCACTCAAGAGATAATAATTCTAATGTGTGTGATTAATTCATGGACGTGACCTTGGCACATTAACAAGTCCACCACTATAGTATTATCACAATTGTGTGTGATAAGATAATTATTTATAGGTTACACATCAAGATCCTGGTTTATTTTTTTTTCAAACTACATATTTATTTTCCTTAAAATCTGCAACATACATAGGATCTAATATAAAATCATTGACCACATATTTATTTGAGATCTTCACATCATAGAACATCTGTTGAGAGTAATTATGTATCCTACCTATGATTACAAATTGTCTTGATCTATTTAGAAACTAGCATCTTCATATCCAATTATAACTAGTACATTATATACTTCATGACAAGGAACATGTCCTTAGTCAAACTCTTATATGAATGGATTATGTTGAATACTATACAATGCTGGTCATGAGTGTAATGTTGATATCTTTTTACGACACTAAAGAAATTAGAAACATCTAGCCTATTACATAATATAACATATATGATTGACTCAGTTACTGATACATATATAATCCTTTTTCTTATTTATCTCTTGTTATGTTTTGGAGGACACATTTTATTGGAAATTTGAATTCCATTTGACATTAGAAACAATCCACTCTTGTATTATTCCATAGAAAATATCTTAACTATATTCTTATTATATATTCCTTGACTTAGACCATGAATCCTCTCAGAACTATCACGATCGATCATGATCCCATTAACATATTATTATTCACCTATTTCCTTCATTATGAATCATTTATTTAATCCGGATTTAGTAAACTAAAAGGATATTATTCTATTTCCAATAAGTATCATGTTTTTAACATATGATATTATGAAAATTACCACATTCCCACTAAACCACTTATATAAAATAGGCTATAATTCATTATTAATAAAAAAAACTCAATTATGGATTCATCAAAAAATCTGTTCCATGACATAGATACATTATTTCATCTATAGTGAGATATGTTAAATGGGAATACCTTTTTTCCATCATTTGGAGTGAAAATAACTTTGGGTTTTTTCATATAGATATTTTTCCCAAAGGTTCAAATTAATGAAGACTATTTTAAAATATATTTTCCTAATCTCATAGTTATAGAAGGACACAATATAATTTAAAATTATGAAATTGTTTAAAATATAAAATGGTGTAAAGGTTTTGTCATATTCTATGAATTTATTATATTTTAACCCTTTTGTATTCGATCATACATTATAAGCACTAAGCTATCCTTCCATGATCTGTTTCTTTATAAATACTAATTTACAAATAATGAAATTTATATTCACTTGAGGATCTAACAAAATCAATAAATCGTTTTGGTACATGGAATCCATTTCAAAATTCCTAGATTCTTCACACATAGAAACATCTATGAAACCTAATTCTTCCTTATTGGATACAAGATAATTATTATCAAATAATAATGTTTCCCTAACCTCAACAACTAGAAAACCATATATTTCTAGTTATATAACCTCCATTTCACTCCTATCTGGTATATGTGTCTCCGGAACATTTTCTTCCATGGGGAATTATAGAAAAGATTCTTGTTCCAACTCTTATCTTCCTTGATCATGGACTTTGTGAATGTGTATCTCACTACTAGTATCTTTTTTATATATGTGATCCATCTCAATGAATATTGGGTGTAATTAGAATATTACCTTTTTGTATAAGTGGTCAATAAGTAATATCCACTTGTTTTTTGGGTATCCTATCAATGTATCCTTTGGGACTCAAAGTGCAAATTTTATTCCTAAATACACCTTAACAACTTCATCAAAACTCCAAACATGTAAGTATGACAACTATGGTTTCTCTCCACTCAATAAATGTTATAGAATAACATCTACAACTATAGTTGGAAATTTGTTTAGTTTTTGTATTACATTCTTTAATGTGTATCCAAAAAAGGATAATGGAAGAATCACGTGGCTATTCATTCATATCACTATGTCTAATAGAGTATAGTTTGTCCTTTTTCTTACACTGTTCCATATTGATATATAAGGAGGAGTGAGTTGAGAGAGAATTCCAAACTCCCATAATTAATCAATTAAGTATTAATTAAGATATTTCATACTATGGTATGAGTGAAGTTTCTTAATCTCTATATCAGGATGGTTCACAACATCATTCTTAAATTCTTTAAAACTTTTAAAAGAATCTGACCAATACCTCATTAATTAATAATATCCATATATTATAAAATAATCAGTTAATTTTTTGATGTATGGTAACCCACCCTTTGTTCCACTAGAAAAGGTCCACACACATCAGTTTGAACTAATTGATGAAAATATTTAGATCATTTACCATTTCCACGGAATGGGGGTTTTGTTATTTTTTAATGTAAACCTATGTGATATTCATGAAGTGGGTTTAGTTCAAAAGAATCTACATATCAATCATGGGGAAATTTTTTGAAATTATTTTTTTTCTTACATGACCTTGCCAATGATGATATAGGTTGGAGTGGAATGTGTCTTGTGTAATAGATTCAATATTGATTTCCATTAATAAGTTCATATAATACAACACATAATTACCGTAATTAAAATTTACCCAACTATAAAAAATGTTTTCTTTATTAAATAAGAAACATTTATTCCCAAAATTTAAAATAAATCCACAAATATAAATTCAAGATACATAAATAATTTTTTTAGTAATACAAGTCACATAATAAAAATATTTTAAAACCATGATATTTCCTATTAGCAATGTATGGTTGTAGTCCCCAATTGAAAAAGTTGTATGTATTTATCTATTGGCTACTTGTATATCTACCCCCTTATTAAATCATTTAGAGTCTATTTGGTTCATGTATTTGAATAGATATGTTACCACACATATTTCATATAGAACCCAATTTTAAAAAATATATTGATTTCACTTGAAAAAAAATACACCATATTCTTCCCCTTTGTTCATTTCCCAGTTTTAGTTTTTCTTCCAATGGACCTTCCTTCCACATACAAAATAGATAATAACCTTTTACATTTATTTTACCTTATTCTCTCTCTTATTATAGGGTTGTTGTGATGAATCTTTTTGTTTAAATATATTTACCCAAAGTTTCCTTTTATTCATCATAAGGATGAAATGACTTTTTCTCTTTACCTTCTTATAAACATGGTGAAGTAGTGTGAGAAGATTTAGAAGATAATAATCTATGTTTTTCATATTAAAATTAATATAAAAATAGAATAATCTTTGAGGATTGATGATACAATGATATTAGTGTATAGTTCTTTTGGAAATTTAATCCTTATAATATCTAGACAGTCAATGTATCCAATGAGTTTGAATACAGGAGAACTAGCTTGTACACCATATCTATGATTACTTTTAAAGAGAGTCTTGGACATATCAAACCATTGTAGTTATCTCCTGATATAGACTATAATGATTTTGGAGCATGATATAAGAAACCATATCTTCATGATACTTTATGAGTTAAATATACAATAATGATAACATTAAAAACTTAACACAAACCACATAAATTATCTATTTATCATAGATATTGAAATATTAATCTCTCTTTTTTTGCAGGTGGATCATAGAGTGAATATTCTTGAACATAAGATTTCTGTTCATGTTGAAACACAAACCATAGGTGTTTGAAACCATTTCAAGAAGTAACAGGTGGTAAGGAGGTGGTCTCTCTTT
This sequence comes from Viscum album, assembly GCA_963277665.1. NCBI lineage: Eukaryota > Viridiplantae > Streptophyta > Magnoliopsida > Santalales > Viscaceae > Viscum > Viscum album. The sequence goes on along the minus strand of OY728133.1, from coordinate 179,939,030 downwards.
AATATTGATTTTAGGGATTGTTTGGATGATGAACATACCATTTCAATACAATCATAAAAGAGAATATTATTTTTACACCAATTAAATACAATTTATATGATACATAATAAATTTTATTTTATTTAGTATCCCACTATTTTTTTAATGTCCCAAAAACCCTAACCATTGGATGAGAATAACTACCTTTATTAGACATTATAGTGGAAGGGAACTGTATTCCCCTTATCATTTCCCAAGTGAGGGATCTTTTAATTACTTGAAGATATTTATGTTGATAGTTCCTTACTAATTAAGAGATTATAGCTTCTTGACTAGTTGAGTAGACCCCCAATATATAAATACTTATATGGATGTTCTCAACACTTGCTCCATGTTTCATCAAGTATAGTGAAGGATACTTCTCCTGATGTAAATTGGTTATGTAAGCCCAATAATTTCATAATAAATCCATGATAAAAGCATGTTTAATAAAGAGGGTTTTTCAAACACTTATTTCTTTGTATTTTCTTCATAATAATATAATGAAAGACTTAGTTTAAAATAATATCAAGGTGTGGGTTTTTTATTTTTTATGCATACATATTTCTTATCTTATACTTTACATGTATTATTAATATTAATTGGATTTCACTTAAATGATTAACCTTGTTCTGATAAAATATTTACACAGAATCCATTTGTCTACATTCCATTTTTCATATTAGTATTCTTATTTAGCAGATGTAAGAACCTGGTTTATCACTTAGGCATGGATCCACTAAATTTTATTATAATTATTTATTTTGGTCCTAATATGTAATCCAATTGAGGTTATAAAGGTTTCCGGGTATTAGGGGCATGTTTAGAGCTTGGAACACCGGTCAATGCAGAAAATAATTGGGATACACGATTATTAGACAATATGCAACCCATCCCACGTGGTCTCTGCTAACCGTATGTGGCTAGATTGAGGAGCTTGTAGGGCACATAGTTTTCCATAACCAAGATCCAGGGGCCATACACCTGTGCGAGATGTATCAAGTTTTTATCATAGATGAATTGTATGGATGGTGAATGGTTTCTGTAACCATTTTTCTTAACCATGAAGGTACCATCCTTACAAAATGATCCACTCATAGTTGGATAATGATTTGGCCAACCATACAGCTAAACCTTCACCTCTTTTTTGGTGAAATTGTGAAAATTACCTCATGAAATGTTTAACTCACCCCCTTCCCCTTGGCTCATTCTAGAATATTGAAGCTCCTCCCTCTCTCTTTTTTATCTCCAAAACCATATTTCATAGGATCTATTCATGATGTCTAATATGAAGTCTAATTCTATCTTAGTTCATCATGTTGGATGCACATCGTTAAGTAATCAATTCCTTTTGATACGTTCTTATTTCTTATTTCCATTGAATACTCTATTTAGAAGTAGGATCATATACCCTATTTTTAGAGCATTGATCCATTATTCATATTTCTTCCAATCCAGTCCAAATTGAAGGCTGATACTATATTTGGAGTGTTGTACGAGCTTAAGGAAGGTTGTCCATGACTCATCCCTGATATTTTTTTCATTTTATAAACGATCATAGTTGGGAACACATTGAATTCATTGGGTGTGGCCGGTTAAATTTGTATTCCTTGATTATAGTCATTAGATTAATATTCTAAGACCTTTTTTATATGTTATTCATCATTAAAGGTTATGTCCTCAATGTCGACCACCCCCCCCAAGTAGGGTTTTTTCCATAAACATGCCTTTAGTTGTTTGTTATGTTCATATCCACCATTGTTTTGGTGTGGAATGGATTGACCCTATTAATTATAATCCCTTAATTAATAAAATGAGTTATTAATTATAGTGGTTAGACTTGTATAGGATAATGTCACTTGGATTTATAAGGTAAGTGTTACAACATAATTAATAAATCTTAATTATGAATGGAAAGTATAAATTGTATATGACATGGCCTAATTTAATGTAATTAAATGGATTGATTGAAAATTATCTAAACACCTTTTCATATTCAATAGAATGTAGCAGAGCGAAATTAATGGATTGATAATGAATCATATGAATTAATAAATGGTTTCATGTACTTTTCAACTTTCCCCACTAATGAAAGGAAATGGTATGAGCCAAATGAATTATGAAATAGAATGGATATTACATGGACTTATTTAGTTCAAAATAAAGTAGAAGAAACCGATTGCATACAGACCATGAAATCTTTAGAGGAGTTGAAATGATTGATATATCCTTGGATTAACAATTGAATTCCTTGAGAACTCTTGGGTTCTATTCTGATTTAGGGATGCGAGTTGTCATGGGTGGGACCCACCTTGAAACCCAATTCCTATGTACTAATGGATTCCTAGAATGACACCAAAGGATCCCTCCATTATCATTCAGATATTAAGATACATTGGATACACTCCTTAGATATCTCGTGATGTCTATAGACCTGAGGTTCCATGGATACACCCATTGGGGCTAGTGATTAGTTATCCTATTTTACCTTGTATGAGTTCCTTGGGCTCGGTTAGAGTTATATTAAAGTATAATTCCATGGGAGATGCACCGTGGATAACACACAGAACCCTTACAGCCAGGATATAGGTTATTACTGAGTTATCTAGACCCATAAGGTTAGGGACGCATTGGTTATTACCTAGGATGCTCTTCACTATTATCATAATTTCAAGATGCCTTGTTATACCTTGGATCCTGTATTATTATTATTATCATGATATGATTTCAATGCTAGTTATACCTCACATTCTTATTATATAAACTAGAACATAATTATTAAATAAATTATGTACGTGTTTTGAAGAATTTACTTTGTATTTACATTGTTTTACTGCTTCAATTTTATATATAAACGCCTAGAAACTGTTTCAATTAACATTACATGGATTGGATGCTAAAGACTCCATGGGTGATGAACTAATGAGATTTATCTCGCACCATAACCGGACTGCCATTGGTACTTGGGTAGCTTTCATGTATTCAATTATTAACAAAGGGAATCATACTACCTTGGAAACCTGATATTTATTTCTTTTAACAAGACATATCTTGGTAGTAGATAACTGAGTTGAGCTCATGTTTTTTTAAATGTTTTTGGTTTTTCTTCTTCTTTTGTATATCCTTTTGTTCCTACTGCAATATATACTAGTTTTCTAGTTTTATACTGACATGAAATGTATCATCACGTTTTATATAAGGTTTAGTTTCTAGATTTCATCATTATTATTATTTGATTCTATTTTTTATGCTTTCTATCTTCCTCCACTATGGCGGGTTATTGGTTCAGTGTTATAGTGTCTATTATATGACTTTCTATCTATTCATATTATTATTCTACTATTTACATTTAATTATTTTTATCCACTCTGAGAAATTGTTGTAATAAGGGTATAGTCTCGCCAAGGAGATACCCTAGGCCCTCTCTACTAATTGGCAACCTCTAGAATTTGGAGAGATGCACTTGAGTCCATGTGGCCAACTGGGATTGGGGCACCTTTAAGTGGAACCCAAGCTAGGACATCCCAAAGTGGTATCATAGCTGTTCAATTCTTATATTAAAATTTTGATATAATATATAATAGATTAGGAAAATGAGGAACTTGGTTATAAGACGTGCATGGGTGTAGCTAACCCATGTTCGATGTAAATGGTGATTTTTCTGAAATAATAATTATTGTTTTTATTTTTCCTATTACAGTTGAAATCCGTTCTCTATTGGGTGAAGAACATGATATGTGATGGTTATTATTATTATTATTTTGATTGAGGTTTGTGATTTATCTTTGCCTTGATGGGATGGGGTCTTGGAGGATCAATCTTGCATCATCATAGAATCCTAAAATTCACTTTTGATGCAAATTCCATGCCATAAAGGTAAATTTCACTACTTGAATTTTCATGTATGTATTTTCATTTTTGGGTGAGCCATATATATATATATATGCATATATATATTCTTATAACGCCCTTTTTTAGTGATTGAATGACTCTCAGTTTCAATTCATGTGGTTTATGAGTCCTCATGTGTTGGAATGGGTAGTTTACCGAGTCAAGACATCATATATAACATGATACATTATGAGAATGAATATAAAAGGGGATAAATTGATATTAAATGGGAGTAAAATTTTGTGATAAGATGTATGGGCCTTGATTTACTAGGAATTTAAATCCATTGTAAGTAAAAATTAATATAAGATTATAAAAAAATTCAATTTAAAACAAAAATCTTGACTTATAAAATGAAACGGTTTCTAGTAAATGAAGAGGCAAGGTATAGTTTACCCTTCACCCTATAGATCCTCTATAGTTTATAGATAAAAACATAACAACTCATGGCCTTATAAGCATGTATTTGGGGTAGTGTACCTTAGGTAATGAGCCCTTATTCTTACATCCTGCTTCCACTAGTGTATCTATATTTTTCTAAGCTCATTCTGGGGCATGTTCTTGGGATTTTTAAACTTATGCCACCATGAAATACTTGATTCATGTTCAAAGATGGTTTCAATGATCATGTCATGTTGGTGGTGGTCCATGATCCACTAGTGATCCCTCATGTAGTTCCACCTGAGGCACCACTTACTATATCTGATATGGGAACAGACACTCAGATTTGTAAGTGTTTTCTTCATTTGATACATTCCATGTATGGTGATCCACAACCTTCACATATGAATGTGTATCTAACACATGAGTTCCAATATCATAATCCTACCAACTTATGACGGGAATCCTATCCTTAGGCTACATAGTCTTGGTTTCAGGACACTTTTTCAATAATTGAGCATCTAGAGATGTCTCCATAGAGGAGGGTGAATCTTTCTAGCTATATGCTTCATGATTTGGAAGTGTTCTGGTGAAATGTGATTACCTTGGATGGTCTCCATCTGGGAATGGATTTGGGTGATTTTCAAAATGCCTTCTATGATTACCTTTTCCTTAGACGTTGAGAGATGACTGGCCCGGAGTGTTTATACACATAGAGAAAAGTGATATGTTAGTTAGGTATTATTTAGTGAATTTTACTAAGTTATAGTTCTTTTCACTGATTTTATATTGTGATGAGATATTACATTCAAGACATTTAGAGGATGTGCTCTAGTATTTCATACACACCCAGACAGACATTTTTCACCTTCCAACATTCAATGATATAATTAATCAGGATTCTAACACTGAGCGTAACTAGAGTGAAGGTGGTGGTACTGGGAATAGAGTGTTAGTGACAAGGAAAGACAATATATCTTCTAGTAGAAGAAACTATTCCTTCAATTCATCACATTAGATCAGTGGAAGTTAGTGTTACCAAACTTGAAGCTCTATTTTATTCCATAATTGTGGATAAAAGGGGCATTCAAAGCCTTATTATGATACACACCCAGTAGATTATTGTGCTTGCAGACATATGGGGAATCTATAGAGATTATGTCAGATCGTTCCATTTTATTTCAGTGTAAAAGGATCCAATCTAGCTCCACATTCAAGGTAGGATGTTTTACACTACGTCAGGAGGGGAGTTGGATTAGCACCATCGAGATTTGACAAGGAGGAGGTCATGGTTGTAGTAACCAGGCATCAGATTATCAACTCCAGTAGAGAAATCATACTCGAGGTAGTACAACAGCAACCCATATAGGTGGATTTGTCAAGATACTTGCTTTATAACAGATACTGAGGATCAGAGTGTAATAATTTCAACTGTACAAGGTATTATTTTAGTATCCACTACTATTTTATCTTCTATATTTGATAAAAGTGATTCACACTCATTCATCTCTTTATCTATCTTGGAATATCTCTAGATGGAAACAAAATATAACTTTGGTGTGATGACCCTGGATACACAGTTGAGAGTACGGTCAAAGGGAATACACCAATGTAAAGACTGCCCCTTAAGTTTGGAAGTCACTCTTTATTATGAGACCACTTTTTCTTCGAGATGACAAGATTCAATGGCACTCTTAAGATGGACTGGTTGGTTCCATACAATACAAAAAAATTCACATTTTCGAATAGGGTCATATATGTTGGTAAAAGTGTATTTTATATCTATAAATTGTTTAACCACATATTTTCTCCTATCAATAATATTTCGGTAATGACTCTATTGCTAAATTTTTTGAGACACAATAAATAGTTCTGTTGCAATTATACTAATACCAAAAAATAATATATTTGTTACTCTCTATGTAATACTAATAATAATATCTGTTTGTAATATATTATATAAAAATAAATAAATAAATAAATATATTTATATATATTTCTATTACCATATCCATTACATTTTATACAAAAATATAATTATATATAATATGATTAATATATTTATTAATAATTAGAAAATTAGTTTGAATGAAACTTTTACAAGTTATATACAAACAAGATAATTTTGTAAACAATCATCCCCTCATGGTTCATAGTAACAATACAATCTCATTAAAAATTTTCATCTCATAGACAAGGAGTCTCTAAATTCAAATAGATTAACTTCAATCAAAATGACATCATATTATAGTACAAAACGACTACCACAGAACATTCAAACCCTATCACCATGAATCCTCCATTCCAACTGAATTCTCTTGGAAATAATCATCACCCTATTCCCATGGATGGAGCCTATTTTGGTTTCCTCAAACCATCCCAGTAGGAACTCGTCCCCCACCTCCAGAAGCACAGCTAATGTGGAGCTCAAGAACCTCAGATCAGTGTTGAATTCCGGGACGATTTCATGAGCGAGTTGAAAAAATGGAATCCTTCATTTATAGTTTGTATGGGGAGGGAAATGATCATATATTATAACATGGATCCTACATGACCTAGGGATGCACATGAATGGGGGGAATCAGGTTAGTTTTGTTTAAGGTCACCACCAAATTAATCATTCTGGCTACCTTACTCGTTAATGTTTTTCTAACCTGTAACAGGAAGAAATATCTATCAAACAACCACATTTGTTCCATGAAATAAAAAGGATTAACATGATATAATTTAGAAGTCCCCATCTTGATATTGGGTTAAATAATTATAGAAAATCAGTCATAACACAACCTTCTCATGTCATCCCACACATCTTGAATAGATTCTCTACCGCTTCAGCAACAGTCTTGAATCAAAAATTTTGAACCCAAACCTAAGTGTTCACATACAATAGAAAATATCTTAGAAATGAATTATTTATCTAAAAAACTATTATTGAAAACCTATGAAATGGGTCAGTAGAGTTTAATGAGTCCTTGAAGCCACCTTATCAAATTTTTCCATACCTACAGTAGCACTAAAATGCAATCAGACTACCAATTTCATTCAATGTAATGAAAAGGATTAAAATGATACCAATTAAAAGACCCTACTCATTGAAGAGTGATGAGTCCAACTACTACCACTCCACTCCATAATTCTCTAAGGGATTCTCATATGGCCCATTTTCTGCATTTCTTACTACTCAAATAGTATAACAATCACATAGAAGAATTGTCAAAGCAACAATGTAATTTTTTATCTCCTAAGAAGAGGAAACATATAAAGGATCAATTCCATTGTAAATATAAATTACTAGTATAAATTTGATAATAATATGAAAATCATTTATCAACATGATTTGATCATCATAAATACTTTAAAAAAAATAATAGACTCAAAATTCAACCAGCTTATTTTTTCTTATAATTTTTCAAAAGCATTTATAAAAAATGAATCTAATTAAGGAATTTTTTTTATAATAATAAAAAGGAAACATCATCATTTATATTTTATATAAGCTACTAATTATGAAAAATATGAAAATGAATAGATGAAAAAATTAAATGATGAAAGAATTTAGTTGATCATATTTATTACTTATAATCATTATTTTCACTAATTATTCCAATAATTGTCTTTATATATCAACCATTTTCATTATATATTTCTCTTACTTATGTTTTTAACAAGTCCCACTTGTTCAATATTTTGATCATCCCCAAGATGAGTCATATTTCCTTGAACCAGTGTCAAATTATCTATCATTTAGATTTTCCTTATAATATCATGGAGTCCATCATTAATTCTAGACTATAGTTGATTCGTTAAAAAATCATTTCAGAAGAAAGACATGGATTCATTAAAGCAAGGTGTATCCATGGAGCTATTAGTCTAACTAAAGTGATTATAAGTAATATAAATTGGTTATAAATGGGATCCAATGTGGGTTTCAAATAGGATATGGATAAGGTTTGTGAAATAATTTTGTGGAACTTCATTCATGAATCCTTGATGAGATATGACTTCACAGACTAGGTCAGTGATATTTTTATCTTTCTCTTCCTTATGGTTATATATCTGTCATATGGGCTACATGAATGGATTTTTCATATTAGGGTTTGGATTTCAACAAGGATATCATTTATGTCATTGTTGTTTGGATCAAGAGGCCCTCAGTAAAAACATCAAGTATAACATTTCTAATAGGAAGATTGCGATATAAAGATGTACGAAAATATTCTCTAGTGTATCACATTTTCTTTTCAATGATAACATGTTATTCATTAAAAAAAATTATCATTTCATTGTTTCAATAGGTATATGAAATATTAAGGTAAATTAAGTGAGAAAATCATAAACTCTTTGAAAAGAAGTGTGTACATATCCTAGAAGTGCACTCCCAAACATTCCAATCAGATAGATAAATGGATGGGAATTGGAAGATAGGCATTCCCATTGGAGTATTTAAGAGATCCTTTAGCTTTTAGGAGGGTTCACATTCACCATTTGGAAAGGATAGTGAATAAAACTAACTCTTAAGTAATTAAATTTAAAAATATCTTCTTCTTTTATAGCGGAAGAATTACATTTTCAAATTTTATAATTTCTTCATACCCATGTACTTTCTCTAGATTCTCAAAGTTACTAAATCTGTATTGTGTAAAATTAAAACCATCATTAATGGTTTAATTTTTGAATATCATCAAGAATGGAAATTCCATTAGGCAAGCTAGGAGTGTATGGATAGGTATATTAAAGTGGGAGGTATTAATATTAAAAATTTGGAAGATCCCACGAATGACATGCATAAAAAGTTATAATGGGGTGTGATTAAAATGAAAACTACTAAAGGAATGATTATCAAGGAAAAATATAGCAGTCATGAAAGAATTCATCCTGATGTTAATGGAACCACTCTCATGAACATAATTCAATAGTATGTTAAGAATATTCATGAGTAGTTTTGATAGATTGTGGGGAAATACAACATCAATTCGTGGTCTGACAATTTTTCCGGTTTTCTTTTATTTTATTGCATTCCTCATCCCAGACATCACCCTCAAAAAATTATTACAGCCATTAGATCTTCTTGAAAGTTTTATCTGACAAAAAATGAAGGTTCTGAGGGATAATATCATGTTTATAGAGGAACTAGATTGTTATATGTTCACATATTCTACTTCGGGATGCTTTAATGCGGTGGAAATTCAAAGGACCACACGTGGATAATAGGACACTATAGTATGTGAAGAACATTTATGGGACATATCGATTCCACACAAATTCTGCTTCCTCATTTAGATAATTCACAACTAGACCCTTCCCACAGATGAATAATTATGAAGTTATTTCATTTATTTATCATCCAAATGAACATGATTAATCTATCACAAAGTCAAGATAACTCACCATTTATCCATGGAGGAGAGAAGGTATTCTTCATCTGGTAGATTTTTGAAAACATCATTAGAATAGAGGATCAGGGTCTATCAATAAAATATGTTATTTAAACAAGTTTTTAGGACTTAGGAACTCAAAAACAAAGATCCATAATCACTATATGATGACATTTGTTGGTTTTTAGGTCATTTGGGAGGCTCTAAATGAAGATAGATGCAATGTTAATAGAATATCGTCAAATCATACGAAGTTGAAAGACCAATCACTCACAGTAGATCTTAGGTTCTTGTTTATGTAGAGGGATCATTCCCTACTCTCTAGAATAATAGTCTTCCTCTGAATAGAAGGTATTATATCAAATCAACTCTTAGATTGTGGGTGAGCTGTAGTGCTCCCACAATGAGGTTTATATTTAATTTGGATGGTGCATGTAAGCAGGGAACTATGAAGTGTGGTAGAATCACCCGTGAATTTGAATAGATTGATAGTCTTGGAATTAGATCTATTTTATATCCAGATAAATTCCCTTAAATCTGAAAGAAAATACATATATAATTGGATTTTTCTTTGTAGTCAACTCAATTTCAATCCCTCTATGGTGAAAACAAACTATTCTTTGGTATCCAAATTTAATCTAGTACCAAAAAAATCAAATGGTTCATTATTTTTGAAATTATATATTTCATAGGTCTAACCATTTAGGACATGGTTATCGGTCACCATTTGAGAGATTGTATCCTGGAAGAAGATGACGTAGCTCCAAAATCTAGGTAGGATGAATCCTTCATCACCTATACGAGCATTATCTCTCTTCTTTTAGACAATACTAAAATTATCATAGGAGATTCCCACAGGCTCAATCACTATTTTCCCCCATGATGGCTTGGGTTTATTTCTTTATCATAAACTATATCATCTTTTTCATTATAAAAAAATTGAATTTTTATTTGTCGTTAAATGTTTCATTAGTGTATTCAAAATAAAGTTGATCATTCCATGAAAATTTAGTCTTATGTAAAATAAAGTTGTGGTTTTAAATCTTCTTGGAAGGCTATGAAATTTAAGAGGGACCTTAGAAAGTGTGACCCAATCCATTTAAAAATATTATTACATGATTAAATTTATAGTAGGAGAAACACATCATAGTATCAATCTAAGATCCAAATCCATCTCCATCAAACAATTAATGAAAAAACCAAAATTCTATGGGTTGAGGAGGAATCTTATTACATTTTATACTGTACAAGCTACAGGTCCTAGAACTCATGAGTCACATGTGTTTCCCACCATTGAATAAAATTAGTAGTTATTTCACACCAAGCCACTAAAATTCCAAACAAAGATGTGTAGAATCATGGAGATGACAGGACGACTAAAAATGGATGGTCACAATATACATTAGTACCAAAAACTATGATATAATATTAATATAAATTTGAATTCTAATACACATCATTTTCTTATTCACATGAACTATCAGCGATGATAATTACTGAATCACATCTGCATATATGTGCCAGAAGAAAAAAATAGTCATGATGATAAAAAATAGAGAGAACTGAAATAAAAGACTTGAACGATTGTTATAGCATACAAGATCTTACAAAATGATCCCATTATATCCATAGAGAACCATAATTAATAAATTAGCTATGAATATTCATATAGAATGTCATAGGTAGTAGTTTAATTCTAGATAGAAAACCAAGATCATACTACTCTGAAGAATCCTCACTCATCTCTATACCAGCAATGAATGCAGGGTTTTTCCAACAAAAATAAAAGGTGAAACCTAAAAAGAATATTTTTATACTCATTAAATGTTCAATATATTCACAATCACTTCATAGAAAACCATGTCAAATATTTCTACCCATTAAATTATATTATCCCCTTAGATGGAATCCATTGCATGTATAAGAATTAAATTCTTCAACATCCTAAAAACTAAAATCAAGTTACTTAATATCCAATGAAATTACCTCCTTGTAATATGAATATTCCTTGAAAACATCAGAAGTTTCAGAAAACTCAGCATGTGACTTTCCCAAGGCCTTAATTCCAGAGTTTTCATTTTGTTCCTATAGAAGAGAAAAGAACTTATAGACTTGGGTTGATAAATAGAATCATTAGGATTGGGAATTAATTAGTATAAGGTTGAATTTTAAGAGTAAATAATAAATTCACATGGTGTCCCTGGTTCTTGGATTCTTCGAGAGAACATTATTTATAAATGAATCAATTTATACATTTTCAAGATCAAATTTCTCCACCCTGCTCTTGATCATAGCAGAGGGGAAACAATTAAATTGAATAAATATTTTGGAATACCTCACTATCAATCAATTATGTGATAGAGAGAGGACAAAAAAGGTATGGCATGGTCACCTAGTGAAACTCGAGGATGTTGGGGGGTCTAATGGGAATGGTCTAGGATGATGTGGTCTGACTGAGGAAGGTCATAGACGATGGGAGTTGTCTGGGGGGAGGGGTACAAAAAGGTCATCACAATAGTTGCTTAATGAGGGCCACGAGTCATGGTCGACGGGGCCAGTGTCATAGGCGGAGGGTCGTAGAGGAGGCAGTAAGGGTCATAGAGGGGTGGGTGGTGATGACAGAGAGTGGTGGAGTACGGGGCAGGGATCTTCAAGGGTAGGGGTGGCCACAAAGGAATCATGAGCCGCGAAGGCGGATGTAGTTGTAGAGGGAGGTGTTTCCATGGAGGTAAGGTGGATGGGGGGGTGCAGAATTAGGGTTAACGATGTGTTGTGATTTTTAAAAATAAAATAAAATTTTAAAAATAATATCATTGAGTTTTTTAAATTAAAAATTTAATACATATATATATAAGAATGGAATTAGAATTTCTAATTTTTTCATAATATAAAAGAAAATTTCAATACATGAATATCAATTGTTAATATAATAAAATTATTAAATTGATTATTATGCTTCTTATTTATTAAATTTAAATAATTAATTTTTTGAATTCAGATCGGTTCAACTTAATTATGTTTATTAAATTTAACTATAAAAATTATATTATCATTTATATAGATATTATGAAACATATATGTAAATATATTGAAGACCGTCATGATTTAATATTTTATAAATAAATAATTAAATGATTATTAAATGAACAAAATGAAAAAAATATAAACACTTTTGATATTTAGTGAATATATAAAATTAAAATCAATGATTGATATATTTTTAATAAGGCCTCAAGAAATTGATATTGAATTTGGTCGTAAAAATTATAATATACAAAAATTCTAGTTTTCTATTAATTAGATATTGATAAAATCTTTTTTTATTGAATGTTTTATTTGAGAAAAACATTATTAGTGGTAAATTATTTCTTGGTAATTGTTATTATTACTATCAAATTATTTTTTTGTAAATAAAATTATTAGTATTAATACAATAAATCAATATATTTAACCATTGGTAAATGATTTTTTAGTATTAAATGATCTATATCAACAGATATATATGTTGAAAAAAAGAGTTGGTACTTAAAATTAATATCAATAAAAGATAACATCTTATGATATTGCCCATTTCAACCAACATATATATTATTTTTCAATAAAAGTTTGACAATATAAATCTTATTTATAGGGATACCACACCTTTGAAGACTGGAATCCCTCTAGGATGCTTTTTGTATCACCAGAGGCCAACGGTTATATCCACCAGGGTAAGTGGATGACCGTGATAGTAGAGAGAAACTAGATAATCTTGGGACAAGTGGTGCAACCACACATATGTGTAGCCTTTATATAAAAGTGTAATATTTTCCTCATACTTATTATCCTCTTATAGTATATCATTTTAGGGATTTATTTTTCAAGGATTTATTATTCCTTACCTCATGAGAGAGAGGTAGATTTTACGATCCAACTAGATATAGGAGTAGCTCCAATATCATTTCCTCCATATATGATGGCACCTAATGAGCTCTAGGAGATCATGGAGTGGTTGGAGGATTTAGGGGAAATTTGTTTTATCTAAACTTGTACTTCTTCTTAGGGTTCACCTATTATTTTAACTTAGAACACAGATGAGACCCTTTTCCTATGCTTGGATTAATTTTATATAAACTATAATTCCGTTAAGAACCTATATCCACTACCTCAAATATATGATCTCTTTTACTGACTCCAAGGTGCTAGGGTATTGTCAAATATTCACCTAATATTCATATACCATCATAAGTGAGTTAGACCATCAGACATACCTCATAGAGATTTTTGTATTAGGTATGCTCATTATTGTAATCTAATTATTTGGTTTAGTCTTATGAATATTTCTTCCATATTCATGGATTTTATGAATAGGGTTTTCCGCCCTTATCTGGATTATTTTATTTTTGTCTTTATGGATGATCTCCAGGTGTATTATCATAATCATAACGACTATGTTAAGCACCTTGAGATCATTTTTAATACACTGAGAGAGTATCAATTTATATTCCAAGATTTATGAGTGATTTTTTGAATTAAAAAGTTCACTTCTTGGGTCATATTATCTCAGAATGAGGTGTAGCAGTTAACCCAGATAAGGTGACTGATATGGTTTCTTGGGAGGTTCCCCAGAACGTGTAATAAATATGGAGATTCTTGGGCCCATATGGATATTACATTAATTTTATTTTGGAATTTTCACACCTTCTATCACCTCTTAATGGACTTACAAATAAGGGTGTCAAGTTCATGTGGTGAGAAGAGTACAAGATGGTTTAGAAAATTAAAGTAAGGCTTGTAGCCATACCTATTATATTTATTATAGATCATAGAAGATGATATACAGTAATCTATGATACATATGAAATAGAGTTTGGTGTTGTACTGATGTAGGATGATGGAGTTGTTTCATATAGATCTTGATAATACTAACCCCGAGAGAGAAATTACCCAATTCCCATCCTCAAGAAAGGAGTTGTTGTCTATGCCTTATGTTACTTAAATTATCTTAATGGTAAGAACATTGTGTTGTATAAAGTCCAAAATAACCTCAAATAATTCTTTACATAGAATGAGATGAATCATAGATGTCAAATATGGGATGAATACCTTCAATCCCCCAATTTCAAGCTTGCATATATGTCTGGAAAAGGCAATGTGACTATGGATGCACTAAGTCAAAAAACTCAGCCACAGGCTATAGAAGAATCCAATGATGAATGGATATTAATGGAAGTATTATTTGAGATGCATCCGGAGTTTTATAGAAGCCACAAGTATCCTTATCTCTCAACCTTGATAGTTACGTCTTCACTCCTTGATAAGGTGAAGGACTCACAATTTTTAGATCCAGAAGGATTGCTTCTCCTTGTGAGTATTTCATGAGATGAATCACATACGGATTGGTCTATGGATGGAGATGACATAATTAGTATACAAAGAAATTTCTAGATTCCTATAGATTTGATAGAGGAGTTGATGCAGCATTCCCACATTTTTTAGTGGGTAGTTCATCTAGGAACCTCCAAGATACAATGATATATGTGATGCCAGTATTTGTGGTCTGTAAAGAAATGTCAGATAATATAATTTTTACATGGTGTTATACCTTTTAGTAGGTGAATGTGTGGCAACAATGACCTTCTATATTATTATAGCCACATCCAATTCCAGAATGGATATGGGAAAATTTTCCGAGGATCCTATAGTCATCTTACCCAGGTCAAATTGAGGTAGAGACACAGTCTAGGTTATCATTGAAATATTGATGGAAGAATCCCACTTCCTTCCTTTCTGGTAGACTTTATTAGTTGATGAGTTGAGAAGAATGTGTGTATTTTATGTCATCTGAATACACTATGAACCTTGAACCATCATTTCAGATTGTTATTCCAACTTCATGTCATGGTTATAGTAGGGGTTCAAAATATATAAGAGTATATAGGTTCTTATGAGTATATATTCTCACCCTTAGACTGATGGCCAGTCGAAACATACAATATAGGTGTTAGAGTATATGCTCTGAGAATTTGTCATTAAATTTGGATGTTATTGGGAGAATCAGATCCCTATATTAATGTTCACCCACTACAATATCTTTCAGGGAACAATTTAGATGGAACATTTTGATGATTTGTATGGTATGCCATTCCATTAACCCCTATGACGGCTAGAGATAAGAGAGGAAGAACTAGAAGGTACTTATATAATTTATGAGACTTCATAGAGGGTTCAGATGACCAGGAAGCATATGTTTACTGCTCATTCTAGACTAGAATCATATGTAGATCTCCATCAAATACCTCTGGAGTTTAAGGTCGATGATTCTATTTTCTTGTGAGCATCACCCAGGCTTGAGAATATTCAAATATATAGGCAAGGGAAGCCTCCACATAATTATGTATGGTTGTCTGAGATTATGGAGAGTGTAAAGACAATTTCATATCAGATGATACTATCTCAGAGGTACCTTTCCATGCAATACATCTTCTAGGTTTCAAGTATTTTCTGGTATCATACCGACTTTCCTTATACATATGATCCCAAGGATATTGAGTATGATGTCAATGCATAATTAGAAGAGTGTCATATATGCATCATTGATTGGGAACAAAGGCTATTCGAGATGATACTATCCCTTTAGTATGACTAATATGGAAACATGGCCGAGTAGATAAAGAGACTTGGGAGTTTGTGGATAATGTACATGATTAGCGGTCATATTTGTTATCAAACAATGTTTCACTTCCATTTTATGGTGAAGTCGATGAAAACTATATTTAAGGGAGAATACTATAAGAATGATATTTTTCACTTACGAATATATCCTCTAAATTTTTGTCTAATTCATTATATTGGACCAAATACAGATGACTAATGAGGTTATAATGGTTTCAAGGTTATCAGGGGCTTGTTCGGAGCTCGAAACCCCAATTGGTTGAGCAAATCACTAGGCCATACCTTTAGTATAAAAAGTAAAACCCAGCACACATGGTCTCCCCTAACTATAAGGGTCTAGAGAGAGGATAAAGAAGGGTGCACAATTTTACCTAACCATGTTTCATGGTACACACCCCCTTTTGTGATTTTTGTAGTTTTTAAAATAGCTGAACTACACTATTACCACATGGTTTCCCAAATTTTGTAGCCTAACCATGTGTGTACCCTCCTTAACTTGTGATATAGACATAGAGAGAACATTATTTACACAACCATTCTATCAAACTGTGCATATCTTTTTTTTGGGTGAAACTGTGAAAATTACCTTAATGAAATGTTAAACTCACCCCTTCCTCATTGGTTCATTCCTACAGAAAACAAGCTCCAAACTCTCCCTTCTCAACTCCCTATCCATCATTGATAGGTTTTGATCCCAATATCCAATACAATATCCAATTCAATCATCATTCATCATGTTTTATTCACATAAATAAGTACTCGATTCCTTTTGAGTAAATTTTCATTCTTATTTCCCTCAAAGAATCTATTTAGATACCAGGTAATATGCCCTAATTTTATGGTGTTGATTCATTCAACATATTTCTTATAATCTAGGAAAAACTAAAGGCTGATAATACATGAAAAGATTTGTATGATATTAAATTATGGGGTCTATGACTCATTCCGTGAGATTCTCTATTTTATAAACTATCATAGTTATGCACACACTGATTTCATGGGGTGTTCCCTATTAAAATCAAATTCATTTCTTATAGTGGTTAGAATAATCTTATAAAACCCATTATATATATGTTCTTCCTTATTGGATTATACGTAATAAACAATTACGATCCCTCAAGTATGATTTTTTTCATTAAATGTGCCTTTAACAGTTTGTTCTATTCATCCACACCACCATTCGGGCGTGCAATGGGTTGATCATATTATTAGTATAACTTAACTTAATAAAATGAATTATTAATTTCAATGGTTGTCCTTATATATGATAATGTAAATTTATCCTTCTATGGTACATGTGTAAATATAATTAATGAATCTTAATTATGAATGGAAAGTATACTATGTATATGACTTGGCCAAATTGAATTTAATTAAATGGATTGGTTTCACATACGTAACAGACCTTTCCAATCATAATGGATGAAAGAAGAGTGATACTAATGAATTGATTATGACTCAACTGAACTATGAAATGGGTTCTTGTCTTTTTACCATTGTTACACTAATGAATGGAAAAATATTGAACCAAATGAATTATTAAAAGACATGGCTATTACAAAGAATTAACTAGTTAATGAATCAATTATACAGTGCCTATTTCGAACAAACCTTGAAATCATTATAAAAGTTGTCAGACTTAATTAATCATTGGTTTCCTAAGGTAATTCCCTAAGAACTTGTGGAAGCCATTCCAAATCCAGGATTCTTGTTTTCGAGGGTGAGAACTACCTTGGAACCAAATCCATGTCTCCTAGTGAATGCTAGGTCTGACACCATAGGATACCATTGTTTTCATTTAGATATTATAATTCCTTGGATACACTCCTTATATCTAGTGTGATGTCTATGAACATGAGGCACCATGGAAACACCCATTGGGACCAATCATTCTTTATTAACGGTTACCTTATATGAGTTCTTTGGACTCGATTAGAATTATATTTCAGTGGAATTCCTCGGTTGAAGCCCCTAGGATTACACAAAGAGACGTTATAGCCATACATGGTATTAATGAGTTGGCTCGACCCCTGAGGTTAGGGATATCTTGGTCATTAAATTGGATCCTCTTACATTTTATCATCATTATAGGATACATTATTATACTTTGGATCCTTTCTTAAAATTATTATTATCATGATATAATGTTAGTTCTTATTGTACCTCATGTGACTTAGTATATAAACTAGAGAATATTTATTAAAAGAAATAGTTACACATTTAGAAACTAGCCGAGGCTGAATCATGAATAAGGTATTTATGTTATTCTATAGAAATACTTTTATATATGCATTACTAAACACTATTTTACCTTATATTACACAGACTAGATGTTATAGATTCCTTTTTTGGTGGCCTACTATGATTTTTCTCACACTCTATTCGGACTGCCATCAGTACCCTAGAATATTAAATGTATGTAAGCATTGATAAAGGGAAGTGTCCCACCTTGAACACCTAATATTACTTTCTTTTATTATGAAGAATCTTGGAAGCAATTGATAGTTCTATAATTTTTTATTCTTGGATATTTTTTTGAATTATTTTTTATTATTCTGTATAGCATGTTGTTTCGACTTCTATGTGTACCTATTGTCTAGTTTTATAAATACATGAGATGTATCCTTATCTTTTGTATATAATTCAATTTACTATTTTGAGTATTATTATCAGTATTTTATGTTTTTTATGATTTCTATCTGTATATTCTATCAAATATTATTGGACCAATGTATAGTGTTTATTATATACAATTCAATCTATTAATATCATGGATTATTTATTTACATATTATTATATTTATCTAATGTTCTACACTTTGGTAATGAGGAAATATTCTCCAAATAGAAAAACCCTAGCCCCTAACTTTTAGTGGGAATCCTCTGATTTTTATAGAGATGCGCTTGAGGCCATGTGGCCAAATGGGTTCGGGGCAAATTTGTGTGGCACCCGGGTCAGGGTGTCATATGTGATCACAGTCTTTTATCCATAAAATAAATTATACATGAGATAGTAATGAATAAATTAATAAATAACCTGATCATGATATTATCTAATGGTAGATTTATTGAGCAGATAATAAATCAACCTCTGAATATAGGGGGAAACTCCTATGTCTGTATTGGAATGAGTTCAAAAATTCCACCTATCTACATGTGTATCACTTGGTTTTGTTTCATCTCAGTTCTATCATGAAATATCTCTATGTACCTTGGGACACTATTTTTATTACATATGTTATAATTCTAACACAAATGATGGGAATCAGAGGATTGGTTAAAGGTAATTACATGACCAAATTTATAGACACATGACCTATATAAAAAAAGTGTGAGGGATAAATCCCTGGTCATCATTTTTAATTTAAAACCAAATAATAAAAATAATTAATAAAATTATATTAAATTAATCCAACTTATACAAAAGTTTTATTCAAAATCATTATTAGTAATACACACATAAAAAATAAAAAAGAGTACAATGACTAAAATTCACTGATTTTTTTCATTATTGTTATGATAACAAACCATTCATTAATTGAATCCATTTTCTAAAAATATAATGGAGATAAAAATCATCAATGAATTCATGAAAAATAAAATTTTACAAGAAACAAATATAGATAATTAAAGTAAATTAATTTACCATTTAATATTTTTTAAAACTTTTTTATATAGTCAAAAAAGTTGGTCTAAATAGTGTAATTTTGTTTTAATGATTTAATTAATAATTTACTATAATTTAATTCTATCTTTTTTGGGATACTACAGGATGTGTAATTTCTAGCTAAACGTAATGTATCTTGATTTTCGTATGTATGAGATAAATTCTTGGGGATTTAGAGTGTACCTTGATTGAATTAGAAGACGTGTACCATTCAATTACATACCTTGTGTCTTTCTTTCCATGTGTTCATGTAAACCGTTGAATGACTCAATGTATTCTTCAAGAACTATTCCATTCTATGTGTACTCTGAATAAATGTTGTGTGTCTCGCTGTTAGTGTGTTATTTTAACCCATCGAATGACTTGATGTGTTCTTCAAAAATAGGTAATAATTAATAAACTTATATGTGTGCCATCTATATATCCTATAGTTTGTTAATGTTTTATGATTATAGTATCAAATGGGGTAAAAAATTTATTTAAGAAAATGGTTATCATAAATTTCACCTCTATACTATATAGAATACACAATGTTCATGCTAACTACACACCATTTAGTATGAAATTCTGTGTACCAAAATAGATTGGTCGACATAAAATTTATAATAAATGCCCATGTGTGTTATTAATTATTAGCACACCTTGTGTCACATGACACATCCAAGTGAAATTCACTTGGGTTCAAGATGTGTACTTTGGCTAAATTCCATGTAACCCAATATACTGACCATAATTCATGGAACCTCTCAATTTAATATCAAATAATTATCTATCTATTCTAAAAGATTAATAAATTGTAAGTCTTTAATAATGAATATTAAATTGATTAATTCTTGATAATTATACACCAATTCATTGAATATTGACATTGATTCTTGGAACCAATAGAGAGGATCCTTTTCATGTTAATTTTTTTATTAATTTTTTATTACCTGAGAGAATATTACATTTTCTTATGATATGTATTTGATAAAGATGTTAATATTATAAATCCCTTTTTATATTAACTTAATTTCATAGGAAGGAACCAAATTATATAACATCTCGTGGTGTTTTACACGTGATCCTTAGATCATTGAACAACACCAATAGATTTTTGAGTACTAGTGACATGAATCGATCATCCTGTATTTTTCATCTTAATCACTACAAGATCATTTAGGCTTGATGGAGATCTTATTGTTCTTGAGAATATGAGATAAGGAGTAATATATATAGATGTCCTTTGTGCACAATGATTCTCAATTCATTATTAATCCTACAAAATAGACATAACAACCTATTTATATAGTTAGGGTTTAGGTTAAAATATTATTTAATTTTACAAAGACCCTTAAATAATATGTTAAAACTTAACTTATCCAATTCCATAATATAATAGTAATAATATTATAATCCTTTGGATTGTGTGAATTGGTGAAAAAATAAATATAATTTTAGTGGATTTTAAATTAATATTTATCCCTAAGAATGATCTAGGACAACTCATTGCCTAAATTTTCGATATTTCTAAATAAATATTTATTCATAAATAGATATTAAATTTATAGTTTGGAAAATAAATATATATTAAATATTTAATAAATAAAATATATATTCGATATACAATATAGAGAATAAATATTAATTTCTATTTGTGATAAAAAAACAAGAAAAAAAATATTCTTCAACATTGAGAATAATAGTTCTTATGACAGTAAATTCAAATACAATTTAATTGAGATCATTGAAAAAATATATTGTGTGATCATCTATTATTCTTTCTCATTGACATTAGGTTGGATTTCTTGAAGTCCAACATTACTATTTAGCATTTAGTCAAGGACTCCAAGAAGGAGATGTTAATTTCAAAATGTAAATAGCCACACAATAATTATTACCATCTAATATAATCTTTTCTTCAAAATATATCATAAATAATATATCATACGCATGTCATCAACCTATTTCTTTGATATTAATTTCTTTAAAAATCTGAAATAAAATCATCGCTATACTATGTCCATAGAATTTAATGAAATGGTTTCATTTGAATCAATGTTTTGAGATATCAACATCCCTAAAGATGGAAGGGACAAATCCTTTCTCAACTTATTATTAATAAAAAATCATTCATTGCACAAAAAATATACACTACTTCTCAAAAATATATGGAATAACCTTTTTGGTTAGTAAATCTATGTATGTGATTCATGGAATGCATTAAAAATAATCTTAAATTCAAAGGATAGTTACACATGCTTGTAGATAGGAATATCCGATGAAACATAAATATGTGGATTTTCTATAGGTGGGTCTATTGTCAAAATATCCCATCTTGGAGATTACCATGTATGAACTTCATGAAAAGTCATTTCATCTTCTTATGAGAAATCACCCAAGGTAGTCAACATTATAGGTTTCCCATCATAGTATGTTTTCTAATCATAGAACTATACCTAAGAATATTATCACTATTTTTCAAGGTTCTCATCACAGTGGATAATTGATATACAATTTTCAGTGTTAGAGATACTGTAGTATTATTATTTCATTAATTCCATTCAGAATAATTAATATCATGCAATAAGATTCTTTATTAATATTAAAATATTCAAATATATATGTCATCCATGGTATAAAAAATTAGTTCTATAACCCTTACACCAATAGTTAATACAACTTTTAGTATCAAATTTTTTTTGTTAACACTTTTACCATAGGGTTCACTTACCATAACCCAATAAATTGACACATCAATTTACATTTGATGGAAACATTTGATAAGAATTTTAAATCATATATTGAATTTACTATAAATAATTAAGGATTTTAAGGAATATAAAATAACAAGTCAAAAAACTAACCCAACATAGAATCCTAGGAAACTTCATTGATTTTTTTCGGTTATAAAAATGTAATAATTTCAAATCCACCAAATTATATTTTAAGATTATATAGTAAGCTTTAATAATAGTTTTAATGAGAATAAGAGGTATAAATAATATAAGGAGAGCCCAAGAATCACTTTGAGGGTCAAGAAAACCTTCCCATACCAAGTTCAATCTTCTGAAATTCCTAAAATTATTTAGCTACAATTTAGAACCATTAATTTAAATTCCATAACTAGAGGAATCCAATTTACATTGCTATTTCTAACACAAAACTAAAATATGATAAAAAATAATATAATCACCCTTAATAATTTAATTGAAAATATCATATACCATAGCCATGAATAAATAAAAATAAAGTCCCTAATTCCATCCCCAATTTTGCCAAAACCTATGTAAAATCAACCCTTCATCGCCTTTCATAAAAAATTATGACTGGGTGTAAAAAAACCCATATGATCCTCCTGTAAGAAAGAGAAGAGGAAGAAACATGAGTTTAGATTAATTCCACCACACTCTAGGTGTAATCTATCTCGAAATTCATAGTATGGAAAGTGATATTATAAAAAACACAATAAAAGGTATGAAGATATGAGAGGAGATACATACACTTAGATTATATATAGATGACTCCCATGGATTCAACTTGAAACAAAAAGCATGATTATAGAGGAAGAGGGGACAAAGAGGAGGGTAATAATACTCTCTCTATAGTTGAATGTGAATAATAATTAAATGAGGTATATATAAGAAAAATGAGGAGCTAGAGTGAAATAACCAAACATGAATAGACCCACTAGGACCCCTCCATTATGGTGGTAAAATGAGAGATCCACCATGAACCTTCCCAAAATAGGATGAGGGATAGTGACTAAAAATGAGTAAGAATAACACACAATGGGTTGCCTTAACCAAATGTACTTATACATAGAATATAACTTCACATAATATGTAATAAATAAAAATATTTTAATAGAAAAAATACTGTGAATAAATAAATACTAATAATATAACAACCAATAAATATGATAAGAAATAACCTGTGAACTACCCAAATTTTCAATGGAAATATAGATTCCTAATATTATTTAAAGGTAAAAAACTATCCAAACAACTGTAGAGAATATTTCCCCCCACATAAAAACTCTTGATATGCACACCATCAGTTATAAACACTCTCTGGATTCACTAAGATTCATCAAAAAGACATCCACTCACATCAAACCAAAACTGTATATCATTTTCACCAGACAAAACATATGTGGTAGAGATGACCATGTTGGGATGCGTATAAATAAGCATATTTGGATGCCCCAAAAGTCATAAATGAATACGAGAAGATAAATCAACTGAAAACTATAATTATTGGAAGAAAACAATAAATATTATAAAATCAGTTATTCTTTAATGGAGAGATCCTGAGACAGAAATAAAGGTCTCATTATTGACAGCCATCTATAGGTGAAACAAGCACACCACTATAAGAAACCAAATTATCTTAAATGTAAAATCCCAAAACAACCACTCTATAATTATAGTAGAGAATCTAGAACCCATAGATGGTTGGTGGGATATAGACTCTAGTAGAGTACCCCATTAACTTTCTTTGAACTGTAAATGAGGGGTATATCAGATCCATAGATAGAAAAACCCACACCCTAAGTGTACTGGGGGGTATTGACCCTATATGATAATAATCTAGAGAATCCATAACCATGAGTTCAAAAGGGGGATATTGAACCTATTTAAGTATGTTGGGGAACTTGTTCCATGACAAGAATACAACAAAGTGATTAATTTCCATGAGAACACTCAAATCATCTTTCCTAAAAACCCCACTTGTCCCATAAGTATAAATACAATGCATGACTATATTTCCATGGAAATCACCTCATATGGCCAAATGAATTATACCTTTGTGATCTATAAGAAAAAAAACTATTTATAGGACATTTTTTTAAAATGGAGACTTGGTGGAATAGTTAAAAAAGAAAAACTGAAGAAAAAATCTAGGACACATGGAAGAACATAGGGTGCACCTCATGGCATGCCATAATTGTTTGAATTCACCTGACATACTCACTGTAGCACAGACTCCAGGCATGTTGTGGTGCGTGATTGGGCCATGTCGAGTATACCTGACCTGTATACTCTGTTGGATGCTAATCAAGATTGTTCTTTTTGGGTTGTGAGGGTGTCCCACTAGACCAACCCAACCTGCATGCTCGGCTCAACTCAGCCATGTGGGCAAGGACCCACCAAGACCATAACATAGTGCCTAATGGTGTTTTATTTGAACCCAATATGGTAGCCTACATGAGAAATCACTTCTTATTCCACACCATCCATGATGATACCAAGATCTAACTTCACCAATGTTGTTTTTTATATTAACCAACCTCTTATATACCCTTTATAGTAGCATGTCATCCATGACAGAGGTGGGGAAACTTTTTTCCATAGTGGTTGGATGGTTGCCACCCCTTTTCCCTAGGCTATAGTGGAATGTGGCTAGAACTCTCTCTCCTATTATGACCACCCAATAACTACCCAGTACCCTACATTAACATCCCCTCCCCCTTTCCATCCTCCCTTGTACTGACTTCCCACCTCACATCCATCTACATGATAAGAGAGAAGAGGTATTTGAGAATATAAAGGACATAAAGAATGGATTATTGATAGAAGAGACAGAGAGAGAAACAAATCACTCTTTCTTACTTGTTCGTTCAGTATATTAATACAACCAAAAAATATGTTAGGGATACATTAAATCTACCAAAAATTAAAGCCCTTTGGAATTAAATTTTGAGGAATCAAGAATGAGAGAAAATAAATACTTCTTAAATAACTCAACATAAATGCGTTCCAAGAAGATTAAAAAAACATAAAATTATTTAATTATTGTCATTGAAATTCATGAAGAATATATCTTAAAGAAAAAAAAATCCCTATAATAAATATACTTTGCTAATTGATAGAGATAGTAATAAGACATATTTTTTATGACGATATAGAGAGAAGTACACTAATTTCCCCAAAAAAAACCCCAACAGTGGAACACTCCCAAAATTAGGGTTTATGTGGTCAATCCAAGGTCTCGGAGAGAGAGATATATATATATATATATATAGATAAATTATAGGGTTTAAAACATTAATACCCTTTAGTAAAAAATTATTATTTCTAACAATGACCTTTTTTAAAATATTTTTTACCTCATATACCAATGACAAGAAGCTCCCATAGTCCCCAATATGAATAGAATTTATACCAAACCTAGGGTAAAACTCAATTATTGATGAATCCACAATGATAAAATTTACATCATTTTTTTAGGATTAATTTTTCCCAATGAATTTATATTCATTGGATATATATAATATATTTTTATTATTATATTAATATATGGTCACTACAACACTCATAACTTCATACTAGATCCTCTTAAAGTCCAAAAATATTATTTTAAATATTCAAAGGGTTTAATAAAATACAAGATTAATTAATACTATCTAAAATTGAGGATTTATTCCTAAAAAAGATCAATATAATCAAAAAGGTGAGAGTTGTAAAACCACTAAACTATAAAGTATAAATTTGTATTCAATAGCATGTATGACACACATCAGCAAGTGCATAAAAGAATATAATATCACGCGACTCTACAATATATTCACTTCTTATAAAAAATTAAACATAGGATATATATTTTAATGCATAGAACATTTAGTTAGATTCCATTACATTCAAGAGATACCTTCCTCAATATCTTGCATTACACACAAGAGTGACCTTCTATGATATCTTGCGTTACACACAAGACTGATTTTCACCAAATAACAATGTATTATTGAAATATTATTATTTAATAAATTATGATATATCGAAGATGTAATGTTATTGGTTATGAACAGTATTAAATAACGAAAATTATGATTTATATATATATATATAAAATGAATTTGTGGGTTACCAATTAATGAGAAATGAAAATAAGAACCAATTAGATATAAAAATAAATATTATTATTTATATACGTCTAAATTTTTTTTGGATAAATATTATTATTTATTAATATTAGTTAAGGATTTAAAATAAATAAATATGTTATATATTCAATAAAATATTTTTGATATTTATCCATTTGACACTTTAATTGATTTAATATGCCAAAATATAATTCATATTTTAAATGGAGACATAATAATTAGGTTTTGGTTATTTTTTCATATTTTTCTGAAACATTTCATTTTTTTAATGAATAGTTAAAAATACTGATTTTTTCAAAAAATCATTTACATATAATTTATAAATAAGGATAAATCACACTATTAATTGGTTTTAAAGTTTAATTAAATAATATTTTTTCTATTAATAAAATTTATATCATTGGAATAAAGTTCACTTTGAAACTGATCATAAATACATAAAAAACTTTTGGATATTTTCCTTTAAAAATCTACATTGTCATCCCACCTGTGGGATGAATTTTCAAATGAATTTCTTCCACTTATATTATTGTAATTAGGAAAAATGGGTGCCATTTTTGGAATAAAAATAATTTATAATATCTAATAACACCAATTTTTTTTACCAAAATGCTGAGTCAAAGTAATTAAAATTAATTATAATTATTAAGGCAAAAATAAGTTCAGTAAAGGGACCATCCTTTAAGTTAGAGGCCCAAATGACCAATCCATTTGTCCAAAACACATTTTATGGAGATATAGAAACCATAAAACTTCCATTAATCAGCTTTTTATGAATTTTTTAGGTATGAAAATGTGTACATATAACTTGTTTCCAAAAATTCCAAGCAAATCCTTTAACTTCTCTAAAATAGGACACAACCTCTCGATATTCCTCAAATATATGAAACCACATAGGTTCACCCAAGATCTGACCATATATCTTCCCATAATCCTTCCCTTATTCCTTGAATCCTCTCTTTGGTAATAAAGCATTCCAAGGAGGACTTTTGGTTCAAACTATAAGTAGTTAACTGATTAGGAGACAACATATTTTCTCATGTTTTTTAATTTTCTTTCCATTATTCAGCCACAAAAATCACTTTATTACATTATTATGTAACAAAACCACTATAATTGGTATACTAGGATGATTTTATGTAATGTATTAGAGATACAATCACACAAACTTCAATTTAATGGGGAACAAATATATTATTTTAGTGTTTGACAAACTACTGCCTCACCAAACGATGATTTTTCATTTTTTTTCCATTACCACCTCTCATGGTGGCCATCGTGGTGAAAACTATGATTATATATGTTATATATGATATTTATTATTTTTTTATTCTTATTTAATTATTTTAAAACACATACCTTTGATAATTTACATTTTTTATACAATAACAGCATTTGGGGAAGTGTATACCGTCACCCTTTCAAATTGATAGGATTCATTCACATTGAAAATGGAATGTATAATGAATGGTTTAAATTAAAAATTTGTGACATAAACAACCTATATATGGTATTTATGAAATAATTACCATTCTAAAAATATGATATATATATATATATATAATTTTCATTATTACTATTTCACACACTTAAAAAGTTCTAACATTATTTGTGGATGCGTGGACTACCGCCTCCTCAACATGATGTGATTACATTTTCATCTAAAGAATTATAAATATAAGTATATATTACTAAGTAATATGTTATTTATGATATAATTATAATTATTTAAAGATTTAATTCTACTTTCCTTCTTTCTATAACGATCATTGAAAAATGAGAACGTTACTCAGGCATACGTACGACCTACAATCTCTATGATCTTAACATTGATTAATTTTTAATAAAAATATTAAATAATTGAATTTAAAAGTGTAATTAATGTTTAAATATGATAATTATTTCTTTCTTTATTATTCTATAACCCTTTGACCATAGTTGACCAACTAATGTCGTTCTTGACACATAAACCAAATTTTGTGAAAACACCCAACATAAACATAATTGATTAGTTAGTTGTATACAACATATTAATAAGTAAAATAAAAGTAATAATACACATGAAAAATTATATCAATAATGTATAATATTAACATAAAATTATTACATATGATGTTAAAGGACATTCACTTGAATGGAAACACGTCGTAAGTGATTCTCATATCACTTTTTACATCTATGAGATAAATGTCATGTTTACCACTTATATATTTTCTATGGTGCATATAATTCCCATTTTTATATTTTATATCATGAATTAATTTTTCTTAATTGAATATATGTATTTCATTTAACATTATTCTTTCCTGAGATTTATGATTTAAAATGTTTCGCAGTGGTATAGGGAACTTTGGAATGTTTTATGATTATTTTATCAATAATAACATTAAAAATCATTAAATGATATTTCAATTTCGGAAATTATATAACCATTGGTCAATAAAAACTTTAATTTTATTCTCATCTAGTAATTCATGACCTTTTTCACGTATTAGTACCATTTTTTCACTCTTTGGTAATGAAAGTGTTTTGAATTTTTTAGAAAACATGAATATATTTATCTCTTTAGTCAGAGAAATTATTTTCTTATAAAAACCATTTTTATGAAAAAGTTTTTAAAAAATTATTTTAAAATGATTTGGTAAATGAATATTTACCCTTTTTTTATTTTACCAATTTTTTCAGAGGGATCTTTTTTTTGCTTTCTAAACAGGGTATTTTTCTAACCTTTAATCATGCAAAATGAATTTTTTTACCTCATACGACTTGAATGGATTTACCTACCATAATTTCATGGATGCTTCCTTTTCATGTATAAAAGGTATATTTTAATGAAAATATATTCTAAAGTAATTTTCAATGAAATGGATTTTAAAATGTTTTCCTAATAAAATGATATTTTCCTTAAGAATGTTTTTAAAATGGCATTTTATAGTATTCCAATTCATCAATGTCAGAAACCATTATGTTTACTCTACATAGGATATATTGTATTGATTCCATCCTATTTATACTTATTGATATTTTTTGGATTTAGTTGGCCAAGGATAGTATTTACATTCACTTCATTAGTTCATTTGTTATTACCCTTGATATATTCAATATCCTATTATCATTGAACATTGAATTTCCCCTAAATTATCCATTTCATTTAACATGGATATTACTATTACCAAAATCGAATAACTCTTTACAAATAGATTCAATATTGGAAATGTTTGATTTTTTTCTGTAAATATTGATAAATTCATATTCTTTATTCAATATGGATATTTTATAAGGTATATATTTATTTAGTTAAATAAATTACTCAATATAAAGAATGCTTTGGACATGATATGAAGGGTAGAGCCCATAATTTATATATCTCCTTGATGCATCAATATGCTATCATGAGAAAAACAAGTTTTGAAAATTAAATAGGTTTCTCTTCATAGTTTTAAACTATTCCATGGATGGATCTTTACAGTATTGGTTTTCATGTTTCTAAGACATGAATTCTATTAAGAATGAATTTACTTCATATTAGTTCCATCTGTTATTCATCCATGAGGTCTTCCATCAAAATATCTATGGAAACATTTCATTTTAGTTCACCGATTAAATGGAATGTGTTTCTATTTATTACAATATCATATTAATTTTTTATTATAAAGTTATTGTAATAGAATTAATATCAATTTATTTCCTAATTTTTTTTATGAATTTACTTCTCAATATATTTATTTTATGGCATGTGTTTTTAGTTATTTTCCACGTCATAACTATTATTTTCATTGATTTTCCATTACTTCCACTATACTTTACCTTTACTGAGTATTTTAGATCCCCCTTAATATGATTCTTTCTCTAGGAATCATAGAATCATACTATGATATATATATATATATGGATTTACTTATTTTAATAAATTTATCCTCAATGTTGTATATTTAGTGAGAATAAAAAAAGTTATGTTTTAATTA
The DNA here is from genome assembly GCA_963277665.1 of Viscum album. Lineage (NCBI taxonomy): Eukaryota > Viridiplantae > Streptophyta > Magnoliopsida > Santalales > Viscaceae > Viscum > Viscum album. Next base: position 179,908,215 of record OY728133.1, on the reverse strand, counting down.
GTTTATTCATTTTTAATAAAAAATGCATTTATGTATCTAGTTTACAAAGACTATTAAACTCTCATATCCTCTAGATTTGATTCCTTATAATCCTAAAAATGTAATTATTAGTATACACCGACTCTGAGATATCTAGGGTTGGGTCGCCAAAATTTTTATTAGAGGAAGATTAGTAGAAAATTTGGGAAATAGATTTAAGAAAACATTGGTTAGAGAACAAAACCCTATTGTAGAATTTGTGGATAAGTATAGATTAAAACCATATAATTTTGGTAAAGTATAGATTATTTAGGTATTCCTAGAAATACATCTCTTTTTGGATACTAAAAGTGGATGTGGTTCTCGCACAGATTTACCTTGCAGTAAAAACTCTGACATGATGTTTTAGGCCTGACTCAGGGTATCCTGGTACACGACAACGGGCCTTACTGCACACCTATTTTGACACTCCTGGGAGATATAGTTAGGATAATGTACATTTCATTTATGGTACATTATAAATAATTTGAATACATAATATATAAAATAGGTTAAACCTATGTTATTTTAGATTGAATATAAGGTGCCATGATTTAGAAATCCAATAGATGATATTATGGATAATATCTATACCAATTAAAGTCCTTTGTAGAAATAAATGGATGAAGTATTTATTTATTGTTTATGTATTAAAAACCTTAGATAAAAGTATATTTAGTGATAAACCTTATTTCAAATATATCTATCATATTTTTGGAATTTTCTTAATATGGCTTTAGAAAAGGACAACCTGTAAGCCGAGTGAAAGAAAATCAATTATGGGAAGGTCATGGGTCTTGAACCCATGACTAAGGGAAGATAAGGGTTTCTTGAAATCCACTATCCTATGCAATTCCCTGGTAAAAGATTCATTGTTTTTGGTTAAACAATTTCATGAATAAATGTTAATGATGAACTAGTAATTAACACTCTTGAAGATATGAGATTAATATATAAGGTATATTGGTTTTGGAATATAGTTAAAGTAAAATAGTTATACTTTTCACTATTTTATAGGCCTTATGAACCTTTAAAATTTTATTTTAGTGCTTCAGTCTTAATCTTTTATAATTATCAGTTATTAATTTCTGGGAGTAAAGGGATGAATTAGAATATGATCAAATCACAAAGAATAGATAAGATTGTTCACATGAAATGGAAACCTATCTAGAATGAATAAATTCTTCTATTAAAGGTTAGAAAAATAATTACCCAACATTAGGAAAATTTCTTAGAAATAAAATGTTTCTCTAATACCTTAATTTTTGTTGAACCGATGGTGTCTTAAATCATCATATATTTATGGCTTTGACGCCCTCAAATTTATATGGATCATTCACTTATTTGTGATTGATGACCTCAATAATCAATATAAATATTTAATTTTTTCCCCTAATTGTGTATCTCTATATATCACTAATATTCTCCCACTTAGAGTCCTAGTTATAAGTTATTCCATGTATCCATTGTACTTCAAATTATCTCTTTTTAGAGGATTTTTTACAAACCATTATCATGATATAGGACTTCAACATACAAAAAATCAAACAATATATCACCAAGATCATGTTTACATTGCGATGCCACAACTTAATTAAGGTGGGGATAATGTAATACCCCAAAATTCTAAAGTATGGCCTTCTATTCAACAGAATTTATGACACACATCACCAAACACATAAGAGAATATAATATCCATAGACTCTACTATATATTTAGTATTTTATATAAATTTAACACATGATCTAGCTTGTGAATATGGAAACACCAAGGTATCTTTCATTATACGGAAGAGTGACCTTCCTATATATCTTTTGTTACACATAAGAGAGGCCATACAAAATAGATTTCATTACACAAAAGCCCATGTTTCACTAAATAACAATGTATTATGAAAATATTATTATTTAATATAATATGATATAAACAAGATATTATGTTATAAATTATGAATAGTAGTAAATAACTTATAAAAATTTATGATCTATATAAATATAAAAGGAATTCGTGGGTTACCAATTAATGAGAAATGAAAATAAGAGCCAATTACATATAAAAATGAAATATTAATATTTTTGTACTTCAAAAGATGTTTTATCTTAATAAACATAATTTATTGCAATTATTTAATGAACTTAATGAAATATATATGTTATATATTCAATAAAATATTTTTGATATTTATCCATTAGGTTTGATAAACATAAGATATGAAAAAACCCCATTTTACGCATAAAAACCTATATTTTCAGAAAGGAAAATTTACTAACTTTTTGTGGAAAACCAATTTTAAAAATGAATTTCAACACATTATTTGTTTAAAAACTCATAATAAAAAAAATTTGAAAGAAAAAAAATAAGAATTAGGGTATGTTGAATTTTTGATATTTTTCTAAAACATTTCTTTTTCTAATGAACAATTAAAAATACTGAATTTTAGTTTGAAACTAATTTTTCATATAATTTAATTATAAGGGTTAATTATAAATTTAAATGGTTTTAATGTCTTATTAGATAATATTTGTTTCAATAAATAATTTTTTTTAATTTCAATCAATTACACTTTTTCAACTGATTAAAAATGCATACCAATCATTTGGATTTTTTTTTACTTTAAAAACCTGCATTGTTATCCTATCTGTCGGTTGATGTTTTAAATTAATTTATTCCACTTATATGATTGAAATTTGAAAAAATGTATTCCATCTTTGGAATAATAATAATTTTTAATTTTTAATAAGAGAAACCTTGTATTTTACCAATAACATTTGAGTTAATAATTAAATAATTTTCAATTATTAAGGTAAAATTTAGCTTAATAAAGGGATAAACTTTTAACTTAGAAGAATAAATGACTTAGATAAGTGTAAAAAACAAATTTTATGGATATATATAGACCATAAAACTTCCATTATTTAGTTTTATTGTTTTTATGTCATTTTTTTGTAACAACATGTCTACACGTAACTTGTTTCCAAAAATTTCAAGCGAGTCTTTTTCCTTCCCTAAAACTGGCCACCACCTCTCCCCATTCCTAAAAACTCTCCAAATAGTTAGGTTAGGAAAGTATGTACCCATATAACTTCACTAAACCCCTACCCTTTTTTTCATGAATCCTATATTTGGGTAGAAATCCTTCCATGTAATCCTTTTTGGTTCAAAACAAAAGTAGTTATCTGATTTAGAGATAATATATTCACTCAAGTTTTTTAATTATATTTTCATTATCCACCACGAAAAATCTATTTATTACATTACTATGTAAAAATAGTATCTTAAGTAAACTAGGATGTTTTTAGGTATATGTTTATATGTACAATAACACACGCTTCTATCTAATGAGTAACGAACATACTATTTTTGTGTATGGTGAACTACTTCCTCCCAAAACGATGATTGTTCATTTTTCCATTACCACCTATCATGGTGTCCATTATGATTGGAAATCTATTTATATTTGTTATATATGATATTTATTATGTCTTTAAGCTATGGTAATTATTTTATAGGACATTACTTTAATATTTTCTATCTTTCATTAGTACAATAACATTGTTTGAGGAAGTGTGGACTACTGCCCCCTCAAAGTGATGTGATTCATTCACACTATACATGGAACCTATAAAGGATAGTTTAAATTGATCATATGTGATAAAAAAACCTATATATATATATATATAATATTCATGAAAAAATTAAATTTTTTTAAATATACTATACATATATGTACATATATATATATCATTTTCATTATTATACTTTTACACACTAAACTATTTATAACGTTATTCATGGGTGTGTGGACTACCACCGCCTCCACATGACACGATTACTTTTTATCATAATATTTCTATATATATGTATATATGACTAAATAATATGGTATTTATTAGGTAATTATCATTCTGAATAGATATAATTCTTCTTACCTTCTTTCCATAGAGATCATTAATAACTGAGAACATTACTCATGCATACGTACAACCTAAAATACCCATGATCATAATGTTGATTATTTTTTCATAACCATATTTAATTATTTATATTAAAATTATAATTAATGTATTAATATGAAAATTATCAAGTGTTTATTATTCTTTAGATGTTATATAATGACCATTTGGCCATTTTTGACTGCCCAATTTTGTTTTTGACATACAAACTAAATTTGGTCAAAACACCCGATGTAAACATAATTATATAAGTAGTTGTATAAAACATATTAATAAGTGAAATAAAATTAATTACACAAATTAAAAAGGATATCAAGAAATTAGAAAATTAATATAAATCTATTATATATGAAGTTAAAGGACATTCACCTAAAAAGAAACTCAAGGTAAGGGATTCTCATCTCACTATTTTACATCCATGAGATAAATGTCATGTTCAACACTTACATGTTTTTTATGGTGTATCTATTAAATATTTTTATATATTCTATCATAATTTAATTAATAGTCTTTTTATTTAAGGCTTTCTATTTATATTATTCGTTCACGTGGTTTATGATTTAAAATGTTTCATAGTGGTATGAGACATTTTGTAATGTTTAATGATTATTTTCCTCAAAAATAACATTAATGATATTTAAATGGTATTTCAATTTGGGGAAATTATATTACCATTGTTCCATAAAACCTTTCATTTTCCTCTCTTCTAGTAATTCATGACCATTATCAAGTTTTAAAACAATTTTACCAATATTTGGTACACAAGGTGTTTTAAAAATGGTTTTAAGATAACCCAACTTCATTTATATATTTTGTCTGAGAAATCATTTTATTCTGAAAATAGTGTTTTATTAAAAAAAATTCAAAAATTATTTTAAGATGATTTGATAAGGTCATTTTTATCCTTTTTTTCTTTTACCCATTTTTAATGGAATATTCTAATCGTTTTCCAAACAAGGATTTTTTCTAACATTTAACCGTGAAAAAGGAATATTTTTTATACATTGTACAACTTTTATTTATTTACCTATCATAATTTATTTTAATCTTCCTTTACATGTTAATATTTTTTTTACATAAAATATTTTCTAAAGTGATTTTAAATGAAATACAATTTAAAAGGTTATTCAAAACATAAGGATATTATCCTTAATAATGTTTTTAAAACATCATTTTATATTATTTATATTTATCAATGACCATGACCCTTATTTTTACTCCACTTGGGATATATTGTACTGATACCATCATATTTATTCATATGGGTGGTTTTTGGATTTATTTGGACATGGATAATATTCAAATTCATTTACTTGATTCATTTGTTATTACACTTAATATATTCAATATCCTATGATCCTTGAAAATTGAATTTCTCATAAATTATACTTTTCAATTATCATGGATATTAATATTTAAAAAACTATAAACCTATTTACATATAGTTTCTACATTTAAAATTTTTGATTATTTGCGGAAATTTTAATAAATCAATATTATTTATTGAATATTGATATTTTATAAGGTATATTATTTTTTATTTTGTCAATTACTCTATATAAAGAATTTTTTTGACATGAAATTAAAGGTGGAGACAAAAAATTATATGGATCCTTGATGTATAGATAGGTCCTCAAATAAATAAGTTGTGAAAATTAAATGGGGATATACCAAAGTTTTAAATTGTCCAGAAGATGGATATTGGTAGTACAGTTTTTCATGTTCCTGAGAAATGAAGTCCATTAAGAAATCATTTCTCTCATATTAGTTTCAGTTATTATTCATCAATGAGAATTTGGGTCATCATATCTACAGATACATTTCATTATAGTTCATTGATTAAATGGAATGTGTTTAGGTTTATTACCTTTCCATATTTATTTTTCGTAATCTAGTTATTTGAATGGATTGTGTTTCTTGTTATTACCTTGAATTTTTTTTATCCAGTTTCTTTCCAATATACGTTTCATATGGAAAGCATTTTAATCTATCTAACATGTCATAACTATTTTTATAATTGATTCTTTATTTCATCCATTGTACGTTACCCTTACTGAAAATTTGAGCCCACCCTTATTATGTTTCATTCCTCATGAATCCAAGAAGAGTACTGTGAAAGATATATAGGTATTTACAAGTTGTAATAATGTAATCCTTTATTCTATTTATTTAGAAATGATAAAAAATTTATATTTTTATTAGTGCATTTATTTGTAATACTAGGATCATTTATGTACATGGATTACCAAGACTACTAAATTTTTATTCCTTCGAGATTTGTTTCCTTATAATCATGCCAATGTAATTTGTAGTAGAAATCAGCTTTGGGTTATCTAGGGTCAGGTTTCTATAAGATTATTTAGCAAACATTTGACCCTCTCGCTCCTGGGAGCTCTCCGAAAGGTTACCATGATGCCAAAGGATGAACAATAGTAAAATAGATCCCCAATGAAGTCTCATTTAATGTGGATCCTTGTTCTCTTTTGTGCACTCTATGAGGGTTTCTCAAAACATAATATTCATCTCACTTTAGTCAAGGTTTTCTGATGGTTCATGAAAATATCTCATCAGTAGTGGTATGTTCAAGATATCATGAATCCAGTCCAATCATAGGGTGCTACACCAAATAGTAAAAAACCTAAAAAACCATATATAGGATCCAAAATAGATTGATGAATATCAGTGATGGATTACTACCATATAAAAATATCCAAAAAATACATAGAGGCAATACATTCAGTATCCCATGACTCCCTCCTTCTACTCCATGGGCCTCTTTAGTCAGTATTAATGGAAATTATAATATATTGGAGTGCTTTTCATCCACTCCTAGATCATCCGCACCTTCTCTGTTATGACTTTCACTAAATCCAACTCTATTTATTATGTATGTACTAACTTCAACCGATACATTAATGTCCTATAAGTTCTATCATATAGATCCTTGAAATCTACTATGTTAATAGTGGGGTGACATATATTGTTGTCAACATTCTCTACAAAAGGTATATGATCCAATAAAATATGACCAAAATTCGACATGCATACCCTAAATATATCCAAGATTAATTTAATGGTCTTCTTGTTATATCCATCCATCTAAAGATGTATTGTTCTATATAGTTGAAATTGGGTCCCAAAATCCTTATGTAAGCCTCTCCACAAATAAGTCATGAAATGAAAATTAAAGTTAGAAAGTATCATTAAGGGTAACCCATATAATAAAATGATTTCCTCTATTTATTGGAATCCCAAGAACTCAACTGAACTCTTCTCCTAAGTAGAAAAGAAGTCACCCACCTTGGTTAGTCAGTCAACGATCAACAAGATAACATTATGGCCAATCACTGATCATAATATTTCTGTAAAAAAAACCTATTGATATTTCATCCCACATAAACTATGGATACATAAGGGGATATTATAATCCTACCAAGACGTGATGTTGTACCTTCAACTTCTGATAAATGAGGCATTGAGAAATAAAATCATAAATATTCTGATTCATTCTTTCTCACAAAAACAATCATCCAAATTCCTAATAAAACCTATCTATTATGGGTTAAACTTCCAAGGGTAATGTATGGAGATCCCTCAACAAATAATCTTTCAATTTTTTTTAATAACATTTGTCTTCTAAAGATTACGATGTATCCCCACCTTTATAATATCAATCAGGTTCATCACTTGTGAATATTTGGTCCCAGAAAAATTATCAAATTTTATGTCCTCTAACTAAGACTCCATCACACGCTGAAGAAGTGGTGTTTCTAAAAACACTGATCAACGGTATTCCATGCCTCACTTATACACAAAAGTTAATTTTAATGTGGTAATATATATTTTTTCCTCCTCCAATAATTGGGATCACGATTTCCTACTAATGTAATATTACACAACCTTTCCCTTCCATAGAATATAGAAACTCTCTATGTCATAATCCTATAATAACTCCAACCATATCCTCCACCTTAAATTAATATATCATTATGTAATTTTATCCCTAAGAATATGATGGTCTAAATATATTATCAAATACTTATTGAGAATATAGTGCCTCTATGTGTTCATTTAGAGGACTACCACATCTAGGTTGAAATTTTGATTCATGTAACTTAGATCATAATGTATTAACTACCATGTTCAATAGAAAATAATCACCTAACTCTATATAAAAAGAAAATCAATCCCCACTCTTGAAGAATTGAATGAAACTATATACTCAACTCCACCCTGGATGAACTAAAGGAAATGACCACTAGTAAATATTATCATTTATTCTTCAATGTTTCTCGGACACTGCTCTGAAAAAATGAATAGTTTCCCATGTAAATTAAGGTAATTTATTGGTATTAAAATCCAAGAAAACTCTATCATGAATCTAGAGTAATTTAACTATAACCTACAAAAACTCCAAACCTTTAATGCACTCTTGGATGGCTCCCTAGAAAACACTACCTAGATCTTCATCGGATAAACAACTACTCTACCCTCTGAGATAACAGGACCTAGGAAGTAGAAATTTATAATATAGAACAAAAACATAGAGATATTTCAATAAATATGGTGAACCAAAAGTATGTACAAGACAATAATCAAATTATCATCATTTTAATAATTAGTTATTGAATTGATGAGGATAACATTATTGAACACAATAAAAAATTAGTCTAAAAGGCTAGAAGATCTAGTTCATTAATATCATGAATATATAAAGGGTTTCAATCCACCAAAGGGTATTACCAAAAAATAATAATAGATATAATGACATAAAAATTACATCACTAGGATATCTTTTCAATGAACTCAAAGATAATGATGGTTAGACTTAAGATATATCTTCAAAAAAAAGTTCACTCCCTTCAACTAGTCAAAGATATTTTCAATTATTATAAATTTTTATTTCATCCTGAAAATCATCTAGTTTGGGTAATGACCATCAATACAAAACATCAAGCTCCAATCCACATTCTTAGAAAACAACACCAAAGCTTCCTTCTAGGACACACTAAATCTCCAAATTATTTCTTCATGAGGTCTTCTAACTATAATCTCATCTCACTGAGTTTATCCAATTTCTTATGATAAGATGTAGAAGATATTGGGATGGTTATAGGGTGTATGAAAATATAAAAATTGACCACTCAATTAGTGGTAATGATTAATTCATCCTCCAAAAAATATACGTAAGCTCCTCCACAAAATCTAGAACCTATATTTCCTTTTATTATTCTACAAAAGATCCTAACTCACTAACTGATGAGTGATATTTAATTAAATCTACTAAAAATTTCATGCTTATCTCATTTGAAAATCCATCTCACCCATGAAGGAGATCCTCGATGCATTGGATCAGGACCGGATAACTCTCAGATGGTGGTATTTTATTTACAAATATAATAAAGGAAAAATGTATATACCAAGGATAACATGAAACAAATTCTTCATAGAAACCGTTAGATCATATAAAAACCTATCCCCACTAATAAAAAGCATTATCTATTGACATATTTTAGTGAGAATGGGATCACTTCTAGTTAGAGTCCCCATCAACATGATTTGGGCAAGGGGATCCACTAACATCATTAAATCTCGAATGAGGTATAATATAACTGAGTGGATAAAGTCAGTATATACGAGTATTTTTACTAGCATGGAGAATAAATTGTTCATACCTTTCTTCATGTTTGTAACCTCTTGGTTATATCCCTTTATTCCCTATATTTTGACACCTCCATAACCGACAGATATCGAATCCTAACATGGACCACTAGATAGTGGTTGTGCTGGAAGAATAATGTAGTGATATCCTCCTCTAGAACGTTCTCCTAAGGTGCCTTAAACTCATCTTCCAAAACCACTACCTTGAAAGTCTCCCTACCTATATCTGGTAGGTCTATGGTCATGAAACTACCTCTGATGTGGTGGTCCATCATCCAATTAAATACCCTATAATTTTCAGTGGGTAGGGAAATTACATGAAGTATAAAATCACCCCTCATAGAAATAAAAATGAATAACTCATGAAAAACTATATTCCCTACATGAATCCTATGTTACTGGTCATTTTTTTATGATTTTGAGAGTGAGGATTCCTCTAGCATCGGGATCCTTATTCCTGACATCAACCACCCACTGAGGATAAATCTTCCCCTTAGTGTCCCCTTGCATCTCTAGAAACCCAATTTCATGCTTCCAAGAATGTCTCCATCAATATGGTTTCTATAGTACCCTTTCATAAGAGGGAATATATAATAGAACAATGTTCACTAAAATTCCTCTATATCATTATTGTTAAATCTTAAGTGACCAGTGGAATCCATCATTCAATATATCTTGGGAGTACCTTGTATGGTCATTTAAACGCAATTTTTTTTAAAACATTCATACTACCTTGTGATAGCTCTAAAACATTATATCTTTCTATATAACTCAATATTTCTAGATAACAATCCTCATAGAAAATGTGCTCAAACGTAGCCTATATAAGGAATATATTGTGACATATCTGATGATTATGTGTTCATTAACTATTTAACCATGAGGAATGTGTTCAAATGTTTTAATAAGAAGTTAAATAAAATTATATAGATCACTGATGTAAATGTAATTGGAGAATGTTATTGAATCCAATTTATAAATATAAGATTAGTAGGAATTTTCAATGAAGAAGATGATCCTAAAGAAATTTCAAGGGAATCAAAAATATATCTCATGAAGAATATATAGAGGATAAATTATAGGATGAAACATATAATAGCCCATATTTTTAGGTGGTATCATCTATTTATAAATTATATTTTTTTCATAATAAAATTAAATTAATTTATATAGAATAAAGAAAATGTCTAAAATCAACAGAATCATTTTTTTATTTTTCTATTAAGGATCCACCAGTGTGTGGGTATTTAGGAAATATAATGTTCTACCCTTTACTTTTACATAACATTATATAAGAAATTATTACATGTTGGTTTTTGTTTTTAATTATTATATAAGATGAAAATTTTATAGAATCAATCATATTAGTCATATTTGTTTATCATGATTAGTTATTCATTATTTGATGATGATTACATGGAGTTATAAATTTTTATCATAGTTTTATAAATGATAAAAATTAAATAAGGGATTTAATATAGTATTTAAAAGTGTTTAAATGTATAGAAAGTTTATAAAAATATCCAGTAAATATTGGATGAAGAATAGAGATTTTTATGGCCTATATAAATCTGTTCATCCCACAAGATTTTTTTATTATATACTATTGAGGATCTTATTAGATCATCAATAACATTGAAAATAATTTTTCTCTCTCTAGACCCTCTTATTTAAATATTTAGTTCAAGGATTCCATGAATAGAGAGCGATCCAACCTATGTATTGGGGGGGAGGGTCATACAATTCATGGATACCACAAAAAGAAGGTGTCTTTTGGATTATTAAAAGTGTTATTTATCACGTTATTGTGAATATATTTTATATAAAAGATCGATTAGTGTAAGGTTCACTATTATTATTGTTATTTTTTAATATTCATTCTAAATGTATTAATATATTCCTACTTAAGACCAGATTTGGAAATTCTATTCCATGATATATTAGATGATATGAATTCCTTTGAAGCCCTTTAGTGGTGAAGTGTATCTCCACCCCTAAAAGTTTCAGTATTGATATAAAGGGAGGTATATCCTAGATTTGGGATAATGGTGTACTTTAAATAGTTTATATGGATGTCACACTGGACATGTTTATATAAGTGGAGGTGCTCATATAATTTTTATGAAAGATAATAATTGTAGTTCTTGATGTGGATATATCATAATATAGTTCTGAAAAAATGAGAATTTCAGTAATTTCCAAAGTTTCTATAAAATAGGGAATATTGTTGTTTATCGAATATATGTGATATTTTAATATCAATTTATAGTGAATTATTAAAAATATGTTGGTGTGACCACATAATATTATCCTTATACAATGATTGAAGAAAAATATAGTCAATGGTATAGAAACCACCTCTATTAAGATAACATCACATGGTCTAATGCATAGTTAATCCAATATATGTGGCTATATAGTGGGATTAATATTACAGAGGCCAAAAATCAGAATACGGTATAGTCAATCTTGTAAAGATAATCCTACATAGACACAAACTGTGTTGGTTTACTATTACATAGGTCCTCACATGCATGTTCAATCTTACACATTTACTTCCCTAGTCTTTGATAGTCAGGGTGTCAGCTTATTGACATGTTTTTGAACATAGTTACCCTACCTAAAACACATATCCAAATTGGATGTACCCAACCTATGGCATGTTTTTTCACCGTGGGAAATATTAGTTCATGGTGTGGTTTATTTTGGATAGAAGTTTATAGAAATTTATTTTTTTCTTTTAAATTCTCAAAACAATTCTCTAATAAGGGACCAGAGTTCCCATATTAAATTTGAAAGGATGATTTAAGTAATAATTTTTTTGGTGGATTTGATCTATATTTAAAGTAGATTTACATAAAAATAATTTATAATGTATCTAAACTAAATAAGGTGAATTCTAAAACTGTTTATATTTATTTATTAATAATTTATAAATTTTAATAAAAAAAATTAATAATAACACCTTATTTGAAAAAAAAATATTTAATCCATTTTAAAAGAAATTTCAGATGACATAATCAATGTTTTATATAAATCCTAACATGAGGTATTACTTTTTTATAAAAACATTTAACTAATAAATGGTAATTGTATTATTCTATAATAAAATTTTTCTTAAATATATTATATATTAATATGATGGAGTGAATAATAGAAAACATGTAGTTTATAATATAAATGTCCATATTATATAAAAGTGAATTTATTACGTTTATCCATTCCTAATTTATAGAGTTTTCTTAATTTATTTGTGAATTTATCATATCTTTTTATCCCATGATTAAATATATGAACAATTAAAATATTTTCTTATTCCATAATTTATTCTTATATATATAGTGTTATAATATGAATTGTTATGTATGATTTATTTTATAGAATTAAACTACTTCTAAACTTTCAGACACCCATATTAGGAATGACTTGGTTGGTATGATAATTTATTTAGTCTTATTAGAGCTTAAATTAAGAATTTGTTTATATATGAACAATATTTAACAAGTTAATTATGATTTATACATATTAGGTGTTAGAATTATGGTGGGATTTAAATCCATCTAGAGTAAAGTATCACTATGTAGAGGGACATAGGTTGGACTGCTCACTCGCTTGGAGGCTTAGGTCTTATTATGAAAAGTGGGGGTTTTCTCTATATCACTTTAGGATTACTGTAGTTGGGGATGTTGAATTAATATTTTTTGAATTTATATCAAAATGTTTCATATACCATACACATGGGATACATTTAGATAGTTGTAAATATAGTTTTCATTTATTTGGGGGAGTAGAATAAGCCATAAATTTTTATTAGTTACTTGATAATATGGTTTGAAAATATTGATTTAGTGTAATGAATTTTATTTCAAAATAAATCATCAGAATCACACAAACATATATATGGGTTAACAAGATAATACATTATACGAATTGAATCCCCATTATAAATACTACGTGATAGATTTGTTCTTATTATGAACTCTTATAAACCATGATCATCCATTTTGGAAGTTCATTACATAGTTGAGTAGCTAGGGATTATATTATTTATGGAAAGAAAGTATTGGGTACCCATATTAAGATTAGGTTACTAGGGGAATAGATTTGAATATATCTACATGAATAATTAAGAAATTGGATGTCTTCTAAACTATTGAAGATATATATATATATATAATATGATTTGGATAATTCCCTATGAAAATAACTAATTTTTAAGAGAAATTATAGGGAGATTCATTTCATAGTTACATGTAGATATTATCCACCAAATTTATTTTATGGATTAAAAACGGGATAATTATTTTAGTGGGAGTAAATTTAAAAGATGTAAATTTTAAATGATTTTAAAACATTGTACACATTTTATAAAATATTTTATTATAAATTTATTACATAATGATCTTAAAACCTATCTTTGAGATCCATCTTAAATAAAGATGTATCATAATCTAAGAAATATCATCGAATATAATAAATAATTACTAATTTTTCTAGAGAAAGGAAATTTCTTTAAGTTAGAGAAAACCCCTTCCTATGTACAAACCATTAATGTTTATCAAAAAAGGAATGTAGATTCTAATGAGATGAATAAAATAATTCACTTAAGGTCTTAAAATAATTTTTTTTATGGAAAAAGTAATTGTAGTATTTTCTCAAATATTTAGTGTAATTAGGTATTATATTGACTTTGAGAGATTGGAGGTTCTCTTAAAGGCTTGTTCTGGATATAAATATCTATTTTTAGTCATCAATGGAAATGGTTTCTAAATTAAAATAAATTCATGAAAATTTTAGTTGATGTTCTCAAAGTGTCGAGTATAGATGTATAGGGCATGTAATGTATATGGTATGGTTCTATTTTTACTGAAATGTTGATAAAAGTTTAAACTAAAATAAGACATGTTAATTGAAAAAGAAAAAAATGTTTCTTTGAGTGGTCATTCAAGGAAATTGATCCCAAATTTCTGTATCATTTTGAGTTCAGTGGTTTATAATATTGAATTATTTTTAATATATGAATAGGTATGAGAAAATACCTAGAAATTTGATGTTATGTATCAATTACATAGAAATAATTGTTTTATTTTTAGAGGCGTATGGTTAAAATTTTATACATTAAAATGTTATGAGAAAAAATTCAAAAATAAGGTCTGAATTGGAAGATCTTGTAGTCTATGTTAAAATCATGTAGAAAAAGTTTCCAAAATGAATGATTCAAACACAAATTAGTTTTTATATATTGGTTGATTCATAATAAAGGATGTTTCTATTCATATTATTTATCATATATGATGAAAGGAGTAGTTTGTTAACCATGCTTTTTTATAGATAATTCTAGATTATGGTTTTGATGGACACATTTTATGATTCATTATAATATATAACAAATTTGATGAGGAGAGTGGGATAAAATGCGTTTTATCCATGATAAAAGGTTTTCTCTATATATTTATTAAAATATGAGGGAAATAGTTTACATAACCCAATAATGGAATATTTTATTAAATAAAGTACTCATTTAAAAAATTATCCCCAATTATGTAGAATACCATATATGTCATGGATACAATAATTTATTAATCGATATTCCCAATAAATGAAATATGTTTTATTTTCCAAACACAAATGATTTTTTGTATCTTATAATGATATTCTAATGTGAATATTATTTTTATGTGTCTGGAGGGAGTATGTTTTTGACTTATATAATGTCAATGTTAACATATAAAAGATTATTCTAGTCAATGTTCAAAGAAAATTATAAATCCTGAACTATTTTATGGTGTTTTGGAAATGAGTAATGTAAAGAGTAATTATGTGGATACCAAAATAATAACAAATTAAATAGTTTTCATAGATATATTTCTTGAGTAATGGTTATTATTAACATAGAAAGAGTTATATGTTGAAATTAGAAAATATTAATACACTAGCATTGGATACTGTGATGTAATGGAGTTTGAATTTTATATTAACGTAGTTAATCATTAGGAATATGATATGTCTCACTTTTTAAAACTAGATTACTTTAAATATGTCACTCACTAAAAGAGTTTAGTGTGTTTTTTTCATGGGTTCATATAGATATTTTTTTGAACTAAATATATATAATAAACATATAATAAACAAAAAGCTATAACAATCATAAGGCTTACTAGATAGTCTATCATATATGATATGACCACACATGCTCTTATATATGGGTTTGTTAGTATTCATAAAAGTTTTTGAGAATATAAAGTGTATCATGTTGGACAAAAGGAATAATCCATATTATAATCCTTCACTTTGGGTTCATATATTTTATGAAGTGAAATTATAATTAACCTCTCAATGTACAACTTAAGTGATCCATAAATGATGTTTATTACAAACTAATATAATTTTTGATTAAAATTTTTTGTTAACATGAGTAGGATTTGATATTGAGATCTGAAACATGATCATGAGGTACAAAACAGATTTTGTACATTGGATGGACCACATTGTATAACTTTCATGGGATGTCAAAACACTATGAATTAGGTATATTAGTGGTGCATGGTTCATATATATATTCCCCTCTAAATAATTAATTTGATTTATTAGAATAAGAACCATCATACATTGAAACCTATCCTATGAAAGATTTAAGGATTAACTAATTAGAGGGATATTAGGAATGGTACGAATTATCTTAACAGATGAAAATTAACCAAGATAGGATTTATCCTCTCATACAAATTGTATGGAATATGATCCCTTGAATGAGATAAACTATGGATGTTTATGACTATACTATAGAATGATACCGAATTTTCATTTCTATTAGATAATGGGGCATGCGATGTTACCATTTATATTGGTTAATACCATGTGATGTATTAATTGACATAGTTAGTCTGTACATGGATATTCAAAAATTTATAATACATCTATATGGGGTTGAATTAATCTTCTTACAATGTTCAATAAATGACTTGAAAAAGAGATCAAAATAAAATGTGAACCTGAATATGATTTAACCGGGTGAAACAAGTATAGAGATACATGCATTTTCTAGAGATCACATGGATGGCATTATATATTAATCATAATTGATGATTCTCTAGAGGCTACTTTTTCTTACATTTATGTATTTGGTTGTTCATAATTGTTTTCAATGATATTGTAAAATTGGGAGATTTATGTAGCAAGTGGGTTGATATTCTACGTGTTTCAAGGATACTTGTTCGATTAATCAACTTTTTTCTTCAATACTTGTTTTCTTATTACTGAAAAATGGTTTTTAAAATGGTTGGAAAACATAGTTTATATATTTATCTATAAATTTATTTTGAAATGTTTTTGAAGTCATAACATGTGAAATATAGTGATTTGGGTTATCTTTTTCAAAATGGATTTCTCCATACGATGTTGTTAATGAAAATGTGTGGATGAATTTTTTATATGGATTCAGTGATGAAATTACCTATGAATTATCATTATATTGTAATCTCATTGGTGATCGATGAAGAAACATGGATGCATTCATGGGGATGAACTATTACTCTATCCTTATGTTATACTTGGATAATGTTTTACACCAGGATGCCTAAGATGTGAGAAATATCCATTATTAGGAGTGAATTATTACATCTAGGCTTATTGTACTATGATAATAGGATTATTATTTGGCTTAGTGATCACAATAATGGTATAGGGATCCTCATTTAATTGGAATTGATTTTAACCAAGGAGAACGTTTTACCTATTTTTATCCCCGAAATGTATATTTTGATTTCTATGGAAATACATATAAAACCATGAATATTTGTATGTTTTATAAACTGTAAAAATGGGAGTTTTAAATTTCTTATATTAAATCATGTAAAATTGTATTTCATGCCTCATATTTATCATTTGTACCTAGTTGGTTTATTTTATAAAGTATGATTATGAAATTCTTAGTGGGACCTTACTAGGCCTATTTTACTTAAACCAATATATACCTATCGGTTTGTGAAAATGTTGTCTGGTACGACGTAGGTTATGGAAAGTAACATCAGCGTGGAAAAATGTCTTCTTTTTAGTAAGTTGTGGGATTTTAGAGGAGAAAACATGTCACCTGAACATGGGTTTCTTCTATGTTTGTACAACAGTTTGGAGATGTGGTTTTTGGAAACTTATTTTGTTTTACATTTATATCTTTCCCATTGTGGGCTTTTATTGATATACTGAAATTTCCATTATTCATATTATAATATTTTATTCTATTTTATTGAAAAACCATTCGTATGGGTAAAGATTGATTCCCATGCGCTTGTCACCAGCTTATGGGGATTGGGAATGACCTTCAAGTCATGTTATGACTAGTTCAGGTTCTAGATAAAATTTTAATCTGGGTTGTTTTGTTAAAAATTTGTATTAAATAGTAGTTGTAGGTTTTATTTGTTAGTATGTATTCTGGGAAGTTATAGGAGAAAAAATATATGATGGTGGAGAGTAAATGTGTAATGACCCGAAATTTTGAATAAATTTTGTTTCCTAACTTTTTGGGTTATTTTATTTTATACTCAACAAAACTATTTCATTTAATAATATGAGTATAAATAAAATAAGATGATTGGGTTTCAACTATTATATGACCGTTGTTCAATATGACCATTAGAAACTAAATGTTGAGATTATTGTCTATAAATAAAAGTGATCTTGATTAATTAATATAGAAATAAGATTAGATGGCCCCATCCAGTAGTCTCGTGTTGATCGAAGCCCATATGATGGAACTCAGGAAGGAGGTAGCATCTTTAGGCTTTTCTCTGGACCAAACCCAAGCTGAACATCATCGTGTGAAGCTGGAACGGAATCTCCTTCATGAGAAGTTCAAGCTGATAGCTTTCACTACTCGGGAAATGTTGGCTGAGCTGCCCCAAGATTCAATCACACTAGAAAACTTTACTCTTAGGTCTTATGCCGGTGTTATATGGGGTTATATAGTTAGACTGTAACTGCCTTGTGTAATCCTTTGATTTAAATAAAAATTTTGATGTCTTCTTATGGTGAAGTATGTGAATTTTCAAATGTACGGATAAATATAATATGCATATTATTGATGAATTTTAGAAAAAGGACATTTTAAAAATATTTATGTGAACATTAAGTAATTAATAACGTGTAATGATTTTCGAAAAAAGGTCTTCTACAACTATGTTTAGTAAAAAATTTAGAGTATAATAAGATCAACTTATTTTTTGAGAAATAGTAAATTATGAATTGTGATTTTACGCTTATGATTAGTAATCTGATAAAATGGATTAATTACCTCACTTAATAATGTATTAATATAATCTAGGCACCTTTATTAAGTAATGTGATTCAATAAAATATTTAAATAAGTGTTCCATAAAGTATTGGTTAAGTATTAGTTTTTTTGGGTGAATAGTGTGTTTTATTTTAAAATTAAATTAAAAATATTTTGATTTTTTTTTATAAAATGGTGTTCATTTTTGAATTTAGAGGATCAATATTAGGTTAAGGTGATTTTGGGGGATTTTTCTGAAAAAAATGAATTTTCGGTGAATAGTGAAAATACAGTTTTTAGTTTAGGGTGTTTAATGACATCATTAAGGATTTAATAATTATGTAATCAATCTGGTCAACTTATAAACAGTAATATAAGGTATTAGGTGTCCCAATTGTCCAATACCATGGGAAAATACCTTGGGAAAGCCCATGGTTTTTCCAATACCACCGATGAGGTGTCCCTTGGCAATAAATGCTTCGTCTCCTCACATCTTCAATAAATACCAAGACTTTCCCTCATTAATTTCTTTTAAAAATCCTCCCAAACGATGTTCTGGTCTTCTTACCTCCCAAGGAGTCCTCGCAAGGTTCCCTCAAGCCTCCCAAGGTCCCGACCTTCAAGGTTTAGAAGTTACTTTTCAAGGTAAGGGATCCTTTCACAGTCCTCTTTTAATTCATGAATTACTTTATGTTGTGTCTTCTAATTTCCATATATTTATATTGATGGTATGTTATTATATGTTTTAATTTCTTTCCATTTCATTTATAATTGTTGAGAGACCTTTTCCTCTATCATCAATTAATTTTTTCTGAATTTTTAAGTGACGTCGTTATGCTGCCGAATTTTTCATAATGGAAATCACATCTTATCTTTTATTTCATGTTTTATTTTCATGTGGTATGTAATTAAAATACCCATACCATGATCTTATTAAGTACCCATAATGTATTATGAATTATCTATTATTGGGTGACCATTGTCCCCTCTCTTTTCAATGTTTTCTAAAACCATGTTATATAGTCGTTATGCTGCAGAAATTTCGTCTCGAAATTTCTATCTCTTTCTCTCAAGAAGAACTATTGTTTATTTATGTGAATACCCAGACAAATTTCGTTTCTATGGGTGTTCATAAATATATAAATATGATATATTCTATTCTTTAATTTTCATACATATAACTAGAACTCCCTTTCCAGGGGTTATAAATGATCTAATGATCTTATTTCTATGCTCTTTTTAAACATCACGATTTTGACATGAAACCCATTTCTTTGATTCCATTTGGGTTATTTATTAAATGATTGATTATTATCTATGTGGATCACATTAATGTAAATAAATATTTAGGGAGCACCCTGATATTGATCTAATGCATTGGGTAAAGAATTAATCTCTAGAGAAGACATGTTTACGATACCTTAGTGAATAACCTTGGTAATTTTTATGACACCTTATGTATGGACCTTGGTGATATGTTCATGAATGTCTAAATGAAAAGTTGTAGGAACATATTCAAGTTATGAATAAAGTTTTTTTCATTAGGATATTCATATTTTTTCATTTCTCATGTCTTTATGTTTTTATTCAAGTTCTTATTGATATCACAAGTACATTGATTCCCTTGTTTACCCTTACTGGGACTTCTTCTCACCCTTTCCTTTGATGTCTATCTCTAGGATATGAGATATAGTATATGTACAAAGGATGAACCTTTGATGAAGCCAAACAAGTGGTTTATAGGAATTTTTATGTTGTTTTCATGTATTCTGATCCGGATTTTCAAGACACTAGTCTTTAAAGATCCTCTGTTTGTAAAATGTAATGAAAAGTTATATACTAAAAAGGGGAGCTGCCATAGTCGATATCGAAGGATAGTTTAGTTATTTATGGAAATTAGGATATAAATACTTTAGGAAGAACCCTATAGAAAATTTTAAATATAGGAAATATTCCGGGTATTTTGGTGAGTATTTAGTAAGTGGTTCATCAAGAAAATACATCCCTGTCTGGATATGAGAAGGTAGAGGTGGCTCTGAGACAGATGTACATTGGGGTAAAACCCGAAAACACTGCTTTGAGCTAGACTCAAATGAGAATTGGTACACAACAACGGGCCTTGCTGTACTCTTGGATACAACACTCCTGTGGGATATATCTGGTTAATTTCAAGATTTTTATGAATCATTATGATGTAATTGTATAAAATTGTAATTGTCTAAGCGTGAAGTTTTAAGACATAAAATCCTTTTTAGATAAAATATTCATCAATTAAATAAGTTTCTCACGAAGGATTTATTCTTGTAGAAAATTTCCCCATCGTATAAGAATACATTGACATATTTCCTGAGGAGTTTCCCAGACCTCACTGAGAAATAGAGGTAGAGTTATCCATTGAACTCTTACCAGGATCTCGTCCGATGTGAAAGACCCCCTATTAGATGGAAAATGTGGAGCTAGAGGAATTACAGAAACAAATCCAAGATATTTTGGAGAATGGGTTTATCCTACCAAGTGTGTCTGCTTGGGGAGAACCAGTTCACTTTGTGAAGAAGATGGATGGATCGATGTAGCTATGAATTGATTATAGAGAACTAAATGGGATCATAGTGAAGAAAAAATGCTCTCTTCCAAGAATTGATGACTTATTTTCCAACTTCGTGGGGCCCAATTAGTCTCTAAAATTGATCTTCATTCTTGTTATCATCAATTGAGGGTAAAGAATAGTGATATTCCAAAAAATTCCTTCCAATAAAGATATGAGCATTATGATTTTTTTGTTATTCCCTTCAGACTGACTAATGCACCTGCTATTTTTATGGATCAAGAATATGTTGATTTTGGAAACTAATGTTTTATCAAATGGATATCCTTTGTATAGGAAAATGATTTGGTGAATAAATGATAAAGGTTATTTTGGATGATGTTTTATCTTTTGGAGTACTATATTCCTAAGGGAAATAAAATAATACAGGATTTAAATTGAGGAGGAATGGGTTTTTTTGTAAGAAATTTTTTCTTTATTGTGGACATATGGTTATTTGGGTTATTTCTGGAAAATGATGAACCTAGAATAGAGAATATGTGAATAAGTTAATTACACTTTAGTATAAGACTTTAATAGTAGTCGATGTTATTTGGAGATAAATGTTAATATTTTTTTGGGGAACACTATGTGATTAAATCCTTTTTAGTTTTGGGTTCTAATCTCAATTTAGATTATTCTGATGAATTTTAAGGATGACTGTGTGTTGAATGGTCTTTCTGGAACCTTGGGTAGTTTTTTTGAATTTTGGAGATTAATAGTCATATTTATTTTTATAAAGGAATATCCTTTTTGGGGATTATATGATCTCGTACTAACCATTTTAGTTTTAGTTGATGACTAAAGTCAAGGGAAAATATAGTTATTATTTTTTGTATTTTTTGATTCCCCAAAAGATGATTCTTGTGCTTTTGATGAGACCAAGTCCTTTTTAATGCTCATTGTTTGGAGAAAAGATTAGTCTTGGTGGAAACTTATTAAGGGATGAAACTCTACATGACGGTAAGTATATTTCCTTATGTTTTTATTATATGTGGTAAATGAATTCCTCAAAATTATGAAAAGGAACATAAAACAAAAATTTTCTTGTTTTATGTTTCCTACTGGGTAATCAAAAACCGTTTAACACATCTTATGTTTGTGATCTTCTTATGGTTAATTTTCTCCTAATCAAGTTTTCTATAACTCTCCATCAGAATTTGACCCTTTGTTTTCTCTTCCACATCCATGTTTTCCAACATGTAATCCTAGTATGGGTTAACTCGGGTGACCTTTGTATTTCCCTTTCCTTATTTTAAAGTAATAGTTTTACTGACTCTTTTTTCTGATGTGGGACTTTCAATGAAATTTCCATTCAACAATTTTAAAATTGCGAGGACACAATTTCTTAAGGGGGGAAGAATGTAATGACCCAAAATTTGGAATAAATTTTGTTTCATAACTTTGTGTGTTATTTTATTTTATACACAACAAAACTATTTCATTTAATATAACGAGTATAATTAAAATAATAACATTGGGTTTTGACTGTTATATGACCGTTGGAAACTAAATGTTGCGATTATTGTCTATAAATACAAGTGATCTTGATTAATTAATATAGAAAGAAGATTAGATGGCCCCATCCAGTAGTCTAGGGCCGATCGAATCCCATCTGACAGAACTCGGGAAGGAGGTAGCACCATTGGGCATTGCTCGGGACCAAACCCTAACTGAACTTCATCGTGTGAAGCTGGAACGGAATCGCCTTTGCGAGAAGTTCAAGCTGATATAAATAACTACTCAGGCAATGTCGGTCGAGCCTCCCCAAAATTCTATCACCCTAGCACACCTTACTCTTAGGTCTTATGCTGGTGTTATTAGGGGTTATTTAATGAGACCGTAACATTCTTGTGTAATCCATTGATTTAAATAAAAATTTTGATGTCTTCTTATGGTGATGTTTTTGAATTTTCTAATGTATGGATAAATATAGTATGCTTATTATTGATGAATTTTAGAAAAAAGATATTTTAAAAATATTTATGTAGACCTTAAATAATTAATAATGTGCAATGATTTTCAAAAAATAGCCATCTATAGTTATATTCAGTTAGAAATTTAGAGTCTAATAAGATCATCTTAATTTTCAATGAATAGTAAATTTTAAATAGTGATTTTACGCTTATGATTAGTAATGTGATCAAATGGATTATGTAACCTCACTTAATAAATTATTAATGTAATCTAGGCACCCTGATTAAGTATTGTGATTCAATAAAATAGGTAAATTACTGTTCCAGAAAGTATTAGTTATCTATTAGTTTTTTTCAGGTGAATATTGTTTTTTAATTTAAAATTAAATTAAAAATATTTAGAAAAATATTTTTATAAAATGGAGTTCATTTTTGAATTCATAGCATCTATATTGGGTTAAGGTGATTTTTGGGGATTTTTCTAAAAAAATGAATTTTCTGTGAATAGTGAAAATACAGTTTTTAGTTTAGTGTGTTTGATGACATCATTAAGGATGTAATAATCATGTAATCATTCTGGTAGACTTATGAATATTGAGATAAGGTATGAGGTGTCCCAATTGGGCAATACTATGGGCAAGCCCATGATTTTTAAAATATCACAGATGAGGTGTCCCTTGGCAATTAATGCTTTATCCCTTCACTTCTTCTATAAATACCAAGCCTTTCCCTCATTAATTTCATTTAAAAATCCTCCCCAACTAAGATATGGTCTCTTTACCTCCAAAGTAGTCCTCCAAAGTAGACCTCAAGCCTCACAAGGTCCTGACCTTCATGATTTCGATGTTACTCTTCAATGTAAGGGATCCATTCACCCTCCTCTTTTAAGTCACGACTTCTTTTATGTTGTGTCTTCTAATTTCCATATATTTATGTCGAGGGTATGTTATTATAAGTTCTCATTTCTATCAATTTCATGTCTAATTTTTGAGATACCCTTTCCTCTCTCATCAATTTATTTTTCTGAACTTTTAGGTGACGCCGTTAAGCTGTCGAATTTTTTGTAAAAGAAATCAGATCTTCTCTTTTCATTCATGTTATACTTTTCATGTGTTATGTCATTCAAATACACATATAATGATCATATTAATTACCCATGCTTTATTATTAATTATTTATGAGTGGGTGACCCATGTCCAATCTATTTTCAATGTTTTCTAAAACCATGTTATATAGCCGTTATGCTGCAGAAATTTTGTCTCACAATTTCTATCTCTTTCTCTCAAGAAATTATATTGATTATTTATGTGAATAACAAGACCTATTACATTTATATGGGTGTCCATAAATAAATAAATATGATATATTTGATTCTTTAATTTACATATATATAACCCTCACTCCCTTTCCATGGGTTTTAAATGATATAATGATCTTATTTCTAAGCTCTTTTTAAATGTCATGATTTTGACATGAAACCCATTTCATTGATTCCATTAGGGTTATTTATGAAATTTTTGATTATGATATATGTGGCTCATATGAAAGTAAATACATATTAAGGGTTCACCCTGATAGCGCTCCAATGAATTGGGTAAAGAGTTAATCTCTAGAGACGACAAGTTTTACGATACCTTGCGGAATAACCTTGGTAATACTTATGACACCTTCGGGATGGAAATTGGTTATACGTTCATGAATGTCTAAATGAAATGTTTTAGCCACATATTAAAGTTACGATTCATGTTATTTTCATTATAATATGATTATTCGTTCATTTCTCATGTCTTTATGTTTTTATTCAAGTTCTTATTGATATCCCAAGTACATTGATTCCCTTATTTACCCTTTCTGGGCCTTCTGCTCACCCTTTCCATTGATGTCTATCTCCAGGATATAATATGAAGTATATGTACATATTATGAACCTTTAACTAAGACTTGAAAGTGGTTTGGAAAAAAATTTATGTTGTTTTCATGTATTCTTATCCTGATTTTCAAGACACTAGACTTTAAAGATCCTCTGTTTGTAAAATGTAATGAAATGTAATGTATTAAAAAGGAGGGATTCCATATAATGAGTAGATTTAAATAATGTTACTAGTTATATCACATCATGAAAAGCCATAAGTTACCATGGGTGGATGAAAATTGCGTCTTTAGGGATTCAGATGGATTGGATCCCAATACATCATTTTCAATGTCTCTATATAATTATGGTTGAATTATTTAATTTATGGTTGGAATTTATTCTTGGATATATTTTCATTGTGTACCTTTATTTGATGATTCATAGTACCATGCCTACTAAAATACATCCAATGAATCATCAAGAGTGTGTTACCAAAAATACATGACAGGGAAATCCTCTATATGATTATAATTTCATCGAAACATTCATATAGATAGTTTGAGTTGTTCACCAAGGTGTAGAACCTTCCCTTGTTCAGACTAGAGAGGCGAAACCTTGAAGGGATGATGATATGAATCCAGTGTAGAAGTTTCTTTACTAGTACCACCATTATTTCAAGGTATGAATGATTCTCAGGAGGTGGGATATTTTCTAGGGTGTATTGAAAGAATCTCTTAATTCCTAGATACCCCTAATTCCATAAAGGTGAGGAGTTATTCCTTTATATTAGAATGACTGAGTTGAGGATATTGGGACTAATTTTTTTGGAAAAAAAATCATGACGGATTAAAGTATAAAGGGGTCAAGGATATATTTAACAAAAAAAATCTTATCAAGAGTCTTTGACATTAGAAAAATATATGGAGTTCATTACCCTTGATGTAGGGAACTATACAATAATATAATATGTTAATCTCCCCTCTAAGCTCACTCTGTTTTTAAAAAAATGTTTTCTGATAAGAAAATGAAGTGTCAAAGGTCTCAAATGGGTCTTTGTCCTAATATAACTTATCAAGTACTCATTATAATGAATTATACCTATAAAAATGTGGTATATATGAATCAATAGAGTATATTGAACTAATGAGTATGATAGGGTAGATTAGATTTCATCATACTTATGCTGGCATCTTCATTATATTTTAAATGGGAAAGAGTAAGTAATCAAAGTTTAAGAGTAAAAATAATGAAAGTGTTTCATAAAATTATTTTCATGCATGATCATTAGTGGTTAATGGACAGACTTGTTACCAATGTTTCCATAATGTCTACACATATTTATTTTTGTATCATTCCTGTAAATAGATACAAGTCAGGTAAACACCATAAAAACTTAAAGATTTTATATAAAGATTTTTCTTGTAAACACTCTAGTATAGGCTTGTTGGAACATATAGAATCCATGTTGTATTCAGATACTTCATTGATAATAGGGTACCAATAATATGTCCCCAAAATGAAACTGTTAGATGTAGTTGGGGTGTCTTAAATGAATGTTTATGTGGGTCCATAAACTGTGTGAGGAATCATTTTTTGTTTCATTGACCATAGAGACTGCTTTATTTGATACGGGTGCTTCTCACCCATTAATGTAGACGTGTATTGTGTGTATTTTAAAATTCCCATTAGTAGTTAGGACATCGATTTTGGAATTTTTTATGCCTGTAAGAATCCAAAATGAGAAGGGTTTTTAATTTCCCTAATGTATTTCTTTATGCGTGACATTGAGCTTGGTTGGGAGTTTCTTGTTCTCTAGTTAGACAATTTTTATTTTATTATCACGATGGTTTGATTGATTTATCACAAATCTTAAATCAATATTTCTGTTTAGTGGATGTATTTAAACACCACAGATGTGAAATCGTATGTTTTTTAAGGATAATGAGACCAAATTCCCATTTAGGAAAGAACACCTCTTCAAGAGATTGGAGTGTTGATATCTTTGTCTATGGATTATCTACGACAAAAAAATTTAGTGTTGACTATCCTTTGGTAGTAATTTTTTCTTACATTTTTGACAATTATTTTTTGGATTTACTCAATATATAAAGAGTGATATATTTCATGATTTATTAAGAAATAAAAAAACAACAAAAATCGATGCTTGTATACCACTTGGATCTAGTGGAGCTGAATGTGTTTAAATTTTACTTATTTGTTTTAAGAGAAAAGGTCGTCATGAGTCTCATTGTGTTGCCATGTGTTTCCTCAGTTATCTTTTCAAATAAGGTTTATGGCACAATAATATTTTCTAGGGACAATCATAATCTCAATTGAGTAATAGTCGTGAATATATATCCCTTACCCCACAATGAATATTTTTTTAGATTAGATGAAAGGGGAAAACTGGTTTTTTTAAAATGAACTTCAGTATGGATATCAGTCATTTAGAATCAGAGATTTATATATTCAAAATAACACCATTAGGAGCACTTATATCATTTTAGAGTACCTCTTTATTCCATTTTTCCCAACTAATTCTCCTATTATCTTCGTGGAACTAATGAATATAATTTTCCACCATTATCATAACAATTGTTCATTGATTTTTTGGATGAAATCCATGTGTACTTAAAGACCGAGGGAGGTTATGAAAACCACTTATGAAATGTTTTGGGATTTTTAAGATACCACATCCTTTATGTTGAATTGTCAAATTTCCAATTTTTGATATAAGAAGTTTTGTTCTTATGATATTTGATTTTAGATAACGGTATGTTGGTTGATAAAAAAAGGTATTGGTTATCACTTCATAGGAAGAACTATGAAATTTAGTTTAGATTCAATTATTTATTAGTTTGGAAGGTTAATATCAGTAGTTCAAAAAAGATTAATTGAGACTAGTGTCTTCTTTTCCTTATCTTACTTAGAAAGGTGTGATGTTCTTGTGGCATTGAAATTACCCATCATCCATTTATCTGATGAGGTGATTTTTTTCTTCATCACCTATTATAACATTACCAAAGGCATGATGTGGTTCTGTGGTATTTGGATACATTAGGTGAATTTTGAACTATTTACTTATGAAAGGATTTCATGCGATGGATTATGGATCACATCCCATTTGACTTGATGATAGTAATTATCCCACTCATGATTCAAAACTCACAATTTTTTCACATAGCCTTAATATTTGATGAAACTATCATTTTAGGGGTTTGTTTATCATATACTCTAATCCAAAGTGTTTGGGATATATATTTTTTCATAAATAATTGATCTACCAGTAGGGATTATGGGTTTAATACCTACATTCTTTCAAATTTGATATTTTCTATACTCTAGGATGGGGAAATTTAGTTATAGAAGACCATATTAAAAAGTTACCTTCTCAATATATGAAGGGAGAAAATGCTAAATTCAACATGATGTGTCTCTTTTCTATAATTCAATTGGGATTTAGGTGGTAAGGGTTTGGTAAGATTTAGGAAAGTGTTAATTTGAAATGATATCACTTTGAGATGATTATGTAAGAGACACAATGAGATATTGAGTTTCAAAATATCAAAAGATTATTTATATGGTGGGGACACTATCTGCACGGGGGTTCTCTCCAAGGACTGGATTCATTTATTCAAAAATAGATACAATGTTTCACTGACTCTGAAGAATTATGTGTTGGGAGATTATCCTAATACATTATTATTTATCAACCCTTTCACTAAAAAATATGTTATATTACATGAGTCACCAGTTCGAGTTTCCTCATGTGAAATGGAACATAACCAATATAATATCTCAAAGGTATACATGCCAACAGATAAATACAGATCGCTAAAATCCTTATAGTTTTAATTCTACTCTCACTATGACAACATGGAAATGGAATATTATTCTAACATAATCCATTGTGGGATTATATCAAAATTCCTAAAGTAATAATACCACTTGTATGGTGATTGATCAGTTAACAAATTCATCATAGTTCAATCTAATTCATAAAACCACTATAGTGGAAGACATGGTGAAGTTGAATCTGTAAGAGATCATAAAGTTTCGTGGGATTCTTACCACCATTTTCTTAGAGAGTGACCCTCTCTTTACTGATGGTTTTGGAAGGGCATCGCCGAGGATATAAGAACCCAGGTCAAGTTGAGCATGACATAACTTCCCTAGATGTATGGGTATAAAAAAAGGATTTATCTAATTATAGAATATATATTCTCTGTTCTTATGTATTAAACCTTAGCGGTTCCAAGGATAACCACTTGAGGATGGTTGATTTTTCTAATAATAATTGTTACCAATATTCCATCAAAATGGAACATTCTGAAGATTTATATGTTTGACTCTAGGAAACACTGTTTTATTTGGTTGAGATTAGAGAATCTTCTGTGACTTGACCAACATTGGTTCGGGAAACAATATCAAATATCTCATTGGTTCATCTACATTTTCTAATAGATCAATGTTAGTACAAGTTATAGGGGTGTCTCCGTCATTGTCCTTTTTTGCTTTTAGTTTGTAACCTAATGGTCATAAGGGTCTCACCCTAGTTGGGCGATTGATGGATAAAAACATAATTGAATATAGAATCTAGATATGTGGGGCTATTTTAGATTAATCAATTGATCTGAATGGTGGAATAAAAAATTTATTTCTTACCTCAGTTGAATTCAATCCACTATTTTTTTCTTGTGACTCAACTCAAAAAGTATTTTCCGGACCTATATCAGGTTTATAATTGGGAATTCCCAAATATAAATATTTATATGTCTATGTTCGATAAACCACATAAAGTCCTTGATTCTTGAGTAAAGGTTATACATGGGAGGTCAATTCTGTTGTTCAATGTTCAATGGAAACATGGGTTTGATACTCATGAGACTAAAGAGTTGGAGGCTATAATGAATGATAAATGAACTCATCTCATTGATGACCATCCATATTTAACTTATATTTTTGGGGGTAGAATGATATATTGTGGGAATATTGGAAACATATTTGTATTGTTTTCAAGTATGACCTCTTTATTATCAATGTTATAATACTCGTTTTCCCTTTCCTAGTAATGTAAAATGATTTTGGATTGTAAAAGGGTTCATGGGTGTGTCTTGGGGTTTTGGTGAGATTTGGACTTGAACCTATAACTAATGAAACTTAAGGTCATCTAGTAACTATCAAGAAGGCCAACCCATATCCACTTAATTTCTATAGTGTCCAGTGACCAACTAATGGGCCTCCACCGACTCCCCAGTGGCATCGATATTGGATGTGAAAGTAAGGTTAGTATCATATTTTAATACCTCTAAAACAAATGTTCAATTTCTTAATCCTCCTCCCTTAACCTATTCATGATCCATTCGAACAATTTGACACCCTTTTAACATCTTTGTCTCTCCTAATATGAATTATTGGGGGATTGAAGTTCCTATCAAATCCATGATCCTCTAATTGTATGTCTGAATGTTTTTATCTTGGGTAACCTTTATTGTATCCCTCTTTTTTCTCAATATGTATCAATCATGAAAATGATTGTAATTTTTTTTATATTGGTTCTTAATTATGTTCATTTTAAATATATCATAAAATAAATTTTTATTGTTAGAATCTCCATTACTCTTTATACCTTTTTTAGTAATTGTTGTTTTAAATGATTCCTTTAATTTCCATTATTCAATGAATTGGTAATGTAGAGATTCTTTATTAGGAATAAATTTTTTAGGTTCCTTCCATTATTCCTTGGACGTTCAGTTCATCTAAAAATTTGGTTCCCATTTTGGGGTTGATATTATATGTACTTCAAGGTTAGTGGCTTCATAAGATGGCTTTTCTATTTAAATATCATTTTCACGGTCCTTGAAATTAGTTTCTAAACTAGTTATAAAATGTGGTTTTGGGATTTTTATTAGAAATGGAGAGAGAATGGGATTTTAAATAATGTGTTGTGAAGTATTTTGTTTTTGGTTATGTTGTTGAAAATGTATCTCTCAATTTGGTGTTGTCAAAAAAAATGTTTGGAAGCCTGTTTTTGTTGTTGTATCAAAGATGAAATGTCTTTTGAGTGATTCTAATATGGTGAGAACTTTGGTGATTGATGATGAGTTAAGGATCCATAAATAGTGTAGAAATATTACCCTCATGGAATATTCTATTAGGGTAATCTATGAATAATATAGCCAAATTTGTGGTAAGGAGCCACTCTCTGAAGTTAACTTTTACACCTAGGTCTGTTTTAATAGGGAAATGTGAACAACAAGTGGCTTGATGATCACGATAAAGGTATAAGGATCCTCACAAACATGGATTTTTTGTTAACCCAATGACATATTTTATCTATTTTTATCCTTGAAATGTATATTGTTAATCCATTTGGAAATGATTTGAAAATTAGGATTATTCATTTGTATTCAAAACTAGGAAAATGGTTGTTTTCTATGTCTCATATTAAATAGAGTAAAGTTTTATCTCTATTATTTCTTTTATCTACTAATAATAATTTGTTAATTTTATAATTTATTTTAATGAGACACTTCATAGGATCCTACTAAACTTATTTTCCTCACACCTAATTTACACCTTTGGGTGTATTTAGATCTTGTTTGGTCTGATGCAGGTAAAGGAATGTTGCCACATGATGGAGGTATTTTTTTAGTAGATTATGGGTTTGGAGGTGACTACTTGTCACTTAGAGATGGGTTTCTACTAAGTTTTTCATTGGATTGGAGTTATGATTTTGGACACCCATTTTTCTTTACTTTTATATCTTTTCAACTATGGAATCGTATAAGAATATGAACATTACATTTGTTCATGTTATTATATTTTATTTTCTTTTCTGGAAAAGTAATTTATAAAGGTTTTTAAGGATACCCAAATTCTTTTTTCTAGCCCATGGGGAATTGGAATGCTCTTCAGGCCATGTCAGGATAGGTTTGGGTTCCACGAAGTTATGTAATTCATGTTAGTTCCTAAAAAATTATTTTCAAAGTGATGTTTGTCAAATATCATTTGTTTTTTTTATTTTGGTATGTCTTAGTAGATAAAATATATGATGGTTTGTAATTAGGGGGTATTTTTTGGATTATTTCCTTACTATCATTAATTTTGTTGATCCTTAAGTTACCATAAGTCATTAAGAAATGTTTCATTAGGGATTCAAAGTGGTTGAATCCAAATATTTATTTTTCTATGAGTCAATATAATTTCTACTGTGTTTTGAAATTTAGAAACATAATTGATTCATGAATATCAAGTTTTCATGTATCTTTAACTAATAAGTTGTGGTACCATGCATCAAAGAAGGCATCCAATGACTCCTCAGGAGGGTTTTAGCGATGAAACTTGGTTGAGAAATCCTCCAGATGACTAGATTCTCTTCAAAAAAATCGTGAAAAATATCTATTATTTGGTTAATGGTGTGGAACTTGAACTTTATTAGGCTTGATAGGAAGAACATCACCGGAATATTCATTATATTTGAGGCTAGGAGTTAATTCTCTCTAAACATCTATATTTTTAATGGAATAATGGTCACTAGGAGGTGGATGACTGATCAGGTATTTTCAAAGACACATTGAATTCCAAGTGACATATAATGTTATCAAGGTGAGGTGTCTCATATTCAAGATGAATTTCCATAGTAAAATATAGTTAGAATCTATTGTTTGGGAATAAAAACCAAAGGACTCAGAGCGGAATGACTTCATGGGAATCTAAAATGACCAATTCTACCTGGATTTGCTAACCCTAGTGAAATCTATAGGGTTAATCAACCTTGTATATGGGAACCAAACAGTTATAGAACACACTTTTCAATTGTTTGAGCTGACTCCATGTTCACTAGAATTTGTATTGAATGAGAAGATGAAGGCTTATAAGAATTAGATATGTATTCAACCTAATATCACATCTCAAGAAATCATACTAAATTTTAATTCCAATGATGAGATCTTTGATATCTTAATGATGGTTGATATTGACCTGACTAGTAAGTTATGACTGGTTGAAGTTCCACATACCTATAATGGAAGATTTAATGGCTATTTTAAGGAAAAGTTGAAGTGAGGTGAGTTTCATCGAGTGAAACATGGTGGTTCTTGTGGTCTATCATTTTAGTCACTATCATCAGTTGTTAGTGGCTTTACTTATTACCAATTTTTATAGAAGGGGTACAAAAATATATTTTATACCATTTTTCTAAAGACTTGAAACTCATGTAGATTCCATGATTCCTTGTAGAAGTTTTTTTGTTTTTCTTTCACTCACTCTGAATTAAGAGTTCCCCTAGAGGAACTATGAAATAGTAATATTTTTCCTAGAGAATAGCATTTCATCCACATGCTCTAGAATGAAGCTATTATATAAAGTTGATGGTCCTTTAATAGATATCTATATAGGTCCTCCAACTATGAGAGGTACCATTTATATATCTTTATACTTAGGACATATTTATTTCATAAAGTTTGATCTCACTCATTTATATCAAAATGCATGTTTGTTCTTTTAAAACATCTAACAGAACTCATGCGATTTGTTTATAATTGGCGATGCCACTGCTAAAGAACAAGGAGAAGGGTTTTAAATTTTGTTCATTATATTTATTCATTTTTATCATTAATATATTTTGGTATTTTATATTTCATGATTTTGACTTATTTTATGTTATTATTGGGATTGATTGGTTGAATGATCATAATTACTAAATCAAATTTTATCAGCGACAGTTGTCCTTCACAACCCCTAATAGAAAATCACATGTGTTTATAAATGAATAAGACCTATAGTATAGTCCAATGAGACCAATTTCCATATAATTTTATATTGATGTATTTCTATATGGATAAGTTAGGACATAAATCATTTTTTGGTTAAAATACTCTAGTAGTAAACGATTTTTATGATTTTTTTCCAGATGATGTCACTATTTTTTTTCTAGAGGGAGAGGTGGATTCTCAGTTGACTTAGTTCAATGAACCCAGTTAATATTTTTTCCATCTTACCATGGGGCACAGGTGGAGTTGAATGTGACTAAATTCTCGTAGAATTATTTAATATCAAAGCTCATTATATGTTTGAGTGTGTTGTCTTATGAATCCATTGTTCTGTTTCACCATATACATGATTTTTTGAAATATGTGAAATGGGGAAATTAGTTTTCAAAAATTTATCATTGGTCTATTTATCACTCGATTATATTTATGGGGCCATATATTCCAAGGACCACATAAAAGATTAAGTATATCCATTTAGACTAACTTTTGATGCTATTTGGACTAGAAAATGATCGTTCAATATTTACAGAACCGATAAAATATATTTTCCACCAATATCTTGAGTCTCTTTCAATTCTATTCGTTTATGAAATCCGAGTTTACTCAAAGACCATGTAAGATCATGTGAATCACCTGAGACATGTTTTATAAACACTAAGGGATCAACACCTTTATTGAAAATCTTTAAAATAGAAATTTTGGATATGAGATGTTAAATAATTTGATAATTTTATATCAGAACATGATATATCGATTTGATATTTAAAATTTTTCAAGTGACATGTTATGTGAGAAAACACCAAATGTATTTGAGATTCAATGATTACTATTATTGGAAGGTTTTTATCATCAGTATATAAAGGATTTATGAAAACACTTATCACATTTTATTACTCTCTCATATAAGTGGGTGACATCGTAATGAGATACAATGAGTCATGCATTCATTGATGAGATAATGTGATGTTTGACCAAATGCTGATTATGAAATTAGTTGTGGTCAGATAAGGAAACATGGATTATTTTGATTCTTCATGATTAGGTTTGGTCTAAATACAAATGTAAATATATCATGTGTTATGCATTACATCTAATTTAACTTTAGAAGAGGAATTATCACTCACATGATTTGGAGCCTGAAGATATCTTTCATTCCCTTAAGAGTTGGAAACTATACATTTTTTCTGGATAAGTTCTTCATTTACTCTACTCATAAGAGTTTGAATGCATATTTTCTTATAAATATTCAAAAATCTAGAAGTGACCATGTGAATAATATCCAATGTCATTAATAATTTATAATACTAATACTATGGGAAAGGAAATTTTTGTTACATACACCCTTAGAAGGAAGATTCAATATAATTCAAAAAAGTAAGAAAAAAATGATTGTAACTTGAAGTTATTTTTCACTTTGATGCACTTGAGAGTTAGTGAGTAAGTCCATCATATTTTTTTGGCAAGTGATTTACTGATATCATTTATCCTTGAGATGATTCTCTAGTTGAAGTGGTAATATATTAAGTTCTTGAATATGAAACATTCTTTATATAGATTGGATACAATATATGAGTGGTCCTTTTATATTGAAGGTATTAATTGCTTTCAAAATAGATACATTGTTCCATTAAATATGAGGAAGGTCATATTGGGATATTTTCATAATTATTTTTGGGCTATACACCATGAAAAAAAATGTTTTATGACATGTATCATTAGTTCCAGTGTCTTAGTATGAGATGGGATATAACTTTCATTGTATATTTATGATAAATGTGCCAAAATATAAAGGATTAACACCAAAAGGATTCTAGTTAGTTTCATTGTTTCACCATGCAAATATGGAAATGGAATAATGTATCAATGAATTGTATTTTTGGATTTCCTTGAAATATCAAAGGTGAGAATTCCATTTGGGAGTTGGTTGATTTGTTAACTAGTTTTTCATATTTCATACCAATTTTTTACACAACTAAATTTTTAGAAATAAGTAAGTTTATTATGCAAGAAATTATAAGCTTTGATTTTATTCTTATGTTCACTACATTTGTCTGGGACCCTTGCATTAAATCATGGTTTTAGTTAAGCCTCTAAGAGGCAATGGGAACTCAAGTCAAGTTGAGAATGATATATCATACCTAGAAGATTGAGAAAATCGAAAGGGATAATCTATTTTTGGATCATAAGCTTCATGTATGTGCCTTAGACATTGATTGTATTTGGGATAACCATATTGAAGTTATTCTGTTTAGTTATAACAATAGTTACCAATCACCCATTAATTTAAGACCTTTTTAAGTTTATATGGATAAACCTATAATTCAGCACTCTATTGGTATCATATTGGAGAAGCATCCTTGATAAGACTGATCATGGTTTAGGAAAAAATGATAATGATCTAGATGATTCTTTATAATTTCGTGATTGATCATAGCTAATTTAAGTACAATATAGATTACAGTTTTCATTCTTTTGAATTTTTAGTTGGTGACCCAATGTTCTAGAAGGTATCAATCTAGTTGGTTAAATGAATGCTACAAAAATAAATGAAATATTATCCTAGTATATAGGAATTTTTAATATTAATAAAATGATTTGAAAGGTGGAATATAAATTTTATTTTAAACCTTATTTGACTTCAATACACAATATTTTGTATATGTATCAACTCAACAAGTATTAGCATCACCCATATATTGTTTGTAATTGGGGATAACGTGATATATAAAATCATATGGATGTGATCAGGAAACCCTTTTCTCTAGTTTATTCCTAAGTAAATGTTGCATGTGGGAGGTATATTCTATTGGTTCTATTTCAATGGGAACATTGTTATGTTTCTTATGAGACTTGGGATCGAGAAACATTAATGAGGGGGGGGGGAATGAATCATCTATTTGGACATCATACTTCTTCAACTTAGATTTCATGGGGGGCGATGTGGTGAGGATAATTTTAACATCCTAGTATTCTATTATGTATGACCAATTTATTTTCATGGTTTTATTTTTATTTTTATCTTTTTATTATTTTTTCAAAAGGTCTTAGTTTTTAATAGGAGTTAAAAGTGTTTCTAGAGGTTTTGGAAGGATATAGACTTGAAATTCCGACTAATAAAGATGAAAGTTATGAAAAAAATAGCTAATGATGACATATATCTAGCTATTGAACATCTATTTAATCTTCAATTGATTAACTAGTGAACATTGTATTTTTGTAGTGGGTACTGGCTAGTCTATGTCCCTCTACAGGCGAGTCAGTGGTGCCGATTAGGGGTAGGAAATTAAGGGTAGTATCTTATTTTTTGACCATATAAACCCATGATTTAATTTCTTAATTCTCCCCAATTGACCTAATCTTAATCTATTATAATATGGGGACGCTATTTGTATGTCTTTGGATTATCCATATTGAATACTTGGAGGATCATTGTTGTAATCGAAGTCATTATCCTATCTTGGTATGTCAAACTCTATTTTGATATTGGATTTCATTATTTCTTGTATCCCTCTTATTTCTCCCCATGGATTAACGTTGACAAAAAATTAATTTTTTGGATACATGATTCTAATTGTGTATCCTTTTGATCTATCAAGGAATTAAGTTTTCTTGTGTGGATATCCGATCCACTTTGTGTGTTTTTGTGAATTATGGTGGTAAGTAATTCCTTTTTATTCTTTAATTATAGGAATTGGTAATTTAGGTATTCTTTTTTAGGAAACAATGTTCAAGGATACTTACATGTTTCCTAGGATCTATGGTTCATCATGGATTGTGGTTCCCATAAGGGGGTGAATATTCTAAGTGTTTCATGGTTTGCGGTATCATGAATTGGATTTTTTTATTAAAACCATGTTTGATAATTTTTTGAAATTTGTTTCTAAAATGGTTTTAAATAATGGTTTATAGATTTATGTTTAATATATATTTTGAAAGGGGATTCAAGTAAGAACTTTTGAAATATGGTGTTTCTTATTATAGTGTTGAAAATGGATTTCTCTCTTTAGTCTTGTTAAAAAAGGATTTAAACATGTTTTTTATGGTTTAAATGATGAAATTACATTCAAATGGTTCTAAAATTGTAAGGAAATTTGTCATGGCCCGCCTTCACCAAGATGAGGGAAGGGACAATAGATTTCCAAACCCATCCTTCCTCGTGTTAAACGAGAGATAATGACCTCTAAAGACCTGCCTTCAGTAGTTCCTAGAGTGACGATTAGCACCAAGGGTATAGAATCAAATGTTATATGGAAGGTATTACACTTTTTATTTAGTAGGATAGAGAGATAAGATAGTAAATCCCAAAAAACTCCAATGTTGGAAGTAAAATTAATTCCAAAACTGTCAATTCTCATAGGAATGTTCCAAAAAATAAGTGGTACAAAGAACAAGAAAAACTCCCAAGGGAAGTACCAAAAGAAAAGAAAAAAAACAACGTCAATGGTCCTAGCGTCCTAGCTAATAGGGTCCGAAATGGTCTTCAATGTCCTTTGGGAAACCTAAAAGTAGTTTAATATATGTAGGATGAGTATTCTGGTATACTCAGTAGGGAAAACCAAAAGCTCTCATGCACAAGTGGGGAGACATTCTAATGCCCCGTGAAAAAGAAATAACCATATCACCTAGCAAGGAAACTATGCACCCAAACCTCACCAAGAGACAGTCCCCAAATAACACATGTCAAGTAAAGTTTTAGTAACAAAACATCGATGTTTGGGTACCCTCAACACTTTCCCAATATTTATTGAAGACATCATATGCATCACACCTTTCTCGCCATTTTCACCGCAGTCCTACTGCCTAAGCCCGCACGCACACAACTGGGCTACGACAATCACACATCCCGCCCGGAAACACATGGGCCACAAACACATGTTACCAAGACCATAGAAACCTAGGCCATAAGAAATACCACCACACCCAAATACACCTAGGTCCAAGAAACTTCTTCCACGCCTGAAGACACATGGGCCTCATCCCGAAGACATTTGGGAAACAACCTTCCCGTGCACACCTCAGCTAACCACTACAACGTACCCTGAACAAATAATCTTGGGCTATAATGGAACTCTAACCATTAAAGCCTACCTAAAGAGTCTTGGGATACTCAGGGAAGGGAGCCGAAAATGAGCTAATAACCAGCCACTCATAAGAGTGTTGGGAAAAACACTGTCCCCCATGAAATGGTGGTGTTCGGCACGAAGTGCTCAACATGGGTGGGGAATGAATAAAAAGCATAATAAATATATTATTCATATAGGTAAACAAGGAATCATCCCATCCTAGTGGTTCCAAAACCATCCCACACACAAACACCCTCATTACTATTCATTAATAAAAAGCACAACGACCACGGCCAAGTCACAACTCATTCTCAGAAAACAAATCCCCTTTTGAGCCCATTACTATTATCACATTCTAGTGTTTCCATTTATATAATTCTTCGCTATCAACAAGTAATAGGCATCGTCACAATCCAAGGAAGGAAAAACAGAAAAGCAACAATTTAAGCATTCACACCCGGTTCTCTTGTAAAGTCACAACCACAAAAGGGGTCTGTGATATCCCTCAAAGTACTAGAACCAAACCAAGAACAACATACAGACCCACTCAGCCTTAGATTCGCAAGCCAACAACTTCACCTCAATAGGGGATCCCATCCCCATCAACGCCACCTCACAAGCATCAAGCAGAACCACTATACACAAGCCAACACCGTTAATTAAGTTCCTTCTGTCCATTTGGTTAACCAGGGTTATCACACAAGTACTATTGTTCATTGGGTTTCCATTTAATCATCCATTTTTACGTGATTAACCAATCTCCATGTTACATCCATTCAATCACAGAAAAATCTAGAAAAATAGAGGTTCAGTAGTGCGCAAGAAATGACGACCAATGATGATGATTTTCAGTGGACATAAGACCATAAAATTGACAACAT
The DNA here is from genome assembly GCA_963277665.1 of Viscum album. Taxonomy (NCBI): domain Eukaryota; kingdom Viridiplantae; phylum Streptophyta; class Magnoliopsida; order Santalales; family Viscaceae; genus Viscum; species Viscum album. Next base: position 179,868,249 of record OY728133.1, on the reverse strand, counting down.
ATAAGAAAGGTAAAAGAGTATTGAAAAATCTTCAAACAAACCCATTTATTCTTTAAAACCCATTTATTTTCTTCGTTATGGCATGGTTTCATCATTCCTCAAAGGAACATTATCATACCCACCTTGCATGATACACAGTAAAGAGAGAGAAAGTAAAAAAACCTACATAGATGATCACTGATCAAAGTTGTTCTCCTCACGCCAATATCTAGGGATGAGTGAATTGTAGGGGATAAAATCTTAGGACTCCAAGAAAGATCATGAAAGGCTCTGGCCTAGGTGAACCACTAAACTCAGGAAAGGGGACTCCAAATGCACCAAGAAAAGAATGAAAACAACCCAGAAGAAGAAAGAATTCTAGTATGATAAAAAGCTGAGATCCTGGAGTTACATGATATTAATTTTGAATGGATTAAAAGGTGGATAGTGGTTTATCTATGTGGTTGGGTGGTTACACATGATGGAATTAATTTTCATTTAATAATTCTCATCAGAGAGGTGGACATAATAGTTGTGAGTTAAAGTGTTTCCTTCAAAGAGAGGAACATGTGAAATGAGGCAGAACTGGAAAGTATGGGAAAAGGATGTAGAACCGAGGAAAATTCAATATGTTTTGGTCAGCCAAGGGCTGCTCGGATCTTGGGGTATTTTTGATATCATTTATGGGATTTTAGTGGCTTTGAAAGGGGTATTAAAACACTCTTACATCGAAAGATACATTGCGGGGGAGAAACTGGATTAAGAAACAAAGGTGGGACACCATTTTGTGAGAAACCATAAATGGTGCCATGGTCACTGTGCCAGCCTTATGGTGCCACAGTCACAGTTTTACCCTAATGGTGCCACCGTCATGATGCCACTGTTTCAGTGAGCAACTGTGATGGTGCGACCGCCACAGTTCCACCATCATGCTGTCGCAGTGACCAGTGCCACTATCACGGTGCCACTGTTTCTGTAGAGCCATTTGATGTGACTGAGTTTTTAGCAATGTAATGGACCAGGCGGGTCCAGAAAATTACATCAGAGACCTCTCAAACTGTTCTCTCCCTCTATAATCAGTCTAGACTCGAAGAAAAGAGAGGGGTCTGAAACAACCACCTCGGAAGATACCTCTAAAGTGTAAACCTCCTTGACATATAGGAACACCTCTTTCACATGTATCCATACGAACCTGTAATGGTCATACCATCTAGACATATGTATTAGGGAGTCTCTTCCTCCATGTCAAGACACTATCCACATTGGGTGTCACTAACTCACATGCACAGGTTTAACCGTATCCAGTTTAATGCATCTTGATTGGGGATTAGGTGCTCCCCACCCCACAGTTAGGACTCTTCACAGACATATAGAAAACAAGAAAAGCAATCCATTTCATAGTTTACAAGGTCAAACACTACATCACAAACAAATATAAAATTGAATAGAACTAAACTCAAAAAAAAACATGGGTTACTGAGTGTGAATCTGAGCCTCCAATTCCGAAGTACTCTCTTTGAGGCCACCATGCCTCTAGAACACACAAACCATGGGGATGGTTCATCCATGAATCACCTTCCCCTCACATTCCTTGATCCTCACTAGTCACTCCACAAATGTCGCATCATCCTTGATATCCATCTTTCCCCAGTCGAGGATATGGGAATCATCCTCTAGATATTAAAGGAGCTGAGACACATAGACGATTTTGTGAAATTTCAGTAGCTGTGGTGGTAGCACCAGCTGATAGGTGACTTCGTCGACCCCCCTCCACACCTCGAAGGGTCCGACAAACCTGGGGGAATGCTTACGCACTCTATCGAACCTCATTTTACCACACTGAGGGGAGAATGTCAAGAAAATGTGGTCTCCAACCTCGAAATACAAGGGTCTTCTCCTATGGTTGACATATTAATTATGCTTATCTTGATCCGCCTTCATCCTCTCCCGTATAAGCTGAACCTTATCTGTCATGCTCTACACTACCTCCGGGCCAAGAACACTGACTTCCCCGACCTCTATCCAACACATTGGTGAGTTACATGACCTCATGTACGAGGCCTCAAATAGAGCCATGCCAATGGTAGAGTGATAAATATTGTTGTAGGAAATATCTACCAGAGAAAAGTGTCATACCCATGATCCCACAAAGTCCAAAGAACTTTCCCGTAGCATATCCTACAATGACAGGATAGTTCTCTCTCTCTCTTCCCATTTTTATGGGGGTGGAAAGTTGTGCTGAGGCACCTCTAGGTTCCAAAAGCATGTTTCAATTATTTCCAGACTCGTGAGGTAAATAGTATATCCCGATCATAGACTATAGATCTCAGAACTCCATGAAATCGTACCACTTCATACACTTACCACTATTCTAGGGAATCCATAACATTCAACTCTTTGATTTCTAAGATGTGAGTTTATTTTGTCCTCTGGTCCACCACTACCCTGATAGCATCACAACACCCTTGAACTTTGGGTATTCCCTTGACAAAATCCTCTGAGATGTCCTCCCACTTCTACTTAGGGACATATAAGGGATATAACAAACCTCCTAGGATGTAGTGTTCAACCTTAACCTACGGACACACCAGGATCCTTGCCACAAACCCCATCACTTCCCATTTCACCTCGGGATACCAAAACTGACCCCTCAAGCCCTGATACATCTTTGAAACTCCCAAGTGCACCACCAGGGGTGAGTTGTAGAACTCACCAAGAACACTCTTGCGCATTTCCACCGGGACAAAAAACATCCCATGAAACATCATCTGATTATGCCCGTATTCTGACCATCCTCCTAGATCATCACCCTGGATAACACGATCGTTCCACACTTCCGCATCAATGTCCCGCCACTGAGACTTCTCCACCTACCAAAATAGAGAGGACTATACTGTCATCTGGAATAGATATCCTTTTCTATCATCCATAGTTGAATCCAGGAGTAGGGTGGCCGAATCCTACATTGACTTCCAAGCATCTACCGAGTATTGAACTACATCCTTCAATGACTTCCTACTCTAGGCATCAACTACCACGTTCACCTTTCCTAAGGTGTATGAAATTTTAATGTTGTAGTCTTGAAGAAACTCATTCCACCTCAGTTGCAGAAAGTTCAGGTCTCATTGAGAGAAGATATACCTCAATCTCTTGTGATCCGTGATGACCACGAAGCACTCCTTGATGTGGTAGTAATGAAACAAATTTAGTGCGAACACAACCAATGAGATCTCCATGTCATGGGTGGAATAATTATGATCATGGGGTTGTAACTTCCTAGACCATTAATAGATTACCCCTACTGATGTATCAGCTCACACCCCAAGCCTTGTCCTGAATCATCACTGAAAACCTCAAACGTCACTCCTTCTTCCAGCAATATCAGTACTAGGGAACTTACCAGATTCTCATTCAGAAAACTAAATTTTGTCTAGAACCACTCACTCCAAATAAAAGACTGGTCTTTCTTGGTCAATGATGTCAAGGGAACCACAGCTCGAGAAAATTTGGGTACGAATCTATGGTTGTACCCCACTAAAACCAAGAAACTATGAACCTCTGCCACGTTCTTCGGTGGGGTGCAATAAAAAACCACTTCAACTTTTGATGGATCAACCACTATTTCCTGCTCGTGCACCACGTGTCCAAGAATTTGCACCTCTCGTGTCCAAAATTTTCACTTGGACAACTTTCTATAGATATGGTTCTATCAGAGGACCTCTAAAGCCATCCTCAGATTCTCAGAACGATCCTCCTATGATCTTGAGTAGATCAGGGTATCTTCAATAAAAATGACTATGTCCCGGTCCAGATATTCCTGGAAGACGGAGTTCATGAGCAAAATGAGCATGACTGGTGTGTTTATAATGCCGAACGACATGGCCATGAACTCAAAGTGCCCATATCTGCATCTTCAGGCAGTCTTTGAGATGTCACCCTCCTTCACCCTCAAATAGTGATATCCTGACCATAGGTCGATCTAGGAGAACCATCCTTCCCCCTTCAATTGATCAAAAAGGTCTTCTGTCTTCGGGAGAGGGTAATCGTTCTTGATAGTTACCTAATTCAGTATCTGGTAGTCTATGCACAACCTCAGACCACCATATTTCTTCTTCGCGAACATGACCAGAGCACCCCATGGTGACATGCTTGGTCGGACAAAAATCTTCTTCATCAGATCTTCAATCTAAATTCATAACTCCCGCAACTCAAAAGGTTCCATCTGATAGGGAGCCATCAAAATCAGATGGACACCAGGTTGCAAGACTATCCCGAACTGAACATCGCATCGAGGGGGAAGAGTCACCACCTCTTCAAGGAAGAAATCCGTGAACTCACCAAAATTCCCCAAAGGTTCCATTGTTTTTGAGTCCACCAGCAGCTCAAACAATAAGGAAACAGTGGGATCCACTCACCGGTTACCCTCCTAGAAACCTCACTCACCAACTAAAGTCACACGTCGACCACCCATATCTTAAAACACAACCCTTCACCGGAAGAAGTCGATAACATCACACATAGAGAACTACTATTAAATGCCTCAAATGAAATCATATGGATGCATCTGTACCAAATGAATGTCCCCAATGGATTGATGTGGTCCCAACATCAGTCTACTTCCTCGGGAAACATGACACAAGCTAGTCTGACCTCCGACTGGCGTACTCAAAACCAGGTGTATGGAAGGTGTATCTCTTTCTTGAACTAAAGCATGGGAAGGACTGGGTGAAACCAAGGAGTGAGAAGCTCCTAAATCAAACAAGTATTATTCAAGAGTACTAAACAAGACGATCATACATTGAATGACTTCTGGCCCTACTGGAACTGCTTCTTTTACATCGTTCAATTGCCGACACACAGCTCCTCTGCCTCTCAGTTGTCAGCCGCCTCTTAGACCATGCAGTAGTCAAGGTCCCTGAGGAGTGCCCCGAGTTCGGCCTCCTCCTACAATGTCTAGTCTCGGAGGAGCGGGAGCTCACTGTCCATGCTGCTACTACTGAAAGGGAATGGCTGGAAACTGATGCTGTTGATGTGGGCGCTGATCCGGCCCACCCCCACTGTACAACTCTCGGTCCGGGCACAGATTTCAAAGGTTCCCATGGCTTACACACATGAATCATCTCGGTCCTGGGCCCTCAAGGAAAGGGCGAGCACCAAGAGATCGAAACAAGAACTGCTGGGGCCTACTCCCCACTGGCCAAAACCTGGATGACCCTCATTCTGGAGGATTGCTGCTGACAACCTTCCCTTTTGACGAGCCCAACTGGACCTCTTCTTAGGGAACACAAACTAGCATGTGCATACTCTCAACTAAATCGACATAATTTTGGACATACATATATATCGGTAGAGTGAAGGGAGTAACATCATACTGAAGAGAATGTTAGAGTACCTCCTCTAAACATCTCGCCCACCACTCGTCATCTGGGAAAAGGTCCGAATAAAAGTGAAGGAGATCTTTGAATTGGATTCCTAGCTCCCTCACTAACATACTCCCCTACTGAAGGGAGAGTATCTCCTTCCACTTCGTATCCTTCATCGTGGAAGAGAGGAATTCCACCGAGAACTCCATATTGAAGTTGGCCCAAAAAACCTCACTCTACATCCCCTCTCCGAGGTAGATCTTTCACCACTGATGTGCTGCTCCTCTCATCGGAATGACTACCAATGGAACACAATACTCGACCGAAGCCCAGATCAAGCTAAAAGCTATCAACAGTACCTCGATCCATCTCTCTATCTCTATGTTCGAGACACTTCTCTTGTACTTCCAATAGTTCTTCCATTGAAAGGCGCGAAGCGTCCTCCACCATTGGTTATTATCCTCCTCTCGATCATCCCTCTGCTGATCATCCAAATCAGCCTCCTAGGCCTCGATCGCCTACACTACCCCTGGTAACAGTCTGGGTTCCACAACTTCCAGGTAAACACAAAATGCCTAAGCCTATGTAGTGTAGATGATTTCTTTTAAATTTTTCTTAATCTTTTTATTTATTTGAAAAATCATAGAACACCCAATAAACACTAGAACACAAGTCATTTTGATTCATGTGCGATTTCTAGGGTCTCTACCCTGAAATCAGTGTAGCCTCACTTGGTCATTAGATAGGTCCAGAGTCCTTGTATCGGATCATGGGGAGACCTAAAATCCCTTGTCATAGCTGGTCTTCCCTGGCCTATTTCATGCACCAAGATTAACTAACACTATTTCCCTACCATACCATGCAACCCTCACTGTTCCTAACCCCGAGCTCTATCCTATCTATCAATAATCACTATTAATAAAATTCATTCATGACCTACCTTCACCAAGAATAGGAATGGAATAAAAAATTTCCTAACCCTTTCTTCCTCAAGTTGAGGGAGAGATAATGACCCCCGATGCCTTCCTTCGATAGGCCATGGAGTGGAAACTAGCACCAAGGGTATAAAATCACATGTAATATAGAAGGAATTTCCCTTTTTATTTAGAAGGATTGAGAGATAAGATAGTAAATCCCAAAAAATGCCAAATATGGATGTAAAAGTAAGGCCAAAACAATCCATTCCCATATTAATGTTCCAAAAAATGAAGTTCTATGAAGTACAAGAAAAATATCCAAGGTAAGTACCAAAAGAAAAGAAAAAAAAATAACTGAAACGGTCTCGAAGTTTTAGCTAATAGGGTCCGACCCGGTCCTCGAAGTCCTCCTTGAAATATGAAAGCATTTTAATATACGTAAGGTGAGTATGTAGGTATACTCAGTAGGGGAATCCAAAAACTCTCATGCACAAGTGGAGAGGCATTCTAATGCCCCGTGAAAAAGAATATAACCAAAGCACATGGAAAAGAAACTATCCTCCCAAACCTCACTATGGCACACTCCCTAAATAACTATATTCATGTAAAGTAGTAGTAACAAAACATCGATGTTTGTGTTCCCCGCACCACTTTTCCACTAGTTATTGAAGACATCTTATGCATCAGACCTTCCCCACCATTTCACCATAGTACCACTACCGTACCACTCCCCCACACACCTGGGAAACCACAACCACACATCCTTCCTGCAAACACATGGGCCACAACCACATGTAACCACGACCATAGACAGTTGGGCCAGAATAACTACCACCATACCCAAAGACACATGGGCCAGAACAACAACTTCCAAACCTGAAGGCACTAGAGACTCATCCCGAAGAAACTTGGGAAACAACCTACCCGCACACAACATGGCCAACCACCACAACCAACCCTGTCCAAGGAAACATTGGCTATAATGGACCTTAGGCCATCATAGCCAGCTTGAATAGTCTTGTTCTACTCAGGGAAGGGAGATAGAAAGGATCCAATAACTAGCCACTCATAGGAGTGTTGGAAAGAACACCCTCCCCCATGAAATGGGAGTGTTCAACATGAAGTGCTCAACTTGGGTGAGGAATGAATAAGAAACATAAGAACTAAGTTATACATATAGGTAATCAAGCACTCATCCCATACTAGGGGTTCCAAAACCATCCCACACACAAAACCCTCATTAATATTCATTCATAAAAAGAAAGATGACCACAACCATGTAACAACTTATTCTCAAAAAACCAACCCCCTTTTGAGCCCATTATTCTAATAAAATTCCAATGGTTCCATTTAAATAATTCTTCACTACGAGGCAAATAATAGGAATAGTCACAATACAAGGAAGGAAAAATAGACATGAATCAATTTAAGCATTCAAACCTAGTTCTCTTGTAATGTCACGACCACAAAAGGGGTCTGTGAGATCCCTTAAAGTATTGGAACCAATCCAAGCCCATCATAAGGCGCCACAGATCCTAAAATCTACAAGAAAACAAATGAAATAGAATAGGGGATCCCATACCCATCCACGTCACCTCACAAGCATCAAGTAGAACCCCTATACACATCAACAAAACATAGTAAGGGATTTTTCAGATTTAACAACACCGTTCATTATGTTCCTTCTTTTGGTTTGGTAAACTGGGGTGATAAAACAAGGATTATTGTTCATTGGGAGTCTAGTTATTCAACCGATTTTACATGATTAACCAGTTTCAAAGTTATAACCATTCAATCATAGAAAAATCTAGAGAAACAATGGTTTAGTACTGTGCAATAAAAGACCACCGACAACCATGATTCTTAGTGGACATACTCCCATACAATTTACAACATATAAGAAGTGTAAAAGAGTACTGCAACATATTCAAACAAACCACTTTATTCTTTAAAAAACATTTATTATCTTCATTAATCTTTGGTTTCATCCATCCATAGAGGAACATTATCATACCTACCCCTAATGATACACAATAAAGAGAGATTAAGAAAAAACCCTACTTGCATGATCAATGATCGAAGTTTTTCTCATAATGCCAATAACTGGGGATGAGCGACTTGTTGGGGAGAAACTTTGAGAATTAAAAGAATGGGGATGAAAGTCTTTGGCATAGACACACCACTAGCCACATGAAAGGGGACTCAAAATGCACCAGGGAAAGAAAGAAAATAGGCTAGAAGAAGAAACAATTCTAGTGTGATAAAAATGCGACATCCTAGAGTAACATGATATGAATTTTGAATGTCTAAAAAGGCAGATCATTGTTTCTCCAGGCGGTTGGGTGGTTAAACATGATGGATGTAATTTTCATTTAATAATTACCATTAGAGAGGTGGCCATAATGGCTGTGAGTTAAAGGGTTTCCTTTAAATAAATGAGAATGTGTAATGGGGAGGAATTGGAAAGTATGGGAATAGGGTGTGGCACTATGGAAAATGCCAGTCGTTTTGGTAATCCAAGGGTCACCTGGATCTTGGGGGATTTTTTATATCATTTATGGTCATTTAATGGTTTTCATAGGGGTATTAAAACACTCTTACATCAAAAGATACATTGATGGATAAGAATAGGAAAAGAAACAATGGTGGGACATAGTATGGCGAGACACAGTAAACAGTGCCACGGTCATGGTGCCACCCTCACAGTGCCACCGTCACAGTTCCACCCTCACATTGCCACCATCACAGTGCCACTGTCACAGTGCCACCGTTTCGGTGAGTGACCGTGACGGTGCGACCTCCATGGTGCTACCATTATAGTGTTGCCATGACCAGTGCCACCACCACAGTGCCACTGTTTCGGTGGAACTGTTTGATGGGACCATGTTTTTAGTAAAGTACTAGACTAGGATGGTCCATGCCCTTACAAAATTAATGATTTATGGAGAGTAAGGGATAAATCTCTAGGTATGAACTAGTACCAATATTCATTTTTTATTTGGACAGTTTTATCACCTATAATCCTATTTTGTGATAAGGATTCACTGTAGGGTATAAAATCATTCCCTAGGAATATTTTACAAGGTTAATGTGAACACAGGGTGGAATACTGATCACCAAAATGGTATAATTATTCTTACTAAACTGATATTGAAGTTAAACTAAATGAATGTTTTACCTTTTATTATCCTTAAAATATATATTTTGAATGTTTTTTAAAATGATTTTAAAACCAAGCATAGGGGTATTTTTTATAAAATATAAATATTTAGTTTTATAAGATTATATATTAAATTGTGTAGATATTTCTCTCATGAATTTTGTTGATCTATTGAGCATAATTTGTTTATTTTATAAATTCTTCTTTCAAATCACCTAGTGGGATGCTACTGGTCTTGTTTTTCTTACACCCTATATACACAATTTTGTGTGTGCATATGATGTATATAATTATGTAGGTAAAGGGAAGGCATCATTGGGTGGTAGGTGGATTTTTATTTAGTAGGTTGTGGGATTAAGGAGGTTACTATATGTCACATGAAGATGGGTTTCTAATGTGTTTTTACTTTGGTGTGGACTTGTGGTTTTTAGACCACTATTTTATATTACTTTTGTTTATTTCCCATTGTGGAATTGTATTGGGACATCCTAATTTCCTTTATTCATGTAATCATGTTTTGTCAAATTTGTTTGAAAAACCATTCCCAAAAGTGTTTCATAATGCCCAGGTTCTTGTTTCCAGCCCATGGGAATCATGAACTCACTTTGATCCTTCTCCAAACTAGTATGTGTTCTAGGTAGTTGGGTAATTTGGATTGGTTTTTAACAAAATTTTACTAGTAATTTTAATGTTTTCAGTTGTATGGAATTTTTAAAAATCATTACAACCAATATTGGATGATTTTTTGAGGTTGTAAAAGGAAAATATAAATTAATTCATTCTATATAGAAATGGAAACCTCTAGAGGAAGGTGTATTTTAGATTATTCTCAGTGATCATAATCAAAAGTTTGAGAATATATTCAATAGTGATGATCACAAATTAAAAGGTACCCCATTATTATTACTTGTTCCATTTATTCATTTATAATGTATAGATATAATATGTGTTTAACCTAGTTTTGGAGTTAATCTTCAGCTTCTTTTTTATGATAAATATCTATTCGAACGTTCAATGATCATTGAGTATAACTTGAGTATAAAAAAAAAATAAATGATAATTATTGTGTTAATGATAAAAAATATATATTAAGAATAATTACACAACATAAACTAAATACATGTATAATGGGATAATAAAAACAAGAAAATAGAACAAAAACCAGTTTTATGTATCCATTATTTTAGTTCCTCATAAGAATTATACCAGAGAATATAATTATATAAATAATGAAAACTAATAAAAATAACGATGGAATTTTGTGGATAAAATGATAGAAAATAATGACTGAATATTTGTGAAGTATGAATGATTATAAATATGAATAAAAAGTATAATATGACCATTGATGGTTTTCTTTCTTTGTCTATTAGGGGTCACCATTTTGGGTCATCATTATATCGATTTTTTGGTTCTCATTATATGAATATGGAAATAGGAGGTAAGATAACTTTTATATGGTAAATTTTGTAAAAGTATTAATCTTTAATAGAAAGTCATATTACATTAAAAATAATTATATTTGTTTCTGGTTAGAAAATATATTTTATTTAATTAATAAGAATATTTCTTTAACATGTTTTCTTATTTTGATCTATTTATAAAATTATTAGATATTTTATAAATCAATATTTTTTCATTTTATTGAGTTATAATGGTATTTTAAATTTTCAATAAATACAAATTTATTTTAATAAAATTAATTTTATATTTTTAGTAATAATCTCAAAAATATATGAAATGTATTTTGTTAAATATTTATAAAAAACAAGATATGATAGTAAATTATAATTGGAATTTATAATCATACTTTTTTTTTATAAAAAATATTGTAAATGATTCTAAATGAAAATTTTAGAAAAATTTATGCTTTTGTATTCCTGAAGTGATTTATTATCAAATTCAATATTCAAATTTAGTGTTTTTATTAGTTGAGTGATAAATTTGAAATAAAATTCCATTTAAAAATTAAGGCTTTTAATTCAAATTGAATTCTATTACTTATAATTTATATGTATCTAAGATATTTTATAAATACTTGTTAAATATATATCATATTTTATAATATTCAAGATATAAAGTATTATTATTTAAATTCTCAATATCTAAATTCAATTTTATTAAGGTTTAAGTAGTAATGTTTAATTAATTTTAAAATTTTATGTTCATGTTTGAATAAAACTATAAAACACGTTATTAAATACCGATCTAAAATGTTATGGAATAGGTAGTAGAGGTATATCATGTTTTAGAATGCAATTAATACCTAAAAAAATTTATAATGTCAATAAATGAATTCAAATAGGTTAATAGTCTAATTAACACAATTGAAATTGTTTTAAAATTCTATTTTTGATTTTATGTAAAATTCTATTTCTTGTTATAATATTACAATCTATAATGATGTGAAATATTTTAGGAATAAATCAAATGTATTAGGAAAATTAAAATATAGAAAATAATAATTTACTAAGTAAACAAGTTAATTTTCATTGGTTACAGTTTAATTTAATCATTTTATTTCCTTTTCAAAATAAGAGTTTTATTTTAAATGGAATTTTACTTCCTATTATTATATTTTTATATAAAAAATAATATATAATATTCAAAAAATATATGAAACAAATATTAAATGATGTTATAAATAAAATATATTATTAATATAATCTAATTAATATAAATAAATTTTTAATTTAAGATAAGTATGAATGTACTTATCAATGTTGATGTTATGCTTCATCCACATAAGAAAAGTAAAAAATGATGACCTAGTGATAATATTTTTAAATGATAAGCATTTTATTAAATATAAGGGATACATATGATGATAAATAACATCATAAATGTTATAACATGACTAATATAAGTATCTAGATATTTTTAATATCAAATTATATGAATAATAGTGGAAATCTATATAATTGGATTTTTTTCAAATGAATAATATGTTATTAAAAATAACATAGAGTTATATTGATAGATATATCCAGTTTTATTTCTCAAAAATATCATTCATTTTAATTTAATTATATAATTTCCACAAAAAATGCATTCTTTACCCTTAAGGATTTTATATTTTAAAAAACGCCATCAAATCATGTATACAAAGAGGTCTTATTATACCCATTCAAAAACACAAATCATGTTCATTTATCTATAAGAATTATTATAAAATTCCGATTTAAATCATCCTAACACACATTTAGTAAACATTATCATTAAAATATGTTCTATAGATTGAATTTTGAGGAATATTTTTTTAATGATTTGACTATTCAATGTTTTGTCCGTTTTCTTCATTGATTGGATTCATAATCTCATTCCCCAAAATTATTTTGAATTTTATTTCAAAAATGAATAAAATTAAATTAAAATCAATATAAATATATAATAATATTTTAATAATGTAATATTTTTTTTCAATAATCAATTCTTTATTTTTGTATGTTTGTGTTTGGGTTGGATCAGGCAGCTATAAGAATGATACTAGAATATTTTATATTTTACTATTATATAAGATTAATAAAACACCAATACATAATATTTATGATATATTCTCTAAATTTAAGTTATTATAATGAATGTTTAATAGTAAAATAATAATAGTAATAGATATATTGAAATTAATCAATTGATGAAATTTTTATTCATATAAAACAAGATTACCAAGAAATATGTCTTAAATTATTAATATATTTTAAAACATTAAGAGATTTTTATTCTAGAATGAAATAATAAATCAACATGAACTCTTATATATATTACAGAACCATTTTAAAAGTATGTTGTACCTTAATCGTTGCACCAAATCTATTTTGGCACAATAAACCAAATAACCTCAAAATGACTGACATGAAAAATATTGTTCTATTAATATAGTGATAGATGAAAAAAAAATTAATTTGAATTAAAAATAATGAATTAAAAATATTAATTTCTTCTAAATAAATAATATAATTAATAAAATTTTATTAATCAGCAATATAAAAGACATATGAAGCATGATGAGACATCTGGTAAGTGGTTTCTTTTAATACATTAACTTTTTGATATATTTATAAGAATTAACTCTATAATGTTTTCTTAATATTTATTTATCACATTTACATTTATATTTATTAATCACTGTTCTAATTTTTTTTACACAAAATAGGTAGTCGGTTAACCCTTTACATTTCTATTTGTTATGGTTAATTTTAATACATATGTTTTTTATTGAAATTCATTATTATATGTATTTTATTTGTGTTATAATATTTTGAAGTTGTTATAAAATATGGGTGGTCATTGGATATATCTCCAAAATTCCTTGGGAAATGATTTATTATCTAAATAAATTAATAAATAATTTACTAGTTAAATTATTCCATTACGAGTAAGTAGAATTAACTGGTAAATTTATTCTATTATGGGTGATTGCAGGTAATTAAATATTGTTAATATGGATATCAATATAATATCCCAAAGAAAACTATCTGAATATTCTATTTTATTTATTATTTATTATTAATTTTATGCTACTCTTTAATCTATATGAGTAATGAAGTTGATTTCATGATTTAATATAATTTTATGAACTTATTTGAGTTTAATGTTTTTATTTAAAATGGACGTTTAAGGGTTTTCATGTATTTTAATAGCCTCTTATGTTTTATTCCATTTTTTTACCCATTAACGAGATTTTTATTCTCAAACCATGTAATCAATTTTTTTTTTCACATTTAAGGATGTGTAAAAATGTAGGTGAACTAGAGTTACAATGATTATTCTTTAGTAAATAATTTTAAAAGAGTGTGTATTTTGGAAGAAATCTATTGTTATATGGTTTATAAATTGTGGTTTTATTATTTAATTTTAATGTTTATGTTTCATTATCCCCTAAAATGTTAAACATAATGTTAATTGGAACAAAGATTATTTAATATTTCAATTGAAACACAAAATTATGGTATATTTATGTTTTGGGCTACTACAATTGGTATTCAGGAAGGGTTAAGATAACTTTATAGGTCATTATATAGAAGAGAAAATATAACTAGGAAAATATATAGAAGTTAAAAATGTTATAATATAGGTATAGATAGGGGTAAAACATTTATATTTAAAAGATACAATATATTCAAAATTATTTTACGATAGTTGATAAATTATTTCATCTAATCTATATCTATTTTATAATATAGTTATATAAAGGTAGTATGGTTACTCAAATAAGAGTGAAATTAGAGGAATAATACACTTCAAATTTAGTAAATTAAACTACATATATATAGAGTAGATAATTTTTTTTATTATTTTATCTAAACTAACGAAATCTAAAAATGGTTCTGCCATGGTACATGAAAGTTGAATTTATCCAAAAAGGAATATATAAATAGTGAATAATTTCATGCAAAAATACCCTTCATCTTAAAAAAACAATGATATTTTTAAAACATAATGATTTGTAAATTACATGGGAAATATATTTTATGTTTTGGGATATTATGAGAATTAAATTTTAACTCTTGAAATTTTTCATCATGAAGGTGAAACTAATAAGTGATGGTCTCTAACAAAGAATACAAAGTAGAATAATGATATTGATAACATGAAATTAAAGGAATTTTTAAAATATATTTTCTTAATTTTTTAGATATATAATGTAGAGGAAATTTCATGAGTTGAAACAAAAGGAAGAGGACAATATTTCTTATTTTAAATTAAATTTATTTAGACCGAAAAGGATTATGAAAAATGTTATTGTCATTCATGAAAATATGATTGATATATATTATATTGTATTATAGTCATGTATATATAGGGAATTGGTCACTCGTGATTTTTTATTTCATGTTGAATGTTTTCTATATTCTAAGAATGTGGAGATAAATTTTATTAGATCTATTAAATCTCAATTTCATAATGATAATGAGTGCATAATTTAGAAATCTATAGATGGTAGTTTTATTACAGAACCAAATGTTAAGTGTACAAAATGTATATTATTCTTTGAATGTGGTAAATATCTGTTAGGTGATTGTATTATGGGGTTGGTTTGTGTTATTTCATATGACCTAAGAACATCATTCATATATATTACATAGTTTTACATGATTATTGATTACATATACTAATAAAACACTACCACAAATACTATTTGTTTAGTGGCTTTTTAGAATAGATATATAATAACCAATTTTTAAAATCATTCTTTCAGTTCACCCCCATATTTTCCTAACACATGGTACCTTTCTAAATGTATCAAATATGATAGTCTTCTTCATAACATTGGGAATATAAATAAAAGAAAGGGTGAGATCACGTACTCAATAACGACTAAACATAAGAGATATTAATCGAATATCATAAGTTAACATAAGGTGAGTATATTTCCATGGGAACATAATCATTGTAAATTGAAATAACATTACATAATGATACCTAAATTATATATATCATGAAACATGATTTAAAACATTTGGATTTTGATATAACATAATACATGAGTCATAAGTGTTTGGAAACCTAATTCAATAATCATGTACCATTAACAAATAACATTGATACATTGAATAACATAAAAATGTGGCATAAACACAAGCATAGAAATAAAAATAGAATTTTATGATAACCACTAATAAATTCTTATCCTAATGTACAAGGATAACTATCTACCCAAAACATTGTGTACTTGGGCTAACCACATTTTCTCCATATCCATTTGGACATAGGCTAACCACCCATGCCCCAAATTTTTTTTGGACTTTGGATATCCAATAAAAATCCTATCCATATAACATGAAATATAAAACATTATCGAATACATTATTGGGATATAATTTATCCATTCAACACAAAATGATGAACGTTATATTTGTGTTCCACATGAGCATGAAAATAATAATAATTCCATCATTTTTTATTTAGTCCACCAGAAGGAAATTAGTTCCATAATATTTTCCACAAAACCTGGTCATGATCTATCTAGATGAATAATGTTGATGGTATCATTAATTAATAATCCAAATATTTCATATGAACCATTAAAGGATGGTAACATAGATTATTAAACCCTTTATAAGAGCAATAGAAAATTACGTTGAAAAATATTGAGAAACATAATTTAATTTTTTATAATCATTATTTAATAGAAAATATTTTATAAAATAATTAGGATAAAAATCACTTATGTAAAGACATTGAATCTTGGAAAAAATATTTAAAAATAAAAGTTTAAATAATGATATGAAAATTCATTTCTATGATAAGTGTTAAAAGGAATATTTTTCACACTTTTGTAAAGAAATTAAAATTAATAAATATGAATCTTGTGGAGAACACTAAAAATATTCCTTAAAAACATGTATGAATACATTAAAATAATATAAAAATGAACTTGATTAAATATTGTAATATGTATATGTTCATCAATGATATCATTTGAAAATTTTGGACATTGATGAGAAAGCTTTCTAACTGAAAAGAAGATATAAGTTTACTTTCACATTCAAGAATCATTTTAGGTGAATTAATAAAAAAAGGGAGGTAAAATGGTAAGATTATATGGACTTATTTTAGATAAATATATTAGAATAAAATTTCTAGGGTTTTAGAAATAAATAAAAAAATTCCCTTAATAGAAGTTTAGTGATAAGAAGATTTTGTTTCAATGTGAGATTGGGAGGAAACCTATAAAATTACTCAAAATTTCCATGAAGGAAATTTATACATTAATTAATAAATATAACTATATTCATAATTTTTTCTTGATCCACATTTTATATTTATTTCTATTCATACTCTTTAATTATAATTATTTATGGCACACATATTTGGTAGTGAATGTTTATTTTTATCGTAGGATGGTAGTAATTTTTGAATGTTACTAACAAGTTTTATAATGGTGATGTATATCCTTATTCATGAATAAAACTTTCCTCAATATAATTGTATTAAATGTAATTGAATAATTTTTTAATTATTTATTTATTCCCATGTTCATAGGACAGAAGTTATGTGAGATTGTTAGCGATAATAGAATCCATGATGAGTATGTTTCAAGTAATTTACCCATAAAAAGATACTTTATAACTATTAATATTTTTATCATACTTATTGAAGAATATTCATAACATAAAATAACCCTTAATATAATATATTACTTGAATGAATGTCATGATACTTTTTCATCATGAAAATGATGATATCGGTATAACATAATTTATATAAGTGGGTGAACCGACCAAGATAAGAACATGATATACTAATGAAATGTGTATGAGTTTTGAATTATATAATTGATGTCACACTTTCATATATGAAAAATTATGTTACTATAAAATTTTTATACTAGATAATTATATTTATAAACTATGTAAATGCGAGGTAATAAAAAATATGGCCAGGATCTTAGGTACTTACAATATGAATTTCCTCCAAAGAAAAATGGGTTCTTTGAACATGAATGATTTATTATTCCTTCCTAGGATTTGAAGAAACACAATATAAAAGAAGGATTTAGATGAGGAAAAAATGGATATGTGTTAAAGAGATAGTCGAATGGTTTTTATTTTGTTGGAAGAGTTGGTTATGAGGTCATTTTACACATGAGTTTCTGTGGAATTTTAACAATTTCTCTTTACTTAATGGTTAAGGAAGGCCAATTTTGAAGAGAATGTTTTCCACTAGTAGAAAAATTTGTATTTAAGTTATACCTAATATTCAATTTTATTTTTTTATAAATTTTATATGTCAATTTACACATATACAATCTTTTATAGTTTTTATAATTTACTTATGTCGAGAACTATTTTCTTCGTTAATTTATTTTTATGCTAAAAAATCAAATTCACCCACGTATATAATTTTTAAATTCCAATTAAAAATTTATATCCCTATTAATATAATGAAATCAATAAATATAATAAATTTTAATTTTAATTTAATTTATTATGAAATAGTTTTTATATAGGATTAAAAATTTTAAACAACAAGTGTTCTTAGTCCAATTTCATATCAATTAGTATTTAAATGAGTCTGAATATAAATTTTTTATTTTTTAAGAATAATCATTTCAAATTAATCAATTTAATTTTTAAGATTAAAATACACAACACTTAAAAAATATTTCATCAAAAAATACCCAATTTTTATCTTTAATGATTTAAATGATTTCCCCGGAAAATTAATAATTTAGCTCCTAACCATTCAATTTATTCATCCAATGATATTATAATATTTATTTTAATTTTATAAAAACATAAACTTGTAATTTTTTAAAATATAAAAAAAATAATATTTAATGAATAAAAATAAAAATATTTTTATTAAATATTAACTTTTTATTTAATTTCATAGTTATTTAATATTTACGAGTTATAGTAATTTTTAATTTTTTACTAACAATTAGATAACACCATTGTACCTATTAAATATTATTATATTAAAATACCATATTATAATAATTATATATATATGTATATATTTCTTTAGAATGTTGAATTGTTTATTCATGGAGTTTGGCACTGAGAAGACGTGATATTTTGAGACTTGGTGTACAGAAATTAATTTTTTGAAATATATTAAATATATTAAATATGGTGCCATAAAATTTTTTCAAAAAATGGGAAAACTTCTAAAATGAGTATTGTACCATAAATATGAGGCCACCATTTGAGTTTAGAGCATGGGTTTTACCCTAGGGATGTCATAACCATTATTGGTGTTGGGAGTTTAATATACTTTAGTCAGTGGAAAATAAATCAAATAAAATATTAAAATAATTAATTTTATTCAAAGAGATTTTTTGAATTAATCACTCTCTATTTAAACAAACTTATGAAAAATTCTCAGGGTTTTCCACATAACCCTTAGAATCGAGAGTGATCGGTGGGGAGAGAGAGAGTGAGCCTAGAAAACTGACGACCACAGGTCAAGGAATGTTTATGTCAACAATATTCGAGGATGTCCCCAATGACAATGATTTTTTTATTTGTCGGTGATCCATCCACATTGATATAAGATGTTTATATTCTGTTGATTTACCCCCATTTTCATATCATATGATGAATTAAAATTAATTAAATAACATATTGATTTACGGTTCGACCGTATTGCAGGTGTGGACTTACTTTGTGGGGGTTATTGGAAGGAATTATATAATTTATTTTAGATCTTCATTTTTTTCTCATGGGAATGTATTTATGCCAACCTGAACATATCGTAGTTTCATTCCAATTTTTCATTTCTTCGTTTCTCCCACTATTTTTCTTTTGTTCATCACTGGTGTTTCGTTTCACTGGTGGTTCGACCAAAATACCAAGAAATCAATTTTTGAGAACCTATTTCCTGGTGCAACATATTGATATATCATATCTGGGATCAATATGATGTGGGGAGCATGAAAAAAATATAACAATAATGGATCAGTTCATATTTGGGAAAACCAGTTTCATTTTTGGCATGTAAAGGTAGAGCGATTCATCATCAGTGTTTTTTCGATCTGGTTGGACAACCCGATATTTTTTTATGGGTTTTATCATGTTTAGTTGACATAGATCAATGATTTTCAACAACATGTGTGGAGGAAATCAATATGAGAGTGGATAAGGTGGAATGCACATGAATACCCATGGGTTCATTGAAATTACGAACTACACAATGTGTAATTGAAGAACACATGCCATGTAAGAGGATCTGGATTCTATATTAGGGTTCCAGGTCAAGAAAAGTATCACAAAACACATGACTACTATTAAACAATGGTCAATCCTTACATGGAGGCTTGGCATGTACCTTTATGAGTACAAAGACATGGCCATAAGTACATTGTATTGGAAATGTTATGTACTCAGACACATACTTTGGTAGTCAGACACTGTTAGGAGTACTTGTTCATAGAAAATTTATATAGCTTACAATTGACACATTCATAAGAAATTTTACACAAGTAGGATTATGCACCAATGGGACACCATGCATTACCTTTTAAAGCCATGTACTATTCCAAATATGCCTTGGAGCCAATTTCCTTTTCACCATTCACATGTATTGTAACCGTATGTTCCACTTTGAGGGTTTATTATGGATTTGTGTGTTATGTATAAGTTGGTTATCGCCTCTATGGAACTTCAGTCTTGGATAGATTTGTGATGACCCCACAATGAAGACTATAGTGAGATCCAATATCATCAAAATTTCCCTAGGTGGTGTTTTTAGTATCATTGTGACAAACATTTAGTGTGAATCGATCAACTACTTAGCTGGTTAATTAAGATTGGGTTGTTGATATACACCATGGTCATGGAGAGGTCCCCTTCATATCCAGCCATCTCTTCAGAATTTCAATGTGCACTTCTTTTAGAGAGACTCTATTAGCATGACATCATGGTCATACACCATCCATTCTATCTAACTCATGGATTTTGGTCTACTGTATGATTATTTTTGTGGAACCTTCGAGTAGGAATCATGGGATGGAATTTTAGTTGTGAATTTACCTTGAGAATGTGGGTCTATGTTGAGTGTATTAGAATATTATTATTATACGTGTTGCTGAAATATACCTTTTATGCTATAAAAATTAGTCTCGACGTTATATACTAATTGATTTTGGTGTGTCCTACTGTGTATTGTTATATTCATTCTTTCATGGGGTTTCCCCACACTTTCCATGTCTTATACAGAAAACAGACCTTTGGATGTTGTCCTAGAAGGACCAACTGAATGTAGATCTTAGTGATCCAGCTAGACTGAAGTGTGTTCTTGAAATTACCTTGACAAGAGATCCCTTCTTTACTTTAGTATTGGACTTGTATTATATTTATTTCATGGGATTATATTTGGCCTATTTAATTTTCAGTATAAGCTTTCATACTCTAATGGATGGGATTTTAAATGTATGCACACATTATTATCAGTGTTTTACATATCAACATTATGTGGGATTACAAGTGTGAGTGTGTGTGTACAAGTACATTTGGACAATGACTCCTATGTGTGTTTTATGTCTATAGGGTACTGGTCGAGAGCCCATTGCCTATTGGATGTAGGATTATGGTAGTTGTGGAATGAGACTCATTAAGAAAGGTTGTGATAGAGTGGTATCATGGACAGTTGGTTCTACCATAGGATCAGAGTCTGTGAGATTGGTTTGGGGTAATAGTGTTAAGAGTTTCAAGTTGGAATCTCAGGCCAGAAACTCCAGTTTGAGTATAAAAACCAACATATCCTTAAAAAAGGATATTGAAAACCTTCTTGGTGACTTCGTATATATAGAAATAGGTTATAGGGAAAACATTGTTACGTGAATCATATAGGGATAGGTTGTGGTTTCCATGCCTTTCATGATTAAAATCTTCATCCATACTCATTGACCATGCTACCAATTGTATATTTTTTGATGCTTCCATGATGTTTCCAGATACGATTCATCATTAGGATCACAAGGATGATCCCCTATGTGATGAGGTATTGATATAGGGACACGTTCGAGAGGTTTTACCTCCAAGTGGTGCTCTAGTTTTTCCATAAATTTTTAAGAAGTAGATAGTATCATAAGTATAAACCAATGAAGTGAATAAGTTTATAGAGATTTATGAGTTTAAGCGATATAGACCCATTAGGATACATGATGAGCTAGACCTCTAGGTGGATGATTGCTGGTTTCATAAAGTGAATCCTATCTTCCATCTTTTTAGGTCACCAACATATCAGATGGTTTCCATTCTAGTGATCATTCTCTATGGATCTATAAAATGTTGGTGGGTCTTAGTTACCGAGTCATACGATGAGGATAGTCCTTTATAGTCAGACTTTGAATTCCATTTAGGAGAGGAGTATTTTCTAGAAACATTGAGGGATGTGATAATTCATGAGAAACTGTAGCTTTAGTAGGGAAGTATGATAATTTCTACGTATTCATAGAGGTTCATCAACCCCTCTTGATACCTAATAGATATGGTGCATACTTATTTATATATTTACCATACATTCAATTGAAGCCTACCATGATATATCCAATACATTATGATTACTCTATACATTCATACCTATGATGGGGTGTTGGATCATGCCTTAGTGGTAAACCACTTTCTGGATGAGAAGATATAGACATTTGGTGTTAGATGTGGGCATACAGAAGTAACTAATTTGATGGCTGTGAGCTAAAGATAGACACATATACATGGACATAGGAGAAATTTTTGGAATAATTCCCAGGATAGAGGGTTTACAATTCGGGGATCACATGATGTAGCTAGTCATCCAAGAGAGAGGCAGTGACACTATTGTGATAGTTGGGGACATCTTTCCTAAATTTTTTGACCCTATTTAGGGTATAAAAGGATAATGTTTAAGGGGTTACTAGGATGATTCATAAACTGAATAAGTTAGGTCCATAGAGAGGAATAGATTTTATATGTGTTTGTAGAGAAATTGAAGATGGTGAAAATTTTCATCTCTTATCATCAACACCCCCAGGAAGTCCACACCTGTACCAGGGAGCTAGTGGCTAGGGGTGTGGGAAACTAAAGGGGGTTGAGGCTTTTTACCTAGAGGCCCCAGTGATGTCATAAGGTATGATCTATATATTATCATCTTTAGCTATAGTATTGATAGATTTAGGTGGAGACACTTTTTTCTAGCCACTACCTTGGTTGGAGACATAGAGATTCTAATCGAACCCCTAGATCTACCCTCGCGCTTGGAGACACCAACTAGCTATGACTCAATGATCAAAAAACATTTAAAATAATGTGAAAAGAATTTTGGATGTGATAGTCTTAGTTCGGATCAATTTGTAGCATTGATGAAGCCTAATGATGTCACATCATGTATATAATGATAATCCATCTTTCATGCCTATATAGACTATTTCATAATGATGATGGGGTGCTTCCATATTGATGGGATGAGGTTTTCCCCTTTGGTTCCGATATAATCCCTAGTGGTGAAGAATTAGATTAGAAAAATGAGAGTGTAGTCGATTTCTCATCAATTGTATAGAAACAATATTGGTAAAGTTGATTTGATGATCTTGTAGTTTCCTACAGTGGTGGAGGAATAAAAAGATGACTTTCATGAGGATGTTCTAGGATTGACTCCCCACTGAGAGATAGAATTACACATTGATCTATACCCCAATACTACTCTGATATCAATTCCATAATATTTATTGATACATTAGAGCATCATGAGCTGAGGGTATTGTTGGAAGACTTGTATTGTAATAGATTTATCTAGCCTAGGGTTTCACCCTGGGCGGACCCAGTTTTTTTCCATGATGGTGGACATGATATTGATGTTTTTTGGGGATTAATGTTTCTTAATCTAATTGATTATGAAGTAAAAGTATATGTTGTCAATGATCAATAACCAATTTTGGTAGTTGAGATGGGAATAATGTTTCTCAAATATTTTCCACAGATCAAGATATCACCAACTATGAGTAAAATTTGAGGATATGTCAAAGATGCTATTTAGATGTTGATACAACCAATATGAGTACTTGGTGATACTGTCTATCTTGAAGAAGTCCCCAACTGTTCTAATGGGACACATGAACTAGATATTTCATTCTTTATTATACTAGTCTTTGGTAATCTTCATTGATGATATCCTGGTGTACTCAATGTCCGAGGAGGAGAACATGAGGCACTTGGGGATAGTCCTGGACATAGTCTAAGAGAAACGTATTTATAGGAAGCTTTGAAAGATTCAGTTTAAGATTGAGGAGGTCCACTTAAGGGTAAATTGTTTTTAATAAAATTTTGTATTAGTAGACCCAACAAAGGATGAGATAATGTTAATAGGAGAGCCACCCAAGAGAATGATAAAGGTGCAGTGCATCCTTGGGTTGGAAGGACACTAATAGATATTTGTATAATATTTACCTTAGATATCACCTCACATGGAAAATACAACCCCAAAGGGGAATCCTTTTATGTGGAGAGGGAGGTTCCAACAAGATTTACAGGAGTTGATGCATAGATTGACGAGTTCTATCATCCTGATATTTCCAAAGGATGATTCCAATTACGTAGTTTTTAGTGATACATCTGGTATTGTTCATGGTTGTGTTATGATGAAAGGGCGAGTGGTGATTGCTTATAGTTTATGTTACATGAGAAAAATTGATTATAACTACACAACCCCCAATCATGAGTTATTAGTGGTAGTCTTAATAATGAATATGTGTTGACTCTACCATATAGGTGAGTGGTTTATCATTTATTATGACCATAAGAGCATCAAGTATAACTTCTTTTATAGGGATCATAACTTGAGATAGAGATGACGTCTAGAGTTTCTCTAGGGCTATGACTTTAAGATTTTCTATACCCTAGTGAAGGGTATCATAGTAGAAGATTCTCCTAACAGGGGATGTTTTTAGTAGTTTTTGGGTGAGGTTTCAAAAAAAGTTATCCTCTTTGGAGTTATCCACTATGTATGGGGATGTATTAACTTCCCTCTAGTATATGGTTGTTACCATTTATATTTTACATTGAATCAAGGAGGAACAACTTGAGGATATAAAATTTGAGACCATACATGATTAGATATCCACTGGACATGCTCCTGGTATTGTATATTAACAAGGGGAGAATGTAGTTCTTTTTCGAGGTTAGATGATGGTATTAGTTGTGCTAAGGGAGGAGGTTCTCGGGGAGTTTTATACTTCACCCCTATCATTATTTTCAGGTGTTTTGAACATGTACTAGGACCTTAGGAAATAGTACTGGTGGCTAGGGATGAAGAAGGGAGTTGGAGGGTTTATCTCTTGATGATGTAATTGTCAGCAAGTGAAGGGTGAGTACCATGTTTTATTGTGTTTATATCAACCCCTTAAGGTACCAAAGTAGAATTGGGATGATATATCTGTAGGATTTTTTACGGGGTTACCACATATGTACAGAGTGGATGATTCCATCGGGGTAACCATAGATAGACTCACCACGTCATCCCACTTCCTAGCAACTCAAGATTAGTGTTTAGTTAAGAGTTTATAAATAAGGTATTTCCAGATATAGTACATATTCATATATTTCCCATTATGATCATTTTTTACTATGATTATCACTTTATATCTTATTTATGGAAGGTATTCAATGAGGCCTTTACAACTCAATTGCATTTGAGAATGAATTTTCACCCATAAATAGACAAACAAATTGAGCAGACCATTCATGCATCGAAAGAAATTATGTGTGATTGTATTGTAATTTTATTTGTATTTAAGAGGATCACATACCATTGGTGGAGTTTTTATACAAAAAAAAGATATCATTCTACCATCACCATGACACAATTATTATCATTGTATGTGTGACCCAACAGGTCATCACTATGCTGGACTGACCACAAAGAGTAAGAAATCATGGGCATAGAGATGGTGTGATCAAATAAAAATAAGGTTCATTTCATCAAGGTGTGGATGAGGAATGCATAGAGATATCAAAAATCTAATGCAGACAGACAGCAGAGGACATTGATGTTTGAGGTGGTAGAAAATTTGTTCCTTAGGGTCTCACCTAAATGTGGATTGATGACATTTGGCCAATAGAAAAATAACTATATGACATTCAATGGACCTTTTGATATACTACATAGTTTTGGTGATTTTACTTACCAGTTATCTCTACCTACATAGGTAGACAGGGTAAATAATGTCTTTCATGTGTCGCTGATGAGGAAGTATGGTCAAAACCCATCCCAAATTATTTGTTGGGGAAAGAAAGACAAAAGGGTGGGGATAAATTTTCCGAGTACCCAATGGAGGTTAAGGATTAAAATTAGATGACAATTATTGGGTTATTGATTCTCTTAGTGTCTGTCTAGTGGTAGAATAAGATTCATCAAGAGAGAACCTTGGACTAGGAGGCCCAGATGTGTGCTCAGTGCCTACATCTATTTATGTAGTATTTTATTTTTGTTTATGTGATGTAATGACCCATGGTGGTGAGAATATGATGAAAATTAATTTTCCATTTATTTCTTCATAATAATAAATATATTTATTATAGAGCTAGTAATTGAGAGGATGTTAGATTCTAAGGCCCAGTGTACAAAAAATTAATTTTTGAATTATATTAAATATATTAAATATTGTGTGTGCACAGTTTTACCGAACAATAAGAATAAATACTAAATGGATTTTATGTTTATAAATAAAAGTAGTTAATTGATTTAAGATCATAGGTTTTACCCTAGGAGTTACATATCATTTGTCGGTATTGAGAGCTTCCAGAAAGTGAAATCACTTGTGAATAAATAATAGAAATAAAGGAAATTATATATTTTATTTAACATGATACAGTGACCTAATCCTTCAATATATAAACATTATTATGAAAAATCATTAGGATTTTTTAATAAACCTAAAAACCAAGAGAGATAATTGTAGAGATAGATCCTTGATGAGCGACAATGATAGATTAAGTATCATCTTCACCAACAAAATTTGAGGATCTCAACAACGATATTGATGGAGATTCATTCTTCATCTACCGTTGATCCACCTTAAGGTAGAAATTATATATTATATGGATTTATACTTGTTTTTTCACCATATTAATAATGAAAATCAATGGACAATAAATTTATTTGTGGTTTGATTGTATTTCATTTGTGTTCTTATTTTTCTAGGGTAGTTTAGTGAAATTGATTATTGTATTAGGGACCCCCCTTCATCATTAAAATGGATATAGAACAAGGTCAACCATAACATGTCTGAAGATCATCCCTATTTTGTTTGTTTCCTAGTTTTCCCAACCCTTCCTCATGCGTTTAACACTAGTGTTTCATTTTACTGCTGGTTTGACTAAAATATCGAGAAATCTAACATTGCCCACAAATTTCTTGGCGTAATAGATTGATATTGTAGATCGAGGTTTTGTATGAAGTGTGGAGCATGTGAAGATGGTAATGATATTTTATCAGTTCATATTTGGGGTTAGAAATTGTGGTTTTAGCTTATAGCGGAAGATCTGTTTGATGTCAGAGTTTTTTGGATCGATTTGGATGGACAATGTTTCGGTTTCAAGTAGAAATCATGTTTGATTGTTATAGATCCACAATTTTTGGTTAATAATCCTGGAATAAATCAATTTTGGAGAGGAATAATGGGAATAAAAATGATTACTCCGGGGTTCTGTGAAACTATATACAACACTGTGTGTAGCATAAGAACACACATCGTGTAGGGTAACATAGCTACATCATTATGTTCTCATGTGAATGAAAGTATCGAAAAAAATATGATAGCTACCACATGGCATCCTATTTATACCTAGAATTGTGGAATGTACCTCGATTGGTAAAAATACATGATCAGAATTACACATGCTCAGAAAGGCCACTTACTAAAAAATTTACTTAGGCATGCTGATATGGTTAGTAGCCACGAGCATGAACATACCATGTACTTTAACATGGACATAGGCATGAGTCACGATATATGGGTTGAACAGGGTTCCAAATGGACCTTCCATGTAGTACCGATACAAGATATGTTCTCATTAAATGATTTTTTGGATCCATTTTCATCTTCATCATAAGAATCAGTCTCTAGGGTATGTGTCCTTGATCCATTCCAAGAGGGTTTAGTATAGAGTAAAACCCCATTCAGAGAATGGATATCCCCTCTGAGAAACAGTAGTCTTGGATATAGTTATGGGAATACCTCCATGGGGACTATAGTATAATCCCCTACCATCAACATTTCCCTAGGCTAGGTTCTCGGCTTCATTTGGACTAAGACTACAAGAGCATTGATCCCCTACTAAGCGTGTTAATCTAGATTAGGTTTTTGGTATACCACCTATCTCAGATAGTTTCCACCTTTCTAAGTATCAATCCTTCCATACTTCCATCATGTAATTATGATGGTGAGAATAAATTAGTAGGATATATCAGACGACTACTATCAGTGCTATATGACTCATGGAGTGTGTTATCCAAAACAGGTGCTATTCAGAACCTTCGTGCAAGAATTCTAGGTTGGATTTATGGTTTTGAATTCAACATGATATTGTGAGTATATATAGAGAATATATTTAAATTATTGTTATATTTACTATTAAGATATACCTATGAGTATATGACTATTATTGTTGATGTTATATGCTCAGTGATTTCAGTGTTTCATACCATGTTTTTTAATACTCAACCCTAGATGGGATTTTCATTCCCAAGTCTTGTCTTATAAAAACATTCAATATTTTTATAGAGTTCTAGAGGGAGAAATACCCAGTGGAGATTACAGAGAAAGGTAGACCGGGATGTGTTCCTACAGTTACCTTAATTAGAGAACCCTTCTATATATTTAGGTTATACTTTCATTCTTTTTGTTTTCGAGGGCTTGTGTTTGACCATTTTACTTTACAGTACTATTTTTCATACTTCAAGGGATGGATTTATATTAATTTTTTCGTGGTTATCATTTTAATACATTTCATTATTTTGTGGGTATGGAGATGTGTGTGTTTGTGTAAAGGTACATTATGCTAAGGCCTTCCATGTGTGTGTTATGGCTACTCAGTGATGGTGAAAATCCCCTGGCCTATTATAGGTGGGATTGGGGAAGTCACATAACATGCACTATTGGGACAGGTCATGAAACATGTACTTAACGACAATGTTCTCTAAATTTATATTTCATTTAAAATTATTTTCCCTTTTCCATAGTTATGATCTGATGTATGACGTTCAATAAAAAACCATGTGGGTAAGGATTTCATGTTTGGGATTTTTATTAACTTTTTTGATTTATTATTATTATAATTTTCATATTTAAGTTTCATATTAAATTGTCATAATTTATTAATTATCATCTTTTATTATAATATTATAATAGAATAAAATGTATCATTGTTCATTTTTGATTGGTATTATGTGTTAATCAATCTATTCAATATAATATTTATTTAATGAGGAATACGTTCTAAAACATCATGGTATTACATTATATCTTCCATCAAAAGAATTTTTCCTATCAATTTATGTTTCTCTAGTGAAAATATATGGGGTTCTTTTAGATCCTGAATCTTTAGGTTCCCATTTAGATTACATAAACTTATGATACCTCTAGAGAACTATAACCATTTGAGTAGTCTTGTTTCATAGTTATTTAACTATACAATCAAATATTTCTATATGTTGTTAATTATAATATAGAACAAGTTTTTGTTTTAAAACATTTGACTTCAATATCTGATGACTCTAGTGTAGTATTCGTAAAAAGTAGTATATGGAACAAATAATTCCATTGGGAGAGGTCTGGTGGAGGTGTTAGGTGGTATGTTACCATCCCCAAGTGATAATGGATTTAATAGGGGCTAATGTATATAGGGATAAAATTTCCCTTCTTACTAAATCTAAAAATTCTATTATATGTTGATATTTGAATGAATAACTTTTCTATGTCTTCAAAATCCAATTATCATATATTATTATCAGTATATTCCTTTTTTAGTCTAGATACATTTCTATTTTTTAGTTAAGGGTTTGAATCTTACCTATCATTTCTTGAGCATGATCTCATCCCATTAACATTCAATCTATAAATTCATCACAAAATGTTATAGTTCTACACATATTACCACATAGATCCTCATACTATTATATTTTAATTATAAGAGCTATCTTTTTTATATGTTAACTCTACATGATGGAGGTGTATATCCAACCTCACTAGAAATATATTGAACAAAATCTCATCACATCTTCATGATTTTAAAATTTTCATCCTAATTGGCTATAAATTTGAGGATGAAAATATGTTTTAAATCATAAATAGATCTAGGATTCTTGTTGAAGTCTTCTACAATACTTTAAGGAAAATATGAAATATCAATTATATACAATTTAGGGTGGTAATCAATACCACCTTAACACTTCCTTAATGTTTATCGTAGAAATATTATCAAGAAAGAACTCTTCTAAAGAAGATGTAAAATTCATTGTATTTATAATTGTATACACAAAAAAATGTAATTATGAAGTTTGGAGGTATTTTGAATACCAAAAATGAAATCCATGGTGATGTTATCTATTTTCCATATTATAATATATAATGGGTTCATAATCCATTTATTCTTCAGTTGTTTATCCTTAAAATATTAAAAAAATTAGCATCAATATATATACACTATAATCAAATACTAACCAACCTATATTCCTATATCCTTTAGAGGGCGAGGGTTGAATATGTGATATCTTTTTATATTATTTTTCTTTTCTTATGAAACAACCATGAACTCCTGTTAAATATTTCTTTCCCTCTAAAAAAAAATCAAATACATAACCGAAGGAACACAATAATTTACAAGGTTCACTACTGAAAATGAGTTTATAGTCCTTGTTATGGTTTAGAAATAATCTAATTCCATACAATACTAAAGAAAACAATCATTTTGTGTGGAATACAATGAGTCGGATATGGCGTTAAACTTGTGAAAAACTATGTTCAATACAATAGTGCATGTGATTCATGTACCAAAAAAATGATGTAAAAGTTTTTTTGTAACAAATATTTTACAATCCTTTTGATCGACATTCAGAAATATGATCTTTCAAAAAAATTCTTCAAATTCATACAAAGAGTTTATTAATAAATTTATGGTCTTTGTGATGATAGTCAGTCCAATTTTCCAGTCGGATTCCCAAGTAAGATTTTTCAATACAGAAAATGTAACATTAAAAAAATACCTCATGAAATAAATCTGTACTTTCATCTTATTAATTCCATATATCCCAGTCCGACTTCCTAATATAGAGACTATGATTATAATCTTCTCTCTTCTTTTTTTTTTCTTATCTCTGGGAAAAACAATTCATGCAAACAAATTTTGAGAACTTATTCTATATTAAAATATAGACATTCTTTCTTCTATTTCACAAATAAACCATGTCACATAATAAACGAATTATTCTCCTCCTATTTATAGGCTCGTAATAATTTTTCATCCTAGATATTGAAAAGGTTTTCATGCTTTATTAAAACTCCCAAATATTCAAACATCCTTTAATCTGAGATCATTCTTTTTCTCATTCAATTCCCCTTGAAGTAAAATTACTTTGTTTAATTCATCAAACATCCTTGAATATCATATAACTCTGGAATTCAACCCCCTGTAGTATTTTTTAAGAAGTCTTCAATCAAAATTTGATTTTTCATTTCATTTTTTCCATTATGATTCTCCATTATGATGGTCATCTTGATTTCATGACCCACTTTAAAATCATGAACAGAATAATTCTTAATAAACGTTACTCTGATTTCCATTCTGGATGTTTATTTCCCAATATTATATCTTCATTACGATAAAGACATTTGACCTCTACGATTTTCATGACCCTATTATAAAAAAACTAGAAATGAAGATATTTTATTAAGTTTCTCGATACCACAGTAAAGACTATATTCCCATCCAGATATCATCATTTTTATGGAAGCATATATTCGACAATAATTACTTCATTATGTTTCTCTATACCTAATTTATAAATGAAAAAAATATGTCTTCTCCTTATGATTATTGTTACCAAATCTAAATATAGTTTCTTTATTACAATAGAGACAACATATTCTTCCAAACATATTCAACCACTTCTACATCTTATTTTTTGAATATGATACTTAACAACTCATTATCTAAAGACTTAAATATTTTTTCTTTTGGTCTAACTAAAAATACAACCTTCATCTTCTTTCATTATGATCAAGAAAACCTTCACAACCTTCAAACTAATCTAAATATGATGATCTACCCAAATGATTTTACTGCAAAATATTCCTTTTTCTACAAAATGTTTCATGTAAGAATTACTTAGTTTATGACATTGATTATGTTTTAAAATTGAATTATCATGATTTGAATTATAATGTATTTTTTTACTTCCCATCATATCCAACAACTTCTTTATTTCAAATATAAAACATAATGTGATTATCCTGAATACAATTGGACCAAATATGATCGTTTATAAATATGATTAGAATCACTTCTTCTCCCCCATTCCTTCATCAAGATAGAGTCACAAGTCTTAAAATTAACAATTATTTTTGGGAAACAAAAAACATCAATGTATTATCATATTTCAATTAGGAGGCATACATAATACAATTTTATTCCCAATTAAAATCATTCTTTTATTCCAGATCCATGGTGAGTCTGATCAACCTTTTCTTTGAGAAAACATCTTCCTAATATGATTTAATTTCGTATGAATTGTGTGTTTAATATCCCCCTTTGTATTATTTTTGTTAAAAAAGGTTCATAAATCACTGAACATTGTAACCTCAAGCAATAGATTACTTGTGAACAATTCTAAGCCTATGTGAGAAAAATCATTGTAAGAAACATGAATCATTGATAGAAAACCCATTTTTTCCAAAAGTAGTGACTCATAAAAAACATCATTAGCTTTCTTCCTCAGTTTTCTTACTTGGATTTATTTCATTGTTTTGTTCCTAAACATTATTCATTGTATTTTCTCCATTTCTTCAACATCATTACAATAATTATTATTTTCCTACAATGACTATGAAAAATAGTTGTAATAGTTTAAAATTTTACATGTTGGATTCAAATATTATCCATGAAACCCCTTTATGGATGCTTACATAAAGATAGATTTATGAAATAATTATCCACCTAAAAACACTATCTAATGAGAAGATAGGAGAGAATATTAAAACATACACCATATCCTTGATGAGATAGTGGTTGGATTCCCATGTTCAACCTAAATTTAAAAAAGGGTTCCTTTAGTAAAGGATTTGGGAATATATAAAAAACTAGATTTTATGTAGGAACATACTCCAAATTCAATCCATTTTTATCCACGTGTTGTTTTGTGAAGTGGTACATAATGTCAATATGTTTTGAACAAGAATGTTGTACTAGATTCTTTATAAGGCTTCTTTCCCTTTGGTCATCGCATCCTAAGATTAGGGATAACTTTTCTTTAACAAATAAGTCTTCCAACTGAATTTTGATCCACATAAGTTGGGTAAAAGATTGAGGGGAACGAACATAGTTAGCTTCATCCAATCTTAGAGTGACAAAATTTTGTTACATTATTTACCAGCTAAATTCTTTTTCCATAGAAATGAAACTCCACAAGATATAGAAGGTCAATCATTAAAATTTCCTACCCAATTACCATTTGAATACCCAAAAAATTCAATAATTTCTGATATATCATACCAGATTCCCAAATTTTTTGTGCCTTTTATATATCTGAGAATTTTTTTTCTAAAAAGTAAATGAGATTATTTAGGATCACACTAAAATCTAGAACATAAGGTAATATAATAAACAATGAAGGATCTGGAGGAAGTTAAATATAATCAAATTTGAACCACCTTCTGAAACACTCTCTAATCCCCTTTCCTTCTTACTCTATCTCTACTCAACTTAGTTCCCACTGAAATCAATGTGGTGAACGGTTTCTAATTTTCCATTATTAACATATTATGAAATTCATTTTCACATTTTTCTGGAGAAATAAAAATGTGTTTCTAGTTTTTTAGAATTTTTAATGCAAGAATGTATTTAATTTTTTCTATTATGGACATATAAAACCAATTTTTCATCTCATTCAAAAATCATTCATAGGTTCTTAAATCATTCCAAAAAAGATAATATCATCAACATAGAAAATTATGATAAGGGGAAAACCCTCAATTTCTTTAATGTAAATATTTCCATGAAGTCTTTCTTTATTGAAGATCAAATTCCTAAAGAAAGTATCAAATTAGGAACAAATGCTCTTATAGATTTTTTATCCCATAAAAGTATCTTTTAATATTATACACTTAACATTAATATGTATTGATAAAAAATCCTCAGGGCTATTAAATATAAAATTCTTTATCAATAACCCTATTCAAAAATGTCGAATTAAAATCCATTTGTTTTTTTGTAAATTATCTATGTAGTAATATAAAGAACGATGATGATTCTTTCTAACCTTTCCATTGGAATAAAGGCTTATCAAAATCAATACCGTTAATTTGAAATTAATTTTTTCGCATTAATATTACATTATTACTTATCACTTCACCTTATTTATTGATCTTATTATGAAAAATCCTCTTGATACTAATAAAATTTTTATTATAAATATTGGGTATGAATTCCCAAGTATACTTATTTTCAATATAATCCATCTCTTTATTCATAGGCTGAACCCACTCAAGATGTTAAAAAACATCATTCACATATTAAATCTTTACTTTTGAATAAAAAGAAGTATGTGTAACAATTTTTTATGTTCTTCTTATTGTAACCTTGTGATGTTGACCACCAATAATGTTCTGAGCCACCACTAGATTCCTTATACTAGTATGAGTTAGTTAAGTTTCATCCTCGTCACATGAAATATATGAGCCTAATTCTTCTTCTTGATTAGTATTTCCATAATATACATCTTTATTAGAATTGTAAACAAACCATTTCTTATCCAACTCAAAGTACTTATCAACATAATTATGTGTTTCTTCCCCAAACGTTTTATCAACATTCCCCTTAGTTGAATAAAAAATTATTCCTATCTCCTTGTTGAAAAATTTGTATCCTCTTCCTTCTGGTGTATAACAATGAAAAATTAAATCATCACATATTTTCTCAAACTTTATTAGGTTTCCACCTTTATAATTTATGATTAAGGGAATTAAAAAATATATTAAGTGTTTCAAACTTGGAGTTTTTCCATAAATAATTTCATATGGAGTAATATATGAAATTTTCCTATAGAAACTTTAGTTTTGAATATACACAGTAGTAATCATGGACTACCTCAAAAATTAATGAGAAATATCATGTACATGTAACATTGTTATACCCATTTACACTAAACATATATTCTTCTATTCAAAAACTCGATTTTGTTTAGGAGTATATGGTGAACCTAAATCATCCATAATTCTGTGCTTCCCATGATAACATTCAAATTATTAATTTTCATATTCCTCACCATTATCAGTTATCAATTTCTTCACTGAATACTCTCATTATTTCTAAAACTTAATTCAGAAACTTTTAAACATTTTCCAAGATTCTGACTTATTTTTCAAATAAATAACCCAAATAATGTGAGTAGAGTCATCAATCAATGTAGTGAAATACTTATCACCATTAGTTAATTATTTCATCATAGACCCACATATATTGGAATGAATAAGTTCATGTTTTTTCAGAAAAAAATCTCAAATTTATTATACAATATGTTAATAATGTTTATCTTTTGAAAAATAGTGAAGAAACAATATCTTCCTCTTGAAATATGAGGAATATCTCAAACACTATCTCAGTTTGATTGATTAATCAAATTTATATGAAAAATTATTCATATATTTTTATGGTATAACAAAAATTTTTCCCCATACCCAAGTAAATATTGTTTTGTATTTCACCAACATAGAACAAGTTTCCTTTTATAAATTATCCTCTTCTAACCATATTTCCATATTCCTCAATTTTCATAATAAACCCATATTATCTGAGTATATCATTATTAACACCATTAAAATGTTCTAAAAATAAAATTTGGTAGTGTTTCATCCCATCAACATTTAAAGATTTCTTGTATTTCACCATTTCATTCCCAATGATGGTTGATCTAATACCATTGATTCCTAGGTATCAATCATTCCTAAATGTCACCATTTCATCTCTGAATTATTTGAAATTCTTCAACAACTTCAATTCTCCTTTCATATGATAATTACATCCACTATCAAGAATCCATGGTCATTCTCATTTTATTGCTTTCAAAGTGGTTTAAAAAAGGGAACTCTCTTTTCCCTTTTCATTATCCACCTCTAACATATGATAATTGTGAAGAAAATTTTATTGTGAAAAAAAACAAAACAAGAAAACACTTATAAATATTCATAGGTTGTTCAAATATTTTAATAACAGTTTTAGGGGGTTCGAACCTACTCTCAACTTTCACACCAAGATTCTTAGTTTTCTTCTGAACTTCCTTCTAAACTTTCATCTTTTGAGAGGATTAACTCCCCATCAAAAATTCCGTTCCATAGCCTTTTGAATAGGAGTATTGTTTTTGTTTGAACCAGAAAATATTTTCTATAAATCTGAATCCTCCACCATTCATGAAGTATCCATATAAAAATTATTTTTTTATAAAACTTTAAGATTGACTAGTGTTTTGATTTTGTTTCTCAGCAATCATCTTAATAAAACATTGTTAACCACCAACCATTATTTTTTCAACTAGAATATTCTTTTTTTGATGTTGGTTTTCTTTTCAGTATTATTAGAACCATATGTAATAGAAACATTTATAGGCTCAAAATATTAAGAAAATATTATTGACTATTCATTTTTAGAAACTTCTGAATTCTCCACTTTTTTAATCCTAGCCACGTATATAACTTTCCAAAATATTATCTTCTCAGGATAAATTATCACTTTCTTATCAAAATTTGAAATAATGTTGTGATAATACATCATAGGTTTCTCCTAACAATAAATTTCTTGACATTAGAGATATTTGTTTTGAGGCTTATATCCCTATGTTCATCTTCAGAAAGTATTTGTTGGATATGTTCCAAATCTTCTTCCATTTTTCCTTCAACATTACATCCAAATGTTCATAGTGATTTATTTATTTCCCATGAGATATTTTATAATTATCAATATCCTCTATAAAATCAATTTCCACATTAATAAAAACGTCGTTATTGTTCGATAATGAACCTATATTTATAAACTTTCCAGTTTCCTTATCATCCCTTCAAATATTTCTCAGACATTCTTTCAAATATTTATTCAAAGAAAATTCAAGTTGATATTCTTCTTCTTATTCTTCAGAAATAGTGCTTCTGAAATCTTCATAATTCACTATTTCAATAAAATTATTCTCTATATATATTGCAAAAAATGATTTTCAGATTCAGCATCATTGTTTTCTTCTTCATCATCTTTAGATAAAAAGATTCTTCTTGAAGATTTTAATAACTTTTTATCTTTCCCCTAGAAACATATTTAACCATGATGTGATATTTCCTACATGTCCTTCTTGGCCTTCATTATACTTCATCAATAACCTCTTGTTTAATTATTTTAGGGAAACAATCCACCAAGTTCCAAAATACTACAAATTCAAAACACTTCAAAGAAAGTTTCCCTTTGTATTTACATGTATCTCTTATTACATTTCAAGAAAATAAGGGTAAAAATTATTTAAGGTTTTAAAAACCTCATTTTTAGAGTAAGTTCCAGTAACGTCATCTTCCAAAAGAACATTTATAGACTATTCATTATTGGAATATTTGAATGAAATATCTCTATCAGCTGTTATTTTTCCTTTAATAACATTTTCCATTCCAATTTCATAAGTAATGAGACTACTATGAATATCATCCAGTGATAGAGTTTTTGGATCTCTATCTTCCAAAAAGGAGGCATTATAATTAATCTTTCTAAGAAGGATTCTTATGATATTTTCAACAACTGAAGAATATTTCAAATTTTCTCGAATACATATGATAGTGAAAACTATATCATTTACCCTAGTAAATAATTCACTAATAGACTTATATTCACCCGTATTGAGATATTCATACTTCAATATCTATATTTTAATATTTTCCTTCCTTATTTTCTTATTTCCTTCATAAATGTATTTGAACTAATCCCATATAACTTTGGTAGTAGAAATACCATTACTCATAAAATATCTCTTTCAGAAAGTGATGAGAGTAAAGCGTATTTCACTCGTCCATTATTCTGAGAACTCTTATTATCGACAGGTTTAAGAGGAACCTTATCATCAATAAGATCAAATCCATCTATTATAGCTTCAAGAAAATCATACTTAATAGAAATAAGAGAAGGAATCATTATATGTTTCTATAAATGATAGTTCTTTCCATCAATTATTAGAATCTCTTTACTATTCACACAATTTAGATTCTCTATCATAGCTTCTCTTAAAAACATTATCAAATAATAAATTATGGGAACCTTCACATTGATACCAGTTGATATTTTCCCACTAAAAATCAAGTATCATTAACAAGGGAGGGGTGATTCATTGATATCATTTTCTTTTAAGTTAAATTTCCAAAGAAAGAACCATTTTTTTCTTTCAAATATTACATTATATGTTGAAAACAAATAAAAATCATAAGCATATGAACATGAGGATTTACAAGGTTCACTACACAATTAGTGTAGATTTTCATGGTTATGGTTTCGAAGTAATATAATACCACACAATCCACTAGAAAATAATCTTCTTCTGTAGAATATAATGAGTAGGATATACCCTTGAACTCTTGTAAGGCTATGTTCAATTCCATAGTTCATGTGTTTCATGTATCATGAAATGATTCAATATAATTCTTGTAACAAACTTGTTATGATTCTTCTTAATAAATTTTCATAAATGTGATATTTCAAAAAAAAATACCCCTTTTCTTACCCAAAAGCTGCTAAGAACATCCTAGACATCGTGATGATACTTTGTCCAATTTCCCAGAATGTTTCCCTGGTCAGATTATTCAATATAGATAATGTATCATTGATAGAATACAGCTTGAAAAAAAATCTAAACTTACATCTTCTTCAATAAGAATATACCAATCCATTTTCGCAAAACATAATCTCTAATTACAATACTCAGATTACAATATTCTCTCCTCTCATTTAATTCTTGTGTCTGGAATACCTCTCCAAGAAAACAAAAATTGTAAACATTTTATTGTTTAAATTTAAGAGATTCTATCTCATATTTCATTAAAAATGAATTTCCTAGAATACTAAAAGTACTGTCCTCATAATAATTGGATTGCAAGAACGATTTATGAAAGATGCTAAAAATGTTTTCCTACATTATTAAGACTCTTGAATATTAAAATTTTCTTTAAACTTAGATATATCATTTAATCATTCAAATCACCTTTAAATCTAGATCTTTCTTGTACTTATTCAACATTCATTGAATTTCAGATCTTCTCTTGACCTCATCTCCCTTTAGTCTTTTTAAGAAATCTTCAATCCCATTTTTATTTTTCATTCTTATTTTTCCTTTACAATTCTCTATTATGATAGTCATCTTCATTTCTTAACCCACTTGTAAATATGGAACTGATGACTACATAAAAAACTGTAGTCTGATTCTAAATACGATTTCTTCATTATGATAGTGGCATTTGGTCACTCTAATTTTCTGGACTCTTATTAAAAAATCAAAACCATTTATATTTCATTGAGTTGCTCTGAAAAACCAAAAATACTATATTTCCATTCCAATTTACTCATTACAATGGAATCATATGAATAAAAATAGTATCCTTTTTAGGTTTCTATGCATCCAATGTAAGAAGGAAAACATATGTTTTCTTATTAAGATTTATGGAACCAACTCCCATTCAAATTTATTCATTTTGATAGATACAACTTATTATTTCAATATTCTTGAACAACGTTTATATATTTCTTCTAAATATAATTCTTATCAAATTCATTCTTTAAAGACATAAATATTTTGACGTTTGGTCTAACTAAAAACCATCGCCTTTAGTTTATCTCATCATGATCAAGAAAATCATAGAAACATTAACATCAGCAAATTAATTCATCCACAAACACCTTCTTATAATCCGTACTTCCTTCATGACTTTGATTACGTTGAAGAATAACTTTAGCTTCATTTGACTTAGAATGGAATTTTTTGAAACTTCTCACACTTTCCAGCAACTTCATTCTTTCCAGTACTAACCTGAATGTCGTTGGCCTGAATATGATTGGACCAAATCTGATTGGCTGAAATACAATTGGAAACACTTGATCCCCCTTTCATTCATAAAGATAGAATAAAAATTCTTACAACTTACTTATTATTTTTGGGAAATAAAAAATAACATAACATCATCATATTTCAATTTAGATCCATGATGAAACCCATTTTCTTCTTCATTATGATCTTATTTTCTTTCTGGACCCAAGGTGAGTCAGATTAACCATTTCTTCCAAAAAAAGCTTTTCAATATGATGGAATTTATTAAAAATTGTGAGCATTATTTCATAAATACAATGGTTAGTATAATTATTCTATTTTACAAGGTTATTTTATTTCTTTTCACATTGAACATAATTGAATACAAAATACAATACTTGAAATCGATAATCTTCCTCATCATCTTGGTCCCAAACAAACCCCCCTGTGATGTTTTTCCAACAAAAATTAATATTGAGGTCTATATACATCTTGATGTCTATGGGTTGGAAAAGTAAGAATTATATATCTGCATCTTATGATATTTCCTTTTTCAATTCAGTAATTTATTGAAAATATTTTCATAAAATAAATATTATAATTATATCATTATTTATTTGGAACTCTATAATATTTCATACCTTGTTTTATAACTCAATATATACCTTTTATGGGTCTTTGATCTTCACATGGTTGGATGTTTGAGAAGTCATTTGGTAAAGATAGGATTTCTACTATTCTAATATGATTTAATGGCCCATACATTGAAAATCCATGGGTATTGTGTCTTTTTAAATCCTCATTGTAGAGAAATTATCATGATCAACACTTTCAAAGACTTAAATACCTTATTG
The DNA here is from genome assembly GCA_963277665.1 of Viscum album. Taxonomy (NCBI): domain Eukaryota; kingdom Viridiplantae; phylum Streptophyta; class Magnoliopsida; order Santalales; family Viscaceae; genus Viscum; species Viscum album. The sequence continues at coordinate 179,827,241 of OY728133.1, read as the reverse complement.
TTTTTATTATTTTAGTAATGTATTAAAAAAACATAATCCCTAATCAGGTTGATCCATCAAATTTGGAATACATTTGACAAATTATAATTGAATTTATAATTTATGTTGTTTTGATTAGTATATATATCACAATATTCCACATGTATATAACTCCTCTATATCTTTAATGAACATTTTACCATTAATAGCTCTAAATCAAGATTTTAAAAAAAAAAATTCACAAGAGTCATTAACTGATGTGTGGAATAAGTTACCATAATGTATCATTTCATGAGGAAACATCCCAATACACTCTTTTATACATAATTAAATATAAAAAAATCTTGAAAAGACCAGGAATTTCCTTGTAATTTTTTTTAATAAAATGTGAATTTTTTGAGTCTGTGAAAACTGAAGGTGCGTGATTCTTAGGCCCGATGTTCCTGGAATAAATTTATGAACATTTTTATGTGTACGTTCAGAAAATGTGTGAGTGGAGTTTTTTACCTTTTGAATCGGTGCTCTAAATTGAAATCTGAGAGCACTGTTGAACTCGCAACACCGATTTTCACTTAAGGAGACTTTCACCATGATGATAGTTTGTCGAGGGTGAAAGATATTTTTTTTGCTTTTCGTGAAAGAATAAAATAAAAATAAAATTTTTTAACATTTTATTTTTCTTTTGGAACACCCATGAGGTTGTTGAGAAGTGGGTAGCACAAGAAATAAACCTCTTATAAGAGGTTATGGAGGTGGGGACCACCTAAACTAAAACATCTCTTAGGTTATGGTGGTGGGGACCACCCGATTCTAAAACCCCCCCTGGACTCCCTCTTTAATGTGGGAAAGCCTCTTAAACTTCCCCCGCTTTAATGTTGCTACCCCCTTTAATTAATTATACCAACTCAATTAATTAATTATTCCTATTTGAAATTATGCTGACATATTCTATAATGTTGGATAATTCATTATTGGGGAGGATTGGGGGATGGTTTTGGAAAAGGAGAAGGGGAGTGCTTTTGGGAGAATTACACTTCCCCAATTAAGAATGTCTTCTATGAAGAACTTCTTCCATGACGAATGCTCCTCGAACGAAGAATGATGATGCACGACTTCGACTTCTTCCTCGGGACATCTCCAATCGATGACTGTCCTTCGCTTCTCATCGACATCAACAAACGAACGAGGTAGGGGTGTGATTTAATTTGATAAATGTTGATTTCCCTCTCACATTGAATCAACTTCCTTAAGCAGTATGCTACCACCCTTACATGGAGGGTATGGGCCAAACAAACATGGCCCGACCCCTCCGAAAATCTTTTGGATCATGGTGTGATCATTGCGATGGTGGTGGAGATCAGTGCTAGTAGTTGGAACCTGTGGAACTCGAGAACCGTGGAAATGGCGATGAACAAAGGGCAGTCAGTCAAGCCCGTCACCGGTGAAGGCACGGTGCTCCGCCGCCCTGCGGCCTTCACCGCACGGCGGCCCCATTCCCCACGATGCTCCACCCTCGGCGGCCTTCACCGCCTAGCGTCTGCCACGCTCCCTGGCGCTCCTCCGCCCTCACGGCACCCCGTAGCCATGCGCCACCCCACAACCTTGTGAGCTCCCAACGTCCCGCAACCCCTCCGGCCTCCGCCATCCCGCGACACCCGTGCCCTCCGCCGCGCAGCGGCCCCGTGCAGCCCCGTGGCACCCGCGACCTCATGCCTCCCCGCACCCCCATGGCCTCTACCGCTCTGTGGCACCCGCAGCCTCGCGCCGCCTCACGGCCCACACAGCCTCCACCGCCCCTCGCCACCCGCAGTCGCGCGGTGCCCGCGGTGCCCACAGCCTCCGCCACCCTAAGGAACCCCCAGAATCGCGCCGCCCCAAGACTCCCATGACCTCGCACTGCTCTATGACCTCCGCGGCCGCACGAGACTCATGGCCTTCGCGGCCCAGGCGGACTCCACGCTGCCCCATGCAGCCCTGGTCAGGCCACCAGCAAGGCTACCCATCGCAGGCCACCCAGTGCGGGCCGCCCAGTGCGGGCTGAGTCGGAGCCAGAAAGTTCGACTGGGTCGACGCAAACAGGGTTGGCCCAGGTCGGGATGATCCGGGTTGGTCCTACCGGTTCGGACCGAACCCGGACCCACTTCGACCCATTTATTCTCTTTTGGCCATAACTTTGGCATCAGATGTCTGTTTGACGAACCGTCAGTAGCCCCGGAAACCTTGGAGTGAGATGGTTCCTTTGAGTATACACCAAACGAGATTTGGATAATTTTGGGATATGGTCGGGTTTAAATGAGCACGAATTTAAACGGGACCTCGAGACTAAAAAGATAATAACTTACAGACCGGGCGTCTGATTGATGCGTCGTCTATTGCGTTAAAACCCCTATGACGTGGCAGTCCTTTGAGATACTTCTTCATGGGACATCGTGGAAGATGGAGTATCAACTAGTGGCTTAAGGAGCGTACCCTCCCAGAGATGAGCAATGCTAGTGCGGGAACCCGGTAGCTGGTTGTGACATGAAGAATGAAGAGTGATCCTATGTGGGTCAGCACCTAGTGATCTTGGGTGGGTCAGCATCGAGGTATCCTATGTGGGTCCACACCTAGTGATCCTATGTGGTTCAGCACCGAAAGATCCTATGTGGGTCAGCACTGAGCGATCCTCCGTGGGTCATCACCTAGTGATCCTGTGTGGGTCTGCACCGAGTGATCTTGTGTGGGTCAGCACCGAGCGATCTTGTGTGGGTCTTCACTGAGCGATCCTATGTGGGTCAGTAGTAGAACCACTTAACCAAGTAAGATTATTCATTAGTTGCATCTAATCATCTCTACTACTTTACTTAATAAATACCTTGTGATTTTTGAGTTTGTACCTGAGTGGTACTTTCCATTGTGGTAATACCTTGGTGGTATTCTTCTGTGTGGCGTACCTGTGTGGTATATACCTTCGAGGTATTCCTTCCTTTTTGTAACACTTTAGATTTGTGCTTTGAGCTAGACTCTATGTTTCATCATGATTGAGATGGATTTACTGGATAACTTAGGTATATGTATGGGCATATACCTAAGTTGGGTTGTCAGTTTATTCCATGTTGTGCGGTTTAGCCATGGTGGATTTTGTGAGTCATTGAGGGTCTAGAGGTCCCTACTGTGAATTGTTATACTCACCCCTACACGGGCTATGTGTGCACCCTATTGTTTTTGGTATAGAGGACGGACACCACTGACTGAGGACGAGAGTACCAGGACTGAAGGTATCTCAGAGGTGGACGCTAGACGAGGCGAACCGTAGAGACGGTCATTCATGAGATATACCTAACCTTCAGGTAGGATTCATGGTGGATGATCGAGGAGCTACTTTTCACCTATCAGTAGTCATGTACTTTCCAGTTTTCCTTGTACTTTCTAGTTAGTCTTGTATTCTTTCCCCTTTTTACATAATGTACTCACATTTTTTACAATTCAGTTTACTTGAGTTTGTATCTTGTTGTGTGCTTGGAAGAGCGTGTTTACAGGTTATAAAGTCAATGCCTTCTCTGTTTTAGGGATCACACCTTTCAAATCTAGTTTCTTGCTCATGGAATACGGAAGGCGGGCTTGGGGTAGTCACGGTACGGGCCCCTTGGGATGGGTCGTAAAAATATTATATCAGAGGAGTTGGTTCTAACATAGAACATATGACTCTAATCATTATTTTTATTGAAAATAATGTTATGTGTAGTGAGTGTGGTTGTCATTTTAGGGAATCCAGTGTTGGTGTTGTGGCCGACGTATCCATACTCCCAGATCCTGACTTCTGATTTTCGACTCAGTGCATGAAAACACTGATTGTGTTTGTGTTTTCAAGAGTTTTCATTGTGATATTTTGAGTCATATCACCAGTATAACTTTTTGACCGTGTCTCACCTGTTTCTTTTCAAAATTCCTCCATGCAGACATCCATCTAGGGTTCCATATATAGTACACACTAACAGCCCACCGAGCGATGAGGCCTTAGTACAGGGCCCTCTTTCAATAGAGGCACCAGTGGAGGCACCAACTGTACCATTACCCGTTGGTCCACTGATGCCACCAGCCCCAGAAGCAGATGGTGCATGCCACTTGATCATGTTGCACGAGTCCCAGTGCGAGAGGCCTGTAAAACCCAAGACGTTTATGTTATATAAATCATCAAAGGAATCTTTTTCTACACACAACACTTGGTTGTGTTGCTTTACACGAAATCGTGACCTTCCTCGATTGATTGTGTTGTACGCAATACCGAGTTTCACTAAACAATGATATGCTAATAAATATTATTAAAACTAGCCGTTAGTAATAGTAATAACCACTTTTTGAAATTTTATAAATTTTATTTTTCAAAATGGACTTCATTTTTGGATTCGGAATATCAAAATTATCCTAGGGTGCAATTTTGGTATTTTTCTGAAAACTTTCAATTTTTTGATGAATAGTGAAACCACTAAGTGGTAGTTAAAAAAATGAATTTTTCATAAAACTTAATTTTACCGCTTCCGTGAGTGGAATTTCAAAAATCCGAGAGTCACGGTTGATGTCAGTATGTAAAATGTGGTTCAATGAGATGAAAATAACTTTTGGTGAATAGTAACTTTTTACTTTTATTACCATGGTTAAAAGTAAATAGGGTAATTAAGGGTAAAAATGATATTATTATTACCCTAACACATGTCCTAATTCTATTGGATGAGTGTAATTCGACAAAGAACAAACTTAGGAATAAAATAAGACCATTTAGGCCCACTTGGATTAGATTAGGACATTTATTATTAATTTATTTAAAGAAGGGTTAAAAAAGTTAAAATCAATGTTTAATAAGTAAATAATTTTTAATATAAGTTTATATATAAGATAAATTCGACTATAAATATTCCATAAAAAGATAAAAATATTTCCTACATAATGGTATTTTATTTTTAATTTTTAGACATTAAATAATTTAGTTTATTTATGACACAATGATGATGCAGTAATTGTCTTATTAATGAAATATTGACATAATTAATGTTATAAATACCCAAATAAATGAAATTTGAGACTTTTTATAAATTCCACTAATTTTATAGGTTAATATGACATGTTATTATTGATTTAATTAATATTTTTAGAAGTAATCATTCTGTTATGATTTTCACAAAAATAAATTACTAAATAGTGTCAAAATTAACATAAAATAGTTTTTAAAACAAATATTATATTATTAATTGTAATTTTATTCTTAAAAATCTATGGTTCGGCCAAATGACATAGATAAGGTTATATATATTAATAATAAACAGCTTGGGGTTCGTTTGGATTGTTATAGTAAGTTTATTAACCTTATATTGTAAGAACACAAGAAGATACGGTAAAAGTAAAATTATTTAACTTAATGTTAAATCTAAATGATAATGTCAAAATAGGAACCTAAACTTGTATAAATTCTATTGTATGAGAGGCTTTCGACCCATCCCCACGTAACTTTGAAATAAATCAATTTTGAGATATTTAAAACCGAATTTGGCTTTATAATAAAATAATATTTTTAGTTATTCCAAAGGTGCCCCTCTGCTCCCTTATAAAAGGGCACCTCCTCCCTCTCTTCCTCACACCACTTTGAACCTTCATGCTCGGCCAAACCCTGACACTTTATCCTATCCACTTCCCTAGAGACATCCTAGAGGTCCTGGTCTTCTTCAAAGACCAATTTTAGTTCCCTAAAAGGAGGTCTCAAAGAAGCACTTCAAAGAAGAGGTAATGTCCGTTACCGATTCATTCATCTTTATTTCTTCTTCCACTTCTTCTTCTTTAGTTTTTTCATTATGAAGTAATAACATCAGTATCACTCATATACGGATATGTTATTATAAGTATGAATCAACCCTATTTCACCATCTATCCATCCTACGGAAAATGAAATCATTGTGCGTGCGTACGTACGGAATACCGTCTCCACGCCGTGGTGTAACCTCCTTTCCACCACCACCTTACTTAGATGGGTATAATGGTCTAAATAATGAATATATATGATTATTGTAATGTGATATTGATTCTGAAATAGTATACATACACTCCAATACAATTCCATGATCATGGGAACGATATCATCACTTGTGCGTACGTACGGAATACCGTCTCCACGATGTGATGCGACTCGTTCTACATGATCTTCATTTCATAATGATTATATAAATTAATTGAATGAATTAATATGATATATATTACACTAATAAAATTCTAGAAAAGAGGTATCTATAACATAAAGAGAAGAATAAGAATTTATTCGACAAAACACGCATAAGAACAAAAAGTAATAAACACCCGAGTAACAAGTTGTAATGAAATATTACTAATAAGAAGCTAATAATATGAGCATATATGATATCATAACAATAAATATGATTCTAGAATAATTCAATAACATTATTTAAATCATTATACAGGAGGTTCGGACACTTACGAGGAAAATCGGACCTAAGGTAAGGGAAATATCACAATCTCATTTTTATCCGAGATTGTTTATACTTTAGTATTTACTGGGGTGTATTTTCTCATCCACATCCATGTTTCCTAAATATGTAATATTATTTCCATCCACCTACAATTGTTTAAATCCAATTTTACCCTTCGGTGAGTTTTTAGTAAATGTTATGAAAGGAATCTTTTTCCATTTTTCGTACGAGGTACTTTTTGACTTTTCCGACAAAATTACGAAGAATATTTTTTTTAACTTATATGGCATGAATGGATTTTTCAAACATTATTTCCAAGAAGCTTCCTTTACAAGTTTTCAAGTTTATTTTTAGTCAACTTCTTTTAGTTTAGAATTGTATGACATGTTAAGAAAGGAAAAGTGTTTTTGAAGCAGAAAGGATATTTTCCTCAAGAATGGTGTTCAAGTGTTTTAACAAAATTATTTTCTATCTAAGATAATATAGGGTTATATTTCTATCCCTATTATTACATTGATTTGATTATTTGTGATGGAATTATATTTATTAATTCCTTTATCTTATATGAATAGTTTTATGATGTCATGATGTTTAAGATTCCCATTTTTATTACATGGGTTATGCTATGATGTATGGTTTATGATTTTGTGGTGCACATAATAATGGTATCATTATGAGATGGGTGGGACCTATATCTCCTCCAATGAATTGTGTAAAGATTTTATATCTCATGAGATAGACATGGATGGAACGGCAGGTTAAACCGGTTCAGTGAAACCGGACTAAAACAAGGAGTGAAATCGGTTCAGAAGTGGAATTTGTCCACTAAGATAGTCTTGGAAATGAGTCTTGACTAACAAGAAATGATTCTCAATGATTATGGGTGTATGCCATAAATTTTCATGTTTCAAGTTATGATTGTTGGGATTACATTTCACTACTATGATTTATCCCATGTTATAAAATTATGATCTCTTTTGCAGGTTAAGATTTCCAAAAGTTATGTGCTTATGTATATGATGTGATTGATATTTATTTTGTTTACCCTTACTGAGAATTTGAGCTCACACTTTTGTATGTTTTATTTCCCCAGGTCAGGAAGAAGGTTATTAAGTAAAATATTTCAAAAAGGGACTCTAGATATGATGAAATAAATGGGAGTCAAAGTAGATGCTTTAAGAACCAGTTGTTTATGCTTTCCAGTTTCTAAAGACACTATACCTATACGGTTGTTTCATGGTTTTGTTATATGTTGTAATAAGTGTGCTTAAATTTTTAAGTAATAACAATGTATGTAAAGTATGGGTCATTATAGTTGGTATCAAAGGAAAGGTATAGTCAACCTTTGGAAACTAGGATGTGAAAGCCTTAGTAAGAACCCTAAGGGAAATTATAAGCATAGAACACAATCATAGTGTTTTAGAAATGACCATGAATAACCTTGGATAAGGCCTTAAGTGTAAAATTTTATTCTTGATTATGTGGTTTTCCAATTATAATTAGTGTTTCTCACACTATTCTTTTTGGTTTTAGTCAATGGATGGAACCCAAAGGAACCGTGTTAATGTGGAATGCGATGAGAAATGTAATGATTGTCCCCCAGAGCAACCAAACGTTATGGGAGCCAGAATGAAAAATCTTGTAGCCATGATCACACAACTTTCTCAATCTATGAATTATCCATGACTTCCAAATGAGCAAAGGAAGGAGAAAAATTCTGTTGAATCCTTCATGAGGTAGCGTCCACCTTCTTTCAGCTAGTCTACTAATCCATTAGTTGATGAACAATGGATTAGTACTACTGAAAAGATATTTTCAGATCTTCAATGTTCTGAACATGATAAAGTCATCCTAGCAGTGTATCGTTTGGAAGGATATGATGATCAATGGTGGAATCTTATTAAGAATACGAGGCAAAGGGATGAAATTGAGTCCATGGAATGGGACGAGTTCAAGAACTTAATTTTCAATAAGTACTTCCCTCGTATTCTCAGAACAAAGATGGAGAAAGAGTTTCCTTAACTGAAGAAAAAGGATGATGAATCTGTTGGTACTTATGAAGGAAATTTTACAAGACTTGCAAGGTACACTTCTAGTATTATTATCCAACCTGAGAGTAAGATCTATCAATTCTTTAGTGGCTTAAAACCAAGTCTTCGAAGGGCGTTAGCCATAAGTGACTTCAATAGATACGAGGAAATCGTTCGATGTGCTCGCAAAGTCGAGATGGAGATTGGAGTAACCCATCAGTCATATGGGTTTGATATGAAGAGGAAAATGGAATTCAAAGGAAAATCTAAAGAGCACACTAAAAAGAAGATGAGATTTCCCTGATGCTCAATGTGTGGAAAGAAACATGGAGGGATTTGTCTTAAAGGGACAAGTAAATGTTTCAAATGTGGAAAGGAAGGTCATCGGGCATTTGAATGCCGCAATGATGGGAAGAAGATGTCTAATTATGAAAACAAAGGAAGGGATACACAGAATGACCCTACAACACTTCAATGATTCAGGTGAAAGGAGATGGGGAATTATGCCAATCAATGCCCAAATCCAAGGGTTGATGATGATGGTCTACGTAAACAAACTCTTAAGGATAAAGGCAATGTAAAGTCACATGCAATTTCTATCAGCGATGTGGAGTACGATAATGATGTGGTGAAAGGTACACTTACCATCCACTCTAAACTAGAAACTGTTTTAGTTGATTCTGGATCCACCCACTCCTTTATTTCTGAAGAATTTTCTAAGGATATCACCATATTACCTCAACAGTTAGATGTTGAGTTAGCTGTGACAACCCCTAATGGCACAATAGTCGCATCAAAAGTTTATAATTATTATCCGATTGAAGTTTGTGGGAAAGTGATTCCTACAAATATTGTGATCCTTCCTATAGTGGAATTTGATATGATTCTTAGTATGGATTGCCTTTCTCTACATGGAGCTCATATCAATTTCCAAAGAAGGGAAGTCACATTTCATATTCCAGATCAATCTATATCGATGCAAGGATGAACATAATCTTCTAGTGGAAATTTCTTCCATTTTATGGGTATTGATTCCACTAAATTAAGGTTATTTATCTCAAATGGTTGGTGAGAAACTCACGATTAAGAATATTCCCATTGTACAGGAGTTTGATGATGTCTTTCCGGAGGAATTACCGGGTCTTGCACCGAATCGTGAAGTTGAGTTTTCAATAGAACTCGTACCGGATGCTTTGCCTATTTCAAAGACACCTTATAGAATGGCCCCAATTGAGTTGGAGGAATTGAAGAAGAAACTCCAAGAGAATCTTGATAAGGGGTTCATACGCCCTAGTGCATCACCTTGGGGATCACCTGTTCTGTTTGTTAAGAAGAAAGATGGATCAATGAGACTCTGCATTGATTATCGAGAACTTAACAAGATCACTATCAAGAACAAATATCCTCTCCTATGCATTTATGACCTATTTGACCAACTACGTGGAGCTCAATACTTTTCCAAGATTGATCTTCATTCAGGGTATCATCAATTAAGGGTCAAAAGGGAGGATATACCAAAGAGGGATTTCTGTATAAGGTTTGGACACTATGAATTTATAGTGATGCCATTTGGTCTTACTAATTCCGCTTCTATATTCATGGATCTAATGAATAGAGTCTTTAGAGACTATCTTGATCAATTTGTGGTAGTCTTTATAGATGATATTCTTGTCTATTCAAAGAACAAGGAAGAACATGAAGATCACTTGAGAATTATAATGAAGATCCCGAGAAAGGAGAAGATTTATGCCAAATTTACCAAGTGTGAATTTTGGCTTCAAAAAGTGTCATTTTGGGTCACATAATCTCAAAAGAGGGGATATCTGTGGATCCATCAAATACAGAGGTTATCGAAAGATGGTTGAGAACAACAGCAGTAACTGAGATCTGAAGTTTTCTTGGTTTGGATGGATATTATCGACGTTTTGTGAAAGATTTTTCATGATTATCTAATCCACTCACCTTGTTGAATCGGAAAGGAGTTAAGTTTGTTTGTACGGAGGAATGTGAAGAGAATTTAAAGGAGATGAAAATAAGGTTATCCAGTGCACATGTGCTCACACTGCCTTGTAGTAGAGAAAGGTTTGTGATCTACAGTGATGCATCCAAGAAGGGATTGGGGTGCGTTCTTATGCAAAATGATATGGTGATAGCTTATGCCTCACGACAGTTGAAAATAATTGAGAAAAATTACCCAACTCATTATTTGGAGTTAGCTACGGTAATCTTTGAATTAAAGATTTGGAGGAATTACCTTTATGGTGAGAGGTGTGATATTTATACTGATCATAAAAGTTTAAAGTATATTTTCATGCAAAAGGAGCTGAATATGCACCAAATAAGATGGTTGGAGCTGATTAAAGATTACGACTGCTCAATTCATTTCCACCCTGGGAAAGCAAACAAGGTGGCAGATGCATTAAGTCGACAAGACCATGCAAGTTTATCCATGATGAGGATCACAAAAGATCCAATATTTATGGATTTACAAAGGATGGATCTTGGAATTATAATGAAAGGGGAAAAATCATATCTTTCTCATATGAATTTTAAACCATCTATACATGTGAATATTAAAGAGGCACAGAAAGAAGATGTTGAGTTACAAAAGAAGGTGGGAAATTTTCCTGAATTCAACCTTTATTGTGATGGGATAATAAAGTTTAGGAATCGGGTTTGTGTTCCTCCCATCCTAGAATTAAAGAAGGAGCTGCTGGATGAGGCTCATAGTTCTTCATTCTCTATTCATCCTGGAAGCACAGAGATGTATAGGGACCTGAAAGAGTACTTCTGGTGGGATGGCATGAAAAAAGATGTTGCTGAATATGTCTCTCGATGCTTGGTTTGTAAACAAGTTAATGCTGAGAGACAGAAGTCTAAGGGGATGTTACAACCATTACCCATACCCGAATGGAAATGGGAAAACATCACTATGGACTTTTTCATAGGACTTACTAAAACATCCATTGGCAATAATGCTATCTGGGTCATAGTGGACCGTCTTACAAAGTCTGCACACTTCATTGCCATTAGAGAGGATTTCTCTCTGGATCAGCTTGCCAGGATATATGTAAAAGAAGTGTAAGATTGCATGGAGTACCACTTTCTATTATATCTGATCGGGATCCGAGATTTACCTCAAATTTATGTCGAAGTCTTCAGCATACTCTGGATTCACAGTTGAGTTTCAGCACTGCTTGTCATCCTCAGACAAACGGTCAGTCTAAGAGAACAATTCAAACTCTATAAGATATGTTGAGAGCTTGCTCTATGGATTTCAAAGGTGGTTGGGATCAACACCTACCTTTGGTGGAATTTTCTTATAATAATAGCTTTCACTCCAGTATTCAGATGGCTCCTTATGAATCTCTCTATGGAATGAAATACAGGACTCCAACTTGCTGGGATGACGTTGGGGAAAGAAAGCTATTAGGACCCGATCTCGTTGATGAAATGGCAGAAAAGGTCGGATCTATTCAACAACACATAATAGCAGCTCAGAGTCGACAGAAAAGTTATGCTGACAACCGAAGAAAAGACCTAGAGTTTGAAGTGGGTGATAAAGTGTTCTTACGAATATCTCCCTGGAAGAGGGTCATGAGATTTGGAATTAAGGGGAAGTTGAGCCCTATATATATCACTCCTTTCAAAATACTGGATCGTGTTGTGAAGGTAGCTTACCGATTGGTGCGTCCACCGAATCTCTATCATGTTCATGATGTGTTCCATGTATCTCTCCTGAGAAAGTACATACCTAATCCTTCACATGTACTCAGCTCAGAAGTTGTACCGCTGGAGCAGGATCTTTCTTATGAAGAACAGCCGATAGAGATTCTGGATCATAGCGAAAAAGTCCTACAAAACAAGACCACTCGATTGGTGAATGTTTTATGGAGGAACCACCAATTAGAAGAAGCTACATGGGAGCTTGAGGATATGATGAGGGAGAGGTATCCTCATCTGTTTGTTACAATGTGACGAATTTCAAGGGAGAAATTCATTTTAAGGGGGGTAGAATGTAACACCCAATACATTTATGTTATATAAATCATCAAAGGAATCTTTTTCTACACACAACACCTTCTTGTCTTGCTTTACAGGAAATCGTGAGCTTCCTCGATAGCTTGCGTCGTACGCAATACCGAGTTTCACTAAACAATGATATGCTAATAAAATATTATTAAAACTAGCCGTTATGAATAGTAATAACCACTTTTTGAAATTTTATAAATTTTATTTTTCAAAATGGACTTCATTTTTGGATTCAAAATATCAAAATTATCCTCTGGTGAAATTTTGGTATTTTTCTGAAAACTTCCATTTTTGATGAATAGTGAAACCACTAAGTGGTAGTTAAAAAATAGAATTTTTCATAAAACATAATTTTAACGCTTCTGTGAGTGGGATTTCAAAAATCCGAGAGACATGGTTGATGTCAGTAAGTGAAATGTGCTTCAATGAGATGAAAATATTTTTTGGTGAATAGTAACTTTTTACTTTTATTTACCATGATTAAAAGTAAATAGGGTAATTAAGGGTAAAAATGATATTATTATTACCCTAACACATGTCCTAATTATATTGGATAAGTGTAATTCGACCAAAAACAATCTTAGGAATAAAATATGACCATTTAGGCCCACCTGGATTAGATTAGGACATTTATTATTAATTTATTTAAAGAAGGGTTAAAATAGTTAAAATCAAAGTTTAATAAGTAAATAATTTTTAATAGAAGGTTATATATAAGATAAATTAGACTCTAAATATTCATTAGAAATATAAAAATATTTCATACATAATGGTATTTTATTTTTAATTTTTAGACATTAAATAATTTAATTTATTTATGACACAAAGATGATGCAGTAATTATCTTATTATTGAAATATTGACATAATTGATGTTATAAATACCCAAATAAATGTAATTTGAGATTTTTTATGAATTACACAAATTTTATAGGTTCATATGACATGTTAGTATTGATTTAATTAACATTATTCGAACTAATCATTCTATTATGATTTTCACAAAAATCAATTACTAAATAGTGTCTAAATTGACATAAAATAGTTTTTAAAACAAATATTATATTATTAATTGTTATTTTATTCCTAAAAATCTAAGGATCGGTCATATTACTTAGATAAGGTTATATTTATTAATAATAAACAACTTGGGGTTCGTTTGGATTGTTATAGTATGTTTATTAACCTTATAGTGTAAGAACACAAGAAGACACGGTAAAAGTAAAATTATTTAACTTAATGTTAAATCTAAATGATAACGTCAAAATAGGAACCTAACCTTGTCTAAATTCTATTGGATGACAGGATTTCGACCCCTCCCCACCTTAGCTTCTAAATAATTCAATTTTGAGCTATTTAAAACCAAAGATGGCTTTATAATAAAATAATATTTTAGTTATTCCAAAGGTGCCCCTCTCCTCCCTTATAAAAGGGCACCTCCTCCCTCTCTTCCTCACACCACTTTGATCCTTCAATATCGGCCAAACCATGCCACTTTCTCCTCTCCATTTCCCTAGGGACATCCTAGAGGTCCTGGTCTTCTTCAAAGACCAATTTTATTTCCCTAATAGGAGGTCTTAAAGAATCACTTCAAAGAAGAGGTAATGTCCGTTACCGATTCGTTCATCTTTATTTCTTCTTCCACTTATTCTTCATTATTTTTTTCATTATGAAGTAATAACATAAGTATCACTCCTATACTGATATGTTATTATAAGTATGAAACAACCCTATTTCACCATCTATCCATCCTACGGAAAATGAAATCATCGCGCGTGTGTACGTACGGAATAGCGTCTCCACGCCGTGGTGTAATCTACTTTCCACCACCACCTTACTTGGATGGGTATAATGGTGTAAATAATTACTATATATGATTATTGTAAAGTGATATTGATTCTGAAATAGTATACATACACTCCAATACAATTCTATGATCATGGGAATGATATCATCGCTCGTGTGTACGTATCGAATACCATCTCCATGATGTGATGCGACTCGTTCTACCTGATCTTAATTGCATAATGATTATATAAATGAATTGAATGAATTAATATGATATATATTACACTAATAACATTATTTAAATGAGGATTCTATAACCTAAAGAGAAGAATAAGAATTTATTCGACAAAACACTCATAATAACAAAAAGTAATAAACACCTGAATAACAAGTTGTAATGAAATATTACTAATGAGAAGCTAAGAATATGACCATATATGATATTATAACAATAATTATGATTCTGGAATAAGTCAATAACATTATTTAAATCATTATACAGGAGGTTCGGACACTTAGGAGGAAAATCGGACCTAAGGTAAGGGAAATATCACAATCTTATTTTTATCCGAGATTGTTTATACTTTAGTATTTACTGGGGTGTATTTTATCATCCACATCTATGTTTCCTCAATATGTAATATTATTTCCATCCACCTACAATTGTTTAAATCTAACTCTACCCTTCGGTGAGTTTTTAGTAAAGGATTTGAAAGGAATCTTTTGTCGTTTTTCATACGAGGTACTTTTTGACTTTTCCTACAAAAGTACGAAGAATGTTTTTTTAACATATATGGAATGAATGGATTTTTAAAACATTATTTACAAGAAGCTTCCTTTACAATTTTTCAAGTTTATTTTTAATCAACTTCTTTTAGTTTAGAATTGTATGACATGTTAAGAAAGGAAAAGTGTTTTTGAAGCAGAAAGGATATTTTCCTCAAGAATGGAGTTCAAGTGTTTTATCAAAATTATTTTCCGTCTAAGATAATAAAGGGTTCTATTTCTATCCCTATTATTACATTGATTTTATTATGTTGTGATGGAATTATATTTATGAATTCCTTTATCTTATAAGAATTGTTTTATGATGTCACGATGTTTAAGATTTCCATTTTTATTACATGGGTTATGCTATGATGTATGGTTTATGATTTTGTGGCACACATAAGAATGGTATAATTATGAGATGGGTGGGACCTATATCTCCCTCCATTGCATTGGGTAAAGATTTTATATCTCATGAGATAGACATGGCTGGAACGGCAGGTTAAACAGGTTCAGTGAAACAGGACTGAAACGAGGAGTGAACTCGGTTCAGAAGTGGACTTTGGCCACTAAGATAGTCTTGGCAATGAGTCTTGACTGACAAGAAATGATTTTCAATGATTATGTGTGTATGGCACAATGTTTCAGGTTTTATGTTATGATTATTGGGATTACATTTCACTACTATGTTTTATCCCATGTTTTGAAATTATGATCTCTTTTGTAGGTTAAGATTTCCAAAAGTTATGTGCTTATGTATATGATGTGATTGATATTTCTTTTATTTACCATTACTGAGCATTTGAGCTCACCCTTTTGTATGTTTTATTTCCCCAGGTCATGAATAAGGTTATTAAGTATAATATGCCAAAAAGGCACTCTAGATATGATGAAATAAATTGGAGGCAAAGTAGATGCATTAAGAACCAGTTGTTTATGCTTTCCAGTTTCTAAAGACACTATTTCCTACACGGTACATTCATGGTTTTGTTATATGTTGTAATAAGTGTGCTTTAATTTTGAAGTAATAACAATGTATGTAAAGTATGGGTCGTTATAAGGCCATCCAGGTTTAGGGGAGTCACAGACCCACAGGCGGCTGAGGATTGGCTGGAGGCTGTGGTGAGAGTTTTCCAACTGGTAGGCACACTAGTCGATCTCATGGTGATCCTTGCCTTCGACCTTTTACAGGAAGTAGCAGGTAGATGGTGGAGATTGATGCTCCAGGCTAACGAAGAGGTGAAAATTTTATGGGTAGACTTCAAAAGCCTGTTTCGGGAAGATTTTTTCCTATCGACTCTTCACACAGTAAGCATTCAGGAGCTACATCATCTGTAGCAGGGTGTCATGACTATGGCTCAGTACTCCGCGAGGTTCACCGAACTCTCACGCTACTCCACTGATATGGAGCAGGACCCATTCTTTAGGGCCCGGACTTTCGATAAGGGACTCAGGAGGGAGATCAGGGCTTCAATAATCTCAGTCAGCATCCCGATGTAGGCAGGGGTGTTTGAGCGAGCCCTTTTAGTGGAGAGTTTCTTTGCTGAGCAGTCACCAGCAGCGAGACCCACTACTAGTCAACACGTAGTGCAGTATTATATATCTAGAAGTAGATAGAGGACCCAGAGGTCCAAGAGGATCAGGCACACTGGTGGATCACCATAGGATTGAGGGTCGGTTGTGCGGGGCACCCGAGGCAGAGCCATTCATGCCAGGAGAGGGTAGTGTTATGCATGCGGTAGGCAGGGCCATATAGCTCGTGACTGTCCTACCTACTGTATAGATGATCAGAAGATGGTCGAGGGACCGCCCAGGCCGGTACGGAGGTTTGACCAAGGAGTTCTGCTGGGAGCATGTGGACATGGAAAAGGAGTTGGCCATGCAGCTCACGGTGGGCGATGATTCGAGATGTTACCGCCACCACCACCAGGTGGTCCAACCCGACCACAGGGAGCATAAGGAAAGGGGCGAGCTCAGCTCCAGGTAGCCGAGGCCTACAATCACGATGCTCCGAAGATGATATGAGGTATGATATGTGTCTAACCCACCTTAGTTGTAGTAATTATAGACACAGGTTCCAATCATTCTATTATTGCCACTGCCCTCGTGCGGAGCTTGGAGATTTTGATGGAGTTTTTGGCATGATCTTTATGTCTAGAGACTCATATGGGAGCAGATTCAATGATTATGCACTGGTTCCGGAATTGTGAGCTTATTCTAGGAGGTGAGAGATTCATCTGGGATCTTCTAGTAGCTGCGTTGAGGCCTTACGACATCATCTTGGGTATGGACTGGTTGTCTATAATCTATGTCATATTGACTGTATTTGGCGAAAATTACGATGTGTCCATGCATATGGGACCTGGTTTACCTTTATCGGTGATAAGGGATCCTTTTCAGCACAAGATGGACTTACCCGGAAGAGAGTGCAACCGATAAATCATCAGTTGGATAGCTATAGAGACCCGAAGCTTAACGTACATGAACATTACATTACATTTGCGGAATACTTAGTACATAACAAAAACACACACACAAGGATCGTAATAGTTTAGTGTCTTTGGAAACTCGGAACGTAATCTTCTAATAGTGGTGAAAGATCTCTAATATCTCCCATAAAGATCTTCCCCTTTTTTACCTAAAACATTTTTTTATATCATGGGGAAAAGAAAACATAAAAGGGTGAGCTCAAATGCTCAGTAAGGGTAAACAAAAGAAATATCAATCACATCATATACATAAGCACATAACTTTTGGGAATCTTAACCTGTAAAAGAGATCATAATTTCATAACCTGGGATAACTCATGGAAGTGAAATGTAATAACAATAATCAGATCATAAAACATTAAACTTTGTGTCATGCACACATAATCATAGAGAATGATTTCTTGTTAGTCAAGACTCATTGCCAAGACTATCTTAGTGGACAAAGTCCCTTTATGAACCGATTCACCCTCGTTTCAGTCCTGTTTCATGAAGCGGTATAACCTGCCATTCCAGCCATGTCTATATCATGAGATATAAAAGCTTTACCTAATGCATTGGAGGGATATATAGGTCCCACCCATCTTATAATTAATCCTTTCTTATGTGTGCCACATAATCATAAATCATACAGCATTGCATAACACATGTAACAAAAATGGGATTCTTGAAACATCATGAAATCATAAAACAAATCATATAAGGTAAATGATTTCATAAAAATAATTCTCTCAAAACATAATCAAATCGATGTAATAATAGGGATAAAAATAGAACCCTATATTATCTTAGATGGAAATTAATTTTGATGAAACATTTGAACTCCATTCTTGAGGAAAATATCCTTTCTACTTCAAAAACACTTTTCTTTTCATAACATGTCATACAATTATAAACTAAAAGATGTTGATTAAAAATAATATTGAAAACTTATAAAGGAAGATTCTTGGAAATAATTTTTTAAAAATCCATTCTTTCCGTATAAGTTAAAAAAACATTCTTCGTACTTTTGTCGGAAAAGTCAAAAAGTACCTCGTACGAAAAACGACAAAAGATTCCTTTCATATCATTTACTAAAAACTCACCGAAGGGTAAAATAGGATTTAAACAATTTTAGGTGAATGTAAATAATATTACATATTGAGAAAACATGGATTTGGATGATAAAATACACCCCAATAAATACTAAAGTATAAACAATCTCGGATAAAAGTGAGATTGTGATATTTCCCTTACCTTAGGTCCGATTTGCTTCGTAAGTGTCTGAACCTCCTGTATAATGATTTAAATAATGTCATTGAATTATTACAGAATCATATTCATTGTTATTATATCATATATGGTTCACTTATGACTTTATATTACCCGTTCTTTTGTAAATTTCATGTTAAATAGCGTTTTGGGTAAAATTATTTCATTTGTCGTATGTGTTTTGACTTGTAATTATTCATATGATTACTTAGATCATGATTACTTAATTCCAGAATATAAAACATGATTAATATATATATATATTCATAATATACATTTATATAATAAATCAGTAAATGGAAAGAAATACACCGTTCATGGAGACGGTAGTCCGTACGTACGCATGAACGCTGTTTTCGTTTCCTTATTGAATTGAATGGAATTAAGTAGATGACATACATATACATAATTCCAGTATAATTATTATGTCATATATTTTATTAGTACTTATTATATATACTTTATAATCATTCATGAATGGTTAATCATTGAGAATTAATCTCATCGCGTCGTGGAGACGGTAGTCCGTACGTACGCACGAGCGATGATATTGTTCCCATGGTCGTGGAAATGTGTTGAAGTGTATGTATACTACTTAAGTATCAATATCACTTTATAATAATCATATATAATTACTCATTACACTATTATACCCATCCAATTATGGTGGTAGCGGGAGATAGATTACACCACGGCGTGTAGACGGTATTCTGTACGTACGCACGCGCGGTGATTTCCTTTTTCCGTAGGATGGATAGAAGGTTAATTAGAGTTGTTTAATATTTATAATAACATATCAGTATATAATAAATAATAATGTTATTACTTTATTATGAAACAACTAAAGAAGAAGAAGTTGAAGAAGAAAGAAATTGAAAAAGATCAGTAATGGATATTACCTATTTTTGACGCGCCTTCACTTAACCTTCACTTCAAGAACTAAGGATGGTCTTTGAAGAAGACCAGGACCTCTAGGATGATACTAGGGAAGTGGAGAAGAGATTTTGGAAGGGTTTGGCCGATCTTGAATGCTCAAATTGGTGTGAGGAGGAGAGGGAGGAGGTGCCCTATTATAAGGGAGGAGTGGGGCATCTTAGGAAAATCTCAAAATATTATTTTATATTAAGGTCAAATTCGGTTTATAATGGTTTAAAATGGTCTTATTTCGAAGATAAAGTGGTAATGGGTCGAAATTCTCTCATCCAATAGGAGTTAGACAAGTTTAGGCTATTATTTTACCCTTATCAATTAGATTTAACTCTACGTTAAATAATTTAACTTTTACCATGTCTTTTTGTTTTTTTACACTATATGGTTAATAAACTTACTATATCAATCCAAACAAATCCCAAGTTGTTTATTATTAATATATCTATCCTTATCTAAATAATTTCGCCGATCCTTAGGTTTTTAGGAATTAAACAACAATTAATAATATAATATTTGTTTTAAAAACTAATTTATGTCAATTTTGACACTATTTGGTACATGATTTTTATGAAATTCCTAAAGGAATTATAAGTTCAAACCAAGTTACTTAAATCAACAATAACATGTCATAGTAACCTATAGAATTAGTTTAAGTCATAAAAAGTCTAAAATTACATTTATTTGGGCATTTATAACATTAATTATCTTAATATTTTCTTAAAAAGGTAATTACTGCATCATAGTTGTGTCATAAATAAATTAAATTATTTAAAGTATAAAAATTACAAATAAAATACCATTATGTAGGAAATCTTTTTATCTTTCTAATGAATATTTATAGTCGAAATTATATTATGCATAACCATATATTAAAAATGTTTTAGTAAATAAACATTGATTTTAACTCTTTTAACTCTTCTTTGAATTAAATAATAATAAATGTCCTAATCTAATCCAAGTGGGCCTAAATGATAATATTTTACACTTAAGGTTGTTTTTGGTCGAGATACACTTGTCCAATAGGATTAGGACATGTTTTAGGGTAATATTAATAACATTTTTACCCTTAATTACCCTATTTACTTTTAACCGTGGTAAATAAAAGTAAAAAGTTACTATTCACCAAAAATTATTTTCATCTCATTGAACCAGATTTTACTTACTGACATTAACCATGTCTCTCGGATTTTTGAAATTCCAATCACAGAAGTGGTAAAATTAAGATTTATGTAAAAAATTAGTTTTTTAACTACCACTTAGTAGTTTCACTATTCATAAAAAATTGAAGTTTTCAGAAAAATGCCAAAATTTCACTCTAAGCTATAATTGATATTCTGAATACAAAAATGATTTCTATTTTACAAAATTACCAACATATATGTTTAATTAATTAATTTTATAATTAATTTCTGCTGTCACAACAAATAGCGTGTTTTTAAGAGATAATAACTATCAAAAGATTAACACTTGTTTATGTCTGGTGTAAGTGTGAAATTACATCCAATGACCAACATTGTATTGAATTGTAAAAATATATTCTAAATATACATTAAAACCACTCAAATTAATAATTTATCACTATTAATTATTTCGATTAAAAAAGTTTTTTTAATTAAAATTTAGTAATTTTCCCTATTCCTCAGAATATGAAAGTTATCCGAAAAGTACCAAAATTTCACCTTAGGCTAAATTAGATACAATGAATCCAAAAATGAAGTCCATTTTGAGAGCTAAAATTTCTAAAATTTTAAAAGGTGGTTACTACTATTCATAACGGCTAGTTATAATAATATTTTAATAACATATCGTTGTTTAGTGAAACTAGGTATTGCGTACTACATACGCTATCGAGAAAGGTCGCGATTGCGTGTAATGCAAGGCAAGTCAAGGATGTGTGTTATGCAAGATCCTTTTGGTGTAGCGTACAACACAAGACATTAATTAAATTAAAAGAATATTTTTCAGAAAATCTCGGGCTGTTACCTTCTACCCCCCCTTAAAATGAATTTCTCCCTCGAAATTCGTCGGGGTTATAAATGGTTTACTACTCAAAGGTTTCTTTAATAGAAACCCACATCGTAAAGAGAAATACCAATACTTGGCTTTAAAAATTAAGTATGAAATGTAACGATTACCCAAATAAACTAATCATTGGGTTTCCACATAGGTGAAAATATGGATATGGAAGAGAAATATAACCATCATGTTCTGATGGAGAGTGGTAGAGAACATGGCTATAGAAAAGCCAGCAATCACAAAGCCATAAATTTGTGACGATCTAAGGTACCATCTAATTAATTAGATATAAGAGCACTAGGACAACATTTTTTGATTTCAAGATCATTTCCCTAAAGTTGATGAAAATAGAATTTAGAAGAAATAATTTCGTGATTTTGGTATAGTCTCACCATTTGTCGTTCTTTGGAAAATTTCAACTTCATCTCTTGAAGTTGAATTCGTCATTCGTGATGTGTTAGCAGATCATGTGATAGAATGATGGGCCATTCCATCTGTCTCAAACAAAAGGTTAGAAAAGTTATCAAAAAATAAATAAGTCCATCTATAGTGAGATTAATCATATATAGTTCCTAAAATGGACTTATACTTCTTATATCATACTGCTTAATATAAAAAAACTAGTTTCTACTAAACAGGGACTTCCTGTAGGCCAGTGGTAGGCGATAAAGGCCAATCAAACTTCGATTGTGGGTTTGATTCCCACAGCCTTGTCTGACGCGATGGGCTGTCGCTCGTCCTGCAGGTTGTCCTTTTTTCTAAAACTACATTACTATAAAATCCCATAAATAATATCAAAAAAACGTTTTATCCTAAATTATGTCCAACATAATCCATTCTAATCTTTAGGCTTATCTAAAGTACTTCGGTCCAAGCTCATAGTATAAAGAAAATGATTACTTGAAATGTCACAGAACAATCACGTGAATACCATCATTTATCCCCCATATATCATAAGATATATCTTGTTGGTCAAATTACAAACATGTGAATACCTTAATCATGTATTCTCTTGAAGAATAAATACACATTGAACCTTAGTGAAAACATGAATGCAGTTAAAAGTTAACACTTTCCACGTACCAAAATCCTCAAAATTCTATATACTCAAACCATGATATCACTTAGTCATTATATCAATCATGAGCTCATGAATACTGTTAAACATTTCATTTTATTGTTTTCCCTTCATTATGCGCATATCATATTATTAAAAATATCTCATGCACTTTGAATACCACATTAGACCAATACATAAATATACCAATACTCCATGATAAAACATTATTTTGGAATCCCATTACATAAACACTTAATCATTCCACCACATTGTTGTCATATTCAACATCACCAATGGTGATCACATGTGACTTCCCTTTGTCCTTTGCCTTAAGTGGTTGCTCATGTCGATCATCACTAACCCTTGTACTTGGGCATTTATTAGCATAATGCCCCATTTCCTTGAAATTGAAGCATTGAAGTGTTGGTGGTGCGTTCTCTGCAGTGTTTGCTTTATTCACATCATTAGAAACACTTTTTCCATTACTTTGACACTCAGCTACTCGATGACCTTCTTTTCCACACTTAAAACATTTTCTAGTCCCTTTAAGACAATCTCCACCATGCTTCTTTCCACACTTTGTGCATAAGGAAACATTCATCTTCTTTTCACCATTATTCTGAGATTTCTCCTTGAACTCCATCTTTCGTTTCTTGTAAAAACCATGAGATGGATATGTAACACCAACTTCCATTTATACCTTGATAGCACAACACACAATTTCTTCATAGCTACTGAAGTCTCTTATAGCTAATGTCCTTCGAAGACTTGGTTTTAAGCCACTGAAGAATCGATCAACTTTACTTTCAGGTTGCATGATAAATCCAGATGCATACCTTTCAAGTCTTGTAAAATTCGCTTCGTATATACCAACAGATTTATCATCCTTTTTCTTTTGTTCAAGAAACTCCTTCTCCATCTTTGTTCGAAGAATACGAGGGAAGTACTTATTGAAAAATAAGTTTTTGAACTCGTCCCATTCCATGGACTCAATTTCATCTATTTTCCTCATATTCTTGATAAGATTCCACCATTGATCAACTTCACCTTCCAAACGATATACTACTAAGATGAATTTATCATGTTCAGAACATTGAAGAACTGAAAATATCTTTTCAGTGGTACTGATCCATTGTTCAGCAACAAGTGGATCGGAATACCCACTGAAAGAAGGTGGACGTTGCCTCATGAAGGACTCAATAGAATATTGTTCCCTTCTCTGCTCATTTGGAAGTCCAGAATGATTCAAAGCTTGTGTAAGTATAGCAATAAGATTTTGCACTCCATCTCCCATAACATTTGTTTGTTCAAGAGGACAATCATTGCATTTTCCATTGCATTGATCAACACGGTTCTTTCGGTTTCCAGCCATCGTCTAAAACCCAAAAAGAATAGTGTGAGAGGAAGAAATATTTCTAGGGAAAACAACATTATAAAGGGGGAGTATCCTCAATATCTAACCTCTTAGGTTAAATTATATGATCGTTACCGTAGTTCTAGGACTGTATCTTATACGTATACTTATCCTTAGGGACATCCCTAGACATACCTTAGAAATATCTCTAGGGATCTCACTAATGCTTTCGCATCCTAGTTTCCAAAGGTTGACTAAAAATTTCCTCTAATACCAACTGTAGAGACTCGAAGCTTAACATACATGAACATTACATTACATTTGCGGAATACTTAGTACATAACAAAAACACACACAAAAGTATCGTAATAGTTTAGTGTCTTTGGAAACTCGGAACGTAATCTTCTAATAGTGGTGAAAGATCTTCAATATCTCCCATAATGATCTTCCCCTTTTTTTACCTAAAACCATTCTTTATATCCTGGGGAAAAGAAAACATAAAAGGGTGAGCTCAAATGCTCAGTAAGGGTAAACAAAAGAAATATCAATCACATCATATACATAAGCACATAACTTTTGGAAATCTTAACCTGTAAAAGAGATCATAATTTCATAACCTGGGATAACTCATGGCAGTGAAATGTAATCACAATAATCATAACGTAAAACATTAAACTTTGTGGCATGCACACATAATCATATAGAATCATTTCTTGTTAGTCAAGACTCATTGCCAAGACTATCTTAGTGGACAAAGTCCCTTTCTGAACCGAGTCACCCACATTTCAGTCCTGTTTCACTGAACCGGTATAACCTACCATTCCAGCCATGTCTATCTCATGAGATATAAAATCTTTACCCAATTCATTGGAGGGAGATATAGGTCCCACCCATCTTATAATGAATCCTTTCTTATGTGTGCCACATAATCATAAATCATACATCATCGCATAACACATGTAACAAAAATGGGATTCTTGAAACATCATGACATCATTAAACAAATCATATAAGGTAAATGACTTCATAAAAATAATTCCCTCAAAACATAATCAAATCAATGTAATAATAGGGATAAAAACAGAACCCTATATTATCTTAGATGGAAAATAATTTTGATGAAACATTTGAACTCCATTCTTGAGGAAAATATCCTTTCTACTTCAAAAACACTTTTCTTTTCTTAAAATGTCATACAATTATAAACTAAAAGTAGTTTATTAAAAATAAACTTGAAAACTTATAAAGGAATATTCTTGGAAATAATGTTTTAAAAATCCATTCTTTCCGTATAAGTTAAAAAAACATTCTTCGTACTTTTGTCGGAAAAGTCAAAAAGTACCTCGTATGAAAAACGACAAAAGATTCCTTTCATATCATTTACTAAAAACTCACCGAAGGGTAAAATAGGATTTAAACAATTTTAGGTGAATGGAAATAATATTACATATTGAGGAAACATGGATTTTGATGATAAAATACACCCCAGTAAATACTAAAGTATAAACAATCTCGGATAAAAGTGAGATTGTGATATTTCCCTTACCTTAGGTCTGATTTGCTTTGTAAGTGTCTGAACCTCCTGTATAATGATTTAAATAATGTCATTGAATTATTACAGAATCATATTCATTGTTATGATATCATATATGGTTCACTTATGACTTTATATTACCCGTTCTTTTGTAAATTCTATGTTAAAGAGTGTTTTGGGTAAAATTGTTTCATTTGTCGTCCGTGTTTTGACTTGTAATTATTCATATGATTACTTAGATCATGTTTACATAATTCCAGAATATAAAACATGATTTATATATATATATATTCAGAATATACATATATATAATAAATTAGTAAATGGAAAGAAATACACCGTTCATGGAGACGGTAGTCCGTACGTACGCATGAACGCTGTTTTCGTTTCCTTATTGAATTGTATGGAATTAAGTAGATGAAATACATATACATAAGTCCAGTATCATTATTATGTCATATATTTCATTACTACTTATTATATATACTTTATAATCATTCATGAATGGTTAATCATTGAGAATGAATCTCATCACGTCGTGGAGACGGTAGTCCGTACATACGCACGAGCGATGATATCGTTCCCATGGTCGTGGAATTGTGTTGAAGTGTATTTATACTATTTAAGTATAAATATAACTTTATAATAATCATATATAATTACTCATTACACTATTATACCCATCCAATTAAGGTGGTAGCAGAAAATAGATTACACCACGGCATGGACACTGTATTCCGTACGTATGCACGCGCGGTGATTTCCTTTTTCCGTAGGATGGATAGAAGGTTAATTAGAGTTGTTTCATATTTATAATAACATATCAGTATATAAGAAATAATGATGTTATTACTTTATTATGAAACAACTAAAGAAGAAGAAGTTGAAGAAGAAAGAAATTGAAAAAGACCGGTAATGGATATTACCTCTTTTTGACGCGCCTTCATTTAACCACCACTTCAAAAACTAAGGATGGTCTTTGAAGAAGACCAGGACCTCTAGGATTATACTAGGGAATTGGAGAAGAGATTTTGGCAGGGTTTGGCCGAGCTTGAATGCTCAAATTGGTGTGAGGAGGAGAGCGAGGAGATGCCCTTTTATAAGGGAGGAGAGGGGCATCTTAGGAAAATCTCAAAATATTATTTTATATTAAGGTCAAATTCGGTTTATAATGGTTCCAAATGGTTTTATTTCGAAGATAAAGTGGTAATGAGTAGAAATCCTCTCATCCAATAGGATTTAGACAGGTTTAGGTTATTATTTTAACCTTATCAATTAGATTTAACTCTAAGTTAAATAATTTAACTTTTACCGTGTCTTTTTGTTTTTTTACACTATATGGTTAATACACTTACTATATCAAGCCTAACGAACCCCAAGTTGTTTATTATTAATATATATATCCTTATCTAAGTAATTTGGCCGAAACTTAGATTTTTATGAATTAAATAACAATTAATAATATAATATTTGTTTTAACAACTAATTTATGTTAATTTTGACACTATTTGGTACATGATTTTTATGAAATTCCTAAAAGAATGATATGTTCGAAAAAAGTTACTTAAATCAACAATAACATGTCATATTAACCTAGAAAATTAGTGTAAGTCATAAAAAGTCTAAAATTAAATTTATTTGGGCATTTATAACATTAATTATGTTAATATTTTCTTAAAAAGGTAATTACTGCATCATCGTTGTGTCATAAATAAATTAAATTATTTAAAGTATAAAAATTACAAATAAAATACCATTATGTAGGAAATCGTTTTATCTTTCTAATGAATATTTATAGTCGAAATTATATTATGTATAACCCTATATTAAAAATGTTTTAGTAAATAAACATTGATTTTAACTCTTTTAACTCTTCTTTGAATTAAATAATAATAAATGTCCTAATCTAATCCAAGTTGGCCTAAATGATAATATTTTACACTTAAGGTTGTTTCTGGTCGAGATACACTTGTCCAATAGGATTAGGACATGTTTTAGGGTAATATTAAAATCATTTTTACCCTTAATTACCCTATTTACTTTTAACCGTGGTAAATAAATGTAAAAAGTTACTATTCACCAAAAATTATTTTCATCTCGTTGAACCACATTTTTCTTACTGACATCAACCATGTCTCTCAGATTTATGAAATTCCAATCACATAAGCGGTAAAATTAAGATTTATAAAAAATTAGTTTTTTAACTACCACTTAGTAGTTTCACTATTCATCAAAAATTGCTGTTTTTCAGAAAAATGCCAAAATTTCACCCTAAGCTATAATTGATATTCCGAATTCAAAAATGATTTCTATTTTAAAAAATTCCCAACATATAAGTTGCATTAATTAATTTTATAATTAATTTCCGCTGTCACAACAAATAACGTGTTTTTAAGAGATAATAACTATCAAAAGATTAACACTTTTTTATGTATGGTGTAAATGTGAAATTACATCCAATGAACAACATTGTATTGAATTGTAAAAATATATTATAAATATACATTAAAACCACTCAAATTAATAATTTATCACTATTAATTATTTTGATTAAAAAAGTTGTTTTTAATTAAAATTTAGTAATTTTCACTATTCATCAGAATATGAAAGTTATCCGAAAAGTACCAAAATTTCACCTTAGGCTAAATTCGATACTACGAATCCAAAAATGAAGTCCATTTTGAGAGCTAAAATTTCTAAAATTTTAAAAGGTGGTTATTACTATTCATAACGGCTAGTTATAATAATATTTTAATAACATATCGTTGTTTAGTGAAACTAGGTATTGCGTACAACATATGCTATCGAGGAAGGTCGCGATTGAGTGTAATGCAAGGCAAGTCAAGGATGTGTGTTATGCAAGCTCCTCTTGGTGTAGTGTACAACAGAAGACATTAATTAAATTAAAAGAATATTTTTCATAAAATCTCGGGCTGTTACATTCTACCCCCCTTAAAATGAATTTCTCCCTCAAAATTCATCGGGGTTATAAATGGTTTACTACTCAAAGGTTTATTTAATAGAAACCCACATCGTAAAAAGTAATACCAAAACATGGCTTTTAAAATTAAAGTATGAAATGTAACGATTACCCAAATAAACTAATCACTGGGTTTCCACATAGGTGAAAATATGGATATGGAAGAGAAATCTAACCATCATGTTCTGATGGAGAGTGGTATAGAACATGGCTATAGAAAAGCCAGCAATCACAAAGCCATAAATTTGTGACTATATAAGGTAACATCTGATTTATCAGATATAAGAGCACTAGGACAACATTTTTTGTTTTCAAGAGCATTTCCCTAAAGTTGATGAAAATGGAATTTAGAAGAAATACTTTCGTGATTTTGGTATAGTCTCACCGTTTGTCGTTCTTTGGACAATTTCCACTTCATCTCTTGAAGTTGAATTCGTCATTCGTGATGTGTTAGCGGATCATGTGATAGAATGATGGGTCATTCCATCTGTCTCAAACAAAAGGTTAGAAAAGTTATCAAAAAATACATAAGTCCATCTATAGTGAGATTAATCATATATAGTTCCTAAAATGGACTTATAATTCTTATATCATACTGCTTAATATAATAAAACTAGTTCCTACTAAACAGGGACTTCTTGTAGGCCAGTGGTAGGTGATAAAGGCCAGTCGCACTTCGATTGTGGGTTTGATTCCACAGCCTTGTCCGACGCGATGGGCTGTCGCTCGTCCTGCAGGTTTTCCTTTTTTCTAAAACTACATTACTAAAACATCCCAACAATAATATCGAAAAAACGTTTTATCCTAACTTATGTCCAACATAATCCATTCTAATCTTTAGGCTTATCTAAATTACTTCGGTCCAAGCTCATAGTATAAAGAAAATGATTACTTGAAATGTCACAGAACAATCACGTGAATACCATCATTTATCCCCCATATATCATAAGATATATCTTGTTGGTCAAATTACAAACATGTGAATACCTTATTCATGTATTCTCTTGAAGAATGAATACCCATTGAACCTTAGTGAAAACATGAATGCAGTAAAAAGTTAACACTTTCCGCATACCAAAATCCTCAAAATTCTATATACTCAAACCATGATATCACTTAGTCCTTCTATCAATCATGAGCTCATGAATACTGTTAAACATTTCATTTTCTTGTTTTCCCTTCATTATGTGCATATAATCTTATTAAAAATATCTCAAGCACTTTGAATACCACATTAGACCAATACATAAATATTCCAATACTCCATGATACAACATTATTTTGGAATCCCATTACATAAACACTTAATCATTCCACCACATCGTTTACATATTCAACATCACCAATGGTGATCGCATGTGACTTCCCTTTGTCCTTTGCCTTAAGTGGTTGCTCATGTTGATCATCACTAACCCTTGGACTAGGGCATTTATTAGCATAATGCCCCATTTCCTTTCACTTGAAGCATTGAAGTGTTGGTGGTGCGTTCTCTGCAGTGTTTGCTTTATTCACATCATTAGAAACCCTTTTTCCATTACTTCGACACTCAGCTGCTCGATGACCTTCTTTTCCACACTTAAAACATTTTCTAGTGCCTTTAAGTCAATCTCCACTATGCTTCTTTCCACAATTTGTGCATAAGAAAACATTCATCTTCTTTTCACCATTATTTTGAGATTTCTCCTTGAACTCCATCTTTCGTTTCTTGTAAAAACCATGAGATGGATATGTAACACCAACTTCCATTTCTACCTTGATATCACAACACAAAATTTCTTTATAGCTACTGAAGTCTCTTATAGATAATGTCCTTCGAAGACTTGGTTTTAAGCCATTGAAGAATCGATCAACTTTACTTTCAGGTTGCATGATAAATCCAGATGCATACCTTGCAAGTCTTGTAAAATTTGCTTCGTATATACCAACAAATTCATCATCCTTTTGCTTTAGTTCAAGAAACTCTTTCTCCATCTTTGTTTGAAGAATAAAAGGGAAGTACTTATTGAAAAATAAGTTTTTGAACTCGTCCCATTCCATGGACTCAATTTCATCTCTTTGCCTCGTATTCTTGATAAAATTCCACCATTGATCAGCTTCACCATCCAAATGATATACTGCTAAGATGACTTTATCATGTTCAGAACATTGAAGAACTGAAAATATCTTTTCAGTGGTACTGATCCATTGTTCAACAACAAGTGGATCGGGAGACCCACTAAAAGAAGGTGGACGTTGCCTCATGAAGGACTCAATAGAATATTGTTCCCTTCTCTGCTCATTTGGAAGTCCAGAATGATTCATAGCTTGTGTAAGTATAGCAATAAGATTTTTCACTCCATCTCCCATAACATTTGTTTGTTCAGGAGGACAATCATTGCATTGTCCATTGCATTGATCAACACGGTTCCTTCGGGTTCCAGCCATCGTCTAAAACCCAAAAAGAATAGTGTGAGAGGAAAAAATCATGCTGGGGAAAACAACATTATAAAGGGGAGTATCCTAAATATCTAACTTCTTAGGTTAAATTCTATTATTGTTACCGTAGTTCTAGGACTGTATCTTATACGTATACTTATCCTTAGGGACATCCCTAGACATACCTTAGAAATATCTCTAGGGATCTCACTAATGCTTTCGCATCCTAGTTACCAACGGTTGACTAAACCTTTCCTCTGATACCAACTATAGAGACTCGAAGCTTAACGTACATGAACATTACATTACATTTTCGGAATACATAGTACATAACAAAAACAAACACACAAGGATCGTAATAGTTTAGTGTCTTTGGAAACTCGGAACGTAATCTTCTAATAGTGGTGAAAGATCTTCAATATCTCCCATAAAGATCTTCCCCTTTATTTTTTACCAAAAACCTTTCTTTATATATTGGGGAAAAGAAAACATAAAAGGGTGAGCTCAAATGCTCATTAAGGGAAAACAAAATAAATATCAATCACATCATATACATAAGCACATAACTTTTGGAAATCTTAACCTGTAAAAGAGATCATAATTTCATAACCTGGGATAACTCATGGCAATGAAATGTAATCACAATAATCATAACATAAAACATTAAACTTTGTGGCATGCACACATAATCATAGAGAATCATTTCTTGTTAGTCAAGACTCATTACCAAGACTTTCTTAGTGGAAAAAGTCCCTTTCTGAATCGAGTCACCCTCGTTTCAGTCCTGTTTCACTGAACCGGTATAACCTACCATTCCAGCCATTTCTATCTCATGAGATATAAAATATTTACCCAATGCATTGGAGGGAGATATATTTCACACCCATCTTATAATGAATCCTTTCTTATGTGTGCCACATAATCATAAATCATACATCATCGCATAACACATGTAATAAAAATGGGATTCTTGAAACATCATGATATCATAAAACAAATCATATAAGGTAAATGACTTCATAAAAATAATTCCCTCAATACATAATCAAATCAATGAAATAATAGGGATAAAAACAGAACCCTATATTATCTTAGATGGAAAATAATTTTGATGAAACATTTGAACTCCATTCTTGAGGAAAATATCCTTTCTACTTCAAAAACACTTTTCTTTTCTTAACATGTCATACAATTATAAACTAAAAGAAGTTGATTAAAAATAAACTTGAAAACTTATAAAGGAAGATTCTTGGAAATAATGTTTTAAAAATCCATTCTTGCCGTATAAGTTAAAAAAACATTATTCGTACTTTTGTCGGAAAAGTCAAAAAGTACCTCGTACGAAAAACGACAAAAGATTCATTTCATATCATTTACTAAAAACTCACCAAAGGGTAAAATAGGATTTAAAAAATTGTAGGTGAATGGAAATAATATTAAATATTGAGTGAACATGGATTTGGATGATAAAATACACCCCAGTAAATACTAAAGTATAAACAATCTCGGATAAAAGTGAGATTGTGATATTTCCCTTACCTTAGGTCCGATTTGCTTGATAAGTGTCTGAACCTCCTGTATAATGATTTAAATAATGTCATTTAATTATTAAAGAATCATATTCATTGTTATGATATCATATATGGTTCATTTATGACTTTATATTACCCGTTCTTTTGTAAATTCCATGTTAAAGAGTGTTTTGGGTAAAATTGTTTCATTTGTCGTCCGTGTTTTGACTTGTAATTATTCATATGATTACATAGATCATGAATACTTAATTACAGAATATAAAACATTATATATATATATATATATATTCAGAATTTACATATATATAATAAATCAGTAAATGGAAAGAAATACATCGTTCATGGAGACGGTAGTCCGTACGTACGCATGAACGCTGTTTTCGTTTCTTTATTGAATTGAATGGAATTAAGTAGATGACATACATATAAATAAGTCCAGTATAATTATTATGTCATATATTTCATTAGTACTTTTTATATATACTTTATAATCATTCATGAATGGTTAATCATTGAGAATGAATCTCATCGCGTCGTGGAGACGGTAGTCCGTACGTACGCATGCGCGATGATATCGTTCCCATGGTCGTGGAATTGTGTTGAAGTGTATGTATACTATTTCAGTATCAATATAACTTTATAAAAATCATATATAATTACTCATTACACTATTATACCCATCCAATTAAGGTGGTAGTGGAAAATAGATTACACCATGGCATGGAGACGTTATTCCGTACGTACGCACGCGCGATGATTTCCTTTTTCCGTAGGATGGATAGAAGGTTAATTAGAGTTGTTTAATATTTAAAATAACATATAAGTATATAATAAATAATGATGTTATTACTTTATTATGAAACAACTAAAGAAGAAGAAGTTGAAGAAGAAAGAAATTGAAAAAGATCGGTAATGGATATTACCTCTTTTTGACGCGCCTTCACATAACCTCCACTTCAAGAACTAAGGATGGTCTTTGAAGAAGACCAGGACCTCTAGGATTATACTAGGGAAGTGTAGAAGAGATTTTGGCAGGGTTTGGCCGAGCATGAATGCTCAAATTCGTGTGAGGAGGTGAGGGAGGAGGTGCCCTTTTATAAGGGAGGAGAGGGGCATCTTAGGAAAATCTCAAAATATTATTTTATATTAAGGTCAAATTCGGTTTATAATGGTTTTAAATGGTCTTATTTCGAAGATAAAGTGAGAATGGGTCGAAAGCCTCTCATCCAATAGGATTTAGACATGTTTAGGATATTATTTTAACCTTATCAATTAGATTTAACTCTAAGTTAAATAATTTAACTTTTACCCTGTCTTTTTGTTTTTTTACACTATACGGTTAATAAACATACTATATCAAGACAAAAGAACCCCAAGTTGTTTATTATTAATATATATATCCTTATATAAGTAATTTGTCAGAACCTTAGATTTTTAGGAATTAAACAACAATTAATAATATAATATTTGTTTTAAAAACTAATTTATATCAATTTTGACACTATTGGTACATGATTTTTATGAAATTCCTAACAAAATGATAAGTTCAAACCAAGTTACTTAAATCAACAATAACATGTCATATTAACCTAGAAAATTAGTGTAAGTCATAAAAAGTCTAAAATTACATTTATTTGGGCATTTATAACATTAATTATGTTAATATTTTCTTAAAAAGGGAATTACTGAATCATCGTTGTGTCATAAATAAATTAAATTATTTAAAATAAAAAAATTACAAATAAAATACCATTATGTAGTAAATCTTTTTATATTTCTAATTAATATTTAGAGTCCAAATTATATTATGTATAACCCTATATTAAAATTTTTTTAGTAAATAAACATTGATTTTAACTCTTTTAACTCTTTTTTGAATTAAATAATAATAAATGTCCTAATCTAATCCAAGTGGGCCTAAATGATAATATTTTATACTTAAGGTTGTTTTTGGTCGAGATACACTTTTAAAATAGGATTAGGACATGTTTTAGTGTAATATTAATATCATTTTTACCATTAATTACCCTATTTACTTTTAACTGTGGTAAATAAAAGTAAAAAGTTACTATTCACCAAAAATTACTTTCATCTCATTGAACCACATTTTACTTAATAACATCAACCATGTCTCTTGAATTTTTAAATTCCAATCACAGAAGTGGTAAAATTATGATTTATGAAGAAATTAGTTTTTTAACTACCACTTAGTAGTTTCACTATTCATCAAAAATTGATGTTTTTCAGAAAAATGCCAAAATTTCACCCTAAGATATAATTTATATTTAGAATTAAAAAATGATTTCTATTTTACAAAATTCCCAACATATAAGTTTCATTAATTAATTTTATAATTAATTTCCGCTGTCACAACAAATAGCGTGTTTTTAAGAGATAATAACTATCAAAAGATTAACACTTGTTTATGTCTGGTGTAAATGTGAAATTACATCCAATGACCAACATTGTATTGAATTGTAAAAATATATTCTAAATATATATTAAAACCACTAAAATTAATAATTTATCACTATTAATTATTTCGATTAAAAAAGTTGTTTTTAATTAAAATTTCGTAATTTTAACTATTCATCAGAATATGAAAGTTATCCGAAAAGTACCAAAATTTCACCTTAGGCTAAATTCGATACTACGAATACAAAAATTAAGTCCATTTTGAGAGCTAAAATTTCTAAAATTTTAAAAGGTGGTTATTACTATTCATAACGGCTAGTTATAATAATATTTTAATAACATATCGTTGTTTAGTGAAACTAGGTATTGCGTACTACATACGCTATCGAGGAAGGTCGCGATTGCATGTCATGAAAGGAAAGTCAAGGATGTGTGTTATGCAAGCTCCTTTTGGTGTAGCGTACAACACAAGACATTAATTAAATTAAAAGAATATTTTTCATAAAATCTCGGGCTGTTACACTTGCCTTACCCTCAGAGTGGTTGATGTCAAGAGTCCGAGTTATCCTGTAGTGGTGGACCGGTATGCAGTTGTTTTCCCTGATGATGTTCCAGGTCTACCCCCTCATAAAGAGGTTGACTTTTACATTGAATTATACCCTGTGAAAACACCGATATCTACACTGGCATATTGGATGGCACCCGTGGAGCTTTGTGAGCTGCGGGTACAACTGGAGGACTTATAGGGGGAAGGGTTCATTCCACCAGTGTTTCTCCATGGGCAGCCCTGACTATTTGTTTGCCAAGAATTCGGATGGGAGCTTGAGACTTTTTATTGAATATCATCACTTGAACTAGGTGACCGTGGAGAACAAGTACCACTTCCAAGGATTGAAGACCTCTTTGATCAGCTGAAGGTAGGACGGTGGTTCTTGAAGATAAACCTCAGATCCTGTTACCAAAAGCTCAGAGTACAGGACGAGGATGTGAAGAAGACAACTTTTAGATGTCGGTATGACCACTAAAAGTTCTGTGTTATTCCATTCGGCATAACCAATGCTCCAGAAGTGTTCATGGGACTCATTAACATGATCTTTCATCCATACCTTGATCTCATTGTGGTGGTCTTCGTTGGTGAAATTCTTGTCTACTCTGCTACCGAGGAGGAGATTGCCTATCATTTGCAGGTAGTACTAGCCACACTCCAAGAGCACTAGCTTTATTGTAAGCTCTCAAAGTGCCAGTTCTAGATCTTAGAGGTTCACTTTTTGGGACATGCCATATCAGAGGCTAGAGTTATAGTAGATCAAGTTAAGATTGAGGCAGTACTTTCTTGGGACCCAACCAGGAGTGTGAGAGAGATACATAGTTTCCTTGGATTTGCTAGATACTACCAAAGATTTGTGCTAAATTTCTCCAGAGTTGCAGCACCTTTATCAGCATTTGTGAAGAAGGGAAACCCCTTCGTGTGGATGAGGAGATGCCCGTAGAGTTTTCATGAGCTGAGACAGAGGCTAACTAGTTCCCCAATCTTGAGGTTTCCAGAGGAGGGCATAGGGTACGTAGTCTAATACGATGCATCAGGGACCAGACTCTAATGTTTTCAGATGCAGGATCAATCAGTGATCGCTTATGGTTCTCAACAGCTGAGACAACATGAGTAGAACTATGCTACCCATGACCTGGAGTTAGTAGCAGTGGTCTTCGCCTTGAATATGTGGTGACATTACTTGATGAGAAAGCGTTTTATGATGTACTCTGATCACAAGAGTCTCAGGTATATATATTCTGAGAAGTACCTGAACCTGAGACAATGATGTTGGCTTGTGTTCTTCCACGACTATGACTTTGAGATAGTCTATACTCTTGGGAAGGGGAACGTTGTAGCAGATTCACTCAGCAGGAGATCTGGTAAACAGCTGCTAGGTGAGGCAATGGAGCAGCTGGCCACTTTGCATATATCCTTTTTGGATCAACATGGAGTAGCTTTCCTTTAGTCTCTTACAGTCACTCTCCCACTTCTTTATTGAGTCAGGGAGGTGCAATGTGGGGGCGCTGACTGCGAGGCTCGACGTGCTCAGATATCCACAGGGCAGACACCGGTTGAATTTTTTGAAGGTGGAGAGCATGTAATTCTCTTCATAGAACATACCATGGTACCAATATCACTTTATAAGGAAGTACTGAGGGAGTCCAAACATACCCTCTAGTGTTAAATCTAGGAGTGGTGAAGATGTACCAGTAGCTCCGACGACAGTACTAGTGGCTGGGAAGGAAGAAAGCAGTAGTAGAATTTGCCTCGTGGTGCCTCATTTGTTAGAAAGTGATGGAAGAGTATCAGGTACCAACAAGCTTAGTTCAGCCATCAGAGGTCCCAGAGTGGAAGTGAGATGAGATATTCATGGACTTCGGGACAAGAATTACACGTACATCCAGGGGTAATGACTCGATTTGGGTGATCTTCAACTGGCTCACCAAGTCGGCCCACTTCCTACTGATCAGAGACCATGGTATAGTATAGAGTTTGGGATGCCACTATGTGCAAGAAATTGTGCTACTAAATGGAGTACCGTCGACGATTGTATCTTTTCGTGTTACACGTTTTACTTACCTGGTATAGACGGGTTTCCAGGAGGATTTCAGGATGTAACTTTGTTTGAGAAGTGCCTTCCATCCTCAGATGGATGGCAAGACCGAGCAGACCATTCAGACCCTCGAGGATAGCCTGTGTGCTTGTGTCCTCAAGTTCGGTTGTAGCTTGGAGGATCACTTGCCTTTTATGGAGTTTCCATACAACAAAAACTATCACTCCACCATTGGGATGACACATTTTGAGGCATTATATGGGTGACCTTGTAGATCACCTTTGTGCTGGACTGACCTAGGGGATTCGGCACTAGTGGAACTATAGATGGTACGGGCTACCACAGAGAAAGTGCAAATCATCTAGGAGTGGATGAAGACTACACAAAGTAGGAATAAGTAGTATGAAGACAGGAGATGGAGACCTCTAGAGTTAGAGGATGGAGACTATGCCTTTCTACGAGTCTCACCCCGATGAGGTTTACAGAGATTTGGCCGAGGAGGCAAGTTATCATTGATGTTCATCAGACCATTCCATTGGAAAGGTGGATTACCACTTAGCTGTTCCACCTTAGTTGCATCGAGTGCACGATGTATTCCACGTATCCCAGTTGAGGAGGTATGTGAACGACCCTTCTCGCATCATCGACCATGTCAAGCTAGACGTTGACGATGGAGTGACTTTTACGGAGGTTCCAGTAGAGATTTAGGATTAAAAGGATCAGGTCCTTCATGGGTGGTCGATGTCTATGGTGGGCGTTTATTGGTAGCACTGTAACCTCTTGGAGAGCACATGGGAGCATGAGGCTCAGATACATGCTCAGTACCCCCACTTGTTCCCTTAGTTTGAGTTGTGGCTTCCGGGGACACAAAGACCTGAGGTGCGGAGAATTTAAAGACCCAGAATTTCCATGTAATTGTTTTTTAAATTAAATGGTAATTCTACGATTCCGCGAAAAATGATGTCGCGTGATTCTGAGGCCCAGTGTCCCCATAATGAATTAATGAACTTTTTTTCGGGTACATTCAGTAAACGTGCGAGCGGGTTTGTTTTAACTTCTGAGTTGGTGCTCAGAAAAGAAATCCGAGGGCACTGCTGAACTCACAACACCCTTATTTGAATAAGGATACATTTACGTTGATGATAGTTGGTAGAGGGTGAAAGATACTTTTTTGTGCTTTTTGTGAAATAATAAAATAAAAATAAAATTGTGTAATATTTTATTTTTCTTTTGGAACTCACATTTGGATGTTGAGAAGTGGGGACTACTAGAACTAAACCTCCCATAAGAGGTTATGGAGGTGGGGAACACCTGAATTAAAACCTCTCAAAGTTTATGGTGTTGGGGACCACTCGAGACTAAAACCCCGTTGAACTCCCTCTTTAATGTGGGAAGGCCTCTTAAACTTCCCCCACTTTAATGGTGCCACCCCATTTAATTAATTATACCATCTCAATTAATTAATTAATCCTATTTTAAATTATTCCAAAATATTCTATATTGTTGGATAATTCATTTGTGGAGTAGATTGGGGGAAGGTTTTTGGCAGAGGATAAGGGGTGAGCTTTTGGGAGAATTACACTTCCCCAATAAAAAAATTCTTCCATGTAGAACATCTTCCATGAAGAATGATCCTCCAATGACGAACACCGATGCATGGCATCGACTTTCTCCTCAGGACATCTTCAATTGATGACCGTCCTTCCTTCCTCATCGATGTCAATAAACAAATGATGTAGGGGCATGTTTTAATTTGATCAATGTTAATTTCCCTCTCACATTGAATCATCTTCCTTGATCCGTATGCTACCGCCCTAATGCGGAGGGTACATGCCAAAAAAATATGGCCCGACCCCTCTGAAAATCTTGTAGATCTATATGTGATCTTCTCGATAGTGATGGAGACTGGTGCTGGAAGTTGACACAGGTGGAACTCGAGAACCACAACGAAGGTGATGAACGAAGGGTTGTAGGTCAAGTCGGCCACTGGAGAAGGCACGATTCTCCGCCACCCCGCAGCCTCCGCGCCCTACGACATTACGCCACCCCCTGACTTCCCCGCCCTGCAGCGCTCCGCCACCCAGTGGCCTCCATGCCTGAAGGTGTTTCGCCACCCGAGGCCTCCGCACCATGCGGGGGCCCGCCTCACTGCGGCCTCTGTGCCCCGCGACTCTACGCTGCACCACTGCCTCCATGCCCCACGGCTCTCTGCCGCCTCCGTGCCCCGCGGCGCTCCACTGCTATGTGGCTTCTGCACCCCGCCCTCTGAGGCCACGTCCATCGCGCGGCCTCCAAGACTTGCGACACTCCGTCGCCCTTGTGGCCCCCCTTAACCTCGCGCTGCCCTGCGGTACACATGGTCGCGCGCCACCTCGAGGTGCATGCGTCCTCCGCCGGCCTGCAGCACCCATGGCCTCCACTGCCCCGACGCCCTGCAGCACCCACACCCTCACGCTGCCCGATGACCCCCAAGGCCTCCACCGCCTCGCGGCACCAGCGGCCGCACGCCACCCTGCATCCCCCGTGGCCTTCGCCGCTCGGCGGCACCCCTGGTCGCTCACCTCCCCGCGGCACATGCGGCCTCCGTCGCCCCGTGAGATCCTAGGATTCACAACGCCCGACGGCTCCCGCGTCCTCCTCCGCCCCGTGGCACCCACGGCCGCCAATGGCCTTCGTGGCCCACGCAGACTCCGCACTGCCCTGCGCCGCCCAGACCAGGCCACCCACCGTGGGTCGGACCGCACACCATAGTCCAGACCACCCAGTGCGGGCCGGACAGCCCAGCGCAGGCCAGGCCGGACCCAGAAGGTTGGGACGGGTCGACCCAAACTGGGTTGGTCCTGGTCGGGATGGGCCAGGTCAGTCTGACTGGGTCGGACCAGACCCAGACAGACTTCGACCCATCTATGATTTTTGACAATAACTTTGGCACCGGACGTCCATTTGACGAACCGTCAACAGTGCTGGAAACCTAGGAGTGAGACGGTCCCTTTGAGTATACCCCAATTGGGATTTGGATAATGTTAGGATATATTCGGGTTGGATTGAGCATGAATCCAACTGGGTCCTCAAGACTAAAATGCTAATAACATACATTACAGACGTCCAATTGATGCGCCGTTTGATGCGTTGACACCCTTATGATGTGGTGGTACTTTGGTATACTTATTCATGGGAGTTAGTGATAGTTTGAGTATCAAACAGTGGCTTACGGAGCAGTCCCTCTCGAAGACGAGCAAGCCTGGTGCGGGACCACAGTAGCTGGCTAGGACGTGTAGAATGAAGAGCAATCCGGTGTGGGTCAGCACCCAGTGATCCTGTGTGGGTTAGCACTGAGCGATCCTGTGTGGGTCAGCACATAGAGATCCTATGTGGGTCAACATCAAGAAATCCTATGCGGGTCAGCACCGAGCGATCCTGTGTGGGTCAGAACCTAGTGATCCTATGCAGGTCAGCACTAAGTGATCCTGTGCAGTTCAGCACCGAGCGATCATGTGTGGGTCCGCAGCAGAACCTCTTAAAAGAGTAAGTTGATTCAGTAGTTACATCTAATCATCTCTACTACTGTACCTATGAAGTTCCTGGTGTTTTCTGAGTTCTTACCTGATAGGTACTTTCCTTTGTGGTAATACCTTGGTGGTAGTCTTCTATGTGGCGTACCTGTGTGGTACTTAACTTCACAGTATTCCATCCTTTGTAGAACAATTGAGCTTTGGGCTTTGAGTTGGACTCATTGTTTCCTCATGATTGAGATGGGTTTACTTGATAACTTAGGTATATGTATAGGAATATACCTAATTAGGGTTGTGTGTTGATTTAATGCTGTGTGTTTTGTACTTGGTAAATTTTGTGAGACCTTGAGGGTCTCAAGGTCCCTACTTAGTATCGTTATACTCACCCCAACACGAGCTATTCCCGCACACTATTTTTTTTGGTGCAGATGATGAACATCGCTGACTGAGGATGATATTATGAGGACTGGAGGTAGATCATAGGTGGACGTTAGATGAGGCGAACTGCAGAGACAGTCATTTGTGAGGTGTACCTACCTTTCATGTAGGATTCGTGGTGGACAATATAGAAGTTTCTTTTCACCTATCAGTTGTCATGTAATTTTAATTTTTCCATGTACTTTCCAGTTGGGCTTGTATTCTGGCCCCTTTTTACTTACTGCACTCACACGGTTTACTATTCAGTTTACTTGTGTTTGTATCTTAATTTTAGATTGGTTGAGTGTGTTTGTAGGTTATAAAGTCAATGCATTCCCCTTTTTATGGAATACACCTTTTGGTGATAGTTACCTGCCCCTGGCCTACGGAAGGAGGGCATGGGGTAGTCACAGCATGGGCCCGAGGGGACGGGTCGTGACACCTCTTCACTGCTACAGGGTAGTGTGAGTATAGGTATAATGATCAAATTTAACTTAAGTTCCTTAAATTTTTTATCACATTCATCTATACAGTTTAACATTAATCCTTTTCGAGTTAACTTTCTTAGTGGGTTTTAAAATTGTGATAAATTTATTTAAATTTTTTTTCTAATATTTCGTCTAATAAATGAAAACTAAATATATCTTTTTAGTAGTTTTATAGGGATATTATTCATTTATATCTATCTTCTAGGGATCCAAAAAGTTATCCTCACTTGTTATTACACGACTGATGAGTGATACTTTATGTATCCAGAATTCATAAATTGTCAAATTTTGAATAAACATTATCCTTTCTCAAGGTCTTTAAGAAAAACCTCAAATGAACATCATTATATTCAAATATACTAAAATATATGAGAATATAATCTTTATATATGATAAAAAATTAATTAATTTGGTCTCTAAAGACTCAAATAATTAAATCCACGAATAAAATAGAGGAATTTGTGAGTACAGATGGAATCACTATGAATTCATAGTGTTCTTATTTAATATGAAATGAATTCTAGGATATATCCTCTATTTTAACCAATAATTATTGATTCTAGATCAATGTTTAATCATTGATGTGTATTTATACCCTCATAGTGGATTAAATAATTCACTAATATGGGGATTATGATACGTTTTTTTGACCATGACCGGGTTATGTTCATGATTGCCAATCTAGAAACTAACTAATCCATATTTATTATTAGAAAAGAGGAAAATTTCACCCCATTTTCATGAACTTGGGCACATAAAACCCTTATCCCATTATCTATATTCTATTAGTGTTTCTGATTCAATTACTATAATTAAGTCTATTATATTCTATAAGGATTCATTGTATTATTTCTAGATGTAGGTAATAGTTATATTGAAAACTCAATATATTTTTTAGAGAAAAATAGAAAAATATTTTGGAAAAAATCAATGTATTCAAAAAAAAATTATATATACTCATTAGTTAGTTTCTTAGCAACTATTTTAGTTAAAAACCCCTCCTGTCTGGGTATTAATCACCATATATTGAATTAATTTCCATGGGGAGTTCACTGTCTTCCCCATACAGATAAATGATCATGGGTTGATATAATATATAAAATATAACTTCCATATCCTAGGAATTAATATTGGACCTATGTAGAGAGAGCCAATCCCTTCTCAAAATCTCTTATAAATCTACTAAAGGGAGAATACGAAGATAATCTAGAACCACATTCCAATAGAAATCTACCAAAGAGGATTTATTGACTTGGGATGCAATCATTATTCCACCAAAAGGATTAAAAAATATTTTAATATATATCCATTATAGATACAAATTAAAATTCATAGATATATTTTAATATATTAATCAATTTTGATAAGTAAGTTAAAATATGTTTTTTTATTATTGACCTGCCTTGTAACCACTAAAATATATTGATTTAATATTTAATCCCTTACTAAGACTAAAATGGTTACAGAGAGTATCAAGAAACAATAATTAGATTATGAAATCGTATGATATGTAAAATCAATCCTAATTTGTTTAAAATTAGGAAACCCTCATTTCATCCTATGACATTTTATGTATTTCCTACGATAATTTTGGTTCATTATTGGTTGTTTTATGTTTTATATTCTTTTTATTTATAACCCAATCCAAAAAAACTAAATCCACTATGATACCAACTGATATGACCTGATAAAAACATACATACATATTAAATAATATTATCTGATTATTCATTAAATCTCAGAATAAAACAAACCCTTGGAACCTATATGTTTAGTGTATTAGGAGAATAGATACATAGTCAATATATTTTATAATCATCCCATAAAATATCCCAAAAATATTATTCACACATGGTAAACTTATAGATACATCATAAACAATACTATTATTTATTAACTGATGAATGGAAACATAAGAAATAGTGGGATTGAATTCTCAGTAAGGGGTAAATAGAAGAGATTTCAGTCAAATAGCATAATATAGTATGTAATGGGTATATGGGTATGAGAACATAATCAATGTCCATGGATAAAACATCATTGAATCACGCTAAATTTATATATATATATATAATAAAACAATTTCGTTGAATAAATATTTGGTAAAAACATAAGACATGAGTCATTGGAGTGTGAAAACAAGAGTCAATCATCATGATCGATGAGAACAAAACATAGTTACATTTCATAACATTAGAA
The DNA here is from genome assembly GCA_963277665.1 of Viscum album. Taxonomy (NCBI): domain Eukaryota; kingdom Viridiplantae; phylum Streptophyta; class Magnoliopsida; order Santalales; family Viscaceae; genus Viscum; species Viscum album. The sequence goes on along the minus strand of OY728133.1, from coordinate 179,783,019 downwards.
TGTGGAATAAATTAAATTTTTTTAATAAAAATATATTTAATGTTTAAGTACTCGTATATTCATATCATAATGGTCTAGGAAAACCACATTCCCATAACATAGTATACTTGGTTTAACAACCTTCACCCCATAGCCTTTTAGACTTCGGTTAACCATTAATTCACTATAACCATTTGGACATGATCTATCCACCGACATCCTATCCTATTATCTTGAGATGTTAAACATTCTAAAATCAATTTGATTTATATAATATGATTACACATTACATAATGATAAACCAATAAAATCCATGCCACATAAATATGATGAAAAATCAATCCCTTTATTTTTTAATAAATTTGTGAGAAAGAAATGGGTTCAATTAATATTTCCAAAAAAATGATTATAAGACATCCAATGACAGAAATTGGATGGTACCATTAAGGAATTTTCAAAGATAAATTTATGAAGCATCAAATATTATTGAAATATATGGAGAAAAACTATACAAGATCATTATAATATTTCTTTTAAGAATAATAAGAGATATCATTTAGTTTTTAAAAAACATTATTTCAAAAAATATTTTATAAAGAAGGGTGGATAAGAAATACTTTTGGAAAACAATGTTGTATATTAAAGGAATATTCATAAATAAAAATCGATTCAATTATAGGAAAATAAATTTATATTTAAAGCTTTAAAAATTATGATTCTTTTTACCCTTTTGTGAAAAATAGTTTAATAAACTAATTACTCATGCCGAAAATGTGGAAAATATTTTTTAAAATCATGTGTAATGAAATTAATAGAAAATAAAAAATTTCCTAATAAATTATTGAATAACATATAATGATTTCCACAAAAGCATAAGACAAAAATTTTTAAAGAGGGGAAATAATCTTGAGTGAAAATAAGAGATACAGTTGGTTTCACATATAAACATCATTGTTTTGTGAATTTTAAAACAAAGGGTGGCATAATGGTAATAATACATGTAAACCATATAAACAAAAATATTCAAATAAAATAGATTTTGTTTTAAATATAAATATACAAATTTATTATAATGTTTGTTTACTCATAATCAATCTGGATATAGATGTTAGAATGGGAGGAAACATTTACATTAACTCCAACATTCCATGAAACCACTTTAACATATTGTATAATAAATAGAAATATATTAATAACTTATTAAATTACCTTGATAAAATTTATTTCATTTCACACTCGTATATTATTGTTATTTACTATAAATATATTTAGTAGATATTACTTATTTTTATCATCATATGTTAGTAATTAGGATTATTTTGTATGAGTTTCATATTGGTGATGCATGACCTCAATCTTTGACAACAAGTTAATCATTAATATATTATTTAAAGTTGTGGATTTTTTCTGAAATTATTAATTCAGTACCACTTGATTTTTATGGAATATTTGGGTATATGGTTCAAGATAATGGACTCTGATGATGAGCATGTTTCAAGTAATTTACTGATAACAAAATATTAGTTTATAATTACCGTTCACTTTTTTTATGATTTCAGAACCGTACACAAAAATAAATTACTTATTAATATCATATATTACCATAATTAACATCCTGATATTTATTGATGATGAAAATGATGATTTTGTTTTAACATCATTCATATAGGTGGTTGAACTAACCTATACCAGAATAAGATATATAGATTAAATGGGTAGGATTTTAGAACTATATAATTTTAGTATCATTTTTAGAGAATCATAATTATGTTAATATAACATCACAAGAGTGGATTCTGATATTTGGTAAGTTTGAAGATAAGTGGGTAATTGAAATTGATGGTGAATAACTTAGATATTTTGTTGATGAATATTTTATTCTCCAAACAAGATCCTATGTTGGGACCACAACCAATCCAAAGTATAAAATTACTGTAATAGTGTAAAAATTGGTTGGTTTTCAAGATATAAACATATTACCTGTGTTTTTTTGAAGGGGTGGTAGAGAGGACTGTTTATATATGAGTTTGAGAGAAATTTTCAAAATTTATTCTCATTTAATAGTTAAGGAAGGTCATTTATAAATTGGTAGTGTCTCTATATGTGAATAACACCAATGAGCCTTGATATTAACTCCAATATATAATTTTGGTTTTTTCTACATGTTTTATACATTTTTTTAAATATATACTATATTTCATCATTTTTACTATTGACGAATGCATTTCACTATTTACCGGAGTAGCTAATTTTTATGCCAAAAATGAAATTAATCCTTTGTCATATTTCAAATGTGGTGATTAAACTTTTTAACTCTAATTCATTTAATTAAATATATAATCATGATATATTTTTAGTATAAATTAAAACATATATTTTATACAATTTTTTTGGTTAAATATTTTTTATAATTTAAGTGTTCTTAATCCCATTTGATATAAATTAATATTTAAATAAGAGTTAACATATATATTTTATTTTATTATAATCTTCCATTAAAATGTAACTATTTAATTTATTAAGATCAAAATACAACTTAATTGTGGAAGAATTTGTTTGAGAAATATTCCTCTCATAACATTAAGTAATTTTAATCACATACCCCTAAAACTGATTATTTATTTTCAACTATTGAATTTCATCAGTCCATTGGTATTGAAGTATTCATTTTAATTTCAAAAACCCAAAAACCCATTAATTTAAAATAAAATATTGAACAACAACAATAATATTCCGTAACAAATTGAAATGTTTTTTTAATTAAACATTATCTTTTTATTTTATTCCAGAATAATTTATTATTTATGAGTTATATTATTTTGAATTTGTTTATAACAATTATAAATATTCTCTGTAACTATTGGATACATGTATATAATTATACCATATGTTCATCGACCATACATTCAACAACCATATTTATAATGACATTATGTCTAATAAAAATATGTATAATAGGTATATTACATTCCTATATGAAGCCTTATTTAAATTCACATCATAATCATTTACATAATTCACAACATTTCTATTTTCTTTTTTATATTTTTACTTTTCTAATAGTTATAACCTGAGGCATAATCATTAATGTAAAAAATGAGGATACGTATTCCATTTTCATAGTATTTTTATTTACTTCTGGATTTATTCCTCTTTTAATTTTCTTATTGATGTTTCATATCACATTATCATAATATATCAATTTTTATCTTGTATATTAATGTTTTATATCAATAAAGTATAACATGGTTTATTTTTGTTTAGTGTTTCATGTGAAACATTCCATTAGAAATAGTTTTTTATAGGTGAATAGATACTTTGATCTTGGGGTGTTACATTATTAGTAGGTTAACATGGGACATATAACTCTAGATTTCAAAGAAATAAATAATGATCTGGTCTATAATGCAGAAAATAGTAGACCAAATCCTTATCAATGTTCTCAATTATTAGTGAAATGTTTTAATTTCAATTAAGTATGGAATTATGAAATTAGATATCTTATACTAAATGATTAAGAAGAATACTAATATGATCTTAATCCTTAATATGTAGTTTTTTATTTTTTTATAATTGTAGATGAATAAACATAGAATGAAATATTAAACATGTGAATTGATTTTGATAAACGTTTATCATATATTTAAAAAAAAAAGATTAGGATTGAGTTATATTAGGACCTAATTCATATTTGTGATTATTGAAATGAATTATTATGGAATAACAAAAAAGTTTGATTATGGGTTGTTGATATAGTTATTTGATTAAAGAGTTTTCATTAATGGTTTTAGGAGCCCTAAGTATTTTTTTTTCAATTTGTTTTCATTAGACTAAAAAAGTGTGATGTAATAATTTTATTAAGGGGTGAATTTGTAATAACACATATTTTTCAATATTTTTTATCACATCATAAATTATTTTTTCTCATAATAAAAATAGATTATGTTATATAGAACTAAATACAACTATTAAATAAAATAAATGACCATAGTATAAAAAAAAGTATAAAATAAAAGAAATCATCAATATTTTATTAATGATATTAACTTATATAAGAATGATGAATGCACTGAATGATATCAATACAAGTAAAATTAGAACATAAAAAATAAGTAAATTAAAATAATATGAGATTGAAGTATTCTTCATCCAGGTCACTCATGAGAATAGTTCCATAAAAAATAGTTATATAAACAATTAAAATAAATATAAAAAGTCAAAAAAATTTGTGGATTAAATGAGAGAATAGAATTAAGGAATTAAATATAAATATGTATGGTTATATTTTGGAATAAAAGTGAAATGTGAGAATTAAAGGTAGCCTTTAGATATTTGTCTAGAGTAGCTATTATATTAATTTTCTAGTAAATACTATATGATTTCTAAAATAAGTGGTAATTTAATATTAATATGATAAATTGGATAAATTTAATAGTATTTATTATATTCTCATCTAAAAATTAAATTTATTATATAATATTTGTGTCAAAAAATATATATATTTCTAATGGTTTTTTATTTTCCACTAAGATGATTTCTTAATTTGATCAATTTAAATAATCAATAGATACTTTTTTGATGAATATTTATATTCATTTTATTTATTTATATAGGAAATCAATATTTTAAATATTTTAGAAATTATCATGTCACATCATGAGACATGAATGCATATTTCATTACAAAAGAGATATTTTTCCTAAAAAATACATTACATTAATATTCCTTGTTTTTTATTTTAAAAGATAATATTTAACAATTATATATTAATTTTTATTAAATGAATTTTTTTCAATCAGGTAAAAATATTTTAAAAATATTTTGTTAAATATTTATAAAAATCAATATATGATGGTAAATAGTAAAATTTATGTATAATAACCCTTTTTCATAAAAAATATGATAAATGATTTGAGATAATATTTTTATTACTATTTATGTGTTTTAATATTTTATTGGACTTTTTAAAAATTATATATTCGGATTCAATGTGTTTATAATTTTACTAATAAATTTTAATTTGAATTCAAATTCATTTTGAAAATTTAAGAGTTTAAATTCAAATTGAATTCAATTACCCTTTAATTTATGCATTTGGTGGATATTTAGAAAAAAATGATAAGTATATGTAATATTATAAAATATTGTAAATATAATATATTTTTATTTTATGTTTCAATTATAAGAACCTAGTTTTTCACTCAGGTACAAAGCCTTTAATTTTCAGTCTAATATTTACTTTAGACCTATTATAGATGCCTAATGTGTCAGAAATGGTTTTGAGGGTGTCTAGGTCTTGTTTGGAGCTCGGAACGCCTCTTTTTGGGAAACAGGACAAGTCACACGGTTTGTGCACAGTTTTCCTAACCACACGGATTGTATTTTTTCAGACTGAGGCACCTCGCATAGTTGGCGTACAGCCGTGCAACCAGAACATTTGAACACCCCATTTCCCTAGGATTAAGTAGAACTGTCTTTCATGGTTTGCGCACAGTTTGAAAAACCATGCGAACAAATTTTGTACAGACTAAAAAACTATTTAAAATGCCTAAAATTCCCCTTATGATCTATTAAGCCAACCCCTTCCTCCCAAATCCGAGTTTTTACAGGATTGAAATAATTTTCTCTCATTTTGGATCATTTTTAAGATCTAAACATGGAATCAAGATATCTACTTCCTCAAGAATTTGATATAGCTTGTGTTCGTCACGTTGGATGTGCAATGAGAAGTACTTGGGTTCTCTTTAGCCTCTGTTTCTCTTTTTCTCTTGACCAAATTATCTCTATGAGAGAATTTTTCATAGTTTCTTAGATCTACGCTGATCTAAATCAAATCAAGGGCCAATACCAGAAGATAAGGATTGTACAACCCTAAGGTTGGTGGTCTATAACTCATCCCTAAAGTTCATTGTTTTTTGGAATGTTCTTGTGGGGCCCACCGGTTTCGTTTTAAACCATTTCCTAAATTAACATTCCATGATTATACTCGTTAGAATTATATGGTTATGATATTTCCAAATATGTGATTAGTTTTTAGTGGTGTCACACACAACTCGATCCACCTCATGTTAAAGGTTATTCTTTATTGGGTTTTAGTGTTCCGACACATTTGAGCCACCATTCGGGTGTGCCTTTTCTTGACCTTTCCAAAGGTGAGACTCCTTTTTATAACTTTCTTGTTAATAATAATTTCATCGTGGAATGTACTATGTATGCTCCCCACTTGACCCACCTAAGTTAAGTTCTTACAAATGATTATTAAATGTGAAATACGAAAAAATAAATGGAAAGTATACTAAGTATATAACCTGGCCTTATAAAAATATATTGTGTAAATGATAAATGTCCCTAGCACCCCTTTCCATGTTGATGGAAGTTAGAGGGGTGGAACTAAATAACTGAATAAGCCTTAATGTATAACTAAGACTTGATGAAATGTTTGCAACGCTACTTGGCATATCCACAATAATGGAAGGAAAGACTTAAACCAAATGAATTACTTCATGATTACAATATCATATAAAAATGGACTGATGCAAGCTCGCATTGGATTCTATGTGGCGAATACCATGGGTATTAGGAACCCCATTTCGATTCAATGATACTGTTTTCTTAGGTTGATACCCACCAAGACTCTGGTTATTATCTATTACTTGGATGCCCAGTATACTACCATTGGGTCCCTTTATTTATTACAGGATACTTAAGATACACTCCTAGGATCGATCACAGACTTGTAGGTGCCTTGGGAAAATCCCATAGGGCCCTGTCTTTGCATAGACCTGTTTTACTTTGATCAATCAGCTTGGACTCGGTAGGAACCTTATTGTGGAATTCCTTGGATTACGTTCCTTGTATTATACTCTTACCCCTTAGCTTAACTCAGATATTACTGAGTTAGATTTTCATGAGTTTACATTACCTTGGTTTTTACCCAATAACTCCCTCATAAGATACCATTTTCTAGTTTCCATATTACATCTTGGGACCTTCACTACTTATACTATCAAGAGGCGTTGTCACTTTTGGCTATGCCTCACATGACCTATTAACACTAAATGGATATTTATTAGCTAATGAACAAATTACATGTTCAGATACCAGCTGAGTGATGAAGCAGGTACGTGGTTATTTAGTTATATTGTATCACTTTCTTTACTTTATATATTCATGCATGGATGTAGTTATATTCCATTACATGGGCCAGATGTTATAGACACTATTGGTGGAAGACCACTAAAATTTATCTCACTCCCTATCCGGGCACCATTTGGTACCCTGAGAAGATTAAATGGTTGGAGGTATTGATAAAGGAAAGCATGCAGTTTCCAATACTTGATTGTGTGCTGATAGGATGGAGCTTGATCGTAGATGACTGAGTAGGATCTCAGGATGCTTGGAGTAGAATTTTTTCCTTCTACCTTATGGAACAAGTTATTCTCATTGTCTTTTATCCACGGTTTTCAGTTTTCAAGTGACTTGACATTACATCATCACTATTCTAATTGATATAGTTATTGTTATTCTAGTTTATCTATTGATTCAGTTTTCTTCCGCAATTTATCTATATTGCTTCCATTTTTACTATTCATGTATATCTCTTTTATTGTGACACAATCTACTAATGAGGGAATAGTCTTCCCACATAAACACCCTAGGCCCTCGCTACTAGTCAGAAGCCTATGAAATTCGAGAAGATGCACTTTAGACTCTGTGGAATACCGAGCTCAGGGCACCCTATAAGTGGCATCTGGGGCAGGGTCGTCATAGAGTGGTGTCAGAGGTGTTTTCATTTCTTGATTTACTATTTCGATACAATAGTATGAAGAATAGGAACTCTTGGGACATGGTCATAAGACATAGTTAGGCATCGTGAAACCATGTTTGGGGTAAAATCCAAGATACCCATAATGTAATTTTTGATCTATTTTTTCCTATTACAATTGATATTATTTCACCAATGCGTGAATCACATGTTGTGTGGGGTTATTGATTATTACATGTTATAATTTATTTAATCCGTGGCCTAATGATAAGAGGGCAAGGAGTATTGCTACATTCATTATCATAGGCACCTAATATTCACATGTCATGCATATTGCCTTGCCATATAAGTGTATTTCACTATTTTGCATTGCTTGATTTTCTTATAATTGTTGAGTGATGTTGTTATAGTTTCTTGTAATTGTATTAATTTACTTTGAATGAGTGATTTTCTATCTCAATTCAAGTGGGGTATGGGCCCTCATGGTTTGGGATTACTAATTTACATAGTGAAGCCATTTTTCTATATAGAAATGTGTGTCGTTTCTAGTGATTGGTGTATGGGAACCTATTCATGGAATACGAATATCCATTATAAAATGAATGATGAAATCAAAAAATGAATATTTTACACATAATTATCACAACTTGTCATGTTTATGAAAGATAAAGGAGTAAACCTAGAAGTTAATTTCAATATAACATGAAACATATACTTGAACACTTTCTGATACCTAGTCGTCTAAGTTGTTTGAGTAGTACATATTGGGTAGTGAGTTTTCTTACATTCATCTTTCATTAGTAATGATATATACCTTCTTCTAAAATTGATCAAGGTGTGTGCTTGTAATTTTTAGAGAAATGCTGCCTAGATGTCCTCATGTCATTCACCAGGAGGGTAGTGATGAACATGGTCAATACATGGTGGGCCCAGAGCCGCCAGTCTTACTTCTAGGAGTGCCACTTGAGGTATCGCTTGATATACCTAATATGGTCACTGATTCCAAAGAACGTGATAGTTTCTTATGTATGATGTAGTCCATGATTAGTGCTCCACAGGTTTCACCTATGATGGCAGATCTATCCCGCGAAATCAAGCAGCAACATCCTCCTACTTTTTAAGGGGATGGTGGATCTAAGGCTACTGAGTCTAGGCTAGAGGCTATGATTTCTCTTTTTGAGCATCTGAATACACCTACAAAGTGGAGATTAAATATTTCTATATACATGCTTCGGGATTCGGCCAAGAGTTGGAGGGATGTCATTATCCAGGCTGGACATCATCATGGTATGCTATGGGTTGACTTCCAAACTGGCCTATATGATTAGTTCATTCCTCAGTCACTGAGAGATTATAGAGCCAGAGTGTTCATGCATATCAAGTATGGTTCAATGTCAGTTATTTAATATTCGGAATGTTTCACTAATTTACAGCACTTTGCACCACTTCTTGCTGGTGATTAGCTTTCACGTGCTAGTCGTTTGGAGGATGGGCTCAAGTACACCATCTGAACTTAGGTGACTATCTTTCACCTTTTCACCTCCTCTACATTAGTTTATCAGGACCTTATCAATGAGTGTCACCTGATGGATAGAGTGAGTACTGGTTTTAAAGGATCAGTTCATTGTTAGGCCAGTAGTTATTCTAGTGGAAGGAAATGTTCCCTTGAGGTTTATCATTAGGGAAAGGGCAGTTAGAGTATCCATTTTGATAGCTCTGTAGTGTGTCATTGGTGTGGATAACTAGGGAATAAGTAGCCCCAACATCACAGAGACCCTATGGAGTGTTAGGCTTGCAGCCATATGGATCATATTAAGCACTTTTGCAGCACCTTTTTACTAACTTTGAGTGGAAAATGATCATAATCAAATCCACCTTCAGAAGAATGTTCTTTTGTGTCACGTAAGGCAGGAAGATGGAGTAACATCGAAAGGTCTGGCCAAGGAGATAGTCGTGACCATGGTAGTCTGATCCCTGATCACCAACAGTTCCAGTAGAGCATTCATGTTCGTGTTAGTCCATCTGTTGTATAGTTTTGTGGATCTAGTTAGTTGCGTGCCTTACATCTGATACCCGAGGACTAGGGGACTTGACCATCTACAGTACGAGGTACTATCCTAGTATCCTTTACTATTGTTTCTACTTTGCTTGAAACAGGTTCCTCAAAATTTTTTATTTCTGTATCAATTTTGGAATGTCTCAGACTGGAGATACCGTATCACTATTGTGTAATGACCCTTGATACACCATTGGGAATATGTATGGAGGCTATATTCCAATTCATGGACTGTCTCCTTGAGTTATGAAATTTCCCTTTATTATGCAATCTATATTTTCTTGAGATGATGAGATTCTATTACATTCTCAGGATGGACTAGTTGGTCCACCATCATGCCTTTGGAAACTGTTATTGCCAAAGGGTTACTTTTACATCACCCAAAGGAAAATGGTTATCTTTTCAAAGGTGAGTGGGATGTCCAGGCTTGGAGAGTAGGACCAAAGCATCCGGGGATATGTGGAGTGACCTTCTAGATTGAAAATATTTGTATGGAGGATCAGGGTTTGTTTCAAACTAATTTCCCTTAGATAGTTGATCATTTCAGAGATGCCTTTCCTCATGACTTTTCTAAATTAACTACTGATAGAGACGTAGAGTTCACAATAGATCTTGTTCTAGAAGAAGATCCAGTGTCTATTCCTTCATATAGAATGGAACCTATTGTTCTTTAGGAGATCAAGCAGTAGATATTGGACTTAGTGGCCAAAGGATTTTTACAGCCTAGTACATCATATTGGGGTTCACCAGTTCTTTTCTCTAAGAAGGTGGATGGAACTCTCCATTTATGCCTCGATTATAATAGGTTGAACCAAATTATGGTCAAGAAATAGTATCCATATCCTCAAATAGATCATCTCTTTGACCTGCTGCGAGGAGAAAAGGTGTTCTCTATGATCGACCTGAGACTGGGTTATCATCAGGTGCGAGTCAGACCATCAGACATACCACAAACATCTTTCTATAGAAGGTATAGTCGGTATGAGTGTTTTTTTTATGCCGTTATGTTTTACAAACGTGCCTACCATTTTCATGGATTTTATGAATAGTGTTTCTATCCCTATTTGGAATCTTTTGTCATGGTTTTTGTGGACAACATCTTGGTGTATTCGCACACTCGTAACGACCATGCCAAACATCCTGATATCGTTCTAAGTACACTAAGATAGAATCGGAATTATTCCAAGTGTGCTAAATGTGACTTCTAGGTTGACAAGGTCCACTTCTTAGGCCATATTATTTCAGAATCAAGTGTATTTGTTGACCCAAAAAAGGTTAGTGCTGTAGTCTCCTGGGAGCATCCTAAGAACATGTTTGATATTAGGAATTTCTTAGGGATAACTGGATATTACAGGTGTTTCCTAAAAGACATATCACATCTTTCTTCACCTCTTATTGGACTTATAAAGAAGGGTATTATTTTCATGTGGTCATAAGCATGTGAGAAATCCTTTCATGAGATGACAGGGAGGCTTGTCACGACACATATTCATATTCTTCTAGAACCTAGGAAAGTTATATTGTCTTTTGTGATGCATTAGGTATAGGCCTATTAGCTGTGTTGATGAAGAAAGAAAATGTTTTTGCATAAAAATCTCAACATTTGAGGCCTCCCGAGAGAAATTACCCGATGCATGACCTCGATATAGATGTGGTTTTCTAGGCCTTATGTTACAGGAGACAATATCTCTTGGGTGAGATCTTTGTGGTGTATACAGATCACAAGAGCCTCAAGTATATCTTTTCTCAATGTGAATTGAACATATAACAATGAAGATGTGTCAAATATCTATAATCCTTTGATTTTGAGCTTTCCCATGTGCTTGGAAAAGGCAATGTGGTTGGAGATGCACAGAGTTGGAAAACTAAAACGCATGTCGTACATGAAGCCAGTTATGAATGGAAGTTAATGTCCCTATTTTCTGAACTTCATCTCTAGTATCATGATAGTCACGACCAGTCTTACCTCTCAGCCTTAACAGTTACCTCTTCTCTACTTGAAAAGGTGAAGAGTAGGTAGATTATAGATCCTGATGGTTTGGTTCTCTGTGAGAGTATATCAAGATATAACCCACCTTCATATTGGTCTGTGGAAGAAGATGATGTCTTGAATCTATGTGGAAGTATATGGGTTTCTATATATGTGAGAGAGGAGTTGATGAAAGAGTCCCATGCTTCCCATTGGGTAGTTCATCCAGGCATCTCGAAGATGTATCGAGTTATGCGATGCCAGTACTGGTGGACTAGAATGAAACTGTATATTGTCGGCTTCATACTAGGCGTTCCACCTAAAAGCAAGTGAAGGAAAAGAACCGGAGAAATGTAGGATTGTTACAACCACTTATAGTCCCAAAATGGAAATGGGAAGATGTTTTTTTGAATTACATAGTCAGCTTTCCTTAGTCACCGAGGGGAAGTGATGATATATGGGTAGTCATTGACTGACGAAAAAAATTATCCCACTTCATTCCAATTCAAGAGACTTTCTCATTTGATGAGCTGGGAATACTATAGGTCCGTGAGATCATACGACTACATAGGGTTCCACGTACAATCGTTTCAGATAGGGATTCTTGTTTCACTTCACAGTTTTGGTAGTGTTTGCAAAAAGCTATGGAAACTCAGGTGCTTATAAGCACATCTTTTCACCCATAGACCGATGGACAATTTGAATGAATAATACAGGTTTTTGGGTATATAATCTAAGTATGGGTACCTGATTTCGGTGGTAATTGGGAGAATCATATCCATCTTGTCGACCTCGCCTATAATAACAACTTCCATGAGATGATTCAGATAGATCCTTTATAGGCTTTATATGGTAGGCCATGTCGTTCACAATTGTTCTTGGTAGAGGGAGGTCAGGTTTCCCTACTAGGTCCTCTTATTTTTTAGGAGACTTTAGAACAGGTCTAGCTGATCAGGAAGCATATGCATACTGCTCAGTCTAGACAGAAATCTATTGATGATCACCATCAATGACCTCTTGAGTTTGAGGTCGGGGATCATGTTTTTCATTGGATATATCATAGGCTTGGGAATAGACGGTTATGGAATCAGGGTAATTTATTGCCTCGTTACGTCAGGCCATTCATGAATATAGAGAGAGTCGGTCCGTTAGCTTATCAGTTGGTACTACCTAAGAGATATTATGTCATGCACGATGTCTTTAATGTCTCGCAGCTGCAAAAATATCATACTGACCAATATCACACCTTTGATCCATAAGAGGTTGAGTTAAATGCTAATGCTACATTCGAGGAGTATCCAGTACATCTTACACAAAGGTTCTAGGAGGAAATTCTATCCCTCTTGTACAGGTGCTATGGCACCATGACTGATTACAGGAAGAGACTTGGGAGAGGGAAGCCGATGTACATGCTCAGTGGCTAGAGTTGTTTCTAAACAGTGTTTCCTTACCATTGGAAGGATAACATGGGGAGAGTTCTGTTTAGGGGGGAAGACTGTAAGAATCCTATTTTTCAATCAGGTATGTATCCTATAATTTTCGGTCTAATATTAACTTTGGACCTATTAGAGATGCCTAATGTGTTAGAAAAGGATCTAAGGGTGTCTCGGACTTATTTGAAGCTCTGAACACCTCTTTCTAAGAAAAAATTCCAAGTCACATGGTTTTTGCATGGTTAGAACACGGTTTTCCTAACCATGAATATTGTGTTTTTCAGATAGTGGCACCTCTCATGGTTGGCGCACGACTGTGTAGCCAAATTGGGAAAACACCCATTTTTCCCATGTTTAGGCAGAACCGTCTTACACATTTTGTAGTCAGTTTGAGAAACCATTCATCTAAACCGTGTACAGGATAAAAACTTGTCTAAAATATCTAAAATTTCCTTAATGATATATTAAGACAACCCCTTCCTCCCCAATATGAGATTGTGGGATTGACCTAATTTTCTCTCATTTGGGAGCATTATAAAGTTCCAAACATGGAATCAAGAGACCTTCTTCGTCTAACATACAATTGATCTTTTGTTCATCACGTTGGATGTGCAATGGTAAGTACTCAAGTTCTCTTTAGCCATTATTATTCTCTTTCCCTCTTGTCCTAGTTATCTCCGTGTGAGTATTTTTCACCTTTTCTTAGATCTACCCTGATCTAGGGAAAATCAAGGGCCAATAATGGAGGAGAAGGATCGTAAAACCCTAAGGTGGGTGGTCTATAACTCATCCCCAATGTTAGTTGTTTTTTGAATGTTCATGTGGGGCCCACCAATTTTGTTGGAAACTGTTTCATAAATTAACATGTCATAATTATACTCATTAGGATCTTATGGTTATGCTCTTTCCAAATATGTGATTCGATGTTAGTTGTTTCACCTATAACTTCCGCCTCATGTTAAAGTTTATTCCATATTAGGATTTAGTGTTTCAACACATTTGAAACACCATTTGGGTGTTCCATTTCTTGACCTTTCTAAATGTGAGGCTCTTTATAATAAATGGATTGTTGTTATTGATAATTGCATAATGGAATGTACCATGTATGATCACCAATTGATCCACCTAATTTAATTTCTTACAAATGTTTATTAAATGTGAAGTATGAAATATGAAATGCAATGTAAACTAAGTATATAACATGGCCTTATACAAAGTGGTTGAATAAAGGTTACGTTTCAATATCACCCCTTTCCATGTTGATGGAAAGTAGCAGAGTGAACCACAACAATTGAATAAGCCTTAATGGATAACTAAGACTTGATTAAATAGTTGCAATGATAAATGGAATATCCACACTAATGTAAGGAAAGACTAGAAACAAATGAATATCTACATGATTAAAATATAAATAATAATAAACAGACTTGAGCTCAACTTGGATTCTGAGAGGTGAATAGCTTGGGTTGCAGGAACCCCATTCCGATTAAAGGATACAGTTTTCTTAGGTTGATACCCAACTAGCCTCTGTTTTTTTCTATTCCTTAGATACCCGGTATACTACCTATGGTTCTCTTTCCTTATTACAGGATACCTAAGATACACTCCTTGTATCCCACACTGACTAGTTGGTGCCATGGTTAAATCCCATAGGGTCATGTCTTTTCATAGCCCCATTTTACATTGGTCACTCACCTTGGACTTAGTAGGAACCATAATGTAGAATGAAAAGGATTACGTTCCTTGTATTACACTCTTACACCTTCTCTAGAATCAGATACCACTGAGTTATTTTTCCGTGAGTTTACATTACCTAGGTTTTTACCTTGGAACTTTTTAACTGGATATCATTGTTGGGTTTTCATGTTATGTATGGGGACGACCACCACTTATACTATCCCAAGGTGATGTCTGTGTTGGTTGTGCCATACATGACCTATTAAAATTAAATGGAAATTTAATAATTAATGAACTGGTTACGTGTTCAGACACAAGCTGAGGGCTGAAGCAGGTACATGGTTATTTGGTAATATTTTACTTCTTGCCTTACTTTATATATGCTTTCCTATACACTGTTATATTCCATTACATGGTCCAGATGTTATAGAAACCACTAGTGGTGGCCCATTTCGATTTATCCCACACCCTCTCCAGGCATTGTTTGGTACCCAGAGTGGAATACATGGTTGCAAGTATTGGCAAAGGGAAGCATGAAGCTTCCAATAGTTGATTGTGTGGTGAGAGGATGGATCTTGATAGCAGATGACTGAAAAGGATATCTGGATTTTCGGAGCAGACATTGTTTTATTTTGCCTTGGGAAACATGTTATGCTCATTGTCTTGTATCCATGCTTTGTAGTTATTTAGTGATATGACATTACATCATCACTGTTTCAATTGGTACAGTTATTTTTATTCTTATTTATATATGGAATACGTTTTCTTCCGCTATTTATATATATTTCTTCCAATGTTTACTATTCATTTATATCTCTTATGTTGTGCTACAATCTGCTAATGAGGGCATATTCTTCCCATGGACACACCCTTGGCCCTCGCTGCTAGTCGGCAGCCTCTGGCGTTCTGGAAGATGCGCTTGAGGCCATGTGGCCCACCAGGCTTGGGTCACCCCTTAAATGGCATCCGAGTCTGAGCCATCACATCAATATTCAAATTCCATTTGATTATAGGATTAATAATAATATTTAATTCTAATTTAATGATATTTGAGGTTGGGTTTTCATTAAACTCTAGACACCATTATTTAAAATGTGTCTAGAAAACTATGGAAGACATAAAAAAAGTTTATAATATGTTATAAAACTATAAAAACACGATCTATCAATTTAATATTTCAATT
The DNA here is from genome assembly GCA_963277665.1 of Viscum album. Classification (NCBI taxonomy): domain Eukaryota; kingdom Viridiplantae; phylum Streptophyta; class Magnoliopsida; order Santalales; family Viscaceae; genus Viscum; species Viscum album. The sequence continues at coordinate 179,766,957 of OY728133.1, read as the reverse complement.
AATGAAGTAAAAATTTTCAATAGGTTGAGTAACATATTTGACGTAATTTTTAATATAAGATATTGATTTTAATTGAAATTATACGTATTATCATAACATTTTTTTTAGAATGACATGGATTTTTTTGGAAATGTATGGAATGTATTAAAATAATTAATATAAATTATATATTAATTTTTCAATTCAATATGTGAATTTAAATTGGTAATATATTTATTTCAACATTGTAACTCCTTTATATAATTGGCGTTTTAGTCCAAAATGAGCTTTCGTTCATATTGTGATATTTTTATATAAAATGATATAAAACATTATATAAACATATGTAACATTTATTTCATGTTTATATGGATAGAATATCATATAAATATTATCCAAATAATTAAAATTAATATTTATGTCATGTTGATCATGAAAATGTTTATTGATGCAGACACAATGTTTGCACTTCCTAGGAAAAGTAAAACATTTTGCCTCAGTGATATGATTTATAAATGATAAGTAATTTTATGACCATAAGGAATGATAAGGATGATTTATTATTGATATGAAAATTATAAATTTAATTTCATAATTACCAAGATATTTTTTAACACAAATTATAAGAACAAACCTGAAAATCAATATAAATTAGATTGTTTTTATAAAGATTTATAAATTAATAAAAACCAAAAAAAATTATTCGAAGTAATATGTGCATGATGATGGATCCTTTTCCATTTATGACCCACCTATAAATTAAAAAGTACATTCTTAAGAATTAGGGAGTGAATATATTTTGAAATTCCATCAAATACTATATATAACCTGGTTCTTATTCTACCTCTCCAGTACACAAATCACGTTTAATTTTTCCCAGTATATTCTTAAATTAATTCTCTTATACTCCAATCATAATATTTTAAATTAGGATCTAATTAGGAATACCCAAATTAATAATATCAAATAATATCATAATGGAATGATTTGAATCATCAACATAAGTATCATCGTCATCTTTGCTAATTTTCTTAGTATTGATTCTTTTAGTCCTCTTAAATCTGATTTAACACATCCATAACATGAAATGAACATCAATATAGATCTGTAATAATAGTATAAAATAAATTTTTTGTGTTTTTATAATAAATCCTCACATTTAGTGCATTTCTTTTTATGGTGCTTCAACCACATACTTGAATGATGCATTTTCCTTTTTCTTAATAATTTTTATACATGAATAAATTGAACACTTAATATTTTTGGAATAATAGTTTAAATTGATTTATTATTATTATTTTAGAATTCTCAAATAGTCATTATAATAATTATATTTAAATTTAACAATCAAAGTTAATTCTATGCATTTTAAATAATCTTACCATGGTAGATTTTCATCAACTGTGACCTTATACTATAATATTATAAATTTTTATACTTTAATGAAATAATTAAAAAATGCAAATATATGTGTTGCTCTTGAAACCATTTTCAAGGTATTATTGTCTAGTTCATCTCTAACCATCTGAAGTGTTTATGGTGCTTGATAGCTTGGTTGGGGAGTACACATAGTAGGATGATTCCCATGTGTGAACTAATTTCTCATCTATCGTATAACTAGAAGGATAATAGAATAAAAGGATAAATCAGGTCCCATGAGTTAGATTTTTTTTTTCAGACATGGATGGTCTTACACCAATTTGGAAGGACCCCGGATCTCATACCTTATAAAGGAAACATATGTATCATTTTTAGATAGGAATGAAAGTACTCAATGTTTAGTTGAATCTCGACCAATTGATTGGTTAAGATAGGTTATGACACGTGAATGGAGTATATTTTTTCATAGAGTTTAGGAATTTTAGGGACCTTTAATAGGATCAAGACCCATGTTACATATTTATTCTCTATCCTATAAAAAAGAAATATATATGATGGCCATAATATTTCTATCAAATATGTTTAGTACGGTAATGAGGTCCTTCTAAGATAATGACATGAATTTAGTTTCATGATTGTGTTTACCTAACCCATTAAAGAAACTCCCATTGTAATGGTGGTACTCAGAAAAGGGATCATGAATGGGGGTTTAAATGGTGTTTGTCTTGGATTATCTTCTTTTGAAGGATGAAATTTCCTCGGATGTCTTCATGGAATGCCTCAGGATGTATACTTGACATGTCTGATGTGATCTTCTTGAAATGTATAGGGTGTCTACCTAACTTGTCATGTGTATCTACTAGGAATGTGCAAGTATATTGGCTTGACATGTATGAGGATTTTTCCTAGCATGTCTGGGGGATTCTACCTGAAAAATATGACATGTCCAAGGGACTTCAAGTGATCGAACTCGACAAATCCAAGGTACATCATATGATCAAGGCTGACATGTCCAAGGTTCTTCATGTAACCAAAGATGGAATGTCCATAAGACATCATGTGGCCCGATAGACAAGTCTCGTGGAATATTTATGGTCTGGATGGCATCTCTAAAGTACTTTCAATTATCTAGCCTAACGACTTCGGATGATCTGGCTAATAGGTTTGATGGAATTCTCATGATATGGATGACATGATTGAAGAACGTCATGTGACCCTAATGACATGTCTAGAAGGTTTATCATGAGCTAGATGACATGTCATGAGGACTTCATGTGACTGGGATGACATCTCCTGAGGCATTTTCATTGTATGGATGACATGTCTGAAGGAATTCACATGATCTGACTATAATATTTGAAGGACATCGCTTGATTTGGATGACATATCAAAAAGACATCGTGTGACCAAGATAACATTTTCAGAGGACTTCTTTTGACCAGGATGACATGTCTCGAGAACATCGTGTGACCTGGATGATATTCCAAAGAAAATTACAAGATTTGGATGACATGCCCAGAGGACATATCCGTATTGGGATTCTATGATTGTAGGACCTTACATGGCCTGGATGGCAGAACTCAAGGTATTTCCTTGATATGTGAATATATCATACAATGAGCATGAACAACTCACAATAATATTATTTCATACATATTCAAATTATGAAATAATAAACTTCATCATTTATCTCATTAATTTGTTAACATTGATTATCCAATATCCTATTGGAACATCAAGTGATCATGTTGACATGAAAAAACACCTTCATGTGTTCCGGGTGGCATTCCATATGTCATTTTTCTGATCAATAGTGTGATTATTCAATTTTCCTAAGTATAATTTTTAGTCCCTTGGTTGCGCCAAAATTTACCCTACTCATAAAAGCGGTCGATGTAGTACATGTAGGTGTCGAATTCACAGGGACCAAAGAAGTAACCTTGAGATGCTAGGATTTGGTAAAGGATGGGCTTTGAAGTATCCAACTTTGGGTTCGATTTTGGATGGTTTAAATAACACTAATAAACCTACGTCAATTCAATTCAATGAAAATGGGTTTATCTAGGATTATGCTCGGGGTGGATTGATTGAATTTTACTTCATTATACAATTTTGGTTTTATTAATTCTTGATGAATCCATTCTTCAAAAATAACACTACCTTCGTCATTTTCTGGTTTGGTGCTTTCGAAACACAATTACTAATCCCCTATACACTTAGAGAACCAAATTCATGATCTCTCCGAGGTATATGGTCATTTAGAAATTGAATTTAGTTTTCTCAAACACAGTAAATATGAAGAGTAGAAATAACTAAAGAATGGATGTCTTAAATTAATTATCCAATTAACAACAATTCGTTCATAAAATAACATTCAATCCAACCTTTTCATCCTCCTATGATCAACCCATTAAAGGGTTAGCCCTCCATTGATGGTATACTCTCAATGGTGGGTGGAAGATGACTGACAAGAATTGGATTGAAGAAATTAAAACCGCGGAAATAACGAGCACTCCGTGTGTGTGAATGAAATTCACAACTATGTGTGATCTAATTCACAACAACACATAGAAATCACTGTGATTTGTGATAATAAAGTTTTAATAAATGAAATAGAAAATATAGAATAGAAAGAAGTTTATTAAGAACATAAAGATACAAAAAAGAAACTTACATGGAAATGGAAAACATTACAAAGGAAACTTGGAAGAATAACCTTACAATGAAACAAGCAACAAAATATGATAAGGAAAATTTCCACCCCTATTCCCTTCACCACTAGATCCTTATATAGGTATATTAGGAGCCTTAGGTACATCCCCCAACAATTAATAGAGTCAAATGGAGGTTGAATAATCAAAAGGAAATTGTTGTTTTGAATTTGACTCGGAAAACTGTCCAGATTCGTCCACCATATTGACGTGTGAATTATCAATTGAAGAAGGCCGAATCCGGAGGAGTTTTATAAAAGCAATATCTTCGTCCATATGTTCTCAATGAGGTTTAAAACTTTCAGGAAATTTTGCTCAACCTTTTAGATGTTATGGTCGAAATGGTGGGACGAATTTCTGTGCATTAATGTTGGGTCCACCATTTAAATCTCAACTCTAGATCCCTTTATCATCATGATAACATCAGAATTAGCTCTGTCCACAGTTGAATAAAATTATCCACATATTATTAGATTTCTACTTTATAAATTTGAGCTTCATTGGGATTAGTTTGTGGGCCCCACATTTGTTTGATGGGCCTTAGGCTCATTATGCTTTTTCCAGCAAATTTCTGCCTTCAGGCGCAAAATTTTCCATCTTCTTTTGGGATTCATCCATTGGACCTAAAAGATAAAATGTTCCAAACAAAGTGGTCAATAATATCCAAAAATTTAAAATTCATAAAATTAATATAATTTTGTCCACAAAAAAATTAAATATTGGGCCCAAATTTTCATTTTAAACATGAATTGCATTTTAGATGAGAAATGAAGTTCTATTTATATAATGCATTAAAAACAATGTTTATGGACTTTGGAAAAATAAATATGAAGATATTAAAAAATTAATATTAGCCACAGTCAGTGACTAATCATCCCTCATTCCATTCCCCATGAATTCCATATAAAATACTCTTATGATTGTATGATTCACTACTCTGGATTTTCTACTCTCGGCTTTGATCCCCTGTGTGGATTTTTTTTTGTAATTGGGTAGGGGGATTTATTGGAATCACCACCCCAAATATATAATCCTTTACATGACTCTTAGACCACATATATTTTATTGAGTCTATAGAGGGAGAATCACATCCTATTTTTGCATGATCTAGTCCCTGGTCATCCAAGACGTCATCTTTATATAATATGATAAATAATGATAGAATAATCACTATGGATTTATCAGAATTCTCGGTCCCATTAATTTAAAAACTGATTTCATTTGATAAATCTAGGATTCCTAAATGACATTTTCATAATTATACATATATATACGATAGACATTTCCTGATTGAGTTAACATGGAATGGGGCATTCACAAAATCATGCCGACATTTCTAGGACCCTTTGCGAGATCAATGTGGATTACATAAGACCCTTAATGTAATTAATAAACTAATCATAAATAGCTAATAACCCCTTAAAATGTTTTTTTCTAATTTTTTTTTTCATAAGTTTAACATATTTTTTAATTTTTATTTTATATAGACTATGGTGATTCCCTCGATTTTTCTATCAGGGTTTCACATGATCAATTGTAAATTTCTAAAACCATTCAACTGATGAAGGTGAAATTCCCAATAGACTTCACATGACGAGGTCGACATTCCCATATGGATTTTTCCTGATCCATGGACTGATCACATGAACTATCAAAGACCTTCACATGAAAATCAAGGTATCTTCCTCCATATATAACTTCCATATTTTTTTTCTTTTATTTCATTATCCCCTAGAAATTTTTATTCATCTGTATATTGACACATCACTCGATCAGATTGATTCATTTGTAAGTGTTTTCATGATTGAGTTTTTAGGCCCAATAACATTTGAAATATCATTAAAACTTATTTAGGGACCTTCACAATATGAAGTAGGCTTGGGGGGGGGGGGGGGGTTGATTCTCATGATCGATAAAATGATCACACAAAGCGCACAACTTGTTAACCAAAAAATAGTGTATCTATTGTTCTCATAAAGGTACCAACATTTCTATATATTTTTTCTATGATTACCTTATCTAGCTGCCAAGAAATATTCTAATGTCATGTCACATGATAAAGAAATTCATCTAAGGGTCATCACATACACAATTGGGTTGTCTAATGGGGATTTACATGATCAAGAATTTTTTTAGGGATTCACATGGTCATGAGATAATCAAGGGACCCATTTAAACCATTCTCTAGATATTTCTAGGGTCATTATTTTTGTATGACCTAGGATCCAATTCCATATATAACAAAGATACTCTATTCCTTCCTTTGGAAAAAAATAATAAATATATTATTGGTATTTTTCCAATCCAAAATAATTATTATTTTCATTTGGAACATGACAACACACACTATCTTTAATTAAATTGGAGGGCGTCATCTCATAGTTTTCATGAAATAAATATTCACATCATATTAGTCATTGGTTACCATTAATTTAACCATCAATATTGATCATGATCTTACCTAAACAATGTCATTTCTAACTATTTGGATAAAAAAATATAATTCCCTAAATTCCCATGGATACTATGCCTGTCAATAATAGAAAGGTCATGACTAGAATTCCCAGTGACATAAGATTGCATAGTGTTTCGAAGCTGATGGAAAACAATATATAAAAAATAGCCAGATTCAGGTTATTATTCTTATTTTAAAACCTAAAAAATATTCATGATTATCTGAATGAAATACCATACTTCAACCACTTCCATCACTAACTGATTATTGAACTGCTTCTGTTGGGAAAGTTGTAATAGAAATCAAGAAATCCATAAAAGCTATCGGCATCAAGACCATTGAAAAAAAATTCAACAATGAATATTCCTCACGGTATAAATAATATATATATATATATATATATATATATATATATCTATATATGTGTGAGTGAAATTATTAACATTTTGGAGGTGCTGAATCCATGACCAAGGTGTTAGGACCATAACCTCCAAATAAAAAACATGCCTGAGAAATAAATGAGTTAACACCTAAATAATTTATTTTAACAATTATTTGTGAACAAATAGGTAAAATGATGTCATAAAAAATAATATTGAGCAATATTGATATAAATATATACTGGATACAGATGAATAATAAATGAAAATTTATTGTACATGTGGTTGGAATGCATTTGACTAAATAGGAATTCAAGGTAAGGGTTTATTTTAAAATATTAATTTTTTCAAGATGGTTTCTGTTTTAATTTAAAATGAGAAAATTATTAGTCATTACTCCCCTAGACAACATATATTTTCTTTTATAGTAGTAATTTCTAGTGATTTCAAGAATTATTTCAATTTATATTCACTTTGTTAGTCAAAACCATTAGATAAAAGATTACGAGTAAATTCAAATGTATTTGTCAATTTTTTCAGAAATCATTCTCTTTTATGTCCATATTATTTTTTTTCTTCAGAAAATTAAATTTCCTATAATTAAATTATTCATAAAGATTAATTACTATAAAAAATTAATTTTTTCTGAAAATATTAAAAGGAATTATCATAAATTTTTCCATATAATACATTTTTAAAGTTCATTTCAAAAATGTGAAGGGAATATATTTTTATCATTTTCCACTTGAGTGGATTTCCCCACTAACAAAGCCTCTAATAATTACTTATCTCCCTTACAATGTTTTTATGGTTTTATAAATTAGTACCTATTATTATGATTCTATAATTTTTTAATTTTTACTTTAAAATAAAAGGATATAGTTTTCTAAACTGTTTTGAAAGTGATTTCATTTAACATTTTATATTTCAATAACACACTCCAAATTTTATTATTTATGGTTAGTTTCTTTTAAAAATTAAAATATGGTAAATTATCTAAAATAATTTAAAATTATCTTTCATAACTTATGAACTATGTATTATAAATGATTAATAACTTTGTTTTTACAACAATGTTATAAAAGTTTTAAGAATTTTATTTTTAACGTTTCACTAACATTTTCCTCCATATTTTAAAAAATAAAAGTGTTCAATAAGAAAACATTATTTCTTATGAATTGACACTCTACTTTAATAAATTCCTTCTTTATGGTTTATAATTCAATTTTTCACACAATAATTTGTTCTCAATCCGTTCACTTACGTGAAGTTATATTTTCTATTACTCTTCATCATTCAAGGGAAATAATTTTCTCCTTTATATCCATGTTATTTTATATCATGGATATATTTTCATTACTTAAACGTTTAAGAAATTATATATTAAATTTTATATTTGGTGTGTATTTTAGGAATCTTACTAAGAATTTTTTTTATGGGGAAATATTGATGTCATATATATTTTATTAAATATAGATATTTATTTATTACTAATTAATATTTATTATGAATTATATTTTTCATTATATATAGTAACAATGACTTAGAAATGCATAATTTACTAATGGGATCCATTATAGCATCTATATAACATTAAATTATGGGTGGGTCAATTATTTCACCTTGATGCATTGAGTAAGGTCTTATGAGACAAACAATAATGGGAACCACATGTGGTATATCAGGCCATAGAATGTAAGATAACATAGAATTAAGCACTACTAGTAAGATTATGATGACTTGACATGATTCATTGATAGCAATATCACGATTTATTTGTTAGGGGATATGATATCTTGAATTTTACATACCATTTTTATGAAATCAACTATTTCATTCCATTTGAGATTGTTATCCTTGAATATATTTATTATTTGAGTTATTGAATATATGATATATATATTGATTTTTCATTTTGCAATATTTTTTATGCCTTATGTATCCATGATATCTTCCATTGTATGTAAACCCTTATTGGGAATCCAATATCACTAGCTTAATTTTAGTCTTTTCCTTAGGGTATTAAAAAGGGATCATTGAAAGATATATATGATGTAATTAAAGAAAAAAATTAATATTTTTAAGATGTTGTAAAACTATGACTTAGGATTCTAATGTAATTTCGAAATCATTTTTGTATTATATATCCCAATATTTCTAAACTATTCTATCCTTTGGAATATAATCTATTGTATTATATGCCAATGTAATAAAGTAAATAACAAATTTGGGTTAATGGAGTCAAGGTTGTTAAAATAATTGCAAAATATTTTTTACTATTATACTGCCCATGTCAGATGATTCCATACTACTACAGTTCCTATGACAATAAATTTTACATTGATATAGTACCCCTAGTTACTATCCCAAGTCATATCTTGTGTAGTTGTTCTACTAAATTATAAGTTGTTTTCCCAGAAACTGGTCCAACTTAATTCTTTAGGTCAGACTCCATCATTGAAATAGGAAGATAAATGGGGTGGAAAATAAATTGAGGAGGGAGAATGGTTCTCACCTGAATGGGTGAATAAAAGTATAAGAAAACATTTTTTTATATTATTCTAGATATGTATTAAAAAAATTACCCCACATGAAATAGTATATCAAGACCGCCACTAGATTTATGATGGAAATCTAGTAAGATTTTAGTTACCTAGATGTGGATACAATTCCACTATCTACCCTCAAATGTTTTCTAGTAATACTTCACCAAATATCTAAAGGGGAAAAACTATTATATAATTTTGGGGTTTTAATTTTCCCGAACTCGTGTAATAATCCTCATATTTTCCCTCCCCTCCATCTCTTAAACACCCATGTTAAAAATCTAATCATTTCCAAATAACCTATCATCCTATCCTCAATATATATTAAAAATTCATACTCACATTAATACCATTACATTCTAGATATATTCAAAATTCCATCAACCTGTAATGATGTGGGTTGCTATACTATACCTCAGAACAAAGGCTATTGAATTAAAACAATGATCACATATTGATACAATTTATAAAATTATGGGATATATGTTGGTGGATTTACTAATTTCATTTTATTATTAAATCAAAGATTTTTTAAAAAAAACATATTTATAAAATCCATTTCCAAGAAAATTTTGAAAAACTTTTTTTAAAACTATGAACCATTAAGTTATCAGTAATACAATTCAAGACATAACATAACTTTCAAACCATGATCACACTCAAACCATCCAAGAAATTCTATACTAATTTATGATCATTTAACAATACCATCCTATCATGGGATAAATAACCTACATGGGAATAATAAATCAGAAAAAAAACATAAAAGAGAACATTTAGTATCTTATCATACCCTACAACTTAGTGAGTCCTATTTTTTTATAAAAATCATAGCTATTTATTTTTGAATATACCTTTATAGTATGTACCTTTATATTCTCATTGTATAAAAATAATCAAAAAACGAACCAAAATCCCTTTCAAATTCTATTTTGTAACACTTTAGTCTAACTAACTTGATCCTGAGACCCAAGTATGGCTACCACCAAGCTATATGTAAATTACTTTATTTAAAAACAGCAAAATGTATTTTCAAATGAAATACCATGAAAATTTAAAAGATTAAAACAATATTATATAGATTTTATGGAATGAGACACCAAATATATAAGAGAATATAACATCTTGAGACTTTAGGACATTAATTATTTTTATATAAATGTAATCTCTTTGATAGCTCGTGAAACATACAAGCCGAAGTCTAAATGATATTTAATATATTATACTACTACAAAAAATCCATTAAATATTAATGTATGAATAATACAAATATAATTATGAAAATTTTGTTTATCTATTTATTATAAATAAAATATTAATCATTTAAAATAATGAATTTTTTTCTAAAAAATATATTTTTCTAAACGATGGATTAGTAATGAATTTTACACAAAATTAAAAATGAATTTTTACCTATTTTAAAAAATTAATTATTCAAAAAACACCATATTTTAAATAAGGAATTAAAAATTTTCTTTGTGTAAATTTTATTATTTTTATGAAATATTTCATTTCATGATGAATAGTGAAAAATATTGAATTTTAATTAAAAAATCCATTTTAGTTTAAAGTATCTGTAATATTAAATTATATTTTGAATTGGTTTCAATGTAATTTTTTTTCAACTTAATAACAAGTAATTCAATTTATTTCTTGAGAAGAATTTAAATATTGAATTTTGTTATAAAGATCATTGTAACATTTTATTATTTTCTATTTGAAACCCTTTATTCTCATCAATTCATGAAGGTTAATATTGAATTAATTTTTTCCACTTCAATGAATTGAATTCTGAAAAATGGGTTAAATATTTGGAATAATAATAAATAATAAATTATATTTAGGTAAACGTAATTTTTTTTACCAAAATGAATAGTGGAAATAATAAAAAATTTATTATCACTATTAAGGTAAAATGGATTTTCTAAATTTTAAACTAAAAATACATGAGTTACAAATGACCAACCAAATTTTCCATCTAATGGTCTATGTATTACCCATCCATTACATTGTGAGTTTGATCATTGGAAGTGCTTGTAGGTGGCTCAAAGGGGGTTTGGAGAAGTTTGGTTGTTAAAAGATGGATGTAAGGACGTTACTTGATATGTAACTTGATTTTGTGGTGGGACGTTTGGTTTCATGGAATGTACTGAAAATCTTAATGACATGTAGACTATTACATGGTGTGAAATAGGGGTTTTCAACTTGAAATGTTTTGAGGTTTTAAAAATAAAAATAAACCGAGAGGTGATGCATTTTTCGATTGAAGTGGACCTCAAGGGATTTCACACTATGAAAGTGGATTTCACGTCATGTAATCCCCTGATTCTCTAATGATTTAAAACACTCAAGTGACTTAGGATTTCAGAAATCCTATGGATCCAACAGTATCTCTCATTTAGGATGTACCCTTGGCGCCCTAAGGATTTATTTAAACCCTCTGCATCCCTCTTCAAACCATTTATCTTAGTGATCATTTTTTGGTGATCTTTGGTGATCTATGGTACACTATCCCTTCATTATCTAGTAGTTTCTCTTGGATTGGTCTCATTCTCTTCCATATATCATCATTGTTCTATGTAATGTTCTTATCCATGATTCCTAATGGGGTCACTCTCAGTTTTTGTCAGTTTAGTGATTCCACAGTGTCCTCCGATGGATGCAGATATTGCGGGATAAGTGATTGTAAGTACATTTCTTGATATATACCTATGTATAAAACGTTGACATTCCTTCAAGGAAGGGATTACATTGTCTCTATTTATATGTGCATCAAATAAGAAGGGTTATAATTTTTTTACCCTTGGATTATGTTTATTCTTAGTAAATCAACGATAAAGAACTAGTTAATGAATTTAATGATAGAGGGGTTTATGGAATTATTTTCACAACTTTGCTTAATTGTTTTTGACACTATGATTATATGGGATGAATGCTCCGATAAAAATGGTGGCCATGGCTGGATTTGATTGTACTAGTTATATCTATTATATGTGAAACTTTGGTTGTGGATTTTTTGGTATCACACTAAATGGAATTTGGTAAATCATGTACACATAGTTAATAAATAGATGACCCATGATTTCTCAGTTTCTGTTAAAACCCCTAATATAAAAAGTGGAAGTAAATAAGGGATGACTTTTTAAATCAATAAATCTTGTTTTTCTTTGGTATATGGGGTGATGTGTTGTCTGTTATAGTGTGGTTGGGTGTGTGTGGGATAGATGGGATGTGAATTGGCTATGTTGTAATTTGAAGATATGATCTAGTTTGTGTTGTGGTACTTTATTGAATCACATGTGTGTGTTGTGGGCTGGTTCAAGCAGTGCAGTGGATGGACATGTATATGATACATCAACCTAACCATGTAATGGAATCACAAGATGAGAGTTTGATTGGTTGTGGAATTGATTAGGAGTGTTGTGCTGTTGGTCTGTAGTCAGGTTGTTCTTTGGTTTTATTGTTGGACGTGGTTGATATATGTGGATTTTTTTTGGTTGATATGGGGATGTTTCATAGAAACTATCAATATCTTATTTGTTTGTGTTTCTTTTTAAGTGTTTTGTAATTTAATAGCTCGAATAGTAATGGATTAGATGAATAAATAATCGATTAATAATTTTTGGGATTGTCTTAGGTTGGTTTTGTTAATGGAATGAATAAATGAGTTGTTAATGAAGAATGATAGTGGTTTAAACAAATTTGTTGGTAATTGGAAAGATGTTTTGGAATTTTTTGTGGTAACTGAATTCATAGGTAGCATCAAGGTTTGAATTATAGAGAGCTAGTTTTTTTTCTGAGAACCCGTAGGATGGGCAAGAGTTTTTGGTATCATATATGTATATACTTGAATTTTCAATGTGATTTCATTATGCACCCCACCCTAATTGAGAACTACATGCTGAAAAAACACATCATCACCAGGTGGGGGGTATTTTTCTCAAACATCCAGGTGGGAGAATGGATGGATGAACACCCACTCTTCCATACTCCTTCCAGGTAGCGGTAGCCCACTATTCTTCAAAATGGTTGTGGTTTATGGGACCCAGGTGTGTGTGGGTTAGTTTTGTTTCCCGGGGTGTCACTTAGATGAGATGTGTTGTGTTTTTTCAGATGTCTTTAGGATGAGATGTTTATTTGTTTCCCAAGATTCTATGGGATGAGGTGTGTTTTGATTTCCCAGGAGTTTTTTGGATGTGACACGGTATGTGGCCCATGTATCTGCCAGAAGGATGTGATGTGGTATGTGTCCCAGGATTCTATGGGAGAGATATGGTTGTGAGGACCAAGTGTGTGCGAGAAGGATGTGATGTTTTATGTATCCCAGGTGTCATTGGGAGGGATGTGGTTGTGAGGCCTTAGTGTGTACGAGCGAGTTATGATGTACTATGTTCGGAAGAGGTGGGAGTGCTGGGATATTTGTTGTTTGGTTTTGAGGGAGGATAATCAGAACAAAATGTGGTGTGAGGTACCCTATTATCGAGGTTAACTATATTAATTTACTTGAATTGTGTTTTTTAGTGTGTTTTCTTTTATGAGGTTGTGGTGGTTAGTATACATTTATAGGTGTTGTTTGGTTTTATTGTTTTCTCATAGGGGATTAGTAGGATTCATTCATATGTGCATGAGAGACTTCAGTTTTCATAATGAGTATACATGTATTATCATCCTACACATATAATACTATTTTTGGGTTTCTAGGAGCTTTTCACGGGCTGTTCTGGACTTTACAAGCTCAGATTTTGATAGTTTTTATATCACTTATTAGTTATACATTTGGTACTTACATTAGATACTTTTTTCTGTGTGTATTCTACTTTTAAACATGAATGTGGGATGGATTTGAATTTCTTATATATATATATATATATATATATATATTTCTTGGAGTTACTCTGAGATAAAGCATCTTATATCTCGATATTGTTTCTTCTAAAGGGTAAATTCCCCCAATTGTTTGAGACTACTATGCCCTTGAAATAGGTTGCCACCTCGAGGCCTAATGGAGATGGGACTTGGGGGGTTATTATCTCCCATTCATCATTACCATCCCGTGTGGGTTATATTTGGAGGTAGGGAGTCATGATAGAATGGTATTAAAAGTTATGGTTGAGAGATTATATGGGGTTTGGAGTTAGTCATGGTGAAAATCTCTTGGGTTTGATGGGAAATAGTGTCTAGAGATCTTAGTGCATGACATAAGCCAGGGAAGACTAGCTAGGATAGAGGATTTTAGGGCCCCATATGATCTGATGCAAGGAGTTTGATCCTACTGAATGACCAAGTGATGCTACAATAACTGTACGGTAGAGACCCAAGGAATGGTACATGGATCATAATTACTTTTGTTCTGTCTGAATTGGGTATTTTGGGAAATTCGTAAGGAATGATAACAACTGAGTTAAAATGATTTAATTTTATTAAATTGAGTAAAATGAGTTAAAATGAATCTTAAATAAAATTGCATACTACTCAGGCTTAATAATTCCTTATTTAACATTTAGTTATGGCACTCGATCATCATCCGCATGTGGATCAAGTGGTATAGGATCTGCAGGTTGAGCTGGTTGATCAGTGGAGGGTTAATCCAATGGAGGAGGATGTCCAGTGGTGGAGAACATTATGTGATTTCTAGCGATAGGCTGTCAGAAAGTATGAGGGTAGTGTTTCAGACATGGAGATAGATAGCATTCTTGGGGAGTATGAGATCACCTTTAGTTTAATATGTGCTCTGATAGAGTACTGATTTCCTTTGGTAGTTAGTTATATGTGAGGGGCAGTGTGTCAGTGGTGGATGCTTTATCTAGAGTAGAGGAAGGAGGAAGATGTGTTATAAGATTAGTTTTTTAAGTAATTTTGAGTGGAGTTACTTCTTTCAACCACGAATGCTCATCAGATGTCGGAGCTAATCTCCCATTAGCAGGGGAGTATGTTTGTGTGTGACCTTGGGATCATGTTCATGGATCTTCTTCACATTGCTCCAAATCACTTTCTAGATGAGGAGTCTCGTATGAGATGGCTTGAGAAGGCCCTCCATCCTTCTATCTATTTTTATGTGACTCCTTGTATGTTTCCAATGTGTCTTGAGGTCTAGAAGAAGGTTGAGGAGATTGATAGGATGCACATGGAAGGAGGTAAACTATAACAGGAGAGCTAGTAGAGTTTATTGAGAGGCAGGACCATCAATGGAAGATTACATGTGTCAGGACCTTCGAGGTTTGGATTGGTAGGGAGGAGACCTCGTCAGTTTCTTTTTTGGCCTTTTGGTGTCAATTGTCTTCATGAATTTCCTACGGGCTTAATACTGATGTGTTTCTTTTAAAGGGTTCCTGTACATCATCCGAATCAGTGTCCATTAGCTGTTTGAGCTCAATATGGTGATGGTGTATGGGTTCTATGCCAGCCTTAGTAGAAGTTGCGAGCTAAACTGTTTCATCAATAGAGACAACTAGCTCATGCTCCTCCAAGGGTATATGGATAAGGAATATTCCAACCTTAGGGTGTCCTATAGGGACCTCTACCTAATTGTAGTAATGGGAACTGTCTATAGAAGAAGGGTATAAGAGTTGGGCATGGTTAGTTGCAATCAAGAGAGGTAAAAATTCCTCCTGGACTAAAGATTTTCAGAGGTATGATCACCTTGTTTAGTACCCTTTCATGTACTTTGTTTGATTCATAAGATTCACAATCTTTTGTTGTACCCAGTCTAGCCCATGCTCTTTGAACTAGATATAGAAGGGCTTCTCCTGCTCAGGACGTTGAGTAAGCCAGTCAGAGTTCAGACCAACATGTTTGATGTGTTCCAGGGTTGTAGATTGGTGATGGGACAACATCAGTACTGTGGGGATTTTTCTGGACATAGATATATCCATATGATGTAATTATTAACATCAAATATTTGTATTCCATGCATGCTATGGTCTACTTCTTCCATATTAGAGTTTTGTTCTTATAAGTGGATGTTCAGCCTATATATTTCTTAAAGATTAAGGTTTTAAGGCCGGTCGTTAGTGTGTAGAGCCTATTATTTTCTTGTTGGCTGAGTTTTTAGTGGAATCAATGTACAAGATGAGGGTGGATGTTCCCAGGTTTTTTGGGGAGTTCATTCTTGTTTTTCATAAGGATGTTGTAACTCTACCTACTCTAATTTACATTGTGTTCAGTATAGAAATTAATCCTGGTGCTTATTTGATTTTGATGGATCTTTATCAAATTAAATCTTTAGAGTAGCAGGAGTCGATGATTTAGATAAATGAAATGATGAATAAGGGATTTATTCACCCTAGTGTGTCAACATGGGGCGCAAAGTAGGTGGATAGTATTATGAGGTTTCTCACAATCTATCAGAGGTGGAATCAGGTGACGGTAAATAACCATTACCCTCTTCCAAGGATAAACAATATTCTCAACCAACTGATAGGTGTAAAATAGTTTTATAATATTGATCTATGGTCTGGATATCACCAGTTGAGCTTGAAGGAGTAGGATATCCTGAAGTATTCAATTAGATGTAGGTATAGGCAATTTAACTTCATGGGGCCTATACACTCTATCAATCTTGAGTTTCTAGATCAATTAGTCATTGTATTCATAGATGATATCTTGATCTACTTGATGTCTGAGGATCACCATGTTGAGAATATCGAATCCTTATTTCAGGTTATTTGATACCACCATCTCTATATAAAATTTTCCAATTGAATGTTCCTGATAGAAGAGATGTGTTTGATTAGGCATGTGGTGTCCCATTGGGGTGTGGTAGTTGACCCATAAACGGTTGTGGTGGTTATTTCAAGGGAGGAACCTAATAATGTGGAAGAAGTTCATAATTTTCTTAGTCTCATAGGCTATTTTCAAAAGTTTGTACCTAATTTATCTCAAGTTTTAGCTCTTTTGAATGCTCTGAATAGGAAGGAAAAAGATTTTGTGTTCAGTGATCACTTCTAGATAGCATTCAGTTATCTGAAGTGGAAGTGGGTTAGTTTTCTATTGCACTGGTCTTTAGAGGAGGGGGTGATGTTTGATGTTTTTTTGGATTCTTCTCATCTTGGTTTGTCATGTGTGCTGATGTAGTAGTGGGGTTGATCTCTTATGTATGATGGGACTGTTGTCCCCCTGATCAAAAATATTCCACCCACGATCTGGAGTTGGTATTAGTTTTTTTATTCAAAAGTTGTGGTAATAATTCATCATTGGGGAGTGCTTTGTGGTCTTCACAGATCACAAGAGTTTGAGTTATATCATTTCCCTGCATGATCAAGATCTTTAAAAGTCAAGTTGGGTGGAGTTTTTCATGACTATGAATTTGAGATCACCCACACCTCCAGAAAGTGGAATGTCATGTCCGATGATTTGTGTATAAATTCTTAGAAAAAGGTTGTTTAGTAATCTACAGACACATGGAAATTGATGGGGGAGTTAGAAACCTTTCACTTATATATAGAAATATGTGGTGGTATAGGTTTTTTTTCAGATAATAGTGTAGTTTAATTTGATGCAACTGGTCAGGATGTCTCATTGGGGAGACTCAGAGGTAGAGGTGTTGTGTGATCATGTTGTCCATGGTGATGATCTGCAGGGATGATCTGAGGATTTTTTGAAATAGATGTAGTTCTATGGGAGTGTTTTTTGTTTTGGTTGCAATGAGTGACGAAGTTATTTATGAGTTTCATAACTCAAATTTAGCGGTACACCCCAGAATATCTTGAATGAACAGTAGATTAATGATTTAGTTTTTGTGGCTATGGATTAAATAGATAGTAGAAGAGTTTTTGGGATGTTTCATGGTCTATTAGTAGGTAAAGTCTGATTATTGTTTTCCCTGTGGTTTTATGCTGCCCTTGGATGTCTCCAGGAGGAAGTGGGATAACATCTCAATTGATTTCATCACAGGGTTAACCAGGGATTTGGGAGGCTATGATGTTATCTTCATTTTAGTAGATCAACTGATGGAATTGACTCACTTATTATTGATAAAGGGGTCTTCCATAGTGTATTCCTTATCTAATAAGTATGTGGATGAAGTGATACAGTTTCACAGAGTTCGATTTCCATTATCTTGGACCGGTATTTTCAATTTACCTCACAAGTATAGAGGGGATTACATCATGCTTTTTTCACCCATTTACACCTCAATACTACTTTCCACCCTTAGACATATGGGAAGACAGAGCGAAGCATCCAGACATTGGAGGATATGTTGTGGGTGTGCATCTTATACATTAGTAAATATTGTGTACATCATCTTCCCTTTGTAGAATTATAACGACCCATACATTACATACATTTTTATTGCTTCAAAATTGAAGCATAATTATTACAACATGTAACAAAACCATAAAAGGACCGTATAGGTATAGTGTCTTTAGAAACTGGTAAATATAAACAAGTGGTTCATAAAGCGTCTACATTGTCTCCCATTTATATCATCATATCTATAGTCCCTTTTGGCATATCTTACTTAATAACCTTCTTCCTGACCTGGGGAATGAAAACATACAAAAGGGTGAGCTCAAATGCTCAGTAAGGGTAAACAAAAGAAATCTCAATCACATCAAAATAAAAACATAACATTTTGGAAATCTTACCCGGCAAAAGAGATCAAAATTTCATAACATGGGATAAATCATGGAAGTGAAATGTAATCCCAATAATAATAACATAAAACATGAAACATTGTGGCATGCACAGACAATCATTGAGAATCATTTCTTATTAGTCAAGACTCATTGCCAGGACTATCTTAGTGGACAAAGTCTATTTCTGAACAGAGTTCACTCCTCGTTTCAGTCCTGTTTCACTGAACCGGTATAACCTGCCATTCCAGCCATGTCTATCTCATGAGATATAAAATCTTTAACCAATTCATTGGAGGGAGATATAAGTCCCACCCATCTCATAATGATACCATTCTTATGTGTGCCACAAAATCATAAATCATACATCATTTCATAACACATGTAATAAAAATGGGATTCTTAAAAAACATGACATCATAAAATAATTCATATAAGATAAAGGAATTAATAAAAATAATTCCATCACAACATAATCAAATCAATGTAATAATAGAGATAAAAAAAGAACCCTATATTATCTTAGATGGAAAATAATTTTGATAAAACAATTGAACTCCATTCTTGAAGAAAATATCATTTCTAATTCAAAAACATTTTCCTTTCTTAACATGTCATACAATTTTAACTAAATGAAGTTGATTAAAAATAAACATGGAAACTTTTAAAGTAAGCTTCTTGGAAATAATGTTTTAAAAATCCATTCATGCCTCATAAGTTAAAAAAACATTCTTCTAGTACTTTTGTCGGAAAAGTCAAAAAGTGCCTCGTACGAAAAACGACAAAATATTTCTTTCATATAGTTTATTAAAAAATCACCAAAGGGTAAAATTGGATTTAAACAATTGTAGGTGGATGGAAATAATATTAAATATTGAGGAAACATGGATGTGGATGATAAAATAAACCCCAGTAAATTTCAAAGTATAAACAATCTCTGATAAAAATGAGATTGTGATATTTCCCTTACCTTAGGTATGATTTGATTCGTAAGTGTCCGAACCTCATGTATAATGATTTAAATAATTTTATTGACTTATTCCTGAGTCATAAGTATTTTTATGATATCATATATGGTCAAATTCTTTGCTTCTTATTAGTAATATTTCATTACTACTTTTTCTTCGGGTGTTTATTACTTTTTATTCTTATGCGTGTTTGTCGAATAAATTCTTATTCATCTATTTAGGTTATAGATACATCACTTCCAGAATTTTATTAGTGTAATATATATCATATTCATTCATTCAATTCATTTATATAATCATTATTCTAATGAAGATCATGTAGAACGAGTCACATCACATCGTGGAGATGGTATTCCGTACGTACGCACGAGCGATGATATCGTTCCCAATGATCGTAAAATTATAATGGAGTGTATGTATACTATTTCAGAATAAATATAACTTTAAAATAATCATATATAATTATCATTTAAACCATTATACCCATCCAAGTAAGGTGGTGGTGGAAAATAGATTACACAACGGTGTGGAGACGGTATTCCGTACGTACGCATGCACGATGATTTCGTTTTCCGTAGGATGGATAGATAGTGAAATAGGGTTGTTTCATAATTATAATAAAATATCAATATATTAGTGATACTGATTTTATTACTTCATAATGAAACAATTAAAGAAGAAGAAGTTGAAGAAGAAATAAAGATGAAACAATCGGTAACGGGCATTACCTCTTCTTTGAGGCGCTTCTTTGAGACCTCCTTTTAAGGCACTAAAATTGGTCTTTGAAGAAGGCCAGGACCTCTAGGATGTCTCTAGGGAAGTGGATAGGAGAAAGTGGCATGGTTTGGCCGAGATTGAAGGCTCAAATTGGTGTGAGGAGGAGAGGGAGGAGGTTCCCTTTTATAAGGGAGGAGAGGGGCACCTTTGGAAATATAAGAAATATTAGTTTATATTAAATACCAACCCCACATAAAAACATCCAAAATGAGAAATATCATAAATTATATGATATAGGGTTGTAATATCATCAACCAATAAAATTTAGACATGTTAGTAATTTATTTTAAACATTATCAACTTGATTTATCCTTATTTATCAATTTATTTTTATTTGTGGTAATAATATTCTAAATTTTAAATTATTATAAATAATTACATATGTGTTGTGAATTTTCCATAATTTGACACATTATGACATTTTAGACCATTTAAATTTCAATTTATAAATTTTAAACATTTTTGTCATTTTTAAACAATTTTATAATATATTATTTTTATAAAATAACAATAGTGTCAATTTTGACACTATTCATTTATTTGAATTTAAATAAAATATATACAGAAGATATGTTCGAAATAAAAGCTTTAATAGATCCATAAAATGTCATATATATCTAGAAAATTAGTGTAGCACATTAAATAGTTCATATAATATTTATTTTAATATTTTAAAAAAAATTATTTGATATTTTAATTAATAAAATAGTTTCAACATCACTATTGTGTCATAATTAATAATAATTATTTAATCACTAAAAATTATAAATAAATTCCTATGATGTAGATAATTGTATTAGATTTCAGGAGACAATTTATGTCGAATGTTTTATTTTGTCTATCACCAAATTAAAATTATTATACTTATAAGATTTAAGAAAGTGACATGTTGTCATATTCTTTGGTTTTAATAACAATTAAATTATTTTCATGGAAAAAAGTCCATTAAATGAATCTAATCCGACCCTTAGGTGATATTGGTCGACTTTTAGTCATCCAATTGGATTTTGGAAGGTGTTAGAGTAATTTTATAATCTTATATTTACCCTTAATTACTCGATTTACCTTTAACTAAGGTAAATAAAATTTACCGTAGTTACTATTCATAAAGCCCAAAAATAAAAAGTAGCCTATTAACATAATTTGGACCAACTAATTCTGAATATGGAATCCATTTTTCAAAATTCAAAACATATAAGTTGCAGTAATTAATTTAAAATATATCCCATTGTTAAGAAAACAGGTTTTAGAAGTTAAAACATTGCCAAAGATTGAAATGTTTTTACCTATGAATTCAATGTGAAATTAATGCTAAGGACATACATTATATTAATTGGTAAAAATATATTCAATTTGTACTTTAAAACCATTAAATATTATAATTTATCCATATAAATTATCTCAATGAAAAAAGTTTTTTTAAATTAAAAATTAGCATATTTTTACTATTCATCAAAATGTGAAAGTTATCAGAAAAATATCAAAAGTTTATCCAAAGTAAATTTTTATACCCTGATTAAAAAGAAGAATTTTATTTTGTACAACTGAACATATAAAAATGTCAAAAACTAGATATAATGTTGGCGCGCCATCAAAAGGCGGCAAAACTGTATTTGTTGAAAAATATTTCATTTATCCAAAAAAACTGATTTTTCTTTTATACCACATTCTAGAAAATGTATAAGTTGAATTAAAATGTTATAAAATAAAAAATTAAGTTAATAATATTCATAATGGCTATTTTTAATAATATTTTAATAGCATATTTTTTTTAGTGAAACTCGGTATTGCGTACGACGCAAGCTATCGAGGAAGGACGCGGTTGTGTGTAAAGCAAGACAAGCTAGTGTTGCGTGTAGTGAACGATTCCTTTGATTATAAAAACAAAATATTTCTCATAAAAGCCTCAGGTGTTACATTCTACCCCCCTTAAAAATAATTTCACCCTCGAAATTCGTCACTTTGTAACAAATATATGGGGATACCTCTCCCTCATCATATCCTCAAGCTCCCATGTAGCTTCTTCTAGTTGGTCGTTCCTCCATAAAACATTCACCAAGAGAGTGGTCTTGTTCTGTAGGACTTTTTCGCTATGATCCAGAATCTTTATCGGCTATTCTTCATAAGAATGATCTTGCTCCAGTGGTACAACTTCTGAGTTGAGTACATGTGAATGATCAGGTATGTACTTTCTCAGGAGAGATACATGGAACACATCGTGTACTTGAGAGAGATTCAGTGGAAGCACCAATCAGTAAGCTACCTTTCCAACACGATCCAGAATTTCAAAAGGACCGATATATCTAGGGCTCAACTTTCCCTTCTTTCCAAATCTCATGACCCTCTTCCAGGGAGATATTCGTAAGAACACTTTATCACCCACTTCAAACTCTAGGTCTTTTTTCTTCAGTTGTCGACATAACTTTTCTGTCGACTCTGAGTTGATCTTATGTGTTGTTGAATAGATCTGACCTTTTCTGCCATTTCATCATTGAGATCAGGTCCTAATATCTTTCTTTCCCTAACTTCATCCAAACAAGTTGGAGTCCTTCATTTCTTTCCATAGAGAGATTCATAAGGAGCCATCTGAATACTGGAGTGAAAGCTATTATTATAAAAAAATTCCACCAAAGGTAGGTGTTGATCCCAACCACCTTTGAAATCCATAGAGAAAGCCCTCAACATATATTCTAGAGTTTGAATTGTTCTCTCAGACTGACCGTCTGTATGAGGATGATAAGCATTGCTGAAACTCAACTCTGTATCTAGAGTATGCTGAAGACTTCACCAGATCATCGAGGTAAACCTCGGATACCGATTAGATATAATAGAAAGTGTAACTCCATGTAATCATACCACTTCCTTTACATATATACTCGCAAGCTGATCCAGAGAGAAATCCTCTCTAATAGCAATGAAGTGTGGTGAATTTTTAAGACGATCAACTATGACCCAGATAACATTACGACCTTTGGATGTTTTAGGAAGTCCTGTGACAAAGTCCATAGTGATGTTTTCCCATTTCCATTCGGGTATGGGTAATGGTTGTAACATCCCCTTATACTTCTGTCTCTCAGCTTTAACTTTCTGACAAACCAAGCATCGAGAGACATATTCAGCAACATATCTTTTCATGCCATCCCACCAGAAGTACTCTTTTAGGTCCCTATACATCTTCATGCTTCTTGGATGAATAGAAAAATGAAGAACTATGAGCCTCATCCAACATCTCCTTCTTTAATTCTGTGATGTGAGGAACACAAACCCGATTCCTGAACTTTTATATCCCATCACAATCATGGTTGAATTCAGGAACATTTCTCACCTTCTTTTATAACTCAACATCTTCATTCTGTGCCTCTTTAATCTTTACATGTATAGATGGTTGAACATTCATTTGAGAAAGATATGATTTTTTCCCTTACATTATAATTCCAAGATCCATCCTTTATAAATCCATAAATATAGGATCTTTTGTGATCCTCATCATGGATAAGCTAGCATGGTCTTGTCGACTTAATGCATATTCCACCTTGTTTGCCTTCCCAGGGTGGTAATGAATTGAGCAGTCGTAATCCTTAATCAGCTCCAACCATCTTCTATGGTGCATATTCAGCTCCTTTTGTGTGAAAATATAATTTAAACTTTTATGATCAGTATAAATGTCACACCTTTCTCCATAAAGATAATGCCTCCAAATCTTTAATGCAATGATTAATGTAGATAACTACAAATCATGAGTTGGGTAATTTTTCTCATGTATTTTCAACTATCGTGAAGAATAAGCTATCACCATATCATTTTGCATAAGAACACACCCCAATCCATACTTGGATGCATCACTGTAGATCACAAACCATTCTCCACTACAAGGCTATGTGATCAGAGGTGCATTGGATAACCTTCTTTTCAACTCCTTGAAATTGTCTTCACATTCCTCTGTCCAAACAAACTTAACTCCTTTCCGAGTCAACCTGGTGAGTGGATTATATAATCATGAAAAATCATTCACAAAATGTCGATAATATCCAGCCAAACCAAGAAAAATTTGGATCTCAGTTACTTTTGTTGGTCTCAACCGTCTTTCGATAACCTCTGTTTTTGCTGGATCTACAGATATCCCCTCTTTTGAGATTATGTGACCCAAAAATGCAACTTTTTGAAGCCAAAATTCACACTTGGTAAATTTGGAGTAAATTTTTTCCTTTCTCAGGGTCTTCAATATAATTCTCAAGTGATCTTCATGTTCTTCCTTTCTCTTTGAATAGAAAAGAATATCATCTATAAAGACTAACACAAGTTGATCAAGATAGTCTCTAAAGACTCTATTCATCAAATCCATGAAGATAGCAGGGGATTTAGTAAGACCAAATGGAATAACTATAAATTCATAGTGTCCATGCCTTGTATGGAAAGCCATCTTTGGTATATCTTCCCTTTTGACCCTTAATTGATGATACCCTGAACGAAGATCAATCTTGGAAAAGTATTGATCTCCACGTATTTGGTCAAATAAGTCATCAATGCGTGGGAGAGGATATTTGTTCTTGATAGTGAACTTGTTAAGTTCTCGATAATCAATGCAGAGTCTCATTGATCCATCTTTCTTCTTAACAAATAGAATAGGTGCTCCCCAAGGTGACACACTAGGGCGTAATAATACTTTATAAAGATTCTCTTGGAGTTGCTTCTTCAATTCCTGCAACTCAATTGGGGCCATTCTATAAGGTGTCTTTGAAATAGGAAAAGCACCCAGTACGAGTTCTATTGAAAACTCAACTTCATGATTTTGTGGAAGACCCGGCAATTCCTCCGGAAAGACATCATCAAACTCCTGTACAATGGGAATATTATTAATCACGAGTTTCTCACTAACCATTTTTGATAAATAACCTTCATTCAGTGGAATCAAGACCCATAAGATGGAAGAAATTTACACTGGAAGGTTATGTTCATCCTTGCATTGATAGACGATCATAGATTGATCTGGAATATGAAATGTGACTTCCCTTATTTGTAAATTGATATGAGCTCCATATAGAGAAAGCCAATCCATGCCAAGAATCACATAAAATTCCACTATAGGAAGGATCACAAGATTTACAGGAAGCACTTTACCACAAACTTCAATCGGGGAAGAATTATAAACTTTTTATGCGACTGTTGTGCCATTAGGTGTTGTCACAGCTAACTCAATATCTAATTGTTGAGGTAATGCGGTGATACCGTTAGAAAAATCCTCAGAAATAAAACAGTGGGTGGATCCATAATCAAATAAAACATTTTCTACTTTAGAGTGGATGGTAAATGTACCTTTCACCACATTGTTATCATACTCCACATCGCTGATAGAAATTTCATGTGACTTTCCTTTGTCTTTAGCCTTAAGATTTTGTTGATGTCGATCATCATTGACAACCCTTGGATTAGGGCATTTATTGGCATAATGCCCCCATCACCTTGTACTTGAAACATTGATGTGTAGTAGGTTCATTCTGTGTGTCCCTTCCTTTGTTTGCATCATTAGACATCTTCTTCCCTTCATTTCGGCATTAAAATACCCGATGACCTTCCTTTCCACATTTGAAACATTTACTTGTCCCTTTAAGACAACTCCCTACATGTTTCTTTCCACACTTTCAGCATAAGGGAAAGCTCATCTTCTTTTCAGTGTGATCTTTAGATTTTCCTTTGAATTCCATTTTCCTCTTCTTCTCAAACCCATATGACTGATGGGTTACTACAATCTCCATCTCAACTTTCAGAGCACATCGAATGATTTCCTCATAGCTATTGAAGTCCCTTAAGGATAAGACCCTTTGAAGACTTGGTTTTAAGCCACTAAAGAATCGATTGATCTTACTCTCAGGTTGGATAATAATACCAGAAGCATACCTTGCAAGTCTTGTAAAATTTTCTTCATAGGTACCAACAGATTCATCATCCTTTTGCTTCAGTTCAATAAAATCTTTCTCCATCTTTGTTCGGATAATACGAGGGAAGTACTTATTGAAAAATAAGTTCTTGAACTCGTCCCATTCCATGGATTCAATGTCATCTCTTTGCCTTGTATTCTTAATAAGATTCCACCATTGATCAGCTTCTCCTTCCAAACGACAAACTGATAGAATGAATTTATCATGATTTGAACATTGAATAACTGAAAATATCTATTCAGTAGTACTGATCCTTTTTTCAGAAACTAATGGATCAGTAGACCCGCTGAATGAAGGTGGAAGCTGCCTCATGAAGGATTCAACAGAATGTTGCTCCTTCCTTTGCTCGTTTGGAAGTCCAACATGATTCATAGCTTGAGAAAGTTGTGTGAGCATGGCTACAAGATTTTTCATTCCAATTCCGATAAAGTTTGGTTGCTCAGGGGGACAATCATTGCATTTCCCGTCACATTCCGCATTAACATGGTTCCTTCGGGTTCCAGCCCTTGACTAAAACCAAAAAGAATAGTGTGAGCAACACTAATTATAATAGGAAAACTACAAAATCAAGAATAAAAAATTCACACTTAAGGTCTTATCCTAGGTTATTCATGGTCATTTCTAAAACACTAAGATTGTGTTCTATGCTTAGAATTTTCCTTAGGGTTCTTACTAAGGCTTTCACATCCTAGTTTCCAAAGGTTGACTATACCTTTCCTCTGATACCAACTATAATGACCCATACTTTACATACATTGTTATTACTTCAAAATTGAAGCATACGTATTACAACATATAACAAAACCATGAAAGGACTGTATAGGTATAGTGTCTTTAGACACTGGGAAACATAAAAAACTGGTTCATAAAGCGTCTACATTGTCTTTCATTTATTTCATCATATCTATAGTCCCTTTTGGAATATATTACTTAATAACATTTTTGCTGACCTAGGTAAAGAAAACATACAAAATGGTGAACTCAAATTCTTAGTAAGGGTAAACAAAAGAAATATCAATCACATAAAAATAAAAACATAACATTTTATAAATCTTACCCTACAAAAGAGATCAAAATTTCATAACATGGGATAAATCATGGAACTGAAATGTAATCCCAATAATCATAACTTAAAACATGAAACTTTGTGGCATACACACATAATCATTGAGAATCATTTCTTATTAGTCAAGACTCAGTGCCAAGACTATCTTAGTGGACAAAGTCCATTTCTGAACCGAGTTCACTCCTCATTTCAGTCCTGTTTCACTGAACCGGTATAACCTGTCATTCCAGTCATGTCTATATCATGAGATATAAATTCTTTACCCAATGAATTGGAAGGAGATATATGTCACACCCATCTCATAATGATACCATTCTTATGTGTGCAACAAAATCATAAATCATACATCATTTCATAACCCATGTAATAAAAATGGGATTCTTAAACTACATGACATCATAAAACAATTCATATAAGATAAATAAATTAATAAAAATAATTCCATCACAAAATAATCAAATCAATGAAATAATAGGGATAGAAACAGATTCCTATATTATCATAGATGGAAAATAATTTTTATAAAACACTTGAACTCCATTCTTGAGGAAAATATCCTTTCTACTTCAAAAACATTTTCTTTTCTTAACATGTAATAGAATTTTAACTAAAAGAAGTTGATTAAAAATAAACTTGAAAACTTGTAAAGTAATATTCTTGGAAATAATGTTTTAAAAATCCATTCATGCCTTATAAGTTAAAAAAACATTCTTCTCGTACTTTTGTCGGAAAAGTCAAAAATTACCTCGTACGAAAAACGACAAAATATTCCTTTCATATCTTTTACTAAAAACTCACCAAAGGGTAAAATTGGATTTAAAAAATTTTAGGGGGATCGAAATAATATTAAATATATAAGAAACATGTATGTGGATGATAAAATACACCCCCAGTAAATTTCAAAGTATAAACAATCTTGGATAAAAATGAGATTGTGATATTTCCCTTACCTTAGGTCTGATTTTCTTCGTAAGTGTCTGAACCTCCTGTATAATGATTTAAATAATGTTATTGACTTATTACAGAGTCATACGTATTTTTATGATATCATATATGGTCATATTCATAGCTTCTTATTAGTAATATTTCATTACTACTTGTTATTCGGGTGTTTATTACTTTTTGTTCTTATGCGTGTTTTGTTGAATAAATTCTTATTCTTCTCTTTAGGTTATAACTACCTCATATACAGAATTTTATTAGTGTAATATATATCATACTAATTCATTAAATTAATTTATATAATCATTATGCAAATGAATATCATGTAGAACGAGTCGCATCACATCGTGAAGACGGTATTCCATACGAACGCACGAGTGATGATATCATTCCCATGATCGTAAAATTATAATAGAGTGTATGTATACTATTTAAGAATCAATATCACTTTACAATAATCATATATAATTATTATTTACACCATTATACCCATCCAAGTAAGGTGGTTGTGGAAAATAGATTACACCATGGTGTGGAGACGGTATTCCGTACGTACGCACGTGCGGTGATTTCGTTTTCCGTAGGATGGATAGATTGTGAAATAGGGTTGTTTCATAATCATAATAACATATCAGTATATGAGTGATACTTATGTTATTACTTCATAATGATACAACTAAATAAGAAGAAGTGGAAGAATAAATAAAGATGAATGAATCGGTAACAAGCATTACCTTTTCTTTGAGGCGCTTCTTTGAGACCTTCTTTTAGGGCACTTAAATTGGTCTTCAAAGAAGACCAGGACCTCTAGGATGTCTATATGGAAGTGGAGAGGAGAATGTTCCAGCTTTTGTCTGAGCTTGAAGGCTCAAATTGGTGTGAGGAGGAGAAGGAGGAGGTGCCCTTTTATAACGGAGGAGAGGGGAACCTTTGGAAATATACGAAATATTAGTTTATATTAAATCCCAACCCCACATAAAAACTTCCTAAATGAGTCATATCCGAAGCTTAGATGAGATAGGGATGTAATCTCATCAACAAATAAAATTTAGACATGTTAGTAATTTATTTTAAACATTATCAACTTGATTTATTTTTATTTATCAATTTATTTTTATTTGTGGTAATAATATTCTAAATTTTAAATTAATATAAATAATTACATATGTGTTGTGAATTTTCCATAATTTGACACTTTATTACATTTTAGACCATATAAATTTTAATTTATAATTTTTAAATATTTTTGTTATTTTTAAACAATTTTATAATATGTTATTTTTATAAAATAACAATAGTGTCAATTTTGACACTATTCATGTTGTACCTCTCGAACCCCTCAAGGTTTTATTTTCATGATCACAATCACCCTCATATTTTTCTAATCCTCTTTCAAGTGTTTTTGGATGATAGGAATCAATTCAGGTGGCCAAGGAATTGGGCCAAGAAAGAAAGGAGGCAAAGTGGACTGAAATTCAGTCCACCGGCCAACCGATGGAAGTTCACCGGCCAACCGATAGGAGCCTGGACAGAAGGCATCCTTCTGTCCAGACCACCGGCCAACCGGTGGCACACCAGCGGCCAGCCGGTGTCACCTGCACTCAAAGGGATGCTACTGCCTCCCCACCGGCCAACTGGTGGCCTCAGCACCGGCCAGCCGGTGGTACCCTCTCCAAACAGTGCCAGCTACTGTCTTGCCACCGGCCAGCCGGTGGCTCTGGCACCGGTCAGCCGGTGGCCCCTGGACCCGAATCCTATGCCATTTTGCACACACCGGCCAGCCGGTGGGACTGTACCGGCCAGTCGGTGGAGCCAGTCAAACTAGCCGTTGGAGCTTTGACCAGGCTGCTCCACTTGCCTCCCAACGGCTCCGAAAGCCTTTCCAATGGCTCCGAAGGCCTCCAACGGCCATATGAGGGTTACCCCTCTATAAATAAAGGACCTTGAAGCCCCGGAACCATAGACGGACCATAATTAAGCATTGTGAAGCCAACGAACACAATTCTCCTCATTTGGCAAACCTCCGGCGGATTGCTCCAAGGGAACCACAACTGCTCCAATCCAATTCCACATCCAAGGAGCACCACCATAGAAGCTTGGGAGTGCACGTCTTCAACTCCATTCAACCTTTGGCGCCCAAGGCTTCTCAACAATACGTGTTTTATTGTTTTATTTATTTTGAGCTTTAATTTTGGGTTTGTGCCTACAAACCCCAAACTCCTTCTCATCCCCCTTTCTTTTGGGTTTCACATCACCATTAAGGTGTGAAGAGGTTTTGTCAAGCCTTTCCTTTTAAAAGGCTTGAGTCACCGGTGAGCTAGGCTTCACCCGTTAAAAAGGCTAGTGGGTTCTTACTTAACCATTAAAAGTAAGTGGGTTCTTGCTTAACCATTTCAAAAGCAAGCTGTAATAGGTCCTAGTGCTACCTCAAAGCCTAGTGGGTTTCTTGCTAAAACCATTGAAAAGCAAGCGGTAGGAATCTCTCAACGGTTGAGTTGGGAGCGGAGACGTAGGCCGGGTTTTGGACGAACTCTGTTATCAATTTTGTGTGTCTTGCCTCTTTATTTCCGCTGCACTTTCAACTTTGTTTTTAAATTTGTTAATCATTTTTTTTAAAAGGCAATTCACCCCCCTCTTGCCATCATCTCCCGTTTTTTCCGACCCAACAATTGGTATCAGAGGGACCTTTGAGTAATAACCTAACCCAGTTTCAAATTTAAGATCCATTAAGATGGCATCAACCTCTTTTGCCCCCGAGGGCCTCTCATTGGGTCGGGCTCCATTTTTTGATGGGACCGACTATAATTTTTGGAAAACCCGCATGACCACATTTCTTAAAAGTATTGGCTATCCTATTTTTAGAATTGTTATGAATGGTTTTACCCTCACTTCTTCCGATGAGTCTAAGTGGACCACCATAGATATTAAGAATTTCGAGCTTGATGGCAAAGCCATGAATGCTCTTCATTGCGGGTTAGATAGAAATGTATTTAATTGTATTTCTACTTGCACTACTTCTTACGATCTTTGGAAATTTTTATAACTAACCTATGAAGGTACTAGCGAGGCTCCAAAGCAAGAATCCGATCAAAAGCAAGAACCCGACGAAAAGATCAAGCCCGTTTTCCCACCTCACAAGAAAAGGGCCAAGAAGAAGAAGAAGAAGGCTTTAAAGAAAACTTGGAGTGATAGCTCCTCCTTCTCTTCTTTCTCCTCAAGCGACAATGGTAATAATTGCCTAATGGCAAAACATGAGGTATCTTCCTCCTCTTCCTCCTCTTCCTCCTCTACTTCTTCTAATTCTTTCAATCATTTGTCATATGAGGAACTCCAACATGTTAGAGATCAACTTGAAAATGGTTTTCATGAACTCTCGTCAAAATTTGTTGCTTTAAAAAAGAATTTCAAAAAACTCTCTTCTGAAAAAGAACAACTTCTCAAAGAGAAGGAAGAGTTGACCCTCAAAATTCAAAATTTTCCAAATGTTGATTCTATGGAATCAACCATCAAATACCATAGAGAAACTCTAGCGAAGTTCACCCAAGGGGAACAAAATTTGAACAATTTACTTGGTTCCCAACGCGTTTCCCGAACCACCCAAGGGCTAGGATATACCAATATAGCTTCCTCCTCCCATGCTCCAACTATTTTTGTAAGGGGGAGCTCCGAATTTAAATTTTGTAACTATTGTAAAAAACACGGGCACCTCATTTATGAGTGTAATTGTAAAAATGCCCGGTACGGCCAACCCAAATATATTTTCTATTCGCACGAATTTTATAGGAGAAGACCCGCCATGAGATAAGTATGGATTGAAAAATCCCTTCTAGCAAGTCTCTCCGGGCCTAAAATTGTCTCTTTTCAAAATCCCTCTCCCCGGTGATTCATTGTTTTTATTTAGGGGGAGTTAGGTTTGTTTAAGTTTTTTTTCAATTCAAAATTTCAAATTAAGCCCTTTTGGTTTCAAATTTCAAAATTCAATTGGTTTTTGATTCAAAACTTTCAATTCAAACTGTTATTCAACTTTTTCAATTCTATTTTCAAAATTTCAATTGATTTTCAAATCCCATCTCTTGTTTTTCATCGTTTTCCCTCAATCAAGTTTTATGCCCCATTCTATTTTGATAATCACAAAGGGGGAGAAATTTCTTGATTGATTGGGGGAGAATCCTTTTCATCATTCTTAGCATTTCCTTTCAATTTCAGTATTTTACTTTGATTGCTTTGGTGATTGTGATCATCAAAATAGGGAGAGATTGTTGTACCTCTCGAACCCCTCAAGGTTTTATTTTCATGATCACAATCACCCTCATATTTTTCTAATCCTCTTTCAAGTGTTTTTGGATGATAGGAATCAATTCAGGTGGCCAAGGAATTGGGCCAAGAAAGAAAGGAGGCAAAGTGGACTGAAATTCAGTCCACCGGCCAACCGATGGAAGTTCACCGGCCAACCGATAGGAGCCTGGACAGAAGGCATCCTTCTGTCCAGACCACCGGCCAACCGGTGGCACACCAGTGGCCAGCCGGTGGCACCTGCACTCAAAGGGAAGCTACTGCCTCCCCACCGGCCAACCGGTGGCCTCAGCACCGGCCAGCCGGTGGTACCCTCTCCAAACAGTGCCAGCTACTGTCTTGCCACCGGCCAGCCGGTGGCTCTGGCACCGGTCAGCCGGTGGCCCCTGGACCCGAATCCTATGCCATTTTGCACACACCGGCCAGCCGGTGGGACTGTACCGGCCAGCCGGTGGAGCCAGTCAAACTAGCCGTTGGAGCTTTGACCAGGCTGCTCCACTTGCCTCCCAACGGCTCCGAAAGCCTTTCCAACGGCTCCGAAGGCCTCCAACGGCCATATGAGGGTTCCCCCTCTATAAATAAAGGACCTTGAAGCCCCTGAACCATAGCCGGACCATAATTAAGCATTGTGAAGCCAACGAACACAATTCTCCTCATTTGGCAAACCTCCGACGGATTGCTCCAAGGGAACCACAACTGCTCCAATCCAATTCCACATCCAAGGAGCACCACCATAGAAGTTTGGGAGTGCACGTCTTCAACTCCATTCAACCTTTGGCGCCCAAGGCTTCTCAACAATATGGGTTTTATTGTTTTATTTATTTTGAGCTTTAATTTTGGGTTTGTGCCTACAAACCCCAAACTCCTTCTCATCCCCCTTTCTTTTGGGTTTCACATCACCATTAAGGTGTGAAGAGGTTTTGTCAAGCCTTTCATTTTAAAAGGCTTGAGTCACCGGTGAGCTAGCCTTCACCCGTTAAAAAGGCTAGTGGGTTCTTACTTAACCATTAAAAGTAAGTGGGTTCTTGCTTAACCATTTCAAAAGCAAGCTGTAATAGGTCCTAGTGCTACCTCAAAGCCTAGTGGGTTTCTTGCTAAAACCATTGAAAAGCAAGCGGTAGGAATCTCTCAACGGTTGAGTTGGGAGCGGAGACGTAGGCCGGGTTTTGGCCGAACTCCGTTATCAATTTTGTGTGTCTTGCCTCTTTATTTCCGCTGCACTTTCAACTTTGTTTTTAAATTTGTTAATCATTTTTTTAAAAGGCAATTCACCCCCCCTCTTGCCATCATCTCCCGTTTTTTCCGACCCAATAATTCATTTATTTGAATTTAAATAAAATATATACAAAATATATGTTCGAACTAAAAGCTTTAATAGATCCATAAAATTTCATATGTGTCTAGAAAATTATTGTAGCACATTAAATAGTTCATATAATATTTATTTTAATATTTTTAAAACAATTTATTTGATATTTTAATTAATAAAATAATTTCAACATCACTATTGTGTCATAATTAATAATAATTAAAAATTCTAAATAAATTCATATGATGTAGATAATTGTATTAGATATCTGTATACTATTCATGTTCGATGTTGGATTAAGTTTATCACCAAATTAAAATTATTATTCTTATAAAATTTAAGAAAGTGACATGTTGTCACATTCTTTGGTTTTAATAATAATTAAATTATTTTCATGGAAAAAAGTCAATTAAATGAACCTAATCCGACCCTTAGGTGATATGGGTCTACTTTTAGTCATGAAATAGGATTTTGGTAGGTGTTAGGGTAATTTTATAATCTTATATTTACCCTTAATAACCCGATTTACCTTTAACTAAGGTAAATAAAATTTATCGTAGTTACTATTCATAATGCCCAAAAATAAAAAGTAGCCTATTATCATAATTTAGACCCACTGATTCTGAATATGGAATCCATTTTTCAAAATTCAAAACATATAAGTTGCAGTAATTAATTTAAAATCAATCCCATTTTTAAGAAAACGTGTTTTAGAAGTTAAAACATTGACAAAGATTGAAATGTTTTTACCTATGAATTCAATGTGAAATTAATGCTAATGACATACATTATATTAAATGGTAAAAATATATTCTATTTATACTTTAAAACCATTTAGTATTATAATTTATCCATATAAATTATCTCAATGAAAAAAGTTGTTTTTAATAAAAATTAGCATATTTATACTATTCATCAAAATGTGAAAGTTATCAGAAAAATATCAAAAGTTTATCCAAAGTAAATTTTATACCCTGATTCAAAAGAAGAATTTTTTTTTGTCTAATTGAACTTATAAACATGTCAAAAACTAGATTTAATGTGGGTGTGCCATCAAAAGGCGGAAAAACTATATTTTTTTGAAAAATATATATTTTATCCAAAAAAACTAATTTTGCTTTTATACCTCATTCTAGGAAATGTATAAGTTGAATTAAAATGTTATAAAATTCAAAATTCAGTTAATAATATCCATAACGGGTAGTTTTAATAATATTTTAATAGCATATCGGTGTTTAGTGAAACTCGGTATTGCGTACGACACAAGCTATCGAGAAGGTTAATTTAGTTTGTGAGAGGATGAAAGCAGTCATGAAAAATAGAAGTATTATTCTGTTCAAAGGAGGATTCCCTTGTAGTTTATGGTTTGGGACCACATTTTCTTGAAGGTTTCCCCTAAACATGGGAAATTGAGGTTTGGTAGTGTGAGAAATCATTCTCCTACATTTTTTAGACCCTTCAAGGTGTTGGAAAAACCTGATGAAGTGGATTACTAGTTGGAAATTCCACCATAGCTAGAGAGGATCCACGAAAGCTTCCACATCTATCAAATTCATTAGTATCTTCATAATGACTCCCATATCCATGAAAAAAGAGAGTTGGATATGAAGGATGATGTGATATATGTGGAACAACTGATAGTGATCCAAGATCACTGATAAAAAGTGCTGTGTGGATGGACCATTCCTTTGGTTTGTGTATAGAGGAGGAATGGTGGACTAGAAGAGTGTATTTAGGAGTGAGAAACACAGATGTGTGCGCATTACCCAATGTTTTTTTTTGAGTTTTTTCCTTTTTCTATTGAGTTTTAAAATGTAATACTTGAACCTTGTTTTATGAGATGTGTTATTTTCCATTAGTAGTGTTGAGTGCGGTGCAATGTGTGATAATATATAGATGTGTGGAAAATGGGGGACGTGATTTCTAGTCAAGAATCATAAATTGGTATGTGATTAAACACATGTGGGAATGTTAGTGGATTCCAGAACTAGAATAACCCTATCATGGATGATGGAATTCCCCTGTTCAGACATTCATATAGTGTGTTTCTTGTTCCCTTGTGGTGTGTAATGTGGTCTTTTTCATTGATGTGATAATGCCTAGTTAGAGGTGTTAGAGGAGGTGTTATGGGACGTGTAGGTTTCCACTCTATCTTTTGAACAACATAGGGGG
This sequence comes from Viscum album, assembly GCA_963277665.1. Taxonomy (NCBI): domain Eukaryota; kingdom Viridiplantae; phylum Streptophyta; class Magnoliopsida; order Santalales; family Viscaceae; genus Viscum; species Viscum album. The sequence goes on along the minus strand of OY728133.1, from coordinate 179,730,468 downwards.
TTTTATCATTGAATTTTGTTGTGTTTGGTTGTTAGCTGTGTTTTATGTGTAGAGAGATCCTTAAAGGTATCTCACGAAGTGGTTGTTCAGACCACGTTTTCTCTTAGACATGGTTTTGGATTATCGAGGAATAGAATCATTTGATAGGTATCCAATGTAATAGTTTGTGCCTTCCTGGTCTATTACATTTTCAGTTTGGTCATTCATTGTGCTTATAGGAGGCTCTGAGGGGTTTGGATAAGTTGAGTTGTTAAAATATATAAGTAGGGAGGTTACAGGTCATATGGCTTGATTTCACACTGTGATGTTTGGTTTCATAGATTTTCCAAGAAATCCTCATGATGTGTAGAATTTTACATTGTTCTAAATAGGGATTCATGGCATGACATATTTTAGGGATTGAAAAATAAAATATTGAGAGGTGATGCATTTTTTGGCAGAAGTGGACCACAAGATAGTTCACATCATGAAAGGTGATTTCACATCGTGTAATCCCCCAATGCTATAATTTTTTTAAAAAATTCTAGATTCATAGGTTTTCACAAGTCATACAATTTCAAAAGTCATTCTCATTCCAGACAAACCCTAGGTGCACCCACGGAGTTCTTTAGACCCTCTTTCTCCCTCTTCAATCCGATGATCTCAATGATCGTTTGTTGGAAATCTACTGTGATCCAAGGTATGTTCTCCCTTAATTTTTTAGCAGTTTCCCTTCATTGGGTCTCATTATCTTCCATATCTCCTCTTCATGCCATGGCATGTTCTTATCCAGGATTCCTAATGGATCCACTCTCAGTTTTTTCAAGTGTAGTTTTGTCTCGAAATCCTCAGATGGATAATGATCATGCTCGATTGGAGATTGGAGGTCTACTATGAGATCTGTTCTCATGCATAGAATGTTAAGACCACTTAGAGGCCGAGATTCTCTTATCTCTCTTTATTTGTTAATCATGTAGGAGAGGTTTTTCATTTTTTACACTTGAATTATGATTTTTTAAACCTAATCAATGATAAATAAATGGATTATTGAATTGAAATGGTATAGGGGATTATTTCACACTTTTTGAAGATGTTCTTACTGTTTTTGATATTGTGATTATATGGGCTGAACCCCACCACTAAAAATAGTGGCCATTGGTGGATTTTGTTGAGCTGGTAATATATGTTTTGTGTTCTAATATAGTTGTGGATATTGTGGTATCACTCTAAATGGAATTTGGTAAATCATATACCCATGGAGAATAAATGGAAACCCTAGGATATCCTAGTTTCTGTGAAAACCCCTAAATTAACAAGTGCAATTAAATAAGGGATATCTTGTTAAATCTGTAACTTTTTTTGATTTCGTATGCAGGGTGATGTATGGTGTGGGAAAATGTGGATGTGTTTTCATGAGACATATGGGATGTGAATTGGATATGTTGTGATTTATGGATATGATATGGTTTGCGAGTGGTATGTTTGGGAATCATGGGTGTGTATTTTGGGTGGGTTCGGGCAGTGTGGTGGACGAACATATAAATGATACATCAACCTGAACATGTAATGGAATCTCTGGTTGATATTTTTATTGGTTTTTAATGGATGAGTAGTGTGGTATAGTGGGGCAACAATCAGGTTGTGAATTGGTAGTGTGGTTGGATGTGGTTGAGAGTTGGGGACTTTTTTGGCTTGGTATAGGAAATTCGCCTAGTTTTTCTCCAAATATGGCCTTGGTTGTGTTTCTTGTTATCTATTGTGATTTATAGTTTCCATGATAGTAATGGATTATACGAAGAAATAATTTATTAATAATGTTTTGGACTAGTTAGGGTTAGTTTGGTTTACAAAATGAATAAATTAATTGTGAATGAATAATGGTAATTGTTTACTAAAATTGGTTGGGAATAGAAAGAATTTGTGGCTTATTCTGTGGTAATTACATTTAAAGGTAGAAGCAAGCTTAGACGTGTTGAGGGTTTGTTGGTTGTTTGAGAACCCATGGGATGGGCATGATTGTTTGGTATCATATATGTATATACTATTATTTTTCTTTGTGATTTGTACACTCATCCCACCCTAGTTGAGGACTATGTACCAAACAACCCCATCGACAATGGGGAAAGGTTTATTTTACAAACAACCCAGTGGGAGGATGAATGGATAGAAACCCTGTCTTCCCTAATCCTTCTAGGAAGAGGTAAACAAATATACTTTGAGTGGGTTATGGTTTATGGGGCCCATGTGTGTGCGTGTGATTTGTGTTTTCCCAGGTGACTTCGGGAATAGATGTGTTGTGTTTTCCCATGGGTCTTTAGGATGAAATGTGTTGTGTTTTACCATGTGTCTTTGGGATGATATGTGTTTTAATTTCATAGGTGTTTCTATAATGTGATATGGCATGTGGGCTAAATGTTCGTAGGCAGGATGAAATGTGGTATATGGACAAGGGGTTTATAGGGTATTCATGGTGGTGATGACCAAGTGTGTGAGGGTAGGATGTGATGTGGTATGTGGCCAAGGTGTCTGTGGGTGGGATGTGGTTGTGGGGCCCAAGTGTGTGTTGGTAGGTTGTGATGTGGTGTGTTTGGGAGAGTTGGGAGTGCCATGATGTTCTCTGTTACGGCGTGATAGTAGCTAATCAAAGGGAAAGTAGTGTGGGGTAACCAATTATTGATGTTCATTATATTATATTACATGACTTGAATTATTTAGTGAGTGTGTCCTAGTGAGGATTGGGTGGTTAGTATACCTTCTTAGGTGCAGTTATGTTCTACTCTTTTCTCACAGGGGAATTAGTATGCTTCTTTCACATGTGCATGAGAGACATTGGTTTTCCGAAAAAGTATACATGTATTCTCACCAAATGTATATAAAATTATTTTTTTGTTCTCTTATAACATCATAGACATTGATAGACTTTACTATATTCAATAATGAAGGTTTATGTTTCACTACCTTGATATAATTTTGGTACATAATTTGGAGGTTTTGGTTTTGTATCGGTTCTATTTTTAAACATGTATATGGGATGGATTTGTTAGGCTTGTATAACCTTGGTGTTAGTCGCCACCCTAGGGCCTACAGAAACGAGGACTTGGGGTTCATTATCTATATTTATTCATTAATATCCAAAGATGGAATCATTAGAGGGAGGGGGTTGTGATAGTCCAGAAACCATTGTATGGTCCTATTTCTACCTTATCTCTTATAAGGTCATCAATAGAAATTTTTGGATCCTTGTGCCAATATAAAAATAATGTTCTAATTGAATCATTTTAAAAAATTAAAAGCTTTCCACTCACCTCATATATAAATGTTCACACACTCTCCTATATTCTTAACACTGTTAGATCCTTTTGGTTTTTCCAAGACATTCCTAAATCACATACCAACTTCACTCATCACATAAAAAGCCTTATTTTCGTCATAAAAATAATCAATGAGGATTTTTTTGTCAATCCTATAGAGGATACCCGATTAAGAGGTAACATTCTCCAATAAGTTTTTTTATTTTATTTATTTATCCAACTACTTTAGATATTATTATATTATGTTGATATAAAAACATAAATACCTTCCAAACATAGATATGCATTAATGTTAATGTTATGAACTACACCCATCACAAATTTCATCAAATGGGTTACAAAATATTTATTAATGTGTATGGAGCACTACCACCTTATGAATCGATGCCATTAATTTTTTCAGTTATACCTCTCGCGGTTGGGTATGACGATGGATATGAAGTATATATATTATATTTATTTCATGATTATACTTATTCAGTCATTATATCATATATACATTTTTGAATTTTTATTTCATAGGAGACATGATAATGTATCTTGTGTGTTCAACATGAAGTAATGTGAATCATCATTCACTAATAGTTTATACAAAAGGTGATAATGATAAATTTAATGATTATATGTGATATAAATGATATAACTAAAATATTAAAAAAATATTTATCAGTCATAAAAGATAATATATATCATTTTCTTTCTTACTTTTCACTCATTGATATATGATAATGCCATTCATGGACATGTAGACTACTACCTTTAAGAAACAATGTGACTCTCATTTCATCACCACACAACATGGATGATATATATATATATATATATATTAAAATAAATAAAATTATAAAATTATCATTTAGTAAAGGTAAAATAATATTTACCACCTTTCTATAACAATCATTGAAAAATGGAAATGTAACTCAAGATTATGTACGACCTACCATCTCCTTGATCGTAATGTACTTTATATCTCATAACCATAATTCATGATTTGTTTTAAAAAGAAAATTGATATAAAAAATGGATTATTACGAAATTATAATTATCTTATAGATGATATAACTATAAAATATGTGTAAGAACATATTCTTTTAGGATGAATCATGCATGAGAATGTAAGTCAATTAACACCCAAAAATGGAAATAATGAATGATTATTAATGAATGGTGATACAATGATATAAAAGGGACATATATTATATTATAAATACTAATATGTTTTTGGAATATGTTAATAATGTTTTTGAATCACTATAAATGAGGATATGAAATGTTTACACAAAATGCAGTGTGAGGTAAGCTATTTTAATACTCAATTTCAACTAATTGTGTTAAACTTCTAAATCATTGATTATTTTAGGAAAATATTATATTTACAATTAATATTGATTAATTTTTCTTATATATCATCTTTTTTATTCGGATTTATATTTTATACACCTAATCAATTCACTAATTAATCCCCAATTAAGTGATATGATCATTATAAGGGACTTTATATCAAGTTACATTCTATTGAGTCATATTAGTTATTATTAACCAATTATTTTTTATGAGGTGTATATACCATCCCATTGACATATAATATCATGATTAATTTATAATTAATGGTATGTTAAGTTTAATTTGAATTATTTTATCCAATTAAATTTGACGTGAAAAATATGAAGTGATAAAATTTATTTTACAATCTCACTTTATTTTATGATTGTAAACTTTTTCTTGAAAAAATCGACTTCTTATAATCATTATCCATTGAAAATTAAATTTCTATTAAATATAAATGTTCTTTCTAGAGGGATATTATTATTACATAAACTATATAACATTATTATATACCTTTTTTAAATTGAATGCTATTTTATATCCCATGGGAAAATATTTAAAAATCAATATCCATTATGCAATATAAATATTTGATGATAATGATAATTTAATATGAAATAAATAAATTATTTGATATTTGAGAAAGTATTTGGACTAGAATTTCAAGGGTGAGGCCTAGTTATATATATCCTCTTGATTAATTGGTAGTCTTAGAAGGAAAATTATTAAGTTAGTATGAAATTATTTGGCCAAGCCTAATGGGTACGTACCCAGTTTTTTAATCTATATTTTGAATGGTCAAAACTATAGAGGTATCATGATTTATGAAATCACAGAATCCAAAAATTAAGAATTTACATAATTAAAAATTCAATTATTATTATACATGATATTTTAATAATGATATTAACTCATGATTTATTTCATTCTCAGTTTATTGATTAAATGGAATGCGCTTTATGTTATTTACCTTTCCATATTCACTATTCCTTATTTAATTATGAAAGACATTAATTTACTAATTAAAATGTGTTTGGACTTATTTACCTTTCCATATTGAGTATTATCAATGTGATTTTATTATTGATATTACATCTAAGGGAACTTCATTCTCTATTTATTCATAAAATGTCACGTGTGTCTAGTTATCTACTATTTAAAATTTATTATACTAATTGATTCATTATATCTTATATTATACTTAACCCTTATTTAGAATTTGAGAAACACAGTTTTTTTCCTTTATCAATAATAAATAATGTTGACTATGTTTCATATAAAAAAATATTATAGAAGGAATAATGTTACTCTCAAAATAATATATTATATTTTTTTTAAAATGTAATACAAGAATCATATATATATATATCTAGTTTACCAATAATGATGAACTATTCAGTCCTTTGGGATGCTATTCCTTATGAATTATGTCAATTTATTAAGGAAGGCCCAAACTTCTGGTGGTTGGGGTTAGGCTCTCTATAGTTGTTATCATTGGACATTAAGTAATATCTTTGGGAATTAGATTTAGTACAACATATATTATGGAATATAGACCTATGATAAAAATTGAGGATAAGTATAGGAACATACTAAATTATTGTGATGGAATATATTATGTGGTTTTCATAGAAATACATCCTTGTTTGGATACTATAGATGTACTTATGGGTAATAAATATAGAATGGGAATATTGGGATTAACCTGATCATCACCGAGTGCATGAAAATAATACATATAACACCATTGGTTTGAAACAGCTTGGGGATATTCTTAGGATAATTAAAATTTTGATTACAAACAATAGTGATGAATTTGAATGGGTAATATCAATGAATGACTTATATTAACCCATCGACCAAGGAAGGACCTATTTTGAAATAAAAAATGGATAAATATTTGTTTATTTTTATTAAACAATTAAAATATAGAGTAATTTTTATAATGTTATTTTGGTTGTAATAATCATGAAGAATCATAGGATTATGATGAATTTTAAATGAATTTGTAAATTAAATAACATATTTTTTATTAATACCACCAGTAGTTTATAAGTTTATTTTTGATCATAAGATGAATTTCTTAAAAACAATTTTTAGGTTCTATGTGATGGGATTCTACCAAGATTAAAGAGATATTAGAGAAATTTATGAAATGTATATGTTTAAGTGGAATCTTTATTTGAGGAATAATGCCTTAGTACTTTATGGAAATAATTTGAAAGGTATTACTAGCCTTTAGGGACAATTTAATCATTAATGACATTATAATAATAGGAAAATAACATTATTAGAATTTTTTTGAAAAAATGATAAATTAATAAATTGTATATAAAACCATAGTAAAAATGTTATTTAAATAATAATTTTATTTCAAGGATTATAATCATATTTTTTTTGGGAATCCAATAGAAATCATATTAAATAATTCAAAAAAAGTTAAACATTCATACTAGGTGAAAACCCATCATATTTGGGAAGGCCACATGGCTTTAACTGACAACGTATGAATGATAAGGGTTTAACACATACTACTAACCAACATGATGTCCTAGTAAATATATAATTTTTTACTTAAATGATTATGTGAAAAAATTATTATTGATGAAACAATGGTGTTACTTTTGAGTTGTACTGATTAATGTTTTACATTGGATAACATGGAAAAACCATACTAGATTTGGAAATTAGTTATATAGATGAAGAAATATTTTTCACTCTTTTTTGGATCTTATAATCCATTAAAAGGGAATTTTGGGGATTCAAGAATAAAAAATTTATTTTTTGTATATTAATTTATTAGATTAAGTGAATAATTTAAATTGATCGAATCCAAATAAAAGAATGAAATTTGTACATATGAAATAAACACGTATCATGTAAGTTTGTTTCCTTAAATTTTAAGAAAGAAAAGAATATGCTTAATTTAGAAAAGGGATATTGGAAAAAAATAACCAATTACATTATTATATAATGTATCATATTTTCTTTTAAATGATCAAAGAATTATGATTTTTGAGTACCTTAACTTTTAATGGATCGTTCAATAATTTATGGTCAATCACCTTAAAAAATCTCTATAAATAATTAGGATTATCTTCCATGTCCAAATATTCTCCTTCCACCAATGTTCTCATAATTATAAACCTAGTAATGTGACCTTTTTTACATCCATTTATATCTTATCATTAGGATATTTTATTAACCCCTTTATGACATGGGTTTCTCGAAAATGGTTTTTCTCAATGTCAATCCATTGATTACCACGATCAATCTTAAATTGTGAGGTCTCAATTTACTTAAGGTGCTGATAATGAAAAACAACAAAATTTTAAAATATTAAAATCATATTACATATATTGTATGGAATAGAAAACCAAGAATATAATGTAATTTAGCACCATACAGCATTAAGATATATTTATTTTTAAATATATTTAATCTCTTTGATAGGTTGTGGAATATGAAACCCTAAGTCTAAATGAACTATAATATCTTATACCATTATAACTTAGCCATTAAATTTGAGGGTATGGATTGTCATAAGTAGATTATTAAACATATTTTTATCTATTGATGATAATTATTGTAAAAATCATTTAAATCACTATGATTTTTTAAAAAAAAATGTGTTTTTACAAAACACAGATTTTTCATGCTTTGCACAACTAATTTAGAATTAGTTTTTACAACTTTTAGAAAATTTATTTGAAAAAATTAATATAATTTATGAAATCATAATATAATAATTATATTAGGATCAATTTTTCTTTTTTTATATTGAATTTTATTTTTTGATGAATAATTAAAATACTGCATTTGAATTGAGAAATCCCATTTCATTTAAAAAATTTATATCGTTAAATTATATTTTGAATTGGTTTTAATGTAATATTATTTCAAAATTATAATAAATAATCTATTTTAGTTTCTTTTAATAATTTTTAATTTTAATTTTTATATAAAACCTTTTAATCATTTTAACACCATCTCTTTGAAAAAGGGCATTGTTGGCACCTTAACGGGATTCATTTTAAATTATTTTCTTCTAATTATGTGTATTTAGTTTGAAAAATGGATTAAATGTTAGGAATATGAATAATTTATAATTTAAAATAAAATAAACTTATTGTTTGACGAAAATTAATATTGAAAATAGTAAAAAATTAATTACTTCTATTGAGGTAAAAATTGATTTACTTGGAGCTAAACTAAAAAGATTAAGGTTAAAAATGACCCCAATCTTTTCCAAAAACAATTTTCAGGAAATATTTACACCATAAATCTTCGATATTTTATAATGGAACATTTTTATGCTTTTTTAAAGAAATAACATGGTTGTAATTTAATCTTCCCAAAAAATTAAAAGTGTATCACAAACCTCACCTATAAAAGGCCACTAACTCATATATATTATTCACCATTCAATAACATTTGGTTCAATATATTACTACCAAAATAAATTCCAAAAATCTATACTCTAATCTTATGAGACTTTGTTTTTTATTGAATCCATCTTAGGAAGGATTTTTGTGCAATCCTAAGGATGATACCCAAATAAAATCTAAGTTTCTTTAACAAGCTTTTTTATTTTATTTATACCTCAAATTCCATAAATAATTATTAAAACACACTGATATAATAACCCAGTTATATTAAGTATACTAATATTTTTTTATATTAATGTAATTACCTAAAAAAATCCCCACATCCATAAAATGTGTTATGAAATCATCATTCATGTGTATGGTCGAATATAACCTCATGAAACAATTTCATTTTCCTTTTTACATTACCCCTCCTGAAGTTGTGTATGATGATGGATCTAAATTATATATATATATATAATATTTATAACATATTTATACCTCTAGAGATATTATATCATATATAAAATTTCAATTTCTATTTCAAATGGGGCATGATAACATCACTCAGGTGAACGGAAGACTACCGCCTCACGAAGTGATGTGATTAGTCTTTCACTAATAATTTAAATGGAAGTCTATAGGGATAAAGTTTATGATTATCTATGATATATATGATATAATAATGATATTAATAACTTATTTATACTTGTTAAAATATAATATATATCATTTTTATTACTATTTCACTCAATAAAACATGATTACTTCATTTGTGTACTTGTGGACTACCACCTTCACATACAATGGACTCTCTTTTCATTACAAAACCACATGGATGATATTTATATGTATATATAAAGAATAATAAGATATTATAATAAATATGGAAAGATAATATAATACTTATCACCTTTCTATAATGATCTCTGAATAGTGGAAACATTATTCTTGCATACTTACGACATACCATCTCCATGATCGTAACATACTTCATTTTTCATTACCATATTTAATGGTTAATTTTTAAAATAAAAATGATGAACAAATATGATTATTAGTTCATTATATACATATTGAATATGATAAAACTATATATTTTTCACAATAACTGGATATTTTATAAGGAAACACATGTGTAAAAACAAGGAAATTATCACCAAAAAAATGAAAAAATGAATTATTATTTTAAAATGGGAGATGATATGTTATAAATGGATAATATATGATATTTTAAATATTAATTTGATTATTTAAAAATTATTAACCGATTTAAAACAACTATACAATATTTTAAACCATTTTCAACTAGAATGAAGTGTGAGGTAAGGGATTTCTTAACTACATTTCCATTCACTGGGTTAAACTTATTCATTATTGATTATGTAAATATAATTTTATGTTTTTAATGATAATTTATTATTTTAATTTTATTTTCACTTTTTTAAATGGGTTTACATTTTATAAGCATAATAAATTTATTGATTAATCTCCACTTCAAAAAAATTATCTTGGTAAGGGATTTTGTCTCAATTTACATTCCATTGAAACATATTTATTATTATGAACCAATTCACTTTTATGTGGTGTATATACAGTCCCTTTGACATTTAATATTATTAATAATTAACAATTTATGGTATTTTATGTTTACATTGAATAATTTAATTTAAGGGGATTTAAATTGAAAATTACCCTAGCGTATATGTTATTGTACAATCTGACCTTCTTTTGTGATTTTTAGATTTATATTGAAACAATAATCTTCTTAAAATTATTTTTACTAGACATTAAATTTTTCATAAATATATTTATTCATTCATGATGGATATGATTATTTATTAAAATTTATACAATTTTTACATATGGTGTTTACATTGAATGTAATTTGATTAGCTGTGGAAATATTAATAAATTCATATTATCTAATCAATTCATATATATAATGATAAAAAACATTATATATGAATTAAATTGATCATTCCATGTATGATGAAATATTTTTACATGAACTAAATTGGTGGGGGATTAGTTATAGATAGCCCCTTGAGGCATCAATAGTTTGATGAGGTGAACCTGTAAGTTAGAATGAAATGTATTGAAAAAACCCAATGTGTTTGTACCTAGAAGTTAAAATTGAATTATGAATGGTCATGAAAGTAGAGGTATCACAAGGTCCAAGATGATTATAACCAATAATGAAAAATTACCATCATTTGGAATTAGTTATAATATTCCACAATATATTCATAATGAAATTATATTGGGATTCATTTCATTAATAGTTTATTGAAAAAATGGAATGTGATTTTATTTATTTACAAATAAATATTTAATATACATTATCTAATTATGATTGAATTTATATTGATTTAATGTAATTTTAGTTTAGTTATTCACCATTAAATATTGATTATTATCCATGATATTTTAAAATTGATATTATCTCTAGGGACACTTCCTTTTCGATTTATTGATTACAAGGAAAGTGTGATTAGATATTTAAATTTCTATATTAAATATTATTATCACCTCATAATATATTATATTCTACTTATGTATTATTAAGAATTTAAGATCACCCTTATTTTATTTCTTTTCTCAGTAATCGATGATGTTCTCAATGTTTGATATGCAGGGATACTCTTGAGGGAATAATGTTATTCTTGAAAAAATAATATTAACTAGTTTCTTTTAAAATTTAATATAGTAATCATATATTTATGTAGATTTATATAAAAACTATACTAATCTTCACTTCAGGATTCAATTCCATATATCTTATGCCAATATATTAAAGCAGGAACCGACCCCAAGCTACTAGGGTCATGGTCATTACATCGGGGAATAACAAACATATTATAGATGATTTCCACTCAAATTTAGTCCAAAATACTTTAAAATATAATAATTTAAAAACATTTCTATTAAATTTAAACTTTTTAATAGTATTGATGAATTATTGTGAAAATAAATTTAAAAAAGATAAATTCCAAGGAAACCAAACCAATTCCACAGTAAAAATAAAAATGTATGAATCAACATTAATAAAATATTATATCCATTTCTAAATATTCACTAAAGACCACTGGTTTTCAATTAATGAATAAAATTAATTTCCAAGACCTATATCAGGAATAATATAAATAGTATATGATCCAAAGTTCCAATGAAAAGTATATGAATCAGTTGCATTTCTCCCATTAATTCCCATAAATCCCCATGAATGATTAACTAAAAATGTATTAAAATATTGAATTTTTTTAAGAGGAAAATTATTATTTCAATATATATTTATATATTAAAATTTCTAGGGACACATCAAATTATATCAATTTTATTCCATAATAAAATATTTACGATATATGAGAACACACTCCATGATTATATTGTAACATATCCAATGTAGATAAACATATATATTTATATAAAAATAAATTCACAAAAAATCATATATTAACAAAATCCATTTTCCCTATTTCAATGAACAATGAGAAAAGTCACAAAAATAGGTAAGCATGAATCCATATAATGAATCAACTAAACGACTAGGAAACTAATAATGATCATGGTTCATGCATACAATTTCTTCATTCAGTTAAATGATTCTGTTTACAAATTTCCATCACGACCATAGTATTTTCTTCCAATCAACATTGTTCATTTCAACTTTTTACCATAAAAAATTTCATCCATGTAATTTTATTCTTTAAACCATGGAATCATGATTCTCAAGACATAAAACATAATTTCAAAAACCATTTTATTGCCAAAAAATATTATCCTAAAATCATATTTTATTTTTGGAGATAAAATTATCATAATAAGAACATTATTTTCAGTATATTTTACATCCAATAAGTACTATTTTTCAACTAAAATCTAATTATGCGATATTATGTAATTTGAAACATGCCCAAAATTTATATTTGTAATTTTTCTAAAACCCATTTTTTAAAAAATTCCATAGTTATCAAAGCTCCCATTATTAATAAGATTAAGATAAAATGACAAGGTCATGATAGTAAAAGTCATTGATTTAGATAAGTTATTGGTTAAAAAATAAAAAAATTATATGTCTACATATCCATAGAACCCAATAACTCTAATGAATGAAATTATATATATGAATAGATATTATCCATTTAAAAAAATTTATGTTTTAGGTCTATAAATACTTATCATTTTATTTACCATCCCCAAATCATTCTACTCCAACAAAAAAATAAATAATTTCAAGATCTAAATGATTTTAGGTATGATCTGACCAACTATATACTATTAGAGGAAAATAAAAAATGGAAGATATATTTGAATACATGATGGAGAGAGACAAAAAGTTTTCATACCATATATCTTTCTTGAGCAGATTAATAAAAGGGAAATATATTTTTTGTGAATTGGGGAGACATCTTAATAACCCACATTCCATGGTTATTGAGTTTTACATAGAATTTCATGTTTCCAAAATTAATTTGGACTATTTTATTCTTTTAAACATAAAATTTCTTGGTTTTAGTAGTTTTGAATTTATAGGACCATGTGATTAGTTAAATGTTAATATGAAATTCTTACCGGGACTATTTGAGATAGGGATACAACCATGTTTGGATAAAGTAATACAGTTTGAAATGATGTCTTTAATGGGTAACCTTAGGAAGAGGACCTAAGAATGTGGATCAATTGAGTTAGTTTGGATTATATATAATGTGATTTCACATTTCCTCCATTTATAATTTCATGTGCATAAAGGATATGGAGAGTTTCAAGACCCAATTATAATGTTATAAAAAGTGAAAAAAATAAAATACATCGTTTATTAATGGTTATTTTGGGTGCCTCGGTATATAATTATGTATTTTATTCCATTTGATTATGAACAATTATTTCACCATACATTAAAACTATGAAAAGCATTAAAAATATTTAAACATCAGTATTTAAAAGGGTTGTTTTTGGGCAATTTACTCTATTCCACATGTTTGATATGGGGTCCAACCTAAATATTTTTTTTATTCATTAATATAAGTTTTCATTACTTTTTAAAAATTCATTAATCTATTAGTTGTTTTTTAATACCTTAGTGTGGATATGGTGAAGCTTGTGTCAATAATTATTTATCCAAACCTTTTCTGGTCATTATGTATAGTATTTATCTAATTATTTTGTTTTGATAGTTTTTTGTTTAATTATTATTAAATATTATATAAGTAATTCCATAAGTGTCCATTTCCATATAAGGTACTTGAATTGAGGAAGCCATATGGGAAGGTTTGAGGACCATAAAATTAGTTAGTGTGTTATTATATACCACTAAAGATAGGTTAATCCTTATTTCAATGGTATAATTGATTTTATGTGTCTTTTGAAAGTATTTTACATCATATTTAATAATATAAAATAATTTATAACAAGGAAATAGACATTGGTGTTAATTATGAATAGTAAATAGGTAATTACAGCACTACCTCTCTCATGAGAGAGAGTTGATGGATAATATGGGATTATAATTTGAATATAATAGTGAACCGAACTTTTCATACCATTATATTACATAATTCTATATAAATATACATTTAATATAAATATGACCAACACCTGAATTCTAAAGGTTTACTATATTTGGAATCATGGATACATAAACAATAAGTATATAAAAAATATACAAAATCCCCCTCTTAGTTATTAAAAACTAGAACACTTGTTATAAATATCCTAGATAATAATTTTAATTATATCCCAAGGAATGTTAATCGTTGGTCAGAGTAGTTTAGTCAAGAGGGGAGGGGTGAATTGAGTAACTATAAAAATTACTATTACAAACAATATTATTTTAAAAGAACTATTTTCCCCCACAAATAGATACAGCCCAGTTAATCAAGGTTATACTGTTATAATAGTTTGTCTTTTTAAACAACTTATTAGAAGATTGACTAATTCTCAGTAATCTTAATGTGTATTATTAATGTTAATTTTTATGTTATCTTACTAAGACAAATCAGTTATAACTTCATTCCAAGACTAAATATCAAAGTGAAATTAGTGTATTCTAGATTATGCAACAAAGTAGTGAAACAGAGAAGACTAAATTTAAATAGAATAGCATATATAAAACAAGTGTTTCATTATCAAGCCGAGACCTAATCCACTCCACTTGGTGATAACATGTCACCAAGCAGTTTATATAAATAATCTTTGATCCACACCCTGGATCGGGGTTAACAACAGTACACAGACTTTCCAGGTCACACAGGGACATATTCCATAGTTTTCGTGGGTAAATATAAATAAATAACTAGGCCACACAGGGTCCTATTCCATAGTTGTTGTGGGTACACAAAAATATAAAGTGATTGGTGTAAGGATTAATAAATCCTTCAGTTTAGCACCAATTTCAGTGTGTGTATGGAATATACAGAGTACACACACTGCTCAAGAAGTAAGTAAAATAATGACTGAGAGAGATTATATCTGTGTTTAGAATGATCTAGTGATTTGAAGTGCACCTCTGGACTCCTTTGATTAAACAAAAATGCTTCCAAGTCCTTCTCTGGTTTTTGTCTTGAAAAACAGAGTGTCGCGATTCATCTTTTGTTCTTCATGACTGTTGATAATGTGAAGATGATCTGTGGATTTTAGTGTACTTTGTATGTTCTTTAGTAGAGTCGGATTTCATGCATGAGACAATTCTTTCTTTGAAAATCTTGTAGTGTGTTCTTCACAATCGTGCTCATAGGCTTGTTTTCCGTTCAGTATCTTGCTCTCATGTTCTTGGGAACACTTCTCTCATTATCATCCAATGAATGAGTTTTAACAGAAAGGTTCCATGTGTTTCATACCTCATAACTCATAAAATGTCTACAAAGAAACATTAATTATGTTAGATCATTAAAAGAATATAATATGACAATTAAACGTTAAATTGAACGATGAAAAAATAGTTAATGAAACGATGTCACAGTATGTTATGAAAATGTTGTCTCCTTCACATAGTGTCTGTAGAGACCCAAATCTTGACGTACAAAGAAATTACATTACTGTTGCAGAATACTTAATACATAACAAAAACAAACACTCAAGGACAGTAATAGTTTAGTGTTATTGGAAACATGGAATATAAACTTCTAATCATGTTGAAAGATCTTCAACATCTCCCATAAAGATATTGTGCTTTTTGTTTTCTTACCTAAAACCTTTCATTATATCCTATGGAAAAGAAAACAAATAAAGGATGAGCTTAAATTCTCATTAAGGGTAATCATGGATAAAAAAACATTCTGTATATATTTGAACATAAAAACATGAACAAAATGTTTAAACATCAAAATCATGAGCAATGACATAACGCATGGAATTATGTAAGGAATAGATCATAATAGAACATCAATCATGATAAAATAACATCGGAATAAAACATGTATTTTTGTAAAACCATTAAGCACATAATATGATTTCCATAGTTGCCAAGGAATCGCTGCCAAGACCATCTTAGTGGACAAATTCCCTTTCTGAATCGAGTTTACTTCTCGCTCCAGTCCTGTATCACTAAACCAGATTAACCTTCCCTTCCATCCATGTCTATCTCATGAGATATAAATCTTTACCCAATGAATTGGAAGGCGATATAGGTCCCACCCATCTCATAATGAAATCATTCTTACTTGTGCCACAAATTAAACATAAATCATTCATCATAACCCAAAGAATAAAATGGGTTTCACAAACATCATCTCATTATAATGTAATCCATATAAAACAAATGGATATCATTTCATCATAAGAAGAATCAAACCATGTAAATAATAGAGTCATTATACTTGAAACATAAACATTCTAAATAATGTCATCTTAGATGGAAAATAGTTTTGATAAAACACATGAAATGAATTTTTGAGGAAAATATCCTTTCTTCTTCAAAATCATTTTCTTTTCAAAAAACACAATGCAATTTTAAAAGAAAATAATTTTGTTGAAAATTTTCATGAAATATTGTAGAGTAATCTTCATGAAAATAAGGCATTATAAAACCGTAAAAATCCTTTCAGGTTGTATAAGTTAAAAAAACATTCTCCTCATACTTTTAACGGAAAAGTCAAAAATTACTACCTATGGTAAACAAAAGAAACATTCCTTCCATAACACAAAGTAAAATTAAAAGAGGGGTAAACATGAATTTATACATACATGGATGAATATTAAAAACTTTATGAAAAACATTTTGTGGACATAGATGAAAAATATAACCCCAGTAAATACTTACGAATGACAATCGTGGAAAAGAACGAGATTGGAATAGTTATCCCTTACCTTATGTCTGATATGCTTCGTATGTATCTGAACCTCTTGTATAATGATTTAAATAAAGTCATTGAATTATTACAGAATAATATTAATTGTAATTATGTCATATATGGTTCACTTAGGTATTTATATTACCTGTTCATTTTTCAATTCCATGTTAAGGTAGCGTTTGGGGTAAAATCGTTTCATTTATCGTACGTATTTGGACTTGTTGTTCATGATATTATTTTTACTTATATAATGATTTACATACTTCCAGAATTTAAAACATGATTTATATATCATATATATTCAGTATATATATATAATAGATAGATAAATGAAATGAAACACACCGTTCATGGAGACGGTAGGCCGTACGTACCCATGAACGATGTTTTCCTTTCCTTTTTGACTTGAATGGAAGTAAGTAGATGACATATATATACATAAATACAATATCTTTATAATTTCATATATTTTATTATTATTCATTATATATACTTTATAATCATTATTGAATGGTTAACATGGAGAATGAATCTCATCGCGTCGTGGAGACGGTAGTTCGTACGTACGCACGAGCGATGATATCGTTCCCATAATTATTGAATTGAATTGGAGTGGATGATATAATATTTCAGAATCAGTATCAGGTTATACTAATCATATATAGTTATTATTTACACCATTATACCAATCCAAGCATGGTGGTGGTGGAAAATAGATTACACCACGGCGTGGAGATGATATTCCGTACGTACGCGCGCACGATGATTTCATTTTCCTTAGGATGGATGAACGGTAAAATATAGTTGTTTCATATTTATAATACATCTCAGTATATGATTGATACTTATTTTATTAATTTATGATGAAAAAATTAATTAATAAGACGTACAAGAAGAAATAAATTGGAAATAATCGGTAAAGTATATTACCTCTTATTTTATGCGCCTCTTCTTAACCTGCTCTTAGGCAACTAAAGATGGTCTTTAATGAATTAGTATCAGGTTATAATAATCATATATAGTTATTCATTACACCATTATACCCATCCAATAATGGTGGTGGTGGAAAATAGATTACACCACAGCGTGGAGACGGTATCCCGTACGTACGCACGCGCGATGATTTCATATTCCGTAGGATGGATAGAAGGTAAAATATGACTGTTTCATATTTATAATAACATATCAGTATATTAGTTATACTGATGTTATTAATTTATGATGAAACAAATAAATAATAAGAAGTAGAGGAAGAAATAAATCGGAAAGAATCGGTAAAATATATTACCACTTCTTTGAAGCGCATCTTCTTAACCTCCTCTTAGGGCACTAAAGATAGTCTTGGAAGAATACTAGGACCTCTAGGATGTATCTAGGGAAGTGGAGAAGATAAATTGGTAGTGTTTTTCCGAGATTGAAGGCTCATGGTTTTGTAAATAGGAGAGGGAGGATATGCGCTTTTATAAGGGAGGAGAGTGACACCTTTGGAATCCTCAAAAATATTATTTTAATATAAATTCAAACCCCACATAAAAACCTCCAAAGATGACTCAATTATAAGATTAGATGATATAGGGTTGTAATATCATCAACAAATCAAATTTATACATGTTTTATTCTTATTTTAAACCTTATCATTTTGATTTATACTTATTTAATATATTTAATTGTATTTGTGGTGATAAAATTATAAATTTTAAATGGTTATAAATAATCACTTATGTGTTGTTAATTTTCCACAAGTGGATAATTTATGACATTTTAGACTATATAAATTTCAATTTATAATTTTTAAATATTTTTTTTGATTTTTAAACAATTTAATAATATGTTATTTTTATAAAATAACAATAGTGTCAATTTTGACACTATTCATTTATTTGAATTTAAATAAAATTCACACAGAGGATATATTCGAACTAAAATAAATACTAGGTTTCTAACATGTCATATTAATTTTGAAAATTAGTGGATCACATTAAATAGTTCATATAATATATATTTTACTATTTGTTAAACCATTTATTTGATGCTTCTCTTAATAAAATAATTTCAACAACATTTTTTGTATAATTATTAAATATACTTATATGTTGCATAAAAATTAAAAATAAAATAATAGGATGAAGATAAATCTTATATATTTAATAAGAATACTTTTAGTCGGATTTATATTCTAAAACAAACAACTTTTAAAATGTTATATTTATTAAATTATGAAGGTGACTACATTGACATCATTTAAAATAATATAATATAAGTGTCATAATCACTTGTATAAGACTCCAAACGTTCATATATTCTGTAATTGTATGCTTATGGTGTATATATACAATAAAAATAAGTTTTGGTTAGGTTTGTGAGCCTTTTAATGGGTATTATTATTTTAATAAAAACTATATTAATTATTTTTCACTAAATAAATAATTTCTGCATCAGTAAGGTATATGATATTAAGGTAATTAAATATCTCTTAAAAATTATAAATAAATTACCATGATAAAGAAATTTTTCTTTCTTTCAAATTAATATTTATAACTGAATTTATATTCTGTATAAACTTATATTAAAAATACATTAATTATTAAAGTTGAGTGGGACATATTTCACTTTCCTTTAAATAAAATAAACTAAAGGTCTTAATCACATTCAAATGGGTTCCAATGGATTCCATTTCGACCCAAATATGACTTATGAAAAAATATAAGAATCCAGTTATATTAAGACAAGTGTTAGGGTAATTTTATAATATTATATTTACCCTTAATTACCCGATTTACCTTTTACAATGGTAAAAACAATTTACCGTAGTTACTATTCATAACTCCCAAAAATAAAAGGTTTCCTATTAACATAATTTGGACCCACTGATTCCAAATATGTAATCCATTTTTGTAAATTCTATACAAAAAATTTGCATAAATTAATTTCAAATTAATCCCGTTGTTAAGAAAATGAGTTTTAAAAGTTATGACATTGCAAAAGATTGAAAGGATTTTACCTATGAATTCAATGTAAAATCAATGACAATGACACAAATTATATTAAAAGTTAAAAATATATTATATTTATGCATTTAAACCATTCAATATTATAATTTATCCAAATAAATTATTACGATGAAAAAAGTTGTTTTTAATTAAAATATAGCGTGTTTTTAGCATTCATTAAAATATGAAAGTTATCAGAAAAATATCAAAAAATTATCCAATGTAAATTTTTATATCTTGATTCAAAATAAGAATTTTATTTTATAAAATTTAGCTTATAAACTTGTCAAAAATTATATTTTAAATAGGTGCGCCACCAAAAGGCGGCAAAACTGCATTTTTTTAAAAAATACTTATTTTACTCAGAAAATTTATTTTGTTCTCATAACATGTTCTATAAAATGTGTAAGATGAATTATAATGTCATAAAATTCAAAATTTAATTACTACTATTCATAACGGCTAGTTTATAATAATATTATAACCATATATCAGTGTTTAGTGAAAGCCGGTATTGTGTACAACACACGCTATCGAGGAAGGTTGCGATTGCATGTAATGCATGCCAAGTGTAGAGACCCGAAGCTTGACATTCATAGACATTACATTACTTTTGAGGAATATCTAATACATAACAAAAATAGACACACAAGGACTGTAATAGTGTAGTGTCTTTGGAAACTTGGAATATAAACTTCTGATCATGTTGAAAGATCTTTAACATCTCCCATAATGATCCTCCCCATTTTGTTTCCTTACCTAAAAACTTTCTTTTAATCATGGGGGAAAGGAAACATAAAAAGGGTGAGCTCAAATTCTCAGTAAGGGTAAGCATGGAGAAAATAAAACAAACCATATACATTTGAACTTAAAAACATGAACATAATATTTAAACATCAAAATCTTGAGCAATGACATAAAACCTGGAAGTACGTAAGGCATAGATAATAAAGAAACATTAATAATGATAAAATAGCATGGGAATAAAACATGTAATTGTGGAAACCATTAAGCACATAAAATTATTTCCTTATTAGCCAAGGCATTGCTGCCAAGACCATCTTAGTGGACAAAGTCCCTTTATGAATCGAGTTCACTCCTCGTTCTAGTCCTATATTACTGAACCGATTTAACTTGACATTCCTGCCATGTCTATCTCATGGGATATAAATGTTTACCCAATTCATTGGAGGGAGATATAGGTTCCGACCATCTCATAATGAAATCATTTTTACTTGTGCCACAAAATAATCATACATCATTCATAATAACCCAATAAATAAAATGGGTTTCATAAACATCATCTCATCATCACATAATCCATATAAATGAAATGGATATCATTTCATAATAAGAAAAGTGAAACCATGTAAATCATAGAGACATGTTACTTGAATCATACACATATGAAATAATGTCATCTTAGATGAAAAATGGTTTTGATAAAACACTTCAAATGAACTCTTGAAGAAAATATCCTTTCTTCTTCAAAGAAACATTTTCCTTTCTAAACATGTCATATAATTTTAAACTAAAAGAAGTTGATTAAAAATAAACATGAAAACTTGTAAATGAAGCTTCTTAGAAATAATGTTCTAAAAATATATTCATTCCGTATAAGTTAAAAAAATATTCTTCTCGTACTTTTCTCGGAAAAGTCAAAAAGTACCTCGTACGAAAAACAACAAAAGATTCCTTTCATATCATTTTACTAAAAACTCACCGAAAGGGTAAAATTGGATATAAACTATTTTATAAGGATATTAATATTACATATTGAGGAAACATGGATTTGGATGATAAATATTCCCCAGTAAATTCTGAAGTATAAACAATCTCGGATAAAAATTGAGATTGCAAGATTTTTCCTTACCTTAGGTCTGATTTTCTTCGTAAGTGTCCGAAACTCCTGTATAGTGATTTAAATAATTTCATTGACTTATTACAGAATCATACTCATTGTTATGATATCATATATGGTTCACTTATGACTTTATATTACCTATTCTTTTGTAAATTCCATGTTAAAGAGCGTTTTGGGTAAAATAGTTTCATTTGTAGTCCGTGTTTTGACTTGTAATTATTCATATGATTACATAGATCATGATTAATTAATTCCAGAATATAAAACATGATTTATATATAATATATTTTCAGAATATACATATTTATAATTGATCATTAAATGGAAAGAAATACACCGTTCATGGAGACGGTAGGCCGTACGTACGCATGAACGCTGTTTTTGTTACCTTATTGAGTTGAATGGAATTATGTAGATGACATAAATATATATACACAAAAATCCAGTATCATTATTATTTCATATATTTCATGATTACTTATTATATATACTTTATAATCATTCATTAATGGTTAACGAGGAGAATGAATCTCATCGTGTCGTGGAGACTGTAGTCCGTACGTACGCACGAGTGATGATATCGTTATCATGATCGTGGAATTGTATTGGAGTGTATGAATACTATTTCATAATCAATATCACTCTACAATAATCATATATAGTTATTATTTACACCATTATACCCATCCAAGTAAGGTGGTGGTGGAAAATAGATTACACCACGACGTGGAGACGATATTCCGTACGTACGCACGCGCTGTGATTTCATTTTCCGTAGGATGGATAGATGATGAAATAGGGTTGTTTCATAAGTATAATAACATATCAGTATATTAGTGATACTGATGTTATTACTTTATAATGAAACAACCTAAGAAGAAGAAGTGGAAGAAGAAATAATGTTGAAAGAATCGGTAACGGACATTATCTCTTCTTTGAAGCGCCACTTTGAGTTCTCCATTTAGGGCACTAAAATTGGTCTTTGAATAAGACCAGAACCTCTAATATGTTTCTAGGGAAGTGGAGAAGAGAATTTGGCAGGGTGTTTCCGAGCTTGAAGGCACAAAGTGGTGTGAGGAAGAGAGGTACGAGGTGCCCTTTTATAAGGGAGGAGAGAGGCACCTTTGGAAAAACTAAAAATATTATTTTATTATAAAGCCAAATTCGGTTTTAAATAGCTCCAAATAGAGTTATTTAGAATATAAGGTTGTTATGGGTCTAAATACTCTCATCCAATAGAATTTGGACAAGTTTAGTTTACTATTTTAACCTTATCATTTAGTTTTAACTTTAAGTTGGATAATTTTACTTTTACCGTGTCTTTTTGTGTTCTTACACTATAAGGTTAATAAACTTACAATAACAAGCCAAACGAATCCAAAGTTGTTTATTAATAATATATATAACCTTATCTAAGTCATTTGGCCGAACTTTAGATTTTTAGGAATAAAATAACAATTAAAAATATAATATTTGTGTTAAAAACTATTTTATGTCAATTTTGACACTATTTTTTAATTGATTTTTGTGAAAATCATAAAATAATTATTAGTTCTAAAAAAGATACTTAAATCAATATTAACATGTCATATTAACCTAGAAAATTAGTTGAATTCATAAAAAGTCTCAAATTAAATTTATTTGGGTATTTATAACATCAATTATGTCAATATTTCACTAATAAGATAATTACTGCATCATCTTTGTGTCATAAATAAATTAAATTATTTAATTTCTAAAAATTAAAAATAAAATACCATTATGTAGGAAATATTTTTTATTTCTAATGAATATTTATAGTCGAATTTATCTTATGTATAACCCAATATAAAGAATGATTTACTTATTAAACATTGATTTTAACTATTTTAACCGTTCTTTAAATAAATTAATAATAAATGTCCTAATCTAATCTAAGTGGGCCTAAATGGTCATATTTTATTCCTAAGGTAGATTTTGGTCAAATTACAATTATCCAATAGAATTATAACATGTGTTAGGGTAATAATAATATCATTTTTACCCTTAATTACTCTATTTACTTTTAACCGTGGTAAAAAAAGTAAAAAGTTACTATCCACCAAAAATTATTTTCATCTCATTGAACCACATTTTACTTACTGACATCAACCGTGTCTCTCGGATTTTAGAAATTCCACTCACAGAAGCGGTAAAATTAAGTTTTATGAAAAATTCATTTTTTTTAACTACCACATAGTGGTTTCACTATTCATCAAAAAATGAAAGTTTCCAGTAAAATACAAAAAATTAGGCCTAAGATATATTTGATATTATGAACTGAAAAATGATGTCTATTTTACAAAATTCAAAACATTTCAGTTTCATTAATTAATTTAAAAATTATTTCCCGTCGTCAAAACAAATAGCGTGTTCTTAAGAGATAATAACTATCAAAAGATTGACACTTGTTTATGTCTAGTTTAAATGTAAAATTACATACAATGACCAACATTGTATTAAATTGTAAAAATATATTCTAAATATACTTTTAAACCACTCAAATCAATAAGTTATCACTATTAATTATTTTGATTAAAAAGGTTGTTTTTAATTAAAATTTAGTAATTTTCACTATTCTTCAGAAAATGAATGTTATCCGAAAAGTACCAAAATTTTTACCCTAAGCTAATTTAGATATTCCGAATCCAAAAATGAAGTCCGTTTTGAAAAATAAAATTTACAAAATTTTAAAAAGCGATTATTACTATTCATAACGGCTAGTTTTAATAATATTTAAATAGCATATCGTTGTTTAGTGAAACTCGGTATTGCGTACTACACGCGCTATCAAGGAAGGTCACAATTGCGTGTAATGCAAGGAAAGTCAAGGATGCGTGTTGTGAAAGCTCTTTTTGGTGTAGCGTATGACACAAGACATTAATGAAATTAAAAATAATATTTTTCATAAAATCTCGGGGTGTTACATTCTACCCCCCTTAAAATGAATTTTGCCCTTGAAATTAGTCGGGGTTATAAATGGTTTACTACTCGAATGTTTATTTAATATAAACCCACATAGTAAAAGGAATACCAAAACCAATCTTTAAAAACAAAAGTATGAAATGTAATGGTTCCCCAAATAAACTAATCACTGGGTTTCCACATAGGTGAAAATATGGATATGGAAGAGAAATCTAACCATCATGTTCTGATGGAGAGTGGTAGAGAACATGGCAATGGAAAATCCAGCAATCACAAATCCATAAATTTGTGACGATCTAAGGTACCATCTGATTCATCAGATATAAGATCATTAAGACAACATTTTTGGTTTTCAAGATCATTTCCCTAAAGTTGATGAAATTGGAATTAGAATAAATACTTTCGTGATTTTGGTATAGTCTCACCGTCAGTCATTATTTGGACAATTTCCACTTCATCTCTTAAATAAATGAAGTTTAATTTGTCATTCGTGATGTGTTAGTAGATCATGTGATAGAATGATGGGTCATTCCATCTGTCTCAAACTAAAGGTTATAAAAATTATCAAAAAATACATAAGTACATCTATAGTGAGATTTATAATATATGGTTCCTAAAATGGACTTATACTTCATATATCATACTTCTTAATATAATAAAACTAGTTTCTACTAAACAGGGACTTCCTGCAGGCCAGTGGTAGGTGATAAAGGCCAATCGCACTTCGGTTGTGGGTTCGATTCCCACAGCCTTGTCCGACGCGATGGGTTGCCGCCCGTCCTGCAGGTTCTCCTTTTTCTAAAAATAAATTACTATAACATCCCATAAATAATATCAAAAAAAATTTCTATCCTTAAACAATACTAACTTATGTCCAACATAATCCATTCCAATATTTAGGCTTATCTAAAATACTTCGGTCCAAGCTCATAGTATAAAGAAAACGATTACTTGAAATGTCATCAACCAAACATGTGAATACCATTATTTGTCCCCCATATATCGTGTTGGTCACATTCCAATCATGTGAATACCTTAATCATGTATTCTCTTGAAAAATTAATACCCAGTAAACCTTAGTGAAAACATGAATGCTGTCAAAGGTTAACTCTTTCCACATACCAAAATCCAAAAATTCTATATACTCAAACCATGATATAACAATCTCCTTATATCAGTCATGAGCTCATGAATACTATCAAACATTTAATTTTCTCTTTATCCCTTCATTATGCGCATATCATCTATAATCAAAAAATAACTGAATAACCTTTAATGGATACTTATACCATTAATCATACACTTTCAAAACTCAATGAAAGACAACAGTGTAACAATCCTTATATGTCTTCTTTATTCCATAGTACAATGAGATTACTTATACTACATTACACATGATAAACATGTAATCATTCCACTACCTTCTTAAACCATTGACTGAGCTTCAACAATTCTTTCATCTCACATATCATTTGTAGTCTCTTCATCATCATCAACATAAATACTACCCATATGGCCGTATTGATTCTCTTCATTGGACTTTCCCTTAGGGCATTGGTTTGCATAATACCCTTATATTCCACATTTAAAACATTTAACCATTGTTGATGTCGTAGAAATACCATATCCTCATCCATGGTGTTAATTGATCCTTTTCCTTTGCACTTACTGGATTTGTGTAATTCTTTTCCACACCCAAAGCATCTTCCAGTTCCCTTGAAACAATCTCCTCGATGCCTCTTCCCACATGATTAACATGAGGGAAATTTAACTTTCTTTCCTCTATGATCATCATGAAACTCCATCTTTCTCTTATTATCTGAGTCGGGAAACTTACCAAAGGTGAGATTATTGATTATATTATGAGATTGATGATTAGGAATAATAACTATGTTTGGACTTCCAAATCCCGTTTCATTTTGTTTCTCATGAAGAATATCATCCCATTGTCCGTCATATCCTCCATGATCATGAATCTTCCTGTTTCCAGCCATTTTCTAAAACCCAAAAAGAATAGTGTGAGAGGCAAAAATCATGCTATGGAAAACAACATAGAAAAGGGGGATCACCCTCAATATCTAGCATCTTAGGTTAAATTCTAATATCATTACCGTAGTTCTTGGACTATATCATATGCGTATACTTTTCCTTAGGGATATCCCTAGACATACCTTAGAAATATCTCTAGGGATCTCACTAAAGTTATCGCATCCTAGTATCAAAAGGATGACCAAACCATTCCTCTAATACCAAATGTAGAGACCCAAAGCTTGACGTTCATAGACATTACATTAAATTTGCGGAATATATAATATATAACAAAAACAGACACACAAGGACCGTAATAGTTTAGTGTCTTTGGAAACATGGAATATAAACTTCTAATCATGTTGAAAGATCTTTAACATCTCCCATAATGATCCTCCCCTTTTTGTTTCTTTACCTAAAAACTTTCTTTTAATCCTAGGGGAAAAGAAACATAAAAAGGGTGAGCTGAAATGCTCAGTAAGGGTAAGCATGGAGAAAATAAAACAAACCATATACATTTGAACTTAAAAACATGAACATAATATTTAAACATCAAAATCTTGAGCAATGACATAAAACATGGAAGTACGTAAGGCATAGATCGTAAAGAAACATTAATAATGATAAAATTTCATGGGAATAAAACATGTAATTGTGGAAACCATTATGCACATAATATTATTTCCATATTAGCCAAGGCATTGCTGCCAAGACAATCTTAGTGGACAAAGTCCCTTTCTGAATCGAGTTCACTCCTCGTTCCAGTCCTGTATTACTGAACCAGTTTAACCTTCCATTCCATCCATGTCTATCTCATGAGATATAAATCTTTACCCAATGCATTATAGGGAGATATAGGTTCCATCCATCTCATAATGAAATCATTCGTACTTGTGCTAGAAAATAAACATACATAATTCATAATAACCCAATAAATAAAATGGGTTTCATAAACATCATCCCATCATCACATAATCCATATAAAAGAAATGGATATCATTTCATAATAAGAAAAGTGAAACCATATAAATCATAGAGACATGTTACTTGAATCATACACATATGAAATAATGTCATCTTAGATGAAGAATGGTTTTGATAAAACACTTGAAATTAACTCTTGAGGATAATATCCTTTCTTCTTCAATGAAACATTTTCCTTTCATAACATGTCATACAATTTTAAACTAAAAGAATTTGATTAAAAATAAACTTGAAAACTTTTAAAGTAATCTTCTTATAAATAATGGTTTAAAAATCCATTCATTCCGTGTAAGTTAAAAAAACATTCTTCTCGTACTTTTGTCAGAAAAGTCAAAAAGTACCTCATATGGAAAACGACAAAAGATTCCTTTCATATCTTTTTACTAAAAACTCACTGATGGGTAAAATTGGATATAAAATATTGTATAAGGATATAAGTATTACATATTGAGGAAACATGGATTTGGATGATAAATATTCCCTAGTAAATTCTGATGTATAAACAATCTCGGATAAAAATTGAGATTGCGAGATTTTCCCTTAGCTTAGGTCCGATTTTCTTCGTAAGTGTCCGAAACTCCTGTATAATTATTTAAATAATGTAATTAACTTATTCCATAATCATAATAATTGTTATGATATCATATATGGGTACACTTATGACTTTATATTACCCATTCGTTTGTAAATTCCATGTTAAAGAGTGTTTTGGGTAAAATCGTTTCATTTGTCGTCTTTGTTTTGACTTGTAATTATTCATATGATTACATAGATTATGATTACTTAATTCTGGAATATAAAACATGATTTATATATAATATATTTTCAGAATATACATATATATAATAGATCAGTAAATGGAAAGAAATACACTGTTCATGGAGACAGTAGGCCGTACGAACGCATGAACGCTGTTTTCGTTTCCTTATTGAGTTGAATGAAATTAAGTAGATGACATACATATATATACACATAAATCCAGTATCATTATTATGTCATATATTTCATGATTACTTATTATATATACTTTATAATCATTCATGAATGGTTAACGTGGTGAATGAATCTCATCGCGTCGTGGAGACGACAGTCCGTACGTACGCACGAGCGATGATATCATTCTCATGATCATGGAATTTTATTGGATTGTATGTATACTATTTCAGAATCAATATCATTTTACAATAATCATATATAGTTATTATTTACACCATTATACCCATCCAAGTAAGGTGGTGGTGGAGAATAGATTACACCACGGCGTGGAGACTTTATTCAGTACGTACGCACGTGCGGTGATCTCATTTTCTGTAGGATGGATAGATGGTGAAATAGGGTTGTTTCATACTTATAATAATATATCAGTATATGAGTGATACTGATGTTATTACTTCATAATGAAAGAACCTAATAAGAAGAAGTGGAAGAAGAAATAAAGTTGAAAGAATCGGTAACGGACATTACCTCTTCTTTGAAGCGCCTCTTTGAGATCTCCTTTTAGGGCACTAAAATTGGTCATTGAAGAAGACCGTAACCTCTAGGATGTTTCTAGGGAAGTTGAGATGAGAATTTGGCCGGGGTTGGACGAGCTTGAAGGCTCAATGTGGTGTGAGGAAGAGAGGGAGGAGGTGCCCTTTTATAAGGGAGGAGAGGGGCACCTTTGGAAAAACTAAAAATATTATTTTATTATAATGCCAAATTTAGTTTTAAATAGTTCCAAGTTGAGTTATTTAAAAGCTATGGTGGGTAGGAGTATAAATACTCTCATCCAATAGAATTTGGACAAGTTTAGTTTACTATTTTAAACTTATTATTTAGTTTTAACTTTAAGTTAGATAATTTTACTTTTACGGTGTCTTTTTGTGTTCTTACACTATAAGGTTAATAGACATACTACAACAAGCCAAACGAACCCCAAGTTGTTTATTATTAATATATATAACCTTATCTAAGTCATTTGGCCGAACCTTAGATTTTTAGGAATAAAATAACAATTAAAAATATAATATTTGTTTTAAAAACTATTTTATGTCAATTTTGACAATATTTTGTAATTGATTTTTGTGAAACTTGTAAAAGAATGATTAGTTCTAAAAAAGTTAACTAAATCAATATTAATATGTCATATTAACCTATAAAATTAGTTTAATTCATGAAAAGTCTCAATTTACATTTATTTGGGTATTTATAACATCAATTATGTCAATATTTCACTAATAAGATAATTACTGCATCATCTTTGTGTCATAAATAAATTAAATTATTTAATTTTTAAAAATTAAAAATAAAATACCATTATGTAGGAAATTATTTTTACTTTACAATGAATATTTATAGTCTAATTTATCTTATGTATAACCCTATATTAAAAATTATTTACTTATTAAACATTGATTTTAACTATTTTATCCCTTCTTTAAATAAATTAATAATAAATGTCCTAATCTAATCCAAGTGTGCCTAAATGGTCAGATTTTATTCCTAAGGTTTCTTTTGGTCGAATTACACTTATCAAAAAGAATTTGGACATGTGTTAGGGTAATAATAATATCATTTTTACCCTTAATTACCCTATTTACTTTTAACCGTGGTAAAAAAAAGTAAAAAGTTACTATTCACCAAAAATTATTTTCATCTCATTGAACCCCATTTTTATTTACTAACATCAACCTTGTCTCTCGGATTTTTGAAATTCCACTCACAGAAGCGTTAAAATTTAGTTTTATGAAAAAAATTTTTTGACTACCACTTAGTGGTTTCACTATTCATCAAAAAATGAAAGTTTCTAGAAAAATACCAAAAATTAGGCCTAATCTATATTTGATATTATGAACTGAAAAATGATGTCTATTTTACCAAATTCAAAACATATCAGTTGCATTACTTAATTTAAAAATTATTTCCCGTCGTCAAAACAAATAGCGTGTTCTTCAGAGATAATAACTATCAAAAGATTGACACTTGTTTATGTCTGGTTTAAATGTGAAATTACATCCAACGACCAAAATTTTATTAAACTATAAAAATATATTCTAAATATACTTTAAAACCACTCGAATTAATAATTTATCACTATTAATTATTTCGATTAAAAAGGTTGTATTTAATTAAAATTTAGTAATTTTCACTATTCACCAAAAAATGAAAGTTATCCGAAAAGTACCAAAATTTCACCCTAAGCTAATTTAGATATTCCGAATCCAAAAATGAAGTCCATTTTGAAAAATAAATTTTAAAAAATTTTAAAAAGTGGATATTACTATTCATAACGGCTAGTTTTTATAATATTTAAATAACATATCGTTGTTTAGTGAAACTCGATATTGCGTACTACATGCGCTATCGAGGAAGGTCACGATTGCGTGTAATGCATGGAAAGTCAAGGATGCCTGTTGTGAATGCTCCTTTTGGTGTAGCGTACGACACAAAACATTAATGAAATTAAAAAGAATATTTTTTATAAAATCTCGGGGTGTTACACTAAGTCAGGGTTGCGTGTAGTGCAAGACTCCGTTGTTGTTGTCTATAACAAAATCCAACCATATTTCATTTATACAGTGAATATATATATATATACACTCAATATTGCGTAGAATAACTACTATCAAACAAACTTGAAATTGTGTTTAACACGATCCAAGATTAGTGTTGTGTATAATGCAAGCTAATAAGGTGTTTCCTATAAGAAAAGATAATCTTGGTGTAACATACAACACAAGACATTAAATAAATTAAAAAGAATACTTCTGATAAAATCTCGGGGTGTTACAGTGTCTGAGTGTCACATTGTCTTGTTCCCGGTGTCTGAGTGTCATAGTGTCTGAGTGCCAGGATGTCTTATTCACAATGTCTTGCTTACAGTGTCTTCTTCACAGTGTCTTGCTTCATGGTGTCTATCTTCACTATGTCTGGCTTACGGTGTCTAGCATACGATGTCTGGATTATGGTGTATGGCTAACTATGTCAGGCTTCACGGTGTCTGGATTCACGGTGTCTGGCTTCACGGTGTCTGGCTTACTGTGTCTGGCTTCGTGGTGTCTTGTACTTAAGAAAACAACTGTATTCAGACTTAAACATTAATATGCATGAAATGGATTGAGCTTAACCATTATAAAGCATGAGATAACATGAAACATAAATACACATGATTGGATATAATTTATGCTTTAACTAGGTTGAATAATATTTTCGATCATTAAGGAGATTTTTGATCATTAATGAGATTTTTGATCATTAATGAGATTTTTGACCATTAAAACATGATTAATACATGAGGATTCCAACAATTGACCCCCTTTTGATGATAAAAAATCATGCATAGTTAAAGTGGAAATTGGATGTAACTATAAAGAAAATAACATAGAGAAATAACATATAGAAACTTATCCCCCTTTTCGGATTATCAAAATGTTGAAATAAGAGAGGGTAAACAGTGAACATTCTATTAAGAGTAAACTTTTCAGTACAAAATAATGGTGAGATAAAAAAATAATGGCATGCCCTTCAAAAATAGTAAGCACTAGTCTTCTTTCGGGATTGGTATTCTCTTTGCCTTTAGCAGCATTAGAAGAGGAAGCCATAGGGGAAGTGGTGGATATAGCAGAAGGCAGAGAGGTGGTAGATAGAGTGGGTAAAGGGAGACCTTAAAAGGCTGAGGGAGCCAAGGTAGTAGTAGTAAAAGACCGAGGCAGTTTCTGATTAAGAATCATAGGCCTGATCTGACTGAGAGCTTGGCCAACAGACATGGTAGTTGAGGCTAAGGCAGAGGTGAAGGTAGGCTACCCAGGTCTGAGAGGTGCAGCCGCTGGAGCAGAAATTGCTATACACTGGACATGAATATAAGGTCTCAGGAGTTTTATAAAGTCTTCAATAATCTCTATACCATAATTCATGGATTTTTCAAAGTCATCTTTGTTTTCCATGAACTTGTACAACAATCGGGTAAACTCTGTTAGCTTCTGGACTTGGTTTTTGAAGGCTTTAGTTAAAGGAGGAATTCAAAGATTCTCTACATGGTATTTTAAGTGGTTGGTCATATCAGTCTTGGAGAGAATTCAGTTGAAATATAAATCTACTTTCTTAGAAATCTCATGCTAGGAATCATTTGGAATATTGGAATGAATTTGTACAAGGTCAAGCACTCTATGACTTTTCCTGACAACTTCAGAGAATGAAGCCACCTTAAAGCCACTGAATTCATTCTGAAGCTCTTCTTTGACTATAGATCTGAGAAACCTACTGTCCAAGGAAGGTGTAGAGGATTGACTAGAGGTATTGGAAGCTTTGATGACTGTTGTCAGAGATCTGAGCTGATTTAGTACCTTTTAAAGACAACCAGTGTAGTCATCAATGAGTTTATTAAGGTTCACCACAAGCTATCTCATGTCGTTAAACAATTTTTTGTGCCTTTCTGCAATCTTTTAATCGAATGATAATAGATTAGGGTGAATCTGAGACACAACCACTCGAGAGATTTGAGAAATAGTGGGTTCTAGAGGAGCAGTATCAGGCTCTGATCTTGAATTCATCTCTTTCTGCATGTCTTCAACCATGATTCCTAGGGTTGTGACTTCATTACTGAGCAACATATTTTCAACTCGTACTTCTTGAATATCATGTGGCTACTTTGGTTTTATTTTCCAAATGATCTTTTCCAAAATTAGTGAGGCATCTCTCTCACTCACATTTGTCACAAGATGAGGATTGGAGTTTATGTGCTGCTCAACTACAGATAATATAGTATATCCAAAATCCTTCATATCATCCTCACTGACAAAGGGAAGATATTCAGGTAATGTTTCAGGTGTAGGAATTGGTAATTGGATAGGTTCAGGTTCAGGTTTCTTCTCAGGGCCAAAGTTATAAACTGACTTCAACTAAAACAAGGAAGAGAGATCAAGCCCGGTTTCAATAACCTGTTGAGACTCATTCACATCATATAAACAAGGAAATTTGTACTGAGTGTCCATAGGAATTGACTCAGTTGGATGTGAGGCTTCACCAGACTCAAGATTTGGGTTTTTCTCCCCCTCAACAGGTGGATCCTTCTCAGGACTGAGGGACTCATGATCTTGGTCTAAATCCACATTTTCATCTCTATCTTCCTCAATAATCTCTTGTCTATCCCACTGAAGGGATATCTGCATCCTCTCTTCAGTAGATGGTATTATTTTAGGAATAGATTATTCCACAGAGAGTTCATCTAGATTTTCTTCTTTCACAACGAGGAGTTATTCTACTATAGGCTCTTTTATTGCATGCTGCTCAGATTCTGTCACAAATGATTCTTTTTTAGCCTCAGGTTGGATTTCCAGATTAACATCTTCACTAGGGGTATGAATTTATTTTTTAAGAACAACATGAGGAACAATAGTCCTTTCTTCCTCAACAATATCTTCTCACCTATGAGGTACTTCAGCTTATTCTTCCTCTTCTTCTGAATACTCACCAAGTTCATTTGAATCCAAACCAAGATCAGAAATGTCTTTTGGCCTTGATGGATAATCCACATGATTAAACTTATCATAAACCCTATCATTGTCTTCCACCCACTCATTTTTCCAAGGATTCTAGTTTATCTTCATTCTCCTGATGGTGGCTTTAGAGAGGCAGTACTCACAGTCCATAATCACTTATTCATTAGGTCCAACAACGCCTTCTGCAACAAGTATGACTGATATCAGCCGAGAGTAGAACAGAGAGGTGGACTTGGATGTAACCTTGATCAACTCACACATATGGTGAATAATGTGTTTGAAAAGGTTGATCTTGTGTCCATTCATCATAATATTAATCAAAAACACATCATGATACTTTTACACAAAAAAATATACTTCTCTTGGACTAATCAGATTTTGAACAAACATAAACACCAGCCTTATTTCTCCATCATGTTCAGCAGCGATGGCCCTTTTTTGGTGCCATTTCCTATTAGGGTTTTTAGAGCATCTTCAAGATCAAAGAAATCAGTTGTAGTAGGAGGTTCTCTCTGATAATAATCACATATTTATTCATTAGGTATTCTAAGGCATGAAGCCCATAACCTCGATGAGAAGGAGTATCTTTGGCCATTAACCTAGCACCTCACAACATAACATTCACCAAAATCAAACGAGAACCCCACATACTAGTAGAACTGAGCCACTAACCTAGGATAGATGGGTCTATTCTCCCTTGGGATCCATTCTAACTGGCATTGTTCTTTTAACACTTTCAATACTAGAGATTTTTTAGATAGTCGCCATTCGGGGAAAATTTCTTTTTTAGGAACAACACTGCGATTTACCAGGTTCAGATTCAAAGGTCCATCGGGTGTCAGCTTAGGTTCGATCTTCTTCTTCTTCGGGTGGTGATTCTCAGGTGTGGATGATGACATACGTTTCATTCTTTTCATCCATTGAGGGTTCGAGAGAGAGAGAGAAGGGGTTACAAGGTTGAAAGGGTTCGAAAGGAGAGAAAGTCTGAGTGAAGAAACGAGTGAAAAATTTTGTTTTATCATTTGGGAATGCCAATTGTCACAAAAATAAAAATGTGTGATTGTAAAAGAGGTGAAATAAAAATTACCGCGATACGGGTTTATAGAAAAGCATAAATAGTTTTCATGGTGAGACAGTAAGTAGTCATCACGGTGAGACAATGAGTGAACATCACAGTGAAATAATAAGTAGTCGTCACAGTGAGACAGTATGTGAACTTTTTAGTGAGCATTATGGTGAGATAGAAGTGTCAGACCGTAAGTACAAACTGCTAACGGTGGGGCCGTAAACATGAGAGATAATAACTGAGAAACCGTAATCATGAAACAGTAAATAAAACCATTGTAAAATATTGAACAGTAAGACAGGTATGATATCTATTTGAGATTTATCATGCCATGATCATGTATGATGTAGTCTATTCTCTTAGAATTTAATGGTTTAATGAATATACCAGAAAGTTGATATTCAGTAACAAAGAATTCCAAGGTGATATCATAATTTTGATAATGATCTCTCAGAAAGAGATGTCTTACATCAATATGTTTTGTCCTAGAATGTGAAACATGATTTTATGAGATGTTAATACCACTTGTGTTGTCACAATTTATTGGTTCATGTCTGAATTGATAGCCATAATCAAGTAAAGTGTGTTTCATCCAAAAAATTATTGCACAACAACTTCCAGCAGCTATGAATTCAGCTTCAGCAGTAGATAATGAAACAAAATTTTGTTTCTTACTACACCATGATACTAGTGACTTTCCTAAAAGGTGAAATATTTCAGAGGTGCTCTCTCTATCTAACTTACAGCCACCGATGTCAACATCATAAGAACTAACTATTTCAAATGATTGTCCTTTAGGATAGAATAATCTTCCATTGGGTGTATGCTTGAGGTATTTGAAAAATATCTTTACATAATTAAAATTAGAATATTTAAGATTTTCATGAAAATGATCACACATACACATACTAAAAAAAATGTCTGGACGACTAGCAGTTAAGTAGAGTAAAATTCTTATCATTCCTCTATAAGTAGTTTGATCAATAGATTTTCCATCTTCATCAATATCCAACTTACTGGTGGTACTCATGGGAGTGTCACAACTTTTAGTGCTATCCAATCCAAATTTTTTTATAAGATATATAGTGTATTTAATTTGATTTAAAACAATTCAATCATTATTTTGGAAGACTTGAAATCCAAGAATGAATTTCAGTTCTCCCATCAAACTCATTTCGAATTCATTTTGTATCATTTTAGAAAAATCAATACATAATGAATTATTTGAAGATCCAAAATTAATATCATGTACATAGATTTGAACAACTAAAATATCATTAGAAATTAGTTTTATAAAGAGGGTATGATTAGCTATTCCTTTTGTAAAAACTTTGGAAATGACAAAAGTACACAATCTTTCATACCAAGCTCTTGGATCTTTCTTCAAACTATATAAATCTTTTAATAGTTTGAAAATATGATTGGGAATACGAGGAATTGTAAATCCATGGGTTGTTCATCAAAGACATCCTCAGCTATATACCCATTTATGAATGCACTCTTAACATCCATTTGATATAGTTTGAAATTCAGATGTGCAGTATAAGCAAGTTGGATTCTGATGGCTTCATGTCTGGATACTGGAGCAAAGGTATCCTCATAGTCAATTCCTTCTTCTTGACTATAGCCTTCTACAACTAATATATCCTTGTTCCGAACTATATTTACAGCTTCATCTACCTTATTTCTAAACACCCATTTAGTGCCTATGATGAAAGTGTCCTTGGGTCTTTCAATAAGTTTTTTAACATTGTCTCTTTCAAACTGATTAAGTTATTCTTGCATATCCATTACCATAAATTCATCGTTGATGGAATCATTAATGTTTTTTAGGTTCAATTTGTGACAAGAAGTCTTGATGTTCAACCTGATTTCTAAGAGAAGCTCTAGTTTGTGTTCCTTTCTCTAAGTCTCATACAACATCATCAAAGGGATGGTTTTAAGGGTTATAAAATTTCTAGAAAAATAGGGACTAGTGATTTCAGGTTCAACAACATATTTAGGTTCATTGTGGCTCGATGGTAGGGAATATACAGAATTGGAAGTTTTCACAGATTCCTTCACAAAGGAATTTGAGGATTTTGAGTTTATGTTAAGATTTGATACATCATCCTCCAAATTTTCTAGGATGTTTCTAGGCGCATGTGGATCTGTTTCATCAAACTTGATATGAACTGATTCTTCCACAGATTTAGTTCCCCTATTGATTACTCTATAATATTTACTTAATATTGATTAACCTAGGAAAATTACTTCATCACTTTTGGTTGCAAATTTTTCAAGATTATCCTTAGTGTTGAGAATAAAGGCTTTGCAAACAAAAACTCTAAATTAATTTACCTTAGGCTTCCTATTGTTCCAGAGTTCATACGGGGTCTTTTTGAGAATTTGTCTAATCAAGACTCTATTGATTATGTAGTATTCTATATTAACAACTTTAGCCAAAAAGTAAATAGGAATGTCATATTCACTAAGAATTATTCTAGAAATTTCTTGTAGGGTTCTATTTATTCTTTCTACAATACCGTTCTACTGAGGTGTTCTAGGGGAAGAGAAATTTTGACTATAACCATTTTGTGAGAAAAAGGATTCAAACTATTGATTTTCAAACTCACAACAATGATCACTTATTAAAGATTTAATTTTAAGGCCACTATGATTTTTTACAGACTTGGCATACTTAGTAAAGTAAGAGCAAGCTTCGCTTTTCTGAGCCGTGAGGAAGGGCCAGGTTTATCTTGAAAAATCATCAACTAGAACATAAACATAGTGCCTCCCATTTAAAATAGAAACTCTAGATGGTCCAAACAAATACATGTGAACCAATTTTAGAGGTTGATAATTAGAAACTTCTATTTAGTTTTAAAAGAGATTTTGTGTTGTTTTCCCTTTTGAAAAGGTTTACATACTTTGTCATGTGGAAACTCACGTTTGGGTAAGTCTTTGACTAGGCCTTTTCTAGTTAGCTTTATAAGGGAGTGAACATTACAGTATCACAGTCTCCTATTCCAGATCCAAGACTCTTTATGAAATACACTTAAGTATGAAACATTTTGAGAAGGTAAGGAATCTAAATTAATAGAATAAAAGTTCTCATTCCTTGATGTAGAAAATACTAATTCATCTTTAGAATTAAATCCAATATATGCATTATTTTCAAATTTAACATGATATCCATCATCACATAATTGTGATATACTAAGAAGATTATATTTTAAGCCATCAACAAACAGTACTTTAGATATTAAAATCAAATCAGAGTTACCAATCTGTCCTAAGACAATGATATTACCTTTGGCATTGTCACCAAATGTGACATGTACTCCATCTACTTTTATCAGGTTCATGAAGCAATAGTATTCACCTCTCATTTTCCCTGAACATCCACTGTCCAAGTACCATAGATTTTTTGTAGGAGCTCTTTAAGAAGATTTCCCATAACATGATCAAGAAAATATAGATTTTGGTACCCATACTTTTTTGGGTCCAGTAACATTAGTAATAAGTGCTTTAGAAACCCATATTTGTCTCATAGGTTTCTTATAAGCATTATGTAAAGTATCAGAAAAATAAACTATATCTGGTCCACAAAAAAATGAATCAATAGAATATGTATCATGACTTGAGCTAGTTGAGTTATGTCCAGAACTGGGAACAAAATTATATGTCCTAGACTTTAAAAAAAATTCGTTCTACCAAGGTTTCTTTTTCCAGGTTGATAACGAATGCTAGTATTGTATTTGGGGGAAATTTGTTTTCCTAGCATTTGGGTAAGGGTATATTTCCCATTAGTAAGCTTTTTTATGTAACTTATTAATTGTTCATTAGAAAATTATTATTTATTTTTTTTCTTTGAGTAGTTGAGTATTTTTCTCATTTTCTGTAGTATGTTCAGAATTAACATTTACAGTGAGAGCATGTAGTTTCTTCAATGATTTATATTTATCTTTTAATTCATTGCATGTCTCTTCATGAATGTTGAAATATTCAAACATTTATTCATTAGTCATATTTTTTGAGTCACTTTCCTCTTTAGAATTGTATGAATTATGTACATAAGGGTTCAGTGTTACCTCATATGTGTTTTTCATAAAACACATATTGGCTTTGTTAGACTATTCATCATGTGATGTCTCTGAGTCGCTTGAACTATCCTCAGATGCCCTCCAAGTTGCTTTCATTTCCTTTTTGTACTTTTTATCCTTGTCCTCATATTTCTTCCTATACTTGATCTTTGGATAGTCATATATTATATGTCCTTTGAGTTTACATTCATAGAATACAATTTCATCAATTTTTTCACTTCTTTTCCAGCCCTTTTTCCAGTTTCCTTTTAGATCATACATTCCCTTGAAGTTAGGCTTTCTGAAAAAGTTCTTCTTTTTGTAAAATAGTTTGAATCTTCTGGCCAGTTGAGCCATCTCCTCATCACTATCATGTGATGATTGTTCACTGGTGGAGCTTTCTATAGAAGATTCTTGTTTCCCATTGTATTTGTGTTTCGAGAAGGTGGTCTTGAATGATACAAATTTCTTCTTTGGTTCATCCTCCTCTTATTTGTTGACATTCATCTCTTCCTAATACATCATCAGTTTCCCAATGAGTACTTTTACATGTGTCTTGATGATGTAGCATGATTCTCTAATAGAGAAAGAGGTTCCCCTCCATTTGTCAGGTAGACATCTAAGGATTCTCATGATCTGTTCTTTGGCAGCGACTTCTCTTCCTAGAGAAATCATTGTGTTGATAATCTCATTGAAGCTGAGATACATGTCATAAATATTTTCATCATGTTTCATTTTAAAATTATCATATTTTATAGTATAAGTATTAAGTATCATTTCCTTTACACTAGATGTGCCTTTATATGAGACAGACAAGTTAACCCAAATTTCATGGATAGTTTTACAAGCAGAAATCTTATTAAATTATTCATCTCCTAAAGAAAAACAAAGAGAATTCATGGCTCTAAAATTATTATTGTATGCATGGTTTGTAGGTTCATCCCATTTAATTCTATAAGTCACAGGATGATTGTATTCATCTATAATGGATGACCAAATTTCAAAGCTCATACC
Source organism: Viscum album (assembly GCA_963277665.1). Classification (NCBI taxonomy): domain Eukaryota; kingdom Viridiplantae; phylum Streptophyta; class Magnoliopsida; order Santalales; family Viscaceae; genus Viscum; species Viscum album. The sequence goes on along the minus strand of OY728133.1, from coordinate 179,689,765 downwards.
TTCTAGATGCATTTTCATTTTAATTTTCCATTGAAAATAATTGGTTCCATTAATGATTGGTGGTATATTGGTTGCAGAACCTTCTAATATATTATCCATAGTAATGAATAACATTAAAAGAGATAGAAATTTAGAATTAATAGAAATGTACAGATCTTTAAAGTACAACTATAATCACAGTTGAGTAAGATTAAACAGAGTCCTAATAAAGCACCCTTTGATACATAATGCTGGTTGGAGTAGTTTACTCAAGAGGGGAGGGATGAATTGAGTAACTATAAAAATTTCTGTTACAAAAAATATTATTTTAAAAGAAAATTTTTTCCCCAAAAATAGATACATCCCAGTTAATCAAGGTTATTCGGTTATAAGAGTTTGACTGAACAACTTCTTAAAATATTGATTAATTCTCAGTAATCTTAATATGTATTATTAATGTTACTTTGGATGTTATCCTACTAAGACAAATCAGTTATAACTTCTTTCCAAGACTAACTATCAGAGTGAAATTAGTGTTCTCCAAATTATGCAACAAAGCCATAAAACAAAGAAGACTAAATTTAAATAGCACAGCGAATAAGAAAAAAGTGGTTCATTCTCAAGCTGAGACATAATCTACTCCACTTGGTGATCACCTGCCACCAATCAGTTTATATAAATAAACTTTGATCCACACCCTGGTTCGGGGTTAACAACTGTACACATACTATCCAGGCCACACAGAGACCTCTTCCACAGTTTTCGTGGGTAAAAAAAAATTAATAACCCGGCCACACAGGGACCTCTTCCATAGTTGTCGTAGGTACAAAAAAATATAAAGAGATTGGTGTAAGGATTTCGAAATCCTTCAGTTTATCACATGAGTCGGTGTTTGTATGGAATACACAGTGTACACACACTACTCAATATTTTAGTAAAAGTATCACTGAGAGAGAGTATATATGACTTTAGAATGCTCTAGTGATTTTAAGTGCATCTCTGGACTCCTTTGATTAAAAAAACTCTTCTGAGTCCTTCTCTATTTTTTGTCTTGAAAAACAGAGTGTCCTGATTCAGCTTGTGTTCTTCACGAGTGTTGATAATGTGAATATGTTCTATAGATTCTAGTGTACTTGTTATGTTCTTTATCAGTGTCAGATTTCATGCATGAGACAATGCTTTCTTTGAAAATCTTGCAGTGTGTTCTTGACGGTCTTGCTCATAGGCTTGTTTTCCATTAAGTATCACACTCTCTTGTTCTTGGGCACTCTTCTCTACTTATCTTCGAATGCATGAGTTTTAGCCAACATGTTCCATGTGTTTAGTACCTTGTAACTCATACTATTTATACAAAGAATCATTAATTATTTCAGTGCATTAAAATAATAAAATATGACCGTGAAACATTAATTTGAAAGATGACAAAATAAATTAAGAAATGATGTCACAGTTTGTTATGAAAATAGTTTCTCCTTCACACAGTGTATGAGTGTCGCGGTTTGAGTGTAACAGTGTCTTGTTCATGGTGTCTGAGTGTCATGGTGATGGTGTGTCAGGTGTCTTATTCATGGTTTCTTTCTTATGATATGTTCTTCACGGTGTCTTGCTTCACGGTGTCTGGATTTACAGTGTATGGCTTATGGTGTATGGCATACGATGTCTGGGTTACGGTGTCTGGCTGTCTAGATTACTGTATCTAGTTTCACGATGTATGGTATCACAGTGTCTGGCTTCACGGTGTTTGTCTTACTATGTCAGGCTTTACTGTGTCTTGTACTTAGGAAAATAACTGTATTCAGAATTAAACAATAATATGCATGAAATAAGATAATCTTAACCATTATAAATCATGAGATAACATGAAACATAAATACCCATGATTGGATATAATTTATGAGTTAACTAGTTTGAATAATATTTGTGATCATTAAAGAGATTTGGGATCATTAAAACATGATTAATACATGAGGATTCCCACATTAATCATAAGAAAGGATTATCTCAGATGATTAGTTGGAAAAAGAGATATGTCGACGATCTTTTAAGAATAAACTAAAAATAATTAAAATTAGCAAACCATACCCAGAAAAGCATAGAACATAAACTTGTGTCATTTATAAAAAATGGTTCTTTATAAGACATGAATCATAATAGAATCAAATAAAATGAGTCTTGACAGCAAAAGTATTCAACAATACACTATTTTATAGCTTATACATAAGAATTAGAATTAAATTTAATAGTTAGGGATCATTCCCAAAACTATAAAAGTATATTTAATTAGTCTCTATTATATCATAACAATTTAAAAGGTTCTATCCCAAGACTATCTAATGCTAAGTCATGATTCACATATAATACTATCATAATGAACATATTCCCTTTACTGAACTCTATTCACACTAAATTACAATTCTTATTATCTTGTGAGATATCAATCACTACACAATACGTTAGATAGATATATTATTTTTATCCCATGCATCCTATATTAGTAATTTATTTATATATATTAGACAAGATTATAAATAAATCTTCATATCATTATATAATAACCTATGTATACAAAAGGGGTTTTATAAAAATCTCACCATCTCATGATGAATGGAAAATAAACTAGTTTTGAATGTATTTTACCATAGCATCACCCTTGGAATCAAGAATGGTCTTTATAAACATTTCCCAATCGAAATAATTTACCATATATGTAAGGAATAATGATAAAATTATTGAATATTTTCCCTAGTAAAGCATAAGTAAAATAAACTGATTTTACCATCCATGAAAAATCTTAGAAATAATTACTAGTATATTTCTTGAGGAAACATTTCTTTTTATTCCGAAATATGTTATTTAAAATATATTAATTTACATAAATATTGTGGAAGAAATTTTAATTAAAAATTTGAAACTATTAATGGATGGTTAAAATAATTTAGTGCTCATGATTGTGGGGAATTTTCTCTCTTAGTTAGTATATTGAAATATTGATTCCTTTAAATTTTTCAATAAAAATCCCAAATAACCTAGTTCAAAAACTCATAATTATATTACCAATAAAAAAATAATATAATGTATTCCTTGGGTAAAAATAAAAATCAATACCGTAGTAGAGTACTAAAAACATTATTGAAAAAATTTTAAGGAAATTTTTTGGGGGAAAACATGAACATGGAATTGAAATATTTCAGACAAAAAAGAAAAAATATTTATTTTCCTTAGAAATATTTACATGATAATTTAAGGTATTAAAGGGATAAAATTCTATTATAACATATAAATAAAATTAATAATCATGGGATAATAAAATTAAATGTTTTTATATTTTATTATATAATTTCTTCCAATGTAAATTTAAGCATAAAATTCCAGAATAAAATGAGATTAAAACATAAATCCCCCACTTCAGGTTGAAATTGATTTTAATGTTATCTAAACTCATGTATAATAAATATTAATTTATTATGACTATATTTGAAAATAATTTACAAAATTTTAGTATTATATATGATACAATTATAACATTATAACATCCATTTTTTAATAATTTTATAATAAAATGATTACTTATCGGTGATAAATGTTTAATTTTTTATGGAATATTATTTTTTGTTTCAATAATTTTACATTGATCAAGATTAAAGAATATAAAAATTTTTATTAATCATATAAATATTTTATATATTCATTATATTTTTATTTTTAATAATAAATAAAAGTTAGATATAGGAAAATGATTGCAATGATTCATGGCGGCGGTAGGTCGTACGTACACATGAATATTGTTTTCATTTTCTATTATAAATAAGAAAATAAAGTTAAATATAATTTTATCATTATTAGGGAATAATTATATCATAAATTACATATATTTACATTTAATATTACATTACTACAATCTTAGTAAAGAGGAAATGAAAAACAAATTACAACTCTACATGGAGGTTGTAGTCCACATGTATGCTCAAGCAGTGTTGTCGTATTCCAATGGATTGTAAGGTAATAGGTATATATGATATTATAATTACATAATAAAATTAATTTTATAAATATCATATATAACTTTAAACTCATAAAAATAACTATCCATGAAATTTGATGATTGAAAATGAATTTTATCGTTATATGGAAGCGGTTGTCCACATCTATGAACATAAATACTTTTACATTCTATTTTATGGAAAAGAATGTGATTAATTGAGATTATATAAACATAAACACATTTTAATATATTTTTAAAAATCAAATTATTAATTTATTATTAATTACATAGATTTAGTGAAAGTATAATTGAGAATAAATTTAATGAGGTCGAGTAAGATGATTACATCTTCTTCTCTAGGCCTCCTACATATCCCTTATTAAGAACCCTCAGAATGTTATTTTAAGAATAAAAAAACCTATAAATAATATATACCAAATTTTTCAATATAATTGGATTGGGATTTATTGATCTTGGTGGATGAAGGTGGAGTAAATATGAGAGAGGTGGGGTGTCCTTTGATAAGTGGAGGAGATGACATGCTTGGAATTTCTTAAAATATTAAAATATAATATTGTATAATTCCAGAAACATGATTAAAAAAGGAAAGGTACTTGAAGGTAGTATAATATAGTGTCTAAATATTTCACTCCAATTGTATTTAAGAAAATTTAATTTGTAATATTACCCTTATCTCTTGATTTAACCCATAATAATATCCTCTTAACCATAACTGTGGTACCAAATTTATACTATTTTTACAATTAATTATGACCAAAAATTAATCCAGTATTATTAAATAATATTAATAATGATGATTAAAAAATATATAATCCATTTTATCAAATTAGTTTCACGTAGTTGGATTAATTAAATTTAACATTAATCCCACAAAATGCAATGAAAATGCGATTTCTAGAAAAAAATGTTTCATAATTATAAATGTTCTTATACCAGAATACAAAATAAATTTAGTGATATAATTTTATCAGAAAAATAAATAAAATTAATTGTTGAGGGAAATGTTTTTACCAATATTATGACTTTATTAATAAATGAGTACTAATTATCAGTATATTTTCTTTATTTAAAAAAGATATACTTATTTTTTTAAATGTGGTTTTTCATATTCATAATTCAAATTTACCAACTATATTACAATGGTATATTATATTTGGTTTCAAATAGATGTGTGATTTTTTATACCATAATCTATTAATGAAACTAATTTTTTATGATAAATATATCATAAAACCTCAAAGTGTTATATTCATCTCTCCTTAAAATGAATTTTCCTCTACAAATTCCATCACGGTGTTGCAAGAAAATGGCGATATATCTATTTTATCACATCTATTGGATACATTGTAGATTATATGAATTCATGATTCTTCCAGAGAACATTTAGGATATGAGTAGTCTTCTTCATTAACACTTTATATCTATGATATATGATTTGTTCCAGTTATTCATAAGAATGATCATGATCCAGCGATTCTACCACGGATTTCAATACATGTGAAGGATCCTGAATGTTTTTCCACAATAAAGATATATAGAACACATCATGAAGATGATTGAGGTTCAATGGAATATTTTATTGTTAAGTTAATACATCTACTAGATCAAAAATCTTAAAGGGGCCAATATATCTAGAGCTCGACTTTCTATTATTTAGAAATCTTATAACCTACTTCCTTAGATATTTTGATAGGAATAAATTCTCACCATCATAAAATGATAAAAATCACTGATAGTTATTATTATAGATTTAATATAGACTACAAGATTAAATAATGTATTGTTGAATGGATCTGACATTCTTTTCCATTTCCTTACCATGTTCTTGTACTACCAACTTTCTTTCTCCACCATCATCCTATCACATTAGAGTTAAAAATTTATTTCCATTAGGGGATTCATGAAGAGGAAATTTAATTCTTGAGTGAAATAATTTTTTGTAAGAAAACTAGATTTTAGGAATCTATTTATCCCAACCACCTTTCCAATCTATAGAACAAGATCTCAACATATCCTATAGGTTGTGAATGGATATCTTAAATTGGACATATCTGAGATAATAATAAGTATAACTAAAAAATAATATGAATCCAATTTTTTTTGACAAATTCTGTAAAGAATTGAGTTCAACCTAAGATCCCCATTATATAAAATATATTGTACTACTTAATGAAAGATTATTACTTCATTAATTTATTTTTTCAAAAGATGATCTAGAGTGAAATATTTTCTAAAATAAATAAAGTGTGATGATTTTATAAGATGATGACTTACGAACCTAATACAATTATTTCCTTTAGATGTTTTTGGGAGACCAATAATAAATAAATTTTTATGTTTTCTTATTTGAATTCTGGTATTATTAATAGTTGTCCCATCCCCATAGATGTTTATCTCTCAACATTAACTTTTTTGGTATACCTAGAACCAATATACATAATATTAAATATAACTTATCTTATTTTACCGCCATATATACTCTTTCATATATCTGTACATTTTTAACATCAAATATATATATATAATAATTAATATGATATTTAAGAAAATATATCCTTCATAAAATATTTTATGGATTGGACACACCCATGGTTCATGAACATTAAATTTCAATCACACTCAAGGTTAAAATAAAAGACACTTAACACCTTCTTTTCTAGCCCTGCATCTTCGTTTTTTCCTGATTAATCTTTAATTGTTATAGTGGTTGAACAAAAATTTGATAAAAAAAATATTTCTCCCCTTATTTAAAGAATTTAAAGTCATACATTATCAAATATAAAAATATTGTATCTTTCGTGATCTTCATCATAGATAATCTTGCATAATCCTTTCATCTTATAGAACCATCCACCTTGGTCACTTCCTTAAGGTGGTAATGTATTGGGTTGTCATAATCATTAATCAACTCAAACCATATTATATAGTTTATATTGAACCATTTCAGAGTGAATATATGCTTTAATCTACTGTAATATATATATCACATGTTTCCCTATTAATATAATTTCACCAAATCATTAATGTAAAATTTATCATAGTATAATCCAAATAATGTGTTGGGTAATTTTGATCATGATCCTTAAATTATTATGAGGCATAAGCTATCCCTATATCACTCTATTGGATGATTCATTACATTACCCTCATAGATGAATCACTAATGATCCCAAATCCCAATATACTCTATAGTAGTTTAAGAATAGGCTCAATGACTAACCTTGTCTTTAGTTACTAAAATTTTCCTCACATTCATCTATCCAAAAGAAAATTACTACCTTATGAGATTAGTTGGTCAGTATATTAGAAATCCATTGGAAATTCTCTAAAAATCCTTAATAATATACATGTAAATGAAGCAAAATATGGATCATAGTAATAGTGGTTGGTTTCGTCCAATGATCAACAACTTATATCATTATTATATCTACCAATATACCCTCTCTTCATATTATATGACCCAAAAATTAACGATTTTTATGGCCAAAAATCACACTTGGTAAATTTAGAAAATATCTTATACTTCCATATGATCTTTTGTATAATTCTCATGTGTTCTTCATGCTAATTCTTTATCTTGTAATATATTAGAAAATTTTCTATAAATTATATAAAAAATCTGATCGAGGAAATCTATAAAGTATCATTCCATTAAATCTAAAATGATCATGATGCCATTTAAAAGACAAAATGTCATGAATATAAATCCATAGTGTTTATACTATGTATATATGGTTGTGTTCATTATATCCTCCTTGACTCTCAATTAATGATATCTGGAATGAACATCAATCATAGAAAAGTATTCTTCTACAAAAAATTGGTTACTTGAGACATAAATATAAGGTATATTATTCTAAATCTTGATAGTGATATTATAATGTTCTCGAGAACCAATGAGAAAATGATTCAATTCCATACTTCGTATTTATAAAGTGAACAAGTTAATCTCAAGCTGATGTATGATAGTTTATGAATCCCTTACCAAATTCATCAGAATTTTCTTCATGAATTCTCATGACTCAATCAAGGAAACTCTATATATAGTATATGAAACCTATGTAGCACCTGGATTGAGTTATATTGAAAATTGAAATTCTTGATTCATTGGAAGAATGGTAAAATATTTAAGAAAAAAAATAAACAAACTCTTACACAATAATAATATCTTCATTATTGATATTGATCCCAATCATTTGAGATAAAAAGACATTTTTATTAGATATTAAGACCCATAAATGGATATAATTTCTATTAGAACTTCATATTTATCATCAAAAAAATAATAAATCATTGGTTGGTTTGGAATATCAAATGCGACTTTCCTTTCTTGTAAATTTATACAAGATTTTTATAAAGAATGAAAATATGTGGCTCAAATAAAAAATCCACTATAAAAAGAATAAAAATAATTTTAAGAAGTGTTTCACAGTAAACATAAATTTGGTAAGATTCATAGATTTAATATTCAATCATCATACAAAAAAGAGTTTTTATTATTAAATTTATAATTTGAAATTAATATGGTATTTTGAAAACCATATCAAATTATATTGATATAGAAGAGTGGTTAAATCCTAAATCAAATAAGACATTAATAGTTCAAGAGTTGTTGTTATTTGTAACTCTCAAAACTTCTTTCTATACTCCACATCAAAAATAGTAATCATTTTAGATTTCATTTTGTCTCTTCTATTATGATATTTCTGACTTCAATATTCATTATTAACCTTAAAAATTAGATCATTGTTTAGGTAAATTCACATTTTCATAGTATTTTAAATATTTGAGTGTTAATGGTGCATTTTGTTTTAAGAATTTTCATTATTCCTTTTATTTATTAGGCTCTTCACATCACTTATGTGTTCCTTCTTTTTATGACCTTATTTTTTATAATTCCAACATATACTGGTCTCATTAAAAAAAAGTCCCTCTATGTTTCGTTCCACACATATATCATAAAGTAATTTTTTTTTCTTCTTTTAATGATTTTAATTATTAGAATTTTATATTAATTTTGTCTTTATTTTCTAATCCAACACTTGAGATTGATGGCTAACTCCAATCTACATTTCATTTTTCATGCCACATCATATAATTTCTATATAAAAAATAATATCTATTATGGATAAATCCATGTGAAGACTTGGATTTAATACACTAATGTATAGTTCCATAATATTTTTATTTTTGTTGGTAATACCAGAATCATACATCAAAAGTACTATAAAAGTTTCCTTAATGTTACACATAGACTGACCATTACTTTAGCTAAAGAGATTCCTTCTCCATTTTCATATGAATTATTAAAGGAGAGTAAATATTGAAAGCTATTATACTAATCTCCTCCCACAGCATGGAGTCACTATTTTCACATTTCATCACGTTCTGGATAAGATTCCTCAATTTATCATCTTCTAATTCCAAATGAAAAACATCTAAAATAATGTATTCACTTTAAAAAAATAGAATTGGAAGATAACATTCCTAGCATCCTATTCCATTTAACAACAAATAAAATATTAGATAACCCATGAAAATATTATGGATGATTCTTCATAAAGGACTCAATGAAATAATGTTCCCACATTTTCACATTTCGTACCTTATCTTGATTCAAATTGTGAAAATGCTGGGTATGAATAAAAACAAGATTTTTTATTAGATCTCCCATAAAATTTAGTTTCCCGAGAGAGAAATCATTCCATTTTCAGTCCCATTTAGCAAAAAAAAATTCCTTCCTGATCCAAACATTGAACAAAAATAAAATTCATTATGCGATAAATAATAATCAGAGTGAGAAATCATATAATCATGAAAATAATTTATTTATTGTCTTAATGCAAGCATGCTATATTTAAACATTTATTCCCCAAGTTTAAAATTGGACATATTTGGTCAAATGTCTATTCAAATCCTTCATAAAAACTCCTAATGAAAATATGAATTTATCCATGAATATCCCCAAAAGTTTTTATAATGGTTTTCAATCATAGGATCAATCATTTTTCACTAGTGAAGATCATGTTAATAACAAAGCCACCCCATTCATAGATGTTAACCCCATGTCAATTTTTCCACATCCAAATATGCTTTCTAGTATCCATACATGGATGTATATTGTATGAATGACTAATTCATTACATTACCAAAACATATGATATTCTCCAATATATATGGTTATACTATGGTTTCTTAAAAAAATCTTTCTCATCCGAGTTTCCAAAAGTAACCAATAATGATCTCATAAAAACTATAGTAACCCAAATATTTCATACATAGGTGTTACATATTATTATAGAAATATTCATTACATAAAATTATACTCAAATCCATAACTATCTAGGTTTAGTTTCATTCAATACATGGATAATTAATCAAATAGTGCATTAAAGTTCCACATAATAACCCACTCATCATTTCACAACAAGAACCTTTTATAAAAATATCGCACATAAAAATTCTCTTCATATCCCACTAAAAAGTAGAAACAATAAAGGGTGATATAAAAATCCCTATAAGTGAAATAAATATAGATATTAATGTTATTCTATCTATAACATTAACATAGTGGTATGAGAACCTGAACATAACATTTGAAAAACAAATCTTGAAAAGAATAGATCAAAAACATGAGTCATAGATTAAAATGTATAAGATTATACAGAAAAAATCATATAATAATAAAAAAATGATCTATTAGAGAATAAGTTTTTTATATTACATAATTATTTGGCATATATAAAATAATATAAAACAATTTCCTTAATCAAGACTCACTACCAGGACTATCATAGTTAATTAGGTTTAATCCCCACTCCATCTTATCCATTATAATTGTTCACTGCCAATAATTTAATGCCCTTATTTAAGGTTCAATACTAGTAATATCAAATAATATAGATCCCATTACTGAACTGGGTTCACTCCCCATTCCATATCTTATTATCTCAATTAATATCCATCATCACTTAATGCATTGGTAAGAAATATAAATTCAGGCCCCCAATCACATAATCATAATACTTTTATATGTGTTCTTAAATATCATAAAATATTATTCATATCAACATATAATATCCTATGTAAAGGAATCATGTTTTATAAAAATTACATCATCCCATAACCCGTGTAAAATAAAATATATTTGTAGACATTTCATCATAGAATAATATATGGAAGATAACTAGGTTACAAAAACATCTAAATATCATAATAAAAAAACATACATTGAAATTATAAATATGGTATGATTTCATAGTATCCCTAGAAAATCATATGTAACATCAAATTATGTTATAATATATTAAAAGTTCCATTAAAAGTTTATAAGAATATTTCATAAGGAAAATACCATTTTCAATTTAAAATCACTTATTCTAGATATAAAAAGTTAAAAAATATTATAGGAATTATTTTCTTTGAAAACATCAACATAAAATTTTAAATGAATATATAAAAAATTAATTAGTGGTTATGGAATAAAATCATGTTATTGTTTTTTACATTAAAATAATGATTCTTTTGTCATTTTCAGTAAAAATTCAAAAGTTCACCATTGGGGAAATGACAAGAATATTACTTTGAAACATATTATATTGAAAATAAAGAATGTATAAAATAAAATAAAAAAATAATAGGATCATATTAATTATTTTCTTGATATCATTCCCAAGAAAATATGGACATTAAATAAAAATATTCCCCGATTAAAGATGAAATAAATTGTGTTTCTCTTTCAAAATAATTCCCAGAAAAGTTTAATAAAAAGTGGAATAATTATAATACTAAATGAAAATTAAATAAATAAATAATGTATAAAAAATTAAATGGGATTATCGTGAAATTATCATATAATTTAATTTATTGGAAAATCAATCATAAAAAAATTTGATTAAAATATAATTGAAACATATATCTCTTACCTCATGTTTATCCTTCTTTGAATGTAATATAGCGACCTATATTGTAAATTTAAATTTATTATAATTATATAAAAACACATTTACATACTTATTTTATCAAATATGATACACTTGTTATATTTAAATATCTATTTATTAATAATTCCTCATTAAAATCATCATCTCAGGTTGTTTATTATTTCATTTTTCTTTAACATTTCTATTCAGTAGTTCTGGAATTTATAAATTAATCAAGGTTCCATCATCTAAATAATGTTATTCCTGATATAAATTATATATATATATATATATTCATTATTTACATAATTATAATCATACATAAAATATAGAGATATAAAAATGATGTACATATTTCATAGAGCTATTAGGACATATGTGTGTAAGAACACTAATTTCATTTCTTAATGAAAATAATGAAAAAAATATAAATATTATTCTATAATTAAATAACAAAATTATATCATAAATAACCTATATTTACAAAAAATTAAACATTTTTACCATTCAAATTAAAAATAAAATAAAAAATTCGCATCACATTGTGGAGGTGGAGGTCCACACACATGCATGAGGGGTGTTATAATTATCCAATGGATTTAAAGTTATGAAGGTATAAATGATATTATAATTGAAAATGAATAATTATTTAATAAATATCATATATAAATATCAATCCCATCATAATAACCATCCCACAAAAATGGTGATTGATATGGAATTGAGTCACTATATGGAGTTGATAGTCTAAACACACACAATAGCAATACATTCACATCCCATTTGATGGGGTAGAGGGTGGATACTAGTATTGAAAAAAATACAAATTTTTTTATATATATGATATTTAATTTTTACTTTTTTATGAATACCATAGATTTATACAAGGTTGCGTAAAAATTAAATTTATAGAGTTTGGGTAAGATAAGTACTACATTATTGCTAGGAAACCTTTAGATCCCTTAATAAGAACCCTTGCAATGGTATTCTAGGAAGAAAAAAAATCTAATTAATGTATATGGACTTTGAGAAGATTATTTTGAATTTTTTGGTCGATCTATGTTGTTTGGAGTGTTTGAAAAAGATTGAAGAGGGGATTCCTTAAATATGTTGGGGAGTGGACACGCTGAGAATTTCTTATAAGAATAAAATATAATATAATATTATTTGATAACAATTCTTCTTAATTTATAGTTATTAAAATGTGATATAATATAGGGACAATTTAGTGCCATAAAATAGTATTTATTCAAGTTTAATAAAAAATGATACACTCCTCTCTTAGTTTAACCCCCCATGTAAACCAATTTTAACTATAACTATGATAAAAAAATTCTTCTATTTTTAATATTCCCGATGAATAAAATTAATTTGATGTTATTAAATAATTATTATTCATTGGATTGATAATATGGAATCCAATTTATCAAATTAAATTTACATAATTGGTATTATTTAATTTAAAATTAAACCCTCAAAAGGTGATCAAATGTTGTTTTCAAGAAAAATTGTTTTCTTACTTTTAGAAATTGTTTATAACAAAATAAAACATAAAATAAATAACATTATTTTCTCACAAAAAATATGTTATTTTTGTGAAAATATATTTTTAGTGTTTATATCGACTTTACTAAAAATTGTGTATTTTTATCAATATAATTTCATTGTTTTATAACATTTTACATACTTTTTGAAATGTGGTTATTCCTCTTCATACATAACATTTAATGGATATGTTATAATTGTACACTATATTATTTTTTATTTAGACATTGGTGTCTGTGTACCTCAAGATATATAAAAATTAAATTTTTAAGAGAAATATATCTTAAAATCATGATGTGTTAAAACAATGGTTCGCAGTAAGTATGTTTACTATTTATAGTTGAATTTTTTTTCTATGTGGAAAAATAATTTATATTAGAAATTTGGTCTATAGAAAATGGTAGACTATTGGGTTGAATGATCATAAACTATTGGGGTTTTTGGGTGATTAACTATATTTTCTGGATCAATCCACTAAGTTTGAGTTGGAGATCCATAAGACCACATGGATGCCTCCTGGTTTGGAAGAGGCTACTGACTATAAGTGAAGGTCTAAATTTCGTCTGTGTGCATAATATACCCTTGGTAATCATATTAATACAAAAAAGAATATAAAAGAATAAAATAACTCAATGGTTCTTGGTGGAAGGAAGATTATCACAATGTAATAAAAAATACAGCCATGTCATGCATATAAATAAATTAGTCTCCTAATGAGAAAATATAGAAAATATTATAATAGTGAAAGTAGATAAATAATAATAACACTGTGAAAACCCTCTATAATATGTCATGGTAAAACTACTAACTCCATAATTATAAATCATCTCCCTTATCAAGATCCCTTTTATTTTTGTAGATCCCTAAACATGAATTTTGTATGCACATCAATATTCATGTTCAGGGAGTGAGTAATAAAACCATTTCAGACAACACCAATACATATTTAACATGTATTTTTAGGTATAATTGGTGTATTTAATGATATTAACAAATATTCACTATAATGCACCATCCCAAGAGGCCCAAAGCTGATGCATTATATATTACATTAGAATGACTCTAAGGAATCAAATCCAGAAGGACCTATCAGTTTCACAGTATTTCAATTCTAGATTACAAACATGATAACCCAAATAGATTGAGAAAACAAAAATAAAACATTCAACATAATAAACTGATATAAATTGCATCCTTGGAAGCTTATTCAATGTTATATTCTTAATAACCCAGGTAAAGAAACATAAAAAGGGTGGGCTCAAATGATGATTAAGGGTAAGTAATGCGAAATCCATAATGAATAAAAAAGAATAAATTAACATGTAAAGGAATATAAATTATCACACATGCCACTCAAATAATATGATTTGGAAAATCCAAAATGGAAAGGTAAGAAATTGGTACACATTCCATTTAATCAATGAATAGAAATGAAATGCAACTATAGATATGTTGATGTAAAATATATTTTATAAATAATAAGTGAAATTTATATGATGTAAATTCTTAATTATTGGAAATCATGTCTTAGACACAATAGGACTTATACTTGTAAGATCCATCTTCCAGGGAGTTTAAAACTACAGATAGAAACCAGTTCAATTTATCTATCTTAATCACCTCATGAGAACCTATTGATATATCAAAGAGCTATATAAAATCCATGATCAACCCATAATTTCATGTCCAAATCCTTCCTAATATAAAATAATATATTTAATCAATAGAAAACATTCGTTGTCAATTATCCATATTGAAATAAAGATATATATTTTTCAATAATTATTTAGTTCATCAATAAACTATCAAAGTAGACATTATATGTGAAATTAATATTAATTAGGAAATAAAAATATTCATCATATAAAAATATGGATTCCCATGTAAATTTACAATTAAAATTATTAAAAAATGATGTGAGATTTTAAATATTGTCACTAATAACATTCTTGAGGAGAATAATCAATAACCATTCCAAAGTGGCCCATACCACAAGGAAACATTTGAATCATAATATCTAGAATTTATAACATTAAATGAATCATAATATATCATTATATTAAGTGGATTCATTATATAACATGGAAATGGTTGTATATGCACAAAATAAATGTGAATTGGAGCATAATAACAAATAAGTCTCAATGGATTGTAATTTGAGACGAAATTCTCTAACTTTATCCTTATTTTTTGTTGTGTGAAATTTATCCTAATTTATAGTGGTTTCATATATTTTAATAACTAATTTAATAACCATAATAATTTTTATAATATCATATATTATATTCTTATAATATTTTATTACCCTTTTTTACACTCTTTCATTATTTTTACTATTTCATGTGTCATTTTCCAAGTTTTCTCAAGAATGGTTTCACTTGTTACTTGGTTTTCTAATTTCATAGATCATGATTTCATCATTAAAAAAGTTTAAAAAATGAATTAATTATCTTATATATTCAAGAAATATGTATTAATAATATTTCATAATATTTGGATATTTGAAATTAAGTGCATCGTTCATGGATATAATAGGTTGTACGTACTCATGAATGCTACTTTCAATTCATTATTGTATTAAAAAAATTAAATAAATGATACCTATTTATATTATAATTATAATATCATTTTTATGTTACATATATTATATAGTTTTATTAAAATCATCATTTATATATTCCATGTCTAGAAGGAACGATTCGTATCTCTTTGAGGGGGAAGTAGTGCACACTTCCTCAAACAAAATTATCGTATTTACCCAAGATGGAAAGAGAAAAGGAATTTTTTAAATAAAATCTAAGAAATCCTAAATATATGTTAAATATCATATATAACATATATAAACATAATCTCTATCATACTTTCCACCATGGTAGGTGTTAACAGAAAATTTAGCATTCATCATTTCGTGAGGCAATAGTTCTCCGCACGCAGAAACAATGTGTTTGTCACCCATTAGATGGAGATGTGTGGAAGTGTAGGTATAAATATTAACATAAAAACATAATATTATATTTATTTTAATTATAGTTTTTTAATAATTGAATAATAAGAGTATATGTATTTTATAATGGAAAGGAAACTAAAAAGATTGAGAGATGACATTAGCTCTTAATCAGGAAACATATTTTTGTTTATACCAAAAGTCATCCTTGGAAGGATTTCTTCCAAAATAAAGGCTTCAGGGTAAAGAAGAGGAATTTTTGGAAGCTATATGGGATGATACATTCTTATCCTAAGTGTTTTTAGAGGTTCTAGTAAAGGTGGGAGGTGGTGTATTTTTATTGGGAAGGAAAAAAGACAAACATGGAATTTTTAGAAACAAGTTAGGTTTACATATGTTAATACCTAATAAAATCATTAATAAGCTAAAAAACTAAATAATGTAAGGGTTTTGGTTGATATATGTCAATATAATTGGTTTTGAACACGTTTCTAGGTCATTTGGGCCCTTAATTTAAAGGTTTAGTCCTTTATTAAGCTTAATTTTTCATTTATAATTATAAATAATATTTATTAAATTCACTAATATTTTTTCTCAAAGACTAAATTGAACTTATTATAAATTATAAATTAGGTTTATTCCAAATATTCAATCCATTTTAACAAATTTTAATAACATAAGTGGTTGAAATTAGTATAAAATTCATCCCAAATCCAAGTCGACAATGCGAGTTTTTAGTGAAAAAACTTACAATAGTTTCCTATGATTTTATTGTCGATTTCAAAGTAAAATTGATTATAGTAACATAAATTTGATCAATTTATAGATATATTTTCTAATTAATCTATAAAATAATATAAAA
Source organism: Viscum album (assembly GCA_963277665.1). Lineage (NCBI taxonomy): Eukaryota > Viridiplantae > Streptophyta > Magnoliopsida > Santalales > Viscaceae > Viscum > Viscum album. Next base: position 179,672,510 of record OY728133.1, on the reverse strand, counting down.
CATAATTTAACCATATTAATAAATCATGTAGAAAGTAGTTTTCAACTAAAATGTACCATTTTAACTCTTCATTAAAAAAATGAAAGGTTTCAGAAAAATTCTAAAAATTCAACCAAAGAGAATGTCTATTTTTAAATTTAAAAAAAGATTTTTATTTTAATATATTAAATCAATTAATGTTTCAGAAGTAATATTTAAAATGGTTTCTCTATTAAAAGGTGATAAAATTTCCTTCATAAAAAAATAGGTTTTTAATTGTAATATTTGGTTTGTTCTCATCTTATTATTTCAAAAATATATTATATGAATAAAATAAATATTAAATATAACATATGAAATATATATTATATTAATAACTCCCACTAATTATTATTAATTAAATCTATTATGGTAAAATATCAGTGTGAAAATAATAATATTTTTTTTATATTGAATCAGTTTTCATATTCATTTATAATTAATTTATACCAAGGAATTCATATTAAATTTTTTTAAACATAAATTTCAATATATTGGTTACCTATTTTCATAACTAATAATTAATTTATAGGTTAGATATTATTCTTCTTTATAATATATCTGTATTCAGTAAAACTTAGTCCTGTGTGTAATATATGTTTTTTAAGAAAGTCTCTCTTACATGTAACGCAAGGTAACTCTGTTTTGAGTGAATTATAAAATATAAAATATATAAAATCTATTTAAAATATTAAATATATTTTAATGTACCATGGTTTTATGTCCCCTTAGGAACTTAATGTCACATGTCCTGCATTCTCCAGAATATAAGGTTATTATTTCCATATTTTGGGATGTTACATTGAATAAAGAATAATAAATAATATACTAGTAATATTTGTGATATAAATGAAACCATGGATCTTAGTTATTCCTACTTCATATCCATTTTAGAAGTATAATGAGAAAAAATATCATAAAATACTAACAACTTTCCATAAGTATGGTCAACATGTCACTTAATAGTCATAAGGCATTATGTCTGGTCAGACTAAAAATACATCAAATCCCACCATCATAGTTTGTGCCTCAAGTCCATTTTATCATGTATTAAACTTTGTTCTTGCTACAAGTCCATCACACACCCAAATCCATTTTTATGGGTCTGGACTCAAGGTCTTCTGGAACCTACCCTATGTTTGGGTCCAACTTCATCATCATCGCTTGTGAAGTGAACTCCCCCTCTAAGATAAAACCATATCACAATGGTCCACCAATTATAGGTTTCCATAATATTCCTCCAAAATCATGGTAATCACATATAATAGGGTGATAATGTAATGAGATAACATGGAATATCATAAAAAAAATCATTATAAAGATGCTAATACATTTGATCTTAGTCATACTTGACATATCATGCAACACTAGCTTACTCATTGAGTCAAGAATCATATATGGGTTTCAAAGGATATTCTAACAAATGTTATCACCATAAATAATTGTTAAACAATAAATTCAAAAAAAAAGAATCCTTTCATGGATAAAAGAGTATATAAGGGCCCCAAATGGAAAGGAACTTCCTCCCATCAATGTGTTGATGAGGTAATAAAATATTAATTAATGGATTAATGACTAAATAATATTAAACACCCATGGGAAATAATTTCTCACATCAAGGATTCCTATATTGGTTCTAATCCAAAAAAAAATTCATTTAGAAATAGGGACCTAATGAGATTCCATACAGAAAATAAATGTTATATAATCACATAACTCATGGAGTCTATTGACGTATCTTGTTCCAAGATATGTGAAATTAGAGGGTTTCAATTCTCCATATCCATTGTATATTAAATAAGAAAACATTAATTCCTCATTAAATCTGGAAGAGAACATTGGATCTAGCAAAAAAACAATGATCTACCATGAATATATCATTATAATATGGATCTATGTTGATATTCAAGAAGAAGAAGTTATGAAGATGATGAATCTATGAAAATATAATAGATAATTTTAATCATTAGTGAGAGATATAGATCTCGTAATGGGGAGGTCATGGACACATTGAAAATTTACTTCGTTCTATTGACAATCAAAGAATCCATCAGTTGATGCAATTTGAATCCAATCATTCAGAAATGGTATGTTGTATTTATGGTTAATTTCAAGGGAAGTATGGTAGAACTAGAAGAAACATGTATAACATAGATTTTTTGATAACATACCTCAATTATCAATCAATAACTCTCTTGGATCCTTTGGAATAAATCTTGGGAGGAGGAAAAAATAGTAATAAGTCTAAAGGAGCCTCAGTATTTGAGAAATATTCATGTGGATAAAATAATTGGTCAGAATAGATCACTAATGGACATTTAAAATGATTTTTGGATATTAATTTCATGCATTCAAGGTTTGTTCACATCATTTTAAAACCCTTTAACCAATGGTGTGAGGCATTCAACCTCTCATTGGCACCCACATTGTTTGATCTCATTATTTTCCAATCTTTATGAAAACCATTTTATTGGTTACTAGGTGTCATTATATTTTTAAGGAGAGGCTATATAGATAGAACATAAATTCACCATAACCATTTCCACCCTTTGTGGGCTTAATAGTATTAAAATTCCTTCTTGGAGGATCAACGTGATTTGAAAAAAAATGTATACCATTATGAATTCCTTAAAAAGACTATAAAACCCAAAAAAAACCTTATAAATCTATCCAAACATTTCATATAAAAAAATTTACATTAATGATTAAGTTGAAATAAAATAAAATTTATAAATTTGTGTCCATTATAATTTCTCCCTATATAGACTTATTCTCCTTGAGAAGAATTTCCTAGCATCTTGCAAGAACAACTCAATCGATTGAGCCCAAATATCATACTCTAACACCCAATATTCATCCAAGATCAATCTATGCTACCATAATATCCATAAAAATTTCATTCACTTACAAAAAAAAATTATTTCCTTTCTTTATAAACTTCATGATGTATTCCACAAACGATGCATCAGTATCCAGCTAAACATTATTACAATCGATGAAATGTGTGGGATTAGGCCTGCACCCCTAGAGATCATTAACATGAATCTCATTGAGAATACCTTGGTGTCAAGGGGGATGTTCTTTATAGAAATCAATAGTTATTATATTATCAAAAATCTCAAAAATCTTAATTAATCATGGATATGGAAGTCATTTTTTATGTTAAAACTGATTCATCAACCAAGGATTCACCAAAAAAAAGACTCTATCACCAATTATAAACCTAAAGGGCCATCTTCTCCTATCATTATATTATTTCTACCAAATATGAGAAGTGTGCAACTACAAAATGATTAGGGTCACTATTATAGAGGACTCTTAAACCATGATCATCACTTCCATAGCTACTAAATCATTCTCTTGTCAAAATATAGGTGGCTGACATGACTGGACATAGAGAGCCATAGATGATTCCATTTGAAAATTAGACTGAAATATATTTTTATTTGAATTCAACCAAGGATATGAGATAATCTTAAACTGAACTAAAATAAATGACCCATGCCTCTAACATATACTCAAGGATCTCTGTCATCCTCACTAATTGACCATCATTTTTTAGATTATAAAGTACACTCAATTTCATCATAGTACCCAAATACCTCTATAATCCTTGAAAAAACTACATCTCAATATATATATATATATATAAGATACATTGATAATGTAAAATCCTTGATATAAAACAATGTCATTTACATTGTGATTTTCCATATCATTTACAGAGTGGGTATCCAAAATCATAAATAAATGATAAACCGCTGTTTTCCAATCAACAAACACCCAAACTATATAATGAATTTATGAATTTCACGTTAACCATAACTAAAATTCTATAGTAATTTCATCCAACTTACAAAAGAAATTGGAAGTGGTAAAAGAAACCCACCATGATGTTGGTTCTCTATATTTATCCTCTTATAGGTAAGGAATTGTGAAATAAAAACATGTGATTTTCCTCTTTATTCAAGGCCATCGAAGCTTCCTCCTATGATCATGGTATATTTTTTTCACTCCAAAATGTAACTACCACATTGAGTAATGGAAATATATCATCATTTATTACATGATAAATATAGTGGCTACACATATCCCATGTTTTAGGATTATATCATATTAATACAATGACCACCTTGATATTGAGTTAACACCTATATGTTGTTCCCCAATCAAAACATACTTTAGTTGAGATTTATCATTAGAATTCACCTGGTCTACTGAAAATGATTTAATCACTAATTGGATAAATTTTATTCATCCCTAGTCCTTGAAAACATCCTTCAATCATATAATAAGGTCATCAGATGTCACTTCTCCTCTGAGGGTTATTCTCAAAACACCTGAACTACCTGTGTCATATAGTTAAGAGGATATACAATTTTATTTCCATTTACTAGTGCATAGTTCTTATCAAATTTTTATATCTACATGTACACTACCTAGATCCCCTTACCTAAATTCATATCCCATTTTATAAAGATCTATTGGTGGATCTTGTGATCCATGTAAAAAATAAATATCACAGCAAAGAGATAGTTCCACTAACACTTCAAATCATGAACCATATCATACAGTTTTAATTCAAGCATGAAATATGTATGATCATGGGGTCATATCTAATGTGAACCATAAGAAACTAATTGATACATCTATATCAACAAAAAAGTTTAATTAATAATTGAGGAAACAAAATACACTACATATCTAATTCGAGTATTTTTAATAATCAACAATGGAACTGAAGTCAACCTTTTCTATAGCTAAATAAAAACGTCCTCACCTAGGTCTAATTACAATAACCACAACCCTTTATTTTTCATCATTATTATAGGGTCTGATAAAAGGTATAATTCTAGAAAAATATGACAATACCTTGCTAAAAAATGAAATATCCTAATCTCACACACATTACAAGGACATCATTAGGATATAACTACTTACACTATCTCTAAGTTTACTAATATACTATTCTAAAAAATAACATACCCCAATAACTGATCCTCCTAAATCCATAAGTGAAACTATAATTTGTTTGTATAGAGTTATTATGATTGAAATGTACTTATGAATACTTTAATATGTCAGGTATGAAGATATATTTTTATTTTTAAATTATCATATCAATAATGAAAAACATTATGAATGAGTCATGTTTGGGTGGAAGATTATGTTTTGGATATCCATGAACATTTATAGAGAATTCATCATTCCATTAAAAATCATCATGTACTCATATGGTGCATACCTTATACTAAATTATATCTTCAAAATTTTTACCTCATTAACACACAATAGGAGATAGACCGATTGGAGATCAATCTTGTAGAAAAATCAAGACCCCTATAAAGGATCCAAGAGATCAACAATCCTAGGTAAAAGGTACTTATTTTTTGAAGCCACTTTTTTCGTCTTCTGATAGTCTATGCAGAGTCGAAGACATATATATGACTTATTAATTAACATAATAGGTCCAACTAAGAGTGATTACCTCTTCCTGATAAATCTATTTTGTTCCATGTCATTTATTTTTACTTTGAGCTCCATTAACTCACGTGGTTGCATATGATATGGTGGAATAAAAATTATTTACACACATGGAAATAATTCAACCTCAAACATAGATCCATTATCAGGTGGATATCAGTATATCCATATGGTAAGAAATCTTTATTTTTATTCATAACTAAAGAAAAACAGATGGGGGATACTAATGATCCTACTAAATGATCCAAGATTGTAATCTGTGCCATAATCATTCCAAGATGGATCATGTCTAGACCTACTATACCTACTCCCTACACCCACTCATTGGTTTTTATAAACATCTATAACTTATTAAATTTAAAGTATATCTGTATCAAATATAATTCAATTTCAGTTTGAATTCTAGACAACCAGTGAATGCCATGAATTACAAAAAACATCATCATCTTTAAAATAATAAAGTCCCACATATATCCATAATTAGAAAAAATATCAGAAACTCTGGGAATCACTGAATAAGTTCCAAATTCTTTCAGAATGGTTTATTAAGATAAATTAACTAAAAATATAACATTAATAGTAATTCAACTATAGTAGAACATTATAAAGATAGAAATGAATGTAAATCTATAGAATCTAACCATGAAATAGTGTAAGATATCACAGTTCTTTGAGTTACACACTTGTTCAAATTTATAGTTTAAATACATTTAAAAGCGGTAATGAAATGTTTTTAGAGGCTTTGTAGAGGCTAGGGAGTGTTCTTGAGGTTCATGACCTAAAATAAGAGAGAATGGATCCATCCAATGTAGGTCATGTGGTTGGCACAGTGCTAGTTGTAACCTTGCACCCTAATTGTGCATGCTAGGAGGAGGGGTGTATGGTTTGCTGCAACCACGAAAGGGGGAAGGGAAAATCATGCTATCCTAGATATATCCATCCCACATGATTAAATCATGGTTTGTGAGACCATGCAGGATCCCTAGGTAACTATGTGGCCTGTCCCTCTCTTGGAAAGCTGGTTCCACACAGTTGGTGCATGGTTTGGCCAACTATGGGGCCAAACCGTGTTCCCCTTAGAAAATGAGATTTTTACCTTTTTTCCTCTGTCTTTAAGTGTTCTATTTCTGTATTATCCTCCATTATTCTTACAATGTCCCTAGTGAAGATACAAAAGGCACCAAGAATCCAAATAATTGATCACCTTCATTTGTAGGGTTTTTGGCTCATCGTTGGTTGTGAATCGAAGCTTCAGGTGAGAGTAACACTCTTCTCCCATAAATTTTTTTATTTAGTGATTTTGAAATTTATCTTATTCTTAAGAATCTATAAAACCCTGTTTTCCAGTAGATCACAGCTTAGGTCATCAATGGGTACTCAAACCTGATTCAATGGGCAAGGTTATAGAAGGGATTATATTCAGAATTGATATAGGTGGTCTAAAATTTATAGCTGATGGCCATTTTGGTTATTTATGTTTATGTGGATGTTCTTTGGTGTGTTTTTGTTTCCCTTTTTTTCCTTGGTAGTAATGTTGAATTGAATGGGTACATGTTTAATTAAACCTTCATGATACAATTGTAATGCGTTTAGGCTTATTTGATAAGGTTAAGGGACACTCATGGGTTGTGTTATTTCTTGAACATAGAAATTAAAATGAAAAGTGTAGGATTGAATTGTTACGACATAGATCCCATAAAAAATTTTGTTGACATGTATGATTGGGTTATGAATTGGAATAAATGAAGATTGTGTTAGTTGTTAATGTCGCCAAAATGGTTATTTAGAAAATCATGAATGGGTTAAATGGATTAAAGAGAATGAGTTAAATGGATTATGGTTGTAAATGAGAATGTGTGAGTGGGTAAGAAATTAATAAGAATTATATATTGAATGAACCATTAATTGTGAATGTTATGTATATTATTTAATTATGGTTTATTAAAATGGTTTATGTGATGAATGGATAATAAATCATGTGAACATGGAATGGACGTATGTGGGGTATTGGATAATGTTTTAAACCCAAGGGTTAGGTTGGACTAAGGCTCTACCCCTATAATGCATGGGTTAAGGAGTCAGACTGAGTATCTATTCCCCCAATAGTTTCATTGGATGTGACTACCTGGAAAAAGGATCAAATGTAGTGTGATGTAATCAATTGATAAATGGATTCCATAGTGGGATAAGGATCTTGCTATATTTTATTATGATTAGTGGTGGATCAGAACATGATATTATGTTATAAATTATTTTCAAAAACCTTTCATGAAATGATGTAAATGGAATAAATGAATATTTCTAACTAATGTCCTAGTTTATATGTTGATTATATTGTTATTATTTTAGAACATGTATAATATATCTGTTTAGACTGGACATTTTTTAGGCATTTTTGGTGTTGGCCTACTGAGTTGTACTCACACTCTGATCAGGCCACTGTTAGGTACCCGAGTAGATTTCATGGTTGTATGTAAAGATAAGGGAAATGTACCAACGTTATGTAGTTTATTTGAGCATGGGATTTTTATGGATGATCGATCCATACTTGGAGTAATGTCCCATTTTAAAGATTCTTCAATTTTTATATATTTTGGGCATTCTTTACACATGGGACTGTATGAAAAGACATATCATTTTTACCATTTGGTAGTGGGTTTCTACCATGTTTTGGGAAATGGGTTGTAATGTATATTTACTGTTTAATTTTTTATTTATTTAATATTGATCTTAAATGGATTTCTATTATATAGTGGTTATAGTATCCCCATGTGATCTATTAAACAATCACTGCTAGTTGTCATCCTTTGGTGTACTGGTAGGTGTACCTGATGTCTTGTGGTGACTTATATCGGGGCACCGATTTAGTGTCCTCCATGTTGTGAATTTAATAAATTTGTTTCAGAGACATTAATTTATATTATCTAACTATTTTGGGATGGTATATGGGAGACTATTATGTGTTGGCCCTTGGTAATGAGCTCATTCACGGGAGTAGCCAACCCATGTATGAGAGAAAAACCAAGTACCCAGGATGGGATTTATTTTCAGGATGTTTATTATTACATTTTAATGATATTTCACCATGGGGTGATGAAATCGACGTGTGATGTGACTATTTTATTATCACAACTCATTTTTTGATTCAAGGAGATACTCCAAGGGAATTTAAACATTATTCATTTACTAGATTATAAATTCATTATATAAAAATTTGGAATGTAATTCAAAGAGTTGGAAAACATCAATGTGTTATTTTAAGACTTGGACGAATGCACAAGGGGTCCCTTGGAGATCTTGTCATTTTAAAGGGAACCAAGGTCCAAAAATATAATGTTTGGTTGATTTTAACAGGGTGTACGGTTTATCTAAAATTGTGTGGCCCCCAATGAAATATATTATATCTACAGGGGAGTAGAAAAATTCCCCACATGGGATACACATGATTTACCCAAAAACTATGCACCTAGAAAACTTTGGTAGTTCCAAATAAGCTCTACATAAACACTATTCACCCCATATTTTCTGAATGATTAGGACAACCAAGCGGGAAAAATCAAGTAAGGGGGTTTCTAAGGAAAGGGGTGTTGTATGGTTGGTGCATTGTTTGTCCAAGATATGAGGAAAAAATGGGTGAGTTGGGTTTTTGGGTTTAAATGTAACTTTTACCCTTTATGAGGTTCTAAAACTCTTTTCATTTTCTTATTCTCCCTTAGGCATGTGAGCCCTCCTCCCTAGTGGATTTTCTCCTCTACAAGCCTATGCTAGGCATGAAGATATCTCCTCCTCCGATTTTCTATATCATTCTTTGTAGTATCTATGGATCTGCATCAATAAACTCTCATGTTATTTTGAATTATTCTTCAATTAATCTCCTATTTGTTTCAAAATTTAGGTGGGAGCTCATTTCCTCAATTTTCATGTCAAAGGCCTATTTAACATATTTCATCTAAACCTAACCGAATCAGAGCTTGATATTAGATGAGTGATATTCCCAAAGAATGTGGTAGGTGGTCTATGAATTTTCCTTGATTTCCATTGTTTGATGAATATTGTTTTTGTAACGTACAACAAACGTTTCCATGTATTTATTTATAATTGTTTTATTTATATTAAAATGATATTTTCACCTTGATAGATTTATGTTGAACATTGTTTAGGGAATTAGAGGACGTTGATCTCAACTATAGACAACCCTTTTGAGTGACAATGTGAATTTACCCTTATAACTAAATATATTAAATTCCTAGAATGCCTTATTAGTGTTTGGATTGGATTGATAATGGGGTTTCCCCTCATGAACACATGCTGAAGAGAGAATGAAACCTATTAAGTTATATGTTAAACTTTGAAAAATTGAATTTCCTATTGGGTAGTTTTTATAAAACCACTGTTTTATTATTAGAGTTATGATATTATAATTTATTGTTATTAATTAAAAAATAACTGTTTATCAATATTGTTATGTTTATCTAATAAAAACCCACGGATGAGGTGTTTTGTATTCAAAACTACAATTTCCTAGTTTATGTTTTAAATAAGGATTAGATTATTTCCTTTTCCCATCTCATGTACTTTGATGTCATGTTTTGGTATATTGGACGTTTAAGACATGAACATTATTGAAGCTATGAAATTAATTTCATCACTAATATAAATTACTAATGGAACAAGAACCTTCTATGGTCTTTCATTTCAAAATAAATGAGTTTCCCATGTAGGAAATTTCCCTCATGACCATGAAACCTTCTAAAGTCCTCTTTAAGACTTTTAACGTGAATTTCCATGTTTTTTAACTAAGTGGAAAGTATCAAGATGAATAGTTTACTCATGATAGTATTTTATCCAAATGATATCATTGAAATAAATAGAATGAGTTGACATGATATATTGTTTTCCATGGTTATTTTAAATGTTATGTCTAGATTATATTGAATTTCATGCAATTCATGAATTTAATGTTATAAAAGTAATGAAATTTAAGTGGTGGAAAGGCCACACCATTTATTTCATGATTATATTAATTGTAATAAATGTGATCACGTTGATTATAATTGGTTATTAAAATGAAAATCATGAAAGGTATTTACTGATGGATTGTATTATAAATATGATGTCTCCATGATATAATATTTATAAATCATTTCCATGAGAGGGTTTTGCCAATTCCATATGATAAAAATGATTATTAATTATACATTGGCTATGGAACGATGGTAATAGATCAGTTGAGTATAGAAAAATACAATCCCTTACATTGGGAATTGATCATGACATCTCATACTAGTGATACAATATAAGTGTTGTGTTGAGGTGCTATGTACCATGGTTAGAGTGTTTCCAGCATAGCTCACTCACCATCCCGAGTTATGTAGCATGATTTATCTTACTCTAGAAGGATGTAGAAAATGTAACCTATGGTAATCTATTTTAGGCTTGTTAGACTGGATATGGATTTTTTAGTTACGCCACGGTTTAATCCAACACAATTATTCTAGGTATATAAACATTAGTTGTATGGACATACTTCCTTCATATAGGTAGATGAAATATAGAACTGAACTATACACATATATATTATTCGTATTTATAAACATATAGGGACGTGATATGAAGCACATTCCGATAGTGAGTTAAAAAGGTATAGCTGTTTGGTGTCCTTTAGGATCATAAGTGGGCTTGTTGTAATTTATTTTTGTTCTATTTATTATTAATATTAACTGTACACTACATTACATTACATTATGGAATAGTTATTTTCATAGATATTTTGGGTGGGAACCTACTAAAATTATTACCCCATACTCTCCTCAGGCATCCATTTCACTGGGGTACCTGAGTAGACCTTCTATTTACAGGACCTTGATTGATTTTATAAGTTGTTCAACTAGTACCTGCGATTTAAGAGATCATTATCGATATGGATCTCATGATGGGCGTGGAGATCACCATCTGATTGTTATTTATTTTTCTTATTTGAGTATTGTACTATATATTATACCTTCTCTATGTGTTATATTTTATGTATGTATTATCACCAAGAGATTCATGCATCTGTTGTATAATGTCATTGGAAATTATTTATAGGTCATTCTATAATATTCTTCCACTGCTTTTTCATTCATTCATTTACTCCCTCTATTGTTATTTAATGTTTCATGTTGATTTTATAGATGTTCCAATATGATAATAGGGTATAGTCTCCCCATTATCACCACCTTATACAGTTTCTACTTGTTATATTCATCAAGAATATGAGAAGACATTCTTGAAACCATGCAAACCACCAGTCCTAGAACCATCTTGGTGGTGATTCGGGTCGGGACGTTACTAAGTTGTATTTGAGCTATTTCATTCTCGTTTTCTTACTATTTTGGGTTATTAGATAAAAGATTATTAATGTGTCAGCTTTTGGTAAATAGCCATGCCTAGGAGTGATCACCCCACCCACAGGGAAAAGTCTAAGTGCCCTGGGATTGGATTTTTGTTCTTGTTATTTGATATTATAGTTAATTTTTTTTCCACCTAGAGTGATTGGTGTATTTTCCATTTCTTATCAATTTATGGTGGTTGTGGTATTTTACATTTTGATTACTATGGAAGGGTTAACACATTACATCCATCATTTTATAAATATATAAATTCACTTCCCATGCATATTCCATGCTAAGAAGTTTCATTTATAACTCGATCCTTGATTCTAATTGTGTGCCTTGAGTGTAGTCCAATCTTAGTTAGTACAAGTTTAGGAAATTTTCAATAGGATTCCAGTTATGTGTTATTCTATGTTTTTATTTTCATCAGCATGCTTTCTTATATAACTGGTTTTGGTGATTATATGACATGATTCCTATTTAATTTTCATGTTATTCCATGCCTCTATTTTTAATAACATTTTTCTATGTGTTTACAGCTTATGATAACATGAAATGTTCTAATAAATAATTGGTTACAGGGGAAAAAATAATTGGTTGTGATTAAAAGGTAACTGGTTTTCTGTTAGAAGGTGTATGGGTTACTTATAACTAGGAAAAGATAACCCATGTAATTGAACCATCATTGAGATTTATAAATGTTTAGAATATACAGTCTATAAAGAAACGGCTACTAAAATAAAAATGTTTAAGTGAATTGGTTTTTATTAATGAGATACAAATGTAAAACATTCAAGTGTATAGTCACTTTATGGGTTGGTAGATGGCCAACCATGTAACTAGACCATTAAATAAGATGGTCGTATAGTATGAAATGGTAGAAATCTAAGAGTTATTTAATTTTGATTTGATATAAGTTTTCCATGTTCATAAATGAACAACTAGACTCAAGTAGGACATTTTAGGGCATGTTTCATATGAGATGACCATTTGGGTGTGTGTAAATTTATATGATTAAGAAACAGATATTGGGAAACATTATAAAGAACCAATGTGGGATTAATAGGGCCCTCATAGCTCACCTTATCTATTAAAATGTAATTTATATGATAAATTTCTAAATTTTGATGGGATTTCAATAAATGGTTAATGTTTAAAAAAAGAAATTTTATGATACATTCATTTATTCCTTAGTGCTTTATTTTAAATCATTTAAATATTTATATTGATATGTATTGATGGTGATATTAATGATGAGTCTGATTCATATATGGTGACTGCCTAATGTCCTATAATTTATATGGAAATCCTCATTTACCTCCTTTAAATAGGAATATAAGGTGTTATGATGTTATGAATAGTGTTTCATGAGGTTCATAGGGACTGTGATGTCTTTTTTCTACACTATTTTGATTTATAAATATCAATTTAGACATCAACTATCCATCCCCTCTAAAATATCTAATATTGCCAATTAAATTTTCATCAAATCAAAAAACTTATTCCCGACACTAACCTATTACTAATTCAAAAATAGATAATTTAGGTATATTTTGATATGTTTCATGAATATTTATGTATATGGAACTATAGTTGAAGAAAAAAAACCATCATTTTTAAAATATTGTTGTAGTTTATAGAGAAAAAAATAAGCTACCTCAATACATATTGGATGTGATATATGCTTGATATATATTAATAGATATTAATAATCTAAAAATTATCTAAAAATTGATAAACATCAATAATATATCTCAAGTAATCATGTATGATATATCATCCTCTTATGGTTAAATTATTCATGTTATGATAACAACTTTTTTTCACATTTTATGTTGGATGTCCACTTTTTTTTAATGGGTCAGACATGTCAAAACTAATATGATGAGTGGTCAACACATACCACTAAAGTTATCTTACTCATTTAATACATCATTAGAATATCCTTAATAATTATACTGAAATTGTATTTCATATATATTACTACCCTATAAAGGTGAAAAATAACTAAATTGGAAATAATCAATTGATTCATCTAAATTGAAAATTTGTCAAAGATAATAATTAAGGTCTCATTGTCTGATAAATTTTATTAGTCTCAAATTGGGATAATTATATGTTTGGTTAAGATATATTATTACAATTTATAGGATGTAAAGAAATTAAATTAGGTTATAAAAGTGGTAAATATATTATGTGTGCATGAACATCATGGAAATAATTTTTTTCGTTGATACATCATCCATGGTTAGGTTCATGTTGTGTAATAATTAAAGACATTGGTTTAAAATCTCATCGTGAAATTATTATACCGTCTAAATGATCATAACTAGAAATAATACTATTAAATTTTCACTAGTGAGATAACTGTTTAACAGGTTCATCACTTGTATGTCTATTGATTCATCACTAATGAGAAGAAATGGGTTGTCATAGTTTAATCATTATAGTAAGGGTTGTGAGTATATAAAAACTTAACATATTCATGATGGTATTTAATTGTAGTTTTTCATGTCTATCTACCTATGAATACATTATGGTATGTAGGGATTTAATATTTCCAAAATATGTTTTATTATACCTCAATCATGTATGAACTCCATATCTTTTGACCTCACATATTCAAATGATAAATTTTTTAGATAAAATTTATTAATATACACCTGTATTTTCATCATTTTTCTAAATTTTATTAGGGATTAATTTATCCTTTACTTAATCTCCAAATATATCATTGTAAAAGAATATTTATCATGCTTTTGTGAAAATTATATTATTACAATACTCATTTTATAACCATAAATGTTAGTAAACACACTTTAATATTTATAATTCTTATATGAGTATGGTTACCTATAATTTTTTATAATATTTTTAAAAGGTTTGGATTATTTTTCATTTAATTCATTATTTTTTTTTGCAAATTACTCACTCATTCTTTTCACTAAATTTTCAGCTTCATGAAACATAGATTATGTATAACACAACACATATTCATTTATAATATTTTATTCCTAATTATCTTACACTATTTCTTCTTATATGTTTATTTTATTTTATTATCTAACATAATCATATAGAATTTATTGTTTATAATGACTTCATTTTGTTTAAAAAATATAGTATTATTCAATATTGGATTTCTAAATTCATTGTGATTACAACAGGAAATATTTAATATTGATGATGGTGAGCGTGATAGTGGGGATGATGGTGACAATGATGGTTAGTATGATGAATTGAATTATGGTGATGATAATGACTATGCTGATGATTAGGTGATAACATCTATTCTTATGATAGATACATAATTATATTTCACATTTTTGACTTTTATTTTTGAAACAAAATGTGCGATGATTCGATGTGAATGCATATATTTGATTCGTTAAATGTCTATTATCACTGGTTTAATGAATTATTAAGTTCCTCGAATTATGTATGCAATATAATAGTGTGTATGTATGTGCTGGTGTTTTGGTCAAGGTGGATGTGTGATGTGTGGTTGTCTTTTTTCATGTGCAGGTGTATTGGAAAAGGCGAGGCTGCTGATGTGGGGGAAGGTTGGGGAACTCTGTTACAAATGTTTTAAAACCATTGGTATAGTTTTAAGGCATATAATCTATAAAAATGTTTATAAACAATTTCAATGAATTATAACAAAAATTTATAAAAAACATTTTTATATTTTTCATCTATGGGGAATATACTAATGGTTTAGAGAACAACATTGATATAGGAATATTCCCATGAACAAACTCTCTACAGTTTAGAAAACCACTGGTATACGATAAAAAAATGGGTTTCTAGCATATAACAATGGTTCAAAATCATTGGTATAGCCCTTATTTCTTACTGTGGGTGGAAAAAATCTCATACACTGTGCATGAAGCCTATAATCATATCTCTAAGGAATAAGAAGGAAAATATTAGGTTTACAATATTGAATCACTTGAATACAACTACCATTATATATGGGAGACTGAGAACATGTATACCTACATTCCTACATACAATTTACAAAAGTGTCACTTCATTCTGTCAGTAGCATAAGAGCTTTGACATAAAATTTCTGCAGTGGTTTAGATATTGGGATATACAAAATTTTCTATCCCAACAGTGAGAAAAACATATTTCCATGATCAGTATGAATTGGTGGATACTATAGAGAATCCCCACATTCATGACTCGGTCTAGGTGGATTATAAACATATTCTGGTAATGGAAGAGGTAGAGGACTTGAATAAGGTTCCTATTGTAACACCCATAGCCAAGAAGCCTAGAGTCGACGCTTTATTTTATTATAATGTCCTGATTATAATTAACAAAGTCCTGAAGAAACAATCACTTTAGTTGTTTTGGAAGGATAAATTTTATACATGATACCCATAATACATTGAAAAATAGGGAATAAACACATGATACACAAAAAAATAAAATAAAAAACATCCTTGAAACTCCCTCAAAGGATTTATCTTCATAACATAGGGAATGTGAACTTAATAAAGGTGGGATACAATTTCCAGTAATGGTAATTAAAATGGAAGAAACAATGAATCAATAGGAATAAATCAATATGGAATTATAAATAAATGATACCACATTCCATCCAAATAACTAGATAAGGAATATTTAATATGGATGGGTATGGAACTGGAACACACATTATTCAATCAATAAACTGAGAATTAAATTCACTTATAGGTAGTTTGACACAAAATATAAGGCATAATTAGTAACTTAGTCTAGAAGAGGGAAACTAATAATAATTGGAGTCTATGTTTCCTAGGTACATGTTACCTTTACCAATAAGACCATTCATAATACGGTTTAATATATTTAGTAAAACCCATCTAATTCTACCAATTGATTTATCTTATGAGACTACCAATGCATTAAGGGTCTATCTATAATAAGGACCCACCCTTGTTATACCTATCCATATAATTTCCCATATAGAATAATCAATTTATTTAGTACACAATATGAATTATAACACTAGTTTACTCAATAGAGGATACATATTTATCAACAATTCCCTCTTAAATAAAATAACTATCAATGTAAACACCATATGTAAAATGGTATAATGATTAAGATATATAAATATCCATTTCATGAGAATATGGATACTTAATACAAATTGAATTTAATATAATAATAATAATACCTAAAATGATAGTTTTAATATAAATTTAACAATCAAAAAAGGAAGTGAGATCACATAGGTAATCATGAAACATATTATTTAGAAAAATAATATTTAAACATTCCAAAATGTCCAATACCAGTTTGAAACATTTAAATTATAATCCTTATGAAGGAATAAAATTTTAAAAATTTTCTAGATACTATAAATATAAAAGGATTCATGATATAATATATTAAAATGGTTAATAGATACACAATAAAAAATAATTAAGTAGTGAATTTGATATGTATCTCACATATGTAAAAAGTTAGTTGAAAATCCATTACCTTGAGTCTGACATGTCATGTGTGTATTTATCTTCCTGAAAAAAACATATTTTAATTATTTACATGTTTAATAACCAGTTTCATGTTTAATATTACTTTTACTTTAATTATTATAATTTTCTAAACATTTAATTCAACAACAATGTTTACATTGGGTGTTTTAACATAATTCAGTTCATGTGTAATAAATGTCTTTAGAAGGAAAACTATGGTTAATAGGGTCATTATATAAAAATATATAGAATAACAATCATGTTATAATTATTATATTTTTACATCAATTATACTTCTAAAAAATCATGAAATATTGTTTGAAAGATGAACTCGCGTTACAGCCCTAGAGGCGATAGGTTGTACGTACACCAGAGTAACATTCCAATTATTTAGTGGTCATTATTTAAAGAATGTATGTAACAATATATCTTACCAAAATGATAATTATATAATAAATAAAATTTAATTTAATCATATATACTTATATATATAATTCTTACGAAGTGAAAAGAATCACATCGTGTTAGGGGTGTGGTCGTCTACAAATCCAAGACCGACATTACCACTTATTAGTCTATGAAATGAGTTATAAAGAAAATGATATATTGTATTTTAACAAAGGTAATTATATAATTACTGTTATATATATATTTTTTTATTTCATATTTTTAATTTATACAAACCTTTATACATTCCATGTATACTGTGAATGAATCACATCTCCTTACGGAGGCTGTAGTCCACACTTCCACAAATATTGTTATTGTATTTAAGCATAATTTAATGAATATTATTATGTGTAATATAAAATAAAAGAATAAAAAATTCATTATAAATATCATAATATTATATATAAAAATCATTTCCATCATAACTCCCACCATGAGAGGTGGTAAAGGAAGAACGAACAATCTTAATTTCGTGAGATGGTAGATCATCGTACACATAAACGGTATGTTGGTTACCTATTAGATGGAATTTTCTGTATGTTTAGGTAAAAAAATTAAATATAAAAAACATATCAGTGTATTGGGGATACTATTTTTTATATAATCATATAATAAGGATAATTGAGTTGGAGGAGAATGGAAATAAAATTAAAGAGCTTGAAGAATGATGTAACACCTTCTTTGGGTTACTCCTTTTTATTGCACTAAAGGTATTACATGGATAGTTTTATTCACAATAAGAGGATTATAAGATGATTTTATGGATTTAACTGAGATATTTGGGTAGTTATGTGTTTTGATAAATCATCTTGATAGGTGTGATGAAGTGGGAGTGGTGATTGTCTTTTTGTAGTGGAAGAGGAGTGGAAATCATGTAAATTTTTGGGAATAGAATTCCTACAACGTTTTTCCTATGAAAGGTGGATCCAATAGTAGTATAAAGTCCATAAAAGTGAGTATAGGGTCTAAATAGGTTTATATAATGGATTTTGGAAAAGGTTCTAGGTATTTTTTTTATCTTATGTTAAAGGTTTAGTCAGTTCTTAAGTAAATATTTGTCGTAATGATTGTAATTAATTTTAAATAATTTCGGAAATATTTATGGTCAATAAATAATTTAACATTATTAAAATTTATAAATTATTATTATTTAAAATACCTAAAATTTGTTTCTAAATTAAAATCATATATTTGTCAAAAATTAATTTAAATTTAATACCACAGACGAGAGGATAATGTGGGGTTTTTAAAGTAAAATTATTCTAGAGTTTGCTAAGATTGTAGATCCAATTTCAACAGTAAATTTATTACTATGTACTTAAATGAAAAAATTAATAATATATATATATAATTAGTAGATAAAAACAATTTAATGTATAAATTTATGTTATAAATAAATTAGACAAAAAATATGTTCTGAATTAAAATTCTACATTTTTCTTTATTCATTAAAAATTGAAAATTCACAGAAAAATTCCCAAAAAACACCCTAAGGTAATTTTTTGTTTACTTTTTAAAAAAATTTTTTGTTTTACATATTATGTTTTTAAAGTAGTCAAAAATTATATTTTAAATAGATTCTCAACAAAAAGGATGTAAAATCACCTTAATAAAAACCCAAGTATTTTATATATAATATTTGGTTTTTTCTTTATCTATGACTATAAAATATATTGGATTAATATAAAAAAATATTTGATATATAAGATATATATTACATTAATATCAATTAATAAATATGATTACATTTATTTATTCTAATAAAATGACTTCTTGAGAATAAAAATAAGTTTTCATAAAAACCTTCCCTTTATATTCAATTGGTTCTTATATTAAATTCTAATTAATTTGTATGAAATGAATTCAACTATACATTTTTAGTTTTTAGTTAATCCAATTCATAATCATGAACTTTAAAAATAGTTTTTATCTTATTATAGTAAATAATAATATTTTTAATAATATATTATTGTTCAATAAACTCGATTTTTCTTGTTATACAATCCATCAAGGAAATGGAGTCTTCCATGTAAGTTAAGATAACCCTAGTGTTCCATGAATAGAAATTAAAATTTATGTTTTGTTTAAAGTAATATTAATGTTGGAATTCTCATAAATAATTAAAAGAAAAAAATTGATTTTATTCCAAAAGAAAAATAATTTAATGTATTGGGGTTTTAAATTCTCCCACCATAAATACATTGCGTCCTAATAATTAAAAATTGATCCCAGTAGTAAAGGGAATAATATTTGAAAATAAAATATCTTGTCAAAATCCACATATTGAATAGAGTAAATAATAAGTGAGAAAGGGATGAAAAATGGTTACGTAACTAGGTTCCATAATAGGAGAACATTTTTGTGAAATGTAAACATGAATATTAAAGATAAATCTATCCATAATGTTCTGATGTAGAGTGATAGAGAATGATTTTATATTAAATTTAATGACAAAAAATTCTTAAAAAATATTATTAAAAGGTCATCAAAATCATAAAAATGATGATTATTTGACAACAATTTTGGGAACACATTTTTCCAATAGTTTAGGAATTATTTAACTCTATAATAATATTAGTAAATATACAATTATATTTCATAAACATAATCCTATCCATTTATGTTCCTTTAACTATTTATAATTCATTTTTTAGTACATGTTTCATCATATGGTTATGTAATACAATTACATCTAAAACCACATTCAAAGGAAAACTAAAACAATTTCATCAATGTTTTACCTTTCTAAAAACTATGATCCAAAAATTTAGAATAATTTACAAGGCAATCATCACTTTTCAAAAAAATTTTCTTCAAAAAAATCTTCAATTTATCCAAGGAAACGTTTTATTAACACTAGGATTATATTGACAGATATCTTTCCCTTAACCACATGGTTTACATAATTTTAACTTGCTACTGGTTCACTTTTCTTGGTACCATTCAACATGTGATCTCAAATCCTTATTGAAATAGTAATGTAGTACAATTTATAAGTATTTAATAAATAATATGATGAGAACATCATAAATAAAATACATTTACAACATATTTATTAGATCTAAATATAGATATATATTAATTATTCCACTTCGTCTGTATTAATAACATATGCTTGACCTTTCCTATTATCTTCTCCAGGGGTATATTTCCGTGACCATTTGGGAATTCATTTTCAATATCCCCAATATTCTAGAATTTGTAAGAATAAATTATATCATTTTATTCATTACTTTTTATTCTTTTTCTGGGTGACCCTTTTCTATACACATTTAAATAAATCTCAATCCATTTTATCATTTAAAAAGGAGAATTTGTTCCATAGTTATCATTTGTGGGAAAATAATTCATTCCCCTATTCCTTTTATCTATCATTTTTCTTTAATTATATTATTCTATTTCGTACCATTTAAAACATAATAATTGGATATTTCTTTCCATTTGTTGAAAGAACATAAAACTATTTCATAATATAGTGAAAATCTTTGACACACTAGCGTCTTTTAGAGACTTCGTTTAAGGGATTCAAATAAGTGATCAATCTTGAACTCTATGTTCCTTATCAAATCTATACCATACATTTCTATACTTGTGATGTATATTCATAATTTATAACACTTTATTCCTCCTATTTCATTAAAATATTGAAAATTCCTCTTCTTCTGAGTTTATTCATCACAAGATATGTAATTATCAAATAATTTCCCCATAAATATTCTCCATTCCATGAGTTCTATTTCCTCCCCCTAGTATTCGGGATCAATGAACACTTTTGATATCAATCACAATTTAGAAAATATACTGCAAGTGTATCCTTTTTCTTTTTCACCAATACCAATACCATGAATATCTTCTCCAAAGACATAATCCATTGATCATCCTGCATTGGGTTAGTAGTCAAACTAAATGATGGGGGCCTCTGATACGTAAAGAAATCCAACATGGGAGAATCTCACTATTGAACAGCTTTCCCCGTCTGGGAAATGTTATGTGTCATAACCTAATTAAACTGTTCTAATCTTTCCCCATCATTATCAGTTCTAATACTAGCCACATTGGTCTCTTTAGCATGGAAGTATCAACATTTTCCATGAGAACTAATAAAATTATTCCTTTCAGAAACTATTTATAAACAATGGAATATACTTTTTTGTCTCATAAAATTATGTAACATAACATAAAATCCCAAAACTATTGAAACACTTGTCACAAAATGAAAAATGTTTTCCATAACTACTCTAATGATAATAAACAATGTTTCATTGGTGATATCATTATTTTTTCATCCATCAAAATGGTTTGGAATGGAAATGTGAATAACCCAATGTTTATCCCACTGATGTTGAAACTAGGTGCATATTATATTCATTTATCAGGTACTAGGTTATGACAATTCAGGCTCGATGCACCATGTTGGTGTTTTTACCCCAAGGTACATATATGGTAGAACCACATCCACTTGTAGTATCTATTCAAAGATGTATTTCTTGGAAGACCCATATAATCTCTACCTTAGATAAATTATAAGATTTTCTTATATACTTATAATCAAATTCTATCTTAGGTTTATGGTATCTAATCTATTTTATTTAAATATTGTTTAGAAGGTTACTCCTAAACATACTTTCGTACCAAAAGTAACACCCCAACTCTAGAATCCTAGATTTAGTGCATTATTTCATTACATTTCCATGATTAAAATGAATCAAATCATGAAGGACCAATTCATTTAGATGTTTTGGAAAATATATTACATATATGATACCCATAATAAATTGAGAAATTAGAAATAAAAAGATGATACATAATCAAATGAAATAAATTGCATCCTTGAAACTCATTCAAACGATTTCTCAACATGTACTGAGTAAAGGAAACATAAAAAGGGGGATCTCAAATTCTTTGTAAGGTTATGTAAAATAGAATAAATAATTAATCAATGGGAATAAATCAACATGGCGAGGTAAATAACTAATAACAAATTCCATTCTAATTACTATATAAATAATTATCAATATTGTAATGTAATAAACAAAAACACATTCCTTTTAATCAATAAATTTAGATTTAAATATATCCATAGATACAAAAAATGAAAAATATAATAACAAGGTATGAATGAGAGAAATGATTAATTATTGGATTCTATTTTTCCTAGGTATATGTTACATTTATCATCAAGACCTTTCATAAGAATGTATACCATATCATGTAAAAACCCTTATAATTTTGCAAACTGATTCATCTCATGAGACTACTGATGCATCAGGGGGCTATATATAACTAGGCCCCACCCATGTTATACCATTAAAAATCATTCTTAATATTGAATAATCAATTTAAATAATAAAAAAAATTCTTTGTCAATTATGTTTATTGTATAAAGGGTTCTTATTTGTCAATAATTCACCAATTAATATTTTCACTATCAAAGTGTACACCGTATGTAAAATGGTTTGAAGATTACGAAAAAATAATTTCCAATTCATGAGAATATATATATTTATGAAAAATTTAACTTATCATATAAATGATTATAAATAAATCTATTTTCTCAAGTTAAATTTAGAAATACAAAAATAAAGACAGATCACAAAGGTAATCCTTAATCATATTGTTGAGGAAAATAATATTTAAACATTCCAACATGTCCCATACCAATTTGAAAGTTTTAAATTACAATACTCATGAAAAAATAACATTAACATAAAGTTTTTATACCATTAATATAACATAATTCGTGATATAATATATCCAAAGGGGTAGTAGATACACTACACCAAAAAAAGTGAGTGTTGAGTAGACATTTATCTCACAGTTTTAAAATGTTAGAAGGAAGTCCATTACCATGAGGAAGAATTTTCACATGTGTCTTCATATTATTGAATAATAAACCAATGTTAGTTATATAATTTCTTAAAACTCTTTTCCTGTTTATTATTACTTTAAATTAAATTATAACAATGTTGTATGCAACTAATTCACCAATTATATTTCTATTGGGTGTTTAAACCAAATTTAGATTTATGTGTCAAAAAAATATCATAAGGTCAAATAGGGTTATAGGTTTCATTATAAAAACATATATAAAATAATATTCATGAAATAATTATCATATTTTTACATCAATCCATATTTTGAAACCAATCATTAAATATGACTTTTAAAAATGAACCAGTATTATAATCATGGAGAAGGTAGGCTGTACGTACGCGTGACTAACATTCCCATTTTTCAGTGATAGTTATGAAAATAAGATTAAGTAACATAATATATTCATATATTAATAAATATATAATCAATACTATGTTTTTAATAATATATATATATATATATATATATATAATTAAAATGATTGAAAATCAATCACATCATGTTTTTGAGGCAGTAGTCCACATGTCCATGACCAACATTATCACTTTTTTGTGTGTACAAAGTATAATAAAAAAATGATATAATATGTTTCTAGAATGTTAATTACGTAAATAATATCATATATATGTATTTTATGTGACATATTTTTAATTAATTTCATCCTGTATTCCTTCCATGTATAATGTGAATTAATCACATAACTTTGAGGAGGTGGTAGTCCACACTTCCACAAATGATGTTATCATATTTAAAGATAATGGAAAACATAAGTGTATGTGTTATATAAAACTAAAAGAATAAAAAATACAATATAGATGTCATATATATCATATATAAATAGTTTTTCTATAATAACTACCACCACTATATGTGGAAAACAAATAATGGACAATCATCGTTTCATGAGGCGGTTGTTCGCTATACACATAAACTGTACGTTCGTTACCAGTTAAATGGTAGTGTGTGGAGTTTTTGGTAAAAACAATAATATAAAAAAATATATTTTTATTTGGGATTTTTTTGTTGTTATATAATCATTTAATAATAAAATTTGAGGGGGTGGATAATAAAAATAAATCTAATGTGCCTGGGGAATGATGTTACATCTTAATTCGGTAACTTCTTACAGTTTCCACCAAAGGGATTCCCTGGATAAATTTAATCCCATAAAGGGATTATATTATCTAGAGAGGGATTATGAGGAACTATGTGGACTGATAATTTTCTACCCAAAGTGTCTTGAGATGTGTGAGGAAGTGGGATGTGTGAGTGCCTTTTTACAATAGAGGAAGAGTGGCACTTTTGTCAATCTTTGGGAAGGTAATTCAGACCATATTTTTTCTATGATAAGTGGAACCAATTATGACCCAAAGTATATCCAAGGGATTATGGGGTAGATATATTCCTATAAATTGGATTTTTGATATATTTATAGATCATTTGGATCTTTAGAATAAGGATTCGTCCTTTCTTAATATAATTTTTCTTTTAATTGATGTAATAATTATTAATTACATTCATTTTTTGCAAAAAACTGATTTTACATTATTAAAATTTATAAATTATACATAATAAAATATAAAACCTATTTTTAAAATTTAAAATCACAGTAGCGGAAGAAATTACATTAAATTTAATCCCTTATATGGGATGACAACGTATGTTTTTAGAGTAAAAATGTTCAAAAGATTAAAATGTTTTTATATCCAATTTCAGTAGGAAATTGATAACAATGACCTAAATTGGATTAATTAATAAAAAAATTTATCACAATAAAATATTAAACTAATTTAAAATAGTATTTAACCTTATAAATTAATTAGATAAAAAAGGAGTTTTGAATTAAAATTAAATATCTTTCACTATTCACAAAAAAATGAAACATCATAAAAAAATAATAAAAAGTCACTATAAGATAATTTTTATGTTACTATTTCAAATATTAATTTTATTTAGACATATTATAGTTATATATGAATAAAATATTTTATTTAATATATGTTCTCCATCAAAAGGATTTGAAGCTACCTTCATAAAAATTTAGGTTTTTATTCAAAATATTGTGTTTTTTCTTATCCTATGACAATAAAATATATATTATAAATATAAAAAACATTTCATTGGATATATAGAATATAAATTATATTAATATAACTTAAAATTTTTAAATAATTTAATTTGTTACAATAAAATGACTTCAAGAGCATTAGAATAGTTTTTTAAAAAACATTCCCTTTAAATTAAATTGGTTCTTATTTTAATTTATAATTATTTTTTAACCAATGAATTCAATTGTATATTTTAATAATTTAGTTAGTCATTTTCATAAACATTAATTTTACATCTAGGTTTTATCTTATTGTATTAAATAATAATATTGTTATTAATGTATTATTGAATCAAAAAACTCAGTCATGTGTGTTAAGCAAGCCATCGTGGAATGTCAGTATTGTGTGTAACACAAGATATCCTCAGTGTTACATGTAAATAAAGATTCAAATTATGTTCCATGTAACATAATCTTAACTTGGTGTTTTTTATAAAAAATCTTGGAACAAAAATCAAATTTATTCCAAAAGGGAAATATTGAATTGTCCTGGGGTATTACACATGTTTTGAATGGGGCTTAGAAACCTATGTTAGAAAATGAATAAAGATTGCTTCACATTCCTATTAAATAATGTTATTTAATTATTCCAAAATAATATTATTGGGCTCATAACCCCACTCCAGCTGAGGTTTGTTAGTACAATTTTGAAATAACTGCAAGGTAGGCTTATATCTCTTATGATGAAGCTACTCAGCATATTTTTGTAGATGAAAGAAGTTTGGATAAAATCCATACTTTATCAAAATAAATTATAAACTAATATCCTTTATAGGCTATATAATAAGAGACTTATATCTCTACCTACATTTTGAGTTTATATCGGTATATTCCAATGGGGAATGCATATATGAATTGAGCTTATACCCTAACATCGACTAGGGATGACTTGCATATTTTCAAAACCACGCAAAGGACAGTTCATATACCTAATAACTATAAAAAATCACAATGAAATAATCTATTAACTTCATAGTGTTGTAAACATATTTCCTCCATAATAAAATATCTTTTATATATTTATGTGACCATCATGCACTAGGTTCATTTCCATCCTGAACTCCAAAAGGCAGGTCTGCATATCCTGACAATGACGTAAGATGAGGATCATATACCAGATATTCTCAATGAAATTGTACTTGAGGTTGTATAAACCATGTTTTCAACTCATTTAGGGACTTTATACCCCTAATACATAGAAAAAGGAGCTAACTACCTTGATATTCCTTATACTAGTAATATAGATATGGATTACACAGACTCTACTCTTGATACCCATCATGGATAACCTCAACATGGTAATATATGATCCAAATAAAGATATGAACCTTCCCTAGACACATTCATATCGAGAGGTGCACAAAAAATAGGGGTTAACCATATACATAGCCTCATCAACTATCAGTATAACTTCAAAATAGTCTGTAGGAATCCTAGAGAAGAATCCTCTTTGCTCTAACTAGGTGGATGAATATAAACCTGATAAAGAAGGGGGATACATGGATTTATGGAGGGATTTGGCAATAAAATATATCCCAGAATTGTTGTAGGCCATCTCTACTTCCAACTAAGAGTTCTTAGATGAACTAGAGGAGGAGTTCATACATTAATTATTCATAGAATTTGTGGATATTCAATAAGTTTTGGAAGGCTGGACATCTATATTATCAAGGATCTAAGGGTCACCTCTTGATAAAAAATATACTCTTATTTCAATTGGACATGAATTCATTATCTATATACCATGTCCTAAGATCATAAGAGAAAAATTTTACCACTAATTGATAGTCTCTACGTCATGAAAACTCTCCAGTGAATGATTTACAAAGCCTCATAAAATGTATATATCCAAGGATGGGGGATGTATAAAATATTCAAATTCACCCAATCCCCATGATAGAAAACATCCCATGATATATCATTATTCAATGTCATAAATATTGGAGATAATATGAAAACATGTGATTTGTGACTGAGATGGCCAATACAATGAATCCCCCCTCTTTGAGGATGCTAATATGCCACAAAGATAGAGAGAGGTACACTCGTATACTCATAAGTTGGGACTTCCATTAAAATGGGAAGAGACATAAATCATGGAAACTAAATTTTAAAAATACCAAATAGATCTCTATAGGAATATTCTCTCATAAAAAACATCCATTGCACCTTTCCCATATGTGGATGATACTTCACTAAACCAGACAGATCACAGTAGTTAGCACTATGAATTCCATTTAGGTGGAACCCCAAGAAATAGTGCTATGGGAATTTTTATATCAACTACCTCCACAAGGGTCATTATTCCTTGTGGGTCCTGAATAATTTAGTAATGGTTCTAGATCAAACCCATCACTTAGAGATGGGAGTATTATTATCTCAATTTCCATACCATGATCCATCAAATCCTCAAATAGAGTCATCAAATCCTTCATGGAAGGATCAGTAAGTGCCAATAGTGGACATGAATGAACCCCAACTCATAGGGTAATGGTAATGTTTTTCAATATCAACACCCCATAAATAATTTATAATTTCAAGTATATAAAGAAAATATAGATTACCAATATCCTAGAAATTTCTCCAACCATGAGACACACCTCTTTCATTTGAGACCCACATGGATAGTATGAATAGATACTACCTTATGTTCACTATTCATAGACCGAGACAATGGTAATTTATTTGAGAGGTGGTAAAACCCTATAAGTTTCATCAGGAAAGATAGTCTAATATGGATATGGTTTAAAGAAATGATCCTAGTTAAACCCCAGAAGAGGGAACAAGCGGTACTGGGTCACCCTAATTTTTGGAGAGTGATGGGGTAACTACCATCGTGCGATGTGCCTCAGTGAACGTCATAAACATAAATCAATAAAATGATATGAAATATTATGAAAACATAGAGGGATATTATATAGAAACCATGGCTGAGATGTAGGTGATCTGGATGCACAAACTGAGGCTACATGTTCTAAGAATTAGGGAAGGGGGCAGAACTTGGAACCTCTGAATGACGAGTTTCCATATCCTCAAAAAACAATTCCAAGTACAAATTGAAATATATGGCTTCAAAACACTCAACACACATGGGATAAAATATCTTCTATATATATTAATGATTGGCATAATACAAGAATGACATATAGAATCTCAAAAAACTAAATGAAGAAATAATCTGGGGAAATATTTTCATTGGGTAATTAATTTAAACAAAATAATATATCCCTCATATCAAATATCAAGAGAGAGATAATCCACCTAAAAGAGATGAATTTTAGAATCAATACAGCTCTATATCATGGAAACTGGTCTACATGGATAAGGAAATGGATTACGATCATTACTTTCCTCCATTATAGTGATATTATCTCCCCAATCAGGGTAATCAACCTGTCGTGGAATGGATTGAGAATAATTTGGATATAAAAGTAGGGACACTACATCCACACTCAAAAAATCAATATAAATTGTAGGTGTTCTAGAAAATATACCTTTATATATTTTCAACACAAATTAATCCTTAGCTAATCGAATGGAGGCCTTCTGGGGGAAGTGCATCCCGTGAATCCTGAAAAGAACTTGTATCCCAAATGGGATGATGAAACGGTTCCCTACAAAAATTCAGAAACATAATATTGTCAACCATAAAAAACATTAGATCTAAAATATCACATCACAGACATCATGTCATAATCAGACATGAAGATATGCCCTTGAGACTTAAATGAGCCAAAAAAATTAGATTTTTCTATACAAAACCTGGTAGGACCATTTCTTTTTTGATACAACAACCTTCCAATAGGATCTATCATGGGTTTATAAGACTTTATTTGTTAATTATTTTATCAATTTAGCACTATGTTAAGTTAAATGTTTACTTTTGACCTAATTTTTTTCAAAGAATTCTAAAATGGGCTTGCATATAGCTTCATATTATGATGGAAAGGTTTAACCTATTTAATAAGGACCCCACTATCGCACTAGTAATTTCCATAAAATTATTCATAAGATATTTCAGATGATTTTAGAACACCTTTAAACCCAATGAGGTATCTAGGTGGATTCTGTAAGTTAACAAAGGTTGTAAAATTCATAAAAGACTATTCTGTTAACTCAATCCAACTCCTGACACATGCCCATGATGATGGGAAAACGTACTAATATGGTTGAGACTTCTACTGTTACACTAAAACTAGTATCAATGCCTTTCTAAGCACCCAGGTTGGTCCCAAACCACCCAGAGTCTCATGTCAAGAAAGAACAATAGAAAACCACCCCATACTTGAGGTGAAGATAAATTATGGTCACCTATGATTTGAGGAATGAATAAAAGAGTTTACTCCTTATGAAATGAATAATGCATGGGTTATGTTATTATATCCACAGAATGCAACCTTCTAAAACTACTAGAGCCTATACAAACCAAGGAGGTCAACCTATATAACTACCCTAACAAGATCACTTTTCATTGGAGACTAGGAAACACAATACAAGACACCTTTTTCATCAATTAATTGATATAGATAATCAGTGATTATAGACTAATGATATTGGGAAAGGACCTGTCATCGGGGACCCATGTAACCATCAGCAGAATAATACTTGAGGATGTATGTAAATAAGTTCTGACTATGCATGAACAACAGACAAATAACTGTATGACATAGAAAATAATAGATCAAGCTCATGCCACCTTTATAGACTAACCTTGAAACCCAATACCTCTCTAAATACATGATTAGGCTCCATTGAATATGACTCTAGGTATTGGATGTATATATAAATCACAAGAAAACAAAAAATAGAAAAATTATTGTCCAACTCCATTAAAAACAATGACCTTGTAGATTAGTTCCTTCAGTATCTGGAGAAAAGGAACTACCCCACTAATAGATCTCATTTCGTATGATGAATACTCCCCTATATAAGAGTTCCCCATACCTCACCAGTGAGCTTGTGGTTAAGGACACATAAGATAAGGGTAAAAGGGATATCCTGGGAATAGACGTACCCAATATTTCGATCAAATCCCTTGGGAAGCCATATATGCAGCCAGGACCCATTGGAGAACATTTTATAAATCCCAAAAAATAATGGAGTTTCCATAAAGACCATTAGAAATCGTTCAAATCATAAAATTTAAAATGACCAACTAGTGGTGGTATGTCCGTCCATCCAGTCTAAACAATGTGATAGGAAAGTGTAACCTACATTACCAAAAATATAATATCCCTTGGACTCTTCCCATGTAATTGACCCATATAACTCAAACACCACATCTCCTAATATATATGATAAGGATAAACCTCACTTTGGGAAGTGAATGCCTTTGAAAATAATATATCACATTGAAACAGTTGGAGATTTTACCAGCTAAACAGTCCATACTAAATTCTCTCCATTTTTTAGAAAACATTTAGAGGCACTATTTGAGGTCCTTTAGGGCCCTCGTAAATTTGAAACATAAGTCATTGTAGCTGACGTTTACCAAGTGGGTACTATTCCTGACAAATGTTATGGAATAATCTCATTCATGAAGAATGACTTGGAAGAGGATATATAGGGAGATATCATACTCCTAAACTTTCCATAATACTATATAATTTTGATATATGATGTGATATGGTAGAAAATGGGTTTCAGATCAACATTATCCCTATTCAAACCCTATAACCTTTAGGATGTAGTAATGGTGGATTCACTTTGAAAAATATAACCATTCAATGGTATGACGAGAGCAAGAAAATTACTCTTAGATAGATCAATCATATTGCACAATTTAGGGATATCACATCAAATAATGATAAAAGAGATTTCTAGAAAGAAACAACATAAAATGTTTTTTCCATAGGGTCTTAGTTTCATTCCTATATAGAGGTACCGTCAACATTTAATCAATTATTAAAATACCCCATCATCTGAGAGGTCAGAATACAAGAATTTACATCACACCCCTAATGATTTTTGAATCAGTATACATAGAGGCTTGTATGTATAATTTAGAAGGTAAACATCCAATGGTAGATTTATGAAATATGGTGGTTTCCACTCCAATGGGATTTGGAACTTCCCATGTGAATCCCTGGTGTATGCTTGATAGTGATAATATGTTTTTCATAGATGTGTTTGAAGTAGTATACTCAATACCAAAAATATTTTGTGAATCACTAGCTTCACTAGACCATGCCTTTGTGAGAGAAATAATACCACTTTATATAGGTTCATAAATTGGTAGTAACACTATGTCCTTATCAAAGGTTGACAATTCCCTTAGGTCGTTACCTGAAATTGAGAATACCACCAATATATTCATTGAATCGTTGGATTGCTATACCTATCCTACCCCTGGTAGAAGTATAAAGAAATATGAGACTCCCCAGAATATCTCTATGAAAAATTCAACAGTTAAATATTTTATTGCCTTTTCAAATAATATATCTTAACTTCATAAAGATTGATATCCCCATGAACTAGCCACTATATCTAAAGATTCCACTATACACACATAAATGGGAGAAGAACTGGATGACCATTGGAACGATCCTACCATTTTTGAGAAAGAAATTCCCCCACCATCAATGAGCATATGAAAGTGAATATGGGAAAATAAGATGACAAGTTACCAATGTTGATTAGTGTCACCATACCTCTCAAGGAGTAGGAGATATACATATCATTTCTAAAGCTACATCAATACATTTTCTCTTGGAATTATAATGAGATAACCTAGTTTAAACCTATTATGGATAATCATAACTTAGTATTTCTTGTTGACCACCATGGTTTTAAAATAGAATCCAGGTGAATGAACCCCTTTCTTGATAAAAATATGGAATTATATGTTTATAAATTGGTCTAATATTGCTTTTTCCAAGAGTTATAGTACCCAAAATGGTTTACCAATATTATCTCGATGATGAGAAATTCATAAAAATTATGGTCTGAATTGATTTAAGATACCATAATAGATACTTATTGAAGGATGGTTACTCCTTTTTTATCATAGATATTTTTATCGATTCAACCATTGTATTCCAAGACCATTCAATAATGGATGGGTATTCTAGGTATAATCAGATAATGTTGAGCCTTAATGTTGAGTAATCCACTACCTTTAAGGTTCCTTAAGGGATATTTTTCTATGACTTCATTCCCATTATATTATAGAATGTTAGATCTACTTACCCTTGAGCCATAGATAATATATTTAAACCTTTAATGGGACAAATCATTGATTGTTATGTTGATAACCTGGTGGATAAATATCAATAGTACTATGATCACCTCATCGATCATAATGAAATATTAATCAAATTAATGTAGCAGAATTTGGATTTGAATATTATAAAAAGTGAATTTAGAATATCATGAAGTAAATTAAAAAGTTTTGTGGTACTCCACCCCAATGTTAACATTGATATAGAAAATAATGGTTCAATCCAAGACATATTACCCCCTCAGAATCATAATGAAATGAGGGGGATCCGTTGTAACCTTACTTATAATTAGTGTTTCATTTCCAATATAGTTCAAAAATCTATCCCTTCAACATGTAAATGATGAGTGGATTCACCAACCCATTTGATGAAGAGTAATCAGAATATGTCATGAAGATAATGTTTTACATGATGAATCCACTAATATTGATTATAACGATAGAAGGAAAGCCGCCTTACCTATATTCGGCCACAATGGAATGATATATTCATGTTCTATAATCATTGAAAAATGACTTGGGGAAATAAAATAGAATCTAATATCTCAATTGAATGATACTAAATAATGATACTCAATATTATTATATAAAAAATAACATCCCCACAACAATATTTGTAGGGTATATATAAGGCATTACTAATAGAATAACAAGGCCCACCTGGTCTCTCATAAAAAACTGCTCAAGTACTTAATTGGCCTACCTATGTTTGGCCAAATGAAGGGTTATCCTAAAAGAATATGACATCCAATTAATGAAACATATGTCTCTTAAAGGTATGGAATGACTAATTTTCTTGAGGCACAACCCACCTATGAAAGAAAACTAGTGAAAAAAAATTCCAATTGAAGAAGTTTTCTAAGCCCACGAAACTCTTAGAAATTGGAGATGTTTTTTAACAGTGATTCCCAAGTTCGTATCGGAAGACAATGAAAAATAGAAGATCAAATAAGTTTTTTTAGGGGATTCTATTTTTTTCCTTAGAAAAAGAAGTATTTCTCGATTCATTCTCAATATATAAAGGAATTAATAAAATTGAGGTAGAATACCAAGACCTTATCACAAGCTTCGAGATATCCCTAAGACTATAGAGATCAAAAATGAATATTAAATGGGATACATTGTTGGTAATAAAATAGACCAAAAATGAGTATTACATCAAGTATGAAGAATTGGACCCCCTCATTGGTTATTTCATATGATTGATTGTTGAATTACATTTTAAACAAAAATTTATTCATGTCAAAGAATCAACAAATTGTTGTGCCGATAAAATATTCAATATAGATATAGTATTTGGATGACCCTGATCATAATGAAGTATTTTTCTACATCACATATTAATGGGTTTTATCACCAATCATCATCTATGGAATCAATAAAATCAATCATGTCAAGGATTATGTAGAGTACAATGAGATGACGTCCAACTAAATATGGATGGATCCCATAATATATTTACTTTAGAAATGGAGAATCCATTCATTTTAGCTAAAAGGTAAAAATTTAATTCTATGAAATGACATCTACCCTTTAAGATAATTCATATAATATAAATTCATGCTATAAATTAGGTTTTGATAGAGGCCACCTCAGATGTATTGTAGAAGGGGATATTGTGGCCCTAATGGAAGAAGTCCTTGTAGGATCATGAAGTGCTTAACATTCCAGAACTAGACTCTCTGACTAAATTTCACGGCTTGACTAACAGTAGCACATAAAAATATAGGACTAAATGGAATTTATGAAGACGTTTCATGCATGTAAACTTCATGAAAACCTCTTCTATCACCCCTAGAGTTTATTAATAGAGAAAAGTATTAATAGAAATTTTCTATATGGGGAACGGATGTTGTATGGAAATAACCCCTAGCTACAACTAGCTAGTTAAAATAAATCCTCACTACAAAAAAAATTATTTTCCATGTTTGATGAGGCCATACCCCTCATGGATGTCGGGAAAAAGAATATTGTAATGTTCATAAAGTTTAATATTAAATTGGATTCCGTGTCCCTTAGACGATATTGAAGGAAAATTACACTAATATCTAGTTCAATGAACTCTAGAAACAAAAAAAGTAGAACAACATTGAGTCCATCCTGTCATCCTTCTATCAAGAAGTGAAAAATTGATTGTTATATGCCTTTAGTAAGACTCTATAAATTATACTCTAGAAAAACATGGATATGTACAAAAATCCATTATAGAAAAATATCCTTCATGTTCTATGTTCCACCATAACACAATGTGCATTGGCATGGAAGATACCCTATATTCATTTGTTTATGGGATAAGTACAGTGTTCCCCATCTATGTCCAATTTACATTACACCGAATACCTACTTTTGGAAAAATATTAGATGA
Source organism: Viscum album (assembly GCA_963277665.1). Taxonomy (NCBI): domain Eukaryota; kingdom Viridiplantae; phylum Streptophyta; class Magnoliopsida; order Santalales; family Viscaceae; genus Viscum; species Viscum album. Next base: position 179,637,148 of record OY728133.1, on the reverse strand, counting down.
AAAGAAATCATAGAAATGGATGGATGAGTTAGAATAAATCAATGAGGAAATGATTTATACACTTTACAACCTTAATGTTGATCAAAATAATATCATGAAATCCTTAATAAAATGGTACTCCTCCCTTGAATACTTGATGGGGAGATGGAATTGGTTCATATAAAATTGATAATACTTGAGAAAAAATCCAATGTTGGAACCAGGTGAGATTTTCCATACATCATACATAACATCTATTACAATGGAGCTTATTTTTTGGCCAAGATGGATACAAAATACCTTAGGACCCATCCCATGAAAGGTTTACAATGAGGTAATTAGAATATTTTCCATCAATAATTTTATGTCTTGGATGAAATACATTGAACTGAAGATCATTTCATGTATTGATGAAAATACATTTAACAACATAACATCCTACATCCTTAAAGCATAATGTGAATCTGTCCTAAGGAAGATACTACATGAATGATTCATTGTTTGTGAGCTAGATCTATGTGAAATAAAAAATGATGTACTACTTCCATATTCATTAATCAGATCCCTATAATTGAACTTTCATAAGAACTATATGTGTCTTTATTCATGTTATCGAAAGATACGTAGTAACACCAAGATACCAAATACATGGTCTATTAGTAATATAAATGAATATTACCCTTTAGTATAGGTTTTTCCAGTGGAGGGAATTTTCTATTGATGAACTATGTGTGTATTGATTCATATTATTTTAGGATAAATAGAGACACCCAAATTCAAAATTTGAAGTCCAGCTGAAATATAAATTGAAAAATTGTCCCCTCACTATGAATGGGCTAGAGCTAAAAACGGAAATTTCCATTTAAGAACTATTTGTGGCTCGATTCTTGTTATCATTGGATACTTAGTGACACTAAGATAAAAAACCCTTTTTTTAGACATGCTATAGAAGGAAAATTTCTTCCTATATATGGGTCAAACCTAAAGAGGTAGTTTTCCATTCAATAAATATATATTGCAAGAATCTTGTTATTTCGAGATATGCAGTGACACCTAGATCCCACATATTGGGTCCATCCATAATAAAAATGTAAACAATTTCACCTCCACTGTATGGGTCAGACCCATGCATGAAAGTTTCCATTTAATATCTATGTGTAGCTTGATTCCTATTATTATTAGACAGATAATGAAGCCCATATCCCAATTCCTTATTCCATCTATAACATATATTATAATGAAATGTTTCATGAATATGGGATTGACCTACATAGTTAAAATTCTCATTAACTACATTTGGCTTGATTTTTGTTATTTTAGAGTACACAGTGATGCATATATCCCAAATTATAGGTCCAAACACAATACAAATATAAAAATACCACACCTAATGTACGATTTAGACCTTTATATGGAATTTTACATTCCAAAACTATGTGTGTTTTATTCCTATCCCCTTGAGGTATGATGTGACTCATAGAAATCACTTTCAAATATAATCATGAATAAATATTCATATGAGAAATAAAGCAACGTATAAGACTTTGGAATATCAGAGGCCCGTTCCTGAGAGTAAAAGTGTGTTTATTAGATACACATGAGCATAATCTACATAGGTAATTTTATTTTAAATATGTACAGGTGGATTCATTCCCATTACCTTCAGATTCATTGTGACACCAAGATATCACATTCATACTTAGCCGAGAATTATTACTCACATTATAACTTGATCTTTGTAAAATACAACAGAATATGAGAGGTCTACATCGCAAAATAATAGTGCCCCATTCCCTGAGTATGATCCTGATACGTGCCATGAATCTTCTGTCGATGTACTATATGTGGTGTGAGTCGTGCACTCATAGGATAAATAGTGATTCATGCGTCTCAAGTACAAGGTCCAGTTGGTTTTGTTAAAAAGAGCCAATTTTCTAGAATATGTGTTAGACCTATATAAAAACATATATGTAAAACCATCATATGTCTTGATTTCTTTCATCCCCCTAGATCCTTTATTTTATTCCCAGCTATAAATTCTCATTAATACCCACTCTGTACCTCGATGATAACTGAATTGGTGTCAGATTCTTTCTCATAATGAAATCTAAATACCCCCACATTTTCCCTATTATTATCTCTATCACGGGTCAGTAGTCTCCCCATATGTTTATTATTTCTCACATTGGGCATGAATCATGTGATATTCGAGAACCTGACAAGGCATTGTGACCAAAAAAATAATTGAGAATTCTATCCCAAAGAAGGGAACCACGTTCTTGTCACATAGAATTAAAATTCATGAAAAGAGGTCTCTAGATTGAAAAAACAATACACAATGATGATTTTATAATAAATTATCACATATTTTATATCTTCTTCTCGAAATATGATCTATACATGTTGGTGTAACCATTAGGGTGTTCAAACTATTCTAGAATGTATCAATATCTATGAACCAACATCATATCTTCAAAATATATATTTAAACAACTAATTCATTGTGTTTATACCCTATTATTGTAATTCCATGGACCTTGATATTCATTTCCATTGGTGCCGCATTTTAGAAAATTGGTAATATAGAATAGTTAATCCAATGTGACCCACTAGGATTCACTAGTGAATAACGCAACACCCCAGAGCATGCACCTAGTGGACATTCTAATCCTAGAGGAGCGGCCCCCCATAGATCTAGGATCTATTTTCCCAATTTCATGGGGTACAATACCCATTTTATGTATAATGGTAAATCTATAGACACCATTCTACACTCCCCTTTGACTCAGACATTCTTGGGTTATGATTTAAAATTCCCATATCTTAATTATTTAGGTGGATTAAGAAACCCCTGATATTACACATCTATGAATTATAACTATTATTGAAGTAATATTATAATACCACATTCTTGTACCACTCTATTCTAGGTTATAAATTTTCATTGAATAAAAATATTCCAAAATTTACTCATTCCTATCAGTGGTACATCCTATTCTTTTAGCATTAAACTACCTAAAAACATTATGGCCACATAAAGATAATCTTTATGAAAATATCCTAATCAGAATACATTAAAATTCATGAGAAATTACAAATCTCATGATTTCAAAGTATAAGAAAACATCCTAGTTGTATGAAGTTAAACTGCATGACTGGTAGAGCATCCTATATGGTCTAAAATATCATAGTGTAGGGTAATTTAATCCATAAATCAATTCTATAGATGAATGTTTCCTCTTTATATAGAAATGATATATTGAAATTCTCTTTCCCTTTGTATGATCCAAATATATATAGATCACCCCTTAGATGACTATGATGTCGAGGCTCACTAAGGGAAGTGGTAAAACCCCCCATCTTTTCTAATGATATGGATGTATACAGGGATCTATTTTTATGAGAACCACATGTGTCTTGATTCCCAACCTATCATGATAAATAGTGACACCTTGGTATATTATCCCAAGCCAATCCATTGTTTTACCACTATTACAATCTTACCTGGTTCTTCATCGATACTGAAAGGTGTTAACCTTATTGGCCATGAGACTATAGAAATTCTTCCATCAATGGAGTCCTCTCCCATAATGGGATCCATTTTCCTCAACGGTACAGTCAAAGTATAAGATCATTATTCTAAACGATAGTGGATAACATCCCTTTCTAGGAAAACATGCCCATATCCCCTATAAATGTGCCAGATCTACAGAAAGGGATCTTGTTAAAATAGGTGACAATGGTTTGTTTCTTTCCCTGAAAAAATTCATTGGGTATCCCTGAGAAGACCGTAAATAGAAAACCCATATTCCTCTAATATAAGGTCCACATTGAAATACCTTAATCAACATATGCAAGATTTATTCATTCAAACTAACTTCACCAACCTATAATTTAGATTTATGAACAAATTTCTTTTAAATGAGATAAATCTATACTAGATGGTCTCAAGAAAATGGATACCTTTTAGTAGTCATGTATAAGAAAAAATAGATGTCTCCCACATCTAAATATCCATGGCCTTTACAAGATTCACGTAAGTATATATTGAACAGTTTCATGTTAGTTCCTACATCCTTACCATATTATATTAAAATATATAATATATGATCATATTTTATGATATTAAACTATGAGATAGATGTGTCCCCACTACATGATGTTAAACTATACACACCATCACCCATCAAGACACCTTATAAAAGGACCATATGAAGAAAACCCTGGTCAACAAAATTTTAGGGTTCATCCTTCATATTTATGAGTACCTCAATCAATAAAGAACTTTCATGCATTTTTTGAGAAGGATTTTCAAAAACCATCAACGGTACATGGAAAAGAAAACTTGACTTCCGGGGACTCTTTGGGAAGATATTCATGTATTACCCTTAGCTCTTTCATATGATATCCCATCCTATCAACCGAACATGTTATTTCATTTATAAAAGGGACTCTGATTCTTATGATCCTTGACATAATTACAGTGTAACTCATCACCATATATTGATTCCTGATCATCCCCTACATTACTATATAATACCTTGATTCATGATTCAAGAATCATGAATCAATATTTACCTCACCTCTATCCTCCATTTATAAGGAAAATAGAGTAATCTTTACTTTTGGAATTATAATGGGGCTTATTTTTTAACACTCAGCTGATACTAGTTCAAAATGTATCATGAAAATAAATAGTATTCACTTTAGTCAATGTATTATGGCTTTAAAATTTATCATATGATGGTAAAAATCATAAGACCCTAAAAAATTAATGAAAGATACATAAAATTTGTTATGTTAAAAAAATTCAAAGCGAATCATGATCAAAATTCAAGTATTATTTCACTAAACTATTCATCTCTAGAGCTTAACAAAAACTTATATCATTAACTATGAGGAATGAAACTTGTAGGGGCCTTCTTGTGGCCCAAGTACAATCCATGCTATGTCCCCAAACCCTGTAGTCTATAAAAAATATAGATTAATTATTTTCATATCACCCCACCATGATAACATGTTCACTAGGAAGTGAAATAAATTTTTCTGTTCCCTAAACAATCTTTAATAATATGTTTTACAAAAATCACCTTGATGTATTTGATGTCTGTCCTGACACTCAAAAATTCCCCATATTAATATATTTCTACCAAAACCAAATATTGATGAGTTATTTCCCTTGGTTCATCCCTATAGTTTATTGATAATATGGATTGGATTCTGTAATGATGCCCCACTAGGATTCACTAGTGATTAATGCAGTTCCATAGATATTTTTCATATTAAATTTCTTAGTCTTGAAATAAATGTACCTCTAAATCCATGATGTATTATTCGGGGAACATGTGATACTGGTCTCCACTATTAGTAATGATCAAACTATACCCACTATACCCTATTTTTAGTTCACCCAGAAATCATAATACCATGATTTCCAATTCCCATAACCAAGCTATCCAAGAAGATACAACATCCATTATGTTACATGATCTTTTATTGTACCCTTTCTAAAAGAATCAATGTGATATTTCATTCTAAACCTTTTAATTTCCTACACTTTATGACTAAAAACCATGTGATATAGGTCTGAAGATTCGCTATCAAAAAAATAACTACACCCAGGGTGTTAATAGAAGGTCAACACAAGAAGATCCTAAACAATAATAACAATATTACTTGCAAGAAATTAATGTTCAAATTAGAGGAGACAAAATTATCACTAGATTGAAGAGCCACAAAGGGAACCTTGAGAAAAATTCATGTATTTGCTTATTGGATGTACACTTTTTTTATTCAGTAAACAATGATCACTTTTGAAATAAAAAAAAGAATGTACTTTTTAGACATAAAATTGATTAAGGGAAGCCCAAGAAAAATCCATTTCCACACCTACTAGGATTTCATCATAAGAATCTTATGAAAAATATTGGGATAAAAAAAGATACAATGATTTTTGGGTTTAGTATATTCCACTATAAAAAATAAATATGTGCTTGTTAGGTTCATTGACTTATGAAAATGTTATAATACATTACTTCTATGACATATTATTCAAAATTACATTATTGAAAAAGGTGATCTCCAAATAACTAGATATTATAAATCGATGATATTCCCCATGATGTTAATCATTTACAGGGGGTCCTCAAAGAATTTATATTAATATCTAATCATTGGTGTTCAAAATCATGGTTTAGTCATTATTGTAAAAAAATTTAATATATTTGAAATTACATATAATATCAAGTTATGAAATTCCATACACTAGATGAATGAATGAAATATAGAAGGAAACATGTAATGTTTGAATGGTTGGATCATTAATTATTTATAGAGGATGGTGGAATATATATATCCTAGAGTATCCATAGTGAATTCTAATTTAAAAGTAGCCTCTTAAAATTACATGCCCATTATAATAATTTCAGAAAGGATTACTTTATCTCTTCAAAAATCTATTTTATATAAGATATAAAATGTCATAATTGATCAACCAACTCAGCCTGTGCCTCTACAAGCAACTATAATTATTTTTTCCTAGAAGGAGTTCCTTGTCGAGAATTATATTTTTGTTAATGAATCCCTTATTTCCCTAAAATAGTTTTCTCTATTATTTTTAGCATATATAAAAACTGGGAAATATCAGCTGAATCTAATCGATTTAGTATTATATTATTCCACTCTAATCCTTACTACTATCAATCATGTTTCTGTTAGATATTACCTTTGTCTCATTCATCAAAGCCTCATTCAAACCTCGACCTAACATAGTGTAACAGAATATGAGGTATCCATGACTATTTCCCACTATTAATTTTCCCTCATCCATTATCTATGAGAAATCATTTTTTCACTCTGAAATGATGAAAAAATAGTCAAATTCACCATATAATAGGGAGGTAAACATATACCTAAGATGAACCGGTTGATCCTTTAGCTCCTCTAAAGGACACATTTTTGATTAAGGTCGGAATACCCCACATTCCCATCACTACATCAATTAATGAAGCTTCACAGAAATTGAGGCATGAATATAAAATATAGGAGGGAAAATATATTTTAGTCTAAATTAATGAGTGAGGGACTCATACAAATTTACTTTGACATGCTTGGTATAAATATGAAATTTATTTTCATCTACTCAGTTAGTGGAATCCTGATGGAGAAGGGGCCATGGCCTCTGATCTCCAATGAAAATTTATGATAATAACAGGTGAAAAAGTATTATCAATTAGCATATGGATAATTTTATTCCCTAAAATAGTCAATGGACTTGATATATTATAGGAACCTACCTTGTTTCATTATGTCCCATGAAAAATTTGTCACCCCGATACAATTTTTGGGGGAAGAAGTGACACCCTGTTGTGATGAGTGACCAGGAGAAATCATGGATATTATCACTATCAACATAGTCTATGCATCATCTATGAGGACTATAAAAGAAAATAAAATATTAAGTAAAAAAAATTAAAATTGTAAAATATGTTTACTCTCCATAAAAGTTCATACCCTCCACCATAGATGCCCCCATAAGGGAAATATTGATATCATACTAGGAACAGACATCAACCATTTCTAAAAGTGTATCCTCCTATATATGGTAAATTGGCACAATATCTGAATCTTCAGTGGAAGGAACTAGATCAGGCTATAATGGAACCTCAACCATTTATACTCATTTGTGGAATGGTATTTGAGTTGATGTTTCATACAAAGATGTAGAAAGTCCATTTAAATTCTTAGAAGACTTTTTTCCTCCACACAAGCTTGGTGAGGAACTTTAACTATTGACATATTTGAATAAGTTGATGAAATGCGTTATAAAGAGGGATAAATAAAGTTTAAATGTTACTATATGAAATTGAGTGAGAAATCATAGATGTAATGAAGTAATTTCATTAGATCCTTAGAAGTTTCCCACATTGAAGGCACTGAAGATGGATATGATGGAGGTGTAGACCATGATGAATCATGATTGGCATCCTCTCCCTCATTAGATACATTGGACCAATTGATATCTCATATTTTCTCCCCTGATCAACACCAATGTAAGTTGTACTGGTTACACCCCAAGTGAAATGTACCTGTGATACTGGGGTTAACTATGCTCCTTCATAATCATTTCACACCAATAGAAATAAAAAGGATATTAGATCATTCTAAATGGTAGTACATGAATTTTAACAAGGTGATAATCCCATTCGTATCTCAAATCCAAATATAGTTTTTACACCTCATTTGTAAAAAGTACTATTTTTGAAGGAACTATAATCTATTATACTCTAGGTGAATAGTGTATTTTTCGTTTCACAATTTTTACCACCATGCCAATGTCCTTGATAAAGGCATCAATATTAAATATTTTTTATTTAAAAGTGATTACCTCTCTAGAATTATTGTGTGAAATCCATTCAAGTCCATTATTATTAAAGAGAAAAAACCCAAGATCTCAGCAGATGAGTGTTCCTTCCTCAGTATTTCCAATCACATATATGTAGTGTGAAATGTCAGTCTAGTTAAGGCTTGTCTGGTGGGATCCTCAATCATTAGAGCATGGTTGGATAGAACTCATTTTGGTAGGAAAACTGATTATAGACACCTCAGTTATTTATGAGAAATCTATGAATGATTTGGATTACAATAGTAAATTTTCGTTCTTGGTCTTTGGTTGGACTTTAAATTCATTTGTTTGTCATGTAATATTGGTATTGATGCAGATAGTTTCCATTTTAGGTATGAATTAATCTAATTATTGACCTAGATCTTGGATAAGAATATTAGTGTTGATTGAAGGGCAGTATACATGTGTCTGTGTCTACAATCTGGTGAACATAAATTTAAATTTTCATGCCACAATCCAGTGGATTTTAGATTAGACATGGGGAGGAGAAGGAAAATTCAATTTTCTTATAGTTAAATTGATCTATAAACTGATAGGGTCCATACCACTCATATAAAATATTCTATCAATCTAAGTGGTGAGGGTACCCTCAAGAATTGAAATTATACAAGCATGATCCACTGAGTTTCCATCACTATTTTCAGTTATACTACTATGTGTTTTCTCGTAATGCAAGAAAAAGAAGTATTCAGAGTAGCTTAGGTGAGCCCTGGTTTCCTATCTATTCAATGTGATTGGTCTCAACCCACTAATTTAATATAATTAAAAGGGAAAAAATAATCTATACGAGGCTCATCCACTATAAACATTGGGAGGAACACAGTATTGTATATCAAATATGGAAATTCCAAAACCAATATTCATTCATCCTTCCATATATGTAACTATCATAAAATTAAAAACCCTAGATCAACAATTTTTCTAGGTTGAGAGAACGTAACAGCATCGACACATTGAAAGAAAGCTATCCAATTGAATGGGTCTGTCGATTTTAGAAAGGACCTATCCACCCCTGTAAATAAATGATTCTTCTTCAACAATAGTTCGATAGGGACATTTTCTCATAAGGTATTATTTCCAAGGTATGGCCTTAAAATAATTAACTTCGAGTTAAAAATGATCCTTCTTTTAAAACTAACGTTTTATTTATTAAATGGGGTGTCCATCATAGGAAGTGGGTGCTTCCCAAGGGAATTTTTGGCCAGCTTGATCATCTCTCTAGTAAATATAGTATTTTTCTCTAAATAATAATTGGTGGCTGATGTCAAGAGAAAATAATCACACATGTCTCCAAAAATTGGGGCACCATTGTTTTTCTGAACATCCTAGAGGTTGATTCAAACCTCACTATTTTCAAGATGAATTTTATTTGTGTCTAGAATCCTTCAATATAATATTCCATCCTTAATATATTGTTATAGTAACCAATGTTTTATGAAATCTATGAGGCCTCACACATACCAATTTACTTTAATTCGGTAGTGAATTGGATGGCAATACATTTCACCCAGAAAGGATAGCCTCAACCCATTACAAAGCTTTATCTTAATCGAAGGTCCCAAATGGGAATCCATTTCAACATCTTATTGATAGAATATTTCTACATTATCAATCGGTACATATGAAGTTTACGATTACATTCATGATTAAACTGTTCACTGTATAATTTAATGAACTTGACATATACCCTTCAGATAAGTTTCCCTTGGAAATGATGTGTCTCACTTGAGAGATATTGTCTCTAAAGTTTTTATGGTTCATCAATATCCATGATGGAGAAATAAGAGTATTATTTTTGGAGGCAAAACCAATTAAATGCAATGAGTCAGAATAAGGATATTATAGGATATTTTCCCGAATTGAGATAGATAGTTTCAACAGAGATTGATGTACAACCTTTTTTTGAATGGCATCCATGTTTTAAACAATAGAAATATGATGATCCACTGTTACTATGACATAATTTTTGAATAAATGTAGTAAAAAATATAATAGACATATGGAAGGTGGGTAAAGAACCTTTCCAAATGGTGTGATAGATGTGCATAGTTTGGGGTGTATCACAAGAATTAGTTTACCCTTATAAGGTCCAATGATCACATGACCTATTACAAGTCTCGCAAATTTAATGAACCATGTAACATGTCAAAATCACATGATCCATTATAACACATGAAATCGTGTTACCATGTGTATGTCACATGAATATCTTAAATATTAATTAATCAAAAGACAATCTTGAGTGACATGAAAATCTAGTGAAGTGACCATGAAACTAAGGCCAAGTATCACAGTTCATGTGACATACCATTGATCAGTTAGATGGATAGTTTCATGATTCATTAGGTCAATGTTGTGATTCCTGGAGGTCAAGAAATGAGATCACGTGATAATTTCTTATGACCAATTATCATGATGAGATTACTTGAAGTGGTATTGATGAGTAATCACATAATTAAAGAAATCATAAGAGAACTAAATTCTTGGTATAGAAGTGACATGACTGGCCTTGTGATCCATGATTTAAAGGGAACTATCCAAGATACCAATCATATCCCACAAGACCAAATATTGTTAAAATAATAACCAAAACATTCAAAGATACCCATATGGGTATCTACATCCACATAATCGAGTTCTTAATACTTTGGAAATAACTTATAAGGTATAAAATTTATTAGCACCAACCATATGAGCATCTAAAATTTTAGGATTAGTGAAATACACAAAGCACATCTATTGATTTATCTGAAAAGGAGTGAAAGAATAATAATAGCTTATTGAGGATAAGGAACCAAGGTCATATGAATAACATAACCCTAGGAACATCACATTATGGGATTAGGAGATTTTGGGGTCTATTTATGATATTGTGAAGCCCCTTTGATAAGTCTTCTAGATCATGAAAAACATAATTAGACATCCCATTTGATCAGGAGAACTCCCTTAGATGATCCATTTTGATCACGTGATAAGATACCTAAAAATTTCATAACAACCACCTAAGGGGACAATGTGATAAAATATTTACATGATGGTACCCTGATGTAAAGGAGAGTTAGGTTTTTTTTATGAGATGTAATTATTTTATTTATGTGATCAATTTAACGATCAAGAAAAGGACCTCTAACATATCATTATAATCTTGTGAAGGACCCTAGACTTATCGTCTCAGTATTGCGAAGGCCCATTGGAATGTCAACTAAATAATGAGAAGGATTCCAAATTATTGATTTTTATAATTCAATGTTTTAGTATATAAATTCTTGATAATCACCATGGGATCAAAAAATTAATGTTAAAAATGGTATAATCCTCCTGTAAATGATGTAACAATGATTTTCATGCGAAGGGTTGTTACAAATCACATTATCAATCCATGTATCTTGAAAGATCCATAGGGGTATGTTAGTCTCATCACATGAAGTCCTCTAGACATTTCACATTCATCATATGATGGATTTTATACATTTCTGGTTGATCATGTGATTCCCTAATAGAAGACTTATGGGTGGAAACCATAATATTTATAAAAATAAGATGAATTTTTTTAACATTATGTGATGGAGAGTTGTTCTATTTTCAATGAGAATGGGTTATTTCTTTTGTGTAATCAGTTTATAGGTCATGAAAAGGCCGTATTAAAAAACATCTTATTCTCATGAAGGGTCCTAGACATGTTAGGATGATCTTGAGAAGGCCCCATGACATGTATACTAAATCATTTGTAGACTATCAGTCATATGGATTTGGTTACATGAAATACATTTTGGAATCAGAGATTGATCATGTGAAATACCTTTATCTGGACATGGGATCCTGAATTTTGGTATTGAAGGAGTGATCTTGATATCACTATTTATCACATGATACAAATAAGGAATCCTGGATGAAATGTGGTTGGATATGGAAAAACACATCATGTGATACTACATCATCTAACTCAAGAAAATATATGAGATTTAATCACCATGAAAAGTGGAATAGATATATAGTAAAAATTCCAATAACACCCCAATACACATAGGAAAAGGAAAGATAAGGGTGCATAGGGAAGAGATGACTTTCTGGAGTGGAGAATCACTCAGTCACAAGGTTCTAATATTAGGTATGCATTGGGAATGACTTATGTGATTATTTTATATGGTCTCACACTTCACAAGATCACACCATTGATCAAGAATATGAGTTATGGAATTTTGATATGAACATGTGAAGTGTGTTGGATTGAACATGTGATGCCTCAATAGGAAAATTCCTGATGAACATTAACTCATTAATGTGTAAAAGGCTGAAAATGATGGAATAATCTTGTAAATAAGGATACACTAATTTTTTACAAGATGGTCACAGACATTGAGTGATCTATGTATATATAATAAAAATTCATCTAGGCAAGTCATCTAGGTCACACTATGTCCTATAAATATAGGTGAGATTATGAAAAGTCTTCTAGATAGGTCATCTAGATCAACAGAAGTCATTGGTACAAGTCATCCAGGTTAGGCAAAGTCCTCCAGACATGTCATCCTACTCATGTGAAGTCCTATAGACATTCCATCCAGGTCCCATGAATTCCTTTATAAATATCATAAAGATCATGAGATGTCCTCCAAAAATGTCATTCAGATAATGAAAATTCCAACTGGACATGTCATATAAATCATGCGAATTATATTGGACATGTAATCTAGGCGATGCGAAGTCATCTGGGCATGTAAGATAGATCATGAAAAGTCATTTTGACATGAAAGTGTGGGGACACAATGTCCTATGGAAATGTTGGATAGATCAATTTATGTCCTTTATACATGTCATCCAAAGGCTACAATGTCCTCACAACATGTCATATATATCATGTGAATCCCCCCAAACATGACATATAGAGTAATAAAAGTTTCCTAGGAAAGTTATCCCGGTCAAAAGAAGTCATATGGACATGTCATATATTATCCCATGAAGTACCCCAGGAATGTAACCTTTGATCACATGAATCACCCAAGACATGTTAGATATGATCACTCAAAGGAACTTGGATATTACTTCCTTTTCGGTAAGATACACTTGGGCATGTTAGGAAGAAACCCTCAAACATTTCAAGATAAAATACTTGGACATGCCTATAAAACACCCTAGAAATTCTATGTAGACATCATAGACATATCAGGAAGACATCCTATACATCCTAGGTAGACACCCTCATAAATGTCAGGAAGACATCCTCATACTTTCTTGGAAGACACTTGGGGACTTGTCAACCTTTTCAGACAGAAAAACATGGATATAAACAATGAAACCCATGAGCATGAACCTTGGGCTGAGTACCGCCATTAAAAAGGGAGTGACCTTAACAGGTTAAGGTTATACATTCATGAAACCATATTCATGTAATTCACTAACAAGGGATTCTATTTCACCATAAACATATTCAATGGACCTTTCATCGCCATAATATATCTTCATCAATTAAAGTATGTAGAATGAATTTGAAACACAAGAATCCATCTTTGAATAAGACAAAAACATTCCAAAATACACAAGATAATAATAATACTGTCATTTTTAATAACTTGTAATAAACAATTAGTAGTTTGGGAGTCAAATGAACTATAAAAACATTGATTCATATCTAAACTATATATATAGGTCACCATCCTATGACCCAATCTATAATAGGATTACACAACGGTGTATGTCCCCCAATATCCCAAAAAAAATTAAACTATGGGAATCAAATTTTATAATGACTCTATCATCCATCCTTGTCCCCCAGTGGATGAGAAATATAGTCATACACTGACATCATCCTATTATGTGTAATCCCTGAACATACCCTGAAGCACCTAAAACCCACAAGTGTTCTTAGGATGAACTAAACTATAAATAATATATAACCTATTATAAAAATGATATGTCTAGATACTTCCTATGGCTATATCAATATATTAAACACTCTATATGGGTTTCTTCAATGCATTCTTGCATCTATATATAGTCTATTCAGTCACATTATATCTCATGTTTCTCAAACTAATCATGACTCATGTGTACAAAAGGCTTTTTAATGTCTATTTAACTAGCATCATGAAAGTATTTCCTACCATTGAAAACATCATGTGTACACCCAATTTAAATCACAATACAAATTAATCCATGAATGAGCATCCACCTTAGTGTTGGTCATAAAGGAATTCACATATTGATAAACTATAGGGAAATAACAACCAAGATTACTAATTTTCTACCCCCACCCATCATTATGTTAATGAAAAATCTAACTATGAAGTCACTAATTCATTTTATAAGTTTGATACATAGAATTCCTTCGTTGAAACCTATCCCCAAACTCATATTCATCTTTATCTCATGGCGTTAAACATATTGGGTTTTTTATTCATATGAAAACACTATATCAAACAATCTATTTTTAATTTTGATACATGATCTCATGGTATATGTTAGAGTACTATTCGATGTTCAATCCCAACATTGAAACCCAAATCGCCATCATAGATGGATGTAGACTCCAATGTTCTTGTTCATATGGAATCAATGAACATACAGTTTTCCAATAATAAGAAATAATAATATCTAGATGGATAACCATATATATATATATATATGAAGCCATTAATATAACCTCATTTATATATAAGGGGATTCAACACCTATTTCGTTTACAATGGTAACTCGTCCCGTGTCTGGATTCAATAATGATTAAGGAATATATCTAAAATCTAAAATATAGTCCCTGTGTAGGAAAAAGTTCCCCCAAAAAGGATGTGATTAGCCCAACCTCTCACCCTCTTAACCAATTTTATTTCCTCACTGTCATTGGGTTTGAGACCCAAAGTGATCAAATATATTTGGAATGTTTGTTTGTAATATGTTACTGATTTAGGAGATATTAGGAGTTTCTACAAGAAGCAAAAAATAGTGAACCCTATGTGAATCTTGCAATAATAAAATAAAACATGTTATCACACATTAATCCATTCTTATACAACAAATTTGGGTGGAAATAGTAGGAAATATGTTTCCTTTGTGGAATAAATAGAAGTGGTTTTCAAGGGTATTCAATTTTCTCATTATAAGCAAAGAGGAAATATTTTAATTATTTTTTATTCTATATTCATAGTTCATTATATTTAGCTTCACATTTTCTATATATTTTAGATACATGATGTATCTTTGAAGAATTTATTGGGTACTTCAAGAAAATTTATTTTACAATGAATCATAAAGTTCAGTAGGGGAATAGGGTGGTTTACATCATAGCTATCATGGGTGTTTTTTAAACTCACTCTACTTATTATCTATCTCATATCCTTGTGAAATTATGGAATCAAATTTTCTTGAATTATTTTCATGACATTTAAAAAACATTAATATTTCATTTTTATTTATTTTTATCCCAGTACTTAGATAATCTACTATAAGGTGTGACTTTCTCATTATATTATGATCACTTTTAATACCATCCATGTATGTTCGTAATGAAAAACTGAAATATGATACTCCTAGAGGTTGTTGTCCTTTTGTACACATTGTCTGAATGTTCAGTTTTCAATAAATATAAATAAAAGAAGGAATAAAATGATTAATCTTTCATGGAACATAATTATTTAATAAATATCCCATATATATTTTAATTAAATCCATATATATATTTCTATCCATGTGTGGTGATGATAAAAAACGAAATACATTGCCTCATGGATATTGTAGTCTGCACGTGTGCCGAGATTACATTATTATTTTCCATTAGATAGGGAGGTGATTGAAAATGGTGTTACTATAAACATAAAAAAAAATTAGTACAGTAAATATAACATTGAAATTACATTATAATGTTTTTATTATAACTAAAGGAGGTGGAACATGAAAGAAAAATTTTAAGAACTCAGTTATGTCCTTTATCTATTGCTCCGATATCCTCTATTAAAATGAAACTTAATCTATCATATTTTGAAATTTTGGGGATACTATAACCTCTATGTTGTGGGTTGGATACATAGAAATTAATTTAGGTACATATTGGTTGGGGTAAGATTCTCAAGGTGTTTGAATTATTGAGGGGGGGGAGGGATTCCTTTTACAAGATAGGGGAGTGAAACGCCTATAAATACTTATAACATTAAAATAATATACAATAATTTTCATGGGTATATAGAATAAAATTTTCAAATTTTATAATACAGAAAAAGGTTTGGTCAAAATAAAATATGAAAATAAATTTTTTACAGGTTAATTGATATTTAATACCTTATCTCTTAGTTTAACCCCATCATTAAACATTTCAATCCTTATCGTGGTGAAAAACATTTACTGATGAAAAAAATAATTATGAAAAAAAATAAAAAAGACCCCATTATATAATTTTTATATTTTTATTTTTAATATAGAATTAATTTTACAAAATTTAATTTCTATAATTTGTAAAAATTATATTAAATTTTAATACACAAAAACAAATAAAAAACTCTTTTTAGAAAAAAAATGTTTTGAAACATAAAATGGATTTATACTATAATAATTTATAGAATTGATTATCATTGAAATAATCCTTAACTTAATGTTACATTTTGATTAATTAATTAAAAACAATGATTAATTTTTTTATTAGAATAAAATATCACTTAGTATTTAAATAGTCAAACATGGGTTTCAAAATTCAGCATAATATTTTTAAATGTTCTAATATACTTCCTTAATAATTTTTAGAAGAATAGTTTAAAAGATATATTATCAATTCTTATATCATGATGACGTCATAAAGGTGACAATATTTTTTTAACTCTATATTCAACATTCATCTAAGACGTCAACCATTTTTTTTAAATTCCAAAAACTCACCATAAGATAATTATTACATGATAACTAAAATATGAATTTTATTACATAAAATTAAAATTATTAAATAAATTTATTTACCTTTAAAATAAAAAATATAATTATAAAGAAAAAAAGGTTTATAAAAAATTAATTTGATAAACATCATGTTTTTTCTATATTATTTAATTATATTTTTAATTTACCAAGATAAAATTATTTTCTAAAACATTTAAATATTCACATTATCATCAATTTAATAAAATAAAAAGTATTTAAATATATTTATCAGAAAAAATTGCCATTTTGACATTAAATTAATTTCATCATAAAACATTAATTATTTATTTTTTAAATAATTTAATTTCATAAATGAAAATAAAATAATACAAAGTATTCATTATAATTGAATACATTATTTCCCTTTAAGTGTTTGTTAATATTTTAATTTTAATGTTTCGTTACTTGTTTTAGTTTGTGGTTCTGTTTTTTACAAGCTTGACAATATTGTATTTATTTAATATAAAATGTATATTAAAATCTTATGGTGGTATATCCCCCTTATATATTGAGTCAAATAAATATTATTTCACTCTTATCATAATAAATTTATCTTGACATATGTAAAATCATTGATATATATTTCATATTGATAAGTAATTCTAATATTACTAATATGAAATCACAGTATTTCATAATTAAATACTTCTAAAAACATATATATACCGTTATAGACCAACATTTGTGAAAGTGTTTTCAATGGAATACCATGATTGAAGGGAGATATTTCCCATATAATATAAGATTAATTTATTATCCCCTGGACCACGTTTATGTAATTATATTAACTTTTTGATTGAGAATATTTGAAAATATAAATTCTTTATTTTTTCCACTTTATAACCATAATTTTATCCGTTGATCATATTTAGAATATTTATCCATCTCTTCTTCATGCCATATTTTATGTTGAGAATATCTATATTAATATTTCTAGTCTTGAATCACGATAATATGATTATAATACATCGTAAGATCTATAAAATGATGATTAGTTATTTAACATTTCTAAGCAGTTTTCTAAAACCCAAATGGCCGCATTATGTAAACAACATAAAAAAAACGGGGAACAATTAATTATGTTATTGTAAAAAACACAAATATTTCAACATAAATAATTTAATAATTTTTATACTATTTTCATAATCCTAAAAATTAATTCATCCCAAAAACCATGACTATGTCAGTGTAAAACAGATGTATAATAACAATATTTACCACTAAGGAATAATTGTTGATCTTAATAGATATTTCCTGATATATTCTAAATATAACTAGATTCCCATTTGAGATATTTATTATTATAACCACTCTAAGAGTTTCTATAATATTCTATCCTTGTTTCACTCATCAATTCTCAGACAGAAAGTGTTATAAGACATCATGAACACCTTCCCTTGCACCAGAGGGTTTGGACTAGAGATGAGGGCCTAATTTCTATACTGGGGAGGATACGACATAAAAATAATCAATACAACATATATTAAATAAAAAAACTATCCCCAACATATTCAATGTATTACATATCAAATAAAAAATTTCATATATAAAATGTTCCATGTTGAAACATATAATAATAGGACTATGGATAACTGACTTACCAAATCACATATAAAAAATTAATAAACAGAACACATTCAGACTGACCTATTTTCTTCCCCATGCCTTACTAATACTAACCCAAATACCCCCAAAATTATCCTGATCTATCTAGTACACTTCATGTGTGGAACCTAAAATAAAATATAAGTTCTGTACATGATCCATGGTTCCCATGTATGGTGTGAGAAATATTTGTTAGTATGGTGTCATCAAGTTCCCCTAATATATTACTTATTATTATTATAAGCATGAGGAATAAAATAAACATTTTACATAAGTGTTTTGGAGTAATTATTCTTACATTGTTATCACAACTCTCTACAAAACATGTTACCTTGTGCTAACCAGGAAATAATGACACCTGATTATACCTACTTCAGTGCCTTTTTTGAATCCACCTCATCATGTCATCTCAAACTATCATTCAGATACTAATCCTGTACCAAAATATTCATCATATATAGGCATTAAAACCATGACCAAATACTCATAGACACTTGTAACAATCATGCATCCATATCTCAACCCACTTCCCTATCACTCAGGGTTGGGTCCATCAGTGTTGCCTCACATCACACCATACCATGACCAGGCCCCTAGGGTGGTTCTTGACCTATGTTTACAAAAGGAAGGGTCTACTTCATACACACCATCCCAACTAACTCAAGGAATGGTCCAAAAGAAAATACATGATAAAAAAATAAAAAAACATCAAATTGACCCATCCCTTCTTACCATAGAAAACATAAATTACATATAAGAATCCTTAAAAAATCATGGGGGGTCATAAAATAATCAACATATCCCCATAGACTCTAGGAAAGTATAATCATGAACATAGGGACACAACCATCACAAAAAACTCCCAATGATTCCAAGGAACTATTCAATCAAGGATTATCCACACACCACGCACATCTCACCCATCCTATTAGGGAATCCACTAGGTCCTCTAGACCAGAAAAGATATCTTCTTATCGATAGCATATCTCACTAATCACACACTGGTGAAATCAATTTCCTAAGGCTCCCCCAATATCGAAGTACCAGCTCAGTATTAACTCTTCATATACCTCCAAACATCTTGTCCTACTATCAGGGTATTGTCCCAAGCCACTATTCGCTATCTCATTTGTCATCCTGATGCCAAGTCTCAAACAACACCACATCTTTCACCTTGGTCATATAAAACATCTTGAGACCACCCAAGATGGATCTCATAACATATCAATTAGATAGATAATATCAATATGAAACCCTTTTTTCCACAAATGACTCTTCCCATTGACAACAATAAATATGTTATTAGACCACCCTTTAAAGGGTTCCTCTCCTCATGTGTGAGATGAACGACCATCTCCCAATTTTCACTAGGAATTAGGGCTCACATTATATCCAACTATCCATAGGAAACCTTTCCAAGGATACCAAAATTATATATTCATCTTTGTGACCAAAAATTGGTCTCTCACTATCCAAAACATTTATATCTCCTATGGGATACATATTCAATACATTACACTTTCATACCCAAGTGAAAAAGAGTCATTAACCCAGGCATAAGGGACCCATTATCATGCTATTTCAATATATCATTCACCCCTATCCCTATATATGTTAATTAAATTCATCAATCATGAATTAAATAGAAAAATTATACATAACACACATATGATCTTGTATTAGTTGTCTATGTTCCACTGTTAATGAGTTACCACCAAAGGCATGTTTTTTATCACCTCATCCAAGCCCATAAATGCCTCAAATATAATTTTAATAGCACACATGCTTCCATGTCATTCCATAAAAAATAATTAATTAATTATAAAAATTTAAAATTAATTATTTAACGAAAATTAAAAGGGAATACTGGATAAAAACCATTTTTCACCATCGTCAACTCAAAACCATGACCAATCGCATGTAGAAGCACCTTAGATCCCCTGGCACCATCAGTACTAAGATCCCTATCACCTTATACCCTATTAACTAACTATTTATCTTATTTTTAACAAAAAATATTAAATAAAATTATTGTAATGACATACTTACAAAAAAATGACAATACATGATGTACAAAAAATGTCTCGATTCCTCCTCCAGCCACTCCATATGAAATCCACACCAAATTTATGTCGATTTCACAATGTTTTGGTGGAATCAACAATGAACCAAAATAAATATATGAATGATGGTAGGTATGACCAGTTGAAATCAAATGAATAGGATGTTAAGGGAATTATATACCTAAAATTATTGTGATAATCTAGTAAAAAGAACCCCCCCAAGGGGAACAGAAGGAAATTGAAGGTGAGCCATTAAACCCTTCCCTTGCATGGACACACCAAGAATAAAATTTATAAGATATTTTAAAAAATGATCCTTCTAGATTTTGGTGTGAACCATTAGTTTCAATTATAAAACACCTTAGTAATTGGGTTTCTCCCACTATCTTGAATTTTGAAACCCTAAATCCTTATTTAACAATGTGAATGTTCAATAACAACCCCTTAAGCTTCCCACCAACTCCAATAATCCAAAAAAATTCTATCAAACCTATAAGGAAAACATCAGCCACCAAAACCCATATAAAAACCAAATCTCGGGTCTTTAAAACCCATAGAAATTTACTATGAGTCTTACCTCTGAAAAATACCATCCATTATACACAAAGTTAAAATTATATATCAAAATATTGACCTGAAAAATCCATCATTATCAAATTATCATTATGAAACTTATAATCCATTAATATCCTTGGTTTTCATTAATCCAAATCTCTCATTTTATCATGGTTTCCTATACACCATCAATTATCCACAATCAGTTCCTAAATGAAAAATATACTTCCACTCCACAACTCCAAACACCAAATACAGAACTGCAGAAAGTCTGATCAAAATATTCTATATCAAAACCAACAATATGATAGTGATCACCAAAAGAGTATTTCTCATGAAACAAATAGGTATTTAGCTGGTTTTTCAGGAGGATCATGGTGATCCCTTCCACAATTCACCATCTCACAAAGTTTGGTTCCACATGATGGAGCCCACAACCACATGAATCTGCATTGCAAAAGGTGTTTTGAATTTAAAATGGTCCACAAACCCACCAACCTCATTAATAACAATCATCCTAAGGATTTTTGAACCTCACCACATCCAAATATATATCAACATGCAATTTTGTTGTCCTCATGAAAACTTTTATAAAACAAATTCTCAACTACACCCACTGACACAACCAAAAAATAACCACCAAGCTCCAAATCAATTTTTTCTCTAATGAATGCCAAAATAATGTTCATGTTATTGGTTTGAGTTATAAAACCATCCATAATTGATGCTCCATTCAATTTCCACCAAAATTTAACTATCATTAAATTTCATCATATAATTCATCCCCTGAATCTTGGGATTGATTAGGATTATTCCTATATATAAAAATTAATCTAGTTCACCCCCAAACATGCGATTAAGCTTCTTCACCCCTAGGACCATGTGTCAAATCATTGAATATGACACAAATTTCCTATAGAACACACTGAAACAAAATTAATTATGATTCTAGTGCATCTAATCTTACAATATTCTAACAATAATTTGAAATAATTTATTACTTAGGGATACTGAAATCCATGTATAATACCATACATCATCAACCTAGTGACACCTCAACAATCCACCAATTGTTTTCATCACCTTAATAATTATTTCAAAAAACAATTTATTCTCCCTAAACCAATATTATTATCACCACTATATGAGTTTCATTATCATTTCACAAAAAAACCAGACACATAACTCCCATTAACACACTCTTTTCAATACTACTCATAATGATTTACTGTTATAGACCTTCTCAAACATAGAAAATAACACGAAACACAAACCAATTCATATTTTAAAATCACCATAAATTTCATCCCCAAATAGACAATGGTGTACTCCCACTATAAGCATACCATTATTTAAATAATTATCTGTCGAAAAAAATTGGACACAAGATTTCATTCATGTTTCACTTTTCAATCCACTCTCACCCCCATAATAGCAGCCATTATAAACAAACCTCCCTAAAAATGCATTATAATTAATTCACTCTTATCGACCACACCATATTACTCTGATCCATCATCAATTTCACCTCACCTACTAAGATACTACTATAGAATGTTTCTCACTACCTCCATAAAGACATAGTTTTACATAGGTTCATCCATAACCTAGGGAACTATAAATGAACCCAAATTTAGTTCTTTAATAATCCTTAAATAAATTGGGAACCATGTATAAAAAGAGTGAACCAACTAAAAAACACTGATAATTTTCATAAAATTCTCATAAAGGATGACTTTCCATCCAAAAGGTAGTGTGATCTATAATTAACAAACTAATTTGTTCCTTACCTGTACATATCTCAATCGAAACTGAACCCAACTGTTGGGAGATAACATGAAACCAATCCAAACATGCCAACTCATGCTACCAAGGGTCACATCCCACCTAGCCTAGTATCATCTTTTTATCACACTAACCATTCCCTAGAAACATGTCTACCTCACAAAACATCCCAACACACTCCACTTATTCCAAATATAACCACAATATCACCCATTAAACAAGTATTTCTCCAAAACCAAGAGCATATAGATGCACTGCCACCATGCTTTATGGAATCATATTATTAGAATCATAGAGTAAGTTAACTAAATATCCCACCATTTAAGACCATACTCCATATCAAGAGAACATCCCATTCTCTATATCACAATATCATGAATTTACCTTACGCATTTCACTAAAATCTCACATTTTTGTCCAAATAACTATTGAGTTTTATTATGTATTATTACATCAAGAATCCATATGGGAACACACCGTATAGGGTTTTGTTGAAATATTAGGTAACCAAACACATTTCTAATCCACTAGGGTTCCATATCCATAGGGAAAC
Organism: Viscum album; assembly: GCA_963277665.1. Taxonomy (NCBI): domain Eukaryota; kingdom Viridiplantae; phylum Streptophyta; class Magnoliopsida; order Santalales; family Viscaceae; genus Viscum; species Viscum album. The sequence goes on along the minus strand of OY728133.1, from coordinate 179,613,312 downwards.
AATTCCCCACCACATACAATTCCTTAGGAATTCCATTCCTATACAGAACCAACCAATGTTCCATTAATAAGGCACAAAATCCCAATACCAAACCACTGAGGGTTTCTATACATCCCTTGATGATGGGGATTCATTTTGGCCTTAACTAGTGAACTCCTTCACCATGCCCCATATAAAATTCCATTAAATAAAATACATTAGTTCTTTTGAGTAAAATTCCACAAACAAGTTATATAAGAAAAACTATACATGTTATTTTTGAATGTTTAAATACCTAAACCCCATCGTAAAATACAATCACATATAATCCAATACATTTTATATGAGTCTTACATGCCCAATCATTATTCATAAACAAAAATATCCTCAATTGTCCAATATCAAAAAATAATAAAATCCTTGATAAACAGTTCATATTAAATAAAAATATATTTCATTATAGAAAAAACTAAGAAAACAAATCCCTATACCCTAGTAACTAGGACTTATGATCAAAAATGCGTTCATCACTTCCTAGTTTGAGGTCCTTCATAACCTAAAAATCATTCCTAGAAAACCTATCCTTTTTAACCCAAACCATAAATCAAAATAAAATCTCTAACACTATTTTTTTAATTCCCTAACCTTATGAAACTCATCAGTCCCAAAATATCACACTCCAAAATAACTCATTCATCTATCCTCATGTGACTTAGGCTACCGACTACTGATGGAATCCTAATACATAATTTATAGAAAAAATTCCATCCAATAAAAATCTTATAACACATCATAAATGACCTAAATTGTCTATAACATATTCAAAGTATGGAATTTCAAATAAAAAAATGTTATAAAAAATGTACCATAAAATGTGTATAATGATATAAAAGTTGATATTCCCTTAGTACCATCAAATATACAAAATATAAAATACACACACACTAGGGTTATTTAAATCACTAGGCCTCACATACCTGTCACTAATACCATATATCACCCCATCCCTGTATACTACATGCATTACTATAATCATTAATGAAAACATAAGGTCTTCCCACACACTAGGGTGTCCATAATGTTTGTGAGAAATACATATTATTAGTCTCTAACCATTTTACCCTTTTATGATCCATCATATACATGTACTCAATGTGAAGAAATTAAGAATTCCATTCATTCATTTTTTATATAATGTGTAAATTAGGAAACCAAAACTCCATATGCATTATGTTTCTATGTTATAACTAGCCCATTGCGGCAACCGATCATACCTACATCTACACCATGCTAGAATATATATTTTCACATCATTTAATTTCATCATATAGATTACTAACCCATACCAAATTGCTAATGGTTTTTAGAATCCAAACCATGATGTAATACTTGTAGAAACTACACACAATTATATGACCATATCTCATGCCATTGCCTAATCACTTAAGGGAGGGTCAATGAATGTAACCTAACATCACATAATAGCTTGAAATTTACCCTATGGTGGTCCTAATACAAATAATAAACACGATTCCATATAATTCATTAAAGCAGACCAATCAAACTCTTAAAAAAGTCCTAGAAAAATTCCAAAAGGAATAGGGAATGATCTTGACACTAACTAATCCCCACAGACTCAAGGGAGGTCACATATCAATAGGTTATTTCCAAAAAACCCATAGATGACTCCTTACACACTATAGTGATCTCACATAAAGAAAAAATATATGGATACCATTATATATATATTTGGTTGATCATTGGTTGATAGTCTCTTGATACCAAGCCCCTGATTAGTCACAATGTAGTATCTTCTTACATTAACCAACTCCCACTCATCACCCACTATAGAATTCATTTATGGAAGTTTCATATCAACTATATACCCTATCATGGTCCAACCGCATCATGTATCTCACCCCTCCCAGTCTGACTACCATTATACTACCTCAAGCCACTGCACTCTAAGCCCCTTTGAATCTCGATGAACTATCTTAAACAATACCCATCACCTCACCTTAGACTCATATAAATTATTGACACCACCCATGGAAGATCCCATATAATTTCACATAGTGTAATTCCTTCTCCATTATACCAATAATGTATATAAGGACACATCCCCCTCACAATATCCACTGAGTTCTCAGATCACACTCATAAGGGGTTCTTTTCTCTGGTGTGAGGCAAGATGTTGTCTCTTCTATCATCACCAGGACTAAAGACTCACATCCCCATATATCATTCCATAGGTAATTGATCATTGTATAGCCATATTCCATCTAGAACACTAATACATATCAATTTTCTATCGTCATCATAAACATCACTCACCCATTGGTGATATAGTCTCTATTCAATTCCAACGTAGCCAAGGGTGAAGGATAACTTATCTTGAGAATAAGGGAAGAAATGTCATCCTATCTATTTCTCCCATCCATGACCAGACCCTTTTTTCTACTAGAACCTATATAACAAAAATAGAGTGTAAAAATCAAATATATTTTTAATATGATATGGGATGAAAATAATCATCTTCCTCATTCAACGATTTACAACCAAACCCATGATCTACATCACCTAAACTATGACCTTACTTTCATTAATCCAGATCATGGAACAACTAAATATCGTACCTCAAACAAATAGACATAAATAATAAATTATAATAATTTATAATTAATTAATTTGTTAGTTAAAACCAAAGAGTTATACTACTCTAACAACTCATCAAGCACCATCGTTGCACCAAAACTGTGACCAATCACATAAAGAAGGTCTATGGGGGCCCCAAACCCTTTTTAAGAAACCTCCCATTCATCTAACAGCAAATAATATATAAATTTTCCATAATTTTGACTAAAACCATTTGTAAATTTTTTAAAATGTCTAGCTACTACTAAAATGTAATTTGTAGTTATGGAAATAACCTATGATGTCATCATATAGCCACCACATGTGAAATCTCTTTTAAATTAGATTTAATAACCCATTATTTGATAGAATTATCTATGAAATCTAACTAAAATAGAACTGGTGGATATGATAGTCACTATAGATGAAATCAATGGGAATAAAGAGGAGGAGGACACCTAAAGGCAATAAAAAAAACCCCAAAAAGCCACTCCTAATCAAGTAAAAATAAATTAATGTGGAGGGCCAGCCGTTTAACCCCTCTTATTCATGAATCCATTAGAAAAAAAAAGGATTTTGTTCCCTTAAAAAAATAATTTTTTCACCTGTATGGAGTGGAATTCTAGTTCATGATGTTAACCACTTGGGTAAGGGGTCCCCGTAATGTCCTAAAGTTTCACAGCATGAAGACAATATTCATGGTATGAATGACATGTTATCACCCCCATAAGGTGGTTGAACAATATATGCCACCTCAATCAATATACCGAACCCTTTGGTTTTTCATTGACCACCATAGTCCATCCAAAAAAATCATTTTGGGTTGTTCAAACCCCCAAGTTCCCTCTATGAGTATCATTTTTTAAAATGAAATATCCACCAAAAGAATGTTTTTAATTTATACTAAAAAAAATTACATAGAAGACGATTCATTATTGAAGAATGATATAAAATATTTCATGTATACGTAATCAAATAAATAATGATTTCAGGACTAATGTTTCTATATTCGAAACATAAGGGAGTTCAAAATTAAATTTAGTAATTTTATAATCTTTCCCTTCAACCTATTCAAGTATAAATTTCATGGATGATAGGGGGATTTTTTCCAATAGTGCCCCATCTTTTTGGAACACTAGATATTTGTGTATTCCTTCATTATCGTTATTTCATGAGATAAATCAAAACTACATTCACATTTGATCAAGAATACCAAACCATATATGTATTAACAATATTTTTTATTTTCTATAATTATAATAAATATGATGTTCCATCCCCCCTTTAACAATTCACCAAATTTATTCTTTTTATTTTACACATAGTATAACATCCTATATATGTGACTACCTCATCCAATAATCATAAAGAAAATATTTTATTAAAATACATTACCAAGGACTTTTAATTTTTGTGTTTTAGAGAATCAAGACAAAAAATTATCTATCAAGACCCATGTTTAGTACATCAATCAGATATGTTTTTATTTTTTATATAAGACTTCTTAATCCATAATGATCCTTTAATATCTTCTGCACATTTCCTATATAGGGAACTCTTCTACACATTTAAAAATATTCATATCATCATAATTTGGGGAAATGGAAAAAATAGAAAGGGATGAGCATATTTCCTCAGTAGGGGGAAACATAAGAGATAACAATTAAATATCATTTATGAATTCATGATAAGAATATTGAAAAAATAAAGATACATAAGGGACTTATTCCCAACCTATCATAAAGCATGGATCATGAAATATGGCTTGGAATAACTTAATAAATGAATGAGTAATTAAAAATAATGCATGATATAATAACATAACAATGAGAATAAACAAAACACTATGAAACATCATTCAAATATGTCATAAATAATAGAATTTCTAAACTTTACATTCATAAAAAATCCCCAGTTCCCACACTAATAATAAAATAATTATAATCGGGAATACTTATCTCATGATGAATAAATTTATTACCAATTAATTGGATCGAGATATATTACCCCACACACAATTCATCTATATATACATGCAACCCCTGAAAATCATTCACTAATCACATCGTAAAAAACCCATGAAAAATTAAGTGGGTATTAAAGTGATTTCAAATGAAAATCATTCAATTTTTATAGAGTGAATTATCCATTGAATTAATATGGGTTTCATTCAACATATCAAAAATAACACAAGGAAAAAATGGGTTTGATATCCTTTTCAAAAAGTATTTACATAAGTATGTCTGTAATAATTATATCAATATTTATACAATGATAAATGCATGGATTGTAAATGGGTATCCAATGTCCTTAAGTAGAATTATATGTAATTATAATTCAATTAATATAAAAATCATATTATATTTAAAACTTATAAATAACGTTTATATATTTAAGATAATAATTTCACTAACTAATAATTGTATATTACCATGGTAAACACACTTTAATCAATAGAAAAAAATGGGGTAATCATTGAGTGGAGAATTTTTTTAAACGATTATGCTATAAAATGTTAATGCTAATGAAAAACCAACATTGTGATATGTCATTTCAATTATACAAATGAAATTTTCATTATCCATCAACATGAAAAAGGACTACGATATCATTCTAATAATACCGTTGATTAATAATGATGTTATTTAAAGGAAAATGTCTTGGATTAAAAATAGATTCTTTTTTTAAATGATTTCATGTCAAAAATATTAATAATTTATTAAAATAATATTTTTATAAAACAAGAAGAGAAATTATTTCATTGAAAACCACGTAAATATATTAATATATTTTAATATATAAAATGAATTTTTTTACTTAAATGTTCACATATAATGTTTTAAAAGAGAATATTTTTACATTTTGAAACAAATGACCAATATAAAAATAATTTAATTTTTTTAAATCCTTATAAAGAAGTAAAAGTTGTATAAAAGGAAAATTATTATTTTTTATTAATATATTTGAAAATTTTAAGAATAATATAGTGAATATATAGATATACATATTTATTTTTATGACCTAAAATAAGAGATGGGCTAGTTTCACTTGTATGAAAAACATTGAATAAAATAAGAGTCAAGGAGAAAAGAATTTTTCTGGGGACATGTAAGAATCATGGACATATCATGATTTTTTTTTGTTTTTTTGAAATAATAAGTCATGCATATATGTGATATTATTTTTAAAAAAATAATAATTTAAAAACATTTAGTGGAAATCCAAACAATTAATGTTTGGGTAACTTTTTGATCAGCACACTTATAAACATAAGTATATTTCGAACTGTGGTCTATTTTAATAATGTAAATTATATTTATATTAAATAACCTGGAACATGGTCGAATAAATTCAATTTTTAAGATTTAAATTATATTAAAGGTACCATGATGGATGTTAATAAATAAGTCTCATGAAATTAAATTTGAGACCAAGAGCCCCTTATATCTATTCCAACATAGTCAAAATGAATTATATCATCTTATATAATAAATGTAACTATCATAATATGCATTTATTAACATTTTTAATATATATTTACTGTTATAAATTTATTTTATAATTTTTCGATATATTCATATTAGTTAGTTATTAACTATTTTTGATATAAGGAGCGAGTAATCTGGATCATTCTAAACTAGATTGTAATAGTGTTGTTGTTCTTCCTTATTATTCCAAATATTATCATTATTAAATCATACTAGGTAATGTAATTGATTTCTAATAACTATTTATATTGTTATAATTTATTTTAAGTAATTTTTTGTTATGATATTTAAATATGAATTCAGTGATGCGTTTGTTTTGATGATTCTTATTGAACATAGGGTGTTTACATAAATACTGAGATAAATTTTATATTAAAATGACAAAGAAAAAACATATACTTATAAAATTAAATATATTATATATTAATATAAATTAATTTTCCATAGTCAACCGTTATAAACATTTTTATTATCATTTGAGTAGGCAGTAAAAATAACCCAAAAAAGAACATACCATAATTAATGAATGATTATGAAGCGATTTAGCTATAATATCATTTTAATTGAATTAAAGATATATAATTTTGTGTTAATTAGTGTTTATATAATTTTGGTAAAGAATCATAAGAATAATGGTAACCCATATGATTTTTTTCAATGTATAATCAAATCAATTTTTTCTCTTAGAATGATCATTTGGATGGTAGAATTTACCACTATTACTTATTTATAATATTATTAATTGTTTTTCCAATATGTATTTAAATAAAATTAATTACTTAATAAACATAATATCAATCTATTAAATCCATTTACAAGACTATCCATGTAAGGAGTTGTTGAAAATCAAAATGCGAATATTATCATTCTATGTAGGCAATAGTCAATATGAACACATGGATAATGATTTCATTTTCTATAGAATATGGATAGAATTAATATGATTTAATATTTATGAATATAAAATATGTCATAAATATAATAAATATATATTAAATTTCCCATTAAGATAATTCTGGTATGAAAATTATGAGAAAAGAAACATGTTGTTTTGTGGAGGAGGTAATATGCACATTGTGGGAATAAAAAATTCTTTTTTTAAATTAAAACGAAAAGTTGGTTAATGATCATAAAATAATTATAATAACATATATATATAATTTTTATGTTATAATTTTATGATTGTTTTATATAATTTGAGGAAGAATAAGTACATGAAAATAAATAAAAATTAGGAATGGTCTATAAGATGTTTATACCTCACATTATTGATTATCTCTACCGTAATGAGAGATAAGAATTTGAGGGATGGTATTTTTATTATAGAAGATAATATTTAATGTATATAGGTATTTTATGAGTGTTATGTTCAGATTTCTTTCCCAGATAAATGGGTTGTCATGTGTTAGGATGGTAGGTTAAGAGTTCCCATTTTATACATGAAAAACGAATAATATTTTGTTAAATACACATGACTATGTTGTAATGGTAAGTCACTCTCTAAGAAATTGAAGAATTTTTTTTGGAAATAATTGATATTATGAGATAAAAGTTCAATAAAGACCTCAACCTCCCATTTCCACACATGGTTTCAAAATGTTTTTGGTGTTTCCCTCATTATTTAACCCTTTTACCACTTTTGATTTTTTAACAAGGTAAAAAATTTTCCACAACATAATTTATCCTTTCAAATTGAAAATAAATTGGACCCTATATTATAAAATATAACTACTGATTAAATAAATTAAATATATTTTATTGAATTTTTTTTCTAGAAGTGATAAAAATTATATTTAAAACACTAAATTTATACTCTAAAAAAATTGAAAAATAGAATGTAACATATAAAAAATAAAAATTGAATTTTTAAATATTTTTTAAACTATAATTTAACTTATGAAACACATATATTTGATATAAAAATGTGTCATATCTAATAAATTCATACTTATTATCTAATAATGTTACATAAATCATGTTATTAGTTGAATATATATTTTACATTGCCTCCTAAAAATAAATATTGTTCAAAAATTACAAAAAATTCATATTAAATTTATATTTTTATTGTATGTCAATAAATTTATTTCTCTTTTCAAATTCATACTAAAATGTTTGAAAATTTATAATTAAATTAAAATCATAAAAAATTCTTAAATTTTTTTATAATAAATAAATTTTGGGTATATTAATATTAATAAAAAATTAGTGCTGATAATAACTATACAATACTTGAAAAATATCATTTTAATAAAAAAACTAAGTATAACTGAATATGATGAGACATTATTGCAAACTTATTGAATCATTATTTGTAGGGAGCATTATTTGATAAGATTATTATAAATATTTGTATAATTATATTATATAAATACCATATATTGTTCTATAACTATTTTAATAAAAAGAGATGTGTTGTATAAGGTATAGGAGTTTTTTGTAAAAATTTGTTTAAAAAATATTTATTTATAGAAAATAAGCAATATAATATAGGGTTTTTAAAATTACCCATCCACTTCTTCCTGTTATTTTTATTGAAATTTTAACATTTGTAGATTTCTATATCTCTCTTGCTCAAACTTGATAACATATTATAATATGATGAAATAATTTGAGAGAATAGTGGCCTTCATAAGATTATATTTATCGTATTATTTAAATAGTCAATCTTACATTTTTAATTACAAAAAATAGTCCATAGTATTCTTTATTAATCCTGTAATGTTTTTCACATACTCATAAAAACCATCCTCTTTCTTCTATAATAAATTTTGTAATTTCTATTCCATATCACCTCGTATATCTAAATAAAAATATTTATTAATGAATGTATCCTAATATTTATTCCATTCAATAATCTATATCCACTCACCCTCCTACATTTTATCTTGAATCAATGAATAGCATTGAGAAACATATCCACATAAATAGTACATTACAACAATAACCTTATACCATTAATTAATTTTAAATGTCAAAAATATTATTTCAAGGGACAAAAATTATTGTTAAACTATCCATGGATTTTATGTTTCATTGGGGACGTTGGATTCTACAACATGATGAAGTCAAATATCATTAAAACTTATTTTGAAGAAATAGCTTATTCTGTACATGAATGGTTATTTTTCATAACCTGGGAAAATAACCCAAATATTTTCATAATCTCCACATCTATAGAACCATCAATGTTTAATTTGTAAATATTTAAATCTCTATATTGAGTATAAGAGTTGATACATATAATATTATATCCACTAGGATCCATCTATAAATAATTAAATAAAAATAATTATCTCAAATAATTATGAGTATTTATCAATAGAGTAAAAATCAAAAAACATATCATCAAAATTTAAGGGTTTATCTTAAAGATTATGGTTGATATGTTCTTATAAAATATTATGCTTCATACTGAAATTTCATTGACACCATCTATAATAACACTATCTCGAGTAAATTAGATCCAATGTTTAGTTTATTACATTAGTATAAGATGCACGATATCGTATCCTAAAATATATAAAATCATTGGAGTCATGGGAGACTAGTTACATTCATGTTTTATGTATTAAATTTTAAAAATAAATAATATATTATAAACATCTTTCAAACAGTATTATTTTTTCTTTCAAAGTCTCTTAAGTTAAGGGAGTGGAGAATTAGTTCAATCTCCTTGAATCCATGTAATATATACTTTCGAGAGATGGATTTTTTAATCATTTTTCCATAAAAAACACTATATCTCATGTCTAAATTAAAAATAATTTACATAATTGGATTTTGTAGCATCCAAAAAACATCTTCGATATTGAACATACATGTGGAATTCCTATCACAATGGACAAGAATACCGAGATTTCTAATTCAGGTCACTATTCTATGGTACTAGTGGAGGTTGATCTCAACTATTACTTGATTTATAATTTTATTTTGTCTTTCCTTCATGATGATATACCTTTAAAATTGTAATATGAAGGACATGCTGACATTTTTGTGGAGTGTCAAATTAATTTTCATTTTAAGGATAAATGTTATAAGAATGTGGTTTTCGCTTTTTTCATCAAAAGGGAACCATGAAGATTCTTATAGGAATAAATTGTGGAATAAGTCATCACAAAACAATGGGTACTAACTTGGTCACAGACACCCCACTATTAACACAACAAATTTGTGGGGTAGAGATGGTTCACCACAATCGTCTAATGATTTGAGACAAGATATTCATGAGTAAGAAAATATGTCTCTGATGTTAGTGCCTATACCTAATGAGCATGACCAAGAATATGATGGTTACCTTATACCGAAAGTGACTTTGGATCAATTTTAGTACGAATGTGCTCATGCAATCGAGGGGAAACAAAATTCATGTGATGATTTTTTTAGATTCCAGAAGAAATTAATAAATTAAGGGAATCACAGGTCATCCATGGAAGGTGGGATGATATAAAGGATGATTCCCTAAAAAATTCAATCTATAATCAGGTGTTGATTGATGGAAAAATGTTCTTGTGAATGATGAAGTTTTTCAATTCATTCCACCTAGGAAATCCAGACATAGTAAAGGCTATTCCTATTTGAAGCCAACTATGGTCACCAAGTCTCATGGTCCATTAGAATTTTACAACGACTAGTATGGTGATTTTGATGATTCAAAATAGTTTGATTATGATACCTAATCTACTTCAATATGTCATGGCATGAGTGCATGATTCTTGTATGACCCCATCCATTCCCTTTCTGTACTCCCTTTTTACTCTTTTAATAATAATGCTTTTCTCGAAGATTCCTAGGAAGAAAATAATATAATTTTACTAGAATAAAATAATAATATAACAATAATAATTAATTTAGACAACCGTAAAAACATAGAAAAAAATCTAAATAATGAGTGAATATTATAATAGTCGGAAAATCCATTCAAGGAAAAAACATCAAAATTGATTATTTTTCATGGTTTTATAAAGAAAGTAGAAAATGTTTTATTCCGAAAACATAATAAAGAATAATTTACATAATTTTTAAATAAATTTTAATTTTTTATAAAGTAACCATTGGATATAATTAAAGTAAATAAATTGACATTTTGGGAATAAACAAAGAATATTTTTATGTAAGTGAATTATTCTCAACTAAAAAAGAGATGTAAGGTTGTTTTTACTCATAAAAATTATTTCAGTGGTAATGAGGTCAAAAAAAAGGATATGTAAAATTTCAACATGAAAATAATCAAAATAACCATAGTATTAGAATATAGATATGGTTTAGTTGTGTAATAATATAAATTCCCCTTAATTGAAATAGAAACATAAACAATCTTGATAAATGAGACATTTTAAAATAATCCCTTACCTTGGATTTCCATTTGGTCAGACATGTTTCAAACATAATTATAATAAATTTGTATTTATAATTAATTTATATCCCATCCATATTAATGTTTTTATTTTGAAATATTATTTATTTATAACATATTTATAACTATTTAATAATATATATTTTTTGTTAAAATAAATTATTTAGCAGTAAACTTTTCTGTTTCTCAATCAAGATTTTCATCAGTGGATCCAATCCTTGTACTATTTTAATTATTTTATCAACTCATGAATGTTAATCATGTATTATATATATGTTATATTTAAACTTTTTATGCAGTTCTAAAACCATCAATTATAGATATTTATGAAAAATTAAATACATAATTCCAAGAGGTGGTTGTCTATATATATGTATGAATGATGTTTTCATTTTTCAACTAATTGAAAGAATTAAAATTATAGAATGATTTATACTTATAAAAACATTATTTTTTCATAAATATAAAATATATTAATTAAATACTTTTTTATAATTGGACATTTGTGGCATGGCTAAAAAATTAAATATATCACTTTATGGAGTAAGTAGTCTATTCATACAGAAACACAACACTTTTATTTTACATCAGATTGAATGGAGGTAAAACATGGTTATACTATAAAGATAAAATAATCTATATATTAATTATATTGATGTCACTATATTATTATGGTTATAATAGATCTTAGAGAGGTGCAGGGAGAAAGGGACTTGAAATAACGAAGTTGAGACCTTTACCTCTTCCTTGGATATCATCCTTTGTCTTACACCATAAGACTTCATTTTTTGTAATTTTTGTGATAATCACACCTATAATATTTTGGAAATATAATTGGGTATTGATTTCTATAGATCATTGTGAAACAATGGTGATAAATGTGTGTTCTGAAGTGAGAGGGTGATGATCTCCTTTTATAAGAGAGGGGAGTGAAACACATGAAAATAAATATAAAATTAAAATAATATAAATTAATTCTCATGAAATGTGGAATAATATGTAAAAATATTAATATATATGATATTTTATGGTTTAAATAATGTCATAAAATAAAAGTTTGGAACATTTTAGTGATATTTGAGGCCTCATCACTTTGTTTAACCCTTAATTAAACCTTATAACTCTTACTATATTGATTTGTTTAGCATGGTTAATATTAATTATCATTAAAAAACTAAATGGAACATATTAAATTTTTTTACTATTATAATCCTAAATATGCAAAAAAAATATTTAATGGATTGAATTTTGATAGGTGGTAAAAAAATATATTACACATATATATTCAAAATTAAATGAAAAATAATTTTTACAAAAGAATTATTTTGTATATTTGAACATGGATTTCGACTAAAATAATGTATAGAATTTTTTCTCATGAAAATAATTGGAATATGATGAAAAATTGGGACTTATTAGACATAATAATCATTAAAAAATAAAATGTATCCTCTTAAATAAATAAATAAATAAAATGATAACTGTAGAGACCCGAAGCTTGACGTACATATATATTACATTACTTTTGCGGAATACATAATACATAACAAAAAACAGACACACAAGGAACGTAATAGTTTAGTGTCTTTGGAAACTTGGAACGTAATCTTCTAATCGTGGTGAAAGATCTTCAAAATCTCCCATAAAGAACTCCACTTTTTGTTTCCTTACCTAAAACCTTTCTTTTAATCCTGGGGGAAAATAAAACATAAAAAGGGTGAGCTCAAATGCTCAGTAAGGGTAAGCATGTATAAAATAAAACATACCATACACAGTTGAACCTAAAAACATGAACTTAATGTTTAAACATCAAAATCTTGAGCAACGACATAAAACATGGAAGTACATAAGGCATATATCATAATGGAACATAAATAATGATAACATAGCATGGGAATAAAACATGTAATTTTGGAATATATTAAGAACATGTAATGATTTCCATAGTAGCCAAGGCATTACTGCCAAGACCATCTTAGTGGACAAAGTCCCTTTCTGAATCGAGTTCACTCTTCGTTTCAGTCCTGTAACACTGAACTGGATTAACTTACCATTCCATCCATGTCTATATAATGAGATATATAATCTTTACCCAATTCATTGGAATAAGATATAGGTCCCACCCATCTCATAATGAAATCATTCTTACTTGTGCCACAATATAAACATAAATCATTCATCATAACCCAAGAATAAAATGTGTTTCATAAACATCATTCCATCATAACGTAATCCATACAAAAAAATTGGATATAATATCATAATTAGAAAATTGAAACCATGTAAATCATAGAGACATGATACTTGAAACATACACATGTGAAATAATTTCATCTAAGATAAAAATGGTTTTGATAAAATAGTTAAAATGAATTCTTGATGCAAATATCCTTTTTTCTTCAAAATAATTTTCTTTTCACAAAATGTAATGCAATTTAAATTTTTTTTTTGTTAAATTAGTCATGAAATATTTTGGAGAAAGCTTCATGAAAATAACTCTTTATAAAATTGTAAAAATACTTTCATGCAGTATACGTTAAAAAAAACATTCTTCTCATACTTTTGTCAGAAAAGTCAAAAAGTACCTCGTAACGTAAACAAAATAAAGATTCCTTACATAACATGTAGTAAAAGTCAAAAATGGGTAAAAATGACTTTTATCATACATTAAAACAATTTTATAAAACATGGACATGGATGATAAACGTAACCCTAGTAAATACTTACGTATAAGAAATCTCAGATAAAAATGAGATTTGAAAAATTATCCATTACCTTAGGTCCGATATGCTTCGTACGTATCCGAACCTCCTGTAATATGATTTAAATAATTTCATTGACTTATTACAGAATCATATTCATTGTTATGATATCATATATGGTTCACTTATGACTTTATATTACCAGTTCTTTTGTAAATTCCATGTTAAAGAGCGTTTTGGGTAAAATCCTTTCATTTGTCGTCTGTGTTTTGACTTGTAATTATTCATATGATTACATAGATCATGATTAATTAATTCCAAAATATAAAACATGATTTATATATAATATATATTCAGAATATATATATATAATAGATCGATAAATGGAAAGAAATACACCGTTCATGGAGACGGTAGGCGGTACGTACACATGAACGTTGTTTTTGTTTCCTCATTGAAATGAATGGAATTAATTAAATGACATAAATATATATATATATATACATAAATATAGTATCATTATTATGTCATATATTTCATGATTATTTATTATATATACTTTATAATCATTTATGAATGGTTAATTACTGAGAATGAATTTCATTGCGTCGAGGAGACGGTATTCCGTACGTACGCACGAGCAATGATATCATTCCCATGATCGTGGAATTTTATTGGAGTGTATGTATACTATTACATAATCAATATCACTTTAAAATAATCATATATAGTTATTATTTACACCATTATACCCATCCATGTAAGGTGGTGGTGGAAAATAGATTACACCACGGCGTGGAGACGGTATTCCGTACGTACGCACGCGCGGTGATTTCGTTTTCTGTAGGATGGATAGATGGTGAAATAGGGTTGTTTCATAATTATAATAACATATAAGTATATTATTGATAATTATTTTATTACTTCATAATGAAACAACCTAATAAGAGGAAGTGGAAGAAGAAATAATGCTGAAAGAATCGGTAACATATATTACCTCTTCATTGAAGCGCCTCTTTGAAACCTCCTCTTAGGGCACTAAAATTTGTCTTTGAAGAATACCAGGACCTCAAGGATTTTTCTAGGGAAGTGGAAAAGATAATTTGGTAGGGGTTGGCCGAGCTTGAGGGCTCAAAGTGGTGTGAGGAAGAGAGGGAGGAGGTTTCCTTTTATAAGGGAGGAGAGGGGCCCCTTTGGAAAAATAAATATATTATTTTATTATAAAGTCATATTCGGTTTTAAATATCTCAAAATTGATCTATTTAAAAGATAAGGTGGGTATGGGTCGAAATACTCTCATCCAATAGAATTTAGATAGGTTTAGGTTCCTATTTTAACCATATCATTTAGATTTAACATTAAGTTAAATAATTTTACTTTTACCGTGTATTCTTGTTTTCTTACACTATAAGGTTAATAAACTTACTATAACAAGAAAAACTAACCCCAAGTTGTTTATTATTAATATATATAACCTTATCTAAGTCATTTTGGCGAACCTTATATTTTTAGCAATAAATGAACAATTAATAATATAAATTTTTTTTAAAAGCTATTCTATGTCAATTTTGATACTATTTGGTAATTGATTTTTGTGAAAATAATAACAGAAAGATTTATTAGAACAAAGTGAATTAAATCAATACTAACATTTCATAGTAACATAGAAAATTATTTTAATTCATAAAAATTTTGAAATTACATTTATTTGGGAATTTATAACATCAATTCTGTCAATATTTCATTAATAAAATAATTAATGCATCATCATTGTGTCATATATAAATTAACTTATATAATGTCTAAAAATTACAAATTAAATAACATTATGTAGGAAATATTTTTATCTTTCTAATGAATATTTATAGTCGAATTTATATTATGTATAACCCTATATTAAAAATGATTTACTTATTAAACATTGATTTCTACAATTTTAACCCTTCTATAAATAAATTAATAATAAATGTAATAATCTAATCAAATTGGACCTAAATGGTCATATTTTATTCCTAAGGTTGTTTTTTGTCTAATTACATTTATCCAATAGAATTTGGACATGTTTTAGGGTAATAATAATATCATTTTTACCCTTGACTACCCTATTTACTTTTAACCGTGGTAAATAAAAGTAAAAAGTTATTATTCACCAAAATTTTTGTCATCTCATTGAACCACATTTTATATACTAACAGCAATAGTGTCTCTAGGATTTTTGAAATTACACTCATAGAAGCGTTAAAATTATGTTTTATTAACAAATTCAGTTTTCAGCTACCACTTAGTGGTTTTACTATTCATCAAAAAATGAAAGTTTCTAGAAAAATACCGAAAATTAGGCCTAAGCTATATTTGATATTATGATTTAAAAAATGATGTCTGTTTTACAAAATTCAAAACATATCAGTTACATTAACTAATTTAAAAATTAATTTCCATCGTCAAAACAAATAGCGTGTTTTTAAGAGATAATAACTATCAAAAGATTGACACTTGTCTATGTCTGGTTTAAATGTGAAATTACATCCAATGAACAACATTGTAATAAATATATTATAAATATACTTTTAAACCACTAAAATTAATAATTTTTCACTATTAATTATTTCGATTAAAAAGGTTGTTTTTAATTAAAATTTAATAATTTTCACTATTCATCAGAAAATGAAAGTTATACGAAAAGTACCAAAATATCACCCTAAGCTAATTTCGATATTACGAATCCAAAAATGAAGTCAATTTTAAAAGATAAAATTTATAAAATTTCAAAAATTGGGTATTACTATTCATAACAGCTAGTTCATAATAATATTATAATAATATCTCGTTTAGTGAAACTCGGTATTGCATACTACACACGCTATCGAGGAAGGTCGTGATTGCGTGTAATGCAGCCAAGTTAGGGTTGCGTGTTGTTCAAGAATCCTTTGTTGTAACGTACAACACAAGACATCAATAAAATTAAAAATAATATTTCTCATAAAATCTCAGGGTGTTACATTCTACCCTCCTTAAAATGATTTTTTCCCTCGAAATTCGTCGGGGTGATAAATGGTTTACTACTCAAAAGTTTCTTTAATAGAAACCCATATCGTAAAAAGGAATACCAAAACCAATCTTTAAAAACTAATGTATGAAACATAACTGTTACCCAATTTTACTAATCACTGGGTTTCCACATAAGAGAACATAGATGAAAATATGGATATGGAAGAGAAACCTAACCATCATGTTCTGATGGAGAGTGGTGGAGAACATGGATAGGAAAAAGCCAACAATCACAAAGCTATAGATTTGTGATGATCTAAGGTACCATCTGATTCATCGGATATAAGGGAACAAGGACAACATTTTTGGTTTTCAAGATCATTTCCATAAATTTGAGGAATTAAAAGAAATTCTTACATGATTTTGGTACAATCTCACTAGTGTTCGTGAACTGAACAATTTCTACTTCATCCCTTAAAGAAATGAAGTTGAATTTGTTATTTGTGATGTGTTAGCAGATCATGTGATAGAATGATGGGTCATTCCATCTGTTTCAAGAAAAAGGATAGCAAAAGTTATAAATCCATCTTATGGTTAGATTAATCGGATATGGTTTAAAAAATGAACTTATACTTCATATATCATACCTCTTAATAAAATAAAACTAGTTTCTACTAACCAGAGACTTCATGTAGGCTAGTGGTAGGCGATAAAGGCCAGTCGCACTTCGGTTGTGGGTTCGATTCCCACAGCCTTGTCCAACGCAATGAGTTGTTGCCCGTCCTACAGGTTGTCCTTTTTCTAAAACTATATTACTATAACATCCCATCAATAATATCAAAAAAACTTCTATCCTTAAACAATACTAACTTATGTCCAACATAATCCATTCCAATATTTAGGCTTATCCATAATACTGTAGTCCACTCTCATAATATAGTGAAAACTATTACCAGAGATTTAATACCATCGTTGATCCCCATATATCATAATATATGTCTTGTTGGTCACATTTGAAACATTCGAAGGCCTTAATCATGTATTCTCTTGAATAATTAATACCCATTGAACCTTAGTGAAAACATGAATGTAGTTAAAAGTTAAAACTTTCCACATACCAGAATCCTCAAAATTCTATATACTCAAACCATGATATCACTTAGTTCTTATATCAATCATGAGCTCATGAATACAATCAAACATCTCATTATCTTCTTATTCCTTCATTATGCGCATATCATCTACTTTCCAAAAATATCTGAATAACCTTTTATGGTTACTGGTACAATTCATCATAAACTTTCAAAACATAAGAAAAAAAAAAGTGTAACAATCCTTTTATGTCTCTTTATTCTATAGTACCATGAGATTACTTATACAACATTACACTTGATATACATGTAATCATTACACTACCTTCTTAAACCATTGACTAAGCTTCAATAATTCTTTCATCTCACATATAATTTGTAGTCTCTTCATCATCATCAACAAAAATACTACCCTTACAACCATACTGATTCTCTTCATGAGACTTTCCCTTAGGGAATTGGTTTCCACAATGCCTATACATTACACATATAAAAAATTTAACCATTTTTGATGTCGTAGAAATACCATTATCCTCATCCATGGTGTTAACTAAACCTTTTACTTTGCACTTACTGGCTTTGTGTCCTTCTTTTCAACACCCAAATCATCTTCTAGTTCCTTTGAATCATTCTCCTTGATGCCTCTTCCCACATTATTTACATAGGGGAATTTGAACTTTATTTCCTCTATGATCATCATGAAACTCTATCTTTCTCTTATTAGTAGAGTCAAAAAACTTACCAAATTTGAGTTTATTGATCATATTAAGAGATTGCTGATTCAGCATAATAATGATGTTCGGACATCCAAATCCCATTACATTTGGTTGCACATGAAGAATATCATTCCAGTGTCCATTATATCCTCCATTATCGTGAATCATCTTGTTTCCAGCCATTTTTTAAAACCCAAAAAGAATAATGTGAGAGGAAAAAATCATAATAAAGGGGGACTAACATCAATATCTAGCATCTTAGGTTTAATCTAATATCGTTACCATAATTCTAGGACTATTACCTATAGTTATACTTAACCTTAGAGACATCCATAGACATACCTTAGAAATATCTCTAGGGATCTCACTAACGTTTTCGCATCCTAGTTTCCAAAGGTTAACTAAACCTTTCCTCTGATACCAACTATAGAGACCCGAAGCTTGAAGTATATAGATATTACATTAATTTTGCAGAATACATAATACATGAAAAAACAGACACACAAGGACCGTAATAGTATAGTGTCTTTGGAAACTTGGAACGTAATCTTCTAATAATGGTGAAAGATCTTCAAAATCTCCCATAAAGATCTTCCACTTTTTGTTTCCTTACCTAAAACCTGTCTTTTAATCCTATGGAAAAATATAACATAAAAAGGGTTGGCTCAAATTCTCAGTAAGGGTAAGCATGGATAAAATAAAACATACCATAAGCCTTTGAATCTAAAAACGTGAACATAATGTTTAAATATCAAAATCTTGAGCAATGACTTAAAACATGGAAGTACATAAGGCATAGGTCATAATGGAACATAAATAATGATAACAAAGAATTGGAATAAATCATGAAATTGTGCCATCCATTAAGAACATGTAATGATTTCTATAGTAGCCAAGGCATTGCTGGAAAGACCATCTTAGTGGACAAAGTCCCTTTCTGAATCGAGTTCACTCTTCGTTTGAGTCCTGTAACACTGAACCGGATTAACTTACCGTTCCAGCCATGTCTATCGCATGAAATATAAAATCCTTACCCAATGAATTGGATGTAGATATAGGTCCCACCCATCTCATAATGAAATCATTCTTACTTGTGCCATAATATAAACATAAATCATTCATGATAACCCAAGAATAAAATGGGTTTCATAAACATCATTCCATCATAACGTTATCCATACAAAAAATTTGGATATAATTTCATCATTAGAAAATTGAAAACATGTAAATAATAGAGACATTATACTTGAAACATACACATATGAAATAATGTCATCTTAGATGAAAATGGTTTTGATAAAACACTTGAAATGAATTCTTGATGAAAATATCCTTTTTTCTTCAAAATCACTTTATTTTCACAAAATGTCATGCAATTTTATACGAAAATAATAATGTTGAAAATAGTCATGAAATATTTTGGAGTAATATTCATGAAAATAAGGCTTTATAAAATCGTAAAAATCCTTTCATGTTGTATATGTTAAAAAAACATTCTTCTTATACTTTTGTCCTAAAACTCAAAAAGTACCTCATAACGTAAACAAAAGAAAGATTCCTTACATACCATGTAGTAAAATTCAAAAAAGGGTAAAAAGGACTTTTAACATACATGAAAACTCTTTTATAAAACATGGACATGGATGATAAACGTAACCCCAGTAAATACTTACGTATAAGCAATCTCGGATAAAAATGAGATTTGAAAAAGTATCCCTTACTTTAGGTCAGATATGGTACGTACGTATCCGAACCTGCTGTAATATGATTTAGATAATGTCATTGACTTATTAAAGAATCATATACATTTTTATGATATCATATATGGTTCACTTATGACTTTATATTACCCGTTCTTTTGTAAATATCATGTTAAAGAGTGTTTTGGGTAAAATCGTTTCATTTGTTGTCCGTGTTTTGACTTGTAATTATTAATATGATTACTTAGATCATGATTACATAATTCCAGAATATAAAACATGATTTATATATAATATATATTCAGAATATATATATATATAATAGATCAATTAATGGAATGAAATACACCGTTAATGGAGACAGTAGGCCGTACGTACGCATGAACGTTGTTTTCGTTTCCTCATTGAATTGAATGGAATTAATTAGATGACATAAATATATATATATACATAAATCCATTATCATTATTATGTCATATATTTCATGATTACTTATTATATATTCGTTATAATCACTTATGAATGGTTAATCATTGAGAATGAATCTCATGGCGTCGTGGAGACGGTATTCCGTATGTACGCACGAGCGATAATATCGTTCCCATGATCGTGGAATTTTATTGGAGTGTATGTATACTATTAGAGAATCAATATCACTTTAAAATAATCATATATAGTTTTTATTTACACCATTATACCCATCCATGTATGGTGGTTGTGGAAAATAGATTACACCACGACGTGGAGACGGTATTCCGTACGTACGCACGCGCGGTGATTTCATTTTCCGTTGGATGGATAGATGGTGAAATAGGGTTGTTTCATATATATAATAACATATCAGTATATGAGTGATAGTGATGTTATTACATTATAATTAAAAAACCTAAGAAGAATAAGTGGAAGAATAAATAAAGGTGAAATAATCGGTAATAGACATTACCTCTTCTTTGAAGCGCCTCTTTGAGACCTCCTCTTAGGGTACTAAAATTGGTCTTTGAAGATGACCAGGACCTCTAGGATGTTTCTCGGGAAGTGGAGAAGTGAATTTGGCAGGGTTTGGCCTAGCGTGAAGGCTCAAAGTGGTGTGAGGAAGAGAGGGAGGAGGTTCCCTTTTATAAGGGAGAAGAGGGGCACCATTGGAAAACTAAATATATTATTTTATTATAAAGACATATTCGGTTTTAAATAGCTCCAAATTGATTTATTTCGAATCTAAGGTGGGGATGGGTTGAAATCCTCTCATCCAATAAAATTTAGGCATGTTTAGGTTCCTATTTTAACCTTATCATTTATATTTAACTTTAAGTTAAATAATTTTACTTTTACCATGTCTTCTGGTTTTCTTGCACTATAAGGTTAATAAACTTACTATAACAAGCCAAAAGAACCCGAAGTTGTTTATTATTAATATATATAACCTTATCTAAGTCATTTGGCCGAACCTTGGATTTTTAGGAATAAAATAACAATTAATAATATAATATTTTTTAAAAACTATTTTATGTCAATTTTGATACTATTTGGTAATTGATTTTTGTGAAACTCATAACAGAAATATTAATTCGAAAAAAGTGACTTAAATCAATACTAACATGTCATGTTAAACTAGAAAATTAAATTAATTCATAAAAAGTCTCAAATTACATTTATTTGGGTATTTATAACATCAATTATGTCAATATTTCATAAATAAAATAATTACTGCATCATCATTGTGTCATAAATAAATTATATTATATAATGTCGAAAAATTACAAATTAAATATAATTATGTATACAATCTTCTTATCTTTCTAATTAATATTTATAGTCGAATTTATCATATGTATAACCCTATATTAAAAATTATTTACTTATTAAACTTTGATTTTAACTATTTTAACCCTTCTTTAAATAAATTAATAATAAATGTCCTAATCTAGTCCAAGTGGGCCGTAATGGTCATATTTTATTCCTAAGGTTGTTTTTGCCCGAATTAAACTTATCCAATAGAATTAGGACATGTGTTAGGGTAATAATAATATCATTTTTACCCTTGACTAACCTATTTACTTTTAACCGTGGTAAATAAAAGTAAAAAATTACTATGCACCAAAAATTATTTTCATCTCATTGAACCGCATTATACTAACTTACATCAACCGTTTCTCTCGGATTTTTGAAATTCCACTCACAGAAGCGGTAAAATTATGTTTTATGAAAAATTCAGTTTTTAACTACCACTTAGTGGTTTCACTATTCATCAAAAAATGAATGTTTCCAGAAGAATACCAAAAATTAGGCCTATGATATATTTGAGATTATGAATTCAAAAATTATGTTTATTTTACAAAATTCAAAACATATCAGTTATATTAACTAATTTAGAAATTAATTTCCATCGTCAAAACAAATAGCGTGTTTTTAAGAGATAATTACTATCAAAAGATTGAAACTTGTTTATGTCTGGTTTAAATGTGAAATTACATCCAATGAACAATATTGTATTAAATATATTCTAAATATACTTTAAAACCACTCAAATTAATAATTTATCACTATTAATTATTTCGATTAGAAAGGTTGTTTTTAATTAAAATTTAGTAATTTTCACTATTTATCAGAAAATGAATTTTATCCGGAAAATACCAAAATATTACCCTAAGATAATTTCAATATTCCGAATCAAAAAATGAAGTCCATTTTAAAAGATAATTTATATAAAATATCAAAAAGTGGGTATTACTATTTATAACGGCTAGTTCATAATAATATTATAATAATATCTCGTTTAGTGAAACTCGATATTGCGTACTACACACGCTATCGAGGAAGGTTGCGATTGCATGTAATATAGCCAAGTCAGGTCTGAATGTTGTGCAAGACTACTTTTTTGTAATGTAAAACACAAGACATCAATAAAATTAAAAAGAATATTTCTCATAAAATCTCGGGGTGTTACAATACCATATTTCTTTTCTAGAATAATATGTCTATTTGGATCTAAAATCTTAATCAGGGGATTATAATTTCAAAAGTATATTTTTAAATAATTTATTTAAAAAAAATAAAACTTTTACAATATATATGTTTTTCAAAATCATTCAAAACATTCTAGAATGATGTTGATTCCATAATATTGAGGGTATTTTGAAAAATTGTATTTTTCACCATCCACTAAAAAATAATACATTTATGAAAAATAACTAGAAATTACCATAAAAATATGACATGTTAAAATAAAAAATTATTTTAATATAATCATATTAATATTTTTAAAATATATAAATTTACCATTTAAATGAAAATGAAAAATAAAAAATATAAATTTTATAGAAAAATAAAAAATTTAAACTTCAAGTGTTCTAAATATTATTTGAAATAAATATATAATTGGTTCAGTGTTAGTATATTTTTCATTATTTTGAACCTTTTAAAAATGGTCATCTTTTTTTTGTACAAGAACACTTTTAATGATTTCATAAAAAATATACATTTTTTACATTGAATGAATTTAATGATATCATATTAATTATTTAATTTGTAGTATTTAAATATCATCATTGAAAATAGAATGATACTATGTAAGAATAATAATTTACTAATATTTGTTGCTTTAATAAAAGTTTATTCTTCTAGAAAACATAATATGTATGAACATATTTCAGTTTTGTGTTATGTGTGTTATAATATATTCAACAATATATTTTATTAATTGAAAATTAATACTAAAATATTGGGGTGTTATAGATCTAGAATTATAGAAACATTACATAAAGTTGACCCACATTTCTTTATAATGTCATCTTTGAGCCCAATCATTTTTTAGTTTGTGAATGGATTTTAATTTTTCCCCAAAACAAGTGATATCAATCAACCCCTCTATAAAAATTGGTATTCTTTCTAATACATATAAATATTTATGATTATGTTCTTTTTATTTCTATTATTATTTCCTTCTTACCCACATTCTACTATTTAAGATATCTATTATTATTGTTTCTCCTTGGAACATCCATTACAATTGGTATCAAAGAGTGATTTTAAAATATCAATTTCATATTTCTATATTTTCATGTTGAATATGGAATAAGATAAATTTATTATATATTATTTTGATGTATTTTACTTTAGTTTCAATAAAATTATTATCTAGTATTAACTACATTAGAAAAAGATACATCTTTCTCTATTAGGTACAAAATAGACTGAGTTGGACAAGAAAAAGTGAGAGTTACAATATTAGAAGATTCTCGGAGATGTATATCCAACTTTTGAAAAAAATGGAATTAAACACAATCAAAGAGACAAATTTGGAAAAATTGATTAAAGAACTCCACAATATTTACGGGAATCCCTTAAAATCAATAAATTTGTATATGATGTTGTGGTTTTTATATATTAAGGTGAATAATGGGAATCCAGTTAAAAAACATATTTATTAATTAAAAAACATTTCATGTATGTAGACATCTATAATGACTAAACCTGCTGTTAATGTATGTGCACCAGTTATATTTTCATGTTTACATGATAGTTATGAATCTACAATGACAACCCTGATATTTAATTTGAGGAATAAATTTTTATATTTGAGCAATGGGTAAGATTAAATCCTTAGTATAAACATTTTGATAAGAGAGTTGGACTTAATATTTAATTCTTCTCAAAGCCTACAATGGAGATTATTATTTTTGTAGACAAATAAACACAAGGGATTTCGACAATAAAGATAAATGAGTTGATATAAGGAATGGTGTCATTGACATACATGATAGTGTCTTGGAATGAATGGAATTTTCAAAATTATGTCCATGGATTAATAAAAGTCACGTGAAACAAACACATCAAACACTATTATATAAGGAACACAAGATTGTTTTTCTATTGAGTGTAGAAATTACCACAGAGTCTTGGAATTATTTCTTAGGACCATTATTCTATTCAATATTGTAAAGGGTAATTCATAGATTAAAAATAATAGTGGAAGCAGGAAAATTTTGTTAAATTTTTTATATATTTATTATATGAGAAATAGTCATATTTATATATTGAAGCAAGATGATTTGGGATTTAGAACCATGATCAATTTTTGGACATAAACTTTTTCCAAGGGAGCTATGGTCATATCTTGTGTATTAAAAAATAGAACCGCATATAATTTGAGAGAAAATTTTATTGAAATTATGGTAGAACATTTTTTTGGGTGTTCACTATTGTAGAATTATTGGATAGGTTTTATGAGTGAGAAGGTGATAATGGTGCTTCAAAAGAAATGAAATACACTTAGAGTTGAAGTTGATGAAAATTGGCCAATGGGATGATTACATCTTGATAAATAATAAATATGTTTTCTTTTAAAAATGGATATAAAATTTTGAAGTCTACAATGATGGTGATGGTTCATACTAATTGATTGTATCCCAAATTGGTATATTCAATTATAGGGTCACTAAATTTTGTGGAACATACAAATGAGTCTACAAGGAATGTAAGGTATTATTTTTTGAGAACAAAATTACATGCGTTTAGTGTGTTTAAAAAGTGGATTAATCCATTATAGTATGAGTTAGGTACGATTTGATATACATGAGGCATGAAAATGAAATGTAGTATGAAATTATACAGATCAAAGAAAATCTATGCTAATAATGAAATTCAGTTAGAGAAGATTCATAAAGGTACACCAAAATATAAATTTATGGTAGAGTGGATGAATATGACCATGAGTAAAAATACCATTAGTAAGAGAATATGATGAAAATTTACAATTGAATATATAGAGTAGTAAATATATAAGAACATATCAACAATTTGATTATATCCATACTAAGGAAAAAAATTGTAAATATATATGGTCAGAAGAAGAGGTAAGACACTCCTATTTATGATTCACTATGTCTTTAGCATAGGTAAATATATATTTCAACGTGAGGGTAAAGCTTGAATTTAAGTCTAATTCATGTTTCATTGATGGTTTTAGTTTTAATGGGGTTAAAGAACACTTTTGGGATGATAAAAAGATAAAGGTCATTAGAATTTAGAATGAGACATTTAATGAAGGTTTTATAAAGATTGGAAATTATATAGATTATATTTAAATTTTTAATTAATAAATAGGGTATTGAGATCTTGTTGAGCTCGAATGTGTAACTAAATATGTGACACATGAACTTGTAGGGCATACTATTAAATATATTTGATGTTACAAGTCATGTTTTAGAGACATATTCCATGGTTCTTCATTATTATAATATTTTTTATTTGTGATTTTTTTAGATCCGTAATTGATTAGATAATCAATTTAGATGAAGGATTTGACCACGATGGAGTTGTATATGCGTAAAGATGTATCTTATTTAGAAGATAATAAGACATTAGAGATGAATCCACTTCTGTAATTAAATAAATAATATAATAGAAATAGGTATAAAAGATCATGGAAGAGAATATTATAAGAGGAGATATTTGAAAATGATGATGGTAAATGGATTTAGACAAATTGAAGTTCACAATTTCCCATAAATGTGATCACCTATAGAAACTTTAACAATTTCTTTGGTTTTTCATAACATTGTTTAATAAGATAATTAACATCTTGATAATCTTGATGTGAATACAAATTTTCATCCTCAATAATTAGATATTTATATTTATATTATCTTACTGTAATTATTTTTTGATTCGTGAATGGGATATACAGTGTGAAAACACAAATGTTTTTATATGTTTTGAAATATGAACCTAGGATATTGGATAATATTTTTGATGAATTCTTGTTTTTTTGTTTACAAATTGCGTGACATGGTCTAGTGGAAAAAATATATGAATTTTGATTATAGATACATTTTTTAATATTGATGACATTATAATTATATCATAATGTAGGTAATGTATTTATTATCTAAAAAGATTTCTAGTTTAGGAGTTCATGTGGGAATTTATTTGGTGATAATAGAATATTCATGGGATGAATATCAAGAGATAACATATATGTGGGAACATGATAAAATCATAGATTGACTACAATGGGAATATTTTAAATAAGTTTATTATAATGCATGAAATATTGTTTCTATTCGATTATAATATCATTTTTTGTTATATAAGGATAAATCACCAATGAAAAAGGTAGTGGTAGAGAGCATGGTGAAGTTTCCTCATTAATTAGCTAATATAGTCTTTATGTTTGTCTTGGTTTCAGCTTAACCAAATATTACTCATTCAGTGGTAGTTGTGAAAACAAATATGGATGATCTTGTAAAAAAATCATCTAGATGTTGTAATGTGAATACCCAGGTATTTTAAGGAAAGTGAGGATGTATTACTATGCACCATAATAATAAATCCATTATATGGGGAATGTGGATGCTAAACTTGGTGTTTTTATAAATAATATGAGGATTAATATACATCATGCGATTACTTGTGGAGGATGTAATGGAAGATTAATATTTTAGTTTCAGAATTTTGTGATCCAATACACTATAAGGGAAGTTCACATAGTCAAAAATGATACTAGGAAGGAGATGAATAGGATGATGGATATATTGTGGGAGAAACAAGAAATAACGGAAAATTTATTACACTCTGGAAGTCAAAGTAATATTAATATTTCAAAATATCCATATGTTTATGTTTAAGAAAAGGAAAATTATTTTTAAGAACACCTTTATTAGAGGTATAATAATGTATGTGTTTTTGACAGTATATAATTGGTATAGAATAAATGACTTGGTAGGTATGTTGATGAAGTATATAGGGATTTAGAAGATGAGGAATTATTGTTCCCCTGATGGTATTGAATATTTAATTATGGTTTAGAGATATAATATGGAATAACGTTTTATATGTATGGATGGTAAAACAACTAGTCATTCATTAATACATATATATAAATTTAAAATTTAAAGGTAAACATCCCTTTGGTGACTGAGAAGTTGAGGAACTTTGTTAATATTTTCTATTAGAACCATGTTTTTCTTATGGTATTATTTCGTGGTAATTTATTTATTATTTCAAACTTGGCCTGAGGTTAAGAAATGCATGTATACATGTATCATATCAGGAATGTTCTTTTTTTTTTTAATTTGGATGACTTCCAATTATTGGAAAACTATTTTAAATATTTTTTTTAAAAAAATGGGTATTTTTTAATTAAAAAACGAATAATTTTTTTTTCAACGTTTTCAAGAATAACATATTTTTGTGATCATTAATTAACTAAAACCTTAAAATGTGTTTTTAATAACTACTTTGATATATGATACTATAGATGTGAACATGTGGTATGGTGAAATATATATTTTGTTGGGGTAGGCTATAAATACATTTTTTATGTTTTGGTATAAAGATTTTTTAGTATATGGTTTTACGGAAATATAAAGCATTGGACAATTAGAGATTGTTGAGGGGGTTGGGTTTTCATGTGTATTGACAATGGATAGTGAGATATAACACTACATTTCCTAAGACACATTGGTAGTAGGTTGAGGCTAGTGTACACACCAATTTAGGTTATGAGTTTAAATTAAGGGAGTATAGGGTTCAAATATCACTTACTATCCATGAAGTCAATTGAGTTGGTATTTTATATTTTTTGTGGGATTTTAGATATCATGTTAGGAGTTTACTACTGAAAACCATAATATATTTTTGTCCTTAAGAATTTATTTTGATCTTGTTGAGTGAGGGAAGATTTGAATTACATGCATATGTGGTAAAAAACTGATTATAGGATGTATAATTCATTTTAGAATTATGATCAATAAATGATAATAAAATGATATTGATATTATTTATTATGATATCTCAGGTTTTTGTCTAATCGAAACATATGTCATCATATTAAATAGATACTATAAAACTTATTCAAATATTTTCAACCCATGTGAATAAATCCATTAAA
This sequence comes from Viscum album, assembly GCA_963277665.1. Taxonomy (NCBI): domain Eukaryota; kingdom Viridiplantae; phylum Streptophyta; class Magnoliopsida; order Santalales; family Viscaceae; genus Viscum; species Viscum album. The sequence goes on along the minus strand of OY728133.1, from coordinate 179,583,768 downwards.
ACGAGTATGTTTTATGTCTTTAGATTCATTAATAGGGGGCTCATGAAATGAAAATAATGGAATCTTGATTCATTAAGGAGTTTCAAGTGCAGTTTTAATAACTTTTTGGTGGTTACATTGGGTCTTAAGATGATAGAAATTGGTTATAGAATATTATTTTTTTTGAACATATTGGAACTCTAAGGAGATATTTGTGGAGATAATTGTAACTAGACCTTAATGTGAATTATATGAATGATGGGACACCATTTGGTTGAATAAGGAAAATGATATAGTAATATATATTGTGTTTTATTCACATTTTGATGAAATATATTACCTAGAGAGTGCGCATCATGAAATATTAGATAAGTTTATAGAATTTATACCTATGGAGATTTTTGTGATGGAGTACAACTTTGAAATTGAAAATTTTATTTGTTTCACTCCACCCTCTAAATAATATGAGTTTATAAAGGTATATTATATTGAGAGAGGATTCATCTACATGTTACATTAACATAAAGTCTATTTCTTTCTTCAAAACCTTCTCGAAGATTGTAAATATTATACTAGTGGTTGAGAAAAAGATTTTCCCATCTGAATTGGTTATAAGACGTGTAGTTCCACATGACTACAATGACAGATACATTGTCATAATAAATTATTTACACATATTATTTGATACTAATTATGTTGAATTAAGAATAACACCCGCAAATTTTACTACATATTCACAATTTATACATTGCATCTTGAAATGTTCACACAATCACATAATCCAAAGTTGTAGTGTATTTGGAGATTAGATACATAAATCTCTTATTACACTTTATTTATTCAACAACTAAAATAAAATTCTCCATTGAATTCATCCTTATAAACATAATCCTATATATAATTTTCTAGGGAAATGGAAAATAATAGGACTCAAAAAAATGATCAGTATGTGAAAACTTATGAAGGATTCATAAAGTAGGAATATCACCAGAATGTGAGAAAACATGAGTAAGATAGAAAATTATAATAAAAATGAACATTGGATGATAAGAGATTTAAACAAATAATTAATGAAGGACCAATTAAATTTAATGATTAGAGAAATACAATGGGAAAAGGAATTGAAATATTTGAGATAATAATCACTTGATTTGGACTGTAGCATATGTATGTGGCATAATCTAGAAATGTGTCACATTAATAAAAAAATAAAATTGTGAAATTGTGAACATAACTTTCCAAGACCCTGTACATGAAAAAATAAAAACATATCTCCCCATAATCATATCCATATTGAAATGTGTAACCACAACTACCCATAATCATGTCCAGATAGAAACATGTAAACGTTTATAAAACCAATAATGCCCACATAGAAATATGTGAGCATACCTACCCTCAACTATGTTAATAATAAAAATAAATTAACCCATAATAGATAAGGATTTAATTAATTAATTATTGGGTTATATTAGATTAAATAATATCACAATAAAAAACCATACATTTGTATACCACCTTAGGTGAATCGAACACCATTTCATGAAATAAAAACCATATAAATAAAATGGGATTGATAATATTTTCAAAGGGTTTCCCTTTAAATGAATTCAATATATAGTTTGTCTTATATGAAAATTGATTCTCCAATATATAAATATATCATAAAAAATTTATAGTTTGTTCATGAAAATAGATCTATAAGGGATATATCATCTGGAGATAGAGAGGAAAATGGAATTGAATTTAAACAAAATACTTTTTGAAAGGAAATTTAACTATGCTTTTAAAATGACCAAGATACAATTCAATTAAAAAAAATATTATCAAAAAGGTGATTTGAAGAATCTTTATACCATTATATTAAAATAATACCCAATAATAAAACCATGAAAACAAAATCATGTTTTGTTAATTATGTTGGAGTGTAAGATAATATATATTACTTTGAAAAGAAAACCCTTTTTAATATTTTTAGGCTGCATTAATGAAAATCACACATAATTTATGTAGTGTAAAAATATATTTCTGAAACGTTGTAAAACAAATATAGATACTAAAAAAATATATTTATTTGGTTTTACAAACAATAAAATAAAATACTTTCATTAATAGAGAATATCTATATTCATGATAAAGGTTTTTTTGAGAGGATGATAATTATACTTACAAAAATAAATTTTTATAAATAATGAAAACAATAATAGACAATTATTTAAAGATAAAAATGTAAAAATCCTAACGGGAATAATAATATAAAAAATTAAATAAATAAATTATAAAATATAAGAGACTTATAAGAATATAGTAAATAGAAAAATATTTTTACTCAATAAAGTGTATGTGGAGTTATAAAATCCTTATAAATTCGGTATGAAAAGAATAAAAAAATATATATGTGGGATAATGGGAATTTATTTTAAATATCATGTATGAAACATAAATAATTGGATGATATGTCATTGTGATATTATGTAAACTATATAAATTTAAACATGATGGAAAACAAGTAACATTTCATAAGGAATAGAAATTGAAACAATTTTACCATACCTTAGATTAAAAATTTCTTAACGACTCTCTAAACTCACATGTAATAAAATAAGGATCCCTAATCATCTAATAGAAAAACTATTCAATTATATTACAATTTAATTATTAATTTCTATTTATTTATTACATAATCAAGACTTATTCGATTATTAATAGTGGACATATATTGCAAGTAGTTTCAACCATTAATTATTGATCTTAATATAATTGTTTCAGTCATAATTTCATGTTCATGAATAAATATTAACTAGAATAATCATTTTACTTTAATAGAGATTCCAAAATAATTTATCAAGTTACAGGTTTATTGAAATAAAGTCTTTGGTTTCATTTCTAATGATGAAATCTATAATTGGCATGTTTTATTTTTTTAAAAAAGAGAGTATAAATAAATGAGTTAAATATTAATATTACAAATTTTAAATTTATAGATTCATTTATATTAAAAATTATTTTTTTATATTTTCATCCATGATAGAAATTTCTATCATCATTCATGTAGGTTTTTCAATCAATCCAAACAAGAACATCTTATAATATATATGTGAGGATAGTTATATAAGTTAATTTCTATAATTGTATAATTTTTATATAGGAATAATGAATTTATAAATCTTATGTCTGTTTTGTCAAACATTTAAGAGAAAAGGTGGATGAATAAGACAAATTAAATATGACTATAAGCTGTTATTACTTATAAGGGAAAAATCATATCTTCACCTAAAAAATTCTTGGGTTTGAAAGAATTTGGGATATATATTAAGGCTAAATGCTACATAAAGTGGGATATAAATTTGGGAGAGAAATTATGAGTTGGAATTTATGTGAGAAATTTAGGATATGTGTATTTTTTATTTCGTTGGAGGGAGAAAATCTTATTAGTGAAAATGAAGGAAATTACATTGGAAACTTATGTTTGGTGATGTGAAGAGATATAGTCAAATGGGTGTTCAGTTGTTTTGGTAAAAAAATATTGGTTATACATGTGTATTAATCTAAAAAATATAACACAATTCTTATATAATTATTCTATATCATTTCAGTCATCAAAAATTCAATCCACATCAGGTTACACCTTTTTACATTGATTAATAATTTACCATTTTAATTATTTATTTATAAAAATTTATAAGATATACCTAAATAAAAATATTTCAAATGATCATTAAAAATTTAGAATATATTTAATATTATAAAATATATACATAAGTTTATATTAGATTTTAAATTATTAGATAAGATATTTAGAAAAAACTATTTTGTAGAAAGATGAATTTTTGAACATTATGCGTTATTAATATTACTAATTATAAAAAAATAATTTAAATGAGTGTCTACATATTCACACACACACACACACAAATATATATATATATTAAATTTTTGTAATCCTTTCAAATATATCAATTCAATTTTTTTAGCTAGAATCAAATCCGTGTTTAATTGTTTTTTTTAAAAAGAATTTTTCCAATTTTGTAGTTTCTAACATTTACCTATGTAACTTATATCTATATATACATAAGAATAAAAATATTATATAACTGGTAAATTATTATTCAAAAATAAAAAACTCATTTAAATTTTATTTTATTTATATAATTGACATTATTTAATATAAGAACATGTAATACTTAATTTTTTTAGCAAAATATATCTTTAAGAATAAAAATGAATTTATTCAAATTTCATTCCCATCAATAAAGATTAGATTATTTTTTAATTGTTATAATATCAATAATTTTTTTAAAATAAATATTTTTAATTTATAAATTTAATTTTTTATGATATAAATACTTTACCCAATGAAAAACAATTTAGTAAAAAATAATTTTTTAGAGTGAAATTATTTTTTTATTAATTTATTAGTAATTAATAATAACTATTTGAATTATTATTAATTTTTTATTTGTATAAACTAAAAATTTAATATAATATTTAAAATCATAGAAATATAAATTTTAAATTAGTGAATATTATATTTAATGAAAGAAGTGTTTTTAATTATTTTTTTATAGATGAATAATTATATTTATACTAATTATAGTTAGTTAATTATCTATCCAATTATATATATATATTTTCTAATAAATCATGTTAATATATATATTTTATAGAAATAATTATTTAAAAGTAATAACTTTTTTAATTTTTCATATTTAAAACAAACATCTTTAGAAATAAACTTTATTTTAATAAGTGAATTAGTATCTTTTAATTCCATTAAAAATATTTTATTTCATTTAAATTAAAAAAATTACAATTGAAAACGTGTTTCTAAATATTTATTGTGTATGTTAGCTATATACATAAAATTACAAAAATGGTAACATGTTTAGTGATATCAGCATCAATGGATATATTCCACTTTTTAACAATCATTTAATTAAAATATTACCCCCATTATATACTATAATTTTATTCTACTCTAACATAATAAATAACAATACTATATCCTATTATTTTCATTTTAGAATATTTAAAATTCTACATCCTTTAATGATGTTTTTATTGAAAATATTCTTATAATAATGTTGATTCTCAAGTGTAATGATCATACCAAGAATTTCCTAGATGTCAAAATTCTAATCGTTTACTTTTGAAATCTACTTTTATGTTATACCTTTTGATTTAATTTATTCATCTATGGTATATACAAATTCATGTTGTCTATTACTTTGTTTCATTTACAATTGTTGTAATTTTACATTATGTATGAATAGAAAGTTACTAGTTTGGTTCTTTTACGACATAAATCTTACTAATGTTTAAATTATTTAATAAAATAGAAAAATAATTGAATGATAAAAATTTTATTTAAAGGAAAAAATTTGTTTTCTAAAACCTTATGTGTTACATTCACCTAAAAAAATATTCCTTATAAATTTCATTATCACTCACTGATGAAAATTTCATTCAGTATCTAAAATATGGACATGAATTAGGATATAACTTTTAATTCATATCATCTTTATTATCATAAGTAAGACTACGAAACATAATTTAACTTTATAATAGTCATATTTTTAGATTTTCAATAGTCTCAAAAATTTGTGCTAAATATACCTCCATAGTTGGTAATAAGAATAATGAGTTTATAAATACATAATATTTAGTTATATATTTTCCATACCATATTACCAAAGAAAAACTAAAAACAATTTTGTTATGATAATATAAAAAAATAAGTCAAATCCATTATATAAATATCCAAACTCAATACAAAGATATATTATCTTATAACTCATTTTCAAACTACGAAATTTTTATTAAAAGTTTTACATAATTGGATATATCAATAACTATTTCATTTTAACCTAGGAATCCATAAATTTTCTCTAATTATATAAAAAAATATTCCCAAAAAACAATTAAACCTCACATTAAATCTAAATAATGCACCCCAGATACAAAATCATAGTTTAATGACAAAATAAAAAGGTTAAACATATGATTTTCTGCCATGTGAGAATAACAAAGCATACCAAACATATATTTTAATGTATTTTCATAATTTTAACAATCCTTAACAAAAAAATATCACATAACCCCGAAACCAGATTATTTGGTGTCTCCAGAGATTAGCTTAGTAAATTTCACATTACACTATATTTCATCAATATCCACATAATTGTCCATAAAAAATATTTTCCTTTAATCAAAATTCTATATATAATTCCTTATATAAATAGAAAAAAATGAATGACCTCAATTGCTCATTAAATAAATATAAATAAAAGATTCAAAGGAGGTTATGTTATTAGAATGTGAGAAAAAAATATAAAGTGATAAATATATTATGAAAATGAATATTCAATATAAATATTTCCAATAAATAAATAATTAATAAACCTAGAAAGATGAAATATATACCATGAAATTATAATTCAATTACAAAATACAATAATATTGATCCATTCAACATGAAATAGCCATGTGGAATGACATTGAAATGTAGGATGATCATAAGAATATGAAATAATGGCATGATGATTATATCTTACCAAATTCATTTCCATAATAAAAAAATGCATACATGGATACCCACAATCATATCAATGCACAAATATATGAATATAACTACCTATAATCATGTCCATGCCCAAAATATATGATCATAGATAGATGCAATCATACTCACACAAAAATATGTGAACATATATATATACAATCAGGTCCACACACACACACATATGTATATTACTACTCAAAATCATATCCATATGAAAATATAATAAAATATCAACCCGTAATCTTTCAAATGAAAAATATGTCAATATAACTATATGTAATCATTTCTATACACAAATAAAGTATTATATATAACTAAGATCACATTCATACACGAACATCATTACAACATGAGATATCAATATTTTCCCAATACATTGGATGCCTATTTCAAACCAACCAATATCATAATGATAAACTGTAAATATGTGTTCCAATCAAAACTAATTATACTTTATATCAACAGGAAAAACCCATGGAATGGTAGTGACTTTCATAATATTTTTAAATGGTGTCACATAAAATTTCATAATGAGATAAATTAGATTATTTGTTACAAAAATTAAATCACTTGAAATAATTATATCATTAAAGGACATAGAGGTTTATCCTTAAACATAATATAGAGAATAAAACTCCTCTTGATAAAGATATGAATATTAAAGTGATTTTGTAAAAATAGTTTTGAAAAGACATTTTTATTATTTCTATAATAGTATTTAGTTTCAAATCACATTCAAAATATCATATTTTAAAAGGTGATAAAATTAATTATTAAAATAAAAAATTAAAATAATACCCAATTATAAAACCCTATCAACAAATAAATTTTAATTAAATACATCTTGAGAGGTTGAAAAAATATATGAAATTGAAAAAAACACAATTAATTCATTTTATAAAGAAATAGATGTAATCCCACTTCCTATAAATGTGGAAAATGTATTTTTGAAAAGAGATGATGAGAAATTTGGAAAATATAAAAAATAATAAATATTTTTTGTTCTGAAAAAGAAAGTAAAAAACATTCATTTAGAAATAATTTGATAATGGAGGATAAAAATTTAATAAATATTATTTTAGCTTTTACAAAGAATAGTAAGTTTATATGAATAATGAATGACATAAAAAAGAAGATTTTGATTTGAAAATGTAATGTACCCAATTTTAAAGATAAATAACCATATGAAATATATAAATTCAATAATATTAAAAAGTTATATCGTTGTCAGGGGATAATTATTTTTACCATGTCAAATTATTGTTTAATAAAAAAACACTTATAGATTTTGTAATATTAGAGTCAGAAGAATAATAATATGGGTTATTAAAAACATTTAAATATTATATATGAAACTTAAAATATGAAATTATATGTCAATGAGGCCATATGTTATACTTATATAAAATAAATCATTGTTCATGACTTGAAACATGTCCTAAGGAATTGAAATTGAGTCAAATTCCCATACCATGGATTCCTTCTTGGTCGGACGCTCACTAAATATTTTTATAAATATATAAATATTGAAAATAGTATATTTTATAAACCTATTTAGGTATATTGAATTATGTATTAGTAATTTATATTTATTTATTTCAAATTTAGTACTTATTTTTAGTTAATTTTGTGCATATGTTTAATTAGTTTCAATCATTCCATACAAGTCTTCAGTATAATGGTTTGTGTCACTATTCAATTTTCTTGATTTAATCAACCCAATAATAGTAAATATAGTAGAATAAATATTTTATAATGAATTTTGATGTTTTAATTTCATTATATAGGTATTTAAGGTATGATTCATAATAGAATGAACCGTAATGATACTGTTTTATAAAATTTTAATGAATAAAATATTATAAATAACTAATTAATAATGTCTTAATATTAGAATCAATATTCCCAATAAATTATTATTTTCACATTAATATCATCTCTTACTTTTACATAATTTTCTATTATCGTCAATGGTTGAAATTTTTAAAATTGTTTATATAGATGGTAAAACCAAACAAAAATAGAACATGTTATTATATATGGGTGAGTTTGGTTAAGAAATTAATTTTTTATTATAAAATAATTATTAAAAAAATATAATGATATTATTAAATTTTTTAAATTTGATGATTCAAATTGAATAATAGGATGATGAAAATACAAATGAAAGATAATTATAAGATGTTATTACTTATAAATAAAAAAATTATATCTCCTCATAGTAAAATTATTGGCCTTGATGAAATTAGGGAAATATAATGAGACGATAAGCTACCAAATGTTGTATATTATATTTTGGGAGGTAAAATGGTTTGGGATTGATTGTATATTCTAAGGATATTATTGGTTTTGAGTGTGTGAAAAAGGAATCAATTTATTGGTGAAAATCAGGGGCATTTCATTTAAACAAATGTTGGGTGAAGGGTAAAGATGAAATCACATCAGAGTTAGGTGAGTTAGTTATAAGAATATTGGTGTGATATGTGAGATATACTAAAAATATAAAAAAAATTCTTTTTATGATTTTATATCATATTAGTTATAAAATAATAAGGCCACTTCATGTGACTCATTTTCACCAATTTTCACCTTGTTCAATTATTTATAATGGTATATATTATTTACTAAAAATATATTATGAGGTTAATTTACTAATTTATAAATTATTATTCCACATATTGACTCAATTTAATCCATTTCAATTTTTATATATTATAAAATTGACTTCTTAGTAATAATATAAAACATCTATAAAATAATTTTTTATAAAAAAATCACTTTTTTGATACGAATTATAATATTTCATATTTCTAATAAATGAATAATTTAAATTAGTGTCAATATATTTTTTCTATATTTACAAATAAAATTATTTTCATCAATCAAAATAAATCAATTTAATTTTTTAGTTAATATAAATAACACTTCAAAAAACTATTCTTTGAAAATAACTCTTTTACCATTACAATGGTAACAAAATTTTACATTATTTATTTTTTGTCTAAAATTATAATTTAACATTTCTCATAATATTAAAATTATGATTTTAAATATAATATCCATCTTGTTGAATTGTATTTACAAATGCGATATATTTTAATATTACAACATATAAAGCATTAAAATAATTTTTTAATGAAATGTATTTTTAATTAGAAAAATAAATTCATTCATATTATTTTGAATTTAAAAAATATGAGGTAATTGAAATATTATAATATTATCAACAAAATTAACTGATATATATCTTTTCTAGATTTTAATTTAATTTATTAAGACAAAAATATGTTACATGTCAAAAAAATTATTTTAAAAATATATATTTTCTATCATAAAATGTATTTTTATTCATTTTGACCAAAAAATACTCAGTTTATGAATAATTATCAAGTTTTTATATTCCTAAAATAATTAATTTTTTTTTAATTTGTAAATTTATCTTTTAAATAAAATAAAAATAAATACAATAAACATATTTTTTAAAAAATAAATCACTTTTATTTCACTCTAAATAATTAAATTGGTATTTAATATAGTTAATTAATAATTTCTAGTATGTTATTAATGTAATGTAATAATAAATTAGTATTATTAGTACATTTTTTTAAAAAAATATTTTAAAAGTAATAAGTTGAATAAATACATATTTCGTAATTTTTTTAAATGTTATCCTTAGAAGAGAATATAATCATTTACATTCATGATAAATTCAGTAATTTTATTCCCTTAAATTATATTGAATGAAAATTTATATATAAATAAATTGTATATAAATAATATATATATTGACTATATACCAAAAATTCAAAACAGGTAATATGTTTTCTGATATTATTCCAATTGATTATATACCATATTTATAACAGGCATATAATATCTATATTACCTCTATTACATCCAATAAATTCATTCCTTTTTAAATTCGAAAGGTACAATTCTCATTTATATTTGAATAATTTTGGATTATTAAAAATAAATTTTAATTTCATGATGTTTTTTTCATTATTGGACCTACTCAACGTGTGGTGATTCTCAAGGGTGAAGATCTTCTAGAGGTTCTCATAATTGTAATAATTTTATGTTTTATTTACCAGCCCATTATAGTTTATACACACTTAATATATGTTATTATCAACGATGTGTAATAATCCTTGTTGTTTACAACTTGGTTTCATATTTTTTTATTATAATTCTCTATTATTAGTGAATAAAATGTTGTTAGTTTGATTCATGTATGAATTTATACAAGATAAAATTAAGTTATTTTAATAGAATATAAAAAATTTGAACTATTGACATACAATTTATGATAAAAATGTGTATTAAATGACGGGGTGTTATAAGAAGTATAGTGACATGTTTGAAAAACAATTATAATAAGAATCAAGGTTGTCCTAGTTAGATAATATGGTGGCATTAGACTTCACCAACATAACAAAAATGGAATAATTATGTTATTAATTAAAATGATATATGTTGGTAATGACTATTCACTATTCCTAAATTAATTAAGGTAGTGTTTCTAACATTGTATGATGTGAAATATATGTATATTTTGGAGGTGCAATTAGTAGTATTAATCATTATGTTTTATGAAGTTGATTGGGGATAAATATTTTTAAAGTATTCTTTAAATATATATAAAATGTTTTGAGGGTTAAAAAATTCTTGAATGATGATATTTATTGTTTTTTATGAGTTTCATGTGAATTTTTGATGAGGGGATTGGGGTCAGGGTGAGTGATGACCAGTGGCTAGAGAACTATGTGTTTTTGTACTAAAATACCCCTAAATATTGAAGTGAGGCCTTTCATATATATATTTGGGGGGTTTTGTTTAGAAGGATGATAATATAGATAACATTATGATTATGATAATCTTATTAATCAATAAATTTACATAATTATTTTCTAATATGTAATAAAAATGTCTTGGTTAAACTATAGGGAAAACACATCCATATTTTGACTAAGATAACAGTTTTAGAGTTAGTGTGAGTGTTGGATGAGTTATAGGAGTTTCTTAAAAAAATACAATATTGTTGGAATAATGTTTAATTTTTGATAATTTTTAGTTTCTATGGAAGTTGATATGAAATAAAAGTTATAGTAAAATATATGTTTGAATTATAAATGGTGTATGATGGTACACCTAGAACGAATACAATGACAAGATTATTGACATGATGGTTTAATTAACGTGTCAAATTTTATGAAACTTTTGGTCATAGGTTTAGATAATTGAATGTTTTTGATGTATCAATAGGTTAAATAGACAATGACTAGAATATGAATGTGTCTTTATGGGTCATTATTCCATGGTTATTTTAGATGAGGTCATTGTAGGGGAGTATCAACCAATGATTTTAACATAGAATCACACACTCTCTAATGAATTGAAGAATAATGTTCTATTTAAGGAATGAATGGGTAGTATTATTTATTATAGATAATGTTTTATAAAAATTATAGTTTTTCTTGATAAGGGGTTTTGGTATAAAAATTATCATTAGCGTGGAAACTGGAATTTGAAGTGGTATTAGATTATAGTGGGTTAATGGAATATTGTTTGTTTATTGGAGATACTTCTCAGGGGATAGAAACTATTTGGTGGGGTTTTTTTATTGTTCTATATCTTTATGAGTCAATTTAATTAGAAATAATTCTAAATTTTATTAGGATTTGAGCCAAGGTAATATTATTTTTATAATATATATGTGAAAATAGGTTATTTAGACATGTTTGTAGTGTAAATTAAAATATTTTGGGGATGGATTTATAAAACTAAAAGACCTAAAAATAATAATTAGGATATAGTAATTTAATAACATGAAAATGGGTTGATGTGGGACTATATATAATATATGGTTAGGTTCCTCTAAAAGAAAAATGGGGGTAGTGGGGACACTATAATAGTCATAAGGCCGACATAAACACACTAAAAACCCACTAAAATCCTCATGGAATCCCAATAAAATCTTGTGTAGATCCACTAGGAGATTGTGTAGAGATGCACCGATATCTGTGAATGTGAACCTTGTGCATGCATAAACATTAAGAGTTATATATATTTGAAACATAAATATTTGTATTTATGATTAAGATGGCATATATTGATGTGGTTGTATATATTTTGTAAAGGATAGGAGATAGAATTTTATTTCAGTGTCTCTTAATTGTAGTTTTATTTGGCCTATTAATATTTTTATATTATTTCCCATTAAGGAAATCCCTCTGACTGTTTTACTAAATTCTTGATTGCATGGATTTAGTTTTTTACATGCTATGTATGTCTTATTTATTCCTAGTAACATATTACAATAATTCATGTTTTTCATTATATAATTAATTATTTTTTATATTAGTTTATAAATTTATTATATTTACATTTATAATATATAAAGAATATCCCAACCCCCATCAATATGGATTGTACACCCTTATCACTAGTAAAAAAATAATGTGTATAAAGAGACATTCATGGGGTCTTCAAATGTCTCATATTTGGATCCACCAGGGCTGACATGGGTTGATAAGTTACATATATGTAATGAATTAGGTGACTTGAAATATTTATTTATAAAAATTATATGGATAAGTAATAACATTTGTGGGGCCTTAGATATTGTTTAACATCATAATTATAAAAATAATTATAGTTTATTGTTGAATAAAAGATATAAATAATAATAAAATTGAGTAATTATTATATAATACACTTTTATTGTAACATTTTGTGACTAACATGGGTGTAAATTAATCTAATATTTTATATAGAAAGTAATCCCAATATTTTTAGAGGTAAAATACTCTAATTTTAATGGGATATTAAAGATCTCTATGGTGTGAGATCGAGTTTACTATCAATCATATATAGAAATTTATTTATTAGAATGAAAATATTATTTTTGGTGATGTAATAATAATCAAACAATTTCAAGATGTTTTACGGTGCTTTCTAGGATGTAAGGGTAAAGAAGATGAGCAATATGGTGTAGATGTTCTAATGGAGGTTTCATATATTTGAAATGTATTTTGGTATAGTTGGATGATATTTGGGATACCTTATACATTAGATATTGTTTTTTCTAGTCCTTGTATATAAGATAGATTCTATGTAAAGTGATATAACCTAAACACGAAATAAATAATACAATAATCATATGATTTAAAAAATACAACACAAAAATTATTACATAACCCAAAAACCAAAAGGATTACTATCATGGTTATATTCTATATAAACATATTATTTTATAAAACTATCAATAATTTCTGTATAATTATACTCTTATAGATCATTTAATTGATATCTTAGATGATATAATCAATTTAATCACCCAGGGTATAGAAATATAATAAACAGGTGAGATCACCGACTATGTAAGTTAAAAACATATCATAATTTGAATGATAACATGATGGAAACACAAATATCATCATAAAAGGTCATAAGACCATATATAATAACAATAATGATTTATTTATGAGATACATAAGATCATAAAATGTTCAATATGTAAGAATAAAATATATAAAATGGAAAAATCACATCTCAATAATTATATAACAAGTGAGCATGGAATAAAAGTGTGGATTAAATTAAAAACAAATAAAAATCATGAAAATACCAAATTAAAAAGAATTAAAATGAATCATGACTGTATATTATAACATGATGAAAAATAATTAAATTTGGCACAACCATAATCACATGAAAACCTGTGTTTGAAAACACAATATGCCCACATTTATGTGAATAAACTCATTATGTCCATGCCTAAAAATATGTGCAAAATCATCATGATCACACATGTGTTAAAAAATACCTTTTTCATTGTGTGAATATACTATGAGAAATATTCATATACCAAATCATTAAATGGATATATTGGACCCAACCAATATGTATTCATACAAATGTCTGACACTTATAACCAGTCATAAACATTTCTTAATGAACCCTTGTAAAAGTTATGGATTTCATAAACGCTTCAAAATATATCATACAATAGTCCTAAATTATCATGGAATATAAAAAATATCATTTACAAATATGAATCCAAACAAAATAACATATATAGAATGATTAAGATATCAATTCATGAGAGATTAACATTGGAGGAAAAATTGAAGTGAAAATGAAAAATATTTTAAAAAACATTTTAAAAAATGTTATAAAAGATTAAGTGTAAATTACTATAAAAAATAATTTCATCCAGGGAAAGAGTATTAATTTTGAATAAAATATTTTAAATAGTTCAAATGATAAATCACCTGAAAATAGATAAGGGGTTTCAAAATAATTTGGTGTCGAAGATTAATTTTTTTGAAAACAATTATATTTGTCTTTTTAAATACCATTGTTTGAAAACAAACATTGTTAAAAGGATAAATAAACATTTTATTTAAAATAAATAATGGGAAAAAAGTGTCATTAAATATAAAAACAAATTAATCATCCATTAGGTAATTAGGAACATTGTATGTAAGTGACTACAAGGAGATGAATGAAAAATCAATCAACAAAAACGAGAATTATTCTTAAAAAAATTAATTCTAACAAAACAATAGAATAACCAAATAAGAATAACATGGGATGAAACATTATTTTCCAAAAAAAACAAGGTTCAAATATAACATAACATCATCATAGTTTAGAATATATCATTCTTGATTGATAATAGTCAAAAGAGAGTGATTTTGACTAAAGAAAACTATTTGAGTAATGAAAACCACATACAACCTTTCTAACAATTAGATTGAAAAACCATGATTGGTAAAATATTAAATAGACCATTTAATGTAAATAAATAAAAGATTATCATGGTTCAAAATTATAATAGGTATGTCTTTACAAAATTGAAAATTAAACATCACGCGTAGCTTAAACATGACTCACAAGATTCAAATTCGATAAAAATAAATGATTAAAACATTTAAAACATTTGAACCAAAGCTCTATGAGAAATATGACATGAAATTTAACATTTAACATGATGAAATATAATATAATCCTGAAATATAAATTATAAAGGGGTAGTTAGTGGTGCATAAAAATGTAAACGTGATGTGTAAAAGAGGAAAATTTCAATGAATGGAAATTGAGATCAAAGCCCTTACCTTGTTTCAACCCTAATATATATGAAATACATAATATATTATAATAAATATTAATGTGTCAATGACTAATTTATAAACCATATTTATACCAAAAACTAATCATTACAACCATTTATTATTTTTATCTACATTTATATTATTTTGTTTTTTTATATTTTACAACATTAAGTGTTTGTGGTTTTGATAAATTGTAGTAGTTTCATATGAGCGATTTTGATATCAATTCAGCTTCCAAACTCCTTCATCACATTTTAATTAATGTTAATATAATTTACTAATAATAATTATTTATTAAATTTATGTTTCTTTCCATGATTTTCTCAATCTTAATCCTATACGATAAAATCAACAATGACCATTTTTTGTGATTTTCAACCTAAGAAAGATTTTTAATTAATTAAATTATTTAAATAAAATTTTATAATTTATATAATAAGGGAAAATAATTATTTAAAAATTTATTTCATATATTACCCAAAATTAAATTTTCAAAATCTCCCGTTACATAATTTTAGACAATTTTTTATTGCATGGTAAAACAGACCCCAAACATTAATATTCCCTGATTACAGATGATTATTTAGTGATAGTGGAATAATGTAATTTGAATAATCGAATAACCATAATATTTAGTGTTTATTAGTGTCATGAATTATATTTATATATTATTTGTAAGATGAATTAATGCATACAAAAAAGATTATATAATTGAATTAATAATTTTCCACTTAGTACACTTGTTTTAAACAATTGAATTTACAATAATCATTTTTTGACAATATAATTAATATGTTTTTGAAATTTTTATATGTAATAATTAATATATAATAAAAATATAATTTTTCCCTTTAAAAAACTTTTAATGACTCTCAATATATTTCAGTGAAGAAATGAGAAATAAAATTAAATTATCACATGGATGCGGTAGTCCACACACATGAAATCGTGGCGATTTTATTTTTCATATTTTGGGAAAAATGAGTAATATGGTTTTTCATTTAAGAATATGAAATATAAAATTAATATAACTATTATATTTTTTAAATTATCTTTTATTTGTAGAATTTTTTTTTTGTGAAGGAAAACAAATGAATGTGGCCACTGAGAGGTGGTATTCTGCACAATAAATGATTCAGGCTATCCTTCAAAAATGGAAATGGTGAGGGTATTTAATAATTGTAACATCATTATAATAATATAAAAATTTTATAATAATTTGGATTATATCACTTTATGATGGTGGAAATTTTTTTAGGTTGCATAAAATCACATAAATAAATTGTAAATAAGAGAGAAAATGAGTAACTTTATCAACACCTCATGGATTATCTACATCATGAAGGGGATTGAATCTTTAAAGTATGGTCTTATGAGCAGACCAAAAATTCATCATGAAGTATATATGTGTATAGAATAGTTTTGGGTATATTTTTGTGAAAATTTATAGGTTTGGTTCTAAGTTGATGTGAGGAGAGGGAATCCCATCTTTAAAGGGAAAATCAGTGACATTTTTAGAAATACCCAAAAAATTTCAATAATTTGAAGAAAATATCAAGGAATGTGGATAAGAATATTATAAATAATGGGTTTTATAGTATATTAAATAAATAAAATCCTTTAAAATTAAAATATATACATATTTTAAAAATGCTAGGCACTTTACCAATATGGTTACACACTTTTACCATATTATTTTTCACCATAGTAACTAGATTCTACAAAAGTAATTTATCCTTTATGAAAAAAATAAAGTAAGAATTGTTATTTAATTTGGTTATAATGACCAAAATCATAATATAATTTGATTAATTTAATTTTTCAAAGTGATAAAAATTAATTATAGTATATAAAATATATTATGTATAAATAGTTTTTGAAAAATATAACTAAAATTCAAAAATGTCCACTACGGGTTTAATTAATAAACAGAAATTATAACAATTATAAATTCAACTATAAAATACATATTCGGTATCATAAAGAGGTTTTTTGTATTTTCAATTAATAATTTTTTACAAATAATGTCATATGGTCATGTTATTTGTATAAAATTATATTTTTCAATATTCACCTAGAAAAATATTTTAAAAACAATAAAAAAGATTAATATGAATATATTATTATTGTTAATAAAATAATTGTTTTCTCTTTTTCCAACTTAAATTTCAAAAAAATTAGACTGCAATATTTTATTAAAATCCCAAAATATTGCTGAAAATTTGATCATATTAGAATATTAAAAATTATATATTGGTTTTTAGAATTAATAAATAATTCAAATGTGAAGATGCATGAATTATGTGCCACTATTCTAAATATCACAATGAAAATTGCGAATCTAACTGGGACATATTATAATGAGATTTAGATATATTTTTTAGTAAATATAAATAAAATCTATTTATCTGATTGTAAATTAAAACTATGTGACTCTAATAGGTTAATAATTTTGTTTCCCATCATAATATAGAGTTCTATTATTTGAATTTCATTAAAACATGATGAGTTATGTGTTGTAGATCTGAGTGGAGGTATTTTTAATAGAAAATCTATAGGAATTTTATCTTGAATGAGTAATATATAATATCTATTGGATGAGTCAAAATAAAATTTAAATAAAAAAATTGAGGTTATTTATCTTATTATATTGGAGATGACAAGTGATAGGAGAACATATTTTTGTGATTATTGAAACATTCACATATAAAAAATGTTAGATAAAAAGAAATCAGATCATGGGACCAATTTCTTATATAAGACACCGAGAAATGAGGAGGATGACTATACTAAGTTGAGACGATATTAAATATTTAAAAATTTAGAAAATACATTTTAGATGGCCTTTATATAAGAATGAAAATAGATAGATAGAGAGAAGTGCAGTGTGGAGTATTTTAAACCTGTGAGGACTAGGACAAGTATCAAATCCAAGAAAAATAATATATATATATCTAATGATGATTAATATACCAATATAGGCTTTCAAATTATTATTATCTAGGTGATGAAGGTATAAATTGGATAGTATATAATGATAACCATTATTACATAATCTTGAGGAATAATATCTGAGGAGAGAGTTACATTCTAGTATATGAATATGATCTCAGTGATGATTCATTCTTTTAATGAGGATTTGTTTTATTTATGATGATTATAAGTGATTATTGTGTTTCAAATAATGAAAATATTTTTTATTTAATGAATGGAACTATGATGAAAATAGGTATGAAGATGTCATAAATGATTCTTCATGCTTCAATGGTAGCCAATTTTCTTGTACGTAGATTATGATAACATATTTGGAGATAAAAAGGTTTCATTAACATATGTTTTGATAAAAATGAATTATGGAACCTTGAAAAAATTAGGATTAAACATGGTGGAAAACCATATAACCTATGAGAACAAGTATATATAGGGGGATCACATTGAAACTCAATGACTATAGTGATAATATTTTGAGATTCTGTATGTCCTGTGAGAATTAGGAAACTTTATACACAATAAGACTCTATGTAGCTGTGGGAATAACAATCCATTATAGTCATTTATTGAATTTATTATGGAATATTTGTTTGGGTTGGATTACTAATAACTGAAAGGATTAATCCATTGAGATGAATCTAGTAAAAATACCCAATTTAACGCATTATTTATTAACATTCATTCCATGTTGTGCTGATTACATTGTCAAATGTATAATGTTTCATATATTATAACTATTTATGATGGTTTATTATCCAAGAGATAATAGTTTTAAATGAAATAATAATTTACATAAAAATTATATAAAAAATAAGTCAAATCCCATTTAGGTGTTTGAACTTGTCATCAAAGTAATTTCATGAGTTATCGTATATATGATCCCTCTTGATGAATATATTATTATTTGTATATGTATTTCTATTTGAGTTGATAAAGTGTAGATCTGATTAGTTGTTCGTAGAAGATCCTTCAAAATAAGAAATTGTTTTTTTCATGTTGGTTTACATGATTATTAATATCCAATTACTATATAAATAAAGAAAAATAAATGTGCCATGATATTGAGAAAAATCACAAGAAATAATCAATATAAAACAATATTTAATGGTAGATTGAGTGGTGTTGGTAGTTTGAGATGAGATATTACTAATGAAGTTAAAGCTTCTCATAATATATACTATGATGTTTTGGAATATAAATAATGATTTCTTACTAAGTTAATTACACATATATTTTAGTTTATTCTGGAACTATATGTTAAAAAAACATAATTTATGAATAATATAAAGAAATGAAGACATAATTAGTTGGAAGGTCAAAAAAACACTCTCTCCTATAAGCTTAAAGATATTATGGAATCCATTCAAATGAAGATAGATAAATTTCAAATGGATGAGGGAAAATTTTAATTATGAATTTATGATAAAGATAAGGGTAGTTGGACTTGGTAATAGAGTATCCATGTTCTATATGAATATCACAATTATATACTTGGTGTTAAGGAAGCATAGTTGGAAGAGAAAGATAAAAGAAAAAAACATTGAATAATCCAAAAAATCATAGTAGAGATGTCTATGATGTTAACATTAATATTTTAAAGAGATAATGGGATGGTGATATTAATGTAACATCCTGGTTCTGGAATCCACCTAGAGGCACCACGTACCGGGTTGGTCACATGGCCTCAAGCGCATTTCCCCAAATGCCAGAGGCTGCCGACTAACAGCGAGGGCCTTGGGTGTCATAGTGGGAAACTATGCCCTCATTGGCAAAGTACACAGTGGAAGAAAAACAAATGGATAACAGCAGAAACCATAACCAACAATAAAAGTGTAAACAACAGAATACTGATAAGTAAACAATTAGAGCATAATATATGTGAATGATGCATGATACATATATGTCTAGGAAAACAACCAAACAAGTCATAATGCTGAATACATTACTAAACCCATGTACAAAAGAAAAACTAATGAGAAAATCCTCCGCATCGCAAGCCTCGACTTCGTCCCACACACTCCAGCTCCAGTGCAATCAAGAACATGAAGTAGAAGGGTTATTGCCCTTATCTATACCCGCAACAATATAATCTAATTGGGCCCAAAAGCATGACCCAAATAGGTCATGAGACAAAGTCTCAATAGGTAACCACCCATATATCTGTGCCTAATAGTCAGTGAATATATGGAAGGTACGTTACAGTACGCAGTAAATAGTAAGTAGTAAACCGGATAATACAGAGTAGTAACAATCCACATTTTTAGCATATAATCTACAAACAAGAAACAACCCCTCAAGCAAGTAGAACAGAAAGGTAACCTCTAGGTAGTTCTCATATTCTAACCCCTAAGGTTCAACCTACATTACTAGAAACCCTCTGGTAAGTACACATAGTCTCACCCCTCTGGTTCAGCTAAAGAATAGACTCTATGAGGAAGCACTCACCATCAATTCCCCCTATAGTCTCATATCTTAATAAAGGCTCTATAGGGAAGCACACAACGTCAAATACCCCTGTGGCCCGCGTCGAGTATTTACAGACTCTATGATGAAGCACTCAATGCTAATTCCCCCTGTGGTCTCTCATCATAAATTAATGCCACTCTGGAGAGGCCCTTACATCCATTCTCTCTATGGTCCACTACACCAGGTTCTCTCAACCTTGTGTAAAACAACATGCATAGCACTCGTATCGGCCCAAGTAAACCTCAATAACTACTTGGCTATCATTCTAAGAAACAACAACATAACAATACAACAGTTCCACTATCCTACAACTAGGCATGGAAACTGGAAAAACACCAAACAAGAAACACAGGCATGGAAAATATCCATATTATTGTACAAATTAACCTAAGAAATTGCCTCAACTCATGCAATCATGAAAAGAAGGAACACAATGGGGCAAAATATGAAACACGAAATACCCCATTCAATGGTATTGGTGGAAATTGCACATAATATTCACAGACTTCCTATAGAATTGCAGAAACCACCTACCTCGATGTTAGGATAATGATAAACGTGAACCAAGATGATTGATTCTACTTAGAACTTGAAGGATCTGAGAAAACGTCCAAAACACTCAACCCACGATATATTGAGAAAGAGGAGGAATTGGAAAACAAGTCTCTATGAAAAGGAAGAACTCATAGTTGCGGTTCCAACGCAATCGATTGTGGCTGAAACATAGATCAGACAGAGGATCGAGAATCTTGAGAAGAATCGCGGTTGTACGGGTCACTCTCGGACAAAGAACCCGAAGAAGAAGAGTGTTATGTTCGTCAGGAACGACCCTAGTGCGTTTAATGAAAAAAGAAAATACACGGTGTGTACTTCTTTAGTACATGGCGTGTACTCCATTTTTTCTTAATCCGCTTTAAGCGGCCTCCACATCACCCCTACACACCATGTGTGTGGCCCGGACATGGCCAGCAGACGGCCAGGCGTAGCAAGGGAGTACACGGCGTGCACTCATAAAGTACACGACGTGCACTTCAAAATTTTCCACAAACTCATATTTTCTTAAAAACTCTTGAAAAAGGAAAAAAATACCTGAAATGAAGATCCAACTTCTTACAAACTTCCTCCCTTAAAAGAAATTCGTCCCAGAATTTTCCTAACGAGACAGAGAAGAACAGACCCCAAATAGATCTGGCCACTGCGATTGCACATCAGCCTCCTTTTCCCGGGTCTCATCCTGTACTCGCTCGTGCTTCCATAACACCCGTATTAGAGGAACAGACCACACATGGAGAACCTTCATAATACAATCGACAATATAGATAAGATGATCCTCAAAAGATTCATCCTCTTCGAGCTCATATTCATTGTGCTGAAAGACATGAGATGGGTATGAAAAGTATCATCGGAGTTGAGAGACGTGGAAGACGTGATCCATAGTCCAGTACCTCTGAGGTAACTGGAGCCGATAGGCAACCATGCCAACTCTCCCCAATACCTCAAATGTCCTGACATACTGTGGTGAATTATTACCCTATATCTGCATCCTCTTGTGTCCTAACCTCGGTGCAACACGCAGGTAAACCATATCCCCGACCTCGAACTCTAGCGGCTGCCTCCATTGATCTGCATAGGACTTCTGTCGAAACTGTGCAGTATCCATCCTCTTCCGAATCAATTCTATATGCTCTATGGTTTCCTAAACAAGATGAGGTCCCAATAATAATGCCTCTCCTGCCTCCAGCAAGCATAATGGTGATCGACATGGCCTACCATACAAAGCCTCGTAAGGGTTCATCTAAATAGTCTCCTGAAAACTGTTGTTGTAAGTGAACTCCACAAGAGGGATATGCTTCTCCCAAGAACCACCAAAGTCTAGAATGAAAGCTCGGAGCATATTCTCAAGCACATGGATTGTAATCTCGGACTAGAAATCTATCTGGGGGTGGTATGATGAACTCAAAAGTACCTACGTACCCAAAGCCTTCTGAAGCCCATGCCAGAACCGAGAAGTAAAGCACTCATCCCTGTCTGAAACAATGTAGTTTGGAACTCCATGCAGACATACAATACCTCGGATGTAAATTCGTCCCAGATCAGCAACACTAAAGTCCTCCTTGTTCGGTAGGAAGTGATAATCCTTCGTAATCCTGTTGACGACAACCCAAACAACATCGTTATCTTGAGGAGATCTCAAAAATCTTGTCACGAAGTCCATCTCGACATCGTTCCACTTCCAACACGGAATGGGTAACTGCTGTAAAAGTTCTGCTGGTCATTGATGCTCTGCCTTCACCTACTGACATGTAGAACACCGCAAGACAAAACTAGAAATATCCCTCTTCATACCTTGCCACTAGTACTGGCGATGAAGATCCTGATACATCTTGGTGATGCCCGGATGAACTGCCCAAACTGATGAATGAAAATCCAGCATCAGCTCCACGCATATGTCTGCTAGAACCCATAAACGTCCCCATAAATGCAATATCTCATCCTCGCCCACAGTCCATCTAGGAAGAGGGTCCTCTCATGACACACTCTCCAGCAGGACTAAGCCTTCTGAGTCTGATAACTTCCTTATCTGTATCTGATCAAGAAGTGTAGAGGTAACAGCTACAGAAGATCGGTAATTCTTTCCCTGTCTATCGTGCACTTCTACATGCATATCAGAGAATATAGCCATAAGCAGTCACTCACTGTTGGCCTCCTGTACTGCCTCAATTGGATATCTCTTATTCAACGCATCTGCCACTTCAATTCCCTTTCCCAGCGTATAAGCAAGCTCGAAATAAAAATACTGAAGATATTCGACCCACCTGCACTGTCTCATATTTAGATCACGCTGATTGAAGATGTACTTTAGACTCTTTTGGTTGGTGAAAACCATAAAGTTCTCTCCCAGAAGCTAATGTCCCCAAAAGAGTAAGGAATGAACAACACCTGCCAACTCTATATCGGGTGTCGGGTAGTTCCTCTCATGTGGCCTCAACTGCCGAGACCTGTACACAACGACTCCAACTCCCTACATAAGCACAACGCCTAGCCCGATACCTGAAGCATCACAATAAACAATATAGCTATTTCATGGCTCTGGAAGTACTAGTATCAGTGCTGATGTCAATCATCCCTTGAGCTCCTGAAAGGCTGACTCACAAGAATCTGACCATATTAACTTTTCTCCCTTCTTGGTCAGACCTGTCAAAGGTGGTTCTAGGAGTGAAAAGTACTGAATGAAGCATCTATAGTATCCATAAAGCCCTAGGAAACTCCGCACGTCAAAAACGTTCTTTAGCTGCTCCCAGGAAACTACAGCTCTTACTTTCTCTAGGTCCACAGATACTTCTGCCTCTGAGATGAAATGACCCAAGAAGTGAATCTGATCCATCCAAAAGTGGCACTTAGAGAGTTTAGCATAAAGATAATGCTCTCTCAGTGTACTCAGAAAGTTCTCAATATGGGTAGAATGGTTGTGTCGAGTTTGAGAGTACACCATGATATCGTCGATGAAGACCACGATGAAAGAATCCAAGTACGGATGGAACACTCAGTTCATCAGTGCCATGAAAACTGCTAGTGCATTCATGAGACTGAACGGTATAACTGTATACTCGTAGAGACCTTAACTGCTCTTGAAGGTTGTCAGAGGTACATATGATGGTCTAAAGCCCAACTGATGATAACGGGACCACAAATCAATCATTGAGAACACCAGGGCTCCTTGAAGCTGATCAAAGAGGTCCTCAATCCTCAGCAAGGGATATTGGTTCTTGACCGTCAACTGGTTCAGCTTCCGATAATCCACACAGAGCCTAAGGGTACCATCTGCCTTCTTTTCAAATAGGACAGGAGATCCCCAAGGAGAAGTACTGGGTCAGATGAAACCCTTTGCTTACAACTCCTCAAACTGCTTCTTGTGCTCCTGCAACTCATGTGTTGCCATCCTATAGGGAGGAATGGACACTGGTGCCGATCCTAACACAAGTTCAATAATGAATTCAACCTTACTCTTCGCAGGAAAACCTGAGAAGTCCTTGGGGAAGACATCCCTGAAACGATCCACCATAGGAGGTAAGTCTAACTGTGAAGTCCCCTGGTCATCCAGATAAAGACTAGCAATCCAGGCCGTCACCGTTCATAGCCCATGATGCTCGAGTGCTACCAGACTGGCCTGAACATCCCATTCACCTCTATGAAGAAAAGATTCACACTCTGGTGATATGAAACTCACTCTACAGCGATAAGAGTCGATGAATACATGGAAGGGAACCAACAAGTCTATCTCAATAATTACATCATAGCATGTCATCTCTACGACATAGAGATCCTATAAGATATGATACCCTCCAACCTTGAGAGGGCACTCTCTGCACTGACGTACACTAGATGACCTCATCCCCAAAGTTGTGTCCAGTGTCAAAAAGTTGGCAGAAGAAAATATAAAGAGCCCAAGGCTCTCCACAACAGCAATAGAGATAAAGCTATGTGTAGCACCAGTATCGAAAAGTGGTGAAGATAAAACTGAGGCTACTAAAATCGTACCTCGAACTGTAGCTGGTCTGGGATCCTCCTTATACTGGGTCTACTCCAACGCAAAGGCTTGACCTGTACCACTGCCCTGTGGCCCTGCCTGACTGCTCTGAACTGATCCGCTCTGTTGTCGCTGATAGACCGACGACTGACCACCCTTACTATGACCTCTACCTTGGCCTGAACGGCTAGAAGAAATCAAGTTCCCTGACTGATAAGAAACTAGTGGTGCTTCTCCTGAATGAGGAGTCGTGGAAAAACCGCTGTCACCAGCTACTGGGGAGAAAACCTGGTAGAAACGCTGAAGGTGACTCATCTTTCCACAAGATCGACACTCCACTAGGTCTCTATATAACTACATCCTTGTATGCCCTGCCCTTCCACACTGGTAGCATACTACCTGGCTACTTGAAGATGTATCTCGCCTCCTCGGATTACCGCGCGTAGACTCCCTACAGCGCTTCATGCTGTCAACTAGAGGAACACTAGCTCTGGAAGTAGAACCACCCTAGTTCGCAGCTCCAGTGTCTCAGATTGGGCTCTACAATAAGCACCTGGTTGATGATGGAAGTGATGGAAGTCAACTGGAAGAGATTCAACTACAAGTGGATCTCCTGCCTAAGACCATCCTCAAACTTCCTTGCAAAGAACACCCCATATCCATCCCGGAGTGGTGTGAAACGCTACAGCTCAGTGAAACGAGGGGAATACTCCATGAATGAAAGAGTACCCTGCCCTAGAATCATGAACTCCTGGGCTTGATCAGCCCTCAGGGTCTCTGGATAGAGGTAGTCGTAAAACACATGTTGGAACTCCTCTCTAGCCATAACCTGCTGATGACATACCTGTGAGATCACGTCCCACCACCTCTTGGAGAAGTCTTGAAACTTGTAGGTAGAGAGATTGAATCGCCTCTCTGGAGGTGTTTCCAGATTCTCAAAGATAGTCAGCATGGCGTCCAGCCATGACTCTATAGCCTGTGGTCCTCCTTCCCCCAAGGAAGTAGGAGGATGCTGCTGCAGGAAAACCCGCATCAAGTCTGCCATAGATGTGGCAGGAGGCAGTGCTCCCTGAATGGTCTACATCATCCTCATAATGCCTTCCCAGAACAGCACATCAGCGCCTGCAACTAGTACAAAATCCGGTGCCAATGCTGGCCTGACTGGAGGATCAGTAGGAAGTCCCTGATCAGCTATATCTGACGTCTGATCACTGCCTGAAAACTGATGTACAACCAGGGGATGTCTTGGAGGCATCGTTCTGAAAGATCCAAAGCATACCTTAGATCAGGAAAACAAGGACATAGAACAAAGGAGTATAAAATGGAAACAGGAGAAAGAAACACTAAATATTTAAAAAACATGACTACACGACATGTATAAACTTTACATGGCGTGTACTTAACTCTTTTCCCCTACTCGTGTCCCCTTTCATGGCTAACCCACACGGTCTTCATAAACTGAGACTACATGGCATATTTACTGTATACACAACATTTAGTAGACAAGGTTTTAATGACCCATGATGTTAGTTACACGGCTAAGACTAAACGGATTGATCCGAACAAACATGACGTGTACTTGAAGATTTTTCCCGACCCATGTTGTTGGCGACACAGCCAAGTACATGACAGACCCTTACACGGCGTGTTCTAAAAAAACATGGATTGCATAGGAGGAGGTACCATCGACTCGTGTTGTTAGTGACATGGCTGGGAACTAGGAACAAGACTACACGACATGTTCTTTACCAACTCGGCGTGTTCTACTCAAGTTTCCCCGGACCGTGTTGTTAGTGACACGACCGGATACACTCCTCTATACTACATGGCATGAACCTACCATACACGGTGTGTTCCCAGATATTTTCACAACCCGTGATGTCCCGGTTCCGGAAGCCACCTAGAGGTGCCCTATACACAGTTGTTCACATGGCCTGAAGTGCATTTCCCCAAACGCCAGAGGCTGCCGACTAGCAGTGAGGGCCTTGGGTGTGATAGTGGGGAAACTATGTCCACATTGGCAGAGTACACAGCGCAAGAAAAACTAATGGATAACAGAAGAAACCATAACCACCCATACAAGAGTAAACAACGAAATACTGATAAATAATCAACTAGATAAAAATATATATAAATGATGCATGATACATATATGTCTAGGAAAATAGCCAAACAAGTCACAATGCTGAATATAGTACTAAACCCAAGTAAAAAAGAAAAACAGATGAACAACTCCTCAGCATCTCAAGCCTCGACATGGTCCCATGCTCTCCAGCTCCAGTGCATTCAAGAACCTGAAGTAGAAGGGCGCTTTCCCTTATCTATACCTACATCAATATAATCTGTTTGGGCCCAAAATCATGACCCAAACAGGGTGTGAGATAAATTCCCAATAGGTAACCACCCAAATATCTGTGCCTAATAGTCAGTTAATATATGGCAGGTAAGGTACAGTAAGAAGTAAACAATAAGCAGTAAACTTGATAATACACAGCAGAAACAATCCATAGTTTCTAGGATATAATCTACAAACAATAATCATCCCCTCAAGAATGTAGAACAAAAAGGTATCCACTAGGTAGTTCTCACAGTCTAACCCCTAAGGATCAACCTACAAGTACTAGCAACCCTCTGGAAAGCACACACAGTCTTGCCCCTATGGTTAAGCTAAATAATAGACTCTCTGAGGAAGCAGTCACCGTCAATTCCCCATATAGTGTCATATCATACTAAATGCTCTCTGGGGAAGCACTCATCATCAATTCCCCCCCTGTGGCCCGCGTCGAGGATCTACAGACTCTCTGACGAAGCACTCAATGTCAATTCCACCCGTGGTCTCACACCGTAAATTAATGACACTCTGGATTAGACCTTACGTCCATTCTCCCTATGGTCCACTACACCAGGTTCTCTCAGCACTATGTAAAAAAACATGCATAGCATGGGTATCAGCCCAACTAAACCTCAAGAACTACATGGCTATCATTCTATGACACAACATCATAAATGTACCATAGTTAAACTATCCTACAACTAGGCATAGAAACTGCCAAAACACCAAAAAAGAAAAACAAGCATGGAAAACATCTAGTGTACAGTACAAATTACCCTATTCACAAGCAGTTACCTCTACTCAGGAAATCAAGAAAAGCAGGAAAACAACAGGGAAAAACATGAAACATGCAATACCCCGTTCAAGGGTATTGGTAGAAATTGCACATAATATTCACTAACATCCTACAGAAAGGCACATACCACCTTCCTCGATGCTAGGAGAATGATATACGTGAACCACGATGATTGATTCTCTTTAGAATGTCGATGATCTGAGAAAATGTCCAAAATACTCAACCCATGATATCTTAAGAAAGAGGAGGAATTGGAAAACAAGGCTCTAAGAGAATGAAGAACTCACTGCTGCGGTTCCAATAAAATTGATGATGGCTGAAACGGAGATCAGACAGAGGCTCAGGAATCTTGAGAAGAATCGCGATCATATGAGTCGCTCTCGGACAAAGAACCTGAAGAAGAAGATCATTCTGTCTGTTAGGCGCGACCCCTGTGCGTTTAATGAAAAAAATAAAACACAAGGTGTGTACTTCTTGAGTACATGACGTGTAATTCATATTTCCATACTCCTCTTTAATCGGCCTCCACTTCACCCCTACACAATGTGTGTGTGGCCCAGACATGGCTAGCACACGACCTAGTGTGGAAAGGGAGTACTCATAAAGTACACGGCATGTACTTCAAAATTTTCCAGAAACTCCTCTTTTCTCAAAAACTCTTGAAAAATGAAAAACATACCTGAAATGAAGATCCGGGTTCATAAAATTGATTCATTTGGAGTATATTAATATTCATTCAACATATAGTGTCTAGAGTATGATAAAAAATTTAATGATTTTGATGAAATAAAATTGTACGATTCGAATGAACAAAAAGAAAACTGATAGAACTCATATAAATAAGATGTGTTTAGACACTAAGGTGACTCACATTGGCGGTAATGAGGGGATGAGAAAATTTGAATATTTATCCACATAATTCTCACATATAATGGAATCCTAGTTCAATGTTATATATTTCAGTCCTAAATATGTTACATTTTAATGTGATGAAAAAAAGTCAAATTATGAAAAAACTAGGTCACGAGAAATTATTTAATACTCAAAAATATTTTAAGGGTGTATGTGGGAATGTATAAAAATTTAAGCCCATAAAATATATCCCAAAATATTGATGAAATAGAAAAATATTTATTCAGGAGATCAAGTAGTAACATATGTACCTTTTTCCACCAATGAGTAATGATTAAGAATTTAATCACCACTAGAGTGTTAGGTGGTTTGAGAAACTTTACACTGAATTATTCCATTATATATCAACTTATTATGTTTATATATGACTTATATATTAGAGTAGTATAATTAAATATGATAAAAAATATGTAGGAAAAAAACTCATTGAATGGAAACAATCTGTCTGTGAGAGATATATTTAAATGCCTTGATAATTTATGTGAATACTTTAATATATATGGATATACCTATAATGAATACTTCTATGTTCCAACTAGAGATAATTATTGTACTCAAGTAAGGAGAGTGTAACAATAATGATTGGAAATGAAAAATAGAAATATATGTGAGGTTTCCTTGAGGACTAAAGAAGTGAAGAAGGCCACTGAGAATCATATTCCCATGAATATAGTGATAGAATCCAAGAAATACATCTCATCAAGGAAGGTAATATTCTAAAATTATGGATGAAATTTCTAATATATAAACATGTTTAAATTTTCTATTAAGATTCAAATAATTAATGTGAGAATCTTGAAACGAACATGATGTCAATCGAGGATATTCAAAAGAAGAATGGGATGGTGAAAATATTATTGATAATGTGTTGGAGAGGCTTAAAATATATTTTATTTCATGTATTTGTGAGTTTTTGTGTAAAATTTTCAATAATAAATGAGATGTAGAAACTAAATGCACGAAATGGTTATCTGGTGAAAAAAGTGATTAATGATGAAGGGAAAGAACCATTATCTCCCAAATTTAAAAGATATATTTTTAATATTGAGTAAAAAATACTAGATTTGTCTATTTAGTTTTCTATTGATATATTAATCCTATGTCTTAGTTTGATGGAAATGCTACAAAAGTTTCACAAAGAAAAAATTTGAAGTGCCCAGTTAGCTCAAGAGATGAAAGGTGTCATAGATAAGAAGGTGGATGATAAAAGAAATAATTCCATAGTGTCTAATGAACTATATATTTTTAAAAATTAATAGGATGAATTCATATATAATAATAGTATCATTAAATAACCAATGAAAATATCTACTATGATTATAAAGGATTCTCTACCTCAATGTTACGACGAAAGAGCTATTGAAGCCACGACTTGTTTCTAATCTCATGGGAAATTTATATTTGCTTGAGAATTAAAGGTGAATATAGAATAAAACCAAAAAATCACCGAGAACATAAATTTAAATGATATTTTGTTTCAATTAGTGTTATAAATCATCTATAATCAAGGATGTTTAGAGAATATTTGTGGAATAAAATTACATTGGTGACAAAATATAGTGATAATTCCTCAATGGGTGGCTATGAAAAAGAGTTAAAATGGTTGAGATATTCTAATATATATTGAAACTAAAAATCAATAAATTATTATAAATTTTCAATGTTTTATTTATAAAACTCACACTATTATATATTTTATAGTTTATTATTTTTTTAACCATCAATGATGATTCATTTTCTAACAGAACGTGGAAGTAATGTTTAATTTCACTTAATGATTTCTATATGTTAACTATAGTTGAGGGAAGTTTCTTAAATAATCTTAGAAATATATCTAAACAACTCCAATGTAATTAAATAAAGATTTCATGACACATTGTGAATGTTTTTTGGAATATTTGATAGTTTAGAAAAATAACTCTATTTTTATTCACTGAGATATCCAAATATACTAGAGATAGTATATTTAAGGATTTTTAAATGAATCTTAGGGTTCCATCATTTTCTCAAAAGTAAAGGATAGAATCCTTTATTAAATTGGTATATAATGTAAATAGGAACAATGCAATGGGGGACGATAGTTCTAAAAGATAGATGAGTATGGGGGAGAATAATTTTCCAATAAAATACCTTCCCATATATCTATGGTAAGAAAAATGAGAGAAATTAATGGTCAAAATTTATAAATATTGTCATTAAGGGGGAGAAGAAATATATTTTCTAAGTGGATTATTTACATGCATTTATTATGGTTAGAAGTTCAATGTATTAATAATAAATCTAATGGGGTGATTGAATTTCCCTTTGTCCTAGGATTGCGATTATTTTCAATAGAGTGTGTCGATATGTATTAAATGAATATAATGAATTCTTGGGTGATTGTTTTAAAATACACCAATTATATAGTATCTTTATGTACATAACATGAATTATATGTAAATAATAAGAGTATCATAGAGACCCAAGATTATCATACATAGATATTACATCATTTTAGATGAATATTAAAATATTAAAAAAATAAACGCCTGAGGATCCTAATGGTTTAGTGCCTTTTGAAAAACATAATATTATAACATTAAAAAAAATATTCAACATTTATATTTATGATCCTCTCCTTTAGTACACTTGATAAAAACTATATTCATAACATAGGGAAAATAAAAATAATAAATGGGTGATCTCATAAGCTTAGTAAGGGTAAAAATGGGAGATATGTAATCATAACATCAACATATGTGTGTGAGAATATGATCTTAACACTGTATGATCATTAAATGCATATAAAATATGATATTCATAATCCATTAAATAGATATTGGTAGCTTATAAGACAATAATCATAAAGAAATCAAGATTATAATCCATGATATCAAACCATAAGCCTAAGAATTGTGATTTCGTCAGACATATAGGCATATAAATAGATCTTTTAGTAATCAAGTAATCCTGATAAGAAGTTATTTGTAAAAAAATTTGAATTAATAAACGAAGTTCACTCCCCATTATAGCCCTATATAATGGAATGAGGTTCAATTCCCGTTATAGAACAATATTACTCAACCGAGATCATTTCCTATTCCATCCTTGTATTTCTGAACCAGGTTCAAATAATATTCTATAACTGTAAAACTAATGCAAGTTCATTCCACATTATAGTAATGTATTATTAAACTATGTTCAATTCTCATTCTATCACATTATTACAAGACCGAGTTCAGTCCTCTTTCCTTCTCTGTAATACTAAATGGAGTGCACACCACATTCTAGCCCTATCATATTGAACTGGTTTCACTTATTGTTCTAGTTTTTTCATAATCATGGGATATTAATCTTTTCCTAATTCATTGGGGAATGCTATATGTAGGTTATAGGTGTAGTGGATGAACATTATTGGAATGTACTCAACATTGTAAATTGATATAATCGATGATTAATCCAGGATCAATACGATAATTAATGTCGGTATCAATAGAATTGAATCAAAGATAAAATACAAAGTATAGAACCCAGAACCGAGAAGATAAGATTAAATTTTTTTATAATAATTTAATTTAATTATAGAATTAACTACAAGGTGATTCATTCCTTATTGCTGTGCTCGACCACATATCTGAGGTGAGGCATTGGCATGATGTAGAATCCAAGGATGGGATTCCTCTAGTACTGATCCACATGTGCTCAACATATCTCAAAACATTGCCAATGAAGTCTCTAGGTACAATCCTGGATGATCATTGTGCTAAAGAAGTCTCCCTTTGAGTGCCTTGAGAGTCACACCCAATGTAGTCTCCTTGATCCGGTGGGGGAGAATCTCTTTCGTTCTCGAGAGAGTTCATAGAGATGGGAAAATTTACTAGGCTCAAGAGTTTTTCCTCCAAGGATGTTATGAACACAATGATTGGTTTTCTTGTTGAATGTAACCTTTGATAATATAAGGAACAATAACATAACATGTAATTTAATTCACCAGGTAATAATAAATAATTATCATAGGTTCCATTTTTTACTTTATTATTCCATGTGGAACCCCATGTCAAATAATAATTTAAATTATATTATTTCTATGACATGTACTTAACTTGCACGTTATATTTAAATACTATTTAACCAAATAATAATTAATATTTTTTCTCATCGGACCCCTAACTTGGTATTCGAGTCCACCTCAATATTTATCGGGCATGGAATAATGACTAATTATTTATTAAATAAATTTAACTTCTTTATTCACTGATAAATAAATATTCATTCCGCAATATATTCTCTCGAATAATTAGTGATGGAATAATTGTGATCATGCATAATTGAATAATTATTACACCAAAAATGGGAATAGTATTTATTCATCTTATTAAATAAGTAAATTAATTAACTGATATACTGGATACACTTAGTGTGTGACCCTCTAGGCCACTTTATCGTTGGCATTAGGCGGGCTTGCCTAAATTCCAAGATTACTATCTATCAAAGAGTCATGGAACCCAAGAGAAATAAGTCGATGTCGCAATGAAATGTCACATCATATGAACACTTACCCTATAATATAATTATATTGTAATGATATCACAAATCAAGACGATAGCATGCATGTTTCATCGACCCATGTGCTCAATTTATCATTCTTTGAAATACTGGAATTGAACATTCCTAGAGAACACCATGGACATGTATTTTTTTAGGATATATCATTTCCATCCAAGGATATGAGATATCTACTTTCATAAAAGTGGAAAATCCATTCAATCATTATTCATTAATGTAGTATTACTCATAACACACCCAATATATCCAACCATACCACAAACATCTGTCATCACAGTGTTCATCAATACATATAAGTGTGTGAGTCATAATAACCATTAATAATAATTTCAATGTCTGATGACCAATAAATACATCCTCATATATGAACATCCAAGGACACTTACGAATGTGGATTACCTACCGGTGTGCCTTGTTCTCATTATATCCTTCTGGATATTACCATGTGTGCTCACCATGAGAAAGTTTCTAAAAGTTTCATGAGTCTCTTACCTTGATATCCTATATAATTCGTGTCCCTTAAATTGATATCATCTGGACATCGATCATATATTCAAGAATAGTGCCATGGAACATCCAGGTTCCCTTCATAGTAGGGATCTTCTTTGACATTTCATTGTGATAGCTATTTTTAGAACATTATCAAATATTATGTCACGCAGAAAAACAATAATGATGTGATATGTAGTTTATTAATATTCATCCAATCAATACATATTTATCATAATGTACAAATAATTTGGTTTCATGGGAACCAACTCCAATTGACTCCCACTTTAACTAGAGAAAACTCATTACAACCATCAGTCCACTAGCTCTCACATGATATTCATGTATCTGCTGAGATGGGCCTTCATTAAAGGGGCCATCCACATTCTCTTCCATCGACACTCTGCTCACTAAAACATCACCCCTTTTATAAAAATCCAATAATATGTGATGATTTTGTATTATGTACATTGTTCATTGATATGACCTTGGCTCTTTTTAAGAGCCGCCATTCCTGTGTTGTCACAATACAATGTAATGGTATCTTTAATACTAGAAACCAAATCATGCTTCGGGACGATGTTACTAAATCCAAACAGTTTCCTCAGCTACCTTAAAATATGCTATATATTTGGACTCCTCTATAGAATTAGTGACCACTAGCTTTTTGAACTCTTCCTGCTCACATATCCTTCGTTGAGACATAAAACATATCTTGATTGTGACTTCAAATATTTTTGATCTATCTAAACACCAGAATCACCATACCCACTAATGATAATATCTTCGTCTCTTCCATACACTAGGAATATATTCTTAGTTCTTCTATGATACGTAAGAATAGTATAGGAATAATTTCAATTATGTTATCCTAGATCTTATTTATATCTTCCTACCATGCTAAGTGCATATGGAAAATCATGTTTGATACATAACATGTCATATAATATAGATCATATCGCTAAAATTTATGGAGTCTTATTCATCAAATCATTCTCATATTGTGTTTGGGGACACATTTTTTAGGAAAGATGTATTCCATTGCCACTAGAACCAATACCATATTGGAATGTTTGATACTAAATATCATTTTTATATGGCTAATGTGTATACTCTGACTTAGTCCAAGAAGCCTTCTGGATCAATCACGAATTATCTTGATCCCAATATTTTAGGCTGCTTCACCTAAGTCCATCAGGGAGAAGCACATCTTCAACCATATCTTAACTAACTATGAGGTTGGTATGTCATTTATAATAAGAAATTTGTCACCAAAATACACTACTATAATAATTAATTCATTCCCATTAAATTTCTGGAAAACACATGGATCCCATTAATTCTTAGTGAATCCAAATTCTCTTATGCCTTTATCGAATTGAATGTTCCTTGATATGATGCTTTCTTTAATCCATAAATGGATCTCTGGAAATTAATTACACTTTTAGAATCACCTAGTGTCCCAAAACCTTCTGGTTGTTTCACATTTACATCTTTCTAAAGGATCCCATTAAGGAATTCTATTTTTACATCCATCTTCCAAATCTCATAGTCATGGAAAGCATCTATGGAATGTATGAATCTAATTGATTTAAACATGGAAACTAGTGAAAATGTTTCATCATAGTCAATTACTTGAATTTGTTTAATACTTTTAGCCACTATACTAGATTTATATATACCAACTTGACCTTTCTTTTCCCATTTTATTTGAATACCCATTCAAACACTAGAGGATTTACATCAACTGGCGCATCAAATAGAACCCAAAAATGGTTCTGACACATGGAATCCATCTCATTAATTCATATCTTCTAGTTATCTTATATCTTCTAATCTCTACACGGATTCCTTATTATAGAATGGTTTATCATTTTCCAATCATAATTAGTCACCTTATTTAGGGACATGGAATCCATATCTTTCTGGTTCCCTTACCTCTCTTGGGCTTCCACATAGTACTTTTGTTTCAGGAACAACCACTTCCATGGGTACCTTTAGAACATGTTCATCTACCAACTCATTTGTATCTTGAGCATCAACTTCATCGAATTTAATCTTGATCCCGCTATCTTTTTGAAGGAAACTCTCCCTCTCAAGAAATACATCCTTTCTGAAAATAGTCACCTTCTTTTCAGAGGGATTTTACTGGTTGTATCCCTTTGTTTCTTTTAGATACCCTAAAAGATTCACTTTGTTCCTTGGGGTTCTAGTTTGTTTCTTGGGAAATCCTTAACAAATTCCTCACATCCAAAAACATGTGTATGTTACAAAGTGGGTATCTTTCCACTCCATAGCTCAATGGGAATCTCATTTGCGTCCTTCTTCGGTATTTAGATTAATGTGTATGCTATAGTTTAGAATGAATATCCCAAAATTATAATAGATGATATGAATGAATAATCATCAACCTTACCACATCCAACTAGGTATAGTTCCTCCTTTCAATAACACAATTCATCTTTGGTGTATAAGGTGGAGAGAGATGAGATCAAATCCCAAATTCCTATGAATGTTGAGGAACTCTTTGTTAAGATATTCTCGACCTCGATCCTATCGAAGCTTCTTTTTCTTATTACCAAGATTATTCTTTACTTGATTCTTGAACTCCTTGAATTTCGCAAAGGACTCAGACTTATACCTCATTATGTAGACATAGCCATGTCTAATCAATTCATTAGTAAAATTCATGATGTATGAATATCCACCTATATATTCTACTACAAATGGTCCACCTACATCAGTGTGTACCAATCCTAAAATATCTATGAACCTATCACCATGTCCATAAAATGGCGGTTTGTTCATTTTACCTTGTAAACAAGCAATACATCTATCAAGTGGTTTTAGCTTATCGAGTCTAAATAACCATCTTAACAGAGCTTTTTCAGGCGCTTCTCCTTTACATGACCGATGATATGAATCCAAAATTGTGTGTTGTATGAGTCATGTGAACTTGGTTCATTATTAATTTCCAATACTTGGATCTCATAATGTAATATGTACATACCATTATTTAAACGCGTCATACCATAACTTATGTTCACCTTATAAAAGAAACAACATTTATTTCCGAACATGAAAATAAATCCATCTGCATCTAAACTGGATATATAAACTATGTTCTTTATAACCCTAGGTACATAATAACAACCATGTAAAACCAAAATCATTTCCATCAGAAATGTGAGGTGGTAGTCACCAGTGGAAAGAGTATTCGACCTTGTACTGTTGGTTGCTCACAGATCCACCTCTCATTTTGAAATTTTCTTGAATTTAAATTTTTTCTGCATTTGAATAGATATGTGAGCCCAAAAAGATGTATCTAATAACCAATGAGTATAAATGGAATTATATCACTCAATAATTAATACACATTTTCTATACCGATGCCTCTAGGTTCGGTTTGTCATCCAGTCACCTGACTTGTCACATGCGAAGTATAATTCATCCTTTTCCTTTCCCTACCATTGGATCTTCTTCTTCTTGGTCAAACGGTGCTCAGAGGATTTAGATTTTTTATAAATATTAGGCCCCTTTTCCTTTTCCTTTCGCTTCTAATTCACCATGAGGACTATGGGTTTTTTCACACCCGATGTTCTTATCATCTTGGTGAATTAAGGAATGATGCTCTGATAGATTATTCACATTATTTCTCATATTATAATTCAAAATAAAACTATAGAAGGTCTTGGTCAGTGATTATAGTATGAGATCTATCTTCAACTCATATGGAAATTTAATCCCTAAGATGTATAGTTGACCAATGTATCCAATAATCTTGACTACATGTGGTCAAGCTGGCACAAACTCTACAGGTTTAGTAGTGGACAAATCATTTAAGTTATCATACCTCCCATAAATCGCCTTCTCCTGATAGATAACTCGAAGGCGAGACATCATGATATAGTCATCCATTTTATCTTGATTCTTCAAGATCTTATTTGTCATGGATGATAGCATGATGCACTGAACATCCATAACATCGTTCAAAATTTTCTTGTACACTAAGAGTTCCCCATCACTCACCTCGTTTCTAGGAAAAATTGTTAAGGGCTCTTCCAGCACATAAAGTTTCCCTTCATCGTGTTTGATAACCCTGAGGCACCTTTTCCACTCTTGGAAATTAGTTCCGATGAGAAATTTTTCATTCTCGAGTATGGATCACAATGATATATTTAATTTTATTTTGACTTATGTTTTTTAAAATTAAGATGAATAATGTTTTATTACATTAACTTAATATATATAGACAAATAAATAAATTAATATATATTAGTCACCCATTATTTTGTCGAAACCTAATAACCTTCACCATTGGATTTGGAGTATCATGTTTCTTGAATATTCTAGAAGAAAGGTTCAATATTTCCCTTCACATTCCCCAAAATACAGTTGGTCAAGCAATTTGAATGGATTTAGGTAGGAATTACAAATACCATCTAAATTAACTATCATCTACTTAATATGTTGAGTGGATTCCCAATCCTAAAATAAATAATTTTGAATTTCCTCAACCTTTGACTCTCACATACAATATGTCATGATAGCTAGTAAAAAGTTGATGTAAACTATGTTAAGTCAACCCAAAAATTCATATTAGAATTCCTAGATAAATGAAAGCACCCCAAATAGGGTTTTCCAAGCACTTTGAACTATGGTTCAATTCTAACCAAAGATATGAAAGGCTATACCGAAATAATATTTAATTGAGGGGTTTCTATCCTTTTGGCCTAAATTTCAACTTATTATCTTTTCACATTCTTGTCAATGTTAAGTGTGATACACTTAAGTGATTAAAAATTTGTAGATAAAGTATTATGTGTAATCTATTTTATTATTTTAGTTCCTTCTTTTATGCTTGTTAGTAAATTAATTACGTGATCAAGTCAAAAAATCCATAATAAATAACCATACAAGTGACCAAAATATAATAAAGGGAATTATCATGAGCTTTACTGTTGGTTATTTTATCTAGGTGTTGATAAACTAACCCTAACCAAGGAGAGAAACACCATTAATCATTTAATATTCATGTTTATATCATTCGACCTGTCCACCATTGTATCTCCTTGGGTTGGTTTTGACTCATCTCCTAATTTGAACCACCTTCTATTGCTTGGGAGATCTATCCATTACATATGATTTTAACTCAAATGTAGGTTAATGGAAAAATGTGGTTTACATAAAAGAAACCATGGGAACACATGCCCAACATATACATTAAGAGAAGGCACACATGCCAATATTTTTAATTTAATAAATAAAATAAAATGTAACTAATCACATACAATGGAATGGTTTAGCTCTTCATCATCCACATACATTCAACTAATTCTACGTTTAATAAAACTAGCTTTCAATTCATTAATATTTCTAATTAATTTAAATTATTCTTGAAAAGATTAATCATTATCTTTAATTAATCAATCATTTTTATCTTAATCCCTTTTTGAATTTACTTGTGATCCAAATCCATAACCCTATACATAAGTTGTACCATAGAAGAAACCTGGTAAATACCCATCCAAAACTACCCTACATGTATTTATACTTTTATAAACTTTATTCATTGTGACATGTAGCATGCATGTATAGTTATAATTGTAATACGACTCATACATGAGGTGCAGTTCATTGAACATTATGAACTTGTTAATTATATATATATATATATATCAAACACTTATTTCATGTTCTGCCCAATATTTACCTCCACTCTAAGGTATATGTCTCAAGTGTTACATAATATAATAAAAAAATATTAAATTTCTATAATATGGAAATAGTACATGACCGGTAGATCAGAATACATGATGTGTACCCTCCTCATTGTCCATCTAATGTACACGCCTGGGGAAAAAGTGTGCGTGGTGTAAATCAAAAACCTTTGGAGTACACAGTGTGTCCAGTGGACCATATGCTATGTAGAATCTTCATTACATGGTCACCAGCAAGGCAATCTGTGTACGTGATACACGACATGAAACAGACCTGAAGGGACTACACGTCCTGACCTTTGGGAAACACAGCTTGTAGTCTAGCTGACCATGCACCCGTATTTCCTAGTCAACACACAGTGTAAGAATTAACTACACCATTTTCATTAATTCACACAACTTGAGTAATTTTTGAATTACAGATGATGCATTGAACACAAAAAAATTGCATGTTGATACAACTACATGATGTGTATTCTTTTTTTATCTGGATAGAAATGTTGGAACCTCCTGATGAGACCCTTGATTAAATTTTATTCATCAAATTATTCATTTATCTTAGATCTATGAGAAACGATAAGGGAGGAATATGTCTTGAAATTTAAATTAGAGGAATGATAAAACATTAACTGATAAACTAAATTATTAAATCCTAAAAAATAAAATAATTATATAAATAAATATAAAAGAAAATATGACCCCACTAATACCACTTGTAGGTTATGAGTGCAGTGGAAGAATAGGATGGGCGTGTAACCAACTTTTCAAATTGTCATAATTGATGAATAATTTGGGATCAATAAGATGAATATAGCTAGTAACCATGGAATTGAATCAATGATAAAAGAAAATGGAGAGAACCGGGATCCAAGAAGAGTTGATCAACATATTTATAATAATTAATTTAATTAAATTATATAATTACCTCAAAGGTGATTCTTTCTTGGTGGATACGTCTGGCCACGAGTGTGAGGTGAAACTTAATTAAGATATAGAATCCAAGGATATGAATCCCCTAGTGGTGATCTCCACTTTCTCCATATACATCCATACATCACTGAAGGATTGTCTAGGTGATAGCTGTGAAGATCCTTGAGCATGAGATGTTCACCTTCAACCACATTGAGAATCTCTTCCAAATCATTCACCTAGATCCGATGGAGGATGATCTCTCTTGTTCTTGAGAGCATTCTTGGAGAGGGAATAATTCCCTATGCTTAATAGTTTTTTCTTCAAGGATTTTGTTTACACAAATATTTTTTATCCGGTCAAATGACCTCGGGCTAATATAGAGAATAATAACATAACAAGGAATTTAATTCACTAGGTAATAATAAAAAA
The DNA here is from genome assembly GCA_963277665.1 of Viscum album. Classification (NCBI taxonomy): domain Eukaryota; kingdom Viridiplantae; phylum Streptophyta; class Magnoliopsida; order Santalales; family Viscaceae; genus Viscum; species Viscum album. The sequence goes on along the minus strand of OY728133.1, from coordinate 179,541,988 downwards.
TTATCACAGGTGCCATTATTTAATTTCTTATTAAATGTTAAACCCCTTGTCAAATAATAATATCCATGATAGTATTTAAATGACATGTTATTAACATTAAAATTATATTTTTAATATTAATTAACAAAATAATATTTAATATTATTTATCACTGGACCCAAAACATGGTCCACCAATCCTCCTCAATATCAACAAAGCCTTGAATACTGGGTATTTATATATTAAATACATTTAACTACATTATCTGCTGATAAATAATCATTATGTCTACAATATATTTTATCGAATGAATTGAGATGAAATAAATGAGATATTTCATACTTGAATAATTATTAAACCACAACCAGTAATAATATTTAGAAAAATTGTTAAATATACATTATTTAACTGAGATACTAGCTACACATATTGTTTGACCATATAGGACTATTTCTCATTAGAATTAGGTGTTCTTGCCTAATTTCCAAGATTAATATCTAGAAATGGGTCAAGGAAACCAAGAGAAATAAGTTTATGTCTCAACGTCATTTCAACTCATATGAAAGATAACAATGTAATACAATTCCTTGGTCCTGATATCTCCAATCAAGTGGGTTTCATGTAATAACCATCAACCCATGTGATCGATTTCTCATTCTTTGAATTCATAGTACCCAAATATTCTAGATAACACCATGGCCATGGATTTAGGTAGGCTATATCATTTCCATCAAAGGGCCTGAGATTTATACTTCTGTATAAGTGACAAATAATTTCTCGCATTATTAATTAATGTATTACTAATTGTGTCACACCCAAAAAATCCTACCTCCCCGCGAACATATTTTATAACCATTTTCATATCTATATTTATGTTCACAAGTCATAATACCCATTTATAATGATATTAAATTCTAAGGACCAATACCGACGTCTGCTGTTAGGAACCACCAATGACACATATGAATGTGGATTTCTTACTGGTGGGTCATGTTCTCATAATATTCTTCTGGATAGTTCCAAGGGAACACACAATGACATGGTGCATCAAAGAATCATGAGTCCCCACCCCTGATATCCTGCATTGTTTGTCTCCCTTCAAATGAAATCAACTATCCATCAAACATAAACTCAAGAATAATGTCGTGGAACATCCAGGATCTCATCATAGTATGGATCTACTATGACCTTTTAATGAAACAACTATTAATCGGACGTTATCAAAAACTATATCAGGTAGAAGAAAGATCATGATGTGAAAAGTAGTTTCCTAATATTAATCCATTAAAAATGTGTTTATCAGAATGTACAAAGGAGATGGTTTCTGGGGAACCATCTCTGATAATATATGTACCATTGATCTCATAATAAAATTATAAATCCATGTTACATAATATAATAAAACAATAATCATATCAAGACCCATGAGAAGAGATGCATTTCATAAATATCATAACATTAATCTTGAAATGAAACGGATATTGTAAACAACTCATCCTATAATAACCTTTTAAAAATAGAACTGATTAAATGTAATTTCATCAATGATTAACCCATGAAAATAAGTGTGTTTCATTATCATTTAAGAAAAGTATAATCTGTAAAAGTGAAACGAGTCTTCTAAATTAATTCATAAAATTCATAAACCATTCATAGAATGAATAATAATGGTAAAATATTATCATAATCATTGTGAATCATAAAATAAATCAAATTACCCCTTCCTTAATGGAAAATAATTTTGAACAATAATTTTAAACCATTATTATGGAAATTAAACTTTAAATATTTCAAATTATCCTACACAACTTCAAAACTTCTGAATCATAATCTCCATGAAATAATAAAAGTAAACAAATCATATAAATCCATGAAAATAAGAATATTCTTGATATAACATGTCAAAGGAAACAATATACACCTTATAAAAGACTACAGAATCATAATATAACATGTGTCTTAATGAAGGAAAAGTGCATGAAAATTACATTACCCTCCAATGCCCCAAATGCCATCATTTATTTATCAATTTTTTATAATGCACCTATCAAGGGGTGAGGTGGAACCCTTACGATATTGTAGGAATAAATATTACATGGCCCATAGGCCATAAAGTAATTCATTTCTTGTAGGCTTACAACATTACATAAAACCCAGACTACCTACTTGTAAGTGCCCCTCCCCAGCATATTCACCGTAAAATCTGATCTCCACCTTTGCATGGTTGTTCGGCTAGGCTTTACTATGCATGAACAAGATTTTACTGATTGCAGGTGCTACACCATATCATTCTTGCAATCCGTTTAGCGTCTCCTATGGTGAAATCTCCTTGATCATCCTCATTCTAGAGCTTGTTCCTTGTAGGTTGTTTGGTTTGCATCTACACATAAGGTGGATTGAAGGCCTTGAGCTGGCACGAAGACCTTAATGACCCAAAGGCCTAGGTGACCCTAAGGACTTAAAGGACTTCGGGAAAAAATCAGTGGCCCGATGGCCCATACAGGGGAATATTCCCAACTGCTATAGTCCCAAAGAGTACATGTTATAGTTTTGGATATAGTACCTACTACAGTACTACTATAGTTCCCACTATAGTACCTTCTACTGCACTAGTACTGTATGTGCTACAGTACCTGCTACAACACTGCTATAGTCCTGGAAATATGCTTCTACCTGGATTTGATACTGGGTTTCCTTGATGCACTTATGGAGTCCTCACCAACCGGGTTGAGGCTCATGTCCAAAAAATTATATTACCCATTTAGTAAAATTTGAACTGTAAAATCCATAAAATAATTACATTTGTTGATACATTAAATATCATGAAATAAATTATAATTATGATATAAAATTCATTAAAAATTATGTACACCACACAAGAAGAATAGTTGTTGAATGTATCATATATCTCATAGAAATAAAATTGATATGTGAAAACGCATATCTTAAGTCTTGACTTTATTCATACATGTTCAAAAATCTTTTTCATTGTGTAATTCATTTTGGTTTTAACAAAATGACTTATGAGGATTGATTTACACAAAAACTATTGGCTTCAAGGGTGATATGAGGGATGTTTGGAGATCTTCTGGGTTGGGTTTGGATGATCCAATGTTGAATGAGATGTGTAAGGAAGGGGATGATTTGATTCCTTTTTATAGAGGTTGTGGAGTGGAGTTCTTGTAAATACCAAAATATAAACACTATTGGGTGGTCTCAATTACCTCATGTTCATAAAAAATGTATAAATAATTGATTAAATGGAAAATATCATCAATATGGCACTACAACACATAATAAAAAATATATTTTTATTTTTTTCTTCCATAACTTCCCAAATTTTATCATTTTGGTTTTTATTAAGGAAATTAGTAATCTAACATATGTAATTTATCCATTAAGACTACATTTAAGTGATATATATTAGGAAATATAGAACAAATTAATTTTAAATATTTCAAATAACTTTATAAAAATAAATCCTATGTGTGTTGGAAACTAATTTTGAAATAACAACATATAACAGGAAAAACACTACTTTTAACAGGAACCATTCTAATAATGTATCTAATATTTAGTTTCCAACATGATTATTATAAAAGAAAAAAAATGTCCATTAATATACCATAATTTATATTTATTTACTTTTACAAATCATTTGGAAGAATGTAGTTTTTTAGTAAATTATAAATCATTTAATAAAATATCATTCATTTTAGTTAACTATTAATAAATTAATTACCGAATTTATCATTCAATAAGTATTTTGTATGAATAATTCCTTTTGAAAAAAAATATAATTTTTTTTGATGATAAATTTTTTTTACCATTAAAATTAATGTGCACAATAGAACTAATGTGGGTTTATGTCTATATCTCATGGATTTATAAATTTTAGAGGCAAGGAAGGTTCCATTTTGGAATTTTACAATACATAACTAACTATATAGGTTAAATTTATGATCTAATATCCCAGTAACTCCTATAAATATAGAATAAGGTGGTCAAGGTCAAACATTTTCTTGAAAATGGATATCTAACAAGTGTCAGTTCTTTTATAGACAATATATTTAATGTTCATTAATTAAGTTAGCCTTTTCATACCTTAATAACTATAAATATGTATAATTGTTTAACTGATAATTTTGGTCAAAAAAATAAGTTTATCCTATTAGGAAAAAATTTTCATACTAATTACAAATTTGTTTATCAATTTTCCAAAATTCTATTCAATTAAGTTTCAAAATTTTATTTCAAATTATTTCAATAAAAATTGTGGGAGGGATGGCTTTTTAAGGTGAAATGATCTAATGTATGAAATGTTTTTTTATTGGAATGGTGTCTCTCCCATGAAAATCTCTTCTAGGGTTCCTCGGTGGTACCTCAGTGGTGGGTGAAAGGTACGCCACTCCTTTGGGTTTGTCTTCCCCTTTCCTCATTCCTTCAGGTCTCATCATATCTCGATGATATATTCCTTACATTGTTACTCATATATTTTTGTTTCAGGTTTGATTTTCACTTAGATGTTTCTTCATTGACCTGGGTTGGTAGCTCAGTCATGGATGTGAGTCTATGGTGTTTCCATTTCTTTATTCTCACTACTCTGGATTTGTGGTCTTGATTTAATATCCTTGTTGGTTCATGATGGTTGTTTCCTAGAGTCTTTGGGATGTGTAGTTCGATCGGTCTTCAGTTTCCTGAGAGGAGCACTCAATTCTTGTATCAATACGTCATTCCCTCAACCACAATAATGTTGTAAATTTCAATATGTTTTTTTATCTTGTTGATACCTATATGGGGTAGTTTCAGTGGTGTGGAAAAGGAGTGTTTCTAGTGATTTACTTGGCACTCTTCCCCAGCTATGAATCTTCCCCAGATCAAACATCACACTCTATGGCTCCTCTCCAAGTCAGATATTGAGTTGTGATATTAATGAGATTTATTTTCTATGGGATGGTAGTCGATGAAATTATATGCGCTTCATGATTCACCTATTTTTTGTGGTTTTCTATATGAAATTGGTAGTCTATAATGACGAATCTGAAGTTATTCGTGTTGGGTATAATGAATATGTTACAAGTTTTATGAAAAATGTTTCTATAATCTCAAAAGGTTATGGTATGGTGAATATGAGGCTAAATAAATGATGATACAATTGCGATCTCTTTCGGGGTTTTAATTAGCATGGTGAATGAGGAGGAAATTGATCAGTAACAAAGATGTGATTTTTCATGACAATGTTGAGAAGATGACAACAACAACATGTTACCCAAGCAGCAAATGAGATTTCTGAGATTTGTTGCTAACATGATGCTTCCCATGGTGATGGAATAATTTATTGAATTTTTATTTCTGTACTTGTTTTCTGAATTTTGAATTTCTAATATGAAATCAGTTATGTGGGGTACCCACTTTTCCCTGAAAGTGGCTTTCTTAATGAAAGTAATAAAAAATGATTCTGAAGAAATGTTTCTCTATCCAAGATCAATGTTAAATTGGATCTAATTGAATAAATTAGATTAAGTGAGGTATAATTTATCTTATTAATCTCTAAAGTCAAATTGAAATATTATTTTACTATATAAAAATTTATTAAAAATGTTGTTTTTAATTAAAATTCAGTATTCTTCACTATTCATCCAAAATTAAAATATTTATAAATAAATACCATAACATCATCATAAGATGATTTTAAAAATATAAATTAATATATGATTGTTAATCTATATAATTAAATTTATAACATTTTATAAATTTAATTTTATTATTTTTCATAATATAATAAAAAAAGAAGACCATTTTAGAAAATAATATTTCCAAACATATGAATACATTACTTGAAAATATATGTTTAATCATTCATTTGTTTATTTATATAAAACCACTATAAATGATATTTTAAAACTATCTATTACTATTCTTATTTGTATTTTGGATGGCTATGTTATAACAATATCATTTAAATAAACATATTAATAATATGTGGTTTCATAGAAACTCAGTGTTGCGCATAAAAAAGCCAAGTCTGTGTTGCGTCTAGAACAGGATTTTCTTGGGGAGAGTATTACTATGTCTAAACATTGTGTAGAATAAAAATAAACAATAAATTTGTGATTTCATATAACATATGTTATATTCAGTGTTTTATGAAATGGAAATATATAAAAATCGTTAAATTAAGTCGATTTTTTACACAAAATCTCTGTGGTGTTACATTATAACCCCATAAAATGAATTTATAGTTTTAGCTTAGTATAGGTTAATAACGGTATAACACTTGAAATTTAATTTCCTAAAAACACACTTTGGAAGGAGGAATAATAATACTTCAATTAAAAAGGGATAGTTGGAACCAAAATGGTTATCCAAAGTAACTCACAACATGGTTTCCATGTAGGTGAAAATAGGTTTGGAGTGAAGATTGGAGATAGAGGAAATACTTAAATAAATATAAAGACTGATAAAAATCATTGATCACCACCAATTGAATGATCAATGGAATGTTAGGGGCCTTAAAACCATAAATTTATGATGAATTATAATACCATATGTTATACAGAAATGTATTTATTTGAAATAAATCTATTTCAATACTATTTTTCATTATATGAGTAATTCTTTTACTATCTAAAAATAGAAGGAAATATACTTAACTGATTTTATTCCAATTTATATACAAAATATCACCCTTTAGTTGTGATTTTATCAACATCCACATCACCTATTACTCTATCAAATGAAGGTGAATTTGTAATTATTGAACCATTAGTGTGTCATGAGATCCATAAATAAATTTATGGGTAATTACATAAATCATTATTAAAAAATGGTTAGCACAATTTATTCAACATGCATAAATACCCACTTGGTGATATAATACATTAATATCACAAAATTGATCGAAATATTAACCTAAAAATTCAATTAATGGATATCCTTATAACAATTACTAAAGATAAAAATAAAGAATAGTAAAAATAAGGTCACTAAATATCTCAAAATTAGCTTAACATTGATATCCCATATAATATAAAGTAGATATTAGTTTTCATATTGCAAAAATGCGAATACCTTCATCATTTTTCACTTGATACATGGTAATAACATGAATTACTATAAAACCTTATTTAAAGATTGATGATTTGTTATTACAATGATTATATGATTATTCGTAAAATACAAAACAAGTTGTAAAAAATCCATTATAACAATGAGAACATTTTTGAAAAATTATTTATCAGTTCTAAGGGTATTTATACTATACAATTTACTTTATCAAAACATATATTCTATTTATCCAAGATAAAAAAATCTACTCAACATGTTGAACTTATTATGAGTTAGCTTCACATAATCAAAATATCACTTTTCAAAGTCCTCATCACCATTTGACAAGATATTTTCACTAATATATGAAAATATTATATTAAAAATACACAAATATTTCATGATTCGTATAACATAATCATTAAAGTCAAAAACATATACACTTAAAACATCCATCATTATTTGTATTATTTCAGATTCATTGAATTATTCCTTAATACCCATTCCTAAAATCAGAAATATTTATCACATCTTATGGTCACCCAACATTAATCTAATCACGCTTCTTATGTTTAATGTAAACAATATGGTTAGATCATCTTATACCTTTCACATGTAGTTTGAGGTCCCTTTATCTTCAGTAGTATAACCAATACATATACCATCATCCTAATTATATTAATGAGATTTCATATTTTGGAAATCAATTCGTATAATTCCCATGCTTTCTAAATCAGTAAAATTCAATTTTAATGAAGTTCCTTCTAGTTCCCTCGATTTATTAAAAACAAAAAGAATAGTGTGAGAAACACTTATCAAAGTAGAAAAACACATAATAATAAAAAAATTACATATATTTTGTCTAAAATATATAACCGAATTCACTAATCTAAGATTCTGACGTCCTCGACCCTACTACTCCTCAACCCGAGACCTGAACCATGTTGGCCACATAACCCCTGGCTCGTCTCCCCATAGGCCAGGGGCTACCGACTAGCATCTTGGGTGTAATGGTAAGTTAGTGGGAAGACTGTACCCCCATGTTAGAGTACACAATAGTATAGAAGAAACGTAGTAAAAATAGCAGATGCACAACAAATGGTAAATAGGAAAATAAGGGAAACATACAAACAAAACACCAAAAGTAAGCAAAACCCTGATAGATATACAAAAGCCAAATAGGTAGTGTTTGATACAAAATGGATGTATGGAATATTGATACAATGGAAATAGATGGAAAACATGCTATACAATAATACAAAAAGAGAACAAAAGTAGTCTATGAGCATCCATATCCAAGCTTGGTCCTCTTCTCTAGATCTCCTCCTAGAACATACATGTATCAACAACCTAAAGCTGGACCTTTTCCCCTACTAGTACCTGCAATAGTAAAGTCTACAAGGGTTCCAAAGAGGCCGCCCAGGTAGGGTGTGAGACAAGTCTCAGTAGGCCACCACCAACGAGGTCTATGTGTAATCCAAATAGGTGGTCACAAAGTAAAAAATATGTAGTAAACTGCAAGTATGTAAAGAAAAGTAATAAACAACCCTCCCTCTCAAGTTCTAGAAGGACACCTGGCGGGTCTACCTACTTCAGCTCATGTCTGGTATTCTGAACAAACACGAGGGGGTATGAGTACATAGATATAGGTTATCACTGGCATGAGGTAAGCATGCCTATTATCCATAAGCACTGTAGCTGGAACAGAGTAAGAATGTCTCCCAACCACACACAAATATTTATCTAGAATGGGGTATGAATGCCCCCTACCCACACGTGGTGATTCATCTGGCACAGGGTAAGAATGTCTCCCACCCACACACAGAGATTCACCTGGCACGAGGTAAGAATGCCTCCTGCCCACACATGGAGATTCATCTGGCACGGGGTAAGAATTCTTCTGACCCACACATGGGTTATCACAATCATGTCAACATATCAAGGTATAACCATTCACATCACAATATATAAGGTAATCCATCTTATATCATATCATATCAACAAGGAATGGAATTACCCAATCACATTGTCACATAATCACATCTCAAGGCAACATGCATTTCAATTTATTTGAGGCGTTCAAGCTGTCTCATTCTAGACAACCTATAACCAAGTCATTTCATTTTTCTAACATGGAAAATGCCTTTCAAGACATATAGTTAAGGTCCAAAGGTGAAAAAGGGACAAATATCAAGGCAAAACACCCATGGTTGACCTTACCTAGTCCATATCTCATCTAAGCGCCCTATCTAGGTTAGATTCATCAATCTCATACCACACTAGTCATTTATACATGAATAAAGCAATATAAAAATGGGGTTTGACAGAAGACAAACCACGACATGACAATAATAACTCAAAAAGGAGAAATCCCAAAATGGAAACCACGTGACCACCTACCTTAGAGCTGTAGGCATAGGCTCGCTTGATATCAACCATAGATTTGCAGTAGGTTGGAAGAGATATGAGTTCTAGTCCAATGCCCGAGAAATAGGGAATATGAGATTGCATCAAAATAGAAAAACAAATACCAAGATTCACTGAGGAAGGAAGCTTAGGTGTGGTTAGCCTTACCTTGGCCTTTCCAAAGCATCTGACGGATCAAGGATCGTGTTCCGGTCAAAGAATCGAAAAGAGAAAGAGAGAGAAGAAGGTTTGGAACTCAATAGAGGGATCCCCTCTATTCTGTTTGTGGGATGGAGGAAGAATGAAAAGGATTAGGATTAAATAGAAATTGAGGGAAAAATGGTAATTTTCACTAAGGACAGGGTCACACGGTTTAGGTGCACAGTTTACCAAACCGAGCACAAACGTTGTGCACCTCACTGCCTCCTGACCAAGGGTCGCATGGTTTAGGTGCAGGGTTTCCCAAACCGTGCGCAACCTGTGCGCACCACCCTGCCTCCAGACTAAAAGCTGCACGGTTTGTCTGAAACCATGCGCAGGCCGTTCAAAGGTCGTGCACCATTGTCTGTAAGCCCATTTCTCAATCTTCCGGGCTCCGAACCAACCCTGTACACTTCCCGGACCTTCCATAGGATGTTACACACATTTAACAAGCTTAAATGAAAGAGTCTAGAGAAACACTAACGATCCGTAACATTTCCAAAGAGTCGGGTCGTTACAACATCCCCTCTATAATGAAACTCGTCCCCAAGTTGGCCTTCCGAGGGTACTGATGAGTTACCAACGAAAAGCTCTAGCCATTGAGAACATATATTATCCTCTCACTCCCAAGTCTCGTCCTGTACCTGGCCGTGCCTCCATAACACCCATACAAGAGGAATTCAACTTCCCTGAAGTTTCTTCATGCTCCAGTACACAATTCGCATTGGATACTCCTCGACGGAAGCATTCGTATCCAGTTCAACCTCATTAGGCTGAAAAACATGAGTCATATATGAAAAGTACCGGCGTAGTTGAGGTACATGAAAATCATCATGCATGGCCTGATATCTATATGTAAGTTCAAGCTAGTAAGCTACTGGTCTGATCTACTTCATCACCTCAAAGCGTCCTATGGACCTCGGTGAAATATTACCCTGCTTCCGTATACGTCTTTTCCCCAACCTGGGTGAGACCTTCAAGAAACCCCGGTTCCCAAACTCGAACTCAAGAGGTCGTTTGTGCTTTTTAGCATAGGACTGCTGTCTAGAATGAGCTATCTTCATACTCTTCATAATAAGCAATATCTTCTCTTTAGTCTCCTGTACAAGACATGGTCCTAAAAAGCTGCCTCCCCTGCTTCAAGCCAACACAATGGTGAGTGACAAGGCCTACCATATAAGGCATCACAGGGAGCCATCTCAATGGTTTCCTGGAAGATATTGTTATAACTAAACATGACAAGAGGAATGTGTTTCTCCCATGAACCTCCAAAATCGAGCACACAGTCATGTAACATATCCTCTAGTACATGTATAGTCCGTTTGGTCTGTCCGTCAGTCTATGGGTGAAAGGACATGCTCAAAAGTACCTGCGTACCCAAGGCCTTTTTAAACCCTACCAGAACTGAGATGTAAAACAAGGATCTCTATCTAAAACAACAGAATGAAGTGCTCCATGAAGGCGCACTATTTCCTTGACATACAGTCTTCCCAATTAATAAACTGTGTTAGTCTTTCACACAGGTATGAAATGCGCAACCTTCGTCAGAAGGTCTATGATAACCCATACTGTATTATTGCAATGAGGTGACCTAGGTAAACTGGTTACAACATCCATACAAACATTGTCCCATTTCCAATCCGGAATGGAAAACGGCTGCAAAAGCCCTGCCGGATGCAGATGTTCCGCCTTCACCTACTGAAAGGTGGAACAACGAGTGATAAAACCGGCTATCTCCCGCTTCATGTTAGTCCACCAGTACTGTCGTTGCAAATCATGATACATTTTGGTGATGGCTATGTGAAATTCCCATGTTGAGGCATTGAAATCCCTCACCAGCTCCTCTCTGATGTCTACTGGGACCCATACACGCATGCCGAACAATAAAGTATCACCTTCATCCAAAATCCAATCTGTAGAGGCATTATCTGCGACACATTATCGTAGAGCAAGGCCTTCTAGATTTGATAAGTATCTTGCCCTAACCTATTGCAAAAGTGAAGATGTCACCACTAAGGCTGAGAGAACTGTTTGACCCTGACCCTCCGAAACCTCAATGTGAATCTCCAAAAATAGGGCCATCAGCTTGCACTCCTCATTAGATTTATGAACCACTTGTGACTGAGTTTTCCAACTCAGTGTATCAGCTACTGAATTTCCTTTCCCAGGAGTGTAGGCCAGTTAAAAATCAGAGGATTGCAGGTACTCGACCCACCTGCGTTGCCTGATATTTAGATCTCGCTGAATGAAGATATATTTGAGGCTTTTGTGGTCAGTTTATACCACAAAAATGATCTCCCAACAAATAGTGTCTCCAATAGAGTGAGGCACATACCACTGCTGCGAGCTCGAGGTCGTGCGTCAGATAATTCCATTCATGAATCCTGAACTGACGAGAACCATACACAACGACTCGCTTGTCCTGCATCAAGACAGCTCCAAGCCCAATAACTGACGAGTCAAAACAGACCGTAAAAGCTCTTCCCGGCTCTAGAAAGATTAGTATTAGTGCTGAAGTTATTATGACCTTTAGTTCCTGAAAATCTACTTCACAGGTTCTGACCAATCCAATCTCACCCCCTTTTTAGTCAAAGCTGTAAGTGGTGCTTCTAGGAGTGAAAATTTTTGAATGAACCACCTATAATATTCAGAAAGCCCCAAGAAACTCAGGATATCAAGGGAATTCTTAGGCTTCTCCCAAGAAATTACAGCACTCACCATCTCAGTGTCAACTGAAACACCAGACTCAGAGATAATGTAACCCAGGAAGTGAACCTTATTTATCCAAAAGTGGAATTTACTGAGCTTAGCATAAAGCTGATGCTCTCTTACTGTATTCAACAGGATATCAAGATGGGATGCATGGTCATGTCTCGAGCATGAATAGACTAAGATATCGTCCACAAATACAACCACAAAAGAATCCAGGTATGGTTGAAAAATCGGATTCATAGGAGCCATAAACACTATAGGTGCATTTTTAAGCCCAAATGGAATGACTAGGTACTCATAGAGACTATTCTTGTTCATGAACGTAGCAAAAGGTATTTCCAAAGTCCTAACACACACCTGGTGATAGCCCAACTTCAAATCTATCTTTGGAAACACCTTCGCTCCTTAGAGATGATCGAAGAGGTCGTAAATTTGAGGTAAAGGATACCAATTCTTAATAGTCATCTGATTTAACATACGATAATCCACGCAAAGATGAAGGGTACCATATGCCTTCTTGGAAAAAAGAACTGGTGATCCCTTTAGAGAAGTACTGGGACGTATAAAGCCTTTTTCTTCCAGGTCCACTAGCTGACTCTTGAGCTCTAGGAGTTCCTTAGGTTCCATCATATAATGTGGAATGGTTACTAGTGCTACTCCTGGTATAAGCTCAACAGTAAACTCCACCTCTCACACAGGAGGTAGACCAGAGAAATCATCCGGAAAGACATCACTGAAATGATCCACCACTAGAGGATAAACCGAGGATTTTAAGCCATGGTCATCATGATAAATACATGAAACCTGTTCCATGACACCACTGAAACATTGGTGTTCCAGTCTTATAGGTGTCAGAAAAACATCCCATCCTGCCTTATGCATATGTGTGTCACCTCTGGTGACATAAACGCCACCCTCCGACGATAGCAGTAAATTCGGGCTCTATAGGGAACTAACCAGTTCATCCTGATTGTTACATCAAAACCTGTCATATCCAGAACATACAGGTTCCACACGAAAATGTAACTGCCCACCTCGAGGGGGACAATTCTGAAAAAAGATGAATGACCTCTGAACAGATACCTAATGGTGCATCCAACATGATCATGCCATGATATGACTCAAATTCGAGGCCCAAACATCCGATAATCGCCTCCGATTTAAAAGAGTGAGAAGAGCCTATATCAAACAAAGAAGATACTAACGTAAGGGTAACTAGAATCATACCTCGTACAGTAGATGGTTCGGCGTACTCCTCCAGTGGTGTGGGCTCGACTGCATACAACTGGCCAGTACCACGACCCTGATTCACAGCCTGACTACCCGGAGCAGAACCACCCTTCTAGTGCTAAGAGTCATACACCTGATTACCTCTTCGTCGACTGCCACCACAGCCAGATCATCCGACGGTATTCTAGCCGCCTGACGGACGTGATCCTGCCGATCCAGCACTAGATCGCGGAGTAGGTATAGATCCCTGCTCACTAGACCCTGGTGGAAAAGTCCTTCAGAAATGGTGGAGATGACCCAACCTACCACAACCTCTGCACTCCACTGGATTTTGGGTACACTACCTCCTCAGATGTCCTGGTACCCCACATTGGTGACAGATATGAGTACAACCTGAGAAAAGGGTCTGACCACCACCAACACCAAGAGAATCCTCAAAACGCTGCTTCTTCCTAGAAGCAGATCCACTATAACCCTTAGGTGCTGAACTGTGCTGGTTCACACTTTCTGATTCTCTCAAATTCCTCTATGTGATCAAAGCCTGATTGAAAATATCTGAAACCGTCGTCAGCCTGAACACGTTAACCTGCGACCGAATGGTGTAACAAAGACCATCCTAAAAAAACCTATTTTCCATGAGATATTCAGCAGCAAGTGTAGTAGAAAATGATGTAACTTAGTGAAACATGATGAATATTCCATGACTGTCATGGTCCCTTAATGAAGATTCATAAAATCCCAAGCTCTGTCTGCCCTTCAAGTCCGGGGAAAGAAAAAAATCATATAAGACGGTATGGAAATAAGTCTAGATCATATCACTCTATTGTATAGACTAGGTGATGAAATCCCACCACCTCCTGGATGAACCACGTCGCATATTAGCTGTGAGCTTGACCCTATGCTCTGGAGGCATCTCAAGGTGCTCGAAGATGGTCAGAATATCTTTCAAATAGGACTCCCTAGAAAGTGGTCTTCCATCTCCCGTATATGTTGGAGGATGCTACGACTGAAACTCCAAGGTCAACTCTACCATACTTAGGGAAGGTCACACTCCACCTTGCATACACTGCATCATACTCAATAAGCTCTCATGGAACTGGGCATCGGTGCCCATCTCATGAATAGCAAGAGGAGCCACGGGTGGCTCGACATGAAGATCAATTGGCGGCTCATGGACGACCACCTCAGGAACATGATAATCGCTGCATTCAGCACGCACGACTCGAGGACGTCTCGGAGACATAACACTACAATGCCAAACAGACATCTCAATAGTAGAAACCAATAAATTAAAGGATGAACTCTAGAATCTAGGACAGGTACTAAGCCTTCATACCCTAAATATCACATTTCTGCACCCATATGAACCTTTAGTAAAACCTGCAATTGTTCTAATTCTACTTAATCCAGTGACCTGGCATTTCCTAGCCTATAAGGGCCTATACTCTTCATGAACTGAAAGGTGACACACACCTGGATGTAATTACACATCTACTTGTGCTAATCAAGTGTTTGGATTTTTTTCCCTTTTAAGAAAATGATTGGTTTAGTTGTAATGTCATTTTTCGATCTATAAGGGCCCATACACCTTATGAACCAAAGAGTAACTCCCACTAAAACCACATCATTCTTCAATTCACAACCTTCATGATGGGTTAGAACTACCACACACATAGTAACTAGGAATGGAAATAAACAACAAGCAATGCTTGCTGAAAATTCAAACGTGGCATGGCAAGATGCATGGCCTAATCATTTTGTGCCAATCATGATGCATGTTCTAATGAATAACCCTCATTTCATCGGGTCAATACATGAAGTGAAAATTCCAACATTTCAAATCTCAATAACATCACAAAACATGTGAAGCAACCATCGGTGAAATGGTATCAACTGTAAATAGCAGAATCAATAACAAAATAAAATAGGAAACTAGGACCATACCCCGTACATGGGTTCGAGATGCCCAAGCATGGCTTAGGGTAAGTCCCTAAGCGTTCCCAGTATCCACGTATATCATCGAAAAATTGTAAATAAAGAATGAAAGAAACCTTTGATACCACTTTGTGACATCCCGGACCCAGATGCCCCCCAACCCGAGCCCCGAGCCCAGTTGGCCACATGACCACTGGCTCGTCTCCCCATAGGCCAGGGGCTACCGACCAGCATCGGGAGTGTAAGGGTAAGTCAGTGAGGAGACTTTACCCCCATGTCAGAGTACATAGCTGTATAGAAGCAAAGTAGTAAAAATAGAGGAAGCACAACCAATGGTAAACATGAGAAGAAGGGAAACATACAAACCAAACAAAAGAAGTAAAGAAAACACTGATAGATATACAAAATCCACATAGGCAGTGTCTGATACAAAATGGATGTATGGCATGCTGATATAGTGGAAATATATGGAAAACATGCTATACAGTAATACAAAAAGAGAACAAAAGTAGTCCACGAGCATCCCTAGCCAAGCTCGGTCCTCTGCTCTAGATCTCCAACTAGAACATACATGTATAAACAACCTGAAGCTGTGCCTTTGACCCTACTAGTACCTGTAGAAGTAAAGTCTACACGGGTGCCAAGGAGACCGTCCGGGTAGGGTGTGAGACAAGTCTCAGTAGGCCACCACCAACAGGGTCTACGTGTAATACAAATAGTTGTTCTCAAAATAAATAGTATGTAGTAAACTAAAAGTAAGTAAAGCAATGTAATAAACAACCCTCCCGATCAGGCTTCGGAAGGACACCAGGTGGGTCTACCTGCATCAGCTCAGGGCTGGTATTCTGAACAAACACCAGGGGGTATGAGTACATAGATATAGGTTATCATAGGCACGAGGTAATCATGATTCTCATCCATAAGCATTGTAGTTGGCATGGGGTAATAATGCCTCCCACCCACACATAGAGATTTATTTGGCACGGGGTAAGAATGCCTCGTACCGACACATGGATATTCATCTAGCACGGGGTAAGAATTCCTCCCGCCCACACACAGAGATTCATCTGGCACGAGGTAAGATTGCCTCCTACCCAAAAACGGAGATTCATTTGGCACGGGGTAAGAATGCATCCCGCCCACACATGGGTTATCACATGCATGTCATCACAACAAGGCATAACCATTCACATCACAATATATAAGTAAATCCATCTTATATCATATCATATCAACAAGGCATGGAATTCCCTAATCACATTTTCATAAAATCACATCTCAAGGAAACATGCATTTCAATTTATTCAAGGGGTTCATGCTATCTCATCCTACCCAACATATAACCAAGTCATTTCGTTTGCCTAAGATAGAAAATTCCTTTCAAGACATATCGTTAAGGTCCAATGGTGAAAAAGAGAAAAATCTCACGGCATAACACCCATGGTTGACCTTACCCAGTCCATATCTCATCTAAGCACCCTATCAAGGTTATATTCATCAATATCATACCACACATGTAATTTAGACATGAATAAATCAATATAAAAATGTGGTTTCCCGGAATACAAACCATGGAATAATGATAATAATTCAAAAAGGAGAAAACCTAAAATGGAAACCACGTGACCACCTACCTTAGAGCTGTAGGTGTAGGCTCGCTTGATATTGACCTCAGATTCGCAGTAGGTTGGAAGAGATCTGAGTTTCAGTCAAATTCCCTAGAAATAGAACATATGATACAACATCAAAATAGCTTTATGAATACCATGATTCACGGAGGAATGAAGATTAGGTGTGGTTAGCCTTACTTTGGAATTTCCAAAGCTTCTGACAGATCAATAATCTGGTTCCAAATGAAGAATCCACAAGAGAATGTGAGAGGAGAGGGTTTGGAACTCAAAAAAGGGATCCCCTCTGTTCTGTCCGTGGGAAGGAGGAATAATGAAAAAGATTATGCTTAAATAGAATTTAAGGGAAAAATGGTAATTTTTACCCAGGACAGGGTCACACGATTTAGGTGCACAGTTTACCAAACCGTGTGCAAACTGTGCACACCTCACAGCCTCCTGAACAAGGGTCGCATAGTTTAGGCGCACGATTTACCCGAACCGTGTGCAACCCATGCGCACCTCCCTGTCTGCAGACTAAAGGCCGCACGGTTTCTGAAACCATGCGCAAGCCGTGCGCAGGCTGTGCGCCATTGTCTGCAAGCCCATTTCTCAAACTCCCAGGCTCCGAACCAACCCCGTACACTTTCTGGACCTTCCTTAGGATCTTACACACATTTAACAAGCTTAAAAGAAAGAGTCAAAAGAAAAACTAACGATCCATACCTTTTGCATAGATTCAGGTCATTATAATGATGCCTTAGGTTTATCTTATGATATTCATAGTGGTATTTTATTCAAATGCTTTTTGATGGTTTTTAAAGATTTTTTAAATTCCCAATGCATATGTCAGGGGAGTTTCAATGCATTTCTACAGCAAGGCCCATTTTCATGCACCAATTCTTAACTAATTTATTGATCAATATGGTTTTTTGGGTTTGTTACCCCAATGAACGTCTATTCCAGAGCCTCATCCACTTATATTATCCATTCAAGGATGTATTTTAGGAAACCACTATCTTTATCATTTACCATGATTCCATAAATTTTTTCTATACTTTAACTTATCATTAGAAATATCCTTAAATACTTCCCTAGAAATATCCTTAGAAATATAACTTGGATATCAATAATGTTTCCTCATCCTAGTTTCCAATGGATGACTAAAATTTCCCTTTTATAAAAACTATAGAGACCCAGGATTATCACACATGGATATTACATCATTTTAGATGAATATTCAAAAGATTATAAAAAACACATGCATGATTATGGTAATAATTAATATTCCATGGTAAAATGGAATCCTAATCATATAACATGGTGAAATATCTTCAAAATATACGTTAAATATTTTTCTTTATTAGTTATCATACTTATAATCTTTATGTATAACCCATGTAAAGGAAACATAAGAATGGTGTTAGCTAATATGGTTAATATACGTAAACAATAAAGATTTGTAAGCATGAAATGAGATAAAGGGTATGCGAACATGATATTAACATTAAGAGATCATAACCTGCATATCAAATATTATAATCAATAAATATGGAATAAATATTGGTTGTTGATAAGACATGAATCTTAAGGAAATCAATATAATAATCCCTGTTTTCATAACATAAGCATAACACATGTGATTTTGGTAGACACATAAACATAAAAAAACTATTTCCATTGTAATAAATGCATCATTAAAGATCCATATTAGTGTAAAAAATCGTTTCTGGAACCATGTTGGCTCCCCATTCAAGCCATGTATTACTGAACGAGGTTCACATCCCATTTCAGCCCTGTATTACTAAACCTGGTTCACATCCCATTCCATCCATGTATTACTGAACCTAGTTCACTTCATATTCTAGCCCTATATTAATGAACCGAGGTCACTCCTCATTAAATTCCAATATTATTTGACTGGGTTCATTTCTCTGTCTATCCCTGTATTATTGAACTGAGCTCACTCCTCTTTTCATCCTTACTTTAATGTACTGAGTTCACTCCACATTCCTTCCCTTTTATATAAAACTGATTTCACATCATGTTTTAGCATTATCATAATAACAAGATATAAAAACATACCTAATGAATTGGAAGGATACATAGGTATCTCCCTTAACATAAAAAAATCTTACATTCATTTCCCAAATAATAATACAACATTCACCATATCCTAACCCATGGAAGGAGATAGGTTTCATAAACATCCTAACATGACCCATGAAATTAAATGGATATAGTAAAAACAACATCCTATAATAACATGTAAAAAATAGAGAAGAATCATACAATTTCAACAAAGAATAACCAATTAAAATTAGTGGGTTTCATAATAATTTTATTATTGTATAACCTTTGGAAGAGAATGTGGTCTTACAAATAACATATCATCAAATGCTTAAACCATTCATCGAAAGAATAATAATGGTACCCTTGTATCATAACCATAGAAAATCATAAAATAAATCAATGGATTTCATCTTATATGGATTATAATTTTTAATGATCATTTAAAAAAATACATGGGGTAAATAATCATTAATCATTTCATAGTTCCAAAAACATCTTTGAAACATTGGAATAATAATACCCTTGAAATAAAAAAATTATATGAGTCATATAAATTCATGAAAAATTTATATTCATGAAAAAATAGGTAAAATGGAAGTATATGGACCTCATAATATAAAATAAAGGAGTAACATAACATATGTCTCAAATAATAAAAATTGAGACTGAATTAATTTACTTATTGGTATCATAATGAAATGTAAACCCAAAGGAAGAATAACATAAATTAAAATTTTGAATTCCTAACATAAGTTATTATAATTTTATTAAATTTTCTAGTGAAATATATACACCAAAAACATTTATAAGTGTTCAATAAATCATATATCCCATAAAAATAAAAGTGAGACAAGAGAACTCTTACCTTAAGTCTTGACATTCTTCATAAACCTTCAAACATCCTCTTCATAGGGTAATTCGTTTTTTTCACCAAATGAAAAAAATTGATTTCCTTCTAAAAACATTTATGCTTTTGGTTGATAGGATAGACGCTGTTAGCTTATTCAGGTGTGTTTTGGATGATCCAATGTGGCTTGAAAGGTGTAAGGAAGGGGAATATTGAGTAACTTTTTATAAAGGAGGAGGAGTGGCATTCTTCTTATTATAAAAAGGTAAACAATATTGGTGGGTCTCCATTTCATCATGTACTTCAAAAATGGAAAAATAATGGAGTAAATTGAATTTTAATATGATATTAACCTCTACAAAAAACATGTATTTTTTTATAATATTGTTCCATAACTTCTATAATTTCCAATTTTTTCATTTTGGTTTTTATTAAGGAAACTAGTTTTCTATACGAAGTAATTTAAATATTTAGGCTAAATGAAAGAGATATTTTTTAGAAAATATAGATCTAATTAATTTTAAATATTATGTATAATTTTAAAAAGTAAATCCCATGTCCGTTAGAGATTAATTTTAAAACAAGCGCTTGTAACACACCAAAAACTCTTCTTAAACATGATCCGTGATTACAATGTTTTCACTACTAAAAGGTCAATATGTTCATTATAAAAGGTAAATTGGTCCATTGATATAAAATATTATATATTTTGAAATAGTTAAAAATAATTATACAGAAAAGATAATTTCTAGTAAATTTTAAATCTATTTATAAAATATGATTTATTTTAGATAATAATTAAATAAATAATTACTACATTTGGAATTCCTTGACCAGTTACTCTAAATAATTCATTTACAAAAATTAAATATAAATTAATAATGAGAAAAAATTATTTACCTTTAAAAATAATTTTTACATCCGATCGAATATGTTTTTTTCCATATCATATGGTTTTATAAAAGTAAAAGGTAAGAAATGTTCCTTTTTACTATTTTTCTTACTTGACATACTATACAGGTAAAATTTATGAAATAGTATCTTTATAACTCATTAAAATATATAATAAGGTTTATAAAGATAAAATATTTCCAAAACATGAGAATTGGATTAGTGTTGGGTCATTTATACACCATACATTATATGTTTAATCATTACGTAAGATTGTTCTTACTGCAATTACTATAATTAATTTTAACCATTTTCACAAATACTTTTGGACAAAAAATTAAATTATCATAATAAGAAAAAAAATTATAATAATTTAAAATATGAATATCCATTTTTCTAAATTCAATTCACATAATTTGGTAAAATTAAATTTTAATTAATCCCACATATGCTCCGAGACATCAGTTTTTTGAAGAAAATATTAAAATGATTGAATTGTTTTTATATGAAATTTCAATGTGAAATTGGTTAAAATAGACGAAATTTAATTATATTATGTACAATTGATCTAATTTCAATATAAATTAAAATTTAAATATGATTTAACTATATATATAAATTAGATGAAAAATCAGTTTTCAATTAAAATTTAGTCTTTTCACTATTCATCCAAAAAATAATGTATTTTATAAAAATCGAAAAAATTATTCCGAAGTTATTTTTGATATTAAAAATTAAAATATTATGTTTATTTTATATGATATAATTTAAATTTTGTCTAAAAATACTTTAATTATTCTTCACTAAAGGTTATGAGATGTAATTCATGTGAGAAAATATTATTTCCAAACATAAAAAGATATTACCAAAATTTATAAGTTTTATCACTAATTTGTTTGTTCATATTAAAAAATTATAAATAATATTTAATAATTAGTTATTTAAATTAAAATTACTATTTTTATTTGTATATTATAACTATATCATTTTAATTATTATAATAATAAAATGTTGTTTCGTAGAAACTCAGTGTTGTTTGTAATATATGCCATGTTGGTGTTGTGTGTAGTTAATGATTATATTGGGGTAACATATAATGTAATAATAACATGTTTTAGTGTACAATGAAATAATAACATGGTGATTTCATATAACACAGGCTATATCCACTGTTGTGGGAAATGTAAAATATCAGATTGTTTGAATTAATTTAGTAAACAAATTATCAAAATCGAGGCGTCTAACGTGAAGTATTACTTTTAAATTACTAGGTTGGGTTTAAGTGGTGAAAATGAGTTCTAGAAGTCTTTTATTAAAGGGTAGTGGACATAGTCGTTAGATATTTTTTTACTAGTCTTACTATCTATTATAGGTTCTATGTGTGTGAATGTGGTATCTATAATAAGTTTTAAGGCTATAAAGTGATGGATTTTATAGGTATTATATTTTGTAAAAGTTTAACTAAAAATGAAAGTCATCTATAGAATAATATACATGGAGAATGTAGATTATAGTGGTTAATATCCATTGGGTTACAGTTTTGATGACTAATTTTGAAGTATAATGTTTTAAAGTTTAGTGATCAAATTGATGATACTCTATATTTAGTATTAATATGTGGAAGGAGTTATTTTGAAAAGAAATGAAGATTAATAAAATTATTGATAATATATCTAAGTGTTTTAGGGTTTTTGAAGATATTTTTTACGTATTGAGTTGATTTTTGTGGAATTTTAGATTTATTAAATTACTATGGATTTTTATGTTTAGTGTTGAAATATTTGTATGTTTGAGATTATATATAACACTTATCACGAGAATAAAAGGATATCCATATGTATGATCTTTACTTATGTGGACACCATATAATATAAAATGAGATGTGTGACGACATTATGCAGTTTCTATGTAATCATTTTCTCACCCTGTATAAATCTCATTCTTATCTTCATAAAACTGCAATACTCTACATATTCATGAGCCACTGAACGTTCACAAGGATAATAAATTGTGTTAAAATGATGTGACTCTGTGTAACCGTGAATAATTTTTATCCAAACATGTAATGTGAATCTTTGTAACTATCATATTCCAAGATATCAATGTAAAAAGTATAAATCAAATCCACATAACAATAAACAGTTTGAGAAATTTGATATTTATACAAAAAAATTTAAGGATTCTAGAATTCATATTTTCAAGAATTAATTCACTTGGGAATATGTGAAAATTGTTTTAATTTGATTGAAACATCATGATGATTTGAAGAGAAAAAGTCTAATCTTTGTTTGAATAAGTTGATTAAGTTGGAAGATGAGGAAAATCATGATTTGATATTTTTTAATTTCAAATTAAAATATTTTAAATTTATTAGTAGATATCAAAATTAATTAACAAATCAAAAATGTATATAAATTACATGATCCTTTCTACACAAGTTAGAAAAATTAACATTGTGAATAATTTATCAAAATTATTTATTTGATGTTGATCTGTTCTTGAGTTCCTAAAAATAAAGATACTAAGTTGAGTGTGGTGTGTAGAAATATAAGTCATTATTCCATTGGTCAGAAAAATTTCCCACCCCCCCAGGAGCTGACACTTTTTACCAGAAACATATATTTTTGTTACTGAGTCAAACAAAAAATGAATATGTAATGAGTCCATAAGCTTGAGTTATGTTGTGTGATTTTTATACAACCATGATTAAAAATTATATTTATATTTGAGTATAAATACTTTTAGAAGAAGAAGCGGAGGAACATGATTCTACTAAAAGAATCTAAAAATTATATTGGATGAGTTAAATAAGAAATGTTAAAAAAATAATGGATGTTATTATAAGTCAATATGATATAATCAGTGAGTTGAAAATGGAATATTGAATTGTTGGGATCACCAATGTTTAAAAATTTCCAAAAAAAACATCCAGATTATGGAACCATTATCACGTATAGGATATTAATAAATCATAAGGATCAATATAATGTTTCGAAAATGTTTTATATATTTAAAAATTTATAAAATTCATTTCATGTTACCTATATATAAAACCTAAAATTTAGATAGAGAAGTGCAGTGTGGAGTAGTTTGAAACTGTATGAATTGGGAGGTTTAGCTTTGACAAGAAGGAGAACATAACTCTTAAAACAAGTGTACGATTGAAATCCAGTTTTGAGAAGATTTATCATGCAGGAATCAATGATAATAAATGTGTGGGATCCAATGATTACAATTTTTTGTAGAATCCTGAATAAGAATAATAAATTTAAGGAAACATTCCCTAATATTTATTTTGCATATTAGGGTGTCAATACTTTTGGTAATTGACATGATTCCAGATTTATGATGACCATATGAGATTACTGAGTTGATAATCTATAAAATAAATTTCATTATAGTTATCGAGGTGAGTAGAAAATAAGGAACATGTCACAAGAAATGATCCTTAAATAATCATTGGACGTTGAAGAAAATGTACAGATGAGAAAAAGATTATATTTTATAATGAAGAAGCATCCTTAGAATATGTGGTAATATAAATTATGGTGAAACTATAAATAAATACTTTAAAATTCATATTGTTAGTCTCTAAATACTATTCATCTTTGGGTGTAACAAAATAACTCATGTCTTCCTGAAACATCTGACAATATGGTATACTTCATGGATCAACGTGATTTCTTGACCACCATGGGATGGTGACAAAATCCTAGGTATTATCATAGGAAATAAATGGAATTATTTTACAATAAAAATCTATAATATATTCCTCATGAAAAGTAAATATATCAATGAAAATAAAACCATAAATAGTGTATAATATAGAAGTAAAAAATAATGACATGATAAGAAACAAATGAAATGCCCAATGTTCAAAAAAACCTAACAAACCATGACCCAAAAGACGATGTATGGGAAACCATTTTTCACCACCACACTAGCCCACAGTGAAGTATATATCAAATAATAGAGGCCATCATGCCATATAACACCCTTCCAATTATTTTTATCCATTAAAAAAATCAACATACACCCAGATCTATATACTGGGTGTGACTCAAATTCCCAGTAGGATACCACCATGAATCTATAATAATTCCTTTACCATGAAGCTTTTTATTCTAATTTTAATAAAAAATTGTTTTATAAAAAAATACATATGAAACCGATTTTTCAACAAACATACCCATGGTTTCCATTTTTAAAACAATCTATTTCCAAATACATAATAGAAGGGAAATAAAAAATGCTTAATTAAATAGAGGGAGATGTCCATGAAATCCATGAATAGTAAAATATGTGGGAATATAAAGGAAAATTATATGTTTAATTCTTATAAATTATTTAGAAATAGACCACATGACGGGGTTTATGATACTATATTATCAAATGTTTATAGCCAAAATAGTGAATCCTCACTCCCAACAAAGACGTGTGTCCCAAGGTATTAGAAAAATTATACTATTTACCATTAAATGAATGATAAAATAATCCAAATAAATTAAAATTCTATTTATGGATTATCATTAAACAATTAATGTTAATAAAAACTATTTTTGAAGAAAACACCAATTTAATATTTTTTTCCATCACCACAAAAAAAACAAGTAAGAATTATGGATATTAATTTATTCTTTAATAACATAAAATTATATAACTTTCCAAGAAAATTAAATTATGGCTTGGGAAAGAAGAAATTGAATAGGGATCATTTTCTTTAACAATGAATATAATTATGTCCCTTCAAAACCGATGATGAGAAACGAAGGGATTAGTCCTCATAGTCCTAGATCGACAAGAAACATAATTAATTAACCACGTAAAATATTAAATAGTTCAGTACACCCCATTTATATTTCCACAACACATGAAAGATGATATATCATATATATATATCTTTAAATAGGTGAATAAAACATTCTGGAAACACACAAACCCGAATGGGATCCATCTGAATAGATGGATATTCACTATAAGATCAGGTGGAGAACCACAAAGATTTCCATAGAGCGGCTGGTTCATGTGAATTATGATGTAGGGGATTATTAGAGGATAAAATGTTACACACATAGATTATATACATATATACATATGTATATATAATTTTCTTTTAAATAAACATGATGTATATGATACTGTATCTTACATGTTACCCTGAGACAAAATGGACCATGATATAGTAAACTATTATAACCTAGTCCTTAAATTAGATGTATGGACAAGAATAACCACATAGTGAAAAAATAAATATTTTGTTTTTATAAACTAAAAAAATATTGATTATTTCAAAATAATGGATTCTAAATTTTCTATAATGACAATTTATTATTCAGAAATATGTTTCCTTGAAAAATAGTTTTTTATTTTATTTTATGTATAGATATAAAAATTAATTTCTTCAAAATTTGTAAATTTAATTTTCATAAAGTTTTAATCATTTTTTTAGTCAAACAAAAAATTGATATTGGTGTTTTTTTGATTTTTCATGAATAATTAATTTTTTTGTGAATAGTAAAAATAATATTTTAATTTTTTTAATTCACGTATTTAAATACTCTTATTTTTTTCAATATTTTATTAATTTTATTTTTTAAAATTTTGGTGTAAAATAATATAATTTTTTTTTTCATTTTAAATTATATTATGCATAAATTTTCAATAAAACTATTTCTATATATAAATATGCATTTTTGAGGAAAATCATTTTTCATAAAAATTCGATGGTTTTTTAAAAATAATATATAATAATAGTTGGAATTTAATTTTATATAATAAAGTCAATATTTCAAACCATAATTATTTTTTTTAATGACCCCAGATCCATTTTTGGTCATAATAAATAGTAATTTCAATATGATTTTTTTACCAGGATTAAGGCTAAAAATTGTTTACCTATGGTTAAACAAATATATAATATTATTTTTGAGATAGATAATTATCTAAATCCTAACTTTTTTTCCTTTTAGAACATTTTTTATTTTATCTTATATAATGAATCATTTTGAATCAGTTTAATTGAGTATGTCATTTTTTTATTCCAATAGTTTTAAAAATTCCAAGTGTGTCATAACCTTCTCTTAAAAAAGGAAAAAACTTGTCCTATCCTCATAAAACATCACGATCCATATATATTTCCCAATAACAACTTTAATCCCTTACTAAAATTTCTCATAGTGTCCTAGTGGTCCTATTTTTATTAGAATTCCATCATTTCTAGTTTTAACCAGAATGAGAAATTAGGTTTCTTGACAAATAGGTATAACTTATATATACGTACATTCAATTTTATTTCATTTAATAAGTCATATAAATCTATAATATTTTTTAAAAATAAATAAATTATGTATATTAAATGTAATTAATTTTCATTATGATGAAGGATAATTAATTGTTGACCACTTTTCTAGGAAATGTGAAATGAAATGTGTTTCTCATGCTTACATGTGGACTACCTAGTCCATATAATGATATGATTAATTTTACATCCAAAAAATTAATAGATGGTTTTGTTATTGAATGTATCATATATATAATATTTATTGTATAACTATTTTTGTGTAATTATAAGATCTTATCAAACCTTTTACAATTAAATCCATTGGAAAATTACAACATCACTCATTCATCCATGTGGACTCCCACCTCTACAAAGAGATGTGATTAAATTTTCTTTTATTTTTTACATGGTATGTAATAATGATATATTAAGTGAATATATTTGAATATATTAATATATTAATTTCCAATAATATTTAATTATTATATTACTTTCATTCATTCTAATCATTAAAAAGAGAAAACATCACTTGTGCATATGTATAGACTATTTTCTCCACAATCTCATCTAAGTCATTTTTAATTATCTATTAATACAAATGATTATAAAAATATATATTATTTATAACCATTATAATTGTTACATGATTTAAAATATAAATATGATGACTCCCTAACCAAGATGCAATGACCAAAACTATCAAACAAAGACAAACAAAGAAGACATCAATGTTTTCAGATGAATATACATTTAATGGTAGAATTATTAACAAGAGGATATTTGGAAATTATAAATATAAGTAGATAGTAATTTATGAATAAATGTGAATATGTAATAGATTTTTTTATTGAATAATTTTTATACTAGAGGTTTAAATGATTATGAATAAATATGATACTTAAGGTAAGGGAATTATGTTTCCATCCCAATTTAGTTAGGATTGTTCATGGTTGAATTTACAATAAGAAAATTATATATTATTTATCTAATAAATCACATCAAATTTTATTATCCTATGGTTATTTATTTAAATTTTACATTTTATGAGCATTTTTATCATTTTGGTAGTATACATTATTATAATGGTTTTCATGAAAATCCAAACTAATTTCTGTTCATTTAGCCAAAAATCAATTTTCTTCAATATCCATATTTTTAATTGTTTTCAAAAATATTTTGAACACTTTAAAATTAATTTTTAAATAATTTTTTTCAAATATTGTAATTCATAAAAAATCATTAAATGAATCTTCCTTTCATTTTATAATTGAGGTAATTTTTATTGAAGGTGTGAATTTTTTTAATAAATATGCTATGAATGGAATTTCTCATGGTCCTGACGTCTAAAAGAAATAAATATTACCTTCAAATTTATAATGTTTTTTTAAAATGAAACAATTTACCTTAATATTTTTTCTATTTTTATTAGGTGATTTCATAATGAAAACAGTATTATACTCAAGAAATATTTTAGTCAACATTTAAAAAAAATTTACATCAATTATATCATACATTGATATTATTTATTATTTACTAGTGATGTGATCTAATGTTACAATCCATATTATTTATATTGGTTTTTTTATGATTACGAAAATGAGATTTATAAAAATACTGTTTATTGTTTTTGGGTTATTCTATGACGATTTGATAAATATTTTATGATATTTTGGTATACTTATCAATAGCAAATGAGGATGTTATGGGTTAGAATAAAATTTTATAGCCCACTGTTTCATTTGGAAATGAGATATTGATATATCATGAGATTATTAGGATAATCAATGAGATGATTGATAATATATATTTTCATATTTTGTTTTATTATTTGGATTGATTCTAACTATTCTCATAATATTATGTTTTAAATTGATGGAAATTGGATATGTTTACATTTTTATGTTGGATTATGAACTTCTTCTCTTTATTATAGAATGATTATTCATGGAAATAATTATAATGGAAATGTTCACAAGATTATAATTTACCATGCTTAAGATGCAACATTTCAATGTTATTTTTGTAAAATGTTTATTTCTGTTTGACACCCTAATTCTTCATTCTTGTAGATATGACGTGATTTTTGATTTTACGGTCTCATATTTTCTTAGGATGAATATTTAGGTTGATAAAATGAACTTGATAATGTTATCATACCATTATGATATTCTTATTCTTTATTCATATTGATATCTCCTATATATATCCTTACTCAGATTCCAAGCTCACCCTTTCCAATTTTATAATTCCCTAGTTATTAATGAATGTATTTATGTGTGATGATTCTTGAAGGGTTCCTTATATAAATGAATATTTTTATGATTATGAATATTTAACTAAAACTAAAATGTCTATGTATCTAGTGTCCATGTAAAAAAAACATTTAAGGTTCATGGGAATGTTCTTTTTTGAGATATAATGAATATTCATTGAAATTGTATAATATTTATGTTTGTTATGTGTATGTAATTATAGTATATATCAGAGCATATTTGAGTTTCTTTTAGATATCACGTTATGGGAAATATGAGGATTTATTTATTTAAATTCCTATTGTAAACAAAAATTGAAATATGTTAAGCATAAATTATCATAAGATGGTAATATGTTGTCATAATTTATGACATCGTGTGAATTATTATCCAAATTATACAGTTGTTCACTATTATTATTACATATAAGTTCTTAAACTATTTTTTTCTTTTTATTTATCATTGAGAACTAGAAAGAATCATATTAAAAATGAATGTGATGACTAGTGCAATGACCTTCCCTACATGTAAATAAATTTTTTAGTTAACGAGATGTAATAATGTATGACTATGATCACTAAATTATATTAATATACAATATATAATGTGAATCAGGTTAAGCTTTAAAATTCAACCAGTAAGGATAAACATTTCATTGTGTTTGATATATGACAACATCCACCTCCTTCTATAGATATTATGAACCACTGGTAATCAAGAAATGGATCATTTGGATGAAAAATATATTTTCCAATATATAGTCCTATGAATATGAAATGTTTTCCTTAATCTTCTATAAATTATAAGGAAAAGATAAAAACTTGTGTAATACTAGCATGAATAAGAGGAAAGAGGATAAAATAAACTATATTGAAAGGAATCAGTTTATAAGAGAAATTATGAATAAATATTTTCCGTGAAATCCTTATACCCGGATGGGAAGCTAAATTCTAGATATGAAATATACAGATAATAAATTCATTAGTACCTATGAATAATGTATTACAAGAAAATAATTGTACATTATTGGATTTATAATCAACAATTTGAGAAAAATTGATCAATTGTTTAGTAACCTAAAACCAAGTCCTCAAAATGATTTATCCATAAATAATTTGGTAACAATGAGAAAATAACTCAATGTTCATTGAGGTTGAAATGATTGGTCAGATTTCCAATTAACCTCATAATTTCATTGAAATTAAGAGAATATATAGTTTCATATAATCTATAGTGGTAAATCCCAATGAGGTATGAAATGTCCACCAAATATATGCCAAATATAAGGTAGAAAAAACATAGGAAATTTTCTAAAAAGAACAAGTAAATGATTCTGTCAAGAACCAGCCCAAGTCGACCATGAACCAGTCACATGGGCCAGACCGTGACAAGTCCCAAGAGGTGTTCTAGATCCTCCTGGGATGGAGACAACCACCAATGGGATCAATAGAGTACCCAAGGGAACAATTTCACCCATATATAAACAATCAAACAAACAAAGGAAAGAAATGGATAGCCCAAAATACATTTATATAATAACTGAAATGAACATTATTTGTACAAGAAACTAAAAGTACAACTAAAAAAAACTCCAATAACCAAACTTGATAACCATCTTACTCCATGAGACCTTTCTGGTCACTCTCAAGAATAATGATCTCAAGTCTCCCAATGCAATTAAACTCTAGTTGAAACCTGCAGAAGGGCTAAAAACACCAGAAGACTATAGGTGTGACTATTAAAAATCAATAGGTAAGCCTTGTGTTCTATTACCAATGAAAATCATTTAAAATAAAAGAAACAAAAAATTAATGTTTTTAATAGAAGATTTAAAGGTATGTTTTCTAAATTATGTCCCATGCTATGTAAAAAAATTACCTGCCAAAAACTTGCATGTTTTATATACAAGAATACTAGTAACTATTTTTGAAGAGGTGCAACTTAAAAATGAAAATAATTTTCAAGTGTGATGATTTAACAAATTTACACTCTTAAATAAATCACACACACTACTGAATTTACCAACCAAACAAACCATATGCCGATGGTGTGTAGAGAATATCCAATGAGCAGAAGTCACGGGAACACCCTAAGGCACAAGTTAGTTGTGAGCCCCAGGTACCTCCTATCTCGGTCAAAGTAACCATAATAAATATATGTTCTCATTCATACAAGCCACTAGTAGGGAAGATACCCATAACCTAGTGGTCCCCCAACAACATCATAATCATATTTTAGTTAGTTTGTTCATCATCAAACTCGCTACGTGAAATAGGGGCCAAACTCCACGAAATCACAAGCATACTAGTACACATCCTCCCACCTAGATACCCGGGATTACATTTAGTGCTCAATAATGTTTCACATATTATCAAATAAAAATTCAAAAAAAATTACATTACCAAATCATAAACACACAAACATCCCACACACATGATACACATTTCTTTTAGGAATCCATAAACCACGAAAAATATTCGTAAATTTTTTTTGAGTATAACGAGCCCTTGCACCTAAAATCCATTCAAAAATGCTCTTTTAAGGGCAAAACCCTTAAATAAAATAAAAATCCAGATTTTGAAGCCCAAATCCTATTAATAAATTGTTTTCATTTACTATAAAATTCCCCCAAATGATAGAACATGAAATACACATGAAAAACATTTTTACAAAAAAACAAATGCCAAACGGGCCTTTAATCCTTTCTCAAGACTATACTTTGACCAAGGTATGCATTTAAATTTTATTATGGAGGTTTATACACACCATTTACAGGAGAAAAACCGCTTCATAAATCCCTTAAAACATTCAGGTAACATATTCAAAAGAAACCCATTTTCATAAGGATGTGTAACGGGCCATTTTCTGACAACTTGGGCCAAAACATGTTGTAAACCAAAACCCATTTTTCTGTAAAAAAAATAAAAATTGGAAATACATATAAGGACCCAAAATACCATTTATAATTCTTCCAATTCATTTATCAATCAATACAAAAAAATATAAATCATACATAACAGATAAATCCAACAGTGCAATTTACCGAACACATGACTTTCCCTTTTAAACAAAATAATTTATTTTAAGCACTTGAAAAATAATAAAACTCCAATTTCATGCCATATTTTATACAAGATACTATAAAAAATTAAAAATACCATAAACCATGTTCCAAACCTCATAAAATAGTTTGGAAATATAGATGAACATTTAAACAAACACTTGATGTGCACTTTTATGACAAGACAACACTGCCTTTCACAAAACAAGGATTAAACTACTATTTTTCACACCAAGAAAATTATCCAAATGAAAAAAAACAATAATCATATATATCATAAGCTAAAAATATGTAAATGAAGAATCTTAAAAGATAAAGGAACGTGGAAGGGATATCCTACCTCAAACCCTTGGCGAAATGGAAACGCACACCAAATATCACCATCTAAGGGTTTACAAACCCTAAACCTATGATGACAAGACCCAAACTAACAAAAACACCATAAAAAATCATTGTATTGACTAACCCTAGGTCTATCATGACTATGGGAGATTATAAAACCTAGAAATAATGAAATGTGGACGAAGAGGGAGGAGAAAGGCGACAGAATCTCACCTTTTCAACTAGAGAACTCTCCGTCTTCCATTAGATCTGCACCATTAGAGAAAAGTGAATGACTTGAAACTTCATGGAGAGTCTCCTAAGGTATAGAAAAATATGTATGGATAATTTGTGGGATATATACTATGAATTTAATGAATTATGGTTGAATTATTTTACCTTCACGATTCTGGATTATTTGAGAGTCCTTGAGAAATATTCCCTAATCAGAGACTCATATGAGCCCCAAAAAGGTAAAATAGATAATGGGGGTGAGGATAGGGGTATGGGATTTGAGTGGATTCCAGAATCACCAAAAAAACTAAAATTTTAATTTTATATAATAGAAACAATGAATTTTTTTAAAACTGGAAAGTGGCCCAGGGGGTGGCCCAATACCTAAATAAGTAACCCGAATTCACCATGATTATAAATTTCTAAGGGGTAAAAAAGGATATGGTAGTTTTAATATGTTTTATTATGACATGTTTGATGTTTAATGAGTAAGAAAAGATAAAAAGAAATCAGTTATAGAAGAAAAAAATATTAGTTTAAATCTAGAAATGAGCTCACAGTATTCCCAAATAATTAAGTAACCACCCTTTCTCCAAAAACGCCTAAGCATGTAATGAATAACCCAAATTATGATGATTATCCATATATGGTATTGTAAAACTCAAAATTAATCTCACCCAACACCCAATAAAATGATCAATATTTTCAATGAACTGGATCAAAACAATGACATGAAAAGAAAAAAAATCGGGTGTGACTATTCTCCACACCATTAAAGCTTTCCGCCCCCGGAAAGACACAACACATTCTAGCAGATTGATCAAAACAAAAAGATTGTTTATCAATATGGTAAATCCTTCTAATACAATGACACATAATCAGTCATTAATTGATGTTAATGATCTTACCTCAAACAAAACACCAACTCTAAACCACTTCTTGAGAATCAACTGAAAGATAGAGTCACTTGCTCCACAACCAAACCAAGAAACCAGTTGTTGGACCTTCTACGAATGAACCTAACAATCTCCCAAACCCAATTGACTCATGAAAACCAATTATTTTAGTGGATTACCGAATAGGATCCCCACCATTAAGAAAAAAAAGAACTAGAAATGTTCTTAGGAGGAAAAATAAATGAGACCTGTGGTGTGTATCCCCACCATTAAAACACAATTTGCAATGAAAAAACAAGAATTCAACATGAGATAGAATCATGACTCACTCAAAATATCCTACCAAACATCTCTCGCAACAACCTACCAGACCATGTTGAGAGGAACACAAAATAAACATTTAAGCTACCCATTCTATAATAGAGGCGGCAAGAAGTTAGCCAACACTCTCGGCAGAGATCCAATCCCACACCAATTAGAGAGGGGAGGGAAGGGGACCCAATAATTAGGCCATTGAGACCACAAAAGAAACTAAGTAACTACCTCACTAAAATGGTAGAGGAATGATGATAGAAATACAATCCACAATAATAGGACTCTTGACTATATGTCAGCTTCAATCCAAAACCTATGGCTGGGCTCTGATGGATGAAGCATCTCCTGACTCGCAGTCAGGATTTGAAAATACATAACTTTTACTCCATCCCTTAGTTCCACACAGTACCACATAACACTCCCAAGAAGAAATAATAGATCAAGAGACACTATAAAACTATATTCCTTAACAACACACTTTTATCCGAACAAAAACATGGAGATACCCAACACTATTTCTTCTCACTCCCAGCGAGGAGAGGAATGAAAAATGCACACAAAGACAACCAATAAACATCACTGAGCACAACTACTACAACCAAGAGAATCACGATAAAATGAAGTCACTTTAAATCGATCCTAGAATAGATCTCTATTTCATCAAACAGGATGAGGAATCCTTATAATATGTGGATTTAATATTTGAAACAAATACATAGGTTGATCAACTAGAAAGAATGCGAATGGAGAACCATTTGGGGCCACATCACTGCATCCAACACATCTTTGGAAACCCACTAAACATTACCCCAAAACCATCCAACCAAAAAGATCACATCTCAAGATGAAACCACAGTATGAATTATAGATCATAAAGAAGCATACTGAATTGAAAACACTTAAATGACATAGTATAAACTATCCACATAAGCATTGGTTCATAAAAAACTGCAATTTTTTAGCTCGAAACACTTTTGAAAAACAAATAAACTAACTCAGTGGATTTTCACATTCACCAATGGTGTTTCATCAAGTCTCACTCACATGAACATTTATGTGCCACCCCAGGCACTAAAATTCCATACCATACCAGCCATTCATTCATATATCCACAAAATATTTCATGTGAGAACACTTGAAAACACTGAATGGAAAAACAAAACATCATCATTACAAAAATAATTGTGTACCTTCAAAAGTCATATTAACCACCAAATAAAAAACAGTTTTCATATTTTTCAAGACAAGACACACTTCATCAAGAACCATTTGATTAAAAAAAATCCATTTTATTTAAAAAATCTTACAAAAAAAAATTCTATTACAAATATCCCTTTCCCATTAAATAAAATTCAGCAAGGTCAATTTTCATAATCTGACAACCAGAAAGGCCAAAAAACCTTTCCCGAAAAATACTAGCCTCTAAAACCAATTTTCCCAAACCAATTCATCATATTCAAACACTTTTTAACAGGCCAAAACACCCCATTTAAAATAATGTTACGGAATTACATTAAAATGACTCAAACATTAAAAACCTTTTATTTCAACAAACCAAAATTTTAGATTAGTTAAGATCCAATCTTGTTAAATCATTTCCACTTCCTCCCAAAAATTTGTTACATAAAAAGAACAACCTTCCAAAACCATTATTATATTTAATTTTTTGAAAACCCTTTTTCCATTTTCCAAAAACCAACCAGTACTTTAAAACTCATTTTTAAAATTCTCATAGAAGGATTTTCAAAACAAAAATACAGAATTCAAGAAAGGTCCAAGAGACCAAAAAAAGGAACTAGTGTCGGTGGGTGACTTGACCATATGGTTGGATGTTATATGTTAATCACAACAACAACACGGGGAGTCTTATTCCATGCCCCTTCTCTACATGGCATGCCAGGCCCTGCGAGCTCAAAGATGCCATTAGTTAGACTCCCCTTGTCATATCACAACACCAAAAAATCAACAAGAACAAAAGAAACAAATAAAACCGGACATCTCATGTAAACCCGAGGATCAGAACGAGAAAGAGTTCGGGATGCACTTCCCGCACTTACCCCACAAGTCCCAACAATCCTATTCCTTCTACATTGACATCCCACAAATAAAAAGGCCACTCTAAAAAAGTTCTACTAAGAGAAAACCTCCTATGATACCATTTTGTCACGAACCAGCCCGTGTTGACCCTAAACCGGTCAGAAAGGCCATCCCGTGACAAGTCCCGAGATGCGTTCCCGATCATCCTTGGATGGCAAAAAGCACCAAGGGCTTCAATAGAGTACACAAGGGAATGATTTTACCCACATATAAACAATCAAACAAGAAATATAATGAAATGGACAACCCATAATACATTTATATAAAAACTGAACTGAACCTTATTTGTACGAGAAACTAAAAGTACAACTAAAACAACAACTCAACTAACCAAAAGTAAAAACCAACTAACTCCATGTGACCCTTATAGTCTCCCTCCAACATAATGATCACACATCTCCCAAGGCGATGGAACTGAAGTGGAAACCTGCATAAGGGAAAAAATAGAAGAAGATTATAGGCGTGAGTATTAAAACTCAGTAGGTTAGCTCGATATTCTATTCCAAATGCACATCCTTTAAAATAAAAGAAACATCAAATTCAATTTTTTAATTTAATATATAAAGGTATGTTTTCAAGAGGGCTGATTTAAAGAATTTAAAATTTTAAATAAATCACAAAAACTACTAAATTTACCAACCAAACACACCATATGACGATGATGAGAAAAAAATTCCCAATGAGCACTAGTCACGGGAGAACCACTCAATGCTAGTTAGTTGTGAGCCCCAGGTACCTCATATCTTAGTGAATGTAATGATAATAAATATCTGTTCTCGTGCATATGAGCCACTAGTAGAGTTATTAACAATAAACTTGTGGTCCCCCAATAACAACATCATCATATTTTAGTTAGTGTTGTCAACGTCAAACTTGCTATGTGAAACAAGGGACAAACCCCACAGAATCACTAGCATACTAGTACACGTCTGCCCACCTAGATACTTGGGATTCCCTTTACTACTCAATCAAGTTAAACATATTATCAAATAAACTTTCCACATAAAAAATACATTACCAAACCATAAACACACAGACATCCCACAAACGTTCTTCACATTTATTTCATGAATCAATAAACTACTAAAAAGATTCCTAAAACAATTTCAAGAAGTATAACGAGGACTTGCACATAAGATCCATTCAAAAATGCCATTTTAAGACCACAAAACCATAAAAAACATAACAATCCATATTTGGAATCCCCAAAACAAATTAATAAATCATTTTCATGGACCATAAAATTTACAAAAATGATAGAACATGAAATACACATGTAAAACATTTTTCCAAAAGACTAAATGTCAAACGAGCCTTCAAGACTTTCTAAAAAATATCGTTTGACCAAGGTAAGAATTTAAATTTTAATAAATAAGTTCATAAAAACAATTTAATGTAGAAAAACACATTCATAAATCCCATAAAACATTCAGGTTACATATTCAAAATAAAACCATTTTTATAATGATGCGAAACCGACCATTTTTCGACAACTAGGGCCAAAACATGTTGTAAACCAAAACCCATTTATCGGTAAAAACAAATCCCAATTGGAAAGACATATGAGGACCCATAATACCATTTATAATTCTTAAAATTCATTTATAAATCCAAAAAAATTATTTTTAAATCAAACATAACACATAAATCCAACTGGGAAATTTACCGAACACATGGCTTGCACTTTTTAAAAAATAATTTATCTAAAGCACTTCACAAAGAATAAAACACCAATATCATGCCATATTTTATACAAGATACTGTAACATATTCAAAATACCATAAACCAGGTTCCAAACCTCAAAAAATACTTTTGAATGATAGTGGAACATTTAAACAAACTCTTTGTGTGCACTTTTGTGACAAAGCAACACTACCTTTCAAAAAATAATGATTAATCAACCATTTTCACAACAATAAAATTATCCGAATGATTAAAAATAATAATAAACATATATATATATATAAATATAACAACAATAAAATGATGAATCATAAATGATAAAGGCATGTGCAAGGGATATCCTACCTCAAATCATTGCCGTAATAGAAACACACACCCAATATCACCATCTGAGGGTTTGAAAACCCTAAACCTATAACGACCAGACCCAAATGAACAAAAACCCGACAAAAAATCATGGGATAGTAGAACCCTAGGTCAATAATGACTATTGTAGATTATAAAACCTGGAAATAATGAGACGAGGAAGAAGAGGGAAGAAGGAGAAGGAACCTCACCTTTTCAACTAGAAAACTCTCCATCTTCTATTAGATCAGCACCCTTAGAGAAAAGGGAATGGATTGATAATTCATGGAAATTATCCTAAGGTCGAGAAAAACAAGTTAAAGATTATTTGTGGGAAAAATAGTACAAATGGATTGATTTATGGATGATGGTATTTACCTTTACGATTCATAATGATTTGAGAGACATTGAGATGTTTTCCCTAACCTGTGACTCATATGAGATCCAAAATGGTAAAATGGATAATGGGGGTGAGGATAGGGTATTGGATTAAAGCGGGAGGTGGAGTCACAAGAAATTATTGAAAATTGAAATAGTTATAAAAGAAGAAATTTATTTCTTAAAACTATAAATGGACCCATCGGCTGGCCCAATACCTAAACTAATAACCCCAATTCACCATTTTTATGAATTTATAAGGGGTCAAAAAAGATAAGGGAGTTTTAATATATCAGTGTAGGAAAAGTGTAATGTGGAATGATTCACAAATAACCAAAAAATTAATGATTTATAAAAGAAACAAAATATGTTTTTATGTTTGGAAATGAGCTCACAGTTGGCCTAAATCGGGAAGTAACCACCCTTTCATAAAAAACTCCTAAAAAAGCGATGGAGAACCCAAATTTTGGTGATTAGACCTATATGGTAGTTATAAACTCAAAATTAATCTCACCCTAGACCCAAAAAATGGATCAGGATTGTCAATGAACCAGATTATAACCATGACATGAAAAGAAAAAAAACCAGGATGTGACAATTCAATTATGGGAAGGTTTTCCACTCATCTAGTGGTTATTGATGTGTGCAAAAATGTTTTAAAATAAAATATATGTGAATAAGGATACAAAAATATAATTTCAATGTTTTATAACTAGTAATATTGTGAAATATGTTAATTAATTCCATAATACAAGATCTAATAATGATATTATTCCTTAATAACCCCATATAAAAATTGATAAAGGGAGGGAGTTTAAAATCACTACTGACATTGCATAGGAGAATGGGGTGGTTAAAAAAGCTACCATCCACTCTAGAACTATAAATATATTTTTTTATTATGTAACTATCAATTTTTTTCTATGTGAATAATTTTATTATACTGTCATATACCACCTAGAAAAGTATATGATGAGTTTGTTTTAAAAATACATAATAGAATTATGATCACATTTTGATTCTATATCTCTTATATGGTAGAATTTTGTCGCAATGTGTATCTTGTAAATCTTATGATTCACTCTGTAGTTCAATTTTATATGATTTTGGGAATTGTTTTTATTTATCTCAATAAATAACATATAAATTACTAAGGTAGTAAAGTTAAATTTGATATTTTGAATCAATATATAATTTTCATTTAGTGTGAGGATGAAAATTAAAATCCACTGGAGTTTAATTCCATTATATGGGTCTTACTACCAATTAATATGGGATATTTGTCTTAAATTTTTTGAGAGAAATTCAACATTTAATATATGCATATTTTATGGGATTATGATTATGTATTAACAATAGAATTTATGAGTCCTCTCCTTAATCATGAAGTGGAGTTTTTACAAGAATTCATAACTAGTGCAACACACATTTTAAAGATTCTATATAGAATGGACCTGATTGAGTTGAATGAATAATGGAGGAATATCTAGGATTATATCGATAAGGAATTTATATGACATAATAAATAATTATGGGAATCACATATTGGTTTTTTAAGAATAAATATGGGTAAATGTATCATTTTATTGGTTATTGAGAACATTACAATATCACTATCAAGAACAATTACCCTATACCGCATATTGATGACTTATTTGATCAACTATTTATACATCAATACTATTCCAAAACTAAATTTAATTCTAAATATAATCAATTGAGGGTTAAGAAGTTTAATATACCTAATACAACCTTCTATATGATTTGTTTTCATTTTAAATATATATTATCTTTAATTAGGCTTAGTGATGATCCATTATATATATGGATTTAATTAACAGAATATTTTGAGAATACCATTATCATTTTTTGGTAGTGTTTTTAGATGAAATTATTTTATATTACTATAGAAAGGAAGTAGAAGAACATAATTTCAAAATTCTATTTATGTCCTTGTGGAAAGTGAATCAGTATGAAAACTTCCAAAAGTACAAATTATGGTAAAAAAGATCCATTATTGAGGAGTATTATCTCAGGAGACTGTATTCTAGTAGATCCATAATAGAGTGAAGTTATTAACCAAAGGATAAAATACCCTATGTTTACTAAGACTAATCATCTTCCTAGGTTGGTTGGATATTATCAACACATCGTGTGGTATTTTTCATGACTATCTACTATGCTAACAATGTTGACATTGAAGGGTGATAAATTATTATAGTCAGATGAATGTGAGAAAATTTTAAAGAAGTTGAAAATTTTGTTGGTCAGTGCAACCATGCTTCCATTACCTTTGGGTAGAGATGGGTTTTGAACTATAGTGACTAATAAATTAATGAAATTAGATGAATCCTCATGTATATTTATAAGATGAGAGAAAATCACTCTCCCTAATTAATAATATTTGAGAAAAATTACCCACGTCATGATTTTGAACTGGCATGGGTAAATTTTATTGACTGATTTAGAGTCATTGTATTTATAGTGAGAGATGTGAAAAATATACTAATAAATAGTTTTTGAAATATATATTCTTTATAAAATAGTTGAATATGTTGAAAATGAGATTATATGAATTGGGAAACTATTATGACTACTCAGTAGGCTACGACCCTTGGATGGTGAACGTGGAAGATGATGCTCAATGCCAGAAAGGCCATGTGAGTTTGTTAATAAAAATGATTTACATAATTAAAATATTTTTTTTATAATATAATATGTATATTAAAATCATAAGGAATGGGTATATAAAATATATTTCTTAGATGAAAGTTCAACATTCATCATCGTAATGATTAAAGGGGTACAAAAGGAAGATGTAGAGATGCAGACAATGGTGAGAAAGCATCTAGAGTTCAATGATTATTATAAAGGAATGTTGTGGTTTATGAATATAGTATGTTTCATATTAATAGATAATATAAAGAAGGATTTATAGCATGATGTTCATAGATATTCTTTCTGTACTCATCATAGAATTGTGAAGGTGTATAGATATCTGATATAAAATTTCTTAGGTGATAAAATGGAAATTGATTTTACAAATTATGTATCTTGATTCCTAGTATGTCATAATGTAACAGTAAAGAGACAAAATTATATGTTGATGTTACATCCATTTCCAATACCAGAATTGAAATGAGAAAACATTACTCGGGATTTTAATGTAGGACTCTCCAGAATATTTAATGCGAACAATGTTATTTTGTTTGTATTCAATATCTATATATATCAAATATATTATTGAAATTAGATACTATTTATTAATTGATCATCTTTATGGGATATACATTAATAAATTTGTAGGGATTCTTGGTGTACTGTATTCTAATATATTTTATTAGGATCCAAGTTTTCGTTCAATGTTCTAGATATTTTTTTAGGACATGGATACGGACTTCAATTTTTATACTATGTATCATACATAGATAGATGATCTGTTCGGTAGGAACATTCAAACTCTATAATATATGTTGAGAAATTTTTCAATATATTTCAAAGGATACTAGTATAAACAACATCCTTTGGAAGTATTTTTATTCAA
This sequence comes from Viscum album, assembly GCA_963277665.1. Classification (NCBI taxonomy): domain Eukaryota; kingdom Viridiplantae; phylum Streptophyta; class Magnoliopsida; order Santalales; family Viscaceae; genus Viscum; species Viscum album. Next base: position 179,499,653 of record OY728133.1, on the reverse strand, counting down.
TGATAGATTTTACTTAAGAATTTTGATAGATCTTTATGAATCCCTCAATTGAAGGATGTGAAGAAATCCAACATACTAGAAAAAATTTAGAGAAATAATTATATTTGGACCTGATCTAGTATAGAAAATGGTTGAGAAGGTTAGATATACTCAACAACTCCTTGAATAAGCTCATATAGAATAGAATATTCATGATGATAATCATCAGTGGGATATATAATTCGAGGTTATTTATTATGTACTCATACAAATTTATCCATACAATGGTCATGATATTTGGAAAGCAGGTTAAGTTGAGCACTAGAGATATCATCTATATCTAAATTATTGATTTTTCATGGATGGAGGCTTATCATTTGGTTCATCATCTAAATATCTATCATATTTATAATGTGTTCCATATATATATCGAAAAGAAATATATAACTAAAAAACTATATATAAAAAACTTAGATTTCCTAAAACTGGGGATTGATATCTCATCTATAGAAAAAATCACATAGATTCTATAATAAAGAGATAAAATTTTCCAAAACAAGACCACTAACCGAGTCAATGTTTAATGGTAAAACTATTAATTTAATGAATGTATGTGAGAACTTGAGGATACGATGATGTTGAAAAATCATCAGTTGTTTGTATCAGAGTGATGGAATTTCAACGGTCAATTTATTTTAAAGGGTTTGAATGAAAACACTTTATAATATATATATATATATATATATATAATCCATTAAAATAATCAATATGTAATCAACAGCTTGTTTTACAAACTACTCCATTTCTAAATGAACCATGATAGAGTGTACCGTTATAGAATATCAATTTAATTGAGGGAATGAATAAGAATAAAAATCATATGAAAAAATATGTATAAAGTTTTTATATAATGAAAATTTATTGATTAATGTATAATAAATAAATATACAATTTACAGTAAAGTCATTTTATTGTTCGTAAATATTTTTTTCTTAAAAAATGGGTTTTAATTCTATTGTTTGCAAGGATTTTATTATTAATTTATTCCCAATTTTAAATTATAAATTTTATAAAATCTATATCAAATTTCAAATAATCATATCATTATTAGATTATGATCAATTTTTTATTATTCTAAAATGGTTAATTTTTTATTGAATTGTAACAAATACTAAATTTATAGAAAAATATATTCTTCATCGATGTATTTCAGAAGTCCCATTTTTTAGTTGAAATGATTGTAAAATTTGATCATTTATATTTCATTAAAAATAACACAATTTATTACATTTTAATTTAAGTTATGCATAATTTCCCTATAAAGAAATGTTTAAACATAAAACAACATTTTTCTAGAAAAACATTATTCAGTGTGTTTTGTGTTTTTTGACGTTAATTTTACTAATTGTAGGAATAAAATATGATATAATGTACTCAATATTTTTAATCAGCATGTATGTATTTGAAAAGGTGGCCTCTTTATTTTTTTCATAATGAATAGTGAATATAGATATTTTTTACCATAGTTACAGTTAAAAAAGGTTTACATGGAGGTTAAAATAAGAGATAAGAATAATATTAACACAAAAACATATCAAAATACAATTTTATTATAATATTTAGAATCTATAAAATATTTTAATCAAATATGTTTTAGTTGGATGTATTTTTATTGAGTATTCAATTATTATATTTTTATCTCTTGAAATATTTCAATTGTGTTCTTCCCATCCTATATAAATGGATACTGATTCTATTCTCTTCCTTTTAAATTCATGAGCCTTAAATATCGGCCAATGGAATCAACAATCCATTTCTAACATCTCTATACATTTCTAGGATGTCCTGTTTTGATCATAATACCATCATTTCAAGGATTAAGGTGTATCATAATGGAAATATCACATCAAGGAGATAAACACTAAACTGAGTACTTTTAATTATGTTTATTTTTATAAATATAATAATTATTTCTATTAATTATATAATAATTATTTTAATATCATAAATATAAATATTTTTTATTATTATGATGTATCAATATATTTCCACCATGTTTCTATCAAATTTTAAATGAAATGTATCAGTCATGTATACATGTGGATTGCCACCTCTATGTAGTGATATTATTCACTATTCATCACTATAATTTATGATCTATTATAATGATATGTATAATGTTTATAGATTAGTTTATTTATAAAATTATTCTCTAGGAATTATAATATATTGACTACCTTTTTAACATTTTATCTATAGGAAATCCATAACATCGCTCATTTGTACGTGTGAATTATCCCTTCTATGAAGTGATGTTATCCATTTTTCATTTATATTTTACATGTAAAGAAATATGAATAGATTAAATGAATATATATTAAATTAATGGTATACTAATAATTATTTAACACTATGTTTTATTTACCTTTCATTCATTCTAACCATCAAAATGCGGAAACATCACTCTTGTGTACATATAGACTATCAGCTCTACAATGTGATGCAATTAATTTTTTATGATCGATTTATTTAAATTATTATAAATGTGTAATTAATGAAAATATATGATATTTATATACTGATTTATATTTCAGATATGATTAAAATAAGACCAAGGTGTAAGGATAGGAACCATTAAATCGAAACATGTATGGAAAAAAGTCGGTTTTTTACATGATGGTCCATTTTAAGGATGAATTGTTAAAAAAATGATATTTTAATATTATAAATAAACTCTATATAGTAATATATGGATGAATATAAATATGAAATATATGTTAAATAAATATATATTTATTATAAAAATGATTGAATGTATACGAAGCAAGATGATACTTGAGGAATGGGATTTGGGTTTTAATCCCATTTTAATCATAAATGTTTATTATTATATTTACATTGATAAAATTATATGGTCCTTATCTAATAAAACCATTTCATTTTATCATCTATTACATTTATTTCTATATTTTATCTCTTCTAGTATCATTTTGCACAATTTTTTAGTCAATATGGTTCAAAAAATGTTTTAATAAAATAATGAACCTATGTTGTACTAGATTTATTTATAAAACATTTTATGTTATAACATTATCTTCAAGACTGTTTTACATTTTTTTTAAATATATTAAAACTATATTATATTCATTTTCTAAATGAGCCACTTTTCACCAAAAATGTAAAAATTATATTTTTTTTGAATCAATTACATGATGAAACTAATTTTTTATGATATTATTTTCTTTGATATTTGATCTTTTTTAAATGTTTCCATGATTATTTTCAATACAAACATTTCCCATTATTTTTTTTAATTTTTTATATATTATGTATGTGATTTTAAAATTAAATAGTGACATTTTAATGTATGTTTTACATCTACGATAACATCCATTAATGTTACTTATTCTTTATCGAGGATATTATCAAATGATGACATCCTTATTATTTATAAGGATTCTTTATGATTCTGTTGATGAATTTTATAATAATTATTTTTTTATTTTCAATGGTGTTTTATATGATGATATGATGAATTTTTTTAAGAGATTGTGTAAATCTTATGAAGTTATTATCATTACTTAATGGGTTGGACCGAAATTATGTTTCCCTATAAATAATATTGTAAAATTATATTAATATATCATGAGATTTTGATGATAAGGATTGGTATGATTAGAAAAATATTTATTCACATCCTGATGGGTGTGTATGATGGTATATTTACATGCTAAAAATAATATGTGTGGATGTGATTGCTAATTGATATTTTTAAAGTTGAATGTGTGAGTATACCCACATTATAGATATTCTGACAATATTATGTGTGAGAATTATTGTAATTGTTTTTTTATCAAAATATTATAATTTCAAATTATTATGATTCCAAATTAATATGTGTTGAATCTTTGAGGATTATTACTTCTTTGAAACCCTTATCCATCATGAATCTGGATATGGATTATTTTTTAAATTTATGATATATGAATTTTAGGCATGAGAATTCATGTTGGGAAAATACACATAATTATGTTATTAGACCGTTATGGTCATCATACTATTTCTTATGATTGGTATCCACCATGTATACCCAGACTGGGTATTTGATCTCACTTTTTTTATATTTTCCATCCACATGTTTCAATAGAATGTTTTATGTGTGATGATTATAAAAGGGTACCTTTTGTAATGAAATATGTTTGAGATGAAACAATTCTATATAAATAGGATGTTTATTTATCTATTCTAAGTGAATAAAAAACCATTAATGTTATGGGGTAGTTTATTTTAGAGATATACTGAAAACTAATAACAAATATGATTATTTATGTTTTACATGTTTGTGTCATTATATAAATTGATCAAGGAAATATGGGTAATCTTTTATTTTTTAGAACTGCTTAAGGGTATCATGGTTATGAAGAATGGTTTGAAAAATTGATTACAATACATGTGGTAGTTGAAAATCCTATTTACTCAAGAATAACCGTATGATAATAATACTATTCTCAGTTTTTGCGATCTTTTCTTATCCCAAAACCAAAAATCCACAATGTTTTTACTGGTGACTAGAATGGTACAAAAAACCATCCTCAAATAATTAAAATAACCTCTCTAAAAAACTATTCTTTATATCTTGGATAATTTAGAGTCCCTATTAATAGTGTTTTTAAATAAATTATAATGGAATGTTTCCCCCAAAAACCCCAAATTTTCAACCCTCAAATAACATAAACATCTATAATCTTAAATTAGATAAAATGATCCGAAAAGTAATCCTTTAGGTTACCTTGATGGATTTCATAAATTTCAACACCAAAAATCATTCAATCCACAAAACTAACTCATGATTATAGACACTAGAATAGATTTAGACACTTCTAACTCCTAAATTCTTCCCACATCCATGCCTTATAGGCATATCTTCTACTCTAGATCAACACATGGACTAATGTTATTATCATATCATGAACCACCATATCTTGATGATCTATAATCTAATTTTTTTCTCAAACACTGAGGAATCATTTTAAATATCAATATCCTCCCATTTTATCTAATGGGAAGGATTTGGGTGATACTTCTTGAATTGGGAATCAAGAAACACATCACAAATCTTCGTCTTGAAAGACAAAACATCCAGCCGATAATCTGCATTAATAATCCATTATATTATTATAAAAGGGAAAAAACAATGAAAAAAGTAAATAAATATATCAAAAATACATTATCCTAAATGTAACATGGTTATATTTGAGTGAAATAATTTCATACCATTAATTCAAATAAAAAATAACAGTTGTTTATACAATTTGTTTTGGTGGATCTGAATTTCTACCAACCATTTCCATGAGAAATACAAAATATCGATCGCCCCTATAGAAGTATTGGCCGTACTAGATACTATTAACAAACCATTTACCAAAATAAAGAGATCCACAAGACCACCAAACAACACTTTCACGTGAATCTACTTAGTTTGAATACCAGTGAAGATGATAAAACCAAAAACTATAGAAATTGAAAATGTATGCCAAGATAATATCAACTATAACTATGTGATTTATCTATTTTACCAATAAATCTGATGATTGAATTTCATTCGCTAATTCAATAGAAGACCCATCACATTTTTCAGTATCATCCATAATTGAGATATAAAGAATATTTATCTACCAGAAATAGAAACCATAAGAAAATAAATGAGATTTATAACCCATCAAACATTAAAATGTTAATGGTCATCCACCATAATCCTTCCCATGGATGGAAATATATGAGCTAATTTCGAGTATAAATTATAGAATGTTGAAATCAAATATTGTTATCCATAAGGTGTTTGTGGTAGTCCAATTTATATGTCAATTTAGACTTCATCAAACTTCCATAATTGAATGTATAAGGACACATAAAACTAGAAGGTATGTGGTGTTATACTTTTCTTCTCTCTCAGTTAGGGAATAATAATATAAAGACTATAATCTTCTAGATCAATTTGGGTTAATAAAATCTCTATCATAGATTAAAAAAAGTATTAGTATCCCAAAAGTGTATAGATCAAAAGGCCTATGTCTATGTTATAATAACCATTTTATTTTATCAAATGGTAAAACCAAGCTATCTATGAGGAAACAAAGAACCATCATGATACTAAAACAGAAACCCAAGTTCTCACAATTATAATTTTTTTTAAAACTACTATCCTGTATTTGATATATTCCCTTAGTAAATAAAATTTTATTTTTATGAACCATATTTCTTACAATGTTATCATACTTCCAAAAAATATATTCACAAGAAACAAGATCATTTATATTAATTGATTTTCAAAGGATCTATCTCCATTTGATATCATTATAACCATTATTGGTAATTCTCTTCCCAAAGTGCATGTGACCAAATATCCTTTTTCACGAACTTACAATTTACCAAAATCAATGATAAGAAATTACATAACCTACTATTTATATCTTAGGATCAGATTACTTTTGGTAAATGTACACTTTAGGATTATATGATCTAAATATATCAATTATTCCCTAGAAGGGAATACTGTCACTATGTTTTGAGATCATGTAAAAATGTTATAAACTTAATGTTATAGTGAGATAGAAAATACCATGATGGAGTAATTGGGAAAATCATTAATATATCACCCATTTCTCGACATAAAAATATATCTAACTTCATACCTACATATTTATAGTAACATCATCCTATTCTAACCCTATAGAGTATGAAACAATGATGAAGATAAATTTTACCTCACTAAATACCTTTAAAATTAATAATAGGTTTCAGATTACCCAAGACACGGGTTTAAGGAGAACATATATTTAACATGGGTCTCCAAACCATATAGATTCAGTCTAAAATATTGTGGAAATGAGAAAAAGCATCGATAAAAAATAGCATCAACATTATAGTTGATATTTAAAACTCTATTGAAAGGAATACCCGAATATGTATATCACATACTAAGGGAAACCAACATGATCTCACAATATGCGACCAAATACATAGAAACCAGATCAACCCTATAAAATGGAACCATCCAAAAGAAGTAACCAAAATATCATCTTGATGGACTAGCCCCTTATACTTAGGAATTCAAAAGATAGATCAATAGATCTAAAACTACTCGTATAACCATGAAATTGTTTAAATAAATCACATTCCTTAATATGAATGTACATGGAACTAATCATGGGTTTTGATAATGTTTCATGATAAGTCAGGTTTAGAGGTCTCAACTTAGTTTCACACATGGTACATCCATGTACATGAATAACTCCAATGGATTCATTAGCCTATTTAAACACTAATTCTATCCTAGTTAACCAATAGCACACCTAATGATATCTATGTTCATAATTCTAATCTGAAACTCATGGAATATATTTTCCCCTAATGTCAGCCCAATAAACAATATTTTCTATGTAAAAAAACGTAGTGAGGAATGAAGGAAATTGTGATATCCACTACTCTCAAGGTATCACCATAAATAATATATCAAATATATATAAAGTTTTTTTTACCGCAAAACGAAAACTACTCTAAAATTATATATAAGGAAACATGAAGGATTAACCCCCAAATCTCAATATTCACCCAAGATTCCACTTTTATTGAGGAACCTTTAGACTCTATAAAACCTATCCTTTTGAACTGTTCTACCTAATAGAATATATAATAATCTCACATAAGTATATAAAAAAACATCATGATAATATTAAATACTCTCCCCAATATTTATATTTCGATAACTCTCAATATAAGAGAAAAATACCACTCTGAATGAAAACATCGCATTTGAAGACATGACAACACATATGACTTACTCTACTTACACAAAAAGATAAATATATCTTATAAAGTCTTATAAATTATAAAATTTTACCCATACACATGGGAAAGGGTCAGGTAAAAAAAATATCAACAAAGAATGAAAATATTTAGAGATATTTCAAAACAACCCCACATAAAGATAAGACCACTATTTCAAAAATTGTTTATTTAGAAAACCATTAAATTTCATTTTAAATGGTTTTATACAAAATAAAAATTTCATAAGTAAGAAGTTTTTATTATTTTAGATAAAATCCCAAAGATAAGAATTACAAAACTCTATAATTATAAGATGAAACCTATTATCTTTCATCCCAACTCATTAAAAAAAATTAATATTCATATTGCATTAAATTATTTATGATTAATGTTCATTAAAATAAATCACCAATAAGGTTATAAGAAAATATATTGTTAAAATATAAAATCCTTTTTTGATTCATCATTCCACACTTAAAAACATTCTATAATTTATATGATATGTTTAAAACATTCAAAAAAACAATAATTAATAGGAAAAATCATCCCATTTTAACTTTATGGTAAAATGAAATTTCCAAACATGTAAAACTTATTAAGGAAACTATTCAAGGGTTTAAGAGTATTAAATTTTCATCATTATTCTATTTTAAAAGAAACAAATTTCTATATATTATTTTTCATCAAAACTTTTTTAAACCATGAGTTAGGACTGAAGCATCTTTTTAAAATCATGAATTAATGATTCACTGTTCAAACTAATTTTTTTTCAATGAAATTCCATTATAACACATGAAACAAGTTATAGTACACATGAACCTACAAAATCATATAAAAATTTCATTAAAAATAATTAATGATATCATCATATCCTAGGAACCACCTTAATTAATTTTATATTTATCATAAATAACCCACAAAATCCAACAATAATGGGTTGTTAATAATAAAAGAAAAAAGATTATATAGTTGTTCTTGTACTAGAAAAATAACTGATTTCTATGTGTTATAAGTTCCAAAATCACATTAACATTCCAAAAATTTGGAGTTATATAGATTTTATGATTTTTTAGGTAATCAAATTTAACCTCACAAATTCAGTATTACTTTTACATAACCCCAAATCCCATAAAACCATCCTGGAAACAAAAAAATAGAAATAAGAATCATAAGTCATTATATCAAAACATAAATTAGATAAGGAATCAAATGAAAATTAAATCCTACCTTCCAATTGATACTCATGTGGAATCATGGACGATGATTGTCAAGAGATTACTCATAATGTGATCCTTGAGCCCAAAAAAGTCATAAATATTTTATACCATACCTCTAACCACACCCAAGTAGTGAAACCTTAGTTATATAGGGGTAATGAATATGATATGATTTATTAAAAAACCAACTGATTTAACTGGAAATGTCACATGAGACAACTAACTATTAGGTCTGAAGATTCTTCTAGATCACTATGGGTTGAAAACAAGGACATATGTATCGAAATATTGAAGAGATAGAACTATTTAACAATAAAAATTTATAATATATGCCTAATGAATCAATGTAAATATATTTCATAGCATCATTATTGATATAGAGTAAAAATATGGTCTCTGAATGATTAACATGGTAGAAAAAAAAATCAAAGGAACACAAGTTTAAAACACATAAAAAACCATAATCCAAAATTAATTCTCTATGTGACATATGATCACCACCATGAGAACTCATTATGAATAAAATATATATCATGAAAAGAATATATTATATATAACACCCTTATCTTAACATGAATCCTAGAAAAAAAATATGCGTAAACCCAACATTATAAGTAGGATGTGAAGAAAATCACCACTATGGTACAACCATGAATATATAAAATGTTTTCAACATTAAAATGTTTGTTCTAGTTAATTTTTTGTCATTATATAATATATATTAAAACCATTTTTCCTGAACCATACCTTTGGATTCTACTTTTAAAACTATCTTGATCGCAATCTTTAATAATAGGGAAATAAAAAATTATTAACTAAATTAGTGGAAATAACCAATAAATTCCTTAATATTAAAATAATTTGGAATATAATCAATAAAAATACATTTAATATCAACTAATGATGCATAAATATCTACAAATTTTAACAATTATGTGCATGAAAATACAATCACAACTCTTTTAAATTATATTTTAGGAATTTTATCAAACACTAAATGTTCATAAAATTATATAAATAAAAATCCCCATTAAAATATTCTCTATGAGCACAAAAGATCAATTAAAAGTATTGGATTTCGATTTCTCCTTTAAAAACATCCAACCAATCATTTTATAGGAAATTAATGTATTCTATGGTAAATGGTTTTTTAGATCGGTAAATTAAACTCTATAATGAAGAGAATGATTAAACCATTGAAATCAGTGACGAGAAATGAAGATATCTGATATTGATAATCTTGTATACCTACAAAATATAAATAATTATTCATTAAACATATTGATAACGTAATTATAGTTCATATATGTTTCCACAACTATTATATGATGGGAGATCATAGGTAGATCAATAAAAAGGATAAGAGGACAATTGACAAAAAATGCATACATTGATGATATCAATCTGAATAAATTGATATTCAAAATGAGATCTATGGGATACCCTCATAGATAATTAAGGAGAATCAAGTTCAAAAAAATTATGAATTATGGGAATATTTAGTGTTAAAATGAGAAAAACTATAATAATAATTTTCCAATTTTATAAAAATAGTATAAGTCGCATATTAATCCATAAAGTCAGCAAAATAATGTAATTACTATATGGTAGAAACTACCCCTTGAAAACCAAAGTGTAAAAATTAATAGGGAGTAGATAAATAGTTTGAAAAACTTCTTTCACTCTATTTGACAACCTCTTGTCCAAAACAAAATCATTTTAATAGTTTTACTAGGATACTCACATGGTTATACACACCATTCTAAAAACATAAAATTAGAAACTAGAACCACCAATGAAATATCACATCAGCATTTCATAGTTACTAATAATCATACACTAAAATAGTTTTCATATTTTGGTTCTCCGAATCCTCTTACTTATTTAACACTATCTACAATAAACCTATATGTCATTAAAAAAGATAGACAAATCTGAATATTAATCTTACATATGAACTTGGGGAATCACACATGGTATTTATGGAGATGGCGACTTGATTATGTGGTCACAATGAGAAGATAATATTATTGTCAAGGTCCTACTATATTCCATGAAATATATAGACATTGATGAATTTTGCAGGCATTGAAAACACCAATAAATGTGAACATTTATTGATTATGTTGGATAATTATTGATTGGGGTGAATAAAAAATCATTGAAGGGAGTAGTCCTTTTATTGATAAATTATAAAATTACATAATGTATTTATTTATTTCATTACATTGAATTTTTGTGTTTTTTATTTTTTAGAGTAATATAAAATTATTTAACGATCAAAAGTGTAAATATTCATTTAATTTTTATAACGTTAATTGTTTAATAGAGAAATTATAATTTCATAAAAAAAGGAAACAATAGATTTACACCACAATATTAATTTTATAAGATGGTCCCCAATAATATTTTAGAGATGATATGATATAAGAGGTTATGGAATTGTTCAAAAAATCACCAATGCATTCTAGTTTAAACATATTTTTATTATAAAAAATGATCAGGGGTATTGCATTCATACTAGATGGATTGTATTATGATTGGTTTTATAAGGATAAATAGATAATGAAGCATGATTTTATCTCTAGAATTTGGTTCCATATTATTTTTAGTCATTAGTTATATATTCACATGTTTAAACAAAACATGGATGATTATTTATTAGGTATATCGAACGAAATTATTTTAGTTGTGCACTTGGTGACATGTTTTACCTATTTAGTTCCATTTTCATTAATGTTAACAAATAATGATATGGTTAATGTTTGAGATTCAATATTTAATAGTTATTTGAAACATGTTGAATTTTTTTTAAATGACCTACCTATTAATATGTGGTGAATTTTGTTGTGATTGTAGGGTTTGGCATATACTAGGACCAAAATGTGACAAATTTGATTCTTCAACAAAGTAAAATAATGAATTAGTCTTTTGTGTATAATTAAAAAATAGATGAATTAATATTGGATAAAATCAATAATAAGAAATAATTTTAATTCAATTTTAATTTTTTAGTATATAAGGAATCCACTTTTTCATGAACAGGACATTTGTAATGTGGTATTTATATTATAAGCCTAAGGAATGTAACAATATTGGGAATCTAAAACAAACACACACACACACACACACACAGATATATATATATATATATGTTACATTAATTCCTCAAGTTGTGATAAAAAATTGAGGTTTAAAACCTGATATTTGGATAAAATATTCTTGTTATAAATCCTAGAACTGTTGGGAATGGTTGATAAGAAAATATGGGTTGTGAATCTCACTATGTACTTACTTAGAATAAACAGGGTGAGTTTTTTTTTGAGAAGGAACAAAGGGATTTTTTTTATCAAATCTACCCTAATCATAATATTCTTTGATATGAATCCATTGTATTCATTCATATTTTCATGTGTTATAGGTTATCATTGTTTACATATGAAACATACCACTATTTCTTATAGATATATCCATTGGTGAAAATATAAGACCAGTGTTCAAATTCTGATCATAATATATGGTGATAGGAAAAATGGAAATATAATGTGGCTCATTTAGTTCAAAGGAAAATATTTATATTATCATAAGAGAAATCTGTTGGATAGTTACATTTAAGGATCTAATTAAATTTTATATCTATATATTTTAATTTATTTCATAAGGTGGGAATATATTTAACATTCATAGTGAGTATGATTTTAATATAAGATATGCATACCTCATTATTTTATAAAATAGTGTTCTAAACTATCAAATTTCTAGGATGGTATTTAGGTCAACATAACTAATGGATCATCCTTAATTTCTTATACTGGTGGATTAGTACATTGACGTGTTTCATAAAATGGTCTTGAGGCTACCATTATAAGGATTTATGGTGTTCTTTATTAACATTATTAGTGAGTTGAGTCTAGTATCTATGAATTCATACCATGTAACACTTACATATATATGAAATTTGGAGACTCAATTTAATTATCTTATATAAAATAAATTTATTTTATTCAGTGTTTTATATTTTTAGACACACAATTTATTTTCTATATAGGGTAATGAGAACGTATGTTTTTTATTGACTTCTTGAAGACGGATCAATTGACAGTGCTTCTTGCCCCTGAGAAATTATCAATTTTTCCTGATAAAAATGGAAATGTACTTCTCAATGATATATTTAAAAAAAATTCATCACTATTTTAGAGTTAAATATTTAGGAATCTCAAAGATGGATTCCACCATTAGGTAAAAATGTTATGTTATCTTTTTAATTATACTTGGGATTACTACGGCACCCAAAAATTTCATGCATCTGATGAATAATATCATCTATAAATACATTGAACAATTTTTTTGTATTTATACATCATATTTTATTTTATTTCGGGTTATAGGATGATTGAACATGACTATGGGAATCATTTGAGATATTTGTTTTTGAAAATGTATTATATTTAATGTTTTTAATGTATTTGTTTTTAATCTAGCATGGGAATTTTTTCTCTAAGAGAAGTATTTAAATTAACACCAATAACACTATTGTAGTATTTTATTTAGAGTGTACTAAGAAAATTTTCAATATTTTGATCTTCTGGGGAAGGATAGATAAAATTAATGGTTCATTTGAGGGATGTTAATGTTATTATCACTCATGATAGTGTTTACCCTCATTGGATTTAATTTTTACTGGAATGAGATTTTAAACTGTTCTTATCAAGAACTAAATTGGATATTCACTTAAAATCATATACCTGTATTTCCCCATAATATTATGGGATATTTAATATATTATGATCCATATAGATATAGTTTTGTAGGCATCATAATATATTAAGATAATTTGGATTCTTGTGGTCTAATATAACTGTGAACACATAATATTAATTACAATCTACATGACTTTAATATAGTTGTACATGTAAGTGGTTTTGATAATTATAAAAGATAATTAGTTGTCAAGAGGATTATGATATATTCAGATCATAATATATTGATATATATATTCACTTAGTATTATTTTAATTTGAGAAAACAGATATGGGTAGAGTACCATTATAATTTTTATTTTTGAATTTTAAAATACATTAAGTAATGTTAATGTAATAGGAGATGATTTGAGTCCAAAGTCTCAATCTCAAGTGGTACAATATTATTTGGAGGAGTGGTAGTTGATAGATATTCTGTGGTAATTTCATCCACATTCTCTTTATAATGGGTACCACATTATATTATATTGGGTATATTTTACTTTTATTCGTGTTTATTTGAGAAATTATTTTAATTAAATTTTATCAAGTTTCATATGGTATAAAACCATAGAAATAGTGGGAAGACCATCGATATTAGATTCATGAAAACAATTCCATCCATCATTTTGGATATGGAATTATGGTCACCTTATGTTTAAGGGAAGATATTATGGGGAACTTCATCACTATAAATGAGAATTTCATCCTAAATCAATGATGAATTACCATGATGTATATAGTCTATTTTCGGGTTTTGGGATGAAGAAAAATATATCTATATTTGTTTCTCATTATTTTATATAATATAATCAAATTTTAAGCATCATGGAAAATCCTTTTTTTTCAAAACCATTACCTAATTTAATTTTTTTTTAAAATAATATCATGATAAACATCATTATTGGATTACCTCAATCACTAAGGAAAATCAATTTAAAATATGTTGAGGTGGATCAACTAATGGCATACTCTCATTCCCTAAACATTTAAGATATATTCATCATGAATGGTCTAGTGAAATTATGTGTGATGGAAGTTAATATATTCCATAGAGTTCCTTCATTCGTTATATTAGACTGAGAACCTTGATTCACTATGAGATTACAAAAGGAACATCTAGATTAAATGTTTATATGACTAACATTAAATCTTATAAATATCGTAATTTATAGATGTTGGAGTTTATGGTGGGAAAATATCTATTCATGTGAGTTTCCCCTTTCCTAAAAAATAGTTACGTATTTGATGGGTAACATTATCACCTTAACAAATGGTACAATTCGAGGTTATTGAGAGATATGGATTAGTATCCTACAATTTGATGTTGTTACCAATGTATTATTTTATTTATTACATCATCCATATTTTATATATAAATATGTATCATCCCAAACCATTTAATGTTTGGCATTGGAACATATTTTATTTTGTTCCCGACATGGCCTTTTATAAAAGTTCAGTATATATTTATAATTGGTGAGAAAACATATTGTGAGGATAGAACAATGTATTAATGTGTGAAATGTGGATACATGATGTAGTTCAATATGAGTGGTGGTATAGAGAGTCTTATATATTATATAAATGGTTAGAGATATTAAAGTAAGATATAGGTTAGTGACTTTTCAATCGTAGAAAGAAATATTCGGAATGGGGACTTGTGGAACCATAAAACTATTGTATGACTAGTTATTAATGTGTTGGTTAATTTTAGATAAAAATTGTTTCTAGGGAAGGATTTTGGTAGATTCATGAGATATAAAAAATTAATAAAACCATACATTATTCATTAGTTTCATATTTTTGGATTCATAAAATGATGTATATTAAAATAATAATTAAATTTTATTAAATATTAAATAGTGAGTATTCCACTATAGATATACCTTTATATAAATATTAAGAAAAACTATGAAATTGATGATAATAACATGTATTTACCTTTCAAATCCAAATATTACCTCTATTTGATACCATTATTCCGATATGAACTCATATTTTATTCATTGGATGAACTCTAGGGCATTCTATAGGTCGTCGAGATGGTTTTATCCCACCCTAAATGAGACCATGCTACCAAATAAACAATAACATCTTAGAATTATGGTATGAATTATATATATCACATCGTTTAGGAATTGTTGAATCATTTTCATATATCATATCCTCTCATGGGATCCTAATTATGAAATCGTCTTTTAAATAATATAGATCTTGAAAGGATAGATTCCTTTTGATGGGATTTAAATGACATGGGGAACAAAGATCAATGGATTAATACATAACAATCTAGATTAATGGGTTTATATAATTATTATGTTGTTTGGTGAACAATATATTTCCTTAGAGAGTATGATTTCCATGCTTGTGTAACAGTATGAATTATATATATGTTTTAATTAGTATATTTGAAACAATTTTTATTGTACAAATAATGTTTCTAGTGATATTGTTATACATTAATGCATAATAACTTTTTTCATTAGAGTCATTGAACCATGGTTTGTGTTTTCGAATTATTAATTATATTATTTTAATTTTTTCCTAAATAATAATTTTAGATATCATTTAGTTGATCTTCTTACATCGATTATCATATAATTGGTTTATTACACATCAGGTGATAATGCAGATATAATTAATTGAATGTTAAATATGTTTAGTTTTTCACTTAATAAATAATGTCAACATTGTAAAAGTTATAATATAGGAACACAAGTGTTGTTAGTTTCACCACATATGAACACAAATATTTCTAGTGGATCCTTAATTTTTTAATTGAGTTTTATTTAATGTGTATATATAGATCTGATTTCCGATAGTATATGCCATTTTATGTAAAGACAAAACTATACCACGTTATCTTATATAAACTAACATAGAATAGGGAACTTGGATTCCATTTAAATGAGAATAGTTCCTCAAAAATTGATCAATGATTTTATTTTATTTGGTGCATACCTTTGACGTAAGGTTTAATTATATTATCACTAATGGATCTCAATCAAAGACACTATTTTACAATATTTGGAATGAAATAATAGGTACACATTATTTATAGTATTCCTTTTCATTTTATCATTTACAATCTTATTCAATCTTATGTCTGCTATTTTTTTTCATCAATGAAATTTTTTAATAGAAGTGATCTATAAAACCCCTCATTAGTATCGTAATGAGTGTTGATGAATAATAAATATGACTAAAATTAAACAAAATCACTTTAAAATTTTCTCTCAAAACATGACTATATTTTTAGTAATTTGATCATGGATTATGAAGATTTACATCAAAATAGAATAGTTTTAAAAAAATATCATGGTTTTTACTTCCAAAAAGTTGGTCATTAGAAATAATACTTTTTAAAATATGGTTTTTTTACAAAAATGATTATGAGACATTGAAATTATATCTCGATGGAAAAAAATAATAATGTATAAAATATAAATAGTATATGATTCTATGTATAACGTATAAAAACGTGTAGTTATTTAATAATATGGAATAGTTCAAGTTTTAAAATTTTAGAAATTTTTAATCTAAAATGTCATATATATATATATATAATCCATGACATGGTTCATAGCTATGGTTTTGTTGTATATTAAAAAAATATTATTCTCAAAAAACTTTTTTAAACTGACTGAATTTAGGTCAGGTAAATGTTTCTTGTGATTATTATATTTTTTAATCTTTTTATACATAATGTTAAATATTTTTTATGTTCATTTATTTATGAAATCATAATTTAATAATAATTTATATAAATTGTAGGTTTCACAGAATAATGTTATTTTTATAGAATTCCATCCGATTACATTCATTAGTGATGATTGCAATGTCTGTTTTTATTTCATAGATTATTTGTTTATGATAACTTGGAGTTTCATAATAACAATGACATCGAGAAACTACCTTTAAAATACCAAAATCCTTACCATATATTTTATTTTAAATTTTTATTTTCTCCCATATGTTTCCTTTTCTAGTTTCATTTTTTTGTGGTTGTGTGTTTTTATAGTGAATGAAACAATATTTTTTTTTCAAGGATTTCCACTTTTTTGGATTTATTTGGCCAATTCCCATAAGGGTTCTCACTATACCCAAAAAAAATTTTGTAAGAAAATATTTAAGGGAGTACCCTTTTATATAAATTATCAATATCATAAATGTTGATATCCTATAGTTTAGATATTTTAAACTACTTCCTATAATCTTTATTCAATTTATATAAGAGTTACATGCTAGACAAGACATAATGATTTAGATTATTTCAACCGTGAGTATGATTTTTTATTTTAATAATAAATTTTTTAAAAATTGTTCAGCATGAATTAAAGATATAATGTGTTAGGGTTATTTTAGAATTATGGTCTCTCTTTATTATTGATCATTTGATTGTATGTTATACTTCTAACTGACTTTGGAGCTTCAGCTCCTTATAAAAAAGTGTGGGGTGATTACCTGTTACACCATACCTTCTCTCATGGGATTCATTATTTCACACGATTCTACCAATTTGCATGATAGTTTTTCAACAATGTTTTTTAATGTCACATAATTCTATGTAATTTATTTTTAAAAATAATATAGGATTATTTTGAGGCCGTGCGCTCAGAAATCACTTGATTCTAAGGCCCAGTGATCCCAAAATAAGTTTTTGAACCTTTTTTACATTTATTTAATAGAGAGAACATGGAATGTTTGGTAAATTCTATATGGGTTCCTAGATTAAAAATTTTAGGGCACCATTGTGTCCAGATCAATGACTTTACCTAAGAATGGAATTAACCTTGACTATCCTGGGACAAGAAAAAGGCTGGTTTTTTGGACTTTTTGATGAAAAAAATAAAAGAATTTTTTAAAGGAATTAAAATAAAACTTAAAGTTTAATTTATTTGAAATTCTAATTTCATTTAAACATGACGGTATTGCAACCCGTGCATAACTGACAAATTATTTCATAAACGAAATAGTGTACTGATGCTGCAATCTTATGTAACAGAAATGTGGAAACATGTTTTCTTATTTTAATGGGTTAATCATATAAGGGATCATTGGAACAATTGTGGTGCTCTGAACAAGAAGATTTGGCATTAGTGAGAGACGATGGACGAATCACCAATTAATATGACCATTGTTCTCCCTATGTTCATCGATCCATCGAAGGATCTCTAATAACAACAGTGGGTTGTAGATCAAGGGAAAAATATATTCCAAAATGAACAATCCATCTTCGAGTTAGGGGATGTTATTTAATCTTGTCTTTATCATTATTTTATTTTAAGTATTAACTCGAATCAACACACAGAGAGGTTGACACCTAGTTCGATTGTTCTTGCAGGAGGTTCTTGACTGTGGGATGATTTGTGGGGAGATTGAGTTTCAGTTTTAATTTATTAATTGATCATTTTAAATAGATAAGATTAATGAAATGATTATTGATGGGGTAGGTGAAGAGTGGACAATAGTTGCATGACAATTTTTAGAACAATGATTTGACATCATGTATCTGAAATGGACGTGGGATGATGGAGGTGTGATGATGATAGTGGAGTCCGGATCGAAGCGGTGTGAGAGATATCACATGTGAATGACTTCAAACTAAAGAGGGTATGCAATGAGGATTTCGACCACAATTGAAGAAGAATGCAGCCCAAAAGTCCTGGAACCACTTCTAGATCAATGGATAGACCACAAGAGGATGTCCGATGGCCTGCAGAATGACCGACCGGTAAGCCAATGACAACCTCCTTGTCAATGTGGCTATCTCCATGGAGGAGGTTGCAACCTTGGACGTGGCCTCTACCACAATGGAGAGAAAGACTCATGGATCAAGACGTGGGCCATGGGATGAATAGAATCTGGCTGATCCATTTGTGATAAAATGGACAGACACTATCTGATGTCATGTCTATAGTGGACGAACTGACCCGCATCGAATCGGGTCAAGCTGAAATTGACATGCTTAGTCCAACCAGGGTAGGCTAGTCACAGTAGGTAAGGTCGACCTAGCAGATCAGTTTAGAAATGGGATGTCTGTCCAGGCCACAGTCGACTGTGATCCATCATCGGTGGAGCTTCCACATGGTTACGATAGCTCAAGCTGGCCCAAGTAAGTCGACCACTTCCTTGGTCCATTGGCCAGTGGAACCCCTTTTTTGATAAATTTCCGATAACATCCAAATGGTGCATCTATTTGATGATAAATCTGTGTCATTGGTACCCATGCAACTTTGGAAATCCATTTGGAATATTCTAAGGGAGTTTCTGTTGATGTTAAGATACAACTAATTGTTTGCGGAGTATATTTTTTTAAAATCAAGTGTGCAACAAGCAGAAATCATGTGACTGGCTATGAAGAGAAGGAAGTGATGAGTGGAAATTAGTGGCCTAGTAGCTGATTGGTCCTATGTATCCTGATAGAGGAGAGGACTTTTGTGGCCTACTAGCCAAGCAGACCTCAATATCCTGGTAGCCGAGCGGACCTCAGTGGCCCAATAGCTGAGTGAACCATAATGGTCTAGAAGACGAGCAGACCAAAGTGTCTTGGTTTCCATGAAGACCTTATTTTCCTGAAAAAGGAGCTGAACTCAATTGTATGATAGAAATTAGTGCCACATTAGGGATGATTCCCTCATCATTACATGATTTTCAGCTTTATGACCAATAATCATGCTTTTTATACTTTAGTTTATACATGTTTGAGATGAAAATTCATAGTCTGTACTTTTACATTTTGGTTGTTCTCTATGGTTTTGGGTCCCTACTATGTATTTTTTTACTCACCCCTAAACATGATTCACCTACACGTCCAGTGTCTTGTGAAAATGATAGACCCTTTGACAGAGACCTTGGTTGTCCTTGTCCAGGTGGTGATCAGTGAGATCAGAAAGGAGAGACATACTATTATGGCTTCTAGAATCCATCCACACATAACCATCATGTAGGGTTTTCTATAAATATATTATCAAATACATTTTACTCCATTCTTTATATCTTTTCATATGTTTGTTTTGTGTTAAGGTCCATTTTACCGACAACTTTTACTTCTAATGTCATTAGTTGTCTTTGTGGCATGCATGTTTTCCATTTAAATATTTTAGGTTTGGGTTTTGAGTTTGAGTGTATAGGTACGCAAAAAATAAATCCCACTTGCAAGATATAGTCTTTGGTGCTTGTCACCGACCCCTGTCCTATGGCAGGTGGGCTTATGGTTGTCGTGACACGAGCCTAGGGGGATGAGTCTTGTCAAATTGGTTTAAAAAGTGTTCAATTATTCCATAGAGACTACGATTAGATTGTATTGTTTTGGGAAAACATTTTTGAATATTTTTAGTTTCACTTTCAGGATCGGGGGGTCTAGTGTTAGTGCAATCGATAACATATCCATACACTAGGAATCTAAATTCTATTTTTCAACCCGGTACATGAGAACACTAGTTGCAATCATCATATAATATTTTGAGTGTTTTGTTCATGTCCTTCTTGAGTCACCTCACAAGGTATATCCTATGGATCGTTGTTCATGTTGATCTATTTCAAGATTCTTCCAAACAAACATCCATCAAGGATTCCAGTGCATGACCACTACGATGGTATGCACAACAATGACCCATCAGTACAAGGATCAGTATAAGAGACAACCCCTTTGGGAGGTTCACCAGCATTTCCAAATCCCATTGGTTTGTAGTTTCTACCGGTAAAACCGTTAGGGGACCCACATAGTCTCAGCACCATACATGAGATCCAGAGGCAGATACCCCCTACGTTCTAGGGTGATACTGACCCCAATGCATTAGATTATCGTCTCGACGTAGTTATGGGAGTCTTCTATCTAGTGAGGATGCCTATCGACCAAATTGATATCTTAGGAGTGAGCCTTCATCCAGGCACAGTGGAGAGATTTTATAGCTTGATGATTCATGCAGATAATGAGTTGACCATTAACTGGATTTATATTGAGTGCCTCTTTAGAGAGGAGTTCTTTCCAATGACGTTGTGATCAGTGTGCATCCAGGAGATAGTACACCAACAGTAGGGATCCATTATAGTAGAGGAGGACTCAAAAAGATTTATTATGATTTCTCGCTACTCCATGAACATTTTATGATATTATTTAGTCGGTTCTCGAGATTTTGAGATGGGACTATGGTAGGATATTAGGGGATCCATGGTATCAATTATCATCCCAACTTAGTTTAGAGTGCTCAAACAATCCCAACTCATAGAGAGATTCCTGGTTGAGCCAACACCAGCTGTAGGAGCTACCAGTAGACATCAAGCAGTGGAGTCTTTAGCTGTGGGTAGTACATAGCTGACATTGGGGATGATGTGGGCATGGAATTTTGGGGGATGACCCCAGGATCCATGATCAGGGGAACATGAAACCGTGGGTAGAGTGATTCTTCATAGGAGTATCTTTTTCTACTCATGCGGTGCACTGGGGCACATGGATCGTGATTTCCAGACGTGCCACATAGACGACTGACAGACGGTTGAGGGACCACTAAGTCAGAGGCAATGTTTCGAGAATGATGGACTGTTGGGTGGCATATGTGTCAAGGGAATCGGTAGAGTAGCAGATGATGGGAAGTGGTTTGAGGTGCTACCACCACCATTCTTAGGTGGTCCACTATGGGCTCCGTGAGGGGATGGATAGTGGTGGATTAGTACAAAGACATATTTACTAATTGGATGCACACCGATCAATTTACTAAGTATGTTCTGGGATTACCCCCTCATAGTGAGGTTACATTATTCATCAATTTTACCACGGTAAGACACAGATATCCACACCGGTATATCAGATGGCTCCCATGGAGCTTCATGAGTTGAGAGTACAACTAGAGGATTTGAAAAATAAGGGAATTGTGAGACATAGGGATTCATTGTGGGAAGCCCCAATATTATTTGTCAATATGGAAGATGGGATTTTGAGGGTTTTTATGCACATATGGTGCATGATCCAGGTGATCGTGAAGAAAAATTATCCACTAATGATGATTGATGGACTATTCAATCAACTTAAGGGAGTGAGACGGTTCTCAAAGAAATACCTCAGATCAGGATACATCAGCTTCGTGTATGTGATGAGGATGTACATAAGACAACCTTAAGGTATCCATATGGCCACTTTGAGTTCTTCATGATGAATGTTTTGAGTGACCAATTCCCTAGCAGTGTTTATGGGACCCATGAGATGTATCTTCTAGCCTTACCTTGACTAGGTCTATTTTGTCTTCATTGATGAAATCCTTGTGTACTCGACATCCATGGAGGATCATGATACACACCTACAGATAGTCCTTGACACACTCTGAGAGAACCAGCTTTATAGGAATCATTCAAAGTGTCCATTCTGGAATTTTGACGTCCTCTTTTTAGGACATGTCATTTTGGAGGATAGAGTTATAGTGGATCCAACAATAATAGAGGAAGTGCTAGCATGGAAGGAACCCAGGAGTTTGATATAGGTATAATGTTTCTTGGGTTTGGTTGGGCACTCTCGGTGGTTCATTTGAAAATTTTCTTGGGTAGAATATTCCTTTTCTGCTTTCACCACAGAATTGAAAGTCCTTCATATGGATAGAGAAGTACAAACATTGATTCTAGGATGTGACACAGAGACTCTAGAGTGTCATCATATTGAGACTACCAAATGTGGTCATTGGGAATGTATGACCATGCGATGCATCATGAATAAAAAAAGGTTGTGTCTTGATGCAAGGACAAGCAGTGATGGCCAATAGTTCATTACAGTTGTGGCAACATGAGATGAGGTACACTACCCGTGGATTGGAGCTAGAAGTAGTGATATTTTCTTTGTTGATGTGGCAGAACTACTTTATGGGTGAATATTTTACCATCTACTCCTTCCATAAATTTCTTAGGTATATCATCTCCCAAAAAGGCATGAACTTGATATAGCTATGGTTTCTAGAGTTCTTCAAAGAAAATAAAATTGAGATATTATATACACCTGGGAAGTAGAATTTGGTTGTAGACACGCTATAAAGGAGACCATGCTTGTAGTTGTTGAGTGAGGCATTTGAGTAGTTATTCGTGATGTAGATATCCTACGTGTATAAGGATGGAAAAACTCATCTTTAGATAAAGGATTTCACTACCCTACTCTTAGACAATTTTTGAGAGGCACAGCTAGTTTATGTTCACTATGAGGCCGAAAGTGATCAGTTATCATCAGGAAATGATGTTGATGAATATTTTATAGGTGGGGAGAATTCCATCATTTTAATAGTGTGCACCATTGTTCCAGTGGAATCGTGTGAGGATGATCTGAGGGATTTTCACAACTCCACTTTGGAGTTATATCTAGTAGTTTCCAAGATGTACCAAGACCTCTAACATCAATATTGGTGGACACAGATGATGAATGCAGTGGAAAAGTTTGTTTTGTGATGCCACACTAATAAGAAAGTAATGGAAGATTATGAGGTTCAAACATGATTGAATTTTCTATTTGAGGTGCCAGAGTGGAAGTGAGATGGTATATTGATTGATATTGTGATGAGTTTACCCTATACATCTAGGAGCACAATACCATTTGGGTTTTTGTAGACTGACTTAACCAAGTCGACCCACATACTACACATTCTGTTGTAGGCTTTAGTAGAGTGCTTGAGAAGCCTCTATGTGTTGGATATAGATTGACTCCATGGGGTACCATTGATGATAGTTTCATATCAAGACACGTGCTTTACATTCTGATTGTGGAAGGGATTGCAAGAGGCGTTCGGGACTCAGCTGCATTTGAGCACAACTTTTCACCCCAAGACAGATAGTCAGACGGGGAGGATTATTGAGTATTTAGATTAAATGATACATGCTTGTATCATACAATTCAGGCATAGTTGGTAGGATCACCAACCACTAGATAATTTCTTACACAACAATAGTTACCACTCCACCATTGGTATGACACCATTTGAGGCATTGTATGAGAGACCATGCATATCACCATTTTACTGGAAATTCCAAGGGGTGTCAGCACTCATGGGTCCAGATTTGGTATGGGCTACCAATGAGAAGGTGCAGGTCATCCAAGAGTGGATGAGGAATTCACATAGCAGAAAAAAATCTTATGATAATAGTAGATGGAGGCCCTTCGATTTATTGGAGGGAGTCCATGTGTTCCTCTGGATTATGCCCCAATAGGGATTATGGAGATTTGGTTGGGGAAGCAAGTTGTCTTCTCAATTCATTAGGCCTTTTCATATTCGTATTAATGTCGGTGTGGTGGTGTACTTCCTAGCTCTCCCCCACAGATGCATATGGTGCATAATGTCCTTCACGTATCACATTTGTGGAGGTAAAAGCATAATCCATCAATCATCATCGACTAGGGCGACTGGTACAATGATGATGGATCGATATTTGAAAATTTTGTGGTAGAAATTTAGGATTTACAGGAGTAGATACTCCATGGATGGTCAGTTCCTCTATTTCTCATTTGGTGCAAACAAGAGATTCTCAAAGTGGGCACTTGCGAGTGGGAGGCTCAGATCTGTGCCTCATACCCCAATTTTTTTGTTTAGCAATTATTTTTTTCTTTTGATGATGTAAATACCTAATGGTGGGGGTAAGATAATGTACACAAATAACATGTAATTTTTTTCAATTATATGGGATTATTTCATTTCCATGTTCCCAGACAACACTTGATTCTGAGGCCCGTTGATCCCGAAAAACATTTGTGAACTTTTTTTTGTTTATTTCAAATAGTTCATGTGTGAGGAATTTTCCACATCTAAAATGGTGCTAAGAATTAAAATATTAGAGAACCATTGCATCCATAATAGTGACTTTTCCTATAATAGGACTTAATCACAACTGGTGCGGGTCGAGGGAAAATGTTATTTTTTGTAATTTTATAATAAATATAAAATAAAATATTTTTTGTAAGGGAATTAAATTATTCCTTAATGATTATTTTATTGAAAATTTGAATTTCATTGCAACGTAATGATATTGCAACCCAAGCATGACATAATCATACTTCATAAATTAAAAAACTTAATGACCCTGCAACCCAATGTAACAAAAACAATGATAAACATTTTCTGTTTTTAATGGGTTAATCTAATACATGATCATTGGAAAAAACAACCCCTCTAAATATGGAGATTTGGAATTGATAAGAGTTGAACAATTAGTTTCCCTTGAAGATTATAACTATTCTCCTTCATTCCATCCATCCTTCAAAGGATCTCCAACAACAACAATGGGCGGTAGATCAGTTAATGACGAATGCCAATAGTGAGATCTTCACCAAAAAATGATCCAACATCGAGGTAGAGGATATTATTTAATATTTTATTTCATATTCATGGATTTAAATTATGAATGTCGATCAACTAACTAATAGTTTAACCCAAGGTTTAATCATTCTTTCATGAGGTTCTTGACAGTGTGATGATTCGAGGCAGGGGGGATTGAGTTTTTGTTTTAATTTCATTCTTGATCATTCTTTCCGGAGTAGATTAAAAGCATGACTATCAACGATAGAAGATAAATCCTTGTGTTTTTGTGTGGTTTTCCTCTCCCCTTTAACAAGTTCATTTTTCTCATACTTCATGAGTTAAAAAATGTCCTATTATTTCCCAACTGTTTCTTAGAACAATGATATGAAATCATTGATCTGTAATGGAAATGGCACGATGTAGGTGTGATGATGACAATGGTGATCAGATCATGGTGGAGTTGGAGATATCACACATAAATGCATCCACAATGAAATAGGGATTCAATGAGGATTCAAACCATAAGTGATGAAGAATGCATTTTGAGGATCTAAGAACCCCTTTCAAATCGAAGAAAATACCATCAGAGCATGCTCGGTGGCCTATAAAAAGACCTACCAGTGTGTCAGATGACAGAGGTGTCACTCCATGGGAGCGACAACAACCGTATCAAAGTGAAAGTCAGTGTAGAAGAGGTCGTGACATCTTCTGCAGCGATGACCATGACCTATGGCTCAATCCATGGGCCATGTTTGAAACAACAGTTGGACGATGTGTCTGTCAGACATGGGATGAATGTGGCGAGTTTCCATATATGGGGTGGACGATCCCATCCACATCCAAGAAGGATGATTTGAAATTAACTGTTTGTGCCCAGCTGGGGTGGGTCGGTCCTAGAGGAATGGGTTAAATTGGGGGATCTAGTTAGACCTAGAGGGTCGAGTCAGACCTGGAAGATCATGTCAGACCCGAGTAGCTGGTTCAGGCAACGGTCGATGCGATGGTAAACTATGTTTCATTTTTGGTGGATCTTCTACGCGACCATGGTAGCTCATCCATGGTTGACCTCTAAAGTCGGTGGAAAGACTGCTTAGTTGTTCCACGTGTTAGTGGACCCCCTTTTCACTAAATATCCCATAGCTTCCAAACGGATTGTCTGTTTAATGACACATCTATGATGTTGGGATACTTGAAATGAGATGGACCTTTTGGAATAATCCAAGCAACTGTCTCTGGAGGATGATTTACGATTGATGGATATAGAGGTATATTCTCTTGAAAGGAAGCATGCTTTGGGTAGAAATCCTACGAATGGAAATGATGAGAGGGAAGGGATGAGATAACCTCAATGGCCTGATAGCCGAGAAGTCCACAATGGCATGACAAATGGGTGGAACTCAGTGGACTAGTAGAAAAGTGGTCCTCAGTGGACCGACAGATGAGCGGAACTCAGTGGCCTGATGGATGATCGCACCTTAATGGCCCAATATCCATGAAGACCTTAGTGGTTCAGCAGATGAGTGGAGCTCAGTGGCTTGATAGATTACCAGACCTCAGTGTCCAAAAAATTGATCGTGCCTTAGTGGCCCAACAGACCACACTGATTCATCAGGGATGAGTCCCTCAGTAGTACAAGATTACCTACTTTATGACTGATAATATTTTATTCAATAATTTAGGTTATACCAATTTGAGATAACAATTATTACTGTGTACTTTTCATTTTTGGTCTTTCGTTGTGGATTGGGGACCCTACTGAGTATTATGTTACTCACCCCTGCACATGCTTTACTAGTACATGTTTTGTCTTGTGAAGACAATCGATGATTTATTAGAGACCATGGAGGTCCATGAATAGGCATTGCCTAGTGAGACCGGACGTGTGAGGAATACACCAACAACTTCTAGAAGCTACTCTGCACCTACACTTCAGGTAGAGATTTATGTAGATGGATTATCGGAGACCTTGTACTCCCTTGTTTGTAGGTTTTCTTTTGTTGGGTCTGTATACAAGATCATTTTACTTAAAGATTGTTCTTCTACATTCGATGGTTGTCTTAATGACCTGCATGATTTCTTTATAAGTGTTTCAATATATGGTTGTGAGTGTGTGTATGTGTATAGGTACTCCGAAAATTCCTCCCACTTGCAGGATAAAGCCTTTGTCTTTAGTCGGAAACCCCTATCCTTTGGGAGGCGAGAATGGGGTAGTCGCAACACGAGCCTCGAGGGATGGTTCATGACATTATATATGAAATACATTTGGATATATGTGAATATAAATTACATTAATTTTTTTGGTAGGTAACCCAAATAAAGAGATATATATGTTTACATATATTAATATTTTTTGGGTATATTTATTTTATTCAACGAATAGTATTCATAACTGATTCTCTAGAATCATAAATCAATATTGGGACTATGTGACATGAATTTATTACATGAGATGAATTTATTTGATTAGATGAAATGATATAAATTAGACTCATATTGATTTGTTATGACTAAAACAACCCTTGACAATACCATGTGTACGATTCTTTATAATGAGTGAACATGTCATAACCATGATCAACCAAATGAGTATAATCATGCCAGCACTAGTTTCTCATAAGTTATCCTGTTTATTCCATTATTGGTATGGGTGAGCATAATAAAAATAGGTTACAATATTCAATTGTTTACATAGGGATACCCTTAATAGGGCTATCATAAAATGAATATGTTTTCAAAGTAATTGATTTTGGATAATCATTATAATGAATTTTGAAATGGATTTACCACATAAATATGCATAATTAATATTTTATCTGATTGAAATGATTATATAACTGAATCATAAATGTTTCTAGAAATTGATTTTTGAAATTTTTGCAGATAAGAAACCTGGTCCACCGATGGTTATGATTTGTAGTTTCAGTATTTTATTGTGAGTATGTTAAATAAATTCACTTATAAAATATATTTAAAAGATTATATGATTATGATAAATATATATTGTTTTATATTTTGGATTGAATATTGAAATTTTTTGTGATATATTATAGGTTGATCATATAAATTAATTGATTTGTGTCCGATTTTTTTGAACTGTTTTCAAAGAGAAACATACTAAGGGTTAGGATGTGAATATTAATGGAATCAGGTTCTCTAAATTGAACTCATGGTTATTGAATACGGTTTATGACTCATAACTTTTTCAAAATGCATACAGTCCCATAAACATACAATAAATGATGAAATTAGAGGAAGATATATATATTAGAATTACTCAATGAATTTATGTACTATTGGTATGAGTATATGATATATATTTTTCATGTTTATTAATTAATTTTTAACTATTATCTATCCATAAATAATATATATATATATATATATATGTATTATTTTTATAAGAATATATTTTTATACATGATTAGGAAAATTTCTCTACAATATTAAAGGATCATATGTTGTTTAAAATTAATAATATTGTTAATGGTCATTACACTCTGAAAATTGTTAAATAATTTTATAATATTCAAGATAAGTAGTTAATGGAAGTTCATTATATATCCACTTATCTTTAACATTTTCTCTCCGGTAACACTAATGAGAAAACTTGTAAAACTCCATCAATATCAACTGTTAAAATTTATTTGAGAAATATGAATATAATTTATTTTCAAAATTGCCAATTTAACATCTAAATTAGTAATGTGTGAGGGTTAGTGGACTACTAAACCAAATACGTTGTAATATATGTATAAAAATGAGAATACAATAATTCGTTGTGAATATATATAATGTAAAATTTTCTAATGATTTCAGAAGGCATGATAATAAATATCTTATCAATAATTCATTAAAACCACTAAAAATATCAAGAATAATTTACATAATAAAATAGGTAAAAGGATTGAAATTATCTATTCAGATCAGCTATGGTATTTCCAAATTTAGTAATTTCATATTAAGATGTGATATTGTGTAATTATTTTATAACTCAGTAATCCTCATAATAAATAGTGGAATCATTAGTTTGAGAAGTAGAACCAGACACTTTTGGATATTGTTCCATCGATGATGAGTTTCTTTAGCCATATTGTGTCATTATAAGTTTATACTATAGGAAATGATTTCATTTTTTTATACAACACAATTTCAATAAAATAATTCAATAAAGACACCATATGATATATGGAAAAGGGTATAATCTACTTTTCATTTATACTAATATGGTATAGAGATGAATGAAAAAAACATTTATGTTATAATAAAAATAACCATAAAATAAAAATCATATTATATTCTAATTATCACAAGGAAATATATAAATGAATTTCTATGAATCAATTATGTTAATAGTTTTTGGGGAATATAATAAAATTTTCCTTCATAAATATCAAATGAATTTTGTTAATACATCCAAAAGATTCTTCTTTTGGATCCATTTCATTTTTCTACAATACCTAACCAATATTTCATTATCACCAGAGTTTGGATACTAGTGTTGAAGGGTGATCACAATCAGTAGGGAATGATTTTTATGAAAATAATGAATCTATTACTTCAAATTAACTTAAATAGTAATTTAAAATTTAAAAAAATACTTAAAGATGCCATTTTTTTAATTTAAATGGATTCCAAATAGTGTGAATTGGAAAAAATGTTTGACATAACAAATACAATAAGACTAACTAAAGAAGATGATTCCCATCTGTCATTGGCAATCCAAAACCTCCAATATTAAATGGTTAAATAATTCAATGTACACCATGAACATAAATCCTATGATCCATTGTCAATGTACATCCAAGATTTTCTATTTCCAACATCAATAAAAAATATATATACAAGCACTGAGATATGTGGGCTACAGTGAGTATATCATCATGCTATAAGATTTATTCATATTATTCTCACGAATTACCATGCATGATAAATTTTTAACACTCTAATAAATTTCATTAAATAATACTTCCAAAAAAATTAATCAGATAATTCTAGATTAATCCAAGGAAAAACTTCTTCATAATAGACACTACTATTTTTCAAAAACCATGACAAACCTTCCAATTTCACTAAAAAATATATTAAAAATTATAGCCAAAGTAATTATTATAAAGAAGTGAAATGAGAAACATTTTTCATTAATACCTACAAAATATCATCACTTACACACACTATGGTTAGTCTCCCTTTATATCATTATGATGAAATCACGAAACCATATCATTTTTAGTAGACATGGAATGGAAGATCAAAATTAATAAAGTTATCAATCTCTTTAATCTATTAATAAAACTATATAATAATTGATCAAACTCGATTCATTTACTTTCCCTAATTTGTTTTTACTTGTGAAAATCGTTTTAAAAAATAATTTTACAAAATACTTTATATTAAATACTATAGAATTATGAGCATAGATTAATATTTATCCCAATCAAAGAAAATATAATTTTATCAATGATTTCTTCAGAAAAATTATTTTACAAAGAAAAAAAAGAAAAAACTCATAAAATAATATGAATAATTAACAATGGATTCCAAATATAGCAAGGAATGAATTGTAGGAACATTACTTACATGAAAAATATCTAAAGATAAATACAATCCTATGTTCGACATCAATAATCAAGATCCAATAAGTCAAGACCTCGTATCAAGAGCATAAAACAATGATGATATCATTCATTATTCAATATCTATAATTAAAAAATATTTATCTAATTAAATATTATAGGCATAATAGTGGGATTTGAATATAAAGGTATAATGTTATATTGTTTTATGGATTAAAAAATGATGTATGAAATAACCATTGATCAAAAGTTTATCTCTTCAATTTTAATATGAATTTAATTGTTTTCTAAGGGAGAATACTTAAAATCACTAATATTGAGCCTTATAACAACCTACTTCAATAGATGCATTTGGTATTATAGAATGGATGGAATATAGTAGGGCTAAACCTTGAGGTGCCTTGATTATATTAATTTATAGGGAATTAAATTTATTTCCACCAAGTGTAGTATGATTAATATATATATATATATATATGTTAATGATAATCTCAAATGTTTATAAGAGGAAGCGAGTAGTGTTTAATTGATAAAATGGATGTTAAAACAAATGGATACTCAATTGGGGTGTAATTGGTACTTTTTTTATCCTAGTAGAAGCAGACCCCACTGACTACCCTATCTATTTTTTTACCTGATGATATGAATGGTTGGTTGGAATAGATAAAATTTAGTTTTTTCAGTTTTATCCATTGGGATCCAGATATTCCCATACCATGTTTTTCAATAGGGGTAAAATAAATAAATCGTATAAATTTAACATGAACCCCCATTCAAGGGTCTACATTTCCTTATTATTTATGGGGTACAAGATCTCTCATCCCCCATTTCCTTTTATCTTTATTAAAACTAAATTACTTCCCTTAAGGGGATGTTTTTTTATTAATTGAGGCCAGTTATAAAACATTTATTTCATCCATGTTCCTCCCCATTCACATCATCAATTTTTTCATCTTAATTTGGAATTTTTCTTTTTATTCAACCATAACATATTGTAATTAGATCACATTGATGAGAAATTCATCAATAATTATTTTATGAGGCTATTGTGTTACAGATTTATGTATTTGAAGATTAAATGTATTGAAAAATGTAAATAGATATTTTTATATAAAAATTTCATTGACTATATGGGAATATTTTTTGATTATTTGGGATGTGAAATTTGGTTTTTTCCTATCCTTGGCTCGATTGAATTGCATGATAAAACTATCACAAGAATCCTAAGGTTCTAGTGAAGATATAAAACTCAGTTAGGTATTCATCTATTAAGAGTTATTAAATTCATTATGGATTAATTAATGGAAATAAAAATAATTTTATATTAAAATATTATATGATTTTTCTAAAGACCTAGGATCTTGAGAAAATCATGGTGCCTTAGTATAGATTATTGGGAATCCCGAATAACTGAATATTTTATAAAGGTGGTTAATTGTCAAATATATTTCTATGTTATATATAATTACATATGTTGATTGATTAAGAAATGTGTTATGTGGGTGTGATCAGCCTGAGTAGGAGATGATGGGACATGTGTGAATATGGGAAATAAGTAATGACTTAATTGGTACATGATAGTAATATAGTCACCCCCTTTATAAATTTAGTAATTTTGTTTCTCTATTTAAGTAATTTATTTGTCTTAAATGGTAACATAGTCTATTAGAGTATGTTAAACTATGATAGATGAAATGAGTGCGGTAGGGAGGTTTCATTTATTAGTGAGTGAAATTTATACAGATATATGGTATTGGGTTTAGTTAAGTTACCTATTAATTATGTTGAATCCATTTGAAGAGACATTATAGTTTTTTGAAAATCTATTACATACAAATGAACCAAAATTATTCAATATTTGAAAGAAGTATTCTAAAGATAATAAATATATTTTGGGAATGATGGATGAGGAAGAAGGATATTTTTAGTTTATGTGCGAAGATCAAATATATATTATTTAGTAGTTGTAAATACATTTTATTCTTTGTAAAACACACAATGGTATCATAATATTGGAAAAATGATTTTCAAAATTTAACAAATTGAGTCATTCATTAATAACAATTTCTAGAAAGTTTTAAATTAATCATTATACACCTTTGTCTAATAATAACCTTTCCATGTTGAATTTTAGTTGGTAATGGTTAAACAAGATATCAAGTATATATGATGTGAAATAAATAATTATTTTCAACCGTGATTTTAACCAAAATACTGATCATGGTTTTCGCTATAGGGATGAAAAACAATGAACCCACAACACCATGGTTTTACCATTATGTCCTTGTTTTTAGAATAAGGTATGATTGGTCCCCCAATCCAAATCTATGTGTTTTTTGATTTTTCATAGATTAAATAAAAATATTTTGGATCACATTGTGTTCAATTTTATTTTTATATTAGTATAGTTTAAAGGATATATTATTTTATATAAAATTAGTTAATAAAATACAAAATGGTACAATAATCACAATGAATTTTTTTATTCCAAAGTGTATTTGTATACCTTATTCTTTATTACGATACTTGCTTAAAAAATACCCTAGTAAACTAAATATTGAGTGAATCGTGAATATGGGATTGGTAAAGAGAAGTTCATTAATGATCAAAGGGGTTATGTTGATGATAACGTTTTATAATGTTATATTGGATGTTTAATTTAATATATAAGGCCTTGAAATTATTGAAATTATTGGATTTACTATAATGTGGGTGTGATAAAAAACATAATAAATATATAACAAGAATGATACAAGTGAAATAAGCAAAAGAAGACAAGAAGAAGATATAAAATAGTAGTGAAAGAGATGTTCATGCTTATAATTATATTTTATTATTGAATAATTACATTATTTATGTTTTCTAATCAAAAAGATGATGTACAACTTTTTAATAATTATATAAAATTGGGGAGAATTAAATTTTTTGAGGATCCATATTTTGTATAATGATTTCATGGAAAAACAATAATCACTATATGTATGATAATTATATTGGGTCATTTGATCATGGGGTTGTCAAATGAATTTATGGGTATATAAATTTTTGTTTAATGGTGTACATTGAAAATCATATCTCTCATTAATTATAACATATTATTGATGCTTGTATTGGAGTAAAATGATTAGTTACTCTAATAATTGACAATGGTCGATTTAAATGAAATAAAATAAATAAAACCTAAAAGCTGATAAGTGATTCATCCGTATTTCAATAAAAAAATTATTTATAAGGCAATCAAATTGTATTGAGGTGTTCATATATTTCCATATGATAATCCTATATTTTTTATCACCATTTTGATTTCAAGTCAATATCAAAATATTTATATTCATATTGGATAATCTTAATTCGGAGAAAAATATTTTAATTATAATATTGAATGGGAAAAACTATCATATATATAAGAATATGATTTGGTAACTAATATTATAAATTAGATTACATGTTCTTGATATTTCTGTAAATTGGTTTATTTGTTAAATTCCCATTGATAACCATTTTTTAATAAAAACTGTGTTTAAAATAAAGGTCTAAAAATAAATTTTATATATTCAATTTTAATATATATGACTATTTTAAAATTTTGGTGGATTAGGATAGATAAATAAATTTGGGATTTTTAAAAAAAATTATATAATGTTAATGTTATTGTTAAATATGGAATAATTATAGATTTTTTATAAAAATATTGAAGACATATGATATCTAGAAAATTAATATGGTGATAAATCCCATTCAAAATTCCACAAGTCAATGGGAAACATTAATTGATTTGGAGAGACACTTAAATATTATAAGATTGATAATAAGATAATTTATATATTTAATGAACAAATTGATAATATGGGTTCATCCCATGAATATTGTAATCTTGTGAAACATCCTTGGGATAAATTACACATAATTTTAAGATCAATCGAGATGAAAAATGTTGGTGATATAAATATGAGAACTAAAGATGAAAATCAACATTTATAAAAATCCTTGAAGAAGGAGAATGTTCAAAGAGATTTAATGGAATAAGATCAAGAATCAAAATAAGGCGGAGATTTCATTTTGAAATTAAACATGTTAATGTCATTTTTATCAATAATTATTAAAAATGAAAATGTAATGTATTGATGTAAAATTATATGTAATCATTTTAAATTTATATTTATAATACATTATGGAACTAGTATTCCTATGTTTAAAATAGAAGGGATTAATAAAAAATATTATTCACCATGAAGATATTTTAATAGAAAAACTTTTAATTATATAAAATAGACAACTATCCCCAATTGGAAAGTTAAAAACTTTAATGTTGAAATTGTATGATGTATAATATATTTAGGAATATAATGAAGTTGAATCTTAAAATGTTATCAAATATATTTTATAAATTCCTAAAGTGAATGATGATGAATTAACTTGCGATATAGATGATAGAGATGGAAATGATATAGAAACTGAAATAGAGTTTTCTCATATGAGATTGTTATATAAGTTTACTTTAATTACACCAAATTTTTAGAATTAGAATAAGATATTGGTAACTAGTTTTCATGTGTCAGGTGTGGTAGATAAATACCAAGTTAATGGGATTTTTTATTGGTTAATAAAGATTGTATTTTTAATGACTCAAATTTCATGGAAAATATGTTGAATATATCACTAAATTATAATATCAACTAAATTTTTAATAAACATTAATATTATCCAAAAAAGGAATTGGTGTTTTAATATTTATTGAGGAATATGAATTTAAATTTCAAAAATTTCATGTAATATGTCTATGAATAATAAATGTATAGTAGAATGTTTTTATGAGCGTTAAATGATATTAAAATTCTTTTAAATCATTAGAAAAATCATTATATAGATAAAATATTTTATGTTGATTGGGAGACTATGGATGAAGTAAATGTAATAACTAAAAATAAGAAGAATTTTTTCTTAAATGAAATATATTAGATTTCTAGAAAATATAAAAATTTAGATTCAATAATAAATTCATTTAAAATAAAAATGTAAAAATATCATCGAAGATGAAAAATATGTATAAGAACATGTCAATACATTTACATTTTTTTAAATTGATGATAATTATGTCTATAAAATATATTGTTACTAGGATATATTGTTTCTTATAGTGCACCTTATCGGGATGTTTTCCATCCATAACTTGAACTTGAGGCTATACCCATTCATCTATAGAAAAAAATTTACTAAAAACATTACCATGGAGTCTTATATTATACTCCATACTATGGATTTTTAAAATCCATTGGTATAGATAAAACAATATCAACAATGTTTTTAAACTATTGGTATAAGAATGAGAAATATGAGTAAGGGATTCCCCTCCTCCACTACCTACCCATGATACCTAATTCTACCTACCTTCAGTGGTGGCCTCCCATATCCCCTAGATATCTCCACTTATTCATTTATTTTTTGTTTTTGGTCTTCTTAAAAATAAAATTGGTGAGATATAAATCGATCTTCTCTTCTACTATTAATTGTTCTCCTTTTTATCAACATATAAATACCAAAATAGGATCTTGTACAGTCACAATTCTTCCTGATTTATTGAATGAAGGTTCATTCAGATTATATATTTATTGTATTTCATAATATAATTTATTTTACTTAATATATATATATATTAGTTATTTTCAACAATTACATAAATTAAATATAATATTATTTATTCTTCATAATATATATTAAGAGATTATGAAACTAATTATTTTAATAATTTTTTGGTTAATGTATTTTTTGGTTATAATATTATTCATTTAATTGTTTTATTTTTATAATATAATTATCAAATATTACATAAAATTAATTT
This sequence comes from Viscum album, assembly GCA_963277665.1. Taxonomy (NCBI): domain Eukaryota; kingdom Viridiplantae; phylum Streptophyta; class Magnoliopsida; order Santalales; family Viscaceae; genus Viscum; species Viscum album. Next base: position 179,462,213 of record OY728133.1, on the reverse strand, counting down.
TACTGAAATAGTATTGATTAATGTTTCTTTACATATTCCATGTCCTATAATTTTTTAGGTCTCTACAAATATTAATCAATTGTAGAATAAGTTGTATCTTATTAAGAGTTGTGATAATGATTAGTATGGTTTAATAGTTTTTATATTGAAATTATGATTTTTTTTCTTATTGGAAATGATCATTAAACATATGATGATAAATCATGACTTGAATTTATTATTAATGTCTCCCTGATACAAATATATATATCAAAGGCTTTCGTTTTGATGTTGGCTGAGTAATTTTTTTATTCATTAGTATCAATTTTCCATTATAAATATACTTGTTCTTAATTAGATTTATTTCAAAGTGAAAATATGTAATTTATATTAAAAATAATTTTGTCATACATACTTGTGTATTTAATTAGTTTATAAAATAGTTGTTTCTTAATCAATGTCATTTACTTGTTCTGGTTTGTTACTCATATTCATCTGTTATAACATATGTCATCTCTCTTTCTCTTTATCTCAGTTGATAATAGTACCCTCTATTGAAATGGATATTAAAATTGGTATTTCGATTATCTAATTGGATATTTTTTGGAAAACTCATAGTGCTAAATTATATCTTTATGGTGTTATGAAATTTCCTATAATAAAATAATCCATCAAACAAATGAGTTTCCATGTTGGGTGGGGAAATGTTATGTGATTGAGTAAGTGAGGAGAAAATGACTTTTTTGGGAAAGTGGGGTGAAATTTTTGATGTATTAAGCATGATTTCTTTTAATATAAAGTAATTATTTTGTGTCATATATATTTGCTAATATTTTTATCAGTTTTTAAAATTATTTTTTTAATTTTTTTTAATATATTCAATGTTTAAGAAATTATTTATTTAAATTTATATTTTAATAATTGAATGATAAAAAATTATTTATAAATAATTTCAATTTAATATCATGTCAAATTATTGGATATTCATTTTTTCTAAGGAATAAAAGTTTTTTAAATTGTCACTAACTACTTATACCTTATCGGATAGTTTGTACTAGAAATTTTTTATTCAATTATTCAATGTAAAATTGGTAATATAAACTTTTTAACTATTTTATTCAATGATGATATTAATATAACTTTCATTCAAATAATATAATGGATAAAATATGGATGTATCATATTTATCGGATTAAAACAGAGTTTCCAAATAATTCATTTTAATAATATTGTGCATTTACAATTGTTTTAGAAAGAGTTATTATACATTTATTATGTTAAAAATATATTATATGTACTTGGTTATGTCTAAAAGAAGTTTTCTACCACTTAAAAAAGGTTGGTTTTGAAACAAACTATTAGGGGTTGTTTAATAATGTAGAAAAAATAAAATCATATATTATTCATGAATGAAATGAATAATGTGGATTGTATAATTTTATATTCAATCTATTTCCATTTTTTCATCACCATGATAAAGATAGTAATAAATTGAAATAGGTTATTTATATCAGTAAATGGGAGGAAAATAAGGAAATTGATGACATTGAGAGAGTTAAAAAATTAATAAATGGTGGTTCAAATCCTATATAGATTAAATGTACATAAATAAAAAAATTGAATTTTCTATATTATAATACATTGAATAAACAATGTGTGTAATTTTCAATACTTCCATTAATTATATTAATTTTTTTTAAGTAATTAACCACATATAATACAAATTTTCTCACATCTGAATATATTTAATTTGATTTTTTTAACCTACATAGATTATCTACTAATAAAATTCATGTTTTGCTAGAATATTTCATTATATTCATGGAAGAAAAAAAAATCCTAAATGACTATTAGAAATGTGATAAATATTGATGCAATAAATGAATTAATAACATCATCTCATGTTCCAAAATATTCATGTGGAACATTCCAATTATTCTTAGGTTATGAAGTCCATTCCTATCTACAAAAATGTCCAAAAAATATGTGATGGAATGATGCTGAGAGAATTAAAGATAATGATTATGTGGTTCATTCTATATATTTATTAGTTTGGTGAATATTTTATTAATGATATCCTAATTTTATAGCTAAGTTTCAAAATTTTATGTTGGGTATATCATGTAATTTTTCAAATTTGTTAGTTTAGACTCATACATCTCATATCACATGTTTTGTTTTTTTAGATTTATAATCATTCTCTAGGGATGTGGATAAAGAACCCATTAACATTATTGTCTATAAAGATATCTAGTATTTTTTATTATCACAAATATATATATATATATATATATATATATATATATATATATATTCATTTAAAGATTAATAATGGAGTTAAAGCAGCATTGGGATGTGGGTGTGCACCCATTAGATGCTTTGTAAAAAAATATATTTCAAATGCATGATGTTATTTTGTATATTATATTTGAAATCCATTATTATTAAATTATTTCTTATAGGTGAATTATTATTATACTATCCTATTTATATTTTAGGAATAATACAGAATCTAGATGAATAAAATATCTTTATAGATTCTATTTCACGAGAAATTGATGATTATTGCAAATGGATAATCTATATAGAATGAATCATTAGTGTTTTGATAATACTATTAACAAATAAAATCCATCCTAATATATTTCATGAAATGGAGCACCTAATGAATAATAAGATGTAATGTTTTTATTTTGGAATTAAAAATGATATTTTTAATTAGTAAAAATATTGGCATTGAATCTACGTAAAATTTAAAAAGTAAAAGTAACTATTTTGAGTTGAAATGTTCGTCAAAAAAATAAATTTCCTTATTTATATGAAATTAAAATATAATAATATGATAAATTATACGTTAAATTATTCAAAATATTAATATAATGACCTAATATCACTTATGATATTGGTATAAATTTTTTAATTGGGGAATTATTCCAGTACTACATAATCTGTGTATAAATTAAATTAAATGAAAGTACCCTATGATTTTTAAGAATTGATACATTCATAAAAATATAAATTTCTAGGATAATTGTTTAATATTAAGGTTCCCGATGGATATAAAATAAACATATATAAATGTGTTAATATAGTTTATTTGAAACAAAAATACATAAAAATCATGATTAGAACATCCTTCTTTAGGAATTGATTCCTATAGAAACTTTTCATTGAGTATCAATTAATGTAAGGGAGAGATATATTTTACTGTTCCATATTTATTGACAGAATTTTTCAAAAATTCCATCTCATATTTTCATGATATAAATGCTGGAAGAGGAAGTAATATTTTTGTGTGATTTAATGAAATATGTTCCTCTGTAATTTTTAACTTTCTGCACCTGTAACTGCATCTTCAAACAAAAATAATTATTGCGGGATCCATTCCTTTTTATTGAAGTATCCTTATAAAATAAATATATTCACAATAATGTTATATTTTTATATTATTATTATTTTTAATTGTTCAGTTATGAGAGTATATTGACCCCAAGAATGTATTGCTTTTTTTCAATGTATTTATCTTATACGAGAACATGATGTTTCTAGACAATGAGAATTTATGATGGGTGGTATAGGAAAATTAATATATTATTTCCTTATCATCCCTATATTGGATGAATTAATGGGTCATATAAATTTCCAACATTGATACCTGAAGAGTTGGATATGGAACATTACCCCATTCTGTTTAACTATGATTTTCTGATGACTATATCATGAATGAATTTTGAAAATTTATACTTTATCTCAGAAAATATAATTTCACATATAACATAATATTTAATTGTTAATTTTATAGGGAAATAAATAAATTATAAGTATATATCATCGTTTTTTTCCATTTAGTATGAGAAATACTCTTCATAAAAAAATTGTTTCCATCTTGGTTGAAATAAATTGTATACCCACTACATTGTTGAAATAAAAAATATATATTCATTTAATTGTAATTTTCATTAATATTTTTGGTATTGATATAACCTATTAACTTTACCTCTCAAGAAATAATAATATTAAATTTTTATCCCAATTCTTTTTTTGAATGAAACACATTAATAATCAATGGGTATAAGTTTTTTATAACTAATAAAGTGGTGAACATGATAAAACAACATGATGGGGTTATGTTAACTACAACAAAAGTCTATTATTTCAGTGCATTGTATAGAAAGCCTAGATATATAAATGTGTCTTATAATATAGTTTTTGTTAAAAAATATTTTTATTGGATTGCAACTCATAATGTTGATATATAATGATGAAAAAAAAAATTGTTTGATTCGATGACACGATATAGGGTATTTATAAATTAATGTAGATTTAGAGCTATTGACATGAACCTCTTCCTAGATACTGGCGATCCATATATTTTGGCATCATTGTAAGAATAAGTGTTTTATATAAAACAAAACATGATATTCGATTACCAATCCATTTTTGAAGTAGTCCAATGACATTTTTTTGATAACAATGGGGATAAAATCGACACAATTTATTCCCCCATTGGTGTTGAAAAAAATATTCCCTTGGACGAATCAAATTGTCAAATTTTAATTATTGATGGTGAAATTTGTGTAGTAATATGTAATAAATTGATGGATCCAAGATTGTTTATATTTAGTACAATTTATTTGGACAAGGGTTTCATAAGTTGGTACAACTGTAATTACATTAATTTAGTTTATGTTTGGAATTGTATATTTGTCTTAGGATTGATTGATTTCATTTAATTTATTTGAATTTATTTCAATTCAATAAACCATGTTTAAATATATTTTTCTGAAAAATTTATACATTTTTTAAATAAAACATTGCAAATCATTTTCTAAAATATATATATTTGAAAGAGTATTTTGAAACTAGCTTAATACAGTTTTCCAGATATGATTTAAAATAGTTTCTTAAAACTATTTTATAATGGGGGTATAAAATTATATGTTATGATATCATTAATCTATTTTTATCTAATACTTTTTATTTATGATATATAAAATATTTTTTTAAACATGTATATTTTAGTCTTATAAACAATACAAATGATGCCATAAAATTTTGAAGAAATATATTGTTCGAAAATGATTCATGATTAAGTGACCTAGGGATACCTATCATGGTTCCCTTAATGAGTATAATAATTATAATAATTTTCTTTAGTATTATATTATATTTTTTTTATAAAATTCCTTTCAGTAAAATTCATTTGAAACATATTTCAACTATACACAACCTACTGCTCGGGTTCACATGTATACCCAATCGAGTAGGGTTTCTAATAGAGGTAAACAGATCACATTTCATATATTTTTCACACCCAAACCCACTAATATAAACCCCATATAAAACACATTTTCATTCCCCCGCTAAGGTCTCAAGGTATATTCTACCCAATGCCTCAATCATAATGTTATTTATAAACTACATCCCATATAACAAATTAATACCATGTGATATATCCTTAACCCTCATATCATCATCCTAAATTTTCTATGCCACCTATTTTTCCTACTCCTATACATTTATAATCTAATTATTACACTCATTCATTTTTTTTGTTCACAATATTGATATGACCATGAGAATTCATTGGAACATGACATTCATTAATTGGGTACCGATCGAGAATACCCCATAATAGGTCTATCCATGCATAACGATTAAATTTTCATAGGGTTATGATAATATATGAAATAATTTCTATTACATCAATTTCATTATTTGTAATGTTCATTAATAATAATATTTTTATATATTTAGTTGGATCTTCTAATAGAAGACATGGGTAAACCAATGTTTGAATCCGGGAATATTCAAAAAAAAACATGCAATATTACAGTGAAGATAACCGAAAGATTGGTAACAATTGTAGAAAGAATAAAATATTTATGGGGATGTTACCAAAGAAAAATGATATAATTAATATGAAACCAATATCATGGAAGAATTCAGTAATAAAATTAATTAGAATTTATGGGATGCGATATGGGTATGAAATCTTGTCAAATTGAAATCTATATTATTATTTTACTTGTATGAATTAACATGTTTTCCATAGGATCTGTTTAAATTTCATAACAGTAAAGATGTGAATGTGATGTGATTTAAGGATTATGGGATATTTTATAGATCACATAAACTTGAGAAATATCTTATTTGGAATAGTATATTTGATACTATTTTAGAAGTTGTACCAATCATCAACGAATGTCCAACTACAAAATACCAGAACATGATTGTTAATTAGAAGAGAAATTAGGTTAAGGTATTCTTTAACTTTTAATGTCTGGGGTATAAAATTTAGTTATTATTATTTATATTAAATTTTTGTTCCAATGATTTTGTATAATGAAATAAATAATGAACAATGGTTCTATAATGTACATGCACACATTGGGGCACACTGCAATTCACAAGCATGAGAGACACTAGGTTCTTTTAAAGAACAATTAAATTTTAGTATACATTAATAAAACTAAAATATAATATTTTTCTAAATAAACTAAATAAGTAATATTCAAATTAAATGGAATATATCAAGAATTACATAAGATAATAAACCATCTATTTGTTAATAAAACCATACACAATATATCCAATGATAAATAATACAAATAAGAAAATTAAATATTATATAACAAAAAATAAACTAATCATGTCCAATATATACCACCCAAAAATGAATTGGAGATAACCTAAATAAATAAACTAACAAAAATATTGAACTGAAATAAATAGAGCTTAATAAATTTAAATATTATAAAACCAAAATGAAAATAAAAATATTGATGATACTTTATCAAATAGAACAATACCCACTTAAACCCATGGTAACAATTTGACATGAATCAAACATAGCTAAACATTGTTGAACAAATTTGATAGAAACTGGTTTACCATAAATAGAATAAAAATAACTCAAACTATATTTTTTCGAATTGAATTAATGTTTAATAATGTAAATTATATTTTTTTGAACCAATATATTTGAAAATTAGATAAATAGTACAATCAGGAAATAAATGAATAGTAAATTAAAACAATAATAGTGAGTGAAAGTAATTAATTCTCATTGAATGGATCTGAGCAATACCAAACTAGTTGGAAAAGAACTAACTCAAATGAAAAAATGAGTGAATCAAACTCAATTTGGATCAAAGTAAAATAAATTGATTCAAATAAAATTCAATTGAATTTAATGTATGTGAACCCAACTAACACATAAAGAAGAAGGAAAAATAAAAACAATTCAAAAAAAATGAAAGGAATTGAGACAAAAAACAACCCAAAAAGAAAAATATTGAAAAATCCTAATTTTATTTGAACCAAACATTATTCATTTAGATATAAAAGTTTTAAATCATCCTTAAAATGTTTATCGAAACTAAACTAAATAATACATAGAAAAATTAATACAAAATGAACCAAAATGATTAAAACTAAATTGAAGATCAAATCCAACCTCAGTTAATATAAAATGTGATAAAATTAATATGAATATACATCATAAAAAGAAAATATATTTCATTTAAGTTTAACTGGTTTTTTGAGTTTATTAATATTAGTTATAATGAATAATATTTTTATTTTCATATTGTTAAATAATATAGTTATATAGTAATCATATTTATTTGTAGTATGAAAAATTTGGCCTCAATGCCATGTGCCATGAGAAAAATTATTTTTATCATGTAAGAGGGAAAAATATTGAAGTACTATAAAGATAAAATATAATAAAATATTATTAGTCATATTTTTGTTATTTAAAATTTTCATACCTAATTCATATTGAAATTTCATATTGACATTTTTAATAGTGTTCAACTGAGATTTTTAATGAGAAAAAAGATGGAAACTTTTGTCCTAATGATCAATTGAGATAGGTAATGGGTCAGGAGATATAGAGGATAGTCTGATGATGACCAGATAATTGAATCACCCCTATTAGGCATTATCACTCATTGATCACCGCTTAAAGATCTAGAATCACTAAGCTACTAAATAGATATAAAAAGGAAACTAAGGCCAATGAAATAAATATAAATTAGTGTGAATGATGTAAAATAGTCAATGAGTAGTTCCTAGAATATATGACAAATTTATTTTCATCCCTTACATTGGATGATAATACTATTTTCACCAATGTTTGTCAACAATGGACTCTTATTATGATTCACATTGTAATGGTAATAATAGTATTAGTTGTAGTCAGGGTGACAAAACTCCTTGTAATGATGATGATGTTGAGGATAACGATACTAGTGAAAAAGTGTGAAATGATTGTGATGATCCTAATGCTTATTTTTTTTACTAAGTTAGATATTTATAAACTATATTTTTGAGTTCATAGTAATTATAGAATTATTTTGACGGTATTTAATGAATTTTTTCCCAGGATTATATATATATTATAGTACATTCAATTATTTTAAAACAATTAATATAATTATTAAAGGATTAGATTTTAATTTATAATATATGTGATATATATATTGTATAATGTAAGTGGAATTTTTTTACATGTTATGGTATTATTTTTTTGGATATTCTAGGTGGGGTTGTGGAGCATGATGGGGAGAATTCCTTATAGAAATGGTTTAAAAATAACCCTTTGTATGATAATTACCTAATGGTATATATAATTGGTTTCAATTAAAAGATTATGAATATCATTATATAGATTGAAAAGGGACCAACGTTCCCTTGAAACATTGGTATTTGTTGTACCAATGGTTATATTTTTAACCTATAAGGTTTAAAAAAATTGGTATAAGGTATTTTTCTTGTAGTTCCCCTAGACATTCCCTTATATTTTAAAGGTACAATTTTCACTTTATATCTATTTAGATTATTTTCATTTGGTGGATCCTCAATGCCTACACATTTATTTGATTTTCCAAATATTTATTATATTATGGGTGGCTTTGTATTGGTTAAGAAAAATCCATCACCATTATTATTTTGTTTTCTAAAGAATTTTAATTTTAGAGGGATCACACATCATTGATGCTACAATTATATTAGTTTAAACTAGTTCCATAGTCAATAATTTTCACCTTATGATTGGATTTTTAAATTGAAGTTTATAATGTCTTATATTTTGTAAAACAATTACAGGGAATCCCATGACCATTTTCTATTATAGATATATTATATTTATATTATATTTTTATTTTAAAAAAACCTAATAGGGCATTAAAAGTGGGGTAATTCCAGGTCTATATTCAATTAAAATTCATGGGTAGTGATTTTTATGTTTGGATTGTAATGTGAAGTGGATGTTCGAATTGTACAATGAATTATTTGAGTGTTTAAATACGAAATTTAATGATATTGTGTGATCATATTTTATCTATGTGGGGGGAAATTTCATTACAAAACATTTTTGAAGAGGCAACATAGCCAAATCGGGGTGTGGTTATCTCACAGGTTATTCAATGTTTTTACTATAATTTATATTCCAACATAAAAATGTATATTTTAAACTCGATTTAGTTGTATATATTTTAATGTTTACAACACGGTTTTTTAATCACCAATAATGGAGAGTTTTCAAAATATAAAAAATTGTAATCATTGATTTATATAATTAATTTTAAATTTTCTTTCACATTTATAGTATATTACTATTTTTTCATTTTAAGATTTAATTTTGGTATCAAATATTTCTTCCCCTAGAACTATTATCATCATGGGGTACTCTATTTTTCCTACAAATTAAATATAAGACAATATTCTAGTGGATGTCTATCAGCATCAAATTGTACAATGGGAAAAGTGGTTTTACATTATATAAATAATGAATTAAAAAAATTTTGGATCATGAGGGAATATTGAAGGTTCTAAAGAAAAAATTTAGATACAATAGAGAATATAAACTATATCGATGATAATGTTATGAGAGAGTGTGAAATAAGACCACTTTATACTTATTTGACAAATAAATCACTATAGGAGGTCATGAATATGATAGGTCAAGAGGATATATTTACGAATATTGAAATAAGTACTTAATAAAAATAACATATGAATCATTTATATCATAAAAGTGATTATATTGTTTGTGAATTAAAGATAATAGATATTATTCCAACCATCTATATGATTTCAATAAACATCAAATTTTATTTTCTTTGGTTGTTTTCAAGATCGATGATAAAGTCAACCCAATATCTATTTAAATAAAAGATAACGATAGTTATTTTATTCTAATAAGATCATTACCAAATTAATATTTTAATTTAAAAACCAAATGTTTTTTCAAGAAAGACACATTAATGTTGGAAGATATGATTTTATCATTGTTTATGAATAGGTCTTGGTGAACAAAATATTATTGTGAATATTTTGGCAATAATGATATTCTTGCTGAATGAGTTGCAATTTCTAATTAGGAATGTTGATCATAAATAAAAGGAATGGTCAATTTCTTTTCTATCAATATATCTTCATGTGAAATGGTTATATAAAATTTTCCAAAAGATCAATATATAATAAAATAAGAGACGTGGAACTTATTTTGAGGATATTATGGAATGCATTATATTGTGTGAGGAATATTTACATTCAATTGGATTTTATTATAATAGGTCATATTTGTATAATGACGGAGAGACTAAGTAATAATATTTATAACTTATTATACCAAAGAGGGAATTATTTTCCGTATAAGGATATATTAACTATGGTAGATTGGTTATGGACAACAAATATTCAACGACTGTCCTTTTATTTAGTGTTCTTTTTTCACAATGAGAAGGATGTACATAAATGATATGGGGATTTACATAGGTCCCAATAATATAATTTTATTAATATAATCAAGATAAAAAGGGGTTCTATAATATTATAGTATTTGAAATTGGTAATTTTTTAGACAGTCTATGGAGTATGCATGAGGTAAAATGGCTGAAATAATTTACGTGATTCATTCAATGGTGTGTGGTGATATGTAAAAAGTAGTTTTCCAAGACTGAATCATCATATATGACTAATGAATGAGCATCACACATGAGTTAGATACTATTAACTAAGATAAAATGGGTTTAGAAGTAAATAATTATGATGAATGTATTTCATGTAATTGTTTTTTGTTAGAGGGTACCACTAGTTAGAAAGTAATTAAAATTAAAGATTGAGGTGATGTGTCGAACATATCAGATAGAGATTTTTATAATATATTCATGGGGGATATTGATAAGTGGTAGGTATTAGTTTCAAAATTCTATAAAAATTATGTAGAATTGAATTATATGGGGGATATAGGTGTTGTGGGATTCAGTCTTATTCATTATGATAATAGAGATATATTTAGGATTGTATCCAATGAATTTAGATTAATTATTTTATTGGAAGTTGTTCGGTTTCAATTATATTTACAAATGGGTATCATCATATTTTCAATAGTGTGTTATGGTTGGTGAGATATAAACCAGTTTTATTTAAAACTATGTTTATTGATAGTATCTCTTTATTTTTCAGTCTGAATGGCCACATTGACAAGGTTCATCCATGGTTTTGATGTTTAAATGTGTGAGATGAAATTTTAATGTTTTTTAAAAACCCATGAATAGAAACACATTTTCATGATATTTAATAAATATTTTATTAATTTTATTTTTTATATGAAGAAGAGAAAAATATATCTTTATAATGGGAGTATAGGGGGTTCCACATTCATGAATTATACATAGGTGATGAGATTAAATCATGGGGAATGACTAGAAGAGGTAGGTAGGATTTTGAAGTGCATTATTAAAGTGTTCTATATAGTTCCACTATGATTCCACATGATTATAGTTTATCTATATGGGAGAAATTTCATAATTAGATATTCTTTATAAAGTTGAAGGAGTAATATCTAGGCGTGGTTTTCACATAAGGTTTTCCACATTTTCAGTATTGTATGGACTCAAACATTAAACATTACCTAATATATTTAATTCAATTATAATTCACTTTCATACATCATGAATGAAATTTCAATTCTATAGTTTTAGGTAATTTTTTAATAATAAATACATAGAAACTCATATAATACATTTTTGAAACTTCTGCAATATATAAATTTTTTCAAAATATGTAACTTCTAAAATAAAACATGATTTCCTTCTATGACAGAACACAACAACTTTTAAATTGAATTCTTACTTTCTTTTACCCCTCTATAAACCATGTGATTTATTTAAAAAAAGTTACTAGAAAAAAAAATAGGGAAAATAAAAAGGAATAAATAAACCATTAGTCCATATATGAAAAAAATTTCACATAGTTACAACTTTTAAACATAAAACATAAGCTCTTTAGAATACATTAAGAAATCATAAGTGTCCTGTAAAATCATAGAAAGAATAAATAATTGAAGAAAATTGTGGAATCATTTTAATTCACTCTTACGAATACTATAGCTCTCTCAAGTACATATGTATTAACCACCATAGTTATATTTGGAATAATCAATGAAGTGTTATTCCTATAATCTCTCAGGGGAAACCTAATCTGTTAAATTTGTTCCTTTACCAAATTAAATAGAGAGATATATGAGGCTCTCCAACCTATTATATATCATAGAACCACCCATCCTCATAATAAATAACCAATAACCGTAAAATAATAATATCGCATAATGTTTTCATAATAGAAACATTCAGATGAAAAATAAATATCCCATTTTCAAATCACCTTTCATCTTTTACAAAGATGCCCAATCACAAATGAATGAATATTATTTGAACGTAAAATTTTAAAATTTTAATAGATGATTTAAATCATTAAATATTCATCAAAGATAGAAAATTTTTACATTGAATATATATTTAAAAATATTCTTATGTAAAATTGTAAAAAAAATCATTAAAAGAATTTTTTTAAATAGTTTTTCACTTACCTCAGGTTTTATCTCCATAAAATGTGTTAATACCCTGTGTATAATGGTTTTAAGAATGATAATAATTTATTCCAAAACTATATTAATATTTATAATAACTTATATAATTATTTTATGACATCATACGACCCGTTCATCAATAATATTTTGTTATTTACATTGTTTTGGAGGAATTCATTTCATGGTTTCATGATCTGTTCATACTTGTATAATTATGGTTTTCCTTTTCAATTGCAAAGAATATTACATAAGATGAATGAAATATTATTAATTCACCTAACTAATTATAAATTTTCTCATATATTATTTTGTGATATTATATTTAGATGATTCATTATATAAAATGTTAATGGTAATTGTTTAGTTTATTTTGACATGAGTTTTATACATCATGATGTAGTTTTTATTTTTGGATATTATGTTTATTGGTCAGTTATAGAAGATAAAATTGGTTATAATATTCATATTAAAATATTATTTAACAATAATAATAGTCTTATGATCATCCCTGAAAGAGGAAAATAAGAGTAAAAAATCATTATTCATAGAGGAAATTAACCATCACAATTTGGAATATAGATTTGTTTCATTGAATAAGACAATGGAATAAAAGAGATGGATATTATATATTTATTTATAAACATTACTATCTAGTATATCCAATATTATAGAGTTATCATGACTTTATGGATGAATTAGTTGAACATATAGTTTGAGAAGAAATGAAATTTTGGGAGGTTCTTTTTGAAAACTGCCTCTTGAATGTCACCTCATTGAGTGACCCATTGAAGACCATTGAACGAGAATTTGGGAGATATTAGAAGAGCTTGAATATGTAGAGAGTGAAAAAGACATGGTATGATAGCTATTTTAAGAGATTTAAGGCTTAAGGGGTAAAATGGGGTGGTGAGGGGTAGTATTTATATTTGAGATGGGGTGGTCTTAAGTGATTAAATAATGATTATTTTGTATTTAAAGCCAACCACATTGAGGTCGTATTATTTTCCATAAATTTGGAGGATAACGAATCTCCTAAATTATTTTTATGGTCGATAAATACCCCAAAAACAATTAAATATTTTAATTTTTAGGTTTTTTAATCCTTTACCTGTTAACTTTATCCCATTTCATTATTTATCATATACCATGGTATAAATTTGTTTACCACAATAACTTTTTTATTCCAAAAAAATGAAAATATCCATAAAACCAAATATGGATCTTCTGATTCTATATATGAAATAAATTATACCAAAATAAATTCATATAAAGTGATAAATTATTATTAATATTAATCTCGTAGATGGAATAAGAAAGTTTGTTTTGAAAGTTAAAATGTTCAAAATTTGAAATATTTTTATATCCAATTTCATTGTTAAATTGATTCCAATGACCAAATTGGATTTATAATTAAAAAAAATATACATTAAATATAATTTAAAAATATAATAAAATTATAATAAAATGTTCTTTTAAATTAAAATTTAGTATTATTTATTATTCATCAAAAAATAAAACTTCTCAAAAAAATAAGAAAATATCACTATATTATGATTGTATATTCAACCTTAAAATTTTTTTTTTAAATAAATGTTTAAAAAGCGCCAAGCTCTAGTTTTTATGTATATTCCTAATTTATAGGTTGAAAAAGTGTTTTTAAGGAAAATATTTTCTTTTTATACTTAAAATTGGATTAATTCTTGTCCTAATAATTTCAAACATATTGGATGAATTAAAAAATATTATAGGAAAATAAAAATAACAATTTTAGTAATATATTTTTGTAATAGTGATTAATTATATTAATTAAAATAAAATTCCTTTGTGGGAATAAAAACATATCCTTTATATTCAATTGGATTTTATAATAAAATATAACCCATTGGTAACTAATGAATTTTTTTGATAAACAAGTGTAATCTATATTCTCATAATTTATTTAATATCAATCATTCCCCCCATTACAAGAGATAGGTGATAAATATCATATTTAAATAATTCTATTTAAACATTTCATTAATCATGATTTGGTGTATCTTGTATGATAATAAACATAGTGATTCCTTTTAAAATATCAGGATGTTACATTCTTCCTAAATTAATATTTTTTTGTCGCAATTTGAAGATGTGATTGAAATACTTGTGGTTTGACTTTTACAAACACCATTTTTGAAGTCCCACTTTGGAAGAAGGTGTAATAAAAGATAAATTTGATTACAGAGAATAGAAAGTACAATGGTCACCAAAGATAACACAAACTAGGCTTCCATGTAATAAAAAATGGACATGGATGAGAAAACTAACAATCTTGTTTTCATGGTGAGTTATATTGAACATGTTCACAATAATGTTTGACACCACAAAACTATAAATATATAATATTTTAAAAGTCAAATGACTCCTTGGTAATAAACGTAAATTGATAAAAATTTTGTTACCAAATAATTTTCATATTGTTCACGAATTCTTTTACTAGCTAGAATAAGAAAAGAATGAAATATATTTACGTTAAGATTATTATTTCATCGTCATATTTTCTCCACATGTTATGTATTCAGGAGGAATTTATCGTACCTAAATCATCATAATAAACTTATATAGATCCCAATATTCACAAAATTCTATCTATATATTCCTCCATTATTTATGTATAATCCAAAAAAAAAATATTTAATACAATATAATGCAATTCTCCAAATATAATAGACCTTTATATTAGGAAAAATTACAATAATATCCAAAATTCAATAGAAATACCCAATGTCCATCATAGATCATTCAAAAAATAACTATCCTTAAAATTGATCAAAATATTATAGACTACACATTGAAATCCAAAAATAAGAAGGATTTGGCCACATAGTATTCAAAGTTACAGTTTAATATTAATCTTCAAATATTATAAATCGCTTTTAATGTCTTATAACAAAAATAAATATTCCTAGTCACATAATATTCAATATATACTGTTCATTTACATGAATAATCTAAATAACCATAAATCATATAGGTTTATAAAATACAAATCACCCTTTATTTAATGACTAAAATCACATTGTATTTTTTTAGCTCAATTATATATGGTACCCAAAATAGTGAACATCATCTACAATAACATTAATCACCTAATCACCAAATAATTTTCTAAAACCATAGATATAAATTTGATAAAACATATGTTCCAAAAATGATAAAAAAATATACCAATTAGATAATTTAAAAAATAAAAAATAAAAATTCATACTATATAGGACATCACATATGTCATTTGTAGGATATTCACCTCTGTCGCCCTTCGAATGTGGGTTTGATCCACGTCATCCTACCAGATGCGATGGGTTTTCACCCATCTTATGGGTTTTTGTTTTTATAAAAACATGTTTATATATTTCTCATAAAATTCTTTGAATATAAAAAATATCTTAAAAATTAACCTTAATAATTTTTACCCTCAATGTTTTTCTCATACATTTGATTTTTCATCCAAAGAAGTAAGAACCATCATTACCTAAAATTCAAAAATCATATAAACCGAAAGTAATTCCAATTACTTTAAAATTTTGTCTACAAAAATTAAAGTAATTATTCCTCAAATTACCTTTTTTATATCATAAATTTATTGTTTACGTGAACTTTATGAATTATCACCTTTTACAACTTTTAAAAAGTGTCAATTACATCTAGAATTTATATTTAAATATATAAAAACAAATCATACTATAGAAAAATAATTTGGTGTTACATGATTATTACAATGATTGTAAAATGCCTATATATCAAAAAATTGAAGACTCGATACATAAACACATCCTTCATTTATCTTTTTTTCTTAATCCATTAACAATGATTTATCATCTTATCCCTTCATACATTATTCACACAATTAGTTATATGAAATATATCCTTATGAATAATCAATATAAACCCTAAAGGCTATATATTCTTTTAGAATCATGTATAAATAATTATAAGATAATTGTTTCACCAATAACATTTTCTCATGATAAACAAAAGGGTTAAATACAACTTAATCTCAATAAATGTCATCTAATGTACTTACATAATCATAAGTGTATTAATAAAATTAAAAATTTAATCATCCTTAAATATTATATAACTCTTGTATCTATTATATAAATAAATCCTAATTATTCAGTGTTCTACCTAATTACATAACCATGCCTGTCATTATTATTCCTCAATAATTATTTCCTATTAAAAAATATTAATCATTTCATAAGATTAAATAGTTTTAAAAGATGATCTAATAAATAATTCATACTTTTCAATGTCATTTTAAAATTTCATCTTCATAAATTTTAATTTAATTATGTAATAATAAATAGTTATTTGTTCCATCATGATGATTAGATTCAGAATACTTCTTCCCCGAACATCGATGACTATAATGACTATGCCTTCCACATTTAAAACATTTAATTTGTAACTCAAGAAGGATTTCATTCCCTTCATGGACTTAACTAAATTATTACCTTCTCCATAAAACTTTAGAAATTTATAAACACATTTACAACATATAAAACATGTAGAACATGAAAATTCCTATATGACCATTGTTTGGAATCATTCCCGTAGGTTAAAAAAACCATTTCAATAGACTATTGTTGTAGAGACCCGAAGCATGATGTACATGGACATTACATTACTTTTGCGGAATACTTAGTACATAACAAAAACACACACACAAGGATCGTAAAAGTTTAGTTTCTTTGGAAACTCGGAATATAATCTTCTAATCATGGTGAAAGATCTTCAACATCTCCCATAAAGATCTTCCTTTTTTTACCTAAAACCATTCTTTATATCTTGGGGAAAAGAAAACATAAAAGGGTGAGCTCAAATGCATAGTAAGGGTAAACAAAAGAAATATCAATCACATCATATTCATAAGAACATAACATTTTGGAAATCTTAACCTACAAAAGAGAGAATAATTTCATAACATGGGATAAATCATAGTAGTGAAATGAAATCCCAATAATCATTACTTAAAACATGAAACTTTGGGTCATACACACATAATCATAGATAATTATATCTTGTTAGTCGAGACTCATTGCCAATACTATCTTAGTGGACAAAGTCCCTTTCTGAACCGAGTCACCCTCATTTCAGTCCTGTTTCACTAAACCGGTATAACCTATAGTTCCAGCCATGTATATCTCATGAGATATAAAATCTTTACCCAATGCGTTGGAGGGAGATATAGGTCCCACCCATCTCATAATGATACCATTCTTATGTGTGCCACAAAATCATAAACCATAAATCATACCATAACCCATCTAATACAAATGTGAATAAATAACCATCGTGACATCATAAAACAATTCATATAAGATAAAAGAATTCATAAAAATATATTTCCATAATCAAATCAAGAAAAACAGAACCCTTTATTATCTTATATGGAAAATAATTTTGATAAAACACTTGAACTCTATTCTTGAGAAAAATATCCTTTCTGCTTCAAAAACACTTTTCCTTTCTTAACATGTCGTACACTTATAAACTAAAAGAATTTGATTAAAAATAAACATGAAAACATGTAAAGGAAGCTTCTTGGACATAATTTTTTAAAAATCCATTCAGGCCTTATAAGTTAAAAAAACATTCTTCCCGTACTTTTGTCGGAAAAGTCAAAAAGTACCTCGTACGAAAAACGACATAAGATTCATTTTATATCTTTTATTAAAAACTCACCGAAGAATAAATTGGATTTAAACAATTTTAGGTGGATGGAAGCAATATTACATTTTTAGGAAACATGGATGTGGATGATAAAATACACCCCAGTAAATATCAAAGTATAATCAATCTCAGATAAAAATGAGATTGTGATATTTCCCTTACCTTATGTCTGATATGCTTTGTACGTATCCGAACCTCCTGTATAATGATTTAAATAATGTCATTAACTTATTACAGAACCATATTCATTGTTATGATATCATATATGGTTCATTTATGACATTATATTACTCGTTCTTTTGTAAATTCCATGTTAAAGAAGCATTTTGGGTAAAATCGTTTCATTTATCGTCGGTGTTTGGACTTGTTGTTCTTGACATTATTATTACTTATATCATGATTTACTTACTTATAGAATATAAAACATGATATATCTATCATATATATTCAGAATATATATATATATATATATATATATAATAGATAGATAAATGAAATGAAACACACCGTTCATGGAGACGGTAGTCCGTACGTACGCATGAACGCTGTTTTCCTTTCCTTATTGTCTTGAATGGAAGTAAGTAGATGACATACATATATATATATA
The DNA here is from genome assembly GCA_963277665.1 of Viscum album. Classification (NCBI taxonomy): domain Eukaryota; kingdom Viridiplantae; phylum Streptophyta; class Magnoliopsida; order Santalales; family Viscaceae; genus Viscum; species Viscum album. The sequence goes on along the minus strand of OY728133.1, from coordinate 179,443,032 downwards.
TATATATACACCCAAATCCAGTAGATTTAACATGTCATATATTTCATTATTATTCATTATATATACTTTATAATCATTCATGAATGGTTAATATGGAGAATGAATCTCATCCCATCGTGGAGACGGTAGTCCGTACTTACGCACGAGCAATGATATCGTTCCCATGGTCGTGGAATTGTGTTGAAGTGTATGTATACTATTTCAGTATCAATATAAATTTATAATAATCATATATAGTTACTCATTACACCATTATAACCATCCAATTAAGGTGGTGGCGGAAAATAGATTACACCACGGCGTGGAGACGGTATTCCGTACGTACGCACGGGAGGTGATTTCCTTTTTCCGTACGATGGATAGAAGGTTAATTAGAGTTGTTTCATATTTATAATAACATATCAGTATATAATAAATACTGATGTTATTACTTTATCATGAAACAACTAAATAAGAAGAAGTTGAAGAAGAAAGAAATTGAAAAAGATCGGTAATGGATATTACCTCTTTTTGACGCGCCTTCACTTAACCTCCACATAAAGAACTAAGGATGGTCTTTGAAGAAGACCAGGACCTCTGGGATGATACTAGGGAAGTGTATAAGGGATTTTTTCTGGGGTTGGCTGTGTTTGAATGCTCAAATTTGTGTGAGAAGGAGAGGGAGGAGGTGCCATTTTATTAGGGAGGAGAGGGGCACCTTCGGAAAATCTCAAAAATATTATTTTATATTAAGGTCAAATTCGGTTTATAATGGTTCCAAAGGGTCTTAATTTGAAAGTAAAGTGGGTATGGGTCGAAATAATCTCATCCAATAGGATTTAGAAATGTTTAGGGTATTATGATAACCTTATCAATTATATTTAACTCTAAGTTAAATAATTTAACTTTTACCGTGTCTTTTTGTTTTCTTACACTATATGGTTAATAAACATACCATAACAAGCAAAAAGAACCCCAAGTTGTTTATTATTAATATATATATCCTTATCTAAGTCATTTGGCCGAACATTATATTTTTAGTAATTAAATAACAATTAATAATATAATATTTGTTTTAAAAACCAATTTATGTCAATTTTGACACTATTTGGTACATGATTTTTATGAAATTCCTAACAGAATGATAAGTTCGAACTAAGTTACTTATATCAACAATAACATGTCATATTAACCTAGAAAATTGATTTATGTCATAAAAAGTCTCAAATTACATTTATTTGGGCATTTATAACATCAATTATGTCAATATTTCATTAATAAGACAATTACTGCATCATCTTTGTGTCATAATAAATGATAATTATTTAATCCCTAAAAAGTCTAATTAAATTTATATGATGTAGATAATTATATTAGATTTCTGGAGACTATTCATGTTCGAAGATTCATTAAGTTTATCACTAAATTAAAATTATTATACTTATAAGATTTAAGAAAGTGACATGTTGTCACATTCTTTGGTTTTAATAATAATTAAATTATTTTCATGGAAAAAAGTCCATAAAATTAATCTAATCTGACCCTTATGTTATATGGGTCTACTTTTATCCATAAAATAGGATTTTTCCAAGTTTTTGGGTAGTTTTATAATCTTATATTTACCCTTAATTACCCGATTTACCTTTAACTATAGTAAATAAAATTTACTGTAGTTACTATTCACAATGCCCAAAAATAAAAAGTAGCTTATTAACATAATTTGGACCACTGATTCCACATATGGAATCCATTTTAAAAATTCAATACACAAAAGATGTAGAAATTAAATTAAAATTAATCCCGTTGTCGAACAAAAATGGGTTTTTCTTTAAAACATTGCAAAAGATTGAATTGATTTAACCTACGAATTCAAGGTAAAATCAATTATAATGACATACATTATATTAAATGGTAAAAATAAATTTTATTTATACTTTAAAACCATTAAATATTATAATTTAACCACATAATATATTACGATGAAAAAAGTTGTTTTTAATTAAAATATAGCGTGTTTTTACTATTCATTAAAATATGAAAGTTGTCGGAAAAATATCAAAAACTATATCTAATGTAAATTTTTATATCCTGATTCAAAATAAGAATTTTATTTTTTCAAATTTAACTTATAAACATTTCAAAAACTAGATTTAAAGTGGGTGCGCCATCAAAAAGTGGCAAAACTGCATTTTTTGAAAAATACTTATTTTGCCCGAAAAATTTATTTTGTCCTTATACCATGTTCTAGAAATGTGTAAGATGAATAATAATGATATAAAATTTAAAATTTAGTTAACACTATTCATATTGGCTAGTTCATAAAAATATTATAATAATATATTGTTGTTTAGTAAAACCCGGTGTTGCGTACAACACACGCTATCGAGGAAAGTCGCGATTGCGTGTAATGCAAGCCAAGTCAGGGTTGATTGTAGTGCACAACTCCTTTGTTGTTGTGTATAATAGAATCCAACCATATTTTATTTATACAGTGAATATATATATATACACTCAATTTTGTGTAGAATATCTTCTATCAAACGAACTTGAAAATTGTGTGTAACAAGAGCCAAGAAAAGTGTTGCGTATAGCGCAAGATAATCATGGTGTAGAATAAAACACAAGGCATTAATGAAATTAAAAGAATATTTCCCATAAAATCTCAGGGGTGTTACATTTTCCCCCCCTTAAAATTAATTTCTCCCTCGAAATTCATCAGGGTTATAAATGGATTACTACTCAAATGTTTGTTTAATAGAAACCCACATCTTAAAAAGGAATACCAAAACATGGCTTTAAAAACTAAAGTATGAAATGTAACGATTGCCCAAATAAACTAATCACTGGGTTTCCACATAGGTGAAAATATGGATATGGAAGGGAAATCTAACCATCATGTTCTGATGGAGAGTGGTAGAGAACATGGCTATGGAAAATCCAGCAATCACAAAGCCATAAATTTGTGACGATCTAAGGTACCATCTGATTCATCAGATATAAGAGCACTATGACAAAATTTTTGGTTTTCAAGATCATTTCCCTAAAGTTGATGAAATTGGAATTAGAAGAAATACTTTCGTGATTTTGGTATAGTCTCACTGTTTGTCGTTATTTGGATAATTTCTACTTCATCCCTTAAAGAAATGAAGTTGAATTTGTTATTCGTGATGTGTTAGAAGATCATGTGATAGAATGATGGGTCATTCCATCTGTCTCAAACATAAGTCCATCTATAGTGAGATTAATCATATATGGTTCTGAAAATGGACTTATAATTCATATATTATACTACTTAATATAATAAAAATAGTTTCTACTAAACATGGACTTCCTGTAGGCCAGTAGTAGGCGATAAAGCCCAGGCACACTTCGGTTGTGGGTTCGATTCCCACAGCCTTGTCCGACGTGATGGGCTGTCGCCCATCCTGCATGTTGTCCTTTTTCTAAAACTACATTACTATAACATCACATAAATAATATCAAAAAAATTATATCCTCAAACAATACTAACTTATGGTTAACATAATCCATTCCAATCATTAGGCTTATAATACTTTGGTCCAAGCTCATATTATAAAGAAAACGATAACTTGAAATGTCATCAACCAAGAATGTGAATACCATCATTTATCCCCACATATCGTGTTGGTCACATTCCAATCATGTGAATACCTTAATGATGTATTCTTTTGAAAAATGAATACCCCTTAAACCATAGTGAAAACATGAATGCGATCAAAAGTTAACTCTTTCCACATACAAAAACCCAAAAATTCTATATACTCAAACCATGATATAACCTTCTCCTTATATCAGTCATGAGCTCATGAATACTATCAAACATTTAATTTTCTCCTTATCCCTTCATTATGAGCATATCATCTATATTCCAAAAATATCGGAATAACCTTTCATGGATACTAATAACATTAATAATACACTTTCAAAACTCATGGAAAGACAACAGTGTAACAATCCTTAGATGTATCTTTATTCCATAGTACAATGATATTACTTATACAACATTACACATGATAAACATGTAATCATTCCACTACATTCTTAAACCATTGATCGAGCTTCAACAATTCTTTCATCTCACATATCATTTGTAGTCTCTTCATCATCATCCACTTAAATACTACCCATACGACCATACTGATTTTCTTTAGGAGACTTTCCCTTAGGTAATTGGTTTGCATAATGCCCATACATTCCACATTTAAAACATTTAACCATTGTTGATGTCGTAGCAATACCATTATCTTCATCACTGGTGTTAACTGAACCTTTTCCTTTGCACTTACTAGCTTTGTGTCCTTCTTTTCCACACCCAAATTATCTTCCAGTTCCTTTGAAACATTCTCCTTGATGCCTCTTCCCACATGATTTACATAGGGGAAATTGAACTTTCTTTCCTCTATGATCGTCATGAAACTCCATCTTTCTCTTATTAGCCGAGTCAGGAAACATAACAAATTTTACTTTATTGATCATATTATGAGATTGCTGATTCGGCATAATAATGATTTTTGGACTTCCAAATCCCATTTCATTTGGTTGCTAATGACGAATATCATTCCATTGTCCATCATATCCTCCATTATCGTGGATCATCTTGTTTCCAGCCATTTTCTAAAACCCAAAAAGAATAGTGTGAGAGGAAAAAATCATGCTAGGGAAAACAACATAATAAAGGGGGAGTACCTTCAATATCTAACATATTAGGTTTAATTCTAAGATCGTTAGTGCGATTCTAGGACTGTAACCTATACTTATACTTAACCATAGGTACATCCCTAGACATTCCTTAGAAATATCTCTAGGGATCTCACTAAAGTTATCGCATCGTAGTTTCCAAAGGTTGACTAAACCTTTCCTCTGATACCAACTGTAGAGACCCGAAGCTTGACGTACATGGACATTACATTACTTTTGCAGAATACGTAGTACATAAAAAAAACACACACACAAGGATCGTAATAGTTTAGTGACTTTGGAAACTCGGAATATAATATTCTAATCGTGGTGAAAGATCTTCAACATATCCCATAAAGATATTCCTTTTTTCTACATAAAACCTTTCTTTATATCCTGGGGAAAAGATAACATAAAAGGGTGAGCTCAAATGCTCAATAAGGGTAAACAAAAGAAATATCAATCACATCATATTCAAAAGAACATAACGTTTTGGAAATCTTAACCTGCAAAAGAGAGCATAATTTCATAACATGATATAAATAATAGTAGTGAAATGAAATCCCAATAACCATAACCTAAAACATGAAACTTTGTGGAATACACACATAATCATAGAGAATCATATATTGTTAGTCAAGACTCATTTCCAAGACTATCTTAGTGGAAAAAGTCCCTTTCTGAACCGAGTCACCCTCGTTTCAGTCCTGTTTCACTGAACCGGTATAACCTACCATTCCAGCCATGTTTATCTCATGAGATATAAAATCTTTAACCAATTCATTGGAGGGAGATATAGGTACCACCCATCTCATAATGATACAATTCTTTTGTGTGACACAAAATCATAAACTATAAATCATAGCATAACCCATGTAATAAAAATGGGAATCTTTAAACATCGTGACATCATAAAAAAATTCATAGAAGATAAAAAAATTCATAAAAATATAATTCCATAATAAAATCAAGAAAAACAGAATAATTTATTATCTTATATGGAAAATAATTTTGATAAAACACTTGAACTCCATTCTTGAGGAAAATATCCTTTCTGCTTCAAAAACACTTTTCCTTTCTTAACATGTCGTACACTTGTAAACTAAAAGAAGTTGATTAAAAATAAACCTGAAAACATGTAAAGGATTATTCTTGGAAATAATGTTTTAAAAATCCATTCATGCCTTATAAGTTAAAAAAACATTCTTCCCGTACTTTTGTCGGAAAAGTCAAAAAGTACCTTGTACGAAAAACGACAAAAGATTCATTTTATATCTTTTACTAAAAACTCACCGAAGGGTAAAATTGGATTTAAAAAATTGTAGGTGTATGGAAACAATATTAAATATTGAGGAAACATGTATGTGGATGATAAAATACACCCCAGTAAATACCAAAGTATAAAGAATCTCGGATAAAAATGAGATTGTGACATTTCCCTTACCTTTTGTCCGATATGCTTTGTACATATACGAACCTCCTGTATAATGATTTAAATAATGTCATTAACTTATTACATAACCATATTCATTGTTATGATATCATATATGGTTCACTTATGACTTTATATGACCTGTTCTTTTATAAATTCCATGTTAAAGAAGCGTTTTGGGTAAAATTGTTTCATTTATCATAGGTGTTTGGACTTGTTGTTCTTGACATTATTACTACGTATATCATGATTTACTTACTTACAGAATATAAAACATGATTTATATATCATATATATTCAGTATATATATATATAATAGATAGATAAATGAAATGAAACACACCGTTCATGGAGACGGTTGTCCGTACGTACGCATGAATGCTGTTTTCCTTTCCTTATTGTCTTGAATGAAAGTAAGTAGATGACATAAATATATATATATATACATAAATATAGTAGATTTAACATGTAATATATTTCATTATTATTCATTATATATACTTTATAATCATTCATGAATGGTTAATGTGGAGAATGAATCTCATCGCGTCATGGAGACGGTAGTCCGTACGTTCGCACGAGGAATGATATAATTCCCATGGTCGTGGAATTGTATTGAAGTGTATGTATATATTTCAGTATCAATATAAATTTATAATAATATTATATATTTACTCATTACACCATTATACCCATCCAATTAAGGTGGTGGCGGAAAATAGATTACACCACGGCGTGGAGACGGTATTTTGTACGTACGCACGCGCGGTGATTTCCTTTTTCCGTAGGATGGATAGAAGGTTAATTAGGGTTGTGTAATATTTATAATAACATATCAGTATATAATAAATACTGATGTTATTACTTTATCATGAAAAAACTAAATAAGAAGAAGTTGAAGAAGAGAGAAATTGAAAAAAATCGGTAATGGATATTACCTCTTTTTGACGCGCCTTCACTTAACCTCAACTTAAAAAACTAAGGATGGTCTTTGAAGAAGACCAGGACCTCTAGGATGATACTAGGGAAGTTTATAAGATATTTTTTCAGGGGTTGGCCGAGCTTGAATGCTCAAATTGGTGCGAGGAGGAGAGGGAGGAGGTTCCATTTTATAAGGGAGGAGAGGGGCACCTTAGGAAAATCTCAAAATATAATTTTATATTAAGGTCAAATTCGGTTTATAATGGTTCCAAAGGGTCTTATTTAGAATATAAAGTTGGGATGGGTCGAAATCCTCTCATCCAATAGGATTTAGACAAGATTAGGTTATTATTTTAACCCTATCAATTAGATTTAACTCTAAGTTAAATAATTTAACTTTTACCATGTCTTTTTGTTTTCTTACACTATATGGTTAATAAACTTACCATAACAAGCCAAAAGAACCCCAAGTTGTTTATTATTAATATATCTATCCTTATCTAAGTCGTTTGGCTGAACCTTATATTTTTAAAAATTAAATAACAATTAGTAATATAATATTTGTTTTAAAAACTAATTTATGTCAATTTTGACACTATTTGGAACATGATTTTTATGAAATTCATAAAAGAATGATAAGTTCAAAACAAGTTACTTATATCAACAATAACATGTCATAGTAACCTAGAAAATTAATGTAAGTCATAAAAAGTCTCAAATTACATTTATTGGTGCATTTATAACATCAATTAGTTCAATATTTCATTAATAAGACAATTACTGCATCATTTTGTGTCTTAATAAATGACAATTTTTTAATCTCTAAAAATTCAAAATAAAATCCTATGATGTAGATAATTATATTAGATTTCTTGAGACTATTCATGTTTGATGTTTCATGAAGTTTATCACTAAAGTAAAAGTATTATACTTATAAGATTTAAGAAAGTGACATGTTGTCACATTCTTTGGTTTTAATAATAATTAAATTATTTTCATGAAAAAACGTCCATAAAATGAATCTAATCCGACCCTTAGGTTAAATGGGTCTACTTTTAGCCATCCAATAGGATTTTTCCAAGTGTTAGGGTAATTTTATAATCTTATATTTACCCTTAATTACCCGATTTACCTTTAACTATAGTAAATAAAATTTACCGTAGTTACTATTCACAATGCCTAAAAATAAAAAGTAGCTTATTAACATAATTTGGACCCATTGATTCCAAATATGGAATCCATTTGTCCAAATTCAATACACAAAAGACGCAGAAATTAAATTAAAATTAATCCCGTTGTCGAAAGAAAACGGGTTTTTTTAACAACATTGTAAAAGAATGAATTGATTTAACCTACGAATTCAAGGTAAAATCAATGCTAATGACATAAATTATATTAAATGGTAAAAATATATTCTATTTATATTTTAAAACCCTTAAATATTATAATTTAACCAAATAATATATTACTATTAAAAAAGTTGTTTTTAATTAAAATATAGCGTGTTTTTAGTATTCATTAAAATAAGAAAGTTATCGGAAAAATATCAAAACATTATCTAATGTAAATTTTTATATCCTGATTCAAAAGGATAATTTTATTTTGTCAAATTGAACTTATAAACATGTCAAAAACTATATTTAAAGTGGGTGTGGCATCAAAAGGCGGCAAAACTGCATTTTTTTAAAAATACTTATTTTACCCGAAATATTTATTTTGTTATTATACAATGTTCTAGAAATGTGTAAGATGAATAATAATTTTATAAAATTAAAAATTTAGTTATAACTATTAATATCATCTAGTTCATAACAATATTATAATAATATATCGTTGTTTAGTAAAACCCGGTATTGCGTACAACAGACGCTATCGAGGAAAGTCGCGATTGCGTGTAATGCAAGCCAAGTCAGGGTTACGTGTAGTGCACAACTCCTTTATTGTTGTGTATAACAGAATCCAACCATATTTTATTTATAGAGTGAATATATATATATATATATACTCAATTTTGCGTAGAATAACTTCTATCAAACGAACATGAAAATTGTGTGTAACAAGAGCCAAGAAAAGTGTTGCGTATAGTGCAAGATAATATTGGAGTAGAATAAAACACAAGGCATTAATGAAATTAAAAGAATATTTTTCATAAAATCTCGGGGTGTTACAATTGCCAAAGTTTTGTAAAATCTTATTAGTTAGAGACGCTGCAATAGGTCATACATACTGCCATGGACTAAACCCAAGATTTAAGTAACCTATATCAATAGTTTAAACCATGTCTATATGTCATTTAAATCCATAGTTTAAATGTGGAAATTGGATCCTATTTTCACCGTTTAAATCACGGTAATAGGATACCTAGAGCCACAATATTTACTAAGCTATTTGTTGATAAAACAATAGTATAATCATGTAAAATTAAGGGATACATGAATATATAAACCATGGAAGTACCCTTTATCTGAAAAAACTATTTCACGAACCTCAAAATGCCAAAACCTCTAACTGTTGTGATTTAAAGAAACCCAAACACCTGGAATTTTAAATAAGACATGTTCATATTGTTGAGATAAAAAAAAATATACAGAGAAAATTATATTTCTATTACATTAAAAAACTATGTTGGAATATATTTAATAATTGAGTAAATAAATCAAACATGGTTGATGAAAAAAAATGAAAAATTCAACAAAAAATATTACTTTATAATTATTAAATGGATTTACAATGTTGTGTTATAAAATATTTGAATCATTACATAAAGATTTAAAATCTAGGTGGAGGTCATGTTGAATACTATGGTTTATATTGGTGATTTAAAGGCAGCTCAAATGTTATGTAGTGACCCAATTGTATATGATATAAACCTCTTTGGTTTCTATATCCATGATTTTTCAAAATTATTTTCTCTAAAGTAATGTAGCAATACCTATTTCACTACACTATTATAAATCCTTGAATGATCAAGTAGTGTTCCAGAAGTTTATATTGTAGAGTGAGCTCTTCCCTATAATTTTTTTGTGTGGTTGTGAATGTATTACCATTATGCATCATTCACTACAAATGGTTTAGTTTTTGGGGTCTCATTATATATTTCATAGTTTCCATCCCTAGAAATATTTGTACTCTTATAATTTTATACCCGTTCAATTACAATATATGGTTCACATATCAATTATGGTACAGATGAAAAATTAGAAAATAAATCATATTATTCAAGAAAAACGATTCCCATAACATAAAAAATAATATACTATTGTATTGACGATAAAAATAATAATATTGTAACATGAAAATAATTGAATTAAAAAATGATATGACCTATCACTTAGTAGTCCACATAGGATAACCCTTAGATACCATCATAAGATATATAAGACATAGTAATGTTAATGGATTGGCTGTACAACTTCATACATGGGGATCTGTCACACTTTGATCCATAAGATATATTTAAATCCCATAATTATTATAACAAACTCATTTCCTTCTCATTAGTGGTCATTAAATAGAATATAGAACCACCCAATTTTCATCTTAAGCTAATTACCAATGTCCCAGTCTTAATATCATTAATTTGGTACTACTTTTATCTTGGCTACAACATTATGGTATGTTCCCAAAACAAGATCATTCGCCTATGAATGTTATTGATCCCATTAATTAACCAACCCATTATCCCACCCTTAGTATAATTACCAACCCATTACCACGGTGACACTAAATGATTCCCCCCATGAGTCATGACTTAACAGTCATTGAATTTTTATCAATTAAAAATTATTATACCATGATTCACATTATTTAAAGGTGATATAATTTATTCAAGAAGGAGATTAAATTTCATGAAATTAGAGGATTGATGGTTAGGAAACACCATTATTATTTATATTTCTCACTGAATTATAAACCATTTGAACAATATTCTCAGATCAAATAAATATTAAACCTTTATCTATGTATGGGTAAATAAAATTGAACCGACGAAGCTACTTCACAAAATTAAAATTAAAATAATATCTTACGTATTGTGCGGTGAATTTTTCTAGCTATGGTAGTTGATATTAACTAATTAAATATCATAGTGATGTTACTGAAGAATGTTTCTAGTTTTCAATGATGGGATTCATTATTTGATGAAATTAATTAATTTAAAAATTATTTAATAATAATGTTTTTAAAATGTTTTTAAAGAATATAGAAACTATTGAATTCAAATTTAAGTGTCAGGAATTGGGAACCAACCTTAACCTCAATGCATAATTATTTTGATTATGAAAATATGAATTTCCATTTTCTTTCTGCTTTCATGCATATGCGCCTTCAAATATATATATATTTATATAAGTACACCTATCCCATGTATAAAAATAAGCATGGATAAAGATGAAAAAGGGGGTCCTATAATATATTTTTATACTTGCATATACCCCTTTACCCTTACATAAGTATTAATTTTTCATATTTATATATAATCATATCTAAACCAAAATATAAATTCATACTTCCATGAGTGAATATATATAAAGAGGAAATTGTATATTTATATGTCTACCTATTCATATACATGTAATCCTTCGAAAATAGAAGGTCGAATCCGAATAAATGGTATCTACAATGCACTAAAAAAATATAAGGAATCAAAAAATTCCTTATTAAAATTGAGAAAAAGAATAAAAATAAAATAAACCTTACATAAATTTGAAGTTGAACTGACTTCCTTCAATGGCAGTGGACAAAACTACACTCATCAAAAGAAACCACCTGAATAGAAATAATGTGAAAACAAGTGAGATATAATGACATATTATATATACGTGATTAGTGTGTCAACCGTACATGATTAATGATACATTACTCCATAACAAACAATAAAAATAGAATATTTTTTTGATATATAAATCCCTATAAAAATAACCAGATCATTAATATAGTATATTTTTTCATCATTCCACATCATCATAGTTGAAAAATAATTATTCAATATAAAATGTAAATAGAAATAAATTTATTCAACATCATTCATCATCAAGGTCATTTTCAAATGGGCCACCAAAACTGTTATGAATTCTCTTTTCAAATGCTCATCCATTCACTTATCTGGTCAGTCCATTATGAAAATAAAAATTTCACACCAATTAATTGGTTATTTGTACTTATATTCCATTTATTTATTATTAGATTGAATTCAATTTAAATGACTAGTTTCAATTTTTCCCGTCTATTTCCACCTTCAAGATAGACCATTAAAATAATTCTGGTTACCCATATTAGGTTACAAATCCGACAAATTTATTCACAGTTTATGCCACTATACCATTTATACTAAATCTTACATGAATTTATTAAATTTTTGATTACTCTATATTTATCCCATTTATATTAATATTCATATAAATTAAATAATCTTCCATAATATTACTACTTTCATTTCTGTAATCATCAAAGTTTTCAACTTATTTAAATACATTATTCTTTGAACAATATTGTTTCATATATTAAAACTACTTTTATCTAGTATGCATTCTAAATTTTTACTCAACTCCCCCTGAGTTAAATACTAATATGATTCTAATTTTAGGAAACATTGTTACCATATTCTATAGACCATTTTTATAACCATAAAAATCAACAAAACGATCAATGAATCTTTTATAAGTAAATTTAAATATGATCAGGAATGGTTACTATGATTTTTTAAATAGTTTCATCCCACTTTTAGGAATTCGTAGATGGAAAACACTTCTTATATATTTTTAAATATATACATGATACATTGGTGGTATTCCCATTATATATTCCATCCTCATTTTCCAAAAATATAATTTTACTTACACACAAGTTTGTGTGACAACATTAATAAAATAAATATTTTTAATAACATGGGTTACCTCCTTCAATGATATTTTGAGGGTAGATGAAGTGGTTGTTAATAATTTTTCATAAAACTATTTTATATTTTTATAGAAAGAAAAATCCCATTAAAAAACTTTTTGAATCGTAGCTCTTCAATTATATTAAGGATATTTATCATTATATCTATAGTAGATATCTCAAAATCACATCATGTTAAAAGGACTTCATGATGATCAATTAAATAATATATTTAAGATATAAAAAATTGTTTTCACATTATTTTATCATATTCTAAATTTACTCATTATTTAATATAATAAATTATTTTAGTGAATTTTCATGAACCTTGACAATTTTTTTAAATCCAATTGATATTTTTTATCAACATGACAACATGTTTTGAGTTTACTATGATATTTATCATCAATTTATTTATTATGCTAGTATTCAGGTACACTTCCATATAGATATAATTTTTTCTTTATTTATTGAAAATACAAGATCTATTGATATATATGGGTTTATAATTGGTTTTCATTAACTGGTTGATATAATTAATCAACAATAAATGTATTTAAAATTTATTAATCATTACTTCAATATAATATATCAATTTTTATTTATAATCATATTATTCCTAGATGAATTCAAATATAAATGAGACTAATTTAATAAGAACATTCTTCAAGTGATCTTTATTCTAGGGGTATAGTACCTTAATATAATTAACATAACCATCACCATAATTTATTGAATGTAATCTATTAAAAAATTATTTTTAGATATATTTAGATAAATAGAATCCATGAAGATTACCTTAAATTGGGGGGTTTTCCTCTTTTTCTTTTATATTATTCCATAAAATATTTTCTTATAACTATTAAGTATCTTTTTGGGGTCTTTGATGAGACATCCATTGTTTAAAAAACTAGAATATAAATATAATTTTACACTAGAGGTAGTTTTGAAAACTCTTCAAATACAACCATTATATGAGTCAAATAAAAACACTGAATATACAATATTGATAGATTGAGTCATAAGGATTGTTATTCATTAATACCCATTGAAATTCACATAGGATTTGTTGTTGACAGGAAAGATATGGGGGGGGGTATAAATTTTTTTTATCTTTTACCAAATTTTTATTTCCCTATTAAAGCTTTACACCTAGTAGTCTTGGATCCTCTTTTTATTATTAAGAGAGAGGTATATGTAGTCTTATATTTTTGAGTGAACATACCAAATTAATAGAAAAAAATAGAATAGATTGGATGAAGAAAATTTTACATGGTTTTCCCCTGATGTTGGAAAATATAAAACTTATTTCTTTTATATTATCTAAAACATATATTTTCTATAAATAATTTTATAATTATTTATAGTTGTTTTCTTGGTATAATCTTCAATATATACCCACTATAGTACATAAGAAAGTATTCAATATATTATTTATGTGACATAATTTCTATATTGAAGAACATATTATTTTCTCTATCCATATGAATTAAAATATTTGATCTAACCCATAGAAGAATATCTAATCTAAAATGTATCTTACTACATCAATATGATCACATATACTTCTTAGAACCAACTGCCTATAAATATTTAAGATATGTATGAAACATTAAATATACAATAAAACCCAGTTCAAATATATTTATATGAATATATTCAAATAATTTTCTAACATACTATTTTAGGTCTTTGATTATGAAAAATTATTTTATAAAAATTCCTACATATGGGCCTCCCTTAGTACATCTTCTTCAAAAAATATCACATATGAAATAATGGGTATAAAAGAAGATTTTATATAGACCATTTATGTTTTCATATTTATTTTATTATTCTTATTCTTCCTCATTAATCTTATAAATTTCTACCCTATTGTTTCATTTTCTTATTCCAGTATGAATTTCACTTTTTCTCCATTGATTGATCATTCATTTTCATAAAAATAGTGAGATAACTTTTCCAAAAAAGATTTGATCTTATATTATTAGCATATATATTATATTATCAATCATTAAATTGTATAAATATATTTTATATTGAAAATATCTATCAATATCATAACAAGATTCAAACTATTTGTCTCAAAATATAATATTTGAGGGTGCTCACCTGATCTCTATTTCATTCATCAAATTCTAATGATGTAGTGTCCCGATAATCATGGTAATTTATTTTTCCTTTAACTAATATATAGTAAAATTATTTTAATACCTATTTTTAGTTGTTTTCCCATTTTACATATCAAAATAAGTATCCACTCCAGTTTAATAAGACATATCACCATACACTTTTATATAATAATTATACAGATATCTATACATAATGAATATATATTTATAATTTAAAATCTTATTGAAACTTATTATATTTTTTGGAAGAAATATTCATAACATTATATATTTTGTGAAAAAATAATATTTTTATGTTATATTTTAACTCATACCAAACCTCACTATCAGAGCACCTTGATTCCCTCCATGAATCATAATTCATTTTAGGATATTTATTCGTTGATATTTTATCTCAAAAATAATATATTAAATTTAAATAATATTACATTATAGTATTTCTTCATTTCAATCCCTTTATTTTATCTAAAAATAAATTCATTATTTATATATTCAATCTAAATTAAGATGATCATCATTCTAATAATTCCTTCTTAAATAAAATAGTTTCAGATCTAAATATTTTTTAATAATATTTATAAATGATTAATAGTTGTTTTCTATTAAAAATTTATTAGAAGTAATTTGAAATAAATGGTTTAATCTATAAATGATAAGGAGAATTCAGGATTTAAAAATAACTTTGAGGAAACCATAGTGAATTGAATTATTTTTCATCACGAGTTGATGATTTAAAATTTTTCTAATGTATTGAATAATAAACCACACCATAGGAAAACAACACCTACTATATTGATGTTTAGGGTTTAAAAAATGTGTTACAATATTGATGAACCTTTAGATTTAGTCTCTACTATGAGGTATTATGATGCTCAACCATTGCAAAATGAACGATTGAGAAGGTTGAGTGGATAGTGGGGGTGGATTCTTGAATTTATTATGGTAAAAGGATAGGTGAAACTATAGAAAATAATAGTGTTAGGGAAAACATAGTAAACCTCCTAGATAGTTTGGGCCTTAATGTATTAAATGGACATTTGATTGCATGTCTATGAAAATAAATGAACACTAACTCGATTGAACTTAGATAAAATATTTTATATATATTAAATGAATGGATTCATTGGATTCTTTTTGGATAATTTAAATTTAGATGATTTTAAAAATAAATCTATGGAATGTAAATATTTAAAAATTATATATGTGAGAAAATAATATAGGAAATACTTTAAGTGAGATGAGATATGTAACATGATCAAGACATTCAAAATAGCTATATAATAATATATTACTAAAAAGTAAATCTGTATGAGTAATTGAATAATGATATTAAAAAATGTCTCTTCATTTGTTTAATTTTTTCAGAAATAAATTAATTGCAGGAGAGGATTCATTATGATATGATTAATTATTAAAAGATAAATATTTGGTGATATGAATTTATAATATGCCTATAATGTATATTCATCATTATTATAAAACATATAAAAAATTCATATGAAATATATGCAGTTAGCGCAGACCGAATATAAAAATATAAAAATGAAAATATATATTATGAATCAGAAAGAATAATAAAATTAATTTATGAAATTCATAATTAAATAGTTGTAAAATTGAAAAAATGTAACTCACATAGAAAAAGAAGAAAACTATCTTACAAAAATTAATGGAATGAAAACCAAATTAGAAAAAATATTTCAAAATTGGAGAATCTAGTATCTGTGTAGAAGAGAAATATACTGATTGGTGAAATAAAAGGAGTTGGTGAATCATGTTAAGAGAAAAATCATAATTGGATAGGTCATCGAATAAGATGACAATTTGATTGATGTTTTGAGAGGGGGAACACATTTTTTCATTTCATTCAAATAGAAATAAGAATTGGTTTACATGAAATAATGAGTGAATCAGGATATAAGAGAGATATGGGAGTGGGTAGGGTTGGATCAATGCCATGTGACCATGGAGTTGGTTTGGTTCCTTTGCATGAATAGTTATGGTGAGAGAGGGGACCATATTGGCCTATTCAGGATAGAATGGTGTCTAGGAAAAGGGATTTTTTTCATCCCAATAGCAGGCATAGAAGGGAGTTCGATTTGTATCCAATAAATTTATTCATTAGTGTTTCTTGGGAACGGGTTGATCATCCGAGAGAGGCATAGATTAGAGTTTAGGTGGGAAGGGTTTTGGTCATATGAGAGAGGCAGGGAAGGGAGTTCATGAGGGAAGCAATTCGATCAACCATAAATGAGACATAGGGAAGAGAGTTTGGGTGGGAAGGTGTTAAATCATTAAATAGATCCATGGAATGGGAGGTATTTCTGCTTAAAATCTTTTAAAATTATTTCTAGAGATTGTTCTTAAACCATGGAAATAATTACCTTTATTTTCATGTTTAATTAAACTGTGTCAATATAAGTGTGGTAATGTCTTTATTGTTCAGTTTCAAACTTCCCATTTTTATAATAATTTTTTATATGTGCTTCTTCGACCATTCTTGAAACATATTTCATTTAATATATTAACCATTATCATCATTTTAACTTAAACTTCCATAGGGATTCATTTAACTCATATTTCATGCACTAGAAAACTCATCAAAGTTAATGTCATTAATCATTATTCATAATATTTTTTATAGAATAACCACAATATTTATCATTAAAACTACCATTTGGTAACCCCCAAAGAATTCATAGTATGTTATCTCTTTAAAGTAATTCAATAGCTTGCGCAACACACAACACTGAGTTCAAGCGCATCACGACCTATTAATCTTGTTGTTTAAAAAGTATTTATGAATATTATGAACCACATTTTGAATTATATATATATCCTTTATAATTTTAAAATTAATATTTTTTATTTATTATATATAATATATGAAAAAATTTAATTTTTTCAGATAAAAGAAGTATTTTTATTAAAATAAATGTAGTATTCCCCCTATAAATGGTGAACCCCTTTCAAATCCAAAATTTGAAACTTTTATGTATTCAATTTAATGAAATTAAATTCTTATTTATAATAGGGATATAAATATTTATTTTGGACAAAATATTGGTACTTTTCAGATAACATTCATATATTGATGAATAATAAAAAATGAATAATTTAAATTGAAAACTAATATTTTAATCGAAATAATTTAAAGAGTTAAATTATGATTTTCAGTGGTTTTAAAGTATAATTAGATTATATTTTTTTCATTTAATATAATTTGGGAAATTTAATGTAATTTAACATTTTAATTGGACATATAGACATGTCAATCTTTTGATAGTTTTTAATTCTTAACAACCCATTTTCTGCTTTTGACAACATGAATTAATTTTAAATTAATTAATTAAAATTATATGTTTTAAATTTAGAAAAATAGATATCATTTTTTAATTTAGAATATCAAAATTATCATAGGGTGATTTTTGGTATTTTTCAGAAAATAGTCAATTTTTGATAAATAGTGAAAAACACTACGTTTTAGATAAAAACTGACTTTTTCATTTAAATAATTATTTGTATTTGAAATTTTATATTAAAGCCAAAAATTGAAACATAACACATATATTTGTCCAATTTAATTCATTAGAGTCATTTTATTATAACATTAGTCATATAAATTTTTATTTCACTTTCTTAACGTCTTTTCCCAACTTCTAGACACATTTGGAAATTTACATAAAAGGTAATTTTACCGCATCTGTGAATTGAATTTTAAAAATTTGAGACACAATTGAAATTTGTGAGTAAAATATGGTTCAATAAGATGGATCTTTTGGGTGAATAGTAAATTTTGATTTATATTTACCACGGTTAAAATTAAATAAGGTAATTAACGGAAAAAATAATATTAAAATTACCCCCAAAAAATATCCTAATTATAATGGATAAGTTTTTTTAGAACCAAATAAACCATAGGTCAAAACAAAGATCATTTCGATCTATTTTGGATAGATTAATACATTTATTATATTTTATTTAGAGAAGAGTTGAAAGTGTTAAATTCAATGGTTATTAACTAATACATTTTAGTATAGGGCTACACATAAGATAAATTTGACTATAAATATTAATTATAAATCTACGAATAATTATTACATCTTGGTATTTTATTTATAATTTTTATACATTTAATAATTAAATTTATTTATGACATAATAGTGATGCAGTAATTACCATATTAATGATAGATTAAAATAATTGATATCATAAATATCAAAATAAATGTAAATTTAGACTTTTGATGACATCCATGAAATTTCTAGGTAAATATGACATCTTAGGGCTGATTGAATGTATTTTTTCCGATGTAATCAACTTGTTATGAATTTCACAAAAACCAAATACTAATTACTTTCAAAATTTCTATAAATGAGTTTTTTAAAAAATAATATATTATTATATTATAAAATATTCCTAAAAATCAATGATTTAGAAAAAATACTTATATATTTATATATATGTCATTAATGAACCACTTCAGGTTACCTTGTCATTTTATTATATGTTTAATAACTATTTATTATAATAATGCAAGAAAATATTGTTAAAGTTAAACTATTTAACTAAGGGTTAAATATAAAAGATAAGGTTAATATGGTGAACTAAAATTGTCTAAAACATATTGGTTGAGATTATTTTGACCAATCCCCACCTTATCCTTAAAATATGTCCATTTATAGATATTATAAACTAAAAATGATTTTATAATAAAATAATATTTCAATATTTTCTTAGAGCCCCTCGCCTCTCTGATAAAGGGTACATCCCCGTCTCTTTAATTTTGACCTCCAATTCCTATTAGATAGGCCAAACCCAACTCAAATCTCCACCCAACAACCCTCACTTCATCCTAGAGGCCTTAATTTGATCATAATGCAATCCGAAGGAGCACTTTTGTTCAAATCAAAAGGATGCACCCGATGAAGAGGTAATTATTTCATAATCTATTTTAAAGTTCTTTTATTATTCCACTTCCTCTTTTTTTGTTGTTTCCATATAGAAATAATAAATACAGTACCCTATACATACTATGATGTTATTTTATATATGGTACAACCATATTCTTTATTCTATCCATCCTCTGAAAGATAAAGTCACTATAAATGTGTACGTAAGGCTTACCGTCTCGATAACATGGTGTAGTTTGTTATTAAACATTTCATTATTTGATGGGTATAATAATGATTATAATTGATGTAAATAATAAATATATCATGTTAATGAATATATATAATAAATATATCATCCAATTCCATATCATTTTATCATTAAGTAATTGATATCGCTGCTCGTGCGTACGTACGACTTACAGTCTCCACAACCTGAAGAGATTCATTTCCATGTTCACCATTCAACTATGATTATAAAAATATATATTATTAATAAATATGTAATATAATACATAATAATTCTACTAGAAATATATATATATATATACATACATATATCTCATTCCCTTACATCCATTCAATACGATAAGAAATATTAAACATCGTTTAGGCATACGTACGACCTACCTTCTCCGTAAATGGTGTTTTCAATTTAATATATCTATATATTATACATATTAATATTCGGAATATATTAGATACATATATAATGTTTTATATTTTTGATGAAATTAAATCAGGATATATGTTATATGATCAAGAATAACATGTTTAAACACATACGATAAAGAAAAAAATTATTACAAAAAATGTTATTTTGACATAGAAATTATTACTAAATGGGTAGTATAAAGACATAAATTAATCAAGAATAATATAAAAAATATTAATATAGTTCTGTAATAATTTAATAATAACTATGGTCATTATACAGGAGGATAACCGTAACCTCGACTAAAGGAAAGTTTTAGTTAAGGGTTAATTCCTCAATCTCATTATTATATTAGATTGTTTATGTGTAAGTATATATTGGGAAATATTTTTCATCTATGTTCATGTTGCATAAAAATATTATATGAAGTAATATTTTAAGGTTTTATGGAAGAGACTCTTTAACTAGATCATCATTTTAAATGTTTATAATATTTATTTTTTAAAATCTTTTTAAATAATGGAAATATTTTAAAAATGAATTTATGGGTTTATTTATATGTACATGATTGTTTTAAAATGTCAATTACATTGAAATGATTTAAAATTTATTGGGACACATTGATTAAAAAATCTATTATAAATGGCTTCCTTTATAAATGTGTTACTTTTAAATGATTTCACAAAAGTGATATTTCTCTCAATGAGTTTTACTGATCAATTTCAATAATGTCATTATCCATTACTGGATATTATACATTATTGAGGTTTATTTTTTATAATACAATATTCCATATTTTATTTAATTATTTTTGATATGTTTGACTATAGATGTGATTTTTTATACCATTCAAGGTTTTTGGTTAAAGTATTGACATTTCGTGTGCTAGTTTTGATAGGAATTTTAATATAATGATCCAAAATTTTTATATGTGGAATGCATTGGGATTAGTAACTGATTATTGGGGACTACTATAGCCCCTAGATTCATTAGTAGGTATCATGAGAAAAATTAGTGTCTTGGAACAACGGTTTGACAAAATTTGTAATTGTATTCTTGGAATTAGGGCTTGACAATGTGGTTAAGATGTCTAACATTATGGATTTCTTCATTATGAAATTATTTATTACATGTGATTATTCCACTAGTTGAATATCTATGTGAAAGTTTATATGGTAATGTTTGATTTATGTTTTCAATATTATATTCATGTTTATTGTTAAAAGGCTGCTGTTTTTATTACACATCTTTACTTAAATGTTTATAGCATCTTCTGAATTATTTTCCCTTAATGACCATATGATCTCACCCCTTTCTTATGATTTGTCTTCCCATGATTCCATTATTGGTATTATGATTGATATGCATGGTTATGATAAGGAATTAATAGCATTATCAATGGATTATTTATGTTGTGTTTTATGTTTTAACGTGTAATGTAACGTTCATATATTTAATCTATTTTCAAAGACAACTAAACTGATCAGTCCTTAAATATAGTATTCATTATAATCATTCCAATGTATTAAAATAATGCAGCAGCTATGGTCTTCTAGAGTCATTTCATTATAGTTGGTATCATAGGAAGTTTATCAAAAACCTCGATAGTAGATTTAGATAAACTCTGAGTAGGAAACATTATCCAAAGATAGACATTAAGGATCAGTATAAAAGAACATTCAAAAATTACAGTAATGTAGATATTATGTGTGTTTTCCAGGAAATACATCTCTGCTTGTATATTACAGGTGGACGTGGTTCTGGCACAGATTTACATAGTAGTGAAAACTCTGGCAAGGAGATTCGGGCTTAACCCGAGGTATCCTGGTACATGACAATGGGCCTTACTACGCACCTGATTTGACTCTCTTGGGGGATATGATTAGGATAATTCAAATTTTATTTACAAACCATTTTAAAATATTTATGAGTAAATAAGTTAGAAAAGAAACAAATTTTTTGATTATGATACTAGGTGTGCGAAAATATTAAATTAATGTTGAGAATTTATATAATTTTTTTTATACAATATGATATAATCTAACCCAGTTTACATTGTCATTTATAAATGGCGCCTATTAGAATGAATGAGAACTAACAAAATATGAAGGTCCCAAAGAGTAAGAAGAATCATATCTTTCATGGTATTAAGAAAACATTTTAAAGGGAAATATCCTCCCATGTATTCTCATTATATAATGAAATAATATCATGTGTTAATAAGATAAGTAAATAATTATCTGAGTCATATGGATTTGAAGGGATGCCTGAGAAGAAGAAGATGGTAGAGGTAAAGATGGATAAAGGGAAAAACAGAAATAATGATTTTCCCATATGTGATAACTATAAAAAGAATCACCCTGGGATGTTCTTGAAAGGAATGGATTGTTTTTATAAGTGTGTATAAAAAGGACACCAATTTCATGATTGCAAGGGTAAGAAAAAGGTTTCAAATATACAATTATTCTTTTGCAAGGAGTTGGGACAATACGAGAATCAATTTTTCAATCATTTGATTATATCCCATATGATGATATTCGAAAATAATCATGTTATCATACTATCGTAGATGAAGAGGAATGATTAGTTTTATTAAGTTTTAATTAAACAATTTTGTCATTTGAGTATTGTATTAATGATGTACAAAATTTTAATATGTAAAGAGTTTATAAGGATTGTAATATAGTAATATTTAATTAAGGATTTGAGATTATGTGGTACCATGAAAAGTGACTCAATAGCTGGTTAATAGTTTTGGAAAATATATGGTTGAGAGAAAGATAAACCTTAATAAGTTCCTCATATTGAGGTAGTTATTTTGGAATAAGAGATAATTGAGTCGGAAAAAGTATCTTTGATATTATTAACTACCATCGAACCAATTAACATTTTTTATTCCATCATTTTTGGAGATTACAACATTTTTGTATTTAAAAAGTTTATCCAGTATTATATGTTTTTCGAAAGGAATAAAGATGTACAAACCTATTCAAATAAGGTTTTATGGTAATTTAGGTTATTACCATGTTTTAATAGAAAACATGACGAAGTTATTCCCATGTTTTTATGTGATAAAATATATTTTCATTATGTTATGGGGACATTACATCTAAATTTTTTGACTATGAGTTTGGACACATGTATTTTGGATAATTCTAATGGTTCGAATTGAGTAAGTTGAATGCTTGATATTTTGTTTGAGGTTAATGTATGATTTATTGAATAATTTGACCAAACCATTTGGTATTCAGTAAAAATTTAGAGGATTAAGGGAAAACATATGGACCTTATGATATTTCAAAAGTGCTTTAGGCATTTAAAAAGTAATTTTTTGAAAATTCATTTCCTTGTGTAAGGGGTGAAGTGAAAATAGATCAAAGAACAAAAACCTTATGATAATATGATTATGAATCGTAATGAAATCAAGTATGCTTTCATGAGTTCTTATATTGATTGTAAATTAATCCATCTCTTCAAAAAATGTATCTTAAAAAATGTGTTACCCTAATACCATATGTTTTGAGGAATCGATGATACATTAAATAATCATAGATTGATGGCTTTAAGGCCCACAATTTTACAAATATTGATCACTTTTTTTTCATTGATGGCCTCAATCACTCCCTATAAATATTTACATTTTTCCTCAAATTATGTTTCTCTTATTTCCACTAATGGTCTCCTATTCTAAATCCTAATTTGGTGGTAACTTTATAATTTCAATTTCCATCTTATTAAGACTAAATTTTATTAACTCTATTTCTGATGTGGGTCTTCCACCAAGGAATTTTTGATTTTAAACCTTTTATGTTCGAAGAAAAATTTCAATTTATAAGGAAGAAATTTTCTTATGGAGGGTAGAATTTAACGCCCCCCACCAAAGATTTTATAGTATGTTATCTCTTTAAAGTAATTCAATATCTTGCGCTACACAGAACATCGAGTTCGAGAGGATCACAACCTATCAAACTAACCATTTAAAAAGAATTTATGAATAGTATTTTCAATTTTATTAATTGCATATATATCTAATATAATTTTAACATTCATATTTTTTGTTTCATAGACATAATATAAAGACAAAATTAATTTTTTAGATAAAATTAGTATTTTAAAGAAATGCAGTTTTTCTACCTTTTAATGGTGAACCATCATAGTTATATTTGGAAAAATAACATCAACATTATTTATATGATTTCATAGGAGAAACGTAATCAGTGAACTCTATCCCTTTATACAATGAATTGGAAATCTATAACATGCTCACCCACCCTTGGTTTATCAAGAATCACACATTCCCATAAAATATTTCCATGAACTATAGAATAATCATAACACATAAATAACTCAGAGAATAAACATTCCTATAGAAAATAACTTTTCTATTTGGAAATCCTATTTCATTTTTTACAAAGATGAGCACTCACAAATGAAAAAAATTCATTTGAAAATAAAATTTTAAACATTTAAAGGATATTTCAATTCATTAATGATTCATAAAATAGTGAAATTTCATTCATTCCATATATATATATAATTTCATTTTTTACTATTGTAAAAATAATCATTATAAGAGGATTTTTAAAAATAAAGTCTCTTACCTCATGTCTGACTTCCATAAAATGTTGTAAAACCTAATGTATAATAGATTAATGAATGTTATTAATTTATTATAGAAATATATTCATAATTATAAAACCTTATATGAAAATATTATAAAAATTTATTACCGATTGTTTAATAATAATTTCTAATTTTCATTATTTCCAAGGAATTCGTTTCATGGTTTCATAAGCACTTCATTTGTGTATAATTTGGGATTTTCATGTATATTGGAAATAATAATCCAAAACCAAAATGAAATTTTATTAATTTAAATTGATAATTTATAATGTCATGAGATATCATTTTTTTACATGATTTTGATTCATTAGATAAATTGTTAATGATAATTGTTTGGTTTATTTTGTGGATTTTTATTAACATCACAAAAAAAATTATTTATTTATTTTTATGGTTATATTTTAGTTAAAGAAAATGAAATAGGTTATAGTATAACTATTAAAATATAATTTTATATTAACAATAGTTTTATGACAATTCATGATGGTGGTAATGGAAAACTAACAAAATCATTATTTAACGAGGTGATTAACCGGTAAGATATGGGTTGTAGTTTCATTTAATTGAATAAAAGTAGGAAATATAAGGGATATGTATAATATATTATAATAAAAACATTAAAATATAGTATTTACATTATTATTATTTTATCATGAATTTATTTATGAAATAGGTGAAGATAAATTCGAAAAATAAAAGAAATTTAGAGAGGCAATTTAAGAAAATTACATCTTGAATATCACCTCAATGAAGGTTCATTTAAAGACCTTTGAAATGGTATTTTGGTGAGAACAGAATAAGTGGTACATGGGTAGAGTGAAGAAGAGAGTGTTTTTCATTAATTTGAATATATTTAAGGCTTATAGATGAATTGAAGTTATAAGGGGTTCAATTTATACATGGGAAAGGGTGGTTTTAAGAAATTTAATAATGATTATTTTATGTTTAAAGAAAAAAACACGAAGGTGGAATTAATTTAAAAAACATTGTTAATAATTAATTTTTTACTGTATGGTTAGGGGCTATAAATACTTCAAATCCCATTAAATTTTGTAATTTTTAGATATTTTAATTGTTTATCTTGTATGTTTAACCACATTAATTCTTTTACCTATACCACAGTAAGTGTATTTTTTTACTAGAGTAATTATTTTTATAAAAATAAATGAAAATGTCATTAAAGAAATTTTTTTACCTTTTTACTACAAATATTAAATTATTTTTAAAAAATTCAATTCAAATAATTCAATAAATGTTTTTTAAATTAATATAGCATGCATAATGAGAAAGAATGTTTTTAAATTGAGAATGTTCAAATAATAGAAATTTTTTAATATCCAATATCAATATAAAATTTATTGAAATAACTTAAATTAATATATTTATTCATTATTTAACTAATTATAAATATAAAATAATTTCAAATGTAATTTAAATAAATAAATAAATTATAATAAAACGCAACTTTCAATAAATTTTATTATCTTTCACTATTAAAAAATAATACATCCCCAAAAATATCCCATAATATAACATTTATATTGAAATATAAAAATAATTTTTTGTTTCATATAAAAATTTATTAATGTGAAAACTTTAATTTTAAAAATACGTGCACCATTTATTCTTAACAAAAGAATAAATAATTTTTTGGATGAATTTTAAAATGATTGAATCGATATAAAATAAATAAATTTCATTTTTATATTTCACTAACAATGACTAAATAAATTTGTTAATATAAAATTACAAGGTGGTTATAAAAACACATCCTTTATATTCTATTTGATCATATATTCATTTTAATAATTTAGAAATCAATTAATTAATTTTACAAACATGTGTAAAAAATATTATCATAATTTATTTAATATCATTCATTCCTATTATTATAATGTCAAGGTGATAATTATCACATTTAAATACTATTATTTGATCATTTTTTAACCTCAATGTGGGATATCTCATATGATATTGAATGTTGTGATTGATTTTCAAATCTTAGGATGTTACAATTAATAATTCTAGTTTTATAATTTACATAAATCATTTATCTAATTAGAATTCATTTTTAACATCTACCCCATGGGTTATCAGTAATTCAAATTAAGGGGAATTTTAGATTAAAAGATTTTAAATACAAATTTATTAACTATATTGTATGTTCTCCTTAGTTTTTGTTGGATATTCTCCAAAAAATAAAATATAATGATTTAATTCTTATAATGATCAATTCATCTGTAACACTAGTTTCCACAACCCTATGTCTCTATTTCCATTTATATTAATTATTATTTCATAGTTTTTTCATCATCTTAAGATATTCCCACAAAAAGTTCTGATTGGTGGGGGGCTTTAATTATTGTATTCATCCATCATGTTTCATTATTCTATTGATATTCATCTATTATTTCCTTATGGTGATATATTTAATCAAAACATTCCTTATAAAATCTCAAATTTTCACATCCACTTTAGTAGATCTTGGTGGAATCGTACCATAAAGATATAGGTGAGCCGTTCATTTGGTGATCCATCATTTACCTTTCTAGATGACACTAATACTTAATGATCATCATGTGAACACCTCACTAAACACCCCATTTGGCCAATGTAAGATTGAGTTTATTTACCTAGGTGTGTAATTTTTTTTTTAATCCTAGATGTTTGTGATTAGTGTGAAAATTAGGTTTTCATAGGAAGTTGACAAAAAATAGAATGATATTATAATAAATAAGAAAACAATGTGACCTAGTCCGTCAAAGTATAATGATAATTATAGGAAATTTCATTAAGTATAATCCTAGGTATCGTAGTTGAGATTACTTTACACAACCCAAGTGATGCCATTTAATCTATGTGTCTACCTCATACATCATCCATATCATTAATTAAAATTGAAAGGGATTCATCTTATAAACACCATACAATAATATGAGTGAGATCTCACAAATTCAAATTGTAGTGATAGATGGAATATCTTCGGTCTAGTGGAGAAAACTCCACCCCTGATACCAGGTAATGTTTATCAACATATTTATGTATCAAATAGATATTTATTGGATGTAGTAACTGTTTTAGAGTTGGATATGATATTTTATATTTTATATTTTCCCATTTTGTTTTTTATTTCTTTCTACTGGACCTCCCCTTATCACTAGATGATTTCTCAATGAGTATATACATGGATGTGATCCATGCCCTATATGTATGTTCAATGTTGTAAATTTTGAAAGAATATTAGTGTTATAAATTGTTCATTTTGGGAATTCACGCATTAAAAAATGTTTCCATCTATGATTATTGTAAAATATATTTTATAGATATATGTGGATAAAATTTTAATGAAAAATGGATATTTGAATTATCCCAATCAATAGTTTAAACAAGACGATTCTCATTAGTTGTCTATTATGGGTACGAAAAAAATATGATAATTTTTAATGATTTTTTGGTATAATATAAAATATTAATATAACTATATTAGAGTTTTTAGGATATTTTTTAGGGTGAGTACACCTACAAAAGAAAAATGTACATAGAAAGATTGAAAAATTATGAATTATGGTGGTGATTCAATTTTAAGCATTGAATAGACATCATAGAAGATATGCTCAACATGGTTAATATACTGAGATGTTATTAGCATTATCTATCATACGTAACTATGAGAAATAATAAAAAATTTCAAAATAATAGTTTATGTGGAATGAAAATTATGATGTTGGGGAATTACATTAATGATTCTCAAAATTCGCATACATGAATTCTTGATTATATATGTTTATATCATATAATGGTATATATGAACCTTATTAAGGATTATGAATTGAGTAACAATGTATCAAAAACATTTTTTAATGATTGATTAATCATAATAATAGGACTTTGTGAAATGGAGGGCATTAATAAGAAGTTGAAGGGGGATTAGTATTTTAATTGTTTGAAACATGACCCATGGAGTGTTTTATAGCAATGTAATAAATATTATGAGGCAATCATTCTAAAATATAGTTACATGATATTATATTTGAATTATGGGTTCTTCATCACATGATGACATCATAGTAAATTCCTTTTGATTTACAAATTAGAATAAAAATATTTATATTACTTTAACATGGGGAAAGAGAATGAATTAGTAATTATAACACAAAATTATATTAGTAATGGTCCCAACACAAATCACTATATAGTAATTCTATCAATTCTCTATGTGTCTTTAGGAAATACTCCACATACAGTAAAGTTTATGACTAACAATATGGGTGTAAACTGATATAGTGAATGACTATAGCCTCATATTTGATTAATAAATAATATTGTGGAAATAGCTTACAAATTATGATAAGAACCTAAAATTTAATAAAAGAATATCATATAAAATCTAATGAAAATAATATTAATTTTTATGATATAAAAAACAATATATAATAAATTATATTTGGATTTGGAATGAACCAATGATCTCCCATTGGTAGATCATATATATACATGAAAAAATATATAAAATAATAACTATATGTAATTGAGTCTCATACATAGTTCCATCTCCTAAACATATCCATGATATCCAACTCACCCATAATATTCTTTAACTACTCTTCATTTATATATAATCTTGAGGTTTTATCAGGTATTAACATGTCATGGATTCCCAAATAGGGTTTGAGCATAACTCAAGATGCTACCATTAATGGTGTCTCTGTCATAACAAGTAAAATGTAGTTAATTTAAAATTGGTATAGTTATTATACTGATATGGACCATAAAATTTCAAAAAAATAATCAGTATCGATCATTTGGTTCTACGGTGAAACTCAAGGACAACAATACCAGCATTGATGGTTGATGTATGTCTCTGAGTTTTTCAAAACACCACAATAGGGGAACCACGTCTTTCCCCTAAATATAACTAGAGTATCATACAACTAGGTATCCACATCCCACCCTAGAACGTATGTTTTAATAATATAAATATATAGGGGTTCATTCCACCATATTATCACACATAGATTACATATAGGGGCCAATCCCAACCGAGAACCATCATATTTCGTAAATCGAGTAGGCTTTATCCTTCCATTAAAAATTCATATATCATACACCAACGAAGAAATATCTCACCTAGGATATATCACATATTGTAAACCCAGGGGAAAAAATCAATCATTATAACTCTTAAATTTCTTTAACATAAGGGGCCACATCCCACCTCAAAACCTCCATATGTCAAACACACAAGGGCCACAGAGTGCTTTGGAATCTCATATGCGAGAGATCCTCATCAAGAGGACTTATTTAGTTACCTGAACAACACATAAACGTCTTAGTATTCCTATCAATTTTAAAACTCATTCATAACATCATGTTCATATTAGTATACATAAAATATATTATCCATTTATTAATCCACTATGTAGAAAATGAAATACTATAGAATTATTTATGGCCAACTATGTCACATTAAAATCTTGACAGACCACCTGAAATCATTTTTCTCTTTCCAAAACACTGTGTTCATATCCCATTCTTAAAAGGGAATAACTTCCCTCAAAATGTCCATGCATATACTATGTATTCACTAGTCAGACCATTAATACCAAATAAACCAAGAAAAAAGGGTTGACATAAGATCCCACTCACTTCCAAACCATGTTAGGAAGACTTTCTCGTCAAACCTACACCCAAAAAATTTTCATGGTATCCCCAACAATATTCGGATGAATATATGTTGTCTATGAACAATCACTCCATAGACATAGGTTATCTACTAGATAAGAGTCACCATGATATCCAATGTTTACTCCCTCTCTACTCCTAGTCTTAATATTTTCCATCATATCACTCTCACTACCATCGAGGGGTCTATGGTCGACTATCCCATGGTACATAAAATTACACAACTCTAGGGTGATTATTTATCATAAATCCAATATATTAATTAACCCTCATCCATCAGTATAAATAGAATTAAGAAAGTCCATAATGGATTACCTTGACAAATGATACATCCTTTGCATTCTTATGTAATTAAAGTAAAAATTCATTTATAGTGATATTTGATGATACCCAAGGGGAAAGAACATATATCACATGATACACAAAATAATATATAAATTTTAGGATTATTTTTTAGGGCCACCTATATCCAAAATGATGTTTTTCCATTTAAGCATTCCATGCCACCACATTCTATGTTCGTCTATGATTTTCCAAAAATTGATCAAATATCGAGACAATCTCACATGCCATGAAACCCAAATAATAATTATAACAATTCATATGTAATTATTAAATTTATTAAAAATAGGATAACTAGGTTTCATAATACATCTATCTGAAATCATGTATCAACAATGCCATGAAATCCGCCAATAGCAATGTAACCTCCAATATACATGCAATGAATCCACCATATCCATGACATGGCCAATATACTAACCTCTATTCTCATTTTGGTCGTCAAAATCCTGAAATGATTATATTAAAATAGTAAGGTTCAATTTAATGGACACCATAACACTATTTCGTTATTGACCAAAGGACATGAATAACCTCTTTACACTTTTAACTGATCTAAAAACAACTCCATGAGATTTCCTAACTATCATTAGTTTGAAAAAAATATAATTCTATAAAAAGACCCTCTCCATGATCAATAATTAAGATTTCCTATGATTTTTACTAAATCAGAATGACATGGTCATTAAAAATTCTCCACTATAAAAAATATTGTCTAAGAGAGGTATCATTTTTATCCTCTGTAGACCAGGATGAAAACCATGAAGTATTGTATGATCCAAAACAAAAATATTTTTATGATTATGGTCATGATAAAAATATACCAGGATTATCATTACATCTCAAAACCTATATATACTACACAATGTGACACCATCTACTTCCAAAAACTCTACAAAAATGTTCCAATTCCAATAGATTTCTTGAACTCTAAACATCCCAACTACATTCACTATTAGTTAATCTTAATTTTATACATCAAAATATCTCCCACCCAGTGTAATTATCAAGCATCACCTAACTACTCTCATCATACTCTATAGTCTTATTCCTAAAATAAAATCAAAAAAATATGGACCTGCATTATTGTACATGTCAATGTGCAGTCAATGAGTACCGAAATTCCATGAACCAAGTCACCCTAAAGGTTTGTTTCCTCAAAATACCTCCTCAGCATACAACATAAATATCATCTGTTTTTATAATATTATTAACAAAATACATACTAAATTTTACCAATTCTAATCGATAAATACCTATATACGGTAGTTTTAGATTTATCCTATAAAACATTTATTCTTACCCCTAAGAACCATTAAAAACCAAGAACCACCCATGGTTAGAACCACAAACACATCACTCCCTATGTTTATCAAAAAATTATCTTAACTATAACTACAATCGTATATAAAAAGCAATTCTCTCCACACCACCTGATTCTTTTGATCAAAAATCCATGATCTTGGTCCTACATGAAAACTAACATATTGAAAATATGGAAACACATTATCCCTACTTTTATTACCCAAATAAATTCACCTCAAAATCCTTGTTCAAGAGTTTAATCATATCAAAATTTCCCGTGAAATAGAAATTGAATTATATCGAAAATACAGTGGAATTGACCAAGTTTTGATTTATTATTCTGTGTTTGATGACCATACTCACTATTAAATGGATCTTTTTTTCATCCCACTATAGAACCTCTATTGACACTATAATCCCAACCACATTGGTTCAAAATTTTGTATAGTTAAGGGTATCTATTAATTCTCTATCTACAACACCATGCCACTTGGCCCCATAGTATTCAAAATAACAAAAAATCTAGTATTTTTTTCACTTTCGTCAATGATCCCAATACAACCATCACATGAGCTGATAATATATATATATATCCTCAATATCATGAACACATGGTTAGTCATCTACTATACTAAATTTACTCGTCTCACTAATTATGTAAAGACCCATAATTTCCATGTAATTTTCTTTAAATATATGGGAATTTTACAAGCCCACGAAAATTGAAAGAAAGTAATTACGAGGCCCGAAGTGCCAAAATGAATTTATGATCTTTATTTCAGGTACATTCAATAAATGTGCGAGTGGGATTTTCAAAATATTGAACTAATTCTCAGAATTGAAATCTTAGGGCACCGTTAAACTCGCAGCGCTAATATTAATTTAAGGGGAGCTTCACCCCAACTGTAGTAGGTCAAGTGTGGAAGTAAGCTTATCACATATTTTTTAAATAATAAAATAAAACAAAATGGTGTAACATTTTGTTTTTATTTACTTTTGAAACAACCTTGTGGATGTTTCATGGGTGGGGATCACTAAAATAAAACCTCCCATGATAGGTTATGGAGGTGGGGACCACCAAGCCTAAACCTCCCATGAGAGGTTATGGTGGTGGGGACCACCCTAGGCTAAACTTCCTTGAACTCCCTCTTAATTGAGTGGAAGATTTTAAAATTCCCCAACTTTGAAGGTGCCACCCCCTTTTTAATTAATTTTGTTCCAACCTCATCAATTAATTATGTGGATCCAACTTAAACTATGTCAACAATTAAATTTTGGAAACATATCAGAAGATGGCTACTTTTCAATTTTGTGGAATTGGGAGAGGAGAAATTTTAGGAGAAAATCTCTCCAACGATGAACTCCAACGAAGAATGATTCACCTCCAATGAATTCTTCTCCAAACTCCGTCTAAGGATCACCAACGAGGAACATCTCCACCAATGATCAAGGAGGGGCCGACATCACCGACATCTGTCTGTCCACAACAATGTCGTATCCTTCCTCATAACCTCCGTCAATGAATCAAACAAGGTAGGGAGGGTGATTGAATTATTTGAGTTACCCGTTCTTGTTATTCTTGTGATTCATGTATTATAAATGATTGCTACCACTCTAATGCGGAGAGTGTGGTAAAAACAAACATGATCCATCCTATCTAAATTTAATGGGATATTTTTTGTGTTCTTTGTGATAGAGGAGGATAGATATCAACTGTGAAGAATGTGACGCAGGAGATGAAGGCGATGAAGGCAACTACGCCGCACCGCAGCCTCTGTCGCCCTCAGCCTCCGCCACCCGTGGCCTCTGCACCCGACAGTGCTCCACCTCTCTTGTCCTCTATGACCCTCAGTACTCCGCCGCCCCACGACCTTGTTGTGACACCCTACACCCTACCGCACCACCTAGTGGCCTAGATGTGCTTCTCTCAGGCCTCTGAGATGTCGCGGCCCTCCAAGCCGCCCCGAGGCCTCCGCCCTCTCGGTCGAGCTGACCTGCGGCCTCCACCATCCAGACCGAGATCCTCTGGCCGAGCCGCCCCACGACCTCGCACCCTCACGGAACCCTTACGACCGATCCAACCTGAACCCCCATGGCACCCCCGCAGCCTCGCGACCCTCGCGACCTGCCAGGCCAGACCGGACACGGATCAAATATGACCCTATACATCACATGGGACAAACTTTGGCACAAAATGTCTGTTTGACAAATGATTAACGGAGTTAGAAACCCTGTAGAGAGGTAGTCCCTTTGGTATACCCCACTAGATTATTGGATAAATATAGTTTACAGTCTAGTTGAATCGAGCACAAATCCAACCGGGCCCTTGGGACAAAAAGGCTAATCACTCACAGACCAGGCATCTGAATGACATGTCATCTGTTGAATTGATACCCCTATGATGTTGAGGTCCTTTGAGAAACTTATTTGTGGGATATCATGGATGTTAGAGTATCAACCAGTATCTTGTGGAGCAGATCCTCTCGGAGACGAGTGATAATAGTGCGGGAACCCAGTAGCTGGTTGTGACATGAAGAATGTAGAGAGACCCTTTTTGGGTCAGCACCTAAAGTGATCATGTGTGGGTCATCACCGAACAATCCTCTGTGGTTCAGCATCGAGCAATCATGTGTGGGTTAGCTCCTAGATTGATCCTATGAGGGTCAGCACTTAGAGCGATCCTATATGGGTCATCACCTAGCGATCCTGTGTGGGTCAGCACCTTACGATCTCGTGTGGGACAACACATAGTGATCAGGTGTGGGTTAACACCTTACGATCCAATGTGGGTCATCACATAGAAATCCTGTGTGGTTCAGCACTTGCGATCCTTTGTGGGTCAACACCTGGTGATCATATGTGGGTGTGCCTCTTAATAGAGAAAATGATTCAGTAGTTACATCTAATCATCTCTACTAATGTACTTATGTTATACCTGTAATGAGTTGAGTTCATACTTCTGTGGTAATTTCCTTTGTGGTAATACCATGGAAATATTATTCTGTGTGGTGTACCTATGTGGTACTTTCCATTATGGGTTTTCATCCTTTGTGTAATAGTGGATCATATGGCTTTTGGGTTGGACCCTATTTTTCATCATGATTGAGATCAGTATACATGATAACTTATGTATATGTATGGGCATATACATAAGTATGGTTGATAGATGACTTCATGCTTTGAGATTTATCTATTGGGGATTTTGTGATACCTTGAGGGTCTCAGGGTCCCTACTGAGTATCGTTATACTCACACCTGCATGGGTTATCCTCACACCTTGTTGTGTTTGGTGTAGACGACATACATCGTTGATCGAGGATGAGGATACCTAGACTGGACGGTGCCTGGTGGTGGTCCATACAACGTGACAGTATGCAAAGGAGATAGATGAATGTACAGTGCTGAGGAGGTGATTTGTACCTTACCTTCAGGTAGGAACCTCAGAGGATGACCCAATAGATGTTTTAATTTTTCTTTCTGTTGTATTTCAATTGTACTTGTATATTTATATTTGGGCTTGTATTTCTGGCCCCTTTTACTTTCAGAACTCTTTTTATTATATAGTTTATTTGAGTTCATATGTTGTTTTCTACGTGGTTGAGTGTGTTTACAGGATATAAAGGCAATTCCATCCTAGTTATGGGGAATACACCTTTTGCTTCTAGTGACCAACCCCTGGCCTATTGAAGGCACGCTTGGAGTAGTCATGACTCGGGCCCCAGGGGATGGGTCATGACCTATTGGTATTAAAGGCATCGGTTCTTCAATAGAACATGGGAATCTGATCTTTCTTTTAATGGTAATAGTGTTAAGTGTAGTGAGTGTGGTTATTAGTTTATGGAATCCAGTGTTGGTGCAGAGGCCGACATATCCATACACGAGGACCCTGACATCTGATTTCTGACTCAGTGCATGAAAACACTGATTGCGTGTGTGTTTTGAAGAGTTTTCATTGTAATCCCATTGAGTCAGCTCACCATTAATATCTTTTTGACTGTGAATCACCTATTTTTTTTATGATTCCTCCATCCAAACTGCTAGCCAGGTTTCCAAGATTTGTATGAACTAATATCCCACTTAGCGATGAGTCCTCAGTGCATGGCCCTGTTTTAGTAAAGGCACTAGAGGAGGCACAAATTGTACCATTACCCATTGGGCCATTGATTCCACTAGCCCCAGTAGCAGAGAGTGCACGTCATTTGAGCACGTTACATGAGTTCCAGTGCCAGAGGCGACCCAAGTTCAGAGGGAGAGATAGAATCCACAGGTGGCTGAGGATTGGTTGGAGGCTGTAGTGAGAGTCTTCAGACTGGTGGGGACACCAACTGAACTCACGGTGTTCCTTGCCGTCAGCCTTATAGAAGTTGCAGCATGTATATGGTAGTGATTCATGATCCATGTTCATGACAAGGTCACGCTTATTTGGGTAGACATCAAGAGCCTATTTCTAGAAGAGTCTGTCCAGCGACTCTTCGCACAGTGCACATTCATGAGCTACTTTATCTGTGATAGGGAAGAATGATTGTGGCTCAGTACTCAGCGAGGTTCAATGTCCTATCATTCAAATCTAATGATATGGTACGAAACCCATTCATCAGGGCCCTGACCTTCAAGTAGGGACTAATGCAGGAGATCTGGGCTTCGATGATCTTACCCAGCATCCCGACGCAGGAGGGGGTGTCCGAGTGAGACCTTTTAGTGGAGAGTTTCCTTACTGAGCTGTCACTAGTAGAGATACCCACCACCAGTCATCACGTAGTGGAGTATTCTATTGTTGGTAGTAGATAGATGACACATAGGTCCAAGAAGACCAGACCTATAAGTGGATGACTGCATGATTCAGATTCGGTTGTGCGGAGCACCCGAGGTTGAGTCGGTCATGCCAGGAGTGGGAATTATTATGCTTGAGACAGAAATGGTCACATGGATCATGAAATTACGACTCACCCTACGGATGATCAGTATATGGACGAAGGATCGCCCAGTCTGAGATAGATATTCGACCGAGGAGGTCCGCATAGAGCATGCAGATGTGACAGAGGAGTCGGTCATGTAGCTGGAGGTGGGAGACGATTCGAGATGTTATCGCCACCACCACCAGGTGGTCCACCCTGACCACATGGAGTAGGAGGATAGGGGCAAGCTCAAATCCAGGTAGCTGAGGCCTATGATAATGGAACTCTAGAGATGATTCAAAGTACTTTCTGTGTCAACTCCACGATAGCTGCAGCACTTATAGACATAGGTTCGAGTCATTGTTTTTATGTCCACTGCCCTTGTTCGGATCTCAATGATTCCAATGGAGGTGTTAGCTCAATCCATATTGGCAGAGACTCATACAAGAGTAGATTCGATGATTACGCACTGGTACCGGCAGTGCGAGCTTACTCTATGAAGGGAGACCTTCGGCTGGCATCTCCTAGTAGTTGCGTTGAGGCCTTATGAAGTCATCTTGGTTATGGGATGGTTATCTACATTTCATGCTCATATTGACTATATTAGGCGTAATGTGCGGTGTGTCTGCACAGATGGGACCAGGTTTACCTTCACCGGCGATAAGGGAGCCTTTGCAGCATAGGATGAACTTACCCGAAGGAGAGTGTATCCAATCACACAACAGTTGTCAAGGCTTACCCTTGGAGTGGTTGATGTGGAGAGTCTGATATATCCTATGGTGGTGGACCATTATGTGGATGTCTTCCCTGATGAAGTTTTGCATCTACATCCTCATAGAGAGGTGGAATTTTACATTGAATTGTACCCCGGGACACCAAAAAATATCTACACCAGCATATTGGATGGCTCTCACGGAGCTTCATGAGCTGTGGGTACATCTAGAGGACATGAAGGGAAAGGGATTCATTCGGCCCAGTGTTTCTCTTTGGGCCGCCCTGATTTTGTGTAGAGACCCGATGCTTGACGTACATGGAAATTACATTACTTTAGCGGAATACTTAATACATAACAAAAACTGACACACACGGATCGTAATATTTTAGTGTCTTTGGAAACTCGCAATATAATCATCTAATAGTGGTGAAAGATCTTCAACATCTCCAATAAGATCTTCCCCTTTTTTTTCTTACCTAAAACCTTTCTTTAAATCCTGGGGAAAAGACAACATATAAAGGGTGAGCTCAAGTGCTCAGTAAGGGTAAGCATGGATAAAATAAATCAAATCATATACAATTGAACTTCAAAACATGAACATAATATTTAAACATCAGAATCTTGAGAAATGACATAAATCATGGCATTACTTAAGGCATAGATCATAAAGAAACATTAATCATGATAAAATAGAATGGGAATTAAACATGTAATTGTGGAAAACCATTAAGCACAAGATATGATTTCCATAGTAGCCAAGGAATTGATTCAAAGACCATCTTAGTGGACAAATTCTTTTTCTGAATTGATTTCACTCCTCCTTCCATTCCAGTTGTACTAAACCAGTTTAACTTGCCGTTCCAGCCATGTCTATATCATGAGATATAATTCTTTACCCAATGCATTGGAGGGTGATAGAGGTCCCACCCATCTCATAATGAAATCATTCTTAATTGTGCCACAAAATAAACATAAAACATTCTTCATAACCCAAAGAATAAAATGGGTTTCATAAATATCATCCCACCATCAATTAATCCATATAAAACAAATGGATATTTCATCATAAGACAACTGAAACCATGTAAATCATAGAGACATTATACTTGAAACATAAACATATGAAATAATGTCATCTTATATGGAAAATGGTTTTGATAAAACTCTTGAAATGAATTCATGAGGAAAATATCATTTCTTCTTTAAAATCGTTTTCTTTTCACAAATTTCCATGAAATTTTAAAAGAAAAGTATTTTGTCGAAAATGGTTATAAAATCATGTAGAGTAAGCTTCTTGAAAATGAGGCATTATGAAACCGTAAAAATCCGTTCACACCGCATAAGTTAAAAATAACATGCATCTCGTACTTTTGTTTGAAAAGTCAAAAAAGTTCCTCATGTGGTAAACAAAAGTAAGATTTCTTTCATAACATGTGGTAAATTTAAAAAATGGGTAAAAAGGAAATTGAACATACATGAAATTTTTTTTAGAAAACATGGACATGGATGATAACAATAACCCCAATAAATACTTACGAATAAACAATCTCGAATAAGAATGATATTGGAGTAGTTATCCCTAACCTTATGTCTGATATGCTTCGTATCTATCTGAACCTCCTGTATAATGATTTAAAGAATGTCATTGACTTATTAAAAAATCATATTCATTTTTATTATATCATATATGGTTCAATTAGGTATTTATATTACCCATTCATTTGTCAATTCCATGTTAAAGTAGCATTTTGGGTAAAATTGTATCATTTATCTTACGTGTTTGGACTTGTTGTTCTTGATTTTATTATTACTTATATCATTATTTACTTACATATAGAATGTAAAAAGTTATTTATATATCATATATATTCAGTATATATATATATATAATAGATAGATAAATGAAATGAAACACACTGGTTATTGAGACGGTAGGCCGTACGTACGCATGAATGCTGTTTTCCATTCTTTATTGACTTGAATGGAATTAAGTAGATGAAATATATATATATATATACATAAATACATTATCTTAATTATTCCATATATTTCATTATTATTCATTATATATACTTTATAATAATTCTTGAATGGTTAATCGTGGAAAATGAATCTCATCGTGTTCGTGGAGACGGTAGTCCGTACGTACGCACGAGCGATGATATCATTCCCATGAAAATGAAATTTTATTTAAGTGTATGTATAATATTACAAAATAAATATCACTTTACAATAACCATATATAGTTATTTATTTACACCATTATCCCCATTCATGTAAGGTGGTGGTGTAAAAACTGATTACACCACGGCGTGGAGATGGTATTATATACGTACGCACGCGTGGTGATTTCGTTTTCCATAGGATGGATAGATGGTAAAATAGGGTTGTTTCATACATAAAATGAAATATAAGTATATTATTGATGATGATGTTATTACATCATAATGAAACATCTAATGAAGAAGAAGTGGAAGAAGAAGTAAAGTTGAAAGACTCGGTAACGGACATTACCTCTTCTTTGAAGCGCCTCTTTGAGACCTCTTTTTTGGGCACTAAAATCAGTATTTGAAGAAGACCAGGACCACTAAGATGTTTCTAGGGAAGTTTAGAAGAGAATTTGGTAGGGGTTGACCGATCTTGAAGGCTCAAAGTAGTGTGAGGAAGATAGGGAGGAGGTTCCCTTTAATAAGGGAGGAGAGGGGCACCTTAGAAAAAACTAAAAATATTATTTTATCATAATGTCATATTTGGTTCTTAATAGATCCAAATTGATTTATTTCTAAGATAAGGAGGGTATGGGTCTAAATCCTCTCATAAAATAAAATTTAGACAAGTTTAGGTTTCAATTTTAACCTTATCATTTAGATTTAACTTTAAGTTAGATAATGTAACTTTTACCGTGTCTTCTTGTTTTCTTACACCATAAGGTTAATAAACTTACTATAACAAGACAAAAGAACCCCAAGTTGTTTATAATTAATATATATAACCCAATATAAGTCATTTGGCCGAAACTTATATTTTTATGAATAAAATAACAATTAATAATATAATATTTTTTTTAAAAACTATTTTATGTCAATTTTGACAATATTTGGTAATTGATTTTTGTGAAAATCAAAACAGAAAGATAATTCGAAAAAAGTTAATTAAATCAGTACTAATATGTAATATTAACCTAGAAAATTATTTTAATTCATAAAAAGTATCAAATTACATTTATTTGGGTATTTATAACATCTATTATGTCAATATTTCATTAATAAGATAATTACTGCATCATCATTGTGTCGTATAGAAATTAAATTATCTAATGTCTAAAAATTACAAATAAAATACCATTATGTATAAAATCATTTTATCTTTCTAATTAATTTTTGTAGTCGAATTTATCTTCTGTATAACCCTATATTAAAAATGATTTAGTTATTAAACATTGATTTCAACTATTTTAACCTTTCTTTAAATAAATTAATAATAAATGTCCGAATCAAATATAAGTTGGCCTAAATGGTCATATTTTATTCCTATGGTTATTTTTGGTCTAATTAAACTTATACAATAGAATTATGACATGTGTTAGGGTAATAATAATATCATTTTTACCCTTAATTACCCTATTTACTTTTAACCGTGGTAAAAAAAGTAAAAAGTTACTATTCACAAAAAATTATTTTCATCTAATTGAACCACATTTTAGTACTTTATATGAACCGTGTCTCTCATATTTTCGAAATTCAATTCAAAGAAGTGGTAAAATTTCATTTAAATGAAAAATTCAGTTTTTTAACTACCACTTAGTGGTTTCACTATTCATCAAAAAATGAAAGTTTCCAGAAAAATACAAAAAATTATGCCTAAGCTATATATGATATTCTGAATTCAAAAATGATGTATATTTTACCAAATTCAAAAATTATTAGTTTCATTAATTAATTTAAAAATTAATTCCCATCTTCAAAACAAATAGCGTGTTCTTAAGAGATAATAACTATCAAAAGATTGACACTTGTTTATGTTTGGTTTAAATGTGAAATTACATAAAATGACCAAAATTGTATTAAATGGTAAAAATATATTCTAAATATACTTTAAAACCACTCAAATTAATAATTTATCACTATTAATTATTTTGATTAAAAAAGTTGTTTTTAATTAAAATTTCGTAACTTTCATTATTCATCAGAATATGAAAGTTATCCGAAAAGTACCAAAATTTCACCCTAAGCTAATTTCGATATTCCGAATCCAAAAATGAAGTCCATTTTGAAAAATAATATTTACAAAATTTCAAAAAGTGGTTATTACTATTCATAATTGTTAGTTTTAATAATATTTTAATAGCATATCGTTGTTTAGTAAAACCTGGTATTGCGTACAACACACGCTATCGAGGAAGGTCATGATTGCATTTAATGCAAGACAAGTCTGGGTTGCATGTAGTGCATGACTCCTTTGTCATTGCGTATAACAAAATACATTGACTATATATATATATACTCAATTTTTCATAGAATAACAACTATCAAACAAACATGAAATTATGTCTAACACGATCCAAGATTAGTGTTGCTTATACTGCTAGGTAATACGGTGTTGTGTATAGATCAAGATAATCTTGGGGTAGCATACAACAGAAGATATGAAAGAAATTAAAACGAATATATCTTATAAAATCTCGGGTTGTTACATTTTGTTCACCAAGAAGGTGGATAAAAGTATTAGAGTTTTTGTTGACTATCGACACCTGAACTAGGTGACAGAGAAGAACACGTACCCATTCTTGAGGATTGAAGACTTCTTTGATCAGCTGAAGGGAGCACTGTGGTTCTCGAAGATAGACCTCGGATCAGTCAATCACCAGCTCAGAGTACGAGTCGAGGGTGTTCATAAGATGACCTTCAGAGGTTGTTACGACCATTATGAGTTCCTGGTTATGCCAATCGGTGTATCCAATGATCCAACAATGTTCATGGGATACATGGACATGATACTTCATCCATACCATGATCACTTTGTAGGTTTCTTAATTGATGACATTCTGATCTACTCAGCTACTGAAGAGGAGCATGCCTATCATTTTCAAGTATTAATGGACACACTCCGAGAGCACCAGATTTATGGTAAGCCCTTAAAGTGCCAGTTCTAGATCTAAGAGGTTCAACTTCTATGAAATGTCATATCGGAGACTAGAGTTGTAGTGGATCCAATGAAGATTGTGTCGGTACATTCTTGGGAGTCAACCATGAGTGTGATGGATGTACAAAGTTTCCTAGGTTAGGCTGGATACTACCAATGGTTTGTGCCATATTTCTCCAGTGTTGAATCACCTCTATCAGTGCTTACGAAGAAGGGGAAACCCTTCTGGTGGTCGGAGAGATACCAGTAGAGTTTTTAGGAGTTGAGGTAGAGGCTGACTAGTTCCCCCATCTCGAGGCTTCCAGAGGAGGGTGTAGGGTATATAATATACTGCGACACATCAGAGAATGGACATGGATGTTTCTTGATGTAGGAGAAAGCGGTGATCACATGTGGTTCTTGACAGCTGAGACAACATGATCAGAACTACACTACCCATGACCTGGAGTTAGCAGTAGTGGTCTTCGCCTTGACGATGTGGCGACATTTCATGATGGGAGAATGTTTTACATTCTACTCAAATCACAATATTATCAGGTATATCTTTTTTCATAACAAATGGAACCTGATAAAATGACATTGGCTTGAGTTCCTATAGGACTATGACTTCAAGATAGTCTATAAGCCTAGTAAGGGGAACGTTGTATCAGATACACTCAGTAAAAGGACTGGTATACAGCTGTTATGCGAGGCAACAGAGTAGCTGGCCGCTTTGCTGATGTCTTATGTTGATAGAGATGGATCAACTTTTCTTCACTCTCTTACAGTCACTCCCCCACATCTTCATTGAGTTAGGGAGGCGTAGTGTGGGGTCACTGACTATGACGCTCGACATGCTCAGATATCCAGAAGGCTGGCACTTGATGGATTTTATGAAGGTGCGGAGCACGTCATCCTCTTCCGAGGAGGTACCGTGGTACCCGTGTCACTTTGGGAGGAAGTGATGAAGGGTTTTACACACATCCCCTATAGTGGTACATCCAGGAGTATAAAATATGTACCATGATCTTCGACGACAACACTGGTGGTTGGGAATGAAGAAAGCAGTAGCAGAGTTTGTTTCTCAGTGGCTCACCTATCAGTAAGTTAAGAAGGAGCATCGGTTACCAGTAGGCTTGGTTTAGCCTTTTGAGTTCCCAAAGTGGAAGTGGGATGTGATATCTATGGACTTTGTTGCTGGACTTTCACGTACATCTAGGGGACATGACTTGATTTGGGTTATCATCGACCGACTCAACAAGTCATCCCACTTCTTATAGATCTGAGAAAAGGGTTCAGGAGAGATCTTGGGATGCCTCTATGTGTAAGAGATTGTGTGGATAAATAGAGTACACTTGATGATTGTCTCTGATCGTGATACATGTTTTACTTCCCAGCTATAGAAGGGGTTACATGAGGCTTTC
This sequence comes from Viscum album, assembly GCA_963277665.1. NCBI lineage: Eukaryota > Viridiplantae > Streptophyta > Magnoliopsida > Santalales > Viscaceae > Viscum > Viscum album. Next base: position 179,398,339 of record OY728133.1, on the reverse strand, counting down.
GGGATGCAACTTCATTTGAGCACAACATTCTATCCTCAGAAAGATGGCCAGACTTAGCAGACCATTCAGAACCTCGAGGACATGTTGCGTGCTTCCGTCCTCTACTTCGGTCGCAGTTGGGAGGATCACATTCCATTGGTTGATTTTGTATACAACAATAGCTAACACTCCACCATTAGGATGGAACCATTTGGGCATTGTACGGGTGACCCTACAGATCTACATTGTGCTGGACTGACCCAGGGGAGTCAGTACTAGTGGGACCAAAGATGGTATGAGCTACCATAGAAAAGGTGCATATCATCTAGGAGCAGATGAAGACTACACAGAGTAGGCATAAGTCATATACCAACAAGATATGAAGACCTCTAGAGTTCAAGGATGGCGACCATGTCTTTGTACGGGTCTCACATCGATGAGGTTTGCAGAGATTTGGCCGAGGTGGCAAGTTTTTTTCAAGGTTCATATGACCTTTTTAGGTCCTCAACTGAGTTTTCTAGGAGGAATACCACGTAGCTGTTCCACCTCAGTTTACACCAGGTGAATGACGTCTTCTACGTATCCCAGCTAGGGAGATATGTGTACGACCCTTCTCACATTATCGACCATGACGAGCTGGACGTCGACGATGGAGAGACTTTTACGGAGGTTCTAGTAAAGATTGAGGATCGATAGGAGTGCGTACTATGTGGGTAGCTGATACCTCTGGTGCGCGTTCGTTGGTAGCATGGGATCTTTTAGGAGAGAACATTGGAGAGGGAGGCTCAGATTCATGATTAGTACACCCACTTGAATTATATGTTTTGAGTTGTGGATTATAGGGATGTAAAGACCTATGGTGGGGAGAATGTAAAGACCTATAATTTCCATGTAGTTTTTTTTAAAAAATATATGGTAATTTTACAAGTCCAAAAAAATTGACGGCACATAATTCAAAGGCCTAGAGTGATCAGAATGAATTTTGGAACATTATTTCAGTTACGTTAAGTAAACGTGCGAGTGGGATTTTCATACTCTTGAACAAGTGCTCGGAATTGAAATATGAGGGAACCATTGAACTTACAGTGCCGATATTCTCTTAATGAGACCCTAACCTCGACCGCAGTAGGTCGAGGGTGGAAGTTATCTTTTCCACATATTCATGAAATGATAAAACTAAATAAAATGGTGTTACATTTTATTTTTTATATTCTTTTGAAACTCTGATGTGGATGTTTCACAAGGGGGACCACTGAACTAAAACCTTCCATGAGAGGTTATAGAGGTGGGGACCACCAAGCATAAACCTCACATGAGAGGTTTTGGTGGTGGGGACCACCTGATGCTAAACTCCCTTGAAATCCCTCTTATGTGAGGGGAAGCCTTTTAAACATCCCCCACTTTTATGGTGCCACCCTACTTTTTAATAAATTTTGTGCCAACCTCATCAATTAATTAATTAGAGCCAACTTAAATTATATCAACAATTAAATTATGGAATCATATCAGAAGTTGGATATAATGCAATTTGGTGGAATTGGGAGAAGAAAAATATTGGGAGAAAATCTCTCCAACGAAGAACACCAATGAAGAACTCTTTACCTTTGACGAATTCTTCTCCAAACTACATCAAAAGATCGGCAATGAGGAACATCTCCACCGATGACTGAAGAGACGCCGATGTCACTGAAATCCTTCTATCCCCAACGACCTCATCTCCTTCCTCTCAACCACTATCAACAAATCAAACATGGTAGAGAGGGTAATTGAATTATTTCCCTTACCCATTATTGTTATTTTTGTGATTCATGTATTATAGAAACTTTCTACATCTCTAATGCAGAGAGTGCATGCCAAACAAACATGTCCTGTCCTTTATGAATTTCTTGGGATAATTCTTGTGTTCTTAGTGATGGAGGGGGAAAAGTATCAACTGCAAAGAAGGCGATGAAGGAAACATAGATGCCACATGGCCACCAACGCTCGTGGCCTCTACGCCCCACGGTGTTGTGCTGCCCGCGGCCTCCATGCCCCATGGCGCTCCGCTGCCTGTGGCCTCGGCGCCCCATGGCGCTCCACCCCCCGCGGTCTCTGTGCCCCGTGATGCTCCACTATCTTGACCTGCCATGCTGGCCTATGACCACGTTGCGGCCTACCGCACCACCCAACGGCCTCACCTCACTACGCGCGGACCTCTGACCCGCCCTGTGGACTCCGCCCTCTCGGCCAAGCCGCCCCACGCCCTCGCACCCTTGCAGCACCCCCACGCCCCCACGACACCCCCACGGCTTCACAGCCCTCGCGACCAGCCAGGCCACCCAGCGGGTCGGGTCGGACCCAACAGGCTAGGCTACCCATTAGACCAGGCTAGTCCCAATGGGTCGGGCCGTGTCGTTGGGGTCAGTCCAACCGATTCAGACAGGACCCATTATAGATGCGACCCTATACATTACTTAGGCCATAACATTGGCACCAGACACCTGTTTCACGAACTTTCAGCGGTTCCAGAAACCATGGAGCGAGATGGTCCCTTTGTTATACCCCACTGATATTTTGGAGAATATTGGGGAACAGTCGAGTGGGATTGATCAGGAATCCAACTGGGCCATCCGGAAAAAAAGGATAATAACTCATAGAACGGGAATCTATGTGACACGCCGTCTATTGAGTTCAGACCCCCTAAGAAATGGTGGTCCTTTGAGATACTTATTTGTGATACTTTGTGGCAGTTGGAGTACCGACCAATAGCATGTGGAGCAGATCCTCTCGGAGGTGAGCGAGCATAGTGCGGGAACCTAGTAGCTGGTTGTGAAGTGAAGAATGTAGAGAGATCTAGTGTCGGTCGGCACATAGAGCGATCTTATGTGGGTCATCATCAAGCGATCCTGTGTGGTTCATAACCGAGGGATCTTGTGTGGGAGTGCACCAAGAGCTATCCTGTGTGGGTCAGCACTTAGAGAGATCATTTGTGGGTCAACACCTTGTGATCCTGTGTGGGTCAGCACCTTGCGATCCTATGTAGGTCAACACTTAGGGATCCTGTGTGGGTTAGCACCTTTTGATCCTGGGTGGGTCATCACTTAGTGATACTATGTGTGTCAGAAGCTTGTGATCCTGTCTGGGTCAGCACATGGCGATCATGTGCGGGTCTACCTCTTAACAGAGAAGATGATTGAGTAGTTACATCTGATCATCTATACTACTGTACTTATGTTATACCTGGAATGAGTTGAGTTCGTACCTGTGTGTTAATTTCCTTTATGGTAATTCCTTGGTGGTATTATTCTGTGTGGTGTACCTGTGTAGAACTTTCCTTTTTGGTTTTCCTTCCTTTGTGGAATAGTTGAGCATTTGGCTTTTGGGTTGGACCCTGTGTTTCCTCATGATTGAGATGGGTATACATGATAACTTAGGTTTATATATGGGAATATACATAATTAGGGTTGACGATTGACTTTAAGCTTTGAGATTTATCGTTTGTGGGTTTTTTGAGACCTTGAGGGTCTTGGGGTCCCTACTGAATATCGTTATACACACCCCTCCATGGGTTATGCCTGTACAATGTTGTGTTTGGAGTAGACGATAGAAATCGTTGATCGAGGCTGATGATACCTAGACTGGATGGTGCCCAGCGGTAGACCATACGACATGATGGTACGTAGAGGATACGGACGGACATGAAGTGCTGATAAGGTGATCTGTACCTACCCTTCAGGTAGGAATATCGGAGGATGACCCAGTAGCAGTTTTCATTTTACTTTCAGTTGTACATGTATCTTTACAGTTGGGCTTGTATTTCTGGACCCTTTTACTTTCAACACTCTTTTTCTTATATAGTTTACATGTGTTCTTATCTTTTTGTGTACTTGGTTGAGTTTGTTTAGAGGATATAAAGGCAATACCTTCCCAGTTATAAGGAATATACCTTTTGGTGCAAGTATCCAGCCCCTGGCCTATGGAAGGCGGGCTTGGTGTAGTCACGACATGGGCCCCGGGTGACGGGTCATGAAACATTAATTATAAAATAATGCACTAGTTACAGTGGTCACATACACTTTACTCATTGTATGAAATATCCTCTTTAACTGAAACATGACATCGAATTATGGTCATCAACATTTTTTATATTCCTTAGTCAGAACAAGTTGCCACAAAACTTTTCATTATAATATCACACCTAATTATTATCAACAAATAATTATACATAGATACCACAAAAAAATACATTCCATAACTCAATGTAGTTGTGAAATTAATGAGTATAGACCCTATCAAAAGACACAGTATCCTCTGGTGGTCCTATTCCAAAAGTGGTCTTATGGGGATAATAATTTATATCAAAGAAGGTCATATCCTCGAATCCAAGTTGAATTTTCATCCCCAATCATGAGCTAACTTGGATAGCCACTTAACTTATTAAATTAAATATATTTATCCTCAAGATCTATTAAAATTCCACCTATCAACATATTCCTCATTTCGTCATGGTCAGTCACCCCAAATAAACCCCAAATCATACCTACCATATCCATACCTTATCTTGTACCAATATACCATCAATGTATACGATAAAAGATCATAATATCTTAATTCCAAGTAAGATAGTGTCTATCAACCAACCATATGATGTATCTCATCATTACCAATTAGAATGACAAGGTATACATACGTAGGAATACACCCCAGTGCTTCCTTACCATATCATTCTACTCATGCCACCATGAGATGTATCTCATTAATCATAGTCTTATATTCCTTATCCACTAGCTGACCATACATCAAACATGTTTTCATATCATTAATTATAGGCTCTATATCCTAATTAAACAAATGACTAATCCTCACATGCATGTTAGTCTCATCCCCACAAATGCATTGTCAATAATTTTAAATCCATAACACCTAAGTTATATCCATGACTATATAACATACTCAATCAAAAAATTTATGTGTAAATCTAAGAACACAATGAAACCATCCATGATTTTATTTTTTAAGGCACTAACAAGACCTGGCTTACCATATATTTTGTTCCCTCATATATCAAAACAAATATAACAAAAATATGAAACATCCTACTATTTAATCATAACATTGATTCATTTATATCAGAAGTCACATATCATACTCACTAGATTCTCCCAACTAGAAAATAATCCAACACTACATTTCTCAAAACTCATGAAGAGGTATCCACAACCCCTTCTCATCATCACATGGACACTCACATGTCAATACATCCACTCTAGTTTTAACATACCCTTATATACAATGATTTTCATAGTCAATACACTGCCTAATATGGGCTCAAAATCCTCAATTGGAATCCATATATCAAGATAGGACCTAAAGGATCAAGGTCAAATATATGTGCATATATTAAAATCATCATATAGTTATTCCTAAAATTAATATCATACTCATATGGTTCAATAAATTCAAATTCCTACAATAATTTTTCAAGTAAAAAAACAAAATAAGTTATTTAGTCTATAAATAACCAAAATTTCTATTATTCACAGTACAATTCACCCCATTGTGGTTATGTAAAGTGAAATTTTAGTAAGAAGATATACAGGGAACAACACAGAGGTTTTTATCACATTATATAACCAAAGATATTTTATTTTCTATTTTTACGAACCACTTTCTCAATAACACACATTAATTCAAATATATAGTGAATATACATGAATGATATGACGAATATCTAGATTTTTTACACAGGGAAAATCAAATATATTAAATAAAATAAAAATATACCCAACTTCATTTTTAGAGAGACACCAAATAAAATGAAATATTAAATGTAGAAACATCATTCCCATATACTTGGTGACATAGATTAATGCTCTTATTGTTGAAGGACAAGGTTACAATATATCCTTTATATAAATTATAAAATATCTTACTTTTGATCTCGTAATTCCCAATTAGTAATAGAAATAAAATAAAATTCTCTTATAGTATAGTGTAGAGTCCCAAAATAGATTACTCTATAGTAACCATAAATATTTTTTAGTTAAACATAAGATATAAATCATATATTCCTGATCCTACTGACTAAAAGTGAGGGTATAATATAATAAAATTTATAGAATATACCCTCATAAAGAGTAAGATAAAATTATTTTGAGTGACATACAATATTACATCATAATATTAAACTTATAAAATAACATCCAATCCAACCCCATAATAATATATATAAAATTAATTCAAAAATAAAACTATATATCCAAAATTTAGCATTATTTTGGTAGGGAAGAAATGATCTATGTGGTTAGATCATATACATACTATAATAAAATCTTCATAAAATAACATAATCCCAACATGGTATTGAGTCCTATACATTGTCCCTCCTCCCAAATATGTCCAAGATATCTGATTCAAATATAAAATTATAGGCCTCTTCCATAAATTCACATATGATAGTTAGGGTTCCACTAGTTCCCACATGTCACGTATTCCTATGAATGGTCTGATTTTGACATTGTAAGTCACATTAATGGTGTCTTATACGTAACTGATGGAGTGAAATACATGAAAACTGGGATACAGTCACTATAATAAAATGAATAATAAAAACACAAACCAAAAAATCATCATTTAATATCATGATCTAGGTTGTAACCCTATGTAATCTATACATGTTTCAGTATGTGCCAATATTGTCTGAGTGTGTCACATTATAACTGCATGTGCCATTATAAATTGGGGTCTTTATGGTAAGAATAAGCCTTTCGTTTTCTGAATGGTACTTTTTGATAATCATTAATGTTACTCAGGTTATGTGTGTCTAATAGTTCCAAAATAATGTTTTTGGATGGGGTTCAATGATCATGTGATTATACGAGGTTCTAGGACGCCACCTATATAGTGGTATGGGGCCCATGAATGTAGAATGGTGCATAAATAACCTAATAAAGTCATGAAATGGGTATTTAGGATTTGAGGTAGGTTCATGGGGTGGAATTAGGTGTTTTGTATTGTTAAATATGTTTTGGAGGCTATTATTGATTAGTTATGATGTGACATATAGTTTCACACTATGACACTTTCTATTTAGTACCAGAAAAGGCTTCTCCCCAAAATCTGACAATGTGAAACCTTGTTTCACTATTTGAAATGATCATGAGTAGTTTTATAGATATTCTAATATGAATGGATTGATCAAAAACCCAAATGATATATTATCATGAATCCCTTATGATAATGGGAAGGGTATTCTAGTTTTTTTAGTTTAGGTAGCTCCTATGATCTCAATCCATCACCAATTAAATATAATTTTATTGGACTGCTATTTTACAATTTCCCCATGTATGACAAATATTGATTATTATTGTGTTATTTCATACGGACATGAATATTCATAAGTATCGGACGAGTCCCCACATGCATAAATTTTTTCATTTTTGTTTCATAGGATATATATTCTACTAGTATATTACTGTACTGACTCATTTGGAAGTCCACTTATGATAGAAGGTTAAGTGAGAAAACAATGTGGTTCACATTGGTGATGATGTCAATGATATTGATGATGGTGTCAACTATGAAGTTACTATATAGATAAATGGTTTAATATTCATATTTTTTTTCATTTTCTTTCATTAATGGAATTTTTAGATAATTTTTTGTGAGTATCCCCATGATAATTCTTATAAATTAAGGTGCCCCATATATTGTATGTGGTGTTATACATACATCACCATGTGGAATGATATTTACCATAACTCTGTATCTATGAAATATCGACATAGTTATTTTAATGGACAATTAGTTATGGAATGTATTTAGAGCTGTTAGTTGATGATGTTCCTTCAGTTATAACCCGAATGAAACAATGTGTAGTTTTTTTATGAAATGACATATTAAAAATTTGGTTGTGATTAATAGTAGTTCATTGCCTCTCACATATTATAAGTAACCTGAGTGATTATATTCCATTAAATGTAATAGTCAAGATTAATTCCAAAGGGAAATTATTGCTAATAAAAGTTCTTTTGTAAAGTTAGTAACCATTTCGAAGCCTTAAGGAAGGTATTGTAATGTTTTTTGGTTTCCCATGAGTATTAATCAAGGAGAGTGATATAAATCAATTTAAATGGTTGGGATCTTTGAGTTTTCTAGAGAAAAATATCTTTATATGAAACCCTTGAGATAGATGGTTCATGGTGAAACTGGGAAACAAGGAGATTACATGAATGAATATGAGATTTTGGAGTTCTCGGGATTTGTTGAGCTGCTAATTTTTTAGGAATCAGTAGTTGAAAATGATGGAGAGTATATATTGGAGGACCATGACCATTTCAGCAATCAATCTATAATAACAATTAGTGTTGTTTTATTTCAATTTTCAAATATCCTTCATGCACGAGTGCTCATGCGGTGGTTTTATAATAGCGATTAAACCATGGAAGGAATGGTTGTGATAAATTCAGTGAGAATGTTTCTGGTTATATGGATGACCTCGATGGAACATGTTGTTGTAGGTCAGTGAATAATTTGGTTTAGTCTCACCCCTAATGTATGAAACTAAATTTTTTGTAAATCTCATAGCATTTAGTGGCCCAATGGTTAATACTCATTGAATTTTCTAGGCATCAAAGGATGAAATGGAAAGTGGATTGGTGGATGGACTAAGTTATATTATATAGAGATAATGTGGTATAGAGTAGTATCTCTTTTAAGTGGATGAGACCCATTAGGGTCAGTATTATTAACATAATCCAAAGATAGTAAAGGATTTTACTCACATTGTAAATGGAATTGTGAATTTAGTTGAAAATATTTTCCATTGTACACTAGTGTGTAGTGGTCGGAATGCCACTCAAATATCACCTAAATGGACGGTCATGTATAGTCACTACAATTTTTGAAGAACTAGTTAAGAATTACGTATATTTATGTAATCTATGTAGGGTGATAGATAAAGATACTCATATGGTATACAACATTGATCTAGTCTACTGTGTAATCACATCTATTGTAAGGATGGTAGGGTTCTATGCATGAATAACTGATGGATGATCATGGAGACTCTATAATTTTTATGTGTAGTGAACCCAAGAGTATCTATTCTGGATTTATATTCTTAATGGTGATTCATAAATAGAATACTATAGAGACTAGTTTTGGGATTTATACTTGGGAAAATTTGGGCATCCTGAGAGGGATTCAGATATTTGGTGCATTGAATCATAGTTGATAACAATACAAATTGTTTAATAATTTGATGAACTAACCAAAGGAATCAAATAAAATTCATTTTATACTTTTGTATGGACTCCAGATCATTTAATGATGTCTCTGAGGCTTATGGTATTGTAATTAGTTGATTTGTTTGTGTTGGTTTCATTGTATTAGAACCTTTATAGGTAGTCAACTAGATAAGTATTGACTAGTGGTGCACAAGAACCTGACTTTTTTTGGGTTGAAATTTCATTAAGATTGTCATTTGGAGAATGAATTTGGTACTTGATATCAACTAAATCCCCTCAGTTATTATTATCTCACTTCAGATTACATAGGTTGGTGAGGATTTTTGTCTTTGTTTGGAATCTATAATGAGGTTTTGTTATCATCTTTTATATAGTATTTATATAGATAGTATTTAGGGGTTGGATCATGTGATAAATTATTTTGATGTATTCTAGTTAGTGAAACCTAGTTTCATCACATGTTTCAGGGTGTGAACAACATGATAAAAGATATAAATGTTCCTTTAGTTAAAAAATGATTGGAAATCATGGTAAAACGGTGTTATAGAGAATGTATCAATCAATACCCTTCAATTTGTGTTTTAATTGTAAATATCAAGGTAGAAGGGTAGTATTTCATTTGAGGGCCCATATGTGGCACAAGTGAGTGTTTCATGAACTATTTTCTAGACGAAGTCCAAATGGAATCCTTTCTTGATGTTTCACATGGTATATGAGATTTATATTTGGAATATTGTTTAGATCCTGTTTAGACGGATATCAGATCACATGCTTGAAATCAGTAGTTAATGATTCCTATTTTATAAAGAACCATAGATTGAGGAATATTCCTTAAATAAGTGGAGGTATATAGTGGTGAAAGAATATGTTTAGTGAAAACGTGTACTTAAATGCATGATTACTAGGAGGGATAGGTACCGCAGAAACTATTATTGTGTTCATGTGGATGATAATAATATTTCTATTTAGATTATGGTGATAATACTTGTAGTTATTAGTGGATAGAAAATTGGAATTTCATGAATGAGACTTTCATTGATGTAGAGTTTGTAATTCCAAGATGGAACATGTGAAAAATTCTCTTTGATGATGATCATACAAAACAAGGATGCATGTATCATGTGCTAAAAAACATCTTGAGTATTTGAAGCTCCATGGTGGGGAGATTATAGTGTCATGAATCATTACATATTATAATCTCCTAGCGATAATAGAAACATTCATTTATACAATGGTCAAAATTTAGAATCAGTAAGAGAAATGTTATTATCTTTGTTTTATATTTCCAAAATATTTTTGTGTGATGGGGTTTAAGGCTTGGGAGATGACTTAGGGTCCGAGAGGCCACTCGAGGAGTGGATGGGGGCTTGAGACCTCTTAAATGTGAAAATACATCCAATTCAAATCAAGAATATAACATTCATTATGTGAGGTGGATTCATGGGTTGGGCTAATGTTTTTTAAGACATGGAAAGGGGACGAGAGGATAAGCCTATGAAATCATGGTATGACATATATTTTCATTATGTAACATGTGTTGGCTAGGAACAGATAATTTTTTTGACAAAATTTAATGATGTGAGATGATGTTTCGAACCAGGATATACTCCCCGGTTGTAATAAATTTTTAAAATTTAATTTATTGGTATTAAATCCATATATTCCATTCCCTTTAATCTCTTATGAGAATTCAGATTGTGATATGTGGATTTAACTTCTATGAGCTCTTATAATCTTATTCACACATCAATGGAAGATCAATATGTGGTAATAGACCAATAATTATAAGTATAAGACCATAAACTACCTAGATTTTTCTAGTTATTTTTGAAATATCCTTCACTAGTTTATACTTTATTGACCCATATTAGAGAAAATATATGGAAATTCTTCCACATTGTAATGGGTTTTTATAGGATGATAGGACTTTGGATTGACATGAGAAGAGTATTCCACTTGATGAATAATGTATACCTCTAATAGGAGTTATAGTAATGGTATTTAATCATTTAAAATATTATTGAATTTAAAAATTTAATTATATTAAGTTTGTTAATGTATTCTTATTAGGTGAAACGTATTTTTCCCAAGAATAATGGAAGAACAATGTTATGGAGCTTTTTTATGGTCAGCTGTTGTTCCATCCATGTAAAGTTTTTTGGTATATCCCACAACATGTATTCGATTCTCCTAAAATATTTGTTTTCTTACAATCATTTAATTTATAATTATTTTTTAATAATAAATTATTTATTATTATCTTTCATGAATTGGAAACCCATGAATATTGATGGAGGAAAAATGTACTTGGATGACTCAAACAAAGATGCTTGGCTTTATATGGATGGATTTTACTATATTTGATGTATGTTTCCCCAAATACACTACCGTTGTTACTATGAATATTTAATGGAATGTGGTGTGAGTTTCCCCATATTAGGAAAAAATATAATTTTCATAATGAGTTATAAATAATAATAATTCATTATCAATTAATGTGGATTGAGTCTAAATTAATTAAATGAACCATTATTGGTGTAGTTAGGAAAAATTAATTAAAGATTATTTATACTTATATAATGAGGATGTAGACTTATTAAATTAAATGAACCATTCCTAATGTAATGTAGAATCTTTTTAAGGAGAAGTTTTCTGGAAAAAAATTCAAACATAGAAATTTGGCTGAAGGAATTAAATTTTGGATCATATAATCTCATTTGAAAATTTATGAAAAAATTTCTTGGGTTTTATGGATATTATTTACACATTTTGGATAATTTATTATTGTCTTATAATCCACACATGAGGTCAAATCGGAAGGGATCTGCATTACTTTGGATATATGAATGCGAGGGAAATTCCATTGAACTGAAGAGAAGGTAAGTCATCACAAATATGTTTACAATACTATAAATTAAAAAAGGTTTTGTGATCTATTTTGATATATTTAATAAGGGAATAGTATGTGTCCTTATGAATATTGACACGGTGATAGATTATTCCTCACAAAAATTGATGGTTTTAGATAAAAATAACAGAACTCATAAATGAGAGTTTTAAATAGTAATTTTTTATTTAAACAGGTAGATTAATTATATTATTATAGGAAACAGTGATATTCATATTGATAAGTAAATATTAAATTATACATTCAGCCAAAATGGTAATAATAAGTTCCTGATATTTTTTTGAGTTGATTAAATATTATAACTAATGAATACCCTATCAACCTTTGAAATCAAAAAGGTGAAAGATAATATTAGTAGATATTATTATTCTATATTATCTTGGATGAGGATAACAAAATATGAAATATATTTTAATTACAATTGATTTATATATATGTCTTGAAATAATGGGAGAAATATTATCCAGCTCAAATGATATTTCATCCATCTATCCTTGTGAGGATTAAAGAGACACAAAATAATGATGTGGAACTATAAAAGATGGTAATAGATGATTTTGAGTAAAGCCTTGACTATTATGGGATTATAAGGATTAAGAACCTGTTATTTATTCTATCCATGATAGATTTGAATAGTGATCTATTTGATTATTCTAGTCGTTCTTCATTATTTATTCAGTCTAGAAGTGAAATGATATATATGTATCTGAAATAGTATTTCTTATGGAACAACAGGAAGAAAGATATTACATAAAATATATCATAGTTCATATTATGATAGAATGATAACGCTAAGAGATATGATTTTAATGGGATGTTATAGCTATTACCCATAACAGGATGAAAATGGGAAAAATCACCATGGATTTTTGTCATTGGCTCACAAAAAAACCAAAATGGAATAATTTAATTATGGTTTTAGTTATTCATAAAATGAATTTGGGAAACATAATTACCATTATATAATATTTCAATAATTATAATAATTTGATAATATACATTATGTATTTGGTAGGGTGCCATGGATTACTACATTCTATTATATCTAATCAGGATTTATGGGTGACCTTCTTCTTCTAGACAGGTCATCAACATGATCTGGATACAAAGTTGTGTTTATGTGTTGGGTATCATACTCTGATAGTTGGTCAATATGAGAGATCCAGGAAAACCCTATAGGATATGTTGAGATCTTCTTCTATGTACATAAAATAGGGATGGATTTAATACATTACTATAGTCAAATTTTCATAAAATAGTATATTTTTATCCAAACTTAAGATGGATCCTTGGGAAGTCCTATATATAATGATGTGTAGAACTCCAACATATTTTAATGAATTTAAAGAATGAAAACAATTGTGCCTTAATCAATTTGATGAAATGATATTTAAATTCGGATCCATTTAACATCACATCAAGGTACTCAAATATAATTGAAATTTTTTCATGGAAATCATCAAAGATACATATAATTCAACGATTTTTGAAGGAATGCATGATTTAATAACCATGAGTGAATGCTTTGAGATTTATAATTTAAGGAAATTTAGTCCCAAGGAGGGGTTTCTCCATCAAGATTCATGATAGGATATTGATATTTTCATATCACAATTCCTCTTCTACTAAACCGCTATTAAGTTCCAATTGTTTTCAATGTATTTCTACTAGGGAAGTATATTCCTAAACCATTCCATGTGTTGAAATCATAGACTGTAACATTGGTGAATATGTCATAATATGATGAATAAAAGCTATAAATCATGTATTGTTGAGATAAATAGATATATAACAAGATTACTCACATTGATAATGTTCTTAAGAGGAAGCTGAAATTCATAGAAGCTGCATTGGAAACCAAAAATTAGATAATATAGATATATCCTCTTTTTTATCCATGTGTTAAAATTTCAAGGGATAAATTAATTTAAATAGTGTTATAATTTAACTCCTCAATATTTTATAAATTTATTTTCTATGATAGCTTGTGTCACACACACCATCAATTTTTAATGAACTATGATATAGTATTAAAATTTTATTTTTTTATGTGATTATTATTACCAAGACATTAGATTGGAAGGTGTTAAAAAGATAAACTGAATTATGGACATTTTATGGTACAAATTACAGAAATTTTTTATCATATTATTTTAAATGAAAGTAAAAATCCTTTAAATGTAAAAGAGAAATTTTCATGAAAAATAGTATTTTTACAAGAAATGTGTGTTAATTTCAATAAATTAATTTAACCACTATTCGTGAGTAATTTTAATGAATTTATTGTGTTATATATTCAAAAAAAATATAACATTCAATTAATTTTTTATATTAATGGGATAACAATATTTCTTGTTTTATTCTTATGAAAGTATTTTTCTAAAAAAAATTCACCACATTTTAAGCACAAAATTTAAAATAAAATATTATCACATATAGAAATTTAATCATGAAAAATGGATTTAATATTTTAAAATTTTGAGGAACTAATTTTTTAATGTTGGCCACTCTAATTTTTATCATTATGAATATTAAAGATGATAATTTGTTTCAAAACTATAATGGTAAAACTAGTAAAATTGTGATAGAAAATTGGGATAGGGATTTTAAATTTATCTGAAACCTTCTTTTATACTATGTTATGATTTAAATACTCTCAAAAACATTAAGGAAACAATTATATAGATAAAAGGTTCTATTTTAATGATGATAAAATTTATATTAACATAAGATATGAATCTATACAATATGTCACTCTCTTGACAATAATATCTCTAATTTTTTCACATAAGAATAAACAGATTATAATTACAGTTAGAAATTTTTATATGGAATATAAATTCATTTTTATTATATTAATTACTTTTTAATTTTTAGTGATTGAATAATTAAATTAATTTCCTATCCAACATCAACACAATTTTTATACAATTAATAGAAATAATAAAATAAAAACTTTTAAAATACTCTAATTTGATTAATTTGGGTGATTTATTACCTTCAAAAAAATTTGAACAATCATATTATATATTAGGGTAGTTTGATATGTTTATATTCTAAATCATTTTATTTGTTTTTGTATTGAATATAATATTAAATGAATCGTTACAAAAATAATATTAATGACATTTTATACTAAATAATATTTTTTAAATAATTTTAAATTAATTGAAATATTATCTTCATCCAAATGACAAATATAAGATTTAATATTTAATTAATGGATGATTTATATATCTCTTACCTTTTTATGGTATCATTGGTGACCCTTAAAGATGGAAAAACATCAGTTTTGTAGAAATTGTCAAAATTGTTAACATAGGGTTAAAAAAATGCTAAGGGTAGAATCATAAAAAAAACTAGCAAAACTATTATTTCATTGGATTATATTGACTTGTCATAATATTATCCTCAAATTATAGAAATTTAGAGAAATTTTTCATTAAAAATAATTAATATTAATTTTATTTGTTATGAAATTCCCTAAGTGTCCCTCCCCTAACTTATAAAATGAAACCTCTTATACATTAATCACACCATATTTTGAGCCATATATTTCGTCCATGATATACCTTTTATCTTCTTTTATCATATCATAGAGCTTATAGTATTTTCAAAATAGCATCCCTTCAAGGATGAAGGTATATACAAAAAGAGGATTCTCAACAAAGAGGCATAACAAATAATAAAGAATTTATAATTATATTTCTTCTTGTACAAAAATTAAAATAATGGTATCAATTCAAAATAATAAATTTAGTATCTTATTAATCCTAAATTGTTATTATAATGATAAACTGACCATTATCCACCTTCTTCTGATCTGTTACAAAATGATAACTCTGTTCATACGTAACTATGGACGAGCATATCCATTGACTGATGTGATTCAGTTAATGTTTTGGATTTACATGGATGGTAATATGGATAGTTTTAAGGAATATATAAGATATACATTATATAAAATAATATTATAATGATGAATTATTATTTACCTTTATTTTATTCAATCTATCGAAAAGTAAAAACAATGTTCATGGGTGCGTATAACCTACTATCTCCAAGAATAGTGTAATTAATTTTTTTCTTTAATTACTATGTAGGAATATTTATATAAGTAATTTATATGATATTTATATCATTATTAATATTATATATATGATTTAAACATGATCTATGTATAGGTACTAGAACTACATATTTCCAATTCGAATGAGAAACGAAACAATTGACACCAAAAAATGATGATTCTAATAAAGAATTATTAATAAAATGGTATTGAAATATTATAATCAGATCATAAATGATATTATAAGTATATAAATTACAATTTTATTGAATTATAATAATTTTAATGTTAATATATTGTATGGTTGAGAGATTTATTTTTAAGTGTATCTCTATGTAAATGTTTTGTGTTACAATATCATTATTAATCAATATTGTTTATTATTATATTTAAAATAATAAATTATTAGGATATATCTCCCAAAAATTACATTAAGATTATTATAATATGGTTTTTCTCTAGATGAAGTAGGTTCTATATTTTTTTTCCTCCCATCGAGTACTCAAAATAATGATTGAATGATTGAATGGGAAATCATATATTTGTTTCTTTTCATTAAAAATCCTTTTTATTCCATGTACATGATTTCTCTAAAATGTTTTCCATATTATGTTACTATAATTATATGAATTTTTTATTTAATTTTTACCCTGTTTTGATATGATGACCCAAGCCTTTTAAACATAATATTTCAT
Organism: Viscum album; assembly: GCA_963277665.1. Lineage (NCBI taxonomy): Eukaryota > Viridiplantae > Streptophyta > Magnoliopsida > Santalales > Viscaceae > Viscum > Viscum album. Next base: position 179,381,461 of record OY728133.1, on the reverse strand, counting down.
ATTTTTTATACATAAACATCAGATGAGTAAAACCCAATGATTGTGAGGCCTAATGTATTTGAAACAATACTTTTGATAACACATTAAAATAAATCTAAAAAACAAATACTTATTTTATTCTCAAAAATGAGCTCCAAAATCCATTTGAGATCTTAAAACTACATAGGAAAGCTAGGGAATACATAATTAAATAGTGTGATCTAAAAATCATAGTAAGGGTATAAACATGATATGGAACATAATGTGCAAGTCAAAGGTATAACATGATATCATAAAAATATGACTCATTTCTAAAAAAAATAGAATAAAAACATAATGATAATGGTATTATATGATCATAGAGATATAGGAAATTATTTAGACGTATATATTATGAAAAAAATGAGTCAATTCTAATTGCCTAAAAATATCATATAGTGGACAAAGTCCCATAATTGATTGGTTTTACTGATGAATCATGAGAAAATATATTTACCCCAATAATTTTAGATCTATCTTCGAACAATGATAATAACAGTTACAAGAATATATGTTTCAAAAATGGATATCAACCATCAAGCGTAAAGAGAAAAAGTTCCAAAGGAAAGAAATAGAATTCAACTGAGAAATAATTTTTTTTGATGTATGAATCCATAAAAATAATGCATAATAAGAGATTTTTATATGTGAGAGACATATATAAACTTAATTTGGAATTATTGAGATAAAGTTATCCTGAGGGACAATGATCATAACCCGATGAAAAGGTCGGTTTTGAGACATCCCTTACCATAAGCCCGACATGTCACTTCTGAAATTTATGTACCTGAATAAAAAAAATTATAATAATTATTGATTATATTTATATCATTTTCACTTTTATTTCTGATCATTTTACAAACAATTTCATAATAATTAATGTTCGTGTTATAATTTTCGCTTATATTTGAATCATATGTGAGAAATCACTTTAGATAGTTGACTAAGGTAAAAGTGACTATTAATTAATTAATTAATAATAATAATAATAATTTAATAATTAAATTTTTAAATATTTTTTTTATTTTAAATGAAATAATGAAATTGTTTTATGAAAAATTGAATCATTTACTTTAACAGAGATGGTATGCGATGCATACACATGAGTAACACATGAGTTTTTCAGAAATCAGGATTTTAATAATGAATGTGTCATTTTTTTAGTCAATGAATTTAATAATATCATAAATATTATTATATATATTTAAATAAAATTTTATATAATATTCATGAGATTTAGTATTGTAAAATGTACCAGATCTCTTCATATATGAGGTATTCCACACATGAGCATGAATGAAGTTAGCATATTTAAATGAATGGAATAGTAATAAAATATATGACATATATATTTTATATAAATATAAATATTTAATTAATATAATATATATACATTAAATCCAAAATCATTAATATTCATGAGAGGCTATGGTGGAAAACTATTTCATCTGTCCACGAGGTGACAATCGTCCATAACGATGAACGATGGTTTCATTTCCCATTTGATGGAAGAGGAGATTTTTGTAGTTAATGAAATTAACACAATAACATATAATTTTATTCAAAATAATTACAATTCTATTTCATTAGGTATTAATGTGATTTTATGAAGGTAGAATAATAGAGAAGAGAAAATACTCAGTTAAGAATGATACATTTTCTTTGGAAGACCTCTATGTTTTTGCATCCAAATCCTTCCTAAGATGATTTTATAATAAAACAAATTAATCAATTAAATTTTAAATTAATTGAGGAATGTATATGGATATTTATTTTCAAAATAAAAAGGATTTATAAGTTTTATTTAAATAGGAGTTGATGTTCCCTTTTATAAGTGAGATGGAATGACATTTTTGTAAATACCCAAAAATATTCAAGAATAGGAACTCACAATCAATACTCATGCCACCAAAAAAGATAAATTATGTAGTTTAAGGATAATTAGGTTGAAAAAAACCTACAGAATTAAATATTCCACACTTTATAAACATTTTGTTCCCATTACCACTATTATAACTCACTTTTTCCATTTTCATCTTCACCAAGTAAGTAGTTTTTTCTTAATATAATTTATCTTATAAGATAAAAAATAAAATGAAAATTACAAGATAATTTGTTAATAATTATTATATATATAAAATAAAATATATAAAATAATTCTTATATGTGTGTTAGAAATTAAAATAAACTCATGTTTATGTAAGGTGAAAACCCCCATTTAAAACTTTACCATGGTGTTTATGTTTTACTAATTGTTGTGTTCATTAAAAAAATAATGTTGAAATTATTACATATTATTAATTATGATTATTATAAAATTTGAATTCATTTAATTTAATTAAATTCATTATATTATCACAATTTAATTTAAAATTAATCCCACAAAATTTAATGAAATTTTGGTTTTTAGGAAATGCATTTTCAAGCATTGGATGATCTTATATTAACTCCATCTCTGTCAAAAATAATTATCTAAATTAACATTAATATAATATTTATATTAAAATTAAATATTTCCTTTTTGGTACCATTAAAATGAATAAAATTGATACACATACAAATAGTATATAAAATAAAATGTTTTAGGAGTAAAAAAATACTTATACCAAAAAATTATAAACTTTTGATTCAAATGAAATTAATTTTGATTATTATAAATAAAAATGTTCAATATTATATTCAATAAAAATCCATAATATAATGGTTCTTCAAAATTTTCCTTTATTATGAAATGAAGTTACAAACTTCAAAAAATTATTAATTTTTAATATTTACTCAAAACCCATTCATTTCAAAGAAACAGAGAAATTTAATCATGAGTTAATTTAAAAATGATTTTTTGAAAATGATTTTAATTTTATAAAATAGTATTTCCAAAAGTTATAGAAATTATTTATAATATTTTCTAACTAAAATAAATCAAAATCATTTCTGAAAGGAAATTAATTTTTTGAAGAATAAATATTCTATAATAAATATTGAGTTCTTACTTCCGAAGAATTTATAAGTAATTTTTATTTCTTTTAGGGACACTATATATATTAAATAATTTATTTAATCTAAATTATTCCCAACAATTTAATAGATCATTTGTAATTGTAATATTTAAATAATCATTATTCAATCTGGATCAATATTTGGTGTTCTACATGCATTCTAACATAGTTTCCTTTTCAACTTATAATGGTGAATAACTCATCCCCCTTAAAAAATTCTTCAGCTAAAATTTTATATTTTTTTACAGAGTTTAATATAAGTGATGGTAATTTTTCATCATGTTTATTTATATTTCCCATGTTTCCTCATCGTATTTATGGTTCTAGTATAGTAATTTGACTTGGTAAGTTGTTTTGTTACATAGAAATTTATCTCTGTAGTCACAGATCTTTATTGGATGATTCTTACAAGAGAAATAATTTTCTAGCTATAGAACCTCTAAATCTGTACATGTGATTTATCTGATATGTAATTCCTCAATAGGGATATTATGAAAATATTTTATTCTTGTGAATGGGTTGTTGTGAGTTCTAGTTGATAATACACAACTCTAATGTGATCGTGATTCTAAAGGCGACTAATGTACCTCCTTCTGAAATATACATTCTTTAATAATATAATAACTCTCTTACATGGATATATTCATAGAAACACTTTTATACAAAACATAAAATGAATTTCTCGTCAACTAATGTCAGAATATCTCTTATTTCAACTCTAAAACGTTTTAATCTATTTCTGAATAGTCTTTCCAGTTTTAACCTATTATTCTAACCATTTTAGTTCACAATTACTTGTGTTCAACAACATATTCCCAACACATAGCTATCCAATATATATTAACATAAATGGATTTATAAGAATGTATTTGGATTCTGGTGTGAAATCTATTATTATTTGAGAACTAGTCTAGAGGAAGATGTTTATACCACCCACCTTTGAAGTCCACTAAAAACCCTCTCATTATGTCTTCCAATGTTTCAATAGTCCAAATTGGTTGGATATAAATTTTTGTTGTGATAATCCATCCTTAATTTTATTTCAATATTTTGATAATGTTGGAGGATCTTCTATAACACTGAGTTAAATATCAGATATTCTTCATTTATAATTGATAGGGGTGTTTTTTTCCCTCACCACCTCTATAGTGTATATCATTTAATGTTTATCGAGTTGAAGGTTCTCTCGAATTAAACTAATGTGGGTAATTTATGTATAATAATCCACTACTACCCATATGGAATTACTTCCCATTGAGGTTTTTGGATTTTTTTTTTTTAAAAATTGATTGTTTGGTTTTCCAATTTAAATTTAAGCATTGTTAATGGTTGGAAAACACCATTTTATTTTTTTCCTTTCATCCATGAATTTCTAATATATATGAATATTTGATGATTATGTTTTGATATCCTTCTTCATATTTACCCACAAATATTTCTCTTTGATTCTATGATACATCTAAAGTATCCCTTAATTGATGGAGAAGGTTAAGCTATGTAAATCATTCAAAATTACATTATATATATAAGAATATGATAGTACACTTATTCAAGACTCCCATGTTACAACATATTCTTCATTAATTTTGATCCCCAAGGATTTATATATTTTTCAACATTTCACATTCTTCTCAATTTCCAAATTATATTTTTGAGAATCCATTGTATTTTCTAGTAAGGTTGGTTAGGAAATCATTTGAGAATGGAATTATTATGTTTCATCCTCCCATTTCTATACTTTTTATGTTTTAAGGAATTTGATCCTTCTCAATTCTCATGAGTGATAATTTTATCTGATCCTTTCTACTTAAGTAATCTACAACATTTTTGTCTTTCCCATTATGATAATGGATTTATAAGTCATAGTATATGAAATGATTTATCCATATTAACTAATTCATATTAATATTATTCAAAGAAAATATATATTTATAGATCATAATGTCTATATATATTTCACATGTCTCCCCAATGAGAATATGCCCCCATATTTTAATCCAAATATCGATGTATCCATCTCTAGATCAAGTATTAGATATATTTTTTCATGAAAATTAAACAACATGAAGGTGTAGGCTATCCTTTTTTCTTTTTTCATTATTAAATATACCAAAAAACACTTTGAAGTATCTCTATATACTAGAATAAAATACCTACTTGAGTGAAGTGCAAGGAATGGTGTAGTGAAAATCCTTTTTTATCAAATCCTAAAATCATTCTTCAAATTCACATGTCTATAAAAACACTACCCCCTTAATCATTACATTGGTTAATGTAATTTAAAATCAAAATATGTGTCTCACAAATAATTAGTAATATCCATCTAGTAAATGGGAATTAATGATCTATATAATAGATGTTCTTATAGGCCACTCCTAATTTTACATTACCTTAGAAGGGTCAAGAAATATCCAATTTCTAATGATATTATTCCCCTAATTGATAATTGCATCATTCCATACAAACATTACTCTAATTATGATATATTTTGTCTTTTATTACGGTATTTATCATAGTATTAAAATTATTATCATGATCTTTCTTACGTTTTTTGTATTTAAGAATATCATCAACAATGTCTCCCATAAAATTTTATATGAAATCTATAATGACATTATTAATTAACTCCACAATGATTTTTAGATAATTAGAGTGTCTTAAATTCATCACTATGAACTCATTATTTCCATAGACTATTTTATTGGATATTTTGGGAATATATTCCTTATTGATCTTTAATTAGTGATATCCCAACAAAAGGTCCAACTAAGAGAAATATTGGGCCCCATGTAGTTGATAAAACATGCTCTCAATCCATTGTATGGGAAATTTTTTATTGATCATTATTTTTTTTAGGATAATAAATTTTTAAACACATTTAACCATCCTTATTTTTTTATGAAGAGTACTGAAACACACCATAGTGGAGCACTCTAATGTAAAAAAACAATATTACAAACTCTCTTTTAAGTTATTTTTAATCTCTTCTAACTAAATATTAGCCATTATACACTGATTATTTGATATGGGTAGATATCCATGTATATATTAGATTGAGAACTCATCTTATTATTCAAAAGTAAGTATAACAAATTCATTGGGGAATGCATCAGTAAAATCTTACACATAGTGAATGACCTCAAGCACGTTCTTTCCATTATCTCAACTATTTGGCCTAGATATTATTGTTCTTAAGGAAATAAAATCCACACATGAATGTAATATTATGAGGGAGATTCATTCTACTCATAACACTTCTACATAACAAGAGGATGAATTTAGATATGAATAGTCATATACCTTTCTATATAGTTAATTTTGGATTTATATATAGAAATCCAATCAGCTCACAAAATATATTTTAACTCTATTAAAAGATTAGAGATGATTTTTTCTAGAAAATTAAATCCCCAATAAATAAATATGGAGGATTTATATAATTTGGATTCCATTTACAATTACAATATATAGATCATCCCTATGTTTTGAGGTGGTGAATGAGTAGATATAAAGAAATTTTACGAAATAAAGATTTCATAGAATGAGAATCAAATAGTACATTCTAAATTCTTTAATTAAAAACTAGTTTACCTGTCACCAAATCAATATTAGGATCCACCTATGTAGTACATATAGATAATTTTGTTTTTTTCTAGTCATCGGTGGTATAGGTCATCATTTATTTTCGAAAAGTGACAGATTTTGGAATTATCTTGTATGGCACATATGTTCTTTATAGTTGATACACTATAATGTAGTTTGAGTGTTGATCTGAACTTTATTTTATTCATAAAAAATAGTAAGTTTCTTAATTTTGTTTTTCACTAATTATCTTGATACCAAATTTTCACTTTTAAAATATCTTAAGGTTCCCTTTAAATATTTTCCATGCTGCTTCTTCCCAGAGCCTTGGCATGTGCGATGTTGGTATTTCTATCCTCCCGGGTATTTATCTATTGATACACATAATGAAAAATAAATTTTAATTCTTTTATCTTTAGTAATAGTAGACCATTAATAGTTAGTAATCTATATCCAAAATATAATGGAACAATAGATAATAACATCATTACTGTCAAAATTACGAATCCCTAATTCTTTTCATATATTCATCTTTAACCATCTAATGAAACTATCAACCTTACATTTGATTTTGATAAAACAATAAGGCAGAGTACCATGAAGGGATTGTTATGTTTTTCCTATCCGAATAGTTACTTATTAATTTCTATTTTGTATAATAAAATCCCTCAATATTTTATGGTCACTATTTTAAGTAAAATTTTTATTTAAAAATATTTTAATGGTGTCCTACCATTTTGTGGAATCAATATCTTCTTTGTGTTTTTGGTTCTTGATCTTTTCCTTCCATTGATTGAAATTTCCATCAATGACATAATTGGACATCATAACATTCCATGACAATATACATCAGAGGATAGTGGATATATTTTCATTGGAGTTAATATATATTTCCTCAATAAAGTGATTTGATGATCTATTAATGGAAAGAGGCCTTCATCTAATGGAATAATCGACTAAAACTTTCTATTTCTTAGTAGTAGGTGTGAGCTTTTTGGAAGATTCATGTTAATAATTTTAACATTAGATAATTGTGTGATTACTACCATGGTGTTCATAGATCTCAATCCAATTACATTATTCATTTCATTAGGGAAAGCATAAAATTTCCTATCACATTGGTTTTTGGCATGATTCCTTTTATTCCATACCATTAACTAAAATAAAAATCAAATATGTTGAGAATGGGTTAACATTAAATTTAGAAACATAAAAAACTAGATGTAAAAACATATTAATGATAATTATTTCATGCCTTTTGCGTCATTGTTTTTCAATCATGGTTATCAATGGTAATTATTCTTATTTTTATTTCTAAACTAACAATTCATTCAAGTCCTTGTTAATTTTTCATAAAAAGTCCATGAATTGAAAAAAAACATATAGATTTGGATTGTTAAAATAGGTGTGAAATAGTGACCCCTTGTGATTAACCATGTGATGATCAATTGAAATCACAATTCACCCTTTCGAGTTTTTTTTAAATTAGTTATATCTTTCCCATATCCACATTCATATGTCATATCTAGAATGGATGAAATTTCATGAAAACCACTCAACTTATTGTTCACTAAAATTCCAGGATATTTTCCTATTATTTTACATATCCTTAGGGTCGTAACTGATTTACTATGTTTATGATTTGTAAAAAATAACTTTACCTTACTCTGATACTAACCACAGTGAAACAATCCTTTCATCAATTTTATTATATGATTTTTTTAAAAACAAATATATAATGTGTAAAACCTAATGATCATAATAAATGATTTCATTTTATTAATAGCTTCATAATACATATAAATGAAACAATAACATGAAATAATTTTTTATACTCCTCAATTTCCTTCTAAATGTATTTTATCTCATTTGAATTCACAATATATGATGTATAATTCATAAAAGAAAGGGGTGAGATAAAAATACCAACACGGTAAAAAACATGATAAAAAACATAATGTGTGATTCAATGGTATAATATGATATTATATAAGATAAGGTTAATGAGTAATTACATGGATGAATAATATAATTAACATTGTATCATAATATCATTGAAACATATTAAATGTTGAAGAAGCATAAAACATTACACCAAGAAGAGTAAAAGATAACTGCAAAGACAATAACACATTGTAAGAAAATATCCACAATGGGTTCAGATTACTCCCCAATTCCATAAATGAAATATCATGAGACAAAATATTTTCCAAATTCATTTGATTACAATCTTAGTGCATCCATTATAACATGTAAATTCTTATGTGTTCCATATAAGGATAACAATCTTAAGGCATAAACATAAAAATAGATCCATGGAATGAAATGGGTTACATTTTTGAAAATAAAATATGGGATGTATTAAATAATTAAATGAATTATGTATAAGATAATTATATACTTCACCGAAAATATTCAATATTTAAAATAATTCCATAACATTAATGAGAGAGTTAAAGTTAGTTAGAGAGAGATTGGTCACAACTCGAAAAAGGTAGTTAACCGAGATCCCTTAACTCAATACAAACATGTTAGATACATTATTTTTTCTCCCAAATAATAAAATTATTTTAATTTTTAATGTCATTAAGATCATGTTGGTCGGAGTGGATTATCAATAGGGGGTGAATTGATTTCCAATTAAAATTTCATATTAGAAACATTATGGTTAAGAAAACCCCGAATTTTAAAAACTGCCCTCTTAATTAAGGCAATAGAAATAAAAATGTTCAATTGGTCAACAGGTATCGCAAAGGGTGATTAATCCTTAGATGAATGAGTGTAGAACACCAATTCAACTTTTGAAACAAGTTCACTGAATTAAACAAATACACACACTAACCAAAACTAACTATCAAAGTGTATGCAAAAATAGTTTTATGTTTTAGCAAATATAAGCAGTGTATAAAATCAAAACAGAGTATATGAAGATTTTCACAACATTTTAAACAAGAGGTTGAGTCTCAAGCCGAGACCTAATCCTCTCCACTTGGTGATCACCTTCCACCATGCATTTTGTATTAAAATTTGATACATAGCCTGTATTGGGCTTTACTACAGTTTTCAAAACAGTCCAAGGAACACACCCTCTACCACTATTCTTCGTAGGATAAACAAATAGTATAGACCACACATGGTCTCTTTCACAATTATACATGGTAACTACCAATAAGGTGAAGTTTGATGTGAGTATATTCAATATCCTCCAGTTCAAGAACAAGAGATAGTGTGTGATATAAACTGATACACACACTTCTCAAAGATATAAAATAATGAAACACAATAGAGAAGTTATGATGGAAAATTGTTTAGAAGGCTCTATGTGTTTACAGTTCAGCTCTTGAATCCTTGGAATGAGATATATTGAAGTTCAAGTCAATCCTTGGAAGTTATTTCCAAAATAGAGTGTTGCTACTCCAGGTTCAAGATATTAGTGTTTTTATTTTGATGCTGATCAAGAGTTGATGAAGTACATAAGGTAGGAAAGAGTTTATCCTAGAATGATCTTCATGATTCTTGAAGTTCAGGATCTTAGTTCTGGATGGGTCATATTTTTTGATCTAGCACGTAAGCCCTATCACACTTCTCATGCAACCCTTTTTTCATGATCATGTATATGTTACACTTCTTGATTGTATCATCGATCCTACTTTTTATTTAATTTTCTCCCTTTTTATATTTGAGGTCCAACAATTGGATTGAGTAGATCACGTGCATTCTTTCTCATACTTCGCATTGTCCATATTATTGTCTCCTGACACGTTTACAATCAACATTAATTAATTTCATAGAATTTATTTTATCAAATATGATCGTTAGAAACGAATTTGAGAAATTGAAAAAGTATGGAAGAATAAGTGTTGGTAGACTGGTAATGGTAGCCTTTATATCGGTAGGTGTAAACAGTAGGTGCACATCGACAATCTAAAATTTAAGCTTTAACAGTATTCTCACACTAGTAACTATGTAATGGTGACCTTTTCACAATAATCCGATAAGGGTGACCCTGTAGCAGTGACCATATAGTGGTGACCTTGTAGTTGTAACTTTGTAACGGGTACCATATAATGGTGACCTTGTAGCTGTAACCTTGTATTTGTAACCTTGTAATGGTAATCTTGTAACTGTATCCATGTAATAATAAGCTTGTAACTGTATCCATGTAACGGTAAGCGTGTAACTATAACCTTTTAGTGGTAACCTTGTAGCAGTAACCATGTAACAGTAACCTCTATAATGGTGACCTCTGTATTTAGATAAACTCTTCACTAGGAGATTAACCAATCAAGTAGTGGGATTGAAGATATATAAATATTACTCTATAGGAACGGGAAACATTGATGAAACATATGGATCGTACTTAAATGAAACAGGATTTTGGATTATTAAAGTATGATTTGGAATTATGAAAATGTGATTTGAGATTTTAAACATATAAATTGGGATTATCAAAACATGATTTGAGATTTGAAAAATATGATTTGGTATTATAAAAATTTGATTTGGGATAATAAAAATATGATTTGGGATTATCAAAATAGGTGAGTCCAACAATCTCCCCCTTTTTTGATAATCACAAATTATGTCATTTCTAAGAGTGTTGAATCACGGTAAAACAGATCTACTAATTTCATTGAATCAGAATAATTATGTTTTGAATATATTCTCCCACGTGAGAATGACTTCTCCCCTTCCCCCCCCGTTAAATATTTTCTCCCCCTTTTTGATTTTCAAAAAGTGTATCGAACAACAACAACAAAATGAAAAGAGAGAATATTTATTAATAAAATAAGAGTATATTATACAAAATTTGACACACCAATCCCAATCAACTAAGAAAGTTCACACTCAATCTACATCAGATATGCCCATAGGAGCATTTTCCTTGGAGGCTGAGGATGTAGGTGCTGAAGGTGGATGGATAGGCTGAGGGATGGTAGTTAGAAAGTTAGGAGGAGTTTCAATAGAAGAATCAATAGACCTTCACTGAGTATATCCTTGAAGAGTCAAGGGGGTCAATCTTCTGATGGCCTAGGTAGGAGCCATCAAAGTAGCAGCACTGGTGGAACCTGAAGCAGTTGAAGAAGCAGGCAGAGCAAGATGTACTATGATTGCAGTGTAGTCCACTTGGGGGAAAGGAAATAGATTATTCTTGAAGTCAATAATGATACCACTACCTCTCTTCATAGTAGAAATAAAATCATCCTTATTAGCTATGAATTTTTCCAAAGTAGAATTCAATTATCTAAGTCTGATAACCTAATCCTTAAAGGCCCATGTGACAGGTGGGATCCTTATGTTTTCCAACAAAAACCTGAAGTGATCATCCATCTAATGTTTGGTGTACAACAGTAATTAGTAGAAATAATCTTGATCCTTGATGTCCTTCTGATTCTGAGGAGATCCCCTTAAATAGTTACCCACAATATTATGAATTTCTTTGGTGATGGAAATAACCTAAGAATCTAAGGAACTGCCACCTGAGAACTTTTCCACTTCTTCTATGACAATGGTCATGAAAGATTCAATGTCAATTGGAGGATAAGATGAAGTGGAAGCAGATGTAGTTAGAGGAGCCAGAGAGGAGGCCACTGTTTCCTTGATAGATTTTGTCATCCCACTGATCAGTCTTTTAATATCATCATCTTGACCTTTCACATGTGTTTCCATATATTTATTGAAATCCTCAAACACTTTGACCATTTTATGAACTATACTTTTGACATATGTAAGGTCTCTGTCCAATTGGGTCCTTGAGGCCATATAAGTATCTAGTTTGGAAATAGACTGTTTCACTAAAACCATAGATTCTGCTAACTCTTTTACTTGATTCTGACATTCCTTGACCTCTTGTAACATAACTGAGTGAGAGTTAAAGAATATCCTTTCCACTGTAGATGTTACAATTCCTTGATTGACTGCTATTTTTATTTCTATCTCAGTGTTTTGATCATTAAAGAGCCTCTTCAGGTCGGATTTCAAAGAATCAAGGTCTTCCTTTGTCACATGGTCTTGAGGGAAAGAGGTATCTAGAGGAACAAAAGTGAGGTTTGGCACTAAGGGTCTTCTATTAGGCCTCTCATCTCTTGAGTCATCATATTCTAGACCCAACACCATAAATCCAGGGTCCTTAGACTAGCCATCAATTTCATACAAAATAGCAACTGATTCTGTAACAGCAGCTTCCTCCCCCTCATTCTGAGAAATCTCATGATCGGAAAAATTCATTTATTCCAGACCTTCTAGATTAACTGAAATATCCGGAAGGTTCATTTCCACTTCACTTCCACCTTATAATATTCAACTACTTCCATGACAGGTCAAACGTCAACTGAATCAGCAGCTTCCTATTATGCTCCACTTTCTACCCTTGTTGTATGTCCTATTAGAGGACTGAGACATAGAAATTCCTCTTCATTTTCAGCAACAACTATCTAAAGGTTATCATGACTTGGTTTAGAGTCATCATACTCATCTGTGGTATCTCTAATTTCTTTTAAAACAATTTCATCATCTTCTTCTTCACTGGTCTCCTAATCACTGTCCCTTAAGACAACATCCCTTCTAAGCAGTCTCTTTGGTGGGATAGGTTCAACAAAGGATACAGTAGTCGCATGAGGATTGGAAAGAAGGTCAAGGTCACTCCTGTCATCTATTGGATATTCCTCTCTTTATTTCACAAAAAAATCCTATTCATCTTCATATGACTAGGTAAGCTCCACTTCATCATGCTTAAGACTAGGGTTACTCTTATTATTAGGACTAGTAGGATGATTCGTAGGATTAAACTCTTCATAAAGCTTAGCATCATCATTCACCCATCTCATTAGACATGGATTTTAGTTAATCTTCATTAGCTTGCAGATTACATTGGTGATTCAATGGTTATCTTGTACAACAATAATTTCTTCCTTATCTCTAGAAACTCCTTTCACTTTCAACATAAGAGATATCAGCTTGGCATGGAATAGATCATTGAATATGTAACAAGGCTAGGTCATGTATTCAATTTTGAATCATCAAAAGACTACATAGGTTAATATTTTGTCCATGCTTCAGCAAATACAGAATGAAGAAGTCATGATACCTTAGAACAGTGAAGTCCCCTATCATGGGACATATCACATGAGGAAAATATTTTAAAGGTATCTTATCATCTCCTGCCATTTTAGTATAAATTATTTTCCTAGGAATTCAATTTCCTGTCAATTCAACTAAATCTTATTTATCTAAAAAGAAGTTACTAGTGGGAGGAACCACTTTTGAGTAATATTCTTAAATTCCTTCATGTGGAATCCTTAAACAATCAGCCCAGTTAGCAGAGGAGAAACTTCCATTTACTCCATTTACTCTGGAATTCATCCAGTGCTCATTCTCATACTTTCTGAACTTTAGATACTCATATAATTCCTTCACCAACATTGGGTAATAGGGTCCATTGTTGTTTAAAAAACATTCAACCCAACCCTGAGCTTCCAGTTCCTTAAATACTAAAGATTGACTCGAAAAAACCTCTCTGATCTTAATTCCTTCTCAGCTACTATCTCCCTCTTGGATAGATGCGGGTCTAGTAAGTTTCCTAATGTCTGGATTCTGGTACTTGATTCAGCTCTAGGTTTCATACAATCAGGCGCATCTACTTCATCATTAACCAGTGGACACTTAAATCTAGACATTAATTCGGAGCGGTTTGAGGTTTCAGAGGAGGATTAGGTTCTGATATTTTAGATCTAGAGGTTCGGAGGAGGGTTTGATGTGGATCGAAATGTGGTTTGTGTTCTATTTTTATCATTTAGGGATCGAAATATGAATCATATAAAATAAATAAATAATATAAGAAAAACATTTCAGATTTTGTTTGAGAGCACATAAAATGAAAAGTCCAGGACATTGAATGCCTATCGGTAAGGAGGTATCTGTAAGGTCTAACGTTGTGGTCCAAACGGTGAGGTCCTACCAGTGAGGTCCAAACAGTGAGGTTCTAACAATGAGTTTCTAATAGTGAGGTTCTAAGGGAGTGGTTCTAATAACGAGGTTCTAAAAGTGAGGTTCTAACGGTGAGGTTCTAACAGTGTGGTTCTAATGGAGAGGTTCTAATAGTGAGGTTATAACAGTGAGGTTCTAACAGTGAGGTTCTAACAATGAGGTTCTAATAGTAAGGTTCTAATAATGAGGTTCTAACAGTAAGGTTATAACAGTTAACAGTTTATCATACCTATCTCATATATGATGTAATTTAACCTCTCAGAATTCAAAGGCTTTGTTAATATATCACCCAATTGGTGTTCAGTACTAATGAATTCAAGAGTGATATCACCCTTTTGAAAATGATATCTCAAGAAGTGATGTCTTAGATAAATATGATTAGGTCTAGCATGATATATTGTATTCTTAGATATGTTAATATCACTTGTGTTGTCACAGTTTATAGAGACATGTTTGAAATGATATCCATTGTCTAGTAAAGTGTGTTTCATCCATAGAATTTGAGCCCAACAACTACCTACAGGTATATATTCAGCCTCTACAGTAGATAATGCAACAAAATTCTTGTTTCTTACTACACCATGATACTAGTGACATGCCTAAAATGTGACATGTTCCAGAGGTTCTCTTTTTGTCTAACTTGCTACCAATAAAGTCAACATCTGAATAACTTATTAAATAAAAAATGTTTCCCCCTTGGATAAAATAGTCCAAAATTTATAGTATACATGAGATATTTAAAATCCTTTTAACAGCATTTAAATGAGACTCTTTGGCATTGGATTGAAATCTAGAACAGATGCATACAATGAACATAATATCATGCCTACTTGCAGTAAGATAATGTAGACTCTCAATCATACCTCTGTAATTGGTTTGATCCACTGGTTCTCCAGTTTCATCAACATCCAATTTTCATGTTGTACACATAGGTGTATCATTTCCTTTACTACTATCCAAACCCATAAATTTTAAAATATCATTACTATATTTATTTTGATTTAAAATAATACCATCTTTGTTTAGAAATATTTCAAATATCAGGAAAAAATTTAGTTCCCCCATTAAACTCATTTCAAATTCATTTTGAATCATTGAGAAAAAATCAGTACACAAAGAATGTTTAGAAAATCCAAAAATTATTTCATCCATATAAATTTTTACTATTAAAACATATTTGGAAATCCTTTTAATAAAGAGAGTAGGATATGCTATTCCTTTATTAAAACCATTTGAAATATGAAAAGAACTATGTCTTTCAGACCAAGCTCTTAGAGATTTCTTTAGACCATATAAGGCTTTAGATATTTTAAAAAGAAAATTTAGAAAATGGTGATTTGTAAATCCAAGGGGTTGCTCAATAAATAAATATTCAATTTTATATCCATTTATAAATTCACTTTTAACATACATTTGATAAATTTTGAAATTAAGATGAGCTGCATAAGCAAGTACTATCGTAATGGATTCTAGTCTAGCTATAGGAGCGATGGTTTCCACGTAGATTATTCCATCTTCTTGACTATACCTTTGAGCAACTAGTCTATCCTTGTTTCTAACTATATTTCCAAACTCATCAATATTGTTCCTAAACACACATTTAGTGCCTATGTTTAAGGTGTCCTTAGGTCTATCTACTAGTTCCCAAACGTTTTTTCTTTGAAACTGATTCAATTATTCTTGCATAGACATTACCCAAAATTCATCATTTATTGCATCATTGATATTTTTAGGGTCATGCTGTGAAAGAAAAGCTTTATGTTAAACCTAGTTTCTCAGAGAATCTCTAGTTCGTTTTCCTCAGTTTAAATCACATACTACAACATCTAAAAGTTTATTTCATAGGGTTCGAATTCCTCTAGAAAGAGTTGAACTAGATTACTCATTGTTGTCTATTTTTTTAGGCTCAATAGGTGAAGTGTCTGGAAGATTCCCAGTGCTGGGTACTTTTACAGTAGGTTCCCTGTCATTATCATTAAGATCCAAAATTGACATATCTTCCTCAAGATATTAAAGATAGTTTTTGGGTTCATGTGGATATGTCTCATCAAACTTGACATGAAATGACTCTTCCACACATTTGGATTTGTTATTGAATACTCTATGGGATTTAATCGATATAGAGTAACCTAGTGAAATTCATCTATCACTATTGGAAGATAATTTTTCACAATTATACATAGTGTTAAGGATAATGACATTACAACCAAAAACTCTAAAATAATTAAGCTTAGGTTTCCTATTATTCTGAATCTCAAAAGGGGTCTCCTTAAGAATCAGTCTAATCAAGAATATATTAATAATGTAACAAGCTTTACTAATAGCTTCAACCCAAAAGTAAATTGGATAATCATATTCATTTATCATTTTCCTAGAAATCTCTTGAAGAGTCCTATTTATTCTTTCCATGACTCCATTCTGTTGAGGTGTTATAGGAGAAGAAAAGTTGCGACTATATCCATTGTGAGAGCAAAAAAATTCAATCTCTTGATTTTAAAACTCACTGCCATGATCACTTCTCAAGGTCTTGATCTTAAGTCCACTACGATTTTGTATAGACTTGGAATTTTTGACAAAATAAGAACACGATTCACTTTTGTGAGCCAGAAAGTATACCCAAGAGTACCTAGAAAAATCATCTACAAGAACATAACCATAGTGCTTCCCATTTAAACATGAAACTCTTGATGGTCCATACAAATCCATGTGAGCCAACTTAAGTGGTTGAGAACTAGAGACTTCTTTTTTTGTTTTGAAAGAAACATTGTGTTGTTTTACGTTTTGACAACAATTACAGACATTGTTAAGAGGGAATTCTTATTTAGGTATGCCTGTTACTAAACTGTTCCTAGTCAGTTTGCAATGTGAGTGCACATTATTGTGTCGTAGACTTCTGTGCCACAACCAGGATTCCTTATGAAACATATTTAAACAAGAAAAATTTTGATGAACTAAATAATTATTATCAACAGCATATACATTCTCATTTCTGAGAGCAGTAAATATTAAATCATTTTTTGAATTAAAAACATTACATGCATCATTTTTAAAATTGAAATTAAAACCATCATCACACAATTGAAAAATACATAGCATATTGGATTTTATCCCATCATCAAAAATTACTTTTTAAATTATTACAGTATTAGGGTTACCAATCTGGCCTAAGCTGACAATTTTCCCTATAGCATTATCCCTGAATGTGAAATATCCCGCATCAAATTTTATCTGACTTTTGAAACATGAATAGTCTCCTGTCATATATCATGAACATCCACTATCCACGCACCACAAAGCACTACATGAACTCTTTAGATAATTTTCTTGCAAAACAGATTATGCATGGGGTAACATTGGTACCCAGATTTTCTTAGGTCGAGAGAGTTTATCATGTAATTATTTAGGAACCCATACTAGTCTCACATATTTCCTATAATCAATAGATACATTTTGAGACATAAACAAATTTTTTGGTCTTTTAGAGAATTGTTTATCATGAAATGGTCTAGAACATAATCTACTGGAGAATTGTCCATATTTTGGAACAAATTTGGTTTTAACAAACCATCTCTATCCTAGCTGGTATTCTAGAACAGTTGTATATTTTGGGGCAATCGTTTTTCCCAAAAACTGAGTCAAGGTATCTCTACCAACAGTAAATTTTTCAAAATCTATTTTTAATTGTTTATTGGATAATTTGATTTCAATATTTTCTCTTAACATATGATAACATTTTTCTTTCTAAGTATCTAGATCATATTTGTAGTTAATATTCAAATCATTTTCCCTTTTGAATAATTAATATTTATCCTTGAGTTCATTAAAAGTATCATCATGCATTCCAAAATATTCAAATATTTTTTCCATAGTAAGATTTTCATCATATCTTGATTCACCTTTATTCTGAGAATAATAATCATTAGGCTTAGGGGAATTAGGTTTTACCTCAGTTGTTTCTGTCATGAAGCACAAGTTGGCATGATTGTTCTGTTCACAACCAGAAGCATCAGATCCACTAGAGCTGTCTTCTTAAGCACTCCAGGTATCATTCATAGACATTTTATAACCTTTTCCATTATCTACATATTTCTTCCTAAA
The DNA here is from genome assembly GCA_963277665.1 of Viscum album. NCBI lineage: Eukaryota > Viridiplantae > Streptophyta > Magnoliopsida > Santalales > Viscaceae > Viscum > Viscum album. The sequence continues at coordinate 179,362,781 of OY728133.1, read as the reverse complement.
TTTTATCTTGGGAAATCTTCATTCACATAACCTTTTCATTTTCACTCATAACAAATTATTTCATTTTAGTTGTCTTTCCATTTTCTATCTTTCTTCCATTTTCCTTTACAATCATACATTACCTTGTAGTTTGAATTAATAAAAAATATATTCTTTCTGTAGAATTGTTTGAACCTTCTAGAAATATGATCTATCTCCTCATCACTATCTGAGTCTTCACTTGTGGAAGTATCTACAAGAGCTTGAAATTTTTCTTTATCCTTGTTCTTAGAGGAAGTGGTCTTAAATACTACATATTCTATCCTTGGTTCTTCATCTACTTCTTGATTCATATTATGTTCTTCTTCATACATCATAGGATTTCCAATTAGTTCCTTCACTAGTATATTGCCTATGTCATAGGATTCATGGATATAAACAGAAGTCTCTCTCCATTTGTCTGGTAGGCATCAAAGCAGTATCATAATCTGGTCCTTGCTATCCAATGGATTCCCAAGATGACACATAGTATTCACTATCTCATTGAACATGAGATACATGTTAGAAATTAGTTTATCAGGCTTCATTTTAATGTTATCATATTTAATAGTGTAAGTATTTAATCTCATTTCTTTATCATTGGTTGTTCCTTCATGAGAAATAGCTAAAGTATCCCAAATTTTATATAAAGCTTTACAAGAATATATTATAGTAAATTCCTCATTACCTTGAAAACATTAAAAATCATTAATTGATTTACAGTTATTGTTATATGTAGCTTTAGTCAACTAAGACCATGTGTCTCTACCAGTAGTAGGTAATATATGTTATTCTCCAATTGTATCCCAGATTGCAGGTCCTATGCTCTCTAGCAACGTTTTCATTTTAAATTTCCACTTAGCATGGTTATTACCATTAAAGAAAGGTGTAATGTTAGTATCATCACCCTCAACACTATTTTCCATAATTACATATAATATTAATGAACTAAAAATTTAGATATGACAGAAATTTTATGATCATCAAGATAAAACTAAAATCATAGTTAAAAAGAATTTGCATAGTAGATAAAATGTTTTCTGATACCAAATGTTGGTCAGAGTTGATAGTCAAGAGGGGGGTGAATTGAGTTACAATTAAAATTTATTTTAAAAACATATTGGCTAAGAAAACCCCAAATTTTAACAAAGGACTAGTTAATTAAGGCAGTATAAATGTAAATGTTCAATTGGTCAACATGTTTCTCAAAGGGTGATTAATCCTCAAATGAATCAATGTAGAACATCAATGAAACTTTTGAAACATGTTTACTTAATTAAACAGATACAGACACTAACCAAAACTAACTTTCAAAGTGTATGAAAAAATAGTTTTATGTTTTGGAAAATATAAGAAGTAGATAAAACTAAAATAGATTATATGATGATTTGCACAACAATGTAAACAAAGGGTTCAGTATCATCCAGAGCCCTAATCCTCTCAACTTGGTGATCACCTACCACCAAGATGTTTGTTTTAAAAATTGATACAGAGCCTGTATCAGGCTTTACAATAGTTTTCATAAACTATCTAGGGAACACACCCTATATCACTGTTCTTCTTGGGACAAACCAATATGACATACCACACACAGTCTCTTCCAGAGTTTTACGTGGGAATTACAGATAAGGTGAAGTTTGATGTGAGGATATTCAATATCCTCCAGTTAAAGTATAGGAGAAAGTGTCTGATATAAACCGACACACAAACTTCTCAATGATATAAAATAAAGAAACTCAATAGAGCAGTTATGATGAAAAAGTGTTTATAATGCTCTATTTTTTTCAGTTCAGCTCTTGACTTCTTGTAATGAGAAATGTTGAAGTTCGAGTCAATCTCTGGAAGTTGTTTCAAAAACAGATTGTTGCAACTCCAAGTTTATGCTTTTAGTGTTCTTCTTCTGATGTTGATCAAGAGTTGATGAATCATAGAAGGCATGAATGAGTTTATCCCTAAATGATCATTGTGATGCTTGTGGGTTCAGAATCTTAATGCTGGATGGTTCAACATTTTTGATCTGGCAAGTACGCTCTATCACACTTCTCAAGCATTCTTTTTATTTTTTGGTCTCCCTTTATATATTTTAGGTCCGACAATGGGAATGAGTAGATCACGTGCATGCTTTCTCGTACCTCAAACTATCAGAGGTATTTTCTCATGAAGCATTTACAATAAGCTTTAATTAATCACAGAGCATTTATTTTATCAAATATGTCCTTTAGAAAAGTATTTGAGAAATTGAAAATGTATGGAAGAAGAAGCGTCGGTATACTGTTAATGGTATCCTTCATATCTGTAGGTGTTAACAATAGGTGCACATCGACAATCTAAACGGTAACCTTTAACAGTATGCTCACACTAGTAACCATGGAATGGTGACATTGTAGCGGTAAGACTGTAATGGTGACCTTGTAGCGGTGACCATATAGTGGTGACCTTGTAGCTATAACCTTGTAACGGTGACCATATAGCGGTGACCTTGTAGATGTAACCTTGTAGTTATAACCTTGTAACGGTAAGCTTATAACTGTAACCATGTAACGGTAAGCTTGTAACTATAACCATGAAGCGATATTCTTGTAACTGTAACCTTATAGTAGTAACCCTGTAGCTGTAACCATGTGACAGTAACCGCTGTAACTGTGACCTCTGTACTTAGATAAATTCTGCACTGTGCGCAAAACCAATTATTTAGTGAGATTGAAGATATATGTATCTTACTCTATAGGAACAAGAAATGTTGATGAAACATAATTACCATAGAATGAAGACATGATTCTTACATAAATGAAAACAAGATTTTGGATTATCAAAATATTATTTGGAATTATCAAAATGTGATTTGAGATTATAAAAATTTAATTTGGGATTATCAAAACAAGATTTGAGATTATAAAAATATGATTTGGGATTATAAAAATATGATTTGGGTTATAAAAATATGATTTGGGATTATCCAAACAGGGGAGTACAACATATCCATTTCATTTTTATTTTTCATTTAATTTATTTTTGTTCATGTTATGTTCTATAAAATAAACATTTATGTTCAAACATATGTTTTCATGATATTTGTCTCATATGTCCAAAAATCACACGGGTAAGTTGAAAATGGTTTAATATATTAGTAATTATCCTTATAAAATATAATAAATTGGAATTAAATATAATATTTATATTTTTATTATATTTAAAAACAATCAATAATATTTGTTTTTGAAAAATGATCTGTGTTATATTCTTGGAGACGGAAGGCTGTACGTATGCATTAGTAACGATTCCATTTATTAATGATTATGATGTAAGGAAGGTATATATTATCATAAAATTATTGAATTATAATTATATCATTAATGTAATAATATTTTTGTAAATAAACTTATATATACATTCCATGTGATTCTGTAAAGAAAAAGGTATCACATATCTTCATAGAGGTGGTAATCCACATATACGTAAAAATGATGTTATCATCTTTTAATGAATGGAAATGTAAGAAAATATATTATATATTACATTTATATAAAGATATATATGTAATTAATATCAAATATATACATTATATTCATCATCATAATCATCTATGATTGTTTATGGTGACAAAAAAATCAATGGTTCATTACGTGGTAGTCCACCTTACACACGGATGATTGTTTTGTTTCCCATTTTTTTCAAAGGAGATGGTTTTATATAATTAAACTAATTAAATAGAATTGTATAATATGGTGACACTTATTATATTATATCAACATGTTTTATTGGATTTCAATGTGGTGTAAGAATAATTAAAATAAAAGGCTTGGTTAATAATGATACACCTTTTTCAGACAACAACATTATGTTTTCCCAAAAATCATTCCTTGGAGGCTTTAATAACCAATAAAAAGAATCTATAATGTTGAATTGGAATTAAATAATTGTTTTTTTAATTTATTATCCACTCAAAATGTATGTTTCGGTGTAAATAAAAGAGGATATGAAGTTGCTATTAATAAGTGAGATGAAGTCGCATTTTTGTAAATACCGAGAACTATTCAATAATTGGAACACACTTTCAAGATATGTGCTTCAAAACTGATAAATAATAAATTATGAGGAATATATAGTTGATACACCCCTACTAAATAATTATATAATCATGTTTTAAACATGTTACTCCCTTTACATTTATATTTAATCACTTTTCCCATTTTAGTTTTCATAACAAAAACTATTTTCTACACTATGAAGTTTATATTTTATGAATAAATATAAAATATGAGTTATTATATAATTTTTAAATAATGGTTATAAAAATTAAATAAATTTTTTCAAATAAAAATCATATATTAGTGTATAATTAATTTTATCACAAGAGCATGTAACGAGAAAAAACCCATTTTAACGTTACTCATGATAATTATTTTTTACTATTATTTATGATAAAAAATATATTTCAAATTATTAAATAATTTTATATCATATTTTTAAAAATATTCAATAAACATTAACAAATTCTCTTCACATTAGTGACAAAATTTTGTTTACAATTACACATGAAAAACACGATTAAATACTATTTTTCAAAAAATTAAATATTAAGTAATTAATTATATTATATTAATAGTATGACTAGTAAAAATAATTATATGAATTTAAATTCATATAAATATATATAATAAATAAATTTAATTAAAATATTTTATTGATAGAGTTTATTAAAATGGAAAAACATTATTCACATTAAAATAGTTTTCTGAAAACTCCATTCTTAATCATAAAAATAAATTGATACCAAAATAGTGAAAATTTCATATTAACACATAAATAATTAGATCATTAGAATTAAAAATGTTCATATTTTACTTTTATACCAAATCCAAAATATAATGGGTCATTAATATAATTTTATTTAGAATAAGAAATGTTAGTATTTAAAAATTTTAAAACATTAACTATTCATTCAAAAATCAACCATTTCAGAAAAATCCAAAAATTTCACTCTAATTTAATTATAATATTATTATTTAAAAAATAATATAAAATTTATAAAATAAAATTTTAAAATGTTCCAAAAAAAAATATTTTCCCATAAAAAGATATTCTTTTAATGAAAGTCTTTTTAAATAAATTTGATAATTAAAAATTAATTACTTATTTCTTTGACATGTTATAATATTTCTAAATTAATAAATTTATTATATATTTCACAAATAATTTAATCATATTTTTACCCATCAATTTTACATCTAGGTTATAACTATCATTTGTAAAAAATCATGGTTCGTTTTGGCATAGAGTTGCATGTCATAAATTCTATCAAACAATGTGTTATTTTTAAAATATTTAATATTTACAAAATTATTTAATTGTAAAATTCTTTCCATTTTCAAAAATAAGAACTTATTGAATTTTATGGAAAATGTGAAATAAATCAAAGTGTGAATATACAATGCATGAAAATAATTTCCTAGCATTATGACTACTCAATGCTTTGAATCTTTGTTTACATGTTTCAAAGGTTATTTATGATGAACATGTTTTCCATAATATTTGAGATATTTTTATATTTTAAAAAATTCATTTCTAAATGAAAATATTATTTTCCCAAATAAATTTTCCATAAATCAAGGAATGGATTTTATTTCAAAGTTAACATCCTCTAATATTACATAGGCATTAATGGAGATATGATCCAATGATACTATGAACATTCATTATTTTAATGGATTATGATGATAATGATTTAATGGTTGTTTTATGTAACTTATTTCTTTACCATTGGTAAATTATATTTCCAGGACATTTTAATTTCATTGTATTAGGCTATGATGAAATGATTAAATGTTTATGAAACCCTCTTCATTTTCATGATTCATTAGATGATGAATTTTTTAGGATCCTTTGGCCCAACAATGTATGATTTTCATTATGTGATGGGTAAACATGTAATTAAAAAACACTCCAATGAATTGGTTAAAAATTTATATCTCAATAGAAAATAAGGTCTAGAATGTTGACTAAACCTAATTCCATAAGGTACTATATCCACTACAATAGTCTTGGGATTGAACCTCAAATAAAATGATTTTTTGAGGATGGAACCCATTCTCTATGATAGTATTCTCAATGAACCTTGAAAACAATAGAAATGATTTTATATTATTATTAATATTCTGCAAATATATATCTTATGCTAATGTAATACTCTCAAGGATCATGTTTTTTATATTCTTTTTTCGTCAAGTCATAGGAACTCCATTTATTTACGCCATTATTCTTTATTATGTTATATGATGTGTGGGTCATGGTATTGAAATGTCATCATCATGTTCTTATACCCTTATTATCATGTTATCTCTGTGTGATCACTTATATATCCCTTAATTATCCATAATAATTATCAAAAATAACACTTTGTTTTGTTTCCTTTCTCTATAATATAGAGAAAGGTATTAAGTATTATAGGTATATGAATTGTGCTACGTAAGAAAAATTTCATAAGTGATGATCAATTTCATTTATGAATTAGTATTTTATGTATAACGACTTGAAGGGAACTAGACCTATACGATTATGGCACCAATCATACCTCAAAGTATTAAATATTCATCCAATAAAATGTGTTATATATATATAAATTATGTGATAATATATTCTTGGGGCCACCTTACTCAAACAAAGAGTTAATACCTTAGTAAATCCTTATCCACCATTATCTATTCTCTTCCAAGGGTCCTAAAAAAAGATCAACTCATAAGCCTATATCTTAATCAACAATAATTAAATTAAAAATTATAACAAATCTTAATTATTTGAATCAAAAGTGCAGCAATGGAAAAAAAATTCACATGTGACATCCACATTCCATATCATTGAGTAATGGAATTCTGATGTCCCATGGAATTCTCATGTTCCTCCATTAAAGTGAATCCCCATAATTTGAAATCCACTTAGGGTACAATTTTATCCATATTTAGAGGAAAAACTGAGAAACCCACATAGTGATGTACCTATAGTGAAATGATAAGAAAATTGAAATATTTATTATCTTTGTAAATACAAAATCAATCACATGAAAAATATTTATCACTAAGAATTATTGACATTATTCTCAAGTGAAACGTTCACTAAAATAAAAGATAAAATTTCAAAAAAAATAAGGGGATAAATTGTTTTTAATTTTGAAATCCCTTAGGTTTCATAATTAAAATATCATGCACAAAATGGGTATAATGAAGCTCCCTTTCACATACCCTTCCATTGGTAGTAGGTGATTCAGGTTACATTCGTTTCAAGTAGTCTTTGTGAGATCTCAATTATTATCCTTAGTAGTTATAATATCTATTCCTCATTGATTTTTATTTGTTGACTGGATTTGGGAAGTGATATTTTTTCTGAATAATGGTGAATTCATCATGCATTTCAGGGATTTTAATTGTGGCATGTTAAGAATTTACTGAGGGGATTTATTTAAGAAAAATTTCAATATTATTCATATGGTATGTTTCCAAATATGATTCTATATGATTTATGATAAATTTTTTAAAAATTGACAATCAATTTAGAAATAAATTTGGGTATTTTGTTTTTTATAGATCTAGGATTCAATAGGAGTGGATTGCACTGGGATTCTCACGATTATAACATCATGAATATTTATTGTCTTCAATGCTTGTTATTATATTTTATAAGATTGTTTTAAAAACATTAATTGAATAATTTAATGATAATGTAGAATAAAAGACGTTCTTGTTGACCTAGTAGAGTTTATTTTAGGATTTGGTGAATTTATTTGACTACTAGTTGATGTTGGTGGCCTTTAATTCACTTCCTATGTAGGAAAATTGGTGATTTATTATTATTATTAATTAGTTGTGTTATCTGTATGAATATTTCCTATTTCTAATGGTTTTTCCATAAGGTTGGTATGGGATCACATCACTATAATATTCTTCATGGATGTGTTTAATTCTAAATAGTTTAATTGTTCACCCTTGTCGAATGACTAGTGTGGCCCAATTTATTATTTTTTTGGTGTCGTTCATTGGTTTTCAAAAGGAAATATAGTTTCTTGTTAGATTTTGATTTAAAAAATAATGTTTTACTATAAGAAAATGTATTGAAATTGGTGTGTTCTGATAAATTTTCATTCTCATGGGTGTGGGGGGTGGGACTTAGGCAACGCGACTCCTCTTAGTTTAAAGGCGTGGTATTCCTTTTAAGGTGGGTTGAAACAGTAGAATTTAATTTTGTTTTAAGTGATGCATAAAGATAATGATTGAAACAATTTGGTCTATTTGACCTTATGTGCTAAATGATTCATTTTTTTCTAATGCATGTGTTCTTTTATGGTCCCTTCATGTTACTACCTAATGTGAAATGGTACAAGTTGAATCATTTAATATGGGTAGATCTGTGAGAAAATTTATCATAGAATCTAAATGTTGTTTGGTATTTATTGACTTGATGAATCCCTTTAATGGTAAATATGAGTATTAAATTTGTACCAAATGATGGATTGAGTACCAAGGGTCTAGTTCCCAGATGTAGGAATAATGAGATATGAGAAGAGCTATGTTTTATGATTTCTAATGCCTCGATTCACTAGATGTGGCCTCCCATGAGTCAGCAAGGATGTTTTGGTGTGCTTGATAGGCCTTACAAGAGTATGAGATGATGGGTTGGTGTGATTACCATTCAGTATATTGGGTATTAGGTATTTGATTTCACCAGATGTGGATTGGGTTTGTGTGAATGAATAATGTAAGTCCATACACTACGTGATGTGGTAGTGTTTGAAAAAGTGTACATTTATAAGAGTGAGACGGTATGAATGAATATTTAATAAGTAGTAAAAGAATATAATCAGTTAAAACATGGATAAAAAGTCCACTTATTTGATGAGTGATGGGTTTTCACTCATCGAGATATGGTCATTCCATCATCTGCTGGGGATTGAGTAATGGTTTGGATAATTCACCACCCTGATTCTTCGAGTGAGGGATGGAAATCATCATTATTCACACCTTACCTTATGTCTTTGGTTATGTGTTGGGTTGTGGTACACATATATAGGATTCCAACATGGTGTTGAAATAGTTTAGATTATGTGTCATGGTGTCCTGGTAAGATCATGATGATCTAAATTTAGTGATTCATTTCCGATGTGTGTTATGTTTTCTTGTGGTGTGTTTCATGTAAATGACTCCAAACACACACACACACAAAAACACACACACACACACATATATTCAATTCAAATCCACTTAATCATATAAGTAATAAATAGAGTTGATGAAGTTTGGATACTAACTTGGTCATTAGACTCACCCTTACATGTGTTAACCGTATGTGATACATTTTACAAGTTTAGTATTTTCAATTTTGATTTAGTATATATGAATTTCATATATAAGGGATTTGGTATTGATCTATCAGGTCATAGAGGCTAAATAATTTAGAATGAGGACATCTTAGTAATATTAGATATTGTTACATTTCATTTAATTCATTAATTCTATTCTTATTTGATACTTCTTAATTTTTGATGCATCGTATAGTCTATTTTTTCTTTTCATTAGTGGGTATAGTCTCCCAATGATGATATTATTCCATATTTGATATTTAGCGACCACTAGTATATGGGGAGGAATCCCTGAGGTCATGTGGTTATCTCTACATATGTGGGGTTCGTGCATCTAGGGTAAGGGAATTAGGATTTGGTATCGAAATGTGTCTGGGGATAAGATGGTGCAGTTATAGGATCTGTTAGGATATCACCAATTGAGATCTATATCGAGCACATTCGTATGAAGTATAACATTAGTTAAAAGACATATTTCCATGGGATGTTCAGTTTTATGACTATGCATTATTAGATGACTGAGTTGGTGGATTCAAATAAAGATCCCAATATGTGACAGATGAGATTCATTATGGTTCAAAGGGCTCATCTGGAGCCAAGATGTTTTTTATAAATCAAGATAGTGTCATGTGAAGGAAATATACATGTGTCTCTAAGTGGTCTTCATTGACATGATTCTAGATTAGAATCTATAATAATCACTGACACTAATAATATAATGGTTTTTTCCCTTATATAATAAAATGTTTGGTTATATAATATTATATAAATGTAATTTTTGATATATTTTTATTCTATTTTTTAATTTTTTATTCAATAGGGAAATTGTTTATATGGTTTTGGGATTTTTTAAAAATGTTTTTAATTAGAATAAAAACTCAAGTGATGGTAAAAGGTGTTGTAAAATTGTATTTTATATGGGATTCATTAAAATTTTTCATGGAGACGTTGAGATGAAAATGTTTTGTGATATTTGGGTTTTGATAAAAGTGGAAGGAAATTAATTTTGAAATTATATCTCAAAATGGTTTTAAAAATAGTATTAGTTTTTGGGAAAGAGACTGATTAGCTGGGGTTATTGGGTGATTTTTGGTTTGTTGAAAAATATACGGATTACAAGTCACGTTTGAAAAATGGGGTGAGTTTTTTTACCTGTAAAATCATTTAAGGGATTTAAAATGTTATCTAATGGTACCAATTTAAAATGTAATATTTGGATTTTTGTGATTGATTGGTGGAACTAGAGTTCTTTAATTGTGTGTTTGGATTGTATATTTTCATTAGAAACTGCCATGTGTGATTGGTGGTTGTGAATCAATTTTATTTTTATAATTTTAAAGGGAACTGGTTCTAGTACAAACCTAAATTTTGGATATTATGTTATTTATTGGGAGAGACATGATTCATTGATTTATGATTCTAATGGTTAGTACATGATTTTTTTGATGGAGATACATACAGTAGTAATATTGGTGAATATTTGATGTTTGGATTGGGTAGATGGTTATGAAATTAGTAGGATTAATTATTGGAACCATTTTTTGTGTTGTTTTTATGTTTTTGTTGGTTGGACCCCATTTGGTTTTTAGATAGGTGATTTCAATAGTGTGGGTAACAACTAGGGAGGACCGGCTATTAGTATCAATTTCGTATGGTGTGGATAACCAGTATATTAGGAGATTTGGTTGTTGATACTTTGTTTTTTTAAAAAATCGATGTAGTTAATCATTTTCATTACGTTTAGTAATCCATTAATCATTTTTTTAAAATTAGGTTTTACTGTGAGAAGATAACCAGAAGTGTGGGTTTTTATCTATTAGGATGAAATTATTTGAGATCTAGAATAGTTCATGAAATTTTTGATGTGGTGAAACCCCATTTCATTGCAAGGTAATGGGAGTAAAAACATATTTCATCTTCTAATTCATGGGATTTATCCCTATTTTGTTTCTTGATTTAGATGTTAGATACATTTTTTTCACTTTATTATGGATTGAATATAACATCCTCACATTTTAAGGTAAGAAATGTTTATTTTTAGAGTTATTTGTTTTTAACACTTTTCAAGGCTTGTTATGGTTATTTGAAGTCAGAAATCAAAAATGAGGGGGAAGTAGGAACCAACTAGAATCATGGTGTAATAGGTGTGTCACTAACTTGGAATTGGTAGTGAAACATACCTATGAGGAGCCTGAGTTATATTTTCCAACTAATATTGATCCCCAAACTAGCCTTAAGCTTATAGAGTTTCCTGTGTTTTTTCCTATAATTAAATGCTTGTCATCCACCAATTGGTCAGTGGTTCCTATACTACCCATTCATTATGAGTTATATAATTTTTTATTTATTTTCCTTCATGATTCACTAAAACTATTATTGAATTATATTAAATGATAATGACACTTTGGGTATTTATATGTAATTTTACTTATGATTTCTCTTTTATATATTTAGCAAGGTTTTGTCCCTTGTATCCAAAATGTTTTGTTTCATCCATTATATAGTTAATTCTATTATTATATTATAATAAATCATAAATATAATCTATGTTTTCATTATCTAATCATTAAAATGTGATATAATGGTAATTCTACAATCATTGAATGATCACATTATAAATATATTGTATATCTCTTCTCTCTGTTTTAGTTGGGTCATGTTTCATTGGTGAAAATGGTTCTTAATGAAAAATTAAAATCTATTTTTATAATATTTGATGTCCTTCTTATTGGATCAAGATTTTAGAATCCATAATGTGAAAAATTGATATTTTATCTATGTAATTACATATGTGGGAATGATATGGGTGAAAAAAATTTTCTTTGGGAATTGATACTCTTAAAGTAGGAAGCTCTATCCATTTATAGCAATTGATTTGAATTTCATGATATCACATATATTTCGATTCATGTGTAGCTGTTGAGATATTTATTTTTTATGATATTCATGTATTTCTATTTGTGGATCATAATATCTGACATGACAAGACATACTTAGCATTACAATATTGTGAGATATATGTGGTTATACGAACAACCTATAGTAATTCTACATCATGTTTTAAGATGAACAATATTATCTTGAATGACTAATTTAATACTTAGAGGGGAAATTATGATGTTATTGTTATACTAATGTTTTGCTTGGTATGTTGGATCATTATTGAATATGTAATGTTTAGCCAATATGGGAATGACCATGCGATGTATGGAGAGTTATAAGAATCAGAATGAATAGTGAATTTGGACATTAGGGAACATCCATGTGAATGAGTATAGTTCCAATGATTAATGTTTTTTAGCGGTACACACCATTGACAGGAAGTGGATGACCCTGAAGGGAGACTAATAAATACTCCATAAGTGAGGATTCTGACAGTATTTTAAAATTTATTTTTGAAGTTTTTAAAAAAACTATAATGTGGTAAAATGGAGCATATATTTTAGGATTTTTATATGGCTTGTTTATTAAGAATATATAATAGGGATTCATGGTGGATCTTTTAGAAAACAATGGCTTAAAATAGGATGGTTTAATTATGAATTTTATTTTTCTCAAGGAATAAACATTCATATTTTTTAAACATAAATTAAGGATTCATTGGTGGTGTTGGACATATATTATACACACACCATTTGTGGAAATATTGAGGTGCCCAGATATTTCATGGTTTAGGATCTAGCTAAGGGAAAGGGACATATGTCAGGCTACTGAGTTGGTGGATCTTAGAGTATGGAAGCAATACTGATGTAGTCTTCAGATAATTCATATAATAAATTCAGTTTATTTTATAATCTTTTCATATAATTGGATGAATAACCACATTTGGGGTATTTTGGTTTGTCATATATAACATGCATTTCATTTTTTATTTTATGATTTATTTTTTTATTTCATTGTGTAGTCATATAGTAATTAATTTATGTTATAAATTTTTTTATATATACGGAAATTTTTATAAGGGGAATAGTATCCCTATGGAATTATCCATCACATTACCACTGGTTGATTGCCTCTTAATTATGGGAAGAAATACATGCAATATTTTTGAACACTGGCTTGAACATGTTATCTAGTATAGGTGTTACTATGAAATGTCATTTCATTGCATGTTTAAGTGGGTGAATCGTGTGATGAAACATAATTAATGTTTAACTTTAGCGAATCTAAATATGCATTTTAACGAGATGATACAATTATAAGAGGATAAGTGGTGCCTCCATTTTGGTTAATGTGATGGGATTGAAGTATCTAGTGAGAGACATGGGAGTATGAATTGAATTATTCAACATTAATGTGGGTCTAATTGACATGGTTTCATGGGGATAAAATGATTGGAGATTCAAATTTGGTGTTATATATAGCCTATGTATAGAAATTATGTCAATATTAGTAGTTAGAGTATATACACATTCACTAGGATTGAGTTTGGAATTAATGTGATCTGAGGGTGACTTTGATCAGGAATGTGGTAGTTCTTAGGATGGAGTATGATTATTGATTTTGTTTTTCAAGGAACCAACTGAATAATCACCCTAATTGTGGTTATCCAGCCTTGTGGTGAGATTTTGTTTAAAAGGGTATTCCTCTCAGAGTTAAGTATCATTATTATGTGATGTGGGTCACCAATAACATTTGAGGCTAAGAAATATTGGGAAAATAGAAACTAGAATAAAGAGACTAGTATTTTCATATAGGAATGGTTGTGTGGTGGAAACATCATCAAGATAATTGTTTGATATGAGGTTTATATTTTTCTAGGATCTAACTTGATATTTCATGGTGAAGCTAATATTTCTAGGAATTGGGTTTGGAGTGGAAGAATTTAAGGGTGTTATGTGTTTTGGGATATATCATAGAAATCCAGAGATGAACTGAAACCCAAATTTGGTTAGGTTTTATATAATTAATATTACCACATACTCATGAGTACATATGTTTTTTATTTAGGAGTTTTTAAAAACTTGAATCATTACATGTTGTAAATTATAGAGGGAATTTAATTAAAATCATGTGATTCATTATATTTCAAAACTATGAAATGGTATGGGTTTTGATGCATTTAAATGTCTATAATACGTGTTTTTGAAAGTATTACAAGGCTCAATGTAACTACCATAAAATAGTTTCCTAGAGTCATTGAATTATTACATAACATATTCATGATCGCAGTATATTGAGGCTCGAAAGATCGATTAGATTAGTAGCTTTGGAAGTACTAGATATATACATATGTTTTATATTACATTATCATATAAAAAACTACATCATTTTGTCTCCTTTGAACACTCGTATATCCCTTAGCCCATTACTACATGTCAATCATAATATACTTCTTCACATCCAGGGAAAACTTAAATATATGAAAAGGGTGAGCTTAGATGCTCAGTAAGAATAAAAATATATCAGAAACTATCATAAATAATCATTAACATTTAAGGAAATGTATAAGACTAAAACACATGACTTTTAAACATAAATTTAAGCCTAATATGTAAAATATAAATAAAATAATACCATTTACTTATTCAAATGTATATTCTACTAGTCGAATAATCACATGTATTATCAAAATCTAATTTCATAATGATGGAATTCATAATTCCAAACATAATTACCACATAGTCAAAGCCTCGTTCCAAGAATACTAATAAATTTTTTTCAAGGCCTTTTGTCAAGACACTAGTTTTTCTCATTAGACCTACCGATGCATCGAGGAATTATAGCTGGCTCCACCAGTCACTTTCTTAGTCCAATTCATTCCTCATATGAAATGCATGAAACGTAATCTAAACTTTCATATTAAAACTAGCATACGAAATGTCAATGCATTAACCAAAAACAATGAATGACATAAAAATAGCCTATCCACAGTCAAACAAAACTCATTCAATACAATATGGAGGTTTGCATTATAATAAATCAACCTCAATAGATAATAATATATAATGAAGGATATTGACATAGATAAAAATAGACAATAAAATTATTTGAGAGAAATATTCCCTTTCTCTTGAAAGCATTTAAAAGTCCCACTATTTATCAAAGAAGTTGTTAAAAGAGATTTTTGAATCATTGTGTCCCATACCACCATAAAACATTTGAAAGGGATTTCAATTTCAAAACATCCATGTTCATATAAATAAAGACATCAAACCATTTTTAAACATGGACGTTAATAAGAAGGATTTAGAAGAATAAATGTTTAAAACATTTAAAATGATATTTTAGTTAAAGAGTTATTAACCAAATGATTTATGCTTGAATAAAAGTAATTGGGGAATAAAATTAATCAATACGTTATAATATCATTATAATATTTGGATTCATGATATAATATGTCCATGGACATTATATACAACATATAAAAATGAATTGGTGCATAATGAAAAAGAGGTCTTAATGGAATGTAAATTGAGACGAAATTCTTTATAAAAACTGTATCCTTAGATTAAGGATAAATAAATGAAATAATTATTTGTGGAAAATATAAATATAGTCAATATAATTGGATTTTCAGTTTAAATAAATCAGAGGACATTTAGAAATATTCGTTTAAAAACAATACCAATTACTTCTATGTTTAACTCAATGAATAGAAATTGAGTTAAGATTTCCTTAACAAGTTCATATCAATGGAATGAGAATTTATCAATGGGGTGATTATGTGTGTCAAAAGTATATCCACTCAAATTGGAGAGGAAATTACTACATAAATAATAAATACTTACTCCACATATAATAGTTGAGTAAAATTATCAATGATGTATGTGTAAATCCCAATTAGTGGAAATTGAAATTTGAAATTGCTTTAATGATTTGGTAACTAATGAAAAATACATCCCATGAATGATGTAGAATACAATGAATATGTAAATACCCATAAATTAACGTATATTACACAAAGAATACAATCGTGTGAAGTATATACACCACTAAAAAGGTAATTGCAGTAAATATAGCTTTAATCTCAAAGGAATAAAAAATTAGAAGAAAACACCCTTACCTTGTACTTTTACTTATTCGAAGGTATATTAACCTCATGTATTATAGTTAAATAATTTTTTATAAATTATAAAAGAAACACATACATATATATGACATCATATATGATCTTTTAATATTTCTTTGTTAATAATATTTTAGTAGTATCATTGTTTCGGGTGTTAACTGATTCATTTTCCTTTATATGTTTTGTTATGTAAGTCTAGTTTTTTATTGATATGATGTATTTGATTCATAAAGATAATTATATTATGTTCTTAAAAAATATTTTTAATCACAAAATTAAAATTATTCTTGGATGTTTATGATGGGGAATGAATCTAATCGCGTTCGTGGAGATGTTAATCCGTATGTACGCACGAGCAACAATATCACTCAATTGAAGGTGTAATCGTATATAATTATATTTTATATCATATATAAAGAATTATAAAAATGTTATAATTATTAATTTAATAAATTATACATCATTATTATACCCGTCCAAATAATTATGCGTTGAATATCAAACACACCACGACGTGGAGACGGTTAGACATACATACGCACATATGGTGATATTTTCATTCATAAGATAGATTGAATAATGAATATGGTTGTACCATATTTATAATAACATCACAGTATGTAGAAGGTAGTGTAGTTGTTATTTTGTTATGGAAATGACAAAGAAAGTGTCAATGGAAGAAAAATACAACATTGAATGAGTTAATGAAATTATTACCGCTTATTCGAGTTCTTTCTTTTGATTTGATCAAAAGAGATCCTTAGGTTTTCTTCATGATCAATGTACTGCATCTAGGATGATGTGGGGATTTTATGGTGGATATGTGGATAGGGTTTGGCTGAGTCAAATATCTTTGGAGGTGTGAAATTAAGAGATGGGGAAGTGTTCTTTTATAAGAGAGGTGATGATCACTTTAGGTAAATCTTGGAATATTATTTTATTATAAATTCATTCTCGATTTATAATGGCTCCAAATGGATTTATTGAAAGTATAAAGCGGGTATGGGTCAAAATCATCTCTAGAAATAGGCTTTATACATGTTTAGGTTACAATATTAACATTAACCTTTTGAATTATCTCAATGTTAAATAGTTGGTCATTCACCATATCTCCTTGTATGATTATATTATATGGTACGAAATATACTATAAACTAACAATAAAACCCCATGTGGTTTATAAATAACACATCTATCATTATATATTTTCTATGGTAGATCATTATATTGTTAAGACTATTTTATATTTTTAAAAAATAATATTTCTTTAAAACTCAATTATGTCAATTTTGTAACTCATTTGTATTTGGTTTTTCTAAAGTCATATAAAATTGATTACTTCGAAAAAATTCATTAAATAAACCCTAATATTTCATATTAGCCTTGAAAATTCTTGGAATTCATCAAAAGTATCAATTTACATTAATGTGAATATTTATAAAATCATTTATTTTAATCATTCATTAATTGGGTAATTAAATCATCATCATTCTGTCATAAATAAATATAATTTTTTAATGTATAAAAATTATAAATAAAATATAATGATGTAGGAAATATTTTTATATTTCTAATAAATAATTATAGTCTAATTAATATTATGTATAACCCTATATTAAAAATGGTTTATTTATTAGACAATGAATTTTACACTTTTAACTCTTCGTTGAATAAAATGATTATAAATTTCCTAATCTAATATATGATGATCAATAGGATCATATTTTATTAATAAGGTTAATTTGTGTTGATATACACTTATCCAATATAATTATGACATGTTCCAGGGTAATTATAAAATCATTTTTACCATTAATTACTATATTTATTTTTAACCGTGGTAAATAAAATTCAAAAGTTATTATTAAACAAAAAATATTTTCATCTTCTTGAACCACATATTACTTACTGATTTCAACTGTGCGTCTTGGATTTTTAAAATTCAATTCACAGATGAGGTAAAATTACATTTTATGAAAGTTTGCAAATGTGCATAGATGGTGGGTAAAAGACGATAAAAAGTTCAATAAAATTTTATATATCGAGTCTTGTTATAAAATGACTACAATGAATTAATTTTAATTTATATAGGTATTAAGTATCTATATTGATGTAAAATAAATTTAAATAAAATTAATAATTATTAAAATACAAATTCATTTTTATAAAATAACGTAGTGTTTTTCCCTATTCATCGAAAATTGAATGTTTTCTAAAAAAATTAAAAAAATCACACATAGATAATTTTGATTTTTCAAATTTAAAAATGATTTCTATTAAACCAAATTAAAAACATATAAGTTTAATTAATTTTAAAAAAATTTTCCCATTGTGAAAACCAGAAAGTGGGTTTTTGAGAAATAAAAACTATTAAAAGATTGAATTGTGTTTATGTCCAATTTAAATGTAATATTACTTATATTCAATTAAATTGGAATAAATGATAAATAAATAATATAATTATACCTCCAAACCATTCGAGTATATAATTTAACAGTATAAATTATTTTTATTAAAAAATTTGTTTTTAATTAGAGTACATTATTTTTCAGTCTACATCAAAATTTGAAAGTTATCAGAAAAGAACCAAATTATTATCCAAACTAAATTTTTATGTCCCTCTTCTAAATAATAAGTTTATATCGTCAAATTAAATATATAAATGTGTCAAATATTGAATTTAAAAATTGTTTTCTATTAAAAGGCGATAAAATTTTATTTTTGAAAAAAATACTTCTTTTATCTGAAAAAATGAATTTATTCTTATATAATGTCTATGAAACACAAAATATGGATTTAAAAATTATATGGAGTATATAAAATTAAAAATGAGGATAATACTATTCATAACCTCTTTATGAACGGCTAGTTTGGTAAGACGTGGTGCACTCTAATTAGGTGTTGCATGTAGTGCACGATATTGATTTACATTAAAGAAAATAACCTACTATGAAATCATGGGGTGTTACATTTTTACCCACTTTTGGAAATTGCATCCTCGAAATTTTAAAATTGAGCTTGGGTACTTTATTTAATATCCCACATCAGAAAAAAGTTAATAAAATGATCACTTTAAAACAAGAGAAGTACAAAGGTCACCTGAGATAACCCATAATAGGATTATATGTAAGAAAACATGGATGTGGAAGACAATCGATGTGTCATGTTCTGATTGGGTGTGATAGAAAACATGATTAGGAGAAAGTTAACAATAAGAAAACCCCAAATTTTTTATGGGTAAAACAGTCATTAGTTTCCCAATTGGAAAAGTAAACGGAAAACATTTTTGGTTGTATGATATATTTCATAAAGATGAGGAATGTATTTATGAGATTGACTATGAACATAATGAGATATACTTACCTTTTAAATAGAGTTTTATCCTTTAATAAATTTCTACAACAAACTCATCTTTTATCCCAAATGATGAGTATTCAAGATGACTTAGTCACACCTGAAGTGCTAGAATCAACTTCAAGAGAATTACATAATCCACAAAGGATGAACTATATATTTCCCCTGTCTTATGATATTAACCAAACCCAAATGGTTAGGACAAGTTCAGATGATCCCCAAAATAGATAATCTTTTATAGAATGAAATAATAATCATAATTTCTAAAATTGAACAAACAATTCCCAAAGTTCAATAAAGACCATTCAGTTAACAATTGTCCTTCAAATATTTTAATATAATACAAACTAAGAATGAAACCCAAAACATGGAAGAATTTAATCACATAGTCTTTCATAGTAAATCTTAAATTTTATCTCCCAATAATATAAAATACTCTTAAAGTCTCATATAGAATTGTAATTAACGAAATCACATATTATCTATGATAGGTTATTCATTTCAATTAATCACCTGAATCACAATAATAAAAACATAGATTCATCCAGAATTAAAAAAAAATATACCATTACCCCTCAAATTAAATTCCATTGATTTATATTTTCCTTAGGTATATCATGTTCCCAATAGAGCATAAGTCTTCTAAAATAACAATTATCACTTAATCACAAAAATAATTTTACTATACTAAGGATAACCATTTTTCAAAACATAAGATCCCAAATAAACATCCTATTGATCAAAAAAATATTTTAACTAAAAATAATTAGTCACACTAACCAGGGACATCATGTAGTGCAATGGTAGGTGATAAATCCTAATCACACTCTGGATTTGGGTTTGATTCATGCAGCTTTATCCTACTCAATGTGTTGTCACATGGTCTGCATGTTGTCTTTTTTCAAAAACTATTTTTATGACATTCCCAAAATTGGATAAATTACTCAAAATAACCATAACATAATTTAACTAAAAATATTATCTCATACCTCAAATTTTCATCCCAAAAATTAGTTACCTGCAATTGCCTCAAATTCAAGAATCATATAAACCCAAATGGTTCTTCATAACTATATCCAGAAAAGAGAAGATAATTATTCCTCAATTAGCATGTTAACATAACAAACTACATGGTTACACCTAAAAAAGAATAGTCTTCCAAAGTAATCCAATAAACAAAGATCATTAATACTTTTATAAATTTCACCATATATTTATTTTCCCATAGTTTTTTCCATGACCTATAGGTTATCCTTTACAATAGTTCATTGAATTGGTTAATTCCAAGGTCCCTTATATTTTTGGAAAATAACTGTAATTGAATTCTTTGGATCATTTTTATTTTCTTCCATAGTGCTCTTCATTTTCCTTAATAATTATTTACATTATGTCCATCATTCCCACAAAAATCATTTCTCTGTTCCATTGAGACACTTTCCTATGTGTCTCCTTCTATATTTTTGGAATAATGGAAATTGAGCTTTCTTTTCCACAGAGTTTCCACTATTGGAGATCTTATCATTATTTTCTATTATCCTATTTTTTGAGTTTGGGAGTTAGTTAATGTATATATTGTTGATCATTTTTTGGAAACCTGATTTGACATGAACATGATATCATTTAAACCCATTAACATTATATTTAGTTGCTCATTTCCATCATCGTGCCCACTCTTTACATCATGTTCAATGATTCTATGACTTCCTTTGATTCCAGCCATTGAATAAAACAACAAAGTGTAGTATGATTCATAAAACAATTTATATAATATCATGACTCATTATTTTTAATCTAAAACACCTTAGGACTAACCATTGAAATTTATGTTCATCTTATATTAAAATCCTTAAAATCAGTTTGTATATAAAATTTGAATTATCTTAAGCACATCCCCTAGGAGTGTCGTAACCAAGAGTTCGGCAAGACCCATTTTCATGTACCGGGATACCCCGGGTCAAGCCCGATACTCCTTGTTAGAGTTTTCACTCCTAGGTACATATGAGCTAGAGCTACCTCTACTAGATCTTATCCATAGATGGATGTATTTCATTGAAAACCCACATAATATTTACATTACCATATTTTTTAGACGTTCATCGATACTAATCGTCAATGTCTATCTTAGGGTATTGTTTTCTAATAAGTGTTTTTCAAAATATAGCTTACAAGGTTTGTTATAAACTTGCTATAATAACAACTGAAATGCCCCGACCCTAGATAACAAGAGTTGATGCATTGTTACATATAATTGGCATGATCGCAATAGATCAAGTCTCCGAAAACCAATTTGTTTTGTATCCTTGGACGTACTAGATACATATATAAGTATTACATTACATTATAAAATGAAACAGAACAACATTGTGTCTCCTTTTAACACTCTTATATCTCGTAGCCTATTCCAGCTGGTCAGTCATAATATAATTCTTCTCATCCTGGAGAAAAAACATAAGAAAGGGGTGAGTTTAGATGCTTAGTAAAGATATCAATTTAGCAGAAACTATCATAAATAATCATAAATGTTTAAGGTAATATAAAAGACTAAAACATAGGCCTTTTAAACATTAAAATGAGTATATTATAGAATATATAAATAAAATAATTTCATTTACTTATTCACATGGTTATTCTACTAGTCGAATGATCACATGAAAAATCAATACCTAATTTTGTAATGATGGAATGAATAATGCCGGACATCATGACCACATAGTCAAGGCTTCGTGATAAAAATACAAATAAATTTTTTTCATGGCCCTGTGCCAACATAGTAGTTTGTCTAATGAGACTTACCAATGCATCGAGGAGCAATTTTGGGCTCCACCCGTGACTTGATAATTCCAATTCATTCTTCATATCAAATGGGTGAAACAAAATCTAAACATTCGTATTAAAACTAGAAAACGAAATGTCTATACATTAACCGAAAACCATGAATGGCATAAAAATAACACATCCACAGTCAAACATAAATCATTCAATACAACATGGAAGATTGTATTATAATAAATCAACCTAAAAAATAATAATATATAATGAAGGATATTGACATAGATGAAAATAGTCAGTAAAACTATTTGAGAGAAATATTCCCTTTTTCTTCGAAACAATTAAAAGTCAACACTATTTGTCAAAGAAGTCATTTAAAGGAGATATTTGAATCAATGTGTCCCATACCACATTGAAACATTTGAAATGAATTTTAATTTCAAATAATTTATTTCATATAAATAAATACTTAAAACCAATTTTAAAACACATACATAAATAAGAAGTAATTTAAAGAATAAAATTTTAAAACATTTATAATTATATTTTAGTTAAAGAGTTCCTAAACAAATGATAGATGATTGAATACAAGTAATTGTGGAATAAAATTAATCAATACATTATAATATCATTTGAAAAATGGGATTCATGATATAAAATTTCAAAGTGTATTATATACAACATATAAAAGTGAATTAGTTCATAACATCAAAGAGGTGTCAATGGAATGTAAATTGAGAATAAATTACTTATAAAGACCATATACTTATATTAAAGATAAATGAATGAAATAATTATGTAGGAAAAATTTAAATACAATCAATAGAACTGGATATTCAGTGTAAATCAATCATAAGAAATTCACACATATTCTTGTAAGAACAATACCAATGACTTGGATGCTTAACTCAATGAAAGGAAATTGAGTTAAGATTACCCTTAACAAGTTCATATAAATGGCATGAGAATTTATCAATTGAGTTATTATATGTATCAAAATCGTATCCACACAAAGGGGAGTGGAAATCACTATATAAATAAAAAGTAGTGATTCCACACATATTCTTAGACTAAAATAATCAATCAAGCATAAATAATGACAAATGGGTTGAATTTGAAATTTAAAATTCCCTTAAGGATTTGTTAACTTATAAAACACACACCCCCTGAAAGAAGGATCATACAATGAAGATGTAAATTCACAGAAATTAAAGTATATTACCACATGAATACAATCATGGGAAGTACATACACTACTAAAAAGAAAATAGCGGCAAATATTGCAAGAATCTCACGGGAATAAAAAGTGAGATGAAACCCCCTTATATTTTAATTTTATATATTTGAGGGTACCTTAAACACATGTAAAATAGTTGAATCATTATTATTAAAATATTCAAGAACCAAATACATAAATATGATATCATATATGATCTTATAATATATCATTGTTAAAAATATTTTAGTAGTATCATTGTTTCAAGTGTTAACTGATTCGTTTTTTATTTATATGTTTTGTTATGTAAGTCATGTTGGTTATGGAAATGATTTATTTGACTCATATCCAGAATTATATTATGTTCTTAAACATTATTTTTTATCACAAAATGAAAATTATTCTTGAATGGTTACTATGGGAAAGGAGACGGTAATTCATACGTACACACTTGTGACAATATCATTCAATTAAAGGTGAAATCATAGATAATTGGGTGTTATATCATATATAAAAAATCATTAACAGGTTATATTTATTATTTACATCAATTATACATCATTATTATACCCATCCAAATAATTAAGTGTTAAATAAAAACTACACCATGACGTGGAGACGGTAAGCTGTACGTACAACGTATGGTGAAATTATCATTCATAGGATGGATAGAAAAATGAATATGGTTGTACCATATTTATAATAACATAATAGTATGTCTAAGGTACTGGAGTTATTATTTTGGTAAAGAAACAATAAAGAAATGGGTAATGGAAGAAGAATATATCTTTGAAAGAGTTGATGAAATTATTACATCTTCTTCCAATGCTTCCTTTGATTTGATCAAAAGGGATCCATAGGATGCCTTTATGATCATCGAAAGGCCTCTATAATGAATTTAGGGTAGTTGGGAGGGTACTTGGGTAGGTTTTGGCCAAGCCAAATGGATTTGGAGGAGTGACATTGAGATAAGGAAGTGAACTTTTATAATAGAGGTAAGGGTCACTTTAGGAAAATCTTGAAATATTATTTTATTATAAATTCATTTTAGGTTTCTAATGTCTCTAAATAGACATATTTGTAAGATACGGTTGGATGGGTCAAAAATCATTAATTCAGTATGTTTTTTACAGGTTTAGGTCACCATATTAACCTTATCTTTTATATTTAACTCATAGTGAATTTTTTTTAAATTTACGATGTCTCCTTGTATTTTTATATTATCTGGTTACTAAAATTACTATAAACTATCAAGAAAACACCAAGTGATTCATCAATTACATATCTATCTGTATATAAGTCATTTGAATGATTATATTATTTTTAGGAGTATTATATAATTTATTAAAATAGTATTTGTTTTAAAAACTCCATTATGTCATTTTTGACACTATTTAGTATTTGGTTATTGTTATAGTCATATCAACTTGATAACTTCGGAATAAATTATTTAAATGAACCAAAAATTACATATAAACCTAAAAATTTATCTGAATGCATCAAAAGTATCAATTTACATTTATTTTAATATTTATAATATCATTTATTTTAATCTTTCATTAATTAGGTAAATACTGCACCATAATTGTTTCATAAATAAATTTAATAATTTAATGCCTAAAAATTATAAATAAAATACCATGAGGTAGAAAATATTTTTATATTTCCAATTAATATTTATAGTCAAATCTATCTTATGTATAACCATATATTAAAAATGGTTTAGTTATTAATCTTTGAAATTTACACTTTTAAATCGTCTTTAAATAAAATAATAAATAATGTCTTAATCTAATACAAGTGGATATAAAGGTTAAGGTTGATATTGGTCTAAATACACTAATCCAAAAGAATTGAGACATGTGTTAGTGTAATTATAATATCATTTTTATAATCAATTACCCAATTTACTTTTAATCGTGGTAAATTAAATTAAAATGTTACTATTCATCAAAATTATTTTCATCTTTTTGAACAAAATTTTAATTACTGATGTCAACTTGGTCACTTAGATTTTTGAAATTCAATTCACAGAAGCGGTAAAATTAGGTTTTATGCAAATTCGCAAATGAGACTAGATTGTGGGTAAAAGACGATTAAAAATTAAATAATGTTTTATACATCTAATATTATTATAAAAAGACTCCATGTATCAAATTGAATTTATATAGGTATTATGTATCTATTTTGACTTAAAAAATATTTATATAAAATAAGTAATTATTTTAATATAATTTCGGTTTTAAACAACAACATTGTGTGTTTCACTATTCTTGAAACATCGAATGTTTGCAGAAAAATAAAACAAATTCACTCTATGATATTTTTTATATTTTAATATCAAAAATTATTTCTATTTAACTAAATTAGGTACTTATACGTTTTTTTATTTAATTTTAAAAAAATATTCACATTGTCTTAACCAGAAAGCGGGTTTTTGAGATATAAAAACTATAGAAAATTGATATGTGTTTTTGTCCAATTAAAATTCATATTACTTATAATTACAAAAAATTGGATTAAATAATATAAATAATATAATTATAACTAAAAAAATTAAAATAAATAATTTAATACTATAAAATATTTTGATTAAAAAATTTATTTTTAATTAAACCATCGTATTTTCCACTATTCACCAAAATATGAATGTTATTAGAAAAGCACCGAAAATTTATCCAAAATAAATTTTTATTTAAATATTCTAAAGAGTAAGTTTATTTTGTCAAATTAAACATATAAAAGTGTCAAATATTATATTTAAAAATGGTTCTCCATTAAAATGACGTAAAATTTGATTTTTCAAAAAATACTTCTTTTATCTGAAAATAAAAATTTATTATTATATTATGTCTTATAATCACATAATTTGGATGTTAAGATTATATGGATTATATTATATTCAAAATACTTTCAATATTATTCATAAACTCTTTTCGAATTTCTAGTTTTGGTAAGTCATGGTGCGCTCGAACTTGGTGTTGCGTGTAGCGCAAGCTATTGAATTACTTTAATGAAACCAAATTACTATGAAATCATGGGTTGTTATACTTATGTTTTATCATAATGGATCGAGAGGGATTTATGGGAGTTTCCATGGGACGAGATACTAAAAATGATAAAAAAACATGCAATTCATTTTGTCAAGGGTTAATTTATGCCCTAAATGAAATTCAGTCTGATTCTTAGGCCATAAATTTGGGGAACAGGTGGGGGTGATAGTCTAAAAAGATATGGTGTGATCACTTGTTACACAACATGACACATATTCTATGATTGTTTAGTAGTAAATGAGTTTCTAAAAAAGAATCTAATCATCATTCTTTTTCAAATTTTATATGCATTGGGGTGGGTGGGCAAACCTCCCTCACCCCATTAAATTATATTGGTTCAAGGTGTACTATGATTATTTTTACCACTAGGTTTTGGGGAGATATCATCTCCAATACCTTATGTTTCTTCTAAACATTACTATTTTTTAATGGTTCATTATTAATGTGTCTTAAGCTATTATTATACTTTGGAATGGTGAAATCATCATGATCATCACATATTTAGTATGTGAATCAAAAAATAAATAAAGAGGTCGAATATTCATCCCACAATTAACTATTTTTCAAGGGTTATGATTCCTAGGGAGTTTCCAAAGGGTTTTATGGAATTATTTAATACTGGAAATCGAATAGGGTATTGATTTTTATGTATTTTGAGTATCCTAGGATTGGGGATCCATCAAAAATAGATCACACTTGGTTTTTCATTATTCGAATGTTTTATAATACCTAGTTCATTTAACAATTTTTATTCCCTTAATTTTTTTTTATTTCACATATACATAATCTAATTGAAATTGGATGATGAATTTTTTTATCATAGTTCTAGTGAAGGTTAGTGGAGGTCTGGTTTGATTTAGTGAATGTCTAGTTGAGTATGGGGGCATTTAACTTACTAAATCTCATTGTTAATTGGTTATTTTATAGTAGTATGCTCCATTAATATTATATTCATACATATTTCGTATTTTGTGTTAGTTTATCCATAATGTTTATAATGATTTACATCAATGTTACTATCTATATGGTCAGAAAACTTTTTATATATTTCTATATTTTCACCTTGTCGAATTAATTTTGGTTACCATCATTATGGGTTTCCATAGTGGCATTCATTTTTTTTAAAATTGAAAATAGTTTCCTTTTAAAATTCGAATTAAAAATAATCGTTACACTTAAAGTGAATGTATAGGAAAAGATGTGGTTTTATAAATTGGTTTTATAAATTCCATTTGATTGGATTTAGGACAGTGGATAGTTGTGGCTAAAGAGACATGTGAAACCTTTTGAAATAGGCTGAAATATGGGTTACAAATTCGGTTTTGATGGAATCAAAAAGGGATTATTCGACTAGTATTGGCCCATTTGAATATGGGTGGGTAATTATATATGTATTTTTAAATTATATTTCATTTTATGTCCCCCTGATTTTTTTCCTTGTGTGTAATGGTACATTATGTTGTGTGTTGTGTCGGAAGACTTGTGAGAACTTTTCTCATGATATGAAAGTGTATTTTTTTCTTGATTCACATAAAGATAAAGTAACCCTTGGTTGGTCTAGATGTGTCTAAAATGTGATCTAGATTCATGAATAAGTCAAGAGGAACTACATCCCTAATGGTGGAAATATGTCATATGAGTCAGGTTATGTTCCCTATTTTCTATATACTATGTAGTATTTATGTTTCCACCGAATTCTATATAGTTTTGTGTATACATTCATAATGGATATACATATTTTCTATGGGGATATGTCCTTTCCTGACCATTCCCTAATGAGGTTATTTGGTTGAGGACCATTATATATATTTGGTGGATTGGTATGAATGAAAGGTGTGGATCCATACACTATCTGATGGGAATTTGTAATGAACGGGGCCTTTTATTGGAGTGAGTAAGCCTAGATGAACATGTCATGAGTATTAGGGTGTGTTATTATATGACACATAAGTGATAAAAATAACTAATGTGATGAATAATGTTTTGAGGCTCATGAATGTATGTATGTGACCAGACCATTTAGGTAGTCGGTAGAGGATTGGATGATTCCCCCAAGACATTTTATGCATCTTATACATCTTCTTATTTGACACCCCACAATGAGTATTTAGTTATGGGTTGTGTTATGGTTTTCATAGATAGGATTATAGTATAAATCCTAATCATATAGGTTCATGTGTCAAGGTGTGTTGATAAAACCATGATAACCTACTTTATTGTATTGTATGTGTATTTCATGTTATATTTTAAGAGGATGTGCTTTGTTGACAAGAATTCACTTATTTATCTTTAATTAATGAATATCCACATGATCATAATATCACTTTATATTGTCAAGGAATTGGTTATAACTACTATGTAATTTGAATCACCCCATTCCCATGTAAACAACAGGGGTTTTTGTTCATTGAAAGACTCCATTATTTCAATTAGGATACTTATATTTCAGGGAGCTACACATGTTATATACGTCTAGATGGTTATCAAGGCTATGGATATTTTTTTGTAATTTTATGTGAGTAGTTTTAGCTAGTTTTCCATTTAATTGATTTATTTGATACCAAGTTTATATACTTCTTAATTGTGTTTGATTCATCATATAGACTATTTGTTACATTTCATTGGAGGGTATAGTCTCCCTAATATGATGTTTTTCACTAAACAATATTTTCTAGACTCTAGTTTATAAAGAGGATCACTATAGGTCACATGGGTCTCAAGGACCAGGTTCTATCCAGGTACCTCAAGATGAGGCATTACACATGTTTCATGGAATGAAAACATACCTGTGAATACTTCCCTAGAACATAACTCTCTGCTTCAGGGAATTGATTATAGTGTAAAACATTATGGTATAGAGTGAATCACCCTTTATAGGAAAAAATAAAACTCCCATGACATGGACTTGATGGTGTGACCACGGTATTAACCACATTAATATTTCAATTTGTGGTTTGGACCTCACCCCCATGGAACAACACCTCACCATGACGCCCCACATGAAATTTTTTCATGAAGTGACCATGGGGGTTATAATGTTCCTAGTTTATCCATATAAAAATATTATAATGGAATAATATTATATTATTGATACCCATACATAAGTGTCACCATCATATCATTGTACCCCTTCTCCTAGAGTGAGTATACATAAGGTTACTTTCTTTATTGATATCCTCCAAAAATTCTGTTACTCTGTAAAAATCACTCTTCATGGATTTTCCAAGTGTTATCATGACTATTAAATCTTATAACACACACTTAAGATGATGTTACATCTAACATCCATGTATTACATCATCCATAGAATTTTTATGAACATTATAATATCCACTTTTAAATTTGAATACCATTTTTTGGTAACCTTATTATTTTGAAGATTTAATTCATTAAATTTTGTATAATAATATAAATATATACATATATCATGGTCTAGAACATGTATGTAAAAAACTCACATTATGGTATAACTATATAATTAACAAGTCATTGCCAATCTATGACATAATATCCATTAAAAATGATGTATGGTCTTTATTTAACACAACAATATTCTCCTGTAAGAAATGATATGATATTTTAATATATACTAACCTGTATATAAATACATCAAACAAGAACATGCACACTGAAAATGAACATGGCATGGAAAAATGAATGGAATATTATCCATATTAGTCCTATAATTATGCATGTAATGAAAATCCTTCATTTAATATAGGCAAGGTTAATGAAATATCATTTCATTGAAACCAATGATTTTAACACCACAATACATGTGTGTCAACAAAATGTGAAGTTGAATCAAAAAAAGCATTAACATTTAATGACATCAACATCCCATCCCTGGTAAATTTGTGTTTTCCCCACACATGGGATAGTTATTCCCCAGAACATGCTCATTTCCAAATACCCTTAACTCATATTATCCTATCTAATACCCATATAGTATGAAAAAGAAAAAAATCCCTAATACCACTCTATAACATCCTAACCTAATATCCACTTAAGACATACCCTAAGTCCGTAGGTCACATGGAATCATGTGTCTCTCCTAGTATGTGAGAGGATGGTGACTTAAAGCAAGGGTATAATGTTCTATAGTGGGGAGACTATATCATCATATTAGAGTGGAACAGTGGATATAATAAATAATAAGACAATTTCAGAAACATAATATAAATAGGCTCCAAAACTCCAAGACTAGTAACCCATCGTAGCGTAAGAGGACATATAAAAAAACATAATAATAATAATAATAAACTATTGAATCATAAATAACAAAAAAACTATTATTAACACCATAGCCTAGAAGGACGTGTCATCTACAATGATAATGTCATGGAATGATGTTATTTTAAAATGGAAAAACAAGGGACATGCATACACAACATGCTATACAAAACAACAAAATGGCCATAAGATGGTTCCACTAACATCTTGGGAATATGCGTGGTCCTCTAGTGAAATTCTCCATGGTATATGTAAAGAATATCATATATCTATAACAAGGAACTTTATCTTATCCATTCTTAGAGATAGGTAATCTACTATGGTACCAAAGGTGGTCCGAGTAGGGTGTGACATAAAATCCCATTAGGAAACCTAAATCGATGTTTCGAAATAATTGAAGATATATTAAATCTCTAAATAGTGTGAAAGTAAATGAATAATAAATAATGGTGAATAAATAAATATCATACAGATCAGGTTCATGAAGGGTACCTGGAAGGCTCTACCTGCTTCGGCAAAAGCCGATAAGATTCTGATCAGTAAGAATATATGTATAAATATAGTTTTAATATATATATATATATAATAGTTATATAATGTATCCGCCTATATTCAGTATTTAAGTGAGTATAAAAATAGCTATATACCTTGATACTGGGTGTTGGATGGACTTGGGGAATAAAAAAAGAATATATAACCAGTGTAATGAGATATAGTCTCATGAAATGTTTTGTTCCCTGAATCTCATGGTGAATGTGAGACGTCATGATCAACACTCGAGATCAGCATGGTGAGTCGTCATTGCCAACACCCAAAATTATGGATCATTGAATTTTATTCCCATCACCTATATAACTATATAACGGTGAGATACCTAATGGTAAACACCCAACATAATGGAGTGTGAAACGTCATTCCCAAGAGAACCCTTAACCATCATTCCATACACAATATGAATGGAATAATCATAATAATAATATTCAAATCATGTGGGATCACAACATTATCAAAACAATATTCAATAAAATATATATAGGGTGTCACATTTAATGTAATCCATAAAATAGATATACATGAAATGGGGTGTCCTTTCCACCCCTTAAAACTCATTGAAATTATTCTATTTAATTAATTTAAAAAGCAACACATCTTAATGATAACAAATTAAATATTAAAATCCATTTTATTAATCATGGATTTAAAATTACATTTCATGGTAATCAAAGAAATTATAAGGTGATTTGGAATCTAAAAACCATATGATTGGGAAAATCCACTCATAATATAATTTGAACACATATAAGGGGTTCTATTCATTTAATAATTAAATTTATGAGTGGAGAAATATTTTGGAAAACTCAAATTGGTGTATATGTTTGAATTCATCTATATATAAATACTTACTATGGTATATTGGGAGTATCACACCATGAGTACAATTGTTTAGAAATAAAGAAATAAATTTTAGGGAACAAGAAGAAATGGATGGCATGGAGAAAAATGTAACATATATGAAAAACACTAATAAATTTGAAATAAATTCTATACCACCTACCATATGGTTTTAGAAAACTCCTCAAGAAATATCCTCTTCAAATTTGATGTATATTAGATGGAAAATTTTGAAAAGTAAAATTCCTAGAATATAGGGGAGAATATCATTTAGTTAAATGGTACAATACCTATGAAGATAAAATTGAGATAGGAATCCATAGTATTTGACTGTCTACTAAGATCTATCCAACTTTTTCAGTTGATTCTGATTTGGATTCTATATCTAAGAGATATTAAAAAACCTATAATAGGCATGGAGGGATATTACTTGAGAAGAAGGAGGAGTCTCATCTATTGAAAATAAGAAGGGGGAAAGGTGGTTAATGTTTTTATATCATTATGGGTTAAATCATAAATTCACTTAGATAGATAGGGGCATATAGTTGGGCCACATGGTTTGATAAAATGTGTTCAAATGATAAACAATACAACTGCCCTGGGCAGAACTCACATGATATTTGTTAACAGTTTAGGTAAACCTATAAAACCCATGCAAATTGTCTCTACAATTTATATGAGATAAGTCAGATGGTTTTATTATCAGGCCTAAATGGATTCCGACTATCATGCAACCTCCTCAAAGAGACTCAAATCCATATACGGTTACATTGAATAGTTTTCCACTAAAAATGAGATAACCTTTTATCCTACCATTTTTGTCAAACTATTGGATCTCGAATCTCCGAACAAGCCCTGGATTCTCCTAAAAAATTCCTTTGTGTATAGGGAATATTATCCAATATTAAACAAAAGAGTTAAGAAGAAAAAATAACTATACAAATAAAATAATCAAGTTCATTACACTAATATTAGGGACATAGAGGTTGATTAATATGATTAGACACAAGGTTATACATAAATCCATCCAATAAAATTATTGATCAACCAAATAATCTATTTAAACATAAATGAGTATATACTATTAATATAAGAAAATCATCATTCGGTAAACACCAAATGTAAAGTACCCTAAGTTAAAGTAATAACACATAATTAATATTTCAAACATCATTTAATATAATTCCTAACATAATACATAACAAAAATATTAACTAAAAAACAAATTTCATTTTGAAAAAAAAACAAATATACATATTTGATAAAAGATGGAATTATCAAGAATCATTTTAAAATTAATATTCACTCATAATTTTATTTTTCAAAAATACTTTTGAATCATTTTTAATAAAATAAAATACCATATAAATGTTTCATAGCACATATTTTAAATCACTACACACATAAAATAATTTAAAATATCTCAATTATGATTTTATAACATCACATGACTAAATTTGAAAAACTATAAATTTTTTCCAAGATCCAAAAACAATTTCCAAACAATATTCAATTACACAAATAATAATAAATTCATGAGTCATGGAACCATTAAAAAATAGAATGATTAACAACATAATCTATCTAACTGTATGCAAACCATATAATGTCCAATGGAATGTACTAAGGTCACACATTTTACACATGGTTATCTATGGCATATATTGGAACTATATTCTATAGAGTACCGACATTATTCTACAAAAATTAGAAAATAAATAAAATGGAAAACAAATATCCATAAAAAATGGATAACCCTGATTGATAATAAAATAGGAAAATCCCAAAAAAAACAATGGTATCTCTGGTCATATAATTAAATTGTGGTGATAATGAACCTATTCATGATATATCTTCTGAATTCTGATAATCCAAACTTCTATATCCAAAAATTCCCCAACTAAAATTAACTTCTTGTAATCAGTGGTATTATATTTCCATATTGTTTATTTTTTGTAGGCTTTCTCTAAAAACAACCATCTTGTTCTATATTAGTGTAGAATGACCAAATATATAAATTATTCATGTTAGAGTCTCATAAGTCCTCTCATTCTTGTGGTTGAATATATAATCTTAAAATTTTATATAGTAAAGCTATCCATGAGAATTTTATTAGGAAATAAACTCATTTAAAAACCATTCCATAAGAATTTACATATATAGAAAATAATCTTGGTCAGCCTTTCGATCATGATGTCAGAGTGATGACTATTTAGGTTTTCATTGATGTAATTTGTTTCTTCTTATTATCCTTTTGTTTTTAGGAGTTGATTCATGATCTTTTTAAATGTTTTATGTTGATATATTAATAAATTATAATGTTCTTCAATTATATGTTGGAGATGTAGGAAATAATATTATTTTTAATTTTTCATAATCTTTCCCATTTCATGACATTCCATATATTTGGAAATCTGAATAGTAATATTTTCATTATATGGGATGTTATTAAATGTGGAAGATCAACCAAATTGTCAAGGATTTTTTTTTCAAAATGATGTCTGCAAATGAATCTCTATGAAATTGGTTATCAGGATTTTTGAAAGAATAATATAGAGTTGTATATAATAAATGGATACCTCTGAGTTGATTCATGTTCAGTTAGTTTATTTTATTTCAATTTAATATTCCTTGTTGATGTTTTTCTATTTTTAAATAATTTTCCCTCATTGTATTAAATACTATTAGTATCAATAATTGTGACGAATTTGTGATTCATTTACTAGAAAATCATTCCACATGTGAGACCTTGGTTAATTATTGGGAAAAAATGATCCAATTCTAGTAATGCTATGATGTTTTTTGGATTTACTAGGATACAGTGTTTCAGAAGCATGATCCTAATGTGATATAAATTGGCGTAAGGAAAGACTATGCAATTTTTTATTAATCATGAATTATTTTTTTCATGTGGTAATAATTTTAATCCCCCTATATAAGTGTGATTTGTAAGGCTTGTCAAGGACATTGTAATCACGATTTTTTCATGATTTTGTAGAGAAGTTTATTCCCATTTAAAAATTTGTAGATACTTATTTCAATCTACCAAATGATATATCATGGTGAATTCTATTTTAATATATTCATGAAATTTCCTAATAGATTTCTTTTTTTATTTGGAATTTTAGTTTTTTTACCAATACTTTTGAGTTATTATATCATAATCTTATTAAAACTCTTGTTCTAGTCAATAACAACATTTGGTTTTCATCAAAAAAGTTTGTTAAAATTAGATTATCTTTTGTATTTTTATTCGGTGGTTTAAATTTAGCCTTATAATCCACTTTAACTATAATTTTTTCTCTTCCTCATTGATAAACCATAATGATTAAAACATTTTAGGGATACAAAGTTCTATTATGAGGAAAATTGTGACATATCAACCCTCCATATCCATTTATATCAATTTTATTTTGGGTTCATGTTTAATTGGGAGTGGCATGGTTTATAAATAAGGATTTTGAGACTTTTTTACGAATGAATGGAAAGGCCATAAATGTGGTTTAGAAGTTGTTCCCCCAAGTGTCTTCTTTGTAAAACACCCTTATCCAACTAGACCATATAAGGGTGTTGGCCCTGGTGTTGCCATTTTTGGTCTCCATTTGTTCAAGGAATAGATTGCATTCACCACATATATGGGTATAGATGTGGTTGGAACAAAATTACATAGATCCTACTGGGATTCTGTGGATATTAGGCTAGTCCTATTTCCTGGGTGAGGTTACCAAGACAAGGTTGGAAGCACCAAGGTGTTGTGGGGTGGGGGGGTTAAAAACATGAAATGATCCCTTTTGTCATAATATTTGGTGGTCAGTTACTATATAAATCCACAAACATTATGTATTGTTTTAATTAAACTCTTTACATAGTTCTTGATATTACAATAATCATTATCCTACACTTAGATTAGAATTTAGTTTGAGTGCTTATTTCATAAGGGTTTTGGAAATCATCATTCTTCATTTGGCAGTTTATGCTGATTCTTCATTATTGAATTTCTCTTCATTGATATAGGATCACTAGTAGTAGATCCCATTCCCACACATATACCAGCTTTAATCAATATATTTATTTCCATGTTTTGACTTAGAAGATATGGGTGTGCATTTAGACTAGGTGTATGTTGTTTCTATTGATATTTTCCAATATTTTTAATGTTTCACTCAATTGAAAGGCTATAATCACCACTATTTTATTCAATATGAATTTATTTATTAGGGGTCTATGGTTAACAGATCTCTAATAATTATTTAGAAGATCTCTATATTCAATATAGGTATTTCCTAGAGTTTCGAAAATATATATGTGGATGAGGTAGGTGTAAAATTTATCTAACATTAATATCAAATCTATGATTGGTTGGGATTTCATCATTTCATATTCAATGTATTTTCTGGTCATCATATTATATCTAGTAGTGATACCAATTAATTTTTTTCATATTTTTTTGTAGAAATATAAAATGGAGATTTAAATATGTTTTTACTTCACAACTATTTAAAAGAATATCCTATTTCTTGGGAAATTGGAATTCCCTGTTAGATCATAGTAATTTTTTTGAAGTTGTTTGTGCTGTTGGTATTAAATTTGATAGATAACTGTTGTTTTCTAATCTCTAGGATATTAAATCATTTTTGAGAAAATGATCTGAATATCGGTCTTTAATTTTCTGAAATGATATATTAATATTTTTATAAATGGAATTAATATTGGGTTTTTCTTGTCTCATCCCCCCAAACTGTATCACAATGTAAGAAGAGATATAATTACTCTAGAGTCTGACATCCATAATATTAATAGAGGTTCATGATCATGAAAAAGAAATTCACCCTGATGATGCTTCCCAACCGACTTGTCGCTCTCACACCCCAGTTTCGATAGTCCTATGATCCTATCCCTTTTATATACATCACATTACATTACAACACACATCATCTCACCTGAATACATATGGACCATCATGTCTCATCTCGCCCAATGATAACTAGTCCATCCTGTCTCTTGTCTCTTGTCACCCAAAGAAACCTGGTGTATAACTATACGTCTCCCTGGACATCACTTGGGCCATAATATAAAAAGGAATCCAAGGGAAAAGGTAGTTTCTTTCCATATATATCAATCACCATTATAGATGTTGGTAAATAACTGATAACCTCTATGCATTAGAAAGGATATCCAACCCGAGTGGGTTTCGTATTGAAATAACTCAAAAATACCAGATATATAAATAGAACACATTACCCAACCTATCGGTTCACAACCACATCCTAGGTGAAAACCACAATATCACTACCATATAAATCAAAAACCATCACAACTATTTTCTTTGCTATTTGACACACATAAAAAAATGAATCAAAATCCAAAAAACATTTCAAATAATTTATACTTATCCAATTCATTCCAATTGTCACACCCAATTAATTTATTAATTTCATGCACCATCAACATTAATTTAATGGATGAATAGAAAAAAATCACAACCACACCACAAAAAAACATACCCATCTCATATAAACTTCCACCACTGCACCATACAAGTCAACCCATCTCACCACAATAACCACACATCCATAACCCAACCACATATCACAGAAAAATCCCCCAAAAAACCACACAACATTTCCAAACACCATCACTGAATATAATTACCAAAAATAAACACCACACATTCCTTCCACCCATCATCAGAAAACATTATCACAAAAAAATCATTGCCAACACACACCAAAACCACACATCACATCCTCTATATATCCCCACCACATCCTACGACGTCCTACATTACATTCTATCCTACCAACTACCAAATCATACCACTAAACACTACAACGACTAGACAGTAATCACCAAAAACTCAGAACAAACAGTAGTACAAAAGGAAATACACTAATGTAACCACATATAATAACAACACAAACCGACTTCCATAATTTATTCAAGGGTTTTCATCACATTACTTATTCAATTAGCACGAGAATTGTAAAACTGAGGAAGTTCAATGGGAAACCTGTTTTTTTCGATAAATATATATTCATTAGACATTTACATAGGGTGACATCATTTAGAAACACAACATGGGTATCATGGAAGATCAACTACAACATCAATATGACACCCAAGAGTTATTATATTTCGTTATTGCGAGAAAATTCATAAGTACATAAAGAAACATATATAAAAGTAGTAAATAATACGATATCTCCAAATCCCAATCCATTTTGTACAATAAAAATAATTATTTTAATACGCCACCCCTTAATATATATCTAATGGAATGAAAAATCATGCAATCCCCACACATAGTACATATAAATGGAGAGAATGAGAACCTCTTACCCTGATAAATCTTAACAATGCACAACAATGAGATGAATAGATTTACCAAAAACCACAACCACATTAGGAAATGATGGATCTACCGATACTGCATCAGGGTCTCATGAAAAAACTTAATACACACCCATCAAAATGAACTTTTCCACAATAGAACCCCTGATAATGGAAAAGAAAACCACATAGATAAGGAATAAGAAATCCCAACAGATCCATGAAACACCACCACACGAAGATGAGGATCAATGTAAGGAGAAGAGGGCTAGAAGTCATCCAAAAATATACTATGGTACATCCCAAGAATAGTGGAATAGGCGATGATAAGATAGATATTGATTTAACAGAAAATTATTATTAACAAATATGGAAAATATCTATTCACAACATAAATTAAATTTTCCTGACACAAATTCCATAATTTTCATCATTTATAAGTGTTGAAACTTTCAGAAGTCTTGAAATTACCATATTTTCAACATACATTGAAATTCGTGTCATCTTGTCTCGATTTAATGACACATATTTATTTACCCTCTCATGATGTGAATCAATTTAAAGAACATCCCATATTCTATGTACACTCAATGGATCACTAACAAAAAAATATATAAAACCTCAACTCTTGGAATGAATTGTAATTTTATTTCAAAAACTAACCACTATATCACTTTTTTATCTTTAACTCCATTGAACCTCCTCAAGACTAATCAATGAATTCTCAAACCACAAAACTAGCAACGTAACAGGTTAGGAGGGAATAGATTGTTACATTTTATACCTCAAAAATAATTTTCCCTTTCAACAATTGAAACTAGAACAATAATATATGATATGGGATTGAATAACTACCCCGCAAGATACCTTTCCAGGATCTTATCACACATCAAAAATTACCAACATCAAAACTCACCCACTAAAACACCCACAAACTCCTCACACGACCGCATCACCACATTACCACACCAAAACATATCACCAACCACAACAATGCACATATGGTATTAGATAAAAACAAAAAATTTGCAAAAAACCATCTACATCAATATCACATCCTCCTCATATCCAAACCAACTACTTCAAAACCCAACTCACAACACTAACCCAAACACAAAATTCAGGGAATCACATATTTTATCCAATTTTGGTGGCACTAACTCCCCCACATGGTTCTAATAATATTAATGAAAAATTGTATTAATTAGGATTTGGGTTCAATTGTTTACATATGTTGGATGATTTTTTTAGAAATCAAACATAAAAACTCAAAAATCAAAAATCACACATCTTGAAAAAAATACATTTAATAAAATCGTAATATACATCTTCACATCATGAAAATAGAAGTGGGAAAAGAAAAACTAAAAAACACTAGGTACTGCAACTAATTTAGTGTCTTTATATCTGATGTACAATCCTCTAAGCCACCACATCTTTTCAAAATGGAAAACATAGTAATGGTTCAACCATGTAGTACCCACACATGATGATCAATGTTAACTACATGATAATTCAAGAACTCGATGTCATCCTAGACATCTAACTCTCATATGTCAAGGATGTGGGAGTTATCATGAGGATGCTAATAAAAATTTGATAGATGGAATATACCGTGGATCTATAATAGTTATGGTGGAAACAAAAAAATTTATTTCACCTCCCCAAATCACCCCAACATATCAAAGATCCCAAAAAACTTGGGGGGGCAGGATTACTCCCCTTCTAGACCTCCACAAACCATACAGAGGGGAGAATCATAATAGCCCATGGTCTCTATATTCTAAATCTATGGGCCTCTTACCATGATCAATATAGGCCTTCTGATGGTCTTCCAAAACACTAATCATCTCAGAACCAGAATTGATATTCATTGTTGTGCTATGCAGCACATTAGGACTAACAACTAATGACTCTCCAAACTAAAGCCAACATATTAGTGAATGGACCAACCATTAATAAAATAAATTAAATGAATCCATTCAAATAGAAGTTTAAAATTTTTAATTTTGTAAAAACATTACAACTTTCATGTTTTGTATCCATGATCAACAAAATTCTAAGACACAATCTCACAAAATATCCTCCACTGTCTAGATGGTACACTATATCTTCCATCTGTTTATGGGTGTAAAGAGGTGATAAAGTGAAAATAAAAGAGGAGATAATGTTTCGATACCCTCTATAACTATTTGGTAATATGAGGATCCTGATTAGAGATAATGGTCCTCAGTACCTTGTGAAGCCTAATCTCATATTCAATACACTTACTTCAAAAAAAATTAATGCTACTCAAATAATATATCACTAGAAAGTGATCTGAATTCGTCAATAGGTCCACTATGACCAAAAATTAATCACATAATACATGATATTTGGATAATTCTATAATTAAGACCATATGGATGTCTTCCCATTTCAACATAGGAACATCCATGGACTACGAAAAACTTCCAAGAACATATTTCGCTTCATTCACTTACTAAAAAACTAGACACTCACCACAAATGATTCCACTAACTATTTCATCCATGGACACTGAATTTATCTCCTCAATCCTTAATACATCATTGTCACACAATAAGTTTCTACAATGTTTGATATTTAATACTCATGGATAACATTATCATGCTTTTCTATGGAATGAACAACCACCTCTGATTCAAAATCTTATTCTGACCATCCTCCGACCATTCATCAGGGGAACCACTATAGCCAACTAGGTCATCCAACACCATATTATTTGAGTCTCCCCAATGATACTAATCAACATTTTGGGAAAATTATGACTCCAAAGACATATCATTGAGACAAACATACGCACTTCTATCCCTGATATCAAAATGAATCATTACAAGATCCTCTATTACAATCATAACATCAAAAGACTCCTAAACCACACCCCCTTGGGAAAAAGACTTAATTAATTATCAATAGCATTAACCTATATTAGTGTGTATGAGATCTAAAAATCATAACACTAGAGAGACTCCATCCACATTTACTTGAATAGATTCAAAGCCCGGTGAGAGAAAAAAATTCAGGATATTTTGGTATGTGAAAACCACAAATTAATCACCAATGAAGTAACATCACATCAAATATTGTGTAAAAACCTCTTCCTCCAACTCTATATCATGGGGGGATAGTTAAAATAGTGGGTATGTATCTTTCTAGACTAATAATAGATCTAAACTCTATATTTCATCAACATGAATCGTAATCTGAGGTGGGATGCATCAAAGAAAACCTCAAAAACACAACCTCCTTAACAAACCAAAGAAATTGAACACTAACTAAAATATTACATAGGTAACCAAACACTACATTAGGATGATGACTCGACACAAAATTTGGGTGCTTCATAGTCAAATAAATTAAATTATTCTTTAACTCATTATAAATTTGGTACAATAAATTATTGATATTTTAGTATACCATATAAACTATTAATATTTTAGGCATCTTTGGTTGTTTCCAAGAAATAAATTCCTTAATCTTAAATGGATCTACTGATACAAAATTTTGGGACACCACATGACCATTAAAATGAAACTCTCTTGTCAATAACATACACATGGAAAACATTTCATGAAGTTTGTTTTATTTAATGATGTAAAAATTACCCTTAAGATTAATTTCATACTCCTATTATGAACTTGAGAGGATCAAGATATCATTGATGATTATAAAGAGGAATTGGTCCAAGAACTCACAGAACATGGAGTTTTTATTTCCCATTAACACGAGTGGTGTGACTATAAAATTGAATGACATGACTACAAACTCAAACTACCAATACCTACACCTAGAGGAAGTATTTGGGACATTCTTATCCTTCACATGAAATTGGTGATATGTAGACCTCAGGTCGGTCATTGAATGAAAACTAGCTTCCATTAACTTGAAAAAAAGTTCGACTATACTTAGACGAGTGTAGTAGCTATTAACCATCAATTGATTCAAAATATGGTTGTCGACACAGAACGCCATACTTTCATCAACATTCTTAGAAAAAATTATAGGAGCAGTCCACATAGACACACTGTGTCATATGAAACCACTCTAAATCATATCATCCACATGAAAACTCAACTCTTAGAGCCCTATATGTGTTATCTGATAGGAATCCATAAAAATTTAAGATGAACCCTTATAAATATCAATCCCAAAATTGATATTTTAATGAGGATAATGGGTTACAAACTCTTTTGTAAAAGCATCCATGAACTCCTCCACAACCCTAGGAACATCCCCAACATATGTTTCAACTAATAACTCCACTAACTATGAAAAATGTTTCTCCATGTTCCTACCTCCAATTCAATGACCTCACTCTTCAAAAAATTCCACTCTCTAGACCTACACATATAAAAATAAAATTGTACTTAGAATTTAATTTATAACTCTATAAAAGACTAGAAAATATTTATGTATGTTATTTCATCATATAGAGATATCTATTTCATGAATAATCCCGCCACTGATTGGTACTTCCCATTCATATATCCCTGAAACACATCATACAATGAATCCTAACCTATAACTACATAGATAACACCAATGGGACATTAAGAGTATATATGTAAAGGCCAAAAAGAAACCAAATATTGATAATTAATAGATTGTTACTATACTAAATTAAAAAATCACCCACAAGTGTAGATGAAAAGATAATTATACCATGAATGAAAACCAGTAATTCTAGTGCTAGCACCTCTAATAAAATCATCTGACCATGCCCAGATAATTTACTTATATGCATCCAACATCTAAAACCATTCCCTATAAAAGGGTCCTACTAATGGTGACCATCAGGAGGATGATTTATGCTTACTCTCAGCTATTGAAAAAATAACAGTGTGCATTGTTGCAGAATCTACAAAAGTGGTAACTAATGATTCTTCCAAAACAGGGAATGAATACCCACCCTAGAATTAACTCAATTAGTGGTTGGTAACAGATCATTTAAATTCAAATTACTTCAATAAATGATTCATGAAAATTTTAATCGGCTAATTTTTTTTCATAAACCACCTTCCCTAGAAGAATAGGAGGATATTTGGAAAAACTGATTCCCTAATTATCATAACCATGATTTATTGAACACCCGTAAACCACTTCCTGAAATATTTCTCCTCAAGACACAGTTTTGGCCACTATATCAAGGGTAAAATAAAAAATAAAATAACCCCTTGATAACCGAACCTTTTTTCTTTACATCTATATATCTAGGGAGCATAAATGGAGTGACTAGGTGAAAAGTGTCTTCTAGATTCCGTTCTCTGGACTGATAATCTGGAAAAAAAATCTAGAGGAA
Source organism: Viscum album (assembly GCA_963277665.1). Lineage (NCBI taxonomy): Eukaryota > Viridiplantae > Streptophyta > Magnoliopsida > Santalales > Viscaceae > Viscum > Viscum album. The sequence goes on along the minus strand of OY728133.1, from coordinate 179,318,739 downwards.
ACTATATGAGATCTTTTAACCGAATCCCAATAACTTACAGGAAAAATATTCACCAAAAATTGTAGAGAATTTAGTCCCCCTTTGATACCCTCATCATAAATAAAAATAACTCTTCCCAAAGCTCCCTTGTTATATTAGGTCATAACACATCATATTTATTGGGGTCACAATGAAACAAAATCCACAATAGATAGAAATATACTTGTATCTAAAACACTGTTAATAAAACCAAGATATCATCCCATTATTTATTCAAATAGAAAAAAAATATTGTGATCCTGTGAAAAGAGATATGTCTCCAGACCACAGATTCTCCCCTCACACATTCCCAAACATTGGCACTGAAAGGCACATAATATAACAACCTTTCACTTTATTAAACACATAAACATGATTTATTACATAAATTTGAATTTAAGACAACTCTGGGTATCAAGAGTTCTAGTGTATTTAGAATTTAGAAATATTTCCTAGAAACGTATAACATAAAACACAACTTATTTATTGAAAACATATTTTTAATGTCCACAACATTCTATCGTACTTAACATTGTATGAGATAACCTATGGGAATTCATAAGAAAATGGTCCGGTATACAGCCCATTAAGGGAGTAAAAAAGTCATAAAATGAAGAATATAGTACATGTTTGGTAATACATATATCAATGGATCACAATAGATGTCTAGACATAAATGAATTATATATCATGATTATCATAACATGGAGATGGGGAAACAACATAACATGATATTAGCGTGATCCAGTGCTCATTGTAGATGGATCATGAGTAAACACTCATTTTACTGGAATTTTCATTATTATACCCAAATTTCACTTCAATTATATTTATTAAACCCTCATTTCACAAGGCGTATCTAGATACTATTCTTTACCTAATGTATTGGAGTACTATAAGGGAACACCCTTTATAAACATTTAATTTCATGCATAAGTGAGACACATGGATCATTTAAATGGAATAATTCGACATAATAAGTTATTAAAATATTAAGGAATGTGAAACAGATAAATGTAAGTACCATTCAATATGTATATGTTCATAAAGGTGAATAACCTTGATAGACACAAGGGCATGGTATTCACTACACAATGATTTTGGCATGGAAAATCACGATGTAATTTCGGCAGCATAGCGACATGACATAATAATTCATAAAAATTATTGATGATTGATAAAGGGGTATATAATCATATGTACATGAAATTTAATGTAAGGGAGTTATAAAGATACATGTTCCATCATATAGAATTTGTAAATAGAAGGTGTAACGTAATAAACCAAAATGAAGAAAGAGGAGAAATAGAATAACTCTTATGAAATTTTGGCATGGTAACAGATGTACATGGGAGGGATTAATGAGATAGAAAGAGGTATATAATCATTAAAACATATGTAGGGATGTATGGGTTAGGTGATAAATCTTACCCTAACATTTTAAATTAAAAATAAAAAGGAATAACAACTTAAAGAAACTTGGAATAGAATGAGAAAGGAAGGAATCCATTTCATTGAAGTTTGATCCCAAAGGCTTTGGAGGGGCTTGAGGGAAGCTTTTTGGCAGCATATAAAGGCTTGGGAGGATTATATAGAGAGGTAGTCAGAGTTTTCTAAAGATAAAATGGTTTTTGGTGAATATTAATGAGCGATTGAGTTGGATTATATAAGAAAGGAGAGGGAATTCATTATTATTTAGGTTTTGGACACTACACATTAAACTAATGAAAAACACAAACCAAATCATAGTTTTGTAACATGATTTTGGCCAAAGTGTAGTAGAAAACATTATTTTTTATGTCTAATGGCCAAACATATAAAAATATTATTCTTTATTATGTGGAGCTAAGTCACACTTTTAAAGAAAAACTTTTAAAATGTAAAAAAAATTTATAAGTCTTTTTGGGTCTACTAAGGCACACAAATATTAATAAAAGACAAAAATGACATTATTTTAATGGTAATAAATATTTCTTCCAAATATAACTTTTATAGTATTTTATTACATCACAATTGGGTCATTATGATGTAATAAAACAAATTATATATTTAAAAGATATTTAACTTTGACCCATGCATTCTACTATCTCATTAAATTATTAAAAATTCACATTTATATAATTTCAACGTTTGGAATAAAAAATGATATTTATTTTATATAAATAATTTTCTAAATATTATAATTTTTTATTTTAAACTAAAATCTAAAATTTATAAAAAATTAGGGTTTTTGAAAAAAACAGCTTTCGAACCATAATAAAAATTTCAATTTTTTCATAGAAAATTTTATGATCATTTATATATAATAAAAATTAATTTGTTAATAATATTTTGATAAAATTTTATTCAATTACTAAATAAATTAATTCATTCAAATATATTTATTAATTGAATATTAATTAAAAATACTATCTGTGTTTTAAAAACAATTTACAAAGAAACAATAATATAAATAAAGAAAATTATTTACACCAAAAATATATAATAGAATCATAGTCTAGGTTTTTTCTAAATAACCCCTTATAACACCCGCATAATGCCTAAGGGTATTGTGTATAATGGTGACAGACTCATAAAGAGGCTTAGATAACATCGCTCGAGTGGTAATCTCTATTAACTTCCACTACTCTCATAGGTGATTCTGTTCATTCTTAACATGTTGAAGCTTAGCTTGGGCATGTTCAAGAGAGAATCCCAATGAACCCACCATTTTTTTGACCTCCAAAAAATTGGTTTCTTATGGAGAAATTCTATTGGATGAGGCCATCAATTCCTTATTTTGAGTAAATTCGATTTATTAAATCAATGAATATTTTAGAAATGGTAACAATTCATAATGGTATTTTAAAATAAAAAAACATAAAACCATAGATGTTCATATGTTTTATATAAAAATTTTACATAACAAAACATTCAATTAAATAAATAAGAATTTTCATTAATAAATTTTTGGGTTCTTACATTCTTCCCATTATGAAATTTCTAAACAAAATTTCCATTTCCCACACTAAAACAGATAAGGGTAACTCCGCTTTATCACTCCATCTGATTCCCATTTTTCTTCTTCAAACTAGTGGTTTTTCCACCACACCATGACGAGGGGATTTGTATTATTTCATGGAACTTCTTCCCCGCGATCTAAGATACTCATAGGATTCTCTTTATTGGAGACGTAATTATTCAATGGTACCACCTATGGATTGAGTACACGTGATGGGTTAGGTATGTACATCTTCAAGAGTGATACATGGAATACAAAATCTACCTAAGATAGTTTTTTGGGAGTAATAGTCGATAGGCCACTTCTCCAATGCAAGCAGGTATTTTAATAGGGTTGATTTACCTTGGACTAAGCTTTTACCTCTCCCCAAATCTCATAACCCTCTTCTATATTGATATGCAGAGAAATACCATGTATCCAATATCAATCTCTATATATTGTCACCGATTATCAGCACAACCCTTTTGTCCACTATGAGAACCATTAATGTTATTCTTGACGGTCTTATAATTTTCCACCATTTCTGGACCTAGGAGTTTTCGTTTCCTAACATCATCCCAACATTCTTTTATTCTTCACCTATTCTTGTAAAGGGAATAATAAGGATCTATGTGTATGCTTGAGTATAAACTATTATTGGAAGAGAACTCAACAAGAGGAAGATGTTTATCCCATCCTCCATTGAATTCCATTTATAATGATCTCAGTATTTCCTCAAGTGTTTGGATAGTCTTCTCAAAACTTCCATACGTTTGAGTATAATAATAAATACTAAAGATCAGCTCTATATTCAGATCATGTTGAAGACTCTTCCATAACATATAGGTGAATATGGGATCCCGATTAGATTTAATAGATAGTGGAACTCCTTGTAGACTTACCACTTCATTAATGTATATCCGTGCCATTTGATCCAATGAGAAATCCTCTCAAATTGCAATGAAGTGTGTAGTCTTTGTAATATGATCGACAATGACCTATATAGAATAATTTCTTTTGGATGTTTTCAGATGTTTTTTCACAAAGTCCATGGGGATGTTCTACCATTTCCAAGTAGATATGGGTAATGGGTTCAAAATTTCCTTTGACTTAGACATCTCAAACATCACATGATGACATACTAGGAACGTTGATTCATACTCACAAATCTTCTTATTCATTTTATCACACCAATAATTCTCTCAGATATCTCAATACATCTTTGTGTATCTTGGGTGAATGGTGAAATTCAAACTATGCGTATATTCAAAAAGGTCATTCTTTAACATTGTATTTTATGGAAAACATAGTTATTACCCAAATCTCATAATCCATTATTCACTAACATTGAACTCCAAGGATTTCCCTTTTCTGATAGTTTTCAATTTCTTCTAAGTTCCCACATCATCCTTTTGAGCATCCCTCAAAAATTCCAAAGGTGATCATTGAAGAATAATTTGTGAAAGGATTTATGATGTTCCCTTCATTATGATTCTCATATCCATCTTCATCAAATCTTGGAATAATGGATCCTTTTCAATTCTCATAAATGATGGAATCGCTGAGTCCTTTCTACATAGAGAATCTGTCACTTTATTCTCCTTCCATGGATGGTAGTGAATTGAGAAGTAAGAGTCTTCAATCTTCCCTAACAATCCTCCTTGGCACATGTTCAACTATTTCTATTTGAATACATTCTTGAGGATTTTTTGATCCATATATATTTCACACTTCTCGATAAAGAGGTTATTGAACCAAATTTTAAATGAAAATATTACTACAGCCAACTCCAGAACATGTGTTGTATATTTTTTCTCATGAACATTCACTTTCCTTTAAGCATAGGAAATGTCATTGTCATTTTTCATAAATAGATATCCCGATCCTTTATTTAAATCATCACTAAATAGCACAAAAAGTTCTACACTTCTGGGTAGTGAGAGAGAGGGGGCAATGATAAGACTTTTTTTCAACTCATTGATTCCCTATTCGCATTCATCACTCAAAAAAACATGACACCCTTCTAAGTTATCATGGTACGAGGGTTTGAAAATCTTGGGAAATTTCTCTCAAATCATTGATAATATCCATCTAACCTAAGGAAGCAATGGATATCCATCACAAATGTTATCTTAATAATCACAAAATTTCATTTTTCTTAGAGGGATCAACAAATATACCATTTCTTGTGATGATATGACCGAAGAATGAGATTCCTTCAACAAATACTCACACTTGGTTTACTTTTCATAAAAAGATTCTATTTGAAAGGTCTTGAGTATAGTTCTTAGATACTTCTCAATGATAATCATTATATTTAGATTATATAAGAATATATTCTACAAATACTACAAAACACTTATCGAGGTAATATCTAAATACTCTATTAGTCATGTCCATGATGATTTATGGAGCATTTGTGACTCCGAATGACATTACTCAGAATTCATATTGCACGTACCTTGAATAAAAATTATACTTGGGGATATCCTCCTTCTTCACCCGTACTTGGTAATATCCTGACTGTGGATTCACCTTGGAGAATTATTATGATCCACATAGATGATCAAACAATCCATCAATTCATGGTAGATGATACTTGTTCTTTATCATGATTTTGTAGCTCAGGACAATCAATGCAAAGTTGCATTGAACCATCCTTCTTGACAAAGAGGACTGGTGCACCCCATAGTGAAGCCCTTGGGCATATAAACCCTTTATCCAGAATCTCCTGTAGTTTCTTCCTTATCTTCTCAAGCTCAATAGCATCCATTTTAAACTGAGTCTTGGATATTGGAAATTTACCAAGTATAAGATCAATTGAAAATTCAACTTCTCTTCTAGGAAGAAGACAATACAATTCCTTAGGAAACACCTCAACGAATTCTCTCACAATAGGAATGTCTTCAAAGATGGATTTTCCATCGACTCAATCATATAAGCATGATAAAAAGGATCAAAGGGTATTATTTTCCATGCTTGAGATGATGGTGATAAATAATATTCATCCTCCTCCTTTCACTCATACTGAATTGGGGGGTGGATATTCGATATGGAGAGTGATTTCCCTCTCACGACAATTTTTGTTGGCTTTATATATGGAAATCCAATCCATACCATGAATTTCATTAAATTCCACTAGAGGGAGTATGATGAGGTTCTCAGGGATCCTGAATCAAAAAATTGTGACAGGGGAGGAGATATATTCATGAGATGCAATGATTGACACATTTTTCATTCTCACAGATATCTATACTTTCGTGATTTGATGTGGTGTTGGGATTGTTTAACTAAAATTTCAGGATATAAAAGAATGTGTATAATAAGAATAAATAAGTACATTCTCTTTCCTTTAATGAATAAATAGGGTACCTGTCACAACATAGTTGTCAGGGTTTGCTTCGGTGGTAGTGATGGAAAAATCTCACCCTTGCTGCCTTGGTGGTGGTTGGTTTCCTACAAAAAACCATTGGCATAGGGCACTGATTTGAAATGTGTCGGGATTCTTTTTAGTTGTGGCAATGAAAAATGTGTTGTGGGTCAAACAAGGAGCTCCTTTCCTCTATGTCCATAGCGGGTTTTTCTTTCTGAAAATTAATTACTAGGTTCTCTTCTTTTCCAAACCTAATAAATTTCCTCTTCCCCTTCATGCAATTTCGTGGGCGCTTCCTTCCACAACATTGGAATACGGGGTGATGGAATTTCTTAGAACTGTTGGATTTATCCATCAGACCTCAAAAATTAATGTCTACATTCCACTTATTATCCCCATGATTCCCATGAGATTCACTGATCTCCATTTCTACTTTGTAGGTACATCCAAAAATTTCCCCTAGCTAGCATAGTCACAGATCACTAGGGATTTTTGTAGGTTAGTTTTTTCCCACCAAATAAATGGCTAACCTAGAATTAAGGGGTAATAAAAAATACGGAGGAATAAATTGCTATCATTGGGGTATTTTCCTCAAATTCTCCGATGGAATCATTATATTTTTTCTTGAGGAATAGTAAGTCCACTTTCATCTTACAGAAGAGGGTGAATGCCAAATATTAATCAAAACACATTTTCCATAAATACTTCCATTCTAATGCCTCAATATCTTCCTCAGTATTAATATTTTTGATAAATGTATAACATTGATCAACTTCACCCTCCATATGATAAGTATCCAGAAGAACCTTCCCCTGTTCTAGACAATGAAAGATGGAGAAGATCTTTTTAATAGAGTTAATCAACTATTCAATGATTGGGGATGAGAAGATCCATTAAAAGTAGAAGGCATTTGTTTCATGACTCTCTAAATTGTGGAATGTTCTTTCTTGGGGGGGTGGATATTACTCTTGAACCATGTTTCTATTAGAAACATGTGTTAACTAAGAGATTATCGTGACACAGTTTGTGATTCCCACTCCTGTCAAATTGGGCATCTCATTAGAACAGTCATCACATTACTCTTCAAATCATTTGTTTTCTCAAGTCCTCCAATTACTGGCCATTAGATGGAATAAAGGTATTGTTAGGTGTAACAAAAAAGGGGAATCCAAGTATAAAAAAGGATAACTTATAAATTACATTTATTTCCTTAACATAAGAATTTGTAGGCTTTAATATATGCTATCCATGATCTAATTCCCAACATATATTCTTAGGGAGGGTGGGGGGGGGGGTTATTCCCTTAATAATGGTTCATAATATGATTATGAATTTATCAATGCATGTCCCCCAAGAATATTGTAACCAAGTGTACAACAAGGCTCATTATTATGAACCAGTACTTCATCATGTCCAACTCAAAGTAGTATTTTCATTTTTTACACCCTTGATACATCTGTACCAGATCCACCATTCCATATTCATATCAAGACAAGGACATATTTTCATGATAAACCACTTACTCTATAATCACCAAAATTTAGGGATTTCTTTATTATATTTTGTCTTATCCCGAATCTATTTCACTAGAGTTTTCAAATCATGATCCAAAAAATAACTAAACTGATCATATGATGCTAACTATAACAAACCTTCCCTTTATTAAACACATATAAAAGATTTATTACATAGAATTACACTTAATACAAATCTATGGATAGATGGGTATAGTGTATTGAAAAATTTTGAAAATTACATAATAACTTAGAACATAAAACACAACATCTTTATTGAAAACTTCGGTTACATGACTACTACATTCCATCACACTTAGCATTGCATGTGATAACCTGAAGACATACATAAGAAAAGTGTGAGCTATAAAGCCTAGTAAGGGAGTAAACATGGTATAAAAAGAAAAATATTGTAAATTTTATGAAATATGCATATCATTGGAGAACAATAGAAATAGGAATATAATGGCATGATATAACATGATTATCACAACATGGAGATGTGGCAGCAAAATTTAACATGATATTAGGAAGATCTAAGGCTCATTGAACATGGAGCATGAGTAAACAATCATTTCACATGAATTAGTATGAGAAAACCCTTGTTTCACTTGAATTAACATGAGAGAAACCTTATTGCACATGGTGATTCGTGATAAAATTTTTTACCCAATGAATCAGAGTGCTATAAGGGTTAACCCATTATAAAAACATCATTTTGTGCATAAGTGTGCCAAAAGGATCTTATAAAATTGAATAATTCAACATCATAAGTTATTCCACAATTAAAGAATTAGGAATAAATACATGTATGTAAAATTAAATATGCATATGTTCATGAAGGTGAATACCCTTGATAGAGACATGGGTATGGTATTCACTACACAATGATTTTGGCTTGGAAATCGCAGTGCAATTTTGGCAGAATGACGGTGTGACACAAAAATTCATAAAAATGGTTGATGAGAGAGAAAGAGGTATCTCATAATAAGAACCTGAAATTTATAATATGGGGGTAAAATAGATACATGTCCCAACATATAGAATTTATAAATAGAAGGTGTAACATTATAAAGAAACGTGAAGAAATGTGAGAAATGAAAAATTGTTATAATATTTTGGCATGGTAACAGGTGTAAACGGGATAGATTAATATGGAAAAAAGAGGTCTCTACTCATTCAAACATAAGGAGGGAAGTATTGGGAGGGTAGAAATTATTCCCCAACATTTGAAATTGAAAATAAAAGGAAATAACCGCATAAATAATCATGGATAAAAATGAGAAAGGAAGGAATCCCTTATTTGGAAGTCTGATCGCAAAGGATTGGGGGGGGGGCTTGAGGGAGGCTTCTTATGGGACTGCGTATCATTGGGAGGATTTTAGAGATAATAGGTAAGAAGTTTTTCATGATCTAATGTTTTTGAGTGAAGAGTAATGGAATATTGAGTGAGTTTATATAAGAAATAAGAGGATTGTTTTTTATTATTTTGGTTTTACACACTACATATTAAACTAATCCAAACCACAAACCATCTCCTGGTTTTTGCTCATGCATTTTTCCAAAGTGGAGTGGAAAACATTATTATATATGTCTAATGGCCGAACATACTAAAATATTAGGCTTTATTATGTATAGGTGAGTCACACTCTCAAGGAAATCATTTGATAATTTTAAACTATTTTAAGTCTTGGAGGGTCCGCTAAGGAACGATAATATTAATCAAAAAAATAAAAAATCAAATTATTTTAACGAAAAATAAAATATTGGTCGAACATATCTTTTTTAGTATTTTATTAAAATAGTATTGTGTCATTATGATGTCATAGAACACATTATATATTTATACAGTATTTAATTTTTACTAAAAAATAATTCCCTCTTTGAAAATTATGAATAAATCACGATTAGATAATTATTATGTCCTGAATCCAAAAATTATATGTATTTTATATAAATAATTTTTTAAATATTATAAATTTTACTTTTAAAATAAAAATGGACATTTATCGATAATTCATGTGTTTTGGAAAAAACAGATTTTGAACCTTAATAAATATTACAATTATATTCATAAAAAATTATATGATCAATTATCTTTAATAAAAAATAAATTATGATACAATTTTATTAAAATATTATTTAATTCATAAATACATGAATTCATCAAAATATATTTATTAATTGAATATTAACATAAAATACTATATGGGCTTTAAAAACCATTTACAAAGTAACAATAACAAAACTAATATATATTCTTAAAAAAAATAAAGCACATAATCAAAGTGCCAAGGTCTTGTTACCTAAACCCTTATAACACATGCATAATACCTAAGGGTATGGTGTGTGATGGTGCGAGTCTCTTGGGGAAGATCTGATAACATCGCTCAAGTGGTAATATTTATTAACATCCACTTATCCCATATGAGATTACATTCAAGATGAACATATTAATGCTCATTATGGGCAGAGTCAAAAGTGAAGCCGAGTGATGCCACATCATTTACGAGCTCTGATTAATTGGACTCTTATGGATAAATTATAATACATTAGTCCTTTACTTCCTTTGTTTGAATATATTGGATTTGTTAATGTCATATATTCATACAAATCATGTGATCAGTATTCAACAACTATATTATAAATGGTAACAATTCATAACTATATTTTAAAATACAAATACACAATACCATGGAAGTTTATATGTTTTATATAACCAATTTACATAATAAGTTATTTAATTAGATCAAGAGGAACATTCATTAAAAAATGTTTGGGTCTTTGAACATAATACTCTATTCCATGACTCAAAATATTCTATTGGGTGACCCTTTCAATGATCAAATATAATGGATATATTCACTGAAACTACTAGAACCACTCAGTGATGTTGAACATAATCCATTCCAAAAAACCAATGATAATATTATAATATTGACACCATGAAATTTTATTAGGATTATTTATTAAATAAATTTTGTTTTCCAACAACTATCCAATTTTAACAAGAAGACAATAAATAATGAATCATGTACCTCTCTTAGGAATTTAACCATCAAATATATCCACATCACTTTGACATTTAATAATATTAGAGTGTTTTCACTATATCATGGGTGCCCTAAAATCTCATGTCGTAACGGGTCCCTATTATCCTTTTTATAAACCAAGATAAATTCAGACCATTTTACGTCCAACCCATGAAATCCTCCCCAAACCAACTCCATAATTCATTTTATCTATCAACCAAATCATTGAAAACCATAATTAAATAACACCCTCCCCAAATAGATTTAAAAATAATGTAAGAGAGATAGTGAAACCCTAATTCCGAGATCTTGTATAGTAATATAACATCAAGATCATAACAATGAATGGTTTCTATATAGTGACCTCGAAGCTAGTAGACCGGAGTCAGTTACTACTTTAATACGTAATCATAAGATAAAAATAATTACATCATATGGGATAGAATAGTTGTGAAGTATTGTTAATATAAATACATGCATGATTCCCATATTACCTTTGAGGACAAAAATTATAATTTTGTTTTCAAAAATAAATTTTTTCATTCTATAATATTTATACATATCAAACATTGTAAAAATTATTGATTCCTAAGAAAGGGAAAAACTAAGATTGATCTCATATTCTATGTAAATTTTAGGTACATAGAATCTATCATGAATTAATAATAATAATAAATATAGAAAGTAAAATAACTAAACAATAATTCCATGTAATGAATAATTTTAGAAGGAAGTGCGCCCTGAGATACTATCAGTATCGAAATCTCATGGATAATAATCAATATGGAAAAATAAACAATTGAACACAAATTTAATTAAATCAATATCTTGGAAATAATAACTTGATATTAAAAAATAAAAATGGGATTTTAAATAATTAAAGACACATAACATTAAATCCATAAACTAAGAATGAAATACATCAATTGATTAAATCAATAGAAAACATTCATGGGTAATAATCAATATGGTAATATAAATAACTGAACATTAATTCGATTTAATCAAAAACAAGGATTACATAATTATATAAGTAATATTCATTATGGGAAGGAAAATAACTGAAAACACACGCCATTTAATCAATATTCAGATAATAAAATTTTTCCAGAGATAATATCTTAATGAAATCACATGGAAAATAATAATTAAAATCTTATTTAAGTCAATTTATAATTATTGGATGTCATGATATCATGATTCATGATACATACAATGTTAATACCTTTGAAAAAACAATTTAAACCATTTGGTATATACCCATTAGTTTTAGCTATCTTATTTCATGATTGATTACTAATTCACATCATTAGGATAACAATTCATTTGGGGGATATATATTACTTATACTAATCCATTTCATTTAAATAAAAAGCATTACCCATATATAAAAAGATCAATTTAATTCATAAAAAATGTTCCCTAGGATGAAATGTCAATATTGAATAAATGATATTGATTTATCAATATTTAACTAGATAAAAAAATACCTTTCAATGTAGAAAACCATATATATAAATGATATACAGTTTAATAAAAAAACATATCCATGATAAATAATATGTATAATTATGGAAAATATAATTTTCATTAATCATGGGAAGGTGAACATTTAAATATAATGTTAATGAAAAAAAATGAATCAAGGAAGCGAATATCAATATGATCCTTTGAAAAAAAATAATCATAAATCATCTAGACGTAGAATATGGATGGTATAAATAAAACATATCCCTATTTTCGTGTATATAAAATAAAGGATTTTTTTCTTTTTATTAGTAGTATTAGTATAATATATATTTGAAATATTTCTTGAGGAAAATATTTTTTCCAACTTTAATATACCATTCTAAAACAAAAAAAATATATTTTTTCTAATGAATTTTAATAGATAATAATTTCCAAAATATTAGGAAAAATATTTCGAAGAAAATAAAATTTTAAACATGGTAATGAGTATTCAAGGAAATGAATTTCATGTCAGCTAGTAATTCTTAACATCCTATTCAAGTTAAAGATAAAATTACTTTTATAATTTAAAATTGAAAGAGAAGTACCTTGTTCATCAGAAGATAATATGGTTTATATGAGAACATTTTTTTTATAAGAAAAATGTTGAAATTTTATATAATAAATTGTTTTAAAATGTTTAAATGCAATTTTAAAATTCTTCTTAGAAAACATGGTTTTGGTAGAAAAAGTATTTCTGCTCAAAGAGAGAAAGTATATATATTTTTATTAAAAAAAATAAACTATTTTAAGTAGTAAAGTGTAAAAAAATTGTAATATTATGAGATAATAATATGAATAACTAGAGTATAAGATAATTAAATGGTTTTATTTAGACAATTATTAATTAATTTCCTTCTACAGAAATTCAATAATAAACAATCTTGAATAGAATGAGATTGTGAAATTAACCCATTCAATGAGAAAAATATTATATTAAGAATTATTAATTTAATTGACTATATATATCAACTATAAATCAATTTTATTTTTGGAAATACAACATAATATAAGATATATTAAATATACACATAATATTATAATATCAAATATAACTACTATGTAACTTTACTCAATGAAAATAAATTATGTTTTGAAACTCTTTACCACATTGAAATTAACTTTTTAAACCCCCTTATAGGAAATAATTCAAATCCAAAATCAAAATACCATGAATTATGAATTCTTAATTATATTTGAAGTCAACAGAGAATAATATTCACCATATAAAAATGAATCGGTTCGTAATAATAAATAATCTTAATGGAATGTCAATTGATTCAAAACCCCTTACCTTATTGTTACTTTTGTTTGAATATGTTTTTAAGTTCATGAATAGGGATTTTAAACATGTTATTGACTTATTAATGAACCATATTATTATTTATAATTACCTATATGGTCTATTTAAAACATCTTATTACCATTTCATTTTCAATATCCCAATTTTTTCATTGTGTAGTGTGCTAATTTCCTTGTTTTCTCATGAGTGTTTCATTTTGGAAAATGTTTTTAATGTGAATATTATTTAGTTCTTTGACATAGAAAATAATAATAAAGAAATAACTATCATATTTTTATATAAATTTTTATTTTAAAACCATTCATGAATGACAGTTATGAGAAATTAATTACTATAGAATCATGTAGATGGTAGGTCTTACGTACACATGAGTAACATTTACATTTTTATCATGATCGACATGGAAAGAGGGTAACTAATATGTTATAATTACACAATGATAATTATATAATATATAAAATATTATTTATTTAAATATAATTATATATAACATCTATATGTTGTGGTGATTAAAAGATAGTCACATCGCTTTGTGAAGGCGGTAGTTCACACTAACACGAACGATGTTATCAACATTATGTCTAAGAAAGAAAAAGATATATTATATTTTCATAATGATACATATGTCATGAATATCGTAATTATGAAATTTATATCACATATATTAATTAACATTAACCTTGTTACATTCTATATGATGCGTTAGTGATAAAATAATCACATCACTTTGTGAGGTGGTAGTCTTCCATACTCACAAGCGACGTTATCGTATCCCCAAAAGAATTAAAAGTAAAAAATGTATATAGATATAACTATCAAATGTATACAATTAAGATATAAATAAAATTTATATAATTTATATCCATCATCATACCCAATCCTGATAGGTTGTAATGGAAAGATGAATGACATTAGTTCACGAGGTGATATTCTTCCATACAAGAAAATGAGGACTTCATAACCCATTTGATGGTTGTGTATATTGTTCTGGGTAATTAAATTATTATAAAAAAATCATAATTTTTTTAATATAATATCTTTATTATATCATAATGTTAAAATAATAATTGAATGAGGTGTACAAATAAAAAAATAAAAAATCCTCATTGAAGAACATTACTTGTTCTTTGGGTATCTTCATCCATTTTAAACTAATGCCATCCAAAGAAGGATTTTTTACCAATATAAGGCTTCCAAGAAGAGAGGAACAAATGTTAGAGGTTATTTGGGTAGGAATTTCACAAACCATTAGTTTTTTAAGTTTTAAATACGAGAGGAGGTGGGGTGTCATTTTATACATGAGGTTAGTGGGATAATTTTAATTTTTGGAAAAGAAGGAATTATACCCAAATTTGTTCATGTCACAAGACACCAATAATTTAAAATTGAAGAAAATATATATTATAATATTAAAATATGACTATACAATGCGTTTTGGATATGTTTGTGGGTCATTTTTACCTTTATTTTCTTTGTTTATCCACCAATAAAATAAATTTTACCTAAACTATGGTAAATAATTTTTTATTATATTCACTATTAATTTTGGTAAAAAAAATTGTTGAACAGATTAAAAATTAAAAATTAAAAATATTTAAAATATAGAATCCATTTTTCCAAATTCATCTAACATAATTGTAAAATATTAATTTAAAGTGAATCCCATATATATGATGAGAAAACATGTTTTTAAAGAAAAAATTTCCGACAGTTTATAATGACTTTATATAAAATTTGTAATTGAAAAATAATAAAATTTCCCAAATTATATTAACTAATATAAAATTTTATGAATCTTACATTATAACCAATTAATATTATAATTTTGATATATATATATATATATATATATTAAATTAAAATGAAATTTTCAATAAAAATTCAGCATCTATATTAGTCATAAAAAGTAAAATATTTCAGAAAAATGAAAACAATTCACAAAAAGATAATTTTAAGATGATTAATTTAAAATGGATGTCTTTACAAAGATATTTCCCAAATGTGGAAAAAATGAATTATAAATAATGTTTGAAAAGAGAGATAAAACATCCTTTGGGAAAAAATTATGTTTTTTAGAATGAATTTTGTCAAATAATGTGATCATATTTCATTTTTAATATATTGATATCCGAAATTTTGATAATTTAGTTACTATAATTCATACTCACTAAATTAAGGGATAGTTTATAATGGTATAATGTTTCATAGTAAATTTATAATTGATTTTTTTTAACTCATGCTTCCAAATACATTAAATTTTATAAATATATTTCATGGGCTCTTTAGGCTCAATGTTTCATGTCACATACACTATTGAATACAATATAATTATTTTAGAATTTTTGGGTGTTACTTACCCCTGACCTAATCTCCTATGGTTTTTATACCTCATACCCAAATGTTGTTTCTCATTTTATCCTATCTCATCTATACAAATCACATCACATCATGTCACCCCCCATGTTGTTCGAAGACACATCAGCCATCAAATATCATCTTCCCCATTGAAACACGGTCCATCGCAACTCACGTCACCCAAAGACACCAATTTCATTACTCTAAATGTTCCATAATTTCACATATTCCATAGAATATAATGAAATATCAAGTAATAGGATCTATCCACTTATTAGTATCACTACCATATTTGATTTTGGAAAAAACATGTGAAACCCAAAACCACTGAGTGTTATTAATGATATTCAACATGGGTGGGGAACATATTGAAATA
This sequence comes from Viscum album, assembly GCA_963277665.1. Taxonomy (NCBI): domain Eukaryota; kingdom Viridiplantae; phylum Streptophyta; class Magnoliopsida; order Santalales; family Viscaceae; genus Viscum; species Viscum album. Next base: position 179,302,279 of record OY728133.1, on the reverse strand, counting down.
GAATAAACATACATGATATATATTTTAATTCATTATAAAAAATATGGGTTCACAAACACTTCCCCATGGAACACCACATTACTACTACTATACCACACACCATCCAACAGAATCACTACATACAATATATGCTATAAATATCAAATCCACAACATAAGCCACACAAGATTCTTATATCAAATTAATATACCACTTCATTAACTGTTAGACATTCCATTGATTTATTCAATTAATTCAGAATCATAATTTATTTCATGTTTAACCATGAAATTATCAAATCCACACCACACAATATCTCACTTATATCAATCCATCCATCATCACTACAGCACACCAGCCAACCAATCTGACCACAAAAACCACACTTCCACATCCCGAATACAACCCAAACCACAAACACATGTAACAACTACACATAATCACCAAACATCATAACCAAACATTATCAACACACATCATCATTACACATCACCACTACAAATTACTAGCAAAAATCATCTCTACACATCCTCACTTCACATCATCATTATACATCATTTACACTATGAACCCCAACTTCACATCACATCTTCTATGAGTCCTGAACAGAACATAGATATTATGACATCAAATATATGCCAACCATCCACTATTCACATTCCCACTCACCACAATTCATATTTGGTCACCACAACAACCCTACAATGGCGTGCGACACACAATGAAACACAAAAAAATATTATGACATCAAATATATGCCGACCATCCACTATTCATATTCCCACTCACCACAATTCATATTTGGTAACCACAAAAATCCTACAATGGCGTGCGGCACACAATGAAACACATAAAAATATACCATAAATAACAAAATAATATACCATATTGCAAAATTTATTTAAGGTATTTCATCACATTACTTATATAAATATTATGGTAATTATCACACAAACTAGGTTCCATTTCAAATGAGTTTGTTATCCAAATATACATTCATAATCATTTATTTATGGTGTCATAACAAAACAACACAACAAGGGCATCAAGGAATATAAACTATAGTAAAAATATGGCTCACAACAACTATTAATTTAAATATTGGAAACAAAAAGAATAAAAACATCAACAAAAATATATATCAATGAAATAAAGCATGTGATATCTCTCAATTACATTAAATTTCATAGATTAATGTTAATTATCTTATCACACCAAAACTTTATATCCACCCAATGAATTTCACAATCATGAAATCCCTACACATAACATGTATAATGGGATAAAACGAGGATCCCCTACCTCAAAGAATCTTTATGATATCACTATTCACCATTGAGGGAAGATGAAATAGGACATAAACCAAAATCACATAAGGAAATGCAACATCAACCAACATCGTATTAAGGTATCATCAAACGAAAACAAAAAAAATCACCTAAAACCAAACCCAACATTACCACAATAGAACCCTAGCAAATAACCCAATAAAACATGTGGATAAATAAGAATAACTCAAAATCTATTAGGTAAACACCACCATTGGAAATTGAGTATCAAATTAGGGAGAAGAATGAAAAAAGACCTCAAAAAATCATATATTGATCGTAAAAAATGAGTGGATGAGGAGACTAAATAATGGTTGATAATTGGCTCAACAGAACCAATTTAAATCATAAAAAATCCATTTTCAGGTCTCAAATTATAGTTTTATAAAATTAATTCTATATAGTTCATAGTTTATAAGTTGGAAAATAACTAAAATTAATTAATTACTCATATTTCCAACTTATACAATAAATCATGTCTCCTCATATTGATTTAATTACATGTCATGAATTACACATTGAGGACCTAAATCCCTTCAAAAACTACACTTCTTCCATATACAAGCTATGAATTTCTAGCTACGCAAGATATTAAATTGAAAATCATGGTGTGAATTAATCTTTCATTTTATGAACTACCCACTATAGTACTCAGGCATCTCCAACTCTACCAAACCACCCCTATAATCTTCTATGTAGTCTCTGACCAAAAAACAAGAAAATTAATTGGCTGAGAAGGTATAGGGAATTATAGTTTTGAAATAATAATTATTCCATGTTGAATGTGAGACATTATTTTTTTTGTTTTAATTATTTAATCGAAATTGATAACAAATAAGATATGTCCTGTTATACGTAATGTAAATTATCAATGAATCATTATAACGATATTTTTATTTTGAGGGAGGATAAATTAATATTCCTGATAAAGGGGATGTTCCGTTATAGGAGTTTGGATTTGTGTGTATGATAAATGAACGTCTAATAACATGATTATATGAATTGATGTATGTTATGTTATTTCATTAAAATGATCACCTACATTAGGAAAATTCATGGGAATACCAGGTTGAATTTTGGAAAAGTCATGGAACAAATATGAACTAGTTTAGAATTATTCTCTATCTAGTTGTTCTAGGGTGGACGTAGGTCAACTTGGTGGATTTACTCTTGGTTAAGACGGGTTGGGTAAGACTATGTGTTTGAGAATGGTTCAGTTTATCTATTGATTGTTTTATTATTCTCATATTTTATTCAAATATTTCAATGATATATATCTTATTAACTATCTCCCTTAGTACCTTTTAATCCATGATTTTTCTTTATATATATTTTACCATATATGATAACAATGCATTTTTTGAAATTGTATCCAAATTTTCATTAACATTTTCTATTTATGTTTTTAAATAATAAATATAATAATGATTTTATTTTGTAATTATAAATTGATGTTTTATATGGAAATTCTTCCATTTTTTTGAAAAATTATTGTTTTTAAGGAAATACATCTAATACTTGTATTTAAGAAAAAGAAAAAAACTATATTTAATCCTTATTTTCAAGTAGCATGAAATTTAATAACCTTTAATGTGTTATTATTTAGGTTAATTATTGATGAACTGCACAACTTTTTGACTTCATAATAATATATCATACCTATTATACCTTTTTTTGACATTGAATATATTTTAATATCACTTGGTTTTAGTTGAGATGGTGGTTATTGTGATATTATCTTATTTGAACATAGATATTTGGAAGTACCTTTCCCTTAGTTTTATCTACTATTTTTGTTGAATTGACCACATAATTTGCTATATTGTATTTTTTTTTTATTTTTTATGTTTAACTTCTTGTTCTATATCACTTTTATTTTTATTGTTATAATAATTATTTTTCAAATATTTTTTTGTGATATAAGCTCCATGTTTTTGTTTTTGATTCATTTTTTTTCACTAGGGCATGGGGATTGGGAATTCCCTCCAACCATTATGGCCAATCTTTTCTTGCGTCTTCTTTATGTATAACCATGATCGATTCTTAAAAATTTAGTATTATATCTTTATTTAAAATATAGGAGTCCATATAATTCTTGTGTTATTGATATCTTCACCAAAACATTGAATAATTAATTGATGAATTTATCCTTAAAAGATTCTTTGGAATTATGATTCTATGTATAATATTAATGAAATACTTTAAACCCACACACTAAATAATGTTGGTTTCAAACATAACTGTGAGATATTCTAGAATTTCAATATGGATGAAGATAAATTTGATCCTATCTATACATATCACTAATTCATGGGAAACTTTTTTCCAAAATATTTAGAGGGATCGGGTTTTGGAATTCTCTAACCAAATCCTCACTCTAGGGAAATAGTGGAAGAACACAAAGATAAGAGTCTGAAGCATATGGAAGAACTGTTTCATTAGATTATTGATATTCCTAGGTGTAAATTTAAACTTTAATGAGGATGTACTCTGAATAAACAAAAAAAATCATCATTATAAACTATAAATGTCAATCCCCATGTAGAGTGTAAGAAATCAATAATAAATCCAATAAACAAGAAATAATAAAATTTCCCCTACAAAAAATAATTACATTTTCATTTAAAAACACATTTCATCTTGAAAATATAATTTACCTCCCTAATTTATGTGTGTTTTGTAAAACGTAATACAAAAATAGAGTATGTTTTCTTAAACCATCATTTATTACATGTTTTTTAAATTTTAATGAAAAATATATTAATATATTAATATTTAAAACATATAATTTTAAAATAATGAAAAAATTATTTATTTTAAAATATCTCAATTATGATTTCATAACATAACATGAAATAGTTGAAAACAATATCAACATACCCCATTATCAAAACATATTTTTACACCAATTTTTAAAAAATATAAAAAATATTTTGGATGAATCAAATATTTTTATAAACTGTTTCATTTTTTGAAAAACATTTAAAACTTCTCATTTTAAATACCATTTTTTATTTAACATAAAACACAAAAAGAATTATAAATCTTCATAACTTAAAAAATATTTAATAGCTCAAATTCATAAAGAATTAAAAATTTATTAATAATTAAACCATACGACCATCCTATGTATTAACCAATTGGTATGGATAACAACCCCAAAACCATATAATGTCGAACCAATGTCACATAGGATAAAATTTATGCACAAGGTTTTTTAAGCCTTGAATTGATAACTTATTCGACTTATTTCCTCCTTAATTTTATAAAACCCACAAATCACCAAAAATTAGAAACCAAAATCCTCAAAATCACAGATAACTGAGGCCAATCACAAAATAGAAACATCTTGAACAAAACTAGAAACTCAGTTCCCATCAAGAAAAAGTGTTGATGAAGCTCATATTAATAATATTCCATAATAACATTGGAAATCCTATCTCTTGTTTAATGAATATCCTTAGTTAATTTGATAAACCTTTAACTTAATGGTATTAAAAGTCCACATCGTTTCTTTTTTCTGACTCTATAGAAAAAATCATCAACATTGATACAAGTGTAGAATGTTGGGAGATATGAAATTTAATTTTTAGAAGAATTATTTGGAAAATAATTCTTATAGTTATATATATAATCAGAAAATTTTCTATAGGTAAGATACCCATAAGATTGGTAGTGAAAAATATACACCTTCAAAATCATTTCCATTAGAATATTACTCTATGAAAAACCCATCAGTTCATTCTACTGATCTCAATACTAGAGAAATAACTGTTTAAATTATATTTTTAACAACTCAAACTTTTATTAATGAAACATCATATTGATATAATTACATTTATAATTATGTAAAATGGTTATAGAACAAATGTCCTTCCTTGGTTTTATGTTTTTGGATTTTAAAATAACATTTATATGTTTTACCATTTCTATTATAGTCTTTTAACAGTGATCATATTATTAGTATAAATATAGGGCTTTAAAAAATCAAATTTACTCAAAAAAAATCAAGTGATTACCTCATAATGTAGAATTTCACCATACAAAGCCCATTTTTCGGAGTTCAGAATGGAGGTAGCATCACTGGGTTTTTCCCTTGACCATGACCAAGCTGAGCTTCAACACATTAAGCTTGAATGGAACACTCTATGGGATATGTGGAAGTTGATAAAGATTACCACCCAAGCGAGGTTATCCGAGCCACCCCAAGAGGCTATCACTATTGCACAACTTACCCTTAGGTCATATGAAGGTGTTTTAAGGGTTATGTAATAATACCCTATCAATAAGATTATGTGATTTATTGTTTTATAGAGAATATACATTCATTTTATTATTGTTATATTGTAAATATTTTTTTAATCAAAAATGGAATTTTTATTTAATATTCAATTTAGAAATCCATTTTTATGAATTAATGGAATTTTGAATTAAATATTATTTTAATGAAATATTATTACTAAATTTTATTTTTTATTAAATATATATATGATTGTATAATTTTTATGAATAAAATTATAATATTTAGTAAGGCATAAAAGATGTTTTTGTCAAAACCCAAGAATTTTTGATAAATTTTATTTTTTTTAAATGTAAAAATTCACATATTGAAAAAATTAATTACATAAAATTAATATTATTTTTGTAATTAGGATTTCGAAATTATCCAATGGTGAATTTTTCATTATTTTCTGACACAATATACTTTTCTGGTAAAAATTAAATACCATTTAAATATATAAAGTGTATTATGACATCATAATGACCCAATAGTGATGTAATAAAATACAATAAATGGTATTTTCATCTATTATGTTTTTTATTTTAAATAATATGATTTTAGGTTTGTTTAATTTATTTTTCAAATCTATTGTGGACACTCCCTCACTTATAAAACATTTAAACATTTTAAAATGATTTCCATGAGAGTGTGACTCACCTCCACATAAGAAAGAATAATATTTTAATAATTTAGTACATTTTAATTTTAAAATAATTTATTCCACTACACTTAGATAAAAAATCATAGGAAAAAACAAAGGGTCGGTTTGTGGTTTTGATTAGTTTAATGTGTGTTGTCCAAAACCTAAATAATAAATAATTGCCTCTCTTTTCTTTTATAAACCCACCCACGCACCCACTTAATTTTCACTCATAACAGGTGGATCTCGACCAACCTATAAAAACCATTTTCTAGAATCCTCCAAAGTTACCTCGATCTCCAATGAATTTTCTATCAGGCCTCTCCCAATCCATTGGGGTCACACTTCTAAGTATGTGATTCCTGCCTTTCTCATTTTTTTTTCAAAATTTCATTATGTTGTTATACCATTTTTTTAAATTAAAACTGATGGGGTATGATTTCTCACATCCCCCATAGTTCCTTACATATGTTTGAATGATGAGAGACCACTTTCTCTCTCACTAACTCCTCACATGTACACCCATTACAATACAGAAATTTCGTACGAAATTTCTATCTTCTCATTTAAATTCAAGAAATTATTTTGTGTTTTGAATCTAAATTCTTTTAAATATGCAGGGACATGTATACATAAGACCCATTACTATCCAATTTATTTAAAAATGATGAGACACCCCTTTTTCTCTCATTAAATATTTTTATGAATTCTTATGTCACGCCTTTATGTTGCCAAAATTGCACTGTGATTTTCCAAGTCAATGTCAACGTGTTGTGAATTGCATTCCCCTTTAACTTTCAAGGTTATTCAACTTAATTCACATTGATTTATTGATTATAGTGTTTCGTGTATGAATTCCACAATCCATTATCATCGAAGGAATGATGATGTTTAATGAATCCCTGTTGTGTGATCTATGTGGCACACTTATGCATGAAATGAAATGATTAAGAAAGGTCTTCCATGATAGCACTCCAATGCATTAGGTAATTATTAGTATCCCGATATATAAAGTGAAATGAATGTTTACTCGTACAAATTCATGTTTAATGTTGGTTTACTGATGCTCCATGTGCAATGAGCCATGTCTCAAGCTAATATCATATTAAATGTTATTGCTAGATTTCCTTGTTATGATAATCATGTTATATCATTTATTTATGTTCATGTTTCTCTTATACTCTATTCATATGCCAATTTCATAACATGTATTATATTCTTTCATGTTATGCCTTGTTTACTCCTTTACTGGTCTTTATATCACACCATTATCTTATTAATGTCGTCAGGTTATCCCATGTAATGCTAAGTACGATGGAATGTGTGTGGTCATGTAAAATTAGTTTTCAATAAGGTTATGTATTTCAAGTTTTATGTTGTTATGTAATGGTCCTAAGCCACAAATACACTAGACCAATCAAAATTCTATGTCGTATTAAGTGAATATTTTATGTAGTAAATTATGTTTATGTGTGCAATAAAGATCAGGGTTGTTACTGTTGGTATCAAGGAAAAGGTTTACATATTTTTGGGATTATGATTTGAAAACCCTATTGGAAGCCTTAGGGATAAGACTTAATATAATAAAACCATCCCAAAAATTTTGTGAGTATTCAGTAAAGGGTTTATCAGGAAAATTCATCCATGTTTAGATATGATCAGGTAGAGGCGGCTATGGCACAGATGCATCTAGGGGAAAAACCCGAAAACACCGCTTTGAGCTAAACTCGAACAGGAATTAGTGAAAAATAATGGGCCTTGATGAACTCTTGGTTAAGATATTCCACTAGAATATGATTTGGAAAATTCATTAGATTATTATGAAAAATTATTCATGGAATAATAAATAATTTCCCCTAAGAATATTTGTTGGAAAGTAGTTCATGGATAGCATAGATTGAATCCTATAAATTCAGTAGTTAAGGAAACAAATGTAACTCATAAGTTATCTATTTTTGTCTTTTATTACCCATTAGGTGTTACCCAAAAAATTACTTTTATGCCATCTAATGTATGGTAATAGGAGGAATCTGGCTAGAAACCAATGAGAAGATCAATGTGACAATTGTTCTAATGAGATGCCCTATCTGATGGGAGAGGGAATCAAAAACATTTTCATGACACTCTCTTAGTTAACTCATGTTTCGAATAGAAACATGGGTTAATAAGAACATTCAACCCCCCCCCCCAATGAAAGAAGAAGTCATAATCGAGAGATTCATGAGACAAAGGAATCCTATATTAAATGGATTATCTGATCCCTTAATCACCGAACAATGTATAATATCCTTTATGAAGATATTACCCATCCTTCAATGTTCTGAACATGAGAAGGTACTTTTGACTCCTTATTGTATTGAGGTTGAATATGATCAATGATGGAACTTAATAAAAATCTGGATTCTTGATGAGGAGATGGAGGCGTCAGAATAGAAGGATTTTTAGAAAATATTTTTTCATACATATTTTCCACTAACCCTCTGACTTAATATGGAAATGGACTTCCTTGGGATCAGGGAAAAAGAAGACAAATCCATCAGATCTTATGAGGTAAAATTAACAAGGAATTCATGATACACCTCTGACTTTATCGTTACCCCGGAATTTAAGGTTGACTACTTCTTTTTTTTTTCTAAATCCAAGACTTCAAAAAGCTATAGCGATCTGTAAATTTGAGATTTATGAGGAAATTGTTCGATGTTACATCATTTTTGAAATGGAGATCAACAAATATCAGGTGTATCATTCGGATTATAATCATAAGGTGGACTTTAATTTTGGCAGTCTGATAGATAAATCAAATAGTGCTAATAAAATCCATCAACCCACCTGCCAAATGCATGGAAAGAAGAACCCCATATTTTTTCTGAAGGGGGAGAGGAAATGATTTAGGTGTGGGAGAGAAGGGAACCTAACCATTAACTACTGACAAGAAAAACCCATAGATGAGATAGAGGAGAGGAACACTTTGTTCAACCCTCAACTCAATGATCATTCCATGAACTACATGAACTGGGGCACTTTGAAAACCAGTTCCTTATGCCAAGGGTTTTTGAAGGCAATCAACAACCACTAGGGAAACAAGGGTAATATTTTTCCAGAACTACCATTGATGTGAACCTCAAGAATGAAGTGGTGATAGGTACACTAGTTATTCATTCTATAACAGGTAACATGATTTTTGATTATTTTTATATGCATTCTTTTATATCCACAATGTTTATAAATAAAATCCCAACACCACCACAAATAATGTAAGTGAAGATGATAGTGAGAATGAAAAATGGATAAATCATTGCATCCTATAAATATACTCCTCCCCTTCCATAATTTGTGAATTGAATATCCTGGGGAACGTCTTCATTCTACCTCTGGTGAAATTCGATGATATTCTTGGCATGGACTGGATTTCCATATATAGAACCTATATTAATTTCCTTGAGAGGTAAATCACTCTCCACATGGTGAATCAACCCCCAATTTTGTACGTGTTCAATGAGGATGATGACTATTTTTAGCACCATCATTTCAAACATGGATATTACTACCCTATGAGCATGCATATCTTGTGTAGATGATTGAGTCTAAGGAATAAACCATCCTTGAATACTTTCCTATTGTGATGGAATTCTCCTAAGTGTTTCCTGAGGAATATATGGGTCTTCCTCCTAGAAGAAATATTGAATTCTCAATTGATCTTATACCTGGGGCATTGTCAATATCTAAGACTCTATATAGAATGGCTGTTGTGAAACTTGAGATGATGAATAATAAACTATAGAAGAATCTAGATAAAGGATTTATATGCCCATGTGATTCACCATGGGGTGCACCAGTCCTCTTCATCAAGAAGAAGGATGGGCCCATGCGCCTTTATATTGATAATCACGAGGTCAAAAAAATCATGATAATGAACAAGTGTCCTTATCCACAAATTGATGACATGTTCGATCCGTTATGCAGGGCACAATACTACTCCAAGGTGGAATTTTGGTCAGGATATTACCATTTAAGGGTGAAGAAGGAGGATATCACCAAGACTATTATTCATACAAGTTATAGGCAATACGAATCATAGTAATTACTTTTAGACTCCCTAATTCTCAATAAATCTTCATGGAATTGATTATTAGAGTCTGTAGAAATTATATCAAAAACATTTTGGCAGTCTTTATAGAAGATATTCAAATATACACCAAAACCAAGGAGGAGCATGAGGAGAATCTAAGAAGTGTACTAGAGACCTTACAAAAAGAGAAGCTCTATTCAATGTAAATAATTTGTGAGTTCTACTTAAAGGAACTATCATTATTGGGTCATATTATCACATGTAGTTGGATATAGGTGGATCCCTCAAAGACGACTACAATCAGAGGGTGGATGAGACCAACATTAATGACATATATCCGTAACTTCTTAGGGTTAGCTGGATATTATCACCAATTTTTGATAAATTTATCATGATTTTCAAACCCTCTTACAAAGATAACATGGAAGGGAGTCAAGTTTTCATAGAGTGATGAATGGTAAGAGATCCTCAAGGACTTGAAAATGAGGATTATCATTGCACTCGTGCTCACATAACCCACAAGTGGAAACTTTTTGTGGTATTTAGTAATGTTTTGATGAATATAATGGGTTATGTGTTGAAGAAAAATGAAAAATTAATTTCCTATTATTTAAGTTAACTAAATGTTCAGGATCATAAATGTCCAACACATGATCTGGAGTTGGCCATAGTGACATTCTCTTCAAAAATTTGGCAACATTACCTCTTTGGGGAGAAGTGTGAAAAATATACAGACCACAAATGCCTCATGTATATATTCACACAAAAAGAGTTTAATATTCACCAATGATGATGGTTATAGATAATAAAAGACTAAGGCTACTCAATCCATTACCACCCTAGGAAAGGGAAAAAGGTTTCAAATTATCTAACTAAAAAGGACCCATCAATTTTATCATTGATGAGAATTGAAAAGGATCAAATCATCTTAGATTTGATGAAGATAGACCTAGGGTTTCAAAAGAAGGGAACACCATCAATCTTTTCACAATTTATTTCTCAAATGTCTCTTTTGGAAAGGATAAATGATGCAGAAAATGATGATATGATAATTAAGAAGATAGAGGAAACTATCAAAAAAGGTAAATCATCAGAGATTAATGTTAATGAAGAAGGAATTGTTATATTTGGGAAAATACTATTCATTCCATCAAATCTGGATTAAATAATGAACTTTTAGATAATTCAAAATGTTCAAATTTATCCATCCACCTAGGAAACACAAAGATGTATAGAGATATCCAAGAGAATTATTTGTGGGTTTACATGAAGAAGGAGATCACTGAATATACATGAAAGTTTCTGATATGTCATCAAGTGAAGGCCAAGAAGAATATTTTTAATGAGATGATGCAACCATCACCCATACCAATGTGGAAATAGGAGAACATCTGCATGGAAATTGTCATTGGACTCCAAAATACATCCAAAGAAAGCAATGATATCTGAGTTATTATGGATAATCTTACAAAGGAATCACACTTCATTGAAATTAATGGGGATTTCTCATTGGATCAACTGGAATTGATATACATTAGTGTAGTGGTAAGGCTTAATGGTGTACCCATATCTACTGTATTTGACTGAGATCCTAGAGTAACCACTTTGTTCTAAAAGAGTCTTTAAGATTCTTTGAATACTGAGCTAAACATTAGTACAACTTATCATCCTCATTCTGAGGGCCGATCTGATAAGACTATCCAAACACTTGAGAAAATATTGAGAGAATGCTCAGTGGATCTCAAAATAGGAAAAATATAAACATCTTCTTCTGGTTGAGTTCTCTTGAAATAATAGTTTCCACTCAAGAATCCAAATGGCTCCATATGAACCCTTTTTTTGGGAAGAGGTGAAGAACACCAGCATGTTGGGATGATGTTGGGGTGAAAAAACTCATTTCTCCAGAAATGGTCGAAGAAATGGTGGGGTAGGTTATGACCATCCAACAGAACATTAAAGTTACTTAGATTCGAAAAAAGTGATATAATGATAATTTTCAATGAGACCTAGAGTTTTATGTCAGAGACAGTGTATTCCCTTGTATATCCACCTCTAATGGATATCCTTGATCGCATTGGAGTAGTGTCCTATCAACTAGAACTCCCACCAAACCTATCTCAAGTATATGAAGTATTTCATGTATCACTCTTGAGAATGTATATACCTTACCCATCACATGTACTCAATCTAGATATAGTACTATTGGAGAGTAAACTCTCCAATAAAGATAATCACGTGAATATCGTATATCATAGGGAAAACGTTCTACCAAATAAGTCTATGACCCGTTTCAAGGTGTTACGGTGAAACCAAATGTTTAAAGAAGCAACTTTGGTGTTAGATGAAGTGATGATGTAGATTTAATGTCATCTTTTTTAGTGTGGGTAATGGGAATTTCGTGGGAGAAATTTCTTAAGGGGGGAAGATTGTAATGAGCCAAAATTTTATTAATGAAAATTACTCTTCATATAATTAAAAGTATTATTAGGTAAAATGGTAATATAACATATTAAATTCCTTGGTTTTAGGTATTTGGATATTAAAAAATAGTTGAGAGTTGTTATGGTTGCTAATATATCCATTTAACAGTGACCACATTGTTAGAATAAATATATGGTTTTAGAAAATCCAATTTACTGTGAGAAAAGAAGAGATAGCTTCATCTAGTAGAATTTCTCTATACGAATCCCATTGTTAAGATCTCCAAAAAGAGGCAGTGTCACCGGGCTTCGCTCTTGGACAAGAACAAGCCAAGTATCTACAAATGAAACTTGAATGGAACCGCTTACCAGAGTACTGGAAGTTGATAGAGATTACCACTTGAGTGATGTTATATGAGCCACACCAAGAGTTTGTCACCATCACACACCTTACTCTTAGGTAATATGTGAGTGTTTTAAGGGGTTATGTAACAAGACACTTGCACTATAATAATGTAATTTATTTTTAATAGATAATATACATTCATTTTATTATTGTTACTTTGTAAATAGTATTTAAAGCTCAAATAATATTTTTAGATTATATTAAATTAAGAAATATATTTTGATGAATTAATGGATGATTCAATTAAATAAAATTTTTTAAAAATATTATTTATAAATTATATTTTATTAAATATAAATGATACTATAATTTTTATGAATTCAATATAAATTTTTATTAAGGCATGAATTCTTTTTTTCTCAAAACCCATTCATTTTTTATAAATATAGGTTTTTATATGAAAAGAAAAATTCATATAATTAGACAATAATTTAGAATAATCTAATATTGTTTTTGGATTTGGAAAGTAGAAATTATCTATTGGTGAATTTTTCATAATTTTTAGAGACATTTCAAGTTTTTTGTTAAAATTAAATACCGTTTTAATATATTATGTGTATTATGACATAAAAATGACACAATAGTGATGTAATAAAATAATATAAATTGGATTAGAAAACAATATATGATTTACATTGAAAAATAATATTATTTCAGGTTTGTTTTATTTATTTTACAAAATTTTAGGGGACCCTCCAAGACATATAAAACGTTTTATCATTTTAAAATGATTTCCTTGAGAGTGTAACTCACCTCCACCTAATCAATATGAATATTTTAAGAAGTTATGCCATTGGACATATCAAATAATTTTCTCCACATTCCATTGGAAATAACCGTAGGAAAAAATAATGGGTTGGTTTGTGGTTTTGAATAGTTTGTTGTGTGGTGTCCAAAACTTAAATAATAAAGAATTCCCGATATTTTCATATATAAACCCACCCAAGCTCCCACTTACTATTTACTCTAATCCATCAGAACATTTCTAACGTCTGCCCTCCTCTCTATATAAAACTCCAAATGTGTCCCAACCTCCCATGAATCCTATTTCAAGCCACTCCCAATCATTTTGGATCACACTTCAATGTAAAATATTTATTTCCTTTTCATTTTTGTCCAAATTTTATTATGAAATTATACCACTTGTCAATTAAAAATGTTGTTGTATGATTTCAAACCCCCCCCCATACTATCCTAATTATGTTTGAAATATTATATAACACTTTCTACCTTATTAATGTCTCCCACGTACACCTGTTCATATGCCAAAATTTTATATGAAATTTTTCTCATCTCATTTACATTCAAGAAATTATTTTGTGTTATGAATATTAATTATGTTACATATGTTGGGACATGAATTTATATAACCACATACTTTCAATTTCATTTAAATATTTTTGAGACAAACCATTCTTTATCATCAACCATTTTTATGAATTCTTATATCAGCCGGTTATGCAGCTGGAATCACTCCATAATTTTCATAGCCCGAGTCAGTATGTTATGAATTCCATGCCCATTTCTCTATCAAGGGTATTCAACATCATGATCATTTACTTATTTATTATATAATTTCATGTTATAATTCCAAATTATATTTTCATAGAATAAATGATGATGTTTAATGGATCCATGTTGTATAATCTATGTGGCACACATATGCATGAAATGAAATGATTAAAAGGGTGTGCCCTGATAGCGCTCTAATGAATCAGGTTAATATTTGTATCATGATAAATAATGTTCAATGAGGGTTTAATCATTTTAATTCATGTTAAATGAGGGTTTATTAATTCTCCATGTTCAATGAGCCTTGGCTCATGCTAATACCATGTTAAAAGTTATTGCTACATTTCTATGTTATGATAATAATGATATATAATGCCTTTTTGTTCATGTATCTCTTATTATTCATTGATATTAATATATCCTAACATGTTCTATATTATTTATGTTATGCCTTATTTACACCATTAATTAGTTTTATAGTTCACCATTTTATTATTAATTTCCTCAGGTTATCCCATACAATGTTACGTACGATGGAATGTGTGGGGTCAAGTAAAATAATTTTTTATTAAAGATGTGTATTTAAATTTTAAGCTACTATGTAATGTTCCTAAAACCCAAAGATAATATACATCTCTATCTTTTATGTTGTATAATGTGTAGATCTTATGGGGTAAAATTACGTTAAATGGTGAAATAAAGAGTAGGGTTGTTATAATATTTGATGAAATTATTTCCTTGTTGATAATCTTATGTTGTTAGGAGGTTTGTTTGGATATTTCTAGAATTTATATGAAGATTCCTGGATGTATTCTATCATCTTTGTTGAATTCAATTTTCAAGATGTAATAATTCTACTTTTATGTATTTTCGTCTGATCTTTCCCTCATATGGAATTTCCCATTTTTTTGTGTTCTATTGGAAGTGTTTTAATCTGAGGGATGTTCTTAAATTATGGGAAGACCCCATATTCTGTAGTTTATTGTGTTCAAAGGATGTCTCTTATTGAATATTTTTGGGTTTTATTATACTTTTTGGGATTATAGAACAGATGGAGTTCCAATTTGGAATTTTGGGGCCTTTCACATGATTAATGTTTAGTTAGTTTCATTGATTAATATTGACCATTCATTGATGTATTGTTGTTGAATTATAAATGATTGGGTCTAGGATACAATTGTTTTCTTATTATCATCATTTGATGGGAACCATGTGTGGTGCCACATCTATTTAATGATTGTACATTATAAATAATGGGTACTTGTTAGGGAAACCATTATATGATATGATGTTTTGTATGATCTAATAGGAGCTGGTGTTTCAGAAGCATGAACCTAATGTTTTCTCACTAGTTATAGAAGTAGAATATTTTTTTATTAGTTAGGGATCACGAATGCTCTAATTTAGGTAGTAATATTTTTATACCCCTTGTGTTATTATGATGTCCATGTTTTATCATGGATGCTCATTTAGAAGATTATTAGTGAAATTTATTGGGATGTTCATCATTTATTAAATATTTACATATTTATTATCTAGTTTATAAAAAGAGATCTTTTTTATTAATATTTAGATAGTTTATATATATTTCATGAAAAATTTCTTTAGTTATCTTTATAATGTTGGTATTTTAAACTATACCATTTGATTTATAGGATAGTAATTTCAATCAAATTCTATTTTTGTTCTATAACCACATTTGGTTTTCATATAAAATAGTTAATCATTTTGAGTCACAATGGTGTTTGGATTTGGTAGTATGGTTATGGTTGTCTTATCCACTTCCGAAACCAATATATATCCCCTCTTGTTTGACCATCTTCTTTAAAACATTCATGGGATAGAATGTTCTATGTTTTGGAAAATTGTAAAATCTCAACAATGAATTATATTTCATATTAATTTTAATATTTTTTTAGAGTAATTGGGGGTTTCATGGAAAAAATGGGAATTTTTATCATTTTGGATGAAAAATGAGAACCACCACAATCGTGGTGGTGTTCAGTGAACCCTTAGTTATCACTGGTTTAAAAATATCTTAGCCAACACATGAAGAATAGGGCATAGTACCAGTGTTTTTTGGTGGTATTAATGTGTTCTATAACCATCAAGGATTCGTCATATGCATGGTTAAATAAATGGATAGTCTACAATTCCATAGAACATTATGGTAGGATTTTACTATATGGTTTGTCATATATCTAGGGAGATTTCACCATTCCATGCTTGGTATCACAAGGGAATCACGTATTGGGATTTAGGATTTTAAAAGATATTTTTTCAAATGATCTTATGTGAAAGTTACACTCATTTTTCACAAACATTGTAGGTGATTTTTATTATCTCATGAATGGATTCCCTTATATTAATCCCATCATTATCCTCTCACTATCTCAAATTTTACTTTGAGTGTGTGATCCAAGAGTGGTTTTCATGTTTATCCTTTTTCAAGTGTATTTTTTATATGTATATTTCTCAGGAGATTTCCCTCATCAATATTTGAACATGGAGACCGAATCATGTTCTCTACAAAAAAATAATCCTTAGTAAATAAATAATTTTTTCTGTTTCTATAGTAAGGATATTGATGTTCATTTAGAATAGAGGTATATGGTTTCCCTAGATCATTTTCCCACCATCTTGATGTTTTATTCAACCCAAAAACTATAATAGAATATGGTTAATTTTATATAAATCAATTAATGTGGGGGGTTTTGGTTTTTGCCTCACTTTAACTTATTTAGAGGTTTTCTCTATTTGGATTGTGTATTTAATTCAATGAAGGAGATATCTGAGTGGTGGTGGTATTTTTTCCAATCATCTGACAGTAAAATTGAATGCATGATAGTTCTTACATTAAACATAGATATTCAATTTATTATGGAGTTTCTCATTATATCTATTAACTCTATCAATTAATGATATTTCTTGAATTTTGGATATATGTGAAAAAAGGTGGTCTTTAATAAGATTTAATGTGAAATATTTTTTAAAGGAATATTATCTAGTATTAGAAATTTAATTTCATTGTTGGTTATTAATAAATGTAATTGAAGTTATTTTCAATTTTGTTTACCAATTTGATTTGGAAAAGGTACTTTTCTAAGATCATGTATGCTTAACAATTTCTGAGAAAATTATATGAAAATTATAATTTAATGATGTGAAATGATTAATAAATTTCATTGAAAATTTATTTGATATTTTTTAAACACTTAGTTTTCTGAGTGGAATGTACAGAGGCTCCATTGTTACTTTTAATGGTTTATTAGAAAATAAAAACCTACAATACAAGATCAATTGTGTGTATTATAAATTATTGATGACTTCTTGTATTGGGAAATCTATTTTGGTAATGGAAGAATTTAATTGAATTGATTCACTTAGTATAGGGGATGTTGCAATGTTAGCGTTTAGAGGTATGGGAAAGAAAAATAATTGTTTACAAAATGGATTCTATGATATGATTTACAGTATGATATTACTTTGAAATGATCACCTATACTTTTAAATGTCTTGGGAAGACCGATTTGACTAGTTAAGAAGTGTTGGAACACTTGTAAAATAGTTTTTAATTATGATATGGATATTGTACCAAGGTGTGACTTCGGTTAATCTAGGGAATTTTTACCCTATGGGCTAGGAATCTTAAAACACGTTGTTTGGTTTTGGGTTGATCAATGTAATGATTGTTTTATATTACACAGATTTTAAGTCATTGATGATCATTTAATCTCAATTCCACAATGTTTACTTTATCACCTCTGTGTCTGTTAAAATGATTTGTTTATTTTTTCTAAATTAAGGTAACCTAGTGATATATTCAATAATTTCCAATTTTATTCAATTTGTTCCTAATTAGTAAAATAAAAAAAATTAAGAATGATTTTATATGAAAATAATAATTTTATTTTTATTTTGAAAATGTGTGGTAATAAAAAAAATGGGTGTTTTCATTGGAATTCATATAAGAAATTTTTTATGAAAAAGATTCATGACAACCTATCTTATATCATTGTTTTCAAATTTAATGAAATAAATTATCATTTAATGTTTTTTTCATTAGGTCGTTGGTTGGAGACCTATTGATATTTTTATCTCAAATATATATATTATCTTGGTTTAATAGGTTACTCGATATTGTATATATTTCTAAAATTTTCTGATTGAATTGAAATGATGGTACATATAAAATTTCCTCATTTTTATGTAGATATTAGGAAATGATATTATTTATATATTTTTTCTATTTATTGTATGTTATAGTCTCCTTTTATTTTGATATCAAGTATTCTTATTTGATTGTTTATTATATTTAACTTCCACGTATACATGACTTTTCATTTTGTACAATTCATTCATTTTACTAATATTCTTGGGTAAAATATTTCCAATTTAGTTATTTATTATAGAAAATGTTTTGTCACTATCCCCTAGGGATCAAGAATTCCATCATGTATTTATTGCAAATCAACTCAAGTGTCTGCTTCAGGGATGTCCAATATCTGTTCATAAGAATAATGCTTTATCAAATATTAATTAATTCATGAACATTAATATATCTTAGTGTCTTGAGTACATTTAACATGGAATTATTATAAAATCTGTTCCATTTCAACTGTAGGCCTAAAATTTTGATTACACAGATTGATGTAAATTTTAACGAAAGTAGTAAAACAGATACTTTGGAGGAATTCTTTTATTATTAACTTATAATTCATAAATAACATAAATAAATTCTTATATTATAAAAATGATAATAAAATAATTTTTACTCTTTTATATAATTATATAATTACTCATTCAATAAGAAGGAAATATCAAATAATATTAAAAACACTTAATGGAAACAACCAAATTTTTTATAAAAAAATGTTTTTCGATAATTTAAATGTTTAGTTAAATAGTTAATTTAGGATTATTTTAAAATTTAAATTGGTTAAATGTATATTAAATTTTTTATACCACCCAAATTTGGTATTGGGGGTATTCTATATGTTTGGTAAAATATAAGTTACTTGGTTTAAAACTAGGTACCCTGATAAACACAAAAAATGTAAAATAAAAAATATGACAGTAAGGGACTTGAAAAAAGATTATTACATTTGTGGATACACTATATTGGATTTTAAATTTCACAATATCACCAAAACATACATTATTTTAAAATTTTGTTATCTTTTACCATTTTTTAAGTAATTATATAATTGAAATGTAATAGGTATTCACAAAATATACTTTTTATTTAGCTATTTAAGTGGACCAAATCTAATAATTCGATGATCTTAATAATTTTAGAAATATTCCGGAATACCTTCTGTTTTTTCCTATCCTATAATTAAATTACATTTTCTAAATACTATGGTCGGTAAAAGTTATTTTATGTCCTTCGATGATAAGGATCTCATCAAGAGTTTGTTCAAGTTCTCAATGTAAGTATTATTAACTCGTCCCATTTTGATCTCAATATTTCTCCTCCAAACAAATTATAAAAATTGAAATATAATGACATCAGTATTATTATTATTCTAATGGTTATTATAATTCTTTTATAACACTTATTTATTCCTTCATATCAACTTATGAAAATAGATGATCATTGATCAGACGTTGTGAAAACTACCGCCTCCACAAAGCGGTATCATTCATTTTTTACCACTACCTTGATATGAAAGTTTTGGTAGAGATTAAAATAACGTGGAATATATAATAAAATTATAAATATAAAGATAATTTTTTATCCACATTCATTTCCTCTAATTTTTTTTGAAACGAAAACATTAGCCGTGCATTCTATGGACGACTACCTCCACAGAGTAAGGTCCCTAACTTTTTATCTACTTTTTTTATTACTTATTAGAATATAATAAAATATAATTAAATAAATTAAAATTATTAAAATTATATAATTTTTATTCTTCAATAATGATATTATTCCAAAAGAAACCTTTTTTATAAGCATAAGCATCCATCGGTTAGGGTATATTCTTATTTGTGTTTGTCTAACCACCTACATGAACAATTAATTAATATAATTTAAAGTGTGAACTATAAAACCTAATTTTTGATAATATATAATAAAATATGTAAATAATGGTATTAATTTACTTTATGGAATGGTAAAATAAATATAAGACTCCTTAATTAAGATACCAAAATTCATTCATTAAAAATCACATAAACATGCCCATCCTTGAATTCATTTTTTAATGATCATAACCAAAACTCTAATAAAATTAAATAATAAAATAATAAATAATTAAAATGAATAAATTATATAACATTTTATTATATATTAAATATTAACATTATGTAAAAAATGAATAATCACAACGAGATTATGAATCTCTTTTAAATGATCAAGATAACCCAAACCCAATATCAAAAATAGATAAAAACTAAATAATAAGCACATAGAGGATAATTAAATATGATTTTTATTAATATATATATATATATATATATTAATATGGCTATAAAATAGATGATTAAGATAGTTATTTTACTTATACATCATACATGACCATATTAGTAGATATCAAGAATTATATTAAGGGTTTCTTTACTAAATTTTCAATCCCTATAGACATAATTCTTAGTATACATCATTTTTTCATTAAAATATTGTATCTAGATATCTATAATTATTTTTCATTATCATACTCTCATTATTAATTTAATTTAATCCATCATTGGAAATAATATTATTTATGAGTTTCTCATTTGAATTTTCTTAATGATATAAGGATTTTATTGACTCAATTTCTGATACATTGGGTTATATGCATTCATAGTTGAATATAGATTTTAATAATTATTTAATCCAAATATTTTCCAATTTTATTTATTATTTCTCCTTTTTCACTTTTTAAATTACTTCTCTTCATCAAGGAACACCCCATTAATAAAATTTTACTCAAAATAAATGTATAACATTTGAGAAAAAAATTTAATTCATAATAATGAATATATTCATCAATGTCCATATTTTCCTTCCCATGGAGTATTTTTTATATTTTTAGGAAATTAAATGTGGAATAATTCATCTGATCTTAATATATCTCATCCCAATTTTTCAAATAGAAATTTTATTATCCAATTTAGGTTATGGATTTGTAGTAAAGGTGTTTCAAAATATTAAAAAAGTTTCTATGTCATGGTTATATTTCTTATCTTCTAATCAAAATTTTATATATAAAAATATTATTTCCTTTTCAATATTAAATCAAATTATATTAATATGATTTAATTTTTTAATATATCTCATAAATTATATTCCCATACTTTTTTAGAAATTATTTTGAAATGAAATTGGTGACTACCACATATACATTATTATTAAAAATAAGAAAAGAAGCATATCTGTGTAACAATGTATAAAAAATTTATTTCTTATAATTTTAAACATTAATTAATATTTTCTATGTTTTTGCAATGTACATTATTTTTCATTTAATCTATGAATTTTATTAGAAAGAGTTTTAAATGAAAAAAATATAATTTCATTATTCTTTTCATAGAAAAAATCAATTATATTTCTAAAAATTATCCGTTAAGAATTATTTAATTATTTATATATGTTTATAAAAATTAGAAACATTAAGAATCTATAAGATAAATGATCACACACTTCAATTTTATTAATTAATTATATTTGTTGTATAACAATAATATTTATTCCCATTAATTTCGACTCTGAATACCCTATTTTTATTCCATTGATTGAAGGGTAGTCACCTAAAGTACACACATTGATCCATTTTGTAAATTATTTTCTTAACTATATACCCTTTAACCATATGATGTTAATACCCCATTATTTGTTATTTTTAATGATAGTTAGCTTCCTAAGATGTTAATAAATATCTATAATGGTAATTTGTTTTCTATGGGTTTAGCATGTTATTTATATTGATGGAATTATTAAAAAAAACCTTATTCCATTTTAAAAGTATATAAACCAAATAATATTTCCATGGGTCATTATGATGTGATTAATGAAACACATTTAGTTTATAAGTGTTATTTTTTATTTGATGAGTGATATATTTCAAGTGGGACACGTATGTATGGATGAATAATGGGTGGGGTCCTATATTTCCCTAGACTGGATTGGTTAAATGATTAAATTTCAACAATTATGGATTAGATGACACCATTTAGTTGTTCCAAATAATAGGTGAAATTTTGTAACTCATAAATGTGATGTTTGCATAGGTATAATCATGGGATATTTTAAACATTGGTATAAGTGTTATACACATGAAGGTGATTTTTCCCAAGGATAATATTTGTTTCAAACTATTTTACTTATTTTAATGACTTTGTAAGGAACTCAAGAATCATTTTTGTTAAATCATGTTCATACACTGACCTGTTGTATTTCATATGTTACTATATATAAAATTCAATTACACATGTATTATGATATATTATTTTTTGGGTATGATTTTCTCATGTATATTGATTATAACCATATTATCACAGTATTCCCACTAATGATCATTCATATTTATTACTTATTTTAATGTTATTTTTCATCTCATCTCACAGATTTCTTTTCATTTTCCTATATTATTTTGCGAATAAATTAATTAAAATAATAGAAGCGTAACTCATTTAAATAATTGATTAAAAATGTCAAAGATACCTTATAAATTAATTAGTTTCTTATAACGTGTGGAAAATATCAATTAGTTGGAAAAAGAAGTGTTTTGTTTGTTTATTATATTTCCTACTAATCATAAACTATATACATAAAATTTATTTCATATTTATTTTAACTAAAAATTTTCTTTAGTCATATTATTTAGATTGTAACATGATTAAGGTTTAATTATTGGAATCAGAGAAGTGTTTAGATAACATTAGAGATTAATATCATTGTTAAGGATATTTTTTAAATTGATATTCTATGGTTGATCGTAATTTAAGAAGTATTTAAACCCCATTAGGTTCATTAAAGTGATATTATTTTTTAGTTATTTATATAAGATAATTTTAGTGAATAATCATTAGGATACATATAAGGGATAATAATTTGTATAGGATAACATATAAAAATTCAAGTAAAAAAGATATTGTATGGTTTTAAAGTAAAGATAATCCATTTTGGATACAACATGTTGATTCTAGATCTGACATATGTGTATATAATGTTAATAACCCTTGAAAGGGTGTGTTAGGTATTAAATTAAGTGTCAACTGATAAATGAAAATGTGGTATAAATGCACATCTTTTTTGACAAACCTGATGAATATGCATTGGTTATTTACATTATCATTACAATCAATTTTGTTGGATTTAATAAGTTAAATAATAATTATAAAATGATTATCGTAATAAAAATAAAAAGATCAAGATAAACACAAAATTTTTCTATGTTAAACTAGAATATACTGTAATAATTCAGAAATTTAGAATGATTTTAAGATGATTTTATCATGTAATAATCATAATATAGTTATCTTATCGGATTAATTATTCCACAATCATTAACAACCCTATTTATACATAATAACAACTTATTATCAAAGGAATAATGTTAGAATTGGATGACATGTGAAATTAAATGATTGTACCGACAAGAAACATAAAGGGATGACACATGGAGTTATATAAAGTTTAAATATTTCAAATCAGCTATCATGAATAATGTTTAATTACATATAAATAGTTGATTATCCAAAAACACCGTATAAGAGAAGGGTTATATCTCATGATACATTAGGTGATGACTATATTACCGGAAAAAATAATTGGTTTCTTTTTTTAAAAAAATGTAGAAAGAAGGTGAATGGGAAATTTCTCCAATAAACATGAATTTGTTTTATCTTTTGTAAAGAAAGTAAACAAGAAACTAATTTATATGGAAAAGTGAAGAGATTATTTGACCTGGTGGATATAAAAATAGTTCTCCATAAAGTTACCTTGATAAATCATTTTATAAAATATGAATATTGTCAACATTATCTATGTTAATTACCCAATCAGTTGGTTAAAGATGATTACAGTTTCCAAAATCTTTTAAGATAAAGTAATTTCTATAAAAACAAATACATATAAGGGAGTTATAAAGATAATAATTAATGTGAAACACTGATGACCCACTCAATATCTATGAGAATTATATTTATATCTTTTCCAACATAATCTTATACACTCAATATATCTGGTAAGAACATAAAATATCATCCTAGAAGTAAAGATGTTATATTTTTAAAACCAAATTTTATTTTTATAATTTTATTACAATATTTATATAAATTCCCTTGAGGGGGATTTTATAACAATATTCTTCATATATACTCTCACTATCCTTCCTGTAGTAAAATTTGATGTTATATTACGCATGGATTGACACTGTTGACATAAATGTCATGATATATTCACATATAATTAAATCACATATAAAATCAACCCATGAAAACATAATAATATATGGATGACTATAAACTCTATATGGAAACACACTACCACTATATTTCATAATTTGATATAAATGGTTAGGAAAAGTCATCTTTAGTCATATTCCAATTATGATGGAAAATAAGAGTTCACTACTCATAATAGAGACAGTGAGAGTGAAATATTTTTGGAAATTAATATCATTGTAATCTCAATATATTAGACCCGCATTAATAATTTATTATTTATGAATACTTAAAAATTTTTGGATAAAATTTACTTTATTGGGTGGATCTAATACTGTGAATACATATTTTCCTTAAATAAAAATTATTTTAATGTCATATTTATATATTACAATTTTTTTGGAATTAATGTTTTATGTAGTCTTTTTATATTAATATTTATTTTATAAAATAAAAATAATGTAAAAATAAAATATTTAGCTTATAAAAGTCATGTTTAATGGTATCAAAACAAAAGTAATTTTTTATAATAAAAAATATTTTTATTATTATATAATAAGAAGTAATTTACATCACTTGTAGAAATTAAATATATCATAACTGATTTCAGTTTTCTTCAAAATGTTCATATTATTTAATATGGAAAATTTATGTTTAATTAATAAATTTATGATTGTAAGGATTAATGTTAAGGATTAGAATAATGGAAAAATATTATTTTCAATGATTTTTTAAAATATATTGTCTAATTTTCATCATAAAAACAATTTAATATCTAAGATAAAATTAATGTAATATATTTTTAAGCCAATATGTAAATCTATTATCATTCCTTTAATTGGTAAAGAATACTAAATAATATTTAGAATACATAAAAATGTAAAAGTATTTTTTTCACTACA
This sequence comes from Viscum album, assembly GCA_963277665.1. Classification (NCBI taxonomy): domain Eukaryota; kingdom Viridiplantae; phylum Streptophyta; class Magnoliopsida; order Santalales; family Viscaceae; genus Viscum; species Viscum album. Next base: position 179,276,367 of record OY728133.1, on the reverse strand, counting down.
CAGTTTTTCCATATCTACAACGTTTTAATATTAAAAATAATTAATCCATATTTTAAAATTAAATTAGAATAAATTGAGAGAAAATTTATGTTTATAAAAATAAATTAAAAGAAGTTTTATTTTAATTTTTTAGTAAAACATTAGTTACATGGGAAAATATTATTTACCTCGCCAATATAATGACTAAGAATAAATATAAGAGTAATTCTCCAAAATGATATGTAATGAATTGATGGGTTTGTAGGTATTCTCAACCAAATATCACCATAAACACAATTATTTATAATATTTTTGGATTTTGACCATTGATTAGTTTAATAATATAATTTAAATAAAATGTGTACTTGAAAACATTCCCTTTTAATCACTTATAAAATGGGATCCATAATAAAAAAGCCCTAGTCTACAAAATTAGATGCCCAAGGCGGTCTTCCACAAGCAGAAGTATAAAAAAAGAAGTCATACATCTCATTAAAAATCTAAATATTTATAACATACATGTTATATTTTTTATGTCAGAAAAATTATCCATGAGACAAAAAAAATTAATTCTAATCATCTAATCAAAAATAAAATAAAATAAAAGAAGACCATGAAGTGTCCATGTGACCAAAAGTCACCTTCCAAAAATATTACCATTATAATGATGATATGAGGATAACTAGAATGCTAAATAATTCACACATCTTTAAAATAGTGTTGAAAAAAATTCTCATATCCACCCAAACACAAAATTATTCTATGATCACGATGCCTAGTAGGATACCACCATAGAATCTATACTAGTTCTAATTTCAAGAATGTAAAAGATATAGGATTGAAAGAAATTTAATTTACAAATAATTTTCATAGAAAAACCCATATTTTTAATTCACCATTTCATTTCAATAAAATAATACCATATTCACCAAATATAGGAACATATCATGTAAATATAATATAGTATGAAGTCAAAATCAAATAAAAAATGGATACTCTATAATATATATATGATAGAAAATAACTATGAAAATTCCACTATGTGATAAATAAAAAATAAATGAAAATTACACCATTTTGGATCTATCCTATAGTGATATGTGATAAATATAATTAAAAATTCCCAATACATGCTTATAGTCGATCCATCCAATATAACCTCTAGTGGAATTGAAAACACTACAGTGAAATAAACCGTCTTGTTGAATTACACAAAAAAGGAGTTGAATACTTATTCCTAAAAAAACAAATGTTACCAAATATCATATGTTTTGAATACACCATTTAAAAACTATTCCCTCGTCTAATAAAACTTTTTAAAATAAATACCTTTCTTCCTAAAATCATAAAGACCCATTTTAATACGAACACCATCATTCCAATCATTTAATCAAAACATGTTGTGAAAAAATCCATTTTAAGGTAAAAACCTTTTAATACATATATATCTCCTTCAAAAATTTCATTAAATTTTAAATTTCGAATTTTCATTGAATAACCAGAAATAACTGATAATATCATATAGGAATTCATACATTTTAATTCTTTTATAGAGACACATACCTCAAGAATGGAGGAATCGAGGTATCATTTGAAAGATAAGTTTCGAAACATGTTGTGTGGCCACAGAAATAAATGGTGAGAGGTAAAACCATAAAAGTTTGATAGAAAACACAAAAAGATAATAATATGATACAAAACCATAGAAAACACCAATGTTATAGTCAATTGAAATGATGATGTATAATTTTAACATACCAAAAAGAATCGATGCAATTGAGTCAAAGACCTAATGTCGAATGATGTTGTCCACTGGAAGGAAAATCATCACCAATACACCTAAAAGAATGTGTGGGATTGATAGGGAGGTCGAGATATTTAAAGGAGAAGGATTTAGGTATACAATGGGATAAATTCTATTGGGCTGATGGATTTAGGTGTAAACACATATTTTATATTATAAATATCCCATAACACATATTCTCTAAAAAACACATCTCCTTGAGGAAAATTTACCATTATCGATTATTTTAAAACATAAAATAATATCTAATAAAATAAAAAGAATTTATGATATAAATTTAAATTTTTTTTAGGACTCTTGTTTAATAAACAGTTTCATGGTTTACACTGTACTATATATTTATTTCGTAGGCTATGTTTTAAAATAGTTCATATGGTTGTACAAATAATAGGTTCTACAAAAACTCCAAAAACATCTCCAAACATAAGAATAAACTCATCTCATTAAATGAAATATACCTTTTTTACTTCTTATGTTATAATTCCTCATCCATGAAATCTCTATATCCTAATAAAGACTTCATGATCCTAAACACAAAAAAATACAATGCTAATACTTCCTAATCAACCATTGATACTCCCACTTCTCATTGATATCCTACATGTACTGACATATTATAGGTACTAAGAGAATTATTTTACAATGACGTTCCATATACTAGTGATCCAAAAACTAAAGTATTTAGTCAACCAAAATGGTTTTGGGCTTAACATCAACATCATATAATTAAATCACAGAGGATGGATCAAGTTAATACATCATCATTTGGGAAATGTGAAACATATCATGAATAGAATGTAAAATAGCTGGTAATTCCAACCAATATTCCTTATTTCCAACTCATTAATTGATTTCAATGGGGAGAAATAACCTTGATTCCAATTTAAAATTCGTACACAATTGATGGTGTCCCAACTGAAGAGATACTATAAGAAAACCCTTATAAAAAACTAAAATTTTAGTGGAAAATATTGATGCTTCATATATGATTTATGATGATTATATTCCATGATCAATCTCTTCCAGATAAATTAAATAGATTACATTGTTTCGTAAACAAGACTCATCCCAACCAATGACTTGTGTTCCAACACTATCCAGAAAAAGGGAGATGTATTTAGAATGCCATACAGAACCTAAATAAAGAGAATCCTAATGAAGTCCTGATAACTATTTTTATAGGAAAACCAGTACAGATTAAAATTCATTTACCAAAAACTACCAAAATCATGAACAGATGATTGAGGAATATCCTTAAGAAACATGATAAATAATTTTTCCAATCCATCCATCTAGGGATGATATCTTTTTATCAATTTCAATTATGAAAATATGATATATAACAAGCCATTATAGAACATGGTGTCATACCAATGGTCACATTCAAAAAAAATTATAAAGGGAATCAAATGAATCCCCAAAACCCATTAGACATTTCATCTATTGTTTTGTCCAACAATCGTCAAAAACATGATAAGAGTAAATGTGTTTATTTCATAAGTTGGTTAATGGTCACTCAAATAACATCTTTACTAGTAGGAATCCATGGAAAACTAATAATAAAGTCCATGTAAAACTCATCCCAATTCCATACTAGAATGTGTAAGGGTTGTAGAAAACTAGTAGGTATCTAGTTCTCAACTATAAATCTATGATATGTGAGACACCATGATATGAAGTCCACAATTTATTGTTTTATCTTTGTACAACAATACTAACATTTCAATTCATGTTATATATTTTTTCCCACAGTGCATGGACTAAAAAGTCTAATTCTCATAGTCTATTTACAACTACTTCATATAAAATAGAACATTGAACCTACTTTAGAAACAAAATTTTCCATTGGGAGACAGATACTACTTACCCGAGGTACCACAACCATTTGAAATTTTAATAAATAACTTTAAGTCAGTGTCATGAATAATCTCAATCCAAAATCACTCATCAGATGAAGATTCATCCATCATTTAATCCAAGTAATCCTTTCCACCAGTATCTTCTATTACCAAGATCATATTACAAAGACAACATAGTAGAGACCACTCTATAAATAATTCATTTAGGTCGTTAGTTGGAAATTTAATTCTCAACACATTGGTTACCACATTACTATTCCTATTATTGTAAGAAACATCAAAATCAATTGTCTGCAGATTCTCAACCTAGAGTCTATGTCATAATTTCAAATCCATCTGAGTGAAAATCTTTTGCAGGCTCTTATAGTCATAATATATTATAAAACACTCCCTAAAGAGATAGTTATGCCATGTTTTTAGTTCATTCATAACTACTTCCCAAAATAGATAAAGGGAAGGGTAGATCATCTCTTGAGGGAATAACATGAAATATCCATACACCACTGCTAGTTTCCAATACATCAAGACACATCCCAAACCCATACCACATTCTAAAAAATCAAATCACAATGTGATTTCTAGAGAATAATAAATAAAGATGATGTCTTCTAAAACATTATATTCCCAAATGATCTATATATTTTTTCATTCCACTTACATTATTCACCCATATGGGTTAAATATTTCAACGGAGATGAAATGATGGATTTTTCCGAAAAAACACACTTATAAAACCTAGATAAACCAAGTAAACAATTGATTTTAAACACATTTTTATCCTCCCCATGTAAATCACGTTCTATATGTTTTCAGGATCCACTAATATGACCCTCCTAGATATAACATTCTTTATATTATTAATTATTGACTGAATAGTCCACACATAGAAATAGTTCCATACAAATAATGTTCTCTCACAATTATAAGATTTATATATAAATATTCCATGTGTTCCTCCTATAACATAGAGAAAAAAAATACAATCCATGATGAATATAGAAAAATAATCTATGAATAGATAAAATATTTTTTCATCAATTCCATAAATATCATAGGATCATTAACGATACTGAGTTCCATAACCTGAAATTAGAATTTTCTATACAATCTTGTAATTGATCCCTCATGTATATTCTCTTCTAAAAATATCAATTTTTTGTACATGTATATATTTTTTATCATCGAAAACCAATGAGTCCCCTTGAGATGACTGTAGATATTGTGAATCCAATGAATGGTATATTTGTTCTTAATTGTAACCTAATTTGAATTTTGATAATCCATCTGAGGTGCAATGAAATTTTATTCATATTGGGAAATAGTATATCCTAATCCCATGGTTACATGCTCCAATAAATAAATCCCGTATCCCTGAGTTTCATAAGATAAACATTATGTTCAACCAACTCAAATGTTTCTACAATATGATGGAATTTAAAAAGGAATTCTACTAGGAATCAGGTCAATGGAAATCACGACCTCCCTCTCAATGGTGGTAAATATGAAAAATCGCTCATAAAGACCTGTAGGGACACACACATGACCGTAAGATGAAGACATGTCAAAACGATCAATAATAAAAAGAAACATATCTAGAATATGACTTGAGATCACACCATCATGTGGAAGAACATGCCTCACTATCCTCAACCTAGAGTATAAATCACCATAAAATACAATAGTGACACCATATAGAGATAAAAACAAAACATGATGACATGAATAGTCAATATGGACCATAATTATGATCATTCAATTCATACGAGTAACCATTTCAAATATATCATGACCAGGAAGCATGAATTATCACACTAATTTGATGTATTCTATCAACAACCCAAACATGTGACCCTTCATACCTTATTATGACATCAATCCAGATGGTGAAGGAATATCTAATTAGAATAAAATACTATTAAAACACAATCATATATAAATAAATATTTTTATGATATAAAATAATGAGTAATACATGAATCATTTAATGTTATCACCATAGACAATGAAATAATCATCTTAACTCTATCATTCGTTGGCCCTTCATTAGTTTCTTATTATACATACTCTACCACATAAATGTTTTTAGTATTAACTCCTAACTATGATTTATTATCCACATGAACATCCCTCATTTCTTCGGGATTAGACCCCCACCCTTGTAAGCATCATAATGAACATGTGATCCCATGGTGAGGTTATATACTTCATTACTCTCTTAAAACATCTTTACAAAAAATGGCCCATATGGAATGTTTCTCCATAACATTTCCCATTCTTGGGAGTCACAAAAACATTCAGCCTTGTATGACAAGGTAATCTACACTAACATAAAATACGTTTTTATATCTGGAAAAATCCCCTAAAATTTGTTCTAAAAAACATGATATATTTTGGCTTCCTTTTTTGGACAGAAGAGAAACCCTCTCTAATATCTACACCAACTAACTCTCCATCCAAACATATTCTCTCAGAAAATTATTTCTCATTTACAACTACTTTATCAACTAACTCCACAAAATTAAAATGCCACATGAGAACTAGTATTGACCAAATATCAACACTAATCCCACCTCAAATCGATTATCCTTCATGTAATAATTGGCAAAAAGATCTGGGGCCATGTGAGCCAACTCAAAAATGTCAGGGGAATACATTATAATTGTAATATATCACTATTATATGGTTAGAAACTTTCATATATTTTTTCCAACATAATCCTTGATGAAAAAACTACCGGTTTAGGATTTTCTTGAAGGATACCTAGGTGAGATTCTCGAGTAACTTTGCGAACACAATTGAGGGACACTATATTATTCTTATTCCCTCAAGTATATATGTTGTAAAACCAACCTAATATATATTAAGAGACTTTATAATGGTAAATATCCAATAAATATTATCATTACATTCCAAGTATTCTTGGTCTCCCATATCACCACAGAAGATGGTTGGATTATACATAGTAAATTTAGAGCCATGGTCCACTATACATCATAGGTTTCCCACACCCAATTGATATATATAATGAATAGTATATATTTCTACTTCCACCAAATAATGCTCCACTATAATATTCACCTATAAATGTTATCACAAAGCTTCATCTCTATGATTAGGAATATTTCATGTAGTACGAATTTTCTAATGAACAAAAAATAACCAATCAGTTTTAGAGAAAATTTCCAAAATCAAATGACTCTCTTTAGGAGTATATAACAATTATGTTAAATGAAAATAATACAATTCAATTCTGTAATTTATGAAAAAAATAAAATCTCAATGAAATTAATATCAACATTTAAATAAACCTCATACATGGTACATTCAAATGACCTCAAAAACCATGTAACAAGCATGCCCAAATTCGCTGACCATCCATGGTAACTCATGTTTAGTCACATTATTGAGCTGTCTAGGACCCTTCCCATGCTTATAACCTAAATTATGATGGTTATAAATCAGTTCTAAAAAATACGTTGAACCAAACCCAGGGAGTGTCATAAAACATTAGATTGGGTAAACAACCTTTAATACATGTTTGTAATGAACCATCCCCATCCAATTAAAAATGTCACCTAAGATGACATTCCACATTATGAGGTGAAATAAATTGATTAATATGTTTCATGTGAAACATGAATGAGTAAAATCAAAACGGTAGATTGTATAATAAGGAGAAAGTATCCATGAGGATTATAAAACCAAGGCAAACTGGATGATCCCAAGATGTAAAACAAAAACAGGCCAACAATTATCCAATTGACCAACCATAATCTCTATAAAATCCTTCTATGATGACAATGTCATAAAATGAAATAGAATGTCTAAAAAATACCATTCCCTTTATCTAATTCATAAAAAATAACTTCTAAAATTTCATATTGTAAAAAGTAGTTTGTTTTCATAAATCCTAGTATGATACCATTAAAGAATCTATTAATGTTATAATATTAAGAATGCATTATCTGAGGCTTTAAAAAATATGGTTTACAAAGATTTTTTTATAAAACCATCCATTTTCAATATTATCAATTATTTTCTCTAAAATAATAATATATTCCCCAAATCTAGGAATATTTAATTCATATTCAATATTTTATGAATGAATAATCAAAAAAACTGTGGATACACCCTCATAAAAGCATGTGAGAAAATATCCATGGAAATACCATCATGTGACAAATCGACCATAAAGGAAAAATCACAAAATAATAAATTTTACTTTTGATTCTATTTTCTAGACATAAAATAACACCCCCAAATTATTATTAAAGTGGATAAAAACAATATAACAACTAGTGCTGTTACACAAACTAATATGATATAAAATCACTTCTGTTATTAAACTATGAAAGAGTACCATGTCTATTCCAAATACACCCATTTTTACCCATGATTCTATGTTTTTAAAAATGTATTTCAATCACATGTAAACATTTAATAAATTATTTTCACTGAAAATACATTATTATTGTAGGATTGAAACCCCATTTTAAAAAAACCACTAGTCATACAATTTAGTCAAAAAAATGGTATTCACAAACCCGTTGTTAAAGAAAACTACTTTAAAATCATATATCTATTCCCAAATTCAATTAAAATATTAAATAATGTATAAATAATATTATATAGAAATATATAAACCATACATATTTAAAATTAAAAAAATGGTCCAGTTTTGTGCCACTATTCGTGAGTATGATATTTATATATTCTGTTCATTTTAAAAAATCATGTTGTGTCCTACCACTATATATAAATAAAGACCCATCTCTTATAATGTATATAGAAAAAAATATATTCAATTCATCAAAGACATGAAAAATCCACTTAATTACATCCCTCACTATAATCTAGAGTCACCTTTTTTATCTGAATACAATCATACAAGGCCTTTTGGTATAATCTTTTAGAGGTTGTGTGAAAAATAGGAATCATTCTTAACAGTGCGTTTTTATTTATTCGTTTAACTCATTAAAATTTCCATGAAAAAATATAAAATAATGACACTAGTAAAATCTATATACTAATACATTGTTAGGTTAATTGAATAACATATATCCATCTCCTCTGCCATCAAGCGGGAAACAGAATCGCCATTTGTGTGTGTGGTGGAAAATATCCCTGTGAATCAATATAATTCATTTTAAATCACAACCTCTAATGGATTGTTATAATTATGGATTTAATTTATATATACATATATGTGATATTATTGACAAAAATATAATTTTATGAATTTAATATATCCTCTACTTCATGAACCTTCCATTCATTCATAAATCATAGCGTCGTTCATGGGTGTGTGTGTGTGTACTACCCCCTCCTTAACGCAATGTGATTCATCAGTGATGAACACATCCGACCGATGATATATATATATATATATATGTTAATCATAAGATATAATTTTATATTTATTATATTATCACATTTTAGAAATAATAAAATTATATGTACCATCTTTTTATCGAGATCATTGAAAAATGGAAATCTTACTTTTGCATAAGTACATAATATCTTCTAAATGGTGATAACAAAGTCCATATTTCATAACCATATTTCATAGTTGGTATAAAATATATAATTTATGTATAAAAATAATAATAATTTCTTGACTTTTAATCATTATATGGTCTAATAATGGACTCTTGGACTATATTCATCCAACCAATGTCAGTTTTTTATAAGAGTCCAATATCATTAAAATGATAGAAATTAGCACGAATGAATATGTAAATAAATAAAACATGTTACTAAAAATTAAATGTAATAATAAAATATAAAAGGATAGTATGGAATTAAGTAGTTACATAATTTTATTATTATTGAAGATAAAATATGTAAATTATGACACAAAATTAAACAAGGGACACATTAATTTAAAACATCCTATTAAATGATTAAAATAGATATAATTTAAAATATTTTTATACTATTTAAATATTAATAAAATTATTTTATAGATCTATTTATAAGTAAATATATGAAATATAATTGACAAATTATTTCAATTTTCAATTTTTAATTATTTTAAATGAAATCCTTTTTTATAATGTTTTAATATTATTTACAAAAGGATAAAAGGACTATTTTATTTAAATGTATACAACTTTAACTAATCTTACCACCACCACAAATAATATATTCTATTTTTATTCTTTTTTAATCAACATATTAAACCTAAAACAAGTATCTTTAAGTTCGTGTCTATGTTATTACTTAGGTATTATTTAGTAGGAATCACATCCCAAAGGACCGAATAGTTTTGTAATGTTGGTAAACTAAATACATACTTGTAAAAATATTTTTCAATTTAAAAACTAAAATTCATCAATTATTTTCTTTTAGAATATAATTATTCTTCAATGAGTGTCTCTACATATCAATTAAAAAACACTTCCAGATATAGTAGTGTAAATAAATCATAATAAAGGGGTGAGCTCTGATGCTATGTAATGGTAAGCATATAGTGGATGATATGAATAAATAATGTAATATCAATATGTAAAGGTAAAAATATTATTCCAATTCCATTTAATAAATAACATCCAAATAATATTTATGTAATAAATTATGGTAAAATAATTCAATATAAATAATAACATGATCTAGAATAGAAAATCATGAATATTTTAACCAATTGAATAATCACATGGAATTTAAATAAATTAATTTATAATGATGGAGTGAATAATGTTAATCATATAAAATATATCATCAATTCCTAGTGTGAAGACATCTAAATAAATGGTTTAAGGCCTCATCCAGACCCCCATATAGTTTATCTCTTGAGATCTAATGTTGCTTCAATGGGATACAAATAATGAGACCCCACTTGTCACTTACTATGTCAAATCCAGTCATCATATAAAATAGGTGAAGCATAATAAATATAAACACTCACATTGAAACACTATCTTATGAAATATTAATACTTACCCTAATAAATTAAACATAATCATAACCATGTAGATTAATATGAATGATGGTTATTAAATCGTATATCTTCCATCAAACGGATAATAAACCATCCAAAGAAAGAATAAAAATGATATCAACACACATATCCATATATTATCGTTAACAAATTAATTTTTTATGTTGTTGGTGATTAGAAATACAATTATAATATCCATAAAGACATTCATGAGAAAAATAACCTTTCTTTTCAAAAGTTACTAATTAAAATAAAAAGGAAAAAAAACAAATTTGAAATAATTTTCATTGAAAATAATATTTTCAATCTTGTTATATAATCATTATGAAATTTATTGATCATTATGGTGGAAAATTATTTCCATGATGTATATTTTGAAACAATTACTTCTATCCTTTATTTGGTAAAATCCATACAGACATTGTTTTAAAAACGACACTAATATTTATTTAGAAAAATTCTACAAAAAATTATAAATTGGAAAATCAATTATAAAAATTATATTAATTTTTTTTAAATTATTACATTTTTAGAATACAAAGGTTTTTGATGATAATGTATTTCCGACTCAAGAGGGAATTGAAGTAAGAATTTATTAAAAAACAATCTTAGTCACTTTATGTAGAAAAGTGTGTTAAAACCGTACCATTAAATGAAAAACTTAAATAATGGCCACATGTGAGTAAGATATATTTATTTTTCATATAAATATCATATAATATTCTAAAGGGAGACATAAATAAAAAAATTCCCAGATAATCATGAAATTTTGAAATAAATCCATACCCCTTTGGTATCTTTTGGATTGTTATCCCCATTAAATAAATAACATAAAATGAAAAATTAAATATCGTAAATATAAATTAATTCATGATATAAATTATAAAAGGTTAATTATATAAACTAAAAATAATAAATATGTGGTGAATATGTTATATGTCTCTCGGAAGTAAAAGTGAGACATATAATCATTACCTTAGGTTTGATTTCCTTCATACGTATATTTAATTTATTTATAACGATTCTAATGATGTTATTAATTTATAATAAAATAATATTCATATATAAAGTATCATATATGATCCTAATATAACATTTCACCACCTATCTATTAATAATATTTCATTATTTTGATTGTTTCAAGTGTTAGAATCCATGTATTCTAATGGGCATTTCGTTTTGAATGTATCATTTCTTATGAAAAGGATATATATATATAGCATCAAAATAAGTATAATAATGTTATAAATTTCATATTTACTTAGTATATACATTTTTATAATCATTTATGAAATCTTTTACCTTGTAAATGAATCACATCGTTTCATAGAGACGATAGATAATATGTACACACAAGAAATGATATCATTTAATTAAAGTGTAAATGGTTAAGAAAGTGAGTGATATATTAATTTTAAAGAATCAATATAATCACACATATATATATAAAATCAATAATTTTTTATTTACTACATTCCATGTAAATCACAATTGAAAAACAAATCACATCGCTTCACTTGGGGATAGTCTTCCGTACTCATGAGTGACATTATCATGATTGGAACGAAATGGAACGCAGAAGGATATGTGTTAAATTAAAATGTAATAGTTATATTAATATCATTAATGTAATATAAATCTATTAAATACACCAATATATCCAATTATTAAGTATTTTTATGCAAAACGAACTATATTGGTTCGTAAGGCCATAGTTCTCCATAAACATTATTGATGATTTCGTTTCTAATTTGATTAATGTAGATATGGATTAATATTATAACATAAAAAATAATAACATATGAGTAAAAGAGATATAATTTTTTTTATTATATTGTAAAATTTCATAAATAATTTAGTGTAGAAATATATGATTGAAAAAAAAAATTTGTGATAATCGCATTCTCTAAGAGAAACCTCCTTTGGATATCATCAAATAGACCATAGGGATAGAATTGTTAGAGGAATATGATATATATAATATTAATAAAGATATTAAATTGATATTTGGGAAGTTATTTGTTGAAAAAAAGAGATTTATGGGTGTAAAATTTAGAGGGGAGGGAGTTCCCTTTTATAAACAGGGATATTGAACCCTCTTAGAAATTACATGGAATTTTCCCCAAAGAATCCAAAATGATAAAATCATTAAAAAGAGAAATGCTTCATAAAATAACCTTATTTAATAATTTTTTATATTAATAGGTGTAAATTATAGGGACCTAGCATTAATCATTATATAATCTTGCATTAAGTCAATAAATCACATTGAGGATCTTTTCAGGTTTAGAGTTTTAGAGAATTAGGCCATATCTATTACATTAAATTACAAAAAATTTACAAATTTAGAATCATCTTCTCAGTATCCATTTTTTATAAAATAAGAACTCTAAAAAAACATGTCTATTCCCTTATTTCAGATAGCATGACTTCTCCATGATCCCACCATTGACCCTATTCATCTTTATGTCCTATGAAAAACATTTCCAAACTTGGGGTGAGGATAAAAATCTCAATAATGATTATAAAATAATGAATGGAAACATTAACCCCTCAATAAATATAAATCAATAAAACCATACATTTCAATCATAACATACCTCATGAAATCATATGATTTATGAATAAGACATAGAAACAATAAATCATAAAACTAGCATATATCATCCATATCATACTTACATTATAGCTATCACAACTACGTAGGGTGTTCCGTTGGATTAACCATCAATGTATGTTCTATATATCTCCTAGGAGAAACATTAACGTTTACCTCTGTCACGTTACTCAATGCATTGGAGAGTTATCTTGGGCTTACACGCCCTAGGATTATCGCAGAACCGCCCGTATACGTAAAAAATTCTCAGTAACCATAACATAATCATAACCCATAACACAAGCATAAAGGAAAGATATAATTTCCACATTACTATTACAATATATCATATCACTATAATGAAATAAACAATGCTTTATCAAAACATTTTCAAAACCATTTAAAACATTTAATAATTAGATTTTTGAATTAATGTGTCACATACCACATTCACCCATTTAAAAGAATTTTAATTTTAATACATAAATGTCCATATAAATAAATACATAAAAATATAATGAATACATGGACACTAATGAGAATGATTTATATGATTAAATAATCCAAACGATATTTTAGTTAAGGAGTTCCTAACCAAATGATAGATGCTTGAAAACAAATAATTGAGGAATTAAATTTAATAGAAACTTTATAATATCGTAATAATAAATGTATTCATGATATGATATGCCAAGTGATATTATATACACTATATAAAATTGAATTGGTGCATAAAACCAATGAAGTCTCAATGGAGTGTAAATTGAGACGAACTCACTTATAAAGACAATATCATTAGATTAATGATTAATCAATAATATAATTATTTGTGAAAAATTTAAATACACCTAATGTTATTTGATATTTATTTCAAAACATTAAGAGATCATTAAAACATATTCTTTTCTTGAAATAATCAACAAGTAGACGTTTTACCCCAAAGAATTGAAATTGGGTTAAGAAGTTCCCTTACAAAAATTTGATATCCTAACGACATCACTTTAAATATCATAGAAATATTTGATGAAGGGAAAAGGGTATATCATCACATGGAAAAACAATTTTCATAAATATGGATATAGAATAACATATCCTACTGTAATAAGATGCATATTAAAAGACATAACAAAAAAGAAGTCTTTTAAAAAGAAGAGGGTGAAATAATCCCTTACCGATTTGGTATGTTACGAAATAAACATCCCATTAAATAAGGATCATAAAATGAAAATGTAAATACCCATAAATTGAAATATATTACACAAATAATAAAATCATGGAAGTACATACACCACATAAAAGGAAATAATGGCAAATATAAAATGAATCTCATAGGAATAAAATGTGAGATGAAAAACCCATACTACATTGTAATCAATCGACTCATATGAATAAATGTTAATAACCACCAAATTAATCACAGAATACCATGAATATAAAGATAATTAGGATAATATATATCCAATGGTAGTGCACTATACACTACATGAAAGAAATAAATGTTGAGCAATTGAAATCTCATGGAATTAAAAGTGAGATAAAAAACCCATTACCTCATGTCAGACATGACCCGTTTGTTCTTAAATTTCATGAATAATAAAATAAAGGTAATTTTAATTTTCTTAAGAAAAATTTTATAGTTTATTATTTCTTGTATATCAATTATTACCTTTCTATAACAATTAGTTAATTATTTGAGTTCATATCATACATTTTATCGATGTTCGGAACTAGAGTTAAAAATGAACTTGTTATAATTATAAATTGTCCATGTGGTACAAAATACATTATCTAAATAAATATATTCATGATTTATATATCATATATATAATATATAACAAGTATTTATAGTTATTTATAATAATACATAACATTTGGAGATAATAAATGAAATGCACCGTTCATGGGGACGGTAAGCCGTACGTATGCATGAACGCTACTTTCATTTTTATTTCATATTTAATGGAATGAAAACAAGATGATAAATAGGTATATTATAATTCCATTATAATATAAAATGATATATATGTTACATAATTTCATTAATTACATCCTTTATACATTCCATGTATGTCAGGAATGAACTATATAACCTTGAGGGGGCAGTAGTCCGCACTTCCTCATATGAAATTATCAAATTTACATATATTGGAACGCATAAAGGTATTTTTTACAATGAAAATTAATTAATAATAGTTAAAACATAATATATATCATATATTAATACAGTACCATCATTATGGGCACCATGGGAGGTGGTAGGAGAAGATTGAATAATCATTATTTTGTGAGGCAGTAGTTCGTCGTCCATAGAAACAACATGCTATTTAAACAATAGATGGAGGTGTGTATAAGTGTAGTCATAATACATCCCATAAAAACAAACTAGTATATTTAGGATACTGGTGTTTTAATAAAAGAAATTAATAAAAACATTTTAGGGGTTTGGAGATGTAAAATAACACAAAATAATTTATGAGAAGACGTTACCTTTAAATAATGTATCTCCCTTTGGTTTGTACCAAAAGGTTGAATTGAATTGCATTATGTCTAGATTAATGCCTATATAAAAAGTATAGGGATGTAGGAAGATTAATTTGGAAGAGTTTGGATGTTCCAAGGGGCTTGATAGGTGTGATTAATGGGTCAGTAGTAAGGGATTCTTATATGGGGGAGGGGGAGCTCTTTAAGAATGTTCAAAAATATTATTTTTATTAAATAATTATTTTCGGTTTGTAAATGTCCAATACTTATTGTAGTCTATTATAATATGAATCATGTTGTAAATAAAATCATCCAATTAAAATTGGATAGGTTATGCATATTTTCTTAATCTTTATAATCTTATTTATTTAAATCAATCATTAATGAGGTACACATTACTTCATTATTATGTCATAAAATTGTTTATTTATTTGATTTCTAAAAATTTTAACAAAAAATATCATGATGTAGGAAATATATTTATCTTTAAAATTAATATTTATAGTTGAAGAGAAAATTTATATGACCCCATGTAGGAATTGATTTACTAAAAGATATATGTTTAGATCATTTTTTCCTTTACTTTAAATTAATTAATATAATGTTTCATTATCACTCCCACATGGCTCCACAGAGTTCCAAAATCGACCCAAGGAATCTCATGGTCAAAATTTTATTAGAAAATAGGATAAAGATGCATTTTATAGTAATTATAATAATATTTGATTACCCTTATTTACTAGATTACCCTTTAACCATGATAAATAAAATATTTACGAAAGTAAATATTCATCATGTATAAAAATAAAAGTTACTTATTTACAAAAATTTGACCTCCTGATTCCAAATATGGAATCCATTTACCAAAATTAAAAACACCATAGTTTCATAAACTAATTTAAAATTAATTCGCATTGTCAAAACAAAAAGTGTGTTTTTATGAAATAATAAATATCAAAAGATTGACACTTATTTATGTCCAATTCCAAAATGAAATTACTTCCAATGACCAATATTAGATTAAATAGTAAAAAAGTCATTAAACATTGAAACATATTAATAAGATAATCTATCCTTATAAATAAATTAGATTAAAAGGCAGTTTTGAATTAAAATACTATATTTTCACTATTCATTAAAAAACGAATTTTATTAGAAAAATACCAAAAAATTTACACAAAGTAAATTTTGATGGCCCATTTCAAAAGAAGAATATTTTTAAAATGGAACTTATGAAAGTTATCAAAAAAATATTTAAAGAGAGTTCTCCATCAAAAGGTGGTTAATTTACCTTTTAATGAATATTAGAGTATTTATGCTTAAAATCAAATTCCTTCTTATTTTATGCCTGTAAAATTTATTGGATAAATGTAAAAACATTTATCAACCATGTATATTTATTTTTAGTTAGTTTTGTCCATTACCGACAATATAATGGCTAGGTGTTAAATACAATTTAAAATAATATTATATTATTATTTTTAAGAATGACGCAACATTGTGTGCGACATATGATTTCAAAGAAACCTGTTGGTGTGTATCGTGTGAGCCATCGAACAATGATCACCCTTTGAAATAAAATTTATATTTAGTTCAAAAATGTTAATAAATAAGAAAATGTTATATTCTTTATTTACCTGGGATGTTACATCCTTCTCCGCTTTTGGGAATCGTGTCCTCTCTATTTTAAAATTTGACTTGGAAACTTCATCGAATGTTCAATATCAGAAATAGAGTCAACATAAATATCACATTAAAATATAGAAAGATAAGTATAAAGGTTACTAGAGAAAAAATATACTAGGATTGTATGAATACATGGATATGGAAGAGAAACTATCTCTCATAGATTAACAGAGAGTGATAAAGAACGTGATCGCAGAACGTTAACCACCACAATACCATAAATTTGTGGTTTGGTTAAAGTCTAATGACAAAAGAGAGATTATAAATTTTTTTCTTCAAGATCAGTTTCATAGAGTTGAAGAATTCTATTAATATCCAGACTAATATTGTAAGGAAATATACTTACTTTTCATGTAGAGTGTCATCCATTAATAAAATTCTTCCACAAACTCATCTTTTCTATAAATGGTAAGTATTCAAGATGACTTGGTCACACCTGAATTTCTAGAATCAACTTCTAGAGTGTTACATAATCTAAAAAAGGTGAACTATATATTTCCCCAATATTTAGACATCATCCAAAACCATAGTTGTTTAGTACAAGATCAGATAATCCCCAAAAGGATAATCCTTTATTAAAATAAATACTACTATTAATCTCTAAAATTCCACAATAGAACCCAACATTCATGAAATACCATTCAATGTACAATTGTACTTAAAATGCTTCAAAATAATCTAAACTAGGATTGAATCCCAAAAATTATAAGTATTTAATCACATAATCTTCCACAGTAAATCATAAAATTTATCGCCAAAAACATCGACTACTCATAAATTATCATACTAAGTAGTAATAAATCTAAACACATATTCTGTATTATAGATTGATAATTTAAATAAATAACCCAAATCACCTTATGTCAACAATAAAAACATAGGTTCTCCCAAAATAATATTTTAAAAATTACTCCACAAATTAAATTCCATAGTATTTTTTTTCTTAAGCATATAGTGTTCTCAAAATAGAGAATGTATTCTAAAATAGACTTTTTTACATAATCACAAAATCATATTTTTATACTTAGGATGTCCATTTTATAAAAACTAAGATCCAAAATAATCTTATTTTGAACCTTAAAATCATTAAAATTAAAATAATATGTCATACTAACCATGGACATCATGTAGGATAGTTGTAGGCGATGTTCCCTAGTCACCCTTCGGTTGTGGGTTCGATTGCTATGGCCTTGCTGGATGCGACAGATTGTAACCCATTTTATGTCTTTTCCCTTTTTATAAAACTCAAAAATAAACCTAATAAGTTTTAACCTCATGGTTTTCTTATACCTTTCATTTTGTTCCCAATACATTATAACCTCAATATCTAAATTTCTGAATCCTTATATATATTGTTTTTTTCTTATTTCACCTCCATATTATAAAATAAAAATATTCCTAATAGAAAGAAAAACTTACCTTATTAATGGTGTCCATATGGTTTCATCATCATCTTGTTCATGTAAGTAAGAAGTTCCATGAATTAAAAAAATCATTTGGAGATCCTTCAATATAATTTCTTTCCTTCATCTAAATACACCTAGTACAACTTGGGTCATATAGGTGTTTTTTAAAAAAAATAGTTTCGAAAAATAATCATGTATGGCATTTAATTTCAAAAAATCTGACAAAACATTAATTTTATAAAATAGTCCGACCGAATTTGAGTTGAAACATTCAATTAATGGTCCTTTTAAATTTCCATAAGTTTGTCTTGAGAGACTATACTATAAAATCAAATATAAATAGCTTGTGAAAGGGACTCCTTCTTAATCACTATTTTCAAAATCATAATATGCTTCAAAATAATGAGATAAGGTAAAATATTTGAAAATGACGTGATAATAATTACCTTTCTTGAAAATCTGAGAATATTGTGAAAATATGATTTGACTAAATACAACCCACGATACACGATGATATCGAGGTATAGTGGACTTGTTTGATATCTCAAACAACTACTTTCAAGTGAGTTTTTTGATAAAAAAATTTTCCCAATCATCTGGACATGACCTTACAAAAATTATTGCAAGCATGTATTCAGGATGAGATCAGAATGTTGTTTGTGATCCTCCTCCAAACAATTGTAACCAACATTCCATGATAAATAAGGATTTAACTGAAATAATAGAAATAGGGACTATCCATGTGTTAAACTAAAACTCATAATCCATAAAGTTGTCTAAAACGACATCTGATACCAAATATAATAACCCGACAATAAACATTACAAAATATTGAGTTAATTTAAGAATTCAAATTCATGATCTTTTCAGTTTTACAGATTTAGAGAATTTGGCCATATCTATTACATTACCATTCAAAAAATAAATAAAAAGTAGACACTTCTACTCAGTATCCATTTTTTTTAAAATAAAAACTCTACAACAACATGTCTAGTTCAATGTTTTAGATATCATAACTTTTTCTTGATTCTATCCTTTACCTTATTCATCATTAAGTCCGGTGAAAATCATTTCAAAACAGTGGTGACAACAAAATGATTGTTAAGGGTTATAAAAAATGAAAGGAAACATTAACCCATCAATAAATATAGATCATTTAAACCATGCTTTTCGATCATAACATACCTCATTTTAAATGGGTTTGAAAATGGTTTGATAAAGCATTGTTTATATAAATATATTGATATGGTATATGGAGATTGGAATGTGGAACTGTTATCTTTCCTTTATCAGTTTGTTATGTGTTAGGATTTTTTATGGTTTTTGGGCATTTTTTATGTATATGGGTGGTTCTGTGATAAACCTAGGGTGGGTGAGCCTCAGATAGCTCTCCAATGCATTATGTAACGGGACGGACGTAAAAATTTATGTTTCTCCTAATAAATATATTTTTGAATCAAAGTGTCCCATGCCACTTTGATTCTTTTAAAGTAATTAGAATTTTAAAACATTAATGTCCATATTAATTAATCTTTAAAACCATTTTGAAAACATGGTCATTAATGTGAAATATTTATAATATTAAATCATTAAAACGATATTTTACTTATGGATTTCCTAACCAAATGAGAGATGCTTGAAAACAAATAATTGAGGAATATCATTTAATATAAACTTTATAATATCATGAGAATAATGGTATTCATGATATAATTTGACAGACTACAGTATATATATCATATAAAATTGAATTGGTGCATAACAACAATGATGTCTCAATTGAGTATAAATTGAGATGAAATCCCATATAAAGATGTTATCCTTATATTAAGGATAAATATATTATATAATTATATGTGAAAAATATAAATAAAAGAAATATGATTTGTTATTAAGTGTAAAACAATCCTAGGTCATTCACACATATAAATATCATGACATAATCAACTAGTAGATGTTTATCCCCAAAGAATTGAAATTGGGATAAAAGGTTCCCTTACAGAAATTCAAGAGCATAACGATATCACATTAAAATTCATAAAAATATTTGTTGAGAGGAAAAATGGTATATCATCACTTGAACCTAAACTTTTAAGTAAAAAGGATATAGAAGATCATATCTTAATATAATAGGATGTAAATTAAAAGGCATAACAAAATGAAGACTTTTAAAAATAGGATGGTGAAAGGTTCCCATACCGATTTGTTGTGTAACGAAACATACACCCCAAGAAAAATGTATAATAAAATGAAGATGTAAATAAATCTTAATTGAATTATATTATAAGGTGGATAAAATCATGGATTGTACATACACCTGACAAAATGAAATAATGGCAAATATAGCACGAATCTTATGGGAATAAAAAGTGAGATGAAAACCCCATACAACACAGTAATCCATTGATTCGTATGAAAAAAAGTTAATAACCATAAAATTAATAACATAATTCCATGAATATAAAGACAATCATGATAATATATATCAAATATCAGTATGGAATACACCACATTCAAGAAATAAGTGGCAAACAAATGAAATCCCAAGAAATTAAAAGTGAGATAAGAAACCCCTTACCTCATGTCCGACTTGACCGGTTCGTTAATTAATCTCCTGAATAATAATATAAAGATAATTAATAACTACTCGAGATCATTTTAATGTTTATTATTAATTTTATATCAACAATTACATTTCTATAACTATTATTTAATTATTTGAGTTCATATCAGACATTTTTTCGATGTTTGGAACTTGAGTTAAAAAAGAACTTGTTATAATTATAAATTGGACATGTGGTCGAAATTAAAACATCTAAAGAATGATATTATTTATTTAGATATCATATATATCTAGTATATATATGTATTTATAATCTTACCTAACATTTGGAGATAAGAAATGAAATGCACCGTTCATGGGGACGGTAAGCCGTATGTACACATGAATGCTACTTTCATTTAAATTTAATATTTAATAGAATGGAAAAATAATGATAGATAATATATAATAAACTCCAGTAATTTATCTGATTATATATATGTTACATAATTTCATTAACTCCATCCTTTATACGTTCCATATATTTCATGAATGAATCATATCATCTTGAGGGGGCGGTAGTCCGTACTTCCTCCAATGAAATTATTGTATTTACACATATTGAAATGAATAAAGGTATGATTGTAAATAATAATTTCCAATCCATAGAGAAAACATAATATATATCATATATAAATATATTTCCATCATAATGGCCACCACGAGTGGTGGTAGGAGAATATTGAAAAATCATCGTTTCATGAGGGAGTAGTTCACCAACCACAGAAACATTGTGTTCATTAACCATTAGTTGGAGGTGTGTGTAAGATGAGTTTGAATACTTATAATAATAACAACCCAGTATATTTAAGTTACTGGTTTTGTTCTATAACAAAGGAATAAAAATATTTTAAGGGGTTGGAGAAGTAAAAAACAAAAGATCATAAGAGAAGACGTTACATTTAAATCAGGTTTCACCCTTTGGTCTGAACCAAAAATTTTTAATTGAATTTCATTATTCCTAGGGGAATGCTTATAGTGGAGGATATGGATGTAAAGAGATTAATTGGGTAGGGGTTTGATGAGCCAAGGGTCTTGAGAAGTGTGAGGAATGGGATAGAATAGAGGTATTTTTATAAGGGGAGGAGGGGATCTTTAGAAAAATTTACAAATATTATTTTATTATATTATTATTTACTGTTAACAAATGTCCAAAACAAATTAATGTCAAATATAATACGACTCATGTTGTAAATAATTTAATCCAAAAATAATTTTACTGGTTTTGAATATTTGTTTAGTGTTTAAAATCTTATTTATTTAAATCATTCATTAATGAGGTAAACACTGCATCATTATTGTGTCATAAATATTTTTATTTATATGATTCTTAAAAATAATAATAAAAATATCATGATGTAGGAAATCATTTTATGTTTCAAATAAATATTTATAGTAAGAGAGACAACTTATATAGGCCATTTGAACATAGAATCCCCTTTAAAGTAAAATTAATATTTAATTCACAAATATTAATAAATATGAAGATGTTATAATCCTTCTTTACTTGGTATATTACATAATTATTTCCATTTAATAATATTTTAAACCTACATATTCCATTTGAACCACTACCTTTATAGTATAACTCAACAGTAAACACATTTTAACAATAACTACTATAATTAAATTTTTTCATTATAAATTTCGTTCAAAAAGTTGTCTTAAATCAATGGATAATATAAAATATTTTTATTTGAAAATTTTAATCCATATATATTAATTAAATTCACATAAATTTCATAATTTTAATCAATGGTATACTCATATATGTTATTAAAAATGTTTTTTTAGAGAAATATTCTCATAAATATGGAATATTTTAATATCATATTCATTACAATGTTCTAAATTTGTTAAATTTTAATTTATTTTAAATAAAATTATTTTAAAATAAAATTATTTTTATTATTTAAAATTTTAAATAATTTAAATGAAAAAGTATCATTTAGAAAAAAGAAGCAGTTTTCTCTATTCATAAAAAAAATGAATTATTTTTTAAAAATCCCAAAAAAAACCCTAATATAATTTTGATATGATTATTTAAAAAATAATTTAATTTCTTTTAAATTGGTAAAAAATAATTATTTATTATGTTGGAAAAGCATCACTAAACCACCTTATAGAAAATTACACCTTTGAAAAAACATTTCTATTACATTCAATTAATTATTATATTATTTATAATCGATAGATAACAATTTAAATGTATTTCATTCATGTGTAAACTTTAATAACCCCAAAAATATTAAACTAGAGATGTTTCCTTACATTATTTTGTTGTCATAGATACATGATTAAAATATAAAAGCATTAAATAGTCTATCAGTTTTGGAAAATTGGACTACATACATGATACCTATTTTACATTGGGAATAAAAAGAACACAATACATAACCAATTATAATAATATTAAAGCATTTAACATATTCAATTATTTCATATTATAACCTTTGGAAGGAAAAAAATATTCAAATGTGTGACATCAAATTATGAGGACAGGTAAATTATAAAAGAAGCTAACTAGAAATAAATAATGCATACTCGATATGGTATGATAAAACAATTGAACACACATATTAAATTTAATCAATAAACTGAAAATGAAATGCATCCATAGATTTTATCATAGTGAAAATCCTTTGGATAATCATATTTTAATTCTAAATGAAGGCAATGCATAATTATTGGATGTCATGTATTTGGCTCATGAATTTGTATTGTAATGACCACCAACAACATAGTTCAACCTATAGGGAAAAGAATACATTTAATGATATCTTAACTTATTCATCCCATTAGACTACCAATGATTCAATGGGATATCTATAATGAGTCCATAATGGTTTATTGCATTCCAAATCATTCTTCATATATCAATTAACTGATTTAATTAATAAAAATGTTCCTTATCAACAAATATCATCATTGAATTAATGATATGAATTTTCTGAAATTTAAAAGATTAATCAAATAAAATGGAAAGTATAATCCATATGAAAAAATGGAATATAATTTTGGATTTAATAGTATAAATCATTAAAGATTATGGATATTTTATTGAAATGTAATGTCGAATGAAAAATGATTATAATAAATTGATTATTTCTAGAGAAATTGAACATTCACCGAAGAATATGATATTGTATAAAAACATTATAAATTAGCAATTTTAAAGTAAGAACTCATATAACGTGATATGTCATTATGAATCTTAAAATACCATGATTAATGAATATATAATTATATTACTTGTTAAATGGATTATATATAGACTACATATATGTGAATGGGTTCCTATTAATAAGTAAATCTCAATAGATTGTAAATATTAGATGAGAAACCCTTACAATGATCATATCATTGAGGTGAGAATCAATCAATGGGGTCGTTATGTGTTAAAACTTTTTATTAACACAATTAAAACTATAAAAAAAGTATAATTTAATCAATAGTGAATCCATAAAAAAATTATGGAATAATATCATCAATGATGTAGGTGTAAAACTCGATGAATCAAAACTGAGCTAAGAAAACCCTTCCCACATTGTAATGAGTCAAATTTTTGTCCCTATAAAAGTAATAATATTTAAAATTAACCATTTAATACTATTAATATAATGAAATTCCTGATATGATATATCTATGAGAATTATACTTTCAGCACACACAAGAAATAAGGCATAAATAAAGCATGTATCTCATAGAAGTAAAAGTGAGATGAGAAACCCATAAAAAGTATGTATCATTGACATGAGAATTTGTAAATGGGTAGATAATGTGTAACAATATTAGATCCACCCAAATATAAATTTAAATAAATCATAAATAAATCAAAATTGATCTCACAAATAATAATGGCATAATTTTATCAATAAAGGATACATTTTACTCAATGAAAGAAAACTGAGTTTGGAAACCCCTTACCTAATGTTCAACATCCTTAAAAAATGTTAAAAACTTATATAAAATGGTTTAAATGTTTTTATCAATATATTAAATAAAAATATTAATATTAACAATACCTTATATAACCTTTTAAGAACATCTTATCACCCATTAAATAATAAAATTTCATTACTTTTATTGTCAAGGTGTTTCATAGTCAGTTTACTTGTGTAATATTATAAATGTTATTTTATAATGGGTTTAAAACAATATAAGTTAAATGAATTGGTATTAATTGAATTTTATAAGTATATGTATCCCATATATCCTTTTTTATTTATTTTATTAGTACAATTCATTTCATAAAACGTTAATGATAAATGTTTAGTTTATTTTGGTGGTTTTTTAAACATCAAGAACTAGATTTATTTTATTTAATATAATGTAAATATGTAAGTTCCATAATATTAAATAGGATATAATATACATATTATAATATTTTTTAACATGATTTATACATTTATGACAAACCATGAAGGTGGTAATAAAAAATGAAAAATTATTATTCATGGAGACTGTAAACCACTCTAGTTTGGACAAGGGATTTGTTTCATTGAATAAGAGGAGTAAATAAAATGGATGGATATAAGTTATTACATTATCTAAATAATACATAATTTACCTTATTTTTGGGTTACTATTTCTTGATGGATGAAGTAGGTCAGGAGAATGTTGAATAATAAAAGTAAATAAAAGATGTGTTTTGAGAAAATTACCTCTTACACATCTCTTGCTTTATGGATCAATTATTGAACTAGGAATTATTCTTCTATTTAGACCATGAGAAACTGGACTTGGGTATGTTTATTAGGAGTGTCTTTTTTAGTGATTTTTTGATATTCAAGAATTATTGGGAGAAATGGGGTGGTATTTATACTTTCAGAGGGGTGATTTTAAGTGATTAAATAACAATTATATTATATTTAAACCAAACCAAAATAAACTGTAATAATTTACAAAAATTTGGATGATAATTAATGTTTCAATTAATGGACATGGTAAATAAAAACAATAAAAATACATTAAATGATGTAACTTTTAAGCATTTTTATTCTTTACCTTTTAGCTTTAAATATTTTCATTTTTACATACAACAAGATAAATATTACTTTTTACCATTGAAATATGTATATTCCTAAAAACGAAATGACCATAATAATTTTTTTTCCCTATTATTATAAATATAGAATGAATTATACCAAATTCAATTCACAAAATTGGTATAATATGGTATCAAATTTAACCAAAAAATGCAACTTGAATGTTCTGTTTTAAAGAGAAAAGGATCAAATGATTTAAATGTTAATATGTCCATATCAAAAATAAAAATAATTCTAGTTACCTAAATTTGTTTAATATATTTATAGTTAATATAATTTTAGATGTAAACCAATTGATAAAAAAAAATTTCATGATAAATTATTTATATTAAAATATAGTAAACAATTAAAAGGAAATGTTTTTTCACTTTTAATTAGAAAATTAATATTATCCTAAATATAATAAAAATTAACTATAATTTAATTTTAATATAATTATTTAATAAATTATGATTAATTTTTCAAATTAAACATATACAAATTTTTAATTTTAGTTTTAAAATAGGTGTTCTATTAAACGGTGTCAAAATTGCTTTTTAAAAATATTACTTTTTAGGATCAAAATTGGATTTATTATTATATTAATACTATAAGAATGATATTGTGAATTTAAATATATTTTATTGAATTCAAAAAATATATATTTAATTTAGTCTGTTCACAAATAGTTACTTATTTAATTTATTAAGATAAAATTCCATTGTCTGTATGAAAACACAACTTTCATGTTTAATTATTTTTTAATTTAATTAATAATTCCTTGTTAACCAATGAATTAAAATTTTAAAAATGTGTAAAATATATTTCATAATTTGGTTAATATCATTTATTTTATCCATTTGATTAGATATGTGATACCGGTCTGGCTAAAGTAATAATGTCTAATATTATACTGTGGTTTATTTAATATCAGTTTCATGTGAAATATATGATATTGAACATGGTGTTCTTTTTAAATTATCAAGGTGTTACATTCTCTCCTATGTTAATAAATTATTTCCTTTAAATTTCAACTTCTAATTGAAAATCATGGAGTTGAAATTATATATTACTATTGTGGAAGTCCCATATCGTAAACTATATTTAAAAAACATCATCTTAAAAGGGTGGGAAAATAAATGTGAAGGTCATCAGAAAAATATGTTTATATATAAGAGAATATTATTGGTAAGTGAAATCATGAAAATAGTTAATAAATCAAACTATAAAATTATGATGGGGTGATAAAGAACATGGTTATCAGAAAGTCTACCATTACAAAACCATAAATTTGCAGCTGGATAAGGTGGCTATTTATTTCCTACTATGAAAATTAAAAAAATGTTATTTCTTTTAAAAATAAATTTATAGGAGTTTTGTAATCTATTAACTTCCATAATTAATAAAAAAAGGAAATATACATTCTTGATAGTTATATTTTCATCTTTTAAACAATTTCCACCACAATTCATTTTTTTACAATAATAATAAATCATTTATTCTTAAAAAAATTACATAATATTATATTCATCTTATATTTATCATAATTATTTTTGGTTTCCAAAATGATATTATATTTTATTTTTCTTACCATTTAAATGATGAATAAAACGTTACACCACCCAGGATGTCATGTATGGGGTGGTATTAGATATAGTATTATTGCCCATCTGTTTTGGGTTAATGTCTTGCTGACATAATGGATATGATAGGTTGATATCTGGCCTACATGTTACCATTTTTTAAAATATTAATATTATCCTTATAAAAATCCAAAAAATAATCTAAATATATTCAATTTTTTTTCAATTTTTTTAACCTAAAAAGATATCCCATATATTTTATTCTTAATTCCATGAAATATAATAAACCATAATTACCTTAAAATAAATGACCATATAAACATTAATTTTTATCCTTACCTTTATACTTATTTCCACAAAAAAAATATTTTCATTTTTCCTCAAATAACCCTTTTCACTTGTCAAACATAAGGGTTATATACTCCTAACATTTTTATCAAATGTAAATATATACCCCGTATAAATTATTATCTTTTTACTAAAATACTTTTCAAAGGTGTTGATTCCATATAACATATGTTTGTAAATATTGAAAAGACCTACTATAAAATATCCTTTAGGGGTGTCATAAATCTTATGATATTGAGGACATATCTAAATATTAGTGATAAAACACCCTTTACAAATCATCTTTCATAAACCTGTGACCATGATTTTTTATCCACTCATAAATTAGAGATTTGAAATATATCATTATGATTCATAAACATAAAAAATTTCTTACTTATATCATAGGAAAATAATTTGAAACAGAAATATAGAAATCATACACTTCCTCTATGTTATTGAGTTCTTCTCTCCATAAAATATATATCACGAGAAAATAAATATTGAATTCCTCAGTTCTAATTCCATTGTAAGATGATATTGATGAATTTAGATATTGAAACTAGATAAAAGAGACTCACTGATCCATTTAAAACTTAGAGAAATTAAAATTTATTGAATAGATAAAATAATTTCTTACATGTGATTTGAATATTTAAAAAACATCCAATATAAATTGAACAATCATTTTCTACTTTTGTGACGATTAAATCATCTGTTATGGACATAAATGTTTTGTGATTTCTTTCCACTATAATCTTGATGAAAGATCATTAAAATATACAAATCAAAATCATTAAATCATGAAATTAACTATTACAAGTTAGAATAAAAATGGTCTACATATAAATAACTCTCTTAGAAATTCCATAATTCATTAATCATAAAATTATTTATTCCTAGTTCAATTACCAATCAAATTCATTCCGTAAAAATATCATCAATCACCTAAAAATACATAACATAAACCATCAAAGTAGTGTATAAGAAATGGAAAATATGATCATACTTATACTTTTTAACCCATGATAGCAAATTAAAATATTAAATAATCCCTATATTAGTCATAAATTTATTATATTTGGGACTATTCTCAACGTCAATCAGAGGGTTATGTTCCCGAATCTATGGTTTCCAAAATCAATTTTTAACGAATTGTGCTATGCATTCACTGATACCAAATGTAATTACCTTAACCCTAGATGCATGAATATGGTACCTTTCTATATTATATTTTCATAGAATCAGGATTCTAATCCCAAAATATTGAACATGTAATGAATTTTTTAAAACCAGATTACATTCACTATACCAATTTTACATTTGGAATAAAAAAACATAATATATAAAAGATGATAACAAACTGAATCCTTATAAGTTAATCAAATATTTTATCTTCTTAACAAGGAGAAGGAAAAAATAAAATAGTGATCCTAAATACATTATAAGGGTTAATTATTGCAGAAACTAACTTGAAATCAATAAAGAATAATCGATATGGGAATGCAATATATTTGGATACACACGTGCCATTTAATCAATAAATAGAGAATTCAATTCATCAATATATTTTCCCATAGTGATAATACTATGGATAATTATAATTGCATTCTTTATAATGGAATTATTAATTATTGTCCATCATGAATCTTGAACATGAACCTCTACCGTGAAGTCCTTTCACAATACGATTTAATATTTTGGGAAAACCCCAATTAAGGATAGCTTAACTAATTCACCCCATGAGACTTATAATGCATTGACAGGATATCTATATCCATACCTCACATTTTTCTAATCCATAACATTCCACATATATCAAATAATCTATTTAATTAATAAAAATTGTTCCATCCCATAAAATATCTATATTGAATAAAATAAATATATTTACCAATATTTCATAGATTAATCAAATAACTATCAAATTAAACATTATATGTATAAACGGAATATAGTTTAGTCTATAATGATATCCTTCAACAAAATATGGATATTTAATATTTATATAATGTACAATGAAAATGATTAGAATATATTTATTTTGTAATGAGTATGTAAACATTCACATGAGAAAGTGATATTGTGCAATAACTTTTAAGACATGGAAATTTTCATCTCAAAACACTTTGGATGAAATTATTCACAGTGAAACATAAAATAACCTGAGAAATGAATAAATCATGATATTACATGTCAAATAGATAGTATATACACAAAATATAATTGGACGTGTGCATAATAAGAAATATGCCTTAATGAAATGTAAGTTGACATGGAATCTATAAAAGGGACCATATCATTAAAGTGTAAATTGATAAAATGAACAGAATATTTTTATCCACTGTAAATACACATAAAAAATTGTAAATACATCATTAGGTAATGAAATTTTATTTCGCAGATGATCATAACATGAAATTGACAATAAAGTTGGAGTTTAACTGAGTGAATGGAAATTTAGTTAAGAAATACCTATCCATTTGTAATCAGTCGAATAATATACCCCATAAGTGTAGTAATTATAAATTGAAACATTTAATAAATTTAAGGAAAGGATATTAATTTTATGATATATCAAATGGAATTATTTATACACCACCCACATGAAATAATTAGTGAATAAGGTATCTATCTCACAAAATTAAAAGTGAGATGAGGAACCCTGATAAGTTCATACCGTTAAGGTGGGAATTAATATATTGAGTGATTATTTTTAACCAAAGTAAATCCACAAAAGTAGAAGTGGAAATAAAAATAGTTCAATAATTTCGGATTACTCATGTAATATTTTCATAATATAATAAATTAAGTAAATGTATAATACACTGAAAACAATATTAAGAAGCATTTTACCACTTTGAAATCATTAATATCGTTTCAACATAAAATTATTAATTATATAAATCATAATTTTAATACCATGATGAAAATTAAATTAATGATATGTTATTTATTCTAGATGTATACCTAAACCACACATAATAAATAAGTGGTGGATAATAAAAATATCTCATTGAAGTAGTAGTGATATGATAAACCCTTGAAATACTAATATAATTGATGTCTGAATTAACCAATGGGGTAATTATATATAACCAATGTATATCCGAAAATTATAAGTGTCAATAAAAAAAGTAAATCATCCCTGATTCATCCCATAATATTTTCATAATATAATTAATAAAGTGGATATATAACTCCATGAATGAAAACATAGTTAAGAAAACCCTTACAACATTATAATTAGTAGAATTTTTTTCCCCATAAAAGTAATAATTTTATATATTACAAATTTAATAGCATGAAAATAATGATATTATATAACTATTATAAGTATACATACACCACAAAAAATAAATTAGTGTTCAATAAGGAATATATCTCACAGAAGAAAAGGAGACATGATAATCTCTTACAATGTTAGTATCCTTGAGTTGAGATTTAATCAATGGGGATGTTATGTGTAACAAATAAATTAAAAATAAACAAATAAATTGTTTTTCTATATATAATATTGTCATAATATAACCGAGAAATATTATGTATAACTCAATGAATGAAAATTGTGTTATGGAACTCATTACCTCACGATTGAATTCTTTCCATCATGTTTAAAACTCATGTATTGTGCTTTAAATAATTTCATTTACATAACCCAAAACTATAGTAATACATATAAAACCTTATATGACATTTTAATAACATCTTTCCCCTCATTCAATAATAATATTTCATTTTTTTCATTACTTCATGTGCTTTCATTTCATGGTTTCTTGATCGGTTCACATGTGTTATATTATAGATGTTCTCATAAAATGGAATTTTAACCCTATAAGTGTAATGATATATTATTAATTCACATAAATATGTATAAATGGCCCCATATATCAAATTTTATTTATTTCATGAGGATTATTCTGTTGATAAAATGGTAATGATTAATGTTTACATTATTTTGATGGTTTTTATGAACATCACGAACTAGTTTATATTTATTTAATATTATGTTTATGTGTTAGTTAAAAAACAATAATTAAGTTATAGTATACCTATTAAATTCAATTTTTACCAAAATAAAACATTTATTACAAGATATAAAGACAATAATTTAGAAATAAGTATCATTATTCATAGAGATAGTAAATCTGAATAATTTAGAAAATGGTTTTGTTTTTTTGAATAAGAGGAAGAAATAAAATGTATGGATATAATATATTCCATTATGAAAATATAATTATAGCATGAAAATGATTCTAAAGTTATTTTTCATTGATAAATAAAAGATTTTATGATAATGTAGAATAAAAAAATATAATACTAGAGGTGATTTGAGAAAAACCCCACTTGAATATAACCTCATTAAAGGATCCCTTAAAGAGAACGGAATTGGATTTTAATTGAGACCAAAAAATGTTGTATGTGGGAGATTAATGATGATAATATTTATTAGATATTTGAGGATCATAAATTATTATTATTAGAATTGGTTTTGTGAGAGGTGGTATTTATATTCAAGAAGTGATAGTTTAATGTGATTAAATAATGATTATTTTATAGTTATAGCGAACCACATTATGGGAGTATTAATTTCCCTAAATTGGGATGATATTTAATATTTTTCTTGATTTATAGGATCAATAAAAATTAAACAATTGTTATATGATGTAATTATAATGTATTTTAATCCTTTACCATTTTACATTAAGCAGTTTTATTTTTACTCTTATACCGCTGAAATTCATACTTTTTACGATGGTAACTTTTTTATGCCTAAAAATGAAAATAAAAATAATACATAATTATGAAAATATTATAGTAAATATAGAATACATTTTTCAAAATTCAAATTTAATAATTTGAAAAATTATATTTAAAATTAACCCAATAGACACAATGGTAAATATGATTTTTAAAGAGAAAATGATAAAAATATTGAATTGTGTTTTTAGCCAAATTAAAAATGGAAATTAATCAAATGATGTAAATTGAATTGATATATTTTTAATTATAATGAAATTTAAAATAATATTTTTCATTATAAATCAATTAGATGAAAATTTAATTTGCAATAAAAATGCAGTATTTCTACCATTCCATGAAAAAATAAAACTTATGAGAAAAAATACAAAAAACTAATCATAAGGTAATTTTTATATATTTATTTATAAAATTTAATATTATAGCTCTAATTTTTTTGTTAATGTCTCAAAATCTATTATATATACTAATCCTCATGGATGATCTTCCACGTGTCATCTCCTCATATCCTGTCTCCCACTCCATTCTTCTCCCTCCCCTTCTAACCCTCCCACTATATCGGTCTACATTACCTCTCTGTCTCCCTCTCCAACGTTTTCTACATTATCCTCATCTACCCTACTCCCCAACTCCATGTTTGCAAAACCCTATCACTTAGGATCCTTCCACTCCCTCGATCCCCATTCTCGTGACCCTCGAAATCCATCTATTGTAATCAATGTGTACATCGTATTACTAGTTTTTAGAGACTCAACATATTTCCAAGTTAGCTTCATTTTATGGAAACCCTTCACTTGATGAGTCATTTTCCATGTAATTTTCCCCAGACCTGGTCGATAAAACATTCTCAGATTCCACTGTGTTTCTGATGTTTTTTTCTATTCAATCTGGGTATTTCTATTTGTTGGAAAAAGAGTTTTGGTATCTCTTGACCTTTTAATCTATCATGTCAAAACCCCTTAGATAGGTTTTTATGTAGATGTTCACAATAATGGTTTATTCATCCCTCTCTGAATGGTAGGATGATATTACTGTTATAACAGTCCATTTTCATTCCAAATTTTCATTTCCAAAAACATTAACAAATCATAGAACTATTTCACTAAGAATAGATACGAGAAATAGTTCTGCCACTATTCTATTTGTCTAAGGGATGAAAATGTGTTCTTAGAAAATGCTGGAAAAAATATGGGGATGAATTTAAGAGATTGGCCAAATTCGCTAATTTCAGTGTATTTAAATAATTACTCACTAACATCTATTTATAAAAAATACTTATGAATCCATAAATTGTATTTATTACCATTAACACCCTACCATAAAATTCAAACAGTCTACCTAATGAATGTATTTGGAACCATGCTACTATTTTAGATAGTAGTAAAAAATTAAATTCAGTGTAATTTCATAGGGATAATACTATTTTATTTTTAAAACTTGTAATCCATTAAAAATTAACAAAATTACCATTTTAAAAAATATATTTTTTATACATAAAATTGAATTTATTATTATCTTAAGCGAGTCAATAATACAATATCAATTTTAATAAAATTATCCAATACCTGACATATAAATTTCCTTAGTATATTTCAATAATAATGATTAATTTAATTAAATTATATAAAATTTCATTGTGTTAAAAAAATTACATTATGTTCGATTGGTTTTTTCATTTATAATTAATCATTATACAATGAAATAATTTTATAAAAATGTGTAAAAAATATTTTCATAATTTTTTAATCATAATTAGTCTATCCATTCCAACTGTTAAGTATTAACAGTTGGGTTAAATTAATAATATTTAATAATATATCATGATTTATTTTAGATTTTCCTTTCATGCAACATATAATAATAAAAATAATGTTATTTTAAAAACTTATATATGTTTCATTTTCCCCTACATCAATATATTACATCCTCACAATTTAAATCATATTATTGATAATTATGGATTTGATAATTTAAAATACCTTTGTGGAAATCTGACTTCATAAATAGGGTTAAGAGGACTTCCTATTAAAAGGAGGGAAAGTAAAATGTGAAGTTCACAAAAAATGTGGTTTCCATATAGAACATTTGTGGGAAATAAAAGACATAGAAATTTAAATGAGAATAAAATAACAAAAATCTAATAGAGAGTGGTACAATACATGGTCATCATAATGTTTACCATCAAAAAACCATAAATATTCAATGGGTTAAAGAGGCCATATTTTTATTGCAAAAAAATAAAACTAAAAGTATTTTTATTCCAAAATAGTTTCCATGGAGTTCATGAATAATTTAAAATATATAATTATGAAAAAAAGTATGTAAACGTACTTAATATGTATTATTTCATCCTTAAAAAAACATTTCTCCACCAATTCATCATTCATTCAAAAAAACAATCCAACATTTATTCCTGAACTAATATTCCAAAATAAATTATTTTTCATAATAATATAAGGTTCCCAAAATAAACATATACTTTATCTATTTTACCATTTAAATAATTAAACAATGTTATACTAACAAGGTAATCATATAGTATACTGGTAGGCAATACACCCTTATTTTTACGTGGTTGTGAGTTCAATCACAGTGGATTTTCAGGATGCGACATGTTATCATCCAATACAAGGGTTGTATATTTCAAAATGTATATTAATATAATCCTTACAAAAATCCCCAAAAAATAAACCTTACATATTCAAAAATAAATAAATCTTTTAGCCTCAATGGTTATATTATAAATTACATTTTTCATTCTTTAAATATCACAACCACTAATAACCATATAATAAAATTTCATATAAACCTTAAGGGTTAAACATTTATTTAATTTGACATCCAAAAAATTTAAAACCTTTTTCCACTAATAAACTTTTTTTACATGATAATATTAAGGCTTATATGAACCAAATTTTTTTTTCAAGACTCAATAAATGAGTCTTGTAGTTTATCATCTTTTCACTACACCACCTTTCAAAGGTATTGATTCTATCTAACATATATTTCCAGATTTTGTAAAAAAATAATTATAGAATATCCTTTATGAGTTTCATGATTATAATTATATTTAGGACATATCATAATATCATAAATACAAAAAACCTTCACCCATAATATTAAATAAACATTTAACCATGTTCTTTTTTACCCCTTTATAAATCAATAATATATTATATATCATTAGGATTATTCAATGCCAAATGTTTCATACTTATATTCTAAGAAAATAATTCATACCATTAATATATACAATAGGGACATCCTTTATTTTATTAAGGTGACATTTATCTTCTAGCATGAAGTCCATATCACCAGAAAAGAAATATAATGTCTTTAGAGGTATTTTCCTTATCAAATGATATGGATAAATTGTGATTTTTAAATATTATAATAGGAACTCCATGATCAATTGACATTTTGGAGAATTAAAAATCTATTCGATAGATCAAATAGTTTCTTCTTCTAATTTGGATGTTAAAGAATCTTTCCCAAACATTAAACAATATTTTTCCATGATGGTGATGATTAAATCATATTATATAGATAATAAAGTTATGTGTGATCCTTTTCCAATTTTCTTGATGAATAATCTTTAATATATATTAAATAACCCCATGAAACAAGAAATGAACTATTAATATTCACAATGATTTTGAATTATAAAAATATAAATATATTAGAAACAATGTAATACATTAATCTTGAAATTTTTTATTCCAAATACAATTACCCTTCTAATTTCAATCTCCATAAATATCATTAACCATCTTAGAATACATCGAATAAACCACAAAAGGGGTGCCTAACAAATGCATCATATGGTCAAAATTATACTAATTAACCAATGTTAGTAACTAAAAATCATGATCAATCATCAACAGTATCATAAAGTTATTATATTTGAGATTATTGAAAATACATTCGTACAGTTATGTTTTATAATATAAGTTTTTCTTAAATCTAGACTCTTAAGTTTCTACAAAACATGCATTAATAGAAACTGTAAGAACAAGACCCTTTTAGGATATTGTTGGTGAGTTAATATATTAAATTGGAAAAGATAAAATATTCAAATCCAAAAAATATAAAATTGTGTAGATGTTTTGGAAAACTAGATTATATACAAGACGCCCATTAAACATTAACAATTTAAAAAACATAATACATAAAAAAATCAAATAAACAGAATCCATGAAACTTGTTAAAAAATTATATCATCATAAACTAGAGAATGAAAAATCAAATATATGGGAGAGCTCAAATTATCCATAAGTATTAGCTATAGAAAAATCTATCTTGAAATAAATAAAGTGTAATTGATATGTAAAAGTAAAATAAGTGTATGCATAATTTCCATTTAATCAAAAAAGTAATAATGAAATGCATCCATAGATTCTTTTCAAAGTGAAAATCCAATAGATAATAATAATTGAATTTTTAATGCTAGAAATAAATAATTGTTGGATTTTATGTAACTCGCACATAATCCTCTACCCTCTAGAGAATTCAAAAGTCAATTTAATATACAGGTAAAATCTTGTCTTTTCCAAGATTAATTGATTTATCTCAACAGACTACCAATGACTCTAGGGGATATCAATACCCAGTACACACCCATATATTCTAGTCTAACCAATTCCATATATATCAAATATAAAATTTTATTAATGAACAATTTTCTTTACCATTAAATATTCATATTGAATAAAAGATGCTAATTTATCTATTTTTTTATGATTTGTCTAAAAACATTAAAATAATAATCTATATGTAAAAATTGAATGTGTATGACACTATAATCATATATATTAAACATTAATATGGTTATTTAAGATATATTTTATTTATATTGAAAAATGTTCATGATAAATTTTCTATTTCAATAGAAAGTCGATAATAACAAAACAAATGTGAAATTTTATAATTAATTTTATCACATGGTAACATTGAATTAAATACCCCTTGGATGAAATAATTAAATTTGAAAATATAAATACCCCAATTAATGGATAATTCACAATATTACATGTCTAATTGATGATATATAAACCTCAAAGATATTAATGGGTGCATAATAACAAATAATCCCCAATGGAATGTTTATTGTGATAGAATCCCTTACAAAGATAATATCATTGAATTTAGAGTTAATCCAATTAATAGATTATGTGTATAAAGTTTAGATCCAAATTATAAAATTTTAAATACAATATTGGGTAATCAAAATATATTTCACACATAATAATATAATTACTCAAATATCTATGTAGTATTTTAAAATATTGAATAGAAATTGAAATAAGAAATCCCTTACAAATTGTAATCAATTGAATCGTATTACCAATAAGTGTAAAAATTATCATGTGAAACATTTAATACCACAATCAAAATGATATTAATTACATTAGTTAACATTTTTTGGTATTTATAATCCACACACAATAAATAATTAGTTAATAAGTAATATATCTCAAAGATGTAAAGGTGAGATGAGAAACCCTATGAATGTTTTAACCATTGAGGTGAAAATTAATAAATTGGGCGATTATGTGTAGAAATAATATATACACATAAATATAATTTGAAATAAAACTTAAATAAATCAATTGTGATTCCACAAATAATATTTTCAAAATATAATCAACAATGTAGATATAATCCAAATGAATGAAAACTATGTTAAGAAACCTCTTACCACATTGTATTATATCAAATATTTTTCCCCATAAAAGTAATTATTTTTCAAATGAAT
Organism: Viscum album; assembly: GCA_963277665.1. Taxonomy (NCBI): domain Eukaryota; kingdom Viridiplantae; phylum Streptophyta; class Magnoliopsida; order Santalales; family Viscaceae; genus Viscum; species Viscum album. The sequence goes on along the minus strand of OY728133.1, from coordinate 179,237,561 downwards.
CAATGAATTACATGAATATAAGGAAATTAGTTATATGATAAATCTATGTGTAGTATAAATACACCACATAAAAGAAATAAGTGGATAATAGGTAATATTTGTCACAGAAGTAAAGGTGTTATGAGAAACCATTACAAAGATTGTATAATTGAGGTGAGAATTAATAAATGGGGTGATTATGTGTAAAAAAGTTATATCAATAAAAATATAATTTAAAATAAAACATAATAAAATAAATATTTATTCTCAACATAATCCTATAATAATTTAATCATTGAAGTAGATGTATAACTAAATAAATGAAAATTGAGTAAAGAAACCCCTTACCAATTTGTGATCTATTAAATAATTTTACAAAGAAAAGTAATAATATATAAAAATAAACTTTTAATACTATGAACATAATTAAATTAATGATATAATATATCTATTGTATGTATACATACAATTAACATAAGAAATAAGTGTTGAATAAGGAATATATCTCCCAGAAGTAAAAGTGAGATGAGAAACCCTTACAATGTTTGTACTATTGAGGAGATAATTAATAAATGGGGTTATTATTTGTAAAAAAATAATATCCAAAAACTATAATTGTAAATAAAATAAAATAAAATAAATAGTTATTTTATACTTAATCTTGGAGTAATATTATCAATTAATAATACGTACAACTCAATGAATTTGAACTAAGTTTAGAAACCCCTCATCTTCCATTTAACTTCTTTTGTAGGTGTTCAATCCTCATTTATAATGGATTAAATAATTTTAAAAACTTATTATAGAAATATATTATTATTTAAAATACCTTATATTAAAATTAAATAATATATTACAATCCATTAATTCATAATAATTCATTATTTTTTTGTTTCAGGTGATTTCATTTTATGGTTTCATGTTCGGTTCACTTGTGTAGTATTATAGATGTTATCATAAAATAGGTTTACAACTCCATAATGGTAGGTTAATTTAATTAATTAACATAACTAATTATATATGATCTCATATATATTTTTTATTTATTTATTAATTATGATTTATTTTATAGAACAATACTGATAAATGATTAGATAGTTCTGGCGGACATTCCGAACACCAAGAACTAGTTTTTTATATATTTTATAATATGATTATTTGTCAGTCCCTAAACATGAAATTGATTAAAATATTAATATTAAAATATTTTCTAACCCTAATAATAAATTTATGACCATACATGGTGGAGGTAATGGAAATTGAAAAATCATTATTTGCAAAGATGGAAAACCACTATAATTTGGACAATGATTTCGATTATCTAAATAAGAGGAGGAAATAAAATAGATTGATATAAGATATTACATAATGAACATAAAATTATAGTATTTAAATTATTTTTTTGGAATTATTATTTGATTTATGATGTTTTTTTCGGGAATTTATAAGAACAAAAGGATATAAGAGATGTGTTTTTAAATAAATACCTCTTGAATATTGCCTCCCAGAATGATCCCTTAATGTCCTTGGAATTATTATTTTTCTGAAACAAGATGCACATTAATATAGGTATATATAAGAGGAGAGGTATTGATGGATATTTTATGAGCATCAAGGCCAGTTATGATAAATGGTATGGTGAGGTGATGTATTTATACTTGACGAGGGGTGGAGTTACATGATTAAATAATGATTATTATATATTTAAATCCAACCACATGGATGTTACATTAATTTCCACGAATTTGTATAATAATTAATATTTTAAATTCTATTTAGGATCCCGAAATAAATATACCATCCATATTTTTTTTAATTTTTATTTATTTTTAGCCTTTTTCTTTTAACTGTAACTTGTCTTAATATTTTACCTACTCTGCAGAAAATCATAATTTTACCATGGTAAATATTTTTATACTAAAAATAAAAATGAATCCAATATATATTTCTAAATTAAAATTTAAAATACAAGATAATTTTTTCAAAATTAACTTCACCTAATTGGATAATTTATATTCAATATTAATTCGGCAGACGAAACCAGAAAGATTGTTTGTAAAGGGAAGTTGATAAATAGTTTGAAAAGTTTTTATATCCAAATTAAAATTTTAAAATAATTAAAATTGAATAAATTGGATTAATATTTATAAAATTAATCTAATATTTCTTTTACAAAAATTTAACAAATAATTAATCAATTAATATTATTAATATAAAAATTAAGTTTTTAATTAAAATGTAGTATTTTTTACTTTTCCTTAAAAAATTAATGTTATCTAAAAATTTCCTTAAACATAATCCTAAGATAAAAGATATATCTGTATTTCAAATTTTTAGTTAATATTTTAAAATAAAATTTACAAAATTATTATTTTTTTGAAATAGGTGTCCATTAAAAGGAGGGAAAATTACATTTAAGAAAACTATAGATTTTATGCTGATAATTGAATTTATTATTATCTTATGCCTATAAAACATATTTGATGTGTTAAAAAATATTTTTTTAGACATATAAAATATAAATTTCATTATTATATTTCAGTAATTGTGTCAAATTTAATTAATTATTTTAACATTCCATTTCGGTCATAAAAATACACCCTTTATGTTCAATTCATTTTTATTTTCATTTATAATTAATTTTTAATCAATGACATGATATTATAAACCTCAGTAAAATATTTTTTCATTGTTTGCCTAATAAATTTATACCCACAATTCAAACATCAATGTGATAATGTCCATGTTAAATTAATAATTTTTATTAGTATATCATTGTTTATTTACGATTATTGTTGCATGAAACCTCTTCTATTGAACACAATATTCTTTAAAAATAATAGGGTGTTATATAATACCAAAAAATTCATAAAATAGTTATAACTATATATACCCACCATATTAATAGGTAGTTTATAATTATCTTGTTATAATAGCAATATTATAATATATTATCAAGTATCATTTAAAACCAATTTTTAATACATCACAAGATATCATAGAGATTTAATTTATTTTAAAAAAATCATCTTAATGTTCAATAATGTTATATTATCTAATAATATCGGCGTTTTGTGTCATACAAACTATCAAACATGATGTTTTTATTTTAAGAATTTTGGGGTGTTGCTTCCCCCCCATTAATTAAATTATATCCTCAAAATTGTTCATGATATCGATAGTCAAGAGCTTTATATTTGGAAATACCTTCATTGAAAACCCATAGCATTATAAAGGGTAAATAAAATATCCACATAATCAGGTAGAAAGGGATGTAAAATGGTCTTATAGAATAACACATAACTAGATTTTCAATTAGGAGAACATTAGTGGTAAGAGAATATACTAAAATGGAAGTAAAATAGTATCTAATTATAGAGTGTAATAGAGTTCATTAAGAATAAGAAAGTGGGTGATCCAAATATTTTTGTTTGCCACAAAACCATAAATATATACTGATTTAAAGTACCATCATTTCAATATAAGTGAATGTATTATGATAAATTTTTGTTTTAATTATATTTTACTATAGTTAAGGACTTCCATTACCATCTTGACTGATAATATATGAAAATAAAATTACTTATTATCTTTATATTTCATAGCCACAATTTCATATTTTCATTATACATTAATCAATTCATTTTTTATTTCTCACTTCAAGAAATGAATAACTATTATTATTTTTTCATGAATCACTAAAATTAAATGTTAATGATTTATAATATCCAAAAAAGAGATACAAATCATTCATTATATATATAAATATTATCAATAACCAATATGGTTATTATAATATATTGAATATAATAAATTATTCTATAATACTCCTCGGTAACACTTGTTGTTCAACATCAATATATATCTATCAAATTATTTAAATAAAAAATTACACTTAACCTGGGCATAACCTTTTCCATGGGAGGTGCTAAAACCTTATCATCCTTCACCTATGGGTTTAAGAACCATGGCCATACAAGATGTGATAGGTTTTCACCTAACATGTAGATTTCCCTTTTCCTAAAACCATATTAACATAATTCCAATAATGTTTCAAAATTATAATATCCCTTTATTACCTCATCATAAAGGACAAGAAAATACATAATGGTTACCAATATCATCATAGTAACCACATTATCATTGTTATCTAATCATCAGACATATATTAATTATGATCCCTATAAGGACATAGCCTTAATCATTACATAATATTGAATTAAATGAGTAATTCACAGTGAGGATCTTTTCAGGTTTAGAGTTTTAGAGATTCAGGCCATAACTATTACATTACAACATGAATATTACAAGTAGAAACTACTACTCAGTACCCATTTTTTTATAATATAAAAACTCTTAAAAAACATGTCTAGTTCCTTATTTTAGATAGCATAGCTTTTCCTTGATCCCATCCTTGACCCTATTCATCTTTATGTCTGGTGGAAAACATTTCAAAATCTGGGATAAGCATAAAAGGCTCAGTAAGTGTTATAAAACAATAAATTAAAACATTTCTTTATAAATACATACAAAACATAAACTCTTTTAGTTACCTCATGAAATCATAAGATTTATGAATGACACATAGAAATCATAAACCATAAAGTTAACTTGAGGCATCGATACCATACTTAAATTGTAGCTATCATAGCTACATATGGAGTTACTTTATAATCCCTATCACAGTATATTCCCCAAATCTCTTAGGAGAAATATTTATGTTTACCTCTGTCATGTTACCCATTGCATTAGAGAGCTATCTCGGGATCACCGCACTAGGATTATCACGTAACCACCAGTATACGTAAACAATTACCAATAACCATAACATAATCATAACATATAACACATGTATAAAGGATAGATAAAATTTCCACATTCTATTATATCAAATCAATATATTGAAAGAAAAAATGTTTAATCAAATCATTTTCAAAACCATTTAAAAAGAGATTTTTGAATCAAAGTGTCCCGTACCACTTTGAAGATTTTAAATGAATTATCATTTGAAAAAATTAATGTCCATATAAATAAATCCTAATACTTATTTTGAAAAAATGGAAATTAAATAAAAATATTTATAAGAATAAATCATTAAAACATTTAAAATGGTATTTTAGTTTATGAGTTTTTAACAAAAAAGAGGGATGCTTCAATAAAATTAATTGAAGAATAAATTTTAATCAGAACATTATAATATCATGAGAATAAAGGGATTCATGATATAATATTTCAAAGGATAGTATATACACCATATAAGAGTGAATTGGTGCAAAACAACAATGAAGTCTCAATGGAAATGTAAATTGAGATAAAACCCCTTATAAAGATGGAATCCTTAAATTAAGGATAAATCAATATCATAATTATGTGTGAAAAGTATAAATATACCCATTGTAAGTTGATATTAATTGTAATAAAATCTGAGTTCATTCACAAATATTCATAGGATGACATAATAAAAAGAGAATATCAACCCAAAGAATGAAAATTGGGTTAAGGAGTTCCCTTACCGATCTGGTAACTTACAAAACATATGCGACATGAAAGAAGGATCATAAAATGAAGATTTAAATACTCATAAATGAGAGTATATTACACAAATATTACAATCATGGGCATTACATACACCACACAAAGAAAATAGGGTCATGTATAGCATGAATCTCACGAGAGTAAAAAGTGAGACGAAACCCTTTACCACGTTGAAATCAACTGAGTCATATGACAAAAAGATAATAACCACCGAATGAATCACAGAATACCATTAATATAATGAGAATAACGATAGTATATATAAAATGGAAGCACACAATACACCACATGTAATGAATAAGTTGTGAACAATGGAAATCTCACGGAATTAAAAGTGAGATAAGAAAATCCCTTACAAAAATTAGGCAGCCTAATAGCGCCACTTAAAAATTATTAAAATGAATTGATTAGAGTAAGAGAGGGTCTCTCATCATATGAAATTAAAAATTAAAGTATGGTGAATATAAAATAACATCCTCCAATATAATAACATGGAGCATAAATGAAATGACATAAAAGAGAGTACTCGAAATGAAAGAGATAGGTCAGATCCCTTACCTCGTGCCTGACTTGACTCGATCGTTCTTTAATCTCATGAATAATAAACTAAAGTTAATTTACAATTTCTTAGGAAAATTTTACAAGATTATTATTCATTTTATATCACTTATTACCATGTTATAAACATTATTTAATCATTTAAGTTAATAATGTTCGTTTTGTCGATATTTGTTACTTGATTCACAAATGGACATCTTATAATTACATGTTGTTCATGTGGTCAAAGGTTCATTATATCCAAAATTATATGCATGATTTGGGTATCATATATATCATATATATCCATCATGTACATGTATTTTATAATAGTACATAACATTTCGAGATACGAAATGAAATGCACCGTTCATGGAGACGGTAAGACGTACGTACACATGAACGCTACTTTCATTTATTTTTCTTATTTTAATGGAATTAAAACATAATGATACATAGGTATAATATAATTCCAGTATGATATTATATAAAATATCATTATCTCTATCCTTTATACATCCCACATAGGTCATTAACGAGTCACATCACTTTTGGGGGGCGGTAGTCCGCACTCCTCAAATGAGATTATCGTATTTACCCGCAATGGAAACCATAAAGGTTTGATATAATTGGGAAGTAAAGAATAATAAAGAAATCCTAAAAATAATATATATCATATATAAATACAATTCCATCATAATGGCCACCATGAGATGCGGTAATATGTAATTGAACAATCATCGTTTCATGAGGCGTTAGTTTTCCATCCATAGAAACATTATGTTTTTCATCCATTAGATGGAGGTGTGTGTATGTGTAGTTAGAATCCTTATAATAACAACATCCTATTATATTGAGGATACTGTTGTTGTTACAAATTAAAAAAATAAAACGATTTTAGGGGTTGGAGAAGTAAAATAAAAGAAACCAATTTATGTGAAACTGTTACCTTTAATTTGGGTAACTGCCTTTGGTTTGAACCAAACGACTTCTTGAAGTGTCTTATGCCTAAGGTAAGGCTATTAGGAGGAGGATGGAGATGTAGGGATCTTAATTGGGTAGAGTTTGGACGAGCCAAATAGCTTGAGAGGTGTGAGGAATTTCATAGAAGTGGTCTCCTTTATAAGGGAGAGGAGGGGCTCTTTAGGAATGTGTGAAAATATTATTTTATAATATAATGATATTTGGTTTATAATGGTCCACAAATCATTATGGTCGAAGATAGGACGACTCATAACGGAAATAAAATCATCAAATCATAATTTGACCTTTTTTGGATAATATTTTAATCATTATAATCTTATTTATTTTAATCATTTTTTAATGAGGTAAATACTGCATCATTATTGTGTCATAAATAATTTAATTTATTCGAGGTCTAAAAATTATAACAAAACTAATATCATGTAGGAAATATTTTTAGATTTCCAATTAATATTTATAGTCGAAAATAATACTTATATATCACCATATAAAAATTAATTACTAAATGATTTTTGTTAATGTCAATTTTGCCTTTACAGTAAATTAATTAATCTAAATTGTCATTTTCACTCTCAATGGATCAATGGGGTCCAAAAATCGACCCGCAGAAGCACATGGCCGTTAATGACTCAAAAAATAAGGTTTGGACAATTTTTAAAGTAATTTTGAATTATTATAATATTCTTTTATCCTTGAATTACCCTATTTACCTTTAACCGCGGTAAATACAAGTCAAAAGTTACTATTCACCAAAAATTATTTTAATCTTATTAAACCACATTTTACTACTTGATAACAACCATGTATGTCATATTTTTGAAATTAAATTCACAGAAGTGGTAAAATTCCATTTAAATGAAAAATTCAGTTTTTTTATCTACCACTAAGTGGTGTCAGTATTCATAAAAAATTGATGTTTTTTCAGAAAAATACCAAAAATTTATCCTTAGCTATATTTGATATTCCGAATTCAAAAATGATGTCTATTTTTCCAATTTCAAAACATATAAGTGAAATTAATTAATTTAAAAATTAATTCACGCTATTAAAACAAATAGCGTGTTTTTAAGAAACAATAACCATCAAAAGATTAATACTTGTTTATGTCCAATTTCAAAGTGAAATTAATTCAAATGACCATCATTGGATTAAATGGTAAAAATATATTTTAATTTCATTTTAGAACCAATTAATAAGATAATCTATCGATATAAATAAATTAGATTAAAAAGCACTTTTGAATTAAAATACAATATTTTTCACTATTCATTAAAAAATGAACATTATCGGAAAATTTCCAAAAAATTGGACAAAGTAAATTTATATGTCCCCATTATAATGATGGATTTTATTTGGTCAATTAGAATGCATTAAAGTGACTAAAACTAGATTTAAATAATGTTCTCCAATAAAAGGCGGTAATCAGTGTTTTAATGTAAATTATTCTTAAAATTAGATTTATTCATATATTAAGACTCATACATTTATTAGATAAATATAAATACATGTATAATCATATTATAGTTAGGTTTGTTCATTACCATCAATAAAACGACTAGGGGTAAAATACCGTTTAAAATAATAATATTATATTATTAGTGTGCAACGTAAGATTCCAAAGAAACCTGTTGTTGTGTATCGGGTACGCTATCGAACATAGAAACCCCTTTTAAGCTAAAATTACTATTTAATTCACAAATATTAATAAATATAAATTTCCCTTATTCTTCATTTACCTGGGATGTTACATCCTTCCCCCCTTTTCGGAATTGCGTCCTTGCAATTTTAAAACTGGGCTAGGAAACTTCATTAAAAGCCCCACATCAAAAAGAGAGTGAAAATAACTATCACTTTAAAATAAATGAAGAGAAGTACAAAGGTTACCCGAGACAACAGATACTAGGATTCCATGAAAAGATGGATATGGATGAGAAAAAAAATTATCATGTTATGATGGAGATTGATAGAAAACATGTTTAGGAAAAAGTTAAACTCCAAAAAATCACAAACATGTGATGGGTTAAACAATCTTTGATTCCCTAGTAGGAAAATTTAACGGACAAGTTTTTTGTTTAAAGTTACTTTTCATTGACGAATTTATTAATGAGACTAACCAAAAACATAATGAAATATACTTACTTGACATGTAGACATTTATCTTTTACTAGATTTCTAACACAAACTCATATTTTCTCCAAATAATGAATATTTAGGATGATTTTTTTCACATTAAGAGCACTATAAACAACTTCGATTGAATCACATAATCAAAAAAAGATGAACTATATATTTCCCATGTCTTTAAATATTAACTAAAACCAAAATTTTTAGTATAATATCAGACAATCCCCCAAAAAGATAAACATTTACATAAAGAAAAACTACTCTTAATCTCCAAAATTTGTTTAACCCAAACCAATGTTCAACGAAGACCATTCGATAAACAATTTGTCCATAAAATTATTCAAAGTATACCAAAATGAGATTGAAACCCAAATATTTTAAGGATTTAATCACATAGTCTTCCAAGGTACAAATTAACATTTATCTCTAAATAACATCAGTTGCTATTGAAGTCTCATATTGAAAAGTAGTTAACCTAATCACATATCCTCCCTTATAGGTTAATAATTTCCATAGATAACCCAAAATCCACTTAATCTTGATTCATAAAATTGTCTAACTAAAAACAATTAGTTAAACTAACTAGGGACTTCATGTAGTCTAGTGGTAGGTGATGCACCCTTGTCACCCTTCGGTTATGGGTTCGATTCCAGAAGCCTTGCCAGATGTGACGGGTTGTCATCCATCCTGCGGGTTGTCCATTTTATAAAACTCAAAAATAACCCTAAAATGTTTTAACCTCAATGTTTTCCTTATTCCTATCATTTTCATCCAAATTCATTATGATGTCATCATCTTTAGTCTTGAAGTGTTATTTCACCACCATAAGATAAAATATAACGATTCCCAAAATGAATAACAGCATACCATGATCATGGAGTCCACTCGGTTTCATCGTCATCTTGTTCACGTAGGTAGAAGTCCCATGCATTACAAAAATGATTTAGAGATCCTTCAAAATCATTTTCTTCCTCCATCCAAATACACCTTGCACAACATAGGTCATATGGGTGTTCAAAGAAAAATAGTTTTGGAAAATAATCATGTATAACATATAATTCAAAAACATCTGATAAAACATGATTTATATAAAATAATCAGACAGAATATGAGTTGAAACTTTCTATTATTGTTCCTTTTAAAATACCATAAGTATGTGCTGAGAGACTATATTTTAATTGAAAATATAAATATGTTGCGCATGGGTCTCCTTCCTCAGCACCATTTTTGAAATCATAATATTCTTCAAATTCTTGTGATAAGGTTAAATATTTAAAAATACCTTGATAATATTTACCTTTATTGAAAATATGAGAATATTGTGAAAATAGTATTTGTCTAAATAAAACCCATGATCCACGATGATAAAGAGGTATAGTGTAGGTGTTTGATATCTTAAACAACTGCTTGCAAGTGAGTTGTATGCGAGAAAATGTTTCACAATCATCCGAACATGACTTTGCAACAATTATTTCAAGCATGTTATCAGGAAGAGATAGGAATGTAATTTGAGATCCTTCTCCTTCCATTCAGAATTGACTTTAATTGACCTGAAAAAATTTATAAAACAAGGATTTAACTGAAAGAATAGATATAAGGACTAACCATGTGTCTAAAAAAACTCTTAATCCCTAAATTTTTCTAAACCGACCTCTGATACCAATTATAAGGACACGACCTTAATCATAACATAATATTGAAATAAATGAATAATTCACATTGAGGATCTTTTCAGGTTTAGAGTTTTAGAGATTTAGGCCATAACTATTACATTAGAACATGAATATTACAAGTAGACACTACTACTCAGTATCCATTTTTTCATATTTTAAAAACCCTTAAAATGATACATGTCTAGTTCCATGTTTTAGATAGCATGGATTTTACTTGATCCCATCCTTGACCATATACATCTTTAAGTTCTATGGAAAACATTTCAAAACTTGGGATGAGCATAAAAGGCTCAGTAAGGGTTATAAATCTGTGAATGAAAACTTTTGTTCATAAATACATAGAAAACATGAACTCTTTTACTTACCTCAAGAAATCATCAGATTTATGAAAGACACATAGAAATCATAAATCATAAACGTAATGTGCGGCATCCATACCATACATAAATTTTATCTATCACAGCTACACATGGAGTTAATTTGGAATACCCATCACAGTATATTCCCTAAATCTCTTAGGAGAAACTTTCATATTTACATCCATCACGTTACCCAATGCATTGGAGAGCTGTCTCGGGCTCACCCGCCCTAGGTTTATCACAGAACCACTGGTATATGTAAACAATGCCCAATAACCATAACATAATCATAAAATATAACACATGTATAAAGGATAGATATCATTTCCACATTCCAATATATCAAATCAATATATTGAAATAAACAATGTTTAATAAAATCATTTTCAAAACCTTTTAAAAAGAGATTTTTTAATCAAAGTGTCCCATACCACCTTGAAGATTTTAAATGAATTATCATCTGAAAACATTAATGTCCATATAATTAATCCTAAAACCCATTTTGAAATCATGGACATTAATTATAAATATTTATAAGAATAAATATTTAAAACATTTAAAACGATATTTTAGTTAAAGTGTTTTTAACAAAAAGAGGGACGCTTCAATACAATTAATTGAAGAATAAATTTTAATCAGAACATTATAATATCATGAGAATAAAGGTATTCATGATATAATATTTCATAGGATAGTATATACACCATATAAGAGTGAATTGGTTCAAAACAACAATGAAGTTTCAATGGAAATGTAAATTGAGATAAAATCCCATATAAGGATGGAATCCTTAAATTAAGGATAAATCAATATCATAATTTCGTGTGAAAAGTATAAATATACCCATTGTAAGTTGATATTAAGTGTAAAAAAATCTGAGTTCATTCACAAATATTCATAGGATGACATAAAAAAAGAGAATATCAACCCAAATAATGGAAATTGGGTTAAGGAGTTCCCTTACCGATTTGGTAACTTACAAAACATATGCCACATAAAAGAAGGATCATAAAATGAAGATTTAAATACTCATAAATGATAGTATATTAAACAAATATTACAATCATGGGCATTATATACACCACACAAAGAAAATAGGGGCATGTATAGCATGAATCTCACGAGAGTAAAAAGTGAGACGAAACCCTTTACCACGTTGAAATCAACTGAGTCATATGACAAAAAGATAATAAACACCAAATGAATCACATAATACCATTAATATAATGAGAATCATGATAATATATATAAAATGTAAGCACAAAATACACCACATGTAATGAATAAGTTGTGAACAATGGAAATCTCACGGAATTAAAAGTGAGATAAGAGAATCCCTTACAAAAATTAGGCAGCCTAATAGCGCCACTTAAAATTTATTAAAATGAATTGATGAGAGTAAGAGTGGGTCTCTCATCATATGAAAATAAAAATTAAAGTATGTTGAATATAAAATAACATCCTCTTATATAATAACATGGAGCATAAATGAAATGACATAAAAGAGAGTACTCGAAATGAAAGAGATAGGTCATATCCCTTACCTCGTGCTTGACTTGACTCGATCGTTCTTTAATATCCTGAATAATAAACTAAAGTTAATTTCTACTTGCTTAGGAAAATTTTCCAAGATTATTATTCATTTTATATCACTTATTACCATGTTATAATCATTATTTAATCATTTAAGTTAATAATGTTCGTTTTGTTGATATTTGGTACTTGATTCAAAAATGGACTTCTTATAATTACATGTTGTTCATGTGGTCAAAGGTTCATTATATACAAAATTATATGCATGATTTGGATATAATATATATCATATATATCCAGCATTTACATGTATTTTATAATAGTACATAACATTTGGATGTAAGAAATGAAATGCACCGTTCATGGAGACGGTAAGACGTACGTACACATGAACGCTAATTTCATTTATATTTCTTATTTTAATGGAATTAAAACATAATGATACATAGGTATATTATAATTCCAGTATAATATGATATAATATATCATTATCTCTATCCTTTATACATCCCACATAGGGCATTAACGAGTCACATCACTTTGAGGGGCCGGTAGTCCGCACTCCTCAAATGAAATTATCGTATTTACCCGCAATGGAAATCATAAAGGTTTGATATAATTGGGAAGTACAGAATAATAAAGAAATCCTAAACATAATATATATCATATATAAATACAATTCCATCATAATGGACACCATGAGATGTGGTAAGATGTAATTTAACAATCATCGTTTCATGAGGCGTTAGTTTTCCATCCACAGAAACATTATGTTCTTCATCCATTAGATGGAGGTGTGTGTAAGTGTAGTTCGAATCCTTATAATAACAAAATACTAGTATATTGAGGATACTGTTGTTGTTACAAATTAAAAAAATAAAATTATTTTAGGGGTTGGAGAAGTAAAATAAAAGAAACCAATTTAAGTGAAATTGTTACCTTTAAAGGTTCATTATATACAGAATTATATTTGGTACTTGAGTCAAAAATGGACTTCTTATAATTACATGTTGTTTATGTGGTCAAAGGTTCATTATATCCTGAATTATATTCATGATTTGGGTATCATATATATTATATATATCTATCATGTACATGTATTTTATAATAGTACATTAAATTTGGAGGTATGAAATGAAATGCACCGTTCATGGAGACGGAAAGTCGTACGTACGCATGAACGCTACTTTCATTTCTATTTCTTATTTTAATGGAATTAAAACATAATGATAAATATGTATATTATAATTCAAATATAATATCATATACAATATCATTAACTCTATCCTTTATACATCCCACATAGGGCATTAACGAGTCACATCACTTTGAGGGGGCGGTAGTCCGTACTTCCTCAAATGAGATTATCGTATTTACCCACCATGGAAACCATAAAGGTTTGATATAATTGGGAAGTACAGAAAAATAAAGAAATCATAAAAATAATATATATCATATATAAATATAGTTCCATCATAATGGCCACCACGAGAGGTGGTAAGATGTAATTGAACAATCATCGTTTCGTGAGACGTTAGTTTTCCATCCACAGAAACATTACGTTATTCATCCGATAGATGGACGTGTGTGTATGTTTAGTTCGAATACTTCTAATAACAACATCATAGTATATTTAGGATACTGGTGTTGTTAAAAATTAAATAAATAAAAAGAGTTTAGGGGTTGGAGAAGTAAAATAAAAGAAACCAATTTAAGAGAAACTGTTACCTTTAATTTGGGAAACTCCCTTTGGTTTGAACCAAAGGACTTCTTTAAGTGCCTTCTGCCTAAGGTAAGGCTTTTAGGAGGAGGATAGGGATGTAGGGGTCATAATTGGGAAGCATTTGGACGAGCCAAATGGCTTGAGAGGTGTGAGTAATTTCATGGAAGTGGTCTCCTTTTATAAGGGAGAGGAGGGGCTCTTTAGGAAAGTGTGAAAATATTATTTTATAATATATTGATATTCGGTTTATAATAGTCCAAAAATAATTATGGTCAAATATAAGATGACTCATAACCTATATAAAAGCATAAAATAAGATTTTTAAATGTTTTAGATAATATTTTAATCATTATAATCTTTTTTATCTTAATCATTTATTAATGAGGTAAATACTGCATCATTATTGTGTCATAAATAATTTAATTTATTCGAGGTCTAAAAATTATAAAAAATACTATCATGTATGAAATATTTTTATCTTTCAAATTAATATTAATAGTCGAAAATAGGACTTATATATCACCATATAAAAATTAATTACTAAACTATTTTTGATAATGTCAATTTTGCCTTTACATTAAATTAATTAATCTAAATTGTCATTTTCACTCCCAAGTGGATCAATGGGGTCCCAAAATCTACCCAAATATGTTCATGGTCGTCAATGACTCAAAAAATAATGTTTGGACACGTGTTAAGGTAATTTTGAATTATTATAATATTCTTGCTTCCTTGAATTACCCTCTTTACATTTAACCACGGTAAATAAAAGTCAACAGTTACTATTCACCAAAAATTATTTTCATCCTATTGAAACATATTTTACTTCTTGACAATAATCATGTATGTATGTTTTTTAAAATTCGATTCACAGAAGTGGTAAAATTCCATTTAAATGAAAAAGTCAGTTTTTTTAACTACCACTAAGTGGTGTCAATATTCATAAAAAATTGATGTTTTTCAGAAAAATACCAAAAATTCAGCCAAAGCTATATTTGATATTCCGAATTCACAAAAGATTTATATTTTTTCAATTTCAAAACATAGAAGTGGCATTAATTAATTTAGAAATCAATTCCCGCCGTTAAAACAAATAACGTGTTTTTAAGAAACAATAACCATTAAAAGATTGATACTTGTTTATGTCCAATTTCAAAGTGAATTTAATTCAAATGACCGAAATTGGATTAAATGGTAAAAATATATTTTAATTTCACTTTAAAACCAATTAATAAGATAATATATCCATATAAATAAATTTGATTAAAAGGCACTTTTGAATTAAAATACAATATTTTTCACTATTCATTAAAAAATGAACTTTATAGGAAAAATTCCAAAACAATTGCACAAAGTAAATTTTGATGTCCACATTCTATAAAAGGATTTTATTTGTTCAATTAGAATATATTAAAGTGACTAAAACTATATTTAAAAAGGGTTCTCCATTAAAAGGTTGTAAATCGGCGTTTTAATGTAAATTATGCTTAAAATTAGATTAATTCATATATTAAGCCTCTAAATTTTATTGGATAAATATAAATACTTGTATAATCATATTATAGTTAGTTTAGTTCATTCCCATCAATACAACAGCTAGGGGTTAAATAAAATTTAAAATAATATTATTATATTATTAGTGTGCAACGTAAGATTCCAAAGAAACCCGTTGTTGCATATCGGGTACGCTATCAAACATAGCAACACCTTTTAAGATAAAATTAATATTTAATTCATAAATATTAATAATTATAAAAATCTATTATTCTTCATTTACCTGGGATGTTACAATCCCCACTCAATAATGTGTTTTCTTGTAAGTTAATCATTCCACTGTATCAATTTCATCATATCATCCTATAATTTATTTAAAATTAATAAAGAAATAATATTGAATAAAAATTATTAAAAATTTCATATTTATAATAACCACAATATAATTAATTAAAATAATCATATAATATAATTCATGAATCCAAATATAAGACATTAAACTTTTTCACATATTATGTAGTAATACCATAATATTGACCATGTTCCATTTGCTAATTTTTAGTTTATTCCCCTGATGATTGGCGTGTTTATTTTTTTTGTTCACCATCTCTTTATAGTGGAGACATTTCACATTGGTATTTTTTTCATGTCTTTGAAATAATGAGTATTTTATACTTTTCCACCACACTTGAATAAAACTCCTTATCTTTTATGAACGTACCATGGTGTTTCATTCCAAAAGGATCACATGTTGGAAAACAATTATATCATTTATTATAATTATTCATATATTTCACTTTCATCATCCTATTATATTTATTCCATTATAATACCTAATATGCATATCATTTATTCTTGGTCATGATATGTTGAGAATGATTCAAGGACTATTACCCTTCAGGGATAGACCTGTGCTCATCAAAAACTGTTAATCATTATCTTTGAATTACATACATATTTTGTTTCATGCCATTATAACCTTGTAATATTAGATTCTTGAGTAAAAAAAATTTCCTCATCTTTATGTTATATAATTAAGAACTATCTTTACATACCCTCTTGTTACTCACGGGGAAATAGTTTTCCAAGAAAAGTACCTTAAAATCCTTCCTCTAGATGCTTTCAATTTTATCCACATCCCCAGTGTTTTGAATTAATTATCACCATTTATATTATTTTCCTTATAGATGATACAATTCTACGAAATAATTTTCCTTTGACTACTTCCTGGAGTAATAAATATCTTCTCTAAGGAAATAATCCATTATTCATATAAAAAATGGTTTTTAGTCCCACTGAGTTTGTTGACACATGAAGCAGTCTAGAAACAATACATCATATGGTAGATCTGAAAAATTATTTGTATAATAAAGGTTGTTACTGTAACGACCTGAAATTTTGAATAAATATTATTTCCTAATTTTGTGTGTTATTTTATTTTTTATACTCAACAAAATTATTTCATTTGATAACATGTGTATAATTAAAATGAGACCGTTGGGTTTTAATGTTATATGACCACTGGTCAATATGACCGTTGGAAACTAAATGTTGTGATTATTGTCTCTAAATACATGTGATCATGGTTAATTAATATAGAAAGAAGATTTAATGGCCTCATCGAGTAGTCTCAGGCCAATCGAAGCCCAACTAACAGAACATGGGAAGGAGGTAGCACCACTGGGCTTTGCTCTGGACCAAACCCAATTCGAACTTCATCATGTGAAGTTATAATAGAATCGCCTTCACGAGAAGTTCAAACTGATAGAAATTACTACTCGTGCGATGTTGACCGAGCCTCCCCAAGATTCCATAACCCTAGCACACATTACTCTTAGGTCCTATGATGGTGTTATACGGGTTTATGTAATGAGACCATAACTACCTTGGGTAATCCTTTATTTTAAATAAAAATTGTGATTTCTTCTTATGATGAAGTTTGTGAATTTTCAAATTCCCAGATAAATATACTATGCATATTATTGATGACTTTTAGAAAAGGGATATTTTAAAAATGTTTTTTTGAACCTTAAATAATTAAAAATGTGTAATGATTTTTAAAAAATGGTCTTTTATAGTTGTGTTCAGTATGAAATTTAGTGTCTAATAAGATCAACATAATTTTTGATAAATAATAATTTATGAATAGTTATTTTAAACTTTGGATTAGTAATGTGACCAAATGGATTAGTAATCTTGCTTAAAAAAGTATTGATATAATCTAAGCACCTTGATTAAGTAATTTATTTCAATAAAATAGGTAAATAACTGTTTTAGAAATTATTAATCATGTTTTAGTTTTTTTGGTGAATAGTTTTTTTAATTAAAATTTTAATTAAAAATATTTAAAAAATTATTTTTATAAAATGGAGTTCATTTTTGATCTTATAACATCAGTATTATGTTAAGGTAATTTTTGGGGATTTTTCTGAAAAAATGATTTTTCGGTGAATAGTGTATTTATTTAAATTTTAAATTAAAAATATGTAGAAAATTATTCTTATAAAATGGAGTTCATTTTTGAAGTCAGAGAATTGATATTTGGTTAAGGTGAAATTTAGGGATTTTTCTGAGAAAGTGGAATTTTCGGTGAATTGTGAAAATACAGTTTTTAAGTTACGGGTGTTTAATTACTTCATTAAATGATGTTTTATGTATGTAATCAATATGGTCAACTAATTAATGGTAAGATAAGGTATGAGTTGTCCCATGTGGCCAATACCATTGGAAAGCCCATGGTTTTGCCAATACCACCGATGAGGTGTCCCTTCGCAATTAATGCCTTTTCCCCTCACTTCCCCTATAAATACCAAGCCAATCTATAATCATTTCATTCCAAAATCCTCCCCAACGAAGTTCTGGTCTCCTTACCTCCCAAAGAGTCCTCCTAAGTGTTGAAATAGTGGGTGCCCTAGACCCAACTATTATGTGATTTTGATTATCATATCGTGTATAGAGTTAACTATGCATGATGTCATCTTAACATTATAGTGTAGACTTTTCTCTGTCCACTATTAAAATGGTAATGTCCAAAGATTAATTGTCGTATTGAAAGGTTATAGCAGTTCCTAGGCTATAATGAGAACCTCTAGATACATTGACATTATTCTGAAATATACGTTCTATGGTCTAGATACGTCTAACTAATTGGACATAGTAGATGTATAACCATCAGTTGCTGGGGGCTCATAAGAATTAAGACTTCTTATCATGAAGTTCGCACTTGGTGATCTCTAGTAGTGAGATCATGAGGACTGACTCTCCAATAGGAAATCCACATGTTTTGGGTGTCATTGGATGTTCTTAACTGCGATTATGTGTAATGGTATCCTAACTTGAGATCACTACAAATGTATGTCATTTGGCTGAGTAATTTTATTGTAGACAAAAACTATGGTGATGAAGTCGTGGCGAGGTAGTTTGTGTTGGGTGCGTCATTGGTGGCATGACACTGGTTGAATGGTCAAGAAAGGATTTGTTGCTTTTGGTCTATTGAAGTAATATATCTCTGGTCATATTGATATGGATAGAATTACCTTTATAAGACCATGTCCATGGCTGTCGAGGGTAAATCCATCCAGTTACATCAACAAACAATAAAGACGGAAAAGGGCGATGACATGAGAGTGCGTCCTGATTGATGAGATATTAGAGAAAAGATATTATATTACACAGTGCATGTTCGTAGGTTGGTCGTCGCTTCTGTGACAATACTTATTTCTTCAGGGGCCATGATGGGTTCCTAGATCCCACTCTTGGTCTGTGAATACTATTCACAGCTGTCGAAATATGGGCCTAGAGGGTCACACACAATAGCGTATTCAAGAATCTTCCCTATTCAGTTGAATAGGAGAATTGGACATAGTAGAACCCACCACAAGTGTCCGGGAATTGCCCAAAGATAAACAATCCCCAATGCAATAAATAAATTTATATTATTCGAGTTTAGAATAATGTGTTTGGAATTTATTTATTAAATGTATTTACGTGTTTTAAGTGAATACATGAAAAAATATTAATTGGCGAATATTAAATTAATCAAGGTTCAATTAATATTTATGGGAGTGACGAGTAGGGTTAATGACTTAATTATTATCATGTAATATATTTTAATATATTACAAGTAAATGATAATAATATTTATTGCTCAGTTTAGTAGTCATAAAATGTCATTAATAGTGCATTAAGTATACGGGGCCGGCGAGGTGATACCGGGTATTTTAATTGAGCACTATAAATAGAAGAGGAGATTCATTTTCCAAACACTATTCATGGATCTTATCTCTCCTCTCCTATCTCCCCCATTTTAGAGAGAGATGTTCTAGATCCAAGGAGCTAGGATGGATCTCTCTCTCGGGCATCGCTATCGATGCGATGCAGTGGTCGTTAGACCATCGAAGGCATCATCGAAAATCCACGCCAGCACACGGATTATGACGAACGATGCTCCCACGGATTCATTGAAGCACGTGTGAATGATATAGAGGAATTCAGATTCAGATTCTTCAAGCATCGATCACTAATGATGAGCATACATCGTGTGCAGATTCGGATTTAAATCAGGTATTTTACGGTTTAATTTTGTGCTTAAAATCCTCCACGCGTGGTCCTCAGCCAAGACTGTGCTACTCTTCTCCAACGTCGACATGTTTACGTCGACCGTTGGTGGAAAAAAATTTAAAACCCACCTGTTTCAGGATTCTTCTGCATGCCTGATTCCAACACCAAGGTTCCCTCAAGCCCCTCAAGGTCCCAACCTTCTAGTTTTAAGAGTTACGTTTTAAGGTAATGGATCATACCTATCTCTTTCTTTCCTAGTACTATTTTTTATGACATTTCTTTTATGATCCATGTTATTTTGTTGAGGATTTTATTTTATATCCTACTGCTATTTTCATGTTAATATGATGAGAGACCCCCTCTTTCTCTCATAAATTCATTTTAAGAATGTTTAAGTGGTGCCTTTAGGTTGTCGAATTTTTAAGGGATTCTTTTACCCTTATTGTTTTCAAGATCTATTTTCATGTCAAATATTTCATGTTCCTTTTTATTATGTTTGGGTACAATCTCTATATCTATCATACTTATCTTTTATGTTCTTATGATGAGATACCATATTTGATCTCATCAATTCATTTTTTATGTTTTATGTAACGTCGTTAGGCTGCCGAATTTTCATAAGAGAAATATTATTTTTTTCTTCCTTTCATGTTATTCATTTCATATGGTATATCATTCAAATTTATTACCATGTACTTATATACATAATATTCTATCCTCCTACTATTTTATGGATCATTTATGAGTGGGTGACCTGTGTCCCCTCTATTTTCAATGTTCTCTAAAACCCTGTAACATAGCCGTTATGCAGCAGAATATTCATCTCAAAATGTCTATCTATTTTTCTAAAATTACTTTATTTTATTAATTGATTACTAAATGATCTTTCTTCTATAGGTGTATTCACATATATATCAAAATGTTATATTCTAATTCTGGGATTTACATATATGAAACCCGCTTTCCTTTTTTTGTGGGTTTAAAGTGACATAAAGATCATGTCCTTAAATCAGTTTTTAAAATGTTATGATTATGAAATGAAACCCACTTATTTTATGCTATATGGGTTATTTATAAAATGTCTAAAATTATATATGTGGCTCACATGATAATAAAGGAAATTTAAGGGTGCCCCTAATAGCGCTCCAATGCATTGGGTAAATACTTAATCTCTAGAGATGACCATTTTTGACGATACCATGGTGAATAACCTTGGTAAATTTTAATGATGCGTTGGGGATGGACCGTGGTGAAACAGAAATGATTGTATATTTTAAATGTTGTAGACACATCTTCATGTTATGAAACACGTTATTTTTATTATGATATTCCTCATGATCTCTTTCTCATGCCTTAAAGTTATTTTTCATGTCTTTTTATGTATCTCAAGTTCACATGTAAAACGTTTCCCTTGTTTCCCTTACTGGACCATCTACTCACCCTTTCCTTTTATGTATGCTCCCAAGTTATGAGATGTTGTAATGACCTTAGGATGGACAATGAAGAATCCTTTCAAGTGTTTAAGATGAATGTTTTATGCTGTCATCTATTAACATCCTAGTTTTCAAGAAAATAATCCTTAAAGATCATCAGTTTAGTATAATCTAATGAAAGTTAATATGAAAAATAGGCGGGATTCTATAGAAGCAATCAAAGGATGGTTTATTTATTTTTGGAAATTGGGATATGAAAAACTTGGGAATAATCCAGTAGAAAATTTTAAATATAATAAATCTTCCTGAAATTTTGGTGAGTATTGAGTAAGTGGTTTATCAAGAAAATACATCCCTGTCTTGATACGAGTAGGTAGAGGTGGTTCTGGCACAGATGTACATAGGGGTAAAACCCGAAAACACCTCTTTGAGCTAGACTCGAATAGAAAATTGTACATGACAATGGGCCTTGCTGAACTATTGGTTACGACACTCCAAGGGGATATGCTTCGGTAAATTCATAATCTTAGTATAAACCATTATTAAAGGAACAAGGATAAAATAAAATAAAGATTCACATAATAATATATGATCATGGATAACCTACATTGGAACCTAGGGGATCACAAGTAAGGATATGCTTTTCTTCTAAATGATTATCCTTCTAGGCATCAAGTTTTCTTTTCATGATTTTTGGCTATGTATTTAAGACCCCTAATTATACTTTCTTTTCTTATTTTTTGGCGGGAAATGGAAGAACATGTACCAACAACCAATGTGATAGGAAATGTGACAATTGTCCAATTAATATGACAGAGATGATGAGAGATCAAGTTGATCATATTGTGATAATTCCATATCAGCTATCAAAAATCACAATTAATAATTGGTACCTAGTTGAATGCCCAACATCATCAATGAAGAAGAAGATTAAGTCTCAAGGATGTTCATATGATAATGTTGATAAGGGAAGGAAGACCCATTTTCCATTGTGCAATATGTGTGGAAAGGGGCATCTATGAGAATTTTAGAAAGGAACCAAGTGATGTTTTATGTGTGGGGTGATAGGGCATAAAGTATCCAATTGGTTTAGAAAAATGGATAATGTGATGAAGATATAAGGTTATATCTAATGTACCTTATACTTTTCAATGTCGTAAATGTGGAGAAGTTATACATTATAAAAGGTAATGCTCTCTTGGAAAGGATGAGAAGCATGATGAGCATAAAAAATCATCAAGAACAAGGGGACAATGCAATTCCTATGATGAGATGGATCACGATGACTAATTTACATGTAACGTCGTCACAATAATTGTCTATGTCATGTTGTATTTTAGTACATTCCCTACGAGCATATCATTAATGTTTTCTAAGAACATCGACTCACTACCTAAAATGGTTTTATATCATTAAGGAAAACATCTATTGTTATGTACCAGATTTTGAGTTTGTAGAGTTATTCTTCTTGAAAAAAAAGATGATTAGGTGATTAGAAGAGGATTATTATGTTGGAAGACATTCACTATTTTGGGAACCATATATGATCGAGGTAAATAGATTACTATGGTATTTTCTTTAAGGAATAAAGGTTGACTTATTTTTTGAAGAGATGATGAATTTAAGGTGAACTTATAGTAATTTAGGTTACTTATGGAAATGATTAACCTATGTTGGGGAAAATATGTTTAGGTTATTTAATTTTGTTTGAAGATGTTAGGAGTGGTTGATGTTGTTTGGAGATGAACAATAAAGTTTATCTTGGAAGACTATGTTATCAAATCCTTCTTATATTTCGGTTCCCATCTTAGTTTGGTTCAATTTGAAAAATTTTAAGGAAAATTAATTATTGAATGGTCTATGATGAACTATGGGTAGTACCGTGGATCTTTGAAGATTTAATGTTTTTCCCTTCCTATGGGGTTCTTCCTTTTTTAAGAGTTGTTTTATCTTACCATTTTAGTTTTTGGGATAAATGTTTAAATATATATAATTATTATTTTTTCAATTACATGATTCTCTATAAGATGATTCTTTTGCTTTGATGAGACCAAGTATTGTCGAATGCTAATCCTTTGGAGAAAAGATTTGTCTTGGTAGAAACTTGTTAAAGGATGAAAATCTACTTGAAGGTAAGTATATTTCCTTTTTTTCTTATTCTATGTAGTAAATTAATTCCTCAAAATTATTAAAACGAATGTGAAAAAAACTATGTTGGTTTAAGTTTCCTACTGGGTAATCAAAGACCATTTAACCCATCACATGTTCTTGATTTTTTGGTGGTTAAATTTCCCTTAGACATGTTTTCTACAAACCTCCCTCAGAACATGACCCTTTGTTTTCTCTTCCATGTCCATGTTTTCCTACATGGAATCCTAGTATGGGTTATCTCAGGTGACCCTTGTACTTCCATTTCTTTCTTTTAAAGTAATATTGCTACTGACCCTTTTTCTGATGTGGGACTTCCAATGAAATTTCCAAGACCAATTTTAAAAATTGTGTGGACGCAATTTCTTAAGGGGTGAAGATTGTAATGACCTGAAATTTTGAATAAATATTATTTCCTAATTTTGCGTGTCATTTTATTTTTTATAATCAAAAAAATAGTTTCATTGATAACGTGAGTATAATTAAAATGAGACCGTTGGTTTTCGACTGTTATATGACCATTGGGAAATATGACAGTTGGAAACTAAATGTTGGGATTATTGTCTCTAAATACAAGTGATCTATGTTAATTAATACAGAATGAAGATTTGATAGCCTCATCCAGTAGTCTCGGGCCAATCGAAGCCCATCTAACAGAACTTAGGAATAAGGTAGCACCACTGGGCTTTGATCTAGACCAAACCCAAGCCGAACTTCATCGTGTGAAGCTATAACAGAATCCCCTCCGCAATAAGTTAAAACTGATAGAAATTACTACTCGTGCGATGTTGGCCGAGCCGCCCCAAGATTCTATCACCCTAGAACACCTTACTCTTAGGTCCTATGCTGGTGTTATAAGGGGTTATGTAACGAGACCATAACTACCTTGTGAAATCCTTTATTTCAAATAAAAATTGTGATTTCATCTTATGATGAAGAAGGTAAATTTTCAAATATCCGGATAAATATAGTATGCATATTATTGATCAATTTTAGAAAAAAAAGATATTTTAAAAATTTATATGTAATCCTTAAATAATTAAAAATGTGTAATGATTTTCAAAAAATGGTCTTCTACAGTTGTGTTCAGTATGAAATTTAGAGTCTAATAAGATCAACTTCATTTTTGATGAATAGTAATTTATGAATAGTGAGTTTACACTTAGGATTAGTAATGTGACCAAATGTATTAGAAATCTCACTTAATTAAAGTATAAATATAATCTAGGCACCTTGATTAAGTAATATGTTTCAATATAACAGGTAAATAACTCTTTCAAAAATTATTAGTCAAGTCTTAGTTTTTTCGGGTGAATAGTGTTTTTTAATTAAAAATTTAATTAAAAATATTTAGAAAAACATTTTTATAAAATGGTGTTCATTTTTGAACTTAGATCATCGATATTATTTCAAGGTAAATTTTGGAGATTTTTTTTGAAAAAAATGAATTTTCAGGGAAAAGTGTATTTATTTAAAATTTAAATTAAAAATATTTAGAAAAATATTTTTATAAAATGGATTTCATTTTTGAAATCATTGAATCGATATTTGGTTAAGGTGAAATTGTTGGATTTTTCTGAGAAAATAGAATTTTCGGTGAATAATAAAAATACAGTTTTTATGTTACATCTGTTAAATGACCTCATTAAATGATGTATTAAGTATGTAATAATTATGGTCGACTTATTAATAGTATGATAAGGTATGAGGTGTCCCAAATGGCCAATTACATGGGAAAATACCATGGGAATTCCCATGGTTTTTCCAATACCACCGATGAGGTGCCCCTTGGCAATTAATGCCTTGTCCCCTTACTTCCCCTATAAATATCAAGCCATTATCTCGTCCTTTCCATTACAAAATCCTAATAAAAGTAGTTCTGGTATCATTACCTCCAAGATATTCCTCCCAAGGTGCCCTCAAGATTCTCAAGGTCCTAACTTTCGAGTTTTAAGAGTTACGTTTTACGGTAAGGGATCGTACCTCTCTCTTTCTTTCCAAGTACTCTCTTTTATGTCATTTCTTTTATTCTCAATGTTCTTATGTTGGGGATGTTATTTTATATTCATCCTACTTCCCTTTTCATTTTAATATTATGAGAGACCCCCTCTTGCTCTCATCAATCCATTTTAAGAATGTTTAAATGGCGTTGTTAGGCTGCTGAATTTTTAAGGGATTATTTCACCCTTCTCGTTTTCATCATCTATTTTCATGTCAAGTATTTTATGTTTCCTTTTATTATGTTGGGGTATTATTTCTATATCTATAATACTTATCTTTTATGTTAATATGATGAGAGACCCTATTTGATCTCATCAAATTATTTTTTTATGTTTTAAGTAACACCGTTAGGCTGCCGAATTTTCATAAGAGAAATCTTATTTTTGTCTTCCTTTAAAGTGCTTCATTTAATATGGTATATCCTTCAAATTTAATTACCATGTTATTATATACATTATATTTTTCCCCCTTCTATTTTATGGATAATTTCTGAGTGTGTGACCTATGTCCCCCCTCTTTTCAATGTTTTCTAAAACCCTGTAATATAGCCGTTACGCTATAGAGTTTTTGTCTCAAAATGTCTCTCTCTGTTTCTAAAATTCTTTTATTTTATTAATTGAATACTCAAAGCTCTTTATTCTATAGGTGTATTTACATATATATCAAAACTTTATCTTCTAATTCTGTGATTTATATACATGAACCCCACATTCCTTTTTCCGCGGGTTTAAAGTGACATAAAGGTTATGTCCTTAAAATAGTTTTTAAAACGTTATGATTATGAAATGAAACCCATTTCTTTTTTCTATATGGGTTATTTATGAAATAGTTTATGATGATATATGTGACTCATAATATAATAAATTTAAATTTATGGGTGCGCCCTGATATCACTCCAATGCATTGGGTAATACTTAATCTCTAGAGATGACCATTTTTAACAATACATTGGTTAAAAAACTTAGTAAATATTAATGACACCTTGGGGGTGGATATAGGTAAAATGGAAATGATTGTCTATGTTAAATTTTTTATCCACTTATTCAAGTTATGAAAAACAATATTTTTATTATGATATGCCTCATGATCTATTTCTAATTCCTTAAATTTATTTTTCATGACTTTTTGATGTATCTCAAGTTCACATGTAAAATATTTCCCTTGATTCCCTTACTGGGCCTTCTACTCACCCTTTCCATTTATGTATGCTACATGGTTATGAGATGACGTAATGGACATAGGATGAACAATGAAGAAGCCTTTGAGTTGTTTAATGAAAATTGTTTTATTTTGTCATGTATTATTTTCCTGGTTTCCAAGACACAAGACCTTAAATAGCCTCCTTTTTGTATAATGTAATTAAAGCTAATGTGATAAAAAGGCAGAATACTATAATTGGTATCAAATTATGGTTTAGTTATTTGTGGAAATTAAGATTTGAAAACATTAGAAATAATCCTATAGAAAATTTTAAATATAGGAAATCTTCCTGGTAATTTGGTGAGTATTGAATAAGTGGTCTATCAAGAAAATACATCCCTGTCTGGATAAGAGCAGGTAGAGGTGGCTCTAGAACAGATGTACATAGGGGTAAAACCCGAAAACACCACTTTGAGCTAGAATTGAACAGGAACTAGTACATGACAATGGGCCTTTCTTCACTCTTTTTTAAGACACTCCCAGGGGATATGCTTTGGAAAATCCATATTCTTAGTATGAACCATTATTAAAGTAACAAAGATAAAATAAAATAATGATTCACATATGAATATATGATCATGGATAACCTATATTGGAACCTAGGGGATCACAAGTAAGGACATTATTTTCTTCTACAGTTTATCCTCATATGCTTAATGTTTACTTTTTCAAGATTATTGGCTAAGTATTTAAGCCCCCTAATTATACTTTCTTTTCATAGTTAATGGCAGGAAATGGAAGAACATGTTCCAAAAACCAATGTGATAGGAAATGTGCTGATTGTTGTATTAATATGACAGAGATGACGAGAGATCAAGTTGAACATATTGTGATAATGCCAAACTAGCTATCAAAAATCACAATTAATAATTGGTACACTGTTGAATGCCCAAAGTCATCAAGGAAGAATAAGATTATGTCTCAAGGATGTTCATATGATAAAGTTGATAAGGGATGGAAGACCCAATTTCCTTTGTGCAAAAAGTGTTGAAAGGGGCACCAAGGAGAATGTCACAAAAGAACCGGGAGATGTTTTATGAGTGGGGTGATAGGGAATAAAGTATCCAATTGGATTAAAAAATGGATAATGTGATAAATAGAGATAAGGTTAGATCTAATGTAACTTATACCTTTCAATGTCGTAAATGTGGAGAAGTTGGACATTATCGAAGGCAATGCTCTCTTGAAGGGATGAGAAGCATGATGAGCATCAAAAATCATCAAGGACAAAGGAAAAATGCAATTCTTATGATGAGATGGATCATGATGACTAAATTACATGTAACTTCAACGCAATAATTGTCTATGTCATGTTGTATTTTAGTACGTTCCCTACGAGCCTATCTTTAATGTTTTCTAAGAAGGTCAGGTCACTACATAAGATGTTTTTATATCATTATGGAAAACATTTATTGTTATGTACCACATATTGATGTTGTGGAGTTGTTCTTCTTGAAATAAATGATGATTAGGGGATTAACAGATGATTATTATGTTGGAAGACAATCACTATTTTGGGAACTCTATATGATCGAGGTAAATAGATTACGACGGTATTTTCTTTGAGTAATAAATGTTGACTTATATTTTGAAGAACTGATGAATTTAAGGTGAACTTATAGTAATTTAGGTTACTTATGGAAATGATTAACCTATTTTCGGGAAAATATGTTTAGGTTAGTTACTTTTGTTTTAAGATGTTATGAGTGGTTGATGCTGTTTGGAGACGAACGGTAAAGTTTATCTTGGAAGACTATGTTATCAAATCCTTATTATATTTGGGTTTCAATATAAGTTTGGTTTATTTTGAAGAATTTTAAGGCCAGTTATTTATGGAATGGTCTTTGATGAACTTTGGGTAGTACTGTGGAACTTTTAAGATTTAAGGTTGTTTCCCTTCCAATGGGGTTCTTTCTTTTTGAAGATTTGTTTTATCTTACCCTTTCTATTTTTGGGATAAATGTTTAAAGATAAATAATTATTCTTTCTTCGATTATGTGATTCTTTAGAAGATGATTTTTGTGCTTTGATGAGACCATGTATATTTGAATTCTCATCATTTGGAGAAAAGTATAGTCTTGGTAGAAAATAATTAAAGGATGAAACACTACTTGAAGGTAAGTATATTTCCTTCTGTTCTTATTCTATGTAGTAACTGAATTCCTCAAAATTATAAAAAGGAAAGTAAAACAAAAACTTTGTGGGATTATGTTTCCTACTGGGTAATCAAAGACCGTTTAACCCATCACAAGTTTGTGATTTTCAGGTGGTTAACATTCACATAGACATGTTTTCTATCACTCTCCCTCAGAACATGACCATTTTCTTCTCTTCCATGTCCATGTTTTCCTACATGGAATCCTAGTAGGGGTAAACTAGGGTGACCAATGTACTTACCTGTGATTATATTAAAGTAATAGTGTTACTGACTATTTTTATGATGTGGGACTTTCAATGAAATTTCCACGCCCAATTTTATAAATTGCCTGGATGCAATTTCTTAAGGGGGGAAGATTATAACGACCCAAACTTTTGAATAAATATTATTTCCTAATTTTTTGTGTTATTTTATTTTTTATACTCAACAAAACTATTTCATTTGATAACGTGGGTATAATTAAAATGAGAACGTTGGGTTTCTACAGTTCTATGACCATTGGTCAATATGACCGTTGGATACTAAATGTTGTGATTATTGTCTCTAAATACAAGTGATCTTGGTTAATTAATATAGAAAGAAGATTTTATGGCCTCATACAGTAGTCTCAGGCCAATCGAAGCCCATCTAACAGAACTTGGGAAGGAGGTAGCACCACTGGGCTTTGCTCTGGAACAAACCCATGTTGAACTTCATCATGTGAAGCTAGAATGGAATCGCCTTCGTGAGAATTTCAAACTGATAGAAATTAATACTCATGCGATGTTGGATGAGCCTCCCCAAGATTCTATCACCCTAGAACACCATACTCTTTGGTCCTATGCTGGTGTTATAAGGGGTTATGTAACGAGGCCATAACTGCCTTGTGTAATCCTTTGCTATAAATAAAAATTGTGATTTCTTCTTATGATGAAGTTTTTGAATTTTTAAATGTCCGAATAAATATAGTATGCATATTATTGATGAATTTTAGAAAAAAGATATTTTAAAAATGTTTATGTAAACCTCAAATAATTAAAAATGTGTAATGATTTGCAAAAAATGAACTTCTACAGTTGTGTTCAGTATGAAATTTAGAGTCTAAAAGATCAACATAATATTTGATGAATAATAATTTATGAACATTGATTTTACACTTAGGATTAGTAATGTGACCAAATGGATTAGTAATATCACTTAAAGAAAGTATTAATATAATCTAGGTACCTCGATTAATTAATGTGTTTCAATAAAATTAGTAAATAACTATTTCAGAAATTATTAGTCAAGTATTATTTTTTTCGGGTGAATAATGTTTTTTAATTAAAAATTTAGCTGAGAATATTTAGAAAATTATTTTTATAAAATGGTGTTCATTTTTGAACTCAAGGAATCGATATTATGTTAAGGTAATTTTTGGGGATTTTTCTGAAAAAAGGACTTTTCGGTGAATACTGTCTTTATTTAAAAATTAAATTAAAAATATTTAGAAAATTATTTTTAAAAAATGTTGTTAATTTTTTAAATCAGAGCATCGATATTTGGTTAAGGTGAATTTTTGGGATTTTTCTGAGATAGTTGAATTTTCGGTGAATAGTGAAAATACGATTTTTAAGTTAAGGGTGTTAAATGACATCATTAAATGATGTATTAAGTATGTAATCAATATGGTAGACTTATGAATAGTAAGATAAGGTATTAGGTGTCCCAAGTGGCCAATACCATGGGAAAATACCATGGGAAAGCCCATGGTTTTTCCAATACCACCGATGAGATGTCTCGTGGCAATTAATGCCTTGTCCCCACACTTCCCCTATAAATAACAAGCCATTCTCTCATAATTTCCATTCCAAAATCCTCCTCAACGAATTTTTGGTCTCCTTTCCTCCCAAAGAGTCCTCCCAAGGTTGCCTCAAGGCTCTCAAGGTCCCAATCATCGAGTTTTATGAGTTACGTTTTAATGTAAGGGATCATACCTCTCTCTTTCTTTCCAAGTACTCTCTTTTATGTCATTTATTTTATGCTCCATGTGCATATGTTTGGTATGATCTTTTATATTCATCATACTACCCTTTTATTTTTTATATGATGATATAACCCCTATTTCTCTCATTAATTCATTTTAAGAATGTTTAAGAGGCGCCATTAGGCGGCCGAATTTTTAAGGGATTCTTTCAGCCTTCTCATTTTCAAGATCTATTTTCATGTCAAGTCTTTCATGTTCCTTTTTATTATGTTAAGGTATGATATCTATATCTATCATACTGATATTTTATTTTCATATTATGAGAGACCCTATTTTATCTCCTCAATTCAATTTTTTATGATTTAAGTAACGCCGTTAGGATGCCGAATTTTCATAAGAGAAATCTTATTTTCTTTTTTCCATTCATGTTCTTCATTTCATATGTTATATCATTCAAATTTCATTTCCATTTTCTTATATACATGATATTATATCTACCTACTATTTTATGGATAATTTATGAGTGGTTTATCTATGTCTCCTCTCTTTTCAATGTTTTCTAAAACCCTGTAACACAGCCATTATACTGCAGAATTTTCGTCTCAAAATGTCACTCTCTTTTTCTAAAATTCTTTTATTTATTAATTTAATACTCAAATATCTTTCTTCTATATGGGTATGCACATATATATCAAAATTTTCTACTCTAACTCTAGGATTTACATACATTAAACCCACTTTCATTTTTATGTGGGATTAAAGTGACATAAAGATCATGGCCTTAAAGCAGTTTTTTAAATGTTATGATTATGAAATGAAACCCATTTATTTTATTTTATATTTGTTATTTATGAAATGTTTGATGATGATATATGTGGCTCACATGATAATAGAGGAAAATTTAAGGGTGGACCCTGATAGCGCTCCAATGCATTGGGTAAAAACTTAATCTCTAGAGATGACCATTTTAAATGATACCTTGGTGAAGAACCTTGGTAAATTTTAATGACACCTTTGGGATGGACCTGGGTTAAATGGAAATGATTGTCTATGTTAAATGTTGTAGCCACATCTTTATGTTATGAAACACGTTATTTTTATTATGATATGCCTCATGATATATTCCTCATTCCTTAATGTTATTTTTCATGACTTTTTGTTGTATCTCAAGTTCACATGTAAAATGTTTCCCTTACTGGGCCTTCTGCTCACCCTTTCCTTTTATGTATGCTCCCAGTTTATGAGATGCTGTAATGAACTTAATATGAACAATGAAGAATCCTTTCAAGTCTTTAAGAGGAATTTTTTAGGTTTTCATGTATTAAGTTAATGGTTTCCAAGACAGTAAACCTTAAAGATCCTTGGTTTTGTATAATGTAATGAAAGTTAAAGTGATAAAAAGGAGGGATGTTATAGTTACTATTAACCAGATCAATCAACCCCAGTATTGTTATTATTTGATAAGTTTCATGTCCAGCTTCATTTTCTTACCCAGGGGAAATCCCAACATGGGGTATGTGAATTGATATAGTTCTCATTCCATATATTAGAAACCATTTCTTAAAATGGAATAAAATAGATTATATGACAAAATTATGTTAGATTAAGTATTATCCCAAAAATAGTGATGCATATAACATAAATTAAAAAAATTACATTGATAATATCATAATCATAAACATTGATTCTTTTTGGGAGTATATTTATTTTTAACTCTACTATAATGATTAGCAATTAAAATATGATTTATCCAATGAATATACATCAACACTATCAAACTAGGTGTGTAGTAAGGATCGGTTGTAGGCACCATGTGGTGATCTGCTTAATGCCAATGTACCCTTTTGAGTGTTATTTCCTCTTGTTACATTTATTTCATAACCACAACCACTTATAGTATTTATAAAAGGATGTATTTTATTGAAAAGAACACATAATATATTTCATACCAAATCATTAGTTTTTTATTATATACATAACATAAAAGTGTATAACAGGGTTATATTCTGTAATCTATAATTTTCTTAATCTAGTTCCTATGGTTTCATCAAAACATCATTTGATACCAAATATTGTAAATTTGAGCCCAGTAGACTGATGCATATGAATTCGTTATCACATTGCCATAAGGTAATGAAGTTTTATCCTAAATGATTTAATAATATATTAATATTTTTAAACTAGATAACTTAATGAAAGTTTTATTACTTTTTAAAACATAAAATAGAAAAATTATTTTCTTTTAGAACACCAATATTCATTATAGAGAATCCCCACATATCAGTGAAAAAAATCGTAGCATCTTAGGGAATATAAATCATAATAAATGGGTTATATAAGATTGTTATTATGGGTTAACTAAT
This sequence comes from Viscum album, assembly GCA_963277665.1. Taxonomy (NCBI): domain Eukaryota; kingdom Viridiplantae; phylum Streptophyta; class Magnoliopsida; order Santalales; family Viscaceae; genus Viscum; species Viscum album. Next base: position 179,203,812 of record OY728133.1, on the reverse strand, counting down.
TTTTAAATATATGATTAAAAAAGTTATAATCAACAGGGAAATGTAAATAACTAAAACGTATTCCATAAAAATAATAACATGAGTGTAATATGGTAACAATAATTGATGATAAAATAATTCTATCTAAATAATCACATTAGTTTGAAAATATGACTATTGATATTCAAACTAATATTATAATCTTATGGAATATCAAGAAATGAATTTATAATTATAGAATGAATAATTCCATATATTTAATAAAAATTCAAGGCCTTGTGACAAGACATCAAAATAAATGTGCAGGGCCTCATTAAAAAACCTATCTAATTTGTCTCATGAGACCTACCAATGCATCCTAGGTCTATCTATAATCGAGACCTGACCATCACACAATATGTCCAATTAATTAGTCATATGAATGGGGTGAAGCATAATCAACATAATTAATCATATTAATAAATCTATCATAAAAATTTAATATATACCCCAATCAAATGAATATAATCATAAACCATCAACTGTGAAATGGTGAATGGTAATTAAATCATACATACTAAGTAAAAATTATTACAAACCATTCAAAGATAGATTAATTTTTATTTCAATATAATATATCCCTAGTCTATCATAATCACAATTACTGTTTGATGATGATGATGATGATGATGAATAAAAATGCTATGAAAACATCCTTAAAAGTTTCCTGGATGGGAAAACAGTTCATTTTTGAAATATCATTTTAAAAATAATACTTCTCCCCAAAATATTGAAATAATTTTCATTGAATTTTTCCTTTTAAATATTATATAATAATCTTATAAAAATGGAATAGTTCTTATGGTTGGAAATTCCATTAATATTGTAGACACTAAAACAATGATTCCTTTCATGTTTTAGGTAAAATCTAAACATTCATTGTTTTGATAAAGGGAATGTCAGATATTTCATAAGATTTTTAAATTGTTAAAAAGGGTAAACAATACACTAATAAATCATTTTAATATGTTTTAAAAATATTTTTTAAAACTATTTTACAAAACATGTGTTTATATTAAAAACAATTTCTTAATGAAGAGAAAAATAATGAAAAATGTTCATAAAAATATTTTATAAATCATTTGAAGAACTAATGAGTGAAAAAAGTTAATATTGATGAAAAAAGGTCATTAATAACCAGATTTAAATAAAAAATGATTATTTGGAGATAATAATATCAGATAATTCCCTTAATGAAGATGTAAACATAAAAATCACGCATAATGAATAGATTGTGAAATAAACCCTTACTGCATTTTTAACTACATAATCATAATCCCCATACATGAATTAAAATTAAATGAAATATTAAATTCCATGAACCAAAATAGTTTCTTGAAATAAAATCTCATACAAGACTTATATACACCACACAAAGGAAATATGTCGTGAATATCGAATATGTCTCATTGAAGTAAATGTGGGAGGAGAAATTCCTACATTCACTTTGATTTTATTTGTAGGTGTTTATAACAAATTTATAATAATTTTAAACATTTTATTAATTTATAATTGAACCTTAATAATATTTATAATATCATATATGATCCTCTTATAATATTTTATAAAACATTTGTTAAAAATATACTTTATTTTCATTATTTTGGTTGTTAATTACAGTTTTTTCTCATGCATATTTTGTTATGAAAGGGTTGGTTATTTTGAATTTGATATATAGAGAGCGAGAGAGTCTCTATAATTATTTTAATGTTTAAATATAAAATTTACTAATTATGTACATTTTTATATACATTTATGAATATGGGTCCTGGAAAATGAAGTACATCACTTCTTGGAGTTGGTAGGACGTATATACGCATTAACGATGATATAATTCTTTTGAAGAGTGAAAGGGTATAGAATAATTAAATATAATAAATGAATATAAAAATATAATCTAACATATATCACTTATATTAATTAATTTTTTCATTATTATATTCTATTTAATTCTAAGGTGAAAAACTAAACACCTCGCTTCGTTAGGTGGTAATACTCTGTACACACAAGAGACATTATCGTATTTCAAACAAAATGGAATCTAAAATGGTGTGTGTGATATTAAAATTATAGATATATAAAAATATTCTGAATATAGTATACATGTTTGACATCCATAATTATGTCCATCCTTGAAATGTTTTTATAAAAATACTATATGGATTCATGAGGTTGTAGTCCACCCTACACATGAGCAATGATTTTGATTCCCATTTGATAGAAATGGAACATCAAGAAAATAGGTGTTCCGCAGCTGTTTTTTTCCGGCAGTTTTAGAAACCGTCGCGAAATAGCTTTCGGGCCAGTATTTCGCGGTGGTTTTAAAAACCGCCGCGAAAAAACCACCGCGAAATGTGTAAATTTTTTTTTTATTTTCTTCGACTATTAGCCGCAGTTTTTTAATAAACCGCCATGAAATAGAAGCAGTTTGGGTAAAACCGCCGTGAAATAAAATGAAAAAAATAAAAAAAATGAGAAACCGCGAAATCACAAAAACGACCATAACTTTTGATGTGGGAGTCCGTTGGAGCACCACGACTAGTCAAATTGAATCTCATGAAGAGATATAGAAGCATTTATAATCAAAACCATGAGACGAATTAAGGTGTAGAAGATATTAGAGTTGTAAAAAGTTTAAAAAAGTTCTCCAACTTCAAACGGCCATAACATTCGCTCCGGGTGTATGTTTGGGCTCTACCACATATCAAATCAAAGCCAGCGAAGAGAGATACGCAACAAATACACATAACAAAACTTATTTTTTGTTTTTCAACCCCAAAACCCCCTCTCAAGGCATCTGAAACCCTGTTTTCGTCAACGGTGTCCCGTCGAACTTGTATTTAAATGGATCTAGCTTTTGATCCGCGTGTCAATTCGGGATACTCCACCTGCCAGATCGTAGGTCGTTCCAAAAGCTTTGGTTTGACTGGTCGCGGTGCCCACACAGACTTCTGGAACATATGTTATGGCCTTTTTTGTGGGTATCAGGTTTGTTATGTTTTTTGATGTCTCGTCTCCAGCACCCGTCCCTCGTCATCTTTTTTTTAAACAGTCATAACTTCTGATCCGTTAGTCCATTCGGTCTCTTTCAACTATAAGCTTGAAGATAATTTTAGGATCTTTTATTTGACTTGTCTCAGATCTGGAACGGACTATTGGTTCATAAGTTATCTCCATTAATGTGAGTCCAATGTTTTTGTCACTTTATGACCGTTTTGATGGGTTTTAACGGTTGCTCCATTTATTACTGTTTATTTGGGTTTCCATGACTTGTTATCTTTATCAATGATTTTTTGTGGGTTATTATGATGATTGTGTTGAATTCTTAAGGGGTTTTCCAGAGTTGTCATGAGTTTTCATGTTTTCTCATTCTTTCTAATGCCTCATTCTTCAGGCTTCTCCATCCGTTTTCATACGTTTTAATTATTTTTCATCCCTTATCACGTCTTTTCATACTTTTTAATGTGTTTCATTTATTATTTATTATTAATTATTTATAATATACTTTAATTTATTTATTATCTATTATATATTACTAGGTATATATTATTTATTATTTATATTCATTTATTATCAATTATTTATAAATGTCTATTATTTATTAATAATAATAATAAAATAATAATAATATTATTAATATGTGTCTCAGGTTATTTATTATTTATTATTTATTATATATATTTATTTATTAATTATATTTATTTATTATTTATTACTTATTATTTATTACTTATTATTTCTTACTTATTATTTATTATTTAATATTAATTATTTATTATTAATTACTTATTATTTATTATTTATTATTTATATTTTATTATTTGTTTATTATTATTTAATATTTTTTATTATTATTTATTGTTTATTATTTATTTTTATTAAATATTCTTTATTATTCTTTATTATTTATATATTATTTATTATTTATTATTTATTATATATTATTTGTTATTTATTATTATTTATTATGTATTATTTAATATTTAATATTTATTATTTATTAATAAAAATTTATTATTTATTATTTATTAATAATAATATTTTATTTATTATGTGTTATTTATTATTTAATAAATGTTATTAAATGTTTTTTTATTTCGTATTTATTTATTTATTATTATTTATTATTTATTATTTATTATTTATTATTATTTATTATTTATTCTTTATTATTATTTAATATTTATTATTAATTATTAATTATTTATTATTTATTATTTATTATTAATTATTAATTATTTATTAGTTATTATTTATTATTTATTATTTATTATTTGTTTATTATTATTTATTATCTGTTTATTATTATTTATTATTTGTTTATTATTATTTATTATTTATTTATTATTATTTATTATTTGATTAAAATTATGTATTATTTGTTTATTATTATTTATTATTTATTATTATTTATTATTATTATTTATTCTTTATTATTATTTATTATTTATTATTGTAAATTGTTTATTGTTTTTTATTTATTATTATATATCATTTATCATTTATAATTTATTATTTAATTTTTATTATTTATTATTTATTATTTATTATTTATTATTTATTATTTATTGTTTATTATTTATTATTTATTATTTGTTTATTAGTATTTATTATTTGTTTATTATTATTAATTATTTTTTTTATTATTTTGTATTATTTATTTATAATTATTTATTATTTATTATTTATTATTTATTATTTATTATTATTTAATTATTATTAATTATTCTTTATTATTACTTATTATTTATTATTTATTATTTATTATTTATTATTGTTTGTTGTTTATTGTTTATTGTTTCTTATTTATTATTATTTTTCATTTATCATTTATCATTTATCATTTATTATTTATTATTTACTATTTACTATTTATTGTTTATTATTTATAATTTATAATTTATAATTTATAATTTATTATTTATTATTTATTATTTATTATTTATTGTTTATTATTTTGTATTTTTTATTTAGTATTTAGTATTTAGTATTTGTTTATTATTATTTATTATTATTTATTATTTGTTTATTATTATTATTATTTATTTATTTATTAGTTATTAATTTTTTATTATTATTTATTTTTTATTATTATTTAGTACTTATTATTATTTATTATTTATTATTTATTTTTATTATTTATTTTTATTATTTATTATTTATTATTATTTATTATTTATTATTGTTTATTGTTAATTTTTTATTTTTTATTATTATTTATCATTTATCATTTATCATTTATTATTTATTATTTATTATTTATTATTTATTATTTATTATATATTATATATTATATATTATATATTATTTGTTAATATTATTTATTGTTTATTGTTATTTAGTATTATTTGTTTATTATTGTTATTTATTATTATTATTATTATTATTTATTATATCTATTAGTTATGTATGATTTGTTTTTTCAATTAATATATATATGTATATTAAATTCTGTTTATTAACCACATGCCGAGCTTGCTGGAGTGGTAAAGTCTTTGGTAAATATGCAAGAGGTCAGGGGTTCAAATCTCACCAAACGTAGTGTTTCTTTATATTGTATGGGCATGTGCATTTACATGTGCATGGGATGTGCATGCATGGATAAATAAGGAAATAAAGAAATAAATATATAAACAAATAAATTAATTAAATAAATAAATTAAATAAATAAATTAAATAATTAAAAAATTATTAAAAATAATTAAAAAATAATTACAAAAATAAAAAAATTAAAAAAAATAAAAAAAATAATAAAAAAACTGCCGCTAAATCATTTAGAGGCGGCTTAAACCACTGCTAAAAAACCACAGTGAAACATTCTGTGACGGTTTTGAAAACCGCTATGAATATTTTCCCGACGCACGATTTCGCGGCGGTTTTTCAAAACCACTGCGAATCTATTTAGTGACGGTTTAAACCGCCGAAAAACGTAAAATCAAACCCTCACTAAATACCTTTTTTGTAGTATTGTGGAAATGAATTTATAATATTCCATCCAAATTATAATATATAATTTTATGGGAGATTTTTTTTTATTATAATTTATTTTTTAATACATAATTTATGATGGAAAAGGAATAATGAAAATGGAATATCATTGTTAAGATAATTACATTCACAAAGAGAATCCTCCTTTGGATCTTCACTATCGGACCCTATGGGTTGTATTTTAGGAGGACTTGAAGCACTATTAGATTTATTAGGATGTTGGGTAGTAATGTTTTCATTATTTTTCATGATAAATTTCTTGATTAGTGTGAATTAGTTGGGGGAGAGAGTTCCCATTTATATGTGGGGAAAGGGAACCCACTATGAAATTTTTTGGAAATTTACCAAATGAATACAATTTGATAAATCCATTCCCATGCCAAAAGATTCAAAATAAACACTGGTTGATTTTTTTTTAAATTATAATATATAAATTTCCCCACACAACAATATTAATTGACATTTGTAGGTCTTTTAACCCTCATTATTATAGTTTAACCCCATGTTAAACATATTTTTACATTAACCATGATATTTATTTTTTAATATTTTCAATATTAATGTTTCTAAAAATTATGTTTACCTTATTACATAGTTTAAATTGGGATTATTAAATATTATTATTCAATTTTTTCACATTTAATTCACATAATTATGACAATTCAATTTATAATTACACCCACATACGTGAAGAAAGGTATGTTTTCAATAAAAAATCATATATATATATATAGAGTTTTTTAATATCAAAATTTCATATAAAATTGATTCTAGTTCCCTATATCTGTTACATTATATTATATTTTGAAAATTTTTACATTAATAAAATTTTTTAGTATAATTTAACTCTGTAAAAAATTTTAAATAAAATAATGTTTTAAGAAAAAAATTACTATTTTTCAATATTCATTATAAAATGAAACATTTATGAAAAATCCAAAAAATAACCCTATGTTAATTTTGATATTATTATTTAAAATATAATTTTTTTTCATATATACAATCTAATGTTACTACAAAAATTATAAATTATATGTGCAAGGTTTGGATGAAACTCCTTTTAGAAAAATATAGTTTTTGATGAAAATATTTCCTTTACTTTTGAATTAGTTTTTATCTTATTTCAAATCTATAAAACTATAAAATTAATTTTATACATGTTTAATCCATAAAAATTTATATTTCAGTAAGTAGTAATTATAATTTCTAACATTATAGCTAGGTTAAAATGTTATTGTAAAAATATTAATATTTAGAAAGATTATCATGTTTCGTTTAAACCCTATGTGGCCTATATATAAAGCTATAAATGAGATTTAACTTCTTTAAAAACTAATGTATCATAATGTTTTTTGTGGTTATATTCTCATATAATCATTGTGCATTATGTTTTACATGACATAGAACATGATGTTTTTATTTTAAAAATCGTGGGGTGTTACAATCATTAATGGTTTATTCAATGAAAGTCCACATATTTCTTATTTTTTGAATTGTATTTGAAATAGGGATTTAAAAGGAATTAAATTTCAGGATAAAAAATGGTTTTCATATGGGTTGAAAATATTTTTTTTAAATCTTTTATTATGATAATGTAAAACCCTAATTTTTTTTCATGACACAGTACTTGAGAATAATATACGATAATGGGTGAGACTAGTACAACTTATATAGTGGCTCGGGCAAATAAAACTTATACCCAAACTGATAATTCTATAGATTATACCTATGGTGACCCTGATATAATCACTAATGCATTGGTTAATTTCCTTTTTTCAATGCAAGGAAGGAAGGAGTTAACTTCGATGGTTTCTCTTAGGGCTTAAACTGTGATCTAGTTATTTTAAAAAATATATTAATATGAGTTATGAATGAGATGCAATTTTCTTCCTAATATTATTTCTAATTTCATAAAACTGGTTGAGAAAATATTCTTTATGAAAACTTTGTGTTTCATTTTTTTGTTTATTATTTAGTTTTAATTCAAAAATAAAATTTGTATAATGGTAAATATTATATGGGAATTTATTTTTTTCTATACAAAAATGGATTTCAATATCTATGTCCCATATTAGTATTTCCATCATCCATGGGTTTTAATTATTTTTCACTATCTATATGGATGGGTAAGAACAAATAATATGTCATGTTAAAATCCATTATTTTTTATCATTAAACGGAAACATTTATTTTCAAATGTTTCATATCATGGGAAAAATAAATACTTTGTAGATATCTCTTATTTTTAATATATGGGCTTATTTATGTCAGAGTGGTCACCTAATTTGATATAAATAAAAACCAACATGATATCTTTGAATGAGTGTAATTATATTATATACTAAATTCACTAAATTAATTAATGTTTTAGGATGGTTCTTTATAACACAAGTTTTCAATTAATGGAATTATTGGGCACCTAACTAATATAAACCTGAAAAAAATAATATGATTCTAATATGAATAGAAAATTTTATGAATTATATTTTTATCATGATAATGAAATAAATATTATTATACATTTAAAACTTATTTATAATTAATTTTTTACATCTCGACAAACATTGAGTATGGGTAGTGAGAAATATTTTTATTTTTATTGATGAGTTTAGTACATTTATATGGATTTATTTTCTTAATACTAATTCAAAAATATTATCAAAAATTGATCATTATTGAAAATTATTTTAATATATTATAGTATATCTAATTATATTAATTATAAGTGACAAAGGAGTTGGGTTTTTGAATTTAATAATTGAATATTTTTTATTGAATTTTGTTATTTTCATAGTATTTATTATCTTAAAAAACCCATAGAAAAAGGTTTAATTGAATTTAAGAATGAGAAAGTTTATGTAAAGAATAAAACAATGTTAAATAAATTTAAAAAAGAGTACTACTTTTGTAAATAATATTTGAATACTTATTTCTATGTTTCTAATAGAATTATTTTAAGACATATTCTAATGAAATCCATATATTATCTATATAATTGAATTAATAGAAAACGTTGATATATTAGATTTATTGGTTGTAATGTTTTCAATCAAAATATAATGTTTTATCATGATAAATATTATTCCAAATCTAATAGAGGAACACATTAATATTATTGAAATGTTATAAATCATCTAGAGTTCATAAAAAAGAAGCCTAGTTATTGAAGAGTCTATAACTATTTAATCCGATGAGAATAATTTATGGGAACATAATGGGAGTTTAATTAAACTTGATTAAGATTCTATAAAATATACAAATGGTAAAGAGGAAAATTCGTAGGTTTATACACCTATTTATATATTGACCAGCCTCATTAAGGATCCTAGAAACACATAAATATTGTATGATTGAAATATATATTAGAGATTTTGACTATAGTGTTAAAATGATAAAATAATTTATAATCTTTTATGTTCAATTTTTATCATTTTGGATTTAGTTACAATTGTTATTTACTATTTGATGAAGGATTCTAATAGGATATTATATATATAGTATGAAATAAACCAGTTTTATAGAAATAATGTTTGGAAATTAGTAAAATGACTTAAATATGGGCAATTAGTTAACATTATGTGCATTTTTAGAAATGAACCTTATAAATTTATTCAGATCATATGAAATAAATACCTACTTATTACCCAATATTATTTTAATGAATAAGGTATAGATTATAAAAAATATTTAACACAGGTTGTGATTGAGTTGGAGGTTTTAAATCATACATTTCTATTCCATTAGTTTTTGAAAATCACAAACACCTTTTAAAAACATATTTACTAACATGTTTTTCCTAATTGTTTAAAAATAAATTTATAGAAAAAATTAATTATTACATAACTTAGAAATAACTCTAATGTATTATGAATATAATCATATTATTCTTAAATATGATCCATCATGATAAAGATGAGTCACATTCATTAGATTGATTCTAGTAATAATCTATGTGACTGATCCTTATAAGGATTATCGTATTGAAAAATGACAAATAAGTACATCAAACTATTATCTATTTATAAAAATAAAAAATATATTTTCATTCTACTGTATTGAATACACATTATAATTATAATTCATCTTAAGGAAATGATACTGGGCATTTTGTTACAGTTGAGCTATCAAGCACAAGCATTCTAAGGCCATTTCCACAATCTCTAGAATGTAGCGATTGGAAAACCACTAAAAATAGAATGCTATTTGACAATTTTTACGGTGATAAATTATCATAACACATGTATTATAATTTTTAATCTACATGATCATATTATTACATAAAAATTGTTATTATTTACAGAGTTGTCATTCTAGGTAATCCTTTTCAGAGTTGTATCCTTTAGAACATTTTCATTTTTTATTCTATAGTCAATCATTGTTAAGATCGAGGGATTCTTGAAATAGGATGATGAGAAATTTTATCCATCATATCAAGGGATTAAATGGATAGGAAGACTGAAATCGATCACTGTTATGATCAAGGTATTCTGATGATATGAGGAAAGAGCTGTCAATAATTGCATTGAGGGCCTTACTTGTATAGAAAGTCATACAATATAGTTAGTATAAAAGTTTGGATACATTTCGTAATAGAATATTAATATATTTAATATCAAGGATAAAAGAGTGAATTGTTTTAATATAATTTATAATTCATCTTAATTTATCTAGATATTGTATTTCTACTTTTTATAAGTCTCTATTAGATTTTTATTACATTGATAGAATGTTTAATTTACAAATCATTCTTATATATATTTTTTCTATTTGTATACATGATAATGATTAAAACATACACTAATATAATCCGACAATATGTGTTTTTGATTCATACACTCTGATCAACATATGATTTTTTTGTTTGGTAATATTTCCTTAAAGAGTAATGGATTTTGGGATTTCATTAATCATTTTAAACAATAATTCAACCCCTCTTGTAATATTAAATATATTAGTTACAATTTCGATCCAAATATTTATACTATAGAAGGTTTAAATTATATATATTACTGATTTTTTAATTTCTTTATCGATTCAATGTTTATCAGGTTTTGTTATAATCTATTTGTTTATAATTATCCTTAAACTATAGGGTACTTGTAAAAAAGGATTTGGTTTTCGTTAAGATGGTTGGTATGAATATTGAATATCTTGATAATATAAATCCTATTTACCCAAAAAAAAAATTATTTGAATGAATATGAATATTTGAGAGATAAAATATAATCTTCTATGATCGATAATATATTTGGTAGTTTCAAAATTATTACTAGGAAGTACAAAGTTCCATGTATTGATGCTTTTTCTTATATTAGTGTTGAGAAGATAGATTATTAGTTTAACTATAATGTCCTTTATTATGTTCAATGAAATGAAATATATACAATCATATATCAGGCTTTAAATTTGCTAATAATATTTGTAGTATGTTGGATGTAACTCGTTTTAGTACATCCAAAGTTATTGATATAGGAAGACCCATGATAATTGATTATTAAAAAGAATTATATTTTCTTCCTTATTAAACCATTTTTAAGAGAAATAATGTATTATAACAAATATAAATAGTTTATAAAATATTAATGAATAATATTTTGGTGATAGTATTATTGTTTAAAATATTTTTTATATAACACCAAATTAGAGGGAATCTAAAAGAACTGATGTATATGACCCATGAAATATTATGAATTTAACAATTGAAGATCTTATTGGAACCCTCATACAATATGAAGGAATATTAATAAAATTTGATGAAAATTATAACATGTAAAATGATGGAGTTTTTTTTCTACACCATTTTTTATTCATAGTAAATTTCAATCATTCAATAATGTACATAATCATTTAAGAATGTAAAAAGTTATTATGGAATCTGATTCATGTTTGTAAGAACAATCTAAAAATTAGTTGTGTAATATTTATATAATGCTGAAAATTATTGAGGTGAAGATCGATATTCAATATAGATATATAAATGGTTGTGAAGAGAAATGTAACAAGATGGATTTTGGGGTTACTTGTTATGAATGCAATAGAATGAGACACATCAGACATTATTTTCCTGTGCTGAAAAGAAAAGATATAAAGGAAACGAATTTTTAAATAAATTCCAGGAATTATTTTACCTCAAAATTAATAAAAAGTCCAAAAGAATCTGATCCTTGGGGTGATAGTGGTGGAGATTCATCAGAAAATTATTTTAATAATGAATTTTCCTAACAGAGGGATATTTGACTATTTGAATAAGAAATTATGATAAATAATATTCAAATGGATAAGTTACACACTTCTTGATCTCTTAATAATGTTTATTTAAATGAACACTATCGAAATGATGAAAAAAATCAATAACTTATAATGAGGAATCATTAGAGGGAGAAGATAATATGTTACCTTGTCATGATGCAGTTTTTATATCTAAAAAACATTTATAAAATTAAAACCGTAATATATTTAATAAAAAAAATGACCAAGATAAATATGAAAATGAATATTCATGAATTAATATTATTAAAAAATATATAATCTCTTTATAATTATCATAGATTTATTTAAAAGATGTTATTTCAAAAATTTCTTGAGAAACCTATTCTGGGAAATATTTTTTTCAAAATTATTTTGTAAAACAATGTTCTTGTATTATTTCTGAAGAGGATATGAATATATTAATAAAAAAACTAAAATATATTTGTTGAATAAGAACTTATCTTTGTCTACCTTTATTGAGGAAAACATTGAAAAAAGTCTTGATCAAATTAAACATCCTGGGATTAAATTTCAAATGGGTTATACAAATCAAAAACATATTTTTAATAACAACTATTTTTTTCATAAAACACCACCATTATGTACAAAATTACAAAGTGATATAAATTTGAATTTATTTTCTTTGAATAGATTTTTTCCACTTGGATTTCATAAATATTATTTATCTAAGGAATTTTCATTTTCTCAATTACAAAATGATGTCGAAATGAGGATTTCTAAAGGTATTTGTTTTGATAATATAGTACCTAAGATAAATTATGTTTAAAAAAATAATTTTACTCCGAAAAAAAATATAATTGTTAAAATAAAATAATTTCGTACATGAATATATGATTTTCAATAAAAATTAATGAATATAATTATTGTTATGAATATTTTAGAGATGAAATGTTTTTTAGTAACATTTAGAGATAATGATCAAGGAGAAATCATTATTATATGTTATATTGTCCTTCACAAAAAATGGATTAATTTTAAATTTCATAATTATTATTGTATATAAGACATTTCTTTTATGAATAAGTAAATTATGTGATATATGTTAACATTTTATCTTTAGGAATTATAAACATACATTATTTAGTTATAAGGATGAATTTATTATTTCTTCCAATAGGTATGAAAATTTTTAAACCCTAAACTTTGACACACATTGGAGATAAGTCTTAACTTTAATTAGTTCAATGAAAGATAAATATTGTTTATGAAAGAGATGCTGAGGAAATTGTAACCTCAGAATCATAGCTAATTTGACTAGAAAAGGACTTGTTTAGGATCTACCAGAACATAGGACTGATTATTCAAAAATATATGACCCTTTTAAATTTGGTAAGCAATATAAATCATGTATTAAATCTATTAGTGATGTCCCTACTTTTGATGATTTACAATTTGTCAAAAAGTACTTATTTGGTCCTAAAAAAATTGGATGTATTTGGGAAGAATTCAATGTATATATCATATTTTATTACTACACTTGATATACATGGGTATTGCTTCATTCAAAAAATAGAAAGCCTTTAGAAAATTTTAAACATTATATAAAGAGATTAAAATGAGGAATGATTCACCAAGTTAACTATTCGTAGTGATCATGGTTTAGAATAAGAAAATTATTCTATTTTAAAAAAATAGTAATAATGATATTGAACAAAACTATTCATCACCTAGAACCCCATAATAAATGGTTTAGATAGAAGAATAAATAGAGTTATTTTAGAGATTATATGAACCATGATGAGTGAATACTTAGTTGCTAAACATTTTTAGGTTTATATTCTTACAAATGGATATTATAACATATATCAATTTTCAATTAAACATACTCTTAATAAAAGATATTATGAGTTTTGGAAGGGACAAAAACCAAATGTTTCTTACATAAATACTTTTGGTCATAAATTATCATTCTTCCATACTAAATATAAATTATATAATTTTCACAAAAATATTATGAAGAAATTTATTTATGTTTTTTACCAACTAGTAAGACTTATAAAACTACTTATAAATATTTTTGAATACTGAGGAAATAGTTAATGTTATATTTGATGAAACTGATCCCTTTTTTCAAAAAACCCCAAACTACATCCTCAGATGTTATTTATAAAACATAATTTCAACACTTATTTGAATTTTATTCTCATAAGTAAATTACATAAGAATATTCATTTGTTGTTATTCATCAGGAATATTTTCTACATATTTTTTAATAAGATACTATTAAAATCCCTAAAAATCAGTCATTTCATAGTAGATATACTAGTGAAGTATAATTGGTGGTGTAGATAAACTATTTAGGGGTATAATTTATTTGAGAAATGAAATTCTTCATTTATCTTTGTTATCCCTATTTGGTCATAAGAATCCTTATGGGACTTTAGTTGAAGTGTTTTCAATAAAATTAATGTAATATGAACTCAATTAGTTTGAAAGGAACAAAATATAGATATTAGAAGAACAAAATAAATAAGCTTCTTTAATTGTATTAAAATAGGTATTTCATAATAATTGTGATGAAGAGTGAATAATAGTTATAAATAAATATATAATTGTTTTTAAGGTATATAACCTACAATACATAATATATTATAAAAAACCTATACACCGGTAGAAATACTTGAACATATTAGGATACTTATATTTTTTATAGCATTATTTAATTTCAAAATTTTCCAAATGGATGTGAATCATTATTTCTAAAAAAAATTGTTCTAAAGGATTTTTATGGATAATAACCACATGTTTTTGAAATTAAATAACAATAAAATATGTCTATAAGCTTACCAAGGATCTTTATAAAATTAAACAAGTCCCTCGAGCTTGGTATGATAGGTTAATTTGATTTTTATTACAAAAAAATTTGTTAAGGGGGTTGTGGATCCAACTATTTTTATAAAAGAAGTAAATAAGAAAATTATAATTATTAAAATTTATTTTGATGAAAGTATATTTTATTCTACATAGAAATATTTAACAGATTCATTTTCAGGTTTTACGAAGTCAAATTTTTAAATCTGTAAGATGGGTGAGAAAATATATTTTATTAGTTTTTACATTCCACATTAATCAGAAGATATTTTTTATCCCAACAATCGTATATAAAGAATTTTATTATTAAATTTATGGTATGATAATACGATAATTATTTGTACTCCCATTGGAAAATCAAATACATTAGATATTGATGACTTTAGAAAATTATTACACCAGAAAACATTTAGAGGTATGATAGGAAGAATACTTTACATAAAAACTAGTATTCAAGATTTAATGGTCTTAGTGTGATTATGTACTTGATATCAATCCAATCCAAAAGAATCCAATCATAAATCTAGGAGAATAATTTTTTTATCTTAAATGAACTATGTAATTATGAATATCAAATTCTTATTTAAATGTATTTTTACATAGATGTTTTTCAAAGGATGAAATTGGTGGATGTAGAATGGATAGAAAAATTACAAATGAAGCTTTTCTTTTTTTATGAGTCTCTTTAGGTTTTTGGTCTTGTAAGAAAAAAAAACTCAGTATAAATTTCTAATACAAAATACAATTATGTTTATGTTGGAATTTTTTGTTCTCATCTTTATTGGATGAAACAAAGAAACTCGCATTATATAGACTATGTTTACTAAAACTCAAATATTTTGTGAAAAAACAATTTCCATTACACTATGTAAAAAAACAATACACCACTGACTTTCTAGGATCGTTCATATTAGACGCCATTTACTTCAAGATAACATACATAAAAGGAGATATAATTTTGTAATTCATCCAAATGAAAGATTATTTTTTATATGTATACAAAAACCCTTAGTAACGATATATTTTAATATATTTAGCAGAAGTTGTGCATGATCAATGCTAAGAGATTGTTCATATATAATTCTTGGTTAACCATATACTTAAAATAATATTCTTCCTTTCATAGGGTTAGAATGTATGTTATTTTTTTAATTTTTTTTTCTAAAAAATAAAAATTTTAAAAAAATTTCTGATATCATAATGACTTTTCAGACTCGAAAATTAATACTAATTATTTTGAACATTTGTTATTAAAATAAAACTATGAATTTTTTTTAATAAAACTATCATAGTTAGTTTTTGTAATAAAAAATCATAATATACCTGTATTATATTACTATCAAAATATATTTCTTCCAAAAAACCAAGAAGAATTGGTTATTCATTCTGATAAAACTTTTTACACAAAAAGGTATTCATTATCTATTTTTTACACTACTTAATTATATTAGTTTACAATTATTATTTTCATTATTATTTTTTATATATAATTTTTTACATAATTTAAAATTTATATGATTTTTACTAATAGTAATTAATGTCACTCAAATATTTTTTTAAACATTTCAGATATCTAATAAAAATGTAAATCATTCTATGATTAAGTCATGTAAATCAAATCTATTAATGTTTAATCTAAATAGATAACTTTTTTCCATAATATAGACCAATGTTTTATCAATTATATATAATGCGGGACACCACCTATCTAATATTGGTTTCTTGATATTTCATTTCTAACTTTCACCACTCCTCAAAGTCATCTGTTTGTTTGTTCTACCTTCCATCTATTCTCTAGAATAGTTCTCATTATGATGGATGGAAAAGAAGATTAAAAGAAGGTATGTTTCCAAATAAGGACTCATTGAATGAACTTGTTTTTCTATGTATGATTATCATCTCAAAAGAATCAGGAAATTTTATATATGTGAGGATTTATGTGAATATAAACAATTTTTTTGATTTTTATTATTCACATATTGTTACAAAGTTTTATTCTTATGTAACATTTTTTGTAGATGGTGATAATGAAAAAGTTTTTTTCTCTTTTTTTGGATGAAATACAAACTTTCTTTTAAAATAGTTTCAAAACTGGTGGGATTTATTACAGAATTAAAAGCATTATTTATCTATCATAACTTACCGGATAGTGTTGGTTCTATTTAAATATTGAAATTATTTTCTTCATTGTTAAAGGGAAAATTTAATGTTATATAATCTGATAAAGAAAAAATGATATTTTCATTTTAGATGTAGTGTTATCTAATACCTTGGAAGGGTTATTGATATAGTGTTAATGTATCACATATTTTGGTCTGGGATTACTCAGTGTATATGCAGAATATTAATTTTTTTCATGTATGTTTTTAATACAAAGCAATCCATCCATAATAACTCAATCATGTTGATTTTTTTTCTATTGTCAATAACATACTTTGGAATGTTATTAGTCTTTCAAATTTTGGTAACCAATCAAACCCAATGCAATATAAAATATTAGTTTTTTTTGAAGATATGATTTATAAAATTAATCAAGAATTTGATTCTATGTAAAATAAATTTATTGATATGGTTGAAAGAGATTCATCAGAAGCTAAATCATCTAAGAAGGTTGTATAAGTAAAATCATTGAATATTCACCCCATAAAAATATAATATAAACAAAAAGATATCACATATGATCAATTAAATAAGTTAATAGATAAAAAAGTGCAATAGAAACTCGGGGACCCAGAATTTAGTATTTATCCTTCTAGTTTCTCATTCTGATGAATTTAATATTATTGTTGGGATTTTTTTTATGAAACTTCTATTATATCTTTATTTTTTCCTTTTGTTGATGGAATGGAAAAAATTAAAATAAATAGTTGAAGATGTAACATGATTAGTACTAAGAAATCGGTTATAGAATTTTTTTTAAAAATCATTCTTCAAAACTATGATAAATTAAGAAAATATCATAGGAAAGATGAATAATAATAAAAAGAAAAATACGGTAGAAGCAGAGGAAGGGGATGAAGAATAATAAGAAGCACATAAAGAAAACACTAAGTCCAGTGAACACTAAAAAATCCTTGGACTCATATTTCTTGTCTCATTTACCATATTATTCTTTCAAGGGGGCTCAATTAAAATGGTCTAAATAAAAATCATCATCCTTTGATAAAGGATAATATTAATTATATGAGAAATAAAAATCTTCCACATTAAAATTATAAGAAGATCCACAATCAAACATGAGGGTTAATAAAAATGTTAAATATGATAAGTATGTGGTTTTTGATGAAATATAAGATGATTATAATGTTTTTAACAAAGGGAATGGTAACATGGAGGAGAAACATGATTCCAAAAAATGAAGACCAAATCCCCCCAAACCATTAGAAGGTTAATCACATTCATACCCTAACATTGCATTAATGGTATTTGATTTCAGTTGTCAATATTTTAGAAGTTTAAAATTAACATTTCTATAATTTCAAAATCTTGAATAAAGGTGATAGTTTATTAAAAAAAATTAACAAAAAAATCGTAGTCTCTAAATGTTCTTAAAGAATTAGTTATCCATATTGATATAGAGTTAAAACAATATTCAAGAGATGTCTTGAAAATCAGAAGAGATGTTACAATATAATTTTGAAGTGTTATATACAAGTGGATAGTGATATTTAATAACATGATGGTCAATTTTTGAAGTAATGAATCTTTTTTATAAATAGTAGAATCATTAAATAAGTAATCAAGTGATTATTTGGATTGAGTGATGTTAATAGAATAATTTATAGATGCTACAAATAATTTTTCTGATGATATTAATGTTTCAAAAGAAATGTTTTGTGATTTAGAGTTTGATAACATCAAGTTGAGATCATGTGAAAATGAATTGGTCATTAAGAGAGATAAGAATAATGAATTTCTTATGGAGGTTAAATAGATAAAGAATCAATTATAAAAGAATGAATCAATGGAATATATTATTATAAAACATTATATCGATTTATAGGAGGTTAAGAAGGGAACGTCTTATATTAATATGTTGATTATGAAATATTAAATAGATTTTATATTTGAATTCTAGATGAAATATTTTCAAGAATTTTAATTATTGTTAAATGTGATAATATATTAATAAAATTATATTTATTATGTATTTATCCCAACTAAATTGGAATGTATGTTAAATATATTTCTTCATGCATTATTTCCTAGTCCACGATTTATTGTTTTGTATGTTATTTTTTTGAAATTTCAAGGAAATTTTAATTTTTTTCCCTTTATTTTTATAAATGATAAAGGTGTATATGGTGTGACAGTTATATAAATTGGAATACTTTTGTTAATAAAATGAAACAAAATATCCATAGGGTGAAAAATATTCATTATTTGGGGAACTATGCTATACATGGAGAAGTATTCCTAAGAGTGTAAAGAATTCTTTAAGGGCAAGATGTTTTAATATTTTCCATATTATCATTAAGCAGTTATAAATTAAGGGTGAATTATAAAATAATAATTCAATTTTATTTGAAGAAAAGAGGGCTATAATTTTCAATGTTCTTTTTTTAAAATATTAGGGTTTCTACTTTCCAAAAATGGGAGTGTGTTGAGTTTGATGTTTTATTTCTTAATTTTTTATTCCATTAGTTCTAGAAATCACAAATACCATCTTAAAAATAATTTTACTAACTTTTTTTTGTAAGTGTTTCAATATATTATTATAGAAAACATTAATTAAAACCTTACATAGAAAAAATTCTATAATATTATGAATAAAAACATATCATTCTTAAATATGAACCACTAGATTAAGGATGTATATGATTCCTCATGTTGATACTGGTACTCATACATCAGAATGAACCTTATAATGGTTATTATATTGAAGAAATTAAATTTATGTCAATAAGAATATCCAATTTTTATAGTGATAATATGTATTTTTTGATCATATCGTAAGGAATACACTTCATAATTTTAATTTTTTTAAAAAAATGATGTTAAAAATTCATTTACAGACAATATGTCAAGAACCGGTTTTATAAGGACATTTAGAAAAAATCCAAAATATAAACATTATGGACCTTCCATTAAATAGTTGGTCATTGGATTAGTTTGGAGCTGATATATTATCTCACCCAATGTATTCTGAAGTATTCTTTTCATGAACATCTCATTCATAGTCATTGTAATTCATTAAAGACATATTGTTATAAAGAATGCTTATAAATGTTTTTCCCTTGATAACATTTTCATTTTTATTATATGTCAGATAATTGTTACAATTAGGGGATTATAGGGATAAGAAGATATTGACGTTGATCTATCAAATCATAGGCTTTCAAGGCTAGGAAGATAGACATTGATCCATGATTATATCAAGGGATTTGAAGGATAGTATGATATATATATATATATAGTAATAATCTTATTGAGGGATTTCCTAGTAAGGAAATATAGACATTAAGGTAAGTATAAAACTATTGATCCCTTTAGTCAATAATATTGACTACCTTCACTCTTACAGTTAAAAGTGTGAACTCTATTAATACAACATGTACGTCTTTTTTACTTTAAATACACATTGTATTGCTTTTTTTTACAATACATTATTATATTGTATATATATGGATAGATATTTTGTTTTAAAAATCATCATTATCTTTTTTCTTATATGTGTAACTATGATAAATATTAAAATATACACTGATATAATCAAAAAATTTATGGATTTGATTCTCACACTTCAATCATCAGATGATTTGTGAGTACAAAATTTTTATATAAAAGACATAATTTATAAAATTTAATTTAATTTAATTTAACTAATATTCATCCTCACTTTTTATAGTAACCATCTTAGTTACTCTTTCAATCCAATAATTGACAGATTAGAAGTTATTATAATATTATTCACATAGATAGCTTTCCATGGATTTAAATTACATAAAATGGATGTTAAAATTTATTATTGAAATTGTGTAATTTATAATGAAATATATACAAAACATCACCCATGTTTTTAAAATAAATCAATATTTAATAATCTTCTATGACATTACAAATAACTCTTGGTACTAAGACAATATCCCATAGAATGGTATTAATGTTTGTCTCAATTTCTATTGAAAATTAGTTTTGAAAAGGAAAAAAATTCCCAATTTTGTCTATAATGATATCAATAAGGATAATTCAAATATTAAAATTTATGCTAATGAAATTATAGTTGGATATTTATGTGATATGCATTGGAATGAAATTTTAAATTTATGGTCCTCTGAATTTTATATAAACCTTATTGAAGAATAAAAAAATTTTAGGGACTTAAAATTTGTTAAAGAAATGATTCAATGTTTTATAATTTATATTATGTATGGTCAATTAATAATTAAGAGATTTGTGTTGGACTCAACTAAAAAGAAAAATAATATTAGTAGTATTTCTTGTATACTATATTAATGGTGAAATTGTAAAATAAGTGTATAATGAAATTTTTATAGTTTTGATCTGAATATTATTATATTTATTTTCTCAATGACCTTATATGATGTTTACTGTTATAATATATTGAATATTTTAATCTTATCTTAAGAATTTTTACTTGACTTTAGTTAAAATGGTCTATTACTACATAAGGGTTCCTTAACTTTAGATTCATATAATCTAGGTTAAACTTATTTTGATTTAAAAATTTAATAATATTTTCAGTTTGGTGGATATAAAATTATTATAAACATACTAGTGTCATGTGTCACTGTTATGGCTAATGTTTTATTTCCTAGAGTTAAAAGAAACAACGTTCAGTTTAATTATCTATATTTAAAGGATAATATATTAATGCAACATGTTTTTATTCACAATCATTATGAAATTTGAAAATGTAAAATATTTTTGTTGGTTATTTTCAAAGGTAAACTTTATATGTGATAATTTTTCAGGAATTATTATTTCTATGAATCCCTTATTATACCATCAAACTAATATCATTGAAGTTATAATGTAGTTTGGATTTACATTTTCATGTATAAATTTAGTACAAGATTTAATATTACAATATATTTTTAATGATATATGAAACATCCATTTTTTGTATCTGTTTTAGTTTTTATATATAATCATATAGATATTGAAATTCTTAAACCTATTTAAATTTTTAGTAAATTTTCAATATTTTCAATATTTATGAGAGTGACATTTTCTATTTTTATTGGTAATAATCTATTTTGTTTTTTATAATTTGGAAAATATTTTGTTTATTGGAGTTTAGATAAAATGACTTTTACTTAAAAAATTTGGAGTATTTGATAAATTAATTTATAAATCTTTGTATTCAACAATTTTAGATGTTTTTTCATGATTTATTAGATTTTTATAAAGTTCATATTTTGGGGTGGTTAATTAAAAATTTATATATTTTTGAATTAAATATTACAAATATTCACATAATGTTTCAGTTATTTCATCTAAAATAATTGTTAAAAATAATCAATGTTTTCCCCAATTTGAATCATTCATTACATCTATAAGAAAATATTATGGTTGAATTTATGTTAATTTTGATTAATTAATAATTAGAATTTAATAGTTATTTAATTGATTACGTTTTCCTTTTTTATTTTATTACTTTATTTCAAAAAAATTTATGATAAAAATTTATATTAGTATATTTTAATAAATAACCCATAATATAACGTGTATGAAAGATTTTTTGTAAGTATAATCCTTCTGAAAATTCAATTTTAACATTACAGTTTCAACATTAAGAAGTAAATTTTAGATCATGTAATGAGCCATATGAATATACTTATGAAACATAAATTAAATATTATTGTATCTTATGATGATATAATTTTGTTAATGTATTAGGAATTATGAAAATTTGGCCGTTATGACAACCCATATTTTTAACACACATTATTTCATGATTTATTGCATGAAGTCACAAATGATATAATCCCCAAAGATCATGAAATCTAGTGTATATGGGAGATTAGGTACATAATATATTATCATAAAACAAGTATAAAACAAATTTATTAAGAAATTAATTACCATGATCCTCAAATTCATCATTCCTATAAAACAACATTGGATCGCGTAGGTTATACATAAGAATTCTGTGTGAAATAAATTCAAGTAAGGAAACACAAAAACAGATAATTGGGTAATGTAATACATGTGATCTGAGAAGAATAAGAATGTGACATAAGAGGTGAGAATCACAGTAAGGAATAATGATTCATTATATAACATGACAACATAATGGAAGCATAGAAATGTGGAAAAAACATAAACCATTGAATCATTGGTATAATTCATGGTTATACACCATGAAATCATAACATATTGTTATTAGGAAAACCTTCCATGCACCTTCAAGGGAATATCATAAGATTAAAAAAATTACATAATGTATTGGAGTGCTATCTAGGTCCACCCATCATAATAATATCTTATAAATGCATTGGTGTGCCACAATGATCTTATTATATAAGAATGTCATGGAGCTAAATTATCCCCACAAGTGAGGATTTTAGGTAAATTACATGTAAGTGACCTATAAAACAATCATTGGTGTATATAGGTGAATAATCTTTCATATAAATGGTTATTGGAATTCACTTCAAAATAGTTTGGAATGAAAAAATCACAATAAAATTTTGGCAGCATAACGATAGTAGATAAATAATAATAATATGATTTAATGAGGGAGAAAAATGTATATCATAATTTGGAATTCAAAATAATAGTAATATGGATATGGAAAAACAAATCCCAATATTAGGAATATTAATTCAAAAGTCATAAAATAAATTAGGTTCTAAAGTAATGTGAAGAAGGAGAGGATCCATTAAATTTAGAGGGTGATTCTAAACACTTTGGAGGAGATTATTGAGATTTTGGGGAACCATGAGAGGGTTATATATAGTAATGGGATGAGTAAGGTAATGATACATGGTTTTTTATTGACAATAAAAGGGTTCATGGGTGTAATTATATATGAAAAGAATGTTGAGTTCATTAATATTCCTTCAACACAGGTTTGGGATATTTACAATAATGTAATAAAAAACCCATATCTATACCATGGTTTCTTCCAAGGAAGAGTGGATATATTTATTTTATAAGTCTAGGAACTGTACTCATTATAATATCAAACCATTTAATGTGTATGTGAATCATGTTAATAAAGATTTTTTTTACAACTATAATATAGAATATAATTTTGTAGGATTATTAAAGGGTTTACAATATTAATCATATAATATAAAAACACATTATATTAAATTTAAAATATATATTTTCTCTTGTATACATTTTATTGAATATATTATGTCACTTTTTGGTAATTATTATGTCATAATACATACAATATATTTATATCATATTTAATTTTTACATAAAAAATCATCCTTCTTAGGAAATTTTGAAAAATTCGTTGCAGGGTAATTTCAACATGCCGAATCGAAATATAACATTAATTTTCTAACCCTTATAAAAAATAGTTTTTACTTTTAAAAATTATATTCTCTACTCTATATAAAAATATAATTTAATAATAATATTTTCTTATAATATAATTTATTTTTTATATTTAGGAATTTTTTAAAATGAATTACTAAATTAAAACATATTATTTCACAAATATACAATTCGTGTTTGGTCATATAATAATATAATTTTTATCAAACTTATTATTTTATCATATTTAATATAAAACAAATAAGGAATAAATATTATAATTTTTCATAGTAAATACAATATATTCCAATACATTCTCTTTGTTTTGAGATACATATTCCTTTACTAAACAAGTGAACACCTTATTGGAAAGGTCTACACCAGTGATATTTTAATTGGGTGGTTTAGCAAACATGGCATTGGTTGTGATCATAATGATCATGATATTCTACAATAAATGGTTTATATTAGGATTTAGTTGTTGAATATTATCTTTGGCTTAATCAAGGGTAAATCCCAGAGATGCTATCTCTCAATAAATATCGAATAAATTAGCTTCTTAGGGTACAATCCCACTAGTCAAGGCCATCAATTTATTCATCTTTATAAATGGACATTATCATACCCATATATATATATAATTATAATATGATCAAAATATAATGAGTATTTTTTCAAATAATATTATCCTTAATGTTATATTATATTTTATATGATATAATGTTCAAAAATAACTAAAGTAAATTATGTTTTTTCTATAACTTTATCACTTAAAAATGAATTTAGTCAGTCATAGAGAATTAATTTCATATATAAAATTTCCGTTCATTACATTATTTCATATTTATGAATTTATTACTTGAAATTTTTATTCAGCACACTGATGTAGATGGCAATACTTCAATTTTATCACCTCTTCTAGTTCCCATATTGATTAAAAAACAAGGGGTTCTTCCACAATAGTTTGACCAGGTGAGGATTTTTTAGAACATTGTATATATGATCTACGATCATCCAAATTGTATCCTCTTATGAAGGATTATTATCGAATGGTACCACCTCTAGATGAAATACATGTGTAGGTTCTATTATGTACTTACTCAACAGGGACACCTGGAACACATCATGTACATGAGATATGATAGGTGGGAGTTCTATATGATAAGTCACTGTTTTGATGCGGTCAAGGATCTATGTGGGGATGATGAGTCTTAGACTATGCTTTCCCTTCTTCCCAAACCTCATAACATTCTTCCATAGTGACATATAAAGGAACACATTGTCCCTAGAAACAAAAAATAGTTGTCATAGAATATTGTTTTCCTACTTATTTTATCAAAATTGTAATAATTTGAAATGAAAATAAATGTTAAAACTATATTTTCCATCTTTTGGGTATGGTTTAGACCCATTATCTCGAACTCTCTAACATTATCCAATCACATCAGAGTCTAAAACATCTTACAGTATGCGCCTGATAAGGTTCCATTTGAATGATTGAAAGGGTACTATTGTTATATGATAACTCTACTAGGGGAGGGGTTTGATATCTACATCATTGGAAATATATTAAAAACTATCCCAGTATATCCTCCAACGTATAAATGGACCTCTCAGGATGACCACAATACATATGATGATCTATTTTATAGTTGATATATTCTATTTTCAACTATTTTTGAAGAATTCTCCAAAACATGAAGTTAAACATTAGATATTGATCAAATTATACATAGATTGGAATTTTATGTAGTCTTACAACATCTATAATGTATATCATGGTGGGTTAGTTAACAGATAAATATTCTTTTATAGAAATTAAATTAACTGATTTAGTAATGAATTCAACTACCTCCTATATAGCATCATTTCAATTAGGTTTCTTAGGGAGTACTATAATGAAATCCAGGGTTATTTTTTACCATTTCCATACCAGTATGTGAAATTGTATCATCACACCTTTTGAGTTTTTTCATTCCACTTTGACTTTCTAGAATATCATGCATTGAGATGAAAACTCTGAAATACCCCCCTTTATGTTGTCATACATAACATTTTTCTTCAAGTATCTATAAAACATACTACATCCTAGATGAATATGTAAGAAAGCACTATGCTCATCAATCCAAATATTCCTCATTAGTTTTGGATTTGATGAGACACGTATCTAGGATCCACCCATAAAAAATAACTCTTCAACAATGTAAAAATATAGAATATTTTCTACCTTCTACTATCAAAAATTTTATTATTTTTATCCTTCTCAATCCTCTTAATAATTGATGGTTGATTAGTTACTTGAGAAAAGGTAGAATGATGATACGTCAATTATTATCATGTCTATACTTTTGATGTCCATGAATATCAGATCCTTAACAATCCTCATCACGGATATATTTGTGTAATCCTTTCTATATTGAGAATTTGAAACATTTTTTATAATCACATGATGGTAATTGATTGAAAAATAGTAATCCTTGATCACTTATGGCCACATTCGTTAGGGTTTATTACGCTCCTTTTTTGTTAACATGTACTTTAGGATTTTATGGTCCATTTATATATATCAAAAGTCTCCCCATAGAGAAAACTATTCCAAATTTTTAACAAACATATCACTACATCCAATTATATATCGGGATTTGGGTAGTCGTGTTCATATAACTTTAATTGGTTAGAATAATAGGCTATATGTTTTCATTTTTAATGAATACCGAACAAAATAACATTTTAAATGCATCGTTATAGATTAAAAAATATTCTCCACTAGAGGGTAATGTGAGAATTGGTGTAGAGGTTAGCCTCTTATATATATCTTTAAAAAATTACTCAAATTCAAAATTCAAGAACAAAGTAAATTTTTCCAATGTTATATTTTTTGTGGGTTTGATGATCATGATTAGTTTCTCCAAAATAGATGATTATACCCACATAATATATGGAAACTATAGATTTCTATCATAGATGTTTTTCATTGGTAACCTTCAATTATCTATGTGATTAAGGATCCATGTATATCACATTTTTTTGGGATAAAATTCCATAGAGAATTTAATTTCTCCTTCCAGAATTCACATTTGATGTACTTTTAATACTTATTTTCATTCTATAAGTACCGTATTATAGTATTGAAATAATTATCATGTTCCTACTTTCTTTAATAGTAGATATGAATATCATATATAAATACTACCAATAATTGGTCAATTTAATCTCAAAATTTCCTTATTCATAATGTCCATGATAATTTATATAAGAAGTTTTGATTGAAAATGGAATCACATTGAACTCATAATGCCTAAAACATTTACAAAAAGATGTCTATGATATATCCTCTTTCATAACTATTGCCTAATAATATCCCAACCTATGATATATCATAGGGAAATTCTGGGGTCCACATAGAAAATCAAATATATCATCATTACATAGAGAAGGATACTTTTATGTTATTTTGACCTTATACTGATTAGGATAATCAATGTTGAGGAACATTGATCCATACTTCTCTATTGATGAAGAGGATTAGTGAAATCTATAGAGAGGCAGTCACATGTATAAACTATTTAAATAGGTTTTCATGTAGTTTATATATCAATTCAATGTGTTTATCAAAGTACATGTTATAATAAGACTTTGACATTGAAAAATGTATAGGCAAAAGATCTATTAAAAGATTCATCATCTATTCTAGGATAAATACTAGGTAACTCTTTAAGAAACAAAATAGTGTCTTTCTCCACATTGGTAATGTCTTCAAGGATGATATTGTCATTATAAATAATATCTTGGTAATGATAAAATTTCTATTACGAAAATAATATCCATGATTCAATTGACGGTACCAATGTAGATTCATCTCTATCCTAGAACTTTTATAGAATTATATGGGGACTCCTGATACAGATTGTGATTTCCTTCAATTATAAATTTATATTGGATCCATATATGGTATAAGGCCCCATCCATAAACATTACATAATCGTGAATTATGTTAATAATTTACATTGAGGATCTTTTCTGGTTTAGAGCTATAAGGAATTAGGTCATAACTTATACATAACAATTTGAATATTAATTGTAGACACTTCCACTGCATATCACTTTTTTCAAAAAAATATAAAATATGAAATGAAATGAAAAATGTTTAGTTCCTTGTTTTAATCCTAATGACTTTTCCTTAATCCCATCCTTGACCCAAATCAACTATACTTTTTGTGAAAAACATTTCATTAACATGGGATGATCATAAAAATAAGAGTAAGGGATACAAAAAGAAGGAAAATTATTAGTGTATCAAAATAATAGGTAAACTGTGAATAAATTATCATAAGTAATTTTTTTCACCATTATGAAGTAGTAAATACTCTCACTAAACAAAACCTCATTGCTAATCCTTTTGTAACCAAAATATTATCATTAAACGTATAGAAATCACAGATAACATATAAAGGTAACTAAGTACATAAAAATACATAAATGTAATAACTATATGGTTGAGTTCCACACATATCACTAAATAGAATAGCTATATATTCAACATCCATACCCAATGCATTGGAGGTTAAACCGTAACCACCCGTCCTTGGTTTATCACGGAACCACCCGTCATTTTCTTTATTACATAACCATCTACTAAAAGTCCAAGTACCATCCTATAATGTATTGTAAATATCTACATATCAATAATAACATTTAGTTTTAAATCATAAGATATAATTTCAAGATATTGAAGTAATAAATCAATTTTAAAAATCATTTTCAATACCAAAACACCCAAAAAAATAATAACGGGTTTCTCTTTCATATTAAAAGACATTAGGTCTTATAGAGGAAGCCAAATAACAATTAAAACGGTGAAGAGGTCATTGTCGCCAAATATGTTAAAAAAATTCTTTATGTTGTTTAGAAAAATTCTTCATAGAAAAAATATTCCCTTTGAATGAATGTAATCTTTAAAGGGGTTTATTATACTACTTGTAAAATTAAGAGGTGTATATTATCAAAACATTTCTCAATAAAAGGGGATTGAGAAGAAGTCCTTTACCTGATGTTCGACTTGACTCATTCATTCATTAATTTCCTAAACAATAA
The DNA here is from genome assembly GCA_963277665.1 of Viscum album. Taxonomy (NCBI): domain Eukaryota; kingdom Viridiplantae; phylum Streptophyta; class Magnoliopsida; order Santalales; family Viscaceae; genus Viscum; species Viscum album. Next base: position 179,174,172 of record OY728133.1, on the reverse strand, counting down.
TATTAAGGTAATTTATACTTTTTATGAACCCTTTTCAGGTATATTATTCATGTATCTCACTAATTACCTTGCTATAGCATTTAGCTAATTATTTGAGTTCATATTAGATATTTTTTCGATGTTCAAAACATGAGTAGAATACGAACTTGTTATAATTACAAATATCTATGTGGTCAGAATTACATTATCATTAGAATGATATTTATTATTTATATACTATATATATCTGGTATATATGTATTTATAATATTCCATATTATTTTTATATAAGAAAATGAAATGCACCATTCATGGAGATAGTAAGCCTTATGTACAGATGAATGCTACATTATTTTCATTATTTTCATTTTCAAAGGAATGAAAATAAAATTATACATAGTTATATTACTATTACTGTATAATATCATATTTTATATACATTACATATATTAATTTTCATCACCCTTTATACGTTCTATGTATGGTATGAACGAGTCATATCACTTTAAGGGGGGTATTAGTCCGCACTTCCTGAAATGAAATTATCGTATATATAAAACATGAAAATATTAATGGTATGTTCTAAAAGATAATTAAAAATTAATATAGATAAAATAAAAATCATATATATCATATATAATTATAGCTCCATCATAATTTCCACCAGAAGAGTTGGCAGGAGAATATTAAACAATCACCATTTTGTGAGGTAGTAGTTCGCCATCCAGAGAAAGAATATGTTTTGTACCTATTAGATGGAGGCATGTGTAAGTGTAGTTAGAATAATTATCATAAAAAGAACATAGTATATTTATTATACTGGTGTTTTTATATATACAAATAATATGAAGAGCATATATAATGAAGAATTAAAATAAAAGAAGAAAACATGAGAGAAGACATTACCTTTAAATCGGGTAACTCCCTTTGGTTTAAACCAAAATGAATTTTGAAGTGCCTTATCCCTAAGGTAAGTATTTTAGGTGGAAAAGAGGGACATTTAGAGTTTATTTGGGTTGTTTTTGGATGATTCATGGGGCTTGAGAGGTGTGAGTAATGGGTTAGATGTGATGGCCTTTAATTAGAGGGAGGATGTCTCTTTAGGAATGTTTAAAAGTATTATTTTATTATCAAATTAGATTTGGTTTTAAAATGTCAAAAACTAATTTAATTTTATGATAAAGTGAATAGATGTTGAAATAAAATCATCCAATATGAATTGGAATGGTTTTGGATACTTTTTAATCCTTATCGTTTTTATTTAACCATTTGTTAACTTATTTAACTTTTAACATGTCCTCTTATATATTTATACTATAGTGTTAATATATACTATAAAATTTCATGTGTCCCATAATGGATCATTAATGGCATTTGTAACATTATATATATCATTTGGATGAATCATATATTTTTAGGACACTATTATCATTTAATAATGCAGTATTCATTTAAAAAACTCATTTATGTAAATTTACAAACTATTCATATCAGGACTTTTAAAAAACATATAAAAGCATTATAATTTATAAAAACCTATAATAAATCAATGATAAGAAGTTATAATAATCCATAAAATCCATGTATGGCATAAAAAGATTCAAAATAAATTTATTTTAATATTTATAATCTCATTTATTTAATCCATTCATTAATGAAGAAATCAATACGTCATCATTGTGTCATAAATTTATTTATATGTTGTAAAAAAATTATAGATAAAATTCCATGATGTTGGGTATAGTTTTCAAATTCTATGGACGATTTATAGTTGAAAATATCACTTATAAAACCCATTATAAAAATTTTATTACTAAGAGATATATGTTTATGTTTCATTTTCCTTATCATCAAATTAGATTTTAGGTAAAATGACATTTTCAAATAAAAGTGGATCCATGGGGTCCCAAAATCGACCCAAGGATTCCCATGGACAGACATGTATTATCCAATAGAATTTAGACATTTGTTAAGGTCATTTTATATTATGATAATATTATTTTTTACACTTATGAACCAGATTTACCCATTAACCATGGTAAATAATGTATTTACTGATGTTACTATTCACAATGTTTAAATATAAATGTTACATTTAGAAATTCAGATTCCATATATAGAATCTAGTTTTCAAAATTTAAAGCAAATATGTTTCCTAAGTTAATTTAAAATTAATTTCCATTTTCAAAACAAAAAATTATGTATTTAAGAAATAATAACTAACAGAAGACTGACATTTGTTAATATCCAATTTCAATGTGAAATTATTTCCAATGACCAAAATTGGATTAAATGGTAAAAATATTATCTAATTAAACTCTAAATCAATTTTAACATATAATATATCCATATAAATAAATATAATTAAAAGGGAGGTTTGAATTAAAATGCAGTATTTTTAATTATTCATTTAAAAATCAACATTATCCGAAAAATAGAAAAATTTCAAAGAAATACAATTTTGATGTACCAAATTATAAATATATATTCTATTATGTGAAATAAAAACATATAAAAGTGAAAAAAAGAAGATTTCAAAAAGGATCTCCATCTAAAGGTGGTAAATCGACCTTTTAATAAATATTAGAGTATTTATGCTTAAAATTGGATTCATTCACATTTTAACCCTCTAATTTCTTTTAGCTAATGGTATAGACATTTCAAAAACATGTATAATAATATTGGAGTTAGGTCTATTCTTTTCAACCAATATAACAGCTGTGAATTAACTACCATTTAATATAATATAATATTATTATTATTTACTATGACCCAACATTGTGCGCAACATAAGACTTCCAAGAAACCCAGTGTTGCCTGTAGGGTACTCCATTGAACATTGCATCCCCATTAAAGTAAAATTGTTATTTAATTCAACAATATTAATAAATATGAAAACATCATATCCATTATTTACCTGGGATGTTACATCCTTCCCCACTTTACTAAATTTCATCCTCGCAAATTTATTCACTTATCAAATAAATGTGGGTATTTATCCCTCATATCATTTTCAGATTCCCATGTTGCCTCTTCAACCGTATGGGTTTTTTCAAAAAACCATTACCTGATATATTACCATATTCTGCAACACTTTCTCTCTTCTATCAAGAATATGGACTAGTTGTTCCTCAAAAGAATGATTCTCTTCCAAATTAACTACCTCTTGACTCAAAACAAGAGAAGCATCTGACATATAAATTCCCAACATTGAAACATGAAAAACATTGTATACCTAGGATAATCTTGGTGGTAAAACCACTTTATATGAAACTGATTTATCATTATTTCAGAGTTAATAGGGTCCAATGATCGTCAGACTCTGCTTTCCCTTCATACCAGAACACATCACACTTTTCCATGGAGAAACATTGAGAAAGACATAATCTCCTACCTCGAAGGAAAGATCTTTAATCTGGGAATCTGCGGTACTTTTATTCGTTCTCTAAGATATTCTCATTAGTTTTTGAATCAATTGAACATTTTTTTCCATCTCTTCTACCAATTATGGTCCCATCAACTTTGTTTCACCAATTTCATCCAAAAAATATGGGGTTCAACACCACTTTCTCAAATAATTCCTAAAATGGTGCCATCTTTATACTAGAATGAAAAATGTTAGTATAAGAAAATTTTACCAAGGAAATATTTTGGCCACAACATCCCTGGTAATCCAATGAGCAAGCATGTAATGTAACTTCCAATGCTAGAATTGCTCGTTTTGACTGCCAATTTGATTGTGGATGAAAATCAGTACTAAAATTTAATTCAGTACCCAACGACTTATGAAGGACTTAAAAAAAGATAGATGTAAACCCGAGTTCATGATTTTATATAATGGAGAGGGGAACTCCATGCAACCTCACAATCTCTTTAACATACAATCTATAAAGTTGATCTTGAGACAATTTATCACGAATAGGAAGTAAATGAGTAGATTTAGTCAATCAATCAACAATAGCCTAGATCTCATTATTATCTTGAGATGTCTTTGGTAATCCCACAATGATGTCCACAAATATATTTTTCCATTTCCACTCTAGCACCGTTAAAGGCCAAAGCATTCATTTCAGTAATTTTTACTCTTCTTTAACTTGTTGAAATGTCATACACTTCACAGTAAAGTCAGTAATATCTTTTGTCATTCCATCATGCCACTAATACACCTAATATCATTGTACATCTTATTACTTCTATAATTAAATAAAAAAGGAGAACTATGAGCTTCACCTAACAACACTTTCTTCAACTATGAATCACGAGTCACACATAATCTCTTTAAAAACATCAAAATAGTGTCTCATAGAATATTAATCTCTAGTAACGTACCCTTCTGAATCAATTCTATATTTTTCTGCAACTCACTACCTTCCTTATGTGCTTTCTTAATTCTGTCTGATAGATATGATTTCACCGCCACCTAAAACAAAATAGAGAAAATTTCTACACAAAAAACTTTTATGCCAAACTTCATCTAATCATTAATCAAAGGATCTTGTTCCAAATGTATCATGGTTAATGTAGAATTATAATTCCAATCAACATCAAAAGGATTTAAATCATCCATTTAAATAATATTAGAGTATTTATGCTTAAAATAGTATTAATTCACATTTTAATCCTCAAACTTTTATTGGATAAAGATAAATACACATAACAAATATGTATAATCATATTTTTTTCTGTTCCATTCGTTCCCTCGAATACAACGGCTAGGTGTTAACTACCATTTAAAATAGTATTATGTTATTAAATTTTTTTATGACTCAACATTGTGTGAAACAAAAGACTTCATATAAACATAGTGTTTTTTTCAGGTAAGCAATTAGACATATCATAATCTTTAATGTAAAATTAATATTAAATTCAAAATATTAATAAATATGAAAATATCATATCTTTTATTTACATGGGATGTTTCATTATTACCCCTTTTTAAAATTGATTCCTCACAATTTTATTCTCTTATCAAATAAATGTGGGTATTTATCCCTCATAACATTTTCAGTTTCCCATGCTGCCTCTTCAATCATATGTTTTATCCACAAAACCTTTACCTGATTATTTAACTTATTCTGAAACACTTTCCCACTTCCATCAATAATCTTGACTGGTTGTTCCTCATCAGAATGATTCTCTTCCAACTAAATTACCTATGGACTCAAAACATGACATGGATCTGGCCTATATTTTTTCAATATTGAATGATGAAAATCATTGTGTACTTGCGATAAAAATGGAGGTAAATACACTTTGTATGAAACTGATCAAACATTTTCTAAGATTTTAGAGGGTCCAATGAACCTCGGACTCCACATTCCATTTTTACCAAAACACATCAGACATTTCCATGGAGAAACATTGAAAAGACATGATCACCTACCTTGAAGGAAAGATCATTTCTATAGTTGTCTGCATAAATTTTATACTTTCTACGAGATGTTCTCATGTGTTTCTGAGTCAATTAAATTTTTTCCCCATTTATTCTACCAATTATAGTCCCACGAACATCCTTTCACATACTTCATCCCAAACATCTGGAGTTTCACATCGCATTTCATATAAGGACTCAAATGGTGACATCTATATACTAGAATAAAATAATTATTATAAGAAAATTAAACCAAAGAATGATGTTGGTCCCAACATCCCTAGTAATCAATTTAGAAATCTTGTATCATATCTTCTAATGTTTGAATTAATCATTCCGACTTCCCATTTTATTGGGGATGAATATTTTTACTAATATTTAATTTAGTACCCAATGAATTCTGAAGGCCTTTACAAAATTTATAAGTCAACTAGGTATCACGATCAGATACAATGGAGATGAGAAATCAATGAAACCTGACAATATTTTTGAGAATACAACTAATAATGTTGATATAGAGGCAACATATCTCGAATATGATGGATATAAGAAGATATATTCAATTGATCAACAATAAGCTATATTGAATTATTAACTCATGATTTCTTTTTTAATCCCATGACAATTTCCATTGATATATTTTCCCATTACCACTTTCTCACAGGTAAAGGCTGAAGCATCCCTTTAGGTAACTATCACTCTATTTTAACTTTTTGACAAGTCAAACACTTCACAGTAATTTCAGAAATATCTTTTTTCAGTCCATGCCACCAGTAATACTCCCAATGTTCTCTGAACATATTTGTACTGCCAGGATAAACTGAAAATGAAGAACTATAAGCTTCACATAACAACTCATTATTCAACTGTGAATCAAAAGTCACACATAATATCTTTCCAAACCTAAAAAATAGTATCTACCAATATTAAACATGGATAACATACCCTTCAGAAACAATTCAACCTTTTTCTTCACCTCTATATCTTTTTTCTACACTTGTTTAATTCTGTCTGATAGAGATGATTTCACTGCCACCTAACACAAAACAGAGGAATTTTCTGCACCAACTTCTTCTATTCTAATGATCATCAAATCACTAATCAAAAGATTTTGTTTAAAATGTTACATGGTTAATTTATCATAACATTTCAGACTCAAAGAGTCTTCCACAATATTTTCCTTTTCCGGATGACAATGAGTTTTGAAATCATAATTTTGAATAATTCCATCCATATTTTTTGTCTGATGTTCAATTCGTTCTGAGTGAACATATACTTTAAACTTTTGTGGTGAGTATACATTTCACATATTACTCCATATTGATGATGCCTCCAAATTTTTTGAAGAAAAAAAAAACAGCAGCTAATTCCAAATCATGTGTAGGGTATGTTAACTCATGAGGTTTCAACTGACGTGAAACATTAGAAATTACCAGATCATTTTGCATAAGGACACAACCAAGTCTTCTCAACAAAGCATGACTATTGATAACAAACTCACCATTTCTAGATGGAATTTACAAAAAAGAAGAATTCACCAATATTCTTTTCAATTACTGAAAAAAATCATCACATTATTTTTTCCAGATAAATTTAACTCCTTTTCAAGTAATCTTAGTCATTGTGCTATATAACATTGCAAAACACTCAAGAAACATTCCGTAATATCCTTCCAAACCAAGAAAAATACAGATCTCAATTATATTTGTTGGTATTGTCAATTCCACAAAAACTTTTGATTGAGAAGGATAAATAGTTACTCCATTTTTAGAAACAATGTGACCAGGGTATGAAATTGGTTGTTTCAAAAACAGACACCTTTTGAATTTACCATACAATTTCTTTTCATTATTAGTTTTCAAGACTACCCTCAAATGACTATCATGATCCTCTTTACTTTTATAATAAATCAATATATAATCAATAAACACAACCACAAACTTATCAATGAACTCATAGAAAATTATGCTCATAAGATCCTTGAATACAACAGTTTCTTGGTTAACCCAAAATGCATAACTACAAATTCATAATTTATATATCTAGTATGAAATGTGGTCTTCATAACATTTTTTTCCTTAACATTAATGTTACGGTACCCTGAACTCAAGTCAATCTTCAAAAGATACTGAGCTCCCCTAAGCTGATCAAAATAGACATTGATAAGAGGAAAATGATATTTCTTCTTAACATTGATGTTATTCAATGTTCTATAATCAATGAAAAGTATCATTGAAATAGCATTATTTTTAATAAACAAGAATGGAGAACCCTACAATGGTGGGATAGGTCGAATGAATCCTTTATCTGACAATTTCTTTAATTGATTCGTTAACTCTAAATGTTCAATTTGAGCCATTCGATAAGGGGATATTGAAATTATCTTATAATCAGGAACTAAGTCAATAATAAATTCAACTTCCTGATTATGTATTATACCATGAAACACATCAGGAATGACATCAAGGTAATAATTTACTATTGGAACATCATTAATCTAAATAGTTCCTCTATTTTCGACAATATGATCAAGGTAACATTTATTTACATATTTCACATGTTTCTCAACGTATTGATATGTTATTAAAAGTAATGGTTCATTGTTGTACACAAATTGAAAAGTTTTTGAAAAAAAAATATCTTTAGCTCTACAGTCAATCATAGTATGATAAAATGAAATCCAATCCATACCCAAAATGAAATCAAACTCTACTAGAGGCAAGAATATAAGGTTTTTAGGAAGTTTCTTTTCGAAAACAAGGACATGAAGGTTCTTATTATTTCATTTCGCATCAAGATTTATTTTTGGTGTTTTTACCATAAGTTCAGGATCCATATCTGGAGAGGGAATTCACAATTTACTAGAAAATATATCATAATTGAATGAATGTGTAGATCTTGAATCAAACTACACATTGTCATAATATGGAAAAACAAACGACGTACATGATACCACTTCTAATGATGGCCCCAAATCAATCGTTGTAGTAGCAAAATATTTTTCCCCGCCCTTCAGCTTTTGATCTTTCTAGTTTCCATCAGGGGTAATCAACTTTGCACACACATTGGCATGATTCCCAAACTCATTGCAACTAAAACATCATACTCCTGGATTTTCATTGCCTACTTGATCATCATCATTACAGTTACGAGTAATATGACCTGTCTTCCCAAACTAGATCCACTTTCCAGACATTGATATAAAATGTCCAGGATGCTTTTTACAACACATCACACAAGTTGGATATTTAATTATCTTACCTCTAGGATTCTTTGATGAATTATTTCCCTTTTACTGCCAACTAGAATGCTTCTTTTTCATGCTCTCTTGGAACACTTGATCATCATAAATCACCATTTTTACCTTCATGGCACATATGAAAAGTTTCTCTTAGCTTTTGAATTCAGGAGAGGCCATTTTTATTCAATATCACTGTTTCATCCCTGAGTAAAATCTATTTATCTTTCTATGGAGATCTCAGATGGTTTTTAGAGAATAAATTTCCAGTTGAGTGAACATTTCTTCATATGTATCCACTGATTCATCCTCCTTTCTTAATTAAAATAATTTTTTCCATCATAAGATGAACCACAATAGGAAAATATTTCTACAGAAACATACCTCTGAATTCATCCCAACCAAGAGAATCCATCTCCTCACTATCCATAAAATTTTTAACCATCGACCAACAAAAATATGTTTCCATTTCAAAATGACAAATATCAAGACTATGATTTTTATTTTCTGTACAACCCATGACATCCAAAATCTTTTCTGGTGCTTTGATAGACTCTTTAGCTTGAACATGGTCAGATGATCCTCTGAATGACGGGGGATGTTGCCTCATGAAATGCTCCACTATTGACATCTTCGACTATGATTAATCTAGTTGTCCTCGTGCATGTATACCACCACCAATTTAACCTGATTCATCTGAGTCATAATTAAAAAAACTGTTCAGTTCTGATTCAAACACTCTCAGGATGATGATTTGGAAGGTCATTCTCCTCAATATACCTTCCCAACATAGCATCTCTATTTCATATACGAAAACCCATTCTGAACACAAAATATATTAGCAAAGAAACATGGTAATATATAAATTCTATGTCATTTCAAACTTGCAATAAATTAATTTATAGATATTAATTTAACAATACCCTAACACTTAATGTTGTCAAAACCGACCTCTAATACCAACTATAAGGCCCTGGCCTTAATCATTACCTAATCTTGAATGAAGTAAATTATTCACAGTGACGATATTATCAGGTTTAGAGGTTTAAGGAATTAGTTCATAACATATACATAAAAATTTGAATATTATATGTATACACTTCTACTTCGTATCTATTTTTTTAAAAAATAAAAAATCTTAAATGAAAAGAAACATATTTCGTTCCATGTTTTAATCATCAAGGCTTTTCCGTGATCACTTACATGACCCTAATCCACTTTCCATCATGTGAAAAAACATTTCAAAAACATGGGATGAGCATAAAAAGAATAGTATGGGATATACAATGAAGGAAAATTGTTAGTTTTTCAAAAAAAAAAGTAAACCATGAATACTTTATCACAGTTAATAATTTTCACCATTATGAAGTATTAAATAATATTCAATGAACAAAAGATCATTGCTTACCATTTTGTAACAAAAATTGGACAAAAAAACAATGTGAAAGCACACATAATATATAAATGTAATTGGGTACATAAACATACTTAAATGGAATAACCATAATGTCAACTTACCCACATATCACTATGTGGAAATTCCATACGACCGACTTCCATACCCAGTGCATTGGAGGATATAACGTAACCACCCTTCCTTGGTTTATCACAGAACCACCCGTTATAAGGTTTACCACCTAACAACCAGTCATATGGCCAAGTACCATAACATAATATAGTGAAAATATAAACATTTTTGTTAAAAAATTTAATATGAAATCATAAAATATCATTTCAAGATATTGAAATACTAAATCCATTTAATAAACAATTTTCAAAACCAAAAAACCCAAAAATATAATAAGGGATTTCTTTTTCACTTTTAAAAACATTAAGGCTTATAGTGGAATCCAAATAACGATTACAGCGGCAGATATGTCATTGTGGCCGCAAACATCAAAAAAATTCCTTTTTTCATTTAGTAAAACACATCATAGAAAAAATGTTCCCTTTAAATGAAATGAAAAGTAAAAGGGGTTTATTATATGCAATGTAATATAAGATGGTGTATATTATCAAAACATACCTCAACCAATGGTGATTGAGACAAAGTCTCATACCTCATGTTCATCTTGACTCGTTCATTCAATAATTTATTGAATAATAAGCATAAGTTAATTTATTCCGGCTTCATAACATTTTTCAAGTTTATTAGTAATTTTATGCCGCTTATTACCTTTCTATAACAATTAATTAATTTTTTCAGTTCATATTGGACATTTTGTCGATGTTCGTAGCTTGAGTAAAAAATGACCTTCTTATAATTACAAATTTTTTCATGTGGTAAGAGGTCCATTATCTATATAATGAAATTAACTATTTATATATCATATATATCCATTATATATCTATTTATAAAATTCCATATCATTTGGATATATGAAAATGAAGTGCATCGTTAATGAAGAAGGTAGGCCATATGTACGCATTAACGCTACATTCATTTCATTTTTTTTCATTTCTAAAAGAATTAAAACCAAATGATACATATTTATATTCTTATTTGTATATAATATAATATTTTATATAAATTACATAAGTTCATTAACACCATCTTTTATACATTCCATGCATAGTACGAAAGAGTCATATCGCTTTGAGGGGGCGGTAGTCTGCCCTTCCTCAAATGAAATTATCGTATATATAAACCATGAAAAACAAAAAGGTATGTTCTAAAAGAGAATTACAGAAGCATATAGATAAAATAAATATCGTAAATATAATATATAATTATATTGTTATCATAATGGCCACCATAAGTGGTGTTAGGTGAGGATTGAAAAATCATCGTTTCATGTTGCATCAGTTCTCCCTCCACAGATACAGTATGTTCTATACCCATTAGATAGAGGTGTGAGTTAGTGTAGTTAGAATCCTAATCATAACAAAAACCTAGTATATTTAGTATTCTGGTGTGGTTATATAAACACATAATAAGAAGAGAATAAGGAGGGAAGATGTAAAAGAAAGGAAAAGAACTTGAGGGAAGACGCTACCTTTAAATCGGGTTACTCCCATTAGTTTGAACCAAAAGGATTTCTTGAAGTCACTTGTACCTAAGTTAAGGCTTTTAAGAAGAATATAGGGACGTTGGGATCTTATTTGGGGGGATTTTGGATGAGCCATGGGGCCTTCGAGGTGTGAGTAATGGGTTAGAGTTGATTTCCATTTATAATAAAGAGTAGGGTCTCTTTAAGAATTTTGAACGTACTATTTTATTACAAAAATATTTTCAGTTTCAAAAGGTCAAAAACATATTTAATTCTAATATAAGGTGTATATAAGTTGAAATAAAGTCATTAAATAATAATTGGATAGGTTTTAGTTATTTTTTTATCCATATCGTTTTTATTTAATCCTTTGTTAAAATATTTAACTTCTACCATGCCCTCTTATATATTCATACAATATGGTTAATACATATACTAAAAAATTCCAAGTGATCGAAAATATATAAATTAATGACATTTTTTAGATTAAATATTTGATTTTTCTGAATCATATATTTGTAGGACTATATTACAATTTAATAAAATAATATTCATTTTAAAAGATCATTTATGTTAATTTATAAACTATTCATATTAAGACATTAAAAAAACCGATAACAACTTGATCAATTATAATTTCCTAAAATAATTCAAAAATAAAACATGTTATAATCATCCATAAAATTATTGGATTGCATTAAAAGTTTCAAAATAAATTTATTTTAATATTTATAACCTCATTTATTTAAAATATTCATAAATGAGGTAATCATTTAATCATTATTGTGTCATAAATTTATTTATATTACGTCTAAAACTTATAAAGAAAATACCATGATGTATGAAATATATTTAATTTTCTAATTACTATTTACAGTCGAAATCTTCACTTATATAACCCATTCAAAAATTGTTTTACTAAGAGATATATGTTTATGATACATTTTCCTTAACCATAAATTAATTTTTAAAAAGTGTCATTTTCACTTACAAGTGGATTCATGGGATCCCAAAATCGACCCAAGGATGCCCATGGTTGGACATGTATCATAAAATAGTACTATGACATTTGATAGGGTAATTTAATATTATTATAATATTATTTTGTACCCTAATTTTCTGGATTTACCCTTTAACCACGGTGAATAAAATATTTACTGAAGTTACTAATAATTATGTCTAAAAATAAATGTTAACTATTTACACAATTTGAAAGAAGTGATTCTAAATAAAGAATAAATTTTTTCAAAATTAAAACACAAAAGTTTCATAAATTAATTTAAAATTAATTCCCATCTTCAAAACCAAAACACATTAAATTAAAAATAATAACTATCAAGATGTTGAAATTAGTTTGTTTCCAATTTCAATGTGAAATTACATCTAATGACCAACATTGGATTCAATGGTAAAATTATAATATAATTAAAATATAAAAAAAAATTAAAAATATAATCTTACCATATAAATAAAATTTTTTAAGAGGACGTTTTGAATTAAAATGCAGTAATTTTTTAATATTCATTAAAAAATGAACATTATTATAAAAAAAGAACAACCTCATCCAAAGTGAATTTTGATATTTCTATTCTAAATGAAAATTTTATTTTTTCAAATAGAATATAGAAAACTGACATAAAATAGATTTAAAAAGGGTTCTCCATCAAAAGGTAGTAAATATGCCTTTTAAAGAATATTAGTGTATTTTTTCTTATAATTGGATTCATTCACATTTTAAGCATCTAAATTTTACTGTAAAAAGAAATGAAAATTAAAATAAAAGTATAATCATAATTTAGTGAGTTCTATTCATTCCATGTAATAAAATGTCTAGGCATTAACTACCACTTAAAATAATATTATATTATTATTTTTCTGAATGACTTATCATTTTCTGCCGCATAAGACTTCAGAGAAACCTAGTCTTGTGTGTTGGGTACACCATAAAATATATAATCCACTTTAAAGTAAAATTTATATTTAATTTAAAAATATTAATGAATATGAAAATATCACATCTTTTACTTACCTAGGACGTCACATATGGAATACCAATCTATGCCCAAAATAACATTGAATTCGGCTAAAGGATGTATGTATTGTATTTCTAGGAAGTTAAACCTACTTATGTGGATATGGGAGGAGTAATATAATTGGGTTGAAATAATTTCAACATTTTATATTTTCCCAGATAGCTCCACCTCCATGATTTGTGGTTGTGTTTTAGTAGTTCTAAATCATTTGAATGTTTTTAAAATCCAAAATTCCCCTAAAACTACACAAGATAACATAGGGAAATGCATAATAATGTAGTTATATATAACAAATATTAATGGAAAAAATAAATCATGGACTTGGGTAAACAAATGCATTAGATCCAAGAGTAATAATAATGTAACGTAGGAGATAATAATCATAACCCTCAGCAATGCAACATGATATAACATGATAGCATAAGGGATCATCGTAATTTTGAAATGACATAAAAAATGGAATTATAACCCTTATTAATGGTTAACCACCAATGCATTATTTTATTGTTTCTTAGGTTAACCTCTCATGAAATTGGTATAGAATTTCAGGAGATTAAAACATTACCCAATGCATCAAAGTGCTATCTAGGAACAACTATCATAATCGTATCATGTAGATGTTTAATCATGGCACATAAATCATATAACATAATAATGTTTTTCATAAATATTTATCCCATGATTTAGGAATATGAGTGATATACATATATAGATATATAATTTACCTATAAAATAATTATAGGTTAACATATATTAATACCCCTGAGTGGATATGGGCACAATAATTCACTTCATAATCGATTGGATGGAGAAATCAAAATGAAATATCAGTAGCATGAAAACAGTACTTAATGATTAATAAAATGGTTTAATGATAGAGAAAGGGATCTCTCATAAATTGGAAATAAAAAGTATAGTATTAAATATGTGTGAAAACATATCTGAAAATTAGGAATTTCATATAAAACACATAAAATAAATAAGGTTCTTGATTAAAGCGAATAAAAAGATAATCCCTTAAATAAGGAGGGTGTTTCCCAATGGTTGGGAGGATATTCGTGAGATCTAACAGAATCATTATGAGGCCTATTAAGAGAAATTGGATGTGTATGGTCATTCTCAATAATTATTTGGGAAGAGTAATTGAAGCATGGGTAGTTTTATATTTCAAAATATAGGGGAGTTATTTAATATTTCTCAAACATATATTTTAGACTCTATAAAATAAAGTAATAATAAACACCAACTTTCCACAATTTTTTCCCATGGTTTCTTCCAAAGAGGTGTTTTTTCATGATTTAATAAGGAAAATAACCATAATTATTAAAATATTATCCATGGGGATATAGAAGTGATTCAAATTACTAAAAAATTGATTTGAAAACAATAATAGATAATATATGTGTTTGAGGACTCATAAAGGATTTATACAATTCATGGAATAAACTCAAAAAATAAATTATTTTAAATTTTAAATATATATTTGTTGTGGGGTACCTTTTATGGAATACAATACATCACTTTTTGGTCATTATGATGTAATAATTCATATCATATGTTTAAACCATATTTTATTTTCCCCACAAAATCAATTATCTCAGAAAATGATGATAAATTATTTATTGGATAAAATCAGTGTTATTAATCAAAAAATAATATTTATTTTATCCCTTAAAATATATAAATATGAGAATTTAGAACATAAAACAAATTTCGTTGTTTATTACAAAATACTTTTTATAAAAACAGTTTTTTGAATAGTATTAAAATTATTTTTGACCAACTAAAATAAAATTATAGACTATACATAATAAATATTATTTAATAAACAATATTTTACAAATATATAATTTATTTTCAAAATTCATGATTTCTTCAAATATAAAGTCTTAAAAAAATTTATTATTACCTAAAAATTAAAATTCAAATACAATCATATTGACCTCTAATTTTCTTCAATCTTTGTATTTTACCATTTAGAAATTAAAATAATAATTAAAAATTATGACTATTTAATAGTATCTAAATCATGAATTTTAAATTTATTATGGTTGAAATGAATATATCTTTATTAAACCACCATTTTTACCCAAGTGTAAGGTGTATGATTATGATATTTTAGTACGAAGGATCGGTGTACATGGTTGGGGTATTG
Source organism: Viscum album (assembly GCA_963277665.1). NCBI lineage: Eukaryota > Viridiplantae > Streptophyta > Magnoliopsida > Santalales > Viscaceae > Viscum > Viscum album. The sequence goes on along the minus strand of OY728133.1, from coordinate 179,158,406 downwards.
ATTTGATGAGCTGAAACGTGTCTATCAAATGGATTTTCTCTTGATTTAGTTATTGAATCTGACCTTGGGATTTGTTAAGGGAATATTCCAGAGATTTTATCTCCCTCATAAACTCTAACAAATTGGATTCATTTTTTATGATCCTACTAGTCGAGGTTATAGATTATTTTTTCTATATCAATGGATGTTATCATATATATATATATATATATATATTAAATAATAATATGATCATTATTCTATGATTATATTATCAATTATTATGATTCATAATTATCTTTCATATCCAATAGGATATAATATTAAAAAATAACCATAGTAGTGCCTGTGTTTTCTATAACATCCTTACATAATGATGAATTTTCTCACTCAAAGTGAATAAATTCCATTTATAAAACATTAGGTCATTATAGTGATTTCTAATGAAGTTGTTTTTTTAAAATTTTTAAACACTATGAATAATAACTAAACATTAAATATTGGTACATTTTAACCATATGATGAAAAAAATTTATATATGTTTTAGACCCTATAGAAATTATGTACCCTATGATGATATTTAACCATATATACAATTAAAAATTGAAAATTATGATGGAACCTTACAAAACTATAGAAGCATAATAAATAGTTTGGCCATATTAATGATCTATATCATAGTAGATTATTTTGGATGTTGGATTGTTTACAAAGTGTGATGTATTACAAAATATGAAAAGTAATAAGTATTTTTTTTATTTCATGCGCGATATAGATGGAATATGAAATTGTAATATATTAAAAATTAAAAATGTATTAATAAAATAATATGTTCCCTATAAAAAATACAATGCAAGACAAAATTATTTTTATACATAACAATTTAAAAGTCTTATAATATTTCAATATGACATAATGGTTTTATTTTTAGAACCTCAAAATATGCTATTATTTTAATTCAATATATTTCAATGAACTGTATATTTATTTTTCATATTATCATTGATGTATTTATTTATGATGTATATATTAAATATTTTTTCACAGTGAAAAGTATAATAAATGTGTTTTACAAAATATTATATTAAATAAGGAAGGAATATTAATATTTAAACTCCATATTTTGAATCTTTGAGTTTTAAAATAAAATTGTTTGAAATATGATGTATTTGTATAACATGATTTTAGAAAGAATTTTGAGGAAATTAAATTTGATTTTTCTCAGAAAATTTTCTAATGTAATAATTTTTACATAATAAAAATGTTTTTAGAAAAAAAAAATTATATAATAAAATTTTCATCCAACTCTGATATAGGTTTTTATTATTGAAAGAGTGTTTTTTCTCTTACTTTAGAAATTAAAAATTACTATCACCATTCTTGTAGATATATTTCTTGAATGATGTCGTCCATGAACTCTATAAATGGAGTTAAAAATAGTATTACAAGGAACAAACATTAACATCATGTATTATACATGTCATTTTGTTTTTTTTAGTGCGTTATTGTTTTTATTGACCACAATTATTATTGTTCAAACATCCAAAAAATAAAATTTACCACTTCCCAAAACTGTAGAGTTTTTATTTTCTATATTTTTTTTGGTTTTGTTGAATACTTCAAATATTTTAACGTGACTGTTTGAGTTGGCTTATTACTTTTAATTAAAAATTTTGACAATTGGGTTGTACTACACCTTCAAAAGGTATGATGAGGTTTTTCTCTATTTCAAAAAGGAATTAATTTTTAGTTTTAGCTTCTAGGTATTAAAATAATATCCTTTCGGTGGTTTCTCTAGGGTTAAAAGTGTAGGGATATTTTTCTATGACTATGGATTTAAGAATTATATAGCCACATGTTGTGAATCACATTCAAAATAGAATTAAAAATATTTTGGATTACATACTCCATTTTTGAGAGTTTGAAGGGTATTCATAAGATCACCTTTATCATTTCTACTAAAAATAATAATCTTTATGTTTTTATATTTTTTAGAATAATTATATAACTCTAATTTAATATTAATGAGTTTCTAAATTTTTTAGTTTCCTCTCATAAACATTAAACTATATTTATTTCTTAAAAAACAATTCTTAATTCAAAATCAATATTTTTTTATCATCTACATGATATTTATCTTTTAATACTTTTTATTTATTCTTAATTATATTAGGATTCATTCAAATTTATAGTTTCATTTTCTCCTCAAATCATCACCTTTATTCATCATTAATAACATGAAGATATTACAATCATATTATGTCCATACATTTCATTCAATATCTTTAAGTCCAGTTCAAAAAAATTCTTTTTTTACATTTCCACTTACTTAATATTTTTAATCCTACTACTCAATCTTTTGATAAATCATTCCCATTTTAAGGGGTATTATCTCAATTTTCATCAACATTTCCAATATGTGAATAGATCTTTCGGATATTTTGAAATAGATTTATTCCAATTATATATTTAGTCCTATGAATTTTAATTTATATTTCCATATATATTATATATGAATCGTACTTTGATGTTTCAAAGTGTTTCATAAATTCTCATCTAATGTTACAAAATCAATTTATAATCACACCTTGAGTTAAAGTTTTACTAAACGTCATTGGGAATGAAATAATCCTTCCACTAGTCCCTTCAAAAAACTTGTTTAATTCATTAACATTAATGAAACAAAAATAATTTAATATAAGAGTATACAATATAAAATAAATAATTAAATAAAAAATTGTACCACACATTATAGATGATATTTCATTTTTCATTTCACTTAATTTCATTGAAGAGATTTAAAATGGTGTAAAACACTTTTGAGACACTAAAAACTCTTTTTATTAATGTTTTTCCTATTTATCATTATTTCATGAGTCAAAAGAACATTTTCCATCGACCACTATACTTGGAAACCTTAGTTGGTTTTTTCTCCTATGCTACTATTTATAACAAGGAGCTTAAAATTTTTATCTTGTGACCCACTCATCCAGATTAAAAAAAATAACGAACATGATTGTGATACTATGATTTCGGGTGTTCTATTTATTCAAACATAACTCACCCAAGGGATCTATATTCTTAGTAGTATTCCTCAAGAGACTTTAAATGAAATTATTTCCACCATCTACTATATTTGATAAATAGATACTTCTCTTATCAAAATAGGAAATGAAAAATTATTTCTAAAGGTGTGTTTTATAACTCTACCTCCACTACAACTTATATATTAACCACCTTTACATAAGGTAGTAACACTAGAAAGTCAATCACTTCTATGTCTTTTGGAAACACAATAAAAAAACATGGGGACTACTATTAACATCAATAATAATCCTTGAAGTACCTCACGAAAATATGAAAAAATACATTTTTACTATATCACTAAAATATTTCATATTTAATGTCTTAATAGCTCTAATTCCAAATCTATTTCTCTCATACTTCCATTATTTTAAGAAAAATAAAATTTTTGGATAACACATACAATTGTTATCAACATTTGAGGATATATAAGAAAAAGTTCCCCAAATATGATTCTCAATCCATCATGAATTCATATATGTGAAATGGTTCTTTAGAATATTGGATGGTCCAATGAAAATAACAGAACTCCAACTTGATCAAAATCAAAAAATTTATATTCAATACTATATTTAGGTGACACCTGATCCCATTTTTTAGATGATCACATTTTTAAATTTGTTTTTCAAAAGTCAATAATTTTTTTATAGTTCTATTTTTTTAAATAAATTAAATCATTAAGCCAAATAGTATTATAAATTTAATTTTATTCATAGAAAACAACTTTCTATATAAAAATTCATAACCCAAACTCCCAGATCATGCATACCAATAAAAATCATTACATTTCATGCATTAAAACCGATCAAGGTGACCCAATATTAACTATAAAAACATATAGTATCCACAGGAAATATTGAATTACATACATTCTCAAGGACCTTTAATATTTATAGTATTAAATAATTAATTAAAACACTTCCATAACAAATACCCTTGTCATTAAATTATAATTTATTTTACATAACCCATCTTGTATTATTTCACATTATCCCATCATCATCATCCTTATAAGATCTATATAATAATAATTCATAAACCAAAATTCTTGATTACATGTAGAAAATCAAATATAAGATGAGTGTGATAAATTATCATTTTGGGTAAACGTAATAATTAAAAATATCGAGTCACCAATGAGAATGAAGTGAATAAGGGTATGATAACGTAATCATAGGGCATGAGAATAATATAAAAATATTCATACACATCAATACCATGATCATAAAAGCTAAAAACATGTCATAAAACTTATATAAAATACTGATTAATCTGAATCAATAATCATGAGACATATGATATCAATATTGATCATAAAAAACATTATAAACCTAATCCAACCGTTGATAATACATGTTGGTATCTTGGATCATCATAATCCCATATCCCTTATAGAACCCTTACAATTATAATAACCATATAACTGATATAAAATATAATTTTTTTAAAAATATTAACATTAAAAAATTTATTAGATCCCAATTAGGGTACACACATCAAATAATCTATATCGGGCTCACCTAGCACTAATTGGCTGCACTCATCCCATATAATATCCATGTAAAAGAACATGAAAATGGTACATTGAGAATGAAATTTATTCTATAACTCATAATAACATTATTATTTTTATAAAATTATTAACCTGTGTAAAATAACCAGGTTCCAGGTAAAAGAAATTGAATCAAGATTAACCTATGAAAAAGAAATGGGTTCCATAACAATCTCTTTAAAACAATCATAATCAATTCATAGAAAAAATGAGTTTTATATCAATAAAAAATTTCAATGTTAGAGAAAAAAAATGGTTCTATTGATTGATGAATTGTAATACCATTAAAATATCATTAAATTTAGTTTTCCTAAAATAGCCATTTATTTTTGGAATATTAATTTTTAAAAAACTAAAATTTTCAAAATATTGTGGAGATGATTTCATTTTATCAACAACTTGTAATAATATAAAAGATTTATTAAAAATAATTTTAAAACATTCTTCGTTGGAATTTATTTTATAATTTAATAAAATTTAAAGAGAAAACATTTATAAAATCATTTTCTAGGAAAATAACCTTGAGAATAGATAATGGAAGCTCTAAAAATCATTTAAATCATTTCTTGAAGAAAATATACATTCAATTTTTTTAAAAAACTATTTAAAATACTAAAATAGTTGTAATTTTTTTTTCAATAATAACATGAAAACATATAAAAGATTGTTCATTGAATGTAATGTCCATGGCAGTGTGGAATTCTATTAATTTTGTACACATTAAAATAATTATTCCTTTCAGATTTTTAGTAAAATCCAGGTAGGTATTTTTTGGAAAACTAAATGAATATTCCTTCATAAAAAATATTAGAAAATTCTAACATGGTTTAAAAAAATTTAATAAATAATTTCAATAATGCAAAAAAATATTATTGAATGTATTCGATGAAAATATGGGTTAGGACTAAAAAGGTTTTTAATCAAAGGGATATATAATGGTGGATTTTTATAATATAATTATATTGAAATTTTTAGTAAATAAATAGAGGAAAATAGAATCAAAATTTGATTATCATAATATAAAGTGATTATAATAATTATCATGGGTTTCTTGATAGATGGATCATAAGATCTTATCATCAGAAACGTAGTCAAAAAAATCATGATAGATGATGAGATTATATCATAAAAAAATATAACATTGGTAACTATTAAGAACCAGGAGTGAATAACATAAAAATAACTATTAAATATCATTAATATAAATAAATACATTTCATGAAATGCCAAAAATTTAGTGTATACACCTCATAAATAAGATAGGTTGATATCATAAACATATGTCCCTAATAAATGAATTTGTGATGATTAACACTAATAAAGATCATATCATGGAATTCAATATAAAAACATGGAGATATTATGTGTCAAAAATTTAAATCCATGCCAAAAAAGATAAAATACAATATATTCAAATTTAGAGAACAATTTACACATATCCCAACTATAATGGATTCAATGAATATGTTCTAAAACCCAATGAATGGAAATTGGGTTAAGAAACACTTTACCACGTGGAAACTTTCATGTTAATAAACATGGATAAATTTATACAAATTTAATCATAAAATATAATTATTTATAGAGGATTCATGATATTCCATGTAAAATTTACATTATATATATAACATAACAAAAATAATGGGTTAATCAGTCACATGTATCACCGCTGTAAAAGAGGGATGGGAAACCACATACATCAACTGAAAACATTCATTTTATAACCTCAAATTATTGTATAATAATTTTCAATAAATTAAAACTTTTCGTAATAACATATTAAATTTTTAATATCTTATAGTTAAATCAATAATTTTATTATTATAATTTAATATTTAAAAACATAATCACTTAAGTCTATGTAGGGAGTTTTGAGGGCATTCAGTTTACTGTATAAAAATGGCTTCAGCGTGTTGACCATGAACAACGATAACATTTTTTAAAAATCTCCCAATTAATTAACATGAAATAATTTTAATATTTTTTTTTCTAAATTATACTTTTAAAACCAATCATGAAATATGATTTTTAGAAATTAATTATGTTGTGATCATTGAGATGGTAGGTCATACGCACACATGAGTAACATTTTCATTGTTCAATGATCATTATGGAAAAAAGATAAGTAATATTATATCTTACCATAATTATTAGAATATAGATATAAAATTTTCTTTCATTGAATTTAATTATATATATAATCCATGAAGTGATTTGATGAGTATAGTGTCAGATCTCTTAGTGAAGGCGGTAGTCCAAATATACATTAATGACATTATCATTTTCCAATGAGTGATATAGTACAAACTAAAATGATATATTATCATTTAATAATGAAAAATTTGTCATAAATATAATTATTATTTCATTAATATCACATATATTCTTTAAAATTGACCTTATGAATTTCCATATAAAACATTAGTGAAAAATGACATAGCATTGGGAGGTGGCAGTGAGATGTACACACGAACGATGTTATCATATAACCCATAAAATAGAATGTAAAATGATATATTGGATATAATAAATCTATAAATACAAATAAATTTAAAATATAATATATATATATATATACATTACATATATCATTAAATATCTATGAGAGTTTGTGATGGAAAATGAATTTAATTGTTTCATGAGGCAGTTCTCATCCATACAAAAGAATGATAATTTTTATATCCCATTTGATTAAATAGGAGAATTATATAGTTTATTAAATTAATATAATAACATATAATTAAATAATAAATCTTTTTTATAATATGATCATATTTGAATATTAATTTAAGGATTTCAGATATTAAATGGAATAAAAATGCATGGTTAGAAATTATACCTCCTCCCAGACTAGCTCAAAAAGATTATAACTAAAATATATATTGAATAGATTTAGGAATAAACCAATTATATTGGATTATGTCATGGAATTTTTAAATAGATATGTTCTAATATTATCTAAACCAAAAGGGGTTGAGTTTGGGAATAATACATGAGTGGGATTTCGCTTTATAAGTGAGGTGAGTGACATTTGTAATTTTTGAAAAGAAAAAGGATTTCCCTAATCTTCAACATTTCAAGAGGGTAAAAAAGATTATTATATATAATTATAAATTATATGTTCAAATTTTTGACAAAAATATTTTTAGATATGTTTTAATGTCATTTTTACCCTTATCGTTTTAGTTTAACCCCTACTGAAAACATCTTCACCTTAACTATTGTAATTTATTTTTACTATTTTCGCTATTAATTATGGTCAAATATTATGTTGAAATTTTTATATAATATAGATTATATTTATTACTAATATAGAAACACATATAGTCAACTAAATTCATATAATTGGAAAAGGATGACTTAAAATTAAACATACCAAGGTGATGAAAAACAAGTTTTCAAAAAGTGTACCTTCCAAGGAAATGATGATTTTATATTAACTCAATGAGAAACAAAAAATATTATATGAATCCCAAATAATATTTTTTGACATATAATATATTTATTTAATTAATATAAATCGTCCATATTTTTTATATTATTTATTTAGAAATAATAAATATTATGCACTATAAAATAGTTTTCAGAAACCCCTGCTTCTAAAACCCAAGAAACAATTATTGTAAAATAAAATAAGAATTTGATTAAAAAAATTATGTGGATTTAATGAAAAAAATAATATTTATGTTGCATTAAATTATATTCAAAATAAAATTGTATTTTTTAATAACTTAATTTAAAAATAAAATAAATTATTTTTTAGATGACTTGGTATTTATACAAATTTATCAAAAATTCATTATTTCTTTAATAACCCCAATATTTCACCCTAAGTAAATTTCTATATTCAAATTTAAAAAATGAATTTAATTTTATCAAATAATTTTTCAAAAAAAATATGAATACTAATTATTTTATTTTATTCATGGAATATAGGGAAAATCATTTTTGATAAAAACCAATTTTTGGAGAATAGTATTAGTTTAATTAGAAATGATTTATTATATACAAATAAATATCAATAATTTATATTCAGTATGAAATATATATATATATATATATATCATATAGTAGTTAATTATATTCATACCCACCAATTTAATGGCTCAATTACAAAGGTTATATATTCCATTATTCATTTATGCTTGGTGTTTTATGTCCAATACACTAGAGAACAATGTTTTATTTTCTAAAAATGTAGGTTGTTACATACACCCCCAATAAAAAAATTAATACTCATTATTTTAACTATATATTTGATGTTATTAGTTGGATATTTGAAAACAACTATGTTGTAAACATACATTACAAATGGGTTTAAAGACATCCACTTGATAAAAGAGAATAGGAAGTAGTATGTTAATTTGGAATAACACATAACAGGTTTCCAAAATTTTGAAAATGGGTAGGATGTAAATATTTTTAAATAAAAGAAGATAATAATTCAAAAATTATAACATAGAGTTTTTTATATCATTGATCACATAAATACATGATTAATAGAAAGTTAAGAACACTAAAATAATAAACCATAGAGGTCTGAAAGAGGGCATTAATTTCATCAGAAATACTGTTAATTGGAATTGTATTTCCATTAATATCATTTCAATAGGGATAACTAATAACCTTACTATCACTAATAATATAGTATGGAAATATACATACTTTTTGTGGATTATTTCATCCATAAATGAACTTCCACTATAATCCCATATTTTTAACTCAATGATGTGTATTGAAAATAAATTTAATATGCATGAAGCACTATAATTAACATGAAATAAACATAAACAAGAAATTGATATATGTTATTCCTTATATATTTATATATTTTAAAAAAACTGTTAAAACATGGTATGACAATTACTAAAATGAATAAACCTTCATTTGATACATTAATCATCGAAATTCCCCTATCGTAATGCTAATTTATTCCATAACATTATTTCCAAAAAAATAGTAACATAAAAATTATAATATTTTTTACATAAATTGTTATCTCATATATTTATGTTTAGAAGCCCAAAAATATGGTGATCTTTTTTTAAAGTAACATTTATAAAATTGTCACCAAATCCCTTTTCAATCCCAAAGTTAGTCATATGATAAAAAATGTGTTCTCAATATCCAAGATTATATAAACCCTAATGTTTATTAGCAACATAAATATTAAAAAAATTAAATTCAAATTTCATCTTAATCAAAATATTTTTAAATACAACAACCTACTAAAATATCCTTCAAAAAATCAAAAATCACTGTAAGATCTCATCACATAAAAACTATAAGGGGCATGTAAGACTTAGAACTTCTGATAATAATTAATTTTATAAAAATATGATGGTATTCATAAATCTTAAAATAAACTCACAAGAAATAATCATAATATATAAATTCATCTAAAACATTCTTCTAATACCAACTATAACATCCCAGAACCCCTACTCTCAGTTCTAGTGCTGAAATCATAAACGTTACATTTTCAGCTTTGAAAGAAAAGATGGTGACCCAATATTCCCCATCCAAAACATAAAATATCAAATGAAATATTTTTTCACACATATTTTCAATGAAATTTAAGGTTTATATTTTCAATGAATTATAAAAAACTCTTTCATAAATAATACCCAAGTCTTTATATCATCATTTTTTCTAATATATCAACTATTCTTATTTCTCATCAAGTCATAATCATCATATATATGGAATCATCATAAACATAATTCCATCAACATAATCCTCGATGACTTGATGAAAATAAATCTTGATAAAGGTTATATCAGTTTCTATATAATGGAAGACATAAGAATTTGTAATTAAACTTTATGATTGAGCCTAAGAAGTTCATAAGGAAAATCAATATAATAAAACTACATGGTAATTATGTATGAATATTGATACCCCTCAACATCTAGTTAATAAAACATTAAAACATGTAATAAGGCTTTAAAAATGTGAATATTTATCCAAATCAATAATCATAAGCCATGTGATATTTATCTTCATAAAAAGAAACATTATAAACCCATAACAAATATTTATTATTCATATTAGTATCTTGAAACATCATCATAATTATCATCATAAAACACATATAGAACCATTATATTTTTTATAACTGTTTAGATGAATTATAATATAATTATTAAGGGAATATACTCATTACCCAATTCATTAGAGCAGTAAAGGGCATACACATCTTTTAAGCTATTTTGGCGCCATACAATGATATCTTGGTGCAGTAATCATATATAATATCCAACAAATATAACATGAAAAAAGTAAATAATGATTTTGATTTATCGTTATTCTCAAAAAATAGTTATAGTATTTAGAACATGGTTATCTCGAGAAATAAAAATTGGATCTATGATAATATAATGGATTGATGATTATATAGGGGAAAGGAAATGTGTTGCATATCAATATCACTGAAAAAATATTATTCCATCCACAGAAAAAATGTGGATTTTATGATTATTAAAATATATCAATTGAATAATAATTAACAATATGGGCTGTTGATGTTAATGAATAGATTTATTGACAAATTTTCATTAATGAAATTTTGAAGAAAAATATTTTTATTTTGGAAAATAGTTTTATAAAACTAAAATATTACAAAATATTATAAAAATACATTTCCTTTAAAACTTAAATGGAAACATGTAACAAAAGCTTTAAAAGTCTGTTAAATAATTTCATGATGTTAATATCTATTATAGTTTTAAAAATGAGTTTTAAAGCATAAAACAATTTGAAAATCATTTTCAATAAAAATTACATTGAGACCATATAACTAAAGAATTAAAAATCATAAAAAAAATCCGGAAGAAAATATCCATTCAATTTTGAAAAAATAGAACATAAAACATTTTTAAAATCCTTAAATTTAAATGGAACCTTAAAAACATATAAAAAAGACTCAAATAAAATAATGTTTATAAAAGTGGGAAATTCTATTCATGTTGTACACATGAAAAAAATATTCATTTCACATTTTTCAAAAAATTGAAATGAGAATTGTTTGGAAAAAATATAAGATTCCATTAAAAAATAAATAAAATTAAAAATATGGTAAAACATTCTTTTAAGAATAATTTGAATAATGTTAATTGTTTTTTAACATTTCATTAACCATTGTTTTTGAAAAAAAATGTTCTTTGAGAATATAGATAAAAAAAGATGATTTTTCATAAAAAACATTATTCTGAACTCATAAGAAATTAAAGAGAGAAAAATTAAAAGAAACCATTTTTTCTCAAGGAATATCCAAAAGAGAAAAAATAATTATTTTATTTAGAGATGTATAATATTATTTTTTTAATTGAAAATTTATTCAAAAAAATCCAGATAAATGATGATATTATACTAGAAAATATATACCACTTTAGTAACTGTTTAATTATTATACCCAAGAAATGAAAAAAATAAAACAATATTTTCCATGAAAATAAGTAAATATATGATATAAAATAAAAAAATATCAGTGTATGCACCTCATAAAGAATAATGGAACAAATCCTTAACATATGTCCCAAAGAATGGAATTTGGGATGATTAACACATAAAATACATTATTATTGAATTGAGAGATAATCAATAGACAAAATATGTGTAATAAATTTAAATCCATACAAAAGTAATAAAAATATATTTTATAAGTTTTTATGGTTCAATTCTGATATAATAATAACATAAAAGAGTCAAAGAAGATGTATTATAACCCAAGGAACAAAAATTGAGTAATGTGACACTTTACTACCTGGTAACATTCATGTTAATCACCTTAGAAAAGTTAACTAAAATTGAAACTTAAAATAACATTATTTATCAAGAATTCATTATATTACATGTAAAATGGATAGTATATATAACACAAAATAACAAATAGTGCTGAGTGTTTCATATTTCACACAGAAGTAAAAACAAGATGAGATAACCCTTAAATCTTGTATATAATTTCCCTTTATGTTCCTTAAATTTTATATAAAAAACATACATAACTAATTTTTTATTATTAAAATTTTATGTATTTAATTACTTATAATTAATTAAATTACATTTTCATTTATATTGAAATATTGGAATACATAATCTGCTAATTCCACATCATGTCTCTTGATGATGTTCTGTACATTGTTTAAAAATTGATTCAATGTATTGATTATTGTTAAAGAGGTATTAAATAAAGAAACCATAGATTAAGAATCATTAAAGTATATTCATTTTTATTAATTAATTATACTATTAAAATTAATAAGTAATTAAGTTTTTTGGAAGTGACGTACATTATGATCATAGAGATGATATATCAAATATACACATGAGTGGCGTTTCTATTTTTTGACTATCTTTTCGGAAAGGACCTATGAAATATCTTGAATATAAATAATGATAATAAAATAATATATAACTTATTAATTCATTATATAAACAAATATCTGTCATCTATTTTTTCGAATGAAAAGGTAGTCACATCGCTTTGTGAAGGATGTAATCCACACATACGCAAATCACATTATCATTTTCCAATGAGTGAAAATTTTAAAAATATAATGATATTTTATGTTTTATAAATGATTAATATGTCATGAATATCATTATAGTTCCATTTTTCCCAAATATTTTTTATGAGTATCATCATTATCTTCTGTGTAATGAAATAGGGAAAAATGCATCACATCACTTGGTAAAGAGTTAGTAATATGTACACACGAAAGATGTTATCATATTTCACATATAATTAAAATTGAAAATGATATATGTGATTTAATTATTCCATAAGAATAAATATGTTACAAATATCATATATATACTGTAAATCCATTGATAAATTTTGTAATGGAATGTAATGAAGGAAAATTAACGTCACTAGTTCTGGAGGCTGTAGTCCACCATACACATGAATGATGATTTCAAATCCCATATGATGGAATTGAAGATTTATTTTATGCTTTAAAATTAATATAATATCATATAAATATATTTTATATTATTTTTTATCATATGATAATATTATAAAAATATTTTTTTGGGGTGTAAGAAAAAAACCAAAAACACCTAGGTAAGAATTTTACCTATTCTCAAACTAACTATTCCATTTCATACCTATTGCACTCATAGAATAGAATTATGGACAAAATTTAGATACGTTGATAAGGGTATATAATTTGGGAAATAATATTGGTCAGTATTTTCTTATCCAAAAAAGATTAAATTTGTGAATATAGAGGAGAGGGGATGGCGTTTTAAAAGTGAATTGAGTGAAACACTTCTAATTTTTTAAAAGAAATATGTGTGCCCACATTTTCGAACTAACCAAATGGTAAAAAAATAACTTTAGATATTTAAAAATTTGATGGTATAAGGAATTCTATATAAATATTATTATAAGTTTTTAGTTCATATTGACTCTTATGTTTTTAGTTTAACCCTCAGTAAACATGTTTTCACCATAATCACAATAATTTATTAATATTGTTTTAACGATAAATTATGGAAAAAAATTAGATGAAAATTTTATATTAAATAATTTAGTATGATTCCAAATATTTAATATATTTTAACAAATTATATTTATATATTATGAAAATTTGAAATTAAAATTAAACCCACATACGTGAAGAAAGATAGGGTTTTAAGAAAGTGTATTTTAGAATGAAAATATAATTCAATATTAACACTATAAATAATAATATATTTATTTGGAATATAAATTAATATTTTTTTAAATATAATATATTAATTTATTTTAAATAATTCTTATTTTTTACATTTCTTAATTAATTAAAAAGTATAACCATTATGCATATTAGACGAGTTTTCAATAAAATCGTATTTTTAAACCTAAACACAGACCTATGATACAATCCAATATGATGATGTTTAAAAATTAAATTTTTTGGATAAAATATAAATAATTATTAATTATTTTACTTTAAATAATATTGAAACCAAAATTTTAATTTTATATTTTCGATTTTATTAAAAATAAACAACATTTTTAGAAAAATATTTATTTTTTACCATTCATAAAAAATCCCATCTTTTCCGACAAATACCAAAATTTTAAAGAAAATAAATTTTTATAAAATAATTTCAAAATGGAATATAATTTTATCAAATAAAATTTATAAAAGTCCAAAAATATGAATTGTAATAATTTCCTCATTAAAATTAGTAAATGTAATTTTGGAAGAAAACATACTTTTGAATAATAAATTTACAATACTAAATATTCATTGATAAATTTAAAAAAATTAATAATATATATTATATAGAACATTTATATATATTTATTATATATTTATTTAGTAAATACCATTTACACCCACCAATTTAAATATCTAGGTAAAAACATTTACGTATTTCATAGGATGTTTAAGCTTGGTGTTGTATGTCATATACGATATGGAATGTAGTTTTGTATTCTAAAATATCGGGTTGTTACTTCCTCCCCTAACCCTCAAAACTAATTTAATACTAATTTTTTTACATAATATCAATAATAAAAGGTAGGATATTATAATATACTTATGTTGTAAACCAACATCATAAAAAGTTGTAATGAATCATTTAGTTGATAAATGTTAAAGGGAACGATCAATGTTAAATGGAATAAAAAAACTAGGTTTCCAAATAGTATAAAATAGTTGGTAACTGAATATTTGGAGATGGGATAAAATAAAAACTCCAAAATAATGATATTGAGTGACAAAGATCATTTATTATTAGAAATTGAATTATGAGGGGAAAGATGAGGACCTCGACACTATAAAACAATATGGATTGAAAAAGGATTATTGATTTTAAAAGAAATAATGGTAATCAGATAATAATTTTTCATTATCATCTCTCTACGGATTAGGAAACAAATTATCATTTTGACTAAAATCATAACTAGAAAGACCTAATGTTTATAATTTCATCCCTTTTTCAACTTCCACTATAATCTCATCTTTTTATCCAAATGATGAGTATTGAAGATGAATTTTTCATTCTTAAAGCACTAAAATCAACTTTTAGTAATAAAAAGCAATAATAGAGAAAAAATATATTACTATATCCTTTTTACAATTTACAAAACCAAAATGTTTCGTACGTATTACGATAATTCCCAAAATTTATAAATCTTTATGTGATACTTTAATTTAAATATTCAATAGTAATACCCAATTTTGGAACTAAATCATTTCTTCAAATAATGTACCACATAACCTCAAAGGAATCTAAATTAACGACTAGTTTTATCTCAATGATTCTCTCATACCTATAATCTTATACGCATAAAGATATAGCGATCTTATTTTGATGTAACGTTAATCACTTAGTCACCAAGTCACATTTCAATTACTTGGTTATCTATATGATAAAACATGTGTTCTCAATATTCATGATCATATAATACTTTAAGGATACAATAAATTTAAACATTATTTCACAAGAATTTAAATTTATTATTAATGATAATCCATTGATTTAAAAATACATTATATTACAAAAAAGTCTCATAAAATTTCATAAATTAGATTAAGCTTTAATCACTTAAAACATCAATAGGGTGTCTCATACAATGAACATATGATCATAATTAAACTTGTAGGCCTATGAAGATATCCATAAATATTAATATAACAACAAATGAAATCATCATAATGTAATAATTTATCTAAATATTTTTGTGATACCAACTATAGTATCCCTTAACCCGCACTCCAAGATGTGTTGTTGAAATAAATAACAATACATTTTAGGATTCTAAATGGATGAAAGTGACCCATTTTTTACCATCCAAAAAGTACAATATAATATTAAAATATTTGACCACATATATCCTCAGGGATATTTTAGTTTTGGTGGTTTATATTATTAATAATGACTCTTTAATAAATAATACCCATATCATAAAATGAGTGTTTATCCCACTTAACTCGTCTTTTTTATTTCACATTATGTCCTCATAATCAACTATATAGAATCCCTAGAAAAAATAATTCATTAATTATAGTTTCTGATAACCTATGGAAAATGAAGTATAATAAGGGTGACCTCAAATGTTTATTCAGTTTAATCATAATCATTAAAAAATGAAAAAACAAAATGAGAATAATAAGGTCATAATGGTTTAAAGTCTTAATAAATGATCATGAGAATAAAATACGAATATTCATCCTTATAAATGTATGGATCATCAAAAATAAAAATAGGGAATAAGTCCTTACCTAAAAAACCATTTTTTTGAATTAATAATCATGATCCATGTGATCTCAATCGTGATTATAAGAAATATTATAAACATGTAGCAATAATTAGTAAAACATATTGGTATCATGAAACATCTTTAGTATTATAGAACCCTTATAAAATACATACAATTAGAATAATTATATGAATGTATTAAAAAAATGAATTGGATAACATAATAATCACTAAATTAAATGAAGCACTATTTGGTCAAACCCATCATATAAGATATATCAGACTCACCTGCAGCTATCTGGGTGCACCCATGATATATAATGTGCAAGAACCAAAACACTAGTAATGTATATAGATATTCTATTTTATCATTAATTTCATTGAAAACCAATTATTATTTTTATATCTTCATTAACCGGTATAAAATAAACAGGTTCAATGACTATCTCATTGAAATATGATTAACTCATTTAAAATAAATCAGATCCATAAAATCCTCATTGAATAAATCATAGTCCATATAATAAAAGAATAAGGATGGTATCTTTAAAAAATGTTTCCATTGGAAAATAAATAACTAATAGGCTTGTAGATTTTGATTATTGGTAATACCATTATAATATCATTATATAAATTTTGAGGAAAATAACATTTTTAAAAAAAATTACTATTTAAAATCTAAAAATTAAAAAATATTTCATGAATCCATTTAATTGAACCAACCATGGATATATATAAACAAAACATTATAAATAATTTAAAACATTTCCCTAGTTATATATAATTTCCATTTTGAAAATATATTATGAAACAGAAATCATTTTGACAATAAATATCTTAGAAAATAACCATGAATACAAAAAAACTATTATTTAAAAACATTTAAAACATTTATTGTGTAAAATATCCTATCCATTTTTGAAAACAAATTTTAAAACATAATTTATTTTGAAAAAAATTTCATTTAATATAAAAATGTAACCCTATAATATAATAGTAATGAAAATTAATTTTCATGTTGGTGGAAAATTTTGTTTATTCCATAAATGTTAAAACGAATGTTCCTTTCACATTTTCGGTAAAAAAGAAAATGAGTACATTTCAAAAAAACATGAAGATTCTGTTTAATTTTTTTTTATAAAATACTAAAATTGTGTAATAAATTATTTAATTAATAATTTTCAGAAGGTATGAGAAAATTTTGTAAAATTTTGTAAAACTTGGTTTTGGAAGAAAAGGGGTTTTGATCGAATGGAGAAATAAAGATAAATTATCAATAAAAAATTATTTTTAACAATTCAATACATAAAGAGAGGAAAATTAGGTGAACATATGTATTCCCATGACATGTCAATAGAAGAATAATATTCGCGTGTTTATTGAGTGACAAATTATAAATTTTTATCATAAAAAATATAATCATAAACAATCTTTATAAATAATGAGATTGTATGATTAAACACATACCACTTTGGTAACTCTTTAGTTATAACCCCTACAAAAAATCAAACGAAACAGAAATTATCATGAAGATAAATAAATAAATCATATTACATGCCAAAATATCTATATATATACTCCTCATAAATATAATAGGTTTATATAATAAACATATGTCCCAAAAACACAAATTTGCGATGATTAACCCTTATAGGGACCATATCAAAGAATTGAGAGTTAATTAATGGCAGTATTATCTGAAAAAAATGTATATAAATACAAAAAAATTAGATATACAATATATAAAATTTTTGAAATCAATTATAACATAATCAAATAAAAAAAATTAATTCATAATTTTTAACACCAAACACAAGAAAGTTAGTTAAGAAACTATTTACGACATGGTATATTTTAAGTCAATACATTTAGAAAAATTAATTCCAATTTAAACGTTAAGCATCATGATTTAGGGATCATTCATTATTTTATATGTAAAATGGAATGTAAATAGTCCATAGAAAACAACATGTGGTAAATATGTCATATGCCCCAGACAAGTAAAACCAAGACTGCAAAACCCAAACCTTGAGTCCAGACATTATTTGTTTGTCTATTAAATATGGTATAAAAATAATTCATAAATTATTTGATTTGTTAAAATTAATTAAATAATTAATATATTATATATAAATCGTTTTTTCATTAAAAAAATATATTTTAATACATAACTAGTTAATTCAATGTTGTGTTTTTTGAGGACATCAAGTTCATTGTCTGATAAATGATTCAGTGTGTTGACCATGGTCGAATTGGTAATTATTTTAATATATCTAGAATAATAATTCATAAATAATTATAAAAATAATTAATCAATTATAAATTTAAAAAAATCATGAAATATAGGGTTTAGATATTAAGTATGTTACAATTTTGGAGATTGTAGGTCATACATACGCATGACCAACATTTCCAATTTTCAAGGATCATTATGGAAGAAATGTATGAAATATATTAAATTTATAAAATGATTATAATTTCATAAATACCATATTTTTTTGGTTTAATATACTTATATATATAATTAATTAGTGTGTTTAGGAAGAGTGTTTCACATCTCTTCATGATGAAGCTAGTCCACATGTATTTGAATGACGTTATAATTTTCTAGTGAGTGAATAATGAAGATAATATAAGTATATATTATCTATACAGAATTATAAATATTTTATTAATATACTTATTATGTTATGTATATCACATATATTTAGTAAAATTATATATATTACTTTCAATGTAAATTGATAGTGAAATAAAAATTACAATGCTTTGTGGGGTTGTAGTCCACTGTACATATAAATGAATTCGTTGTATCCCCCAAGAAGTTGAATGATAAAATGTTATATCAAATATTATAACTCCAAAGTTATAATTATTTTTTAAAAATAAAAAATATATATATACACATTAAATACATCATTACAACAATCCTTGAGAGATGCTGATGTATATTAATTACATCGGTTTGTGATGCGGTAATCAGCCTTACACACAAATAATGATATTATATCCAATTTGATAGAGGAGGAGATAGATTTAAGTTATTTCATTAATAAAATAGCACATTTTTGTAATGTATATAATGGTGTTTTCATATGAGAATTTTTGAAAAGGACTGAAGGAGGTGTTAGAATAAATAGAAATAATACATAGTCAATAATTTCATATTTTCTTGAACCTCCACTTTAAGATTATATGTAATATCCCACTAAAATGTTTATGGTTTTTATCATATATTTTATTGTTTTACTCTTGAATTGGGTTTGATTTTGGACTGTTGAAGTTGGATAATAAATTCTGATCAAAATGACATGAATTTTCGGGATTTATTTTTTTGAATAAATGGTGTCATGGTATTAATGTGTTAATGGATTTTTGGGATTTATCATTATGTTGTGGTAGTGAAGTAGATGTTTTTTGGGTATTAATATACAAATTTAACTGCCTTAAATAAATTCAAACACCTTGTAATAAGAGTACATGATATGTAATGGTTGTTAGGCTCATGTCATGAGCTGAGTACACTGTGTGAATTATTACAAGTCATGTAAGGGTTACACAATTTGTAATATGAACCAATATACTATGAATAAAAAGTGGTTTCATTTTAAGTATACAAGATAAACATTAAATAAGTTATTTTTAGAAGGATTATATGTTGTGTAAATGTTGATACATGGATTTTCAGGTGTTATACGACTAAATATTATCTCATTATTCCTCACCTCTCCCCCTCTTGACATAGGTGTATTGTTTAGTGATTTTTAGAACCTCTATTTGAGATATCTTGATTCATTTAGTGATTCATCTCCATTGGGATTCAGTTTCATCTATATTGGTAATAAATCATTTTTGTTTCTTTCATTACATTGATCATGGTAGGGTCATTGTATTATGTTGTTTGTTTTGTCGATCCTTGGTGACTTGCCTTTGATTCACTTCTAGGTTTTTTGTGTGATCTTATTCCAATTGTTATTTCAATTGTGATTTGTGGTGTGGTGGGCATGTTCTCTTGAGTCATGTATTTTTTTCTCTTCCCATATGACCATTATATTTAATGGAATCAATTTTAAGATTTATAGATTCATTATAGGATCACCATTGTTGTTAGTGGTATCTTCCATATAGTGGAATCTATTACCAGCCTGTGAAACCTTACTTTTGAGGTTGTTGGTTATATCTCTAGACTGTGTTGGGGAACAACATTGATCATTTTTTGATAAATAGTTTTATTAAATTAAATTGAATGATAACACTGAATCTTTTTTTGTGTGGAATTATGTATTTATGAAATATGGATTTGTCCTTATTTTGGTAAATGGAATGTGTTTTCAATGAATTATGAAATGATTTAATGAAATTTTTTAATGAAATTGAATTAAATGTATGAAATTATGAAATTTATTAATGAAATGTTTTGGAAAATAGAACACCACTGAATAATTGGGTACTTATGTGGAAGGTATAGTAAAAGTTCTTTCCACTTTTGGTGGGTTTTCTCTTGGGTATTTCTTGTTCTTGCAAGGAATGATTCTCTATGAGATTGTTAGACTTAATAAGGTGTTCACATTCCAGGGTTGTCATCATCTATATAGAATCAATGCATATTCCTTTTGTCTTATTGTGTATGCGATATTTCTATGTTTAGGAAGAAGATTCCTTATTGTCCTCATCAATTTTGATCCATAGTGTGTGGTTACCTATGTTTCCTGGATGATTTCAAATGCTTCTGGTTTATACTATTTTGGTTGTACTTTCATGCATTGGATATGATATGTGACATATCATTTGGTTTTATTTGATATATAAAATTTTATATATTCATATAAAATGATATGAAACTAATTTACAATAATTATTTGGAAATGTGGGAAAATGGGAACTCATAAGGGTTTTTCTTGCATTTGATATAAAAAATATAAACCATATATATTAACTTGTTTTATTTAATGTTTTTAAAGTTTGGTTTTTTGTCCATTGAATTGATATAGAACAAAAATGTAGACCCCGTTGAGCCTACTAGCTGACTCCAAGTGAACCCCTTCAAAGGTGAATAAAACTGGTTATATATATTGATGTAGAAAAAGGAATGGTTATAAATTATGGTGGAAAGGTTTTCTATCATCTGGGATTGAGTAACTAAATGGTGAGATGTTGTTTTTTTTCACACTATCGCACATATATTATTGGAAGAACTGTTTACTATTGTAGTTCTTTTCTGATTAGACATGTATCAAGGAGATTGTGTGCCTACCATTTTAATTGCATCAAATCCATTGGTCTCTTTCTATTTTGAAATATATATGTATAAATATTTTCTTTTGTTATTTAATTTTCTACATGTGTATATGACAGGTTTTCTGCTTTAGATTTGGGGAACTATTCCATCTATTTGTTTTTGTTTTCCCATGTGATTAACTTCATCCCAAAGGGATCAACAATTACATACTAGTTCATGAAGGTTTAGGTCACAACCCATCCCTTTGGGAAGGTTCCATGACTCCCCCAAGCCTACCTCCCAAAGGCCAGGGGTTGGAGACTAGCTCCAAAGGCGTCAACCAGCATGTGGGAGGCATTTTTCGGAGTGTATGTACACACGCAAACACAACCACATCCACAATAATACTATAAAGGAAACATACATTACACTTAAAATAACCACTGAGTAAAGGTACAAAATGGGAATCAAATGGGCTATAATTCAAACACAACATTAAAAAACTAAAAACTAGAATGTAAAAGGACACCTCGAAAGCCATCCACCGAATACCCAACTTAATGTGTACATGTAGAGTAGTTTCTAGAATCCATAGCAGTAACCCTCAACTTCATGATCTCGCTATAATCCACCGGTACCTAGTACACCAAGTCCTTAATCAAGGTGTCAGTCTTCTGCACAAAACACAACAAGTGTCGGTATTGCTCATTTATGGGTGAGTAATAAATTACTCAGTAGGGACCCAAAACAAAAAATTAAATAACAAAAATCAACCCACAAAACATGATCACGAAGAAATAGATCACATAAAAAATATTCTTAATTATAAAAGAAAAAGTCTATAATTGATCACACTAAACATATTGGGAATCTATTTTACTCATTCATGATGAGTACTATGGGTCTGCTGAGTTATACAGTGTCACATTCCTCTTAGGCAGTCTTAGAAGATCCACGAAGGCTCTCTTCCCTCTTTGGATTTCATAGATGTTTCACATAGCGTCCCTTGTAGCTGATCCATGAAGGTTCTCTTATATCTGATCCATGAAGGGTTACTCATGTATGATCCATGAAGTTTCTCTTGTACCTGATCTAGGTAGGGTCGCCTATAGCTGATCCACATAATGTCACCTATAGATGATCCACGCATGGTCTTTTTTAGCAATCTTGATTCGAAGAGATTCCACTCCTCAAATCATTATTTATTTTTCAACAATAATTAAAGTCATTTTAGAAAATTCTCTAAGAACCAAAATGTCATGGGGGTTCCAATGCCGTAGATATCTCGCCAAACAGCCTCTCTAATTAATTTTAAGGTAATTTTAGTGAAATAGAGGTCGTTGGGGTCTGGTTCTGACTAGACTAGTGTCAGACCCATCACACTGGTCCTAGCCTATTTGGGTAGGAGCAACCCTCTAAAACTATCTCGGTTTACCTATGATAATGAAAATTACTCCATCCTAGACAATGCATTAGGTCTCACCACCCTCCTCGTTCAATGGGTCTTCATGTGGAATCTAGTTCCTCGGCCTGACCTTGTCGTGGGGCCAGGTCACGCCCCGACTTGTGTTGTATAGGCTGCCCCATCGATGAGACCGGTTGGCCACATCCCATTTCTACTTGTGGGATTCAGCATCGGTGGCTCCTGATGCACCTCTAGAGCTCGAAGATGCCACAACCCTCCTCAACACGCCTTTATAGCCCCCACCACCTTCCCACAACCCCCTTTGATGGTCGCCGCTAGCAGCGCCTTACCAAGACCACCGATTCCACTTTGGTGGTCTGTGCCTCATGTCATATGGGCCACCAACCTCATTTTTATTCCACCTTACTTTCCAAGGCCTCAAATAATATTTTACACCATTTCAAAGGTGATTCCATGTAGAACGCAGAGGAATGAACAAAGGTGCAGGGGCATGTTCCTTGTTCGTGTCGCCCCACACCCTCAACTTTAGAGGTCTTAAAACATAGGTAATAAGATTATAGTTAAATAAAAAAAAATCCAGATGAAAAAACTCAATATACATCATCATCCCAAAATAGCTGATGACCCATAGATCAATATGTTTGTCTGTTGATCTACATTTTTTGTTTTTGAATGAAGAATGAGGAAACATAGAACAAACAAACTCTAACCTGGAGAAGGTTCTTCGTTAGTGTTGATATGTTTGAATATGTGGGTGTTATTAATCCTATAGTCTCATATTCATTTTCCAAGGCATCATTTCAACTTTTCGATTCTCCAGCATTCATTGTTATAGATAAAATTCCTCACTATCTGTTCGTTAAAGAAATTTCTATTTCTTATTCTTAAACTCATCATCTCATTAGAAAACGGAAATTTATCATAGAAATTCTGTCACACTGCATCATCGAATCAATATATTGTTTCATAAATTAAATAGTGTACCAATTACACTTCAATTTAATAAAAACTAATTATTTTTATATTTAATACGACTCTTCCTTACCTTGTCTCCACCACTCAATGGTGGTGAAAATGATATAACTTTTTATTTTTTATTTTTCTTCCAAAATTTTTGAAAACTAACTTTTCTAGTAGACCCTCACATGTTGAAGTTAGGTCCTTTCTAGGAATATACCAACATCCTTAGTTCAATGGTTTACTCATATTTTTGATATGAGTAAAGATTTAGGAGTTAGAAAAACAATCTCATATGCTAATTTAAAAGAACATAAAAAATGTTCAAAAATATATTTTGTGCTAACCAAGCCTTGGAAGCATTTCCCATCTGATCGTATAGTATCCAAATAATTCCATATAATTTAAAAAATATTCCATTGAATTTCTGAGACATTAAATTACCCCCACCATTTGGGCTTGACGCCCTTACATGCCAAAACATAGAAAAAAATAAAATGGGGGTACTGAGCATGAATCTGGGACTCCCACTCCCATGTTCTCTCCTGTAGATTCCTATGCTACCACCGAACTGGTAGTAGATGAATTGGTCATCCGTGAAGGACCCACTCCTTTTGATACCCTATCTCCACATGTAAATCTACAAACATCACCTCATAATCAATGTGGAACTCACTAGAGTCGATGCCATGTGTTGAATTATTCATGTACCTCCTCATCTATGTTTAGTGGAAAAAATCATGCACATGGTGCATCTTTGGGGGAAGACCTAGGCGGTATGCCACCTCACCAAATCTGCTCAGAATCTGGAAAGGATCGATGAACCTCAAAGATAACTTTTCTCCCCAACCAAATCTCCACAATCTCTATCTGGGTGAGACATGAAGGAAGACATGGCCTCCTTTCTAAAACCCCAAGGGCCTTTGTATCCTATCATCACAAGATTTATGACATCCCTGTGCAGTCCTCATCAACTCTTGTATGATTAGAACCTTCTCACTAGTAGTCTATAGCAACTCTAGACCAATGAGTACTAACTATACTCAATCTGTCTGGTATATAGTTGATCTACAGGGATTCTAATATAAAGCCTCTAACAATGCATTTCCAATGAGGGAGAGATAACTATTGTTGTATGAAAACTCCAACGGTGGAATGTGTTCCTCCCAATTATGGCCAAAATCAATGACAAAAGCATGAAGCATGTCCTCCATTGTCTGTATAATCCTCTATGTTTGACCATCTGACTGTGGGTGAAAGGTTGTTCTTAAGCGCAACTGATCCCAAACTCCTCCTATAATCCCTTCCACATCCAAAATGTGAACCATGCATCATGACATGAGATGATCATATAAGTAACCCATTGAATCCCCACTATCTCCTAAACATAGATGTGTCCCCATACCTATACTGATCAATGATCTCAGATGGATTGAATTTTAGCCAACATGGTGAGTCAGTTAATGATCACTAACATAGAATCCTGGCCATTGGACAAGTATCGTAATACCCTCACGAAGTCCATCAAGATACCATCCGACATCCACTCTTGTAACACAAATGGTTGTTCCAATACTATTGGAACCTGATGCTTGTCTATTAGTTGCAGAAAAGTGAGGAACCATGAAGCATACTTGGCCACTTCTTGCGTCATCCCTGTCCACCAGTAGTGACGTTAGAGATCTCGGTACATCTTCGCTACTCTAGGATGTACCGCCAAGGGGAGATGGAACTCCATTAAATTCTCTTCTTGCAATGAAATTGGTACTATTGTGTGCCCTATAAAAATAATGATGTTCTCCCCACCTATAGAAAATCCATTAAGAGCATTTCTTCTGGATATTTAAGCACGTCAGGCCTTGCAGTCAACATCCACAGGTTGTGCCTCCCTTACTCGCTATGAGATTAGGGTAGTGACTATAAACATATGAAGGGAAGCTACTTAATCATGATCCCATAAGGATATCTACATCGTGGCTACCTACTAAGTCAACTCACTCAGCAGCTGGAAACCAGATCTCTTGCTGAGCGTGACTGCCACCACGTTCCCATTCCAAAGAGTATAGACTATCTCAAAGATATTTTTATGTTGGAACTATAACAATCTCTACTGCCTGAAGTTCAGGTCCTACTTGGATAATATTTTCCTAAGCCTCTTGTGTTCAAAGTAGATGTTAAAAATCTCACCCATCAAGTTCTCCCACCACATCTTCCAAACAAAGACCACTGCTACTAACTCCAGGACATGGGTCGCATAGTTATACTCAAGATGCCTCAACTGCAATAAACCATAGGTGATCACTAGATTCTCCAACATCAGGACACAACCCTGTCCTATAACAGATGTGTCACAGAAAACAATATACCCAACTCCCTCCTCTCGTAGTCTCAATATGGGGGCACTCATCAGTCTTCGACTCAGCTCTTGGAAACTCTTCTGGTACTTCTTCGTCCACACGAAGGGGTATCCCTTCTGTGTCAAAGTTGATAAGGGATCTAATACCATAGAAAAGCGAGGCATGAAACTCTAGTAATATCCACCCAACCCAAAGAAACTCTACACCTCATTCACACTCGGTGTGGCTGTTAAGAAAGCACTGACTCTATTTTCTTCAGAACCACAACAACTCCAGTCGATGAGAGTGTGTGTCCCAGAAAGTGGACCTCCCAAATTCAAAACTAGAATATTGAGAGATTCCCATAAAGCGGATGCTCTCAGTGTTTATCCAAGAATATTTGAATATGTAGTGAGTTCTCCTACAATGACTTTAAGTATATCATGATGACATCAATGAAGACCACCACGAAACGATCAAGGTAAGGCTAGAGGATCATGCTCATGATTCCCATGAACACTTTTGGGGAATTGTTCACACCTAAGGGCCTCTCCAAGAACTCTTAAAGGAAATATTGGCATGTAAAGTCTATCGTTGGTACATTATCACCCCACACATGAAGCTAATTATATCTTGACCTGAGGCCTATCTTCATGAAAAATCTCTCTCCCTTCATCTTATCGAAGAGTACTTCAATCCTCAGCTGTAGATACTTGATCATCAAGGTCGCCTAGTTATGACACCGAATGTCCATGAAAAACATCAAATGCTTGACTTCTTTCTTGGAAAACAACACTAGGGATATGAAATCTAACCTTTTTATTTCATAACTTTTCATTTATTTTGCAAACAGAGGATATTTAATGTCTAGTGTCTTGGAAATGATGTACATAATACATGAAAAAATATAACAATTGATTAATAATCTTGAAATTATTCTATAAAAGTTCATCCTATAAAAAATTACAGAATCTCATATCATGGATACATACATCGATGGAATTTTTAAGTATAATTTCTAGTAAGGAAACCATGTGAAACAATTTACATGTGAACTTGAAAATTTTCATTAAGATCATGGGAAATAAGATAAACATGATAAATATACATATCAAAATAATAATAATGTGAAACATAACATAAAAATATGGATACATGATTTTATTTATAAATTCATAATAATATCACCATTTTCCATTCCCAATGTCTCATAAATATTATCAGGGTTATTCACCATGGTATCATAAAACATGTCCTCTATATTGATTAATTTCATTACCCAATGCATTAGAGAGTTATCAGAGATCACCCTTAATCTATCATTATTTTCATGTGTGTCACATATATCAAAATAAAACATCTCATAAATAAACCAATGATAATAAAAAATGGGGTTCATATCAAAATAGCGATGTTAGAAAAAGTGCTTAAAAACAAGATCATTATTTCATTTATAACCCATGGAAAGGGAATGAGGGTTTTATGTATGTCCATTACATGAATAAAATATACAATTTTTATGTCTTTATTAATTCCACTAAAACTGAAATAGGTGTTCATATTCACATAAATAAAATAAGAGAATTTCTTAAGAAAAAGAGAGAGATTTTGAGAAGAAACTTCTACAGTATATAGGCTATACAATGTGGTTTTAAAAAAATTAAAAAGAGATAAGAAAAAGGGATCACATCCATAAATGAATCTTAATATAGTATAAGAACATTATAAAATTTAAATGACAACATGTTATTTAAACATGATTGTTATTCCACATAAAAGATAACACAATTGGAAAATAGTGAAGTTGAGAATTCCCTTACGAAAATTCGGCAGCCTAACTACATCGCTTAAAATTCAAAAAATTAGTTGTAGAGAGTGGATAGGGTCTATCATAATTTGGAAATAAAATGTAATGAAATAAGGATATTAAAAAACAAAACCAAACTTAAAAAATGGATACTAAAAGATATAACATAAAGTAAATCTTTGCTAAAAGAGTTTTGTGAAAGGTTTCCTTACATTGAAGGATAACCTTAAAAACTCAAAGATTGAAACCTTAAAGGGATTGAGGGAACCTTATGAGGAATTAATGGGAGGAAAAAAGACATAACTTCATTATAGAGTAATTTGGAATTAATTTAATGATGGAATGTGTTGGTATTTATAGGAAAAGTTGGGGGGTTTTATTACTTTTCAAAAGACACCTCATTAGTGGTATTTTCAAAACCATGGGATTTACCAGGGTATTTGAACCTGGTTTTGGCCACTAGGGACAACTCATATATTATTTAAATATAAATTAGTCAAATAAAAAATTAAATTACAAATTACATCATTTATATATCATAAATCATACTGAAACTCATTAACTGGTTTTTACTATTCATCGAAAAACAAAAAAAATCTCATTAATTCACCACAACATAATATCAATGTTATAAATTAAAAAATGAACTCCATTTTATGAAAATATGTTTCTAAATATTAGATATTTAATTTCTATTTAAAATCACTATTTAACTGAAAACAAACTAATACTTAACTAATATTTCATTAAATAGTTATTTACTTATGCTATTATATCTCATTACCACTTAAGATGCCTAAATTATATTTATACTTAATTAAGTGAGAAACTACTCTATAAGTCACATTACTATTCATAAGGGTAATATTACAATTCATAATACACTATTCACCAAAAAAATATTTTGATTTTATAAGTCTCTAAATTTAATACTAATCAAAACTTTATATTTCCATTTGTTGTAAATCATTCAATATTATTAATTAATTAATTAAATTATATAAAAAATGTTTTATAAGATAATTTTCCAATATTCACCAATAATATGAATCATCTAAAAATTCATCTAATATTTATTTTGACATTTCAATTTAATGAAATTATCATAATAAGTAATAAATATTTTATTTATTAAAAAGGTTTACACAAAGTAACTACAATCTCATTACATTACCCATTATAACACCTATATTGGATCTAAGAGTATGGTGTGAAATGGTGATATAATCTTAGGGTGACTCAGAGAACATTTCATGAATGGCGATTTCTATTAAATTGAACTTCTCCCATAGAAGATTGTGTTCATGCTTAACAATTTGATGCTCAGATTGGGCTTGGTACAATGAAAAGTCCAGTGAGGCAACTTCCATTTCAATCTCTAGAAGATGGGCTTCATACAAACCGAGTCTACTGGATGATTCTATTTACTCATCTTTTTATATTAATTAACCATGAATATTTCTATTTATAAACTATAATCATAATTTTAAGAGTACAGTTTCCAATGGTTATATTGACCATCTATAATATAATAGTTGAAACCCAATAGTCTTATTTTAATTATACTCAATTAAGTAATTGATGGAAATAATTTTATTGAGTACAAAATAAAATAACACACAATATTTGGAAAAACAAATAATTCAAAATTTGGAGTCATTACCTTCCCCCCCATAGGAAATTTCATCCCCAGAATTTCAGCTCGCACCCTCAGAAGAGAAATGGGGTCGTTACTTCTACCATATAGACTCATCCAGTTACCAAGTTGTTTCATAATATTTGTGGTTCTTCCACAACACTTTAACAAGGTTGGTAGTCTTGTTGCATAGAAAATTTTCTCTATGATCCAAGACCTCCATCACCTAATCCCCATAATGGAATTCATGTTCTAGTTTTACCAACTCTAGATTTAGTACATGTTAATGGTCAGGTATGTACTTCCTCAACAGGGATACAAATAATACCTCATGAACTTGTGTTAGATTTAGTGGATGTTCAAGTTCATAGGCCACTGCTCCTACATGATGAAGGGTTTCATAGGGGCCAATGTACCTATGTATGATATTCCCTTTCTTCTAAAACCTCTTGACTGTCTTCCAAGGTTTTTTTTGAAGAAATACTTTTTCACCAATATCAAACTCCAGGTCCCTTCAATAGTTGTCGGTATAGCTCTATTGCCTAGTTTTAGTATCATTAATGTGTTGTTGGATCGCATGAACATTTTCTATCATCTCTTGTACAAGATCACACCCATGATGCTTTCAATCACCATCTTCATCCTAACAAGTAGAAGTTCTATATCACTTCCCATGTGACGCCCCAGGATTTATAAACTGGTCCAAGTGAACAATGTTATGCTTTTAATGATGTCTCTGGTTTTATTTTATTTTATTTTATGCTTTGTGTGCTGATAAAGAATTTGAAGGGAAATAAAACATGAAGAATACAATAAACTGTTATATATTTAAAATTTACATTGCAACAAGACCCATCTAATTGAAAGTACCGTGCACAAGACCTAACACGGCCACATCAAGACTACTGAGAATCAAAACACGGGTAATCAGATAGTCGTCGTCTTCAGGTTACATCAGTGTGAAAAATATTACAGCCAGAACCACCATGCACACATTCAGCACCAGTGGTATGAGGAGATCCATCAGCCAAGGGTCTGGTGTTTTGAAAATGTAAAACACCCTACCCCTTGTTTTTATAATGTAACCCTAGGGGAATATGACTGTTTTTTTACCGTTGTGTTTCAATGGATAAAGTGCATCTTTTTGTAAAAATTTGGTCTTTATAACGCTTTTATAATATTATGGTATTTCAATATTTTAATTAGTACAAAATATTAGAATTATATCTTCGAGTATTAAAATAAAATATTATTTTTGAAAATGAATCTATTTTGTTTTTTTTAAAACATGACGATATTTATATGGTGAAAAAACATAGTATTTTAAAATGTCTCAAAGGGGTACCCGCAATAATTGAAAAAAGGTATCTTATTGTATCTATAAAACTATGTGTTTTGAATTAGGGAAAATGTATTGGTCTTCTAAAAATAATTTTTGTGAATCAACTAGTGAAGAATGTTATAAATTGGATTTTAGATTTTAATGGTTATAAGATCCAAGTAGTTATAAAAGTGTGGTTTTAAAAATATACCTTTTTAAAAATAGTTATATCAAATAGTATCATTTGTTTACTTAAACTAAAATGGGATTTTCGGATGTGAAAAATATGAGTTAAAAGTACTTATTAAATTTTATACAAAATAAAATTACAATGTTCTGGTTATATATATATATATATATTAAAAAAAATTGAAGTAGTATAATGTCTAAATTTAGTGTTTATTAAACTGTTTTTTTAAACATGCAACCTAGGACATCTCATCACCCCACGCAACCACATCTGTTTGATTGAAGTCGGGACTAATCCCGGCCATTGTAGTTTTTGTTAACACTCATTTCATTCCATTTAACCTAAGTCGTCCGATCTCTCAAAGCCAGATCCCAGCCTTCATGTTTTTTTTAAACCCGTGAGTTCCGTCGTCTTCTACCTCGCATCGGGGTCCCGCGAACCAGTGCCTGGATTTCCCGAGACTCTACCCTCCCCACTGTTTTTTTTGACCTCGCACACCCACCTCCCTAGGATGCCGTAGGATCTTCCTAACCCCCCAGATCATTTTCCTTTAAGAACTATGGAACCTCTGTGTAAGAGGGGACCTCCGGAGCCAAGCCGCACCGCTGCGACACCTTCCTCGCTGTCACCTCGCCACCGTACGAACCACCTTCAGTTTCGCACCACACTCCCTGTGCACGACCACACCAGTGCCGGCTCCACGACACTGGACACCCTGTTGTTAACTTTCAGCGTTTCCAGGAGGCCTCGCCCTCACCGGACCACCTACGGCCACCTAGGTTCCTCTCGGTTCTCCAGCCACCCAGCGAGCATCCATCCACGACGAGCTCCTCCCTTAAGCAGTAAGGGCGTCCTTTTAATGTGTTTTGCCAAACCTACGCATGCTCCTCGGTTTTTTTATATACATGAAAATATATACGGCTTATTTACAGGTATATATATATATATATTCCATGAAAACCTTTTTTTTCTAAACAGAGGACTCCAAGGGTGTTTGCCTTCATGGGATACTCCTATTTTTCTTATATATAAATATAACAGAAAACCTAGAAGAAACGCCCAGCGTGTAGTTGGTCACATGCTATATATATATATATATATATATGTATATATCTTATATATTATAAGAATCATTTCACCCCTTTTCTTCAAAAACAAGGTGTGTGGATTCGAAAGGGTGTTTTCCCTAAACGATTTAAAGATTTTGTTTCTTTTGAGTCTTTATTTTGTAACCGGTGGGATACAATAGGGGTATTGGTATAATTTTATATATTTTTAGGAATAAACTATAAAAATCTTCCATCTAAAGGGTTTATAAGGAGGTTGATATTTTTTTTAAAAAAATTACACAAGATTAGTTGAAATGGGTTTTTCTTTTAATTAGAACCATTACATATCTTATTTAATGTGTTTTTGGGTATTCAAGTATACACATAAATATGCATGCAAACATACAAAATATGTTTCTACGATTTCTTTATAATTCAGTATTTTAAGTTAAGAGTTATACATTTGAAAGGGGTTATTTTAAAACAATTCCTAACATGTACGATCTTTATGTAAGCCTTATATATATATATATATATAATTATATATTTTTATAGGTTATGTATTTCAATACAAATCAGTTTTTTCTTCTTACTTTGTCTATTAATGATATCGGATGTGAACTAGGTCTTTTTTTTAGGTGCAATCATGTTATAGTTAAAATCAAAGATTTATATATTTATAGTTTCATGATCATTTAAATCCCCTAAGGTTTTGTTCTTTTTAAACTGAATAAATGATAGATTGTTAGAGGTTTTCGGATTTCAAGTGAACCATGTTTAATTTATGAGGAAACCTATATTTATATACTTTGTGTATATATATCCCTATATATGTATGTGTTTTTAAGATTAATATCGGGAACCCTAATTTCAAAAAATGGTTATTAATATTTTTATGCATGTAGGATTTTAGCGCTTCCCTATGATTTTTTATATTTTTGTGTCTAAGGGTACACCAATGAACTTGACTAATGTCGCCCTTGAACTGATTTGTGTTTTTTAAAGTATATGCTTATGCCTTTTTTAAACTTATATTAAAAGGATAAGGATTTAAGGGTTATGTTAATATGTAGAAATCATCCATTATTTTTATACCAAACTCACTACAGTGATTTTTAGTGATCATAGTTTAACTGCAAGTTCTATGACCAATGAAGATCAAAAATTAATTACAAGTATATTATTTAAAGTGGTTTATTTACAAGTGTTGGAATTTTAAAAATTTCAAGTGTTTATTATTTTTATACCAAGCATGTCATAGTAATTATTAGTGGATGGAGATTTGTTGCAAGTACTGTGACCTGTGAAGAACAATAGTTAATGAAAAGTAGTTCATTTCCATGTACTAGAATTTTAGAAACTCATCATTTAATACCCCTTTGGGATCAAATCTCACAGATTCATCATTTTATGTGCTTAAATAATTGTTCTATGCACATAGTATGCTTGCTTAACCATGCTTGCTTTTATTCCCTATTTTCAATTTTATCTATCATATAATGTATTTGTAAACCAATTATGTAATTGTTACCTTATTCATATTATTCATGCATATGACTCAACATGATAATGAACTAAGAACTAAAATTACCCAAAGTGGTTTGGGACACCTTGGGTAATGAAAAATGAAAATTGTATTACCCAAAGTGGTATGGGACACCTTGGGTAATATGAAATGAAAATTAAATATTCAAAGTGGTATGGGACACCTTGAATATCTAACCCTATCAACATGTGGGAAATGTATGGGACTACCCGGAATGGGGTCCCGTAAGAAGAAAACCCTCCAGGATGGGGACTGGTTAAAGTAAGCCCTCTGGGTTGCAGACCGGTAAAAGTAAGTTCCTCGATGCATCAATAGTTCTCGAGACTGTATGATTGGGTTTTTACCATTAGGTCATGGCACAAGGCCTCGACAAAGAGACCATGTGTCCTTCAGCAAACATTTCTCTGTTTATGACCAACCAAGTGATTACTCCGACTAGAAGAATATCCTTGGTTATAGAACCTTACCTATGAGTATCAGATAAAAAAACAAGACATATGATATGGAAATGTTGATGCATAACCAGTTTCTTTTCTAGAACATCATTCCAAATGTTGTATTTAAATTATCATGTCATGATGTGCATCTTTTTCTGTAGATGATGCGCTTGTGCGCAACTCTGATGACGTTTTCACCTTGTTGTTCATACACACCCGTCTTGTTTATGGACACTTTACTTAGTATATCCCATGTTTTTTTAGCATGATTATCTTGTCTATTATGTGGGTTTCAAAAAAGTGTTCTAGTGAATAAGTATGAAGTTCTTTAACTGTGATGTAACATCCTTTGTTTAGTCTTGAATTTTTTCCTTTAACAAAACATATTAAGTATGGAAAAGTATTTTCAAATTAGTTTTCAAAGTTTGTATTTATGTATTTTCAAAAACCCCTTACTGAGTATTTCAATGCTCACCCTACGTTTTTGTTAAATGTTTTACAGGTTGATAGAGCCTTTCCAAGTATTGGATTTTTGTTCTTAGCTCAGCGATAAAGAAGCAAAGCTGTTGTCTATGAATCATCAGGATCTAAACCAGAGAGTTCCTCCTGATGTGTTATGATGTGTGACTTATTTGTTTCATTTGTATGACATAAATTACACACCATAACTATAGCAACGGCACCGGGATACCGGGGTCGGGGCATCATATTTGGTATCAAAGGAATGGTTTAGGAAACCCTAGAAAATTAGGACAATGCAAAAACATTAATGTTTTACTAAGTGGGGTTTGTTCTTAAACTTCTCAGATGGCAATACATCGAACCACGCCTAGACTCTTGACTCTCACTACAGAGATCATAGAGACTATTGTAGCTAAATCCTGCTCAACAAGTTACCAACCTTTTGTTAACTTACGACTCACATGCAAAACCCTCTATGAAATATCCAAAATCTCGAATGTCCTTCGAATCTTCCAAGGGTCGAAAGTTATGTATAACCAAATGGACAATGCTTTGTTCGAGAATTATAAAAAGAAAGGTAAGTACTAT
The DNA here is from genome assembly GCA_963277665.1 of Viscum album. Lineage (NCBI taxonomy): Eukaryota > Viridiplantae > Streptophyta > Magnoliopsida > Santalales > Viscaceae > Viscum > Viscum album. The sequence goes on along the minus strand of OY728133.1, from coordinate 179,122,617 downwards.
GAGGGACTCTTCCTGTGTTTCACCATGAATAATAAATGGTTGGCCTTCACGGCCTTTGGAGAAGCTGCAAACGAGATGGACTTCCACACAGTCTTTATGTACCAAATCCTGTGTTTCATCATGCTTGGGGAGCTCTGCAATTTTGGGTCTTTCATCAAATCCTTCAGATATGAAGTGGTTCGAGAGATATTTAGGAACCAAATCCAAGCGGATATCGCGAAGCTTGATGTCACTCGTTCCCATCTCTGGAAAATCACTTATATCAAACGGGAGCTTGATTTCAACCACGATACACTTTTCCAAAAATCTATTTGGGAAGAGGAGACCCACAAGCTTTGTTCTGCCCTTGGGATAGAGTTGAATAGTATCTTCTTCCATGGGCGGTGGAGGTAGAGGGACATCACCAAGGTTGTCAAGGAAGCAGTGTGAATAAGTCATTGTATGTACGACGATCGAATTGCGAGGACGCAATTCATTTAAGAGGGGGATAATGTGACACCCCAGGTTTTATAAACTGGTCCAAGTGAAAAAATTTATGCATTTAATGATGTCTCTGGTTTTATTTTATTTTATTTTATTCTTTGTGTGATGATAAAGAATATGAGTGGAAATAAAACATGAAGAATACGATTAACTGTTATATATTTAAAAGTTACATTGCAGCAAGACCCATATAATTGAAAGTACTGTGCACAAGACCTAACATGAATACAACAAGACTACTGAGAATCACAACATTGTTAATCGGATAGTCGTCAGCTTCAGGGTACATCAGTGTGAAAAATATAACAGCCATAACCACCGCGCATGCACTTAGCACCAGCGGTATGAGGAGAGCCATCTGCCAAGGGTCCGTTCTTTTGAAAATGTAAAACACCCTACCCCTTGTTTTTATAATGGAACCCTAGGGGAATATGACCGTTTTTTTGACCATTGGGTTTCAATGGATAAATTGCATCTTTTTATAAAAATTTGGTCTTTATAACACTTTTATAATATTATGGTATATCAATATATTAATAAGTACAAAATATTAGAATTATATCTTCGAGTATTAAAATAAAATATTATTATTGAAAATGAATTTATTTTTTATTTTTTTAAACATGACAATATTTATATGGTGAAAAAACATAGTATTTTAAAATGTCTCAAAGGGGTACCCGCAATAATTGAAAAAAGGTATCTTATTGGATCTCTAAAACTATGTGTTTTGAATTAGGGAAAAACTATTGGTCTTCTAAAAATAATTTTTGTGAATCAACTAGTGAAGAATGTTATAAATTGGATTTTATATTTTAAAGGTTATAAGATCCTAGTAGTTATAAAAGTGTGGTATTAAAAATATACATTTTTCAAAATACTTATATCAAATTGTATCATTTGTTTAATTAAACTAAAATGGGACTTTTGGATTTGAAAATTATGAGTGAAAAGTAGTTATTAAATTTTATACAAAATCAAATTACAATGTTCTGGTTATATATATATATATATATATTAAAAAAATTGAAGTAGTATAATGTCTAATTTTAGCGTTTATTAAACTGTTTTTTTAATCATGTAACCCAGGCCATCTCGTCACCCCACGCAAACTCATCTGTTCGATTGAATTCGGGACTAATCCCGGCCATTGTAGTTTTTTTAACACTCGTTTCATTCCATTTAACCTAATCCATCCGATCTCTCAATGCCAGATCCCATCCGTCATGTTTTTTTTAAACCCGCGAGTTCCGTCATCTTCTACCTCGCGTCGGGGTCCCCCGAACCAGCACCTGGATTTCCCAAGACGCTACTCTCCCCACTGATTTTTTTGACCTCGCGCACCCACCTCCCTAAGACGCCGTAGGCTCGTCCTAACCCCCCAGATCATTTTCCATTAAGAACGATGGAACCTATGTGTACGAGGGGACCTCCAGAGCCAAGACGCACCGCCGTGACAACTTCCTCGTCGTCGCCTCACCACCACACGAACCACCTTCGGTTTCGCACCACACTCCCCATGAACGACCGCACCAGTGAAAGCGCCATGCCGCTGGACACCCCGTTGTTACCTTGCAGCATTTCCAGGAGGCCTCAACCTCACCGGACCACCTCAGGCCACCTAGGTTCCTCCTGGTTCCCCAGCCACCCAGCGAGCATCCCTCTATGGCGAGATCCTTCCTTAAGCGGTAAGGGCTTCCTGTTAACGTGTTTTGCCAAACCTACCCATGATCCTTGGTTTTTTTATATACATGAACATTTATGCGGCTTATTTACAGGTTTATATATATATATATATTCCATGCAAACATTTTTTTTCTAAAAAGAGGACTCCAAGGGTGTTTTCCTTCATTGGATACTCCCGTTTTTCTTATATATAAATATAACAGAAAACCTAGAAGAAACCCCCTGTGTGTAGTCGGTCACATGATATATATATATATAAATTTTATATATTATAAGAATCATTTCACACATTTTCTTCAAAAACAGGGTGTGTGGATTCGAAAGGGTGTTTTCCCTAAACGATTTAAAGATTTCGTTTCTTTTGAGTCTTTATTTTGTAACCAGTGGGATACAATAGGGGTATTGGTATAATTTTATATATGTTTAGAAATACACCATAAAACTCTTCCATCTAAAGGGTTTCCAAGGAGGTTGATATTTTTTTTCAAACAATTACACAATATTAGTTGAAATAAGAATTTATTTTAAGCAGAACCATTACATATCCTATTTATATGTGTTTTCGGGTATTCAAGTATACTCATAAATATACATGAAACCATAAAAAATATGTTTCTATGATTTCTTTATAATTCAATATTTTATGTTAAGAATTATACTTTTGATAGGGTTTATTTTAAAACAATTCCTATCATGTATGATCTTTATGTAAGCCTTATATATATATATATATATATTTATAGGTTATGTATTGCAATATAAATCAGTTTTTGCTTCTTACTTTGTCTATGAATGATATTGGATGCGAACTAGGTCTTTGGTTTAGGTGCAGTCATGTTATAGTTAAAATCACATTTTTATATATTTCTAGTTTCATGATCATTTAAATCCCATAAAGTTTTGTTCTTTTTAAACAGGATAAATGATAGATTGTTAGAGGTTTTTGGATTTCAAGTGAACCATATCTAATTTATGAGAAACCCTATATATATATACATTGTGTATATATATCCCTATGTATGTATGTGTTTTTAAGATTAATATCTGGAACCCTAGTTTCAAGAAATGTTTATTAATATTTTTATGCATATAGGATTTTAGCGCTTCCCTGTGCTGTTTTATATTTTTGTGTCTAAGGGTACACCAATGAACTTTACTAATGTCTCCCTTGAACAGATTTGTGTGTTTTTTTAAAGGACATTCTTATGCTTGTTTTAAACTTATATTAAAAGGATAGGGATTTAAGGGTTATGTTAATATGTATAAATCCTCAATTATTTTTATACCAAACTTGCTGCAGTGATTTTTAGTGATTAGAGTTTAACTGCAAATTCTATGACCAGTGAATAACAATAATTAATGACAAGTATTTTATTTAAAGTGGTTTATTTCCATGTTTTGGAATTTTAATGATGGAAAATGTTTATTATTTTTATACCAAGAATGCTGTAGTAATTATTAGTGGATGGAGAATTGTTGCAAGTACTGTGACCTTTGAAGAACAATAGTTAATGCCAAGTAGTTCATTTCCATTTACAAGAATTTTAGAAACTCATCATTTAATACCCCTTTGGGAGAAAATCTCACACATTCATCATTTTATGTGCTTAAATAATTGATATATGCACATAGTATTCTTGCTTAACCATGCCTTCTTTTATTCAATATTTTCAATTTTATCTGTCCAATCATGTATTTGTAAACTACTTATGTAATTGTTACCTTATTCATATTATTCATGAATATGACTCAACATGATAATGAACTATGAACTAAAATTAACCAAAGTGGTATGGGACACCATGGGTAATGAGAAATGAAAAGGGTATTACCCAAAGTGGTATGGGACACCTTTGGTAATATAAAATGAAAATTAAATATTCAAAGTGGTATGGGACACCTTGAATATCTGACCTTATCAACATGTGGGAAATGTATGCGACTACCCAAAATGGTGTCCGATAAGAAGAAAACCCTCCAGGATGGGGACTGGTTAAAGTAAGCCCTCCGGGTTGGAGACCGGTAAAAGTAATCTCCTTAATGCATCGATAGTTCTCGAGACAGTCAGATTGGGTTTTACCCTTAGGTCATGGCACAAGGCCTTAACACAGTGACCATGATTCCTTCAGCATACATTTCTTTGTTTATGAACAACCAAGTGATTACTCCGACTAGGGGAATATCCTTTGTTATAGAACCTTACCTATGAGTATCAGATAATAAAACACAAGACATATAATATGGCAATGTTGATTCATGACCAGTTTCTTTTCCAGAACTTCATTCCAAATGTTGTATTTCAATTATCATGTCATGATGTGCATCTTTTTGTGTAGATGATTCTCTTGTGTGCAACTCTGATGACGTTTTCACCTTGTTGTTCATACACACCCATCTTGTTAATGGACACTTTACGTAGTATATCCCATGTTTTTTTATCATGCTTATCTTGTCTATTAATTGGGTTTCAACAAAGTTTTCTTGTGCATGAGTTTTAAGTGCTTTAACTGTGATGTAACATCATATGTTTAGTCTTGAAGTTTTTCCTTTAAGAAAACATATTAAGAATGGAAAATTATTTTCAAATTAGTTTTCAAAGGCTGTATTTATGTATTTTCAAAAACCCGTTACTGATTATTTCAATACTCACCCTACGTTTTTGTTAAATTTTTTACAGGTTGATAGAGCCTTTCCAAGTCTTGGATTTTTTTTTCTTAGCTCAGCGATAAAGAAGAAAAGCTGTTGTTTCTGATTCTCCAGGATCTAAAACAGAAAGTTCCTCCTGATTTGTTATGATGTTTGACTTATTTGTTTCATTTGTACGAAATACATTACACAACATAACCATAGCACCGGCTCCGGGCTACCGGGGTCAGGGCATCATATCCCATATTCAAATTCATAGGGTTCCATTTGAATTCTTTAATGGAAACTATTATTTTAAGTGAACTCAATTAATGGGAGATGTTGGTCCCATCCACCCTTATATTACATTTATCTTATTCACTACAAGCCCTCGAGTGTTGGAATATTATTTTTTGATTTGCCATTAGTTTGTGGGAGATAGACCATAATGAAAATTCAATTAATATATTGATCATGATTAAGATTTATCCAAAATTTTGAAGTGAAACTTGGATCATGATCAGATATGATAGAAAGTGTAACTCCATGCTTCCTTACCACTTCCTTTATGTAAATCTTGGCATGTTTTTCATGAGTGAAATATTTTCGAATAGAGATAAAATGGGCAGTCCTAGTGAGGCGTTCCTCTATAACCCATATAACATTTTTTCCATTAGATGTTATTGGGAGACTAGTGACAATGACCATATTGATATAGTCCCACATTCATACTGCTATGGGTAGTTGTGGTAATAACCCTTTAAGAAGTTGTTCTCTTCCATCACTTGCTAACATACTAGGAATCCGGTAGTGTAGTCAGCAATTTCCCATTTAATATTATCGCACCAATAATAATCACGATGGTCCCTATACACTTTTGTGAATCCAGGATGTATAAATAATGTAGAGCCACGAGCTTCATCCATTATATTCTTCTTTCATTCAAGAATATATCTGACACCTAGTCTTTTATGAAATTTTAGAACACCTTCTAGATCAATATTGAACTCAAGAAACATACCATACTTCATAGCCTCAATCTTCTTCTATAACAAAGGATCTTATTTATGTTCCTTCTTGTCTTCTCTTCTACCGACGATTGAGAAATAATTTGGGATACGTTTGATGAATTCCTTTCCACTATAATTACAATTTACATATTTACTAGGTCATTGATCAAAGGATCTCTTTGAATCCTTATTGTGGATATAACAATAGGGTTTTATTAATTATTTTGTTAGCGACTTTATTTGCTATTTCGGGATAATAATGAATTAAAAAATCAGTCATTAAGATGTTTGAACCATCTCATCTATTTCATGTTCAATTCCTTTTGTGTGAAAATATTATTCAAACATGGATATTCTGTGTATATATCACATTTCTCCATGTAAAGTTAGTGCCTATATATATTCAGAGAAAAAACTATTGTATCCATCTCCAAATAATGCATAGGATAGTTCTTCTCTTGAGTCTTCAACTATCGAGATGCATTATAAATCAACATTTCATTTTTCATGAGGACACACCCAATCCCATTGAATGATTCCTTGCTAAAAATAACAAATCCTTCTCTATATAGGGGAAGATTTAACAAGAGTGTAGTAACCAATATCTTCTTCACCTCTTGAAAACATTCCTCGCACTCTTTTTTCTAGATGAACATGACCCCTTTTCAATTTAACAATGGTAATAGATTAGAATGTTGTGAACTGTTTTTCACAAACCTCCTATAATATTTCACTCATCCAAGGAATCATTGAAATCTGTTATTATTTTAGGCTTAGGACACTCATCTACAACCAATGTCTTTATAGTGTGAACTGTTATTCCTTCATTGGATACAGTGAGCCCCATGAATGTATCTTTTTGTAACCAAAATTCACATTTTTTGAATATTCTAAAAATCCTCTCCTACCATAGGGTTTTCCAAAAACGTTTTAATGATCCTCATGCTCCTCATGACATTTTGAATATATCAAAATATCATCAATAAAAACAACCAAAAAGTTATCAAGGTAGTCCTTAAATAATATATTCAACAAATCCATAAAAATTTAATGTTCATTAGCTAGTCCGAAGGGAATAACAACAAATTCATAATGTTCATATATTGATCGAAAGGATGTTTTTTTAATATCTTATTTCTTCACCTTCTATTGATGATCAATCTTGGATAATAATCTTTCTCAATGAATTTGGAAAAATATGTAATCAATTCTTAGAATAGTGTTTTTTCTCTATGATCTCATTCAGTTATTTGTAATCAATGCATAGCTGCATTGATTAATGCTTCTTCTTCATAAAAGAAAACATCTAATCCCCAAGGAGACACACTGAGTAAGATAAACCACTTATCAAATTGTTTTTGGACTTGTTTCATTAATTCCTCCAGCTCCACATTTTCCATCCTATATGGGATATTTGATATCGGATGAGATCTAGGTACGAGTTCAATAGAGAACTGTACCTTTCTTTTTTGGGGATGTCCGTTTAACTCCTTAGGAAATACATCAATGTTTTTATAGATGATGGGGATATTTTATATCATTATATAATTGTTTCGTTCTTTTTATCCATAGGTAAACTCCATAAAAAAGGATATAAGCGGTTCTTCAAGAAAATGATAAGGTTGAGATATATCTCCTTGGAAGAGAACTGTAGTTTTCTAAATCAAGACTAATATGATTTCCTTGATTTTGTATTTGATCCTAGAATAATACATTGAGAGCCACTATGTCCCTAGTATAATTTCAAATTCCACCATGGTGATGACAACTATATTTGTGATAATATTTTGCTCACTAATGTAAATACAAGAGCTTATAAACACTGATGATTCTTGAATAATCCCACCAAGAGTCTTGACTGATTACTCTACCTTTATAAATTTAGAGGTTTATTTTAAATTCCTTGAAAAATGGAAGAAATAATGGAATTTGTAGACCCAAAATCAAACAATTTACATACAGCATTTGATAGAACAATAAGAGTACATTCCACCACATCATTTGAAGATTCAACATCAACTTTCATGATAGAAAAAACATGACCATACACCCTTGACCTTTGCTGAGGCTGATAGTGATTCCATTTCACTGCCCTTGGATTTGAGCATTGATTTTTAAAGTTTTAAAGTTATCCAAACTTATAGAATTGGTATTTAGGTAGGTCCCGCACCATCATCTGTTTTTTCATTAGTGATGGGAAGAAAAATCATCACCTCAAATTGACAATTATGTGCAATATTTCCATATCTTCCACACGTAGAAACTCCCACTGCTAAGTAGGTAGTTCCCAGAATGATTCTCCCCACGTTTTTTACTCACAAGACGTTGCAATTTATTGACTCCTCATTACTAATGAATGTTGTTCCCCAATCATGGATCCATCGATCTCATCTTTTCATTGGATTTATGTGACCAATGCATCTCATATAACTCCAGTTCGATAATCATAGTACTCCTCATGATCTCTTCATATCTATCGTAGTCTTTGATGGATAGATTACTCCAAAGATGAGGTATTAGACCACCAAATAATCTATCAAACTTCCTACTAGGATATGTGAAAATGATTGAGGTGTAATGGGAATGTCATGTGAAGCTCGTCTAGAAGCTTCCAACCAATTTATTCTCTTTATTTTTCTTCTTGATAAAATCCATCTCCATTTTTGTTCTCATATAACGAGGGAAATGCATATTAAAGAAGATCACTCTGATCTTTTCCCACTCTGTATCATCAAACTCCTCTCTTGGAATCTTGTTTTTAATCAGTTCCCCCCATTAACCAGCTTCTCCCTCTAAGGGGTAAATAGCTAGGGGAAACTTCCTTTTTCTGAACTGCGGATCATAAAAATGATCTTATTGATAGAGATGATCCACTATTTAGAACTCAATTTTTTTCTGTAGACCCAATAAAGGTTAGTGGTCATTGATACATAAAGGAATCGACAAAATGTGTTCCCTTTGTGGTGAAATTGTTCTTTCTTCCTGAATCATGTTATTTATAATAACATGACTCAATTGGTTCATTATTCTAATGAATGTTTCTATTCTGGCTTCCTTTGGAGGGTCGTTAATGCATGGTCCATTTTGGTCACCATTTCCATGGTTCCTCCTATTTCCCTTTATTTTATAAAATAATAAATCCTGAGTGATAAGATTAATTCATTATTGAATCTTCTAACTATACAAGATATTTATGTTATAAAACATCATGCTGAAACATATTATGCTTTAACAACAATTACATTTTTCTATAAATCCTTCATAATGAATCATAAAAAGCTTCTGATTAACCAAACATATCCCCTGGGAGTGTCAATCCAGGATTGAAGAAAGGCCTATTTTTGTGCACTAGTTCATGTTTGAGTCTAGATAAATGTGGTGTTTTTGGTTTTTACATCTAGATACTTCTATACCATATCCACATCAACTATATTGTATCTAGATAGGGATTTATTTTTTTAGAATCCAATTAAATAATATTTCACCAAAACAAAATATGTATAACTATATTAAAACATCTATATAGGTTCCAGCCTAATATTTCCATATCATAATTTCCACAAATAACTAAACTATCCTTTGATACCAAGTATGGAATCCTGCCTTTTTATTACAAAACTTTTCCTTCCATTTTACAAACTGAGGATCTTTAAAGTCTAGGTTCTTGGAAATAAGGTACATAATACATGAAAACATATAAAAAATATCTTAATCCTATTGAAAGGATTATTGAGAAGTTTATCCTAATAATAATTAATACATCTCATATCGAAGAGACAAACATCAAATGAAATGGTGAGTAGAAGGCCCAGTAAAGAAACCATGTGAAACCGTTTACATGTGAACCTGAGTGATTTCAATAAGAACATGGGGAATGTAATAAAGGAATGATAAAGATGAAAATCATAATTAAAATAAAATGAAACAGATATTGAAAATTTTCCAACAAAATTTAATTTAGAAATTCATAACCATGTCACCGAGGTCCATCACTATGTTGTCATAAAAATTACCAAGTTTATTTACCATGGTATCATAAAACATGTCATCAATAGATATTTATTTCATTACAAAATGCATTGGATCACTATTAGGGAACACCGTTAATATGTATTTATTTTCATGTGAGACACATAGATCATAATCAAACACTTCATAAATAACCCAATGTGAATAAAAAAATGGGTTTCGTATCAAAATCATGATGTTTTAAAAATTACTTAAAAAAAGATCATTATGTCATTCATATTCTATGGAAAGGGAATTATCGTTTTATATATGTAAATTACAAAATAAAATATATAATTTTAATGTCTTGATGAATAACCTTTGAAATGAAAATGGTTTGTGTATTCAAATAAATAAAATAATATAATTTCTTGAGAAAAAAGAGATATTTTAAGACGAAAATTCTACAGTATAACAACTATACAACATGGTTTTAGAAAACATTATATAGAGAATGTAAAAGGAAGTACCATCTATAAATGACTCATAAAATAGTAGGGGTAAAAAATAATATTTAAATAAGAACATGGTGTGGATTATTGAATTTTATACCACATAAAAGAAAACATGAATTGAAAAAATAGAAGATGAGAATTCCGGTACAAAAATTTTGTAGCCTTACGACATCGCTTAAAATTCAACAAATTAGTTAATGAGAGTGGAAATGGAATTTGGTTAATTTTACATAAAATTGAATTAAATAATAAAATATAATAACATACCACACCATAATAAAATTTAATATATAGTACATAATATAAAGGAAGACATGACTAAAAGAGGAGGGTGAAAGGTTCTCTTAACTGGAAGAGTATATTCAAAAAATTGAAAGATCGAACCTTGAAGGGGATTGAGGGTAACATAAGATGACTTAATTATAGGTAAAAAGGACAGATCCTATTTAGGTGGAATTTTTTATGAATGTAATGAATGAATGGGTTGGCATTTATTACAAAGTTGGGGGAATATTTTATAAATTTCCAAGGGACACCGCATTTGTGGTATTAGAAAAATAATAGGGGTTTCCACATTAATTTTCCATTATTTGGACCACATGGGAAACATAATATAATATATAAATCAAAATGAGTTTAATAATATTTTAAATTACAAATTACATCATTATGAAGTCATAAAACACACTCAAAACTCAAAAACTGTATTTTTACTATTCCCCGAAAACAAATTTTTTATTAAAATATCATTAATTCAACCTAACCTAATATCAATGTTTTGAATTCAATAATGAACTCCATTTTGTGAAAATAAATATCTGAATATGAGGTTTTGAATTTCTATATAAATTCACTATTTAACCAAAAATACTAATACTTATCTATTAATTTCAAAAACAGTTCTTTAGTTATGCAATTATAAAACATTACTAATAATGATACTTGTATTATATTTTTACTTAATCAATTTATTTTACTATACCATTGCTCACATTACTATTCAAAAGGGTCATATTACTATTCATAATTTACAATTCACCAAAGAACAAGTTGTTCTTATTAGACTCTAAATTTCATACTTATCACAACAGTATATGTCCATTTTATGAATACAATTTCACATTATTAATTACTAATGTATATAAAAAATATTTTAATATACCTTTATTCCCATTATTATCAATAATATGAAACTTTTAATAATTCATCCTATATTTATTTTGACATTTGAGATTTAAAAAATTAACTGTAATATAAAAAAGGATCATTTTATATACAAAATGAATACATAAAGTAACTAAGGTATCATTACAAAGACCTTTTAAATCCAGCATAGTACTAAGAATAAGGTGTGTGATGGTGACACAATCCAAGGGCGTCTTGGAAAACATTTCCTGTGTGGTTATTTCTATCATCATTAACATCTCCTGAAGGTGATTACGTTCAATATTTACATGTTCATGATCAGCTTGGGCTTGGTCCACGAAAGGCCCAATGTTGCTACCTCCTTCCCAAGCACTGACAGATGGGCTTCGTATAGTCTGAGTCTACTACATGAGGCCATCAAATCTTCTTTCTATATTAATTAACCATGACCAGTTGTATTTATAAACAATAATCAAAATATTAAGTGTATAGTTTCCAACCGTTATATTGACCAATTGTCATATAACAGTCGAAACAAAATGGTCTTATTTTAATTATACTCACTTAAGTAATGAAAGGATATTTTTATGATGAGTGCAAATTAAAATAACACACAAAATTAGGAAAAAAAATTATTCCATTGTTTGGGTTGTTATATTTTCCCACCTTCAAAAATTTGGTACCTAAAATTACAACTCATACCCACATAAGAGAAAAGGTGTGGGTACATCTACCTCATAGACTCATCTGGTTCCCATGCGACTTCTTCATATTTGTGGTTCCTCCACAACAATTTAACTAGTTGGGTATTCCTGTTGCATAGAAACTTATCTCTACTATCGAAGACCTCCACTGGCTGCTCCTATAAGAGAGGTCATGATCTAGTTGTACCACCTATTGATTTAGTACATGTTAAGGGTCATGTATATAGATCCTCAAGATAAATACATGGAATACATTACAAAATTGTGCTAGATTTGGATGAAGTATAAGTTGATAGGAAACTATGACTACATGATCAAGGATTTCATAGGTTCCAACGTACCTAGGGATAAGACTCCCTTTCTTTCAAAACCTCATGACTCTCTTACAAGATGAGATTCAAGGATATATGCTCTATCACCAACATCAAACTCAATTTCCCTTCAATGGTTGTCGGCATATCTCTTTTTCTGACTCTAGGAAGCCTTAATATGTTGATGGATGGCATGAATCTTTTCTATCATCTCTTTTACAATATCAAGCACTAGAATATTTCTCTCATATCTTCATCCTAATTGTAAGTGTTCTACATTTCTTCCCATATAGATCTTAATAGGGTGTCATTTGAATGCTCAAATGGAAGCTATTATTGTAACATAACTCAACTAATGAGAGATGTTGGTCTCACCCACCCAAAAATTACATTGATCCTATTCGTAGCATGTCCTCGAGTGTTCGAATAGTCTTTTTTAATTATCCATCAGTTTAGGGGTGATTGGCCAAACTGAAATTCAATTTCTTACATACAGAATGTTGAAGAGTTCTCATTAATTTTTATGTGAAAATTGGACCACGATCAGATATGATAGAAATTGGAATTTCATGAATCCTTACCACATACTTCACATAAATCCTGGAATGTTGATCGGGAGAGAAATATTCCTTAATAGAGATATAAGGGGCAGTCTTGGTGAGATGTTCCACTATAACCCATAAAAAATTGTATCCTTTGGATGTTCTTGGGAGATAAATGACAATTTCCACAGTTATATTGTCCCAATTATTTGCTGGTTTGGGTAGTAGTTGTAATACCCTATTTGGATATTATCTATCTTTCTTCACTTTACAATGTACATGGAATATTATAGTGTAGTCAATATTCATGCTTTTCATATTATCCCACCAATAATGATAATGAAGTTCCATATACAATTTCGTGCTTCCAAGATGAATAGAGAATGTAGATCTATGAGCATTATCCATCAGATCCTACTTTATTTATAGAATAGATGGAATATATAATTTGTATAAAATTTCATTACACCTTCTTGATCAATATTGAACTCAGAAAAATTCCCATCCTTCTCAGCCTCAAAATTTTCAATAAAAAATGATATTCTTTCTGAGCCTTCTTGATCTTCTATAGTAGTAATGGTTGAGAATTTTTTTTGGATAGGTATGATAATGTCCCTTCCCTTATAATTCCCATTTCTATATTTACTAGGACATTGACCAAAGCATCTCTTTGAATCCTCATCCTAGATAGAACAATAGTTACATTCCTACTTAATGCATCAATAAATTTTTTTCCATTTTAGGATGATAATGAATTGAACAATCATAATCTTAAAGAAGTTTGAACCATCTCCTCTGTCTTAGGATCAATTCATTCTGTGTGAAAAATATATTTCAAACATTGATTGTCTATATATATATATCACAAATATCCCCGTAAATATTTTCCCTCCATATCTTTTGAGAAACAATAACTACAATGAGCTCTATATCATGCATCAGATAGTTCCTATCACGAGTCATCCACTGTCGAGATGCATAAGTAATCACATTTTCATTTTTTATTCAAATACACCCATGAACATTTTGAGATGAATCACTAAAAATAAAAATTCATTTTATTTTTGAGGGAAGAGTTAACATGGATACAGTAACCAATCTTTTCTTCTTATCTCGGATAACTTCTTCACACTCCTCAGTCCATATTAATTTGACCCCATTTCTAGTTATTAGTGTTAGAAGATTAAAAAATCATGATAAATTTCTCTCAAAACTCTTATAATATCCTGATAATCCAAGAAAAATTTGAATCTCATTTATTTTTGTATGTTGAGGCCACTCCTCAACAACATTTTTCATTATAGGTTCAACATTGATTCCTTAATTTGTTAAAATGTTCCCCAATAATGAAACTTGTTGTAACAAAAAATCACTTTTATTTGAACTTTCAAGATTGACTATCCTTCTGTACTGTTTTTTAAAATGACCCTTAGATGATCATCATGCTCCTCGCAACATTTGGAATATATCAAAATATCATTAATAAAAACTACCACAATGTTATAAAGGTAGTCCTTATAGACTATATTCATCATGTCCATAAAAATAATGCGGGCATTAGTAAGTATGTAGGGTATAAAAACTAACTCATAATGACAAAATCTTGATTGGAAGGCTGTATTTGTAATATCTTTCTTCTTCAGCCTCAATTGATGATAACTAGATTGAAGATCAATCTTGGAGAAGAGTTGAGCCCCATGAAGTTGGTCAAAAAAGTCATTAATTATTGGAATAGGGTATTTGTTCTTCCCTATGATCTCATTCAATTCAATATAATCAATTCAATGCCACATAGATCCATCCTTCTTCTACACAAGGAGAATAGGTGGTCCCCATGGACACCCACTCAGTCAGATCAACGGCTTCTCCAAAAGGTTATGGAGTTGTTTCCTTAATTCCTCAATTTCAACATTTTCCATCCTATATGGGGTCTTTCATATCAGGTGTGATCTAAGTACAAGTTCAATGGATAAATCTACCTATCTTTCAAGGGAGGATCAAGTAACTCCTCAGAAAATACATCAATGTATTCCTTGATGATGGGGAAATTTTCTATCATTATGTAATCATTTCATTATTTTCTATCACCAATTAACTCCATAAAGAATGATATTTGAGGTTCTTCTTGACAGCTATGAGGAGGAAATATCTCTCCTTGGAAGATAACTATAGGATTTCCATTTAATAGTACTTTGATTTTCTTACTTCTTCATTGGATCATATCATCATACATTGAGATGCAGTCCATCCCTAGTATAATGTCAAAATTAAGCATGGGAATTACGACAAGATTTATCATAATATTGTGCTCAATAAATTAAATAATAGAATTTCTAAACACTATTTATGCTTGGATAATCCCACTAAGATTCATGATAGATAACTGTACTTTTATAATTTCAGTGGGTGATTCTAAATTTCGTGTAGACTTCTAAGAAATAAAGGAATGTGTAGAACTTGAATCAGTCAAAGTACATTCAATATTTGAGGGAACAATAAGAGTACCTATCACTACATCATTTGGTTCTTGAACATTGGCTAACATGATAACAAAAAGAGATTTTCTTATCCTTTAATGAGGCTAATGGTGATTCACCTCCACTTCCCTTGTATTTAGACACTGATTTTCAAGGTGTCCAAGCAATCTGCACTTATAGAATTGTACTTCAGCTAGGCTTTGTGCCATCTTCTGTTTTTTCATTAGTGTTGGTAAGTTTAAGCTTCACCTCAGTACGAAAATTTCGTGAAATATGCCCATCACATTTACACTTGTATCACATCCATCTCTAGAGAAAGCAGTTCCTCAAATGCTTCTCCCCACATTCATTACACGTGTGAAGTTGCACTTGCATGCCTCCTCTTCCGGAGTCAAATATCCTCCATGTGATTAGACTGATCGATCTATTCTTGTTAATGGAATTATGTGACCACTGCACCTCACCAATATTCAGTTCTACAATCATTTCAATTCGTGCGATATACTCATAGCTATCATAGTCTTTGTTCGATAGATTCTTTCGTAGATGATGTCTTCGAACACCAAACAATATATCAACCTTACCATTATGATCCATGAAACCCCATGAAATGTAATGGAAATTTCTTGTGAATTTAATCTCGTATTTTCCAATTGATTCATACTCCTTATACATCAGCATATGAAAATCCTTCTCCATTTTGGTTCTAATCGAAAAGGTGAAATAATTTTGAAGAAGATCCCTATGAACACTTTCCACTTCATAGCGTCAACCTTTATTCACGAACTCATGTTTTTAATCCATTCCCACCATTAATATGCTTTTCCCTTTAGATAGAAAATAACTAGGGTTATATTCTCTTATTCTTAATCGTGGAGCACTGAAAAGATCTTCTCCATAAATCTGATCCACTATTCATAAATCAATGGGTTGGTAAATCAACTGAATGATTGTGTTCATTGATATATAAAGGACCCAACAGAATATTGATCCCTTCAAATTGAAATTGGTCTTTCAACCTTTTTCATGTCATTTCACATATATTGAGTATGTTTGTTCATCATTCTCATGAATTTTTTCATTCCGGCTTCCATCAGAGGGCCATTATCACATGATCCATCATGGTCACCATTTTCAAGGTTCCTCCTATTGCCCACAATTTTCTAAACGAATAAAACCTTAGTGAGAGTCTTATTTCATTTAAGAATATTTTAACAATATAGGATTTTTATGCCTCAAAACATCAATCTTCAACACATTATTCTTTAATAACAATTATATTTCTCTATAAATTATTAATATGACTCATAAAAAGATTAGAATAAACCCAAAATATCCCCCGGGAGTGTCAAACCATCATTGTAGTAAGTCCCTTTTTTGTGCACCACTTCCCATTAAAGTCTAGATCAAATCAGCGTTTTCGAGTTTTACCAATAGATACATCTATTCCAGATCCACATCCACTTTTTCATATTCAGACAGGGATTTATTTTTTCGGAAACCAATTAATATTTCTTGAAAATACTTGTAATTTTTCCAATATTTAGGAATTTTTATGGGGTTCTTCTTCAAATATTCATATAATAATTTCCATAAATAACTAAACTATTCTTATATTCCATCTACGGAATCCCTATTTTTTATTACAATATTTTCCATTTCATTTTAAAAATAGAGTATCTTTAAAGTCTAGTGTCCTAGAAATAAGGATCATTTTTCATGAAAACATATAAAAATATTTTAATCCTCATGAAAATAGTATTTAAATGTTCATGCAAATAACATTTAATGCATATCATATCTTGGAGACATAAATCGAAAGAAAGGGTGAGCAGAAGGACAAGTATGTAAAAGAAGTAAAATAGTATACATGTGAACATCAATGATTTCAATATGAGCTTGGGGAATATATAAAAGGAATGATAAATATTAATATTATAATAATAGTAACATGAAACATAAAATTAAAATGTGTCTACACAATTTTATTTGAACAATCATAAGAATATAATCAAGGTCTATCCCCAAGGTGTTATAAAAATGATCAATGTTATTCACCGTGGTATTAAAAAACCTGTCGTATCTAGATATTAATTACATTACCCAATGCATTGGATTGATATTAGGGTGAGCCATTATTATGTATTTATCTTCATGTGATCCACATATGTCATAATGTAAAATTTCGTAAATAACCCAAAGATAATAAAAAATGGGTTTCATATCAAAATCATGACGTTTTAAAAAAGTGCTCAACAATATGATCATTATGTCATTTATAACCCATTTAAAGGGAATCAGGGTTTTAAGTATTTAAATAAAAAAATTACATATATAATTTTTATTACATTATGAATACCCCTATAAATTATATAATTTTTGGTATTCACATAAAAAAAATAAAAAAAATTCTTGAGAAAAATAGAGAGGTTTTGAGATGAAAATTATGCTGCATAACTTCTATTCAACGTGGTTTTAAAAAACATTAAAAAGAGCAGATACATGGTCCTCCCATACATAAATGATTAATAATATATCATAGGGATAGAATAAAATATAAATAAGAACATGAAATGAAAACATCAATGTTATATCACATAAAAGAGAACATGAATGGAAGAATGAGACGTTGAGAACTTCCTAACGAAAATTCAGCAGCATAACGAGGTCACATAATATTAGAAAATTAGATGATGACAGGGGAAATTGTATCTACTCATTTTGACATGAAATGAGATGAAATTAGGATATTGAGGAAAATACCCCAATATAATAAAATGTAAACTAGAAGACATAACATAAATAAAGTCTTGACTAAAAGAAGAGGGTGAAAGGTTCCCTTACCATGAAGAGTAATATCAAACAATTGAAGGTCAGAACTGTGGGGGGAATTAATGATCTTTGGGAGGAATCCATGGGAGGTAAAAAGACAAGATATTCTTTTAGGGGTAATTTATAATAAATGAAATTAAATAATGGGTTGGTATTTATAGAAAAAGTGGTTGAATTTTTATATTTACAACGGACATCTCATTAGTTTTATTTGAAAAAAATGGACTTTCCAATTTAATTTTCCCAATGTTTTGGAAAATTGTTAAACCTCATATTATATTTAAATCCCATTGAGTCTAAAATCATTTAAAATTAAAAATAACATCATTATGGTGTCATAAAACAAACTGAAAACTCAAATACTGTATTTTTACTATTAACTGAAAACCAAACATTTTGTGAAAATGTCATTAATTCACACTTACCTAAAATAAATGTTTTTAATTTAAAAATGAACTCAATTTTATGAAAATAATATTCTAAATATGAGATATTTAATTTCTATTTAAAATCACTATTTACTTGAAAAAATAGTAATACTTATCTAATAAATTATAAATCAATTATTTACATATGATATTATGTCACATTACAATTATTGATTACCAAATTATATTTAATCTCAATTAAGTAAGGTTACTATTACATTAGTCTCATTTCTATCCATAATGGTAATATTACTATTCTTAATTTACAATTCACCAAAAAACAAGTTGATCTTACCAGACTCTGAATTTTATACTAATCACAATTGTATATATCAATTTTTTAGAAAATATTTTCACATTATTAATTACATATTTTATATAAAAAAATTAGTATATCAATTTTACAATATTCATCAAAATATGATACTTTTAAAAATTCGTCCTAGTTTTATTTTGAAATTAAAAATTAAAAAAATTTAACAATAATAAGAAATTAAAATTTTATTTATAAAAATGATTACAAAAATTAACTAAGTAATCATCACATATCCCCTTATAACACTTGTATAGGACCTAAGAGTAAGGTTTTTTATGGTTATAGAATCCTGTGGTGGATCAGACAACACTTCCACAGTGGTGATTTCTATGAGCTTGGACTTCTCATAAAGGATATTATGTTCAATCTTAACAGGTTGAAGCTCATCTTGGGCATGGTACATAGAAATTCCTAATGATTCTAAATCCATCCCAATCTCTAATAGTGGAATTCATATGACCTGAGTCTATACAATGAGATAATTGAATGTTTTTTTTGTATTAATAATCCATGATCATTTATATTTATAAACAATTATCACAATTTTACTATTATAGTTTCCAATGGTTATATTGACCAACAATCATATAATTGTCAAAACCCAATGGTATCATTTTAATTATACTAACTATATTAAAAAATTTAATTTTTTGTTATGTATAAAATAAAATTACACACAAAATCTAGAAATGAATATTATTCAAATTTTTGGGTTATTACTGGGGATTTCCATGGTGAAATTCTTGGCCTTATGAACCCCTTATCCTGCGAGTCCTCTAGTTGTAACCTAACATCACAATGCACTATGAGAGCCATCTGATATGGTGGCATGGATATTGGTTTCAAACAGGGGTACAGATCGATGGACATGTTTACGTCTATGTGAGGAGGTATTCCCATAACATCCTAAGGGAATATGTCCTATTACTCATCCACCACTATAGGAAAGTGAGGAATCATCTCATATAACAAACTAAGTGTGTGGCAAGACAACAAGTGAGTGATCAGATGGACCCTTCTCTGAGTAAGTCGGTCCTACACCACTCTATTTTCCTTCCCATAGAGATAGGAAAACACACTACAATCTCTACCAACACAGCCCACTGTGCAATTAAAATAGACGATCTTAGCATAGAATGTGGATAACGAGTCCATACCCAATATGACATCATAAGGGATCGACGCCACAACTATGAGATCCCAGCTGAATCTGTCAACTCCAAGAGTATTCTCACACTGTCAGCACCAATGTTTAATTGTTGAATCCCCTTCAGTAGGAGTATCTAGTCATAAGGATTGAGCCAAATTCTCGACCAGAATACCTGAGATCGAAGAAAATATGTGGAAAATAATGTGACTGGAATCTGTCTGTATATAAACTCCAACTATGGATAACAATACATATATATCACCTCTAATCATCTCCGGAGCACTGTGGTCATATACCTCCACTGAATGAAGATGATCCCAACCCTATCCTCCTACTCCCTGAGGCTTGGATGGACCCCCAGGGGGTGGTGGTGGTAGTACCTCAATCCATTTCCACCTCATACTGCTTGGCCTTCTCCCCTACCACGTCCACCGCCCTATATACCTCATCACATAAACCTCTTACTCGACCTTAGTAATCCATCGACCATCCATTGATTGTCTATGTGGCGGGTGGGGAAGTCATGATCCATGTGTCCTTGGTCCCTGCATGAGTAGCATTCCCTGATCATATACTGACTCACACTTCCCTGTAGATCTTACACCATCGATCATGTGTGCTGGGGTCTCCCTCAGGATGGTCTGGCCCGCATGGGACTCTGTATCATCTGTTGGTTACCTACTATGGAGGACTCATCCATCACTCTCCTAGTGGTAGCTCCCACTATCAGTTCCTACTCTCTGAGGAAGCTCTCTACTAGTAGAGCTTCCTCCATCACTTCAGCTTACGTGGGGATGGTGAGGGAAATCCTCAACACCCAGATCTTCCCTCAGAGTCAATACTCAAAGTGCAAAGGCCTGAAGAAATGTTCTCATACCATATATGTAGAGTAATGGGATTGGTCTGTGAACCTCCCAGAGTACTCAGCCTCTGAAACGATACATTACTATAGGTGAATTAGCTCATGTATCCATAGTGAGCACAATTTCATAGGGAAGAACTCATCTATGAAAATTATCTCGATGTCATCCCAGGAGAGGGTCACCTCCTCATGTGTCTTAATTTTCAACTACACCATATCCCCACCGAGCCCTATAGAAGGCTTGTTGCTAGAACCACCATCTGGTCAGGTGGCATCCTCACCAAGTGGATGTATCGTGTCCCCACATCCATCTAGTCCTCTACGACCCGAGGATCTGTCTCTCCACTAAACCTGGGAGGTCTCTATCTTTAAAAGTCATATAAGGTGACGAGACTAAGTGCATCCTATAATAGTTACGCTGGTATAAATTGTTGGTCAAAGGGTTGTGGTAACGCTATCCCCCCACCCAGTTTTGATATCTCTAACACGGGTCCCTAAACGGATGCCTCATCGTTAGGCGTGCTATCCTCATGGTCACACATCCGAATCATAGTTGGCTATATGGGTGGAGGCATCAAAAAAATAGATCATGATGAACCATAGTCACCATATTATACCTGGTGAGGTAATTATAATTCATGAAGAACATTTGGAAGCACTAAATTCTTATATAATGCATGCATCCAGTGTTTTTTGTATAATAGAACAAATGCAGAATTCTAGGTCCTGGTGTTTGGATATGTTGGCCGCCGCACGAACACTGGACACCCTGAATCTGAAAGTCGAACTCGAAACATTTAACAATATTTCTCAAAAAAATAAAACAATAGACTCCTGGTCTTTTATGTTGAAAGACCTACCTATCATACCACTTTTTCACATCTTCTCCACAAGGTCCCATAGTGTGACTCCCCCAAGCCCGCCTCTTGAAGGGATGGGGTTGGTGACTAGTGCTGAAGTTTTCATCCTTCAAGTGGGACGATTTTTATAGAGTACCTTTACATACACACACACAACCACATCATCTAAAAAAATAGAAGGGAAACATACATTACAATAAACACAACCACGGATTAAAGGTACTAACTGTGAGAAAAATGGTCCATAATACATAACCAAAAAAATATATACTGAAAACTAAAAAGTATAAATATCCCTAGAAATACATCCGTTGTAACACCCCAAAAATTTTATGGCATGTTTCTCGTAAATACACTACAATCATTAGATAGACTATATTTCATGAAGCACTGACCCTCTATTGAAAAATGATTATTTATTTATAGAATATAGTTTTATCCTAGCCATTATACTTAAATTGTTCATTACTATGATTGGAATTTTGAAAATCTAACTTACAAAGTTGTGTTTAGGGTTATAATTGGCCCCTGAAAGAATTAACTTAATTTTTTTGTGAATAATAACCTACCATTATAAATTGTAACCTTCACTTATGAATAGAATGTTACCATTATGAATATCAATATGAATCTTATGAATGGTAATCATACCTATGAATGTGTAAATAAAAATTAGGCACCTTAAAAATGAAGGTGATTATTTTAGGTGCATATATTTTTGATTCAATAATGATTTTAATTAAAAATTAAATTTAAAATATGTAGAAAATTATTTTTGAAAAATGGAGTTCATTTTTGGATTCTACGCATTTATAAATCACTAGGATGAATTTTTGGGATTATTCAAAAATACATGAATTGTTCATGAATAGTAAAATACCTAAATTTACCGTATAAATACATTATAATTTAAATTAACTATTCCGAGATTCATGCAGGATGTAAGATCCCAAATGACATAAAAAAATTCTCTTATAAATATTATTGGTCATGTAATACTCACAATTTCTTTTCTTGAGAAGAAATAATAAATTAATGATTATAACATTAAAAAAACTCTCCTCCCGTCCACAATAAAAACCTACCTCACCCAATATTCTTCTAACACCACTCAAGCTTCAAGCCTTAAATAAATTCTTCAAAATACTCATTAAAAGACCTCTCTCCCCATCCAAGGCTTTCTGGTCTCAGCAAAAGGCCAAAAAAATGTCCTTAATGAGATTCTCCAGGAGGAGTACTCAATATGTGAACCTCTCTTTCTTTTTATTTGAATTTCGTTTACAAGTTCCATTATTTTTTTCTATCATCCCACCTCACCTCATCCAAATTTCATGATAATTACTATAATTTACATGTACTATAAATTCATTATACTAGTTGTATATTTCATCATAATCTATCTTGTTCTCCTCCTTTTATACTATAAAGGCAAACACTATCCAAGATTAGTAAATTTATCACACTCAAGGAATATGGGTTTTGATTATGCGTTACTATCTTTATGAAATGTCATTAAACTTTTTAAATGGTTTACATTGATCATTATATATGTATATTAACTTACTTAATGTTCAGTAATCCTTATACACTCATAATATGAAATAATAATACAAAACAAGTTCACTGTGCACAAAAATGCCAAGCAAAATCCAAGAATTTATCATTATCTAATCAAATCACTAATCGTAATGGTATATAACAAAAATCAATATAAGATAATATATATATATATATATATATTATCACCAATAATATATATTAACAATTCTGCATTTTTATCCAAATTTCAAATGAACTTCCATTCATCAATATAAGTAAACAGATCATGAAAACCAAGGAAGAAAATGTTTCAAAAACTATAAAATTGAACCACATAAACCCATAAAAAAATAAATTAATGAACCTAATATGGTTATAAGTATCAATAAATTTTTAATGAGGTTCTTGATTTTTTATTTAATGATGATATGTTTAATTATTCGGGTTGTTAATAACAATCTGGTAGACCTTCTAGCATAGGGTAACGAAACCTCTCTCTCACTTTTATTCAAGAATTCCCCATATGTTTTGTCCTGATATTTTTAATTCCTAATCACAGTGTATGTTTTATCACCTCCCTCATATTTCCCTTATGTTATATAAAATATGGGATAACATTTTACCTCCCTTTATTCCCTCCAAAGAACACCTGTTCCCAGGCTGGAATGTTTTTAAGGGGTTTCTCATCTCACTTTTAATTCTGTGAGAATTCCATTTTTCACCACTAATTTCTTGTATGGGGTTTATGTGTAATGAAATTTGACGTATAATATCTTTATTATCTTTATATTCATGGTATTATTTTATTTATTTGGTAATTTTTTATTTTTATTATACAATTCAATTAATTACAATGTGGTAACAGACTTTGTCTCAATTTCAATATCACTAAGACCTATATGGTATTTTGCACCTAATTATTCATATTCTATGCATCTAATTCCAATTTGAGATCCGTTTTCATTTGAAAATATATTTCAATTAAATATCTATATTCTCATATCATGGATATGATTATTTTGTAAGTTATATACCATTTTACATACAATGTTTATTCTGAATGTTGTTTTACTAATGGAAGTGTTGAGGAATCATTATCCTCTATTCTATATGGATAATATAAATTCATATTTATATTGTATTTAATATATTTATAAATAACTATTTGTACATGCGGTGAAGGGTGGGGCCTGTTATATCATCCCGATGCATCGACATGTCTCATGAAATAAATCAATGGGAGAAAAACCCTTTGAGTTTGTTTCCAAAAATCAGATGGGTTTCTCCCAACAGAACAAAACCACGTTAAATGTATTATTGTATCATGTTCTTGATACCTGACATCACATTAATAATCATTCTATTTATTCATTATCAGTTAGTAATATCCATGAGGCTTTCACTGTGAAAAAATATATGGATGCAGTTTCATTCTGAGTTTATTAATGGCATGAGTATTTAATTTATTAACCATTCTAGATTGACCATGATAAGTTGTTTATGATTCACTTATTATTGATTCCATCTTCCATTATCTGTAAACCATACTGATCATCTGAGCTCACCCCTTTCATTTGTTTACCATTACCAGGTTATTAATAAGAGATCACTTATTGAGATTTTAGGGATGTAGTTGATCATTTTTATTTATGTATTTTAGTTATGTTACCTTTCCAAATGTAATATAAGTTACATAAATGTATATAGTTTCATAAATAATACTAAAAATAATACTTCCTTCAGTATTTCTTTTTTTCTAACCATGCCAATGTAATTATTAATTCACCAACTCTTGTTTAGAGGGTTTGTGTTGTTATAGTTGGTATCATAGGAATTTTAGAAGCAAACAATGAATCTAGATTAGAAATCACAGTTATAGAACAAACCCAAAAGGTATTATTTGAGGATAAACATATGACAACGTCTTGGAATTTTGGTAAAGAATTGATTATAGAAAAATTTCTAACAAAAACATCCTTGTATGGATATAAACAGGTAGACATTTCTCGGGCACAGATATACCTTGGATTGATAACTCTTACAAGGAGTTACAGGATTTATACAGGGTATCCTTGTACATGACAATGGGCCATGCTGCAATCTTGGTATTTACACTCTTGGGGGATATGATTTCAATAATTCACATTTTCATTAGTAGCCATTATGAATAATTTTATTGTAAATTTATCTCCGAAAAACCATGTTTATGAGATTATCTATGCATAGAATTTCAATTTCTACTCTGTACATTTCTAGTTCAAATAATAAATTAGGATTCATATCCTAATATAGTGTATGCTATTATTTAGAAATGGCACCTAATGGAAGAAGGGGAATCAATACTCGTCGGAAATGTAGGGATTTACCCACTTAGAATGTCAATATAGTAAATTTTAGAGTGGATCAGATCATGAACATATTGGGACAATGCAATTAGGTTTTGATGAATAACAATGACATAGCAATGTTTCATCATTTCATGTGGTAGAAAACCCCATAATTTAGTGGGAATACTAATCTGATTGTAGCTGAGAAGTGGATCAGATGCACTGAAAATATATTCATGGCATTAAGATGCAATGAAAATGGAAAGGTGGTGCTGGAAATATATTGTCTCAATGGCAACACTAATCAATGGTGGTCCTTGATCCAAAATACCACTAAGGAAAAAGAATGATGAGATATGTACTATAGTACATTTAAGGAAATATTCATTGAAAAATATTTCCCTCGCGATAAATGAAATGAAATGAAGAAGAAATTCCATGGCTTAAGGTATAGTGAAGAAGATAGTTTCACCGAGTATGATGCTACCTTCACAAGGCTAGGCATATATGCCATATATTAAATACATGACTCAGAATTCTAGGATGATCATTTATTTGAAGGTCATAAGATATTTTTTTTAGGGAAATGACTTCCCAAAAATTCTCATCATATGACGAAGTTGTTTCAAGTGCCATCAAAACAAAGATTGAATTTTTAAATCAACTATTTTCATGTGAAACCAGGATAAGAAATGGAACTCTGATATCCACAAAAATAGTCAAGAAAAAATGACGAAAATAGGAATGAAGCAATTCCCATTATATGATAACTGTGGAATGAATCATCCCAAAAAATTCATGAATGGAATGGGAGTCTTCTATAAGTGAGGAGAAAATCGTTATCAATATAATGAATTCAAGGGGAATAAACAAGTCAATGATGTTCAATGCTACAATTATAGAGATATGGGACACTATTCAAGTGAGTGTCCTATGTACCAATGAAACTTGCCTAAAAAATGGCCATGAAAGCAATTGAAATATTATGCAATGAAAATCGTGGTGGTTGAAGTTCCTAATGATGTGGGGGAAGGTACTTTAGTTGTTTCCTCAATCATGTCCAATTCATTATTTAGTTATGGATCATCAAATTCATTTATATATTCCCAGTTTTCCATGAAAATTAGACATGTCCAATTTTTTTTAATAAAGTAGTTGTTAGTAAAAATTTCTAATGGATGTATCATTGCAACAAAGGCATTTCGATCAGTCCCCCTCATGACACATAAAAATTCTTTAGTTTCAAATCTTATCATTATACCAATGATTTACTTTAATATAATTCTCAGATTGAATTTGCTGTCAAATTATGATGCAAAGATCTATTTCAATAAGATCAAAGTTGCAATTTTTTTAAAATTTTGTAGAATCACATATCATTAGAAATGAATCCTCTCTATATGATTATTATCTTTATCCACACCCAATAGCACTATTAAATGAAATTATTGGAGAAGAACATAACCCAATATCTATCAGTGAGGAAATAAATAGTCAAATTGAAGATGTACATATATTGCAATAATACAATGATGTATTTCTAGAGGATTTACCTGGACATCCTCTAGATTGGGAAGTTGATTAATATATAGATCTAATTCCTGGAGAAAAACATATTTCATTGAATCCATATACAATGGCCATTGTGAAATTAGTGGAGCTAAAGATAGAAAAAGAATAATTGTGTGACAAGTTGTTATTCAACCTAGTGTTTCACCATGGGGAACCCCTATCCACTTTTTCAAGAAGAAAATGGATCAGTAATATTATACATTTATTACATGTAAATAAATGAAATTATAATTAATAATGAGTATACTATTCCTCAAATTGATGATTTATTTGATCAACATCAGGGAGAACAATAATTTTCGAAGATTTACCTTCGATATGGATATCATTAGCTATGTGTATGAAGGAAGATATTTCAAAGACAACATTTATAACATGGTATGGGAAGTACGAGTATACAGATATGCCTTTTGGACTGACTAGTGCACCCTCTATTTTCATGGGTTTTATTAATAGATTTTTCAAGGAATATCTTGATAACTTTTTTTTTGTATTTATCGAGGACAATCAGGTATTCTACAAAAGAAATGAACACCATGAGAATAACTTGAGAATTATTATGAAAACTCTTATAATAAATGAATTATATGGGATGTTTAGTAAGTGTGAATTCTGGAATCAATTAGTTTCATTTTTTGTCCATATTGTGTCGAATAATGGAATATTAGTTGATCCTGTGATGAAAAAAGAAATAAATGAGTGGCCCATGTAAATGGACATAAATGAGGAATGCAGTTTTATTGGCATAGAATATTACTATTGGTGTTTTGTTCAGAATTTCACCAGACTGGCTAACTCGCTATCCAAGCTCTCCCGTAAAGCGGTTTAGTTTCTGTAGATGAACGAATGTACATAATTCTTTCTTGAATTAAAAATAAGATAGGTCAATGCTCCAATTTTGAATCTTCTATCCGGAAATTATAGATTTGTGATGTACAGTTATGCGTAAAATAATGGAGTAGGTTTCATCCTTATTTAAAATTGTAATGTTAGTTCTGATGCATAATGGTAGTTGAAGACTTATGAGAATAATTACTCAACTCATGATATTGAGTTTTCAGCCGTAATCTTAGCACTAGATATATGGATACATTATCTTTATATTGAAGAATGTGAGATAAACAGGGATCACGAGAGATTGAAATACATTTTCACAATGAAATAAATCTACAAGAGGAAAAGGAGATAGCTCGAGTTAATCAAATATTATGATTGTTAAATAAAATACCACCCAGGAAAATAAAATAATGTAGTAGATGCATTAAGTTGAAAAGATCATGGAATCCTGACCCAAATGAGAATTAAGAGAGATCCTCTATTCATGGACATACTAAATATGGATATGGAAATTGTTAAGGAATGTGAAACATCTTTCATCGTTTAAATTATTGCTAAAGAATATTCACTACAAAAGATAAAAATATCTCAATATGATGATCCGAATATGTACAAGAAAATTAATGCTGTTAAGGATAAGGGATTGGAAGAGTTTGTGTATGTATAAGGAGTTCTAAAATTTTGGAAGAGGTTATGTGTTCCATCAGTACCTAAGAAAAAAAGAAAAATATTAGATGATGTTCAAAGCTCAAATTTCTCTACACACCAAGACAAAACAAAGATGCATAGATAACTGAAATAATATTTTTTATAGTATAATATGAATTGATAATCGATAAAAATGTTTCAATATGTCTAGTTTGTCATCAACTAAATGTATAGAGACAACATATTAGAGGGGTTATGCATCTTCTACATATTACTATGTGGAATTGAGATGAAATTATGAAGGATTTTGTAACTAGACTACTGAGGACAAATAGAAGGAATGATGCAATATGGTTAATTGTTGATTGTCTAAAAAAATCACCACATTTCCTTTCTATAAGAGAGGATTGAATATTTGAGTTCTTGGATAGAATTTATATTAATAAATATTTAAGACTTCATAGTACACCTCTATCAATTGTGTCTGATTAAGATCCTAGTTTATATAAAAATTCCGGGGAAGTATCCTGAAGGCTATGGATAATGAGCTTTATATGAGTTCTCTTTATCACCCCCAAACAGAAGAATAGTATGAAAGGACTATTCAAACACTGAATTTAATTTTGAGATAATGTTATCTTGGATTTCAAGGTATATAGTATCAATACTTTCCTTTGGTTGAATTTTCATACAGTAATAGTTTACATTCTAGAATTCAAATGGCTACATGTGAAGCATTATATGGAATGTGATCTCAAACCAAAACTTGTTGGGATGAAGTCAGTGAGAGGAAATTTATAGGTCCATAACATATTAAAGAGACATTGAAAAAGGTAAAGACAATTCGAGCCCACATTAGAGCACTAAAAAGTAGGCCGAAGTGTTATGCTGATAACCGGATAAAGGATTTGGAAATAAAATAGGAGATCTTGTCTTTCTAAAAGGATCTCCATGGAAGGGTGTCTTAAGGTTCGGTAAGAAAGGGAAATTGAGCCCGTGGTACTTCACACCATTTGATATTATGGAATGAATTAGAGTTTTAGATTACCATTAAGTAATGTCTCTTGGTATCTCCAATGTTTATTATTTGTTTTTTTCATTGTTAATGAAATATATGCCAGACCAAATGCATGTACTCACCTATTGAAAATAGAACTCGAACCTAATTTGTCATACTGTGAAGTGCCTATCGCGATTTTTGACAGAAGGGAGAATGTATTGATAAATCAGACAAATCTCCTAGTCATGTTTCTTTGGAGAAACCACAATTTGGAGGAAGTAACAAGGGATCCTGAGGATGTTATGAAATAGAAATACCCATATATTTTTAAGGTATTTATAAATGAAAATTTTTTATCATGATATTTATGAAGATGAGAATAATATAACACCCCAAACATTTTATGGTATGTTTCTCTTATATGAAAAGTATTCATTAGATTGCCTGTATTTCATGAAGCACTGTTCCTCAATGGAACAAAAACATGGTTATTTATAGGATATAGTCTTAACCATGGCTTTAAACATAAATTTTCTAGTTCTGTGATTTGAATTTTGAAAATCTGATATACACGGTTGTGTTCAGTGTGATATTTGGATTCTGATATAATTAATTAAATTTTTAGTGATAATAACCAAAAATTATGAATAGTAACCTACCCTTGGGAATAATAATTTACCCTTATGAATTAAAATGTGACCCTCATCAATGGTAACCATACCTATGAGTGCGTAAAACAAATTAGGCACCTTAAAAATGAAGATGAATATTTTAGGGTTTAAAATTAAATAATAATTATAATTAAAAATTAAATTTCTCATATTCATAAAATTATTTTGAAACAATGGAGTTCACTTTTGGATACAACAAATCAAAAAATGTTTATTGGGATGTTTTGGTATTTTTCTAAAATACTTGATTTTTTTGTGAATAGTAAAATAGAATAATTTACCATATAAGTACATTATAAATTAAATTAAATGTTCTTAGAATCATTAGTGATGTAAGCACCAAAATCAAGAACTAAAATTATCTGATTAATATTCATTGTGATGGAATACTCACTATTTCATTCAATGAGAATTAATAATAAATTAATGATTATAATATTTAGAAAACTCTCCTCCCCTCCTCAATGTAAACCACCCCTCACCCCCTCTTCCTCCCACACCACTCAAGATTCATGCCTTACATAAATTATAACAAATACTATTTCCATGCCCTCTCACCATGTCCAAGTCCATATGGTCCAACAAAAATGCCCAAAACAAAGGTCTTAAGGATATTCTCAAGGGTGAGTACTCAAGAGGTGAACCTTTATTCCTTTTTCATTTAATTTCATTTACTAGTTCCATTATTTTGTTCTATATTCTCACCTCACCTCATCCAGATTCCATGATAATTCCATTACATAACATGTACTATATTTTCACTATGATAATGGATTGTATCATTATATTCTCTCTCCCCCCATAATATTATAAATGCAAACACCGTCTGAGATTTGATAATTTATCACACTCAAGGATGACACGTTTTAAATTTGAATTACTATTTTCAAGACTAGTCATGAAAACATTTTAATGCTTGAAAAAGATAATTAAATATATATATTTCTTCTTTAATGTTTTGTAATTCTTACAAACTCATCATATGGAATAATAATACAAAACAATTTATTTGTTCACAAAACAGCCAAGCTCAATCCAAGAGTTTATCATTAATTTATTGAATGAATCATCCTCACAGTGTAAATAAATAATTATAAGTTAATATATATCCCATTAATGTCACTAATAATATATATTTATAATTCTGGATGTTTAACTTCATTTCAAGCTAACTTTCATTCATGAATACAGGTAAACAGGTCAAGAAAACTAAGAAGAAAATACATAAAAACAATAAAATTGAACCTTTTAATACCATATAAATTCCCATTAATGAACCTAATAAGGTTATATAATATAAATTAAATTTTTATGAGGTTCTTGATTTTTTAATTAGTGAAGCTAAATTTGATTATTCAGGTCATTAAGAAAAATCTAGAAGACCCTTGAGCATAATGTAAGGGATCCTCTCTCACACTTTTATTCAAGATTTCCCCATATTTTGTGTCATTCTATTTTTAATTCCAAATGATGGGGTATATTTTCTCACATACCTCAAAATTAACTTATTATATATAAATGATTGGATTTCCTTTTACCTCTCATTAATCCTTCACAAGAACACCTGATACCATGTCCAAATGTTTGTAAGGAATTTCTCATCTCCCGTTCACTTCCATGAGATTTCCATTTTTCACCACTTATTTCTTATATGAGGTATATGTGTACTAACATTTGATATATATTATCATTATTCTCTTTATATTCATGGTATTCTATGATTTATTTTGTAATTATTGATTTTTTTCATACGATTCAACTAATTACATTGTGGAAAGGGACTTTGTCTCCAATTATATTTCATTAAGACCTACATGGTATTCTGCTCCAAATGATTCTTATGTGGTGTACCTAATTCCCATTTTAGATCACTTTTCAATTGAAATTATTTTTATATTAAATATACATAATCTCATATCATGTATATGATTATATTCTAATCCACATACCATTTTACATACGTTTGATATTTTGATTTTTGTTTTAACTGTGGAAGTGTTGATGAATCTGCATCCTCTATTCTATACAGATAAAGTAAATTCATATTTCTCTTATATTTAATCTATGTATAAATAAAAACTTGGACATGCAATGATGGGAGGGGCCCTCTATATCCACTTGGTGCATCGACAGGTCTCATGAGACAAATTAGTTGTTGAGAAACCCTTCGAGATTGTTTCCAAAACAAAGATGGGTTTGTACACAGAGAACTAAACCATTTTAATGGTATTATGGTATCATGTGCCAGATATATGACTTACAATTAATATTAATTCTCTTTATTAATTATTATTTATTACTATCCATGAGGTTGTCATGATTAATAAAATCTATTTATGTATTTTAATTAACAGATAATTAATGGATTGAGGTTTTAATTTATTCAATATGCCAAATTAACTATGCTAATTTTCATATGATTCAGTTAGTATTGATTCAATCTTCCTCTATTTTTAACCCTTACTGAGCATTTGATCTCATGTATTTCATTTGTTTAACTTTAGCAGGTTGTGAAGAAGAGATCACATATTGGGTTTCTATTGTTGTAGTTTATTAGTTTTTGTTATGTATTGTACATTGTTACAATTGCCATTGTAATATGATTTATATCTATATATCTAGTTTCTTCAAGAATACTAAACTGATTTTTCCTTTGAGATTTAATTCCTTATAACC
This sequence comes from Viscum album, assembly GCA_963277665.1. Taxonomy (NCBI): domain Eukaryota; kingdom Viridiplantae; phylum Streptophyta; class Magnoliopsida; order Santalales; family Viscaceae; genus Viscum; species Viscum album. Next base: position 179,089,452 of record OY728133.1, on the reverse strand, counting down.
ATGACAATGTAATTAGTATTGCTCAAACTCTAGTTTAGAGGGGTCTAGGTGTTATATCTGCTGAAAACCCCACCTAATGGATATGTGAAGAGTTGCTACTAGAATCCATAGAAGTATGCTCCATCTGCCTGATCACACTAGGCACCACTGTGTCCTAGGCCACCAATTTCTCAATTAGGTAATCATTCATATTCCCTAGAAGAAACATGTTCCGGAAGAGCCATTGTAGGGGTGATTAATAAAATACTCAATATGGACCCCAAACCAAAAAAGGAAAGACCTCAAATAAATCCAAAAAACATGATAACGAAGCAAGATAGATCACTCAGGTATAATCAAATGTTTGGAAAAAACATTTAAATTAGTCGTAGATCTAAAAAATTTTGGCTACAGAGGTGTTCATCCCTGATAAGTATCATGGTTCTACTAAGTCACGTAGTTATGCTTTTCTATTAGGATATCATAGTTGATCCACACTTGGTCGCTTCCCTCTTAGGTCGTCATAGCTGACGTAAACATGGTCACTTGTAGCTGATCCATGAAGAGTCTCTTGTAGCTGATTCGTGAAGGTTATATCGTGGGGGATCCAAAAAGGGTCTCTTGTAGCTCATCCACATGGGTTCACTTATAGATGATCCACATAGGGTATCCTATAGATGATCCATGTATGGTCACTTTTTGCATGCTTGATTCCGGGAGAATCCTCTACTCAATCAATTCTTCATATCCCAAATTCCATGAAAGTCACATTTGAACATTCCAAAGTAACTGCCTCTCCATGGGGTTTCATCTCCATAGACAAATCGTCAAATGGATGCTTCATTATAATGGTATGGGTGTTATATAGAAATAGGTTCCCATTGGGCCCGAGTCCTATCTGCCCCAGTCAGATGGACTCGGCCCAGCTCGTTCGGCTAGGTGCAGCTTGCCAGAACCCACGTAGCCATCCATTAAGGGAGCTAGCTCCTCCATCCAGAAAAGGGTTGACCCTCATCCATTGTAGGCCCCATGAAACTAAGAGGTGCTAAATTCCACAGTCAGAAAATATGCATAGGGGGCCGGGTTTTTTCATATAACCTTCGCCTTGTCGTGTGTCCAGGTAAAATCATTGCTAGATGGCCACATCCTGTCACCAGCCACTAGGATGAGCAGCGTTGGATACTGCTACACCATCACGTCCCTTTATAGTATATTGAGGTGGCATGCTACCACTCGACCGTGGCCGCTGCTATTGTCGGTGACGGTGCACCAGGGGCATCTTCTTAGGACCACTGGGTCCACTCTACTGGTATGTTTCCTTACAGTCATGGCTATAGATTTTATAGGATTCCACCTTCCCTAAAAAGGCCTCAAATCATACTTTTCACCATTTTGAAGGTGTGTCCAAGAAGAAATCACACAAACACACAATGTTATAGGGGATTGGGTCGGGTTCAAGTCATCCCACACACTCTGTGTTTGAGGTATTAAAACATGGAGAAAGAAGATTATAGTACTATAAAAATTTCTCTCAATGAAAATCCTTGATAAGTTAAACCATCCTACAAGAATAAAAATCCCTAGATAAACATGTTCATGGGTTTATCCATTTTAATTATTTTTGAATGACGAATGGGGAAACACAAAAAAAAAAACCACTACCTGGAGGAGGTTCTTCATTAGTGTTGATCTATTCGATGCCATGAGTGTTCCTCGATATTCAGAATCATATCCATTCTGCAAGGAATCATTTCAACTTTCTGATTTGCTGACATTCATCATTGGAGAGAAAATATCTTAGTGTCTATCCATCAGAGAAATTTTCCACCCACATTCTCCAACCCGTAATCTCATTAAAATAATTAAACATCTCAAAGCTTTCTTGTTAAATTGTGTTGTTAGGTCTTTACGATGTTTCATTTAAGAAATACAATACCTATTACACTTCAATTTAATAAGATTCATTATTGAGATATTTATATGACTCATCGTCACCTCATTTTCACTAATAAAACATTGATGAAAAATAAAATTACTTCTATTTTTCTTCTGAATGGTCCGTAATGTTCCATTTGTGGTCAATCCTTGACAGTTGATGTTTTTTCCTTTCTTGGCGAATCTCAACCTCATGATTTAAATGGTTACATATGATTTTTGTTCCAACAACCAGTAGAATTTCAAGAAAAACATTCTTACACACTTATTAAAAAGGAAATAAAAGAGTTAAATATTCTATTATGGGATCATCGGGCCTTAGATTCAAGTTATTTTTTAAGATGTGGTGTCAACATAATCCCATATAATTTGAAAGTAATTAGAGGGAATTTTTGGAACATTAAAGTTCAGGTTCTATACCACATTGAGAGGGTATACATTTTAGGTTCATCATAGTTTAGAATCAATAGTGTCTTTCCCTCAAGAGTCGTTTTCTTGGGTTAATTGTGGGATTTTATATATGATTTTACAAACTGGTGAGGTTGGTTGTGGTGATTGATTGGTTATTCATTCCCATGATTAGACTCAAGTTACCCTGTGATGTTGTGATGTGGGACTCCTATCATTATATGTTTATTTTAATCATAGATTTGAATCATTGGATTTCTAGCATGAATTGATATTTATTTTACATCTAATCATAACTTTATTTTTTTTGTATCGTAGTGTGACATAGAGATGTGTTCAGAGAGTTCTTCATTAGAGTGGATCCAATGAACCTCATGGGAATCCTCTTGTGGACCAGAAAATTATTTATCCTATCATTCTCAAAAAATTTTATGTTGAAAAAATATAATAAATGAATATATAAAACTTTTCGAGGTATATCAAGGAGTTGTAGGAGATAAAGATCGATCAATAGAGTTCATGAGTAAGATTCAACTACCATTTAATAGTTACTATTTGCCTCTATAGGTGGGGAAATATCTTGAAAAAATTTATAATATCGTTGAATTAATGCATACAATAGAGAGTATCATATTGATGTGTGCAATATTCAGACTTGAGGGTCCTAGAAAACATTGGTGGGATTCTATTGTACAGGTAAATATGCGCATAGTATTTGAATAGAGGGATTTCATGACTCTTTTATTCTAGTAGGTTTTTTCAGAGTAATTGATGATAATGAATTATCTATAATTAAACCCCTTGTATTAGGGACATAATTAAATGTTAGGGTTACACTAATCACTTTTTGGAGGTGGTTCTTTTTTCACCAAGGTTTGTAAATAATGACGAATTGAAAGCTTAGATGTAACTGTGTGGTTTGCGACAGGCTATTAGATCGCACATATTTATAATAAATCTATAGAACTATGTAGAGATAGTGGGTAGTTCTATGATGGATGAACTAAATATGAAAATAATGATCAGATATTCTTCCCCATATCTTCTACTTAGTGGTAGGTTTAGTGGCATGAAAGGAAAAAGAGGAAGTTGAAGGATCACTATATGTGTGTTGATGGTGGTTCTCAGATGTAGGCCTCTTTGGAACCTCTAGTTGCATCTTATGGTTTTCTAGTGAATTTTTATAAGTGTCGAATGGTCAGACACACATGGTGTCCCTGTCCATCACCTCCAAATATGTGTATCGATTGTGGGTGTTATGGTCATCTATAAAATTTCTTTCTGACTATGTATGTTCTTGATATAGTCCAGGATTATTAAATACAAACCTACTATTGAACTATCAGATGATTCTAGGTTAGAAGGGATCTTTGCCTAGGCTTCACTAGTGATTCACCTTCTTGGAGTAGATGGGTTTCTATTGGCGGTAGTTTCAGGTCCATTGATATTGAGAGGGACCATCAATATTACATCTTCTGAAGTTAATTATTTTTTTGTTATAGGTTCATCCCACTCTTTTATATATGGATCTTTTTTTATATCCCTATCCTTCCAATGGACATCATGTACTTTTTCATGTATTTAGATACACTGATTGAGAATAGTAAGGAGTTGGCGTTTCATTTTCCTTCCTATTTACTATTAATCGATAATTCAGATTTAGGCTATGATTTTCTCATTATTGATTTGGAATTGATTGAAATAATTATAAATATGGATTATCTTATTTCTCTTCATGATATGGATGATTTTTATCATCAATATGCCTCATTTCTTGTGGCCTATGGGAGCTCACATGTGTTTCTGGGAGAGTGGGATCTTTGGCCAATCTGTGCATGAAATTATTACTCATTGCTCAATAGTTTTTTTTCTATTGTTATAGTTGATCACAATGATTTATATTCTATTTTGTATCTTCCAACTATTGTTCAGGTGTTTTCTTATGTTTTTCAAGATTAATTCTCCTAAATTCATCAAGATAGATATTTAGAGTTCTTGATGACCTGGTTCGAGGTACACAACCATTATTAATACCGTCATATCATCTGGACCCATTGGACCACAAAGATCTCAAGGATTATTTTAAGGACATTATTGAAAAGGGATTTGTTCATTCTAGAGTTTCTCCTTTTCAATAAATAGTTTAATTTTAATTGTTTTTTGATGGTTCACTCGAATTATGTTTGTAAAATTAAAATTTATTCAGGTAACAGTATTGAATAACTATTGTTTGTCTCGGGTGGATGATTTCTATGATTAGTTTAATGGTAAAAATAAGTTTTTAATCAATGATTATGAGTTAGTTTATCATCAACTCAGAGTTTAAGATTTTGATATAAAAAAGATGGCCTTTTATAGCAGGTATGTACATTATGAATATATTGTGATATTGATTGGTCTAAAAAATGGTATTATCTTGTTTATGGATTTGATGAATTTTGTATTCCATCAGTATCTCGATATTTTTTATTAGTGTTAATGGATGATATTTTGATTTACATGAGACTCTAGTGTGAGCCGAAATACTTTTTGTGTTTTTTTAATCTATTGAAGTCACCTTTGGTATTTAAATCCTACAAAATGAAATATTTGTATTCATGAAGTCATGTTTTTAGGGAACATGAATTCTAAATAAAGAATATTAGTTTATACTTATATGGAGAAGAATTTTGTTTATTGTAAAGATGTTTTTTTTGATATTTGGACCTTCCCATGTCTTACTAGATACTATAGATCATTATTTGATGGTTTCTGAAGTTGTTCTTAGTATTGAATATTGTTTCCATGAAAGTGTTGAATTACATATGGGATGTAATGTTTCAATTTCATTAAATAAGAAGAAATGAATTATGATATCAGATACTATTATGTTCTTTTGTAATCCCAATATAGGGTATTTAGATTTATGTGATTCTTTTAGAGCTGGTTTGGGTAGGATGCTCATGTAGGATGATCATTTGGTTGCTACTGAATCTCATCAACAAAAACTGCAAGATAAGAATTACCCCACTCATGATTTAGATATTTCCATAATTATTCATGATCATTAGTGTTAGTAGCAGTATCATATTGGGGATAGGTTTACACTCTTTTTTGTCCAAAACAGTTTTACCTATATCATTTATTAGACAAAAATGAATCTCAAACAAATGTGGTGGGTGGAATTCCTTTAGTTGTTTTTCATTGATATCACCTATATCATTGGTAGGGGAGTTTCATTGCTTACTCTCTTATCGGGCGTGTTTCATGAAAATCTATTTTGGAAATAAACGAATAGTAGATCCTTAATGGGGTATATTTCTTATTTGCATCTAGATGTTCAAGAGAATGCTTCACGAATGGTTTTGACCAGTTATTAGTTATCATAATATCTCATTTATTCTATTCAAATGATTTATTAGAACAATTATGACTTCCTAAGAATTTTAAAAATACATTTATAATTATGGGACCATTTTGGGCTAGTCTATCTCTCTCCATATTGTATTCTATATTTTGGGGATCATCCTGTTGTCCCAGCATATGTGAGGAAAATGATTTTATTGATTATTATTGTTATTAATGGTATCATCATCTAGAAAATAGGAATATAAATTATTGCTTGATATAATGATTCTAGTGGTAAGGTACAATGTATGACATTGCTGATTATTTGTCCCACTGTTACACATTCCAATAGATAAAGGCAGAGCATCTATAACATTTTGGTATACTATAACATCTTTAGATGACAAATTGGAAAGTGGATGAGGGACCCATGGACTTTGTGTTTTGATTACCTTGTACTACACAAGGTAGGAATACTATCTTGGTGGTTATTTATTTGTTAAAATGAAGTCTCAGCTCATTCCAATAAGGGAAAAATGATAATGTTTAAAATATTGGTAAGAAGTACGTATATGAAATTATGAGGATACACATGGTTTCTTCTAAATTATCTTAGACATGGATCCTACGATTATATCAAGGTTATAGAGAATCCTCTTGGATAATATGGAGACTCATTTCATTTTGAGTACAACATATCATCCATAAATCAATGGTCCGACAAAGTGTGATATTCGGATTCCGAATGATATTCTATGTTCATGTGACGTTGATTTTCATCCATCATGGAAGAACCATTTAGATTGATTGAGTTTTATTATGTCAACTGTAACACCCCAAGCATCCATGGTAAGTTTCCCTTTGAATAATGCAATAGCCTGCATTGTACGCAACTTCGAGATTCTAACACACCGTGACCAATCAAACTTGCCATTATAAATAGTAATGCCCACTTTTTGAAATTTTATAAATTGTATCTTTCAAAATTTATTTCATTTTTTGGATTCAGAAAATCAAAATTAGCTTAGGGTGAATTTTTGGTACTCTTCGGATAACATTCATATTTTTATGAATAGTGAAAATTACTAAATTTCAAATAAAAACTAATTTTTTAATATAAATAATTAATAGTGATAAATTATAAATTTGAGATATTTTAAAGTATATTTAGAATATAGTTTTACCATTTAATACAATTTTTTTCTTTGGACGTAATTTTAAATTAAAACCAGACATACACAAGTGTCATTCTTTTGAAAGTTTTTATTTCTTAAAAACACGCTTTTTTGCTTTGTCAATGGGAATTAATTTTAAATTAATATTTGCCACTTATGTGTTTTGAATTTAGAAAAATTGATTCCATATTTAGAATCAGGAGGTCCAAATTGTGTAAATAGGTATCTTTTACTTTGATACATTTTGAATAATTATTTCGGTAAATATTTTATTTACCATTGTTAAAGGGTAAATCCAGTAAATAAGGTTAAACAAAATAATATTATAATAAAAATTAATTACTCTAAAATGTGTCCTAACACTATTGGATGATACATGTCCGAACATGGGCATCTTTGGATCTATTTTGGGACCCCATGGATCCAACTGGAAATGTTAATGAAACTTTATATTAATTAAGTTAAAGTAAATACAAAAATGACATAAACATATATCTTTTTGGAAAAAAAATTTTACATAGTGTTATGTATGTTATATTTTAAGCTATAAATATTAATTAGAAATATAAAATTATTTACTAGATAATGGAATTTTATTTATAATATTTAGACATTGAATAATTAAATTTATTTGTGACACAATAATAATGTAGTATTTTCCTTATTAATGAACGAATCAAACAATTCTTATTATAAAAGTTAAAATAAATATAATTTGAAAGTTTTGATGACATAAAATAATTTTATTGGATAATATTACACTATAGGATTTCTTATATTAATTTTATTCTAATTAATAATATTTTTAGGACTTTAACAAAAATCAATTATTAAATAGTATCAAAATTAAGATAAATGAGTTTTTAAAACAAATATTATATTATTAATTTATATTATATTCCTAAATATTTAAGGTTTGGCCCAAAGACATATATAATTATAGGTGTTTTAATAATGTACCACTTGGGGTTCTCGTGCATGTATATATTATGTTTATTAATTATATAATATAAAAATACAAGGAGACATGGTAAATGTCAAACTAATTAACTAAGAGTTAAAACTAAAAGATAAGGTTAATACAGTGACCCAAAACTATATAAAACCTTTTTCATGAGTTGTTTTAGAAATATACCCACCTTAAACTTTAAAAAATCCACTTTGGAGCCATTATAAATTGAATATGAATTTATTATAAAATAACATTTCTACCTTTTTCTATGGTTCCCCTCACCCCTCTTATAAAAGAAAACTCCCCATTCTCACAAATTCACACCATCTAAGCCTTTTTGCTCGGTCAAAAGCTGCCAAAATATTCTTTCAAATTCCATCAATTAAACCTATATTCCTTATTTTGATCATAAATCCAACTTAAGGATCCCTTTTGATCAAATAAAAAGGAAGAACTTGAAGAAGAGGCAATGTTTTCACCACCCTCTTTCAAGTTCCTTTATTCTTCAAATTCTTCATTCGTTGTTATTTCCATTATATAAAAATTACTCTAGTATCTTTTATATACTATGATTTTATTATAAATATGGTACAACCATATTCTTTATTATATATATCCTTTGAATAACATGTCACCATACGTGCGTACTTACGGCCTACTATCTCCACGTCGTGGTGTAATTGTTATTCAATACATTATTATTTGGATGGGTATGATATGGATGTGTAATTGATGTAAATTGTAAATATAACATGATAATGATTCTGTATATATGATTCACTATCCAATTATATGTTATTTTAATATCTAAAGAATGATATTGTCGCCCGTGCGTACGTACTGACTACAGTCTCCACGAACGCGATGAGATTTATTCCCCACTGTATCCATTCAAGTATAATTTTCATTTGATAATTAAAAATAATTTTTAAGGACATGATATCATTCTGGATATGAATATGATACCCCCGATGGATAATAATCACGTATTATGTAAAGAAACATATAAAAGAAAATGCGTAAGCAAACACCCGAAATGATGATAATACTAAAATCTTATTATCATTGTAATATTAAAAGTTCATATATGATATCATATTTATGTTTATGATTCTTGTATAATTTAATAACAATGATTTAACTATTATACAGGAGTTTATCCTACCCTCGACCGAGGAAATGTACAAGGTAAGGGTTTATTTCAAAATCTCTTCATTATTTGAGGTTGTTTATATGTAATTATCTAATGGGACCTCTTTATCATCCACATACATGTTTCGTAAAAATGTATTTAAAATAATTCTTAATATTTTATAGAATATGGCTTAAAATCATTTATACCCTTGTTTGAATTATTATAAAGGAAACTTTCTATTTTTTTCCAAACAAGGCCATTTTTAACCTTTTCGACAGAATTAAGGTATGAATGTCTTTTTAACATATACAGCGTGTGAGGCTATTTTCCGTAGTTATAAAATCGTTGAAAATTCCCTTACAAACATATAAGGATATTTTCAAAATAAATGTTTTATTTTATAATTATGTGACTTTTAAATGATTAAAAAAAGAGATATTTTTCTCAAATAGTTTTGATTTCATCTATGTCAACATCCATTGATGGATTTTAAGCTTATTAGAAGTTGATTTAGTATGATACAAAACATCCATATTGTAATGAAGTTTTTGTGATATGTTTGAATGTGGATGTGTTATTTTTATATAATTCATTGTTTCTTGTGAAATTATTGACATTTAGTATTCTAGTATTAATACGAATGTTTATGTTATGTTTAAACCTGTCCATATGAGAAATACATTGGACTTAATAAGTGATGACTGAATCCCTCTATAGATCCTCGATGCATGGGTAGGTATCATGAGACAAACTAGTGTCTTGGAATAAGGACTTGACAAAATCTTGTTTATAGTCTTGGCCCAAGGCCTTGAATATGTGGTTATGATAGTCTGTCATTATGCATTCCATCATTATGAAAGTGGTTATTGATATGGTATGTGATTATTTGACTAGTATAATATCCATGTGAATAAGTAAATGGAATTATTTCATTTTATCTTTTCATTATAATTCTTATGTTCATGTTTAATGGGAATTTTTTATTTATACATTACCTTAAATATTTTGTTTATTTACGAATGTTTCTGCTATATTGTTATCCTTACTGAGAATCTGAGCTCACCCATTTCAATATTTTAATTATTCCAAGGATGTGAAGAAGTATTTTATAAATGACCTGCAGGTATAGTATGAGGGTATAGGAATACAAGATGTTGTTGTAGTTTTTTTTCACTTATTTATGTAATGTAAGACTTATGAATTTATCAAGTGTTTCCAAGGTTACTAAACTATTCCGTCTTTCAATATTTGATCTTTTGTGATCATGCCAATGTTATGTAATAATTCACTGACTCTGGGTAACTGGGGTCAGGGCATTACACCAACAGTTATCCTTCATTGATCAAAATTGATCCTTTTGAGGTTTCTTATGGTTTACCATGTAGAGAGACTCATTTTTAGCTAGATTTGGGTGATGATACATTAATGGGATGATGTTTTTTTTCTAGAGTCATCTGTGGGGATTTAGGATATACTTCAGTGTCTAGTTATAATGAATAGTTGAAAAAAAAATTTCAGGATCAATAGAATTATCTCATTGAGTCTTACATAGGATATCATGATTTCATGAGTGTTTATCCTCATCTTGGCCACCATTGGCTTGGAAAATTGGGAATGATGGCTCTGAGAAATGTATAACATTTTGAGGTCACATAGTTATTAGATTGGTTTCATATTGGATGGAATTTCAAATTAAGTTATCTATAATTCACGATGATTACTAAATATCACATCTTAGAAAATTCCAAACTTAACCCCTCTCTTATTTTTAGATGGGAAGAAGTTGAGTTTGAACCATTTGTTCAATTTGTCGAGAAGTTGGCAGAGATCATTCATAGCCACATGAAAGTCTGGGATGGGAAGTCAATTCCATTGGATATATTATTATGGGGACTTTGATAATATTCTAATGAGACTTGGGAATATTACTCCCTAACCAGGGATGAGTAGCCCAACCTATTTATATGATGTCATTATCCTGCATGACTTATTAGAGATGAAATGTCTTATGATGTAAATTGTGTATCATCTAACTACCCACATTCTGGTATCTCTCTCATCATAACATGTTTCCCTCTTTTATTGCATAAAACATGGGACTCCTAAGGGATGCGATAAATTTTAGAGAAAAATGACCTTATGTTTGGGGATGTATGTTTTTTAGAATTAATCTATCTTGGGGGAAAATGTGTTAATGGATATGTAGGGTTCACCCCATGTCTGGATAATTACCAAGGTGTTTTGGGTTTACTATAAGAATCTATTGTTTTTACTATATGAAGGAATATTTCATGTTTTTTAATAGGGGTACATGATGTGTAATCGATTCCAAGCTCATTTAATGAGTTCAGTATAAAATGTGAACGATTTAATTATGTGTTAGGGTTACATGAATTATAATATTAGATGATTTTTTTAAGAAAAAGTTGACCATTTTTTGAGTATGTGATCCCCATGGATTACAAGACATGTAAAGGGATTACACATCAGTTAAATGTCACCAAAATGGATTTTAGGGTTTCTAATAGAGGAATATTATTTCATTCTTCCACATATATCTTTTTTATTAACCTAGGGATCTTATCAAGAAATTTCAGAGCCTGTGGTCGATTCAGATTGATTTATTCAATGATTGATCACTATTTCTGTTTGGTTTAATCTCTCGGAGTAAGATATCCTTTATACTTATTCATTTCCATTGATAACGGTAGCATCGTTGCATCGCACTATTGGTTTTTTTATCTATGGCGATGTTTACTTTGATTCTCTTATATATTCAATGTATGACCTTATTTTGGGGGTCATTTACTTTGTTGGTTGTGGTGCGGAGGTTGTGCATTCTGTAGGTATTTGTTGTTTCTTCTTCTCCACTGACTGTCCTATATAATTAAGTCACTTTTGAGATTTATATATTTATTTTTGGTCCTCTAGTATGTTTTCTTCCATATGGTGGATTCTATAATGGTTATGTGAGGCCATATGATTAAGGTAGATGGATCTATCTATAGCGTTTGTTGGTGAATTTCATTACTCCTAATTTTAGTAAAAAATAATTAAATGAAATTGAATGACAAGGTTTATTTAGTTTTTTTTTCTGTAGAACTAAGTTTTTATAAAATATGGTTTCCCCTAGTTTTGGTCAATGGAGCCGTTTTTCAAAATAATTGTGAAATTGGTTAATGAAAGGGTTTTCAAAGAATGAAATAATGACATGATTTGATGAAATAGATAGGAAAATATATCACATAGAGGCCTTGGGTATAATGTTTGAGGTTATTGTAATAGGTATCATCCAGTATTGGGGGGTGGGGGCTCTCATTGGGGCTTCCTCTAATTCCTATGAAAGCTTCTCTTGGGAACTGTTAAACTTATTTGGGGGTTAACATGATGATTTATTCCTTTTACCACTTGAATTGAGGCATAAGTCTTGTGGATTGAATTGTATTTGATTGTCTATGTTGGGTTTGAGTTTGCTAGAAATCCTGACCACAAGTGATCCTTGGAGAGTTTTAACCTTTGCTTCTTGAATAATTTTGGCTACTTTTGGTTTATAATATTTTGGGTGTACTTCCATGTATTTTATATGATATGAGATGCATGCATTAGTTTAATTTGATATATCTATTCTGATATATGTATATGAAATTACTTGAAATTGATTTACCTTATTTATTTGTAATTGTGGTAAAAGGGGGAATTGAATGTGACGACATGGTTTTGAAATTAAAAATTTAAACTGTAAATAGTTCCTTGTATACATTAATGTTGGGAATGAATGGATTGTTGTTTAGTGAATTGAAATCGAACAACTTGGTGAGACCCTAAAAATAGTATTATCTCACACCCTGCATTCCCCATTTGTATTGTGTAGTCCTAGTTTTGTCTTTTGATGTTGGGAAAGGGAAGGATCCATTTTGAGGCTATGATGTTTTCTATCACCTAGTCCTGGGTATCTAGATGGTGAGATTCTGTAGGTTTTAGCAAGTTAGAACATGGAGATTTTTGAAATAGATTTTTTTATTTGAAGTCATTTTTTGTTAATAATTTTATCTTGGATATTTTTCTACCTTTTTTGTTTTACCACTGATAGTTTTTTTCTGTTATGACATATATATATAAATATATACATTATTTCTTTTATTTTTTCATTATGTACATGTGTATGTATGTCAGGTTGTCTACATCAGGTTAGGTGAAATAATTCCCTTACTTTTTTTTATTTTCAATGGTTCTAGATATCATCCCATGGGGATCAAAAACTCTATTATGGTACATGATGGTTTGGGTCAGGTATAAGTTTGATAGGGTATGTGGGTCGGGATTATCATATTATACCCAAAGTAAATGTTGAATAATTCTATGAAGAAATTAATGTTTCTAGAATTCAAAGATGGATTTTAGGAAGATATTTGTCTAGGGATTGTACATCACACATGATTTTGATTGTGTGTAGAATTCAGGAAAGTGGGTGGCCTTTTCTTATTGAGTTGAGTGTCACACAAGTAATTTTTAAGAAGAAAACATTATACAAACAATTTTCACATACCAGAAGGGTCACAAATAGAATATTATAGACCCTTATACATGATATAGTATAAATATGGCTATAAAATACTATTTAGTTAATTTTTAATGTCAATTTTACACGTATATTTTTAGATCGACACCTGACAAACTTGTTTTCACCGTAACCACAGTAATTCAATTTTACTATTTTCACTATTAATCATGGTGAAAAAATATGTTGACAATATTATATAATATAAATCATTATAATTCTAAATATAGAATTCTATTTTACTCAATTCATTTATCATAAGTGTAAAATGTAAAATTAAATCAAAACCTGCAATTGTGATGGAAAAGATGGTTTTCAAGAAGTGTATTTTTTATTGAATGGATCGATTGGTATTAACATAATAACTAATTATTTATATTTTTTGACTATAAATTTATATTTTTTTGTATATAATGACAAAATTTCATTTATATACATTATTATTAAGTTTTTTTTATTTATCAAAAATCAGAAACATTATGCACTAGAAATAGTTTTCTAAAAAATGGTAATTTCTGAAAAACCTATATATTAAACTATTCACTAATAATTCAATGTTTTATAAAAAATACAAAAAATTTGACCCAAGGTAAATTTTGATATTCTTAATAAAAAATGATTTTAAATTTTTACCAATAAATTTTATAAAGGTTTTAAAATTTAATATTTTTTTCATTAAAGGTATTTAAAATCATATTAAAGAAAAAATACTCATTAGAAATAAAATTACTTTAATAAATAGTGGTTTATTTTTTTCTAAATATTAATCAATAATTAAATTTTTTTCATATATGTCAATACATTTCATAATATTTTAAATACTATTCATACACACCAATTTAATAACTACGTTATAATGGTTATAAATTTCGATGATGTTTATTATTGGTGTCGCGTGTACAATACACTATCAAGCATAGTTTTATTTTATATAATATCAAGGTGTTATATTATAATTAAAATAAAATTTCATATGAATAAATTTATTACCATTACTATCATGATGAATGAATTATTTCAACTTCCATTGCATAATGAGTTTACAAGGAGACAATAGAAATATCCGACATGGATATCACAAAATTTTCCTTTACCAAACATTTCATGGTGATTCATATTTTTCTAAAAAATTGACTGAAATATATTTTTATTTTTTAAAATTATGTTAAAAAAATATTATTCTTTAAACCCAGTAGATCTACAATGACATAACTCATAGTCATTATCTGATATCATTTTGTAACGACATAACTAGAGGATCGAAATACTGAGACTCAGATCACATCACCCCAAAGCATCATGTATATTACTATGATCAACAAATGTTGGAAACTACTTATATGGGATGATATAAACCATTTTATAAATATTTTAATTTAATGAAAAAAACCTGAGTGGTAATAATGTATGTGAGATTTTGTAATTTATTATGAAAGTTTAAATTAAACAATGGAACCAAAATATGTTTTAAATGATTTTATACTGAAGTACAGAGACACTTGGTGACTAAATTTAAATTATTGATCGTATAACCAATACACTAAATACTCTATAAGTTTCACCAATTTGGTTCTAAAATCATCCATTAACACTATATGAGACATTTCCTTTCCTTTTATCATGATTAATCTTTTCTTCATGCCCATCGACATCCTCGTATAAATGTTGATTATAAAAAAATTAGGATTTTAAAAAAATATAATAAATAACAACGAAAGAGAATTTGTGAAATTATAATAACCTCAAAATTTTTAAATAATAATAGTATGGTAAAAAATTAATTTTTTACAAACATTCAAAAATTAAAATTTCAAAATCCATGATAGTTCAAACCATTTTCTCAAAATTCACATATCTTGCAAACTAAAATAAAATGAAACTTGAGATATTATATTCATTTAAAAATAAGTTTATTTTTTGATATATTCTCTCTATAAAACATGTTTTTAACCAAACAATTAAAATCCCACCATTTCATTAAATGTATATAGAATTTTCCATTTTTAAAAATTATATAATGTGAAGCACGTAAAAAATAATTTTTTACCAAAAATTAAGAGAAAATTACCATTTTTTCATGATCACAAAAAACCCATTTTTTTAATGTACAAGGAAAATACATATTTTTCTTATTTCAACTTAAAATGACTTTTTATTAATTTTCTATTAAGAAAAAAAGTTCATAGTCATTTTAGAAAAAACATTTTCACTAAAAAAAAATCCACACAAGCACCCACTCTATTCCATGTCTGATATGATACACTAAAAAAATTTAACCAACCAATCCATGACCTATTATTTTCAAAAATACCAATATCCAAAATTCATTTATTAATAATTCACCATTTATCAAAATATTTTGGACAGACACATAATTTAATGATCATTATCAATTAAAAAATTTTAATTGAGTAAACTACACTCATATAAATTATCGAACCCTCCTATGTAGATGAGTCTTCACATTTTGTAAAGAATTTAACAAATAAATCATATATTTAGGGTAAAACTTCATTTTTACCTTGTGATTCATTTCTATGTCTATATTTATGTGAAGTAAAAACTTCTAGGAAATTTGGCACATTCTTGTGAAACTCAATTCTGATGAGTGCATTACCTGTAAAATTTTATACTACTCTCAATATTCATATATGGGACCCATGTAACCATTATTTTAGAACATTTCGAAGAAGTATATTCAAAAGAGAAATGTTCTTGTGGGCAACATGAATGGTGATAAATGTATTCACAACAACTAAAATATTTCATATATTTTCTTATTAATGACTTAAAATTGAGAATTACACAAATTAATCTTACCACAATATATTTGTGTCTCTAAAAGCCCTATAAATTTTAATAAACTATATATAACCTCTCATTCCACTATAATTAATCCTATAAAAAAACATTATATCTCTTATTTACATTTTCATACTATGTTATCCAAGTTACTTTTTCCCCAAAAGATCTTGGTGGGCCTTTTTGAGGTTATGAAAGTGGAATTCCCATTATCATATTTATTGACTACACCACATACCTTCTAACGTTATTCACAATTACAGATATTTTTCAATGACTTATTATTACCCAATATTAAGCCTCATAATTCCCCATGTTTTCTCTCCCTTTAAAATACCTAAAATCTTGAATGTAACTTCCTTACATATTAATCCAATCAAGGTATATATTTAATAATTTATCATCTAACTTCTTAAGTAAAATTACCTATTAAAATTACATTGATATTATGTTACATATAATATATCTATAGTGGAACTCCATCATAATTTTCTAAATTAAACACAACAATCAGAATATTTCCTTATGAAATATATAAAAATATTTCATTTTTTCCCATGAAAATATTATGTCTTAACCTAATAAAAATCATGAAAAACAATAAATTAAATTATAAATGATATTTGAAACTCACCTGATAAATAAAAACTCACTATTTAAAGCTTCTTCGAATCCGATATGTTTCTTCGTTGCAAAAAATTACACACTGTAGGTATAATAACTAATGTCAACATTATTCCAATAATATCAATTGAGTATATCATGGATATTATTTTAATTAATTATAATGAATTAATTATCCTAAATTATAATAATAAAGATAATCCTTTCATAAAAATATATGATTCGTTGAAATTAATTATTACCAATTAATTCATCAATTCATATAATAAAATCACTCCCATTGTACTTTCAAAATAAATCCACCCTCATAAATTCAATATTAATCATGTCATGGAGAATTTTTTATATAAAATAATAATACCCCATTCATTCCAGTAAAAAATATACTAATGCGACACGACACAATTATATTGAGATCACCATCTACAACTTTCATCCAATTATTCAAACACACATAATTAACTAAATCTTATGATAACACAATGTCAACGACATTACGTGATAAAAATGAACGAATTTTAATCATAATCTATCAGTATTCATACATCAATGAATAAATTAATGATAAAATATAGTTCATCAAATACCCTAAAAACATAGGTTTTATGTCTTCCTTGTATATTTATTGGCCTTATTTTTTTCACCACTAGAAAGGGGATGATTTTATAACCTAATTGAGATTGAAGATGTCTTATTCACCAAAGATGATATTACATAAACCATCTAGGAAGGTATTATTGTCTACCATGATTTAGATTGTTTATATCTAAATGACCCTAGGTGATACTACAAGCACCATAGAGAGATATAGGATTTCTTACCTCCATTTTCATAGGTGATATTTCATTCACATAAATAAAGTAGATTAAAACATTTCAACATTAGTATTATAGGGATTATTTTGAGGAATCATTTTTAGTCAGTTAAGATAAATTTTCAACACACATTTGAGGAACCATCCCAATTTTTGAAATGTGAAAATATTTCATAGTTCTTCCTTATTAATGTGGTTAGACTATGTGAAATTTTATCTCATATTATGGAACTGGATTAAGAATGTTTAAATAAATCATTAATATTTCCTCTCAATAACATGAGTTTATTATTATTTTTATATTTAACAATAGTAAAATTAAGTTTAATAGAATACCATGGTCTATTGTATGCATTACATATAACCCATAGTCTAACTGAACTGTTGGATATTGATCATTTATATCATAGATATTAAATTTGTAGGTATGAATACTAATAAATTTAATATAATAAACATGAATTAAGGAAATAAGTAATTATAATTTTTTTATTAATTCATAATAGATAGGGATTCCTTTATTAACATGGTTAGTATAATCTTTCTATAAACATGGTGATAATTCATATGATGTATATTAGCTTAATTATTTGGAAAAATTTGTTGTTAAAGTATAATTTCAAGATCAAATTTTGAACTGAATATATTAAAACTATCTTGAAGGGAAGACCATTGATCATCTAAAAAGTACTAACTTTCAATAAAAACTCATTCCATAAACATATTCATACTATGTTATTTGTGAAAATGATTAGTAAATAAGTGAAGAAGATAGAGAAAGACATCATATAGGATACATTCCTAATATTAATGAACACATTGATGTATTACTTGATGATTTATCATGACCTATATAAGAATGAGTGGTAGTGTTATCAATTAGACTCTTACCTGAATCCATGAAAATATCAAACGCTATATATAAAATGGAATACATTCCGTATGAGTAATTAAAGATGAAACTCCAGGAACATTTAGATAATGGTTCTATTTAACCATGTGTGTCTCTATGGAGAGCACCACTTCTCTTGGTAAGGAATAATGATAGACCAATATAGTTTTTCATTGGTTATGGAGATATTAATTTGATTATAGTGAAGAACTAATAACCCATCCAAGGATTGATTATTTATTTGGCCAAATTCTTGGAGATAAATTCTATTCAATGATTTATCTCTATTTTGGATATCATCGATTGAGGGTTAATAAATAAGATATTGAAAATACTTCCTTCCAATACATGTTTGTTATTATTCTTAACATCTTGACTAATACTCTTAATATATATAATGGTTTGATGAAAATTGTCATTAAGGACTACCATGATAATTCCATGGAGGTATTTTATGATGACATTATGATATATTCAAAAACCCACAAGGAGTTTGAAAATCATCTAAGAGTAATAATATAATCATTAATTAAGGGGAATTTGTTGGGTAAATTTATGAAATGTGTGTTATAATAAAAATAATTAGTATTTATGGGACATGGCATGTCCAATGATAGAATATTAGTGGATGCAGCAACGAAAATGGCTAAGGAAGAGTGGCCACATCCTCTAAGTATAACTAATATTATCAGTATCCTTGGCCTATAAGGATAATCTATAATGTCTCTGAATTTTATTACATAGTTCTAAACAACTAACCATGTTATCTATTTAGCGAGTTATGTTTATCTAGATAAATAAGTGAGAAGAGTGTTTTCATGAACATAATAAGAGGTTGGTTAGTGAACCTACGGTAAAATTGAATTATAATTGATAATTATATTTCATTTATAGTGATGTATCATTAAAATTGATTATCTTTTCACTCCTAAAAATGATAATGTGATCTATTATGAATCATGGTTTTTATATCCTCAAGGACAGAATTATCACACCAACCACATAGAGTTTTTAGTAGTTATATTGAAATTAATGATATGGAGCAACAATGTTTTTGTTAAAAAAAATCATATATATAAAGACCACCATAATTTGAATAATATATTCATGCATAAAGAACACAAATGTGTCAATGAAGATGTTTATACCTAATCAAGGACTTCCATTTATCAATTAAAACCCATCATGGAATGATAAATATTGTAGATGATTCGATAATAAAAAATAATCAATTACCTAATACAGGATTAGAATAAATAAGGCCATATCATAATGGATATTAAAATGATATATCTAGAAATCATAATGATATGAAGGCATCATACCATTCCCAAATGATTGTCCAACCATCTATCCAAGAGAGGAATAATATGTTGGATGGGGATTATCGAGGACATCAAAAAAAGTGAAATTTGTTTAAACGGGTATGCTTCATTATTTCAATAATGATGAAGATGAATTCTTAGGGTTTGGACATACACATTGTGTTCCATCATCACTTGAGATAAGGAATTATCAATTATAAAAAGAAGATACATCACCATTATCCATCAATCCTAGAATTAAAACGCTTTATAGTGATCAATGACATCATACATGGTGTAAAAATGAAGAGGGCGATCATCGAGTATACCTCAATGTTCCTGGTATGTCAATAAGCTAAAGCAATGTGATAAATTTATGAGTGGATGATGAAAAGAATTTCCCCTTAATCATGGAAATGGGATAACATTATCAGGGACTTCTCACTGGTCTCTTGAATACATCATAAGGAAGTGATATGATTTTAAGTTCGGTGGATTGACTCACCAAGTCTTCCAATTTTATCTATATTTGTGAATATTTTTATCTTTTTCATCATTCAAAGATATAGAAAATATAAGTGGAAAGTCTACATTGGTTACCACATTCAATCATTTTTAATTTTGATCCGGGATTGAAATCTAACATATAGAGAATTATTTAACATGATTTGGCAGTATAATTTAATCTTACTGTTTCTATTGACCCCTAATATGATGCCCAGTCCCAAAGAACCATTAAAACACATTAATACATATTACGAGTCTTATCAGTGGAATTTAATGGTGGGTGGGACAAATAACTCTCACTAGTTGAGTTATTTTAAAACAATATATTACAATCATGTATTAAAATGATTCCATCTGAATCAATTTATGATAATTGATGTAGAAATTATACATATTGGGAAGATGTTGTTTAATAGAAGATACATTGACTCAAATTATGAATGAGATGATAGAAAAAGTCCAAGACATTTTAATGGACTAAGAGATTGATTTTGTAGAGAAAGTGTTCATTTGACTTTTAACATAGAAGAATTTCATGTGTCTTTGAAAGAAAATAAATCCTATCCCAATGTACATTTCCCCCTCTGATATCCTTGATTACCTAGAATGAATTTATTATCATCTAGAATTTCCACTAAACATGCCTCTTGTTCATGATGTGTTCCATGTATCAATCCTCTGTAAGTAGATACCTAATCCCAATGATTCTATAAATCTAATGGTGGTACAATTAGAGGTTGACCTCATTTATTTGGAGAATCCTCTGAAAATCGTGGATCATTGGGAAAAAGCTTTATGAAAAAGTCGACCAATCAGGTAAAAGTTTTTTAGAGGAACCATTAAAATAAAGGTCAAATGTGGGATCCTATAGAAAAAATATGTTATAGGTACCCTCATATATTATCAATTGAAATGTTGGGTTGAAATATAATGGGTTAATTTTAGTCAAGGGGTGGATAATGTTATGATCTATAAAATGGTATTGTTTTAATAATGTATATCATTCCCCTTAATATATTTTTATTATGTTTTATACTAAAATAAAATAAAAATAATGTTTAATTTGAATTTTAATCATATTTTTTATATGAACTATTATAACTCAAAATAGTAAATATATATAAAACACAGAGTAGAAACCATCAGTACATTATTTCATTAGTTAGGAATGTTAAATTCAGTATAAAAAATACATAATGTCTTTTGAAATATTAAAATGAAAAAATTGATGATAAATAATATGAAATATAAAAATCTCGGTCACCTAGATCTCCTAGAACCAGGACAACCATGAACATCACTATATTAGAGGAACAATGAGTTTTTAATTCCATATTAATTTTTAAAATGATATTGAAACATGATAGAGTGAAATTAAATGATGAAGTGCAAGAATGATAGTGTGTTTTTATTGAAATATTATCATCTACCATTAATGTTTTTCACTTACATGTTTGATTTATAATTTGACCATTTGGTAATAGAACATATGTTTACTATTATTATGGATAACATAATAATATTTAAGATATCATCTTGATTATTAAATTATATAATGAAAATTAATTTTTTTCCCTTTATAAAAATATGGTTTATGAAAAATTTATAGGTTTTAGATATAAATTAATTATTTAAATAATATTATCAAACAATTTTTTGGAAGAAAATATTTTAAATTAAGTCTAAAATTATTTTGATAATAGTATAAATGTTTATGTTTCTATAATATTTAATTATTTAATAAATAGTTCTTTCAATTAAAAAATGAAAACTATTATACTTGATGAATTGATTTTGAAATAAAAATCATTTTTCACTCATCTAGTAAAATTTTTCTTAGGTCAATTTATTTATTTTCGTTTTGTCAATGTTGATTATTTAGTGAAAAAGTTAAAATAGCTACTTTACAAGCACTGTCATTACATTAAATAATCATTATGTTGATATGATTAAATTTTATTAAACATTTTTGTAATTTAAAAATTAATTTAATAGGACTTAAAATTTATTTATAAATATATTTCTAAATTTTTAAATTTTTAACTTAATTTTTTGAAAAAAATAATATTATTTTAAAAAAATATATATTTTGATTATGGGATTTAATTTGGGCTGATAGAAATAGGATTCCATTTTTTAAGTCCAAGAATGCACAGAATACTATATCAATCATTAATGGATCATAAAATTGGTTGGAACACATTGTAACCATAAGTAACCAGCTTATATAATAAAATAAACAATATTTAATACTTTAGAACCCACCATTTATCAAGTATATATACCAACCACTCCCACTCATCCCCACTCCAAATTGATAATAAACTAATTTCATCTTATTTTACCTCCCAAAAAATCCACACATGGTTCTATCAAGGTATCAGAGTTTCATCGTCATGTTTTATGAATCAAATCATCAAGGTATGGTAACTCTCCTCATTTTTTTTTTCATTAATGTACACTATATTGGACAGACATCCTAATGAAAAATATTATTTATTGATGTTCAATTTTTATCATATTGTTGCATCAAAAATGGTTTTATCCATGTCATTCCAAAATTATCTATCAATTTTACTTTTCCATATTCAAGGTTTCAATCCATAATACTAGAGAAAAAATTTCCATAATTTTCCTATTTTTTAGAAAATATTATTATATTATGTTTACCCAAACCTATACCATACCCATGTAAATTCACCTCGATGTAAATAGAGTTTATTTATTGATTGAAGTATATATTTATTAAACCCACATTCCTTTTTTGGGTTATAATTGGTGTAGTTTTCACGTCATTAAATAGTTATGTGAACAATTATTTTATGAGAAACCATTATTTATTATCACTGAGTTATTAAAGAAAGGATTTATTATAATTAATGTGGATGAAATTAATTAATACATATGAAGGGTGTTATATGATAACACTTCACTTAATTGAGTAAATAATTAAATTACCTAGATGATATGATTTATGATACATTGGTTAGTAGATATAGTAAATATGATACATTAAACCCTATGGATAAACCTTTGTGACGCTCTTTCAAATGTAACATTTTTATGTTATACGAACATTTCCGTAATATGATTCAAATTTTTTCTATTATGATATGACATCTATTAATATGGTCATGTCATATTGTTATGACTCTTGGTCAAAAGATATGAATCTTATTTGTTTATTCCCTTATAGTGTTTTATGCTCAACCATTTATTTTATATTCCTCCCCAGGATATGAGATGCAATATATTTATCTTCAGAAAAAAAACTTGTGATAATGTTTTTCAAGTGGATTAGAAGAATATTAATGTCTTCATATATTATGTTTAAATTTTAAAGGCACAAAACCAAAAAATATCCTGTATATTTTCAACTATTGTACCATGTAAGTAATGGTTTAAGAATTAAAATTTTTTTGACCAATAATTCCCATTTGATATGTATAATAACAAATATGATTAGGTTATTTGATAGTTTAGAGTCCATAAGGAATTCACTATGGCTGTAACTGTGAGAGTTTCCCTCATGATGATCTGTCTGAGTGATTTTGGTGGATTCTATTTTGCTTGGGCACGATATATGCTCACAGTCGATATCATGGGTTACATATATTCAAGATCATTATAATTTTAGTTCATAGGTTAAGGCACAAAAAACATATTCCTTGATGTGTGGTTTATTTAGGTGACACTAACGTTTTCCCATGACTAGTCCATTATACCTAATCATATTCATAACCATATGTGTTTTCTTCTTTTTATTTCTAAAAATAGATTTTTTATTTAAATAATGCATGTTTGGTTTCAACATGGATTTAAAATAGATATTTAACGAATTTATGGTCATGTTCAAAAGTATATTTTTTATTTTCGAATGTTGTGGAATAATTATGAAAATTCAATCACTCGATAATTTTTTTCTAATTCCAATTTTGAAAACACTTTTTTATAATTGTATTTTAATGTATAGTGTATGAATTTATTTCTTGAATAATCAATATATATTGCTTTTTGAGATCCTACTTGTGGTTTATACTCACACCATGTATGCTCACCTTGTGTGAGTGTGTACAACTCATAAATTTATACAATTTATATGTTTCTTATTTATAAATTTACAACCAATTTATTAGGAAAGAAATTTTAATATTGTAGTATAGTGGAAAACCATAGGTTATATAGAGTATATATTATATTATTATTTTTATTTTTATATTTTTACTCAAATCATGGAGTATAATATATTGGAAAAATTTACTTGTTGTAATTGATGTTAAATATTTAATAATTCTACATCCAATTTTTATTACTTATGTGATTCCATTATATTATTCTAGGATGGATAGAAATTTGGATTAATTATTATTATTAATTTTTATCAATTTCTAATGGAATATTTGATGGGTATATTTTTCTGACATCTAGAATGATAAAGTCGAATCCTATGTGATTTTCAAAATGATTTTATAATATTATTAAAAGAAATCATTATTCCCAAAGAATCCTTCTTTGAATCACAAGGAGTAGTTCCTAGAATATTGTGATATATAATTCCATTTTAAACATATGATAATATGTTTTTGGTGATGGTTTGGGATAAATCATAGGATGGTTTGTTAGTAATTGTATTAGATCCTATATTCTTGAAGAGTAACCTGGGATCTTATAGAACCCCTTTGTAAATTTAGGTGTGTCATGGTAGAAAAAGATTAATGTTATTAAGGAATAATAATAAAGGTAAGGGAGAGTCTATAAATCTCCGTTTCATCATAATTCCCAAGTTACTAGGGTGGGCATGTATTTAATTTGGTATTCCAATTATATTTTGGTAAATTTTTATGGATTCTCATATGGAATAATTATTATTGGATTCCATTTTATTATGAATTAATATTGGGTTTTTTTTATTTTGTCTAATTGGAAAAATAAAGGATAAATGATATTCATATTTATATCACATTGTTTGAACAACCATTTAGTTCCAATGAACATGGTTGTATAGCCTATACAATGCATATTTCATGTTATGCCAAGCAGAGTATGGTGGGAGTCTATGGTAATATCTCATTTCTCTGAAGTTATTTCTTAGTGGTTCATTCATTTTATGAATTAAAAGTGGTTTTATCCCTATGATATAAAGTTAATGAGATATAATGATACATTGAGACATTATTAGGGAGAAAATACTATGATTGATATTTTTAATCATTTATCAGAGTTAGTAGACTATTTTCCAAGGATGAAAATCATTGATTTTTAGAATAGAAATATAATTTGGGTTGTGATTTATCTAGGTTATGTTATGGAAGTTATTATTTTCAGGAATTAGTACTAATAAATATGTTGTAAATTAGACCATTTTAGTAGTGGGTGACTAGTATATGAAACTAGTGCTGAGTGATTCCATAGTTCTAACCAGAGGGAATGATAGTGGTTGTAATGTTGTAGAGTTGGAGTAGGATGAAGATAAGTTATAAATGAAGGTCCCTCATCATGGTAAGAAGATTCATTTCTTTTTATTATGATGTATATAAAATTCCCTATAATAATTCCATTCATAATGCTCCATGGGATTTCATATGTTTTATCCATTTCTTCTATATCCATAATTTTTGTATTCGATTATATTGAAATAAATTTCTAGTCTTGTATTTCTTTCATTGACGGACTATTTTTGAAAAATATTTCTGATGATGTGGCGATGTTTTGGATTTTTGTAATATAATTGAATCATTATATATAGATTATTAGGAATGTTGATTTTTTTGTATTTCTTATAGATTAGATGCATCAATTTTTAAATTTTTAATTTTTGATGATTTGCTATGATGATGTTTTAGGTAATTTCTAGTTTTGCATGGGAATACATCTTCAGTAAATGTTTGTAAATCTAGGATGGATGACTCATGATTTGATATTAAAATTATAATTGTATTTTGATTATAATTTCATAGAAAAAAACATGAGTTGGTGATCCAGTTTTTGACCCAAGTTCATCTTTGTGTGTAAAAGTTTTATATTAGAACTCATTTCATTCCATAATTCTGTATATATATTGTTCATTTTTCTTTTGGGTTACCATTGTTTATGGTCTGTGGATGGGTTTTATAATACAGTTTTAACCATTTATGGTGTGAAGGTACTAGTGGTTTCTGTTGGTACAACCGTGTTACTGAAAATCTTATTGGTCGGGAAAACATGAAATTTCTCTTTTTCGTCTTAGGATTCCTCTACCAAATTCATGGTTTTAGTTGTTCTTGGAGGAATTAGTAGAAATTTTCATTATAAATATGATAATTTTGAGTGTTTTAATTATCTGATTGTTTGGGTGGGTTGTGTTTAAAAATTTTCTATAGTTTTTTCTTTTTTATATCATCCCCAACACACACAACACTATTATACGGTGCTAGGATTATGTTTTCTATTTCATTTCACTTTTGACCAAGAACATATATAGGAAAAAAGTGGTAATAATGGGACAATTATGTTATCCCTGATGTCACTATGTTATATATATATTATGTTAATAACTCCCTTCTATTTTGAGGTGCTATGTAGTATATTATTGAGAATTTATTCTGTTTTTAATGATCCTCAACTCATTTAACGTTAAAGGAAATTATAAAAATACATCCATGAGGAAAATTTTATTTTTAACATTAGAGATCACATGATTACACCAATATTTCATAATTTTTGTGACCCACTTCTCATGTGGACTTTTGGTAAATTCCTATACATAATAATTAGGCCATATCTATATTTCATCCCTAGTTTGAACCCAGTTCCCTAGGATCTATTCCTATCCACACCCCTATCACTCAATACCCTACATGGTGGGATTTTCTATTGTTTGATGGCGATGTATCTAGAAAATTACATAGTATATGAGCTTCCTTATTCATTGTTTTGGTTTCACGTATTGTATCCCATATTATATAACCTTAGAGGGAGTATTGTATATTTTACAAATATATTATTATCTAATTTATGATATTTTAATTTTTAGGTATTGAAGACATCATTTGATTAAATTTACAGGTTTTATGTCGAAGAAGACTGATTTCATCCTCCTCATCGTGATTTACACTTCATTAATATTGGTATTTCTATGAATTTTACTTTATTATAATTTCTATCATATTTTTGTTTTATAAAAATATTATTTTTGAATATATTGTTATATTTGATTTCTATTTCAAATTTATAAAGGGATTCCATTAATATGTTTTTGGAATAATGATATTATTTTAGGAATTTTAAATTTTCTTTTAAAATCTCAAGATTCAAATTCCACCCCTAATTTTGAAAATGAGTATATACACCTTTTTATATTATTTTATGGAAATGAATAATTTTTGTTTGTTTCATTTTTCAAGTGAGGAAATAAATGTATTAAAATGTTGTTTTTATAAAATGTATATACTATTACAGATTTTGAAGGCTTTTGTTTTACATTATAAAATGAATGTTTTGTTTACCCAATGATCCTTTATTATTTCCCATAATTTTGTAACCCAATAAGGAGTTTATTTATCTTATTTGATGATTTTATTTTTTATAAAAGATTTTTTCTATTTGAGGGTGTTGAAGCTGATAAAGTGTTATTATTTACATATTGTTTGATTATATTTCTTCTTTACAATCCTCCATAATGTATTGGTCATGGGATTTCATGATCTAATTGGAATACCTAGTTTAAAACTGATGTAGACTTTGTCTTACACTATTTTAGTGTCCCCTAGTTGAATTCTTATAAATTTACTTTATGAGTGCCCCTGATGAGGATATTTCTGACTAATTTTAGTGGAATGTGTTTTGGTAAGATTTTGCATGTCATGGTAGTTATCCCTCTTGGTTGTTTAAATTATATAGTTAATAACATTAATTACTAGGAGATAGTATATTATAGACATTCAAGATTGGTGGTTTATATTGGGTAAAATTGTATATTTTGGATTATATTACCCTTTTTGTATTGTTTAAATAACCATTTACATTTTCGATTATATTTTATATTCATTGAAAAGTTGATACCACATTAAAATGTTCTTAATCCACTATGATTGATTCATTTTATTATCAATGGTTTTCAAATATGTGTATAAATTGATTTTATATTAAAAATACTTCATTTTCAGTTTCAATTTGGTTTTAAAATTAGTTTTTTTAATTAATGAAACTCCCTGATATCTTATATGTATTTCTTTTCCAATAAAACATGAATTATTAGATTTCTTAACTTAAACACAACCTAGATCTTATATGAACAATGTTATAGTAAATTATTATAAGCTAGTAATTAAATTGGATGGTATGAAAAATAATATCCACATAATAAAAAATAATTTCAATGTTTTTAATAATAAAAATATAATTATTAAGGAATAATAAAAACATTATAGATTTTTAGTAACATGATTTGATGATTTAAAAAATTTGTTTTCTCCAAAAAATCGGTTTTATTATATTTTTTCATTCTAAAATAATAAATAATATAAACCATTAAGAAATTATATTTACGAAAATTAATATCATCTCTGAATATATAACTTCAACATAATATTGGTGTGAATTATTAGGATATTTCAAAATTATTTATTTTTCATCATGTACGGAAAAATCTCAATTTTTTAATAATTATAATTTATATTCAATTAAAGATCACATTAATTTTTCAATTTAATATTAATTAAAATTATTCATCCATTAATTATAAATAACACAATTAATTATATATTAATTTCCATTACACATGATTTGGTTATAAGTTATTATTTATACTTAAAAATAATTTTTTAAAAAAATGTTCATATGAAAGGCATGGGTTTTTATGTTCACAAATTAATATAATAATATTGATTACATTTATAATGAAATTTATTGATTAAAATTTAATTATGTTATATTAATTTTTTATGGTATTTACAAGGAATTTAATGAATTGAAAATAAGTATTATGATATAGAAATATTTTTTAAAAGGGGTTTCTTTGCATTTTTTAAAGCTTAATTAAAAATAAGAATCCACATAAAGAAATTGAATATGATATGATGTGTTACAAAATTGGAATTAAAATAATTAATATAAATTAATATTTTCTACTTAATTTTCGGGTATGGTGAATAAAAAATAGTAAAAAATAATTCATAACTATTGTAAAAATGAGTATATTAGGGGGTTTAACCAAGAAATAAGGGTAGGGTTTCCCACAAAACCTATGAAATTTATTTTTTAATATATTTTAACCTTAAATTATCCTAAAGATTAATGTATTTCCATTTGGATGCACATTCACATAAATGTGGCCATATATAACTCAAATATTTATTGTATTTCCATGTGTCTCCCTCCCTTGACTTATAAAAGGGAACCTCTCGTACTGAATTATTCATACCGTTAAATCCTTAGATAATGGGAAATACATACAGAAAAATGTTCTATTTTCTTTCCATTTATCCTTGTTCTTATTTTATTCTCTTAAGACAAATCCTTCAAGACATATGATTTAAACAAAATAAGGTCTTTCAAATAAGATGTAAGAATCATAACCATGATCTTTCAATTTTATTTATTTTTACACACTCTATAACCATAAATTATCCATAAAAACCTAGTTTAATCCATTTAAATCATTATAGTAAGATGTTATAATGATGATTAAACAACCATTTATCTCTTCTTATCAATCGAATGGTAGTTGAATGACCCATCATGCGTACTTATGGACTACCACCTCCATATAGTGACTTACTTAATTTACAAAACCAAAATTAATTATTGGTTATTATGGAAGATTTAATTTTATATATGCTATTTATCTTATAATAATTATTCTATCTATTTGAATAAATATTTTTTTTATTTTCACATCTATCAATAAATAGAAACATCACTTGTACATACTTTTATACTGTTGCCACCACGAAGTAACATAGTTCATTTTTCAACACCACATTAAATAAATAATTATAAATTTGGAAATAACAAATATATATGATGATAATATCATGAACAACATTATATATTAATTAACCTTGTCTAATGTATATGGATCGTAACTAATGAACGAAAACATACATGAATAATGATATAGTTGACACCCAAAATGAATATGATAATGAGTTACTATTATTAAATAGGTAACAAGATGTTATAGGTAAACCTATTATGGTATTATATGTATGATTATGGATATTTTTTTATAAATATAATATATTTTAGTCTATTATAGATTTTTTTAGATATCTTACAAAGTTTTATGTACATGATGTAGGGGCTTCATATATATTTCTCCTCATTGAGACCAATTTGAATGTTATAAATAGATTTATTATATCAATGGATTATATACATAACATGAAATTATTTTAGAATAATAAATGATTAAATTAAATGGATTTATAGAACCGAATTATTTAAATTTTATTAATTACATTATATGATAAAATTATGAAATCCATAAGGGTTCATCAACATAATTTTGTTTCGTTGAGACATGAATGATATTACACACCCATATTTTTTTGGTGTATCTACATTTCCATTTATATGTTATATCATGAATATCCTTATGTTCATTTTGTTTAATTAATCATTCATATCATTTTTCCAATGGAGATTATGATTCCAATTTTATAACATCTGTATTGGTTTTATATTACTATCTCATTTTTACTTGAATAATTTATTGTTCAATTTTCCAATGATGTGATTTTATGATCCATCTCTAAAAAATATTATCTCATTTATTATTGACTCATTTATTTTTATATTTAATGTTTTACATTCAATTACCTCTCATTAAATATAGAATTGGCGTAAATAATGTTTTTATGGGAAACAAAATATGTATTTCCCTTTGGTCGGGAATCATTTGTTCCATGTCCATATTTTTTTATAATTAAATTTCAAGAATGTTTTTACAATTCTACACGATTTTTTAAAATTCATTTTTTATCCTTATTAAACTATATATTATTTATATAATTTAATATTCTTTTAATTTTTCGAATAGGGTTCTTCTAATAATTTATCGACCATGTGAAATAAATTTTTGTATTAATTTAAACCACATAAATTATTTTTTCTACCATTATGATTAATATTATATTTTATTATTACATTATATGTTCAATTGGTTATTTGAAAATAAAATATTATCTTAAATATATTGTAAATTTGGTGAATTTAGATAACTAAATTCAAAAAAAGGGTATTTTCCTTAAGAAATATACTTTTAAAATTTTAATGATATTTTCAAAAATAAAAACATATTTGTAGTTTCTTATGGATTAAAATATATATTATAGAATCTTACCATCTCTATTAAAACCCTTGATATATTATTATTATTATGATGATATACTAATGAAACTCATATACTTTGGATGGGTTATGATTTGATTATATGTTGATTTTTTTGATCTTATATCACATATAATTGTGGTTTATTTTATGTAAAGGGTGGAATTGAATTAAATATCCCACAAGAGAATTACTAAAATAAATATATATCATTAGATAAAATGTGTTTTAAGGTAGACATAACCTTGTTTAGTTGAGAAATTTTTCCAATAATATAGTACTGGAAATGAACATTTACCATGGATATGATGGAATTATGAGGGACCCCAATCCACTATGATATTATTTGAAGTGATACTTTACTATGGATATGATTTTATATATTTCTGTGAATTCCCAAAACCTATGCAGTATGCATAGGATATTTTTTCATGTCTATGGATTATTATTGATAAATCTTCACTATCATATCTTATGCCAATTTTTCTTGGTAAAACCTTAAACCATATTTCATGATTAACGATCTTTGAAAGACTCCGTATGTTTATTTTAAGACTTTTTCATATTATAATACCATTATTCTTATATTATTCTAACTTATGATCAATGTTTAATATCTCTTATGTTTACCCTTACTGATAATGTAAGCTCAACCACTATTATGTTTATTTTCCACATGTTATAAATAAATATTTTACTTATGATATTTATAATATGGTTGATAGTTGGGATTCCACAACCCCCTCCCCACAAAGTGTACCCCTCTTGGGCCAAAAATGTGATAAGGGAGATAATGACCCCCCCGAGTCCCACCTCCAGTAGGCCCCGGGGTGGCGACTAGCACCGAGGGTATAATAAACACACAAATGGGAAGCATTACCCTCTACGAAAACACTTGTGGAAGAGAGAGATAAGATAGACACCAACCAAATCCAACTCAGAAAAAAATATAAAATAAAACCGAAGTTCACGTATGTAATGTCAAGAAAAACTACTACAAATAGAAGGGGGAAACTGAAAGTACCCAAAAGAAAGTAAAAATAGCAGCAAATACATTCCAGAACATCTCCTGCAAACCAAAGCTAGTAGAAACTAGAATTATATCCAACCTGATCCAAGTGACATGAGAAACAGTTTATATATACATAGGGTGATTATAACAATATACTCAGTAGGATTCTCCCTAAATCCACTCATGCAAAAGTAAAAAAAGAATGCTAAAGCACATTGAACAACAAGTGAAACTAACTCGTCCAATAAATAGGTATACGAATATCCCAGCCTCACCATGGTTACTCTCACCATGTAACACATACAATAATATATAATATAATAATGAATATGAAGGGTACCCCACTACTAATTCCCCATTGGTTTGCTGCCTTTCCCCAATGTTTCATATCCTAGGAATCTCTCCACAAAAGGGTTTCCCACAGACACCTGGGTGAAGGACCACAACATGCACCTCATGCGACAAAACCACCACGTCCACGTATGCACAGTAACCAAGTAATTTAAGGGAGCCACCATAACCCGCATAACATGTATCATATTTCGGGTATTATAACTCAAGCCATTACAGCCCATACACCGAGTAAGGTTCCTTAAGACATCATATCCTATACACGTTACACCTACAGTTTTCCATAGGAAACTATATCCAAAATATATGTGTGCGAATAACCACAAGCCATTAAAGAAATATTCACAAATATATGGGTAAAACTATCCATTGTGCCTACCCGAACAAATAACGACCACGAGAAGAGAGTGGGGCCAATGGGGGTAGTCTACTATTCGTCCTCCCACCAGAATGTTGGGGAAAACACCCACCCCAGGGCTCAGAATCCCCCGAGTGTCATTTTCCCTAACTGACACGGTGGAGTAGTCTATAGAAGCACATAAAGTATGTGATATACTATATCTCATAACCACACTATGGGTATAATCTACTCATAGGCTCATCTACAGCTAATGTCTCTCAGACTCTGGCTGCAATGTCTAGGACTATGTATCCTATAAGCACATAAGCATTTAATGTTATTTAATACAATATTTTATTGCATTTTTATTAGTTGAAATTTATGTTAATTAATTATTTAAAAATAAATTAACCAGTACCAATTCCACAGTAAAGTTCATTAGCATCACACCCAAAGTACATTGTTCCTACAAAATTACTAACTCATCATTATGTTCTAGAAAACTCCATCCCCATGGGTTAACACCATTTATTCAATTATTCATTACCTAATTACATTCCCACATTCCTAGGAATTATAGAAAACACATTTTATGCTACTAAACACCTGGGGGCTCAACACGATGAGTAGATGTACTACCCGTCAATTCTTTGCTGCCTATAGCAAGAGAATATACACATCCTCCCTTGATAAGATAAACACGGAATGAACATGGCCTACCCCATGTGTCTTTACATATTTCGGAAGAAGGGTAAGTAAGAAAAGCTGACTTAGGTAGTGGGGAGAAGTAAAATAGGTAATCAACCAAAAAGAAAAAACAAGCATCCAACAATCACATCCAACCCATTCTATCATACATGGTGTCCTCCCCGGAACCCACATGCATAAACTAATGCATATCGCCAACCTAGGAATCATTTTCTGCCACAACCAAAAGGACTCTATGCCCCCACATATCACAGAAAACATCCATTATCACATTACAACACAAGAAGTAGGAAAAAAACATCTTAACAATTTGGATCTTGTCCCTTTAATAATCAAGAGGGTAACTCAGAACCATTAAAGGAAATACCATTAATCAAACAACCAGTTCTTTAATCCATATTTTGTTAACCGATTATTATTCATAGGTTCCAAATTTATGAAACCTAATCACTAAGTTATCACAAATGATTAAGCATACTTACTGTGCCAATTTGATTAACATCAAATTATAACAAGAAGAATAGGGTTCATTTACATGCCTCTTTATCTATATCCAAATAGTTATAAATTAATTCCAGTTTACATTCTTTACCAATTTCCACCAATAATGAATAGATAAATGAAGAATGTTTGGATATCACACTATCTAGAAAAATAAGAGGCAATAACATATGATCGATATCAATTTATTTATCATGTTCAAATATTTATTATGTCAATTATATTGTGATATACTTGGATAAAACAAACTAAATAAACTATTGCACATAATATAAAATACAAGAAATTAATCCCATGCCTAAAATAGTTATTGACATTCTTTATACAAGAAAAATCCACACAACAGGTCACAATCCTCCTCTCGCGACAACTACATCCACCTGAGGATGCCACAATACTATTGCACCAAATGAACCCCAAGAAAACTATAATAGAAGCATGGATTACATGCTATAATATGTAAAGTAGAAACATGAGAATATGAACCCCACAAGAACGGTGATAAAACATACTTTATATTGAAGATTAATCAATACTGCTAGGTTTCACAGAAATAGGGGGTGCACATGCAATAAGAAGGATGTCGAGGAAACCAATCCAAAGGTAAAAGTTTGATCTCACAATTCCTATGAGAATGAAGGAAAGGTTTGGGAATCTCACACAAGAGAACATGGAGGAAAAAAATTAAGGAAGTTAACTTGTCCTTTTTGAAGATTCAATGGAGGGACAGTTTAAGATATGCTTAATTTTACATTAAAAGCGGATCACATAAAACCATGTAGTTTGACTAAGTAAAAACATCCTGAGAATTAGGATTAATTACTATATGAGTTATGTCTACTGAATCAGCCTTATTTTCCATAAAATAAGGCTTTAAATATATTTTATGTCAAAGGAAACGTCATGGGGGTGAAACTATAGGAAGCTAGAAAAACGGTTCAGGAACTCCAAATTTGGCAAAGGAAAAACACTGTTCATGAACCTCACTGATAGAACATTATTCATGAACCTCACCGATAGAACACTGTTCATGAACCTCATCGTTAATACACTATTCATGAACCTAACCAATAGTTCCTCACCGATAAACCATTGTTCATGAACCTCACCTATAGAACCCTAGTCATGACCCTCACTGATAGAACAATGCTCCTGAACCTCACCGATAGAACCTCACCGATAGAACATTGTTCTTTAACCTCACCGTTAGAACATTGTTCATGAACCTCATCGTTAGAACCTCACCAATAAAACATTGTACACCTAATCTTCTGGAAACACTATTCACAGAACTCAAAATTTGGAAAAGGAAAAAGTGGTTACCGATAGATCTGTTCACCGATGGAACTGTTCATAGAATTAGAAATTTGGCAATGGAAGGAGAAGTTACCGTTAGAGGTTACCGATAGAACTGTTCATGAAGGGAACTGTTCACAGAACTCAAAATTTGGAAGAGGAAAGAGATGTTACCATTAGAGGTTACTGATAGAACTGTTCACCGATGGAACTGTTCATAGAATTGGAAAATTGGAAAAGGAAAGAGAGGTTACCGTTAGAGGTTGCTGATAGAACCATTCACCGATGGAACTGTTCATAGAAATGGAAATTTGGAAAATGAAAGAGAGATTACCGTTAGAAGTTACCGATAGAACTATTCACCGACGGAACTGTTCATAGAATTGGAAATTTGGCAAAAGAGAGGTTACCATTGGACCCCACCATCTGCACTTTTCACAGAAGGTTAAGGATGCACTGTTCACAGTTGTCTACCATTGAAACTGTTCACCGAGGGTCACCAATGCTACTGTTCTCAGAAGATTACCGATGCATTGTTTACAACTATCTACTGTTTGAATTGTTCACCGATTGA
Organism: Viscum album; assembly: GCA_963277665.1. NCBI lineage: Eukaryota > Viridiplantae > Streptophyta > Magnoliopsida > Santalales > Viscaceae > Viscum > Viscum album. Next base: position 179,052,948 of record OY728133.1, on the reverse strand, counting down.
ACTATTCACAAAAAGGGACAATTGGAAAAGTGTTGGGGATAAGTCGCCTCTACTTCTCGGAACACCTCTAACACAATATTTTCACAATGGAATGTGCCAAAGAGGTCCAGGCCATTACATGGGAAGAAAAAAAAATGATGTAGATTATTTTTATATGATATTTTAAATATCCATGTTTCAATAAGCACTAAACATATACAGTCCTCAGTAATGTATTATTATTAAATTTAATGTATATTTATCTAAACTTATGTAATAATTCTATATAAAAAGTATGGGTCAGTATAGATATTATTCGAGAAAGAATTATTACCTATTAGAATCTAGGATATGGAAAAATTAATGAGAACCATTTAAAAAATCCTATATATAAGAGATCACCCTTTACTATGGTAAGTAAAGGGACATAGTTTACCAATGAAAATACATCCCACCATTGATTATAACGTTAGATATTTTTTGGAATAGATGAATCTATGGGTAATAACCCCATAATAATTTCATGTATATCATTGACATAATTCTACTATATGGAGAAAGTAACCATAATATGCACCCATTATGAGAATCATGAAGAATATTCTGACAAAAATTCAAATTTTCCTTCATATCCATTTTAAAGTATTTTAAATTATAATGACCATGGATAGCCTATGATAAAAATAGGGGTTAATAAATTTTAAATAATGTGTCATGATTTAAATATTCTATAAAATATTATTTAGGATTAATCACATTGATTCACAGTACATGATGGTTATTATGAAAAATTATGTTTTATTTACGTATTTTGGATAATTTAATGATGTTGAGGAGGTGATAGGTACATGAAAATATTAATTTTTCTTATTTTATATAAAGAATATAAATTATTTTCTATCATGACATTTATAATTGAATGTGTAATAATATCCTTGAATAATAGATTTCATATAATATGTAAAAACATATAATCATATGCCAATCACATATCTAGTCACTAAATCATCCCCAATGGATGTTTGGGTGAATGTTCATCAAGAAAAGTTTTTATTCTTCCTATAGCTGGATATTATGATATTTTTGTCATAGATTTAATTTCTTTATATAAATACCAATTATGTTAACATTGTAGTGTAGTTACATTTGATATGATGAACCAACAGATGATTATCAATCTATGTGATGCTAAATATGAACATATAAAATAAATTAAATCCATTCCATGGGTATGTATTCCAATTTAATGTGGGTATTATTGTTAAAAATTTCGGGAGAAACTAAAAGTCAATGATATATCTATTATATGGTAGTTCATTCATGACTTCTCATGAGATTCTCCTAATATTCCACTAAATCATGAAGCTGAGTTTTCTATAGAACACATACTTAGTGATACACCTTTTTCATAGACTCCATAAAGAATCACCCTAATTGATTTATCGAAATTTAAGATGAAAATCTTTGTTAATATTGATAATGGATTAATTTTTTGATTTAAATCACAATGTGGTGACCTTTTACATTTTTTTATTGAGAAATATTTTTAAATGTGACTCTACATTGAATATTGGGAACAAAACAAGGCCGAATTAATGAATAAGTATTGTATTTACTATATTAATTATTTTTTATCAATAATAAGGTTGTTGATATTTTTACCAAGATTGATCTATGACCTATTGCTATCATTTGAGTGTAAAATATAAAGATATACCCCAAATATCAATCAATTTTATGTTCGAAAACTATTTATTTATAGTTAATCCATTTGATCATAATAATTCTCCATATATATAAATGGAATTAATTAATAAAATCTACAAATATTACATTGATCAGTTTTGGAATTATATGTAGATGATACTTATAGTTTTGATTACCAGATAAGGGCATGAAAATTAATTTTTTATTGAACCAAATTATCTTTATAATAATAAGTTATATAAAAATTTAAGATGTGTGAATTGTAGACAAATATTTTTAATATTTGGGTAAAATAATATAATGTGTGGGTATATCAGTGGATCCATCATATATATATGGTAATAAAATATTTCCCAAAATTAACCACTCTAATGGAAATCTATTGTTCTCTTAGACCAGATATATATTAAAAATTCAACAGGAGGGTGCTTCATGGATATCCAATCCACCAACCTCGATAACTCAAAACAGAGTTATGTTACATTGGACTAATGGGTGTGATGAAAATTTCAAGGAACATAAGAGATGTATGGTCAGTGTATATGTAATCACGCTACCCTATAGTGGAGAGTGGTTTTTAATTTATAGTGATGGGTCAATGAATGGTATGGGATGTGTTCTAAGGTAAAATGAGATGGTTATAATTTGTTCCTGATGCCAATTGAAGGTTCTTGAGGAAAATTATTTCATCCATGATTTGGAGTTAGTAGTGATAATATTTACATCAATGATATTGAGGTATTATAATTGAAAATAAAGGTACAATAGATATATTGTTCATAAATGAATACAATATATATATACAAAATACTAGTTTAATATTAACTAGAGAATATGGATTTAGTTGATTAAATATTATGACTACTCAATATACTACCATAGTGGGAAATTGAAAAAGGTGACCACTTATTTTAGTCGATAGAATAAATAAATATTATCTATGATAAATATCAAAAGAATATAGTATATAATGATTTCAGAGGATGGATCATTATATATTTATGGAATGGTAGGAATATAATCTTTATCAATTTAGTATTTATTCATCAAACCATGTAAATATTTAAGAGGTGATAAAGGAATATGTGTCGTCACAATGAAAGGTGAGAAATGTTCTAATGTTAAACCATGAATATTATGGAATGATAATTATAGGAAACTGAGTATTAGTCTTATAGATAGATGACTTTAGGAAGGTAATATAAGAAGAATATCATAGCTAATCATTGTCTATTTGTCCTAGATGTTTGGAGATTTATAGAGCTGTGAAAGATTATTTCTAGTGGGACAACATAAGGATACATATTGTGATGTATGTACTTCATTGAGTGATATGCCACCATGTTACTGTTGAGATATTTAAATTAAAGTGTATGTTACAAGAATTATCCATAGAATAATGGAAACAGGAGACCTGCACTACGGATTTCATAATTGGACTCTCCAAAATACCAAAATTCCATTATTTATATTTGGGATATAGTTTATCACCATGAAAAGATATAAAAATAATTTATATCTTATAATATTTTTTTATCATGATATTAGTAACGAGATATACATTACAGAAGTTTAAATGATACTTGTGGTACATATTTTTTCGTATATGATAGGGATTTGATGTTTACTTTGAACTTCTACAGATTTTGTTATCATGATATAGATATTGAGTAGTGTTTTAATACATCATATCATCCTCATAAATATGGAATTTCATTGAGTAGTGTTCTAGACATAAATAAAATTTGAGATCATTTTTCCTATATTTCAATTTTTTAAGGATCTAAACTTTCCTCTATTCATGTTTTACTACAATAATAGATTCAAATCTATAATTTATTTGGATTTATACAAGTCCCTATATATAATAAAGTGTATAACTCCAAACTAATATGATGAATTTAGATAATGAAATAAATTATGACCCAAGATAGGTATCAAAATGGAATAGGAGGTTAAATCCATATATCATCACATCAATGAAGCTAAAAGTTAAAAAAAATTATGATGAAAATCATTATTGAGATATGGATTTCAATATTTGTGTGAAGGTTTTCCTATAAATTTTTCCATGGAATAAATTTATGTGATTTAGATGTAAGGGAATGTTTTCCCCTATATTTATTAGTCCCAATGATATTATTTATTGAGTAGGGACTATAGCGTGTCCCTTTCTCATCACTCAATGACTATATATAGTTCACAATGTGTTCCATGTATCTAACTTGAGGATGTACATGAAAAATCATATACATATACATAACTCAATTTTTATAAAACTAAAGAGTTATAATTCCTATAAATAAAAACCAATAGTTTTCTAGGATCATAGAGATAATGTTCTATGGTAGAAGACTACTCTATTAGATAAAGATCTTTAAAAGAATTAGAAATTTTAGGATGTTATGTGGGACCCCCAGGATTTGATGAAGTTGGGATATTATCATTTTTTTCTATAGAGATGAAATTTATTGATCAAAAAATCATTTTATTGAGGATGGAATGTAACACCCCAAAATTATTTTTGAATTCCCTTAGAAATAAAAAAAGAATTATATGTGAGTTTCCCCTACAGGAAGCCTAAACTCTATAAGAACGTTGATATAGTAAAAAATTATAAAAGAATGTTAAATTAGTATATATGAATAGTAATAAATATTTTAATAATTATATGTAGAATTTTTTAATATGGACGTTTTTTTATTCATAAGAAATAGTTACTAAATTTTCTATTTTGTCATTTTACACACCATAAAAATTTTTTCTTCAAAAAATGTTTTCATATTATTATTAAAAGAGAAAATTATAATATATTTAAATATATTTGGAAATTTATTTTAGAAAGGTAAAATAATTTTCTAAATTATCGTATTATACTTAGCATTTGGTGAAATTTATTTATTTTTCTAAAATTTTTAATTTTTTAGTGAATATTTAAAATACTAATTTTTTAAAAATGATGAATTTCTCATGTAAATATACATATTTGTTTTTAATATATTATTAAATTAATATATGTTTAATTTAAAATTTAATAATATAATTAATTTCATTGGAATCATCATTATATGTTATTTTTTATAAGTAAATTTTGTGGCTTAAAATATAATTAAATAATTTTTTTTCTAAGAGTAATTTTTATTTATATAAAAAAATTATTATAATAAATATTGATAAATGATTATAATTAAATTAATAAATAATATGTTTATTTTATTATTTTACCATTTATTTAATTGTTTTTGTAATCCATATATTGGAAGTAAATTATGTTTTATGCGTAAAAAGCATTTTTAAAATTGATTTTTCATTGCGATTTTCATGGTAAATTAGTATTATATTCTTCCACATAAATAAATTGATTATGGTAAAATTGTTTTTTTGTTGATAATAATCATTATTAAACTATTTAATAATATATAATTAATGTTTCTCATAGTGAGTAGTATAAAAGAATAATTATTTTACAATACTTAATGTTAAAATGGGTTTACCAGGGGATAAACCATGAGATAATGGTACGATATCTATACAAATCAATAAAATTATTATTTATTTAATATAATTAATCCTTATATTATCCTAATTTTTAATTTCATTCAATTTTGAGACAGTTTCCCATTAATATGTCCTTATATAATTAAAATCATCAATGAAATTCCATGTGAGTCCCTCACCTCACTTATAAAATGGAACCTATCCTCTACTATTATTCACAATATTTGAGTTATATGGATATGAAAATAAATTTTCAAAAGAAATCAAATTATCCAGCCAATCATCCAAGATCTTTCTTTGTCTCTTAAGACCAACCCGTTAAAGCATGTGTTGTAATCCAAATTAGGTCTCCTAAATATATGTTATAAATCATACCCAAGCTATTAAAATTTTATTTCTTTATACAACTAGTGTAAAAATTTAAAAGCTATAAATGATTATGAACATAACCTCAATGTAATTGTATTTTATTATGATTATTAAATAACCAAATACCCATTCCCAATCCAATTGGAGAAGAAACTATTTCTCTTGGTTTGTGTAGACTACCACCTCCACAAAGCTATATGACTCATTTTCAACCACTATAACTAATTTTTAGTTAATATGATAAATATAAATTTTCTATATGATAATTATGTTATAATATTTTTTTATAATGATAAATTTATTTTTTTCATTGTTTTTTTTTCATCCGTCGAAACATGGAAATGTAAATCATGCATATGTAGAGAGTACATTATCCACATAGTGATTTAATTTAGTTTGCGTGAATAAATTATATGAATTTATATATATATATATATATATAACGACCATAAATTAAAATTTTACTTTGATTAAAATCTTATAGATGAAATATAAAATTTTAATTGGTAAAGACCATAACCGTCAAACTAAAATATACGTGAATAATAAGAAATTTAACACTATACATGAATATTATAATGATTTTTTATTAATGAATGGTTGTAAAGATGTTATAAGTCTACGATGTATGGTATTATTAGGTATGATTATTCTTTTCGAATATAATTCTGATAAATTTAAATCTATTATACATGATGTAATATCTCTTACAAAGAACTCCAGACATGAGGTATGTGTTTCATATATATTACACTTCACTGAGACTTATTTTACAGATATGAACTAGTTTATTATTTCTATTGCGTGTATACTTCTAAAAAAGTACATTATCATAAATTTTTGTTTAATTCATTTTATTAATAGAAACATGTAATTTTAAAAATAAATCTTCTTTTTTATAAAAAAAGTACAAATTTCATAAGTGTTCTTCTTCTCAATTTGGTTTCTTTGCGACATGTTTGATGTTTTAGACATTTATTATTATATGATGTATACGTATTTCACCATTTATATGTTGTATCCTAAATAATATTATTTTCCTATTATTTAATGTTCCATTTCTTGTTATTTAATTAGTGGAATTTATGTATCAAAAGTTACCACAACAATAATGGTTTTATGTTACAATCACATTTTTTGCTGATATTATTTGTAATTAAATATTTTGGTGATGAGATTATATGAACGTTGTTTCCAAAATATATTTGAGTTTTCTTATACAATATATATTTTTGGAAATTTCATGTTTTACTTTAATTATATACTCTTTATGTACTCAAGACACCCAAATAGAGGTTTTATGTAAAATATATATTATTTTTCTCTTCAGGGGGAATATTTTATTTTAGGTCCATATTGTTTCTGTAAAATTATTTCAATAATGGTTTGAATATTATATTAAGATATATTTAATTCATTTTTCCCCTTTATAAAATTAGATAATTATTTTAAATGAATATTATTTTCATTATCAGAATAAGGATCTTCTTTAATTTTACCGACATTGTGTACATTATTTTGGATTTAACATAAACAACATGAACGATCTTATCTTCCTCAATGATTAGAATTTTTTAAGATTCCAATATATGTTTCATTATCAATTTTTTAAAGAAATTATTTTCCTTAATATTTTTGTTGTTTTTATATTCTAAATTATTTATTTAAAATAAAAAGAATATTTTCCTCAAAAATGTTCTTGTGATCATTGAAAGTTATTATTATCAATGAAAATATCCCTTAATATTACTTATGTTTTAATGGAGATATAATAAAATGATAAAATATTTATTCATTTTCAATATAGTTTATTATCATGATGATGAATTTTTTATGAATCCCATATCCTTTCCATAGGTTATGATTTTATTGTTGATGAATGTACTATGATATTGTTACACACATATATATGGTTTGAATTATGTGATAGGTGGGCCATAATTTATATATCCCTTAAATACTTTATGTTAAAATGAAATACCATGAAATTATAAGAATTGGAATAGGGAGGGAACATAGTTCAGTAAGGGGCATTGTCTTATTAGATAGTATTGGGAGTGAACCATGACTAAAGATATGGAGGAATGATGAGTGAATCTAAAATAAAATGTTAGTCTTGGTAGTTATCCTTCACTAACTAAATGATTTTATAATATTATTTAAATGCAACAGAATTCCATATTATTCTTGTGATTTATTTTCGTAGATCACATTTGTTTATTGATGATCCCAAGGTTTTATTTCATGTGTCATTTTTTGAAAAACATTACTCCATGATTCATCAATAATGATATTTGACAGATTGGGTATGACTATTCTAGGTATGGATCATGTTCTTGTACTATTATACAAGTGTTATTCTCACTTATGATAATTGAATTATATCTCATATATTTAACCTTACTAATAATCTGAGATCATGTTTTATTTTTCCCCTTTTCCCATGATATAATTAAATGTTTCATGTATGATATATCTAAAGAGAGTAAGCGTAGTAAATAAATTAATAAAAAATGTTGTATATTGTTTTTATAACAGTTGTTTAGATATCCAATTATCCAGACAAAATAATCCACCACAGTCATTAGGCATGTATTATTGTTATATGTATTTAATATTAATATAAAAATATCTAATATCTATGTATGAAATATATGGTCCACTATAAGGAATCTAAATATGTAAATAAATTTTTAATGTATTTTATTAATTTTGGAAATGGGTGCATGATTTATTTAAAAGTGAATTGTCTATTTTTTTTTGGGTAACTAAATATATATAAGACATAATTTAATAAATTTATTTCAAAATATAATAATGAATTTACTTTTTTAAAAAAAATCTTATATTCGTGAAGGAGGTCATATTGGGATTGTTTGCGCACACCATGTATACACACCCTATGTGTGTGTATGATGGTCATGCATTATATACTGTTTCTAGGTATAATAGATTTATTAATTTTATTGGGTCCCCATTGGGAGAGTTAGAGTATAGTAAGATACAATGGGTTTCATGGAGTAAATCATACGATGTCTGTGTTTTTTTTTTGTTTTTGTTAACATCAATGTGTTTATTGATTTGGATGATTTAGTATGGTTCACCATAAATTTTATTTTTATTTATTCTTCTTAAACTTTATATTACTCATGGGATCTAGTTATATTATTAATGGATTAAAATATATTTCATCATGACTTTATGGGTTCAGATAACATTTTAATTTTCTTATTTAGTATAGCAGAATTCCTAACATCTAGAAATATACTCCATAATCCTTGATGGTTTTTATTTGATTTTGTATTATTGTTATTATGGGAAAATATAATTAATTTAGTGTTATTTGATGGACAAGAATTATTTTCTTTCTATTGGGGTTTTGGAACTTCCTTTGGGCCTTATGGTGGATCGGTTTGGGGGCTAGTTTAAGAGGAAGCCCAAGCCAGTTCATTACAATTGACATGACCATGTACTCACCCACACCCATATAAGACATCGTCAGAGGTCAATATTCCCACTATCATACTATAGTCCACAAAAATAATCTAATGATTTAGAATTGTTGGTTTCTGACAATAATGGCTTATTTTCCCCCCATTTCCTCAGACTGGAAACATAGTTCTTCAAATTTTTTTTGTAAAAAGAAGTTGGTTTAAAAAAACATATTATTAAGAAACATCACCTATCATATTTACATCCCAACCAAAATGGAAATCCAAATAACATCCTCAGAATATGTGAGACTGCCTTTCCGTCCATAACAATTCAAATATAATTTAATTTTAGAAACTACTTTCTTCCGATTTTTTTTACCAAACATATCCATATAAAGATTCAGAATATTCACCCAGAATAGTCCATGTGAATGAAAATTGATGATGGAGACCAATTAAAATCAATATAAAACCCATTACCAATGAGGATTTGTGATTTTAATCACATGATACATCAGATAAAGAAACACATATTGTTTCTACCACATAGGAGAATTATTGACACACCAACACAAGTAGCCAAATACACAAAAAAATGACGAGTTACAAAAAAAATAAAGAAAAACATTTTTAAATAAAATTATTTACAAATATATTTAAAAACAATCCAAAAATAATATACAACTAATTTAAGGTCTCTAATCATCAATTCAAATATTAACCCACTTTTTAGAAACCAATAACACTCAAAAATTTGAATTTTTTTTTCATTCTATAGTTATTTTCCACATGTTCCATTTAATGATAACTCATTAAATTAATTATCAAGGCCAAATACTAGATTTTTTCATAAAATATATTATATAATATTTTTTCAAAAACAAATATAAAAAAAAATAAACCCCATAAGAACACATGGATACTAATATTTTAAAACTTTTAAAACCACATTATCATAATAAATTTAGAACTATCAAAAAAATTCTTTAAAAATTAATAAGAAAAACACACACACATATATATATATATACATATATTTTTATACAGGTGGAAGAGTATAAAATTTAATGATTAAATCATAATAAATATACATGTTTTATTCAATATCTACATACCTAATATTTAGAATATTTTTTTCATATTAATTAATTATCAACAATTTTGTATAAATATCATGTAAAACATATTTTTACATTCATAATTTAGGAAATTATTTTGTATACATAAATATAATGATGAAGGAATTTGTTAACAATAACGAATGGTTAATTAATTAACCAATGAAATAACTATAGTTTTCATTTCATAGATTTCATCATGCACTTCAAATATGTGAAGTAAAAACTGTATGAATCCTAAAAAATATTTAACATGAAACGAGCTATCATATTTAACATATTGAGTATTTCTTATTATTTAATATATTAATTGTATTATACATTATTAAATTATATGAACATTTTACCGACATAAAAAACAAATTCTTAATTTATTATATTACATAGAATAGAAATATTGTGACACCTAATTTGGATTCATATTTTCTAATCATAATCAATTGTAAAAAAATTTTATATCTTGAAATTTATATAAATTCAAGACATGTGATAAAAATCATAAAAATATGTGATCAAAATAGTGAAATATTTCATTTTAATGTGTTTTGTAAGATACATATATGTAACTAATTATTTTCTAAAAAATGAAATTAATAATTTAATCATGAATTTATGTATTCATCATGAAATTAATATCATTTTTCTAGAATAAATGAGATATAATTTTTCATTCAATGAATTACATGAAAAATAGTTACTAGACTTTTACAATTGATTTAAAAAATAGTTGAATATTGCTACAAGTAGTTTTAGAATAAGGAATATGTAAACACATATCGATTCTAGTAAATCTAAATACACCCCAACTAAAACACTGCACTCTACCTTGGGTAAGAAAAAATTTCTCATTGGTAATGAGTGACTGACTGAATAGCCCGAAGTCCTTGTTTTTTAATTTATTTTCTGATAACCCCTATTTTAAGGGATGATGGGGAACCCTTACAAGCCTTGTAGGATTAGGAATTAGATTTCTCATAGGCTTGGATACATTACATAACCCGTAGCTCTTATGGAAATCATACAGAAAATGAATATTTGAAACTAATCTTGTCCAGCATCTGCATCGTGATCAAGTCTCCACCATTGTATGACTGTTCGACTAGAATTTCCATGTGCAAGGGTGCACATGCGCGGTACCGATGGAAAATACCATACCCTCTCATTATTCTAAAGCCTTTTTAGCCCTCTTCTAGGGGATGTGCCCTGCACTTTTCTCCTCTGTAGTAGTTCCTTCTAGAATCTGTCTGTGCAACAGCAAATTTGGTGGCCTTAAGGGCATTGAGGTGGCACGAAGTCTATGAGGTGTATCGAAAGCCTTACTCACCAAAAGGCCTAGGGTGGCCCGAAGGCCTTAAGGACTTCAAGACCAAATCAGTGGCCTAAGGTGAATAGTTATGGCTACTACATTACCAAACAGTACCTACTACAGTAACTGCTATAGTGCATGCTACAGTACTGCAACAGCCTGAAATTATGCCTCACCCTGGTTTTGAACCTGGGTCTCGTGGATTCACATAGAGAGACCTCACCAACCTGATTGGGGCTCATGTTCTTCTCATGGGTCATAACATCACAAAAAAGAATAGACAATAATTAAACAAAATTTTTTTCTATTGGTATACATTTCCAAACCATATCTATTGAAACATCATAATAATGATGAATTTTAGTGTTAAATAATTTTAATAATTCATGGAACTCAAATCTCATCAAAAGAACCCTTAAATATTAGATGAAAACATGCATACAAATGTTTGAAAATATATTTTATACCTAAATTAACATTATAACATGAATATTAGTTTATATAGGTTAGCTATGCCCTTTTACATGTTACATTTATTAACTCAATACCTCATATCTTCTTACCTATCATCCCATATTATGAACCATTCAAGGATGATACCATTTATAATATCACAACTTCATTACATTATCATAGGAAGGAATAAAATTCCTCTAACATTAGCTGCTTCCCATGAACACCAATTTATTTAAATAAAATTTTACGCTATAAAATATCATTATTGGAAATTTTTATCTTTACACTGAACTCAAACTACAACAGATATAACAAAATGGAATAAAAAAATATAATATATGATAGAAAAAACAAACTCCAAGGAACATTACATGACTATAAGATATAATCATAGTCATGAAAGGAAAAAATAAATCTAAATAAACAATAGTACCATTAATCAAAATTGAGAACAACACTGCAACATGAAATTCTCTTAAGGACCATAATAATGATACCTTCAAGATTTAAGCTCCATCGCCCCAATATATTCCACTAGAATTGAATGAGGCCACCATTAAATATGTCATGTCAAATAATATATAAATATTGAAAGAGATGAATATACATTAGAGTGATTATATAAACCCAATAGCTAATCCTGTAAAGACTTCTTAGATGCACCACATATATGATAACAATGTATCTAACATTTATTTAAAACATTGGAGAAGAATATTGTAAATAGGTATAGATAGAACCATCTAATTAACAAAAATAGAAAATCCTTCATTATTTTATCCAATTAATGTTTAAAATAAAAACACACGGGTACCCACAAACCCATATCTTGTATACACCCCCATGCAATACACACACCCAATAAATCCTCCATCAATGAAGGCCAAACTGGAAAGGCTATCCCGCGAGTAGAAACCCATCACTTCAAGACCATGTATTCATATTGTGGAACAAACCAATGTGCCACCAATTAAAGATAATTTTCATATAGAAATAATTAATACCCCTATCATATTTATCAAGATAATAGGATCAACTAATTCCAATTCCATATCACCATTTCAAAAAAAGTCTAGCGCCCTGAAATAGTAACATAGGCCACGTAAATCGAAATAATTATACTCCAAAACATAACATGAACACATGGAAACACAAACTAATTTATCAACCAAGAATATATTATAAAATTTAATAATAATTAGTATAAGAGAAAATTTTCAATTAGAATTTAATCAAACCTAATGTGGGAATCACCCACAATCGTCATTGAAACCAATTTTCAATAAGATGATGGTAAAATAATTGTTTTCAATAACATTTATCATAGATAAGAAAAATATTTACTATTTAGAAAAAAATTCATAGATGTTATTAAATATTCTTAAGTGAGTGGGATTCCACCAACATTAAATATGGTCAACATGATGAATCACACTACTACCCCCCATATCTAACATATCATTGTTATTTTTTTTGGATATGATACTATATGAATCCATGAGAAAGGTACCAAAAAAAGAGTATCCCCAAAGTTTAACAAATTAACCTATTGGTTCAGGAGCCCTTGACATGGGATGAAAATCGAGTGTTTTTCAGGGAGAAATACTATTTGAAATCTAGTTTTTGGAAACCATTTAATGATGTGTATAGTTTTCACACATGGATTAGAAAATATTAGTCCATCCATGACTGTGTTGTAATAGACATGAAAAGATGAATGGTCTATAAAACTATACACCTACTATGTGAATCATCACTACATAAAAATTCCTCAAGTATAGAAGATTTTTCAAAACTGTATGCCAATTTTGTGGTAGCCCATAAACTATCTAACTGATTTGCATTGCACCCTAAGAGTTATACAAGGATTCAAATAAAAATTATCCATATGTGAACCCTTTGAAATACTTTCTAAACTTCTAAAGAACCACTTTAACATCCAAAAACAGAACTAAATCAACAAGTAACATAAAAATACAAAACAAAATGTTAAATTCACTCAAAATGGGTTGGTATGATAATATTTTTTTTCATCATGGAAATTATATTCTCCTTTAAAATTATATTTTGATGTGTCTAAAACTACTGAAAAATTGAAGGATATTATCATCATATTGAAAAATTAGGGTATGTAATAATTTTTATAGAAATGTACAATTTTGATAATTTATTTTATCATTTTAAAAAACAATGTTAAATATTCTAGTGAATCAATATTAAATTATATGAAACAATGTGTTCATACTAATGTAATTTAACATCACAATTATAATATAATAAATTTGATTCAAGATGAAATATTCATTGTCCAATAATGTATGAATAATTTCCACATGAGATGGATTTAAAATGTGGAATGTTAATATTTAAATAAATCCCAGGATTATTATAGAGAAAATAAATCAATGATAATTAATATATGTCACTGATAACTTATAAATGCTTATAGATATTTTAAAGGATATCATGATTGGGAATTTTTATTAACATTACATGTGAATTAATCTATAATAATTATCATGAATTTTAAAATAAAATTTTAGATAAATTATACTTTAATAAATTGTGAAATATATATGAATATTATGGAGATATAAATCAATAAATTAATATTATATTCTATGAATATAAAATTGAAGTAGAATGATGATTAATTTTAAAAAAAACATTAAAACTTTTTTATCTATAAGAAAACTATAAAAACATGGATAATGATAACCTTATATTGAACATTAAAAAACAATAATTTTTTAGTTTGAAGAAGAATAATGGGATGCATAAAAGGTCTATGATATATTTATATCATAAAAGCTGTTCAACTGATATATACTAAAGCATTTGATAAGAATATAATGAATGATATGTTTCTTAACCAAAGAGTATGATGTTCTTAAAGACCTACTTGAACGCACATATAAAGACCCATTAGAGTACTTTATGAGGAAATCAATACCAATCATGATGATAGTGTAGTCGTTGTTAGGAAGAACTGGGAGGGTGAATATTGTGAAATATTTTATAAAGATACTATAGTACAATGATTGATTTCATAGTGGGATGTCATGTATAAATAATGTGGGGATATTCACTTTGTGTGATATAACTTAAGGACCATTGAAAATACTTCTATTTACAACCATATGCATTTATAGTGGAGACTCTATGATTGTTATGTTTTTTCAATAATAAAAATGATTAAACTGTCTCGTTTGGGATCAACAAAATGAAAATAAATGTTCCTAGTGTATTATTTAATTATTGACTTGTATATGGAAATGGAGAGTTAATATTGAATGATTGTGATACAAAATGACCATTAATGTTGATTAAATATTAGAAATTCATAATAAGGGATCAGAGACTGTCCCCTATCCATTATATAAATATATTAATTCCATAAAAATATATATCATCAATTTTTATATTATTTATTAATTAAATACTAATGTTTTCATAGTCAGGAGATAGTTATAATTGACATATTTAGTTAATGCATTGTACCACAAGGGACCATCGAATCAATAAAAGAATTCTCTAAATGAATATTTTTTATTTAGGATATTACATTTCCTGAAATGCGGTATTTTCATTTATAACATTTTTTACAAAGGGAATGTTAAAATGGAATCATTAAGATAATATCCAAAGAATATATTAATAGTATAAACTTGTATGTCATTTATTGAGTATTATAAAATCTTTTTTCATGATTTTTCATGCCCATATTTTCATTGGAAATATTTTTCTATGAATGATATTCTACAAAATTAGAATATAATACATGTACAATCATTTTGTGAACTCTATTAAAATTTTAATACATTATGATTTATAATTTAAACTATGATTTGTGATGGGTTTATAATTTAATGTAATTAATCAATGAACTGGTCAGGATTTTGTTTTTGTATAGGATAATCAGATTATTTAATATAGATAAAGCATGTTGATGGAAATAAAATAGATTAAAAATTCATGAAATTGACCATTAATTCTTTTCCAGTAACTGAACTAATTTATTCACCACATATTTAGTGATAATTTTAATGTGTGTATAGATCTGAAGATCCGAGTGTATAGACTTTCTCAACCTGTACTAAATTTTAGATAGTTCCAATGGATATATTAATGGAAATATTTTGATCTCAATCTAACATAAAAAATAGGGACGAGAAATATAATATCTTTTTATTTAAGTCAAAAATATCATGAATTGTTTCTTGTTAAATCAAAAAATAAGT
Organism: Viscum album; assembly: GCA_963277665.1. Taxonomy (NCBI): domain Eukaryota; kingdom Viridiplantae; phylum Streptophyta; class Magnoliopsida; order Santalales; family Viscaceae; genus Viscum; species Viscum album. The sequence goes on along the minus strand of OY728133.1, from coordinate 179,036,840 downwards.
GGAAACTCGGGATTATATTGTTATAAATTCATATCGATATTATTTTATAGTTTATGGAAGTTATATTATCCAATTTTTTAGTTAACCCAATAGTGGTGGATATTATATGAGAGATTAGATTAATGGACATAAAATGTATTATAATCAAGGAGTTATCTAATGGTAGGGATACATTGGAATAGTATTTAAAAAGAATCATATTTGGATTTTTATTTCAAGGATTGGTTTTTTATTCCATTATAAATGTATGTGGAAGCGTTAGAGTAATTACAAAATTCAAATTGAGGAGTTCATTCTAGTATGAAATGATTATAGTTAGGGAAAATGCATGTATTGATTTCCATGTATAAAGAAATTGTTTATTGAGTACATCATGAGATACCTTACCTATCAATTTGAAATGTTCTAAACATAAATAATGAGTACAAATGTGGCAACCTTTGTTATTCAGTTTTTTGAAATTGGATAAAATTATTATATATTTTGTTAGATTACAATTAAATTCATCAAGAAGCATGATTAGCTTTATGTGGTCATGTATAAACATACCGGGTTATCTCAATTAACATATATCTAAGATAATCATTCAGTGGATGACTACTGATATTTCTATATACATAGAATTGTTAAATAATTTTTATTCTTATATCGATGATATCAAACATGAATCCTAGTATAATTTTTAATTTTTGAAGGCCATTTAGTATGTTATGGGTATATAACTGAATTAGGGCACAACCTCTAATCCTTATATTAGTGTAATATTTTAGAGAAATATAAATTAATTGGAAGGAATGTTGATAAAAATGAAATATAATTTCATGGATTAAGAGTTTACCATCTCCCATTAGTTTAGATTACTTAAAATAATACTTACAAAATTGTGATATGAATAGATCCCTTTGAAGTTACATTTTCGATAGAACGTAGATACACTAATTATATTGAAGAATCATGTAAAACATCCTTGGAAATTCTAGCTATGTTAGAAGAGATGATGTGAAAGATACAATTAATTATCATAATATTTGATATGATAAAAATTCAGTAAAATGGTTATGTTAGTCAAAATTAATGGAATTGTAATTTACTATAGGATATTATGTATTACTCTTGGTTCCTTCCCAATTGGGACAATTGAGTCCATTTATTAAAGGCTTGTTTTCACTAACATATATTGGATTATTTGAGGCTATCTGGTATATTGGGTAAGATTCATAATGTTTGGAATTTCATCCAAGATATAATGTAATTTCAGTTGTGCCCCATGTCATATAGTACTGGAAGTTCATGAGGACCCCCTTCCACATAATATTTGATTGAATAATGTTTTCTATAGCATAAGAGATTTTTTATATTGAGTTTCCATTTCTACATAAATCTCTATGACACATTATTTCATGGTTGAAATGTTTTATTATTTTAAATTCATTGGAAGATGGTAGCATTGAGTAAGACACATGAGGGTGATAATTTTATATTCATCATTAGTGGACTGAAAACTTCCCTAACCTATATCATCTTAACTTCCCCTGAAAGGAAATTTTAGTGGTGTGGAGAATTTTAGGATCCTCATTTGAGGTAGATAATTGTTTATTTGGTTAAAATGTATTTTTTGAATTCTAAAGTTGGAATTCTGTATTTCGGAAGGGTTTTATAGATATGTATAATTAGGTATTAGTATATAAAGATAAAATATTCCTTAGGAGAAACATTACATATAATAGTGGGAATAAATGAAAAAATATATTTTTAACCTAACTTATACATTCAATTAATCATGTGGTAAATAGTTATCTGTTGAAAAATTGTTGGTTTGGTTTATGATTACTCTATTCTTGTATCTTAAACATAAATCAATTAAAAATTACCTATGAATTTGTATCTTTGTATTTTTTCAGGGAGAAATTTATCAGTCATTAATTTTTAAAATAATATACATTCACATGTGGGTATTTTTGGATATTTTGTTGATCAGGCACTATATTTCTCTTATATCACTAAAACATTTTAGAATATTTGTATCAGATCAATGATCTCTCACTCAAGATATACAAAATTTTATGAGGTCCTATATCTACCATGATTAAAATCAAAAGAGAATTTCTTTTGGGAAATATGTTGTTATGGATTAAAATAGTTGGTCTGTTTTATTATATATAATATATACGGGTGAATATATGTGGTATCTTGGTTTTGGATATTTAGTTCAGTTTGAGGTACATGATTATATATGTGGGTTCTCCAATTTGATTTGTTATCTCAATATTATTATGATTTAATTTTGGTTTATGAATAAAATGTTTTTTATGGATTTATAATGATTAAAATATATTTTCTAAATAGTTTCTAAATAGTTATTTATGGTGATATGGTTTTGATGGAAATTGATTTATCTATTTCTACCATGTGTGTGATTTATTGAAATTTGAGGAAATAAAAATAATTAAATTTTCTAAAGATATGATTGTTGAATTTATATTGATATTTTGATTAAAATAAAATTAATTTTTTATTTCATTTTTTCCATTTATAAGGATCATAAGAATGATTATAGGAATTTGACATAAGAGTGGGGCCTCATGTATTTTTATGAGGATTGTTTTGTAATACTACACCAATGTGGGATCGTTTTTAGGAATACATTGATGAATTTTTAGTTAGTTATTACGCTTACATGTAATTGTTACACATTCATTGAGATCATCAAATAAAGGTACCATGGGTTGGGGGTAATGGAAAATAGTTCATGAGTTGTCTCTTTAAAGAGATTTATTTTGGAATTGATGAAAAATATGTCATATTACATTACGTCTTTTAGGAATAAATAATATTTTTGGTGAATAATAATTTTTATTATTTTTTATTAGAATTTATGGTTGATAGAATTATGTTGTAATTTGGATTTGAAACATACTTGTATTTCATATTCATGGGGTTCATGTAAAATATTGGGAGTATCAAATTGAGATTCATTACTCACTAATACATTTACTCCTCAATGTATGTCTCAAGTGATTGTCTTGTGGTAAAGGTAATGAAAAAAATATTCTTTAGTGATTGGATATATCTATATAGGTGGATTCACTATATTGGAATTACATTTTAATTTTCAAGGGGTTCTCTTGTAGTCTTGTGGTTATATACAGTAATCATTTAGATGCTCCGAAATTTTGGGTGAAATATTTATATGGACATATAGAACATTTATTCCTCATAGTATTTTATTTATAAACACATAACTCCTAAGATAAAAACATTTAATATTTTTTAGTATATATTTTGAATAACATTAATTAGTATTTCAGATATCCCATATGCATTATTTATTTGTTCCTATAGTTTTTGGTATGCCTAAGTTACAAATTACTCTTCAGAAAATTATAGGAGAATATTAGATGTGGAAGAGTAAGTAATTTGATAGAATCATGATCCTAAGTTATATCGTAATTGCACTATTTAATTTATTAATTATAAATTTTCATTATGGGATTCAACTATAAATAAATAAAAATTTACATTAAAGTATGTACCATTTTATATGTTAATTCAGGCTTGGAAATTAGATGCATGGAAATGATTTTGTTTTAAAAATGGTTTATAAATAATATATTTTCCAACTAAATACACATCAAAAGTATGGAAGATGATGCATTTATTAATCATGGAGAAAATTTCATAGTTTTCAGGGGATTTCCTAATAATTATTCTAGTTAGAAATATATATATGTATATATATCATTTTTTAAAATATATTCTCTATGTAATAATAATGTTAAATCGAAAAAAAAATCATTATTAGAGTTCATCTATTCATAAGTTGTCGATATTAGTAAAATGGTCCAGAAGGGAAATTTTTTTGATTATCATCTTTTTATGAAAAATGACTAAATGGTTTGGAGATTTAGGTTTTCTGTAATTTTATTATATTAAATCATTTTTATTATTCAAAGTTCTTAGTTTTTTTTAAATTTTAATATCACATGATGGATTGTGCAACATAATATAAAAAATATTATATATCTATTGAATAAATACTCAATAATTGTTTTTAATCATTAGTTATCATATAATGCATCAATATCCATGTGGTACCTCAACTCGAGTCTCAGGATCCTGGATCTCAAGTTTGGGAGTTATAAATTATATATCTCAAATCTACAAAAAAAACTAATACTAGAATACAACTAATTAAGATGATATATGTCTTATTAATATTTATTTCTTGACATATAATATATTTCTTTATGATATAGGGGGAATTTATTAACATTATGAAGATCATGATTGAAAATCTTTAATAATAACATAGATGAAATATTAGAATGTATCTTATTTTTTTTAAACCAAAAAAACATCATTAAAAAATAACATTATAGATGTTTTTTCATATTTTATAAGATAATACGAAATATTTTTTTTATATAGGGAATGGCTATGAAATTTAATTTATAAAATATAATCCAATTTACTTTTAATTGAATATTGAGATGTTGATATTAATAAATTGTTAGAGGCTGTAAATTTTGAAGGCGAATCATTGTAAAAAAATATAGTTTGAATGTAATTCATGTAGTGGAATCATCGAAACCATATGGTGTATAAAAAGTATAAAAACAAGTTTTCAACATTGTTTTTATATCTTTTTTAACATCAATTTTTAAGGGAAAAAATTTAAAGACACATACAAAATATTGAATGTATAAATCCTAATTTGTGTTTTTACTGAGTGAAGAAGGATATGAATTAGTGGTATTTTATTTTAATTTTTTCATAATTATGAAAAATATTTTCTCATGTAAAATAGTTATAAAGATTCATAAAAAATAAAAAAATCACATTCCAATAGAAATGTATAATTTTTATGGATCAGTACTCAGTAAGAGTAAATATCACTCAGCATCATTTGGAAATAATCAAAATTCCACACAATACACAAAAAAAACTCCTTTTACATGGTTATATGAAGTATATAATATCCTTTACCAATCAATAAATTATAAATAATAGAATTTTGAATTTGTTCTCCATTTTGATAAAGACGTAAAAAAAGTTTTTATCAAATTATTGGATCCTTCAATCAGGGGTTCAATATATTGTTACTGTATTTATTATATATTTCTTAGTTTTACTCTTCACAGAAATTTTTTCTCTAAATTCATTTATAGTAGTCAACATGAACATAATTCTTTTAATTCTTTATAAATATTTTATCAATTCAATATTTTTCAATTTCCATTATATATTTTTCTATCTAGAGAACACTATCTACTGCCTCATGAATGCCGACATAAATTTCATTCATTTTTTCTATTCATTCATCTTATAAAAATAAATTTTTTATACAGATATGAAAGCAATAGTTGGTGTGTTCCTTCTATTTCCTATGATATCAACTCTTCTTTCCGTTATAAACTTATTCTTTAGCCATGTTATTCTTTTATTTAAAAATTACAAACTAAAACATTTAATTTCGTATTTTATGTGGTATCACTATCTAAAACTATTATTGATTCTCTTTAGATTTTTTTCAGTTGGCATAATATAATAGTATTTACTATACTTACATACTATTTGTAGATTCAGGATAAGTAGAAAAATCAGGATCTCCAATATAATTTTCCAATAATGGAAAACTAGAATTTCTATTCATCTACCGAGTAAACTTCTCTTGGATGCCTCTCAATAATTATACATAATTATTGAAGATTCTCATAATCCTGATAATAAAAATCTATTCATAAACATCTTTTTACATTGGATAGAGTACAGATCCTTCCTGTGGTGATATTTACTATAATGAAATTTCTACACTACTAAATCACATTTAATATCACTGTGAAAACATCAGAAACACTATTCAACCATTAAAACATTATAGCCATTATTTTTAATGTAAAAATATTGTAACAATTATTCTGTCTCTTGAGACGTTTTGTAACTGTTTCTAATCAAAAAAAAATTAACTTCTCAAAATTCTTTTTGATGCAATTTTCCATCTGATGGCCTGTATAGTAATTGTTTTTCTATTTCCTTCATAACCAGACCATTCTCTGATTACTGTGATAAAAAAAAATATGATCAATAACATAAACCACTACCTTCTATGTGGTAGAATTTTATCTATAATCAACCCAAGATCATATTTAAGAAACAAAAAATCATAAATACATAAATGATCCATTTGTAAACCATTATATAAACATCCTTCCTTTTGATAATATTTCATATTTTTCATCTACTAGTCTCTTTCCATAAAAAATACCAATCATATAATGTGATTCTTTCTTATTTAATTGTGGGTTTAACTCTATATAAAATGGTCAAAAGATGTTTTGAGTAATTTTTCTGAGTCTTGGGGGTGTCTCGGTGAGGGCATATAATAAGAATAAGGGGAAGAATGGATATACAGTGTAGGTGGAGTCATTGGTACACAATTATAACTTACCATGCACCAGAATAGTTATCCCCATGGGAATGGCGGGGGGTGAATTGTTGTTAAAACTGTGTAGATTTTAGGGCTAAACCATGTAGGCATATAGAGATCCATCTCACTTGATCACCACATAATTTTTAAATCTGTGAGGGCATGCAAGGAAATGATGCCACCTAGACTCCCCTTCAATAGTTTTAGATTCATGGTTGGATCATCTTTTGTCTAATCATTAATTCAAACCATTCGGACTATTAAAAATGGGTGTTTTACCATTTCACCTGGGATATATGGTTTGTAACTCTAATTTATTCCCCTTTCATCCTACGTCATCCTTGGTATCCATCCAAACCATACAAAACATCTCCAGATGAGTATCCATTAATTTTAAAACATTTAAAGTGTCATTGGTTTAAAATTGTAGATCCAAAAGATTCGGGGATGGGGATTTTAATGAGGTGTGAGTTATAATCAACTTCTAAGGTTTAGTTTCATTTTTCTATAACCATGTGGTATGTGGTCTACAAATTATATCTCATAGTCTAGATGCATTATTTTGTGTCTAAGTTGTTTTTTGTGGCTCTTCTTGATGTATATTTCATTTCTATGGTAGGAATTGATGAATGGTTTGGTTAAATGATAAATTGTACCCCCATGATTTATGTGGGATCCATTGAGTTTAATTAGGTCGGCCTAACGATCGCCCATGTGTTGTTCTTCTCAAATTAAGATGGTATTGATTTGTTTTGTGTGGAATTAAATTGTTATGTGATAAAAATAAAATATAAATTTATATGGTTTCTGACATGGAATAACTAAATGTAAGGTCAAATTTGAATATGTTAAATGATTTATGATATCATTGTTAAGAAAATGGTAAATGTGTTAAGTGGTTATCAAGGAATTCTTATGTGAAAGAATAGCATGGTTGGGGTGTTATAATGAATCTCTACCCCCCTAGCTGGGATGATTAACAGAGTTTATACTCCCATTAGTTAGTATAAAGAGATTCTCTTGGTCCCATCCTATGATTTTAGGGGTTAGGGTGTCATATTGTGGTTATATGCCCCAGAAGAATACTAGAGGCAAGGTTTCATCGAATAAGGCGCCAATATATGTTGACACAGCCAAAATAAGGCTATAAGGTGTGTTTATATATAATGTTATATTAAATTATTATTCCTATGATATAGAAAACTAGACTCCAATTTTGTATAGTCATTTTAATGGTATGGATGAAGTGGAAAAAATAAATTTGGGTAACGCATTGATCGAATGATGAAAATCGATAATGTAAACCTGTTACTAAATGGAATTTATCTTTTCCCAATGTTCATCATTTAGTTCTATACATATTCATTCACTATATATTTAGACTATATATTTTTTTGACATTGTTGGTTGTTCCATACCAGGTTTTACTCACAACCTACTTGGCCCTACATTTTGTACATGCGTATTTTTTTATTATTTCAGTTCATGATAAGGGTAAGGGACCTATGAAAACTGAATGATTTTGGTATCATTAATGATCATGGGTGATGGAAATGGACATTATGTTTTGATTCAATTATTAGATTCATCAGCTATTAATTATTTTTTTAGTATCCTTGCGTTGAGAATTTTTTGACAGGATATAGCATATCTATAATTTGTTGTGTACATGTACCTATTTTTTGAAGATGGATTTGTGATGCATATGCATTGTTTATACTGTTGTATTTATTTATTATTCATCCACTTGTGGATTACTCTAAAAAATGGGTTATAGACTCCCCACAAGTCTCATTGGACCTTCACTCCTATTTAGATGCCTTTGGCATATGGGGAGGCATGCCTGATGTCAAATAACCAACTAGATCAGGGCATTGTTTTAGGGGAATCAATATCGGCTAATTGAAAAATGGTATTATTGTTGTTTTATTTTTTGATATTTACATTATTTAGGGATTTTATATACTGAAATGGGTGGGTTCATGCCTTATAAATTCACTTGTGAATGGGAGTAGATAAACCATGTATGTGGGAAAACCCAGGTACCTCTTGTGGTATTATTGTTATTAATGTTTATTGTCACATTTTAATTTTATTTATCCTCGGGTGATGAGAATGATTTTATCTGTTATTCTTTGGTTATATTTTTCTATTGGTTAAAAATGTCATGAAGGTTGTATATGAAAGCATCATTTTACAAACATTGTGATATTTGTGACATGCATCATATTATACACTCATGGGAAGAAAATGTTTGGTCTGGTATGGGAATATGAAATGCATTTTAAATTCTATTTAGTTTTAATGAAAATATTTCTAATAGAAACGTTTCAAATATATAATTAATTATTTTGTGTTGGAAAAATGATTAAACTGATGTATAAATTATATAATTCATGTTGATGAAATATAAATGGTTTAAAAAGGTTTTCTATTGATTGATAGGTGGTTGTGTATGATTTTGGGTATAAATAATTTTTACCATGTCCCAAGATATAGGCAGTTGAGAATAATGATAGTCACATTATCCAGTTCATTGGGATAGTGTATGCACAATTGGTTGTTTTCGTAAAATAGCGATCTTATTTTGTGTAATTTTGGAAACCGTATGTTATGTTTCTTTAGATGTGCATTTGCAATTTTAGAGAGAGTCTACCATAAAGATGTATCCATGTTTGATTACATGAGTACATAGATAAGAATTCTCCTCCAGTGGTGGACTAGGACACCCCATTAGATCTAAGTAACATTGGAGATGAGAAGTTCCATAATAAATTTCCTCATATTATACATATCATGGAATGATACATTGGGAGGGTTGTACTGAGTAAGTGTGACCTTACTAGAGTGTTTCACTTGCAGCTCCCTTTGATGTTTATAGGAGAGGGTAGACTTAAGGTAGCTAAGTTATGGACAGAGTCCATACAGACAATTACATACCACTAGGCGACTCCTTATGATAAGAGATTAATGTTGGAAGCTTACATGATGTGAGAAGTAGCAGTGTACTAGTGGGAGATCATGGTACAGTTTGAGAAATAAGATGGTATAAAGAGGATTGATTTCTAGGATATGTATCTAAAAAAACAATCTGGAGACCTTTATATTGGATAATGGTGTAGAGTTTATGTGGATAACGTAGGGGACTATATATGTGATGGATTATGTTGTCCACATCATCTAATTGAAATGATTTCTTATAGTGTTGGTATGAGGTGATAGTGTTAAAAAGCTATGTTTATAGGAAATAAATAGATATGACATCATGTCCCAGGTGAATATATTCCATTCAAATAGGTGTTCTGGGGGTGGTAGATTGAGCCCTCATTTTGGAAGTGAACATATAGGAGGATTTTGATAGTTCTATTGTGGTTCTAGTTGGGAAATCCAATTTTATAGATTGTTATTAAAGAAATAACCATCATGTTGGTGTTCTCTAGGTTAGTGGTAGGTCTAGTATCCAAGGAATAAAATTTTTCTATCATTGAAATGACGTAACGTTGTTTTATTAGTATGGAAGGTCATTAAACAAGTGTGGCTAGTTTTCCAGACCATATATGGAGTGTTGTGCATGTCGATGGATTTGGAATGTTCAGAGGTTCTAGAAGTATCCCTTAATATGTGGTAAGTGATATAGGAACATGGAATTTTCATTGTTATGAAAGGGGGTATGCTACGCCATACCAGGTTGGATGTTTGAGTAATACTAGACATACTGTCATGTGTGGAAGATCTAGAGCTTCAGGACATGAACTACCATACAAATAGGGTAGTGCAAGACTAGGAAATCTTATCGGGACCTAGGGGAGAGGTACTGTTAAACTAAATATTGTTATCCTACACATAACAGTGGTGAGGCTAGTCCATCGACTGTTCGAGGCATTTCCCTTTTTAATTCTACTCTATCTTCTGATTTATTTATTACTTGTGCCATAAATTCTTTAATATCTTCTCATCTTGTGAATGTGATGGTTCTAGTAGGGGAACATATGTGTGTTGTTATGTTTGTTGACACATATTTTGGGGTGTGAGAAGAAAATTAGAAGAAATTAAATGACCGTACTCCAGAGGTTTTGGGAAACCATTTCTATTGGGTTCTTTTTTACATGATATTTCAGTTATTAACATCATATCAGGATCAATTATCTAGTGTTTTATAAATCCTATATTGACTATTACCATAATAAAATAACATTCATGTAACTTAATTATAACACTTATGTTTCTTATGGCGAATGGAATATCCTGGAAGGCCTTTCCGGGCCAATTCTCTTGTAGTTGGGTGAAATCAAGGCCCATGGGGAATATATTCCTAATGATTAAGCGGAAGTGGTATAATATTAATTTCCTAATGTGGTGGAGATATTTCAATTTTTTTTGAGAAAATATTAGTGCTTCAATTTAAGATAGATAGAGATAGAGAGATCGAGAGAGAGAGAGAGAGACTATGTTTAGGATTGAACTTATTCATAAAGGTGAGTCAGTATCTGTTCCTCCATATCGAAGGGAACTAGATAGACATTAGGTAAATATGACACAACTGGAAGAGGTAACTAATAAAGGGTTTATTCCCCCTTGTATATCACCTTGTGGATCTATAGTTTTGTTTTCATATAAGGTTGATAGTACATTATAGATTTTTTATTACCAAAATGAGAACCAGATGATAGTTAAGAACTGAAATCCCTTTTTCCATATCAATGATCGATTTGTCCAACTGAAAGGTGCATATGTGTGACCAAAAAAAATCTGAGGCTAGAGAAACACCTTCTATGGGTGATATCTTATGATATATTGTGGACCAAATTTAGGATCATGTGTTTGTTTTTTGAATTCATGATAATTCCATTCGGGGTGATAAAGTATCATTCTATGTTTACAGACTTAATGAACATAAACATTATCCCATTCCAAGATCCATTTTATTTGTTTTTGTGGATGAAATATTTTATACTCATAGACTCATGAGGATCATTCCAGACACCTTGAAATCCTCCCAAGTACATTGGTAGAGAATATAATATACACCAAGCTATCTATGTTTTACTTCTAGGTCAATTAGGTACAGTTCCTGGGTAACATCATCTATGTGGAAGGTGTTTCTAGTGTCCTAGAAAAAGTAAAAAAAATTATATCATGGGACAATCATAATAATGTTTTTAAAATAAGTAGATGTATGTGTTTAGTGGTATAATACCATATTTCCATCTTCGAATTTTCTCACATAGCTGCACCACCTTCGATCATAAAAAATTGGAATATCATGTTTGAGTGGAATAGAACATGTGATAACTCTTTTCATGAGATAAATAAATTTTTGAACACTTCAAAAAATTTTAACCATTCCCAATCCTGGTAAGGATTATTCCTTATTTGTGATGTATATTGTATTTTAATTTTGGATTTTTTCATATAGAGAGATCATGTGGGGGAATATGTGTCATGGGAGTTGAGGACACATGAATGAAATTAAAATACACTTGATCTCGAGTTTGTTGTTGTGTTTTATTCCTTCAAACATTGGAAGAACTACCTTATGGGTAAAAATATTGTTTTTATATTTATTATAAAATATTTATGTACATATTCCTAAGAATGATTTTAATCATTGGTAGAAGATATGGGTTGAGTGCATGAAATCATTTGATTTTCAGTAAGCCTACATAATAGAAATATTAATCATTTTTGTAGATACCTTGAGCAGAAATAAACAAACTGTGTAAGTTAAGGATTCACATTTATATTTTAACATCCACTTTTGAGCTGGATCAAGCAAAGGAATTATGGTGATTTAGATTTTTTGTATTCGAGGTAAAGACATGAAGGTGAGGATCAACCTTCCAACTGGACTATCATTTAAGATGAGAAGATTTATATTCATGGTTGTGTTGTTGTTCCTTCTTGTATGTAGGAATATTGGATGAATTATTTTCAATACTCGAAGTGGTTGTTGGAACCTAGTTTAACCAAAATGTATTGTTACCTTCCAAAAAAGCACTTTTGTCTAGGGATAAATATTGAGGTGGAAGGTTTCATGACCTGATGGCACAATTATACAATGTGACAGCACAACATCAGTGACTTTGGTGGTTTTTTATAGTCATTTCCAATTCCTGAATCGAAGTGAGAAGATATAACCATGTATTTTTTGTGGGTCTTCTAATGAAACCTCAATAAAATGATGCAATATGGGTAATTTGGATTACTTTCCAAAGGGGGTGCATTTTCTACCAATCTAACTTGCTTTTACAATAGATCTTCATGTGAGAAATATATGTTTGTGGGATGGTGGGGTTATATGGGGTAACATATATTATTTATTTGGATTAGGATCCACATATTTATTCCATCTTCAAGAAATGGATACATAAAGACCTTGGTACCCTAGGTGTTTTTTATTATGTCTTTCCACCCATAGACAAATAACCAGTTAGAAAATACTTTTCAGGTGTAAGAGGACATGTTATGAAAATTCATCCTAGATATTGGTGGATCGTGGAAAAATGACCTGAGGATTTTTGAGTTCACCTAAAATAATAGTTACTATGGGACACTTCATATAGAACTTCATGAGGTTCCCTACGATTGGGTTGGTAGGTCTCTATTATATTTGATGGATTCCATGTAATCATAGTTGTTGGGTTTGAGGCTTGTGCATGTCAAATTGATTCAGAAATGTATGGATACATCATAGATATGTCAAAAGTTATATAATTATCAAGGGTAACCACAGTTGGTTCACCATTTGATTCCTCAATATGATATGTTTGAACCAAGGTATATGGGTTCATCTGAGTTTTTAGAGTGGATCGAACAATTGGAATTCCAATTGGATCTTTCATAGTGATATATCGGGATGCATAATTTTTTCCATTTATTTTAGAATTGTTAGTACCTCCCTAACCATTCTATTGTAACTGATTTTGAATACGTTTTGCTTGATGCTTTTGCATCCTCTAAGGAGCATCTAGTTTTTATTGTGGATTGTAGTGAGAATGTTTCTGAGGTAAGACTATTCCATTGTTTTAAGTGATTTCAAAACATTGTTCCATTAAAGAGGAAGAGTGGGAGAGGGATACATATTTTTGTGACCACTGTTATGATTTCTTCACCATGGAAGATCAATGATGATTTAGATTTTGACTTGAGGAAGATCTATTATAAGGAAGGGAGGTTATGAGATCCCGAAAATCTAATGAGGTGAATTATTGTTTTGTTTTTTAACTCCCTTTAAAAAAGTTGAATAGAAAAATCTAGAAATTTCGATGAGTCATGGGGTATCCTAGTGGTTCATGGTGTAACATTATAGACATGGATTCCACTCAACTGTGTCCAATCTATGTTAGGAAGATGACCCCAATCATATATACAAAAACACATTAGTTTTATGAAATAGAAGTGAGGGCCTAGGTGTGTTTGTGGGGATACTATTTCCCTATCCCAAGAGAGTATCACAGTTTAATTTAAATTTCATACATATAGTGGGAGATTTAAATCATAATGAAATGATATCAAAAATAGATGCAGAAAAAAATACTAATGGAAGATCATATACAATATGATGGTACATGTCATTTCTCTAAGAAAACATCCCAAACATGTACACAAAAATAAAATACAACACATGTAACAAAAGTAAAAAAATGAAAAAATGTATCATATCTAGCATCATGGTCCACAGCTTGGTCCAATGCACTTATATTCCTAGGACGCAATAAAGAACATATAGTAGGGAAAATTCCCTTATCAATACTTTTAATCATATGTTATTTTTGGTTACCCAATGGTGGACCATACATGATGTGAGAAATAATCCCAATAGGAAACAACCCATGGTAATGTTCCAATCTTATAGTGAATATATACAAAAATATTGTTTATAAAAAATAGAAATTGTAATTTATGTAATGAAATGTAAATAAGCTATATGTATAGGTTCTTATTTTATAATCACCTTTTTTAATAATTATATTTAATTTTATAATTATGAATCTGTATTATCATTCAACTATATTTAATTTATAATAATGGTAATTTAATGATTCAATATAATTTTGTTAATATTCTCTAAGACACGGAACATAGCTAGAAATCGCCAATGATAACATGAACTATGGATGCCTATCCTAGCCATCTATAATGGGCAATACAAATACGAAATATGAGATAGTGGGTTGACTTGAAATACACATCATACAAGCCATTTCATTCAATTATAAATTTATAACATGAGCTCATCCTTATAATTCCTATGGTGAAATCCATGTATTAGTCTCAATGTAATATAAACATCACCCTATAATAATGTCCATACAAAACCTCTCAAGAACCCACATATCACACAAGGTGTGGTATAACATCACATCAATTCAATTTCTTACTTGGATATCCCCTAAGGGAGCCCATGTATCACCCATTGAATATATGTTCAATTCCCATTGAATTTTTCCATGGCATTCTCATATGAATCCATGAATCACTCAACATATAAAGGTTGTAACTACTGATTCTATCCTTGGAAGTCCATATCCAGAGTCCAAGTGCCACTCGGTCATAATAAATGTCAAGTCCTTATGATTTTGTCCAATTAATTTTTCATTTGAATCCATGTTTCACCCATGTCCTACTCATTTCCATTCAATAATATCATTTAATCAATTGCATTTATCATTCCACTGTCAATACCAAGAACATCCCAATTCAACTCAAAAAAAGGTGACTCGATCATATTCCATGCATAGAACGATTGGCATTCATATACTCAAATTGGATAATCATTATAAAAATATTATAAAGTGGTAATAAACTATTACATTGTATAGTCTAATGGTATCTCACATGGTCATAACATTACAAAGATAAAGTCATTAATTATAATGAAATTTCATTACAAGGGATAATATTACAAGTCATTCTTCCAATTACTCTTAAGGGAAAAAAATTTAAAGAAACAACTTGATTAAAACATGAAAACACAATGAAAGTATCAAGGGTCATCAAATCAATCCAATATTCCTTATCAATTCAATTAAAATTCCATTTATCCATTTAAAACCAAATGAATTGAAATGAATACCTCAAGGTCACCCAGGATTAAAAATCCACCCTTGGGGTCTTAGTTAAATAAATTAACACATCCATGGGGTTGTTCAATTTCAATATCCTAACAAAAAACCATACATTTTGAATAATGTTATAGTAAAAGGGTTGTGCCAATCAATTCAAAGAATTAATTTAATTTATTGGAGTTTCCTATAAATTGGTTTCATGGAACAACAATATATATAAGAACATTAAATTTTAAAAGAATGGCATGAGACCACCTAGGTTAGGTCCATAGTTGATAAATCTTTCTATATTAACTCATGATTCAGCTTAGATTAAGAGGAAATTAATTAATATAGGAATAACCAATTTATAGGCAATATTATGTTGCACCTAAATTGTGCATCTGATATCTAGAATAATGGTGTAAGAATAAAAATCAATTGGGAACTCATTGATATAGATCCAATGAGATGAGAAACTCTTGAAACAAAGTCCAGACAGAGGAGATCCTACAATTCTGTGAATAGGTACTAAAGAGGGATTCAATATGGGGTGAGATTTTGTGAGGGTGGAGAATGAAAATAGGGATTCATTTAAATGATTAAAAATGGGGATATTATAATTTAACCAAGAATATGGGGTCACACGGTTTTGGCGCACAATTTACAAATCGTCTGCGAATAGAGTATAGTTTTCTATAACTAAATGGGTTCCACACTATTTGACTGATCGTGCCAACACCCAATATCTAAATTATATGCCTGGGTGCATAGCTGTGCGGTCAAACTCACATGGTTTTTACTAACCGTGTAATAAACCATCTCACCACAAAAAAGTGGGTTTTGGGAACATTACTAGCTCCAGAAACCTTTAAAACATCCATACCCATAGAGGTAATTCATATATGGGAATATATAGATAATTAAACATAAAATATATTATAAAAATTGATACCTCAAAAAATAATCGGGATATTATAAACATCCCCTAATAATGGAATTCATCCTTGAATGGGCATCCCAATGGTGGTGAAGTAGGATCTCGGAACAAATCCAACTACAATGATCATACATTGGCCACAAATTTCTAGGTATCATCCTACACTCTGTCATGCATCTATTTAAGATATACTAGAGGAACAAACCGAAATTGGAAAAAATTCATTCTATGATACAAAATATATATGGAATGCCCCTCAAAGGATGTATATACCTATAACTCAAACTTATCATATTGAAAGGAATTTGAAGTGTTTGAATATTACTGTCAAAACTAAGAAACACGGGAGACATCATGAATGGCTTGTAATAACACCAAAGAATGGTATATGTATAAATGATTAAATGATATGACTCATGTCCAAAAGGTGGTTCTTTTTTTTCAGGAGGCTACCTAATCAAAACACAATAGTTATGCATATTTAGCCTATAGTAGTGATCTGATGGGTAATATCCTGGGAGGTTTACCCCGTTCTGTGTGAGTAATGAAAAAACACACTAGAAATAATAATTGTTAGCCTGCGGGGACATTCATTATTCAGATGACACGTTTAAGAACATTGTTGTGCAGAAAGTTGGGGACCATATGTCCGTGGGGAAACTGGTAGTAATAGGAGGGATAAGACACGACAACCATGTTATTGGAGAGTGTATGTGATATTATTGGGGCCCAGTTTTAAACCCAATATCTCTGATGTAACTTCAATTGATAGGATACTAACCTGAATATCTGAAAAAGTTTTAATGACTGAACATATCTTAGTAAAATATTACCCAATATACTGATCCTAATATATCCCAAGCATGAGGAAACACATAAGAAAACTCGATCCAAGACCTAGTGCACTAGAGGATGTCTGTGGTGATTGAAATATGATTTTTGATAAGACTATACAGAATCTTTCTGATTTTGATTCAATTGCACATACTCTATAGTCTCCTGAACAAAATGAGGTCTCTGCATAACTACCTATCCTTCGTTTACCCAACAAAGGGTAAATATGGATGGCCTAAAACAAAATGACTCATAAGGAACCATCAAAATTGTATCCTAAATACAATCGTTATAGATGAATTAAACCATGGGTATATGGTTCTTCCTAATGCCACTGAAATCCTGGACAGATGATCGTATTAGGTCCTCATACACTAGAATCATTCACTCTGACTGGCCATCTATTTGGCAGTGGTATGCTATGATCAGATGCACCTATGTACCCAACTACATATGTATCCCATATAGATTAGTGAGGTAATCCAGAAATCCCTATATGAAATGATGGAATGGGGGACCCCATGAATCCACATATCTACCAAATAAATTACCTCGCAAGATCATACACATTGAGGGTTTCCTTGATTGATAGGAAGGATTCATCCTTCTTTATACTATCAATAAAAACCCATATAAAATCATTACCTCAGGGAATCCTCCATAAATATTTCAGAAATACTCCAAAATGCCAATCCAATTCCCCTCTGGGATGGGTAACTATTGTAATATTCTAAATAGGCACTAGTGTTCTTCATTTAGATCCTGAAAAGTAGAACATATCATTAAAACCCCATTAAAAACTATTTTCATACTTGGATACTAGTACTAAAGTGATAATTAAGATAGATATATGATAATTCCAAATTATTTTTAAAATTATAAACAATAGTTCTTTCTACTATAGATTTTAAGACAAAAAATGGGCCAATTCTGAACCATGGTACATCAACCATCAGAATTTACTTACAATGAATTACACTAAGCCTTCTAGTGACAATCTGGATGTTTCTTCTATAATTGGGTGACCCCAACTATATATGAGGTCATGTTTGGGACATAATCATACCAGAACTGCCAAATCTAGAACAACCAAACTGAAACTGGTCTCACAGACTTTCTTGAATGACATTGTTGACCTCTTAACCACACCCTCCTTAACCTGGTGAAGATTTTAATCTAGTTCCTTACAACTATAAACATAAAACATAAAGGATATCAGTTCGATCCACCTTGAAAATTTATTCATGAAATTCTATTCTTATTTGGTTGGTGTATTACAAAATAAAATACAACACTTTCTTTGAATGCATCATTCATTTACCATGAACACATCCATCGAAGTCCATAACCAACTCTCGGGGATGTTACTTGGTAAAATCATCAAATGAACATTTAAAAATATTATTACCCAACATGAATAAGGGGTTATCATTAAATTAAATTTAACCGGTGTCCATGTAATTATCCCAAGGTATTCCATACTCCATGTTTAGAGGTGATACCTTGGTACTAGGCTACAAAATACTCTTCAAAAGATTGAATGATCCTAGAATGGCATCTGTATGGTATTAACGGAAGAAGAAAATGGATGGTGTCCATGATCCCATCAAAATTGTTATAACTTTTGACCCCAAGATTCATATAGATCTAACCATGGCATAATAAAAACCATGTCTCAGTGTGAGACACTGAGAAACCCAAAATGATAAGTGTAATTTTTTTAAAACAATAGTGTGGTGTAAACCGACACTGTATTAGTGCATCTAGGAATAAATCAAGATATGGGAAATGATTATCACTAAAATAGAGAACACTAATAAGATACAAAATATTTCTATGAAGGTCAGTTAAACCATGACTAGTCAACATCCTTAGAAAGATACTCATCTTCAATTACCAATGAACGTCCATGAACTGATCACATGTCTTTAGCACCCGAGGAATCTCATGATCATTCAAGCCATGCCACCAATATACATAAATGTGTACTGTTGTTCCTCAAGGGTTTCAAACCCATCCTATGAAATTAATTTCATTCTTATGAGAAAGAAGTCACTAATATATTTGATCCGATGAAATGATCCCCACAATATGAGTGTATTAGTCATAGAAAAGAAAAAGAGGCATGCTAATGAAAAGTGAACCAGATCATATTAACCATAAAAGTGTATGTTTCACTCCTCCGAATCATAATCACCATTTAACAACATTAAGGATGAATTCCAAACTAAACCCACTGGCATGTCAAAACACTTGAGTCTCCAGACTTCCCTCCCAATCATCTCATCAAACATGATTCCTCTGATCCCCAGGACACTCCACTCTCGAGATGTCCCATGACCATTCTCAATAGACTAGGGGTTAAACATTTCACCAAACTCAGTTGGTCTATAATATAATTTTTCAACATGAATTCAATAGTGTATATCAATGTGACGTACCCCGATGTTTTAGAAACAAGACGACCATCCTCAATACTCTCCAAAAGCTATCCATCCTATATATCCTAGCATGTAGTATTCCCCAAAAGAGATGTTACCTAGAGTCATATTTACCCATATGACAATTAACCTGGATGATTAAATACCATGTTGTCCATTTGTAAAGAAAATAAGAGGGCCAAACCACCTACTATACGTCTTCTATTCCCTTGGCATGTCTATCCTAATGAAAGTAAGCATTACCTAATTCTCACTCCCATGATAAGGGGAATGGATACCATGACAACCCATTAAAACAAATAATCATTAAAAATATAAGAGACCTACAAGTAAAACAAAATTCAATTGACACCAAATAATAGAAACTCACATAATTTATCAAGACACATAATCTCTATGTTTTTTTCCTACCTCGGGTTAGCCGCTTCCAAAACATAAATCACGGACCCATAACGAGATCTTTTGACAAATTATTCAGAATGTTTAAGAGACTATCAATTAATCCACCATTAAATTGAGAATATACTATGTAATATATTTATATTTTTCATTATAAGTATACACAATGGAACATTTAATGTATCCTAACATGTTAGATTAAGCAAATGACACCACATTAGGATCCATTTTTAATGTAATTAATTTTATAGAACATTAATAATTAGTAATTTCATTGATTATTTACAGAACATTAATAAAAAAGATGGAAAAATCACATGGTAACTGATTTAATGAATTCATCAAGGAAAAATAAGCAATTATTATCAACATTTCTTTTTAAAATCATTAATTGTTTATTTTCATTCAGTCATAGATATGATATTTATGAAAATAAAATCCAATAATTTTTTTATGATTTTCATACCTATGATGGTATCACTATTCCAACATGGGTCCTTGAGAAAGCATCCCAATAATTGTAATATAATTATAATGGTCATAAAATCCAATAACCGTTCATCTCAAAAGAAACATGCCTCAAACAACCTGTATGGTGTAGTTATTCATTTTTATGCCAATAAGATGATCTTACTCTCAATTTTATTTATTTATGTTCTTCGATAATTCAACCAAATAATTTAATAATAAAATGAATCATCTTTGACTTATATGAAAAATGTCTCTAAATATAGGGATAACCTAACAGAGGGTTCAAATACATTGGTTACCTTTCCTAAATTATAAGGCACTAATACACCATACCACTAAATATTGTCCCTCATTTATATAAAAACAATTAAAAATTTAAATATTGACTAAAAATATTATCATATGATATAAACAAAAAATAAATTATAATAAGAATTGAAGAATGACACAAAGGTGAGGCATGAAAAATAATCAGGTAGTGGACTAACATTCTAAATAAATCACCAAATAATATTACATAAACATTTATGTTGAAGAAAAAAACATCTCATTACACTCAAGGCATAAAATAAAAATTAGTAGGAAGCCTACAATTTCAACAATATTGCATGGAATTTGCGTGAAATATAAGTCCCTACATGGAAATAATGAGGCATGATATGGAATACCCTTATCCCATTAGGTTGTGACTGAACCAAAGCCATAATCCTATCACAATTCCCATGCATCATAAAATGGTGGAGTCAAATCAATTAAAGAAGTCAAAATCCATTAATAATAATTTAATTCGAGGTAAATTGGCTTATTTTCTATACATGGGTTAGCAACACCCATGAATAGATCGTTATTAAATCCATATTCCTTCTTATAAATTACTATTATCTCCAAATAATAATAAAAAATAATAAGGATGCTCTGATACAATATTGTGAAGAACTTAGCATAGAATACAATTAATATTTCCCTAATATCGGTTGGTTCTATGGCCTTAGTAGCATCTTCCCCAATGCGAGAGTATACCAACTAGCAGTGAGGGCCTAGTTGTTCCTATGGGGAGACTATTTCATCATCAACAGAGTTTTGGAAAACATAATTTCAATAACATATAAGAAGGAGAATTCGTAAATCATACATAAAATAGTTCAATAATACAAATAGATATCAATTGAAATGAAATATCATATACAAAAATAATGATACATGTTATGTTTCAAAGAAAACATTGATAATAGGAACCCAACATTACGATATAATATATGGTACAAAAGTAAAAAAGAATAATTTTTCTCTTCTATAATCGCGAGCCTCAGCTAAGTCCCATGCCCATATAAGGCAAAAACTTAATCAATAACCCATAGTAGAGAACATCTCATCATCAATACATTCAATTATAGTGTATATTCTGGTACCAAAAGGTGGCCCAAACAGGGTGTGATATATAATACTTATAGGAAACCACCCATGATAAAGTTCCAATCTTCCAGTGAATATATACAACAATATTGTGTAGGAACAATATAACTTGTAGTGGATGTACTCAGCAATAAACAACCTATAATTCCATGTTATCATTTTATAATCAATCCATTAAACCATTAAATTGAATTTAATAATTAATTATATTAATTAAAATTCATGGCTATTTTATTTCTAATGAATATATTATGAAAATACAATATCATTTATTAGATAATTCTCAAAACCTAAAACATTTCTAGATATCCCACACGATAAAATGAACCAAGGATGCCTATGCAGGCCATCCATAGTGTTCCTCACAAAGACCGAATATAATCTTGTGATTTTTTATAGAAGATACTTCATTTAAACCATTTAATTTAATAGTCACTTCAGAACATGATCCTATCCATGGAATCCCTATATTGGAATCCATGAATTACTATAGGTGTAATATAAACCAATACCCTACAAGTTTGTTCGTGGTGAACTTCTCATGAATCTAGGTACTGGTCTAGGTGTGATATAATCTCACTACCATTAGATTCTATCCTTAGTGGTCTACTAAGGGTGCCCATGTATGACCCATAGGATATATATTCATTTCCAATTAATTATGTCGATGGAATTCCCATATGAATCCCCATATCAAAAGACATATAATGGTCATTCACATTGATTCCATCATTCTTCAGTCTATATCTAGAGTCTAAGTGTCACTCAGGCAGAGGCAAGGTCATCTCTATATGAGTTTCTCCATGTATTTCCTCATCTGAATCCACATTTCACCAAATCCATACTCATTATCATTAAACTATATAATTTAATAAATTTCATTGTACATTACAAGGTAAAATCCAAGAACTATCAAATTCTACTCACCGAAAAATGTGAATCATAATGGGCTATGTTTAGAAGGCTTGGCTTCCAAATACTCAAATGGGAAAATCATTATAATAAGCTTCTCAAGATTAAATAAACTATTACATGGCATATCCGTTATCTATCTCACTTGGGAATAAAAATAAAATGGAATATTCATTCTTAATCAATAAATTCAATAACAAGTTATAATATTAGAATTCCTGCAACCAATTACTCACATGGATATTTCATTTAAATAAAAAACTCAATCATAAAAACAAATTTAATTGAATGGGTCTCGGTTCATGGAATCTATTACATGATCCTTATCAAATAAATTAGAGTTAAATTAATCCATTTTAATCCCAAGGCATTTCATGGTACACATCAGAGTAATCCATGTTTCAAAATCCACCAATGGGGGTGTAGTTTAATAATCAAAAAACCATGGGGTTTGTTTCAAGGCCATTAAACAACCACTAAACATTATCATTCCAACTTATTATAAGGGGCACTTTTATCAATTCAAATGATTAATTCCATTTCATGTAGAATCTCGAAAACTAGGAACACAACAAAATGACATATATAAACACATCGAGTTTTAATAAAAGACATGATACCACATAACTTATGTGAGTAATTGATTTGTAAACAAATAATTTATCCCGATTAATCTCAGATTGGAAGTAAATAAAAAACGGAAGAAGAACCTATTAATAGGGAATATTATCATTCATATAAATTGTTCTCCTGATATCTAGAAGAACATAATAATATTAAAAAGACGTGGAGAACACAGCGATATATATCAGATGATATGAGATACACTTCAAATAGAGACTGTATGGGGGAGCTCTTTCAAGTTTAATAATGGGAAACAATGAGGTATTGCATGGGGGTGAGATGTTGTGTGGGAGGATAATGAAAATATGGTTACATTTAAAATGTTAAATTGGGGAAATTGTAATTTCTCCCAAAATATGTGGTCACATGGTTTAGAAATATAGTTTAATAAACATGTCACAATCATGAAAGGTTAGTTGTAGGAGATGTTGTCTCACACTGTTTGACTAACTGTGAAAAAACCATGCAAAACCCCATTGTCAAAAGAGTAGAACTGGGTTCTTGTTCTTGTGGTACAACTTGAACGGTATTAAATCAATTTACAATTGAAAAATTCACCCCAAAACATTGGTTTTGGGCTCCGAACCATCCCTAGATACTCTCAGCACCTCCACATCCTCAAATAGTATTCCTATTAGGTAATATTTATAGATTTAAACTAATAATTTAGAGAAAAATATGGATTTTTTACATCATATAAGAACCAAATTCTTACACACGGGATGATAAATGGGGAACAAATGACATCCAGTGTAGGTCATATAGTTGGCACAAGGTTTATACAAACAGTGTGACAGAACAATTCACCCTAGAGGGGTGGTGCATAGTTGGTAAAACAATGCTGGGTGAGGGCCCAAACTCTGTGGGCATACTAGGAGACCATGAAAGATAGAATCATATTATGAATATTAACCTACATGGTTTATGCATGGTTTGACCAATCATGTTGTCTATTGAAAATGGGAGTGTTAACATTCTACCCTAGATCTTTAAGAGATTTAACATGAATTTCTTCACATTTCCTCCCAAAAAATCATTGGTGATTGACCAAATCATCCAAAACATTCTAGAGATAGTACACTCTAAATTTTTAGCCTTTTAAAGTGTCTTTGTTTGTAATTAAAAGGTCCAATATATTCTAGGTTGGGGATTTATAGGTTGATTTTGTTTTAATCCTAAACTATAGTTAAAGGGTCATTCATATCTAAACATTAGGTAGGTGGTATATATGTTATATATAAAATTCATTATTCCATATTTTGTGTGTATGTGGTTGTGTTGTGGTCTCTTCTTGTTTTCCATTTCATTTCGTTGGATGGAATTGATGAATTGGTCTGTTAAATTATGAATTAAACCCTTCATGATACCCTTGGGATCCATTGTGAATAATTTATAAGGGATAATGGTCACCCATGGGATTTTCCACTCTCTTGAACAGGGGATTGAGTTGTTTGGTGTTGAAATAAATTGTTATGAGATGAAAAGAAATGCTAATTTTGTGTGGTTTCTAACATGGATTATGGTGTGTATGGCCTAATTGGTATATTTTAAATGTGTTATGACATGAGTTTTGCATAAAATGGTAAATGGCTTAAATGGATAACAATGCATATTTTGTGAGTGAATAATATGATTGGGGTCTTAGACTAAGGATCTACACCCTTTGGTGGTATATTTGAATGGGGATCTATCACCATGGGTTGGGACCGATAGATTTTCTAGGCCCCATGGTAGGATTTCATGGGTTATGGTGTTGTACTAAGTCTCAATTACCCTAATGAATTCAAGTGGTATGATTACATAAGAAGATGATACAAGGTATGTTGATGCACCTAGACTGAGGCTCCAAGGAATGTTGATAGATATTATTATGTTCAATTATTATTCATGTGATATAGGGAACTTGAATCCCCTTATTCGCGGTTATGTAAATGGCATGGATGCAGGTGAATTCATGAATTTGGGTAACACATGGAATTAAAGATGAAAATGGGTAACATAAACATGTTATTGGGGGACTATTGATTATACCTTTTTTATCTTGTTTTACCACACTTTTGTATACATTTGTTATATTTGATATTTTGTAGACACTACTGGTGGTGGCCAACTAAATTGTTCTCACACCCTACTCAGGAAACCATTGGCTACCTGTTATGATTTCATGGTTGCAGGTAAAGAATAATGAAGTTCCTTATTCTTTATTATTGATTTGGAAATCAATGATGTGAATGGTAGAGGGAATCAGAATTTAGGTCAGGTACTAATTTTGTGAGTATTCAGTTTGTGTTTATTTTGAGTAATCCTTGTACCTGGAACCGTATTAAAAGACATGGCTTATTTGCTATTGGTTGTGGGAATGAACCCAATTTTGGGTAATAGATTTTTGAATCATGTTTATTGTTTTTACAATTTCAATAATTTCTTATTCTATCTATGGTAGTTTACTCTAATAAATGGGGGTATCGTAATCCGACATGTCTAACTATACCATCACTACTAGCCAAAATACACTCGTATATGGGGAGGTGGGACTTTGGTCACATAACCGACCGGCTCATGACACCGATTATAATGGAACCTGGTTTTAAGAGCAACAATCTATTTCTTTCAAACAATATCTTTTATCTCAAAATATTTTCAATTGAACAATGTCCAATGTAATTTAGATATATCATACAATATATTTATTTGATTTGGAGTTTCTAATTTTTACATAATATGATTAAGAATTTTTATAATTAGACGTCATCCAATTTAAATTACTTATCATATTATCTTTTTATATCACCAATATTACCCTATCCAATTATCATCCAAAAATTCTGATAAAACAATTAAATATACATTCACAACATCAATAATTCATAAAATCAAAATAAAAATTATATATAATAATAACATAATATATTTCCCTCAAAAATTATTATTAGGTAATTTTTATAGTGCTTTATCAGTCTATGCAACACAATCATATCTTTTTGAAACCACTATCTATAACAATCTATTTTATAATGTCCTTAGAACATAAAATATCAAATCATACATTTAAAAATTAATTTCTCCCACTATTTTAATTTTCATGGATGATATGGTTTTTAAAAAATAAAGATTTTATAACCATTTACAGTACAAAATAATCACATAATTTTATTTTCATACAAAAATATACCAATGATTTTAAAAAAGATAAACCTTTTACACAGTTCTTATGCCATGATTTTATGTCCAAAATAATCTATTTGATAGATACTTTATTAAATAATTTTTCCATTAAAAAATTAGTGAAAATATTAAAAATCTATAAGGAGTTTTCATTTGTAAAAATTCATTTTTATCATCTTCCATAAAAACATTTAGAATTTTGAAAACACCTCAAAAATTCAGGTGCCCAACAATATCCCCCATTGGATTTTTCTTGAAAACCTAGGTATATAAATTATTAAATGTTGTACTTCTTGTAATGGATTATATGTCCAATGAATTATAAGCTTACATGAGTGAGCTCGATTTAGGAAATGAGAAGCATTAACCAAAAGTACCATTTTTCACTAAGAAGTGACTTATGAAAATATTTCTTATACATCAGAAGAGAACTATTCGTCCACTGCAATCATTCATCATAGAAAAAATTTATTTAAGAATCTTTTTCCTACATACACATAATAAATCTTATAAAATATATCACACATATTGACATCATATTTTACAACTTTTAAAAACTGCCACTAAATATATCCTCTTATTAAAAATAATAATCACAAACTGTTGTATTGATATATTTAAATTTTTATCCCCATTGAAAACACTATCTATAACACCCTAATATTTTTCAAATTATTATTATTTGATTAAATTTTTTATTTTTATATTTTCCATTTAACATAAATCTGATTATATATGATTATTATTATATAAAATAATTGTGTTTGTGTTGAGTTACATTCAATACCATGTAAATAATTCACTTCAACCCACACCAACTTGGCTTTCATTACTAACAACACTATGTATTTATGAAGAAATACATTACTATTATAATTATTTAAATGAAATAAAAATAAAACGGCCATTAAAAATATTAATATGAATGGTAATAAATGATTATTAAAAATTTTCTTATAAATAAAACATAATTATAATGAAATATATAAATTGTGGTAAAATATTTATTTGTTTAGAAATAATATTTTCTTAAATGGAATTGTTTTTATGTCCATTTATGACCTATAATACAATTAATTTAAATCACTATTAGAAATTGAATTCAATATGTAAATAATTTTTTCATTTTTAATGTCAATATTATTTTATGGTGAATTTTTAGTATTTTTTTGAGATGCTTCATTTTTTCGTGAGTAGTTTAATATATTGCATTGTAATTTTCAATTGAGTCTTTCGTTTAAATAACTATTGTATTTTATATTTATTTTAAAGTTAAAATATATCAATTATTAATATATTAATCTAATTTAGGCCATTGTAATCATTTTTATATTAATATTAGACATAAAGAAACTTCTTGAACTTTTGAATGTTCTTTTTACCGCCTTCTAGCTATGTCTATGTGTTTAACAGAAAACCTAATTTTGCACATATTAGAATTGAATAATAAAAAAAGTACAAAGATTTTTTTCAAAGGAATTATAGTCACATTCTAATATAATCAACTTAATATTAGGTGAATAGTAACTTTAGTATTTTTTACCACGATTAAGGGTAAATATGGTAATTAAAGGTAAAAATATTATAATATCATTAAACTACACTAAAACATTTTCAAATTTCATTGGATGAATTTTTTTCAACCAAAATAACCATTAGGGAGAAATTATAACCTTTTAAACCCACTTATTTAAGACTGTGACATTTATTATATTTTATTTAATGATAAGTTAATATTTCATGCTTATAATTTTAATATGTACTTCATTTTTAACATAGGGTTATAAAAAATATAAATTATAATATAATATTAATTTGAATGATACTAAATGAATATTTTGTCGTTATGATTTATTATTTAATTTGTATATATCAAATTTTTTATTTTATGGCTTCTATAAAGATGAAGCATTAATATTTTAATTAAAATAAATAAAAAATTAATAATATTCAAAATATTGAAGGAAATAATATGTTACATAAATAATGACATACAAGAATTTTATAGATAAATATGAAAAATTATTGAGATATTTGAAGTGTTGGTTTGATGTTACCATGTTAATATGATTTTTTTGACAAGAAAAATATTGAGTACTATTAAAATTTACAGAAATTATTCTTTAAAATATATAATATTTTATTAAAATATATAAAATTCAAAAAACAAAAATAAAATTAAGTCAAATAACAATAATACGGTTAAAATGTTTGTTAACGATCCATTATGAGTTACTTTTCATATTATGGTAAATACAATAACCCTAAATAATAAAAAACAATATTGTTATGGTAAACGTTAAAGGGTATATCAAAGGGTTAAAGCCAAAATACAAGGTTAATATTTTTACCAAAACATAACTAAAAGTGAATTTTTTAGAGTATTTATACCAATAATCATCTTATATTCTAAATAACTAACTTTTGAGCTAATTTTAAAAGAAAATTAATATATATTAATTTAAAATTTTAAGCATTTCATAAAGTTCCCCTCACCTCATTTATAAAAGGTCACCTAATCCCTCAAGTCCTTGCAATACATTGAGAATTAAAGGCCAAAATAAACATACACTTATCCCTTATAAACTTCCATATTAACATTATATTGTTACTTTTCTTCTCAAATGACTGTCTCCAGTGTTCTTAAGTGGAGATCTAGAGGGTAATCATCGAAGAAGAGGTAATCTGATTACTGACTATTTCAAAATTGATTCTTCATCTTCATACTCTCACCTTGATTATTCCATTTTAAGTAATAAATATAGTACCACATATATAATAATTTTTTTAATTTCTGATAAAACATATTACACCATTAATTCATCCTATTAAAAAATAAAGTACCATGCGTGCGTATGTACAATTTAGCGTCTCCACGTTGGGGTGTAATAGATTTTTTATCAATAATTTATTTGGAATTGTATAATGGTAGATATAATAGATATAAATAATAATAATTAAATAATTATTATTATTTATATTGAATTTAACATATTTTTCCCCAATTTTTACCTGTTAAGATAATGATATTGTGGCTCATGTGTACCTACAACTTACCATCCACAAAATGTGTTGAGATTCATCTTCCACGATAACAATATAAATAGTGATTATAAAAATGTATATAACGAATGAATATGAAATATATACAATAATAAATTAATATAATAATATATTTTTACACATATA
Source organism: Viscum album (assembly GCA_963277665.1). Taxonomy (NCBI): domain Eukaryota; kingdom Viridiplantae; phylum Streptophyta; class Magnoliopsida; order Santalales; family Viscaceae; genus Viscum; species Viscum album. Next base: position 179,006,978 of record OY728133.1, on the reverse strand, counting down.
TGTCTTTTACCTACTTCCATCTAGTATGATATGAAAATGGAAATAGAGCTCATTTGTACATACAGCTTACCGTCTCCATCAATGGTGTATTCCATTTCATTTATCTATTATTAAAATAAATTTATATACAAAATATTTATAATATATGAATAATTTTTTATAATATATATTTAATATAATTATTACTTAAGTAATAGGATATATAATATCAAGTCCAATTATGTATGATAAACAAAAAGATCATTACACAAAACGTTATTTTAATAGTGAATTATTAATAAATGGGTAAAATAAAGTCATACATGAATTATATATGATATAATAAATATTGTTGTTCTTCTGGTTGAAGTAAATACTATTTTTGAAACCACTTCATAAATTTTTTAGAAATTTATAAATGGATTCATACATAAGGTTAGCGATTTTTTCTTCACCGTTGCTTCTGTGAGACATATGTCTCAAACAATAATTATTTCTATAATGTGGGGAAAATACTTCCAATGAATCAATTTTAAGAGTTTTAAACATATAATGATTGTACATTAGTCTCCATATAATTTATTTTCATTATTGGGGAATATGATTCAACTGATTATAATGTTCAATGGGTTAATTCCATAATTTCATAATTATTAGGTTTAATTATGCATAAGTATCTTCTTTGAAAGATTAATCATCCATGTACATTTTTTAAAAAAATGTATTAAAATTCTTTTTTACAATTCTTCTAAAAAATAGTTATTCATTTTTGTCTAGTTTATAAATTTTTATTAAATAGTTTGAATGTAATATTTTTCCATTTTCCTATTGAGGTATTTTTTTTTGAGTTTTTAGTAAAATTTATGAGAAGATTTTATTTATTTATAATATGTGAATGAATTTTTATCCTTTCATGGATCATTATTACATTGAATCTTCCCTTAAAAGATTAAAATTTTATCTTCAAATAAAATTTTTTCTTTTACAATTTAACATATTTTTAATAAAAATAAAATTATTTCAACGAATATTGGATATTTTAGTCAAGATTTATTTTAAATGATTTATTGTTATTCATTTATATGTTTTCAATGTGGTTTGAAGGAAATGGTTTTGGATAATTAATTATCTTTTAGAAATATATTTTCAATGAAAATAAATGTTCAATGTGATCTTTCAAAATCCATCCCCATAGAAGATTACATAATTTATTATAGTTCAAGAATACAACTCATATTATTTTTATAAATCGTTTCTGATTTGATGGAATGATGATTAAGAATCCCACTTCTATTCATGTGTTATTATTTTGATGAAATGATTATGAAACCAATATCGTTTACACATTCTATCATACGATTATATATTTATGATACCCATTTAATTTCAAGGTTCATTATATGATTTTTTATAATCTTGTGGAAGCTGTATGTATGGTTTCATTTATAATTTTTTTGGGACCTATATCTCCCTCAAATGAATTGTGTAAGGATTTATATCTCATCAGATGGACGAATATGGATTTGTTAGTGATCTTGGACTACTAAAATGGACAAGGGAGAAGACTATGAATACCAAGATGGAATGAGGAGTGAACCCATACCAGTGAGTTGGCCAAGGGAGTGAAATGTGACTTTCATGATAGTATGATAAGTGAACCCATACAACCCATATAGGCTAGAAATGATACCTAGAATATATTATAAGAAAATAAATTATTATGTGTATACCATTGTTCCTTGTGTTGTTCATATGTCTCACTTTTATAGATCGTGTTATTTATATCCTTATGAATCATGTATAATTTACTGCCAATCATTATTACATGGTTCTTGTTTATGGTCTTTAATATGATGGGTGTGATCATTAATTTTAATGATGAGGCTCTGATACCATTAATCTAATGATTATGTTTACATGTCTCCCTTGTTTACCATTAATAATAATATGATCTCTTCCATTTTAATGTTTCCTTTAAATCATGTTATGAAATTATGTGTTATATTTGATATGTCTAAAAATGGATATAGTTAAGAAGAACCTAGTTGGATATAATGTAACTCAATTATAAACCATTGTTTATGAATCTATGTTTCCAATGGAACTCAAATATTATGGTATTTGGGAGTTTTTTGTAATGTATTAAGTATTGCACAAAAGTATTGTAATTTCCATCTATGAAAAGGGAGAATCATTATAGTTTGTATCAGAGAAAATGTTTAGTTATACTCTAGAAACTAGGATTAGAAAAAAAATTTGAGACCCCTAAGGACATGTTTAAGGATAAGTATAATGATAAGGAATAATATATAAAAATTTATTAGAATATTGGTAAAGTATATAATGGGTGGTTTCCAATAAATACATCCCTCTCCAGATACTTCAACTAGATGTGGCTCTAGCACAGTTGTACATAGGGGTAACAAAAATAAAAATGTTCGTTGGACCATACTCAATCAAAAAACGATACATGACAATAGGCCTTGCTACACACCTCATTTGACACTCTCAAGGGATATTCCTTGGAAATCCACAATCTCTTTATGAACCATAATTATGGATTTAAATTAATGTTGGATATGAATCAAATATGAATAACCTATGTTTTCATATAATAAGAAATGTTTCATAATTTAGATATCATATAAGTGTTTTTTTCATGATTATTTGTTCCTCACAATGATAATCATTTTACACTAATTGATTATTATTATAATGAATGGTTGGAACCAAAGGGAACTACATTAGTGTTGAAAGTGATGGAATAGTCCCGGATGAGTTTTCAAATGGGATGATCAATATAGTTTTGGATGTTGTGATCATGCCTCAATATATTAAACAGAACATGATTAACAATGTGAATGTTGACCAACATTAAAACTAACAAAAGAAGAGAAAGATAGAGACTGTTGAGAGTTTGGGTAATAGAGACTTTAGAAGAAAGAATATTCAGTTTCCGTTGTGTCCCAAATATGGAAAGATTCACCAAATTGAATTTCTTATAGAAAAAAGAAGATTTAATGATTGTGGAAAAGTAAGAAAAAAAGTAAGTAACTGAAAAGGGAAAATGAAGGTTTTGGTTAACAAACTATATGCGAATATTAGCCTCACTAAGAGATCCTAAAAGATTCAATGATTTATGAGTGGAATTAATGGTAATTATGAAAAATTATGTCCTAAGTGGAATGCTCTTGACTGGAATCATAAAGGTTTTATGAGTAATGGTTATATTGCAGATGATGCTGAGACTATATACGAAATGGGAAAGGAAAAGGTATTAAGTAATAGTATGAGGTATCTTTCTTATGGATTAACGATGAAGTGCAATAAACAATTTTTTAATGCATTTATATTTAGTAATTTTGTTATATGAGTCATGAAATATAGAATTTTTGTTCAGTTTAATTTTTTTTCTAATTAATTACAGTTTAATGTCAAATGATTTTAAAGGACTAAAAAAAAGATTTAATGGAAATGTAAAATTTTTATTAAGAGAATATAAACAGTTATATGTTTTATATTTTAATATAATGATATGTTTGATATGAATAATTAAATTGGATGGTACTAATTTCGTTGATTCTCATTAAGGTTTTACTGAAAAAAGGTTCATGCTATCATGGATGAAGATTAAGACTTTTTGGAATAAAGGTATATTTCCAATAAATTCTTGAACAAAGAAACACAATGTTTTTCTATAATAATGTATAGTAAATCAGGTTATTACAATGTTTGATTATAATAAATGGTTATGGAATTCATATTTTTGGAATGTGACAATCATGAACTACCATTTGAGATATGGGGGATAAATGTTATACCAAGATAGTTCACATTTATCGTGATGTTTTTGGATTTTTATATTTTATAAGGATTTTAAAAATATTCATTTATGGAAATTGTATCATAAAAATTTGATGATGTTTTGTAGATTAAATTATTATAAAACTATAGGTGGACTTATGCATATTTGATAACTTTTTATAACTATTTTGATATAATAACGTTCTATGGAATGACTTCTCATTATATTTTGGAATATCATGGTTTTTAATGTATCATGAGTGATAAGTTCAACATAAATTATTAAATAATAGATGATACAGAAATTAATTATAGAACAAGAATGGGTGAGATTATGATTAAATAAAGAGACTCTATATTCTCATAAAAAGTCATCCAAATTTGGAAAATGGATCGTGATGTAAATGGTTGTACTAATATCTTCATTTTTTAATGACATTAATGAACTCCTTAACTCCACTATAGTTTATGGTTTTGGGATTGTTAATATTCGTTGGATCACCCACATTTTTATGATCAAGGATAATTATCAATCTCTATGATTATTTACATTTTTCCTCAATTCCCAAATCGTCACCTATGTTCACCATTTTGTCTCTTCACATCCTTCTTTCCATCATTAATTTACTTATGTTTTATTTTGCTTCTCCAACCCCCTAAACTCTTTTTATTCATTTCTTTTTTAAAAAATCCTGTATCCTAAATATACTAGGATGTTTTTATAAGAATAATTCGAGCTAAAATTACACACACCTACATCAAATGGTTAAAGAACATACTATTTATGTTGATGGCGAATTTATGCCTCACGAAAAGATGATTGTTCAACATTCATATAACACCTTAAAATGTGGCCATTAAGATGTCACTATATTTATATATGATATATAATATTTTTATGTTTTACTTATGCTTCTGTATTTTTCTTTTTTGGCATACCATTACGGTTTCCATTGTGGGTAAACATGATAATTTCATTTTCGGAAGTGCAGACTGCAGCCCCCTCAAAGTGATTTGATTCGTTAATGCCATATGTGGGATGTATAAAGGATGTATTTAAAGTTATTATATATGATTTATGTTACATAAAAATGATGAATATAATTCTGGAATTAAAATATACATACCTCTCATTTAGTTTTAATTCCATTAATATGACATAGAAATGAAAGTAGCGTTCATGCGTACGTACGGCTTACCATCTCCATGAATGGTGTATTTCATTTCTTACCTCTAAATGATTATATAATATTATAAATACAAGTATATTATGGATATATATGATATATATGATATCCAAATCATGAATATAATTCTAGATATAATGAACCTTTGACCACACGAACAACATGTAATTGTTAGAAGTCCACTTTCGACTTAAGAACCAAATATCGACAAAACAAACATTATTAACTTAAATGATTACATAATGTTTATAACATGGAAATAAGTGATATAAATGGAATAATTAACTTGAAAAAGGTTCTTAAGAATGTAGAAATTAACTCAAGTTTATTATTCCGGATGTTAAAGAACGATCGAGTCAAGTCGGACTCGAGGTATGGGATCCTACTCCTTTCATTCTTTTTAAGTACACTCTTTTATGTCATTCCTTTTAAGCTCATATTTCTTGTGATTGGGATGTTATTCTATATTAATCTTATTGTAATTATTATGTTCATATTATGAGAGACCCTATTATCTCTCATCAATCCATTTTGAAATTTTTGAGTGGCGCCATTAGGCTGCCGAATTTTCGTAAGAGATCTGACCTATGTCTTTCTTTTTAAGTAATCTCCTTTATGTCACTTCTTTTAAGCTTCGCTTTGTTATGTTGGAGGATGTACATTTATATTCATCTTGATGCAAACTTTATGTTAATATTATGAGAGACCCTATTTGATCCCATCAATCCATTTTTGTATGTTTTAAGTGGCGTCGTTAGGCTGCCGAATTTTCATAAGGGATTTTTCATCTCACTTTTATTCCCGTGGGATTTTTGCTAAATTTTCCACAAATTCCTTTGAGTGGTTTATATACTGCCCATTATTTTACACATTGTGTAATATAATTTCATTTATTATTATTTACATCAATTTTGTATTGGACTTCTTTCGCGGGGTGTATGTTTCGAAAGATACCCATGTCGGTAAGGGAACCTTTCACCCTCCCCTTTTAAAAGACTTCTTTTGTTATGTCTTTTAATTCACATAATATTATGTTAGTATAGGTTCTTATATATCCTTATTGATGTAAATTTTATGTCCAAGTGATCAGATACCCTTTTTATCTCTGATCACCTCATTTTTTGAATTTTTAAGTGATGCTGTTAGGCTGTTGAATTTTACCAAGGGAACTTTTTAAACCAATTTCAATTTCTTTGGGTACAACATGTAGTTATTGAATATGTCATCCTTTGAATATGTGTGAATTACATTTTATTGTTTTACACTTAATATCCACTTATATTGGGTGTATTTATATTTTTCACACATAATTTGGAGATTGATTTATCCTTAATTTAAGGATACCTTCTTTATAAGGGATTTTATCGTATTTTACATTTCTATTGAGTCTTCATTGTTGTTATGCACCAATTCACTCTTATATGGTGTATATACTGTCCTTTGGAATATTATATCATGAATCCATTTATTCTCATGATATTATAAAGTTCTGATTAAATGTTATTCCTCAATTATTGTATTCAAATGTCTATAATTTTGGTAAAAACCCTTTAACCAAAATATCACTTTAAATGATTTAATGATTTGTTATTATTAATATCCATGTTTTCAAAATGGTTTTAAGAATTTATTTATATTGATATTAATGGTTTAAAATGTTAAAATCTTCAAGTGGTATGAGACACTTTGATTCGAAAATCTATTTATTAAATGTTTTAAATGGTTTCGAAAATGGTTTTTACAATGGATTCATTATTTCAATATCTTAAAATGTTATTTTGTTTTTGAAATATAGGAATGTTTTCTTTCCTTTATGCTTAAGTTATGTGCTATGATTATGTTATGGTTCTTGGGAATTGTTATGAAGACGGGTGGTTCTGTGATAAACTAAGGGCGGGTGAGCCTGATATAGCTCTCCAATGCATTGGGTAACGCAAAGGAGTGAAACGTTAAGGTTTATACGAAGAGATTTAGGTAATATACTATGGTGGGTATTACAAACGTAACCAATAGGGTCACTCCCTATGTAAGAATGTTATGAATGCCTCAAGTTACCTTTATATCTTATTATTTCTATGATTTAATCAGGATTTGATGAGGTATGTTAAAGTGCTTTTGTTTTATGAGTAAAGTATGATTTCATTGATTCATATGTGTACATCTACTCATGTTTCCTTTCCATATATTTTTATATCCCTTACTATGCTTTTTTTCCTCATCCCAAGTTTTTGAAAAAAATTTCACAGGTCAAGGGAAAGGTACTTGATATGATGATAGTGTCAAGGAAGAGTCAAGAAAGAATCCATGTTTTATTTTAAATATGTTTCCGTTGATGGGAAAAAAGAATACTATCTTTTATTTAACCACTTTGTTTAGATGTGGAATGTAATGCAAGTTTTATGCTCTAATTCTCTAAAACACTAAACGTGAAAAGATCATCAATTTGTAATCTTGTATTAACTCAAGATTTAGTAAGGTTAAAGGCTGGGGACTTATAGTTGGTATCAAAGGTCGGATTAGATAACTTTAGAGGTTAGGGTATTCTTTAAGCATAAGTGACATTACCATAATGGATAGGATTTCAGAAAGATTCATAGTTTTTAGATAAATTGAATGAGTAAGTATATCTTAGTGTTTATCTTTCACATTAGTACTTAATGATTTTGTTGATATAGGCACACTGACATTTCTGTTTTTAGTAAATTGATGGATCAATCAGGCACTAAAGTGACAATGGGTTTGAGGGAAACTGTGGTGGTTCTCTGATTAAGAGACTGGATGAAATAGGGGATTCAATGAGGAAAATAGTGGTTGTTCTAAATGAACTATCAAGGAGTCATGATCAACCACTTGAACCTTGGTATGATCTGTAATGCATCATGTACGAGATGACCAATCGATGTGGAAGTTCAGGTAATAATTATAAAGGTAACCATTAGAGTTTATATGATCCTTACTTTTGAGGTAATTATGGGTTATTATATGTTATTATGGTAAATGAAAGGCATGAGATAAACTTTAGGTTCAAATATGTTATGTTCATTTTTGAAGATTTTATCTCGTTTTGGGGAATGTTTTAAGAATTATATAGTTTTGGAAAAAGGACAACTCACAGACCGTGTGACAACCCATCATGTCGGACAAAGCTGTGGGAATCGAACCCACAACCAAATTGCAACTGGTATTTATCACCTACCACTGGTCTACATGAAGTCCCTGGTTAGTTTGACTAATTCTTTTTAGTTAGATGATTTTAGGAATCAATAGAAATTTTATTTTGGGTTATCTATGGAAATGATTAACTTATCATCGAGGATATGTGATTAGGTTAATTACTTTTCAATATGATAATTTAAGAGGAACTGATGTTATTTTGAGATAATAGTTAATTTGTACCTTAGAAGACTATGTGACTAAATTCTTCAAATATTTGGGTCTCAATCTTAGTTTGGTTTTCTTTGAATAATTTTATGGACAATTGTTTATCGAATGGTCTTCGTTGAACTTTGGGTTTTTTGTGGACAAATTTTGGAGATTAAGAATAGATTTTATATTTATAAAGGATTATAATTTTGTGGATTATTTTACCTCATACTAACAATTTTGGTTTTGTATTTTTTCTAAAGAGAGTGGAAATATATATATATCTCTATTTTGGATTAGGTGATTCTCAATAAGTTGATTATAGTACTCTTAATGCGAACAAGAATACCTAAATACTCGTCTTTTGGAGAAAATATTAGTTTGATTAAGGAATATAGTAAAAGTTGAAAGTCTACGTGACAAGTAAGTATGTTTCATTATGATATAGTTAAGATCAAAAATAAATTCCTCAATGAAGAGTAACTAAAAACAAAAATGTGTTCTGTTAACTTTTCCTACTGCGGAATCGAATACCGTTTAACCCATCACAAGTTTTTGATTTTCTTATGGTTAACTTTCTCCTAGACATGTTTACTATCACTCTTCATCAGAACATGACCCTTTGTTTTCTCCTCCATATCCATATTTTCATACATGGAATACTAGTATGGGTTAACTCGGGTGACCTTTGTACTTCTCATTCTTTATTTTAAAGTGATTGTTTTATTGACTCTTGTTCCGATGTGGGATTTTCAATGAAGTTTCCAAGCCCAATTTTAAAATTGCGAGGATGTAATTCCCAAAAGGGGGGAAGGATGTAACACCCCAGGTAAATAAAGAATATGAAATTTTTATATTTATCCCTATTTGTGAATAAAATGTCAATATTACTTTAAAGGGAATTCTATTCTCGATGGCTTACCCAATACACAACAACGAGTTCCTTTGAAATCTTACGTTGCACTCTAATAATAAAATAATATTATCTTAAATGGAAGTTAACGCCTAGACATTGTAATGGAGGGAATGAAAAGGACTAACAAAAAATGATTATATATGTTTGTCAAATATTTTTTCTTTTTACAATAAATTTTAGAGGATTAAAAATGTGAATGAATCCAATTTTTAAGCATAAACATTATAATATTCTTTAAAAGGTCGATTAACCGCCTTTTAATGGCGAACCTCTTTTAATCCACTTTTTGACAATTTTATGTGTTATATTTGACAAAATAAAATTCTTCTTTAGAATCGGGACATCAAAATTTACATTGTGTAAATTTTTGGTATTTTATCGATAAAGTTCATTTTTTAATGAATAGTGAAAAATGTTGTATTTTATTTCAAAACCTCTTTTTAATATAATTTATTTATATGATTAGATTATCTTTTCAATTTGTTACAAAGTTCAATTAGAATATATTTTTACCATTTAATCCAATAGTGGTCGTTGGAATTAATTTCATCCTGAAATTGGACTTAAACTAGAGTCAATCTTTTGATACTTATTGTTTCTTAAAAACACGCTATTTGTTTTGACAGCAGAATTAATTATTAAATTAATTAATTCAACTTATATGTTTGGAATTTTGTAAAATAGACTTCATTTTTGTATTCTTAATATCAAATATATCTTAGGGTGAATTTTTGGTATTTTTCTGAAATACTTCGATTTTTGATGAATAGTGAAACCACTAAGTGATAGTTAAAGAAACTGATTTTTCGATTAAATGAAACATTGCGACCTCTGTGTTTTGAATTTCAAAAATCCTACATACATGGTTTTAATTAGAATGTAAAATGTGGTTCAATTGGATTAAAATAATTTTTTGGTGAATAGTAACTTTTATGTTCTTAATAGGGATTAGAGGTAATTAGTGTAATTCAAGGTAAAAATAATGTTATAATAAAATGAAAATACCTAGACACATGTCATACCCTTATTAGATGTGTCATGGTCAACCAATAAAATCCATGGGTCAACTTGGGGACCTCATGGAGCCACTTTGGTAGGAAAATGACATTAATATATTTTTATTTTATGTTAGAATTAAAATGACACAAACATGAGTTGTTTTACTAAAACAATTTTTAAATGGGGTTATAAAAGTCCAATTTTTGACTATAAATATTAATTGTAAAGCTAAAACTATTTCCTAGATCATAGTATTTGTTTTATAATTTTTATTCCTTAAATAAATTAATTTATTTATGATACCATGATGATGCGGCGATTACCTTATTAATAAATGATTTAAATAAAATGAAAAGATAATGTTAAAACAATAACATACACTGGTCAAAAACCTATTGGATTGGTGGATTTAGAACCATTGTCACCATATACTAGAATTATTTCAATGTGGGACATTTTAAATCCAAAACTCAATTTTAAAATAAAGTAACATTTCTTTTCTTTCCAAGAGTGCCACTCCTCTCCTCTTATAAAAGGCCCCCACCTCTACCTCTTTACACACACTTCCAAAGCCTTTTTCTCGACCAAACCCTTCCCATTTTGTCATTACACATCCCTCTATCCATCATGGATGCCTCACATAGGGAATAATACTTTCCAAGGAAGCCTTTGAGCTCAAATCAAAGAGAGTTACCCGATTTAAAGGTAGTGTCCTCTCTTGTGTTCTTATGTTTTATTTTGATTCTCCAACCCCCTAAAATCTTTTTATTCATTTCTTTTGTAACAAATACAGTATTCTCAATATACTAGGATGTTTTTATAAGAATAATTAGAGCTAAAATTACACACACCTACATCAAATGGTTAAAGATCATACTGTTTCTGTGAATGGTGAATTTCTGCCTCACGAAACGATGATTGTTCAACACTCATATAACACCTTAAAAGGTGGACATTAAGATGTCACTATATTTATATATGATATATAATATGATTATGTTTTACTTAATATTATTTATTTTTCTTTTGTGGCATACCTTTACGGTTTCCATTGTGGGTAAACACGATAATTTTATTTTAGGAAGTACGGACTACCGCCCCCCTCAAAGTGATTTGATTCGTTAATGCCATATGTGGGATGTATAAATGATGTTTTTAAAGTTATTATATATGATGTATGTTTAATATAAATGATTAATTTAATTATGTAATTAAAATATACATACATCTTATTTAGTTTTAATTCCATTAATATGACATAGAACTGAAAGTAGTGTTCATGCGTACATTACGGCTTACCGTCTCCATGAATGGTGCATTTCATTTCTTACCTCTAAATGATTATGTACTATTATAAATACATGTATATTATGGATATATATGATATATGTGATATCCAAATCATTTATATAATTCTGGATATAATGAACCTTTGACCACACGAACAACATGTAATTGTAAGAAGTCCACTTTCAACTTAAGAACCAAATATCGACAAAACAAAAATTATTAACTTAAATGATTAAATAATGTTTATAACATGGAAATAAGTGATATTAAAGGAATAATTAACTTGAAAAAGGTTCTAAAGAAAGTATAAATTAACTAATGTTTATTATTCAGGACTTTAAATAACGATCGAGTCAAGTCGGACCCGAGGTAAGGGATCCTACTCCTCTATTTCTTTTTAAGTACACTCTTTTATGTAATTACTTTTAAGATAATATTTCTTGTGATTGGGATGTTATTTTATATTACTATTACTGTAATTTTTATGTTCATATGATTAGAGACCCTATTCTCTATCATAAATCCATTTTGGAAGTTTTGAGTGGCGCCATTAGGCTGCCGAATTTTCGTAAGATATCTAACCTCTCTCTTTCTTTTTAAGTAATCTCCTTTATGTCACTTCTTTTAAGCACATCATTGTTATGTTGGGGGATGTTATTTTATATTACTCTTTATGTAAACTTTATGTTAATATGATGAGATAACCTATTTTATCTCATCAATCCATTTTTGTAAGTTTTAAGGGGCACCATTAGGCTGCCGAGTTTTTGTAAGGGATTTTTTATCTCACTTTTATTCCCGTGAGATTAATGCTACATTTTCCACAAATTCATTTGAGTGGTGTATGTACTGCCCATTATTTTACTCATTTTGTAATATACGTTCATTTATGAGTATTTACATCAATGTTGTATTTTCCTTCTTTCACGGGGTGTATGTTTCGAAAGATACCCATGTCGGTAAGGGAACCTTTCACCCACCTCTTTTAAAAGACTTCTTTTGTTATGACTTTTAATTCACATAATATTATTTTATGATATGTTCTTATATATCCTTAATGATTTAAATTTTATGTCCATGTGATGAGATACCCTTTTTATCTCTCATCAACTCATTTTCTGAATTTTGAAGTGATGCCGTTAGGCTGTCGAATTTTACCAAGGGAACTTTTTAAAACAATTTTGATTTCTTTGGGTTCAACATGTAGTTATTGAATATGTCATCCTTTGAATATTTTTGAATGAAATTTTATTGTTTTACACTTAATATCCACATATATTTGGTGTATTTATATTTTTCACACATAATTTTGATATTGATTTATCCTTAATTTAAGGATGCCTTCTTTATAAGGGATTTCATCGTGTTTTACATTTCTATTGAGACTTCATTGTTGTTATGCACCAATTCACTCTTATATGGTGTATATACTGTCCTTTGGAATATTATATCATGAATCCATTTATTCTCATGATATTATAAAGTTCTGATTAAATGTTATTCCCCAATTATTGTATTCAAGTGTCTCTAATTTTGGTAAAAACCCTTTAACCAAAATATCTCTTTAAATGTTTTAATGATTTGTTCTTATTAATATTCATGATTTCAAAATGGTTTTAAGAATTTATTTATATGGATATTATTGTTTTAAAATGTTAAAATCTTCAAGGTGGTATGGGACACTTTGATTCAAAAATTTATTTATTAAATGTTTTAAATGGTTTTGAAAATGGTTTTTAGAATGGATTCATTATTTCAATATCCTAAAATGTTATATTGTTTTCACAATGTGAGAATGTTATCTTTCCTTTATGATTATGTTATGTGCTATCATTATGTTATGGTTCTTGGGAAATGTTACTAAGACAGGTGGTTCTGTGATAAACTAAGGGCGGGTGAGCCCGATATAGCTCTCCAATGCATTGGGTAACGCGAAGGAGCGAAACGTTAAGGTTTCTACGAAGAGATTTAGGGAATATACTATGGTGGTTATTCCATACGTAACCAAGATGGTTACTCCCTACGTAAGAATGTTATGAATGCCTCCAGTTACCTTTATGTCTTATGATTTCTATGATTTAATAATGATTTGATGAGGTATGTTAAAGTGCTTATGTTTTATGAGTAAAGTATGATCTCATTGATTCTTATGTGTACATGTACTCATTTTTCCTTTCCATATATTTTTATATCGATTACTGAGCTTTTTATGCTCATCCCATGTTTTTGAAATTTTTTTCACAGGTCAAGGGAAAGGTACATGATTTGATGATAATGTCAAGGAAGAGTCAAGAAAGAATCCATGTTTTATTTTAAATATGTTTCCGTTGATGGGAAAAAAGAATACTATATTTTATGTAACAACTTTGTTTAAATGTGGAATGTAATGCATGTTTTATGATCTAATTTTCTAAAACTCTAAGCCTGAAAATATCCTTATTGTGTAATCTTGTATTAACTCAAGATTAAGTAAGGTTAAAGGTTGGGTCCTTATACATGTGATCTTTCTAAATCATTCCCCATCATAGATGATATACATTATTATAGTTCTGAAATACCATTCGTATTATTTGTCTAAATTGAATATGTTTTGATGGAATAATATTTAAAAAACCCATTTAATTTTATTGGTTATGTGTTTGATTAAATGATTATGAAACCCATATATTTTACACAGGTTATGATATGATTACATGATTATGATACCTATTTAATTTCATGGATTATGAAGTGATTGATTGTGGTCTTGTGGAATATGTATGTATGATTTCATTATGAAATAGTTCAGACCTATATCTCTACATAATTCATTGGGTAAAGATTTAAGTATCATGAGATAGAAAAATATGTTCTTATAAGTAATAATTTACTACTAATATGGTCGTGAGAGTAAATCATGACTAACAAGATGGTTTATAGAGATCACTCATAGTAGTACGATGACCGTGAGAGTGAACCCTTACTACAAATATGGTATGGAAGTTAACCCATACTAACATGATGTAATTATAAGTGATTCCTAAACTATCATAGAAATCATTATTATATGATCATGTGTGTGCCTTAATTATTTATATTATTTATATTTTACGATATACTGGCCCATGTTCATTATTTTCAAAATATTAATGTCTTATGAATTTCTAAAATTTATATCATGATACATATTTATGGTCATTGATTTTTATGGAATGGTATTTTTTTCGAGATCATGTTCTCAAATCCTTATGATCATGATAATGTTTACAAATATAAATTTTTTACCCGTACAGAGTATCTAAGCTCACACCTTTTTTTATTTCCAATCACAAAGGTAATGAAGATATGAATTATGTTTGATGTGTCTATGAAGGGTGATATTGAAGAAGAAACTACTGTGAGAGAATGTAACACAAGTACTTACCATTGTTTATTTTTACATGTTCGGAAAGGCACTAGTCTAATATGGAAATTGGGATTTTGATTGTGTAACATATTATGTATTCTAAAAATGTAATGTAATTTCCATATATGAAAGGTGAGGGTTGTTATACTATAAAGAGACAAGAAGGAGTGAATATTAATATCACATACTATAGGCTTGAAAAGAGGGATGTTGAACTCCCACCATCAACCTCATCTTTTTTAAATTTACTATAATAAAGGTTTTTTGAAAATATCAACAACCTAAAATATTAATGGAACTAACTCTAACATCAGCTCATCATTATAAACGTTCTATTTCTTGAAGTTATATGTTGTATCAATTTTCCTAGAATGAGAATATTTCACTAGATTGTTATTGAGATTTATAGCACTCTGATTATCCCAACCCATTAGAATGGGAAACATCATATATAAAAATTCTTCCAACCAATTTTTCATCTATCTATGTTACATTATAGATGGAGTGTATAAAAATCATCTGTAATTGTATTAATAGTTACTATTTTTTATTTTATTTTATGCAAAATCAAACATAAATTTCCCAAAAAAAAATTCTCATACATATATGGATTATATATTATTCAAACATGTTTCACAAAATACAAATATTAATGAAAAAATATTAATCATTCCTCAACTACCAAATTTCGACCCAAAATCATTTTTCCATTGATATATCTTAGATTTTATTATCCATTTATGAGATGATATTTTTGAGGTTCACCTTTTTTATCTATTTAATAGCATAATAACATATAGTCTATCCATCCTTGAATCCATTATATTTAATATATTCCGAAACAAATTTACAAACACCATCAGATCATCCTATTTTTCCTTCCCATCGATTTAAAACATTGATCCCTTGAATTATTTTTTATGGAAAATGGTTTAGAGTAATCCATGAAAAATTTCTATAAAATTAACATTGCATTCTTTTCTAGAGAAAAGAAAATATATTTCTTATTTTGGGATATTTTGATGGCAAGAATGTATTGAACTTCTCCATGAATAGACGTCTCAAAAATATTCCTCGTCCCAAAATAAAAAATTTCACAAGTTTCATCATCAAAACTTCTAAATATGATATTGTGGATAGAAAAAATCACAAGGTGAGAAAAAATAAGATTTTATTTTATATTATGGTTACATTAAACTCATCCTTTTAGGATGTTATAATTCATTTAGAATTTATTCAATTTGGAATATTATGATCTTGTATCATGATTCAGTCCATAAAAAGTAATTTTCAACTTACAGATATATATTTCATCTTTCCAAAGAATAAATAAACACATTTTTTCAATATTAATCTCTTCATCTAGATCATTGTTATATAAATATAGCATGACATAAATATTAAATATTTTATTTTATCATTTTTTTTGTGATGTAAAAAATTATTATGATAGCTTCTAATCATTCCATATTAGAAAATGTATGAACAAAAATAATTCCTTTATTTTATGAGTATCCTATAAAAATATGTTGTGTTTTTTTATCAAATATTCTTTTTATTCAAATTATTTTAGAATACCATATTTGATCTAATCAAATTATTATTTTTTGGTTTATGTATAAATTTCGATATAATATTCTTGCTAATTTGATCAGAATCATCATTGAAAACATCAATTCACTCTTTATATGCATTTTATTTTTCAACATATATTCCCTCACCATGTCAATGTAATTATGTTTCTGAAACTATCATCAAAGATCTTCTAGTGTTTACCTTTTTAAATTGATATCCATGGATATTATAAAATTAAACTTTTTTTCTCATCTTATGGTGAGATGAACATAAGTTTTCCACATCACATGATATTGTTTTGTTAAATAATTCCACTAGAGGAGTTTCAAAATTGTAATCTTTATAATAATATATGTAATGTTTTTCAATTAACAGATCTGTTTTTTCCCTTTCTTCCATATATTAATTTTTTTGAGAAAAATTCTTATCATACTATTCATGAACGTCCACATCATTAATGTCAAAGACCATTATTATTTCTTTGTTCTAACAACTTTATCCTCAACTATTTTGAGAATAGACAAGAAATATTCCATCAACACCTATCTTTTCAAATTTCCTTAGATTTCCACCATTTAATTTTATAATATTGGGACTACCAAACACCCTAGGTGTTTAAAACATGGGATTTTATTATAACACATCTCATATAGAATAAACTCATTGTTCTGATGGTAGAAACATCAATTCTAAAAATAAATATCTCCACTAATTTCTATCCTCTAAAAATAATGAATTGTATTATCATTGATTGATATTATTCCTTCGACCTATATAAAATATTTAATTCTTTTTTCAATGAAACTATTTATATATGGAATGTATAGTGCATTAAACCCATTATGAATAAAATTATTTTTATCAATATACCTTCTCTATACACTTTTATATTTTCAACTGTTATATGTTCAAAACTTCATTATTGAATATCTACATTCTTTTTCTATACATCACCTGAGTCTTATAAACATGTTGAGAGCATCATATTTTTTTTAAAAAACACAATACATGTAATTAATGTAAATTTATAAATAATAAATATAATGTAATAATCTCTATCTATTGATTGATTACTCATTGGAAAACACATGTCCTAATGTATCACCCCTAATGAATGAGTTGAATGTTTTACCATTTATTATATATATTATTTTTAATCCTCCATTTTTGTAAATATAAATAAAACAAATCTTATATTATTTTAATGTTAATGACATCATGCATACATTATCCCTTTATAATATTTCTCATATTACTTTGGAAAATATGCCCCTATATTTTAGGAAACATATGATTTTGTTCTACAATTCTCAGATAGTGTGAAATTTCTGAATCATCAACATGGAACAAGTTTCCCTTTGTTCATTATCCTCTCACCACATATTTATTATCTTATAAAATCATTCAGAAAAACATTTTCTCCAAAAAACGTCTTTACCTTCAATGCCTATTTTGGATAGACATAATAAATTTTCTTTCATATATTAATTAAAAAGGGTTGTCCGGACATAATTTTATATTACCTATGACATCAGGAAAAATGAATTTGATTTTCAGTGACTCATCATTACCAAAATTCTCTAAGACTTCATTAAAATAATTGAAATTTTGTAAAAAAATCATACCTCATTTTATAAGTGAATAACACCCACTATCCTAGATCCATTATGGTTCATCATTGATAGAAAAAGGAGCAGTTTCAAAATCTATTGATTTTAATTTTTCATTTCTTTCATCTCATGTGGTTTTTTGGATTTATTTTTTAATTAATAATGTTTTGGAATCATGATAAAACATCATTTTTTATGATTTTGAGGATGTTCACATATTTTACAAATAGTTTCTAAATTTTCCAATAAATTTTAAGTACTCATTCTAACATTATAATATTTAATTTTTTAGTGGGTTTAATCCCCTTAAAACATTACCTATGAATTCTATGAGATTCATAAAAATGTTGACAATTAAATCAACACATATATTATTTATTATCAAATACATCAAAATTCTAATAGTAACAATATAAATTATATATCCCTCTATAAATTTTGTATTGTTTGGAGTTCTAATTTATTCATTCATCAACATTATTAAAATCAATTTTTTTATTAATTTCACCCAAAACAGTTGGTTAAATTTAATAATTATATTATTCATATTATATATCTTCTACACATCAATAGAAAGAAATATAGTTGATGATTTTGGACAATACATAATTTCATTAGAAAAAGTATTCATTAATCTTCACATGTTTCACCTACAAACATGGTTATCTTAGGTTATTTTTAATTTTGAAAATCCTTAATATTATTATATAGCTTTATGGAATAATTTGGTTGATCGTTATTAGATTTTCATTTCTCTGAATTTTTTCTTTCTTATGTCAATGAGTTTTGGAAATTAATAACTCCATTCTAATCTTTAGCATGTTTTTTGGGAACAAATATTAACCATTCCTCTTTCACATTCACATTGTCTTCATTGTATATGTTGTGTGTCTTATTTAAAATGACTAACTTTTTTTTTGATTATAAACATATTTTTGAATCATGTATTTTTCTATAAAAAATATTCTCCTTTGTTTTATGAAATATTTACAATTTTTATCTTTTTCTATCTTTTACAAGGTATATTATTTCCAAAAGAAATGTTTTCAACAAACATTGCACTATAATATATATATGATAATCATATTTTTTTGAGTTAATGGTTTTATCACTAGTAAATTTTTCATCATAAAATTTTACAATGATATGTTTTTCATGTTCATCATCATGGGATTTATCACCCTCTTCTTCACTATCAACATCTTCATCACACATAGTAAAAATGATTAATCTTTTTTCTTTATAAAATTTTATATCCTTACCCCCATGATGAGGCTTGGATTTTTCTTACATATTATTAAATGATTTTATTAATTTATATCCTATTAATCTATATATTATTCTTTCATTAGTTATGGAAAATGTTTCAGATAATTTCACAATATCTATACTAATAAAACATTTCAGTTGTAAGTACATTTATAATTACATTATTCTTGTTTTATACATTTTGTATAATAAAGTAATAATTTTTTCAAAAAATTTAAAACCTCATATTTTGGGTCATATTAACAAAAACATTTTGCTTTAAATTAAAATCAAATATTTTATTGCTTGGCATTCATAGAAGGGAAGTACAAGAATCATGATATTCATTGTTTTTCATTACTTTTTCTCTTATCATTTCATTAGAGATGTATTTGATATGTTTATCATATAGTTGTTAAATACTACAATATCTATCTTATAGTGATGAACGTTTTCACATCTGAATTATTAGAAATAATTGTTAAAATAAATTCTATAATGGTTTAATCTTCAAACATCTCACCAAGATATCTTATGGAACTCTTAAAGTCATCCACCTTTATAATTAAAACACCTTCAGATTCATAATTACCCATATTATGTTCTTCATACATTAAATTATGTATTTTTAACTTTTCCTTCATCACTTTCATATTTAAATCATATATTTTTTTGTCTTATCCTATATTCCTAAAGCTGTTGATACTATTGTATACCTATGAAAATATATTTTAGTGAGTGAGAGAAGTATAAAATTTTGGTATCTCTCATAATTTTTAAAATTTTTCTTAGTAGTTAATGTTAGTGGAACTCCATCAGCATTGGGTCTAAAACTACCAATCGTACCTTTAAGAACATTATAAAAAAGGATATAAGACAAGCTAACAATCTATAATTCCACATATGATATTTATTTACATCATCAACTAGAATCCATATAATAATTATATAACTTTAAAAATATATAGAAACATCTATTTTGAATAAAATTCATCAAGATTTTAGTAAATGAAACAATAACACTGATACAACTTGAAATGACCAATCAGGATCTGTGTGATCACTAGGAGAGGAAAGCTGTTATTGGGTTATCTATTGTCATTATATTTTCAATCACATGAATTAATATTCCCCTACATTTGAAGAGGTGTTAATTTGATGAAATCAATAATATATGAACATTCCCCATTAATACATGAATATAAAAGGGTCATAAATCCATTAGAGTGTAATTTCCATGGCATGGTTTAGAAATAATCCCATAACAAACAATACACCAAACAATAATTAAATTTGGTTATATGAAATAATTAATATCCTTATAGTTGTCATAAACTATGATCCACCTAATAGGGAATGAATTCCCTTCATTAGTAATGATGTAACAAAGATTTTCTATACTTGGAAAAGCATATTCATTACATAACTCTTAGTGGAAGATATGGAAACTTTCTTAAACATATTTATACAAAAACTATTCATTTAATATTTTCTAGGTTTCTATATTAGTTAGTATATTTTTAAGACTTCATCTGAATCCTTATGAAAGCTAATATCACATTCTTATATTATGAGAATCCATTCATCCATACAAATTTCCAATCCATTTCTACTAGGTATGAAATATTTATTTACTGTATTCTATATATTTTAATTGATAAAAGCTCATTTTTATATTTTAAATATCTTATTAAAATAAGATAATCCATTGTTTGAAACATCCCTTCAAAATCATTGGTTTTTAGATTTCATTCGGTTTCTTTATCCAATAGTATTTATATTGAAATTCAAATTTTTTACAAGTGAATTATAAAATCCCCATACTATAATTGTGTATTATTTATATATATATATATGATTAGTATAAAAGGCATGATATCTATTTTAGATCTCTAATAAAAAAATTGGAAATTTAAATATCTCACCCAGTAAAATTTTAATGGATGATTATCATGAATTCTAGATAATTCTTGAAGCTTCTCATGAACATAAAAAACCAATACATTTAAAAAATACAATATAATTCTGTGGGAATCATAGATTTTTTTCAAGATACATTGAATGATAAAATAACATCGTTCCACTATCACACATAATATATTTAGGAAAACAACATAATGTAAATTCAACTAATAGAATTTTAAACAATTTATTTATTTAGGAAAACTTTTTAACAATAATTCTAGCTATTGAGACACTATATGATTGTTCCCAAAATTAATCCTTATGATTCACAAAATATATTACCAATCATTTTTTTATGAAATCCTGAATCCAAACACTTTATCATTTACCTTCTTTCTTTAACCATTTTGTGATAATATTCATATAAAACACCCTTCAGTTGACATAAACCACTATATTATATATGACAACCTTAAATACAAAACCTTATATCTAATCTTATTTTAATAACTTCACTTCATAACATTAAAAATTATCTATTTGTAAAATAATGGACATACATATTTTTTATTGAAAATATTAAAATTTATCCATCAGATGGACACAGTTTTCATCCTTCATAATCCATCTTATGTCCAATACATTTTAAATTAGAATCTATCTAATTTAAATGAGAGAGACCGTGTGAATGTATACATTTAGTTTTACATTTTCCAATTTGGATTTAATCAGATTAAAAATAATATAATTTTCTTTCATCCAATTGGAATTTCTCAATGTCTCTTATTTATATTTCACTAACATTCCAATTGATATAAAACATGAAAAATGTTTTACCAATAAAAAAGCATATTTTAATTGATCCAAATCTTATTATATTTCTAAAAAACATTATATAAATAACATATAATAATTTTCCATTATGAATTTTTGTTTGATAACTTTTTTAGTATTTCATTAATCTCGGAATAAGAATATTATCTCATACAAACCTCTATAAAAAATTATATATCTAGTAATCTCTATATAATTTCATGGTTTAGATTTTTATCATTCAAAAAAATTTCTCCCCTATTCTTATTACACTTTTTAAATACGGTTTTTTTATCTTTTGATGTTGGAAGCATTAAAAATGTAAAACCATCATGTTATTTTATCTTTAACAAAATAATCGTCTAATGAGTTTTTAATAAATATTATAAACATTAATAAAAAATATTAAAAGAAATATTATTCTATGATAGTAATTTTGATGAAATTTTTCTAAAGAACACTCTATATCCACAAATTTTTGGAATTCTTAACAAATTTTTTTTCTGTTTGGAGAAAATAATATTTAAATAAATTACGTAATAAATTCAAACATATTCAAAACATATTTAGTTTTATTTATCTCATAAAATGTATCATTAACATTAGTTTTTATAAATATATTTAATTATTGTCTTTTTAGAAAAATAAGAAAAAACTTCATAAGAAATTAATTTTTAAATACATTTTTGAATGTGACTTACAAAATAAATTATTAAAATAAATTTAAACTACAATTCTTATTCATTTTCTATTATAAAAAACTGATGAACAACAAGTAAAATTTATTTAAATATTTCAACATACTTTTATAACTAAGACAGTAATACAATATAAATAATATAAAATATTTTAATATAAAATGAAAACAAGAAATAGAATATTAAAACGTTAACTTTAATTCAATGACTATTATGATGTACTTCATCATTCACATTTGAGGATAGAACTCATGAGGTATCCTAAACAGTGGATGGGTTCTAATTTTGAACTATGAATGACACATTTCTTGCAAAAATTTCATATTTTGAACTATAATGGAAGAATAATTGTTCAAATTGATAAAATGAAATTTTTTTTATCATTTATGAAATATAATCACAAAAAAGTAATTATAATATAATTATAATAACTATAGAGAAATAATTAAATGATTAAATTATCAAATGGATAGAAAGATGCATAGATCAAAAAATGGTGAAAATTAGTGGAGTAAAACTAATATGTATTTCTTAGAAATTTCTCTCATAGTGTAATAGTTTTTAAAGAAGATTTTAAATGTTGGTAGTTTCATTCTAAAAAAATTATAACCCGGTTGGATTGAAATGTAATTTATTTAATTTTAAGATATCTTATATTAGAAATTTATGTTAAAACCCTTAACCCTAATATATTTATTAATTATTATTGAATTAACGGAAATGGAACCCAAAAAAAGAGAAATAATGTTGGTTATTTTAAAACAATAGTTAGTAACACACACCAAAAAGGATTTAATGTCATTTATTTAATAACCGACCTTCAATACAGCTATCAAATTTATGTAATATCATTTATATAAATTAGTTCTATCAAAAACATTTTATCATTTGTTTTTTAAAAACATACAATAAAAAACATAGATAAATTCAATTTTTCTACTAGTGAAGTGTATTTACCCCATTAAATGTAACATATATGGTAATGTTTTTATTATCACCTAAACAGACATTAGTGAGAGATACCATAATAGGTAGGGTGAATTAATGTCAAAAGAACACCAAATTTCATCCGATAAACCGAAAATTATCACTTACCAAATAGATCATGGCCTCACACATAGTTTCTCAACTCTTTTATTCCACATTTTTAGATGATATGATTAACCCCATTCTTATATTTTCCTAATTTTATTGTATCAATGATTAACTAAGGCACATATATTGGTTTATTTCATCTCTAATATAAATAGTTTTTTCACATATAGTATATGATTTTACCTGGTTCACTATCATTGGGATAATAAAAGGATAATAAAATATAAATGTTCTGATGTACCAAAACCCAATAAATAACTTTATATTGTGGGTTTTTGAATGGTTTATCTAATATCAAGGGTGAATCTCTTTACAAGGTTTATTGATACCTCACTACCCCCCAAGGTTCACTCCATTCACTTAAAGATCTAGACCACTCTTCTGTAATTTTTTTACTAATCAAGAGATAAAAAACTTTGGAATGAATTCCAATGAATGAATTCACTATAACATTGTTCAACAAAGAATTATTAGGACATATTTGATCATCATTCAAGACATATAGACATAAAATGTGAAATTATTCTTAGTAGTATCATCACTTATCTGAGGATATTCAATGTGTCTTCGAGGAATACCTTAGTAATGATCTCGAATTATATCAATGAGATTTCACATCTTATTTAGTTCATATTTTATAAATCACATAAAATATATTATAGAACAAAATAAAATCATTGTAAATGAATAATTAATGAAATGAGATGTATTTATAGAACTTAAGGATCCTATACCGATGAAATAGTAACTTGACCATAGGAATAGTAATATGGCATGTCTTAATAGTAAATATTCCAATTAAATCGTACCCTTATCCATGAATATATAAATAAAAAAATGCATCTTATAAACGAAGGTATTGTATAATTATAACATATTTTAATTAAGTGAATATTTTAAAAATTGATATATTTGTATGGTAGTTTTGTAAGACATGAATATTTAATTACAATTTTCTAATTAAAAAAATGATTAAAAATAAAATTTATTTTCGAAATATGTATCCATAAATTAATTTTATGTTGTCTTATAATTTTAGGATAATTTAATGATGCCATGGTTAATTTTCAACGGTGTTCTAAAATCAGTTATAAATTAATAATCATTCTTTTAGTGAATAAATTTTTTAAATAAATTATAATTTATTATATTTATAAAATAATTACTATAAAATTGATGCAGTTTTTTAATTCTACCTATTGAAAAATATATAGGGAAATTTGTTTCCATTTTTTAAAAATACCTAATTTTTTTGTAAAGTAAAATACATTAATTTACTGAATAAATATTATATTAGTAAAATACACTATTACTTGAGTCATTACTAATGTAAGAACCACAATATTGAACTCAAAATCACTATTTTAATACATTTGATGATTATTTTCACTCTATTCATAGCCTTAGGTCAAAATAATATACAAATGAATAAAACATTCAAAACACACCCCTCTCAGCCACTATAAAATCCACCCCACACCACCACATATCCTCACACCTCTAACCATTTAATATTTTCCAAATTCATTCCAAATCTCATTACCAAGTCTCTCCCCCACATACAGGTGTTTTTGGTCACATAAAAAGGCCAAACTATTGTTCCTTAAGTATGTTCTGAAAGATAATAATTCAAGAGGTATATCCTATTTCTTTTTCTTTTAATTTGATTTCAATTTCTATTTCCATTTCTTATACTCTATTAACTTATTCTATAAAAATTAAAATGATAACTCTAAAATCACTTATATACTTGTATCATATCATGTTAATGAAATTTCCTTCTTCAAACTCCCTTCTCTCTCACTTTTATTTTAAAAATGATATCATCATTCATGAGGTGCCAATTTACAACCTTTATAGACAACATATTTTCATTCTTCAATTAATCCTTCATGGATAGTAATGAAACCAATTATATGGTTAAAATATATTGTAATATATGTATTAAAAACTATTTTATTTTCAATTACCTATATAAATACATAATATTAATTCATACAACCAAACTAGTTCATGATGATCGAAAGATTGCAAAATTAATCTAAATGATTATCACTAATGTGTTATCAAATGACTCATACGAAAAACATTTAACCAAATTAATTATGTATCTATTTAATGTAATATATGTTAATAAATATCATATAAAATATATTTTTTATAATTATTTCCATTCAACATGAACTTCCAAACACATATTCAAGTATGCTGATTGTGAAAACCAAGGATATAAACACTCCGGAGCAATACAATTTTATCATATAACAAATAAAATGGTCCATAAATGGACACAATAAAATTAAAAAAATGTTATATATTTTTAAATGGTTCTGAATAATTAATTTATTGATTTAATTTGATAATCTAGTACATTATGTTCATGTGTAGAACACATTCTGACATAAGATACGAGTTTTCTTACCAAACCTCCATTTTCATTCGTGTTACAAATTCCTCCTATATATTGCAATGTAATGTTTCATTTATTTATTAAATATTATAAAATATTATTTTATGAACTAGAATGATGTATTCTAATCATTTAATCTTTATTTTGTGTGAAAATACATGTTTTTACAAGGGTCCCTTCTCAATTCTTCAGGATACATAGTCTTGATTAAAGGGAACATCTAAATTTCATAGATATTTTAAGGTAACCTAAATAATATTATTTAAGACATCATTATTTATCCCAAATAAATATTTTTTTTAATAAATATCTATATATTTTCATTTTGTTTTTATAAAAATAATCACATCAAGTACAAATGATTTTTCTAAAATAACTATTCTTTATAAGGTAAAAAGGGTATTTCTCTCAAGAAATATTCAATTATTTCATTAGATTATTTTATTGTATTTCAGAACATCTATTTAATTTTATTCTTTATTGAGTTTTAACTCTTATGTTCTTCATACTCAATATTTTATTAAATTTTTTAGTACTAGTTTTACTTTTAATGTGATGTCTTGATATTAGTCACCTTACTACTTATAATGGTTAGTGATTATGTTTACCGATTGAGGAACATTATTTATATTTAATATGTATATTTCTTTTATGTATATCCCTACTCATGTGATGAATTAATTGGACTTATTAAGTGAAATGAGAGCCTGGTATAGCCCCTCAGTGCATCTGTAGGTCTCCTAAGAGAAACTAGTTTTGGTTTTTTTCTAATAAGTATGGTGTCTTCGTCGAGGACTTGACTGTATGCTTATGGTGTTTGAAATTATGCATTCCCTCATTATGAAGCTATTAATTTATATTCCTTGTGATTATTTGACTAAAAAAATATCCCTGATTTTTTTAATTATTGAATTCTTTAATTAACATTTATTCCTATCATATTATGATCAAGATTATGTTTCAATGGCATGTGTATTTTTATTTATTCACCATTACTTATTAATTATGCTTCTGCTGTATTACATTCCCTATATGTGAATCTGATATCACCCCTTTCAAATGTTTACCTTTCCCATGTATGAAATGTTGAATATTACAAATGTCTTTTAGGGATAATAAAGGTGTTATGAATGTTTTCAATGTAATTCATATATTGTATTTCCTTTCAATGCCATAATAGAAAACCAATCATAGTATCAAGTATCCAAAATATACTAGAGTACTCGATCATTTAGGATACAACTTCCTTGTCTATTATATAAATGTATCAATATATGTCACTAGCTTCTTGAAACTAGGGTTAGTGTCTCAATAGTAAATATCAGGGAAATGTTAGTTAAAACATTGGTAACTAGATTTAGGAAAAATTGATTATGGAACAGTTCCCTAATATAGTTTTTGAAGATAATAATTGATTAAAATCATATAATTTTGTCAAGGATGATATTATGAAGTTATTATTAATAAAACATCAATATATGGACACAAAAAGTGGGAATGGTTATGGAAAAAATGAATATATGAGTATAACCATTAACAAGGTGTCTCAGGCCTGACTCATAGTAACTTGGTATATAAAAACATGACCTACTATGTACCTATTTTGAAACTCATAGGGGATATTCATAGGATATGTCACATTTAAATTTTAATCCTTTATGATGGATTTAAATGTAAATATGTCCACAAAGATCCATGTTAATTATTATGAGATTATCTATGCATAAAATTTCAATTTATGTTAACTATTTTGATAGTTTTAGATTATTCATTATGATCCATAATGTAATATAGTGTATTAAATTATTTTGATATGGAGATTATTAGAATGAATGAAAACCATATCAATTCACAATTCACATGTAGAGAATGTCCTCCTGTGTAAGTTTTTGATATTGTTATTGGAGCTATGACTTGTGTTCAGAAACATATAACTATACTAGGAAACCGACTCATTTTATGAACAACAAGATTATTTTTTTAAGAACCTTGATCCATGACATGAAGGATCAATCCTAAATGGATTAATATATTAAAACCTCAATCATTCATTGGGACAACAAACCCATTTGTTTTGGAGTAAAGGATAAGTTTATTATAGGATATATTTATCGATTTGGGAAGTAACTAAAGGGAGAATGTTGACAAGGATGTTTATAATTTATTGAGATATGTGGATCATTGGTGGTCATTAAATCCAAACAAAAAGGTGGTTAAATAAATTCAAAATATGGAATGGATAAATTTTAGGTATATTTTACGATAAAAATATTTTCCACTCATACAATGAGAATATATGGAGAGGAAATTAATGTGTCTAAGAAACAAAGAGGATAATTTTTTTAATTATGTAGAAATATTTATAATTTTAAAAATGTATGATGTGATATACATACACAATACATGGTAAATACTATTTTATTCTTTTACGGTTTAAAACCATTCCCTTGATGGGAACCAGTCTCCCTAAATTTTTCATTATATATTAATACAGTTGCATGTTCTATCTAGACAGAAAAAAAAATTTCAATGTCTTTTGAATTAAAAGTTAGGAATAAAATGATGAGGGCTTCTAGACACTATAGATATGAAAAAATGTAATTTTTTTAGAAGGAAATATTTTATTTTTCATCCTATGATAATTATTGGAATAAAGACCCCAATAATTTCTTGAACGGTATGGTTGTTTGTTATAAGTGTGGAGAAAAAGGCAACAAATCATGTGATCTGAACGAAAAAAATATGTTACAAATTTTCAATGATACAATTGAAAAGAGATGGGATATTGTAAAAATTAATATATTAATAATCAAGGATACTTTTCCCAACGAAGGCCATTAGGGAGTGGCCAAGCATATGTGGTCACAACTACTGAGGATAGAGTTCACAAGGAAGTGGTTCTAGGTAAATTAATCATTTACTCAATCTTAGCCAATGTTTTATTTGATTATGGACTGTCACATTATTTTATATAATACCTATTTGAAAATAAAATTCAACTTTTACCTTTTTATTTAACAATGGACTTGTCAGTCAAAACTCCTAAGGGAAGTATCATCTTAAAAAGGGTGTGTTGATCAGTCCCCTTTATGACACCTAAACGTGATTTAGTTGTTAAATTCTATATCATAGATATTATTGAAATTTAAATAATCCTCGGTATGGATTAGATTTCAAATTATTAGGTTCTAGACTATTGTAAGATTGAGGACATTATAATTTTTGAGAACGATGCATAAACCATTATCATTAAATAAGAATCTTCACCAACTAACTCTTATACAAACCCACCCACAGTAGCTCTTCTGAATTAAATCCTTGTTGAGGAAGATAAAAAATCTTATATGGATGAGGAAATAAATCTTTAAATTGATTATGTACCTATTGTGGAAGAATATATAGATTTATTTATATAGGATTTACTTGTACATCCTCTAGTGTCAGAAATTTATTTCTCTATTGATTTTATTCTTAGGAAAAAACCAATAAAAAAATTCTCTATATAGAATGCCCACTATGGAATTATTATTACTAAAAACAACTAGAGTAATTGAATGATAGAATATTTATTCATCCTAGTGTCTCTCTATATGGATACATTATTCTATTTATCATTATGGAAGATGGATTCATGAGGATGTGCATTAACTATAGAGAAATTAATTATATTAAAATTATGAAAAAAAATCCCATAACTCACTTTGATGATTTATTTGATCAAATTCATGAATCTCAATAATTTTACATTATTGAAATTTGATCTAGATATCATCAGTTGTTTCTGAAAATTGATGGTACTCCAAATACCGCTTATAGAACTATGTTTGGACATTATGAGTTTATCATAATTCTATTTGGATTGACTAAGGCACCCCCTGTTTTCATGCATCTAATGAATGGAGTTTTTTAGGAATATCATGACGACTTTGTTGTGTTATTTATTGATGATATCTTAGTATACTAAAGATTCTACTAAGACCATGAAAATCAACTGAGGATTTTTCTGAATAACATTAGAAGAAATTAATTATCTGGGATGTTTGGAAAGTGTAAATTTGTTCCTCAATCATTTTAATTCATGGACTTTTTATCTATAGGGGTGTCTCAGTTGATCTAGTGAATAAAAAGGTAGATCATGCATGTAATACTCCAATGAATATAACCTAGGTATATTGTTTTATTGTTTTAGCAGGTTATTTTTGGGGTTTGGTTAAAAAATTCTTTTGATTAGCTAACCTGTTAACTAAGCATATTCTGAAAGGGGTAATTTAGAATAAAAATATATTCTAAATAATGTTGTGAAGTATTTAAAATGATATTATTAAATTTTATGATCCAAAATCTACCATCAGGAAGTGGTGTAAATTTTTTATAGTGATTTCTTCAATGAAAGGACTAAGGTGTGTCCTTATATAGAATGATATAGTCATTGCCTATGAATCACGATAGTTAAAATTCATGAAAATAGATATCCCACTCATGATCATGAGTTAAAATCTATAATATTTTATCTATAAAAATAGATACCACCTCCCTATGGATAATGTTATCATATATATAAATATCATAAGTGCTTGAAATATATCTTATCATATAAAGAAATAAACCCGAGTCAATGTTTTTGTCATCAAATACACAACGGTTATGATTGTACAATATAGTACCACCCTGTAAATGTGAATATGGTAGATGATGAATTGATCATGAATGATCTTGAAGTTATGAAAAAATGATGATTGACAATGACCATGTGTACATTGTTCTATCAAATATAGATATGGAAATTATCAAGGAATGTGAAACTTCATTACCCATTCAATTAGTTTCCCACCAATCATTATGGGAAAGGATTAAAAGTTAACAGTTTTATAAAGAGGACATTAAAAATAAAATTAATGTTGTCAATGATTGGATGTTGGATTACATCGTGTATGTGGCTAAAATTCTATAATCTGCGAAGAGGTTGTGTCTTACCACTATAAATTCTCCGAATAGAAATTTATATGATTATTACCACTCTTCAAATTTTTATGTACACCATCATAGAACTATAATGTATAGGGATTTGAGGGAAAATTTCTGTTGGGATACATGAAGCAGGAAATTGAAGATTATGTATCATGATATATAGTCTATCATTAAGTGATTGATAAATAGAAAAATCCTTGTGGATTCATGAAACCTCTTCATATTCCTGTGTGAAAACAGGATGACATCACTATGTATTGTTTCACTGGATTACCAAAAAACAATAGATCAAATGATGTAATAAGGGATATTATTCATATACTTTCCAAATATGCACATTTCCTTACTATAATGAAGGATTTACCAGTGGATCACATTTTACAATTATACATTAATTATGTTGTAAGACTTTATGGATGACCTATCTTAATTATTTCATATCATGATCAAATAATTTCATATAAATTATTGAAAATCCTCTAGAAATATTTGGATACTCAAATTTATTTGAGTAAGGTATATCACCCTCCAACTGATGGGTAGTAAGAAAGGATGATCCATATCTTAGAAAACATGTTCAGATCATATTTTCATGACATTAAGTTTATGTCAGACTTTTATATACCGTTGATGAGGGTTTCCTAAAACCACATTTTCCATTCTAGTATTCAAATGGAACTATATGATCATTATATGGAATGATATTTTATACATCAACTTATTGGGATGAAGTTAGTGAATGTAAGATTGTAGGCCCAAAGCTTGTGAAGGAAAAAAGAAAAGGTAAATACTATTAAAACGCATATATTAGTAGGTCATTGTAAGAAAAGAGATCTGTTGGTAATTGAATGAAATATTATGATTGTAAAGTGGGAGATCATATTTTCTTGAATGTATCGTTGTGGAAGGGTTTTATAAGATTTATAAGGAAAAGAAAACTAAGCCCCATGTATATTGGTCATTATCAAATTGTGAAGAGAATTGGGGCTGTGGACTATCATTTGGAATTTCCACCTAGACTTTCTAAAGTACACAATGTGTTCCACATCTCTTTATTAAGGATGTTAATATCATACCCAACAGATGAACTAACTTTTGGAAGGAATAAAATTGAAACATGATTTATCTTATTGTGAGGATTTTATCGGGATAATGGAATCTATAGAACATTTGATGAGGCATTAGATGACTTATCTAATAATGATACTTTAGAAAAATCATGAAAATGAAGATGTGTCATGTGAGATAAGGGAACTTATGATGAATAACTAATTTAATCTTTTTATGATGCAACATAATAGAAAATACGAAGATAAAAAGATTTATTTGAGGGGAGAATGTAATGACCCAAAATTCTATAATTGATATTTTCCTTCTTATTTTTATTTCATATATAATAGATCACATAAAATAACAAATTGAGCACAACACATACATTATAAATTATGAATTAATGAAATAAGAGGTATTTATAAAAGGTTAGGAACCTATACCAAAGAAACAGTAACAAGACCATAAGAATATTAATATGACCATTTTGAATATTAAATTAGAAAAATGAATAGTAATCACACCAGTGAATGTAAAAATAAAATTTATGAATGTTATAAATAAAGGTATGATAAAATTAAATCATATTATATGTAAGTGAATATTTTAAAAATTAATATTTATGTGTTTGTATTTTTATAAGTCTTGAATATATATTAAAACCATTATAACTAATGAAATTATTTAAAAGAAAATTTATTATCAAAAATCATATTCATATGTGAACATATTCATGTCTTATGATTTTAGGACAATTTTATGATATCATAGTTAATTATTTATAGTGTTATAATATCTGTTATGCATTAAAAATCTGTATTTTGTGAGTAAGTGATGGTTCTAATTAAAAATAACTTTTTTCATTTTTATAATTTTATTTCATTAAATGTAGTCCATTTACTAATTAAAAAAATTGAAAAATGGTTTGGGTGATATTTTTTTATTTTTATAAAATACCTCAATTTTTTTAATACAATAATATGGTAATTATTTAGTATAAATACAATATTAGATAATATAATTTTTAATGATTCACTACTGATTAATGAACCATAATATAGAAAAAACCATATTTAATTTTATATATTTTTTAATATTTCTAAATCTATTCTTATTTTAGAACCAATATAATAAAAAAGTAAAAAAATATATTCAAAAAACACCCATCTCATCCACTATAAATATCACCCTCACCACAAATTCTCCTCATATATATAAACCTTGAAACATATCAAAATTTATCTCAAATACCCTTCCCAAGTCACTCCCGCACTTCGATGAGGTTTTGGCCCCAACAAATTACCAAACCAAGGTACCTTAATGAGGTCCTAAAAGAGGATAATTCAAATGGTAAATCCTCTTGATTTTTCTTTTATTTATCATTAAATTTATTTTCACATTTCATCTACTCAGCTAACCTCGTATATCGAAATTAAAATGATTACTTCAATAACATATATATATATATATATATAATAATTTTATATTTAATGAAATATCCTTCATAAAAGACTATTCTCTATCTCTTTTATTTTGAATATGATATCATCTTCTATGTGGTGCCAATTTAAAGCCTTTGTGGACAAATGATTTTTTTTCTTCAATTTCAACATCAAGGATGCTATTGAAACAATTTGTTTGGCTAAAAAAGACTCTAATATATTTCTTATAACCTATTTTAATTAATAGAACCAATATATATATATATACATTATATTTGTTCATAAGAAAAAAATGTTATAAGATAATTGGCAAACAACCAAAAAAATCTAAATGATTATTACTAATGTTTTGTCTAATTCCCCATCCTCATACCATAACAAAAAAATTAAATATATAGACATGTAATATTCTATTTTATTAATAATATAATATAAATTATATTTTGGTTCTTTATACCCATTCCACATGAACATCCATAGACAGATACAAGCATATGAATTGTCAAAACCAAGGGAACGAATGACCACTAGCGATAGAATAACATCTTATAAGTTATCAAAAAGCCATAAATAAACATAATAAAAATTTACTAAATAATATATTTTAATAAAATTGAATAAATAAATAAATAAATTGATTTAATTTTATTTTAAATTAAATTAAGGTCTGGTGAAGAACTCATTTAGACATAAGGAAGGGGTTTACTTTCTAAACCACCATTTTAATCCAGGTTACACTTAATTCCTAAGTAAAAAAACATTAATTTTTCATTTATTTTATATTAATATTATAAAAAATTTTTATTTGATCCAAAATCATGTATATTTGTCACTTAATATTTCATTTGTGGGAAAATACATTTCTTACAAAGATGCCTTCTCAATTATTCTTGATTCGCAAGCTTAATTAAGGGGAACATATAAATTTCATACCCATTTACAAGTACCATCCATAATCTTCTTGAATAAACCACTAATTTTATAAAATCATTAACTTTTTCAAGGAAACATATATTTCCTCATCTGTGGTTTTATACAAGCAATCATGACAAATATTAAAATGCTTTCTCAGAAAGAAATCCTCTTTACAATGTTAAAAGGGTATTTATATCAAGAATATGTCGTTGATTTTTTAGAGTATTTTAATATTTTTTAATAGATTTTTTTAATTTTATTATTTATGTATTTTTTTCTCTTATGTTCATCATCCACCATATTTTATAAAATGTTTTATGAACAGTTATACTACGGATGTACTATCATGATACAATTCACCTTACAACTTAGAATAGTTTGTGATTATATTTATATATTGGTTGATGTAATTTATATTTCATATATAAATGTTTTATATGTTTATCTCTATTAATATGAGGAATTAATTAGACCAAGTATGTAACTATTGGAGCCCTCTATATCCCCTTTATGCAGTACTATGTCTAATAAGACAAACTAGACGAGGTTTTTTACGCATTATGTATGATGTCTTGGTTGAAGCCTTGACGGTATTTTTATGACGTCTGTCATTATATATTCATTCTTTATTAATTTTGTAATTGATAGTCCATGTGATTATTAGACTCATATTATATCTAGGGTTATGTTTTATTAAGGAATTATATAGTCTTATTTTATTCTTGTCATATTTATCTACAGATTATGATTTAATGGAATGAAAAATTTTAGTTATTCATGATGCATTATTATTTATTATTCTACTATATTACATAACATTACACGGAATTTGATCTCACCCATTTTTATATTTTTCCAAAAGATAAAAACATTAATATTGTGAATTATGTTTATGGATAATATAGTATTTTTGAATATTTATGTTGGAATTTCTATATAGTATTTAATTTCAAAGTCATAATGTAATACTTATTTTCGTACCTGGCTATCAAAAACTACTATATTACTCAGTCATTCGGGATGTTACATCCCTTTATATTATTCCAATGTATTAATATAAGGGTTTGGCTCTTGTGAATTGGGACTAGGGCCTTTAGAACCTTCTTCCTTTTGAATGGCCCTTAATGAGTGTTAACGTGCATTATATACTATTCATTTTGTGTGAATTTACAATAATAACATCCACAAAACTTATATTCATATATTTATATCATGTTATTTACCTATGAAATATTCCATTAATGATATCTCGTTCAACCATGCTTTTTCAACACCCAAAACTATGTTTCAAATAGAAAATCTATTAAAAACATAGTAATTCATAAATGTCACCCAAAGAACTCAATGGTTCTTGAAATCCATTCTCAAAAAAATTATTTTTAGAGAAATTTTAATTTTTATTTCATTTGAATACTCCATTTCTAATTCCTCAATATAACTTCTTTAGGGAACCTTTATTTATATAAATAATTCAAAAAAATTACATTCTATGATACATTTCATACAAATCCACCTCATATAAAATCCCTATGTATAATTCATATTTATGTAGGGCCTTTATTTTACTTACACCCACTTGATAACATAATTATGTTTTTATCATGGAAACTTATCTTCACATAAATTAAATTTACATAATGATTCTATTTTTATAGATCTATAAAATCACATAGCATAATAATTGTACATGTCCCTACATGCTTTTTCATATGAATTATTCATTTTCTCATATTTCATGAAGAAATTACTCTATGAAATTTAAATACATGAAAACCCATTCCTTCATGAATATATGAAATTATTCATGGTATTTTAAAAAAAAATAATGGATTTTAAACTGTGTATATCTATGTTGATTCTTATTTTTCATGTGAAAGTATTTATATGATATCAATAATTGGATCATTTTCAGATACAAGCCATATACAATGACACAACCTAAAATAAGAAATTGGAATATATCCAAAAATTCTTTTAAAAAAATAATGTAGCATCCCTCCTAAGTAGACACATGGAAATGCCTCAATATGGGGGCCATAAGACCTCAAGAGAACCTCCCCATACACTAGATCCTACCAACATGTAGATACATCCTAGGTTGTGTCAGTTGGTAGACTGTGACATCAAATGTTAGACTGATAGTAGTGGAAAAAATATATAATAATTAGTGGAAGTGGACACTACGTCAGCAAGACCATTAACCTGATTTAATAGAAACAATATCAATATATATATATTAGTATAATGATAACAATAAAACATGAAAAATGAATTAACAATTGGAGTAAGATAAACCGAAATAGATAGAAAAATATGATGATTTTTATGCCATGTAACTATACAAAAAATTACACTGGGAACATGTGATACAAGTATATATAACATTATGTAATGTTACCAAAATCCCAAAAGACAGCTACTACATGCATCATGAGAATAGGTTAATTTCTCTACTCCCTTAATCAATCCTATAAATGGTAATAAAACATCTGATGTTGTATTATTCCCTTTATCTAAACCTACAACCAAGATGTCTAATTGGGTTCCAAAGATAGGTGAAATATAGTGTGATATGTACTCAATAGTCAACCACTAATAGTACCAAGATAAATCTAATACATTCAATATAAAATGAACTATGTTCCACTAATAATAATTGTCAAGAAGAGATTAAATAAATAAGTACATTGTGTGGGGTTCCACTTGGGTCAACCATCTAATTTTTTCAACTTTTTCCTTATCCATGTGTGTCCATGATGAAATGTCCTTCATAAGAAATGTTGGCATAATAATGTATTATATGATGGAGTGTCCCCAACATTGTGATAAGCCATGGAGGACTCGTACACAAATTCCTAATTTATATGTATCATGTCTCATATAAAACGTTAATTGAATCTAGGACAATACACCCTATTCCATTCCAAGAAGGAATGGGTGGGACCCCATGTTTTGGGTTAGTGATCTTTATATAATTAATAACATTGGAGTGCATCGAAGGTTACCAATGAATGAAATACCATGTTTTACTCCAGCGATGGCACAAAAACATCTAGAAATATCTACTAATTCTATCCATGGTATTATACAGAGGGGCTCAAGTCTCTCTCATGAATGGGTAAAACAATCTCACCACTATGCCCATATAAATCAGTATCTTCAAATGAACAACTGTCACTTGTTAGAAGGTATAATTAAATGGACATCGATCTAGTCCTAGACATAGCTATTATCACCCATAATGTGTATAAAATTCATTATCAACTCTATCAAAATGGAGGATGAGACCATCTATAGAGTATTTATGTCCGAACACCATGTTTCATTCTTATAACTAATATGAAGGTAGTTTATGGCTTCAAAAATCATGAAATTTTATAGGGGAATCATTCTTAACATGATTATAAATAATGTCCAATGAATATAATTATTAAAAATATTTATTTAATAAGTTTCAGGGTCAAACTTAAGCTTCATCATAAAATTAAATTTAATTTATTCACACAAGGAATTAAATATAATGTAACACCCTTCATATATTTTGAAGATAATTTAAGGAAAAGGATAAATCCATCAATGTTAGAGGACAACCATTATGATTTTAAGTCAATTTAATCAACTAGAGGGTAGGTTATGCACTCCCTAAAATCATTACAAGCATAAAAATTGTCATAATTTAATTTAGTTATCAAAATAGAGCCATCATCGGAAGCATCCTACGCGAGGCACAACATCACATGTTATAAAATCAATGAATCTAAGGGAATGGTAGTAGTCTACCAACCCAATGTTCTTGTAACTTCCCTCATCCATCATTATCCTTTCAATGAATCTAGAATGAGTGATATTGGATGAATCATCAAATTCCATTAAAATGGTAAATCTTTTCTTGTACCATGATAGAAAAAACAGAGGAGTATAGAAACATTAAAACGAAATAAGTGGATCATATAGACAAACTCAGCATTTCTATCGAAAATAAGGGAAAAGTATTTTTTCTCCAGTTGATGTAGATAAATAAATCATGGGAGAGAAAAAGGATTTGGGAGGCAGCTGCATGAAAATATCTTAAGAGAATAAAGAATTCGAATATAATACATTCTAGAGGAAAACTTCTAATTTCCCCATTAATTGACGGTCCACATGGTTTGCCAAATTGTGTACAAACTGTGTGCTCAGTTCTGCTTGAAGGAGAGTATCGGACAGGCTAGGTGGAAGGTTAGGATAAATATATGAATCCCATAGAAAGCATATCTTCAAATTTTCAAGGACATGTTTCTTGAGAACATGGGCATCTTTTCACTTTTTTGGAGAAACCAAGTGGGGAATTTCTAGCCACTCTCTCATGATTCACATTTTACAAGTCATGAAGGCTATTCCACATAGTTTCTTTTAACTATGTGTCCTAGTATTCAATTTAAATTTAAGATTATTGTTCTCATAACAATCCTTGAACACCCATATGACCTATATGTCTCTCTTTTGAACCATATAAAGTAAAATCCCAAGGACTAAAAAAACATTAAAATAATTGTTTCATACCATTGTATAAAAGACCATATGTTACTACCTCCCCACTTAAAGAAAACTCATCGTCGTGTTGCCTTTCAAAGGGTGGAAAACATCATCAGAGAAGGGTTCTTATCACAATATTTGTAAATTGGACTATTTAACCCAGGTCACATCCTATACATTTATATGCCACCATAACACGAGGAATAGGTGAAATAACCTTCCCTAGAGAGCCTTCATTATCTGATAAATGAAACGTATCAAATGATCCTTGAATTCTGCAATAACCTTTATCTCAATATCATCATGGCCATACAAATGAGACATGTAATCATGATACCTTCATAAATGGGATTCATGGAAGAAATCATGCATATAATGGTACCTTTGAAGTAAGTATAATCAATAGGCCAACAATCTGAATTTCCCCACTATCATGAATGTATTGACCTATCAAAGTGAGGGATTACCATTCATCCAAATTCATATATGAACTAATATAGTTAATTCTTATAAAAACACATGATGTCCCAACTCAATGTCTAGAGGATTATGGAAATGATTGGTGTAATTAGTATCCCTGGACTGAGTAGTGGACATATTCTTCTGAATCAACTAGACTTGATATGAATTTTTCTAAATGAGAGAAATATTGAGTAGTGCTGCTTCACCTACCTCTAACTTGTGATGATGTGAATGGAACCACCTACTGAAAACAGAATCATACAATTCCATTTGAATCATTGATAGCATATTTTTTTGTATGGAATAACTAAAAAAGGAATGTTATTTTCCCATGAACCTCCATAACCATGACCACAATCATGAAGCATGTCCTCTAGCAATGTATCATCCTCTCTTACATCCCATCAATCTAGTGGGGATATGATATACTCAAGGGAACCTATGAAACATGTTCAATTTTCAACCCTCTACAGAACTATGAGGTAAATTAGGTGTCTCATTATTATATGATAGAACAAGGAACACTATGAAGTTTCATAATCTACCAAACATAAAGACACCTAAGATTAATAATAGTGTTAGTATCCTATATTAGTAGGTAGTGTGTATCCTTGGTCAACCTATCATCAATCACCCATACTGCTTCACTGACTCATGGTGATTTTAGAGATCCCATCATAAAATCCATGAATACTTTATTATATCTCATCTCAAGAATAATTTGAGGCTATAGAGTCCCAGTATGCCATTTGTGACCTACCTTTCTAGCAGGTGGAACACCACAACATCAAGCCACCTATTTTCTTCTTCACAACAAAACACCATTTAAAACAATATATATCTCATTAAAGCTTTGTATGATCAGGACAAAATTCCCAAATATAGGTATGATATGTCCACTTCATTTATTAACTTATATCAGAAGGAACAAATAGAAACCCAAGGAATAGAATGAACTCATCACAACTAATTACACATAAAAAAGATGACTTCTTATGTGAGACAGTCACCATCATGATGTGGCTCTCAAAATCAAATAACATCCTCATCTGGGCCTTCTCTATAATGGAGTATATCACTAACATAACTACCAAAAATATTGTTTCTCTTTTTTAGGACCTCCAGCTGCATCGCAAAAAAAGAGGCATCAACTGCCACTTACTACAAGACTAAATGATGGCTTCTGTCTGAGTCTTTTGACATAATTCATTGACTAAAATATTTCACTTTCACTATTTGTATGTAAATTCAACGATTAAATACTGCAAGTACTCTAACCATGAGTGTTACATCAAATTCTAGTATCGACATGTGGAGATGTATTTGATAATTTTGTGATCCATGTAAACAAAAAAATTAAAACCAAAATGATTGAGCCTACAATAGTGCAAGGCATGAACCAAGGATACAAAAAAGAGGTCATGAGTAGGGTAATTATTCTCATGATTTCATAATTGCTGGGACCAATATTCCACTTCTTGACAGCCATATATCCACACCATTCAAATAGAAATCACTGATGCATCACATTACATAATATAGATTCTTCATTATTTATGTAGATTCAGGATCAAGACTCAACTCAGTCTCCTCTGTACCTCTTAGAAATATATATCAGAAGTCTTTGACTAGAGTAATATCACATACATCTTAGTCAACGACATAAGGGGAGATCATTAGTAGTGGGAGTAGTCCGCGGTGAATCAACTTTAATAACCATCCACCCCCAATAAGCTGTGTATGTCAAACACATTCTTGGGTTGTTCCTAGGAGTCCACGAAACTCAGCTTCTTTAGGTGAACATATACACCTTACACAAATATGATATTACCCATTAAGTGAAAATTGTTTATCCAACAGTTTTTTAGAGATTAAAAAATATCTAGTTATCTCTTTGTGTATTTAAGATGTTTTCATGATGGAATTCATGGTCATTTCTAGTTCGAGAATACACATAGATGTCATTTATGATGACATCCACAAATGAATCAAGGTATGAGTTGAATAACTGATTCATCAAGGCCACACAATGATCATTTTCTTCCTCAGTCCAAATGATATAACCAAATACACACACATGTTGTACCTTCCCCATTATTTAATACATGGTATTTTTTAATTAATTGCATTTACTGTAATGTATTTTGATGTAAAATTAATAAAAGAGAAACATTTTTCTCTTTGTAATTGGTTGGACAGGTCATATAAAAATGAAAATTAATACCAGTAAAAATCTATAATCTAGTTCCTTCAGTAGTAATACTTTCAAATTATCTAGGTTTTATTTTCATTCATAGAAAATAAGACAGTTGAAACCTAGGGAAATGTATGGGGTCTATTAACTCCCTTCTTCAATGGATCATCAAGATTCATCTTGAGATGTTGGGGATTTATAGGTTCCATCATATATGGAGTAATGTATACTTGATCTGATCCTATAACTATCTTGATGGTGAAATCCACATCTCTTTCATTAAGGATTACGAATAAATATTTATGTAATACATTCCTGAAATTAATCATCACATGTGGGAATTAGAGGATCTAAATTCCCTATTGTCACATTATGTGACTCTCCATCTCAGTTGTCACCCTACCTAACACATGATGATCAGGTCCATCATAGCTGGTCCAAATATCCCATTCTCCCTTGAGAATATAAATTCTTTCCTTAAGTTATGTGTAGGAACCCCACTAGTAATAGAAATCCACATGAGCATGATAAGTCACATACTGGGAATGATGTCAAATCTAATCATCTCATGGATTGTAAAATTAATGGGAAATGTTACTCACCTATTTAAGGGGAGCACCCATTTAATTAGTGCACACTCTCAGAATGAACTCCCAATGGTGTGTCTATAGTCAAAATTCCATTATAGTACATAATTCCTAGGACCGAGCTATCCAATGTTTCAGTTGATAGGATATTGTGTGATGTGCTTGTATCCAACAAGAATGACACTAATATAGTGGCTACCAAAATAGTAACTCATACATTCATAAGATATAGGTTATTCTCCTCAAGAGTAGGCTCCACTAGACATGACAATACATGTCATGTCCACTTTATTAGAAATTAACATACGAGGCCTGAATTACTTAGAAGCACCATCCCCTTAGCCTGATTATCCATTAGAAGAACAAAACCTAGGATGAAATGGAATCTATAACCATAAACAAGAAAAGGCATCAGTACTAAACCCCCTTCACTTAATGCTAAATGAAATTATTATAAGAAACACTAGGTGTGATCCATCCTATAGCAAGCCTGAAAATCAGTCGAGTTCCAGGTACACTGGGGAATTTTAGGACCTAGGCTTCCACAAAAACGGCACGCCACAAAGACATCAGTTTTTTCCACAAGATAGTGCTAACCCCATGTGTATCCTCTAAGTGACATATCATGAATCTGGAAAAACTACGTCCCCATAAGAATGATAAACTTCCTAACTTTACTTTTTTAGATTCTTTCAGTTTTTCTAGGTGATGTGGGATATGGTTAATATTATTGAAATGGTGGTCAACCAGAAGATTTTCAATTATGATCAGATGGTTTATGATATCCCATCCGTGAATCTACCAATAGTATTTAGCAGTTCACTGAACACTCTTGGTGAAAAAAGTAGTAATTTGGTGAAGCAAGGTGAATATTCAATCATCTTTATGTCACCATGATGAAGCTAAATAAGATATATCTCACTGTCTGGTACTCATCATATTTAGAAATTAGATGTAAAAAAGGTTTTTCGGATGTCAACCCAAGCGATAACCTACTGTTGACCAAACATTGTAAGGAAACCCCACCAATTCTTGGTAGATTTACATAGCATATATGTGGTGAGCTTGACCCTCCACTCTGCAGGATCCTCTATATGCTTGAATATAGACAACATGGCATTCATCCATGACACTATAGACTAAATTATTATATCCCTTTGGATGGTTTGGGGACATTGTTTCTAGCACTCCTGATTCAGCTCTAACAAGGTAGGGGTAGGTTGGGGTGTTCTTTATATGGACTACATGAAATTGAAAAATCTATCACAGAACTGAGCGTCAGAGCCTAC
Organism: Viscum album; assembly: GCA_963277665.1. Classification (NCBI taxonomy): domain Eukaryota; kingdom Viridiplantae; phylum Streptophyta; class Magnoliopsida; order Santalales; family Viscaceae; genus Viscum; species Viscum album. The sequence continues at coordinate 178,963,279 of OY728133.1, read as the reverse complement.
TAGAATATTTGAAGGAGGTTCCAAACATGTCTATATAAGAGGTATCAATGGAAGTTCAAGGACTACCAAATCTATTATGTGTTCATCCCAACTATCATAGTCTATGAAAAAAGGATATTGTGATGTCATAGAAGTTAATGTACCATATTCACTCCCCAAATAATATTTATAAATTATTGGAAAAGTGGTATCAAGAATGGATAGAAATATGACCCCTCTATGATTAAAAAAATACCTTATCCTTCTCCTAGATCCTGGTTTATATGATAAATAATGGTCACTGAAGGATCATAGATACATTTCCTACTGTCCAATACCAAGTACTTGACAAGGTCATTTTCCCGAATAACACAACATAGGTTCTATTACATGGAGTTAAATACTGCAATTTATAGAGGAAAAAATCCATTACTGTTTCATTTGGAATCCTCATATTATGGTGTTATTTTTATTTCTATGGTTTTAATTATTTAGGTTCATTCTTATTTATTTAGGTATAAACTTCCCAACCTAGTTAATATTATTGCAAATTCTAAATTTATATGGCCTATACACTCATCAACTGAAATTGGAACATCATGTAAATATGTAATGGATTAAAAATCTGGTATGAGAATGTAACTAATCATCCATATGAATTTTATTAGTTTAATTCCATTTCAAATTTTGGAGTACTCACCACTTAATTTTCCATGGAATTCCCAAACCAATAAAACTAATGTTGAATGAGTTGTTAATTAAGGATTCATCATCAATGTAGGTAAGAAAACACAGTTTTGATTTATTTTTTCACTTTAATTGCAACAATTATTTCATAAGAAAATAAATACTATAAATCCAAAAAGAAAAAAAATAATATAAAATATATCATTTATATAAAATAAAAGCAATACATGTTAAAATATTGATATGGAATTGTATAATGCATTGAATTTATGTCATACAGATCCAACAATGATTCCTTAATTACACACCATCATATCATCATGACAAGGTAAATAAATCCATTATTACTCTATGAAAAATAGTGATGGATCAGAATATGTTCTTCACACAATGATGATATCAAATAAAATATAACAACACAACAAAAAAAGTAACTATCCAACACAGTAAATTTGGGTTTCCCTTATATGTCGGAATACTACTCCAACAAATAGGATAATTTAAAAAAGTAAAATTTTATACTAATCTATTTTCTATCCAAAACTATAGTATAAGAATGAAAAATTGGATATGATACCACATTGTAGCATCCTAACCTCGAAGCTACTTAGTGGTTCCCTGAGATGGTTTCCTCAAGACCACAACAAAACCTCCCCATATATCATAGCCCATATACTATAAGAGAGGTGATAGGGTGATTTGTTGAGGAGACTATTCCCTCATAGATAAGAGTGAGAATAGTTGAAACAATATAATATAAATTGAGGAATAAGACATAAAATATATAAGACAATTTTCCTACCATTTCCGAAATAGTATCAACAGACACAAAATAACCGAATGGTAAAGAAAACATGCAAGGTGCATAAACAACTAGAGAAATCTAAAGTAAAATACATACCAAATATTATAATCATCGTTTCATCTAACTATACAAAAATAGTTCATGGGGTACATGGGATATATGCATATACGACATGTTGTCAATATTCAAAAAGTAAAAAAAAGAAATTTAATACTAACAACCTGAACATAGGCTTAGTCCTATAGTATTGTACTCTATCGTTGAAACGGTAATAAAGAATCGGATGCTGTAAGATTCCCCTTTTCAGGGCCTTAAATCAGGAAGTCTTATTAGGTACCAAAGGTTTTCCAACTAGTGTGTGAGATATACAAATTTGGTCAGCACAAAAATTTTCCAAATCAATCCATTTCATTAAATTTAAAAAGAAGAGTTTTAAATTAATAATAAAATGAAATGAAAAATTGAATAAATAAGTACATCATAATGGGTACCACATGTGAAAGATATTAAAATTTAACTTCTTGAGACTATGTCGGGTGTGTTTATGTTGTGATATTCTACTGATGTAATGTGATTAGAAGAAATTATATAAAGAAGGAATTTCTACAATCTTTTTATTAAACATAGAGGAAATGTCCATAAATTCTTGATTTAAACACACAAATTATCATTTAAAATATTCCTTTAACTTACGTAGATTCCACATAATCTTATCCGAGGTGTTCTAGGTGGGACCACATGTTTCTATCGAGGTCTCTGTATATTACCAATTCCATAGTAGTTCATTCGAGTTATCCCAGGAATTAAATATCAAGTGTTACTCCATGAATGGTGTGATAACATCAATAACTAACCTCCATGTTTAGGCTTGGTATCACACATATGGTCTCCTCTAGAGAACTAGTGTTACTCATTTGGAGGTAAAATTAAACTCGTGGAGTTCCCATACCAGAAACTGATAGTGTATCCTAAAAAGTTTTACAATTCATTACAAATTATAAAAATCGCACAATGATCCCACCGAAAGATTCCTCATGATGGAATCCCTTGTATTGACCATTATAGTATTTTGTAGTCATGTTTTGGCTTCAAAACCATGCACTAGCCATGCACCTAGTTTTTTTCAATGGGGAACCTCACATGGGAAAAGAAAAGAGTTAGGATGACCATGTTAAGACCAATGAAAAATATTCAAAATTATTCTATAAAAAGTTACATGGGAATGTGCCATCCTTTCATCAATATAGAGAAACTATGTGGATTATTTCTACCAACTACATTAAACTAAATGGTTAAAGAAACTATGCAAACTGGGAAGAATGATTCCTCCAAACTCTGCAGACTAGTCTATCATTACAATTTAAAGGTTTCTATGCTCTGAAAATTCCCCCAAAATCCATATGTTCACCATGAATCCCTTAGGCATCATTTAATGGAAAAAAATAAAAGGATCGAATCCATAGAAAAAATGGCCCATACCATACAGAATATATGATATGTTGTGCATCATCCCTCCTCAACATAAAATAGTAATGATAGATATATTAAGCTCCTAATATTATTCAATAATCTTCACATAACCTCTTTTTTAACATTAATAGTGTATCGCCAATTTTTCATATTTCATGCCAAAATATTACACATTGAGAAATATAATTCCTCCCTCAATAATTTTCATCATGTAAGAAAATATAACATACTCCAACTCACAATGTCATGAAAAAAAGTAAATTTAACACATAGTACACCAAATAATCATTTAAGGACTATAATATCCCTCTTATTAGTTTTTTTGAAAAACAATCTTAAATATTACAAACCATGAAACCAAATACATAACTATGTTAAAAATGTTGTCTCCACTTCTAAATCCTTTGATTTTTTGACTCCCAAATATAACTGATTTCCATAAAATTTGGTTCCTATCTTATATCAAAGGTGACCAATATAATATCATTGGAATATGATTACATAGGGGGGAAAGGGTTTAAATTTTCCACAATTCTTCCACTTTATAAAAATTAAATCACATCAATTACAAAAAATATATGAAATCACAAAACGATTAAATTTTTCAATGAACTCTTTCTATATCAATGATTTGTATATTGATATTTTCTATGTATATAATAATTATTTTTTAAATGGGTTATTATCCAATTGAAATACACAAAGCTATACAATTAATTGAATCTCCTTCAAATTTTACACTTGATATTCCCCCAATATATAAGTTTCAATCACTCTATTTCCCCCAAATTGTCCACAAGTTTAATCAATATCTAAAGATCAATAATTGCATCCAACATTACCTACATTCACAATAGTTTTTAGTGCATTAAAGTACCACATAATAAATAGTTATCGGAAGAATATCTGACCCTACAGTCTTTGCTCACAATTTAGGAAACACTTGTTTTTGTTAATAACATCAATTCCATCTATTTAACTCACTTACATTAATACATATCAATCATTCATAATGTTAAACATATACTATGGAAATCACAATTTTAATTCAATGATAATTTCATAATACCAATAGTGTATAAAATTTGAATCAATGAGTGTGTGATTCCTACAACATTTATATTTCAATATCAATTATTGACACCAATTTGATTCCAATTATTAAAAAATTACTCATTAATCCAAAGAGTTTATTACCATGGTTGATAGGGACATAAAATTTTGATTTAGCATATCTTAAATTATATTGAATTTCACATCTCCCTCACCAGATAAAACATTGATATTAAACCTGAGAGTAATTCAACTATAGAATCATTTGATATTCTACGAATAATAAAATGATATCAAATGTTAAATTTAATCAATTAAAATATGTAAACTATTTTTTTATCGCTTTACTATTAAGGTATCATATATTTACTTCATGAACTAATTTTAATAGATAATATGTGTTTTTAAAACCAACATGTTAATTGGACCATGATACGAATTTCCATTTCCAAAATACCACATAATGTACTAATTTTATAAAAATTCTTTATTTTATGACATTTCACTTTACCTTTTATAACATTTATTTGTTCTTCAAGACAACCTTTATAAACATATGATTTTTTCAATTAAATCCACCCTTGGATAGTTCTCCTCATAGTCTTAAAACACTTTATGAATAATTAAATAATTGAAATACATGGTGATATATGACATTTCATTTCTTAAAGTTAAGAATTGTGTGAGAAACTACAGACCAACAAATTAAATTTATATTTTAATATTGAATACTTCTTGAGAGCTCAAATTATTTTGATATACCCCAATATCTATTTATATTTCTTGAACTTATTATTTTCTTCATTCCCCAAATCATTAGATTTTTTAGCACTAACACTCTTATAAAAAAGGATCATTTAGAACATCCCTCTTTACAATTTTCATTTCCAAATATCCTTAATATCATATTTATATGGAAATTAAATTTTTGACTTTAAAAAATATAAATTTATTGGGGGTACATATTTAACAATATAATGTTTTGTTGGCAACTTAATTTTATAAATATTATTCATACCATTCTATGAAAACTATTTATTTTTAAAAGAATAATAACACCAATTTTATCCACAATCAACATAGTGATATTATTTATCATATCTATAATTTTTTTTGGAATAAATGTTTTTTTCATTAAATACACACCAGATTTCAACAGTCATTCCAATTACTTATATTTCATGAATCATCCATTTTCCTCACCACTTTTAGGAACCTTATTTTTTATGTTTATGTTAATTATTATGGTTTCTTTTTTCTTGGGTATTCTCATGATTATCTTCATCTCATTCTTGGTATCATATTTTGTGAACCCACTAAGGAATTTTATGTATTTATCCTATTTTATAAATCATTGAGTCACCAAAATATTTTTCAACCTTGGATTACATTTCATTTTTTTTCAGATCAATTTTCCAAATATTTGGAGTATCATCATTTATATTTTACTTCATTTTTTTCTATCAAAGAAGGTTTCAATGAGATAATCCTCATTTGTATTTAGTGGATCATTGATTGACCTCAAATGTTTTCAACTTTTATATTTTGTATAACCTTCTACAAAATAGGTATTCATTTATTGAAATGAATTTTTTTCCATTAGTCATAGGAACAAAGGATATCCTTACAAAACTATTTGTTCCCCTATTACAAAAATTTCATTCTATATGTTCCGGGTTATAACATATAAAATAATTTTTGTAAAAAACCCCCCATATCGTAGTGAATCTAGTGAGATTTTATTATAGTATATTTTCTTTTTACCCTAATCCCATTGGGATTCAGGAGACACACTCAAGGTATGTACAATAATTTCATAATAGAATAACATTATATATGACATCCATTGATAGTTATATCTTCCAAATTAGCAAGAATAATATTATTTCTCCCTAAATAAATGATTTTATATTTGCGGAATCATCTTGTATATGTTTCCATTCTGAGAACTTACTCTTTTCAATTAAGGATCACAACGTCCCTTCAGGATCCATCGTCCTATCAATTTTTAATCAATTATAAATTATCCTACTTTATTAATGATATGGATCAATTTTAAGATTCTATCCACTATTCATGTTTTTTAGGGATGGAATGTTCCACATTTAATCTATTTATTCATGGTAATTTTTTCCAATATCATGGGATACTTCTCCAATACCATTTTGCTTTACATTAAATATTCAATATATTTTCATTATATCATCATTCAATTCCTCCTCTAATTCCATTGATATTATATTATATTTATCCAATTCATATATATGTTTTAATGCGTCATCAATCATAACATCCAATTTTTTTCATTATGTTGTTTCAAAATCAATTCCCCCTGGAATTGGTTTATTTGTCCTAGTATTTTTTGGTCATGTCATTCAATTCAATATATTTTGAATTATTGATTTTTCCATTGTTTATTTTTAATATCGATAAATATTGATAACCTTTTAAAATTTTCAATATCAATCATTTACACATTAACATCAATATCCTTAGACTTATTTGCTTTCCACGTCTTGAAATTTTCATCATGTTACCATTAATATAGCTCTAATAGCATTTATAAAAAATACATAATTGAATTCCAAAGAATCTCATCAATATCAATTGGTCAAATGTCAAGTGGGTAATCAATATCCTTATATAAACCTATAGAAAAATTGAATGGATTAATAGTTTCACAATTAGAATCATTTATACCATTCATTTGAATTATATTTGGAAACCATGTATAAATCTTTCATTTTTAAAGAATATCTCCATTATATCAAATTTTGTTCTAGTTTTCATTATAAATAATTTGCATTGAGATATTAAGGTAACCATATGACTGAAGGAATGAAGAAAAATTACTTCAAGAAACAAAGGGATCAATTCAAAAGTAATCCAACTAGACAAACCTTTTCCCTAATACAAATTGATATCCCTAAATTGGATTTTAATTTGGGATACTGTACGAGGGGTTGAGGAAAATCCTGATATGAAATTAATTTCAAATTAACCTATTAATACACATATTATTATTTCCCTAATATACATTTACAACAATTTTTTCTTGGAGAATATTATGTTATTTTTAAACGATGATTTGAATGATTTTTTTTAAAATTTTCCATAATTCAGTGTTGTTAATTTTTATATATCCCACTCATTGATCTATGTACTATATAATATTATTAATGAATGTGCATATGAAAAATAATTTTAACTAGTTTAACCACACTGATATAACACGAGGATAATACAATGATAGTGTGTTTGTTTTCTTGAATCTATTAAATCAAATTCAGTTGTTGGTTAATGTCACGACCCGTCCTTGGGTCCAGTGTTGTGACTACCCCAAGCCCGCCTTCCATATGCCAGGGGCTAGAGACTAGCACCAAAGGCATAAATACCGATAAAATAGGAATACAATGCCTTTATTAATGTAATCAAACACCATAGATTATAAGAGGAAGCAACACTAAGTACAAAAGAAAGTGCTGAAAAGTAAAAGGGCCAGAATACAAACCCAACTGAAAAGAAAATCTACAACTGAACGAATGTACAAAAGATGGAGGGTTTCTCGCTACTCCTAGATAGTCTTTCAGGTTCCTACCTAAAGGTTAGTTACAGATGGCCACCTCATCTCTCTACGTCCGTCAATCACCTCCGGGTACCATCTCATCATGAAGTCCACCTCGGGGTACTGACTCGTCGTGAGGTCCACCTCCGGGTACTGACTCGTCATTAGGTCCACCTCCCGGTACTGACATGTCATGAGGTCTACCTCTAGGTACTGTCTAGTCCTTGTACTCTCGGTCTCTGATAGCACTATATGTCGTCTGCATCCAACACAACGAGGTGCGGGCATTACCTGTGCAGGGGTGAGTATAATGATACTCAGTAGGGACCCTAAGACCCTCAAGGTCTCACTAATCCAACAAGGATAACAACAAATAAAGATCTCAACAGATAACCCTTACTTAAGTATAAGCCTATACATATACCTATGTTATCAAGTTACCCATCTCAATCATGATGGAACACAAAGGTTATGAAATCAAAAGATAACCACTACTTAGGTATATTCCCATACATATACCTAAGTTATCAAGTAACTCATCTCAATCATGAGGAAAACACCAAGGTCAATGAATTATCTCAAACTAGGATTTTTATTCATGATATTGAAACCATGGATGCTGGAGAAATCTTCCTCGGTTGAGCATAGTAGTCCTGTCATGACTCTGAGGTTCTACACACTATCCATAGACTGATGAGGTACTTCTCCTGTCGAGTACAATGGGTCTACCTCCCAAACACTGTAGTGCAGCCCGCCAAGGGTATGTCGCCCAAACATAGTAGTGGTTCCCCGAGTAGCCTACAAAGGTACTCCTCCTGGAGATTACCGTGGGTCTGCCGCCAAATACCGGGCGCTCCATCCACTGGGTTAGTCGGGTCACTCCAAGTCGAATCGGTCAAGTAGTCATCAGGTCTACATCTACTAGGTCTCCGCACTCCATACGCTCATATCCAAGAGGGTATGCTCTACGAGCTACTGTTCGATACTCCATGTATCACAAAGTCCCACTAATAAGTATCCATAAGTGTGCCACATCATAGGGATCTCAACACAATAGACGACGTGTAAATTGGACGCTCGGTCTGTTTTTTATTAGCCTTTTTTTCTCAGGGGCCCGGTTGGTTTCGTGTACAAACCATCCCGACCATTTCTAAACTGTACCCCGAACTCTCATGTGGTATACTCAAAGGTAGCGTTTCTCGACGAGATTACCAACGCTGATGACGGTTTGTCAAACAGACGTCCGGTCTGAAAGTTATCGGCTTTTCTGTTCCAGGGGACCGAATGGATTACAGATACAATCCAACCCGGCCTTACTCCAACTACATCCAAACCATAGGTGAAGTAATCCAAATGTTCCGTCTCACCACGAGGAATCCAAATAAGTCGGTGGCACATTAATCAGACGTCTGGAGCTCAAGTTATAAGCATTTTCACTCCAAGGGCCAGGTTCGTTTCGGGTTCGAACCAACCCAGACATACCCAAACATCACCGAAACCTTGAGTTTAATATAGTTAAATGAACATATCGATCTTAGGAATACTATGCAACTGACGGTGCTTCGATCAGAGGTCCACAACTCAGGTTATGGTCTTTTAACTGAAGATTGTCAGAAAATAGGGGGTTTGGGCCAGGTCTGACCCAGCCCAATAACCCCTAGGTTGGCCCGAACCAGGTTGACCCGTCCCGGGTCTAGGTCTGACCCACTTGGGCGTGGCCTGGTCCGGATCTAGCAGCCCATCCGCGGCTCGGCACTTGGCCGAGCAGGGGTGTGAAGGGGGCGCCGCCCCAGTTTGCGGAAACGGCCGGCCGTAATGGCCGGCCTTGGTTTTGACCAGGGGACCCCCGTGGGTCATGCCTTCAGGTGGAACTGGCAAATGGCCGACCAACCACCCCTTTTTGAGACCGTAGTGGCCTTAGGCCACAGCTCCTGTCCGACCAGCGCGGCGCGCCGGCGCCACGCCCCTCCTCCACGGCTCGTCCCGGCATCGACCCCCTTAGTGCTCCGGCGCGGCACGAGGATGCCGCGCCCCTTCGCCGCAGCCCGATCCTGGTCTCGGCCTCCTTCGGCCTCACTAGAGTGGTTCGACGGCGCTGCGCTCTACCACATCAGCTTTCTCTGGCCACGGTCCTCTACGTTCTCGCACAGTGCAATGACACCGCGCCACCTTCGTCACAAATATCAACGACGATCAACAAAAACGGGAGGAGGATCGGTCATGTTTGTGCGGTCTGATCTCCTCCTGTTATGATGATATCAAGAGGCCATATTAATCAACGAAGAAAGTTAATATAAACATGAACAAATAAATAACCCTTACCTTGATAAACGATGGTGTTTTCTGGTGATGTGGAAGATGGATTCATGGGGAAATGTTTTGAAGACAGCATTGGCGTGCGTCCAAGGAGAGGATGACGTCTCACACTAGCTGCAGAGAAGAAGAAAAAGAACGTCATCTCTCCTTTTGGTGATGATGTTCTTCATCGAAGGGTGTCTTTCTTCGCGGAAGGATGAAGTTCTTCTAAAGATAGTGCTCTCTCCTCCCTTTTCTCAACACAACCAAACTAACCCCCAAAAATAAAATAAGCTCCTATTATTTTATTATAACATGCCATGGGTTCAAATTACAATATTGAAATACTTAATTCAATTAATTGAATATGTGTTTGCATGATTTAATGAGGGGAAGTGGGGAGAGGAGAAGTCACCCACTTAATTACAAAGGATGTTTAATGGGGAATGTGAAGGGGTGTGACTCGTGTGGGCCCCACCTCACAAATATCCTAACATGGGTAGTTAGGGTCTTGTGGGTCCCACCCCAACTACCCTATGTATGTTATAACAATCCTATGTTAAGAATAAAATTTGTGCCAAAAATTTTATTCACTTTTTATTTAATCACTTATTTTTAAACAACTCCTCTCGAGCAAACACACCATCTAGAAAGGTCCTCTTAAGAAATTACCGGCATTCTGGTCCCATCGGTGCCCTCAGATTTCAATTTTGAGTACCGGTTCAAAAGATAGAAAAACCCACTCATTCGTTCAGTGAACGTACCTGAGATAAACATTGGAAAATTATTATCAGTTACCCTCGACCCGCGCGAGCCAAGGTTAGGCTCTGCCTAAGTAAAACACGCCCCATGGCTGCTGGAGAACTCCTCCTCTGTCGAGCATAGTAGTACTGTCACGACTCCAAGGTGCTACTCACTAACCAATGACTACTGAGGTAGTCCTCCTGTCGAGTACCACGGGTCTGCCACCCAAAAACAGTAGTACAGCCCGCCAAGGGTCTGCCACCTAAACACAGTAGCAGTTCCCCTAATAGCCTACAGAGGTACTCCTCCTGCTGAGTATTAATACCTAGTAGTTATAGACCTGACGACTACTTGACCGATTCGACTTGGAGTGAGTCGACTAGCCCAATGGATGGAGCGTCGATATTTGGCATTCGACCCACGGCGGACGGAGCGCCTGGTTGTTGGCAGCAGACACTCGTTACACGGTAGTAGGAGTACCTCTGTAGGCTGTTAGGGGAACCACTAATGTTTTTGGATAGAAGACCCTTGGCGGGTGGCACAACTGTGTTTGGGTGGAAGACCCGCAGTACTTGACAGGAGGAGTACCTTAGTAATCTATGGTTAGTGAGTAGCTCCTCAGAGTCATGATAGGACTACTATGCTCAACAGAAGAGGAGTTCTCTAGCAGTCGTTGTTTCGATATCATGAATAAAAATCCTGGTTTGAGCTGACTTAAATATTTTTGGAAACACACATGCAATCAGTTTTTTCGTGCACTAAGTCGGAAATCAGTAGTCTGGGTACTGGTGTATGGATACGTTGGCCGCCGCACCAACACTGGAGTCCCTGAGCTAAAGACCACATTCGGTACCCTTAACACTATTGCTTCACAGAAAATAATTATCAGAGTTCTGAGTAATGCGGTAGAAATGACTCCTCTGATACCAATTTTTCAATTAATAATTCTATTTCCTGTGAAAAACTAACTTTATTTGGTTTTCTTTGTTGAAAAAAGTTCGTATCTGCTTAAATAAATCAATCCTTCACGAGTTCAGCGGTGGTCTCCTATTTTTAATCTGAGCTACCATTTGTAAGTTATAACCATTTGAAAAATAAAATAATTTATTTAATTATTTTATTTATTATTATGGCAGTTTTGGAATTTCTCACAGGAGGCCCGTGATGACTAAACTTAAGTTTCGCCTAGGGTAAACCCGCCATCCTGAGCGCAGCCGTGCCCACATATTTCTAATCCAAATAAGTGTTTAAAAGTTTTTCAAATTTTTTAGTAAAATTGCTTACACACGTTAATTTAAGCTTAACAGAAATTTGGAAAAATTATTCTGGTAACACCGGACCTCAGAATCAAGTTCTGTCAGAAAAAGAGGACTCGTAAAATTCTAAATAATTTAAGAAATAAATTTCCTTGAAATTTACGGGTCTTTAAATTACCCCCACCTCAGGGCTTTATGTCCACATAAAGCTACAACATAATCCTGGGTAACAAATAAAGATACTGAGCAAGCATCTGAGCCTTTCGCTCCAATGTGTTGTACTGGTGGTTCTCGTGCTGCCAAAAAATGCATACCAGAGGAATCGACCAGCCTCATAGGACTCGCACCTGTCGATCTTCGATCTCCACCAGGACCTCTGATAGGGTCACCCCATCATCAATTTACAGATCCCTTGGGTCGATGATATGGATCGGGTCGTGCATGTATCTCCTCAACTGTGATACGTGGAAGACATCGTGCACCTAGTGAAACAGTGGTGGAAGGTCCAGGCGGTAATCCACCTTTCCTACACCACTGAGGACCTGGAATGGTCCGATGAATCCCGTAGATAACATGCCACCTAGGCCAAATATCCTTAGACCTCATCGAGGTGAGACCCGTAAGAATACATGGTCTCCATCCTCAAACTCATGTGGTCATTATCTCCTATCAACATAGAACATCTCTCTGCTCTCTGCAGTCTCAACTACCATGAACCATCTCTGTCTCAGCTCCAGAAAGCTCTACTGGCATCTAACTGGCCACACGAATGGTTTCCCTTTCTTTTTCATTGTTGTAAGTGGTGCTGCATCTCTGGAGAATTCTTGCACAAATGTAAATATGGCCGACTCATGAGTTATTGACTGCACCCTCTTATGTATTAGTCCATCCTATTCTGCCTAGGTTTTCCTTTTCTCTGACCAAGGAAAACCCTATCCCAATGTTGTAGATAAACCACCACCTTTTTTCCTAATACCATCAATCCATGTATGAACTATGGTTTCTCAGTCCATAACCATACTATCATCATAAGGCCTTGACACTGCCACCAAGAGGTTCCAACCGAAACTCTCACCTCATGGGTCAGATCACACCATCGTTGTAAGTGTGATTATTGAGTCTCCTCCCAAAGGTATCTCCAGACATGAGTATCAAGTCAACAGCTTAACCAGAAACTCTAGGTCTGGGACAAGATTTGTGGAAGAAAGGAATGATTGGTATCTATGTCTATTGATAAGGAAGCTCATAGTATACAAAGACCATACCTCGAATCATTCCTAGAGCCCATGGGTCACACTCCTTGACCGAATGAAGCTACTCTCTTCCACTGCCCTCATGCTCCCTGAGCCTGGCGGGAACTACAAAGGCAAGTGGTTCCAACATGTCAAAATGTTCGCCACCCCATCCTTCTCTCCTAGCTCTGCTTCCACATCTGCTGCCCTACATATTTATCTGTCCTTTTCACTTCATCTTCTTGAAACATTTTTCATGCCCAAGTCTCCAAGAATGGCATCATTTTCTTGTTTTCCCACTACTAAGGGTATAGAGTGTGGCAGACTCACGGTACACGACTAGAGGAGTACCTCAGCAGTCTATGGTTAGTGAGTATCACCTCTGAGTCATGATAGGGAAACTATGGTCGACATAAGAGGAGTTCTCCAGCAGTCGTGGTTTCGGCCTCAGGAATAAAAATCCTGTTTTGAGCTGACTTAAAAACTTTTTGAGACACACACGCAATCAGTGTTTTCGTGCACTAAGTCAAAAATCAGTAGTCAGGGTTCTAGTGTATGGATACTTCGGCCGCCACACCAACACTGGATTCCATAAACTGAAGACCACACTCGGTACCATTAACAAAATTTCTTCACAGAAAAGAGTTATCAGAGTTCTGATTTCAGCGGTACAATCGACTCCTCTGATACCAATTTGTCACTTAGTTATTTTATTTGCGGCCAAAAACTAACTTTTTCTAGTGGCACGTGCCATAAAATGTTAGTATCTACTTAAATAAAGCATTCCTTCATGAGTTCAGTGGTGGTCTAGGATTTTTAATCCGCGCTACCATTTGTGAGTTATTACCATTTCAAAAATAAAATAATTTATTTAATTATTTTATTTTGGGTTATGTCATTTTTTGAATTTATCACAGGATGCTCACACTGACTAAAAATAAGTCGCGCCTCGGGTAAACCTGTTATCCTTAGTGCAGCGGTGCCCTCTAATTTCTGATCCGAATAACCGTTTAAGAGTTATTCCAATTTTTCAATAAAACTGCTTATGGATGTTAATTTAAGCTTAACAAAACTTTGGAAAAATTATTCTCGGCACACTAGTCCTTAGAATAAAGTGCCGTCAGAAAATGTGGACTCGTAAAATTTCAAAGAATTTAAGAAAAAAATTTCCTTGAAATTTACAGGTATTTACAGATAAATTAACGTGACTCTAATATATGGGGTCTCTCCCCTGGTAATTTTTTAGGGTGGCTAACGACGTCTAATGATTCACTACCTTAAATTCATGTGGAACTCATTTCATCTATAATTTTATCCCTTTACAAGAGATAAAATTCGTTTTTAAGAATTTAAATTCATTATTTCAGTACCATTAGGTTTCATAATGTATGATTATGTGTTCATTGGTCTTCGCATTTCTCCAATATAGATATCTCGTCAAATATTAATAATATTAACTTAACATAATTAATGAATTAAAACTAAATATAAACCAAATAACTTAGTTTTTAAACATATTTATTGAGTTCCAACATGATAACACTATGAGATTTTAAAATAACACGATGTTAGATAGCGTATAAAACACGCAACATCAAGACTAATGAACCCATGTTATAATATTATTTACATGTTATATTATTTAACTAGAAATTGAATTGGTGCATATAAATTAGACTAAACCCATAATAAAATTCATATAAAGTTCCTAATGAATAAAAATTTATTTATTTCATTTCAGGAAATAACTTATTTATTTTTATTATATTCATTTTATTTGAAAAAAATTATCCTTAAAAATGAATTTTATTTGTTTTTGTGACAGAATATTATAATTAATCTCATGAAATTGAAAATATTTTATCTGAAAAAATTGATATAATTTATTAAAAAACAATTTATAATTTATATTAGATTTATTTTTTGAAAATTTTCTAAGAAGATAAATTTCTCAATGAATAGTGACAAATTATAATTTTTATTAATAAATAAATTTTAATTTCATGTATTTACAATTTGAAATTCTATTTTCTAATAGTTTAAAAGTATATTTATTATTTTTTATTAAATATTATAGAATAAATTATATTATAATCAAAATTATACTTGGTTTTTGTATAAATCAATTTTTATACTTAAACCCCATTTTTCGGGAATCCCATTTTCAAATTCATATTGTGGGTTTATTTTAAAACTAAATTCATCCAGTTCTCTAAATTTAAATTTTTAAAATAGATTAATTATATTTAATTTTTATAATAAATATTATTTGAATTGTTATGCTAATTTTTTTCATATTGAATTGTAAAATTTTAAAAATCAGTTACCATAGTTAATGTTGAAACGAGTTTTCCATGGAATAAACTATATGTATTAGTGGTAAAATGACCTAAAAAGATTTTAAAACTTATTGAATGGATGTTTTTATTCCCTATATTCTCTTATAATTCTAAATCATTATATTGTGGCCAATTTTATGGTGTAATATGATTAATATATTATAATATGTTTGAAATTTCAAATTGTGTAATCTCCACCACTTATAGAAAAAGACCCCCTATCTAATCATTTACCCAATTCATTAGAATTTTGGTTTAGAAAGTAACTACGAAAATAACTTTCTGAATTCCCTAAACATGTCTTATATGTCCTAGTTTGATCATAAAACCATTCTAAAGAGTCTTTTGGTATAAACCAAATGTGGTTTTCTAAAGATGATGTATAGTTATTAACTAGTAAATTAAAAGTTCTAAAAAAGATGATAAGCTAATTACTGAAATGTAATCCACATATAAATTTGGTTTTAATAATTTAATTACTAAATTACTTCCCCTTCTTCCATGGCCCAAATGGCCCGAATGCCTTCTATTTTATTTTTATTATAGATAATCCCCCTTTTAACGGTTTAAGGGGAACCCGTACATGACCCGTAGGCCCAAGGCACAAGGCCTGACAGGACCCATAATACATGACCCGAAGGCCCAAAGGCATACCATGTCCAATACATGACCCGTAGGCCCAGCCCACTAGAACTTCCCCTCCCCAGCTTCTATATCATTGATTTCCTTTAGCTCCCCACCTCCATTACTGATCGGCTAGCATTGCCCCGTACAAAGCTTGTACAGTGCCTGGTCCCGATAGCGGTTTCCATACCCTCTCATTCATCGCATCCGGTTAGCTCTGCTTTTGGTGACTGCTACTGGTGCTCTGATCCTCATCTAGGGCCTGCTCTGTGTGAACTGGGCTGCTTCATCGTCTTGAATGGCCCAAAGGCCCTATGGCCCGAAGGCCCTGAGACCCATATGGCTAAATCGGTGGCCCGAATTCCCCTTCTTCCATCAAATCTGAAATTAATTAATTGATCATGTGTATTGTGATCTTTCACCTCATGAACCGAAGTAATTTATTTTCCATCAATTCCACTCAAAGATCATTATAATGATAAATTAATATATATTTATATATATTCATTGAATAATTGTAATTGTATAATTTTATGATGTTTTATACATTTTTACCACTTCATCCACTAAAAAATGATAATTTCATTCGTGTTTTCCGTCAGATTACCACAACCACATAGCGATGTGGTTTTTTTCATGAATATATCACATGGTTGATATATATGTGTATTTTAATAATTCATATGATATTTATATTATAATAATAATTATTTAGTGATAATATTGTATATTTATTATTTCCATCAAATAAATTGTAGAATTGAAATGCCCATCATGTATATGTATGACCTACCATTTCAATGATTGTAACATAGTCAATTTTTCATATCCATTTTTCTATTTAAATTTTAAAAGTATAATTATTTTATAAGAATGGCATATACTTAATTATAATTTTATTAAAAATATTGATTATTTACATTTTTTACGATTCTCATCATACCTATGGAATTTTACTATTGTGAACTGAACTTCCCCAGAACACCCACACATAGACTTAACTAATCAATAATAAATCTATCCCTTAAATTGATGAAACAAATGTTTTAATGGTAAATTAATAAACATTTAATTGTTTCCTAAAATGTATAAAAATTATATATTATTAAAATAAATGTATTAATGGAAATTCATTGAATGTATGGACTCAAGGTAAGGTATTTCATCCTAATTTCAATACTTTCTCAAATAGTTTAACACTATACACCTAATTTATTTTAAATTATGAATATGATTACATTTTATATATTATATCTCGAATCAATCATAATTTATATCATTTTTTTAAATTCATTTTTTTCATCCAAATGGATTTGAAGATATATTTACCCAATGGTATGTAGTTTCATAACTATATTTCCATTCATTGAGTAATAGATCTATATCATTAATCTTTTTATGACATGATTATGATTGAATTAATTTCTAAATTATTTTACTATATATTTATTTTTATTTTATAAATATTTAAATATTTCTACATAATCACTTCATATATTCATTAAATTCTAATTTATGTCCTTTCTTAGGATATTATTTATCTCAATCCCATTTTCATGGAACATGATTCATTTTCTAATCTATGACTTATTTATGTGATTTGTATTATATCTCATGGATAAATTCCCTAAAATTAATTCATTAAATATAGGAATCTAAATCTATATATCATAGTATTTATTTGAATATCTTTTGATGTTAATTTTATCAACATAGAAAAGGTTTTATGTGACAATATTCATTATTTTCGATATTGGATACATTCGACGATCCTTTATGTAAGAAATGCGCTCATATTTTGTTGAATAAAATTCTTTTAGTAACATCTAGTTATGAATTTTTTTAAAATGGTTAATTTAATTTTTTCCCATTATTGATTAAACAAACGGCAATGAAGTTGTTTATAAGTGATACTGATCTTGTATCATTTTTAAGATGACGAATCTTTTTCATGAATATCTATGTTTTCTAAAATGTTTTCAAGAAACTCAAATTATTAAAATAAATCATTTACAAAATTAATCCATAAGATCATTGACCGAAATTTAGAATGTTTTAAAAGGATGTGTTTTATATTTTCCACTTGGGTAAATTTTGAATATCTTTGGAATAGTTTGAAATAAATGTTATTTTTTTAATTTCTGTCAGGAATGGATTTTTCAACCATCATGAAAATTATTTAATTTTAATATTAGTTTATTAGAATCCAATATTATTTTCAATGACAATAATTCTCACACTATTATGTGAATTTATTGTTCTTAAAGGTGATTTTCAAAGTGGAATGTATGTGTTCTTTAAGGGTGTTTTTAATGATATTTTTTTTGTATTTAGATTTATAAAAATGAAAAAACATGATGTTCTTATACTCTATGAGGGATATATTCTATTGATTCCATCCTAATTCATTAACTTGATTGATTATGATTTTTTTTTAAAATTATTTCCATGGAACCCATTACATTACCATCGGTAAATCATTTTATAAATGAAAAATGGTTTTTATTATTTTTAAGAATCTTGATTTGATGTGTAATAATTTTGTGTTGTATCATGGAAAATATTTTATAATGATGTGTGAGACCCATATTTTAATGACCATGTATTTATAGAAAAATATGTTTTCTTATTTATTAATTTTTTGAATTAAATATTAATTTTATTTTAATGTGATTCTATCTCTGATAGGATACTCAAAATTCAACAAGGGTTTTCATTGAAATCTTATATTGTACACAACTTTGAGTTATACAAAAAAATAAAACAAAATTATTATTTAAAATGGTAGTTAACACCTAAAAATCGTATTGGAATGAATGAACATAACTAACTGCAATATGATTACAAATGTTTGTTAAATCATTTTTTACTTTAATCCAATAAATTTTAGAGGTTTAAAATAATAATGAATCCAATTTTAAGCTTTAAAAACTATAATATTTTAAAAAATTTCATTTTACTACCATTTAATGGAGAACTATTTGAAATGTATTTTTTGTCACTTTTATATATTCCATTTGAAAAAAATTATTTCTTCTTAAGTCTAAAGGCATCAAAATTATATTTCGGTAATTTTTTTTTATTTTTCTGATAATGTTTATTTTTTAATGAATAGTGAAAAATACTGTATTTTAATTAAAAATTGTATTTTAATGTATTTAATTTTTATGGGTATATTATTATTGTTACATGGATTTAAACTATTTTTTGATTACATATTAATCATTTAATATTATTTTGGTCATTAGATGTAATTTCACTTTGAAAATGGACCCAAAAAATGTCAATATTTTGATAGTTATTAATTTTTAAAAACATGTTTTTTTGTTTTGACAACGGGAATAACATTTAAATCAATTTATGAAACTTCTATGTTTTGAATTTCGAAAAATGGATTCCAGATTTGGAATCAGGAGGTCCAAATTTTTTAAATAGGTATCTTTTATTTTTAGACATTATGAATAGTAACATTAGAAAATATTTTATTTACCGTGGTTTAATGGTATATATGGTAAATAAGGGTAAAAAATAATTTTCTCATAATATTAAAATTACCCTAACACGTGTCCTAACCCTATTGGATGAGACATTTATAACCTTTGGCATGCTTGTGTTGATTTTGGGACCCCATGGAGCAAATTTTATGTGAAAATGACACATTATAAAAATTAATTTTATGTTAAGGAAAATGTAACATAAACGTACATATCTTCATAAAAAATTATAATGGGTTATATAAGTTATATTTTTTACTATATATACTATTTAATAATATAAAATGATTGTGTACATCATGTTATTTTATTTATAATTTTTAGACATTAAATAAAATATTTTCTTTTTGACACAATGGAGATTTAGTAATTGATTCATTAATAAAAGATTCAAATAAATAATATTATAAATATTAAAATATTTTTTTGAAACATTTTATTCCATCCATTAATTGTAGAGATAATAATGACTTGTTATCTTTTATTTAATGATGTTTTTTCGAAATAATAAAGATGTTATTAATTTTTTTAAGACTTGATATTAATATTTTATAAATTGAAATAAATTCGTTTTAAAAAAAAATTTATATTTTATTACATGATAAAATAATAAAAAAAATATAAGATTTGTCCAAATGACATATATGATTGAAAATATTTCACTAATGATACATTTTGGGTAACTTGGAATTTAATAGTACATATATTAACCATATAGTATATATCTATAAGAGGACGTGGTAAAAGTTAAATATGTTAATGAAGTGTTAAATAAAAAAGATAAAGATAAAAATATAAAAAACAAATACAATTCTTATTGTATGATTTTATTTCAAAATATATTCACCATATCATATAATTAAATATTTTTGGGCCTTTTTGAATCCAAAAACCATTTTATAATAATATAATACGTCCAAACATTCCTAAAGAGTCCCTCCACTATATTTTAAAAGGACACCACTTATAACCCATTACTCACACATATCAAGCCACCTAGATCATCAAAACTCTTCTCCAATAATCTCCCAAAATCCAAAATTCAACCCTGAAGAGATCAATTGGGTTGAAATAAATTCAATAAATCCTTTTGGTTCAAACCAAATAATGTTACCCAATTTTAAGGTAATGTCATCCCTCAGGTAATTTTCTTTTATTTTCCTTCTCCAAGACCCTAAAATCTTTTTAATAAATTATTTTATAACAAAACAATTATATTATGTATACTAGGTTGTTTTTACGAGGAGAATTCGGACTACACATCCACACACATCCATCTAATGGATAAGAACACAATGTTTCTGTAGACGGAGAACTACTGCCTCACGATATGATGATTGTTCAATTATCTTCTACCACCTCTCATGGTGGCCAATATGATGGAACAGTTTTTATATATGTTATATATTATATTTATATTGTCTCAATGAAACTTTATTTATCATTTATAGCATTCCCATTTGGTTTCTATAATGGGTTAATAGGATAATTTCATTTGAGGAAGTGCCGAATACTTCCCTATCAAAGTGATATGATCCATTCATTCCATAAATAAAATGTATAAAAGAATAATTTAATGAAATTATACATGAAATTACAGTATAATTATGATATAACTATCAATTATCATGTTTTCATTCCATTAAATACAAACTAGAAATGAAGGTAGCTTTCATGTGTATGTACGACTTACCATCTCCATGAAAGGTGAATTTCATTTCTTATCTCCAAATGTTAAAAACTATTATAAATAAATATATATATACTGGATATATATGATATATATGATATCTAAATAATGACTATCATTATGTAGATAATGGACTTTTGAACACATGGACAAATTTTAATTATAAGAAGTTCATTTTTGACTCAACTACAAAATATCGACAAACGGTCATCATTAACTTAAATGAATATGTAATTTTTATTAACATGGTAATAAGTTATATTTAAGTAATAATAAAATTGAAAAAGGTTCATAAGCATGTGTAAATTAACTATAGTTTATTATTTATGAGTTTAAACAATGAACGAGTCATGTTAGACTCAAGGATAGGGATATCCTTAACCCAATTTCCATTCTTTTCGTTAAAATTCTACTTACTGATTATGTCAGGCAATAATTATATGAGAAATGAAATTTTATATCCTAAATTGTATTCATATGTAATTTATGGGTACTTATACTGAATACACATAATCAATCTATTTTATTTACCAAATGTTCTTGGTATGTAATCCTTTCACCCTCCACATTTATTCAAAGACTTCTTTTATGTTATGTATTTTAGTTTTCATTTTATTATTATGGGATATATTCTTTTATATCATTATTACTACACATTTTTTCCCAAGTGATAAGAGACCATTTTCCCTCTCATCAACTATTTTTTCTGAATTATTAAGCGGCGTTGTTAGGCTGCCAAATTTTTTTAAGAGAAATTCTAAACTCAATTTCTACTATTTGGGTTTAACACATACTTTGTTGATTATATTTGTCCCAGATTTATGTGTTGAATCTAAATTTTTTTAATTTTGTTTTAATTTCCACTTATCATAGTGTGGATAAACTTTTTTAAAACATAATAACAACATTTATAAATTTTTACATCATTGATATGATATTTGTATTGGATTTTGTCTCATTTTAAATTCCAATTAGACTAATTTGTTTTTATACACCAATTCACTTTTATATGTTGTATATACAAACCATTGACATATTATATAATTAATCTCCCTATCTCAGGATATTAAAATATTTGTTTAATGTGTTATATAATTATTTTTATTCATTTATTTTCTCAATTGGTATGGGAATATTTATCTAAAACATTGTTTTAAATGTTTTAAATATTTATTTCTCTAAATATTTATTATTAATGTCCATGTTTTCAAAACAATTTTTAGGATTTATTTGTGTGGACATTAAATTTAATTCCTTGATATGTTTCAATGTGGTATGGGACACTTTGATTCAAAAATATCATTACATAATGTTTTAAATGGTATTGAAATTTTTATAAGAAATCATTGATCATGTCAATATCTTGAAATGAAATATCGTGATAGTAATGTGGAAATGTTATATTTCCTTTATTCTTGTTCATATGTTACAATTATGTTAATTTTTTGGGAATTATTTACATATATAGGTGGTTTTGTGATAAAACTAGGTCATGTGAGCATGATATATCTCTCTAATAAATTCGGTAATGTGTCAGAGGTAAATGTGAATGTTTCTCCTAAGTGATTTAGGGAATATAATATGATAGGTATTCCAAATTTAACTCCGTATGTAGCTGTGATGGCTAAAATGTAATTTTGATTTTGATGAAAAATGATATATTTATAATTTATTATTTTAATGTTTTATTCATATGACTTATGATTTAATGAGGTAAGTTAAAGAGCATATGTTTTATGGTTTAAATGTTTGATCTC
This sequence comes from Viscum album, assembly GCA_963277665.1. Taxonomy (NCBI): domain Eukaryota; kingdom Viridiplantae; phylum Streptophyta; class Magnoliopsida; order Santalales; family Viscaceae; genus Viscum; species Viscum album. The sequence goes on along the minus strand of OY728133.1, from coordinate 178,940,289 downwards.
ATTGATTTGTATGTTTTGATGCGATATTTTTTTCATTATTTATTTTATAAACCTTGCTAAGATTTTTATTCTGATATAAATTTTTTGAAATATTTTTCACTAGGTATATGGTACATTGTATTAATAAAGGTTAGAGTAAGGTAGTATTCAAGATGATTTATATCAAGAAAGTAATTATTGTTTTATTTTAAAAGTTTTTATTTTATGAAAAAAATGGATATTGAGTAGAAGTTTTTCCATATAATATTTGAGATGTAATGATTAACTTATGGCCTAATTCTATAAATCGGTAAACCTAAAAGTATCTAGAATGTTAAGTAATGATTTGACTCATGGTTCTGTAATGTTTAATGCTAGGTCCTTACAATTGTTATTAAAGGTCGGTTTAAATAACATTAGAGGTTGGGGGTGTTATCTAAACATAAGAGACATTACCATAATGGTTAGAATATTAGAAAGAGACATAGTATTGTTATATAAATTGAATGTGTTCAAGATAACATTATTGGCATATCGTAGTGCTTACCCACCTCATATGATATTATATGAAGATTTTACAGGCATACTCACGCTGGCCTTTTTTGTTTTAGTAAATGGTTGGCTCTAACAGGCACCAAAGTAACAATTGATGTGAATGAAACTATTGTGGTTTTCATAATGAACAACCAAATGAAATGAATTCTTCAATGAGAACTCTTGTGTTAATTATTAACAACTATCTGGAGTCATGATTGACTATATGAACCCTATTGATTTTATACGGAATCATATATGGGATAAACAAATCCTTATGGTTGTTTAGGTAATATTCATAAATGTATGTATATTCTAAAAACTATGTTTTATGGATTTGGAAATAAACACCTTGGAAAATTCCTCAAAGGGATGAGAAGATTCTATAGGTGTAGAAATTAATGTCATCAAGAAAAAACCATCCATGGAAAAATTAAGCATCCAGTTTACTCCCGGAAAGGGAAAGAAGTTCTCTCTAAAGGATCAATTGACTGTTTTAAATATTGTGTACTTGGTCATTAAGATAATAGATGTCCAATGAAAATTTTTTGAGAATGGAATCAGTAGTCCCATACAAATATGAGTTTACCAATACCTAATGCAATTCCAATTAGGGATGAGGATGATTGCAATGATCAGTGAAAGGTATAGATTAATTAGTAGCTGATGTTTTGACATAATTGAAACTCATTATATGATTAATGATTTTGTTTTTAGGAAGGAAGTATTACGAAATAGTTAGGAAATTAATGGTTAATAGAACATTAAGAACTTTGAATGAGTAAAAAGTATACATATAATCGATTCAATAGGTATGGTATATTTTAGGATGAGGAAAATCATAAATCTATTAGGGCTCTTTTGATGATCTGATTACATTGGAATATTTTTTCTAGTTTGGGTAACCTTGATATTTGATTTGTGAAAATGTTATTCAATTAAGAATTTTCTTTTATTTTGTTGATATAGATATAAAGAACTATTTGGGATTATATTATCCTTGAATTTGAGGCAATTACAGGATATTACTTTATGGATGAGATTGTGATGTATGAGGTAACATTTGTGATAAAAATATGTTATGGTTTTTTTGTGGAATTTATCTCATTTTTTGGGAATGTTATAAAATTATTTATATTTCTAGAAAAATGAAAACCTGAATATCATGTGAAAACCATTCACATTAGACAAAGCTGTGGGAATCGAACACAAAACCAATGTAATATTGGGATTTATCACCTACTGGTAGCCTACGTGATGTCCCTGATTTGTATCACTTATTCTTTTAGATAAATTATTTTATGGATCAAGAATATTTTGATGATGGGAAATTATGTTTTATCAAATAGATATCTTTATTATATGAAAATTATTTGGTGATTAAGTGATAAAGGTTATTTTGGAAGACGTTCTGTCTTTCGGGGAATACAATATACTTTTGGAAAATAGAATACTTTGGGATCTCATTTACGGAGTAATGGTTGAAATATTATTTTGGAAGATTCTATGTTTTTATTTGTGGACATATTATGATTTCAGTCATTTATTTAAATAATTAAACAATCACAGTGAGTATTTTATTAGGTTTATTACCCTTCAGTATGAGACATTAAGAGTATTCGATGTTATTGGGAGATAAAAGTTTAGATTTTCTACAGAAGACTATGTGATTAAATTCTTATGAGTTTTTTGTTTCAATCATAATTTTGATTTTATTGAAAGATTTTAAGGAAAACTATTTATTGAATGACCTTTTTGAACTTCAATATTTTTTGTTTAATGTTTGAGATTAAAAGTTGTATTTATTTTTATAAAGGATTATCCTTTTTGAGGATTATCTGATCTCATACTAAACATTTTTGGCTTTGGTTAATGCATAATTATAGGTGAAATATATTGTTCTTATTTTTTGGATTATGTTATTCTCTATAAGTTTATTATAGCACTTCAGGTTTGACCAAATCATCTTAAATGCTCATCGTTTGGAGAAAAGATGAGTTTTTGGTATTAATTTTTTAAATGATGAAACACTACTTGAAAGGTAAGTATATTTCCTTATGTATCAATTCAATATAATATATAAATTCTCCAACTTTATGAAATGGATCGTAAAACAAAAAAAACATTTTTACTTTACTTTTCCTACTGTGGAATCAATAACGATTTAACCCATAAAAAATTTGTGGTTTTCTTGGGGTTAACTTTCTCCAGATCAAGTTTTCAATCACTCTCCATCAGAATATGACTGTTAGTTTTTCTTCCATATACATGTTTTCTTATATGGAACCCAAGTATGGGTTTTCTTGGGTGACCTTTTTATTTCTCCTTATTTCTTTTAAAAATATGGATTTAATGACTATTTTTTGATGTGGGACCTTCAATGAAATTTCCAAGCCCAATTTTATAATTTTGAGGATGCAATTTCTAAAAGGGGACAAGGATGTCATGACCCAGGTATTTATAGTATAATATGTTTTCATATTTATTAGTATTTGTGAATAAAATATTGATTTTATTTTAAAGGGGATGCTATGTCTGATAGCATACTCAACATGAAACAAAGAGTTTCTTTGAAATCTTACGTTGTACACAATGTTGAGTTATATAGAAAAATAATATAATAATATTATTTTATTAAATAATAGTTAACATGTAGCCATTGTATTATAATGAATGAATAGAACTAACATCAATATTATTACCCATTTTTTGTAAATATTATTACTTTTATCCAATAAATTTAAGAGTCTTAAAATAAGAATTAATCCAATTTTAATCATGAAAAACACAAATATTTTTTACAAAGTCGTGTTACTAGCTTTTAATGGTGAATGCTTTTTAAATTTATTTTTTTACTTTTGTAGATTCCATTAAGAAAAATGGACTTATTCTTCAGAATTGGGACATTTAAATTTACTTTATGTAGAATATTGGTATTTTTATGATAATGGAATTTTTTTGATAAATTGTGAAAAATACTACATTTTAATTCAAAACTACATTTTAATATAATTTATATATACGGTTATATTATCATTTTAATTATATTTAAAATGTATTTGTATTATATTATTATTATTTAATCTTATTTTTGTCCATAGATGTAATTTAACTTTGAAATTGGTCATAATCAAATGTTAACATTTTCATAGTTATTATTTCTGAAAAACAAGTTTTTAGGGTTTGACCACAAGATTTAATTTTAAACTATTTTCTGAAACTTCTGTGTTTTAAATTTCAAAAAATGGATTCCATATATGGAATCATGAGGTATATTTTTTTAACAGGTAATCTTTAATTTTCGACATTATGAATCGTAACTTCAGTAAATATTTTATTTACCGTTCTTAAAGGGAAAATCTTGTAAATAATGGTAAACATAATATTAACAAAATATTAAAATTAGCCTAACACATTTATTAACACTATTGGAAGATACATTCTTGACCCTGGGAATATTTGGGTCGATTTTGGGACCCCATGAAGCCACATGTAAGTGAAAATGACACTTTATAAAAATTAATTTAATGTTAAGTAAGATGTAACAAAAACATATCTCTCTTAGTAAAAAAATATTATAATGGGTTATATAAGTTTTATTTTCTAGTATAAAAAGTAATTAGAAATATAAAATTATTTTCCACATCATGGAATTTTATTTTTAATTTTTAGTCATTAAATAATATAAATTTATTTATTACACAATGGTGATGCATTAATTGATTCATTAATAAGGGATTAAAATAAATTATATTATAAATATTAAAATAAAAATAGTTTGAAACTTTTTATGCCATCCAATACATTTAGATATAATAACAACTTTTTATATTTTAATTTATGTAGTTTTTTCTAAATTATCATGTTTTAATAGACTTATTTAAATGTTATTATATGAATAATTTATAAATTAAAATAAATGAGTTTTTAAAGAAATTAATAATTTTGTAAATGATAAAATTATCCAAAAATTATTATATTCATCCAACTAACATATATGATTTTATAAATTTCATTAATGATCTATTATGTGTATCTTTTAATTTTATAGTAAATATATTATAAATATATTATAAATATATAAGAGGACAAGGAAAAAGTAAAATAATTTAACAAAGGGTTAAATTTAGGAGATTAGGATTAAAAAATATCCAAAACCTGTACAATTCATTTTGGATGATTTATTGATACTTATATGCACTTTTTCTTTGAATTAAATATTTTTTGGACCTTTTGAAAATGAATATCATGTTATAATAAAATAATACTTTTAAACATTCCAAAAGAGCCACTCCACCATATTATACATGAACACCACCTCTAACCCATTACTCACATCTCTCATGCCCTTTGGCTCATCCAACCTCTACACCAATAATATGTATTCATGAACTTATTCCACCTTGAATCCTTAATTTGGAAAAGGAAATTCATTATAGCATTTTGGTTCAAACTAAAGGGAGTTACCAAATATAAAGGTAATGTCTTCTCTCAAGTTTTTTTATTTTCCTTCTCCAACCCCCTAAAATATATTTATTCCATTATTTTATAACAACTCATATATCTAAAATTTTCTAGGTTATTTATGAGAATTATTCTAACTACACATCCACAGACCACAATATAATGCATACAAACGTACTGTTTTTGTGGACGGCGAAGGACTGCCTCCCGAACCGATGATTGTTCAATTATCTCCTACCACCTCTGATGGTGGACATTACGATGGAGCTGTATTTATATGTGATATATATTATAAAAATATTTTCTATATGAATCTCTATTTTTTCATTTATAATATACCATTATGGTTTCTATAATGGGTAAATAAGATAATTTAATTTGAGGAAGTGCCCACTACCGCCCCTTCATAGTGATATAACACGTTTTTTTTCATATGTAAAACATAAAAAGGATGATGTTATTTAAAATATATATGATATTATAAATTAATTATAATATAAATATATTTTATTATGTTTTAATTCCATTAAATATGAAATATAATTGAAATTAGCATTCATCTGTATGTACGGCTTACTGTCTCCATGATCGGTGCATTTCATTTCCTATCTCCAAATGTTATGTAATGTTATAAATACATATATATATACTGGATACATATGATATATATGATATATAAATCATGAATATAATTCTACAGATAATATAATTTTGACCACATGTACACCATGTAATTATAAGAAGTTCATTTTTGACACAAGTACCAAAAATCGATAAAATGACCTTTATTAACATAAATGATTATTTAATGTTTATAACATGTTAATAACTGATATTAAAGGAATAATAATTGTGGGAATGGTTTTGATGAAAGTATAAATTAACTATAAATTAATATTCCTGAGATTAAATAATTAATGAGTCAAGTCGGACACGAGGTAAGGGAACTCACTAATCCAATTTCCATTCATTAGGTTAAAATTCTACTTATTGATTATGTCAGGATATGATTATGTGTGATATAACTATTTCTATACTATATTTAATTCATTCTTGATTTATGTATAATTATAGTGAATACACATAATTGATCTATTTTATTTTCAAAATGATCTTTGTAAGGGAAACTTTCACCCTCATCTTTTAGTCAAAGACTTATTTTAGGTTATGTCTTTTCAACTTCATTTTATTATGATGGGATATGTTTTTCATTACCCATAATTCTTTACATTTTATTTCCATGTGATGAGATAACCTTTTCTCTCTCATAAAACCGTTTTCTGAATTATTAAGTGATACTGTTAGGCTGCCAAATTTTCGTATGAGAATTTCCAATTTCAATTTCCACACTTTTGGTTTAACGCATACTTAGATGATTATATTATGATGAGATTAAGTGTGGAATCTCTATTTATTTTTTTATGTTGTAATTTTCACATCCCATTTTGTCGATATATGTTTCCAACACATAATCACTCCATTTATAATTTCGTACGTCATTTATAAGATCATTGTAAGGTGTTTTGTCTCAATTTACATTCCATTGGGACTTATTTGTTGTTATACAAATATTTAATTCTAAATGGTGTATATACTACCCTTTGAAATATTATATCATGAATATTCTTATTCTCTGAAAATTAAAATCTTTTTTTTAATTTGTTCTACAATTATTTTTATTAAATTATTTTTTTTCAAGTGGTCATGGACTCCTTAACTAAAACATTTCTTATATGTTTTGAAGTATTATTCCTATAAATATTTCTCATTAATTTCCATTTTTTCAAAATGTTTTTTACAATTAATTTTTATAGACATTAATTTTGATACCATTAAATGTTTCAAAGTGGTTTGTGACACATTGATTCAGAAATAACTTTTTACCTTTTTAAAAAAAAAAATGAAAGTGGTTTTGAGAAAGCATTGATTATATCAATATTTTTAAATTTAATATTTTGATTGTAATGTGGAAATGTTTTCATCAGTTTATTTTTGTTAATTTGTTATAATTATTTTATGGTTTTATGGAACTATTTATGTATATGGGTGGTTCCGTGAAAAACCATCGGTGGGTGAGCTTGAGATATCTCTCCAATTCATTAGGTAATGTGAAGGATATAAACATGAATGTTTCTCCTAATAAATTTAGGGAATATACTGTGATGGGTATTCCAAATGTAACTCCCTATGTCGTTGTGAAAGCTACAATGTATATATGATATAGATGCCACAAGTTACCTTTATGATTTATGATGTCTATGTTTTATTCATAAGTCATATTATATCATGTGGTATGTTAAAGGGCATATGATTTTTAATTGAATGGTATGATCACATTAATTTGTATGTTTTTATGGGACAATGTTTCATTTCTTTATTTTATAACCCTAACTGAGTTTTTTAGGTTCGTCTAAATTTTATGAAATTCTTTTCACACTGTATAAGGTACATAGAGGAAGGAAGGGTAAAAGAACATAATTATTCATGATTATTTTTATCAGGAAAAGAATTATGCTTTTCATTTAAGAGTTTTTATTTTATGAAAAAATGTATACTGAGTAAGAAGTTTCTACTTGTAATATTTGATATGTAATGTATAAGTTCTGGCCAAATTTTCTAAAATACTAAACCTAAAAAGATCATCTTTGTAAATTATTTATTTAACTAATGATTGAGTAAAGTTTAAGGTCTGGTCCTTACACATATAGAGCATGGAATATTGTTTTCCTAAAATATGACTCCAATGCACAAGGTGAAAAATAAATCCCTAAGCTTACAGGGTATGCTTCTCTTCAAAAAATATAATAGCATGCGATGTAGGCAACACCATGTTAAAGCACACCACGAACTGTCAAAATATCCATTTAGAAAGATTTTATGGATAGTAATTTCAATATTTTTAATTTTATATATATCCCATATAATTTTTACATTCATCCATTATGTTTCTGATACATAATATATGGACAATTTTAATTTTTAAGATATAAAAAACTATTTTTCAAAAAATGTTGTTTTTCACCATTTAATGGAGAAACCTTTATAAATACAATAATAAGCACTTTTATATATTCAATTATATGAAATTAAATTCTTCTTTAGAAGCGGGGCTTCAAAATTAATTTGGAAATATTTTTTTGTGTTTTTCTGATAACATTCGTATTTTGATTAATAGTGAAAGATACTAAATTTTAATTGAAAACAACTTTTTTAATAATAATAATTTATACAGATAAATTATACATTTCAATTGTTTTTATGTATAATTAGATTATATTTTTATCATTTAGTCCAATGTTGTTCGTTAGGAGTAACATTACATTCAAACTGGAAATAAACACATATCATTATCTTAATAGTTTTTACTTCTCAAAAACCCGCTTTCTGGTCTTGAAAACATGAATTAATTTTAAATTAATTAATTAAACATATATGTCTTTAATTGGGTAAAAATGGAATCATTTTTCAGTTCGGAAGATAAAAATTAGCTTAGGGTGAATTTATGGTATTTTTCTAAAAACATTCAATTTTTTTATGAATAGTGAAAAACACTACGTTATTGTTTAAATTTTTTTTTAATTTAAATAATTATTTATTTTATTTAACTATATTTTATTTCCAAATAAATACATAAATCTTATATTTGTTAAATAAAATTTATTTGAGTCATTTTATAATAAAATTAGATGTATAAAATTCTATTTAATATTTTAACATCATTTTCCCACCTTCTAGACACGCTCGCATATTTGAATAAAAAGTAATTTTACCACTTCTTTGAATTGAATTTCAAAATTCCAAGAGACGTGGATGAAATAATTATGTAAAATGTGGTTTAATATGATGAAAAATAAAATTTAGTGAATAGTATCTTTTGAATTTTATTTACCACGATTAAATGTAACTAGGGTAATTAAAGGTAAAAATTATATTATAATTACCCCAACACATGTCATAATTCTATTAGATAATTTTATATCAACCAAAATCAATTGTAGGAATAGAATATAATCCTTTTGGTCCACTTGGATTAGATTAGGACATTTATTATTATTTTATTTAAAGACGAGTTAAATGTGTTAAATTTAAATTTAAATATCTTAAAAAAATTAATATAGGGTTATACAAAAAATAATTTAGACTATAAATATTAATAAGAAATATAATAATATTTACTAAATCATGGTATTTTATTTATTATTTTTAGATATAAATACTTATATTAAATTCTGACAGATTCATGATTCAGTAAATACCTTATGAATGAATGATTAAAATATTTTATATTATAAATATCAAAATAATTGTAAATTGAGACTTTTGATGTATTACACAAATTTCATAGCTTAATATTACATGTTAGGGAGGATTTAATGATTTTTTTTGGAAGAAATAATATTTTTATGACTTTCACAAATAGCAGATACAATATAATGTCAAAATTGATAAAAATGAGTTTCTAAAACAAATATTATATTATTAAGTGATATAATAGTCTTAGAAAGTAAGGTTCGACCAAAAGAATAATATTATAATATATATTTCATTAATGAACGATTTTTTTTTCTCTTGGAATTTTATTGTATGTTTATTAACAATATAATATTAAAAAAGTAGGAAACATGGTAATTGATAAACTATTTAACCAAGAGTTAAATTTATCTAATAAGGTTAATATGGTGACATAAACCTATCTAATACCAACTGGTGGAGATTTTTTTGACCTAGACTATATTGGACCTCAAAATATATCATTTTGGAGCCATTATAAACCGAAAATGATTGTATATTAAAATAATATTTAATGGTTTTCCAAAAATAACCTTCACCTCGCTTCTAAAAGTGTACACACCCCTATCTCAATATCACATCTCCAAAGCCATTTCGATCGCCCAAACCCTACTGAAATAACCTCTTAACTACCTTAAATTCATCCTAGAGTCCTTACTTTGATTAGAATGCCAACCTATGGAACCCATTTGATCATATCAAAAGTAAGAACCCGAAGAATATGCAATTATTTTTCACCTGTTTTAATGTTATTTTCTTCTTCCACTTACTCGTTCTTTATTATTTTGAGACCAAAATAATGAATCCAGTAACTTATACATACTATGATGTTATTATAAATATGGTACAACCATATTAATTATTCTATCCATCTTATTAATGACAGTGTCACTATACATGCATACGTACCGCTTAATGTCTTTAAGTCATGGTGTAGTTTATTATTCAACACTTAATTATTTGGAGGATTATAATAATGAGAATAATTGATATAAATAATAAATATAACATGTTAATGATTCTTTATATATGATATACTGTAACATCCATAAATGATAAAGGGTTAAATGGTTAAATGAAATGACTCATGTCAACAAGGTGCAGCTTCTTTTTCAAAAGCATATCTGATTAGAAATCCACAGTAAAGTGTGCATGGCCTGGAGTAGTGATTATGATGGGTGACCTTCTAGGATGTTTCCCAGGGTGTGTGTAAATGAAGAAAAAGCACACTGGAAAGGACATGTGTTGGAATGTGGGGACAATCATTAGTCAGATGACCCGTTAAGGTATGTGGGCGGACCCTGGGGTAGGCCCCACTTGTTTGCAGGGTAACTGCCGGTACCAGGTGTTCCAGGACCTAATGAACATGTTAAAGTGGGGTGTCTATGCTATCACCGGGACCCAGTTGTCACATATAACATCTAATTAAATGTGTTTCACCATCAATAGAATGGTATTATTGCTCGTGCGTACCTACATATTATCATCTCCATGAACGCGATCTGATTCATTCCCCATCGTAACCATTTAATAATAAATTTAATTTTATGGTTAAAAAATAATTTTTAGGAAAATAATATCTCTATGTATACAAATCAAATACATTCTATCCATAATAAACATGACTTAGGTAACAAAACATATAAAAAATGAATCAATCAACATCAAAAACAGCGATTCTGCTGAAATAATATAAACAAAGAAATTTTAAAAGATCATATATGATACCTTATTTATGTATTTGGTTCGTTTATAAATTAATAAAAATTATTTCACCATTATACATGAGGATAATGTACCTTCAAATAAAGAAAAATTACAAGTTATGTGGTTTCTTATCTCACTTTTAATTCCGTGAGATTTCTTTTGGCTCGCCAGTTATTTATTGCATGTGCTTCATTGTGTTCATCCTTTTGAAATATATTATAATGATTATATTTAAATTTATTTTATTATGAGATTCATTTTGTGGTTATTATCTTTTGGTCATATGAATCAAATGATACAACGTGGTAAGGGGTTTTCATATAACTTCTTATTCCAGAGAGATTCATTTTTTATCACCACTATTACCTTATGTGTGGTGTATGTACATTACATGATGGTATCATTTATATAAAATACATTAATTTAATGGTATTTACATCTTCTTTGTATGATACTTCTTTCATGGGTGTGTGTTTTTCGTAAGATACAGAATCTCTAAGGGAAGTTCTAATTTCAATTTCAACTCTTTGGGTTTTACGCAAACATCATTGAATATATTACTCCAAGATTATGTGTGAAATAACTATTTATTACATATTTTTAAATTTCCACTTCCTGATGTGTAAAAATACATTTGATACACATAATAATTCCATATATAAATTCTCATGTCATTTATATAAACTTTATTAGAGTAATCACAACTCAATTTCTATTTATTGAGTAAAACATCCAAGTCATTGGTGTTGTTTTTACAAGAATATGTTTGAATGTCGGCTGATTTATTTACAATAAATATCCAATCATATTTAGTGTATTTATATTTATCACACATAATTATGTCACTGATTTATTCTTAAGGGTACTGTCTTTATAAGAGATTTCATCTCAATTTACATTCCATTGAGGATTCTTTGTTGGTATGCACCAATTCAATTTTATATGGTGTATATACTCTTCATTGACATATTATATCATCAATCACTTTAGTAACATTATATTAAAAATATTTGATTAATGCTATTATTTTTATCAAGAATATGTCATTTGGTTAGGAACACTTTAACTAAAATATTGTTTTAAATTTTTTAATGATTTATTCTCCAAAATTGTTCTCTTTATTGTCCATGTTTTAAAAATGGTTTTATGGATTTATTTATTTGGACATGAATGGTTTAAAATTAAAAATCCTTTAATATTTTTCTATGTGATATTGGTCACATTGATTCAAAAATATGTTTTAAACAGATTCTTGAAAAATACTAAGACTTCTAAATGTTTCCAAGAAAAATGGGATTTTTCTCTAAAATAGTTTTACTAATTATTTTCATCTATGGGTATATCAGTAGTTGTATTTTATTACTGATTGAAGTTGTTTTATTATAATTAAATCTTCTATATTGTATTGAATGAGTTATTCTTGACTATGCATGTGCTATTTTTATAAAATTCATGGATTAATGTTAATGTATTGAAATTTTATATGATATTTTAATAAAAATGTTTTGATTATGTTTAACAATTTTCATATGAAGAATAAATTGGACATAGTATGTGATGGGTGGAGCCTGCTATAGCTACTTGAAGCATCATTAGGTCTCATTAGACAAACTAGTGTCTTGGAACAAGGCTTTGACAAAATATTCTTTATAGAAGTGGCACGAGGCCTTGACTATGTGGGTATGATGTTCGTCATTATACATTCCATCATTATGAAATTTTTTATTTATATTACAATCGATTATTCAACTAGTATAATATCTATGTGAAAAAGTAAATGACATTATTTATTTTTTATTTTTTATATTATGCTAAAATTAAAATTTAAAATGCTTGTGTTTTAGTCTAATAAATTTCCTTAAATGTTTGAGCTTATTTATGAACATTTATGCTATATTTTTATCCTAAAATTACATCTGATATCACCACTTTCAATGTTTTATTTTTCCAAGGATGTGAATAAGTATATCTTGATTAACCTGTAAGGATATGCTAAGGGATATGATAGTGTTCAAAAGAGATACAATCTTTTTTCTTTAATAAATTATGTAATGTAAAACATATTAATGTATCAAGTACTTTCAAGGATACTAAACTAATCGTTCATTTGGGACAATATCACTAGGGATCATGCCAATGATAAGTAATAATGCACCTACTATGGGAAACAAGGGTCATTGCATTAGAGTTGGTATTAGAGGAAGTTTAGTACAAACCTTGGAAACTAGATTTAGAAAAACTCTTATTAGTGAACATTGATCTTATATAGACATTGGGGATTAGTATATAAGATCCTCCATAATTTTGGTAATGTAAATATTATTTGGGTTTTCCATAAAATACATCCATGTCTGGATACTAGTAGATAGAGGTGACTCTTTCACAAATTCACCCAGGGTAAAACATGAAAACATCTCTTTGAGCTGGACTCAAAAAGGTACTGGTGCAAGACAATGGGCCTTACTGCACTCTTGGTTATGACACTCTCGGGGGATATGAATCATTTTAAAGGGTTTAAAAATAGTATGAGAATAAATTACCATCGTTAATTATAAGGCATTTTAGATTGAAAATATGGTGTCATGATATTTTTTAAATGATTTCATGACTATTGTTACTCACACAATGCTTTCTCATTTTAGTCAATTACTGGATTCCATGACAGTAATAGTACCATTAAACATGATTTACAAGGTGGGAACAATGGTAAAAATGTACACTGAAATCGATGGTTAATAGGCGTAAAAGATATCAGGTTCATGTCGAATCAGTTTTCTAAAAATATAATCAACCACATATATATTAACCAACTCCCGGACTCAACAAATAAGTGAAAGGTGCTGAATGATAAGAGCTCTAGCTATGGAGACCATAGAGAAAATAAAGGTCAACTTTCATCATTCAGGAAATGTAGAAGGAGACACATAATAAAGTGTCTCAATAGAACAATGAAATGATTTATGTGTGGGACTGATAGACATAAATAAAATTTTTTTTAGGGAAAATGAAGAGTATAACAGAAGAAAATAAAAAAATCCCATGATTTTGTTTACTGTCATTTGCTATAAATTTTGTCGACATGGTAATTACATGATTCCAATGACTTATTCTATAGGATAACCTCTTGGTCAAGTAAGAATCTATATAGAAATAAATGGATGGAGGAATGTTTAAAAGTATTAGTTATCTTTATTGATCGGATTAATTTGGAATACTTTTCTCTTGTATCTGTAACCCTGGAACATGTTATGGGAAAATGCTATTTGAGTAAGAAGTATATTTTCATTTGTGGACATAGTTTTATATAAGAATTTGGGCTCATATAATCTTTAAATTTGAGTCAATTACAGGTTATTAATTTTTGGGATGAAAATACGTGGCATGAGATTACATTTTTGGATAAATTAGGTTATGGTTATTTTGAGAAATTTATCTCATTTATGGAATGTTATAAATCATATTTTTTGAAAAAGGACAACACACAGGGAGTGTGAAAACCCATCATGTCGGACAAAGCTATGGGATTCAAACCCACAAAAAGAGTGTTATTTGGATTTATTGTCTTCCACTCATGTACTTGAAGTCCCTAGTAAGTGCGTCTAATTATTTTTAGTTAACTGATTTTTGTAATCAGTAATATGTTGATTTGGGATATTATTTATTGTCAAATAAATATCCTTATTATAGGAAATTGAATTTTTGATTAAGTGATAAATATTATTTTTGAAGAAATTCTCTATATTGGGAACACTATATGGATATGGAAAATAGATTACTATGGGATTTTTTGAGGAGTAATAGTGGATTTCTATCTATGTTTTTATAATGGATTTATAGCAATTTAGGTTATTTTTGGAAGAAATTAACCTATCATAGAGAATATGTGATTAGGAAAATTAATTTTATTTAAGTGAAATTAAGAGTATTTGATGTTATTTGGAGATACAATTTAACATGGAAGACTACGTAATCGAATTATTATGAATTTTGTGTTTCAATCATATTTTGGATTATATTGAACAATTTTGAGGATATTAGTTTATTGAATGGTATCTATTGAACTATGGTTATTGTTTGTTAAATTTTATAAATTAAGATTAATATTTGTTTCTCTAAAGGATTATGAATTTTTGGGATCCTCCAATGATGTACTAATTTTTTTGGTTTTGGTTAATCTATAAAGACAAGTGAAATATATAGTTCATCCTTTTTGGATTATGTGATTCTCTATAAGTTGATTCTAGTGCATTAGGTGCGACCAAGACATCTTGAATACTCATAGTTTGGGATGAATGTTGGGTTTGTGGTAGAAATTAGTTAGATGAGGGAACTCTACTAATTAAGTATTTTTTTCATAATCGATGAAGGAATAAATTCATAATCTTTAGGTAATGGATCTTAAAAACCAAAACTGTATTATCTTAATTCCTTATGTTATTCATCATAGATTTATGGGATTGGGGCACTAAATTTTTGATTCACTTATTTTATATTGGTGACCTAAATCACTCCCTATAAATATAAATGTTTTTCTTCCAATTATAATTTCCACCAATGTTCTCCTATTAAAAAGCCTAATTTGGTAGTGATTTTTTCATTTCCATTTCCCTCATATCAAGAATAAATTTTATTAACCCTATTTCTGATCTGGGTTATCCACAAAGGTATTTTCTATTTTTTAAATTTGTATTTCCGAACAAAAAATTTAAATATATAGGATTCAATTTATTGAAGGAGGGAGGAATGTAACACCATAAGCATCCACAATATACTTCTTTTCAAATAATACAATAGCTTGCGATGTACGTAACACCATTTTCAAGTGAACCATGACCATTCAAACTAGACATTTAGAAATATGTTATGAATAGTAATAACCGAATCTTGAGTTTTATATATATCCCATATAATTTTAACATTCATATTTTTTGTTTCTTAGAAAAAATATATGGGCAATTTCAAATTATCCAATAAAAATGTATTTAAAAAAAGAAGTTTTTCCACATATTAATAGAGATCCCTTCCTAAATAAAATATTTGAAAATATTATATATCAAATATTACACTACTGGAAAACAGAGTTTTCCCAACACTTATATCCCAACAGTTTACTAAACCATTGGGATTATCCATCTATACCAACGGTTATCAGAAACTGTTGGTATAGATGTTTTTTTTGGAAGCTTTTACCAACGGTTCATCCCAACCATTGGTATAGGGGTGATTTTACCAACGGTTCAATGAGAACCATTGGTAAAAGTGGGATTTCGGTGACCTTTTACCAACGATTTTCATAGAACCGTTGGTATAGGTTTGGGATGTAGTTATATACCAACGGTTTTTAAAAACTATTTGTAAAACATTCCCCCAAATTGGCAGTAGCTGATCCTCTCCCCCATTCACGATATAGATCCCTAAACGGGAGAAGATGGGCGATTTTGGAGGCGATTTTGGAGGTTCGTCGGGTTCTCTTCCTCCATCCCATCCAAGGCTGAGGTATTTTATTAGTTTTTAGTTTCGATTTTGATGGGGGATGAGACAAATTTCTATTCTCATATTCCAGCCGAATTTCTGTTCCAGCCCAATTTATGTTTCTGTTCTTTATTTAAACTCCATGCGTATTCCATCCCATATAGATTTCATTAGACAATTGTCTAATTTTTTATGTTCCTTTCATGTTTCATTACTGAGAAATTTTTATTATATGTTATAAAATTCAATCACATGTTTAGTTTTAACATTCCTTATTACTTTTTTATCTTGTTTTAATAATTTATATTAATATTCATTTCATATATTCCACCGTTGAGTATTTTTACTTGTGAAATAGAATTCCAATCTCATTTTACTTCATAGTGATTATTTAGATTTCAAAGTGTTTTATTTTTCATGTTAAATTTATTAAAAAGTTTTGGGGACTAATTAAAGTTATTAGATTCCAATTTCCATGCTTCTATGCTTGTTAAGAGTTCAATGAAATATGATGGTTGTAATTAAATGAAAGTCAATGTTCAATTTTTATCATGTATGGGTGATTAATAAATTGGAATGTGATGAACCATATAATTGAACCATTGTTGATGCACATTATATACCAAAAGGTTATTGAATAAAAGTTATTCTTGTAAATTTCGTTACATCATAGATAAAAATGGTTGTGGTTATATGAGAGATACCTCTGATGGTTCATTGATCATTGTTTTATGGAGAATGAATGGTTTAGGTCTGGTATTAATAGTAGCTTCCAGTGAGACGATTTTATTATAAGTGGAAATGAGATTATGATCTAAAAGGGGGTGATTGAGTTGGTAGAGACCAAACATTGTTTGTTCCTTATGTTCAAGAACCATAAATAGAGTGTTCCAATTAGGTTTTCATCAGTAAAGACATAGGTAAGATTTCCAAGTCCTGTTTCATAAAGTTGAATATGTGGTGCTATAGTGGTTTTGGATTGTTTGAGGTACTCTTATTGTATTCTAAACCCTCATTTGTTCCATATTCATTTAAATTGATTTAATATCATTTTTTCACACAAACCATTATATCCTCTCAAACTATATATATAGTGTATTTTCCTTCGTATGGTGTTAAATATTTTAGTAAATGTCCATACTAGATTCTTTTATGTGTTCAAGGGGTTTAGACTAATGACAAGGCTACATGATTATTGTGGGGGTATTCTTTTCATATAAATATACCTATACACCCTGACCCCTTTGGACAACCTGACCACCCCCACGGACAGCCCGCCCACCTGGACACCCCGACCCCCCTAGACAACCCCCACCCCCTGGACACCTCTGACCCCCCGGACGGCCCCACCACCCCCTAGACACCCCGCACCCCCCCTGGACACACCACTCCCCCCTTGGACAGTCCCTACACTCCCATGATCCTCATCCTACTCCTCATCATGATCTACGTGAAGAAGTTAAAGTATAAAACTCATATACTCCCAACAAGACCCTTAAAGATTATGTATTCCTTGATCCACTTCCAATATCTTAGTGTTCAATCCTTGAATATAGGCATTAAAAATTTTGTATCTTATTTTCTTATATACACTATATTTTGTTGTATTTATTAATATGATTCTCATATAGAGTAATGTGTCAGTTATGCTTTTATATAGAGTAAACAATTGTCATTTACGTAAATATTTTATTGACTAATATTTAATATTATTGAATTGATTTGAAATGACTTATTGAGATTTTTTTACAGAATGGATAGATGTTGGATGTATGAAACTGATCGGATTTCAACCGATTTTCAAAATAATTTGAAAGCCTTTCTAGATTTTTCATTTGACAAGGCTTCAGATAGTGGTCGCATACACTGCCCATGTTTTAATTGTTTTGGAAGACCTTGGTTGGGCCATGAAGTAGTTATCTATCATATAACCAAATATGGTTTCCAAACAAACTATTATGTGTGGTATCACAATGGAGAGAAAATGGAATCTCAAAATGTTGATGATCCAAATGATAGGACTGAAATGGAGAGTTTGATATATGATGGGTTTCTATTTATTCGACATCATGAGAAGGAAAGGATGTCCATCCAAAAAGATTTCGATACAAGCACACATGATGCGTCCAATGAAAATGATGATGTCGATAGGGTGAAAAAATTGAATGATGCTGCGACGACTCCAGTATATTGACAATGTGATAAAATGAAAATGTTGGAATTTTTAATCCGATTGTTTCATGGGAACAGTATGTATGGGTTTTCAAATACTGCAATTTATTACATTCTTACCTTATTGAAGGACTTACTTCCAGATGATGCAGATATTCCCTCAAACCACTATATGGCATGGAAGTTGGATGATGAACTTGGATTCTCAAAAAAAATTCATGCTTGCCCGAATGATTGTAGCTTATTTTGGGAGGAAACTGCTGAAAGAAATGATTGTATAAAATGTGGAACCTCCCGATGGAAGCCAAAATATGATGGAACACCATCTCGTGTGCCACAAAAAGTAATGTGTCACTTTCCATTGATCCCCAGATTACAGAACATTCTCATGTCTGATGAAATATCCATAAAAATGCGATGGCATGACACCGAGAGAAAAAAGAATAATGAAGAGTTAGTTCACCCTGTAGATGGATTTGCATGGAAGAGATTTGATGCTCGATATCCTGAATTTGTAGCCGACGTGCGTAATGTGAGACTGGGTCTTTCATGTGACGGTTTTAATCCATTTGGGCAGATTCTTACTTCACACAACACATGGCCGGTTTTCATACACATTTATAACCTTCCCCCTTGGTTGTGTATGAAAAAGCCTTACACTTTCTTGAGTATACTGATATATGGTCCTTCTGATCCTGGTAATGATATAGATGTATACATGAAACCTTTAATAAAGGAGTTGAAACTTCTTTGGGATGTGGGTGTGCTCACATACGATGCATGTTCGAAAGACATATTTCAGATGCGTGCTGCACTTATGTGGACTATCAATGATTTTTTGCTTATGCAATGATGTCTGGATGGAGCACAAAAGGAAAATTGTCATGTCCTGTTTGTATGAAGAATGCTCGATCGAGAAGACTGAAATATCATCGTAGTTTTCGTTTTATGGGACATCGAAGATTCTTTCCAATGAACCATCCATATAGAAACAATCGTCGAACATTTGAAAATACCATGGCGAATGATGATCCACCTCAGCGTATGTCTGGAACTGATGTGCTTAATGAATTGAAAGATTTCAGTTATTCATTTGGGAAGAGTGTAATGAAATCTAGATAGAGGAAAAATGTTTCCAATGATACCTGTTACAATTGGAAGAATAAGAGTACGTTCTTTGAGTTATCATATTGGTCAACCAACTTGTTATGTCATTTCTTAGACGTAATGCACATTGAAAAGAATATATGTCAAATGTTTCTTTTTATTCTTCTAAATTTCAAGGGGATGACAAAATATGATTTACGATATCGGCATGACTTGGTAGATTGCGGGATCAGACCCGAATTGCATCATGTCTGTATCAGTGAAAATAAATGGCAAGTTCCATGTGATTCTTATGTGATGACTCCTGCTGAAAAAAATCAACTTCTAGAAGTTCTAGAGACTATTAAATATCCTGATGGCTATTCAAGCAATATATCAAAACGGATCAATAAAAAATAGTTGAAGTTGAAATCATTGAAGAATCATGATTATCACATCCTTTTGCATGAGTTGATTCCAATAGAAATCTGTCATCTCTTGCCCAATAATGTTAGAGTCTCAGTTATTCGGTTGTGCTATTTGTTTAGAGATCATTGTGATAAGAGGTTGTCCAAATCCATCGTGCAAAAAATGTTGGCAGAGACACCATTAATTTTGTGTGAGTTAGGGAAAATATTCCCTCCATCATTTTTAACATGCATGTTGCATCTGACTGTCCATCTTCCGATCGAAATACTTCTTGGAGGACCCGTTGCTTTCTAATGGATGTATCCAACTGAAAGAAACATGTTCACATTGAAATAATATGTTCAGAATAGGAATTATCCCGAAGGTTCTATTGTGAATAGTTACTTGGCTCAAGAATGTATGGATTTCTGCTCAATGTATTTGTCTTATCATACTATGAGAATAAACAGAACAATGAGAAATGAAGAAGAATAGTATGGGCAAATTGAACCTAGTTTTCCATCACTTCCTCAGACAAGAGGAATTCCGGGATCATATACATTGACAACATTAATTCTTGAAGAGCGAGAGATGGCACATCGCATAGTGTAGTTCAATTGTGATTTGTTCGATGAGTATATAAAGTAAGTTAATTGTACATGTATCTCTTATCTTATCTCTTGTAATTTTAAATATTTGTTAAACTATTATTATTTTTATCTATAGGGAACATAAATAATTTATATATAGAGAGAATCATTCTTTATCTTTGAGAAAGAAGGAGAGTTTGCATAGCAAAGGGTTTTCTGCTTGGTTGAAATTGAAGGTAAAAATATTTCTGTAATAACTAAATAAAAATAATATTTAATTAAGTTTACTATTTTATTATATTTCAGGTATCGATTTTGCCTACAGACTCTGTTTCTGAGGAAATAAGAGCTTTGGCTTTTGGTCTTTATACCATGGTTCGTGCTTGTAAATCACTTGTGATCAATGGATACAAATTTATTATCACTGAACGAGCAAGAAACATGAGAACATAGTATAATGGTGTTATGATAACTTCCAAAACAGACTGTTATGCCAGTTCATCGGACACTAGACCTCATTCTGAAAATGTTTCTTATTATGGTGTCGTGGAGAAAATAATAATTTTGGATTATTACTCGCATGGTCGAGTCATGATGATGAAATGTAAATGGTTTGATTCAATGACGAGGCAAGGCACTTTTATTGATGATTGTATATTTCGAGTTATTGACATGACTCACACTCTTGCCACTGATGAACCATATATATTTGCATCAATAGTGAAACAAGTTTTTTATTTCAATGATCATCGTCATCCTAAATTCGGTGTAATTATTGAAGTAAATCTCAGACATGTTTTTGATGATGGTGATGATGAAGTTGACATTATCCCTAAAACAATTGGAAGAAATCCATTTATTACTTATGATGACCCCAACAGCACAATTGTATGAGATGATTGTGAACCCAAAGTTGTGGTGGGAAATATATAGAATCATACAGTTGTGCTCTCACCTACGTGTTTCACCTACATCATTCAGAGTGTGTATCCTAGTACTTACCTTTATAACACCATAAATCTTCTGTTTCATTATGTTCTTTTTATCTTAATGGTTTTTCTATATTTTGTTTTTTGGGTTACACATTAGTTATCTATTTATAATTACTTCCATATTTGTTTTCATTGCAGGAAATGACACCCATTGAAGAGAGGCGACGGAAAAAGATGAAAGATAATAATCGTCGCATGGTACAGATGGGTGTTCCTCCACTCATCCATGCTGTGAGTATTTTATTTCAAATATAAATATTTCAATAACTTATAATATCATGTGTTTACTTTTCTGTCAAACTTTTTTTCAGGATTCACCCCCTAGATGACAGATATCTGAAGAGGAGCCTGATATTGATCCCAGTATAGAGGCTGGTGGTAGGAGGGAGGGTGGTGTCAGAGATGGACAATCATCTAGTGGTCCCAGCACTAAGGTCGGTGGTATGAGGGCTCGTGGGGTGAGAGTTAGATGACCCACTACCACAGATGTATCTTCTACGCCATATTTTGATCCTAGCGAGTCTTCAGGGACATATGAGATATTTAGACCTCCGATGTTTACACTACCAGTTGGCCAGACGTCTATGCCATCATCTTTTGCTTCTGGTTCATTATCTCCAGGCTATTATATTCCACCTTCTTCGACTCCTGTTGTGACACAGTATGTGGATGAGGAGCATACACTGAGGGACACTCCACCTGTACAGGATACTCTTTCAGTTTCTGCACACATTGATCCGACTACCATAGATATATTTATATAACTCTATCAAATTTTTATACCAAAATTTATTTTTATTATAACTTGTATTGATATTATTTTTCTTTATTAACAGATTCATCTACAGATAGGGGGCAGGGGAGGGGGCTTACTCGCTTGCATGCGGTATGGAACCTCCAGACAAAGTTGATGGTTGAATACAATGTTGATTGACAAATGATTGAGAAATCTTGGCAGCAATGTCGGGGCTTTTTGGCGACGCTAGCCAAATACTCCGATATCATTCCGGTCATCCCTCTCTCTTGGAGACATCTGCCACCCGAAGTCAAGGATAACACGTGGGCACAAATATGGGTAAAAAATATATTGGTTTTGATGTAGTATATTTTTGTATTTAAATGAACTAGTCAATTTGGTTTCAACATTGGTTTAACTTCCCTGATGGAGAAGGTGCACGACCTGCATGTTTAAAAGGGCTAGGAGAGATTTGGAGAAATTATAAGCATGAGTTCTATGTTGGCTGGTGTGATATAGTGGGCCGGAGTTAGAGACATTACCTATCGTGGATGACTGCCTGATAGAGTAATATCACCAAATGATAACCCATTGGGCGACTGCCAAATTTAAGGTATTAATCTCATTTGAGTTATTTAAATTAGATTATTCATATTTTGCATTAATATAATCATATTAATTATTAATCATTATTTAGGAATCATCTGAAAGAAACAAAAAAACATTGATTCAAAGAAATACCCCCACTCTTTGGGGTGCACAACTATGGCAGATCATGAGAGGCAGTAGGTACGATATAGTTGTTTATAATTTTTCTTTAGGACATTCCCTTTTTAGTGGATCCTACTTAAATTATGTGATTTATCAAAAAATGAATATATGATTATACATTCACTTTATATTTTTTCAATGTCTTTATAGAAGCACAAAATGAATATTGAAGGATGTATCCCTCAAGAAAAATTGTTTTTCTCGAGTAGAAGAAAAAAATATGGAACTGCGGTAAATGAACCGACCCAAGAGAAGATTGTAAGTTTTAATTTGTTTATTTCAATGTTTAATATCTAATTTGAAATATAATAATCTATTAATATTTTTTACAGGCTGCTTTAGAGGCTCTTGATGCCCAGGAGCCTGACAATTTTGCGCCACACGATCATTTATATCATGTTTTGGGAGATGAGCACTCTGGTCGAGTACGCTGCCAACCTGGTAAGAATATAGTCCCGACGAGGTATTGGTCGTCTCCAGGTATCCATTCTAGTACCACCGAGTTGGAACAGGTCAAGAAGAATGCAAGACAGTCTGATAAAAGGGTCACAGAGTTGGATGTACAAGTTCAAACAAGAGACAGAGAATATATGAAACTGATGAAAGCATTAACTTCATCACTTCCACCAGATCCTAGTGCGGTTTGTCAAACATTTATGTCGTCGATGGGTGCATCATCCAATGCACCAGGTGGCAGCTCTAGTGGCGATCGAGATAATGACGTTCCTGGTGATAACGAGGATGCTGAAGAGGATGAGGGTGAGGATGAGGATATAGATGAGGGTGAGGATGGGGCCGAGGGTGAGGATGGGGCTGAGGGTGAGGATGATGCCGAGGACGAGGATGAGGCCGACGATGAGCATGGGGACGATGACGAGGACGACGACGAGGACAGAGATGGCGTCGAGGATGAGGCTGATGATGATAGTGGTGATGGTGATGGTGATCAGAGGAAGATTGATCCATTAAATTTTTGAATTCTGTATAAATAATTATTATTGAAAATGGTTTTCCACTTTGGGGTTTTCCTCTGCTTCATAGGTACGTTGCATTCAGATTCTGTTTTTTTCACTTGATTCTTATTGTATGATTAGTCTACTACCTAGACCTTTAGTATTCCTTGGTACTGTGATACTCATTTTTCTATTTTTTTACTTATCTTTCTTATTTATCCATATATTTCAAGTTTATTCATGTGGAAAATGATATGGAAAATGTGCTTTGAAGTAGTGGCCGACAGCACTCAAAGTGTCTAACTTTTATTTTAAATCGTCAAGATTTTAAGTGAAAATAACAACTGGCATACGAAAAACAGACCAAACGCATTCAGATTCTTTTTAAACTATATGACAACGATCCATGGGTCATATGTGACGTGTACGAGTCATCTCCGCCTCAATCTGAGGGCCGGTGTGGCCGGTACCACTCAAAGTGTATTTCTTTTGTTTAAAATGGATGCGCTTTTAAGTAAAAAACCACATATGGAAAAGGAAAAAATGCATTCAGATACTATTGATACTTTAGGACATGTAAACATGGGTCATATGTGATGTGTAAAAGTCATCCCCGCCTCAATCCGAGGCGCGGTGTGGCCGGCAGCACTCAAAGTGTCTAACTTTTATTTGAAATGGACAGGATTTTAAGTGAAAACAACAACTGGCATACATAAAATAGACCAAACGCATTCAGATTCTGTTTAAACTATAGGAAAACGATCCAAGGGTCATATGTGATGTGTACGAGTCAACCTCGCCTCAATCCGAGGTCCGGTGTGGTCGGTACCACTCAAAGTATCTTTCTTTTGATTAAAATGGAAGCGCTTTTAAGTAAAAAAACCACATATGAAAAATGAACCAAACACATTCGGATACTGTTGATACATTAGGAAATGTATCCATGGGTCATATATGACGTGTACAAGTCAACCCCGCCTCAATATGAGGTGCGGTGTGGCCGGCACCACTCAAAGTGTCTACCTTTTATTTGAAATGGACATGATTTAAGTGAAAAGAACAACTGACATACAGAAAATAGACCAAACAAATTCGGATTCTGTTTAAACTATAGGAAAACGATACATGGGTCTTATGTGACCTGTACAAGTCAACCCCGCCTCAATATGAGAGCCGGTGTGGCCGGTACCACTCAAAGTGTATTTATTTTGTTTAAAATGGATGCGCTTTTAAGTAAAAAAACCACATATGGAAAACGGACCAAACGCATTCAGATACTGTTGATACTTCAGTAAATGAATCCATGGGTCATTTTTGGCGTGTAGGAGTCAACCCCGCCTCAATATGAGGTGTGGTGTGGCCGTCACCACTCAAAGTGTCTAACTTTTATTTGAAATGGACAAGATTTTAAGTGAAAACAACAACTGGCATACGGAAAATAGAACAAACGCATTTGGATTCTGTTTTAACTATAGGAAAATGATCCATGGGTCATATGTGACGTGTATGAGTCAACCCCGCCTCTATCCGAGGGTCGGTGTGGCCGATACCACTCAAAGTGTCTTTCTTTTGTTTAAAATGGATGAGCTTTTATGTAAAAAAAACACATACGGAAAATGGAACAAACGCATTCAGATACTGTTGAGACATTAGGACCTGTATCCATGGGTCATTTTTGGCGTGTAGGAGCCAACCCCGCCTCAATCCGAGGCGTGGTGTTGCTGGCACCACTCAAAGTGTCTAACTTTTATTTGAAATGGACAGGATTTTTAGTGAAAACAACAATTGGCATACGGAAAACTGACCAAAGGCATTCAGATACTGTTGATACTTTAGGAAATATATCCATGGGTCATATGTGACGTGTACGAGTCAACCCTGCCGCAATCCGAGGGCCGGTGTGGCTGGGACAACTCAAAGTGTCTTTCTTTTGTTTAAAATGGATGTGCTTTTAAGTAAAAAAAACCACAGACGGAAAACTGACCAAATGCACTAGGATACTATTGATACTTTAGGACTTGTATCCATGGGTCATATGTGACATGTATGAGTCAGCCCCGCCTCAATCCGAGGGCCGGTGTGGTCGGGACCACTCAAGGTGTCTTTCTTTTGTTTAAAATGGATGTTCTTTTATGTAAAAAAAAACCACATATAGAAAACTGACCAAACGCAGTCGGATACTATTGATACTTTAGGAAATGTATCCATTGGCCATTTTTGGCGTTTATGAGTCAACCCCGCCTCAATACGAGGCTCGGTGTGGCCGACACCACTCAAAGTGTCAAACTTTTATTTGAAATGAACATGATTTTAAGGGAAAACAACAACTGCCATACGGAAAACCTACCCAACGCATTAGGATTCTGTTGCAACTTTAGGACAATGATCCATGGGTCATATGGGACGTGTACGAGTCAACCTTGCCTCAATCTGAGGGCTAGTGTGGACGGGACCACTCAAAGTTTCTTTATTTTGTTTAAAATGGATGCGCTTTTAAGTAAAAAAACGACATACGGAAAACCGACGAAACGCTTTCAGAATTATATTGAAACTTTAGGACAATGATCCATCGGTCATTTGTGACGTGTACGCGTCAACCTCGCCTCAATCTGAGGCGCGGTGTGGCCGGTGCCACTCAAAGTGTGTCACTTTTCTTTGAAATGGACAACAGTTTAAGTTAAAACAACAACTGACATATGGAAAATAGACCAAAGGCATTCGAATACTGTTAATACTTTAGGACATGTATCCATGGGTCATTTGTGACGTGTATGAGTCAACTCCTCCTCAATCCGAGGCGCAGTGTGGCCGGTACCACTCAATGTGTCTAACTTTTCATTGAAATGGACAACGGTTTAACTTAAAACAACAACTGACATACGAAAAACTAACCAAACACATTCGGATTCAATTGAAACTACAGGAAAACGATACATGGGTCATATGTGACGTGTACGAGTCAACCCTGCCTCAATCTGAGGTCCGGTGTGGCCAGTACCACTCAATGTGTCTTTCTTTTGTTTAAAATGGATGCACTTTTAAGTAACAAAAATGACATACGAAAAATCGACCAAACACTTTCAGATTCTGTTGAAACTTTAGGAAAATGCTTTATGGGTCATTTGTGATGTGTACGAGTCAACCCCACCTTAATCCGAGGTGCGGTGTGGCCGACACCACTCAAAGTGTCTAACTTTTATTTGAAATGGACATGATCTTAAGTGAAAACAACAGCTGGCATACAGAAAACCAACCAAACGCATTCGGGTTCTGTTGAAACATTAGGACAACGATCCATGAGTCATATGTGACATTTATGAGTCAACCCTGCCTCAATCCGAGGGCCGGTGTGGCCGAGACCACTCAATGTTTGTCACTTTTCTTTGAAATGGACAATGGTTTAAGTTAAAAAAAACTGGCATACGGAAAATGGACTTAATGTATTTGGATTCTATTAATAATTTAGGACATGTATCCATGGGTCATATATGACATGTACGAGTCAACCCCGCCTCAATCCGAGGGCTGGTGTGGCCAGGAACACTCATAGTGTCTTTCGATTGTTTAAAATGGATGTGCTTTTATGTAAAAAAAACCACATACAGAAAACTGACCAAACGTAGTCAGAAACTATTGATACTTTAGGAAATGTATCCATTAGTCATTTGTGATGTGTACGAGTCAACCTCGCCTCAGTCAGAGGCGCGGTGTGGCTAACAGCACTCAAAGTGTCTAACTTTTATTTGAAATGAACATGATTTTAAGTGAAAACAACAACTGGCATACAGAAAACCGACCCACCGCATTCGGATTCTGTTGAAACTTTAGGACAACGATCCATGGGTCATATATGACGTGTACGAGTCAACTATCCTTCAATCCAAGGGCTGGTGTGTCCTAGACCACTCAAAGTGTCTTTTTTTTAAAATCGATGCACTTTTAAGTAAAAAAAACGACCTACGGAAAACTGACCAAACGCTTTGAGATTCTATTGAAACTTTAAGACAATGATCCATGGGTCATTTGTGACGTGTACGAGTCAACCCCGCCTCAATATGAGGCGCGGTGTGGCCGACACCACTCAAAGTGTGTCACTTTTCTTTGAAATGGACAACAGTTTAAGTTAAAACAACAACTGAAATACGGAAAATAGACTAAAGGAATTTGGATACTGTTGATACTTTAGGACATGTATCCATTGGTCATTTGTGATGTGTACGAGTCAACTCCTCCTCAATATGAGGCGCAGTGTGGACGACACCACTCAAAGTCTCTCTTTTATTTCAAAAGTAAATCATTTTAAGTGAATACAACTGAAATTTACACTCATCAACGATAGTCACAAACTCTTTTTCATGAGTTGGGTAGTTTCACTCATGGGGTCATAAGTTATGAGACTTGTATGAACATATATTTTCACCATATATTATAAAAAATACATGTTCAATGAAAAATTCATCACAAATCATTACATACCCATACCTAGTATCACAAAAAAATGGGATTTGAGTCAATTTAAATGTCATATAAAACTCTAATTGATATTTATAAAACTATTCTACCTATTAGAATTTGATGGGTGAGGTGAATTACCACCGTATGATTGTTGTCATATGTGTTTTTTGGGTTATTTTATGTGTTTTTTATACTGTTTGAAGTCTGTATGTGGCTTCTGTGATATTTTTTATGCAGGTGTATTGGGGAGGGTATATTGGAGGGTTGTTGTGCACTGTTTTTTTATGCAGGTGTATGGTAGGGCTTATGGAGGGCTTCTGGTTGATTTTGTGCAGTATATCTAGGAAAAACATTACCAGCGGTTATAAACAGTTAGTATATCCTTTTCCTAATTTCTGGAAAAAGCTTTACCAATGGTTCTGAACTGTTCGTAAATCTTTTTCCAGAATTCAGGAAAAACTTATTCCAACGGTTCTGAACCGTTGGTAAAGAGTTTCCCAGAATTTTTGTAGATACCCGAAGCCTGACGTACATATACATTACATTACATTTGCGGAATACTTAGTACATACCAAAAAACACACACACACAAGGATCGTAATAGTTTAGTGTCTTTGGAAACTCGGAACGTAATCTTCTAATTGTGGTGAAAGATCTCCAATATCTCCCATAAAGATCTTCCCCTTTTTTTACCGAAAACCTTTCTTTATATCCTGGGGAAAAGAAAACATAAAAGGGTGAGCTCAAATGCTCATTAAGGGTAAACAAAAGAAAAATCAATCACATCATATTCATAAGAACATAACTTTTGGAAATCTTAACTTGCAAAAGAGATCATAATTTCATTACATGGGATAAATCATGGCAGTGAAATGTAATCACAATAATCATAACTTAAAACATGAAACTTTGTGTCATACATACATAATCATAGAGAATCATTTCTTGTTAGTCAAGACTCATTGCCAAGACTATCTTTGTGGACAAAGTCCCTTTATGAACTGAGTCACCCTCGTTTCAGTCCTGTTTCACTGAACCGGTATAACCTACCATTCCAGCCATGTCATTCTCATGAGATATAAAATCTTTTCCCAATGAATTGGAGGGATATATATGTCCCACCCATCTCATAATGATACCATTATTATGTGTGCCACAAAATCATAAATCATACATCATAGCATAACCCATGAAATAAAATGGGATTCTTAAGCATCATGCCATCATAACATAATCCATAAACAATTGATATCATTTCATCATAAGAAAATTGAATCAATTTAAATCATAGAGAAATTTTACTTGAAACATACACATATGAAATAATGTCATCCTAGATGTAAAATAGTTTTGACAAAACACTTGAAATGAATTCTTGAGGAAAATATCCTTTCTTCTTTAAAATCATGTTCTTCTTACAAAATTCCATGCAATTTTAAAAGATAAGGGTTTTATTGTAAATAATGATGCAATCTTGTAGAGGAAGCTTCTTGAAAATGAGGCGTTATGAAACCGTAAAAATCTGTTCACACCGTATAAGTTAAAAATAACATTCTCCTCGTACTTTTGTCGGAAAAGTCAAAAAGTACCTTATATGGTAACCAAATGAATGATTCCATTCATACAATGTGGTAAAAATTAACTAAAGGGTAAAAATGACTTTAAACATCCATGGAAGAATGGTAAACATTTTATGAAATCATTTTTAGAAATCATGGTCATGGATGATAAACGTAACCCCAGTAAATACTTACGTATAAGCAATCTCGGATAAAAATGAGATTGAAAATTTATCCCTTACCTTAGGTCTGATTTGCTTCGTAAGTGTCCAAAACTCCTATATAATGATTTAAATAATGCCATTGACTTATTACTGAATCATATTAATTGTTACTATATCATATATGGTTCACTTATGACTTTATATTACCCGTTCTTTTGTAAATTCATGTTAAAGTAGCGTTTTGGGTAAAAGCGTCTCATTTGTCATTCGTGTTTTAACTTGTAATTATTCATATGATTACTTAGATCATTATTAATTAATTATAGAATATAAAACATGATTTATATATAATATATATTCATAATATACATATATATAATGGATCGATAAATGGAATGAAATACACCGTTCATGGAGACAGTAGGCCGTACGTACGCATGAATGCTGTTTTCTTTTCATTATTGAATTGAGTGGAATTAAGTAGATGACATAAATATATATACACATAAATCCAGTAGCTTTATAATGTCATATATTTCATTATTATTTCTTATATATACTTTATAATCATTCTTAAATGGTTAACATGGAGAATGAATCTCATCGCGTCGTGGAGACGGTAGTCCGTACGTACGCACGAGCGATGATATCATTTCCATAATTATTGAATTGAATTGGAGTGGATGATACAATATATCATAATCATTATGATGTTATAATAACTATTTATAGTTATTCTTTACACCATAATACCCATCCATGTAAGGTGTTGGTGGAAAAACAGATTACACCACGGCGTGGAGACGGTATTACGTACGTACGCACGCGCCGTGATTTCGTTTCCCATAGGATGGGTAGATGGTGAATTAGGATTGTTTCATACTTATAATAACATATCAGTA
This sequence comes from Viscum album, assembly GCA_963277665.1. Taxonomy (NCBI): domain Eukaryota; kingdom Viridiplantae; phylum Streptophyta; class Magnoliopsida; order Santalales; family Viscaceae; genus Viscum; species Viscum album. Next base: position 178,909,055 of record OY728133.1, on the reverse strand, counting down.
TATGAGTGATACTGATTTTATTACTTCATAATGAAACAACCTAAGAAGAATAACTGGAAGAAGAAATAAAGGTGAAAGAATCGGTAACGGAAATTACCTCTTCTTTGAAGCGCCTTTTTGAGACCTCCTCTTAGGGCACTAAAATTGGTCTTTGAGGAAGACCAGAACCTATGGGATGTTTCTAGGGAAGCGGAGAAGAGAATTTGTCAGGGGTTGGCCAAGATTGAAGGCTCAAAGTTGTGTGAGGAAGAGAGGGAGGAGGTGCCCTTTTATAAGGGAGGAGAGGGGCACCTTTGGAATAACTAAAAATATTATTTTATTATAAAGTCATGTTCATTTTTAAATAGCTCCAAATTGATTTATTTAGAGGCTAAGGTGGGGATGGGTCGAAATCCTCTCATCCAATAGAAGTTAGACAAGTTTAGGTTCCTATTTTAACCTTATCATTTAGATTTAACATTAAGTTAAATAATTTTACTTTTACCGTGTCTTCTTGTGTTCTTAAACTATAAGGTTAATAAACTTACTATAAGAAGCCAAACAAACCCAAAATTGTTTATTATTAATATATATAACCTTATCTATGTCATTTGTCCTAACCTTAGATTTTTAGGAATAAAATAACAATTAATAATATAATATTTGTTTTTAAAACTATTTTATGTTAATTTTGACACTATTTAGTAATTTATTTTTGTGAAAATCATAACAGAATTATTAGTTCTAAAAAAGTTAATTAAATCAATACTAACATGTCATATTAACCTATAAAATTAGTGTAATTCATAAAAAGTCTCAAATTATATTTATTTGAGTATTTATAACATCAATTATGTCAATATTTTATTAATAAGATAATTACGGCATCATCGTTGTGTCATAAATAAATTAAATTATATAATGTCTAAAAATTACAAATAAAATACTATTATGTAATAAATCTTTTTATCTTTCTAATGAATATTTATAGTCGAATTTATCTTATGTATAACCCTATATTAAAAATGTTTTATTAAATAAACATTGATTTTAACTCTTTTAACTCTTCTTTGAATTAAATAGTAATAAATGTCCTAATCTAATTCAAGTGGGCCTAAATGGTCATATTTTATTACTAATGTTGTTTTTGGTCGAATTACACTTATCTAATAGAATTAGGACATGTTTTAGGTTAATAATAATATCATTTTTACCCTTAATTACCCTATTTACTTTTAACCGTGGTAAATAAAAGTAAAAAGTTACTATTCACCAAAAATTATTTTCATCTCATTGAACCACATTTTACTTACATACATCAACCGTGTCTCTCAGATTTTTTAAATTCCACTCATAGAAGTGGTAAAATTATGTTTTATGAAAAATTCAGTTTTTTTAACTACCACTTAGTGGTTTCACTATTCATTAAAAATTGAAAGTTTTCAGAAAAATTCCAAAATATCACCCTAAGCTATAATTGATATTCTGAATTCAAAAATGATTTCTATTTTACATAATTCCCAACATATAAGTTGAATTAATTAATTTTATAATTAATTTCTGCTGTCACAACAAATAGCATGTTTTTAAGAGATAATAACTATCAAAAGATTAACACTTGTTTATGTCTGGTGTAAATGTGAAATTACATCCAATGACCAACATTGTATTGAATTGTAAAAATATATTCTAAATATACTTTAAAACCACTCAAATTAATAATTTATCACTATTAATTATTTCAATTAAAAATTTGTTTTTAATTAAAATTTAGTAATTTTCACTATTCATCAGAATATGAAAGTTATCCGAAAAGTACCAAAATTTCACCTTAGGCTAAATTCGATACTCCAAATCCAAAAATGAAGTCCATTTTGAGAGATAAAATTTCTAAAATTTTAAAAGGTGGTTATTACTATTCATAACAGCTAGTTTTAATAATATTTTAATAGCATATCGTTGTTTAGTGAAACTCGGTATTGCGTACTACACACACTATCGAGGAAGGTTGCGATTGCGTGTAATTCCAGGCAAGTCAAGGATGCATGTTGTGCAAGATCCTTTTGGTGTAGCGTACAACACAAGACATTAGTGAAATTAAAAAAAATATTTTTCATAAAATTTCAGGGTGTTACAATTCTCAAACACCTATACCAATGGTTTAAATGAAACTGTTGGTATAGGGAATTCCTCACGGCTAACTGGCCAACGGTCTGGAAAACCATTGGTATACCCTATACCAACGGTTTTCCAGCCTATACCATCGGTTATAAACCGTTGGTATAGCCTACTTTTCTAGTAGTGTTATGAAATCAAATTCTTCTATAGAAGCGGGATATAAAAATGTTGTTTGGATAATTTTTTGATGTTTTTCTGATAGCTTTCATATTTTGATGAATAATGAAAGATACTAAATTTTAATTAAAAATAACCTGTTTAAACAAAAACATTTATAGTGTGAAATTATAAATTTTAATGGTTTTTATGTATAATAAGATTATATTTTTATCATTTAATCCAGTGTTGGTCATAGGATGTAATTTCACTTTTAAACAAGACATAAACACGTATCAATCTTTTGATAGTTTAAACTTCTCAAAAAAACTGTATTCTAGTTTTGAAAAAGGGAATTAATTTTAAATTAAATAATACAAATTCTATGTTTTGAATTTTTTAAATTATACATCATTTTTAGATTCATAATGAAAAAATTATCTTAGGGTGAATGTTTGGTATTTTTATGAAAACATTCAATTTTTGATAAATAGTTAAAAACACTTTGTTATTGTTTAAAACCCAAATTTATATTTAAAAAAATATTTATTTTGTTTTATTTTATTTTTATTAAAAATATATACATAATACCTATATTAGTTCAATATAATTCATTCGAGTCATTTTATTATAAAATTAGATGTATAAAATTGTATTTAAAATTTTAACATCTTCTACCCACCTTTTAGACACGTTAACTAATCTCCTTAAAACATAATTCTACCTCTTCAGTGAATTCTATTTCAAAACTCTAAGATTCATGGTTGAGATTAGTATGTAATATGTGTTTCAATTAGATGAAAATAATATTTGGTGAATAGTAACTTTTGAATTTTATTTCTAACGGTTAAAATTAAATAGGGTAATAAAAGGTAAAAAATGATATTATAATTACACTAACACATGTCATAATTCTATTTGATAAATTTATTTCGACCAAAATCATCCTTAGGAATAAAATATGAATCTATTTTTTCCACATGGTTTAGATTAGGACATTTATTATTATTTTATTTAAAAACGAGTTACAATTTATAAATTCAAATTTTAATAACTAAAAAAAATTTAATTGATGGTTATACATTAGATAATTTCGACTATATATATTCATTAAATTTATTTGAAGATTTCCTACATCAATATTTTTTATTTATAATTTTTTTACATTAAATAATTAAGTTTATTTATGATACAATGATGATGTAGGAAGTACCTTATTAATGAAAGATTAAAATAATGGATAGTATAAATATTAAAATAAATGGAAATTGAGGCTTTTGATGCATAACCTAAATTTTCTAGGTTAATATTACATTTTTTGGTGGATTAAATTTATGTTTTGATGAAATCAGATTGCTATAACTTTTAAAAAATCCAAATACAAACAATGACAAAATTGACATTAATGCATATTTAAAACAAATATTATATTATTAAATGATATAATAGTCCTTAAAATGTATGTTTTAGAAAAATGAAATATATAATAATATATATGTAATTAATTTACCACTTTGGGTTCTCTGGGAATTTTATAGTGTGTTTATTAACAATATAATATATAAATACAAGGACACATGCTAAATGTTACACTATTTAACCCAGAATTAAATTTATAAGATATGGTTATTATGGTGGCCTAAACCAGTCTAAAACCAGTTGTTTGAGAATTTTTCAACCGATCCCCACCGTATCCTCAAAATAATTTTTTTTTGTATCCATTACAAACCAAATATGATTTTATAATAAAATAATATTATAAGGTTATCCAAAACTGACCCGCACCTCTATTATAAAAGGGTACTTACCATTCTCTTAGAATCACACCACCAAAGCCATTTGGATTTGACAAACCCTCCTCAAATATCCTCTCAACTATACTAACTTCATCTTAGAGTCCTTACTTTGATCATAAAGCCAACCCAAGAGCTCTTTTAATCAAATAAAAAAGAAGCACCCGAAGAAGAGGTAGATATTTCATCGCCTATTTCAATGTCATTTTCTTCTTCCACATCCTCATTATTTTTTGTTTTTATAAAAAAATATAGTAACTTATACATACTTTGATGTTATTATAAATATGGTACTACCATATTCATTATTATATCCATCATATGAATGAAAAAGTCACAAAACGTGCATACGTACGGGTTTCCGTCTCCACATCGTGGTGTAGTTTATTATTCAACACTTAATTATTTGGATGAGTATAATAATGAGTATAATTTAAGTAAATTATAATTATAACATGGTAATGATTCTTTATATAAGATATACCATCCAATTACATACTATTTCACAATCAATAGAATGGCATTGTCGCTCGTGCGTACATACGGATTACCGCCTCCACGGACACGATGTGAATCATTCCTCATTGTAACCATTCAAGAATAAATATAATTTATGGTATAAAAAATAATTTTAAAGAAAATAATATCATTTTGTATTAAAATCAAATACATCATATCCATAAAAAATTTTCTTTCATAACAAAACATAAAAAAATGAATCTGTTAACCCCCGAAACAATGATACTGCTGAAATATTATTAATAATTAAAAATTAAAAGATCATATATGATATCATATTTATGCAAATGGTTCTTGAATAATTTAATAAAAATTATTTTTCCATTATATTGGATGTTAAAAACCCTCATATATGGAAATGTACAAGGTATGGGGTTTCTTATCCCACTTTTAATTTTGAGAGATTTCCAATTGTTCACCACTTATTTTTTCCTTGTGGTGTATTGTGTACTGCCATTTGATATATATTATCATGATTCTATTTATAATCATGGAATTAGATGATTCATTTTGTGGCTATTAACTTTTGGTCATATGACTAAATTGATACAACGTCTTAAGGGTTTTTCATATCACTTCTTATTCTCGTAAGATTCATTCTATATTGCCACATTTTCTTTTTGTGTGGTATATGTATTGACAATGATTGTATTTGTGTAATAAAATTTAATTTATTGGTATTAACATATTCATTTTATGATCTTTCTTTCATAGGGGTCTATGTTTTATTAGTTACCAAATAGGTAAGGGAATTTATAATTTCAACTTCCACTCATTGGGTTTTACAGAAACATCAATGATTATTTTACTCTTGGATTATGTGTGAAATAACTATTTATTAATTATGTTATAATTTCTACACACCTTTGTGTGCATATACTTTTTAAACACATAATCAATTCATTGATAAATTCTTAAGTAATCGATATGAACAAGATAAGAGTAATTTTATCTCAATTTATATTCGTTGAGTTATACATCCAAGTCATTAGTGTTGTTTTTACAAGAATATGTTTGAATGTCCTCTGATTGATTTACACTGAATATCAAATTATATTGAGTGTATTTATATTTTTCACACATAATTATGTCATTGATTTATCCTTATGGATATGTTCTTTATAAGGGATTTCGTATCAATTTATATTCAATTGAGACTTCATTGTTGTTATGCACCAATTCACATTAATATGGTGTATATATTGTCCATTGACATATTATATCATTAATCCCTTTATTATCATGATATTAAAAAAATTTGGTTAATGATTTTATTTTTAGTCAAGTGTTTTTCATTTGGTAAGGTACACTTTAAAAAAAATATTGTTTTAAATGTTTCAATGATTTATTGTTCTAAATCATTCTATTTAATGTCCATATTTTAAAAATGGTTTTATCGATTTACTTATTTGTACAAGAATGGGTTAAAATAAATATTCTTTTAAAATTTTCAAATTGGTATGGGACACTTTGATTCAAAAATATCTTTTAAATGGCTTCCTGATAAATAATGATACTTTTAATTGTTTTCAAAAAATGTGATATTTCTCTCAAATAGTTTTACTAATTATTTTCATCTATGGAAAAATTCATCATTGTATTTTATTATAGAATTAAATTGATTTATTATAAAACAATCTTCTATATTTTATTAAATGAGTTATGTTTGACTATGGATGTGTTATTATTATACCATTTATGGTTTGTGCTTAAAGTATTGACATTCTGTATGCTAGTTTTTATACGAATGATTAAATTATGTTAGAATATTTACATATAAGGAAGCCATTGGACTTATTAAGTGACAGGTGGAGCCCGTTATATCTCCTTGATACATCAGTTGGTCTAATGAGTCAAACTAGCGTCTTTGAACAAGGCCTTGACAAAATCTTATTTGTAGTCTTGGAACGAGGCCTTCACTATGTGGTTATGTTTTTAGGAATTATGCATTCTATCATTATAAAATTTTATATTAATATTACAAGAAATCATTCTACTTGTAGAATATCGATGTGAATATGTAAATGGAATTATTAGATTTATATTTTCTATATCATGCTGAAATTTTTGTTTAAAATGCTTGTGTTTTAGTCTTATTCATTGCCTTAAATGTTTATTCTTATTTATGAATGTTTCTGCTATATTGTTGTCCTTACTGATCATCTAAGATCACCCCATTCAATTATTTATTTTTCTTAGGATGTGATGAACTATATCATGATTATCCTGCATGAATAGGTTAAGGGATATGAGTGCGTTCAAAGGGGGTATAATTTTTTTTCATTACTACATGATGTAATGTCAAACTCATGTATGTATCTTGTATTTCTAAAATGACTAAAATAATAATTCCTTCAGGACTTTATCTCTTGTGATCATTCCAATGATTTGTAATAATGCACAGACTCTAAGTCACTAGGTTTAGGGCGATACATGAAGCGACAAAGATAACCTGTTATATGGTAATCTTAGTAGATTACTAAATTCATGGGGTATGTTATTCCATTTATAAGTGTGGCATAAAATTGATGTTCCAATAAACCGACATGTTTTTATAATTACATCACGTTCTATTGGATACATTTCTAACATAATGTTTTGACATGTCTCGTGATTTTTTACATATATGACTCTTTTCTTGTGTAAATTTATTCCATGGTTCATGATAAATGATTATTTATATAATGGGTATGAATTATATTATGTTATGTTCATGTACATTGATTATATCTTCATAACCTTATTGTCATATAATCCTCACTGATGACGTTAAATTATACATGATTTTATTTACCCATACTGAATGTTTGATCTTACCCTTGTTATGCATCCCTTTCAATAGTTTTTTAAGATATTTTATATGTTTTCTATTCTTATAAATGTTAGTATATTTTTGTAACTTAGTGGGATATGATATAGATTTTTATGAACTAGTCCTTTATGTTTTTTTGTTGTTCATTAAGGATTTATCAAAATACTATAAAACTATAATCATAAAAGGACCATAGATTTGTAAGTTGTTAAATATTATTGTTTGAAATTATATGATTGGAAGGGATAAAATTGGTTCATGTTAATTGATATCAAATCATTAAAATGTAAAGATTATGTTTTTAGCAAAAGATCTGAGAATATGGGTTAGTGCATGTTATAATAGGCATGAGAAGAAAGGGGTAGACAAATTTTTTTAATGTGTTGTTTTCATGGGAGTTTAACATATGATTAATGGATACCATCTTGGATTTATAAGTATATTTCTTTATTGTATCACCCTGTGATTTTGGGAAATATATTTTTCAAATTAATTTAATGTTTTTGATATTTTTCATTTCATGGTACACTGACAATAGATTATTTTTATTAAGTAACTAATTTTTTATTATGTTATATACATCTCTAGTAAATCATAAACTACAAGCACCGTAAAATTTATCTTGATCTACATGGAGCTCTGAGGTTAGATTATGTTACACGAAATACTAACTATCCCCGATGGTTTGCGTTACACACAAGATCGAGTTTTACTGACATTAAGACATTATACAAAATATTCTTAATTAATATAATAATATATAAACTATACGTTAAAGTGAATAATAAAGGATTAAATAAATTATGAAAATATATAGTTGAATTAATTGGTTAACTATAAATTATAAATGAATATAGATTCCTAATGAATATAAAGGGACTGATTTTATAAAAGGGTATTTTTATTTGAAAAAGAATATTTATCTATATAAATTAAATTAATTAAAATTATAGAATTATATTTATTAAATTTATATTCTATATTTTTTTCTAATATATTTTATATTCATTAAATATATTTTATAGGAATAATATGTGAATATAACCAATATTACATATAAAACCCCAAATTTTTATAAAAAAATTACCACCTTTTAATGGAGAACCTAATTTAAATCTATTTTTTTATGTATTTATTATGTAAAAATAAACATTATTTATTAAATAGAAACATTAAATTTTTTTTCGGAGAATTTTTTTTATTTGTCTATGATGTTTCCTTTTTTATGAATAGTGATAAATAATGCATCATAATTCAAAATTAATTTTTCATCAAAATTATTTATAATCATATATATTATTTTTAAATTTTATTGAAGTTTCATTATATTTTTTATCAATTAACCTAATTTATGATATTTTAATAATTTTTACTCTGTAAATGAATATGAAAACATAAAAATAATTTGAATGTTTTTATATTAAAATATAGCATTTTATTTCCCTATTCATGATGAAATTTAAATTAGTATCCTCCAAATATGTTATTTGAATTTTTAAAAATGGATTAAATTGTTTGAATCATCATAATTTATAATTTCAAATAATTTCGACTATTTTTTTGATTTATATGATTAGTTAATGTAATTAAAATTAATTTAATGAATTAAGGTAAAATGAAGCTTAATTAAGGATTAAACCCTATAATTAATGGCCAAATGACCTATAAATTTATCCAAAATCCATTGGTTTTCCACTGATCATCCCTATACTCCGTTGTCTCTAATTTATAATATTATTAATTCCATATTCAATGGGGAAAACATGGATGTCATTCCCCTTCAAAAAATTAACAAGAGTGCTACTCCTCTTCCATTATAAAAGGTATCCACTCCACTGAATTCCTCACATCTCTTAAAAAACTATAGATCGACCATGATATACAAAAATAGATACCAAACATCTCTTCCATAAACATAGAAGCATCTCCTTGTGAAAAAATATATCCATAAAAGCCCTTTGATGAAACCCAAAAGGAGTTACCCAATGAAGATGTAAGATATTTCCTAAAGATCATTTTTTATTTTCATTCCCAATTCCCTCCACCCTCTTTCATACATGATTATATAAAAACACCTATAATAAAACAACTCTCTATTTAATATTTAGTCATGATTTATTACATAAAATAACACTTAAAGAACTCAAAATATCCATAGGTCTAGTGTCTTTGGGAAATATGTATCAAAAATAACATCATGAACATGGGATACAATACATTATTGAAAACATCATTTACCTGATCATAATTTTACATCAATCATTAAAATGCAAGGGATATCATTTGGAAAACATAAGATAGGGGTGAGCTATAAATCACAGTAAGGGAAATAAATAAGGCATATCATAAAGAAGACAACACAAGTAAGTCAATAGTCATATAAATGGACAATAAATGGAACATAAATAATAATGAATGAAATATCATGATAATCATAAAATGAGAAATGTGGAAACAATATACAATATGACATAAGAATGATTCAAGGCTAATTCTACACAGAGAAGCATGAGACAAGGCTCATTGCATATAGAGGGGCATCAAAAAGGGCTCATTTCCCATGGAAGAGAACGAGTCAATGATATCATAAATGACCACAGGGCAAGGATTATCGTGGTATTAAACACTACCTAATGAATTGTAATACTATAAGGGTCCATCCTTCATAATAATTTCATTATCTTAATTATATGTGCCACATAGATCATTGAACTTGGATTCATTGAACATAATAATTATTTCCATTATAAAAGAATACATAAATTATTGATTTAGCCCTCCAATAAATAGTTATATGGTTATTATGTTTAATAACCTTTATATAGAAATGGATATATTATTCACTAAAAAATTAATTTGGAGTGGAATATCATGGTGTAATTTTGGCAGCATAACAAAGTCATATAATTTTTTTAAAATGGGATGATGGGAGAGAATGATGTCTCATATCATTTAGACATGAAATGGAATGTAATATGGAAATTTCAATACATTACACATCATATGGAATTGTGTGTATAATGCATAACATAATAATGAAATTTGAAGAATGAATATAAAGGAAAGAACCATTAAAACATTTCATCATGGTAACAGGTGTGCAAAAACATTCATAGGAGGGAAAAATGAGACTGATAGATGATATAATAAAATATAAATAAAAATAAATTTATCAAGGATACGGAATAACATATCCCAAATTAATAAAATGGAAATTAAAATACATAACATTAAATGGAGTGCTTTATAAAGGATTAGAGTGGATAATGAGGTTCCCCTAAGGATTTTTAGCATAGTAACAGCTTAGGTATTATTCAAAATAAGAGTGTATAAATGGAATATCATGTATATTAAATTTATTGGATATTAAGGTAATTAATATATTTTAAATAAAACACAACTAATTGAAATTATAAAGGATAATTTCAAAAAAGGATATTGAATTGAAGGAAAGAGGGGAAGGTGGGGACCTCTTATTTGAACGTGTTACTACAAAGTCATGGGAGGGGATTATTGAGATCTTGTGTGCACCTTGGGAGGTATTTAGTGATTATTGGGTAGTGTGATGTCATTTTATAATGAGTTTTAGTGAATATAAATGGATGTTTGTTTGGGTGTATATTGGAATAGAAAGGGATTTCATTATTATTTTTGTTGTGGACATTATATAATAAAATATTCTAAACTACAAACCATCCAATATATTTACCCATGGTTTTTATCAGTGTGATTGCATTACTTTATTTAATGTTGCAATTGTTCTATTATAATAAAACAATGTTCTTTATTATTTTTAGGTGAGTCACACTCTCTATGAAAATATTTTAAAATATCAAAATATATTATATGCCATCGAGGAAACAATAAGGAATGATAAAATAAGTAAAATAATCATAAAATTAAATTATTTTAAATATCAACCATATATTTATTAATGTATACCTTTTATATAATTTATTAAGTCAATATTGGGCCATTATGATCTCATAAAAAAATTATATTTATACGGTATTTATCTTTCACCCGAATATTCAACTATCTCCAAAAAATAAAAAATTTACCATTGTATATTTTCTGTGTATTGATTCTAAAAATAATATTCATTTTATATAAATAGTAATCTAGTTATTTTATTTTATACTTTTAAAATAAAAGCTGTCATTTATTAAAAATGATTTGTTGTTTGATAATAACAGTAATCGATCCCCTATAAAAAAATTACATTAGACTAAAAAAATATTATATAATTATTTATATTTAATAAATTTTATTAAATAAAAATATTTTATTAAAATATTATTTTCTTCAAAAATGCATTATTTCATAAATTCATTAATTAAACTTCTATATTAAACAAAAATGGTTGTTTTCATTATTGAATAATAATTAAAAATATTTATAAAGTAATAATAATTTGATGAAAACATGTTAATTATTCTAAAAATAATAATGTACATAATTCTATTTTTAGGGTCTTGATAAAAATACCTTTATTACACCAGCATACACTCTAAGTGTAAGGTGTGTGATCGTGGGGCTTTCATGGAGTAGTTTGGTGAACATGGTTTGGTTCATCATCTCGATAAGAAAGAACTTCTCATATAAATGATTTATCTCATTCTTACGCTATTTGATATTAGATTGTGATTATTCTAGGGAAAATCCCATAAATGTTATCTCTCTTGGAAGTTATGATAAATGAGCTTTATATGGTACGATCCTTCTAGTTGCGGCTATCACTCCGTTTGTCTATGTCAAATGGATTTGATAAAATCCAATATTTATACTATTCATGTGATCAATATTTGATGGATATATTATCAGTGGTAAATATATATAACTATAATTTAAATCCAATTGGATAAAATTAAACAACAAATTTTCATCTGTTTTCTATTTAAATAAGAAAATTTTATTTTTATTCGTAACAATTTGTGTCATTACTATCTCCCCCCTTAAATATTATCTCCCGTGAAATTATCTTTTACCACAATAAAATAGATGATGGTAAATATTCTTAATCACCTCCATTGATTCCCACTTTACTTTTTCAAACATGTGGTTTCTCCACAACACTTTGATGATTTGCATTTACTTTGTTCCTAGAACATTTTATCTATGATACAAAATCATTACATGGTGATCCTTGTAGGAACAATCATTCAACAATGGCACCACCACTGGATTAAGTACATGTAAAGGTTTTATCATGTACTTTATTAATAGGGATACATGTAAAAAATGTTTTACATGAGGTAGGTTTGGTGGGAGTTCTTGTTTATTGGACACTACTCCAATATGATCAAGGATATAAAAAGGGCCAGTTTACATTGGAGTCAGATTTACCTTCTTCCCAAATCTCATCACTATATTTCATTGAGATATATGGTGGCATACCAAGTCTCAATCATCAAACACATGTTCTTGTATATTATTATTAGCATAGATCTTCTATTGATTTGGATAATCTTTGTGTGCTTCAAAATTTTATTATGTTTATTGTCCATGCATTCACACATTTTTAGACCTAGATGTATGTTTTCAAAAAATCCATACCAATAAGTTAGTGCGCTGCACATCTTCCTATAATGGTCCTTATCGGTATCCATTTGTAGGCTGAATTGGGAAAATTTGTGGTAAATGGACACTACGAAAAGATGATGTTGGTAACATCTTCATTTGAATTTCATTGAGAAATCTGTCAACATATCCTCATGTGTTTGGATATTATCCTCATATTGTCCATTAGTTTTAGGGTGGTAAGTGCACTAATCTTTTTCGTAGTGTTTATAGATTGATGGAGACATTTACAAATGGACATCTGAATCATCGATATCTATCACAAACAATAAATAGTAGTACTATGTGAAGGATTACCAGTTCTTTAATTTATATCCATTCTAGTTGATATAGTGAGAAATCCTCTCAAATCACAATGAAGTGTGTAGATGTTGCAAGATTATCCACAACAACCCAGACTGTATTGTTTCTATTAGATGTCTTTGGAAGTCCCATTAAAAAGTCCATTGTTTTTTCAAATTTTGATGTTGGAATGGGTAATGGGGGCATCATCCACTTAGACATCTGCCTTTCAGCATTCACATGATGAAATACCATTCAATTTGATTTGTATTCAATGATATCTTTCATCATTTTTTACCACCAATAGTTATCTCAGAGATCTTGATACATCTTTGGATTTATTGGGTGAATAGAGAAATTCAAATTAAGTTCATCATCCAATAATTATTCTTTTAAGTTAGGATTTTTTGGAACACATATTCATAATGAAAATCTCACAAGTCATTTTTCATTAACACTGATCTCCAAGTATTTTCATTTTATATTAGTTTCAACATTATTATAAATTCTAAAATCATCTTTTTTATCATGTATTAACCATTCAAGAAGATACGTATGATAAATCATTTTTGAATGGATTGATGACATTCCAATGTCCCATCATTTTAAAATATAGTAAGATCAGGTCCTTATCAAATCTCACTGATGACCGAATTGTTTTCTCCTTTCAATAATAAGTATCTTCCCCTTTTTTCACTTTCAAAGGATGCTATTGGATTGAGTATTCCTAATCCTTGACGAGATCTAACCAAATTCATTGTCCCATATTATTCTCTTTATGTGTAAATATATATTTATGACTTTTTTAAATCTATATATCATTCAAACTTCTCCCCAAAGAGATAATGTTAAATAAAATTCAAAGATAATATCATTTCTTCTAACTATAGATTATGTGTGGTATTTTTTATCTGATGAATTATCATCTTTCTCAAAACATTGGCTGTGAGTTTTCCATTTTTCATCAACAGTCATAATAATCCCTTCTTTGAAGAATAATTGAAAAATTAAATAAGTTCCCCACTAGTGGGAAGTGCCATCATAGGTGTAGGGATAAGCCTCCTTCTCATCTCCCATAATCTCTGTTCACATTCTTCATTCAGATAAAATTTGACTCACTTTTTAGTTATCTTAGTAAGAGGTTTTGATAATCATGATAAATTTCTCATAAATCATCAATAATATAATGCTATCTTATGGAATTGACAGTTATCGTCCACGGTAGATGGCCCTATCCATCCCTCAATTACTTTTGAATTTTGGGAATCCAAATATACCCATTTCTTATGATGATATTCCACAAGGATGATACTTCTTTCCATATGAACTCAAACTTGATGTACTTTTCCTCAAGCTTCTCATTCCTCATTGTTTTTAACACATGGTTTAGATTCCCCTCATGGTCCTCATTTTTTTTGGAGTATATTAGATTATCATCTATAAATACTACAAAAACATGTCATGGTGATCTCTAAATATTTCATTCATTAAATTCGTTTGTATTTTTGGAGCACTAGTGAGTCTAAATAGGATCACTTTGAACTCATAGTGACCATACCTTGTATGAAAACAATTCTTGGAGATACCAACCTTCTTTACCCAAACATGGTAATATCCCAACCACAGATCCACATTATTGAAGTATTGTGCTTCACATAGCTGATCCAACATGTTATCCATTCATTGAAATTGTTATTTTTTCGGTATCATAATATAATTTAGGTCACGATAATCAATTCAAAGGTTCACTGACCATACTTCTTCTTGATGAAGAGGACCGATGAAACCCAGGGTGATGCACATGTTCATATAAACACTTTATATAGACTCTTATGTAGTTGTTTCTTTATCTCATCATGTTCCACAACAACCATTATATATAAATTTTTGGAAACTAGAAACATACCATGCAAAAGAGTGATTGAAAATTCAACCTCTCAAAATGGTGGAAGGCCCTAAAATTCCTTGGGAAACACAAAAGCGTATTACCTCAAAATATAAATGTTATTGAGGATGGATGATTCCTTAGACTGAATAATTTTGGTTATATATTAATTCTTAAAATAAGATAATATCCTTCCTTGAAATGATGTCTCTAATAAAGATCCACCCCCTTATTTCCCTTTAATAGAATTATGGGTCAATTCTCTATATAGTGAGTGATTACTCTCTCAGAACAGTTTATGTTGCCTCAATATAGGGAAATCCAATCCATGTCTTGAATAGTATGAAATTACATTATAGGGTGTATGATGATATTCTTAGGGATGTTGATCCCAAATATATTGATAGGGGAGGACATATATAAATGGGATGAAATAATTTCCCAATTTATCATTTTCACTTACATATCTAGTTTCACGTTTTATGGTGGTGTTTGTATTGTTCTACAAATTTTCTGTGATATAATGGAATGTGTAGAATTGTGTAAGATAACCCTACCATTCATATTTTTATTATGGTTCTACATTATCAAATATAGACCTCGGGATGAGTATTTTAATCCAATTAAAGGGAATCAATTGAACATAAATAGATAACTTATAAATTACATTTATCTCCTTAACATATGAGTTTCTTGGATTCAATCAATGATATCCATGGTCTAGTTCCTAGAACATAATCCTATGGAATTTTTTTGTTCTATTAATTTTGGTTCATAATTAGATTATGAAATTACCAAGGCATATGCCCCAAGAATGTCAATCTAGGTGCGTAGTAAGGCCCATTAATGTGTACCGGGTTACCTTGAGTGAAGGATAAAATACATTGTCAGAGTAATTACTCTAAAGTACATATGCACCAGAACCACATTCACATGTAGTATCTAAAAATGGATTTATTTTCTTAATAATACACTTACTCTATACTTACCAAAATTTAGCTACATTATATTACACATATTCTTATCTTAAAGGGTTTTCACTTGGGTTTTCTAATCATAATCCTTATAATATCTAAACCTATCCTCTAATACCAACCCTAATGAACCTTCTCTTTTTTTTCATTGAAAAATGATTTATTATATATAATTTCACTTAATACAACTCATAAGATAAAATAGTATATTGTATTTGGGAAATAGGTAAAAAAACAACATTGTGAAAAGGGGACAATAAAAATTATTGAAATATTCATTGTTGTGATCATAATATTCCAGCTTTCTTAAAATGACATGGGATATCCGGGGGACAACATGAGAAAGGGTTTAACAATAAATCCTAGTAAATGAAATAAATAGGGAATAACATGAAGAAGATAATACATTTTTGAAAATAGGCATATTAATAGATAATAAATGGAACAAGAATAATAATGAATGGTATAGAATGATAATAATAACATGGTAAAAGTGGCAACAATATACAAC
Source organism: Viscum album (assembly GCA_963277665.1). NCBI lineage: Eukaryota > Viridiplantae > Streptophyta > Magnoliopsida > Santalales > Viscaceae > Viscum > Viscum album. The sequence goes on along the minus strand of OY728133.1, from coordinate 178,892,446 downwards.
ATAACACATTCATGATTCATGCCTTATTGCACATAAAAGAGCTTGAGACAAGGTGTATTAATGTTGGAGGAGAATGCAACAAGGATAATTGAAGATAGAGGAGCATGAGTAAATTCTAGATTCCAAGACCATTTCACATGATGTATCATAATATTAATAATATCCAATACATTATAGAAACATCAGGGTAAACCCTTCATAATAATTTAATTATAATGCTTATGTGTTCCACATATATAATAGAACATGTATTCATTAAACATCATAATTTATTCCATGATCAATTAAATTTTTAATACATACATGTAATTCCAGATTTAAATAAGAATATTTTAATTAAGGTGAATACCCTTTATAAGAAAATTTCATGGAAATCACTACACCTTTTTTGGTCATGGAAAATAATGGTGCAAATTTGGTAGCATAATGTCATCATATATAAATTCATAAAATGGGTTGCTGAGAGGTAAATTGGCCTATAATCATTTAGACAATAAAAATATAATATATATATGTTAAGAAATTCAAAAACATAACGGTTGGGAAATATAAGTTATAACACAATAACGAAACTTTAATAGATTGACGAACGGAAAGAAACCTTAAAAAATTTTGGCATGGTAACATGTGTCTATAAAAAATTGTATGAGGGATTAATGGGAGGGATATGCGATCGAATCATTTATACATAATATAGAAAGTAATGGGGATTTAAAATAACATATCCATACACATGAAAAAGGTAATATATGGACATAACATTAAATTGAGATCTTGATAAATGAGGAGAGTGGAAGATGAGGTTCCCATATCAAAATTAAGAATAGTAATAGCATAGGTAAGGGTCATAATGAGAGAGCATAAATGGTCTTTGACTAAAATAAAATTAATTTTAATGTATTTTTTTATAATAATTGAATGAAAACATATCAAATCTAAAATATAATGATTAATTTCAAAAAAAAGTTCTTGTATTGTAGGAATGAGAGGAAGGTGGGGCCCCCTTACTTAAATATGAAACACTAAATGCATAGGAGGGGATTATTGAGAGCATGTAAATCCTCTGGGTGGATATACAGAGTAGAGGGACGATTTTGGTCTGCTCAAAAGAGTTTTATTGATGATAAACAAAATCTTTTATTGGTTTTTTAGGAAATGAGGGGGACTTCTTAATTATTTTGGTTTTGGACACTACATAATAAAATATTCAGAACCACTATCCACCACATTGTTATTTCCCATGTTTTATGACAATTGGGATTGGTTTAAATTATATTATAAGTAAAAGGACCATATATAACAAAATAATGACCTTTCTTATGCGGGGGAGTGTCACACTCTCAATCAAATTATTTTAAAATATTCAAATATATTATAAGTCATGGAGGATTCATTATGGATCCATAAAATAAATAATATATATATATATATATAGTTACATTATTTTAAATAAAAATTATATATTCTTACGATGATACATTTAATTGTTTTTATCACATCACTATTGGGTGATTATGATGTCCTAAAACATGAAGTATATTTATATAGTATTAAAATTTTACCCAAAAATTTTTCTATCTCATAAAATTATGAAACATTATCTACTGTATAATTTTGTTTCCCAATAATAAAAAAATAATATTCTTTTCCTCAAAATAATATTCTAAATATGTGAATTTTCACTTTTTATATAATACTAGAAAATTACTGAACATGATGGCTTTTTGATAATAGAAGTTCTCAAACCCCAATAAAAAATTACATTTCACTTCACAAAAATTTAATGATCATTTTTATTTATGAGAAGGTATATTAATGTGTTATTTTATTAAAATATTTATTATTTTAAAAATCAATTTATTTTTAAATTCATTAATTTAATTTGAAATTTCATAAAAATACAATTTCGGTTATATTTAATCAAAAATAAAAATAATTTATAATGAAAAAATAATAGGTTGAAAATATATTCATTATTTTATAAAAAATAATGTAAATAATACAATTTATATTATCTTGATACATATCCATTTAGTACACCAATATACACCCTAAGAGTGAGGTGCACAATGGTCTGTCTTTCATGGGATCGTTTAGTAAATAGTGTTTGTGTCTTTATCTCACTGAGCTTGAAATTCACCCATAAATACATTAACTCATGATTAATTTGTTGGATCCAATATCGGGCTTGGTATAAATAAAATCCCATAAATATTATCTCCCATTGAAGTTCTGATAAATGGGCTTCACAGGATATGATCCCACAGGTTGAGGCCATCACTTCCTTTATATCTGTTGAACGAATATGTTAAAACCCAATATTTATAATAGTTTTTTGGAAACTATTTAATTATTTATTATCAATGGTAAATATAATAAATGGTCATTTAAATCCAATTATATTAAATAAAACAAAATAAGTGCATCTGTTTTCTATTTGAATAAATAAAAAGGGGTGTTTTTATTCATAACAGTTTGGTTCTTTACCACACTAGTATCCTAAATATACTTTTATGTTTCTATATTAATGGATAAAACTAAAATTATACATAAATCAATCTATTTTTTCTTAAATTCATATTTATTTTGTATGACTAAATACTGCCTCACAAAATGGTATTGTTTGTTTTTTGCATTACTTCTTTTCATGGTTGGTCATTATGATGGAAAAAATCATTTTATATGACATATATTATATTTATTTTTAATTATATATATATATTTTTTATTTTATAACACATACTATTTTACCATCGATAATTTTTAATAATGATAACCTCATTTGAGGAGTTTTGGACTACTGTCTCCTCAAAGCTATGTCATTCGTTCACACTTTACATGGAATGTATTGAGGTTGGATTTAGTGAACATATATGATATATATAAAATAATAATTATACTTTAATTATATTATATATAATTATATCTCATTTAATTACTTTCTTTCAATAGGATGATCAAATTTGAAAACAACATTCTTGAATACTCATGACTTATCGTCTCCATGAATGGTTTATTCCATTTCATCTTTCTATATTTTGTAGTTTATTTTATATATAATATATATAAATATATATGTTATTTATATAATTATTTAATTTTTTTAATTAATTTATGATCTAAGTAATATGATCAACAACAATAAATAATAACATGTTTAAATAAAAATGTGGATATCACACAAAGAGAAACCTTAATGTCAAATTTTTAATCACTGAGTAATATAATGTCATAATTAAATAATATATAGTTTTAAATAATTGAATATTGTTCTATAAATTAATTATAATAAAGTTTTATTTATAATATAAGAGGTTTTTACAAGTACAATGATATTTAAAAACATAGGGTATGGGAATTTCATCTAACATATTATTTCTGTGAGATATGTGCTATATTTACCATCTATTTTTTTGTGGTAAAAACATTTAATTATTATATTAATATTATAAATATTTATTGTGATATTTGGAGATCAAATTTATCTATTTTCTCTCATGGGGTATATTTTTCAAATGTTACCAAATTAGTAACATAATTGTTCTCTAATTTTTCTTTCATTAAGAGACATTCCATGGTATACATATATTTTTTTTAATATGTGTATATACTGCCTTTTAAATGTTTTATCATTAATCTAATTATTTTTGATGATGTTTTATGATACATATAATATTCTTTCAATATATGGGTAGTATGGTTTAAATTTACCATGTTGTAAGAGTTTATTGAAACAATCACATTCCTTTTCGAGATTGTTTAAGATTATTCGTCCTTTTGTGAAATATTAGGATCTATATATATATATATATATATTTTGTTTTATCTTATATTATGGATTTACATGATATATTCATGTAATATTACTATTTTTAAACTCTTTATTACTTAAAGTAAATATTAATTTTTTTATTAAAATAATACTTTATTTCTTCTTTCAATCGGAAAACAGTGTTCTTTAAAAATAGTGATTTCTAAAAATGTTCTATAAAATTTTTTACTTTAATACTATGATTTTAATTCCCATTTTTACCCATGTGTTTTCTTTTAATTAAAATTTATTTTTAAAATGGAACACTCTTGCAATTTTTAGACAGAGACACATTTCTAAACCTTTTGAAGTGCAAATGAAATCTCTTGTATGTAATGATTTACCCAACCTCATAACCATAATTCACATGAAGCTCATGTTACATGCTTTAAATGTGATTTAAAAAAAAAATTCCATCCCAATATTATAGAACTTTTTTGTTTTTAATCATGTTCCAATGGAAAATATTTTTAAAAACAATATCTTTAAAAAGTGGCATAAATGATTTTCAAAACGAAATTTATAGAATTTTGAGTGGTATTATCAAAGAAAATAAATTATGTTATTTCTAATATTCATTAATAATTTGACAATTTATTTTCAAATAAAAATGTTTTCATAATTTTATTTATCATCTTTTATATATTTAAAGGGTAATAGGATATCAAAGTGATCTCAAAAATTAATTCAATGATTTCAATGTATTTTCATTGTAATGGTTTTCAAAAAATGTTATGAAGTTTCATTTTTAAGGAAATGGATTCTCAAAAATAATCACGATTAGTTTTCAATGAATTGGATTTTAAAATATTTTAAATGTTTTTTTATGATTTCATGGAATATTATTTTCAAAATGTTTTTAAATTTATATTTTATTTTTTGAAGGAATATGGTTTTTAATAGGTTTTAATGCATGAAAGAGTTTTTTACAAATAAAGGATATTTTCCTAATGAATTTTTTTAAAAGTATATTTCAAAATTATATTCCATATATGATTTAATCCATAGGTGTTACTCTGGTATTTTTTTAAAATTTTCTAAAGGATCCATTCATGTTCCTTCTTTAATAGTCTTGGTTTTGATGGAATAGTGATTATGAAACCCATTCCTCCTCCATAGTATATATTCTAATGAAACCCACATATTATCTTGGGTTATATTCTTATTAAACTCACTTTATTTCACTATTTATAACATTATTAAACATGAATCTTTTAATTGGTAATGCTTTGAGGAAATTAATATGAAACTGGTCTATTATGACAAGCTATGATATGATTACATGTTTATGAAACACATTACATTTCATAGGTAATGATATAATTGTTTATGATCTGGTGTAAAATCTATGTTTGATTTCATGATGAGATGTGTGGGAACTATATCTCCCTCAAATTCATTGGGGAAATATTTATATTTTAGTATATTTACTAAAATGGTATTGGGAGTGATTATTGGCTACAAAGACATCCATGTGAATAATTCATTACTTCCAAGATGGTACGGAAAGTTTAATAATACTATAGTGATTTCCATCGGAGTGATCAATGACTACCATGATGGTATGGAGAGTGAACCCATTTGACTAAGATGGTTTTGGTAGTGATATTTTTACTAAAATTAAAATCATTTTATATTCCTTTGTGTCTTCCACAATTCCATGTCATATTCCTATATCATGCTTTCATGTATTATGATCTCAATTCCCTTCTGATTCAGGTAACACAAACTTCAAATATTTATATCATGATTCATAGCTATGATATTTGAAATGAATTTAATAATCCTATAATGTGCAAGGCCACATTATCATCGCCTTATTTTCATGATTATGCTTATATATCTTCCTTGTTTACCCTTACTGGCCATATAAGTTCACCCCTTTTTAGGATTCTATTCCAATGCTTTGAAGATATGTTGTATATATGATGTTTCTATGAAGGCTTATAGTAATGAAGAACTCAATGGATGGCGATTTATCTTAGTTATGTATTGTTGTTTATGTTTACATGTTTCCAAATGAAATAACTGAGTATGGTCTTCTTCCATTGTTTATGTATTGTATTACAATTTATTCAATAGTGATGTAATTTAAATGTATAAAAATCAAGGGTCAAGATACGTTGTTTCAAAGTGATGGTTTAGTTATCATTGGGAAATTAGGATGAGTAAACCTTAGGGAGAACCCTGAGGACAAGTCTAAAAAATTATATATATAAGGAAAGGTATGAAAAAATGTCATGAAATTTTGTTAAAGAATTGAGTGAGTGGTTTCATAGAAATAAATATATATATACATAGATACTTCCATTGGATGTGGATCTAGAAATGATAGGCCTATGTGAAAATACAATTAAATGGTGTTTGCGGCCTGACATTGTGTAACCTGGTACACGATAATTTGTATTTTTCCGCACTTGGTTTGACACTCCTGGTGGATAAGGTTTCTTAATTCACAAACTCTTTATGAACCATCATGAAGGATTTAAATATTAGTTTCATATATATTCCCTAGGATATACAAATATTCCGATAAATTAATGAATTATTATTCATTATTTAGATATCCTATAAGCGATTATTCTAGAATATATGATTTTACATTATGATAAGGGTTTCTCACCCAATGATTTATGGTTGCAGTCATTTAAACTTGGTTAAAATTTAATTTTTCAGATGTTGAATGTATAGGAATTATCAAAATCAATTTCTTATGTGGAAATCTCATGAACAGAAATAAGAAGGTAGTATCAGCATTGGTTATACAACTGAAGATAATGATACTTTGAATGACTTGTGAAATATATGGAATGTTCATTAATTATTGTTTAAAATAAATGTAATAAGAATAATTTGGCTGAGGCTGAAGAATATTAACATATGAATCAAATTTCATAATTTATAAAAGAGTTATTAAGACATAATACGATGAACCCTGAGTAATGATTTAAGAATAATTTTGGAACATTGTAATATATATGTTTTGGAATTCAAGTATTATGTAATATAACTCATGAAATCTATATGTATTTTTAGTATAAGTATTTCATCAAGAATTGAAATTGATATGTTGAATAGTGATGATGACTTTAATAGAAGATATATTGATTATGGAAAGGTAACCCACGATTCATTATTGATGTTATGATAATGAAGTTTAGAAAAATATAAGTTGGATTTGAGTAAGTAATTTGGATGGTACCGATTATCTCATCTTTGATAAAGGACTTGTTGATAATGTAGTATATGTTATCATGAATTAAGTTTACAAATTATTGGATTTAACAATTATATCAAATAATATTTTGTATAAGTAAGGAAGTATTTTTTTCTATTACCAGAAAGTCTGAGAGCCAGGTGAAAGCCTGCTCCCAAAAAGATATATAAAAACATAAATAGTACAAAGCAACTCAGGATTAAGTGACCTTACATAACCTTGAATACACAACCCTATTCCTATCACTAAGGGAAATATTACTGCAGTAGTCGGGAAGTACAGAAGACCAACTGGATCTTGCCTCCGTGATTTCTCTTTTGGACAGCACGTCCGCAACTTGGTTTGCTTCTCTATACACATGTGAAACCTCCAGGGAGAGCGGCTCAGCAGCCTTCAAGGCACCAATCCAAGCAGGGATCATCCTCCAAGAAACGTTCCTGTAGCGCTCTTTAAGAATCTGCACCGCCACAGATGAATCCGACTCGATCCATAGCTTTCTCCAGCCATACCTATCGGCATACCTTATCGCCTTTATCATGGCCCACAACTCAGCCTCAATTGCATGCCCGCTGCCAATATAGTGGAAGAAGAAACCTTTGACGAAGCCCCTATTGGTCCTGAACACCCCACCACATTCGGCTGGTCCAGGTGCACCAGAGGCGGCCCCGTCAACGTTAACCATGAGCCATCCAGAGATCGGTGGGATCCATCGTATATACTTCATCATCCTGGGCTTCCTTTCCCTACCACTTACACCAAGAGTCCTTAGCAACAGAAAATCAGACATATTATTGTTCATTGAGCCAGTTTGATTCACCGCGGCAAGACTAATACTCTGGTGAATCATCATAATACCCTCCTTGAAAGACGAGCAGCCCTTATTAAAGGCAATAGCATTCCGAGCCCTCCACAGATAAGCAATAGCCGAGATGGCAGCAGTGGTAAGCAGGGACGTAACCTGGTCACTGCAATCAGCCTGGAAAACCGAAGCCAGAAGTGTACTAATCGAGCAGCATGACAAGTCACAATGGAACAAATCCTTTAGGTAAGTCCAGAATCGCCCAGCAAAGGTGCAGTGAATGAATATGTGGTTTGCATTTTCATCAGCATTTAAGAAAAAGTAGCACACCGAGGAGATGCACAAACCTGTCCGCTGCAAGGCCGATTTCAGGGGTATCTGCTGCTTCCAGATCCACCAAATAAGAAGGGCCTCGACTGGTGCAATAAAATAACTCCTGGCCCCCATAACCCAAGCAGGAACTCCACATGTCGCGCCACATTGGGTCAAATAAGCATCCCGGCTGGAGAAAATATTATGTGACACATAAAATGTTTTTTTTGTGATTAATATATTATCTCACTATATGATGATTTATTCATAAAGGATAATAGATTATAAAAAATTTTTGTTGATGATTAATATTGACAAATGGTATAGAATATCATGGATCTCATGATCTGTTAGAGATTCTGGAGTAAAAAATTCCCCGGATTTTTGTTGAGAAAGAGGTTAGCTAAATAAAATAAATAAAAATTTGAGAGATTTCCCTGAAATCAAAAAACTATATATTTTAATGGAAAGTATTCAATTTTGGAACAATGATCTATAATTAATTATTTTGAAAATTGATTAATTTTAGTTGAACTAGTGTCCTTTTATATCATAAAAAATTATGATTTTGAGGCCTTCAACATTTTATTGATCATTAAATTATTTCTGATTGATAACCTCAATCACTCCATTCAAATTTATATTTTTTCTTCTAAGTCCATCTTTTCTCTCCTCACCTATGTTCTCATATAAGTGAAGATAGTTATAAGTTACATCCGGTCACCATTTTGTTTTTAACTCTCTTTTTTGCATATCTTTTAGTATTCATTTTGTTTATATGGGTTTCTTTGAAAGGAAGTTTCATAACCTAAGAAAATTTTGAAGGTGAAATTATTTTTAAGGGGTGTATAATGTAACACCCTGAGATTTTGTGAAATATATATTTTTCAATTTATTTATTTTTGTGATATTTTTCATTTCACACGCCACTAAAAGTAGTTTATTTTTTTTAAAGAACCCATTTGGGACTTTGTTAAATACATATCTAAGTTAATATTGCAATATATACAACAAAATTTTTAGCTTTATCGACACAGAACACAGAGGTTATAATTTTTTACATTCCAGTATGACTTTCCTCATTGGTTTTTTGAGATGCAACAAGAAGGTTTAACAACAGTAACATATTGTTAAAAATATTGTTACTCAATATAGTATGATATTACATATATATTAAATTGATTTTTATAAGATAAAATAAATTTTCAACATATGTATTTGAATTCATTGGTAAACTATTAATTATATGTGAATACAGAAACCAAATGAATATAAAGGGAATGATTTTATAAAAGCATATTTTTATGTGAAAATTGAGATTTATATTAATAAGTTAAATAAATTACTTTTAATGAATGATATAAATTAAATTTATTTTCCTTAAATTCAAAAAAATATATTTTATATTCATCAAATTTATTTTATAGATATAATATTAGAGGAGACCTAATATTAAAAATAAAACCTATATTTTTATAAAAGTTGTTTTAAATCTTTTTAATGGAGAACTTATTTTAAATATTTTTTTTTTTTTTTTGTAAAATTTAATTTGTCAAAAAAAAATTAAATTAAAATCATTAAATTGATGTTAGGTTGATTTTTTTATTTTTATGTTAATATTTATTTTTATTGAATAGTAAAAAATAATGAATTTTAAATAAAATATAATATTTCAACTAATTTATTTAAAAGGATAAATTATATTTTTAAGTTGTTTTAATGTTTGTTTTGATTATTTTTTTTAATATTAATCCAATTTTGGTTATTGAAATCTGTTACACTTTTAACATTAATTTAAAGACATTGCAATATTTTGAATGGTTTTACTTAAAAGAACATGTTATCATCTCATCTGTCGGATTAAATTTAATTTACATTTTTATAGTTATATGATAGGAATGTGAAAAATTGTATTAAATATTTTAAATAATAAAAATTTTCAACGACTAATATGTTCAAAATGGGTTTTGACCAAAAATATTATTGAATGTAACAATAATTAATTACATTGATTAAGAAAAAATATATTTAACAAGGGAATAAACCGTGATATTATTTTCTGAAATGACCTATAAAATTTTAAAAAGTCCATTATATATTAATAATTGGAACCTATGATAACTTTTATAAAATTTTCAATGTTACTGTTTTGACAAAAAAATAGAATAGCATGGGTGTAATTCCCTTCCCATGAATTTACAACAATTCCACTCCTCATCTACTATCAAAAGGTATCATCTCCTACCTATTTGTCACACATATTATAAAACATGGTCTTGAAAAATATCTTACACAATATGTCCTCTATATATTTACTCAACCTTAAATCCTTAACTAGGGTAGGAATATGACCATGTAATCCCTTTGGTAAAACTAAATGTAGTTACCCAAGATGCGGTGGAATCTTTTCTCGAGATCTTTAGTTTTATTGACATTCTGCACCACCTTAACCTTCATAATTCAATTATTTTATAAATGGACCATAATACTCAATATAGTGATATGTTTATGTTATAACAGCCTGACCCCATATGATGGGAGCTAGTGAATTATTTAAATACATAGGGATGATCACAAGATATAGAATCCTGAAGGACCAATCAATTAGTAGTCTTTGAAAATATATTATCAATATGTTCTTTAAATTAATATTTTAAAAATAAATAAAAACATAGATAATACTTTGAGAACAATATTATTATTTTATCTTAACCATGTATATCAATCTTAAAACACATCTTTGTCTCCATTGAAAATAAAACATAAGAATACAGTGAGATTAGATTGTCAATAAGGATAATTTACACAATAGAAGAATTCATAAATAATCTTAAATTTTTTAATGAATGTATAAAAATAAAACACATGCACTTTAAACATAATATTCAGCATAATATAGAAAGAAGTAATGAAATATTACAATTTAAACATTCACATAGATATTCTACTTTTCAAATAATCACATGTAACATAAAAAAATAATCTCATAATGAGGGAATGTACAGTGGAAGACATACCATCAAGGCCTCGTGCTAAGACCATATGGGTAAGACATTAGTCAAAACCCAAATTAGTATGTTTAATGATATCTATCGATTCATCTAGGGGCATTCATTAACAGGTACACAACCCGTATGGCTTTCAATAACTGGGCCCCAACCCGTAGGGATTTTATTAACCAGTTCCCAACACATTACATAATAAATATAATGCATTCCTTATAAGAAAATGGTCAAACATAACCAATAAAAACATTCGTATTAGAAATAAAATATGAAATGTTAATACATTAACCATAAACCATAAATGGTATCAAAATAGTACAGCCTCAATGAAACATAATATTAAAAAAATCAATAAAATATGAAATAAAATTTCATAATAAATCATCCTCAATAAAGAATAAATTAAAATAAAGGATGTTTACATAGATGAAAATAATCTAAAAAATAAGTAAACCCCTTTGAGAGAAATGTCCCTTTTACATTGAAATTCTTGTAAAATCTTGAAAAATTATCACAAAAAATATTTAACATCAAAATTACATTTAGAAGTATTAAAATAATCATAAAAATAATAAGGATTCATGATAGAGGAAATAGTCACTCATTCTGTATTAGTTAAAAAAAATTATTTCTATAATTTGTTGAAAAGGTCATAAAGTACCTTGTTTGGAAGACGACAATAACATTCCCTTAAAAACATTTTATAAAAATTTAAACATGGGTAAAAATTACATTAAACAATTTTTGATTAATTTTATAAATATTTTGAAATACATTTTATGAAATGTGGACATTTATGATAATGGATTCCAAATAAATACTTATATACATACAATCTCGGATAATAACTTGGTTGTGAGATTAACCATTTCCTTGTAGTTTCCATTAGTCGAGGGTGTGTTAACCTCCTGAATAATGGTTAAAGAAAATTATTATGTTATTAGAAAAAAAATCCTTATTTATTATATCACATATTATCATCTTATATCATTTTTCTAATAATATTTTTGTATTACCAATGTTTCGTGTGTTATTTGATTGATTTTTCCATTCCTATTTTTTCACAAAAGTAATGTTTTCATAAATATGATTTATTTTAATCATATACATAATTATATTATTCTTATAATAATTATCTTTACTAATCATATAAATTTAATAATCATTCGTCCATTATTAACATGGTTAATGAATCTCACCATGTCGTCGAGGCGGTAGGTCGTATGTAAGCACGGGCGATGGTATCATTTACTTGATGATTAAAGAATATGTAATTTTATGGAATAAGAGTTATAAATATAAATTATAATATCATTTTCATTATTCAAAAAATTTATATTCATTTTTAAACCCACTCAAATAATGTATAAATGAAAAAAAATTCACTGCATCGTGGAGATTTTAAGACGTACTTACACACGCATGGTGAAATTGTTTTTTATAGGATGGGTAAAATAATGAATATGGTTGTACCATAATTTTAAAAAAATATCAAAACCAATATTATAATTGAGATATTATTTTATTATGGAAACATCATAGGATGTGTATTTAGAGGAAGAAAAAAGAATTGAATTGAATTGGTAATATAATTACCTCTTCTTCAGGTGTCTCCTTTCTATTTGCTCAAAATCACTCCATTGGATGGATTTATACTAAATTTTTGGCCCCAAGGATGCATTCAGTGATGTTGGTAGGTGATGTAGTCAGGTATTGGCCAAGCCATAAAGCTCTATATGTGTGAATTAAAGATAGGGAATCGTTCCCTTTTATTATAGTTGGGAGAGGAACTTTTGGGAAATCATAAAATATTAATTTATTATAAATTTATTGTATATTAAAAATAGAAAAAATAGAATTTATTGGAAGGATAAGATGATTATGGGTTTAAATACCCTCAACATATTAATTTTATGCATTTTTAGGTCATAAAATTAATATTAGCTTTCAAATTAACCCTTAGTTAAATAGTTTAACTCTTATTGGGTCTTCTTGTATATTTACACAAGAGGTTTAATATATTTACCGTTAAATTCCATATGAATCCCAATTAGATCATTTTTCAAATATTTTATTTTATAAAAGTTATTTTTCCAAAACACGTATTTATTTGACTTTTATATCATTTAATAAAATATTATTTATTTTGAAGTGTCATTTTTGTGAATTTTAATATAATTAAATATTTTATATTTAAAAAATTTCAAACCAACCAGATAACATTTGGCCAATACATCCAATATTTCAATAAAATTTCTATATTATCTATAAATTTGTTTTGTAATTAATTAAGTAAATTTATATTTATTTTAATATTTTTAATATGATTTTTCTTATATATCAATTAAATAACCAATTAGTTCATCATTATTATGTAACCATTCAATTTAATCATTTAATGTCTAAAATTATAAATAACATTATTTTGACTTAGAAAAATTTCTTATATTTCTAAATAATATTTAAAGATGATCAAATCACTCATATAACCTCATATTAAAAATAATGCAGTTATTAAAATTTTAATGTGACATTTTTCACCCTTCCATAAATTAAATATATCAAGTTCCCTAATAAAAAAAGAGGATTAAAAATGATTATATTTATGAAATAATAGTAATTTTGGTGAATAAATAATTATCCAGTTAAATTAGGACAAGTGTTAGTGTAAATTTATATTATTATAATATTATTTTTCCTCTAATTAACATATTTACAATAAACTATGGTTAATAAAATTCAAAAGTTACTATTCAAAAAAATTATTTTTATCCCATTAGACCATATTTTTCACAATTATTACAAAAATTTATTTCCTTAATTTTTTCAAAATTCAATTCACATAATCAATATTATTACATTAAATGCTAATTTGAAAATTTTTCTAGAAGGCGAGTAAAAAGATGTTAAAAAATATAAATGATTTTTTTATATCTAATTATATTAAAAATTGATTACAATGACTATAATTTGGTTAATATATTTAACATTTATCCTTTTTTTATTTAAAATCAATTTACATTAAAATAATTATTTAAAAGAAAAATTTGGGGTTTTAACAAAAAATGCAATGTTTTTCACAATTCATAAAAAAATTGATAGTTTTCAAAAAAAATACAAAAAACTTACACTAACATAACATGGATATTATTAATTAAAACATGAATTATATTTTACTAAGTTAAATTTCTATGAGGGTTTAATACTAATTTTATCATTGTTAATGAAAGTACAAGAAATGTAATTCTTTTAAGAAAACAATATTTACTAGGCATATAACTATTTTACTGAAACATATACATTTCATTATAAATTTGTTTACATTTGTGAATACATTATAAATAATATCTAAAAATTATTTATTAATATTTATATAACAATATTTAATGTATAATTTATGAATATATCATTTAAATAATTTTAGAACTAAAATTTTGTTTCACGGTGACTTAATCTTGCATGTTATGCAAGACAATTTGGTTTGGGGTGAAATTGAAATTATATAAGATAATGTTCCATGAAATATTAGGGTGTTACATTATCCCCTACATTAATAATATTCATCCTCTAAACTTGAAATTTCTCATATATAATAAAATACAGATACTAAAAAAATACCTTTATGGAAAACGCACATCGGAAATGGGTTTAACAAAATATAATCTTACTAATAGTGAAAGGGAAATGTAACGGTCTCCACCAAATTATGATTTTATGGTGTGAAAATTAGGGGAATGTATATATATGTACTTGGATGAAAAAAATAAATATTTATAGGGAGTTAATGGGTGAATCCATAAAAAACAATTGAAAAATAAAGGGAAAATTAGGGGCCTAATGTCCATAAATCTAGGCTGATTTAAAAAAACATTGGGTAAATTGGTTATTACACTAAGATAAGTATTTATGATAACACATTTATCAAATAATTTTTCACATAATTTAGGTATTATTTTAATATATTGATAAGTACTTGGATAACATACATGATTCCATCAATTTAATACTTTGATTTTGATTCAATATATCTTCACTTCAACCTATAAATGTTTACTAAACCTAATAAGGATAGACCAATGTATTCAATAAAATATTCTTTAAACTCAAAAAACTATATCCACTATTCAACTTACTACATTCCAACCTTATGACTTGACCAAAATACTTCCATCAAAATTAACTATCCAAAATGATATTTAAATTATCAAAAATCATCCTCTACATCTGTTTCCTCAAAAAAAGAAATATAGCTCTAATTGTTAGATACCAAATATTTTAACAGATACGAATCCATGATGATAAATCTTCTTCCTATAATTCCCAATAGATTATGTACTATAGTATAATACTTATATATCTCATGAATACTATATCCATATAACCATTGATGTAAAATTTCCTGAATCCAAATACAAAATAACCATAATCATTCCAAATCACTAATAAACCATTAACTACACTGAAACATTTTATTCCATAATACATATTTCATCTCAATACATTTGTTTATAAGACTATCCAAGGTTATACTTTACCAAATATAAATGATTTCATCCAATACATAGTCTTATCCTAAATGTAATTCATAGGTTTATGTTTTCTAATATTCGATTTCTAAATAAAATTTCCATGGATATTGCAAAAATTTCTCTAATACAAATTATAACACCCTGAACCTAGAAGCTCGGAGCTGATGAATAATTTTAATACATTGGAATGATCACTTTATATCGAATACTGGAGGACATATCAATTTATAAATCTTAAAAAAATGATTACATCCATGATCTTGAAATTAAAATTTCAAAAATAAAGTACAACATAAATAATCTTTTGAGAACATAGTTATTATCATAGCTTAACCCTTTATATGAATCATAATAATATTCTTGGAATCCTGTAAAAATAAAACATAAGAAGGCGGTGAGATTAGATGATCAATAATGTTAATAAAAATAGTATAAGCTTCCATAAATAAGAATAAACTTTAATGAATGTATAAAACTGAAACACATGCCTTTTATACATAATCTTCAGCATAATATGGATTGAATTAATCAAATGATTCCATTTAATAATTCAAATATATAATATAATATTTGAATAATAAAATGTAGCCAAAATAAATAATCTCATATTGAAGGAAAACATAATTATGGACATACCATCATGGCCTCATCCCAATACCATACGAGTACGATGTTAGTTAATACCCAAATTACATTGTCTCATGAGAACTGTCGATGTATCATGGGGATTTCATTAACTTCTCCCCAACCCTTAAAGATTTCATTAACATGTCCCCAACCCATAGTGATTTGATTAACCTGCCCCGAAAACTTTTTAAACTAAATCCAATGAATTCCTCAAAGTAAAAGGGTTAATCATAACCAGCATAAACATTCGTATTAAAACAAACATAGGACATGTTTATACTTTAACAATAAACCATGAATGGTATCGAAATAACACATCAAAAATAAAACATTATAAAAAAAATTCAATAAAATATGGAAGACTAGATCATAATGAATAATCCTCAATTAATCATAAAATCCAACAAAGGATGTTGACAAAGATGAAAATAATCTATTAATAACATTAAAAAATTCTGAGTGAAATATCACTTTTACATTGAAATTTATTTAAAAGCCTATGAAATTATAAAAGAATGAAATATTTTAAAAATAAACTTGTAAAACTATAATATATGTTTCAATAAATTCATGCGTCTTTATTGTAGAAATATCCCCTCATGTCATATACATTGAAGGAACCATTTTTTACTTAATTTTATGGAAATGGTCATAAAGTACATCGTTTTGGAAAAAGACAAAAAATATACCACTTATTTTTTTATAAAAAGTAATACATGGGTAAAAATTAATTTATATAATTATAGGGGAATATAAATAATACATTGAAGTAAAATTTAAAAAACATGAACATTGATGATAATTATATCCAAGTAGATACTCACATATAAACAATATAGGGTAATATTTTCTTTTAAAAGTAACCCTTATATTGTAGCTTTCGTTAGATGATGGTGAGTAAACCTATTGTATAGTGGTTCAAGAATATTATTATCTTATCACATATGAATATACATATCTATGATATCACATATGATTCTATTTTATCATTTTGTTAATAATATTTCAATATTTCTGTTGTTTACAGTGTTAACTGCTTCGTTTTCTCATTCAGGGTTTGTCACGTATGTCATGTTTATTATGAATAGAATGTATATTATTCATATATATAATTATATTAAGGTCAAAATATTAATTCTTACGGATCATTTAATTTTTAAAATAATTCTGGAATTATCAACATGGAGAACAAATCCCACTGTGTTGTCGAGAAAGTAGGTTGTACGTACGCGCAAGCGACACAATCATTTCCTTTATTATAAAATGGTATGGAA
Source organism: Viscum album (assembly GCA_963277665.1). Lineage (NCBI taxonomy): Eukaryota > Viridiplantae > Streptophyta > Magnoliopsida > Santalales > Viscaceae > Viscum > Viscum album. Next base: position 178,874,872 of record OY728133.1, on the reverse strand, counting down.
TTTAATGGAATATTACTTATAAAAAATCATTATAATGTCATGTTAGTTATTTAGATACTGTAAATTCATCATTATACCCATCAATAGAACATATAAATGAAAAAAAGTTTACACCAAATCGTGGAGATGATAAGCTATACGTACACACTCAAGGTAATATTATTTTTTGTTGGAAGGGTAAAATTAAGAATATAGTTGTCCAATATTCATAATTACATATCTGAATAATAATTATACTTGAGATATTAGATTTATTTTGGAATCAACATAACAAGACAATGAATAAGAAGAAAAGAAATTTAATTTAATTGGTTAAATAATTACCACTTTAGTGAGTGTCTCCTTTTGATTTTGACAAAATGACTCCTTAGGTTGGATTTAAATCTAATGGGTATCCTCTAGGATAAAATAAGGGATGTTTTTATGAGAAATGGGACAGTTTGTTTTAATTCAAAGGGATTTAGTGGTGTAAAATAAATAGAAGTAAAATCTCTCTTTTATAAGAGATGTGGGGGGCACATTTAGAAAATCATCAAATACTAAATTATTATAAATATATTTTCAGATTAAAACCACAAAAAAGTGACTTATCTTTATGATAACTTGATAATAGGTCTAAATACCCTAATCAAATTAATTTTAGACATGTTTATGCCATATAATTAAACATATAATTGGAATTTAACCCTTATACAGATTAACTCTTACCACGTCTTCTTGTATTTTTACATAATTAGGTTAATAATATTACTATAAATTACCAAAAAAACCCAATTGGATCATTAATCAAATATTTGAAATTATAATAGTTATTTTGAAGAACATAATATTTTAATAGATTTATATCATTTAATAAAATATTATTTATTTTAATGTATCATTTAGGTCTATTTTAAAACAGTTCAATATTTGTTTTTCTAAATTAAAAAAAACATATAACATTAGAATAATACTTAAAATAAATAATGAACACGTTAATTTTGACTATAAAATTATTTCAGTCCATTAATTAAGTCAAAATATGTTTATTTTAATATTTTTAAGATCATTTATTTGATAACTCAATTAATTATAAACATTACTACATCATCATTATGTCTCCATTTAATTTAATTATTTAATGTCTAAAAATTATAACTAAAATATAATGATGTAGATAAATTTGTTAAATTTCTAAATAAAATTTTTAGTCAACTATATAACTTATATTACCTTATATTAAAAATAAAAAAGTTAGTAAATTTTGAATATGATATTTTTAACTATTCTTTAAATAAAATATAATAAATGGCATACCTTAACACAAGAGGCATAATAAGGATCATATTGAGGGTCTAATATGGATTTGTGATGAAAAATATTCATCCAATTTAATTAGGAAATGTGTTCGAGTGATTTTATATTATTATAATATTATTTTTATTGTTATTTACCATATTTTTTGTTAATCGTGGGAAATATAATTCCAAAGATAATATTGAAAAAATATATTTTTTGATCTGATTAGACCAGATTTATTTTTTTATTACAACCTTGTATACCCGTTTTTTTAATTCAATTCACATATGTTGTAATGAAATGTTTAATGCTAATATATAAATTTGGCTAGAAGGTGGGTAAAAGGATGTTACAAATGATCAAAGTATTTTTATATATAATTCTATTATAAAAACAATTCCAATGACCAAAATTAGTTTTATTTTATTATTTTTTATGTATTAGTGCTTCAAATTCAATAATATTTAAAATTATTATTTAAATGAAAAAGTTGGGGTTTAACCTATAATGTAGTGTTTTCACTATTTAAAAAATTTATTATTTATATAAAAATAAAAAAAATTCATCCATTGCTAATTATGGTATTCTTAATTCAAAAATTAATTTTATTTTAAAAAATAAAATTTCTAACGGTGTCTAAAATTAATTTTATTATTTTTCACAAAATGACATAAAAAGTTGTTCGATTAAGAAAATAGTACTTTCTAAACATAAAAATATGTCACCAAAACATATACATTTCTTTATAAATATGTTTTACTTATGTGGAAATATTATAAATATGAAATAAAGATTATTTAATTCTATGTATATACTTTATATAAGGGATATGTCATGAACACATCCTTTATATAATATTAACACTCTTGATTCGTATAAGTAGGACTCAATCTTGTGAGTTTTGCAAGCCAAGTCAGTGTTACATGAAAGAATATTTTTTGAAGAAAAAATAATGTAAAATATTGGGGTGTTACATTATTGTAAATGGTTAAACCTAAACATAGAAAAATAGGTATTGAACATACCATTCTTCAATTTGACGAACTACCTCCCCATGAAATTATGTTGTTTTTTTCTTTTATCACCTTTAATGGTTTGGAATTATGACAGAAAATATATATATATAGTATATATATTATATTTACATTGAGTTTACTCTTTTATTATTATTTTATAACACATTTAATTATACTTTCTATCTTATTTAATCACGATAACATCATTTCTGGACGTGTGGACTACCACCTCCTCAATGTGATGTGATTCATTCACACATTATATTTTACATATTAAGGATAGGATTAGCGAACATAAATGATATTTGTAACATAATAATGATAATTTAATAATATTTTATACATATATATATAATTTAATTACATTTTTTAATATGATGAACAAATTGGAAAGAACATTCATCTCTATGTACGAGTGGCCATCTCCATGAATGGTGTATTAGATTTAATCATTCTATATTTTATAAATTATTATAAATACAAATATAATTAATATATATATATGTTATTTTAATATTATTTCACAATAGGGATGTAATTAAATCTTGATCTATGTAATATGACGATGAATACTAAATAAAAACATGTACAAAAAATGAAGTGGATATTACCCAAAGGCAAACCATAACCAAGAATTACTTATAATAACTTAATACAAATTCATAATAAAATCACATATATGAATATATAATTAATTAAGGTTCTATAAAATCTGTATAATATACTTATATTTTTTATAATACACATTTTTAAGAGTATGACGAGAGTCATGATAGAAGGTAAGGAATTTTCATTTATCTATTTATTTTTTGTGAGATACATGCCATATTCAGGCTTCATTATTATTATGTAGTCTATATAATTAAAATGGATGTATTATATGATTATGTATATAGGTATTCAAATATTTATTTGATTCCCTTTCTCTCATGAGGTATATTATTCCAAAGGTTCAAAATTAGTAACGTATTTTTTTTCGCTATTTTCTTTCTTTGAGACCCTTGCCTTGTTATGCACATATATTTTTCAAAGTGTTGTATATACTACCTTTGAAATTTTAAATCATAAATAACCTTAATTTCATGATATATTCAGCATCATGTAAAATCATTTTCTTTAAAGGATAGTATGGTTTATAGTTACTATGTGGTAAAAGTTTATTAAGACAATATCATTACTTTTAGAGACTGTTTAAAATTATAATTCCTTTAGTTAAATATTATGATCCATCTGTTAAGAAAAATAAATAAATATCTCATCCACCTATTTCCCTGGATATATTCATGTATTAGTACCATTTTATACCCTTTTTTCTGAATATACGTAAAACATTGTTTTTTATAAAAAATTAATTTTTTTTTATTTTAGTCAAAAATTTTTGTTCTTTCAAAACCATGATTTCTAAAGATTATATAATTTTATATTATGATTTAAAAGGATTTTTTTACCAATTCAATACCTTTATAATGAAAATAGTTTTTAAAAATGAATCTTCTTGTCATAATCTAGTTGAGGTAGTTTTATACCATTTTTACGGTGAAAAGGGAATGTACGACATGTACTGTTTTACCCATTATTATCACCATCATTCACATGAATATTCTGTTAAAATATTAAAAACATAATTTTTAAAATAAATTTTTTCTTCATAATCGAGAAATTAATTCTTCTAAATATGACCTCAATGAAAAAAAATTTCATAATTATTTGATTTTTAAAAATTATTTAATATGATTTTCAAAACATCCATTAAATGTTCTCAAATGTTGGGTTTCAAAGAAAACAAGATAAATGATTTTAAATATTGTTTTATAAGATTTTCCATTATTTTTAAAGAAAATGTATTTAGAAATGTAATCAATATTCTTTGATATGTTTTCAATGGAAAATTTTTTCAAAATTAATTTAGCACTTCTTGCATTGTTTTTAAAAAAATTTCAATGATATGGTTTTCAAAAAAAAAGATTTCAAGTTTCCTTTTAATGTAAATGGTCTGAAAAAATGTTTTCAATCATACTTTTAAAATAAAATTTTTTCAAAATTTTATTATGTTTCTTCGAAATGATTTAAAGGAAAATTATTTTCAATATATTTTCAAGATTCTATTATCTATTATGAAATGAATTTTTTTTCAAAAGGTTTCATATATTAAATGATTTTTTTAAAAGAAGTGATATTTTACATATGAAAATATTTAATAAGATATTTCCAAATTATTTTTTATCTAAAATGACATACATAGGTGTAAATCATGCTTTTCTATGAAATTATCTAATTTTTATATTCATGTTATTTAATGAATGGTATATGTTTACATTGAATGATGATTATGAAACATGTTACTCTTCAAAGTGTTATACACTTATGAAACCCTTGTTTTCATCGATTTTATTCTTATAAAACCCGTCTATTTTAATGGTTTCTTATATTATGAAATGATTAAGAATCTTATATTTTTTTCCATAGGTTATGATTTGATTACATTTTTATGGAACCCATTTCTTCTCATTGGTCATGATATGACTGTATATGATGATTTTTCATATGTATGTATGATTTAATTTTGAGATGGCTAGGTCTGATATCTCCCGACAATACATTGGATAATGATTTATATCTGATTATATAGACTAATATGGTACTGAAAGTGATCCTTGACTTCTAATATGGCCATGGGAGTGAACTATGACGACCATAATGGTATGGGTAGTGAATTCATACTACAAATATAGACATGGGTATGATCCATGACTACAGTCATTATACGGGGAGTGGACCCATATGACTAATATAGACTTTTCAGAAATTCCTTCACTATTATGGAAAGCATTTAATATTCTTATATGTCTTCCACAATTCCATGAATTATTCCAATGTTCTCCTTTCATCTCTTATGCTGTTGATTATCATATGATTTGTGACATATTAGAACAAAGAATTTATTCCCTAATTCAAGAATATGATCATTGATATACATGGTCTGATATTTTAATGATAATCATCACATTATCATATCCTTATTCTTAATATTATGCTTAAATATCTTCAATTTTTCACTAACTAAGCATATGATCTTTCCCTTTTTATGTTTATTTTCCAATGCTATGAATATATGTAATATATATTATTTTTTTAATAATATTGTTCTTCATGAATAACATTTTGATTGATAATATAGATAGTTTATGGACATGTTTTTATGTTTCAATGTCTCTAATAGCACAAAAATAATACGTGCTTTGGGCATATGTTTGTAAAATGTTTTAATTATTCTTTATATATAATGTAATGTCTATGTTTAAAATGTGATGTTCTCTATATTGATGATAATTTTAAAAATACTAGGCAATGTTTTTTATCCTTTAGATGATGAGATTTTAGAGCGATTATTGATATCTTGGTATGAGTTTCTGTCCAGACACATGCTAGTGGGGCCCATGCTGTGACTCCCCAATCATGTCTCCAATAGACTAGGGGTTTCTGACTAGCACATTGTAGGAATATCACTAACAAGGGAGTAATGGACTATGTACATGCACACACACACATATCCAATCCAAAATGATAAAATGTAAAAACACTATGTAAACCACCCATGCAAACCACTATCCCACAACTACAGTAAAATCGTAAAAGTAATGTACAAAAATGTAAATTGGTATAGAATACAATTCCACCAAATTAATGTTTATTAAAAATTTCTTGAAACTCATCCACATAATACCCTACCCGATCTTATGTGAATGTTAGGTTCATGGACAATTGTATGATGTTGAAGGAGTTACTCGTCCTTCATGGTCTCACAATGCTATATATGTTCTCGAACTACCCTAGACTCTGTCAAAAGACTACTCATCTACATATGACCTAACACTTGTGTGAAAATCCCATTCACAGGTTGGTATAACAATAACATGTAAGATACCCTAAAACAAAAAATCAATATACAAAGGAGATGCTACAGTTATCACTAAAAAATTATATTTCTACCGCATATTATAAGGATATCCAGATATACTAATCCCATACAACACAATATATGGTAATTAATAGCCACTGCTTACCATAATTATGGATTTTTTCTAATGATTCTATGAAGCATTCAACTAGGATACACACTCCTAGATCTAATGGCATTGATGACGTCTGTCTGAGGGGGTACTGTATGTTGGGACAATCCATGAGATAAATAGAGATACATTGATATATTTGATGAGAATATGATAAATTAGTTTACGATCGTAGACATGTCCATTTCATATAACATCAACTCCATCTGGAATATCTCTATATGCAGAGGATCAACCTTCTATTAGTATTGGCCACGTCCATTACAAAGACCCTACCAAGGTTAAAAAGTCTAAATAAAGGATATCTTACCAAGCCTCTCAGGCGATCCAAATAACATGACCTTGGAATTCATGTGGAAGGGATCATAGTCTTGTTAATAGGAAATGATTCTAACAATGCTCTAGTGGAATGATAAGGAGAAATAACTTCAATAAACTCATCCATGATACAGTGGATGAGAGAATCAATTCATGTGGATGAGGATGGATAACATTGAGTAGTAATTTGACCATGGGAACTATCCTTGTAAATTCACCTTTTAAGTGGAAATTCTTAGGTAATACCCAAAATTGTTCTCAAAAGAACCATCTCATTGTACGAGTTTTAATGGTGTAGACAGCTCGTCAATAGTATGCATGGATTGAAGGATATGATCATTTCAGTGAAAAAGTCAGACTCGGGTCTGGTTCAGGTATGACTAAACCTGCAGACCCAGATCAACCCATTAGCTGACATGAATCTGCCCGATCATCTAGTCCTAGACCACTAGGCCTACTCGACCATGGCCCAATAGACCCCTTGGTCTATCTTATTGGGCCACTAGAGCGGCCTTACTCTCCATTTCTGTCCAGCTATACGTGGGTTGGCTTCAATCGTTGTACATGGTATGCCCTGACTTTGTTCCTCCACTAGTATGATGGTTCCACCGTGTCACACACTATCATCCCTTGGCTCCTCATGTGCCCTACACACTCCCTATTCCCGCATACGTTTCACAATGGGGGCTCCCACATGACCATATCAGGCATTGTTCTACCCCCACCACCGACCAACCCACTGTTATCCATGAACTCCTCGAGGATTGGCCCTATCCCACTAACCACGCTATTTCTCTCCTTGACCGACAAGATCTGTTACCCTGATAGCCACTGTGCACCACTGCCCACACCACTATGTGTTACCATACCGTCCAAGCCTCAACACACTATCATTTTCAAACCTTCGTTTTTTCATCACAAGGTAATATATTTAATATTAGATCATAGAACCATGAGTGAAAGGTGAAATAATCCTTCATTCATATCCCACGATGAATTAATAATGCATTAAAAATTTGGGGAGAGGGGTATATTCCAAATAACACCCAAATAAAATATTTGGTCTTTTTATTGTCATTATTTATCCATTCACATTATAAAAAAGGATGCAGATGAAACAAATTAAATCTCCAAAACCTAATATACCCTAATAATCGACCATCAAATTGAATCCCAACCCCTCAATATGCATGACTCATGAATCGATTAGTTCATCGATTGATTCCTGATCATTATATGAAATAAATAAAGGGTAAAAAATAAAATTTAACCACATTCCCTTCCTTGAGCTTTTATAGATCATTGGTGAAGAATTATTGTATTGTTGTTGTCAACAACATCCTCCAACTCTATTGGCGTAACGATCCATGATTTTCTCGATATGTCATTACCATTTATCGAGTGGGTTTCCTTGCTACATCTCAAAGTAATTCCATAAATATGGTGATAACCATGAATTAGGTGAAAATGATTAATTAAAATTTAACCTTAGTGTTTTAAATAAAAATATTTTTATTAAAATATTTAGATTCATGTTACATCTAAAATATACATTTAATAGCTGACCCACATTTCCCAATGTTAGGCCTCTCCTAGGTAAACTAACTGCTCTAATAGAAGTGGTTCCCTCATATTTATAATCTAAGAACACGTTGTGTTGTAAATTAACATATAAAAAAACCTCTTGTGTGTGATATTTTTTATTTTAAATTTTTTTCAATCATTTATTCTGAGAACACCGGGACCTAGAATCGCACTCAATCTCAACTCCTATTCTCAAAATATTTACTATTAATTTATATAATAAAAACAAGAAAATAGAAGTCATTAAATTCTCCCCACCATCGGTATTTTAATCTCAAAATCCCAAGCAAAGTACTAGTAAACAAAATGATTACTGTACTAAGCACGAATCTGGGACCTCCCGCTCTCACATGATCTCCTACAGATTCCCTTGCTGCCACATGACATGAACCATGGGAATCACTCACTCACCAAGGAACCTATCTGGCCGATCCTTGATCTCTACTTGGTAATTCGCAAATGTCACCACATCATTGAGGTCTATCTCACCCCAGTCAATGACGTGGGATGGGTTATGCAAGTACCTTCTCATTAGTGAAATTTTCATGAAATCTTATACCTAATACATCTAATGGGATAGATCTAGGTGGTATGCCACCTCTCCAACTCTACACAGTATATTAAGAGGAACAATGAACCTCGTAGATAAATGTTTGCCCCATCCAAATATCTATAACCCACATCAATATGAGATGTGGAGGAAGGCATGATACCTCTCATTGAACTACAAATGTCTTTTTCTCTTATCGTCATATTACTTCTTTCAGCTCTATATAGTCTTTATATGCTCCTCGATGATCAAAACATTCTTAGTTGTTTCATGCACTATCTCTGGGACTATGAGTGCTGACTCTCCAGGGTCAGTCCAAAAAATTGGTGACTTACAAGGTCAGTTATATAATGCCTCCAATGAATCCTAACTAATGGTGGTGCGGTAACTATTGTTTCACAATATTCCCACTAGTGGTATGTGTTCCTCCTAAATATGACCGAAGAATATGATTTAGGCCCATATAATATCTTTCAGAACCTAAATGGTTATATTCATCTGGCCATCTTTCTGGGGATTAAACACTACTCTCAAGGTAATATGAGTCCTGAATGCCTTATTTAATACCTTCCACTATTGGGATGTGAAACGAACAAGATGACCTGAAATAATCATTGATGGAACTCCGTGAAACTGAATAATCTCATGCATGTGGATGAATCCAAAGCTATATATAGAACCCATATATTTGATTGGTATGAAGAGGGACAATATGGTGATTCAATCAGCGACCACCCATATTGTATCATGTACCTTATACTTACTTGGAATTCCTGTTACATAGTTTTTCAATATCCTATACAACTTACAATATGGTTCCTCAAGGGGTTGTGTCATGCCCACGGGAAATTGGTGTTCATTCTTCACATGTTTACTAATTAGGCTCCAAGAAATGAACACAGTCCCTGCCTTCTTCATCCCTGTCTACCAGAATTGATCTTGGAGGTATGAGTAAATCCTCATCATAAATGGATGTACCACAAAAGGAGATGTTTTAAGCTCCTTCGAAATATCATATTTCAATGCCACCAGTATAATTGTGTTCCCTCTTAATTTAATGACATCCTCCACACCTTTTTATTATCCATCCAGAGAATATCCTACAGATAACTGAGAATGAAGAGTCTCGCAGTCATAATCATCATGTTGTTCCACCATGAATCATTGTAAGAGTGTGGGAATGAAGACCATCAACTATAGGTAAACTTCCTATCTCCTTCTAATAGTGTGACATCTATCGTATAAAATATAGAGATCGTTCAATGAATTATCTATAGAGTACCATGGTTATATGTATCAACTGCATTCAGTTTTCCCCACCCCTATCCCCTAGTAACATTAGCCTATTTTGGACCACCTATTAGTATTCGTGGTAATAAGTCGAGACATCGACCACCTGCTGATACTCTCCCAACACCTCTTCTAAGTCTTCCACCCTATATATCCACTTGATCCTAACACTTCCACATCCTAAAAGGTTTATCCACTATCTCCCTATAAAATGCAAAATGGGATGAAAAACACTACTGAAATTTCACTAGTCATCATATGAGTAGCACCGCCACTCCCATGGCTGAACAGATCAACCCTATGAACACAGAACTACTGATTCAATGTCCTTGGACCTCCTCCTGTAACATATCCCACATTTGGATCGTAGATAATAATGATAGATTGATAATATTGAGGTCTCTACACCAACCATTCCTCTACAGACTATTTCCATATGTGTTTACTCACCTAGGATAATCTCCACCACCAAATCCTAATCACACACTAGCATATGTAAGTATGATCAGAGTGATAATACTTACTCCGGTGTCTCTATGCAGGTGCAGCTCGATGTTCTAAGCTCGGATGTACTAATACCTTACCATATCCATAGGGTACCAGGAATGGTTGGTGAACCTAAATGAGAAATTAGCTACAATCATACTACCTATCTTGAATAGATGATGATCCCATGTACACACAAATCTTATCATAACTACTAAACACCAATAGTGAAATAGGAACTCAAACTATGTAAATGAAAGAATTTCCTCATCCCGATTTTGGATATCTAATCTCCAATATCTCCATGTTGATCCCTATAAAAGGCTTTCCACCAGGATCACCATCCAATGGGTTGGTGTCCTAAATAGTTGAAAAACAGAGCTCACCACCTCAATAAATTTCACAAGCACATGGGGGTTGGGATATCTTTATATTCTATGTGGTCCCTATCTTTGGAACTCATGAAGCACACTCAGACTACTCTTATAGTCTACTTGTATGGAAAATACCATGGGAAACTCCACTGATGGTGGTATATCTAGTGCACCACCTGAATGTTACATCTAAGAAACTAGTTTTTGCAAAGTAGGATCTCTATTGGGGAAGTCGTCTTCATGATAAAAAATGGATCTTAGCTGGTACGCATCATGAATGAATCCTTTATGAATACAATATGTTTCACAGATAATGATCTTATATCATTAGATGACTCAAGAAGGACATGGAACCCCAACCCATTTATATATGATACATTTACCATTTTTTCCCAACAACCAGTTTTCTCATGTAATGAGTCAATAATCAGGTTTTCAATGTCATGGTTTGTGGATATTCTATCCTTAAAACAAAAAATAGAGTCCCTCAACAATACAATGAACTTGATACACTTAACGTTGTTTCCCCAAAACAATATCATAGGCTCCCAGTCCTAATGTAGAACTGACTACCTCTCATACCACTTTGTCAAAACCCCTATGGTGGGGAATGCTCTATGAATACCCAAGCACTCTTACAATAGTATAGGGGCTGGTGACTAGAACCAATATGGAATATCACTAATAATGTAATAATTATCTTAGTACCTGTATGTATGCACACATCTCCAAGAAAAAAATTATAAAATGTATTAACACAAAGTAAACCACGTATGAAAACCACAATCCCTCAACCAGAGTACAACATTAAAAGTAATGTATAGAAAGATAAACTGGTCTAGAATGAAATCCCACCAAAATAAATCTTATAATCTTCTTCCTAAAACTCATCGGCTGAAAACCCATCCCGATCCAATGTGAAGGTTAGGTACTGGGACTATTTTCTATTGACGTAGGAGTACCTTGGCATGTCTGATCTCATAATGCTCTATCCGGTCCTTTTAAACCCTATAATCTATCAAATGATCTCTCATATTAATAACACATGAGATGTGCTAGTAAATATCAAGAATGGGTGAGTATAAAAAGAACACAATAGGAAACCCCAAAAGTACAAAGAATAACAAAAAAAAGATGGTACATCAACACTACACAACTGTATTTCTGCAAGATATAAAAATAAAATCCATATATACTCATACCATACCACACAGTCTAGCGTAAGTCATACCACTACATACCTCCACTATGGATTCGGTTTTAAGATTCCACGAAGCATAAATCCAGGGTAATGTGCACTAGAATCTTATAGCACTGATGATGTCCGTCCAAGGGGGTACTATCCATCCGGAAACAAGATGAGAGATTGAGAGATGTGGGGATAGATCTGAAGATAAATTGATACATAAGTGGAGGATACATCTATGGACATGGAATAAAACAAAAACTCCATCTATAGTAACCTACACTATAGAAGATAAATGTTCTAGTAGGATTGGTCACACAAATTCCAAATACTCTTCCAAGGGAATGATGACTGTATAGAGGATCCCACACCGAGCCTGTTGGGGGGTTCCAACAACTATATACTAGATGAAAATTTAATGGAGTCATACTCATGTTATTATGAAATGATACCATGAAATCATCAATGGAATGATAAGGAGAACAAACTCCAATTAAGCTCATCCATGATACGGTGGAAGAGAGAATCAGTTTAAGGACCTGATCCCAGATGCCCAGAGCCAGTTCCTTATATGATTATATTGGAATATAAACAAGGAATAGGTATCCTGTAGGACTGAGTTTTTTATTATTATTGGATTAAATATTCATCGATAGGTTCAATATTACAACTTGAAATGAAGTAGAACCAAGAAACTTATTAGACAACATTCATAACTCTATCTTATTTTAGCTTGTAATTCATAATAAAATTCATTATGTCCTGAGAAAATGAAACATAAGAAAGGGGTGATCTTAGATGCTTATTAAGGGTAAGAAATACAGCGGAATATACAAATAAATATTAGGAATGTTTAATATCTAAAAACATACGCCATTAACAAAAACTCAAAAACATTATTGTAGTAATAAGAGTTGACTATGTAATTCCATATAAAACCTAATCAAGGGTATTCTAATAGTCAGATAAACACATGAAACAACAATCCTATTTTCATAATGAGTTAATGAATAATTAGGGACAACATAACTGTACCTTCATGTCCTCATTCCAATACAATAAATAATCAATTTTTAAAAGGCCTTATGCGAAGACAATAATTTGTCTCATGAGACCTACCCATGCACCAAGGGGATATAGAGGTCCGCACCTGACACTTTCTATGTCCAATACAGTTCATATATGAATGGGGATCAATATAAAAAAATATACATTCATATATAAAGGAATATATAATGTTTATAAAACATTCCATGAACATTATGTAAGATCAATAATCATTCAGAGTAATTCAAGGAATGGTATTAAGATAGCACATCCACAACCAAAATAATCACAAACCATTAAATTGAATATATTATATAATACCATGAAATATTAATCCGAATAATACAAATCAATCAACAATATTCTTTAAATAGATGATGATATTTTTAAAAAATATTGGAGTAATTATTAAGATAAATAACATTTTACCTTGAAAAGAAAAGTAATATTGGAATGATATTTGTATAAAACTAGAAGTTATGAAAGATAGTATTTTAAAAAAAAAATATATGATTATATAAAGACAATGGTTTCAAAAATGGACTATAGGGTGCCATTGAAGATGGGAGTGAATTTTATAAATTCCCCTAAATCGGCCTTGTATTTCATAAATAATTTGGAATGTTCCTTTTAAAACGTGAAAATACCAATAAAATAATGAAGGATTATGGTTTTTTAACATATATATTACACACACAAATAATTAAATAGGAGTAAATAATAATAAATTATAATTTCATTGTGATAATTAGACAAGACAAACTCAAATGAAAATGGAGGTTCGGGGAAAAAACCCTTACCAAGAGTCTGATTGTGTTCTGCTCTTGAACATAAGTTCCTTGAATATGAAATTATACATAATAATAAATTATTTCATAACCAATTAGAGATGTATTTATTTTATCATAATATTTTTTATTTCAATTATTATAAAATTGATAAGTTATTATATTGATGTACGTCGTTTCGGAGTGTTCATTTTCTTTATTTTTATAATCGGTTAACTTGTTTTTATGTAACGGAATTCATGTGGAATGATTGCAAATAAGAATAATGTAAATAAAATATTATTTATGAACATCCATAATTGTTAATGGCCATTTCTATCATTGGGTAAGATGGAATTAGGATGAATCATTTGATGAAATATTAATGACATTCACTTAGATTATTTTAGCAGTATATTGATTATTAGAATGTAGTGTGGACATAAAATTTAATAATATGTACATATAATAGTACCTGATTATTAATTTTGTTATAATACATATATTATATTATTATTTAACAATAAAAATTGTTTTATGACTTGTAATTAAGGAGGTATTTACGAACGAAACATCGTTGTTCATGATGGTTATAAATTGGAACCTCATGGACGTTGATTTTATTTATAAAAAAATAGAGAGAGAGAGAGAGTGTAAGGATAATGAAAATGGTTCTTCCATTTACATGAAATATTTCCATTTTATATATGATACATGTTTTATCATGTTCGTTTTGACAGAGGAGGTGGGGAGAGGAAAATAAAAGAAGATAAATTGAAATGAATCTAAATGAAAAAGAAACATGGTTTACCTCTAGAAAGAACCTTCTTGAGAACCTCCTTAAGGGTAGGGATTTTGGTATTTTGGCCAGAAATATAGATTTATAGACATTGGGATTGACTAGGTAAAGGAATTTGGCCAGAAAATTGTTGATATTCAAGTAATAGAAGAGTGAAGATAAGAGGGATTGAGGGTGTGTATTTATAGTGGGGGGGGGGTTCATAAATTTTTAATCATTAGTTTATTAATTTCCCTCAGGACAAGAAATAGTGTTTATTAAATGTCCATGAATAGTAATAAATGCATGTGAGTTTGAAGAAGTGGTATTACATCACATATGATGTCATAAATAGTGTATTTAACTGAAAAATTATATATACGGTATATTACAGTATTTCATTATTAAAAATAATCAAGTATTTCATAATGATTCCAAAAATTAACCCTAAAAGTTTTTCGATGTGTAGAATACCAAATTAGCACTATTTTTAAAAAAAAATTAAATATGATTAATTTAATATTTAATTAAAATCATAATTTATTCTAAATATAAGAGTTTTAAAACATTTATTTACTTATTCCAAAGCATATGTATATCATAATTCCACATTAATATAATTTATATACTTTCATAGGCATGATTACTATTCATTAAGGTATACCACTATTCATAAGGTTATTTTACGATTTAAAATGGTAGGTTATTATTCACCAAAAATTAAAATTTTCCTATCAGACTCCAACTATCTTATGATCATAACCTTGTATGTCAGATTTTCAAAATTCACATCACACAAGATAAAATCTTATGTTTAAGGGCCACATAACACTGATTAGTTCATTATTTTTTGATTTCATGTGATTATGACATATTTTTATGAAATTAAATTTCATTGATGAAAGAGTTGGTCGTTATATTTTCCCCTCCTTACAAAATATTCATCCATGAAATTCACAGAATTGTTACCTAAAAATATTTGTGTATCACTTCAACATAAGTTCATTAGGCTCCCCTATTGCTTCCACTATCTTATGGTTCATCCAAAGAAACATTACCAGAATATTCTTTTGCTTTCTCTATACTGGTTATTTGGTATCAAGGATCTTGGTAGGATCTTCACAATAACACAGATCAGGAACAAGTTCTATTTTTTCATAGGTGAGTATATGCGTTGGGTCTAGCATGTACTTCCATAACATTGATATGTGGAACACATTGTGATCTTTGGAGAGGCTTGGTGATATTTCCAAATGGTATTCTAGAACTCCAATTCAATCCATACTTTCAAATGGTCTGATATACATGAGACTTTATTTTCACTTCTTACCGAATCATAGAATACACATCCATAAAGACACCTTTATGAAAACATGAAATCATTCTTGAAATTCCAAATCCTTCCTTTGGTTACCAGTATAGATCGTTTTCCTACTTTTTGATCTTTTGATATGGGTTTGGATAATCATTATCTTTTTCGTTGTTTTCTCTACTAGTTCATGGCCTACATGCTTTCTTTTTCCACCATCATCCTGCTATTTAGTGTACGACATCTATTTCAATATAACGCTTCATATAGTGAAATATGAATACTCGAATGGAAGATATTGTTGTAAGAAAATTCTATTATAGATAAATACTGATCCCACAGACCGTGAATGTCAAGGGATCAAGAGCTCAACTTCTCTTCCAAAGTGTTAATAGTTCATTCTGATTGTCCAACAGTTTGTGGGTGGTAGGTAGTGCTCAAACGATGATCAATATCATGGGAATTTTAAAGACTATTCTATAATTGTGATGTAAAACAGATAACATTATCAAAAATAATTGATAATGGTACACTATGAAGTATTAAAACTTCATTAATATATAGTCCTGTTAAATGATCAAGTGGTAAATTTTCGGTTACAACAAGAAAATGTGATGATTTTGTAATAAGATAAATGATGACCCATATCGCATCATTCTTTCATTGAGTCTTTGGTATCCTGATAAAAAAGTCCATTGTAATATCATCCCATTTCCTCATATGAATTGAAATGGTTTTCATGACTCCTCCATGATGTTTGTAATGTATCAGATCTGGGTGCCTCAAAATGGGTACCCCAAACCTGGTTGGTCATATAACCTCAAGAGCATTTCCCCAAATGCCAGAGGCTTCCGACTAGAAGTGAGGGCCTAAGACTCATAGTTGGGACACTATGTCTTCATTTTTCAAAGTGTATTGTAGTGGAACAAATTAATAACACACCAAAAGAAAAAAATTAAACAATACAGAGTTGAAATGACAACACTGCTAAAGAAAAGGATAAGAAACAGTCATATATATATGATGATGTAATATGTCCTTATGTCTAACAAAGAATCTAAAATAGGATACACTAAAATCTAAAACAATACATTACATGGGATGAGTACAGCAATGCAAACAAAACAATGCAGCAGGAACTCAGCAGTATCCCAAGCCTAAGCAAGGTCCCATGCTCTCCTACTCCTCTACAACAATCATGTACCTATATAGGGACTATTTCCCATATTAAAACCTGTAAAAATATAATCTATTTGGTCCCAAGACTTGATCCATATAGGGTGTGAGAAATAAATCCCATTAAAAAACCACCAAAGTCCCATGCCCAACTATCAGTGAAAATGTGCAACAATAGTGTGTAATAATAAAATGCAGTTAACTAGAAAGTACTCAAAACCAGATACTCCTATTAGTTCCACTTCCTTTGAGTTATTATTTATCAATTCAATATAATTGAATTATATGTTTCTGAGACTCATCCTCAACCAAAAATCTTCTGTATATTGACACTGCAAAACTACAATAGTCTATCAAACCAATTGATGGTCTGACAATACGAAGCCCGTGCTTTATCATAGAAGGTATAACACAAAAAACACCATAGTGAATATTAAAATGAACATTTACTTTAGGATAAACAATACCTTTCCCTCGGGAAAATCAGAACCTTGCCCTCAGGCTAAACAGAACCTTTCCCTCTAGCCTTTCCCTCAGGCTAATCAGAACATTCCCCTCAGACTAAACAGAACCTTGGCCTCAGGCTAAACAAAACCTTTCCCTCAGGCCTTGCCCATATGCTAATTAGAACCTTTCCTTTAGGCATTGATCTTAGGCTAATCAAAACACACCCCTCTGGCTATGAAACTAAGTAGGCCGAGCCCAACACATAATAATGAAATTTATATACATTTTCTCTCACGAAAACTCAAACCATGCTATAATCATGACGTACCCACGGGTATCCACGCCAAATGCCTAAACAATAGAAACACACCCTTGGGGTGGCCCTGTATCAATGCAGCGATCCCAAAAAACAGTTTAAACATATTCATTAAATTTCCCATTCAATTTAAGGTATATTATCAATCAAGTACTCAACTATAAGACACCCCAATCATGGGTGTGTAGCCCAATGGTACCCAAAACAACTTGATAGTTGGAAATAAACACCAGACGACCTACCTTGATGTCCTCTGATTGATTTATGTGAACGAACCTCCTGAATCAACCAAGAATGGAATATTTCTGGGATAAACGTTCATCCATTCAAATTAAAATAACTTCCCCTCGGGAAATATTTGGATAGAAACACTCAAGGAGTGGGAAGGGCATACTCGTGCGGCCCAAATGTGATCGAAGATGAAAGAATCCGAGTTACAGCCTGTGGTCGGGAGCTCTTCATGAATTTGGCCTCCCCTCCCAGTGCTCCAAATGAACCCACTGCTTTCTTAGAAATATGAGGAGGCTACTGTCCATTTATAAAAAAAAAGATAACTACACGTCATGTACTCTCATATACACGGTGTGTAATTTTCATTATTTTAACTATTCCTATGGCGACCACTTTCCACCACCTCACTGTTCATCTGTAAAATTGATCACACGATATGTATTTCTAAGTACTGGGCCTATAATATCGCTCCTCTACGGCTACTCCCACCACCTTAATGTCCACCTTACAACTAATTGCATGGCATGTATATATTCTAAGTACATGGCGTCTAGTCAGTTTTTATCACTATTCATCACCGACAGGCCTACACGCACTATATTCTCATCCCACATAACCAAAGTACATGGTGTGTTGAAAAGTACAATGCGTGTACCCACAATTATTGGGATTTTCCCCCTTTTTTATTATTTTCTCAAAAACATTAAAGGAAAAAGGAAAAGAAGAAACTTGTTCCTTAAGAATACGAACCAGGTTCATACAAACATCCCCCCTTAAAGATATTCATCCCTGAATTGTCCTTCCAATGGTGGTGAAGACAAAAATGAGAAGAACTCTAGCCACTAATAACGTAGGTCAGTCTCTCGCTCCCAGGATTTGTCAACCACTCATCCATGCTGCCATAGAACCCATACGAGTGTAACTGACCGACCTTGAATAACCTTCATTTTCTTATCAACAATACGAATCAAATTCTCCTCAAAGGATGCCTCAACCATATGTTCATCCTCCTGAAGCTAAAAAACGTGAGATGGGTATGAGTGATAACGGCAGAACTGAGATACATGGAAGACTTCGTGCATGGACCGATACCTCTGTGGTAACTCCAACCGATAGTCAATCGGCCCGAATCATTCCAGAATCTCAAACAGCCCCACATACCTCAGTGAATGTTTACCCTATCTCTTGATACACCTGTATCCCAACCTTGTTGAAACACACAAGAAAACATGATCCCCAACCATGAACTCCAAGGGTCGTGTGCAGCGATCAACATACGATTTCTGACGAGACTGTGCAGTAGCCATCTGCTTCTGAATCAACTGGACCTACCATGATGTCTCCTGTACGAGACATGGTCCCAGTAAATCTAACTCACGTGCCTCTATCCAGCACATGGTTGACTGGCATGGCCTACCCTATGAAGCCTCTTAAGGTTCCATCTCAATAGATTCCTAAAAACTATTATTGTAGGAAAAATTGACTAGGGGTATTTTCCTCTCCTAAGAGCCAGGAATGTCCAAGATTCATGCACGCAACAATTCCTCATTCACCTGTATTGTATATTCTAACTGACCATCGATATGAGGGTGCTAAGATGTTCTCAGATTCACCTATGTACCTAGTGCTGTAAAAAACTCTACAATAAAATAGACAAAAAAGGGGCATCCCTATCTGAGATGATAGAATGAGGGGGGCCATGAAGAAGTACTACATCTTGGATATACAGCTTTTCGAGATCGTCAACACCGAAGGTGTCCCTGATTGGAAAAAATTGAGCTACCTTCGTAATTCTGTCTTAAACAACCCATACGAGATCATTTCCTCGAGGTGACCTTAGAAACTCGGTCATGAAGTCCCTCATGACATCATCCCATTTCCACTCCAGAATGGGTAACTGGTGTAATAGTCCACTTGGCCACTGATTCTTTGCCTTCACCTGCTGACAGGTGGAACATCCTGTAACCAAACCAGCTACTTCTCATTTCATACCCAGCCACCAATACTGACATCTCAAGTCAAGGTACATTTTGGTAACTCCAAGATTCACTGCCCAAGCTAAAGCACGAAACTCCTATATCGACTCCTCGAGTATATCCTCTGGAACCCACAATCATCCATGGATACAGAGTACCTTGTCATCAACTATTGCTCAACCATGAGGAGGGTCCTTCCTTGCCTCTGAATCCCATATAACTATGCATTTTGAGTCTCATAGTTCTCTCCTCCTCACTCTATCAAGGAGAGTAGAAGTCACAGCTTTGGATGAAAGATATGTTCGCCCCTTACTATCGTGCACCTCCAAATGAATCTCATAGAACAATGTCATAAGCTTCCACTCACCACTGGCCTCCTACACTACATGTACCTGAGTCCTCTTACTCAGGGCATCTGCAACTGTGTTACCTTTACCAGGTGTATAGGCAAACTCAATGTCGAAGGACTGAAGGTATTCAACCCACCTTCATTGTCTCAAATTCATTTCAAGCTAGGTAAAGATTTATTTCTGAATTTTGTGGTCCCTAAACACCGCCAAATGTTCTCCCAAGAGATAATGTCTCCAATAGCATAAATCATGAAAAACTGCAGCCAACTCGAGATCATGCGTCGGGTACTTCCTCTCATTTGTCCTCAGCTGCTGAGACCCGTATGCAACTACTCGATCGCCCTACATTAACACTGCTCCAATCCCAACACCAGGTTCATCACAGTGAACTGTATAGCTCTTACCTTACACTAGATGTATCAGGACTGGTACTGATGTCAACCTTCCCTTCAGTTCCTGAAAGGCAATCTCACAAGCTTCTGACCAAATGATCTGCATGCCCTTCTTAGTAAAACCCGTCAACATCACTGCTATGTGGGAGAAGCCCTGTGTAAATCACCTGTAGTAACCAGCTAGCTGCAAGAAACTCTGTATTTCAAACACGTTCTTTGGATACTCCATGGAAACTACTACTCTCACATTCTCTGGGTCTACCGCAACTCCTACCTCTGAGATAATATGACCCAATATGTGAATCTAGTCCAATCAAAAGTGTCACATTGAGAACATAGCATATAACTAATTCTCTCTTAGTGTACTCTGTATGATCTTAAGATGGGTGGTATGGTTTTGTCGAGTGTGAGATTACACCAACATGTCATCCACAAAGACTACCACAAAAGAATCCAGATATTGGCGGATCACATGATTCATCAGAGCCTTGAAAACTGCTAGCTCGTTCGTCAGTTCGAATGGCACAAACACGTACTAGTATAGACCATATCTAATCCTAAAGGATTTAAGTGGTATGTTTTATGGTCTAATGCACAACGGATGATAATCGGATCTCAAGTCAATCTTCAAGAACACTCGTGCTTGCCGAAGTTGATCAAAAATATCATCAATCCTTTGGAAGGGATATTGTTTTTTAAACATCAACTTGTTCGGCATCCGATAATCCACACAATGTCTGAGGGTACAGTTCCCCTTCATCACAATCAGGACAGGCGAACCCCAAGGATAAGTATTAGGTCGAATGAAACCTTTTTCCTGCAACTCCTCAAACAGCCTCTTGAGCTCCTGCAACTCTAGTGTAGCCCTCCTTGAGGAGGAATGGACACGGGTGCCACTCCTGGAACTAGATCAATAAGGAAATCCACCTCTTGCTCAGGAGGTAGGCCTGGAAATTTTTCTAGGAAGACATCCCTGAAATGATCAACCACTGGAGGGAAATCATTTTGACAAGTTCACTAGTCATCCAGATATAAAATCGCATCTGGGCAGTCACACCACCTCTCCCACGACGCTTAGATCCAGCTCGACTCGCCAGGACATCCCATTCTCCCTTGTATAGAATATTTATTCCCTACAGTGATGTGAAACCCACCCTGTGATGATAGAAATCATCAAAGGCTCAAAAGGGTACCACCCAGTCCATCCCAAGAATGGCATCATAGCTCGTCATTTATATGACCAAGAGGTCCCATAAAAAGTAAAACCAACCAACCTCAAGGGGGAACTCCCTGCATATACGTACAGCAGCCATTCTAATTCCCAAAAGAGTATCTTGAATCATGATATCAGAAGTAGAAGAAACACATATCCCAAGGCTATCCTCAACGAGCACAAATATAAAATTATGTATAGCACCAGTACAAAAAATTACCGAATATAGAACAAAAGAACTTATAATAATACCTCTGACATGAGAAGGTCTGGGATCCTTCACTTGTTTAGTATATTGCACTGCTTATGCCAACCAGTGTCGCAGCCCTACGGCATAGCCTGGGTACCATGAGATGATCTGCCCTAATGTCTCTGAGATCTAGGTGTCTGGATTCCACTGCCACGACCACCACCTCGGCCTGAACATCCTGACGTATTCGAATTCACTAACTAGTAAGAAGATGCTGGCCCTGCTCTTGCATGCAGAGTTTTCACAGAACCCCTCTCACTAGTCATTGGTAGAAACGTCCTATAAAAACACTGGAGATGGCCCATCCTGCCACTAGATCGGCACTCCACTAGGTCATGTGGAAACTGAGGTCTCATGTTCCCCTCTTTAACACATTGGTATCAATTACCTGGAAACTTGAAAAATTATTCTGGATAATACTATCACCATGAGATAAATCCATCTGACCCTTCTTCTTACCAGTAGAAATAGTACTAGAAACTGCTGCCGAACCTCCCTGGCCTGCAGCACTATCTTTCTGCAAGTTCCTCTCACTAATAAATGCCTAGTTTACAATAGCATGTAGTGTATGTAACCTAAAACCATTCACTAGTGCTCGTAGCTCATATAGAAGACCACACTCAAAGCATTTATCCCTGAACATTTCATCATCCACTAGAACAGGTGCAAACGTTGTAGCATGGTGAAGCAGATAGAATATTCCATTACTAACATGGCACCATTCAACAGACTCATGAACTCTCGAGCTTGATCTACCCTTAGCGTCTCCGGAACAAAAAAATTCATAGAAGACTGCCTGAAAACATTCCCACTCCATGTCTCTGTGATGCTCAGTCTGGGTGGTAACATCCCACCATCTCATGGTGAAATCACACATCATGTAAGTAGCGAGCTTGACCCACCCCCAAGATGTGTCTCCAGATTCTTGAAGATAGTCTGAATAGATCCCATCCAAGACTCCGCATCCTGTGGTCCGTCATCCCTAGAAAACATTGGAAGATACTGCTACTAGAATATATGCGTCAGCTCTTCCATTGACGTGGCATCTGGAGGTGCTACCTAGAAGTTCTTCATAAATAGCATGAAGCCTTCACGGAGCTATGCCTCCATGCCTCCATCTAGTATAATGGCTGGCACCACATCTGGCCCTACTGAAGGATCCATCGGTAGCCAATGGAAAACCTTCTCTAGAGTATAGTATTTTCCGCTCCCTTGGCGAACAACTCGTGGTCATCTCGGTGGCATGACTCTATAAGGTCAAACACACACCATAGATTAAGAGCATCAAAGACCAATAATTGGAAGCGTAAGAAGGTAAAAAGGAAAAGAAAATATTGATATTGACAAAACAAGAATACATGGCGTGTACAATAACTACACGGGGTGTTCCATTATGTCATTCACATTGTTGTGTACTTCTTCCAGAACTGATCATGTAACACCCTAGACACACGACGTTTTGTCCACACACATGGAATGTACTTGAAGTTTCTCCCCTCCCTGAGTCCTTCTACATGGATAAGCAACACGAATATACTTAGAATGAGACAACATGGCATGTATAAGGTCTAAACGGCATGTACTGGATGAGTTTCACCTACCCGTGTTGGTCGTGACAAGATCGGATACACAGCTCACAGTACATGGTGTGTTCTAGATAGACACAACTTGTACATCATAGATTTCAACTACCTGTGTTGTTAGTGACACGACCAACTGCTTGGCTGACACTAAACGACGTGTTACACCCACACACGGTGAGTACAGAACCCCATTTCCCCAACCATAAGGCCAAGTCTACATGGTCTCTTACCGATCATGACTAGACAACGTATCCCACAGGTACTCGCCGTGTACTATACGAGCTTCGCTAAGCCATGTTGTTTGAGACACGACTAGATACACAGATCACTCTACAGGGAATGTTCATGATAGAAACGGCTTGTACTAGAAAGGATAACACCGAAACGTGTTGTTAGTTACACATCTGGATTCACAGGTTACACTACAGGATGTGTTTGAATGTGACACGACATGTTTAAGCGAAGGTTTCTCCGTTCGTGTTGTTAGTTACACAGTAGACACAATGACAACCCAACAGGGCATGTACAATCGGTACACGACGTGTTCCCTCTAGAGTTTCCCTATCCCGTGTTTCTTCCTACAAAGACTGTAACATGGTTAGAGACTACACAATGTGTACATAGGGTACACGGAGTGCACTTAATTTTTATTCATTTCATCATGAACAAAAGTTTAAATGGCATGTAAACAAAATTACACGGCACGTATTCTGGGTTTTTCTAGATAGTAAGCCTAAGAAACTACTCTGGAGCCTAGAAAACCATTGAACGAACAACAAAGTGCCAAATTCTTATTAGTGAGGGCCCATTCTCCCCGCAATCCAATGCTTGGCATCTTATACGTGATATAACAAGGTAAAAAAGTCGATGATCCACCAAATACCAATTAATGAGGGCCCATTCTCCTCAAGAACAAAATTTTGGCATTCATTCAAAAATCATTAAATAATAATACCGTATATAACATCAGGTATGTTTCACAGTAGCATGAATTTTCTAACAAAACATCAATCAAAACAACATGTGATTTATACTGCACCTACATGGAAAGGTAACTATGTATGGCATGTGATTATAACATGTTCCTAAATGATGCATAAGATGGCATACCCTCTTCTCATCGGGTTGCGACTAAATAGAAACCAGTATCAAAATATAAATAGCACAACATAAGTGTGTCACCCAACGATGAATATCAGATCAACTGTAAAGTGAAAAATCAGTAAAATTGTAACATGAGGTAAAATGGGTTTTCCATGTACACGGGTTAGCTATTCCTGGGCACAACTTATTACCATGTACCTATTCCATCCTATCACTAGAAATCGGCTCCAAAAAATATGTCAAGAATAAAAGACCTTTCTAATACCACTTTGTAACGTCCCAGATCTGAGTGCCACACAACGGGTGCCCCGAACCCAGTGTGTCCCATTACCTCAACTGCATTTACCCATACTCTAGAGCCTTCTGACTAGCAGAGTGGTACTAGGAATGATAGTGGAGAAACCATGCACTCATTTTTTAAAGGTTAGTGCAACAGAACAAAATAAAATCATACCAAAAGGGGACACAGTAAACAATACAAAGTTGAAAGGTCAATAGTGCTGAAGAAAAAGATAACAGACAGTCACATATATATAATGATGCAGTATGTCCCTATGTTTGAGAAATAAGTAAAAATAGGATACACTGCAATCTAAAACAATATAGTACATGGGACGAGTACAAAAAAATAGAACAAAATAGTGCAGCAGGAACTCAGCAGCATCGCCAGCCTAAGCTCGGTCGCATGCTCTCCTAATCCACTACAACAATCATGTACATGTATAGGGACTCTTTCCCTTATAAACACCTGCAACAATATAATTTGTTTGGGCCCAAGACATGACCCGAATATGGTGTGAGATATAAATACCAGTTGGAAACCACCAAATGCCCGTGTCCAACTGTCACTGAAAATGGGCAATAGCAGTGTTCATGAATGAAATGCAGTAAACTAGGAAGTACTCAAAAGTATCTACTCATACTAGTTCCATTTCAATTAAATTATTATTTATCAATTCAATATAATTGAATTATATGTTTTTGAGACTCATCCTCAACCGAAAATATCATATATAGTGATTCAGAAAAAATACAATAGTATTTATAACCAATAGAAGGTATTAAAATACCATGCATGTGCTTTAGCATGGTAGGTATAACACTGGAAAACACCAATGTGAATATTCAAGTGAACATTTCCCTCAGGCCAAACAGTTCCTTACCCTCAGGCTAATTAGAACCTTTCCCTCAGGATAAAAAAAACCTTGACCTCAGGCCTTGCTCTCAGGCTAATGAGAACCTTTCCCTCAGCCTAAATAGAACCTTGTCCTCATGCTAAACAGAACCTTGCCCTCAGGCCTTGCCCTCAGGCTAATCAGAACCGTTCCCTCAGGCCTTTCCCTCAGGAAAATCAAAACACTGCCCTTAGGCTAAGCTAGCAGCTGGGCCTAGCCCAACACATAAGCAAGAAATTTTTATACAAATTTTCTCAAGAAAACTCAAAGCAAGTTAAAATCACAACATACCCACGTATATCCTATCGAAATGACTAAACAAGGTAAATGAACCCCCGAGTTGGTCCTGGAACAATTCATTGATCCCAAATAGCAGTTTATACATATTCATTAAATTACGAATGAAATTATATGAATTTAATCGGTCAATTCCTTAGCCATACGACACCCCAAACATGTGAGCGTTTCACAATGGTATATAAAACAACTCGATAGTTGTAAATAAACACTAGAACCCCTACCTCGAAATCTTCTGATCGATATACGTGAACGATGCCTCCTAAATAAACCGAGAACAATGTAGATCTGGGATAAATGTTCACACATTGAAACTCAAATAACATACACTTGGGATATAATTGGAAGGAAAAACTCAAGGAGAGGGAAGGGATTACCTATGCGGTCCAAACGTGTTCGACGGAGGAAGAATCCGAGTTCTAGCGTGTGATCGGGATATCTTCCAGACATTGTACTCCCCTCCCAGTAATCTAAATGAACCCACTGCCTCCTCTACCGAATGAGGAGGCTACTTCCCATTTATAAAAAAACTTAACTATACAGCGTGTACTCTCAATTACATGGCGTGTACTTTTCAATTTTTAACTGTTCCTCTGGTGGCCAATTTCTACATCCTCACTGTTCATCTGTCGACTTGATTACATGGAGTGTATTTATAATTATCTGGAATATACTATTGATTTGTTGGTGGCTACTCCTACAACCTTAATATTCACCTTCTGACTGATTACAGGGCGTGTATATACTAAGTACATGGCGTTTAGTAAGTTTTTACACCCTCCATCACTGAATGTCCTACAAGCCCTGTATTCTCATCCCACACGGCCAAAGTAGACGGAGTGTGGAAATGAACGTGGCTTGCACCCTAATATTTAGGGATTTTCATCCTTTTTTTATTTTCTCAAAAACATTAATGGAAAAAAAGAAAAGAAGAAACTTGTACCTCAAGATTAATAATCGTGTTCTTACAACATTGTCTTCTAGCCTTCAGCTGTTGAAACACAAAACATGTCGCTTTATAATCGGCAATATCCCTCTTCATTTTACCACAAAAAATGTTCCTTTATATTTCAATACATCTTTGGCCCACTAGGTTGTATATTGAAATTAGATATATGAGAATCATCTAATAGATCCTTATTTAGATGAGGAAAATAGGAACACAAAGCCTCTTTCCGAATTTCAAAATGTCACCTTCATATAAGAAATCAATAAACTTCTCATCATTTACATCTTTAATTTTCTTTTGATAAAGCTCATCATCAACATTATAACTTTTTATCCATTCTAGTAAACTGGGGTTGGAAACCATTTGAAAAAGTTGTTATGTGTTACCTTCCATGATACATCCCATATCTATCTTTACTAGATCCATGTTCTTAGGATCCCTTTCAACTCTCATCTTATTCATAATTCTTTGGTCATTTATTCCCAAATCATCTACAATATTATTTACCTTCCACGAGTGGTAGTCTGTTGTGAAATCACCGTAATTGAGTAACTAAATCCATCTCATTTTTCTCAAGTTGATTTATTTCTGTGAGAATTTATATTTCAAAATGTTATGATCTCTATATATCTCACATTTTTCTTCATAGAGTTAATGTATCCAAATATTCAGAGAAACGATTACCACTACTAACTGAAAATCATGAGTTTGATAGTTTTCTTCATGATTTTTTTTCTTTTTAGATGAATAGTCAATAACTCTATCATTCTATATAAGAACACATCTAATTACTTTCTTTAAAGCATCTCTAAAGATCAAAAATACATCATTCCTTGATGGTAGAGTTATAATTGAAGAATTCACAAATCTTCTGTTCAATTCTTTAAAACATTTTGCTCATTTTTTCCCATACGAACATAACCCCTTTTCATGTAATCTTGGTCATTGGGCTGGCTAACCGGGCAATGTTTTGAATGAAATGCCGATAATTACCTGCTAAACCAACAATACTGTGTACATATACTATTTTAGTTGGAGTAGGCCATTCTTGCATAGATTTTTTCATCATAGTATCTTCAGATATAACATCCTTAAAGACCATTTAGGCTAGAAAGAAAACTGATTAGGGCCCAAAAATCACACTTGTTAAACATCCCAAATAATTCATTTTTTCTATGAGATTTCAGAATAGTTAGAAATAGATTTTCAAGGTCTTCATATATTTTATAGTGTACCGAGATATTATCAATAAACACCATTACAAAGTCATCAAGATAATTCTTGAAACTCTATTCAATAGATCCATAATAATAGATGGTGCATTAGTCAGTCCAAAAGGAATTATTATAAACTCACAAATCCCATACCAAGTTCGAAATATATTTTTTGAATGTCTTCCTTCCCCGCTAGAAACTGATGATATCCATATCGAAGAACAATATATGAAAAATACTATTCCCCATGAAGATGATCAAATAAATCATTAATTCATGTAATAGAATACTTATTCATTATTATAATAGCATTGATTTCCCTATAATCAATGCACAGGCACATATACCAATCTTTCTTCCTAATGAATGGAATAGGGGATCCGCATGGAGAAACCCTAGGGAAAATAAAACTTTTACCAATCAATTCCTCTAATGGTATCATTAGTTTTTCTAAATCCACAATGGGCATTCTATAAGGGTTATTTATATTGTCCCTAAACTAAGAAAAATGCCAATAGAAAACTCATTTTCTCTTTCTGATGGATGTCCATGTAAATCCTATAGAAAGAAGTCAATATTTTATTACACAAAATTTGCATATTTTATATGAATCATCATTTCCTAACCCATAGTTATTACATTCTCTTTCAACCCAATAATTGAATTCAGTAGACCTACTGGGGGTGGATCTATATGAGATTAAAATGGTGATGTTTCTACCCCAATGATAAGTGACTCCACTTCATCCTCAAAATTTATAACATCTTTCCTCTTGTAAAAATTTTTTGCATCATGGTTTGATAGAAAATACAAACCAATGATTATATCAATGCAAATCTTGGGTAGGAAAATTAAATTTGCAGGTAACTCACATTTATATGCCATAAAGGGGACTGCCTGACCCAACATTGTTGCAATGATACATCCCTTGGGATTTTGACTAGAAATTCCTTACTAAATAAAATTGTAAATATCGTATTTTCATGGAATATTGGGATGATATGAAGTAATGTGACGATCCAGAATAAAATAAATCATTGCATCTGTTTGGTGAAATGATCAATGTATGTTCCACCACTTCATTAGGAACTTCAACCACCATGGTTGTGAGAACATAATCATGTTCGTTCACCATTGGTCTTATTTGGGGAATGTTTATATGAAACATATGACTTTAGTATGAATATTTTCCCATATCCATCCAATTTTAGCAAAAAAAATTGGTATCTTTTTTCTTCCCCTTCAAATCCTGAGATATGTGGCCTTTTCTCTAAAGTTGTAACTGACATTGATTCCCTTTAGGCATGTTCTATGGAATTTCTTCCCATAATTACTACAGGATGGAAACTCAGTACTTCCATTCATCCTCATTCCCTTATTTTATTTTAAAGAGTATTTTGTAGCCCTCTTCTTCTCTTGTTTTCCTTTAAAATCATCAAACATAGAAAATTCTTATTCCATTTTGATAGAAATTGATACTATATCATCGTATGATTAAAAACAATGGGAGACTAGATACTTTCAAGGGAATGGTTTTATCTATCAATAAATTGATCTATATGGCTCCTTTATTTATGTATGTATTCTTCAAAATTCCTTTCCAAACATGTAAATTAGGATTTATTCATGGAAATATTTTCATCCTCCTTCTCCCACAGAGTCAAGAATTTCTTATCCCTATATTCTCACTATTCAGAAAGGAAATATTTTTCTAGGAGGATTTCCTTAAAATCTCTCTATTCCATCTCATATATTTTTTCCTCCTACTTTTTGTTTTAGATTAACAACAACCACTGATATGCATATCCCGATAGACGATAAAATTCCATGACAACCTTATCCCTTTTGTTACATCCCAGAGTGAGAAATATCTTGTCTAGGGATCAAATCCAATTATCTGCTACAAATGGTATTATAGTCCCATTTTATGATGGAAGCTATTTTCACATAAACCGATCTAACATATCTCATCCATTTGGTGGATCCAAAGGCTCCAGATGGGAAAGGTTATTATCCATAACCTATGTAAGATGTCCCAGTTTAGTTATAAGTTTCTCAGCAGCAGCCACAACAACAGAGCCAACATCATTATTTTGTATTGGAGGGAATTCCATACCGAGGACACTCGCGTTCATGTAGTTTCCATTCCTTCTACTAGGATCCATCTCTATATAATTTCATACACTAGATTAGGTTATTAATCATAATCATAACATAGAAAAATACTTATCTTAAATTGGAATCCTATGCATAGCTAACCATATAATAACAAAAAATGGCTTCTTTGAGGAATACATTACATTTCAATCCTTTATAATTTCTTATAAAGAAAATTTGAATTATTCTAATCATATCCCCTGGGAGTGTCAATACCAAGAGTAGAGAGAGGCCCATTTTTGTGTACCCGGATACCTCAGTTCTTGCCCAGAACTCCTTGTCGGAGTTTTCATTCCTTTGTACATATTTTTCAGAGCCACAACTACATGTTTTAATCAAGACATTGATGAATTATCTAGAAATATCCACATAATCTATTCCTTATCAAAATTATAATATGTTCTTCTATAATTATCCTCAAAAACTATATTAGGTATTTTTTTTTCAGAAATCAACGTTTTCTAAATCTATTTTCCATGATTTCTACTAAACTTCCTCTGATACATACTGTAAGGACATAACCCCAGTTACCCAGAGCTGCTTCGTCATTTAATTACAATGGAATATAATAATGAAAATTTCATCTCAAAGGAACAAGTATTTTAGTACTATTAGAAACAAGATTTATACATTAGGTCAACATTATAACATGAAAATAAATATAACACAGATACTCCTTAGAAGACATCCATTACTCCTTGGATATTTTATCATGTAATTCATAATAAACATCTACTTGTACTGAGAAAATTATAATAAGAATGTGTTGAGAATATATGCTCAATAAGGGTAATAAATATAGTGGAAGATACATATAAACATTAGTAACATTGAATAACTAAAAACATATGCCTTTAAGAAAAACTTGAACACGTTATGGTAGGAATAATATTTTAGTAATTAATGCAATAAAAAAATGTAATCATGGGTATTCTACTAGTTTAATAACCACATGAATCGACAATACTATTTTTATGATGGGGGAATTCATAACGTGGGAAAACATAACCATGCCATCATGTCATTGTTCCAGGACCATAAATAAATATTTTTTCATCGCCTTATACTAGGACCATAGTTTGACTAATGAGACCTACTGATACAATGAGGGGTTATAGTGGGTCTCTCCTAACACATTATATGTCCAATTAATTCCTCATATGAACAATAATAAATTTAAAAAACATATATATTCATAGTGAAACTAATATATGAAGTGTAAAAAAACATTCCCCAAACATTAATCATAATCACTAAACATATAGAGTAAATCCGAGAATGGATTTAAGATAGAACATCCACAACCAATATAATAAATAACCATTAAATTAAATATTTAAGATTCTACCATGAAATATTAATCCCAATAATAAATAATAATTAATAAGTGTGTTTTAATAGATTAAAATACTGTTATCAAATGTTCGAGTAATCATTGAGGTAGATACCCTTTTACTTGAAAAAAATAGTTATTTTGGAAAACTATTTGTATGACCCATAAATTTAAGTAAGATAATATTTTCATGATAAAATTAGTGATTTTATAATGACAATGGTTTTCAATAACATATAATAGGGTTCTTGTGAAAATAGGTAAGAATTTGAAAAATTTCCCTAAATCAAGCTTGTATTTTGGAAATAATTTCGAATGTTCATTTTAAAATATCTATGTACAAATAAAAAAAATAAAGGATTATGGTTGGTGAACATATATATAACAAATACACATAATTACTTCAGATTAAATAATAATACATATTAAATTCATTGAGGTAACTATACAACCAAAATAGCCCAAAGGAAAATGGTTGTTCGGTTAGAAAACCCCTTACCATAAGTCTGATTGTGTTCTGCTCTGGAACTTTAGGTCCTAGAATATGAAATTAGATTTAATAATAACATATTTTAGAACCGATTAGACATATAATTTGTTTATTATAATTATTTTTATTTCATTTATGGCCTTATTGAAAAGTTATTATGTTTTTTTTATTTCATTCCTAAGTGCTTGTTTTAATTATTTTTATAATGAAACTATATTTTTTGATTTTATAAAAACACTTTATGGAAAAGTGGGAACCGCCAGGAATGAATGACTCACATAAGAAGGATGGGCTTGAAACCCCGCCCAAGACCCGACCCGCTCAAAAGGAGAAATAGATGATCAACCAAAAACCAAAAAATGAGGCGAGCAAGAAACACTACCCATTGCTGACCCATCCAAAAAGCACCACCAGAAAGTTAGACCATCGAACAATGAGTCCATCTTGAAACCATCAAACACGTTAACCATCCTCAGGATGTTCTACATTCACCAGTGACCACCAATCCATGAAATGCATCGCCTGGAGTCAGAATCCAGATCGTTAAAGCTTTGAGGGAGGGGAGGATCACCATAGCACACAAAACAAGATGACCAATGGGGAGGGATCCATTTTCAATCCATGGGAGAGAAGAAACACCACCGTACTAGAGGACCAGAACATGACATTCATTACTATGGATACCAACAAAATTCAAAATGCCATGGGAGCCGTCGATATTTACCAAATTGGAGTTAGACTCGACGGGTCAGTGAAAAATGGTAGAGGAGTCCGGGAGAAGGTAGCACCATCCAAATCCAGACATAATGAAAAGCTAAAAAGCTCCATACCATAGAATAATGACGCGAGAAAACCAAAAAGCATAACCTCTCAGAAACTGACTCTGAGCCTTCCGGAGGTTTCCCTCTGCGACCTCGTAATAACCGAGATACAAGCAAACAAGTGCCCTCAAGAACACAAACAGGGGAAGAGGACGTCGTCCGAGCCAAGCATTCCAGATGATGCCACTTGAGACCACGTACTGACCTGGGAGAAGACAACGATCCTTCCAAAACCAAACCAGAAGAGTGCAGTAACCTGGTAAGTTGCAATCCCTCTGATACCTTCGATGGAGGAGTTCTCCAAATGCGGATCTAGGGGATGAAGATCCTAGAATCCTAGAATACTGGAAGAAGGATTGAGATGATTAATGGTGAGGGGGTTCCTTTGGTTATGAGAGGTCCTGAGGTCACATCTGCGACTGTGTAATGACTCGAGAGGAAGGCAACATACCTGCCATGAAACAATCCAATGATCCTAACCAGTCGAGAACCCGACAGCGGCCACCGAGCACATATGAGATCCGATTCACCGATCGCTCGACGCGATGGCTCGGAGCATGGAAGCCACGAGGAGGAGCTGGGATGAGGAATCCAAGAGGAGCCCTGAGATCGAACACCGTTGAGAGAAATAGAAGAGGAGGAGGGAGGAATAGAAATGGATAGCGGAGGGAAACCCTAATCCGAGAGGAGCATTGAGAGCGCACTCCATCAGTTCACTTGTTTTTATATAGTGGAGTTCAAGTGGAGTGGTGTTAAATCTCCATAATTGAAATGAAATATTATTTATGAACATGCTGATTTTTTATGGTCATTTATATAATTTTTTACGTCGAATGTGGATGAATCATTAGATGAAATATTAATTACATTCACAAAGATTATTTTAGAGGAATTTTGATTATTGGGAACTAATTTGGTCAAAATATTTAATAATATGAATGTATAATGGTTTTTGAATATTAATTAGGTTATAATAAATATATTATAGTCTCTTCAAACAATAAAAATGGTTTCATGACTAGTAATTAAGGTGAAATTGAAGAATTAAACTTCATCGTCTATGAAGGTTATAAATTATATCCTCAGGGATGTTGATTTTATTTATAAAATATAAGAGAGGGAGTAAGTATATTTATGATGCTTCATCCAATGAAATGATATAATTCAAGTGTATAGATGATTCTATATTTATCATTGAAATTTGGATATGGGATGTGGAGAGATGATAACAAAAGTAGATAAATTTAAATTAATCTAAATGAAAAATAAAGATTCTTCTACATCTTGAAATAACCTTCTAAAGAACCTCCTTAATTGAATGCATTTTGGCCTTTTAGAAAGACCAAGATCATCATGGATGTCAGTAGTGACTAGGTAAGGGTATTTGGGCAGAACATTGAGGAGCAACAAGGAATAGGGGAGTGAAGACAAGAGTAAGTGAGGAGAGGTTTTTATAGTGGAGGAGAAGAGGGTTTTTGGAAATATTTAATCAGTAGTTTATTAATTTTCATCAAGATAAGAAATAGGGTTGTTTCCATGACCAAGAATAGTAATAAATTAATGTGAAAAAAATAAATGGGTTTACATCACTTTTGATGTCATAAATCGTGTATTTAACTGATAATTTGTATATACTTCATTTTACCTTATATTACTATACATAAAAAATTTGACTATTTCAGAATGATACCAAAAATTCAACCTAACCATTTTTCGAAAAGTAGTATAAAAAACTGGTGTCTATTTTTGAAATATAATTTTCTATATATGATTAATAATGTATTTAATTAAAATCATAATATATTCTAAAAACAAGAGTTTGAAAACATTTATTTACTTATTCTACAGCATAGGTAAAACATACTTCAACTCGATTATTTTTTATATAATAGTATAGTAATGTTTAATATTCATTAGTGTATACCACTATTCATAAGGGTTTTTTACTCTTTACAAGGGTAGGTATCAATTCACCAAACAATAATTTTTTTTAAAAAACTCCAAAAAACATACTAATCGCAACAGTGTATGTCAGATTTTTGAAATTCACATCACAGAAGTGAAAAAAAAATGTTTAAGGGTCACATAGAACTTAGTATCTTATTATGTTGTGATATCATTTAATTAAGAAATAATTAAAAGAAATTAATTTCATTGAAAACTATTGGGTCGTTATAATATGTTCACATAGATGTGGAGGGAGAATAGTTAGTAGCATGCACTCCTATCATGGACCTCGACCCTAGGTTTTACTAATGAAAACATCCTATTTCACTGGAGGGTCCTAGTTAAATACCAATATTGGTTTTATAAGGACCGTTTCATAGCAAAAGTTTCGATTCCATATTCATATCATTAATCATACATTCGTTTTGAAAGATATGATATTTTTAGTGAAAAAGACTGACATGGGTCCGGTCAGGGTCTGACCGGACCTACCCGACCTAACCTAGTCCAGTTCATCTTGGTATGGCTCCAAATAACTAGGTCTACTAAATGAGGGATGAATTCTATTGGAACACACGGTCTTCCCTGATTGTGGTCCCCGCATAGTTCTGCGGTGACACCGCGTCCCACACGGTTGATTTGCCGCCTCTTCATGAAACCTACATGTTGATCCTGCCCATGGCCTCACAACCACCACAGGATCCCACATGGCCATTCCATATCACGTTCTTCCTCTGATGAAGACATTCCCAACGACAACCCTCCATGCATTGTGTCATATGTGTGGACCAACCCTATCCACCAGACCACTCTTTTAACCACCTAGACCGACCGAAGATATTGCAATGGCCACCACGGTGTACCACCTCCCGCACGACCATGAGCCACCATCCCTACCAAACAGCACCACACATTCACCAGCACACCTTCATTTTGTCATCACGAGGTTGGATCTTCGATCTCATATCGTTGCGCCAAGAATCAAAGGCATTATAATTCTCCATTCATATCTTTTGGTAAACGAAAAATGCCAAAACAAATTGGATGAGAGAGATAAATTCAAAAGAACTCTCAAATAGTAGTTTTCCCCTTGTTCATGTTGGCCTAGATCCATTCACATAAGAACAATGGATGGAGAGTAAACAATTAAAACCTCTAAAAAATCCACCACGACAATCAACCTGCAAATAAAATCCCAATCCTGTAACACACACAACCTGTGAATCAATCTGGTCGTCGATTGATTCACGTTCATCATAGGAAATCATGAATTGAGAAGGAATAAAATTAAAACACATTCCCTACCTAGAGTATGATTATATTATTGATGAAGAATGATTTCATTGTTTTCATCGATGAGATCCTCCAACCCCACTGGCGCTATGATCCACGATCCGCTAGATCTATCCTCCCTAATTTTCGAGAGGGTTTCCTTGCCACATCTCAATGAATTATATGGTTATGGTGATAAAACTAAATCCATAACCAAGAATAATTTTAAAGGAAGGCTCAATACATTGAATAAAAATATTTTTATTATAATATTTATATTCCTCTTAACTCCAATATATACTTTTCACATCTAACCCATGCTGGCCATTGTTAGACCTCACCTAGGGTAAACATGCTGCTCTAAATGAAACTGTGCCCTTGTATTTATGTTCTTGGATCCTATTTATATGTTGTTAAACTTGTTATGGAATCCTCTTAAGCATGCTAATTTTTATTTTAATATTTTTAGAAACTATTATTTCTTTCACATCGGGCCTCAGAATAATACGCCGCCTCAGTGCCTGGTCTCTAAATTTTCCCAATTAATTTATGAAAATAAAACCCGAGAAATACGAGTCATTACAATGTTTATTATATGAGTTGTTTTTTTTTCATATGTTTATCTTTAAGGATTATTCCAGAAGAATAAAATTGTCTTTTTGGGGATGTAAGATGAATGTTAAAATATAACCGTGTATGTTTAATCAATTCTCAATGTTGAGGTTACTATGGTTATTTGGGATATATAGTTATTTGTTTATGTAATTATATAAGATGAACCACTATTTTAGTTATTAAAATTTTCATGTTTAATATATTATTCCACCATATAAAATATTATTCTATTTGGATGTTATCTTTACTTGTGTTAACCATTTCATATATAGTTTACATATAATGATAGGAGGAGTGTCTTATTATCCTTTTGTAGATTGGGTGACAAATTTTATGTTTATTTTAATGCATCATGAATGATAAATACATCTTGAATACACAATATTTTGAGAAATGGATTATATTTTGGTTCAATATTTTCAAGGGGTGAAATTATATTTTTTAAGTAAGTATATTTCCTAATGTTCATAGTATATATTGTAAATGAATTCCTAATCTCTAAGAAAATGATATCGAAATGGAAATATCCTCATATTACATTAATTTATAATTAGGGGATAGTTATTTTCAAAACACATTGATTTATCATTCTGTGGTCATTGACAATCTTATGACTATTAATGTTTTATGATCAACGTATAACTCACCTTCATTATATAGATGTTACATTTTTTCACATTGACCATATTATCACTACCCCATAATGTTCTCTTCATGGATCCCAGTTATGTTTTATTCCATTGGGAATTCAATTTCCCTTTCCATTTATTTAAAATGATGTTTTATTAAACCCTTTTACGATGTGGCTTTCTTCAATGGAATTTTTGAATGTAAAAATATTGACTGAAATCCGCAAGTTCATTTTTTAAGGATGATGTTTTTATTAATGTGGGATAATATAACTCCCAGTTATTTTAAAGTAACACTATGTTATATAGAATATAAAACACACAACATCGAGCTCAAACACACCATTATATATATTTATTTCAATAATATAGTTATAACACAGCCACTCATTAGAGGGAAATAATATGATTCTACAAATTATAAAATATAGATTATATTTTGTCTCAATAAATATAACTCTATTAATAATTACGAAATAAGAAACAAATTTTTAGCTATTTCATTTTATAAATCAAATATAGATTTTATTCAAAAATAATTTTCATTTGTTTTTTGTGAGAAAATTTAATTGTTAATTTTTAAATATTTTAGAAATATTCACGACACAAATTATTTAATTTTTTAAATCATAATGTCATATTTATCTTAGTTTTTTGTATAGAAATATATTTAAAATTATTATTTTTCATTATATAGTGAAAAAAACTTATTTATATTAAAATATTAATTTATTATAAATTTTTTATTGAGATTTATTCAATTTTAGATGGGATTTTAAAATTTAATTATTCCCACCTAACTATTTATAATCCAATAAATTTTATTGAAATTAATATTATTTTTTATTTTGTTATATATTCATTTTTATACCAATGAAGATATTTTTCTAAAAATTCCTATTCTGTCACATTTTCTAGGTTTATATATAAATTAAAGACAAAAATTAAATCAATTTTTTTTTGATAAATTGAATTATATATTTGGATTCATCATTATTAATATTAGTTAAAATTTCCAACTTAATTTTAGGTCATAATTAATAGTAAAAAACAGTAAAAACTTATTAAAGCTGTAAATGTAAAAGCTAGTTTATTGGGGCTTGAAATGGAGATATAAGTTTTACAATGACCTAAAAACATGTAAAACCCTATTTTATCATCATATTCCACAAGATATTACCTAAAAATAAAAATGAAAATATTTTTGAAGCATTTTCTTATATAATTTATTAATATATAGTAATAATTTTTTAAAATTTATGTGTTCCCTCTCCCCTAATTATAATAGGAAACCCTTTATCAACTCATATTAACACATAAATATCCTTTAGGATCAACAAAGGAAAAACCAAATACCTCCATAATATCGATCCCCACATCAGAGTGGTATTCTATGGATCATAAACTGATTCTGTGAATATTTTTGGTATAAACATAATGATGTTTTTAGAAGAAGATGATTAATTCATAAAACAATGTTTTATTTTTATTTTCTTCTTTTAGACCGTTGATATATTATACAAAAATTATGATATAATAAAAAAATTATCATAAATATAAAACTATGTTATTATATTAATGAAATATTCTATATATATCTACTTTTTCAATAAAAAGGAAATGAAACAATTTTTTATGGGGTTGATGGACTACAACATCACAAAGCGATGTAGTTTTTTCCATCACCACCTATCATAGATAGTGATCATGAATTATGTATTGTATATATGTATGTATATATATATTATACATTACATACATATCACAATTAAATTATAATATATCACATATATTCTTAGAAATCCATCCACTGAAAAAGGATAACACTATTCATGTTTAGGAGTGGATTGCCCATACCATAGATTGATTTGATTATGTTTTCTTGAAAACATATCATTGATTATATATATATGGGTATTTAAAGAAATAATATTATATTTATAATATAACTATCATTCATGAATAGATGAAATAATACTTACCATCTTTCAATCATGTTTGTTGAAAATTAGAAATTTTAGTCATGCACATGTATGATTACTGTCTCCAAGATTATAATATAGTTCGTTATTTACAACCATCATTTATGGTTGGTTTTAAATGTATAATTTATTTTTAAAAAATTATTATTATTTGATCATAAAAATTATTAATATGATGGAAACATTTATTTTTAACAATGATCAACATACTGAGGTCATTTTGATATTTTTAGTCGAACATCCTCAAATCACATGATATGGTATTAAGAGATAAAATGATTAAATATTTTAATGAATTGAATGAATCAAATGGAATTTTGATATATTAAGAAATCTATAAAAGTTTTATAATCATGTAAATACATGATATAATATTATTATACTAGTGTTGATGGAGAAACATAGAATGTATGGACTCAAGGTAAAGGATTTCATCTCAATTTTTATTTATCGAGGATTATTTTAATTACATTAAGATAATTTTGATTTTATGGTTTATATAACACCCTTTTAAATGTTATATGTTTAATTATTCACACTTCACTGAATTTAAAATTAAAAACAATAAAAATTTAATGTTACTAAGTGATTAGAAGATTCTGAAGTCAGTTTCCAGTAATTGGGTTACACATTCACTTCACTGACATTATCATGTAATTATGATGAGTTTATTTATCTCTAAATTGTATAATTAAATATTAATTTTTTATATGGATTTATATATATTCACATAAACACTTAATGTAATAATTGTTTCATAAAATATTGGGATTTTTGTAGGGGGTTTTTTCCGGATAATATTATAATGTGACATGATTCATGTCATGAAAAATGATTAAAATATATGGTGTAATTAGAAAAACAATAATTAATTTTATAATAATAATTTATTAAGTGTATTTAATTTATAGATCCATATCACACAACTTATTTAAATTAAAATTGATTAGAATTTTATAGCATGAAATTTATATAAGTTAAATGAGTTTTTATGCACAACTCACCTAGAGTCTCGATTTTCATAATGACATCTAATTTGATAAGATACACTTTTTATGGTTCATCATCTTTTCCAATATGATAATTACATGAAAAAATCATTATTATAACCTTAATAAAATTATAAAACTCCATGCTTGCAGGTTTCCCTTCATGACTATGTGTGGTAATGTTTCCATTGCCCCGATTTCCTAGACAAAAATCCTGAACAACATAATCAAATTATAGAATATAATCCATGATTAATTCATAAATGTATTACTTATCATGTATTTTTATCATATATGTTTTTGGGAGAATATCAAATATCAGAAAAAAGTCTTAAAATGTTATTGGTGAATGGAACATTGTCATTGTAATTTCTAATATCATGTCACATTATTCTTTACATTGTTTTATACTCCCTAAAAATCATGTTGAAACATAATACATTTAAAAAATATATTTTTCAGGGAAATAAAATTTGGGTCCTAATAAAATTCACCCCTACATGAAATACCCCTTTTATTTTTAATTGAACAATGGAATCAGTTCTACATAATGGATGATTGCAATCCCTTAAATATGAAATATAATTCCTTAAACAACTTATTACATGTTGAAAAAATCCATCATACTCTTTATCATCATGATTTGAATGAAAAAATACAAAAAATATTATCGAAAATAATAATTTGGGACTAATATTGTGTATCTAAAATATATTTACCCAATCCTCTTACACATGTTATAAAATGATTTTTAACAGATTTATCCAATAAGTTGGACACATATATCATGATTCATTGTGTATTATTGACACTAGGTACATAAAACATTTAAATGAATAAAAAATATACAAAATCATTATTTTAATATCCCTAATTTCCCCAAAAAATCCATTGAGCATCTAAAACAATAAAGGATAACCGAGAGAATGCGTAATCAAAAGTGGTGATCTATAAAGCCTAGTAAAGGAATAATCATCATTAAAGAGAATAACCGATTGGAAATATTGTATAAACAAACACCATAAAGGGAAAGACACATTAATAACTATATAGAAGGATTCCATAAAGAAAATGGTAACATAAGATAACAACATAATATGAATGTGGAAATAATAAGAAAACATGACATTAACATAAGTTGAGTATTGATATAAAGAAAACATAACATAGTAGACCCAGTCCCATAGTGCATTGGGTTTAATCCATAATACCATATCAATAAACTCATGAGATATAAACATTAACCCATTAATTGGGGATATGTCAAAGAAAACCCATAATTAAATGTGCATGCTGTTGACACCGGAAATCACGTCCCCAAAATTTTCCAAATGCTTCCATATGTGATCCAAAATCGTATCCCATTTCGCAGGCTTTGATTTGGTATGTTGTAGGGCCTGAACGTAGTTACAGATTAGGATTTATGGACATTTGATGTTGGGCCGGAATACTGGTTCGCGAAGCCCATTCGCGAATCCCCCTTTGCGATCGCGGAGCGCCGCCGTGAAGCAGTGTGGTGGTAACGCTCCGCAAATCCCTTTGATGTTTTCGAGCCATTGCGAAGCAAGGATTCATTAATGCTCCGTGAAGCCCTTTGATGTTTGTGACCCGCCATGAAGCAAGGAGGTGGGATTGCTCTGCGAAGCCCTATGACGTTGGCGAACCGCCGTAGAGAGAGCTTCGTCTTTGCATTGATCAAGCTCTACTTCGCAATGCCCCTTACCTATAAAAACCCAGCTCACCCTCCTTCTCTAGTCGGTCACTCTGCCCCATGGGTGGCCGATACCCCTGTTCACAGAGCTCCACTTTCTTCGCGAAGCGGCTCCGTGAGCCCATAATTTATGAGCAACTCCCTTTGCATTACTGCTCTGCGAGTCTATGCTCCGCGAGTAGCTTCCTTCGTGATGCTGATCTGCGAGTTCATGCTCAGCGAGTCCATGCTCCATGAGTCTATGATCCGTGAGTCCATGCTTTGTGAGACCACTTCTGTACCATCACTGACCCCCATGAAAAAGGAGAGGCACACCATGGACATTTCGGGTCGTGACGTCTTGATTTTCCATTACCCCCTTATGCACACCCACCTTCCACCTGTGGAATGACATGATTTGAGATACTCCTATTCACACTGTGAAACACCTTGAGTCGACTTATTCCTCTTGGTTCATTTCCCATGTCGTGATTTGATATTATTCTCATCAATTCCTCGAGTACCGTGTGTTGAACCATTCCTCAAGTAACTCATCCAAACCATATCACTTGGCTCCAATGCTAGGTTGAACTAGAAAGGGCCGCCCTTGCATAAGACCCTCAACCATCCATTCCATGGCACCTTATGCCAACAGTCCTCTATAAGTGACATTTAAATAAATCTTACTCTATCATTCAATCATAATATGCCTCTTTCTCCAAATAAGAGATG
Organism: Viscum album; assembly: GCA_963277665.1. NCBI lineage: Eukaryota > Viridiplantae > Streptophyta > Magnoliopsida > Santalales > Viscaceae > Viscum > Viscum album. The sequence continues at coordinate 178,831,489 of OY728133.1, read as the reverse complement.
CCTTATGCTCCAAGCATGAGATGTCAGCAGTCCTATCTATATGACAATAAACTGTAACACACCCTCTATTCCAAACATAGAAAGCCACTTTCTTGTAATGAGATATTTCTTATGATCCAAGCATGAGATGAAAACAGTCCTATCAACATAAATATAAACTATAGTACACCCTATGTTCCAAACATAGTATCCCTCTTACTCCAAATAAGAGATGCCTTATGCTCCAAACATGAGATGCCAATAGTCATATCTACATGACTATAAACTGTAGTTCACCCTATGTTCCAGCCACATGAAGCCTCTTTCTCCTAACAAGATATGCCTTATGCTCCAAGGAAAAGATACCAATAGTTCTATCTACATGACTATAAATTCTAGTACACCCTATGTCCGAAACATAGGATGCCTCTTACGCCAAATAAAAGGTGCCTTATGCTCCAAGGATTAGATTCTAATTGTCCTCTCTACATGACATTAAATTGTAGTAATCCCTGTATTCCATACATAGGATGCCTCTTTCCCCAATCATGATATGCCTTATTCTCCAAGAATAAGATTCCAATAGTCCTATTTACAAGACTCTAAACTATAGTGCACCCAACATGAAAAACATAGGATGCCTCTTGCTCAAACAAGAGATGCCTTATGCTTCAAGAATATGATGCCTAATGCCATAACTACAGTGGTGTAATTTCAAGACCTTTGGAATCCATTCAAACATTTCATCACTCCACCTCATTCTCTTTGTACCCTTCATTCAGATCTCCATCCACTTCAATGTCTGAAGGGACCACCTAACGACCATGTCGCATGCTGAATCGGCTCACATACCTAGGACAACACCCCATAAGAATTTTGACAACACTTCGAGTTAGGTCCTGTGTTTCAAACACGATCAGTTGTCGACCCTCATTTGTTTTTCTCCAATTAAGGCTAACCCGATATGTATTCTATGTTTGAAACACGGTCTGCAGCTATCCTCTATCACCACGCCACCCACATTACGTTCCAAATGTCGGGCATGTAATTCGCACTTTTCATCTCCATTTGTTCAGATTGATTGCATAGCCCTTGGCATTATCCCTCTTATGCACTAGCGCATAAGTGAAGGCCTCAACCCACCAGTTAGTTGGGATTCCCTAATGGCTAGACACGAGGAGGAAATTATGGGAAACATCCTTGAGTAAGCCCTATCTACCATTGCCGCTCCATAGCGGCACATGGGTAGCTTCCCTGCTTAAGAACCATCCACCATTGCTGCTCCATAGCGGCACCCAGGAAGCTTACTTGCATAATCGCCATGCACCTTTTTTGCTCCATAGCGGCACCTGGGCAGCATCCTCGCATAAGCTCCATCCACTATTGCCGCACCATATTGGCCCCCAGGCAGCTTCCCTGTGTAAGCCCCAATCACCATTTCTGCTTTATAATGTCACCCAAGTAACTTCCTTGCGTAAGCCCCATGCACCATTGCCACTCCATAGCGGCACCCGGGTAGCATCATCTTGTAAGCCCAATCCACCATTTCCACTCCATAACGGCACCCAAGGTAGCTTCCATGAGTAACCCCCAGCCACCATTGCAAAACCATAGTCGACCCAGGGCAGCTTCCTTCCATAAGCCCCATTAACCATTGCTACTCCATAGCGGTACTCGGCCAGATTCCTTGAATAAGCCCCATCCCACATTACCGATTCATATCGGCACCCAGGAATCTTCCTTGCGTAAGCCATAATAACAATTTCCAGTCCATAGCCGCACCCCGACAGATTTCCTGCATAAGCCCCATCGACCATTCCAGCTCCATAGCGGCACTCTGGCATCTTCCTCGCGTATGAACCATTTGCAATTTCCGCTCCATAGAGGCAACATGGAATCTTCCTAGTGTAAGCCCCAATCACCGTTTCCACTCCAAAGTGGCACCCCTGCATCTTCCTTGTGTAAGCCCAATCCACCAGTCCCGCTCCATAGCGGCACCCAGGCAGCTTCCTAGAGTATCCCCCAACCACCATTTCCACTCCATAGCAGCACGAAAGAAGCATATTTTGTGTAATCCCCATTCACTATTGTCGATCCATAGTGGCACCTGGGTAGCTTCCCTGCATAATCCCCATTCACGATTGCCGCTCCATAGTGGCACCTAGGCAGTTTTCTCATGTAAGCCCCACTCACCATTGCCACTCCATAGCGACATCTTGGCAGCTTCCTTGCATAAGCCCCATCCACCATTTCCGCTCTATAGAGGCACCTAGGCACCTTCCTTGCATAAGCCCCATTCACTATTGTCGCTCCATAGCGGCACACGGGAAGCTTCCTCATGTAATCCCCATACACCAATTCTGCTCCATAGCAGAAGCCGAGTATCTTCTTTGTGTAATCCCTATCCACTATTTCCTCTCCATAGCTGCACCCAAGAAGCTTCTTCACTTAAGCCCCATCCTCCATTGTCGTTCCATAGCGGTACATGGGAAACTTCTTTGCATAAGCCACATCCACCGTTGTTGATCCATAGAGGCACCCGGGAAGCTTCCATGCGTAATCCCCATACATCATTGCTGCTTCATATTGGCATCTAGGCATCTTTCTGGAATAATCCCCATCCACCGTTTCTGCTCCATAGAATCACCCAGCCATCTTCCTAGCATAAGTCCCATCCACCATTGTCGCTCCATAGTGGCACCCGAGCAGCATCATTGCGTAAGCCCCATTCACTATTTCCGCTCTATAGAGGCACTTGGGAAGCTTTCTCGCATATGCCCCATTCACAATTACCGCTCTATAGCAGCACCTGGTCAGCTTCCTCACGTAAGCCTAATTCAGCATTGCCGCTCTATAGCAGCACCTGGGAAGCTTCGTTGCGTATGCCCCATCCACCATTTCTGCTCCATAGCGGCACCCGTGCATCTTCCTTGCATAAGCCCCATTCACTATTGTCACTCCTTATCGGCACCTGGGTAGCTTCCTCCTGTAATCCCCATACACCATTGCCGCTCCATAGCAGCACCCGTGAAGTTTCCTTGTGTAATCCCAATTCAACATTGTCGCTCCATCGCGGAACCCAGACATCTCTCTTGCATAAGCCCTATCCACCATTTCCGCTCCATAGCGGAACCTTCCAGCTTTCTAGCATAACCCCATTCATCATTTCCGCTCCATAGCGGCTCCCAGGTAGCTTCCTTACGTATGCCCCATACACAGTTGTCGCTCTATAGTAGTACCCTGTGAGCCTAGAGTGTAAACCCCTTCCCACCACTCCGAACTACGATAAATTTGATCCATTCCAAGGTAGGGTACGTAGGAAGCCTCCGTGAGGTCCAAGACCAACACCAGTCATTCTGACCATCTTCACGTCGGTTCCCCATCTCTTTGGGATGCCTTAGATCATATGCCTAAAATGCAACACCCGAACTATGAGGACTTTGATCCTTGCTAAGTTGAGGTACCTTGGAAGACTCCCTGAGGTTCATGCCCACCCCAACACCAGTCGTTCGGAATATATTCACGTCAGTTCACCAACTCATTGGGGCACCTCAGAGTTTAAGCCCCAAATGCACCACCCAAAATATAATGACTTTGATTCTTTCTAAGGTAGGTAGGTAGAAAGACTCTCTGAGGTTCAAGCCCACCAAGCAACCGTTCATTCCGTCCCCCTTCACGTTGGTTCACCACATCACCCAAACTATGAGGACATTGATCCTTGCCGAGGTAGTGTAGGTAGGAAACCTTCCTGGGGTTCAAGCCCACCACCATCCATTGGTCCCGGCCATCTTCATGTCGGTGCACCAAGCCCCCTCACCACCTGAACTATGAGATCTTTGATCCTTGATAACGTAAACAATGTAAGAAGCCTCCACGAAGTTCAAGCCTAACACCCAGTAGTTCCGATCCCCTTCACGTCAGTTCACCCTCATCCTGCATGACGTTAAACTGTGGATCCCATCCAGCAGTAAGCCGTTGTGATCTCGTTCAGTGGTATAACGCTGACACCCCACCCAACGGCAAGCCATTAAACCCCAATCAGCGGTAAGCTGTCATCATATAAACTGTGTGGTCTATGATTCCCTACCACAAGGATATGTAGGAAGCCTCTTAAAGGCTCAAGCCCAAAACTATCATAATTATAATGGCGGTTCCATCCCATTCACCATCCAATTCATTGAACTGCTCCATCATCCATCCTGATTCTTACATGGGCTTCCACATCCTGATGGTATCATGCCACCTCATACCCCCATTCCCCTCAACAGTAACCGGGAAGTCAACCGTGCGTTTTCCGCAATATCGGTGTTCACTCCAGGGTTTACACCCATCTGATCCACTCAAGTCAGTGTTCTGATCAGCCCATTCTGTCTCCTCCGGTCATTAAACTTACGGCATACCCTGTGTTAAACATGGGATGCTGAGGAGAACCTCAGATACATGCCTATGACATATGATTCCCCACATTCGATGTGGGATGCCTCAGGTTCTGCACCCTTGAGATTCCCTCTTATGAAGAAGAATAATGGTCCCTAATATCCACACATCTAGAGATGCCCAGTCATGCCTGATGTTGTCATCTACTCCGACCGAAGGTTGAAACCATGTTAAGACCCCATGGAATGTACTGACGAATGTTGTGTATTTAACTGGTGTCCATGAAGATATGGCACTCGGAACGAGATTCACAAACCACAACCTAAATCTATAAGGGAGTCCCAGACTAGGTAATGAGTTACGAGGAGGAATCCACGGAAGGTAGAACTGACATCCCATCGTCCTGTTTCAGTCAAGGAACAAACGTCCCTAAACAAGGAATAGATGTTTCCCGCCTTTGGAATTCGGGAATGTGGGTCACAAGCTAGGAATCCTCCACAGACAGATGCGCATGCCCTGACAGAAGGATCAGAAACACATGCCTATGTAATACAAACAAGAAAATCAAACATAAAGAATAACCATAAAAAATAACCATGGAATGTTATGAGGTACCTTATGATTCCCCAAATAAGAAATAAGGATTACTTAAAAATAATTAAAATAGTGTACAGAATAAATTTTTATAGTTAATAAATTTGGATATCATAGACTGGTTTTCAAATATAGAGGTTATCTAAACAATTATACGAAGAAGGGTGGGTATGAAATTATGTAATCGAATAGATTTAGTATTTTTTATGAGAATGATATAAAATAATTAAATATGGTACGTTCATTATAGATTTCATAAAAATAGATGTAAACAATATGGTTTAGACATTAAAAGATAAATATTTCAAAAAATACACTAATTAAAAAACCATTAAACCAGTGGTTAACAACATGAAATAAGAAAAACTATATTCCCTTATATCATGTTAATGTAAAAGAATGATTTGGGAAGACATCATAGAATTATTTTATGTCCTCATAAATGAAAAATTTAAATTAAGAGTATATTAAATGTTCACATATATAAAATATGTATGGTTTTCAGAAAAAAAATAGATAAAATGATGTAGAGGGAAATATAATATGTAACATAATGAAAAGACCATAGTTCAGAGTGATCCCTTACCTCAGGTCCAGATTCATTCATCAATTCCATTTAACTTATTAAAAGATAAAATATGATTTTTTTTAAAAAAATTGATACCCTAATTCAATAATAATTTATTTATTATTAATTATTTATATTTATTTAGAGTAATTTTGTTGGCATACCATGTATTAAATTATTATACCATAATCCTTCCATTCATGTTTCCACGACTTCTCTTGTTTTTGATAATTATATTATTTATCAAATACATTGGATAAAAAATAATAAATTTAAATGAAATGATATTGTTAATCTCAAAAAAACTATTTTCCAAAATATCCATATGTTCTAGACAAATTTTTGATTCATTTAGAATAAATGTAACTATTATGTGGTTATTTATTTAATGTTATTATACCAACCATCATAGAAAATATTCATTTTATTTACGTCAATAATTATTAATTCATTTTGGAATATGATATATATTTTAATATATTTATTATCATTACATTTAATAATATAATTTTTTACAATAATTAATGATGTTAGATGAGAAAATGATATACATATCATAAGAAGGAAATGAACCAACCTCAATATTAACATTAATTTTTGTTTTATAATGAAATGAAATGATATTTGACAATAAATAATCCATTAACACGATAAAATTATACACTATTTATGATACATAATTCTATACATCATGTTGGATGGATTTTTTTGGAGGATAATGGGGATGAATGGTTAAAAATTACAGTTCAAATTATAACATTCTCTATTGGATATCTCCTATTATGGGATACCTTATGGGTCTATTGAATAGTATTATTGAAGTACTAGATCTCCCTAGACGCAGAGAGGAGTGTTTGGTATAGAAATGGGTAGATTATGGGGAATATATAGTTTTTAGAACAGCTGTGGAAAAGATGTGGTGAGGGGTGTTATTTTTGAGGGGATGAGAGGGGTGTTTTTTATATATTATTGATTAATTTTTTTTGATGAAGATAATAAATATTGAGGAATCTTGTTACTATATATAATTATTTTTGCACATTTAGTCAAGATAATGGCTGATTACGTCATCCATGAGGCAATAATTCTTGTATTTATCTTATAATGTTAAATACCCTATATTGGCATATTTAACAATTCCAAAAAAACAACAAATTTTTAAAATAATAAAAATAATTCTCTTAATTTTATTTGAAAGTTATATTTAATGAAAACATTTATTAAAATTATTTTCTAAATATGAGAAACTAAATTTGTAAATAATTCTAATAAATATTAAAAATAAATTATTTAATAATATGATATATTTTTTGACTCTTTTAAAATTAATTTATACTGATAATAAATAATATTATCTTTATAAGTCAATAAAATCTTATTTTAAAAAACAATTTAAGGAAAAATAAATTTCATTTCAATATTTATATTTTTCATAAAAGGTAAATATAAAATATGTGTTTTACATTGACAAAAACACCTATATTTTAATTTTTGAAACAATTTCATATTTAGAAGATGGTATAAATTTTTTAATTTTATATTTATATGAAAATTAAATATTAGATTAAAATTATATAGGAATGGTTAATATTTAAATTTTAGGCTTCTATTACTAACACTAATATTGTTATTCCAATGGACATAATACTCATCCTATGGTCCAATTTCATACTTTTATATGGGTTCGCTTACTTTTGAAAATATATTTAATTCATTCATTTTTAATTTTTAATTTCATTGAAGGTTATATATATAAATATTCATTTTCAAAATTAATATTTTATTACTAATATTGTGTTCCATTTATACCATTTTTGTCATGAGTATGATCATTCTATGGGAGGAATCATAATCAAATTTTTATCTTATATGTATATTAATTTTAATTCATTCTCACATCATCAAAAATTAAATTTGCATTGATAAATTTATCTATAAAATCATCATTTTAATTAATAAAATACATGTAATTGATTTTCATTATGTGGTGAAATTTGTTTAATATTAATATAAATTACAATTTTTACTCATATATAAATTCATAATAGATATTTTATTTATAAATATTAGGTATGTTACATTCTTCCACATATAAGAAATTTTGAAATTAAAATTTCATCTCATCCACTAAAACTATTGGTTATTATTAGTTTATTATGTCCTCTAGTTTCGATTCCACCTCCTTGTATATATTGTTATGACATATTTCTTTTGATTTGTGATATTCCTTTTTATGTAGAACATTTTCTTTATGGACTAAGATCTTTATTTGTTTCTTCTAAATATAAAGATCATGACCTAAATATACCACATATTGATTTAGTTAATGTGAATGATTTGATATTTTCTTCATCAATAAAGACATGTAAAACAAAATATTAATATTTTATAGGTTTTTTTGGAATGATAGTCTATATTTCCCAATTCTGATGTGATTAATAATAAAAAATGGCCCGATGTATCAGTGATTTTCTTTCTATTTTCCCAAATCTCAATACTATATTTTGTTAAGATATACCAAGGAACACATTATCTCAAACATCAAATTATTGGTATCTTTGATGTTTATCAACATTCCTTTTATCTTTATTTTGATATATTAGGATTTTAGTTTAAATGTTCATGTCATTTTCTACTGTTTCATAAAAATATCATATCCCGATATCTTCTGTTTGCCAACATTATCCCACCAATCACATGTTACTACATATATTCCCATATAGGGTTTCATAAAAATTCATTATTATTATTGAGTATAAATTCTTATTATATGATCACTCATCCCAATAATATGTTGATCCCATCCTTCATTGTTGTCCATCAAACATGCTCTCAACATGTCATAATGTTTCTTGATAGTCCACATAGACATTCCATTATTTTAAGAGAGATTATCTATACTAATTAACAAAAAAATATTTATATAATATTTGATAACTTATATTTACATGGGGTTAATTTAAATATCTAAATCAAATACAATTGATAGTGGTGTTACATGTATCCTAACCGCTTCTTTGATGTTTATCATTAAAATTTTATTGTGTAATAAGTCCTCTTGTATTTAATAAATTGATAAATATTTGTAATATGCTACACTAAGACAATGAGGAATTATATCCTATGGGTGTATTTAGAATACCTATATCAAAATCCATGTTGACGCTTTCCCATTTCAATGTAGGTCTAGGTAATAGTTGCATAATCCTATTGTACTATTTCCCATTCTTCATTCACTTACTGACAGACCATATACATTGATGTGTATTCCTTTGTGTCATTAGTTATATTTCCCCACTAATAATTCTTTTTTATATGACATTGTATCATCATGATTACCAAGTGGTTGGATAAATTCGATTTACTGTAATCAACAAATAATTCATTCTTTATCCTATGATTCGATGGTTCACATAGTTATGAACCAATTATTACAAATACTTTTACATGAATTTTGAAGATTGAGGGTATCCATTTTCTTATAGTTTACATTTTCTTCTGTATTTCCACATTATCCCTTTGATAAAAGAACTCAGCAATCCATTTTAGAAATATTTTATCATTATCCTAATCTTATTGAGTTCAAAATAATCAATTTTTAGGTGCATTTTCATATCCGTCTTATTTAAAATGTGTATAATTTGTCCCATGGTGAAGAACTCAGGAATACAAGACCCTTATACACATTCTCTTGTTACTACTTCATTTTATAATCTATGTTCAATAAGGGACCTTCTCTAGGGGCTTATTGATATAGGCAGTGATCAAGATTTATTTTCAATTCAGAAAAAAAATATTTCTCTAGATGAAGTATAAAAAACTCTTTATGGAACACATATGTATTGTCCCTCGCTTTGGGAATTTCTTAAAGAAATATTTTTTCCTTTATCCCAATAATTTCTCTTGATATTATTTATTATAATGAAATAATTTCTATTATTTACTAGATTATCCCAAATTATATTTACCCTCTTAATTATAATTATACAAGATATGAGGATCATTCAAGATATGGAGAGTGATTTCCCTCCCTCGATAGTTGATGTTAGATTAATATAAGGTTAACCAGAAAATACATATGTAACATAAAATTACTCTAAATAAATTATTAAAACATTCATTGATAGGTTCAGACTAAAATCATTGACTTGTAAATGGTAATATATTGGGGTTGAAATAATTCATTATTTTCTATTCTCACTAATAACTCACCCTACATGTATTTTGTTCCTGTATGACTAGTAATACTAAACATGTATAAAATGATATAGTATGTATATCAATGGTCAATAATATATTAATTAATCATGAATGAAAAACTAAACTCCCTAACAACACTTCATTATAACGACCCACCTCTGTAATAGAGCTAACTCTCACCATTTCTCTATAAAACATAGAGGATTTTATAGTTGATTAACCTTGGAAACCCTTATCTTTGGTAATTTTCATACATTTATAATTTCCATGATCCTTGAATTTGAAACTCATATATACATGTTGAGTGATAATTTGAAACTTTTGTTTCTTCATTATATTAGTGGGGCTCTTAATATCCCTTCAACATTGATATTTATTATTCCAATCCTTCCTAAAAAATAATCTTCCATTCATTCCATTGATGATGTTTTTTGGATTCTTCTTCCCACACATGTGACTTATAGGGAGCTTTTTTTCCTTCTTCCATTTGATTTATCCATTGAAAATCCCAAATTAAAATCAATTTTCAACTTTTTATATATATCCCCTGAAAACCACTAAAAATCACCAACATATATCTTTATCTTAAGGAAATTATGGGAAATCACTTCATATTAGTTAAATTATTAAATCCCCAATGTTTTTTATAAACTAATCATTAATCCATTAAATAATAATATAAACATTGTTTTGGTATCAGGGACCAATTCAGACTCATATCATAAAATCCTTGTGATGTTGTCCTCATAATCCCCAATAAACTAATGTTAGATTTTTTTCATTAGTCTAAGGATCTCCCTCTCCATTTTATGATGGATTTATTATGTAAAATATTTTTGAAAAATATTTTATGGATCACTCCAAATTAAATGGATATGATTACCAACTCAGGCTTCGTGTTCTCGATCAGTGTCCCACAAAAAGTTTCTTGTGCCTCTAAGAATTAAATAGTTAGTATGAATTAATTATATTTAGAGCTGTTGGGGAATGAAAATAATCTCCCAATAGAGTTAATCCATTATTCCTGAATTAGGGGATGATAATTTACATTAAATATAGGAGGAAGTTATTTAATAAAGGAATCAACCTTAACAAGTTCATTCTTAGGTGAGTGAGGGAATTCCACCAGATTCACATTATTATTCATAACATGTGTTTATTGAGCTATTACACACATGCTATTATTGTCTCCCTCTCCCATTAGTATGACAATCACATTATGTTCATTATCACATTACCTATCACATTGGTTATTGGGAATATTTCTCCAATTTCCTATATATATATATATTAAAATTTAAAATTCGGGATGAGAATGTATTGACCATGTTATTTCTTTTTATGATTTTTAAATATTTTTGTATATATTTACAATGATAGGAACTTAGAGATAATTTGATTATGAAGCACAGTATCTCAAGAATATTTTTTATAAAAATAGAAAAAATATTTTATACTTCACATGATACTTCATAAGGAATAAATGATAACTCTTAAATGGTTGATCAGATTAGAAATCCAATACCACTTTTGGCTCTAGAATTTGAAGTTTACCATAATTGAGACATAAAATAAGTCAATGCATAAAGGTTGGAACCCTCGTACATTATAGGTGTGTAAAATGAATGAATGAATGAATGAATGAATGAATGAATGAATTATTTAATTAATAAGGTGATTTTCTATGTCAGAAATATGATTATATTAGTATTTTCCTAAAAATACTTTACAGGGATGGATCATAATTTTGAGAATTATTTGGTGAGATCTCCTTCATCTTCCCATCAAATAACAATGATGAATCCTTTGATCAACATGAATCATTGAATGAAGAACACTACAAATCTCCCGTTTATGTTGGCAGATTCATTCTTCATCAATGAGCAATCCAATAAGTGGTAGGACATATCAATTGGTACTTTTACACCCTTTATTAAATGTTTGAGTGGATAGATAGTTATACTTTGATATGTACCCCTATTTCAAACCATTCCATGTGCCCAAGATATGAAAAATTAAATGGTGTCAATTTCAATCTAAAATGAACTATCCATTATTGATAGATTAGATAAGAATTATATCCCTCAACAAATTTACCTTTGTTCGTGTTCCTATTATCCCTCTTCTCTTTTCATTATTCACCTGTTGGATACCCATGGTATTGGTTCAACATTTCTTGGTGAAACTAATATTGATCAGGCCCCCAGATACAGAACAGATCAATGAAACAAGAATTTATTGAAAATAGAAACAAATATCTAGAAGCGTTGTGGTAAAATGATGTTCAATTAGGCAACTTGAGGACATATATTCAGTAATAAATGATTTGGGTGCATGATGAATGTATTAAAAAACTCTCAATGATGACTAGAGCCTATTCATAGTGAGCAACATCTTAGGTCTGAAATCAAAATCCAGATCCTGATGATTTGGTCTGATTCAATGTGGAATCATAGGCTATGTGGATATATTCAAGTCATGGGGGTTACATCTTCAAAATTGAAAAAAAAACAAAAAACACACCCTTTTCAATGAAGAACCAATGAAATGTATCCCCTTTCAGTAATAGAGGTAGGGTATTGGAAACCCATAAGGATGGAACAATATGTACTTCTGTGGACCGGTTGTGATCCACCTTCTATGTGTGGGTGAATGTGGGACATATCACATGGCTGGTCACACACCATGTAATATAGTACATGGACACATGGTCATAGCACATAGACCCAACCATCATTACAGGGCCCATAACCAGGATAGTTTGGACAGAATATATAGTCCACCAAAACTGGGTGTACGACTACACAGTGTGTACCCCTACACAATTGGGATTCAGGTTCCTACAATAGACATGTCTAGTTTGTGATATGAAGACACATGTCGTTTCATCCCTTGATCACCTTTCAAGAGATTTTGAATTACAATATATCTATTTATTGAACATGGATTTTTGAACATAAGTATCCTATAATAAGTGGTTTTACACCTATAATGTGATGGTTTTCTTTGATATAGGCTTTTCAAATTCGACACGAAATGTTCCAAGATTAGAGTACATTGAGGTGACACTAGATATTGGAAATGATCTTATAAGATCCCAAAGCATTCTAGAACATACACCCTAATAGGGATGAGAAATGGAGTTCACCAATGATATTATTTATGTTGTTACCCTCAAGAAGATCTATGGAATAGATTACCCTCATGATCTTCTCATTAGCATTACCATCCATCGAGGTTATGAATTGGAGCTCCCAGATTACCCTTATGGGAATTACCCTCTAGGAGGTGTGGGAAGTGGAGTTCCCCAATGATATTCCCAATAATTACCCTCCAGAAGGGTTATACAGATTAGTTCTTCTATGACTAGTAGATTAGGACCCCCCCTGTTGTACCAGGGAATGTGATCATTATCTAGAAATCAAGTCCCCTCGACAACGAAACATAGTGATGATACGATGTTTGACGTATTTTTGATCTTAGAGGAAGATGTATGCTTCCCCACAGAGAAATGTGTTTTTAACTCCACAAAAAACCATGTTAGTGATTCAGTTCCACCCAATGTGGATAATATAGATGTGTGGTGAATGAGTCCCTTATACATATTTCATCATGGAAGACATGTGATATGTTGAGCATTATCGATAGACTTTTGGAACTTTTGGATACACTTCTTCATCTATTGAGCTATGAGAATGAAATAATTTTACACTTTTTTTTGGGATTTGTCGACTGGTAATATATATACATCCTTCTTTGATATCCATAAAATGGATTTAGACACTCTATTTCAAGGAGATTGTAATAGAAATAGGGTATTCTATGTTATTTCTATGTCTATCCACTTGTGTTTGGATGAGCCTACTCTCCTTCTAGAGGGGGACAAACCTCAAAGGGTGGTTCATATACTCACTTTATTTAACCAGTTGTGATTGGAATAGATTATTCTCAATCATCAATGGGTTCAGTTGTATAATTTTTCTGTTCCTTGAATTTATTTTCTCTTTCATCTTTTATATCTTACTGCTCCTCCTTCCCATTTTGGGGATTCCTACTAGGTATGTATATACTCACCCTTGTACGGGAATTTCTAACATGTTTCAACTTTTATTTAGACGATGGGCTGATTGATTGGGACTACAGAGAAGAATATGAATATTGGGTTTATAGACTATGTATAGTGGTCATAACATCAGATTTAGGTGTTGGTCTCTCTTAGTTGATTACATTTACAGTTTTATGTCATGTTTGGACACATTTTTTATGGTAATTTATTTTTCCTTTTTATTTTTCTATTGACACTATCATGCCTTTTTACTATAAATAGGTTCATCCATTCTTGGTTTATTTTACATTTGTGTTTCATTTTTTCTCCTTTCCCTATACAATTTTCATTGAGATGGTTGTCTATGTGTGTATTGGTTCTTAAGAAAATGAATCCACATGTTAGTTATTCTTTCATCACCTGTCTCTATCCTTGGACTATGTAGGTTGGCTTGGGGATGTTTTATAACAATCCTTGGGGTTTATTGGGTTGTGAATGATTAGTATGATTGAAATATCCATCCATGTGATGTGGTTTTTATATTTCTCCCCAAGAGGGATTAATTGAGTTTTGGGAATCATTGTCAATGAATATTGTGTGAGGATCTCAGGAGAGGGATTATAGTGATTATATGGGTGGCTGACATATCCCTTCACCAGGACCCTGACTACCTACATGTCGACTCTAAATGCAAAGGAATTTATTATAGGGACCAATGGTACATGAATCATATAGTATTGAGTCTTTTATTACCCTTTTGTGTCATATACCCATTTTTTAATATATATATATATATATATATATATATATATATATATATATTCTCATCTGACTAAGGTACTCCATGATATATTTCAAGATGCATCCACGATGGTAGCCATCCATGATACCATCTCTGATTCGAGGCAACGACCATATAAGGGAGAAGGCCTTAGTTCAAGGTGCATATCATGCAACCTTGATCTAGGTGGATAGTAAGTATAAACTCCTATTATTGAGCAGTAGATCCTCACTATTGATAAGGATGAGGATTAGTGAATGATTTATGCACTCTGTGAGTTCCTACATCAGAGACGATTGACATTCTATGATGAGACAAATCCTAATGTTGTAGAGAATTGACTACAGTCAGTGTTCCAAGTATTTAGGCTTATTCTGACCCTAATATATCAGGTGGTAGAATAGGTATATATAATGTTCCATAGTGAAGATGTGCATTGTTGGAGCCTGGTTCCACATATTCATGATGCATCAACACTCTAGTAGAATAACTTCTAACAGATGTTTCAAAGGATTGCTACACCATATTCTTATGATTGGTTAATATCCAAGTGATTCTGGAGAGGAAGTATGAATGGATTATGGTGGATGATTACATAGCGAGGTTTACCAACATTATGTAAAAATTCATTGACACGTTCCAAGATGGATACCTCTGAGCATGTAAGTTTTATCATGGACTATACCGATGGATTCAAGAGATCATTGTGAACTTTTGAATCCATATTTATTCTGGGGTACTTGAGAGGGAACTGGTGACAAAGGTCATTCTTTACAGTGATTCCAGATAGTTGCACCTAGTAGTGGGTGTCCCAGAGATCATTTTTCTGCACCATCTAGTGGATTATATACACTAATATTTTGATGTAGGATACCATTTTAAGATAAGTCACAGGAAAGTAGTCATATAGGAATGAATAAGCATATAGATGTAGGGTATACCGAATAGGGGTAATGTTTTACTAATTAAGGAAGTGGTCATAATGAATTTGGATTACCATCAATACGTGTTGATAATCAAAGGTAGATACCTAATGGACCATCGTGATATAGGTACCACCGTGACTAGGGATCATCTAGGGGGAGATAAGGTGGTATCATGGGAACAAGATCTAGCGGTGGAGTAGGAGAAGCTATGGGTGGTGGAATTCAGTGTGATATCCTTCCCCCACCCTGGCTAGGAGTCCCACATCAGGCATAGGAAACTTTATGATGGGGATGTGGATAACTATATGAATTTAAGGCTTATAATAACATGGTGCAAAAGGTGATCATAAGTTTGATCTATGTGTTTTATACTCATTCGGTAACAGTAGATAGTTGTACCAATCATTCATTTATCTCTATTCTGTTTGTGTGAGAGCAGAAGATCTTAGTAGAGGTGCTTTTACAATATCTTCATCTTGATATTCTAGATGGAAAACATATTCTATATCATTTAGCTTACGGTAGTGTGATCTATAGATTGGTGGAGATAGGTTCATACGGGACATTTTTGTCATCATGATAGAACACTAAGACATTATATTTGGTATGGATTTGATTTCCATGGCCTGAGTGTAGATTGATTTTCACTACAGACAATTCATATTCCTATGTGATGATGAGACAAAATTATAATTTTATGGATAGTTAGATCTCATGGTAGGAAATGTGGATGCGGAAAGAAGGATATTGTATTCTATCACCCATCAGTTGAAGAGTGTATCCCTTAGTGAAGTAGGAACTTAAAGAAAATGGGCACCATTATTTTTTTAGTATTATATAGATGTCTTCCCTAATGATTTTTTGAGACATCATATGAGGAGGTTGATGGATTTTTTCCTTTAATTACATCATGGTAATACCATTATATGTTATGTGGCCTAACAGATGGAACCTACTAATCTCTGAGAGCTACGGTTGTAGTTGGAGGACCATTCTCAGAATGGTTTCCTCAGACCCAGTGTTTCCTACTATGAAACTCCTATAATGTTCATGAAAAAATAAAATGGGAGAATATATATTTGTGTGGATTATAATCACATTAACTAGTCCACAATAAAGAAAATATACCCTATTCGGAGGATTGATGGCCACTCTGATTAGTTGAAAGATGTTATATTGTTCTCCATGATCGAACATAGGTCTGACTATCAATAGTTGTGGGTTTGTGAGGCCAATATTACAATTTTGGAATTCTAATGTCGCTATAAATAATATGAGTTTTTAGAAATGCCATTTCAGGTGAATAATACCTCTTAGATGTTCATGTATTTAATGAACATTTTCATCCATCCAATATAGAGTATTTTTTGGTTGTCTTTATCGATGACATACTCATCCACTCAACATCGGGGGAGGGGCATGCCAAGAACATGAGGATGGTTCTTGATTTATTTTGATAGAAATATATTTAGGTAATTCTATTAATGTGGTAATTAGGGATAAATGAGGATCACTTTTTGGGGAATATAATTTCTAAACAAAGTTTATCCCTAAATCTAGTAATGATCGATGTAATTATAACTTTGATTCCTCAAACGAGTGTGTCATAGGTGTACATATTTATTTTCATGGAAGGATAATATACGAGATATGTTATAGAAATATCCAGGGTCAAATCCCCTTCTACCATAGATGTGTGTGGAGATTGTAGTATATTATTACACCACATGATTTGGGCTTTGTTTCATGTTGATTCAGTGGTAGCCAGTTATCAGATATATGCGGATTAATTTTAGACCCATTGAGAAGAACTATTAACCATAGAACCTAGAGCCAGAAGTGGTGATATTTTCCATGATGATTTGGCAACAATATCTTTTAAAAGAGTGATCAATGGTTTACTCAGACCACTAGAGTCTTGGGTATGTCTTCACTCAAAGTGAATAGAACCAGCGACACTGATGCTGGTTCATGATCCCATAGGATGATCAAATCGATATAGTATTCACTCCAGTGAAGGAAAATATTGTTTCAAATTCCCTTAGTTGGAATTCTAGGGCTCACTTAATGAAAGAATATTTAGAGTAGTTGTCATCCCTGAAGCTCACCCTGGTGGAGCAATTGGGTACAACCTTTATACAGTAAATATATTTGAATCCATAACTTAAGGACCATGTGAATGTTTCCCACTTGGGATAGATAAAATTTTTTGTATTATGTGATCAAATATGAACATGTGACTCACTCAATGGATATTCTGATGGAGAGATCCCCATCATCTTGTTCCATAAATGAAAAAAATTTCTAGTCATGATGTGGGAGGAGGTGATGTGGGAGTTCCACACTTCTCACCAAGATGTACATATTGGTGTGTACATGATATACAAATACCATTTGTCAATGTTTTGGTGGTCGATAATGAGTTAAATAATAGTTTTATTTTGTCTCTAGTGGCCTCACTTGTCAGCAGGTAAAGGATGAACCCCAAATTCTAGTATGTTTCTTGTATCCTCATGATATACTGAAGTGGAAGAGGGATGGAATATCCATGGAATTTTATTCAAGGATTCCACAAATAGAAAAAACCATTGGAATAATATTATTATTATTTGACTAATGGATGAAGTCATTGCACAAAATTTCTATTATGGAGAAATGTTCGACTGAGGGTTTTGGGAAGTTGTACTTACAATTGACCATTCAACTTCTAGGGGAGCCTATGCCGATTGTATCTAATCATGATGCCAGGTTCACATCACTATTATGGAATGACATTAAGGAGGTATTTGGGACCAAATTTCTTATTAGTATAGAAATTAACCCTTATACCAATTGGTAGAGTGATCAAAAAATCCATGTTATGGAGGATATGTTGAGGGTGTTCATGTTAAAATTCAGTTGGACCTAGGATGATTACATTCCCTTGGTAGAGTTTCCATAAATAAATATCTACCAATATACCATTATCATGTAATCATTGGAGTCCATATATGTGAGACCTGTATGTCTTCCTTGTACTTTTTAGATATTGGAGAGGTTGGTTACAACATTTTCCAACCACCACAGCTAGTGTGGGTTCATAATTTTTTCCATGTGATCCAGATGAGGAGTTACATTTATAACCCCATGCATGTCATTGATTGGGGAGAACCAGAATTTGAGATTGAATCCAACTTTGGGAAGCACCCAATGGTGATCGAGGATCAACATAAATAGAACCTATGAGGATGATAAATCCATTTGTTTCAAGTGTTGTAGAAGCATAGAAATGTGAAGGATAGTTCCAAAGAGAGGGATAGACTTGTTAAGGATCAATATCCCTTCTTCTTTCATACTAATGATTTTCAGTGAAGAAAATCAGGTAATATTGAATGATTTAAAGACATGGGTTTTGAAATTTAAGACTTTGAAATATTTCTATATATATTTCTAGAGGTAGGTGTTGAGACTGCACTTGAATTTGTAGCACGGTGTGCGGGGAATCAATTGAATAACACTATTAAATATTTCTTATATTGCATTCACACTGATTCTAAATAATAAAAATATAAATCTTAAATATAATATCAGATAAAAAAATTTGAGACCACTTCTAGAACAGGAACCCAGTGTTTACCAAAGGCACAACATAAAATATGTTGGCATTAGATGTTTGGACAGATCTCTCATTGGTGATGCATTAAATGAAATAATAAATGAATAAATTAATTATGTAATTTATTTTTGAATGAAATATAAAATATTATAAGTATATCACCCTTGAAAAACTTTTTAGGGTTAGACTGTAATATCTAGTATTTTTCAGTGATAGGTCTTCCCACATTTCTTCAACAAAGGATGATTAATCATTGGATCAATGTGAATTGATGTATGATGAATACAACATGTATCCCTTCTATAATGGAAGAAATGTTCTTCATCTATGAGTGATACAATATAAGGTACACCATATAAATTGTAAATTTCATGCCCCTGATTATATGTATGAGTGAATTGATAGTTGTTCTTCAATATACACCCATGTTGCAAAACTTTTCATGTGTCCAAGAACATAAATTTGACCAGGTTTTTGATTAATTATAATTTAACTTCACATACATGATATATTGTCCATGTAATCTTTTCTTAGATCAATTAACCTTGGTTCATGTTCCCTTTATCCCTCTATTATTTGCATTCCTTAGTTAAGGGATCCCCACGGTCCTGTTTCGTCATTTCTAGGTGGCACCGAGCATGATCGGGCACCTATATTCATTGAGGATCAACAAAATGGGAATAGATTAGAAATAGAAGCATAGATATGGAATCATTTTTGTACAAGGATTATTAATTTGATAATTTGAGATCAAATCATCCAGTGTTGATTCCTTGATTTAATGTAGAATGTGTGATGGAACACTCGATGATAGCCAGATCCAATTCGCGGTGAACAACGACCGAGGTCCAAAATACATGGTTAGATCTATGATTTTTAGACTCATTCAAGGTCGAATCAAAGGATTCATGGAAATATTCAATCAATGAAAACCATATCTATGAAATTGGTGAAAACCTGACTACACACCTTGTTGAATAAAGGACAAATGGTGTGTAACCCCTACTAATGGGGCCATGAGGTTTTTGGAAACCTAAAAAGATGGAATGACATGTGCTTATATCAAAATGTTGTATAGTATATTTTATATGTCAGTGAGACATGTGAAAGGTCACATGGTCAGGTGCAAGCCATGTAATATATTACAGAGACATGGCCAGACCACATAGGATGTGTCCAATGTACCTCAACACACAATGTAATATAGTATATAGACACGGCTAGTAGTACATTTTCCAAGATCATGATAGGTTGAAGACACCATGCAGTCCACCTACATAAAATGTACCCCTACATTGTTGGTATCTGGGTCCTAGATAAGGATATGGCTAGGTTTTGATGTGGGGAAAAACACTTTCTGGGCCCCTTAACATGTTGTGTACCCCTTGATATAATTTTAGGCTATTTTTAATTACTATATATCCTTCACATGAAGTCGAATTTTAGCCCATGAGTATCCTATCATGAGTGTTTTTTCACATAGGACATGATAGTTGGCTTGGTTCAGTCTTTTATGATATGATGAAATATTTTCTTAGATTAGAACACACTAAGGAGACACTCAATGATAACAACAATCAGATTGGAGCATAAGAGATTTCTCATAGTAACCCTCCAATAGGGTTAGGTAGTGGAGTTGCCTGAAGATTTTCTTCTGGGAGTTACCATCCAGTAGTGTTGGGCAATAGATCTCACCAATGATTTTTTATAGGTATTTTACTCTAAAAGGGTTGGGTAGTGGAGTTACAAAATATCCTTTTAGAGTGTAATTCTCCAACAGGGTGGGGCACTAGATTTCTTCAATGACATTTATGAGTGTTACCCTTTAGTGGGGCTAGGCAGGGGAGTTCCTTGGTGAATATAAGCATAGTTTCTTACTGTCTTATTTGGGAACATGATCCTTATTTTAAAATTTTGGCCTCTTGACTCAGATATATATTGAAAGGACATGGTTGATCATATATTCCGACTTAAGATGAATATGGAAACATTCTACATAGAGAACAATTTTTTTGACGTGACTAAAAAACATGTAGGCAATTCAGTTTCTGATAAAGAATATAGAATCCAAGTGTGTAAAATTATTCCCATGGAATTTTGTGTTTATGTAATACTTGCGGGATGTTGATCATCATTATTTGACTTTTGGAATATTTGGCTACACTTCATCTTGGGTTAAACTATGAGACAAAATCCCCTTACTCTTTTATTTAGGATTCCTTAACTTAGCATATATATCAATTTTTATTCTATTTATAGACACTGGATTTAGACACTCTCATTCTAGAAGAGGGGATGATTCTTGGGGTACACAACCTGCTTTTCATGTGTTGATTATTGGGGTTTTATGAGTCATCTCTCTTACTATATATGTTTATGTCTTTATGGGCAGTTCATCTAATCATTTTGTTTAGCTCAAGTGAATGGACGATCATACTTTCACGCTAGTGTGTTGATCTATAATATTTCACTATACCTTAGATCTACTATATCATTCATCATGTATATATTACTACTCCCTATTAAACTAGTTGATGGAACTAGTTGGTATCTATAGACTCACCGATGAATGGCCTTGTCCTGAACATGTAATTTCTTATGAAAACAATGGATTTCTTGATTGTGACTAAATTGGAGAATAGGGATACTAGGTTCCTGGACTGCATATGGTGGTAATAGATTAGGATATAGGAGATAATATCTCTCAGTTGATTACTTTTCCAGTGTTCTATCATGTTCGGACACATTTCTCATTTTTCATGTATTTTCCCCTTTAATTTTTCGTTTATGTTACTATACCTTTTTGCTGTTGTGAGGTTCATGAATGTTTAATTTATTTCATAGTAGTGTTTCATCATTTCTTCCATACACCTACTCTTTTTTTCATTTATTTGGTTGTGTAAGGGTGTATTAGTTCATATGAAAAGGCCGGCCTGAGTTAGTTATGGCTTCAGTGCATGTCGCTACCCCTTGGCATTTAGTGGTGGGCTTGGGGTAGTTGTGTCTCAGGACCCAACATGGATGGGGTCTTTTATTTGTATAATTAATATAATATTCTTATAAAAGAGGAATCTATGAACATAAAATTAATGACTTATAAATGAAATTTATACAAAAACATATGAGTCTCATGGTTTTATAATAGATTATCCAGGGAAAATTTCCTAATAGGATTTCAAATCCAAAAATGTATTCATGACCATCAAAATAGATTATATAGATCTAGGGAATTTAAAAATAATATTATACAGTTATTTTAAATCAGTTGATCAAAAAAGAATTTTTTTGTGTATTGGGTATATTCAAGATAATACCAAATGTTTCCTTTTAGATCTATTACCCCATAGGTATATCAATGTTAGAGCCATATCAACTTTTAGTATCCTGAATTGGATATAATTTCATAAAACCCACTCACAATTTACATTACTAAAATCACTATATGTTTTCTTATACCTAGAATTATCCCTTGTATTTTTATTAATGTATTATAGTAATAATGTATAAATGTAACCTGATATTTATTTAATAAAAACTATAGAGTATCAATCCTCTATAACATATCATTACATTTATTTTAACATAAATATTTATTGAGATTAAGAAATGGTTCTGGTGTTCAATTGAATTTGGGAATGTATATACATAAAACTACAACATGAAACAAAAATAAATAAAAATTGTATAATTTAGCTTCTATAATTTAATCCTAGACTGAATTTGATTTTTGAAACATCATATGATAACTTGAGTAATAAATAAACAAAATGAGTAAGCAGTAAATACTAATAATAGAATAATCCTGATAAGGATCTTTGTATACGAGTCAAGTGTCATTAAATTTTTCATAATAGAAATGGATAATGAAAAATTAGATGGAATCCCGACATCAATAATATGGGTTCATAACATCATAGTATCACAGGAATTTTGATACAACATAAAACCTTACATGTGAAAAGTCAGGACTCACTGCCAAGACAACATATCATGGTGTGCAAAGACAAATATTAAATTAGGATTACTCCATAATTATACATATTTCATCTCATGAGATGTAATCATTATGAAATTACTTGGAGTACTATCAATGGATACCCATCATTACATGTACATTCATGTGTGTGAAATATATGAGAACGAATCCTATGGAATAATAATAATAAATAAACATGAAATTTAATGTGTTAGATTATATTACCTCGAATAATAATCAATTGTTATGTTATAATGATTCTAAATATTGTAATGAATTAAAAAATATAGATTTTTATATATGAATCATTAATAATGAGTATTAAATAATGGTATATATTAAAAAATCATTAATGTTGGTAGAG
The DNA here is from genome assembly GCA_963277665.1 of Viscum album. NCBI lineage: Eukaryota > Viridiplantae > Streptophyta > Magnoliopsida > Santalales > Viscaceae > Viscum > Viscum album. Next base: position 178,808,084 of record OY728133.1, on the reverse strand, counting down.
AATAAATTTTGAAATTAATATCTTTAGTGTGGTATAAATATAATCGTAAAGAATCATTAAATATGGTAATAAAATCATATTTTTTATAAAAATAGAAGAGAACACGTTGGTTTATCCAAAAAAATAATGATTATTTATAGAGAAACATTGATGATTAAGAAATTTCAAGGGGTGGTTCATAACATGAAATAATTAGTTGGAAGCTTTCATAAATTGGGTTTACATAAAAGATATACGAGGGAGGATAACTAAAAAATATTGAATATCACCAACTCACAAAACAATGATAAAAACAATATATTTCAATGTTACATATAAAATAAATAATTAATGTTTTCATCAAATTTCATGAGAGATAAATTGAGGTACATAATTATAAATAATACTTTTTATAAATGTGTGTGGTTTACAGAGTTAAGTTACCTCTTGTCTTGATTTATTATTTCCATTCACTCAAAATATTTATTAAAAAAATATATTTATTAAAAACATGAATAATGACTATATTATAATATATATGATTTTTATTAGGATTTTATTTTTCATTGATGTCATTTTATTTAGATATTGGGTCCATAATTACTAGCACAAGTTAGTTTCTTTCATGGTTCCAATGTGTCAGTAGTTTCTGATTAATTATTTAATTTATTCTCAAATGATACTATAAATAAAAAAATGAAAATAGATGATATTTATATTATTATAGAATTATAAATTTTCCAAATTATCTATACGTGTTATGAAAACATGATGATCCATTTAATGCAAATGTTATTAATATATGTTTCGTTCATTATGGTTGTTTCACCAACATTCTAGAACATGATTCATTTTATATAATCCAATTATTATTAATACATTCCAAAACATGAAATAAGATATAATCTATATACAATAAAATTATTTATCCATAATATTATTTTATAAAAAACCATAAACTTTTAGGAGAATGAGAACTATGTGGTTAACAGAGTCGGTGAACCAACTACAATATCAAAATTGATTTCTTTTTAGAATAAAATTGAATGATTATTTATAATGTATACTCTATTAACTCATTTTAATAATAGTATATAAATTTTATTTGACTAATATTTCATGTTGGATATATTTTTTAGGTAGATAAATGGGAAGAATGATTAAAAATATTTGTTGAGAGTATGATTATATCCTTTGGATTTTCTCTCTGACATTACCCATTAATAGAAATTAGAAAAGTAATTTAGTGAGATTATAACTCCTTGGACATATTGAGGAGGTTTGGGGAGATAAATGGATAAAATTAATTCTATATACAAGACAAAGGAGGTGTGAAAAAATGTGGTGGAATTTTTAATGCATTTAGTGGAGTGCTTTTTATTATAATATGGACATGTTTAAAAAAATTTCTCAATACTACAAATAGTTATGTATAATGTTTCTATATATAGTAATTAACTCCTGTGTGTTTGATATAATAGATCATTAGACCATCAATGACTCATTATTTCATATATTTATTATATTATGATAAATATAGTTATTTACCATGTTTAACTATTCCCAAACAATTAAGTATATTTTAAAAAAATACATTCAATTCATCATTACAATTTTCGATTTTTTTGATACTAAAAATGAAATCTATTTCAGAAAAATCATTCTCTAAATATAATAAAATTAATTTACAAATAAAATCCTTCATCATTAAAAAATAATAATTTTAATATGAAGATTCTATGAAAATCTACTGATGGTGTCATGAAATTAATTTATCAATATCATTAACCAATGTTATTATTTTACAAACATGTTTTGTAAAAATAAACCTTTATAATCTTTATTGGTATTTATAAAAAAATAAAAATTATAATCATATGTGTTTTCTACATGAATAAAAAAATTATTATTTCATTTTTAAACATTAATTTATTTTTATATTGATATTTATGTTTTAATATATTAATTTTTTTTGAAATATAAATATTATTTCACAATTATATTTGCGAGGTTACTCTTCTAATGTTATGTTTTCTATTCCCAATTATCAATTTTTAATCTGATGGTCTGATTTCTATTCCAACAGTTAGAATTATGATGGATAAATGGGTTTTCTTCCATATATAAATACTGAACATTTAACTCATTATTAATTAAATTGTATTTTCTATCATGGTTATACGTAATTTCTTTTTCATAATTAATATTTCATTTAAAAATATTCAGTTTCATTTATACATAATTTTTTATTTATTAAAACATTCGATGAAAATGATCTATTCCAAATTATTATATAATATGTATCATATATTCAATTTTTAATTCCAGTATAACCGTTTCAATTATAATTAATTTATTTATTCTCTAATTTTAATGTTCAAATTAATATATTATAGAGTAGTTGATTTTCCTAATGATCTGTATCTCTTTTATATTACACAATGTTACTAAGCGTGACTCATTCATAAATTTAGAAGGGAAAATTCATTCTTAAACTTTTTTTCATTATATATAAGGATTTATATGCAGTTAATTAGTACATATAAATTCATGTAATTATGAATGGATAACGATTTTCACTAGAAACATAGTGCAATTTCTTTGGTTATTTTATTTGATTAATAACTTTTTGAAAGTATTATCACAACTAAATCATTGTCCTAAATTGTTTCCTTAAAAGATATTTTAAATAATGTATTGATTATACAACCTAAAGTATTTGAGGATGGAAATAGTTCTGACGGGATGTGAATGGTATAATGAACTTGTTATAAATTAATTAAATCATCATAAAGTTAGAATATACAATTTTTTTATACAATCAATGTGTTTAATTCTATAAATAGAACATGTGTATTGGTAATATAAGATTCATAATGTAGTCACTACAATTAAATTTATATTATTTAGATAAAAATAATGATAATTTAAAAATTATATCCTTAAAAATGTATACAAAGGATTATTTAGGAAAATTAGTCTTGATGAAATATAAGTTTATATAGACATATATATTGGGTATGATTATTTATAAATATTTTTTAAAGATATTTGTTAGTATTAGTTATAACAGATATATTTTTAATGTTTTAAATATATTTTTTAATAGTGTAATCCATCAGGGGTTATATATTAATGTTGTATGGTTTCATTCCTATATAGTATTAATACCCTCTGATTAGTGTAAAAATAATATGAATTTTTCTGATTACATATAGGTTTTTAATATGATCAATCAGGTATGTCATGTTATCTACGTTACACGATATCTTTATCACTGCTCATAGTTACAAGATACTAATCTATTTATAGTGAAAGTAAATGGATTTTTTATAGAATATAATAAAAACAATAATAATAGAAAAATAAGTAATATTTAATCTTTATATGTGGTGAAGATCCCAGTGAAATATCATACATAATTTATAAATTAAAAAATAGTGAATATTATTATAAATCTTAATTTAGTTTCATATTAAACATAAAAAATAGATAATTTGTTGGAAGTGTTTTAGATGGATTAATATGTTTGATTATATATTTGAAAATGAGTATATCTATTCAATATATTATTTGATCAGACATTTTTAATCTAAAATGTTTATTATAGAAGAAGAGGTACATCATAATTATTTAAATACAATAAAACTATTTTTAAATAAAAAATTTATTTTTCAAAAAATATACCAAAAGTATGAATTATTTTTTTTGAAACCTGAATCACCTCATAGGAAATAATATATAGAACAAATTCTATATATTGAAGGAAATCAAAAACATTTTAACTAAGAAATATAAAATGTGAAACATATTGAATAGAAAGGACTCTAAAAACAAATGATTGGAATGAGAATAGTGAATGTCAATATACCCACAACACCAATATTAATGAAATCTAAGATGATTCCAAACATTTTTTTATTATGGATGAGAGATCCATATTTCTCATTTAGGTATAGATCCTTCAATTTCAATCTAATTAATTGTTTTGAAACTGATTTGGATTCTTAATGAGGTCATAATTTGTTAATGGGTGTTTAGGGATTTTTTGGAGCCTGAAACCCTACTTTTGGAGAAATAAAGTAGTCACACTATTTGAAGAAACCATGTGGGGTAGGGCACATGGTTACCCATAACCTTGTGGGACATGAAAATGAACATAAGTGGCTACATGTTTTGAGGAAACCATAATGATATGGATACATGGTCATGAAACCATCTATAATTTTTAGTGGAGACATATTGCTTGGTTGGTACATGGTTTCAAAAAAACATGTGACCTGGTTATATGGGTGATTTTTTAAGGCAGAGAGCCAAGCATGGTTGGGACACATTTTGACCAATCATCTAGTCTAAACAAGCACAAATTTTGGCCTATCATCTAGTCCAAACGTGAAACTATATTATTATTTAATAAAAATACCCAAATTACATTAATGATTTAAAATCATACCCCCTATAATTTTTTGACTATTCCTATAGTTGGAAGTCTCCTAAATATTCTTTTTGAAATTTCAAGAACCCTTCTCTATTGAATACCATACCCAATCTCCATCCAATGTACGATTCAATAAATTTTCATCATATTGCATTTTCATCGGTAAGAAATCTATTCAAATTTAGTAATTATTCATTTCAATTCAGTAAATGATTATATTTTGATTTAGGATCATATTCCCTAATTTTTGGGTATTGATCATTTCTATCATTTTCTCTTTATTTGGACCAAATCACTTGTCGATACACGATGATGAAGTTTATATGAGAACAAGGAAGGTGGTATACTAATTATCCCATCATGTCGTGATGTTTTATAATATTTGATCTGTTCCACACACCATATTCAACTTGCATATCCCATAATTATTATCTATATTAAATTCATTGTAATTATTGTAACCAAATGAATTGCTAGAACCCAAATTCATGTTGAGATTTTCAACCTTAGAGTGGAAAATCTATTTTGGTGTTACCTCCATATTCATAATTTTAATTTAGGATCATATACACAATACACCATTTGTGTGTTTGGTTATAATTTTTAAATGGTAATTTAATTTTGATATTCGATGAATTTAGTCACATATCATGGATACCTCCCTTACCAGTTACAATCACTAGAATAAAATTTTCATGGTACGAATATTTCAATATTATAAATGGAATATTTAATATTACCTTATTGATATTAGGTGATAATGAGTTATGGACTATATATTGTATCATATTAATTATATTAGATAACAAAAAATAGTGATGTGTGGGCATGATGAACTTATTTAACGAAGTTAATTAGAAATTATGAAACTTAATCATTTTAAATATAAATGGAAAAGGATCCCATTTTTTATAAATAAAATATAATGGTTACACTTGTTATATAAATAATAGAATGAAAACCCTTACAGTAAATGTGATACCAGGCATATAGTAACCTTATATATATGTAAAGGCAGCCCAAAAATATAACGCATTCATGGAGTAATTATATTTTGATACTAGGGATTGTATACCAACATTATGATACTGGGCATGGCATCCCTATTCTTTGACATTGGGCATGACATGGCCATTCTATGATACTGGGGAAGACATCCCCTTTACTACTGTGATACAAGATATGAATTCCATTATAAATTTGATACCATGTGTTCCTTTCATTGATACTCATTCAGAGAGATTTCCACACGAGATGATGTAGGTAGTGTCCACCTAATTACCTACTAGAACCATAAATTACCCATTTACAGTTATTATCAATACTTTCCATTATTATATATACATAATTAAATTTTATTCAAATGGATAGGATATTTATATATTATACTAGTGGTTTCCATATATGTTTCTCTCACACCCTATCTTGGTCACTGATGATACCCAGGAAGACTACATGATTTCTTGTCTAGATAAGGGGAAGTTTCCTATTTTGGATGCATGAAATTTTTCATGACATAGGATGGGTGTTTTGTATAAGATGGTTGGGAAGGAGTCTGGGATTCTTGGATAGATTTTTTATTTTTCTACTATTTGTGTTTCATGTGCTATATTGACTACCTACTTCCATGTAATCATGTTTTCATTTTTTGTAGTGACATGGAATCATCATCTATTTTATATGTTTCAGTTTACTAATTCTGAATATTCTATATATCTTGGTTGTTATCATGTTCTTCCATTATAGTGGGATTCTATTCAGTATTTCATAGTTTCTTCTTCCATTATTCTAATGTTTTTAACATGATTCTTCTATTCACCTATTATTAAATTTATTGAGGTTCTAGACTTTGGTAACGAAGGAATATTCTCCCCACAGACACACCCTAGACCCCCACTACTAATATAAATCCTATAGAATATGGGGATGCACACTTGAGGCCATGTGGGTCACTAGGATTGGGGAACCTCTTAGTGGAACCCCAGTTCAGGATGTCAAAAAAAATTATGATATATTTTTTTTCATTTGATACGTTACTTATTTGAGACAATATTCATGAGATTTGGAAGATTTAAAAGATTTGTAAATCTTTTTTCCTACGATTAGATAACCCTTGTATGGGAAAAAATTTCCTAAAATGGAAATTTTTTTATATTATTCTTATTACATTTGATTTTATTCCCCCACTGGATGACACACATGAAGTGAAAGGTTATTTTTAATATGATTGATAATTATATTTTATCCTTTGACCAATGAGAAGTGGGAATGGATGCATTAAACATGAATAATTTTATTAACACTACATGAAATTCCCATTCTATGCATATACTATTCCATAAAATATAATTATGTTATTTTCATCACTTATGGTGTATATGAGTGCATTGATTTATATAAATATAATTGTAAAGACGGATCATGATTATTATGGGAGATTTATAGAAAATATTTACCACTTAGGGTTCTTTCCATAACCTCAATATTTTATTTTTTATTAGTATATAGAACAAGCCATATTAAATCAACTATGGTACATTGTGTCATAGACCATCAATTTCATATACTAGAACGTTTCATGGTATTGATTAAGTGGATGTAACATTTTGATTCATTGTGTGTTTATAAAATTTCTAATAAAATGTTCTGAACCATTCAGTTCACCCTTTTAATGATAAATGTAATAAAAATTTAAAATTAAATGAAATTAAAAATAGTAAAAAAACAATTCTTGAACCAGTCATCGACTTAGTTGTAGGAAGTAGAGAGAATCTATAGTGGTCTCAATTAATGTTCCCATCACCCATAATTAACACTTTGAGTCAAATTAGGGGTGTGAATATTACATAGAAATTATTTATACATATTCAATTCATACTTTTTTATATTATTACATTATTATATTCATGTTTAGGATTTTTTGGGAATCTATTGAAAAATTCCACCACAACATATTCCAATATTTTTCTAGGAGGGTTGTGATATCCACTCTTGATAGGTGGTGGTCTATGAACTACTTGATATTCCTCATATAGATCCACATATGGAACCTCTTATTATTCTTACTGCGGAAGATGGTTCCTAGTTTCGAGGATATTTTATGAAGTATATAAAATATTTACAGGGAGCATGGTGCTCTGCCCCTTCAATGGGAGTCTTGAGTTATGAGTTCTAGTAGAAGCATCTACACATGTTTCGAGGTGATTGAGGACCAAATTATATAGATCTATGACTGGAGATGATCATGCCTATATTTTAGTGTCCACACACACCTCCTATGAGGAGAGTGAAAATCATAGACATATTCATTGGGAATCCTCCATACACTAGTGGGATATTCAAAATCAGGGTGGTCAGCATCAGGAAGTGTCTTGGGATGATTTCTAGAAAATATTATGTGGCTATTTCTACCCTAATACCTAAGGGACTATAATTGAAGAGAGTATATATAATTTGATCATTTTTATATGATAGACATGGAATATTTATCTCAATTTATAAATCATTGGTGCATTGTTCCTATCTATAATGATGATTATTCAATGTATGCAAGGACATTTTTGGAAGCCAGGAGGCATCCAATACATTATAAAGTTAATATTTTTTGTTTTACTACTATATGTCATACAGTGAACTAGGATATCATCATAAAGAGAAGCTTGGGTGAGATGATGGTGTGATCCAGGGTGTTTTAAAACCCAGTCAGACTAGTTGTTTAAATAGCAATCAGAAGAGATGCTTTGAGACTGCATGCATGAGAAGCAGAAACCAGTTGACACCCAATGATAGTAATGTGGTATTCCACTATTGTTGAATTCTAGGGAAAAATAACCCAATGTTCCATAGATTCCCTGTCATTTGATGATGTTTTGTAATAATGTGTAATCAAAAGGGATTGAACTAGATCTTCCCAATTATGCTGAGTGGGAGAGTATTCATGCCAGCTCCATATTTATGTGCAGTTATAGTAGATCCTTGTAAGGAAGGTATCTAGAATACTACTATATATACATGCAGTGAAGGATTTCATGGAAGATGTTTCGATGATTCGCATATATAGTTCGAACAGACCATACCCACTCCAGTTAGCTAGGTTGTAGAGCAGGTCTATTGATCATGTCATATTTATTTAGTTCATTATATACTAGAGGATAAGGATGCCAATCCATCATCTTTTCAACGTACTATTCTAGTATACTCTAATATTTTTATATCCTATTTGAAATATGTGCATCACCTTCCTTAATGTATGTTCCTATTGTGGAGAACCTTGGGCTTGATGTTCATTTATCTTGTAGTGTTTTGTGACATGATACATATTTGGGAATATGATCAAAGAGTGTGGGGTAGTTCATGGGGATATCCTCTTGATGTGGGGAGTTTTCATTTCATATGTGACCTATTTGTACTTGTAGAGAAAGGATTTTATTTCATTATCATAATGAAACGATTGGATCCCAATCAAATCTATTTGTATTTTTATCACTAGAAGTTTTCATTAAAATCACCAGAGGGTGATTTTTATATTGAAAATAGATATTGGTAAGTCTAGGCTAGTATATACAGATTGAAGAATATTATGATAGGTTGAGTGACCATCCATATTGAGAAACTTTATATTGATGATCATGAACTACATCAATCTATTTTCCCTCCAATAATCGATTGATTCAATGATTTTTTATAGGAAATCATTTCTAGGAAACAGCCTGAGAGATATGTAAATATTAATATCGATCTAGAACATTATGAAACACCAGTATCCATTCTTCCTTATAGGATATCTAAAAAATAGTGTTCGGAACTCACGAATATTCTAGATGATTTATATTACAAGGGTATAGTATAGAAAACTACTTCTCCATGGGTTACACCGAACCTTTTCTATAAAAATTTGTACGGTTCCCTCTTGAATATTGTGGATTACATAAAATTAAATAATCTTTTAGTGAAAAATATGTATCTCATACCTCGTATTGATGATATTTTTCCAAATCTCAATGGAGTGAAGGAATATTCAATGATCAATCATGGATCGAGTTAACATTATGTTGGATTCATTCCATAAGTTATTCAAGGTATGACTATTCTTAGTTGGTATAGATTATTTGGGTATCTCCTGGCACCTTTCAGTTTTACTAATGGGAATTTCATATTCATGGAGTTTGTGAATATAGGTTTTTATCCCTATTTATATCCCATTCTCATTGTTTTCGTTGATGAAAACATAATGTATTCTCATACAGAAATAAACCATTACACACTTCTTAAAAAATTGAATATAATTAGAGATCACTATATCAATGAAAATATTGATCTATTTTATTTATAGACTGCCAAGGTACACACACATGGTTTTATTATTATAGTGGCAGAAGTTTCATTTGCCCTAGAGATGGTGAAATATGTGGTTATCTTCTAACAGTTGAAGATCATCATCTATATGTATAGATCATTTTTTGGATTTTAAACATGGATATACATCTATCTATGTGTGATACTATAAAATTTTAAGGATGATAAAAACATTCAAAAAGATTAATTGTATAATCATGGTGATCATACATGTATTCATGAATACATAACTCTATGAGGCACATAACATGAATCACATTAATAAACAACATCCTGGGTCTTTTTAAGCATAACTTTAGTCTCTTTTATTATTATCCATGTTCATAATGATGATTTTTTTCAATAAATTTGTATATGATGTTATATTTAGACAAAGTGGAATAAATATTTAAATTTCTTGTGATATGATCTTAATAGAAATAAATTTCATGATATAAAAAGGATTATTAATGAAGATAAAAGAGAAATAAGAATAGTATGGATAGATTTGAATAGAAAAATAAGGAGAAGATTGTGAGAATAGTAATTTATAGATCTCATAGATATTTTTATATTTGATGATCTGAAAAAGTAGATTATTAAAGAACTAGTTAATAGAAAGAAACTGAGTTGAGTGTCCATTTATATTATAATGTTATTTTTATGACTGAATAGGTTTTGTTTAAATGGTGAGATTAAAGAAACATGAATTATGAGATTTTGGTATATTCAATTCCAAGTACGATGAGAATTTTTTAAGGTAATGAGAATAAATATAATAAAAAGATGAAGATAGAAGATGGGTTTGTCATGAGGATTACTATAAATTTTGTAATTTGAGTAAATAAGGGAAGAAAAATAAGAGATATATGAAAATAATTTCATCACATATATTATATATATCAGATAATTAATGTACATCTAATGTATCTTATAGAATAATATGCATATATTCTTAATAATTAGATAATGTAAAATAAATCGAAGATAAGAATTATTGACATTGATTAATGATATTGATACCAAGGGTGTGTATTTTTTAGTGTGAGCTAGCCTATAGTATCTATATTCAATATTTTTATGTTATGATTAGGGAAGTTGGTTAGATTTTAGTAATTGATGGAAAATAAAAAATCTTTATTATCGAGAAGGAACTTGATCAAAAATAGATGATCTTTCTTCAAATAGGTGGATCATATTTCAAATCTACTAAAAATGATAAAATTTTTGTTCTTTCATTTTATCTAGTTGGTACTAAAATAATTGGACAATTCTATACCAATTCCAATGTTTATTTTGATAATTATAAAAATGATGTGTTTGTGATGAAAACCACTTATCGATAGGGATGTACTTATCCACTATAGAGAAAAAATAGTTGAAAAATTCATGTAAACTATTTTGTGATTTTCTTATTACAATATATATATATATATCAACTAAAAAAGAGATTTAATGAGATATAGAGTACGACACATTTTTTAAATAAGGGTTTAGGTGAGAAGGGATAACAATTTAAAAATGTAAAAAGATAAAAACAACAATTCACTACAATTAGTGATAGAAAAATCACTGTTTGATCTTAATAATTTGTATAAAATCCTCATGAAATGCCTTTTGTCATACACAGACATTTTAACTAATATTTATTTTAGTATTACTTGGCTCTGGGTCCTCGCGCCAAGGTTTGGGCTGGGTCCCGTATTAAAATTATTGACATTTAAAATTTTTTATTGGGTTTTGGACCCGTGCATAGGCACCGCATGATGGGAGGTGGCCGCACAGTCTGCCCGAGTACCGCGCAATATTCTAATGTTTAAAATAAACAAAATTTTATTCAAATAAAAACTAGTATAAAATTTAAATTGTAATAATAATAATTCTATTGTGTAGATAATTAAATTGATATTATTAAGAATTAATAGTAATATCCTGTCATTTATAAAATTTGTTGTTCATATAATTATTAATAAATTTTTCTTAATAAGTTTATTATTATTATTATTATTATTGTATTAATTTTATTATTAAATTTATTATTATGTTATATTCTTATTATGTTATATTATTATTATTATTATTATTATTATTATTATTATTATTATTATTATTAAATTTTGTTTTATTATGACTAGAATCTCATCTCTTGTGTGGCCTCGTCCGGCGATGCCCTTCCCTTCTGAGGTAACCACATATGGCGACCCCCCTTTCCCTCTGGCAGTAATTCCCCCTTTAGGTAGTTTTTTCTATCTCCCTCTCCTTTTCATGTTATTCTGCTATCGAGGATTCATATTTTCGGGGTGATTCCTATGTTTCAGGTTTAATATTACTTATTAGGGTTCTTTTTAACAGTCCATGGGGTGTGAACGATGTGCGCTTGATGTTCACACATGAATTTTAAAAAATTCTTTTTTCTTGAGGTTGGATTCCATTACATATGCCTCTTTAAATCATTTTTACTTTGTTAACTGGATGTTCACATCTCATAGGTTACTGGTTATGTGTTTTTATTGTTAAATTAATTATATCATGTAGAAATTGTGGGTTCTTCTTTGTTTGGATATTTTTTCACCTGTTTATTTGTGTTGACATGTTTTATGGTTTATTAGCTTGGTGCAAATTTAGTTTCTAAAAATAATTGAGGTTGTATGTTAATTTGTGGTGTGTATGTGGCTTAAAAGTTGGTTTTGTAAAATTAAATGGGGTGGATTTATGTGTTCCCCTCTATTATTCCCTCTAAGTGTATTATATAAATTGTGTATGTGATTTTATAAATTTTATGAATGACATGAACAATGTTTTTAATTAGTTTTTGCCAAGGTTGGGATTTAAAATGGGTTTTGAAGGGCCTTTTTTTGGGTGTGTAATTCGATGAGTTTCAATTTGAATGTTGTTTTATAAATTTTAATGCGGTTTAGTAAATAATGTAGATGGTGGGAGTTGTGTTTTGAAAGCATGTTGAGGTGTTGGTTGCTCCGTTTGTTCATTTGATTTGTTTTGAGTACGTTTTTATGAGTTTTAGTTGTGCTCTTGTTGTAGGGTATCAGCGAGGCAGACCCGTGATATTGTGGTCGTCAACAGGTTTCACGTACTTGTGCTCAAGTTTGAGACACACCGCATCTTCATAACTGAGCTGCAAGTCGAGGTAGATCCCCCACTACACTCACCTTTAGTTTTTGAATTTATTAATTGCATGATGTTTTATTAATTTTCATAAATGGAAAATCATATAAGATAATTAATATTTAAATTATTATTTTGTGTAAAAAGATCCATTTATTTAATGCGTGACACTTGAAATATTATTATGATGAGAGGACACCCATTAGTGAAATAATTCCAGTTTTTCCTTTAAACATAACTCACAGAATATCAAAGGCAGTTCTGGTTTTAAAGATAAATGATTTATTCTGAACTAGTGTTTTGGGTTTTCTTGAAAATGAGGTTTTTCATTAAATTTGGTGAATGACCATCTGGCACATTAATGAAAAAAATTATTTTGGGAAAACTAACATTGGGTTTACTTAGGGGTGATCAATGGTGTGCGTTGATTGCGTGAGTTGTGTTTGATATTTGTTCTTCCTGACTGATTGATTTAAATTGTGGATGCACCCCTTTTTATTGCATGTGTTAAAATGGGAACCTGGTATAGTGAGTTAATCTTCTAAGAACGATTGCTGGGCTAGTTTAGATTACTCACTGGCTAGTGGCCCCATAGTAGGGGAATACTATGTTATTGCTGCTATGGGGATTGGGCCCTTTGGTTAGGCCATATAGGGCTATGCCGAGCATTAGGGCATTATGATGTCATCGAGTTAGGGCATGCCTTCAGGATGAGTCACATGTATGGTATGTTCTGGATTGTTCACGATCTCCTAGGTTCGACCCCCTTTTTTTAGTTTTTTTAGTTTAATGTGTCGGACAATTGAGAGGTCTAGTTCAGTTGTTGGCCACTGTGCGCCACTTCTTTTCCATTTCCCTTAGTGTGTGTTGTGTGTTTTTTGTGGTTTTCCTTTTGACCAATGACTAAGGTTTGGATTTCTTAATTTATCACAAAAAAAAATTAAAATGCAATGCACCTGTTTCTTTCAAAAATTAATTTTTTTAAAATTACAATGGGAAATGGACTGCTACTTGGTTTAAAAATTAATGTGTGTGTGTGGAAATCAATATTTTATAAAACTTAGTTCAAACCTAGAATTAGTAAATATCTGTATTTTAAGTCAGTGCTTTGGGAATAAATATCGGGCTAGCCTACTGAGTTTTAATACTCACACATATAGTTCTTTTCTTTATTTAGTGTTTGTGCAGGATACAACATGGGTGTGGTCGCCTTGGGTGACATTTGGTCATGAGTAGGAGAATGACCTGCGAGGTCACACAGAGATAGTGGTTGTCTCTATCGGTTAGTTTTTTATTCTCTTTTGTTCTTAGTTAGTTACATTACTCTGTTGAGTGATATTCCATTGCTCTGTAATATTTATGCCGCTTTATTTATTTTTTTATACATCGTGAAATCATTCCCACAGCCTATTTTGATGCCCTGGCCTGTGTCTCCATCCCCGGAGGACCGGGAATGCCTCTCGGGCCATGTCACAGACCAGCTCGGGTGACCGGTTCAGGGTCGACCCGTGTTGTTTTGTGACAACTCTAATTGGAATTTTTACTATTTCATTTTTCTGTATTCATTATTTTATTTTTTATTAGATAAATTTAATGGAATATTGTATGATTTATATCAATTTTTTATTATGTTACCATCTATAATAATGCTCAGAAGAGAAAGATAAAAATGTTTAAGAAATGATGAAAAATGTATATGCCATACTGAAAGAGGAAGATAAGAAAATTTCTCCATGTTTTGATCATTTTGATGATAAATTTGACATAGAATAAGAAAATATGGTATTTACATCAAATACCATGGATTTATGAAATCTATTATATCTCTAGTTATACTCTTTTTCTACATGATGTAATGGAATATATATAATTTTCAAAATTGTTCAGAAAACATACATATATATATATGAATGAAAGATCAAAATACATATTAATCATAGTATTTTATAATATCTAAATAAAAAATATATACCAAAATATTTTTAATCATATATTATAACTTATATTTTTGGTTATATTAAATGATTTAATAATAAGATCACTAAACCTAAAAAAGAATATAATAAAAGAGAGTGAGTTATATTTAAAATCATAATGGTTTTTTGTATCACACATTTAAAAGTAATACTCATGGATATAATGTTATGCTTCTTTATGGAAAATGATTTCATGTTTAAATTTATGTTCTCAAACCAAACCATATGAAAATTTAATCCATAGATTGTCTTAAAAAATGGTTCCATGAATTGGTGGTGAATAATATGGATATTAACACTTCCAAAAATGTTAATTAGAAATGAATTATAACATGTATAAATATATTAATGTTTTTTGTGAGATTATTCAACGATTTATTACTCATATATTGATAAATGTACAATAAATTTAATGAAAAATTTAAGAAAATAGTGCATGAGAAATGTATACCCAATATTAAATGTTAGGAAGATGGTGACAAATTAATGAATGTTTAAAAAGTTCAAAATATGTTTACATTATATACTAAGGGGAAGGATGATGTACCATGAAACATCATTGAGTCTTCTTATGAAAAAATAAATTTATATGTTCACTAGAATATGAATAGATCAACTGAAGATCAATCTTATGTAGACACCAAATAAATGGTTGCACATGTCATAAAATATAATTACTATGAAATAAATGTTTTGGAAAGGTGTGTATATTTGAATTAAATACTTATTCAAAAGTGAGAGAGGAAAATTAAATAAATTTTCTCCTTGCATCTAGAGTGGATGGAACATTGATGAGAAGTTGAATATTTTTGAAATAAATCCAACTGGTTAATAATAAATCCCAAAAATGTTATTCTCTAAATTACCTAAATTCTTGATAACATGTATTAAATAGTATTAAAATAAATTCTATGGCTTTTGATTATCTATTATAGGTTTGGAAATATGTAATTTGAATTTTGGTATAATATGTCAATAGTTTGTTTAATATAGAATCCTAATTTTAGTGGTTTATGATTGGGTTTCTTAATAATTAATAAGGTATGGGGGATGGTTAATATCTTTCAAAATGATTTAAATGACCTGAATATCCAGGTGGAAATTGAAAATTATGTGTTAAAAATAACTATGGTTTTCTCTCAAATTAATCTAATGAGGAAAAAATCAAACATTAAAATAATAATAGAAAATATAAATATGGAATATACGATAGTCTTAGGATATTAGTAGGTGGTTATTATTGAAGAATGTATTCTAAAAAATTATTTGAATTTATTTGTTAATTATTTCTTTTGAAATATAAAAAAATGTTTTCTCAAACCAATAAAAATAATTCCAAAAAAATATCAAAATAATAGTAAGATGATTATATTATGTAAAAATAAAACATTAAATAAATAAATTAAAGAAACCTTAAAAGTGAGTACTGGTGAATTAGAGAATGATAATATTAAAATGTAATTTTATGAAAATAAAAATGAATAATGGGTTCATGAAAGTAAATATTAAGAATCCATGTTGATGAACCTAAAAGGCTGAAAACCATTATAGTAATTGTTAATTAATATGTAAATCATAATTAAATGAATCTAAAATAATAATAGAATCAAAAGAGAATGAATTATAAAAATGAAGGGGAAATATTCCACATGAATAAGATGACAAATTTCATGAGAGGTTAATAAATGGTGAAATATAATGATCTCTTGAAGTGTTGTGTAAATTTAAAATAAGGATGGTTTCAACTCAATGAATTGTTTAAAAACATACCAGTTGAAGAATAAATCATAAATAATTTGATGTATTCAATATGTGATACGTGTTCCTTAATGGATCCTTAAAAAATATGACTAAAAAAATAAATGGCTGAATGATACAGAGTATCAATTCTACCAAATATTATTTGTAAATCCATAAGTACATACATGTAGAGTAATCCTATAAATTATTAATAAATAGAAAGGGAATATTTGATGAGAGGAAATTGATAATCCAAATAATAAATGTGATATTGAAAGAGATAAACCAGATTACAAAACTATTTTTTGTGTTGTATTTTAAATCATTCTTAGTGGGTAATTAATTGTGAATCTTGTTCTGAAGGGGATAACTGATGACAAAATGTATACTTAAATAAATATTGTAGGTCGGAATAAGCCATCATGTTGGTATTATTTATAAATTTTATTGCAAATAACATCAAATGAAATGATATAAATTGATGAATAAATGATGGAGATCATCCTTTTAGGGGAGTTTATTATTGGCAATGTGCTAGAATGTTTTATAGCATGAAAATCATTAATTTCTAAAAATTCAATGAAAAAGTCAATAATTAGGTATGTCTGATAAAAATATAATCCCGAGTTGTTACTGAATGTTTTATGATATTAAGGGGGGATAACAATTTTTTATTCAATTATAGAGAAATATGTGAATTTGATAAGATCATTTTGATGGTTTCTAAAAACATGATATATATTTTTTTGAATGTCTCTGACATTGTTATTGGAATGATTTTATGATATTATGTTTTAATATCACATGGAATGAAGATATAAAGTGTAATAATTTTTTTTCTATAGACATAAGAAGAACACTTTAATGAATCATGGTAATCGGTTTTATATGTTGGTATCATATTCTGAAATTTAATGGATATAATAGAGGTCTAAATAAAAACATTTTATTTTCTACTCAAAAAATGAATCATGTAGACATATAGTTTCATGATTGAAAACACATTATATAATATTTATGTGACACCATCATATTTAGAGTCATGTTTTATTTATTTTCAGTGAGGATGATAAAAGGAAAGACATTTATTCTTGGAGAAAAACTCAAGATTAGAAAACAAAATCCCCTTCATTTTTTAGTTAATGCTATTGAGAAAAAATATATAGGAAATTATTAAAAAAATTAGTTTGTTATTTTTTTTTGTTTTAAATAATGTTAAAATACATTAATGGATGTTTCATGATGTAAATAATTCAATTTTGAATTTCGTCAATTTTTCTTGGAAGAGTTCCAAAGTTATATAAGAGGATGAATTTAATTACCCCAAGAATGCTATTTTCATATGTGCTAGTTTTTTACTGACAATAATGTATGATGACCTACCTTTAGGCTTCAAAAACGTTATGATTAGTTTTTTTAATAATATTTATGTATCAATACACATGTTGGTAAGGGGGTTTTATGAATGATGTCATTGTTTTTAAAAGCATAAAAATGGATCTAAAATCACAGTGATTAAGGATATTTAAAATTTGAAATTGGAATGGTTGAATTTTAAGTTACTACCATTTGAAGTTTCTACTTCATTTCATATTCACTATGTTTTGTTATTTTTGCTAAATTTGTTTTCATATGTGTTGTTTATTTTCTATAATTGGGTAACTCATGCTCCTATGTATGAGTCATCTGTGATAAAATTGTTATGTGTATGATTTATCATTGAATCAAAAGTCTACATATGAGTTCATTTTCTTGATATTTAAAATTGAATAACTATTTTTCAAGAAAATTGTTAGTACCAACTCTATGAAACCTCTACCACCACTAACCCTAGTCATATTGAAGACGCCCATCCCATCTTGATGATGTTATCTGATTGAGAGATGTATGGTGGTTTAAAAAAGGCATGTGTGTGTTAGTATAGTTACTCAGTAAATGTGGGGGTTTTGGAGAAACCACTAAGATGGCAAGAATGATAGACCACTAGAGTTCATGTGATGCTATATATTTTAATGATATCTATTTTCTCTGTTGATGTAAAGAACGAAGAAACATCCACTTCATAAAACCAATGTGGGATGGTTAAATGTTTTTCAATGTTCATATTTTAAAAATGATATTGACATTCATGGATTAAAATATAGTTACTCTATTTATTTCCTCATTATAATCACCACTATTAATTTTAAAAGGTTTTTGATGTAAACTTTTCATATTGATCATTATGTGACCACACTGTAAATCACTGTATGAGATGGAGAGGATCCCACTCATCATATGAGTTTTCCATCATGTAGGATTGGTTTTCAAGTGATAATATAGTAAAATAATATTGTGGTTACCAATGCATTCACTCTAGGATTTATTGCAAAAAACATATACATTACAAATTATATTCAATAAAATTTAGTTTTTCATGATAAACATTCACATATTACACATTATTTTAAGATATTAAATATTAAATCTCATAATAATCTCACATTACCAGAAACCAATGGTTTAGTGTCAGTGAAAAATAGTGACATAAATATCTTAATTAAAACACAATAGACATATTTTAATAATTACTCATTACTAGATCCCATTATATAATTCTGGTAAGATATATTAATAATCATAAGTTGGGGAATGTAGTACATAAGAAATGGGTGAGCTCTACTTCTCCATAAGAGAATAGATTCCAACATTCATCAAGGGTTAGATCATAAGCCTATTAGAAACATGTTTGGGGGAGACGTATCATAGTTAAAATATAATGGAATCATTGTAATTGTCCAAAATAAATGATTAATGGATGTCTTTGCCCAAATGAACAAAACTTTAACTATTCATATGATAGAAAAATTAAAGACAATAATCATGATATGTAGAACCGCTAGTGGAAATAATATCATTTTTATTCAGTATTTTTCCATAAATTCTGGTTTTTCTCTAAAGTTAATAAAACGGTTTTGAAGTAACATTGCAAAATAAATTTCTACCGCTGTTAAAGTTTTTTTTTGGGATTTATATATTTGTTATTCAGATAAAAAATGTAAAAAATTTTATAAAATAAAATGTAGATAACTATTTTTCTAGATAATTGACATCAAAATAACTTTCCACATCTGTTATTTTGATAACCATAAAGGAATGAATATTTTTTGTCAATATTTTTTATGTTTTTATCAAAATCACCAACATTATAAGTGAATGAATTAAACATTCAACATCAGTTTTATTTGTACAACTGACATCAAATGTACGTTATATTAATGTTATTTTGAAAATAGGTATGTAAGGATAAATAATTTTTTAAAATATCTATTATGAATACTTTAGTAGAAAAAATAACAAGAAATATTATCTTAAAAATTTTATACAACATATATAATATTAAAAAACTATATAACTGAAATAATATCCATTTTTGGGATATTTCCATCGAATCCATAATTTTATTGTTATTCTACTTATTTCAAGGGATAAACTAATATGCAAAGAATAATAGAGGTTTATTGAAATGTTTAAACTCTATCTAGTAAATCATAGGAAAAATATTTCTCCTCTTAAACTGATAGAAAGAAGTCAGCATCATACTAAAAAATAAATTGTGGAATTGTTTTTCAATGAATAAGGTATGTAATAAAGAATGTCAATGATTAGAATAGATACCATGTTTAAATAATAAAATGACCAATTGAACAAAATATAATGTGAATTGAATATTAATACATGACAAATATTTAATTCGAGTGTTTGAGAAGTTAAATAATTGATGTGAATGATTTTAGGGGTGCTATATGATTTTTTTTGGATTTTTAAAATTATAACCACATAGTGAAATAAATAAATTCATTTTTCGATGATTATGAAAATTTAATTTTAATGTCTTATATATATATATATGATGTCAATACCATTCCCAGATATGGGTTTTAACATCATTTTTTTGAAAGCAATTTTAAAATTGATGTTTTAGAATCAGTTTTACTAAAACCAATGATAAAACCCTGAAATGATATATAATGTTTCGACTCGTGAACATAAAATAGGTATATCACATAGAAATGTTGCGTATTATTAATAATATAATAATATAAAATTGTGGGTAACCCATTTATTCCTATTTATTATGTTGTGAACTAAACATATTATCAAAACATTAGGTCGTGAATAAGTAAATTTACCAAGACTAATCCTGCGATGAAGAAAAATGTCCTCTAATTTTATTATGAATAAAGTAAATTTTCCATGAATTTTATTTTGTGAAAATAAAAATGACCATTATGATTTTTTAAAAAATAAAAATTCATATGACATATATTGTGAACAATGAAAAATGACAACATATCCAATTTTTATATCATGAGGTAAAAAAATTTATCCAATGTATTGTTGGTTTATATGTCACCCTATAAATTACAAAATAATAATCCAAACATATGCATGCCATATGAAATCATTCATACTTCATATCATATGGAACTGATGGAATGAAAATGGGTTTAATGACATTTTAAAATTGTCTCACATGAAATAACATAATGAATTATATCAATAGATAATAGAAATTCATTAACCCAAAATTAATATTTTATAATATCACTCTGTGGGTGATTCATTAAACATAACACAATTTGATATAAAACATTTATTGATCAATAATAAAATTAAAGGGAAATACTAAATTGATATTTTATAAAAAATGGATAAGTTGTAAAAAGTGAATTATAGGAGTTCTATTAAAAGATCATTTCAAAGAAGTTATCCAAAAAAATTTATCAAATACATCCTCATGAGAGGACCTAACAATGGATATTTAAAAATAAATAATGGTTCAACCAACAAATGTAGAGTTAAAAATAAAATATATAGTCAAGAAAGGAAAATTAAATTTAATATTAAAAATAACTTTATTTAAACCCACATAATAAAAAGACTAATAAATATATATTGAAAAATTTATAAAACAAATTATTTTAAAGGTAAAAAATAAATATTTATAATTAAATATAAGAAAGGAGAACATTTGTGGGGGAATGTATATATATATATTGATTAAAAAGGGATTATTCAATGAGGATGGAAACTATTCTTTATTTTTTTTTTAAATAATAAAATTCAAAAAAGTAGATATATTATAATTTGAAAATGTAGTTCACAAAAAAATGATGAGGAAATGTAATATAATATTATAATAGTATTTAATAAGACCACTATTTGAAACCATAGTTAAAGAGAAAAAAATTAAGTCTCAAAACAGAATTTGAGTCATAAAAACCTCTTAAAATATTTGTATCTCTGGAAACAAGTCCCATAAAAATCATAATAGAGGATAGAGTTATAAATCCTTTTAAGTGAATATAAATTATTATAAAAAATTCACATATATCAATATATCCACCACAAAAAATAAAATTTTAAAAGTGACATATGATTTAATGAAATAAAAATGATATGAGAAAAACATAATTGTGTGAACTTAAATAGTAATAATAATTAAATATTATTAAATGATAACAATAAAATAATTAGTCATATATTGTAAAACCAAATTGAGGTGATTAATTTTTTATTAATATTTTATGTTCATTTATTACATAATTTTATCTTTTAACTAAATATTAAATATTTGTAATAGGTGGGTTTAACAGGTCCATATATGAATCTTTATAACAGTTCTTATTTTCATTTATAGTTTATAATTTATTCAGCACTAAAATAGTCAATGTACTAGAAATAAAAGTTTGATATTGTTATAGGATGTTCAATGTTCATCTCATGGAAGATTTAGGTATAGTTATAAAAGAAAAAAAATGAAAAAATGTTTATTTTATTAACAATTATTTTTAAAAATGTTATTTAATAATATATAAATTATATATTAATATTACCATTAAATACATATGTAATTAATTTAATAGAAATTTAACATCTAATGAAATATTTTTCCATGAAAATATATGAAAAAATTTAAATCATCATTATTATAAGCGATTAAACAAACCAAAACAAGAACATCGTCGAATGAATTAGATAACTATGATTATGAAATAATTTTATTATAGTAATATTATTCAATGGGTATGATAAAATCAAAAATTATGTATTATTATATAATATAAAATTTATTTCATATTTCCTAATAACTAATGATATAATCATTATTACATTGTTCACGTAAGTCATAAAACATACGAAAATATGATCCTATTTTGATGACTAGATTTACAGAAAATATATATTAAAAAATGGTAATATTGAAATTTTTGTAGTATTAAAACATTATAATATAGTGAAAAATGAGATTAAATCTTTTTTAGAATAATTGGAACTAATTGAATTATATGAGTCGAGACAATTGTTGTTTATTATAATTTAATCTTACTATGAAAATGGTATTGATTTAAAATAGATTTGTAAAATTTCTAGATACCTTATGTGTAAAAACATAGTTTTAAATTATTTTATAATGAAGTGATTTAATTTATATTTGGTAATTATATTTATAGAGTATATTTGAAGGGGTGGTGGATGGATCCTTTTATAAGTGAGTGAGTAAGATTCTTATAAATATGTATATCAATAAAGTAATATAAAGAAATTTTCATGGGGAAGTGGAAGAAAATAAGTCAACTTTAAATATTAATGTGGAAGAGTGTCTAAGTTCCCTAAAATAATAAATTTGGGTATTATTTTAGTGATAGTTATGGAGTTAACCGCATGGTATTAACCCTTTTACCATTTTAACCCTTACCATGATAATTGTTTTTACCATGGAATGTAATTTATATGGCTAAAAATTAGGGTAAACATATTACAAAATATTTATTATCATAATTAAAAATATTTATTTCATTATATAAGAATAAATTTATTTAGGTGATTAAAATTTATATCAATATATCTATGCTAAACGCAATGAAAAATAAATATTTTTTGATAAATGACTTTTAGGTATAAATTATATTTATCAAAAAAATCATTTATATAAATGATTATAATAAAATCTATTGGTTTAATAAAAATAAATTTATATTTGTGTATTAACAATAATAATTTAAAAAATAATGTGACCATCATATAAATTAATTAAATAAAAGGTAAAAAATAGTAATTTATTTGAAAAAAAAACTAAAAATGTTACAATGTGTTTAACTACGATTTAGAAATGCAATATAATATAATTAAATAACATATTAATACAATTCCTAGAACAAATTTTTTGGAAAAGAATTATTTTATAAATTATTATGTCATTCTTATACAATATTTAATAAATTTATTGTATTCATAAAAATATATTTTCCAAAATTCACTTAAAATCGTCCATTTTGGAAATAACCAACAAATTCCCCATTAGTTAGTTTTTACATGATGAATTAAAAAAATAATTCCATTTTATATGATTCCTAAGATTATGGTGATAAAAAATTTATTTTATTAATAAAAACATATAATGTGGGTTTCCAATTTCAAGAATTATTTTAATAATCATAAATTCTATCAATGAATTTTTATAGAGATAAAAATTTATTTGATTAATAATAAAATTTTTATATAATCATAAATCCTACATAAATTAACCATTCAGAACTCTACATTTTATATAATGGTCAGATAATTAGTGGTGGAAATTTTAGGTGGTGGTTTAGATAATATTTATCTTTAAGTGATTTCCTTGTGTTTTAACTTTTCCCAAAGAAAATTTCACTCAATCCTTAATTGTTGTTTTTTATCTTGTAATTACAACTGGGGAAACACTAGAGACACTACCACAAATTACAAATTAAAAAAATAGTTTTAAAAAGAATACATGAAAATATTTTTTTTATTTCTTCTCTATTTAAGAAAAATATCAAAATTATATTATATCTATTTATACCTAACAATTCCATAACAATTTTATGAAATGCATTTATGATGTTAATATATTATTGTTTTTCGTACTTAGTCATTAAATGTGATTAAATATGTTAAACATGGTAAATATATATTATAAAATATCATGATATTACGTTCTACACTCTAAAATAAATTACCCCTTTAATTATTAATGATCTCTTCTAAAAAAAGACTATCACATTATTACATCATTGCATGTTTATCACATATTTTTTATCCACTAAAAGATAGTATAAAATTCTATATAGCCTAGTCTAATAGTGGTATAAATTTATAACACAATTATATATTTATTATTCCATCAACCAATTTATAATGTTGTTTCATTCATGATGTTAAATTTTCTAAGAATTGCTAAAACATTTAGACATACTAATGATCGTAAACATCATTTTTCTAAAAAAATTATACATTTTTTCTTATTTTAATAAAATAAATGTTTTGGCATTGAAAATTTAATAATTATAATATATAAAATAAAGTGATTTGATAAGACCAAATTACTATAAAATATATTAAATGGCTCTATGTTGAAACATTGAAACAATGGTCCTTCAAAAAGTATAATTTGACATGTGAATTTTTTAAGGATTAGATATTATCTCATAATCAAATAACCCAAATGTTTAGTGTCATTGGAGATAATATGTGTTATTGTATTCAAAATTTTGAACATTATCCATAAACATACAATACTAGATCCCAATGTTGAAATCTACTTGTTTATACACCTCATCATTACCCAAGGAATGTTGAACATAAGAAATTAGTGATATTAAAGTCATTTTAGGGTATACATTTCTATATATCACGAAGGTAATAATTGAATGAAAAGGAGATACATTAAATTGGACTAAATATTCTCACAAAGTATTTACCATGGTTCATGATTGAGGATGTAGAAAAAAATTGGAATAGGTCATGGAATGTGACATAGGTACATAAAATTTATATGTTTCAAACATGTATGTAGTGGGAAACAAATTATTTTGTAAAAAATAAATTATTTCATTGTAATTGTTTGTAAAAATGAATGAATCCCATGAATTAACTTATGAACAAAGAAAAATGACATTGAAATTTATTGTTAATAATTAAAAAAATTCAAAAACATATCTTGTGAAAAAATGTATATATCCCTTATTGTCAATATAGAAAAATTTCCACAATATAGCTTCTTGAAATGAAAAAGTATCATTTTTCACATCAAAATCAAGTTAGACTAAAATGTAATCGAATTCATTGTAGGGATATACCATACAGCTCAAATAAAATAAAAATAATATATAAATATATATCACACATTAAATAAATCATTCATATTATAATAATGAAAATGTTGAATATAAATGGGTTTCATAAAGGTTCCATATGATTACACATAATATGAAATTAATAATTAGATAAGTTGATATACTAAATTCAATCACCCAAAATCAGCAATTCATAGTGAAATTCAGAGGGAAATTCATAAAGCATAACTGCATTGAATATAGAACATTTTTAATTAAAGATGAAAGTGGTATGAAAATCATGAAAGGGGATTTGATAAATTTTTATACCTTCTTGTATAAATATGAAGTAATGAATTACCTTTAAAAATAATTTTCTAGAAATAAAAAAAATTATTTTTAAAATAATAGTTCCAAATAAATCCAAACAAATGTTACTAATGGATAATTAATGATTAATATATAAACTGTGGAGTAAAGAAAATTTATAATCAGTAATGGAAAAATATTTTCTACGATAAAAATACCATCATTGAAACCCACATCATAAAAATAGTGATAAATATTCCATATTTAATTAGGAAAAGATAAATTTGAATATCAATAAAATTAAATTATATTTTTAATTCAATATAACAAATGAAAAAATTAGAGGAAATACTGAATTTTGGTGTGGATGAAAAATGGTCATTTGGATATAATAATTACTATTATTATCATTACCAAATTTTATGGAAAAAAAGATATATTTGATTCTAAAATTTTAATTATCATGTAAAGGAGAACAGTTCAGTATATATGATATTCATAGTATTTAAGAAAATAGTTTTTCAAAACCATACCATAAATTGTAAAATTTATGAATCATGAAAAGTAAATGAGTTATGAAAATACCTTACAACATTGATATCTTTGGAATGCCAGGCCTACAAAAGATAATATTTGAGATAGTTTTTGGTATCCATTTAATTTCATGAAAATTATTATAAAAACCTCCTCATTGTATCATATATACTATTAAAAATATAATATGTGGTCAATATACAATATCTCTAAAAAACGAATTGGGGGAGAAAACCCTTAATATGGATCCATATATGGTCAGACATATTATTCCATCCTATATAATAACTATAGACTCACTAATAATATTTTATAGACCCTAATTTATATTTATTACAAAATTAAATAATATTTTACATATAATGATTACATAATTGTGACTATTATTAGATAATATTAGTTTTTGTCAATTTGTGGTTCTAATCATTCCATGTGAGTTTTGGTATAATGGATTGATTTATAAATACATGATTATAAGATCAACATCTAAAGAATGTTTCTAAAACTATAAATATATTTTTTATAATGGTTTCTATAGATAGATATTTATCCCATTTAACATTTATATATTATATGAAATGGAAAAATATAAAACATGTTTCATATAGTAAAATTTATCATAAAAAAAGTTTAATTTTTAATATTTAGTGTAAATTATAATATTAAAATACCAAAATTAAATAAAAGAAAACATTTAAATCATATATTACTATAAATCATGTTTCTATAACCACGTATGATAAAAATGCAAAGCATCGCTCGTTAAGGATGTTAAAAAGTCCAAAACAAGAACAAGTTAGATTAATTGGTTAAATATGATGATGGAATATATTTATTATATTATTATATTAATGAACATGACTCCTGTAACTATGAGATGGTTCCTATTTTATTACATTTTTATATATTCAATATATATAATCTAAAGGGATTGATCATTTTTACTGTTTTAGAGAACAAATATATATTAAGTCCATGTTATGTTTGGAGATAAATACAGAGCATATAATTAGATATCATTTGGAATCGTTTTACACATTCCAAAAACTCTTGTACATATTATGGGGAAAGGATACAAAATATGTGTTATATAAAAATATCAAAAATGGTTAGCTGAATTTTTTTAATGATTCAATAAGAATAATCCCAATGTAATGACAAATAATTGAACAGACATTATATTTAAAGAAAATTAATATAATTATAAGATATGGAATAATAAATATATTATGATAAATAACAAAAAACACATGGCTTTATATCAATAAACTAACAATGACATTAATCTAGAGATAAATCATACTAAAAATAACATGGATAGTAAGATAATATATAATCAATAAAGATAGTTATATAACTT
Source organism: Viscum album (assembly GCA_963277665.1). NCBI lineage: Eukaryota > Viridiplantae > Streptophyta > Magnoliopsida > Santalales > Viscaceae > Viscum > Viscum album. Next base: position 178,780,169 of record OY728133.1, on the reverse strand, counting down.
AAAAGACAGGTCATTTAATAAATAAACAAAGAGTGAAATAAATCCTTATATAATAACATTCTAAAAATATAATTGATAAAAATGATTGAGTTCATAAAGAGGGATGCAATCAATCATTAGACATCATGTTCTCAGGCAGAAGATACCTATATATTTAATATTGTTCCCAAAATGGTTCAAAACATCAGGTATGAAACCACGTAATTTGGCCAATATATTTTTCTCGTGATACGTATTGATCCATCTCTGGGATATATAATTTCAAGCCATACCCATAACTGAATTTAAAATGCATTCATTATATATAGAAAAATCAATTTTATCCATTAAATAAATTTTCATTATCTTCATATATTTATATTTATTAAGGGACATATATTTATCAATATTTTCCCAATTAATCAAATAAGATTCAATGTAAACATTGTATTTATGAATGGAATATTATTTATTAAATAGTAATATTAATGACATAATGAATTCAAGTAACCAATAATTGAATATTAAAAATAACAAATAAATATTTATTCATGTAAAATATATCAATGGATAAGTTTATACACCACAAAAAATAAAATAGTTTCATATTAATGAAAATTTTCTCAATGAAATTGGAATTGAGACGAAATCCATTATAGTGATCACTATAATGATATGAGAAATATTAAATGAATATATAATTTTTAGAACATAAAAATTCTCATATAAATTTTTTAAAATAAATTTAATTCAAAAATAATACAATTATACAAATAATCATAGAATGTCGACGCAAACAAAGAAGTAATATGACCCAAAAAAAGAAAATTTAGTCATGAAATTCTCTACGACTTGTAACATTCAGGTCAAATAAAATGGATTAAAAAGTTTAAATTGAAACATAAAATTATATAAATTAGTATGTAATCCAAAAATTACACCTAAAATGATATATATATGAAAATAATATAATAATGTTGATTATAAAATTTCAATATTCCTTACTTAGTATAAATTGAGACCAAGTCACTTACCTTGAGTCCAACATGTTTCATATGTTCATTATCATCCATAATAATAATTTTTTTTAAATTATATAGTTTTATAGTAACCCCTTTAGAGTTTATTTTTTTCATTTGTTTCAATTATTAATATTTCAGGTTCAATTACTTAACAAAGTATGTTTACTTTGTTGTTTTTAATGATATTTGAACTAACTTTCAAAAACGACTTTGGTAGGTTGTTTATTAGTCTATTTGGTTATTATTTAAACATATCCAATAAAATAATCATGAAATATTTTTATATTTATTAATAAATATTACTTTTAATACCAATAATTAATGTTGGTTTTTTATAAATGAATTATGTTATGATCAAAAATATGGTAGGTTGTACGTACAAAAATGTAACGTTTCCATTTTTTGATGTAACTTATGTAAATAAGATAAGTAATATTTTCACATTACATAATGATAAGAATATAATAAATATCATATAACTTCATAAAATATACTTATATATATCACCCATGTGGGTTTTTTATCAAAAGATAATCACATTTATTCTTGAAGGTGTTATTTGTCACATACATGAATGACCTTTTCATATTTCTATGTGTGAAATGGTTAGAAATAAAATGATATATTATCTTTTAAAAATGATAAATATATCATTAATATCATCATTATTACATTAATATTATATATATTAATTAAATTTATCCTTAATACCATACATGTAATGATTAATTGAAAAATGAATCCCAACACTTTTCATGGTGGGAGTCCAACATACACATGAATAATATTATCATATCCCATACAGAATGGAAAATAAAAATGTTATAAATGATATTGTGACTCCATACATATATTTTTGTTACAAATATCTATTATACACTTTATATCCATCATCATTCCCAACCATGAGTTGTTTTTATTGAAACTATGTCACATTGGATTGTGAGGCGAGAATCCTCCAAACACACAAGCAATATTTTCATTTCCCATTTAAAGAAAGAATACATGAATTCAGATCATTTATATGACATAATATCAACTTATTATATGGGATATACTACTGTAATTATATCAAAAAAATGAAGATTTTATTGATTTGTAATAAGAAATAAAAAATGAAAGGGTATGAATTTAACTATTCTCGAAACACCCCATCCAGATTGCATGTAAAGTATTCTTGTAATAAATTTAGGATGGAAACATGATTCTATGACGAGGGTATCTAATTTGGAATGTAATTTCCATTTTTATGGGTTAATCAAGATGTTTTTTTAATGTTTTAAGTGGAGAGGGGTGGGAGTGGCATTTTATATGTGAGGCGAGTGCCACAATTGTAATTTTTGGAAATAAAAGGAAGTAACCACATTTTTCATATGGAAAAATGGTAAAATATGGATTATCCTTGTTAAATAGTTATTATTATGTCTAAATGTTTTCATATAATATATTTTATAGAAGTTTTATATCATTTAAACACTTATATTTTTTGTTTATCCCCCAATAAATTCATTTTTTTCCATAACTACAGTAATTTATTTTTACCTCTTTTAGTATTCATTGTGGAAAAAAATAAGATGAATTTATTATATAATATAAATTATTCTACATAAAAATATTAATTTCATTTTTTAAAATTAAATTAATTAAATTAGAAAATTTTAATTTCAAATTAATCACATAGACAGGACGAGAATGCAGTGTTTCAATGAATTTTTTTTAAAATGATTACAATGATTTTATTTCGATTTAAATATGAAAATGAATAAAATTTACTAAATTAGATACAATTTAATATACTTTAACTAATTTTACATTAAAACCAATTTAAATTATTATTAATATTAATTATAATTTTTTTCACAAATGGTTACAAAACTACCATTTAGAAAAAATTACGGTTTTTTCTGAGAACATTTATTTTTTCATTGAAATGATTCTACTCTTATCTCTAATAATTACGTATAAATTTAATTTATTTAACCATTTTTATTATGAATATATTTCAAAATTTTGTTAATACTCTTAATTCCTTACTGTTTAATATCTTGGTTATAATGGTCATGTAACATAAAAAAATTTATTAGAGTTATATGATTCTTCGAAACCCAATGTTGTGTGAATCAAAAGATAACAAATAAATATAATTTAATGTTAAAAATTTATATTAAAATCATATTGTGTTGCCAATATCAATTCAGATATATGATAAAATATAAAAAATTGTATTACTATATATTATTAAAATTATTTTACATTTTTTAATCATTTATGATATAAACATTACAACACCAATCATATAGGTGGTAGAATAGACCCAAAAAGAGATGGAGATAATGGTTAAAGGAAAAAGTTAAATATATTTAGTAATGATGATATAAATTTAATATAATAATTAAAATCAATATAATATAGCGATAAATAATATTTTAGAGGAGGTAGATGAATATGAAATGAAATAACGATAAAAAAAAGTACTTCTGTCCAGAAAATTTAATCTTATATTAGAAATACTATTTATTAAGAATGGATTTGGGAAATATTTTATAAGTTATACAACAATAAAATTAAGAAGTAATTTTTTTATAAATTAATGTCATAGAATTGAGAGGAGAATTCGAATTTTAGAATGGATTTTTTAGGGGATGTTAAAGGGTCATTTTATATGTAAATGGAGTGACTCTATTATAAATACATATAATTATTATCAAAACTAATTTTTTTTCATGGTCATGAAAATAAGAATAAGATATATATTGAAGATAAAATTATTTATTTTCTAAATACAAACAAAAAATACATTTGGGTCTGTTTAGTGATAATTGTGGCCTTAATTTTTTTAGGTCAGCCCCATTTTAAACACTTTTAGCCTTTCCCCTGGTGACAAATGTTAACAATTGTATCTTATTTTTATTCAAATCTAATTAAAATAAAATTATTACATTATATTTATTATTTTGTGTCAAAATAATATATCATTTTATAATATTAAATTTCTAGTGGTGGTAAAAATTATTTCTGATAGAAGTGTGTTAAAAAAATGAAAAATACTATTTTTGAAAAATATAATTTCATGAAAAAAACAAATTCATACCATAAATCTTGAATAAAATATACTCTCATGATACTTATTTATTATTAATATTATATGATATTTGTGTGAATTTAAATATAATATAAAATCAAATGTTACATTACAATTACTTAATAAATGAAAAGGATAAAAATAGGTATTTTGTTAGAGTAAAATAACACATTTGTTCCAAGTTGATTAACATAGATTTAAAAAAAAAATATTTAATAATATTTTATTTCAATATTTTTAAAAAATATTTTATTTTGAAAATGTTTTTATGCGAGTTTTTATTTATCTTATATAATGCTATCTTAAAATTTATGATATGTTTAGAACAGTTTTTTTACCATACACCTAAATAATTCGAAAAATTCACAGTAAAATAATTTTGATCTATATGATTTAAATATAAATTATTTTTATTAAAATAAAATTTTAAATTTAATAGAAATTAATTATATTATTAGAAAAGATAATGGGTAAAGACAATTTTTTAAACAATATTTATAAAATTTCTCAATTGATTAATATGAAAATTAAAATTTATTTGATTAATAATTAAAAAATTTTATCATCCAAACTAATACTTCATCAACCCATAATAACTCCTCACAAGATTTAAGGGTGAACAAAGAAGTGCTGGTTGTTGTAGGTGGGAATTAAACTACCATGGGTCTTATTGTGCTTCCGATTATTTTGAATTTGTCCCCTAAAAAAATTCTTATAAGTCGTAATTGTTGATATTCATCTTTTGATTGATCATGGATTACCCTAATGAAAGTAAATTATTTTTAAGATCATAAAAATTATCTTCAAAAGGAATAAAAATAAAAATTAACTCTATTATTTCTCCTCTCTATATGAATTTAATAGTGCAATTAAATCATTTCTTACCAATAAATTAAATGGATATGTTAGAACATTAATTTTTGAAATTATTAATATATAATTATTCATTTTATATTTATACTAAATTTGAAGAAAAATATTAAATATTGTAAAATTAAATACTATGATATAATGTTGTTACAACCGGTGTGTCTACGTCTAATGAATTTCGAAGGAAAAAAGATATGAATTCATAAGAAAACACTAAGAACAAAAATGATGATGCTACAATAGTTTATATCACGTGACAAGAATAATATTAATCATATAATTTGATTAAATATGAGTGTGATGTATCAATACTTCCAAAATTTGATGAATCTACATCAAATATAAAATAAGAAGAATAAAATTAAAGAGGAAGTATATATTGATCATTTTAAATCATAAATAAGTGGATCTACATTGGTGTAAGCATGATGTTGAGACATCATAAAAATTATTCATATACATGTAAGGATAATAAACACAAACATAAGGATAATATGAATAAGAATTATTTCATGACCTAGTAAGGTTCATTTCATGCGTAATCCACTTAAAGAATAATATTTGTTTCCATAAGCTTGATTTAATTCTGAATAATGTTAGTATACCATTATGAGGATTTATACTAGTAAAGATTATATAAATATAGAGATAAGGTTACCTTTTTAAGGATTGAAATATGTCTGTCGACTCTATGTAATTAGATATAAAACTGAAAAAATATCCTAATACTTTGTAAGTCCAAAAAAGATATGATGATGAAGATCCATGAGAGGAGTTTTTTCTTCCAAAATTGAAGTGTAATATTTTTTAAATCGTGCTTCATGGATCACATTAATATGTAAATTTTTAATTATGAATATATTATTTGGTGCATTAGAAACTAAAAATAAAATTAAACGGTGTCATGTATTGAACTATATTACAAGGGATATTGAAAGAGTCATGATATATTTTTGTAATGGAGTTATTCCATGGAAATGAATATTGAATTCTATGTTACTAAATTTAAAATAATATAGAAATTAAAGTCACATGATTCATTGAATATAAATATAAGAAAAATGAGAATAATATTGTGATCTAGTTTCAAATGAAAGACTTATACATATTTTAGAAGTAAAATAAATAGAGAGAAAATATTTTGAGGGATCTAACCATTCATTAGTCATATAAATTATATGTATTGATAATCAAAATGATATCCATTAGTAAATATTTTTGAGTCCTCATGTATTTTTATGAAGAAAAATAAGTTAATGATTATGATGAAAAGAGTTCCCAATATTATATATTGTTATTCATACCTAGGCATTTGATTTTTTATTGATATTAAACATAAAATATCACAATATTTATATTTCTAATGATGTTTGAGGACTCTACTTCAATTTATATAATCAATGTGCATGATTATATATTTATTAACTAAGAGGGAATCAAGATATTGGACATGATCTTTCTTCATGTAGGAATAAGAAATCTTCTCTTATATTAAAAGACATATCAAATTGCTGGTTTTATTGTATATGGTTGGTTCTAGAATAATATTTTCAATTCCATACCCATTCATATTCATATTTTAAAAATTAATAAAAATTTGTGTATGTAACATCCTATTACTATTTTTAGTTACACATAAACCCCTCATTTGATCATTCCTTGGTTGGGCCTAATTTAGTGGGTTCATTAAGTGAACTTTTTTATATTTTGAACTCATTTTGAATTGTCTATGGTTCGGGTATGATTTTAAAAAACCATGCACACATCTATAGAAACCCATGATATACTAGATTGTGTGGTTTTTTACATTTTTCCCATCATTTGACAAATTGTTCACCCATTATAGAGAAATTTAATGCCCCAACCCCAAAAGCCCAGAGTCGGTGCGTTATTATGTATCATTGGAATGATCACAAAAGTTCATGTCTCGAATGACCGATTAGTTTAGTAGCCTTAGAATTACTAGATACATTCATAAGGATTACATTACATCATAAAATGCAAAACTACAACAAAATTTTTTCCATGGAAAACATTGAAATCCCATAGACTATCCCTGCAGTTTAGTCATAATATAATTTTTCGCATCATGGGAAAAATAAAACATAAGGAGGGGTGAGCTCAGATGCCCAGTATGGATAACAATATAGCGGAAAAATTCATAAATAAGAATAATCCTTTAAGGAAATGTATAAAACTAAAACTGAAGCCTTTTAAACATGAACATCATCATAATATTGAAAATATAAAATCAAATAATGCCATTTACTTATTCACATAGATATTGTACTAGTAGAATAATCACAAGTAATATCAATAACCACTTTCATAATGATGGAATGAATATTTCTAGACTTTTATGACAACATAGTCAAGGCCTTGTGCCAATAATACAAATAAGATTTTGCCTTGAAATTGGGCTAAGACATTAGATTGTCTCAAGAGACCTACCGATGCATCGAGGAACTATAACGGTCTCCACACATCACATACTAAGTCCAATGAATTCCTCATATGAAAAGGTTTAAACATAATTCTAAACATTAATATTAAAACTAGCATATGAAATGTCAATGCATTACCCAAAAACCATGAATTGTGTAAAATAACACATCCACAATCAACCATATCAAAAAACCTTCAATACAGAATGGATGACTTAAATCATTATAAATCAACTTCAATGAAGATTAAAATTCATTAAATGATGTTGAAATAGATGAAATCAAAACTGTTTGAGAGAAATATGTCATTATTTTTCTAAAATAATTTAATGTTACATAATTATAAAATAAAAAATTTAATTAGAACTATTTTTATAATATTTTAAGGGGAGATTAGACGATGATATAATGATGTAAAATAGCCACACTCGCTGTACAAGTTAAAAAAAAATTCTTACCTTAAATTTGTCGAAAATGTCAAAAAGTTCATTGTTCTGAAAAAGACGGAAAGATTCCATTCAAAACATATAAAATAAAATTATTGTATAAATTCAATTAACTCATTATCTAGTAAATAGTAAATATGTTTGGAAATAAATTTTTAAGAAGCATGGATGTGGATGATAAAGAGGTCACAGTAGATAATTACGTATAATCAACCTCTGATAATGAAGAGATTATGAAATTAACCATTACCTTGTAATTTTCCATGGTCTATGGTAGGATAACCATATGTATGATGGTAAAATAATTGTAATTAAATTATACATGAATCATATACAGTAATATGATATCAAATTTGATCTTTTTATATTTCTTTGTTAATAATAATTTAGTATTATCGTCATTTTTTGTGTTAACTGATTTTTTTTCCTTTATATGATTTGTTACATAAGTAATGTTCGTTTTCTATAGGATGTATCTTATTAATATTCAAAATTATTTAATGTTTTTAAACATCATTTTCAATCATTTAATGTAAATTATTATTGAATGGATATGATGGGGAATGGATCTATTCGTGTTCGTGGAGACTGAAATCTGTACGTACGCATGAGCGACAATATCATTTTTTATATTAAAATAATATATAATTGGATGTTATATCATATATAATGAATCATTATCATGTTATATTTATTATTTACATCAATTACACATCATTATTATACCCATCCAAATAATAATGTATTGAATAACAATTACACCATGACGTGGAAACGGTTAGCCATATGTACGCACATATGGTGGCATGTCATTAAAAGGATGGATAGAATAAAAATATATTAGTACTATATTTATAATAACATCACATTATATAGATGATACTAGAGTTATTATTTTGTAATGGAAATAAAAAATAAAGAGGATGTGGAAGAAAAATGGAACTTGAAAGAGGTGATGAAATATTTACCTCTTCTTCGGGTTCATCCATTTGATTTGTTCAAAAGGGCTCCATTGGATGGCTTTCTAACTAATGGAAGGACAATAGGATGAAGGGAGAACATTTTAGATGGTATTTGGGTATATTTTGGCCCATCCAAACGGCTTTGAATGTTTGAATTAGAGAGAAGGGGGAGTTCCCTTTTATAAGAGGGGTGAGGGGCACCTTACGAAAAGATCAAAATATTATTTTATAATAAAATCATCATCAATTTATAATGGTTTTAAAATGATTTATTTAATGGATAAGGTTGTGATGGGTCTAAAACCACTCAAACAATATGTTTTAGACAGGTTTGTATCACTATATTATCTTTATCATTTAGATTTAACTCTTTGTTAAATAGTGTGACATTTACCATGTCTCCTTGTATTTTTATATTATATGGTCAATAAACCTACTACAAAATTCAAAGAGAACCCAAATTGGTTTATTAATGATACAAATATTATTATACAAGTCTTTTTTAGGAAACATTTATTTTTAGGAATAGAATATCAATTAATAACATAATATTTGTTTTAAAAATTCTTTTATGTCAAATTTGAAACTATTTGGTATTTTTTTTTCTAAATTCATATCCGCATTATTACTTAAAAAAATAATCTAACCAACCATAACATGTAATATTAACCTATAAAATTACTATAATTTAAAAAAGTCTCAAATAACATTTATTTGGATATTTATAATATCAATTATTATTATTTTATTCATTATTTAAGTAATTACTGCATCATCATTGGGCCATAAATAAATATAATTATTTAATGTCTAAAAATTATAAATAAAATACCATTATGTAGGAAATCTTTTTATATTTCAAATTAATATTTATATTTGATTTTATATTATGTGTAACTGAATATTAAAATGGATTAGTTATTAAACATTGAATTTAACACTTTTAACTCTTCTTTGAATTAAATAATAATAAATATCCTAATCTAATCCATATGGACCTAATGGATAATATTTTATTCCTAAGGTTTTATTTGGTCGAATTAAACTTATCCAATAGAATTAGGACATGTTTTAGAATAATAATAATATCATATTTCCCCTTAATTACCCTATTTACTTTTAACCGTGGTAAATAAGAGTTAAAAGTTACTATTCACCAAAATTATTTTTATCTTATTGAAGAAAATATTACTTTCTGATATCAACTGTTTCTCTTGGTTTTTTGATATTCTACTCACAGAAATGGTAAAATTGTGTTTTATGTAAACTTGCAAATGCTCCTAGGAGGTGGGTAAAAGATGGTAAAAAGTTCAATAAAATTTTTACATATCATACATTATTATAACCTGACTCCAATTAATTACATTGATCTTATATAGGTATTATGTCTCTATTTTGACCTAATATAAATTTAAATAAAATAAATAATTATTTAAATAAAAATTCGGTTTTAAACTATAACTCAGTGTTTTTCACTATTCATCAAACTTGAAAGTTTTCAGAAAAATACCAAAAATTTATCCTAAGCTAATTTTGATATTTATATTACAAAAATGAAGTCCATTTTGAAAGATAAAATATATATAATTTAAAAAATTGGGTATTAATATTCATAACGGCTAGTTTGATTGGTTGTGGTGTGTTAGAATCTCATAGTTGCGTACAATGCAAGCAATTGCATTATTCAAAGGGAAGCGTACCGTAGAAGATTGGGGTGTTATAGTCTCCCGTATTAAAATAACTCCATCCTCAAAATTTCTCAAATATTACGGTATAAAAAGGCTTGGGTGGTTCTTCATCATATGTCCGTCCGGTTCCCACGTTGCCTCTTCCATCATATGGTTTCTCCATAGAAATTTTACCAGAAAAGTCGTCCGATTTCTCAGCATTTGTTCTCTTGTATCATGAACCACGACAGGCTCTTCGCAATAAGACAGTTCAAGTTCCAGTTCTAATTCCTCATAGGTGAGTATATACATTTGGTCACGCATGTATTTTCTCAACAGTGATATGTGTAATACATCGTGATATTTGAAGAGACTTGGCGACATTGACAAAAGATAAGATACAACCCCAATTCGTTCTAGAAACTTAAAAGGTCTGATGAACCTGGGTCTTAATTTTCCTTTCTTACTGAATTGTATAATACCCCTCAATGGATATACCTTCATGAAAACAATATCTCCTACCTAAAATTCCATATTCATCTATCATTTATCAGTATAGCTCTTCTACCTACATTGAGATTCTTTGATGTGGTTTTGAATTACCTTCACCTTTTCCATCGTTTCCTCCATCAGTTCTGGGCCTACGAGTTTTCATTCACCTACATCATCCCAACAGATTGGTGTGTGACATCTCTTTCCGTATAAATCTTTATATGGTTCCATCAGAATACTTGAATGGAAATTATTGTTATAGGAAAATTATACCAGAGGTAAATATTGATCTCGCATACCTTGAATGTAAAGTGAGTATGACCTCAACATGTCTTCTAATGTTTGGATAATCTTTTATAATTGTCCATCAATTTTGGGGTGGTAGGATGTGCTTAAATGATGTTCAGTATCCAGGGATTTTAGAAGACTTTTCCAGAATCTTGATGCAAAACGGGGATCACGATCAGAAACAATCGATAGGTGAACTCCATGAAGTCTGACAACTTCATTAATCTATAGTCTTTCTAGACATTCAAGTGGTAAATCTTATCTTATAGAATGAAAATGTACTGACATGGTAAGACAATCAATAATGAACCATATTGCATCATCCATTCTAGGTGTATTTAGTAGTCCCATGAAAGAGTCCATAGTAATATTATAACATTTTCATGAATGTATGGGAAGAGGTTGCAAAATCATATAGCCTGTTGCCTTCCAGATTTCACCTGTTTACAAACAATACATCTTGAGGAAAAATAAGTAATCTCTCTCTTTATGTTGTCCCACCAAAAATATTTCATCAAATATCTATACATTTTGGTGCTCCCATGGTGTATAGTGAAATTGGAACTTGGAGCATCATCCAAAAATTCTATTTTTAGATCATGTATATCGGGAAAACAAACTCTCTTCCCAAAATTTAAAATTCCATTTTCATATATGAATTCACTCAATCACCCATCATTCAAACTGATAATCTTGTTTTGAATCTCCTCATCACCATTATGAGAACTTTTTATCCTTTCTAGCAAATATGGTTTGGTATCCATTTGAAAAATCATTAATGTTTCACCTTCTATGGTTATTCATATATACATCTTTACTAGATCGATGAAAATAGGATCCCTTTAAACTATCTTCTTGTACAAAACTCCATTTCATTTTCTGCTCAAATCATCTACCACCATATTTGCCTTCCCCGGATGGTAGTGTTTCGTGCATTCATAATCCTTTAGTAGTTCAAGCCATCTCATTTGCCTCATGTTGAGTTGTTTCTGTGAGAAAATATACTTATAACTCATGTGATAAGAATAAATATCACATTTTTCACCATGGAGATAGTTTCTCTAAATAATCAAAGAATATATTACATTTTCTAACTCATGATCATGAGTATGATAGTTTTTCTCATGATTTTTCTGCTGTCATGATGCATAATCAATAACCCTATCATTCTTCATTAGGACACAACCAAATCCTTCCTTTGAAGCATCACTATAATTAACAAACCCATCATTCCCTGATGGAAGAGTCAATAAAGGTGCATTGACTAATAATCTCTTCAAATTTTTAGAAGATTCAACATATTCCATAGTCCAAACAAATTTCACCCATTTATGTGTGGGCTTTGTCAATGGGTTAGCAAAGTCAGAAAAATTATAGATGAAACGTTGATAAAAACCTGCTAATGTAATAAAACTGTGTTCCTCAGTTAAACTCATCATTTTTTTCCATTCTTGGATTGCCTTTTTCATAGAAGGATCAACGGATATTCCATCCTTAGAGATTATATGTCCATGAAATGGAATCTTTTGAAGCCTGAATTCAATGTTGCTAAACATCTATAAAATTCATGTCTTCTAAGAGTCTCAAGATAATGCGCAAGTGATTTTCATGATCTTCATAGCTTTTAGAGTCTACCATGATATAATCAATAAATTCCACTACAAAGTCATCAAGATATTCCTTGAAAACTCTATTCATTAGATCCATGAGAACAGACGGTTCATTAGTCAGCCCAAAAGGCATTAATCTAAACTTGTAATGCTCTTAGCTAGTTCAAAATGTTGTTTTAGGAATGTATTCCTTTATCACACACAACATATGATATCCAGATCAAAGGTCAATCTTTGAAAAGTATTGAGCCCATTAATTTGGTCAAATAAATCATCATTGTGAGGTAGGGGATAGTTGGTCATTATTTTTATAGTATTGATCTCCTTGTAGTCAATGCAAAACCCCATAGATCTGTCTCTCATCTTAACAAAAAGGATAGGGGCTCCCAGTGGAGAAACAATTTGGAGAATAAATCCCTTATTACTCAATTCCTCTAGTTGATTCTTTTGTTACACTAATTCAATATTGGATATTCTATAAGGGTTCTTCGATATTGGCCCTAATCTAGGAATTAAATCATTGGAAAACTCAATTTATCGTCCTGAAGAATGTCCAGGTAAATATTCTGGAAACACATCAACATATTCTTTCACAATAGGTACATCCTATATTTTAACATTCCATTCCCCACTCGAGGTTATTTCATTCACTTCCTCCCAAATAATTGAATTTTGTTGCTATACTAGGGGTGGATCTAGATAAGAATTAGGTGGTGATGATTCTTCTCTAAAGATAACATGTTCTTTATCATCGTCATCAAAATTTGTAACCTCCTTCTTCTTACAATAATATTTTGCATCATGTTCTATAATCTAATCCATACCAATGATTTTATCGAATTCAATCATGGGTATGATGATGAGATCATCAGATAATGAACATTTATATTCCTTAATGGGGGTTGATTCAGAATACTTTGTTGCAATGATACTTCCCTCAGGAGTTTTGACTGACAACTCCCTTGTCAAATCAAATTAGAAATATCAAATTTTCTTAGCAAACTGGGAATATATGAAACAATATGATGATCCAAAATCAAATAAAGCATTGGTTGAACATGATGAAAACATTAAATTACCTTCTATAACGTCTTTCGGAGCTTCAACATCAACAGTAGTGATATCATAAGCTTGGCCTTGATCCCTTGGCCTTTTCTAAGGTAAGTTCCCCATACGCTTAGGATATTAATTTGTACAATTCCCCCTTTCTCTACAATTGTATCATTCAACATCGACAGCCTCTTTTTTCCACTTGCAATCATGAGCTTGGTGGCATTTTTCACCACACTTGTAACAAACTCTCATTCCCTTTAAGCACGTACAAGGGTGTTTCTTCCAACATTTACTATAGGGTGGATATTCAACTTTTCCTTTCATCCCCTTATTTCCATTTTCAAATTGTTCAGTAGATCTCTTCTTCCCTTTCCCTCCTTTAAAGTGGTAAAACATAGAAACTTCGTTTTTTGTCTTGATAGCACATGAGACAATATCTTCATACGACAAAATTATTATGATACTAATGCTCGATGGAGAAATGGTTTTAACCCATAAATGAAATGAAAAATCTTACTTCATGGGTTACGTATATAATTTTCAACATGCCTCGCTATCCTTGTAAAGTTAGCTTCATACATTGTGAGATTATCATCCTCCTTTTGCCTCAAGCTCAAAAATTGTCTTTCTATATCTGCTCAATAGTCATAAGGAATGTATTTTTCTAAGAAAATTTATTTAAATGCCCTCCATTCGATTTTTTAAACTTCATAATCTTCCTTTGTGTATTGAATCAATGACCACCATTGATCAGCATATCCAGTGAGGCAGTAAACTTCCATGATTAATTATTCCATTTCACTACTCTCCCAGTCATGGAATAATTTCTCTAAGGAATTTATCCATTTCTAAGCAACTAATGGATTTTTACTCTCATTGAATGGTGGTGGTCGTTTCTTCATGAGGCAATCTAACATTGATCATCCATGTTGTGGATCAGGGTGCTCCATATGGGTAAGGTTATTATTAATAACTTGAGTGAGTTGTCCTAGTATGGAGATAAGCTGTTCATCACTAGTTTCTTCACCAGCTCCACTATTATTATCTTGAGCAGGAAGGAAATCCCCACATAGAGTGAATGCATTGATATAGTTTCCATTCCTTCCACTAGGCACCATTTCTAAATAATGGCATAAACTAGATTAGATTATGAATCAAAATACATAATTCCAAACATGAAAAACACTTAAACATAATTGAAATATTTATGGATATAATCTATAATAATAAAAAATGTTTTCTTTGAGGAAGTATATACTAAAAAAACATCATAATTGTTTATAATGAAAATGATAATTATCCTAAGAAAATCCCAAGGGAGGTTCGTAACCAAGAGTACAGCCAGGCCCATTTTCGTTCCCCAGTTCTCATTCAAGTCTGGCTCAAAGTAGTGTTTTCAAGTTTTACCCCTCAGTAAATGTATGCCAAAGCAGCCTCTACCTGCTCGTTTCTAGACACATATGTATTGCTTAGAAATCTCAAAAAATATCCACAATACTAAAATTATATGATGTTATTCTATACTAATCTTAAAATACTATATTAGGGCTATGTTCTCTAATCATAGTTTAACAAAATCTAGTTTCCTATGTTTTTACTAGTCCTACCTCTGATTCCAACTATAACGCACTGACCCCAGAAGCCCATAGTTGGGGCATTATTATATATCATTAGCATAATCACAAACGATCAAGTCTCGAATGACCAATTAGTTTATTAGCCTTAGAAGTACTAGATACATTCATAAGGTTTACATTACATAATAAAAGGGAAAACTAAAACAACATTGTTTACACGGACATCATTGGGATCCCATAGACTATCCATACTGGTCAGTCATAATATACTTCTTCACATCATATGAAAAATAATACATAGAAAGGGGTGAGCTCAAATGATTAGTAAGGATAACAATAAAGTAGAAAAGCCATATATAATTATAAACATTTAAGGTAATGTATAAAACTAAAACAAAACAATTTTGAACTTGAATATCTAAATAATATGATAAATATAAAATAAAATAATTCCATTTACTTATTCACATGGATATTATACTTGTCTAATAATCACATGCATTATCAACAGCTACTTTTGTAATGATGGAATGCATAATTCTAGACTTTCATAACCTCATATTCAAGGCCTTGTGCCAAGACTACAAATAATATTTTATCAAGGGATTGTTCCAAGACACTATTTTTTCTCATGAGACCTTCCGATGCATCTAGGAGATATAGCGAGCTCCACCCATCACATACTAAGTCCAATGCATTCCTCATATGAAAAGGTTTAAACATAACATAAACATTCGTATTAAAAATAGCATACGAAATGTCAATACATTATCCATAAACCATGAATGGTGTAAAATAACACATCCAAAGTCAAACATATCACGAAACCGTTAATAAAAAATGGATGATTTGTATCATAATAAATCAACTTCAAACAATATGAAAATCCATTAAATGATGTTGACATAGATGAAATCCAAACTGTTTGATAAAAATATTTCATTCTTTTTTTGAAATCATTTAAAGGTGGATACTTTTTAAAGAAAAAATTTTAATCAAAATTATTCTTATAAGACTGTAATGGATTAATTGATGTTGTTATAATGGCGGAAAATAGCTTCACCCACCGTATAAGATAAAAAACATTCTTACATTATATTTGTCGAAAAAGTCAAAAAGTACCTTGCTTAGAAAATGATAGAAAGATTCCTTTCAAAGAATATAATGTCAAATAAGGGTATAAATGACTATAACCAATTGAATAGTAAATAGTGAAAATGTTTTGACAAACATTTTTATGAATCATGGATGTGGATGATAAAGAGTTCCCTGAAGATAATTACGTATAATCAACCTCAAATAATGGAGAGATTGTGAAATTAACCATTACATTATACTTTTTCTTGGTCAAATATAGGTTAACCTCCTTTAAAATGGTGAAATAATTGTTATTAAATTATAAAAGAATCATATACGTTAATATGATATCATATACGATCATTTAATATTTCTTTGTTAACAATATTTTAGTATTATCATCGTTTCGGGTGTTAACTGATTCGTTTTCCTTTATATGCCTTATTACGTAAGTAATGTTTGTTATGGATAGGATGGATATAATTCATATTCAGAATGATATTAAGTCTTTAAAAATTATTTTGAATCATTTAATGAAAATTAGTCTTGAGTGGATATGATGGGGAATGAATCTCATCGCGTTCATGGAGATGGTAAACCGTACGTACGCACGTGCGACAATATCATTCTTTTGAAATTAAAATAATATATAATTGGATGGTATATAATATATAAAAAATCATTATCATGTTATATTTATTATTTACATCATTTAGACATCATTATTATAACTATCCAAATAATAATGTATTGAATAACAATTACACCACGACGTGGAGACGGTAAGCCGTATATACGCACGTATGACGACATGTCATTTAAAGTATGGATAGAACAATGAATATGGTAGTACCATATTAATAATAACATCACGGTATATAGAAGATATTGGAGTTAATATTTTAGAATGAATAAAACAAATATTGAGTAAGTGGAAGAAGAAAGTAACTTGAAAGAGGTGATGAAGTATTTACCTCTTCTTTGAGTTCTTCCATTTGATTTGATCAAAAGGGCTCTATAGGTTGGATTTATGACTATAGTAAGGCCTATAAGATTAATTTATGATAGTTTAGAGGGTACTTGGGTAGGTTTTGGCCAATCCCAATGGCTTTGATGGTGTGAAATAGAGAGAAGGGTGAGTTCTTTTTTATAAGAGGGTAAGGGGAACCTTAGGAAAAGCTAGAAATATTATTTTATAATAAAATCATCTTATGTTTCTAATGGGAAAAAAATAAATTATTTAATTTATATGGTGTGTATGGGTCGAAAAACACTCATCCAATAGGTTTTAAACAGGTTTGAGTCACTATATTATCTTTATGTTGTATATTTAACTTTAAGTTAAATAGTTTGACATTTACCATGTCTCTTGGTATTTTTATATTATATGGTTAATAGACATACAAATGACATCAAAGTGAACCCCAATCAGTTTATTAAAGATAAAATTTTATTATACAGATATTTTGGCCAATCCTTAGATTTTTAAAAATAAAATACCAATTAATAATAAAATATTTGTTTTAAAAACTCTTTTATGTCAATTTTGACACTATTTGGTATTTTCTTTTTTCTAAATTCATAACAGCATTATTACTTCAAAATAATTTTTCTAAACAACCCTAAAAGGTCATATTAACCTATAAAACTAGTTTAATTTATAAAAAGGCTCAAATAACGTTTATTTATATATTTATAATCTCAATTATTTTAATATTTAATTAAATAGGTAATAACTGCATCGTCATTGTGTCATAAATAAATTTGATTATATAATGTCTAAAAATAATAAATAAAATACCATTATGTAGGAAATTGTTTTATCTTTATAATTAAAATTTATAGTATAATTTATATTATATTTATCCCTATATTAAAAATGGTTTAGTTATTAAACTTTTAATTTAACACTTTTAACTCTTCTTTGAATTAAATAATAATAAATGTTCTATTCTAATCCAAGTAGACCTAATGGATCATATGATACTCCTAAGGTTGTTTTTGGTCGAATTAAACATATCCAATAGAATTAGGACATGTGTTTGGGTAATAATAATATCATTTTTACCCTCAATTACCCTATTTACTTTTAACCGTGGTAAATAAAAATAAAAAGTTATTATTCACCAAAAATTATTTTGTTCTTACTAAACCACATTTTAATTACTAATATCAACCGTGTCTCTCAGATTTTTAAAATTCAACTCACAGAAGCTGTGAAATTATGTTTTATGTATGTTTGGAAATGCTTCTAGGAGGTGGGTAAAAGACTGTACAAAGTTCAATAAAATTTGTAAATATCTAAAATTATTATAAACTGACTCCAATTAATTACATTGTACTTATATAGGTATTATGAATCTATTTCGACCTAAAATAAATTAAAATAAAATATATAATTATTTAAATAATAATTCATTTTTTAAATATACTTCAGTGTTTTTTACTATTCATCAAAAATTGAATGTTTTCAGAAAAATACAAATAAATTCAACCTAAGGTAATTTTGAAATACTGAATAAAAAAATGTTGTCCATTTTTAATGATAAAATTTATAAAATTTAAAAAAGTGGGTATTACTATTCATAACAGATAGTTTGATTGGTCGTGGTGGTTTAGAATCTCAAAGTTGCATACAATGAAACCTATTGCATTATTCAAAGGTAAGTGTTCCGTGGAAGCTTGGGGTGTTACAAGAAACTAAGAAACAACATAAAAATTAAAGCATGACTAGAGTATATGATTTTCCAATCCAAGTGGCACTTCTTATATGATTATCTGTGCGACATTTATTTAATATTATAATTGAATAAAAATTTTATGAACCACTATTTGGAACTCTTGTAAGGAATAACTAATCATATCATAATTCCATTGGTCCGTGTACATTACAAATACCAATATCGGATATGAAATACCACTTCCAAAGAAAATATAACCTCGGCAGTTGTTATTCAATCCCTTCCCATAAATTTTCATCATCCCATTCTTTCATTGCCCCTATATCCACCTCTTACCCCTAAGGATTATGAGATCCACATCCTATTGGAGGATCTAACCTAGGTTTCTATTTATCTTGAATTTTGGTTTGATTCTAATATCATCATTTCTAACGTTCTTCCTCTGAATTTCTTGTTTAGGGATTTTTGTTCCTTGATAACATGATACAAGGGTATGTGGTTCCTTTAAGATCATCCAAATTGATAAAACCATTAATTTCATGATTTGAGAATAATTTGTTGATTTATATTAATTTATTTCAATTGGTTTATTGAAACCACAATTCAATTGAAATGGGTATTTCAATTTTATTTTGTATAAAATTGGTGAAACCCATTAATTTAATTAAAATGGGGTGTGTTTCTTTAATTTGATAGAATATTGCGAAATTGGGGTTTTGAATATAAAGATTGAATTTAAATTGTGAAATTGATTTTTAAAATTGACATAAAATTATTATTTAAAAAAATGGGTTTTATATTATTGATAGAAATATTGTGGGTTTATCATGAAAAAACGAATGATTTTATTAATAAATAATTTTGTTTTTTAAATTGTAATTAGCATATTGAAATTTAAATATGGGCTAAATTGAATTTTTAACTATTTTAAATAAATTTCACAATGTTTGTTGTTGTTAGAGAACATGCAAGACAATGTATAGAGTGATTTATTCAGATCAAAACTCTATTTATTCTTTTTTGACACAAATAATACATATGTAGTAGGTCACGTCCCCATTAGGATGGTGATGGGTTCCTCTCTGACTACTGCCTATGGGACATGTGGGCACATATGGCCTTGATAACTATTTCAGTGTGAGGGAGTCCCATCACCTTAAACTATCGTACCTTTTGGTATATGAAAATGTTGCTAATTTTGATGCTTTTCCTGATATTCCATTATTTTTAAACTATATGAAAAATGTGTTTTGAATTTATATACACTATTTTATATAAATAAAATTTAATACATTTTTTAGAAATGTTTCCATAATTTAAAATGTAATGAATAATTTGTTTTAAATATTCTTTTGAAATTACATGAATGATTTTATAAAATTGAATGCTTTATTTGGTTAATTAATTATGAAATCTTGTTATGGGATCATTAGTTAGTCCCTATGGTGAAATTATCGCACATGAATCATATGAATTTCCGAATTTTTGTATTTACTCTAGCTAGGTTCAATCAATGGGAAAGCACCACTTGGCGGTGGTAGTTGCTGTTAATCATTAGGCATTGAGAGTTTTTTCTATTGGGACTAGGGTTGTTTAACTTTTTGTTTTTTGTACATTATTGTGGATCTTTGGGTTGTTTAATCTATTTTTTAACATCAGTTATCGTCCTCCCTATGGTGTTTTTTTTCAAACTAACTTAGATTATTCTCTTATACTGTGTTTGGGGAAAATTCATTCACAATTTCATATTATTGATGATATTTTCCTATCTCTAACCTGTAGCGACAGATAACTCCCTTTGGGCTATGTCAGTACTGGATCAGTTATCTGTGTAACATTGTATCTATAATATTTGGTGACAATGTGGAATCAATGAGAGGTCATGAATATTTTCTTGATGTCAGTATAAAATTGAGTAATCACATCGGATTTTAGATGGCAGTTGCGATTGGGTGCCTAACTAGCTCTCACTATAATAAACCTTAATTCACCAGGGGTGGCTTCATAGAGGTTACATAATAATTAGTTCAATTATTACACAGACATTTGATATCGATATTTTGAAATACATATATTTTTTGTACATATTTCGGGAATAATGTTTACCTTGTTTCATTATTTGAGTGTCGATTAGATGTATCTATATTGTTTGTTGTTGGTGGGTAGTATCATTCCTCTGAGAATACTTTTGAATCAGATCTAGGTGGAAGATATTGATGAACCATATAGATAAAGTACAACAGTTTAGCAAAATCCAGTTGATGTAATTCAACATTCTTTCCATGCTTTGGGACAACCTACGCCTGTTCTCGTTCAGGCACTATATCTGTAACTTCAGAGGGACCACATCTGAATTCGTTCTCTAATGTTCTTCTTCTAGATTCCTCATGTGTTCCAACGATCATACAATGCATTAAAGGATGGATATTAGTTGATTGATATTGAAATTTTCATTGAGTTCATTGAAACTCCCGATGAAATCAAGGTGAAATGTTCAAATTTCAATCTTGAAGGTCCTAGTATAATTGTGGGACATGATGGTGATAATTAAGAATCATGAGGATATATAGTGGTAATAATTTTATATTGTTTTAACTGATCAGTTCTCTACTGATTTTATGATATTAGAAAAGGATTTATAGTTTTTCATGATTGAGTTGGATAATATGACTGGGACTGAATATTAAAGATGTTTTTATGTTCTTGTACAGTTTTCAACTATGTTTAGGTCAAATGAAAATGGTAGGACTCCATGATTTGATATGAGAATTTGATCTGATATTTCTTATCAGGTTCTCTTGTTAATGATTCCTTCTAATAATGATGTGTGGGATATTGCATTTATAGTTAAAAAGGACAGAGAATGCCTGTCAGGGTTAATGAGAGTTCATTCTTCTCTCAGTGGAAATGTGAGTTCCTTTAAGGGAAAGGGGAATCAGGATGATTCTAATAGTGGTTCTCTATAGTAGGTTTCTTCAAGACTACATGAACTTCCTGAATGAGGCTCTTCGATTTGTTACGAGTGTTTCATGCCTGGGAACTCGACATTGCTTTGCACTGAGTCAAAAAATATATGTGGCTCCTTTGGATGCATGGGTAACCTAAACATGTTCTTCCATGTCTAATCAACTATTAATAGTGTCATATGATAATTAGTTTATACTAAAACTATGGTGCAATAAGATGCTTCACAAGGAAATGGGTTCCATCTATAGTAATCTATAATAATGATTCATCAAATAGTAGAAGAGTCTATTGAGAAAGGTGATATGGGTCCAGTAACCATGAGAGGTACTATCACTATAGCATCATAATTTGTGGTTAATTTATTAGATACCAGTGATTTACTTTATTTTATTTTATCCATTATTGTTAAATTATTTAATATTCCTACACTACATTTATCTTATGTGATGGGTATTAAAAAACCCCATAGAATGAGGAGAGAATAGTATCAGTATAGTTTTACATGTTTATCCACATTATTGGATATCAGTAATTCTTCGAGTTTTCTTATTTTTGGCTTGAAATATGTTTCCTTTCTATTCGATATAGATTAACACATTTCCAATAAATCCCAAAATGATTGCTATCTTTTATGGGTCTTATATGCTACACTCTAAGGGGTGTGTCTGTCTTTCAAGGATAATGTGACCAGATGTCGAGTAGAGACAATTATTCTTATCTATAATGTAGAAAATTAAAATATATGTTTTCATTTGATCTATAGTAAGAATCCATGATTGCTGATATCTAAGAAGTTGTTATTGAGTTTCCAGACGTTTTTCCATCTGACTACACTAGTTTTCTATTAATAAAGGATGTAGAGTTTCCAATCTGTTTAGTTTAAGGTAGTTACCAGTATATTTTTCTTTTTACCACATAGAAAACATTTAAATGAAATATTTGAAAACATAGTTTTATTATCTCCTATAAAAAGTATTTACACTCATGAGTGTTTCACTATGGGTGTCAACAATTCTCTCTGCTAAGATATTTGACTTGTCACTTTTTCTTTGTGAGGATTATCAAAAACTGGATAGGGTTAAAATATAGAATATGTACACATTTCCATGGATTAACGACCCAGTAGTACAATTTAACTGGGTATAGTGGTTCTTGATGATGGATATTCAATTTAGTTACCATCAATTTATAATAATATAATATTATAATCAAAGAACCACATTTTAGAGTATTTATGGTTTTTATGTAGAAAATTTCATGCAATGATGTCTAACCAATGATCATGTTGTATTTATGTTTTTATTGAACAATATTTTTCATGAGTATCTTGATACTTCAATTATAGTATTTTGTTATGACATATTGGTTTACTCTATGTCTGGGGAGGAGCATGTCCATCATCTATGATCTGTTTTGGAGTGGTTGAGAATCCACTGAAACTATACCAATATATCAAAATTTTATTTCTAGATTCAGGTTGTGATGTCTATGTGAAATTTGGTCCTTGAACATGTTACCTCAATCGATCCTAAGAAAGTGAATTATTTTATCACATAGAACCAACCATGAAATGTTTTGTAGATTCTTATCATCCTTGGAATAACTCAATATTATTGATGACTTCTTAATGTTTTCATCTCTGATGACTTCTCTAACTCATAAGGGAGTAATGTTGTCTTGGGATGAAAAAGTATAGGACACTATCAGGTAGATAGAATTCTATTTGACTATAGAACCATTGTTGATTGTTAAACATATCGATAAGGGCTATGTGGACTTGTGGGATGCATCAGGTTTAGTATTGGGATTTGTTCTTATAAAGTGTGATCATATGGTTTTCTATATCTATTAATTAATTAGGAAACATTAGAATAATTATCTGACCCATAACCAAAAACTCATAGATATGAAGCACAAAGTTATGAGTTGGAGGCATTACGTTTTTGGAGAACGGTTTACCATATATTCTTACCACAATATATAGGGTTATATATTATCTCAAAAATAATTGAATCTCCTACAAATGAATTTATTAGAAGTCCTGAAATAGTTTTATTTCAACATTGATTATTCCATGAGGAAATTGAATTTATTGATAGATACATTGAGTAGGAAACATCTGAACCAATCCCTGAAAAAATCATCAGATAAGGGGAACTGGATAGAACTTTTTACACAGTTACATATTGGTGTTCAAGAATCAAGGACTAAAGTTTCATTTTCCAATATTCAGTTGACCTCTTTTCTTATTGAGATGAATCTTATAGAATAGAATCTCTAGGTTTAGTTTCATAAGAATAAGACTCTACTTATAATGTAGAGACCATTATTGAGTGGTTTTTCTACATAGAGAGAATCCTATGATATCAGAATCATTTTTTATTCCGTTAGTGGGAAAGAAATTCTTTATGTGGGGTTTCCATAATTCCCAGTTTGAAGAGAACATAATAACCCTAGAGATGTTTTATGAAATGTAAAGTATATTCTGGTAGATATGTATGATATTGAGCATTAATAATTTTTTTTCTCCCCTTGTTATACATGAGAACAGGTCAAGGACAAGAACTAGAAGACTCTGGGTTCAATTCAGACACTTCCACTTCCAACGTAGAAGTGGAATGAGATCTATATAGGATATGTGGTTGGTTTTATACATACCCTAAAAAAGAATAATTTATCATGGTTTGGGATCATTCAATTGAACTAATTAGATCAATTTTTACCCATTCATGATACAACCAATGTTGTGGAGATAGGAAAAATATATATGAAATAGATATTTTTTCATGGATTTGAATCTTCTAGAGTCTCTAATACAAAGCCTTAGATTCCATTTTCATTTGCAGATACCTTTAGGAAGAACTAAGTCATCAGGTCTATTTGACTATGGAATACCATCTAAAGATA
This sequence comes from Viscum album, assembly GCA_963277665.1. Taxonomy (NCBI): domain Eukaryota; kingdom Viridiplantae; phylum Streptophyta; class Magnoliopsida; order Santalales; family Viscaceae; genus Viscum; species Viscum album. Next base: position 178,755,045 of record OY728133.1, on the reverse strand, counting down.
TATTTCTATATAGAAAGAGTTATTCAGATTCTTTAGGATATTCTTCAGGCTTGTGTCATTGAATTTAGTGGTGATTGGGATGACCATATGGTCTAGTTGAGTTTTCTAAAAACAATTGTTACTTGTCTACAATAAGGATAGATCCCTTTGAGGACAATTGTGGCCATAATTGAAGATATTTATCATGTTTTTCATTGATTTGGTAAGGTTCTATGGGATGATATAGTTTTCTTGAAGAAATGATTGTAAAAGTTGAATTGATTCGTCAGAGAATGTTGATATCATGGAGCCAGTATATGTATTATGGTTTTCATCATCAAAAACCATTGTATTTTTTAGTTTGTGATTAGGTTTACTATAATTTTTTCCCTTGGATGGATCATCATTATCTTGGGAGGAAAGGGAAATTTTCTCCTTATTTTGGGGTACCTTTTGATGTTGATGAATATGTGGGAAATGTTTCGTACCATTTATCACATCCACTAAATCTCACATTGATACATAGTTTTTTCCATTTATCGCAGTTATGAAAGAATCTTTCTTATCCATCCCATGTTCTGAGATGGATTGATCTTGTCTTAAAGCCTAATTTATTTGTGACTAAGAATTCAGTCAGGATATTTGATTATAAAACCAAGGTATTAATGGGAGGAAGATACCTTTGGTTCAAGTGATATGGAAGCATGGTTTTGATACACATGATATGTGGAAGAGGGTGGAACTGGTAAGAGAGAAATAGAAAAATCTTTTTAACATGGATATCTGTAACATGATTTCTTGTTAGAAACATTTTCTACAGTAAGGAGGTTGCAACATCTAGTTACTATTTTCATGTACTTTTAAACCCATATTTTAATCATGATTTGGATGGTTCTCATTTAGTGGTGTTTCAGGAAATATTTTGGAAATTTTTATATGATTTTTGGTTGTTCATATTTGGTGCACAATTTTTCAAAAGCATGCATGATGCTAATGAATATCATAACAACCCAAATAGTAAGGGTTTACATAGTTTTTGTATTGAATGAAAACCATGAAACCACATTTCTAGGGGCACACTAATAAGGATGATCGTTTTTCTAACCATGTGGACCTTCCGATATAACCATGAATGCGAATTTAAATTTCAAATAAAAATCATAATTAAATCTGGAACCCTTATTTTATCATCTTCTCAAGCCTAACTCACCCTATCTAGATTCCCATTCCCATTGAATCTCCCAGGGACCAATTTTGGCTCCTCAAAATCCATTAAAAAATGAATCAATACTGTTATAATTTCATTTGATCCTTTCCTATTTTTTTTACACTATTCGGTTTCTTTATCCCACTCTCTGCTTCCATCTTCCATACTGATTATCGAATCCCTATTTCATTGTAGGATATGATCTAAGTTGTTTTAGATCAAGAATATCGATTTGATTCTAATATATTCATGCAGATTTTCTTCGTTAACATTTTAGGTTTAGGTTTTTGTGTTTTGTGAACCTATTATCCCATGGTAGGAGATTCCATTATGATATTCAAAATTGAATTAACAATAAATTTATTGATTGATATTTCATTTATTGATTTAAAATAATTACATTAATTGTATTATAAAAATAAAATTATATTTAATTTAGTGATTTAAATTTTATTTGTCATAAAATTGGTGAAGCTAAAAATTCCATTAAATAGAGTTATATTTGTGGAATTTGGTTGAAAATTGATAATATTTAAGTTGAAGATAAATTTTGGTATCTATATTTTGAAATTGATATTTCAAATTTATTTCAATTTTTTATTTGAGAAAAATTTCTAAAAATCTTAAGATAGATACCCAATGGTATTATGATGAAAAATTCCCTGATTTTATTAAGTTCCCATACTGTTTTTTAAATTGATATAAGAATATCGAAATGGAATAATTTTTTGAATTTTATTTAAACCAATTTTAAAATAAATTTCCCATTCTTATTTTGTGTTTGAGAACCATAAATTCTAGGTAGTTAGTGAGTTTTTCAGGATATCACCCTATTGGCACTTCACAAAACTATTTATATAGTTGCAGTAGGTCAAATCCCAGATGGGATAGTGCTAGGTTCATCATTGACCTATAATTGTGGGATGTGTGTACACATATTATAATGATAAATATTTTAGATAGAGTGAGTTCAATAACCTAGAACTAACATACCTATTGTAAGATGACCATGTTTCCCATTTTATATGTTTTGATATATATTCCATAGTTTGTTAAAAATTCTACAAATTCCTGGTGAATTTATAAAACTATCTTATATAAAATGATTAATAAGACATTTTTTGGAAATTTATCCACCATGTTAATTGTATATAATGATATGTTTTAAATATAATTTTTCAATATCATGCCTATTAAATTAAAATATAATGATTTATTTGGTTAATTAATCGTGGAATTTTATTATAGAATCCTTGGTGAGACCCTAATGGAGTTTTAACTAATTTCCCACCTATGCCATTAGATGGTTTTTTAATTCCTCCTTCTAGGTAAGAGTAAGGGAAAAATCATAGATGTGGTAGTGGTTATTGATCAGTGGTATTGGATATTTCTCTCTTTTGGGACATGGGTTTTTTATCATCATGTTTAATGAAATTTTTTTGTTTCACTTTGGATTTTTTATTCACGTTTCACTAATGGAATATTTCTCCATGGGGATTTTTGTTTTGTTTAAAAATAATTATTTCTATTTCTTCAATGGTGTTTTTGGAAAATTAGTTCCCCTTTTCATATTTTTTTTATTTTAAGTACTTGGGGCCAACCCCTGGGAATCAAGAACACCCTTTGGGCTATGATAGGGCAAGAAAATTTATCAGGTTCCCGAGGTATCTGGGATAGTTCTTGACAGTGTACATGGGAAAACAAACATTTATCACCATTTACATAGTCATTAATCATTGACGAGTGGCTTATATAAAGTTATTATTTCTTTCTTTTTTCATTACATTTAACATTATATTCATGGTAACTGAATATGAGATAAAAATAGATAGATTAAAAGATCCATTCAGTTGATAATTATTTATGGAGTTTTTTTCCAATTTTAAAGTATTTATAAATAACCAACAGTAATTCCCCCACCATCTTAGTATTTGACACATCCATATATGATCCTGGAACCATCATTATAATGTAATAAAATATATTGTGGTATTATTCCAACTCTCCACATATTTTCGGATGTAAATATCCATATATCACAATAATGGGACATATATTAAAAAAACAATTTCATGATCCTTTTCCGATGCAGATATACGCACTTCAAAATATCCCAAAAGGGTTTTATGTAATGTGAATATTTATTTTGTCTCATATCCCAATAGAAAAGAAATTTTATGCCTTGTATGAACCATAAAATACATCAATCATTCAGCTATAAATTCATATAGAATCCTTTAAACAAATTTAGAATTATATTTTATTTATGAACCATATCATTAGAAAAGTTAATGTAAATACAAAAAAGGTTTTAGAAAAAACTATATTCTTATTTCAGACCATTCAAAAACCATTAAAATATAAAAAAATTGTGACGGCATCATAATTTCCATCTTCTACTAATTACTAATCATTATTCATAAAATCATTTTTACCACTATATAATATTTCATATTAGGCATTCCAACCAATTTCCACATTGAATATATTTTATAATTTACCATTATATATTCAAAAATTATATCCATATAAAAGATATGTATGATGAAATCTTTATCATAAAAACCCTAATGTTTCATAAATGTTCTACAAATCAACTAATAAACGATTTATCATTTATGAAAGAATCAAATCTCTTATAATAGAAAATGTTTGTATTTTAGATCATACAACGAAACATTTTAGATTTATCAAAAGATCATTATATATGATTTCATTAAAACCAACCAAATTATCAATGTTAATTAACTCCTCAAAATTAACATGCACAAATAAAGTCTTCATTTCTAAATATTCCCAATATTGAAATTATAATGGAACCATGTTAACTATATTCCACATTTCTATATGATTCAAAATTACAGATGATATTATAATTAAAACCAATGGATTCCATTTACTATAATCCTTTCAAAACCAACCTATCCTTCCAATTTCTAACCTTTTTTGTCTAATTTTTACAAATAAACCAATTTGATCTAATGAGATCATTTTTATAAAATTATATATGTTATATATCATATTCCTTAAATATGAATGGTATTTATTTTTTATTAAACAAAAAAATTATATATTACTCAATACTGATACATATTATATATTTTTTTATCTATTATATATACAAGAAGAAAATATAATCATTGTAATTCAATCATCTATATAGGTTTTTTGGTCCTATTAACCCCATCCACATTACCATTATTTCAACAAATCCTTCAAAAAACATGTTTAATATTATATTGTCATTAAAAATTATACTATATCAAATCATATGTGGGCCTAGATAATGTTACCATTATTTAGTATTTCTAAAATTATATATACCACAAAACAATTAGTTCTCCCTAAACTAAAAATTTTATCTCTAATTTTATTCAATTCCACCTAGACATATGTATTTTATTATTATTTCTCAATAATTATACAGTGTAATTAATTATATTTTTATAGGATCCATTATTTAAAGGGGAAATTTATATTTCTTGTTAACAACCAATGATCATTATACCAAATCCAAAATCCTAACAATTCATTTTCATTGCCTACAAAGAAATATGTTTTGGATAAAAGTTCAAGAATTTAATTTTAAAATCATTAACATCGAAATAAACAATGGTTGAAAATAAATTCAGTTCTAGGACATCAACCATCATACCACTATAATTTTCATTTGAAAACATTCCCCCCATTTTAATAATGAATATCTTGTTGATCAAATAAATTAGGATATTGACAACTTCTATGCAAAACTTCATCAGAAAATAATTTTTCAGTTAAATAAATTGGTATATCTCATTTAGTGTCATGTTTATACATTTTATCACAATATTTAACATTGATATATTGGGTAATATTTTATAATCACTGACCCCATTTATTTAAAATAATATATCAAATTATTTATTTTTTTACACAGTAAAATTATTATACCTCAGATATTTTTAGAATTAGTTAAATATCATTTCCTACTATGTATCGATATCTAATTATCATTATAAATTCATTTCAATTTCTATTAAAAATTAACACTTATAGATTCTATTAATATCCATTAATATAGTTATCATGTTATAGTGAACATCCATGATAATGTACCAGATTTTTTCACCTTACATTGATATTTAAAATTCTTGTCTTTCGAGATTTCAGTATCCAATCATTCATAGAAAAAAAAATTATTTTTTTGAGTTCCATGGATATAGTAGTCATATATTCGATACTCTTAGTGCTCTTTTCCAATATTCCTTAGGATTATAAGACTCTTTCCATTTTTTCCTAAGTTACCATGATGATAATTTCATTATTAGGAATCTCCTTCAGAAGAGCCAAAAAGTAATTTTCTATCAAATGACCATTCTGGATATAATGTATCATGATTAAGACTGCTGACCACCAATATAGAACCTCATATAATTTTCTAAATTTGAACTAATATTTTTTTATAGAAAACCACATCATCTAAAAGACCAAATACATTATTTTTTTCCAAATTATGACTTGTATTTATCACTTAAAAAAATTATCATTCATTATTTAATAGTTTAATCAAATACACGATTTATTCAATCATTATTGATATATTTATCATCACCATGAAAAAATATACATAAAATTATGTAAATATTATTTATATGCATCCTCTCTCTGATTTAAAGTGAAAAAAGTATTTCAAGGTCAATGATTCAGCACTATAATAGATTGTTTACAATCATCTGTAGCATTGTATCACATTTCTTAAATATTGATCATATGGATGAACATCTATAGTTTTTCCAATAATACATATAATAATATCCTAATTATTATTTCAATCCACGATACAAATATACCAGATGCAGAACCATCATTTTATATTAAATATTTTATATCAATCTACTTCTTTGATTTTATCTTCATGGATTTTTTATTCACCATATACCCTACATAGTATATATTATTTTATTATATTTTAGACTCTATTATATCAAATCTTATATATTATAAAATACTAAATGATATTTACCACTTTAGTAACTCATAGTTGTAACCACCACATCCCTTGAAATTGTAAATAATTATGACATGATAAATTCCAGTACCCCTCTCTTAAAGTTCAAATCAATGGATCCCAAATAAATCTTATATCACTAAATACATTTTAATGATTATATAATTTATTTTATTTAGTAATATTTAGTATAAAGAGTCTCCAAATCATAACAAACATGTTCATTATATTACTATTATCAAAAATGATTTAGAGTCTAGGCTTCTCATTAAAAGATGAAAAAAAATATTCAGAGAATATTTGTTTCAGCACTTGTAATTTTTTCTCCTAATTTAACTAACATTCATTATTGATTATATGAAAATTATAACTCTACCAACTAACTATATCCAATTATTAAATGGATTTCCATACAGTTATAAATAATACTAGTCTTTTGATATAATATTTTATATTTTTAAACATTCATCATAACTCCATCATGAAATCACTTTATCACATTATCATTATACTAAAACCAATATATAGAAAATTAATTATCTTCATAACTATGAATATATAACTAAAATTATAAACCCTTATTTTATAAGTACATTATAATTTTTGGAATAACATATAAATGTGGTATACATTTTTTGAGTGACTAAATCAGATAATGTACTGTATTCTTTAGAAAAAAATTGAATGAAGAAATATTACAATCATGTAAAAATCCTAGATACCTTACACCAAAAGGAATAAATCAAAGTTATATGGTTTCACTTTTATCTTTATCAAATTTCATGTGATATATAGCTTGAATTTATACAAATTATCTACATATTTATTAATAATTGATATTTCATTATTTTCAATAAATCATGTTTGAAAAACATTTACATAAATGTTTAATGATATATATTCAAAAGGAGTGAAATGATATATTTTTGATCAATTAATTAAAATAAATTATTTTTATTTGTTTTAAATATATATTAATATTATTTTAATTATCTTTTCTTAAATAATTCAATAACCACAATTAGTTTTTATTGCATGTATTGATCATATAGAGTATATTAAATGAAATGGTTTAACAAATTTCATTGATATACGTAATGGTGGGTATACCCTATATCAACCTTGTTTGACCATGCTTCCTGAGGAAATAAATTTATGAATCAATATAAATCCAAACCTTTCATATAACATCCTTAAAGTTGATCTAAACATGGTTTGGCTAGGTCTATTTATAATAAAGAAAAATTAACTAAAAAAATGTTATTCATCCTCCTATATAATAGGTTTGACCCTTTTAGAATTTTAAAATTTTGAATGAATAAATAACTGAAAATGGTTAATTGAGTCAACTATGATGTATTAATCTAAATAGATGAATCAAATGTGATGTAAAACACAAAATTGTGTAGTCTACATGAGATAATCTATAATAGATAAATTGAATACTAAACTTTTAACATATTCAATGATTCATGGATGTAATTAATCTCTTGGTAAAAGATACCACATTAGAATTCTTATGATGGATAGATATATATAATTTTTACATGTCTATAAAAAATGTATATTTGAATCAAATCACACAATATCCATTTATACACATAGCATAAATGACCCTTTTATTTTCTCCAAGCATTATATAGGGATATAAATTATAATTTTATAATCATTTTAAATTCTATTAAATCCCAAAACATGACACATAATAATTCATTAAATGAATTATTCTTGTTTTAAAATATTTTTCCATAATTTATTGAACTTATTTGATTGTTGTATATCCAAAATAGTTTGGATATTATTTTAAAAAATATTATGAAATATATGCATGGTCTTTTAGGATTAATTTTTGTTTAATGACAATTAATTTTGTTTTATGTTATAATATTTTTTATTCAGTAATGATAATTAATTTTGCATAATGAGTGAGATACAATCCCCAATTTGACTCACAACATGATACTACAATCATTCATGACAACATGTCGTGCGATGATATGATTTATATATATTTGATATGTTTAATTATATCAAAAGATTTATTTAATATTCAAGAAATTTTTAAAATAATTTTAAAATATAAATTCATTGGTTCATTAAGAAAATTAACATTATGAATCTATTTATTTAGAAAGAAGAAACATCATTAATTAAATAGTATTTATAAATGGATGAAAAAAATCAAAATTCCCTAATAATGACACAATCAAAGTAAAAACTAGAAAAATTTCTAATTTTTTAATCCCTTTTTATTGTATTTTCAATTTGGATATGTTAGTATCAAAAATATTTCGTTTTTGATACATGATTCCCTTAGTTAGAATACAAATTAAGAAGGCATAATTTATGTTACAATAAAGTAGTGGTATTTATTAAATATATGGAATAAGAAGAATCAATATACTATTAATATAATAGTTAATAAATTGTTATGATTATTGTTTTTTTAATATTTCTACTACAATAAAATATATTAGTGATGTTTTTATTTCATTGATTAATTTAATTATAATAGATTCATATAAAATGTTTCAAATTCTTGTAGTTTTATGTGATTATACTTCCATTTTCAAAAAATATTATCTTGTATTATATAATATACATTTTATATAGGAAATCATATACTCTTTATTTTATAAATTCATCACATGATGTTCTATCATAGTGCCTGACACCCATCACATGTTTTGATGAAATAATTGCATGAAATTTATTATAATCTTTGTATATATTAAATATCACATATATAAATATTTCCTTGTATCATCCTTTACATCTTAACACCTGATACGATAACCCTATGTCACCTTAAATGGTCCCATACACTATTATATGTGAACAATTGAGTAACAATTCATAACTAATATAATATCCATTTAACTCCTTATATATATTTTATTAATTTTTATGAATTATTAATAGATTCAATTAAAATCAACATTTTCAATGTAATTATAAAAATCACGTGTTTGTATGAGATTTTAATTTTTGTTGGAATTTATATTTTTTGTTTCCGTGCCATGGGAATTTTTAAAAATCTAGATACAAATTTAAATTATATATTTTGTAAGCACTCTAAGGTATTACATTATGTGTTTAGAGATCCAATACTCATTTTGAAAAGATTTTGTGATTATTTATTGGACATAGAAATTTGAGGAATTTTTACCCATCACATTGTTTGGGGATGACTAATTATGGGAAACTAGGAGGTCCTGATGCATATGAAAATTTCAGTTCATTTTTAGCATTTACTTTTAACATACATTATCGGATGAATTTTATGGAAAACATATGAATTTTAAATTAATCGATACATATGTTTTTATTTATGGGGTGTGGGTACAAGTCTTTTACATGGTTGTTGAGAATCATGGGATGAAATCATGTGTATTGATATTAAGTTTCCTAAAGAGATAAAATGTTTGTGAATTGAATGGATAACTGTGTGGCCAAACCATGCAAGGGGTTAATAATAGAGACATTTCAAGCAAAATAGTTATGGGAATTTTTTAATTAGTGTTTCAATACACTATAATCTTCCCAATATGTTAATTTTTTGGAAGTATAAAACATCCCTTTATAAATCTAAAAACACAATCCCCTTATTTCTCCCCTAATTCAATTATATGTGTACATAGTTATTCCCCTCACATATATCCGTAAAATTTATGGTGATTTATTATTTAAATCCTAGTGGATTAATTTTTTATTCATTTTAATGGAGTTCTATAGGAATGTATAATACTTTGTATACATCCATGAATGGATTCAATCACATATTTTTTGTTTTGTGTATGTTGTAGCTATTTCGGCCATATTTTAGGGATCCTAAAAGCTTTTGGAATTATCACTAAATGCTATTGAATTTAAATTTTAAAATTTTTGGGTAGAAAACTATTTTCTAAAAGTAGGAGGTTCTAGAATATTTATATGATAGATATGTGTTGTATAATTTATAGACACAATGAGTCTATAAGTGGTATGAGATAATTTGGTGATTAAATTTCATATAGCTTTCGTTGTTCCTAGAGGTCATAGTGAGTAGATTCATTTGTGAATTTATGGATTTTGGCCTTTTATAGAGATTATTTTTTTAGGTAGGGGTAAATTGTTTATTTTGAATGATAATAGTAGTGGTGGATGGAATTCTTATGATATGATGGTGTATGTGGTTATCTGGGATGTTTTTGGGAATATCCCATGTATTATGGGTGTTGATAGTCCTTATAAATGGGAGAAATGCGTTTTTTGGAAAAAAAAATACAATAAAATTGATCATGATTGTGGGTGGTTAGTTTGTTTCATATGTGGAGAAAGAGATTTTTCAATGGTGTAGATTAGGATATTAGTGATTACTGTCACCATGGATCATTTGTTGGGTTGTTCAGGGTTTTTCCTCATATAGAGAATGACCCAAGAGGTTGTTTAATCCACTCATTATGTGTGGTGGCCTATATATATTTAGAGTCATATGTATTTATATTGAAAATCAGTATAGAGGAGGAACTATCCATTGAAATAAAATGTTAGTTGTTTTGGAGACCCCCAGATTGGGACTTGAGTCTCAACATTTATGTTGGGATTTATGGGAAAAAAATAGGGAGGGACAAGTATCTCCATTCATTGGGATTTCATGGGATATTCAGCCATGTGATGTATATAAGGTGGATGTACCTTGTAAATGTTATATAATTTTTAAGAATAAATTTGGAAAAAATATATGAATTGGAATTTTCATGTAGTTATGTTATCATGTGATGTTATATATAAAATTAAGAAAATAGTAGGCCATTGGATTTCCCAGTAAGAAAAAATTTTTATATATCATTCTTCTTTAACACTACATGAGGTTGGTAAAATATAAAATCCTACCACAACTCATTGGATTGAGGAGATAAATATTTCTACAATCTATAGATAACATCCCTAAGAATATAAAGGATGAAAATAAATTCGAAGGGGTTCGGAAATTTTTTTTGGATTAATTAAAATTTTTTGATGATGTAACATATCATCATTTAACAATAAAAATCCAATACTCATGTATAATTTATGTGTAAAAGCAATAAAACCAAAAGAATAAAATAATATCCATGTTAAAAGGAAAATAATAAATAAATTTACAGGAAATGGATGTTGATAATACCAAATAAAACCCAAGAGGTATCCATAAAAACAATATTTTAATGGGATCAATGCTCAAACTCCACATTCTCTACCCAAAATATAAAATTGAATCACTAGAGAAGTATGTTACATTTCCCATTCATATTCCTTAAAATATAACATCTAAAAGTTTACCATTGTTCCAAATACCGGTAGTATACTCATTATGAATTCCCACCACCTAAATACTTCCAAACATTCTCCACTAGGAATAAACATGTCAGTAGAAACTTTTTACAAATAGTTAAAATGATTTTGAATTAGAATGAAAATAATTTCAAGGGTAAATAATAATATAATTCCTTAAACAATTTTTAATAATTTGGTATTCCCATTACAATGATTCCACACACAGACCCATACATTATATGTAATATTTCAATAATAATTACTGGTTTCTCATTAATCTAAATAGTCATCAAAAGTTTCCCAATATATAGGTTCCATAATGGAAAAATCCATGTATCTAAGGTTAATCCCATGAAATAAAATCACACTAACCATGTATGATAAATTACATAAAAACCATTTGAAAGTATACAATTTTTTCTTGGAATCCATTTAATTAGACACTTTTATTCCATAAAAAAAACCATAATTTTAAAAATATCATTTTAAAATTCAACAAAATGGGTTTTCCAAAATTCATCATATATTGCCAATTTCTATAGTATTAAGACATGAAAAATTCCTTAGATAATATAACCTTGTTTATATATAAAACTATATATTTTTTATCAAATCTATTTATTCATGTTATATAATAACAAATAAGGGAGAGATCCCACCTATACCAAAATATATGGTGAAAATGAAGAACGTCACTTAGAACCATTATATATTAGATCACATAACCTTTAATGTACTAGATTCCATAAAATATCATAAATATTCATGTCCCATAAATAAAATCTATCCATTATGTAATAGATCTATGATCCCAAGTGAGATAAAAGTTATGTTAATTTTATAAGAACCAGGATGAAATAAATAGAGTAAGGGAAAACTTACTATTCTGGATCTCCAAATTACATTGATTCATATAAAAGACAATTATATTAATGGGATATAAATATAAAAATATCGGATAGATTGATGGTTGAGAATATATAATAATTGGGGGATAATTAATCTTTTGTTTTATAATTTTAATTAAAACAAAAAATTTAGTGGTACAAATTTTACATTTGATGGTTAGGATGCATGTTTTATGAAACCATCATCCAACAATAAAAATATTACAAGGCATTATCTCGAGTGATATAGATTTGTGTACATGGTTTTTAAAACCCAGAACTATCCTTGTGATGATAATATCTCAATCCCAACACCCTATATGGTTTGATCACTCAGTTAGAAAAACTGTGTTCCAACCATTCTTCCCCATATTTCACCAACCATAGAGTTTCTATTTTGAACAGTAATTGTTCTGGAAAACCAAGCACTAAACAAGAGTGAATAGTGACTCATAACCCGACATGTATGATTTTGTGGAGGTGATTTGATTTTTCTATTTACTTTACACCTCTTTAAACACTTCAATAAAATTTCAATGTCATCCCAAAACTCATAAAACATAACCCACCCATTAAATAACATAAAAATAAAATAAAAAAGTTTATGTAACTAAAAATTGGGACATAAATTATCCAGACCATTGGAATTTACATCCTTGGAAGTAGAAAACATGGGTTTATCTATAAGAGATTGGGTCATTTCTCTAACATTTCCTTCTCATGCTCTCGTGTCTCTTATTGAATCTTACCAGAAAACCACAAAACCCATACCAAACCAACGATTTTACCATAATATATATTTTATTAACAATCTATAAACAATATGAAGACATAGATCAATATAACATTCAGTAAAATATTAATATAGTGTGGTCACACTAAATTGTTTGAATCAGCTTTGTACCTCTTAAATTGAGATATATAAAACACATTATTTATGGAAATGAATTTTGGTGGTAAATCCAAATGGTATGACACATGATCATCTAATTCATGTAGCTCAAATATGATTATTTAAATTGGTGAAAATGTTCCTTGATTTCAAAAATGATGATTCTCTAGTCCTTTATAGATCCTTATGAAGAGAAGACCACATAACTCAAATGATAAAAGTCCTCAATGAAGATCAAAAAATAATATCTTATGATGTTGATATATTTTGATCATCTTTTTGATCAATTTAATATTTTATCTTTTTTCATAATTTTTGGTCCAAAAAGTGAAGTCTTGACTATTTCCATCCTCCAAAATGGATAATGACATAGGTGATCATTCAATACTTCCAATGGATCCAATTGTATTGATGCATGATAACCTTTATTGTATAAGAAACACATTTAAGAAATTTTCTCATCCTATGAGCCTCCAAAATCCACCACACAAGCTCTAAAAATTTCATAAAAAATATTCACATCGTCCTCTCACATTTTCTATCAGTTTATGGTGGATAAGTTTAGGTTATTCTCAACTAGGTTTTAGGGGATTGATTAAATGAATTTCAATTATGAGATGAAAAAATATGGTATAAATTATAAAAAATAAATATTTTCATGATGTAGAACAATATATTTTATTGGATATAGAGTTTGGAAAACTCTTCCACAATATTGGATTCAAATATAGGGATAATGAGGGATAACATTGTCATTCATTCCACAATTATCCAAAAAGAATCGCATTTACCAATGATTTTGGGAATAACTATGAAAAATTACATAATTATCATATATAATTTCCACACTACTACCATAGAGGGTTTCAATAGATGATATTGTTTTTGTTGATCATTCACAACTTTTTTATAGGTGATGAATCTCAAAAAAAATCTACTGATGTACTTTTCATGCCAACCCACCAACACTTTCCATCAATCAGTTAAAATAATTATTGAATACTAGGATAAACTGCCCATAACATGTGGTGGTAGAAATAAATAATTTGTTCCCTATAAGTTTGAGGAATTATAATCCAGTCTAAAAAACCTGATAATGTTATATCATATAGCTTATAACCATCAATGGTCTCACCTATATTGAGTTTTACATCAACTATAGATATTTAGCATCAATTTTCTACTAATATTTAACCTTTTCAACAAAATTAATTGTAAGAAAAATGTAAAATAATACCATAACTTTTCATTTACGTTACAAATTCACATGAATATTAGCTATGTGAAACATTAACTTCAATTGATCTGAAGGCTCTTTTTCCACTCAATTATATGACTTCTTATTCACTACTTATACTTATGTATTTCATTAAAATAGTGTATATGATAGATCAAATATTTTCAATTAATTTATATTGAATATCATTGTTTTAAACCCAAAAAATTGTTTCTCTAAGATGAATTGTTTCATTTTTTTGATAATGGTGTTATTTTGAGCTGAATAGTAAAAATTGGCCACTCTGGATTTTTAACAGTTTTAAATTATTTCGGTAGTTTGGCCATAACATTATCTACACTGATCCAAATTGCAATATTCTTTCTTTTCCAGATTCTACACATCCATTTCTTCATTTAATATATTTGGACTAAAATCTTAATCGGCCATATAGAAGCTCAAAAGAAGCTCACAATTGGCTCAAGAAAACTGTTTTCAGCTCTACCTAGTTTTGATGTGGGATCCATAACTCATCCAATGTGGGCCCAAATCTTGTGAAATTCGGTGGGTGGACCCGCAAGGAGTTTTGGGGCATCTTTTATGAAGTAAGAACCGAGTGAATTGGCCGTATATGGTGTCATTAAAGCACCCTAATCCATAGGATTTCGTTTTGGAGAGTCTGACTGGACAGAATAAATTCTCATAGTAAAACGGCCATAACACTCGGAATAAAGGTCCAACTCTGCTGGAATTTTGAGGGGACACGGCAAAGGAAATTATTAAAAACAGTCAAGAAGGGATCAACGCGTGAAGAGGTCATTTAATAGGGCTACAATGCGTCGACATTCGGGGGAAGCATTCTGGATATAAAAGGAGGAGAGCTCCACCCTCTCAAAGCATCCATTCTCCACCCCATTCCTTATAGGACACCAAGAAGGAGAACTTTTCAGCTTTATTTTTTATTTATTTTCTTTTTCACAGTTTGTTAATGCCTTATTCGTCCCCATTCAACTCGATTACCCTTACCATGGTGGGGTAAAGTTTTGGAGTGATTGGGGAAGTGTTGGTTTTCTACATTGTAATGCTTGAGTTCTTGGATGCAATTGAATAAATTTATTTCTTCTTCAAAGTTGTTTTCAATTTATTATAGTGTATTTTATAATCAAGTGAGATCATTCTTGAATATTAATTCCGTTATTTATTTTTGCCTTGGTAAAATAATCAATATCTCCCTCCGCTAATTTCTGGTTTATATATGATGGAATAAACCAGGAATTAGTGGTGAAGTACTCGACAATCATCAGTACCTGTAAAAGGTGTAGTGAATGTTCTTGATTGTTTGGGATAAACAAAACTCGATCGGGTATTGCCCATTTAAATTAAAGATATTCAATACAACTATTTTACACATTGTAGGAGAGTTGACCAAACCAAGATCTTGGTAAGGTTTTCTCTCAACATAATAATTTCACCAAGGAAGTGAGAGGAAACGATTGTGGAAACTCACTTTAATCAACTAAGAAAAAGAGGTTTGAATTAAATTGAACAAGGTTATCATTATAATTAGGAAACCGACCCCGACCTAATCACCCTTTTAATTTCATAGTTTTTTTTAATCATTTGAATTTCAAATTTCCTTTCACAACATTTTTACCCCCGTTTTAAAGTGACAACCCATTTTGTGTGCACTCCTCTTCAGGAGACATCCTAGGTCAACCAATTAACTACATTTTAACATAGGAAATAATTTTTATTTCCACGCCCTACGATAGGCGTGCATCAAACTTGGCACCGTTGCCGGGGAGGCAGTGCAAAAAAAAACAAAATTGAATAACCCGCACCTCAAAAGAACCATTAATTGAATTTGATCTAGAAATCGAAAGAACATTAACCCAACTAAGAAAAAGAAATCTACCAGAAATATTTAATGAAATAGATCTCTCAGATTCAAGTGAAACTCTTATTGTTCACTCTGAACCTGAAATCATGGCTAGAATTCCCAACCAAACCCTGCGTGATCTATGTGCACCAGAATTTTCCATTAAAAATAACCAACTAATTGCACCCACTGAACCAAATTATTTTCAATTACATGTAAATATGATTCCTGTGCTTCCAAAGTTTCTTGGTCTTGTAGGAGAAGATCCAAATCGGCACATTCAAGAATTCAGATACACTTACTCATGCTTCAGGCCAAGAGGAGCACCCGAAGACCAATTTCAGTGGAGGGCATTCCCCTTCTCACTTGAAGGAATAGCTAAAGAATGGTTGTACAACCTACAAACAGGGGAGATCGGTGATTGGGAAGACATAAAAAGAAGTTTCATGCAAATATTATTTCCCACATCGAGGAGCACTGCCATCAAGAAGGAGATTTACATCATACGACAATCAACTGGAGAAACCCTCTACGAGTACTGGGAGCGCTTCAAGAAGCTATGTTCCAGCTGTCCACATCAAGAAATAGAGGAACACCAATTCCTTATGTTCTTCTACCAAGGAATAATGGATAATGATCGGAATATTCTAGATGCCTCATCAGGGGGGTCCTTGATTGACAAGTCTCCTGTAGATATCAAAATACTAATTGAGAAGATTTCTCAAAACTCACAACAATTTGGACTAAGAGGAATGGGAACTAGGGGGATACATGATGTAAAAACATCTTATTCATCTACATTGATTGAAACCAAAGTTGATGACCTTGCAAGATTAGTCCGTCAAATGGATGTAACATAAGCAAATGGACAACAAGCTTCAGCTCAGGTATGTGGTTTATGTTATTCTTCCACTCATTATACTGACCAGTTCCCTGAGATACAGGGGAAAAAATACTGTGCTGCGGCCTTTCAACCAAGACAATTCCAACAAAATCAACTACAATCCCAACAAGGATATGGGAACCAACAAAACCAGATGAGACCATTTAACCAGCACCCCAGTCAACCTCCTTACCACCAGAAGCAATACCAAAACCCCCCTCCCATCCAACAATCTTATAAACAGCCTTTCCAACACCAACAATCTTTTCAGCCTCCACCATTCCAAAGAAAGACATATGAACAACCATCCACCAGCACACAACCTTCTGTGGAACAGCTACAATCCAAGTATGAGGGCCTATCAGATAAGGTTGACAAGCTAGCAGACATAGTGGGAAGTCTTGTTGAAATAATGTCCAAGAATCCAGGGAAGCTTCCATCCCAAACAGTGCCAAATCCTAAAGAGAATGTCAGGTCAATCACAACAAGAAGTGGAATAGAAATCCCACCTCCATCCAACCCTGAACCTAAAATAATACAACCTCTTCTGAGGGATAATGATTCAAAAAGTCTTGTGAGAATACACCAAGAAGATGAAAAGGAAGAGAAGGAGGAGAAGGATAGGCCACAGAATAAGAAACAAGAAACACCAATGCAAAGAAAACAAAGGGAGAAAAAAGAATTACCCCCACCATTTCCAACAAGGATGATGGAATCAAAGAAATTGCATGAAGAAGCACTTCAAAAAGAAATTCTGGACACCTTCCAAATGGTGGAAATCAATATTCCTCTACTTGAAGCTGTTAAATAAATTCTAAGGTATGCAAATTTTTTGAAAGATCTTTGCACTAAAAAGAGAAGGCTTCATGGGAATGAACGAATCAACTTGGGAAGAAGTGTCTCAGCCCTTATCACGCCACAGATTCCAACCAAATGTCAAGATCCAGGGATGTTTTCCATTCCATGCACCATTGGATCAATAAATTTCACTAATTCTTTGTGTGATTTAGGTGCTTCAATTAATGTATTCTCTCACTCAGTATACACTTCTTTGTAGATGGGAGAATTGAAGCCCACAAGAGTGGTAGTCCAGCTTCCAAACAGATCCACAATTTTTCCTGTAGGAGTTTTGGAGGATGTCCTTGTGAAAGTCAAAGATCTCTTATTCCCATCAGACTTCTATGTGCTCAATATGGAAGAAGATAAGAGCCCATCTCATTCACCCATCATTTTGGGGAGACATTTCTTGAAGACAGCCAAAACCATCATCAATGTCCACGAGGGGACACTCACCATGGAGTTTGGAGAGAGCACGGTCCACTTCAATATTTTTGAATCCATGAGGCATCCATCAGATGATCACTCCCTCTTTTCTCTTTCCCATGAAGTTGGTGAAGAACCAATTAAATAATCAGGTATTCTCTATGAATTATTAGACTTAAGAGAGACTTCTTCCCTTGAAAATATCATTGAACATGTGGATGCTGAAGATGTTGGAGATTCTGACTTCTTGTGGGAGGAAGAGGTAAAATCTGATTTCTTTGATGATTTCTTAAATAATGAGGAAGATGATATGGTTTCTTGAGTGCAGGAGGTCCAAAATTTGGAAGAAGAAAATGTAAATTTAGTCTCATCCCTTGAGAATCACCCTAACCTGGAACTCAAACCACTCCCCACTGATTTGAAATACGTATACCTTAGGGAGGGAGAGAAACTACCAGTGATAATTTCTAATAATCTTTCTAAAACCAAAGAAAAAGCATTGATTGAGATTTTGAGAGGGAATGTCAAGGAAATAGGATGGAGCTTAGGTGATATCCCAGGAATTAACCCAAAAATATGCTCACATAGAATTTTTGTTGAGGGAGATTCAAAACCTGTTAGACAGCCCCAAAGGAGACTGAAACCCACCTTGATGGAGGTTGTGAAGAAGGAGATCGAGAAGCTCTTGGAAGCTGGGATCATCTATCCCATTTCAGATTCGCAGTGGGTCATCCCTATTCATGTCGTTCCAAAAAAAAACTGGCATGACCACTGTGAGAAATGAGAAGAATGAGTTAATCCCTATGAGAATTCAAAACAGCTGGAGAGTGTGCATTGATTTTAGGAAATTGAACCAGGTCACTCGAAAAGATCATTTCCCCATCCCTTACATTGACCAGATGTTAGAAATATTGGCAGGGAGAACTCATTATTGCTTTTTGGATGGATTTTCAGGTTACTTCCAGGTACCCATTGCTCCCGAGGATCAAGATAAGACGCCATTTACATGCCCTTTTGGTACTTTTGCATATAAAAGAATTCCATTTGGATTATGTAATGCTCCAGGTACATTTCAGAGGTTCATGGTGAGTATATTTTCTAATCACATTGAAAATTTCTTGGAAGTTTTCTTAGATGATTTCACAGTTTTTGTAGATTCTTTTAATCATTTTTTGAAAAATCCAGAAAATGGTTTGAAAAGCTGCATTGAAAAAAATCTTGTTTTAAATTTTGAAAAATGTCATTTCATGGTTCAAATAGGAATTGTGCTTGGTCATGTCATTTCGCAAAATGGAATTTAAGTGGATAAATCAAAAATTGAAGTGATAAATTCCTTACCTTACCCTACTTGTGTGAAACATGTTAGATCATTTTTAGGACATGCAGGATTCTACAAGAGGTTTATCAAAGATTTCAGTAAGATTTCTCTCCCTCTCTCTAGATTACATTTGAAAGATGATGATTTTGATTCCAATGGTGCTTGTAGGGAATCCTTTTATGAGTTGAAGAAGAGATTGATTTCACCACCCGTGATAGAGCCTCCAAAATGGGAATAACCATTTGAACTACTTTGTGATGTGTCTAACCAAGCAGTTGGAGCAGTCCTTTCTCAACGAATTGAAGGAAGACCACAAGTCATTTCATATGCCTCGAGAACTTTAGATGCGGCCCAATTCAATTATACAACCACTGAAAAAGAGTTATTTGCAGTTGTTTTTGCTTTAGAAAGATTTAGATCATATCTTCTTGGAACTAAAATGACTGTGTTTTCTGATCATGCAGCTTTGAGGTAGTTGATGAAGAAAGCTGATGCTAAACCAAGGTTAGGGAGATGGATGATACTACTATAGTAATTCAATATAGAAATCAAGGATAAGAAGGGATCTGAGAACCAAGTGGCTGATCACTTATGTAGACTGCAAAACACTGCTGAAATTGAAGTTCCAGAAAGAGACCCACTGAATGATCAAATTCCAGGAGAGCAGTTGTACTTTATTGAAGGAGAAGTGCCTTGGTATGATGACATAGTCAATTTTTTGGTAACATCTCAGGTCCCATCTGATTTCAATTATCACCAAATTCAAAAACTAAAAGCTGAATCTAGATAATACATTTGGGATGATCCATTCCTTTGGAAGATCTACAATGATCAAGTAATAAGAAGATGTTTACCTGAAAGTGAAGTTAAATCTGTCTTTGATTTTTGTCACACATTATCTTGTGGAGGCCACTTTGGACCTCAGAGGACAGTACGGAAGGTTTTTTAATTTGGAATTTATTGGCCCACCATTTTTAAAGATGCTCATGAATTTTCCAAAATATGTGAAAAATGTCAGTTTTAAGGAAATATTTCAAAGAGACAAGAAATGCCCCAAATGCCATTGAATTTTTGTGACATTTTTTAAGTTTGGGGGATAGATTTTATGGGACCTTTCCCAATGTCATTTGGAAATTCTTATATCTTGCTTGAGGTTGATTATATTTCCAAATGGGTGGAAGCAAAAGAAACCAGAACTGTTGATGCTAAAGTTGTTTGTGATTTTGTCAGGTCTAACATATTTTGTAGGTTTGGAGTGCCCAGAGAAATCATCAGTGATCAAGGGACTCTCTTCTAAAATTTGAGAATGGAGAAATTGCTGAAGAAGTATGGGGTGCATCATAAAACATCAACTCCCTATCATCCATAGACTAACGGGCAAGCTGAAGTTTCAAACAGGGAAATCAAGGGAATTTTGGAAAAGATTGTTAATCCAAACAGGAAGGATTGGAGCCAAAGGTTGGATGATACCTTATGGGCTTACAAGACATCCTAGAAAACCCCGATTGGAATGAGTCCATATAGGCTGATTTATGGGAAAAGTTGCCACCTACCTGTGGAATTGGAGCAAAAGGCGTATTGGGCTGTGAGGAAAATGAATTTGGACCTTGAAAGTGCTGGGAGGGAGAGAAGATAGATGTTTCAAGAGCTGGATGAAATAAGAAGGGAAGCATTTGAAAATTCAAGGATTTTCAAAGAACGAACAAGAGTGGCCCATGAAAAGATAATCCAACCAAAATACTTCTCTCTTAGAGACAAAGTGTTATTATTCAACTCAAGACTCAATTTGATTCCAGGTAAACTTCGTTCCCGATGGGAAGGTCCATTTATTGTTACTCATGTATACCCTTTTGGTGCTATGCAGATTATGAAGGATGGAAAGCAGGATCCATTCACTGTGAATGGACATAGGTTGAAGAAATTCCTTGGGACCTTACCATCAGAGCCATTGGAGGAGATCACGCTCCTCCAACCAATTTATCAATAAGATCCATCATGTTGTACCTCTCCTTCACATGTTCTTGCTGTTGTGATTCAATCAGAAATCTTCTTACATGTTAAATCCACTTAAATGAATCGAGGACACATCATCATTTAAGTGTGGGGGAGGGAACCTTTGTAGTATAGGATTTTTATTCGATGTTTGTTTTCAAAAATAAAAAAAATTAAAAAAAATGTGTGTTTTAAAATTTTTGTGTGTTTATTTTTCAATTTTTTGGTGTGTTTCTGAAACTTTTGAGCTGAAATGATTATCAATACCCTTTTTGAAACCCATGTCAATGAGTGAACCAGTCTATTTCATGAAACTGATCTAAAATGAATGCTGAAATAACATTGTTTCAAGTTCAAATATTTTGGAAATTCATGAAAAGTACACTGATTTTTGAATCTCATGCCATATTTCAATGTCTATATCTTTAAGATCACTTTCCTGTGATGCTTCTGAACCATTTTTGTAATATTCTTTTCATTCACCTCATTTCATGGGAGAACCAGACCATACATTCTTAAACCAGAATTTGATTTATTCCTTTCAAAACATAAGGGTTGGGGTACGTGTGTTTTAAATGATTGAGGCATTTATTTGGTTTGAAGCCCCCCTTTCAAAATAAACCTTTTCATTATGGACCACCTTTACAATTATCCTTCATTTTAGCCCCTAGTAGCCATGAATTTTCTGTTAGGTTAGCCACTTTACAAGCCAATTTTCCCTATCATACCTGCTCTTGAAGTAAAATAGCATGATCTAGTTGAACATAAGTGTGGGGGAAGATGTCTTGTGGTGTACTACCTCATTTGGTTATACTTTGGGTGGAAAATAAATTGTGGAAGAGATGTGTGTGATGCTGAAAAATTATTTTGTTGAAAGCTGTGCTTTTTCTGGAGCTTTTATGGAAAGTGAAGCTGTGCCTTTCTGGAGATTCCAATATAAAAAGAAAGTTGTGCCTATCTGGAGCTTTAAAAAAATTATGTTTGAAAAGATTGAAATGTTTGCTGCTGAGCTAATTGAATGATTATGGAGACTTTTTTTCAATAGAGGGGAAGTGAAGGAGACCATATTTGAGTGAAAACTAGAATCTTTCAATTTTTCTTCAATAAGAGCCAAGCCTTCCTTTTTCAGCCTCAGAACTTTTAACATCTAAATCCTACCAACCGGAAGCCACAGAACAACCCTGAAAGGTCCTCATGAGAAACACATGTTCTTGAAGTGGAAATATATTAAAATATTAAATGGAGAACTTGAAATAATAGTTTTTTATGAGTCATGATATCTTTTTGTTTCTTAAAATTGATTTGATTGATCTAATTAATATGCGTTTTGGATTTGATTTGATTTGATTTTTACTTGTCAAGGAGTCCAAGTGATAAGTGTGGGGGAATTGATAGAGAAAATATTTTCAGTTAATTTATATTGAATATCATTGTTTTAAACCCACAAAATTGTATTTTCTAAGATGAATTGTTTCATTTTTTTGATAATGGTGTTATTTTGATCTGAATAGTAAAAATTGGCCATTTTGGATTTTTAACAGTTTTAAATTATTTCGGTTGTTTGGCCATAACATTATCTACACTAATCCAAATTGCATAATTCTTTTTTTTTTCAGATTCTACATATCCAGGTATTAATTTAATATATTTGGACTAAAATCTCAATCGTCCATATAGAAGCTCAAAAGAAGCTCACAAGTTGGCTCAAGAAAACTGTTCTAAGTTCTGCCTAGTTTTGATGTGGGATCCATAACTCTTCCACTGTTTGCTCAAAGCTTGTGAAATTAGGCTGGTGGATGTGCAAAGAGTTTTGGAGCATCTATTATGAAGGATTCACCGAGTGAATTGGCCGTATATGGTGTCATTAAAGAACCCTAATCCGGAGAATTTCGTTTTGGAGGGTCTGACTGGACATAATAAATGCTCATAGTAAAACGGCCATAACTCTCGAAATAAATGTCCAAATCTGCTAGAATTATGAGGGGACACGGCCAAGGGAATTATGAACAACATTCAGGAAGGGATCAATGCGTGAAGAGGTCATTTATTGGGGCTACAACACGTCTACATTCGGGGGAAGCATTCTGGATATAAAAGGAGGAGAGATCCACCCTCTCAAAGCATCCATTCTCCACCCCATTCCTTCCGAGACACCAAGAAAGAGAACTTTTCAGCATTCTCTTTTATTTATTTTCTTTTTTCATAGTTTGTTAATGCATTCTTCTTACCCCTTCAAGTCAATTAACCTTACCATGGTGGGGTAAACTTTTGGAATGATTGGGGAAGGGTTGGTTTTCTACATTGTAATGCTTGAGTTCTTAAACGCAATTGAATAAATTTTTCTCTTCTTCAAAGTTGTTTTCAATTTATTATAGCGGATTTTATAATCAAGTGCGATCGTTCATGAATATAAATTCTATTATTTATTTTTAACTTTGTAAAATAATCAACATATCCCTCCACAAATTTCTGGTTTATATACGATGGAATAAACCATGAATTAGTGGTGGAGTACTCGACGATCGTCAGTATGTGTAAAAGGTGTAGTGAATGTTCATGATTGTTTGAGATAAACAAAACCTGATCGGGTATTGCCCATTTAAATTAAGGATATTCAATACAACTATTTTACACATGGAATGAGAGTTTACCAAACCAAGATCTTGGTAAGGTTTTCTCTCACCATAATAATATCACCAAGGAAGTGAGAGGAAACGATTGTGGAAACTCACTTTAATCAACTAAGAAGAAGAGGTTTGAATTAAATTGAACAAGGATAGCATTATAATTAGGAAACCGACCCCGACCTAATCACCCTTTTAATTTCATAGTTTTTTTTAATCATTTGAATTTCAAATTTCCTTTCACAAAATTTTTACCCCTATTTTAAAGTGACAACCTGTTTTGTGTGCACTCCTCTTCAGGAGACATCCTAGGTCAACCACTTAACTACATTTTAACATAGGAAATAATTTTTTTGCCATGCCCTACGACAGGCATGCGTCATTATACATCATATCAGAGTCAAATGTATGTTTATATTTTGTCCATATAGATTACCTTACATTTAAAACACCTTGTGATTGAATTTGTTTCAAGAACTTTGGATTTATCAACACCATATATTTATCCACATAATTAAAATGATCCCAAAAATATATGGTATAATCTACCATATTCAATTAAAAATAATTTATGGAGAATCATTTCTCAAACATCAATAGATATAAAGATCAATAAAAACTACCATTATCTCTTCACATGATAACAAATCCCAACCCATATCATGATTCCTCATAGTATACATCATACCATCTCCATAAATCTTACAATGTAAGTATCAGTGACAACGTAAGAAAAATTTTATTCTATTGGAATAATTTTTAAAATTAATAAATCTATTAGGAAAAAAATTATTCTAGTAAAATATTTCATTTTTGTAGTACTCCTAGAATACCCTAGTATATCATCCACAAAAATCACCATAATAGAAAAATGGTAACTCTGAATGATAATATTTAAATTATATAACCACTTATTATATATTAATAACACTAAATAGAATAATATTATACTTTTAGTGGACATAATGGACATTGATATTTGTTTTTAGGATATCATATTTCTGTACTCGATGTTGGCGGTATAGAAAAAATAAATAAATTATAGAGAACCAATGGGATCCTGATAGTTGATAAAATAGTTTTTTGATTTATGGAAGTGGTATTGGTTTATTTCCATAACTTTTTCATGATTAAATTAATTTACACATAATGTAGATCTCCATATACCTTTTTGACAAAAACAATTATTTCCACCCATGAAAACAAACTAGGCTGGTTGAACCTGTTACTTTATAACTATTCCAATTTGTTTGTATGTCACTTAATTAAATTGGGGACATCGTATATGATGGATTCGAAATAGTACTAGTTAGTGTTATGTGATAAATCATAAATTACACATCTATTTCTTGTATAAACATCTATAAATTGGTATTGTGAACATCAATAAAAGATCTATGTTCAAGTGAATCAATAGATGCCATGGTAAATGCTACAATCCAAGAAGATATATATCATATCATTAGTTTCAAAAGGTCGTACTGTAGTTGAATTAGAATACATATATCTATTAAAGAGATGATTAAAACCATCATACAAAGTGAAACATGATCATCATCATATTTGATATGGAGATTAGATATCACTAACCTATCTATTCTAAAAAACATTTCATAGATATACATATCAAGGAATGAGAATCCCAGTAAAAATTTATTCCACCAAATGGCCATTGTACATAATGCACAGTTAAAACATCTACAATATCATTATCCATGAGAATTTTTTAGTTTCAAAATAGACATCATTATCTAAAATTGAAAACCCATAACAATATATAAATATTATGAAATAAATGAGTGTTACACACTCATATTAAACAGGGCTAATATATGGTTAGAATTAGAATGAATCACACATACCACTATTGAATGACCAAATTGATTATTTGTTATAACCTTATCAGAACCGTACAATTGATTACATATTATCCATTTTAATTTGTCTCCCTACTATGATTTCTTATCCTTGGGAATGATGGTTCCTCATGAATTTCATTTTCATACTTAGTTCAATGGCTTAGAATTATTTTTTTGGTGATTTTGTAAGATCCAATCATTTCTTCAAGGTATGAAAACTTTTAATTCCTCTTTAAATACAATTTTATTCTTATAATTGTGTCTAGTATCTTAGAAGTTAAATCAGGATTGTTTAGGACATGTTATGATCTCAGATCTCTATTATATGGTGAAATTGGAGAGGCGCACAGTTTTCACATAGTATGTGCTATCTATTCACCTAAAATCATGTGGCCTTGTATGGATGACACATGGGTTTTCAAAAACCCTGAGAGGGAGGATTTGAACATACAAGGTTGAAATATATGGACCACATTCTCTATGAAATGTTTTTCTAACCGTTCATTATATGTTATGTGGGGTGGGCTCACAGGTTAGTGGGGTGCACACAGCTGGTGCCTAGTTTTTCAAACCAAGTTTCCAAACCATGCACCCTCTTAAAATATGGTGGATATAATAGTTTTAACAAATATATATATTTACTCACTTTTCCCTCTTTCTTTATTTTCCAGACACACAATATCAATATCTTATCCCATTTTTTCTCCTATATTATTAAAGACAGTGTTTGATTTTTCTTCTCCAACTGGACACCTATTTTTCCATCTTATTTCACATTACATCCCCACCAGTAAGCTCTCCATTTCTTTTGCTCATTTCATTATCATTAATATTTTATTTGTAGTTATTTTAGTGGGACCTTATATTCTCTATTTTAAATTAATTTCCAATATCTTCTGTTTTATCATGATTTAGATGAAATAAATGGATGAGAGTGTATGAGTTTTCTTCCATAGGATTAAGGTAGTTGGTTTATAACGTTTCCCTATAGTCTTATTATTATTTTGGATGTATCTATTGTTCCAGATACAAAATTATTCAGGCATTGTTCCTAATATAATTAATTATCATAATTCATTTTTTTGAACCTTAAATGAGTTTCCCATTATGATCATAAACATGGTTGGATGTTCTCAACCTAATACCAATCCCGCCATATGGTTTTTTCTATCTTATTTATTTTGATTAGAAAACCCTTTGGTTGTGTGAGATCACTATTATTTAGTGAAAGCTTATTATAAATTTAATTACATATTAATAGACGATCATTCGATTATTCCATGTTATTAAATGTTGTTAAAAAGGTTTAATGATTATAATAAATGAAACATGTAATGTAATATATATTATTTTGAATAGTTCCATTTATATTTATAATTTATTTTGTACATGGATACTAACATAGCCCTAGTCTTTATATATTACATTCATGATATTATATATCAGTATGTCACCAAATCCTTATGAAGGTATGGAACCCATTATATCATGGTATAGAATTGACATCTTGTGAATGTATGAAACATATAATATCTTATTATTGTATTGAATCCTTATGAATATAAGCCACATGTTATATCTTTGTATTGTACCGGCATATTATGAAGGTATAAAACCTACTACTTGTTGGTATGGCACCGGTGGAGGATATTGAAGCATGACACCCTCAACTCCTAGTTATGATCATTTTGTTTATTCCAATGATGACAGAGATTGAGGAAATTCAACTATATCTTTAATGGGCTTTCAAATCACATGATATAGGTCACCCTAGTTATCACCTATGAAACTAGCCCATGTTGTTTTGATACATTAATCATATGTCGGATATTTTAAGTCAATTAATACATGTTGTTGAATCTTCTTATATATATTTATGCGTTATTTTTATAAAAAACATTTATTATAGTTTGATATCATGTAATTTTTATATATTTTATCATGAAATGTTTTCATTTTATATATTAACATCATTTTGGATTACACACATGCGATGGATTTGTTATAGAAATCATTTGTAGTGGCCTTCTATGAATACCTCAAACCCTTTACAGGTCACCTATTAGTACACATAGAATCTTAAAATATATAGTTAGGGATATGGGAAGGTTCCTAAATTCAAATTATTGATAGATTAAGTAATATATGAAAAGTAGAATATGACTAAGCCATGGCTCATGATGTTATCTGGAGGTTTTATTTTGGAGTTTTTTCTTGATTTTAAATTATGTTTCTGTGAATTCTAAATTTTTTCCCATTAATATTAATTTAGAGATATGATATTACATCATATTATATATGGTATTTTATGTTTATATTTAATGATTTATTATTATTATTAACTGGATGTATTTCTTCCATTATTCATGTTGTCATTCATTATGCTTATGTTATTATCCTTTTATTAGACTTCTTTGTTACATTAATTTTAGTTATATAGTCTTGGCACAGTATGACCTTAGACCCTCTATGTTAGTCCGCATCCATTGGTGTATGGGGTGGAACATGTGGGGCCTTATGTCCAACTATCTCGATACATAGTTTTGTAGCTCCTAGGTCTGGACATTATAAATTGTTATCTAGGGTTTATTTTTAATTATCTCACTCTTTTGGGATGGTAGAATATAGACTATGACTTTTTGGAATTCTTAATGATCATGTGCCTAATATTATCTTACACATATATGGGAGAAAAGAAATCTTATCAGGGATTCGACTTTATTTTCAGTAATATAATTATTATAGTTTTTGTATTCCATAGTTGGGTAACTCACATGATATATGTTGTTGATATTATCATGATTTTGTATTACATTTTTTTCTGGTACCAGAATGGTATTTAATAATTGATCACGTATAATTTTAGGAACCTTATTGTATTATCATTTCATTTATTATTCCATTACATTTAGGTTTCATTGCATGATTTAACTAAACATGTTTTATGTTTCTTGGGTGATATTCTAGTTATAAAACTAATGTTTCTATTGAACAAATGGGATCGAATAATTGGGTATTAATATATATGAATATAACTAAATGGTGTTTACCTATATAGGTTGATTATGGAACATTAAATAACCAATTTTTAAATGATGGATTTATGTGATCGAGGTCACATATATTGAAACGGTCATGGATTATGAATACATTATTTTCATTTATAATATAGAGTGAATGCACATATATAATTTGGGAATGATCATTTATATATTCAAACCAACATATACTAACAGTTACATTATTCTATTGAATATAATGATATATATATAGTTATATTAACAATGAATTTTAATTTATAAAACATTTTATTAATTTTATTATGAATGGTTCTTCGATTAACTTTCATATAATATAAAGAAATGAAGTTATAATTATTAAATTTTAGCATATTCTTCATTAAATGGGGATATCGGTTGTCATTAAGAACTTCATCCTCAGTAGCAGTGATCACATAAACATGGCCATTCTTCCTTTTCCATATCTTAGGAATGTTTCATTGACTATTAGGACTTTCATTTTAATAATACCCCAAATCTTTACAATTGTAGCATTGATCATTGACAAACTATTTCTACCACTATCAATCAAGATCTTGGTGGCCTTTTTCTACACAATTTCAAAAAAACCCTATCCCCTTTAGGAATGTACCAAGGTGTTTTTGCCAACAATTAATGTATGATGGAAATTCAACATTTGCCTTCTTCCCCTTATTTTATTTTCTAGAGTGTTTAAAATATCTCTTTCTATCTTTATTCACTTTATAGTTATAAGACATAGAGAATTAATTTTCTATCTTGATATCACATGATACTGTATCTTTGTACAATGTGAAAGATTGTGAGACTAATTATTAATGGAGAAATGGTAATATCCCATCAAATAATAATTCAATATTACTTCTTGGGATACATATATAATATGAAGCATGCCTTGATAAAATTTTAAAGTACACCTCATTCATTACAACATTCCCATCATCCTTTTTCCCTAGACTCATAAATTACCATTCTATATCTATTTGATGATAAAAAAGATAGTATTTTTCCAATAAAAGCTTTTAAAAGACCTTCCATCCATATTTGATACTTCTTCATCCTCCTTATTTTTTTTAAATTAATGACCACAATTGATCTTCATCTCATGAGAGGTGATAAACTGCCATGACAACCTTTTCTCTCTATCTATACCTAAAAACAGACAAAAAATTCTGAAGAACTTATTCATTTCTCATATACAAATGTATTTGTAGTCCCATTTAATGTTGGTGGTTGGTGCCCCATGAAGCGGTCTAACATTGATCCTCTATGTTGTGGATCAGGGTACTTCATATTGGTAAGTTTATTATTCAAAACCTGAGTGAGCAGTCCCAGTATTGTTAGAAGTTGTTATGTACCTGTTGCATCACCAGATCCACTATAATGATCTTGAATAAGAGGGACATCCCTACATGGATTACGTGTGTAGATACTGTTAAATTCATTCCACTAGGTGCTATTTATATACAATGTCATACATTATATTAGTTCATGGACAACAATTCATAATTCTAAATATTAAAAACACTCAACATAAAATTCATAGATTATGCATATAATTTATAATCAAAATAATGTTTTCATTGGGGAAGTATTTACACATAAATCCTTCTGAATGGTTTGTAATGAAAATTTGAATTATCCAATTCATATCCCCCAGGAGTATCAAACCAAGTGCACAGTAAGGCATGCTGTCATGTACCAGGATACATCGGGTCATGCCCAAAACTCCTGGCCAGAGTTTTCACTCCTAGGTACATCTATGATAGAACCACATCAACTTATAGTATTCAGATGGGGATTTATTTATTTGAAATCACACATAATATCCACATTAACAATATTTGTGGATGTTCTTATATACAAATACTTAAAGTTTATCATTGGGTAATGTTTTCTAATCATTGTTTTTCTAAATATACTTTCTACAGTTTGTAATAAAATTCATCTGATACCAAATATAGTTCCCCGACCCTAGTTATCCAGAGTAGGTGCATTATTACATTACATTTCAATGATCACAAGATATCAATTTCCAAAATATCTATTTGTTTAGTATCCTTGTAAGTACTTGATAATTACTTAAGTTTTACATTACATTATGATATAAAAAACAACATCATATCTTCTTTGAACACAATCATATCCCTTATCTTATCCTTACAGGTAATCCATTATATACATCCTCGCACATTGAATAAAATTAAACATAAAAAGCTGTGATCTCAGATGCTTAGTAAGGATGAAAATATAGCGGAAAATATCATAATTAAGCAAAAAAATTTAAGCCAATGTATATGTATAAAACCAATGCCTCTTAAACATAAAAATAATCATAATATGGAATGGATAAATCATATAATTCCATTTACTTATTCACATGGATATTCTACTAGTCGAATAATCCCATATAATATCAGTAGTTAATCTCATAGTGGTGGAATTCATCATGTCGCACATCATAACCACATATTCAAGTCCTCTTGCAAAGACTAAAAATAAAAATATTTTCAAGGCATTGTACTAAGAAAATATTTTGTCTCATGAGACCTACTGATGCATCGAGGGGATTTAATGAGACTATCCCGTCACATACAATGTTGAATGCATTCCTCATATGAAAAGGGTGAAACATAAGACCAAAATTTGTATTAAACTATCATAAGAAATGTTAACACTTTAACCATAAACCATGAATGACATAAAAATATCCCAACCACTGTAAAACATATAATTCAACTAACAATACAATATATAATATAGTATCAAAATATATCTACTGAAATTAAACATAAAATCCAACCATAGATGTTGACGCAGATGAAATTAATCCAAAAACTATTTGGAAGAAATATCTCTTTGAACTAAGAAATAATTTAAAATATACATAATTAAAAAAACATTTATTTTGGAAATTATTTTTATAATATTATAATGGAATCTTTTAATGTGTTATAATGGCAGAAAATAGTTTCACCTTTCATATATGTTAAACAACATGCTTTCTTAAATCTTTCAAAAAGGTCATAAATCAAATTGTTTGGAAAATAACAGAAATATAATTTTCATGAAATTTTATAAATATTCAATTAATTATATAAACTAAATTAATCCTCGGTTTAATAAATAGTAAAATAATGTCATGGTATATATTTTTATGAATCACGAATGTGGATAACAAAGATGCCACAGTAGATTCTTATGTATAAACATTGTCAGATTATAATGATATTGTAAAATTAACCCTTACCTTTTACATTTCCTTAGTAGATGGTCCATTAACCTTATATAAAATGGTTATAGAATTGTTATTAAATTATACATGAACAACATACATTAATATGATATCATATATGATCCTCTAATATTTCATTATTGATATTATTCCAGTATTATCATTGTTTCAGGTCTTATCTAATTTATTTTACTTCATATGTTTGGTTACCTAAGTTAGGTTCATTAGGAATGCTACATATTTGATTCATATGTAGAATGATATTATTTTATTCAATATTATTTTTAATCATAAAATGAAAATTATTCATTAATGGTAATGATAGTGGATGAAATCTCTTCGCGACGTGGAGATAGTAATCCATAATTATGCACAAGTGACAATATCATTCTATTGATGGTGAAATAGTATATAATTGGATGGTATATTATATATAAAAAAAATTAAAATGTTATAACTAGTATTTAAATCAATTATAATCATTATTATACCCATCTAAAAAATGAATTGATGAATAACATACTACACCACGACGTGGAGACGGTTAGTTGTACGTATGCACGTATGGTGGATTTGTCATTAATATGATGGATAGAATAATAAATATGGTTTAAAAATATTTATAATAACATATTTTTATATGGAATGTATTATTTTTTTTAGTGGAAACAACAAAGAATGATTTAGTGAATGAAGAAAATTACTTTGAATGAGGTGATGAAATGATTATCTCTTCATAGGATGCTTCTTTATTATTTGATAAAAATATCTCCTTAGGAAGGATTTATGATTAAAGTAAGGCCTATAAGATAAATTTTGGGTAGTCAAGATGATATTTGGGTAGGGTTTGGCCGAGTAAAATGGCTTTGGAGGTGTCAATTGAAGAGAAGGGGAAGTACCCTTTTATAAGAGAGGTGATGGGCACATTAAGAAATCATTGATATATTATTTTATTATAAATTAATTTTTAGTTTATAGTAGATAAAAATGGATTTATTTATAGGATAAGGTGGGATTGGATCAAAGTCTTTCCAACATATAGGTTTTATACATTTTAATGTCATCATATTAACCTTATCTGTAATATTTAACCATTAGTAATATAGTTTTCCTCTTACCATATCTTCTTGTATTCTTACACTATATGGTTACAAAACTTATAATAAAATTCCATGTGAACCCCAGGTGGTAAATTAATTACATTTCTAGAATCATCTATGTTTTTTGGCCGAATTTTAGATTATTAGGAATATAATATCATTTATTAAAAAATTATTTTTTTATATTCTTATTTATGTCAATTTTAACACTATTATATATTTGGTTTTTTGAATGTAATAACAACTTGATTACATAAGAAAAATACATTTAATAAACCCTTAAATCTCATATTCACCTATAATATTAGTATATGCATTCAAAATTTTCAATATACATTTATGTCAAAGTTTATAAAATTAATTAATATAATCATTCATTAATAAGGTAACTACTGCATCATGACTGTGTCATAAATAAATATAATTTTTTAATAATTAATAATGAAAAACAACATACCATGAATTAGGAAAAATAATTATCTTGCTAATGAATATTTATATTCGAATTTATCTAATGTATAAATATATATTAAAATGGTTTAGTTAATAAAACCATAATTTAACACTTTTAACACTTCTTTGAATAAAATATAATAAACGTTCTTATCAAATCCAAGTAGATCAAAAAAGATCTTTTTTTGTTCTATGGTTTATTTTGGTCCAAATACACTTATCCAAAATAATTAGGAAATGTGATGGTGTAATTATAATATCATTTTTACCTTTAATTTCATTATTCACTGTTAATTGTGGTAAATAAAATTCAAAATTTACTATTCATAAAATATTATTATCATCATATTAAACCACATATTACTTAATTATGAAAACGGTATTAGTTTTATTTTTAAATTCAATCCATACAAGCGATAGAATTATATTTTATTCAAATTTTCAAATGTGTATAGATGGTGGGTAACAGATTTTAAAATGTCCAATAAATTTTTATATATCTAATATTTTTATAAAATGACTCTAGTGAATTACCATGAACTAATATAGGTATTTTGTATCCATTTTGAAATTAAAATAAATTTGAAAATATTTATTTTATAAAAAATATGGTTTTAAACAATAACACATTATTTTTCACTTGTCATCACATATTGATTGTTTTCAAGAAAATACCAAAAATTCACCCAAGGGTAATTTTGATATTCAGAATCCAATAATGAAGTCCCATTTGAAAAATAATATTTATAACATTTTAAAAGGTGGGTATTAAAATTTATAATTTCCTTTTAAACTTTTAGTTTAATAGGATGTGGTTTTCTAGAACTCGATGTTGCGTATAAGACAAATTATTGTATTATTCAATGAAAAGTGTACCATGGAAGCTTGGATAGTTACATAACTCTACCAAACTAATAAAAGGTAATCTTGAGAAATATTCTAGAAAAACGTCCCTAAATTGGTCATCCACTAGAGGGAATCCTTCCAGACATGTTCCCACGTCATCTAGATATAAAATTTCAGTCTAGCCTATCATCCCTCCCAAACCATGAAGCTTGGTTCCATCTAAGCATTCCTAGACATCCCATTCACCCATATGTATAAATTATCCACCCTTTGTTGAAGTGAAAATCTCCCTGAGAAAATAGATATAAATAAGGGATAAAAAAGGAACAGTCCAATCCATTCTGAGAATGAAATTGAAGCCTATCATCTATAATACGTAGAGGTTCCAAATAATGTGACACATAACAAAATTAAGGGTGAACTCCTTGCACTAGCACACCCATACTATTCTAATCCCTAATAGTGTTTCCAGTTTCATCAAATCCAAATAAGTATTAACACAGACCCCATGTCTTTGCACAATGTCCACAAATATAAAACTATGTGTAGCACCAGTATCAAAAATTACATAATATAAAACTAGGATATATATGATAGTATCTCTGATAGTAGAAGGTCTGGGATCCTACTCCTGCTAGGTTATTTTCACTACATATGTATGACCTAAACCGTGACCCTTAGACATTGATCCACTACACTGACCAGACATGCCTTGTTGTCGCTAAGATCCTGAGGTCTGAATACCCTGACCACGATGACCACCATTGCATGAACGCCCTGACGTATTCCAATTTCTAGACTGGTGAGAAGCTGTTGACCCTACACCAGAATGTACAGTCTATACAGGACCAATCTCATGAAACACTAGTAGAAATGACCATGAAATAGCACTATATATGGCCCATCCTGCCACAAGATCACCACTCAAATGGGACCCATGGGTACTATGGTCTCTTTTGCACAACCATTACGCACCGTTATCACGTTACCTAGGCAGTAGACAAAATGTGTAGGATACTACTATCTTCACGAGATAACTCGACATGGTACTTCCTCTTTACGATTGAGACCGTACTAGAAATCGATGAAGAACCTCCCTGTCACAAACCACCGGCTTCTCGTAGATTTTACTCAGTGATCACTATCAGATTCCCAATAACAGAGACATAAGTAAACCTAAAGACATTCTTCTGTGATTGGATATCAATCATGAGACCATCCTCAAATCATTTAGATTTTGATACATCATTACCCACCATAATATGTGTGAATAGATGAATCATATTAAACATGGAAAAATAGTTCACAACTAACAGTGTGATTTGTTGTAGGTTCATGAAGTACCAAGCTCGGTCCGCCCTCTACATATTGGGAATATAATAATCATATAAGTCCTAGTGAATGTTTTCCAATGTCATGTCCCTATGAATCCCTGACTGAGTGATGAAATCCCGCAATATCTTGGCTGAATCATTAGCATATATGTCATTATCTTGATCCTCAAATCGAGAGGCATCTCCAAAAGCTTAAAGATAGACATAATTGATTCCATCGATTATTTGACAGCATGTGGTCCTCCATATCAGCATAAAGATGATAAATGCTGCTGTTGGAAATTAATTGACAACACTACCATAGATGTGGAAGCCTATGGTGCTACATGATATGTGTTCATGAACCACATAAGGCCTTCACAGAACTGTGAATATGCACCAGTGTCTGATATAACTTCTGGTCCCACCACATTCACAATTGGAGGATCCATTGGTATTCCAAGGCCAACCATTTTTAGTGAATGTAAATCGCCGCTATCCTGGTTTATATTTCATAGTCGTCATAGAGGAATGACTCTACAAGTTCAAATACAAAACATTGTTCAAACTCATCCTCAAGTTTTGTCATCCAAGGATTCCAAAACTAAAACAAGAAAAGACCCTCAATGTTTGGAAAAAGGGACTACACAGAGTGTAGTTGAAATATACTGCATGTACCCTTATACTTCCTTATGGTCATGTTCTACCACTGTCTTGTGTGGGTGTATCAAACCCTGGTACATTCCATGTTCCAAATTCCCAGGTGTTGTACACAGGTCTGTACTCTGAGAAATTTACTCCCACATAGCCAAGTCCACATGGGTTCTACCTAGGTAGGCTACACGACATGAACCAAAATTACGTGGCATGTTCTGATCAAAACTAAATAGCCTATGTTTTCTCCCACATGGTCCGTTAGACAGTCAAATACTACATTGTGTCTAGAAAAATTACATGTCATGTATTTAAGAAAAGTATTTCTTACACGAATAAAAAGAACACATGACATGTGTTTATATAACCACATGATGTGTTGGCTACTTTTCTAGACATTAAGCATGAGAAACATCCCAGAAATCCTTGTTTCTGAAATATAAACCATGATATTCCAAATTTTGATATTTGATGGCCCATACTCCCCGTGAATCAGATTTTGGAACCCATACATAACATAACATATCACAATTCAATGAAATAGGCTGAATCATGATCCCCAAATCCAGTCCAAGAGGGCCTATACACCTTAGGAACCAATGTTTGGAATCCATTGAATCTAAATCATAGTATGTACCAATACACATGTCACAACAACATGCATATATATCAAGTTACTATCACAACTACGTGCATCAATAATACTCCCTAAATGTCTTGGAAATTATGCCTGGCATGCGATTTCTAAGAAGTTTCTATATGGTGCATGAGATGATAAACTATAATCTCAATGGGTTCCAACAAATTATAACCACAATTACATCAATAATAATTACACCAAACATGTGTGTTACCCAAAAGTGAAAGAAAATCAACTTTAATATCTCAAAATCCCAAATCATAATTTAATTTCAGGAAATTTGGATTATCCATATACATGGGGTAGCTACTCCCAGGAATAACTAAATACCAAATTCCATATCTTTTATATCAGCACCAAATAGTGAATCAATCTAGGAAAGGAAAAAACTTTTATGATACCACTTTGTAATGTCTCAGATCCAGAATCCATAAAAAGGTGCCCCATGCCCAGTTGACCACATGGCTTCAAGAGAAATTCCCCAAATGCCAATGGAAACTTACAAGCAGCCAGTACCTATGATATGATAGTGGAGAAACTATTACCTCATAGGAAAAGTGTAACCTAGCAGGATAAATAATAATAATAGCCAAAGCACTAAACAACATGAAACAGAACTAAATAATAGAAGACTGAAATAAATAGATAAACAGAAGGAATATAATATTAGAATGATGCACCATGGAACATGTTCTATAATAGAATAAAAAATATGATAAATTAATGTCATGTAAAAAAAATACTATGTTACGAAAATACATAATGAAACATAATAACACAGAAAGTCTTAGCATGTTCCCATGTTATCCTTCTACTAAGAAGCAATCAAGTACCTGTATAATGATCCTTTCCCCTATTTACACCTATAACAATATATTATGTATGGGCCCAAAAACATCTCCCAAACAGGGTTTGAGAAATAAATCCTAGTGGTAACCACCACAGGTCTGTTCCAATCTATCAGTTAGTATATGAAGTAGTATAGTATAATAATAAAATAATTAAACTATGATGTACTAAAAATTTAACAATCCTACAATTATTGTTCAATTTATATCATTCAAGTTCATTAAGATATTAAATTACATCGATTCATATTTTCTTGGGATCTGACCAAGACAAATCAATCCCCTCTTCATGAAACCATTACAGATACCTCAATCGGAAATCAATCAAGAAAAAATTACAATGGAATCCACGATTCTGATTTACCATGGAAGATGCGTCATAATACATTACTCTAGTCAGACCTCAGTTCAAAACCATTCCCTTAGGTAGTGCATAGATATATCAAATCCTTTTGGTCATGAAATTTCCTAGAGGCATAACAAAACATAGCTCACATGCACACAAAATCTTTCCCACCAGAATGATAAATATCTACCCACATGAAGAATATTTCAACATGGCCATGCCCAACATTTCTGCAATCCAGCATAAGGAAACACTTGAAATCATTGCACTATTACATGGTTAATAAGGATATAATTCATATCAGTAAGAATTTAATTAACCAAAACATTTCAAACAACCCATTACAAGGAAACCATAGGCATAACCATGGTCATCCTAAGCTAAAATGCCCAACAATGGTTATCCATGGAAAAAGTACCTAGTGAGTGGCCCTTAATGAAAAAATAATATCAACATGATTCAATTAATATAATTAGCCACCTATGAATAATTAGAAATTAACAAGGGTCAATGTCTCAACAATGAAACACCCCCAAACATGGGTGTGTGACACAATGACACATATGAACAACTTCACATTATAAAATAAGTACGAGTCCACTTACATCATTGTCGTAGGACTCTCATCATCCATTCTCTACTTTTAAAATAAATATAGAAATTATTAGATCTAAAAAACAAGGATTTTTACTCAAACTTAAACAACTTAGTAATGAAAAAAATAACCATGACTGACTCAAGATTAAACGAGAGCTTAACAATTGGATTTAAATGAAAACGGAAGTGATTGTTTCAGAGTTCAAATGATCAACTGGGAAGGGGTTAATGTTCTGGCACTTCATTTGAGTTCCTTAGGAGATCATTCTGTCCAAATGATTGAGAATAGGGATAGTACCCATTTTAAATGAAAAAAATTACATGGCATGTATGTCTAGATACACAACATGTATATCATTTAACAATTCATTTGGAGGCTGAATTTCACCGACATAATTAATAGGGCCTTCCAACATGACTACACAATGTATAATAAGAAGTACACGATGTATAATTGGTATTCCCCCTTTTCATTCTATAATTACTACACACTATGAATTCCCATCATACTTGGACATACTATGTGGCATTTTCTTGGGAGTACATGGCATGTAACTCCTAATTCATGTACATTTCCCAAATTCCCATTATTTTCTAGAAAACAACTCAATGGAATGAGAAAATAAAAACAATGTGTCAAAGGAAGAACCAAGTTCATAAATTACGTTTATCGTAACTAAACTGAAGAATTCATTGGATTTATAAAGATATTGGTGGGGCCCTATATATCCCCAGGATACATTATAGGTGTCACAAGACAAACTCGATTGGGTTTTTACCCATTATGTATGTTGTCTCGGTATAAACCTTGATGGTATGTCTATGATGTTCTGCATTATGAATTACCTCATTATCAAACTATAAATTGTTATTACATCTAATTATTTGACACGTTCAATATCAATGGTTATGTTTTATTATGTAATATTTTTACTAGAATTAATTCTTACAATATTATTCTGGAGGATATTTTTTTATGGGAATCTATTTTATGTAATTAACCATACATTCTTATTTAAATT
The DNA here is from genome assembly GCA_963277665.1 of Viscum album. Lineage (NCBI taxonomy): Eukaryota > Viridiplantae > Streptophyta > Magnoliopsida > Santalales > Viscaceae > Viscum > Viscum album. Next base: position 178,714,669 of record OY728133.1, on the reverse strand, counting down.
TAATTATCATATATTCAATTTTATTATTTACCCTTTCATAGATTCTAATCTCACCCTTTTATTATGTATTACTTTTTCTAGGATGTGAAGATGTATATTATTAAGGATTTGAAGGGATAATCTTGTAGTTTGTGGTTTCCAACAGAGTTTTCATGTTGTGTTTCCTATCATGTTTTAATATGATCATCATGTATGTAATTTTGATTCCAATACTAATAAAATTAATGGTCCATTGGGATTAAATTCTTGTATATATACTAGTGAATTAATTTAAGGCACATGCTCTAGGCTACTGGGGTCAGGGTCACTATAGTTGGTATCATAGATATTTTAGTAGAATCCTTGGAAACTCGATATAGTTAACATGGATTAGGATGATAACCCTAATATAAACCTTTTAGATAATAGTAGAATAATATCCATGAATTTTTATATGTTATATATTGTGTTGGTCTTCCATGAAATACACCAATTTTCTGCACACTACAAGTTGATGTTATTCTAGTACCAATGTAACTAGGGGTAACAACTCTAACTCGGTGTTCATGTCAAAACTCAAGGTAACTTGGTACCTAAAAATGAGCATTATTATGAATGTAGTTTGACACTCACGGGGGATATTCTTTGGTTAACGAACATTTTCATTACAAATCATTATGAAGGATTTAAATATAAATATTTCCCCAAATAATCCATTTTTTGGATTTGGAGATTAGTTATGAATAAATTCCAATTTATGTTATATATTTATCTTGTTCAAAATAATGATTTATGATTTAAAACCTAATTTTGTGTATAGAATTTTTTAGAGATGGTTCCTAGTGGAAGGGATTGAATCTATATCAACACACATAATCCATATAGGGATTTACCATCTATAAAAGACAATGATCTTGTAAATGGAGTTGTAACTATTGCTGGGAATCATATAACTATACCAGGAAAACTTACTCATGTTTTGGAAAATAAACTTACCCGTATGTCAAATCACGATCAACACCACTATTTAATAATTCTATATCACTTTATGAGACAATAGATTTAATCATTCAATGTTAAAATAAACCCATTTGTAGTTGAGTAGTGGATAAGATCTTTAGGGAAGATATTTATTTCCAAGGCAATTAACTAAGGTGATACGGTTGTGATGGAAATTTATTGTCTCTAGGGAAATTTCGATAAATGGTTGTCATTAAATAAAAAAATAAAGGTTGTAGAAGAAGTACAAAACATGTAATGGAATGATATCCTTGAGATTTTCATAGAAAAATATTTCCCTCACAAATAGTGTGAGGATATGGATAGACAATTCCTGAATCTATTGAAAATGTGATATGAGATGTATGCTATGTATGAAGAAAACATTACGAGGTTAGAAATACATTCCATAAATTTAATATTTAATCCAAATATACAGATGTATAGATTCATTGATGGATTGAAACCATTCCTTTAAAGGGAGGAAATATCCAAAACATTCACATAAAATGAAGATATAGTCTTATGTGCTATGAAGATAGAAAAATAATTCAATATGTATTATGAAATGAAAATAAATAAATAAAATAAGATGGATGTTGAACATTATGGATAAGGAATAAAGAAAATGAAAAGAAATGAAGTGTTGAAATTTTATCGTAGGATAATTTTTGGAGGAAATACCCTGGTACGTGCCTGAAGAGAATGAGTGTTTGTTATAATTGTGGGGAAAAGTCTCACCAATACTGTGATTTCAAGTTAATGAAAGAATCTACCAATGTTTAATTCTAAAATTTCATAGATAGGGGACATTATGAATATTATTGTCCTAAGAGTCACTGAAATATTACATATAAGAGGAAAAAGGAGAAATTCCATGTATTTATGGCCATAATAGCAGAGGATAAAATTTATAATGACGAGGTGGAGGTTTTTAAAATGATTAATGTAATTTGGAATGTTCATTATATGATTATGGAGTATAGAATTATTTTATATATTCTTAGTTTTCTAATAAAATTATACAATTCCATTTTCTAATAAAGGTATTTTTAGTCAAAACTCACAAGGAAAGTCTCATTTCGACGATGATGTGTCATCCAGTACACTTTATGACACATAAACATGATTTAATTGTTGAAAGATTCATAATACATATAATATAAATTGTTATAGTCTCCTGTATATACTAGATATCAAAATAAGATCCAAACATCAGTTATAGGAATGAAATTATTATTGATGATTAAGATGTATATTCCCTTATCATTAGAGTCGTAACCTCATCATATATGTCATATCAGGATCCACATCTAGTAACACTTATAAATGGAATTCATAGGGAGGAATAGAAACATTATATATGGAAGAGGAAACAAATCATAAAATTAAGATGAATATGTTAGGTAAGAATACAATGATTTATTTCTATAGGATTTACCTAGAGATACATAAAAGTGGAATGTTTAGTTATTTATTGATTTAATTCCCTATGAAAGACCTCTATTAAGGAATCCTTAATAAATATCCAATTTAAAATAATAGAAGATGAAGAAAAACTATTGTAATTGTGTGCTAAGAGATATATCAGTTGTTATATTTCTACATGGGGATCCCCTATTCACTTTTTCAAGATGAATAATGGATCAATGAGGTTGTGAATCATCTATATAGTAAAATATTACATTACAAAATAATGAAAAAGTATCATTTACCTCGAATTGATGATTTATATGATCAAATTTATGAATATATATTTTTTTATTATGATTAACCATTGATCTGGATATCATCAAATTCATGTGAGGAAAAAAGATATTCCAAAGATATCATTTCAAACCATGTGTAGAAATTATGATTTTATAGTAATATCATTTGTACTAACTAATGAACTGTCTATTTTTATAGGTATAATGAATATAGGGGTAAAGGAATGTCTTCATTCATTTTTTGTAGAATTTATTAATGATATATTGGTATATTGAAAATATATGCGTCCCATGATAGCCACTTGTGGATTTGTCTAGATAATCACTGAATTAAAGAGGTATATCAGATGTATAGAATGAGTGAATTATATATTGAAAATTTTCATTTCATTCCCATATTTTCTCGATGGATACTTTCTCAATTGATTATGTAATGAAAATGTTGGTTTAGGAATTTCATAGACCAACAAACACAACTATGGTACATAGTTTCATTGTTATAACAGCTTACTATCTGCATTTCATTCAAAATTGTTCCCAATTAGCTAATACTTTATTAAAACATACTCATAATGGGGTTATGTTCTTATGGAAAATATAATGTGATGAATGTTATTTATTAATTAAAAATTACATTGGTGAATGATCCAATCCTTACACCGCCATAGGGAAATGGTGGATTTATGATTCATAGAGATGCATAAGAAAATGTAATGGGTTGTGTCCTTATGTAGAATGAAAGTGTTATTGTATATTCATCATGTAATTTAAAAACACATGAAAAAATCTATCATAATCTTGATATTCAGTTAGCTATCATAATCATTTATTTGATGATATAGAGAAAATTTATATCTATGGTGAATGAGGTGATTTATATAATATTAACAAGAGTTCGAAATATATATTCTCATATAAATAACTCAAAATGGGGAAAAGGTGATGGATTGAGATACTTAAGGATAATGATTGTATTGTGTTCATCTACCCATGAATGTAAAATATGTTAGTAAAATCATTGAGCAAGAAATATCATGGAGTTTTGAACAAAATTAGGTTTGATAAGGATCCTATAAACATAGATCTATACAAGATCGATATGGGAATTATTATGGAAGGTGAAACATTATTACTTTTTAAATGGGTTTCCCAACCATATATATTAGAAAATATTAAATGTTATCATTATGATGATGAGCATATTAGAAAGAAAATTACAGCTAGGAATGATTGGAATTTGTAAGACATCATCTATGAGGATGGAATTCATAAATTTTGGAAAAGGCTATGTGTTCCCAATATAGCCATTATTAAAAGAGAGTTATATAATGATGAAGGTAACACTAAATTTTTTATATACAAATGTAACACGAAGAAATATATATATTTTAAGGAAAACTTCCAGTGAGAAAACATGATGTATGAAATTACTGATTATGTATAAATATGTTTATTATGTCAATAGGTGAAAAATAATAGGAAACATAATAAAGGAGTCATGAATCTTATTCTTATTCCAACATGGATATGGGATAACATTCCTATTTATTTTTTAACTATATTACAAAAAAATCAAGAAAGATTAATGCAATAGTGTTAATTGTTGATCGACTTACCATATCTACACATTTCCTTGATAATGGGGGAGATTTCCACTGGAAAAAATTGCACTACTTGATATAAATGACTCTATAATATTTCATGGAGCACCACTTTCAATTTTTCTATATTCTTATCCAAGTTCTAAACCAACATTCAGGAATGGTCTTTATAATAAATTAGATACTCAATCCATTTGGGAATACTTACCACCCTCAAATTGATAGGTAGTTAGAACGGATTATCTGAACATTAGAAGACATGTTGAGATCATGGTCACATTATTTTTAAGGAATATTTGATCAGTATTACCCTTTGGTAGTATTTTCCTATGGTAATAGTTTTCATTCACGTCTTCAAATGGCACCATATAATGCATTGTATGGGAATATATGTTATATAACCAATTGTTGAGATGATGTTCACGAAGGGATTCTTATAGGCCCATAGATTTTGGAGAAAAAAACTTAAGTTAATGATTATTAAAACCCATATCAAATCATCTCAATGTTGAAAAAATAGATATACAGAAAATCGAAGGATGGATTTATAATTTCCAGAGGGAGAGCATGTTTTCATGATTGTATATCCATGGAAGGGTGTTATATGATATGAATAGAATGGGAAATTTAACCCAATATAAAATGGACATTTAGAAATATTGGAGATAACTAGAGATATGTATTATCATTTTCATATTTATCCTAGCCATTAAATGGTTAACAATGTTTTTTGTATCACTAATTTAAAGAAGTACATTCTTTATACAATGAATTTTCCCAATTCTGAAGTACTAGATTTAGAACCGGATGTAAATTAATGTGAAGAACCTATTTAGATATTTCATATTATAGAATATATTTTCAGTAATAATATGACTTGTATGGAAATGTTTCTTTGGAAATATAATTAAATTGATGAGGCGACAAGGTAACCAGAAGATGTTATGAAGAAAAACTAGCCAAATCATTTTATGAAGTGACATTTTGTAAGTTTCAAGGACAAAATATTTATAGGTGGGGAGAATGTGAATACCCAATATTATATAATTGAATTTTCCATTATTATTATTTTTTCTTATAGTATAAATCATATAAAATGACATAGATAATACATTGAAAACATTATAATTGATGAATGAATTAAATTATTAGTATTATTAAATTTAAGGATCATATTCGAATAGAACAATAAATTGTCCTTTGGAATAAGAATGTGATCCTTTTAAATTGTGAACCTACCAAAATAATAGTAAATTTTCTAGTCAATGTATTACATTTTTTTGGTAACTTATAAATAAATATATCATATATTTTTGTGTTGGTATATATAAATAATATTATTAAAAAAATGAATAATTAAGTATTGGGGTTTTTTTAAACATAAATGTGTATTTAAAATTTTATAACGTAATAATGGTTTAAATGAAAATATATTTTCTTAAAATAGAGTCATAAAATAATATATTTTTTTCTTATTATTATATCATAATTTTATGAAACCGTAATTAAAATTTTAAAGCGTTCTAAAAACAGTTGTATTATCAAAATCAGTATTTTTATAGTAAATGATAATTTTAAATAAAAATAAAATTTCTCATATTTAGAAACATATTTTCATAAAATAGAGTTCATTATAGAACTATATATGTTTATAAATGGTTAGAGTGGTTTTTTGTGATTTTTCTCAAATACTTTTTTTCAATGAATAATAAAATACAGCAATTTATGGTATAAATACATTATAATTTAAATACACTATTACATGATTAATTTATGACATAATCACCATAATATAAAACTAAAAATCATTATTTTAATGTATTTTATTATAATTATCAGACTATTTCTTGTCTTGAACCAAAATTATTATCAAATGATTAAAATATAAAAAAACACCACTCTCCTCAATTATAAATACCACCTCTCCCCCTTGCTCCTTACATGCTTTGAGCGTTGTCCAATTTCTAAACAACCCACTTTCAAATACCATACCCCACTTCCAGGATCCCCTAATCTCATTACAATTCAAATCCATTTCTCCAAGGAGGTTTTCAAGGAGGATAAAATTGAGATGTAAAAAATCATTCTTTTTCTTGTAATTTCTTTTCAAGTTCATTTAGTTTCTTATACTCTTCTCACCTTTCTATCCCAAAGTGCCATTATATAACCATTATATTTTATATATTATAATTTTATTATGTTGGGGGGATAATCCATAATATATTCTCTTCCCTCTCTTTTATTCTAAAAATGAAAACATCGTTAATGAGGTGCCATTTTGTCACCATCATGGACGATGTGTTTTTTTTAATTCATCCATCATGGCTGGTCATTAATCTATTTTAATTGTTAAATAATATCATAATATATTTATTACATCCTATTCATCATTTTGGAACCATTATATATAAGTTATTTTAAATAATATAAGAAAATTAATTTCTATTGTTGGAAAAGCCGAAATAATAATCGAAATAATTATCTCTAACGTCTTATCAAATGATTGATCCCCACAAAAAATAAATTAATAAATTATATAACCATTTAATGTTCTAATTTCCATAAATTACATATAAATTTTACTCTATATGTCTATTCCCATTTACATGAACTTCCAAACTCATATACAAGTAAACCAATCATAAAAACTAAGGAAATAATCACTCTCGAATGATAAAATTTTATATCATAACTCATCAAAAAGACCATAGGTGATCTTAATATAACTATTATAAATCAAATACAAGTAATAAAAGTTCTGAATTAATTAATTAATGCATATTATTTCATATTATGGGACATTATCTTCAAGTGAAGACCACTTTTGGACATAGGGAAAGGGATTCTTCTAGAGCCTACATTTTAATTCAGGTTGTGGTTTCTCCATATTTACACCAATGAAATTCTTTATAATTTTTATATAATTATTAAAAATTCCATTTTTCGTTTCCAATAAAATGTATCTATATTATTTCATTCTTAATTTTGGGGAGATAAATTTTTTACAAGTTTTCCTTCTCAATTCTCTAAGATATGCAAACCAAATTAAAGGGAACTTCTTGATTTCATAACCATTTTATATTACCATCCTTAATAAGTTTTAAAAAACCATTGTTTTTTAACGAATAACAAATTTTTCAATGAAAATTTTTTATTTTTTTATTTATGATTTTATACTATATTTTATAAAAAATAAAAATTATTTTTCCAACATAACTCTTATTTGAAATGTAGAAAATGGTATTTATCTCAATAATTCCTTAATGGGGTTATTAGAAAATTTTCCTCTATTTCAACACCTATGTTAAATGATAATATTTATTGAGATTTAGCTATTATTATTATCATATACCATATTTTATTAATTGTTTTATGATCAGTTTGACTGTGGATTTTCTATATTAATACCACTCACTATATTAATCAAAATGGTTAGTGGTTACATTTACATAATGGGGAATATTATTTACATTTCATATTTATATGTTCTATATGATTAACCCCATTTAAATGATGAATTTATTATAAATATAATGTGATGGGTGTGGCCCACAAGAACTCCACAATGTATTAGTAGTTCTCATGAGACAAACTAGATAGGGATTTTACCCATTATCAATGGTGTCTTAGAAAAAGTCTTGACGATAAGTTTATGATGTCTGATATTATGAATTATCTCATTATGAATCTACTAATCGATATTAAATTTTATTATTCGACTAGTATAGTATCTCTGGTTATGTTTTATTATGGAATTATTTGATCATCTTTTATTCCTACAATATTATTCTAAAGATTAGGTATTGTTTTCATGTGTATTTATTTCTTCACCATTCCTTATTGTTATTGTTTATTTCATATAGATTCTATTGTACATAATACCCTAACTAATAATCTGTGGATACCTATTTATTATGTTTCATTTCCCCCAAGAAACTAATATTTATTTAATCAATAATTTGTAAGGATAATCAAGGAGTTTGTGGGTGTTTCTAATCGAGGTTCAATGTTTCAGTTCTTTTCAGGTTGTAATGTAAGGTTCATGTAGGTAATCTGAATATCAAAATTACTAAAATGATTAGTCCATTGGGATTTGAGTCTTTTAAATATTCTAATATATTAAATTAAGGATTTGTCTTTGGGAACTAGGGTCGGGGTCTCTAATTTATGTGCCTCTAGAATCACTCCATGAAATACAAAAACAATCCAAAAACATCGAAAATTTAACAGAATCCATAAATAACATTGAAGTATAAAGAAATTTTGTTCATTAAACAATGGCTTCTATATAAATATTTAATTTTGAAAAGTAAATCCTTAGTAGAGTCTGTTATCTAATATGATTTGTTGTGTTATATTGAATTTTTTATAAAGATATATATGTACAGATATCAATAAGATAATCCTTTTATGGTTGATTAATAATTTTATACTCACTCTATAGTTGATTTCAATGGGACATGTACATTATTTATGCTTCCTATTGTATGTAGGGGAAAATGTTTGATATGTAGAACCTTCTAAATAGGGATGTGTATAAAATGTATTGTCTGGATAATGTATTTTTCTAATTCATTGGCTTATTATATGTTATTATTCTACCACTTATTTTGTATATTTTTTACATGTTTATAAGTGATTGACCCATGTACAGTATTGGTTATCTTATTTGGCCTTTGTGGTATACAATATACTAAAAAAGTGAATGTATATTTATACTGACCTGTGATGTGTGTTTTTTCTTTTTTATCTATATTTTTAATATATTTATCTATCATCATAGTATATGTTATTCCCAATATCGCCCCATATAATCTCAGTGCTAGTTGGAAACCATTGAAAGATAAGGAGGCACATGTAATATCATGTGGAGTACCCCAATCTAGGAATTAGTGAGTGATTGACTACTAGGGTGAATTATGATGTGTTACTATATATATGCGAGTTTGAGGTACTAAATTATGGTGGATGGAAAGTGGTATCGACTAGGGGTATTAAATATGGGTTATTATATGATGTCCTATATCTTGGATACGATACTCTAGGGATCTTGGGATGTTTTTTAACTTATGATGGATGTCATATTGTGTGTTTTTTCAAATAAATCATAAGGTGAATTAAATTTTCTTTTGATTTTAGGATTTTTTATATTCTTTTGGGGTCATGTTTGTGTTGGTTTTTATGAATTAAACATTTCTTGAAATTATTCATTTGAATTTCACACTCACATTCCCAAGAGGAATGTTGGAAAACATAGGAATTTGTTTACAAATAATGGGATCACATGAATTATGCATATTTCATATGGAATTTTTGGAACCAAGAATAGAAAATAATGGATTATATATATAATTTTTAAAAAATAGGATAAAATTGATTTTCTTATATAGTCTCTTAGTGTTGTTATACACAATTTACCAATGAATTCTATTTGTTTGGGAAATAAAATGTTTTTCAAATATGAAAAGTTCCATCAACACCTGTTAATGTGTTTTACCATTTAGCTTCTTACTTGTATTATATTTAATTATCCTATGTATGTGAATATAGGTGTGGTTTGTATGCACGATATGGGTAAGAGTTATTTTTAAGGGAATATTATCTATTAATATCATGTGGTAGTGAATAGTAAGGGATATTGAGTTTTTAATCCTAATAAATATTTTCCTATTTGTGACATTATAACTACTATATTTATATTTATTGTATTATTTGGTTCAGAATAAAATTATACATAAATTACATTCAATGGAACATTGTGATAGTCGAGATGAATATAAATAAGAGCATGCTGGTGAAGATAACCATAGAGTTTTCTATAAGAATGGGATGAATGTAATGGCTTTTAAGAAGGAAGGAAATACAAATCATGAAGTATATGTAGGATAGTTAATTTATGAGTATCTTAGTGTGGTTTTCGTATGATTTATTTCGATTATTTGATTGTGATCATATGGATCATAGTGATATAATAATTAATTAATATAAGAGTTTTTTTTCCGACCATTTTCCTTTCTTGTGGAGGGTTAACAAAATGAGATATAGTTTTTGATCAAGTCTCTATATATGATATTTGAATTGATTTAAATAATCCTAGTGTGTAGGGTGGGGTTGAACATATATATGTTCATATGACTAGAAAAACATTGATAGGATTTATACGTACAGGTAGAAAGACATGGGGGTTTGATGTTAAAGGAAATTTAGGTCATGATTTTCAAGAACTCATTTCACAATAATGTGATGGATGATCAATCTCACGAGTTCATGGACATTCATCATGTAATAACCTTATTTATAGATTATATTGGTTGGTTCAATGATATAATTCATTTTTCGAGACAATAAAGAGATATTATAACGTTATGAAGGGGTATTTTTGGATTTATTTTATAATGATATTTGGGTGAATGTAAACAAAGCTAGGATCACATCATCCTCATAGGCAGTGGATTGGATTTTGATAGATTATTGGTACTTGATGGATAGTTTTATATCAAGCCAGACCATTGGTTCAAGAGTGCCAATTAGTGGTTATTTCTGTAGCTGAATGTGGGTCTATGATAAGACATAATAGTGATGATATAGAATAGGTGAGATGATGATACTATAATGAGAATTATTAAACACATGTTTTTTATTTTTTGGAATTTGGAATATTTTTATTCATAATAAACCAACCACTATAAGAGTGAAAAGTATGTTAAAAGATTATGTATAAGGGGAAGATTTTTTATATGTCTCCACTGAACAGTGACAGTAATGGATTTGGGATGATTCATGCATCTGATGTTGAAACAATAGCTATCTCAATAGATGATATCATAATTATGACTGCACATGTAGGATGTGGCGTTTGACAGGATTAATAGCAGGGTAGTAATGAAAAATGAATAGTAAAAATACATATATAGGACATGCATTAGAAATTAAGATTTGGAATAGATTCAATTTTTTTGACCTATATATATAGAGTATGTTGTATAAATGATAATGGACAAATATATCCCATGAGTGTGTGGAAATATTTTTTTATATGATTTATATGAATACATGATGAGAAAATGTGATAAATAGATTAAATAATTGATGGTTAAAATATGATCATTAGGATTGGTGTGTGGAAAATATAGTATGCACTACCATTGGGTGTTGTAATAAAAATAAGGAATGATGTAGGATAAATGTAAGAATCTGGTGCACTGTGAAATGTGATATGGGAATCAAGAGGATGTTAGCTAATGATGGGGGTGTAACATTGGATATATGTAGATATATGGTGTTTGTATATTGAATGACTATAAATAATATATTGCTTTAGAAAATTAGATTGATATGTGATTGGGGAGGGGATTTATATGATAGGATTGTCCCACCAAATGAGTTGTCCTGGTTGAGTTAGTGATGTTGTTAATTATTGATATTTGTGATGATACATATGTTTTGGAGTCATCAAAATGTTTTATAATGTAAAGAGAATAGATCTTTGGTAATCTAGATTTTGGTTAGTGTATAGAAAACATTTCTCACGTGTGAGCTATTTTATGTTGGGGAGGTTTTAAAATAATATGAACTTCTAGGTTATTAATTTTTAATGGAATTTAAAATCTTGATATTTTCAACCAAGGATGATTAATAAATGATATTTTCATTTTTATTTATTTCTTTTGTGTTCCAGGTCATTTCTTGAAATGGTTTTGTTATTTTTGGTATAAACATTGAATTTTGGGTATTTTTCATATGTGCAATTTTTATGGAACACATGTTAGAGAAAACAAAATAGATCCTCCTAGTTATGAAAAAATCAATTAATTTTGAATAAGAATGGTTAAATATAATAGTTAAAAAAATGTTTTGTTTAAATTATATGGATTATAGTGAAAACTGTTTATGTGGTTCGGGTATTGTGTTATTTTTACATGGATTTCACATGACTGTACAAATCTATGCATGGAAACAAATAATTGTTAAAAAAATTCAAATAAAACAATATGGTTGGTGAATGGTATGGAAAATTTTTCCATCATCATTTTCTCACATCAATGTAAATTAAATTATTTTAATTTATATATTTACCCGTAATTAATTAGATACCCCTGAACATTTCATTTTCTCTACTCATTGGATAATATGTGTTCCCATCTATGACCCATTAATCTATTAAACTAGGAGTTTTTCTCTTTAAAATATATGTTTATTAATGTTCTATTTATTTCAAGTGATCAGTAGAGGTAAGTATAACATTATGTATACATAAATTTTTTAAATCAATTTCTTATTTATTATTTTATTCAATTTAGATCAATTTCATCCATATTTCAGTTCTTCCACCATATTTTCGCATTATCTTCATGTGATGTTGAATATTTTTTTGACATCCAATTAGTAGACTAAATTGGACCTATATAAGTGATTCTTTGAGTATTCATATGTTATATGTGATTTGAGTAAGCATGGTAAACTATAATGAGTGGGGAGTTCTAGTAGATACATGGAATGAAACAGTATAGGATTTCTATAATTTAAAGGGGTTACAAGGGTATGATAATGTGTTTTTTTTGGTTTATCCCTAGGATGAAATGAATTTTATGATTTGAGGTTCCATGGTTGTTTGGTAATGATGGGGATATTTTTTTTGATGTTATTGGGATGATATGATTTTTATGGTTTGCTGGGAACATATAGGACATAGAATATATTAAAGTGGGTGATTTTGATCACTAGAAGTTGGTTGAAATTGTTTATTGGGATTAGGTTGAAATTTTCTAATATTGTTTCAAGTGGGTGTCATGGTTCATAGGTGGTGACAAAGGTTCATGGAGGGTGTTTCCTAGGATGTTAAAAAATCAACTCTTTATAGGTGGATATTTGAAATATAGGTGTTATATGAACAAAGTGTATGAAAAATGACATGGTTTTGTAAACTTATTATAGGTGATTTCCTAAATATATAATGTTGTAAGGGGGATGGTGTTGACCATTATCGTGGGGGGTGGTTTCACTATAGAAGGCCTTGGTTGGTGGTAGCTGATACCAAAAAATATTGGCTCGAGTCTCACTATTTATCTTTAGGATAACAGGAATATATTCGGTATATATATGCAACTCTATTCCTTTTTATTATTTATGAGGATGATGTGATTTTGATAATGATTTTGGATGTCATTGGAACTTTCAATATGGATTATAAATGTTATTTTAGGGAATTAGGATAACAAAAAAATTTCATGTGGTTATGTTGTAATTTTACGATGTGAATCGTAGGTTTTGTTGTACGTTTGTGGCTTCTTTTTGTATAATATATTTTAGATATATAATTAAGCAGTTGTATAATCCTACAAATGTAAAGACTCAATTAGGTTTTGATTAGGATGAGTGGTGTTGGATATTTGTTATATTTGTTTTCAATTTATTAATTTTCTTATACAATGGTATACATATGGATGTAAGGTAGGGATATCTATGGTGTTGGAAAATTATATTTATATCTATACCATACATAGTCCCTCTTATATTCATTTGGAATTTATAGTTCTCGATTCTAGAAAGGTAAAATTCTTGATGATTAGAATCAATGGGATATTGATGTGGAATTTTTTCAAAAGCTACATATAAGAATTACATATGGGATGGGTGGTTCTTCATTGTTGGGTTTTGAATTATTTTTTATCATTTAGTACATTTATATATGTGATAGGACCATGGTAAATAATTAATATATTTTATGACATTCAATAAATTGAAAATATTTTGAAATGTGGCTACATGTTTATTTATGAATTTTTCTAGGTGGTATATAAATTACTTTCCACTCTATATTTATTATAAATATGTATCACCATAGGGCATAATCTTCTCACTATAAGCCCATATTCCCTAGAATAATTTCAATAGAATATGGAATACATAGCGTACAATTATGGTCATGTGGTGTACCCCATTATAGACATTGTTGATTAGTATATTTCTAGGGGAGAATTTTATAAAACTATTTAGAAAAATACATTCTATAGTATAAATAATGTTTTCTATAATAATCACGAAATAAAATAATATATAATTTATATTAGAATTACATAAAAATATGTAAATTTATCGATCTATGAATATACAATATAAAAAATTGTACAATATGAATATAATTCACTTCTAATATATTCATTTAATATTACAATATATTTAGTTTATATGATATTTATTTCTAAATATGGTAATTAGTTGATTCCATCCATTATATTCCATCAGAATTTAATTTTACCCATATCATAGATTTCAAAATCTACCAACACTGAGTTGTTACTATATATAGATTATCACAGATTTATTCACCCCATAATATTTTCAAATATTTCAACCCTTTAACCATTGTACAAACTAGAGTTTTCGTTAACCCACTATATAAAAACATTAAATTGTCTATAGATATAAGGTATGAATTAGAAACATAATAATTCTATCATTATTCAAACATGTTCCATCTTCTCTAGGATCATCTAAAAAAATTATTACCAGCCCATAAATAATAATCATTATATTAAATCACACACTATTTTTGTAATAATAGTTAATAATTATGCATGAAATTGAAAATAATTATATAACATCATTAAGATTACATTGAAAATAACATTGTATGTGACTTATTCAATAATCCATTAAGAATCTCAATAAGATTTAATCAATTTATATTTATTTTATTTTTAATGAAATATAAAATTAATTATTTATTTGATTCAATAATTTTCCTCATAAAATTTATTAAAGAAATTATAATCATATTAAATAGTTATATTGCTGGGAGCATTGATGTAATTGGTAAAATCATTACAGTGGGAGTAAATCCATATTGGCCAAATTTTTACAAACTTTTCAATTAAACCATTTTTAGAGTAAATGAGATAATTTCATTTATCTTTTAAGAAATTTAATAGCATATAAACAATAATAAATAATCAAAACATGTAAAAATATAATGTCCCTTCCCATCTATAGGATAATATTTACTTACTGTGACCGATAACATCTAAGTCACATTTTGTCTAGAATTATAAAATATTTAGTTTCATGATCTACGAAGGAATCATCCTTATTTTTATATAGTGAAATATGTTCTTGAATATTTAGAGGAGTACTTCATATGATATAAAATAAATGGTTCCTTTAATTAAAAAGGTTTATAACACTCATTCGGATGTCACAATGTGAAGGAAAATATCTAATTTGTCTTTTTTTATTATAGTAAATATCTTTCAAAAAAATTATGATTTTCTATGATAGATATTTCCTCGTATAGAATTACATGATACCATAGGTTTTATTCAAATGATATTACATTTTAAAATTTATATTCACATTGGTTCACATCAGTTATAACTCAAACAAGGAATAATATATCATAATTGAAAATCATATTTTTTAATAATTCAAATCATTATTCATAATTCACTTTTATATCCTTTCATTAATGTATCTTTATTATCCACTACAACCTTGATCACAATTCCATGTAACCAAATATTGAATGAAATGAATAATAAAATTTTACCTTTAAATATAAATAACTAATAATCAATATATTCTATATTAAATATTCCAATCGATTATTCAAAATATATTAACTATAAAAATTGTGGGGATATTTTTATTCGTCTAATTATTTTAAAAAAAATTATTTTTCATTTTAATAATATTTAATATCATGGGAATACAATAATAATATTTATCAATGAATTTACATATCATAATCATTAATTTCAATATTTCAATATTTAACAAAATACATTGGAATGTAGAGTATCATCATAACATAATTTTGTAGTTCTGTCATGAGTTCTTCACATCATATAATTAAAATTATCAAATTAAGAATTCTATAATTCCATGATGGTCACTAAAAATAAACATCATGGTCACTGTAAAATATTTATACATTCTATATGATATATTGGTTTATTTATCTATTAATAATTTTTCAATAAAAAATCATATTGAATTTATTTTCATTGAATGTGAACAAATTGCATCAAATTTTCTTATATGGAAACTATTTTTTTATAGAGGGTAAATCATTATATATATATCTTACTACATAATTTTCATGTATACTAAACGGGATTCACCCATAATTTGATCAATTTTAACATCTCTAAACCCTTCATTGATAGCCTTTAAAATATATACCCTAGTTTCAAAAGAGTAAATTACTATGAACATAATTTCACACATAGTTTATTTTAGGTATTATCCCATTTATATTATTTTTATTAAAATTAATTTCCCTTAAAAATAGATGTTCCCCATAATTTTCATAATCTAATCATTTGATATCTATCTTTTTGTTTCAATGTCTTATGATTTTTATTATCTCCACCATATGGAATCATAATGTCTGGATATATAGATGGAAGTGAAAAATACAAAACATGAATTATAGAAGGGTGGAAAAATAAATTTCAACCAAATCATAGAAAATAAGTTTTTTTAATGTTAATTTTTTAAAATTTCACCAACTATTTATTATTTTGGAGTATAATCAAAATTCAAACATGTAGAAATAATATTTTATTTTCTAAAATACTATTCCTTTTAAATATGTCATTACATATAATGTTATATAAAATTTATGGATAGAATAATTTCACATTACATATTTTATCCAATAATGAGGGGAATCTTAATAAATCCCTCTAAATATTCTATATGTTTTTTCATGTAAATTTTTTTTTTATAATTATGTAAATATTTCATACATGGGTTTTTCGGTGATCAAATTATTTTAATTTTTCATTTAAGAATATTATTTAGAACTGGTAATTCATAAAAATAAATTTCTTATAAATATAGATTTTATGTTTTTTAAATTTCATGCATAATATGAATTAGTAGGTCCAAAAAAATTATTATTAGTTTTATAAATGATCGGTTAACTCCCACTATACATTAGTTGCATTTTAATTATGATTGAAGTCATTATATGTTAATCCATTTCATCAATATTTGATTTGTCATGTATGATTACGTGGAAAATAATGTGGAACCTTAATTTTTTTAATAAAAAAACTCTGAATAAAATTTTTAATTTTTGTTAGGCCAAAATATTCCTTCATCTTGTTTAATACAATTTTTAGTTAATTTCATGAGTGTGAAACATCTCAAGAACTCATCATTAAAAATTAATTTATTATCTATTTTTCATATAGCTCTTCACCAAATGTTATGTCATAAATTTTTATATGCCATTATATACAGTGAAAACTTTCATATCACCTGACATTGTCATATAAATATTATTTTTCATATCCTTAGTAAAATCCATATAGATATTTTTGTTTTCTGGTTTAAAAAATGTTTCATACAAATAGATAATTAATGTTTGGGTATATGTACTCACCTATTTCATATACATATATTTTGTGTATGTTAACTATATTAAAATTAATATTATTTAACATGTTTCTTTTTATGAAATATCTTTATTTTGTGGCCTAATTTTAAAAAAATCATTAAGTTTCGTAGTTTTTAACATTTTAAGAAATGATAAATCCTAGAGATATCACCTGATATATTTTCCTCTCAGATCCTCTATTTAATAATGAAAATTTGAAATCTATTTAATAACATTTGTATTTTCATTTAGATTTCAGTACTAAGAGAAATTTTATTGCATAACAATTTTCTACAAGGTGACATATATTCTAAAATTAGATTTATTAAACTATTTAATATATATTATAAACTAAACCATAATTATTTCATTAAACGACACCCTTTTTAGTTATTTTATTCTTATATACCCACCAAAATCTAATTATGTATTTTTTGGTCGATGAGAAAAATATGATTTGGTATTACTGTCTATATGATCTTATTTTTCATTATTTTTCCTGTATAATTAAATATATATATTGAATTAATCAATTCAACATAGTTTCCATAGTGAATGTAATATTATATTAATTATTGTAAATATTATTCATCAACTATATATTATGTCATTATTTATCTAATACAATTTTTTTTATCTCAACATGATTCTTCCTCATGGATTTTATTATTTTAGAACACTGATTTTCAATATATTAATTAATACTATAAAAAGAATCAATTTATTCAAAATATTTATCATCACTATGAATTTATTTTGATATATTTTCAGAAATATATATGTTTGTATTCATAATAAGTTTTTCCTACAAAAAATTTTATATATGAATTATTAGATTATTTAATAATATTATGAAAGAATAACAGAGAAATTAATTTTAAATTTTTCTATTATAGCATTTCTATAATCGTTTATTTGAAATATATCTTTTGAAAATCCCATCATTAGTTTATTTATATTATTATTTTAGAATTTTATAATTAATTTTTTTATATTGGGACTTCAAAATAAAATACAATTTTTATATAACAAGTTCTATTTATTACGAATCTCATAGGGAATCAATTCATAAATTTAAATCATAAAAAACCCAGTGTTTGATGATAAACCATGGTTAACACAAAATCTATCGAAATGTGCTTAAATGTTTTTTACACTTCTGTTGGGGTACTTATTATATTATTAAGAGTCATTTTTTATTTCTTAAAATTTATCTTATAATAGAATTTAAAGAATTCTATAAGTTGTTTTAATTATTTCAATGATAATTTTAAAAATAATTAAAATTAAACTCATTTCAATTATTTGTCTATAATTTTTTTGGAGATCCCATATCCTTCCCAATATCAATTATGAAAATCAAGAACATCTCAAATTCCTTCGATCTATTCTTCATGAATTCCAGTTTTTTGACTCTATTAAAATATTTATAATTTAATGAAATAATTATCTCTACATTATTTTTTATGTCCTACTACTTCACATGTAATAGAGTATATTTTTTTAGCACGTATTTAAACTAAATTTAAACTATATTGAAAAATTATTTTACTACATTCTCTTGTATATTTTTTAAAGAATAATCTATCTCTCTATTCAAATTAGGTTGGTGTCTCGTAAAAAATTGTATCTCTATAGTAGAAATTAAAATTTAAAAACAATCATTGTATGTTTTAAATATCAATTAATATTACACGTTATACATCATAAAATTTCACAACATTAGAAAAATATAAAGTTTAACATGTAATATTTCTTTCAATATTTTTTCATCCCCGCATTCAACGTATTATAAATAAATTTACAATTTAATAACATAAAAATTGTGAAATCATATCGTTTGTTAATGCATTGATTATATAATATTCAATTCTAAACTAAATTATACTATCAAAGGGATTATATAATAATTACTTTAATTATAATTAGTATTATATAATCCTAAAACACAATGTATTTTAAAACATATATGTTTTTTGGAGAAATATTTTTATTCAACAAGAAGACCAAATATGTAATTATGAAGAAGTAACCATGGAAAACCCCATTATGGATCCACCAATAAAAATTATGATCACCAAAAGATACATGAATCTTGGTATGTAATAAAATGGATGATAAAAAATTAATATACCCGCAAAAACTAATTCCCAAATATTGATATGAGTGACTAGGATGAAAAAAGATTTGAATGCTTGAAAAATTCCAAAAGTGGTGTAATTTAATGATATTCATGGAAGGTATAAAGTTGTAATATATGACCAACGTAATGGGGATATCAATATGAAGAGTAAAAAAATAGATGAGGCAAATTATAATATTCATTGATGAACTATCATGATTTGACTAGAGTTAATAAAAACAGTCAACTACACGTCATGGATTTTACAAATATAATATCTTGAAACGTGGATCAATTTTTTGAAAATAAAACGATTAACATTAATAAATTAATTAAATATGAGTTTCATATTTTATTGATCTCACAAAAAATAATTTTAATGGGTGTTGAAGTAAATGAATTCATTGTCCATTATTATTGTGATCAACCACATCCATTGATGTGTTTTACTCTCCCTTTATGCTATAAATATTAAAAAATCCATATGAATGAAATTGTTTTAAAATACTAAAATAAAAAAATTTAGAGACATCAATGTTTTCAAGAATCTAGTTAAATATATTGAAATATATAGATAATAGAAAGGCATATCTCTAGAAGAATCTTAAATTTTTTGGGGGTTATTTAATATAGAAATAGAACAACTATGCTTACTCAAAAACGAAATTAAATGAAAACATTTATGACGTGTCATTAAAATTTACTATAACATAAATCGTATTTCAATAAAAGGAAACTAAAAACAATTAATTATACATTAAAAGGAATAATCATTAGTTGTTTGAGATAACAACTATTATTCTCTAATAATGCATAAGAGATTGAGATATGATGAAAAATAGTAATAAAAACATATTTGATATAAAAATTTATCACTCTCATCTTATCAAATCACCATATGGGAAGAAAATTCAAATTTCCAATATTGATTATGTAAAACCTAGAAAATATAGTTGAAGAGGGGATAAGGAAAATTGAGTTTACTTCAATAGGCTCTAAAAATTAATATACCCATTAGGAATGAAAATATAATTACATGATTTTATGTTGAAACTAAAAATACCAATGAATGCAATATATTGATATTATAAAAAACAAATAAATATATTTTATTATTGATATATATTATTTTATATAATATTAATTAATAAAAACATTAATAATATATAATTTGAAAAGAGAAAAATAAATTGTTCGAGATCTTGGGTACTATATAAGAAACATCTCTATGCAATATTTAGCTTGAATTTAAAAAATATTTTTGATTGTTTAGTCACGAGAAAAATTTAGAGATTTACATAAAAATATTAAATGGTAAATTTAATTTTTCAAAATTATATGAATAAAATATGTCCAAGTCTCAGGTGTGTCTGTTAATTAGATCAAATTAAAGATAGATCATTAATTACACCATAAAAAATAAAAAACTTATTTTACATTGAATTTTCATCTACATAGTAAAAAAACCCATATGTTTTGACTCATAAAAATTGCATATTAAAAACAATTGAAAATATTATTGTCCCAAAAATCATTCTAGTGTGCATGATATCTTAACTAAATTATACTATAAAAAAATACAGATTTTTAATATGGTTGGATTATAATTTGAGGAAATTAACTCTCTTATTTTTTCCCAAAACATCTTAACTATATCATGAAATTATAGTTGTCTTTTATTAGTTGAAGGTAAATTTATATTAAAACCATATTTCAAAACAACAATAAAATATTATTATAAATCATATCACATATGATAAGTGTATTTCATAGATTTTATTTAATATTAATATTTGAATAATTCTTATAATACATATTTTATAAGATAATTACATCTATAGAAGTCCTCCATATTAAAATAATGGATCTATTAATCATTACAGAAATTAAATTAGGATTCATTATTAATTTAATTATAATTATTTATAAAAATAATTACCCAAACATTTCTACTTTTTTAAAATTATTTCTAAAAAATATAAGTTAGATATTCATTTCTTGAAAACTTTTATCAATAATACCACTTTATAAGACTTCTATATTTTTTGTTGTAAAATAAAATGTGAAAAATATATTTTATTATGATTAAAATTGGAAAATAATTGACTTTTATTGGTGAAAACCAATTAAAAAATAAATTAATTTTAAATTTTTTTTTATAAAACACTTTTCATTTGAAAAAATTAATTTCACACTGCTTAAAATATATGGAACATATTTTATATAGTTTAAAAAACATTTTTTTGATTTAATTATTTTTAAAAATTCTATAAAATAAATATTCCTAGATGAATATCTCTGTTCTTAGTGGAATAAAATAAAATTACTAAGAAACATTAAAGAACATGAGACTATTACCATGAAATGCATACAAACCTAAATATTTTTATCTACATGAAGGATTAGAATACTAGTATAATAATTATGATCCTCCCTAGAACCTCTTGTGAAAATGTAAAAGATGAATAATAAATTGTAGTGAATAAAAAATAAATAAACTAATTATCTAATGATTTGAATCAATTTCCCATACTCCAAAAGGCTCTACCACCAAGTATCTCATAAATTCGATCATATATATATATATATATATCAGAATATATATATTAAAATGGAAACCAACTTACTCTTCCTAACTTGGTTTTCACTCTCATGTCCATATGCCAACCGTTATATGCTCCAATCCTTTAAATAATTCTTTCAATACAACATTAATACATATTGAATCTCATCCATAACAATTTAGAATGTTTGAAATACACTATATCACATGATACAATAATTATACATCATTCAATTACAAACCATGCCTCTAAACATATAGGAAACCATAGTCACCATGAATAGATACATGTATGTTACATAACCTTAAGCCTCCCTAAACCCCTCTTTCCAATATAGTATAACTATGTTCCATCATTTCTCGAATAGACATACAAAATACCTTATGCCATTGCATCCCAGAAACACCAACATATCATGAGACACTGAAGACGGTGCGATAAAGATGGAAGTCCATCCATCCATTTCGTCAAACCCAAGATGTTGATGCAAACACTCATAACCAAAACATTTGGGCATATGATACATGACTATCTTTTGATGTCATGTATATAAATCATATAAAATTAGAAGAATATAATTCACAACCATAGTAAAGAAAACAACATAGGCATAGAAACCACACCATATACTACCCCATGTGACCTCCCATAACAATTGTATAGCCTGAAGAGACCAGATCTCATATAATTATTAAATAATAAATTCTTTTCCCTAAATTAATTACACTAAATAATGAGAAAAATATATTTCTTTTATTATACACATTATAAATTATCGTTTAATCCTTTCATTTCATCAAAAACCATTTATTCGTTATAATGAACGGTTATTATTTTAGTTCAAGATCCCCATCCAATCCTCCACAGAGCATTATCTTCTACCATCCCATGGTTTCCATTATTCTAAATTACCAAAAAAAAACAAACCGCGAAGATAATTAATATTTTATTTATCATTATATATACTAGATACTCATAGAATCATCTTATGATACCTCATGGAATATGAAATTTCAATGTGTAAACTTACTAAAATAGATAGTAGAAATCAAAACAAATAACCATTAAAAATCATTGAATGAAACATCAATCAAGACTAGAAAGCCAAGATATCATCTTGTACTAAAGCAATCCACTGACAATTGTCGCACAACATCATGACTACAAGAATTCCATGCTTTTATCCAATTTCATCGATTCATATCAACATTGTCTGAATGGCCCAAAGGCCATCTTTTTTTATTTTATAATGCATAATCCACCTTTTAAGGGTTGAAGAGGAACCTGTACATGACCCATAGGACAAAGGCACAAGGCCCAACTGACCCTAAATACATGACTCGAAGGCCCATAGACATACCATTCCCAATACATGACCCGTAAGACCAACCGACTTGAACTACCCCTGCCCATCTTCTACGTCATTGATCACCTAGCTCCCCACCTTGCATTTCTGATCAGCTACCATTGCCTAGTACAAATCTGTACGGTTCTTGGTCTCAATTGAGGCTGTCATACCCTCTCATTCATCTAATCTGGTTAGCTCTATTTCTGGTGGCTTCTACTCATGTTGTTTTGATCCTCTTCTAGGGCATGTTCTGTGTGAACTTGGCTACTCCATGGTCTACGTGGCTCAACTGCCCTATGGCCTGAAGTAATTTGATTACCAAAAAACACTTGATACTCGTAGGCCTAAACCGGTGGTCCGAAGTACCAAATTAGCTGAATTTTTCTGGTTGATATAGTACCGAAGAGTAACTACTACAATAGTGCTACCTGGACTATTACAGTAGTATTAATGTTCTGGTATAGTCCCTAGAAATTCGTCTCCACCTGGTTTTCAACCTGGGTTTCTTGGATGCCATGCAGCAGCCCTTACCACTGGGCAGAATATAGACCTACTATCAACTCATGTCCTCCACCCCATTCCGATCCAATCCCAATAATCAAACACAAAATGGATTTACCAACATAATTCATAAATAAATTAAATAAATATGCATTTTAAGTATGGGAAATCAATGGGGAATTTAATTATATAGCACGAAGGCATATAATCCCTTAACCAACTATGTTGTGCATAGTCATCCCAAAATAATTATCATCCTCAAAAAAACATATTTTTTACCCTCTTATATTAACCTATTTTTTTGAATTGGTTTAAAATAATGAAACGTATTACTTTTTGAAATAAAAAACTTAAACTGAATCCAACAAAATTAATCATTCTACTCTTTTATAATCAAATTTGTTAAAGGGTAAACTGTTAAAAAACTCTTATTCTTATTAAATTCAGTTGTTCATAATTTCTAAATTTACTCAAAATATCAAATTTCAACAACATAATCCATTACTGAAAGAAAAAAAATCAATGTAATTAGATACCAAAATATATAGAAAATCAAAAGATGATTTATCATCAAAACATCAACAAACGTGATCACTATATCCCTTAAAATTATTCTATTAATATAGTGATTTTATATATTTTAATTAATTCAACAAGTAATCCAAAAATATTATAGAGTTACTTATTTATATTAATACAAAAAAATAAGATGCATGCAATACCATACTACATTTTATTTAAAATTCTACAAAAAGAACATAAAAATAGTCATAAATATCTTAGTACCTCTCATGTATGTAGTTATACATCCATATATCCATCCAACCATGATTCAGATTAAAGAACTAATAAAAACCATGATAAGTGATGTAAACTCACTTTTATATAATAGAATTTGATAAAAATGATGGTATGAACCAATCAAATATACATAAACTCAAATTATAAGAATAGAAAACAATATATTGATTTTTGGGAAAATTCCTAGAAAATAGGGATTTATTCTTCTAAAAGTGTTCCCTAGATATCCTTGGGCTTGAAGGATGATGATTTAAATTAAGATATTTCAAAATAACTAATTAATTTATAACCCATGAGAATTTATCAATACAATGAAACCAAATCCTTTTCGATGAATTAATATTTATTTTTTTCTCCAAAAAATGATATATAAATTATTATCATCCAATATGTATCCTTGGTCTAATCTCCCTAAAAAGTTCAAGGAATAATATAAATTGTATCATCTCATATATCTAAAAAACTCTAGGCAATGATATGGTGAAACCAATTTATTATCTCTTAGTTACCCCCAAAATTCATTGGTATAGTGATACTCAATCCCCCAAGCCCCAAAAATATATCCCACACCCTATTCACGATTTACATTTTAGAAAACATAGAGAGAACAACCCTGAGCCCTAAGGAAATGAATTTCAAACCAACTCCACTCCACAACTTCATCTTTACTATAACAACATATAATATGAGAATCACAAGCCTCTACACCACATATTACACAAATAAACTAAAAAAGTCCACCTCACACTACACCACACATCGCGCTAAAATACCATGACTGAATATCCTCTTCTACATAAAACATATTCACTTCCTCATATCAATGTATAAATTCTTTTCATATACAACAAGATCATCCAGACAGAGAAAATAAGGGATCATGAAAAATCAATATTATCTTATTCCTCTGCAATAATTCTTATCTATAATATTTTAAAGAAAACCACATAATGAGATTAAATGGTGAAAAAAACAACCAAACCCTATTATAACTCCTAAGTATCTCACAATATAAATGGAAGAACCAATATGTTTGGGGTAAATATTGCATAAAAAATAGTTACCCTCAATTATCTCAAAAAAAGATGGTCGAAAAAAATTCAAAAATAAAATGAATAAAAAATCGAACAAATCATGATATTGTTCACACATCTGTGAAACCTACTCCGATGTGAATTAATATGGGACACTATTGCAAAATAGTACATGAATAAAATGAATAAGTCACACATGATGTTGATTTTATAAATAGTACTGTATCTACATAGGTATTTTCATAATGGTTGCATCATATTTAACACCTTTCCAGACCCAATTGATTACACGTGAGTGATTATGAAGATGCCAACAAATATAAAACACGTGATAGATGAAATAAATATATATCATATATAGAGGTTGTTATAATCTATATTAAATATATATTACATTCTATAATACATTTAATGGACCAGAAAATCAAGGAGATATCTTACTCCCAAGACTGAACTTTTTCTACACATGGTGAGGAGATACCTTCAGAACACATGTTCCCCAATATAAACTCTAGATCCCCCTTTCTCAAATAATTAAAATGTTTTTGGTGATCTTGGAATTCTTTCATTAACTCATAGACAATGTATACCTTCTATATTGTGATCTACACAAACTCTATCCATATAATGAAAAACTCTATAACTGTGGTCCAAAAAAACAGATATCATTATGTTCAGTAAAAAAATGCTTTAAATGAGGAAATAATAATTGAAGAAGCATTGCGATGATTTTTTTTAAAAGTGTTTTTTTTGGATGAAAAATATCATATTTAAAATATTGTTTTTAAAAAATAGATTAATGTTTTTATAGGTGTGAATACAAACACAATTGGGGAGAAAAGGTTTGTTTTATTGATAAGTTGTTTCCCAAACACAAAATATAGGACTAAGAAACATTAGATGTAGATTTTTTAAAAAAATATACATTGTTAATTTAAAAAAAAATAGATTTTAAAATAATCAACATAATATTCATTATATATCATAAAAAATTTCGGTTAGAATGTTAGTAGTTGTAGTGAATTAATTTTAAAATGTTTATGAATAATGAAAATTAAGTTTCAATGGAATCAAGAGTTATAATGTCTTTAAAATTTCAAATTTTAATCTAAAAGATGCAATGACTATATAAAATGTTCTTGACTTCAAGATATAGTTAGTATACATGTAGGATTTTTTGTTTGAAGAGTTATGTGTTCACCGATGTGTAGAAACATGAGAAGATAAGTATAATGACCCTACCCCAAAAGCACGAAGCGGATAAATTGTTTTTTTATGTAGGCATGATTTCATGGAAGAAAACCAAGAAGGACCAATATGTTTAGAAATCCAATAAATCCATATTACATACATGATATTGATAATACATTGGGATGTAGAAAATAAAATAGGACACTTAATAATAAGAAGCTAAACACACCAACAAATTCTTATTCAATGTTTTCTTTTTCATAACCTAGGGAAAGAAATCCTAATTACGGGGATATCAAATTATTAGTAAGGTTATGTAAATTAGATGAAATAATGAATCCCTATGAATAAGAATTATAGAGATTCAAATAATTGAAAACACATTCCATTCAAATATCTAGATAAAGGGATATTAATATGGAAATCTATGAAACTAAAACGCACTGCAATAATCAATAAACTCAGAATGAAGTGAATCAATATATATTTCCACAAAAATATAATCAATTAATAATAATAATAAAATAATTATATATAATAGAAATTCTTATTTATTGCAATCCATTAGCTGAGGTATATGGAACCACTAATGTAAGACCACTCACAAGAAATTTTAAATGTACTAGTTACAAACCAATTTGGGTTTCCCAATCAATGTGATTCTATAAATACCAATAATATGATTTTTTATACCACATTGGTGACAAAGTAGATGGGTTTTTTCCCATATTTCATCCCATGAGACTACTAATGCATCGAGGGGCTTTCATTAACCATTCCCCAACCTATAGGGCTTACCTAAAATGGTCTCAAACCATTGTCTTACCTTTCCAAAAGATTCCTAAAATCGAATAACTGATTTAAATATCAAAATTTGTTATTTATCATATATACATGATGAATACAGAATATTGATATATCATTAATACCTCATAAGGGGATAAGTAACAATAAGGATGATTGACATTAAGACATTTCTGAGGAAAAATAATCTTTAAACATTCAATATGTCCCATACAACAATGTAATATTTAAATAATAATATTACAATAATTAAATCAAAAAAAAAATATCATTATAATATAGATATTAATTATTAAACTTTTTAATGGTTAGTATATATAGAATATAAAAGTTAAATGGTTCATATAAAAAATAAGTCTAAATTGAATTTAAATTTAGGTGAACTCTCTTACCTTAACCTACACTTTTTTGATGTATTAATACTCGTGCATATTGGTTGAAACTTTGTTACTAACATAAACCATAACCATAAACATTTTCATTATATCATATAGTAACTTATTATAATATTTTATTATCTTTTTGTCCAAACACAATCATTATTTTAACTATTTTGTTTGTTAATTGCCTAATTTTATTAAGTATACATTGACTTGTTAATTGTTGTTAATATTACATAGATAATGATTTAATAATCTCTATAATATAAACCGTGAATTAATTATCATATATATTGAGTACATATGTATTTATAATAGTCCATAATATTTGGAGATATGTAATTTTGTGCACTATTAGTGGAGACAATAGGTCGTACGATGCATGCACACCACATTCAATTTTTTCAATATTTAAAATATTAAAAGTAAATGATAAATATATTATAATTATAGTTTTCTATCTATGTAATATAATTTTAATATGTTTATTAATTTCATTCTTTGTATTCTCTATGTATAATTTGAATGATTCGAATCACATTAAGGGGGAGGTAGTCCACAGTTTCCCAAACAATGTAATCATATTTACGAAAAGGGGGATATATAAGTGTATGTATTATAAAATAATTATAGTATAATTAAAGAAATAGTATATATCATATATAAAAAATATTAAAAAAAATCATCATTATTTCCATCATGATATATGCTTAAGAAAAAAATGAACAATCATCATTTTGTGATGCAGTAGTTCGCCGTACATAGAAATAATATGTTCATTTCCCATTAGATGGATGTTTTTGTAAGTGTATGTATAAAAATAATACTTAAACATATCATTATATTGAGGATTATCTTTTTGTTATATGTAAATGTATATTGATTATTTGAGGTGGTGGACCAGTAAATGGGAAAACTAATTGTTGGAAAGTGTAATGTAAAAATCAAGTAACTAGATTTTTAAAAAAAATGGATTACATGGATAGATTTATGAAAAAATGGAGTAATACAGGTATAGTGGTGGGAGTTTGTGAATCAATTTGGGTTTTTATTGGCCTAACCAAATTATATTGAGATGTGCGAGTGAGGTGTATAATGCTTGACTTTTATAGGAGAGATGGAGTGGCACTCTTATAAATACCAAAAGGTATTCATTAATGGGATATATAAATTACTTAAAGTGCCTCCCAAAAATACCAAATAATGGATTAAAGTTGAATCATGGTCGACTAAAACCACTAAAATACAAAAAATATGTCTATTTTAATAGTTTGGTTCTTTAACTACTAAGATTCCCAAATTTTATCAAATTGGTTTCAATTAAAGCATATAGTTTTAAAACCTTATTAAATAAACCATTAATACTAACCTAAATATATATTTACTAGATAATATATAAATATAATAATAATTATAAATATTATATGTAATTTATGATGTAAAAAATATTATGTGTTTTGAAAAATTATTTAAAAAAAAGAGCATGTAACGCACTAAAACACAACATAAACTCAGAGTGTGTTATCAACGTTTTTAAAATATATTGGTCAATAAGAGTTAAATTGGTCCATTATTTGACTATTTTTATTATTTATTAAAAATTAAAATCGCTTTTAATAATATAATATTTTTACTAATTTTATATTTTCTAATAATATTTCATTTATTGTTAAAAAACAATACTATCGATTTTTTACATTTTTTTAGTTTTTATTTTAAAATATAGAATTTTTTTAATTATAATATATTATTTTTAAATTTTATTAAAAATTTATATTCTTATAAAAAAATTAATATATTAATTTAAATAAATCACTTCACATTTAATATTTATAGTTTCAATATTTTTAGTTAGTTTCTATCTAAATAATCTCTATGTTGGAATTTCATAAACATTTATGTAACTAAAAAATGTCTAGAAAATAATAATAAATTATTATGAAAATAATAACCATTTAATATTTTAAAAAGATATGTATAATATAAAAAATTATGTTTTTTACATATCTCAATGTTTTATAAATATTAATGTTACAGAAAGGACATTTTTTGTCTTTTTCATTACTTAACCTACTATATAGGGAAATTTCATTTTATAATATCCCAATAACACATTACATTCAAACTAATTAGTGATATGGAATAAATATTGGCATCCTATGTATATTTTACAATTTTTTAGTTCATTTTTTTCTGTATGATTATGTTTTATTACCTTATTAAGATTAATCATACCTTAATTACTATAACTAATTTTAATCAAATTCACTACTCATTTTTATCAAAATTAAATAAGTTTTATTATACCTCCAATAAATTATAAATTAAAACCTTTTATTTCATATTTTTAAAATTAAAATCATTCAATGAGGACGTTTTAAATTAATTCTAATCCTGGGAAGTGGAAAGAATACATGTTTTATGGAAAAAATCGTTCAAATGTTGAATATGTTTTTTTATCTAATTTAAATATAAAAATGATTCCTATTAAAATTGATGGATTAATATATGAATAATTGATCTATTGTGTCTTTAAAAATAAATTAACATATAATTAAACACAAATAATTATTTAAAGGAAATGTATGTTTTAAGCTAAATTGCATCAATTTTTACTATTCTTCATGAAAATGATTTTTCTCTATAAAATCCTAAACAATTCACAATAAGTTATATTTTACAATATTAATTCAAAAAAATTTTACTTATAAAAATAAAATTTATAAAATTTAAAAAATATATTTTTAAAATGGTTGTTCCATTAAAATCTGTTAAAACATATTCGTGAGTTTAACATGAGTTACTATAGTGTGGAGTTTAGCTAATGTATAACATATTGTTGATTATAGAGAGATAAAAAACAATTTACTCTAAAATAAAAATATTTTAATTCCATAAAGTGAAATTTTCTCCACTACCTAATTAAATTTTTTCCAAAAAATTAAAACGTGATCTTAGTAATTAATGAATTGATATTTGAAAATACTATTATTGAAAAATCCACATTTTGGATAAGATTAACAACAAAAATTCTTAATAATAGATAATAGAATTTAAAAAAATATCATGTAACATGGTTCTATAGTAAGAAAACATAGGTGGTAAATGGAATCATGGCTATTGAGGAAAAATTTAACAATAATATTTTGATGGATAGTGCAAGAGAACATGGTTTGGGGAATGTTACAAATCATAAGCTATAAATATATAATGATCTAAGGGTCCATTCGATTGATCAGAAATAAAGGCATTAGTATAAATTTTTTGGTTTTATGTTATTTTTTCCATGATTTGAGGAATTTATTCTCTCACTAAAAATAAATGTAAATATATTCAGTATGTTTCTATAAGTAAATTTTTATACTTTGGTGATTCCATGAACTATTTTTCCTTCATCTCATAGAACAAGATTCATTATATAGTGATTTAATATATTAATATCATAACCAAATCAAAATTTCATCTTATAACATTACATAAATGGTAACCTTTCCAAAATATTATGACCCACACTTTAGAATGAAGGTCACTGAAATTCCAAAATGAATATATCATTATCCATTAATCAATATGAAGATGCTCTAAATTTTCACAGTCCAATAATGTGAATAAATTCATCATGAACCCTCTTGAAATATGGTAATAATTAACTATAAATTCTTATTGGATACATGAATGCTTCTATATACCTTGTATAATATACATGTTATTGGATATATAGCATAAATCCAAAGGGGTTTTATAGATCAATTGTTGCCAAGACATTAATCAGTTCCAACATAGTTATCACTTATAAAAATCAATCATTATTACATCATTATCTCTATATCATGAAAATATTAGGGGTTTTTATTTCCCATAATAATTTGATTTACAAAAAATATCTTTTTTACTGAATAAAATTTATTAATAACACTCAATATATGATTCTCAAATAAATAAAAAAATTTCACTAGTGTAGTCCTTAAATATTTCATAATTCTAATATCAACCACATCATAGATAAAATACTTATACATAATTAATAAAAAATAGAAATACATAAACACATTAATTATTCCTCTTCATATGCATCAATAACATATGCATGACTTTGACCCCTTAGCATATTCAAAAGTATTTTCCCTTAATGTTTGGGGAATTATTTCACTTATTGACAATTACCCATATAGTATAAGCATTTAACATTGGAATATTATTTATTTACCTTTCAATCGTGATATTTCTAATTTTTTTCTCCAAAATTATAAAAAAACAACCATTAACTTAAAGAATGTACTGGAGTTTTTCTTTCCAAAATTTCCACATGCAAGAAAATAACTCATTCTCTTATTTACCTAGTCTATTTTTTGATCCACCATCCTCTTATTATCATTCTTCCCATCAAAGCCATAGTACATAGAGAATTATTTATCTCTCTTTATAGCATGTACAATTATTTCATTGTATGATGAAAAGGTTCAAGAAACCAGTTCCCTTCAAATATTTGGATTATGTATTTTAAAGAAGTGATCAACCTTGCACTCCTTATTTTTTATATAATTCATAGAATACCTAAATATCCTTGTAAATCCACATTTATAATCTTAAAAAAATTATTCTTCATTTATCTTCATGATACGTAACATCCTCTTCATCTCAATTTATTGATCATGAGGGGTGTATTTATCGAATAATCTATACATAAAGTCCCCCCCAATAAATGACTGAAAATTACTTTTCATCACTAGTTTTCTGGATCAATGACCACCCTTAATGGGAATTGACATTGAGAAAATACACTACATGGGTAGCCATTTCTTTTTAAACGCATCCCAAGGCCATAAATATCATTTCTAGATGTTTATTCCATTGATTATCTACTATTGGATTAGTAGTCCCACTAAACTATAGGGTCTTCTATCTCATATTTAAATTCAAGACAGGTGATTCTCTTCATGGAACATGTTGCATCAAATGAGTGAGGTTATTCATCGAAACTGGATTGTGTTTCCATAGTATCACCATAATTTGTTATATTGTAATACCAGTCATAATGGATTCCTCAGGAGGGAAATCCATACATTTTTTATGAGTGTATATATTTCTCTTACATATATGTACCATTTCTAAAAAATATCAAACACATGATTAGCTCATAATATATATTTCCAAAAATGATATAGTCCATGACATAAATTTATGCTTCGTAAATCATAGAATCATAAACTTTGGTTATATATTCGAAACAAATTACTTTTGAATCCTTCATAATGGTAAGTAAATAATATGTGAACTCTCATAAGTGTATCCCCTGATATTGTCAAATTAGGTCCCCTATAAAACAAGTTCTTGTGTTCCAGGTAGCCACAAGTTAGGCTTGAAACACCTTGTCAGATTTCTTACTCTTAGGTACATATATGTCGGAACAATTTCCATTTTTAGTATCAAGACAAGGATGAATTTATATGAATACCCTCATAATCTTCACCTTACAAAAATTCATGGATTTTTTCTATAATTATCCTCAAATATTATATTACATTTATGTTCCTTAATCTATGTTTTCTAAATCCAGTTTCCATGGTTGTTTTCTAAACATCATTAGATACCAACTATAATGACCCAACCCCTGAAGCTTGGAGCTAGTGCATAATTATATTATATTAGCATTATTACATGTAATCAAAACCCAAAGGACTGGTCTACTTAGTAGTCTTAGAAATATATATTACATACATTATAACAATAATTCATTGTGTAATTGAAAATAAAATAGGATTCATAATAAAATAATTAAACTACCTCCATGGAAGCTAATTAATTGTTTTCTTATTCTTAACCATGGAAAAAGGAACATAATAATTGTTATCTCAAATGATCAGAAATTCTATTTAAAGATGAATAAATAATTAATAAATGATAATAATAATTATTTCATGTTAATAAACACATATCACATTCCATTCAAATAACTAGATAAAAAAATATCAATATGGAAATATAAGAAACTGAAACATAATAAATTAATCAACATATTTAGAAAGAACTAAATCCATAGATATGAAAACACAATATATCAGGGATAAATAATGATTATTACGTAATTATCAATAAATAAAATTCTTAATTATTAAACACCATGTTTCGTTTGTACATGTAACCAATACAATCTAGACCATTAACAAGATGGTTTAAAAAATACTACATACAAACCAGATTGTATTTTCCAACCTTAACTCCACTATCAAGACCTCTCAAAATATAGTTTATACCATATTGGTTACAACCATGAAGGGGTTTTCAAACCTATTTTCATCACAATAGACTATCGATGCATTAAAGAGATTTCATTAACCAGTCCCTAACCAGAACATCTTACAATAAACGGTTCCCAACCATTGACTTACCTATCCAATGTTTTCCTCATATAAAATAAGAAATTTTATATTAAAAACATCCTGTATCATATAGCTATATTTAATATTGAATTTTGATTTTGAACTGATACCTCAGAGGATGATAAGTAACAATTATGATTATTGATATTAAAACAGTCATAAGGAAACACAATTTTTAAAAATTCAAGGATGCCCCATACCAATTTGAAAATTTTAGATAATAATTCTCCAATTATTAAATGAAACTTATAATATTATTATAATAGTGTAATTTGTGATATTCCTTGTAATAGATAACTTCATAATGAATATTAATGTTAATTGGTTATAACAAAGACAATTTTCAACAGAAAATAAATTGATATGAAATCCATTGGCTTATCCATTTTAGCTATTTTATAGTCTTTGTAATCCTATATATTGTTTAAATAAATGTAAAAAAATTATAGTAAAACAATACTCATGTTTATAATATCATATATTAACGTTCTACTATATTTTATACCCATATGTTCACCCGATTACATTATTCTCACTATTTCTGTTGTTAATTTCATATTTTTCTAATGTATTGACTTATTACTTATCGTTAATTTTAAATAGATATTTATTTCATCATATAAAAAATGTAATAAATGATGTAAATTTCTTATATATTCAGTAGATATGTATTTATAATAGTCCCTTTTTATTTGGAGATATGAAATGAAGTACACCATTTGTAACACCCTGAAATTTTATGAAAAATATTCTTTTTAATTTCACTAATGTCTTGTGTTGTACGCTACACCAAAAGGAGCTTACACAACACGCATCCTTGAATTTCCTTGTATTACACGCAATCGCGACCTTCCTCAATAGCGTTTGTAGTACGCAATACCGAGTTTCACTAAACAACGATATGCTATTAAAATATTATTAAAACTAGCCGTTATGAATAGTAATAACCACCTTTTAAAATTATAGAAATTTTATATCTCAAAATGGACTTAATTTTTGGATTCGGAGTATCGAATTTAACCTAAGGTGAAATTTTGGTACTTTTCGGATAACTTTCATATTCTGATGAATAGTGAAATTTACTAAATTTTAATTACAAACAACTTTTTTAATCGAAATAATTAATAGTGAAAAATTATTAATTTGATTGGTTTTAAAGTATATTTAGAATATATTTTTACAATTCAATACAATGTTGGTCATTGGATGTAATTTCACATTTACACCAGACATAAACAAGTGTTAATCTTTTGATAGTTATTATCTCTTAAAAACACGCTATTTGTTGTGACAACGGAAATTAATTATAAAATTAATTAATGAAACATATATGTTTGGAATTTTTTAAAATAGAAATCATTTTTAAATTCGGAATATCAATTATATATTAGGGTGAAATTTTGGAATTTTTCTGAAAACTTTCAATTTTTGATGAATAGTGAAACCACTAAGTGGTAGTTAAAAAAACTGATTTTTTTATAAAACATAATTTTACCACTTCTGTAAGTGGAATTTCAAAAATATGAGAGTCACGGTTGATGTCAGTAAGTAAAATGCGGTTCAATGAGATGAAAATAATTTTGGTGAATAGTAACTTTTTACTTTTATTTACCACGGTTAAAAGTAAATAGGGTAATTAAGGGTAAAAATGATAATATTATTACCCTAACACATGTCCTTATTCTATTGGATAAGTGTAATTCGACCAGAAACAACCCTAGGAATAAAATATGACCATTTAGGCCCACTTGAATTAGATTAGGACATTTATTATTATTTAATTCAAAGAAGAGTTAAAAGAGTTAAAATCAATGTTTATTTAATAAAACATTTTTAATATAGGGTAATACATAAGATAAATTCGACTATAAATATTAATTAGAATGATAAAAAGATTTCCTACATAAGGTTAGTTTATTTTTAATTTTTAGTCATTAAATAATTTAATTTATTTATGACACAACGATGATGCAGTAATTATCTTATTAATGAAATATTGACATAATTGATGTTATAAATACTCAAATAAATATAATTTGAGACTTTTTATGAACTAAACTAATTTTATAGGTTAATATGACATGTTAGTATTGATTTAATTAACTTTTCTCGAACTTATTGTTCTGTTATGATTTTCACAAAAATAAATTACTAAATAGTGTCGAAATTGACATAAAATAGCTTTTAAAACAAATATTATATTATTAATTGTTATTTTATTCTTAAAAATCTAAGGTTCGGCCAAATGACTTAGATATGGTTATATATATTGATAATAAACAATTTTGGGTTCGTTTCGCTTCTTATAGTATGTTTATTAACCTTATAGTGTAAGAACACAAGAAGACACAGTAAAAGTAAAATTATTAAACTTAATGTTAAATCTAAATGATAAGGTTAAAATAGGAACCTAAATTTGTCTAAATTCTATTGGATGAGAGGATTTAGACCCATCCCCACCTTAGCCTCGAAATAAATCATTTTGTATCTATTTAAAACCGAACATGACTTTATAATAAAATAATATTTTTAGTTATTCCAAAGGTGCCCCTCTCCTCCCTTATAAAAGGGCACCTCCTCCCTCTCTTCCTCACACAACTTTGATCCTTCACGCTCGCCCAAACCCTGAAAAATTCTCTTCTACACTTCCCTAGAAACATCCCAGAGGTTCTGGTCCTTCTCAAAGACCAATTTTTGTGCCCTAAGAGGAGGTCTCAAAAAGGCGCTTCAAAGAAGAGGTAATTTCTGTTACTGATTCTTTCACCTTTATTTCTTCTTCCACTTCTTCTTCTTAGTTTGTTTCATTATGATGTAATGACATAAGTATCACTCATATACTGATATGTCATTATACGTATGAAAAAAATCCTAATTCACCATCTACCCATCCTACGGAAAACGAAATCACCGCGTGTGCGTACGTACGGAATACCGTCTCCACGCCGTGGTGTAATATGTTTTTCCACCAACACCTTACATGGATGGGTATTATGGTGTAATGAATAACTATACATAGTTATTATAACATCATAATGATTCTGATATATTTTATCATCTACTCCAATTCAATTCAATAATTATGGAAATGATATCATCGCTCGTGCGTACGTACGGACTACCGTCTCCACGACGCGATGAGATTCATTCTCCATGTTAACCATTTAAGAATGATTATAAAGTATATATAATCACTAATAATGAAATATATGACATTATAAAGCTACTGGATTTATGTGTATATATATGTATGTCATCTACTTAATTCCACTCAATTCAATAACGAAAAGAATACATCGTTCATGCGTACGTACGACCTACCATCTCCATGAACAGTGTATTTCTTTCCATTTATCGATCCATTATATATATGTATATTCTGCATATATATTATATATAAATCGTGTTTTATATTCTATAATTAATTAATAATGATCTAATTTATCATATGAATAATTACAAGTTAAAACACGAACGACAAATGAGACGATTTTACCCAAAACGCTACTTTAACATGAATTTACAAAAGAACGGGTAATATAAAGTAATAAGTTAACCATATATGATATAATAACAATGAATATGATTATTTAATAATTAAATGACATTATTTATATCATTATACAGGAGTTTTGGACACTTACGAAGCAAATCGGACCTAAGGTAAGGGATAAATTTTCAGTCTCATTTTTATCCAAGATTGCTTATACGTAAGTATTTACTGGGGTTACGTTTATCATCCATGACCATGATTTCTAAAAATGATTTCATAAAATGTTTACCATTCTTCCATGGATTTTTAAAGTCATTTTTACCCTTTATTTACATTTTACCACATTGTATGAATGAAATCTTTCGTTTGGTTACCATATAAGGTACTTTTTGACTTTTCCGACAAAAGTACGAGGAGAATGTTATTTTTTACTTATACGGCGTGAACGGATTTTTACGGTTTCATAACGCCTCATTTTCAAGAAGCATCGTCTACAAGATTGCATTATTATTTTCAATAAAACCCTTATCTTATAAAATTGCATGGAAATTTGTGAAAATAACATGATTTTAAAGAAGAAATGATATTTTCCTCAAGAATTCATTTCAAGTGTTTTGTCAAAACTATTTTACATCTAAGATGACATTATTTCATATGTGTATGTTTCAAGTAAAATTTATCTATGATTTAAATGGATTCAATTTTCTTATGATGAAATGATATCAATTGTTTATGGATTATGTTATGATGGCATGATGTTTAAGAATCCCATTTTATTTCATGGGTTATGCTATGATGTATGATTTATGATTTTATGGCACACATAAGAATGGTATCATTATGAGATGGGTGGGACCTATATCTCCCTCCAATGCATTGGGTAAAGATTTTACATCTCATGAGATAGACATGGCTGGAATGGTAGGTTATACCGGTTCAGTGAAACAGAATTGAAACGAGGGTGACTCGGTTCAGAAAGGGACTTTGTCCACTAAGATAGTCTTGCTAATGAGTCTTGACTAACAAGAAATGATTCTCTATGATTATGTGTGTATGCCACAAAGTTTCATGTTTTAAGTTCTGATTATTGTGATTACATTTCACTGCCACGATTTATCCCATGTTATGAAATTATGATCTCTTTTGCAGGTTAAGATTTCCAAAAGTTATGTTCTTATGAATATGATGTGATTGATTTTTCTTTTGTTTACCCTTACTAAGCATTTGATCTCACCCTTTTATCTTTTCTTTTCCCCAGGATATAAAGAAAGGTTTTAGGTAAAAAAAAAGGGGAAGATCTTTATGGGAGATATTGGAGATCTTTCACCACGATTAGAAGATTACGTTCCGAGTTTCCAAAGACACTAAACTATTATGATCCTTGTGTGTGTGTGTTTTTTTTTATTTACTAAGTATTCCGCAAATGTAATGTAATGTCTATGTACGTCAGGCTTTGGGTCTCTACACCATTCATGGAGACAATAGGTCATACGTACATGAGAACACTACTTTAATTTAATTTATACATTTAAAAGAATTAAAATAAAGTGTTGTATATATTATAGTTATAATATAATATCTATGTTATATGTGTAATATATTATAATTAATATCATCCTTAATACGCTCCATGTATATTATGAATGATTTACATCGTATGAGGGGGAGGTAATCCACAATTCCCCAAGTGATGTTATCACATTTGCACAGTCTTATGTCTTATAAATTAAATATTAAAGTATAAATACATAATAAATAATATATATTAATTTATTAAATATTGTGCCAATTATAATGGAAACCATGATAGGTGGAAAAGTTAAAAAATGAGCAATCTTCGTTTAGTGAGGTGGTAGTTCGTCATGCACAGATATAGTGTGTTTGTTATCCATTCGATGGAATTGAGTGTAAGTGTATGTATAAAATTTAATAAAAAAATGTCAATATATTTAGTATATTGGTGTTATTATTTGAATATTTAATAAGAATATTAAATATGGTGGAAAAGTAAATGAATGAAAAGACATGTTGGAAGGTGTTACATTAAAAATCGGTTAACCCCGTTTTGTTTCTACCAAAGGGATACATTGGAAGTATTTCTACCCAAAGGGATGAATCATGGTCATGGTTCGGGGTATTGGGAATCTATTGTGACATAATACCAAATTTAAAATATAATTTATCACTAATCATTATTTAAATGTTATAGTTTTTTAAACTAAAAAGTAATAATTTGTAGTCTTCATCAAAAAAAGAACTTTCTCTGGAAAATCCAAAAAAATTCCCCAGAATTTTTTACATTCTGAATATAGAAATTATGTTTTTAAAAAATTGAATTTATAGATGTTTTAAAATTTAGTTTCAAAATAGTAACACCACTAAAAGGATTTAAAACACAATATTGTATGTTACTCATATTAACTATGTGTGTTGTGTAGTGTAGTCTTAAAATAGTGTTTAATATAAAGAGAGAAGAAGTAATATTTAGTATTACCTGAATATATTTTAATTCATAGGTTTTATACAAAAAAATGTTGGTTTTCAGTCAAATCGATAAATAAACATTACATATCAAAAAATCCAAAATAATTGGAGGAGCAAATTATTGATTGCTAGAAACTTTTCTTTTCTATTATTATAGAAAAAACATAATTTGATATATATACTAGTGAATTGGATGTGGTGATCCACCGATAAATTATACATTATATGAGAAGGAAATCCAATCATACTAACTCTAATAATGAAATTGATTGATGTAACACTAAGAATGAATGTCAATCAGAATTACACTAAGAATAAAAGTTAATAATACTACCTCTCAGAAAGAAATTCTGTCAGAACAAATCTAAGAATCAAATTCAATCATGCTGAATATGATATTGAAATTCAATTGAACTAAATATGATGTGAAATGTTATAATACAGTGGTATGAGTAATTTCCAACATGATGAGAAAATTAATATCTGTCATACTGAAGAAATGTTTGGAAGTTCAACATGGTCGACTACTAAAAAACCATGTTGATTTAAGAAGGTTCTATAAGATATTTTGTTTTGAATCATGATGTTATAGTAGGAGTTCATTTTTATGTTTTTTAAATTTTAGTAATATAAAAAAATGCAGTTACATTCCTTTTCCATTATGTGATACCTATAAATAGATGAATTATACATTCATACATTACAACTATTTAATGTGGGATAAATGAAGGTCGTTGTATAGTTTTAGTTAGAGTTCTTCTTTTCTGTTTATTCATTTATTAGATAATTATATATATAAATGTTGCCATATATAACATAACTAGATCAGACTGAGGAACACCATACATAAAAATTTAAAAGATTTTGAGATGAGAGTAATAGTAATTACACCATCAGACCTAGCCTAATAAAACTGAGTGAAACTTACCCAACCGTACCAGACTGAGGTTTTAGATAGTTATTTTGTAGAGAGAATAGAAAAAAGTGTTTATAATTTTTTAGGATAGTTATTTATAAGAAAAAATGTAAATTGAA
Organism: Viscum album; assembly: GCA_963277665.1. Lineage (NCBI taxonomy): Eukaryota > Viridiplantae > Streptophyta > Magnoliopsida > Santalales > Viscaceae > Viscum > Viscum album. The sequence continues at coordinate 178,672,863 of OY728133.1, read as the reverse complement.
TATATTTAGTATTAATATTTTTCTTGAGAGATAGAAGGTGTCAAATAGGTGTTGAAAATAGTTCTATTAACATCTTACTTATATTAAATTTCCATAGACCCACAGGAGTGGCTATATAATATATGTAGATTCTCACACTGAGGATAAACCTTTAAAATGACATGGTATTTACTTTCTTTTCTAATTTTGATGAATTATTATTTACTAATATGAATTTGAGAATATGAATTATAATAGGTTTTAGGGGTTATGAATTTAAATATATTAAAACACCAAAAATTTAACCACAGATTGGCACACTCTTGGTATTTATTTGATCCTTTGATGATTCAATTTCTATTCGAGCGAGGGTCCGTTGTTTAATATTTATGCTAGATAGAATCAATTCTATCCAATGATCATGATATCATAAATTGTATGGAAATAAATATAATGGATGAAAAAATAGGATGATACATTATCTCCTATGTCTTGTCTTGGAATTTGTTTATTCTACTACTGTTTTTTTTGAACCTATTGAGTATACTACTCCTATTAAAATTAGAGAAAAAATAAATATTCAATCTGATGGAAATTAAATATATGACATCTTTATGTCTCTATCATAAAATGTTTCTATGAAGTGTATTTTTTCTCAGAACATCAATGATTATGTGTGATAGTTCGGAAACTATATTTAAAGGTAATATAAAAGTGAATGAAGAAATGATAAAATATTGGTGTCATAATATTAATAAAATGAGAATTAGTGGGGAAGAAAATATTGATTAATTATTCACGAGATTAAATGATTCTTTGTTAATATCAAAGTCATTGAAAATATTTTTGAAGAATAAACTCTAGTGAATAATCTTATTAGATACTTTCCAAATACATTTGATTCTAAAATTTACTCTTTTGAAGACAATGATGTTTTTATCTTAATTCATTGGATAATATTCTTATTTCTTCTAATATAATAAAAACAATAATGTAAAAAATTATAATAATGATATAATGGATTCGAAATCCATGAGATATATAAAAATTTAAGATTTTAAAGATTATGATCCATTTGATTAGGAGAACAAAAAAGTTGATGAGTTTAAAAATGAAATAATGTTTCTTATCTCCAATAACTATCATTAAGGGATAATAATTTATGGTGGAAAACATACCCAATATATTTCCAATCGATGTAATCAAGAACATTCCTATGAATTTTATTATGATTAATGTTAAAGAATATCGAGATTATTCTGATGAAAAAACTCATTATTTAAAAAGGAAAAAATATATAAATAATAGAAGTCATCCAACCAAAAAAATTGGAAAATACCTATAATAAGATAAGAATATTGAGTATGAAATTTTATTAATACATGTCATTAATCAATTCTTTATAAGATTAATGAATAAAAATGGATAGAATATTCATTGAAAATGTTTAGAAAATAGAAGAATCCACATATAGTGATGCAAAAATTGCGGAAGAAACTTATAAATAATATCATATCATAACAGACGTTCTTTGATTCCTTGATAAATCAATCACCTATCAAAACAATCAGAATGATAAATAATGATATTGGAGAAGTTTATCAATATTAAAACAATGTTTTCAATCAATAAGAAAAACAAATCCATAAGATCTTATGTTACAAAATTAGAATATATGAACATGGAATCATGTTTGAAGACATATGTATGTAGATGGAAACATAGAAAGAGGAAGTTAAAATGATGCAATTAAAAATTCTTTATTCAGAAAGAACCTTGAGAAAGATAACTAAAAACATCGTTAAATAAATAAAAGTAAAATTTTAAACATCAAAAGTTGTTGAGAATGATCAAATCATGAATCTGGTGAAATCATATCCTATAAAATTTCTAATTTATATTATTCATCAAACACTTTTTGGGATAATAAATGTTTTTGGATTGTTTTTGTAGATAAATGTTGTGATAAAACTATAAAATCCAAAATAGTTGAAAACCCACTCAGAAGTAATGATGGTCAACACCCAGAGTATGCTATATAATAATGAAGTATTAAACATCAACAATGTTTTTATAGAGAATGATATAACATCAATAGAAAATTAAGATTTTATTATTGTCACATGGCTCATAATTATTTTCATAACTTCTCACTTACCATATGTTGGGAAAGAAAATATCAGGATTTTATAGACATTTTAATTAATAATAAACATTTATTTCATGAAGAGTTTAGTGGAAGACATGATTAAGATGGTCATCATTCCATTTGTTTTATGATAATCATTTAAAAACATGTTTCTTATTTTAGAAAATAAAATCACGATGCAATAAAGGATTTAGAAGAAATAATATTTGTTATTGAGATACTATTGAAATAATAGAAAAGGAAAAAATCATGCAGACTTGATTATTTTTTTCATTACCCCTAAAATGTTATCTGAAAATTTTAAAACAAGTTTAAAATCATGATGGAAGTGTATTTACCGTTGGGAATTCTTGTTCTTTAAAAATTAGTGAAATCAAAATGGATGAGATTGATGAAAAAAAGATGAAATATTTTGGTGTTTTATTTTTTGATCGATTAACACAAATGTTACTTATTGTATTTAAATATAGTGATGATGTAAATGAAGTCATTTTCAAAAAGTATTCTTATATAATTAGATGTGTGAAATACGGAAAAGTTATTACAAAAATGAATGAACTAGGGGGATATCATTCAAATTACAGAGCTGAATAAATAAGGCAACTTAAGTGATAAAGATGAGAATTTGTTGTGGAAACAGAGACATCGTCACATAGGGAAGAAAAGTGCGAAAAAACATTCTAAACATGATGTGATAAAAAAACAAATATTTATAAATAATTAAATAATATATTTATGTTCATTATTCATAATGTTAATATGACTAATAAAATCCATAAGAATGTTGAGATTATGACTACCAGACCATTTGAACATATTCATTCCGAGTTATTTGGGACGATGAGACATCTACCAATAACATTGTATTTTTTATTTATCATTATTATTGATTATTTTACATATATTACTAACATAATTCTTATAAAGAAAAAGTTTGTGGGTATAGAATTATTGATATCCTTCAAAATAGTGGATAAGATTGAAATAATGATTTACATAATGAAGTTGAAAATATATAAAGAAAGATAATTTAAATTAAATAATTTTGAAATTTTTCTTAGAAAGCATAGAATCAAACATCAGCATGGTTCTGCATATACCTCATATAAAATGTAGTATTATAAAGTAAAAATAAAAGTACAGTTGGAATTGGAAGAATCATGTTAGTATAACACAAACATTCATAGTTCGATAGGAGTGAATCTATTAATACTACTATACTTGTTCAAAACATATACATGTTGAGGACAGAATCAAACATAACCCCCTATAAATTATATTATAATAGAAAAAATTCAATTAAATACATTATTGTTTTGGGAATTCCATGTTTCCAAAAAATAAAAAACAATGATCCAATAATATTTGATGAAGAACATGAATATATAATATTTATTTGATATTAAACCAAAGTAGGTTCTCTCAAATGTTGGAAAATGATTAAAAATATTGATGGATTCTTATAAAGTGGTTTTTTTTTAATATGAAGAAATGTTTCATGAAAGTAGAAATTTAGAAACTACAAGTTTCCAATGAATAGAGAATGAATCAAAAAAAAAATTCTTCATTTTGAAGAATTTTGTTATGTATAAAGGGAATATGGAAATGAAATCGTCAAAATTACATCATTAAAAAAATCATGTTGATAGTAAAAAACAAAATTAGGAATTAGAAGGATTTTTATTAGATAATAAGAACATTAATATTAAATAGTCATTCTTAACTTATCATAAAAGTTGAACTGGAATCAGTTTCAAAAGTTATTCAACACAATGAATGGGTGGATTCTATGAATGAGGAGTTGGATCAAATTGAGGAAAATTCATCAAGATATCTTTTTTTATGGAATGAAAAAAATGTTATCGTAACAATGTAGGATTAAAAATGTAAATTTAATGAACATGAATATGTTTAATGAAAAAAATGAAAGACCTATTAGAAAAGGTTATGCATAGGTGGATGGTGTGGATTTTGAAGATATATTTTCTATAGTTGAATGATTTGAATCGGTTAGAATGTTTATATCATTGGGTTCCAATCCAAATTAAAAATATTATCAAATGGATTTAAATTAAACTTTCATTAATAATGATATTTTAAATGATGTTTACATTTATAAACCATGTCATTTCCTAATTTAAAATGATTAAAAATTGCGTTGCAGATTGAAGAAATCATTATATGGGATGAAAAAATCCCCATCTTCTTGGTATTCAAAATAGGATATCATTTTGAGAATGTTAAATTTTCTAAAAGTAATGGTTGATATTAACTTGAATGTGAATGATGTTTACTCCAGCACCCAAATGGTTACTTTTTATATTGTTGATATAATTTTTTATTATGATGAAGAAACTTTTCAAAAATATTTTTTAGAGGAAATGAAGAAGAATTTTTAAAATTCAATTTTGGGATAATTATCTTTATTCCTTATTTTACCAGTTCAAAAAAGTAATATATATAACATCATGAAAAAAATTTATGAAATTTTTTATGTTGTTTGGGATGGAAGAATACAAATAAGTTTCAAATAATATCTGATTAAATATGAATCCTTAATATTTGTGAGTAAAAAGTTATTTTAGAAGTTGGTAGTAAGTTTTATTTTTGAGTGGCCTTATAAATTGATATTGTTTATACTATTAATTTGTGTTCCTGTTATAATGGTGAACCAAAAGAGACTCATATTTAGGATGCAACGATATTTTTTAGATTAGATAAAGGAATCAATTCTCATGGGAATCGATACAAAATATGTTTTAGTATAAATATTTATGGTTATAATGATGTTGTTTGTGATGGAGATTTCATTTAACGAAAATATAATTTTAGAGGAAAAATGTTATTGGTTGAATGTTGTGTGAGTTAGAATAATAGGAAATAATTTTTGGTACCTTTGAGAATTCAAAAACCAGAATATGTTGTAGCTACTTAGGATTGTACTCAAATGCTATGGATAAATGTTCATCTTGAATATTTTAATGTAAATGTTTCAACACCATTGAATATACTATGTGATAATAAGAGTGAAATTTATCTTCCTTAAGAATCACAATCAATATTCAAGAACAATACACATTGATATTATGTTCCATGTTATAAATGTAAATTTTGATAATGGATATGTTTTTTTTAGAATATATCTCAAATAATAATCCAATTTCCAATATCCTTACAAATGAAATGCCAAAAGAATTATTTTTTTATTTGATGCTATATATTCATGATCAATCTCCCCTAACTACAAACTAAAAATTCTATTTAATTCCACCATTATGTATGGGATTATATTCCCAAAGAGGGAGATAATGTATGTAATTAATAAATTGTAATAATTTTTTACATATCTTATTTTATGAAATGGAACGTTTGTTTAGCAAATAATGTGGGAGAGGAAAGGAATAGTTAGGGGAGTTTATCTTTATATGAACGCAAAATTTATATATGAGCGATGGATGGAATTCATTCAAAGATATCACTTTATACAGAAATGTGTTTTCAAGAAAATCACTTTTAAGAAAAGATATGTTTTAATGAAAGATAAAACCATTAAGTTATTTAAAAAAAATAAAAAAAATTATATCTTATTTAATATCTAATCAATAGTGTTGTCAACAAATTCAAAGGGGATTTTGGGGAAACATTGTGTCGATTTTTTAAAAAAATTCTTTATTTTTTGAAAAATAAATTAATATTTTTTTAAAAAAATTGGTTAAATAAATTTCTTTTGAATCAAAACACAATGGAGGAGACATGTTTTTTTGGGATGATGTTTTATGGATGCATAATATCGGACATAGAAATACTAGATACAAAATTTTCAGAATGATGAAGTTGTTGATTGAATGTAGCATTGGCCTCAGAATCATTGGAATGATGTTCAAGATTTATCGGACATAATGTTAGTTAGAAGGATAGTGGATGAAATAAAAGAAAATAATAATGCTGATGAATCATGAAAATTAAATTTCTAGGGAATCTGGAGTTATAAATTACTTGAACAATCTTACCAAAATTCAGACGATGGTATTTTTATTTGAAAATTGTCAAGGTCATCATAAATTCATGATATAAGAATGTGTTTTTGTATTATGAATTATGATTCCATTAGTGTGATGAAATGTGAGAATATTAAGATGATTAATTTTAGTTAGTCCAATAATTAAACTCTATGTATCCTTATATTCAGATTACCTTATAAATAAATTTTTGGATTACCAGAAGTTTCCATTTCCCATATTTAGAGTAAAAAATAATTTTCCACGATTACATTTCCATCAGACACAATGCGAAATTGAAGAATTGTAATGAATATGAGAAGTAAATTAAACTGGACTAACAATGAATATAAAAATCATGATAACATACTATAAGAATAAATTTTTATCAGACTGACTCTAATAAGGAATGAAAATTGTAATAAATACGATAAGGAACATAAATAAAACTATATTTGACAATGAATGTCAATCAGACTAACTATGATAAGAAACGTGAATAGGACTAAATCTGATAAGGAATTTTCCAACACAATGTGGTAATGAAGTTACATCATAACGATGTGAGGAAGTTCCATCACAATAAAAAATTTAGATATATGAGAATGATGATTACTAAGAAAACTACAGATGATTCAAGAATGATCTAGAAGATTTTATTTTTTCAAACATTAAGTTAAAATATTAGTGAATTTTGAAGGATTATGAATTTTAGTAATTGGAAACTTTTTACAGATTATTGGAGTTTCCATTTTGGGGTTCACTTAAATAGAAGAATAGTACATTAATCCATTAAAATGTTTTCACCTGTGAAATAAGCAGATAACTGTATAGTTTGTGTCATAGTTATAATTTGTAGGATAGAAATATTGTTAGAAGATCAAATAATTGATGTTTTCAATCCAGAATGATGAATATTGGATAGAGTGAGATAAAACTAGAAAATTAAGACGAGTTTGAGAATAAATTCATCATACTAATCCCATCAGACCTATTCCCATCAGACTGAGATAATCAGACCCAGCCACATCAGCATGAGGATCTAGATACAGTTTTTCTGGATCAGATTGATCAAATCCTTTATACTTTTTTGGAACATTGTTTGTAGGAGAATTTTATAAACCGATAAGAGTCTATATAATATATTCAAATGAGAGATATATAGGGTCTAATAATAATTGGAACATGTTATATTCAATTGATCATTTTATTGAATTTTCAAAGCCCTGTGGGAGTGGTTTTGAAAATGATGAAGGTTCTTACATAGAGGTCGAACCTCGTAAATATCATGTGAATTACATACTTTACTAATTCTTAATGCATGATTATTTACGAAAAGAATTTTAGGATATAAACATTAATATGTTTCAGGTGTTATTTCTTAAATAATTATTGAACCCTATTAATGTGAAGAACTGATCCACCCCCCCCCCACTAATTATTCGATTTATTGGAAATTATCTTATGATTAAGTGATAAATTATATTGTATGAAACTCCACTATGTGTATCTACCTCACCCAAAAATTTGTTAAAATTTTAATTACACATGTGAAACATGTATTCATGATTTTGGATAGTCCAATCTATATGATCATCCGTTGATAAATAAAAAAGAGGTAATAAGGCATAAATGTAAAATATCCGGCCCTAGTTTCCTATATTCAGTGCCTTAATTCATTACATTGGCTTGATTAGAAGAAATTAATATCTTGAAGGAATGAATACTTCAGTAGTTTTGGAAACTAGGTACATATATAAGTTGATCATTACAACATGAATGGAAATACATTATATAAATTCCTTTGATAGTATCTGTAACTCCTTGTTTATCCCGACATGACATTCATAATATTCCTCTGCATGTCCGGGGAAAATAAAAGATAAGAAAGAGGTTAGCTCAAATTATCAACAAGGGTAATTAATATATAATAAGATATCAAATACATGGACGTTAGGGATGATGAATAACTAAAAACACATGATTTTAAAAATAAACTTGAACACATTAAGGTGGGAATAAGAGATGAATAAAGAAATCCATAATAAAGACTAATCATGTGAATTATACTGGTTGAAAAACCTCATGAACATTCAGTTTCTATTTTTATAAATATGGAATGTATAATTTCAAACACCATAAGCATACTATCAAGGCCTCATCCCAAGACTATATATAAAAATTTTTCAATGCCTTGTGCCAAGAATGTAGTTAGTCACCTGAGACCTACCAAAGCATCAAGGGAATATAACGGGTCCCACCCATTAATTACAACATCCAATGAATTCCTCATATTAATCAGGATAAACAAATACACCATATATATTGATATTAAAATTAACATATACAATGCAATTAACATTCCCCAAACATTAAGCATTAACACTAACCATTCGGAGTAAATTGGTGAATGGTTTTAAGATAGCACATTCATATTCAAACTGATCATAAAACATTCAATTAATTATGGTAGATGATATAAAAAATATTAATCATAGTAATACATAATAATCAACAATAGTTTTGAAAAACGTGAAGGTACTCTTATAAAATCATCGAGTAATTTTTCAGATAAATACACTTTTACATTAAAAGAAATTTTATTTTGGAAAAGAATTTAAATAAAAATATAATTTAAATAAGTTACTATTTTCAAAATAAAATTATTCATTTTATAAATATAATGGTTTCTAATCACAGATTATAGAGTTCCTATTAAATTAGGTATGAAATTGATAAATTCCCTTGAATCAGGCATGTGTTTTGAGAAGGATTTTTTAAAAATCCCTTTAAAACATATAAATAACCATAAATGGAAGTAGAATTTGGGTTGGTACATGTATATAGAACATTAAAAATAATTATTGAGGATTAAATATTAATAAACAAGAATTTAATTTAGGTGACTATAGAATAAGAGTAACCAGAATGAAAATGGAGGTTCATATAGAAAACCCTTACATTATGTACAATAGTGTTCTTCACATGATCATAGTGTCATGGATCACAAAATTTATTGAATTATATAATATTTAAATAACCTATTAATAGTTTAATTGATTCATTATAGATATATTCTGTTAATTCATATACTTCTTGACTGTTTCAGGAGGTTCAATTTTATTTTTTGGGAGTGTTTTCATCCTTTTCATTCTTAATAAGGTTCTTTATATACATTTAATAAACAAAATTTAATATGAAAATGGTTTTCTAGAATTTAAGATTCATTTTATTAGTTAAAATCTTAAATATTACATGGTTATAAATTTATTTTCGTTATTGTTAGTGAATATGTATCAATATATAAAACATTAATGATAATTATTTGGGTAAATTTGAGGTTTTTGATCACAATGAACTCATTTTGCTTTATATATTAATATCATGGGTACTAAGAAATTTCATTACCATAAATAAGTTATAATACATATATTATTGTCTCGATCAAACTTCAATATTCATTCATGACTAGAATTGAGTATGGAAATAGAAATTGAAAACCTGTCATCCTTAAATGTGATAAATTAACACATTTCGTTTGGTGTTTCCATTTCTAGTATAAAAGAATTGTAAAGGAGGGATAATTATGAATTATTCATTTATCTTTATGAAATTCCAGTATATTTATGTTATTGGAGTTATAATAACATTTTTTATGAATGGAGGTGAGGAAAAAATAAGAAAAGAAAGGAACTTAAAATAGAATGAGATGGTGAGAAATCCCTTATGAGAAGTTGACAGCCTAACGATATCACTTTAAAATTCATTAAATATTTTTATGAGAGAAAACGGGGAATAAAATCATTATTACATATCATGAAAAGAAAGGGGTATTTAGTGACATATCCTAGAATAATCCAATAGAAATTAAAGAAAATAATTACATGAAAAGTGTGCATGTAAAAGGCATGGGTGGTATATTTCTTAACATTGTAGAGTAACACCTAAAACAAGAAGGATGGGTCCTTGGGGGCTTGAGGACACCTTGAAATGACTCAAAGGGAGGTAAAACTACCATATATTCGATTATGATGAGTATCTAATGAATGAAAATGAATGAATGTTTGGGTTTTTATAGTAAAAGAGATGGATTTTTTTTAATTTCCAATGACACCTTATTAGTGGTATTTGCAATACCAACAGATTTCAAATTCTATTTTCACATTGTTTGGGCCACATGGGACACCTTAGATGATATTTTATTACTCATGAGCCGACCGACATTATTAAATCATTATTAAATCTATCATTATATCACTAAACATTCTAAAAAATCAAAACTGTATTATTACTATTTCTGGAAAACTAAATCATGTTATAAAATTCACATAAATTCATTATAACCTATTATTGATGATATGAATCAAAAAATTCCCTTTATTTTGACATTATAAATCTCTAAATTTGAAAATTTTATTTTATTTTCTATGAAAATAATTATTTATTAAAAATAATAGTGGATATAAAATGCATTGTAAAAAGAATATTAATAGTTTTGAAACTTAAAAAATTACTTAATCATTTTTAATCAAATAATATTTGTTTGATAATACTATTTATAATTATCAAAATTAATAAAACCATATTCTTCTATAATAATGTAAATCTCTCAGAAATGTACAATTTTAACCTAATAAAACTATTTATCAAATTTGTAATATTATTATGAAAAACTAAACTCAAAACAATAAAAATGGAAAAAAATAAATTTATACTTTATTATGTGATTTTACTACCCCATTGGTTATATTACTTTTTATAAGGGTAAGTTATTATTCATAACTATAAGTTACTATTCCCTAAAAATATAAGTTAATCCTATCAGACTCTATATATCATACTCATTAGAATTATGTATGTCAGTTTTTTGAAATTAAAATCATGTAGGTGGAAAAATTATGTTTTATGGCTATGTTATGACAAAGATGTGTTTTTAGAGAATAATTGATTCAAGAATTAAATTTTAAATTTATTTATAAATCATTGGGGTGTATGTCCTCCCCCCTTACAAAAATTCAATCCTCGATATTACCTGAATGTTACCTAAAATAAATAATTGGGTTGTTCTTCATCATAAGATCTTCAGGTTCAAATGTTGAATCTTTAATTTTATGATTTATCCATTGTTTCATTACCAGCCGGGTTGCCCTATTCCTCAACATCTATTATTTAGTTTATCTAATCAATATAGGCTCTTCACAGTATGATTTTTCCTATTCGAATTATATACCCTCTGAAGCGAGGACATGTGTTGGTTCTGGAATATACGTTTACAACAATGAGAAATGGAACACATGGTGTACTAATTTACCTGGGGCCCAATTTCCCTTTCTTCCAAAATATTATAACACCCTTCATTGGAAATAATTTTACGGAAACATTATCTCCCACATGAAATTACAAATACTTCCTTTGATTTTCAACATAGATCATTTGTCTACATTGAGATTATTTGATATGGGTTTGATCAATATTTACCTTCATTGTTGTTTCCTCCAAAAGCTTTGGACCCACAGACTTCCTTTCACAGACTCCATCCCAACATGTCGGTGTTTGAAATTTCTTTCCATAATATACATAATATGGGGAAATTTAATGGTTAAAATGGAAACTATTAATGTAGGAACACACCACAAAAGGTAAATACTTATCCAACATTCCATTATAATCATGTGATCATGATATCAAAATGTCTTCTAATGTTTGGATCTTCATTTCTTATTGCCCTTCAGTTTTAGGGTGATAAGAAGTACTCAAACAAAGATCATCATATAAACCATTCTGATTATTTGTCCAAAATTTTGATGTAAATTGAGGATCACGATCAGAAACTACTGATGTTGGTGAAATATGATGACATACATCTTTAATTATATATAGTTGAGCAATGAAATCAAGTAGAAATTTCACCCTTATAGTGAGGAAATGTGCATATTTCGAATGCCGATCCACAATTTCCCATTTTTCATCATTCTTTATTAGATTTTTGGCTAAATCAGTGAAAAAATATGTGGTGTTGACTTCCCAGTTACATATTAGAATCAGTAGAGGTTGAATGACTCCTCTAGGATGTGTTTTTTCGGCTTACACTTATTTACAGAAAAAACATATTGATAAAAAACCAGAAATTTCCCACTTCATGTTATCCTATGAGAAATTTTCCTTGAAATATATATATATTTTAGTACTACTATGGTGTATAGAGAAACTCAAACTATGGTAATCATCCAATAACATTATTCTCATCTCAGGTATAGCTAGAACAGAAATCCTCTTCCCATATTTCATAATTTCATCTTTATATACAATGTATTTGGAATTCCCATCAGCCACATCAATAACTTACTTTTGATGATTCTTTTCATCAGGATGAGAACATTTAATTCATTACAATAATGATGGTTTGGAAGCCAATTGAAAAAGTAATGATGTTTCACATTCTTTTATAATCCCCATGTTCATCTTTAATCAATCCATGAATATAAGATCCCTTTCGATCCACATTTTGTTTAAAACTCCATAATATTTTGTTCTCACTACATGAGCTACCTTATTTACCTTTAATGGGTGGTAGTGTATAGAACAATCATTATCCTTGAGTATCTTGAGCTATCACCTTTGCCTCTTGAGGAGTTTTTTTTTGTGAGAAGATATATTTCAGACTCTTTTGATCTGTATATATCTCACATATTTCACTATAGAAATATTTTATTTATATTTTTAGGGAAAATATAACAACGGCATACTCTACATCAAGAGTATGATAGTTCTATTCATTAATTTTTAACTACCTCAATTCGTAGACAATAACTTTAACATTTTCCGTAAGTACACAACTAAGTCCTTTATTTAATACATCACTATAGTTCACAAACCCATCATTCCCTGATATTAGATTTAGGGTGAGATCATTAACTAATATCCTATTTAATTTATTGAAACATTTTTTACATAATTTTTCCCATATGAACATAACACCTTTTTCCATATGATTGGTCATCAGGTCGGCTAAAAGGCATAAGTAATAAACAAAATGCTTATGATAACCTTCTAAATCAATAAAACTATGTACCTCAATTATGTTCATTGGAGTATGCCTTTCTTGAACAAAGTTTTCTTCTACAGGATCAACAGATATTCCATCATTGATGATATTTTATCTCATAATGGAAACGGATTTGATCCAAAATTCACACATTCTAAACATCCCATATAATTCATTTCATCTAAGAGACTTTACAATAGTGCACAGGTGATTCTCATGATCTTCGTCGTTTTTCGAGTATTCCATGATATCCTCAATAAATACCACAACAAATTAATCATGATATTCCTTGAAAACCATATTCCATAGATTGAAAAGAATGGATTTTAGTAAGACTTAAATGATTGACTGTAAACTTTTAATGACCATAACTGGTTTGAAATGTTATATTTGGAATATCCATATTCACTCACAACTAATGATATCTTTTTCAAAGGTCTATTTTAAAAAAATATTGGGCTCCATGAAGTTGATCAAATAAATAATCAATTTGGGGTAGGTGTAATTGCTCTTTATTTTTGTAGAATTGACATCATTTTAGTGAATTCCCAACCTCATAGATCTATATTTTTTCTTATTAAAATGAATAGGGGATCCCCATAGAGACAATAAGGATATCAAAAAATTCTATAACTCAATTCCTATAGTTGTTTAATCATCTATAATAATTACATAGTGGAAATTCAATATAGAGACTTTGATATAGGCGTTTAACTATGAATTAAATGAATAGAGAACTCAAATTCCCACTCTGGATGATGTCTGGGTAAATCCTCTCAAAAACATCATCATATTCTTTCATAAATAAGTACTTCCTCAATTTGAACATTACTTTCCCCACACAAAGATATCATATTCATCCCCCCCAAGAATTGAATTCAATAGAGCTACTAAGGGTGGATCTGGATGAGAATCAAATAGTTAGGTATCAACCATAATGATACGTTATTCCACATCATCGTTAAAAATATTTACTTCTTTCTTATTGAAATATATTTTTGTATCATTATTTGAATGCCAATCTATTCCATGGATTATATCAATGTAAATCATGGGTAAGATATAAAATTAATCAAATAAGTCATGTCTATTTTCTAAAATGGGGACTTCCTCACCCATCATTATTATAATGATAAATACCTTAGGAGTTTTTATTGTTGACTCATTTATTAAATCAAATTGAAAATATCTATTTTTTTGTGGAAAATTTGGAATATATGAATGCATACAATGATCCCGAATCAAATAATGCATTGGAAAAGGACGAGGAAACAATTAAAGCACATTCCACCACATGATTAAAGACATAATTATTAGTAGCTGTGATCACATAAGATTGGAATTTTCTCTTTTCCTTTATTGGGGAATGTTTTCTTGATGCCTAGGAAAATAATTTTTATATTTTACCATCTCCCTGAAACTATAGAATTGAAAAATGGTACTTTCTTTCTTCCAAATAAAATCTTGTGATAGGTGGCCTTTTTCACCATATGTGTAACAAAAACCTTTACCATACAATCATGTACAAAGGTTTCTCTCAGTAAAATTATCACTGGGTTGAAGGTCAATGCTGACATTCCTCCCCATTTCGTTATTTACTTTTACAGAGTTTTCAGAAGCCCCCTTATTCTATTTATTTTAATTGAAAAAATATTACTTAGAGAATTCATTTTTCATCTTGATAGAACAGGATATTGTATATTTATATAATGAGAAACTTTGAGAGACTAGGGCCATTCAGAGTAATGGTTTTAATCCATCAAATAATCGATCAATCTTGGTCCTTGTATTATGTATGAAGTTAGTGACATGTCTTTCTATCCTTGTGAAGTTAACTTCATATATTACAAAATCCACATCCTCTTTTTCCCTCAGATTCAGAAACTTCCATTCCATATATGATTTCTATTCACGAGGGAAATATTTTTTTGATAATATTTACTTAAAATCACTCAATTACATTTCTTATATTTATTCCCCATGATTTTTGTTTTGTATTAAAGACCAGAACTTATATGCTTATCCTGACAGTCCATAAACATCCATGACAACATTCCCCCTTTAATTACATCCCAATACGAGAAATATATTCTTTAAAATAACATAATGACTTATCTTTTGGGAATGGGTTTATTATTTCATTAAATGATTGAGGATTTTGTTGTATAAGGATTTCTAAAAAAAATATTTCAAATTATAGATCTAGATGCATCATATGGGTATGGTTATTGTTCATAACAAGAGTTAGTTATCCCAGTATTATAATATATTACTCAATAGCATTCGAAGAACTAGATCCAACATAAATATCTTACATAAAATGGAAATCCCTACATGGGACACATTCATTTGTGCAGTTTCAATTCCATCCACTTGTAGTCATTTCTAAATATTCTCCTAAACTAGAAAAATCAATGAATCGTAATGTATAATATCAATGTAGAAAAATAATTAGCATAAATTAAAATTTTATACGTAGCTAATCTGGTCATCCTAATCATGGTTTCATTATAGAAAAATTTACATTGAAATCCTTCATAATGGCGTGTAATGAAAATGAGAATTATCCTAAACATATCCCCCATGGAGTGTCAAACTAGGTGCGTAGTAATGTGCATTGTCATGTACCATGATACCCTGATTCAATCCTAAAACTCCTTGTTAGAGCAATGATTCTATGATACATCTATGCCAGAACCACGCCAACTTGTTTTATCTAGAGATAGATATATTGGCTATAAATATCCACATAATATATTTCTTATCCAAATTCTAGAATTCTTATGTATTTATCCTCAAAGACTATCTTAGGACATTCATACCTAATCTATGTTTTCTAACTCTAGTTTCCATGTTTTGTACTATACATACTCTATTACCAACTGAAAAGTCCCAAAAACAGATCCCCGAAGTAGGTGCCTTAATTCATTACATTGTAATGATTAAAATAAAGTTGTATCCTAATGAAATTAATAGTTTAGTTGTTTTGGAAAACTAGATACATATATAAGTTCAACATTAAAACATGAAATTAAATATAATATAGATATTGTTTTTTCATCATCCTTCACATCTAGGATATCCCTGAATTTCATTAACAATATACCTCTTCATTTCATGGGAAAACGAAACATAAAAATGGGTGAGAAAATTGTTTAGTAAGGGTAAGAAATATAGTAGAATATATCATAAACATATAAATTTGGAATTGTGAATAACTAAAAACACATGCATTTAAAAATAATATTGAACACATTAGGGTTGGAATAAGATATGAATAAACAATGAAATAATAAATCGTAATTATGGGTATTCTAATAGTAACATAAACTCAAGAATATTGAATTAATAGTTTCATAATGATGTAATGCATAATGTTAGACATCATAACCATATCATCAAGGCATCGTTCCAAGACCATAATTAACTATTTTTTCAAGGCCTTATGCCAAGACTGTAGATTGTATCATAAGACATAATTATGCATCGAGGTTCTATAGAAGCCCCACCCATACCATACTATGTCCAATTCATTACTCATATGAATGGGGATTAACATAACCAACATATACAATCATATCAAAACTATCATATAAAATCTAAATAACGTTCTCAAACATTAAGCATAAACACTAACTATTCTTCGTATATTGGTGAATGGTTTTAAGATAGAACATCCACATTAAAAATAATCATAAACCATTAAATAAAATATGGAATATGATATCATAAAATATTAATCCCAGTAATACATATGAAACCAAATATGTGTTGAATCCAATGAAGACACTCTTATAAAATCATCAACTAACTCTTTAGATAAATACCCGTTTACTTTGAAAGAAGAGTTCATTTTGAAATGTGTTTTCATAAAACATGAATTAAAGTTAGTTATTATTTTAATAAAAAATGATTTATCATAGAAATATAATAGTTATTAATAAAATATTATATATTTCCCATGAAAAAGGTAAAAATTTTAGAAATCTACTTGAATTACGCTTGTATTTCAAGAAATTATTTTGAAAGATAATATTAATGCATATAACTCCCCATAAATAGCGGTAGGATTATGGTTGGAAAAATATATAACACATTCAAAAAGATTTTATTAGGATTAAATATGAATAAATAATAATACATTTGTGGTATATAGAGAATAAGAGTAACCCGAATGAAAATGGAGGTTAGTGTAGAAAACATGTACCTTATGTCTAATGGTGTTCTTCACTTGTTATTATTTTCATGGAAAAACAAATTAAATTAATTAATTAATATTTTAAGAACTTTTTATTTATTAAATTTATTTTTTATATCTTTATTATGTTTTTAATGACCATATTGATTGGTTTAAGAGGATCAATCTTATTGTTTGGGAGTGTTTTCTTCCTTGGTATTCATGACTATTTTTCATATATACATGTAAATATAATAATGTAAGATGAGAATGGTTTTATATAATAGAAATTTTATTTTATTTCTTAACATCTATAAAATTATATGGTTATAAAATATATTTGGTTATTTTGAGTATAGAATAATCATTATAAAAATATTAGTGATTATTGTTTGGGTTAACTCACAGTTTTTATCTCAACAATATCATTTCTATTTATAAGTTAATATCATGTGTACCAAAATATTAAAAAACCATATATAAGTTATTATACATACATTATATTTTGTTACAACTATAAAATGGTTTCATGACCTTAATTGGAGATTGTAATAGAAAATGAAAATTTGTCTTTCTTGAATTTGACAAGTTAATACATCTCAGATGGTGTTTTCATTTCTAGTATAAGATGAGGGGAAATTAGAGATGATGATGAATTATTAATCTATCATAACATAATTATTGTACATTTATTTAACTATATTTATCATAAAGTTTTTATTAATGGATTTTGGGAAAT
Organism: Viscum album; assembly: GCA_963277665.1. Taxonomy (NCBI): domain Eukaryota; kingdom Viridiplantae; phylum Streptophyta; class Magnoliopsida; order Santalales; family Viscaceae; genus Viscum; species Viscum album. Next base: position 178,654,776 of record OY728133.1, on the reverse strand, counting down.
AATATGAATAGAAAGGAACTTGAACGAAAAAGAGAAGTTGAGAAATCCCTTACGAAAATTTGGTAGCCTAATAGTGTCACATAAAAAATCATAAAATATAATAATGAGAGGAAAAGGGTTTTTTAATCATTAATAAATAACATGGATACTATTTTTTTATGGAATGACATATCCCAACATATGAAAACAGAAATTAACAAATAATAATAACATGAAAAGAGTGCTTGAAAAAGAGATGGGTGGTAGATTCCCATACCTTGTAGAGTAACTTCTAAAATAGGACGATTGGGACCAAGGGGAATTGATGACACCATGGACGGACTCCTTGGGAGGTAAGACTACTATATAATCATGGATTAGGAATTTTGAAAAAATGATACTATGAAATCGGTGGGTATTTATACTGAAATATATGGAGTTTTTTTTAGTAATTTCCAATGACACCTGATTACTGGTATTTGCAATACCAAGGGCTAAACCATGGTATTTGACACTGGTTTTGGACACATGGGACACCTAATATCATATTTTATTACTCAAGAGTCGACCTACACAATTAAATCTTGATCACTTCATTAATGAAACCATTAAACATACTAAAAACGAAGAAGAGCATTTTTACTATTCATGAAAAACTAAAGTATTTTATAAAATTCACATAAATTCAGCATGACCTAATATCAATGTTATGAATTAAAAATTAAATTTATTTTATCATAACAATTCTCTAAATATGAAAATTTTATATTTTATCTATTATGATACTTATTTATAAAAAATTAGAGGAAAAAATATGTATAGTAAAATTGATAGTGAAATCATTAATACATTAAAAAAATTATTTCATAATTTTTAATTATGGAATAATGTTTTTATAAGACTATTTAATTATTATAAATATTTAGAAAACCTGATTTTGATATAATAAATTATATCTCTCTAAAATGAATATTTTTTACATAAACAATCAATTTATCAAATTCTTCATATTTTTAATAAATACTAAATTAATAATAGACATGGTAAAACAAAATTATTCATACTTTATGAGGATAGGTTACTACTCCATTTTTCCTGTTAATATTCATATGTGGGATTTAATATTATCAAAGAATGTATGTTGACCATATCAGACACCAAAAATCTTACTAATCGAAAACGTTATGTCAATTTTTTGAAATTAAAACCATAGAGTTTGAAAAATTATGTTTGGTGTCTACATTTTAAAAAAGTGGTGCTTTGTAGAGAATTAGTGTTTAATGAATTCAATATTAAATTTATTTATAAATCCCTAGAGAGATACAATAAATATGAGCTAAACTTACTCTATCGACTTCTAGAATCTCTAGTGTTGAAATGGGGTCATGATTTGTGATGATATCTCAAAACCAATTGAATCACCACCACATAATCAATATAATACCTCATAAAATCCTCTACATAGATATAATAATTTATCTCTATAAAGTGATCCATATTATCACATAGTCCATGATTTCTGGAATAGCATGAATACCACTATATGAATAATACTAAAACAAGATGAGAATTTCATGTAGATATCATCCCACATCCATTAGGGAACATCAAGTGGTTGAAGAAACCATCCTTGAACATAGTGCTAAATATTATCCAATTGGAAATACAAACATAAATTGAAAAAAAGTCAAATGATCAACTCATTCTAGACCACAAAAAATGATCATACATGGAGTAATACATCATAGTAATAAATTAATGTATCAAAATAATAAAATATTTGGATTTCACATAGAACCACATCATGAATAATTGAATGAATCATGAACAAAACCTGATGAAATACCTGAATTTAACCATCTTCATGTTATCCTGTAAGAGAAGAACCACAAAAAACTCAATCACACAAGACCATCATCTTAGTGTCCCACACAAGTGACTCCTCTTTATGATTCACGAAATATAACGTCACCATTATCTAATAAAGACATAATCGACCATAAAATACACTCTTTTAACTTTGTTTCATAGAAATCATTTCTATCACCCTCAGAACATCACAAAACTCAAACACAATACCTCTATATTAGTTACATTAAAATTAATGGGCCAAAAAAATTTCATTACATATTTTATATTATATATATAAGACACAATCACATAATAATTTCATATATTTTAAATTATTCAGAATCATATATCTCTCGGAGAAGATGTACAATGGTATTTTGTGATATGTAAAGGCCACAAAGTAGTCCCTAATGAGGTAATGTATCCAAAATTTCAATAAAAATATGATTAATACATGATAAATATCATGGGTTACATTATTATATACACGAGTACATAACTATAATGATACAAGAGAGAAAACCTCCTTCTACTACATCAGAAAGAAACCCAATCCGTGATGTTAAGTATCCAAATAAACCCATAACTACTAGAAAATGATGAACCTAATTACTAGCCATATTTTTTTCAAACACTAAAAAGTATCCTAACAATATTCTTTACACACAAACAATAGACAATTTATATTATAATATTTCATGTGAGTGAAAATATGAGAAAATTTTGGTATTAACCTTCTAAAATTACATGGAGGACTAATGAAACTATAATACTACATAGATTTGTTTTTAGGGATACCCATGATTAAATTGTTGTGATAATTTAGGGATATATGAATAATCAACGATGATGTTCCACATTTCAAAAAAACAACCCACGAGCCATTTACTCACACAATTACAACTACCCAAAAGTCTACCGACCTAAAATAAATGAAAGAATGACTCATATATTCTTTTTATGCCCATTTTTATACAATGAATACAAAAGTATTTTGCTGATCCAAAGAACAAAATATCCTTAACAAACTCATGGAACATCAAATTAATTATTAAAATGAATAAAAATAGAGATTTCATAGCACTAAATGACTTCAAAAAATTTCATAATATCTTGAATTAGATTAAAAAGTATTCTTCAAGATGTCCTCATCCTTTACTATGATATGATGTTATTTTGTATTTAAATTATTCATCTAATACAAACAAACCAAATTCAGTTAATCAAAAAAATTATCAATCCATTAAAGAGGATTATTATTTTTCACTATCACCATGTTCATGAAATGAAAATTAATATAGAGATGAAGAAAACATAATCATTTATCATAAATAAAATTAGAGAAACCCAAGGTGGCACACTAGGTAGGATTAACTGTATTTATTGAAGTTCATAAATCTAAATTCACAACTCCCACTATTACAACGATTATATTGTATTTTAAGTAATAAATATCAGTGTCATAAAATGTTTTCCTATAATCCATTCTCATTTTCACATCTTCTAGGAATCATCAAAACCATATTATTAATGATATTATGGTAACCTTCTACAACTATATGAAACAACATCGTCTAATCATCTACCTAAAATTGTTTTCCCAATAATCAAGGAAGACAAGGATTTCACATTCTTACAATCCATATAAGTTTCCCTTATTTCGATAATAATGACCTTATATCAATAAGAATCATGAAATATGGTGTTCATTCTATAGATACTAACAATATCATAAACTAAATACCATCAGCCTATTTCGAGGAAGATAACAATTGGTTATACCTATAAATATAAGATATCTACTAAAGAGATATGATTCCCTAGAATCATCGCAAAATTTCTCGAAACATTAAATAATCTATGTTTACCTCTAATTAACATTTTTTATTCCATCTAAATTAAAATAATTCCACCTGAAGCACACATCATAGAATAGGGTGGGTGAACAAAAGGAGTGTGTATCTCTAGAATTAATAAAGGAATAAAACAAAGTTGAATGCATTTATATAATACCTCCCATTATATATTTCCTTCTTATTTATATATATACTAAGGTATGAATCAGACCATGATATGTCCATGGAATCTATGACCTTGATGGTGAGAACCTTTCATGTTTTCCCTAAAGATATGTATCATAAAATGGGTTTTATTGGCATGTCCTATCTCCTCATCACTAATTAAAATGTAGATAATCATACTCCTTATCTATTATAATATAATTATTTAATTTTTAATACCTTTCAAGGCATCCTTCTCCATAATGAATTTTGAATAAGCTTGATCACTCAAGCTTTAATTAGGTGAAATTTCCACAAGCATAAAAATACATGCTTGGTACACAATAAAAGGACTAAGAATGGTCATAACCTATGAAACATGATGATTATGGATAGAATATACTCCAAATCCACAAAATAATTTTTTATCATTGAATTTTGGAATCTATAAACACAAATATACTATAAAGGGAGTCATAGAGACTACCCTCTGTAATGACTAGATATTAGGTAACATCCTCTCAACAACCTATTCCAAAAATATAACTAAGATTCTTGGTCAAAAATGTAATGTCATGTAGATTTTTATGTTATTAAATTTTTGAAAGAGTTTTAATTTTTAACCAAGTGTTAGGAACTATATGATTAGTGTGATTTATATTAGGAATTTTAGTATCTAAACAACTCAATGAGATGATTTTGGAAATGGATAAAGGATCATTCTTTTGAGTTTGGGTAGGATAATGAGGAATGACTGGGTGGCCTTACAACTGAAGAATTACCTATAATTTGTAATATTACATATCCATGAGGGATAATTCATAATGATTAGAGAAAGAGGAGTCCACAATACAATCTATGTGTTTATTCTATAGAGGAATCCAGGTAGTGGGGTATTTATGGTTTTACATTTGGGTTCTTTAATTTGATGACCAATGTAATAGTAAATCAAATTCATACATTCTAAATATTCTTGAAATATATTTTATATATCTATTTTCATTTTATGAATAATATGTTATTTTTCAATTAAAATAGAACTATTTTTAATCTTACAATATTTTTTCCCTATCTTTTAGGGTTTCATTTAAAATATTAATTTATAAATTTTAGAATTTCTACTTAGAAAAATTTATCTTCATTTTTTAAATCAAAAAATAAAAATTATCCTATGGTAAATTTTAAGGATTTTTCTGAAATGAATAATTTTTAGTGAATAGTGAGACATTGATATTTTTGGTAAAATTTTAATTTCATTTAATTAGATATTGAAATTTAAAAGCCACATTATGTATTTAATGTTATCTTAATGTAAAATAAGATTCCTTTAATTATTAATTATTAAAAAAATTACAATGTAATCAATATTATGCATTATTTATTTATAGTTTCAATATTTGGATTCAACACACAATTCTATAAAAACTATTTGTATGATATTAAAGCATATTAATAGACATTTTTTTACACTTTATAAAATAATTATATAAAATTTTATTCCATATTTTGTATCAATATTTTATATTTTTATGTTGTTTCCTTTTAATTTTTTAATCATTTTGAAAGGTTGATATAATAAATAGTTTACACTTCGTTATTAGTAAATTTTTTTAAAAAAAGTGTAAACTATGAGATAAGGACTAAAAATATCCCTAAAAATTTTACTTATTTTATTGGATAAGCATGATTGACTATATAAATACAAGAATATAAAATGTGGAAATTTATTTATAATTGACAATGATAACAATCTAAATTTGATATCATGTAATGTATAAATACAAAAATGTCATTCTCTTGGTTCTGATACGCCTAATTAGATTTCATAGGGATAAAAAGAAGTTATGATCAGTTATATATGGTTATTTCTAATATAAATGATATTTTTTCCTGATAATTTTTTTATTATCCAAAATGGAATAATTAATTGTATTTTAGATGCAACACTATCACAATTGTTATTCATGTAATATAAACATCAAGTAAATAATTTTTAAAAACATTAATGTAATAATATTTTGAAAATATATTACGTTCTGTATGTCATGAACCGTCCTCAGGGCCCGTGCCGTGACTACCCCAAGCCTACCTTCCATAGGCTAGGGGCTAGTGACTAGCACAAAGGCGTAATTCCCTATGATGGGAAGGGATTAACCTTATAAAAGTAAAAAAAACACAATAGAGTACGCAACATGAAGTAAATACTATGTAAAACTGAATATAAAAGTGTGTACTATAATGTAAATGGGTCAGTATAAAACCCAACTAAACAACAAGTACAAGTAAAAAGGGACACACAGCTGAAAGTAAAAAAGTATCTCCTGGATAATCCTTCAGGGTTCCTACCCAAAGTGTAGGTTCAGCTGTCCACCTCAGCACTCACATTTGTCAGTGTCCTCTGTGTGCTGACTCATTACAATGTCCACCTCCGGGTACCATCCAGTCTTGGTGCTCTCGGCATCTGTTTGCATTGTCCGTCATCTGCATCCAACACAACGAGGTGCGGGTATAGCCCATGAAGGGGTGATTATAATGATACCTAGAAGGGACCCCGAGACCCAAAATGTCCCACAATATCCACTAAGGATAAAAAAAATAAGAAAGATACAATCATAAAGTTTAAACTAACCCTACTTAGGTATATAACCATAATTATACCTAAGTTAGCAATCTCATCCTGGCTCCAACTCTCGAGCCCAATCTCAACCTAGTCCACAAAGAAATTAAATTCAATCACCACGATGATAATGGTTGAAAGTCATGACTCAGGTCACATAGGTATGCAACAATAGTAGAGAGATATAGATGATCAGATGTAGCCCCTAGATCATCAATGTTGTGAGACCCACAAAGGATACAGGAATAGCTAAGCTATCAGACCCACGCAAGATACATGCCATCTATCTCGTCTAAGCTGTTGGACCCATAGGGGATACATGCCATCTATCTAGTATAAGCTTTCGGACTCACACAGGATACATGCATGCTATTCTGTCAAACCCACACAGGATATAGGAACAGAAGTCATAACTGTCGAACCCACACTGGATTCTGGTATAGTAGTCATCGCAGTCGCATCTAGCTCTACGGTTCTCGCACACAACACACTAAATTCTGGGAGGGTCCACTCCTCGAGAAAATTGGGTCGATACACCAACATTAATTAAGTCATAAGTTGATGTATCCTGAAGTTACGTCTCATCATAAGGAACCCAATGCGACAGACGACTGAGAGTTATTAGTTTTTTCCGTTCTAGGGGCCCCGTTGGATTTACACTCGTTCCAATCCTAGTCGTCTTCCAATGTTGTCCAAAAATCACATAGAGCATAGTAGAAGGAATGCCTTATTGCGAGGGATCCCAGTGTCGTAGATAGTGCGTCATTCAGAGGGGTGGTCTTAATGATATTCACAATTAATCAATTTCGGGTCTGGCCCATCAAGCCCAGTGGGCTGGCGGGTAGCCCGACCCAGCTCGACAGGTCTGACCCTGCTGGGGGGTCGTCTAGGGCCCAGTTGGGAGGGACCGAACCGACTAGGTTGTCGGCCCAGCCCTGTGGGGCTCGACCAACCTGCGGACCCGGGCCGTGGAGTGGGCAGTCTGGTTCGCCCGGTGACACCGCATCTCCCTGCCCGGTCGGCCGTAGCTGGCAGGTTCTATCCTGCGTGAGCGTCCTGCATCGCGTGCCACTATTCCTCCCATGCGGCGCCACAGTTTCTTCATCCCCCCCAGCTGGGGTCCATCTTTTTTTCCCGCCATTCAGCCAACAGTTGAGGGCCACAATATTTTCCATAGCGCGGCGCCAAGCGGCGCCATGCTCCTCCAGCCCCGCCGGTAGGTGGCCGGCAGGTTCGGTTCGTCCGAGCGGCCCCCAGATGGGGGACGTTTTTTCCTCTATGCTACTGGTGCAATAGTTCTGGTCATCCATCACTACAGCTCGGCCTGGCCGCGACCTTTAGTGGATGCTGCCTCATGGTCTTGGCCTCTTCCCCCAGCACAGTGAAATGACATCGTGCCCTTCCGGCTCCACATCCATTGTTAACACAGTAAAAAATGAACGGAGGGTCATCAAGCCATGTTTTTCAGCCCGTGCCCTCCACATTAGGTGATATCAAAGGTCTAATGACGAGCCAACGTTGTCATTAAGAATGAGGGTATAATTTTATTCATTTTAAATTATACAAAACCCCTACCTTGATTCGAAGATCGTTTGTTGACGATGGGGTCAATTTGTTGACATTAGGGTGCGTCTGAGGAGGAAGCGTCATTTTTGGAAATGTTCTAAAAGGGCATCCATGCAAGTCTCGGTTGTATAAGAGGAAGATGTGTCATCTTTCTTTGCTGGAATCATCATTCTTCGTCGAGGGAAGACGTCGTTCTTCGTTGGAGATGTTCTTCATGGAAGAACACATTCTTTCTAATTGTCCCAAAGCCTCCCAATAGAATATTTTCCTAGCCAATAAAATAATAGGATCCCTCATCTTTTAATGATTCCATGAAATTAAAATTAATTCAAAATAATTCATCACACCACATATTAATTAATTATGGAATTAATTAGTTGTGTTGGCACAATTAAGGGAAGGAAGGTGGAGAGGCTCCACCAAAATGAATGACGTGTGATGGCCTTAATAAATTAAAGGGGTGGTTAAGAGATAAAGGGGTATCAAGGGGAGTTGAGAGGTTTGAAATCATGTGGACCCCACCATGAAATATCTTCCCATGGGATGTTATGTGGGGTGTGGGCCCCACCTCCAACTTCTCTTTGGAGGAAATAACCACCACCTAAAATAAAATTATGTAAGTAATAAATTTTATTTAATCCAAAAAATTAAATTCCGATCTCGACCAAACACAACTGCGTTAAAGGTCTCCTTAAGCGAATACCAGTGCTGCGAGTTCATCAGTGTCCTCAGATTTTAATTCCACGAACCAGTTCAAAAGATTAAAAAACCGGCATGTACGTTTACTGAATGTACGCAAACAAAAATTTAGCAATTGATTCCAGGTACACGAAGCCTCTGAATCAGGCTCCAGAAGAAACAACAGACTCGTAAAATTCCAAATAATTTAATAAAAAATTTCCTTGAAATTTTTGAGTCATCACATTACCCCCACCTCAGGACTTTACGTCACCGTAAAGGAACAAAACACACTAGGGAAACAAATAGGGGTACTGAGCATGCATCTAAACCTCCCGCTCCCATGTGCTCTCCTAAGGTTCACGTGCTACTAGCGAAAGTGCACCAGAGAAGTTGACCGTCCACGTAGAACCTGCTCATGTCGATCCTCAATCTCCACTGGAACCTCTGTAAAAGTCGCCCCATCATCGATGTATAGTTACCCATGGTTGATTATGTTGTACGGGTCGTGCACATATCTTCTCATCTAAGATACACAGAAGATATCCTGCACCCGATGAAACTATGGTGGACGAGCCAGATGTTAAGCCACCTCGCCTACTCTGCTGAGGACCTGGAACGGCCCAATAAATCGTGGAGATATTTTTTCACCTCGTCCAATTCTCCATAGACCTCGTTGAGGTGAGACACGTAGGAAGATGTTGTGACCATCCTCGAACTCCAGTGGACTGCATCTCGTATCAGCAAATGAGTTTTGTCTGATTTGTGTAATCTTTATCTGCTCTTGGATGATCTGGACCTTCTCCATCATAGCCTTCACCATCTCTGGTCCAACAAGTGCTAACTCCCTTGGGTCTGTCCAGCACAGTGGTGATCTACAAGGTCAGCAGTACTATTCCTAGAAAGGGGCCATCTCGATGGTGGAGTGGTAGCTGTTGTTGTATGAAAAATCCACCAAGGGTATGTGATCCTCCCAGTTGTGACCAATGTCGAGGAAACATGCATGGAGAATGTCCTCGAGAGTCTGAATGGTCCTCTCAGTCTGACCATCCTTCTGAAGATAGAAGGCGGTGCCCAAGAGTAGCTGCGTCCCAAAAGCCTCATGTAACCCCTTCCATAGCCAGGAAGTGAAATAAGCATCTCGATTAGAGACAATATTCGATGGCACACCATGAAGCCATACGATCTCTTTAATGTAGAGGTCTCCCAAGATCCCAACTGAGCCCTGCTCTCTGATCGGTAGGTAGTGAGATGACTTGGTGAGTCTATTGACAATAACCAAGATAGAGTTATGTCTTCTAGAAGTATGTGGAATTACCATTACAAAATCCATGGATATCACAACCCAGTTCCATTCTAGAACCTCTAAGGGTTGTACCAAGTCTACTGGAACCTGGTACTCCGCCTTCACTTGCTGAAAAGTGAGGAATTGAGAGAAAAAATATGCTAATGGTTTCTTCATACTAGACCACCAGTGCTGTCGTCTGAGGTACTGATACATATTCACCAATCCTGGATGTACCGCAAAGGGGAAGTGTAATACTCCATCTACACCTCCTCCTATAGTGAAACGGGTACCATGATACGTACTCTGAAGAAGATGACTTTCTCCCCACATTCAGAAAACCCATCAAGGGCATGCCCTGAGGATTTATGATCACGTCGCTCCTCACAGTCAACGTCTCCATGATGCGCCTCTCTGACTCACTGAAGAAGTGTAGGAGTGACTGTGACAGACTGTAGAAATGTTGCCCCATATCTATCCACAAAATATCTCTACTACATGACCAGCTGCTCTATCGCCCATCCTAGAAGCGGAATGCCTGATCACCTGCTGAGAGCATCTAATAGAACGTTCTCTTTCACGGGTGCATATACTATCTCGAAGTCATAGTCCTGGAGGAACTCGATCCATCATTACTATCTCCAGTTCAGGTCCTTCTATAATAAGATGTACTTGATACTCTGGTGGTCAGAGTAGACTATAAAACACTCGCCCATCAGATAGTGTCACCACATCTTCAAGGAAAGGACAACTGCTTCTAACTCTAGGTCATGGGTAGCGTAGTTCTTATCTTGATGCCTCAACTATCTTAAACCATACGCGGTCACTGCTCACTCCTGCATATGGAAACACCCATGTCTTGTCCCTGATGTGTCACAGTAAACTACGTACCTTACACCCTCCTATGGTAACCTCAAGATGGGTGCACTAGTCAATCTCTACCTCATCCCTTGAAATATCTACTGGCATCTCTCTGACCACACAAAGGGTTTATCCATAATTATCAATGCTGAATGTGGTGCTGCAACTCTAGAGAAGTCTGGCACAAATCTCTGATATAACCCAACTATTCCCAAGAAACTATGCTCCTCCGTCACACTCCCGGGTGGATCCCAAGCAAGTACTGCCTCGATCTTGACTAGATCAACTCCAAATCGAGCCACCAAGATGATGTGTCCCAAGAAGTGAACCTCTCGAATCCATAATTATAACTTCTAGAGTTTACAATAAAGATGGTGCTCTCAGAGAGTATCTCGTACCACCCTAAAATGGTAGGCATGCTCCTCCTCAGGAGTCGAGTAAATCCGTATGACGTCGATGAAGACTACGACAAACCGATTGAGGTAAGGCTAGAAGATCTTGTTCATGAGACTCATGAACATTTCTTGTGCGTTGGTTACACGGAAGGGCATAACTAAGAACTCGTAGTGGCTAAACTGACACCTGATGTTCGTCTTCTAAACATCCTCATCTCGAACTCTGAGCTGGTGACAGCCTGAGCCGAGGTCTATCTTTGAGAACCATCGTTTTCCCTTAATCTAATCAAAGAGGTAATAAATCCTCGATAGTGGGAACTTGTTCTTCATGGTCACTTGATTCAGGCGACGATAGTCGACACACAGTCAGAAGCTCCCATCCACATTCTTGGAAAACAACACTTGTGATTCCTAGGGTGAAACACTGGGTCGGATGAATCCCTTCCATTAAAAGTCATCTAGATATACCTGTAGCTCACGATGCTCGGTGGGAGCCATCCGATATTCTAGAGTAGATATTGGTGTTGTCCCAGGGTACAAGACAATATTGATGTATACCTATCTATGAGGAGGTATTACTAGAACACCGTTAGGGGAAATATTAGTGTATTGATCCTCCACAATAGGAAAACTCAGACTCCGCACAACGACTGCTCCAAGGATGAGACATGCCAACTGATGTGAGATCGGCTGCCCCCTCGTATACTTAAGTCCATCATGTACTAAAAAAGTTCCCTTCTCACTAGAGAGGGTGAATCTAGTCCCATACATTCGGATACACTGCACATTGTTCCTAATACAGTCAATCTGGGCATGAACTATGGATAACTAGTTCATACACAATATAACGTCATAAGGCCTCGACGCCGCTACATGAAGATCAATGTCGAATCTCTTTCCTCCTAGAGTAAGCGCACACTACCAGAACTAGTGAGTAATCAGCATGTTTGATCCTGTAGAAGTCTCTAGCTGTAAGGATCGAGAAAACGGCTCCATCGGAATCTCCGAGCTCGGAACAAGGGCAACAACAATAAACGAATGACTCTGACCTATGCCTATGAGTAGTGTAGCAAAGGTGGAGTAGACACAGACAGAACCTCGAATCATCTCAAGTGCGCCGTTGTCATTGGGCTCGACTGCCTGGGGCTGATCTTTCCTCTGTCCTCCAGCTCCCTGTGGTTGTGGTGGACCTCATGGTGGTGGTGGTAGAGCCTCGAAACATCGTCCACCACCCACTGCTCAGCCATCTCCTCTGTCTCGTCTTCCTGATCCCGGTGGACCACCAGGGTCAAACCTCTATCTCTACCTGGGAGGTCCCTCTACTATCTGCTGCTCATCTTCATGGCATGTCGGGCAGCCACGAGCCATGTGGCCCTGCCCGCCAGATGCATAACACTTCCTGCATCTCATATAGGTGACTATGTCTCATGTGCCCCGCACAACCGAACCTCTATCATTGGATTACTAACCAGATGGCCTGGTTCACATGGACCTCTGTGACATCGGTCTACTGCCAACTGCAGAAGACTCTACTACATGTCGCCCTGTGCTGGGCCTCGCTACTGGTGACTGCTATGCGAGAGAGCTCTCCACTATAAGGGCTCGCCCCAGCAACCCCACCTACATCGGGATACAGGGGGGGGGATCTTCGAATCTTTGATCTCCTTCCTGAGTCCCTGCTCGATGGTCTGGGCCCTGAAGAACGGGTCATGTACCATATCCTTGGAGTAGTGTGAGAGGTTAGTGAACCTCATTTAGTACTGAGATACTATCATGATTCCCTACTGCTAATGATGTAACTCTTTAATCCGCACCACACAAATGGTGGCTGGAAAAATCTCTGAGCGAAATAGACTCTCGATGTCTGTCCAGAGTAATGATGCATCGTGATGCACCTGGAGCATTAGGTGCCACCATCTTCCAACTGCATCATGCAGCAGACTCGCAACAAGGATAAACATAAGGTCAGTTGGTGTCCCTACCAATCTGATAATTCCTACGATAGCCTCCAGCCAATCCTCAGCATCCTGGGGGTCCGTCTCTCTTGGCCTCTGGCGCTAGAACTCATGCAGCGCACTCAGGCAGTGTGCACTCTCTACTGCTGGAGATGGTGATATCAGTGTCCCTACCAGTAGTGGTACTGGTGGTACCTGTTCTGTGATAGGGCCCTGCACCGAGGCCTCATCACTCGGTGGGATACCCTCTCGTATGTAACTCGAAACCCTAGCTGGCTGCCTTCGTGGGACCATCCTGAAAAGAAACAGGTGCGCCGCGGTCAAAAATGTAAACCTCATGAGATGACACAATGTAATCACAAGGAATAATTTTTTTGAAGGATAAACACACGCAATTAGTGTTTTCATGTACTGAGTCGGAAATTAGAGTTCAGGGTCCTGGTTTAAAGATACATCGGTTACCGCACCAAAACTAGACTCCCTGGACTGAAAACAACACTCAATAACCTTAACACTATTGATTCATAGAAAAGAATTATCAGAGTCCTGAGTTCTGTGGTAGAACCAACACCTATGATACCAATTGTAATGACCCATCCTCGAGGCTCATGTCGTGACTACCCCAAGCACGCCTTCCATAGGCCAAGGGCTGAAAACTATCCCTAAAGGTGTAATTCCCTAAGATAAGAAGGCATTTCCTTTATAAAAGTAAACAAACACAACAAAGTATGCAATATGAAGTAAACACTAAGTAAAAATGAATACGATGGAGTGTGCTGGAAAGGAAATGGGCCAGTATACAAACCCAAGTGAACAACAAGTACCAGCAAAAAGGGACAAACAAATGAAAGTAAAGAGCAGTTCTTGGATCATCCTCCAGGGTTCCTACCTAAACGGTAGGTACTGATGTCTACATCAGTATTCACGTTCTTCGGTCTCCTCCATGTGCCGACTCATCGAAAGGTCCACCTCCGGGTACCGTCTAGTCGTGTCTCTCTCGGCCTTCGTTAGTGTTATCTGTCGTCTGCATCCAACACGAAGAGGTGCGGGCATACCCCGTGCAAGGGTGAGTATAACGATACTCAGTAGGGACTCCAAGACCTGCAGGGTCTCACAATATCCACTATGGATAAAAAAAGAAGAATGATACAATCATGATGTATAAACCAACCCTACTTAGATATATGCCCATACATATACCTAAGTTACCATTCTCAACCCGACTCTATCTCTCGACCCACTCGCAAACCATTCCACAAAGGAAGTAAAGAAAATCACCATGATGATTATGGTGGAAGGACATGACTCATCTCACATAGGTATGCCACAATAGTAGATAGATATATATGATCAGATATTGCCTCTGGATCATCTAAGCAGTCAGACCAAAACAGGATACAGTACCAGCTAAACTGTCAGACCCACACAAGATACATGCCAGCTATCTTGTTTAAGCTGTCAAACCGACACATGATACAGGCTAGCCATCTCGTCTAAGCTGTCGGACCCACATAGGATACATGCCAGCTATTCTGTTGAACCCACACATGATACAGGAAAAGAATTCAGAACTGTCGAACCCACATAGGATTCTGGTACAATAGTCGTCGCATTAGTAGGCAGCTCTAGGGTTCCCTCACACATCACGCTCGATTCTAGGAGGGTCCGCTCCTTGAGAGAAGGGGAATGATGCAAAAACTATCACGAATTCCTATGTTGATGTATCCCGATGTTCTGCCTCATCATTTGGAACCCAACGTGACAGACGACACATCAATCTGACGCCCGTTCTAAGAGTTATTATCTTTTTTGTTCCATGAGCTCTGTTCGATTTATGCTTGTTACAATCCTGGACATTTTCCAATGTTGTTCAAAACTCACATAGTGTATCGCAAAAGGAGTACCTAGTTGTAATGGTCCCAGTGATATAGATTGCGCGTCGTTCGGACATGCGTTCTTGATGATATTCGCAATTAAGCGAAGTTGGGCCAGACCCGTCAAGCCCAATGGGATGACGGGTCGGCCCGAGCCAGCTCAGCCTGTCCGACCCGGCCGGGGGGTCGGCCCGGTCCGGTTTGGCGGGTTCCGACCCAGCTGGGGGGTCGGCTCAACCCGGTGGGGCGCGGGCCACCTACGGACTCGGCCGCCAGAGCGGGCCGTTCCGGTTTGCCCGGCAATGCCGAGGGGCGCTGCCTCTCCCTGCCCGGCTAGTCGAAGTCGACCAGTTCTGTCCAGCATGTGCGGCCCACAGAGTGGGCCCCTATTCCTCCCACATGGCGCCAAGTGGCGCTGAAGTTTATTCATCCTGGATAGTAGGCGGCCAGCCAGTTCGCCCGCCAAGCGGCCCGTGGTTGTGAGCCGCGGTCTTTGCCACAGTGTGGCGCCAAGAGGCGCCGCTGTACTCCAACCCGGCCGGCAGGCCGCCAGTCAGTTCGGTTTTTCCAATCGGCCCGCTGATGTGGGCCACAGTTTCCTCTATCCATCTGGCGCAACGTCGCTTGTCCTCCATCGCTGCGGACCGGCCTTGCCATGGCCTTCGGTCACCGCCACCTCATGGTTGTGGCCTCTTCCTCTGGCACAGTGCGACAACACCGCACCCTTAGGCGATATCAATGGGAAAAAGATGAACCAAAGCAATCATCAAGAACGAGGGTATAATTTTATTCATTTAAAATTATATAGAACCCACAGCCTTGATTCAATGTTCTTTCAGTGACGATGGCGTCGATTCTTTGACGTTGGGGTACTTCTGAGGAGGAAGCATCGATGTTGGTGACGTTCTTCATGGGTGGCGTCTTCCCTTTCAAGTCCTGGTTGGAAAGGAGGAAGACATGTCATCGTTCTTCAGTGGAATCAGCGTTTTTCTTCTAGAGAAGAAATCGTTCTTCGTTGGAGATGTTCATCGTGGAAGAACTCATTCTTTCTAATTCCCCCAAAGCATCCCAACAGAATATTTGCGAAGAAAATATAATAATAGGCTCCCCCATATTTTAATGATTCCATGCAATTCAAATTAATTAAAGAGAATTCATCACTAAAAAAAATTAATTAATTATGCCATTAATTAATTTTGTTGGAACAAATAAGCGAAGGGAGGTGGAGAGCCTCCACAACAATAAATGAGGGGGTGTTGGATTTAATAAATAAAAGGTGATCATAAGAGTTAAAGGGGTTTCAAGTGGAGATGAGAGGTTTGAACTCGTGTGGGCCCAACAAAAAAATATCTTCCCATGGGAAGTTATGTGGTGTGTGGGCCCCACCTCTAACTTCCCTTTGGAGGAAATAACCACCACCTAAAATAAAATTATGTAACACATAAATTTTATTATATCCCCAAAAAATTAGCTTCTGCTCTCGACCAAACGCAACTACGATAAAGGTCTCCTCAAGAGTATACTGGCACTGTGAGTTCATCGGTGTCTCAGATTTCAATTCTGAGAACCAGTTCAAAATATAGAAAAACCCACATGTATGTTTACTGAATGTACCCAAAAAAAACTTCACGAATTGATTCCGAGCACACCCGGCCTCAGAATCAGGCATCGTTAGAAACTATGGACTCGTAAAATTCTCATGAATTTATAAAAGAACATTCTTTGAAATTTTTGGGTCTTTACAGTGTAAATTATTTGGATAACTATAAAACATTATTTTTGTGATAAATGATTATAATTGGATTTCACATCTACTTTATTTCATTAAATACATACTATGTGAATGGTCTTAAAAATGACATTAGTGGTATATTTTGTTAAATAATATATTATTTATTCATTTGATATTCATAAAAATAATATTATTAGCAAATTTGGGGGATATAGTCTAGAATATAATCTATTTTATATTTGTGGGTCACTTTTAATTTTATGTATCATTCCTGACTATTATAGAAAAACAATTATATCTAGTAATCATTCAAAACTGTTATCTTGGGAGTTAAAAATAAGAAGGGTGGAAAAATCATATGAACAAGTCCAAACTTTATTTTATGTGGATGTTTAAACTCATAATCATCCTATATTCAAGATACTTCAATTTTGTGCCACGAGAACTTGAAAATTAATTTAAATTAATTTATTACTGTAAGTAATTCAATGGGTTCCCAAAACCTCACATATAAAAGGGAACCTCCTGTCAACACTTAATCACACTTTTTGATAACTATAATTTCTAAAATAACAACCCAAATATTTCCCCAACAACCACCCCCATGTTTGAAAGGCCCTTTTTTTTACCAAAATGCCACTCTTATAATTCTTAAGTTGTAATCTAATGTGTTTGTTTAAGGGTATGTTGCAATTTCAAAACGAACTATTTAATGATTATTTATCTTCATACATATAAATGTCATATTTAACCATACATAAATAATAAATCATTTATCTTAAATAAACATAAATTATATTTTGATTATGGGGAAATTTATTTTCCTTACATTTTGCATCCAATGAAAATTAAAAAATTACTCATCTATACATGTTCATTATAACATCCATGTATTGATGTGTGTCGTTTTCCATCACCACATAATAACTATAGACATCTTTAAAATTTTAATAAATATATAATATATTTATTAAACAATTAATATTTTGTAAAGACATATATATCATCTATTTTCTTAATTTTCCGTCGACTGAATAATGTCAAATTTGTTCAAGCCTGCATGTGGACAACCACCACCACGGAGCGATCTGATTAATTTTTTATGTATTACATCAGTGGATGGTTCTAAAAAATGAATTAACAAAAATTAAAATCATTTCATAATTATGATTATGGAGATTATTTATTAATGAACCCTTTCACTCTGCTCAACCTGCCAAATATCATTTCAAATTATGAACAATATTTTCTTGTACCACTCAACGTATGATTAACTAATTATATAAGTAAATAAAACATGTTCATAAATGAAATAAAAGTGATAATGATAATTTAATTAATAAAAAAATTATACTTTAACATGTACTAAACGAATATAATTTTTTTATTCGAAAATTATAGATCGTATTATAAAAGAATATATTTAAGGTAAGGTATTTCTCATATCAAATTTATTCTATTGATATTCATTCCATATTTAACACATGTTATATTTTTTATTTTTTATATACTACCACATTGATTTATTTTATAAAAATTATGTTTTTTATAGTACCATTTCAACTTCCCTACATAATTTTTATTATGATTCATATGTCAGTAATTTCTTATGATACATTCCCTTAAATATATTATTTTAAATTATTTTATATTTCCATTAGAATTTTTATCCTTATACATGTTAATTAAAATTATTCGTAAATGATATTATTTTATCTTCAAGAAATATATATTAAAATTTCCAATGAAAGTTTACGTACTTTACAACCTTTAAAATTGAATCATTTTTTTCTGAATGTTTTATTTTTTCTAAAGGTTTTAAAGGATTCATCTTTTAACTATTACTATATGAGGAATGTTATTTGACATTATTAATTTTAATTTGTTTGAATAATAATCATAAATATTCCATGATTATTAAAAAAAATATTTACATGATAATTTTTAAATTTTTTCTTTTATAGTTTTTTTAAAGAAAGGTATTTCCCCCTTTATATGAAATAACTGAATGGTCATTGTTAATGGATTGAAAAATATTTTTAAGTTATTTAGGATGAAATGGTGCAAAATTTAAAAAATAATAGGTAAATATAATGTAATTTATAATTATATATGATGAAATGTGTAACCAATGTCATTTGTTTAATATGCGATCCTAATATAAACCTCTAATGCATATGTTAGTGTTCCATACCATTAGTGGGATGATAGAGATTATTACTCAAGAATTTTCTCTTATATTGTTAATTGGGATCTATTTATTTCTAAAATGAATAATCTTTGGTTATTAATTTAATTATAAAAGAATCATAAAAGAATCATAAAATGGATTCAAAATGATTTTTTTGGTTTAAATGATTTGATTCAAAAAAATCATTTTTTCTTGTGGATGTGATTTAATTTATAGCTTCAATGAATAATTATCAAATTGATAACACATTATAAGTATTTATATTTTTTCTAGACTAATATATTTATTTATTTTATATCCATTACCATGACATTTTTGTTCCTCCCATGTATTAATTTTTTCCTAGAAGGATTATGTATTTTTTATAATAATTAAGAAGTAAAATTGAAATTCATTAAGATAATTCATTAAAAGAAGACATATTTAATTTTAAAAGTATTTAATATGAGAATAATTTATAATGAATATACGTTTTCACATTTTAATTAATAGGTTTATTATGTTAGATTTATAAAAAAATTATATAAACAAAATTTAATTATCCTTTGAATATATGAAATATAATTCTTTTCTAAAAACACATGATTATTTAATGTTATAGGGATACGTCTGTAAATTTGGTATCAATAGAAAGTCTTGTATAACATCAGGGGTTTGGATAATATGAATAAAATACCCTTGATGAATTAAAATGTTTATTTATATCGATGTGACATATAATTTTGATATTTATATGTTTGTATATCTATTAAATGTCGTCTCATAAGGTTTTTCCATGGTGGGAAAATTGAATATGATGTACTGAAGTATTATTATAATAATATGCTTCCAAATTAGTATCCTAGAATGGCAGTATTTGGAATTAGGAATTTTTGTTCACTGATAGATCAGTTGACAGATGATATAAATGTTATTGGTATTCATGTTTGAGTGCAATATGATTTAAATTTTTTGAACATGTCTATAATTGATCATTTTCTAAAACATAAACCACTATATTTTGGTGGAACCACATATCTTGTGTTCTGGAAAGGATGGACCATTGATCTCAAAATTATTATCAAAGTAATGGGAATTTTATAAATCAAAAGGAAAATAATTATATTTATCATTTAAAACGTGAAGTTGTTCGATAGTTGTCATTAGTTAGGAATACTGTAGAGAGTGATAAGTGTACAATTCTATAGAATGAGATACATCTAAGAATAATTATCAAGTGTAGTATTTCCTTAATGTTATTCTACTCAGAATAGAGAACCATTTCATTGAATTGAGACAAAAGGTGGAGGATTCAATAGCTATATAAGAAGTAAAATTTAAAATATTAGACTCGTATATTCCAAATTGTATTTTGGAATATAAAAAAAATTAATATATTATTAAAATGGTAAAACCCATGTTTACGAAGACAATTGATCCCACATTAATCAAATAGATACGATATATTTTTAATTTTTTATAAGAACATGTCCATGAAGTTTGATTATACTTGTAGAAACCCCAATCAGGATGTATATAGACATTACATCAATTTTGTGGAATACATAATAAATGACTAAAACAGACGCCCAAAGACTTTATTAGTTTATTGTCTTTGGAAACCCAGAACATAATCTTCTAACCATGGTGAATGATCTTTAACAACTCCCATAAAGATATTCCACTTTTTTTCTTACCTAAAACCTTTATTTATATCCTGGGGAAAAGAAAACGTAAAAAGGGTGAGATCAAATGCTCAGTAAGGGTGAACATGGAGAAGTTAAATCAATCCATAAACATTTGAACATAAGATCTTGAACATAAAACATCAAAATCATGAGTAATGACATAAATATTTTTAGTGCATAAGGCATAGATCATAAAGGAACATTAACCATGATAAAATATCATGGGAATAAAACATTTAATTGTGGCCACCATTAATCACATGTTATGATTTCTATATTAGACAATGCATTGTTTCCAAGACAATCATAGTGGACAAAGTCCATTACTAAACCAGGTTTACATGTCATTCTAGCCCTCTATTACAAAATCAGATTCACTTTCCGTTCCATCCATGTCTATATCATGAGATATAAATAATTACCCAATGAATTGTAGGGATATATAGGTCCCACCCATCTCATAATTAAACTATTCTTTTGGGTTCTAGAAAATCATAATCCATACATCATATCTTAACCCATGTAATAGAATGAGATTCTATAACACAATCCATATAAGATAAAAGGAATTAAAAAAATAATTCCATAATAAAATATGAAAATAAATATAATAATTGGGAAAAAAACAAAACCTGATATCATCTTAGATAGAAAATGTTTTTGATAAATCACTTGAACTTAGTTCTTGAGGGAAATATCATTTCTTCTTCAAACACATTTTCTGTTCTCAAAATGTAATGCAATTATAAAATTAAATATGTTAATTGAAAATAAACTTGAAAACTTGTAGAGGGAGCTTCATGTATTTAATTCTTTATGAAATTATAAAAATCCTTTCATGCACTATAAGTTAAAATAACTTTCTTCTCGTACTTTGGTCAGAAAAGTCAAAAAGTACCTCGTACTGAAAAGGACTAAAGATTCCTTTCATATATTTTACTAAAAATTCCTCAATAGTTAAAAGTGAATTTAAAAAATTGTAGGAGGATAGAAATAAAATTACATATTCCAGAAATATGGATGTGGATGATAAATATTCCCTAGTAAATACCGAAGTATAAACAATCTTGGATAAAAATTGAGATTTACAAGATTTTTCCTTACCTTGTATGCAATTTATGTCGTATGTGATCGAGACTCCTATATAGTGGGTTTAAACATATTATTAACTTATAAAATAACCATATTAAAATTTATGATATCATATATGATTCACGTATGACTTTATAGTACCCATTCATTTGTCAATTCCATGTAAATGCACCGTTTTAGGTAAACTCATTTCATTTATCATCCGTGTTCTGAATTGTAATTATTCATAGGATTACTTTGATCATGATTAAATACTTCCAAAATGTAAAACATGATTTATATATAATATATATTCATAATTTACATGTATGTAATATATTTATAAATGGAAATAAATACACCGTTCTTGGAGAAGGTAGGTCGTACATACGCATGAACGATATTTACTTTTCCTTATTAAATTGAAGGGAAAGAAGTAAATACCATATATATATATCCTGTATCATTAATATCTCATATATTTAATGATTATTTATTATATATACTTTATAATCATTATTTAACTGTTAACTTGGAGAATTAATCACATCGCGTCGTGGAGATGGTATTCCGTACAGACGCACGAGCGATGATATTATTCCCATAATTATTGAATGGGTTTAGAGTGTATGATATAATATCTCATAATTAGTATCATGTTACAATAACCATATATAGTTATTATTTACATCATTATACCCATCAAAGTAAGGTGCGGAGGAAAAAACAGATTACACCATGAAGTCACGCGCGGTGATTTCATTTTCTGTTTGAAGGATAGAAGGTGAAATAGGGTTGGTTCATATTTATAGTAACATATTAGTATATTTGTGATACTAATATTATTACTTTATTATGAAACAACAAAATAAGATGAATTAGAAGAATAAATGAACTTGAAAGAATTGGTAAAGGATATTACCTCTTCTTCGACGCGCCTCTTCTGAACCTCCTCTTAGAGCACTAATGTTGGTCTTTCAAGATTCCCAGGACCTGTAGTATGTTGCAAGGAATGTGGAGAAGAGAAATGTTTAGGGTTTGGCGGATCATGGTGGCTCAATGTGGTGTGAGGAGGAGAGGGAGGAGGTGCCTTTTTATAAGTGAGGAGAGGGGCACCTTTGGAAATATTAGAAATATTAATTTATAATAAATTGAAAACCCACATAAAAACCACAAAAATGGTTAAATTGGAATATTAGATGAGATAGGATTATAATCTAATAATAAAATAAAATTTACTTATGTTGTGAATTTATTTTAAACCATATAAATTTTATTTATCCTTATTTAATATATTTAATTTTATTTGTGGTAATAATATTCTAAATTGTAATTTTTTTAAATAACTACATATGTGTTGTGAATTATAAATAATTGGATACTTAATGACATTTTAGACCAAATAAATTTCAATTTATAATTTTTAAATATTTTTGTGATTTTTATCCAATTTTATAATATGTTATTTTTATAAAATAACAATAGTGTTAATTTTGACCCTATTCATTTATTTGAATTTAACTCAAATACACACAGAGTCTATATTCGAACCAAAATATGTAATATACTCCTAACATGTCATATTCATCTATACAATTTGTGGAGATCATTAATTAGTTCATATAATATTTATTTTAATATTTTTAAAACCATTTATTTGATATTTCAATCAATTGAATAATGTCTACATCACTATTGTGTCATCATTAATGAAAATTTTTTAATCCATAAAAATTATAAATAAATTCTCATGATGTAGTTAATTTTATTATATCACTATAAACTATTTATATTAAATGTTTTATGATATTTATCACTAATTTAAAATTATTACAATTATAAGATTTAAGAGAGTGACATATTGTCACTTTCTTTTGTTTTAATAATATTTATATCATTTCTATTTTCAAAAGTACATGAAAGGAATATTTTCCGACCCTTATGTGATATGGGTCAACTTTTACTCATCCAATAGAATTTTTTTAGGTCTTAGGGTAATTTTATAATCTTAATTTTAAACTTAATTATCCGATTTACTTTTAACTATAGTAAATAAAAATTAACGTAGTTTCTAGTTATAATATAAAAAAAATAAAAGTAACCTATTAACATAATTTGGACCCACTAAATCCAAATATGGAATCCATTTTTCCAAATTCAAAACAAATAAGTTGTAGTAATTAATTTATAATTAATCCCATTGTTAAGAAAACTGGTTTAAATAGTTAAAACAATGTAAATGATTGAAATGTTTTTACCTATGAATTCAATGTAAAATTAATTCTAATGACATACATTTTATTAAATGATAAAAATATATTCTTATTATAGTTTAAAACAATTTACTATTATAATTTAACAATTTAAATTATCTCGATGAAAAAAGATGTTTTTAAGTGAAATTTACTTTTTTTACTATTCATCAAAATAAGAACGTTCTCTATAAAATATCAAAACTTTATCCAGTGTAAGTTTTTATATCCTGATATAATGGAAGAAGATTATTTTGTAAAATTAAACTCATAAACATGTCAAAAATTAGATTTAAAATGGGTCTTCCACAAAAGCTGACAAAACTGCATTTTTGGAAAAATACTTCTTTTATCCGATAAATTAATTTTCTTCTCATACCTCATTATAGAAAATGAATAAGATGAATTATAATGTTATAAAATTTAAAATTTGGTTATTAATATTTTTATTGGCTAGTTAATAATAATATTATAATAATATATCGTTGTTTAGTGAAACTCGGTATTGCGTACAACACAGGCTATTGAGGAAGGTCTCTCTTGTGTGTAATGCAAGGAAATTCAGGGTTGCGTGTAGGTAAAGATTCCTTTCATTTTGTATAACATACTCAAAATTTAGTTCAGTTATACATTGATCAAAATATATACATGGTGTTGTGTAAAATGAATTTTATCCAAAAGAACATTAAATTGTGTGCATCACAAGCAAAGAATAATGATGCGTATACTATAGGATAATACGTTGTTGCATATAACTCAAGCTAATATTGGGGAATCGTGCAACAAAAGACATCAAAGAAACTAAAAATAATAATTATCATAAAATCTCGGGGTGTTACAACACTTTTGTGACCTGTGATGACAATAGTATGAATCAGTTAAGGTGGTACGAAATGGTGAAGTATTCAACTAAAAAATCTTGAGAAATGCTCTCAGCATGATAAATGTGAATTAAAATACATTATAGTGAATGATTGAATTGATCTTTGATTTTTTACTTGTTTTTGTATGTTTCAACATATGTATTGTTACTGCAAATAAAATTTTACTAATCAATCAAATAAAAGGATAACTAATATCCCACCAATGGTGATATTTTTTAATTATATTGTCTTCAAGAATTATGCTAAAATGAATCATAAGAGAGTTGAAAAAGGTGGAAATCAACAAGATCCAAAGAAAATATATATCGGAAAATCATTTTCTACTACTAATATTGTTGTTCGGGTTTTAATGATGTGTTGAGGGGTACATTACTTATTTATTAGAATAAATTATAATCATGATTTGATAACAGGTCTTTACACTTTATCATTTAAGATAAATTTGAATGTAAATTTGTAATAACAACTCATGAAAAGATGATTTATCTTTTAGTGAGATCTGATTGTGGAAGTATTAAAGTAACAGAGATTTATATAACGATTCTTATATATATTAGTGGGATGACTATTATTATAAATCATATAGAACATCCCAATATAGATTTTTATATTATTTTGGGAGGAATTTCTTCCAATTAATCATAGAAAGATATATTATAGAGCTATTAATGTTTTGTTGAATGATTTAATAAATTCTATTATAAATAATGAATTTTTGAAATTGAATAAAGATGGTTTTGAATGTTATGTATAACATGTTAATGATAAAAAATATCTTTTAATATTAGTGATTCACTAGTTTTAAATGAATATATCATTTCATTTACTGATGATTTTACTAGTATTGATTTGAATTGTGAGGTTTAATTTACTAATGAATTAGTTCATATTTATAAACTAATTTTAATACCCATTTATCCAATATATTATATAGAACATATTTTATTGAAAAAATATATATCTAGGAGTTTCTTGATAATGATTTCATTCATCTGGGAAAATCATCATGGGGGGTCTTATTTTATTTTTTAAAATGAATTTCTAAATAAGGTTGTTCTTTTATTATCAATCCTTGAATAAAATCTATAATCAACCAATTGTAATAAACATGACATGTCACCCATGGTGTCTTTTAAAAAGACCAAAAGTGTGTTCCCGATCTCTATGGGATTGGGACAAGCACCTGGATGTGAACATAAAAATCAATGTAATGACTTCAACAAAAAAATAACCAAACAAGGATCATGTATAGTTAAAAATAAAAAATATAGTTCAACGTGGAAAAAAATGTACTCAACCTTGAGACATAATAAATGGATCCAAAAAGATAGACAAAAAATACTAAAATTAGAAAAGCATATCAATGTAAATATTTTCATCTCTATCCGAGAAAAAATCTATGCATGTATTAACCAAAAAATTACTCCATTCCATATGAAACCATTCCCTTAACCAATATCCTAATAAACCATTACTAAAAATTTTAAAATAAAAAAAAATGAAGAGATCGCTAATGCTTTGTAGGATGCCACTAAAGAATCTATAGAATGTCTATAACCAAGAAATAATAAATTATTTCATTAAAAAAACATAGTTATAACCACATTTAAAAATAAATCCATTTTTAAAATGGCATTTTATTTCAATTAAAATCATTAATATTAAAAAAAACATTAATATGACATGTTAATAAGAGATTGTATAAATTCATGAATAGAATTTTCCATGGAAATACCACAAAATGAACATAGGATAAATAATATTTTAAAGAATAAAATTTTATATATTACTAAGAAAATTTATCAGTAATTTTATGGTAGTATGTACATTGATAAATGATGGAGTACAATCCCTGAAAGAATGATAATCCTAAAGATATTGAGTCCTTACAAATTCTATTGATATCAAACGAATAACTCATAGTGGTTCCACATTAACTTTGCTAGTATAAGTACATAACCAAATCCACCCATGGTTCCCAATGTGTTATATTTTATAAAAAAATAAAATAAAAAATTATGATATCATAACAAAAAAAATATCACAGAAAATCACCATGTTTCCATGCATGCAAATCAATTTTAGAGAAAAAATACCGATATATCAATTTCATAAAATAAATAATGTGTATAAATCGTTTTTAATGAAAACCCACATTAAAACACACTTTTAATTCCAGCATAGAGTCATTTAATTTAATTATTATTATTTCACATAAAATCAATCAATTTCAGAAACCAAACCAATGGTATATTTATGAACATTATTTAATTAATGATATATAACCTTCATATAGAGACACCAACATCATGAATGAATAAAAACACATCGCCTTCAAATATAGAGTTAGGAAACAAAGTGATATAGTTCATTCAATCCTATATCCAAGAGAAACAACATAAAATTTATATCAAAAACATATATAAGGTCATCATTCCCCATATGGGATTTAATGATATAGAGAAAATATGATATGAGAGGTGGGTCTTGAATGTGGAGAGAAATTCACACAAAAAGAAACACATACCTCGAAGATATCCATCCAGATTGTAGTAGAAACACCATGGGACCAAGGAGAGAATATATTAGAGTGACATAGAGTCAGTAGTTAAAGATAATGATAAATAAAAAGTTTTTTAGTGGTTAAAACATCCATGTTAATCATGGTAAATTCCTCCTATTAATAGTTTGGATCTGGCCACATGGGTTGGCAATGTGATTTAGATATCTAATCACCAATCATGTGGTAGCCACGATCATTAAAAAAAGGTTTCATGGTTTCCTAGGGAATGATACCGACTATAAAAAACCATGATACAACCCATGGACTAAATCCCATGAAATCAGATAGTTTTTTGGTTGGTCTCATATTTTAACACACCTTTCCCAATCCATTAAAATTACCACTGGAATCTCACAGTGAAAAACTTATTAGGGAGTACTAATAATTTACATAATCCTCGTGCATGCGTTATCATCCAAAACTCCAAAATTTTAACCCCAGACTCTTGAATACCTCTTTAAACTAAATATAGATAGATCATGATCAAAATAAATCATACTTGTAACCTAAAGGGGTTCATAATTATCCCCCACCATGTTACATTAAGTCATCAGGAAGAACATAAAATTGAAAAATTAAAGATGAAAATGATATTAACATATAACTAATTTTCATCAATATGATGTATAATATATATTGACTCCACACAATCATATTACATGGTGTAATGGAATTTTTTTATCTTGAACCACATTATACAACTAATCCATGAACTGAAATTGATACTCCACCACTGAGGTTTTTGGCTCAATATCAATATATTTTTATTTGACCATATGGAATGTGTCTGATTGTGACCTCCCCAACTAAGAATCATAGAACATGATATGAATCATTTTCCATTGAAATGATAGTTCCAACTAATACAACACCTTTTCAAGTAGTTTGATGATCTTATAAGGTGTTACAATCCATTATGTCGTCTTAACCCTCAGACCCAATCAATTATGTCTCATAAAAATAAAATTATATTATAGTTATCTAAACACATACCTCATATTAATGTTTATAACAATGATGGTATAAAAAAAATTCTTTAATATATTAGACTCTTCCTAGCCTTTCCAAGAAAATGACATTATCCAGTGAAACCCGAAATATGAGTCTATCCTCTAGGGTACTTAAAATACTCTTCAATGAAAACGTTTAGATCGAAAAGGACACATATATAACCTCTCAAAGTTTATCTAAAAAATTTTAAATTATGTAATATTCCATACATGAAAACAACAAAAACATACATTAATTATAGAAGCAAAACTTCATGAATTAGATGATATATCTAATTAAACCATCCAAATAAACATTTAACATCATGATTGAATCTGATTGAAACCCATAATAATTTTAAATCCCATATTGAATTAAGAAATAGTATATGAGTATTTATAATAAATAGTAACTATAACTACCTCATGTATATTTGAACCCACTCGATTATACAAATGAATAAGCTCTATTATCATAATCATTTCAATTCTAGAAGGAATTGATATGGTTCCATGCATCTGGTATTGATTACCCAAAATCATATCATCATCTCCACTAGAAGTACGTGTTAGTTTTAAAATGAAATATGTTGACTGATTATCAACAATCTATAATGGAATGGATAATTCCACATCAAATTGTTAGGTATGTGGTGTTTCACTTCAATTTTGTATCATAGATGGAATACTGACATACTTTCTATAATTATCCATCTTATTTAGGGAAACCTTCATCAATATCTCATATTATTAAATATCTAGTAATTAAAATGTGGACACAAAAAATATTCATGTGTTCACAAACCATAAATTCCTAAATAAAATTAACTATAATGTGAATCTACAACTATGACATAGGAACCACTAGGAAAGGGAGTCAAAAACATGAGGTCTCCCAACCATATAAAAAATTATTAAAATGTTTTCCAAAAAAAATACAACATTCATAATGAGAAACCAAAAAAACCATTGTGATTGAATTTCTTAGATGATAGGAATAAGTGATCATTTAAATCCCCTTACACTACTTAGAGAATTTCTATATTAAGGATTACCAAGGACACATCCTCATATTATTCATTTATAGACTATGATAATAAGTCCTTTATCAATGATTCAGTGACCACGCCACCTATTATTATAGTTTACACAGTATCAAGATCATGCATCTAAAATTACTTATACCAGTATTTTTATCATAGAAAAATATTAAATTGGGTAAAAATACATCTTAGTCTTCTGAGAACATAATATATCATAAAATAATCTACATGGTGTTAGTGCCAATAATTTCTAAGAGAATGAACAACTGCTGTCAATTCATGGACATTGTGAGATATATTGATTAGATGAGCTAGTGATTTGAAAAACACTTATTCCAAAAACCATTTTACTAAAATGAAAACATATCACAAACCCACTTTGAATGCTTCATATAAATATCAAAAAAATACCATATTGGGTAAGCTTGAATCAATACTGAAGATACAGTTAACCTCACATCTGGAAATTCAACGGTGTTCTATGTTACAAATCATTGAGTATGTGTCTCTAAGATAAACATAGATCCAACATAGGTCTCCCTACTATTTTGATTAAATCCAAAGTGGTGCAATGACAAGCCTAAAAATTGGTATATGATAGAAAAAAATTGAAATAATGGTTCTACATATCATTCAATGTGAACTACCAATATTACCATAATGGCCAAGGTAATCAAATTTTATTTCAAAATATGAACCCAATAATGAATGGGATACCAAATTCCGATAAAATGGCACTATTCTAGAGAACCTCTCCAAATATCACTGGTTTAAGCACCTCAACGATTGTTTGGAAGGAAGAATACAGGTTAACCAGATCAACTAAATCACTTATTACTTAAATTGTATTAAAAGGGAAACAAAAATCCATAAGTAATGGCATAACTCTCTTGGGATTTGAAATTACATATAATGAAATTAGGGATTAGTGACCCAAACCATTTGGTCCCCACTTTAATACTGATATAAAAAACCATTGATGGATCCCTCATAAAATATAATATTGAAAATAAATCTTTTTACCCATTCACACAACTATGTTTCACAATGTCAAGAGAATGAAATCCTAAATTCACTAAATATATTTCACTACTAAATAGCTAAAGATACAAGGTCCATAGAGTGACATGAAACAATGATGTGTAATGAAATACCAAATTTCACTACTCTCAAT
The DNA here is from genome assembly GCA_963277665.1 of Viscum album. Taxonomy (NCBI): domain Eukaryota; kingdom Viridiplantae; phylum Streptophyta; class Magnoliopsida; order Santalales; family Viscaceae; genus Viscum; species Viscum album. The sequence goes on along the minus strand of OY728133.1, from coordinate 178,624,149 downwards.
AAAACATCCAAATGATAACACCAAATGTCACAAATAAACAATGTTAACCAGGAACCATATTTTATCTAAAACTATTGACTAAAAAACAAATAATATTCTAAAATATTTTATCAGATTCACTCTAGATACATCTCCTTTCAACAAACCAAACAAATCCAAAGAAACTAGTTCATACCGAATCGACAAACAACTAGATCAAATATAGTTCTCTAGTGATGATATTTTGGATTTTGAGTGAAAATATAATAATCACCCCCAACCTATAGGTTATAAGAAAACAAAGATAAGAGGATAAGACAACTCTTATGGAATGAATATCATTAAATCTAATTATCACTCCAAAATACACCATCAAACCCCACTAGAATTAAAATCCACCTAGTTTCACCATTTTTTGAATAATAGATAAACCTATATAACGATAAAGAGAATGGATAATAATCTATTCATAATTAAGAAAACAATACCAGATTTGTTTCAATGCAACCCAAATTAAAGTTAAAAATTCTTCAATTAATGAAATCTTATATTGGAAACCTCCATCACAAATTGAAAAGAATTTATAAAAACATTCCATTCAAAAGAATCCATAGTTAATTACTTTAGGAAAAATAATATCCCAAAGTGAAACATTTAAAAACTAATTAATAAGTATATTTTAACAGTTCACCATTCATACCAAGGCATGGAAATAATAATTTATTTTTTGAAATTCCTTACCATTGTATGATTTTTTCAAAATATATCACGTTTAAAACACACAAATAATTTCATAGAAAACTTAATTTATAAAATTTTATTCTTTTAGAAATTATAATCTACCTTTGATGAACCATTCTAAATCTAAAACTATTTTGTCTTTTAGATTACATTTTAAAAAATCCATTCGTTTTCCTTAAAATTAAAAACAATCAATTTAAGAAATCATAGAATAATTTAATCTCCTTAAAAAGATATTTGAAATTGAAAACTAAATACTTCATAGGTTTTACATTAATTAATTAATATACTTTATCTAGTTTTAATACTAAATAATTTTCCTGGTGTCCATGTTTTAAAATAATATTTTAGAATAAAATAGAATGAAACCATTAATCATTTAATTAGAAATAAATAATGCTTCACTTTTATTTAGAATTTTTTTTCTTGAAATAAATTTTATCACATAAAACTACAGATTCTACACCATCACAATAAAAAATTTATTAACTGGTGTCAAACTGATTCTTAATATCATCATTTTCTTGGAACCACATTGGCCTTTTTCCCATCATTGAGTGTCACTCCTTTATTACATTTTAATTTCATATTTTTTTTTATCAACATATCATATCCCCTATCCAATGTGTCATGGATAAAATTGAATTATATTTATAAATAAATTTTAATTTTTAATGGAATGCTCATCATCACAAATATTATCATCTCCATTTAATTCTATAAATGAAAACATCATCTGTGAGGTGTCGATTAACCTCCATTATGGATGAGGATTTCTTTTTCATTGATGCATTAATGGAAGGTAATGAAATATATATTTATAGTCAAAAAATATTATAATATATGTATCTAGGATTATTTAATGCGTTGGGACTAGTATATAAATAGAATATTATATATAACGATACTAGTCAGTCATGATCGTAAAACTAACCCAAATAAACTAATCATTTTTCAGTAATGTTTTATATAATGAGTCATCCTTATACTGTAATACCAAAAGATATATGAGAAAAATTTTAAATAAAAAATATATATTATTATCATTGAATTACACTTTTAGATATTTTTCTATTTTACATGAACTCCTATAATTATACACAAGGGAAGAGACCACCAAAGCATGAAATGAATGCTCATAGAAAACCAAAATTAAACATTGCAAGTCATTGAAAAAAATATAAATAAAAAAAATTGAATTATAATAAATATAATATTTTTTAACAGGTTATTGATTATGTAATTAATGAATGTAATTGGGATTTCAAGGACATTAAGTACAATTGTGGAATGATTTTAGACACAAGATAATGGAATTATTTACCCAATTTCAGTTCTTTGGGTTAACCTTATACTTTAATGATAATGTGGTTCTATGTTTTTTTGTGAAATAAATTTTGATAATATTATGTTCTATTATGATTCATTACACTATATATATATATATATATATTTTATTCATTTGATTAATTATCACGTAAATGACCTGATATTTGTAATGGACATTATCTCAATCTCTATTTCATTGGACTTAAATGGTATTGTGAAAATAATAATTTTTATTTCCAGTATATACTACAATTTTGAGAAATATTTTCATTTTATATTACATTTCCCTAAAATATCCTTACTTTTTTTTATCAAGAATATGATTATTGTATAATATATATAACATTTTTAAATATGAATTTTATTTTGAATGTTATTTGATTAACTGGGAAATATATATAAATTAGTATTTTTTTACTCAATACAGATATTCGTTGATAAGGTATATTGATTTCATAAATTAAATTACTAATTTTGATATTTGATTATTTCTATGGAAAAGTTTACATGACTGTGTCATATTGATAGATATCCCCTCGATGCATCGATAAGTTTTATGAGACAAATCAGTTGGTTATAAACCCACCAGTTTTCGTTCTAAATTGAATCACTCATGTTTATACCCATAGAAATAAATAATCTTTTTAAAGGTATCTATAGTAGCGATTCATTTAATAGATACATGAAATCAAATAAACATGAATCTCGTTCATTTAATTTCCATTTATTACAATTCATGAGATTTTTGCTATGATAGAATTTTTGGATTCATTTTTTTTACACATAATTGTTTAAATTGAATCTGTTTTTTAGTTATTAAATATTTATTCTACTCCACATATTATTGATTCTTATTTCTGCTATATGTAACCCCTACCAATAATTTTATCTCACACTTTTATTTGTTTTTTCCTTAAGTTATGAAGATGAAATATTTGAATAATTTTCAATGAAGTAGTTTATTTTCCTTTTTTATGTTATATATTCAATTAATAATATAATAATGTAAACATGTATGTGTCTAGTTATTTAAGAAAACTAAACATATCAATCCTTGGGGATGTTCTCTCTTTTATATATCCAATTATAATAAAACAACCACTGACTCTAGAATACTGGGTTCGAGGTTGTCACAGTTGGAATCAGTGCATATTTAGTAGAAACTATGGTATAGATATGGTAAATAAAACGGATAATTATAATAATTCCTTGAGGGGAATTTTTGTCGCTCTATACTCATGTTTATTATGAGGTAACTCATTATATTCCACTATTTTGTGATGGATCCTAAGGGATGAAATGGAATTAATACCCATGGAAAATTAGGTATTACCCCACTAATAAATCCAAAACATGTAGTGTTGGTGTTGAGTATATCCTGGCCATATTAAGGCATCATACTCATGTTATGAATAAAAAATATACAACTATTTTTTCAATCATTTCATATAGAAATTTTCTTATATTTTAGTGGGAATACTACTTATTGTAGTTGAGCAATTTATCAAGTCTATTGAAAACTCATTTTTAGCATTGGGATGTGATGAAAAGGAAAAAGTTAGTAATAGTGGTATATTTATTCAAGGGTGACATTGATCAGTGTTGGTCCTGAATCTATAATACTATGTCTGAATATGTAATAAAATACACAGAACAAATACATTTTAATGAAACATTCTTTTTCATATACTACCCTCATGTGATAGAATATAAACGAATATAATGGTTTATAGCCTAATGAAAAATGAAGAAGAAAGTGTTTTCGAGTATGAGGATACCTTCACAGGAATATCCTTAAATACTAATGATTATATATGTGATTCGTAAGAGATGATATATCATTTCATTTAAGTAGATAATCTTTGTATCCAAATGGAACTGGATTTCCAAAGAATTTTACTATATGATGAAATAGTATTATGTTCCACAAAAATGAAGAAGACATTTTCTATATACATTTTTGTAATTAAATAAAAATAATAAGAAGTTAACTTTTTATAACATTGAAATAAGACAAATAGTCAATGAATAATAGGGAAATAGGGAAATTACCATAATGAAAAAATTGTGGAAAGTTTCAGGATGGGAATTTCATTGGATATTGTCATAAGTGATGAAAAAATGTGTCATAGAGACAATGAATTCAAGGGGAATAACAAATTAAATGATGTTATATGCTTTAACTAGTAATAAATCTGGAATTATTCAAAACCAATTTCCTATGCACCTAGATAATTATTCAATAGAAGATGTCAAGGGTAGATGGGAACACTCTTAAAACCAGTATAGCTAAAGTAGAAGTACCTGGTGATTTTGAGCCATGTAAATTAATAATATCTTAAAATATAGACAACACTTATTTCACTCTAGATCATCTCAATATTTAATATCTACACATTTTTACAAGAAAATTATATATTTCTCTTTTTGATTTAATAAGGGTGTTTTCTGTCCAAAATCGTAAAATATGTATCATTGCAAGAAATATGTATCTAATAGTCCATGATATTGAATATTAACAAGTATTATTTGATAACCTTATCATCATACATATAGTATAGTTTAACATAATCCTCATTGAGGATGGAACCTAAAAAAGGATGTGAAAATTTATTATATGAAAATTGTAATTATGATTTTTGAGGAAGATTAATAATTCTTTATCTTTAGAGAAGAAGATTAATTACATGTTTTTTATCTAGATACACACCCAAGATCTCTTCTGAATTAAATTCCTCATGGAGATAAAACAATATATAGGTATGATCAAATAAGTATTAAGATTGATGATGTAGAAAAATTAAAGTAACAAATCGATGTATTTATAAAGGAATTACCTAGACCCCATAGGGCATGTGGTGGATTATACCATTGATTTAGTCCCTGATGAAAAACCAATATATATGACTCCCTATATAATAAATATTTTGGTATTAGTGGAGGAAAAGAACTACTATATGAGTCCAGTAATATTGGATTTATTCTCCCTTATGTATCTCCATCTGTAGCCTATGTTCTCTTTGTTAAGAAATAATATGGTCCCATGAGGTTGTTTATATACCCAAGAGAAACAAATGCTATTAAAATAATGAATAAGTATACTCTTTCTCAAATTGATTATTTATTTGATAAACTTCACATATCTCAATATTTTTAGGTGATTTATTTTCCTTATGTGTATCATCAATTTAGATAAAAAAATAATTCATTTTGAATACATTATTTGCAAATATGGTATGGCCATTAAGAGATTATTGTAAATCATTTTTTGATTAACTAATGAAACATCTATTTTTATGGATCTAATGAATATAATATTCATTTAACATATTCAAAATTTTATTGGGTTATTCATTGATGATATTATAGTATATTCTAAAACCCATTACTACCATAAGAATAACCTGGTGACGATTCATGAGACACTCAATACGAATGATTAATATGGTAAATTTAGAATATATGAATTTTTTATTTTGGATATTTAATTTAATGACTATATTATCTCTGATGATGAAATCTCATTTTATCCTATAAAAAACGCATTCCATGTATGGAATACACCATGAAAAATAATTAAGGTACATAGTTTCATTGGTTTCAATGGTTACTATGGGAATTATGTTAAAAAATTTAATGATTTTCTAACCCGTTAACCATGATCACAAAAAAGGTTTTTTGATAGTATAGAAAAAATAATGTGCATAATATTTTGATGAAAAAAAAAGATATGATTTGTAAATAATCATATTTTGAGTCTACACTCAATAAATGATGGGTTTGTGATATACATTTAAGCATCAAAGAACGGATTGGGTTGTATCCTTATGAAAAATGATAATGTTAATTCATATGCATCAAGGTAGTGGAAGATTCATGAAATATATTATCCAACTCATGAACTTGATTTAGCATTCGTAGTGATTTCATTGATGATATGGAGGAACTATATAGATATTGAATCATGTGAGGTATTTGTGTATAAAATGGTTTTGAAATATATATTTACTCAGAATGTACTAAAATTCAGGAAAGGTTGATCGATTGAATTACACCCAGATTATGATTTCTCAATAAACTCCCACCTAGGAAGATAAAATAAGTTATCAAATGCATTAATCATGAAGGATCATGGAATTATAGCCCAATTGAAGAATGATAAATCATCTATGTTAATGTATTTACTATATATTTATATGATAATTGTAAATTAAGGTGAAACATCAATCCTTGTTCAAATTATTGTTAAACCATATTTATTGGAAAAAGATAAATATCTCTAAATATGATGATGTGAATTTTTTAAATAAAATTTGATCCATTAATGATGGATTTTTGGTATAATTTATGTAAGAGGATGGAATTCTGAAATTTGGAATGAGGTTATGTGTTCCATAAATACTTGAGCTAAAAAAGAAACTATTATATGTTTATCATAGCTTAAATTTATCAATACACCAATGTAGTACCAATATGTATAGAGATATGAAGAGACATTTTTGGTGGGATAAAATGATGTAGAAATCTATTGACTATGTATCAAGATGAATAGTTCTTCAACAAGTAAAGGCCAAGAGACAACATCATATAGTCATGAAAGCTCATACTATTCATATGTCAATGTTGGATGTCATTACAATGGTTATTTTCACTGGATTACCAATGACCTCTTGAAAAAATAATATGATATTGGTTGTTATTGATCAACATTAATATAAAAAATATTTTTTTATTAAGAAATAATCTTTACCTCTTTATAGTCAATATTTAATCAATATAAATGAAGTTTTATGACTTTATTGTGAACCTCTATCTAATTTTTCTGATCATGCTTTCCATTTTACCTCAAAATTGAAGAAGATAATTTAGAAGGATTTGAATACTGAGCTTCATTTGGGTACATCTTACCACCCTCAAATCAAAGAACAATATGAAAGGAATATAAAAATATTGTAAGACAAGTAGATATCTTGATCACATGAATTTTAAAGATTGTGAGACTAATATTTACCTTTGGTAAAGTTTTCCTACCATAATAGAATCCATTATTGAATTCAAATAGTACCATATGATGCTTTAAATAGAAATATATTTCATACACCAACTCATTGGGATAGTGTTGGGGAGAAGAAACTCACTAGCCTAGACATTATTGATGTGACATTGAAAAAGTAAAAGAATATTATGCCTCATATTAATGAATATCTATGTAGTAAAAATAGTTATGTTGAAATTCAAAGAATGTATTTGGGATTTAAAGTTTGGTATCAGGTAATTTTGAATGTATCTCCATGGAAGGGTATCATAAGATTAAGAAATAAAGGTAAACTAAGCCCCAGGTACATCAGACAATATGAAATTATACAATGAATTATAGTTTTAGACTACCAATTAGCAAGTCCAATGAGTTTCTCCCTATTGTAGTATGTGTTCGACATATCCATGTTAAAAAATAATATTTCATACCCAACATATGTACTCACCATTGATGAAATAGAACGGAAAAAATATTTTTCATAAAGTGAATATTTTATCAAGATTTATTACCGAAGAGAGAATGTATTGAGAAATTGGATGACTCTGTTAGTAAAAGTTATTTGAAGAAAGCATAAAATGAATGAAATAACATGGGAACATAAAGATGTTATAAAAAAGAACTACCCCAATTTGATTAAAAGGAAATATTCTGGAAAAAATTAAAGGGTGATATTTTTGAAGTCGGTTAGAATATAAAACCCATGATTTTATGGTATGTTTTTTGATAAATAAATTAAATTTATTCGATAGTCTACATTTCATGAAGCACTGAGCTTGAATGAACCATGTTATACTATTAACTATTAATAAAACCATTGGAATTTTAATGTGACCATTAGAAATATTAATGTGGCCATTATAATAATAAACTAATCTATAAAATTATAAACAAACTTTATTAATCTCATAAATGAAAATATGGTATATTTATATCATGGAATAAACAAATAAATTTTTTCAAAATCGTAAATTAAGTGTCGGTATTTTTTTGAAAAATAAATGTTTATAAAAAATATTATAAATAATATAATGATTAAAAATATAATTTTCATAAAATATATTCTTGAATATTTTTTTATTATAATGATAAGGTAATTCTATGAGATACTAATTTATTTTTCAATTTATCATATAATCAATGATATTAATAAAAACATTATTTTATATAAAATAACTAATTATTAGAAAAAAAAATTATGTTTATTGAATCTATAAGACTATTTTCATCAAATATATTCCATTTTATAAAATCTACAAGTCGAAAAATATTTATGCTAATTTTTTTGGGATTTTTCTTATATAATTGAATTTTTAGTTTATAGAAAAATATAATAATTTATTGATTTTAAGATTTTAAGAAAAATAAATCATTTCTTTGGGTCATTCTTGATATAGTATCAAAATATTTTGAAATAAAATTTAATAGTTTCTATAATTATTCATCAGAATCAATACTATTTAATATTTAGGGAAAAAATATCAATCTAAAGAATGAAATAAAAAATTACCCCTCCCATCCACTATAAATACTACCCAATATCCTAACACATTAGAAGACATGAAGATTGTATAAATTATACCCAATTACTTTTCCAACCCTTATTCCAAGTGAAATACCTATTAGAAATAACAAAAATACCCAATATAAGTTTCGTATTGATGTTCCAAAGGAGTGGGTATTTGAGAGGTAAATTACTCCTTCATTCTCTTTTAATATAGTTTATTTTATTATATTATCCTCACCCCCCTGTACATAGTGGCATGGATACTATAGTATGTTATATATAATATAATTTTAATTTTAAAATATAATTCCCATCCAAAAATTTCATCGCCTCGACATTTAATTCTAAAAATAAAAACATCATCTCTAGGGTTTCAATTCAACAACTCCATGGACAATGAGTTTCGTTTTTAATTACTACATTTAAAGATGGTTATAAAACCATTTTTAAGGTTAAAATAGATTATAATATATGTATTAATACTTATTAAATGTTATAAAACCAGTATATAAATATAATATTAAATAAAATGAAACTAGCATATGGTTGTTATAAAAACCATCAAATTATACTACTCAATTTTTAGGAAAGTTTTATCTAATAAATCTTACAAATACCATATAACTAAATGATATATAGGGGAAATTTAAATTTTATATGTATATTAATTTTATTTCATTCAAATTAGGTATTTTTAATTCCATTTTACATGAACTCTTATAATAATACATGAGGTAACTTACCATAGCACTATGATACAAACACTCCCAAAACAATGAAATTAAACATTATAACTCATCCGAATGGTCATCAATAAATTCAATTAAATTATAATAAACCTAATATATGTTTAATAGGTTATAAATTAATTAATTAATGAAGATAATATTACTATCCATGATATTAAGTACAAGTGAGGAACACCTTCGGACATATGGTAGGGGAATTCTTGACCCAATTTCCATTCACTAGGTTTACCTTATAGTTCATTGATTATGTGATTATATGATATTATTTGAAATGAATTTTGATTATATAATGTTTTATTATTTATATTTATACTATATACACATAAAACATTCATTTTATTTATTTTCACTGTAATGATATGCTATTTGTAAGGAACCTCATCGGTCTCTTCATTTTGTTGAAACTAACTTGGTATTGTGCGCCTAATCATTTTTATTTGTTTTATGTACTACCATTTTGAGATAATTTTTAGTTTAAGATTATATTTATATTAAATATAAATAGGTTTTATATCATGTATATAGTAATATTCTATGTCGTATACCTATTTTTGAAACACTGTTTTTACAATGAATGATATTTTCTTAACATGAAAATAATGATAAATAGGTATCTTTTAATCAATATAGATATTAGATAATAATGAATAATTATTTCATGAAATAAAACAAACATTTATGAATTGGTGGAATTCATTTCACATTAATTCATTTGTGGATCCTAGTTGTAGATAGAACCTTGAGTCATCAACAAGACTAATTAGACAAATCAGTTTGTAACAAACCCTTTATACCTGTTTGAAAGTAAAAGAATATGGATTTCTAAACATTGGATTAAAAAATATATTGATTGGTATTTATTATAGTGGTTCTTTTTCCAGATACATGAAATCCACTAATTATACATTCCCTACATTCAGTATTCAATTATATCTATTAATGATATTTTCACTATGAAAAAATCTATGGATGCATTTTCAATCTCAATTTATTATTTAAATGTGATGTTTATTTTTAGTAATTCAATTTTTATTATTCTTAACTTTTCATTGATTAAATTTTATATAGTATGTAACACTTAATTATCATTTGATACCACCCATATATTTGTTTTCCTCTAGATTATAAAGATGAAATCATTGAATAAATGTCACGAAAACAATTTATTTTACTATTTTATGTTCTATGTTCTTTACAAACATAATAAGGGATAAAAGTACGTATGTAGTTATTAAAAAAATACTAAAATAATTGATCCTTAGTGATATTATAATTTTTATCTATGCCATTGTGATAAAACAACCACTGACTCGGAGTTATTGTGTTAGGTGTATTAAGAAAAAAAATACAAGGAATTTTTTTTGAAGCAGGAAGAATTTGAAAACAAATAATATTTAAATCCATTTTTTATATTGTTAATATTAATTAAATAAATTTAATTTTAAGATATTTATTATACAAATGTTTATTGATTTTCAATCCAAACAAAGTTTTTTTTCTTAATTAATTAATTTCTCTGTATTATATGGTTTTATATAAATGATTAATTTATAAATTTTAGAATTTGAAAATTAAAAAATAACCATTATCATTGAAACCATCATATCCATATTTCCTAATAGTGATATTTTATAATTTGTTTGAAAAGATATAATTTTGGTGAATAGTAAATGGTACCATTTATTTTTGTAAAACACTAATTTATTTTCATTAAATAATGATATTGAAAATTACCATTATGTTTTTAAATTTCTCAAAATGTAAAATAAGTCACATTTTATATAAAATAACCTAATTAATTTCCTATGAATCCATATTATTCCAAATATTTGTATTAGTTAATTGTGGGTTCAAGAATTCAATTTTTATGAGCAAATTTTTTCACTGTGTTTTACATATTTGTATTAAAATTTACTAATGATACCCTTCTAAATTTAAATCTGAAAAAATATTACATACTTTCAATCAGGCGGTTCAGATTTGGTATATAGGTTACATTTATATTTGGTTATTATTTGAAGAAACTGTAATGAAAACTTTTCACATCGTTATTGGAATAATGTTTATATAATAATTAAAAATAGTAGATAAATCCTAAAAATATACCTTAAACATTTAAATATTTTATTATACAATTTTTATCATCTAAATGTATCCAAAAATTGATGTGGTTGAATTTTTTTTCCAATTTAATTTAATTATTTCCTTTATATTATTTATAGTAACTCATAGAAACAAAATTCAAGGATCATAATTTTATTATAAATAATATTTTTAGTAATGATAAAAATATGATTTTTAGAGTTTCGAATGATTATTTTAGATATTAATGACTTTTTTTCTATGAAATTTATTTTTCACTATACTTCCTGGAATGATAACATTATGTTGTTATGAAACACCAACAGATTTATTATTGATGTAATAGAAAAGTAAATTAAAATGATATTTTAAAAACATAAATGAAATAATATTTAATGAATTGTTCAGTTCCATGAATTATTTAGATATTTATAAAATGATAATGATGTTTTCAAAGAATATATTAGAATTTAATTACTATATTTATGACATTAATTTAAAACTATGTGAGTAGGCATCAAAAAGAAATTAATGGTATATTTTGTTTTGTAAAATTGTACATAAAGATTTAAAATTCCCTAATGTGTATTATTTTCCAGTGTTAATAATACGTAGTCTATAATATATCATTTTCATCTTCTAGGGAACTTTTCAATTTTTATTAACATTATTGACTGTTATACTATAGAAACCCCTTGAATAGTGGTAATCCTGACAATGGTTAATTGTGGGATGGGGGATATAACTAAGAGAAAAGGGTGAATAAATCACCTAAGCATGTCCAAATGTTATTAGACGAGGTCATATAAAATAATATTACAGAATTATTAGAAATATTTCAGTTTGGTTCCTAATTAATAAGAATATTAATTTTTATTTCACTAATTCTATTCGCAATAACTAGGGCATAACTCCCCTCATATATAACTGAGAACCTTCTCTCCTCCATTCCTTACATATGTTTAACAAACAAGTTCATCCAATACCTACCAAAATACATCTCCAATGTCCCTCCCCCCACCTAAAGGTCATAGTCATTAAAAAAGACAAATCTCATAACATATACGGCATAAAACAAACAGGTTATCTGTGGATAAGATATAAGTTTTAACTAACCTATTTCATTTTATCTATCATCAAGATTCCTAGAATATTCTTTAACAACACTAGAAAAAAACAGTAGTGTCCAACATATAATTAAATATTATTATTATTCTGGTACACCAGATTTTCATATACCTTCGATCTTATAGTAAATCATAACATCCCTCATATGGATGAATAGCTACCCAATCCTTCAAAGGAATTTATTACTTGATTTTTAATATAAAAATATTATAATTACCACTCAAATACGATAAGGAATAGTTTTTTTGAAGTCTAGGTTCATAATACATCAAAGTGAGACTAAACGTAAACATAATTATTTTAATATCCATAATATGTTTTTAAATACTTTTGAACTCCTATGACTACATGAGGTAACTTGGGTAATACATAGAAAAAACGGGTGAGCTAAAAATCCCTGTAAGGGAGTAAACATGATAAGGAAACATAAAATGTGAGCCATTAATATAACATGATATCACAAATAGAATGATCAAGGGTAACCACATACTATCATAACCTAATGAAAATGGTATCACAAGATCATATAATCATAGTAAATCTGGAATAATTATATAAAATTATATAATTATTAGTTAGGGATAACATCGCAAACAATATTTTATGGTGGAAAATGACCAATAATGAAATTGGTTTACTCCCTAGTCCAACACATGATGCCTCATGATATTAAATATTTACCTAATTATTTAGATTTCTATCATGGAACATGCATCCGAACATGCTCATGATTTTGTGTTCTATAAAAATTCAATAATAATTTAAAATCATATGAATTTCCCATAGAATGAAATTAAATTACAAAATTTTGTCTCATATAATAATAAATGGTATAATCATAAAAAACGTGTGACACCATGAGAAATTAAAAAGAAGAATTTTTTTCGATAGGGTATATGAAATAAATCAAATATAATATATTAAAATTTAACAACATCATAATTTATGACATATTTATTTTTAAATAAATTCAATATATCAGATAACTTGTAGAACATGAAACCCCACGTTTTAATGTTCTTTAAAATAATATACTATTATAAACTAGACATTAAATTTAATGTTATGTATATTAATAACTAAATTAAAAAAATATTGGTCTACAAATTGACAAAAAACTTATTGGTTCTCTATTGATTATAAATAATATAAGAATCATTTGAATGAAAAATACATGTTTTCTAATAAACAATATTCTTAAAAATGGTGGTTTAGTTATGCTTTTCCCTCATAATTTAATATTAAAATTTTCCATGTATATAAATTTTATTTGATACAATTAAATTCATGTCATAAATCATACAATCAGTTTTATCTTAAGGTTCATTTTTTGTATTTTTTTTAAATGATTCCTTTTTTGAAGAATATTGATAAATATTGATTTTTATAAAAGTCTTCAATTTCATTTAAATAATTTATATAGTAAAATATTTTTATTAATGTAATTTAATGTAAAATAATTTCAATTATATTATAATAAATAAAATTTATTTCATTTTAATCATTTCTATATTGTTTTTTTATAGGAAAACCTTCTAAAATTATGGGAATTTTCTCTTTGGAACTATATATTTTCATCATGTCTACAATTTTAATTAAAATTTGGATTCTAAAATATTTATGAATTGAGTTAATTAAATGTATATATTTAATCAATATAATTTTTATTAAAAAACTAATTCAACTACTTTTTTTCAATTATGAATCCTAAAAGTAGTAAAAATTAATTTCTACAGTTGGCGGTAAATATTGATTTACATATTATTAAATTAAAAGGATATGTGTTAATATGACATACCAAATTCACTAAAACTCATTAGATCTACAAATTTAGAGCTTATAACATATAAGGGTATATAATGACCCTTTTTGGAGCCATATTTAGGATAAACATGTCATTGCAATTGATTGTTTTCGAAAATTCCATTAGTGTCCTATCCCTCAATTATAAATGCACACCCTCTCTTATACATTATTTACACCAAAAAATATCTTATTTCAACCAAGACCTATAAAAATAACATCATTAATCCACTAAAAGAAACCTAGTACCATTTTACTGATCATAAATTATACATATGAAGTATTCTATTGCAAACCAAATGTTGTTTTCTGAATAAAAGGTAATGATATTATAGGAGCATTGTTTTTATTATTAAAACTCATTAAAATATTTTTAAACAAAATTATTTTATTAATTTAGTAAATTTAATATACTTATATATCATTATATTCACTTAATGAACTATATCCATCTTCTCTTCAACCAGATGGGAAATGAAACCAGTAATCATTTGTATGGAAAACCACCGCCTTGAGAACTGATGTAATTTGTTTTACATCACCACATTACAAGGATGGATACCATGATGGATATACAACAATTATATGAAATATATTATATTATTACACCTATATAATTTTATTATCAAATATTTCTTCATATGTTCGATTCTGTATAAAATACGATAATTTCACTCATGTGTACGAAGGAATACCACCTCGTAAATCGTTGTTATTAAATTTTTACATACAAATTAAATGGAAATTAATAAGGATATATTTTTAAAATTATATATATATATATTGAAATATTATTATTAATAAAAATTAATATATCAACCACTTCTTTAACATTTAACTTTTTTATAAATGATAACATCGCTCATGTGTACGTACAACCTACCATCTCCACAAAGTGATGTGATCTATTCTCCACGATAAAATTTAAATAATGATTCAAAATATGTATCTAATAAAAGGAAATTATATTTATAACATTAATATCATTATATAAAAGATTGAACTATATAATATGATCATGAACTAGAACATTTACATAAAAACATGCATGAAAAAAATACAATTAAGACACAAAACTATTGTAATAATGAAATATTATTAATCAATATGTGATAATATGTAATAAAATTATCATATATGATATTATAAATATGATTATGGTTCTATTGTAAATTAATAAATTACATTAAACAATTATAGAGTAGATTAAATGATGTTTTACTTAAAGGAATCTGGTTATATGAGACTCTGTATTAATTAATCTTCATTCAGGCATATTGTAATGATAGGCATTTAATTTACTTATATAGTGTAAATAATTTAATTTTTAATTTATTACTATTAATACTTAATAATTAATGATGTGTAATGTTGTAATTTTAATTAATTCATTTAACTGGAATTGACCTGAAAATTACGAATTGGTAAAATATTCCATAACTTAAATTCATTTCATTGGGTTATATTACGTTCTCATTGTATTTGATATTATAATATAATTACTGTAAATAATTTTTTCTATATTAAGTTTTATTTAGTCAATTTTAATTTTGATTGAAATTTTATACATGTAATTGATTTATTTTCTAATTCTCACATCAATGTTATGAGCTTTGTTAGGGATTATCTCACAATCTCATTTTAATTGAGATTATTTAGACATGAAGTCGTATTGAAGAAGTTTATTCCGCCATTTTATAATAAATCACTTTAAATTTATATTCATATGGTTACATAAGAGTTTTTATCTAATAGTACCATATTGTAACAACCGAGACTTTTATGTCATATAAATCATCAAAGGAATCTTTTTCTATACACTACACTTGCTTGGCATGCTTTACACGAAATCATGACCTTCCTCGATAGCTTGTGTCGTACGCAATACTGAGTTTCACTAAACAATGATATGATAATAAAATATTATTAAAACTAGACGTTATGAATATTAATAACCACTTTTTGAAATTTTATAAATTTTATTTTTCAAAATGGACTTCATTTTTGGATTCGGAATATCCAAATTATCCTAGGGTGAATTTTTGGTATTTTTCTGAAAACTTTCAATTTTTGATGAATAGTGAAACCACTAAGTGGTAGTTAAAAAACTGAATTTTTTATAAAACATAATTTTACCGCTTCTGTGAGTGGAATTTCAAAAATCTTAGAGACACGGTTGATGTTATTAAGTAAAATGTGGTTCAATGAGATGAAAATAATTTTGGTTGAATAGTAACTTTTTACTTTTATTTACCATGGTTAAAAGTAAATAGGGTAATTAAGGGTAAAAATGATATTATTATTACCCTAACACATGTCCTAATTCTATTGGATAAGTGTAGTTCGAACAAAAACAAACTTTGGAATAAAATATGACCATTTAGGCCCACTTGGATTAGATTGGGACATTTATTATTTATTTATTTAAAGAAGGGTTAAAATAGTTAAAATCAAAGTTTAATAAGTAATTAATTTTCAATATAAAGTTATATAAAAGATAAATTCGACTATAAATATTATTTATAAAGATAAAAATATTTCCTAACTAATGGTATTTTATTTGTAATTTTTAGACATTAAATAATTTAATTTATATATGACACAAAGATGATGCAGTAATTATCTTATTAATGAAATAGTGATATAATTGATATTATAAATACTCAAATAAATGTAATTTGAGACTTTTTATGAATTCCAATAATTTTATACATTAATATGACATGATATTATTTATTTAATTAATTTTTTTCGAACTAATAATTCTGTTATGATTTTCAAAAAAATCTATTACTAAATATTGTCAAAATTGACATAATATAGTTTTTAAAACAAATATTATATTATTAATTGTTATTTTATTCCTAAAAATATAAGGTTCGGCCAAATTACTTATATAAGATTTTATATATTAATAATAAACAACTTGGGTTTCGTTTGGATTGTTATAGTAAGTTTATTACCCATATAGTGTAAGAACGCAAGAAGACACTATAAAAGTAAAATTATTTAACTTAATGTTAAATCTAAATGATAAGGTCCAAATAGGAACCTAAACTTGTCTAAATTATATTGGATGAGAGGAGTTCGACCCAGAACCACCTTAACTTCTAAATAAGTCAATTTGGAGCTATTTAAAACCGAATTCGGCTTTATAATAAAATAATATTTTTTAGTTATTTTAAAGGTCCCCCTCTCCTCCCTTATAAAAGGGAACCTCCTCCATCTTTTCCTCACACCACATTGAGCCTTCAAGCTCAGAAAACCCCTACCACATTCTCCTCTCCACATACGTAGAGACATCCTAGATGTCCTGGTCTTCTTCAAAGACCAATTTTAGTTCCCTAAAAGGAGGTCTCAAAGAAGCACTTCAAAGAAGAGGTAATGTCAGTTACCGATTCTTTCATCTTTATTTCTTATTCCACTTCATCTTCTTTATTTGTTTCATTATGAAGTAATAAAATAATTATCACTCATATACAATATATGTTATTATAAGTATGAAACAACCCAATTTCACCATCTATCCATCCTACAGAAAATGAAATCACTGCGCGTGCGTACGTACGTAATACAGTCTTCACGTCGTGGTGTAATCTACATTCCACCACCACCGTACTTGGATGGGTATAATGGTGTAAATAATTACTAGATATGATTATTTTAATGTGATATTGATTGTGAAATATTATACATACACTCCAATAAAATTCCATGATCATGTGAACGATATCATCGCCCGTGCGTACGTACGGAATACCGTCTCCACGATGTAATGCGACTCGTTCTACATGATCTTCATTTATTAATGATTATATAAATGAATTAAATGAATTAATATGATATATATTACACTAATAAATTTCCTTTAAATGAGGTATCTATAACCTAAAGAGAAGAATATGAATTTATTCGACAAAACACGCATAATAATAAAAAGTAAAAAACACCCGAATAACAAGTTGTAATGAAATATTACTAATAAGAAGCTAATAATATGACCATATATGATATCATAACAATAATTATGATTCTGTAATAAGTCAATAACATTATTTAAATCATTATACAGGAGGTTTGGACACTTACGAGTCAAATCGGACCTAAGGTAAGAGAAATATCACAATCTCATTTTTATCCAAGATTGTTTATACTTTAGTATTTACTGGGGTGTATTTTATCATCCAAATCCATGATTCCTAAATATGTAATATTATTTCCATCCACCGACAATTTTTTTAAATCCAATTTTACCCTTTGGTGAGTTTTTAGTAAAGGATATGAAAGGAATCTTTTTTCGTTTTTCATACGAGGTACTTTCTGACTTTTCAGACAAAAGTACGAAGAATGTTTTTTTAACTTATACGGCATGAATGGATTTTTAAAACATTATTTCCAAGAAGATTCCTTTTCAATTTTTCATGTTTATTTCTAATCAACTTCTTTCAGTTTAGAATTGTACGTCATGTTAAGAAAGGAAAAGTGTTTTTGAAGCAGAAATGATATTTTCCTCAAGAATGGAGTTCAAGTGTTTTATCAAAATTATTTTCCATATAAGATAATAAAGGGTTATATTTCTATCCCCATTATTACATTGATTTTATTATGTTGTGATAGAATTATATTTATGAATTCCTTTATCTTATATGAATTGTTTTATGATGTCATGATGTTCAAGATTCCCATTTTTATTACATGGGTTATGCTATAATGTATGGTTTATGATTTTGTGGAACACATAAGAATGGTATAATTATGTGATGGGTGGTAACTATATCTCCTTCCAATGCATTGGGTAAAGATTTTATATCTCATGTGATAGACATGGCTGGAATGGCAGGTTAAACCGATTCATTGAAACAGGACTAAAACGAGGAGTGAACTCGGTTCAAAAGTGGACTTTGTCCACTAATATAGTCTTGGAAATGAGTCTTGAAAAAAATAAATTATTCTCAATGATTATGTGTGTATGCCAAAAAGTTTCATGTTTTATGTTATGATTATTGGGATTACATTTCACTGATATGATTTATCCCATGTTATGAAATTATGATCTCTTTTGCAGGTTAAGATTTCCAAAAGTTATGTGCTTATGTATATGATGTGATTGATATTTATATTGTTTACCCTGACTGAGCATTTGAGCTCAACCTTTTGTCTTTTTATTTCCCCAGGTCAGGAATAAGGTTATTAAATAGAATATGCCAAAAAGGGACACTAGATATGATGAAATAAATGGGAGGCAAAGTAGATGCTTTAAGAACCAGTTGTTTATGCTTTCCAGTTTCTAAAGACACTATACCTATACGGTCTTTTCATGGTTTTGTTATATGTTGTAATAAGTGTTCTTCAATTTTCATGCAATAAAAATGTATGTAATGTATCGGTCGTTATAGTTGGTATCAGAGGAAAGTTATAGTCAACCATTGGAAACTAGGATGTGAAAGCCTTAGTAAGAACCCTAAGGATAATTCTAAGAATAGAACACAATCTTAGTGTTTTATAAATGACCATGAATAGCCTAGGATAAGACCTTAAGTGTGAAATTTTGTTCTTGATTAGTTGGTTTTCCTATTATAATTAGTGTTGCTCACACTCTTTTACTTGGTTTTAGTCAATGGCTGGAACCCAAAGAAACCGTGTTAATGCAGAATGTGATGGGCAATGCAATGATTGTCCCCTGGAGCAACAAAACGTTATGGGATCCGGAATGAAAAATCTTGTAGCCATGGTCACACAACTTTCTCAAGATATGAATCATGCAGGACTTCCAAACGAGCAAAGGAAGGAGCAACATTCTGTTGAATCCTTCATGATGCAGCATCCACCTTCTTTCAGGGGGTCTATTGATCCATTAGTTGCGGAAAAATGGAGTAGTACTACTGAAAAGATAATTTCAGTTCTTTAATTTTATGAACATGATATAGTCATCCTAGCAGTGAACCATTTGGAAGGATATATTGATCAATGGTGGAATCTTATTAAGAAAATGAGGTAATGGGATGAAATTTAGTCCATGGAATGGGACGAGTTAAAGAACTTATTTTTCAATAAGTACATCCCTCGTATTCTCCGAACAAAGATGGAGAAAGAGTTTCTTGAACTGAAGGAAAAGGATGATGAATCTGTTGGTACTTATGAAGCAAATTTTACAAGACTTGCAAGGTACACTTCTTGTATTATTATCCAACCTGAGAGTAAGATTGATCGATTCTTTAGTTCCTTAAAACCAAGTCTTCGATGGGTGTTAGCCAAAAGGGACTTCAATAGCTACGAGGAAATCGTTCAATGTGCTCTCAATGTCGAGATGGAGATTGGAGTAACCCATCAGTCATATGGGTTTCATAAGAAGACGAAAATTGAATTCAAAGGAAAATATAAAGAGCACACTGAAAAGAAGATGAGATTTCCCTTATGCTCAAATTGTGGAATGAAACATGGAGGGACTTGTCTAAAAGGGACAATTAAATGTTACAAATGTGGAATGGAAGGTCATTGGGCATTTGAATGCCACAATGATGGGAAGAAGATGTCTAATTATTAAAACAAAGGAAGTGATACACAGAATGACCCTATTACACATCAATGTTTCAAGTGCAAGGAGATGGGTCATTATGCCAATCAATGCCCAAATCCAAGGGTTTATGATGATGGTCGACGTCAACAAACTCATAAGGCTAAAGAAAAAGGAATGTCACATGCATTTTCTATTAGCGATGTAGAGTACGATAATGATGTGGTTAAAGGTACACATACCATCCACTCTAAATTAGAAAATGCTTTATTTGATTTTGGATCTACCCACTCCTTTTTTTATAAAGAATTTTCTAAGGATATCACCGTATTACCTCAACAGTTAGATGTTGAGTTAGCTGTAACAACCCCTAATGGCACAACAGTCGCATCAAAAGTTTATAATTCTTCTCCGATTGAAGTTTCTGGGAAAGTGCTTTCTGAAAATCTTGTGATCCTTCCTATAGTGGAATTTGATGTGATTCTTGGCATTAATTGGCTTTCTCTACATGGATCTCATATCAATTTCCAATCAACGGAAGTCAAATTTCATATTCCAGATCAATCTATGATCATGTATCAATGCAAGGATGAACATAACCTTCTAGTTGAAATTTCATCCATTTTATGGGTATTGATTCCACTAAATGAAGGTAATTTATCTCAAATGGGTTGTGAGAAACTCACGGTTAAGAATATGCGCATTGTACAAGAGTTTGATGATGTCTTTCTGGAACAATTTCCGGGTCTTCCACTGAATCGTGAAGTTGAGTTTTCAATAGAACTCATACCGAATGCTTTGCCTATTTCAAAGGCACCTTATAGAATGGACCCAATTGAGTTGCAGGAATTGAACAAGCAAATCTAAGATAATCTTGATAAGGGGTTCATACTCCCATGTGCGTCACCTTGGGGAGAACCAGATCTGTTTGTTAAGAAGAAAGATGGATCAATGAGACTCTGCATTGATTATTGAGAACTTAACAAGATCACTATCAAGAACAAATATCCTCTCCCGTGCATTGATGACCTATTTGACCAACTATGTGGAGCACAATACTTTTCCAAGATTGATCTTCTTTCAGGGTATCATCAATTAAGGGTAAAAAGGGAGGATATACCAAAGACAGATTTCCATACAAGGTATGGACACTATGAATTTATAGTGATGCCATTTTGTCTTACTAATGCCCCTGCTATCTTCATGGATCTAATGAATAGAGTCTTTAGAGACTATCTTGATCAATTTGTGGTAGTCTTTATAGACGATATACTTGTCTATTCAAAGAGCAAGGGAGAACAAGAAGATCACTTGAGAATTATATTTAAGACCCTGAGAAAGGATAAGCATTATGCCAAATTTACCAAGTGTGAATTTTGGCTTCAAAAAGTATCATTTTTGGGCCACATAATCTCAAAAGAGGGGATATCTGTGGATCCAGCAAAAACAGAGGTTATCGAAAGATGGTCGATACCAACAACAGTAACTGAGATCCGATGTTTTCTTGGTTTGGATGGATATTATCGATGTTTTGTGAAATATTTATCACGATTATCTAATCCACTCACCAAGTTGACTCGGAAAGGAGTTAAGTTTTTTTGGACGGATGAATGTGAAGAGAATTTCAAGGAGTTGGAAAGAAGGTTATCCAGGGCACCTGTGCTCACACTGCCTTTTAGTGGAGAAAGGTTTGTGATCTACATTGATTCATCCAAGAAGGTATTGGGGTGCGTTCTTATGAAAAATGATATGGTGATAGCTTATGCCTCACCACAGTTGAAAATACATGAGAAAAATTACCCAACTCATGATTTGGAGTTAGCTACGGTAATCTTTGCATTAAAGATTTGGAGGCATTACCTTTATGGTGAGAGGTGTGAGATTTATACTGATCATGAAACTGTAAAGTATATTTTCACACAAAAGGAGCTGAATATGCACCAAAGAAGATGGTTGGAGCTGATTAAGGATTACGAATGCTCAATTCATTACCACCTTGGGAAAGGAAACAAGGTGGCAGATGCATTAAGTCGACAAGACCATGCAAGTTTATCCATGATGAGGATAAAAAAAGATCCAATATTTATGGATTTACAAATGTTGGATCTTGGAATTATAATTAAAGGGGGAAAATCATATCTTTCTCAAATGAATGTTCAACCATCTATACATGTGAATATTAAAGAGGCACAGAAAGAAGATATCGAGTTACTAACGAAGGTGAGAAATGTTACTGAATTCAACCTTGATTGTGATGGGATAATAAAGTTCAGGAATCGGGTTTGTGTTCCTCCCATCCCCGAATTAAAGAAGGAGCTGTTGGATGAGGCACATAGTTCTTCATTCTCTATTCATCCTGGAAGCACGAAGATGTATAGGGACCTGGAAAAGTACTTCTGGTGGGATGGCATGAAAAGAGATTTTGCTGAATATGTCTCTCGATGCTTGGTTTGTCAACAAGTTAATGCCGAGAGACAGAATTCTAAGGGTATGTTACAACCATTACCCATACCCGAATGGAAATGGGAAAACATCACTATGGAATTTGTCACAGGACTTCCTAAAACATCCAAAGGCAATAATGATATCTGGGTCATAGTGGATCGTCTTACACAGTCTGCACACTTCATTGCTATTAGAGAGGATTTCTCTCTGGATCAGCTTGCCAGGATATATATAAAGGAAGTGGTAAGATTGCATGGAGTACCATTTTTTATTATATCTGATCGGGATCCGAGATTTACCTCGAAGTTCTGGAAAAGTATTCTGCATACTCTGGATACAGAGTTGAGTTTCAGCAATGCTTATCATCCTCAGACAGACGGTCGGTCTGTGAGAACAATTCAAACTCTAGAAGATATGTTGAGAGCTTTCTCTATGGATTTAAAAGTTGGTTGGTATGAACACCTACCTTTGGTGGAATTTTCTTATAATAATAGCTTTCACCCCAGTATTCAGATCTCTCCTAATGATGCTCTCTATGGAAAGAAATGCATGACTCCAACTTGCTTGGATGAAGTTGGGGAAAGAAAGATATTAGGACTGGATCTCGTTGATAAAATGGCAGAAAAGGTCAGATCTATTCAACAACACATAAGAAAAGCTCAGAGTCAACAGAAAAGTTATACCGACAACCGAAGAAATGACGTAGAGTTTGAAGTGGGTGTTAAAGTGTTCTTACGAATATCTCTCTGGAAGAGGGTCATGAGATTTGGAAAGAAGGGGGAAGTTGAGCCCTAGATATATCTGTCCTTTCGAAATAATGGATCGTGTTGGGAAGGTAGCTTACCGATTGGTGCTTCCACCGAATCTCTCTCAAGTTCACGATGTGTTCCATGTATCTCTCTTGAGAAAGTACATACCTGATCCTTCACATGTACTCATCTCAGAAGTTGTACCGCTGGAGCAGAATCTTTCTTATGAAGAACAGCCGATAGAGATTCTGGATCATAGATAAAAATTCCTACGAAACATGACCACTCGATTGGTGAAAGTTTTATGTAGGAACCACCAATTAGAAGAAACTATATGGGAGCTTGAGAATATGATGATGGAGAGTTATCCTCATCTGTTTGTTACAAAGTGACGAATTTCGAGGGCGAAATTCATTTTAAGGGGGGTAGAATGTAACACCCAAGATTTTATGTTATATAAATCATAAAAGGAATCTTTTTCTGCACACAACACTTGCTTTTCTTTCTTTACACGAAATTGGGATCTTCCTTGATAGCTTGCGTCGTACGCAATACCAAGTTTCACTAAACAATGATATACTAATAAAATATTATTAAAACTAGCCATTATGAATAGTAATAACCACTTTTTGAAATTTTATAAATTTTATTTTTCAAAATGGACTTCATTTTTGGATTCGGAATATCAAAATTATCCTAGGGTGAAATTTTCGTATTTTTTTGAAACCATTCATTTTTTGATGAATCGTGAAACCACTAAGTGGTAATTAAAAAACTAAATTTTTCATAAAAAATAATTTTACCGCTTCTGTGAGTGTAATTTCAAAAATCTGAGAGACACGATTGATGTCATTAAGTAAAATGTGGTTCAATGAGATGAAAATAATTTTTGGTGAATAGTAACTTTTTATTTTTATTTACCATGGTTAAAAGTAAATAGGGTAATTAAGGGTAAAAATGATATTATTATTTACCTAACACATGTCCTAATTCTATTGGTTAAGTGTAATTCAACCGAAAACAAACTTAGGAATAAAATATGACCATTTAGGCCCACTTGGATTAGATTAGGACATTTATTATTAATTTATTTAAAGAAGGGTTAAAATAGTTAAAATCAATGTTTAATAAGCAAATAATTTCTAATATAAGGTTATATATAAGATAAATTCGACTATAAATATTCATTAGAAAGATAAAAATGATTTTCTACATAATGGTATTTTATTTGTAATTTTTTGACATTAAATAATTTAATATATTTATGACACAAAGAAGATGCAGTAATTATCTTATTAATGAAATATTAAAATAATTGATATTATAAATACCCAAATAAATGTAATTTGAGACTTTTTATGAATTCCACTAATTTTATAGGTTAATATTACATCTTATTATTGATTTAATAAACTTATTTAGAACTAATCATTCTGTTATGATTTTCATAAAAATCAATTACTAAATAGTGTCAAAATTGACATAAAATAGTTTTTGAAACAAATATTATATTCTTAATTGTTATTTTATTCCTAAAAATCTAAGGTTCTGCAAAATGACTTATATAAGGTTATATATATTAATAATAAACAACTTTGGTTTCGTTTGGATTGTTATAGTATGTTTATTAACCTTATAGTGTAAGAACACAAAAAGACACGGTAAAAGTAAAATTATTTAACTTAATGTTAAATCTAAATGATAAGGTCAAAATAGGAAACTAAACTTTTATAAATTCTATTGGATGAGGGGATTTCGACCCATCCCCACCTTAGCTTCGAAATAAATCAATTTGGAGATATTTAAAACCGAATTTGGCTTTATAATAAAAAAATATTCTTAGTTATTCCAAAGGTGCCCCTCTCCCCCCTTATAAAAGGGCACCTCCTCCCTCTCTTCCTCACACCACATTGAGCCTTCAGGCTCGGCCAAACCCTGCCACTTTTTTCCTATCCACTTCCCTAGAGACATCCTAGAGGTCCTTGTCTTCTTCAAAGTCCAATTTTAGTTCCCTAAAAGGAGGTCTCGAAGAAGCACTTCAAAGAAGAGGTAATGTTCGTTACCGATTCTTTCATCTTTATTTCTTCTCCCACTTCTTCTTCTTTAGTTTTTTAATTATGAAGTAATAACATAAGTATCAATCATATACTGATATGTTATTATATGTATGAAACAACCCTATTTCACCATCTATCCATCCTACGAAAATTTAAATCACCGCGCGTGCGTACGTAAGGAATACCGTCTCCACACCGTGGTGTAATCTACTTTCCACCACCACCATACTTGGATGGTTATAATGGTGTAAATAATGACTATATATGATTATTTTAAAGTGATTGTGATTCTGAAATAGTATACATACACTCCAATACAATTCCATGATCATGGGAATGATATCATCGATCGTACGTACGTATAGAATACCATCTCCACGATGTGATGCGACTCGTTCTACATGATCATCATTGCATAATGATTATATAAATGAATTGAATGAATTAATATGATATATATTACACTAATAAAATTCTCGAAATGAGGTATCTATAACCTAAAAAAAATAATAAAAATTTATTCGACAAAACACGCATAAGAACAAAAAGTAATAAACCCCCAAATAACAAGTTGTAATGAAATATTACTAATAAGAATCTAAGAATATGACCGTATATGATATCATAAAAATAATGATGATTCTTGAATAAGTCAATAATATTATTTAAATAATTATACAGGAGGTTCGGACAATTATGAGGCAAATCAGACCTAAGGTAAGGGAAATATCACAATCTCATTTTTATCCGAGATTGTTTATACTTTAGTATTTTATAGGGTGTATTTTATCATCCACATCCATGTTTACTCAATATGTAATATTATTTCCATCCACCTACAATTTTTTTAAATCCAATTTTACCCTTTGGTGAGTTTTTAGTGAAGGATATGAAAGGAATCTTTTGTCATTTTTCGTACGAGGTACTTTTTTACTTTTCCGACAAAACTACGAAGAATGTTTTTTAACTTATACGACATGAATGGATTTTTAAAACATTATTTCCAAGAAGCTTCTTTTACAAGTTTTCAAGTTTATTTTTAATCAACTTCTTTTAGTTTAGAATTTTATGACATGTTAAGAATGGAAAAGTGTTTTTGAAGCAGAAAGGATATTTTTCTCAAGAATGGAATTCAAGTGTTTTATCAAAATTATTTTCCCTCTAAGATAATAAAGGGTTCTATTTCTATTGCTATTATTACATTGATTTGATTATGTTGTGATGGAATTATATTTATGAATTCCTTAATCTTATATGAATTGTTTTATAATGTCACGATGTTTATGATTCCCATTTTTTTACATGGGTTATGCTATGATGTATGGTTTATGATTTTGTGGAACCCATAAGAATGGTATGATTATGAGATGAGTGGGAACTATATCTCCCTCCAATGTATTGGGTAAATATGTTATATCTGATGAGATAGACATGGCTGGAACAGCATGTTAAACCTGTTCAGTGAAACAGGACTGAAACGAGGAGTGAACTTGGTTCAGAAGTGGACTTTGTCCACTAAGATAGTCTTGGAAATGAGTCTTGACTAACAAGAAATTATTCTCAATGATTATGTGCGTATGCCACAAAGTTTCATGTTTTAAGTTATGATTATTGGGATTACATTTCACTACTATGATTTATCCCATGTAATGAAATTATGATCTCTTTTCCAGGTTATGATTTCCAAAAGTTATGTGCTTATGTATATGATGTGATTGATATTTCTTTTGTTTACCTTTACTGAGAATTTGAACTCACCCTTTTGTATTTTTTATTTCCCCAGGTCAGGAAGAAGTTTATTAAGTAGAATATGCGAAAAAGGGACTCTAGATATGATGAAATAAATGGGAGGCAAAGTAGATGCTTTAAGAACCAGTTGTTTATGCTTTCCAGTTTCTAAAGACACTATACCTAAACGGTCCATTTATGGTTTTGTTATATGTCGTAATAAGTGTGCTTCAATTTTGAAGTAATAAAAATGTATGTAAAGTATGGGTCGTTATACATATTGCTTTTATTAATACTTAAAATTATCAATGGAATGTTTTAAATAAAAAACAACATCATTTCTCTTTTCTGTTGAAAATCTATTTTCATCCAAAAACATAGTATGTCAATTTATTTGAAACAAGGTTTCATCATTATTAAAAAAATTATTTGAGAACCTTTTTCCCTTGATAAATATTTTTCCAATAAAATGTGAAAGTAATCTTCATATTTTCTTCATAACAATGTTTTCTTTTTGTTTTTATTTTAAATGATAGAATAATTGTTGTTTTAACAGTTAAGACTTGAATGAAATTTTCTACCAGTATAACCACTCAATATTTTAAATGTTTTGTTATAGGTTTCACTATTTATTTTCATAGAACATTGTTTTTATAATATATTGATAATTTTTTTATTTAAAATTAATATATTCAATGTGAAATGGTTTTTTTCACAATACTATTTTGATGAACTTTATATTGAATTTATATTCACCAATGAAATCAAACATTTTTTACACATATGATCCTCTAGGTATCTATTTTAATTGTTCCATCTTTATTGTTTCTCTCATTGGTTTATAATCAATTTTACTATGTAAACTATTGTGATTCTCATCCTTGATTAATTTTTGAAGTCATTAACTTTTAATAAAATATTCACCTTAATTTCATCATTGGACAGTACATTTACCCTAAATATTAATATTATTTATCCTTGATGTATATACTACATAATTCATATATAATTTTTAAATATGGTAATTCATTTTGATTTATAAATGATAGAATGTGGAAAATAGTAGTAATCTTTATTCCTTAATCGATAAAATTTCTTTTCAAAAACCCATATTTTTCAAAAATTACATCCGTTATTAAATATATGAGGAGTCATTAATAATTTTAGATATGGGTTTTGGCCAACTATAGATATTCCCTAATACATTAGTAGTCTCATGCTATAAATCGGTTGGATAACTTTAAATAAATGTTTTTCTGGTGTATACATTCCCATAAGTTTTAAAGTATGTAGTAAATGGTATGGATAGTAGATATATCATTATTCATAATATCATAATGTATAATAATTAATAATTTCTACCATTATAAATTCACTTGTTATTATCCATGATATTTTTTCAATGGTATTATCTATGGATGTATTTCATTCTCAGTTTATTGATTAAATTTCACGTGTTTTCATCTATTTAGCATGACATATTGATGATTTCTTATCTAATAATAATTTTAAAATTAATAACAAGAAATTTTTGTTAATTTATTTTTCATCAAATGTGGATTATTCTTATATATTCATGATATTTTCTTATTAATGTTACTCTTCTTGAACACATTATCCAACAATTATATTTTATCCTTTTCTTTGAATCGAAGCATTGTACTAAGAATGTAATGCACATATATGTTAGTGGTAATAATTATATTGTCAAAAAAGTGTAATTTTATTTAAATATATTTTAGAAATAATGTATATATCTACTTTTCAAAACCATTTAATATATTATGTTCTTTGGGATGTTATTCATTATATATTATTTCTATGTAATAAATTAGAATCTAGCTATGGGCTGTTGGGGATAGGGTCAATAAAGTTGGTAAAGAAAATTAATAGAATCTTTTGGAACATGATTTAGGAATAAATTGAGCGGGGAATATAAACATATGATATAATTTGAGGATAAGTATAAAAGAAAATTCTACTATTTTGGAAAGGTAGAGAATATGTAGTTTTCATTGGTAATGCATAATTTTCTCTATAATACAAGTTGATGTGGTTCTACCAAAGATATAGCTAGGTGTAATAATTCTAAAAACTTCTCATCAAGATTGTCTCAAGAATTAATTGGTATATGATAATTGGCCTTACATTCCTCTAATGTGAAACTCATATGGATATGATTTGGGTAATTATCATTTTCATTACATATCATTATGATGGATATAAATATATGGTAAAAATGAATGACCTACAAAAAACCTATGGTGAATTATATTTAAAAGAATGTTTCATGATTTAGAAAACCTAAAAATGATTTTTCATTATTATGTGGTTTCCCATTATGATTATAGTTTCTCACCTAATTCTTGGTTTTAGTTAATGGCTGGAACCCGAATGAATCATTTTAACATTGAATATAAATGATATTTTAGTGACTATGTGAAAAAAATTGATGATGACTGCTGTGAATGATATTTTTTTTTGCCTAACCAACTATCTCAATATATGATTGAAAACATTTACCATAACAAAGTCCATGTATCACTATAGATGATAATAATGAAATTCTCTAAGAGCTCGATTGATGAATACCATGGAGTAGGAAATGATTGGTTTCATCCTTGTCATCAATTCTGAAAGAGACATATTGGAATGTGTTTCTAAGAATAGAAAATGTTTCATATGTTGAAAATAATGGCATAAATCAAATAATTTTTGAGGAAAAATAGTGACCATGATGAAAGAATAAAATTTATATCCTAGTTATCCATTTGTAGTTAGTTTTATTAAATTTGGGGAATCGGGGAATTATCTAATTTAATTTCTTATTCTAAATGTTAACCTCCATAATAAGGATGGCCCAATTTTGAAATATAATGGATAATTATTTATATATTTGGATTCAATAATTTAATTATAGAATATTTATTTTTTACCAATGGTATTTTGGTTAAAATAATCATGAAACAACTATTGATTTTTTTATGTTTTAGAAGAATATTTTTCTTCATTAACATAAGATTTATGCATTCCATCATGAATTTTCAGAATAAGGTTGATTGTTTGTTCAAAATGTTAACCACCCCCTTTGAAAAAAAATTTGGTGAGGATATAACATGTTTAATGAAATGGTTTGAATTTTTGTTGGGAACACAACCTATTGGTTTAGTATACGAAAGAGTAATTTGAGGAAGAATTCCTTTAAATTTTATTGATTTAATATTAATGATATTGGTAACTGTTATGTTTTATATTAAATATAATGTGATAGTAATTATGAACCATGATAATTTTTTAACCTTATATGAATTATATTAATATGTGTTTCAAAAGAAAAGGGACGACTACTGAGGCATGTTTGGTTCATCGTGATGGTTAAACATGGGGGGATCGTTTCTGCCACTATCATTATCATTGGTCCACTACTACTGTTCTTAATGGAAACACCCAATGGATCTATAGTCCCTATATGGGTATAGACCTACATTCCAAATGTAAGTTGTCAATTGGGTTTTCCTACCCAATGATGTGTATGGAGTCACATTGGTTGAGAGGATAGAAAGTCAGGCTCGTCGAACCCTTTTGGTTGGAATTGTAGCCAACATCAGGACTCTCTATTATATTTATGATATGATCAATAATATATTCTTATTTAGGATATGGGACATGTCACCCTATCAAAATGGTTATGTGTTAACTCTATTATTTTAATAAATAAGAGGATATAATGGGTGTTACCATCTATATGTATCTGAGGATACCCATCAATTTCTCAATGATGAATGGATACTTATATGTTAATTCCAAATAACCATGTGCATCAAAAAATTTTATGTACATGGAGGGGGATAATATCCCTTGAGGGGGATTGAGAAATTGTGAGGTATCTTAAATATTTAGAATATTGTTGGAATAAAATCCCAAATATTTCATTAAACAAAATAAATTTAACATCATATAGAGATGACATATTTGTGTGGTCACTAAGGGATCAAGTATTTGATGTCAATTATTTAGGATAAATCATAAATATCTTAGCTATAGATGGAATCGTATTTTTCATAGTTTGATCGGGCCCTCTGGAATTGAGACATTGTAGATTCACATGTATGGTGGATATTTATATCTTGTTACTCATCATGGATTACATGATGATATCAACCTGGATTTTGAGGATTCATGGTTAGAATTAAATGAGTATTATAACTCCCTAAGCCCAGGTGAGTGATGTTTGGCATGAGAAAAAAGGTATAACATGTAATCAGTCTTGCTGCATATGGATACAAGAATTAGTTACTAGGATTGTATTTGGGAATTATAATAAATATCTCAGGAAATAAGAATTCTCCCTATGAATCTTGATTATTGCATGAATAGTAGACATCATAGTTTTTTAGCTTCTTAGTCTACTCATGGTTGAGGTATTCCAACCATATCTCAGGAATGATTGGGTCTCGATGGTTGAAATGTTGGGGATATGGAGGGACTTACATTGAAGTGAATTCCAAATTTTTTTTATCAAGACTTAAGAAAAAAACATGAAGTATTAGTTATGGAGTGAATTAGTATCCTCATATTTCAGTTCGATCAGGGCTTACTCACTGACGTTACCCATATTTACCGGACATATCATATTATGCTATTGGTCGGGGCATAAAATTTGAGGTTACCCTTGTCTTTTTAGAGAGGTATGACAAAAATGAGATGATTAATTCAACTCCAAATTACCTTGAGATCTATGATTGGTGTGATAAACATTGGATTTAAAATAATTAGTATCATTTATTAGAGATATGTTACTTATGTAATTGGACTACCATATTGATGGAGAATATTGAAAATGGGGATCAAAGAGGAGTCCAACGTATCCTGGTTATAGACAGAATCTACCTAACCTATGTTCTATTGAATTGGGATAATAAACTAACATTTCCCTGTAATACAGGGCAAATAAACATGGGACGAACAAGGTTATCAAGTACTATGATACCAAGGTGACCTGGAATGGTTGCCTACCTAATATAAATTAATTTTACTATCTACATGCCTTTAGTGATTACCTGACATGGGAGAGGGTGTCTTCCAAAAAGTCCTAAAGACAATATCATGGTCCAGTATACTTTTCTATGATAAATTTCATATCCTAGATGGAGTTTTATAGGATTTTTACATTATCACAACTGAATTACCTAGATGACATCACAAGACCCCGTTGTCTAGTCCTAGAATCCATCACATGAACCCGGTTAACATATTATAAGGATATCATAGAACCTGGATGGCATGTCCTAGAAGCCATTATATGATCATTAATAACAAAATTATAGATCATTGTATGATCCTGGTAGTATGCCATGGTTTCATCACGATAGATTTAAGACAAGATTGAGTATTATCGTTAGAGTTAGGATGGAATATCTTTGCGGGTGATTCCTAGACAATTATGGCATGTATAGGGTCATCATGAGGACTAAATGGTGTTCTTGGAGGGTTTCACATGATCCATTTGACATCCCCAGATTCTACAATGAGACTCAAATAGGCTATACTAGTGACAATATATTAGTCGGTGGCATATCTAGAGGTCATTTCCGGGCTTGGATGGCTAGCCAGGATGGGTTCCCATGACTAAGAAAACATGCCTAGTGGGAACCGTGTGACTTGCATTGAAATGTGTGAGGGACCTCACATGATCCAAATAGTACAACAAAAGAGCATCATTTGACCTGGACTATGTGGCATTCTATGGTTGCATCACTTGCGTGGTTCATGAAAAGAACATGAGGACAATCATATTTATCTTTCACCTAGGCCTTCCATCTCTTAGTCTTTGTTCATCTATTTTTATCTCGGACTCCTTATATTTGATTAGTGTAATCTTGTTTTATGTCTAATTTGATTTAGACTATATGGGATAATTCTTTCACGTATCCTTCCATAAGTGTTCCCATGATCTATGTGTGATCTGGTGAGTTTCCGATGCATATTTCATTGTAAATATAGTTTTCCCCATCTCATACAAGACGATAAGCATTTCTAGTCATGAGATATACCACTTTGAGAAATTCTATTTTGGTCTTGGATTCATCGGTGCATCTGAATGAGAAAATGACAAGCCTTTATTTGAGGTAGTGTTGCTGGGTTTATAAGCATTTATACCTCTATAATTGATCATATCTAAAGGTCCAGAAAGATAGAATCTATAATTGAGTCGGTTGGAGGGCCTCTAATTCACGTGACTTCGTGAGTTCTTGTAGTAAATATCTTTAGGAATTCACATGTATTTAGGATACAACAAGACCTTCCTATTAAAACCTCCATTATTATATTATTATTAATTAATGAGGTTTTTTTAATCACAGTACCATTCCAATGGACTTTCATATTGTTAGGTAGACATGTCTAAATTCTTTCTCAAGACCAGGGCTCTTGTCATAGGGCATTCATGTGATATCATGTGGCTTGTTTAGAATAATTTGCGAGACAAGGAAGACTTATCGGGGACATTCGAGAGATGAGGTCGACATTTTTTGAGCAATTTTGGAATTTTTATAATCTTTAAGGGTGCATCACATTTTGTTTATAGTCTAAAGAGGCTTCCAAAATCTCCCTTTTAATTTCCAATATTTATTTTAAAATTATATACGGATATCATAAGGATAAATGAGTGTTATTGAGGAAAACCACTCTTTATCTTGGTGATTCTTCATGGGAACAATATAAGGTATAATGGAGATAAAAGATCATTGCATGGAAAACCCCATTTTGTAATCCTTATAGAGTCAATGGGGGAGTACGGGGTCACATGGACATGGCTAAGCCACTTCACATGACAACAATGACAATCAAACATGGTTTCACAAGAGGAGTCGGTCATTTCCCAAGGTTCTTATGGAATATTTCTCATTTCCATGGTCATGGAACACTATGTTTAGGATTGAATGATCTTCTCACCTCTTCCATGTTTTATTTCCATAGTTCATTTTTGAATGTTTTGGGTGTTAGGAGTTTAAATGAATTTTTTAGAGGGAAATCATTATCTCCATAAATTATGTATCACATGAGTTTTATAACCACACAAGTCTCTCACAATTCTGATATTTTCCTCATATTTTGATTGGAATTCAAAATGGTTTTTAGAGTTCTCGTGAGATTCAAAGCCACATAAACTAGGAGATTTCATTTGGATACCACACATGATCAATGATTATCTATGGAGCCTTTGAAAAAGTTGATGTAATTTTCAAAATGGGCTTCACAGGATCTTCCACATGATAAGAATTGTGCATGATCATTCCTGTGATCTTACATTGATCATGTGATCACATGTCTTTATGATGATTACATTATCCATGAGCCTTTGGCCACATCCTTCTTCGGTTTTTTGCATGAATGATATTGCCCGTATTCAGATATTTCTTCCTTTTTTATTTTTATTATTCTTGTTTGGTGGGAATCAATAAATACCCTTATCATAAAAATCTATGTGGAGAAGGGATTGGTTCAGAGGAAAGTAAATTCCCACTGTATTCTTTGGCATTGTCACCGACCAGTGTCTTTGGAAACTCTTGGTCTTCCATGTGACCTTTGGTATTTCATGGGATTCCCTATAAATAAAATAGTGGAGGGGGTTCATTAATTTAATTATCATTTCATTATAGTTATCCCACCCTACTTTTTTCACATATACTATTTGAAATGCATTCCTAAAAGTTGTAACTGTGACTCATTTCTATGAGTATGTTTTAAGAAAAATCATCTGTAAGACTAAATTTTCTCATTACCCTACTAAAATTAACTAGGAACTATTCATTGGAAATTTTTTTAACATTTTCAATGATGATTCTCGATTATCTTGAAGATTATTAGCAACTTACAAGATTGATCTCTTGATCCGTGTGCTATCAGAATATTGGGGTGACTTTGTCCAAGAAAAATAATTGTGAGTATTCTAAGGGGTTATGAAATTTAATTATGCCTTGAATATTTATGCGACTAGGGAGGTCCTCTTGACATTGGTGATTCATGAAACATTCATGGGATTCGTGATGATTTTGATGAATAATTTGATTCACATGAAGCTATTGGAAAAATCATTTTCGTAGAGAATAATTTATTCTAAATATATTCCATGAGAAAATTACTTTTATTATTATGAATTCCATATCCCATAAACCTTTTTCTGATGTTTCTAATCAAAATACATGATTTATAGAAATAAAAACTCTAACTCCCGATAAAATGTGAATTTTGTGTATGAGGATTTGAAGATGTTCCTCTTTATTGACCTCTAGGACTATCCTCTATCACAACCGCTTCCTCTATATTGTTTTCACTAGCTGGAAAATATTTTCATTCCTATTTTTGACAATAATGTTCATTCTCACTAGGTTTTAACATAATATGAATTTTTTAGATGAATATTTCATAGGATGGATGGCTGGAACGACATAACACCAGGGTATGAATTATTAGTTGGAAGACTCTCCCTTGGGTCAGGATGAATTTGATTTTTCTCATCATCATATTTCTCTGAGTTATTCAAATACATTTGTTTCTTATCTCGAAATCCTAAGTAGTATCTGGATTTTGAAATGGAATATTAATCCAGGTGGTAATTGTTTTGATAAATGTGTGTGTCCATTGTGTGACAAGTAATCCTTCTTGGAGTTTGTTGAGAAGTTATACAGGGTTCATCTTTATGAAGATGTATGATTTTCCAAACATATCATCTGTCATCATCCTTTTCATTATTGAGGGATGATCTACCATTTCTTCCTTGGAAGCAACATATTTCATCTATTCCATGGTGAAGTGGGAATCAACCTACATGACATCAACCAATTGGGTGAGATTTCCCCTCTACGAGAGATGAATAATGAGTTCCACACTATTATATATGTGTAGGAAGACATTTTTTATGTTCCAGTCATTGAAAATAACATGATCACCATTTTGAAAGAGGAGATAAGGAATGAGAATAAAATTGAGTCACTTATATCCTTCATGTAATTGATCATTGTTTTTCGCACATAACGGTTAGGACAACAACTATACGCCACCATTGGATCCCTTCCAAGAAAGTTCATGATAGTGATAGCTCATATTGGTCAATTTTGGAATTTGGGTATCATACATCATGTGGATATCATGTGAAATCTGAGATATCTATAAGCCTTAGGCTAGAGGGATTTATGTCTATCTTCATCAATGGAAGGAGTTAACCAACTAGGGAAGTGTATTTAGGAGTTTGTGTCAGTATGCAGGTGATGGATGCACGCCTAGAAAAAGGGAATTACCTAACTTAAGCAGTGAAAAAACATATAGGAAACTAAAATATGTGGGTCCATATTCAACAAGGTATAATCACTTATAGGTTTAGTGGCCCTTTAAAAATGTTATTTGGATGATGATGGGAGAATTTCCATTGAATTGAATAGTATAATTACACTGGGATCCTGGATGCGTTATATCATCCTTATTTTCAAAATATATATGGAGATAGGGCTATGTCACTATATGATGATGATGTTACATATTCACTAAGGTGGTGTGATAGAATTTATATCATCCCCTATTTTGTGCTGACAATTACGATTATTCATAGTGGTAGTGACTCCCTCAACGAATGGTTATATATGATCTCCCTTTGGGATGAGGTTATTGCATCTAGGATGGTCTAGATGATCATATGAGATCCATACACACCATATTAGTTTGATCATCATTTATACATCACCCAAATGGTTTCCCATCATTCCTTCGATGAGGTTTGACGAGAGAGACACCCTCGGATCATCGGCCAGTTATGGATATTGTTGGCGCAAGAAGATTCTGATGCTGAGATTATTTTTCTACATACTGATGCTTAGACCATACAAAACCATAAATATGCCATGGATTTGGTATCATACTATCCAATTTAAGTGGATGGTTTAATGGTTCTTCTTGTAGACAATCCATTTTCATCACCGACTATTATTTCCATAGAATCAATGGAGTTGATTCATGACTTCAGAATGACATTGAGTAATATCCATCACCCTAGAAGCAACTATCTTAATAGAAGGACAACACCAACTAGGGAAATTATCTATCTGGGAAATGAAATTTATGATGCCTTAGTTGATAAAAGAATATTTGAGGAATCCTCATCTAATTACTTACTAGCTCATCCAACAATTACATCTTTTTTCTACCTATCGAACCTATGAAAAAAGCTCGGACACAAGTTAGGAAAATCTGCTAATAGATTCACACCTTGATTACTGATACTCCGTTAGAATAATTTAATTAACAACTTAAAAAAATGCATAATCTCTTTCATGAAATTAGTGTATATGGTTCAGATTGACCATCATTTTACAAATTCATGATGAAAATATTCCTAACTCAAGATGATTTGGCCACCCATGAGGGAGAATTGCATGATTTTATAGATGATTCTCTTCTTGATGAGAAGATGAAAGAGGAGTCAGAGTCCTTATTGAAGGGTCTCTCATTGATATCTAAACAACATGACTAGATGGATTACTGGACCATGAAAAATATAGATATGTGAGAAAATAAAACCTCTCATGAATTCTAAAATCATAAGGACATCATCCTCATTGGGAATAGTTTGAAATAGAGTTGAAGAGTTTACGACATTATTCAAGAATCATTGTCTCAATGAAGAAGAAGATGAAGTAGTGAGAGAGACACATCAACCTCAATTGGCACTTCTCTCTAGACTCTTGCTGACCTAGCCCACATAATAGCTCAAATTTTATTATAGTTCCACTAATTACATGCACACTACATTAATATATACTCTTTAGGAGACTACAAAATTTTGGAATTCCACATATTTTTCATTATCAATGAATGGATTTACGAACATCTATTTTGATGAATATTTTTATACCATTCATGATGTTCATGAATTTTTGTATTAAATATTATAATAATTTTCAATAATAACCATATTTTTCAAAATATTTTGTAATCCCGAATGGCTATATTTTAATGATTAAATCAAATAGATTATTTTTGAGAAGCTCCCATGAATTCACAGCCTCACGAGTTCTTAAAATTATATATGGTCATGTTATCTTGATATTACCTTATTTGTTAAAAGAAATTCATGTGGAATACATTTCTTAGAGTGAGAGTAATTTATCATTTTTTGATGTCGATAGGATTTGTGAATGAATCTTGATCATTTCTATGGCCATATTGTGGTCTTGAAAAGAATTATAATTCATGAAAACTAAATTTATGTTGTTCTATATTTAAGGAATTATATCTTAGACATTATATATCTATTCATTATGGCCTATTATCTATATCATTATATCCATTTAATTAAGATTCTTTTAGTTCAAAACTTTTTTTCATTTTTGTTGAAATTTTAGCTTGGAACTTTTGTCACATTAGTATAGGAACTTTTAGGTTATACCATATATTTATATAGTTTAGGTACTCTATTTTATATCATCTATCACTTTAGTTTGGATATTTTTATCTCCGACCTTTTATTTATTTAGATTAGGTTCCTTTAGGTCAAACCTTATATTGTTGTAGTTTAGTGTCATTTCCATCAGACCATTTTATCACTATATTATAGGATCTTTTAACATTGACATGTTATCAATGTAGTTTTGGGTCTATTAGCATGGGCCCTATATTTCTATTTTTTAGCATATTTGTTCTTATACCTGATCATTGATCATGGAATATGGTGTATAAAATCCATGAATGATGCCAAACACTGTACGGTGTTTGTCTCTATTATAGGGAAGATATGGATCCCAAGGTTTATATCTCCTTTCGTGCAAGGTTGAGATTCACTTTGTTGGTTGGTCAAAGCCATTATGCTTCTATATCATCTCCAAATAGTGTTGTCTAAACTATTTTTCATGGTTCATGGATGGTTTGATGTGGGAAATATGAGTTGGGGGAGAAATTCCTTTGATTTTAGGTCTGTTTGGATAGTTGGAATATGTGTTATGTAATTCATAAACCAAAAGATTTAGTATGTGAATATGGAATGGGTCTAACATGATAGGGATGAACAACAACACTCTTAGGTGATGGGTTCCAACATTGTGTTTTCATATCTTACTAGTATTGGACCTCCAATATTGTAAGGTGTTGAATCCATTAATTAGTGGGTCTAGGACCTTAGGCATCGATATCATGGATAAGAAATGTTGATTTCCTATCTTTCTTAAGGGACATGAAAAATTAATAATGACTGGACTGTCAAGATGATGATGTTAGACATGGAAGAATGTCTATTTAAGAGGGGTTCATGATTGTTGGGTAGTTCAACTCATTATTTTGTAGCACGATCACCACTCCATATGGTTTCGAGTCAAATTGTATGGTCCAAAAAAGGATTGATAATGACGATTCACATTCCTAATTTTATAAAGTGTATATTACACAGTGATATAACATTGATGATATTGAATTAACTAGTACAAATTGTTCTGGGAAATGTAAATCACTGTCCAGATTGATGAGGATATGAATATTATATGGGATAATCATATTGGGAATGAACCAATACACATTGAGGTACTGGGTTCTTCCATAGTGATTTTGGGCTCAAAATGATCAAAAATCCATTTTTCCGGAGCAATTAATTTTATTTGATGACCATAGGTTCATATGAAGGATCCATATACGTATATTTGTATTCAATAAAAGGGTGACTTGAAGACATGTATCTTTTACTAGGGCCATGAAATATTGTGCTGATCTGATGCACTCAAATCACAATGTTTGATTTGTGGAAACTGAAATATATTTAAGGCGTTCGAGCACCCTAGAAGTCAAGTCAACCCATAGAGAGCATATTCTTATAGAGAGGAGATTTGATAATTCATTACTCTTACCTTTTCCTAAGAAAATGGTTCTAATAAGTATATTCTATTCTTTTAAAGGACTATAGAGCTGTACCTATGCGATTTATTCATTATTTATTTACACTCTAGTTTTTTCATAAAATGCGGAGATTAAGAGTTTTGTTAGAAATAAATTGATAATTTCACAGGAATCCCTTTTTTATTCTTTATGAGACAATTTCTAATTCGGTTTCAGTTTTAGTTTATGGAAATGTTATTTAGACTATTATATACATGAATTTATGGTCATACAGTTTTGAAAAGAGGATGGGTAGTGTATGGTTATGATGCACATGGACCTTGTATAGGGGATGAAAGACTAGAGCCTAACTAGGATACCAAAGATTAAGATCAACCTATCATTATTCTATAAGGGAGTTGAAAATGATAAAAATAATAGAACAAAGTTCTCAAGTATTTAGTAAATTTGTGGGAAAATACAATTGGGGATGGCTCAGAACACTTTTATATGATAAGTTCCATCATAGTGATTTCTGGAATCAAAAGGATATGAATTCCCTTTTCCATTTTTATACTTTTGGTTGATGACCATATTTACATATACAGGAGCCATATGAATACATGCATAGTCAAACAAAGGGTACCTTGTTGTTTTGCATCTTTTCTGAGGTCTAAGGAATGTTGTTGGAAACTTGAGGCATTCGATACATGAAGAATGATTTATGTATCATGGTAATTAAAAGGTGATGGGAGCACCCCGTAATATGGATGAATGGTGTAAGGATCTACCAGTCCTCAGAGAAATGATGATGATGAATGAGGATCTGCATAGTTTAACCTCAGGTAGTATGGATGTTCAACCACTATGCAGTTTAATATAATTTTGTAAGGAAACATTACATGTAGTTTATCTATGTGCAGTAAGGACATTTATTATGTAGTTTAACATCAAGTAGTAAGGAAATTATTTATATACACTTTTTATGGCATTCGACCTGGATGTTTTCCTTATATGATTACATAATGTAGTACATATGGGGGAACTGTTGTAAATTTTTAGGCATGGTATTTTACATGAAAAAGAAATATGTACACAGATTTGACTAGTACGTTGGCCAAATAATCTTTATGACACAACCCCTATGCAATTAGAGTCAATTTTTTTGTTTTTTTGTTGTAGATAGATGTACGATTGAATATATGAGAATCACTATATATTCCCTGATTATGGAGTCAATCCATATGTATTTATAGAATGAGAAACACTATATAATATTCTGACTCAGACACATCAGTGGGAATTATTTCTCTTGATTGTTTTAGATAGGCATTAAATTGAATATTCGAGTGTCAATATGTATCATGTGATGATATGAATAAAACTACACATAGCTCTTGGGTAACCATGTTATTTAACCAAAATTTTCAAGGATGTAGTCCTCTCCGCGTGAAAAGTTTTATTGTGGATGATCTCATTGATGGATGTCTGGGAACCAATATATATTCTACTATAGTAGGAATCCTTCCATACACAGTTCTTAAAGAAGTAACACCCCATGAAAGTTCATCCTGTTCATAGGGAGGGTGATTTATTTTTTGTGAATCGGCCTAGGATTGATGATCTAGGTGTATGTACATATCATGTTGTAATAGTAATCCTGCTAAACATAGTTCGATAGTGATGGTGTGGTAGGAGAACAACACCATCAACAGTTTTCATGTCTGGTGAGGTACATATGAAAGTGTATTTTTATGTCATGTAAAGGGAATTAACCTTGAATTTTAACATTATGTGCAATGACTAATTGAATAATTTTTTTGGTCTTTCATTTAGGGATAAAATAAATCTAATGTGGTTTGATAGGTGTTCCTCATGTGGGAAAATGCATATTGAAATTTAAATTCCCATGTCATCTATGCTTAGAATGAGAAACATGGAATGAAACTGATTTTTCATATCATGAAGATGAAGTTAAGGATACGACATGTGCAATTTACATCATGTGGTGTATAGACCAAGATTTGTGGTCGATTAGTTCCTACATACCTCATCAAAATGAAAATAAAGCCATTTTTTTCTAGATAACCATTGGTGTTTAATGTTATGCAGAAAAAAAAATTTGTTGCAGTTTTACATCATGCTGAAAAAGAGAAGATCACAAGCCTTAAAAGAAAATTAACACTGTGATTTTGTGCAGTTTTACATCTTGAATTAAAGAAATTTGTTTGTAGAATAATTTCATGATGTAAGGACGAGGGTCACCCTTTGTGAATGAAATTTATTATTGTGTATGGGACCAAAACAAGAGGTTTAGGCTTCACTATATATCATATAAAGGATGTAAAAAGCCACTTGTAGTTCATGGATGAATATATTCCCTATTTGGTGCTAACTATCACATGAGAGTTGGGGAAATTCATCCTTCCTTCACAATTATCTGGATCATGTGGTGTGATTCATTAGGGAGATAGTGCTTCTTCATTAGTTTAATATCATAAATTGAAACATGTTATGTACTGTATAATGTCATGTTATCAAGAAATCTCCATATATTTTAACGTCATGTGTTCAGGACGTAGGTGTGTAGTTTTATATCGTACAACATAGATAAGGAGTTCCATATAGTTTAACATCTTACTGTAATGGATTATAAGTAATTTTTATCATCATGTAGTTAGGCTGACTTCATATTGATTAACAACATTTGGTTAGGATGAGAGATAATATGCAGTTTATAGTCTTGTTGTATGGCTATCAGATTCTATGTAGTTTATCATCTTCTGACTAGGGTGGATACGTTCTTGATGATATCTATGAAGAGTATTTTTTGAGAAATCACTCAATGGTGGGGGTGTGAAATGCTCCCCATCCATTTGTGGACAATTAATAATCTATATTATAAAATACCATAGGATTGATGTAACAACCCTACCATTAGGGTTATAGTGTATGAGGATTCATTCATAGTATCATTAAGGTACTGATATCCAATTATATTTGTCCCTAGAGGAATGAATGATGTTAATTCTATTTCCTAAAGGCCCATGAAATTCAATTTTGATGGACATCAACGATGTTAAACATAAACAACTTGTTCTCTTTCAGCTTGTCAAAATCACCCATAAATTTTTTTCATTGCTCATCATCTGAGTGCTACCCTCAAATGGTTATCTACTGTGGAGGATGAGGGAATTCAATGGATAATAGAATCATTGTCATGTACTCTTGTGAATATGGAATTTCATGTGTAGTGGTACATGAGGTGATATGGTAATCCCATTAATCATAGAAGTTATTTTAAAACTAAGGATTCTTATTCTTTTTCATTATCTTAAAGATAATATTTGGAAGAGTATTATTTAAGGCCTCTACATATCAATTATTTACATCGTGGTAATTTGATGAGTTATTAGTCATGATAATGTAATCCTTTTATAGTTTCTTCAACTATGAAGAATATAATTTTTTGTTGTTATCCCTCAATATTGTGTGAGGGACTCCAAACCTATTGATGATAAGAGAGTTTATGAATTTGACTATATTCATTTTCCCAACATCATTGAGTTGTATTTACCTTTATCATTTGGAAACATATTCAGTGTCTATATGGATGTCCTTGAACTTCATAGTAGTGGATGGGGGATATTATAATGCCCCAGGTTTAAAATTAAGTTTTATGTTTTTCCAATGTTTCCAAGATGCAATAAAATAAATTTCTGAATGCAAATATATAAGTATTGAGCACTTTATTAATACAAATACCATAATACATTCTTTACACACAATAACTAACCCATTAAACCCACTGCTATCAATAATAAAACAATTGGAAGACAGCCAAGAAACACACTGATGTCGATCGAGTAGTTATCATCTCTTGGATTTGATAGAAGCACAAACGTTATG
This sequence comes from Viscum album, assembly GCA_963277665.1. Lineage (NCBI taxonomy): Eukaryota > Viridiplantae > Streptophyta > Magnoliopsida > Santalales > Viscaceae > Viscum > Viscum album. Next base: position 178,579,542 of record OY728133.1, on the reverse strand, counting down.
GCAAATATAATAGCAATGACACTAAAAATAAGAGGAATATATAAAACCTCTCCAAATGTAGAGGCGTGAGCATCGCTATATTCTTTTTCACTGAGTGTTTGAACGACCCTTAAAACATTGACATTTATAACATTTTATCCAACCGCTAAAAAAACTATCCTTTAGAAATCATAATATTTAAAAATGACATATATCAACTTTCAATAAAATAAATAAACAATTTTAATTTGAATATTATTATTTAGATTTTAATTGAAATACAATAAACACACTTTTTGTATTTAATATATTTTATTATCTAATATATATATATATATATAATTTTAATTTAATATATTAATATTAATGTTGTCATTCAACATCTAATTTTAAATTATATTATTAAATGGTAATACCTATATAGAATTTTAAAAGTTTATGATTTAAAAAAACCAAAATAATGAAATTATAAAAATTAATGTAGTATATTAGTCTGTTAAAAAAATGAAAACGATATATATATATATATATATTTGATGAAACGGAATAATAAAAATAACAATAAATTAAAAAAAATATAATGGAAGTCATTTAGGGTTTTTAGGAGGCCAATCCCTAATTTTGAGTTGAGGGTCTGCTCGATTTGCGAGAGCTGAAGATGTGGATTTCATCGAGCTCTGGAGCGACATCAAGAGGTGATCGTGAGTCGAGAGCTTCATCGGTGAGGGTTCATCATCTTCTTCCTCTTTAGTAGTCATAGTCTGATGCGGGTGACAAGTCGAGCCGACAAGTGTGTTTTTGAGCTTGGCCAAGAGGTATGAATGTGTTGTGGCTAATGTAAATCAAGGATGTCTAGATTTGGATTTGGATCTAATTCTTGAGGTTCGATTCATGTCTAATGAGTTGCGTGAAGTAGCGATCATTTTTTTGGCTCTGTTTTGGGTTGTATGGTTCTTCAATTAGTTTTTTTATGTGATATCAGATCTATTTTCTGGATTTTGTTTTCAGCATATTAAATTCAAAACTGTCAGTTGCGTTCAATTTTTCTCCATCTCCGATATAGACGTTCTCCTATTTCATATTTATTACATATTCAAGTAGGATTATTTTATAATTTTTTTTTATCTCATATCAGTTAATTGAATTCTTTGTTTGTCTTCTTTGTTTGTCTGCTTCTTTTAATCATGTGTATCCACTATTTTTAGTTGAATTTATCAAGGATTCATAGTGAGTCTTGTCTCCAGTTTTTCCATTTTTCTTCCCATTTATTTTGACTATATTATTTGGTGGGTTAGTGCACAAAATTTTGTCTTGTCCACAAAGGAAGCAATCAGAACCACATATTTTTATTTTACATTGTCTTTTTTCTGATTTCTGCTCATATAAAGAGCCCCAGTCTGAAGAAATAAGCAGCGTGGTTTATGCACCTTTTGTTGAGTGTATATTCCTAGTGAGGTAGGTCAAGAGTAGTCGACTTTTACTTCATTTCTCTTTTATTTATAATTATAAGAGTGTGCGATTTGTAGTGAGAGCAATGATAGTAGGATGAAGAAGGTGCCGATAGTGGTTGCTAGAATAACAAATAGTAAGGGACTTCTTATCTTCAAATACCTCTCTTCTTTAATATTTACTTGTAATTGATGTATTCAATTAAATCATTCATGATTATCAATATTATGTTCAAATTTGGTTAAGTATAATGGGTTAAAAAACTATTTGTTTATCATAATTTTCATTTTATGGGTTTGTGTGTATGGGGGATTTTCTACACATTTAAATCCTCATAAAAATAGATTCTTCTTCTTCTTTTTATTTTATTTCAAGTCATATTTTCTTATGTTAAATAATAAGGTTTATATATTTTGGTTTTGGGTATCGAAAATTATTTCTACAAAGGTTTCTTTAATGATTCTCTTAAACCAATATTAATATGTTTGAAGTTTTGGACATATTTTGATATGCTCTAATAAACCGTTCTAAAATTTTTAGAACAATTTAATTATTCTAAATTTATGGTTCTATTTGTATAATTAAAAATTATTTTTGAAGGAAAATCGCATATAAAATCAAGTGAATAAAATATATATGTACATATATACCTTCATGATGTGCAAATATATGATTGTTTAAAATAAATTAATAGTCATGTAATAATTCACATATGAATTAATAAATTAAGAATATCATAATTTTATTATGTCAGATACAACTCATATAAAAATCAAGGTTATGGCCATATATCGATAATCCTTTATGAAACATCATACATGCATAAGCATATATAGGTATATACACATACTTATGAACATTGGATAAACTCTACAATGAAATGAATTTTAATGGAATTGGATGAACTGTTTATAGACATGTTATAATTTTAAGTTGTATTGTACATGTTTATATTTATAATTTTACTCATGAATGAAATGTTGAATTTAAAAAAATATATCATTTATAATAATTGGTGCAGTCTCATAATTATTTTATGATTTTGAATTAAAATAATGGTTTAAGTCATTTAGTTGTGAAATCAAATCATTGATATTTCTTTTATTATTTATCAATGGGAGATCGGTTATATTGGTGTTCATGTAAAAGCCAAGTGACGTGAGTTTTTGGGAATCAATACTCACAAGTGTTTTTAATGAAAATTCACACACACATATATATAAATATATATATACCCTTGTATATAGATATTAGTGGAAATGATTATTTAAATGCACTGACATGTTTAAAGGAAAAAACTCCAGTGAGCAATACTATATATATATATCTAAAGAAAACATTAAACATTTTTGAAAGATACATGCACTTTTTCATTTTAAAAATAGATGGTCATTGGGGAGTGAACCCATCCTTTTCTAAGTGGGTAGGACCAAGACAGCCTTCGACGAATTAAGTTTCCTCAAAATGATGTTTTGTTTTCATGAAGTTTGCTTAATATTTTCCAAAGAAAATCACTAGAATAGTTTAAAAGTGTTTTCAAAGTATAATTATTTTTCAAAAGGATTATATTATTTTATAAAGGTTGTTTTACAAATGAATTTACAATTAAAAATTTTCAAATGTATTATTGAAAGGATATTTTTCTAAAAGTGATTTATCAAAGGTTTTCAAAACCCCTTACTTGGCATCTTTTGTGCTCACCCTACGTTTTAAAAAAAAAATTCTACAGGTTTCCATGAAATACATAATTGGTCGTCGCTTGTGTTGTTAGTGTGTAGTGGAATCATAGTGGAAAATTTTTATTTTTTATTTTTTAAAAACTCTGATAAATGTAAGGTTATATCTAATCTTCCATAACCTAGACCGGTAAAAGGTCCTCATTCCTTTAAAGCGTTGTGTAACTTTTATGTCACTTTTTATAAAAAAAAATACACAGCATTTTTTTAAGCACCGAGCCTGGAAGAGAGGGCTCGGGGCGTTATAATTTGTATCAGAGGAACGGTCTAGATAAACCTGGAAATTTAAAACCCTTTGATAAATTGACTGTCCTTTCTCAGTCAACATCCTTCATTGTAATTTTTAGATGGAATTAAGGAGAACTCAAACAAGTCTCTTAGGCCTTCCGGATGAATTACATGCTATGATCATGAAAAAATCATGCAGAGAAGAATCCAAACCCTACGAATCCATGCGACTTTCTTGTATGCAACTTTACAATATATGAGGTTCGCCTGATATACTTTGTTTTTATCTTGGTACCAGTTTTGTCATCGAAAACATCATAATGATTCAACGTCGCTTCTATAGATGCCGAGGGACATATTAAAAAAGACTTTTTAGGTGTTTTACCCTGTTCAAGCAGCCAAAAACAATCTCATATATTTATAGCACAGAAGAAGAAGGAAATCTTTGTGTAGCTTTTATGTGTCAACTTTTAAGCTTTTTCTTCATAGGAAGAATTTATGAAGAATTTGAAACATTCTAAGACAAATTCATGAGTCTATCTTATAGGAATAAAATTCAATATGACCTTCTATAATACTATATTAATTATAACTCTTTGAGGACTGTCTTCCGATGTTTACATCCATACAACCCTTCTTTCACAAGTTGTTTTTGGGCAAAGGAGGTGGAAAATTTCAAAACGACTTTGAATTTTAATCTCATGGGATGAAATGGTAACCATGGAGGACAACCGTATAGACCTTGGAGACATCAAGTGAGACTCAGAATAGATGGGAATTAAGAGAAATAGGTGTAAATGAATTTCGATTGCGAAATTCTTTTTAAGGGGGTAGAATGTAACACCCTATGTTTAAAATTAAGTTTTATGTTTTGCCAATGTTTCCAAGATGCAATAAAATAAATTTATGAATAAAAATATTTAATAAGTGAGCACTTTATTCATACAAATATCATAATTCATCCTTGACAGACAATAACTAACCCATTAAACCCACTGCTATCGATAATAAAACAATTGGAAGACCACCATGAAACAAAATGATGCCGATCGAGTAGTTATAATCTCTTGGATCTGATAGAAGCACAAATGTTATGGCAAATATAATAGCAATGAAACTAAAAATAATAGGAATATATAAAACCATCTTCGAAATTAGAGGCGTGAGCATCACAATATTTTTTTTCTCTGAGTGTTTGAATGACTATTAAAACATTGACATTTGTAACATTTTATCTGACCGTTAAAAAAACTATCCTTTAGAAATTTTAATATTTAAAAATGACATATGACAATTGTCAATAAAATAAATAAAAAAAATTCATTTGAATATTATTATTTAACTTATAATTGAAATACACTAAACAAACTTTTTGTATTTAATATATTTTATTAACTAATATATATATATATATATATATATAATGTTAATTTAAGATATTAATATTAATGTTATCATTCAACATATAATTTTAAATTATATTAATAAATGGTAATACCTATATAGAATTTTAAAAGTTTAAGATTTAAAATAAACCAAAATAATGAAATTATAAAAATTAATGTAGTATATTAGTCCGTTAAAAAAAAATGAAAACGATATATATATATATATATAAATTTGATGAAAGAGAATAATAAAAATAACAATAAATTAAAAAATATATAGAGGAAGTCATTTAGGGTTTTGAGGAGGCCAATCCCTAATTTTGAGTTGGGGGTCCGTTCGATTTGCGAGAGCCGAAGCTGTGGATTTCATTGAGCTCGGGAGAGAAATCGAGAGGTGATCGTGAGTCGAGAGCTTCATCGGTGAGTGTTCGTCTTCTTCTTCCTCTTTAGGAGTCACGGTCCGCTGCGGGTGACAAGTCGAGCCGACAAATGTGATTTTGAGCTTGGCCAAGAGGTCTGAATGTGTTGTGGCTAAAGTTAGTCAAGGATGTCTAGATTTGGATTTGGATCTAAGTCTGAGGTTTGATTCATGTATAATGAGTTGCGTGAAGTTGCGATCATTTTTTTTGGATCTGTTTGGGTTGTCCGGTTTTTCATTTATTTTTTTTATGTGATTTTGGATCTATATTCTGGATTTTGATTTCAGCATATTAAATTCAAAACGGTCGGTTGCGTTCAATTTTTCTCCATCATCGATATAGACATTCTCCTATTTCATATTTATTACATCTGGATGTAGGATTATTTTATAATAAAATCTTATCTCATATCAGTTAATTGAATTCTTTGTTTGTCTTCTTTGTTTTTCTGCTTCTTATAATCATGTGTACCCACTACTTTTAGTTGAAATTATCAAAGCTTTATAGTGAGTCTTGTCTCCTATTTTTTCATTTTTCTTCCCATTTATTTTGACTGTATTATTTGGTGGGGAAGTGCACAAATTTCGGGCTTGTCCACAAAGGAAGCAATCAGAACCACATATTATTATTTTACATTATCTTTTTTCTAATTTCTTCTCATATAAAGAGCCTCAGTCTGAAGAAATAAGCAGCATGGTTTATGCACCTTTTGTTGAGTGTATATTCTTAGTGAGGTAGGTCAAGAGTAGTCGGCTTTTAGTTAATTACTATTTTATTTATAATTCTAAGAGTGTGTGATTTTTAGTGAGAGCAATGATAGTAGGATGAAGAAGGTTCCGATAGTGGTTACAAGCATAAGAAATAGTAAGGGACTTCTTATCTTCAAATACCTCTCTTCTTTAATCATTATTTGTAATTGATTTATTCAATTAAATCATTCATGTTTATCAAAAATATGTTCAAATTTTGTTTAGTATTATGGGTTAAAATACTATTTGTTTATCATAATTTTCATTTTATGTGTTTGTGTGTATGGGGGATTTTCTACACATTTAAATCCTCATAAAAATAGATTATTATTCATCTATTTACTTTATTTCAAGGTATATTTTTTTATGTTAAATAATATGCTTTATATTTTGTGGTTTTGGGTATTGAAAAATTATTTCTATAAAGGTTTATTTAATGATTATCTTAAACCAATATTAATATGTTTGATGTTTTGGACATATTTTGATATGCTATAATAAACCGTTCAAAAATTTTTAGAACAATTTAATTATTATAAATTTATGGTTCTATTTGTATAATTAAAATTTATTTTAGAAGGAAGATCACATATAAAATCATGTGAATAATATATATATATATACATATATACCTTCATGTTGTGCAAATATATGATTGTTTAAAATAAATTAATAGTCATGTAATAATTCACATATGAATTAATAAATTTAAAATATCATAATTTTATTATGTCTCATACAAGTCATATAAAAATCAAGGTTATGAGTATATATCGATAATCATTTCTGAATCTTCATACATGCATAAGAATATATAGTTATATACACATACTTATGAACAGTGGATAAACTCTACAAATAAATGAATTTTAATGGAATTGGATAAATTTTTTATAGACATGTTATAATTTTAAGTTGTATTGTACATGTTTATATTTATAATTTTACTCATGAATGAAATGTTGATTTTAAAAAAAATATATAATTTATAATCATTGGTGCATGCTCATTATTATTTTATGATTTTGATTTAAAACAATGGTTTAAGTCATTTAGTTATGAAAACAAATCATTGATATTTCTTTTAATATTTATCAATGGAAGATCGGGTATGTTGGTGTTCATGTACAAGCCAAGTGATGTGAGTTTTTTGGAATCAATACTCACATGTGTTTTTAATGAAAATTTACATATATATATATATAAATAAATATATACACCCTTATATATAGATATTAGTGGAAATGATTATTTAAATGCACTGACATGTTTAAATGAAAAAACTCATGTGAGCAATACTATATATATATATATATATATATGTAAAGCAAGATTTAAACATTTTTTAATGATACATGCGCTTGTTCATTGTAAAAATAGAAGGTCATTGGGGAGTGAACCCATCCTTCTCTAAGTGGGTAGGCCCAAGACAGCCTTCGATGAATTATGTTTCCTCAAAATAATGTTTTGTTTTCAAGAAGTTTGCTTAATATTTTCCAAATAAAAACACTAGTATAGTTTATAAGTGTTTTCAAAGTATAAATATTTTTCAAAAGGATTATATTATTTTAAAAAGGTTGTTTTAAAAATTAATTTACAATTGATAATTTTGAAATGTATTATTGAAAGGATATTTTTCTGGAAGAAATTTATCAAAGGTTTTCAAAAACCCTTACTCGGCATCTTTTGTGCTCACCCTACGTTTTAAAAAATGATTTTCTACAGGTTACCTTGAAATCCATAATTGGTCGTCGCATATGGTGTTAGTGTGTAGTGGAAGCATAGTGGAAAATTTTTATTTTTTATTGTTTAAAAACTCTGATAAATGTAAAGTTATATCTAATATTCCAGAACCTAGGCTGATAAAAGGTCATCGTTCCTTTAAAGTGTTGTGTAACTTTTATGTCACTTTTTATAAAAATAAAATTACAGAACATTTTTTTAAGCACTAAGTCTGGAAGAGCGGGCTCAGGGCGTTATAGATATGGACTGCCAATATCTAACTCAGAAGGCAGAAAGTGTCTTTGAATAATTATCCATTTGTAGAAATGTTGATAGTTTATGGGTGACATTTTCTAGGATATATTATGCATGTTATTTCTAGGTGAATTTCACACAGTCCAAAGTCATGGTATTCAAATAATAACCCATCCTTTTGACGTGGTGGGGGAGATCATTCTAGATTAATGAGTGCCACATTAAAAATCAAGTATTTCTTCCATGGAGATATGAATTTCCAATTCTTCTATGCATCTAAGGAGGGTTCTATAAAAAACATGATTATAGAGGGCTTTCTTCTCAATTATTTCAATCTATAGGGAAATATACAGAACACAGTGTCAAATCTATTCCCTTTAAACACTTTCTATTATGAGAGTCTCGTTTTTAAGATAACTGAACATGGAATCCCACCATCTATTGGTGGATACATTTCATCATGTACTGGCAGAATATTGAACTGATTTATTTATTTTATATCATAGATTTTGATTGATGAGACCATTACATGGTACATGATACAAAATATATATTCCATTGGATCATGGTTGGCAAGAATGATTACTGCATTATCCAACACATCAATGCAGGCATTTTGTTATCATGGATCATGATGCAATTTGGCCATAAAAGGGAACTCTTAAATCCTCCCCTAATGTAGCAAGTGAGAGGAGACAATTCATTATTTTTTATGGATCATTCTCTATTGATCTTCTTAGTCAGTAGTTCCAAATACCCATTCATTTTCTTGAAGGATATTTTATGTTGTAAAGCTAGTTCCAAGATAGATATCAGAGATTGGTTATCTGCATAATTATTCATGTTGTCTTCAGATAATGATAATGAGTAGGGGAAAAAAAATTCTTTTTTGGAGATAAAATTACAATCACTAACCCAACCCAATTGATCTTTTGGTTTTGAATCATTTTACAGATAGGGATTTGGGAGGTGCCAAAAAAATTGATCTCCCCTTCCTAGAGAGTGTTACAGGCATTGAATACTTTATATTTGGATTCTTAGTGTCCACTAGGGTATTCTACAAGGAAGGATGTTCTATGAGGAAATCATCATGGGATATCTCATTCATCAATTTATACAACATGGTATCAATGTATTATTGTTTCATATTTACAACACGTCAAGACTAGGGACCAATCGATATAGGAAGAAAATGTATGTACTTCAGTGGAGAAATATGAGAATCTTAATTGAATTTTTGGTGTTACATATAATGCCTGAGCTTTTTCACTATGAAGATGAGTGGAAGTCCTTTATTCTTAGCATCATAGTTTCTGGTCTCAGTACATAGCATTATTTGGCTGAGATAATAGATAGTATTTTCTACCCTTTAATTGTAATTTTATAAGGAGGAAACCCAGTGAGAATTCTATGGTGGTTGCATAAAAGATTAGTGGCCTCCCTTCCATTAATTATATCAGAACTGGTGGTTGTAGTAATAATTTCATGATACATTTGAAGGATTCAGGGAATTAATGGTCCCATATATATTTGATTCCTTTCTTCGTTCTTCTAGTAAATGGGAGAAATTTTATATCCATGTTGGCTATGATTTACAAAATATAGGCAAGGTTTCATTTTACCCCCTTAATTTATTGAGATATCTAGGTGTGATAATGATAAAATATCACATGTCTTCTCGATGTCTAATTTGATGTTGAGATGGCATACCACAAAGAGAAGGAACGTCAATGATGTTACCAAAAAAACTGAATTTTATTGGATTCGTCTTTAGACTATGATATAACATGTATTCAAAGTTATTTTGAAGATATTTTAAGTGATCACATATTTTTCAATATATAATCATTGGGTCTTCGACGTAGCATTTTGTTACTGTTCCCAATAGTGACCTAAGTATTTGTTGCATGGCACATTGTTAGGTGGAGACAACTTTAATTATGAAAAAGTGTATGACCAAATTGTAAAATTTACCATATGGTGCTCTAAATGATGTTTATTTCTAAAATTAAGGGCTATATTTATTTAGTTGTACCCTAAATACACATCTATAAAGCAATGGTCTTAGAAGCCATCATTTGAATCAATCAATAGTTCTATGATATGAATTGGGAAATCTTTTTTTAGACAGTTCCAATTTGAGTCTCAGAAATTGATGAAAACCATTATATACACATTATATTTCCTAACAAGTATTATTTTTTTATGAAAAAAGTGTGATTTTATCAACATGTCAACATTAACATTTTCATTGGTAGCATGATAGGGGTACATCCTCCAAGACACCTTCTTGAAGCCTTGATGATCATCAAGTAGATTGAGAAGGTGCATAGCCACATATGGTTTCAATCCACGAATTTATCTATAGTTTTTGGTGATGACATATCAATGTTTGTTTAGAAATTTAATGTATATCTATTTATTTTCAAGGGGAATTGAGGTAATAATCAGATTATTGCATAGGTCTTCTATAGTCCCCAGATTTTCTTCCATATTCTCATTGATTGTGGTGGAGAGGCCTTACTCGAATCTAGGAGGGTTGTTCCTTGTGTCTTACACGTATTCTTACATCACTATGTCTATGGAGTTATTCTCAAATAGAGGTGGAAATATGGGGACTTCTCTGTCACTATTAGGGACAGGGAGGCCATGATAAGATCCATTATCATCCACTGTTATATGGGAAATTTCAAATAGATTCCAGAACTGATTGTCATATACACTATAACTAGGGATAAGATGATCTTTTACTTATGGTGTATATCTATCACCTCAACTAGAATTATTTAGAGAACATATTAATTGTTGATCATTCTCCATTGATTTGTAGGGGTGGTCCCCAAGACATTGGGGGATGCAACCTGTATATCATTATACACCATTGATCCTTTGCCTCCCCTTTTTTAGAAATATCTTTCAGTGTATGTGGCTCTGTAAGACCCAAATGGGTAACCATAAACATGATGTATTTTGACCATTACTTCAATGGGGAATTTCATACACTCATTGAATGTTGAACCCCTGCTAAGTGGATATGAACATAGGTCCTTCCTAGTAAGAGGTTTTATGTGTTGTCTTTCTGGAAAACCAAAAACATAGTTTATGATGTGTTATCCTCAAATAGATATTTTAGTTTCCATTTCCTGATAGGTCATTGTTCAATATTATCACACCCATTAATGGTGTAATTCATCTGAGAGAGGTATCCTTATCCATATCCCAAATTTTCAAGGGTTCAAATCAATATGATATAGATTATAGGAGAATTATCAATTAGATACCTTTGTTTTTAAACATTATTGAGTCTCCCCAAAACATATAGGTACCTAACGTGGACTTAAGTGACCTCTTTCATCTCATATTTAGTGAATGAGATGTATATATGAAATTTTGATGGAATAATATCCATTGGAAAGTCATATATTGTAGAGACTTCTGTCCCACAATCCTGTGAACAATATAGGTAATCAACAATTGACACAATGAGTATATTGAATGATATGGAGCATCAAATATTTAGATATTTGATTGTACAACTTCTAGTTTTTTTTTATAATGTCAAGCTATAAGTCTAGTGGTCGGTGACTAGAAATGTGGAAAAAACACCTTGAAATGTGGATCGTAAGATGAAGTATTTGTGTTGTTAAATAATTATTCTTATGAAGAGGTCATGGGAGTATCTGCTTCTAGTGGAATGGGTCATGAAAACATTCCTCTACTCATGGGATAATCTGATAGTCAAACCCCAACTAGGAGTTCATGTAATACAAATCGGCGAGGAAGATCGCTAGAGGTTTCAGTGACACCTCCCGACCACATTGTTTCTTGATAAAGTTCTTCCCCATGGGTCTTATATGTAAATATGTCATTGTTAGGGATGTGACCAAAATAGTGGGTCTGACGACTCCTATGTCGTCCCAAATATCCTTTGTTTCTTCTTATACAATCGCCCTTTCTCTAGATATGTTTGGTAAACACATATTCTGACGAATATTCATCATGGATAAGAGTTTTCCTTGTATATCACAAGGAGAGGGAAAATTATGAGATCTTCATCAGATGAAGGTTCCATTTTTGGGGCGGTGGTAGTGATTTGGCTATTGTATTGAATAAATTTTCAAGAGTTAGAGCATTTATTGGAGGGAAAATTTACTCATTCTCTTCTATTTCATCCTAATTATGATGGTCACATCCACATTTGGGGGGAATATATTATGAAAAATACAAATTTGTGGAGATATTTTTGGTATAAAAATCTATGTTATCAGGGATTCAGTAACATAATACAATATCATTCAAGTATTTTAGTGGTCAAACTACAATTCATGTCTAGCCAGAATGGTTTTCCAACCACACTCTTCTTCTGACTGGGAAAGGGTTATGCAGGATAACTTTTCTAAGGAGTTATATCACTCTAAATATCTAGAATTTAACTTTCAATCAATTAGTTCATTAAAAATGAATCAATCATGGATATTATGATCCTAAATTATGTGGAAAGTGTAGTAGTTAGGATGAATGATGAGGTTGAAATCAATAATATTCATAGGTTATGGTAGCTTGATCCAATTATTGTTTATGAATATAATGAAATAACCATAGACTTGTTCATTTTACATGTAGTATGATTTATTCATCCATTATTGAAATTATGGATGACCTTGATTTCTATGTGCTTTTGGTTGAGGCATATTTTATCGTTTTCACATCATGATAGTAGGTATTGGGTGGTTCGGGGCCTCCATAGGTTCATAGATGGGCACTACTACTGGCCTGAGAGTGACAACTGTAGCTTCTACATTTCCCTACCATTTCCCATGTGATGAGGCCATTAGTCAACAACCAGATTGGGTTCACTAAATGTCATACTCAATATGTTGTTCAATTTCTATGGTCTCACAGAACCCATTGGGATACTTCATTGGGATTAATGGTTTCTACAAATCATCCCTGATATTTCCAACACATAGTTCTAAACATTTCTGTTTGAAGAGAGGGATTATAATTGAATATGTTAAACCATTAAAAAATTTAATGATTTTAGTCACTATATCATTTTTTTGATTTCATGTATTTCGTTGTATTGAAGATTTTTTTTCCTCAAAGTGGAGGTAAATTGATAGTGAAACTTATGATGAAGATCTTCCCATCCTACAACAAAACATACTAGAAGGCTATTATACAATACAAAGTTTATCCCTGTCAATGTGTAAAAAACAGCTCAAATTTTTTTTCTATGGTTGATCATGAGGGCCCAACATCATCCCACATTGGGATAAAATTTGTAGGATATGTTTTTAGTTGTCCCATGCATGTTTAATTGTTCAGAACGTAAGATTTACAATAGTTTGTGGAGGAAAAGTATCATCCCTGTAGTTGTGATATGGATTATTCTTAGATAGAACAAGTGTGTGTCACCCTTACATAGTGTTCATTTGATTGTCAAGGGACTTGGTGATAGTAAGTGGATCTGAGGGAATAACTATCTCAAACTCCTCCCATCTATAGGCAGTTATTAGGGGTTGATGATGTGTCCTCGGATTTGTCTAGCACTAATTCACTATTTTTCCTAATATTGACTGATTTCCCTCATGAGGGACATGATTTTACAATAGTTGATGGATTCATGGAAATTTTCTACTTAATCATTTATGTTAACTATTTGTATTGACCTAGAGCTAGTCTAACACCCATATCCATATTTTGAAGGCATATTGTCTGTAGGAGGAAGAATATTTTCTACCACCTAAATATAATACCTTTTAGGATTATTACACGTGAGTGCTCTTCATTTAGTTTTTTGAGAGTTTTTATCTCACGCTCATATTTTTAAAATTGAACGTCCATAAGAGGATGATGAATCCTTTGATGTGGAGATTGGGATGTAACCAATGCCTTCTCTTTTTCATTGGAATTGTTCCACCATAGAGGTAGAAAATTGGTATTCGTAGGTGACAGGTGTGGGATCCTGCTCTGGTTCTATGGGTGTGAAGTCTCGGTTAGTGCATGTTGATAAGCCTCCTAATAGGGTATGTTTTTTATGTAGTTGCACTATATATTTTTAGCTAGATACTCCATATCGATTGAGTTGATACTGAAAATATTCATAGAGGCATATTGGGAAATATATGTTATACCATTAATTTTGACACAACATGAAGAATCAACAATACATTCATCTGAATCGATATTCAAACCCCTATATATATTAGGCCATTTAGTCTTACGACCCCAGCAAGGCCTGATCACCTTCTCTATACATTCCTCCTATCTTGGTCTATGATCATTGATCATAAGGGATTGTTGGAATAGGTTGTCCAAACATACATTCAATAGAATTGGTTTGACTTGCGGCAAGTGGAACCATTGGAATGACGATTATTAATCATTACCACCCAACCTGTAGAAGAATTGTTCTTTATATAATGATGATTATTATTAATACCCTCATATCCCAATGGGTATGAGTTATTTTGAGCCATAATGAACGTTGACTGATCCTATTTATGAGGATCCGTTAATTACATATGTGGATATATTTTTTCTACATATGGAAATTTTGATATAAATACCTAAAAACCAGAGGGATCAAGTTAATTGGAATAACCAATGATTTCCACAGTACCCTTTTAGGAGAAGATAATCCTGGTTATTTTGATTGAGATATAAATTCCCACATACTATTCAATTTTGTTTTTTTTCATCTTTGGTAGATATGTCCTGAATCCTCTCAGAATTTGATGATCTGAGAGGTGGAGGTGGAGAATGGGTTTCTCTTAGCCTAGTGAGTAGGGTCCACTCCTAGAGGACTGATATGGTATATGAAACTATAGCCCATTTGAAGTGGTTCAAAAACTCTTATATAAGATCTGTGTACAAGGACATCCCATGATGGGAAACATTATTTATTGGATGCTTTCTAGATGATTGGAACTTCATACTTCATGTATGAAATACATTCACATTTCCTTTAGGGGACCAGTTCAAAGAATTATTGGCAGTCTAATCCTTCTATTTTTGATGTCTAGGAACTGTTGAAGCATGGTTATTCTATTTTATTGAACAATTTGCTCGATCATTACCCATTAACCCTATTTCTCTAGAGACTATGACACTATAGGTCACCGTATTTGAGGGTTTTTCCTATACCATGGATGCGGAAAATGTCAATCCTCTATAAATTTGATATCCATGAATACAAATACATGATATCGCTTCATAGATCAGCTACTGAATGGTTTTTATGCAGTGGAAGAAAATATGATTTTGATTTCCATTGTGCATTTCGAGTTTTGGATCTCATAACATGGAGATGTTAGCTTGGTCAATTTGACAAAAGAGTATCATTGTGGTCTTATTTTGTAATTTGGATCCTCAATATGTGATATTTATATCCTCCAAAAACATTCGAATAACTCACATACATTAAAATAGATAAGAATGGAAATCCATTTATATCTCAACCGGGACCCCACAGTCAGAAGCAGCGAGTGTCTAGAATAGGATGGTGAGGTTGTTTTCGGCTAACTGTCACCATATGTAATTATCATTTTCATATTCATCAAACTTATATTCCTCCATCTGGTAAGACCATATAATCATATTTTAAGGGTAACATACTGATTGTAGTAAAGTGATGCTGGATGTATATGGGGAACTATATGCGGTTGACCGCGATGTTTCAAGAACCTGTCAAGATGAAGGCGTTTGAGTTTAAGAAACCTCTCTATATATAGATGTTTGGGGAAGGGGAAGAATTACTGGACTATGGGAGATATCACCATGGGGACTTTGACCACAGTGGTTTTTAGGCATTGAGTCTCTATAATCCATCTCCACTCTTCCATTAGAAGGACTATCATGGAAAATATCATCATCTTCTTAAAATTAAGATTTAATGGATCCTTGAGTTGTTTATAATGTGTCATTAATGACTCCATGGACATTATCATTGTGTCGGTTTGGAATATGGGAGTCGTTCTATGTTGTGGCTAAAATTTGTCGATCTGAATTTTTGTATAGTGATGGGATATGAGCCTTCTATATGAAAGTGGAAATAATATGGTTCTTAATATCTAATTCTATAGAAATTTTATCCCTATATTGTGAATCTATTGAAATATTTCAATTATATTATTCATTGTTGATTTGAATATGATCCTTTCCTATGTTATGTTCCATTATCACTTGTTGAGGCTCAGTTAGGACAAGAATATGAGCCCGATCCTGATACATTAGACTTTTTGGATGATCTTTCTTGGTAGGAATATTATTCTAATCTAGGGAATATACTAATGTCACCTTGTGGGTCCATGAAAGAACATGAATGTGAGTTCGGTTTGTATATTCTTTCCACACAAATATATGCTAACGGACCTATAGAATGGGATAAAAGATATGAGACTCCTACTCTATTTCCTTAAAATTATGATGTTGTAGTCGTTCATTGGTGGAAGTAGGAATATATGACTAACTTCATTGATCTTTTAGAAAATTCCACATTCATTCATTGATAATAACATGAACATGTCCCTATGAATCTTCTATTCCCACATGGTTATACTTATTCATAATAGGGACATATTCCAAATCATAGACCTTTTATGTATATCATCAGTCATCTTAGATTGGAAAAATATTTATTCCAGATGAATTTTCCCCACTTCACTAGGTATGAAATATCCATAATAGGGATATGAGCGTAATACGGGCCTTTGGAATATACCAAAAAACATTTAACACTAGCATGAACCCCTATCACGAGGCTAGAAATTCTCTCACTAGGTGATCCCTAGTTGAAATGGAAATATAAACCTGATCTAAAACCACTTTATTTTAATGAATATATCAACAATCCTATTTAATGGGAGTAAGAAAGTGTTCATGATCTGGAAAATCTAGTTTTCCATGATTATCTGAGGGTTGAGCTATCCTTGTTGTAGGGATCAGAATATGTGCATATTCTATTTTCTGAACTAGTGCTTGAATATGCTAGTAGATTAATTTATCTTTTTCTAATATGTATTGGAATTTTATCAAATTATTCAAGGGAATATATGTCCACACATTTTATGTCTTAACTATTTTGTGGAAGATATCTTCAATTGGAGTGCAGATATGATCTCATATCTATCCTCCTTGAGCCACTATATTATTCTAATGAATTATGAATGATGGTAGGATATATGCCTCCCTCATGCTTGGTACATGAATATTCATACAAACTCTTTCTATGTCGAAAGGGGTATGAACATGCTCACTGGTTACTACTAGAATATCCTGACACTATTCATTAGTGGGAGTATGGTTATGAACCCCTCATGGTAATCCAAAAACCCACCTCACCTGATTTTTCATAATTTCTTCCAATAAATGGGAGTTAGTGGTGGATGTGGTTTGGGTTGGAACCTCATTATACAACCCATGGGTACAAGTGGGATAATTATGATGATGGTAGTCAGTAATATCCTTGGTCGATGACCCCTTGGCTTAAAGGGAGTGGTATTTGACTCACTAGACCACCATCAATATATATTGAAGATGGCGTTTTTTTGTGCTCTTGGGATAAGGTCGTGAATTGGTTGGTTGGGGAAACGAGGTCAATTATCTTATCCAAACCATTATTTTTAAGATTTACCCTCGTGAACTTTAGTTCTTAGAGAGAATCACAACCAATATTGAGGGTAGGGATTGTACCACATCAATGTTACATAGGAACCATCATGTTATCCACATAATAATTTTGTTTTCAAGAATATGATATCATTTGTATCCTAAGCGGGTTGTTGCCACATCCGAAATACCATAATTTTTCTGGTATGAATTCATTATCTTGAATCAGGATGTTTTAGACGAGAGAAGCATAAGTTGGGATGTATACAATAAGGAACACGATCATTGATTAGTGAAATATAATTAGAAAGGTGAGACAAATCATAAAACAATGGTTAAAAAAATTCTTTTTATTTTTAATTTGGTAATTCTTCTCTCATGGACATGTCAAAGTGAGTATGGAATTATTTAATGAGAACCTCAGTTATAGATAAGAATCTATAAGAATCATCCCAAGCTTATCATCCTTATTTTATATTCCAACTGAGTGTCCTAACAGGTTGTTAATTGATTATTATTTTTTTGACACTTTCAAGTAGGGTTAAAAATTTCTATTTCGGTTTAGTGTGGAAACAAAAGGACCAGTGGATAATAGCACAATAATTTTGAAATTTGGGTGTTTCATGTTGGGTAACTATTTATGTTTATGTGTAGTATAAATAATAAAATGTCATATAAGATAATAACTCAATCATTTTTATTTTATTGTTTCAAATTTGGTTCACAATTTCTATTTTCTTATAGTTTGAAAACAAAATGTAATGATTGATAATAACTGGATCATTTTTATATAATAGTTTCACTTTAGGTTCACTTTTTTGTTTTGATGGAATATAGAAGAATGTAAATTTGTGTTTTTTTAGGACTGATGGTTTATCGTGGTGGCTTTATTTCATACACAAACATTAACATCATCTCACTATAGTCCGTCTTGAATAAAATTTCCAATGGTTACCTCATACCAATCTGTGTACAGACCTTCATTCCAATAGTTTGTGGTAATATAGGGATTCGGACCCAAAGACTATTAGGGACACTCATTGGTCAAGAGGATGTGAGGTCGGGCTCATCACACAATTTTTTTTTGGGAAATTGTCCCTTCAATGGGACTCTCATATATTTTTAATATATGTATGAGAATGTATTCATGGTCTCGATATGGGAACAATTACCCTAACCAAATTATCATGGGTTAAATATCTTTGTGTAAGAAATAGGTGGTTCTCATGGGTGTATCCATATGTTGGTATTTGAGGTTATCCATCCACTTCTAAGTGATGAATGTATACATATATGATGATGTTATATAACCTTATACATTAGTGTTTTCTTTTATGTAGGGAGAAGGGTAAAATCCTAATCATGGGATTGAGCCATTATAAGGAAACCTACATATGTTGTTTATTTCATGGATAAAAACCCACATAGTTCATTAAGAATTTGAAGTTTAACATCATATGACGACAACATATATGTGGGTGGCACTATGTCCCCAATTATTTGATCATGTGATGCGACAATACGTCATATTTATCGTTATTATATAATTAATTAGAGTCATATTAGTAACATTAATCCCTTGGGACTTCCCCAATGCTAGCTTCCATTGTATGGGAGATATTTATATCATTCCACTCATCGGGGATTGCATACTGAGATCTCCCAAGATAGTGGATATTCATTGTGTGAATGACAAAACCATTTTACCTCCCTAAATATACAAGAACTATTTTCGGTGAGAGAATGAAGGGAAAATATATAATTATTGTCTCATCATATGGATGTGGGATGAATTTAATAATATAGTCCATTGGATGTTTATTATGGATCGTGGTCCCTAGGAAGAAATCTTATGGTTCTTGTTTGTTACATGAATTAGAGTCAGTCTAGTTCATTTAGTATCTTAGTCCTCTCATGGATTATGTATAATGATTATCCCACAAGAATTATTAGGTCATGATAGTTGAAATGTTAGAGACACGGAGGGACATACAATGAGTTGGATGCCTGTTTATGTTTAGGATAAGGCCATAAGATGGAGTCCTACATATCCTAGTCATGGAATGAAAAAAGTTCCTTATTTTTTATCTTTGACCAGGCTTATACAATGGTTTTTTACAATAAATGTGTGAAATAATATTAAGATACTATTTATGGATTATAAGATTATTTTCTATTTATAAATTTTATATACGTATGATGAAAATGAAATGGTTATTTTAACTCCCTTATCCACATGGGATATGTTCAGTGTGAGAAACTATGGATTGAAAATAATCATTATCATTTCTTGTGGATGTGGGACTTATGTACTGGGACTACCCTTTGGATGGTGAAGTTAGAGATCCGGCCTCGAGGAGGAATCCTATGTATCCTGGTTATTGTAAGAATTAGAGTCATGATAGTTAATTTGATTGGGGATTATAAACTAAAAATGGCTTGGTATACAAGGCTAATATAATGATGATGGAAAATTGTATCATGTCCTTAAATGACATGGTGACATGGCATGCTTGCTAACCTGATATGTGTTAATTTTCTGCTCAAAATTTCTTGACTCCCTTCCAGGAATTTTATAGGGTGTCTGTCGTACATGCCCTAGTACTATTGCATGATCCATTTGTCTTATCTATGATACGTTTACTATCATATATTCCATTCTTGAGGGTTTTCAATATATCACATATGAATTTTCCATATGACATTGTAAGACCCAGACAGATGGTCCTTGAATCCATCGCATCAATTGAAGAAACATGTTTGGAAGACATCACAGAAAATGAATGTCTTTTCCTGGAATCCATTAAATGATATCAGATGAAATATATAGAGTGCATAACATGATAAAATTAAAATTCCCTACTATCATAGTGAAATATGGATGAATCACTTGGGTGTTATCACGAAATTCAATGAGACATGTCTTAGTGCGTGACACCGAATACATGCAGACTTGTTTGGGGGTCATCTTGAGATGTGGATGGTGTGTCTAGAGGACTTCGTATGAGTCTATCTATTTTCTAGTATGATACCATAAGACTCATATGAGTTGTAATAGTGAAACTATATGAGTTGGGTGACACAGCTGAATGAAAATGTAATTTCATGGATTGAAATCTTGGTAGATTTGAAAATACTTTGGTGGAATACATGGGATGTTCTAAGTGACTTGCTCTCACATGTACAAGGGAGAAAACATGATTCAAATATTATACCAAAAGATCATCACATGATCTATAAAATGATTCCACATGTAATTTCAAGACTCATGCAGTTCATTCAAAGAGAATGAGGACCAGCATATATTTCCTTCATGTAAGCCTCCAACCTCCTAGTCTTTATTTTATACTTTTTTCTAGAATTCATTAAATTTTTAATTAATCTCTTATTTTCAGTCTCACTTGATTTATCATATTTAGGGTATTTCATTTCTATGTCCCCCAATAGTTAATAGCATGATATTTGGGGTTCTATAATTAATTCCCTTGAATGTTTTTCACATTCTCTATGGTTGTACCCCAAATCATACCAAACATGATGATTTTATGATAACTAGGTCATATTTTATTATAAATCATATCTGGGGATGGTTTTTCTCGGTGCATCTGTATGAAAAAAGTCCAACATCTTATTTGAGTCTGGGGTGGGGGATTTATTGGCATCTCCACCCTTGTTGTTTGCTGCTTTACATTGGGCATATTGCACGACACCGGGATAGAGTCAGTTGGAGGGCCTCGACATCAAATGTCTTCCAAAGGTCCATCCATAAATCTCCTCAGGGGTATAACATATTTTCCATTGACCACAAGAATTTAAAATCAATGTCTCTATTATTTAATTATTTAAAATTAATGAGGTCATTATTGATCATGTTGACATTCCACGAAAACTATATTGTTAGGATGACTTTGTCTAACTGCTTTTGTGAGAAAAGGGTGTCTGTCGAAGGGCCTTCATTGGGTCTCAGGTGGCATGTCTGTAACCTTTTGCGATAATATGAAGTATTATCATAGGGCCTTTTCAAGATGAGGTGGAAATGAAATTGGGATGTAGCAACATATTACATATTGACATGGGTGTGTCTCGTGTTTTCTACAATTGAAAGTGTATCCCACATTCTCTCATTTTATTTAATTTTTTTATTTTACATGGGATAGGGATCTCATATGGATGAGTGATTATTGTCTAGGAAAACCAATATAACACTAGATAATGTGTCAAAATATCAATATATGGCCATATAGAGATACAGAATCATTTAATGGAGAAACCCATTTTTTGTCATTATAGAGCCAAATAGGGAGCACACGTTTTCCAGTTCATGACTAAGGCTCATTAAAAAATATTGATGAAAAGCACATGGGAATTTGAGAGATGAGCTGAGTACAATTTTTGGTTTTTGCAGTGCCTTGTGGATCTCCTAGGGAACATCATGTGATATTTATAATAGCAATAAGATCATACATGCTCCAAATAATTTCATTTGTTTATTTAACAATTCTTGTAAATATCATGAGTTTGATTAAATTTTTTCAATGGCTATTATTTATCCATCGATGATGTGTCACGTGAGTTTTATGATAGTAAGGGGTGATTAATTTTTGAAATTTTCTCCTATTTTCAATGGACATTTGTAGGGTTTATTTGGCATATTCAGAATGAAAATATGCATAATCTAGTAGAGATTATTTGGATGCCACCCTATGATCAAAGATTCTCGATGATACCTCCACGAAAGGAGAAATACTTTTCAAAATGGGAATCATGGTATTTCTAATATGTTATTCACATAGAATGATTGTCTATGTGACCTTATGATGGAAATAGGTGACATGTCTCATAGAGGATTTCACAATCTGAGATTATTTAGACACTCCCTTCATCATTTGTTTTACTGGAATCATTATCCCCTTAATCAAGTATTTATTCTTCTGTTATTTTTTTGATTCTCACTTAGCAGGCATCAAAAATATGGTTTTTGAAAAAGGATAGTCTATATACCGGGTAACAAACTATTGCATATAGAGAAGGTCATGGGGGTCGAACCTACACCGAAAGTATGATAAGATTTTAACAAATACCACTAGCCTATGCAATGTCCCTCTTACCATTATAATATTTTAAGAATAATTAATTGATGAATAAATATTAAAGATTAACTAGTGGTGTTACAATTTATGTTTATAGATTATTGTATTAAATTATCTAACATATGCTAAAAATATTTATTTCATAAAATATTCCAAATCAATAAGAATTAAATAAAAAAATTTTATAAAACAAATAATCTATTAAATATTAATTTTATTTCGTTAGTAATAACCAATCATTTTGACTGTTTCATTCTTGGAGTGAGAGATTATCTGGAAATCAATAAAGCACAACCAAATACAAAATTTATTCTATTGAAATAGAAATATATCAATTATTAATTTTTTCTTGTGTTATAATAAATCAAAATAAATCATTATCATTGGGAAAAGTATCTTCAAACAAAAATGTGATCCTATTACCATTATATTTGATGAATTATTGGTCAAATCCTATTTTATTAATGTTTTTGTGGTTTTTTAATTTATATGGGTCATTAAAATTATTATGAGCAATGATCTCTTTCACCACCAATCATTATTTCTAAGTTACGTTTTACTTTCATGTCAATATCATCACATCCCACCTACGTTCTCCTAATTGGTATCCTAGATGCATGTTTTTCCATATTAACTTCAAATTTCCATTTCTTCATCATAAATAGGAAGTACTGTTAACTATTTTATGATGTGGATTTTTAACAATGTAATTCCCAAATTTCAAACCCCTCATTACTCAGATCAATTTTAAATTACAATGATTCAATTTATTGATGATGGGGGAATGAAAAGGCTAATATTTTAAAAGGTGAATATTGGGCAGATAGAATATATGAAAAAACCACAGTTAGATAAAAATTTATATGTCAAATAGTTTTTGATATATTTATTTATAAATAAATTTTATCTCTTCGATAGATTGTGAAACAATAAACCACGTGTCTAAATGAAATGTAATATAGTATACCATTAAAAATTCAATTAAATTGTATTTTGTGAATAATTATAATGATATAATTAAAATTATATGGCTTACACATCAATAAAAAAATCATTTTCCATCTATTGAGTTGAAATGAAATATGAATTTTCTGAATAATAATGAAATTTATTTTACGAAATCATATTTTTCCAAAAGACCATTTAATCACGCTTCATGAAGATAATTTAAATTTATTTTTATATTTATATATATAATTTATTTTCATAAAAAAAATTTATATCAAAATTATCTTATGTTCATTTTTTGGGATTTCTATAGAATGATTTAAAATTTGATGAATATGGAAAATATTGGTTTTTATCGAAAAAAACCTTTTAATTTAAAATATTAACAAAGATCACTTTTATATTAATTTTTTTAAAGTATAATTAGTTAAATATTATTATATTAAATAAACTTTAGGCCATTAGAACCAATTTCCAAATGAATGTTCATAATAAAACATTTTACACATATGAAAATATTCTCTTTAGAAACAGAATTTTTTTGTCATGTATATGGGTAAATTTTATATTATATTTATAAACTTATAAAAGTTGACTTCATAAAAATGGATTCCTTAATTTTTTTCATAATAAATTATATTATATAATAATTTCAACATAATTTATTTACCATTATTAATATTAAAAGCAACAAAAATTAATTATCATGGTTAAGATAAAAACAGATTTTCCTGGTGTTAAACTAAAATTATAATGGTTAAAATAACCTAAAACTTGTAAAACCCACATTCAATATCCATATTTAAACCATATAACCTAAAAGGGTTAATAATAACCCATTTATTGGATTAATTACATGTTAAATACCTATTTTTAATTGATTTTTTTTTAAATTGGATGTGTGTCATATCCCCCACTTACATAATTCCACCTATATCATCACATATTCATATATAAAAATATATTTTTTTCTTCCAATGCTTACACAAAAAAATTCCTTAATACCCTCAAAAAAATCATACATTCTATTAATATATCATAATGATATGATAATATGGTTTTTTGTGTAAACGAAATGAAGTTCTCCAAAGAAGAGGTTAAATTATAAAACAATTGTTTTTTATTTTGTTTCTTCTTCCACCTCCATAAAATAAAATTATCCCATGATTATATAAAAAAAATAGACTTTTCCATATTTTAATATAATAATATTTCAGTGGAATGACCCATATCTATAACCTCTTACATCAAATATTAAGGTTGTCGCTGATCGTGTGCATGTAAGACTACCACCTCATGAACCGATGTAATTCGTTTCCCATCACCAGATTTCAAGGAATGGATTAAATGATGGACATAACAGAACAATATTATATTATTAGATTTGTATAATTTATTTATTTTAATATCACAAATAAAATTGAATATTCCAATCCCTTAAGGATACGAAAATGTCGCTCTTGTGAACAACTGACATACATCTCACATAGGGATGTTATTTATAATTCAGTTTATCATTACAAGGAAAGTAAGGATAAATTTATTGGAAATATGTGATTTATTTCAAATTAATATTTTTAAAAAATTAATATATCACTAACTTCATTAACTTTTAATCCATTAAGGAAATTATAGGGTCACTTGAGTTTATGTATAGTCTACTATCTGCAAAATCTGATGTGATCAATTCTTCAATTACAAATTTAAATATTGATAATAATAAAAAATCTTAAGAATAAAATTATATTTATAACATTCCTATAAATCTAGATATAATGGCAATATATAATATGCTCATGAGCTAAAACATTCAAATTACAGCATACCTAAAAATCAAGGCAACTCACACCAGAAATAATATTAACAAAGGAATATTATTAAAGAAATATTGTTAATGAATAGGTGATAAGATGTTTTAAAAGGATCACATATGATATTATAAATATAAATATGGTTTTGGTATAAATTATTAATATTCTTAATTCCATTATACATAATATTCAAGATTGTTTAACCAAAATAAAGCATAAGATAAGGGACCTCATCTAAATTTCTATTCCCCGAGGTAAATTTTTATTTTATAAAATAATTATTATATATGGGGTA
The DNA here is from genome assembly GCA_963277665.1 of Viscum album. Classification (NCBI taxonomy): domain Eukaryota; kingdom Viridiplantae; phylum Streptophyta; class Magnoliopsida; order Santalales; family Viscaceae; genus Viscum; species Viscum album. The sequence continues at coordinate 178,553,861 of OY728133.1, read as the reverse complement.
TTAAATTAAAATTTTTAATTTAGTATCATGAAATTTTTTTAATTCATGTTATTTTATGTTTTAATTTAATTTAAATTGTATAAGAGGATTTGACTTGAAATTTACTAAGTGATAAAAATTTTATATCTAATTTTTTTCCCAATGTTATATTATTTATTCATTGTATTTTACATTACATTATTGGGCGTGTAAAGAAATTTGACTGTATTATGTTCTATTTCCACTAGTTTTATTTGATTTAAATTGAATAACCTTAATTGATTCATTGATTAATTTTCACATCAATGTCATGATTTCTAAAAGCGTTTTTTTCAAAATCTCATGTTAATCAGGATTTTTCTACATGAGTTTGTATTTAAGGAAATTAACTTATCATTATATAATAAAACAATTTCATTTATGATCCTCTTGATAGTCATTTTGTTTTCATGTATTTGTAACATAATTATCTATTTCATTATTAAACAAAGTCATAAATTTTTCTTAATAAAAACAATATTATTTCTCACATAGGCTGATAAACGTTTTCTATCCAAAATAATGTTTTCTATAAAAACAATTCATCATTTTATTTAATATTATCAAATTAATTTTTTTTAAACTAACCATGTTTTACTTTTTACAAATTGTTTTCAATGGAATCCTCATTTCGTTTTCCTAACTATGCATAATTAGATTTTCCCAAAAATGTGAAATGAATCTTTATTTTTAAGTGTTTGGAATTTATGAAATTTCCCACCTTCATGACTACTAAAAATTTTAAATCTTATTTTATAAATTTATGAATTTTTTTATAAAGAACACTATTTTCCATATATATTGTTTACTTTTAATTAAAAATATTTTTAAATTTAAAAGGATATTTTCCTCAGGAATGTTTTTAATGACAATTTAATATTATTTATATTTATCAATGACATCAAACATTTTTTAGACATATGATACACTAGAGTTATGTTTTATAAATACAATCAGAATGATTTTTCTATGTTTTTTACAGTCATTTTGACCAATGAATGTAGTAATATTCTTTTTCTTGAATATTTGTCATCATTATTAGTGTTCCTTTGAATTATTCAATTTATTATAATCATTAGACACCATATTTACCCTAAATATAAATTTGATTTTTCAAGGATATATATAAGATATAATCAATATAAAATTTTTATATATGGTATTTTAATTTTTTTCTTATATGATTTACATGGGATACTATTTTTAATCTGTATTCATTACTTGATATAAAATTTTGATTTAGAATATTATTAATTAATTAGATTGGTTATTTGATCTATGGGGAATACAAAGATCATGATGATATGTTTGGGTCTAAGTTATATATATCCCATTGATTCATTAGTAGTATCATGAGATGAATTTCTTATCTAGCCTTAGCTAAATGGGTTTCTAGTTTATACCATCCCCGCAGTTCTAAACTATCTTATGATAACTGTTAATAGTAGAGGTATCACCTTACATGGGACCAAGAAGTATAATTATTATGAATTTACTTATGAAATAATTTTTTTATTAATATAATAGATATTTCCACAAGGATATTATCTCAAGATAAATTTCATTTAAGCATTATTTTTTAATTGGCATCTTTTTTCAGAAATTTACATATCCATATTGACTATTACATATCAAATTAATATACTGAAGTTGATCTAATATAATATGTGTTGAATTATTTATCATTCCATGTTGATTATTATTATTTATTCAAGATATATTTTACTTGTGTAACACATACTTATAAGTTGAGATCATCCTTTTATACCATTCCAAGGAATCCATGAAGTGTACCAAGAATGATATGGATGAATACGTAAGAGGGAATAATGAAATTCTTGAAATAAATTATGTTTTAATTTTTTTTAAAAATTTAAATATGGGAATCATGTAGGTATATTGTTTACCATGACTATTAATCTATTTAGTCCTTCATAACGTTATTCCTTATATCTTATTCCAATATAAAAATGTAGACACCGACATTATTATACTGGGGTTGGGGTCGATGAAGAAGTAATTTTTGATATAAAAATAACATATGTATTACCCCTATCTAATGGGGGATAATATGTTATGTATATAAAAGCATTACAATGATTTAAAAAGACATAGAAAGAGATTAATAAAGAGAGTGGTCACAACCCAAAGAAATTGGTGGTTTAGAGAGATCCCCTTCTTAAATTCCAAAAACATTATAAATATTAAAGAAAATAATAATTTGGAATGGTATATTGAAAATTGGAAATTATCATTAAAAAATTTCTACTCATAATGGTAGGAATGATTATTTCATTCTGAGTACGTCAAAATAACGATTACATTCACAGTTTTAAAGTAAAATCAAAAGGTAACTTCTTTGTAAAACAATAAAAATATTCAATTTTATAACATGTTCTAAAAAATAATAATGGGTGAAAATAAATTTAATCTATTATTGGATAATATATACTAAATTTATCAAATCATTTAAAGAAAAAATTATTTGAGAAAAAAATTATTTTTAACCGAATAGAGAAATAATGTCAGATTTTATTTTAAACATTTTTATTCAAAATATTATATAAAAAATAGAGGAAAATGGTACCATATTATAAAAATTTCACAAATTAGTAGGGGATAAAATATTAAAAAATTTATTATACAATGATAAAATAATTTCCATCAATGAAAAATCCAGTATAAAAGAACAACATTTAAATTATATTGAAATATAAATCATTACCTCCTTGGTAACTTATGAACCAGAACCCCACATGAAAGAATTAAATGAATTATAACATGAAATACCGTTAATTATGAATTATTCTTGATATAAAATTTACATTGTAATTATATACACCACATAGATATATTAGGTTCAAAAAATTACATGACTCTCAAGGAATGATGTTTTGATAAGAGAATCCTTACCACAAATCCAAAATATTTCATGTAAGTATTTTATCTCATATATAACAAAATTATATCAATTTATTTTTTTCTTAAAAAATTTTCCTGGATTAATCCCATATACTGAAACCATTTGTTTCAATTAATTTAATAATTTATTTTATTACTGAATCAGTTATCACAATATCAGGTATTTTGAGGACACCAATTCATAATTTCAAAAATTCATCAGTGTGTTGACCATAGAAAAAGGATTTACTATTACATCAAAAATAAATTAATTATCATGAAATAATTATCATTTTTATATATAAATTAATAATTTTAAATAAAACATGATATATTGTTATGAAAAATGAACTACATTGAAATCAAAGAGGTGGTAGACCATACCTACGGATGCATATCATTTTCTTTTATCAAATATTATTATTGAAAAATGATATTTTGTATTTTTATCTATAAAAGGATAATTATAATATAAACATAATATTATTTAAATAAAATTTAGTCACATATAAAATTCATGTGACACAGTAACTAACAAATTACATAGAATCACAATGTGATTTTCCCCCATACACTGGAACAACAATATAATTATTTAATAAATTTTATGTTAAGAAGGTATATGATATATTATATTTATAAACATTGGAATATGTCATGAATATCATATATAAACATTAAATCCATTACAATGAACATTAATTGGAGGTGATGATGTAAAATGAATTTCATTAGTTCTCGAGTCAATAGATCACCGTACACACTAATGATTACTTCATTTCCCATTTGATAGATGTTTTGATGGATATAAGTTATTCCATCAACATAATGAAATAATAGTTTATGTGATATAATTTAACTATAATATTATCATTATTGATTATAATTGTCATTATATTTAACAAAATATAAAATAAAATATGCTTTGTTAAGAACAATACCTTTCCTTCATACCACATCACTTGGATTATATGTAATGCCATCCAATATGAAATCTATAATCAAAACATGGTGTATAAAAAATGTATAGGGAATTAATATTTTTATTTTTGTATGTAATGGATATATCAAATAGATTTTATATTTTTAAATTGGGGTTGATGAGGTTCTATTTTATAAGTTACAGGGAGTTACATTTTTGTGAATTCCGAAAATAATTAAATAATGGGAAGTAATTCTCAAGAGATGTGCCTAAATGTTGATAAATAATGAACATTAGGGTTTATATTGTTTATAAAGGCACCTAAAATTCATAATGATTCATGTTTTAAACATGTTACTAATAATAAATCTTTAGTACATGTTTAAAAATATTTTTATATTTTTACCATTCATTATGACCAAAAAATTAGTTGAACATTTTATATAATATTAATTTTTTTAATAATGATTATTTTATAAAATTTATAATATTACAATCAAAATTATTCAAAACTTATTTTAATATTAAATCTTTAAATCTTTTTCAAAAATATTATATTAGGAAATTTATTTTTCAAGCATCCGATTATCTTAAATTGAAAATATTTCAATTAATCATCATTATATATATTTAAATTCATATAATTAGATATATAATCAATACATTTTATATAAATAGTTATTTAATAGTGGATATTTTAAATAACTAAAATCGATATAAATTATTCATTTAATGTTATTAAAAAACAATTTTCTTAAGAATATAAATAAACATATACAAAAATAAGAAAAATTGTCAATTCAAATGAATATAATTAGATTATTGTAAATGTATATTTTAATATGTCACTTTAATACAAAAAAAATAAATTTGGTTTCAAATTACTTTTTATAAGTAAAATAAATGTCAAAATTTTCAAAATTTAAAGGCTTCAATATTCACTAAAAAAATAAAACATTTCAGAAAAATCATAAAATTCCATTATAAGTTAATTGGGTATGCTTATTTTTAATGTTATATTGATTTTATGAAATAAAATTTATAAAATTTCCATAAAATATTTATAATATTTTCTCATAAATAGACATGAAAAAAATTTTCGAAGGAATATTTTTTGATGAATCAAATGTATTTATTAAAAATTGAGTCCTTAATTCCTATGAATTTAAAAAAAATATATTTATTTGGAAATTTAAATATATATATATCAAAAATTATTTAATAATATTCATATATAATAATTTAATATATATTTTTTACATTATACCCACCATAAATAAATTGAGTTTTTTATGCTTGAACATGTTATCAGTAATCATGGGATTATAATGTGATATTTCCATTGAGGAAGACACACATCGTAAAATGGGTTAATAAAACAACATTCAAAAAATATGAAAAGATAATTACAAATGTCATTTAAAATAATAAAAAATAGGTTTTATTGTATTTATAACATTGTGGGATGTGAAAAAATTAATTTTTAATGATGATCAATATAGTTGATAATAATGTATTTTTTTAAAGAGAGAAGAGAACATCTATTTATCAAAAAATGGAGAATATTTTATTTCAAGGTTATTTTTCTAAGGGTAATGGATTCTTTTAGAATATATATTGATAAAATAGAGGAATATACTTACATGGAAATTATAATTTCATAAATTAATAATTTTTACAATAATCTCATCTATTTATTTGAACTATGATTATTGAACATAAATTTTTTGTTCCTCAAAATGTAAAATTAACATTTAAATAATTATATTGTTCCTACAAAATATTAGAAAGATAACTGTGGAAAGACTGACTCTAGTAACCCAGATCCACTGTTTAATTTATCAAATTGGAATATATTCATTTTTAAAAATACCATAATGATGATAACATTAGTAGTCTTGGAGAATTAGATTCAAAATTGATACTAATTTTACATTTGGGATAAAAATACACCCATGTAATGGAAAACATTTTGAAATTTTGAAACCATTCAATGAACATTTCATCATATCCTAGGGAAATAAAAAAATATATGATAGAGATGAAATGGTAAGTAGGGGTTACATTAAATAGAATTTATAATGAGTTAATAAGGAATAATAAATATAGAATAATAAATATCAAATTACATATTCCATTAAATATATAACTTGTCTATAAAATATAGGTAAATATTTACATTTTTTAGGTATATAGATGAAATCACATTCCATTTAATAAATAAATTGACTAAAAAATGCATATAATAACAAAATAAATGCAGTAATAACATCAATAAAAAAAAATAAATTTAAAATGAAGAAAATGATTAATTTTTGAAATAATGATCTAAACAAAAATGATATCTATAGTATCTAGATTTTTCACAAGATAATGGGTAGAAACCCATTTAATTAGAATAACTAATTTTTCTCATGATACCATGAGATTCATTGAGGTAATATATAATTTCAAACCCCACCAGTCACTGCAATTCCAATGCATTAACATTAAATATAGTGATTGATTTAACTTGTACATAATATACATTATATAATAAATTTACAAATTGAGTAATTATTTAGGAATTATCAATATTCTCCCACTTAATCAAATATCATTAAAAGGAAACACTATATGTAAAAATGGTATATAGTTCAAGAAAATATCATATCAAGGAGACAAATATTATTTCTATTTAAGTGAAATTTAACATCCAAGCTAAATTGAAAATAAGAATGAAATTTTTTCTAGGGAATGTTAACAATAAAAAAATAAATCAAGAGTTGAGGGGGGATCATCAGTTCATCAGGAATATAGGTTTTTTGATAAAAAAATAATTTTCATTAGAATGATAAATGAAATTTCTATGAAATATAAGAGTAATATTTTATAAAAATAGTTTTCATTGTATAAAATTGAAATCATGTTGAAGAAGAAACGTTTCTCAAAATGATAATAGTAGAAGAGAATATTATTATCACAATATAAATTTACCAGTACATTCCTTTTGATTTTTTGTTCAAAGAACTGCCTTTTGGAAAAAAGTACAAATATTTATTTAAAACAAACATTAAAATTATATTATAATATAAAATTTCCTTAATAAATATTATATGTAAATTGATGTACTTTTTTAAAATATTTTTCAAAAACTATGAATTGGGAGAAAACCATATCTTATAGATAGGGAAATAAAATCTTGTTTTTAAACATTTATTTATCCTGATTCAAGTGAACAAGTGGGGAAAATTTTGCAGTAAATATATAATCTCCTTATATTTAAAATTTATATGAAAATAATTGTTTCTTATAGATGATAAATTATAATATATATTTAATGTAAATAAAAAAATCCCAAAAGAATGTGAGATTGTAAAATTTATTCTTACCCCTTTTGTGACATTAAAATGTTATCCTCTTAAATAATATAAAGTAATTTAAAAATTAATAATCATGAATAAAAAGGTTATTATTTTAAATAAATTAAATTTGAGGAAGATACACCAAATAATTGTTAATAGGTGTATAATAACGAACATGTCTCAATAGAACGAAATTTGAGATGAAATATCTCACTTGAAGTAGTTTATTATTATAACAATCAATAAACACATTTATAATTGTTTTAATAATTGTAATAATTTATAATATAATTATATTAATGTTTATAATAATATAAGTGATCCTCTTATTACATATTACCTTCTGTTAATTAAAAATGTATTATTATTGTTTCTTGTATTAACTACACCGTTTTCCCATACAAGTTTTTTCTGGAATATTAATGTTCTTGTGTATAGGATTTATTTATATCATAACCATAATTATATAAATTATATATATATATCATATTTAATAATATGATACTTTTTTAGAACCATTCATGCGATTTAATCATGGAAAATTAATTGCATCGATTCATTGAGGCGGTAAGTCGTACATTTACTCAAGTAATAATATCATTCTCTTTATTATTGAAATGTTAAATAAGTGGATAAAATATTAATTTTTTATAACTATTATATTTTCATATTTATACATATACATTAATTATTATTATTATCCATGTTAGTTGGTGATGGGAAAAAATACTTGGGTTTGTGAGGCGGTAGTCCTCCATAAGCAATGGAATTGTTTCCCATTTTATGCAGAAGGATATAGAAAAATATTAAGGAATATGAATAATAGAATATAATTATATTGAATGTAACGGTGTTATTATATTTAAATTGTGTTAAATTATGTAATTTTTTATAATAATAATGAAAAATAATGAGTTTCTTTAAGACACCAAACTTCTCTTAGAGAAACCTCCTTTAGATCACATCATACAAAACATATGGTTGGTTATTTTGGAATTGAACCACCATTGTAATGTGGATAAGGATAGTTGGAATAGTTTTTCTTATGTTGTGATCGATCCAAATGGCTTGATTAGTGTGAATAAATTAAGGAAAGGAGTTCCATTCTAAAATTCTGGAGGATCTGTTTGAATGTTCCAGTACAAGAATTCCAACAATTTTCATATAAAAAAAGGACCCTAAATGTCTAATTATCAAACCATTGATTTTGTAAGGTCAAAATAATGAAATAAAATATGAATTAAATAATTTTTTTGGTCTTTTTAAACAATATATTTTTATATTAACTCCCTAGTAAACACATTCAATCCTTTACCATGATAAAAAAAATTTCCTATTTTTTCTATTCATTACGATTAAACTTATATTATGAATGGTTTATAATATTAATTATTCATTTTTTAAATATGGAATCAATTTTTCCCAGTTAAATAAATATATTTGGAAATTTTTTATTTTATGATAACCCCCAAAATCATGTCTAAAAATTATTTTTCAATAAATGAATTTTTCAACAATACGATTATCGAATATTAACTATATGACTTGTAATATTCATTAGATTATTTTAAATACATATATTGTGATTTGAAATTTCTTAATTTAAATTAAATCACACATCATTAAATATTATTTCAATTAATTATGGTTAATTGAAATTTTTCTTTTTTATGTAAGAAGAAATTTTTGATGAAATATAAGGTTGTTTGAAAAATATATATTTTTACATCCAAATGTTCATATCATTATTACTATAAAATCAACTGTTCTTAAATTATTAGTTAAATATATTATAATACATTATTATAAATTAAATTAAAAATTCATTAATACTAAATAATCTATTATTCATAAAATCTTAATTCTAAGTGATCATTTCAAAAATTCAATTAAGGCTTATTTTGACTAGGTATGTTTAATGTTTATATTAATCCGATCAAATTATAATAGTGTTCGATTAAATATTAAATATTACATTCTTTTATAGCTTTATATGAATACAATTTTTACATACTATAATTGACATATGGCGTAACACTTATCAGAAGATATCATAGAGATTGATTTTATTTAAAAAGAAATATGATGATAAACATTGAGGTACTACATTCTCACCTCTTACAAAAATCTAATCTTCAAAAAAGGATATTGTATTATAAAACAATTAGGGTAGTTAATATTCATAATATCTTTTCATCCACTAGTTTCTTCTTTTGTGTTATGACTTATCCAAACTACGTTTGCGAGTCAAGTCATCCAATTCAATAATACACTCTCTCCCTTATCAAGAATCTATATGGGAACTTCACTGTAAGATAGATATAGTTCCAATTGTATTTCCTCTAATGTGATAAGATGTGTTGGTTATATCATGAACTTCATTAACAAATAATTATAAAAAGTAACATGTACTATATAGACCCTTGGTGTCATTTTAAATGATAATCTATAGATCCTATTATTTCTAGAATTTCTAAATGTATCATATACTTGGGGATGATTTTTCTGTTATAAATGAACCTCATTCACCCTTACATTATGATACATTTAGGAAAATTTTATCTACCACATTATATTCCAAATAATTTCATCAATTTTTGGCATAGATATTTTTATGGTTTTCATATACATTAATATGATCCAGAATAATGTTTAATGTTGAAATATTATCTATAATAATATATGGGCCTACATTTTTCCCTTCACTAACATCATCCCAATAATATTGACTAAAACATCACATTACATATAAAAATAGTTATATGATATCAATTGAATATATAAAGAGAAACTAATATTATTTGAGAACCATACCAAATGTATATAATGGTCCCACATACCTTGAAAATCAAGGGAAAATAACCTCAACATGTGATCCCATGTATGAATTGTCCTTTTATTCTATCCATAAATTTGAGGATGGTGGGAGGTTATAAAATGACGCTATATTTGGTGATCCTTATAAAGAAAATATAGAATATAAATGTAATGTGGGGAACATGATTAGACAAAATCAAAGAGGTGTTTCATAAACTCTTACACCATCATTAATATAAAGCCTTATTAGGTGCTAAAGAGCTAAATATTCTCTTACAGAGTGGAAAATAAGATATTTGGTTATGTGATCAATAATAAACCATATTTAATAAGTATTTCTATAATTAATCAGTATTTCTTGGTCAATTTCAATTTTAATGTCATCTCATTTCCATACATTAATTAGATGTGGTTATAAGAATCATCAAGGATGTTGTATATCATCTTTCACCTCTTCTTGTACAAATCATCTAGAAACATACAAAAAAATTTCTCTCATAATTTTATCTATACATAAATGATTCATGAAATAATTATGAATTCTATTGCTACTATGGTGTTTATAGATATTTTATATATCATTATCAACCGAAAATTAATTTTTTCCAGAATATATGGAACACATAATCTATTTCAAAATTTCATAATTCCATTTTTGAAAATTATTTCCTCCAAATTACCATTATTTAAGTAATAAATTTTCATCTATGTATTCATATCCTCAAATAATGAATTTTTTTTAATTTTCAAACAAATGTTTATTTGAAAAAATTTGAAAAAGGGATGATGTATTCCATTCCTCGATAATTCTCATATCCATAGAGATCAATCTACACAGGATCCCTCTCAAACCTCATTTGATTCAGAACTCTATGATCCTTCCTTTTTAATAAATATTTTATCTTATTTCCCTTCACTAGGTTGTATTTTATAGAAAATCATAATCCTTGATTATGTTAAGACTTCCACTTTTATTTTGCGTTCGAATATTTTTTGTAAAAATGTGTATTTTTGGCTCTGATGGTATGTGTATATCTCGCATAATTCTTGATAGAGATAATTTATAATATATTCAATGGAAATATAATACCTTCAACTCATGTTCATGGGAGTAATAATTCTAATCACGAATCTTCAACTACCTTGATTCATATGAAAATTCCATATAATTATGATTAAAGACACAAAACAATCCTATTTCAATGCATCATTACATATCAAAGCCTATTATTTCTTGATGATTGAGCCATATAAGTGAATTTTCCAATATTCAATTCAATTCATCAAAAAAATCATCCCAATCATTTTTCCAAATGTACATAACCCATTTATTTTTAAGTTTGGTTAATGAGGTATCCAATCATGGAAAATTATTAATGAATTATCAACAGTAATCTACTAAACCAATGGAAATATTTACCTCATTTATTTTTATTATTATAGTCCATTGTTTTATATCCATTGCCTTTACAGGATCAACTAATATTCTATCTTTTCAGATAATATGGATAAGAAAAGATACATCTTTAATCCATAAATAATAGTTACTAAATTTACCATGTAACTATATTCTTATAAGAGTCTCAAGAGTAATATAAATGTTATTTTCATGGTCCTCATATCATTTTTAAAAATTAGAAATATCATCAATGAATATCACAAAAAACAATCTAGATATTCCATGAATACTCTATTCATTATGTTCATAAAAATAAAGGGTTAATTAATTATTTAAAATAAAATTACTATAAACTAAACATGTACATATCACATCTGTAATGCTTTCATTAGAATGTATTCTTATTTAGTTATAATATAAGACACCTATAACAACGTAAATGATTGAAAAAATGGAGCTCTATGAATTTGATTGTATATTTCACCAAAACGAGGTAGTGGATATGTGTTCTTCATTACAATAGCATTGATTTACCAATTATCAATTCATTGTCTCACGGATTCATCTTATTTCTTAAAGAACAGAATAGGGGATTACCTATAGTTACCCCAACCCTAGTATCCCAAAGGAGATTAATAATTTTATACATTGTCATAATATATTTGGAATCGTATCCTGGAGGACCAAATAATTTAGTAGCCTTCGTAAACTAGATACATACATGATACCCCTATTTATTTTTAAAATAAAAAAAATATTTTTTAGAATTACTTATGATCATCATGAATAACATTGCATATCAAACGTAAGAAAATTCATGGGTTCCTAAGAAAGGAATCCAAATAATGGTGAGCTCAAAGGATCAATAGTGGTTAAGTACAAAAGAATATATCATGAATCAATAATAATAATCAAGAGAGAAAGTTTAATATGGAAGTAAGTTTAATTAAATCAATAATATTGCAAAAATAATTAGATATGGAATAATGAATAGTTAAATATGAATACTTAAAAAATATGTTATTTAATAAATAAACTAACAATGAAATAAATTTAGGTAAAATATAATTTTTTTAATATCATGGATAATAATACTAGAATTCTTAATGAACGGAATTCTTAATTGGTGGATGACAAGATATCATGCATCATGATACCACTGCTTTTTAGAAAATTCAAATTATAGTTTAAACTAATTGGAAAAAAACCATTACTTTTTACTAACTAATTTCCTTCTAGATTTATGATTCACCCCATGAGACTACTGATACATCTATGGGATATATAACGCCAATTCATAACCTTCACATATGTTTCAAATCATTCCTTTATATAAAATTAACAATTTAATTCCTAAATCAAATTTCTTTATCATCAAATATCTTTATTGACAAAGAAAGATGATTTATAAATATATTTCCAGGGACAAAAAATTGCTTTCAATGAAGAATACAATATGTAGAAATTATATACGATTGAAAAAATAAACATATAAATGATAAATAATATGGATATTTATGGAGAATTTAATCTTCAATGATCATGGGAATGTAAACATTTCAATTTAATGTTATTGAATACAAAAAAAAAAGGAATGAGGGAAGTGAATCTCAATAATATCCTTGGTCATAATAATCCCAACCCATTCAGATATATAGCAACTATGGTATCAATTTAACATATCCCTTGTATAGTATATGTAATGTTATTTTTATTTCTTTTTTGGGAATAAAAAAAAATCTTTGAAAACATTATTGAGGAAAAAAGCCTTTTTATTTTTGAAAATCACTTATTAAAAAATAAAACATTTTTAAAATCCTTTTATTTGATATTCACTTTTGAAAAATAAAAATTTCCAAAATATTAGGAAAAGTTTTCTTCAAAATAATTTTTCTTAAACATGAAAATTAATATTCAATGAAATTATAGTCATGTTTATAGTTATTCCATACATGTTATATATGTTTAAATAACTATCCATTAGAAATTACAAAAGGTTAGAAATGTTCCTTGTTTGGAAAATGAAAAGAATATTATATTTTGAGCATTTTATAAAAATTAAAAATGTGTAAATGGTTATTTAATAAATAATTTTTACAATGTTGGTTATTTTTAGAAAACATGGTTTTTGATTAAAACTGATTTTCGACCTAAGAGAGAAATAAATACTTCTTTTATTAATAATATTTTATCATTTATTTTAATTACCACGACATGGAATGTGATTAAAAAATAAACCCATACAGTGATAATAATATTGATATGAGAATTAATGAATGAATTAATTGTGTGTATAAACTATAAATACACATAAAAAATTATAATTAAAACATAATATAATAATAAATAATTATACAGAATATATTATAATATCGAAGACAATTTTGAGGTAATATCATTCAATGAAATTAAATTGAGTTATGAAACTCTCTACTACATGATAATTTTCATGTTAAATCCATTTAGTTAAAATAAGTTAATTTCAAACTCCAAAATTAAGTATTATGAAGTATTAATGGTATTACATGTATATTGGTAAGCATATAGACAATAAAAAGTGAACTAGTTCATAATAACAAATATGACTCAATGTAATAGAAATTTAGATTAAATCACTCACCACATGATTCCTTCTGGTTAAAAATATATTAACATCATGTATATTGGTTTTAAACATGATGTTATCTTATTATAGAACCATATTGATATTTTTAATACCATATATGATCCTTTTATAACATCTTATCTCCCATGAATTAATAATTTTTCATTATTTTCATTGTTACGGGTGTTAATTGCCTTGTTTTCTCATGCGTGTTCGTCCTGAAAGATCTAGTTCATGCACATATCATATAGTTATATAATATAAATAATGATAATAATTAAATATTTTTAATATTTTTAATTTAATTTTACATTGAATCCCAACAATGAATGATTCCTAAGGAAAATTTATTATGTAACGATAATGGAGATTGTAGGGCATACAGACAATTGGGTAACACATCCATTTTTCAAATGTAAATATGGAAAGTATGAAAAAAATATTTTATATTTAAACTATGATCAATAAATAATTAAAAAAATATTATTTATTTAAATATACTTATATATATATATTCTAGGTTGATTGGTGATGAAAATATTGTCTCAACATTTTGTGATGGTGGAAGTCTGCACATACACGAACGACGTTATCAGATTTCATTGAGTAAAATTGTTGGAAAAATATCATATATATTATATTTTTAGATGAATAAATATTTTATTAATATAATTCTTATTTCATTTATAACACATATAATCAATAACATTATCCTCATGACTCTCCATGGATAACATTAGTGAATGATGATTCATATCATTCTATTAGGCGGTAGTCTCTTGTATACATTAGTGATGTTATTGTGTCCAATATGGAAGAAACATTAAAATATTTATATATGATATAATTAATCAAGAGAAATAATTATGTTATAAATATCATATATATACATTATCTCCATCATCATACCAATCTAGGATAGGTGGTAATGGAAAATTAAATGACATCGGTTCGCGAGGCCGTAATCCTTTTTAAACATGATAGATGATTTCATAACAAATTTGATGTAAGTGGAGATGGTTCTAGGTAAATCACTTATTATAATAGCATTAGAGTTTATTTTATATTATTATTTTTTTATATAACCATGTTTAATAATAATTCAGTTAGTTGGATAATGATCTAAAATAAAAAAAGGCTGTTGAAAATTTTTATATATTCTTCACGTATCTACCTTTGGTTTGTACCAAAACCATACTAGGTTTGATAGAAAAAAAATTAATGACTATTGGGTAAGATTAGGTAATTTGGAAATTTATTTAGTCATATATTTTATTAATAAAATATATTTTATGGTTTAATGATCATAGGAGAGGGTGTAGCCTTTTATAGGTGAGGGGAGTGGCACACTTATATGTTTTTGATGTGAATGAATTCAAACCAGATATGTTTCATGTCACAAAGATCCAATAATTATCTAATCTCCATAATAGACTATATAACATATAAATATCTCAATAAAATATATTTTATACATTTATATAGGCCAATTTAGCACTAATCTTCTTTGTTTAACACCTTGTTATATCCTTTTTTAATTGAATCATAGTAAATAAGTTTTAACTATTTTCCTTATTCATTTTGTTCATAAATAATTTTGAACTTATTAGACATTATAAATTCTGATGATTTCAAATAATTAATCTATTTTTATAAATTAAATTCACATAATTTAATGAAATTAATTTAAAATTAATCTCATAGATGCAACATAAAAACGACTTTTCATACAGAAAATGTTCAAAATACTACAAAGATTTTATATAAAAAATCAATATGAAAATTATTAAAATTATATATATTGGATTAATTGATATAAAATTGAACTAATTTTATATTAAATGGATTTAAATTTTTCATCTAATACAATAATTTATTTAAATGAAAGTGCATATTTCAATTTTATTTCAATATCATCAATTATTCATTAAAAAGTGAAACATTTCATAAAAATACTAAAAATTCCCGTTAATATTATTTTAGATATTATGACATAAAAAATAAAGTTAATTTTTTATATAAATTTTATATTTGTGGTAAAAATTTATTTAAATCATGTTCGCAAAGCATGACAAATCTGTATTTTCATAAAATAGGTTTTTTATAAAATATTTATTTTTCTTTTTAATTATTCTTATTTTATTACTATGAAATATATTACTAATAAATGTTTTGAAAATATATTAAATCTATAATTTATTTAATATTATACATAAAATCTATCCAAATGGCTTCGCAATATATTAAATAATAATGTAAAGAATATATTATAGTTTGGTAAAAATCAGTCCTGCGTGTAATACAAAAAATCAAGAAAACTCATTATTGCCAGTAACGCAAGATAAAATAAGTGTTATTTATAATTAAATATATTAAGGATATATAATTTATTTTAAAAAATATATATCTTCATGTAATAGGATGTTATATTCTCTTATAAGCTGGGTGTTGTGTGTCATATACACTATCGAATATAAAGTTCTTATTTTAGAATTTTTGTCTTTTACATTATCCTCTCCTTAAATTAATTGAATACTGAAAATTTAAACATGATCATGGTAATTAAGGGTTTGATATTTTAAAAATTATTTTACAATTAACCATGATTGTAAAAATAGTAAATAAAAAAATCCTTTCTATAAGAGAGAAATGGAAGTACCATGGTTATATTGAATAACAAAAAACTAGGTTTCCATATAGTATAATATTTAGGGAAAGTGAATTTATGGACATGGAAGGAAAAGATAAATAATTATACCAAGTTATTGAGTTTATTTATCATAATAATTTGTTATTTTAATGAAATTTTATGTCCATCAAACCATAAATTTGAGATCATTTTAAAGGAAATTTAATTTATCATATATGAATGTAGTAGAATGACATTTTACCAAGATCCTTTTACCAAAGTTAATGAATAATTTATAATATATGATTTTAAAGAAATATACATTCTTGATATGTATATATTTTGTCATCAAAATTTCATCCTTTTCTTCTTCAATGAATTTCAAATTTATCCCATAATCCAAGAAAAGTATATCAAAAAATCTTTTTTTATCACTAAATCGCTAAAAATAAATTTTATCAAATTATAAGTTCCATGAAAGTGTGAAAAGTCTTTCTTCCTATCACTAAATACTTCCCAAAACCCAATATGGTTATAATAAGTTATCCAATGTAACAAAATAATCTTTAAACCTCAAAATTTATACAATTGGTTCATAATTATTATTAATTTTTGAAATCATTTATCAAAAATAATGACATGTTAACCAAGAAAATATGTATTCTAGTAATAGGAATTAATCTATCATTATCCTTCATTAATGAGTTCAAGCCCTATAGCCTTGCTGGACATAATGGTTTGTCACATCGTATATGGGTTGTTATTTTTCGAAACCAAATTAATATAATTCCAATAACTTTCCAAAAAAATATGATGGAAATCCATGAAATAAAATTAATCATCAAATAACAATTTTACTTTGGTTTATAATAAAAATTTTATATTTATTTATATTTTGTAAAATTATAATAATATTATTTGAATATAATTATAGTTTTATTAATGATCATAATATCCCTAAATGATATAAATTCCTTTAAAATTTTGTATATATAGTGTAAAGATGTTATTCTGTAAATAAACATTTCACAAAAACATATATTAGCCATAAATTTATAAAAAAAATATACTTAATCATGGTTAACAAATACAATAAAACAAAAAAAATGTATTAATACATTTTAATTGTGATCAATATAAAACTCATTAATAGATGATAGTTTCCATGAATTTAATGTATATGATAAAAATAAGATTTTAAAATTTAACATAATTATTGAATATTTCATGATTCTAAAACTGAAATCCCATTATTAAAAATAATTCATTTTTATAATTCTTGAATCCCAAAATATACATCTACAATTTTATTTCAACAATGATACACCAATTTCCTTTGATATAATCTTCAGATGAGGGGATTGACATTCAAAATTCACATGTTCCACAAATTTAATTCAATGAAATATAAATGGATCCCTATGATGATATATATTTCATTCTACAATACTATTAAATTATACTCTATAATTATTTTATAGTCATTAATTATTTTCATTATTCATTTCCTTTCTACTCATAAAATATTTTCCCATTCTATTGAGACACCTTATTTTCAATCTATGAAACCTTATTTTTATCCTCAATAATACTTTATTATAATATATTAAAATCCATTATAGTATTTGGTAAATAATATATGAATTAAAATGAGCATATCCCAGAAGATTTTTAAACCAGTTGCATAGTAAGACCCATTTTCTAGAACCACTTGATAATCGAGTCAATACTGATGTACCATATTAATAATCATTACCATTTGATGCATATATTATAGAACAATTCAAACTTTAGTTTCTATAAAGGGATGTATTCCTAGTAAAAATCATAGAATCACTAAATTATAAAAACATTAGGGTGTTATTCTATACATACACCCAAATTCTACCATAATGTTATATTCCCTATTCAAAATCATAATAAATATAGTTCTTAATTATTATACTAAACACCCTCTAATACCAACTATACCAACATTAACCCTAGTAGCCTGGATTCAGTGCCTGTTTTGTACATTTTCATAAGATACAAAGAATCACATCCTAATGGACTGAATTGTTTTTTTGTCATGGTTAAAAAGATAAATATATGATTCATATATTACATTCAAAAAAATATTAAAACACATTTTTTTATAGAATAACATTATCAATTATAGCGTATCATTACACATCAATCATTGTAAAATTTACTGATTCTAGAGAAATTAAAAAATAAGGGTGGTATCCAATTCTCAGCAATGGTTTAGTACAATAGAATCAATCATAAAAAATTAACCATACTAAATATTCAAAGGTAAATAATCAAACACACACTTCATGTGATGAATAATCTAAGAAGGAAATCAACTGATAGATAAAATCAATAAGAAACTCTATAGATAATAATCAATATTTAATGGTAAAAAACAAAATACACATTCAATTTAATCAATATGTTTATTATTGTAATTAAATGAGTCCTAATCTCTATGGAAAGGTAAATAACTAAAAACAAATTACATTTAATACCAAGAATAAAATTCACTTAGAGATAAAATCATTGTGAGAATATTAAAGACAATAATAATTGAATTCTTAATCAAGAAAATCCATTATTATTAGACACAATGATATCAAACATCATGATACCTCTATTTTCAAGACCTTTCACAATATAGTTTAAATTAATGTGTTCAAACGTATTGGGTTTGGAAAATAGATTTAATTCAAGCTTAGTGATTCTTCATATGAGATTACTGATGCATTTGATCTAATATAATACTTGTCCCCACCAAACACACCTATTACAAATAATTACTCATATTTAAAATATTAAATATAAATCATGAATCAATTTTTATTATCATCAAATATCCATATTTTGTAATGAAAATATATTTATCAATACAAATAATAATAAACAAATGAATTTACATTTAGAAAACTATATTGAGAAAGGATATAATGTTTAGAAAATAATGATATCCCTAATATTATATATATGTATATATATTTATGTTAAATTTTATATCAAATGATATAATCAAATTTATCATTTCAATGTAATGTTATTGAAAAAAAATGAATCAGGGATGGGGATATCAATACTATCATGGGTAAAAATAACCATAAACCATCCAAAAGGAGAATAAGGATGGTATCCGCCCAATATATCCATCTTTTATTATTTATAAAACAAAGGGTTTTTCTTTATTGATGAATATAATTCCCATTAAATGATATTTACAATCATTTTTTAGGAAAATATCCCTTCCAATTTGAAATCACTTTTTTTACAATAGAAGATATATTGAAAAAACATATCATTGAAAATAACAGTTAAAAACTAGGATTTTAATGAATATCATGAATAATATATTTTAAAAAAACATTGTAAATGTGAAAAATTAGCTTCAAATAAATGAAAGTCATGTCAGAAAGAAATTACATACATGTCATACAAGTTATCCAAAACATTTTGTTTTCACTATAACTAATTTAGAAAAGTTATATATTTATAAAATGAAAATAAGATTCATTTGAAAATTAAAAATAAAGAATAAATATGTAAAAATATCATTGATAAATAGTTTTGTAGTGGATATAAAAATTTTTGATAACAATTTTCAAAAAAATGGTTTTATAAGAAAACATATTTCTGACCGAAGGGAGAGATGAAGTCATGTTTTCTATAAGAAATTTTATCAATTATTATAAGTAACAATGAGTGTATAATGGAAATATTAACTTATATTATCATTAATAAATTTTGTAGAATAAAAAATAAATTATTTTATTTAAATATTTATAAATTAATTTCCTCAAGTATATTTCATGTATTAAAAATCTCTATTAGGTTGAGATTTTGAAATAAGCCCTTAAAATGACCATAACATGGTATTGATAATTAGTGAATTCATCAATTATGGGTATAAAATATAAATCCTTATAAAAAAGTGTAAATAAAGGAAACTATATAAAAAAATTTATTATACACATTATCACAGAATAAAAAAGTCTGAAAATAAGTAATGCAAACTAATGGAAAGAAATTGAGTAAAGTAACTCTTTACCACATGGTGAATTTCATGTTAAATCCTTTTAGCTCAAAAAAGTGAAATTAAAACCCAAAATCCCATGATGTATGATGGATTGACGATATTACATGAAAATGGGGTTCAATATACACGAAATTAATGTGAATTGGTTCATAACAAAAAAATCGGTCTCAATGGAATGTAAATTGAGATGAAATCACTTATGTCATACTTTTTATTATTAAACATGATTTAAACCATGGATAGTGGTTTTATGCTGTAATTAACATATTATAACACTATGTTAATATTTTTAATATCATATATGAACATTTTATAATATTTTTCACATGGTGGTCACTTGGTCAAGACTAATGCACAAAATTTATTATTAGAAGAAGGAATTACATGAGTCAAAAAGAAGAGACTATTTTACAATATCTATAATAAATGGGTATTAGATCAACAAGGAGGTAATCCAACCATGTGGTGGCATGTTTGACTCCCATATTTTCAAAACCTTCTTTCGTTGTGTTCACTTCACGAATGGTATGTGTAATAATGCAGATGAAGACCATGAGCGAAAGAAGACAGTCCGTCCAGGGTGTTGTAAGATGACATGCAAGGTGCATCACACCATGCCAAAGATATTGAACGATTATAGTCGAGTCACTTTAAATCGAGATGTTGTTCCAACCATGTTTCTTGGTAAAGTATATATGATATATCCTGCTAAAAGTTTCATCCTCCATAGTATATGATATTACAATAGTTCTATTGAAACATCTAAGAATTTTCCCAGAGTGATTTCTAAAAATAGGACCACAACCCGATGTGCTCGAGATACCATTCGATGCACCGTCGACATTACCTTTAACAAATCCTAGAAGTAGATATTTTCAGATCACATCAAAATTGTGTTTAGGTTGAGGATAAATACCATTAACACCAAGCCACCTAGAATCCCAATTTAATTCACCGAGTTGTTGAAAAATCCATTTTGAATCGAAGCAGCTTCTCGAATGGCTATGAGGATGTACATATGACCTGCATGTAAACTAAGTGAGTATTTATTATGAATAATATCATTCCTATTATACCAGAGAACACAAATATGATCAGAAACAATAATTAAAAAGGATTTTTATTTTCTGAGAGGCATCAAAATCCCAAAAACATTGAATTTGTGAGTAGATTGAGTCATTTAGAAACCATATGCACTAAAAAATATCAAGAACATAATTCCATAAAGCAGTAGAAGTATCACAAGAAATAAAATTTGGTTAATGTATTTGTGATGTTGGTAAATAGATGACATCCATAGAACATTTGTATCCCAAAATACAGAAGATAAGTGTTAGTGGGAATACTCTTTTGAGAAATACGCGAAATAAGAGTGAATCTTGAAGGTTTTAACCATAGTTAAAAAAAATTAATTCAACTAAATTTATTTTAAGAGTTAATAAATCCATGGTTGTAAAAAAATTTTGAGTTGAGAATGCCATTATGATCATGTAAACAAATTAAAAAGTAATTAGTGCTGGAAAAAGTGTAGCTGTCAATGAAATAATTGAAATTGTTTGGAAAAATAAGCCTATAAGAGCAAACAATCTCTTTTATAGTACAATTAATTAGATCACAAATATGATTAGGAGGAATAATTTATATGAGAGAAGAACTAGCCCATATGTCGAGCCAGAAATTCACGGAAGGGTCTAGGATCACCATCCATCTGGATTTAGACATGAAGATAGAAAAGGCAATCATAATGGAAGACCCAATGGAAGAGCTCATGTAATTCAAAATTCCATTCTACAGTATTTCAAGAAATTAGGTTTTAAGGAATTAAATGGAGTAAAATTGGTTATGAAAAATGTTCAATGTGATTCTGGATAGAAAGGAATCATTAAATATTTTTATATTTTTTATACTGAGACTCCCTTCATTAAAGGTTTGCAACGAGTAGACAAAGGAAAAACCACCAATTTCTTTTCAAGTGTACATCTACTCCAAATAATTTTTTTGAAGGATATGAAAATTATTTTAATAAGAACAACTGGACACTTATAATTCATCCAAGTTTAGACCATTTTAGAGACAACTTTATAATTGACAAGACAAATCCTTCCATCCATAGAGATGGATTTTCTTTTATAAGATGAAACATGGTGGGCAATTTGTTAAATAATTTTAGAAAAGTAACAAAATTTGGGTCTTCCCCAGAATATAGGAACCCAAATATAGGTATGGTGAACATATCCTTCTTGAATACCTAAATTAAAATAATATTATATTTTCTATTTGTAAGAAACCTTTTCCCAAAGAAGTTAATGTATTTGTACCAATTAATTATTTTACTAGAAATCTCTTCATAGTGTGAGTGGGCTCTTTTGAGATTTCAGATATTCCATTTATCCACTTGTAAAGAAAATAATTTCATCCACATATACATGTTGTGTGGGAACATTCAAATTCCTAGAAGCAATAATCTGTATAATCTTGTTTTTCTCTACTAGGTGAGTGATCAATATGCTTATGTAATCTTCCACAATGAAGAAAAGAATTGAATATGTAGGGTCACACTCTATAACACCTTTGGTGCATTTAAAATAACCCATAAGATACCCATTAATAATGATGGAAGTGTTGTAATTGTAAAAAATAGTTTTATTTATACCCATTAAGGAATTGTTAAAACCAATGTTCTGATGGGTCTTTAATATAAAACTCTAATCCATGGTATCGAAGGCCATTCATATTTCACTCTTAAGGAATATATTTTTATCCCTGATTATTTATATAAAAAATTATTACTGTATTTAGAAAAAAGAATAATAAAATTTTGAATGGACCTTCCATTAACAAAGCCTACTTGGTTCTATGAATCTATTTTATTGATAATAGAAGAAGATCTATCCGAAAGATGTTTGGGGACAATTTTATAAAGGGTTTTCATTAAAGTAATGAGTCTTAATTTGTTAATATATATAGTATTATCCACAATGGTGATCAGAGAGAAAAAATTAAGAATTCAACCCATGAGGGAGAATACCATTACCAATGAAATTCCTAAATAGCATACAAACAACTGTTTGAATAACATCCTAAAATTGCTGATAGAGGCCATTATTAAAACCATCAGAGCCCGGATCCCTATTAAGATTTAAACTACATACAATGGCGTTGATCTCATTATTAATAATAATTCTAGTATGAAAAGCTTTATCCTCATCATTATACACAATCAGGTTAAAATCAGGAAGAAGTTCCTTGTTAGTGGCAGGTCCATTAATGATATTTTCAAAATAATAGACTACATGATTTGAAATTATATTATCGATACCAAAGATTTTTTACCCTTCTCTTAAGAAGAAAATAAGTCTATTACCTTCCTAATTAATTGAAGAGAGGTGTATAATTTATTGTTTCTATCACTATATTTGAGCTCGTTTTTTTTTTGAAATTTCATTCTCATGTTATCTTTAATGGTGATCTTGGAAAGGAGATTCATTGTAATATTGATTTCATGTTGCGAATTAGTGAAAAAATTGGTGTGAATAGTGTTGTTTTGATGTTGGGTATGTTTTTATTCAAAATGAATTTTTTTTATCAATTTATTTTCTTTTGGTACTAAAATAAACATTGAGGATCTGTTAGGGAATTTTTAATTCAGTGGTACAAGAAAAATCATTATTACAATATTCCATGGAAGACCAAGGATTTTTAATCATGTTAACCCCATCAGGGTTAAAATTCCATGTGTGGATAAATATAAAGTGAAGAATAAGATTTTGTTGTTTGATAGAGTGATTGACCTGGATAGGATGGTGGTAATAATTATGTTTAAGAAGGGTTATTATAGAAATTGGTTTCCACTTATCCAGAGATATATCATCTGTGAAATATATGTCCAATTTTCTAGCCACCACCCTATAAGAGTGTCCTCTGTAGCACATATACATTGCATTATTAATATTAATATCCAAAAGGTTGTTAGCCGCAATATAACATTTATACTCCCTTGATGATATAGTGGAGTGAGTTGATCACAATTTCTCATTTGGGGCATGGAGAGAATAATAGTCACCAACCAAAATGATAAGGTCCTGAAAACTATTTCTTAAGAATGAAAGGTCAATCCAAGGTTGTCTCATTTCTTGTTATGTATTCATATCATAGATAAAAGCACACTAAATATGAGAGTGGTAAATAGTAAAATCACAAGGAAACTTTTTCTTAGAATTATGGAAAATAAAAACATTTTGGTGAGTATAGTGATTAAATATCCGAAGGGTTTCAAGGGAAGAATATATTTTACAAGTACCTAAGAAGTTATAACCAGAATGACAAACCTGAGAGAAGAAATATTAGAAACATATCATAGGTTCAAAAAATAAATAAACGTTAGGATGTTGAGTATTAATTATTATTTTTCAAATAATAAAATGGTCATAGTTCATAATTCCTTGATAATACTGAAACAAAATATTCATTTAAAACTGTTTTTGCTGTTGGAACTCCCCCTTATCTTATTCCCTGAATCCTTATTCCTAGAAGATCAGATTAGGGATTTTTGTCGAGCCTTTAAGGGACTTAATTATATAGATAAATCAAGTAAAAACAAGAGAACTATTAGTAGTGTCTACATTTGCCTCAACATTTGATGAATCCAAAAATATAGGTTCTATGAGAGAAGTCTATTGTTTATTATTTATAATAGTCCAAGAGCTCTCAACAGAAACTATAGTCATGTCCTTGCATAGTGGATAAATGTATGAGATTTAAATGCAGTGGTTTATTTAATTATAATTAGTTGTATGTCTGTCACTACCTACACATAAAACAGAAATAATGAGGATTTGAATGACCTAAGGAGAAGCAGGAATACTATCATGATTAGTAATAATAGTTAGTTGAAACTCTAATATAGGATAATTTATAGTGTTTTAATTCTTTTCCTTCATATTATAATGAGGTGTATATACCGGAGAAAGACTAAGGTCTCATCCCACATTAGCTGTGTGCAGTGGGATACCGACACACTAGTCACCCAAAAAACTATATGGGAAAAAGGGTAGTTTTGTCCTTACGGTCAAAATGTGTGTTTGAGGAGTTAAGGGACTTCTTAGTGGAGTGAGTAGCCTTCAGGTATGACTCCACCAACATAGGGTTTGGATTATGTTGAGACTGTTTAATGATTTCCATAATAACAGTTTCTAATTCCTCAACAAAATAGTGATATTAAACTACTTGATTTTCCTTTTTGACTAATATTTCCCATGATTTCCCAACATTATCCTCATTTAGATTTAATTTATTTGAATTATACATCAATTTTTCAGTTTTATTCTGGGATGGATCTGGTTTATCATGGAAATGACCATTGTACTTCTTTTTCATTCTGATTTCAGTCTTTTTATTATCAATGGGTTGGGTGGATTTTCTCTTCACCACTATACAGTATAAAACAGAATTCCCTATGATCTTATAAATAGCACAAAATGGGGGCTTACAAAAATATTCAATTCTAACATCTATTCTATAATCATTCACATTGAAGGTGATACTCTGCATGAGTTTAGATTCATAATTCACTTCTATCATAACTCTATAAAAGAGGTATAGCTCACTATTCAACTTTAACTGATCAATCTTAAGGGGTCTTCTTATGCAAGAGGATATGTCATTTAAAATATACAGGTTACAAAATTACCAATTTAGACAACTAAATATTACCCATTCTTGGGAAGTAGTGTCCCTATGGATGTGTATATTGAAAGAATAATCCCAATCCAAAGTACGATGTAGAATAGGTATGAGTCGAGCATTTCCTATCTTCTAGAATCGATCTAATTAATCCTGGGGGGTAAATAATATATGAAAATTAACATTCCCTATAGGTACGAGTTTTTAGTTTGAAAACACCCAAATATGTGCAATGTAGTGTTTATGATTAAAGTAAGACCATGGATTATCACCTTTTTTGTAAGAGATGTGTCCAATAAAAGGGAACTTAAACATTTGGTCTATTTTTTGAAGCACTTCAGGATTGGCTGCGACCGAAAATACACCAGCATCCATATTTTGTCAAAAAAGAGGATTCAATGATGAAATATTAAGAAGATATGAGCCATTGAGTACCTCAAGAAATGAAATTCATTTGGATTTATTGATAGTAGCATGTGTAGGAAATTATCCACACTAACCAGGGCTCCTTCGTATTTCTGATTGGGATTATGAAAATGGTATGTCATACATGCGTAGGAGTAATTTTTTCTATTTTACATTGATCATTAAAAAATGGTAATGAATATTTTTTATTTAAAATATGATCATAAAATAATAAATACCATAATTTTTTAAATATAAATATATATATCATCAATGTGGTGTATTGATTAAAATAATTTCACATCATTTTGTGAAGGTTGTAGTCCACATATACACGAACAATATTATCACCATTCGTTGAGTGAAAAATTAATAATGAAAAGGATATATATTAACATAAATTTATGATGAATATTTATTTTAAATAATAACTTTTTAATTTATATAACATATCATCATTTACTTCATCTCTATAAATTTCCATGGAAATCATTAGTGAAATTAGAATCAATTCGCATAGGGAGATGGTAGTCCGCCGTTTGCTGGAGAGACGTTATTGTGTCCAACATAAAATTCAAATTTAAGAAATATATATTATATAATTACATTATTTTTATAATTATTTTATAAATATCACATATATATAATTTATATCCATCATCATACCCATCTGTGAGATGTGGTAATAGAAAATGAAAGACATCAGTTCGCGAGTCGGTAGTCCGCAGTACACTTGAATGATGATTTAAAAACACATTTAATGAAATTGGAGGTTGTTGTAGGTCATGAAATTTTTAAAGAAATCATAGAATATTTAATATAATGATTTTATTATATTATAATTTTTAAATATTATTCCAGGTAGGTGGAGAATGAAATAAAGTAAAAATGTTTTTAAAGAATGTTACCTCTTCTTCAAGTATCTTACATAGGTTTCCACCAAATACATAGTAGGGTGGTTTTATGAAAAGAAAACGAATATAGAATGATATTATGGAATTTTCCATGTAATATATTAATTTAATGTCAAATAAAAAAGGGTCTTATGGTGGGAAGACTAGATGACATGGGGTGGCATTTTATAGGTGATGTGAGTGGCAAACTTGTAATTGTTTTAGAATAATTAATTACACCCTTGTTTATTTAATGTATTAAGGATTATATAATAGGCCATAATATATTATATATGGTATAAGGTATAAATATTTCAATTAAATATATTTTATAAAATTTTATACATTAATTTATGCCCTATATGTTTATTTTAACCCCTTTGTAAATCCATTTTTTCCTTAACCACGCTAATTAATGTTTTTATTATTTTCACTATTCAATCCAGTAAAACATTATGTTAACCATAGTAGCCTATATAATTTATTAATAATATAAATATTTATTCAATTTTATATAATTAAATTCACATATCTTGAAAAAATTAATTTATAATTTATCCCAAAAATTCCCATGAAAGCGATTTTCCAAAGAGAAAGGTGTTTAAATGTTTTCAATGTTCTCATATAAAATTCCAATATTAACATTATTCCAATGAACTATATTTAATAACTTATATAAAAATTTACTAGTTTAATATTAAAAAATTTCTATATATAATATAATATTATAAATTACATAAATGAAAAGATAGATTTCAATTGAAAATAAGTTTTTTAATTATTCATTGAAAAAATAAATATTTCAAGAAAAATTAACCCAAATGGGAATATTGATATTATGATTTAAAAGAGGAATTTAACTTTTTAAAATAATTATTCAAAACGTTTTAAAAATTAATTTAAAATTATGCACTCAAAGAGTGACTAATCTGTCATTATGAAAAATACAGTTTTTAAAAAGTATTTCATTTTTATTTTAAATGAATTTTATTTTATTACTAATTAGTAGGTAACTAATATATGTGTATAAATTATTCAATTTATTATGTTTTTTGAATCAATGTATTCCCTCCATTTTAATGGTAAATAAGTATATTAAATAATATTGTTAATAGTATACTTTTATTCCGTAAAACACAGTCTTGGATGTAACCCATGATATCGAAGAAACACATAGTTTTGTGTAATAAAAGATAAAATAAGTAGTGAATGTGATTACATATATATTATAAATTTAATTTAATTGAAAATAAATATATCATAAGGACTTTGGGTGTTATATTTTATTCTATGCATTTTTTATGTTCCAAATATGTTATCAAATATAATGTTATTATTTATGAATTTTGGTTTTTTACATAACTATAACAAAACACACTGGTGAATAATTCCATTATGAAACAAGTATTGTCAATGTTTATTCTACTATTATTGTTCTATAGTTTCTATTATATATTGATTCTATGATATTAGTCTTTTTTATGGATTAAACCAATGGAAAACTCAACATCATGCTCTAGTGGATATACAAGTAATTCCTTAGGAAATACATAAATCTATTATGATAAAATAGTTGATTAATAAATAAAAAGATTACAGAATACATTCATAGGTTTTAGTATCAATTATAATATAAAAATATTACATACAAGATCTACTAGGGGTGGATGAAAATAATGACATATATGATGATGTATCTTCTCTAAATACATTTAATTCAACATCATCACCACAAATTATAATTTTCTTCTCCATTTAATAAATTTTGGCCTCAAATTTGGAATTCCAGTTGAATATGCGTATTATATTACAGTACATCATGGGTGTGATAATTAATTCAATAAATAATTCAAGATTATGTGTAATAAAGGGGACTTCATGACACATCCTAGTTGTAGTGAGACTTCCACTATGAGTTTTGACCATCAAATCCTACCAAAAATTATAGGGATATAACTAGTTATCTAGGAAAACATGGTATATATAAAT
This sequence comes from Viscum album, assembly GCA_963277665.1. Taxonomy (NCBI): domain Eukaryota; kingdom Viridiplantae; phylum Streptophyta; class Magnoliopsida; order Santalales; family Viscaceae; genus Viscum; species Viscum album. The sequence continues at coordinate 178,524,215 of OY728133.1, read as the reverse complement.
GTTTGTTAATATTTATAATTCAAGAATGTAGTATATAAATTGTGGTATACTATTAATGTACATAAAACCCCATGGGTATTGAAACCTTAGATGTAGTGATCGTATAAGAAAAATATTACCCACTTAGCCTATTTTATGGTATGTTCGCTCGAAATAATGGGTAATTGTTGTGAATAATTCCCAATTTAATTATATATAATTACATTCACATAATTTATTGGTTTCCTCCCCATGTACTCATGAGATAGATGACACAAATTGCTTCACTTATAAAAACTAGCATTCCCTGTAATCTATTACCATGATGTTTATTTTTTGAATTTTAACACAATGGAAATTGATTCATCATTTTCATAGTCTTTTATAAATTCCATATTTATTTGAGTTAATTTAACCTTTCTATATGTTTATTAGACTTAAATATATAGTATCTTTATTATTCCTTCCATGTTTTAATGGTGTATAAATCTATTTCATCATATGATGAAAAAATAGGAGATCAACACCCTTTTGATAAATATATTAATCCCTTCAAAGAAACGTTCAATCCTATATTATTTATTACATATGTAATCCATAGCATACCAATATAATATTATAAAGGTATACTAATAATCTGAAAATACATTCCTCTTAAGTTTATTTATATAAGGAAGGTTCTCTTAATTTCTTTTTGTTTCTCATCGGGTAAATATTTTTAAATGATTTCATCTTTTTAATATTTTGGTTCAATGTATTTTATTTCCACTTCCACCGTAATATTTTGGAACAGTTACTACAATTGATTATTATAAAATTTGATTCAATACAATGTAAGGGTATGATTTTACATATCATCTCATCCCACGGTGATAAATATATTTTAATGTTACTTAATCCCCTATTTATAAAAACATTTCCAGAATCCCCCCTAAATTATGGGGGATCTTCTCATATGATGTGATCCATCATTGGATAATAACATTGGGAAACTAGAGGTCACTCCACATGAGTAAGGTTATTTTTTAATCTTATTTATAGTCCCTAATATATCAATGATCTTCCTAGTTTAAATAATAGTTTTATTGGAAATATTCGTAGGGTATTCCATACATTGACCTTGTGTATTGATACACTTATTTCTCTAAATAACAATTTTTATATAATGGTATATACAAGATTATCTAAAAAATAATAAATTTTAAATCATCTTGTGCAATTATATATATGTTTTTAAACTTACCATTGATCGAAAATGGATGGATTTTATATCTTTGAATCATAAACATGGGTTCTTTGGCGATAAATTTATTTCCAAATCCTTTTTAATGGTTTTATTTAAAATGTAAAATATTCTATTAAAACCCCCCATGAGTATCCAAATTGGTTTCTAGTAATACAGACAAACCATGCACAAGAATGATGGGTAATATATATTTAACTAACAATTTTTAGGGTTACAAACCGTAGAAGTAGCTATTCAAAATCCACTTCCACATAAAGTATCCAGACAGTGACGTATTGTTCAGAAAAACCAGAAACTCTATTCCTTCCAGGAACATCAAGATGTTCTTCTATATTTATCATCAAAGTATATAATATTGTCATATTACATAAACTATGTTTTCCATAATATTGTTTCTTTGGTTTCAACTAAACATGATCTAATAGAAACATTAACGACCACAATACCAGTATCAAAGAGTCAGTGTCTATATTATCATCGATAACAGGGGATGAAAATTTAAAAGTCACATAAATTTAGTAGTGTTAGAGTAAAAAAACGTCCATGACACCCATTTCATATTAGGGATAATAAATAAAAATTAATAATGGAAAACATTCGACATCAATGCACTCTTTCAACAAATTTCCCTTCATATAAGGTGGAAAGTGAAAAAATAACCATGATCTAAAAATATTACTAAGGGTTTCTTAAAATAGAATCATTCATGAATTAATATGGAATAATTAATAGGATATGGTAGATAATCGAACACACTTTCTATTTAAAACGTAACATGACTATAACTATTTTATAATACAAAATCAATATGCAAGGTACATAACTGGACACACAAGAAATTTAATCAATAACAAGTGAAAGAAATACATCATTGGATAATATCACTAAAACAATCACATTGATAAAAATATCTATAAATAAAATAAAAAATATTATGAATTTTATATTTCATGATCTTAATCATCATGATATCTACTCAATCAAGAGCATTCACAAGAGTGTTTAAAAGTATGCATAAAACCCCATTTAATTTGGCCAACTGATTTCTCTCAAGAGAACCATTGATTCATTGAGCTGATATATAGTTTCAGGACCCACCCATCACTATGTCTCTTATGCATTCATTATATATCAAATTATTGATTTAATTCATTGTTAATATACCTTGTAAACAAATATCTATATTTTCTAAAAGATATGAAGTTTTCAATAATTACAAAATAAATCAAATAACATTCAAAGTAAACACCATATATAGACATTTTAAAATGTTTATAAAATAATTGTATCCATGATGAAATGAATATAGATATTAATGATAAATTAAATGGGTAAGGAAAAATTATCCCAACAATTTGATTGTTTCAAGATACACTTATCAATCACAAAATAATTCAATACATGAGAGGTTATCATCGGTTCATGGGGAATACAAGTTCTTTTACAAAAAAACCATGTCCTTTGATGAATAAAGTGAATGGATGAAAAATAAAATAACATGGTTTAATAAAATAGTATTCATTGTAATACCATTGAAAAATTTTATATATTATATTTATTTTCAAATGGATATGGCAGTGAGAATGTTTATTGCCATCATACACTTCAAAAATAACATTCCTTTTGACTTTTTATCAAAAAATTTATTGTTGAAAAATCATATAAACATTACATTTAAACACTTTTCAAAAATATATTAGAACATTAAATTTATCATATAAATTATTTAATTATATTAACTGAAATTTTCATAACAATTTTTGAAATCATGGATAAAAAAGAAAAACATATCATATTTAAAGAGAAATAAAATAATATTTCTATAAAAAATATCCATACTTGATATTAGTAAAAAAAATATTAAATTTGGGAATAAAATATATAAACTTATTATATTTAAATTTTATATGAATATTATGGGATATTATGAAGGATAGATGATAATATTCCATCACTGAGAATAAAATCAATGCCAATGTAAAGTGAGATTGTAAAATAGATTTTTTCTTATTTGGTAACCAAAAAATTGAAACCCACTAAAATTATATAATATGAATATAAATATTAACCATTATTAATAAACATGATTAAATTTTAAATACATAAAATTTTCATCATGTACACTACATAAACATGTATAGATTCATAATAACAAATATGTCTCAATTGAATGGATGCTTAAATGAAATCTATTACCTCATGCATATTTTTAGATATTAATTTTTTAACATTTGGAATAATGTTTTTATTAATGTTATTTATTTATTATATGACCATATTCATGTTTATAATATCATAAATAATCCTCTTATAACATATTTTAACTGGATTTTATAATATTTTATTACTACTATAATTATTTTTGGGGTTAACTACCTTATTTTCTCATGTGTGATATGTCTCAAACATTTCAGTTATGTTTTAGGATATATTTATACCATATAAATAAAGATATTAAAATTATAAATATAATATTTAATGATTATAAATATTTTTATAACCATTATTTTAATTTGGATAAATAAAATTAATCGCATCACTTCGTTGTGGTGGTTGGTGGTAAATATGTAGAAGCAATGATATACATCCCTTACCATGTGAAATGATTTTTAATTAGATAATATATTAATTTAAATGAACATATATCAGGTTATATTTTACATATATATTCATCATCTACATCATTTTTACTCTCTATGTGATTCAATTATGGAAAACAAATTGCAATAGTTTGCTAGGTGGTAATCTATTATACCCATGAGAGATGAATTTGTTTCCCACTTAATTTAGAATAATTTGGATAAATATTGTGGAATAAAAATAATAAAATCACATTATATGGGATATATTATTTTTACAAAATTTTAAATTTTAATGTGTAATTGGAGGTTGTAACAGAATAATGAAAAATAATGAACATTGTTATGATTATTACATTCTCTTTAAGTACACCCTTTAAATTTCTTCCTAAGGGCCATTGCATTTTTTTGGTGAATAACACCACATAAAGAATGCAGATGAGGTGTTTTGGGATTGTTTTTCATTTTTTTCACTAGAAAAAATGTCTTTAGAGGTGTGAAAAGTTGGGGGATGGAATTTCCTTTTATAATTGAGGAGGATGGCATATTTAGATGTTTTGAAAAGAATAAATCATACCTACATATTACTACTAAAAAAAGATCCGAATTAGAACACTAAATAACCTAAAATGTGATAAGGTCTAAATATATACATATTATAGTAATTATACATGATTTACTTCATTGTATCCAATATATTATTTTTTTAAACACTAGGTAATAATGTTTCAACATTAACCATGATAATTAATTTTTACTATTTTTACTATTCCCTATGTTGAAAAATTAATTTAAATTATATTTTAATATTAATTATTATGAATATAAATAGTTAATCTATTTTATCATATTCAATTAACTAATGTATTAAATTATAGTTTAATGATAAACCCACAAATCATCTAAAAAACCAATTTTTCACGAAATTCATTTATCAAGAAGAAGAAGATATTATATTAACTATCTGAATATTAATCATCATAAGATGGAATTATATTAATATATTTTGATATGTAATATATAAATTTTATTTCAATAATTCACCATTTAATATTATTTTTATTAATTATAATGGATATACATTATGATTTTTTAAACAAAATACATATATTATAAAAATATACATTTTTAACTCCGATGTTCTTATATTTATTTCAATCAAATCAATATCTTATAATGTTCCGATTAACTATATTATAAAACATTATTATAAATAAAAATATTCGTTGGTTAATATTACATTATCAATAATTCATAAAATATTATTTCTAACGGGAAATTTAGAAAATCCAATTTAGGCTTATTTTTAACAAGTATGACTAAAATTTATATTCATCATTTAAAACTAGAAATTTGTGCCATGAAATTTCAAAATATTCATTTTTTAATATTTTATTAAAATTTATTGTCATCTTACTATAGTTTAGTCTTCTGGTTGCATGTTTTGTATGAAATAAAGGCGATTGATTTTATTTAAGCATTAATATATCATGAATTCGTATATTGGTCCATTATTCATATTATTATTTGAAATTAAAAAAAACTATAAATTTTTAGCAAATGGTAAAATAATTCCAATAATTAATAAACATTTATATTAATCTCTAAATCCAATGATGAACTTAAATCATTCTGCAACTAAATAAAAATACATCCCAAATAACCTCAACATTCTATGATATAATTATGTTTCTTCATAATAATATTTCATGTAAAGTAATATTATAGAAATGTGGGTTATAAATACCACAAACTAATGAAGAATTTCCCAAAATACCATTAATAACCTGAAACACTAAAAAATAAAAAAAAATTGTTTCCAAAATCTGTTACCTAAGTCTTCTTAATACTTATTCGCAAAATCAATCAATTAAAAAAATTATTATTGACCAGTATAAAACATAGTATAGTAATAGAAACCCACATTTGTCACCCATTAGTTGTGGGTTCAATCCCAACAACATTTCTAGATGTGATGGGTTACCCCACGAAATTCAAGTTTCCTATTTCTAAAACCATATTTATTTAATTCCTATAATGTTACAAAAAATTAGATAATCATTTTAAATATAAAATAAACCAAAAATTAAAATTTTATGTAATAATGTATTCTATACAAAATATTTTTTCCCAAAAAATATAAAAAATATTAATTTACTATAATTATTTCAACATCATGTGCATATCAATTATTACCTTTTATCGAGTCATTTTTTATTAAATTTTTCCTTACCATTAAATCTACATCATAGGTCATTAAAACAATTCTATATATTCATGAAGATAATTAAAGAACTTTTTTTTGAAATTTTTTTATTAGTTTTTTTTTAAATAGACAACCGCTTATAAAATTATATCAGAACATTGTTATAAAGTTCTAACACCTACAAACATCGAATAATCCACATCAAGGATTTTTATAACATAGGACCTTATAAATTAATCATTATATTAGAAAAATCACTCAAAAAATAACCATGCTACCCACATTTACATTATTTAACTATTCATGTTTCCTTTTGTTGAAATTTATTTCCCCACATCGTTTTAACAAAACTATTCATTTTTCACAAATTATCTATTTTGTTACCAAAAAATTTCACATATAAATCATTTTTGAGTTAAATTATGGAATTTTATATGGCGCCACTTCCAAAATTTTTGACATGAAAGAAATTGAATATTATTTTCCTTATTATATTTAATAGTCAAACATCCATGAGACGACATCCTTCTATTCATTTATGTGTATGGAAATTCATCTATATTCAATTGGTTAATCATAATTATAGATATATAATTTGGCATTATCAAAATTTGAATAACATCTATTCCCTTTAGGAAAGGAATATCTTTAGGCAAATCATTAATTTTACTATCATTAACTAAAAATAATAAAATAACAAATATGATAATTAATTAACTTATAAAAGATGAAATAGATAATCATTGATGGAATCACATATAGTTATTATGTATATCCAGAGGTAAGAGCATCAAGGTTTTAATCTATTTTATAAATGGTATTATTTTTTTAATTTCATGTCAAACTATTTTGATAAGTAAATCATAATTGATCATAAATATATTGTGAATTTTAGATACATATCCCCCATGAGTGTCAATATAAATGTGTAACAAGGAAAATTATCATTCACTAGGTGAAGATTGTGTCCATCTTAATGAAAATTTTCTTGAATTATTTCCCCAAGATAAAATTGTACCAGAGCCACATCCACTTGTAGTATCTAGATAGTGATTTAATTTATTATAAACCACTAAATATATACTTCACCAAAATTCAAGAATATTATCCCATACTAATAATTATCCTTATACTTATCCGTATGGTTCATGCTAAACTATTCTTTTATAAATCACCAAAAATAGCCAAAATCTGGATTTCATACAAGTTATAGTTACCCAAACCTTTTACACATATTTTTATGTGATTTTTATCAAACAAATATATTAATTAAAGATTAATGAATTTGGGGACCAATGTCATTGTGGGACTAGGTTTATAATGCATTAATTGTGATTAATGTAAGACATATTTCTTTTATTCTCCACAATGATATTTTAAATAGTATCGATATCATAAAAATGTCGGATATTACTATGGGAATACATGTAAAAAGGGTTGAGATAAAAATTTCAGCAATAGAATAAACATGACAAGGAAGCATAACAAGTGAGACAAAGTTATAACATGATATCATAAGAAGTGATGGATCAAGTGTAATCACATGGGATAATATTAAAAATAAATATTTTAATATATTCATGGAATCATATGAATTGTGGAAGAAATATATATCATGGTATAGACATGATTCAAGGAAATATTCTGGGACAAGATCACATGGTGGGAGGCATCCAAAATAGAATAATTATACACTCTAATTCCCTACATGATGACTTATGATACTAATTTGTTACACAGTTCATTATTGTGCTATCTAGGAGCACCATTCATTACATGGTCATGATTATATTTGTTAAAAAATTTATATAAATCATAATTAATATAAATAATAACTACCCATGGAATGAAAATCAGTTTTATAGTATTTTCTCAAATCATAATAAATTAGAATTTCATAATGTAGTAATTGGAAAATTAAACAATAAAAATGTTTTAACACATAAATGAAATGTATAATGAGATATTTATATATGTGATACTTATATTTGTCTAATTTAGAATAATTAAAAATCATTAAAGAGATAGATAATGTGATTTAGAGAGAGAGTGGTCATAACCCAAAGAAAAGGTTATTTTAGAGTGATCTGTTACATTAAATCCAAAAATTACTAACATATTTATGAAAAATAAATTCATTGAAAAAAGATATTGTAAAATTTTATATTAATATTCAAAAGAATTAGTGGCCTTGTAGTTAGTAATTATTTGTTCATTTTGAATACAGTATAACAAAGACTCCTTTTAGTTTTTTGTATGAAAGGTAAAAATGAACATTATTTAGAAATTTATTGGAATATTCATCATAAAACATTTTTTTAAAATATAATCATTTTAGGAAATCATTTTAAATAATCATATTATGATATAAAAATAATTATTTAAATCATTCTTTGAATATATTTATTTTTAAGAAAATTGATTTTTAATTGATTTTATAAGTAAAGTCAAACATTATTGAAAAAAATTTAATCATTTTATGTAAAAAAATTGAGGAGAATGGTACTGTTAATTGAAACATTAAAAAATTAAAAGTGGTGAATAAAATTGTCACTCCCTGTTTTTCATGTCTTTTTTTGATCCGGTTCATTTGAAATCCTGATAATTTATTTGGGTCTTGTTTGAGATTAATGTTGAGTTTTCAAGTTTAATATATGTCTAATAACCCTAATTTGGGTTCCCCATTTCTTGTTTATGAGTTTTTGGAGAAAGGGTAGTTACTTCATGATTTGGGCCAACCATGAGCCCATTTACAGTTTTGAAAATCAAATTTGTTACTTTTATAACACTTTTTTTCAACCTTTTTCGCCCATTCAACTTCCCACATGGCCTAAACAAATATATTCAAACTACCATATACTTTTTGACCCCTTAATAATTCATAATAATGGTGAATTGTGGATACTTATTTAGGAATTGGGCCATCCCATGGGCACATTTCCAGTTTTAAAAAAATAATTTATTTCATTTTATATCTAATTAAATATTTAATAATTTTCAGTAATTCCATCTCAAAACCTAATTAAATATCTCTATACTTACCCCATTTTCTATTTTTCTTTTTTGGAACTCAATATAGGCATGGAGTGGGGAAACATTCTCAACGTATCTCAAATCATCCAGAATTTACAAGGTAAATGTTATCCTTCATAAATCAATCAATTCGTACTCTTTTCGCCACCAGTCATTTTTCCATGGGTATTCCATGAATTAGGAGTCTCTCAAAGATGTTTCAAGCCTTTTACTTTTACTTATGGGTGCAGATCAAGTAGAATATGAGGAGTTTTCTAGTTGAAAAGGTGATATTCCTTCTCCATTATCCTCCATCTTCTTCCTCCATTCATTATTTCTTAGTTTTATAATCTACCCTAGTCCTTTAAGACATAGGGTTATGTTAATATATGATTTCTGATGGTGTTTTCATTCATTTGGGTCTGGTTGTAATAGGTTTTGGGTTTGTAATCCCTTAGATGGTGATTTCTTGTGTGCATTTCCATTACGCCAAGGATTATAGGTAGGATATCCCTTGAACATGCCTTTATTATTTACGTTTTATCATTTTAGTATTTTTAACACCTGATATATATATTTTTATTATTTTTTTTCATCATTTTTATAGTTTTTTTGGTGTGAAAAAGTGTTGTTTATGGCATTGTTTGTGAGAGGTAGTGTTGGTTTGTCATAAAAGTGCACACCAAATATTTGTTTAAATGTTTCGCTATCTTATAAAACGGTTTTTTGATGTTTATAAGATTTTTAATGGTATTTGGAACATGTTATTATATCTTTATTAAAATATGACATTAAATTAGTGTTTTATTCCTTTTCAAGTTCTTAAAATAAATTTTTTTTGTTTAAAAGGGGCATGCCATGTGTTCGGTAAATTGCATGTTTGGAACTTATGTGTGAATTGTGAATTAGTAATTATTTGTTTGGATTTATAAATGAATTTTGAGAATTATAAATGTTATTTTTGGTTCCTTATATGTCTTTCAAATTTTGAGTTATTTTTACAATCAAATGGGTTTTGGTTTACAAGATATGTTTTCCTAGTTATCGTAAAATGGTGTCTTTCACATCCTTATGAAAATGGTAGTGTTTTGAATATAAAACCTGAGTGTTTTAAGGGATTTATGAATTTGGTTTTCTATTTTAAATGGTATGTATACACCTCCCTAATAAAATTTAATGCATACCTTGGTCAAATGTTTGTTTTGAGAAAGGCTTAAAGTCCTATTTTGCATTTGTTTTGATTTGTAAAAATTGTTTCCATGTATATTTCAGGTTCTATCTTTTTGGGAAATTTAATTGTCCATATAAATGATTTATTAATTATTTTGGGGCTGAAAAATATGTTATTTATGTTATTGATGGGTGTTTTTCTGTAAAAGAGCTTATTTGGTTGGATTTTATGTGGAAGTCCTTGTGATACTCCTTGAAGTTGTTTTACGAAAATTTTTAGTGGCATATTGATTCGTGAACGAAATGTGAAGAATTTTTGTGTGATGTTTGTGAGTTTATGGTTTGATAATGGAATTTTGATTTGTAAAGTGTATTTTATAATATGTGTAACTTTATTGAGAACCAAAGGGAATCCTGGGTATCTAGGTGGGCAGACGGGTACTAGTATGCTAGTGATTCTGTGGGGTTTGGCCCGTGTTTCACACAGAATGTTTGATGATGACAACGCTAACTAACGTTTAATGATGATGTTGTTGGGGGACCACTAGGTTGTGGTTATGCTTCCTAATAGTGGCTCTTGTGCAAGAGAACAAATATTTATTATGGTTACTTTCACCGAGATACAAGGTACCTAGGGCTCACAAATAACTAGTTCCTAGGTATGCTCCTGTGAGTTGTGCTCTTTGGCTATTTTTTACTCCCCATCAGTATATGGTGTGTTTTGTTGGTAAATAAATTAGAGTGTGATATTTATTTAAAATTGTACAATATTTAAATCATCCCTCATTAAAACTATTTTCATTTTGAAGTTGCACCTCTTTGAAAAATCGTTACTTGCATTTTAGTTTATAAAACATGCACGTTTTTGTCTAATAATTATTATAGCATGGAACCTTATTTGAAAAAAAACTTTAATATACTATATTTAAAACATGAAATTGATGTTTTTAATTTTAAAGGAATTTCATTGGGAATAGAATATCGGGTTAACCTACTGAGTTTTAATTCTCACAACTATAGTCTTCTTCTGTTTTTATCCCTTGTGTAGGTTTCAGCGTGAGTTCAATCACCTTGGGTGATGTCTGATTAGTGTGTTGGAGAGGGACCAGTGATTTCACATGGAGTTAGTTGGTTATCTGGTTTGGTCATTTGAGTTGTTGGTTTAGTTCTACTTTTATTTTCTTGTACAAATAATGTTTAGTTCAATTTTTATGTATATGCATTTTGGGCTGTCTATTTATTTCAAAAATTTTATTTATTATTGATATATGGGATACATTTTTCACTTGTGTACAATATTGATGCCCTTGGTACTTGTCACTATCCTGAGAGGATCATAAAAACCTCTTGGGACTTGTTGCGGGCTGGCATGGGTGACCGGTTATGAGTCGACTCGGGCCGGTTCGTGACAAAATGGTATTAGAGGAGGTAGGCTCTTAGCGTATCATTCTTTCTAGAGCACCCTTGTTATTTTTGGATGTCAAGTTAGATGGAGTAATATTGTTGGGAATTTAGGGGTAAGTGTGGGAAGAGCGTCACAAACTCTTACTCTTTCTGATCCTTGGGTTTCCTTGGGATGTATGGTATTATTATTGTCTTTTGTTCTGACTAATTGTTTGGTGGTGGGATATGACAAGGGGAGTTTAGATAATAGAATTTTTGAGCTCATAGGGCCTTGAAGGCCTTGTGAATCCAATTCATGGTCCTAATAGGTCTCTCCATATCAGTGGTGTGTTTGACATATGGCCGCCAACCATATGGTTAAGTCTCCCACCAACAATAGTTCCATTTTGTGGGTTTCTTGAACCTTTCATGAATTCTGAAATTTTGTTTTGAAAATATATATGTGAGAATTATGTAAATGGGTTTTTAAGGAAGTATTTGATTTCAAAAAGTAGAAAAGAGGCTTTCAAAAATTAAATATAATAATGGTTTTGGTAGGGTAGTTTTTTTTAAACAAATTTTGTAGAGGAAGTGGAAATGATTTAACGGGATTGGATATTCCCTAATCTAAACATGAGGTTTGTTGAAATAAAATGTTTTGAATGTGTGAATTATATTAATGTAATTCTGAAACATTGTTTTAAATGGGGTGTTATGGGATGTTGAAAATTTTTTCAATCTGTTGAATAGGTTTTGGAAATTCGGTTTTTTGCGACTGGTGTTTTTCTAGGAAGGGGTTTTGGCTTTTGTGATTGTCAGATATTGAAAAGAGACCTTGTTGATTTTTTTAAAAAAATTATAATGGGATATTTGTAATATAATGTTTTTGTACATTATCTTAAATTAAATGGATTTTTATTTAATCAAATGGTTCTTGATGATGTGTGTTTTTTTTTGGAATATGAAAAACGTTTTTGCTTGGCCGTTGGTGTTACTTTTGACGGTACATGATTTTTGGAATGATGTTGGATTGATTTAGCTGTTGGAGTTTTCATGGGTTCTCACATGCATGGTTTTATTGATATTTTTATATATAGACTATATTTCAAGGTTTTTTAGTGCCTAGTGTTTCACGTAAATGTTCATGTGAGTGAGAATTGATGAAACACCATTGGTGAATGTGAAAATCCACCATGTTAGTTTTTTTAATGGGGGTTTTAGCTGAATAATTGTGGTGATTATTTTGAAACAAAAGTTATGTGGATGGTTTATCATATGTCTTAGTAGTGTTTCCTATTTATTATGCTCCCTTAGGATATATAATTCATACTCTTGTTGAATCTTGAGATGGTATATTTTTGGTGGGTCGGGTTTGGAGTAATGTTCAGTGGGTTTCTAAAGATACTATTGATGATGTGATGTGGCCACAGATAGATATATGTTTGAAAGATTTCTAATTGATAAGCCTAAGGATTACTTCTCATTTTCCACAATCTAGATCCACCTCTCAAAAAAATTCCTCATCCTGTCAATTTAAATATAGGGCTATTTGGGATTGATTTAATGTGCTTCTGGTTCGTTATAATTCTTGTGGACATAGCAGTTATGTTCGTTGATGTTGATGATTTTCACCATATTCATTGTATATTGAACTACATGTTCTGAGTGAGATATAATTTTGATATGTATCTATGAGTTCCTATTTATATGAAAGTGTTTTGTTGAGCATGTGACTTTTTTTAGTGGTGTGATACTTATCACCTGACTGTGGGGTAACAGATGCTTCCTGTTTTTGGGCTCCAGTCATAGGCCTCTAAGTGAATCTTTTCACGCACTCAGGAAAGCTACAGAGGTGTGGGGTTCTTAACCAGGTTCCTTCCTCCACCATTTTGGTAAGGAAGTCACTAAGTCTATATTATGGTTCCTCATTACTATGAATTTCCATTTTTCACAACAAGTGTGGTGGAATTACCCCTCACACAGTGTCTATGGTTAAGCCTTCACGGATTCGGGTTTACGATCAATGTCCCTTGGTGGACCGCCTCTATATATCAGGTGCTTTCATGGTGTTACCTATTCTTTGGGAGATTTTTGGGAGTTTTATGGGTTTATTTGGTGGTTCCAGTTTCCAAATTATTGGGTCCCTTCCCTCCCCGCCCCTAGTGGTGGGGGTCCGGATCCGTGCTGAAAGTGTTGGCCAAGTTCACATCCCCTCTGTTCGGGAGTGGGCAGTTTATATGTTCATGTTGTAACCCTATGAACATGGGATGGTGGGTTGTTTTGGGATATTTATTTTTTTTCTTCTGAATGTGAGGTAATGTCTAGTTCTTTTTTTCATTGCATGTCTAGTTCAAAGGGTTGGGAGACCCACCACATGTCTCGTTGATTTTTCATACAATGAACATATCTAGTGCTAGTTGTTTATTAATGTTTTGGAGTCCATTCTTTACTTCCCTATATTCCTATGTTTTCTTGAGTGCCCTATAGTTTGGGTGATTGTTTGTTTCATTGGTATAGAGCCCAACAATCGGGTTCTTGGCTGGGTTGTGGATGTGGTGGCTTGATCGTTCGGTTGATTTTCACAAAGTGGTTGTGAGTTGGTGTTTTTTTTGGAAAACATGATTGAGTTATATTGATGGAAAATGATATTTATCTAGATTTATATGTTTTATAATGTTTATAAGGAATCCTAAGGTGTTTATATTTCAGTTGGAAATTGTTATGGCTTTCCGGGGGTGGAAAGCTTTAATGGTGGGGAGAATTATGACACCTGGTTTTTCATTTTTTTTGATCCAGTTCATTTGAAATCCTGATACTTTTATAGGGTCTTGTGTGAGATTAATATTTAGTTTTTATGTTTCATCTATGTCTTATAACCCTAATTTGGGTTCCCCATTTCTTGTTTAGGAGTTTTTGGAGAAAGGGTGGTTACTTCATGATTTGGGCCAACCGTGAGCCCATTTTCATTTTTTAAAACCAAATTTGTTTCATTTATAAATCCTTTTTTTAAACATTTTCCCCCTATTTCACATCCCACATGGCCTCAACTGATATATTAAAACATCCATATCATTTATGACCCCTTAAGAATTCATAATTATGGTGAATTGGTGTTACTTATTTCGAAATTGGGCCTTCCCATTGGCCAATTTCCAGTAATAAAAAATTGTTTATTTTATATCTAATTCAATAATTAATATTTTTTAGTGATTCCATCTCCCACCCGAAGACAATATCTTTATACTCACCACATTATCTTTTTTCCCTCTTTGGATTTCTTAATCCATGTAGAGTGGAGAAAAATTCTCAATGCCTCTCAAATCGTCCATAATTGACAAGGTAAATTATATCATTAATAAATCAATCAAGATGTTCACTTTTGGCCACTAGTCATCATTACATAGTTCTTACAGACATTGATAGTCTCTCCAAGAAATTTCAAGCCATTAAATTTTATCTATGGGTGAAGATATAGTGGAATATGATGAGTTTTCTAGTTGAAAATGCGAGATTACTTCTCCTTTATACTCCATCTTCTTCCTCCTTAATTATTTCTTGGTTTTATAATCTCTCCTAGTCCTGTTCAACATATGGTTCTGTTATTACAAGATTTTTTATGGGGTTTTTATTCATTTGGGTCCTGTAATCATAGGTTTAGGGTTTGTAATCCCTAGGATGGGGATCTCGTGTGTACATTTCAATTATGCCAAGGATTTGAGGTAGGATATCCATTGAACATGCCTTTATTATTTAGGTTTCATCATTTTCATGTAGTTAAAACTTGATATTTATATGTATATAATGTGTTTTGGAACACCATCCAAGAGGGTGGACCTATGGTGCCAAATTTTTTATTAGATCTAGGTATATAAAAAAATTTATATTATGATATTATTTTCTAATTTTAATTTATGATTTAGATATTTCATCAAATGATGAAAAGTTATGTTTGATTATAATTTTTATGATATATATGACACTTTAGGATAGTTGAGGTAATATTTAATATTTTAGGGATTTGGATATTTTTTTTGAAATACCCAGGGATATGTATAAGTGATAAGTTTATGCATAGGATAACATCATGATATTCTTGTAAACTATTGGCTATATGTCTTCACTATAAATTACATCCCATTCATGATTATAAAAAGTGGATATTTATCTGTCATAGTTGTAACTAGTGGATTTCATCCCAAAAAAGGATTATTGTGCATTGACACAATAATCAAACTAGTTCATGATGATTGGGTAAAAGACTGGAAAAATTTATTTAAAATCCCATGGGATATTCAATGGTTAATCAAATTATTTATATGAACCATTATAATGGATTTATGTACTATTTAATCTAATGGTTTAGGATAAAAAGTATAAGGGAACCTAAATTAATGAAAATTAGATATAATTGAAAGTATAAAAGTATAAAATGAAGGTTTAATTAGAGAAGACATTATTGGATTGGGTTTTTAAATTCATTTAGTCATTTTTTGGATTTTATTCATACCCACATGGGATTATATATTTAATTAAAAGGTGGTTATGTAAATGATGATTTTAAAGGTATTTATTTAGAAACTAAATTTTATTTTAACTGAATAAGGGAATATACATAAATAGTTGAGAATCATGGAATTATACTTTTATGATATAAAATTTGAGTTCTTTAGTCTATCCTAATGTAGTGATTTTTATATAGTAATCATAATTAATTTTTGATACTCTTAGATTCTTTAATTAGTGATTATCATTTATCAATGAAATTATTATATATTATAATATATATAAACATTACATGAATCATATATGTATTTTTTAGTTTTTGAAAATTATTGTTTTTAAAAGATATTTTTAATTATTTTAATAACTTTGAATTGGGATTTTTTCAGAAGGATAATTTTTTTAGGTAAATTTTGGAGAAATCAAGATTGAGGAATCCATGACACATTATTTAAATATAATATTTATTTTTATATAATAATTTATTGATGGATTTAGATAAAAGTTAGATATATATCACTGATAAAATTAAAATTTATTGTTGATTCTGTGAAAATGAGGTGAATGATAATTTTTTAATGTTTAAAATTTTTTGGGATTGTGATATATATTGATTGGTTTCTAACATTATGAATTGTTTATTAAAACATTTAATAATTAAAGATATAGTTATTTTCTAGGAATCTTTAATCTCACTGTTTTTTAATGTTTGGGAGAACCAAATTGTTTTGAAAATTCATTTTATTAAGAATATATGATTAGTGTATATACAAACATGGGTGTTGGAAGTATTTATGCTTAATGTTTTTTATGAATGATAAGTAACTTAATAAAGCCTAACCTCATAATGTAAATTAAATATTCGATGAAACATCCTAAATAATAAATATGTTTGGAATTACATCTCCTACATTTATTAGTGAGTAATAATAAAACCCACGAAAGATGATTTTATAAAAAGTATATATTTAATGATATAAATATCCATGAAAGGGTATTTTATAAAAAAGGATATATTTTTTGGGATATATTTTGAAGAACTCATTGATGAATTATGCATAAAACTCTGTTTTAATATATGATTTGAGTTGAAAAGATATATTTAATGATATCAATAAACTTGAAAGGTATTTTTATCACAAGGCTATATTTATGTGGATAAATTTTTTATAAATAATGATTTACATATTAACAACTATTATTTAATGCCTGATTGACTTGGAAATGTTATATTTAATGATATCAATAATCATAAGAGAGGATTTCTTCAAAAGTAAGTATTTTTGAGTTAAATGTTGAATAAATAGTGATTTACGTTTGTTTAGCTCTATTTTTAATATTTTAATGATTTTGAAACTATATATTTAATGATATCAATATCCTTGAAATGGGATTTTATCAAGAGGATATATGATTTTGATAAATGTTGAAGAACACTTGATTGAGGTATGCATAACACTTTGTTTCGATATATGATTGTGTTTGGATAGATATTTTTAATGATATATGAATGCTTAATTTATTTTTTATGAATGTTTTATAACTTATTTTATTTAAATAGTGTATGGTAAATTTTAAAGTATATGTTATATCCTAAATAATAAATATATATGAATTAATATTGTATTTTTTGATGAAAGATAAGATTCTCAACATATTCTAACAGTGTAAGGTTTATTTTTTATTAGATTTTATATTATAAATAATTAAAATTTTAGGAATATCCTCTTCCACATTCAATAATGTGAAATGATTATAATTAAAAGGATGCAATTTATTTATGGGCGTGCAATGTAACAACCCGTGATCATGTTATATAATTTATTACCCTTAAAAAAATATTTTCAATAACGTTTTTTACAGACAAAAAAACTCAAAAATATCCATTAATTAATGTATAAATATTATTAATAAAATTATATGAATATTAAAACCTCTAGTAAAAAAGAAGATATTATTCAACTTTATTTTCATACAGAGGATAAATAATAAATAATTTGTAATTGTCCTATCTGAAATAATTACTAAAAATATTTTATATTTTATTCAGTTAAATTAAATCAAAGAATATAAAATTATATCAAATAATAATAATATATATGGTATAGAGTTATAAACTCTTTCAAAAAATCCTCTTTTATGTTAAGAAATAGAAACTCAACCTAAAACAACTAATGGATTTTCTTTAGTTTATATTTGACTCCTCACGATCCACCAAGAATATAAAACACCAAAATTGAAATACCCAATACATCATCATCACAAAAAATGAAAACATGTTATGATTCCAAGAACATATTGAATTGAAAGAAATAACTACAACATAAAACTATGTACCAGTCTCTTGTTTTAAAATAGAGTTAACATACTTCTGTATAATCTAGATTTAAAACTATTTTATTTTCCACCACTATTTCTCATCATATAAAAATGTAGGTATATTACATTCTAATGGAAAATCATGGTGGATATAAATATTTTAAATATTAGAAGGAAATCAACATAGATTATTTCCAACAAAATAACAAATTCCAGGGAATCAAACCCTTTAAAATAGAATATTTAATTTGAATTAGTTAATTCTATTTAATCATAATTTAGCAATGAAACAAAATTCAAATATTAGAACAAAAAATCATGATTCATAATCATTATATATTTCTATACCCTTCAAGTATAATAATGTAAAAAATCATGTTATGTAAACATGGAGGGATTTTTATTAGATGACATGGGGGCCTAGGTACCCTTTTCTAATATTACCTCCCATATTTACATTATGAAACATGTCCGACTATAAATTTTTTTTACCAACACATGAAATCTAAACAAGAACATATATTCAATATCCACCTTGTCTTTAATCCATCAGCTATAAAAAAACACTATCAATCCCCCCACTAAATAATACTCATCTTATGCTAGAAGCAATCTAGCGGATGATCCCTAATCCTCACATCAACTAGGACATTGGTTGAAAACAATAATTGAGGCAATATAATCCCTAAAAATGATCAATTACAATATTTTTAATAATTTGAGGAAAATTCGTAAAATGATATCAACCAATGAACTATATAACATTAGAATATAACCACAATACATGATGGTAATGTCATAAAAAACTAAAAAAAATATCAAAAGGGGTACTTAGGTTGTTACCATGACGTTAATAACTGCAAAATAACCACTATGATATAGTAATTTTGAACTTGATCACTAATATACTTTTGGGACCAGAAAAACATAGTGTTTTTGTGTAGGGTGAAATACATGTATACTCATGTAAAACAGAAACCTATAATCAATGATTATCAGAGTCTAAAATATATACATTAACATGCTTTAAAACCCCATAATATTTAATAATTTTTTAGGATTAGTTCCTTCATAAATATCATAGTTATTCTATAAATTAGGTTATAATTACTATCATTACATTATATATCCATTTTCAAGAACATGAACTATTATAAAAATGTCACTATCGTAATATTTAGGTAAAACACTCTCAATAAAATTAAAAGATTCATCAATAATAAAACAATTAGACATGAAACCATAATGTTATATATAAATCATTCATTAATATGAATATTATATAATTATAGGTAAATTATTAAATTTATCAAGAGAAACTAATGTATAAAACATTCAAATTGATAGATAAAAATATTAAAATCCAAGGATCACCTATCACAATACTATCAAAGATATCTATTAAAGAATGTAAAAAATTAATATATCGATGACTGCATCTAACACAATATAATTCTTTTCACTATAAATATTACTCTATTTATCTGCAATCAAAAACGAAAAATCACATGATAACCAGATGAAAATTACCACCATAACACTGAATGATATATATATAGAGATCAAAACAATATAGAGATACCAATCTAAACTCAAATCAATAATAGACGATATATAGAAGCTATGAAAAAAATAAAATAAATGGGTGTTTAATGTCTCTAAAATAGTGCCTCATGTCAATTGGGATTCATTGGAATAATGGGGAAAATTATAGTTGAAAAATGACCATATAAAATTATAACCACGTGTTATTTAATAGCATCACAAAATAACCTCCTTGACCATCCCATAATATGTATGGTTATTTGTAAAATTACTGAATAGTAAGGAATACCACACTACAAGTGACCCCCACCAATACTTCCTTTTAAATACAGCTCACACCCAACATCACTACAACACAGTAAAAGAATAGTGAAAATTACTTCTCTCCATTATGATCTACAATGAAACAAAACTCCATGCCATAGCTATATCTCAGGTGTCATGATATGAAATTCCCCCATCATGAGACTCCATTTTGTATGGAAGATGACAATCACACAATAAATTAACATTATATTTCACCAATCTATAAACAAAGGATACTATCAAAATATCCTTTTTTGTTTTAATTTAAACTCCACAATAATTTCGCCCTTCCATACATTTTCCAACAACCAAAAACCACCAGAACACACAAAGGAATGGAGTAATTATAAATTTATTTGTGGTAGCATGTTATAAAATATTAATTTCTCATAATGAGTGTTTTTTTTGAATATTTATTATAAAATATATTTAATGATAACATTTTTAAAAAAATATTTGAAATAATAATTTATTTCATATCATTATATTAATTTTTTTATTGTCTCATGTTTTAAAATTCATCTTGGATGAATTCATAAATTTTCCATTTTTAAATTGATGAAAACATCACCCACACATTGTACCATAACATACATGATGTTTTAAAAATCTAATGGGGTAATTAATCAACATATTTCATGTCTACCCAATTCAAATATAATGTGTGATAGAACACATGTGATCACCTGAAACTACAATTTATTCCTAGGAAAACATTATTTTTACTTATCTGATATTAAATATTCAATAAAATAATCTAAATCATATAATATGTGATCCAAATCATGATCATGTTATAATGATCTAATAAGATGATAATATTATATAACATGATCTTATAAAGATATTTCCTTAGATGTTTTGGGATTCTCGTTATAGAGATATTAGTAAAGATGAAACCCTAACAACAATTAGAATACAACTTTCATCGGTTTGGATTATTACCTCTACCTTAAAAAATAAAGATATTATCGATTGGCCATTTCACTTAATGACATGGGAAATATAGAAATTTCAAAAAATATTTTCACATAATCATAAATACTTCATAGTAATTGAGTGTCATATATTCCAATGTGATAAAATTCGCCCACTATTTAGTAGTGTTATAATGGGGTTGATTCATGGAACCAGAAATAACAAATGTATCCCAATTCATTGATGGAATAAATACCATATTTATAAAAGAATTTATAAATTGGGATGTTTTTTTAATGACACTTAGAAACTCGTATTGTCTAGATGATGAGAGTTTGGGCTCATTATACCATGATGTGGTGAATTATTGCCTGCCTTGGGACTCTATTATAGATTTATGATATATTTTTAAATACGTCCCAAATCCAAATGTGGATACTCTAACCCTTTCAACGTTATAAATTAATTACTGTCATGTATCAAGATGAAAAATCATTATGTGTCATATGTTCCCCATAAACTGGACCATGTTTTTGTCTTAGTGGTTCTCCATCATTTTTTAATACATTATGATTTCCCATATAATGTTGATGAGGTTTTAAATCCAAATAGATATGAATTGGGGAAGTTATCATCTCATAGGTATACATTTATTGTTTTGATTTTGGAATTATGAAAATAATGAGTTTTTCTATGTATCATCATCTAAGGAATCCTATTCCATGTAGCTTGGTGTTTCTTAACCGGACATGTCATAATGATTGAGTTTATGTGAGGAGGACAAATACTACAATTTAACATTTTTTAGCAAGGAAATATAGGATGAGGGTTCTATGCCTAGAATAGTCGGAGTCTTACACATAAGTAGCCCATTGATATTAAACATGGAGTTAATGTGGCCTTGTGTGTTTGGATAGATATTTTAAAGAATATGGTCCATTGAATATAACTTATACCAGGAATAATGATCAAAGTGAATAAGATCAAATGGATCTATAAAATAAATATAATTTTTCAGGATGGAATGATTTTTTGTTAATAAAGACCAATAAGTATGTTGTTGAGTTTGATATGTTAGGATTGATCCTCCGTGAGACATCCTATGTATCCCATACAAATCAGAATCAAATGAAACTTGGGTTTATTTCATTGGATTATATATGTCTATAGGATGCTCCTAGTAATAAATTTCTACTAGTCTGGTGATATGATCGACCCATTTCTTTATTCTTTTATGACTCATTCCTGGTGTGAGAAACAATTAGGTCTAGTTGATCATTCACATTGTCAATTGAATCCAAATGGGACACACAGAATATCATGAATCTCAATTTCAAACATCCTTTCTCTTATTCTAGTGTACGAGGGAGTGATATTAGAGTTAATAAAGAATAGAGACGTACTCTATAAGGTATTCAAATAAGAATTCCACATCCACTGATGAATGTGGGTGGGACTCTGGAGCGGTACCCAGGAATAACGAATAGGGGATCACTCAAGGTGGTATGCCCAAAAGAATTTATCTACCCATATATCTCTAAACCCTATATTGGGTCTTAAGAATAAATTTATTAGTACATGGGAGTTATAGATATGGAATGATTCACATCAATTTTTATGAACCATATAATGATGACTATGTCTATCTGAACAAGGAATGCTCCTGCAAATGCCTCTAGGGGTAGTGGCCTCATTACTAGTGGAGCACATAATTATAAAAACCATAAGGACCCTATTTATATGTGAGAATAGGTGAGAAATTTATTTTCCTCTATAAATTATTTATTGATTGTGTTGAAAAATATATTTCCTGATAACATGATCATAGATGTCTTGGGGCCACGGAGGATCTCTTAATTTACTATTTCCATGTTTTTTCATGTTGATATGAGAGAACAATTTAGAATCATCATGAATGGGATATAATGAAACTGAACATTACATGTAAGGAGTGTAGCAGAATGGGATAAGAAAACACACTAAGTATATCATTTCTCATATAATAGTCTTTTTATATAATAATGGGCATATCAAAAAGGGTTCATTACATAAATGTTGTATCATCATAAAGTCATTTATTTGTGAGGTAGAGTATCAATTTTTTAGATGGCCTAATGAACCTTCATCTCTAAAAATGATGTCCCTTGTGAACAAACTATTTATGTTGAAAAAATTTCAATTTTTTTGTGATATTATATATCAATGTTCCCAAAATGAAAATTTGTAGGCCTAAATTTCTCCAATATATAATTGTTCATCTCTCATCCTATAGTTCAGTGGGGATTATGTATTTATAAGTATTGTAAAAATAACTACCTTATCGAAAAATTAATCCATATTTAATTATATGAACTATGCAGTGGGTGATAATCATTACCTCACAATGAAATAGTTATGTTTATGGGGGGTAAATAGGCACTACCTCACACTACAAATGGATTCACATAATTTTTGTGTTATTTATCATCCTCTTGCTTTTAAAAAATTATTTTTCAAGGGGTTTTATCTATAATAGAGCAATTTAGATAGTATAACTTATGTTATCAGTGTAAAATTTTTGTTAGAACATAGTTTTATGTCATTTTTCGAGTTTATTCTTATTCATTTTTAATAGACTTGTTGTCTTAATAGTGTCTCTATATATTACATAGATTCATTAATTTATTTTCTAGACCAACAAATGTTAATCATCAGAATAGGTTTTGGTCAGTATTTAAAGGATTTTATTCTAAGTATAAAAATAAATCTTATTGATTATGTTTTTATTTATTAGTGGGATATAGTATGTGCTCTCTAATATAACATGAGTCAGGAGGACTCAATTTGATGCTTGGGAAAATATGTGTTTTTTTATTGCATATATGTTATATCACTATGATTACTTCAGTGCATAAATCTCCATTTATGGTTTTAAATTTTTTTGTCCTTTTAAAACATATATTGGGTCACATATTTTCCATCCTAAAACTGTCATTAACTCTTGGTTATTAAATATCTTTTCCCATATCAAGGGAACCATGTGGTTTATGTTGTGATTGTTATGTTATGTAGAAGTTTTAACATCATCTTATTTCAATGATTTTCTAATTTTATTTTTAATTTCAATAATTTTTTAATGTTTATATTTTTTTACGCAATGGGTGTTATTTAGGTGTATCTATAGAATTTGATGTCTATAATTAAACTTTTAATGGATATTGTCAGGAATGCTCAGGTCAACTCTTGATAGAATATTACTCCAATGAATTGGTTTTTTAATTATATGCTTCCTTATGAGATACAAAATTACATATTCTCTAGCATGCTAAACATATATAATTTTTTAATATGATATGTAACTCAAATTATAGAAGTCATATAAATGATTCAATCATCATCGTTCAATAATTCCACAGATTTTGTCCAAGATAGCATCTCCACCATTGGCCAGATATTCCAAAGTCATGTTAATGGAATGTCAAAATTATTAGTGGCTCTGTGTGGACTCATGATAGAAATACTACACCCCTAAAACATGATACTCCACAGTACTCATCATTTTTTAACCATTAGTAAGATAATTATAATGGATGATGGAGTTCAATGTGAGATTTTTGGTGTAGTGTGATATTCATTGATGAATTTTGATATAAATTTTAGGTATATAAATGGTGTGTATAATTATTAGAGATCATTGAAGTCATAAAATTATAGTAACTATTATGGGTTTCCCTATTTATGATGTATCCACCAACTATATTTTTACCATAACATATCAAATTTTTATATTTAAACACAAACACATTCTATCTTCTATATGGAGATATCATGATTACTTTGTCGGATATCAAAAAAATTGGGGGATCCCAATCTGTGTGAGGATGTGCAATGATTTCCTCCCATTGGATAAAACATGGTTAGATTCAAGTTTTGTTTCTCTCTTATAAAGACACCTATTAACTATGTAAGATACATAATTAAGAAAATATATATAAGGATGTTTAATTATTTATTTCAATGACATGGTGAAAATAATTTGTGATGTGTCATTCCAAGGGCTATGGTTTGGAACACTATTACCAAACCTACTCAAAATTCATTAAACTTTTATGGGTCATACTAGGGTACTCTAGTATATAGATAATAAAGCACATGAGGTAACATGTTTTGGTTTTAGGTACCATCAAATCATCATCTATCTTGATTTTTGAAAAACATTCAATGAAGACAGATTTTAATAATTTATGATACTGATTATACTTTCATTGTTAAAACCATGATAATGGTATATTCAATGGTATGAATAAAACATATAAAATTTTTTATACCCACCCATTCACAAATTTATAGGTTGTTTGTTTGCATATAAAATTTTTGGTCTCCATATTTTGTTAGCAGACCATTACATTTTTATATGGTTGGATAGATGAACACATTTTATTTAATGAGTATTAGAATACCCCAAAAAATCTTTATTTTAACCAAATGATTCATAATATTACAATTTTTATACAATATCATTAGATATTGATGATTTTATTACATTGCTGAAGAATCCCCATGACTTTACATTCATTCCTCACAATATACCTTCTTGAATATTAAGATACTATAGTGAGGGTACCCTAGAAAAATGCTCAAAAATTATAACATTTCATGATTGTATAATGATAATGTGAATAAATGCATCATTAATTTTTTAACATGACACCCATATATTTTTCACATAATTTTTTATTTCTATAACTCTAATATTCCTAACATCATATCTAGAATATGAGGGGGAGATAACCACTCATCTTTAAATAATCATTGTTCAGGATGATTTCTGAGTATTCTTGTATGAAAATAACCATACAATAAATTGGTTTTTTTATTAACAAATCATAGGAATATAACAAATCTTGGGTGTAGTATTATCTAGATAGAACATTTTGGGAGCCAGTTCAATAGGTAATTAATCACATGGATTCTGAGAGATTTTTTCTCATAATGATTCTATAATTGTTCTTCAATATTGATAATCATCTATCTAAAAATGATGAACATAATAGAGGATTTTAAAATGAAATTGATATTCATGATGAGAGTGTAATATATCATGTTATTTTATCCAATATTGTTTGTTATTTTACTGACATTGGTATCCCTACAACTATGTCATGTGGTTTATTGGTTGAGATCAATCACATTGACTCAATCACTAATGTCATTTTGAAAGTAGTAGAAAAAAGGATTCCTTATTCTAGTAGATGTGTACATAGGTTCTACATCCCAATACTTCTGTCAAAATCTAGGTAATCATAAAATAGTATTGTTTTCATATTTGGGCCATCATAAGAGATGCTCATTGAATATAATTTTTTGATAGGATGAATGTATTCTTTAACTCTTATATATCCTTGGTAAATTTTTTTATGTCCACTTTACATTCATAATTTCATCAATTATGTTCTCATATATTGAGAAGAACTGATGGACTGAGATTGTGACCAAATAAAATTATATAATTTGAATAATCATTTCAACCCTAGGTACATGTTACTATGAATCATTGTCACATTTCACTGAGAAAAGTAATGTTATTATTGTAATGATATGAAAATTACATAACTGTAGAAATATGATTTCTTTGTGGGATGAGTGAAGGTGTAATTTTCACTAACAAATATGTGTGTTGAAGCCATCAAAATAATTATAT
The DNA here is from genome assembly GCA_963277665.1 of Viscum album. Lineage (NCBI taxonomy): Eukaryota > Viridiplantae > Streptophyta > Magnoliopsida > Santalales > Viscaceae > Viscum > Viscum album. The sequence continues at coordinate 178,497,372 of OY728133.1, read as the reverse complement.
GAGAACTATATGATTTTATTAATCTAACAAGAAAATTGGATAAATTAATGGAAAAACAATTGTTAAATGTTCTTTAATCAATCAATATTTCTCATAAATTTTAGGATTTTTTTTTGAAACGTATGATCAGATTTTATTTCTGTTGTTCTATTTTGGTCACTTCCTTTTTCTCATAGTGTAAACAAGAGACACCAAGTTATTTATTCCCACTTCCTCATTTTTTTATGTATAATTTAAATACTAGTTTCTCTTATATATATATTTTTTGTATTAACATGAAATGGATTGAAAATTAAAATAAAACCATATGAATAATTTATCACATAATAATGAATGATGAAATAGTTCATAACTCTTAAATTATTGAGTCAATATTGTCCCCTCCTATGTGGGGATCAAGTATCAGTATGTGTATAATTTTTTGCTCACTAGAATAAAATATTTTTTCCATTATGAAGGATGATCTATGACTTTTGGAATCATTTATAGATGTATCATAACTACAACATTATAAAATGATCAATTATCTAGAGTTTATCTAGTAAAAGGGACCTAGAAATTATATATTGACTATTTTTGTGTCCATATAGTGGGATCTCCAAGATTTATCAATTTATTTTCAACCCAATCTTTTTGGAAAGTATTATTAAAGGAATACATAGTGGTTGAGACATTCCATTGATGTGGCTGCACACTATATGAGTTTTACCTAACATATTTTGTTTTCCATTAAATTTAAGAGGCTTGATTTTTAATAGATTATGAAATGTGTATGTCTAAAAAGTGGTTACAAGAAATTCAATCATGAATTACCTTTGTGGGATCTCATTATAAAATTTTTTATTTCCCACTATTTGGTAAATTTAAGGTCATTAATATTTTTCAAATGCTCAATGTAGTTTATAGTCAGATAGTTTTGACTAATGATTATGAAACAAAAAATTATTATGAAACAATAGTTTCCAATAACAAACATGTAGAAATTTACAAAATAAATGGATTATATAATGCGTAAATCATAATCCATGAAATTGTGAATTAATGGTAAAGGGTATTGGTGGGAATAAAATAACCATTAGTAATGTTGAAAATATAATACAACACTTCGTCAATGGGGATTGGTAGAAGTAGAATGGTTTTTATCAAACTTAATATCGAGAAAACATATATGGTTTATGTAAGGACTATAAAGAATATGATAACATTTAGTGATCATAGAAAACTAATTCATTATCAGTCATTGGAGGATAGTGAGACTAGTAAGTCCATTACAACACTATGCCACTTTTTGTAACCATTTTTTTCATAAAAGATAATCCATAGAGGACTGATCAACTGATGGTATGGTTGGTGTTATGTTAGACATTATATATATGAAATGGGATCAGGGGGGATAATAATATTCATGATGTGATTTAAATATGTTATTATCAATATCTCCTTGAATGGGATATGTATTTAACGTCGGATGATTCCATTTGGAACCAATCCCAAAAATGTGTCCACACTATTTAAGGTCATGTTTTATAATATAATGAGATGGGAATGATGGAAAAGATTTGGGATTACAATAAAATAATTCATAAAAACGTTCAAGAACATGTGGAAAAACAATATTTTTCATATCTCGGGTATTTCAGATATGGAATGGTGATATGGGATCGGTTCACAATGAATGAAAATATACTACGTTTGAAAGGTGAATTATATTGTAATGATGTTAGATTATATGAATTTAAAAGGATTTTATCCTAAGGGTGTAGATTCCAATGTATGATAGCGAATATTAGGTGTGTATATATAGTTCCATATTTGGGGTTAATTTTGTTTTTTTAAATGTATTTTTTATTCAGAGTCAGAAGCTCTTATCCCCAATAGTTAATGAAGGATTTCAACTATTAGTTTTTTCCAATACATGAAAGTACATTTATGAATAAACCCATTCAGAAATTATAATTGAAAATTTAATAACAAGTTTGGATACAATTGGGAGACTGTGATTCCATTGAGATGTCGACACTAAACATCACCTTGCTCTCATAAGGGTTTACCGGCATAGATCTCGCTCATAAGAAAGTAATAATTATATTGGTAAGTAATTTTTTTCTCATGGATCGGTCCATGATAGGGATTAAAAAAATTATATCCCATCTGAATCAAAAAAATGTACAATATATTACTTAGTAAAATATCTTCTATGTAGTTCAGATTTATCTGCATGGGATGATTATTTTTACACATTATGTCTCAGCCTATGTTATCAGATTGAAGTGTTAAATTGTATCGCATCACAATAATAACCATTCCACACATAGTTCATTAGAAGTAGAGGTTTCCTACTAAAATATAACTCATATGTGTGGGAATGGTAATTTTATATCAATTTTATTAATATGGCTCTTTAAATGAAAATTTTCATGTTTGGCCCTCCCGTGCAGATCCAGCATGTATATAAGAGATGTGAATTTGTTTTCTTTTTCTTGGGAATATGATGAGGGATCCAAGAATCCATGAATATATTTATTTAATGAGAATCATGAAATATATAATTTTAATGATGTTTTAAGAATAAATGTGTATCTTATAAAATTTAATGAAATTCCATACAAGGGATGTAACTATAAGAATTTTTTGGTTATATATGACTAACCAACATATTCGATGTCTTTTTTCATAACAAAACACATTCCAAATAACATGAATAATCATATCAAAACTTCTAATATTACATGATTTATTATTATGATGACAAGTAATGGGGAAGATGAATATTAATTAGATTATAAAATAATAATAGTGATGGATTTCCTCTAATATACACCATATAATGTTTTTCTGGTGGAGGATATATTGTCCTTCAAATTTACATCATTTAGAAAGAATGGGTGCTAGAGGATTTTAGTTTAATGAAAATTAGAATATGATGATATAAAATTTAATTATTTGACCATTATATTATCCAATATATTATTTCTAATTGATTAAAAATATATATATTTTCTGTAAGTTAAGGTAATGTAGAATTGACCATAGATATGTGATTCTATGAGCTAAGAAAAATAAAACCTTGCATTAACGTAGGGACCTAGGTGGATGTAATTTCAGAATAATAATCATTACTAATGGGGTAATAATTTTTTCATATGTTTGAATATAGGATGTTTGTGACCCACTATTTGTTCATTGAATGGGAATCATGTCACATAGAGTACCAAAATAGTGATGGTCGATGATACCTTAACATAGAGTGGAAGTCCTCTTAGTTGAGGGCCCCAAAAGGATGCATTTTTTCATAAATAAATGTGTATGAATGGTTTACCATGTATTTTAGGATATGATAATGAATAAATTTTACAAATATCCTAATATTCTATAGCGAGGGGGAATGTTTTATATAGTTATGGGTCACCTAGTTATGAAAAATGGTGTTCCATTTAATGTCCTTTTTTTAATACAAATTATTTTTTTAAATAAATAATTACGGTGTCACAACTCATTGTAATGGGGGACAATAAATATCCCATCCTTGATGATATGAGAATTTTCACTAATGATGTATACATCATGAATTACAAAAGTTCTCACCAAATTTTGATCCACCTTTTGGATTATTGTTTGCAGGTATAATCAAGATCCGGATAACTATTAAAAAATACCCTTAGAGAAATAAATAGTTGAATCATTCTTTTTGAGGACCCATGAAAATCCATTTTGTTGAATATCTAATTGGTGTTGGGTAGAAAATCATTTCTCATAGATCCATTCCATCTCCCCAAATCGACTCAATCATTTCTTCTGCACATATATATGATAAAAATTGGAATATAGACTGATGGTAATTAAACCACAATGGATTGAACTAATTTTATACCTTATTCAATCAAATTGAGGGTTTATTGTGTAGCTATAAATGGTTATATATGATAAGACTAAAAGGCATGCTAATGTAATGTGATCTAATATTTCTTATCTTCTCTCACCATCTCCTATATAATGTTTTAAATAGTGTTTTTAAATTCGTCTATATGCCTATTTTCCGCGACATGGTTGTGAGATGAGTGGTTTGACTAAAACTTGTATTACTGGAAAATACTTATCAGTTTATAAGAGATGAAGGTGGTGTTTATTTCTATTAGTATTATATGAGTGAAAAAAAATTTAGTAATGATTATTTTCATAAATAATCATATGTCAACCTCTATTCCAACATTTTCTGGGGATATAGCTTCAACAAACATGGAGACGGATTTAATGGTCATAATGATATACTAGAACATCATGGCTATTACTAGTGGGAAATTTCTTCCTAAAATCTATTTAATCTTTGTAATACATAAATTATTATTTAATTGTATGAAATATATTTGGTGGTTGGTGAATAAATGTTGTATGTATAGTATATGAATTTCATTTCATGGTGAATTATGAACAATGTTATTTCATTGAAGGACAAGAATACCTGGGCCTTAAAATATATTAAGAATACATGATCCACTACTTGTTAGAACAAAATGCACTCATGTAGAATTGTTATATAATACTTATAGTTTCCCCTCAATAAATTATTCAAAGGGGAACTCCTCTAATGCCTCCCGTATATATTATTTTCTATAAATTTAGATAGTCATAATGACCGAAGTTGACATCCCATTATTGGATTTTCTCTTTTATTGCTATTTTTGTTGACATAATAATACATTATAGGTTGTATAATATAGATTAAATCTATAAATTAAATTTATTATCTCATTCATTGGTGAAATTAAAAACAGTTATCTCTTCCAAGATGTATTTATCGAATGGTGCATACATTTTATTATGTGAGATATCGATGATTGTGTCATCCATGTATGGATCATCCAAGGCTATAAATCCATTAGATAATTTATATGTATGATCATTATATTAATAAAATATTCATGTGAGTGTTGAATATGAGTTTTAGTCATCTATCAAACCATATTCCAAATCAATGAGGGGAATCAAATATTCCTTTCAAATGGAATAATCATTGTTTATCTACATGATCATTTACTCTGAATCACATTTGATTATTAGGTAGACCACTTGTTTGTGTAGTTCCAATTACAATCCTATAATGGGAACATGATTTTCTATCTCATTATGAGTGTATACCAATAATAATAGGAAGAGACAAGTTAGAAGTAATTTAGTTGTTGAGATAATAAATACTCATAGAAATAATCTATGGATTTTCGGTTCTTCAATTCCCTATATGGCTTCTAGAGGCACATTCATTGTACATTCACCATTTTTTTGTGTTTTAAGGATATAAAATAACTATTTACTAGTAAATTCCATGTTTAATGGCACGTTATGAGTAAAAATATTATTTTCAAGAAAATATTCCTATTCATGTACATTTATAGCCTTCTATAGTATTATATGAATGTAAAATTATAGAAACATGACATCCTACAATGATAAAAAAATTAGCTACAATTGTGTGGATTAGGATATTTTACGGGATGTTCATTGTATGAGACCATGTAAAACTTGTTTTTCTATAGTTAGTGTCGTAGTTTTTTGGAATTTGAATAGTATCACATGATAAATAATTATAATATCTTAATAATATTCCTTTGAATAAAGAGTAGTAATAATAAGGTAATAGAAATAATTATTATTCCCCACTTCAATCATATATCAATGAAAATAACCCAATTACCACTCTAAAGTTGTCACATATATAAAAGGGATTCATTTCTATAAATGGATAAATTAAAACATATAGAATCAAAAAGAAATATATTGAGACCAAAAAATAATCATATCAATCATCTGTCCTATGATATGTTATTCTATTTATTATCATTCTACTAAAGGGTTAACAATTTCCTATATTATTTAATATGAATTATTCAATTTTGTGGATGAATCCGTAAATTCTATTGAAATATTAGATATTTCATGGAGGTGACATGTCAATGATACCATTGTTCTTTTATAGATCAACATCAATTCTAGAAGGGATTATTATGAATCCATGAAAAATTCATAAGGTATCAATAATATCTCATTTGAAAGGGTTTATATTCATTTTACGTACTCATATCATATTGAAAACTATATAAAGATCAATAAGATTATCATTAAACAGTTGGATGTTTACCACCAACACATTGAAATAATATTCAATAGTATTTCCTAGGAAGGGCATCCAATAATTATTCAGGTCATGTTTATATGTTTTATCATTATTCATATAACTAAAAGGCATCATCTAAAATAAATAAATTTCATTATTTTATTTTTATGTATTGAAATTTTTACAATAATATTTCATAGCAATTTGTTTCTATCTAGAAAACCCATCCATAAAATGGAGGGCTTTATAGGAAATTTTTGCATTGATTATAAGCTCCATAATATGAAATGAGAAATCATATTTTGTTAATTTTGAGGTTAGTTCACTAAAATCAATGAAAACTATAATATTTAATCTCATAAAATTTATTAGGGTAATATTGGAATGAAACATTTAATTTTGGAACTCCCAATGGAATTTGGAATTTATTTACACATCATCATTGACTTTAAACATTGAAATTTGAGATAGATTCATTCTATTATCCTCTTTATTATTCGCATAGTGATATTTTGGAAATACCAAATGGTTGGTGGATAAATAAATTTTAAGGTATATAATTTCGATTCAATTCTACAAGAACGGGTATTGGTTTTTTTGAAAAGTTTTATATACCAATTGTTTGGTTTCTATGTTTTCTTCTCTATTTCTTTTAGATACAAACATTTCTTAGCATATGTTTTTATTTCTATTAATAGAATGTTTATATATTTGTGAAACTATTGTGAGGTCATATGAAACATATAAATATTTCACTTGGATGATTGGTATTTTCTACTCATCATGATTGTTCTCTATAAAAATATCGTTCATATATTCTTGAGGTAGCTGCATGTTTAGGATCTATGTCATACCCTTCTATATAGAAATGAAATTTGACACTCTCTCATAATCATACAATTTTGAATTTGAACAGTCAAGGATTTTTTTTCAATAGTGTAATTTTGAATTAATAAGGAAATGATCAAAAATTATATTCTCCACCTATTATTTACCTGTATAGTAATCTATACTACCTTTCAATGTCAATTACCTCCAATTTTTCTATGAAGCATATGAGTTTGGTTGGTTCTTACAACACAAGGATTCCCATAATGGGACAACATCAAAATGTGAGATGTGGTGGGTCCTCTTATGGATCCCCCAAGAAAATGAATATTTGGAATATTGGACTCCAAATGTTTTATGGGGGAAGAGTTACATGTACACATTTATTGTAAGGATTTATATCTTACAGCCTGGGTTCTAGTTTTCTTTCATTAAATTCACATTGGAATTTAAATTACATAATAATTTCAATGAAATAAAATTGAATGTGTGGGTGAGATATAATTGGATTGAGAAAATGATTATTGGAGCCTAATGTGGAATTTCTTCTTGTATTTATTCCTAAAAAATATTATGGTATAGAAATGGGTAATTTTCATGACCTAGTTTAAATTAACTCTATTATGGGGGAACTCCTAACATTGTAACATGATTGGGTATAAATAAGTTGATTTCTTATATCCCAGATTGAGTGGATTTAATTGCTCTATTTTTTTGGATGGGATGGTTCATTTTATTGGAATGATCCAATGGGAGAGTTATATGAGGCTCTACTTAAAGAACATATCCATTCGGGATATATCCTTAGAGTAATTCAGTGTAGAGTCTCTTTAACTCAATACTATCTTTTATAAACTGAGAAAACCATTCCTCATTTGTATTTGGTTCAACATCATTTGTAAATAGGTGATATGTGGTCTCACATTAATTATTTTTATTAATTAAAAACCACCCAATTTGTGGTAATTGAATAATTGAGGAATATCATGAGATATCAACTAGACCTTTATTTATGGAATGTAATCCCAATTTAGTAATTTTTGTGGTGGTTGTGTTTCAAATAAAAATAAATCATCCACTTGTTAACATATTTTTATTCATCATCCTTAGCTTATGTGATAGTAGTATTGATGGAATTTTGAAAAATAATTTGTGATTCATTCATTACATCACCATATGTAATATAGGAGGGTTTTCACCCTTGATGGTTAAATTTTTGTTATAACCTCTTTGATATTACATATTTCCTTTCAAGGAATATCCTGAAGTAATTTTTGAATTGGAAAACAAGAGTGAGGGTATAGGAAACTTCATTTTATTCACCCCATGTTGTATGACAGGTACCAAAATGAGATAAACAGTGAGGAATAGTTTTTTATTTTACTTCCTAAATGACAATATATGGACATTCATGAATGTGGAGTTAGATGTAAAAATTCACCCACACTGTAGGATATGGAATATTTTTCTGCCACACTGCAATTTTTCATACCATATATGATCCCTTTGTAGGTGGAAGTTATGGTTAAAATACCCAATCCCTAAAGGATGGAATTTCTCTTCAACTTATTACGCTACAACTATAGTTACATCATTATCGATCATGTGTGTCTTTTTATTAATGTGAGTTTGGTGTATTGTCTTTTGTAAATGTGAAGTTATTTTTATTGATGCAAATTTTACATCCTAATAGATGGCTTAACTCCCATGAGAATCTTTCATAATATTCTCAAATTTATAATATGGGTATGTTTTTATGGCTCACAGTCATTGTATTTTATTCCTATGATATTTTTTTTGAAAAACCCATGTTCCTCATTACATTTTTTGTGTATAGAACCCGATTATGATATATATCCTTAAGTGAAGAAATTATATGATGAAAATTGTTTCAGACTCTAATTATTTTGGGGATATGTGAAATGAAATTCCCTAACTCACCCCATCTATTGACAAGGATTTTAGATGATGCATCTATAACGAAATAACATAGTTTTCTCAAAGAATCTAGACATTCAGGATGAATATTTCTACCCTCATTTCCCAATTTTAGATATTATAAAACTAATTGGTAAATCATGTCAATTTGATGGTTAAATTTTTCTATTACCATGATGGGATTTTATTTCCCATAATAATGAAATAATATATATTTTAAATGGTGATGAAAAATAAATATATTTAGATTAATATTATGTATGAATTCCATTAACAAAGCCTTCTAAATTTTATATTAGGTTGTCTAAATAGGCCAACACGTGAACATTATATTATTTTTTGAAAATTATTATACTATTTTCATTGTATTTTATTCATATTATATGAAATATTCATCTACATGGTTTGAATATAGTGGTTGTTTCCCTGAAACCATTTTGTAATAGGCATGGTTGAATTGAATTATATTTACTTAACTAGAATTTTTGTATTCAAAGGGTGGTTTGGAGATAAAATTATTCCCTGTAATATATTCTTATTGATAGATAATATGTATCAACAAAGAAAAAGATTAATTCATGGCTAGATTAATCTTCTGTAGTCCCCTGTAATAATGTGAATATATGACTATTCTGTGGATAGAGTAGGGATGTTTGTCTTCTCATATCCTCTTATTTCTTCCAAAAAATAACATTGGTATTTTTGTATAGGGGCATAAATATACATTTTCTTGAATTTATTACTGGGATATTTAAACAAGTTTATATGAGTGATGTCAGACTGTGCGTGCATGATTTCTTTATAGAGGTAGGGTTTTATACCAACTGAAAGTTTTCCCAAAAAGTGTATTAGAAGACATCTATGGTGGAAGAAGGGAAATATTAAATGTCGTGGTTATTTGTAGTTCACTACCCTTGATAGGAATCATTTGGACCACAAGCCCTAAAGAACAGATTCATGACCCATGGGAGGGAATCCTTAGTTGGTTATGAGTTTAATGGATCACCACATTAACAGTGAAACATTATAGAATGATCTATTTAGAAGAGATCCTATAATAATATGAGTTTACTGAAGGAAACTTTTTTCCATCTTCCTAAGATAATGGATGTACGTTCTTTCATGTTCTAGGGAGAGAATCATAAAAAGAAATGCAATTTAAATGTGATTTTTCATCTTCAATTTCACCACACATCGATTGAAAGATGGTATGTAGGGATTCATGCTATAAGGGACTTTTCATTTGACCTCCGGTTATGGGATATTACAATTAATTGGGTACTCCAGATATCTCTCATGTTTTTGTGGCCATCCGTGGCTCCAACCTGCTAGGACAGTTTCCTCTCAGCCATGACATCATGCTTTTGATAAGGCCCAGTGTGATATAGATTCTTGGTTGAATTGTTTATCTCCGATGTATGGTATGATGCGGTTGGATTCTCAGTTCGGGTTGGCATGGCCAGTAGACACATTTGTCCTGATTCTAGTGTCTTGAATATGAGTCTAGAATGACTCGAACCGGTAAGGTCCTGCTTCGGCGTTTCATTGTGGATTTTTTATTGTTTTTAGATTTGGAAATTTTTGTGTTAATCTATTTTGGAATTCAATTACTAATCGGTGGGATGCAGTGGTAATCCTATCAGAGTTATTTTCATTAAATTGGTGGAATGGTCCCTTGCAGTCCTAGGATTTAGTGTCATAGGATGGAGGTTCTCTCTAAATGAATGGTTTTGTTGTTAGAAGGTGGGAATTTTTTGATCCAGATGACTTCATGAACAAACTTCATAGGAGGTTCCAGAGCTGGAAATTCATCCTTGCAGAGTTTTTTTGGATTTGGTTGTTTGAGAGGGTATGGCGTCATCCATCACATCGGGCTACTTCTTTGACACATGAACCATTCTTGCCTAATATCCTTGCAACAGTGGAGAGATTCATTATGATCAAATTCTATTGAGGAGTAGTTTAGTGTTTTCTTTCTAGTTTTCCTATTTCTATCCTTCATGTATAATTGTCTTATGGCCTTGATATCGTTGGGTTTCCACCTCCTTCATCCCTTAAAAGTGGGTTTTATCATAAATAAAAAATTAAGGACATCAGACCATTGGAGGTAGATTCACAACAAAACAAACACAACAATGTTAGATTGCATTAATGATTCCATGTTGTGTCCATTTTCATTTCATAGATGAAGGGTCCATCCATGTGGATTAAACTATTATTTTTGTAAATGAAATATTCATGAAATTTTCACCATTTTTGTTTAACACACTATTAGTGGATCTTTTTTTCATGTGTGAATACAATGTCACTCTTCAGATGAAGATGATTCGCAGAACTGGAATTACCCCATGGTCCTCACATCTTTGATGGGTTAAAAAACTAATTAATTATGGCAAGAGGTCACTGTGTATTTCTTAAAATTATTCCTCAGAATTCAAATTATTTGAGAGGATGGGAGGTCATTCATATCGATCCTTTTTGGAGTAAAATAATTTAATTTTTTGGATTCTCCTTTAGATTTATGATGTATTCATGGATCCTTCCCAAATCCCAATGTGAAATAGACTACGCTTCATTTAATAGAAATTTATTATTTTCATGTATCTACCAGAACCATTTCATTGTATCAAATAATATTCATCAATGCATCCATTTTTTTATAACATTGATTTTTTATATTCTGTAGTTATAAATTTTTAATGATTAATTATGTGCAATAATGTTTTTAGAACCATACAAATGGGACCTTAAAAATTTATCTTTATCTACTGAGATGGTAGTGTTTTTGATGTTGGGATCAGTCCCTAGAAAGGTTTTCTTATGTATCATTGTGAGAGTAATATTATCAAATGTAGTCTAGTATCACTTAATGGGACACATCATACAGTTTAATACAATGTGATAGGTAACAAACCACATATTTTAACAATATGAAACCAGAATGTCTAGGAAAAAGTGTCCAAGATATGGTTGGAGTTGGGATTTTTTGTGTGCCTCTATACACAATTTTCCTCAGAGGAAATGTGTTCCAATGATATTGAATTGATCTTACATGGATTATGGACCATTGAGAAAAGGTCTCACCATGTATAATTTTTTTGATGAGTATGTTATCACATGTAATTGGATGATATTTAGTATTTTGTGTGTGGAATGATCATACTAGAAATAGGGCCAATTGGGAAGCTGATGAGTTGAAGATTTTAAGATTGTACCGATATATTGTTTCCTACATATCTCATCAGAACTAGACTCAAATCCCACATATTTAGGTTTTGTTGGGATTTTTTTGTAATGATAAGTCACAATTATGGTATTTCTTATTATGTTAGTTATATGATACACTTTTGTCCCTGATCCCGCATGACTCATTATTGGTGAGAGAAATAAATAACACTCTTAGATCATTATGCTTAATTGGTTTAAAATGAGACTTTTAAATAAATTGAAATCCTAACATTAATCATACTTTACTTCCAGTTAGTGAATTAGGAGGTTGCATGAAATTCATGAAGCAAATGAACTCCTATAAAAATACTATTTCAATACTCCAGAAGGGATACACAAAATAACTCCTCACCCACAAATATAAAAAGGCATGAAAATTGTGGGGTAACCAAGAATATATACTACAAGATTACTTAATCAAGGCTTCATATATTAATTTTCCATCTAGTGTGTTTCTAAAATCTTTATTGGGGATTACACATCCTCTAATAGGAATATTAGAGATATGGATTATTCCCAGATCACTTTACTTTATAAGTCAAAATGCACAAGGTGATAACCACTACATGAACCGTGAATTTTCATGTAGTTCCCTCTAAGATTAGGGGCCTCACTACCAAGGGGTTTCTTAATTGAAAACACCACATGCACTGAACCAATTAGACAATTTATGCATGAGACTTACATTTCAATGATAATTCATGATCGATATAGAGACATGTTTGTTTTACTAAAAACATGATCATATAGGTCAAGTGTCTATCAAGGAGGTCTTACATTACTATTCCTTATATTTTGATGCTCGTCATAACAAAACATTTGGAATCATTATTGAAGGAAAATAATTGTAACACCTGAGAATATTATGAGAAATATTTTGTTTTTATGTTATATAAATCACCAAAGGAATCTTTCACTGCACGCAATCGCGACCCTCCTCGATAGCGTGTGTAGTACGCAATACCGAGTACCACTATACAACGATATATTATTATAATATTAGAAACTAGCCGTTATGAATAATATTAATTGAATTTTAAATTTTACAACATTATTATTCATCTTACAAATTTTCTAGAACATGGTAAGAGAACAAAATAATTTTTTTTGGGTAAAATAAGTATTTATCAAAAAATGTAGTTTTGCCGCCTTTTGATGGCGCAAACACATTAAATCTAGTTTTTGACACATTTATATGTTCAATTTTACAAAATAAAATTTTTATTTTGAATCAGGATATTAAAATTTACTTTGGATAAATTTTTGATATTTTTCTGATAACTTTCATATTTTGATGAATAGTAAAAATACGCTAATTTTTAATTGAAAACAACTTTTTTCATTGAGATAATTTATATGGTTAAATTATAATATTTAATGGTTTTAAATTATATATAGAATTTATTTTTACCATTTAATATAATGTATTTCATTAGCATTAATTTCACATTGAATTCATAGGTAAAAACATTTCAATCTTTGGCAATGTTTTAACATCTAAAACACGTTTTCTTAACAACGGGATTTATTTTAAATTAATTAATGCAACTTATATGTTTTGAATTTTGAAAAATGTATTCCATATTTTGAATCAGTGGGTCTAAATTATGTAAATAGGCTACTTTTTATTTTTGGGCATTATGAATAGTAACTACGGTAAATTTTATTTATCATAGTTAAAGGTAAATCAGCTAATTAAGGGTAATTATAAGATTATAAAATTACCCTAACACCTGCCAAAATCCTATTGGATGACTAAAAGTTGACCCATATCACCTAAGGGTCGGATTAGAATCATTTAAAAGACTTTTGTCCATGAAAATAATTTAATTATTATTAAAACCAAAGAATGTGACAACATGTCACTTTCTTAAATATTATAAGTATAATAATTTTAATTTGGTGATAAACATAATGGAACTTCGAACATGAATAGTCTCCAGAAATATTATATAATTATCTACATCATAGGAATTTATTTGGAATTTTGAGGATTAAATAATTATCATTTATTATGACACAATAGTGATGTTGAAATTATTTTATTAATTAAAATATCAAATAAATGGTTTTAAAATATTAAAATAATTATTATAGGCACTATTTAATGTACTCCACTAATTTTTTAGATACATATGACATTTTATGAATCTATTAACGCTTTTAGTTCGAACATATCTTCTGTATATATTTTATTCAAATAAATGAATAGTGTCAAAATTGACATTATTGTTATTTTAAAAAAATGACAAATTATAAAATAGTTTAAAAATCACAAAAATATTTCAAAATTATAAATTAAAATTTATATGGTCTACAATGTCATAAAGTTTCAAATTATGGAAAATTCACAACACATATGTAATTATTTATAATAATTTAAAATTTAGAACATTATTACCACAAATAAAATTAAATTGATAAATAAGGATAAATCAAGTTGATAATGTTTAAAATAAATTCATAACATGTCTAAATTTTATTGGTTGATGAGATTACAACCCTATCTCATCTAAGCTTCGGATATGAGTCATTTTGGATGTTTTTATGTGGGGTTGGCATTTAATATAAACTAAAATTTCTTATATTTCCAAAGGTGCCCCTCTCCTCCCTTATAAAAGGGAACCTCCTCCCTCTCCTCCTAACACCAATTTGATCCTTCAAGATTGGGCAAACCCTGCCAATTTTACTTCCCCACTTCCCTAAAATCATCCTAGAGGTTCTGGTCTTCTTCAAAGACCAACCCTAGTGCCCTAAGAGGCGGTTAAGAAGAGGCGCGTCAAAAAGAGGTAATATCCATTACTGATCCTTTGAAAATTCTTTCTTTTTCAACATCATATTCTTTAGTTGTTTCATTATGAAGTAAAAAAAATAAGTATCACTCATATACTGATATTTTATTATAAGTATGAAACAACCCTATTTCAACATCTATCCATCCTATGGAAAACGAAATCACCACGTGTGCGTACGTACGGAATACCTTCTCCACGCCATGGTGTAATCTATTTTCCCCCACCACCTTACTTGGATGGTTATAATGATGTAAATAATGACTATATATGACTATTATAAAGTGACATTGATTCTGAAATAGTATACACACACTTCAATACAATTCCACGATCATGCGAACGATATCATCACTTGTGCGTACGTACGGAATACCGTCTCCACGATGTGATGCGATTCGTTCTACATGATATTCATTGCATAATGATTATATGAATAAATTTAATTAATAAATATGATATATAGTACAATAATATTATTCTATAAATGATGTATCTATAACCTAAAGAGAATAATAATAATTTATTTGACAAAACACGCATAAGAACAAATGGTTATAAACACCTGAATAAGAAGTAGAAATGAAATATTACTACTAATAAGCTAAGAATATGACCATATATGATATCATAAAAATAATTATGATTCTAGAATAAGTCAATAACGTTATTTAAATCATTATACAGGAGGTTCGGACACATATGAGGCAAATCGGACCTAAGGTAAGGGAAAATATCACAATCTCATTTTTATCCGAGATTGTTTATACTTTGGTTTTTACTGGGGTGTGTTTTATCATCCACATCCAGGATTCCTCAATATGTAATATTATTTCCATCCACCTAAAATTTATTAAATCCAATTTTACCCTTAGGTGAGTTCTTAGTAAAAGATATGAAAGAAATCTTTTGTCGTTTTTCGTATGAGGTACTTTTTGACTTTTCCGACAAAAGTAAGAGAAGAATGTTTTTTTAACTTATACGGCATGAATGTATTTTTTAAAAATTATTTCCAATAAGCTTCCTTTACAAGTTTTCAATTTTATTTTTAATCAACTTCTTTTATTTTATAATTGTACGACATGTTAAGAAAGGAAAAGTGTATTTGAAGCAGAAAGGATATTTTCCTAAAGAATGGAGTTCAAGTGTTTTATCAAAATTATTTTCCATCTAAGATAATAAAGGGTTCTTTTTCTATACCTATTATTACATTGATTTGATTATGTTGTGATGGAATTATATTTATGAATTCCTTTATCTTATATGATTTGTTTTATGATGTCACGATGTTTAAGATTCCCATTTTTATTACATGGGTTATGCAATGATGTATGATTTATGATTTTGTGGCACACAAAAGAATGGAATAATTATTATATTTGTGGGACCTATATATCCCTAAAATGCATTGGGTATAGATTTTATATCTCATGAGATAGACATGGCGGGAACGGCAGGTTAAACCGGTTCAGTGAAACAGGACTGAATCGCGGAGTGAACTCGGTTCAGAAATGGACTTTGTCCACTAAGACAGTCTTGGAAATGAGTCTTGACTAACAAGAAATGATTCTCTATGATTATGTGTGTGTTCCACAAAGTTTCATGTTTTATGTTATGATTATTGGGATTACATTTCACTACTATGATTTATTCCATGTTATGAAATTATGATATCTTTTGAAGGTTATGATTTCCAAAATTTATGTTCTTATGTATATGATGTGATTGATATTTCTTTTGATTACCCTTACTGAGCATTTGAGATCACCGTTTTGTATGTTTTATTTCCCCAGGTCAGGAAGAAGGTTATTAAGTAGGATATGCCAAAAAGGGACTCTAGATATGATGAAATGAATGGGAGGCAAAGTAGATGCTTTATGAACCAGTTGTTTATGTTTCCCAGTTTCTAAAGACAATATACCTATACGGTCCTTTCAAGGTTTTGTTATATTTTGTAATAAGTGTGCTTCAATTTTGAAGTATTAACAATGTATGTAAATTATGGGTCGTCATAGTTGGTATCAGAGGATAGGTATACTCAACCTTTGGAAAGTAGGATATGAAAGCCTTAGTAATAACCCTAAGGATAAGTTTAAGCATAGAACACTATCTTAGTGTTTTAGAAATGGCCATGAATAACCTAGGATAAGACCTTAAGTGTGAAATTTTATTCTTTATTATGTGGTTTTCCTATTATAATTAGTGTTTCTCACACTACTCTTCTTGGTTTTAGTCAATGGATGGAACCCGAAGGAACAATGTTAATGTGGAATGTGATGGGCAATGCAATGATTGTTCTCCTGAGAAACCAAACATTATGGGAGATGGAATGAAAAATCTTGTAGCCATGCCCACACAACATTCTCAAGTTATGAATCATGCAGGACTTCCAAATGAGCAAAGGAAGGAGCAACATTATGTTGAATCCTTTATGAGGCAGCGTCCACCTTCTTTCAGCGGGTCTACTGATCCATTAGTTGTTGAATAATGGATTAGTACTACTGAAAAGATATTTTCAGTTCTTCAATGTTCTGAACATGATAAAGTCATCTTATTAGTGTATCATTTGGAAGGTGATGCTGATCAATGGTGGAATCTTATCAAGAATACGAGGCAAATAGATGAAATTGAGTCAATGGAATGGGACGAGTTCAAGAACTTATTTTTCAATAAGTACTTCCCTCATATTCTCCGAACAAATATGGAGAAAGAGTTTCTTGAATTGAAGAAAAAGGATGATGAATCTTTTAGATCCTATGAAGAAAATTTTACAAGACTTGCAAGGTACGCTTCTGGTTTTGTTATCCAACCTGAGAGTAAGATCGATCGATTCTTTAGTGCCTTAAAACCATGTATTCGAAGGGCGTTAGCCATAACGGACTTCAATAGCTACGAGGAAATCGTCCGATGTGCTCTCAAAGTCGAGATAGAAATTGGAGTAACCCAATAGTCATATGGGTTTGATAAGAATAGGAAAATAGAATTCAAAGGAAAATGTAAAGATCACACTGAAAAGAAGATGAGCATTCCCTTATGCTCAATGTGCAGAAAGAAACATGGGGGGAGTTGTCTTAATGGGGCAAGTAAATGTTTAAAATGTGGAAAGGGACTTCATAGGGCATTTGAATGCTGCAATGATGGGAAGAAGATGTCTAATGATGCAAAAAAAGGAAGGGATACATAGAATGAACCTACAACACATCAATGTTTCAAGTTCTTGGAGATGGGGCATTATTCCAATCAATGCCCAAATCCAAGTGTTGATGATGATGGTCGATGTCAACAAACTCTTAAGGATAAAGACAAAGTAAAGTCACATGAAATATCTATCAATGATGTGGAGTACGATAATGATGTGGTGAAAGGTACACTTACCATCCACTCTAAAGTAGAAAATGTTTTATTGGATTATGGATCCACCCACTCCTTTATTTCTGAACAATTTATTAAGGATATCACCATATTACCTCAAGAATTAGATGTTGAGTTAGCTGTGAAAACCCCTAATGGCACAACAGTCGCATAAATAGTTTATAATTATTCTCCGATTGATGTTTGTGGGAAAGTGCTTCCTGCAAATATTGTGATCTTTCCTATAGTGGAATTTGATGTGATTCTTGGCATGGATTGGCTTTCTCTACATGGAGATCATATCAATTTCTAAAGAACGGAAGTCACATTTCATATTCTAGATAAATATATGATAGTCTATCGATGCAAGGATGAACATAACTTTCTAGTGGAAATTTCTTCCATTTTATGGGTCTTGATTCCACTAAATAAAGGTTATTTATCTCAAATGGTTGGTGAGAAACTCATGATTATGAATATGCCAATTGTGCGGGATTTTGATGATGTCTTTCTGGAGGAATTACCAGGTCTCCCACCAAATCGTGAAGTTGAGTTTTCAATAGAACTCGTACTAGGTGCTTTGACTATTTCAAAGACACCTTATAGAATGGCCCCAATTGAGTTGCAGGAATTGAAGAAGCAACTCCAAGAGAATCTTGATAAGGGGTTCATACGCCCTAGTGTGTCACCTTGGGGAGAACCTGTTCTGTTTGTTAAGAAGAAAGATAGATCAATGAGACTCTACATTGATTATCGAGAACTTAACAAGATCACTATCAAGAAAAAATATCCTCCCCACGCATTGATGACTTATTTGACCAACTACGCGGAGCTCAATACTTTTCCAGGATTGATCTTCGTTTAGGGTATCATCAATTAAGGGTCAAAAAGGAGGATATACCAAAGAAAGGTTTCCGTAAAAGGTATGGACACTATGAATTTATAGTGATGCAATTTGGTCTTACCAATTCCCTTGCTATCTTTATGGATCTGATGAATACAGTCTTTAGAGACTATCTTGATCAGTTTTTAGTAGTCTTTATAGACGATATTCTTGTCTATTCAAAGAGGAAGGAAGAACATGAAGATCACTTGAGAATTTTATTGAAGACCCTGAGAAAGGAGAAACTTTATTCCAAATTTACCAAGTGTGAATTTTGGCTTCAAAAAGTTTCATTTTTGTGTCACATAATCTCCAAAGAGGGGATATCTATGGATCCAGCAAAAACAGAGGTTATCGAAAGATGGTCGAGACCAACAACAGTAACTAAGATCTGAAGTTTTCTTGGTTTGGCGGGATATTATTGATGTTTTGTGAAATATTTTTCATGATTATCTAATCCACTCAGCAAGTTGACTCGGAAAGGAGTTAAGTTTTTCTGGACAGAGGAATGTGAACTGAATTTCAAAAAGTTGAAAAGAAGGTTATCCAGTGCACCTATGCTCACACTGCATTGTAGTGGAGAAAGGTTTGTGATATACAGTGATGCATCGAAGAAGGGGATGGGGTGTGTTATTATGAAAAATGATATGGTGATAGATTATGCCTCATGATAGTTGAAAATAAATGAGCAAAATTACCCAACTCATGATTTGGAGTTAGCTGCGGTAATATTTTCATTAATGATTTGGAGGCGTTATCATTATGGAGGAAGGTGTGATATTTATAATGATCATAAAATTTTAAAGTATATTTTCACACAAAAGGAGCTGAATATGCGCCAAAGAAGATGGTCAGTGCTGATTAAGGATTACGACTGCTAAATTCATTACCACCCTGGGAAAGCAAACAAGGTGGCAGGTACATTAATTTGACAAGACCATGCCAGTTTATCCATGATGAGGATCGCAAAAGATCCAATATTTATGGATTTACAAAGGATGGATCTTGGAATTACAATGGAAGGGGGAAAATAATATCTTTTTTAAATCAATGTTCAACCATCTATACATGTGAAGATTAGAGAGGCACAGAAAGAAGATGTCGAGTTACAAAAGAAGGAGAGAAATTTTCCTGAATTCAACCTTGATTGTGATGGGATAATAAAGTTTAGGAATCGGGTATGTGTTCCTCCCATCCCCGAATTAAAGAAGGAGCTACTGGATGAGGCTCATAGTTATTCATTCTCTATTCATCCTTGAAGCACAAAGATGTATAAGGACCTGAAAGAGTACTTCTGGTGGGATGGCATGAAAAGAGATGTTGCTGAATATGTCTCTCGATGCTTGGTTTGTTAGCAAGTTAAACTTGAGAGACACAAGTCTAAGGGGATGTTACAACCATTACCCATACCCGAATGTAAATGAGAAAACATCACTATGGACTTTGTCACAGGACTTCCTAAAACATCCAAAGGCAATAATGCTATCTGGGTCATAGTTGATCGTCTTACAAAGATGCACACTTCATTACTATTAGAGAAGATTTCTCTCTAGATCAGCTTTCCAGGATATATGTGAAGGAAGTGGTAAGATTGTATGGAGTACAACTTTATATTATATCTAATCGGGATCCGAGATTTACCTCAATGTTCTGGCAAAGTCTTCAGCATAGTCTGGATACAGAGTTGAGTTTCAGCACTGCTTATCATCCTCAGAAAGATGGTCAGTCTGAGAGAACAATTCAAACTCTAGAAGATATGTTGAGAGCTTGCTCTATGGATTTCAAAGGTGGTTGGGATCAACACCTACCTTTATTGGAATTTTATTATAATAATAGCTTTCACTCCAGTATTCAGATGGCTCTTTATGAAGATCTCTATGGAAAGAAATACAGGACTCCAACTTTCTGGGATGAAGTTGGGGAAAGAAAGCTATTAGGACCTTATCTTGTTGATGAGATGGCAGAAAAGGCCCGATCTATTAAACAACACATAAGAGCAGCTCAGAGTCGATAGAAAAGTTATGCCGACAACCGAAGAAAAGACTTAGATTTTGAAGTGGGTGATAAAGTGTTCTTACAAATATCTCCTTGGAAGAAGTAATGATATTTGGAAAGAAGGGAAAGTCGAGCCCTAGGTATATCGGTCCTTTCGAAATAATGGATCTTTTTGGGAAGGTAGCTTACTGATTGGCGCTTCCACCGAATCTCTATCAAGTTCACGATGTGTTCCAGGTATTTCTCCTGAGATAGTACATACCTGATCCTTCACATGTACTCATCTCAGAAGTTTTACCGAAGGAGCAAGATCTTTCTTATGAAGAACAGCCTATAGAGATTCTGGATCGTAGCGAAAATGTCCTACGAAACAAGACCACTCGCTTGGTGAAAGTTTTATGGAGGAAGAACCAATTAGAATAAGCTACATGGGATCTTGAGGATATAATGAGGGAGAGGTATCCTCATCTATTTATTACAATGTGACGAATTTCAAGGGAGAAATTCATTTTAAGGGGGGTAGAATGTAAAACCCGAGAATTTTATGAAAAATATTTTGTTTTTATGTTATAAAAATCATCAAAGGAATCTTTCACAGCACACAATCACGACCTTCCTTGATAGCGTGTGTAGTACGCAATACCGAGTTCCACTAAAAAACGATATATTACTATAATATTATAAACTAGTCGTTATGAATAGTATTAAATGAATTTTAAATTCTACAACATTATTATTCATCTTACACATTTTTTAGAACATGGTAAGAGAACAAAATAATTTATTTGGGTAAAATAAGTATTTATCAAAAATGCAGTTTTGCCTCCTTTTGATGGCGCACCCAAATTAAATCTAGTTTTTGAAACATTTATAAGTTCAATTTGACAAAATAAAATTCTTATTTTGAATTAGGATATAAAAATTTAATTTGGATAAATTTGTGGTATTTTTCTGATAACTTTCATATTTTGATGAATAGTAAAAATACGATAATTTTTAATTGAAAACAACTTGTTTCATTGAGATAATTTATAGGGTAAAATTATAATATTGAATGGTTTTAAAGTATATATAGAATTTATTTTTACCATTTCATATAATTTATGTCATTATCATTAATTTCAAATTGAATTCATAGGAAAAAACATTTCAATCTTTGGCAATGTTTTAACTTCTAAAACTCGTTTTCATAACAACGAGATTTATTTTAAATTAATTACTGAAACATATATGTTTTGAATTTTGAAAAATGGATTCCATATTTAGAATCAGTGGGTCCAAATTATGTTAATAGGGTACTTTTTATTTTTGGGTAATAGGAATAGTAACTATGGTAAATTTTATTTACCATAGTTAATGATAAATCGGGTAATTAAGGGTAAATATAAGATTATAAAATTACACTAACACCTGCAAAAATCCTATTGGATGACTAAAAGTAGACCCATATCATCTAAGGGTTGGATTAGATTCATTTAATAGACTTTTGATCATGAAAATAAATTAATTATTATTAAAACCAAAGAATGTGACAACATGTCACTTTCTTAAATATTATAAGTATAATAATTTTAATTTGGTGATAAACTTAATGGAACATCAAACATTAATACTATCCAGAAAGATAATACAATTATCTACATCATAGGAGTTTATTTATAATTTTTAGGATTAAATAATTATCATTAATTATGACACAATAGTGATGTTGAAATTATTTTATTAATTAAAATATCAAATAAATGGTTTTAAAATATTAAAATAATTATTATATGGACTATTTAATGTACCACACTAAATTTATAGATAAATATGACATTTTATGAATCTATTAATGCATTTAGTTTGAACATATCTTCTGTAAATATTTTATTCAAATAAATGAATAGTGTCAAAATTGACACTATTGTTATTTTATAAAAATAACATATTATAAAATTGTTTAAAAATCAAAAAAAAATTATAAATTATAAATTAAAATTTATATGGTCTAAAATGTCATAAAGTGTCAAATTATGGAAAATTCACAACACATATGTAATTATTTATAATAATTTAAAATTTAGAACATTATTACCACAAATGAAATTAAATTGATAAATAAGAATAAATCAAGTTGATAATGTTTAAAATAAATTCCTAACATGTCTAAATTTTATTGGTTGATGAGATTACAACCCTATATCATCTAAGATTCGGATATGAGTCATTTTGGATGTTTTTATGTGGGGTTGGGATTTAATATAATCTAATATTTCTTATATTTCGAAAGGTTCCCCTCTCCTCCCTTATAAAAGGGAACCTCCTCCCTCTCCTCCTCACACCAATTTGAGACTTCAAGCTCGGAAAAACCCTGCACATTTTACTTCCCCACTTCCATAGAATCATCCTATATGTTCTGGTCTTCTTCAAAGACCAACCCTAGTTCCCTAAGAGGAGGTTAAGAAGAGGCGTGTCAAAAAGAGGTAATATCCATTATCGATCCTTTCCAAATTCTTTCTTCTTCAACATCTTCTTCATTAGTTTTTTCATTAAGAAGTAATAACATCATTATCACTCATATACTGATATGTTATTATAAGTATGAAAAAACCCTATTTCAACATCTATCCATCCTATGGAAAACGAAATCACCGCGTGTGCGTACGTACGGAATACCGTCTCCACACGGTGATGTAATCTATTTTCCCCAACCACCTTATTTGGATGGGTATAAGGATGTAAATAATGACTATATATGACTATTATAAAGTGATATTGATTCTGAAATAGTATACATACACTACAATACAATTCCACAATCATGGGAACGATATCATCGCTCGTGCGTACGTATGGAATACCCTCTCCACGATGTGATGCGATTCGTTCTACATGATCTTTATTGCATAATGATTATATGAAGGAATTTAATGAATATATATGATATATAGTACATTAATACCATTCTATAAATGTTGTATATATATCCTAAAGAGAATAATAAGAATTTATTTGACAAAACACGCATAAGAACAAAAAGTTATAAACACCTGAATAACAAGTAGCAATGAAATATTATGACTAAGAAGCTAAGAATATGACCATATATGATATCATAACAATAATTATGATTCTAGAATAAGTCAATATCATTATTTAAATCATTATAAAGGAGATTCGGACACTTACGAGGAAAATCGGACCTAAGGTAAGGGAAAATATCACAATTTCATTTGTATCCGAGATTGTTTATACTTCGGTTTTTACTAGGGTGTATTTTATCATCCACATCCATGTTTCCTCAATATGTAATATTATTTCCATGCACCTACAATTGTTTAAATCCAATTATACCCTTAGGTGAGTTTTTAGTAAAATATATGAAAGAAATCTTTTGTTGTTTTTCGTACGAGGTACTTTTTGACTTTTCTGACAAAAGTACGAGATGCATGTTTTTTTAACATATACGACATGAATGGATTTTTAAAACATTATTTCCAAGAAGCTTCCTTTACATTTTTTCATGTTTATTTTTAATCAATTTCTTTTAGTTTAGAAATATACGACATGTAAAGAATGGAAAAGTGTTTTTGAAGCAGAAAGGATATTTTCCTCAAGAATGGAGTTCAAGTGTTTTATCAAAATTACTTTCCATCTAAGATAACAAAGGGTTCTGTTTCTATCGCTATTATTACATTGATTTGATTATGTTGTGATGGAATTATATTTATGAATTCCGTTATCTTATATGAATTGTTTTATGATGTCACGATGTTTAAGTTTCCCATTTTTATTACATGGGTTATGCAATGATGTATGATTTATGATTTTGTGGAACACATAAGAATGGTATCATTATGAGATGGGCGGGACCTATATCTCCCTCCAATGCATTGGGTAAAAATTTTATATCTCATGAGATATACATGGCTGGAATGGCAGGTTAAACCGGTTCAGTGAAACAGGACTGAAACGAGGAGTGAACTCAGTTCAGAAATGGACTTTGTCCACTAAGATAGTCTTGGCAATGAGTCTTTACTAACAAGATATTATTTTCTATGATTATGTGTGTATGACACAAATTTTCATGTCCTAAGTTATGATTAATGGGATTACGTTTCACTAATATGATTCATCCCACGTTATGAAATTATGATCTCTTTTGCAGGTTAAGATTTCCAAAAGTTATGTTCTTATGTATATGATGTGATTGATATTTATTTTGTTTACCCTTACTGAGCATTTGAGCTCACCCTTTTGTATGATTTATTTCCCCAGGTTGGGAAGAAGTTTATTAAGTAGGATATTCTAAAAAGGGACTCTAGATATGATGAAATGAATGGGAGGAAAAGTAGATGCTTTATGAACCAGTTGTTTATGTTTCCCAGTATCTAAAGACACTATACCTATACGGTCCTTTCAAGGTTTTGTTATATGTTGTAGTAAGTGTGCTTCAATTTTGAAATATTAACAATGTATGTAAAGTATGGTTCGTTATAATAATTATTGCCAATATTATACCAAAATAGATTGTTAATTGAGGGGAATTAAACATCATATGCATTTTAAAACTCATACAATGGTATTTTTATACATGATAAGGGATGCAAAAAAGGTGTTCCTCTTCATACCATGTGTATTTGAGAAGGTATTTCTTCATAAGGGCGATCATATAGTTTAATTAAGGATAGAATAACCTCTCTATCCATAAAGTATTATCCTTTTCATTGAGGATGTTTGATGATGTATCCTTTGTTGAGGGATTTATTTTCATTTATAGTGATCATATTTACTATATTTTACATTGGGAATTGATCTCAGAGTTATCAAAATATAAATTCCCCAATAATTCATTCTCATATATATGTTTTTTCCATCACTCATTCTATGGATAGAGGGTGAAGTATAGTATTTATAGGTTCTTTATGAAAAAAATATATTTCAGGAATGGGTCTTTTGACAACATTATTTCACTATAGAGTGGGAGAAATCGCATCCTCATGACACAAATGGATAACCATTACAACAGGTGGGAGCGCAAGCTCATCCAAAGATATCATATATATTTTTTTCGATGAGAGTTGAGATACCACCAATCCCCATACAATAATTTCATCTAAATGGGGGGGCTTGTGAATGAGGGATCCATGTATAGCATAATAGAATTGGTATGTAGAAATTTTTTGTTCCTATATGGGTAGATTTCTATAAAAAAAATTATTCCGATTATTTTCTTTCATTTTAAGTTTTTGGGTGAAAATTTTTTTTTTTAATATTATTTGAAAACATTCGAGGCCCAATAATGAGATCTAGATTATGGTGACAAAATATCCATTTAAATTGAAATAATAAGTGAGAAAATTTATCTTCAAAAAATTATTTATTATTTATAATAACTTAAATTAATTGTGTAATTTATAAAACAATGGAAATAATCATACCTTCTAATATGATACCTCAATGAATTTTTATTTCCTCTTCCAATATATTTTAATAATTGGATTGTGGTCAGAAAAATATTTTTTCACCAAAAAAATATAAAAGAAAAATAAAAATTTATTAAATAATTGTGATTAGTGTTTTAAATGGTTTATTATAAATGATTCAATAGTTAAATTCAAGGGATATGTGCAATGAAAAATAAAAAAAATCATCAATTTTTTAGAAAAAATCAATATATTCAATAAAAAATGAATATTCCTTTAAATAAAAATTAATATAACATGTTGGTTTTTTATAATGTTTTATATAGAGTGATACGTTAAAAGTGTATTAGATTAAAAATGAAACCTAACAAAAATAAATTAAAAATTAAAAATTTAATAATTGGAGAAAGAATAAAATATAAGAAAATAAGTAATATAAAAACATTATTTATCATAATCTAATAAAAAAATTACAAATATTATACATAATAATGATGTGTATTCATATTGTAATCTCTAATTTTTTTTCTCAAAAATTATAATAAAACTATGAAACACTCTTTTCTAACTATTTTAACAGTAACAATAATTTGGGTACTTAACATTTACTGATTTTTAATCATTTGTCCAGCAAGAAAATAAATTATATTAAGAAAATATAGAAAATAAATAAATATATTCATAATATAAAATATATAATATCATTATTCCTTAAAACATTTTACTTGTTGGTTAAAAAATTATACACATTAATTCATAATTTTTTATCCTTATAAAAGATGAATTAAAATTAAAAAATGATATAATCAATACAAATAAAAACGTAACAAGGATTATTAATAATTTGGGGTAATTAATGAATATATTCTAGTCATATATATTTTAAAAAAAAATTAATATTATGGGTTTGAAAATTTAAATAAACATATTTTATATTACATGGGAGTAATCTAACCATTACATTTAATGAATAAGGTAAGATAAAAATAATTATTTAATTAAATAAAAAATTGAATGGAGTTAAATAATAAAATTAACTACTAAAATAGTTCTTTTAAATGTTTAAACTATATCAAATTTTCATAAAGAAAAAAATGCATGAACATATATCTTTTAATAAAATCAGCAATATAAGAATTTGATTAAATAAACATTTGGAAAATATAATTTTAATTAGTGATGAAATATTTGTTTTTCATTATAATTAATTTTAAGATTAGAAAATTTAACAATTAATTATTGAGAAAAAAAATTTAATTGATTTTAATAATTCACATGAAGCTATTCAGTTTATATATATATGGTCATTATAGAATGTTGTATGACAGAAATCATTTAATCCCTCCACTATTTTCTAAAAAAATAATTACTCTCAAACCTTTGAATATTTAGATACAAAAACAAGTTAAAATCAGTATTCGTATAATATTATCAATTAAAAATATATAAAAAAAATTCTCACCATTTCAACAAAACAAGTAAAAATAAAACAAAAAAAAGTGATTAAAATAAAAAAATGATAATAGAAATTACAATTGAATGGGAAATAATGATGTGGATAAATAATAAGAAGGATTTTAATTAAAAAATTTTAAAATAAAAAAATAATGAATTTAATAATCCTTGGGTGTTGTGTACGTCTCACAAGGTTAAATCTGGAGTCATGATTAAAAAACTGTTAGAGTTTTTCATTACATGATGGTGAAATTTGGGGAAGGGAGAGGGTGTGAAATAATAAATAATAGAGGGTCTTGGATTCATCATTGTTTTATATTTTTATTATATATAATTAATTATTATCCATTTATTAATTGATAATACTTTTTTTAAAATAATAAATTATAATGAAATCAATGACACATTTTTTTCTTTTGTATATGAATAATAATGTAACTCGAATATATATAATTAAAAATAATATATGGAAAATATATACAAAAAAACAATTAAATGTTAAATTTTATTTGATGATAATTTATTAATTTTTGAAATGATATTGTTTATAACAATTTTTTTTATAATTTCTTCTTAATATAAAAAATATATGTTTTAATTTTCATATATGATAACATATAATGTTTTATATTCTGGTATGAGTATAAATGAATATAGAAAAATCATTAACCAATTTCAAATTCTTTAGAATGATATCTAACAAAATATAATCATATAAATTTTTTCATATATAATATTAGTAGAGTTAACTATTAGTATGGGTAAACATGATTCATCTTAAAAATCAGTCATATTTTAGTTTTAAAATTTTCATTTTCCTTCATCCAAAATAATAAATTAATGTATATTTCGTTATAATATTTCCCACTAAAATAAAATTCGATATAAATACTTTTAATTTTTAATAAATATAAATTGGTTCTACAGTCATCAGTGGAAAAAAAATTGTTTAATATCTTAATTTGAATAATTTTTTCCTCATAACATGACACAATTTTATATTACCCTACTCTAAGTCAGAAAAAATACCAATATTGACACTCCAAATGAGCCTCTAGAAGAGAATGAGATAGTGACTACAACCTAGGGTATATAATCACATTCATTGTCCCCTTTAATAAAATCAAAGTATACTAACAAATATTATCATTTATAAATTCTATATCACTACCAACAAAAAAATCATTAAATCCATATACGTGGACAATCATAGAATGTAATAGTAAACATAAAACATAATAAGAAAAAAATTATATGCAGACTAGACACCCAGAATAGTTTTGGTAATAATGAAATGCGAGGTAGAATTATTCAATATTAGTTATATATCCCCATTCTCATGCTACTATCCTCCAACATATCAATTGATATGGTTTTATAAAATTTGTAAAACATTATGTATAATATAATGATGAATATATAAGTATAATAAAAGGATTATTCTCTAAAACCCATATGTATATATGAGTGAATTATATCTACATTATAATATTTAAAACTATAAATTACACAAAGTGGTCATTTAATGAACGCTAAACAGAATAGTCAAAAAATTCTATTCCACAACTCATATAAATTCAAAAAATGTTGAAATTTATGAAATATAGTAATATAATTCATTCCTATAATATATATATATAATTCCCTTATATGATAACTATAGTTAGTTAGTACAATTATACATAATTTCTAGTGTCTTACAACAATCCCACTTATTTTCATAAACAAGTCAAATTGATCCCAATTTTAGGGACTCTTGAATACCATCCATGCCCAAAAATCAAATATTTAAAGAATACTATATAATAGTTGATAAAAGTTCATACATCCTACCTAATGCAAGGAATATACTCTATATTAAACATTAACGTTGGGTTCAAAACTATTTTGTAAATTTATCCAAATCTAATAATGTTACTTGGATTTGGGATTCATTATAGAATATAATTTAATGTGATAAAGAAATAATTGAGTAGTTCCAAATGAAGCATAAAAATTTCTATAATGAATCCTAATGTCAGTGCCCGATTAATTACAACACATATCCAATGATATCTTTTATTATGTGGAGAGATGAATGAGTGGAGGGAGATGGAATAAAGATACACTTTCTCTATAAGGAAATGATTTTCATGAATCATTTCTATGATCTTTTAATCATTTAAAAATTTATTTAATCTAATCCTTGAAAATCCAAAAAGATAATTTCAAGTAGTGTTGATATATTGGTTTGAGCGAAACAATTCTTTACATGGTCACGTTTGGGAGTTATATTTTTTGGTAATGTTTTAATTCGTTACACTATAGAATATATATGCAAACCAAATGATATAGTTGTCATGGTTAAACATCCACCACTCATCATGTAATTCCCCTAATTAGGGTCACATTGTAGTATGATCCAATGGTTTATTTTATTTTACATGTCAACTTATCAATCATGTATTGTTTTCTCCATCTACCTAGGATATGATATCACATTTTTTTCTATCATGGTGTAATAATTTACTAATAAATAGATTCCTGATACAACTCAGGGGTTACGGTATAAAAACTATCCATTAAAAAATTATCACATCACAACATATGGGTTGTGGGGTAATAAAAAACCTACTAAAATCATCAATCAGGACATTGAGTTAATCTTCCCATTACCAAACCCTTAGACCCCATAATAAATCCCAAACCTCAAACACCGTTGTCAGTACTTATTTTTTAAAATGTTTAACTTATACAAACTCCACTGAAACACCCAAAACATTACAGCCTCCCCACCATAAGACAACATATCTTCAAAATATCTTCGGCCACATCACTAAAAAATTGGACTAAAACCTAAATATACCAATCTTCATGCCATAATGGCGCTATAAAAATGACATAAATATATTTTAATGAATAAATATCAGGAATAATATACTCCAACAGATCGATTTAAAATTTTGGTACTATCTAAAATAGTAATTAAATATTCATTCATTCAAAAAAAATTATTAAACATCACATTGATATTTTACCTAATCATCACAATGAATCTAGTCAGACCCATCACCGCGAATAGAACCCCATGCATCATACACAATTCTCATACAACAAAAAGAAAATGCTAAACCACTAACAAATAACAAACATTTATAACCATTACCTCACATTAAAAACCAAAACCAATCCCATCAAACCATATATATGATAAAAAACAGATCAACAGTTTTTTATACATGCATAACAGGCCTAAAACTCAACCTCTATAAGTCAGAACTCTCTACTGATACTCTCTATATATTTTTCGCTAGCATAACTATAGATAACGTATTCATTTTCCTTAGTCTGAGCATATAGAATAACTACATCTACTGCCTAATAAATTTATCTTTAACCTATGCAAGAATTCATTGTATGACTAGATCCTTGACCTCCAACTATCTATATAATGATTTTAAATAACCTCTAAAACTATCTAATATTACTAGAATCCTTACACTTTTTATGTTTTATTATACTAGTTTTGAATAGTCCCCTACTTCCAATATATATTGAACCAAGAAGAAGAAACACTATAAGGTGTCAAGTAGGATCTCCTGCTCAAATCACTCAATTGTGTCTCATCATGCCCATACTACGTGTAACCTAAAGCCCCACAACATTCCTTAAATATAAATTATGGTCATGAGGGCCCAATATCATCCCTTATATTCCATTCTAATAATACCATTTTATTGTTTTTGCGTACATTGTTTTTCATGGTATGGTTATCATCTTCATTTGGGTGTGTTTGTTTGTTTTATGTTGAAGGAATTAATTTTTTGTGGAAAATGATTTAATTTTAATTGATGTATATTTCATTTAATTAATTGAGTATGTGTATAAATTTTTCTATGTCCTTAAAGGGTTCTCTTTGAATCCAATGAATGATGAATGTGGCTTGGTGATTTTTTACAAAACATCAATGTTTATTGTCTTCTACGATATTAAAAAATGTGTAAAGGGATTACACACCATGTAGTGGTAATAGGGATGATGCCATAAATCTTGTTTAGGGTGGGAATTTTACATTCCTGGTATTGGATGTTCAAGTTATTTCGTTTCTAAATTAATAATTTTTTTCAGTGGAGATATATGTTCTTTATTTTCATCCTTCATGGAATTCAGTATAATTAATTTGATTAAATTACATGTAAATCTCATGACTTGTGGTTTTTAGGGCACCATAAAAGTGATATAAATTTCATTCAACTATGAATCCTCTCTCCCTCAACCCGAATCACATGGTAGAAATTTTCTTACATCTTCAATCCATATAGATCATTTGTTTGATGATCAGTTATCAGGGATGTTGTAGGGTGCCACTCCTTGTTAGAATTCGTTATTATTCATCAATAATTTATTCATAGATAATAATTTGGTAGTTTATATGGGTTTTATTCTTGATTGAAAAATATTCTTTCTCTATCTATTTTAATTTCATGGAGTTTTATATTTTTTAAAGGATGATAGCTTCGTTTCCAATCATCTTTGTCTACTGTAGAGAGGATTATTCCATTTTCAGTTAGAAATTTCTATACAATTGATTTAATTGATGAATATCTTATCATTATTGAAAAAAAAATTTAGGGTTTTATTTTAATATATTTTCATTTTTATTTAAATTATATAATGTAAGGTGAAATGTTTTTAATGTGTTTTTTTAAATTTGATTTTTTATGATTTGGAAGTTATGTTTTCAATCAAAAACGAATTTTATCATTGATTTCGTAAATGATTTTATATGTTTTGATCATGGTATTTAAATGTAATGTTATAGACTTATTACATTTTGAACCTTGTCTTCATCATCAAATAGATATAGAAAACATTGTTTTTTGTAGAACAACTATTAGTTGTTTAGTTAAATTCAAAAAAAATATTGCAGGACTCGATATCTGTTGGTTTTAGCATTTGTCTTGTATTAGTCTTATTTATGTATAATATGTTGTATCTTATAGGCTAGAGCACAGATTATAGTATATCTATTCATTTATGTATTTTTACAACAATATGGTTTTATCAGGTATTCTTACACATATGTTTCTATATTAGGTTGGATCATATGTCATTATTAGATGGTATTTCATGGATATGTTTTTTATGTTATTAAATTATGATTAATGTACATGATTTAGGGTTTTATCACTTATACTTGTCTTATTTTTTTTATTAATAAATAAATTTATGAAAAACCATTGGGATAATGATTTCTATATGGGTTTGGATTTTATGAATATAAGTTGAAAAACAAATTTTCTTATTTTAAAATATAGAAGCATATAATTATTTATAATAGAACTTGTATATAATACATGTTGGTACCCTAATTTGATTTATTATCCCACTACACAATTTCCTATGGGTGGTTTCATATATTCTATTATGGGATTTAGGTAATGAAAAGGGAATCTCGTTACATCTCATCTTATATATTCCATGTTTCCTCTATATAAGGGTGGGTTGGAGGTGATGATTGGTCACATGGGGACATGTGGTTCATTTATGATTCATTATTTTTTGTTTTATCCTGATTTTTTTGGGTTTTTATGAATTTATTTGTACCATTTTCTTCCACCATTTACTCTATTTTTTTCCTTGTTTTGTTATATAGAAAATATATTTAGTTGTCCTTGTTTAACTACATCCTATGACAACCAGAATCTAGAGTATGGTTTGGTTGACTCAGGCTAGTCTATTTCAATTTGATATCATGGGTAGGCTCACATGGAATGGGTTAGCACCTCCTATGATTGTTTCGGTGTGTTTGGTAATAATAGTTAGGACCATCAGAATTTTGATAGTAAATGCGGAAATGGGGTCGGAGCAGCTCACCTCTATGACTGAGTCTGATTTTCCATAGGTGGCTAGGGAAATTTTACCAGGTTTGAGACATGGTATTTGAGTTCATTAAAATGAAATTTATTGTGATTTTATTTAAATTGATCTATTCCTTTTTATTAACATATATCATTTATAGTATTCATAACTTTTTCCAATATAATTACTTTATAATGTAATCATGAATTAGAAAATTATTCTGAATTTTTTTTAATGTAAATATTTCCGAATTGGTTATTTTTTCATGATTATAAAACAATTCCTTTGAGAAAATATGTTCTAAATTTGACAGAGGACACTGTGAGATGGGTTGTACTGGTGATTCCTCTGATGGTGCATTCATTGGTTCAAGTGATGAAACACACTATTCAAACAATGGGTTATGTGGGTTTCAGGAATATATTATTTTTGTGGGATCATGGATCTAAATATAATAAGAAATATCTAGGGAAATACAATAGTGAATAATGACCATTAGAATATGAAGAGTGGATTTAGAGGATTCATAGAATCTTTAATTTCTTGAAGAATATTGAAGACTCTATCGTGGAGTTTTCCACATACAATCATAAGAGATCAAGAAATAAATGGTTGGGATCTATTGTGAAACATAAATTTCATGACGATCTTATCAAGGCTCCCATGAATATAATCTTCATTCGATAATTTTTTGCTGACATGTTACATGAAAGAATGAATCTGGAGTTTCTGAACATGAAACCTGATTACTGTATCATTATAGGTTATTCAACCCATTTTTCTGAGTTGATGAATTTGTACATAGAGCATTTCACCAATGTGTACATAAAATCTCGGAGGTATGAGTTGGGACTGTGGTATGAAAATCAATTTATATTGATTCTTATGATCCTTGCAACCGTTATAGAGGTATTTGATAAAGTTATGTTTGATGAGGCATACATAGCTGGGGAGAAAGGATTGAGTGGAAATTCAGTTGGTGTACTTGTTAGAAATGGTATATCTTCTGGACACAAAGGGAATCTGAAAGGTATCCATTTTTATTCAGGAATAGATTCATGAAATTTTATTGGATAGTACCAGATTGTTTGCTATCAGTGTGGGTAGTCTTCTCTTGTAATGTTTTATTGTGTGGAGGCTCCCAAAACGTGTCATATTTTTGGATGATTTTTTAATATATAATGATTATGTTATTGGATAACCCATGTAATTAAGGAATGATCAAAATTATCCATGGGTTTGTAGGTACATGAATATTCCTCAAAGGTGGGTGGGTCTTATCCTATTCCTAAAGGGGGATTTTCACGTGGATATGAAATGTCGTGTATACGCTGAGACCAGACATCATTATTCCATGGAGTATATACCAAAGGAAGCTAATGTAGGGATGGGTACAATTGGAGTTAGGATGTTAATTTTATCATCTATGGTGTTAACATTGTTTTATACTGGTGTTACTAATTATTTTATATCATAAATGTTATTTTATGAGTATGGATTTCATTCATAAACTATTTCATACATGTTGGAACATTCCATGGATTAGGAATAGTGGTATGAACATGGTTTTAAATGCCCCTTGTTTCGGGTGATGATATCCCACTTCCAGGATATATGGTACATTTTATTACATGATATTAACATATTCATAATAATTATTATAATGGATTTTATGATCATTTTTACGGACATGATAGAATTTTTTCACCATTAGGTATAATACTTATCTACCAGTGGGGTTACACATGTCATTCAGGGGGATTAGAATAGTAGATCATGAAGGTTATGGCATGTTGTTCCTTATGCTTGGGTAATCTCATGCTAGTTGTCAGAGTTGTAACTATATGTAGTTTATCCTAATTTAGGTGATCAACTTTTACGAGTACTTTGTACGTTCCCCAAGGCATTTCTAGATAATTTTGTTAGTTAACTACCATAGAGATATTTCAAGATTATAATTATTCTTCTCCCTTAAATGAAGTCCATTTCTTTTACATCTTATCAAATGTCACATAAAGTTTTCATGGAACTTATGATCCATCTAGAGGGAATAGAGACTAAATGTTTAATTAATCGTAATTTGTCACTATGGGATTCACATTTCATATATTCTAAAAAGGCGTACATTATACTCAGACCTTGTATTGACTATCGAATGTTATATCGAGTGTCCATTAATATAATGTATATTATTCCTAGTATTGATGACCATTTGGAACAGCTTCATGGGGAATTTTCTTTTTCAATGGTTGAAATTAGAACAGGGTACCACCATTTTATCATCTAAGAATATGATATACAGAAAAATGCATTTCGGAGATTCTTTTTCCATTTTGAGTTCCTAGTTATACTATTCTGTTTGACTAACACTCATGTTGTATTTATTGTTTTCATGAACAATATGTTGACTACATCATTGGAAACTTTTTTTGTTGTGTTAATGGATGATAGTTTTGTCTACTCCAAGTCATAGATGGAGCATAAATACTACTTTTATATTATTCAACAAACATTGTAAGAACATCTTTTATATGGTAAGATTTCTAGATTTGATATTTGGTTTCTTGAAGTAAAATTTATGTGGAATTTGATATATATCTTATAAATCTTTGTATTTCATCAAATGAAACAGGATATTATGTTCTTGAATCATTCAATAAATATGTTTGAGATTAGAATATTCTTGGGTTTGTGAGGTTACTATAGGTGGTTGGTTTATGATTACAACATGTTATCATATTCGATGAATATGATAACTTAAAAGGGTGTAAATTTTGGAATGAATTAAAATTTTTATAGATCATTTATGGTGATAATGTTGAGGTTTACATCAACACTAGTATTGATTCATCGAAAATCAGGATTGAGTTCTGATTCATTCTATTATTCATCTGGTATAGATTTGGGATGTGTGTAGATATAGGGGAAAAATTTATTTCTCACGGATAATTCCAATTAAACACTCATTAGAATAAACACTCAACCCATGACATGGAATTACTAGCAGTTATGCATGCACTAAAAATTTATAAGCACTAACTCTTTGGGAGAGGTTTACTGTGTATTCGAATCATAGGAGACTGAAATATTCATTTACTCAAAAAAATCATATCATTTGATAGATATGATTGGTGTAGTACTGAAAGACTTTTTATTTTTATATTCCATACACTTTGGATTCTAAATTTGGTTGTCGATGCATTGGTCGGAAAATTTGTAACACAATAAATGAGTTAATCTACTGATGAGGGGACTTTTATGAGTTTTTTTTGCGGAGATGAGGTTGGGAGTAAAAGAGGTTGATCGAAATCTATTATATTCACTGAGGAAGATGACTCTTAATTAGATTTGTGAGTTGGAATAGATTTGGTTATAGAAACTATGTTCTAAATTTGGATAATTCCTTTAAGATGGGGTGACCAAATGTAAGTGGTCTAAGTCTCCAACTGCTGCTTTTTCATCCATAATCAGTTGGATTTTTTTCCCTCAGGCAGAAGTTAATGGACATTCTATATACGCATTTTAGATCATCCACAAAGGGGATACCAAGATGTATCACAACATGATATGTTGTTAATGGTGTATTTGAACGAAAAAAATTATTGTAAATTTTAATCATAGTGTCTTACTTATAATTGGATTAAGGAGGGACACCATAGACCTCTGATTTTATTATATCCCATACAATTTCTAGTATGGAAGTTGTATATGAAGTCCATGGATTTCATTAGTGGATTTTCATTGAAACATGTTGGAAGAATTCTATTTGGGTGATCACTGATCGAATTATTAAATCATCGCATGTCATTCATATTATGAATTTGAAAATGGTTGAATAGCTTAAGGATATTTATGATTTTGATTTTGTGAGACATCATGGGGTTCATAATATAGCTGTTTGTGATAGGGAATTAAGGTTCGTGTCTACGTTTTGTAATGGTTTGTAGGAGTTCAAGGGTTAAAAAATAATATTGGTCATAGTATATCATCCATAGCAAGATGGAAATTAGATAGGGATACCCATGTTCTTGATAATATCCTTGATACATCTATTCGTGATTTTGAAGGATCTTGGAAAACTAATTATACAATGATTTTATTTTAGAATAACAAGATTTACCATGAATTAATAAAGATGTCTCCTTTAGAGGAATTTTATGGGTTTCCATGTAGATATCCCTTTTATAAGGTACATTTTAGAGTAGACTCCTTGGTGGGGCCAAGTCGTGTTTTGTAGATGACAATGAGGGAATATTTGATGTGGAGGGGATTGATCATGACACAAAGTTATAAAAAAAATAAATGGAATATAGTATTTTGTCATTTTAGTTTTAGGATGGTGATCATGTGTTTGTTAGTGTTTCACCTCACTTGATACATTGTCTACTAGATAAGCATGGTGAGTTAGAACAGAGGTTTGTGGCCCTATTGATATCATTGAGTTAATGAGAATGGTGGCCTATCAGTTAAAAATTATGCCTTGTATGAAATATACTCACAACATGTTTCATGTTTCTCATATAGGTATGTTTAAACATGATCATTACCATGTGATTAGATGGTATGATGTTGATCTCAAGACCAACACCACTTGGGTTGAGCTCCAAATCAGATTATTCATCACCAAGAGAATGTACTATGTGGAAAAATATTTCCTCTAGTCTATGAACAATGTTAGTGTAGAAAATATATCTATAGAAAATAGGAGAGATAATTTTTAATGTGGTAGTAGTTTCCTTTAATTTTTTTGTGTCTAGTAGATTAAGATATTTCTAGGGTAATATATAGTTTATAGTCGTGCAATTTTAAAACTCGATTACACTATTCAGGTACTCTTTTGTTAATTCATTAGTTATCATCCTCATTTGGGTTTATGTTTTGGAATCATATGGATAGAGATCCATTGTGGGAGCCACATAAATATTGTTTAGTGATTTATGATGGTGTAAATTAATTAATTTTATGTATAAATTTTTCAATGTCCTTATACCCCCCCCCAATTTCATAGAATAGCGGTAGTGGATTTTGTATTTTGATAAAAGATAACGTATTTGATGACTTTTAGGTGATTACAGAATGAGTAAAAGGATTAGAAACTATTAAATTGTCTTCAATAATATTCCATGAATTTGGTATATAGAAATATGTTTACACACTATGTATTTGGAGTTTACATCATGTAATAGTTGAAATCAGATTTTGTTAAGATCGATATGCATTTTTTCATTTATTATGCATTCATGGAATGTATGATGTTTAATGGAATTACATGGCATGTAAATATTGTGGGTTGTTGATTTTAGTGTTCCATATGTGTGGTTTTAATTTCATTAAATTGTGCATCCTACTACTCTCAGCATAGTGCTCATCCTAGGAAACATTGGAGATCTCCAATAATTTAAGATCGTTCATTTGTTGACCAATTCTCAGCGTTGGTTGGGTCCACCTCTATAGGTAATAAGTCCTATTGTTTCATAATTCATTTGGTAATAGTTACTATGTTGGATATTTTTATGGATCAGATTTTTGATCGTGTAGTTTTATATATTGATCCTTTGCAGTTTTATGGTGTTCATTTTTCTTTTGAGGGCTTTTATATTGGTTTCAAATTACCATTGTCAAATGAGACAAGGATTATACCATTTTGTGGTACCTGTTTCTATATAATGGGATAATTCGTTGAATCTCTTATCATTTTTGAAAAAATATTTTTGATTGTTCCTTTAATTTAATTGGTTATTGGTTTTATAATAATTCTTGAAAGATAAATTTTATTAAAGGGGTTGTCATTGAAAATGAATATGTTCTGATTCATAATTGGGTTATCCAGATATCAAAGTTGTTAGTCCTGAAATGGAAAAAAATGTTGGTAAATTTTGGTCATGGTATTGAAATTTCATTGGACAATATTGGATCATTGGTAACCTTGGGTGCATCATGAGATAGAAACAGTTAACCACTGTGTTTGTGACACCACTTATTATTCTTTTTTTGATATTGACAGACTATGGTAGGACTCAATATTGGTTGGATCCAATGTTTATCATGAATTAAGAACCAATATGACTAGTATGTATTGTATCATATGCAAGATCACATAAGATTGTGTTCTTGTAAATTTTTATTTTTTATCATATTAGGGTTTTTATGATGGATTTTTTAACTAGATCTTTTATATGATATTTCATCACATGGAATCACTATATGGTTTTTCGGGGATATGTATTTACTTTCTTACTTTATGATCCATGGACATGATTTATGGTTGATTAGCATCATGTATTCATATTTTTAGATTTGAGAATATGAACGGATTTTATAAAAACCAAATGGAAAATTTCTTCTTAAGTGGGATTGAATTTTATGAAAATTATTTGTAAAACTAATTATTTAAAAGGTAGGAACTATTTCATTATTGAAATTAGAGATTTTAAAGACTCTGTGATGGTATCATATTGGAAAATTTCCCACACCCTATTTTTTCCTTTGGGAATTTTTATATGTTGTATTATAGTATTCAGGTAATTAGAATGGAATCTGGTATTATATTGGATTCCCCTTTCATAATTTCATTCATAGAATGGTGGTTTGAAGATGATGATTGGTCACATAAAAACATGTTGGTCCTATCTGAATCAGGTTTTTTCATTTATCCATGATGGATTCGTTTGTATGGTTCTAGTTGTATCTTTTTCATCCACTTTTTATCCAACTTGTATATATTTTCTCATTATATTTAATACTTATTTTGTTATTATTTTGTCACCACACCCTCTGACGAACCGACATGGGTGTATGGGTTGGTTGAACCAGGTTGGTCTGTTACAATATCACTATCAATTTCTGATTCATGGTCTCAATAAAAAGGATAAAACTATAAATATAATTCATTATCCTAATATCCTGATGAAGTTTACCATATGATCAATACACATTGGAGTTCAAATAACAATATTATGGTGGTTAAAAATTAAACAGATATATGATCACTATAGTATAATGGACAACTAATATCTCACTATATGTCAAATGCATGATGTCAGAGGAAAAGTCACCCATCAAAACCCATGAAATAATTGATCAAATAGTATCAAATAAAAATCCTTTCATGTAAGACTACATCTGTATGTCCAAAAAGTATTTTTCTATCCACATTAGCATATATATATATCTCCACTTTCACACATCACTCTAAATATGCATCAATATAATAAAATATAGTATCCAACTACTCAATACAGAACATACCTATGTGTACCCACCCTCTCCTTGAAATAATGGTTAATGCGGATAATAAAAAACAATATTACAATATTCTATATATTAATCATTCTCCTATGTTAGTTAGTAAATTCTCTAAGTAAAACATACAATACACACCCTTAGTAGATCCAGAAATAGGCTTCCTATATCACTAGTATGCTCTGGAATCAATGGTTATCTTTCAACCTCCTCATGGGGTGAATTCTCAAATCTATCCTTAGGGGCCCCAATAGGTATATTACACAATAAAATTAATCTTAAAAAAATATCATACTAAACATATATATATATATGTACATAAATATAAAAAATAGTGAATATTTTAACAAGTAGGTAATATAAATATTTCACACACATCCCTATATATACTATGGTTTAATGCCCTTTACTATTAGTCATAATGACCAATATTATTGTCACTTATAAATGAATTAGTCACTCATAGGATCCATATATATGATGAAATAATGAGTTATATATCATGGGTCTGTTGAGTATAATGACACAAATAATCTATATATAAAGAAACTATTATTCATTTTGCTGTGAAAATAATTAATAAAACCCCATTTACCAGAGTATATAACTAAATTAAAAACCATATATATCATGTTAGTCCTATATGTTTGAATAATTTATTAAAACAAACACTCTATTTAATATATTGGCAAAGATAAAACAATATCCCTTGTAAATAAAAGACCGACCAAAAAATTAAAATTACAATCCGTAATGATGAAATCTGAAACCAATATTCTGATCCTAAGTAACATGGGTTCCCTATAATTATTTTTTAGAGGTTCATTGGTATAGAGTGTGTTTCCATGTATCAACCATACCAAAACTCCAACAACTTTGCACATATTAAAAAATGACAACCCATTAGAAAATAATTATAACAACTAACATTAATATTGTAAAATTCTGTGAATGATCATTTTGAATCTATGACATAGTTCCCCAATATTTTTACAAAACAAGAATAAAACATACATCATGCATGACTCTCAAAATACTAGATGATACCGAAAAATGGAATGTTCAATAATTTATCATGGGTATATTATACCCCTTGATATGAATAACAATAAAATAACAATATTATATTATCAAAATGATAAATAAATACTATATTCTCTATAAAATTAGTTTCTAACATTAAATTCCTATGAAAAAGGTAACTTTCTATGCCATGGGATGATAAAAAAACATATGAAAAAAATCAAACATAAAAATAGATAACCACCGATTATATCTCAAACATCCATCCACGACCCACCTAAATATCATATGCATCATTATCCAATGAACCATGGTTCAAATGACAATTTTACTTTCTAGTGTCAAATATCATAATGTATAAAACATTGCTAGAGGTCACATTAAATTTGTGAGTATGAAATCCTTAGGAAACCGTCAATAATGTCTCTAGATAATATATATATATATAAGTATATTAAATTTTCAACATATGATAATAATAAATAAATAATCAATACCTCATCACATGCTCAATCAACCATGAGTGGGTTCATGGACTAATGAAAAATTTTATGATGGACAAAAAGTATATATATACCCTGAGGAGGATTGATGAATCCCTTAGTCTAAAAACTTATGATAGTAAACACTACACTTATAATAATTCATAGTG
Source organism: Viscum album (assembly GCA_963277665.1). NCBI lineage: Eukaryota > Viridiplantae > Streptophyta > Magnoliopsida > Santalales > Viscaceae > Viscum > Viscum album. The sequence continues at coordinate 178,454,627 of OY728133.1, read as the reverse complement.
AAAAAATAAAAAAAAAACCCCAATTCATAATTCATTCATCAAAATATATAGCTAATCTTCCCGGAGGAAAACACATTTACAGATATCTTGTCACACATAAATAGATATCACAATCATCGTCTGAAAATTACTTTCTAACATCCAAGACAAATCAATCCCTTATTCTGGTGATTGAAATTTCCACCATATGTCATACATATTTGGAATATACCATAAATATATTTGTGATCGAGTGAACCCTATATCCTTTTGCAAAAGAACAGGAAAACATTAGTTCCACTAGTGTGTGGAAATAAAAATATCCTAAAAGATATGATGATTAGATTATATATCCAAGCTATTTATGAATGATATATCACTATCACCCCATAGTTATTATTCACATCACCAACCATTCACAATCACCAAAAACATTATATTTAATTTGATGAACAAACCAATAGTAATGTTTTAGACCATTTACTACCCCATAACATGCCTCGTTGTAGCTCATCTGAATCCAAAAATAACCACCATAGATATCAACTAAGAAACATATCTTGTACAATGGATATATCAGTCTATCCAAAGTATAGACCCTTACACATTATCACCATTCAGAATTTACATAATGTTAGAGAACATATATTAATGAATAAAAATCGAAGCACCCCTATCTAGTTGTATAGAATACAACACATCAAAAATCATCTTCCTACATTACCCAATTAACTAGATTCCTAAAATCATGAAAAAAACTTTGAAATTAGTCATTCTCTATTAAGAGTTAATGAAAATCAACATATAATACAATGGATACTCAAACATACCCATGTCAAGAATATTTCATATACCAAATATAGAATAACTCATAATTGATTGAAATATCAATTAGGGGGAGAATAGAATAATATGAGGGAAATGGAATAATTCCCCCAAATTTCTAAGAGGAAAAATCATGGATTTCGTAGTTGGAATAAAACGTAATCCTTTAAAAATAAATTTATAAACAATTAATACATTACACAATGAAACGGTTGTGTCATGACAACAATTTTTGTAACCCAAAACACATTAATTGAGTTACATTAATGTTTGAGAACCATGGCCACGTTATAATGCTATTATCTAGGGAATATATATGAAAAACGACCACTATAGGCATCAAAACAAAACCAATACTGAACACGAAACTAGTCCCTTGGTTGGGGCCACATTATGGAATGATTTGAAAGGTAATAAAGTAATGCATCTCAACTAATAAATATTTGAAACTTGTATGCCTCTACCTAGGCCAAATAGTGGACTTTCCATATAATGATGGTATAATGATCCAATCATTCTAGGGTTAATGTAAAAACTAATAGGTTATGACATGACACATACCACTCAAGGATCCCTCTATATTGAAAAACATGGGTTGTTTTATGATCAATCACTTAAAAAATTATTACATGAATTTTGGTCCAACCGCTTGAAATAAAACTTAATGATCCTATAAATATCTCACACATGTCTAATTAACAAAAAATGGTTAGGCATGTCATAATACGTGGAACTCTTTACATAAACACCCAGACTGTTATTACTCTAATGTGACCCTCATCAACATCAATTGTTTCTATTTCCACTATTTCTCCATCACAAGATGACAAACAACACATCAACTCTATCCAATCTAAAACATTAACCTACTTAACTTCCATAACAAAAAAAATTTACTATCATCAAAATGAAATCATATATCCATCCAAATATAAGAAACAGTAATAATAGAAAAATCATTACAGTTGGAACCCACAAAAAAATACAACACACTATAATAAATACCACCATTTTCAACTATTTATTTCAATACATTTGGAATAAAATGATTAAACAGTAATATTGAATTCTCAAATTTTCATGCAATCAATTCATTAATATACTCATGTGACTATCCCATTACAAAAGGTGATATAAAAACATCACAATAGTTTAAAATGCCTCTCAGTATATTATTAAAGAGAAATAAAATATAAAAAATTAAATAAAGCCATTGAAAGAAAACATGAATAATAAATTTATCATAACTTTCAATATATAGGTTCATTATCATACATAGATAAATCCACACAATCAAACATCTGAATGAAAGTAAATTCTGATAAATAATTTAAAAATATAATATTAAGCGGATTTCCTAAATCCCTTACTTTAAATGAATATTCAATAACTATTTTGTGTGAATTTGAATAATTAGATTATCAGACCACCTTGAACATGCAATGTATACCCAAAAAACATAAAAACATCACCTATAATCTACCAAATGACCAAACATCACCAAAAATGATTAATCGACAACTTCTTATCCTTTCCAAGGATAAATAATAATAAATAAATTATGATGTAGATGATAGAAGGATAATTTAGTTCACAGGGAGTATATAAATTTTAGGAAATGGTTAAAATCCCAAAACAAATGACCAAATAACCCTATAGACAAACCAATAGGTTCTTAGGTTTAATTAAAAGTTAATTTTTTTTTAATGGATCTAATTGACTTGTAATGTTTATAATTAATCTATAAAAAATATAATCAATGTGTGATGGAGGTTTTACAGACCCAAAAAGGAATGATATTGATTTAATGGTGTGATATCCATTTAATATTGGGGTCAAACATGTTCAAAATTACAAATAAATTTGATGTTCAAAACCTATTGTGTGAGTCCATACTATAGTTCATGAATCCCCATCATTCATAGTATAAATTCATCCATCCACCTTTAAACATTAGTCACCATATACCAAAACACAGTACAGTGATAAAGAATATAATGAAATAGAACCCAAAGGTAATAACAATATAAATAAACCATTATGACGCAATCAACCCAATTACCATCTACATGGATTCAAAACAATTATGTGAAATTTTCTCTAGATAATCCACTCAACAACTATAACCATTACATTAAAACACATCCTTTTCTCCTTGATACATGCATAATAGGAATTCATTGACTTATCATCATGATGCCACATGAAACTTATTCAATAACCACACTAAAATTGATAAAATGAAATCACTTGAAAAATATTCCTTCTCCTAGCCTACTGGCTATTTAGAAAAACATTCCATAATGATGTGATCAATGTTTTCCACTGAAAAACCAAACTCAAGGTACACCCTTCCTTCTATAAAATTTTCCCCAACATCTATGAAATATTTATACCCCTAGCATATATAATATATAATGTAATATAGTTGTGGGTTTTGAGACATTAAATCTGATATCTTTAATATGAACCTTATCAGTAGGTATCCAAAGCAAACCTAGAATGAAAAAAATGAAAATGTACCTAAATATCCCTAGGAGATACCTCTATAATAACAAATTCACTAAAACCCATTGTATGAAGAATCACATAAGTGAAAAAAATTCCAATCACACTACTATAAATAAAAATTCTCAATAACATTTAATAAAATAATACTATTAAAAATAGATTTAGAAAAATGGAACACATATTTGTCACACACAACCATGCACAATCCTCCAACCCACAACGTCTCCAATGAAGATTGACCAGGGGATTGATATTACCTAACAATATCTTATCTTGTTGAAATTGAATCTCAAAAGGTCACTCCATGAATTTAATATCTTCATATATATCTATGAAATAAAAATTTATTTCACAATATTCATTATTATGTTATCAAAGAAGGTGGTATTCATAAAAAATGGTGTTTTTCAGATTTATCAATGGATGATGAACCAACCAATACGATCCATCTCTAACATTCTCAAACCACTCAAAATGTGTGAGAAACCATTGAGATTTCATACTACCATAACCAAAACTTCATTACCCATGGGGAAGTGAATCATTAAGGAACCCATGACCACCATCCTCGAACCCCAATAGATTCCTCCACTAATTATCATATGGCCTATTATGTTCTTGAGTAGCCTTCAATTTTACATGGATCATCTATAACTTCTCATGTCAGATTTAGACCAAAACCATAAAAAAGACCTCTTCATCATGAAACATGGTATCTAAGTCCACATATACAATGAATCAAACAATGTTATACCTACGTAAGAGGGAAAAATATAATTATAGGCAAACACAACTAGGGTTTTGTGCTTCACCCATGAACCACCAGAATCTAGAACACATGCATGAAACTAATCATTTAATTTCAGAATTTTCTTCATGCTCTAATCATTTGATTGTGGATATAATGTGGTTATAAGTCATAATTATGAAATTAAATGACCTTTAAGACCCTTATAATCCTATTCAAAAAAATGTATATCATTATCAAAGATTAAAATCATCAAAACCACATGTTGATAAATCTAATATTATATTATTATTATTGAATCTCCAAAGTAATGAAAACCACCAAAAATAGGCATTTGACTTAAAGAATCACCGATGAGATATATAGTTCTAAAAAATTTATTGTCTCATAATATTTTAAAATTCTATATTAATTAATCAAATATGAGGTAAAATATTGATTTTGAGACTTTGTGATTTTTTTTTATTTTTGAAATTTTTTTAGAAACATGGATTATATAAATATATTTATTGGTAATGTAAAATTGAGAATTTATACATTGAAATAAAATTGAATTTAAAACCTCATAATAATGTTATTAAATTCAATACAGAACTAAAATTTTTAAATGGATCAACATTAATATTTAATAATTCTATCCATTTTTTGAATTAAATAACGTCTAAATATTAGTTTCTAAATATAAATTTAAATTATTTAATTGAGAAAATAAATTTTTAACATGAAAATTAATTAGATTTTATATTGGGAATTTTTTTTGTTTTTAGAATATTTATCATAAATTTATTAATCTAAAATTAATTGAATAATTATATTTTTCAATGAATAAAATTTTAATTATTAATTATTTCATCATGATTAGAATTTATTGTGAAAATTTTAGAATTCAATTTTTTTAGAAAATCTGTATCTATATAAATTTAAAAATAAATCATGGAAACTTAAAGCAAAATGAGTAAATTGATGACATATACAACTTAAAAGAGATTGTGATTGTAGAAGTTACCACATTTGAAAAAAATGACCCTGGACTTGGAAAACAGACACAACCAAGGGTGTACACCTATAGAAATTTTTTAAAAATAATAGGCCCCAACTTCTATACAGAATAATATCACATCATGTTCGCCACATAATCCAAATCTTCGTGTTGGGGGTTTAGACCAAAATTGATTATTATCCATTTTGGGGTTTCATTATGACTGTTGGATTTCATTACTCATCCTTATTCTTCATAAATATATAATGTAATATTTACTATACTATTTATTATATACAATTTTTATTTGATATTTATTATTTATATAAATATAAATTATAATATGAATACAACTTTTTAATGTATTATGTATAAATTAAATTTTATTATAATGCATTTAGTATATAATTTTTATTATTGCTAGAAAATTATTAAATATATATATATAATTATTATTAAAAATTTATATATATATTACATTATGGTAATGATTTTATATAATATTGACTATATATATTTTAAATATAAGACTTATTAATTAAATAAAATATTTTATATCGAAATTTCCACATGAAATTTACACTTCAAATTTCTAGTTAAAATTTTAATGAAAATATATTAAATCTAACATAAAATGAAATTTTAACCATGAAAATTACATAGAGAATTTAAACTAGAAATCATTAGTGAAAATTCTATATAATATTTCTGTTAGAAAATGTCAATGTATATTTTTCACAAGATAGTTTCATTCAAAAGACATAGCGCAAAATTTTCACTGAATATTCTGAATAAGAATTCAATGTATGATGAATATTTTCAACTAAAACTAAAAAAAACACAAAGAGACACATGAAAATAAAAATATATATGATAGTATTAAATTAAAAATTACATGTTAAAATTTTACTTTGAAAATCATCTACACTTATATACAGACATCAAAGAACATTTTTGATGAAATTTGTTTTTTTACATTTAGTGTATAAATCTCCACTAATACAAATCTATTTAAAAATTATTTAGTGAAAATTAGTATTATAAATTTGAAGAAATAAATATGTACACACATACATATATTTATATTTACAAATAAAAATAAAAAATATGACTTTCAAGTGAATATTTAAATAGGAATGTCTTATAATTCCATTGAAAATTTCTAATGAAAATTCACAATAAAAATTTATTGTTTTCAGTGGAGCCATTATCTTTTGAAGAAAGTGCATACCTAGTATGATATTTTTTCATTATTCTTAAAATTTTCTTTCTTCTTGATTCTATGATGTATAGATTTGCAATTTATTTTGGTTATATTTCACTATCTTTGATTATAAGATAGACCTCTAGTTATCATAAGATATATTAAACAATTTGACTGCAAATATATAGAAAAAAAATTGAAATTTCCAAACGAAATTACAATGGAACATTGAATGAAAATTTTAAAGAAAAAACGTATGTTTCAATTTATAATAATATTTCATGATAGAGTATGTTAATACACAAATAAACAATTTGAAATACCATGGGAAATTTCCCTTGGATGTTTCCTTCAAAAACATCAATTGGAAATTTATAGTGTTTAATTACTACAAATCATATTAATCATAGTTTAATAATAATGATTACCATTTAGTGGTAATTTATAATAAAAAATTTTAGTGTATAAATATATAATATGCTAAAATATTAAAAATAATGAATATTTTCACCTCATGTTTTCAGTGAAAACATATAGTAACAAATTTCAATACACATTTCCACTAGAAAATTATAGTTCCAATTTCAAAATGAATTTTCATAGAAAATTTAGTATAAATATTTTCTACACACTATATATTTCTTAATATGATTAAAAAATTTATTATTTGACTGAATATTCAAATTGAGAATTTCCAATAAATAAAAAAACACTGAAAATTTGATTATAAAAGATATTTTTCTAATATACAATAATAATATATATCATTTTATATATAAATTGAAATTTAAAACTTAAAATTTACATTAAAATTTCAATGTATTATATTTTTATATATCTTTATTATTAACAAATTAAAAAGTTCACTATTAATAATTTTTAAGAAGCATTCTTATTAAAATGATATTTAATAAAAATTGTTACCAAATTTAAGATAATTTATTTAAATTTATTTATTAGTTTAAAAGGTGATGTCAAATAAATTAATTTTGATACATTTTAAAATATCATTAAATAAACTCATGTATCATATTTTTATTTATATTTATTAGTAATATTTAATAATAATTGTTTTTATTAAATGATATATATTTCACATTGTTATTAATATTTTATAATATCAATTTTTATTTAACATTATATGCTTATAATTTATTTAAAATCATTTACATGTGAGGTAAATAATAGTCCAATAGTTTAAAATTAATTAATATTATGTTTTAAAAGTACTTTACCAAAAAAGCGGATCATGTGCCACAATATCATATTTCTATGGTGGATCATCCCACCGTGTACCTGACTGTCAAGTCCACATGCTGACCTGAGATGATAATTTTCCATACTACCCCATCCTACTGTCTAATACATACCCTTACCAAGGTCACTTCTTCATCCTTCACACATTATGTAGACCTATTTTGATGCCTCACATTCAACATGTCATGCAACCACCATCAACATACTGCACTGCCTCCAACTGCATGTGACCATAAAAAATGTCACTCCACTCTTTATTCATTAGGATAATGTGAATGAAAAATCAATCTATTGTGATCCCATGCCCATAGTCACTTGTCCGACAAACCACAATACCGAGATTATCAAGATCTAGGAGAATCACACTGGGGAAGAAACCAAACCACAAACCACAAAGGTTGAATAGAGAAGAAATATAAACCACCATGAAGTACAAATTCCATAGTTGTGTAATCACTTTCCTTGATCTTGAAGCATGGTGAAATACATTGGTAGGTTGAAAATGAGGTATGAAGTCTATGAAGATGAATGTCACATAGAACCAGATCTCACTACGTTACTATTGTTTTCCTCACTCGTGTAAACCCTCCATCCATGCCTTCCCAAAATCTGAGGTACCGCAAGCACTACCAGATCTAAACCCACACCATGTTTTCCACATAAAGGAAAAACAAGCCCCTAATGAATATTAGTGTAGGACTAAATCCATAGTTCATTTCCACTAATGATAAAGATACCACCACTACTCACCTATGGTAATTTTCCTCATATTATTGGAATGAAACAAACATATTCCCAAAATAGGGTACATCGGAAACACTTTCCAAAAGAACCCCAAAAATTCAGTTGGAGGAATAAGAAACATCATTCTTTTGAGAAAGACTTTCCCCTTGCATGATTAAAATATGGTAAATTGGGGAATCGTTTCACTAGTACCCCATTTATGGAATTTTTTATTCATATAATATGATGCCAATTTTCTTTAACAGTTGAACCCTTGAAAAGACCACCATGAGCTGCCTCCCTATTGAGAACCCCAATGATAGCTCCTACGATAACCAATGTAGTGTGATGAGAAGACATGAATTACATTGCTAAACTATGAAGGTGCATTGATTCCAACTACAACAAGAGTGGTCCCATAATGTAGAATGACAAATATGATTGAGGATTCCCCAATACCACTTTTAAAAATTAAAAAAATTGAAAAGAGGAAGAAAAAAAGAAAAACATTATATTTATATTTATTTTGATCAAATAAGTAAATAATATGACAAATGATAAAGCCAATGGTAAATATTAAATTATGATGAAACCTATTAATTTATATTTCCCCATGTATCTAGAATATATGATACACCCCAAAAGGACAATTGTATTGACATCCAAACCTTAGTCCATGGACCACTACAAATTAAATCAGAAATCCAATGTTTTCACCATCATCATACTTCTAGTGTATAATGACGTCCACATTCATAGGATTCCTTATATCACATCACCATCAAAATTAAAAGGGCTTGATTGTTGAAGGAATTTCAATTAGTTAAATAATAATATGATAAATCGAATTTGGACATACATCGATCATCCAACCATAAAGAGTCATCACTCTGTGATTGAAAATAATTATAATTCCTAATGAAGATAAATATTCTTATGATTCTCAATTAGATAATTTTAATTATATCCAAGGACAACACGACACCGTTCTATATTTGTTTTGTATTATATATTGATAATTTTTTTATCTACAATGTTGCTTTTAACTATATATATCATCCCATAAAGACAAAAAAAATGGGTTTTAAAATTTTTTTTAAAGAATTAATACCTTTAATATTATAATAATGTTTCTTTTTATTTAAAATAATAATGAGATAATAATTATTTTTTATAATGAAATATTCTTCATTACTATAAATAAATTCAATAAATAGTTGATTCTTTTACGATATATCTTTCACCTGTTATATTATTTTTTTACAATTTTGTTATTATAAAAAAAATTATATTTGTATTTCAATTTATTATGGATAAAAAATTTAAATATAATTTTCATAAAATGATTCATTATTATAATACGTTTTATTGTTTCAGAATTTTTTTTTCTGTAGTAATGTACCACTTTAGTTTTCTTTATATTTTTCATACCTATAGACACCTTGATAGGGGGGAGAATCCGGGTGACCATTTCCTATCTCAATTAAAATTATATTATCAACAAATTAACCAGAAATCAAAAACAATTTATTTTAGAAATGAAAATTCAAAATTATAATAAATATTGGAAATAAGAAAAGTAGAATGTAGGTTATACTTGCATCACCACAAAGGTCTTTCCCAATGATCATATCCTGATGATGTGTCAAAAAAACAAGAATTATTTTTATTCACTAGATTACACTAATTAATTTTTTTTGAACATAATAACTATATTCTAGAATCATTTAAATTAAAAAATAATAATTAATAACATATTATCTCCCTTAGATCAGTTTTGTTGTCTTCTCCTTGTTTACTACTTCATATGAAATCATTCATAGTATAAGGAAATGATGTTCACATCTTTTTAAGCATAAATTTTAAAATAATATTTCATCATGGATAAAAGAATATAATTCTATAATAAACAAATTTACCATTATAATAACATCTATATATAACAACATAAAATGACATATCTTAAATCTTTAATGAATATAATTGAAACATGGATATTTTTTGAATGAACCGACATTAAACATTACATTGTCTTTCTATTTAAACTATATTTCACCTCTTTAACTTCCCAAAGATATTTTTGGATTAGACTTTTATAATTTTAGGATATAAATCAAACACATCATCCTAGAATCATACAATGTGGGTACCATTAAAATTTTACCCATTTCTTCCGAAACATAATGTTTTTACAAAAAAAATACCATTTGATTAAAAAATCATCCTATAATTTTTCATGAATTACTTAATTATACTACACATACTTGTAATAGATGAAAAACATTTGTAAACCAGGGATGAGAATAAAATGTTTCATAAGGGATATAAATAGATGGAATGAAACCATTAGTCTTTGAGTACATATAAACATATGAAATTATTTTCACAAATAAATTATTCTCACCCATATATACTTACACTGTAAAACATGAGCTATCTATAAAACATTAAATAACATATATAAAACCATAAGTGTATCCTGGATAATAAATTAATAATATATTAACCCTCACTGCTAACCTCTGTTTTGTGACCCTCACAACAACCATATAATATAACCCTTATGTTTACATTATGGTGTAACCATCACAGTTTCACTTAGAGTAACCATAAAGCCTACCTCCAACATAAAAATACTCTATGCATTTAATGGAGATATAGTTACCACCCTTCATCCCAATCAATTAACAATAACCTATACATACTAATAAATCATGAATAACTTCATAAAAACATTGCTTTTGAATAGACTTTTAGAAGATGTTTTTTAAAGGAATGTCCCTTAAAAATATCATATAATTGAAGTGAGAATTAATATGATCATATAATTATGTGTATTCACTCTTAATACATCTAATAAATCATAATATAAACAAAATTCATTTAAAAAATAATAATAGTAGCATAGAATTAATAAAGATTATTTTTAAGGCAGTGAATGTAAATTGGGTTAAGAATTACATTACCTTGGGACCGACTTGCTTGAAATTTATTTAAACCTCCATTATAATGGTAAATAGAGTATTATTAGCATTTTAAAGACGCCTAATAATGTCTATAACATCATATATGATCATTTAAAAATATCATTCGACCCATTTATTAATAATATTTTGTTTAATACATTATTTTTAGTGTCTTCTTTACATGATTTACACGGTCAGTTCACAAAGGATATTCCTATTGAATACAATCAGCACCCTAGAAGATGAATGAAATGGTTTTAATATGTTTCCTGAATTTTATAAGATTCCATAAATCATTTTTTATATGGTATGGTGATGAATCATTAGATAAATCATTAATAATATTCATTTACATCATTTTAGAAGTTTTTCGATAATAACGAACTTGTTTCATCATATACCTTTAATATTATTAATATAAGTTAATTCTAGAACATAATATAGGAAATATCATTAAATATAATTTTTTTCAACGATTAAAATGGGTTTTCATCCATCTTTTAATGATGTATTAGATATTGAAGACACATCATCCCTGATGACGGTAAATCGACACATTAGATATGGTGTTTTTATTTTTTAGAATAATCGGAAGAAGAGAGAAAGAATGATGATGAATTTTCCAAAAACATGATAAAAATACAATATCTATGAAATATTGGTGATTTCATTGCCCTTGGATTTAGGATGAATTAGAGATTATATGTAAATATATGAGTTGAAAATAAAACACAGGAAAATAAAATAGGATTTTTGCCTCTTGATCTATTCTCATTGAGATCTTTCTTAAGGCCTTTGGTATGGGCATTTTTCTAGGACCATTACATATTAAATGTGGGAAAGATACTTCGGAAGTTGTTTGGGATAATTTAAAAATTGATCAAGAATTGAGTGGTGAGAGAGGAAGATGAGTGTGTGGGTGGTAATTATAGTGGATAAGAGGAGGAGATTTCCATTATTTTTATAACTAGTTTAATATTATTCTCAAGATTATGAGTAGTCATTATTAATTTGAATGAAAATAATAAATAAGTAATTTTATTTTGAAAAAATATTGGTTACATCTTCCAACATTCTAGGAATGGTGTATTGAAAATACATTTTTTAAGTACGGTAAATTATAGTATTTTACTATTCATAAAAATTTAGATTATTTACGAAAAATCATAAAAGTTTGCACTAAACATTTTATGGCATATATAATTCAAAAAATAACTCAATTTTTATCAAAATAAGTTACTCAATATGATAATATTAATTACTAAATAATATCATAATTTCTTTGAAAATAGGAAATTTTAAAACTATAACTGGTTTTATAACACCTTGAAAATTTAGTAAATGTATCATAAATTATTATAAATACATTCATGAGATAGGTTGATACTAATTTGTTCATATTAATATTTATAAGGGTAACATTAATTTTCATAATGGTATGTTACAATTCACAAAAAATTTATTTTGTCCTATCAGACTCCAAATAAACTTACTGATCACAACTGTGTATGTCCGTTTTTTAAAATTCAAATAATTAAAGCAAAAAAATATATTAATTTCTAGTTTAAAACCATCTCCTTGAAAAAATTGATTCATTTTTTAGAGACTCAATATTTCATAAATTTAATTTTTTTAGACACGGGGTATTACATTCTCCCCACCTTCTAAAAATTTTGTTTGCACAATTATATTTACTTATTAAACATGTGATGGTACATTTCCATAAGAGATTTTTTAAATTCCATTTTAGAGTATTCAGCCATGTGTTTTCTCCACAAAACATTACTTGGTGTATTTCCTTATTCTATAATACTTTCTCTCTATGATCAATAATCTAAACAGTTATCTCGTCATATGAATGATTCTTTATAGGTGACCTACTTCTAGGCTTAAACACGAGATGAATCTGGATTATACATTCTTGGTATCAAAACATAAAAAACATTATGTACCTAAGATAATGTCAAATGCCAAGCTACTCAGTATGAAACTAGTCCATCATTCACCCGAAGGTGAAATAAACCGTGTATGTATAATTCCTTTCCTACCAAACTTCATAACAATTTTCCATTGTGAAATTATATAAAAAAATGATCACATAACTCAGAAAAAAATCATTTCATCTTATTATCTACAAAACTTTTCTTCCTGCATTGAGCTATGCTTATGTGTTTCTGGGATACCTTCACTTTCTCAGCCCCTTCCTCTCTAATTATGGTTCCATCAACATCGTTTCCCCATTATTATCCCAAAAATATATCATTCAACATAGCTTCCCAAAAATTACCTCAAAAGGTGACATCAGTATACTAGAGTGAAAACTATTATTATAAGAAATATTAAATAAATAAAGCTAATAATGAAAACTTCCCTAGTAGACCATTGAATAATATTGAAGCATATCATCCAATGTCAGAATAGTTACCTCAGTCTATCCATCAGATTGAGGATAACAAGTAATGATGAAATTTATTCCAGTGTCTAATGACTTATGAAGGCCTTTCCAAAAGTTATAAGTGAAAATGGAATCACTATCATATGCAATCTAAAGAGGAAATAAATGTAACTAAACAATATCTTTAAGTTAAAATTGAAAATTTTTATTCAATGACACAGTATCTCAAATATAATGGAAAGGTGAAGATTTATTCGGATGATCATCAATATTCCAAATTGTATTATTACTTTGACAATTCATTGGTAGTCCCACAACAATGTACATGTATATATTGTACCATTTCGACTCTAGCACTAGAAAAGGAAAAAGAATCCACTTTTTTAGTTATCACTATATTTTAACATGTTTACATGACTAACATTACATAGAAAAATATACTATATCTCTTTTCAGTCCATATAACTAGTAATACACTAGAATGCCTCTTTACATCTTAGTAATTCTAGGATGAAATGAAAATGGAGAACTATAAACTTCAAACAATAATTATTTCTTCAATTTTAAATCAAGAGACACACAAAATATATTTCTCAATCTCAAAACATAATCTTTTTAATGTTAAATTCTTGAATCTTACCCATTTCTACCTATTCTACTTTCCTTTCAACACCCATTCTCCCGTTTATTCTTTCTTAATTATAACTAAAAAGGATCAATATACTAAATTCTGAAAAAAAAATAATTTTATATAACAACAACATCCAAGTGAAAATTTATTAAATAATTAATCAAAATGATATATTCCATCCATATCATTGTTAATAATGCATGATGTTTTTTAGTCAATGTACTTTCCACTTTATTTTCTCTTCCAAGATGGAAATTTATCATGAAATAATAATCATTTGTCATTTCAATCAATATTATATACCTCATGTTTAATTCATTTTGATTGAATATGTTCTTCAGACTTTTCGGGACAGTGTATATTTCACAATTGGATCGTTATAAATGATGCCCAAAATGTTTAACATAAAAACCATGACTACTAATTTTAAATCATTTATAGGATAATTTAGCTCATGAGGTTTTAGTTTTCATGAAGAATAATAAATTATAAGTTCTTTCATCATTAGAACACAACCAATTACATTTAATAATGGATCGTTGTATATGATAGACTCTCCAATTTTTGATGGTAAGGTAAAAAATGGATCATTCAAAAATATTCTTTTAAATTCATGAAAAAAATCAGTACATTATTTTTCCATATGAAATTATCTCTTTATCAAGTTAACATTGTCAGTGGAATAGACAATTTTGTAACTTTTTCAATAAACCTCTAATAATAGGCCACTAAACCAGGAAATCTAACAATCTTGGTAATATTTGATCGACTCTGCCATTTTTCAACAGATTTCATTTTATTAGGATCAACAATTATTCCATATTTATAAATAATGTGACCATGCAAAAAAAATTATTTCAAAAAATTCAAACTATCTAAATTTTCAATACAGTTACTTTTATTTTATGTTTTTTAATAGAACCTTTATATGTTTTTATTGATCTTATTTACTTCTAGATTATACTAGAATGTCATCATTAAACACACCAAAAAACATATGCAAGAACTAAAAAAATATTCTATTCATAAGATCAATAGATATATAAAGTAAATTAGTTAACTCAAACGAAATAAAATCTAATTCATAATAATTACATTTAGTTTGAAAAGTATCTTGTAGAATTTGATCAACCTTTACCATCAGTTGATTGTACCTAGATCTCAAGTCAAACATGGAAGAATATTGGGCTCCCAGGTGCTCATCAATCAATTCATCAATTTGAGGAAAAGGATAATTATTATTAATAGTAATGTTATTCAAATATCTCTAATAAATTCAATGCCTCATGTAACAATATTTCTTTTTAATGAAAAAATAGAAGCTCCACATGTTGAAGTGCACAGAAAAATGAAGCCTTTATCAAGAAACTCATGCAACTGATTGTTCATTTCAAGAAGTTCCATTTGAGGCATTCAATAAGGGGGATTTATAATTGTATTAGTATAAGCAACATTGTCAACTGTGAATTCAACTTCCCAATTAGGTATAACACTAGATACCTAATTTGAAAAAACATCGATGCATTCATTTACCAATAACACACCATTTATATGATTATTTCCCTTGTTTCCAACTATATGAGAAAGATAAAATTAATTTCCATCATTCAATAATTTCTTAGCTTCCTGATATTTTATCAATTATATGGGTTCATTCCAGTATATAAATTGATATGATTTTTAAAGAAAAAACATATTTAGATCAAGAATAAATCATAGCCTGATAAACAGAAAGACAATCCACACAAAAAATTACATAAAACTCCAATAAGGTAAAAGCAACAATAGATTTAGGTAATTTCTATCCACAGATAAAAATAGGAAGGTTCTCATAATTCCCATTTGATGTAATATTTCACCATGTGTTTTAACAATAAGTTTCAGCCTTATTTTTAATATTTTCATTTTATCAAACCATTTCATCAAAATAACGGAATCTTTAGACCCCATTACAAACAAAACGTCATAAAAATAAGAGTAAACAAAAAAGAATCCTGATAAAACATCACTGGATGGCCTAAAGCCTTATGGCGTAGTTTTAAATAATCTCACATCACCTTTCTACTTATTTTCTGGATTCTCTATAGTATTCAAATCTTTCTTTGGGTATGCATTTCTATAATGACCCATCTCTACACATATTAAAAACATTACAGTTTATTTTATGATTTAGAATTTGGATCATTTACCTTAAAATATATACCTATATGTCTGAAAATATCATATTAACAAAACTTCTTGTTTTTGTTAAGGAATTCCCTAGGTTGATTGTTGCCACATTTTTCAAAAACTTGATACTTAATATTCTTGCCATCAGATTTCATTGATTGAATATTATCCATAACTTACCATATGGGACACTTATACTATTTGTTTCCAAATTACTTATGGTCATCGAAAAACTCCATTAATTCACTCTCCACACATCAAAATAGTATATCATTACATTTGAACTCACAGAAGATAATTCCCTTCGATATTTGGGAAACGAACCTTAGTAAATTTTTTTATTTTTTTCCATGATCAGAAATAATATATGGAGCCTACCATTACATTCATGTGATGTTTTCTACATACATTACCACTGAATCATCCCCTTTTTCCCTCAATTCGAGGAATTGCTTCTCTATCAAATGTCCAACCACCATGGAAAAATATTTTTCAAGGACGTGACTTTTAACATCATTAAAATTTTAGGATTCAATCTCATATCCATTACATATATTCACAACCATTGTAGAACACTGGTCATTATCACCTTCTAACTGAAAAATGGAATGACTATCATTTTGGTTAACTAAACAACCCATAAAATCAAATTTAATTTCAATGGATTTAATTTATCATTCAACACCTATTGGGTCATAAAATACACTAATAGAAGGAAGGTGTTTCCTCATAAAATGTTCAACTATCATCATGTTCTTTTGGGGTATCTCTAGTTTTTCTCTAGCATGGATTCCACCTCCATTTATTTTCTATGTCATCTGGGACATTAATTCTACAAAATACACAATTCTAATTCCCACCATTCTCCATTGTTGATTTGGAATTATATCATCCTATCGGTTCTTTCCAACTCTATAATCCTTTTTTAGTAGAATGAAACCCGTTTTGAAAAAAAACTATCATAGATGAATAAATGTGGTCATAATTAAATTCTATACCATTTCAACATAAGAATAGGCTAAAAATATTTAGGTTATTCTATTATCATCATACTAACTCCAAATGTTATCTAAACTATCCTCTGATACCAAATATATGGAGCTGACCATAATTAATACATAATCTACCTACTTCAACATGAATTCACCTCTTTAAATTATTAAATATACTTTTATTTTAGAGGTTTATAATGATTTGACATAACTAATACTCGTCAACCAACAAGCATACTTAGTGGGTTTTATTAATATTGTATATTTTTCATCCAAAAAAAATTAACAGAAATCAACAACATGATTTCTTTGAAAAATCATCATAACATTTCACATGGAATCCTTATATCCATTTCACCTCCTTACAAACTATATTAACATTTATATATATTTTATGAGAAATAAAATCACATTAAAGGATATAAAAATATAGAAATTAACCATTAGTCCATGAGTACTTATAAACATGTGAAATTATTATCACAAATACATACCTATCACCCACATATACATACATTGTGAAACATGAGATTTACATAAATCTTTAAAGAAAATTTATATATCCATAAGTGTATCTTTTGTAATTATTTTATCAAATTGAAACCCTCATAACTACCATATTATTTTTAACCCTCACGGAAACCATACAATGAAACCCTTAGGGCTACCTTATGGTGTAAGCATCACAGTTACACTTGGAGTAACTATATAGATGACCTCAAAAATACTCCTTACGAAGGATTTGGATGGATATTTAGGTCACAATAGTCATCATTAACAATTATCAAGAACCAAAAAACACACAAAAAACATGAATAAATTCATAAAAATATTGCTCATGAATATAATTTGAAAGGATGTTTTTTTAAGAAATTACCATACAAATGTCATATAATTGAATTAATAATTAACAAAATTAAAGGAATTTTTTTTAAAATAAAATTACATAAAATAAAACATAATATAAACTATATTAGTTACACAAATATTCTTTTTTTACATGATTAATGATGTATATGGTTAACCTGATGAATGAAAATTTGGTTAAAAAATCCCTTACCTCGGGTTAGTCTTACATAAAACATTTTTATTCCTCATGTATAATGGTTAAAAGAGTGTTATTTATATTTTACATTATTATAATAATATTTATAACCCCTTATATTTTCATTATATAATACCTCTTGACACATTTAGTAATAATATTTAGTTATTTATATTGTTTCTTTTGCGTGCTTTACATAATTTCATGGTCGGTTCGTAAAAGATTTTCTTGTATAATAGAAGAGAAAACAAAAAGTGGAATGGAATTTTTTCTATATGAATACATAATATTTAATTATTTCACAAATCATTTTGGTTATATGTTAAGAGTAGGAATCATTAGATAAATCATAAGTTATATTCGTTTAGATAATTTTGGCAGTTCATCGACAATCACAATCTTGTTTAATGATATACCATTTATATTATGTATATACGTCAATTCTAGATCAATAAATAGGTCATTTAATTTACATATATTTTTTTCAACAATGAAAATTAATTTCAAACTAGTATTAATGGAATTAAATTAAATTTAAGAAATATCACCCACGATGTATGTAAATCGGCCCATCACAAACAATGTTTTTAGTTTTTAGAATAAGAGGAAGAGGATATGAATAATTATGATGAGTTCTTCCATAATAATGATAAAAATAGAGAATAAATATAAAAATTCATATTTCATTAATCTTGGATAAGGGTAGTTGACTATAGTATAAGATATGAAAATAATTAAAACGAATACACAATAAAATTAAAGCGGATTTTTGCCTCTTGATATCTTCTAATTGAGATCCTCATTAAGGCATTTTATTTTGTCATTTAATTGATAATAGTAGGAATTGGATGTGGGGAAGAGGGTTTTTATGTTTATTGGGATGAATTTATGCAATTCTCAATTATTGAGAGGTGTGAGAGGAATAGGGGTGAGGGTTGCATTTAAAGTGTAAGAGAGTAGGGGGTTTCAATTATTTTAATCACCATTTTAATATTAGTTCTGAAGACACTGAATATTATGGATTCACATGACCCAAAATAATATAGAAAGAAATTTAATTAATTCCAATAATTATTACATCATCCATGATTCTAATAATAGTGTATTTATCATATATTGTATATATACAGTAAATTACCGTATTTCACTATTCATAAAAAATTTGAGTATTTTAGAAAAATCCCAAAAATTAGAAATAACAAATTTTAATTTATAGAATAAAAAAACTAACTTCATTTTATTTAAATAACTTTATAAATATATTTAAATTTGTTTTTAAATATTAAAATTATTTATTACATAAATAGGAATTTCAAAACTATTAAGGACTTTATAACATCTTTAAATACTAATCATAGTCTCATAAATTATTATAAATTCATTCATTGGTGGGGCTAAAATTAATTTGGTCATATTACTATTCATAAGGGTAACAGTATTATTCATACGAGGAGGTATCTATTAACCAATATTTATGTTTCTCCTATCAAAATCGAAAAAAATTACTGATCCCAAACGTGTATATCTATTTTTTAAATTCAAATAGTAGTATTAGAAAAAGTATATTTAAGGGCTAGTTTATAATAATAACCAGAAAAAAATGTTTCATTATGTAGATATTTGGTGTTTCATTAAATTAAATTTATTGATAAAAACTTGTGGTATTTATTTTTTTTACCGAGTAATTTCTCTACTATATCACCCTTTGTTCTAAGAAGACTGTATAATAATTAATGTACATCATCTACCTAAGGAGGTTTGAAGTCACCTCCTCAGAGAACTAATGTTATAGAGACCTTATAAATGAAATGACATTGCATAACATTTCTTTGTGACCTAATTTCTTGAACGACCATCATGATTTAATGTAATTTTAATGTCCAATAATTTCTACATTGAATAAATTTTTGAATAATTTTTCCAAGATATTGGTTTTCAATAGAGTTGGCTATGAATCATGTTGTAGAGAATTGGTATATAAATCATGAAACTGCTTACCAAGCATAATGAGTGGCCCAAAAATCATGAAATAAGTGAACATTTCTCTATATTTCACTATGTGTATAGTGTTTTTGGGTGTGAGACACTATATACTACTATATCATGAGCTTATCATAATAATCAAGGTTTGTATTGGTGAATTATATTTTAACATTCGTAAAGAAATATACTCTGATTATCATTTATGTTAAAGTATCACAAATCTTTTTATTAAATCAATGATGGCATTATTTGATGTAATGATCAAGAAGAAGTTCAAATAAGTGATCCAAGGAGTGTAATGTGATATTCAAGAACCTCTTGTAATTGAGTTCAACCCGAAATTGAGTGACTCTATACAAACCATTTTCATCCATGAAATCTTGTGAATAATAGGAGGTTATTGTATGAATGACAAATCATTAGAATATTATAACTGAACATGACCTTAGTAGTGATGGATATAAACCCTATTATATCACTATCCTATTTCTTATACAATTCATCATTATAAATATGATTTTCTAGAAAATGGTTTAATGATTTCTTAATAATATATGAAATGTATATTTTTAATTAAATAGGGAAATTTACTTTCTGATTCCTCTTTCCCATATTAGGGAGTCCCGTGTACAAAAAATATAAATAAAAAATAATTTATACATTACAACCCAACATAAAATTTTAGTCATATAATAAAAAGTTTTATTATAATAGAATATTTTAGTACAAATTAAATTTTCTTTACGCTGCAATACAATAGACAAAAACCAAATGTAAACATATGTAACAATAAAAAAATAATATAAGAATAATGTAAATCAGTAAAGAGATATTCTCAAAGAATCAATAATTTTTTGACATTATTTATAGCAATAGAGCATGTTTTGGTTATAAAAATAAATTATTTTTCATTAATATTTCTTAAAATATGAAAATTATTTACAAAAATGACAGTATAGTTTCATAAAATTTTAATGCGAATCACATTATGTTGTCTTTATGGGATGTGATATATAATTTGAAAAGTAAGCCATTATAGATAAAAACATTTCTAAATGAAATATAATAAAATTACGATAAATACCAATTATTATATGTAATATTAACATTCAATCATGAAAGATGGATCACACATTATATTTACCATCATTTAATATGAAAATAGAATAAATGAACATAATTATCATTGCCTAAATTATTATTTAAAATTTGTTCTTCTCTACTCTGTTTTGATTAATTGATATATGATTATATTACATAGACTAATTTTAATTTAATAAATTCACATTGGGTCAATAATTTCATATCATATATTAGATTGATGTAAAAATTTTCTAATTGGTGAATAATTATTCAATAATTGTTTTCATAATTTATTTGGGGAATTCATGATTTTTTTCTCATTAATTATTATTTGACATAGATTTATATATATTGAAATGATTTTAATGGTATAAAACATTATATATCATTTAAGAAAAGCATGATGTTTTATTTATATGGTTTCTTGTGATTCATTCTTGCCTGATCATTTGTTTATATTTATATGGGGTTGTGAATTATGATAAATAGGATGGGAGTTTTAATCTTCCATCAAAGGAACATGTTGTTGGGACTATGGATCTATTATAGAATTATGTCATGCTCAATAAATCTTTTATAGTATCAATCCTACATTATATTTTATAAAATAAAAAAAATTATATTAATATGCATACAATTAAACAAGATTGTATAATTATTTTTTGTAACATACAATCAATAAACATGATAACATTATAGTTTAATGTTGTTTAGTTTATGGAAAATTATCATGGGGTTCTCAAAAAAATTATTTTTGAACCAAAGAAAATTGCAGTATTGTGGGGATAATGTTTTCTCAAGGGATATAAAATTTATGGTTTTATTGAAATATTTTTTAATGTGTTTAATTTGATAAAAATGGTTAGGAAGAATAAAATTATTTGTTTAAATTAAACATAAAAATTATTTTCCTAATGTCTATTATCCTCTTATATACAATGTTAATTCATTATTCAATTTACACTCTATTTTTTCTCTGTAATGTAGTAAAATCACAATGGATCACCCTATAATAGAATTTTTTATTTAACTATATAGGTGAAGTCATCATTGCAACCTTTTTTCTCTCCTGGCCATGTAATTAGATATTTTTGATTACCCTTATGTCAACCCACTACACATGATCATATTTAGTGGATATTACTTATGTGGCCATTGGTTGTTATATAATGAAGAGAGGAAGTATAAAGGTATGTGATATAAATATGATAACTTATATTGTAATAACACATAAAATGAAAGAAAAACATAACAAGAGATATGAAATAAGTAAAGCATAGAAATCATTAACATTGGAGATAAAGGGAATCTACTCTACTAAAAAACCAAGGGATTAAGGTTCCATCTCCTCAGTAATCAATAGAATAAAATAAAATATATTAGTAGGAAAAAATGAGTGATTATTAAGATGATCTTGAGAGAGATAGAATCCCCCAACTTTAAAACATAGTGAAATGGTGTTATTTATAGAATGATTCATATGAGACCATGACATGCTTAAAAATACTCTAAGTGGGAATCATGTTCATGTTAAAAATTATCAGGAAAGATCTATAATTTATTGAACTACATAGTGAATTTTTCATAGATAGATGATCGATATTTTTCATGCTCCAAATTATCAGAATATATTATAAATGATTCTTATTCCTATTAAAATTGTGTTATTTTAATTTTGAAGGAAACTTACTTTATTGAATCACATAACAATGGATATAATTCTAATGTCGATGTAATAATATGATGAAAACCTTGGATTTATGATTTTGATATCAATGTGATGTGGAATGGGGCCTTGGATGTCACTAAAATATTTCCTTTGGGATTAGTCGTAGAACCAATAAACCTAATAAACATGCTACTAATTTATTTCGTCGTCATTTTTTATTTATGTTTGGTTTTGTTCATTGAATTATTTATTTATTTATTTTATGAGAGTAATTTTATATTACATTTTTCTTATTTATTTATTTATTTTAATTCATATTATTTATTTGCTACTAAGAGTGTGATTGGGGGGATCTTCAATCAGGTTTATTCTTCTCTACATTATCAGAATCAATATTACATGGGAGAGGATCGTTGCACCTTCATAATTGAGAAGATTACTCATGTCATCGT
The DNA here is from genome assembly GCA_963277665.1 of Viscum album. Taxonomy (NCBI): domain Eukaryota; kingdom Viridiplantae; phylum Streptophyta; class Magnoliopsida; order Santalales; family Viscaceae; genus Viscum; species Viscum album. The sequence continues at coordinate 178,431,016 of OY728133.1, read as the reverse complement.
CACATAGTACTCTTATTCTCACATGTTCCATGATTGGGATTCTTAATAGGGAGGCATTATGTAGGGGTGTACTCAGTGGTTCCACGGGTGAGAATGTTCCCTAAACTAGCAGTGTTTCCATTGTCTCTTCATTATGAATATTGTGGTATGAGGTTTTTAATTAGGTTGGATCTTGAAAAGTGTGGCGTTATGGTCAGTTGAGGATGTGAATGTGGGTGGAGGATCAGTGTAATTTGATTTTTTATTTTTGGTATCAGGATAAATTATGATGGGAGTGAACATTGTAACAGTCACTTGTAGTGGGATGGCAAGATATAGATTTATAGTGGTCACCCGATTAGTTTTAATTACGGTATCATAGTAGGTATACCTATAGTCGGAATGGTGGATCATTGATCAAGGTATGGTGATGTATGGAATCAGTGTCTGGGATAGTAGCATGGGCACATTGAGTTAGTAAGTGGTAATGGGTGGATTTCCACAAGAGATAAATTTCTCCATGAGCATGGTTAATAGTATTTTTTTAAAGTGAAACAATTTCTTCATGAATAGTAAGTTCCAATTTGAAAAATGGTTAGTTCAGTCTCGATCACTTATGTGCCCATGAATCATTTGTAAGGTCACTTAAAGAACTATATATTAAAAACTTATTTTTTGTTCTGAATCCTGTTACAATAAATACTAAAAATGATTAAAAACTAATATTTTGATCTTCGGTATTTGAATAAAAAAATTTATTCTACAAATTATTTTATATTCATTAATTCAATATCAATTTTTTTATGAAAAAATAGATTTCCACAATGAAAAATGTCATTCCTTTCAATGTTGATCTTAAAATTTGAAAATTAAGAAATTTGAATTTAAATTTCATAAATAATTATTTATCTTTATATAATATAATTTTTTTAAATTATTAAAACTCAAAATGCATCCATTTAACATTTTATGTTCTAAATTTAATTAAATAAAATTATTTTAATCATTTAAAATCATTTTATTTCTATTTATGACATCTTAATTTAACATAAAAAGGAATATATCTATAAAACACTTCTTTCGTAATAGTATTGAATAGATTAAAAATTTTAAAACTGTTTAAAAATTAGTAATTTGACTCCATAATTTTTAAATTTATGGGGATATTTAAAAGGTTATAACCAAAATGAAATGATTAAAACCTCAAAATGCATCCCTTATCAACACATGAATTATTACACTATTGAGAATTTTTTTAATAAAATAAATTATTAAAATAGAAGAACCAGTAAAGTCACCTTACAATGATTTAAATTACAAAACTATAGAAGAAACATGACACATATTAATCCAATGATTGAGATATCTTGCCTCATTTTTTAATCAAACCACTGACTCAGATTAATTCAATTATAGAACCTTTTTTAGGTGTGGATTGAATTTAATTTATTTGTAATCCATTTTTTTTAAAATGACACATCCATTTATCGCTCTCGCATATGTTTCATGAACCAAAGATTGATTTTTCACTTTATTTACCCAACTCAAATGATTTTATTATATGTAAATTATATCATTCCTGGGATCAATATTCATCTCACCATAATGAATTCATTTTTCACTTTGACACTTTAGTTTTTGGATATTTTTATTTTTCCTTATCTTGTATATGTATAGAACATTGAAAAATAACTTATTGGAATTTTTATAAATGAATACTCACATAGATAGTGTCATTGTATCTTATATTCATTATAGGTTCCCAATTGGCCATTTTCATGGTTGGTTTAAAATGCATATATTTTATTCATTTGAGTTGGCTCCTTAAGGTGTTCTTTCTCACAAATGTCATGTTACCTTGGATTAAGTTGAATACTAATAATGACATCAATTTATTATCCCGATACCATAGAAATAGTTATAGTCATACTCCATTTCTATGTTCTATGAACAATATTCAGGGAAAATAGTGACCAAGTCACTCGGTCATCATATAATTTATATAGTTTTATCACAATTAAATTTCACTATTTTTAGCATTTAAAATTTAAAATAATTAGTAAAACTCAATATTAAATAATAGAAATGAAAATCAATATACATTTTTAAAAAATATTATTATAATATTTATATACAGTTTCCCCTTGTTTATGTTTTTTTATTTAAAGAATGAAAATAAATTTAAAACATATAAATTTTAATTAAATTATTTACTAATAGAAATTTTTTAGAATGTGTGTTTCTTATTTTACACTCCAAAAAAATAATAGAAACCTGTAGAAACACTCAGTATAGTCAAAATAATTATATATTTCTTTTTTAGACATTTATTTTTAAAGAAGGTAAAAGATAAAAAATTATTTAAATCCAAAAAATGGATTTACACCTCCCAAAACATGGTTTAAATATAAATTCATGTTAATTCCAGCAAATTTGGTTGATGAAAAATAGACCAAAAAATAGATAGGTAAATATGAGGGAATGAGTCTGCCTAATAGTACTCTATTTATCAGTATATGAGAGGTGAGTGGGCTTTTCCACTAGTTCTTTCTTGAAATCCTATGTGTACTTCTTCAGTTGTTTTCTATTTATATTAAATAGAGTATTTGAATCTTATCCCTGAAATCCAAATACAAAAAAAATGAAATTTATTAGTCATTTTTATAGGAAAATACATTTTTTATTAATCATACAATGGAAGACCATCATTATCTATGAAAAAAAACATTTTCTTCTCAAATTAGGAATTTTATTATCTAAATTAATTTTTTTCGATATGATTTTGATTTTTCATAATACAATATTAATATAGAAATTCTTATCTTTTATGGTACTTAGTATCTACTATATGAATCTTCCTTTATTCTGTTTTTTTACAAAAACTATGTTCACCCTTCTAAACTTGTAGTAGGCCTTGTGTTTAGCTCAATAGGAAAGAGTAAATGATTTTCATAAATAATTATTTATGGTAACACAAATAATGGTTATTTTTGGTAGTCATATATTCCCATAGAGAATAATCTAATTTATATCACTAGTATTTTGGGTTGGGATGAACTAGTTTCTCCAAAATTATATTGAATTCTCTATTGGATACCTCATCACGTCCATTAGTCTATGTGTTGTTGGTAGCAGAATTTTTGTGGTATGCAACATATTTCTTCATGAGGCCCCCATTTTTTTATAGAAGTGGTTTTATTGGTCATTGATTATATATTAAATCATTTAAACCATCCAAAAATTTTTTATTTTAGAAATTAAATAACAACATTTGAGTCATCAGTTTGATTAGATTATTATTTAGTGAACTTATAAATTTAGTCTATTGATTAAAATATGTAGGAAAATATAAAATAAATAATAAATGGGCCAATGAATTCAAATACATAATCATTTAATATCTCATAAATAATAAAATGATTTTTGGGGAATCTCATGTCATTTATAAACTTCATTGGTACATTAGAATTTTGGTTTTATTAAAAATATCATGTGATTAATTTATAATTGAGTCCCGAAAAACTCAACATAAAAAAATTATATATGTTATTTGAGGTATAAAAAACTTCTATATTATAGTGTATGATAAAATTAAAGAATAAATATTATTTATACTTAAAGGATACACCTTCTATTAACATGATAATTGAATTTTTTCCATAGATACATATCCTCTCTACCATATTATATTTATACAGAAATTGATATTGTAATTTGTTGTTTAGATAAGATGGAGGGTACCATTTTGTAACTAGAATGCTCAATATGTCATCATACTAGGTCACCTGGGTGTTGTTTTATAGTTTCTCAAGTGGGAATGAATACTCTATATTGGCCATGGGAATTGGTTATACCTCTATTGTGTGAGGCAGCTAGCTCATATATTCTTTCACTATATTTTCAATGGCCTTATTATCCTTAATAACCAATTCATTCTGTAGAAACAGCAACAAAAATCCATCTAGTCTGGGATTTGAATTAGTTTTATTGATACAATATCTCATAGATACATGATCTGAATAAATAGTAAATTAACTCAAAAAAATATAATATCATATTTTTCTAAATCAATATTAATTTACAAAAACCCATTCTCAATTATTATGTAGTTAATCTAGTAAATTTATATGGTCCATCAAATATTGGATATCACTTGTGAAAGTCTGAAAATAATTTTTTAAATTATAACTGTACATCATTATTATATGAATCAGAAAAATTTTTAAAATTATAATTCATGTTTTGTGTACAGGTAATTGGGGAAGTAGTTATGTACACATTCAATTTTTAAAAGTTTCACTGGTATAAATAAAAAAAATTAGTTTCTTTCATGCGTATGTTATTTAGGGATAAATAAAGTATTATATTTTCTTGAATAAAAATTCAATAAGTAAAAATAAATACTAGAAATAAGATAACTATTGGGATAGTAGTGGAGTAAAGTAGTGTGGAAATAATATCAACATTTACATTATCCACATTAATTGTATATTTATTAATTAAATTTCCCAAAACATTAGTTTTTATACCATAAAATGGAACATTTCCAAATTTAAATCCATTTTTTTTTCCTAAAAATCTTTTTTATAACATTTCCAAACTATCCATGAATATTAAAAAAAAGTCCAATAAAAATTGAAGTCGTCAAGGAATACCCCTAGTTTATTATCAATCTAGTCTGGAAAGATAATTACCATGATAGATGAAAGGTACATCGGGAATTGTTAAAAAAAACATGACTCATTTGGTTGGAAACATACTAAAGAGAGACATCTATGTATTCTAGTGATTTATCATTGTATATAATATAATGAGAAAGTTCAATGAAACCCCACCAAGGAAAAAACAATGTCCTTTCTTATATTGTCACTCTAACAAATTGTCTATAATGGGTATGGGTAAATTATTTTGGTTGGACTCATGGTTTATTCTCATATAAACTATGAAAACACTGTATATGTTCTGCGTACTTGTTTTTACTAACACATTATTACAATTTTACACAATTTTGTAACCGGTTTTAATTGGGACAATTTTAATGAGACCCACACAGTGGGAGTCCAAAATAGGGGAGAATATTCTAAATGAAAAAAAAATTTCACCGACTTTTTTTAATATTTCTAGATGGGATATTTTTAGCCATTATTTGGGGACATATCACTAGTTTCATTTCATCTTCCAAAAAAATTGTATTCAGGATGTGTTAGTTATAATCGCTAGTATATACCATAATGAAAAATAAATTTACAAAGAATTTGGTTTTATATTCTTTCGGAATTTATGATCTTTCCAATGATTTAAAATATTTGAGATTATGTATGGTAATTTCTCATTTCCCTTTAAAAATAAATATCTTATGTTTGATGGAAGTAGTTTCAATTATACTCATTGGGATTTGTTGAAATGTTTCTAACTCAATGATATCCATTTTGAAAACGTATTCATGTAATGTAAAAATTTTACTACTATATTTACCTAACTCATGAAATGAATTTTCATGATCTTCAAAATTCCCAACACCTGAAAGATTCTCTTGATTATGATCATTATGAAAACTAGACTTATCAAACATGATAGATTTATTGATTGAATCCCCTAATATAACTATCTTACCAATTATTTAAATTTAATCCCTATATAAACAAGGTAATTCATAATTAATTTTATATAAAAACGGATTTCCCTTCAAGAGCATCTTTCATTGAGTCTTAAATGAAAATACTATCAATTTGCTCACAAAATTTCATATAATGGGTTCATTAAATGAAATTAATGGTTGATTATATAGTCTTTAGAAGTGGCCTACCTATAATGATCAGAAAGTTATCATTATCGTTTTTTTCAATGTTGAGAATGTTGATATTGGAAAGGAATGGTTATCCATATACATATAATAAGAAATTTTTTTGAACGCCTACTAGGTAGGTTGTGTCTCACTTGTTGAGTAAAAAACCACTCTAGTGGGATTAATGATTCCCTTATTTAAATATGAATAAATGTAATATGGAATAACATTTATTTATTCTCTTAAATCACACAAATATTTTGAAAAATTAAGTATATAAATTAAAAAGGGGATAGAAAAATTACTTGGACCTTGGTATTTCTAAGGGGTATGGGGGGTTACAAGATAAGAAAAATTCATACATAATCACATCTCTTCAGTTTCTCACAATATAATTCTACCAATTCATATTTTCTAATAAATTTTCCATACCATCAAATTTTTTTGAGTGTATTCCAATAAAGGTATGTTGATATCCCCATTCATGAAGACATCCAGTATCTATTATTTCTTTGTTTCATCAATGGTTTTATTGGATTATTTCATCATTATAGGGATGGGGTTTTGGGTTTTTATGGATATTACATCTAATATTTTCATTAATCTTAAACTGATGGTTCTTTATATTCTTCATCCGCATATTAGTTCTCTTAGAAAATTTCAATAGGCACTCGATGTTGTTCAATTTCCACATTTATCTCTAATGGTAATCCTTATGAATTTTATAGATTTGTTCCAATCTGTAATGTGATAACACTGGAATTTCATTTGTGGTTATGAATTAGTTGATCTACAAGCATACCTAAGGCAATATCTACTAGTTTATTTGGGGGTGGACATGAACTAGACATATTATCAAATTAATACCATAAACTCTTCTATATGAGTGGTGAGAGTGGTATATTTACTATTTTGAGATTCTATTGTCTGACTCAATATGTCATTCATTAATGGATATTGATATCTTCCTTATTGGTATCTTGTATTTGTTAGGAAAATATATCTCAAATTTGGATTTTATTGAAAAGGATATTGAGAAGAATGTTGAAATATTTTCTAGAATGGTGAGTTTTGTTTTTGTTTTCTCAATGATCCAAATATATTGGAAGTAAAATCATGAAATTCAATACTACCACAACAGTTATTTTATAATTACCTCTAGGACATGTAATCATGAAATTTAATCCATTTCACTTGAGTTAATCCATCATTGAATTTATTTTGGCAATAGAGAAGATATATAAACAATGAGGGTATTGTGGGTGATGACTCTAACACAATTTTCAAGGTTGTATTGTTCATAATAGATATTAGTTATTCAGAAAATATTTTCAAATAATTTTCATTTGAAAAAAATCCTTGTGTTCTTCGATTGTTTCAATACTTATACATTTTTTTCGAATATTTAGTGATTACATCAACAAGATCTATAACATCAATATAGGGCTTATAAATTAATGCACCTCACAAATAATCCTAAATCACTGACCTCATCCATTAAATTAGTTTAAAATTTATCGTGATTTAATTATCATATGAAAAACTTCTCCCCAATAGATAATGAAAATTTATATCTTTATTAAGGAATACATACCACATGACCTTATGGATAGTTAAGGTATAAAAGAACACACCATATATATATGTAATCCAAAAAATTAAGGAAAATTGTTCCACTTACACTGAATGTAAGGGGTTTCAAAAATATACTCGTTAAGACATAACAAATGATAACCATATGAGAACAGGAATCATTTTTTAACTAAAACACAACCCAATATTATTGGATAAGCATAAAAAATAACATATTTTTATCTATTTTGATTGAAAATTTATTTAATAATGAAAAAAATCGATTATTCTTTAGAATATTGAGCATCACAAGAATTTCATTTATTTAAACAAATGTCGACTCCTTACTAGTCTTATATTTTTTAGGAGCCATAATTCAATAGAAATTAGAAAAGAACATCATATAATATCATACTAGTACTCAATTGAAGTGTTAAAAATATATAAAATTCTTAAGATCCACATGACATATAATCTATTATAACATATAAGTATCCATTAATTTTACAAGATGATATGTGACTTGTCTAAGGGTGTGTACCTCCAATGACAAAATGATGGTTTTTGAAAAATTCATGTCCTATTGATTCCATTAATGATCCTCTAAAATGCCTCTTAGATGCTCAATATTATCCATTAATGACAATGAATTCATGATTTTATCATCAATTAATGTTGCAATGTATGGATCTATGAACTTTTTTAGTATAGAATTTATATGTCCTATGAAATTATCTTTGACTTGTAGAAATTTAATGAAATAACAATGAACACAGATGGACTATAGTGACACACGAAATATTTAATTAATTTATATATCTTATTCATTAGACCCCATGTAATGATATAATGTCTCTATAAAAACTATCAAAGACTATTTATATCCCTTAAATTGAATGAACATGTCATACATCAATTGTGGTAACAGATTTTTCTCATCATCTAGTTTCATAAACTGGTAGCTTATAAAAATCCTAAGGAAACCATATGACTTTTTAGCTAACAAATAACTTCCCGAAATAGGGAAACAATGGTCCTAATGGAAACATGATAAAACTAATCATCAATATTAATCTATAATTCCTGCAACTCAAAAGACATTTCCCCATAAGGAATTTTTAAAATTTGGGATACAATGGGTAATAAATAAATATTTAACTTTATATCATTTTGTATTGAAAATTATAAAACCTCCTAAACCAATAGATTAGTAAAATAATAAATAAAACTCATTAAAACACTATTTGTTGAACTAATATATGGTTAAAAATTAAGAATTATTGTTATATAATAATGAGTTTCAAGAAATGTTTACCTTGAAAACAATCACATACCAATAAAACCCACAAGATATCCATATACATAAAAAACATCTAAAAAAATAAAATCAATAAGTGTAAACATATAATAAAACATTTCCAGGTTTAAATTAAAATTGTATGACTATATATATTGTTAAAATAAATATCTTGAAGACTAATGCATCCCATTATTGTGTTAAAAATACTAATATGCATAAATAGTATCTTACTACCCTTTAACTATTGTGGACAACACTAAGAAAATTGGAAGACTCGTGTAACACCATTATAGTTTGTGAAATATTTTTTTTTTCAAATAAGTTCAATCATCTGGACATTTATAATTAACTGAAATAACATGTTTATATTTCCTTACAAGTTCAACTGAGTTTTAATAAAAAATGGTATATAATTAATACTATTATTTAAACGTGTTCATTATATTCAAAAAATTATACACAGTTATATGAATTGTAATAAATTGTTTTAAAATATTAATTACAATGTGTTTATTCAAATATATCATTTTCAAAAAAATGTAATTAATTTTAGGAAAAGGAAATATATGTTTCCAAAAAACTAGTTTCCTAAAAAGATGTATCTATTTTATTTTGAGAACAAATATAAAAGTACATTGTTTTAGTTTGGAAAAAAAAATTACACTTAATTTTTTGAAATCTACATAAGAAAATTTATTCATCTGAATTTTTGAGTATTATCTGAAATCATAAAATTTTTAGTGAATTATAAAAATGATCATTTTTAATATGAATTTACATTTTTTATAATGTTTTTGAAAACATGAAATTTATTTTAACATTGTTTAAAAATATAAATTAGTTGAATTATATATATATTAATCCAAATACTTTCATTGTAATAAATTCTATATTCATTTTTTTAAATAAAAACATTGTTATCTTTTGATCATTTTCTCTTTTAACACCCAATTTTCCTCGTATATGAGAGATTAATTTTAAAATAAAATTTTCCACTTTTATGAATGGAATAAAAAAATGTATTAAATATTTTGAATCATCATAATCTATATTATTTACTAAGGTTAGAATAAATTTTTTCCACAATGTAATGTAAAAAAAATAAAAAAACTATTTAATATGATTAACATAAAAATGTGTTTATCGAGGGTTAAACTAAAAAAATTGTTATAATTAATTTTTTTGAAACCCCATTTTATCTATATAATTATACATAATATCTTATATTTTTTATATTGGGAGATTTTTAATTTTTTAGGAGTGTAAAAAATGTGGGCACCCCATTTTCATTTCAGAAATTAGAAATATATCACTCACATCGCTTAAAATGGTTTTTCCATTATACTAAACTATTCAGCTTCCAAACCCCATTTTTTACCAATAAAATCCAAAATAACATAATTAATTACCTTATATCATACTAGTAGCTTTATTTTGAAAGATGTTTACTGAAACAGAAGTAACTTCCATAACAGTCTATTTTATTTTGTTTATTACACACATACTTAAATTACTATCAAACTGTGATAAAAATGTAAAAAATATATTCAATATACTTATGTATTATATGTTACACTCAAGGCCTATATCTATATCAACACTAAGGAAATGACTTACAAAATTATCATTCGTGTGTACAACAAAACTCTACATTGCAAATCGATATTAACCATTTTATATCACCATCTCACACAGCTAGATATAATGATGTATTTATTGTTTACATATGATATTTATGATAAAAAAATATTTTTTAATAATTATATATCATACTCATCCAAACATTCCAAATTTTTGGAATACGATAATATCATTCATGTAAATGGAAGAATACTACCATATGATTTAATATGATTTGTTCTTCAAATTAGATTTACATGGAAGGTAATAATGATTGGTTTATATATATATATTTGATATATATGATATAAAATTGATTATGAATTTTAAATATTTTATTTACCCTTATTTCAGTCAATCCATTTAAAAAATGGAAATAATTGTCATGCATAGGTACAACATATCGTCACCATGAACGGTGTATTTCATTTTATATAAATAAATATACAATAAATATATATAATACAAAAATCATTTATAAAATTATTTAGATTATGGAATCATTATCAATGTAAGTGGAGATAAAATATAAAATCAAAATATACTCAAAAAACAAAATAGTTACAAACCGATCTACGATTTTAAAAATGAATTGTTAATAAAATGGTAATAAAAAAACATATATTAATAACATATGGTATGATATTTATTAGTATGGTTATATAATATATTTACAATATTCTAATATCAATTATACATGAGTTTTCAACATGTAACAAGTATATCGATACTTATGGTAATGGATTTTCGCCTAACTTTTTTCTTTTGTTTGACAAATTCCATATTCACCAACTATTTCATTTATGGGGGTGTATGTAATGACCATTAAATTATTTAATGACGACTCTCATATAATAAATTAATATTTATTTATCAATTTTAGGATATATCTTTCAATTTTTTGGGGTTCAAAAACATAACGAAGTGGTATGCTATTTTATTCTCAATTTCTTATCATTGAAAAAATTATATTAAGAACCTATATTCATCTATGAGGTGTCTATACTTCCCCCTTGAAATGTTGTATCATTAAAATAATTATATTAGTGATATTAAATATTTCCTTAAATGTTATTCAATGATGGTTCCTATGCCTCAGACAATTCTATAGTGGTAAAGGAATGATGTTAAAATCTCATTATTTATCGGGATTTTTTTGAATATGATTTAGACTACAAAATATTAATATTTAGCTATGAAGATACTCATTTATTTTATTATCCTCAAGTTATTTTATTTAAAAAATTTATTCCCTACATTTTTTCCTATAAAGGATTAATGATTCAAAAATAATGTTCTTAGAAATAGAATCATTATTTATCTATTTGGATAAAAACATTTTGTTACAAAATAATGTTCTCCAAAAATATTTTCAGATATTTTTTTAATAATATAAAAATCTTTTATTAATTAAATTTTCACACATGTTATGATTTTTTAATTTTTCATTAATGAGTATTAATTTCATTTTACAAACACACATTTTTTTGGATTTTACCGAAAATATAAAAGTAATCATTGTTTTAACATAAAATATATAAATGAAATTTACCATAATCATGAAAATTATTTTATTTTAATTTTAATATATATATTTTCAATGTTATTGCTAGATAAAAATATGGTGAAAAAAAAATTAAAATTATTTTTTTATATGGGAAAAATATTTTTATCAAGAAATTTCCATGTTATTTTTCATTTAGAAATAATTTTTCATCTATTATGATAACTGATAATGTTACTTAATAGTTACATTGGATAGGATTTAATTATTAAATATTTATACTATATATTTATTGTTTATATTTATGATGAAATGATGTATTTAAATTTGATTCTCTTCCACAAGATATATAATGATATAATACTTATGATTCTTTCTAATTTTCCAATGGGTTATGCTTTGATGAAGAGATGAAATGGTTATGAAACACATTTATTTTCCTAGGTTTTGATATGATGAATATTTTTTTATTATATAGAACTCAGTTGTATTAATTCTGGCATGTGATGGGTGGGACCGATATCACTCATTAGTTCATTAGGTAATTATTAATGATATAGGAGATCAAAGGGTACACGAGATGTATTCCCATGCCCGAAATAAGGTACCTGGGTTGTTATCCCATTCTAGAAAGAGGTTACAAGGCAGTCTATCCGATGCTTGAAATAGTTTTCATGAGAGGTTATACATATCATGAATGAGGGACTTGGGTGGTTATCCCGAGCCTGAAGAAGGTACGTGGGTGGTCAGCTCAAGCGTAACATGTTATAAATGTCATGGTAGGTAACCCTAACATAATATTATATTTAATTTTTAATATTACACTAATATATATCTTATGAAAATCTTATACTCTCATTAACCATGTTCTTTGATTCCATAATAATTCATTCCATATATATTGTAAATATTTATGCCAAAACTCTTGTTTATGATCTATCAAATACACGAAATGTTTTTTATATAATATTCTCATGTTCCCATATATATATGCTCTTTTTATATCAATATATACCATGTTTACATTACATTGAATCTAAGATCACCCTTTACTATGTTTCCTCTCGAAAGGAAATAGTGAATGGTATTATGTATGTTATGTATATGAATGGAGCTAACTTTTTTAAAAAATAGGGGGAGATCATGTATCTCACTTATGGACCGATTTTGATGGGTCAAATATTCGAAATGAACTAACCAGAATGATTTTGGAATGGATAATTATGTTATATAATGAATATTTTTTTTATATGTAATATTTATGTATCTTATGTTTGGGTCCATATTGTTGAAATAATAGAAATTTTTAGACAAACATTATAAAATAAGATATGAAAATAGTAGTGATACCCCTGGGATTATTTCTAGGGATATGTATAGGTGTCTTTTTTAGAATAATATAATGATGAGTCAAGATGTAGGGACATGTATTAGAATTTTGGTAATAGATAGAGTGAGTGGTTTCAATGATATTACATTACAATTTGGGTACTATAAGTGTACGTGGGTATAGAATAGTTGAACTTAGGGTTACTAAAATAAAAATGGTAACATTGAACGAGTCATGGTCATCCCCTGGAGCCTGAAAATGGGTCCTAATATACAACATGATTGATACTAATTGGGTATATGTATATTAAATTCAAAATATCCTAATGAAACATGTTGAAGGATTTGAATAATGACCATGAATGACCTAGTATATGCATTAGGATTCATAGAATGAAATTATGTTTTCTTGATTTTGACATCATACAAATTATTTTTTATGATTATCTTGGATTTTTATAACTATGAGTGTTTCTAAAAATAATATTTTTGTTTTTATTCAATCGATGGATCCTAAAAGAACCACGTTGATACTGAATGAATTGGAAAATATATTCATTTTCTCATGGTATATCGAATGTTATGGGAAATGGAATTAAAGTACTCATTTATATGATCAAAAAACATTATCGAGATATGAATCATGATGAACATAAAAATGTGAAATAGAGGGAACAAAGTTATATTTGGTTCTTTATGAGGAAACATCCACCCTACTTAATGATTAAATTGATCCATTATTCATCGAACAATAGATAATCACAATTGAAAATATGTTTTCCATTCTGTTGTTTTTTGAGTATAAAAATTTTCTTTTGGTTGTCAATCATTTTGAAGGGGAAGAAATCAATGATGGATCCTTATTAATAATATAATCTCATAAGAGGTAATTTAATCCCAACCATGGGATGATTTTAAATGGTCATTTTTTGATAAATATTTTCATTTATATTGTATAAACAATTATATAGAAATAAATTATTGATTTCAAGTAGTATGATGGTGAATTTATTGGTACCTATGAATATAAATTTTAAACACATTTATGGTAATTTTTTTAATCATAAATACAAAAGAAAAATTGATAATTTCAATGGTGGATTATGAAAATTTCTTCAAATGTTAATTTTTTTTACAATATTCATTAGAATCAATGATGTTTTTTTTAATTTATGAAAGAAATTGGAATTAGAGATTTTAACCATTCCCATGGTTTTGAAAAGAAATAAATATTGTTCCTCAAGAGTAATCAACTAAATCACATGGTTGAAAGAAATTTTAGTCACCAACATGTTAGAAATGTTGTCAGAAACACTCAAGTGAATATCTGAAAGGAATAAGATGGTGTGACACATTTGGTATGGATGAACATATAGAAAAATAATGTAGATGTTGTATGAAGTGGCCAATTAATGGAATGAATGGGGAGATATCTCAACATAATTCACCATGAACACTCTAGTGTTCCAAGTACCACACAGTTTGGAATTACATGAATTAATTCACCAATCCACATATAGTGTTGATGATTAAAAACAACATACTCTAAAGATGATGAACAATGTTAATTATTATCCATCAAAATGGATTATGTCAATCATGATGATTAGGAAACACTATCCTCCCCCATTAGTTTTTAATTTCAGGTTTTATTTTATATGAATTATGCCAATGAAAATGGTTTCATTCATCATTTAGTGAAATTTTAAGTTCTTTTGAGCATTGATTATCTCCATCAGCATGGGAATTGGTGTAGTGAAATCAAATTTGATATCCTATGAGTAAATGGATAAATTGAAGCGTCCAATAAAAGTGTTTTTAAGATAATTTCATATAAAAGGAATAATGGGTGAAATATATATTTTAATTGTATATATATCCTTGTAATATTAATTTATGATTTATAGATTCTATCATTGGTTTATGAGTTAAACGTTTATCATATGTTCAAAGTCATTGGAACAACTTTTGATTTTTTATGTGATGATATTTTATCATGACCTATTGTATTTGAAGAAATTTTTATGGAAATAAAACCCTATGGTTTTTTATATAATTTTGTGACAAAATTATTTTAATAAGAATGACTTTTTACTTTTTGGATATATGATTAAGGGTAATCATAACCATTAGGGTTTATCTTATATTCAATATCGAAGTAATTATGGGTTTTAGTCAATCAACATGTGAATTAAACACACATCATTGTTTTTATAGAAGATTTCTCTCTTGGTCCGGTTACCTAAATATAAATTAAATTATTTTTATGGTCACACAGAGCACCACATTCAATTATATCTAATATGTATCTTACATTTACCGTGATGTATTGGTGAAGTCATCATATTTTTTTTGATGAAAAGTTGAATTTCAACGCTATGTATCACCCTCAGAAACATGATTGATCTAAAAAAACAATTCAAACTATAGATAATATGATAATATTTGGTACTATTGATTTCCATGGTTGTTGGGATTAGCAACATGAACTTTATAAACGTTTATACGACAATATATTTCACTTGAGCATTCATATGGCTCTTTATGAATCCCATTATTGAATTGAGTGCATAAATTCAATGTAATAGAATAAGGTTTTAGAATAAAATATTTTAGGTCAGGATCTAGCTGATAAAATTGAATAAAAGGCTAGATCCATTTAGAATTTTTTCTGCGTAACAAAATCTTGAGATAAATGTTTTCCTAATAATTGTCAACACAACCAAGAATTTTATGTTGTTGAGAAGGTGCTTTTATGAAATTCTATATGGAAGAATGAATTTCAATATAATTCCTATGTATATAGATATAATTTATATTTTTGATCATACCAGGATGGTAACATATCTCTTGGTGCTTCCATTGTACCTCTGTTAGGTTCACTATGTGTTCCATGATTCTCTCATGAGTATGTAAATACATGATCCATCACAAGTACTTAACTCAAGTGTCCTACCAATGGAACATCATATTTATAAAAAGTGAAATCCAGTGGGTATATTGGATCATATATATGATGTTCTATAAAACAATACCACTCACATGGTTATATTTTTTTGGAAACCCAGTAGTTTGGGAAAGTTACAAGAGAATATTAGGGCACAATGTGGTAGAATTATCATCAATTGATGGTACAAAAGTGATGAATTTTTTATGGAAAATTTGTTTTCAGGAGTTCATAATGTAAGACCCTAATATTTTGGGATATATTTTGTTTCAAATGAATTAAATATTTTCAAAATTTTGTGTTACATATAACACTGGGTTGAACTTTCATCACACACGACATTGAGTATTAACAAACCATGATATATTTTAATTATTATTATCTAAACAAAATCATTATAACCTAGTATATAATACTATAAATATGAAAATTAATAACAAAATATTTAAATATTTTTTATTATAATTTTATATAAATAAAAATTAATGATAATAAGTATTTATTTATTTGAAATGTCTATATATGTTTTGAAAATACTAAATTGTCAAAATAATCCATTTTTTGAAAAAGTATCAAATATAATTTTTAAAAGTAATAGTGAATAAATTTTAAAAAATAAAAATCATTTATGAAATCTAGTTTCTAATATTATCTTTGATTTTATTTTTGAGAGTTTTTTAAAAAGCTAAATGTTTATGTGAATAGTAAATAATAATGATTTTTATTATGAATTATACGTTATTTTAATGATTTGAAAAACATAAAATTTATTTTAATATGGTTTTAAAATTTAAATTAGATAAATTATAAATAAGAAATTTTATATTAGGTAATTATATTAACTTTGATTTTGAATTATGATATAAAACATATTGGTTACCTTTTAACAATTTATCATCAAAAATCCACTGTCTCGTCGCATTTATTGGAATAAATTTTAAATTATATTTTTAAAAATCAAAGAATTTAATTTTAAAAAATTGATTAATTAATTTTAGTCCATTTAATTTATATTTTTTAATAATCATGACAAAATTTTTACAATAAAGAATAGTAAATATAGTAAAAAATTATTAACATTGGTTAACGTAGAAAATGGTATATTTGGGTTTAAAATGAAATGGGAAGGGTTAAAAATGACATATTTTTTCCAACACTCATTTTGGACATAAATAAATATAATAAAATCTATATCTGATCATTTATCATTATTTTAGATTTTTTTCATTTGAAAAATGGAGGAGTGCATTTTATTATAAAATATTACTAGTGTGCAACTCCTCTCACTTATAAAATGAAAACACCTCTCCAATACTATTCACATTAAAAAAAACCCCATTTATTCTTAATACAAATAACCAAAAAAAGTATTTCATTACCTAGTCTCATAATAAAATCTTTATTTTTCCCATAAATTTATTATACGAAGGCTTTTTAGGAAAACCCAAAGATATTATCTCATGAAGAGTTTATGTCCCCAACAGAGCATTTTAATTTATACATTTCTAAAAATATATAAATTATTATTAAAAAATAATTATATAAAAACCATTGTATATTAAAAATACTTAGAGGTTTTTTTATGTTAATGACCTATATTTGTCTCCTCTTTAATAAAATGTGATATGAAATCATCATTTCTGTGTACAGCGGACTACCACCACCCAAACTAATGTCACTCATCATCCATCACCACCTACCACAAGATGATATAATAATTTATTTATTATTTATATATGATATTTATGATATTGATATCTTATGGAAATATTATATCAGATATTACTTCTTTATTTACATTCTATAAGAGTATTATTACTTTTTTTCGTGTTTATGGTAGACCATCACCTTGCAATGCTATGCCATTTTTTCATCACATATGATTTACATGGATGGTAATAAAGAATTTTATAGATAAAAATATTTGAAATAAATTAAATAAAAATTAGAATATAGTGTATATATATTATTTACAAGTATTTATTTCCATCCATTTATAAAATGGAAACTGCGTTAATTTTACATATGACATACCGTCTTCAGGAATAGTGTATGTCATTTTCTATCACCAAATTTTATGTATTACTCTACATAAATATATACTGAATATATATTATATATAAATAATTTTTAAAATTATTTATATTATTGAATCATTTCAAATTTTTAGGACTGAAATTAACCAATCAAAACATGCATGGAAAAAATAAATTATTACCCGAAACATGATTTTTACAATGAATTTGTTAATTAATGTGTAATGAAAAGACATAAGTAAACAAAATATGGTATGATACATTTGATTATGGATCAGTAATAAATGTATAAATAAATTATATTTATTTTCAAATAGATCTAAAAGATAATGAAGGAATTCTAGTTTTACGGTAATAGATTTTCGTCTCACTTTTTCATCTGTGAGGCACATGTCAAATTAAGAAAATATTTCTTTTATATGTTGTATATAATACAATTGAATGTATTTTATGATTATTATCTTAATTTTTATTTTAACTTACATAACCATTTGTGTGTCTCTATTTCATTTAGTTTTTGGTTTATATGATACCAAATAAGTAAAATATTTTTTTCTCAAATTTCATTATATGGGATAAAGGTTATATTATACACATATCTTATTATATGAGGTGTATATAATTCCCTCTATAATGATTTATCACAAACCCCCTTGTTTTTATGAAATTTAAATTTAAATTATATTTTATTATATGATGGGGCATACAATTCAAAAGGTACTGAAGTAGTAATGTCTTGGTGTTATAATCATGTTTTTTATCAGTATTGTATATGATTATGCTTTATAAATAAAATATTATCATATATATCTCAATAATATCCTGAATTCAATTTCATTCAGTTTTTTCATTCTAATAAATTATTCCCTTAATCATCACCTCTTAAAATATTAAAGGGAACAAAAAAATTATTTAACAAAATGAATTGTCATTTAATATTTCATTCGTAAATCATTTTTCAGCCAAAAACATTTTTTTGTAAAAAAAATCCAAAAGTATTTTTAACACTATAAAAATTATTTATTAAATAAATTTTGAACCGTTATTTACATTTTAAATATTTTTTAATGGAATCAACATGTTTTTTCCAAATAAACCCCAATTTCATTTTACAAATAGTGTGGAAGAAATATTTATTAAACATGTACAACATGAACATAATTAACCATAATAATGAACACTATTTTATTTAGATCCATCTTTATATTATTTGAATGATATCTTCTAGGAAACATATTTTGAATATTTTTTATTTTTTCAAACATGTTTTTTAACTGTAAGAACTATATTCATCATGAAACATTGAAAGTGTATTTTCATTGAGAAATAATTTTCTATCTAAGATGCAATCCTATATGTAGAGTCTCACCAAAAATACCACAAGATGTTCCATGAGATGGTTTTCCACATGACCTCATGTGTACCTCCCAATATTTAAGAGGCTATCAAGTAATAGAGAGGCCAAAGGTTGTGTCTATCACGAGACTAAGACCCCTTGTTTAGTGTGTATAATAGTAGAAAATAATAAACGGTAACCGAAAAACAAGTAATAAATAACGAGTGAGGAAATAATAAATTATCCAAAAAAAGAATAAGATAAATTATAAATTGATACAAAAATAATTATGATCATTTCATGTATCTATAAAATAAAGATATACAGGGGAAAAATAGAGAACAAGCATATAACACATGCTAAAAAAATAAAAAAATACTAATAGATTCATTTAATTGTATCCCAAGATTATACATGGTACTCTACTCTCTTACATCATCCTAGAACTGAAAAATCAAATATTTGAATCATGATTCCTCCCTTAGTCTACACATGCAGCCATGAAGGATGCTCATGTACCAAGGGAATCTCAAGAAGGGTATGAGATATATGTAAGGAGGCCTAAATTAATAGTGTCTAGACCAATCCATTTAGTCCATATATATATAGAGAAATGTACATGCGCATAATATAAGGAAGGAAATAAAAAAAATAAATCTTACCATGTTCCTCATAGGATTCCTGACTGACAATACATGCTTTGGTCTACACTAGATATATCTAAACGTAAGTTAGACAATACAGTTATAAAATGGGAGTATCTAGTTTTCTACCATACATACATGAAATAATTACTAAGCATGTCCACAAAGAAATTATCATGTATGGATCAAACCCAAGAACGTGATTTGGGCTAAGGGGACATGTCCCTGGAATACAAAATATGCATTCATAGAATTTTAATAAAGTATCATCTTGAGCATATCCATGGAAAACTGTATATAGGTACTCGATTACTACACCAAGTTCACATCAAATACCCCAACCATTAGAGTCTATCTAATGAAATATGTAAAGGCATCCTAGGCATCTCTCTCAAATTGGTTTGAAGAAATAACCTATGATTATATCCCAGATTTCTCATATATGGGACTATGTATTAATTGTGGAATATTATAACCCATTTTCACAAATCCTATCCATGGTGACTCCCATATGGAATCTATATCAATTTTGGGTTTTTATTCAATCTTCCTAGTGATCATGTATATGATATTCTATAAGTATCCAAGTATCACTACATGCCAATTTATAATCTTTAAAAAGTCATTATCATAAAGAATTATGAGCTCATCCAATGAGATCTTAAATTGGGACCCTTGTATCACCAATGAAATGATATGAAATATTTTTAGATTCCAAGTACTCATACCCTTTCAACATGTCATTTTAATCATAATACAATAATTCTGGGGCCAAATAATTTAATTCATATAATTCAAACTATTTTCAAAATCATATAGGCCGAAACACATGCCGAATTATTTAACTTATAAAATTATCATTCCATCTCATTTTTACATGGTAATAAAATAAACACAGTTAATAATAACTAAATCATCACAATATCATAAGGATATTAATCCTTTAATGTGTGTCACACCTATAGGGGTGGATCATGTCAAGTCAAACACCTCACAGCATGGGTTCTTATGTATCTAGAATTCCATTACAAAAAGGAATAACATCTAATTTATTTAATCAATCATTTAAGTGGAAATTCTAGAGATATTCAGTGTTTAATAATTTTTTTTGGAATATAAAATAAACTATAATTTGCGGTTATAGTACTAAACCACCCACCTTTAACTTATAGTATTCTCCTCCTGGAATACCATCCCTTGAATCAAGATAGAACGGGAGATATAATAAGAATGAATAAAAAATAAAAAACAGTTAATATGATCTCATAACAAAACAGATACAAAATTTATAATTATAAATGATGAAAGGAATCAATTGGACCATTATTATTAACAATTTAGATGAAAGACACTTGACATAAATCAAATAGATCACAGATGGGGTGATTCAATCGAACCATTGTGAGGTGTATGGAGCATGTTCACATGACACCTATTGGAGAATGAGTATGGTGATTTTATACATAAATAAGGGACCTACCTATAATTTATATAAAAATGATCTAGAATAATTATAAAACATGTAAACATTAAATTTAGTGTAATGATTGGTATTTTTCATCTTAGGGAAAACCCAACTCAAAAATTTAATGGTGGTATAAACAATGTGTTTCAGATCCTATATTTAATAAATGATTTTAATTTCAAATATATAATATTTATTTAATACACAGATAGTATTTAGTCAATATCCATCCTCCATCCCACCTGATTTCTTATCCTCAAAATCAAACCAACCCACCCTGAGGTGTGGTTTATATTTTAGGCCAAAACAAAATTTTAAATTTATATTGCTTAAAATTTTGGATGATATGACACCCCTTCCCCTTATTTAAAACAATTCATCCCCAAGTTGTCCTTTAGAGGGTAGAAAAAAATTATATAAGTAAATTTACAGTGACTGAGCATGTACATCTACCTCTGCCTCCTAGGTCTTGTAATGTGCATGTATATACTGTAATTGTACTCATATTATAGTAAATG
Organism: Viscum album; assembly: GCA_963277665.1. Classification (NCBI taxonomy): domain Eukaryota; kingdom Viridiplantae; phylum Streptophyta; class Magnoliopsida; order Santalales; family Viscaceae; genus Viscum; species Viscum album. The sequence continues at coordinate 178,408,981 of OY728133.1, read as the reverse complement.
ACCTACCTCAGATAACCTTCAAGAAATAATAAAAAATACATTTTAGATTCAATTCAAATGAGACATTTTACTCTTGATCAATATCTCTATAATCAAACCAATGATATGGTTTTGACTGATATGATGAAGCCCTAATACATGGAAGATGCTGGGTATGGCATGGTATTTTTGAGATAAATCCAACTAATAGGATGACAGACCAATTATCCCCAAGATCTATTAAGGGAATAAATAACAAAGGTATTTCATTACCTATCTCTAAGCCCACAAATAACCCAAAATATTAGAGACACAAAGAAATAATTGATGTCCCACCATGATCCCAAGTGTCCATTAGTGTTTATCAGTTTCATACTCGATTTTGGACTAAGTTGTAGCAATATTTTTTTAAACCAGTATTATATAGCTTAATTTCTCATATACGAGTAATGTTTCTAGTAGTGGTACCTCACTATCCTCTAAATAAATAGGTCTAATTACATGTCCTTCCATAAAGGACCTGATAAGGATACATTGAAATGATTTCATAAATGTTTTTTTATTGTAATATAATATATATGGTATATGTTTTCCCAATAAAAATTAAATTCCGAGATTTATTCCCAAAGCATATCAAATAAGACTGGTATCATTTACTCATATTTCAAATTGGTTTGAGGGTGGTTTTATATACATAGAAAAACATACGAACAAAGTTATTTATGTACTGAATTCAAGACCAATAATGTCAATCATAAATATCCATCTAATATGATTGAACAAGGAATATTGGGAAGGTGTACAATCTATTGAATATAAATTCATCTAATATCATCAACTGAGAGGGTCTCTCATATAGGTAGATTGTGTGACATCTTGGTCAACCTATTTATAATCCCCTATAATATATTACTACTTCTTTTCTATCTCAAAAACCCTATAAATAAATATCTAATGTCATCATCCCACTTCCACATAGGGGGGATCACTGTAAAGAATCATTCCAATGATACTCATGACCATTTTTGGTTATCTCATCAAATAGATCCATCAACCTCCACTCACCATTTGCCTCCTGGATAACCTATGTCAGAGTCTTATAGTTTGGGAAATCAGCTACATAATTTCCTTTTATTGGTGTATGACAAAGATCAAGTAGAATGACTATTGGTATTTTACACACGCATGCCTTTTGAGATTCAAATTTATCTTTGTGCAGGTATATTTGATAATTTTTAGAACCGTGAAAACAAGAATCCTTTTTCCCAAGAAATTATGCCTCTAAAAACTAAATTAATGAACCACAAATTCTAGCTCATTGTCTTATATAGTATAGTTTTTCTTATGATCTATCATCTTTTGGAACTCGTATTCCATAAGTCAATCTCTCTACATCAAAACTACCCATAGACACATTCTCAATGAATCATGATAAAATTTATAGATTCTTCCTAGATCTGGAATAATGAGGATCAAAACTAGAATCAATCTCCCTTTCAAATACTGAACTGCTGTATTATTAAATAAAACCTAAAAAATTTAAAATACATATTAATAAATATCATAAAAGGATCTTATATGAGTGTTAAATCATATATAAAATTCCACTAATAACTAGTTATAACCACTAAAAATATTTTTTAAAATACATTCTCAGGATCCTTCGAAGAAACTATGCTGCTCGCCTTCTATTGTTCAACAGAGACACTAAACTCTGGTATTATATGACATAATATATAATCCCTATCAATCCAAAGGTGGAATTTGATGTTCATAACATACAACTACTATTCTATCAGTTTATTCAATATGATCTCATGATTTTTGTTATGGTCATGAAGAGTCTTAGAATACACCACGATTTAATCCAAAAAGACTCCCACAAATGAATATATATATATATGTTGGTGGAAATCCGGGTTCATTAGTTCTATGAATACATTTTTCACATTAGTATAGTCAAACATCATGACTTCTTACTTGTACATGTTGTATCTACTAGACAATTATATATGTGGAATGATTCATGGTCAAACACACAACTGATGGTTGTCTGAAATCAAGTCAATCTGGGGGAAAATGGTCACTATATAGAGAAGGTCTAAGAGGTCGTCTATATGAGTTAATGGATGTCGGTTTTTCAACCAATGTTGTTTTAACTGATATTATCCCATGAAAAATCTGAGGTTATGGTCTTCCTTCATGGTGAAAAGGACATGTTAATCCCGTGGAGAAATATTGGGTCATATAAGGCCCGTTGTCTTCCATATGTTCTCAATACATCATGAGTTTATGGTGTTTTGGTGGTTTCTTCTTATAACATGGAATATACAATGATGCCTATTTTGGAACAATCTTTATATTGAAATTCAATTTTCACAGAAGAGATAAAATATAGAAGCCATTTGTGGATATATCCCTTAATTGATGAAAACGTGGGAGGGAATTCTATAGGATGAATTGTATAATCATGGCCAGATCAGCAACCCTAAAAAGTAGTTTGACTAAATTATGTTGGTCTACTCTACTAGTGTTAAACCTATGTAATCTTACAACCTCAACAAAAACTACCTCCTTGGACTGATTGTCTAGTTTTATACCATCTACCATCCTAATTTTTTTCTAAAAATCTTATTCCTGAATGTAGTGTCGGTATAGATCACCTATTACTAAGAACTATTGGGAAATCTCCGAAGAAGCGTCGGAGGTGACACACCATGCCACAAGCTCATCACTTTAATGGTTTCGTCATACAATGGGGATTCTTATGGACATCTCTACCATAATTGTTAAACATCACATAACATTCAGTGTGTTTTCATCAGGTTGGTGTTGACCCCACAAAAAACATGGAAAAAAAATTTCAAATACACTAAATTCTATATCCTTTTATCATGATGAACCACCCTATATCACATTACCATCGTCCCATATGTTCTAATTTGTGAGGAAGTCTTGGATAACTATCTTTAAAATATTGGTTAGTTTTAAAAAAAATATTTACGAAAAAAAGTGTAATAAAACCCATTCTAAAACTATCTCATAGTCATTAACTCAGCACTAGCTAGTGTCAATAGAAAAGATCAGAGATTAGTGAAATTTTTGGATTATTCTATAAAAAAATCACACAATGTTGTAGGTGCATTATATATCTAGAACGTTCTGATGTCTACCTCTATAGAAACATTTATTCATAGATTTATTCTTAGAACCCCACCCATATCATATCTTGATGATGATCTTCCTAAGAGATGACATCCCACCAATGATTTGTATAGTTATTGGGCATGAAAGTAAAGTGATTTACTATCTACTCCGGAGGTGTATCTTTTCGTTTGAAGAAAGATAACATGGATTCTAGCCATGATTTATCCACCTAAGAAACTCTATCCTATTAGAATGTTGGACAATTCTAATGTTGGAATTCCCACATCAATTATTCCATAGTAGTAGAAGTTCATGGAGATCCATTAAAGTCTGAATGAAGTGTAAAAATCTATCTAAAAACAAAGAATTGTTTCCTAGTGGAGGATCAAATGTAGGTTCATTGGGTGGCACTTCAATAGTTATACTATTGGATCATGGCCAACCCCCAATGGATAATGTTCATCACAACCCCCACGGTGTACCACTTAGTGATGTTTTTTTTGGAATTACACTAAAATTTACAAATGCATGCCTCAGGAAATATAAAATGACATATGAGATCAATGATAACATAATTGGATATTTACCTAGACATCTTATAATGAGTCACATCCATCTTTTAGTTCAAATAATTAGTTATAGTTGATGATAAAGGTCACAACGGATCACAAGAGACACTTCCTACTTTCCACTACAAAGACAGAGTTGAGATATATGTCTGACATCAAGCAATAGAAGTTCTAGTATATGGAGTTTCTATAGCAGGGTATAAATAACAGAACCCATTATTTTGTAATTTCAATAAATATTTAGATTTAAAAAATTCATTTATGATTCATATTTATTTAGTTAATAAATAATTATTATTTTAAGGTTATCATAGTCTAGTTACACGTGTCCCCATTCCCAATTTATAAGGACTAATACTATTTATATATATCTATTAGTAAGTAATGTAACTAAAATATTACCTTTTTATCCAACATTAGGATGTAATTATTCATATAAATTTATTTTATAACATGAATTTCTATTTTGAATTTAATTATGTAGACGCTTCAAAATTAAATATTGGACTTTATATAATCAAATCAACTAACGTTTCATCCCATAAAACCAATGGTTAATGGATCAACATGAAATAATTGGTTAATAATGTCTCCATGATAAATCAATGTTGTAAAAAACCATTTAGATTTATGGAGATATATTAATTATTCCAATTCTGTTTTCAATACTAGAAACGTTACCAAATTCACATAAATAGTAACCTAGAAAATAACTATTCACAGTAGGAAATGGGGAGAAGAAGTAAATGTGCCTACAAAAAGTGTATAGAAAACAATTCTTAAAGTTTCTATAATGATGCATGATATGGTACTTCATTTACTTATTTATCCACTGGAAAAAGGAAATACATAATAATAATATCAACAATAATTAAATCACATGAAAAGTGCATAACCCCATCATGAAATTATTATAATTGTAATAGGAACAACCCAAAATAAAAATATACCATCCTAGATAATTTGGGTTTCCCCTTTACATGGATTTTCTATGCCCAGGATCATTCTAATAATTAAATTCCTACAAATTCCTAGTCTCATATCTTAAACACAAATAGTATGAAAATAGAATAAAGAGGCTCTGATAAAACTATGTATAATCATTCCATGAATGAAACTAATCGGTGCCCCGAGATGATTTCCCACATGACCTCAAGTGTGCCACCCCATATACCATAGGCTACTAACTAGCATTTTGGGATGAGGGTGTGTTCATGGGGACACTATGAACTCTTTAATAGAGTTCAACACAATGATAAATAATAATTTGTAAGAAGTCTAAATATTTAAAATAACTAGTAGTGCACTAATAAAAAAATACATTAGAAAATAGGTGGAATTTCTATCGTACTTTGATACAAGAACGATGATGATCATATATTGTATCTATACTAAAATGTGTCACTTGGGATGCATGGGAAATAATCATATACCAGATGGTATAAAAAACAAAAAAGACGAAAAGAATCCTCTAATATCATCACAAACATAATCTTTGTCCCCTACTCATGTAATCCATCTACACACTAAAATAAAACATCTGAAGATGAACAGTTCCCTTTATCTACAATTGAATTCATGATGTCTTCGAATGTATCAAAGGTAGCCTAATAAGGGTGTGTGATATATTAATTTGGCAACAAAAAATGGTATCTAGAACAATCCAATATGTTCAAATAAAATGATGAGATTGCAGGTAATTAACAAAATAAAGGTAATATATAAATAAATGCATCACACTACGATCTTCATAGGATACTAACCGGAACATCCAACCTCATCCAAATCATGATGTCAATAATATTATTTGGAACAATAAAAATATATAATGGGTGTATGAAGTGATCTATCCTGAAAGAATAGATGAATAACTAATCCTATCAACAAGGTAAGTATTATGTATGCACCGAACCCAAGCATGTGATTTTGATTGGATGTAGGGTCCCTAGAAATATAGTAATGCATTTTTATAATTTCAATAATGTAGTATCACAATCCCATCCAAGGTGAACCATATAACGCAACCTAATTATTCCTCCACGAAGTCTAAAAATACCCAAATCCATAGGTGTCCATCCATGGTGATCTATAAATAAATCCCAATTATCAATCTCAATATGGTGTAAATCATTACACTCTAAGACCATCCTATGAATCTCACATAGGGGATTGAGTACTGATCAAGGCATATTATAGCCTTCTATCCATGGAGACCATAAATGGTAACATCCTTAGGGAACTACTTTTGTTCATGTGTAAGTATGAGATCATCCTAGTGATATCAAATAATACATTACATAAGTATACAAGTATAGCTCTAAAAAAACATATGATCCAAACAAGCCATCATTTTTTATGAAAGACGAATCCATTAATGTAGTCCTTAAATTAGGACCCTTGTATCGACCTCAAATTGATAGGGAGAATGGCTTATATATCATGGTCCCATAACCATCAAATAAATTATTATAATAAAAATAAATTAATCAAGTTGTCTAATTAATTTAATTAAATAAATTCAATATATTTTATAAATCATAGGGGCCTAGGAACATGGACTATAATTTGTCTCTTTAAATTTTCATTCCATTTCTTTTTGTACAAGGTAATTCATACACCCCAGTTAATAATAAATAACTAATTACCAAATCATAAGGATATAACGTATTTAATGAGGGGAACACAAATAGGGGTGGCTCATGTCGAGGTAAACACATCAAAATGTGTATTTATATGTAGATAGGATCCCTTTATAAATAACAATAACATATAATTTAATTAATTAAACATTTATGAGGAATCGATGAGAATTTTTTATGCACAAACTATCCTCAAATAACAAAATAAACTATAAATTGACGAAAAGGAATGTGACCACCAATGTTAATCCTGCAGTATTCTCCTCATCAATCTTAATACCTTGAATAGAGCTTGAACTGTAGAAATTGGAAGAATTTAAAAACCCCATGAGAATATAGAATATTTACTCGAAGCTATAATTGCCCAAAATATTTAAAGAAAAATTAGAAAATAATGTAAGAGGATCGAAGACCATACAATTACATATTCAACACACATTTCAGTGAAGAATATAGAACATGGATGGAGGAGATCTGACATGACCAAGGTGAGGTGTGAGGAGCTCTATCACACACAACCTTCCCGAGAATAAGGAAGGGATTCTATAAAAAATGTACCCATTCCACCTTAAAAAATTAGATATTATATTTACATGATGTTTAAACATTACAGTCAATTTAAATCATCGGATTTCCCTCCTTGGGAAATCATAATTCACAATGATAGAGGGGGTGTGGCAAGATATTAGACATTATATATTTAATATAATTTTTTAATCTCAAATAAACATCATATATTTAATACACACGTTGCATTTGGACTATATCCTCCCTCCATCCCACCTACTATTTTAAACTCTAAATAAAACCAACTCACATTTAGTAACAGTTTTTAGGATTATGAATAACTAAAAGAATGTGAAACTCATTGAAAATACAAGACAATACACCTTGATGTTACTTAATCATTATTGGAAATATTATCTAATGATACAATAAATATTTTTTTCAAGTATTCTTATAATCATGATGAAAATATGTTTATGAAATCTGATTCTCTTCCATGAGTTATTCCATGATAGAATCTTTATGAAACCCTCTGGTTTTTTATTAGTTATAGATTAATGAAATGATGAAATGATTATGAATCCCATTTAATTTTATAGTTTAGGATATGATTAATGGGTTTTAATCATGTAGAAGATACTGGAATGATTCTCCTAATTTTATGGGTGGGACATATATTTTAAGATCATGGATCTTTAAAAGTTATGATCTCATTTAAATTCTATTTTGAATCATTTATTGGGTGATTAAGTTCTTTCTCATTTCTTTAAGGAGGCTCAGGGTTGTTCACAAGGTTTGGGACATGAAAATTGATAAAAGGGGTTTTTTGGATAGGTCTCATGGTCTTCGCATGGTTAGTGCTAACCAAGAAGATGGCCTAGGAAGCCATGCAGGAGGTGAGGCATTGAAAAGTGGCCTCTTCATGGTTTGCACGTGGTTTGGAAAACCGTACAGGTAAACTATGCGACCCTAAATTCTTTTAAAAATTAAAAACAAATTTGACTATGGGATTTTTAACAATAACTATGGATTTTCACCCATTTCACCCCTCTCCAACCTAGTAATGAACCAATCCTCCCTAGTTATCCAACATATCAATCTCCCTCGTTTCTAAGCTATTTTTAGTGATGTTGGTTGCGGATCAAAGCTCTGGGTAAGGATAATCCCACACATGATTCTCTTTTGAGTTTAGGGTTTGTATCTTCTTCTTCTCTATTACAGAAGCTCTAAAATCCTAAACATTGGGTCATATTTAGGATGATGATTATAAGGATGGTTGTTTTGAAATCTTGGGGTTTGATTAATAGTGTGTTTAACCGTGGAATCAGGGTAGGTGGTTTACAAGTTCTATCCCATGGTTTATTTGTGGATTTTTTCATGTGTGGTTTGTTAATAAATGTCTCTTGGTATGTTTTGATCACCCTTTTCATGTTTAGGTAAAATGGATAACAAAAAGCTAAATATAGTCTCTCTCAATCAACATGAGATGCATCTAGGGTGATGTGACTAATCTAGGGCCACCCATAGGGTATGCAGACAATTCCTGAACTAGGGTTTTTGTGGCTAACAAGTGAGATTGTTGTGTAGTTTTTTAGATCCCTTGATGAACATGTTAATGTGACTAAATATTTTGGATTAAATTCTAGATGATTCACCTAGTCTTGATAATAACCTAACAGATATTATGTTAATATGTGGTATTGATTAATGACAATAAATGAATGGTTTTTGATAATGGTAATGAACAAGCCTAGTGAGATTGGATCAATGAATAAATTCATAGTGAGATACACATAATATAATAGAATTGGGTTAAATGGATAAATGATGTGAAATGTGGTTAATGTTCTAATGGGTTAACTCTAGGTTTTAACCCTCATGTTATTGTTAGGGTTTATGTTTTCATTGGGAAATGGTTGTGATGTTGTGTGAATGGTTGACGGATACATATATATATAGAATGTGAACATATCTTGGTAGTGTGAGGTATTGAATGAGGTTCTATGCCCACAGTTCTAGTTGAGATGATTCTCTAAACTCCACCCCTAATGCATGTGATTGGGATATGACTGATTCTATATTTCCCAATCTGTTTTATCCACTAGGAATCATGCATTGGGGTGACGATATGGTCGACCTAAGAAGTTGTTCCAAGTGAGATGGAATAACTATGTGTTTTCCTCATGTATGATATTGTGTACATTGAGAACATGTTAGATGTTGTGTGATGAACCAATGATAAATATGTTGGAAATGTTTAGTAAATAGAAATGGGTTGAAATGGAATGTTATGGAAATGTTAATAAATTTTTGTAATGGACCAAAAATGAATAAGGGAACATAATATTTTTTTTCTCATATATCACACATTCTCCATTTCTACATGGAAAATTGTTTATACCAGATATTTTTTAGACATCGTTGGTGGTGTCCTACAATGTTTTACTCACATCTTACTCTGTCCGCCATTGGGTACCTGAGTAGACATCATGTTTATAGGTCAGGGGAAGGGAAAAGACCCTTTCTAGACATTTGGGATGGCATGAGTGTGCGTGGAGGAGGACTTGTACATGGTGTGAGTACCATTTGGGGATTTTTTAGTTTTTTTTATTTTTGGATTTGATCATATTCTCACTTGTAAAAAACATGAAAAATATACTTTTGTACTTGGATGTATTCCCTTTTGGTAATGGTTGTTTAGGAAATCTCTAGTTTAATTGGATATTATTCTACTATTTTATTATCTTCTCTTGTGTCTTACTATGAGAAAAAGGTGGTATAGTCTCCCCAATTGACTATTTGGTCCCCCTCTTCTGGTTAGGAACCATTAGCGTATGTCGAGTTGTGCTTATGGTCATGTAACAACCTAGCACGGAGCACCGGTTTAGTGGAATCCAATTTTGGGATGTTACAAAGTGGTATTAGAGGATGTATTTCTTCACCTTCACTATAATCATGTTATTTGGGATTGTATATGGGTGATAGGATGTGTCGGGCCTTGGTAATGAGCTCGTTCTTGGGAGTATCTAGCCCATGTATGAGGGAAACACCAAGTCATCCTGGGTGGGATTTGTTGTTCTTGATTGTGTGTTGTTGCAGTTGATGATTTTTCACCAGTAGGTCATGCACATGTTGTGTGATGTTATTTTTTTATGATATTTTGATTTTAGCCTCAATGGAATGATGTTTTCCATTCATGCATCATTGTAGGCACCTAGAGAGACTGGTGGCATGCATCATGGTAGGCACACATGGGTTGGGTGTGTGGGGCATGATAGAAAGAATGCACCTTGCTTCATGATTTTTGAGAATGGAAAATTCTATAAATGAAACAATTCACGGTGGTGAATATAAATTAAGGATAAGTGATAATTAATGAAATTTCTGTAATTAAGTGTTAGAAATTAATTAAAATGTTGGATGTAACATGTTGTGATATCCTTGTGGTGGTGTAATGTTTTTTACCCTCATGGGACATGGAACGCAATAGGAATGGTTAGGGTGGTGTTTTTCAGAATGTTATGGGTTGATGTGGTTGGTAAAGAGCCTTCTTGTTATTTTTTTTTAAATTATTAATGGTATGTGTTCTAAACATCATCTTTTGCAATGTAGAGAAATGTCGCCATGATGTCGAGCACTGGTTTGGAAACAAGAGGATGTTGCTGAGAAAACTCCTCTAGTAAAAGAGCAAGATAACATGGTGATATAAGAAAGTTTGGAAGAGAGGTTCCCAGAAAACATGACTCATTTTATATAGATGATGGATCTGGTCCAAGGATGGGTTGCATAGAGTATGTTTGATCTGAATAGAGAGTTTCAGTTCCAGCACCCTCCGACCTTTACTGGAGAGGGTGCGCTAGAGGGAGCATAGTTCTAGATAGTGTCTTTACATGTGATACATAATCATCTGGAGACTCATTTTGGGAAGAGAGAGAAGTTAACAACTTCTATCTTGTATAGACATCCAAAGCATTGGTGGTACGTCCTAGCTCAGATAGAGCAGGATGAGGGTATGTTGTGGAAATATTTCTAGAAAATGATTCTCACTAATTTTTACCCAGAGATTATGAGGCAAGAGCGGGATATAGATTTCATGAGCCTGACTCAGGAATCAATGTCAGTGATAGAGCATGTTGGCTGCTTCACTGACCTGTGACACATTGTTCTAGCATTTGCAGGGTATGAGGCAGTAGTTACGAGGCGTTTCCAGGATAGGATGAGAAGCGAGATTATGTCTTGGGTGAATATCATTCTATTGAAGTGCTTTATATAGGAAGTGGATCAAGTATTGATATCTGAGGGGATCCTAAAGGGAGATTTCGGTGTGGGCTTGTCATTCTAGCTTTGAAGACAAGTGGTGCAGCTTCTGAGGTCTGGAAGAGCCGTTTTGGATGTTTTATGTAGGGTGGATGTGTGAAAGGTGGCCAGAAGAGAAGATCAGCTACTCAGGGTGCTGATCAAGTGTTCTTCTATTAGTGCGGCAGGTTGGGTCATATTCCTGGCCAGTGTCCTCGACCTCCAGTTGAGTGTTGATAGTGCAGCATATGGGGACATGTGCAGAGGTTCTGTAGGAACCCTCAGTTGGTGATCATGAATGCTGGAGACACACATATTCCTAGTTGAGGAAAGGGATCAGTTTCTACATATCATGAACGAAGTTGGAGCTCCACGAGACATACTGGTAGGTGCGGTGGATGCGGAACTCTGAGGAAGTATCGCCCACCCCATCAGTGTAATGCAACATAAGTCACACAGGTTAGAGCCTAGGGTAGAGAGGAAGGTCAGCTTTATGGAGTTCAGTATGCACCTTTTGATAGTGAGGATATGAAATCAATTATCTAAGGTATGATCCTTGTAGAATATATTCTTGGTAGTTCATTTTTTGACACTCGTGACACGCACTCATTTATTTCTGCTCATCTTGTGGTTGTGTTAGGTCTTTCTGTGGAGGGTTTTTGAGGAGTTATGTCGATTGAATCTTCATTAGGGGTGCGAAATAAATACATCAAGAAGTGTAAGGAATGTGCTCGGGATTTTGGTGGTTATCATTTCCCATGGGACGTCTCCATCCCCGTGATGTTGGGATTTTACATGATCTTTGGTATGGACTGGTTGGTATTATATCAGGCACACATAGATTGTTACAATCATAGGGTAATGTTCATGTCACATGGGGGTAATGCTAATGTTCATCGCAGAGAGTGTGATGTTCAAGCTTGATGTTCATGAATGTTTGGTCAGCAGTTGAGTAGACCCAGAGCTCAAGTAGCTTGTATTGTGATTTATGATGGTAAAAGTATGTTTTCCATCCACTAGTGGATCAGTTTCAGGATGTTTGTCTTGAAGATTTTTCAGGGTTTCCACCCGAGAGAAATGTTGAGTTCACTATTGAGTTACAGTCAGGAGTCAAGACAATTTATATTCTTCCATATAGAATGGTAGTGGTAGAACTCAAGTAGTTAAAGGTTCTACATGAGGAGTTAGAATATAATGGGTTTATACATCCTAGTACTTATCCTTTGGGACCTTCAATTATTTATTCAATGAAGGATGATGGGTCATTAAGGTTGTGTGTTGATTATCAGATGTTAAATCAGTTGATAGTGAAAAATCGGTACCCTCTTCCAAGAATTGATTTACTATTTGACAGGTTTAAGAGTGCATCAGTGTTCTTTAAGATTTATCTGAGATTGGTTTATCACTAGTTGATGGTGGGGCCTTATGGCATACTACTCAAATCATTCAAGAGTTGGTACAGGTTGTTTGAATTTGTGGTGATGCCTTTTGGATTGAGAAATTCACCAGTAGTGTTCAGGGATTTGATGAAATGAATCCTGAATCCTTACCTGGATCAGTTGGTGGTTGTCTTTGTTGATGATATCAGGGTGTATTCGAAAACTCATGATGATCATGCCCAACATCTTGACATCATTCTGAGTACACAAATAGAGCACTAGCATTACACCATGCTATCAAAGATTCAGTTCTGGATTGGAGTGATCATTATCTAGGTCACATCATATCTATGGTTGGTGTGTCGATGGATCTAGAGAAAGAGTATGATATTGTGTATTGGGATCATCTCAAGAGTGATTGATATTATTGAAATTTTCTGGGTTTGGCAGGATATTACCAGAGGTTCATTCTGGATTTCTCTCGCATGGAATCACCAATGTAGGGCTTGACCATTGAGGTAATCGGATTTGAGTGTTTTGAGACCCATGAGAATTCATTTCTGGAGTTGAAAAAGAAATTGAAAACTACACGAGTCATGATCTTCCTCCATCCAGGTAAGATGTATGTCCTGTTTTTTGTTTCGTCTAATATCATGAATGGTGATATGTTGATGCTTGATGGGTGGGTTGTAGCATATGTGTCGAGGAAATTGAGACCCCATTAGCATAATTTTCTCACTCATGATTCTATGTTGGTTGTATTAGTGTATTCCATAAAGTGGTGGAGCACAACTTCTTGGGAGAACAGTTCACAGTGTATACCGATCACAAGAGTCTAAAGTATATCATTTCACACCATTATTTGAATCATCATCAGTGAATATGGGTTGAGTATCCATAGTATTTTGACATTGAGATGGTATATACACTAGGAAATGGGAACTATGTTGTTGATGCTCTGAGCAAGAATGCTCAGAACCAAGTGGTTTAGGAATCCAGCAACATGTGGAAGGTGATGGCTATGTTCACAGAGATGCACCTAGAGGTGCGGGAGGAAAATGGCCATGTGAATCTTGATTCTATGGATGATGAGTCTAAATTTTGAACCATGTTAGAGAAAGTCATAAAGATGGTTCTGAATGTATTTCCATGAAATAAATACTTAAGTGTGTGGAGCCACCATTAGGTTGGGTCTTCGGTGTTGACGTGGTTGTTTGTGTTCATGATCTTGTGGTGGTGCCAGTATGCATGGGGGAAGAGTTGATTCATGAGTTCTATACATCTAAATGCTTATTGAATCCATGTTTTATCATGATGTATCATGATGTACATAGGAAATTTTGGTGGCCAGGAATGAAAATTGAAGTAGTGGGATTTTTGGAATGGTGCCTTACTTGTCAATCAGTGAAGGCTGAGCATCAACACCCAGGCGGATTGTTATACCCATTTCCTATTAAGGAATTGTACTGGGATTATTTGACAATAGAATTTGTGGTGGGTTATCCACGTATGACACAAAATTATGATGGAACCTGGGTGGTTGTGAACTGATTAACGAAAGTGGCTCATTTCTTAACGCTTCATGAGACTGATACAAATTGATCAGTTGGGTGATTTTTATGTTCAGGATATAGTACAGTTGCATAGTGTACTGTAGACTACTATTTGAGATCATGATCCTAGTTTCACATCATGTTTCTAGAAATTGTTACGGAAGGATTTGGGTACACATGTGGACTTGAGTTTAGATTTCCACCTACAGAAAAATGGGTATTCGGAGCATAAAATCCATGTTTTGGAAGAAATGTTGAGGAATTGTGTCTTTGATTTTGGTGGCTCCTGGGAGAAGCACCTATCACTTGTTGAATTTTCTTACAATAATAGTTTTTAGGCTACGGTTTAGAAGGAACCATTTGAGGTATTCTATGGGAGGCCATGTAGATCTATGCTGTGTTGGGTGGAGTTCAGTGAATCTAAGATATTGAGACTGTGTCCCATTCAGAAGACTCTGAAGAATGTTGGGTTCATTCAGAAATAGATGGAAATGACTAAGACTAGGCAAAAATCATATGTAGAACAGAGGCTTAGACCCCTTGTGTTCATTTTGAGTGATAATGTGTTCCTTCGTGTGCTGCCAAGGTTGTGTAACTGAAGGATTTGGAAGGTGGCCAAAGAGGCCCCCAGGTATGTGGGGCCATTTGAGATTGTGGAAGGGATCAGGCTGGTGACATACCGATGGTCTCTTCCTCAATAGTATAGTGGGACACATGATGTTTTTCATGTGTCACGGCTTCAATGGTATCACCCAAACCCAGCTCACATGGATAATGTTGAGGATGTTGAGATTGAGCCTAATGCATCATTTGAGTAGCATTGTGTTTTTGTTGTGGATAGTAGTGAGAAATTCTTCTGGGGAAAGGTTTTTCCATTAGTGCACGTAATATGGGAGAATGGGATGGCTCAGAAAGAATCATGGGAGGGGGAATCAGATATGCGGGCTAAGTGGCCCGATCTTTTTCCCTTAGAATTGCATTGAATCTTAGGAGCTTGGCTCGAGGATGAGCTATTATCTGGTGGGGAGGTTGTAAGATCCTGAATCTTGGAATGGAAGGTTCTCATTTATTTTGTGGTTTTAATCACTTTTTTTGATTGATTCAGTGCTTACACATGTCATTAAGCAGGCTCGAGGGTGTTGCAAGGCTTTGGGACATGATAATGGAAAAAATGGGTTTTTCTGGGTAGGCCACATAGTTTTATCACTATTAGTGCTAATAATATGGATGTCCCAAGAAAACGTATAGGATGTGAGACATTAGACAGTGGCCTCAACACAGTTTACATATTGTTTTTAACCTGTGCGGGTAAACCGTGTGACCCAGAACTCATTAAAAAATTACAATTTTTCCACTCTGGGATTTTTAACCCCAACTCAGGATTTTCAGTCATTTCTCCCCTCGTCACCAAAGGAACGTTCTAATCCTCCCATGGTATCCACAAGATAATTCCCCCTCTTCTCTAAGGTGTTTTAGGTGTCGTTTTTTGTTGATCAATGCTCTGGGTAATGGTAATCCAACCCAGGCATATCTTTTGAGTTTAGGGTTTTTATCTTCTTCTCCTCTCCTTCCATTGATAAGAAACCCTAATAATTGGATGATATTTAGGTGGAATCATCAAAGGTTGGTTGAAGTGAAATTTAATGTCCTGATTAAGTGTTTCTTCAATATCAGAATCGAGGTAGGTGGTCTACAAGTTATATACCATGGTTTATTTGTGGATTTTTGCATGTGGTGTTTTTTATTTGGTGTATCTTTCTAGGTTTTGATCACCCTATGAATGTTTAGGTTATATAAATAATAAAAATGTAAATGGAGACCCTCACGATCCACATGAGTTGTTTCATTGGTGGTGTGACTAATCTAGGGCCACCCATCGGGTGTGCTGACTTTTCTAGACGTAGGGTTTTTGTGAAGAACTAGTGAGATTGTTGTTCAATTATGTAGAGCATTTGATGAACATGTTTACCTGACTAATTTGATTGGGTTAGAAGCTAGGTGATGCACCGTGGATTGATAATAACCTAAGTTATATTGTTTTAATATATAGAAGTTATTATAGAGCATAAATTAATGGGTTATGAGCATGGTAATGAACACGCATAGTGAGATAGGCACAATGAATAAATTTATAGTGAGACTAGTATTATAAAATAAAATTGTGATAAATATATAAATGATATGAAATGTTGTAAAAGTGCTAATGGGTTAGGTAATGGTGTCAACCCTCATGATATTGTTATGGTTTATGTCTTCCTTGGGAAATCGTCTTGATGTTGTGTGAATGGTTGATGGATACATATATGTATATAATATGAACATCACTTGGAAGTGAGGAGTATTAAATGAGTTTCTACACCCACTGGTCATGTTGGAATGTGTCTCTAAACTCTTCCCCTATATCACAAGGTATGATAGGACTAATACTCTATTGCATCTTACTCTGAGAAAAAGTGGGGTATAGTCTCCCCAATTAACTATTTGAAATCCCACTAATGGTCTGCAACCATTGGCATATGGGGAGGCACGCTTAAGGTCTTGTAACCACAATGCTCGAAGCACCAGTTTAGTGGAATATGGGATGGGGATGTTACATATATCTCTCTCTAATTTATTGGGTAATGATTAACATAATATGAGTTCAAAGGGTATATGGGAGGTTATCCCATTCATGAATAATGGTACACGAGATGTTATCTGATTCCCAAAATAGGGTACACAATATGATATCCCATTAAGAAAATAAAGGTTATCCCATGCTTGAAATTGGGTAAAAAAAATTTATATCAATCCAGATGAATATAAAAAGGATATTATCCACTAATTAACATTTTATGAATGTCATGATGGGAATCTATGATAATAGATTTTTAAGAGTATTTATATGCAAAAAATCATGACTTATGCTAATGTTAGTCTCTCATATATCATATTTTTTGGTTTCATTAGGATTTTTGTCTTATAAACTGTTAGGATTTATTCAATGACTCATTTTCATGATCTATGACATGTACGAAACAACTTTAATATATTATTATAATGTTCACATACACATATCTTCATTTTATATTGATATCTTCCTTAATGACCCTTTCTAGGCATATGATCTCACCCTTTATTATGTTTCCATTCCCTAGGATTTTAAAAAATGTATTATGTTTGATATGTCTATATGGGGAGATAATTAAGGATAACTTGGGGGGATATGATGTTACCTTGTAATGGAAAATATTTTTTTTCAATGTTACCAAAGGAAATAGACCTAAATGATTCTAACATGGACCATTTTTATATGTAATAAATATTAACCAATTAATGCATAAAATTTTGGGATGAGTCGTCTTGGTTCTTAAACCTCACCACATTTAGGAATAAATGTCATACAACCAAAAAAATGATAAACTATAGATCTTTTAAATTAAATAATGTATAATATATATTATATTATAAATGGATAATACGACACATGGTTGTGGGGATTTTTTAGTGCCAAAAATAATATTTCATTTAACATATTTTACCGTACTCTTCTTCCATGATATCCCCATTTATGACTACCTCATTTATCGCACTCTACCTTATGTCATAAGGATAATGAATTTCACTTTTATTCCTTCCATTAGATCAATATAACTTCTACTATAGACATTCCTACTAACAAATCTTCTATTGATCATAATTTCATGAGGGAATATATGTTTGAGGCTACCATGGATATATGTTTTTTTAACCGTTATAGATATTGTGAACAATGATGAAGTAATAATAATGATGGAAATTAAAACCAGTAAAAATTAATAATATATTATAACACTTGGATGGACCTGAGAATACACACCAGCCCAAACCAGTACTACACTACTTCCAAAGTCCAACCATTTATATCCTTACTCCACAGATAGTTATGATCACTCTCAGGATAAGAAAATTATTCACACCCATGAATATTATCAACCTCTTAATAATACCTTTGTATCATCATACATGATAGAGACATCGATGATGTGAGATGAAGCTAGATCTCTATAAATATTTATTTCTGAAAAAATTCACCATTGCATCCTCACTAATGAAGAAAATATTAGAAAAAAGAAGATGATATTTGAATCAAAATATGATCTTCCAAATGCTATAGAGCCACTATATATGGAGAAGAAAAATATTCCCCTTAGAAACGTTCATTATTATTTTGATGAATAAGTAGTATAACTATTTCTAATATTTTAACCATGAAATCACAGTATCGTCACAATCAACCAAAAAAAACAAACCCTCATGTGATATGAAATTGGAGAAAAGTAGACAAATCATATTATAGTACATGAATCATTGAAAATTAACATAGTAAAATATTTCAATGAAACATGATGAAATTTTGTGTGGAAGAATTTTACATAAATAAATAAAATATTGATGAAAATGAAGAACTCTATCGAAATGGTGTAAAGAGATAATGTTAATCCTAAGGAACCACTAACAATTAAATGTCACAACTATAAAAAACAAAGTTCTTATCCATATCAATGACATAATATAGGATGAACATACATAATATTAAACAATAACCTCCATAACTGAGGGAACATTAAAGAATATATAAAATGATGACCATTAAAGTGGATAAATATAATTTGGTAAATATAAATCATGTTTAAATTTGTATATGTCTTCATGTTATTTAGTTATATCCACTCCATATTATCTATGATTTTTAGGATCATCAAATCACCATTCAAATGGTTTAGCATTGGGTTGTTTAAATAAACTTCTATTATATGATTATTGTTTCCTAAGGTGATGTTCTATGAACTTGATTCATGAAAATAATATTTATTCCCATTTTGTACATTTTAATAAATTTTTTAATTATTTTGGATTCTCTACATAGAATCAAAATGATATTCAAAAAAAAGTAAGTCACATTTTATATCAGCCAAAGTCCATTTATCTACGATAGGATAACTATGAACTCCATATTGAAATCAATTTCTTTATACGATTCATAACAATAAATCATTACATGATTTTATCATTCATATCAAATTTAGTTTGGTTTATATTTCATTAGAAATTATGTATAATGTAGTTATTATATAAACAAAAACATCACCTGTGAGAGATATTAAAATTTTGAGGATGTAATCTTTAGGGGTTATAAAGAAATATTCCATGATTTTTTTCCTATATAATATTTTATTAAAATATAAAGTTGAATAATATTTATCTATATAAAATATTGACCTAAAAAGTTAAAATATTACAATTAAAATAAAAATAAAATATCTAGAGGATAAAAATTGTACTCAATTATTACTAAATTTATTTAAAAGATAAATATTTAATTTCATTTCATTTTGTAATGGATTTTGTTTGGAAAAAAACTATTTTGATGTGTTTATATTTTCATAATAAATTAAATTTGACATGAAATAAATATTATTCTGATTATATATAATATTTCAATTTGTGAATTAATAACATAAAATTCATTTAATTATAAATTCACATAAATTATTATTATGAACACTAAAATGATAAAGGTACATTTTCTATAAAAGAAGAATTTCATTATATTTTGTATTTTTAATTTATAGCATCATTTTATAATAATAAAATATGTACATGGGGATATAATATTAATTATTAGTTTATAAGATAAAAAATATCTTTCGGGAATTTTTTTTCAAACATGTTGATTTTCGTGTAGATAGTGAAAAATAAAGGAACAATAATACATTAACTTTTAGGTCATATTAGTAAATAATAATTACATAAAATAATATATAACATTTTATAGAAAATAATGAAGTGAAAATATTGAAATGAAGTATTAGAATATTAATAATTTAGATTTATAATTTTTTTTATTCATTGAATATTAGTGGTATTTTATTTCAATAATGGAATTTTTTAATAAATTCCCTAAATTAAGTATTTATATGTTTATATTAAGTTATTAATTTGTTTTAAGTTATATCAATATTATGTGTGTATTCTCAATCACTATAATTCATGATAATCAATTATATACATTTTTTATGTGAAATTGATTTTATTATTAAGAAGAATCATTTTAAAATAAATTATTTTTTATTGTATTTGTAATACATATTTTTAGATTATTTATTAACATATCTATAATTTAGAACATGTAAAATAGATAAAATATTTGTAAATTTAATGAAAAATGTTATCTAATAAGTTCAACATAACTTTTTGTATGTTACTGTGTTAAAAATGTATCACCATGGTAAAGGGAAAAAAGTGTTGAAAGGGTGGTTTTGAACTAAGTGAAAACTGAATAAATATCATCAAAAAACATATGTAAATTTTTCTAATTGAGTGTATCTAAACCTTTACATCTGTTATATTTAAAATTGGACCTATATAGTGTCAAATTCCCTTTAAAATGATTTATATTATTTTAAATATAAGACTGTTTTTATGTGTGCCAATCCATTCACATATAAATAGAAAAATCCAATTATCATATCATAACAATCCCCATGATCCACTACTAATATATTATGAAATTATTTAATGATTCCACAACACAAATGAACAGTAGCAGAAAAACGCATCGTAAGGACTATTTTTTCACCAGTCTATCACAAATCATTTGTTTGCGATGTGTAACCCCCTGTTGAAAAAAAATTACAGTTATATATATCTATTAGTATTTGATATAGGAACATTGCAACCTTTAAAATAATTATATTGTAAGAGAGACCAATCCCATCACAAATAACAATAAAAATTAAAAAAATCATAACATTTATAAAAATTGATAAAATTTAATTTTTTTAAAAATACAGAATAACATAAACAAAATATACAAATAAAAAATAAATAAAATAGTTTAATAATATAATAATAATATAAATATATATATATAAATATATATTTCTTAAATAATAACAATACATACCAAAAAAGGCTCATTTATATTTTTATTATTAGAAAGATATCTAAACAATATTTAATTAACTAATAAGGTGGATGGTATAATAATGAGGTGGTGGATAAAACTCTCTCCTTATACCATATTCCAAACATTTCATACACTACATTATATATTTTTGTTTCTTCTTTTCATCTGCTCGATACTATTGATCCTCCTACTGCTAATGTTTTCGAAAAAACAGTTTATGATCTCTGCACTGGGTCTTTATAACCTCTTGATGATCCAATAGCTTATCCTAATACTATATAGCTCAGGATCGCTACTCTCCATGTGAATCCCTTGGGCTAGATGACAATAACGTATAAGTACAATAATATCTTCTTAGGGGTAAATCCAGAACCATTACCAATAACTCATCCATTATCAAAGGTAGACTCAGTCATCAACATTCAACCTACTTCATCAAATATTACTATAGTAGTGTCTTGAAATCTATTTCATCCTGGATATAATCATGTGTTTGAGAATTCACAGCCACATATTACTCATTAAAATGAAATTTGAAATTGATATAGTTAAAATATTATTTTTAGTTAATTTTATAACTATAAAAAATTATATTTACCATAATATGATGTTGTAGACCATTTTTAATATATCCAATGATAGGGTACATGTAAGTATTCTAATAAACATTGAAACCTTTAATATTAGGCTGCTCAATTGCCTATATAAATAATATAATAATCAGTTTAAATTTACCATTTTATCAATTATTATATAAAAGTAATTTCGAGATTTCATTGACTAATGAAAACATTATGACTATTATCTATATGGATGACCTCATGTCTCCCAATGTTCTTAAAAAATAATGACTTAATTGTTTAAAAATATTATACCACCTTGATTGATCATAATAAATCTAAAAATAGTGAACATATGTAATTAGAATGATGGTCATAGAAAGAATGATAAAAAAAATGTGACTCAGAGATTCCTTATATATTTCCACCTCAAATTATGAAAAAATTCCTCAGAACACTAATCAATATAGGCCTTATAAGACTCCCAAATATTTTTCCTTATGCTGTCATTGATGAGATACTACAATCCCTAAAAATAGTTAATAATTAAATTCTAATAATTAAATGAATTTAAAAATAACTAATATATATTTACATATTATCCAATGGACAAACATGTAACTCCAAACCTCAATGGTAATACAATCCCACATCACCCATTCTCTAGAAAAATAATTCTCTTAAATATTACTCCCCTATCAAATTTATATATGTAAAAAACTAGGGAAAAAATATATAAAAAATCATTTAATACATAAATAACATTTATAAAATAAATGACAATGTAATGCATCTAAATTAAATAACTGGACATTCCTCTCCATGGAGGGATAAAAATCAAGATGTGGATGTCTCTTAGAAATATGGTTGAGAATCATCAATATTGTAAGACCATGAACCCAAAGAGTTGATGAACCTCAAACGTCTTTTGGGTGAGATAATGTACAATTAGGCTAATCACTAGGAAGTATAGCCACCACAAGTCTATGTAACATCTCATCATATGTCTCATTATTAATGTGAAACATGAAAATAATATTTCCATCAAATAATTATAGATTATTATAAATATATACATATATTATGACTATATCCAATATTTAATTGCATTATTCTATATTTTCATTCTTATCTTCATATATTGCAGTGCCAATATCATCAGCTTCCTCCTAAGTATCATCAATTTAAATAAGAGTTTGTGATTTATCATCTCATTAGATTTAAAATTCATTTGATACATCATTATGACTATCTACACGAAACAATAAAAATTCCACATAGATATTTTCATGTCTTTAGTGAAAAGTTTTATTTTGAGATATCTCTGGAAAATTTTCAATTCATTTCGGTTAAATAGAACCACATTCACATTAAATAAACATATTATCATGGGATGAAATTTTAAGATATCACCACAACTGAATTAAATATATTAAATATTCACAATATTTTGAATAATAAATTTTATGTTTTTCATGTGGAGATAAAATTGGTTCATTTACTAAAAGAAGGATTTTATATTCAGTGTCAATGATTCCATGGCATGGATCAACCCACAATCCTTTATCAGCATCAATGTAATGGTATTTAAAAATCATTACATCATTCTATCTCTGATATCATAGTTCAATTATTTTATCCAACAGTCCATAAAATTCTACTTCAATTTCTATATGATGATATTCTATCTATAAAACACTTATATTCATTTTTTTTCATTTATTCACTATATTCATGTGTATTAAATAGAAATGCATTAACAAAATATGCATGATAATATTTATCCATTTTGTATGGTTGGTTACTATACAAACACAATCAATTATGAATTTAATCTATTGTTTTTGAAAAATAAAAATTTGGAAAACAATTTTCAATATAAAAAATAATAAATTTATTTCATCTGTAAAATAATAAAAATTACTTTACTATTATTTTAAATGAGTACGAAACATCATATTTTTTACATCTACCTAGGGAAACCGATATAAATTTTGGAAACCATTTTTTGATATTATTATCTGATAATCTATAAATAAATTAATTATAATTTATATTGAAAAACATTTTATAAATATGTTCTAGTAGAACTCTCTATAAAAGTCATTTAAATTATTATAGTTGAAAATAACATGAGTATTATCCTTAAGATATTAATCATCTAAAATAAATCATTTGTGCACTCTGCCAATGGAATATTCAGTCTTTTTAAAACACGATTGTTGATTTTTCAATGCATTATTACGGTTTCCCTCATTTCGACCCATTCAGTTTTTAAAGATATTTTTATAGGAATCAATGGGTGAAGAAAAATAAAATATTCTTTCAGTATATAAAATTTTGTGATTGAACATTCAACTAATACATTGTTATATACATTTTCCTTTAATTTATGCAGTCATATCTTAAATGGGCACATCCATCGATACTGTACGGGCCATTCATATTTTTATTTGTATGAAAAACGTAAATTCAAATGATTTGTTGAATCAATGAAATGTGCAATAATGTTTTACAATATTCATAAAATTAAAAAATCATTTTATAATAGTCTATTAACTATATTATACACTTTTTTTATGAAAATGTCTCAAAAAAATACAATATATTTCTCTTAGTGCATCCCTAATCGACGAATTTAACAAAATTCTAAATCAAATAAGTATAAGTATTTATAATGTAATATAAAAAACATGAAATTTTAATCTATTAAATTGATTATTTCTGACACATATAGTATGTAAGTTGTATGGGGTTATAATGAACGTCCAACAATTATGGTTTAACTAGTTTTTAGCCCTTTTAGAGGAGAGATGGTCATGGGTATCGCAGTGAGTTTATCAATGAATACCTCTCCTAAAAATGGTTTGAATTTCAGGGAATTTGAATTATTTTACTCCATCATATCCTTCATCCCCTCCACTCCACACATCAGTTAATGGAATCAAATAGAGGAGGGGATAAAAGTGATTGTGGATAGAAATTATTTCAACATCAATATTCTTTCTCAATTTTATTTAATTGATCGCATCTTCTCCATGATTTCCTCAGACCCCATGTCCATCCTTTAATTAATATATGTTTATATTTGTGGATAATGGTTGTTAAATAATTTTAGTTATTCTAAATTGTGATATTTTCTACTTATTACCACTCAGTAAAAATATGTTTTCAATTAATAACCCCTCATTATCATTATTTTGTACTTATTACTTCCTAATGCAATTATTATTTACTGGATACCACTCATTGGTAATATTTTTTACTAATTAGCTCTCATTGATTATATTTTTTACTTATTAATTGTCCTTGATTGCATTTTTTACTATTTATCATTCACGTAACATATTTTTTAACAAATTACACTCATAAACAGTATGTTTTTACACTTTATCTCTTAGTAGTAGTATTGTTTTCTCAAATTTGTACTAATTAGTGGTCTTTTTTCACTAAATACCACTCATTTACTATAATTTTACTAGTTACCACTCATTAATGGTAGTTTATACTATTTACAACCCATTACAGATATTTTATACTAACTACCCCTCACTGATGGTATTTTTTACTATTTACCTCACATTGATCGTATTTTTTACTAATTAATGCTCATCATTTATATTTTTTTTACTATTCACAACTCATTATCAGTCTTTTTTACTAATTACCACTCATTACCATTATTCTTTAAAAAATATCAATCATTAGTTATATTTCTTTTCAAATTTCTACAAAATTTTATACTTTTAACTAATTACCACTCATTATTAATATTTTTACCTAATTAATACTCAATTGGGATAATTTTAACTACTGAATGCCCATTTCCTGTAATTTTAAGAAATTAATATTAATTTATGATATTTTTAACAATTCCCACTCATTACCACTAATTTTATATAAATATTTTTCGTTGCATGTATTTATTACTCATTACATCTTATTAACGACATTATGTACTAATTAAAGATCTTTTCTATCATTGTTTCACAAATTGAAACAAATTTTTGATAATTTTAAAGAATAAATGCTCATTTAAACTAAATTTAACTAATTAATGCTAATTTCCCATAATTTTTAATAATTTTCCCTCATTATCTCCAATTTTAAATAATTATGGCTTCATACAGCCACTGTTTACTAATTAACACTCATTTACACTAATAGTAAAATATTAACACTCATTTAAACTAATTTACACTAATTAATGATCATTTATGCTAATTTACAATAATTCCCAATCATTATAACTAATTTTTAATAAATTAAACGCATTAATTTTATTTTTTACTTATTACGGATTATTATTAGTCCTTTTAACTAATTGATTATAATTTTTTGTATTTTATTCTAATTAACGCTCTTTTATTCTAATTTAATCTAAATTGTGATCATTTAATCTACTTTTTAATATAACGATCTCATTTCTATTAATTTTATTTGATTAATGCTAATTATAACTAATTTATTATAATTAAAGACTATTACTGATAGTTTTTAATATTAACCCCACAATAAAGGTAATATTTACTAATAATAGCTCATTTATTGTAATTTTAACTAACTAATGCTCAAAGTTTATAATTTTGGATAATTAAGCTTCATTTCCACTAATTTTTAATGACTACCTATCATTACTGTTAATTTTTAGTAATTACCACCTATAAATTACATCTTTTACCAATTACATCTAGTTACTAGTGATTCGTTCTAATTACCGCTCATTACATGTAATATATACTACTAACCACACCTTCTTGATAATTTTAACTAATTAATAATAATTTTCACAAATTTATTATAATTAAAACTCATTTCAGTTAATTTTTAATAATAGCCACTCATTTATGTTAATTATTATAAATTCCCACCCATTTCACCTAATTTTTAATAATTATCTCTTATTTCTGCTAATTTTTATAATTAGAACTTATTTTTTATAATTTTTAATAATTAACACTATTGTCTCATAATTACTAATAATTTTAATGAATTATCACAATTTAATAATAATTACCACTAATTTTACAGATTACTGCTAACTTTTACTCATTGTTACAAATTTTTAACAATTATTTATAAATTAGTAACAAGTATCTTTAAATATTAAATTAATGTGTAGTTAATGTACTAATTACTAATTAATGTTATTTATTTGAAATTTTTATAAATTATCATTACTTATTACCACGATCAATAAATTATTACTATGTTTTATTAATTCATATTTTTTAATTATCAATTATAATTATTTGTTGTTAATCACATCTAATAGTTGATAATTAGAAAAAAATATGAAAATTATAACTATTTAATTCTAATTTAAACATTTGCTGCTAATTAAAACAAATTCTTATTAAATAAAAATAATTAAAATTAATTGAAACTAATTAGTGTTATTTAAAATTAATTACATCTAATTAAAACTAATTATTCGTCATTTATAATACTAATTTATATTATAAAATATTATTAATGATTTAAAAATTTAAAACAATAAATAGATACTTCAAAAGTGAAGTTGTTATGAGATTTAAATCTGAAAATTTTCGTCCATGTAAAAATTAATCATTTAAACAATGGAATGGAGTGAATGAGATGAATATAGATGATCATATCAAAGATAAAATGTGGAATGAAAGTTCAAAAGTTATGTACGGCATATATATATGATATATTAGTAGCGACATGTCTATTTGTAAGGGGTATTCCGTCACAAACTGTATTATTTTAGATTGGCCTAATTGTGAATAGTAACCACCATAAATATGAAATTCAATGATAAAAAATTTATTTTCAATTGGTCATGTCTCAAATACAGATAGAAAGAAACATTATTTACGACTGGTTATATATTTCGGTCCCAAATAACAATAATGATGTTATGTATATGCGACCAGAGTAAATACACATCCTCAATATGTTTTCCCACAAATTTTCATTCATGCATTCCAGATGTATTAGAAATGAATATGGATTCCCTTAAAAATTATTTATTTTAGATTATTTTGGATGGGAAAAAAATCTCACAGAAAATAGTCCCCGATCTATACTATTTACGACAGGCAACAAGACTATTGCAAAACCCCCCACATTCATGTATCACATTATCCCAAATATTATATATATAAATATACCCCCAACTCAATTAGACATGACCTATAGTTTTAGGTCATTTAAAAAAAACAATCTATGAATATATAAGGTTTTTCCCAAAGGATATTATCCATAAAAGAAGTAAATGTTATAACTAATAATTTTCAACATTATTTCTTCTTAATCCCCTTCCGATTATTCTTGAACAATATTTAAATAAATAAATTAGAATAATTAGTAACCATTAATGTTGCTATTTTAATGGTAAAAATATTATCAATATGTTATTTCATCTAGGTAAAAATTTTAACACCACTCATACGTCTTTACAGACTACCACCTTTATGAAGCATTGTATATAATTTTTTTATCCCAACCCTCATGGAAAGTTATATAGATCGATATAGTGAATATATATATATATATATATGATATATATATATGCGTGTGTGTGTGATTTAATAATATTAAAATATTATTTAAATTCATGAATTATATCCCTTGTAAAATGAAAACATCTCCCATGTGAGTGTGAAGACTACCACCTCCATGAAGAGATTTATTTAATTTTTTTTTAATACATCACACAGATTATTCTAAAATGCTACTCTTGTGTATGTGTAGAATATCTCATCCATGAATTGTTTTATATCATTTTTCATCACCATATCATTGGAATATATATATATATATATATATTTAATGACACTATATATATATGTGAAATTTATTTCATAATTTTCACTTCATAAGGAAAAATAATTAGTTACCTTCCTTTCTTTCCAACAATTGGAAAATGAAAACTAAACTAGTGAGTACAGAAAGAAAACTACTTAAAAAGGTGATATAATTGGTTTTTCATCACCACCAGAAATGAAATATTTTTATATATATTTCAGTAATATATATATATTTAATATGTAATATACTTCATGAGTATCATTTTGAATTTATAACACAATGATTAACATTCATTATAATGTAATAAATTGATTTTGGTAAATCACATGAAATTTGGACACCATTGATTAATTTCTCATGGATTTTAAATAATACAATTATAGAATAATGTTGTAAAATTATAAATCATCCATAAAAATTTTTTGTGGTACATTATAAATTCTAAATTTAATAACTTTGTGGTCATGAATTGGGTCTGACACAACCAATATGAAATACAAGAGGAACAATCAAAATAATTAATATCCATTATTGAAAATAAACAATATATAACAACTGAATATTAAATTAATTTCTATTATTATAGATTATAAATGGTAATATATATTAATAAGGTTCAAAAATAAGTTATTAAGTTATTTATCATGTTTTCATAGGATGATAAATGACTTTATTGGAAGACGAGAGTTAATGTAAAGGATTATACTCCTACATTTCATTTATTGAGACAAATTCCATATTCAAACTGGATTAATATTTTGTTGTGTACATTGACCCTATGGATGATTTTATAACACTATATTTAAATTCAATGTATTTAAAAATCCATCTCAATTTCAATTTTTCATATTATTTTGATTAAAGAGATACTAATGTTGTACGTTATTTTATAAACTCAAATATGATTTCTAGACTTATAATCATTCTTTTGCAAATACATTCATCCATTATTGATTGATTTTATCATATGACTATGTTATATTGAATTTTCTCCTTCCATTATATATAATTTCCATTTTCAACCCAATTTATTATTTTTAGCAATATATTTTCTCATATAAATGTTACATTGTTAAGAATAATTCTCATCTGGTTTATTGAGTCATTATATTTGGTTCCCATTTTCATATGTTGCTAACAAACCCCCATAATATTGTTATAAAATAAATGTATTATTTCTAATAATGTAAATAATTATCATGAAAATTTATCAAATGGAGGATACATTACACTTTAAAAAACTATAAGTTTCAATAAAGTTTTTTAAAAATACGGAAAAAGGATTCCATAAACGATTTCATATTTTATCTTTCATTTTAAATATCCTATAAGAATAAAATAGTATTTATTATGTCTTCCTTATTATAATTTATTTTAAATCTGTATTATAAATAGGTTTTCATGTTTTTCTATAACTAGATTTTAGAAGGTTAATTTTAACATTACCTTATTATAACAAAGTAAGATTGATTTTTGAAATCTCATTTCATAATTTCACTTCTATTTTCCTCTATATCGGTAAATTATCCATATTTTATGGTGTTTGGTTACATGAATATTCCTTTTAATTAACTTTTTAAGTAATTAATTTTATTGGATAGATTTTTTGTATCAATGAATCTGACTCTTGAGGAAAATTTTTGTGACCCAAAATAGAAATTTCCAAAAATCAATAATCATTCCGTTTTATTTTTATGATATGATGAATGGTTTTTTATTGGAATTAATATTTTTAAGTATTGAAATTATAATATTTATAACCAAAAATATATTTTTCCAATGAAATGATTAAGTTTCTATATCTCTTTATATAATTATATGAAACCGGTGTTGATGGTAAATCCCCCACGAGAATTAACAAGTGACACAAACTCTTCAATGTTATGGAAAAATGTTATAGATAGTTTATCCACCATGATATTGGGATTAGTTGGTGATTAATTATCCAATATGATAGGTTAATAATATTATTATTCCTAGTTCCTTATATTTAGATTTTCATAGCTAATGATTTTGAAGAAAATTTGTGCCACAATCTAATTTCCTGGAATATATTTTATCATTCGGAATTAAAAGTCCATATATTATTCGATTTGAATAACTCATACTATTTATGTTTTTCAATATGACACTTATCCCATGAGCATTCTTATGATTTAACCCTTGTTGAAATGTTGGAAAATTTTTATCATATAATGAAATTGAGGTAACTTCTATCTTATGGTTTCTAATACCCATGAAATTGAGATTAGAATAGAAAAGGAGATGTCTTAAAGGGGATCTATTATGTTTTTATTATATTTAAGTAATAACAAATATGGGATTGAATATTTTTTTATATCTTATCTATTAAGACAAATAACCTTTATAGTTCATGCCTTAAGGAAGCATTGGTGAGATGGGATGTGTAAACTATTGAAATATATATATGTTTTTTTGAGATATATGATCCGGTATCAAGGAAAATGAGTAATGATTGTGTTTTAAAATTAGAAATATGATTAATGGGTTGGGGAATCACAATATCAATATATCTACATACGAAATCTCACATTACGACCACACCTACAAAATCACGAACATTATGTAACTGAAATCAACATCATACCATATAAGACAACCACATAACACATATTGTATCATTTCCACATATCACATTACAGTAGGGTAAAAAAAATAAAATGGATGCAAACCTCACACCCTCCTTCTCATATAGTCATCACCACAACGTATCACAACCCATATCAAACCATCCTTACAAAATACCTTCATAATCACTCATACTATAATCCATTAATTTTAGTTCATCATAACCTTATACCATTATATAATGTTCTATATCCATATGAAAGAGTTGGTAAGGGATAAAAATCATCCATACATTCCCTCTTGAGTTGACACAAGAATTAAAAATTCAAATATTACATTATTCTATTTGAATACTAAATTTATCTCAAAATAATACATACCTTGGGACCACAAATGTTTTGTTTCATTGGAAACTATATATATTTAAATATTATATAATTAATTTTGTTAAACATAGCCAATTTTTTTCTCCTAATAATGTATCATTCTTGGAAATACACTAATAAATACTTTTTATTATAACCATGGTATATTAAAACATATTAAACAGTCATATCAAAAGCTCAGTAAGGGTAAACATATGACATATCTATCAATGACTATAAATAAGTATAAGTTAATCATAATGTTATAATGAAAATATCATATCATTAAAAATTCATATCTGATTACTCAATGATCATTAATAATGACTCATTACATAATTATTTATAATAATATATAACAACAAAACTACATTTTTAGATTAATAACTAATTTGAAATGAGCTATAACATCATATCATAAGAACAAGATATATATTTTATGAATACCCATAAGTATATAACATTATTTACCTAATCATGGAAAATTTTTATGAATATAAATGCGGATAATGTCTAATTGTGGATTGTGTTTACACTAAATTCTCATCATTTACTTAATTCATTATCACATCCAATAATATCATAGTGGATAAAGTACATTTCAAATTTATTTTTACTATAAATTCTATTATATATTAACTCATAGGTATAATTATTTACTATGTAAATTAGAAAGATATATATAATTTTGTTCCCACAAATGTCATAATGAAAAACATATATTAGTGTGCCACATGATCATAAAAACAATAATCCAAAAATATTAATATGGAAATGAATTGGTCTTAGTAATGATTTCATCATAACATGATTACCCCATCTGAATGTAATGAGTTTCATGTAGTGATCCATAATCATCATCATAATATGCTATGTAATGAAATAAAATAAACGGTGCCATAAGATCAAATAGTAAGTTAAGTATTGAGGTGGCCCAAGATAAAATATACTTAATTAGACATCATTTTCCTAAAATGAAATATTAAATTACATAATAATCTAAAAAATAGAGAACTGATTGATTTTTTCCCTTTTTAGACTAGTTAAATAGGATATTTATATTATAATTATTGTGTACTTTTTCCAATAATTTAATAATATTGTGAGTTATTCTAAAAATTTATAAAGAAAACCACATCCACATTCCTTATGAAATTGAATCATAATAAATGAGTGAGATTAAATGCTCATTAAAGTAAAACTAATCATGTAAACATATTATTGATTGGAGACTATAATCATATGAGAACCTATATGTCGGAGATGAAAAAAGAAAATGGAACCATAATAATTACTCACATAGAAATACATGAGAAAAAATAAAATCATATGTTCAAATATATAATATGGAAGAAATAATTCGAAAAAATGATTCATGAATAATTAAAAGTAAAGTATAATATAGTCAAATATAAAAGATGTTTAACAACTACATCATCATATAAAGATAAAACTATAGATTAGACATCCCAACATATTTCCCATTACAGATTAGGCATGAATTTTTTTTCCTATAATAGATTATGTATCAAAACAAATGTACCATAGAGGATTAGGAAACCCAACATGTTTATCAATTTTGATTTATCTTCACATATTTTTTTCTCCATTATCTATTAAGATGAAAATAATTATCAAATTCATTAAAGTGATATATATGTCATACCGATCACTTAAATATTAACCATACACATCTGTACCATAAGAATACATCAATTCAAAAATTACTTAAAATCCAGATATAATAATAGGGTTAACATTTCATATCACTAGGTACCAGATAAATAATGATTTAAACTAGAAAAATTGTTACCATATTGCATCAAAAAAAATAAAAACTTCATAATATATTTTATAGTATTTTTTATAAAACAATAACACATAGAAATTAGATCCCTTTTAAAGTAATGAAAAAGAAATAAGACAATACATAATTGTGATTAAAAAAATATTTCAAAAATATAATTATGATGATAAAATATAATGATACATAGTACTGTTTAAAAATAAAATTTAATAACAAGAGAATTATGTGAAAATAAAGCCTTGAATGAAAGATCCGTTTTAGAGAAATCAATATATATGATGATGTGAATTTTTAAAAAATGATTATAAATTTATGGAAAATAAATTCACTCAAGGAAGGGTAATTTAATTATGAAATCATTTTTATAGATATTTAAAAGTGTAGATCATATGTAGGAATGACATCATTTTCTATATGTAGAAATTTAAGGTTAGACATCAAAATTCGGAGATTGATATTGGAGATAACAAATTCTATTAACAATACTTATTGATTTCTACTGATTTTATTTACCCACATGGATATGAAATAATTTTTTATAAACTATCACATAGATTATTTATTATGACACATATATATTTATGTTGAATCTAGACATGTATATTAGTCAGTTATAATCTTTTTCCGATTTTAGGTGTGAGTAATCATGATTGTTTTGAACAAGAATCATAATAGGTACTATAATATATGTTTTACAATTTATTTAAAAAAATTAAATTTTCATTCAATGAATTTTTAGTTATGATTCATAGAGATTAAATGAGTGACGAGCATGTTTCATTGATTTTAAACAAACAGTGGAATGAAAATTTTTGAGAAAAATGTTTATATTTCCAAACAAGAATGAAATAATTATTTAACTATTAATATCAAATTTTTTGTTTATAACACTATACATGATATAATTTTATATAATTTTTCATGTAGGTTGTTAAATAAATCCAATAAAAAAAGCTGCAAAGTATGTGTGAATATTGATATAGAGAGATCCTATAATAATATCATTATCACCAAAGTAAAAGAGATATATATATATATATTATAATATGGTGATTAATCATTATTTTAATGTGTAATTAGAATAATTTAAATGTTCAAAATCTTTTCACTTTTAAATAAAGTAGCTTACTTTTTGTTATACACATTTTAGGCACATATTTTTAAAATGATATATTATTTCGAATATTAATTATTCATGTCCAAAATAATATAATATGAATATAAATCCTGAATAAAATAACATATCTAATATTTATACCCAATTCTAGATCCATATTTTAAAGTTGTTGACAAAAAAAGTAATCATTTATTTCATGGTGGGGGTGGTCCACACACACATAAGAGTTGTTTTCATTTTTTATTGAAAAAAATATAAATAGATACTATTTATACAAAAAATACTTAAATTCCAGTATATTATTTATATGAATGTGATTATATATGTGGTTTTAATATGATTGGATTATGGATGATGAGAACGGAAAAAATGAATTCACGTGGTATGTAATACATACATTAAGAATTTTGATCCTCTCTTGAAGTATCTTTTTTAAATGAAGGATTTCAAACCCTTTATTAAGGATTGAGGATACCAAACAAGTAATGTGGAGCCAAAATAAGTATTTTGGGTAGATTTTCATATGAACTCCAATATTTGGGTGTTTGTATAAAAACAATTGATTTTAGCTACTAGTATAGTTATAAAATTGGGAGATTTTTTTTGAAAAGATTGTTTTGTAAATATTGAGAATGAAAATTTCTTGGGAGATAGGTGAAAAAATATAATTACATAATTTTAGGTATTTCATCCTAAAATATGTATTCATGAAGTAAAAAGTATTAGTGTTATTTTAGTAAAACACAAACCACATATGATTAGTTATTTAAACACTTATCATTCTTGACTAAACATAACCAATTATAATTAATTAATTAATAATAATATATGATCACAATTATTACCAAATATCAATAAGATTAATATAAATTTACATTAAATTTAAACTAATCCAATTTTTAAATTTAAGAAAAAATATGCTAAAATTAAAAATATATATTGTGTTGAATAATTTTGTTTTCTGAAAATGAGGTTTTAAACCTTATTTTTAATCAAAATTTATAAAAATCCCTATTAAATGATTAATAATTAATTTTTATGTGATTAAACATCATATTCGATTCTTTTAAAAAAATTATCCTTTTAAGTAATATACATTATTTATGAATATATGATTGATCTAAAAATTAATTATTTATTATCATATATATATTTTACCATTAGAATTTATTTTTATGCCTAATAATGAAATAGAACAAATAAACTCATTTGAATATGTTGGTTACATGAATTCATGTCATTTAATATGACTTAATGTATAATAGTGATAAAAATAAATTTTTATATTAATGCACATACACTTATTTCAATGAAATATGTATCATCTAATAATACAATTTCATTTAATTTCTTATACATATATTTATTGTTGTTAGAATGATTTTAGTTATATTGATTCATTCAAATTTTATTGTTATAATAAAAGTGTAATGATTAATAATTTTATAAAGGAACTATTATTTATCTTATTTTTTATTGTTTCTTGTATGAAAATTTAATCACATGGTATTTAATTACATGAAATTTTATAAAAAATCATGGGTAATTAGATAAATAAAAATCATTAAAATATTTCGGAAAAGATAATGAAATCATCTTTAATAAAAGAATAATTTTTTTTTGAAAACAAGAGAAAAGAACTTTTTCCATCAATGAATTTATAAAAAATCGAAAGTATTGAAAAAATTATTTTATTTTAAATTAATCCTGAAGAATCAGAACATTATCATTAAATAAAATTATATTTCTGAATATGGGAACATATGTTCATTTGGTAGACAATAAAAAATGATTATTTTCACAATTTGGGAATAAAATTTGAAAATAACACCTACCTACAATAACTGAAATGATCACATTAAATAATTTGTAAATAAAATAAACTTTTAAAAAAAATTACCTTTTCAATAATTTATGAAATGATAATGGAAACCATAAAATCTTTTTTGCAATAATGAAATGGAAGATAATTAATATTGAATCAGAAATATTAAATAAAGAGTGGTATTCATAAATAAATTTGTGCGATCATTTAATATACCAAAGAGAGGAAAATTAATGTAAACTGTGGAAACCAAAGATAAGAGAGAGGATAAGAAAATATAAAATTTATAAATTATAAGAATCATATAATTTTACATAAAGTAAATTTAACATTGAAATCCTCAATATTAACATAAATTATAACAGTTTTGTTTCGTTCATTGGTAAATCATAAATCATAAACCTGAGAAAAAATTAAATTCAATTATAAAATTAAATATACTTAAAATGATTTCATTACTTAAGTAATATATCAATGGTATGATATATTGAATATACAAAAATTCATAGTAACATTACAAGGAATTTGTGTCAGCGACACAATTTTTGGTATGAAGAACCATCGGTGTTTTTTTAATATTTAATTCAAACCCACATAAAATAGAAAACATAAATGAAATTTTTAAATTGAAAACATTTTCTTGGATTTAAAAATAAGTAGAAATCATGGGATGTATATAAATCACACAAATGAAAAAAATTGTTATTATTGCATATAAATCACCAAAATAATACTGAGATGGAAAACCCTTACCTGAGGTCCTATACATTTTCAATTGTACCCATAACAACTTCTATAATAATTTTATATATATATTAAATATATACCTAAACCATATTTATTCATAACATATGAGTTATTATTCACTTGTAATTTCTAATTACTCATTTATTTATAATTAACATATAAAATTATTATTTTGTGCTTTCATTGTTTTATTATTCAATCAATATTTTATTCAAAGGATATATTCTATAGATATTTTTCATGGATTAATTATATACTAAATAATAACAATTTCATTTATATAAAATTTATCGATTATATAATCATTTAGATCCCTCCATGAATTAATGTGTTGGAAAAAATAAATACACCATTCATTGAGACATTAGTATGTATGTATTCCAGAACACACATTTTATTTTGTATTAAAAAAAATACAGATTAATAAATTTTTTTCATTCATGAATAACCTTAATTATTTAAATATCATATATATTCACAAATGTATCTATATTAACATCCATTTAATTTAGAAAATGAAAAATTATTCACATTGCTTCTTTGATGTCATTTTCCACACAAATTCATAAGTGACATTATCATCTTGTAAGGGATGGGAGAATTAGGGAAAATATAATATCATATAATTTAAAAATCATAATAATGTAATAATTATAATATATAATAATTCAATCCACATATATATTGATAACTGATTTCTAGGGATGAAAATTTAATTATATACTTTCATGGAGGTGGAAATCATCATGTAGGAATAATGATGTTTTATTCTCTATTGTAATGGATTATAAATAGACAGAGGTCATTATATTGACATAAAATAAATATGGAACTAAAATTTTATGATATCACTATGTTAATATGGTTATATAAAATTTGGAGGGGGTTGAAACATAAATAAATTTTAAAGGATTTGTTAAAAATGAATACATCTTCATTGAGAAGCCTCCTTTGGATATCTTCATATAAAACATAGGGTAGGTCATTAGTGAATAAATAAACATTTAAAACATATATTCAAAATATTATAAGAGGATTTTATGGATTAGTATTCCTCTACTTGGGGAAATATGTTTGGAATAGGATCGAATATGAGGTGTCCTTTTATAAGGGACGGTAGTGGCATGTTTGTAACTATTCTTATCTTTAAGGTATTAAAATGTCAAATTTAAGGAAAAGTGCCTCCATATTACCTCTATTTGAACAATGGGATGATATTATGAAGAAATATATTCTACTATTTTCATTTGTACATGTTTTTATGTTATTTTAACCATTATAACTTAATTTTAATTCCTCATTAAGCATTTTATCCTTTACAATAACAATTAATTTTTAACTCAATTACTATTTATTATAAAAAACATACAAATTTAACTAATTAAACAATTTTTAATGTTGATTTAAAATTTTGAAACCATTTTTTGAAATTCAATTTGTATAATTTAATGGAACTAATATAAAAATAAACCCATAAAACACGATGGAAAAAATTTATAATGAATTTAATTTTTCAAGAATAAAATAAACATACACTAATTATTTAACAATAAATTTTCAATTAAATAATGAAATTATATAATAATAATTTTAATCTAATAAATTATATTATATTTTTCATCAATATATATTAATTTAATTTATTTCCATTAAAATATAATTCGCACATAAAATCATTTCTTGGAAAAATGTATAATTTCAAATTCAAATGATATTATCATCATTTCTATCAATTTTGGAATACATTTTTTATTTATAATTAATTTTAATTCATTTATAAAAAATATTATTCCATGGTTTTAATACTATAAATAATATAAATTATTTTTTAAATAAAAATTCAAAATAAAATAATAATTTTTTGGAAAATGTGCCCATTTAACTATGAATTTTTAGACTACTATTGTCTATCATTACATTATCATTTTGTGGAAATAATAAATGGACATTATTAATTGTTACAAGTATATATGAATAATTTTTTTGATATTATTCATTAAAATAATTAAAATTAAAAAAAATGTGTGGTATACCAAATGGATTCATTAAAATATTCTGAATAATTAATTTCATTTCCTTGAGTAAATTTGATATATTTTTATCAAAAAAATTCATATTATAAATTTTATTTAACAATCTAATATATTATTTCAATTAATATTATAATAAATCATTTTCCCTTAATTTCATTTTTTAATACGTTATAATTTACTAAACATAAAAAAATTCAGAAATGGATAAATATTCTAAAAACACTATATGTTACATTGCTCCCCCTTAAAATAAAATTTATAATATAAATTAATATCAAATATATTCTAAATTGGATAAAAACATATAATTAATCATCTCTATGTAGTGGAAGATATATATGTGTGTGTGCGTGTGTGATGTGATGTGAAATATTTATAATTCAATATAAACTTTATTATCTTTTTTAAAAACACTATAATTTCTATTTTAAAATAATGAAAAGAATATTTTAAAAATTATTTATTAGACAATATTTATATTATAAAACTCATACTAATGAATCGATTCTTAAAAATATTCCATTATATATATGCTATTATATCAACATCTGAGTCAATGGATTTATCTTCATCTAAAATTAGTTTGAGGAGTTATTTATCCCCGCTAAAGAGAATATTAAAAACCTTTCATACTAGATTTATTTCCCAATTTCATCCTTCAACTATATTTTATCTAGTTTTCCACCACTAATTAATTTAATATAATAAATAAAATGGGAGAATATTTTTTTCCAAAAGAAGAAAAATAAAATTTTAATCTAACATAATATCAATAATATAATTCAATTTATTCCTCCTATATCAAGAAATTTAATGAACCAAAAATTATTAGAATCAATTAAGATAATATGAGATAAATTTATCATTGGAAAATAATAAATTGATATATAAAATCCCAAATATGACACATGATGTTCATCATAGATCAAAAATAAAAATTAACCTTAAAAATATTACAAAATGTGTTTGACCAAATTGGAATAAAAAGATTAGGAAATATTTGATCAAATATTATTCCAATACCAATATATCATTTTTCTCCAAACAACATCAGTTACTCATAATGTCACATAATAAAAAATTAAATATCTCTAAAATATTTTATGAAAAAAATAAAAATATTACAAAAAAACATAAGCCATTAAAAAAACATAAGAAGTATCATATATTCTCCCAAAATATTACCCATCCTATATTCTATAAATAAAATCTCATTTTTTCTAATAATATTTCATTTACATTAATCACATATTGTTCCTAATATTGATAACTTCTCCAAAAATAACATTATTCACTTAGTAACCAAATCACATTTAAATCCCAAATGATTCCAAAATGTAATAACCCTTTTATCCTAATTAACCATAATTAAATAAAAATTAAGGATCATAATAACCCCATTATTTATCAACATCATTTAATTAATGTCTAAAAAATATAAGACCATTACTCATCATAAAATATATCAAAAATACATTTATTAATCAAAATGGTTCGATATACAACAAACAACTACTAATACTTAATAAATAAATCACAAAGTTCTCAAATAACATAAAAATGTAAAAAGGGTATTCATCTATTTAAAAGTTACCCCATCCATTAGGATTATCAATCCTTAAAAAAATTCATCTGCATCATAACTCTTGATTCCTAATATTTAGATAGTTGAATAACTAAGTAATATTCATAAACCATTAACCCAGAAATTTAATATTTCTCTACAATAGTTCCTTCAATGAAAAATATTTATAGTTTATTATGATATCTAAATCTCGATATAATAATATTATACACCTTAAATATAAAAATAACTATTATAATAATCAAAACCTTTTATATAATATTCAGTGTTTCCACAACATCTACTATTAGAAAATATTACACTGCTATAACATTATTACTAACGTATTAACCATTATTTTTATTATCATTACTCATAGGACATTGATTTTATTAATTAATATACTCTCCATTTTAGAAATATATTATTTCACCTTTAATATTTTTCCCAAGGAATCTCTTCTCAAATTATTGACATGTAGAAAGTTTAATATTTTTACCTTTCATGATCATTATCTCTTAAACTCCAATGGAACACTATTTTTTCTTGTTATGTACATTAAGATACTCAGTTCTATTATAGTTTTTAATAAAAATTAGATATAGTTCATTATGTATAAAAATCGGTGCAACAATTTAGGCTTTCTAGACATGTTGCATTGCTGTTTTTGTTCTTATAATGTGTTTGAAGAAGGCCAGATGTGTTTATGGTGACTATGAGTGTAGTTTTCTTGAAAATATAGGTTTATTCTGTAAAAGGCAGTTTTATGTCGTAATCATGTGGTTTACAGATTTTAAAACCGGTGTCTTATGTATTTTGTGTTCTATGAGGGAAATATTGTAAAATAGGTTTATTCATTAAAAGTGGGACAAACTAAATAAATATTTTACAACGCAATTCACTATATTTTAAGGTGTAAAAGGGATTTACAGACTATAGGTTGTTTTTATGGAATATTTTATTCATTCTCATGAAATATATGTCATAAACATTCAATTTACACTATATATTCGTGGTGTTAATTTTTTTAAACCAAAGTTGGAATATTATCTTCTTATTCAGACACATGTCTATCTATCACTGTGGATGAACCCTAGAATGTTTTGTAGTCTTTACGGCCCATATTCCACTCCCTTTATACTTTTGATTCTATGTTATCTCTTTTTTGATTAGTGGTGAGCTCCATCATCTTTACACACATGTTTTCTTATGTTCTTCTTCATCAGATCAATTTTAGTGCTGTTTTTCGTTTGGGGTCTGTTTTAGGTGATTTTTTTATCAACCCTTGATATGGTTCAGGTTGATCTAGAGTTTCTAGTGTGGTCGAATTTTTTGGGTTGTTTCTTCTTCATCCTATATTGTGTGTAATTATTATAAAAATTCTTTATTATATGGTATCCTATTTATGACATATTTATATGAAATGCATGGGAATTTCAATATTTTTAATTTTTATGGATGTGTAGAAAGGGTATAAACAGAAGATGGTTAAATATAATAATTAAAAATAATTGGTATGATGGAGTAATCCCATGTTTATAATAATTTTTCATTCTTTCAAATATTTTTTTCCACATCGATTCCATGCTGAAAATAACAGCTTTTGATTTCCTTATTTCTGATCATCCAGATATGATGTGATTAACCATGAAATGTTCTTGTTTTAATAAACACATTAAAAATTATAACAACCTATATTTGGATAATAATTTTTTTCCCATTTCAATCTATTTTTTTATAATACTTTTGACCCCCACCAAATGAGAATCAACAAATCTATAAGGTAAAAAAAGGCCAATGTGTGGGTATTATTTTCTTCGCAAGTCAATGTAAGATATGTGTGGCCGAAATCACATTGATCACATGATATTCCAAGGCACATATGACCACATGACCTGAAAAAGATCATGCAATCATATCATGCGCAATGCATGATCAACTAGAGATCATGCAAAGCCCATTTCAAAAATTTACTTGTTCTTATAAATGTGTCAAAGACAGCTGCTGATAATGAGGAGGCTGCTAGGCATGTACGTCAGTGTCACGTGAGTTTTTTTACCTACGGATTCTAGAGAATCATTTAAAACTACTTTGAAATAATGGTTCTAAATATGTAAAAGACGATATCCTTTTGAGCTCTCTAATCTTCATGCGAAACACCCATATTGTTTAGAATATAGTGTATAATCCCAAGAAACATATGCAACATGACATTAAATAGCCCTCTAACATATCACCTTCATCACATCAAGGGTCTCATACATGTCCATTCAACTATACATTGAGACATCAAGCATGAAAGAAATTCATATGGGGTATCCATGACAATACTCTAACATCACCACAAGACCCATTATTGTTCACGTGATGAATTATAGTCCAAGAGAGTGATTGTCTTCCACAACACTCCTATAATTCTATGAGATATCTAGTCCTTGTAGAATAAATAAAAAAATAAAATTGATTAATGATAGATGATTAATTTGGAATAAGGATATGATGAACTTAATGAGAAAGAGGTTATATACCATGAGTGGTCACCATTGATCACATGAGGCTCTGTCAACAGGAAATCATTCTATCATAATGTCCCTTGGATGTGATGTCCTAAGGTCTGGTAGGATCCCATAGAAAGTGGTGAAAATCTCATGAGACAATATAGAAATATACAAATGATCCAAAAGAATATGTCTGTACGATATTCCTTTGACTCATGGAGGTCCTCATACAAGCCTTCTTCGATCACATATAGGCCTTTCATAATGCATCCAAATTTCACAATGAACCCTTGAAATGTATTTAGGAAATTAAGGAGATTCCTTTATATATCCACATGCTTAGTAAGAAATCGTCTTGATTTAAATGGGTTAAATAAATATGGAAACTGTGGAAAATTCTCACAGTCATTGAAAATCATGGGCTACTATGGATTGAACATGGAAGGATCATGCAAAGCACATGAAATGAAAACCATCCACATAATCGAGCTCAGAGTTTTGATATATTTGTTGTGGAAGGAAATGTATAAAATGTGTAGAGATGCCTATATATTCCACCCCCTCGAGACAAAAAATGAATCCATGATTGACCTAACACAATATATTTTGATTAGATTTCTTAGAGTATCCAATCACATTATCACAATGGTCTTCAACAAGGTAAAATTCGGGGAACAATTTAAGGGATATTAAGGAATGAATAAATGCATTATGTGATCACCTGAGTTCTTGAGAAAGAAGTCTAGGAATATCATTAAATTATGAAATCGATGTATGTTATGTTTGTATGGTCACTCGAAACTGAAAAAGTGCTGACAGAAGAAAGACCTGAGGCACATATACATTAAATTATGTAATAAATAGAAAAAATATAGGTGAAATACGCAAAGAAGAGTTTTTAGGATCCTTATGTTATTCAATTGACAGGACTATATCATGTAGAAACAATCAGTATTATCTCCCAATCATGAAATACTCCCTTTACATACTACATGGATCACAAAATCTCCCATGGATATGTTAAACAAGTCAAGTGACGCCCTTTAGGAATGTCACCAAAGTCTCACAAAGTACTCCTGGAATTCCAAACAAACCTTGTAATGTCCTACAGAAATGTCATCCCAAATCATGAAATGACATCATGACATGTTGTCTAGGTCTCACGATGGATGAATTCCCTGTCAACCAGCATTCGTGATGACACCAGAACAAGTCCCCCTTGATCATGTGGCATAATACAAAATAGCCACCCTATATCTTGTGATATACTCAGGAACATTTCATCCAGATCATGCAACACATTCTTTGCAAAAATTCATGTTACTAGAAAAATTGAGAAGGTTTTGGTTAGTTCAATGTCAATTATGGCTCAAACAGACCCAAAAATCATCGAATGAGTTTTTCCCATGAAGCAGATTCACA
Source organism: Viscum album (assembly GCA_963277665.1). Lineage (NCBI taxonomy): Eukaryota > Viridiplantae > Streptophyta > Magnoliopsida > Santalales > Viscaceae > Viscum > Viscum album. The sequence goes on along the minus strand of OY728133.1, from coordinate 178,364,677 downwards.
AGGACCCCTCGTGAGAACACGAGCGAGGGTAGTTTAGGGTACATTTCCAAGTTTGGTGTTACCTATAACCACATGATGATATTTTACGGAACCTCCATGAGTCCAAAATATCACCTCCACTTCACAGTGTTCTTGTTTCCTTCAAGACACCCCCTCGAGCATCAAGAGCCTTCATGCCTAAATATATGGGGATCACCCACACCTAAAAATACGAATTACTATGACCATTCAACTTTTGATCTCATATATCATGTAACTCCAAATAAATGTGATCATATACCATAAAATGGATGACCCAATGTACCTGAACATCATGAGACGTAGATTCCATTATTCAATATAATTTCAAACTTTGTTAGAGATGTATTTGGTGAAGGCCTTCACCCTTCACGAAGGATGGATCAACTTTAAGGTGCTCAAGTATCCATGAATCATTAAGCCTTTTGGATCCATATTTTAATCATATTAGACTACATGTTAAGGAAAAGGTATATACTTCACTCGGACCTTCCATTTATGAGTCCCCCATCATTCGAAAAGCACCTAATCTTCATGAAGAACATCTACATGAGGCCCCCTAGTTCATTAAACCTTCTCTTATACAAACCTCCTAACTAGTACATAGTGATCTCTTGGAACTTCATGTGATGTCCAATATTTATTTGATCTCTGTAATGCTTCTTTGTGTAGGTACGCTAATTGAAATTTTTTCTTAACATATTTACTCTAATGTGGAACCCTCAAATGACTACTACTCCACCTTGATCCTATCTTGTATTATTGATGCCATCCCCTCCATAATTGTGGATGGGTGTAAATTATTTATATCCAAGTGGTGAGGAGTGATTCTCCCACATCATGGATACATGACATCTGACTTCCATGCACCATCGTCTTCAACACATGACGTTAAACTATAACCTCGCGTCATGGAGTGAACTTGGGGTAACACACCTTTAGCATTCTTCACACCCACTTTCCTAAACAAGAGTGAGATATTCCTCACACTGATTGATATCCTCCTCACATGGAATGATATCATCCATTGGGGAAGGTAATCCATCATAGTGAAGTCCCATTACCTTTCTTGTAGGATGTGGTTCTCTTGCTCCTTTGTGCCTCCTTTGGATGCTGACCCGAGATTTATGATGCGTGCATGAGATTCTCAACCCATCATACCTCTACCATTGAGCTTTTTTACCATGGGAAACTATCCACAAATAAGTCCCACACCATCCCTTTATGACAAATCATTCAATACGTGGTCATCTAGTCTATAATACCTATTATTTATCACACTGAGAATAAATCTTTTGGGCATAGATTTTGGTAGTGTCCTTGATACACTTTTACCTTGCATCCATCATGGAGTAATCCCCATCATACACCATCATAGTCCACTAACCATGCGTAAGCCTCATACCATTTAACTACATAGTCCTTGATTATTTTCTTCTATATTTGGTATATAGAAAACATCCCCAATGTTAAATACATACACATTCATATTCACATTGGTTCATCCTCTTCCTTATCATATGACGTTAATGTGATATGGGTTCAATAACTACAAGTTTACTGATGCATATCTTCTATAAAATTTATATATGTTGCCACCCCAAGGTTCTATCACCGTCATTTATTCCCATCCATGACTTTCCCTTGAGTCAATACATAGTAGGAGGTTCATTCCCCATCCCTGTGGTCACACTTCTTTCAAGAATATATCCATATTTTTTAATATCTTGAGTCACATAAAGAGGTTTCTATTCACCCCACCTGTAATTTCATGTGGATTAATAAATTTATTAATAATATGATATATAGGAAGCTTCCATGATGTTCAATCTTGATAACCCATCACACTACATCCATTTTATCAATTCCACATAAACACTCCCACCATTTCAATACTGATTCTTACATGGTCCTCCATATACTGGTGTGATCATTCCATTCACATCACCACTATTCCTAGATGCTCCAGACCTACTGAGAATATATAATATACACACAATAATTATTTATCCAAACAGGTGTACTCCTCTTGTGATGAGAAACAAGCCATGAGTATGCCTCAAATCACACTTCCAAACAAATAACCCTTCTAAACTACAAGGATTCTTTATCTCTATCTTCAGACATAAGTATCCTTATTATGGAATAAGGGTGAACAATTTCAGCTGAATAAATAACTCTAAGAATCACAATATCAATATCAATAAAATGCACTTCTCAGATTATAATTCATATTTTGACTCAATGATGTAACCTTATCCTAGATCATCTCCATGAATGTTCCGAATAGGATCCATGTATGTGAATTTCGGCATCCAAGCAGGTAAAATGTACCAGAAAGATGAATCAATCCACATGAACATTTAGGAGGATATTATTTGGATCCCTTCAAGATTCTTGACAGGAATTCCTCACTTTTTTCACTAGTTTCACTCTCTACATTGGCCCGAAATCTAAGAGAGTTATTATAGGGAATGGTAGAAAATGAACCCACACCATACTCACCAAAGAAAATAGAATACTTCATAAATGAAGTAGTGGTAAATAATACATCATATAGGGACATTATGATGTGGTTGGAACCACCCTAGATATGTAACATTACGAGTGGAATCCAGTCATCTTGTGTAGAATTTTCTCCACCGGCCATTATTTCACTACAATGGTCTATATCAGTTTCATTTATCGTTCCTTAGCCATCCTCGATTGAAGAACATGAAAATAATGAGATGGATATTTCTTCTGATTAGTTTATCTTGTGGTACACTCTTGTAGTGGAGTAGTTGTCTTATATGATGAGCCAGATTGCTACTCCATGATTTGAAATTCTAGAGTACCTCACCCAATATGAGGTCATGTTATTCCCCAAACCATCTAGCAGATGCTTTTTATGAATCAATCATAAGATGACATACCCAAAGAGTCGAGGGCAATTTGATGATATTTGTTGGAATTGTTTCATGGGTGAGCTAGTAGTTCCTCCCATGTCTTCACACCCTGGATCCTTTGGATATCGTCGGACCCTTCAAAAATGATGAATTAATTGCTTCATTGTGCTCCACAGAATTATTTAGGAGGAATCCCCAAACATTCAAATACATAGTTAGAGGAGTTATGATGATTTTCACTTCACCCACATTCTACACCAACCCAACTTTCTAGCTTTTGTCAAGGACATGTTTCCGTGTGTATTCACAGTGAATATGGATGAACATAGTCCACTCAAGGAGAAGGACACCAAGTTTGGTCATGAATAAGTGGAATCACCTCCTAGGGTAGAAAATTACCATGTGGATACTCACACAGGCATCATGACTCATTAGTAATGGTAGATACTTGGCCTTACATATCCCTCTGATTCATTGCCCCATTTTTGAAATCTTAAAAAAGGTAATGAATGTATTGCGACCCTTAATAATTTTAACTGGTCTGGTTGAGTTCAAGGGACCATGTTTTATCCCATCAAGTAAGATTTAATATCATAACGTGATTAATATAAAAATATCAGTCACGAACATATTTCCAAGTGTCTTATAAAATGGGATATTTACTATGGTGATCCTTGATTTGATTATTTCCCTCCTCCACTATGGAATCAGGGGTATCCAATGGTTCTTCTCATTGATTTGCTTCATATTGATCACGATAATATCATGCATCCTATCATGGTATAGAACATAGCCTATAGCATGAGGCAATGTTATTTATTTCTTATTCAACTCTAGTTGAATGTGAATCCACTTTTGATTTGGGTCATGTCATTCCTCTAAAATCTCAATAAATCATTCCTCTAATATCTATATAGTGTCTTCCCACAAATGTCCCAAGAACTGCTAAGCCTACCTGTCATGGTAAAGAGACTACAAATGCACTTAAAGTCTTGGATCGTCATCATTATAGGAATCCCTACCATGGAAACTGAACGGAATATATCATTTTCTTCGTTGAGGCATTCTAGACATGCCATGTGGTGCTCCCACCTGATGGAAAGATTTATCAAGCATGGGTGGATGATATGTCTACACCATCAAATTTTTGTAATCTTGCATTCTCCACCATTAATGCTTTGGATGACCTTCTATAAAATCTCACCCACATTATTTCAAGGTGTGGGACCATGTTGAGAAATCCAACATATTAGGATTCTACAATGAATTAGTGTATCTTAGAGACATTATAAGGATCAACAATCTTCTGGTACAACTTGTTACCCATTTGGTCACAAAGAATAAAAGATTATTATATACAGAATAAGGGTTGACATTCTTCCAATACAACCAATTACCCATCGGTTCCATTGCTAGTTGTGAATATCTAACCATGATGTTTATTTATCATTTTAGCTCCACTATATGAATGATAAGTATTTTGACAACTTAAAGGGAAAAAATGACTAGATTATTGAGTCACATTCATTTCCACCATGAATAAGGGACTCCCATATTCACTCAATAATCCACTGTACCTAGAATAGGTGCTTATGATGTGCATGTTGAATCTAATGACTGAATTGGTTCCCCTTATCAACGTATATAATTTTCCTTGTAGATAAAATGACTTCTCTGAAAAGGATCGTTGCCTTGACGAAGCTGTGCATCTACCTAAAAAGGAATTCCCATTACATCATACAGCTCCTCCAATAATAGTTTCCAAGGATGAGACCACTATTTATTCATAGGTAGAAGCTCACAAGATTCTTGAACTATTACAAGTAGATTCTCATCCACAAACACACCAATGACAAGAGCCTTGAAAATAGCCTCAGGCTCAACATCGTATGCCACAAAATCGGTAGGCACTACCTTCTCAATCATTGTCACCTAGGAGATAAAATCATGATCTTCCCCCATACCAGGCTCCAACATGACATTAGGGCCCATATCCTAGGGATCTATTCCCTCATAGGAGAAACTAGACTATATCATTCGACGAAAGATAGGTCATTGGTTGTTTCTAATGTTCCATGGTTAAGGGAATCCATGATTTTCCAAAATACCAGAATCCCATGGAGGCTATTATCATAGATCACCCTTATTACTACCCTTATCATAGATTCCTTGAACATACCATTATGGGATTCTATATGTTTAAGGATTGACCGTAGTACCAGATTGATATCAAAGCGGTCAAATTGGGCCCTTCCCCGACATAATTGTTTTGTGACTATATAAATACTTCCAATGATAGTAATAGTGAATTAAAGTTAGTATCCACCAATGTGTATCATAATTATGATGATTAGATTGCCTGATAACTATTTTTTTGTTCCAATGCTATCATTCATTCAAACTTTAATCATCACGATCCTCCATAAGATACTATGTCTACTTCATCTATCACTTCTACATTCACATATCAGCCTTCTCCTCATAAATAGTGCATAGGACGAAGACATAAGGGAAAGAAAACCCTCCCACTGGTGTCAATGATCTCACATACTAACTGAGACATCCTGCCCCTAGATATGGGAATTTTCCCTAGAATGCATTTGATATTGGAGGATTTCTCAGGTGATGATCAGGAGTATTCCATAGTGAATACCATCAAGCAGGTGGACCCCTTACATGGTTCATGGTGATGAAGAATATATGATGGATCCACCCAATCTTCTTAGTTAATTCCCTATTCAGAAATTATATAGATATGTGAATCATCAGAATGTGCAAGACTACACTTATAGTCCAGATATGTAGGCTATTGATTCCAAATAGTAGGCTCAATGTATAAATCATTATGTCATGTCCTCTCATCCCATCACATCAGATTCACTACAACCTACATTCATGCTACTCAACCTGGAAAATACATTGTGACTACATGATGATCAACCACATTAAGCTATCATTAGACCTCAGTAATCCAACATTCATAAGATAGTAATTTTTTTGGTTTAGCTAGTAAGTATAAGGTTATTACCATCACACATAAGAATAGTCTGGTTCAATTTTAAATTCCCATAATACATCTAGACAATGTGAAAAATCTTTTTGGCAGAAGTGCACACCTAGCATGGAACTATGATGTGATAAATCACCTTGAAAAATTTTCTATAATGATTGTGATCCTCAAAGCCTTCTGCCTATCAAAAGATATGTGTGAAGACTTAATAGAAGATTTGATAAGCCCCCTCCAATATGAAATAGAATAAGCTTCTATAAAATCCTTCCATATCGAAGAATTAGATAAAGAATAATTTCAAGCCATCATCTTATTCACAGGATAAGATGAAGACTCCCTAGTGTATGGACATATTCACATATTACACCTCACAAGATAGTTTGTTGATGTTAAATTACACCATTTTATTATCGACATATGTTCTTGGATCAATCTCATCTAGAACAAATATTTCACGAAGTTCAGGATTGTTGAGTCCTATTTGGGTCCCTATAGCCTAATGATTTAGGATTACGAATGGACCGAGAATATTCCTTGTGACATAATCCACATAATGATCATGTTTGTGGTATTGATAAAAGAACTAAATGAATTTTTGTTTCACATGTTACCACCTACAATTCATTAATGGTAGACCATGGATCTATCTTCATGTAGAAATTTCCTCCTCATATCAACAATACCTCAAGTACTCCCAAAATAGTCAAGTGGGAATGATCGTAGGTGACAGATATTATTTTCATTAATGTGAAACCCACTATTTGGTTTCTGATTATTATAAGATCATGGAAAAATAGGTTCATTCTAATGACGGTGAGCACAATTCTATTTTTTGGATCTCTAGTTGTACTTGGGTGATTCTTTCATCCACTCGATTCAGCAGTAGGAGGCTACAACACCAAACATAGGACACTACTTCTTCAACTCCTAGATGTAGGGAAGACATCCTCGCAAGTATGAGAAACATCAGTATATTACCTTTTACTTTTATAAATATCATTATCAGGTGATACCAGAGACACTACACATGTTAGGTATCTAGAAATTCACCCTATGGATACATAAATATACCATTCCTTCTTATTTCACTAAGCCAGGTTGAATTGATATAGACTAACATGTAACCACTACTCTTACATCATCATCCATGGGACCCTCGGTCGATGGACTAATAGAATCGAGTTGACATCCTTTGTTACCATGGTTTAAATAGTGAATGAGTCTCGTGATGAAGAATAAACCACTTCTCAAGATGGATCCTGTGTTCCACCAGGTCTAGCCAACTAAGAAAGATTTCCTCCTCTCTATGATCCTCACACCTCAGATGATATAGAGGATATGATAGATGCACATCATGTATTCAAAGAGGGAGTCTCTAGTATAGTTGATGAGTTGGTATAGTAGAATCTGGGCACCAAGACAGATTTTAAGATGATTTTGATCATTGATGACATGCCGAAAGAGGAACAAAAGTAGTATTTGGATTTGATGATGAAAAATAGTGATGTGTTTTCTTAGAGTTATGAATACATGATAGTATTAGACCCTCAGGACACAATCCATCACCTTGGGCACCCAATGAGTCTTAAAGGATTCAAATAACCTCCTTGGAAGATGATCCCATCCAATGATTCCATGTTTCATCCCAATGTTGGTAAGATCATCTGTGACAACATCATTAAGGATATCCAATACCCTATATGTTTAGACATCATATTCCCCATAATGAAGATGAAAATAAAAATTAGAGTCTGCATTGACATCTGGTATCTCAACCATCATAGTGTGAAAGATGATTTTTCCCTTCTTGTGATAGAGTTTTTAATCAATTACACTTCTTGATTCTAGGCTATATCCATCATGTATGGTTATTTTGGGTATAATCAAATATGAATGGCCCTAGAAGATGAAGATTCAACCACTTTGAAGAAATTGAAGGGGACCATTTTCTACCTGGTAATTCCTTTTTCATTGAAGTGTGAATGAGCCACCAATTAGCATACTAAGAACCACATATTCAAAATGAACAAATAGACTCTAGGGGAGTGCTCTGTGGATGTCTTGGTTGTCAAATATAACAACTGTCTCGACCATCCTAGAGATCTAGAAAATATTTTTGTCTTCCTATGCTCCATTCATCTTGGTTTTAAACCCTTTATAGGTTTGTTCTGGGTTACCTCGTAGAATATTCATGGTTTCTTCATCAAATAATTTGTCACGACCCGTCCTCGGGGCCCGTGCCGTGACTACCCCAAGCCCGCCTTCCATAGGCCAGGGGTTGGCGACTAGCACCAAAGGCGTAAAATCCCGATAACTGGGAAGGCATTGCCTTTATAAAGAAAACAAGCACCACAGAGTACAAGCGGAAGTAAAACACTAAGTACAAAAAGAAGAGCTGAAAAGTAAAAGGGGCCGGAAATACAAGCCCAACTGTAAAGTACAACTCGAAAGGGAAAACAGCGACTGAAAAGTAAAGCTGCTACGCTGAGATGTCCACTGGAAATCCCACCTGAAGGGTGGGTACAGATAGCTCTTCTGCTCCTCGGGTCCCGCCGTCTGCTCCAAGTATGTCCCGCCCAGTGGTCTGCCTCTGGGTACCGCCTCGTCGTATAGTCCACCTCCAGGTACCGTCCAGTCCTCGAACACTCGGCCTCTGCCAGTACTGGCCGTCGTCTGCAACCAACACAACGAGGTGCGGGCATAGCCCGTGCAGGGGTGAGTATAACGATACTCAGTAGGGACCCCGAGACCCTCAAGGTCTCACTAAAACCAACAAGGATAAACACAAGAAGATCTCAACAGATAAACCCTACTTAGGTATATGCCCATACATATACCTAAGTTATCAAGTAACCCATCTCAATCATGAGGAAACACAAGGTCAAAAGTCTCAGCTCAAACCAGGATTTTCATTATCGAAACCGTAACTGCTGAAGAGCTCCGTCTCTAGAGTGTACAGTGGTCCTGTCACGACTCCGAGGTACTGCTCACTAACCTAAGACTGCTGAAGTACTCCTCCTGTCGAGTACTGCGGGCCAGCCACCCAAACACAGTAGTGCTTCCCGCCGAGGTATGTCACCCAAACTCCGTAGTGCACACCCCCTAGTAGCCTGCTGAGGTACTCTCCGGATGAGCACCGCGGGTCTGCACTGTCACACAGGTAGTGCTCCGTCCGCCATGGGTCTGCACCTCAGAAAGTAGTGCTCCGTCCACTGGGCTAGTCGACTCACTCCAAGTCGAGTTGGTCAAGCAGTCGTCAGGTCTCAGCCAGCTACACGGTCTCCGTACTTCGCACGCTCGTCACTGGGAGGGTCCGCTCCACGAGCTACAGGTCGATACTCCAAGTATCTCAAAGTCCCAGGAAGAAGTGTCTCAAAGGTCCGTCTCGTCACAGGGGTCTCAACGCAACAGACGGCGCGTCGATCGGACGCCCGGTCTGTGAGTTTTTAGCCTTTTCGTCCTAGGGGCCCGGATGGTTTCGTGAGCGAAACCAATCCCGGTCGTATCTCAACTGTACCCCGAACTCCCATAGGGTAAACTCAAAGGGACCGTTACTCAACGTAACCACCAACGCTGCTGACGGCTCGTCAAGCGGATGTCCTGTCTGAAAGATATCAGCTTTTCCGTTCCAGGGGCCCGGTTGGATTTCGGGTACAAACCAACCCGGCCATACTCCGACTGTATCCAAAACTCGGGCGGAGTATGTCAAAAGTTCTGTCTCATCAAGAGGAAGTCAACGAAACAGACGGCGCGTCAATCGGACGCCCAGTCTGTGAGTTATTGGCTTTTTCGTCTCCGGGGCCCGGTTGGTTTTTAAGGCAAAACCAACCCGACCGTACTCCACCTGCGTCCAAACCTCGGGAGGAGTATGCCAAAAGATCCGTCTCATTAACAGGAACGCAACACGACTGACGGCGCGTCAATCGGACGTTCGTGGCTCAAGATATGAGCGTTCCCGCTCCGAAGGCCCGGTTGGTTTCGTGAACGAACCAACCCGGCCGAACTCAAAGTAATCTGAAACCTTGAGTGCGATATACCGAAACGACCGTCTCGATCCAAAGATCGCGTTGCCGCTGACGGTTCGTCGATCGGAGGTCCGAGGCTCATGTTATGAGCCAAAAACTAATTCTGGTTCGAAACGGGGGGGTCCGGGTCCGGGCCGACCCGGCCCGACCCCCCCTGGGTGGCGCGGGGGCCGGCGGCGGCGGCCGGCGGCGGCGGGCGGCGGCGGCACGGCGGCCGGCGGCGGCGCGCGGCGGCGCGCGGAGGCGGCGCGGCGGAGGCGGCGGCGGGCCGCGGTGGCGGCGGCGGTGGCGGCGGGGGCGGCGACGGGCCGCGGCGCACGCGGGGGGCTAAGCCCCCGCTCTTCTTCAAGTGGCGCGGCCTAAGTGCCGCGCCGGTTTTCTTTAAAACCGCCCCACGTGGGGACGGTTTATTTAAGAGAGCCAGGGGGGCCGGCTGCCCCCCTCCTTCAAGAACCGCCCCACTCTTTAAGAGGGGGGTTTTTAAATGTTGGCCGGGGAATTAAATTCCCCGGTTTTAAGTCATCCGGCCGGCCAGCTGGCCGGCCGGTTTTCTCAAACGGGACCGGAATTTCCGGTCCCCTTCTTCGGCTTCCGACGCCGGCGGCCCGGCCGCCGGTCTTCCCTTCCGCCGCGGCCCGGAACCGGCCGCGGTCTCCTCGTCCCGCCGCGGCCCGGAACGGGCCGCGGTCTTCTCGTCCCGCCGCGGCCCGGAACCGGCCGCGACGTTCGTCATCCGGCGCGGTGCGACGGCACCGCGCCCCTTCGCCGTGCTTTGATTCTTTTCAACGCGGCGCGACGGCGTCGCGTTCTTGAAGTTTCTACCTCGGCGTGGCGCGACGGTGCCACGTAAAATAAACGCACGGTAATCCGCGTGGTGCGACGGCACCACGCCACTTTGCTTCCATCGCAAGAATTAAACATGAACGATGGAGGGGGTTCGGCCGTGTTCATGCGGTCCGGCCCCCCTCACGTTAAGCAATAAATAACTCAACTTAAGAATCAACATCCTCACGTTAGTCATACAAACCACGAGCAAGAATGAAATAATTAAAGAATTAAACAACCCCTACCTCGGGTTTAGGATTCGAAGAATCGTCTACGTTCCGCGGAAGACGGCGTCGCTGAAGTCGGGCGTCGCGGTCGTCGTTCGTCAAATCCTTTGACGAAGAGATATGCCCGAAGAGATACGTCGTTGGCGAATCTTGCACGCCGACGAAGGTTGTCCGAAGAAGTGGTGGCATCCCCTTCGTTGTCACGGTGAACGAAGAAAGGAGGTGCGGCGTTCTTCGTCGGAAAAAGAGCGTTCCTCGTCAAGTCTTGAGGAAAGTCAAATAATAAAGTAAACAACGAACTCAAGAACCCCTACCTCGATAATCACACGTTGACGAAGTCGTGGAATATTGGTGTCGATTCCTTTGACGTCGGAGGAAGAGTCCTTGTCGATGGCGTTCGTCGCGGAAAACCGTCGCGGAAGAGATGACGCAGAAGAAGTACGCCGCGTCGCGGATATGGCGTCGCGGATGGATCGTGTTCTTCGGCGGAGAAGTTCTTCGTTGAAGAACGACGTTCTTCGCGTTCTTCGTTGAGTTTGAAGAAGTAGAAGAGGAGCTCTCCACCTCTCAAGAAGACAAACGATCAACCCAAAATAAAATAAGATAACATCTTATTTTATTATTACAAAACATTAAAGAATTTCAAAGGTTTGAAATTCAAAAGAGTTTAACCCCCAAAATTAATTAAGTAACTTAAGTCAATTAAGAGGGGGTTAAGGGAATTTGAAAAGTCTAGGGGTTCGTGTGGGCCCCACCACACTTAATCCTCCCAAGGGAGGTTAAGTGGGTGTGGGTCCCACTTCCAACCCCCTTAGGTAGGTTTTTAACAAACTAAAAATAAAATTTGTCTTACACAAATTTTATTTAACTCAACTGAAAACCCCAAAACATAACTTTCAACCCGCAACAAACGCAACTCCCGAAAAGGTCTCTTTAAGAGAATATCGGCGCTGCGAGTTCATCGGTGCCCTCGGATTTCAATTCCGAGCACCAGATCAAAAGTTAGGAATTCCCGCTCGTTCGTTCACTGAACGTACCCGAGCCAAACTTCGGAAATTAATTCCGGGCACTCCGGGCCTCGGAATCAGGTGCCGTCTGAAACCGCGCTCTTGTAAAATTCTAAAGAAAATTAAGAAAAAATTTCCCTGGAATTTTACGGGTCTTTACATTACTCCCACCTCAGGGCTTTACGTCCCCGTAAAGATATAACAAAAACTAGGGAAACAAAGAGGGTACTGAGCACGCATCTGAGCCTCCCGCTCCCATGTGCTCTTCTGGAGATTCCCGTGCCGCCATCTGTTGCGCACAAGAGGAATCGATCGCCCATGTAGGACCCGCTCCTGTCGATCCTCTATCTCCACCGGGACCTCCGTAAAAGTCGCCCCATCGTCAACGTCAAGCTCCCCATGGTCAAAGATGTGCGTCGGGTCGTGCACGTATCTCCTCAGTTGAGACACGTGGAAGACGTCGTGCACCCGGTGTATCTGAGGTGGTAGAGCCAGGCGATAAGCCACCTCACCAATCCTGCTGAGGACTTGGAAGGGTCCGATGAAGCGCGGAGATAACTTGTCGCCTCGGCCAAAACTCCGAATACCACGTCGAGGTGAGACCCGCAAGAAGACGTGGTCACCATCCTCGAACTCTAGTGGCCTCCGCCTCCTGTCAGCGTAAGACTTCTGCCGGCTCTAAGCTGTCCTCATCCGCTCCTGGATGACATGGACCTCCTCTGACGTTGCCCGGACCATCTCTGGTCCCACAAGAGCTGCGAGATTTATTCTTTGCCGATAAGAGAAACCTGGTCTCATCCCCTGGATGAACCACATTCTTTGCCTAAAACAGTCAATCCTAACATGGATGATACTAATCCATACCAAGGATGACGTCGTAAGGCCTCGACGCTACTACTAAGAGATCCAACCGTTACTCTCGCCTCCAAGGGTTGAGTCACACTGTCGGCATCAGTGTGTGGTAACTGGTCTCCTCCAGTAGATGTCTCACAGGTGAGGGTCAAGTCAACAGTCAACTGGAACCTCTTAGTAACATCACAAAAGAGGACAGGAATGAAAACATCACAAAGGATGTGTCTTGTATTATTGCAGCTCATAATACAAGACGCTAAACAAAAGCAACATCAACATGGAACTAGAAGTACAAGAGACGTATCCACTAGTTCCTCCCCTGTCCACCTGCTCCCAGAGATCCAGCATTTGTCACTGCCTCAACCTCGGTGGCTCCCTCCAAGCCTGCGGATCGAGGAGTCGGACAGTCACGTGCCAGGTGACCCTTTCCGCGGCATGAGTAACACAACCTGCTCCTTGCACGGCTAGCTCTGTTCCCACTCCGGGTGCCCTGCACCACCGGTCCTAAAACCCGAGATCGCCCAACTGCTGGTCTGGTCCTCCTGGACCTCTGCATCATCTGTCTACTACCCACAGATGACTCGGCTTCTGATCGAAAAACACACGGCAAAGGCAGAATCTCCTGTACACGCTCGGGGTGTAGAGATACTGTCACAAACTCCACCCTGAAGAAGGTCTCGAAGTCTTCCCATGCGAAGTTCATCTCATCGCAAAACTGAAACAAGTGGCTCCACCACCTACCTGCTGCTGCCTGAAGGAGGCTGGTAGCAAAGATCACCATGAAGTCTGCTGGTGTCCTCACTAGCCTAAACACTCGTACCACTGCCTCCAGCCAGTCCTCTGTAGCCTGGGGATCCGTCTCCCCGCGAAACCTGGGCGGTCGCTGGCGCTGAAACTCATGCAGTGCGCTGAGGCGACGTGCATCGTCAGCGGCTGCTGCTGGAAGCATCGGGGGCTCGGCGGGTAGAGCTACCGCCGGTGTCACTGCTGACAAAGGGCCCGGCACCGAGGCCTCGTCGCTCGGTGGGCTGTCGTCACGTTCGATTCTCGGAACCCTAGCTGGCTGTCGTCGTGGGGCCATCCTGAAAGAAACAACGTAACACGATCAAACGATTATACCTGGTGAGCTGACCTGGTTTGAGCTGTTTTAAGGGGGAAAACCCTTGAAAACACACACGCAATCAGTGTTTTCGTGCACAAAGTCGGAAATCAGTTGTCAGGGTCCTGGTGTATGGATACGTCGGCCGCCCGCACCAACACTGGACTCCCTGAACTGAAAACCACACTCGGTACCCTTAACATTATCGCTTCACAGAAAGAAAGATCAGAGTTATAAGTTCTGCGGTAGAACCGAACTCCTCTGATACCAATTTGTCACGACCCGTCCTCGGGGCCCGTGACGTGACTACCCCAAGCCCGCCTTCCATAGGCCAGGGGTTGGCGACTAGCACCAAAGGCGTAAAATCCCGATAACTGGGAAGGCATTGCCTTTATAAAGAAAACAAGCACCACAGAGTACAAGCGGAAGTAAAACACTAAGTACAAAAAGAAGAGCTGAAAAGTAAAAGGGGCCGGAAATACAAGCCCAACTGTAAAGTACAACTCGAAAGGGAAAACAGCGACTGAAAAGTAAATCTGCTACGCTGAGATGTCCACTGGAAATCCCACCTGAAGGGTGGGTACAGATAGCTCTTCTGCTCCTCGGGTCCCGCCGTCTGCTCCAAGTATGTCCCGCCCAGTGGTCTGCCTCTGGGTACCGCCTCGTCGTATAGTCCACCTCCAGGTACCGTCCAGTCCTCGAACACTCGGCCTCTGCCAGTACTGGCCGTCGTCTGCAACCAACACAACGAGGTGCGGGCATAGCCCGTGCAGGGGTGAGTATAACGATACTCAGTAGAGACCCCGAGACCCTCAAGGTCTCACTAAAACCAACAAGGATAAACACAAGAAGATCTCAACAGATAAACCCTACTTAGGTATATGCCCATACATATACCTAAGTTATCAAGTAACCCATCTCAATCATGAGGAAACACAAGGTCAAAAGTCTCAGCTCAAACTAGGATTTTCATTATCGAAACCGTAACTGCTGAAGAGCTCCGTCTCTAGAGTGTACAGTGGTCCTGTCACGACTCCGAGGTACTGCTCACTAACCTAAGACTGCTGAAGTACTCCTCCTGTCGAGTACTGCGGGCCAGCCACCCAAACACAGTAGTGCTTCCCGCCGAGGTATGTCACCCAAACTCCGTAGTGCACACCCCCTAGTAGCCTGCTGAGGTACTCTCCGGACGAGCACCGCGGGTCTGCACTGTCACACAGGTAGTGCTCCGTCCGCCATGGGTCTGCACCTCAGAAAGTAGTGCTCCGTCCACTGGGCTAGTCGACTCACTCCAAGTCGAGTCGGTCAAGCAGTCGTCAGGTCTCAGCCAGCTACACGGTCTCCGTACTTCGCACGCTCGTCACTGGGAGGGTCCGCTCCACGAGCTACAGGTCGATACTCCAAGTATCTCAAAGTCCCACGAAGAAGTGTCTCAAAGGTCCGTCTCGTCACAGGGGTCTCAACGCAACAGACGGCGCGTCGATCGGACGCCCGGTCTGTGAGTTATTAGCCTTTTCGTCCCAGGGGCCCGGATGGTTTCGTGAGCGAAACCAATCCCGGACGTATCTCAACTGTACCCCGAACTCCCATAGGGTAAACTCAAAGGGACCGTTACTCAACGTAACCACCAACGATGCTGACGGCTCGTCAAGCGGATGTCCTGTCTGAAAGATATCAGCTTTTCCGTTCCAGGGGCCCGGTTGGATTTTGGGTACAAACCAACCCGGCCATACTCCGACTGTATCCAAAACTCGGGCGGAGTATGTCAAAAGTTCCGTCTCATCAAGAGGAAGTCAACGAAACAGACGGCGCGTCAATCGGACGCCCGGTCTGTGAGTTATTGGCTTTTTCGTCTCCGGGGCCCGGTTGGTTTTTAAGGCAAAACCAACCTGACCGTACTCCACCTGCGTCCAAACCTCGGGCGGAGTATTCCAGAAGATCTGTCTCATTAAGAGGAACGCAACGCGACTGACGGCGCGTCAATCGGACGTTCGTGGCTCAAGATATGAGCGTTCCCGCTCCGAAGCCCCGGTTGGTTTCGTGAACGAACCAACCCGGCCGAACTCAAAGTAATCTGAAACATTGAGTGCGATATACTGAAACGACCGTCTCGATCCAAGGATCGCGTTGCCGCTGACGGTTCGTCGATCGGAGGTCCGAGGCTCAAGTTATGAGCCAAAAACTAATTCTGGTTCGAAACGGGGGGGTCCGGGTCCGGGCCGACCCGGCCCGACCCCCCCTGGGTGGCGCGGTGGCCGGCGGCGGCGGCGCGCGGAGGCGGCGCGGCGGAGGCGGCGGCGGGCTGCGGTGGCGGCGGCGGTGGCGGCGACGGGCCGCAGCGCACGCGGGGGGCTAAGCTCCCGCTCTTCTTCAAGTGGCGCGGCCTAAGTGCCGCGCCGGTTTTCTTTAAAACCGCCCCACGTGGGGCCGGTTTATTTAAGAGAGCCAGGGGGGCCGGCTGCCCCCCTCCTTCAAGAACCGCCCCCCTCTTTAAGAGGGGGGTTTTTAAAGGTTGGCCGGGGAATTAAATTCCCCGGTTTTAAGTCATCCGGCCGGCCAGCTGGCCGGCCGGTTTTCTCAAACGGGACCGGAATTTCCGGTCCCCTTCTTCGGCTTCCGACGCCGGCGGCCTGGCCGCCGGTCTTCCCTTCCGCCGCGGCCCGGAACCGGCCGCGGTCTCCTCGTCCCGCCGCGGCCCGGAACCGGCCGCGGTCTTCTCGTCCCGCCGCGGCCCGGAACCGGCCGCGGCGTTCGTCATCCGGCGCGGTGTGACGGCACCGCTCCCCTTCGCCGTGCTTTGATTCTTTTCAACGCGGCGCGACGGCGTCGCGTTCTTGAAGTTTCTACCTCGGCGTGGCGCGACGGCGCCGCGTAAAATAAACGCACGGTAATCCGCGTGGTGTGACGGCACCACGCCACTTTGCTTCCATCGCAAGAATTAAACATGAACGATGGAGGGGGTTCGGCCGTGTTCATGCGGTCCGGCCCCCCTCACGTTAAGCAATAAATAACTCAACTTAAGAATCAATATCCTCACGTTAGTCATACAAACCACGAGCAAGAATGAAATAATTAAAGAATTAAACAACCCCTACCTCGGGTTTAAGATTCGAAGAATCGTCTACGTTCCGCGGAAGACGGCGTCGCGGAAGTCGGGCGTCGCGGTCGTCGTTCGTCAAATCCGTTGACGAAGTGATATGCCCGAAGAGATACGTCGTTGGCGAATCTTGCACGCCGACGAAGGTTGTCCGAATAAGTGGTGGCGTCCCCTTCGTTGTCACGGTGAACGAAGAAAGGAGGTGCGGCGTTCTTCGTCGGAAAAAGAGCGTTCCTCGTCAAGTCTTGAGGAAAGTCAAATAATAAAGTAAACAACGAACTCAAGAACCCCTACCTCGATAATCACACGTTGACGAAGTCGTGGAATATCGGTGTCGATTCCTTTGACGTCGGAGGAAGAGTCGTTGTCGATGGCGTTCGTCGCGGAAAACCGTCGTGGAAGAGATGACGCAGAAGAAGTACGCCGCGTCGCGGATATGGCGTCGCGGATGGATCGTGTTCTTCGGCGGAGAAGTTCTTCGTTGAAGAACGACGTTCTTCGCGTTCTTCGTTGAGTTTGAAGAAGTAGAAGAGGAGCTCTCCACCTCTCAAGAAGACAAACGATCAACCCAAAATAAAATAAGATAACATCTTATTTTATTATTACAAAACATTAAAGAATTTCAAAAGTTTGAAATTCAAAAGAGTTTAACCCCCAAAATTAATTAAGTAACTTAAGTCAATTAAGAGAGGGTTAAAGGGAATTTGAAAAGTCTAGGGGTTCGTGTGGGTCCCACCACACTTAATCCTCCCAAGGGAGGTTAAGTGGGTGTGGGTCCCACTTCCAACCCCCTTAGGTAGGTTTTTAACAAACTAAAAATAAAATTTGTCTTACACAAATTTTATTTAACTCAACTGAAAACCCCAAAACTTAACTTTCAACCCGCAACAAACGCAACTCCCGAAAAGGTCTCTTTAAGCGAATATCGGCGTTGCGAGTTCATCGGTGCCCTCGGATTTCAATTCCGAGCACCGGATCAAAAGTTAGGAATTCCCGCTCGTTCGTTCACTGAACGTACCCGAGCCAAACTTCGGAAATTAATTCCGGGCACTCCGGGCATCGGAATCAGGTGCCGTCTGAAACCGCGCTCTTGTAAAATTCTAAAGAAAATTAAGAAAAAATTTCCCTTGAATTTTACGGGTCTTTACATAAATAGGCGTTGAGATTGACCTAGAGAGGATCATTGCTATTTTATAGATTCCTCCGCTGAGAAACATCATGGAAGTTTGAGGCATTCAATGCCAAATGTCATATATATGTTGATTCATCTCAGATCAGGTGGACATGTGTAATATCTATTCTAAACTTATCAATAAAGGTACACTATGCTATTATTATGAAGAGTTAAAACCCTCTTTTAAGGAGATCAAGTAGTATTTTCTATATCAACCAGTCCTAATGCCACTCAACTCTGAAAATCCACTTTTACAATATGTGACTACCCTATAATGATCCCTTTGTTCCCTTTTACTCAAAATGAATAATTAAGGGATAGATAATAGATTATATTATCCTAGTTTCTCAATCCTTGACACATAGTCCAGATACTCTTCCACTGTGGAAAAGCATCCTCATGCTGATGTTTTTAGTGTAGAAGCTGCAGAATTATCTATAGCATCAAGAGATACATATGGTGTCACACATGGATCCACAAACAAATATTCATAAACTGACCTATGTTGAGAATTCGACTAGATCAGGGGAAATTCATCCTTCATCATTTTGACATCATTTTTGTCATGTATAATGTATTCAAGGGTTAGGTTCTTGAAGAATTTCATACCTCTCATAAGACACCCACAAAGTAGTCACTTGTTCATTATTTTTTATATGAGGCGATTCTATATTTTGATAATCCTAAGCAATGTTGGTAGCTTCACTATGAAGGTAACTCCAAGAGTTCCACTTAAAAAATGATCAATGATCCCAGCCTCATTAGAGTAGCCCTGAGAATCATCTTCATCATGCCTACATAGTTCATCATTCCCTATTCATCTCTATGGTCAAAATGTTGCACAAAAAACAAGGCATTAGGCCATGATCTAATCCCTAGTCTCGATATGGATCTCATGATTAATGATCCCCACCTTCATGTGAAGGGGAACTCTAGTCTAATAATAAAACATACCAATTGTGATTATTTTTTTAGGAGTCTAGTGCATGTTACCCTATTAGACTGAACTCCCTAGTTGATGGGACATATCCCTTTTCATTGGGAGGTGGCTCATGTTCCCCGGGCAGAAAATATACAAGATAATTCCCTATATGTTATACTCTCTTCAATTATAGAGCCCAAATAGGAATATCAATTCATTCATGTGGGGGATCTAAGGGTCTTCTCCTCTATAAGTTCATACAATTATGAAAACCATCAAGTTAACCACATTGCCATAAATGATTCCACATCGGTCCCCTATATCACCCCACAACTGATGAAACCTCTGAATGGATGAAACCATTTGTCAAATATCCACATCATGAAAATATCCCATTGAACATAGATGAACATCATATAATTCGATTTAGTTTAGTTTAATTCACCATTGATAGTAGTCCCTGTATAGAGAAGACTCTTTAAAGATGTGGGTTTGATGGAATTCTCTTATGCGTCATTCAAGGATATGATATTCCCCAGGTTATGTTGGATGTGGATGCCAGTTCATTTAAATTTCATCAGGTATAGAAGAATCTCTCCCCACAAATTTTTAAGATGGGATACATTATGCACACAATGTCCCATGAATAAATATATTTATCAAATAGATGCCAAAAATGTCAGATCCATTCGATCTTTGTGCATCAACCTCTAAATCCCCTCCATATGATAATGTAATCTTGGACCTTTATAGTGTTGGATCTTCATGTCAGGGTACCTTATACACCAGTAACAGCTCGCCAGTTCAGGTTTATTCTAACCATGAAGGATTTTTTTTCATGTGGATAATGGAAATTCCACTCAATAAAGTAAAAGATCATTCTAAAATTGAGTTTTTGAGCTCCAATATCATTCATCAATTTGGAGTCCCTCACAACGTTCATGCAAATAATGGGACCTATTTTTGAGCTTCTAAGTATAATAGATTGTAAACATGTATAACATCATGTCCAACCGCACTTCTGTTATCATACTCAAGAAAATGGACAAATAAAGGCATTCAAGAAGAACCAATCATACATTCTGTAAAGGATGGTTGGTTTGAATAAAACAAAATATAGACTAACAAGATATACAATGATATATGGTCTTATCAGATAACGACTCACAATTACACCAAGGTGACCGCCATATTCCATGATGTATTAAAAATGGGTGGTTCTACCCTCTAATATTCATTTTATATCACTCTAAACAGATATCTATGTCTCGAAAGTGTTAGAAAATGTATTATAATTATAACTACCTAATATTTAATCCTTTATCATGAATATGATAATAGCGATGCATAATCTGGAGTGGCACCAGAGTAAGATATTCATATCTTTTGACAAGAAATTTCTCCTCTGATTCATACTTCATGATGAAATAGTTTTGGATCACCGAGCACTGATAATACCCAATAAGAAACCATCGAGGTAGGAGCCTAAATGAGAAGGACCATATATCATCCAAAAAGTTTATCACAATGATTAATACATCATTGTCACTATGTATGTTGAAAAAAATACTCCTCTCACCAATGCCAAGTTCCCAAAATACTACTTTTCATGAATGGTGTCTCACTTCCTACAATATGATACCCTATATAATATCCTTATGGTAGGAGTTTTACGAACTTAATCAAGGACGTATTTCATCCAAACAACATCACATTAAACTTTTATTCCCTATCCCATATGACGTTAAACTAATATGTCCTACCTTCATGAAATTAAACTTAATATCATTTACGGACCTTTCTAAATATCCTAAATGGCATTTGTCCCCTTAACATGCATGATGCTAAACTAATCCAACCTCCATGACATTAAACAATGCACTTCTTCCTTACCTCAAGATGTTAGAATGCATTGAATTTTTTAACTATTTATGTATTTATTACCATCCATATTGGATATATAGGAATTTTTATGGATTTAATCTATTTTCTATCCACAAATTCTTTCAGATTCATGGCCGAAGTTTTTTCTGGGAGTGTGTGGTGTTGTATTGAAGTCCATTTTCGTCATTCATGTTAGTTTATAACAGTGGCATGATGTAATTCCATACGAAATAATCATCATGAACTTTTTCCTAATGGAATGAAAATAAAATAGATTGAATATGAGAACTACATATGGCTTGATTCCCATATTTGTGGGATACATAGGAATTCTCTGGTGTATATACTTTGGGCTCAACTGCAATTTAATACCATTAGCCCATTGGATTTAGTATCATTTAGTAGTGTATCATAAAGTATGTACCTCTTTTTTCCCAATTGTGTTGGTTGTATCATGGAACCGTAATAAATATCTATTCCCTCTATGGTTAACTCACTATGATGTTAATATATGATTTTCAGTGTCATAGTTCACATGATTTTAATCTACGTAAGAACAATGATTTTATCATTTAAGAGGATATCGCCTCATTTAGGGCTACAAATTTGACATGCCATCTTTATGAACTACATGTGTCATGATTCATACCCTCATTGGATTGTTAGAGAAGAAATGAAATTTTTCCTCTGAGCCTAGCCACATAATATTAAATTTACATTTTTTTCACATTGCCTTGTGTTCCCATTACAAGGGTTTTTGGATCGGTGTGGACCTCCTTTGGACCTAATACACATCAATTATATTCCATCACTATGCACTTCATCCCTACCACATGTCATTGAACTACAATGGCACACCCCAGACATGTGAAGTTAAACATGGAACCAATTATCAAATCTATTTGACTCTAAATGCACAAGAATACTTTTCTATGAAGAATGAGAATAAACTATTTTAGTCATTAGGAATCATTATCCTGATTCCCATAATGGACTTTAGAACCATTAAGATCCCAATTATTGTGGACAGATCTGATATTTACTTCATATGTTCCACACTAGCATTTTTGAATAGGTGGTGGTACGAGACATATAGTATTGGATCCAACAGAGACATTCACAGAATCCATCTCCATGCCTTACGTTTCCATTTACCAGAATATAAAGCCTCTATTGTGTAGGATGGGACCCCCTAATGGCTCGTCCCATGATATTTTAGACCAACTACCATTCTTGGATAACACCTCATAAAACAATAGACATCTTTTTGAGTCAGGTCTAGAATTTTATACATAGACAGCAGTCGACACACAATTTTATATCCCCATCCTTGGTAAAACTATATGGATTTTCATTTTTGAACATGGTCAATATTTAACATCTATATTTACACCACTCTCACATTATTGTATATATTGGGTATCGTGACTCACACTATCATACTTTTTATGTTCTGGTGGACCTTCAACTCCCCCAATTGTTGTCCTTGCAAGCATTCATGAAAGTTAAAGGGGTATTTTTAGTATTGATGTTACATCCCCACCATAAATTTACATTCCATTTTTTTCACCAATATGATTGTAAAATACCAACATCACTCATTTAATCCATCACCAAGCATGGATAATGATTGATTTGGGTTCTTGGTAGGGTTATACACTCAGAGAAAAACTGTGAAACCAAATATTGACCGTAAATTAGGATCCTCTTCACATTTTTCATGGGTGTGTGTGGTGTAGTTTGGCCATCCTTCATTGCAAATTCACCTTAAGAACCCAACAACCATGCTATGCACATCCCTTTGAGATTCTTCAAACAATTTCATTACAAAATGAAGATAAAATTCATTGACTTTTCTTGTCATATTACATGAAACAACAACATCATCCTCCCGGATGTATGAAAATAAACAACACATCGCTATGATGTCATCTCCCAATGCATTGGTCACATACTATTCCATCATCAATAATAATTTATGTCTTCATTAGTGCCTTTTATAGATATGTAGTAACTCCTGGAAATTTTATCTTCAGAAGTAAACCTCAACTCATCAAACTATTCATTCCTTTATCCCCCTACTAAGGTCTAAACTCTGTGATTTTAATCTATGAGATTAAGTCTAGGAACCACGACACTAAATTGTATGCATGGATCCCTAGGAAAATTGGGTGTGATGGCGGGCTGGTATGGCCTTCATTCATGGTGGGTTCTTCACCTCACCATGTAATGTATATCCTATGGAGAATCACTAGATTGTAAAAGAATTATGAGTTTCATCTATGTACAAACACTTTATAGGAATGTTTGATGAGATATAGGGTATCCTTTGTCCTCATTCAAATTGGGAAATATTATAATTCTACACAACACATCCAATTGATATAACATCTTTGGTCCAAACTATATTATCATAAACAAGGAGATGATGTCTTCTACACTAAATTAAACTAATATTTTTCCTTGATCACGTTCATGATGCCTCATGATAATCATGGGATTTTTCTGCCTCTACACTATGATTTATTCCCCACCAATGTTGGTCTCACAGCATATTGTGTTTTAAGAACTACATATGGCTTGATTCCAATCCTTATGATATATATAGTGATACATGTGATTTTTTTAGGCCTAGGAATGGGATAATTGGTCTATATTCTCCTTAGTCTTTTTTTGGATCATATAATACTCCCTTGGACATAAAAATGTTGAGTCAATAAGGTTTTCCTTATGAATTTTCCATTCCTTCTTATTTTGAAAATCACAAACACATTATACATAAGAAAATCTATATTTTACTTATCTAAGGAATATTTCTGCCCTTAAGGAAATTTACCCTAACCTAGATTTCCTTACACATATAAATATTTTTATTATGAACAAAAGCTGGATTCATATCAAAACCTCAGAATCATATAATGCTTATATATTAAGCTTTCTGTTTTAGGATCCGAATTCTATATGTGAACTGTAATTAAGTTCCACTCCGATTTCTGGATTTGAACTGTAATGAACTTCCACTTCGAATTCTGGATGTCACCTGTAATGATGTTCCACTCCGAATTCTGGATGTAAACTAAAATGAAGTTCAACTCCAAATTATGGATACAAACTCTAATAATGTTCCTTTCCGAATTCTTTATATGAACTCTAACAAAGTTCAACTCTGAATTCTGGACTCCGAACTTCTATGAGTTCGACTCCAATCATCTGTGAGTTCTACATCGAACATCTATGAGTTAGAATCCGAAAATTTATGAGTTTGACTCAGAAAATTTATGAGTTCGACTCTAAAATTTTACTAGTTCGACTCTGAACTTCTACAAGTTCAACTCCGAACACTGTATGTTTAGTTTCTGAACTCTAGTGAAACCAGACTCCAAATTTCCATAGAAATTCGAACTCCATATTTCTACAGAATTCATGTTTAGAATTCCTATAAAACAGAATCCAAATATCTTTTTATTATAGACTCTAAATTCCTTCTTGGTTAGGCTCTGAACTTTCATTTTATTATATTCCATATTTTAGTTTTACTTAGGCTTACACTCATTTCATTATAAAATGATGTTGTGCTTTCAGTTACACATGTTTGGTTATAAAATGATGTCATGCATTCTGTTTCTAACAAACCGTTGGTTTAGTGAAACATGTATAGGTCCCTCCGAAATTTATGGAAAATATGACCGTTGGAGGAGGGAGCCGACCGTTGGAAGTTTTCCTATAAATGAGAGCTCTTTTGGACGAGCTCGAAAAACAACTTCTAAATCATTGACACCTGTTCTTACATGCTATTGAAGTAATTTCTAGAGAGATAGAGTGAATCTTATCAACTCTCAAGCTTCGTACAGAATGTTTGAACTACTTTTTAAAACTTTTCATTGTGTAGATTGCTTCATGCGACTCAGAATATTAGTGATTACATTCAAGGGATTCTGGGGATAAGAAGAAAGAGGTGTCGACTACCTTGAATTTCTAGGGATTTCTTTCTCAAGAAGACAGATGTTCCAACTACCTTGAAGTTGAGGGATTTTGGGGATTTCAAGACAGAGATTCTGATTTCGTATCAAGGTCTTACCCAGGTGTGGGTAAGACATACTTTCTTGAATGTATAAATCAATGTACCTTTATCCAAGGTTGTTGGATACCCTTATTTTTGGGTTAAAAGATTTATATCATGTTACTTGTAGTTTTAATACTTTTTTCCCCTTTATTTTGTATTGTAAGGAAAATATAATCTTCTTTATATTTCCTTACACTTGCACTCTGATTAATTTAGATTCTATACACTTTAATGTAGAATATCATATTATAAACATTGGTTAAGTTTCAATTTCTGGATCCATAATTCCGGAACCTATTTTCAGAATCAGATTCCAAATATAAGCAAGTGTGAAGAACTAGAATTTTGTAACTTAATACATTTTCTAATTCTCTAATTCGTTTTAAAGGTGTTGTTAATTTTCGTAGTTTAACTTTGTTAAAAATAGATCTTTCCTTGTTTAAGGAAAATTTTAAAGTGTAAAATCCACCCCCTCTTGTATATTGAGAAGCTATATCGTTATTTCGATCCTACAATTGGTATCAGAGCGGGTTTCTGAAATACTTATATTAACATATAAGTTTTTCTTGCTCTGTTTTTCATTATTATATATTTTCCTTGCTTAGGAATATTTTCCATGAATCCAAACTTTTTTTAACACGTTTTTGTGTAGAAATTCTTTCTCAAATATGGCAGGTATAAATGTTGGTTCCATCGACAACTTTAATCCTATAAGACCACCAATTTTTTATGGTAATGATTATGAGTATTGGAGAGATCGAATGAAGCATTTCTTTATCAATACTGGAGTAGAACAATTTGTTATGCTTATTGAAGGTTATCAAATTCATGATAAGGAAGTTAATACTTTCACAAACCAAGAGAAGCATGATTATCAACTCAACTATAAGGTACGCAATACTCTAATATGTTCAATGACTAGTAACATATATAGCCAAATTTCTTCATGTGAATCAGGTAACTGTATTTGGAAGAAACTTGAAGTTACTCATTTTGGTACATCCAAAGTCATAGATTCAAGAAGAGTTATGTTGAAGGCAGAATACCATGGTTTTAATTTTCCTTATGGAGAACCCATTTGCAAGGTGCAATAAAGATTTATAACTATACTGAATAACTTACAATATATGGGAGATAATGGTTTAGATGATGAATTTATTGTGGATAAGATTATTGATATTATGCCCAATGAGTGAGAATCAAAGAGAACAACTATTGATGAGAACAAGAAGGTTACTCAAATTTCCTTAGATGATCTATTTTGGAACTCTTCTTCAACATGAAACAAGAATGAAGAGAGATGATGACAACATCAAAAAGAATAATTTGAATGGTAATATTTCTTTTACTATAACATCAAACCACATGAATGCTAAGACTCCTGAGAGAGTAACTATATCCAAGTCTAAATAGGATACTATCCAATCTGAATCTAGTGAGAGTGAAGTCTCAAAAAATGAGTTAGCAAATATTTCTCGAAGGATGAACAAGATAGCTGGTCAAAGAAATTTCCAATCCATGTATAAGAAGAAGGAAAGGAAAGATAAGAATGATTCAGAAGTCACATGGTATGAAATCAATAGAAGTGGGAACATACGACCTGATTTACCTATGCTTAAAAAGAAAGAAATAAAAGAGAGGCATTCTGAAATGAACAGGAAGAAGTTCTACAAAGCCAAAGCTAAGAAAAGTATGAAGGCTAATAATACTTGGAGTGATAGCTGTGGAGACTCTTCCGAAATTGAATATTTAGAATATGATTCATCTGCATAGAAGAATATGGGATTCATTTCTAATACATCTTTTCCACATACATGTTTTATGGCTAAGATACGCTCTGCTGAGGCCTTACCAAATTTTTCACATGATAAGAATTAATATTCTGAAAATAGTACTTATAATGAAGATACATCATCCTCAGAAAATGAAGAACCTTGATATGAATAAGTATCTAGATTTTACAAGTAACTTGAAGCAAAATAATTCAAAAATTATATGAAATTAGACAAGACAAATACTAGGGAGGAAATTCTTACAAAAGAGATTTTAGATCTTTCTGAAGATCTTAAAGATAAAGAAGGGATTTTAGATAAACTTTCTAAAGACCTTGAGAATATAAATTCTAATAAATAATAACTTTCTAATGATCTTAATAATTGTATTTTAAAGATAAAAATTTTTTAAGGATAAATCTAACTCTAAGGAAATGATTCATGAAGATAGGAATTTTGTCTTTAGACTAAAATCCAAAAAAAATTCTCTTAATAAGCTCCTTGAAAAATTTACCTCTGGGAAAGAAAGTTTTGACAAGATGTATTCTCAAATCAAACCTAAAGGATACACTACTAGAGTTGGTTATACTCACCAAAAACCAGATATCAAAAACAACTATTTTTTTACTTCTAAACCTCCTTTTTTCACTAACTGTCATAGTGGTGGGAATTGGTAGAAAAAATGTTCTTTGAATAGAGTTCAATCTCTTGGGTTTAATAAAGCATATTTATCTAAACAAATGTTGATACCCAAAATTTTTCTTTCTGAAAATCTCGGATCCAAACAAGTTTGGATTCTGAAAGTCTAATTATTTTATAATTTTTAGGAAAATAGGGAAAATGACAACAATAATACATGGTATATGGATAATGGATGTTCTCAGCACATGACTGGTAATTAAAAATATTTTGAAAATATTATCAATACGAGAGGAAGAAAAGTATCTTTCTGAGATAATGTTTAGGGAGAAATTGTTGGTATATGTAATATTGTTATTCTTGGTAAATCATTTATTTCAAACTTTTTGTTTTTTAAAGGTCTTAAGAACAACCTTATTATCATAAGTCAATTATGTGATGAAGGTTACCTTGTGAATTTTAGGAATGATAAAAACCTAGTACACAATTCCAAGCAAGAGTTTATACTCTCTACCAATAGGCAAGCGAATGTTTACACATTAAACATAGAAGACCTTAGGAGCCAAAACATACCTTGCCTAATTGAAATGGAAGATCATTCTTGGCTATGGCATAAAAGACTAGGTCACTGTAACCTTAGAAACTTATGTTAACTATATAAAAAGAAATTAGTTATGGATCTACCGGAGCATAGATTTGAATCATCTAATGTTTGTGATCCTTTTCAATATGGAAAGCAACATAAATCTAGTTTTAAATCAATCAGTGTAGTCTCAACAACTATGCATTACAGTTGGTTCACATGGATCTTTTTGGTCCAACACAAACTGGAAGCATTGGAGGAAAATACTATTTGTTTATTCTAGTTGATGATTACACTATAGTTACAAGGGTCTATTTTATAGAAAAGAAGTCTGAAGCTTTTTCATTTTTAAAAGGTTTTAGATTCCAAGTTAAAAATTAGAAAAACCTTCCACTAAAAACTATTCATAGTGATCATGGAAGAGAATTTCAAATTTCTGATTTTGAAACCTTTTGTAGTAAAAATAGTATTAATCACAACTTTTCACCCCCTAGAACTCCTCAAAAAAATGGTGTATTTAAATAAAAAATAGAATTCTTTAAGAGATAACATGAACCATGTTGAGTGAATATTCTATAGCTAGACATTTATGGGATGAATCTATAAGTACTTCTTGTTATACTATAAATTGAGTTTTGATTAGGCCATTTCTTAATAAAACTCTTTATGAGTTATGGAATGGTAAAAAACCTAGACATTCCTACATCAAGGTTTTTGGTTTCAAGGTATTCATCCTGAATACTAAAGATAACTTTCACAAACTCGCACCAAAATCTGCTGAAGGAAATTTCTTAGGCTACTCCACAACTTCTAAGGCTTATAGAGTTTTTAACAAAAACACATGTACTGTTGAAGAGACAGTACATGTCAAATTTGATGAAACCGAACCTTTTATTTTTAAACCATCCTAACCTACCTCTTAAGATGTGTTTTCAAAAAATGATTATCAAACATTGTTAGAAGATCCTTCTGATAAAAAAAATGTTCAAGAAAATATCTCTGACACTTTTACCCCCAAAGACATTCTACCCTATGTTGATGAACAGGTTTTACAAAACCCAAGTCAGGTGTTTCTAAAGAATCGTCCCAGTGATAGAATCATTGGTGATGTAAATCAACCTGTAAGGACAAGAAGTTACTTAAGGAATGGAGTAAAACATCTAGAATTTCATTCCCAATTAGAACCAAAAAGCACTGATGATGCTTTAAGTGATGATGATTAGATCAAATCCATGCATGATGAACTAAATGAATTCGAAAGGAATAAAGTCTGTACCTTGGATGAAAGACCTAAGGAAACTTCTGTTATTGGAGTAAAATGGGTCTTCATAAATAAGTGTGATGAAAATGAAATCATCATAAGAAATAAATCTAGAATAGTTTCTAAAGGTTTTAATGAGAAAGACGGAATATACTATGAAGAAACCTATGCTTCAGTAGGTAGACTTGAATCTATTCGTATCTTACTTGCCTTTGTAGCATTCTTTAATTTGAAACTTTTTCAAATGGATGTGAAATGTGATTTTCTTAACGGTTATGTTCAAGAGGATTTTTTTTGTTGAACAACCTCCTATATTTGAAGTTACAAAACATCTTGATCATGTTTTTAGACTTGTAAAAACTTTGTATGGCCTTAAACAAGCCCCATGAGCTTGGTATGATAGACATACATGATTTTTTCTTCAAAATAACTATGTTAAGAGAAATGTAGATCCAACCATTTTTATAAATAAAGATAAGAAAATTGTTTTGATTGTTAAAATATATGTTGAAGAAATTATATTTGGTTCAACTCAGCAATCCTTAACTAATTATTTTGCAGATCTAATGAAATCTGAGTTTGAAATGAGTTTGATGGGTGAGTTAACATATTTCCTTGGTTTTCAAATTGCTCAAAAACTAAAAATAATCTACATATCCCAACATAATTATATTAATGATCTTTTTAAAACGTATGGTTATGACCACACTAAAAGTATTGTTACTCCCATTGGTACATAAAACACACTTGATCTTGATGATACTGGGAAACCAGTAGATCAAACATCTTTTATAGGTATGATTGGAAGCATACTATACTTGAAATATAGTCGACCAAACTTGATGTTCTCAGTATGCTTATATGTAAGATATCAATCCAAACCTAATTAATGTCATTTACAGGCACTGAAAATATTTTTTTCGCTACTTAAAGGGAACCAGAGATCTAGGATTATTTTATACTTATGAAAATGATATTATCTTAAAAAAGATTTCTGAATGATGACATTGGTGGATGTAAAATGAATAGAAAAAGTACATCTAGAAAATGTAATTTAATTGTAGATTCATTGGTTTCTAGGTCCTGCAATAAGAAACACTCATTAGAACTTTCAACTACTAAAGACGAATATGTAGCAGCTGTATGTTGTTGTGCTCAAGTGTTGTGGATGCAAAACACACTCACAGATTATGGCTTGAGTTTTATTAAGACTCAGATTTAGTGTGATAACACAAGTGCCATTTACCTTAGTAAAAACTATACACATCACTCTTGTGCAACGAACATAGATATTAGGCATCACTTTCATAGGGATCACACACTGAAAGGAGATATCATTCTTCAGTTTATTGGAATGCATGAACAACTTACTTATATTTTCACAAAATCTGTACCTTCTGATAGATTTGAATACATTAAATACATGTTTTTAATGATAACCGTGAGGTAATATTCCTTCATTAAATTCTTGTTAAAAAATTCCTTACAGTAATAAACTCCTTTTCATAGGGGCAGTACATTTGATTGTTATCATAATAATTTTCATAGTCAATGTTTCATTCTTTTGTAATAAAAAAATTTTGTAATCAGTTTTCCTTCCTTTTGTAACTAAAATTTTCTTAACAAGTTTTTTCAAAATTTCCGGAACTGAAATTTTCTTAATGAAAATTTCTAGAACTGAAATTTTTAGAGTGACAACTTTTGTACACAAAATTTTTGTAATGAAATTTTCATACTGAAATTTTCGGAGTGAGAATTTTTGTACTCAAAATTTTTATAATTAAATTTTCGTACTGGAACATTCGTAATGAAATTTTCGTACAAGAACTTTCGTAATGGAATTTTCGGAAATGAAATTTTCGTAATGAGAATTTTTGGTACTCAGAATTTTCATAATGAAATTTTCATACTGACTTTTTCATAATGATGGTTTCCTAGTGATTTTTTCCTGGACAAATTTTCTACAAGGAGAATATCACCTGTTACGAATAAACTTTATGTCCAATCCAAAATGTATGATTTACTTAAGTTTTCATACTCATGTTTTTCTTGCTGGTATTTTCCTATGTGTTTTAAAAATTTTCAGATTCTAGTTTTCTTACATTCAAATGTTTTTCTTAAAACCTCTAAATATCGAAGTCATTCTTTCCTTGCGGTTGGTATCTCAACCGTCAGATCAAATCTCAATGTATTTTAACCATTTGATCAACCATGGAAACTGAACAATCATCTCAATACCTTTATAAAGGGGACCCCATAGGGACGTCCCACATCGTTTTTTCAATGATTTCACGTCTTGAAGCCCTGACTCTTTTCTTAAGGCTATTCCGATCATTGTCAAAGCTGGTTCCGAATCTTCCAGAACTCTTCATTTCGAATTTATGTTGATGCAACTTCCAAAGATATATCTACCTTAAAGCCAATTTCAAAATGGAAAGTGTAAAGAGAAGGTTGGTCTATCCAAACTTTTTCAAGAATGAATCAATCATTTCTAAGAAAATCAGGTTGAATGGTTGGGAAGATGTTTGTGTATCCAAGACAGGTGATCAAGATCCTTTCTATCCGGAGTTACTTGTAGAATTCAATGAATCAACATGTTTTTATGAGGAAGAGGGAAGAGAAAAGTTTTCTTTCAAGTCTTACGGAAATACGTAAAATATTACTTACACCTAATCGGCAAGCTTGGTGGGGCTAGCATACGAAGGAGAATCTTAATTTTGTTCACACAAACTCCCAGATTCTCAAGGTAGTATTGTTAATGTTATGTCCTTACAATGTCTTGGACATGGTGATGTGAAAACAGCCAAGATTACTCACTTATCTTCTAATAATAGGATTCTTCAGCTTTGGGTAATAGGCTTATTGGTTCTGAGAAAGGGTGAAAAAGATACACTAAAGAAAAGCGATATATATTTCTTAGACTTCTTGGTGAATCTAAGAAAAATAAATTTGATGAGGCATGTTCATGCGACAATCAATAACATCAAGGAAGGAATTATAAGAGCTCAAATCATCATGTACCCCACCTTACTATCAAAGATGATCGTTCGGTGCTTATATAATTTCAAATTTGAATGTAAGTCTAAATTTAGGAATTTCATGATTATTCTTGTCAGTGATGATACGCTGAAGAAAATGAATATGGATTTTTCTAAGGAAGCATGAGAATTTTATA
This sequence comes from Viscum album, assembly GCA_963277665.1. Classification (NCBI taxonomy): domain Eukaryota; kingdom Viridiplantae; phylum Streptophyta; class Magnoliopsida; order Santalales; family Viscaceae; genus Viscum; species Viscum album. The sequence continues at coordinate 178,332,156 of OY728133.1, read as the reverse complement.
ATTTTCTAGAGGTAGAGGCTGAGATCATCCCGGAAAATGTAGATAAAGCTGAGCCAGTGATGAAGGTTTCTAAGAAGAGAAAGCCTAAGGAAGTGGTTGCTGAAGATAAAACCCCTAAAGCTAAGGAAACCCTGTCTGCACCTCCCAAGACAAAAAAAACAAAAAGCTTTTCTAGATGAGGTGGTTGCTAAGTGGAGAGAAGATAAGGAGAATAGAAAAGAAGGGGATCCACAGTTTGGATTAGACCCTACTGAGGATAAGGTCTTAAGAGAAAGAGATGTAGATGTGTTAGAAGAATAATAAAAAGAGAAAAAAATGAAGAAAAAGATGTCTGATGTTGAGTTCGTACAATCTCTGTTGAGTTATACTTAAATATCTTCTGAGAAGATCTCCATTCTGGAAAATTTGGATGTTCAATCATTACCCGAGACTCCTGGGAAGAATTACTCCACTCCAGAAAATTATATGGGTTAAAAGGTCGTTGAAGAAGAAGGAGAAGAAGTGGAAGAAGGAAGTGATGATGTAGATGCTTTGATCGAAGAAGTAGAATATTATCAGGCGGAATCCACAAAATTCGTCACTCTAGGAAAGGGAGTTGAGAATGAAAGTTTGAAGGATGATGATTAGAAAGAGGAAGAGAAGGAAAATGTTTTTCTTTATGAGGAAGAATCCTATGAGAAATATTTTTCTTGAGGAAGGAGCAGAAAAGGAGAAAATAGATAAACATCAGATTTTTCAACTATCAGAAAGTGAGGCAAAGTGCCTAGATGATGAACCCATTCCAAAATCTGATAAGGGTAAGAAAGTTCTCATGGATACACCAACAAAAGATATCTTCAAGATGAAATAGGTTGGTGGTTCTTCTAAATGGAATCTGGTGCAAATTGATTATGAACAATATCCAAGCTAGTTATCGGATTCAGAGTCATCAGCACATGGTCATGACATTGTTGTTTAATCTTTGAAAAAGTTGGTGGACACCATTCTGATATTTCCAACTATACACTCTAGATTCCAGATGCTGCAGCATAGTTTGAATCAGAAGTCAAAATCCTTATCCATGGTGTTGGATATGTGTGTGATGATTGAATCTGACCATAGCAGTTTTCTTATCAATTATTATGTACATAGGAAATTATGCAGAGAAATCGCTTTTTGGTCTAAGAATGTTGAAGAAAACATGGATGAGTATGATAATTTTTATAATGAGGTAAATGATTCCTTTGACACCAAGGATAATAAGATTAAGAATCTTCAGGATGAGATGATCGTTGTGAAATGTTCTCGGAGTCAACAAGTAAAGGAACAGAATGATAAGGCTAACACTCTTGCTCAAAATTTTATAAGGGATTGACATCTCCGGATTGAGCTTGAGAAAGGACTTGTAAAACAAGATGAGTTAGTGAAAATGAATGGAAAGGCCATGAAGGAGTAGGTAGAAGCTTTTAATGCTCAAGATGAAAGGACAAAATCTTAGGAATGGAAAGCTGAAGAAGATCAAAGAAGTTTTAAGAAACCGAAAACCATGTTGAAGAAGTTAATTCTGATGGAAAATTAAGACAAATAAACTCACTCTGATCATTTGTTTCATTTGTCTTTCCTCGTAAAAATTTTCTCAATTCTAATGAAATTTTGTGTGGTTGTATCTTGTTTTGTTATATACTAATGTTTCAGGTACTCTATTTCTTTTCCATTCCCTTAAATTCATTTTGAAAATCACAAAGGGGGAGAAGAAAAAATAACTACATAAAAAGGGAGAAGGGAAAATTTATAATGGAGAAGGAAAAATATCTAAGTGAAGATATCCTTAATGTAAGGGTGAGTTTCACATTATGATGTTTTTCATTCTCATGATAATGAAAACACCACTCCGGAAATTCAGAATGCAATCCTTAGTGTTTCAATGCCTAAGGGGGAGTTAGTTGTATTCACTATCATCCATGAACAAAGGGAGATAAGTTTTAATTTCAATTTCTAATGAAATTTTTCCAAAGTCCTTATATTCTTTATCATAAGGATGTTTGTGATTTCCAAAAAGGGGAATATTTTTGAGTCAATAAGGTTTTCCTTATAACTTTTCCTTTCTTTCTTGTTTTGAAAATCACAAACAACTTATACCTAAGAAAATATATATTTTACTTATCTAAGGAAAATTTCATTCCTTATAGAAATTTACCCTAAACAAGATTCCATTAAACATCAATATTTTTCTTAAGAACAAAAACAGGATTCATATCAAAGCCTCAAAATCATATAATTCTTAGATATAAAGAATTCTATTTTAGGATATGAATTCTAGATGTGAAATGTAATGATGTTCCACTCCAAATTCTGGATGTGAACTATAATGAAGTCCAGCTTTGAATTCTGGATGTAAACTGTAATGAGGTTCCACTCCGAATTCTCGATGTAAACTGAAATGAAGTTCCACTCCGAATTATTGATACAAAATCAAATAAAGATCCATTCCAAATTCCGGATACGGACTCTAACAAAGTTCAACTCCAAATTCTGGACTCCTAACTTCTATGAGTTTGACTCCGAACTACTGTGAATTCGACTCCGAACTTCTATGAGTTCGACTCTGAAATTTTATGAGTTCGACTCTAAACTTTTATGTGTTTTACTCCGAACATTTAATAGTTATACTTTGAACTTCTAGAAGTTCGACTCCAAACTCTATAAGTTCAGTATCTGAACTCAGGTGATACTAGGCTCCGAATTTCCTTATAAATTTAGACTCTAGATTTCTGCAGAATTATTGTTCCGAATTCCTATAAAATAGAATCAGAATATCTTTTTATTATAGACTCCGAATTACTTTTTGGTTAGACTCCGAACATTCATTTGGTTACATTCTGAATTTTAGTTTTACTTATTATTACACTCATTTTATTATAAAACGATGTCATGCTTTCAGTTACACAATTTTTGTTATAAAACGATGTGATCCATTCTGTTTCTAACAAACCATTGGTTTAGTGAAACATGTATAGTTCCCTCCTAAATTTAATGAAAATATGACCGTTTGAGGAGGGAGTTGACCGTTGGAAGTTTTCCTATAAATATGAGCTCATTTGAATGATCTCAAACAACAACTTCGTCAACTTTGACACCTGTTCTTACATGCTGTTGAAGTGATTTCTCGAGAGAGAGGCTCTTATCAACATTCATACTTCGTGCAGAAAGTTTGAACTACTTGTTCATACATTTCATTGTGCAGATTGCTTCATGAAACTCCGAATGTTGGTGATTACATTCGAGGGATTTAGAGGACCGGAAGATAGAAGTTCTGACTACCTTGAAGTTTTAGGGCTTCCTTGCTGAGGAAGACAGAGGTTCCAACTACCTTGAAGTTGAGGGCTTGCGGGGATAGAAATATAGAGATTCCGATCTTTGTATCAAGGGCTTACCCGGGTGTGGGTAAGACAAACTTTCTTGAAAGTAAAAATCAAGGGTCCTTTATCCAAGGTTGTTGGATACCCTTCTCTTTGTGTTAAAAGATTTATATCTTGTTACTTGTAGTTTTACAACATGTTTTTACGTTGCATTTTGTATTGTAAGGAATGTATAATCTTCCTATATTTCCTTACACTTATACTCTGATTAATTTAGATTCTATACTCTTTAAGGTAGAATCTCATATTGTAAACATTGTTTAAGATTCAATTTCTAGATCTGTATTTCTGGAACCTATTTTCAGAATCACTTTCCAAATATAAGCAAGTGTGTATAACTAGAAGTCTATAACTTCATACCTTGTTCCAATTCTCCAATTGGTGTTAGAGTTGTTGTGAATTTTCTTAGTTTAACTTTGTTAAACATAAATCTTTCCTTGTTTAAGGAAATTTTTAATGTGTACAATTCACCCCCCCCCTCTTGTATATTGAGCATCTACATCATTATTTTTATCTTACAAAAACATCACTGTGATTTCATCTCTTACAATATTACATGTGCCTCTTCCTTGTCTATTCCATGATATTTGTGTAGTATACAAACCACCATTATCATGTTCATGTTATGTTTATTTCCTTTGTTCCATGAACATTTAAACAGGATAGACATTTCCACAACCCATGAATCCTGACTCTAAATAGATTTTGATGGTCCACACAATATGACGTTAAAATGTGCATAACAACCTCATCACATGATGTTAAACTATTATACAGAACCTAGTCAAATGAAGATAATGTGTTACATTTATTATCATATCCTAAATTACATAAAACTATATGTAATAATAGGTCCTCATCAGTGTTTTCCTTCTGATAAGATAGGTTTCATCATTTTTTAAACTGTTATTATCAAACCAGTGTTCTCTCCGTCACTGTGGAATAATATCAAGAGTTCCTAAATCTTTTCAAACAATCCATTAGTCCACTCCATGCTATTCATGCCCCATTTATTCATATCCTCTTCCTATTTTATGTTTTAAGGGACCTAATAAACTCTTTTTACTATGTCATTTCAAATCACCTACTATTCTGAAACAACACCACAAAAGAAATTGGTCAATATTTCGAGGGAGGACCTTGTGTGTTAAACATGGTCAACAGTCAACTATAATTTGTTTGTCCCTATTTCATGTTATTTGTATATAAATTGTGTTCCAAACATGGTCATTAGCTATCCTGAACAAATATTACATCATCAATGTGTTCCAAATTCTAGGTATTTCAATTCTTTCTTTTCATTTTCCATTGATCATATTTATTCTAGATCCCTTGGTGATATCCCTCTTGTGCACTAGAGTATGTTGGGAAAGTTTATTAGATATCCAGAGGGAAATTTTCTCCATCCCTATGATCTCCAATTCTGATTACTCTTCTGGTTTGTTCAACAATATTAGACCTCGTGTATTATATTATTATTCGACACTCCCATACAAAGTGAGAAATTATATGTTCATCCATTGTCTCTCACACTAGCCATGACGTACGTGATCTTAGTATAGATAATTACTAATTTATCAAGCATGTTAATGTTGGGTTGATTGAAATAAAAAAATGGATCCATGAATGAAACCAATGAAAAATAATCTTTATATTATGATTAATATGTTTGAAAAAATTTGGACCATATGGATCTTCCCCTTAGATTGAATGCTTCACCTCCTCCACCATCTAGTCTGTTTGCTCTATTGATTTATTTCAACATTTATGTTCCCTTCCTTCATCAATTACATAAAAATAAATCTCATCAACCCTAATTTTTTCTCAGTCCAGCTCAATCCTGATTTTTTTCACTTGATGTGATTCATTCCTCATATTCTCTTTAGTTGTCTCTTGTTGATCCCTTACTTACATAAAGATCTATGTTTGAGTAAAAATGTATGATCAATTATTTTCAGGCATTTATTATAGTTTTAAGATCACCTATTGACCTTCTAGAATCTTTTAAGTACTGAAAGAAATATCTTAATTCTATTCAATGTCCAGATGATGAATGATTTCCCATATTTTCTGTATGTGTTAGTTTCGGATCAGCATATGAAAACATAATGCATCAATCTTTATGTCAATGAGATCACTAAACCAAGGAAGAAGTGATCCCATTCTGGAGACCCACTTATAATATGTTGTTTTTTTGATGATGCATTTGATTAAATTACATGCTCGGTGTTGGGAGTCCTTATTATCCCCAACAAAATCATAATCATACCCGTCAAACTCACCTAGATCAGTAAGATCGTACTCGATAAATAAAACCAGGATCTAAGTAGCAGGAACCTACACTAAATTCATGTATGATGTTTTAGGATTCAAATCATTAGGTTGATCCTCATCACTTGATCCAATCATGATAATGTAGTCCCTAAAAACACTATGTTCCACCCCATTAGTTACGTCACTCGTGATAACAACTAATTGCTGACTAGAAACCATGACCTTGTTGAATCTAATACCTAGCCTGGAATGGATTTCCCCTATTTTAGGAATGGATCCCTAGGACCTAAAACCATTATTATTAGTAGAGCAACCACTATACCAAATATTGATCAAACATTGATCCTATTATTAAATTAAATCTAATAAGAAACAAGTATATGTTTGTGAAATGGGGAAACATAACATTGTCATGAGAAAGTAGTGCGTTCCAAGGAGTAGTCATCCTTGGGATACGAGGGAGTGGTCCCTCATATATGAAAATGGTCTCTGAGTACTCAATGATGGAATCTAAAACGTATTCATATCTAGATGTACTACTGTCATCTCCTACATCGGGTGGAAACATAGCAACATCCCTATCCATATTGGTTTAATCATTATGCCTGTGAGAGGGATTCACTGGTACAAGATTCATCTATGTATAATAGAGGATAGTTTTGAAGCCAAATAAAGTGTGAGAGAGATGAAAACAAGGTGAGGTGTGTTAACCCTTACATAGATGGTTTCAATAAACCATTCCATGAAGTTTCCTCTAATAATACTATCAAAATGTTCTCTAGAGAGGCTTCCCATGGATTAATGTCTTTATAATAATCATGAAGGTTTTCCTCCTTGACATCTTCCCCCAGGACATATTCTTTCTTCTGAAAAGGGGATGTGTTCCAATAGTTGAGTCATAGACAACCCAATGGGAGTATTCATGTCTAGTAGAACCCACAATTGTATTTTCATTGGAGACACATTCCCTTGAGAATGAACTACTTCTTATAAATTCATCAAAAATTTACTTCCCTCTACTTGTGATTCATTGAATCCACCTATAGAAATTTTAATCCCACCATGTTCCATTCCATACATTTTCAGATGATCGCAAAGGTTTTCATTATTGAGGAACTATCTACCGTTATTACAAGCTTCCCATGTCTCGAGATAGAAAACATAGAGAGGAAGTGCCACACAAAATAATTTTATCCTAGGAGCATGAGTTTACGCCTTTTGAAACTCCATTGTTGTATCCCCTTTCTCCCAGGTCTACTCAGATGGGACCACGAGATATGGTAATACTACTACTATCCCATCACCTTTGTTCAATGGTGGTGGATGGATGGCCACCCTCACTACTTCAAGCTTGTCATGATGATGTGCATTGGAATAACCCCTTTGATTATCCCTTTCTTCCACTATACCTTATCATCGAGGTGCACTGGTCACTCCTTCACTAGCCTGGATCATCTACTACAATAGAATTTAACCAGGATAGGTAGTTTTCCAGATCTATGCATACTCATGGACTAAAATTAATGAAATAGTTTATTGAAAAAGATTATTCTACATCTTTTCATATTCATAAGTGAAAATTAGTAAAATATACTTCATTATGCATGGGTGGTCTTCATGAAGAACTAACTGGTACACTATCAGGGTTAGTCTCTACAGACACATAAGTTACCTCACAAATTGGTTCATATTGTGAAGTTGAAATATCATCTCATAGTCCACTCATGCAAAAACACTCCACCTCAAAATTAAATAATATATGATCATCCCACTAAACATCATGTTCCATTATATGTTATTACCCCCCTAGGAAGAGGGAATCAGCGAAAGATGAATTGATTTTTTTGTCTGATCATGCACAGCTCTAACACCGGATGGAGAATGAGTGAAATACCCCCACGATGTTTAGAATATTTTTATTAATTTTTTTCTAAGGATGGTATATGTGATTTAAATTCACATAAAATTAGATCTATGCCACTTTAGGGTTATTCAAAAAAGTTAAATGAAACATACACACATATTAGAATCATTCCCTCTCAAATATGCCAGTGTACATTCCACTGTTTCCCTGGATCTTGGATCTCCATATTAATTCACTTCCCTGTGGCCATAATTTCCACCACGATAATTTTGCATTGATGCACTCCGATTTTCATGTCATTCACTAATTGAATCTACCCACATATGAGGGCCCAAATGAATAAGACCACCTTTAATGTCCATTACTTGTCATCCTTGAAACTATTCATCGATAACTACCACTGGATATACTCTATAATTCACTAGTAAAATACTTCAATACATCACTCTGGACCACTTGGATAGGTACAAGGCCTTAATCGCATCTTTTGGGGTTAAATCACACCATTGGTCAGTTCCCTCATTATAATGATTAGAAAATAGATAATATTTATCAAAAAGGGCATCCCTTGTCTTCAACTTGTCATTGTTAATACTCAAATAATGATCTAGTCACACCTGCACTAGATGTGGAATCTACTCATCATACTCCCAATAATATTAATAAGGAGAAAATAATCACACATTTATCACAAAATTGGTATTCTAGATGTATGGTGGGGATCTCATAGGCTGATGACAACCTCCGCAAGGTGAAGATGAAATGTGTTGGTGTTCGGTGACCAACTATTCAATGGTTCAGCCATGATGTCCTTTGTTTGAGAAGAATGAAATTTGGAATCCCTAGAAGCATTTTAAAAACCAACTTTCCTTAGTGTCATCCCCAACATTGCACAAGACGTGAAGACCTAGTATGCTATAACCCACTCATTTATGATGTTTCCAACTTGGCACAAATCCCAACCATCAGTCCATCATTTCTCCAGGATCACAATAATTTCCTTGATGATTGTGTTATATTATTTTGGAGACACTTCTTTCTCCCATGGTTTCCAGTCATCAATTTTTATGTTTGCTAGTGGTAGTCCCCAGTAATAACCATGCATTGTATCCTGATATGGCCACCAATAGCCATATGTCATGAATGTTTCCCTAGTGTGCTCCTAAACTAGTAGGTCGGTTTGTCCTTTTTTTCCTTTGTGATGAGTACATCATTCCTCAAGCCAAATCCATACAATGGAAGCCTTTTGCACAAATGGTTGTATTTTTGAGTGTCTAAAAGCAACTCAAATAGGGATTCATGGTCCTAATAGGTCCAAAAATACTCCCCAATAATGATATTTTCTCCATTTATTATCATAGGGTAGCATCTTCACCAACCTCATTGGATGATTGTAGAGTATCCATTTGATCAGATACAAAATAAATTTTTTGGAACTGATAATGAATGTCAATCATGAAGGTCTATTGTGAATAAGTGTTCATGAGGCAACCTCATCCTCTATATGAGATGTGATGTAGTATCAAATCAGGACACTCTAATTCACTAAATGAGAATTTTTTAGGAAAAGGACAGAGAACCCTGGATTGTAGAGATGTGTTCATATGTAAAATTGTTTGATAAAAGAGATTGATATTGTATGAATTTGTGAGGATCATGTATGGATAATGGGACCTAGATTCTCAATTTATAAGAGGTGGCTGATTGAGTATCGTGGAGACCTTGGCATGATCAAGCATCATGGTGATCTCCTTGATGTGTGTTATGATTCCCATCAACGTGATCCATCTATGCAGTTAGTCAGAATATTTTTTTATTGAACCTAACATTCCAACTCTTGTTTCTCGTTATCTCCCATTCTAAGGAGGCAGGGGGCTTTAGTGGAACCAAAATACAAGCTATTAGATAAATTTAAAATTATAAAACCAGTTTAATGATGAATCACACCCAAACAAACATAGAATTCATTAAAGGATTCTATCTAGTGAGGATGCATCCCAATAACCCTTAACCAAATTGTATAGGAGGGAAGGTGATGATAAATCTATGAGTATAATGATCCCCATGACTACACGATTTTCTCTTATAGATTCTCTACGATCATGAAATGCCTTGCGATAATGAGTGAACCTTTGATGGAACCTATGTGAGCCTGATGGAGCACCTCTGATTCAGAGTATCCTTTTTCTTTGTGGGAGCACACCACGAGCATTATAATCCTCATTGCCAATTAACACGTAGCATAACAACACTACAAATTAATGTTTACCCAAGACTTTCATATTCTGGTCTACTATTTCACATAGATATTGAGAACCTCGGTCCTAATTAAAATGGATATCTCAATGTAATTCAGCAATGTGATCCATACATTCCTTTATTCCATATAGGCTCTACCTATGGTAGAGATGCATTTTGGAAAGGCCTTCACCCTTCATGAAGGAAGTATCCCCTTCAAGTTTCTCGAGGCACTACAATGAATTAATCATTCTCACAGAACAATTTTGATAAGATATGACTCCATTCTATAGAAAGAGTTCCCTGCATCGGATGTCCCTTCCTTTAATGAAACACCTTCCAGTCATGAAGCTCATGATCATTGCAAAGAAGCTCTCCATGTTTCCCCTTACTTACTGAGACCTTCTTTCATACATTCCTCCAAGATAGTTCATAGTGATTTTTAGTCCCTCATGTGGTGTCTCATGTTGGGTTTCACTATCAATGCATCTTCACATAGGTACACTAATAGTTATTTCATCTTAAAATAGATATGAAAATGCGGACTCATCATGTTATCATACATCCACCACACCCCTATCCAGAATTCCTAATTCCCATCCCATTTCCATGTGTAGGTGGGTATTATTTATGTATGTCCATGGTGTGATGAGGGAGTCCCCCATGACCAAGTCACACGATTTTAACATTCCAATTACTATCATTATTATCACATGATGTTAAACTTCATCCTCGTCCTATGAAATTCCCATGGGGTGCCCCGCCTAAGGAATTCCCAATGCCCCAGCGTCTCCACAAAAGTATTATCCTAATCACATAGAGTGACTTCCTCCTTTCATGGTAAAATATTGTCACATGACGAAGGAAACCCACCTTACTATAATCCCCTTGAATTTATGGTAAGATGTATTACTCTTTATCCTCCTTTCCTCCTTCTAGCATAATTATGATAGGTGAGATGGGAACAAGGGACACTGAACACCATGATCCTCTCCCATTAAGCATCATATCTAGGGGCCCCTGAACATCTGTAAGCACCACTCCATCTCTCAATGACACATGTTTCACAATTCGATCATCTGGTCTATTTATACTCTTATTTCTTACACCGAGTATTCCTTACATGGGATTCGACTTTATTAGTGACCATGAATGCCTTCTTCCAGGAATCCATCCTAAATTAATCCATAACATACACCTTCGTAGGCCAATAACCATGCATAATACCTATACCTTCAATCTATGTGGGATTTAATCCCAGTATTTTATATATGGTATATATGAAACATCCTTGTGGTTCAAGATCGACACCATCCTAGTCACATCATTCTAGCCTCATCCTTACTTCATGACATTAAATATCATTGTGTGTTGTAACTATATAGAATATTATCCATATCATCTACACAAGGTACATATGATGCCTCCCAAATGTTCGAGACCCATCATATATTCCATTCCTAGTTTATCCCTCAGGTCATTATGCTTTGAGAGGATCATTCCCCATCCCCACGCTAAAAGTTAATTGTTGTTCTTATTGATATGATTTATTATCATGAGTTGCATCCTATGGTGTCTCATCAACACAAATTGAATTTTGTAGACCTTGACCTTTATCTTCTACATAGGGTATGTGGGATGCCTCTTAAAGGGTCAAGCCCAACAGTCCCCCAAAATCCATATATTCTATCCCTTCCTATTTGATACTCCATCAACTTCCATCCTGATTCATACCCGGGCCACCACATCAGGGTGAGATCATGCCACCCATATCATCGCTACTCCCAGAAGCACCAAACCATATAACCATCTAAATCCCCATGTAATCTGTATTCATTAAACCAATAGTGTTCCTCTCACGATAGGAATCTACCCATGTGTAAGACCCAAATCACCCCTAAAAAATATGTGGGTATTGATCCATATATTTATCAAAGGGTAAATAAAAAATTCACCTTGAGGATCAATCGTAGAAAATGGTAATCATTGGTTCCCTTGTCATTGGGGTCCACCCCTGGATCTACCCTAAGATGTGTCCAAATCAGCCTTCAAGACGTGACATATTTCCCATTATGGGACACATCATTCAGGTTCTCCATTAGTGGAATTCACAACCATCCAATATTAAACATTCTGGGTTCCCCTCCAAGTGATAAACCCATCTTATCCACCACAACAAGTGTTATGATCATCTTGTTCAATATCCCCAAGACAATAAACTAGTGACCATCTATCTATTTAGGATGTTAACTCCCGACATAACCCATGTTAAACATGGGATGCATGAGGAAATCATTGGAATAAATGACATTGACATAAGATACAAAAAGATAAAAAAGGTAATCCTCTAGTTTCCGAGCCCTTGAGAAGCCCTCTAATTGGGATGAATAGAGGTGAATCATGTTCTAGTATCCAGAAATTCTACTGATTCCCAACGTGACTACTTCCCTTACCGAAGGATGCATCCCTAAATGGAATTTTTATAATATCTATATAGAAGATGTATAATTTAATAGTTTCCATGAAGACATAAAATCATGAAAGAGTTTCAAGAACAAATTCATAACCAATAAGGGTGTCATAGGATTGGTAATGAATTTTGAAGAGGAATCCACAAAATGATATACCATCATCACATCATCCTATTTCAGTCAAGGAGAAAAAATATCTGAAGAAGTGATAATACATCCAACCTTTTGAATATAGGAATGCACATAAACAAATGTGATTATAGAATACAAAGATTCACTCAGGTGGATGCACCACAATGGTAAGACTCAGAAATATACAGCCTTCAGAAATGTTATCCTTGATTATAAGATTCCAACAAGACATGCCATTATGGTTTTGCGAAGTCGTATTAAAAAGTCAACTAGATCATGTAAAAATCTTTTCAATTTTCATCTATGAGACTAGGAAATTTCTATACATCCTCAGACATGTTAGGCAGACAATTAGATGTGTAAGGAAAGAAAATTTGGTTGTGTAAAGCAGGAATATCGGGATGTGATTACATAATTGAGTGAAAATATTATGGACACCTGTGTGAGTAATCCCCAAACAGAGTCATGATATGATAACCCCAATTTTAGGGATACTTCAGTGTGTAATCCCAGATAAATTGGACTTTGGTAACCAAAGTTCCATCCATGACCATGCTATATAGGATTAATTCATATGTCCCAATTTCAAATACAGATCCTCTATAGTGTAAGTCCAACTATTTATCTAACATTCCAACCATCATGACCCAATAATACCCAAGGGAAGATCATGCTTCCTCATTCACCATTAGATTGAGAAGGTAGCTGAAATATAATGAATCTAATTTATTCCCTACCCAGGATACATAAGATGTCTTCCTATGTCTCGAGATCTATATTAATCATTATTAGTGATGTCCCAACATAAATTTATGACATCGATATTTAGTTTGATTGATTATAAACTGTCCCACTTTTCTCACACCGAGAATGGATCATTTGGGATTAGGGAGTTTTAATTATTATATCATTCTTATCGAGAATATCTACCAACTAAGGAAGCCTTAATGTTTAAGACCTAATCAGTGGGAAGATATTACTTCCCCACATATAAATGTACCCACCTTGGGGAATGTCCCAAGTGTGTGATTTTACAATAATGAATCTGATTACTTCTATAACCGACATATATTGGGCATCACACTGACATTTTATCTCAATATGTGGTGCCTATGTTCCCTCGTATATTTTATTTCCTCATGATTGTAAAATATATGGTTTTAATGTTATATGTGGGTTTTGATTCTTGCTATATAATGGATTGGTTGGTTTCCTCATGACGGCTCAATCCCAACTTCGAAATATTAATCGCCTTCCTAGATGAAACAAATCTCGATGTTCTAGGTTATAAAGACTAAAATTTTACGAAACCACCAATTAATGGGACATGAATGAATAAACAAAGAAACCTGTTGATTGTATCATCAATAGACCTCCCATTTCCATATAGAGGGATTAAAAATAGGATAAATTATTAGGGTAACTAGTCGTGTATCAGGACTAATAAGAGATTCCCAAACTTATAATAAATTGATATGTTAGTCCTGGTGTTGGAAAAAATTCATCCTCTAGAGGGTGTGATGATCTCGACCTCCCATCCTCTTGAATAATGTGTGATACAATGCATCGTGGCATATGAAACCCTGAAGGAACACCTCCCATTAAGATGTAGGTATTTACATAGTTATTAATATTGGAACCAATGGGAGTTTATGTTTTTTAAAAATATGTTACAAAGGATAGAAAACATTGTGCGTGACATCCAACCCCATCACAACCAATAGTATTGAAAAAAACCACCCAAGAATTTTTGGAAAACAAAATTGTTAATCTGATGTAAATCTCTCAAATATAAAAATTATTAGTTTACCATTAGTTAGTTTATTTAGTTCTCAAATCTTACACAAAATTGAGAACATTCAATGAATCTAAATGGGTTCTCATAAAATAATTCCATCCACTATGTGACAAGTCTGTGAAAGTAGAATGTTCCGACCAAATATAAGAACACAAATTTGTCTTACCCTTAAATATCTGATTGGGAATGTATCTTTCCTTTGATGATGCACTGAACATTGGCCTTGTTCCTCATTGAAATAATCACATAATATACTGATCTCACAAAAAAAACACTGAAGCAAGATAATGTCTCCATCCTGTGACTGTTCTGGAAAATCATCTACGGCTAGAACCCATTCTTTTCTCAGAATGACCTCACCCACCCAACACCTTCAACGTCAAGTAGAAAATGAAAAAGTACTGGAATAACATTGAAATGGTATGATCTTGATCCATGAGAGTTCCCATTAGGGGCTCTAACCACAAAAATAGATTACTCTTGATTTTAAAAATAAAGATCCAATAAATCCAATAGAGATCTTGGCCACCGCAAACCACTGTGTATGATTATATTTAGTGCCTGGAAATGAACAAACTCAGTATATGAAGAAAGTTGATCTAGGAGACAACAATGACTCCCATTCAAATTATATGCCACTAAGGAGGGATCGAGTCAACCTATGTTGGTAGATCCATCTTTTCAGTACCATTTGGTCACTTAATAAAGGCACCACCTGACACAATACCACATCATACAACCATTAATTGGAGACAAGGTAGTTACACAGGGCATGGAATGATCTGTATAATTGGGAGTTATATAATATCCATGATCCAACTGAAGATTAATTCATGCACATATTAGTAGAATCTGGTGATTAGTTTCATATCCATGCTAGTTCAAAAGTATTTTTTAGGAATATACCTAAAAAAAGCATGAGGGAGGTGCATACCTATAACCCTATTCATGAAGACCATCAGAATATTCTAGTGGCATAAATAGATTAAAATTGGCCTCATATTCCAACTTTAATTGAAGAATTGTTATAGTGTATAGTGTAGATAGAAATGTTCTAGACTTATATTCTTATTAAAATTTTATATGGTGTCATTACATATTATTAATAGCTAACGAACTATGTTGAGAGAATTTAATTTTTTTAATGACATAGGGAAATTCTCAAATTACCATATATATAGCTAGGAACAATATGAGAAATTGATTTCTCCAGAGTTGGATCGTGTTAAATCACCAATATCATAGGATAATCGACATTTCCGGATAAGTGGAAGGCATAATAATGGACCCATATTCCCATTCCAACTAGTGCTGACATTGTAATAGAGGCATATTACAAGGGATATGGGAGAATTATTTTCTAAAATTAATGGAGGCACATTTGAAAGTAATATTATCAGTATCATAAACCTATTTGAGATAGGGCTCACCATATAAGAGTAGAAAATGACTCATGATTAGTGTATATGCATATCAGAAAAGTCTAGTAGAATACTCTAATGTCATAGTATTAGGCTCATTTTCCAGTTTTGACAGAGGCTCACCTAGTTTGAATGGAACATTACATGATTTGGGATCATATTTCTATTTCTAAAGATACTTGTCATATTCTTATTGCTAATGGAATGAATTATAATGTTCCAACATCAACCTATGAACGACTGAACCAACATCCTTATGAGGAAATAAAAGATGAGGAAAATATCTATTCTTCTATTCTAGAGGTATTTCATTATATTCTGATGCATAATTCATACTCATACTGGGATCATATTCCAATTCCAACTAGGTCTCACTATGTGAATAAAGCTCATGCATCCATACATGCTCATATTATTATCGAAAAGGTTGGTTGCATACTCCAAAAAAATATGACCAAGATCATATCATTATTCTCACCAAGAATCCCTAGGTAAAAGTGGATCATTCCTCTAGAAATGTTCATAATCACGTTGGTGAATCTTATTGGTCTATTCCAGCATCTTCTCTATAGCGAGATAATGTCCCAAAAACACCAGATGATTATCAATATTGTCTGATAGATATAATTAAAATGATCATATCCCTATGTAATTCCATTCGTCGGTCAAAATATTCAATCTAGGAAGTAGAGTAATTCCCATGTTTCTAATCATTACAATTCTAATGTCCTTTCTATTTTTAGAGACATATTTTCAACCCCACAATCCTCCACATACTCTTCAATTAAAAAATAATAAGATCATTACCAAGATATTCATCCTCACATTAGTGTGGATATGGATCAGGGGGACTCTACTCATGTCATCCCATGTGGTTATACTCACCATGTTGATATCTCTGATGGAATATAAAATCATACCCTTTCTTAGAAACCATTATATATAGAGGTGATAAAAAATTAGATTCATTAATATAGAGAGCTGATCGATACATTGGTTTAAAAAAATATATTCCACCATCATCACCTAGAAATAGTACACTCCAATCAATAGGTGACCTCAAGAATCACTTTTTATGGTATGACCAGATAGATATTTTTTAACTGCAATAAAGAGGAAGCTGACATCAACATATAGAGAGTCATAGACAAAAACAACCTCGCCATCGTGTCATGGACCCTCGCCACTTCTGACTATGATATCATAAATGATATAGTGAAGGAGATCATGCCTAATATATACCATTTTATTTTGAAAGTCATAATCAATTGAATTCTAGACATATCCATACTCTAGGAAACATTTATAACCTTCAGATCATCAATAATATATATTTTTAAATGTATATGGTCAAAATTTCAGTGGAATGAAACCTAAAAATGTAGGCTCAGGAGAAACACATATATAGTGTGTGAATCTACATCATGAAAAATCCCTACTGATTGATTTTCAGAGCATTGTCATTCATATTTACCTATAGATGGTTGAAATATAGACCATTACACATCAATATATCCCCAGAACAATAAAATGTCCTTGCTATAATGTCAGGTAATGTCATATGCCCTTTATAAATT
Organism: Viscum album; assembly: GCA_963277665.1. Lineage (NCBI taxonomy): Eukaryota > Viridiplantae > Streptophyta > Magnoliopsida > Santalales > Viscaceae > Viscum > Viscum album. The sequence continues at coordinate 178,314,983 of OY728133.1, read as the reverse complement.
AGAGGATCGAGTAATGCATGATCTAGCTTTTCAATAATATATAACTCCCCCAACATAATGGCGCAAGACATCAAGAATGGAGGTTGAGGATATCTACAAAGTCTTTGAAACCAGCCCCTAAAAATGGGATAATAATTTATACATAGAAGCAAATGTTGATATCAACGTAACAATACCCCATAGAAACTGACTCCAGCAATGGGCTTCCATTTCACCAAGAACATATACATTCACAACTACTCCATATCAAATATGTCTCAATATCATCTACTAAAGTAGTCATCTAGGGGACAACCCATCCCACCGGTATGGAGGAATTTATACCACCACATCTACGGGTCGGAAAATCAATTCATGAAAGTATTCATATACATATAAAAAACTGCTTCAATGCAACCCATCTCATAGGTATTAGGGAATTTATATATGAAACAGCATCCCAAGGTATGTCATCCCCTAAGAGGGTTATATTGAAATCCACTATGGTTCTAGATCAACCCCAGCCCAATGGGTTCCGAGAATTTATATCTCATTTTCCAACCCATGAATCCTGAAATTATAGTATGGAATAATTGGATTCTCAACATTATGATCAACCAACTCCAATTATGGCCCTTTATTTGCCCCATTCCTTAGATATAGGGGTATTTTCATCATCATCATCACCACAAATGGAATAATTATTCCCTAGTTTTGGTGGTAAATATCAATGGCCGGTTTTCCATCCAATACTCCCATAACAAAAATATAACCTTTATTATTCTAGGCCAATTAAGAATTCATGAGTGGAAAATCCCTCAAGGTAACTATGTAGAGACCCGTATTGGGTGATTGTTATGTGAAGGAAATCAAACCAATTACGGTGGTACGAAAAAATGGTCCAACATGCCACGGTTTCAGGAGATGAACATTATACATGTAGTGTAGAATCATTGTGTTGCGTTGAGAGTAATGGAACCTTGTTGCTTGAGAAACCAATGTTACTATTGTATGTTTCAATATAAAATATAATATAAATCAAGGATCCTATTTAGAGAGGTATAACATGTAAAATACATCCCATGGAAAGGATTCAGATTTACCCACTGAGGTTGCAAAAACTTGGATTTGAGGGGGATCCAAAACAAAGAGCCTGAAATATAGAATGGTCACCACTATAATAGAAGATTGTAGAGGATAATGGGAATGAAGTGGCCATATCTGACCCAACCAAAAGATCTGAAATTCCATCCATGAAGGAGTAACTGAAAAAAATTTATAGGAGATAAAAAATCCCATACAACTCAATGAGGAGATATTCAAGGGAGACATTCCCGCTAGTTATCATATTTTGGTAGAGAAAAATATCCTTCCTACTAAAGACGATCCACCTAAAAGATTGGTCTTGGAGTGTCATAAAATCTCCAAATCCAAGGTGCGAGTCTAAATTAATAATGATGTCAAAAATTATTATGGAATCCCCCCATTATGGTGATACGCCCCCTCACTAGGTAGATCATCCAGTCTTATAATAAATTGATCATCAGTAGGAAATGAAAACAAGACCTCCTCATGAAACCTCACCCTCTCCTTTTATAAGGAAGCTGGATCAGACATTAGTACCTCAAGAGTATTTTAATGTTTTCATGTCCATGGATACTCAAATGAGGCCATGAATGATAAACATGAAGTAGTGCATCCTAAGAAAATTCAATATAAAAAATGGGTTGAAAATTATTTCTCCACAACCAATTTCTAATATCCTACATTCTATAACATCTACAACATGGGCGACCGATAAGATCATGTCATTAACTACATGTATCAAAGTGATAAGATGATGTTCCCTAAAGATCATTATGAAGTGACCATGATGAGGTGTTTTTCACAGATTCAGATAGGTTCAACATTTTTTTCATAACACAATATTATTACAGGATTCATTTCCAGACGAGAAGACCTTCACTGTCAATTCATTTACCTGTTCATCTCCTCATTGAGAAAAGTGACAATTTTCGACCTGGAGGACTACAAACAATGTGAAAATAAGTGAATTTTTGACATTATGGCCATATTTAATGGCAAAAAATATTCACTTAGAATCCCTCTCAAATTGTAAAAAATTATTGATCTCTATTCAAAAAAAACTATGATAAGGTATGAACAGCTCTGATCATAGTGTAATATCTAAGAAGAATTTTCATGTTTGATAAAGGAGAAATAAATTGGATGATTCCATTTAGTGGACCCAAGATATGTATTGAATATTGACCTCATCATAGTGGAAAAGACATATAAATCTATAAAATACATATATTACACTCAGTCCAGTAGAAATTCACATTAATGCACCTTAGAAGGATTTTGACCTCTAAGATTTTCTTATAGAGTGGAAGGAAATATTAATTATCCATTTTGTAAAATAAGTGATCAGGTTCACCCCGGATCTGAGGAATGGATGAATAAGGCATACTCCATCAATAAATTAACATGTCCTTTGTTATCATATTCTGACCATAGAAAATAACCTACTCAAGATTCCACATCCCATTAATCCTAATAAGGTCAACCACACTGAACATCATGACAACATCCATTTTCATAGAACATTGGGTCATAACATTAGTACATATTCATCTTAATGTATATCCTACACAGGATGCTCTAATCTGGATATGTGATGTTAGAGAACTCCTTGACATAGGTGACATTCATATCCATTTCCTAGTAAGAAGAATAAGGTGATTAGAAAACCATTTCATCCAGTCATGGATTGAAGTTCAATAACAATATGACTTAGAAAATTGTAGGCTAAGATCATTAAACTCTAAGAGTATAGCCTCATAGGCTTATATTGGTCCCATCACCTTGGAACTTTAAAGTAGATATGCCTTATAGATGTGTATGTTACCATAAAATAGAGGAAGATACATAAGATAATGATTCATATTTATCATTGACACATGAGATAACATATAAAAAATTATACCCTACAACATTTTAATTCAGTGAATCACCCCAAAAAATGGAACTGTAATTATAAAAATGTATCATGTTTTGTTTTGTTAATGTGACACCCATAGTTGACACCTTATACAATGATGAATATACCTCCATGTATTATTTCCCAATACGTGACAAGGGTGCCGGAGACTGTAGGTGCAGTAATAGATGATACAGAGGACAACATTGGCATTGTCAGACACAATATTTTTTTCATGTATCCATAGAGGATATATATGTTGCTAAGACCCATGACAAAAATTTATAATAATCTAAACATGAATGTGGATGTGTCTTAGATCCCTCCAGTAGATCCACATGACCTACAAAATTACATGACTGACTAGCAGGAGTGTGATTATCTAATTAACATATATTTTATGGAAGGATGGTACCACAAACCAAAGAAGCAGTAGATTCTCCCCCAATCTCCTCGAAAACAATAGGTTTTACCACCTAAAAATATTTATCTCCTTAGCCACATAATAAGGGGAAACCCCACCATTGTAAGTGCTGAACATTATCTCATATGTACACCATTTTTAAATAGTTGTTGATTTTCCCATACATTCTCTATATCCTAGGAATTCTCCATCATTTAAAATAACTCTAGTATAAACCCTTTGAAGCACTATAGAGAATATAATATATTTAGATTGAAGTCATTTCATACAATGTTTTCTAATTGGAGACCATTCCATTGAATTTCCGTGTCCCCATCCTGTTCATAGTGTAATATTTAGAAGAGATAACCAGAGACACATTATAAACATATACAATTCATGTATACATCATATTGTCAAAATATCATGGTTCTAATTGAAAATGGGTTTGGAATCCTTATCATATTTATTCATACCCTTCAACAATTTGGAAATATACAGTGATATTTATTATCTAAAAAGATGATTTTTAAATTGTATGATTTGTGTGACCAAATAAATCATAGTAAGATCATTCTCATAAATTAGTTTTTGGATATCACATCTAACACTGAGTTTGTGGTTTTCCAGAAAGACACCACATACAATGATCACCACTAAAGTCTTTGGATCCACAACCCCAAATCAGTACCATCAAAATTTCATTATTTATTCAAAAAACACGTAAATTGAAATGTTGGAATACAATATGGGATCAGTTAACCCTCTGAGACTTATTCCAATACATATGCTTAGTGTTCTTTCCTAAAATTCGATTGAAAAAACCAATGGAAGATGAAAATATATTGGTTGGAGGCCCTATTGACTTTGGGACCTCCACTGTAGATACTTGTAATATGCTCAAAATCATTTAAGTGATACTGATAAACATGATTGAGTGAGAAGACCTAGCCCATGATGTCTAGGACCCTCCTATTCCATGTAATAGTGTACCTGCAAAACAACTCTGGAATCTCATTACAATGACTCTAAATGCAGGGGATGACAATGTATCTTTACATGGCCCATCTCATCTAGAAAATGTCATAGATTCTTTCATATTTCCAACTTCATCTAAGAATTCATCCACATCATCAATGGTGGATATAATATAGAATAAACATAGGACTGTGCCTCTTGGATTTGTCGAAGTTTTCTCCAACACTAATTATCAGTTCATGTAGGTAAATATCAGAATTGATGATGTCCTGCAACATACACAAATTAGTGCCACCATGCCTCTTAAGGAGAAAGGGATATATATTTCATTTATAAGAAAGCATAGATATGTGTTCACATGGAACTATATTGAAATTCCCATAATAAATCTAGATGTGGATAAGCACCATCATGACTTACCCAATGACCACCCATTTTTTAATAAGGCTTATTAGAGGATTATCCTCTGGAAAACTACTAATTTTTAGGTAGAATTTGAAAAGTATTCAAATATTATTTTTTACAAGAAGCATAATATCCAAGATGGCTTGCCAAATTTATTCATGTAATGAAAAATAGTTAGAAGATTTGGATTTGAATCAATTTTATAGATCTTAATTAATACATCCAGAAGTAAAGTGTCCCATTTCTAAATAGAAAACTATAGATCTATGAAACTAGTAGCTTCCAGGATCATTCTGTTATGGATGGGTACATATAGTACAATTAGATTATGATGGACCCTAATGATGAGGACACCACTACCATTATATGCCTATAGTGAATCTTTCTATTAGAACATTTTCTCTGGGATAAAGAATAATGTTACTACTTACTAACATACCATTTATCATTTATTTGAACCCTTATTTGGTTAAATATCCATTTTTTATATTTATTACCGTGTTTTCAAATCATTATAGAATGGTAATCACTTCCCAAATCTTCAAACAATATTTTAAATGTTTTGGAAACTTAGTCTGAAGATGAATCTTAAAAAATCCACATTCTGGGTAACATCAGGGTAGGTCCTTGGAATTTTGTTATTCTGCTATGGAATTCAGGTGACCCTGATAAGACTAGCACAATCATGGAAATTTCACCACCAAGTAATTTCAATGATCTATGGGGGGTCAAATGGATCCTCACCTTCATTTAGTATTTCATAGTCATCCTCGATGGAAAATATATCCATTTTTCATAATAATAAAGAAGGAAATTTCCTATCGATGTGATGGGGACTTCCAAGAGTCCTTTTAGAGTCTCATGTCGTAATTTTTATACTATCCATGTTTGATTCAATATGTGGATGAAATGAAACACAACATATATTTGGAGAAAATGAGATGACCTCTTCGAACTATCATTAGTCAGAAAAAGCTATTGGGAATGAGAATATTCCATATTAACTCATTTTTACTTGGCAAGGTGTTGAGACCTAATATTCTGATTTCAAGAAGAACTTCCTCACAGTCATATTTATGTTGAAGAAGGTGAGGCATTACATGAATCCCCAAGAAGTCAAAATATTATCTAATATTCTTATTCTCAAGTAAAAACATGGAATTCCATTGTTTTCAGGGTGTTTTCTCTTGATGGGAGGTCATTTTTCAAAAATACTACAGCCAGTTCATGGCGTATAAGTTAGTCAAAGACAAGACCCTAGATGACCTATTCATAGAACATCTTTCCCTAGAAAGCACTCTATTGGATAGTGATCTTATAGATGGAAAATTTTAAAATTATATGGACACTACCTAAACATTGGATATTTACTTTGAATGTGCCACCCAAATTTCTATTAGTATGAATCTGGAAAACAAAAAAAATAATCAATTCGGATTTGGGATTGTATTTGTTTCTATTGAAAAATAAAATGTTCCACACACTTTTTCACTATTTGAAGGATGAACTAATGATGTGGCAGAACACCGAACCATCATCACTAGATTTTCACTATCCCTATAGCTATAAATAGCCTACCATTACATTAAAGGTGATTCAAAAAACTAATAAATTAGGTAAATGGGGAATAATCCATCAAAATTGAATAATGGGCCCATGTCACTCTCTATGATAGGGGAATAATGTTATATTATTGTTTTTAAACCAAATTTCATCATGTTACCAAATCATAGAATGATCAAACCATTAAATTTTATAGTACATCCATAATCATTTTCAACCGTAATAAGTATTACATGATCTTCTGCCTCATGAACCAAAAAATGGATTCATGTTCGTCGCTTTCAATATGGAATAAATCAATTTGGTCAAAACTACCATACCGTATAATGAATCAATTTCCACCCACAGATTGATAGATCCCATAATTTCTTCTCTCTAAAGCAGGATCCACCTCGTAGACATATCAATCAGGGAATATATTTGTTCTTTTGTAGTGAGAAATAACATACAGGATGGTCCAAATGAGAAACTAACCTCTATATGGAATGAACTTATGTAATAATCCTTAGATTCATTGATAAAATAGTTTTTATCACCTTCATAGAAGATATCCATGCCATCTATTTCGGTATTCATGAGTCTAGGACTTTGATCTCCCACCAAATCAAGAGCCTGGGTGACAATTATAAATCCATTATATAGGACTATGTGGAGTTCACTATAAAATGTCATTCATTCCAAATTAATGAAAATTTCATCCCTAAACACCCTAAATTTTTACATACAACTAAAAATTCCAATCCATTTGTCATATGGGGAGTGGATTTTGTGGGTTTGTATCTTACAACCATATATAAGATATTTATGTAAATACATAAAAAAACTAATTAATATTCCAATTTGGTTGAGAAAATACCCTTAAAATATGTCTATATGAATAATATCATAAAATTTATGAAGTATAATATCATAAAAAGCTTCCGAGTACCTCATGTGAAATGAATGGACAAATATATAAAATTCTATCCAGTATATCTAAATAAATTGTACAATGTGTACAACATCAATCCCAATTACTCATCTCGCTATCAAACGGTCATAAATAGATAAATAAAGAAATTTACTAAAACTAAATCAAATATTCTCTAGAATACGGTGAAAATGAAATTAATTCTTGGTCAACCAAGCTCTTCCATCCTCTATTGGTCTACTATACCACCACATGCACTGCTACACAAGAAACACTATATTCCTTGGAGTATAGATCCAAGGTAGTGTTTCCCAAATAATTATAATTTCCCTCTCATTTAATAGATATCTTTATAGAACTCCTATATGATTTAAAATCAAAATTTTTGTTAGTTGTGATTGAATATATTTTTGAGAACATGTTTCATTTATTTCACAACCATGAAGTCCATCTGAATCGAATCACTAGAACCTTCAATAAAAAATTTCACCTTTGTTCATTCATTCATGGAGAAATTTTATTGGTTCCAAGAACCCAAAGGATACATGGAATAAAACATCCACTACTTTAATACAAATGATATGGTCCTTATATAACACATAAGTTTGGTCATAAAATAGTTTACTCACTTTAAAAAATGGTTAGGGAATGCACCATGGCTCCCAACCAATGTGAGGTTTATCAAGAAATACTTTTAGTGATTCCATAAAACATCATCAAAATCATGGACACATTATATGAAAATATACATAACATGTACTTACCACACAATGTTTAAATGTACAAGATACATCCTGGCCAAATTACATTAAACTGCACAGAACACATCCAGACAAAATTATCTTAAATTACACAGAACATGTCTAGACAAAATGATGCTAGATTGTATAAATAATTACCTGGAAACAAATATTAAACTGCATAGAATATCATGTACTAAAATTAATATTCTAAAAATTATAATATTCTTCATCCTAACTTCATGAAGTTAATCTAGATGGAAGGAATCTAGAACACATTTTATAAAACAGCACTGATCCCCAACATTCATTTCCTCACATGATGGGTGACTAGCATCCTTACAGAAAGATGTTAAAATATACAGATGATGTCAAAAACCACATGATTCTAAACTATACGGTTTACTAATCCTCCCCTAGACAAAAATATGCAAGGACCCCCAATATCACTATTATTTCTTGTTGATCCACTAACATCCTTACCGTATTATGTTATACATCAAGGATATTTTCCTCACCGAATGACACTAAATTGAGGGAGATTTTTAGAAATCCATATGTCATACTTATCAATCAAATAATTTACATAGGTATTTCTAGATCCAATATCATAGACCAGCTAGAACATGATATAGAATTGTCATATTATTTCACTAGTTGTCTCTATAATGTGACAGAACACTTAACATTACCTACTTCTCACATTGTTCATGGATATAATGAGAATAATAATTTCAATAAGGTATCCCCCACATGATTGATGCATATCATATCAGGATAAGTTAATCGTGATCCTGAATGAATGAATTTTAAAGGAAGACTATGAGTCCTCAACACATAATGTAAAACTGTATGGATTATGCCTCATGAATGTAATAGAACTATGCATTTCCATGTAAATCACCTAAGACGGCCCACTCTATTTGAGATTATTGCAACCCTAGACATTTACATATATCATTACGTGATTTTAAGAATAATTATACATCAGATTACAAGTCAAGGATACTAAATTCTAGTGTCTTGGAAGAATAGGTACAAAATAAAACCTTATAAAAACAAATTTTTATATAAACTACAAAATGACCTCCTATCCTCCATTATGCTCATACATAGACATAGGATGCACTTGGGAACACATGAACAAATGGATGATCTAAAAATTCCATTAAGGGAGTATACAAAAGAAAAAGGATTTAGGACTTAGGTTACAAGGCCAGAAATAATGAAAACAAATTAATTGAAAATATGGAATCACAACATATATAAATGTGATAATATAAACATGGAATAATAGTAACTTGGAAGAAACATAAAACATGACTTCAATACAGGTCAAGGCTAACCGATGAGATCGTTTCATATATTAGTACAATCCAAGGCTAATGGCCAAGACCATCACACAAAACATATCATGAGACTTAATGTTAACCAATGAATTGGAGCACTAACTGGGTGAACCCATATAAACATGGTCAATAATATTCCTTCCACATAAATAATCATACATAATCAAACATAAATAAACATAAGGGGACCCATGGAGAGAAACAGGTATCACATTCTTGTCATAAAGCATAATGAATGGGAGTATCATAATGGTATCCATGAGAGAGAGGAATTAAAACATAAATGGAAGTTAATAATTAAAATAGGCACAAATCATGTTATGTGAAGTAAAACAGAATTGAAAACATGTATGTAAAATATATATGAAATTCATAGCATTAAAACTTTTTAGTGTGGTTTAATGGAAAATACTAAAGAGTATTTAAAATATAAAAGGGGATAATATTTTTTATAAAACCAGAAGTGTGACTAGAAGGTTATCATAATAAAAATACTTATTTTATAAAAAAAATGGTGGCTTAATATAGTGTATATAGTGGAATTTAAATCGGTTATGAATTTGAGATGTTCACTCAAAATAGTTTTGCTTATTGGGAAAAATTAAGGAGAGAATCAATTAAAAAACAAGTATATCCCCGAAAGAGAATATGGGATGGCTCATGAAACATGATTTTGGAGTAGTAAAATAGTATTTTGGAATTTTACATAAAAACAAAGTACATATTCATTTCATTCAAATGAATGTTGGAGGAACCTGAAGGAATAGAGGTGGTTCGAATAGAATCCTTTACCTCATGTTTAATGGTGTTATATCCTTGATATTAATGAAATGAATAATCTAATTTGGTTCATTAATTAATAATTACCAAACCTATTATATATGTATATTATTTACTAAATCCATTTTCAGTTTATTAATAACCTTTTGATTGGTTATGACGTTCAATTTCATTGTTCGAGTCTATTTGTTTCCCTGGTTCTAATGATCTGTTCAATTATATTCTTGTTCATAGAATCATGTAAAATGGGGATGGATGTAAAGAATTGGAGTTATTTTTATTAGTAAAAATACAAGATTTTAAAATATTTTAAATTTTATTTGATTACTTTTTGTGAAGATGAATCATTATATAAATTATATAATGATAACCATTTGAGATAATTGGCGGTTTTTTGAACTCCACAAACTTATTTGGATTTATAATTCAAAACCCTGAGTAAAAAAAGATTATAGATCCATATATGAGACATAATAAATATATTATGGTCCTTTTAAACCATGAAAATTGTTTCATATCCTAAATTTATGATGATAATATAAATTGATAACCCATCGTCCTTGAATGTGGTAAATTAGCACATCTTAAATGGGGTTTCCATTTTTAGTATAATATAAAGGGAAATGAGACATGATGAAGAATTATTCACTTATCATGAAGAAATTTTAGTATAAGTAAGGAACTATATTCATTATAGAATTCTTATGAAAGGATGTGATTATGAAGAAGAAATGAAACGAATATGAAAATAATAGAGATGTTGAGAGATCCCTTATGAAAATTCTGCAGCCTAACGACGTTGCTTAAAATTTTATAAAATGAATTGATGAGAGAAAAAGGGTATCTATTTTTATGGAAAGAAAAATATTGGAAGAGGGATATATATTATCAAACCGCATCATATAAAAATGGTATTTCAAAGAGACAACCTAAAAGAAGTGTTGACTAAAAGAGGAGGGTGAAAGGTTCCCATACCTTGTGGAGTAACTCCTAAAACATGATGGTTGGGACCTTGAGGGAATGAGGACACCATGTGAGGGATCATAGGGAGGAAAAACTAATAGATATTTGAGTATGATGGATACATAATGCAATAAAATTAAGGAATGAGTGGTTATTTATAGTAAAAGAGAGAGTGTTTTTGTTAATTTCAAGGGACACCTCATTAGTGTTTTTTGAAAAACGATGGGATTTCCCATGGTATTTTTTCACATTATTAGCCTTTTGGGACACCTAATATGTTATATTATGGTACACAAGTCTACCATAATTTAATTTTAATTATTTCATCTTTATGATGTCACTGAACATAACAAAAACTCAAAACTGTATTTTTATTATTCACAAAATATTCATGAATTTTAGAAAAATACAAAAAAATCACCCTTCCAATTTTTTGATGAGTATAATTCAAAAAAGAACTCCATATTTTGAAAATATTTTTATAAATATTTTTAATTCATTTTTTAAATAAAATCATAAATTATTCAACAAAATCATCATTAAAACTGTGACTCATTTTATAACACCATGAATAATAAATCCTGGTACCATAAAATTATTTTATAACCAAAGGAAAATTTAGTAATAATTTATGATTAAATTTTATGAAAATGAATTTACATTAAAAATTATTAAATTAATGATAAAATATTAAATAAAATATTTTTACATACAAAAATACCAATTCTTATACTATGATTGTTTTTTATCATTTAAAATTTCTAAATTGTATTTATACAAGAATGGGTGATGTTTCTATTTTAGGACCGGTTACCATTCATAACGGTATGTTACTATTCATAAGGGTATGTTACTATTCAATAAAAAAATTTTTGTCTTATCAGACTCCAAATAACATTCTAATCACAATTTTAAAAGACAATTTTTTGAAATTCCAAACACATAAGGGATAATCTTATGTTTAAAGATCCCATAGTACATAATAGCTCATTGTGTTGTTATTACATTTGATTATATTTTTTTCATAAGATATGAATTTTCATTGATAAAATAATGGTTCATTACATTCTTCCCACTTTAGAAATTTCACTGTTGAAATTTTGTTCTACATTCAAGCCCATAAATAGGTGTTGGTACTTTTCCTTCATTGCTTCCTCCAATTCACATGTTTCCTCTTCGTTCATATGGTTCCACCATAATACATTGACCAGGTGAGTAGTCATGTTATGTAGATATTTATATCTACGATCCAAGATCTTCACTATTTTTTTCTCATATGAAGGATCATCCTCCAACTATACCATCTCTGATGAGAGTACATGTGAAAAGTCTGGTATGTGCTTAATTTAGAGGGATACATGAAATACGTCATGTACATTGGCCATGGTAGGTGGATGTTCTAGTCGATTGTCCATAACCCCTACACAATCAAGACTTGTTAAGTGGTCGATGTACATGGGAAATAACATCCCTTTCATTCCAAAAATCATTACCTTCTTCCACAGAGATATGCATAGAAATACCATTTCTAGAACTTTTAACTCAAGGTCTTCTTGACGATATTCTTCATAAATCTTCTCTCAAATTTGAGATACATTGTTATGCTACGGAATTATTTTCACCATCTACACCATTTCTTCAAGCATTTCATGTCTTAGCAGCCTACGCTCACAGATTTCATCCCAACAAGTCGGTGTTCAGTACCTTTTCCCATAAAGTGATTCGTATGGTGCCATTCATATGTTCAAGTAGAATCTATTGTTGTAGGAGAATTAAAAAATTGGAAGATGTTATTCCCTTCCTCCTTTGATGTATTAAGAACATTCTCTCAACAAATCATCGAGATTATGAATAGATATATCAGATTGGAAATTAGTGTGAGGATGGAATGTTGTAAAAATGTTCATTTCAGTGCTTAGATCAATTTGGAGACTTCTCCAGAACTTTGCTGTGAATCATTCATCATGATCAGATACAATATATATTCATACACCATCCAACATTAATACATTTATATGTGATTCCATGAATTTTGATCTAATGATAAGTCCACCTAATTTCAATAAAGTGAGATGTCATTATAAGATGATCCGCAATGACCCATATTTCATTGTTTCCTCTACATATCTGTGGAAGTCCATTGACAACTTCCATGTTGATGTTCTCCCATATCAATTTTTTGTATGGGAAGTGGTTTCATCATTACCTAAGACTTATGTATTTCAACAATCACTTGTTCACCTACCAAGAACATTGACATATATTTAGTAATGATTCATTCCATATTCTCCCAGTAAAAATTTTCTCAGAGATCTCGATAAATATTTCTTTACCTTGGGTGAATAGAGAAGGTCGAGCTATGTACATCATTCAAAAGCCACTTCTTTTTCTCTAGAATATATTGTACAGATAATCGTTATCCAAATCATAAAAATCCTTCCTTATCAATTTTCAAATCAGATGATTTCCCAATTCTGATAGCATCCACCCTTTTTTGAATTTCTATATCTTTTCCTTGAGCATCCTATATTTTCTACCTAAGGGATGGTTAACAATTATTTCATACAGGATTGTAGATTTTCCTATGATAATGATTCTCATTTCCATCCCCTAAAAATATAATATGATCAAATCCTTTTTGATTCTCCTCATTGACAAATTTGCTGGATCCTTTATACATTGATCATCGGCCACCTTGTATGCTCTACCGGGATGGTAGTGGATTAAGTAGTCAAAATACATGTTGATATCTATCCATATTTTTTTGTTCTTATTATGTTATTTTTGTGTGAATATATATTTGAATCTCTTATGGTCTGTATATATGTTACACTTCTCCCCATAGAGATAATGCCTCCATATTTTCAGTGCAAAGATCACATCCGCTAACTGTAGATCAAGTGTAGGATCATTTCCTGATGTAATTTTAGCTGGAATGAGGTGTAGGCTATCACTTTATCATTTTTAATTATTAAATTTCCTAATACCTTCTATAAATAATCAATGTACACTACAATGAGTTATGCACATGTTTGGTGTGTGAGTACTGGTGCAGTGATAAACCTCTTTTTCAACTCCATGAAATAGTCTTCACATTCCTGGGTCCAGACGAACAGTACTCCCATCTATGTGAACATGGTCATTGTGATTTAAAATAGTTAAATGTTCTTCACAAATCATTGATAATACCCAAGTATACCCAAATAGTTGTGGATCACTATTACCGATGTTGTCATGGGCCACTCTTTTATCGCCTTTTCCATTAAAGGGTCCATAAAACCCCCTTTGTTTGCGATAACATACCCCATGAATTATACTTTCTCCATACAGAACTCACATTTACTATAATTTTAATACATATTCTCCATTTTCAATTATTTTAACATATTATTCGAATTCTCCTCATGTTCCAGCTTTCTCTTAGAGTATTTCTCGTTTTCATCAATAAAGACTACGAAAAATTTTCCGAGGTAATCTCTAAAGACTCATTTAATTAAATCCATGAAATTTTCTAGAGAATTACTGAGTCTGAAGGGAATCAATATGAACTCATAGTGTCTATCCCCCGTTCAAAAAGAATTCCTGGGAATATATTTATTCATTGCAATTAATTGGTGATATCTCAACCAAAGGTCCACCATAGAAAAAAAACATTCCCTACGAAGCTGATTTTATAATTCTTCTATCATTGGTAGGTGATAATAGTGTTTTATTGAGATTTTATTGATCTCATGATATAAAATTTAGAGGCACATTGATTCATCCATCTTTAATATGAAAAGGACTAGCGCATCCCATGGTGAAGAACCAGGGAGTATAAAACCCTTCTCCAGATTCTCAGGTAACTGATTATTTAGATCTTCCAACTCTACGGTATCCATTCAATAAGGTGTCTTTTATATACGATGAGATCCAGGAATAATTTCAATCGAGAACTCGACCTCTCAATCAAGAAGGATACTATAAAACTCTTTAGGGAATACGTCAGTGTAATCCCACATGATGGGAATGTCTTCAAGCATCATTTTCGCATTAGTCTCAATCATTTGAGCTATAAATGTTTTCTCAAAATTAATTAATATAACACTTGAGTCATCGATTCTATAGAAGATTCCTCTTCCTCATTAAACTTTATAACGAATTGGAGGATGCTTCAGGATGTGAATAGTGATCTACCAATCCCAACAGTTGATGTTGGCCTTGTAAAAAGATAGTTAGTTCGTGCTCAATACGACGTTGAACTCCACTAAAGAAGGAATGATGAGATTTTATGGGATTTTTAGTCCAAAAAAATTAATTTGGGAGGAGTTATAAAACAAGGATGCAATAATTTTCCCAATGTTTGTTCTCACAAGTAACCTGTCCTCCAAATTTTGAGGTGGTGTTTGAATAGTTCCACTAAACTTGAATTATATGAATGAATGCATATTACCATAATAAAATTCTACACACTCTATTAATGAATAAATAACTAGCATACATGTCACCACATCATTGTTTGGCTCCATCTCAGTATTACTGGTAGCATAATTCGTTACTTGTTGCCTTATAGGTTTATGTTCATTTCTTCAAAAAAACCCATAGCTTTGGGAATTTGTTTTCATATATCCCCAAATACTTATAGTTATAACACTTCAACACTTGATGAGAATTGATCTGATAGTTCTTCTATCCTTCCACATTAGAAGGATTTTTCATATCCTCCTGGCTGTTCTTGGCCAGATGTCCCATCATTCCACATTTGATGAAATTCATGGTTCCCTTTAGATAGTTCCTAGGATGCTTCGTCCCACAAATTTTACAACTGGGATATTTGGGCTTCCCTCCATCATGGAATTTTATTGATGATCCCCTATATTGTACTCTATTTTTCGCTTCTTGTCACCGGGCCCATGAGACATCTAAAAGTCTCCAATATCTATTTAATCTTTGAGGTAACTACTAAGAATTTCCTCATAATTGTCAATGTCTCAAAATTTCCTACACTTTTCATAGACATGGATTTAGTCCACTAAATAAGCCATCCACCATGATTTTATGGTTCATGAAAAATCCTGAGGCATACGTTGCAAGCCTTGTAACATTTGCTTCATATTCCCTAATGGACTCATCTTCCATCTGCTTGAGTCTAAGGAACTCTCTATATTGAGATAGATGGTTTAGGGAAAAAAATTATTGAAAAACACCATCTTGAATTCCTCCCAATCCATGGAATCTATTTCAATGTGGGAATTTTTAATCTTGATTATTATCCAACAATGATCAGCTTCCCCATTAGAAAAATAGGTTGTGGGTGCAACATTCTATTATTTCAAGCATTGGAGGATGGAGAGAATCTTTTTAATGGAATTAATCTAATGTTCTGTGAGGATGGGATCGGAATATCCGCAAGAATGGGAGGAAATTTCGGCATGAAAGATTCTATGGAAACTTTCTCTTTTCATGGAAGAGGAGAGAATTCTACATGATTAAATTTATTACTCATAACTTGATCCAACTGAGCATGTAAAATTAGAATGTTTCTAGCACATGTTTCCATCATATCATGTATATAATTTGTTTATTATTTACATTCCCTTTCACAATGATTGTTGGAATGTGTTCTTCAATTTACTTCCATTATCCAATAAAAATAACGTACAATTAGATGCATTTAATACCTAGCTATTGAGAAGAAAAAATTGAGATACTGAACATAAGGGGAAAATACTTTAATGGAGAATGATATCTTAAATTATAATTCCATATGTTTCAATATAGGTTATCCTAGATATATTTATGATCTTATATTCTTATGGGTTTTTTACTCTCTTAATAATGGTTTTCACCAAGATCGTGAATTTACCAAGCCATATCCCCCGGGAGTGTCAAAACAAGAGTGCATCAAGTCTCATTGTCATGTACCAGGATACCCTAGTTCGGGTCCGAAACTCCATGAAATTTTTTTTACTCTTAATTACATCAGTACAAAATCCACCTCTTCATGGTCATATCCATACAATGTTGTATTTTCTTGATAAACCAAATACACTATACTTACAAAAATTTAGGGATGTTTTCATATAATTCATCCCATTTTAATGTTCATACTAAAGTTCTGTATTCCTAATCTCCAAAAATAACTATACCATCTTCTGATACCAACTATAGCGACCCAAGCCTTTCACATATAACATTACATTATTTTATGCATAATTATAAATCAGACTACAAGGATAGGATCGAAATTTATTGTGTCTTGGAAGAATAGGTACATAAAAAACATTATAAAAACAACATTGTATTTAAACTCCAAATTGAGATCCTATATTCTATTGGGCTCATACATATACATAGGATAACCTGGATAAAATCTAAAAAATGTGATGAGCTAAAAATCCTAGTAAGGGATTATACAAAAGAATAAAGCTTTAGCACATGAGTAAGAAGGCATGAAATAATGATAACAGAATAATGGGACATTTGGAATCATAAATTGATAACATTTTATCATATAAACATTGAATCATATTAATTTGGCAGCAACATAAACCATGAATTTAGTATGATGCAAGGCTAACCGCGATGATCGTTTCACATAGCAGCACAATCCATCGGTAACCGCCAAGACCATCACACGTAACATCTAATGAGACTTAACCTTACCCAATGCATTGGAGCACTAGCTGGGAACACCGATCATAACATGTTAACAAATAATAATTCTATATAAATAATCATACATAATCAATTATACATAGACATATTGGAAACCATAGAGAGAAACATGTTTCAAATTCATGTCATAAATCATAATGAATGGGTGTATCAAAAAGGTGTCCACGAGAGAATAAAATTAATACATACATGGAAATTAATGAGGTAAAATAAGAATAAGCGTGGTAAGTGATGTAAAATATAAGTGAAAACATGTATGAAGAGTATTTAGAAAATTTTTACTATTAAAACATTTTAGTTTGGTTTCAAGGAAAATACTAAAGAGCATTTTAAATCAAAAAGTGAATATTCTTTTAGATAAAACATAAAGTTAAACATAAATGTTTTCATAATAAAAAGACTGATTTTATAATGTAAAATGTGGTTTAAAATAGTGGATATAATGAACCTGAAATAGGGTATGGATTTGGGATGTTCCCTCAAATAGGTTTGCTTGTAATAAAACAATTAAGGAGGGAATCACATAAAAAACAAGGATATCCCCAAAAGAGAATAAGGGATGTATCATGAAACAAGGGATTGGAGCATGTAAAAAGTATGTAAAAGTTTTACATAAATTAAAGGACTACTTCATTTGTGAAAAACGAACGTTGAAGCCACCCGAAAGAATAAATGTGGTTCGGGTAGAATCTCTTACCTTATGTCTGATGGTGTTCTCCACAAGATACTAATGACCTGAATAATCAAATTAATTTCATTAATTAATAATTACAGAACCTATTCTATATTAAAATGATTTAGTATAACCTTGTTGAGTTCATTCATAAACTAATTTTTTTATGTGGTTCATTTTCATTGTTCGGTTCATTTTGTTTAAATGGTTCTAATGATCAGTTCACTTATATTAATGTTCAGAGATTAAGGAAAATGGGAATTGGTGTCAAGAAATAGATTGATATGTTATTAGTAAAAATTTAGGAGGTAACATGATTTTAAATTCCATTTAGTTACTTTTCATGAAGAATATTCATTATATAAATTATTTAGTGATAACTATTTGGGTTAATTGGATGTTTTTTGAACACAACAATCTCATTAGGCTTTATATGTAGAAACCATGGGTAAAAATTATTCAAGATCTATATATGAAAATGAATAAATATATTATGGCCTTTTTAAACCATTAAAATTATTTTTATGAATAGAATAGAAGACGATAACTGAAATTTAAAAACCATCGTCCATGAATGTGTTCATTTACCACATCATGGATATTGTTTTTATTTTTAGCAGAAATGAAATGGAAAAGACAGCTGAGGAAAATTTATTCACTTATCAAGAAAACATTACAGTAAGTGTAAGGTTATTGATTCACAACATCATTGGGATGAATGAATGTGAGTTAAGAAAAAGAAATGAAAATTCAAATAGATAACAAGAACGAAATGTGGATGAAAAGAGGGGGGGTGAAAGGATCCCATACCCTGTGGAGTAACTCCTAAAATGTTAATGTTGGGACCATGGGGGCATGATGACACCTTGGGAGGGCTTCTAAGGAGGTAAAACCA
This sequence comes from Viscum album, assembly GCA_963277665.1. Lineage (NCBI taxonomy): Eukaryota > Viridiplantae > Streptophyta > Magnoliopsida > Santalales > Viscaceae > Viscum > Viscum album. The sequence continues at coordinate 178,295,705 of OY728133.1, read as the reverse complement.
CCGTATATTTGAGGATGATAGACAAAAAATTCAATAAAATGAATGAAGGAGTGTGTATTTATAGTAAAAGAGAGAGAACATTTTTTATTAATTTCAAATGACGCCTCATTAGTTTTTTTGCCATACCATAGGCTTCCCCATTTTTATTTTCCCATTTTATTGGCAACATGTGACTCCTAATATATTATTCTACTATAATGAAGTTTATGTGAATTTTATTTTAATTATTACATATAAATGATTTCATTAAACATACTGATAGCACTTAACAAATTTTTTACTATTAACAAAAAAATATAGTATTTTAGAAAAATCACAAAAATTCACCCTAACCATTTTACAATGTGTAGAATTAAAACACTAAACTCTATTTTTTAAAAATATTTTTTTTAAGTATTTTTAATTTAATTTTTATATCAAATCAAAATTTATCCAATAAAATCAACATTAAAACAGTGACTTGTTTTATAACAACTTTAAAAATTAATCATGGTCACATATAATAATCATAATACCGTAAGAAAATAATGTAATAATTTATGATTACATTTTATGAAAATAAATTTCTATTTTAAAATTATAAATTAATCATAAAATTGTAAAAAGAATATTTTTCAAATACAAAAATACCAATTATTATAAAATGATTTTTTTTTCACATTTAAGATGTCTATATTTAATTTATACATTCATGGTTGAAGTTTGTATTTTCTGGCAGATTACTTGTCACTACTATTCATAATGGAATGGTATTATTCATAAGGGGAAATTACAATTCATCAAAAATTATGTTTGTCTTATCAGACTCAAAATAACATACTGATCACAGTTGTAGATGACCATTTTTAAAAATTAATATCACATAAGTGACAATCATTTGTTTAAAGGTCACATAATACATATTAGTTCATTATTTTGTTATTGGAAGTGATTATATGACAATTTTATAAGAATTGAATTCCCATTGACAAAACATTGGGTCATTACAGAGTTGGTCACTAACCACACCTCCATTTAATTAATACATGTTTATGGATTCATGTCATAGTGATTCCTCGATCACCAATCATGGGCCAAGCCACAACTAATAAACATAAACATGCCCCTCCCAATGTATAGGTCTGACATTCCTATTTATCTTTAATTGAATAAATACATGTCAAATGAGTCTTATCATCCAATGGTATGTAGTGGGACATAATTATCTGGTCTCAGGTCTAGCCACAACATTCCCTTTTCACGTCGGGGAGCCTACGTCCTTGCCGCATGAAGTTAATGCACATAGTTTCTTATGAAATATGTGTGGCATGATTCCTATATTCAGAAGATACATACTAATGCATGGATAACCAATCATAGGTCCATCTAAGTCAATAAATTTGAACAATTCCCCCTTTTTGTATGGGTTATACCTACATAGATAGTTTCTAATTCCATTAGTACATGTTTCTTGACTCATTTGATCATATGATATGTAGTGACACCTAGAACCCAAATCATGGGTTCAACAAAAATATATAATATTTAAAAAGTACACCACAAACAACACACAATCTAGAATTATGTAGTCAATGTACATGATTTATAAAATTAAACTATATTATAAAAGTTATATGTACCTTTTTTTAATGTGGGTCTTGTCATAAAACTCACATTTACTATGCATTATTCAAATCTGTGTTTCGATTTCATGCAACCATGGTAGATTGTGGTAAGAAAAGATCCATCATATTACTACCTACCAATATTATTATGCATGGATGAAATATTCTCTTTGACTCTAGATCCCCCCAACTACTGAAATGTAACCCCAAGGATATCATGACCAAATTATCATGTTCATTCTTACATACCTTCTACAAGAAATTAAACATAATTGAATGGGAAACTTCCTTACCTCATGAAATTAAACATCATGGAAAATTTCTTAGTCACATGACATTAATACTGAATCATAAATACATCCCCACTAAATGATGTTAAAATGTGAATTCCATCCACCATTATTATCCCAATCAAAGTATTAGAATAACGAGACACTAATCTACCATAGTATGGGGTGATTTAGACATGAATTAATCACCTCATTCCAAAAAATCACACTTCATGTTATGAGAGCCTTATATTTCCACAAACCTTTCTTGGTCCTTGAGAACTTAAATATATATCTCTATTTGGACTTCTTGTTGATGCATAAGTTCTCAAAACTACCATAAAAAGACATCATGGATGTATAGGAAGGTATTTCTGATCCTAATAAGTTAGAAATCACCATGGTAGAACTCAACACCATGGGACGTTATAGAATATACATGGTATTCTATTCCCATATCATTACTCATGACCGGATAACCACAATCCTCGATTTATAACATTTTCAGCTCTTTCTCGGAAAAATGTTACCTAACACATGACAGTAGGTAGCATATTTAGTTCCTTACATAAAATTCCTATCATATTACATATATGTGAAACATGAACATAAATGTCATGCACTTTTCTCAAGTCATTACGTGATTAAACTACAACCTTAAATGTTACAAATTTCAAGAACATAAAATAATATAAAAAATGTCACTAAAATTTTGAAGATGAAAAAATTAAAATGGAGGACTAATAACATGGAATGTCTCTACTCACTAAAATATTCTTCCCAAGTATTTAGGAAAAAATTAGAGGGAGAATGAATGGGGCATAATGCTCATAGGGTCCATTTTATGACGCTAGAAAAATCCCAGAAATACTCAATAGACCTCTCTTATGTAAGAAAACGTTAATATAGCTTGTTTTAACATATACACTATGTTATAAAATGTTCATTAGGTAGTGAAAGAACTATTATAGTGATATAAAACTTCTTCAATATTACATTTTCATAAACCATCGTTTTACTTTGAGGTTAATGCTGACACAACTAGTTCCCAGAGATGATATTAATCACATAGGACCCCATGGAACATGGGCTTCCATGATCATGGATGTTCCCCATAGATAACTATTAACAGGGAATGGATCCTCCAAATAGATAGTAAGATCCCATGAAACCCCCCCCTTTAATCCTAAGTGATATTTTCTTCATGGTGTGGAACATTTGAGGTTTGTTCGATCTCCAATGATTGACTTGTACAATACAGTTCTCACTTCATATTTTATCAGATATTCCTAGAAAATTATTTACAATCCCCTTTACCATAAATATAATGTGGATTAAATATGATCAATATTAAACCACTGTGTTTTATACCATTATTCAATGAATTAATGTGTAACACTATTCTAGAACCTTTTAACTGCCCAAACCCAGTGACTCATAACCATAGGGAATATGGAACGAGGATCAAAATTAAGACCTAAACATCCCTAGGTTACTAGAAACCATCATGGATAGTTATTTTATAAATACCTCAGTTCATTGATTGGATGTTTGATTTTTTTAAAATCATTCATGGCCCTTATAAAATAGTGGGGATCAAATCTTGATGACCATGCATGTAATTCCAATAAACTAATGGAGAATCTCTTTGAATTACAAGTTAGAGGCCTCATCACTTGATAGTAATGACTATCCAATCTTCATGAGCGCTAATATAAATATGGTAGAACATAAAAACATAGGTTATTTGGGATTACCCCAAATATGTATTCCCTAATATATGATTTTTCAATTTTTAGTCATAGAACTATTATTAAGACAACCCTTATTCCAAATATCTGGTTGGATATAGCTACCATAATATTTCCACCATCAACAAATACTACACCCTACATCTTCCATGGGACTTAGGAAAGAGTGGGGAATCCTCAGATTGACAATACTATCATTTCATAAGGGATTAGTCCTAACAACCAGAGGTATCTCCTCATTATAGTGAAGGAACTCTAATCCATGCGATACAAAGAAACACTAAGAATGATCTTAATACTACAGTGTATTTTTGTTTATCCCTTACATGTATTCCCCTTATTTTATATTCATCAATAAATTTATCAAATAAATACATTAAACTGCCTTGAATCTAAATGTCTAAGCTAAAATTCCTAAAAATACTATAATAGATGGTCCGAGCAAAAATGTCCTAAACTAAAGAAATAAATTGTTCATGCTGGATGACAATAAACTACAATAAAAGAAGGTCCAATCTAAATGGTCATAGACTATAGTGATGGATAGATTAAGATAAATGTCCCGAAACTATAGAAACTGAAGTTTCAAAATTAATGACCAAAAATTAGATCAATAAAAGGTCCCATAAAAATGGAAAAAACTATCATAAAAAGAATATTTTAGCAAGAAGACACTAATATACAACACAAAAGTTATTTATCTATCAATTGTAGAAAATGGTACTAAACATGTCAGGCCTAAAACCCATACGTGGTTAGCTAATGAAAATCTGAGTACATGCCTGATGTGCCTTCACCAATTCGAAAAGAAAAAAATTAGTGGAATATGAATAGGAAGATTTATACATTGTAGGGACTACAATATAGACATAGAAAATAAAATTTAATATTTATAATCCCAAAAAAATCAGAATAGATATTGATCCTTGTCCCTCTTAGACATATATTCTACAAAAATAATCCTTTTATGAATTAAATAGCGTCAATATATCTATAGCATATAGATCATTGTATAAACTCATATTAGTGGGAATGAATGATGATTTCTTAAGGAAAGCCTTTTTTGTTCTAAACATTCAAATCTAGGAATTTATATTTATGTTATATTATATAAGGGATTGAAGTCATTAGAGATTAATATAATATCATATAACTGAAATTTTATTCACATCAAGAAGGAGAGAATACAGGAAAACATCAATTATGGACCTGATTATCTATTCATTCATCAAATGAAAAAGGAGGGATATCCACATTTTAGAGACTCAATATAGATTAAAATCAAAACAGAATATCCATCAATGATCAAACTAAAATACGATTCCATTGGATGATATTGACAAGTCATCAAGAGTCTGATGAGAAGTGTTGATTGAATGATGACGTGTGGCCCACCCTCCTTCTTGTATTGATGATCAAGGGAGATTGGTTTCAACTAGTTTAGATAGCCCTGGATGTATTTTATTAGTAGTTACCGATGACAATATGAAACTGAAAGGTCAAATTTTTAGTGAATTATGGTCTCTTCATATCTCACATTCTGTGAAGTAATGACCTTCATTTGGGAATGAATCATAGATATGAACATATGGATTTGTTCCAATTAATCCACATATTAATTCATCAGTTCGACCAAGGGGGTCATATCATCAAGATCATGCAATTACCTCTCTCTAGTGGCCCATTATTTCCACATTAGTATTAATTTTCAAATTATTTTATATAATGGTTTGAGTTCAAATATTCCCACCCCTAAATCACGAAATATTTGGTGAAGTCATTAATATTGTCCATTAAAATTTAGTTAAAGAGTCTTAGTAAGCATGGGGGGAATGTACATCTTGAATATCATGCACCATGAACAACACTCTAAAGAATCTCTAGGTGGTATGATTGTCATGAAAAAACTGACATTGCAAATGATGAAGAAGGAGAGGTAGCCTGTTATATTATTCTCTATGAAGTTGCATCATTTTTGACTCTTATCATAGTGAAAACATTCCCCAAATAACACTACCATAATGGTAGGGAAATAATTCCTATGATAATAATACACTCTAAAAACATAACCTAAAATTGAATGGGATCCATCATTTCTATAAATAAGGGGTTTAGTGAGGCATGTAGTTTTCCACTTAATAGACTACTCTTTTTATCACACCACCATTGTAGGATTCTACCCAATATTGATCATAATTAAAATCTAGGTAGATAGGGTTGCCAAAAATTTGATGGATAATCTCATCATAAGTTTCCTCCCAAACAAATGTTATTCAAAACATGCATATAATCCCATGATGTATCTCTACCCAAGCTGGACGAGGGGTGTGGGGATAAACTTTGGATTTAGCTGAACCAAAGATCAAAAAGTTAAGGGGTATATATATTGTAAATGATAAAACCTCCCATAATTTCCCTATAAACCCCATCCTAATGCGATATCATGTTTGACCATTCATCAAGTGATCCAACTCTATTATAAAAAATTGAACCGTTTGGTGAAGGGTAATGAGTGAAATCGAGATGATATGATTTGATCAATATATCATCAACCTCATATGGGAATAAAGATATGGACTCATCCTTAGATATTTATAGCATATTGTGGTTAAATAAAAAACTAGGGATCTCAGTAGTGTAGTGATACTCATAGTAGTGTAATTTATACACTATTTAGATGATTAAATACTAGGAAGAACCACAGATCCTATAAGGAATATTCATATTCTTATTATGAACTAAAAGTTCATAATGGAATGAAAGAGACAATACTTATAAATTGAGTGGTCTTCCATATCTTAGTGATGATTCAATCACTACTGTGTTAACTTATATTTCTAATCTTGCATCATTGGTCTTGAAATGCCACCCTTTCAAGAAGATAAACAAGAAAATTTCTAGCTCACAACCTGAGGATAACTTCTACCTCACTAGGTATACCCATGTGGTATGTTCTACATCATCCATGATTTCCCAATATGAATCATTGCCTTCCCAGAACTACTGATACGTGAACTATTCTGGGCATATAGATGTTAGACTATCTTTGCTGTCATTGATAAATTTTTTGATCAAATTATTAGAATATACGTGTGACCACAAATTCAGATCCTTTCATAGTTTTTCATTCAAAATTTAGAGAATGTGTGTTTCCAAAATAAGGGTTTTTGTGAGGTCATCCAATACATCTGTAGTAAAAGGATTTCATCATACATTTCACCAAGGGAGATCTCTCCCTATCGATAGATATCCTAGAGTATAATTCTAAATTCTCAATGGGATAGATGGAATGGACCGGTACCATGAAACCAATGGATAATCGTTTCCTTAAGATGATCTGACTAATGGAAGAGGATGAATTGGAAAAACCACAAAACATCATAAAGATAGATTATTTAAATCTAGATGTAATAATCCAAACAACTCTCTCTAAAAAAATGGTCATTCCCATTCAAAAATGGAATTACCACAATTATGCATATCCAACTCCGAGCTCCATTGCATACAAGGATTCTATAATGAAGATAAAAATATGCTCAAATATCATTGAGAAACAGGACTATGGGTGCAATCATAGTCTTATGCACCCAAAGTGGAGTTCTCCAACATATAAGAAAACCCTAAAAAATGTGCTACAACTAGTTATCCATCTTCCAAAAGAACTATTTTTGATAAAATAGATGGAGCTTAAAATCTAGCCAGATTGAATATTTTAGTGAGGTTATGTAATGTAAACTCATCTAATAATCCAAATCTATATAGGGGAACGTAGTGTGATAATGAATAGTTCTTGAGTTCGGATGGGAGAAAAAATATCAGAGATTCATTGTTAGAGAACACAAGATATCAGGGGTGATAGTTACAATACATAGAAATCATATCCCTCTTTTTAGAAGTGAAGTAGGGACAATAAAAAGAGCCGGAATATGTATGCATTAAAGAAATACTCTTATGTAAGACAATAGAAAATCTTTTCAAAAGAAATGTATGACTCTGGTAGCATCATGTTAATCACAAAAACTATGATGGTATTTATTATTAGATGATATGATATTGGTCTGACGAACTACACCATGATGAAATCCTAGACCAAAAAAATACCATAGGAGGTCTTTTGACCACACAAAACACTATATGACTCATGGTTACGTGTCTTTGACATGGTCCAAAGACCCTTATAATGTAATAGTGACCATGCACTAAAACTAGTAGATTATATGAAGCCTGCAAGAAGGATTTTACGCTGAAGACTTATTGCAATTATCATGTTCTTTCTTAGATTTGACTTTTAATTATTTTGAAAATGTGATGGGGAAAAATAGTACTCATGAAATGGATCTTGCAATGTAGTCGTGAAGACAAGTTGTGTGATTAGTTCTTGATAATGGTCTTGTTAAGAGGTTACGTGACAGAAGAAGAACAAAAGAGCTCTACATTGTAGAGTAGCTGATGAATGAACCTCTCTTTTTTCACCATTTATAGAGAACTCTATGGAGTACCAAAGGACACTTAGGAGACTAGGAATCACCCTTGACGCCGATTGGAGACTCTCTAATGACTCATGAGGGCATTTATATTAATTAGAACAATTCACCGGTCCTTGTGGATGTTACTGCAGAAGGGGGGGGGGGGGCATTTGATGATTCCAAAAAAAATAGAATTAGAACATCTAAGAGGGAAAAAATAATCTAAGTTAGTGTATTACTTTCTCCCCCAATGAAAATGAATATAAGGAATCCAAAAATCACATGGATCATGCGATATTCTTATGGATATGCAATCTCATAACCATTGAAAGATCATGTGTAGACCAGACCTACTGTACATCACCTGGATCACCATAAAAAACTCCTTGTTCTTATAAAGGCACCCAACACACTCAATGTTCATGTGGAGTCAAATAATAATATTACTACATGATATGTTACATTTCAAACTCGTGGATGTGGGACAATTATACAAAACCATTGTGTAATAAATGGTTAGAATATATAGAAGACAAAAGGCTTTGTTGTCATTAATCATCTTGATATATTCCTACCCAGTTATCAAGTCAACATGTATTCCCTAGAAACACTCCCAAAATGTCACTCAGAATCCATCTATAATGTCACATTCGTCATATTAAGGGTCTCAAACATGTCCGTTCACCTATATGTTTCATGTACCAACTCCAAATACACACATAAGGGTAGTCTATGAAATGTTTTTCACATCACAAAAGACCCATTTTTCACATGATGCATTATCGATGAGGTGAGTTATTGATATATAAAATAGTTTCATAATTACATGAGATCCCCAATCTTTGAGAAATAAATAAGGAAATAAAAAAGGTGAAATATGAAGGATTCATAAAGATCGATGATACACTTTCCATCATGAAAATGTAGAAATATTCCTGAGTAAGTCAACATTAATCATGTGAGTCCCTCCCAAAAATCCAACATGGTATACCGATGGCCCTTATACATGATTTTATGATCACTTGTTGGCTCCCCTAGAAATCCAAAATGATCCTACTAGAACCCTTGACACATCAGAATGACCCCATGGAACCCCCATGACAAGCTTCCTTTGTCTTATGGAATTCCACATACATGACATCTTCAACCATGTGAATGCCTTTCCATAGGCATCCTAATTTCAAGAATACCCATAGACATGTTGACCTATCCATTTAGAGACATCTTGGAATGTCCACATGGTTTATATAAATCCATTTTATTTCCATGGTTTCAATAAGGATTTAAATTTTGGAACATTCTTGCGGTCAGTGAATATCACCCAATGCCATTGATGACCCATGAACGAATCATGTGAATTGTATGAAGAACCCCCCCCCCCCCCACACAATAAATGAATCCTATTTATCACATTATTATTCATGAATGTTAGTTTATAATAGAGGTGGTGTGACCTATAAATCCTTCCCCATTTGCATAAAAAACATCTATGATTGATCATACACATGAGCACAATAGAGTACTTGTCAGAGAGGGGAATCCAACAATGTCAATGGTCTTCCACCATATAAAATCCTATAAAAACCACAAGGGATCTCAAGTAATGCATTAGTGCTTCATGTGATCACATTAGATCATGCAAAGGACTTCATGAATTTTAGTCAGATTATGCGAAGGAGGTCTCACATATCAGTTGGGTATTGTGAAACATGAAGAAATTTATCATTGGAAAAAACATGAGGCAGATATGTAATATAGGATGGAATAATGTCTAAATATATGAAATAATTATGGGAATAAAATAAATGTTCATCCTCATGTGATTCAAATAAATTTTCTAGATCCCATGAAAACACATGGATGTGTCACCCAAATCATGCTATACTCCCTCGACATGCCATATAAACCATGAGATGTCCTATAGACTTGTTAATAATGTCATAATATTACCATTTGAAATTCCACACAAGACACTAGAAGTTTTACTATCTATTTACAAATACCTTGTGATGGCCTCCAAACATGTCACCCCAAATCAAGCGTCTGAACTATGACATGTTTTCTTGGTCTTGTGATGGAAATATGATATGTAAACCACAATTCCTTATGAAATGAGGGCATGTCTTCCTTGATAATGTGGAACCCTATAGACATTTTAGACATGATATCATGATTTCCTATAAACATTTTATCGACATCATGCGACACACTCTAGGCATGCTATAATTAATAGTAAAAATGCTATCTAGAGATTTCATTCAGTTTATGCAACGTCTTTAAGATTAATTAACAAGAACATGCGTATATCTTCATCCACGTTTGTTAAGAAACTAAGAAATGTCCAAACACCATAAAATATGTTTTTTATACAATCATATGTGTATTGAATACAATCACATAGTGTAAAACATGTTTCTTAATACATGCTTACATTTTATGATGAACATTATAGGGAAACCTCGGAGTGTTATCCACGATTAGTGCCATGATATGAATTAACCTATATCAAGGAAACATCAGTGTGTAATCCTTGAACAATTATACAATTATAACTCCAATTCATTCCATAACCATGATACATTGGTTTTTTTCCAAATTCCCATGCACAAATGGGAATCCTCCTCAGTATAAGTCAATCTTTGTCTCCATTATTTCAACAATCGTTACCCAATCATTCTCATTGACTTATTGTGTTGCCTCATCCACTAGAAGACTAAAAAAGAAAACTGATCTATGATGAATATGATTATTTCTATACCATTGATACGGATGATTATACCTTAAGGATGGATCTTTATATTAATCAATTTATGGGTTTTCCCAGCATGTAATTCCCATATCCATATTCTATGAGATTGAATACATTCTCTCTCATGTTTTTCACACCGATCACGCATCAAATTGTTTTAGAGAGTTACAATGATCATATCATTCGTATCATTAATATCCACCATCTTGGGATGCCTCAAGGTGTAATCCTCAATTGGTGGCTTGATATGACTACCCCACCATATAAGGGATTCCACCTCATGGAACTCCCATGGGTTTCATCAAACTAAGATGACTATGATCCCTATCACAACTAGGATATGAATGATGACTCTTTGACATTTGACCTCCTCACACACTCAAAATTGCTATTATATAGGCATTATCTTCATGACTATAAAGTGAACAAGTTAAAAAAATTACATGGGTTTTAATTCTTTTTATAAATAGAGTACCTAGGATGCCTAATAATTTCTCAATACTATACTTGAAATAGTAATCACATATTTGGGTGACAACACATTCAAATGTTCATAGTTACATGAATTCAAAATATAATCATAAATTGATGAATTACCTTGTATTCATATATATGGAATCATAATTATACCCCCACCCCAATTGAAAATATATCAATTAAAAATTGAGAAGTTTGTTAGGGTAACTAGTGTTGTATCAGGATTTGGAATAGGCCATCGAAAAAATCTTAAATATATAAGAGAGTATCAGTGTTAGAAAAAATTTCATCCCAAAAGGGTGTGATGAGCCTAACCTCCCATCACTAATAGATTGTGATTTCCTAAGAAATGTTGGTTCTATAACCCAAAATAACCACCTTCCTTTGGAATGATGGTTTGTACTCAGTTATGCATGTGGAAACCACTAATAGTTTACATAAAATACAAGTATAGTGAGCCTAACACAAATGATTATGAAACAAATTACCCCCCAAGAAAAACTAAGCATCAGGAAAATGAAAATACCATATTTTTTAGGAAACAATCACTGATTCTAAATATATACACAATGAAATGAGATCCTTGGGATAAATTATGTAAGTCATGATTTGTATTTCCTATCTGCGGTTTCATTGTTGTGTTTCCCTATATGGTTTGAGATATTTTAAGGTGGTGGGGATTACTATTTGGGTTGTTTGATGTGTGGTGGGATATTATATAGTGGTTTGATGGTAGGGATAATAAGATGGGTGTTTTATAATGTGGTGTGTTGTGGTTTTGGTGTGTAGTGGTGATGATATGTGTTGGTAACATGGAATGGTGATGTGTGGTTGTTGTGTGAGGAAGTTATGTTATGAGGTATAATTGTGATTTCCGATGAGTGATTACAATTGTGAGTGTGATTGGATTATGTAGAGCATCAATTATAATTGTTGTGAGGTTTGGTAGTCATAGATATAAGACATGGTTTAGTTTTATCATGGTGTAATTACGTTAGTCTTCCGATTATCCATGGAATATATTTTAAAGATAAAATGAAACAGGATATCTTATTAAAAAAATTTATGGGTTTAAAATCGATTAGTTTAAAAATTATATAAAATTATCAAAAATTATGTTAATTAGAAGGGATGAGATAAAAAAATAAGTAATAAAATAATTTAGAATCTCGTGGCTTCTGTGAAAATTGTTTTATATGATGCATTTATTGGTGGAAATGGTTATGGTTTTTGGTGTCGGGTATGATGGTATTGATTTGGTGTGCATTATTTTTGTTTTGGTGAATCCATATGTTGGATATTGTGTTATATATACTTATAATTTTTCGTAGTATTAATTTTATACACAATAAAATCGGGATGGATTATCCTTTCCAACTCTAAGAGGGTATGGGTTACAGGTATTTTCCCCTATGTCCAATATTTTTGTTAAATGAATAGTTGGAAGCCATTTTTCCAAACCATTCCTTAGAAGAAGTGATAATATGGGTTTTTATCGTTGATTACCCAAGAGTGGTGGACTAGTTGTTTTTATTGGATATGTGAATTAATGAGGAAGTGATGTTATATGATATGTGGTTGGGAACATGTATGGTAGGTGGAGTGAATGTGTTTGGTTTACCTGAATTTCAGGATAACCTAATGCTCTATTTATATGATGAAATTTGTTTTTTAATAAGAGCTGTCATTATTTTATATGAGAGGTGAGTGATCTAGTGACATTAAGTGAGACATGGTGTTAGGACTCCAAATTATAGAATATGATACTAGGCCATGTGATGGAAAGGTCGGTCAAGATTAATGTTGACCCACATCCGATATACATTTGATTTATTTAGGCGCGATGTAATGTCATGCAGCTATGATGTTCTGTGTTTGTATAGGATGGGAGTTTATGAAATTTGTGTTTGGGGCATGATAGTAGAGAATCAGAGAGGAAGTGTCTTTGGGGAGCATTACATGCTTATGACATAGATTTTATTTTATTGTTTTTAAAGAACAATTTGGTGAGTGGGACATCGTAGTGATAGGATTATTAGATTATGTTTCTAGGTTCTTATTGGTTCTACTGTTTTTTACTGAAGAATTAGTTTTTAGTATTCACAAGTGAACATAAGACCTTTTTTTGCCTACCTAATGAGTATTCATTATGTTTACTCCAAAAATTTATAAACTATTTTTCAGGTTTACCTGATGCCATTTGGACTGAGATAGAAGTTTAATGCTTGGGTAGTAGTTGATGTGAAGTCATTGTTACAGGATATTTATTTTGGTATATTATATTTGATGCTTTTATTTGTATTTTTTAATTTTTATTCATTCATTTTCTATGGATTATGGTTTACCTAGATATTTTCTATAAATACTTTTTCTTCTTTTTCTTATCTTCAAATCTATTTTTATTTAATGTGCATTTACTCGCATATGTTATATTTTTATACCCTTTTTTCTTGTTTCCAACTTATGGCCTCCAGGAGATGATAATGGGGTCATTATCTCACATCCTCCGTTGTGGTATCATTACGGGAGGGGGTCATTACATTTTGGTATCAAAGGTGATTCTTGAGAGATATGGTAGAGTTTTGTTTTAGGAATGGTGATGATTTCAAGGGTTGGTAGGGTAGGAGTTACAGTTGAACTTAATGAATGATATAGGCTAGGGAGAATGAGTATGAAATGTAATTTTACGGCCCCCATGATCTGGTGCATGATATCTATGCTTCTTGGTCAACAAGGTTAGGTGAACATGTCAGAAGGGTAGAAACCTAGATAAGGTACATCCATCATTTTTGAATTTTTAACATTTAAATATGTTTTTTATGAGAAATAAAATGAAATAAATAAATATAATTGATTAAAAACTTCCATGCTTCCATGAATATGGTTTCTCCAATATTTTCAAGAATGCATCATGGTCTTTGTCAGTGGGTAGATTAGGTAATTGAGTTTTGGAAGGATGAGTCTGTTTGTCCTATGAGAATCGATATAAGAGATGAGGGTAATGTTTAGAAGTGGTCCTTACACTCCATATAGTATCAATTTCAGGGGGCATATGAGGGGTGTGTCTCATATGTGGAATCAAAGAGTGAGTTATAGGATATCAGGATCACTTTTGTTATAATATGATCACACGAATATTTCATCGTGCCATTGAATTTTAATTATTTATGGGAATATATGCGTCGGTAGTGGAAGATAAACATTACAGACCAAATAGAAGAAGATAGATTATGAACATACGTTATGATGGGTTTTTATTTAGAGTTCCTTTCATGTTCAATGGCGTCATAAGCATTACCCTGTATGTTTTTCCAAAAGTTATTTCTCGAGAACAATGAATAAAATAGGATTCATGATGAATGATTAGATATTCTACCCCTAAATTTATACTCCTTAAATTTATTGAGGTCAAAAATATGGTAAAATATGCCATTTAGACGATTTATTTTAGATCAAATACTCAAGAGAATGGAAGAAATGGTATCTTTATGTGAAGGGTTTTAGACAGTGGGTTGTATCTATTTAGGCCTTTAGTTTTTTGATGAGTGGGGATCTAAACCTGTAAGATATCTATCCATTATTTTGAGAGAGACGGCACCTGAGCACATGCCAGAGGATTTCTTTTTTCTTATTATATCTATAGGTGAAATTATCACCACCATGCTAGTGATCAACCTATAAGGGAGGATAGTATCTGGTCAGTTATAATTTCTATATTCTGTATGAATAACAACTTCCAATGGGTATTTTTTAGTAGTAGTGTCCACTAATGCATGTTTAGATACTGATGGAAGTTAGTGTTAGCTGAGGGAATCCCTATGATGGTCCCTATATATTTGGACCTAGAAAATATAATGTTCATGGGGACAAACATGTGAGAGGTAGAGGAGATGGGAATTGTCATATTCATACATTATAGGCTACAAAATGATAATATTCATGAGTTTTTCATGGTATGATTATCTTATCATCTAACCCTTTTGTGATATTTTTGATTTGAAAGCATTACACACCTTTGTTGCTACATATTTGTTCTTTTCATTGGTAATAGATGTGGAATAGATTTTAGTGCCCCCTATGTAATCCACACTGGTTGGAGTTCATAATTATTTTATTTATCTAATTCATGGTTGTAGAACGATGATGAGGCACAATAGTTAGTGGGGAGATACATTTTGACATATTTTTATCCATAAAATGTTATTATTGAAGGTAAGAATTTGGAACTTTTTTATCACAATTGGTGGTCAAATTGGTCGAATCATAGACTGGAGATGTTCCTTGTGTTTTGTATGAGTTCCTAGATTTTTTCATAGAGGTGGTTAAAACTCAAAACCCTTAAAGTGATGTTGAGTTTGAGATATTTTTGAATCCAAGCACATCTGAAATTTCTATATATCCTTATTAAATGAGACCTATCGATCTGTTATAGTTTAGTATGTTTTAGGATGATCTAATACAAATGGATTTCATTCGACATAATTGGTCACGGAGGGGTGGCCTAGTGAAAATTTTCACGATGGTGTAAAGATTTTCTTGGTTTTTATAGACTAAATGAGTTTGGATTAGGTGTTGGTTAAGAGACATTACCCTATTCCAATGATATATGATGTTTTTGACCAATTTTGAGAACCAATTTTTTCGAATACCAGACTATGGTCTAGATATCACCAATTGAGCATAATGTTACTGAGTATCTATATGAATTCATTTATGTGAATGTATGGGATATCTGATCATGTAGTCATGTCATTTAGTGTCAAGGAAATCCTATCCACGTTCATTTATATTATAAGCTCAATTTTTAGTGGGTTCCTAGATAAATTAATAATTCGATTCATGAATGATATATTGATCTACTCGATGTTAGGGAAAGATCATACCTAGAATATTAGAGTTTTTTTATATATACTATAACACCGCCAGCTATAGGGGATGCTTTCTAAGAGTTTTTTAAGATAATATATGTGTATTTTATAAGACATGTGGTGTCCTATCAGGTTCTAGAAGTGGACTCCTAAAATATTGAGGTAGTTTATCTTTAGTAACACCCATGAATGTGACTAAGGTTCACAGTTTGCTATGTCTCGCATACTACTATTAGAGGTTTATTGGATTTTTTATTCATTTTCATCCCCACCAAAAAAATCATATATATGGACCATGCACTTGTGATGGGTGATCTATGATTGGAAAACATGGATACCAAAATAATAAAAGTTTTAGTACTCTGGTGCTTCAGTTTCCTATGGTGGGTGTGGTGTATGAGGTTATCTGTGTCACATGTTATCTTTTCGTGCAATTCATTCAGACTAAGTAGTGAGTGGTGACCTGATATGGGTCTAGTATGTTACGCCCCAATGAGTGAAACAATTAAACCCATGATCTGAATGTAGTGGAAGTTGTGTTTAATCCAATGTTATGGTGACATGTCATCATTGATGAGAGATTTTTGTGTTTCAGTGAAGATAAGGGCCTAAAATATGTTTTCACATAGGTGAATTTAAATTTATTTTGGAATAATTAGAATAAGTTTATTTATGATTATGAATTTTATATCTCATAAAAACTAAGAAATGTTTATATTTTTGTTGATGTGTTGATTAGTAATTACCATTGAGAAGTTGTTCGATAGTCTGTCATTGATTTGAAAGGGATATATGATAATCTTTTGATGCATCATTACATTATAGATAGAAGTAGCCATGGATTTTTTATAGTAATAATAAATATTCATATTTGATTCATTAGGTAGATAAGTCTCAATGGGGAGACTCAGAGGTAGAGGTGATGAATCTCCATGTTGGCCATGGTGATTCCCTAGAGGGATAGTTAGTGGATATTTAGCAACAGCTATTGTTTTTTATAGGATTCTTGTTTTGAAAGTGTTTCTTGAGGGGTTTATTCATTAGATTCATATCTCACATTTTTTGTTTCATCATGGAGTAAAAAAAATGTATAACCGATTGGGTGGAAGATTTTTTTGGCATTAGATGAAATAGTCTTGGACATAATTTATATCGAGGTGTATGGTTTATTAGTAGGTGAAAGTGGGATACCATGTATTGAGTGCGATTTTTCTATCCTTATATGTTTTTAATATAAAATGGAATTATATATATATATATATATTTTAATAGGTTACCCTGATATCTGAGAAGTTGTTATACAGTTTATGTGATTGTGTACTTGGACAAGTAGTAAGTTAATTATTTTTATCTGGCAATCGAGTGTCGTGGATTCTTTGGAAAGTATATATGTGGAAAATGTGGATATGCTTCCTATGTAACCAAGGAATATAATATGGGATTGTTATAATAATTTTACATCCAAGATATTGAGGGGATTACATCCTGATTTTGGCTCCCAGTAGCATCTAAACACTATTTTCCACCATTAGAGTGTTGGAAATATGAAGCATACAATACCGATATTTGAGGCTATGTTTCAATAATGAATCTCGTATTTTGTTGTATCATGAGATTGTAAATATCACCTAATTGAGTTTTCATACAATAAATTATATAGTTTATAAATTAGAAAGTCAAATTTTGAGGCGTTATATGTAGTAAAAAGGCATACCCTGTTGTTTTGGATAGATGTTGGGGAGTCAACAACTATTGATACTGATGTGGTGTAGTTAATAAATGACATGATCTAGTTAGTTTGAAAGATGATAATGGTATCATATGTAAATTTTAAGGGTTGTTCTGATAATTTTACTAGGGCCTTGGAGTTCATGGTTAGAGACTATGTGTTCTTTGGATCATACATTCGATGTGGTCTGGAGAGGGTTTTCAATCGTGTGTGTGGGAATGGGGGTAGGCCTTTTACCTAATTTTTTCTTACTTTTTGGTATTGGGGTTAGTTATAAATGTGGAATATAATTACTCATCACCGTTAGGGATATATAGGATCCATTATGACCTCCTCATGTCTCACCATCAATTCTATATTGACAATGTCTTTCATTCCATTGATCAGGGAGAGTAGGATATCAAGGATAATGAAACATTCGTATAGAGGAAAATAGGATTTCTTGATCATCTTGAGAAGGTTCATCACGAATGAACCATCTCATTGGTTCATTCATTTAAGAGTAATGATGTCCTAGTTGACAGTATTTGGGAGATAGAAATCTAGATTCAATCAGAGTACCCATCATTGATTTATTTTTTTCAATACATTTCTCTTTATGATGTGATGATGGTTACTGTTGTTTTATAAGATATTTCATTTTCTTGTTAATATTATGGGTGATTTGGTTTACATATCCTGATATATGAGAAATGTTTGCCTTGATTCCTAATTATGTAATGTTGTACATTAATTCCATTAAAACTGTGTTGGGGAGTTAGTGCTGCCCAAAGGGGATAATATCTTGATATGGAATATGTAATTGATTGAGTTTATTGGATTAGGATAGTGATCTATTATAAATGTGGTAGTGGTGCATTTCGATCGTGGAATACTTGAGATGTAGATCTAGATAGCTATGTGAAAGGAGGTGGTTATTTGATGGTTTGAAATGGTGTGGTGTTATGGCCGGAGAGAGGTAGTGATGTGGTTTCATGGGATATTTTACAAGTGTTTTGGTTTATACTATTTCCTTTTGGTAGTGTTGAGGTGTAATGAGTTCCATTATAGGTATCTTAGGGGATGGTTATTTAGAATTATTTTCTTATCATTGGGATTCTATTCTCAAAAGTGGCAATCATTTAAGAGGTAGAAAATGTATTGGTTCTTGAATCTATATCTCATTAAATTGTTTCTTTTATGGATGTAGAGTGGTTAATGAAAGTTGTAGGAGGTCCAATGGATTTAGATATTTATTTATATAGTAGGAGTGAGTTTTAGGAAATAAAATACGTTTACTGATTTTATGCCAATAGTTTACATCCTACATAGAAACAGGATTACGGCATATGTGTATTGTTAGGGGATGACCATTAATTTGGTTATTATATTAATGTAGGATAAATGGAGTAATTTAATTCTAGAATGATGTGCCATGTTTTTTAGTGGAAAATAGGATTATGACATAGTAGTTGGTTTTATAGTGTATGTTATTTGGGCCTTTAGAGTTTACATTATAAAATTGAAATGTATTCCAAAAATTTAGAGTGTTATTGGTTTTTTATAAGCCCAGTTTAGCTTATTATCACTCATTATAACAATACTATATCTCTAAATCACTTATTTTGGTTCAAACCTATTCTATTATAGAGGCTTTCTAACCCATATTCTGTCACCATGATCCATAGTTTTTGGTGGTTTCCCATTATAAATAAGTGGTGTGTTCTTAATCTTTATACATATTATACATTATATTATTCTTTTAAAGATACACTATGATGGTGTTTATTCATTTAGGGTGTGTTATGGGAAATTATTTTGAAAACCCTTGACTCGGTTCCAGATAATCTAAATTTTCTAGTAATATTGTGGTTTGTATGAGGGAACATCTTCACCGTGACATGACCAATGAGATGAGAATATTTTTTGAGTTAGGGGATCCTCATTTTCACACATTTAAGAGTGTTGGGTAAAAATTTACTGCCTTTTCATTCCATTTTCTAGATAAAATTGGTTTTAATAATATGTTCATTAATTGGAATAATTTTAATTGATGGTTAATCATGAGAAACCAAATATTTATACCTATTTTATTTTCTTAATGATATTAATATTCTGTGATAATCACTAGTTGAAAATAATAGTTTTTTTAATCGTAATTTTCATAGTTTATGATGTGATATGATGAACCCTATTGTGTTTATCTATGTTACCATGCCAAATAATATCTTAAGAATATATATTTTTCTAAAAAATAGGTTTATAATGGAATTATTTTAGGTTTGATAGTACCCATTCCAAATAAATATGTAATGAAATTAAATAATTTGAATATATTATTGAAGGTGGGACATTTTTTTTGAGTGAGATTTTGTTATTATGTTGTGCATGTGTTATTTAAGATGTTTTTAAATGGTTGATGTAACCATATAAGTTGTCTGATGTGTTTGGGGATGTGATGTGGTAGTTTGTAGACATGTATGCAATGTTGGATATCCTAACTTTTGGTGTATAGTGTTTGCAGAGGACAATGTAAATGATATATGGAGGTAAATGGTTTGGTGATGTGTTGTTTTTGTGTACAACTACTGTTATATGAGCTTTTTTAAGGATGGGAGAAATATGGATCATGTGCTGAGTTGTTTTTTGGTTTAGTGTGGATATGGTGGTAGATGCAAGGCCTTATGAATATGGATATGTGAGATAGGGTAGTTGTGGGTTTACATGGTTGTTTTATCTTTAATGTTATCCAAGGAATAATTTGTGGGGAGAAAAATTAAATTAATAGGATAAAAAATAAAAGTCATGGGATAGAAATTTATTTGTGGTAAAATGCATAAAATGTATTGAATGAAAAATGAATTGGAAATGTAAATGTAAATTAAGTGGCTATGTGAATGAAATTGGAATCATGTTTCTGGTTTTATAGTGGTATGATGTGTTGCTTATAGATGTGGCACAAGTTGTGATGGTTGGTGTGGTGGTGGTAATGTGTTTTATGCTAGTGTAGCTGCTGAGAACTCATTGGATGAGTTTTGTGTCATATATATATATATATATAATGTATTTCTCTATTACTACTATAAAATCCCCACCTAAGTTAGATAAAATTAATTATTATCACAAGTCTTGGGTTCAGGTACTTTTTCCAAAATCTAGGATGGCGGTGACATGTATGACTGGCTACACCGTCTTCAGCACTCTATTTTCAACAATAGTGATGGTACATGATGGTGTTGGAAATTACCCCAAATCAATGACCCATGTGTTATTATTTCATTATTTGATATAACAGGGTAGCGATGTGCTGGGATATGTTTTGGGGTCATGAATTTTATGAGGTGGGAATGATGTTGTTTTTTTTCACATCCATTATACCCTACTATTGTAGTGATAAGATGAGATGTTGTGTAATGTTATACATGTATTCGGGTGTGATGAGATATGATGAACCAAGTTTCTTCAGGAGAGACAAGGTGTGATGTTTCATTATGATATTACATGACGCTATACCTTATGAGGATGGGGTAGGTAGGGATGTTTCATGACCCATGTTATAGAGTAACTAGAAGTATTAGGGTGGGATTTGATGGTATGTGGTAGTGATGTGGTATGTTTGGAAGGGAAAAGTGTTACCAAAATTCATCATTAGGGTGTGAGATAAGAAAACCAATGGGGAAAGAGGTCACAATATGTATTTAATTATTATGAACATGATTATATATTACTATATCGGAGGCCTATTTTTGGAAATTGTGTCATGGTGAGGTATTGATGGTATGTTGATCAATTTAGGTTATTTTTTTAAATGTATCCTCAAGCACACTAGCATGTTTTTTTTCTAATATTCTCTTGATACACTAGTTATATACCTATTTAGTGTAAGTTTTGTGGTCCCATTTTGTATATAAAATGATTTGAAGTATTTTCTATGTATTGTAGTGATGGATATGGATATTTATATCTTGGTATGGAGATGACATTGATTCACAGCTATTGGAATTATCTTTTATTACATTATATAAAAGATATTTTTTATTTTGGATTATTTTTATTCATTAATTATGGGATGCTTGAAGGTTTACAAGAATATTAATTTCTAATGTTATTTTTTGGTTTCTTAACCTAAAACCCGATCCAAATTAATTTATAGTTTTTAATGCCCCCTAATGCTAGATTTTTATACCCTTGGTTCTAGTCTCCATCCTGGGGACTACTAGAGGAGATACGTAGGATTCAATTTCTCTCATAAAAATTTTCAATATAATTTGTGTTAGGTATCATGAAAATAATTGTTTTTAATATATAATTATGCCAATTATTTTCTAAATAAAAAACACACATGTGGTTCTTCGCACCCATTGTTATAGTATTTCTTCTTGGTATAAATAATTTATAAAACCGTAAAAAGTAAATGCTGGAGTCAAAAAATAATATTTATACTAAAAAGTTATATTATAATGAAAATTACTCCTATGAAGTCCTAAATTATAACAATTTCCTATAAACCCTAAAAAATTTTAATTTTTAATTTATATAATATTCAAGTCCATGATAATTGTTTTTAGCATTAATTTTAACTAAAAAATGTCCATAACCATGTAGTTTCAAGCAATGTGTGTAGTTTGGCTTTCTTTTAATTTAATGGGTTAATATTTAGATAAAAATTTAATTTTTATTACACTTATGTTCATCTATGTAAAATCATATATATCATGTTCCCTCTATCCATATATGGATTTAATTTTTATAAAATCAAAGAATTTTAAAATTATGAAAACATTAGGTGTTATCATGTACTTAGATTTATCCCTATAGTTTTCACCATTGTTTTCTAATAATTTTATCCAAAAATAACTAAACCATGTTGTGATACCAAAATAAGTGACCCAATAATTATATATAAAAATATTATATCATTCATGATTAATATTCAATATAACTCAAAATAATAGACATTTCATAACCTTTAATTATTAGATTCATTGAAGATTAGATACATAAAAATGTTATCATGAATGACCTTCATTATATCAACTGAAGAAATTATCAAAAAGTACCCTTCTTAGAAAAACACTAACTAGTACCATTCATTATAACATAGGGATATGAAAACATAATAAACTATGTCCTAAGATGCTTAATAAGGGTAAACATATGAGATATTAGTCAATGATTTTAAGAAATAATAAGATATATAATGGTACGATAAAATGACTATAACATATGAATTTAATACATAATAAAACATGGATAATTAATCATGTTTCCTATCATATTGATTTTTCATAAAAATGAAAATGCCTAAATAGAGTGGATTTATCGTTAATCAATCTATGTACATGATATCATATCTTAATCCTAAGACATCATTTTTCTTATATTTGACTAAGTATTAAAAGAATTTTCTTTATATATAATATCTTATATGACTATCATTATAGAAAGATACACATAGTAGATTTTGTTCACTCACTATTCCAATCATATCCATTGTCACGAATCACTATTAAGACTATCATAGTAAATATATAACCATACTGAGACTGGTTTATTCCACCTTTTGAAGTCATATTATCTCATAAAATCTAAATCATTATTAAAATGATATATGGCGATATTTAATTCCATTCTAAGTAGTCACATAATGAAAACCATACATTTCTATATCTAATGATGATAATAAATCATCATAACATAAATAGTGTAAAATTAATATGTTTTATATAGATTTTTTTCATAACTTAATTAACCTATAGGAAAATAATGGGATTCGATGAATCATAGTTAATAAATCATCATCTGACAACTTTTTTATAACACCCTATCATTTTGAGTAATATTTTATTTCAAAAAAATTTATTCCTTTAGATATATCTAATTTCATGAAAAACTATGTTTTATATTCATTACATGAAAATAAATTTTTATCTGGTGTTACACATGACACAGAGTTTAATGAAAATGGAACATACTACTAAAATATTCTTAGAAAATATTATATTTATCACATAAAAATTATAATATTTTAAATTAATATGATTAAATCAATTATGAAAAGATATGGTTTACACATGTATATATAACAAATATCATTAATATTAATTAATTAAAAATGATAATAAAAAAATTTTAATAATAAAGAACATATATTTCTGAAAAAGTATTTTTATGCACATAAACATGTTTTATCTCAATAATATAAATAAATAACTTCTGGTGAGTTATTTTAATAGATTTTATATATTATACATTCAGTAAATAATTTAACACTTATCTTATATGTTTTATGGACTAGATATATGAATAATCCAAATTTTACACAAAAGACAATATTTTTCAAAAAAGATGTTTTTGTACCCGTTGTGAACAAATCTTGATAATAATTACTTTTAGTTTTATAAAACATATTTGAAAAAATGATGCTAATTTTTTTATATAACCTTCTCAAAATTATCATAGGGTGTATTTTTGAGAATTTTTAAGATAAATTTTTCTATTAATAGTAATGAATACGATTTTTTATTAACTATTACAATTTTATTTAAATAATGCATAAATTAAAAAATTCTTATAATATTTTTTCAATGGTAAAATAAATTTTATTATATACATACTAGGCTAATTTTTTCACTACAATACATATAATATTTAATTTTTAAATGTTATTTTTAATCTTTTGAACATTTTCTCTATAGAAAACAATTTTTTAATCACATCTATGGAATAAATTTTAATTTAAAATATTCCATGTCATTAAAATTGAATTTTTAAAAATGGATTAAATATTTAGAATCATAATAAATTATATTATAAAATATGGAAAACACAATTTTTAACATAATTAATTGTAAAAATAATAAAAAGTATGTACCACAATTAAGGTAAAAATGATTTTATCTGGGGGTCACAATAATGAGATAAGGGATGAAAATGAACCACAAAATGAATAAAAAATTTATGTAAATATTTTTACCATATATCATTATTTTCTATAATTTACCCATATAGATCCTTTTCGAATGTTAAAAACATTGTACCACCATTCTCTTTTCAAAAATTACAGTCTCACAAATCACCACAAATATATAAGTCCACCCAATATCCTATCTTATTTATTCTTCCAAAAATTTTAATATAGTAAATAAAATAATAAATACATTAATCACTTACCACCTACCACCATAAATGCCTTATTATGGCTATAAATCCAACCTAAGAATCCATTTTCCGTAAACCAAATGATGTTTTCTGAAGAAAACACATCACCCCCTACCAAGAGTTATATCATATTTTTTCATAAAAATGCTTAAATTTTTACTAAAAAGTGGATACATTAAATAATATATTCTATATGCATAAATATTATTAGGTTAATGTAATATCCTATATCCTTATCATCATCAATCATATGGGTTACGAAATCATCTATTGTGTGTACGGCGGTCAACCACCTTGCGAACCGATGTTTTTTTCCACCACAACTTATCAAGGATTGTTGAAATGTTGTATTTATTTTTTATAAATGATATTTATGATATTATTATACTTCTGGAATCATGATAGCACATGTTATTTTTTTTACTTTCAATTCATTATGAATATTATAACATAGTTCAGGTATAGGAAGGAATACCGCCTTTCGAAGAGATGTGATATGTCCAAGATTTACATGGTGGGTAATAAATATATGATTGAGGAACTTATGTGATATATTAATATGAAATAAAAAATAATTTTTAATGGTATTATATTATATAGCATTTTTTCTTTATTTATATCCAAAAAATGGACACATCGTTAGTGCATATGTACGACCTACCATCTTCATGAACAATGTATTTAATTTTCTATTGGTAACATTTATAGATAAATTTAAATACATATATAATTATTATATATATGATATTTATATCACAGATTGTCTTCATGGGATTATGTTACCATGATAAATTTAATAGTGCAAAAAATAACAAAACAAACATTAATGAAAAACAAACCAGTTGTTGCCTGAAACATGACTTTCACATAGATTTGATAAAAATGTGTAATAGAATGTAATAATTAAGTCATATATGGTATGTTATAAATATATATGGTTATTTGATATATTTATAATAAAATTATATATTATTTTAATATTGGTTCAAATGTGTGTGATGAATGTCGAGACTAATGGTATGGTATTTTTGCATTACTTTCATTTTCCATGAGACACAACCATACATTCCACATGTTTCTTTTTAATGGTGTATATAATTTTGATGAATTTATTTAATGATTATAAATATTAAAATTAATTTTATCTACATAACCATTTTTTGATATCTCGTTCATGGGATTTATGGTTCAAAAGTAACAAAACCAAAAAAGGATTTTTGTCTCAAATTTCCATCTTGGGGACCTAATTTATGTAATGCACCTATTTTATTCTTTGAGGTGCATATAATTCCACCATATAAATTTTATATCATAAATAACCTTATTTCCTTGATAATATATGATTTATTTAATTTCATTCTTTCATAGTTATTTCAATTAAATGTTAGTAATTTGGTAAGAGTTTTATATTAAAATGTCATGATTTACAATTAGTGTTTATTATAATATTTAAAAGCATGGAATATTATAATTTATGACCCAATAAATTAATGAATTTTTTTCTACCCTATTTATCTCATGTGAATACATATTTTTCTTTAATTTGGCTCTATTTATGTACTCATTTATTCATTTTTTTTAATTTTCTCTCTCCTCGAAATTCATTTTTATTCCAAAACCACGATTTCTAAAAATGGTTTCAAAATTGTTTTTAGATTAATTAATATTATTTATTAAATAAATTTCTACCAGTGATTTACTTTTTTAAATATTTTAAATGGAATCTTAATTTTATTTTCCAAAAAAATCCTTATATACATTTTACCAAAAATGTTGTAGGAATCATTATTTTAATATGTATGACATGACAAATATTTCCAGCCACCCCAACCATTGTTTTCATTGAATCAAACTTTATATTTTTGTATATATATTTTTAACTAAATGCATTTTGAATCTTTTATTTTTTTTAAAAGTGTTTTTCAATATTGAAAGGATATTTTCCCCCATAAATGTTCTACATGATCCTTCAAAATCATTTTAAATACATTATTTCATCCTTTAATGTATCCTATTATTTAATAGGGATATGATGTAAGTAAACCATTATTATTCTCTTATTTAGTGGTCAATGTCTATAATGAAAATATATTTATGAAACCCATTTCTGTTTTACATGTTATACCATGATAATTTTATTATTAAACATACTTATTTTTCACCATGTTATACAATGATAAAATAATGAAATGATGATGAAACTAATTTTTCCCATAGATTATGTTACTATAATATGATTATGATACCTTTTTTCATGAGTTTTGATGAGATAAATGTTTAATTATCTTGTGGCATACATATGTATTACTTTTATTATGTGGCAGTGGTAATGTTATTATGAAGGAAAGTTTTTATGCTATAACCAAATATGGGTGTGATCGATATTTCCCTCCAATTCTTTAGATAAATTAATATATTTAATGGGATAATAATGGGAAAAATGTAGATCAAATCAATCCACTATGGAATCTAGGTACATCCTGATCCACAATGGGAAGTAGGTGAAAAGTCTTGATCCACTATGTTGATAGTCTAGGTAGTAGACATTGACATAAATTTTTTTTTTCAATATTACTTATTGTGACACAAATTTATTATATTATTAGGTTTTTAATGATATTTATATATTTATTTCTCAAATATATGGTGTTTGATTTTTATAATTATAATTTTTTCATCCACGAGTCAAGTTTAGGATTTATGATAGGACAGGGATCAACATTCAGTTTAATGTTCTTGATCAAGTACCCGTATACCTATCATATGATTTTATATTATAATAAAATTATATTTCAAGTGTATACCCTTACTATGAATATGAGATCACTGTTTATTATTTTTCCTTCCCTTGGTACTGGAAATGATTAGGTTGGGAATTTCCAAAAGATTAATAAGTGATATGATCATTGTGGTAGATGTTTAAGATCAATCGTGAAATAATAATATTGTGTTCCTAGTATCTAAAGACACCAAATTATTGAGGTCTACATGTGTGTGATTATAAAATGTATAGATTATTCATTTAAAAAGATGGTATATTTATGTTTATAATCATGAATTCCAATAGTTTTTTTCCTGGAAAAGATAATTCATACAATATAGATTACGAATTAGAAAACAATAATTGAGACCCCTAGAGATATGACTATGTTTATTTATAGGGATATATCTAGGAATATAGCACAAGATAAGTCTATGGGTAATTATAATTATTATAAAATATATTTTATTTTACTGTGATTGATAGAGAAAAGGGTTTCAAATAAATTTCATCCATTTCATGACAATATAAGTGTATGTGGCACTTTAAGAAAAGTATTTAAGTGTCATAAATCTAAAATTGTCTCAATGCTATGGACTTTAACATAAAATGGTGATTTAAAATGGTTATTTCAACACAATAGTTTTTTATAATATATTGGAATATGAATTTAATATTTTCAAACTCATTAAAAAAATTATAAATGATTTAAATGATTACCATGAATGACCTAGTTTATGCCTAAGGATTCGTATAATGAAAACTAGGTGTCATGATTTGAACATCCTATAAATAATTTTCTTTATTTTTTTTCATCTAAGATTAGTGTTTCTCATGATATAATTTCTCGATTTTTTCAATTCATGGATCCCAAATAAATTGTTTCAACATTTAGTTTGACATAAAATTAAAAGCTTTTCTTATTGAGAAACCAAAAGTTATGGGAGATGGAATAAAAAATCTTGATCTATTCTCACAAAAATTTATCAATAGAAAAATAGTTATGAAATTTAAAATGATTACATGAAGGAACAATATTCTATTAGGTCCTTTATGATTTCCACATACTTATAGTGGATCTAATAATCCACTAGATACTGAGAAATGGACCAGTAAAAATGAAAATATACATTTCATCCATCAGTGTTTAGAGAATGAAAATTTCATTTAATATTTTATTATTTGTATGGAGAATAATATTAGTGGAGGACTTTTTATAATAACAAAATGGAATAATAAAAAATCTAATCTATGGAATTTGAAATGTTTTGGATGACATTTATTTGTAATTACTAACTCATATTCTACAAACAATGATTGAGTAGTTATTTTATAAGATTAATCAAAAGGATAATGAGTCTATTAGGACATATAAAGATAATTTTTTTAGAAATTATATTTATGATTTTGGTTTAATTATTTCCCATTAAAAATCGATCCATTATTTGGTGGCCTAAAGCAATGTTTTATACTGTCCTTGGAAATTAGTCAGTTTTGAAGCAATAAAGAATGAATTGATCATGGATAAATTGAATGTGTAAATATACCCTAGACTATGATACCTATCAAGTAGGACCCTCAACCATCAGTGTAGTATTGAATTTCTCTATCCCACAATATAAATTGACCCACTCCCTTACCCCTTTCTAAAATAATAATTATCTGTATTTCATACCTTAGATGTCCATTAGCACAGCAGTCCTAGAGTGATTTGATGACCTCTTACATGTATCAAATTTATCCATGGAATTTACAATCTCTTATTCACTATTGCATCTAAAATTGATATCATGGTTCAAAAAACGATATCCTTTGGTGGACCATGTTGACTGACACTCTTCTAGATATTTGGTATTATAGGTGAATTCCATTGTGGGTCTCCTCGATTCTATTAATAGAGTGATATGATTTTAATCAAAAGATTACATTGTATTGATGTGCTCAAGAACACCTAAAATTTGTAATAGATCCCAATTTTTCTCATTTGGTTGATGTAAGGCTTTCACATGAAGTGGGATACACCCACCACTTTGATATGGGTTATATTTCCAGATCTCCCAATACATTTTCAGAATCCTTTAACAATCCATATGTTAAGAAATATTGTAGGGTGATATATCTATTTGTATTATATGGAAATACCATTAGGTATCTTGAATTAACAAAGAGTCTTTGTTGATGTGGATGATAAAATATAACATGTTGAGAATTTTTTGGTTCCTTTTGGTTAATAGTTTCCATACAATCAACAATTGTTTTCAAGTCAGGGTATGATTTATAATCACTATCTATTAAAATGGGGTTGTTTTTACATGTGTAGGTGTGGGATGTCAAACTATAGAATTTCAATGGTGTGAGAAATAGTGATTATGAATTGGTGTCTGATTCTGGTGAAAACATTAAAAATATGGATTCAGATGGAGTGACATTTGATAAAGGCATTTTCCTGGATGTGGTTTACAGTGGAATACGTGAGGGTCAATATTTGTTATGGATTGGTCATGGTAATCATGTTGATCCCATTGTATCATGAAGAGAAAAAAGGATACTCAGAATAAAGTATATACTATACCTCAATACTCAAAACTAGACGATATAAATGAAAGAATGGAACATGACCTAGTGAGGGTGTGCACTCCTAGGTTAGTAGTGATTCAGGATAATGTACATGTAATGGTTGTCAGAGATGAAGGGTTATAGATTCCAAAAATAATGAAACTACTTAATTTAACAATGATGAGGCTAGGGAACTCATGTTATTGTAATGTAAAAGAGGGTGTCTGATGATTAATTTATGAAAACAGATAATATCTATGGTTCTCATGGAGGAAGTGGGGAGTGGGTGGGGACTACAGGTAGGATGAGGTTGAGAGGGAGGAGTTTTAACATTAAATAAATCAACCACATTGGGATCCTAGAGGTCAATCGTCTAGAAGAAGTTAAATGGGATGTGTTTCTATTAACTATCCAAAACACAATTTCAATATAGAACCACTTAGAGCATCATAGTTAATATCGAACTAGATCGATAGATAACATTTCATTCCCAGTATTATTGGAAAGTGTAGATGAAGGACATCAGAGATTCCAATATAGTTATATGAGAGACAAATGGTTAAATGAAATAAGGGATGTAAGAGGGCTCATTTCCTTAAAAGGAAAGAAGAAAAAATTCCCTAAGGACTATTCCCAATTGCAAAATATGACGAAAACCAGATCTTCAAAAAAGAATAAAAATATAGAATATAACCCCCAAACTTATGTGCTTTTGGTCCAGAAATAATATTTAACTCATAAAGGTAATAAAATGATGGATATTAATTATTTTATGGTAAAAAATCATGGTTATGATAACACATATAATTAGTAATATGAGCAAGGGGAGATAAGGATATACTTTCTTTAATGGTCGAGGTGGTATGAGAGGAAAGTGAATAACATGAGATCATCCTTCATTTCAACTAATATATGTGAGAGGAGGTATCGGATTTCAAAACCTATATAGAGGTTTCTGAAAGGAAGGTTGAGAGAATAAATTGAGTTAACCTTAACCTTGAGCAGTGTTATTGGATTGAATAGAAATATCAAATTTCTGTGTGTGGTTTCTAGGAGAGGAAGATAGGCATGGAATAATTTATTCAAACATGGGATAAGATGGATAATAATTTTGCGAACTTTTCATAGATAACCCAGATACAAAGTCTCCTAGTGTTCAATGGAAGCATTATAGATGCCATGATTCTATTTGAATTCATCTGAATTTTAATTATTTGGATATTACCTTTACTGTTGGATGATTGTTTATTCTGAACTTAAATATTTTCCCACATATTCCCCAATAGTGAATACAATTTTAAAAAGTAAAATTTCTTTAATTTGCATTAAATATTTAATTTGATGTGAACTAATGATAGAAATATAAATTAGATATTACCAATATTCATATGGTTATTATAAGATAATAAATTTTAAGGTTCATGAAAACACTAAGGGTGGAATGCTATTCTAGACATATGAATGATTGAAATGTGGGAAAAAGAATTAAGATAATTTCATGAATTGAACTAAAAGGAAGATTGAATTTGTAAAGGTTGTACATAATGTCTGTGAATGTTAAAATATGATTAATGGTTGATTTAATGTAATAGAGTATATGAGTATTATAACCAATCCAGCACTCATAGTCTAGCGATTCTTGTGAAAGGAGTTTGGGAACTATGTGAATAATTTTAATAATTCAAGGACTAATATTGATGATGAGACATAACGACCATTGAATAATAAATAAATAGGTAAATATTATGAATTCATAATTGAAAAAGTCAATCATGATAATTCTGGACACTTATCCTCTGATCCTTATTTTATAATTTCATGTTCAATTTTAAACGATTGAGCCCTATTAGAATATTATTATTCATCCTCTAGAGAAAATTCATATGATTATCTCCCCTTTATGGATTCTAGAATAATGAAATAAAATTTTATATTCTATCATCACAAGGATGAACCAATACTTCCAATTAATCTATTTATTGTATAAGATAAAATATTATATAAGGAATAAAGTTTGTATTAATTTATAGAAGTATATATGTCTCAATTTAAGTTTAAATAAAGAGTTATGGATACCATCATGGAAATATGCGTTTAATGACGACCATAAGGTCATATTCATTGACACCCCTTTGGAGGTTTTATGTGATTGGTGTTTATCATGATTAAGTATATTTTAAAATAATATTCCCTAAATACAACCCTTTAGTTTTGTATATTTTTTAGTGAACAATGTATTTAAGGAGTAATTTGTATATACAATTTAGAAATATGATTAATGGAACTGGTAAAAATATGGGATTATCTTGTCTTTTATGTTTTGGTAATTATTGGTTGTATTCAATCACCTTATGAAGTTAAAACACTCACTGATATCATAGAAAATTTCTACCTGGATAATATTTATAGAAAATACATTAATGAAGTTGAATGGTTTCATGGATTACCAAATTAGTTTTAAATGATCAGTATCTGTATTTTACCTCAAATATTAGGTGAATTATTAAGAAATATCGTTATACAAAGTAGAGTTTAAGCACTATGTATCAACCTTAAGAACTTGTTCAATCTGGGAGAATAACTAAAACCCTAGAAGATATGAATATATATTTTATTAGGGATTTAAATTCTAAATGGGATAATCTCCTTCCAATAATTGATTATTCTAGAAAAAATATATTATTATCAATAATTTATATGGATTCTTTATGAATCCCCTTATTAAAAGAGTTGTAAAACTCAAACATAATAGAATGATGTTGAAGGAATAAATTTATTAGGACATGAGAAAGATTACAAGATGGTAAATATGGATATATCCTTTAAATAACATGTATGGATAGGGAAAATTTGACTAACATGTTATACAGAAGATAATTAATGCAATATAAAATTTGAAGTTCATGAGTAGTATTTTCTCTAATATTATCCATAGATGAAAAAAAGTAAAACTAATCCCTATTTATTTTAGTCCCTTTAAAAAATTGATCATATCATGACATTGACATATCATTTAGAGCATCCACCAAACCTCCCTCAGGTACACAATGTATTCTATGTACCTATCCTAAGGAAGTACATATCTAATTATTCACATGTAATAAAATATAAGGTTTTCATCTTGAGCATGATATGTCATAAAAGTTACAATCAGTTGAGATTATGAATCTTATAGAGAAAGTGATATGATATAATTACACTAAATTGGTCAATGATTTATAAAAAACCACATGGTTGAGGAACCTTCATGGGAACCATAGGATTTCCTTATGTATAATTATCCTCAGTTTTTGGTAGTAATGTGATGAATTCAATGAGTTAACTTAATTTTATGGAGGGTAGAATATAACAACTAGAGATTTTTTGAAACTTATTTTTGGAATATATTTAACAGTTTATATTTTTTTCATTACATGAAATTATGATTAATTTTTATAACAGATACAACAATATATTTATATTATGTTTCACGGAATACCAAGTGTAAAAAAACTTGAAATTTTATTAAAACATTAAAATTAAATATAATGGTAATATATTTGTTGTTGGAATTATGTATACGAAAAGGATTTTGTAATTTATAAAAATATATGGTTCATATATATATATATAATGAATTTATTGGTGAATAATTAATTATAAATAATAATTAATAAAAATGTTAAAATAAGAGATTATTTTACTTGAAAACTATTATTATGTGTACAAACATATTCTACACCATTAAATTATGTAATTAACTTTTGGTTCATGATTATAATGACCTTTATAAATTTTATATTCAATCAGATGTCTTTTAATCTATTTTATTATTATTTTATAAAAAATTATAATAATAATTCTTAATTTATGATTAAAACGTAATTGTTTTAAAGAGAAGTTTTTTATCCTTTTTCAAACCTATTTCAAAATAACCTTGTCCAGATATAGAAAATATATATCATGAAAAAATAATTCTTTAAATTAGAATGTAAAAATTATAATTTGGCTAATTGGTGATAATTTTATAAGAAGATAAATTTTTTGATGAATAGTTAAAAATACTTATTTTTATTAAAATGTATCTTATGTTTCAATGAATTTAAAGACATTAAAATTGTTTAAGTATTGGTTTAAAGAAAAACATAGTTTAAATATATATATATATATATATCCAAATATTTCTTATTTGTATAAATTTCTAATTTAATTTTTATAATTAATATTTTTCTAAACATTGTATCATTTTTCTAATAGAAAACTACTTTATTATAACGTCAAAAATATTACATTAAATTTAACTTTTCTCACTTATGTCCATATAATATATAAAAATGGATTAAACATTTAGAATCAGTATAATTTATATTATTTATTAATGTCATATTAATTATTAACCATAATGAATAGTAAATACAGTAAAAAAGATTTATCACTATAAAGGTAAAAATGAGTTTACCGAGGGATAAAATAAAAAGAAAATGGTTTAAAATGAACTAAAACATGTAAAACCCCATTTTATTGAAATATTTTGTCCTTTTATTTTCTAGGTACAATAATTTCTCATTTTGGATCGTTTTTATTTTGAAAAACGTCGTTACTCATTTTTCTATTCATAAATTACATGTGTGACACTCACTTATCTTATAATATGCAACCCCGTATCCTCTCCTCCAAAAACATCAAAAAAAATTGGATTGGATAATAATTGAAAAAATTACTTCCTTATAATCCAAAACTCAGTATAGTGTCATTATGTTGGTGATAAATCCATTCTATTATGTTGTTAGTGAAAACAAATAGATATGGTCCATTGAAGATGTAACGACCCTAACTAATCATTTTATTATATTTCTTATTCTAAATCAATTTTTTTTATAATACATGTTTATTAAAACCATAATTATATATTTCATATAATAATCTATTGTTTTGTAACTATAATAACCAAAATCATTCTCAACTCCTATCAAATGGGTTTTAAAATCATTATTCATGTGTATGGAAGACTACTGCCTCGCGTACCGATGTCATTCGTTTTCCACATCCAACTTTTATAGATGGATATAATGAGTTATTTATTACTTATATAAATTTTATTTAGATAGCATAATTTTTCTATAATCATGATATCACAATATACTTATTTCTTTTTGTTATGTGGGAGTATAATAACATCGTTTATTTGTGTGGAGGAAAACCACCTAGCGAAGAGATGTGCTTTGTTCCCACATTAAATTGAAGGTAATATAAGAGGTTTTAATGAAAATATGTAATATATATTAAATATAAAATTATTTTGGAATGTAAATATTTTATTTGACATTATTAATTTATTTTTATCGTGAAAATATAATCAGCATTCATGTGTACATATGACCTACCATACCATGAATCGTGTATTTTATTTTATCTCTAACTATTACGGATCACTAAAAATACGTATATAATTAATATATATAAATTATATCATGGATAATATTATTTATATGATAAAAACAATATCAATTTAATCACACAAAAAACAAAAAATAAAAACATACACAAAAAAATTAATTATTGGCCAAAACATGACATTAACATGGAATTGTTAATAAATGGGTAATAAAAGTCAATATTAAATCAAAAATAGTATGATATACATAATTATGTTTTTGTAATATATGTAATATAAAATAATAATTTTTATATAGGAGGTTTTAATGTGTACAAAGTAAGTCAAGACTTATGGTATGGGAGTTTTTCTCAAATTAATTTTCGGTTAGACACATGACATACATAAAACGTGTTTAATTTATGTGTTGTATATAATAACCAGGAATATATTTATTATATTAATCATCTATATGATGTGGATTTACATAAGAATTTAATATCTCCCATTAATGGTGTATATGGTCATAAGGATAACAATTTGGTGGGGGCTTGTTTCTTCAATTTTATTATTGGGGAACTAAGATTTTTTATGCACATATAATATTATATGAGGAATATATAATTCCCCTTTGACTAGTTATAAAATAAAATTACTTATTTTCATGATATTCTAAGTTTTATTTAATATTAAAACCATTGTTTTGATTAGACAATAATTCCTGATTTGTTATATAGAAATATGAATAATACAACTCAGATTATTGAGAAATATTGTGTCATTAGGTAATTAGGTACATTACATTGAAACCATAAATATGGGTTTCATTAAAAAACATTTAAACAACCTTCATATTCTCATATTTTTCCATCATATATTATATTTCAAGGTATAATCTGGGGACATACACAAGAAATGGGTGATCTATATATCCTATTATGTGAATAAAAAATAATAATTAAATTAATAGAGTATTAAATTTTATACAATAAGAGTTTACATGGGACATAAAATGTCTTATGACAACAAACATGGACATTGAGGGATGATATAACCTCATAACATAAAATAAGCATGGGAATGTTGAAATAAAATACAAAATGACATCATAATAATAAGTAAAGGTTAACCTCCAAGATATCATAATATAATGTGATGAAGATAACCTTAAATTTACAATAAATATAAAGGAATGAGTCTAATAAAATAACCAATTCATTTGAACACTATTTCAGAGTATCCATCATAATCATATCATATACATGTATAAGTGTAATAAATATATCAAATAAGATGATAACATATATAATCATATTTAATACCATTATGATGGGTAAATGGTTAAAAAAATTAAATTA
This sequence comes from Viscum album, assembly GCA_963277665.1. Lineage (NCBI taxonomy): Eukaryota > Viridiplantae > Streptophyta > Magnoliopsida > Santalales > Viscaceae > Viscum > Viscum album. The sequence continues at coordinate 178,258,624 of OY728133.1, read as the reverse complement.
CCAAATATATGAATTATAGGTGAAACATGTTTAGTATCCTTGAGTGGAAATTGGAATGGGTATATAGCACGCAAATTTTTTGGCATGAAGAATACTATTGAAATTTCGACAGCATAATAATAGTACATGAAGATACAAAAAATGACTCAATGATGAAGAATGTGGTATCTCAACACATGTTTCTAAATAGAAAAATATTAGAGATACGTAGGAATATAATCAATCAAGAAAATTTTGGAATTAAATTCCATAAGATAAAGATGTTTAATGAATAAAATCATGGAATGGGGAAATCACAAGATAATTTCGGCTACATAATGAGTCTACATTATGAATAATGGGAGGGATAAAAGATATTAAAAGGGGTAAATCAACACTTGAAAAAAAGGGTATTAAAAATTTTGTGTAAGATCATATACCATTAATAGGAATCATGATAAAAACTTAACAACATAAATTAGGTGTTTGGATAATGTAGAGAAAGACATGATCCCTTACCAAATTTTGGTATAGTAACAGCTTAGGTAATATCTTTAATGAGACGTGATAAGTGAAATCTCATTTTTATGAATTAAATATTATTATATAGAGATATTTATAATTTAATGACAACATAACCAATTGAATTTACAATGGTAATTAAATATAAGGTTCCAAAATTTAATAGAATAGAGGGAAATCCCTTAACATGAGAGAGTGATTCAATGATCATTGGAGGATATTATTGATATATTTTTGGAGACATATAAGGAATACATATAGGGTATGTAATATTAAAGATATGATAAGTTTTTTTGAGTGATGAAGAATGTGATAATGGGTGGTTTTATATAAGAAAATATATGAGAGTTATTAATTATTTCCAAAAAATTTATTTTGGTATCTATATAACAATGTAATAAAAAAATCCATTCCATTATTTTCTAACATGTTTTATAAAAACATTTAGTGGTTTTAATTATTTTATAAGTCTATGGACTGAAATTATTAAAATATTTCCCTTGGTGAGGTGAAAGTGAGTCATGTTCTTGAAGAAATTTTTTAATACCATAAAATATAGTATAATTTCAATAGGATTGATAATTTCTTTATATAATTAATCAAATAACAACATAAACACTTTAATTTAAATCTAAAATATATATTTGTATATGTATAATTATTATATAATTTATTAAATCACTTTTGGGTCATTATGATGTCATAATATATTTATTATACCGTAAATATTTTTCATTCAAAAATTATATTACCTTAAATAAAATATAAAAAATTAACCATTGGATAATATCAAAAAGATGATCGAAACAATTATATATATATATATGTTTATTTTTAAAAAATATTAAAAATTGGTTGATAAATTTTGTGTTTTTTAAGAATTATAGTTTTTGAATCCCCATAAAAATTAGTGCTGACATCATAAAATAATATTATATTCTGTAATTAATAACACTTATTTTACAATAATATTTTATAAAAATATCATTTATTTATAAATTAAATTAATTTATAAAAAGAAAAGTCTAAATTAGAATTTCATATTTTCTAAAAATACAATTATTATTTTGTCATTTCGAAATCAAAACCATTTATAAAATAACAACTAAATAGATTAAATATAATTAGTAATATATTTAATATAAAATATAAATAATGATATTCATAGTGTATTGATACCTATAACTTTATTAAACTAGTAAACTCTATAAGGGTAAGGTGCACGATTGTGAGATATTCCTAGGGTGGTTTAAGGTACACGGTTTGGGTCGTGATCTCTATGATCTTGAGAATATCCCTTGAACTTTTTATATTGATATTTAGTTTTGGAATCATGGATTTGGATTGGTCATGGTCAAATGGAAATGATTCTATATCCCCTAAAATCTTTGATAGATTGGATACATACGGTAGTATCCTGATGTTTGAGGACATTTCTTATTTATTATTTGTCAATTTAATTTATCAATACCCTATATATATACTAATCAAATTATTACTCTTCAATGACAACTATATAAAGGGTCTTCATTTTTAAAAGTATTATTAATTTAATACAATAAAATAAATCCTACTAATTTTTTGTGTTTTCTATAATCATAATTGTTTATTTAATTCAACCATAATGGGAAGTGTATTTATAAAATTTTCGGTATTTCCAATCATCCCCCTTCTGTAGTTTCTCCATTAAAATTTTAAATCCAAATACAAAAATATATGAGGTTAATTCTATTTCATAGCCAACTCTGGTTCCCACATCGCTACACCAATCTATTGGTTTCTCCATATCACTTCGACTAGGTGTGTTGCCTTATTTAATATATCTTTGTCTTTATGATATATTATGTTCACAATATGCTACTCAAATGATTGATAATCACTAAACGGTATGACATATGGATTCAATACATTTAATTGGTCTAGAATTTACTTTCTCTAGAGTGAACAATGTAACACATAATGTTCATTAAACAAGTTACAAATGATAAATTTTCAATAGCCCACCACTCCAATGAAATCAAGGACCTGAAAGGGACTAAGGTATCTTGTACTAGTATTTCCATTCATCCAAAATATCATGAATGTTATAAATGGATATATATGGATGAATAACTTTTCTCTAACCTTAAAATATAAATCTCATATATTATTGTTTTCATTTCTCTCATGTCAACTATAGGAACCCCATATATTATACATAATGTCATGATCTTGTCCACCATTTCCTAGACAATATTATGACCCAATAGTTTGTTTTCACCAACTTCAACCCAACATTCCTCTATTTACAATATCCTCACATAAGGGGATACATGGTAATACCTTTGGATTCTTGAGTGGAAGATATTATTTTATTAGATATTATGTATAGGATGATGTTGATCTTATACTCCTTTGAAGTCTATTGATCATGTCTTCTACATATCATTCAGTGTTTGGATAGTATAGTAATTTTAGGCATTTCATTAAGGGTGATAAGCTATGATGAATTTCAACTAAGTATTTAGAATATGTTGGATAATCTTAATGAACATGGAGAAAAATCATGGATATTGAACATATATAATTGATATATGTGTTCCATGTATCCTCAAAACTTCTCTAATATATATCCTTGAATATTTTTAAGTGATAATTTCCACAAAATATTAATGAAGTGATCATAAATTTAATGAAGATATACTCCTACCAAAATATAATTATATCCTATTGAAGTCTTGAGAAGACCAGTGATAAAATTTGTGGACATGTTTTCAAATTTTAATGTTGGAATTGGTATGGTTTCATTATCCCCTAGTATTTTTTATTTTATCCATTATATACTGATATAAAAGACACATTGATGTATATTTTACGATACACTTCTTCATATTTTCCAAAAAATTGTTATCTCGTAGATCTAAATTCATCTTTGTAGAGAAGTTAAACCTACATGCATCATCGAGCACTGCATTCATAAACATAGGATTTGTTGGTACATATAGTCATGAATGAATAATACAACTCCTTCTAAATTATGATTGAACTAAGAGGACATCCATTTTATTTTTTCTTCCTCCTTATTCTGAATTTTTACTTTATCTCATTTTTCATCCTATATCTTCTCCATATGGGATAGTTGAGCAATCATTTATGATGGGATTCATAATGGTCCATCCATTATTATTATAATATCAATCCTATTGAAATCTATGATGTTCATATCCTTCTCAATTTTCATCAGTAATAATAATTTTTTGATAATTCATTCTTATAAATAGTATTCCACATCATTTAGTTTCCAATGATTATAGTGGATAGATCGGTCATAGTCTATAATCAACTATAGCCATCTTCATTGGTTCATATTAAGCTCTTATTAGGGGATTAATACTTTAGGCTATTACTATTTGTATATATTTCACATATCTCACCAAATATGTAATTATTATATATTTTCAACACAAATATCACTAAATATAATTTCACATCATACATTGGGGAGTTATTTTCATGAAAATTTAATTTCCATGACGCATGTACTATAAATTTTTCATTTTTCAATGGTACACATCTCAATACCTTCTTCAAATCAGTATTGTATACCAAGAAATGATCCCCACTTCTAGGTATTGTAAGTATAAGTGTATTGATTTTCCACATTTTAAACTACATTAATATCTCATTAAATTCATTATTATGATAATAAGTTAACTCCCTTGTGACCTATCTTATTTAGAGGGTTCTATAATCATGAGAAATTTCTAAAATATCGACGATAGTATCCATATAATCCCATGATACCATAGATTTTGCTCACAAAGTTTGGTATTGGATATTGTTTAATTTACTAATTCATTGAACCGTCCATATATATCTAATTATAGGTGATAATATTCCACCTGAATGATAATTCCATATACCATTACTCAAATTTCATATACATTACATAAATATTATCCTTTTATATGTTATTTAGCACATTAAAAAAATTCTCCTCATACTCCACATTTTGTTTTATAATATATTAGAATATCATATATAAAAACTACCATAAAAGTTAAAAGATAATTTATGAAGACCCAATTCTTCAATTCCAGGAATATTATTTGAGACTTAGTTACTACGAATGAGATTACTATGAACTCACAGTGAATTTACCATGTATGGAAATCAGTCATGGGGATATTCGCCTTCTGCAACATTTCATGATAATACACTAACTAAAGATGCACCTTGGAAAAATAGCTGATCAAATATGTCATCAATATATGGAAGATGATAGATTTTCATTATCATGATCTTGTGTAGATAATTATAATCAACGCAATGGGACATTTACTCATACTTATTCATGAAAAAGAGGACTAGTGCACCCCCAAAGTGATGTACTTGGGAGTATGAACCATTTATCCATATTCTCCTATAGTTTTTTCATCATCTCCTAAATTTCCAAAATATCCATTCAATACAGGGTCATGGATAATGTCAAAAATTCAGGTATAATCCTGATTGAAAAATCAACCTCTCACTAAGGAGGAAGAAAAAGATATTATCTGGGAAACACATTAGAGTATTCAATTACAATAGGTATGTATTTAAGGATGAAATCTTCCTTATTCTCAGTCACTAAATAGAGATAATATTTTTCATGGGGAAATATATCCATGATTGAGATGATGGTGATAAAAAAATATATCTCCCCCTCCTTTCACTTGTATATAATTAGAGAATGATTCATTATAAGGATTGTGATTTCTTTATCTGGGAAATTTATGATGGATCCATATATAGAAATCCAAAACATATAATTAACTAAATCAATTTAAACTAAATTGAGTATCGTAGGGGTCATTGGAAACATCACGTCACAAATTATGACAGAGGGAGTTATATATTATTTATACAATAATTTCAACATTTACCATTTTCACAAATTGCTCTAATCCATACGTTGTGATGGTTTTTGAATTGTTATAATAAAATTGTTGGATATAAATGATTGTGTAGAACTAAAATAAAAATTTACATTTGGTATTCATTAATGAATAACAGGTTTACCTATCACAACTTCATTTTTTAGATCCAACTCAACTGTTTTGATGGAATATACTTTTCATTACTGCCATGGAGGTTAATAGTGTTGATTATCTCTCACAAAACTTATATTAGTGAAATGTTTCACATAGTTTCTTCGTTCATTGTAGTTGAAACATTGGAAAATATGTTGATGATATTCTATAGAATTATATTATTCCATTTTATTGGAGGTATTCTTCCATCATCAACTACTAGCTAGGTGTCATTTATTTAAGCACCTAAATAATTTTTTCTAGCCCCTTATGTAATTTTATGGGAGCATTAATGAATAGATATGGCAAGTGGTATGTTTAAATTTCTTACAAATATTTTATTTATCCATCACATCATCAGAATTAAACTCCTATTTACACTTATTCTCCCTATGAATCCCCGGATATTTATCTTCCGCATTTCGAATTTGAGGCAACACCCGACAATATCCTCATAGAAATAACGGTATTGGATTGTTAGGTCTTTTTGTATACTCGGGTTTTCCCTAAAAATAAGCTATCATCTTTTTTATTCTTTCCTAAATAAATAAAAAGAGGCATATCATGAATGTATATAGGTGTTTTTCTTATACACTCTGATCGAATCATCGAATTTTTTCTTGGGGTAATGAAAATACCATTGCATTTTCAGTTGGTGAGTGAGAGGATAATGTTTTTTTTGAAATTATTTTCCTACAAATTCCTTCCACCCTATTGCATGGATCTCTTAATCATGATTTTTATTCTAGATCGATGACCACAACTACAGATATTCCCCTTCCAAATGAGATAAAACTAGTATGAACATCTATTTTATAGAAAATTAATGGATATATAAGATTTCAACGATGGATTTGATACATTATACAATTATTATGGATTCATATGATCCATTGAATGTTGGAGTCCTTTGTCACATAAAGGTATAAATTACGTCTTATTAATTATTAGTGATATTTGGGAATTCATATAGATTTTGTTTTCTATTCATAACATGTCTGAAGATAGAGAGGGTATCACCAAAATGTTTGTGATTCCTTCTTCCATCAGGATGGGCATCCAATTTGGGAAGACATCACATTTTCATCAAATTAGTGTTAAATCATAAATTCTTATTTTTGGACATTGACATGAATAAATGATAAACCAGATATGAGTATCTTTAAACTATTAAATGCATAAATGATAATCTAATAACATTAAATGTATAAATTATAAATGAAATTTATTCCCTAACTTATTAATTTCCATTATTCAATCTATGTTGTCCATAATTTATTTCCTATGAAAAACATTTATGTAATTTTTTGTTCACCTAACAATGGTACATAATGATCTTGTGAATTTACCGAATAACGTATCACAAGAGTTCCTATCTAGGTCTGTATAATGGACCTTTGACATGCACTAGATCATGATTGTTTCTAGCTCAATAAAATATTTTTAGGTGTTACCCCTATGTGCATCTATTCCAGAGCCAAACCCGCTTGTAATATCTCGACAATGATTTATTTTCAGGGATACACTTAGTCTATACATTACCAAAATTTAGGGATTTTTTTGTGAATATTATTATCCATATGTATTTCACAAGAATTTTTCCATCCTATCCCCAAAAATAACTATGAATTTTTTTGAAAACTACTATAAAATCCCTTGTTTTTGTTACATAGTAATTCATGATTTAATACATAGGAAAAACATACTAAAACCCGTTTGTATGATCAATTAGTTAACTAATGTAATTAAGAACATAACAGATAAAAATAATAAAAGGGTTGCATCTTCTTTATTGGAAATATTCTTAAAATTATCTTATTATTCCATAATTCTTAAAACTACTTTTCATAACATGGGGACATACAAAAGAAAAGAGTAGATCTATATATCCATGTTAGGGTATAAAAAAAATGATATAATCATGTATTTTTTACATCAAAGCATTAAAATTTTCTATAGGACATTAAAGAAGTAATAATTATAAACATTGACAGTGAAACATGATATTAAATGATAACATAAATTGAATGTCATAATGTATAGACAAATTTAAACAGTACATCATAAGAACAAGTCATGGTTTACTAAAAAATAATATTAAAATAATTGTCCCATTATAATAATGTTTTCACCAAACATGGAATATTATGAGACTAAAACATTCTTAAGGAATTGATGATCTATCTGGGTGCATCCATCATAGTCATATCATGTTCATGAATATGTGTGAGGCATTAATGTTATAACATAATATAATATTTGTAAATTTTCATAAATTGCTTAAGGATTTTGTTTTAATAACATGGAATTAAAAAATAAATTATGTATTTGTAAAACTAGGTTAAAACCCTTGAGGGTTTGTTGGTATGGGCTTACATCTCATAGATGTTTTACATGGAAAATTGAATTGACATTTTGGGAGTGTGATGACATTACAAAAAGAATCATAATGTAGTTAAATGAAAGATAATTTTGTATATCATCACATTAAAGTAAAACGTATAGTATTAGGGATATGTAATAACATAATCCTTTATCAATATTTTCAAATTAATAGGCATAATCTAAGGAAGGGCCCTGAATATAAAATTGGAATAGGAAAATTTCATGATAATTTTGGCAGCATAACAGGGGTACATTAGGAATCATGGGAGGGATTAATGAGAGTGAAAGGGGCCCCTCGTTACATTGAAATCATAAGGTATGTAAGTGGAGTTTTTAATATCCTATCAAATCCATAGTAATTGGATGAAAAAGTTCATTACAAAAATGAGTTTCTTGTATAAATAGAAGGAAGAGATGATCACTTACTAAATTTTTCCATAATAACAACATAGGTATATTTTATAATGAGAGGTTAAAATGATTTTTTTATATTAGGATATCAATTCAAAAATAATTTGAAATTTATAATTCATTATTATATAAGTAATTGAGATTCATTCGTCTAATTATAAAGAAGGATCCTGAATGTAAAAATAGAAAATAAAATCTGTTACCTTGAGTGGGTAATTATGGAATCAGGGGAGGAGATTTGTCATATATTTCTGGAACCTATAGATTAATATAGGGAGATGAGGGAAAAGTATATATATGAAACATTTTTTAGTTATGAGGAATTGGATTTAGGGTGGGATTGTATATGAAAAAGGGGTGAGTTCTTTATTATATCCCAAAAGATGGTTTTTAACTTTATAAAAATAATGTAACAAAAAACCCAAAACCTTCCCCTCGTATGTCCCATTGTTTTATTAAAATATTATTCGTTTTAATAATTTTATATGACTAAGGTCCAATCTTATAAAAATATTACCCTTAGTTATGTGAAAGTGAATCATGTACTAAAAGAAATGATTTTAGAACCATATAATGTAATATATGTTTATGAGGATCCCTAATAGATTTATAAATTGATGTAAAAGACATATTTATTTAAATGGGAAATATATATTAGGTCATGGAATTTTTTTAATTCATTTATTACATCACATTTGGGTCATTATGAATTCGTTGTAGATATAAACCGCTTATAATTTTTACCAGAAAATTTGACTCACATAAATTTATAAAAAATTCACCATTTGATAATTTCGATATTTTCATTCCAGAAGTAAAATTTCTTTTCCTAAAAATTTGTTTTAAAAATATTATAATTTTGATTTTTAAAATTTAATTTGAATTTATTATGAAATACTGGGTCTTTTTACAACCACAGTTTTCAAACCCTTATAAAAATCACAATTGAAATCATAGAATATTATATTATAATTTATATTTGATAAAAATAATTTTAGAAGAATATTTTATTAAAAAATAAATTATTTCAGACAACAATTAATTCATTAATAGAAATTTCATAAATGAAATTTCATATTAACCAAAAATAAATTATGTGGTTTATCATATCAAAATCAAAAAAATTTATCATTTAACAACTAACGAAGAGTTTGTATAATAATTTTAATATACATTATACAATAAAAAAATTCATATTATTAGGGCATTGATATTTATCCATTTATTACCCCAGTAAAGGCCATATGGGTAAGGTGTGTGATGGAGATATTTTCTATTTGTGGTTTGACAAAAATGGTTTGGTCTAAGATCTCGATGTGCATGAAAATCTATTGAAAATGGTTTCACTCATGATTTAGTCAATAGGTCATAGATTTATTTTATTTGAGGTTAAATACTAGGGCTGATATCTCTATTAAAAGCTCTGACAAATTGGTTTCATTGTATTGGGCTATGCTACATCAATCCAATGCTTAATTTTCCTATGTCAATTCTATTTATCATAACCTTATATTTATACTAATAATATGATCACTATTTTTGGATATTTTATAAACAATTATGATGGTTAATAATAATTAAAAATTGATAGGATATTAAATGCACAATTAATTTCATTTATCTTATGTAATTATAACATGACATTAAATTCATTCCTAAAGGAAATATTTATTATAAAATTTCAGGTTATTACATTTAATGTTACACATTCAAGGGGAATACAAATCATTGTTACCAAATTTGTATGAGTTTTATGTTAAAATATAACTGCTTATCAGGATTTTTTATAATTACATTTATAATGATAAAATCATGTGATCTATCCCTACAAAATATCACGAAATTTATTTCTCAATCATTATTTCTTGGGAATATATATTTTACCTTGATTTTCTTCACACAAAGTAATGACGATTTGAAAATAATGTTTTTATGAAATTTCATATTTATTTATCTATTCTGTCACATACCATTTCCATCAAAATAATGTTTTCAAAAAGTGGCTTAATATGATTTTAAAATTATTCAAATGATTTATTAATGAAATTTATACACATATTTGAATTTTTAATTTTTTTGAATTGAATCATTATGTCATATTACAAAATAAGATCATTCCGATTTTACTAAAAATATAAATGTAAAATTTATTTTTATCTATATGTAATGAATAAAATTTCATCTATTCATGACCATTAATTTAATTAAGATAAATTTATAATTTTTCATTGTTATTTTAAATGAATCTAATTTTAATAATGTTATATGTTTTAAATTTTTTTAACTGGAATGGCTATTTTCCCCAAAAAATAATCCATGTATTCTTTTTAAATCATATTCCTTCTAATATAATATTATTTTATGCAAAATATGCATTACTAGAAATATGATCCAAGGGAACCCTTATTATTATTTCATTGAATGGTTTGTGTTTATTATTAAAAGATGTTTAGGAAACACATTTCTCTTACACATATTATAACCTGATAAATTTATTATGAATCCCACTTCATTTTCCTTGGGTTATGATATAAATAAAAAATTAAATAATAATGAAAATTGTTTCATTTATATATGTCATGTTATGATAAAATCCATACGAAACACATTCCTCTTTATATGTTATGATATGAACAATTTATTAAGATATTGTAAAAAAATTATATAATATATTCATTATGTTATGGTTTTAATATTATAATAACGGATTGTGGTAAAGTTATAGCCAAATATGGGTGGGACATATATATCCATTCTATTTATTTGTTAAATATTATTATCTCATGATATAATAAAATGAACAAGTCTCGTTTCTTTATCCACTATGGGAAATATGTGTATCAAAATCAAAAATTGATAATAGGTTATAAGTCCTGATCCACTATGTTTATGGTCTTGGATGTTACATAGACATATGAAATGGTCTTTCATTTTTTATTATGGTGGTAATAGTTTAGAAAATTTGAGTAAGGACAACAATTGACTAATGATAATTAATTATGTTTAATGACCATGTATTCTAAAATTATAATGTTTTATACCAGGACTCATGTTTATGATCTACGTTAGGTTGGGTATGAACATACTAGGTTATTTTGTTAAAAAAATATTCTTATACTTATCTTACGATATCACATGCTCATAGATTGAAATCTCCAATATCTACAATTAATGAGAAAATAAGCTTACAATTTTTTATGTTTCCTTCTCATGGTAATAAAGAAATGTTTTGGTTGGGAATGCATAAGTGGAGTACTATGTGACATGATCATTGTAGGAGATGATGAGGATCATCTAAAAACTATGGATAATGTGTTTTTAGGCTTTAATAAAACTAAACTATTAAATTCCTTGGGGGTGTTTGTTTATGACATTTATTGAATATTCATCTTGAAATATGTTATATTTATGTTTAAATCATATCTCACTATAATATTGATATAAAAAGTGGGTTGTATTATATGTTCCTATAAAAAATTAATAACATGTTTACTTCAATATTTTTGAAATAGATTAAAATTTTATTTTATAAATGAATAAAATATATGTCAAAAAATGAAAGAAATCATATTTTTATTATGAAAATTTAAAAAATTAAATTATTGAGAATTTTTTATTTTTCAAATAAAAATGGAAACATGTAACCAAATCATCATATAAAACAAAATTCATGATGAGATGAAAATAGTTCATTCAGTAAACATTAAAGAAACGATACATTCCATACATTCTTATAAAAATTCAGGAATTACTCTTATAGAATTTTTATGAAATGATTCAATTTTTAAATTTTAAAATAACGTAAAAGAATGTAAGAATAAATTTTATAAATAATTTATGTCTATATAAGAACATCTGTAAAATACCTTTTTGAACAAAGACATTGAGGAGAATGATTCCCGAACCAAAAAATGAAATACTGTTATGATATCATTAAATAAATTTCTCAATCATTCTAAGTACCTTTAAGAATAATATTTAAATAATAAATGAATAATCATGAGGTAAATATACATTAATTATAATGATGATGAGTAACGAGTAAGGATCAGATAATTTTTTTTAATGAAAAATTAATATATGAAATCCCAACACAAAATAAAATATAACATATACACTAACCGCATTGTTAACCATTGAATATAAAAAATGGAAAGAAATATATTAAAAATTAATATTAAATTACAAGATTATTGATACATTTGTGATTTGAAATATATTTAAGTATGTTAAGAAACTATATAAACCCATACAGGTGTGTGACATAAAACATGTCTCAAAGAAAAAATAATGGGTTGTAAACCCATAATTGTTTTGGAAATCTCTTAATAATTTTTTTTAAAATATTAAAAAATATATGGATTCACAAATCATAAAATATGTTCATCAATATAATCATAAATTTATTTCATGAATAGTAATTAACCCATTGAAAATAAACATGTTTTTTAATATGCCATGTGTCACACAAACAGAAAGTATGACGATAAACCCTTACCTTAGGGCCTCACATTATTCATATTCCTTATTAACCTCATGTATAATAAAATATTATTTTTATGGATTTATTAAATTAATTATCATTGTTTTCATACTATATATGATTCATTTTTAATTCCTAATGGTGATTTTGTTAATAATTCATGGTTAAAATCACAATTCTGGATGTTCATTTTTCTATTTTACAAATATGTTTTCGATCGGTAGTTCTACTCAATTATCCTTTGATATAAATTCATAAAATTCATAATTATAATAATTTTAGATATATAATATTTATTCATTACATATATGACACCCTGAGTTTTAAAAAAAACACAATATTAAAATGCATACATCTCAGAGAACACTGACCTTAAATGAACACCAAAATATCATTATTTTAATATGAAAATTATTAACTAGAAATTTAATTTGAGGGAGTAAATAGGATTGAATCTAATATAAAATATATATGAATTTAACATTAAATAAAAGATGAATTATTCTTATGAAAAGAAGTACATTAATTTCATTATTCAAATAAACGTGTTCATCAAAATGTGAATTTATTTCATTCTTTGAGAAAATAAATATAAGTAAATTTTGAATATTTTATAATATGTATTTATTAATATAAAAATTAATTTGGAATAATAATTTAAATATTATATTATTGTATTTTTTTTGGAATTTTCTAAAATTGTTGATTTTGGGTAAAAAATTTAAAATACTATTTATATGAAATACCTCAACTCTTATGGAATAATTATTAAATTATCATGATATAATATTTATTAACCCATATTATTTATCAAAAAATATTTAAAATCACTAACTAAATATGATGTTACATTTTGAAACACATTCTAATCAATTTTTAAAACCATGATTTCATCCATAAATATCATTAGTTTTATGTGTTATATGCATAACATGTTTATAATTGATTTTAAACAATTTTAAAAATTAAATCAAGTAAATATGATTCCATATTTTGAATTATGAGGTCAAAATTTGGATATATTGTCAATTTTATTTATCTAATAAAAAAGTTACAATGATAAAAAAGGATTTACCATAATATAGGGAAAATAATGTAGTGGGTTTAGGTTAAAATGTAAAAGATTAAAAACCTAAAAAATGGAATATTAAATGGGTGGTTAATGTTTTTATTGATCCTAAAAACCCCAATAAACATTAATTATTAGAGATTTCTTTTGGAATTACTTCAAACCTAATGTTCATTTCTGGAAATATAAAATAGTCATTATTTTATCACATAAAACCCCCTCATGAAGTATAAATACACCCCACACCACCCTATTTCTCCTCAGAATCCATAGTTATTTTAAAATATCTACCAAAACCAATCCTCCACACTCTTCCCATTTCCAAGTGCTTATTTTTTAACAGAACTATCTATTACAAGTTTCATATAGGGTCCTTCAATTAGGAGATATTCAATAGCTAACATTCTAAAACAACCTCTCTTAATTTCCCTTTTTTTACCTTCTCCTCATCTCATTTATCCATGAAAGCCTAATTAATCCAGTATATTGTATATAATTATTTATAGATAAATTATAATATTATACCCATCGATTTTATTGTCTCATATAATTCAAATAAATAAAACAATTGACAAAATAATGACAGTTACTCGTCCCCATGGATAATGATATTGTTCGTCTTCCTTACTGCCTTCAAGGACAGTCATTAACATATTTTTATAGTTAAAGAAGTTTTTAATATGTAAATTATAAACTATTTCATGTTATTTAAGTAATATATATACATAGTATTAGAATAAATAAACTGATTTATGATGGTAAAAAAACCCACCTAAATAAAAAAAACATTTATCATTTCCATGTGTTTCATATGAATGATTCCCATGTAAGAAATAAAAATTATATATTTGACTGTAAAAAAACATTTTTTGGAATTAATAGAATTTAAATTAGCTTATATAGTAACATTTCCATTTGAAATGATGGTCCATATTTATATACAAATGAACTGACCACAAAACCATGGAAGAAATGCACCCTAAAACAGTGAAAATAATGACATATTACTGATGAGAGGGTGATAAGATTTTATAAATGGATCATATAAGGTGATATAAATATGAATATAATTATTTAATAAAGTAATAACATTATTTAAACCATTATAAAATTTCTTTATATTTGAATAGATAAATGGAATCTTGGGGTGAGGGATTTCATAAGTTAATTTCCATTAATTAGGTTAGAATTATTCTTAATTTATTGTCATTATAAAGTTATGTTGGGAGTGAATTTTGATTATATTGTTTTTTAATATAATATTTTTTTTGTATTTTTATATTATTTAAACATAATTGATTAAATTTATTAACACAAACGTCAATGATATGATCTTTGTAAGGGACTTTGTCTCACTTTTCTCTCACAGAGGTATATTTTGATGTTATGGCCCTATAATCTTATATGTGGTATATATAATACCCCTTTGACTTGTTATATAATGAAATTCATTATTTTGATGAAATTTTATGTTTTATAAATATTATTATTCCATGGTAAATATGATTAAACCAATTACAAATTTGTAAGGGTTTGTTTTAAAATCTCATAATTATTTATGATTTTTTATGTTTAAGTCTACACTAGGGAATATTTTCATTCCAAATCCCTTTTTCTTAAAAAAAGTGTCAAAATGTTTTTTCTCTTCTATTATCATTTTTTAAATATATTTTCACTGATGTTTTACATATAAAAAATGGTTTTATGGTGTCATTTTATTCATTTTCCAAAAGAGATACATTATGAGATTACACAAAAAATTGATGGAATATTTGTTAACCTATAAGAAATGTGAATATTTTACTACCACCATAATACATTAATGTTTTGAATAATTCATTACATTTTTTAATGTTTATATTAAAATAATATATTTTGTTTTATAATTCCATGAGATCATAAACATAAGTAATTTTCAATGTGAAAAATGTTTATTACTTAAGACTTTATTAATTATCTAATTTTATGTATTTTCATTTATATAAACATAAATTTTTTTAATATAAGGTTTCATTGAGTTTTATATCTTATAATATTAGAAAAATTATTTTATTCAATGGTTTCAGAATAGTTCTATTGGGAATTTAATATTAAGACATCATTATTTGTGTTACTGTAGATTGTTTTTGCTAATGATTTCTTGTTTGGGGAATATTATTTACAATAAATATTCTAGTTTCAATAAAAGTGAATTTTAGATTATGTTTCACCCCTTTCATATGAGTAATGAATTGGATTGTAATATCCCAAAATTTGAATATAATTTTCTTAAATTATATAGAATTATTTCCAGACCAGGGACCGAGACGACGTGAAATTTGGAGGCCTGATGTTCCAGAAATGATCAATCGAAAAATGGTAAGCATTAAATAGTACACAAGAGATGTTTTCCAAAAAAAGTGGAAAAATCATAAATTGGTGCCTAGATCATAAATCTGAGGTCACCGTTACGTTCAGGATGGAGGGTTTACCCTATGAAATACATATATTTAGTCTGCGTAGCCCATGAGTGAGAAAACAAAAAAATGAAATAATATTAAATAAAATAAATTTATTATTTTATTTTAGTTTTCAAATGTTTATACCTCAAGAATGGTGACTCTGATTAAAATTTTTATAGCACTATTGAGCTATTGAGGGTATGGTTTTGTTAGGTATATCCTAATATTGGCAAGCTGGGGCTAATGGTTGAAGTTAATTTTTGGACGTAAATAAAATAATTATGTAAAAATTATTTTAATATAAAATCCTTATAAATCCTAAACGGTTACTCAGATTGAAAAAATAAGAGTACCATAGAGCTCGTGAGGGTGTGTTCTCTAAATGCAGAGCCTAACCTTGACCGGCATAGTTTGACGGTGAATGTAATTTTTTTTACCTTTTTTAAAGGTACATTTTGTAAATGTACAAATGGATTTTATAACATATGAACTGGTGCTCAGATAAAAAATACTAGGGCCCCATTGAACATAGAATATGGGGATTCATTGAGAATATACTTAACATTGACTGGAAAGGGTCGGACAAAACAATTTTTTTTTTTAAAATTTCATAAAATAATAAATTAGCTTTAAAGGATATTTTAATTTATTTTCTCACTAAAGGGTGGCGGACGACAGTGCTGTGGTGTATTTCTAAGGCGACAATGAGGAAAATTAATGGAAATTGTTAATGGATAAAAAATCCCACATCGTTATGACGCTTTAATGACACGTAATCACGACACTGTTTCATAAATAAAACATCATAATGACACAATGTTTCAGTGTAATAGAATCATTGAGACATGTTTTTCCTTAAATTTCGGTTGACTTAATGGTGGAAAAAGAATTTAAACTATGAGGATTCTATAATGATCCTCCATTTAACATCCTATCCAATGAAGAATGAAAAACTCCAATGAATATAAAACATCATCGTTGTATCTCAATGAACAGAGCCAACAGATTTGAACAACATCGACGTAATGAAGCCTCAAGGAATTAACACGGTAAAAACAAATGTCAAAGATGAAAGTGTTTTATTTTTTAATGTTCTAGACTATTATTATTGTAGAAATGATGAATTCAGATGAATCCACAAACTGGATGATCCGTGAAACAAGACATTATGTGAGGGGGAAATTGTTTTTGGATTTTAATTAAATGGGGTTGAAATTTTCATTTTCTATTTGAAATAAATCAACAGACCTCCAATGATTATAAAATTATAACATGGAGGGTGTGGGAAAACACAAACAAGGCCTGATCCCCACTACCACACATGTTCTTTGTCTCCAAATATCTGAAATAAACGAATGCCAGTTTTGAGCCCTTCACTGTAAAGAGAATGTTTCCTTATGACCATAATAACTGATAGAACAAAAAATGGACCACTAGGGAAACTCTGATGGACTGCATGGGCGACTGTAGGTGGAGGATTGGGGCGCACCCATCAGTGTGCAGAAATAGTAAGAGGATACTGATAGAAAGCTGCAACCACAACTGGGTGATGCGACACCTAGTTGGTGCCATGTGGAGGGTTGTCCCACATTGGGGCCGTCCATATGAGTTGATAGCTACAGTAAATTTACCCTGGAAGGAGGAAAGACCCTCGTCCTACGGGCCATCAATGTGAGAATGTGGCTTGTTGCCACCTCCCATATATGCACCACTGACCACCAATATGGCAGTCTATAGGCTAGGTGGACACACCCCCAACGAACGGGCCAAACCACCCGCTAGAAGGTCGAACCCGTGATGGCAGTCCAGACCCATGTATCCAGGCCAAACCTATGCCATTTGGTCCGGGTCGGATGTGACCATGTCACCAGGTGACCCAACAGGCTGGACCCTCATCCAAATTTCCCCAATCCCAAGGAACCCATTTGAGACCGGCCCCCATTCCAGGCCAGCCCGGACTGACCAAGACCCAAACCCAGTCATGTTGAATTAGTTAAAACTAAACCACAGTATGTGGGACCCCCGGGCCGGGTTGGTCTTGTAGGACCAATAGGGTATGACCAGACCCTGATACAACGGGCCCATGTATACTAAAATGTTGATAACATGCAATATTTGCATTGGATTGACGATCCATTTGGGGTGTTGGGGCCCTCTAGATAAGCCGAATCATTATGAATATCCTGAGGTGGGTTTTATAGAAGTTGAGATGCGACCAATGGCTTGCAGATTGGTTCTCTTATCCCCGCAATGTACAGAACCTTACGGTTGGTTGAGACCTAAAGATTGCGGACTTTTGACATTGTGTGACTCGACAATGGCCTAGTGGTAAGCTCTTAAATGTGACTTTTTGGTCCACATTGGGAAGCACTACACTGTGACTTTTCAAGACCATGGTACGCGGTGAGGAGGAGTACCTCATTTTGATAGAATTAGTAGAAATAACTTCTATGTTATAATGCAGGCCCATGATATGCAATGAGGAGATGCACCTAAGTAGTCTAAGGTTAGTGGGATGCACTACTTTGTGACATAGCAAGGTAACCGTACTCAATAGAGGAAGATTTATATTGAATCTGATGTGTTTGATGATGTGACTGATTATTATTCCATCACTACCCTATATGTATATCAGGTGCGAGCAATCTTGTGCTTCATGATCTACTTTGAGGATTTTAGTTTGGTATTTAATTTTTGTTTTGGGGTCTCTATTCAGTATTTTTTTTCTCACCCCTTCACAAGATTTTCCCTCTTGTGTTGTGTATGGTGTAGAAGATCGACATTTTAACATATATAATGGTGGAAAAAGACCCTAGGTGCTTGGGGAGATGAGTTTGACTGAGGCTACGATGGTGGAATTGGTGGCCTAGTACCAGGTTTGGCCTAGTAGGATCAAGTGGACATGAAATTCTAGTTAGACCTCCAGTAGCTACGCTACTCTCATGATCATGGGGGGTTTTCCATGGATGGACATCAGAGTTTCATTTTTATACTTTGTTATTTTTAGTTACTTTTTTGGGTTTGAATTCTACCCCGCTTATATTTGTTTTACTTGCAATCATATTTCTTTTAGTGATTCAATTTTATTATGTGGGGCTTGGTTGGTCATGTGTTTGCATTCAAGAATTAAAGAAAATACCTCCAACTAATAGGTTGACAGCTTCAATGCTAGTCACAAGCCCATGGACATCAGGAGGCGTGCTTGGGGTAGCCACGATATGGGCCCTGTGGGATGGGTCATGAAAAAGAGGTATCAAATGGGGGTTGGATCAACCTCTGAGATTAAGAGTATATGGTTTATGATTTATGGAAATTTTGTTAAATGTTTTGAGTCTGACATTCAGATTCGTGGAGTCCAGTGTTTTTGAATCAGACAACATATCTATACACTAGGACCATGCATTCTCTTTTCTGACTCGGTACATGAAAATAGTGATTTCATGTGTTTTGGAAATGTTTTTCAATTTATATCATATGATCCAGCTCACCAGTTATAACATATTGACCAAGGTTCTTCTTGGTTCTCTTTCAAGATGCCTCCATGGAGACTGCTAGCTATGATTCCCGTGCGTGACCACAAGGATTGCTTACAGAGTGATAAGGCTTTGGAACAGGAACTGCTTCCCAAGATGGTAACTTTGGGTGGTGTCCTAGCAATACCAATCCTCGTTGGTCAGTAGTTACTATCAGAACTACCGGTAGAGGAAACATATAGGCTTGATTCCTTACACGAGTTTCAGTGAAAGATACCCCATTGTCTTCAAGGTGAGACCAAATAACAAGCGGCTAAGGACTAGCTTTTGGTGGTGACGGAGTTTCCATCTAGATAGAGACCCATTGGATCAAATGGCAGTCTTGGCTGTGATCCCTCTACATGGTTCACTAGATCAATGACAAGGTATATATTACACCTATCTTAAGATGAGGTTACATTTCTTGGTAAAGAGATTGATAAATTCTCGAATAGAAGGGTTCTCTTGCCATAAAATGCTAAGGGGTATGTGTTATCGTGTTATTCTATAGCATCGGTAGGACAAAATATCTATAGCTGAGTATTCATCATGACATTCTGACTATTTTTGGTACTCGATGAAAACAATACGACCAGTGCTTCATGTCTCATACCTTAGAGCGATATTTGTTTTGGTACATCAAAGAAATAACAATTCCTCCATGCATTACTACTTATGTTAGAGTTATAGAATGAAACTTTGTGGTTGAAATTTCTTTGGTTGGGTAGATACATGTAGTGAATGTCAAATGTGTAAAAGTAGGAAACTAATGTCAGTCATAGAGACTTGGGTGTGAAAAATATATCTGGGAGAGGATTTGGTTGGGATCGTTTAATCTACAGAGAAATAGATGTGTAAGAGGAGATAAGAGAGTTGCAGTAGGTGGTATACATTTTGACATGTTACTACCACCATGCTAATGTGGACCCCACTAGGCTTAAAGGAGATGGAGGATAGTGGATGTGAGTAGCAACATGTGGTCAATGAATATGACCCATGAGATCCAGGAATGAATCAAGGTACAGTCTCTGTCTACTCCAAGATATTGTATTAATAGACATAGGTTATAATAATTCCTTCTTTTCAAAAATCTTTTTCAAGATCTAGAGTGTCTTGTTTAATCATTGACTTCATCTTTACATCTGGAGATACCAATAAAAGTAGACCCGACAATCCCACTAATGTTGACAATAAGATATGACCCTTGAGGTGAGGTTTTTGGTTTGTACCTCATGGTGGTAGTGTCGAGGCCTGATGTCGCTAGTTTGGGTATGGAATGGTTATCCAATGTTCATGATTAGATTGAATTTTTTAGAAAAAATGATGCAGTATACCAATAGAAAATCGAAAGGATGTTTCCATGGGTTGTGAAAAAGGAAACCCAGGATGCAAGGGATAAACTAATTCATAGGAGGGTGCAGCCGATCACTCTTGAGTTTTCTATTCCTACCCTCTTGGAAATAGATGTTTTGAGTTTCAGATCCTAGTAGGAGTGGAAGAGTATAGGAACATCCTTTCCAAAGATGTTTCTAGGATTTTCCACCCCATAAGTTGAGGTACTTCTACATTATTATACACCCCGATTTTACACTGATATATGCGTCATTATATCATAGTTCTTTTGTTCAACTTCACGGGTAGGGGGATTAGATGAGGGACATAAAAACGAAGTGCATTGTAAGACCTATTTTTCGAGGTTATGTGTTGATTACTGGAACTTTAACCATGTGGTAATAGAGAATGAGTACCAACTATCAAAGGGTCGATGAGAACATCAATCAGTTAATAGAGGTAGCCTTTTGCGTGGATAGAACAGTGATAATAGGTTTTTCAGTAGTTAGGATATCAGTGATAGATGTAATTCCCCCATTAAATTGAGTTTTATATAGTCTAAACTCCTCAAAAGGGGGATATGGGGGCTGAAACTCTCAACAAAAGATATGGATTACAGCTACTGAGTGAGGAGATGAAGCAACTAGATGCAATGAAGATATCATTTGTGTATGATGATGGAGAATATTACCTCATGTATATGATTGTCACTCCCCCACTAAAATATAATTATAGAGAGGCACAACATGTGGATATTAATGGCGAGGCCCGACATGCTCATATATCCTTTGGACTTTCTGCTCATAGATTTTTGATAGGTGGGGACCACTCCAATTTTATAAGAGGATGTACCATAGTACCAGTGATGTTATAGGAGGAGGTCTTAAGTGTGTTCCATAAATCCTCTTTGGTGGTACATCCCACTGTGGAAAAGATGTACCAGGACCACTGACATCAGTATTGGGGGATAGGGCTGAATAAAGTAGTTGTAGAGTTTATTTCATGATGCCTCCCTTGTCAGCAAGTGAAAGATAAGAATCAAGTTCCAACACACATGGAATGGCCACTTGAGGTACCAGAGTGGATGTGGGATGGTATCTCTATAGACTTTGTGATAGAATTATAGAACATTTCCGTGGACCATGAATCCATCTTGGTGATCGTTGGACGACCCAAAAAGGTAGATCAATTCGTACCCATATGAGATAAGGGAGGTCTTATGATTCCAATACATCCAAGAGGTAGTGAGGATTTACTAAGTAACATTGATGATCATATCAGAAAATGATGCACGATTTACATCCTGATTCTGCAAGGAGTTGCAGGAGGTGTTCAGGATTAAACTGTGCATGAGAATTTCCTTTCACCCCTGCATATGGTCAGATGGAGCGGACCATACAGACCGTGGAGGACATGCTTCATGCTTGTGTCAGGGAATTTGTTAATAGTTGGGAGGACCAACTACCTTTGGGGAAGTTTTCATACAATAATAGCTATCTCTACACCATTGTAATGGAACCGTTTGACTCCTTGTACGAGAGTCCATGCATATTAACTCTATTGAGTACAGACCTTGGGAAGTCATTACTCATGGGTCCATAGTTAGTACAAACAACCATAGAGAAGGTGAAAGTCATACATGATAGGATGGAGACTGAACATAGTATACATATGTCTTATGATGATATGAGAAGTAGACACATAGAGTTTGAGGAGGAAGACCATGATTTCCTTCGGGTCCCACCCTGATGAGGATTGTGATGATTTTACTAATGTTGAAAGTTATCTATGATATTCTTAAGATCATTTCAGATCCTCATTATAGTTTTAGTGGTAGTGTGTCACCGAGATCTTCCTCCACAGATGAATAGGGTGCATAATATTTTCAGTGTGTCACAACTGACGGGGTGCATGCAGGATGCATCACACATCATCAACTAGGGTGAGTTGTATTTTGACAATGGGGTGATGTTTGTGGAGTGCCTGTTGGAGATATAAGATTGATAGGAGCGGTACTTTTTGGATGGTTTATTCCACTGTGGTGCATTCCGTGGAAGCCTAAAAATCTCCTAGAGAGAAAATGGGAGTGGGAGGCTCAGATTGATGCTCAATACCCCCATTTGATTGATTTTCCATTATTTTGGATTCTACATATGTAAATTCCTATGGTGTGGAGAGTGAATGTCTCAAAATGTTTGTAGAATATTTTTATTATATGGAATTATTTTGAGACTAGGTGTTAAGATAGAGTGTGATTCAGAGGCCCGGAGTTCCTGGAATGATATGTGGAAAAATGATATGGTTAAAAAACCATGCATGCGTGGTTTTCCTAAAATTTTGTAATACCTCTAAAAGGGGGTCCTAGATCACCAACTGGAGGGAAACATTTCATTTGGAATGAAAGTTTTACCCTAAGTGTGACTTAATGTTATTCGGTGTAGCCCTCTTTTGAGAAAACTAGAAAATAGAATAATAATAAAAAAAATTAAAAAAAATTAATTTTCAAATTCTTATAAATCAAAAAATATGACTTATTATAAAAAATTGAGACCACTTATAAGCTTCTATGGGTATTCATTCATCCTGAAATTCATAATATTGGCTGGCATGGGCCACTGGTAGAAGGTAATTTGTTTCCACAAATAAAATAATTTTGTAAAAATTATATTATTCTAAAACGCTTATAACTCATAAATGGTAGCTTTGATTGAAAATCAGATAGTTTTTTTTGATATCGTGAGGCCACAATCCCCTTAGGTGGAGCGTAACCTCAATCAGAGTGGTTCGAGGGTGAATAAATATGTTTTGAACTTTTTTTATGGTATATTCATAAAATTGGTGAACATGGTTTTCTAACTTCAAATATGGTTCTCTAATCAAAATTCCAAGGGAACCATTGAAATTGGAATGTCTATATTTTCCTAGAATGTAGATAATTTTTATCGGAAATGGTTAGATAGAAAAGTTAATATTCATATTTTTTAAAGAATATTAAAATAGGTTAAATTTTTTTTATATTCTCACCACTGAGCGGTTGATGGTGGAGTTGTTCGGTGGTGATGAGTTCATGAAAAGGAACATTAATGGAACTCAATAATGGATCAAGAACCCATAGTGTAACAGTTCTTTAATGATCTGTAAGAGTGATGTTGTTTCATAAATGAAACAACATCCCAATGAGACATCACATCATAACAGAATTGATGCGAAATGTTTTTCCTTTTATTAATTTTGAAAAACTGTTGGAACGAGGAATTAAACTAGGAGGATTCTCTGCTGAACCTCTGATGAACATCCACTCTAGTGAATACTGACAAAATCCAACGAATGTCAAACATCTTCGAAGAACATTGAAGAATGGATCCGAAAGCAACAAATGATGTTGACGTCTTGAAACCTCAAGGATGTAATGTTTTGGAAATGAACATCAATGTTGGAGAGGTTTAATTTCTGAATGTTCCTCCCTATTATTATTATAAAAATAACAAACATAGATCAAACCATGAATAGGTTGATCAGTTGATCATGCATTTATTTGGGACGACATTGTTTTTGAGAATTTATTTAATTTGGGATGAAATTATCATTTGTTAATTGGACTGAAATCCCCATACCTCCCAATATTAAAAACTTATAATGCAGAGGGTGCTGGCCAACATAAAAGAGGCCTTAACCCCTATGTTTCATGTGTTATTTATTTCCAAATAGTTGAATAGAAGGAATATTGGGTTTGAGTCCTTAGTAGTGAAGAAAATGTTCCCCGGAGACATTAGGTGATGAGAGAATGGAAAATGGACCCATGAACAACATTGGTGGCCCACTGAAAGGACTGCTGGTGTTCCAAAGCCTGTGGTGGTGGCCACGGGACAGTGATGGATGCACGACTATCAATGTGCGACAGTGGTAGGAGGACATGGTCGGATGGCTGTGGTAGTAGCGAGGTGAGGCAGATCCAAGCAGGTGCCACTTGGAGTGGTGGCCCGCATTAGGGCCTCCTGGACGAGCTGGCCAGTGCAGTTGCTTGACTGTGTTTAGAAAAATACATACATCAGTAGGGATAGCTGTGAGGGGACTTGGCTAGCTACCGTGTCCAAAGTCATGCACCACTGGCCGCTCGTGCGACAATCTTCTGGCTGGCGGGCCACGCCCCTGGCCAGTGGGTCCCACACTATGTGGGATGGACCTACGACCCGGTGGCATGGACCCGACTAGAAGGGTATACCTATTCCTACATAGTTGGACTGTTGCTGGAAGGCCAGACCGGCTCCCTTCGGGCGGGTCCGAATGAGACAGGGTCGCTTGGGGCCCGGTGGGCTGGACCCTCTGCCAAACATGGCTGGGCCCAGTGACTCCCTTTCAGCCTAGCCCAGTTGTAATGCTAGAACAGACCGACCCAAACCCCATATGGGTCTGGTAGGGTTAGTTTGAAATAAAATATGGTATCATAGACCCCTCCCCATGTCGGGTTGGTCGGGTCGGTCTGACCAAGATGGACCAGACCTAGACGCAACGAGCCCCTGTTTAATAAAATATTAATAACGTGCATACCATGCGTACAATTGACAATCCACTTGTGGAGTTGGGACACTATCAACGAGGCAAATCATTTGGAATTAAATGAGGTGGTTTTTAAGGATGTTGAGATGGGATTATTGGCTTGAGGAGTAGTTTTTTCCGGAGCGCTACATGTTCTTCTCCAGCACGTGTTAAGGCATGTGAAGATGATCGACATTTTGATAGAGAATTTTTCGGACTAAGACCCAGATGTGCTCAGGGATATGGGTTCGATGGATGATATAATGGTGGAATTTATATCCTAACAATTGAAAGGGCCTAGTAGGTTTAGGCTGAAAGACATTCTACTTCGACATCCAGTAGCAACATTACTCTCATGATCAGTTGGGGTTTTCCAGGAATGGCCATCAGAGATTCCTTTTTTTCTTTTCTGATTTTAGTTCTTTTGTTGGGTTTATATTGTAGGTTACTTATATAAATTTTACATGTAATAAAAAAAAATTAGTTAAAATTTTTTACATTTTAGTGTGTGGGACTTGGTTGGTCATTTGTGTGTGTACAAATACTCTAGAAAATCAATCCCACTAGCAGGTTGTTTCCTTCAATGTTAGTTCCTAGACCCTAGACTTTTGTAGGTGGGCTTGGGGTATTAATGGCATGTTCCTCGGGGGATTGGTCATGACATTGATTTATAAATTGAATGGTGTAAACCACTACAGATCCTCTATCAATCAGTAATTCTAATGAGATATACTATTTTGGTTATTGGTTTTTGTGTTAACTATTAATGTATGGTGTCTTGGGTAAAGCCTTGAGATTATGTTTTTGATGTCTTGATTTAGAAATCCCCTATTATATGATTACTTATTTAATTCCATGTGATTAATCCAATATTAAAATATCAATGTTGATGTTTTGAATCCCATTTTATTGTTTATATGGAATAATTTTTTCATTTTTATTTTGGTTATTATATTCTCAATCTATTGATTAATTGGTATGTGTTTTAATGTCAAGAATTGATTATACTTATTTATGATAGATTCTATTGAACATTACCCTTAATGAGAATCTTTGATCACCCATGTATTATGTATTATTATTCCCAGTAATGGTTATACATTTATTAAGATAGATATGAAGGGTTAAGATATAATAATAATGGTGTTCTAGAATGATTCACTGTTTTTTATTATCAATTATAATATTACATTGAAGCATGTATCATGTTTAGAAAACTATTAAACTATTAAATACATTTGAATGAAATTCCTTATATATTATGAAAATGTAAAAATGTAACTTCAAACTATGGGATACTAGAGTCACGATCATTAATATATTAACCATTAGAACAATCTATCATACGTTGTGATAAAAAAATTGAAATACAACATTCTTGTTAGTTTTTGTTTGTTCATTAGGATACATCATTTTATCAATTTCAAACACAAAAAAAGGAAACAAATTTATGATTTATTTTATCTTTATAGAGTTATAAAAATATCATATATATCATAAATAATAAATATTTATTTATTTATGACCATCAATATAATGAAAAAATGAAATACAAATCACATCACTTATTAGAGTTGGTATCCCAGAACTGTTCATGAATGACATTATATTATTCAAATAGATTAGAGTGTTAGATATTAAAGAATATCATATCCTTATATAAAATTTAAAATTTTATAAAAATAATGCATAACAATTAAATGAATATATACAATCATCCATGATTTGTGGTGTTAAAAATGAATTACATCATTTCATAGAGGTTGTAATCCACACATATGAAAAATTATAATTTTCATTTTCCATTGAGATAGATGATAAATAACTATTTATTATTTTTTTTAAAAATTCAAATTAAAATAATATATTTTTACTAATGTCATAATGATAATATGGATGAAGACGATTTGGTGGAAATAAAAGAAATAAAATTAAATGTAGTTATTGAAAATTATTACTTATTCTTTGGGAAACCTCCGTTGGTTTTCATATTATAGATCCATGTGTAAGACATTTATGAAGAAAAAACCTCTAGAACATTGAAATGAATATTATTAAAAGAATTGTTTATAGTTTGTTGATGCTATGTGAATCATGATTTTATATATTAATGAGATTAATTGATTCCATTTTATAAGTTAGCAGAGTGGAACACTTGTAATTAATTTAATAATGACAATAATTTAAGGTCACTTTTATAGAAAAAAAGTCCAAAAATATATCAATTAAAAAAATGTGTTCAGATATGGTTTTAATGCATTCGACCAATATGATTTTAAAATGGTTTTTTGGTAATTTTAAAAATTATCTCTAATGTTTAATCCCTCCTTTGGATTTTTAACCTTAACTATATTAAATATTTAGTACGTCATTGAAAATTCATTATAAGCAAGAGTAAAATTAATATTTCTAAAATATTTCCATACTAAAATTTCTACAATGGAAATGATGGTAAAAAATATTTTTTTATATGTGTGAAAAATTAATTTTAACACACATCCCTAAAATATGATGATATTTTTTTAATAACATATTTCCATGCATAAAATTTATTTACTGTAATTATTTACCTAGTAATCCTATATAGATCAATAAATATTTATTAAATTTGATTAAATATGAAAATTTAATTAAAATAATTCATCAACAATGATTAATTTAATATATTATTATTAACACACATTTTATACATGAAAATAATTTTGTGAAAAACTATCTTCTTTCCCTATAAAATGATTTTATCAATATTGTATATAAAAAAGTGATCAATTTATTATTTATAAATAATTTTTATTCATATACAAGTAATAATATTCCATAGGATTAATTATCAAAATAATATAAATTATATTTTAATTAAAACCCTAGAAAAAAATTCATCATTTAAAAACATTTACATTTTACCATGAATATTAATACTATTATTCTTAAACAGTGATTTAAAATATCATAGATATAACTTGATGATTTTATTAATTAATAGATAAATCATTCAGTAATGTTTATTGATTTCATTGTATAAAATCTTTTAATTTATAGAAGATGTATTTTGTTTAATATATTAGTAAATGATTACTCACATATGATTTACGTTGCATGCATCATATGATATGAAAAATAGAAAGCTAATTAATGTGAAAAATATTTTTAAATATTTGGTGATAGGAATTTACTATGTGGATATTGGTGAAAACACCTAAAATCAAAAACAAAATGGGCTTTAATAATCGTGGAAAAATCTAGTGGTGATTCATGATAAAAGAAATGAAGCTATATTGAATACATTAACCATAGAATCCCAAAATAACGAGTTGACATAGAACATATAAGATTCATAGTGTTTCTAAATGGAAAATTAATTTCATCAATTTTATTACACACCAAAAACCACTTCCCAAACCTATCATGAAACATAACGATTACACACTATTATAAAATAACCTAAAAAACAAAAGTTCCCATTTTTCACATTATAATCTAGATTCAGATTTAATGTTTACTAGACTCATTCCAATAATAATAATATTCAGAAATGACTTCATTCCATAATTATAAATACTCTTTCCACACATAATTTATGTAAATCTCTAATGACCACTTTTATCATATCATAAACCCATCATCCCATTCCCTATTAAATTAGTTATTTAATATTTATTATAATATATGAATAAAACCATGTTATGAGGAATGATCATCACTATCCACATTGACATATACTATGACATAATTCCCTATAATTTAATAATAGGCTTACTATATCATTCCCAACCTAGAATATAGTAAACCGGTGCTCCGTGAGAGGTCACCACATCACCTCAAGTGCGCCACCCCTTACGGAAAAAGTGGCAGACTAGTGGATTGTGTCTAATAATTAATGTGTGGAGTTTATACACTTTATTAAATATAAATACATCGTTGAAAAAATAGTGAAAAAATATTCAATAACCAATAGACATGCATAATAAAACATTTCATAAAACATGATATAAACAAAAAACCAATTATAACTATTTCATTTCATGTTAGAAGAGCCAAAAGTACAAGAAACCAAAAATAAAGACATATAGAATAATCCTTAATTTGGTCTAAAATCTATGTCTTTAACCTCATCCATGCACCTATGAAGCCCAAATCAATTCCAAAGAACTAGGAATTTTCCCTTATGCTGACTTAAAACCATTAAATATGCTTAGGTACCCAACGATTCCAGAGAATGGTATGAACTAACATAGTAGTCCACAAGAAACAGTGTCTAAAAAATATATAGATGAACATATAGTGAATTTAATGATTAAATAAATGATAATGACTGATAATGGATACATTATTTTCATTCGTTAACAATATTAATTTTTACCATTTATATCATTTATACCATTCTCAATGCTTAATCCCTCTTATTTTCTTATTTAATTTTTACAACATGAATCATGGGTTTGGAGTTTATATCATTTACACATGGGTATAAACAATAACAACCATGATCAATCAAAATAGTCAAGTACTTGTATCAGTAGGTGAAAACTCATCATAAAAAATTTAACAATCACCTTGAATCCTCAATCCATGTGCTTTCTTAAAATGGAAATATTAGGGGATTATATATCTGTAACCTTACATAACTCATGCATTTATTGGTGGAGTTTATATATTTAGTCTGGGTCATCCCGTTGGTGTAAAACCTCAATTAAATACCCCAAATTAGCAATCCATGTGCACATGCTTATTTATCCAACCACCAAACGCATTTCATATCACATTATATACTAAAAATACACTTAATAATATAAATAAATAGGTATCAAGTTAGAAATTAAAATTATGAAACAACCTAATAACACCTTAACCATTTATATTACATAACCCATTTATCATAGTTACCATTATCATAACCTAACCCATTATGTATGTTCCATATTTCCATTTATATCAACCCATTTAACATTTTCATTAATTTGATTATGAAATCCCATTAATCATTTTTCTCAATTCTCAAGCCATTACCTATTTAACAATTTCGTCATTTTATATTAACTACCATCTTAAGCATTTATATCATATTTCATAGACCATTTTTAATAATCATAATTAACCCAACTAACCCATTATCATGACATTCAAAACAACCCCTTATTCCATTATCATCCTAAATAATAACTAACATTATTTTATTTTAAAATCAACCCACCATATAAATATATTATTCTAGGGATCTATATTATCACACCTCAACTCTACACTTATCTTCACCAATTTATAGGTTATGAAATTTCTGTGTACCCCATGGGTGGCCCTAAATCATTTTATTGAACCTAATCCCATCTCACATTGGACATGAGAGGTTCGATTAATCATCTAGACACCAATTTTTACAAATCTCACCAAATATTGGAATAGAACAACATGATATGGCCACAAACAAAACCAAACATGTACAAATTTACTAAACGTCTATGGGATATAAATTATTGACCACATACCTAAAACTTATTGACAATCACAAACAAAATAATTTACATAGATCCAAATTCATATACCCCTGGAATACCCTACATAGATTCGATAAGAAATTGTGGTTTTTAGGGATTCGAATGAATAAAAACAAATCTACATGCCTTGATCCATAAAATAGAAGCAATAAGACAATATGACTTACCCAAAGCATCAATCCACTTCTAACAAGGCTTTAAATGGATTAGAAGTTAGGGAGATCGATCCTTATATATTGAGGGTTTTGGTTCATCACTAGGGTTGGTGGTTGGAGAATGAGACCAAACATCTACTGTGAATATAAATCTCCCAATATAGGAAAACTGTAATTTGTTTAAACTTTTACTAGGGTGCGTGGTTTGAAAAACCAAGTACAACCCACTATATACGGGTGTTTGGATCACATGGTTACATGTGGAGGCTCACATGGTTTGGAAACATTGTCCCAAAGGTGAGAAATTCTACTTCCTAAGGACACATGGATTGTCTCTTCATCGTGCATGGCTTTCTATAACCATGCACCTCCTCCTCATAGTTATCATAGTCGGGTGTCCTTTTTACACAAACTATCTACCAACCATTCATCATGCACTAAAGAGCTATTTTTTCATTAATTTATCAAACAACCGCGACACCCTTTAGCTCCCACACACACATGATTAACATTTCATTTTTTCCAAAAAAATATATTTAAACCTAAATTTAAACATGTAAAAACCTTCATGAAATCTGTGTCATATGTAACTATCCAATTTTTCAATTGATATCAATTAATAATCTCATGCACTAACAAGTACATTTCAATTCATTATTTCCATAAAATGAATTCATAATAATTTTTATTTTATTTTTCCCACATTGTACTGTAATTATAACATGTCACAATAATAATTAGAATATTCACAAGATATATTATCAATCTGGGAGATCAGAGCATTATAAATAACATAAATTCATAGAATGTATAGGAAAGTATCCCCTTATACCTTGAACATCATTAGTATGATTCATCATTTTTTCATAGTCCATAATATCCACCCAATTAATCAAATAAAATTATTATTTTATAATTAAAAAAAATAGTGAATAAATTTTAAATTACATAAATAAAATAATGCTATAACAATTGAAATGAAATAATAAAAATAATTGGATGGACACACAACTATAAACTCATGTGAGAGAGCTAACGATCTTATTCACATTAATATATATCATCTATCTAACCAAACGTCATATATACAAAATAAAACTACAATTTAATTAACATTTATATATAATGTGAAAATAATAAAGAGTTATAGGGGAGAAAATCACCTCAGATCACAATGAGATGATCTCCTTAGACAGAGGGTACAAATCAACCAATATAAAACCAATGATCATAAAAAATATCAATATTAATTTAGATTAAAAAATTATGAATATATTATAATAATATGAATTTGTGGAAATATTTATAATTAATTTGTAATAACCCATAATCATACCATGATAGGGGATAGTCCCATTGAAGAAAATGAATGATTTGGAATTCTAGGAATGATACCTCAAATATCTTGTTAGAACATATTAACACGGCACATACCAAGAAGGATTCAGTCCTGCAGATCACAGATTTCATTCAAGCCACTCCATCCCAACTTAAAACACCATTGTTAATAACTTTATTAAAAAAGAAATCACATGGTATTATTTAATTGGAAAATGATGATCTAATGAATATAACCATTGATTCCCCAACAGTTCCCCTCTACACAATTCAATATACTCCCAATTTATTAACTCCATGATTTTTATTTCAAAATGATACTCATTAAATTATTGACCATCCAATGATCCTAAATAATGAAACTAAAAAATGTATATCTTTATCACAATTATGAAAAATCTGAACTCCGTAATATTTCTTCTCATGGTGTAAGGAAATTGACATATACAAATCACCACCTCTTTCTTTCTAGCCATCCCACTAACCACTTGGTCATAACATGATCTATCATAGTAAGTGAAAAAATAAAAAAACAACTCTTTTTTAACACAAAACACTCCCTCAAAACCTAAAAACACTATATCAACAACACAACATCTAATATATTTTGATTCAAATACTTGAAAAGGTTTTAGATGTTATTGGGGGAATCAAATACAATTATTTTATAAAAAACTTAATTGTCTTTTTAAAATAATTTCACTTTTGGGAACATATATAACCCAAATCTACCATCTTAATTCTTAATATATCAAATAATATGTAAAATTAAAATAATTATAATAAGAAAATAAACAAAAAAATAGAATTAATTATAATTATACCAAAGAAAATAATCCAGAATGTATCATTCCTAAAGTAAATGAAATCATCTAGTAATATTTAATAAAAAAGGTTAAGGTAACAACTATGGAGGTTGATTAACTTGTGAATGGACATCCCTAATAATAATATACATATAAATATAAATACATTACCCATGAAGATAAAAACATAAAAATGAGATACTATGAGTAATAAATTTTATTGAAAGAGAATCACCATCATTATTAACTTTTTTATGTGTTTGAGTAGTTAGGATCTAAATAAAACAAATAGACTAAAAAAATTTAACAAATCCATAAATATAGGGTATGTAATTCTTATTGTATGAAATTAGGATTCATTTATACCTACAATAGATTCATTTTAAATATATATTTGATTCCAATTAATTCTCCAAACAAATTCAGTAACAAACCTAATATAAAGAATATAATCTTGATAAAAAAACAGTAAAAATGAAATTAAGTTAATTATTATTTAATAAATAGCCAATTGTGAGGAAAAATATCACTATATAACATTAATATAAGAGTTCCAATAATTTCTCTATTTAAATTTTACTAATTCCAATTTATACAAAGATATATTCATGTAAAATATAAAACATTTTCTTCTTATTGTTGTGTCTGTGAAATTTTACTGGATTCAGTAAATAATGAATATTAAATTTCATTTTTACTAAAAATAGACAGATACAATGTAATAACCTAAAAATATTAGATAATTATTAAAATTAAAACCCTGAAAGTGTTAAAATTTCCTTAAAATATGATAGTATTTTACATAAATAAATATAGTTCAAACACACCACATTTATTATTATTAGTATATTTTTTATCTTTTACAACTCTTAAGTACAGAAATCATATTCATAAGGTCATTCAAGTAAAAAAAAACTGGTTCTCTATCGAATTATCTTCCAAATATGATTCCAAATCCATATATCAAAATTTAACTCAATGAAAAGGTGATTGTAGGATATAAATATTCAATGAGAGATTTTTTTTATATGGTAATGGAAATACATATAGCCTAAATTCATTCATCAGTGTAAATTGTAGAATTATTTATTATCTATTATTGTCGCTTATAAACAAACTAAGTGGAAAATATTTTTTGTGTTTTAACCACTAGTGAGGCTAGTAGAGATAACCACATTACTAAATTTAATAGGTAATTTCTTGGATGAATTTAAAACATATAATATTAATGAATATTATGTCATACTCAGAGAATAATATGTTCTAGATCTATTATGTCACTTTCGGATGAATAATCTGAGCCTCTAGATCTAATTGATTCATAGAATTTTAGATATTAATATTTTAATACCATCTATGATGAGGAAGATAAATAAAATAAACAAGTCAATCCATATTTATTTTTATAAATTATGAATATATTTTCTTGGTGGTAACCATTATATTCTCCATGGTATTTCATCATATGATCTATAAATTAAAAGTCAAACAGATGTCAAACGAAAGGACCACTTTCCCTTCATTAATCTTTTAATGAATATGACCTTTAAAATTTTTTGATACTGTATATGTCCATAATGATTAAATATAAATAATATTTTTAGAGAATGGGTGAATATTCAAATTATTTTAATTCCAATACCAATAATATATAGAATCTGGAATTGTTTTTTCAAGGCCACAGTATACAACATCATTTCATTAAATAAACCTTTATAGATATGTTTCTAATTTTATATTAAAACCTATTGATGTTTTTTTTTTCATTTTATCGGTTTATAAAATAATAGAAATATATATATAGTTATGGAGATAAAAAATAAAAATCCATATTTAAGAGTGAATTTTTTTTCATTCCATGTGGCTATGAAACATGAAATTTAAGAAGAAATAATATATAGAGAGATATCTTTAACATTAAAAAATAACAGAGGAACTGACATGTAATTTTATATTTGACTTCTATGAGTTATATTCATAAATATATTTATGATATTTTTTAATAAGAATCCACATTTATATAAAAATAAAATGATTTATTTCAGCAAATGAATATCCAAAAAATTTGTTCATAATATCAAAAGACCTATTTGATGGTGTGCAGAGTGGTTCCATTTTATTCATATAAGTGATGTATGTCATAAAAATAAAATATTTGTGTTGGTTCCTTTAAATTTATTACATACTGAATAGTGGAGTGAGTTCTAGTAGATAGTTTTCTCATGTAATTTTTTTAAATAGTCTTCATCCATTCAAAAAATGAGGTTAAGGATGGTTACCCTTGTCAAATTCCAGCTGAGTATTTATTGGGGGCCATTGGTGTGAAATTTTAAATAATTGATACCCAATTAATTTGTTCAAGTCAATCGAGGAATGTGATAATGTTAATATAAATTCCCAATGTATTATCATGAAACCCCCCATTTTATTATCTTGAAATATTTATTGTCATCAAATTTGTGGGACTTATTTTGAATCTAATATTTCTTTTAGAGAATATTAATGCACATTGATTTAGTTTACACATAATTATTGAATTAAACTACCTAGGAATGAGTTAAAATGGTTTGATAAGAAACTATTTGAAACCATTATACATAGTTTTAGAGAACTGGATTTTGTAATAAATTTTATCAATTTCTTACACGTAGATATTGGTTTAAAATCCTAACCAAAAAATCATTTATAATTCATAGGAGATATTTTATGAAATTGGGAGTTTATACTGAAGAGAAAAACATGGAGGAATGAAAATTATATTACTTCTTAAAAATATTTATAGTCATCCTCATTTAAATGAACAATGAATTTGTTAGTGATTATTTCATGGGATATAGTGTTGTTTGTTTTCAAGGGTGAAAGAACATTTTTCACCTTTTTATATTTGGGAAAATATGTGATAAATGAATTATAAATTTCCATCATGAAATGTTAAATATCATCTAGTATTAATAAATTATATGAGTATTAATATTCATTGCAATGATGATCACGATAGATAAGAAAAAACAAACTACAATTGTATACTTTATTTTTAATATCTTCAATAAATTTACTTGTCAAACTAGATTTCATGAACATCCCTTCATGATGTTTAAGTTGGAAAATTTTTTAATTTTTGAACCCCCATGATCTAGTTCAAATGATGTATCTATTTGAGTGGCCTTCACTTAATTATTAGAGTTTCAAACAATATGGTATATATTTGAATCTCTTCTTTAGAAAGGAATGATTTGAAATATATAAATTTTGGTGGTGTTTTAGGTTCTTTTGGATATGTTGAAATCATCATCAAGGTGTATCAAATTAGTTTTTCACTATGCTATCAAAGGATGATTAACTCTCTCATGATTTTACAAAAATATCATTTAGAATCATCCTTTATAATGATTGTCCCATTTTCTGCCATGATTTTATAGCTTTTATAGATGCAAACCAATTAATTAATTAATTTTAAAGGGAGATGATATATTATATATATATATGTAATTTTTTACAAGATTAATATTATAAATTTGATATTAGTGCATCATGGAATGAGATTGAGTAGAAACATTGATGTGGAAATCCCCAATTATGGAGGAAAACATTTTATAAATAATAATTTTTTTATGTACATTTATGGTATTTATAATCCAAATAAATTGATCTTCTAGTATATTAATCTCATTAAGAAAACAATGTTAAATAAATATTATATATTAATCGTAATATATTTTCATTATTTTTCTAAAACGATTCATTGATGTTTTTACGACAGTGTTGGATCCCCCTTAAATAATCCAAATAGATTTCAAGAAAAGAGACAAAATTCGTATCTCCCATTATATAACATTTCTATTTAAAAAAAGTGTTAAAATAGATGATATATATAATAGAATTTATTTTGATATAGTCAATGATAAATATCATGTACTTATTATAAATCCTGATAATAAATTGGAACATATTTATCATATAGAAGAGCCAAAAAGTTATTGCACGTAGTTATCATAATTTTAATTGAAAATTTCTAACACATTAAATACCAATGGAGGTTATATGATGAATAAAAAAATTAAAATCATCAAATTCAATAAAATATATCTTATTATCATTAAAAAAATACAGGAGGACTTAACTGGTACCTGAGTAATTTAGTCCAATGAAATTGAATAATAAGATCTTCATTTTTTATATGACGTTATCTTATAGTATGATTATATGGATGAACTATTGTTTTATTTCATTTCATATATTTTCCAAGTATATAGACTAAATAATTTAATGACTTACCATCCTTATTTTTTATTCATTTGGAATCTTCATCTTCATTATACAACTGCAATCACAAATCCTGGAGAATTCTAGAATACTATTAAATTTATTTCTAATTCTTTTCAAATAATGTTTGATACATTTTTTTACTCTTTAAAAATTAGTTATTTATTAATAATTTCCATGATCATGGATAAATAATAATATCCTAAAAATTTCTATACTGAAGTGGCCCCTTCAATTCATAAAGATGCTAGAATATGATGATTTTTTATTATCAATAGTTTCCCAGCCTAACATGACTTGATGGTTCAATTCATGGAAAATTTATACTAGTTATAGGAATATGAAGTCACAATTGTGTTGTGTGGAATATCCTCACCATGAACCCTTTCTGCAGGGTAGGAAACATGTTGATTTGGAAGAACATGAAGCACACTCTTTGAAGAATCCATTTATACATACAATAAAACATTATTGACTATTGGTCATTGGAGAATAAATAGAGAAAAAAATACAACTTATTCATGATTATCTTCCTTATATGAAATGAGGATATTTGGGTTAATAAAATTATATTTTTTTTTATCTCAGGGACTCATAATAAATTTTTCAATCGTATAATCTTATGATTTAAAAACCCGAGACTTTAAATAAGTGTTGTAAGTTCCGTGAATAGTTTTTATAATAATACTAGTGGATTTTTTCTCTTCAATATTATTTTTAAAATTCATCTTATCCAAGATATGTCTATATTTTGTATATGTATAACAATATTTCTTATATTATATCTATATAATGGAATTCCTTATGAAATAGCTAACCAGGTGGATAATGATTTAGTAGTATACACCATTTGTATGTTTATTTCGATTGGAAATTATCAATATAATTTTGTAATAAATGGTATTATACATTATTTTATTTACTAATGTTTAGGAAATGGAAAATTCGGCCAAACTATATACAATGTACCAATATATAGAATTTTCAAATTCCCTATCAAATTTAATAGAGGCCTATAATGAATAATAAATATAAAAAAGAAACAATGGTTTTAATAAACCCAATTTAATTAATAGACATGAATTCAAACATGCGCATCTAATATCCTGAAATTATATAGATGAATATAGTAACACATTCATAGATTATTATAATTCTTGGATTGAGTGAAACATGACCACAACATTATATGTTTCTCTTGAAATCAAAAAATTAATAGATAATGTCAATGTATCTGTGATTGATAGTTGTCATTTTCTATTTTGAAAATATCTAAATCTCCATAACCATTTTCCTAAATATAATGAATTTCCATTTTAATTTTTATTTTAGTAGGAAAATTATATTTACAATAATAAACAATCACAATTAATTTTTTATGAATCAATTTATGATAAATATTTTCTTTTGTGGTTTATCTATTATAGAAAACTCTACCATCTATATATTTACTCAATATCAAGAGGATTTTTTTCCTTCTGTATGATTTAAAACATATTCACATAATCAAGTTTTCTTATGATGAATCTACATTCAGACCAGAAAACCAATTTATTAGGTCACATAAAAAATATCTCTTCATTCCCCACCACAAAATATCCTATTGAATTCGATAATGTAGATTAAACCCTGACTTCATTCACAGGATCACCTTGGTTGATGCTCATTATTGTAGCCATCACAAATCCATTAAAAACTAAAATACAAACAAAAAATCCACACACACAGAAACACATATTCGTATAAATAATAATTATTAAAAATTAATAATCTATAACAAAACATTTGTATTTATATTCTTATATATTTCGACATTTTCATATAATGATATAATTATTTCTAATTAGAACAACCATGGCATAACATGCCAAAATGACACAAAAAATCAATAGAAATCATTTAATCATCGATTATATGATAATATATATTTAACGTTGCATAAATATCCAATAACATGATCTAATAATATCTATCTATATATATTAGTGGAAAAATAACTTTATGTTCATTATGTATAAATGTATTAGTTTTTCATTTTCATATTTTCAATATCTTTTAATTCTAAATTTTTTATATTTAATTTTTCTTTTTTACAATTTATGTTTTTCAAAAATAAAATTAGTAGTTATTTTCTCATTAATTCTAAAAAAAACAATATCATAATATATGTTTTCCCTTTATTAATGAACCCATACCATTTATCAAAATAATTTAATTCCATAATAATGTATGTCATTGTAAAAATTTATGCATTTTATCAGTGCTAATTAATGTCATCAAAACTCCAATATTTATAAATGATAATTTCTAGAACAAAAAAAAAACGAATTACAGTAAAAAATCTAGTATTCAATATAATAACAACTATATTAGAGAGTCATTTTTGAAGCAAGGTGATATGACGATGATATTGGAAGTGTGTTGCATTTTCTTTAAATCAATTTATATGATGTTCAAAGAGGTTCTTATCTATTAATGATTATTAATTAGAAGTTAACTAATATAATGGGTTATTTAAAATTTTCTATAAAATGGATTCAATACATAGTACATACCAAATTTTTGGATGTGAAAAATCAATGGCCATTACTGATATTTCATGAAGGATTTGTGGAAAAGGTTGAAATTTTTCATAACATGAATGTAGGAGTTTCATTATTGTGGAGAGTCTAAATTATTTAAGAACAATAAAGGGTGTATACAAATCTGTTGGATATTTTAATTAAGGTAG
This sequence comes from Viscum album, assembly GCA_963277665.1. Classification (NCBI taxonomy): domain Eukaryota; kingdom Viridiplantae; phylum Streptophyta; class Magnoliopsida; order Santalales; family Viscaceae; genus Viscum; species Viscum album. The sequence goes on along the minus strand of OY728133.1, from coordinate 178,218,118 downwards.
TTGGAAGAGTCATAAATATCCTATAGAAACATTGAAATCATTAGAGAATGAAATGTACAATTAATAGCATGATTAATTATTGAAGGTTTTTTTCAATTATAATTATATGGTAAAAATTTTATGAACCCTAAATGAAGGATCATTGATATTTTATTTTGTATTCATTTATAGTGAAGTGGATTCAAGGGAATTTAGTGAATAATGTGTTTTCATTGTTTTTTTCCTATAAAAACCATGTTAATTACATCATTAAGTATAAACTTTACATTGAATAATATTTTATTACCTGTTAAAATAATGATAAACTCATTATATCCTTATAAAAATGTTAGTGAAAATAGTATGGAATGACCCATAATGACTTCAAATCATAATGGTAGTTAAGGATAGTAGTTTATAATGAAATTTTCTAGGATGTCAGTTAGTGATATAGGGTTTGGATAAATTATTTCTCAAAGGAGGTGACTATGGAAAATATTATAGAGAAATAGTACAATAAGCATGAAGGATATTTCATAGCATAATTCTTGGTCGGCGATTCACAATATGTTGTAAAAATGCACCATGTTTCAAATAAATATAAATAATTTTTGTGATGTGACATTTTATGCATATATACAATGAGGTTATTCTAATTATTGATGTTTTTATTTTATAATTATACTCTAGAAATCATGATGAATCATACTCATGAAATTATATGATGATTTAGAAGTGACAATCATGTCCTTGAAAAGAGGAAGACAACATACAAAGTAGAGAGTACAGAGAAGTCGACCGAAATGATCAAAGGAAGGTAGTGTGAAATTCAAAAACCTCTTGTAATGGCAGTGAGTCTAGAATGGTGTAGAATTATCCCAAAAAATTGTAATATGTGAAATATATTGAATCATATTGGATACCTATATGATTGAGGATACGTTTTCATATGCACCGTGGACAATAAATTAAAATGATGAATGTAAAACCATATTTTTTTAAATTATGTCATATATTTATTATCATTGGGGTGATTCATTTCTATAAAAATGTGTTATAGATTTCTTAAAAATAAGGGGAAAGGATATTGTTATCTAAAATAGGACACTGATACCGTGATTCATATCTCCATTCTTAGGGATTCCATTGGAAAAAATAGTATAAAAAATATTGTATATGTACATTACAACAAAAAATAATATTTCTACAAGTAATAAAAATCATTATCATATTACATCATTTTTCTCATAGTCTATTACAACTAACATACCATAAAAAAGTTATTAACTAAATATAAATATATATATAACAAAAACAGAATTATATAATAATAATATAACATAATAAGTCTATATTTATAAATAATTAATAACTTATTGACATTATTTTCAATAATTACCACCATTCTATATTAAAATAAATATTTTTTTCATTAATTTATGTTAAAAATTATAGATTTATAAAAAAATTAAATATATATATAGTATAAAAAAAATTTGTAAATAAAATTCTATTTTCATTATCAGACATGATATATAGTTATAAAATTACTAGATTGTAGAAAAAACATCTCAATGTGAAATACATAACAAATTTGATGAATACCAATTATAATTTAGAATAATATTAATGAATAATTCTAGATAGATTGAACATTATATTAACCATCATCATATATCAAATGGTCATAAATGAATTTGATGAAAATTATCTTGATTTCTCTTAAAAATCAAATATTTTTTGATCAATTTAAATCTTTTATAGATGCTTGGAATACATAAATTTTATTTAATATTGAAATATAATGTTGGGTCATTAATTTATTCCAACACATTAAATTGATGTGTACATTAATTTAAAGGGAGAAAAATAACCCAAGAATTATATTCATAAAATTTTTGGGTAATTTGGGTTCGTTTTCTCAGTTATGACTAGTAGATAAATATTTATAGATATTGAATGATATTTTATATTAGAATACAAAATATATCTTTTCAAAAAATGTATGTTATTTGACTAATTTTTTTCTTATTATTCCTTCTTGTGCGGTCATTTTATATATTCTTAGGGAATAATAGATCTAGATCATTAGGATTAGTGTTCTAATATTCCAATAGATTAACATGTTATTGGTAATGTAAAAATCTTATATTTGGATTTCATGTAGTAGAAAATTTTTCCATTAAAAATCAGGGGGTATATATTATGAAATGAATTTATATACAACAATGTAATTTAACAAAAACTGCATAATGGAGTTTTTTATCTCACATAAAATCAATATCATTGATTAATCCAAAAATTAATGCTATATTAGTGATATACATCAGTCATATGGTTCATAGAAAAATCTATTTTATACCGTAGAAAAATGTAGTCTTGTAGATCTTCGGTTATCTCCGAAAAATAAAATGATGTGGTTGTGTGGAAATCTTCTTTCCAGCTTCAATTTGATGAAAATAGTTGGAATGATTAAAATTGATTTGTTTTTTAATTTAAAATATAGTAGTGTAACCTCATATATCCCCTTATCTTCCCAATGAAATCATTATTCAATTTAAAATATCATGTTTTTTAATAAATTTATTGAAATATCACTAGATCACCCTATCCTATATATTTCTCTTTAATTATAGAGTTACAATAAACACTATAACCTCCAATATCCCCTATCCATATAATCGTACATTCTTAATTATGATTAAGTTAGACCACTACTCATGATGTCATGAAATGAAGAAAACTTATGTGGACTATATTTGGGATCTAATTAATATGGTAAGATAAATTATATGTTCAATAAATAATAAATCATCAATTTTAATTAAACATATATTTTTTCTAGATATTAATAGAAATTTTATACAATTAAAGTATATAATTCACTGAACGAGTTTATATGAGGAAATACTTATTGACCCACTATGGTTTATGTTCTTTATCATAGCATATGTTATAGTAATAAAATAAATGAATGTATTATGAATTATTGATCGATAATAATGATGATAATGAGTGGGAAAGAATACCCTAATTTTAGAGCAATGTGAATAGTACTTCTACTTATAGATGGATTCCCAATATTATGTGTAATGATTTATATTTTTCAAATGGGTATCAAAATAATATTCATCATCTTCATGAATTATCATTAATTTCTAAAATCATTTAATGACTTTTTAATTTTATAATGATTGATATTTGTCCAACATTAATTTATTAAAATATTTTATAAAGGATTCATGTTTCTATTACCATCATGATATATTCATTATGAAAGAAATGTTATTCAGTGAATTGAATCATAGTGTACATAATTCTAAACTATACGGAAGAATACTATTCAATCATTGGATTTATGATTTAGATTTTAGTGGGCCTTGGAATGTGGCGCTCGATGTCATTTCAGTTGGTTCTTCGAGAACCATATTAAACCATGGAATCATGAGAAAAATAAATAAATTTATTTAATTTGTAATTTTAATATATCAAGGGTTTCTTATATTATCTCACTTTTTAATTATTTGATAATTATATATATATATATATTATATTTTTCTTATTTAGTTATTCATTTTGTTTATATTTTTATTTATTGTTGATAGTGGGATTGGGTGGCATATCCAATTATGCTCTTTTTATTGGAATTATTATCATAGAGGTGGGGACTATTTAACTTTTTTGTCATGAAGGGTGGAGCACATCGTATCCTCAAGATAATTTGGTTCTCACAAGATCCTTTTGTGTGTATTTATAGAGACACAACAGATAGAGGCCTGATTAGTGGTTTCACAGGTGAGAACTAGAGGTATCTTGATCTACACAATAACACGAGATGGATTTCATTCCTCCACTCATCATATTCAGGGGTTAACATTTATTTCATGTAGAAATTCTAATATGGGTTCATTTTTTTATCTTGGGTAGTGGGTTTAATATTATCATGGCCTAAAAACCCCATTTTTATATTAGATTGATAAATGAATTTTTATTGAATTTTGTTTTTTTATGGCTTGTATATGTAAAGAACTATGGAAAACAACATATTAAAATTTGTGTGGAGGCATAATAACAGACATAATTTCAATTTCTAATATATTATATTGGGGTTCCAATTTTAATAATTTCATTATATTTAAAAACAAATTATATCATTTTTATATGAGTTAGCTCCTTAAGATCTTCTTTCTCTTAGAGGTTACGTAACATTAGATAATATTCATAAATTATTTTGATATTGAGTTATAATTATAATTTCCTGGAAATATTTTCACTCTCACTCTATTTTCTAGTTATAATATAACAATTATATTTAAATAGATATCATTTAACTCCACAATCATCTGTGTATCACAATTTCAGAACCAATGAATTCCTATAAATCTAAAATGAAATTTCTAAAATATGCAGTATAAAATTTTATTAATCAATGGACTAAAAACCCAATTGATAATACAAAAAATATATATATAATATTAAAAATTGTTTTAAATCATTTATGTTTTTTGATATATTGAATTAATTTATGAAATTAAATTTAAAATATAAAAGGGGCTTTTAAAATATTTCAAAATTGAATTTTATGACTTTTTTGTTACTCGCCAGTAAAAGATTAATAATAACATAAAACAATTATGCACAGATTCCTAAAATATAATTATTTTCTTTTATATCTATGAAATTTTTCTAGAATATAAAACAAATGATATTGTATTTAAGTATTAAATTATATTATTTTTTACCAAAAAAATTGTTTTCAAACATACTTAGAAAATCAAAACATCATGTAATTTTAAAATAAATAAAATAAAAAATAAAAATATTTGATATGAAAATAAAATTTAATGATACAAACTAACAATTAACTATTTATAAGTAGTGAGGAGGAGTTTGGTCTCCTCTATAGACTTTTTAGATAAATCCTCATGGTACGTCAAATGTTTTTGGTTATACAACTTAAATGGTTATTTTGAACCTTCTTCCATAATTTCAATAGAAAAAATGACATTTATTTGTTATTCTGTTTGGACAAATACATTTGGAATGAAGACTACAAGGGAATAGATCTATTCTCACAAAATAACAACACTTTGTCTATATGGTGGAATTCTATTTTGTATATATTATTTGTATGAAGTGATTTAGTTTTCTCTTTATATAATAATGACTTCTCATATAAATCTCTTCAATGCACGCAAAGATCCATTTTTTCTAATTTCCTTATTCTCCCACCTTTCTAAACTATATGTTCTCCCTTTAGATATACTATTTTTCTTTTTTACTTTATCTTGACATGAAATTATAAATGTTAAAAAAATACAATTATATTGGGTAACATACCTAATGTGGGTTTTTAGGTAGTCCTCTATGCCAATATTGTAACATCTAGTATCACACTCCAATCATGGTGGTTAGATTGCTTTGTATTCTCCCAAACTATTTGGACATATCTTCCAGATTCCTTATCCAGTCCATATATCTATGGGAGGTAACATGTTGATGTTTTATGGAGGACTCCAGATTTCTTCATTAGGGCCTCCATGATTTTATTTTAGAACTAGGGCATATAAATGTTGATTATAGTGTGACGGATTCCTAACCTATAAAAATGATTGATTTTAGAATCTCAGTCACAATATTTAAATTTTCAGGTCGAGTATCTTTTTCTTTAATCAACATAGAAACCTTGTATTCTATAAAAAAGAATGTAGGACAATCAAAATTACACTAAAAATGATACCATGATGTCTATTATCGACACATCAAATATATCACAACAAATTAATGGTTTTTTGGGAATCTATTTTATTTTTGATGTTTCTCCAGTAAACATGAATTTTGGGCAATTTTTTTAAAAAAATAAAATTTTCAAAAATAAAAGAAAAAATTTCCATATTCGAAATTTTTTTAATGGTTATTTATGTTTCAAAACGGCCACCAGATACATGGGTATGAGAAAAAAATAATGTTTATTTCCTCATCAATGATACACATTTTAATGAATTTTACATTTCAAATTTTCCATGTATAAGGATCCTCATCAAAATATTGTTTTGTTTCAGATGTAAATTTACTAATTTTATGTTTAAAAAATATGTAGGGTGCATTTTATAGGGGAAAAAATATTATTATGTCAGCCTACGAGTGATATTCGGTGAGGTTTATAGTTTCTCACTAGAGAATAAATCATCCATGCTCTTCTTTGGGATTGGTATTTCCTTGATAGTTTGAGAAATTTAACTCATGTTGTCTACCCAAAAATATTGACATCCCTTAATTTATGTAATACTCATATAAAAAAATTGTAATATAAAATTATATGACACTATTATGTGATTTCCAACACTTCATTATATGTTATCTTAATGTGGAATGATTAAAATAAATTGTACCTTAATCTCTAAAAGATAAGATCAAAATTCTCCAAATATATAAAAATAGAGAATAACTCAATCTATGTTTTGGTGTAGCCAATCAGGGTACTATCTAGGTTCTATAATGTATTGGATATCACATGATGACATCTATCAATAATTTTTAAATTCACAGACTCTATATATAAGTAATAATAATAACATATAATTTTAAAGGGGTAACACTGGTTTTGTGTACAAATAATCAGGGATGTGGCCCAGAATTTTTTTAATATTTAAATTGAATTCCATACAAAATCATCAAAAAATCATTTTTCATCATGTTATGGTTATTTATGGGAAAATAAACTTTTTCTAATGATCATTATAAAACATCTATAAAATCCAATATTACTTAAATAATCAAATGTTCTAGAAATTAGGGGGTAAGGCAATATAAAAATAAAATCAATATTTCATTTATCAACTTCAATTCAATATCTATAAATTAAATGGACCCAAATATTTCATTTTTATACCTTAAAATATTAATTCTTAATTTTTAAAACCATTTTTATCAATACATAACTTTAAATAATTTTCTAGACTGTCTAGGATTATTTGAAATTATGTCCAATTGAAAATGAATTTTTCATTGAAATCATCAAGGTATATTTCAATTAGGTCAAATAAGATACCTACCATGCCCCACTAACTTGTACATGTGGAATTAAAATAATCCTAATGAATTATTTGATATTAAAACTCACTAAAGGGACATGCTAATGTAAATAATTTTATTCCTTAGGACCTATTAGAAACAAAAATTACATGGAAAAACTATCAAGGAAACAACTGTGTCCTCTAAAATCTAGTATCACAAAAATTTGGACCCTAATGGTTATGGTTAAATAGATTTTATGGGTCACAAGTTTCAATATCTTGTAACCTATAAAATCTCACCACCAATATTTAACCTTGTGGGAAATAAGATGATATTATCATTCTTTATAATAGAGAAACCAATTTTCATTGGTCAATTTATTTGGGACTCACCCATTAGGAGTCCAAGAAGGGGAATATTATTCAACATCCAAAAAAACTTACATATATATATAAACTACTTTTATAATAGTTTTATTAAGACTTTTTTTTGGATGTATCACTGGTTTGGATTCATATTGATGAAAAATAATACACATGAAACTGGATGGGTATTCCTTGCGATTTTTTCATATGTACAGCCTTTATCCATATAATTATGATTCATAAAAATCATTATATGTGTTATTTTCTATGAATTAAATTATTTGATCTTATGACTAATAGTTTCTCATTTTTCTTTAAAAAATAATATTTTATGTTTGATAGTTGATGTTTTATTGTATATGAGGAAGGTTTTATAAAGATGTTTATAGCTCACTATTCTCTATATAATAAATGTTCCATTTGTTATCATAAATTATAGTAACAAATTATTGTATGTCATGAATATATTTTTCATTCATTTCATAATAAATCAAACACTCGACACACTCTACAAATTTTGTTTATTACCAAAAATATAGTTATCATGTAGGTTGGATGTTTACAATGCTTCTCCAAGACTTATTATGTTATAAAAAAATTCATTTTCCTCCATATAAGAACATGGTAGTTCAAAATTATATAATATAAAAACCAATTTCACTTCATGTTGTAGTTTAATTTAGTTAAGGATGATGAAATCAAATATTTATTCACCAAAAGTCCTAAATTGTGCCTTTATTCATATTTATAATTCTTTTATAATTATTGAGTAATGTTAAGACTAGAATGGTGAGATATTGGTATTTAACATTTCCTTATACCATATTGATATTGTAGATGTGGTAGGGATTGGGTAACCATGGACACATAACATGACATATTATAGAATAACTTCTAGGTATGCAGTTGATTCTTTGTTGAGTTTCACAACCACTCAAGTAGGATTAGGTTATCCTATATGAAAATATTAATAAATGGAATATAAAATTACATTAATGGAATATCCTAAATCATAAAAATAAATGGAAAAGAAATATTATATATTTTCATGTTGATATAGAAATTACATGGAAATTTGAATTTTTAGTTGGTTTAGGGATAAATGTGTAGAAAAATTCATTATTAATATTAATACTTAATTAACTCAAAATATACTTATCCTTATTAACATGTATTTAATGAATTTATCATAACATATGAATTATTTAATGGATTCTAGTAGAGGTATATTTATCACCACCTCTTAAATGACTTATATCATCTCATATTATATTATTTTTTAAATGGTTTTATTTTGTTCATTAATCATTATAAGAAATTGAGGTGGTTTTTATTGGATCACTCATTATAGATTTACCATTTTATTTATTTTATTGTTCCTTTACTATTTACACATTAGATTATTTCTCTTAGACAGTTTCATTAGGTACATTCTTCTGTTCACTTCTATCTTTGATCAGAATATGTATTATTTCCCTTTTTCTCTATCTACATTCCACTCTTTAATGTGATATCAATAATTGTTCATATATGGATGTTAATTTATTTACCATGAATCTTATAAATTCATTTATTTACTTGATTATTGGTAGTGTTAATTCATTATAAGTACAATCCATTTAGGTTCTTCAACTCTAATCCATGAGTTCTAAGAGTGGATTTTTGGTAATTTTGAGACACTATTACCAATATCAGAATTTCCTTCATAGAAGGATCTTGAAATATTACAGGATGGTAGATTTATGATGGGTGCATTTTCAATCTTTGAAATGAAGGTGGATGAAATGGTTTTTTAGAAACATGTTGAAATTATAACAGAGAGAGTCTAATTTGTTGATTATGGATCCTAGATCAAAATTGATATGTGGGAAAATATTTAAATCCAGGTTTTCCAACTGTCTAATTTCTTAAATTAATATATTACAAGAATTCATTTAATTCAATCACTTTAACATGTGGTATTACATCTTGGAAATTATATTTTAAATATAAATGCTAGAATACCATTAGTGGTGTGTTGGGTGATGATTCGAGATATTTTTCCCAACATGTTATCTCGTAAGAGATGTTTTTTATTCATTGTATTTCAAAAAGGGATATTTTTTTACTGTATACCTAATGAAATTATCAAGTTACATTTCCCAAACCAATGTTTTAGGAATATTGGGAGAATTATTCTACCAGTTATCTAACATCAATTTCAATCTTATCAATTAGTGCTTCTCCTAAAAAATCTTCAATCACCAACATCATTATCTTAACATAGTTTATAATGGATATCAACGTAATATTATTTAGAATATATTATAATTTATATCTAATATAAATTTATATCTCCATGAGATAATATATAACTATAGAAACCTAGTCATCTCATACAAGGATATTACATCTTTTTATGTGAATATTCAATACATAACAAATACTAACACAATATGACTATAACATTTCAGTGTATTTAGATACTATGAACAAAATATTATAATTTGGTGAATGATATTCAAATCAACCAAAAATAGCATCTAATATAATATTCTAATTAGTAATTCTCATCCTAATACATTATTCATAACCTTTTCAAGGAAACATAAAAAAGGGGGAGATTAGATGCTCAAAAAATACAATTTAAAGAGATACAAATCAGTGATCATAAGAAATAATAATACTATCATAAAGTTATGTTCTCATTTAAATAAAATAAAAATTTCATACCCAGCCTCTCATGGATCATAAAAATCTTTCTTGGAATAAAATTTTTTCATTTTAGAAAACATGTAAATAAGAGCGTGGATTCATCATAAACCAATAAGAACCCATAATCTAATTTCCTAATGTTGTGGAACCATCATAAATATTGAAAATAATTTTATTTTGTATTGTTAACTACCATGCCCATTTGATCAGTGCATGATGACTCATCACATATTTGCTATTATGGGTAATGACTCACCAGATTCCCAATGTGGATCAAGATACACTTGTTTCCTATAGTGGATTAGAAATCTCATGGTTCACATTGTAGAGAAATCCCATCGACATTATTTCCACTTTTATATCATCAGAAATAATATTTTAACCAAGTAATTCTTTTGAGATATGGGTTACACCAATTTCATAAAAAAATCCATATTTATGCATTCCATAAGATCATAATCCTTTATTGTATGATAACCCATGAAATGAAATGTTCTTTAAAAATATTTTAGCATATCATAAAATGTTGAAATTTAATGGTTTTATAATTATTTCATAACTATGTAATAGCATAATCCCTAAAAAGAAGTAGGTTTCATAAGAATATTATTATCGTATAACCGATAGAGGAGAAACATGTTTCATAATCATCTTTTCATCACAAATTATTCAATGAAAGAATAATAATGAAATCTATTGTTCATATCTTTGTCATATTTTCATTTAGATCAAAGTATATTATATTATATGTAGAATAATTTTGAAAGATAAATCACTTGGATAATTTCTTTAGGCAAATTATTTTTTATGATGATTTTATTTAAAAAATTAATATATTTTTGGAAATTGTTTCCATTGAAAAATAACATTGAAAACATATAATGGAATATTAATAATTTATATAAAACATTTCTTGAGGAAACTAAAATGCAATATTTTAAAAGAAATATTTCAAAACTGAACAAAATTAAAAAAATATATATTTTAAAATAACAATGAAATAATATAAATGAAGAAATAAATCATTGTGATGTAATTGATGTGGAAAATTTCATACATTTAGTACACATTGAATAAAATATACTTTTTATGTTTTTTGTGAAATCAAAATGTGAATTAAAAAAAACAATATAATTACATTCAAAATATTTTTTAAGTATAGACTTGAAACATGGGTGAAAAATTCTTTAATAAATATATTAAAAAATATAAACATCATTTTTGAAATTATTTTTAGTAATAAATTTTTTTATGTATATTTTTTTGACCACAAACCAGCTTTTTATTATAACATTATTTATGAAATGCTTTTAAAAAAATGAGATAAAAATGGAGGAAAAAATGTATTCTTGTTATATAACCAGAGTATATTAAAATTCATGATTTTATTGAGAAATATAATATAACATTTCATCATATTATGGAATTTTCATAGACAATCAGAATAAATGATGAGATAGTAACATAAAACACATCCCACTTTGGTAACTATGAAAAACAAATCACCATGAAATAATAAAGTTACATGAAATTTTTAATATCATAAAAAGAATAATTTTCTTGATATAACATGTAATGAGGTAGTTTATACACCTTAGATTATAATATAGGTGCATAACGTAATTTGTGTCCCAAAGAAGGAAAATTGTTAAAATAAATACCATAACAATTTGTTAAATTTTGACCAATATACCCCATGAATGTGGGATCCTAAATTAGTTATGTAAATTATAATAATTTTATGGTAAATAATAATTATATACATTAAAGGGATGTAAATAAATTACACACAAAAAATAAATGTTGAATATGGAATGTGTCTAATAGATTTAAAAATTGTAACTAAAATCCCTTAGCTTTAGTCTTGACTTCATGAATACACATTGATACATACTATATAGTACATACATATATATTATAAAAAAATTATGAAATAATATTTATATATATAATAAAATTTATACTTTTATTATTAACTTTTTTTCATTTTTATTAACAATTCAATGTTAATGTTCCATTTCAGATAATAACTGATTTGTTTTTAATATATGTTTTGATTTTTTTTTGTCTTCTTAAATTGATTATTATTTCATAATATCAATTTTTTCATAGCATAAAAATAATATATATTTAGTTTATATATAGTTATACTACTCTATATTATTTAGTGATAGAAAATGCAATACGTCGTACATATTGACAGTAGGTCGTACGTACACATGAACATTGTTTCAATTTTATTATATGATGGGGTAAAATAAAATTGAATGATAAATTATCATTACAGAATCATTTTTATTTCATATATAACTCATATTTTAATTAAATCCATTCTTATTACATATTATTTATATATTTAAAAAATCACATCGCTTTGTGAGGCGGTAGTCTTCCGTACACATGAGAAAAGTAATCATATTCCTAAATAATGATGATTATAATGTTACATGTGATATATTAAATTATTATGTCTAATAATATCAAAAATATAATTTACAAACACTTAATCAATCTTTATAACCGGTCATGATAACTATAATGAAAAAATGAATTACATCGATTTGCGAGGTTGTAGTATCCCAAACATCCAAATGATGATTTCGTAACCCATTTGATTGTACTAGAAATGAATATACATTTTAATATATTAAGATAAAATATCTCAGTATATATTAGGTAATAGTGTTATTATAGTTTATGTGTTAGGGAAAAATAAAAAGAATGAAAAATAATAATTAAAGAGGAGCTTAGTGAAGACAATTACTTGCTCCTAGGAGTACATATATAAGATATCTTATCAAGAACCATTGTTTTCTATTTTTTGAAGAATAAAAGAACAATAAATGAATATGGATATTTTAGAGTTATTTTGAGTTGTTTTGGATGAAATATATGGCTATATAGTTACGAATAAGTGGAAGGTGTTGGTATCCTTTTATAACTGTGGGAAAGGAAGCCACTTGGAAACTACATGGAAATTTTCCAACAGAATCCAAAATAACAAAGTCCTTCCAAAGGACCATATATTATATATTTTTTGGGATAATATATAATTATGTCTATTTAATTGGAATTCTATATGGTGTATATTATTTTCTCCCTTATCATCTTAAATTAATAACTTCTTAAACCATTTTTTACATTAAGTGGTGTAATTATTTTTAACTATTTCCACTATTCATTTTGGTAAAACATTAGGTTGTACTTAATAGATAATAAAAATTATTCTCTTAAAAAAAATTAATATTTTTTTACAAATTAAATTGAAACAACTGGAAATATTTCATTTAAAATTAATCCTTGAGATGTGGTGATAAAAAGGGTATTTAAAGAGAAAATGTAAAAAATATTAAAATGTTTTTATATCGAAATTCAATATGAAATTTATTACAATGGCCTAATTTGAAATAATAGATATAAATATAAAATAATTTTATTTAAAAAAATGAAATATATTTCAACAGTATATATAAATTAAACTAAAAGGTAGATTTTAATTAAAATTCTTCATTTTTTACTTTTCAAAAACAATCATCATTTTAGAAAAAACCAAAAAAAAATTAAAAAGATATTTTTAATATTTTTATTTAAAAAATAATTTTAATTTTATTAAATTAGTTTTTTAGAAGTTTCAAAAATCAATTTTTATGTTATTGTGCCAAACTCCACAAAACAACTTTTTAATGGAAAAAATATTGGTTTTATGAGTAAAATTGGATTTTTTATTATCTATCATATAAAAAACACATAAGATGAATTTTAAATTTTTATTTTATATATGATATATAAATTTTATAACAATCATTTATGAAAAGTGTTTTCTTTAATTTCATAAGGTAAATATTTTTTTGAATAAATATAGTTTTATATAAAATGATATCCTTTTGTTTCAATTTTTTTATTTTTATTTTAAATTAATTATCCACAAAATAACTAATTTTATATACATATATTTTCATAATTTATTTATTCCTATTAACACCTTCCATTTCAATGGGTAGGATATAACTCTCATATTAAATAATAATTTCTTAATAGTGAGTCAAATTTAGTTCTAACTCATTGATTTATGTAATGAATACTAAACCTAGTGCTTTATGTAATGTAATATAAACATAGGGTTTCATGTAACAAAAGATATATAGGTTATGTTATGTAATGTGTAAAAAACTCAGTGTTTCATTTAATTCAATCAAAACTCAATGTTGTGTGTAATAAAAAATATAAAAGGATTAATTTAATTTACAAATAAAAATTTATGAATACTAGGGGTGTAACAATATACCCCCATTAATATATATTTCACCCTCAAAATATGAATTTTTCATAAATGGTTAAGCATTTAAAATTTCCATCCTAGAAACATACATCCTAAAAATAGATAATAAAACATATCATCAATAAAAAATGAAGGGGATATGAATATGTTGTTTGGAATAACACATACTTTGTAAACAAATAGGAGAACGTATTTGTGATGTGAAAACATGAGTGTGTAAGAAAATTTTAAATAACTATATATAGTGATAGTGATCACAAATCATAAAAATTTATTGATCTAAAAAATGTTAATGACCACAAATCCATAAACAAAAGAGCTGTGAGAAAGTCATTGGTGTCAAAAAATGTTGATAAAGGGATAATATTTTATTTTAATACATTTTCCTAATGTTGGGGAATTTATTTTATGATAACATTTGAAAATGAACAATCTTGATGTATTTTTAATTAATGCTAATTATTTTGTCCTTTTTGGTTACATTATCAATATGAACTAGATATCTAACTCTAAAAGAAGAATTTTATCATGTTGGAATCACAAATTATGATCCAAAGTATAATGATATTTTAATACATATATCTCATATAACAAACGTTAATATGGGTTATCAAATATTTATTAACCTCAATATTATAGAGTAAGTTTTTAATCTCTAAAACCTTATTCAAATATCATCATAAACAATTTCATAGATGGTTAACACTATAACCATTCAAATATTTCAAAATTTATAATAATGTCATGGAATTTACCAAAATAAACATCACATTAATCAGCCACATATCATATAATATCTCTTAATGTATACATGCCAAATTTATGAATACCTCAGTCATATAATTTATTTAATATTAGTAATAATAAGAATTAATATTAAAAATCAATATTGTCGTAAATGAATTTGAACATATGTTCAAACATAAACTCTTAAACCCATGATAGTTGAATTAACTCTTAATTAAATTTTACATGGAGACATATATAATTAAAAAAGGCAAATCACCCATTATTCCTTATATAAATTCTTATATTATACAAAAAATGTCATTAAAAGATTGGATTTGTACTAGTACTAATATAATATAATATGTGATTTCATTATTATATAATCCATGTAGAGGGACATAGTCTCAAGAATTTTCAAAAAAGGTCAAACAGTAGGATCATCAAAGTTATAATTTATAAAAAATATGTTAGGAAGTTTTATATAGGAATGGGAGTATAAATGTTTTGTTATTATCATGATCCACATCATCCATTATGATTTCATAAGAATTGGTTTTTTATTTTTTTCTTCAGGGGTTTTATGGATTATCATCCACTAAATCCCTTGTATTAGGGAATTTATTTTCACAATTCCCAAACTCTGTTAACTTTAAATACTAGAGTGTAGGTGTTACTATAGTTGGGATATTATTTTCCACTATTTTCTTAACTAGACAACTAATCAAAATTTGAAATTCTGGGGATTTTTGATTTACCTTTTAAATTTTAAATAACCTCCCAGTTTCATTAAGAAATTCTATTGAAACATTATCCTACATTTCTAGCATGGAAAAGGTTGGAATTTTCTTCCACCATTTTTTTTATCACGAGACTCTATCTTCTATTAATTATTAAAACCATAGTAATTTTTGGAATATTAAATTTACATTTCTAACTTCAATGAACATAGAATTAATTTTTCATTTCTAATAAATTATCCTATAAACATGTAATTTCAAACAAATCTTTTTGGACGCCAATGAATTGATTAATTCTTATTTCATGTACAATGATTAAAGTAGAAGTGAATCATTCATGTCTTATATAATTATATTCATATGTTATAATTGATTTATCATCATTTTTCATAAGTTTAATGAATTAATTATCTATAATTTTTAGTATATTTTAAAATTACATCAATTAATTTTTTGATTGTTCCCTCATATTTTTAATTAGCCTCTACCACTAATCCACTAATCCTTCAGAACAATAAATAATTAAATGATTATATCATGCATCGAATGTTCAAGAATAAGAAATAACGTTTCAGTGGTACTAATCCACTGCTCAATAACTATTGGATCATTGAAACCAAAAAAATAAGCTTTTTATTTACTCATAAAGGACCCAATAAAACATTGTTTCCTCTATTTGTAGTTTATAATTTCAACATTATTTATAGGTTGAGAATGTTGGTTTAAAATGTCTAAAAGTTTTTTTATTCTATTTACCATAGAATTTCGTTTCACAAGAGGGGAAACTTTATTTTTTCTATTAAATTAAGTGTTAACATTATTAATTTAGTATTCATCTATTGACTAAATTAGAAATTGTAGTTGCTGTAACACTAATCATAAAAGAAAACCACATAATAAAGTTGAATCACTAACCAGATGTTTAAATGATGGAACCATATTATAAACAGACAAAAACATATGTTTTTCCATGTAATTTTATAGTATCCTTATATTTAAATTATTATTTATTTTAGTATAGAGTTTATAAATTTTCAGACGATATACCACAAGGTGTATTAATGAAGGTGACCAATAATGCCCATTTTCAAGAACTTAGTATTGACGGAGGATAGCTCTATGAAACATTTTATTATTTGTTACCCATATATAACTATTTATGGAGACAAATCCACCTATAATATCGATACATGGATGTAATTATTTGGAAACCAACCCCTCTATCATTTACTGAAATTCCATGTCATTCTTCTATACATTGACTAATCCTTAGAGATGTCCTTTGAAATATCCTTAGGGATTTCACTAATGGTTCCTCATCATAATTTTCAAGGTTTAATTGAACACTTCCTATGATACAATATATTGAGAACCGGGTTTTCCATAAATGTAAAATAATCAAGTATATTTGAATAGTCAATAAATTACAGAAAAACATGCATGAGGACCACAAAAGACAATTGATATTTGGATAATATATACACATTATTGTAATTTGGAGAAATATCATAAAAATAATCCACAAAGAAATTATCATATAGTACTCATCTGAGGAATACCCTACCAATACCAATTTTTATAACCCAGGGATATAAACATTTAAAAGGGGGATATAAGATGACATGTAAGGGTAAATATAATAGATTTAAATATATGATAATATGGATGTATAAGACAATAATATGGTCATGCAATCATGAACATAACTTAAAATTATCATAACTGACCTATCATGGATTATATGCATGATTCACGGAATAGAATTGTGTCATTTTTGAAAACATGGTTCATAAGAGTGAGAAATAATCATAAATCAATCATTAATATTAACTGCATGTTATAAAAGTGTAGAATCATCCTAAATATTGACAATGATTTCGTATGTCAATGTAAAATACGATGACCATTAACATTGTAGACTTTGAATCATCACTAGTTTCCCATTATGGACTTGGACACACCTATTTCCCATATAAGATCAGGGCACTCTATTTTCCCATAGTGTATTAGGATGTACCTATTTCACATAGAGGATAAATCCCATATACTTGTTTCCAAATGTTATCTCATGAGATATAATGATATTCCCATTGAATTGGACAGAGATAAAGGTCCCACACCTCACATAATGGAAACCATATTTATGTCTGTGAGAAGATCATGTTCATTCAACATATCTCAACCAATGAAGTGAAATGGATTTCATAAATATTTAATTTTATCACTACGTATGTAAAATATGCGGGTTTAATAATAATATCATCATTTAATAGTAGTAAAATCATTAATATAAATGGGTATCATAAAAATTTTATCATTGTTTAACCCTTGTAAGAGAAATGGGTTTCATTAACATCTTTCCAATATAAAACATTGATGTAAAAAATAAAAATGATATTACTGGTTCATATTCATAGAAAAGAATATGTTACATCAAAGGACGTCATTTTTGATAGAGACTAATTTTTAAAATATGTCACCAGATATGTTTCTTGATGAAAATTAATTTTCATTGAAAATTAATTTTTTAAACAAAAATTATTTTTAGAAATTATTTTTATTGAAAAATATCCTCGAAAAAATATATAAGATGTTTTAAAATTTTTTCTTCTTTTCTAGAAAAAACTTATATTTCCACTTTGAAAAACATTTTTTAAAAATATAAAAAATATTAAAATCATTTTATTAATATTATTTTTTTTGATATCCTTTTGTATGAAAACAATAATGAAAATTTATAATTGGTTCATTAAAACATTATGGTTTCATGGTGATGGATAATTACATACATTCCATACATGTGGAATCAAATATTCATTTCATATTTTTGTTAAAATCCAAACAGGTACTTTATGAAAAATAAATTAATATTCATTTCCATGAATATTGAAACAAAAAAAATATTGTGTTAAATATTAATTTATAATTTTTTTTAAAATGGTAAAAAAAAATTTGACTACTTATTTAGAAATATGAGGTTGGATGAAAATTAGATTTCTATCGAAAAATTGATTTTTCATAAAAGAAATACATTTTTACTTGTTTACTAAATATTATGCAGCGAATGAATGAATACTATGTATAACCATACCATAACCATAGTAACATAAAATAGAAGAGTTTATTTAAATATATAACAAAATATTTCATCATTTGATATCATAATCATAGAAACTCATGATAATCGATTAGACTGTAATATAAAACTACTCTAATATCAGAAAAATTGTATTATAATCACCAAAATGAATATAATTAAATGAAACATGTAATATAATGAAAATATTTATATTCATTATATAACAATTTAATTCCTTGAATATTTAGCTCATAGAATAATATAGGCGAATGGCATAATTTAAATCCAAAAGTAGGAAAATTGTGATAAAAATAAATTACAAATTTGTTATATTATGAAATGTAATCCCCATGAAAGAGATATAATCCAATATATTTGTAAATATCAATAATATTTGTGATAATATTAATAATATACACTTATTTTAGGTATATACACCATTTAATATAAATAGGTCTTGAATATGGAACATGTCTAAAAAATTAAAAAGTGAGACAAAAAACCATTTCCATAAGATTTAAATTAACTCATACATGTTAAAAATCATATTATATTAACTATAAGTTAAATATATTTATATTGGTAGAGAAATATTTTATATATTATACAATATATTATTTTCTTATGGAAATTTATTACCGGTTTATTAACAATTCAATGTTAAATTTATGATTTTCAAAATAACAATAGTTATTTTCCATTTTTTCTGTTTTAATACATTAATAATGATTTAATAATATATATAATTTTAACAATGAAATAAATAACATACATAATCAGTATTTATTTATTTATGTTAACCGATAAAATTTATTGATAAAAAATGAATTACATTGTTCATTGAGATGGAAGGCCGTACATACACAATAACAATTTTTCATATTTATTTTTGTATTGAATGTTATAAATTTTATAATATATTATATTTAGAGAATAATTATAATTTGAGATTATTAAAAAAAATTCATTAAGCCCATCCTTATTACATTCTATGAATAGTGTGAATGAATCACATCTCTTTGCGAGGTGATAGTCTATCGTACACACATGTGATGTTATCGTATTCCCACAAAATGAAGAGTATGGTAGTTTGTGGGATATAATAACTAAAAATGTAATGAATATATAATAAATATAATATATAATAATTTAATACATCCATATAACCCATCTAAAATTTTGTATATAAAAAATTAATGACATCAATTTGTGAGGTGATAGTCAGCCTTATGCACAAATGATATTTTCATATCTCATTGGATATAAGTGGATATGAATATATGTTACTATATTAATGTAATTAAATGTAGATATATAATACATATTTTTTTCTAATATTTTAATTTTTAATACATAATTTAATGTGTAAAAATTAGAGACAAACTGAAGGATCTATGGGAACATAATTACCATCTCTTAGAAACACCTCATCAATATATCCTAGTATAAACCCTAGTAATTGTATTTTGGGAGAAACAGATGCTATAAAAATAATGTAATTCTAGGGATGAATTTTGTTGTCAAATGGAAGTAGTATATGGAATTATAGGTGGGAATATGTGGGGGGTGTCAGTTTCCTTTATAATTGTGGGAATGTGGCCCACTTAGAAACTACTTGAAATTTTTCAAAAGAATCCAAAATAATAATGTAATTCATAAGAAAAAGGATTTTAAATAACCATATATTATAATTTAGGAATTATAATATTGAAATATTTCCATTAAAATTAAATAATAAATTATCAATGGTTATTTTAATTCAAATATTCTTAGTTTAACCCCTGATAATGCCATTTTACCTTAATCACGGTAAATATTTTTTACTATTTTCTCTATTAATTTAGGTTAAACATTAATTTTATGTTTTTATATAATATAAATAATGATTATTTAAAATAAATAATTCATTTTTCCAAATTGGAATCATTGAGTGGAAAATTTAATTTTATATTAAGCATGTAGATGCTAATAGAATACATGTATCTATAGGGAAAATGCATAGAACATTACAATTTTATTATATCAAAACTCTATATGAAATTGACTTCACCAACCTAAATTGTATAAAAGGATGAATAGTTGATAAAAATATACATTAAAAACTATTTTAAATTTCATTTAATATTGTAAATAAATTAAGCTAAAAGTCCATTAAAAAACATAATTTTTTAATATTCATAAAGAAATTAAACATTTACTAAAATCCCAAAAAAAACAACCTATGATTTTTTTTATAGGATCAATTAAAAAACATTATTTTCTGTAATAATAATTTTATGAAATTTCAAATATTAGTAAATATGTACACGTAGAAAATGTTAGAAAGCATTTATAGAAAAAAATGTGGTTTTCAATATTAAAATTGTATTTATTATTATCAATCATCTAAAAAATGCAAGATGAATGTTAAATATATATTTGAAATTTTAAAACAAAAATTCATTTAAAACTTTTACAAAAAATTATTTATAAAATTTATTGATGTAAAATATGTTTATTTAAATCAAAATATATTTTTGTTTCATAAATAGATTTCATTTCTTTCTAAATAGTTTTCATTTTAATTTTTAAATAATAGGTCACCAATTAATTATATATATATATATATTTATAAGTTAGTTATTCATATTCATACATACTATTTCAATTACTGAGTGCTTACAATCATATTAAATAATAATTTCTTAATAATATGTCTCATTTCATTCTCTCTTTAGTTTGTGTATAACACAAACTACAATAAGTTTTGGGTGTAATCCAAGATAAATACATTGATTCATGTAAAATATAATTTTTTATTTTATGTAATGAATTAAAAAATTTAGTTTTGTTTTTAATACAATCCAAACCCGATTTTATGTTTAATGAAAAATATAGAAGTAATAAATTTATATTAATTTTCCACAAAATCTATGGTTTTTACTGTAATTCCTAATATAAATGTTAGTAAAACAAAAAATGAATAGACCAATTAGGTAATTCCTCCAAAAAATCAAATAAAAACTACCACTCCCAAAAAATGAACATGGGAGGCATAGATATGATCATGGGAAATTAAAAGCTGATACCTATATGAAAGAATTGATATTTCCATTATTAAATCACAACCAAATCTTAACCGCAAAGAATCAATGAATCCCCTAATGAAAACTCATTCCTTCATAACATGATGGAATAAAGATATAATTAGATTTTACATTAGGAACATGAACTCCATTTAAAGACCATATATGTAAATGAATACCCAATCATGCCTAGAAAAATATTTCAAAGGGGTCATAATCAAGATAATATAGATTTGGAAACCCTATAATACAATATAATACCAATGATTTCGTGAAACTCTATAAAATTATTAAGATCAAGCAAAGATATAATAACATGTCTCTTCTATTTATAAATTAATAAACCTTGATGATATGTGACTTATCTATTGAAGTTCACCACCAATGTCAAAAATATGATTTAGAAAACATAATGTCGAACATATTTCATTACTGAACATATAATATGGTTCTTTATTCATTAAAATGACCCTACAATGACCTAATATACCCGAGGTTATATGTAATGACTTCTGAAATTTATTTATCAAGGAAAACTTGTAGTATAGATTTTAAATGTCTATTGAAAATTGCCAGGAAATCTCAAAACTGAATAAAATGACCATGAACATAGAATGAATATAGGTAAACATGAAGATAGTAATTATAATATCTTCTTCTTTTAACCATGTGTAAATATATACAATCTATAGATAAACCATAAAATCATGATATCTCCATTAAATTTATTGAATAGATCATACATCCCAAATTGTGATGGATGTTTGTCACCACATAGTTCAACCACATTATATCAATTAAAAATCTTCTAAAATAATTGGCATTCATAATTAACAACACCAGAGAGCCAAATGGAGACACGATGAGCCCAATTTAAGCATTATAAAATTGACCAATGATCTAAATATTGAACTCATATGACTAAAATGTTATTATCAAAAAAAAATTCATAATTATAGGGGAGACATTTGGGAATTCGGTAATATTGAACACAACATGTTGTTTTACGGGTAATTTTACGACCACGTCTTGAAATTCATTAGGTTACTCTACAAAAATTCAGAAAAAAAAATTCTAAATAGTTACTAGGCCTAACATTAAATTTTCTAACTATGATAATACAATGATTTTTTGTGAAAAAATTGATTTTATGACTGTATATATTATAAAAATAAATATCTTGATGAGTTATAATTTACATTAACAAGTCTCAAATCCTAATACACCATAAGAAAATTAGACTACTGTCAATCTGGTATGGAAAACACCATGAAAATTGGATGATTTTTTACCTTGAGTATAAAATACTAGACCAAGGTATGAAATTTTTTGGGGTGATAATTTTAAAAGCAAATACATTTTATTCTATGTTATATAATAAAAATATAATACCTTATATCATATAGGTCATAACTAGTAATGAAAAAATTATGACATTTATCAAACTCTATCCTCCTCCCCTACAATGATGGTCACTTTTATGACAACTTCTCTGAACACACTATATATTATGTCCACTATTCCCTTCATTGTCTCAATATCCTCATTACAACTAACATTCATGATCAACAATCGAATATTAATGATAATGATTTTGGGGAATTAATAGTTGCGCTACACATGAAAGATGGATTATAACCGATGATTTCAATTTAGAATAATAATTATGTAATACCGATTACATCTGTGATCCCCACTAGAAATGATAAATATATAAGAAATATTGTTGTGGGACAATTAATACCATTAGGTCAAAACTATGACTAGGAAAACATTTAACACCTACTATCCATTTCCATTAACCATAGGATGTAATCATGACTCCCACGTGAAGATAATAATTCCCACAAATGCATAATATCAATCATGTAAGACTCTATTTGAATATTATTATATGTTAGAATCATAAATGATATGAAAAGGTGCTAGATCTCTAGAATGAAATCTTTATGGAAGTATTTCACCATATCCTCTACATTTGTGGAAACCACTATAGAAAAATGTATAATATTCTTGAATCGACATCTGATATAGAATATTCTCAAAATCCACTAATAAAGAAAGATAAAAAAATCTGGAAATTTTCTGTGTTGAAAATAATAAGAAAACACATTACTCTATCTAAAAATCTTTCAATGAAACCTTTTGTTCATCATGATCGCCAGGAAAAAACCATCCCTTATGAGAAACGACTATCAAATTATTAACAAAAAATTATAAATTATTAAATTTACATATGGATCAAATTTATTTTCATCTCATAACCCATTATCCATTGATCAATTCCCTCAAAAAATATATCCCACTCACACATCAAAATTATATCAAACTAAAAAAACATATTTAATTTCCCCAATCCCTATCATTCTTTTCTTGACTAACCCTTCTATGTTCAACCAAAGTAACATGATCTATGATTGTAATATTTATCACATAATGATGATTAATGATGGTTTTATCAAAAATATAGAATATAGAAACCCAAATTCAATATGTTATGGAATATATTTTAGATGATTTTATTTAGATTAATTTTATAACCCCCTAGAATTTACCAAAATTCAAATAAAAGATTAAAAATTAATGAGTTATAACTATATCAAATTTATATGAAAAATAATCTGTACTATATCAAATAGGAAAAAAATATATCTTATTGTACTAATGTATGGAAAAATAAATAATAACATACTGGCTAATTTCCATTGAAACATCAAAAAATATTATTGGAGACCATTATTTATTTACCAAACCAATATCACCCTCATTACTACATAACAATAATATCCATCGTATCTTGTAATAAGTCTTAGATATGACATTATAATATCTATCCACCACTATAATGCCACCGTGGATAATATTTAAGACTATATTTATCCTTGAAACTTATATCTAATAGAAAAAATATATATTTGGCTAGCGCAATGTCTATAAAACTCACACAATGTGAAAAATTTCCACATAATTATATGACTAAAGAAACAAACCAATAATCATTATATAATGTTGGATAAAACGACATAAACAACACATTTAATTCAATACATAAACAATGGTCTTAAAAATAAAATATTTATGGAATCTTAAGGTAGTGATATCAGAATCTATCAAGATTTACACATAGTGGTATGGTCCAACCATATCACCAATTCCCTCCAAGAATCCTGTAACAATTATAAGAAACGTAGACTCATACATGGATGTTAATATAAGTATACTCATCATTATTATCCATTAAACCTTCAAAAAATATAGAAGATTCGTATTAAGGAATATATAAATTAACACTTTAACCCACTCATAACTTGTATGAGTTCTATAAGAAAACAACTTCGCATTGTCTCAATAACCTTATATAGAGTCTCTGCATGTCAACATAACAACAAATGAATATATCAAGATGGTATTATAGTACCACATCCCCACTTAACTAGTCACTCCCACACCCCAATTACATAATTCTTAGTCCATTCATCCCATTCATATATATAATTCCTAAAAATATCAATATATATTTTCTTTTAATTGAATTATTTTTTAAATATGATTTATCTACTAATTACACTAAACTAAAACAGTATGTAATATAATACAATTATAATTAGAATAAAAATATGGAAAATAAAAATAATAATCAGTTAAATATTGTTTCATTTAGGTGTAAAATAATATGTACAATCTAATGTTTTAAATGATTTCTTTCTCAATGAACTTATATTTTTTGTGTAGTATAAGATAAAAAATTTAATTTTATCACCATAAAAATATGATTATGATGATATTCAATATTTCTACATTATAATACCTATATTAATAATCTTTTAATTATTAAATTATCCAAAAAGAATATAATAACAATAAATAACTAAATGTATATTCTTTATAGAAGCATTATTTCATTATATTTTTAATCATTTTAATGATAAAATTTTTTATTTTGGAATTTTAATTTGATGTAATGTAAATAATTTTTTGAATTTTGATTGTAAAAATTATCTTAGCATAATATATTGTAATTTTTAAAGGGTTTACTTATAGGTGAATAGTGGAAATAGTATTTCATAAATAACATCACATTTAAGAGAATAACATGAAATATATATAAAAAGAATATTATGAAACATTTTTATCCTGAAATGCAATAAATATATTAACATAAAAAATTTTATTATTCTATTTTAGATTTTTTAAATATTTTTAACGCACAATAGAAAATGAATTTTTTTCTTATTGAAGAAATATTTTTATCTGTGTCATAAATTAGGTATTTTATAGGTTATATTTGATTTTTGATTGGTTTTTATGTAATTTAAATATTATTTATATATTAGTAAACATATATTTGTCAAAAGAATCAATTGTAGACATGATTTTGGTGTAAAATAATTTTTATTAATAAATAGAACATTATCAATAAAATTTAATTTCATTGAATTATACATATTAATATTAGAATAATTTTTTTTCTTTTGAAATTAAATATTTCAAAATTTTATTCCCAATTTTAAATCCAATTAATCATTATTAGGTACTATGGTCTACATAATTTGTAGGCCCATAAATTAGTTACCGTGGTCAAATTTGGTCACCATAACTACTGATAAAAATGGTCGTCAGAGGTTAAACTATTAGATTTGGATTTCAATATCATTAAAACACAAATATATAATTTTTATGAGTCTATTTTAACCTTACCATATAATAACATAAATATTTTTCTTCTTTTCTAACCCTTTCCCATTAAATATGACAATATTATATTAATGTTAAGGGTATTTATGAGGGTTAAATACCTTCATGTATGAAATAGAATCACATCCCCTCACATATTTTGATAAAAAAGCACATGTTTGATAAACCATGATATTCCCAAATATAATAAGAACCAGCATTCACCTCGTTATTGTTATAGACATCAAAAAACTATAATCCATGAACATTAAGTAGTTTTCTAAATGATATTTTTCAACGAAGATGTATTTTTCCTCACAAATATTTTTCATGTTTCATTATTCATAAACATCCTCTAAATAAACTATACATTCATTGACCAAACTAGATTACCAAACTATCCGTTACATGCACCCATACGAATATTTATTGAAGGGTCTTCCTAATCCCCACAAGCTATAGGTAAGAACAAATGAATCAGGAACTACATTGGAGAATGAGATTTTTATATTTAACCCATAACAAGGTGATATGCCAATTCAAAAGATTGTTTTTATTAAAAATTAAAATCTTATAAAGGTAAAATGTATGGTTTAATGATTTTCATTGTACATAAAACAACCATTTTACACAAAAAAAAATAGTGTCCCAACTTAATGTGACATGAAACCACTTTAGAAACCCACATCCACTTAATAAATAACCTTTCACCAACCTATTATGAATTTATCTTACATCCATTATATTAAATAATTTCTACATGCACCTAACGATGTATGTAGGCCATGAGAAAATGATCCTCGTAGGATCCCACTTTTTTTATCAGAATTAATTATAAAACAAACAAATTAACTCTCATATAATTTAAAACATGTAATGAGAAAATATTTAACTACAATCATGTATAAGTAACAAATGATTTTAGTTTAATTAAAAAAATAAATAGGTTTCTAATATATTTTGAAAAAAATTCCATTTAAACATTTCAAATATTCTCAATAATGAAAGCAAAGATAATATGTATACATAGTCCCATGTTAATGAGAATACATTAAATAATAAAATGATTATTAAGACACCTGGTGTGCACATTGCACTATATGATCTGCTAAAGGGGTTAATAGTTCAGTTATAATAGTGGATCCTTTATAAAACATATGAATCCAATTGTATAAATTACACTATTATAAAAGGTCTACATGAAATTGTTCATCACTTTGTATGTATCTTTGTCTCATCATCAATCTCATTTGGGATTACAATGGTAGAGTTATTCAATGACAGTTTTTTCTTTAAAACCATGAAAAAAAATTCATTGACATCATTTTTATTAAAAACTCTAATGTTGAATTCCAATTTCATAAAAATACTAAAATCGATACATTTTAGAAAAGTATTTCTCATTCTAATGAATGAATCATTAAACATCCATTTTCAATAATCATAAAAATATGAGTTTTCTGAACCTTTTATAAACAACTTATATAGAGAAAGAAAGAAACATTCCTATAAAAAATAAAAAACAAGGAAGCATGTGTGTTGAGCTATTAATAATTACCACACATGTATGGGATCCATATTCCAAGAGAGATTGATATTTCATGAACACAAGGCCAAACCCCAAATTATAAATTCATAAATATGAATTTATAGTTAATAATATTTAGAAAAATAGGGAATATGGGAATAAATTGTGAACAAAATTTCTATAGAACACTCAATGACCAACAAAGAATTGGAATAAAAAATTCTCATTCATGAATGATTTTTAAGAAATAAAAATAGATCCTGTCATAATCCCATGATCGGTAATCAACAATTCACACTTAATGTTATGCTTGAGAAGAGAATAGTGGATCTTGAATGTTAATGTAAGTTAAACATAATGAGAACATACCTTATAAAAAATTTATCCAACACCTAAAGAATAATAAAATATAACCATTATGTGAAAATATATCTCCGAAATCTAATTTAATGTCTCATTGGATAAGATATTATTCCTTTAAATGAAGAATTTGAAAAAAAAATTGAGTTTTGTGTTTCATATAATTTAATAAAATAAATGAATCAAAAAATTTGGACCCACAATTTAACAGTTCATTTGCTAACTATAAACATTGTTCAAGTATAATAGAGCATATAATAGTGTGAAAACCATGTTACAACCATGAGAAGTTCCCAATATATTTTTTCATTGTTTGAATTGATTTTTTTAGGGTTTTTATAAACCATGTTCCTAATTATGGACCTTATAATGGAGTGTCATAATTATTTTCATTGTTTCAAGGAATGACACACATATATTTACATAACCCTGAAAAACCATATATTGGTGCATATGTCTATAAAAATATCAATAAAACACCCAAAAAACCTTATATAATACCGAAATATACGTTTTTCAAAGAGGTATATGGATTCTTGAGTGAAACATCCAAAATCTAAAATTCTAATTATCATATTACATTTCCACTATAAATCTATGTCTAATAGGTTTGAATCTTAAATAGGTAATGAATTTAATCTCTCATCAATGACTCATGATAATAAATCTAATGAGATTCAAAATTATGGTATAAAAATTAAAACCAAAGGTAAAAACACCGCATGTAGTACATTGAAATGTGGATCAACAAAAAAGAGAGGTTAAAATATACTGAACCCATAATCTCCGATCTCTGTCAATCCATGACCATAAATTGACCAACATATATATGAGTAATCTTCACTTAGTATATAATCCATTAGTGAATCAATTATGGTGATATTTTCAAGAACACCTTACCATCAACCAAACATTCAAAATAAAGGAATCATCCATTTAGCTATGATTTCCATTAGATTTCTTCCATCACCAAATGTTGATAAACCAACTTGAACCTTTTCATTTTATCCTGAAAAACATTCCTTCTTTCCAAGGATTCTTTTACAACATCAGAATAATAGATAAGTTGGTTGTATATATAACCATAAAATGAATCTAGGGCTTATATTATGATGGAGGAATGGCAATAGTTTTCATAAAAAAATAAAAATCATAAAAAATATTCACAAGAATCTCTAGAGTTTGAAACAAATGAAAAATAAAATCACTTATAATCTAATTTGACCATTCAATCTATCCATCTACTTTTTCATGATATGATGTTCTAAACATCACATAATTTCCCATTAACTACTAGAGGCCATTCAAATATCAGAAGCTAAAACGAGATACCATATAAGTGGTAATGGTCATAGGTATCCTATGGGCCCTTATAATATCTTAAACAAAAATCCTCTTAATGTGCTCTACATTAGTTTTGTCATGAATCAGTATGAAATGTTATCATTTTATCAACTGCTAAATTACCAAAAAGCTTGTTTATTTCCACGGGATGTTCATGGAAGAATTATAATAAAATCCATCAAAACATTATTTTACATCCATGTTGGAATAATTAGATTCAAGACCAAACTTGAAGGTTTTTGGTTCTCATCATTATTCGG
The DNA here is from genome assembly GCA_963277665.1 of Viscum album. NCBI lineage: Eukaryota > Viridiplantae > Streptophyta > Magnoliopsida > Santalales > Viscaceae > Viscum > Viscum album. Next base: position 178,188,008 of record OY728133.1, on the reverse strand, counting down.
TTGGCATGTGTAATAGTGAGATTCAATGTTGGATATGACCCTATTCATACCAAGGTAATATGTTCTTAATTTAATAAAAAAACATCCCAAAAAGAATAATAACAATCGTCCAGCATTGATTTTATAGTATAAAAACCATAATATGTTGGACCATAAAGCAAATAAAATCCAATGAGGAATGTGACCACTGATCAAAGGTCTATATACTATATAATTATTCAATGATATTTTATAGATTCATCCCCATACTATATCTCATAAATAATTATCTCAGGGAAATTAAATTTCACATGAATACATGAAAGAACATTTCACCAATATTATACCATAAGTCCCAAATTTATCTGAGCAGGGAGATATTTCATGTTCCCCTAATACATTTCATACATCACAACTTAATAATACAGCTTCATTCTAAGTGAATCAAAAACAAAATTAAAATTTTGTAGAGTGTATGAAATTTTTATGTCAAGAAATTGAATATATTAAACACATCATCTCCGTATTAGGATATAATATATTATTTATACTATATAACCCATATTTTTTATCAGATTAGTCAATAAACTATTCAATATTATTATAGTGAAACAAACATTTGAGGGAATTAAAAATCTAATACATGTTAAATCATGAGTGGGATAATTACTCTCATGAATCCAAAGTTGATTCAACCCATAAGTCCCTATGTGATTTCTATGTACAATTGAATAACTCATGCATGATCTAGAACCATAACATAAGAATAATAACCTTGAATAGAAACTAGAAAAATCAAAATCGAAAGCAAGTAAAATCATCACGTCAGTTCTTCAAAGGATGCTTGACACTTTGAATCCCATATAAAATTCAAATCTCGATATCTGAGTGTTGTAATGGGTGATTTACTCTTCAATAAATTTTTATAAATGACTAGTAATATCCTTCCAATGTGAGGAATGCACATATCATGAAAACATTATGTGGTTCTTACCATGAAATTTAATGTATCACTTTTTCTAGTTCAGCTAGGGTTCCATGTTATGATATCACATCCCCAAATAATATAAAATACCAAATATATAATTTATAATTTAGTGAAATGATGATAATCACACAAAATATCCAATTAAACTATCATAATTGAATGACATGATCTTCTATGGTCATATACTATCCCAGGGAATTCATCCATGGAACCATGATAAAAGAGTGATGAAAATTACCAAATATCAATATTAGAATTTCATGAAAGACATTATGAGATTTAATCAATCAAAACCACAAATTATTTAAACAAAATAAAAAAACCTCTTAATGAAGGTAGTCTTTGGAATATTTTACTTGAAGATATATAGTTGGTGATATCCATTTTAAAGAAAAAATTATGGAAAAATATTTTCCAAATTAATTTTTTCTAAAAACGCATAAATGTGAGGAATTGGATATTTCTTCATAATAATTACCAAATTTAGATTCCGGCAATCCATTCATAAATAAAAATTTATATTGACCTTTATGTGAAAATGAATAGTGGATTCCCATAGTGACAAACATGGTCATATAAACCTTATTTCTAAAAATTAATATGATTATAATTTCAAATCATAAATCATAGATGGGGTCATGTGGTATTTTATAATTTTAATAGATTTAGATTTGGAAATGAAGTCAGTTAATAACCCCACCTCTAAATCTAATGGAAATCATAGGAAGAAAGTTTGGAATACTTTTGGGAACTATTTGACCACCACATGATGGTTACCAATGATATATTCTGATTCTAACATGGATATTGATATAAAATTTAATTATTATCTTCTATTGGAGGTATCTCACCTTAATCAGACCTTGGTTCCAATTCTCCCTAAAACAAAATGGTGCTCCCATCAGAGGGTGTGAAGTAAGCTACCAGATGAAAACATTTAATTTTATCATTTTGAGTGATCAAAAATCCATTTTTATTTCACATAAAACATTTCTATGTCAAAAACCATGATCTCACAAACCTTTTCATTAATACATAAATTCAATCAACAAAGGAGTAAAAAAAATATATGATCTTCATTCCTTTACAGATGTGTCAATAATTCTAAAATTAATGTGATAAGATTTATAAGATGTTTAAAGAAATCCACCACTAGAGTTGATACAATTGATTAAGAGGAACCTATGTCAAATAGAGTTATTTATATGGTGGAAGTAATTGAGGTAGTAAATCTCATAGTCATAAGACTAACATCAACACCCATAAGAGACTCGTTGACTATGTTTAACTGCTTTGTTTCAAAGTATGTAAGTTTGAAACCTATTGGGCTTGAATAATACAATTGGACAATAGACCCACTAGGTGCCTACAAGGCCATACTAGAGTGTATGTAATATATGTAATGATAAAAAAGTAACAATGACACCCAAATGAGATTCACACCTTTTGAGGCATGAGATATAAATGCTTTATAGTTCATATTTAGGCACACTAATATCATGTCAAGAAACTTCCCAATGTTGACGGAGTCAGAATATACATTTTATAAGAACTACAACTGTTTTCCATTAATATCTTATATCCATCCTTATTTTATTATATAAACTACATGATCTATAACCAATGGAAAATAGTACATCATTCAAATCGAACATAAAATCATGGTCATGCAATATTGTCAATTCTCTATCAACCTATCAGCAGAGGTGGAAAACATTAACATTTAAATAAGATATCTTTTATAAGATCAAATACCCATCTAAAACCTATATGCCTTTATCATCTAATTATTCATAACCTCCTAATAAAACATATAGTGATCAAAAATGATATATATTACTCCATCACTAACTGATTACAAATCTCATGTTTGAGAGTCTACTTTGTTTTTTCCATTTACAAATATTATAGTTTGATATATTATTTGAAATGGCCTCAATGTATTTTCAATAAATGTCCTCAAGATTCCAGGGAATGAAAATTTAGCCCAACAACATTTTACATGGACCATAATGATATAAGTAGGAATACATTACATAGACTACATTAAGAGTCTATTGGAATTTTAAAAGACTCTCAAAATTCTCTAACTAATTCCATACCTGAAGAAGAACTCTTATCTTATTGAATGATGGTGGATTACAGAAAATAAATACCTAGGCCAGATTCATATCATTATCACATTGAGGTCCCCATAACCTTTCCTAAATATAAGAAACTTCCAACCCTTATTTTATGGGATGGAAAAATTATCTCACTTAATTATTCATATTTTGAACAACTACATGTTTTCCCTACCAGGGTTTATCAATATTACAACCATGATGATTTACTGGAAGGCTTATTAGGGAAATTGTATATTAAATAAATAGAAAAAGACCTTTTAAAATATAGTATCCATGAATGAATTATAGTTGGGAAGAATAAAATTTTATTTGAATTATGAAGAGACATATAAAAATAAATTCTGGGATTAAAACACTCAAAACCCAAAAGAAAACATTTCCATCAAATATATGAAAACACAATGTATTTCTTAGTAAGATCTGGTCAATATATTACTAATAACATACCGATAATGTTCAAAAATTCATATCTCCAATGTACCAATACATAAAAAATTGTATTTCAACAATTGAAATGGAAAATCGCCTATTATTAAACTTTTTAATGAAAAAATGTATATTATCAGAATATATTTAATGAAAAAAAATTCATACATCTTCAAAATGTAATTTTAGACCAATTGTTATACTAACAAGTTCCAAGAAATCAATAACATCCATTTGGAATGAATTTTTCATTGTAATATCTAGGAATCTAACAAATAGATATAAAATAATAATGGTATACAATAAAAAGTGAAAATAAAATTGTACAGATATCAAAGAAATAATTTAGATGCTAAAAAACTACATTACTCAAAAACTATTGTGACCTCAATGCATATAAAATTAAATTATCTCTATACCCCCATACCCTAATAGCGAGTAAATTTTCTACCATTCTATGACAACATATGATTAGTTTAAAAGATACTACATTATTAAAATACACATAATAGTGTATTTAGGGTGTGATAAAATGAACCTTGTATAATCTCCCCATGTTATTCATAAGTAATACATATATAATACATAATTTTTTGAAATTTAGTTTAAAACCATAAATGAGATACAATTTGTTTCTAAAATTGGATAAATAACCTATTTTCATAACCTATTGAAGCATGTTAATAAAATGTTTTCAAAAATATTTCAGTAACTGTCCAAATAAAATATTTCAAACATAACTTCTAGATAAAATATCCCATTTGGAATTATTATTTCTATTTTAGTGAGGTTCCCCATGGAATGTGCATCCAGTAAACCCGAGATCAAATCCAAGTGGATACATATTTCCATGTTACAGTAGTAGTGATGTAGGAGCATTGTAGTGGGAACTGTAGCATGCGCTATTAGAGGTATTATTACAGGTACTATTTAGTACAATAGAAAACATAAATATTAATCCATCTGGGCCTCTGTAGCACAGTTTTGGACCTTCTATCCAACAATGATTTTAGGTCACCCAAGGCCATTGGGAAAGTTGTTTCTCAAGGCCTTCGGGCCACCTTATAGCCTTAGGGCCACCCCAAGGCCTTCGAGCTACATGATTATGAAGATGTATCAGTCATACTACTATGAAAAAGTATTTAAATAATGAATTAGAGAACATGAATTCAATAGAGAAAAACTAATTTTACTTGGATAAATTAGAGGGTAAGGCATTGTCATCGGTACTAGGCATTTGCAGATTTGCAAAGGATTACAAGATAGCCAGCCCTGTGAATGTGGAGTGCGTATATTGTGAAATTTTCTGGGGAGGATAATTTCCATGTTGTCTTCTATGGGTGGTTCCATATATGACCTATGGGTTATGTAATTGTCTCTAATCCTTCGGTCCTTGTAAGAGTTCGGCCTCACCCCTTGAAAGGTGGATTATACAAAATGAAGGCCTTCTTGCAATTCTAACCTCACTCCAATATCATGATTAGTGGACCACATGGTATACTAATTAAACTAGTATAGTTGTTCCATCAAGAAATATTTTCCTCATGACACTAGATCATTTACATAACCTACGAAACATGGTGAACAACATACCATATAAGAATAAGATGAGTGGTAATGAGTTCATCCACAGGGAAAGATCCCTCCCTCACTACCAATTATATAACTGTTTACAAAATTATTTTTAAAAAAGGAATTTATTTTCTTAAACATTGAAAAAAAAAATTTAAATATTTTTAATTATCAATATAGAAAAAGAAATCCATTTTCAATAACATTTCTAAATCCATCAAATTTAAACAAAATACTTCATTTGATTTTTAACACAATTTAAATATAAATTTCTAATATATAGCCTTAAACTGGATTTTCAAAACAACTTAAAAAAAATTGAGAAATAAATAATGGGTTATTATATATAGAATAATCATGAAATAGCTCAACTAAAAACATTTGGAATTCAAATAATCACTCAAGATCCATAATCCAGGAGAGGTCAAGGAAAAAATACACCATAACATAACGACTCTTTAAGAAATTCAATTATGTAATTTAAACAAAACGTATGTCTAGAAATAATATCCTATATCTATCGATTTTTTTAGGATACAAGAGGGATCTATAATATAATTGATGGGTGATAATAAATTGAAAAAATCCTTTAACAATCAATATCCAAATAAAAAATATATATCAAAATTGATCCCTGAAAGCCATGTAATCTCCAAAATGTCAAACAAGTGTCTCCTTGGTGATTATCCTATTTCACTAAAAAAATAATGATGAAAATTTGAGGATTTTCCGTTATTAAAAAAATTCAGAATACTTTATACCCATTAGATGGATTATATTAATGGTTAAACAAACCATGTTACAATCATGCACCCCATTCATGGATACCACATAAGTATAATCGTTGTCCAAAAAGTTTGAAAACCTTTAGCACTAGCCATGATAATCGCATCCACCTTGTGTTACATTGAACAAGGATTATAAAATATATTTTTTACTAACCATGATACTGACATAATTCCATCATTAAGAACATAAATTAGTACACAGTTCCCAATGACGATTTACATGATTTTCCATAATATTTCACCAACTATAAACAATCACATTAAACTAAAAAACATATAAAGGTCACAAAAATGAACTTGAAAAAATATGCGAATGAATAATGGTAAAAAATGTAAGTTGAGTATATAACAAGGATGCGAACTATAAACAAATAAACATAATTAGATATGATTATTTACTATACTTAAACATGTTATTTGTTATTTCTATAACCATTCTCTATCTCACTTGTATCTAATGAAAAATAAAATTGCCACACACGTTTGTGATCAATGTTCTGCCACTATGAAGTGATATACTTTATATTTCATCATTATTTCCTGTTGATGTTATTATAGATATATTTGATGCATATATATTGTTTTTATAACATAATTAATTTTTTTAAAGCTAAATTATTATTTACCTTCATTTCATCCAGTCCATAGAAAAATGAAAAAATTTCCACTGTGATTGTATGGACTAACGCCTCCATGAAGTGTTGTAATTCATTATTAATCACAAATATACAAGTTTGATTATGAAATAAATTTGATAAATATATATCATATTAAGGATTTATATATTACATGAATATTATTATTTAAGTATAACACAATAATTAATGATCATTGTAACGTAATCACTTGATATCAGTAAATTACCTAGAACAAGATTGTAACGGATATCCTCTCTTTATATCATAATGAAAAATCACATGGAATGATGTTTTATTTTTAATAAACATAGAGAATAAATTATGTTACCTTATATAATCTATAATTACTAACATTATTTCTATGAATGGGTTCTGACATCACCAAAACGTAACATGTGTTGAATAATAAAAATTGATATCATCTAATAATGAAAATAAAAAGTGACTAGATGATGAATATATAAAGGATTATTAAATTTTATTATTATAACCAATAAAATATATGAATATGGTTTTTTAAAAAGTTATTATTATATTTTTGTTAAATAAACATGTGTTTAATGTGCTTTTAGGGATGTCAAGACGTACTCTATAGGTTTCTGGTCTCACTTTTTTGGTGACATATGCCACATTCACTGAATGTTTTTATTTTGTGATTCTTATATATTACCATAGAAATTTTTATCTTAATATAATGAAAAAAAATTATTTATGGATCCATAGTAAGTTTAATCACTCATAAAAATTTTATAAAAGTGATAACATTTTTGTATGGGATTTGGAATAATCAAATCTGTTATGTTAATTTGTTATCATTATTCTCAAAAAAATTCTTATAATATTGATTGATTAAATCCGATGATGGTATTATTTTCTGATTAAGAATTATACATAGGAAATTTAATTATGGAAACCTATTCCACCTTAATTATTGTTTAATTTCATAAAAAAATTCTACTTTGTTAAGAATAATTCCCCCTTTTAACAACTCTTTATCATCATTATCAATTTTATACTTCTAGCTAATGGTCTCCATTATAATTCTTAAATCCAAATATATATTAATTATTATGATTATATAAATTAAATTCAAATTTTTACAGAAGGAATCATTATTACAATATTAATGTTTTAATTGTGTTTCGTTAAATATATTTTCTAAATTTGGAATAGTGTTTTCTATCATATTTTTTTATTTTATAATATACTCAATATTTACTACTGAAATTTATTATTTATTTTTCATATTACAATTTTTAGTATTTTTTAAGGTGGAATTTGTTTTAAAATAATCATTTTACCTTCTTGAATATTTATTTTGAAAGTGATATAAGAAATAATATTTTCACAACAAAAAAAATTATAATATCAAATTTCACTATTTTTATTTTATTTTTGTCATTATCTCTAAATGATATAACTATAATGGTGTTATATTTAGTTAATCACTCTCTAATTTCATTCGAAAAAAACACATTAGTTTTACTATATTTTTTTCATCAACATTTAGATATCTTGAGTTCATTTCCAGTTATGTCATTTAGAAATGTCAATAAGCCAAATTTTTTCTTCATTTCCTCATGATATATAGAATAGTTGAGTTCAATTATCTAATGTATCTTTGGTTTTTTAGTATTATATTGGTATGGTTCTATATCACCCTCAAAACCATTGGTGATAGTTTATATTTAGTTTGTAAATTATTGTAAATGAATGTTTACTCTCACCTATATGTGGGAATCAAGAAGTGATTCACTATAAACATTGTTAGGGGAATCAGGTAGTAGTTCATGATAAAACTTGTTATGAACTTCAATTAGGGATTCCTAATCCACCATTTTATGGAAATTAGGAGGTTATGAATACTCAATTCTAGTATGATTACGTCTACTTATGTTATTACCACACATTCATTCGGTACTCTTTAAAAATGGAATATATTTTACCATTGGAATAATTTTTACATTTATAAAAACTAATAATGAACACTTATTATTGAATCAATTTAAAAAATAATAATCTTCACATTCCCATTATTATCATCCAACCATAAAAAAATGTTCATCTGTTTTTCCTTATAGAGTGGTTGGCATCACACAATTTTTAATTTTTTTATTTTCATGGTTAAAAAGATGAGTATGACCTAAGAACGGACAGAAATGAGACTTAGTTGATGAGAGTATTGTGAAATGATAAATAATACATGAAATAATATTTATATGTATATAATATATAATGATAATAAACCTTTATAGTTATGGTATTGGTATGTTATTTATTAGAGGTATTGTTTAAACTATTTAATAATATGTATGTTTTCATAGTGTTATCTCGCATTATATCAAAACCATTATGTAAAGAATGAGTTCTAGAAATAGATATGTTATTGTGTGTATAGGGAAATATAATCACTATTATAGTAGGTTTTTGTTAGTTTGGGTGCTAATTTATTTATTTCTGGGGTTTTGGATATGACAACTATAACGACCCATGGTTTAAAAAATTAAGTTGATATGAATGAAACAACGAGTCTCAACATAATGAAATTTTTTTTAAGGATATATTTGTAAACAAGTTGTTAAATATAATTTTTAACATTAATGATTTAAATTTTGGAAAACAGACATACACAGCTTGTATCAGTATGTTTTTTTGGAGTTTGACAGGACAAACATGATTTATGGTGATTTGTAACCTACCCTTATGAATAGTAATATTACTCATGGAAATACTACTATGACCAAATTAATTTTATCCTCATGAATGAATGAATTTCAAATAATTTATGGGACCTTGATTAATTTTTCCCGGTGTTATAAAATCAGTTATTGTTTTAAAAATTTTATTTCTGGAATAAATTATGATTTAATATAAAAATTATTATTTTTTAATATTTTGAAAATTATTTTCAATTAATTGAGTTCATTTATTAATTCCAAACATTTAAAAATTGTTAGGGTGATTTATTAAGAATTTTCTGGAAAACTCACATTTTTTATTATCGGTGAAATATAGTTATTTACCGTATTTATACATTATATTTTAAATACACTATTCCAAAAAAATATTCATGATGTCAGAACCCATGGTCTGAACTCAAATTCCTTATTTATAATTTTATTTCACATTATTCAAAAATATTCATAATCTTGAAAAAAAACATTAATCTGGTGATTAAAATAATGGGAAACCCTTCATTTCATTCACTATAAATACCAGCATCACCCCCTCTTCCTCTCAAAACTATCATGATTTTAGATTTGTATAACTTCATTAAAATCATCTTCCAATTGCTCTTCACAATATCCAAGACCTCATTTTGTTTCCAAAAGAAAAAAACCAATGACCCTAAAGAGGATCTCAAGGAGAAGATATCAAGAGTTAAAAATATTGTTTTATTTTCATGTGTTTTGTTTTCAATTATTCTCTTTTCTTATACTCACTTGTCCTACACTTATCCAAGAGGCATGAAATATGTATTATTATATATATTATATATTTTTATCATGTATATGGAAACAATAATCATTATTCCTCCCCTCATCGTCCTATTATTCTAAAAAATAAAAACACTGCATGTGATTTGTTAATTTACCGACATTGTGGATGATGTGTAATCAATTTCCATTACATCTGACACATATGGTTGTAAAAGAATTTAAATGGTTGAATTTTTTCAAAGTGTATTATATGACCTATATTATGTTTGGTATTTATCCTATATACATAATATTATTGGTATATAATGAAACATGTTTGTGACTATCAATGAACCACCAAAATGATCTAAATTAATAAAACTAATGACATATATGATGAATCATTCTCAAACCTGTTAGGACCAAGATGATAATATAGATTAATTTTTTAGGTATTTCCTTTTCTTGTTAGAGAAGTTTGAGAAGAAATGAAATCATGTCACTTTTTACAAAGATCATTATTTTGGAAAAAAGGAATAAGGATCATCGTGGCAACACAAAGTATTTGACAGAATGATTTGTGATTATAATGTGCTTTTACAATCATGAAAATAATTATTGTGATTTGCGATACAGATTGATATTCGGCATAAATTCCATTGCACTATGATTTTGTGTTAAAATGGGGATGAGTTGTCTGAATGGTTCTAGAATCAGTTGGAAACGTCTATAATAGTCCCCTACCAGCTTGAGAAGTGTAGAGATACTCGGAGATAACTTTAGAACCCAGAATTATGAAGATGGTTCACGATGGTTGTGAGATCTACAAATTTAGTAAGCTATGTGATGTAAAGGATCTTCATAGCCAGCCGTTATGCATTGTAATAGAATAGATGATCTCAACAACCAACATGGGCTCTTCCAAATAGTGAGTTCTTCAAACTTGTGAGCTCTAAAAACTAGGGATATTTGTGATGTACAGATCTTAGTAAATTTAGGAGATTTGTGAAGCATCTCTACAGGTTGATGATTTGATAACCCAATTTATGTGTTAAGTGATTTCTATGTGCATAAAGATATGACTAGGGTGTAGGACAGTGTATCATTAAGAAGTCCAGAAATTTTCTATCAACTTATGGGTATGAAATAGATGAATTGTTTTAAGATATTAGATTTATGATAGTTTTGCAAGAAGCCTAGAAAAATTTATTAAACTTATTTGAAGTATGCGGGTACACATGTTCTTGTGTATTTTTTTCCATTTTCCCTATGATTTTAAGGGTATATCTTACTCATTATAGTCAATATGAAAGAATTGTTTTCATCTTGATTTTGAGGTACTAGATTGTTTCTGTACCATACCAAGGACATATATACTCTTGGTGAGTAGTGAACCTTATAAATGTTTTGTTTTTGTGGATGTGTGTTTTTTTTGTGTTTAGTAGGAAAAGAACTCTATAACAGGAGGTCAATGTTATTTCAAAGGATGGAAACATAAAATAAAAATATATCACTGATCCACCCATCCCCCGTTCAGTAATACATAGATCCGGATTGGGAAACATCAATAACATAAAACCAAAATGATTTATTTCATAATTTTCTATTCTAGAAACATATTAACACCATTTAATTCCACATTTGGAGTTTCTATTCCATTCTAAAAGAAAATACTTTACAAACCGACCATGGAAACCATGTAAAGAAAACACCTGAAATAATGGAAATACTAAAATATTATTAATAAATAGATCAAATGATGTTATAATAAGGTAATATAAGGTGTTATAAACATGATTATTCATATTTAATATATTAATAAAACATTATTAACCATTATGTAATAGTTTTAAACAAGTTTTATGTAAGACTATATCAAGGTAAGTGAAATTTTAAACCATTTTTCATTCATCGGGTTAACATTAAAATTTATTATTTATGTTTTCATGAGATTATTTTTATAATTAATTTTGTTTATATCATGATTTATTATGTGTATTTAATGCGGATAGACATAATCGTTTAGTTATATTAATTCTCACTTAAATTATATGATATTTCAAAGTGACATTCTTTTAAAAATCAACATTTAAAGTTCGATTCAAAAGTAATATTTTTAGGCATTTATTCATGTTTTATGACTATGTTAAAGTTCTTGGGAATTATCTGTAATGAATTATGGGACCTATATCTCCCCTGAATACACAGGGTATGTGTATGTGTGAGGTTAGTTGTATGGATACTCTATGTATAACTACGATGGTTAGACCATAAGGTTGGTGTGAGGGTTACATTATATGGTATCCATGAGGGATACAAATAATAATGTAATATTGAGGGATACAATAAAAGTTTGTAATCCCACAAGATACCCTTATGGTTTTATTTATGTTCTCTAAATTTTTATTGAAATATCATGTTTCATGGAGTAAGTATATATCAGTGAGAAGTATGTCTTTTTCAAAATGATTTCTTATGTTTGTATATACTCATGGACTAATGGATTATTTCTTTCTATTAATATCCCTTATCGAGGTTTTTATGCTCATATCATGTTTTTAAATATTTTTCATTGGTTATAAGGATTTGTAAGAGAATATAGTAATTCATGTTAAATCTTATGGTGATTTTTCAATGAAATCATGTTTATTGTTCTATGTTAAAAAATTTATATTTTGGATGAAATGGATATTATATTAATGGTTCCCACATTGTATTCATGTGGGTTGATGTCTATGAGTTATGTCCTAACCATATAAAAGACTAAACCAAAATGATCATTGGAAATTTAAAGTGGTGAAATTTAGTTCAAATAACTTGATAATGTAATGTTTAAGGTCAGGTCATTGTAGTTGGTATCTAATCCTGGTTTAGATAACATTAAGAGTTATTATTCTCTTAATAAATAAAATAATTTATTTTTACCATAAGTGCATGTCTAAATTTTATATCATATAATGATTACTATTATGCATCTTCTAAGATATGTCTATCCAAAATGGATTTCTATAGAAGATACATTGAATCTAATGTTAGAAGAAATCGAGACGAAGATAATTTTTCCAATCCGATATCAATAAAGGTGGGAATTAGAACTGATCTGTTTGTAGTAGAAATGGATCAAATATTGCATTAAAAATGGTGGTGGAATAAATTCAAGAGAACAAACAGAGCATCAAAAAAATTACCTAATGATAGTAGACTACTTCATGAGGAAACACCCTCTTGATTTTAGTGGATATTATGAATTGGTAGTGGCTGAAGGATGGATTAAATCCCATGAAAACATATTATATTTTATGGTATGTTCACATAATCTAATTGATAGTCTTTCAATTTAACAATATTATGGTGTAGTTTATTAGAGGTCATCAATGGTAATGAATATCAGTGATAGAGAGGATATGTAATCCATAGAGTGAGATTAATTTAAAAGTATTTTACTTGAAAAATAATATATTAATGAGGTTCTACATAGAATGGAGAAGTGATTCCTTAAATAGAGTAAGAAGTAAATTATTAATTGGCCAGGTATGAAGAAAACAACACCTGTCTGGAAAGGTATGATTCAAATCTTATTAGGGATATTGATAGAAAAATCAACTATTTTTATCAGGGATGATGGAAATATATCAAAGGGAATTGGATTCTCAGGAGTTAAAAAATTGAGGACCATGTATAATATTCATAGAGGGTAGAAATGGAGATTTTTTATGAAAATTTGTAACTTCAAAACAAATATAAGATGTCTAGATAGAATGCGATGGATAATAATCAAATAAAGAAAAAAGATGATAAGAATGATTTTCATTCATGTTATTAAAATGTGTGGATAAAATAACCCAAGAGAATGACTTTCCAAAATTTAGATGGTTTTTCTATGTGGTATGTTTGGATATATGGTTTCTGATTTAAGTGAAAATTATCATATGACTAATCCTAACAAGAAATATGAATATTGTTTTAAATGTGGTAAGATGGTTCATTATAAAAATGCCTTCCAAAACAATGATCTGAATGATTCAAAAAAGACACACAATATATGGAATGATGTAGTGAGGGCCTTTATAGTTACGTCTGCAGACGTCGGGCTATAAAAAGAAGTTGTATCCGGCACCTTGTTTATTTAATCATATTTTTCTAAATTTTTGTTTGATAAGGAGTCTACAAGTTCCCATATTTTTTGAGAAATATTCTATTAAATTGGAAATATCAGAAGAACAAATGTGACTGGAACGTATTGATAAAATAGAAGTGTGATATACTACAGAAATATGAATTATAAGTATCATCCTATTGTTATATGGGGAAATAAATTACCTATAAACCATGTTTTTTCCATTGTAGAGTATGATATCAATATTGGTATGGATTTTATTTCTATATTTCATGCTATGATTCACTGTAGATATAAATAGTTGTTTTCTATAATGTGTTTCCGTTTGTGTACATCAATGAACCCATTTAATTAATAACATATCAGGATGTAGAGAAGTTTTTGAATAATGGAAATTAATGTTATCATTCTAATATTGTTTAAAATAAGGGAACTTCTCAGTTTAATGATGTTCCAGTGGTAAATGAAAATTGTAATGTTTTTTTGATGTGTTTCATAGTGTTATAACTAATTTAAATGTTGAATTCAAAATTTAGATATTTTTGTATGTTTTTCCAATATCATATCCCCATCATCAAATGGATCGGATATAACTTCTTGAATTAAAAAATTAGTTATAGGAGTTTCTTGAAAAAGGATTCATTTATCCTAGATATTAACCATGGGGAGCTCTATTTATTTTAATTAAAAACAATGATGGTTACATTAGACTTTACATTGATTAGAGTGGTATGAATAACATTACTTACAAGAATTCGTATCTTCTTCCTCTCATTAATGAAATGTTTTATCAGCTCCCAAGAGGTTAATATTTTTTAATAATAGACTTGAGATTTAGGTATCAACAGCTGAAGGGGATGAATGAGGTCATTCCAAAAATAGATTTTCAAACTAGATATGGACATTATTAATTTGTTTTTATGTTGTTTGGGTTATCTAATGCACCTGTTATATTAATGGTTCTTATAAATATAATATTTCATGAATTCTTGGATATGTTTTTGGTTATGTTTAATGATGAAATTCTGGTATATTATAGTTATCCTGGGGAGCATGGAAAACATCTATGGGGCGTATTTCAAAGCATAAATGAAAATAATTTTTATTACATATTCACCATCTATGAATTTTGGTTGAAAAATATTTATTTCCATTGAAATATTGTTCTTAAAGATGTCATAAAAGTTGATCATACTAAAATGAATGTTAATGAAGAATGGACTAGACCAATAAATAAAACTGTGATTCATTTTTTCCATGTTTGGAATGATATTACAAGTGCGTATTTGAAAACATTTCTTGGTTATCTAGTCCATTGAATTAGTTACTCCTAAAGGAGTTAAATTCATCTAGAAACAAATATGTGAAGAATTTTTTAGTAATTCAAAATATGATTGGTGAATTATTTCATTATGACCAAACCTTCTAGAAATAGTGAGTTTTTCATCTACTATGATGCTTCATTAAATAGACTTGGTTGTGTTCTGATGCAAAATGATAATTTATTTTCTTATTCCATAAGACAACTAATATATCTTGCTTTATATTATCCCATACATGATTTAGAATTAAAATATTTGGTTTTTTTTAACAATTTAGAGGCATGACTTATATAGACCCATATATGAAATATGTACTCACCAAAAAGTCTAACATACATATTAACTCAAAATGAATTAATCATGAGGAATATAAGATTTATAAAACTGATAAAATATTATTATCGAATAATCAATTACCATCTTGGATAAGACAAAAATGTGGAATATTCCTTAACCCATAACATCATGCATATTTATTGGTTGAAGATCCATTGATTAATGATTTAATGGATTTTCTCATGGATGTTGTTGGTCTAGGAAATTAACCTATTGTGTTTTAGGATTCAGTTTAATCATCATTTTCAGACAGAATTTAGAAAAAAAATATGTGAGATGAAGAGTTCCAAAAAAATAAATAATTGGTTAAAATGCATATGTTTTAAATTTTAACATTGAAAATGACTGTTTTTGAGATTTGTAAAATGGTTGTGTGTCCCTTGTGATTCCCAAATGAAGAGATAATTGTTTTGTGAAGCTCATTATTTTCCATTTTCAATTCATCCTAGAAGTACTATGATATATATAGACCCTTGAGAGTATTACTTGTTGGATGAAATGAAAATATAAATTACATATTTTACCATGAAATGTATGACATTTAAAAAAGTTAAAGAATAGTGAATACTACCAAATGTAATACTTCTGCCTTTGAAACATCCAAAGTGGAAATTTGAGAATGTATTTGTGGACATCATGGTGGGACTACCATTGACTTTTTGAGATAATAATATGATTTTATCTTTATCAATAATACATTTACAGTAATTTTTAGTTTAAATGGAGTTAATATTTTTATTAAATCTTATCGTGATCCCAGGTTCACTTCTATATTTTTAAAAAGTCCTTCAGATGTTATTAGGATTAGAAGTAAATTTCGACACAACATTTCATCCTCGATATAATGGTCAGTCCGAAATAATAATTCATACATTGGAGGATATTCATTGATATTATACAATGGAAAACTAGGGATGTTGGGATCAGAATATTTCTTTAGCGGAGTTTTCTAATAATAACAATTTTCATTCCAGTTTATAGTTGGCACCTTTTGTGGAATTGTATTGGAATTATTATCTAACTCTAGATTGTTTTGTTAATTAATTGAAATGATGTTTATGGGACACTAATTAGTAGAGGAAGTGGATGATAAAGTGATGATGATACATCAACACATGAGGAAAACATATAAGAGGAAGAAAATATTTGTATATAATATGTGGAAATTCATTTCCTTTGAGGTATGTGATCATGTTTTTCTTTGAATTTCACAATGAAAAAGTGTAATGCAGTTTGGCATGAAAGGAATGTTATGTAAACAATTTATTTCATATTATAAAATCATGGAGAAAGATGTGCCAGTCACATACTGAGTATATTTTACTTCGAGATTATATTAGGTAAAAAAAGGTTTTTATATTTCAATTTTGAGAAAGTATGTTCTAGATTCATCTTAAGTTATTAAGCCTTGAATTAGTTCCTCGGGAATATGACCATTCTCATAAATACATACCGATTTAGATTCATGATCATAGAGAAAAGGTATTATAGAAAAGAAGTAATCCACTATGTAATGGTATTTTATATAAACAACATGGTTGAAGAAGCAACATGGGAATCTGAAAATTTTATAAGGGAAAGGTACCTTCACTTTTTTAAATTTAAATTAAATTATGATGAAAAAATTACCAAAAGGTGGGGAAAATGTAAAACCCTTAGGTTTTCAAAATAAATTAAAATAAATAGATCATGGGTATCTATATAATGAAATATTATTTTATGGAAATAGTTGAAAACTATACATTAAATATCATTTTGTCACTTCTATGACTTGAATTTCAAAAAACATTCATACACCATTCTGAACCGTATGTTTTGGGGTCTCATAATAAAAACATAATTTTAATTGAATAAGAACCTAACATTATAAATAGTATTGTTACCCTTATGAATAATAATATTTCCAAATTAGTATTATCTACACCGATGAATTTATTCCGAATAATTTATGAGACACTGATTTAATTTTCATGTTATTATAAATGATGTTATCTTTTTAGAATTGTTATGTTGGGAATAAATTATGATTTTATTTAAAAAATAATTGTAACATATTTAGGATATTTTTATAAAATGAAGTCCATTTTTTAATTATACATGTTTAAAATGTATAGGGTGAATTTTTGGGATATTTTTGAAATACTCAAATTTTTTATGAATTGTAAAATATGGAAATTTAGCATATATATAAACTATATCTTAAATACACTATTCCTAGCATCATGGATGGTGTAAGAAGAATTTTTTGAAACACACATGTTATCATATCTATTTTGGGTAACGAGAATTAACACTATTCATAGTCTTCATAAAAAAATATTAAACATATGATTATAAAAATGGAGCCCCCCCCCCCTCATCCATTATAAATACCATCATCACCAAACCCATCCTCAAAACACCTCTCAAGCATTTATCATTGTCTATATTCTACCCGATCCCATTAATAAGGATCTAACCCACATCCAAGACCTAATTGGCTATCCAAAAGTCCAAAACCATGGGAATTAAGTGGGATTTAAAGGAGAAGAGATCAAGTAGTAAAATTCCCTTTTCAATTTCATGTGTTTTATTTTCAATTATTTTCTTTTTCTGTACTATCCTCACATACCATTATTTAATTGGAATGAAATCCCCGATATTATATATATTCATTATTTTTATATTTTTTATGAAACCATTCACCAACATTATTCCTCCCCGTTCCTCTTATTATAAAAAATAAAAATGTTGTCTCTGATGTGTCGATTTACCGACATCGTGGACAATGTGTGATTAATGTCCTTTAATTATTTAAAATTTGTTTGTAAACCAATTTTAATTGTGTAATAATATTTTAAATTGTAAGATATGACCTCTATTATGTTATTTTATTAACTTATATTCATTATATTAATTCTATATGATGGAATAAGTTCGTGATTATTAAAAAAACTGCCAAAATGATCTAAACGAATATCACTAATGATTTATGTAATTATTCTCCTCATAAAATTAAACAAAAATGATTTTTAAAATTATTTTGAATTTTACAATCATAATATCACCAATTAATTCCACTTATGGAGTTTCTCTTTCATCCAAAATCAAAATCTTTTATTAACTGACAATGATAATCATGTAAACCACACCCCCGAAATAATGAGAATAAAAAAATATTATTAATAAATGAATCGAATGATGATATAAAATAATGATATAAATTGTTATACTGGTTATTATGATTCAGTAAATTATTAATAAAACTATTTCAGAAATTATATTTGAGGTTTATGAATGTTTTAATTAATACTAACCAGAGAAAAGTGAATTTTTAACCCAATTTCCATTCTTTTGGTTAACAATCGACTTTATTAATTATTTCCTACTATGTTTATTTGTTTAATTAATATCATTTATATTATTATTTATTATTTTTATTTATAGTTTATACACATAATACTTTCATTTTAATAATTTTCACCTCTATTATATGATATTTATAAGGGGCTTTCCATTAAAAATCCCCTTATAAATTTTTATTCAAAAGTAATGTTTTTATGAAATTATTCAGGTTTTATGAGCATGTACTAGTTCATTGGGTTTTTTTATAAGAAATGGTGGGACCAATATTTCCTTATTTTCATTGGGTACATGTATGTTTTCGGTTATCCATATGGTTACTCCTTCTGTAACTGCGATGGTTACACCATAAGGTAGGCATGACAGTTATATATTAATGTAGTCATGAGTGTTCCAAATCATAAGGTAGCCATGAGGGTTGAAATATAAGTATGTAATTCCCCAAGATACCCTTGTGAATTTATATATGACCTTTATTGTTTTATGGAAATATCATTTTTCAAAAATTATTTATATGCCGATGAGAAGTTTATCTTTGCGAAAATGATTTCATATGCTTATATGTACACATGGAATAATGGTTTCTTTCCTTATATTTATATCTCTTACTGACCATTTTATTCTCATACCATGTTTTTTAATGTTTATAAATTTTTATAAGGATGTGTTAGAGAATGATGGGTGTCTAGTTTAATATTATGATTATTTTAAAAAACAAATCATGTTATTTTTTGTGTTAAAAATTTCTTATTTTGGATGAAATAAATATTACGTCAATGGTACCCACGTAGTATGCTTGTGGGTTGATGTGTATGAGTTATTTCACAACATTCCAAAACACTAGACCAATAAGATATATGGGACTATAATGATGTAAAATATAGTTGACATAACTAGATTATATAATGTATAAGGTTATGTACTTGTATAAATTATTGAAAACCAATTATAAAAGGGTAATTATAAGAAATTTCCAAAATATAGAAAACTGTTAGATAGTGTGGTTTCAAAGAAATCATATCTCTATCAGGTTAATAACATAGGGGTTCGGGATCGTGAATGTATTCACCTAGGTTTAATAACCTTATAAATTATTTGATAGGTACAAATTAGATCTTTACAATGTGCACAAGAACTATGTAAAACTAAGCAGTAATTTTGAAACTCTTTTTTGACATAATTTGGTTAATTAAAATTTTCATTGTGACCCAATATGATGGAATATATTTTTTTTAAATACTATAAAGAAATTATAATAAAATATTTATAGAAATATATATATTAATATGTGAGAATATACACATAATTTCTGAGTTTTTTCTTTTAAGTTTATTGCTTTTTATTTTTAATTATTATCATCCTAAAATATCATTTATTTTATAAAATGTCATGAAGCATGAAAAACCATGTTAATAATGTATATGATTGAAAATGTGGTGATTTTTCAAATTAAACACCTTAATTAATAGGTGCTGGAAAGAGAATTATTTTGGTTGTAAATAATCATATATCTTGAATTATATTAATTACATCAAAATAGTGTAATATATAAAAAAGGGAAAATAGTGTTTCAAGAATAATCAATTGATAATGACCATGCGGGAGGATGAATGAACTTCTTACATGCAATGAATTTAGGAAAAATAACCCGTGAAAATGACTCCATGGAATTGGATGTTATTTTGTGTGTGGGAAAATAGGGCAGAAATAAATAAACTATTTAGGAAAATTAATGGGACCTATAATTGTTATTGAGGAATATAAATTTCTTGATATGGTAACAATAATTATTAAATTTAATAAATGTGAAGAACATAAGAATTATATATAAAAATGATTCAATCACAGACGATCAATGAAAATATGAATCAATAACCTCTTCATCCAAGGGACCTTGAGATAACCTATACAATGAATACCACTAATGTGGATCGTGATAATTATGGTAAATTTATATTCATGTTCAAATTTGTGTATGTATTTATGTTTTAAATTCCATGAACTCCATTTAATCAAGGATCCATTCAATGAGTTCAAATCACCACCATAGTGGCTTGTAAATACGCTGTTGAATAAAATTTCTTATTATATGGCTATTGTATCAAAAGATATAGTTTTTTTATCATTCTTCTTTAAAAATATATTTTCCCAATTAGACACAATTTATTTGATTTTGTGAATTTATTGGGTATGTCTACTTATAGGAAAAAAATCTAGAATAATTATTTCACATTTAATATGTCATAAGTCTGTCTATATTTGTATAGTTAACCATTTACTCATCATTGAGATAACATAAATTATATGATCTGTCACAGTAAATATAATATTATAAAAAAAATTATATATACAAAATACTGAACCAAATCAGCATACAATATATTTGAATTAAAATAATATTAAAATCTATAGTTAATAAAATTATTAATAAATTTTAAATGATTTAAATTATTGGAAAAATAAATAATATGATTTATTTTGACGAAGGAACATTTAAAAAAATTATTTTTAAATGATTTTAATTTATAAAGTAAACATAAATATAAAATTATTAAAATATTACTATTATAATGTATAATATATCAATATACTAATTAATATTTTTAAATACAATAATTAGTAATAAACATTAAATTATTTTATTAACACTCAGATATTTAATGTCCTTTTTCATTTAAAGTTGGTTTTCGTTATATATTTCATTTTTATTTATGTGTTAAATTTATGAATTTTAAATATGAAGATGAATATTTATTATAAATTTTTAATTTATGTGGCAATAAATATATTAGGATGATTTATTTTTAGCAAAATCATGTTTTCTAATAGTGTAGTAAAAACGAGAGTCTCAATAATACAAAAAATTTTGAGACATTACATGAAATAAAGATGAAACAAATTACAATGAAACCATTTATATGTAAAAACTATAGTAAATATTAAATTAATTTATTTAAAAATCTAATTTTGTATTTATAAATTTATGTTTTACTATTTGATACATTAGTGGTAATTTATATTAACAACAGGGGTATTTATTATCATTTTCATACAATAATTATTTACATGGTTATATTTTGTTATTTGTTGGTTTTATAGTCAAATGAATCTCTTTTAAGATTTCAGAATCCAAAAATATTTATGAGAATAAATTGTATACAAGAATTCTGTTGATATCATATTTATTCTGAGGAAGATATTTTAAAAAATAATTGGTTTTCATTCTATTTTGTGTGCATATATGAAAATTTATTTTTTCCACCGGAAATTTTTTAATATTTTATGTTTGATTAAATATTTTGAATCATAATTATAATTATTATCTAATAATTTTAACCTTATTTATTGGTATAGAAATAGGTTGTCATGGTAACTTTTTTGCAGCATGATAAAGGGTTAAAAGTGTAAAAAGTTTGTGCTTAAACATAGAGATAGACTTTAAAATATCATGAAAACATATCTAAATATAATTGGATGTGTGTATTTTGACCTTTGATTACATTTTAATAACCATTTTACATATTTGGTACTCCATTACCATAAAAATATCTTTATAATATTTTTACGAAAATGTTATATTTAAAGGTGTCACTCACATAAAATATAAATGGTCACCTCCACTACACATTTCTTAGCAAACAAAAAGCACCATTATCTAAAATGTGAAAAATCATTATATATTACCAACATATTTATACAAGTCTTATATGTTTGGGTCTTCTAAATTGACAAAAATATGAATACCTATTTTATTTTATAAAGGATATTTTCCATGGAAGAGGTAAATATTCTAACTGATATTTTTCAACATTATTTGTTCATAATCTACTTAAAAATATTTCATAGCCATATTAAAATAAATAAATTTTCATATTTATTAAACATAATTTCAATATGTTAATTGTATAACCATTTTTTATCTCTTCTTCATCAAATAGAAAATTTAAATTCTACTCATGCATCTATCCATACTACCTCCTCTATGAAGCATTATATATATATTTTCATCCCCATGTTTTATGGTTGTATATATATATAGATTTACTTATTATATATGTATATATTATATATAAAATAAATTTATTTTTAAGGTTAAATTATTATTTACCTCCTATTAAATCCATATATTGAAAAATTAAAACATCACCATTTTTTATGTGAAGGCTGCCACCTCCATAAAGTTTTGTAATTAATTTTTCATCACAGTATTAAATGGATGATTCTAAAATGATTCCCATGCATTTGTGTAATTTAAATTCTCCATGAATTATTTTATATCATTTTCATCACTATATTTCTTTTATTGTTATATTTATGGATTTAATGAACATATATAAATATATATATGATATTTACAGAAGTATTGTTATTCTTTAATGATAAATTATTCTTTACATTATTTTTTTTCAATATATTGTAAATGGAAAACATCACCCATGAGTACATGTAGAGTACTACCTCTATAATGTGATATAATTAGTTTTTCATCCCCAAAATTCATGTATGTTTCTAAATAATATATTATTAATATTTATAATATTATTATAAAATATATTTCCATAATATTATTATCGAATAATAACACAACATTCAACATTCATTGGAATGTAGTCCATTTTTAACAATACATTACATAAAATTAGATTATCAACAATTTCATTTAATTGAATTGTAACGAATCATATGATGGAATCATATTTTAAAATTCTAAATAATCATTAAAAATATAATAAAATTCTTTAATAAATCAATTTTGATGAAATATCTATCCATGAATGGGGGCTGACAATACCATTAGAATACATGAATAGATCAATAAAATTTATTAATATAATATTAATAAAATAAACATGAACTAGATAAATAATATATAATGATTTACTATAATTAATGTTTTAAAATAGTAATTATATGAATAAGGTTCTTGTTACCACCCAAACTAATATCAAAAAATTCCCATTCTGATTTAATTATATGATTTGTTATATCTTATGGATATATAAAAATCGTTAAATTATTTAGTTTTTTAAAATAATATAATATTTAAAATTCCATTAAGAATACTTTCAGTTGATAATATAGTTGTTGAAGAGTGATCACATGATTAGTATAAATATTGGGTTTTAGCAATTCCAAATGACACATGGAACGTAATCATGACCTCAACCAGTATGATCATACCATATTAATCTCATTTTTAAGATATTATATGCTGGATAACATCCATGGGATTTTAACTTGACCAAGCCCATTCAAACTTCAAAAAAATTAAACACAAGAAAAATCATTTATGGGAGAAGTTACACCTCATTGAGATCACGAACAAAACCATATACACCCCAACAACCCCATGAATGTCTCAACATCACACACCTTACACTAAGGTTGTTTTATTTTATATTAAATATATGTATCATGATCCTATATATATAAATATATACATCATTTTTATTTAATAATGAACATATTTTCATCCAATTGTTGTTACCTTAAAATTTTATATTTTGATACAATAAAAGACAAACTATATTTTTGGGTAATTTTCAAATTAAGGTACATAATTTATTTTTATGAATTCATGTTTTTCATACATAAATAATAGTTTAATATTATTATTAAATAATTTATATCAAATATAAATTATTATAAAAATTATATGAAGTCAAAAATAGGTTTTATAATTTTTTGATAACTGTAATTGTTATGAAACCAAACATTTATTAACAAATATAAATTATTACTTTAAAACTTTAATTTCATATATATATATATATAGAATTAAATTGATAAAATTAATTTTATTTCTTGATTCATAACATTGCAATTATCCAATGGGGATTTTTTCATAATATTATGAGAGAGACAAAAAATTGTCTCAAAAATTAAATACATCAAAAATATACAGTGTGTATTATGACATCATAATAACCCAAAATTATTTAGTAATTAAAATAAATGGTATCTAAGATCATATATATGTTTTGAATTTAATATAATGTAATTTTATGTTTATTATTTTACTTTATAATACCTAAATAAATCATGTAAAATCCTTAATATATTTTATTGTTTTGAAACAAATTTCTAAGAGTATGTATAACTTCTACATCAGAAATGGTGTTATATTTTTATTTAGCCCCATAAAAATATAATGGTTTTAAATACACTTCTATTTAGTAGAAACCCTGTAATAAAACCAATTTAATGTTTGTGGTTTGGGTAATTTTATTATATAGATTCAAAAACTAAAGTTTTATAAATAATTATAAGACCCCTACTCATTTCATATATAATCCCAACAAAGATCCAATTAATATTAACTCAAAAAAATTTAATCACTTTTTTACAAAATCTTCCCTTCTATAGAGTCCTCCAAAGGTTCCCCAAAGCTCTCAATAAACTTCTCCAAATCATTTGGAGTCACAATCTCTTGTTAAGGAATCATTTCATTATCCTCTTAAAACTAGCGTCTTCATTATCTTATTCATTATATTTACAATTTATAATGTTGGGATATGTTTTTAAATGTAACTATTACATGAAATTTTATTCCCAATTTAATATATACCCCTTTATCTCTTATCAAGCTATTTTATAAATTTTTAAGTAAGGTTGTTAGGCTATCGAAATTTCACCTCAATTTTACAAGCTAATCAAATTTCTGGTGAATATATATAATCTTTTATCCATAAAGGGTGTAAAAATTTATGAACATATAAATATTTTCATTGGGAATTAAATTCATTTATTACATACTCCATTATTTTGAAATAAAAATTTATGATAAATGATTCCATGTTTTAGGATCGATGTGGCACACTTAATAATTAGAATGAATTGAATGTGATTAGTGAACCTAGAATTGTATTGCACTAAAATATAATGGGTAATTTTTTTGTCTCATGAGAAATCATGAAAAAGATTATGGAGTTAACCTATTCTATCATGATTTCTTGGAAGTTGGTATTGACCTATTCATATGGTGGTGTGCTTTATGTTGTTTCCATATTTCCCATATTTCCTTTATGATTTTCATAATATATCAATCCTTATTATCCATGTATATGATCCTAAATCCTTTTATACCCCATTGATATTCTTATTTTCAAGTATTTAATAATTATTCATATTATTACATTTTTATTCCTTTATTAATATTTTCATCTCACCATTTTCTTATATAAATCCCCACAATATTCCATTAAGTTTTATGTATAATCATGTTAAGGATGTTTTCAATAAAGATAATGTATTTCATGTGTTATGAGGTTATGTAATGTAACTGATTATCAAATACACTATACTTCTCAATATTTAATGTTTCTTTATGTGTAATCTTATGTAATAAATAATAATATTACATGTATTGAAAATTGCAGTTGTCAAAGTTGGTAAAAAAGGGAATGTTTAGTTATTTATGGGATTAGGAGAAAAAAAACTAGAAATATCCTTAGGTATATAATTATGTATAATAATTCATCCATAATTATATCTAATATATATATTAAGTGTTTTATGAAGTAAATAAATCCATTTATATATTATATAAGTGGATCTGGATTTAGAAATAATATATATAGGTGTAAAATCTGAAAACATTGTATTCAGCTAGACTCGATGAGGAACCTGTGCATGACAATGGGTCTTCTTGCACACTGGGTTTGAAACTCTTTAGTCATATGATTTGGTAAATACATAATATGATTATGAAGCATTAGTATAGGGGAAAATCCCATCAGAATATATGTTAGGAATTAGATCATGTATAACATTGATTTATTCCTTGAATGTCATAAGTTAAGGAATAAATATCATATATAATTTATCCTATTAATATTATTGTATTCCTATCTCTTTGTTTAAAAATTAGAAAACTATTATAACTATGAATATTTTGGAAGAATTAAATTTTTAGGAAAATAATAAAAAAGATAAAGGTAGGGTTACCAACCATGGATCTATGCATTCTTCCATACTAAACTGGTTTATTAAAATAATTCAATCACTACCACAAACAATTGAAATATATCTATCAATGAAAATTCATAATGGGGATATTATTTGAATCCCAATTATATTACTCATACCCTATCGAAATTAGTAGGACGAATATCCCATTGAACCTTCTTATACATTATTGAGTGGAATTTAAATAAATTTTGGTTATGGATCATATTTTCTTATATATCAAACATAAAATAATGTGATATGTAAATCACTCTCTGTATCATGAATTTCTCCATAATTCAATACAAGTCCATTGAAGAGGATGAATATTATTTAGAACCAAAATTTCAATAATGAATATTATTTCTCTATGTTCAGGTCTAACTAGATCTAATTATTTAGTATAAGGAATATATATTCCAGGAAGGTATTCCCACTGTGATGGAATATTCTTCTGTGTTCCTTAGGAATTGTCTAGTCTTTCTCCCTAACGAGAGGTGGAATTTTTAACCTATCATACATTATGGGAGGAACTATTATCCAATACTCTAAATACAATGGATGTTTTGGAACATTAGGATCTGAGGAAACAAATATATGAGAATCTGGATAAACGGTTCATATGACGAAGTGATTCACCATGGGGTACAACCATCTTATTTTTCAAGAAGAAGGATTGGTCAATTCTCTTATGAATTTATTATCATGGGATCAACAAGATCATAACAAATAAAAATAACCCATATACCTAAATTGA
This sequence comes from Viscum album, assembly GCA_963277665.1. Taxonomy (NCBI): domain Eukaryota; kingdom Viridiplantae; phylum Streptophyta; class Magnoliopsida; order Santalales; family Viscaceae; genus Viscum; species Viscum album. The sequence goes on along the minus strand of OY728133.1, from coordinate 178,160,251 downwards.
TTAATTATTTAATTAGGTATGTGGAGAAAACTACATCTTCCTAGTGGGTCTGCATTTGATATATCACCATGTTAGGGTGAAAGAATAGGATATACATGAGACCTCATTTCATTTAAGGTACTGGAAATAAGAGTTCATAGTAAGTCCATTCGGACTCAATAATTCTCCCAATATATTAATGGACTTATTGAATAAATTATTTATAGATTATCTTGACAATATTTTAGTTTCATTTATATATGATATTCTAATATACTCCAAGACAATGTTGTAACATTAGGAGCATAGGAGTAGTCAACTAAAAAACATAAAAAGGTAGAAGATTTATTCCTAGTGCATGAAATGTTAGATCAGGATAATGGATATATCATTCATGGGAAAAGTATCACAAACAATGGGATATATATGCCCTCTTCAAATGGAGAAGAAATACTAGTATTTCCATGGACAATATTAATGATAAATATATGTATTTTACATGGATTTACTGGGTACCATAATCATTTTGTAGAAAATTTATTTTGAGTATCAAACTGTCTAACCAAGATAACATGGAATTGAGTTATGTTTTCTTATAACGATGAATGTGAAAATATTTACAAAGAGTAGAAAAATAGGATTATCACTGCACATTTACTATCACAACCCTGATGTAGAAAGCTTTTCATGGTATTTAGTAATGCTTCGATGAATGTCTTGGGTTGTGTGTTAATGAAGAATGAAAAAGTGATATCATATTCATTAAGGTAGTCTAATGTTCATGAACTAATGAACCAGAGTCATGGTTTAGTGATTGATATAGTGATATTATCATTGAAATTGTTTTCTTATTATCTGTTTGGGGTGAAGTGATATGTATATTGGGCTTAGAAAAACCTCAAATATATATTCACAGTGAAAGCGGTGAATAATAGCCAATGACTATGGTTATACCATATTAAGGAATATGACTTCTCAATTCACTACAATCATGGAAAGGTGACTAATTTTTAAAATTACAAATGTGTAATGTGCCCAGAAATCAAATCATTGATGATAATTGAGTAGGATCCAATATTAATAAACTTGAATTGGATGGAAATGATAATCATAAAGGAATGAACATCAAAAATCCATTCACAAATGATTTCTAAATAGTATCTTTTGGAAAATATAATGCATAAACACATAGATTATGTTAGAATTCATAATAATGTAAAAACTATAAGAAAAATGAGATTCTCAGAGTTTAATGATAATGTAGGTGTTGTAATATTATTGTCAAGATAATCTATACCATCATGTCATGAATTAAATAAGGAGATATTGGATGAAGGCCATAACTAAACCTTCTCTATTAATTGTGGAAGGAAAAATATGTATCAAGTTATCCGAGATCACTATTGGTGAGACAATATGAATAAGGAGATCATGGATTATACATCCTGATGTCTTGTATTCTAGTAAGTGTATAAAGGAAAACAAAATACCATGGGGTGATTCTACCATTACCCATAATTATATAGAAATGGGAAACATCATTATATAATTTTTCACTGGACTACTAAAGAAATCAAGAAGAATTAATATTATATGGTTTGTAGTGGAATGCCTTTTTAAAAATAACCAATTCATTGAAGTTATAACAGACTTTTCACTCTATCAATTTTCAAGGATATATTTTAGTGAAATGGTGAGGTCGTAAAGCACACTAATATGAGATGACTATCCAGACACTCAAGGACTAGTTTTGATTATGCATAATTAAATTTTAATGTTAATGGGATCAGCATATTCATTTGGTCAAGTTCACATAAAATAATGCATTCCACTTACTCAAAGAAATGGATCCCAATGAATACCTTTATGGTAATATGTTTATTATAGTTGCATGTTGTGATGAATATGGGGGAAAACTACTAGGTCCCAAAATGGTTGAGAAAATAGTGGAAATGGTTAAGACTATTGAGTAGAACATCAAGGCATCTCAGAGTTGATGGATTTGCAATACTAAAAATCATTGATGAGACCCAGAGTTTAATATTGTCTACATGGTATTCTTATGAATATCTATATATAATAAATTCAAGATATTTCAGTTAAAATTCATGCATAGTCCAAGATACATCAATCCCTTTGAGGGCCTTGATCATATTGTAGTGGGGGTATATCCAATGGCACTCCCACCAATCATCTATCAAGTACATGATTTTTTCGATGTATACCTCTTGTGGAAGTACATAACATACCCATTATGTGTACTCAATCTAGAGGTGGTACCATTGGATAATGATCTTTCATATAAGGAGAAAATGATGAAGATATTAGGATATAGAGTAAATGTTCTACAAAATAAGATAACACATCTAGTCATAGTGCTATGGAGAAACCAGAAGTCTAAATTGGTGACATTGGAACTAGAGGAAGTGATTAAAAAAGTTACCATCATTTGTTTTAGTGTGTGAAATGGAAATATCAATGGTGAATTGGTGGGGGGATTTAATGACATGAAATGTTATAAATAAAATTTCCATTGTTGTTTTATTAAATGATTTATTTTATATTATAGATATAGAATAATAATACAATTGATTTGTTTTATTATATCCTATTATATTTAAAATTCCACTAAGAATCATTACCATTGATAATATAGTCATGAAACAGTGATCACATGATATTAAAAAATATATGGATTTACCAAATCCAAATGACACTTATTAATTACGTGATGGCCTTGACCTGTAAGATCATACTCGATGAATAATACATCATAATGATTTTGGGGGAGAAAATATGGCATCCCACCTTTTTCATCGCATAAATTTTCACTACATTATACTAAATCGATAATCTTTAAGGGTTAGTGTCTTGGAAACCAAGAACATAATACATGACGACATAAAACATTCTTCATAAACACAATAAACACTTCTTCATTGTTCATCCTATTATAATTATAGAATCTTATAACATGTGAGAATACATCAAAGTAAAGGGTGAGCAGAAGGCCTAGTAAGGGAAACAAGTGAAACATTTTACATGTGAACTTGAGATACATCAATAAAGTCATGGTAAATAACTTTAAGGAATGAGAAAGAGATCATGAGGCATATCATGATAAAAATAACATGTTTCATAACTTTTAGATATGGATAAAACATTTAACTTAGACAATAATTTCCATCTCACTAAGGTCCATCCCCAAGGTGTCATTAAACAATTACAAAGGTTATTCACCATGGTATCGTTAAAATGGACATCTCTAGAGATTATGTCTTTACCCAATGCATTGCAGCAATATCAGGGTGCACCCTTAATTTTTCATTATTATCATTGAGACACATATATCATCATTAATAATTTCATAAATAACCCATATAGCATAAAAGAAATGGGTTTTATTTCATAGTCATAACATTTTAAAAACTACTTTAAATACGTGATCATTATGTCACTTTAAACCCACGGAAAAGGAAAGCGCATCTCATGTATGTAAATCCAAGAATATAAAATTGAACATTTTGATATATATTTTAATGAACATTTAGAATAAAGAGTTTTTATTATTCACTTGATAATATAAAATAATTTTAGAAAAAGAGAAAGACATTTTGAGACGAAAATTCGGTAGTATAATGACTATGTTGCAGGGTAATAGAAAACATTGAAAAGAGAGGGGACATGGGTCACCCACTCATAAATTATCCATAAAATTGTATAGGGATATAATATAAAGTATATAAGTCCATGGTAATGAAATTTTAAGGAAATACCATATGAAATGAAAAACATGAAAAAAGACAAAAATAAGATTTCTCTTATGAAAAATTAGGCAGCCTAACGACGTCACTTAAAACAACAAAAAAATGAATTGATGAGATTAAATAGGTTATCTAATAATGTGAACATGATATTACAGTATTATGAATATAGATATCATACCCAAAATTGGAAAAAAAGTAACTTGAAATAATGGACATAAAAGTAGAACATTGAAAATAGGAAGACTGAAAGAATTACTTAACTTAAAATTATGTCCTAAACCTCAAATGTCAGGATCTTGGAAGATATAGGGAACATTAGGAGGACTCCTTTGGAGGTAATGAGACCAGATCTTCGTTGATGTTGTGTTTGGAGTGAATAATATACGAGAAAAGGGTGGGTATTTATAGAGAAAGGGAGGTGATACTTTAATAATATCAAGGGACACTTCACAAGTGGTTTTCTAAAAACCATGGGCTTTCCCATGGTAGTTCCCATGGTGATAGGCCACATGGTATGCCTCATACAATACGTCAACCCATTTGGTCGACCAACCCTCAAAAGAAATCATTAAATCTTCATGACGCAGCCATGATATCATTAAACATACTGAAACCCAAATCTCTATTTTTACTATACAAGGAAAAATTAACCGTTTCAAGAAAAATCCCAAAAATTCACCCTAACCCTTTTTCGACAAGTAGAATCCAAAAATAAACTCCATTTTTTTAAAGCAATTTTTGAAATATATTTATTTTAATTAATAATTAAAATCATAATTTATTCAATAATTACAATTCAAAATCAGTAACACATGTTTAACACCTTGAATTTTTTTTCAACATTCCAATACCTGAAAACTTTATAAAAAATAATAATAATATTTTTTACTAATTATAAAGGTCACATTAATATTCATATTACTATTCATATTACTATTCACATGTTTAAAAATTACTAATCAAAAAAATTATTTTGATTTCAATAAACCTCATTTTTCACCTTAATTACAACCATGTCAGTCCGATTTTTGAATATAAATTCACAAAAATTAGTTATTTAACAATTAAACATCTTTTTCCTATTCTTAAAAACACCATTCATCATGCACTATTCATAAAAAATGATTCTTTTTAGAAAACATCCAAATATTCAGCCTTGATTAATTTTTACATTTCTAATTCCAAAGTGATTTATATTTTTCCATAAAAACTTTCTATGTGGGGGAAATATTTTGAATACCATTTCTAACTTCTAAAATCAATAAACTTATATTATATTAAGAAAAGATATTTATAACAAAGAAATGTTGAAACAATAATTTTATTAATACTATGAGATTACATATTAGGGTTTGAAACATAATCCTTTAAAACAACTGAATATGACATAAGGATAAGGTGTGTGATGGTTAAAGAATTTTCGGGTGGCTCGGAAAACATTTCCCTAGTAGAAATATCAATTAAATTGAACCTCTCCTATAGGAAATTCTGTTCAAGCTTGACATGCTGGAGTTCGGATTGGGCATGGTCCAATGGGAAGCCCCAAGATTCCACCCTCTTCCCAAGCTCTGATAAGGGGCTTCATGTGGTTTGAGGCTACTAGATGAAGCCGTCGACTCTTCTTTCTGCATTAACCATAACATCTTTATTAAATCGTAAAGCGTAAATTAATATACTATTAAAAAAGTTTGGGTTGTTATATTCTCCCCCCTTAAGAAATTTTGTCCTCGAAATTTTAAACCAAAGGCCTAGTTGAAAAGTTGAGGGTAGTTTTGCTTTATTGATTCCACATGCACCCACGTCGCTTCTTCATACTTATGATACTTCTACAACACTTTCACAAGGTAGGCAGTCTTGTTGCGTAGAACCTTGTCTCTATGGTCTAAGATCTCCACTGGTGGTTCCTCATATGAATGGTCATGTTCCATTTGTACCACATCTTGGTTCAATACATGCGAATGGTCAGGTGTGTACTTCCACAATATAGATAAATGGAAGACATCGTGAACATGATCTAGGTTTAGTGGAAGTCCTAGACGATAGACCACCACTCCTATGTGATCAAAGATTTCATAGGGGCCAATTTATCGTGAGCCGATCTTCCTTTCTTCCCAAAATGCTTGACTCTATTCCATGGTGAAATTCGAAGGAAGACTTTGTCGCCAACACCAAACTCCAAGTCTCTTCAACGGTTGTCAACATAGAATTTCTGTTGACTCTAAGAAGCCTTTATGTGTTGTTGGATGGAATGATCATTTCCAGTCATATCTTACACAAGATCAGTTCCAAGAAGCATTCTCTCACTAGTTTCATCCCAACAAGTAGGAGTTCTACATCGCTTTCCATACAGAGCTTCATAGGGTGCCATCTGAATACTCAAATGTAAGCTGTTGTTGTAAGAGAAATCAAGTAATGGGAGGTGTTTCTCCCATCCACCATTAAATTCCATTTAGCATAATCTCATCATGTCATCAAGTTTCTTAATAGTCCTTTCAAATTGTAAATCAGTTTACGGATGATTGGGTGTACTAAAATTCAATTCAGTATTCAGATCATGTTGATGACATCTCCAGAATTTTGATGTGAATCTTGGATCACGGTCAGATACGATGGATAGTGGTACCCCATGCAGCCTTACCACTTCTTTTACGTATATCATGGCAAGATTATGTAGAGATAAATCTTCCTGAAAAGAGATAAAATGGGCGGTCGTGGTGAGACGTTCCACTATAACCCATATCGAATTGTTTCCATTGGATGTTTTTGGGAGACAAGTGACAAAGTCCATAGTGATATTATCCCACTTCCATGCTGGTATGGGTAGTGGTTGTAATACCTCCTTCGAATGTTGTCGTTCTGCCTTTACTTGTTGACACACAAGGAACCATGTAGTGTAATCAGAAATCTCCCTCTTCATGTTATCCCACCTATAATCATCACCAAGGTATCTATATATTTTAGTGCTTCCCATTTGTGTAAGGAAAGTAGAGCTATGAGCTTCATCCATCATTTCTTTCTTTATCTCTAGAATAGATGGAATACATTATCTTGTACAAAATTTCAATACACCTTCTTGATCAATATTGAAATTTGGAATCTTCCCTTCCTTTACAACCTCAAACTTCTCCTCCAATAAAAGATCTTCTTTTTAATCCTTCTTGAAATTATCTAGTAATGAAGGTTGAGAATTCTTTTGGGATAGGGTTGATGATGTCCCTTCCCTTACAATACCCATGTCCAGTTTTACTAGATCCTCAATCAAGGAATCTCCTAGGATCAGTGCTATTTCCAAAACAATAGGGTCTTCCCTCCTTAACGCAACCACATCTTTGTTTGCCCTTCCAGGGAGATAATTAATTGAACAATCATAGTCTTTAATAAGATCTATCCATCTTCTTTGTCTCTTGTTGAATTATTTCTGCATGATAAGATACTTTAAACATTGTTGGTCGGTGTATATATCACATTTCTCCCCATAAATATAGTTCCTCCATATCTATAGAGTAAAAACAACTTCCTCCATATCTAGATCATGTGTTGGATAATTCTTCTCATGTTGCTTCAGCTGATGAGTTGCATAAGAAATTACCTTATCATTTTTCATGAGGACGCAACCAAGCCCTTTCAGAGATTCATCGCTAAAAATAACGAATCCTTCTCTGATAGAAGGTGGTGTTAACATAGGTGTAGTAAACAATCTCTTCTTCAGCTATTGGAAACTTTCCGCGCATTTCTTTGTCCAGATGATCAAAACCCCTTTTCGAGTCAACATTGTTAGTGGATTAGAAAGTCATGAAATGTTTCTCAGAAACCTCATATAATATCCTGCTAAACCAAGGAAACTACGAATCTCAGTTACTATTGTGGGTTGAGGTCACTCTTCCACAACCATTGTCTTTGTAGGGTCAACCGAGATTCCTTCAATGGTTACGATGTGCCCTAAGAAATCCACTTGTTTAAACCAGAACCTACCCTTGTTGATCATTCCAAAGAGACTCTCCTTCCATAGTGTTTTCAAAATAACCCTCAGATGATCTTCATCCCCCTCACGACTTTTCAATATATCAAAACATCATCAATAAAAACTACAATAAAGTTATCAAGGTAGTCGTTAAAGACTCTATTCATCAAATCAATGAAAATATCAGGACCATTAGTCTTGTCGAAGGGCATAACAGTAAACTCATAATGCCCATATCTTGATCAGAAGGAAGTGTTTGGAATTTCATCCTTCTTCACCCTCATTTGATGGTAACCAGATCGAAGATCAATCTTGGAGATGAATTTAGCCCCAAGAAGTTGGTCAAATAAATCATCAATTCCTGGAGAGAGTATTTGTTCTTCACTATAATCCCATTCAGTTCTCTATAATCCATGTATAGCCACATTAATCCATCATTCTAATTCACAAAGGGAATTGGTTATTCCCAAGGAGACACACTTAGTCGGATAAACCCCTTATCCAATAAGTCTTGGGGTTTTTTTAACTCTTCTATCTCCACATTTTCTATTCTATACGGGGTCATTGATATCGGCTGAGATCTAGGTATGAGTTCAATGGAGAAATATACCTCTCTTTCTAGGGGAGGTCTATATAACTCTTTAAGAAATACGTCCATGTATTCCTGAACAATCAGAACATCTTTTATTTGTATTTTCCAATTTCATTCATCATCCTCATCAATTAACTCCATAAATAAGGCTATAGGAGGATACTCTATAAAAAGATCAGGTCGGGATATCTCTCCTTGGAATATAATTGTTGGTCATTCATTCGTGACTACTGAGATTTCCTTAGTACTACATTTGATCATAACATTATACATTGATAGCCAGTCCATCCCTAGTATAATGTCAAATTCTATCATGGGAATGACTACTATATTTTCGATAATTTTGTGCTAACTAAAGTAAAAGACTAGAGTCTCTAAACACTTTTTATGCATGAATAATTCCACTTGGAGTCTTGACTGACAACTCTACCTCTAGCAGTTCGGGGATTGATTCTATATTAGTTGCATACTTGGAGGAAATAAAGGAATTCGTAGAACTAGAATAAAACGAAGTACTTGCTAGTTTTGAGAGGATAACAAGAGTACCTGCTACCACGTCATTCAGAGCTTCAACCTCATTTTTTGTGATAGTAAAAGCATGACCTTTCTCCCTTGGAATTTTCTAAGGTTGATGGTGATACCCCTCCACTATCCTCAGATTAGGACAATGATTCGCAAAGTTCCCAAGCTATCCACACTTGAAGCATTGGACTTCGGTTAGGGACAAAACCATATTTCATTTGTAATTAGTGTTGGGGAGTAGATGTTTCACCTCACTATGAAAATTTGTAGCAATATATCCTTCTCTTTCAAATTTGTAGCACTTGCCACTTCCGATCACGCAATCCCCCGAATGCTTCTTCCCAAAATTATTTCATGTGGAAAGTTCCATTTATTTTCGACCACTTTCCTGATAAAAGATTCTTCCCTTACTTGGTTCTAGAGGTCTCTTATTCTCATTATATTTGTGGGACCACATTGTCTTATTAAACCCGAGTTCGACTATCATAGCACTTCAAACAATTTATTCGTAGCTATTATAGTCCTTATTGGATAGATTCATCTGCAGACGAGGTTGTAGTACAACAATGAATCTATCAACCTTCCCATTAGGGTCCATGACAAAGCTTGAGGTATAATGGGAAAGCCTTGTGAAGTTCATCTTGTAGATTCAAACAGATTCATTCTCCTTATTTTTTAGCTCAAGAAATTCTTTCTCCATTCTCATTCTCATCAAAAGAGGGAAATACTTATTGAAGAATATTCCCCTGATCTCTTCCCACTCCATAGCTTCCATATCTCCACTTGGAATTGTGTTTTTGATCCATGACCACCACTGATCAGCTTCTCCATCCTGGCGGTAAACAGCAAGGGTGACTTTTTCTTGTTCCGAACAATGAAGTACAGAAAAGATCCTTTCAATGGAGCTTATCCATTATTCCACAACCAGTGGGTCAGTAGATCCACTGAATGTTGGGGGTCGTTGATGCATGATGGAATCAACATAAAGTTGTTCCCTTCACAGTGAATCTTCCCTCTCATCTTGATTCAAGTTATTTACTATAACCTGAATCAGTTGATTCATCATTCTCATAAAGGTTTACATTCCTGCTTCCATCAAAGGACTATCAGCGTAAGGTCTGTTGTGGTCACCATTCGCATGGATCCTCCTACTTCCCAAAAGTTTATAAATGAATAAAACTTTAATGAAAAAACATTTTATTTAATAATCTTATAATTCTAAAAGAATTTAATTTCTTTAGTTCTCAAAAATCTTATTCTTTACTTAACATTTTAATTTCCTACAAATCCATCATAATAGTTCATAAAAATCACGTGATTAACCAAATATATCCCCTAGGAGTGTCAAACCAAGAGTGCAGCAAGGCCAAATATCGTGCACCAGGTTACCCCAGGTCAAACCTGAAACACCTTGTTGGAGTTTTCACTCATAGGTACATCTATTCCAAATCCACCTCTACTTGTTCGTATCCAGACAGGGAATTATTTTTTCGGAAACCACTAACTCAACACTTTAATAAAATGCCAAGATATTTTCCAATATTTAATAATTTCATTAATGGTATTTGTAATGTTTTCAAATATAAATTTCCTTAAATAACTAATCCGTCCTCTGATATCAGCTATGAAATCCCACCTTTTTTATTACATAAACTTTTTTCTATATTATACAAAACTGAGGATATTTAAGTTATTGTGTTTTGGAAACCATGAACATAATACATGATGACATAAAAAAATTTTCTTAAAAACATGAAAGGCATCTTAATTTTCCATCTTATGTTCATTACTGCATCTCGTAACCTGGGAGAATACATCAATGGAAAGGGTGAGCAAAAGTCCTAGTAAGGGAAACAAGATAATCAATTTACACGTGAACCTGAGATACATCTATAAAGTCATGATAAATAACTTTAAGGCATGGGAAGGAGATCATGATGCATATCATAATAAAAATAATGAGTTTCATAACATGAAGATGTGGCTGGAAAATTTAACATAGAAAATCATTTTTGTATCACCATGTTCGATCACCAATGTGTCATAAAAAATTACCAAGGTTATTCACAATGGTATCGTGAAAATGGTCATCTCTAGAAATGAAGTCATTCCCCAATACATTGGAGAGATATCAGGGACCTCCCTTAATTTGTCTATATTATAATGTGAGCCACATATATAATCATAAATCATTTCATAAATATCCAATATAGCATAATAGAAATGGTTTTCATTTAATAGTCATAACATTTTAAAAAATTGTTTCCGGACGTGATCTTTATGTCACCTTAATCCCACGTTAGAGGAATGCAGGTATCATGTATATAAATCCCAGAATTTAAAATAGAACATTTTGATATATATGTGAGTACGTTTTAGAATAAATATTTTTGAGTATTCACTTAACAAATTAAAAGAATTTGAGAAAAAGATAGAGACATTTTGAGACAAAAACTCGGCAGCATAACGACTATGTTGCAGGGTTTTAGAAAACATTGGATGGAAAGGGGACATGGGTCACCCACTCATAAATGATACATATAATAGTAGAGGGACCAAATATAAATTATATAAGAACATGGTAGTGAATGTTTTAGTACATACCATATGAAATGGAAAACTTGAAAGGAAGTTAAAAATAATATTTCTCTTAGGCAAAATTCGGCAGCCTAACAGTGTCACTTAAAACATAAAAGATTGAATTGATGAGATTAAATAGGGTCTCTCATAATGTGAACATAAAAGGACAGTATGATGAATATAGTGATCATACCTCAACATTGAAGAAAGTAACTTGATAGGATTTACATGAATGTAGAACATTGAAAATAGGAAGAGGGAAAGAATCACTTACTTTAAAACGTAAGTCCTAAAACTCAAAGGTCGGGACCTTGGAGGATTGAGGGATCCTTGGGAGAAGTCTTTGGGAGAAACTGAAACTAGAGATTCATTGAGGGAGAGTAGGTTGTGAAAACTATAGGAGTAAAGGTTGGGTATTTATAGGGAAAGGGAGGTGATACTTTAATAATTTCAAGGGACACCTCACAAGTGGTTTTCTCAAAAACATGGGCTTTCCCATGGTATTTCAAATGGTATGTGGCCACATGGGACCCCTCACACAATAATTCATCCCCTTTTGTCGACCAACCCTCAATAAAACTCATGAAATCATCATGATGCAATCATGATATCATTATACTTACCGAAACCCTAATCAGTATTTTTACAAATCACGGAATAAATAACTCTTTCAAAAAAATCCCAAAAATTCACCGTAACCATTTTTCGACATGTAGAATCAAAAAATGACCCTCATTTTTTGAAAAAAAAAATTCTAAATATTTTTAATTAAATTATTAATTAAAATCATAATTTTGTCAATAATTATAATTCAAAATCTATAACACAATTTTTAACACCTTGAAATTTAGTCAACATTCCAATACCTTATAACCATATTAAGATAAAATAATTATAAGTTTTAATAATTATAATGGTCACATTAATATTCATATTACTATTCAAATTACTATTTATATTACTATTCATAGGGGTAAAAGTTAGTATTTACCAGAAATTATATTGAATTCAATGAACCACATTTTTCACCTTAATTACAACCATGTCTGTCAGATTTTTGAAAATCAATTCAATCAAATGTTTTTTTTACAATTAAATAACTTTTTACTATTCATACATTCTCTATTCATCATGCACTATTCATCAAAATTGAAAACATTAAGAAAAATTCCAAAAATTCAGCCTAGATTAATTTTGACATTTCTAATTCAAAAATGATGTTTATTTTTTATTTAAAAACACTCTATGTAAGGGAAATCTTTTAAATACCATTTTTAACTTCTAAAATCAATAAAATTATATTTTTTTTAAGAAATTATAGTTATAACACATAAATTATGAAACAATAATTTTATTAATTATATGAGATTACATATTAGATATTTGATTCATAATCTCTTAAAACCCCCACATATGTCCTAAGGTTAAGGTGTGCGATGGTTGAAGAATTTTGGGGAGGCTCAGATAACATTTCCCTAGTAGTAATATCCACTTGCATTAACTTCTCCCGTAGGTGATTTCGTGCAAGCTTGACACGCTGGAGTTCGGCATGGGCTTGGTCCAAAGCAATGCCCAAAGATTACACCTCCTTCCCAATCTCTAATAAGTGGGATTTATATGGTTCAAGTCTAATAGATGAAGCCATCGACTCTTCTTTCTGCATTAACCATTAAAATCTCTATTAAATCGGTAAGAGTAAATTAATATATTGTTCAAAAATATTGGGTTGTTATAGAAAACATCATTATTTTTTTACCTTTACCAAGATAAAGCTATTATGAAACAAATTAATCATGAGTGAAACCATTTATTGGAGTAGTTTAAGATCATCAAAATTTGGACAAAAACTATGTACAATGAACCACCCAATAGAATTATAACCATTGTGCCCCTTGAGATTAGGGTTTTTACAAGTTTATTAATGAGATATGTCTTAAGAACCTAGAAATATGAGTATATACATAATTTTATTTGACATAATGAATGAATTTTCATCTTATTATATATACATTATCAGTTATTCTTATGTTGATACAACAAAATAGAAATTATATTTTTCAATATTCAAATAAAATTGAGGAATTCATTTTGAGAAATTAATTTATTTTTTAAATAAATAATATTTTAATATTTTTACTAAATACTTTTTATCAAATATAAATGATCATATAAATTTTATGAACTAAAATGCTATTTTTATAAGGTTAGAAAAAATGTAATTATGAAAAAACACATCATTTCTCAATAAAATGTATATTATTATTTGAGAAGTTGAAATGAAAATATATAGAAAATAATTTAGATGAAATTAATATTCTTTTCTGAATTATAAATTTGAGATTACCCAAGAGTGAATATTTTATTATTTTCTGAGACGATCAAATTTTTTGGAAAAAATTAAATACGGTATAAATATATAGTGTGTGTAATGACATCATAATAACCCAAAATGTTTTAATTAATTCTATAAATGGTATCCAAGAAAAAATATATTTATATAGTCCCTTTAAAATAATATGATTTTCTGTTTTTCTAATTAATTTTATAAATCTTTTTTGATCCCTCCAAAATAAATAATTTATTTTATTTTTTTTATCATTTAATTAAGAGTTTGACTCACTTACACATTATAATGGGTATTGTATTATTAATTATGGTCAAATTAGTTAAAATATATTGTAATCCAATTCCATTTTTTAGAAACTACAGGAAAAAATATGATGGTATATGGTTTTTTTAATTTATTATACATATTCCAAAAATATTTTTTGGGAAATAATAAACAATTCCCCATTAATATCCTACATACCATGACAATATCTCCAATTTATCATCACTATATATAATTAGATAATGTAAATAATATTCTCCCTTATTTTAGATTCCTCCCATGGTTCCCCATGATTTCAAGAATCTCTTCCAAATAATTTTGAATCACACTCTCAAGGTAAGGGATCATTTCCATATATTACTTATTATAGATTCATCATTATATTATGCCTTATATTTTTAATTAAATATGTTTGTATATCTTTTTCCATATATCTTTAGAAATAATTATTTTTAATTAGGATATTCATGTTTATTTCAGATAAAATCATATTATAAATGTCTATGTAACATCTTTTTTCTAGAACATTTTAACTATTATTTTTCATGACAAACAAATATTTAGTGAATAACCATACCCATTTTCCAATCAAGGGTGATTACATTTTAAAAATTTTAAATATTTTATTGGGGAATTAAATGTATGTATTTCACACTCCATGATCGTGAAATTTAATGTGATGGTAAATTATTAGGTATTTTATGATCTATGTGTCACACTTAACCATGAGAATGAAATTAATGTGATGGGTACCCATATATTTTTAAAGCACTCCCATTCATTGGATAATGTTTTAGTTTCATTAGAATTATTTTAAGGGATTATGAAGTGAAAATAACCCATCATGGGACATTTTATATCATGATTTCTTGGAATTTTTCCTAGTCTTTTGTTTATGATGTAGGGTTTTTTGTTGTTTTCACATTTTCTATGTCTCTGTTATGATTATCATTCTATATCATGTTTCATTATTCATTTCTATGATTCTCATTCATTTTATGCGCAATTGATGTTTCCATTGTCTATTATTAAATACATATTCAAGTTATTCCATGTTAATTCCCTTAATAGTATTTATATATCACCCGTTACTTATATATATCCCCAAGTTAACACATCTGATTTTAAGTGTGAGCATACACATTATTATTTCAATATTAAGATGTATTTAATAATTTAATTTGTTATGTAATTTACCGAGTTCAAGAATATACTAGACATATCAAAATTTAGTGTTAAATTATGTCTAAAACTATCTAATAAAACCCAAGTTAATATTTTATTTTGATACGGGTGGTCATTGTTATGATATAATATTTTATGATATTTATTCTTAATATATTAGATGTTCAATCATGTTCCTAACAGTTGAGAGTTAAGGTAATGGTTTATAATATAAATTTTTATTCCATGATACATATTCCATAATTAGAACTTGATATATTTTTTTCTGTGGATAAAATATTGTGTCTTTTTTTATCACTCATCAATGAAATTTATGTGATTTACAAATCCATTTTAATTTCAATATTTAATATTATTTTTAATAAATAATACTTGTTTTGTATGTGATTTAATAATCTCAAATCTATTTTCTGAGTAATGATCATTATTATGGGACTTCATTATTCTAGGACTTATAGATTATATAATATTACTATGTTATATGGAATTTACTTCTTCTTATCAAATGAATTTACATTTTTGACCCGAATTAATTGTTTTTATGAATTTATTTCTTTATTAAATTCATAACATTGTTAAGAATATTTCAAATCCAATTTAAAGAAACAATATGTTTCATGCCTATAT
Source organism: Viscum album (assembly GCA_963277665.1). Classification (NCBI taxonomy): domain Eukaryota; kingdom Viridiplantae; phylum Streptophyta; class Magnoliopsida; order Santalales; family Viscaceae; genus Viscum; species Viscum album. Next base: position 178,144,427 of record OY728133.1, on the reverse strand, counting down.
TCATATCCATGTAATGACACACATACATATTTTAAAATAAATATATGTATTATTTTCGGTGATCCACATAATTCTATTTTATACTTTTCAAAATGAATATTCAGTATTCTTTTAAAAGTATATAGTTTCAATAAATATATTTTGAAATCATGAGAAATATTTCAATTATATATTTTATATTTTTTTTATCAACTCTAATTTTATGTAAGGAATTAATTATGACTTATATGAATAAATATTAATATAATTGAATTTAAACTCGTATTATAAACAGTTTTTAATATTACTTTCATGAATTCTATTTTTATGGTGACATTTAAATTAACCTTTTCCAACTAGTTAAAAATGATTTGACCAATATATTTTCAATAATTAACTTTAATTTTACTTTTTAAATCCCAAATTTTAATATATGAATGAGTGTTTTTTAAATTTCCATATAAATAAAATTTTAAATTAATAATTTTTGTTAGTTGGATTTTGGGTATTAGATAATCAAACTCTTGAAGTCAATGTGTGGTACCTAATATGGGTATGTCACCAAACCCATATTCATTTCCTGAGTTTTTTATGATATGATTAATTATTTATTTATTTAGAAACACTTGTGTATGTATTTTCATTATAATATTAGTAAGTTACAATATAACTATCTAATACAAATGTTAATGTTCTATATCTCATGAGAAAATTATGGAAACTACTGTTTATGTTTGCTCCACCATGGGAATTAGGTAGTGATGCTTAATATAATTTGTTATAGGAGTTATTTTGATATTATTTATCCACCACGTTATTGGAATTCAGTAGATATGTACTCCCCTCTGTGATATGATAATCACATTATTATTCCCGCTTTATTAAATTATTATTTTCTATACATATGTTTCTAACACAATTTTTTATCCCACTCTTATGATGTGGCATATATTTGATCATTTTGGATTACATGTCATTATTTTATTCCATATGAGTATTTTTTTTAATTTTCTTTTTAATTAGTTATTTTTCCCATGTCTATGCTAATTATGGAACCCTTGCTGACATATTAGTACCTTTTCACCTTACTGTGCAACAAACTGACATTCTGGTAAATATCTTTTCCAAATAAACTTAATCTTTTAAATATTTTTATTAGATAAAAACATTAATATTAACATGTGATTCATGATGAAATGAGTTTAGATTTCATTACACGCAAAAATTAGTGAAGATTTCATTCCATGCAACAACAATTTTAAACAAAATGAGAAATATTATTTTAAAAATTTATTATGATATTTATCACATTTCCATTAGAATTGAAGATATGTATATGATTATGTAAAATATGAAAATATAAATTTTATAAATTTATATTTTATTGATTATTTTTTGTATAATTAAATATATATGAAATTAACAAACAATTAAAAATAAGGCAAATATTATTCAGAAAACTGTTTTTATCAGCACAAATATGATTTACCACAATAAATTTTAAAAATTATTTTTTCAAACTTATTTAAAATAAATTTATATATTTCATATTAAATAAACATGGTCAAATTTATATTATGTATTTTTATAGAATATATAGAAATAAAACATATTATAATCATAAAAATTGTATTTTTCCGAAAAGGTTTGTGGTATCCTTTTGTAAATATATTTTAAAATAAATTTTTAATAATTTCATAATATTATTTTTTTAAAAAAAATATCTTTTTGAAATTTTCATGTAAAAATAATAATTATTTAATCTTTGATAATTTTATGAAATAGTAAATTTTTTTGATGAATTGTAAAAAATACATGTCTTTATTGAGAACATTCATTTATTTAAACAAAATTAAAAATTTACAAATTAATATATTTTGTTTTTAATAGTATAATTAATTATATTTTATATATAAAAATATATTAATACAATTTTTTTCATTGAAATGGTGTTCATATTAAAAATGTTTGTAAATACTTTTTAAATGTTTGGACCCTTAATATTTAGAAAACCGCTTTTTCACAAATATAGAAGATTATTTTTAAACTATCATTTGAAACTTCTATGAATATATTTTTTTAAAATTTTATTCTATATTCTGAAACATCACAATTTATATTATTTAATAATGGAAACTAATTTTTTTACTATAATTATGTGTAATAGTAGTAAAAATTAATTTCTATGGTTGAGGTTAAAAAAAGTATCCCGACGTAAACACTAAAAAAATAAGGGGTAAAATGACATAGAAACATGTAAAAATCTAATTTTATTGAAATATTAATACATTAGGAATTATATAGTTTGATAATATCCAAATATTTAGCCATTTTTAATTTGATAAATATGGTAATACCTTTTTATTTTTAAAAATTTCAAGTGTGACACTCACATCACTTATAAAAGGCCACACCTCTCCTCTCCACTTATAACATCCAAAACAATTTTTTTTTGGATAATATATTCCTATATACATTTATATCATCCATAGAATCATCCTAGAGGTGTTATTTTGGTTTTTAATCCCTCTAATGAAGGCTTTAGTAGAAATTTTTTATAGGATCATTAAAGGACATGTTGATCTCATAAATATTCATATTTCACTTTTTCATCAAACTCCATTAATATGTTGAATATATGATAAAATAATAACACCAGTTTATAAAATAAACTTTAATTTCATCATGTTAATTATATGACCAAAATCTTACTCTTCTTCTATCAAATGGGATATACAATCATCATTTATATGTAAGACGGACTACAGTCTCAGAAATTGATGTTATTATTTTTCCATCCCCAACACTCATTATTTTATATATTGATGGATAATAAGTTTATAATTTATTTATAAGATATTATGATACCTATTAAATTTTAATACCAGATATAAATTCTTACCTCTCAATCCATTTGGAAACAATAATGTTGCTAGTGTTTGCATGGGACTTCTTCATCACGAACCAATTTGATGTGTTTGTCATTTCTATTTTAACTAGATTGTAATAAGTATCAATGAAATACATATATAGGTTATTGGTAGAATATTTGTAGTTATTGAACTATTAAATCAAATATTACACCTATATTCAATTTTTGGGAATACGATAACATCACTGGTTTGTATAGTGGACTACCTCCTTGATAAGCGATGTGATTCATTCATCACATACGATTAGCATGGATGGTAATAAGGGTAGTTTTAAATAAAAATATTTTATATATATATACCTTAATATAAACTGATTTATACAAAATAATATGTTATTTAGCTTTATTTTGTGTAATTCCTTAATAAAATTGACAAATATCCATGAATATGTTCGACTTATTGTCTCTATGAAATGTGTATTTCATTTTATTTATATTAAATTGTTGTATTAGAAGTTATAAATATATTTCTAAAGTATATATTATTTATATAATTTTTAACATTGATGATATGATTAAACCAATATAAAATTATGATTACCAAAAATTAGATATAAAAACATTCTTGAGAAACAAAGTGGATGTTATCCTAAATGTGATTTTAAAAAAGAATTATTAATATATGGATATTAAAAATTCATAAATATAAAATATATGGTAATATATATATATATTTATATATATTTGATTGATAATAGTCTTATATTTTTTATATAGAAGGTTCAAATATGTAAAAAATAATTTGATACTTAAGGTAGGGGTTTATAGACTCAATTTTAATTTAAGGAGACATATTCCAATTTAGCTATCACTTACCCTGTGAGGATTATTTATGTACCATATTTCATATTTTATAATGAATCTCATTAATTTCATGATATTTAATGTTTTATTTGTTGTTACTATTTATTTGGTATTTAAATTAAAAATATTACAAAAGTGGTATGTGATTTTTTAATTATACTTCATTGAGACATATGTCATGTTATGCACCTATCTTATTTTATGAGGACTATATACAACCCATTTTAAATTTAAAATAATGAAATTATCCAATATTTTAATATTTTAATTAGTATTTAATTTTATTATTTTATTTTTATTATTAGTTAAGGTTTCCAAAGTTGAAATTTTTATATGGTTCAATCTCATCATTGATCAGGATTCTTTATGTTTTTGATTTCGAGGATTAAATATTACGACCCATAACTTATGAATCTTGTGAATATTATTTCCTCTTGTAATGTAATGATAATACATGTTTTTATAAATTTTTCTTTCATTATGTTCTCAATATTAAAAAGCATTAATTTAAAAACAATTTATTTATATCCTTAGTTGAAAAACCCATCTTCTTTCATATACATGTTTTCTAAAAATGTTTTAAAAATCAGTTCAAATTATATGAGAGATTTATTACGGAAATTTTTATCCATTTTTTATATTAAAAAATGTTTTAATAGAAATAATTTTTGTATTTTGGAAAATATTTTTTTTGGGTTTTGTCAAGAATTTGAATGGAATATTGTTTTATCATGTATGACATGAGAACTATTTTATACGATCATAAATAATTCATTATTTTAGGGAATAAATTATTTGTTTCAATGTATACATTCAAATAAATCATTATATATAATTTTTTATTAATTTTTAGATTTAATAATTGTATTCAAACTGGAGAAGATTTTTTAATTATAAATGTTTTAAATTAAATTTATACGTTAATTTTTATGTTTACAATGTTATTTTCAATGAAAATGAATATGAAATTTTTTTTATTCTAATATTAGTTTTTCAAAGTAGAATGGATAAATTATATGAGAAAACTTTTTTGCGATCCTTCAAAATAATATTCCACCAATGGTGACATCCTGTGATTTTACTTTGAATTTACCTGGGTTTGATCCATGTTTCAATTCTTATTCATTCATGGGAAGGATTATGTTATTGATAATGCAATTTTTATGAAATATATATAATTAATACTTGACCCACTTCATGTTTCAATGGGATATGCTTTTATGAAATGATAAAATCATTATGAAACCTATATTTTTCAACATGATATACTTTCATATAATTTTTATGAAACCTATTAATTTTCATCAGTTCTCATATGATAAATGTTTTATAAAGACCATTTCTTTCATTGAATCTAATATGATGAATTTTTTATGATCATGTGGAATATATATATATATATGTATATTTCATTGTGTGATGCGTGTGACCTATATCAAAATCCACTAAAATGTGTAATGATTGATATATCACTAGATAAATAAGACTCCAATTGGGAGTTAAACTAGTTTAGTAAGAAAATCATTCCATTATGATTATTTTGGGAGTGATCCTTGATTAGTAATGTGGTTTTGTGATTAAAAAAATTCCACAATGATATTATTGTCAATAATCCATAAATTGTTATGGAAATTATCTTTTATTCTTATGTATATTCCATAAATATATTCCGTATACCATTGAAATATTTTCACTGTTTATGTTCTATGATTCCATTATGATTCATGTATTATGAACTACCAGGACCTAATCTATAATAAAAGTTTAAGTTATATGATATAAATGGTATGGTTATTGAATGTTATTCACATGTTATGCTCATCATATACTGATATCTCCCTTGATTACCCTTTACAATATTCCTTTATCACCCTTTCTTATGTTAAAAATACCTGGGATATTATAATATGTATTATGTGTTATATGCCACTGAAGAGTGTTAGTTATGAAAAATATAGTGGGAGATGAAAGAGATCACTTATGAGGCTTTTATTTATATGACTAATTACCCAAAGGGACTAGACTACAATTATTTTGGTATGTATATTTTTGTTATGTAATATATATTCTTATATCAAGATGTTATATTTATGTATGTGATATTTAGTCTTTCATGTACTGTTCTTTTGAGATTACTCTTTTCTTATTATTTATATTCTATTGGAAAGAAGATGATTATATCATAGTATATCACTCTTAGGGGATCCATTATGGTTAAATTATATAAAAATAGACCAAATTTTGTGAATTATGATTTTTATATAGCTAATATCAATAAAATTAACCTTTATTGTTCAAGTATTATTCCAACGAATTTGAGGTGAAAACTTTAGAGTGTTGAAATATTTATATTTTTGTATTGATATATCTGACATGATATCAAAGAATATGATTAAAGAATATATGTTAGCACCGTATACAAGAGTAAGTGACTGGTTCATCATAATATCTATTTATCTACATAAAAAAGATCACATAATAACCACAAAACACCATCAAAATAATTTCATAATTGAAATAAACACTATACCATATATAACAACCATATTATACATATTGTATTAAAATCTTTAATACCATCAATATAGGGTAACAATAATGTGAATGAATTCAACCTCACTCCCTCCTTCTACAATAGTCATCCCCCAACATGTATAAAAAACAATATTATATCTTATTCACCACATATCTACATGATCACCCTTACTATAATAAATTATACATACTAAATCATTACCTCAAATAATCATAGAATATGATACATATAAAATAGATATAAGGGAGGAGAGATAAGTAAACCATTAATCACCACTTTACGTGACAGAAAAATTAAATTTATATGTATATTATATAATTATAGATTAATATTTAATTTACCTAATAATAATACATACCTCGTGACTTCCAAGGATAATATTATTTGAATAGTATAAAGGTATGAAATTTATTTCATGAATTATATTTAACATCTCAAAAAATGTTGTTCACAAAATTTACCATCCTTAGTCATACCCTACTAAATAAATTAAACATACCACTATCCGGTTAATAATATTTCTCTTATTCATTGTCATTTCCCATAATATTGGTGTGCTTTTCGACTCCTATAGATTGAGAACATATGATAATGAAAATAAAATAATGTTTAGTAATGTATGTTTCTTTTTTAATTAATTGAGTCTAAGTGTAAATGTGTTAAAGAATTTCAGGGATATCTACTTGTTATGTGGTTACTGGAGTTGGTTTTTTATTATGATATTAAACTAGGGTTATCACTATCTGTATGAGAAATACACATTGTGTAGTCTATTTATATTCTTTGTATTGGTTTCTGAGTATAAGTCGTGATACAATATAGGGTGTGATGTTTTTATTCATTGAAACGGAAAATTGTGGTTTTTTATTAAATAAGATACATGTTTCATAGAATTAATTTTTTTTGTGAGTGAAATTATATTAAAATGGGTTTCAAACCATGTAAGTTACATGAGTTGAGACTTTGGGGAACTAAATTGCTGATCTACCATTCATTCACTTGTATCCCTATTCCCACATGAACTATGATATATATTATGTGTTTTTTATATCTTTCCTCCTTTCGAATCATATTGTTCTATGATAAATCATCATTATAGTTTCTATTATTTTCTTAGGTTATGTATTATTCCCATTTAATCTTTGTCTTGGATAATGGTAGCACATTTTCACTATGAATTTTTATTTAAGGATCTGTGGTGTTTTTTCATCTAAATCCATTATAGATCCATCACAAGATCTCCCTCTCATGAATATCACTTATGTTGGTTTTGCTATGGCTTATGAGTTTCATTTAGATATGTTATGATCGACCCTCTTTACCGAACCTTTCAATTTTTTGAATAGATCCCTAAAATTAGAGGATTGATTATAGGGCCACTATTATCATCATTTTGTTCTTTCGTGTTGGGGAATTTTTCTTCCAAGAATGTGCAACATGAGTTTGAGTTAGGTGATTCCTTCTCCCTCTTATGTCTATTAGAATAAATTTTTCTAGTTTTAGAAATTGTTTTATAAATGATATGGTGGGATTTATTGATTTATTTCAGTTTGTGAACATGGATGTATGATAATATACACAAATCCATTATTTAGGTAAAAAAATGGATTATCATTGAATTTTGAAATTTATTTCCAAAATGGTTTCAATATAATGGTTTTGATGAAATTATTTGGGATAAAAGAGAACTTGGGAAGCATTGGATACTATGGAGTAGGGTTTATCATAGAGACATAATCCATATATTAATGTGGGGTTCACTCATTGGGTGTTCCTATAATCCCTTGGTACGTTATTCTAGATAATTGATATTGACATTGTTATGGTATTTACTCCAAAGGTGTTTCTCATCTCCTTAGTATTAAGTTATAAAGGATTGGTTCTCATGAGTCATTGATTATTATATGATTATTATGGTGACCAAAACTATAGTGATCCATGTTGTGATGTTACCTGTGATTTTGATTTTATTGTTTTAACTTGTACTAACATTAATTTGATATTATATGTGATACATGTTTTTATATGAATTGATATATATTAAATGATTTGTATCAATTTCTGAGATTTATTTTGAAATATGGAATAAGGGAATATTAAATGGTTTTCCACTATTTTTAAATAAATTTTCTAACTATATATCATATGTTAATTTTGATAACGTTAAGAAAATTATGATTATTTTACAGATAATTATTGTTGAGTAACTTGGTGGGGATATATTGATATGGTTTTCTCACACCCTACACAACCCTTTTGCGGTGTATAGACCATTAAATTTCATTTGATGCTGGGAATTTAAATGTGCCATATTGAGGTGGTGATTTTTCTATTTTTATGTCTGAGTAGTTGATGGTGAGATGGTGGTTGTTTTACCAAACTAAAACATATATTACTTATTTCCCTATTTTTTCATATGAAGATTGAAATTATATAAGGGATGTTCTATTTACTTTGATTTGTATAGTTTCTATTTCATTATTTAAATTATGTAGTATTTTTATTTCTACCATTTCTTTAATCTATTATGTATATATATATATATTCAAATTTTTTTCATTCTGTTGGAAAAAATTGCTCCCTCTGGTTTTTTTCTCTGAAAATTTTCATATTTTTAACCCATGGGAATGATAAACTACATTAGGTATATAGAAATTTATTTCGAGTACGAGTTTGAGAGGGTATTTGGGTTGGTTTCAACAAAATTTGTTATCAAAGGTTGAACATACTTATGATTCTTTATCATGGAAGGTTTCTTATTCAAGGGACAAGATTTTACAAACATTAGAGGTACGTTTCAGGGACTGCAGGACTAGATATACCAATTATGATAATAAAACATCTATTTGATATTGGGATGTATGTCTCTTTTTTTAGTTCATGGTCTTAATCTAGGATTTATCATTTAGTTTTTGGTCTAAAATATAATTATTTTGTTTTCAGATTATTTCTTATATTTTTTTTGTGATCTAGTATGCTATGTTTCTCATGTTAATCATTCTATAGAACAAAATAACGGAATTTTTAGGATTTAGGTAGTTCATGTTTTCAACTAGAATGTGACACATGACCTGAATCCTATTTTATTAGTACATCCTCAAGATATGTGAGAAAGGGATTGATCGTGGGATATCATGCATGAGAATCCACACTCCTTTAAAGGTAAAAATGAACCTGAATAGGTATATAATTGTTTGGATAAGATCTATTAAATATTTTAATTCTTGGATACACCTAGTAGTATAAAGGCGATGTGTGTGGTTCTTATACATAATAACCCCAATAAGAGATGGTTTGATTCTAATATACAAGAAGATATATATGTGGTATTGCACTAGAATAGTTTCAAGGACCACTTTATTTTTTAGTTCTATCATAATCCATTGTTGATGGATATGTATCTGAAGTTCCTATATTTATAATATGGAGAGTATTGTGTGTCGTCATACACCAATTAGTTTGTTAGGTTGGTTCAATTTTCTCTAGAGGTGGTAATGATTGACTAGTTGAAGTCTCGTATGTACATTCATGGATTGTGATGAGAAATTTGATCACAATTATTCATTTTCTTGATTTATACCTTTTTACAAATGATAGATACAATGAAAATCAATGATCTAGATATGGTAGTGGAGGTTCGATATTATTCTCTTACTCTTATTCATAGTGGTTGATTCTGTGGTGCATAAGGGAAAAAGAGGAAGTTGAAATATTATCCAAAGAGTGGTTAAGGTGGTTTTTAATGGAATACCTCCCCTAAAACATTAAATAAATCTATTAGTGAACCAATTACATTCTATATATGTGGAATTTTTGGGTGCACCTGTAATTATACTCCTGAACCTATGAAGATGTGTAATAGTTGTGGAAATTATGTATATCGAAATTGTTTATATGATTCTATTTCAACACCGCGGTATGGTCAAAGATTTTTGCCTCCAAAGGATAATAATGAACATTAATATGATTCAAATATTATAGTGATATTTCTACAATGCATGGGAATGAAGATCTTTAACACATTATATGTGTTTATGGATTAGGAAAACATGGGTGCAACAACAGTGATTTGTTCCATATTTATTACACATTAAGTCATAGTTTCTCAATATCATACTCTTTCATACAAATCCTTTATATATGGTTGTTTTTTATATTATTAGTCATCCAAAAGAGGTTAATACATTTGTAATGGAGTTATATACACCTCATGGGATGAGGAATGATTCGGGGTTTCAATGTACTTATTCAATGTCGATAGATGATGTAGTCTTAGTTTATGATTTTTTCATTCCTGATATGGATTTTTTTTGACGTCATTATCAATATTCATTGTATTATTTCTAATTATATTTTGTTTGATTGTTATTTTAAATAAGACTCATTTATTATAATCGATGGGAGTACATGGATATTTCATAGAGGGTGAGATCTATGGTCTGGTCATACAATATCATATCACCCAAATATCATATGTTTATTTTCTATTTTAATAGTTGAAACTAGTGATGTTTCTTCTATTATTTATCATACGACTTTTTGATGATTTTATAGATGATTTCCAAGATGATTTCTTTATAATTCTTTCAGATAGAGAGTTTGAGTTAATGATTTATCTGGGGCCAATTTCTCATCCAATTCCAATAAATTCTTTTCCTATGGAACAAATGATACTTAAATAGATCACGATTCAGTTGGAAGAAATTATATAAAATTGTCTATTTTACTTTCTATTTCACCTCGGGAAGCCCCTATACTCATTACCAAGAAGGCCAAATGGTTAAATCTGACTGTGTGTAGACTATAGAAAGTTGAACTGGGTAATAGTAATCTAAAAGTATTTTCCCCTTGAATTGATGATTTTTTATCATTAAAATATGGAAATGTGATCTTCAATGATTATTATTATGTCCAGTTGTCACCAATATAGAGTTTGAGAGTTTAATATGAAAAAAAATTAAGAGTAGGTATGGTCATTAAAAATATCTTGTGATGTTATTCAGTCTCAATAACACTATTATATTTTTATATATTTTTTGAAGAGTTAATTCCAATTGTATATTGAAATCGTTTATTAGTGTTCAAGGATGATATTTTGGTTTATTAAAGATATGATCCTGAGAAGGATCATCATCTGGGTTTGAATTTCGAAGTCTTGAGGGATCAATATTTTTATGGCAACATTTCATAATTTAATTTATAGTCCATAATGTGACATTCATATGAGGAATATTTAAATTTATCTTTGTAAGAACAACATAATGTCTATGAAATTTAAAGCATCCTAGTTGATGATGGATATAATCAAGAGTTCATAAATGATTTCTCAAATTTTTATCACCTTTGAATTCTCGTACAATGAATGGGGTAAAATTAAAAAGGTATGAAAAAGATTATTCTTCTATGGATGAGATGAAATAACTTTTTGCCATCATATCATATGATCCCACCTATTCTCGAAAAGGGATATGTGGTATTCTTTAGTGTTCTGAGAATTGTTTTGGGTTTCATTCTTATAAAAGATGTTCATGTGGTGGATTACATATCCTAGCAGATTGGAAGGTATTAAAAGAACTACCCCACTCCTGATTTATATATTTATATGATTATGAAACGACATAAATGATGGAGAAATTTTTTTTAGTTAAATGTCCATTATATTTTCAATCCATTATATAATATGATATATCTTTTTCCCAAAATAGATGAATCTCAAATCGAGGAAGTGTGTGGATTGTCATTATTTTTTTTATGTAGATATTTTTGACACACATGGAAGGGGAATTTCATTCTATATTCCCTATGAATGAATGTTCAATTCTAAGATGATCTGAAATCGATGGAAAAGTGGAACATTAGGGTACTCTTCAATAAATTTCACATTAAATATCATAACAACATTTAATGTATGGTATTAGATATTTTTAGTTATCATATACTCTCCATTAATATATTTTTTATATTAATTAGTAGGATGAAGAGTTTAGCAGAATTGGAGAAATATTCTATAGGAGGGATACTTTTTATAGTTAAACCATATCTTCTTATGGTGTTACCTATTTTGGTTATTGAAATGTTGTCTGAGAATAAGTTATGAGATAAATTATTTTTTTTAATAGTTATTCATCGTCCATTCATCTAGAAACTCTGAAGATGTATTATGATAGGTGAAGATGATTCTTGTGGTCAGGTACGAAGTCTGAAATTATTGATTATGGGTCCTTCTGTTACCCCTTCTAATAGATACATGTAGAGAATATGAAACATTTTTTGTTTTCTCTATAAATATATGATGCCAGTTTCAAAATTGGAGGACGTATGTATAGATTCTGTTGTTGGATTACCATGCCCTTACCAAGGGATTAATTATACCTTGGTATTGATTAACCATTTCACAATTTTTTCTCATTTCATTTCAATTAAGGACACCACTAAATAGATTATCTGAGTATGTTTTATCTAATGAATATTTTGAGGTAATATGGGGGTTCGTATGCCAATTTTTCTATATAGGGGTTTTATGGTTACAATGATGTTCTAAAGGAGTATCCATGATGTATTGGGAACTCATATTAGTTTGGGTACATGATATCATCCATATCCAGATGGTTAGACATATTGTGTTATTCACATCATGGATAATACGATTCTTTCTTGTCTATCCAATTATTCTGTACCATGGAATATAAATCTATTAATGGTTATGTTTTCTAATAAAAATAATTTTTTGTTTTCAATCATTATGGATTCCTTTATGTATTTATTTATTCATCTTTGTAGGTTATATCAATGATTAAAATTTGTGGGTCAGGAATATTTTTGTTGTATAGAGTATCATTTGGAATATTTCAATGTGGATTAAGGATATATGTAATCATTTGTTTATAGTTTATATTATATTAAAATATTATGTAGATAAGTGGAATCATCAACAATATTTTTCCATAGGTGATCAGGTTTTATTGAATGATATTACTCAGCTGGGTCACTATCTACAGGGAAAATAGAGACTGTTGGATTCAAGATATGATGGACAACTTGAGTTCAATGGGCTATATGGGATAGTTTCATATCAATTGGAATTTCATGTACCATTGATTGGAATTTATGATGTTTTATTCATTACATAACATAATAACCATTAACATGATCACTTTAATTTTTTGATTTGGGAATAGAATGAGTTGGACCCATAAGTTTATTCTGTTGAACATCCAATAGAAACTATTGAATCACATGTAAATTTCTTCCATTAGATATTGTTTCCATGTCCTAGAGTGTTATGTAGACATGGATCATATTATAATATTCCATTACAGTGTGAGTCATTGATGAGGGAGTAGTTGCCTCACCAATTTTCTAGACATCATTATACCACATGACTTCCTGAGGATGGAATTTATTTTGGTGGAGATTTTAGAAAAAAATGTTACACGATTTTAGAAATTTGTCTCCACTCTTGTCATTTTACTTTTTATTTGGGTGTGTTTTGGGACTCTTGGGTATGTAGAGAATTTTTTGGATAAAATAAAAAAATAGGGATGTATGTTTTATTAATTCATGGATTCATGTATAAAAATGTCAAATGGGTTTTCAATGATATTTATGTGTATTCTAGTTTTTTTAGTCTTTTGAGTTGAAACAATGATTTTCAATTTTATTAGTAGAAATAAATACCGTTTAATGTTATTGGGTAGAAAACATAAACTAGTAATGGGAATGGTGATTACAAATCCTCAATGTAAATTACACACCCTGTAATGGTAATGATGAGTATTCAATAAAAACATGACATGTATTCCAACATATTTCCATTTTTTGAATAAAATATGTTAAAAGTGTTTTCATTACATCAATGAATCATATATTGTTATTTTAGGGAATATTCAACTGATATTTATTTCAATCTATTTCATACCGCTTTCCTCGTGGCCTAGGGGTTCTCCCATGTGATTTTAGAGACCTATAATCCTTATGAATCATATCATTTAGTGATTGATCCTCATTTTGGCTATAGTGAATTTCATCAAATACATATTCATCTAGTTTATTCTGGGTCTTTGATCATAGTATCCCCAGTCCTTGAGGATTATGGAATAGTTGATCTCTTGTCTTGATTATTCATGAACCATTATAGATCTGTAATGAGATATTCTTCTAGAGGTTGTCCCTTGTATTAGTTATGGTATAGTGTTTCTATTTCATAAGGTAATGTCTTGATAATACCTCTTCACTGACCATTTATATTTTTGTACTTATTTTATAGATTTTTGTACTAATTATATGGCCTCAATTATCTTCATTGTGTTATTTATTGTTGGTGGATTATATTGTTGGGGTGTAAGACCTGAGTATGAGGTAACTAGTTACTCCTCTAGCTAGTTTTTGGAAAACTGAATTGATCTAGTATTTAAATTAACTTATAAATGAAATGTCATGATTTATTTTTTTATTTTTTCTTTAAAGATGGTTTTTTATAAATGATAGGTTTTATATTGTTTTGGTAATATAAAATGGTGAATTCAAAGTATTATGAAATGGATTTCCAAAATAGGTTTTGAAGAATGGATTTAGGAAATGGTTTGGGAAAATAGAGCACATGGGGAACCTTGAGTAATTAGGTAGATGTTTTCTCATAGATAAATCACCCATGTATTATTATAGGGTTCACTCGTGGGGTATTCAACTATTCCCTATGACCTTTTTCCTAATGAGTTGATATTTAAATCATAATGGGATTCAGTCATGGGGGTGTTTTTCTATTAATAAGACTTTTTTTAATGATATATTGTCAATGAATCATTGATTTTTTTATTACTATTCTACAATCTTGGTATATAGTGATTCTATGAATAATATTAAATATTATTTTTATTATATTGTATTGACTTATACTACTTTGTAATTTTTGTGATTTATGATGCAATATATTCTATGATTTGATATATATTAAATGATTTTTATTATTATACCAGGAATTATTTGGAAATATGGAAAAATTAAAAATTAAATGTCTTTTCATGATAATGATATAAAAACTATAAAATATAATTCATGAAACATTTAATTTAATGTTGTGATAATTTAGATTATTTTAAAATGGATTGTTATATAACTTTTGGGTGGGATTATACTGAGATTATTAGCTCACACCATGAACACCCCATCATATGTGCATAGACCGTTGTATGCATTTCAATGTAGTGAAATGAAAGGATCTATAGTGAGGTGGTGAGGTTTCTGTCAGCTGTGTCTGGGTAGCTGGTACAGATATGGTGGGATTTTTCCAACACTATCACATAGAGTAGTTGGTTTCCATATTTAGTTTTCCTTTGATAATTGGATGTATACATTATGATATTATTACTGGTTTGAGTTTTATCATTTACACTATAGTGTTTTAGTAATGAAATATATTTATTTCATCCTCCATTTCTCACTGTTGTATATATATTCCATGTATTGTCATCATGTTTTGAGAAATAAATCTCTCTGATGGTTGTTTAATGAATTGGTGATAGTAACTAGTCCATAGGTATTGGTAACTCCCATCATGTATTTGGATATTCAATTTGGGTATCTGATTGTTTTTTGTGTGTTGAGTTTTCCCCAATACATTTCTTCATAACCTGTTTCTATAGAAACATTTTAACATGTGAGGTAAAATTATTAGTAAGAATCTATATATTTGATGTGAATAAATCATTATAAGTGAAAATTATCTAATAATAATGTTTTTATAACATGACCATATCATATAAAAGAAATATATAATCAGTCTACGATTATTAATCAGGTGTCACACGATAAGGCATTTTCAAAATGTAAGACTATAATCATAAGTGTGTACAATAATTATTTTTTAATATTTATCCATTATACGATATCGAAATAACAAGATATAGGTTTTCTAATACCCATACCCATATAAAATTATTACATTTTTCAGGGACTAAATTTAAAAATATCATAGTGGACAGTGTCCAATAGTGGATTATCTACACTCCTAATTCCCATCATTTCCATAGTCTTTCATCACTACCAATACTATCATTGTTGGTCATAACCCATACAGAATAGTGTTCACTACCCATTCAAGTATATATTATCTCATGAAATTTCATTGTTTAGAAGGTGTATTGGAGGGATATATAATTTTATGCCCACCCATAACATAATAAGAAGCCTAAATAAGAGTTTCCAATTATTATAAAAACATTCATCAAAGAATTATATATTTAAAATAATTGGGTTTAATAAATATTTCATCATGATTAAATTAACCCATTTGAATGTAATGAGTTCCATTAAATCACCCTCAAACATCATAATCATAAGATATCTATATAAATATTGTGTATGGAATCATAAGATAAAATTCTATGTGAATTATTGTAGTTAACCAATAAAATCATTCCTTTATTATATATAATTTCCATAATAAAAACATTATATTAAAAATTAAACGAAATTTATAGATAATTGAAAGGATTGATATTAATTTTTAATTTCCAAATATGTTATAAATTTTAGTATTAATATAAAAATGGCCAAAAAATATCATTATACTAGGACGTCTTCTAAGAATATCCAAAATAAAGGACATCCAAATGCGTTGGGAAATGTAATGAAAAAAGGGGTTATGTCAAATAATTTATATGAAAAAATAAACATATTAACGTTTTATTGATTTGAAGATAATAATCGTATGAGAAAACATATATATGAGTTTAATATTATATTAAAAGAAAATTTAATCATAAAGAATGATCACATTCAAAGATTGGAGATAAAATATTCTAATATAATCAAACATAAAATATGGTTAAAATAATAGGTAATGAAAATGGATACATAATTATAAAATGAGAACATAATAGTCAAATATCACATGAGTTTGAAACCTATATAATAATAGAAACAGAAAATATTGGTCAATAATCACCACCATTATTCCATAGTAGATCATGCATCAAATTCTTTTTCCTATAGCTGATTTAGAATCAAAAATAATTTCCCATTATAGATGGGGAATAACATTTGATTATTTATTTTCAATAGAGAATCACTTCTTATTTCAAAATTATTTCAAGATGTCTATATCATTACTAAATTCATTTGATATACATATAGGGAACACCCATCACTAAAATATTAACCATATAGAACTATTCATGAAAAAAACATCATCAATACATTTGACTGAGAATGGTTTTGACATTACATTTAAAAATTTATTAATAAATAACAATAAATATATATCAATAGATAAAAATTATCTTCAATTAAAATATAATCATAATAAATTCATTTATATTTTGATTTATAAAACCTATCAACATTGAATGTATATCCTTTTATGATAATGAGGAAAATGGATGTTAAATAATTAAATAGATTAACCAAGGGGATTATAAAAAACATATTGCGAAAATAATATTATGTCATGCAAATTTTTATTTCAAAATAATCAATGATCACAATGGATGTTTATGAAAGGATTCCCCTGAAATTAATATCCACTTAAGAAAAATAAAAACATAAGAGGATGTAAATTATACAAAAATTATTATAACATTATAAAATTTTAATATATTACCTAATGGGGAATTGAATTAAGAACTCATTTTCATATAGATTCAAATTTGTCATCATATGTCAAAATGAGATCATTTAATATTATGGTACATTGAAGTTAAACTTGAAATACTCAAAGACTGATATTTTGTAAGACAATGTCTCATTCCTTAACATATTTATTTACGCTAATGTTATTTAACCTCCAATATAAAAAATATCTTAATCACCTATTAAAAAAACTATGCATATATGTATACATTAATTTATAACTATTATATATATTTATATTATTTAGTTATTATTATTATTCAAATTTAGGTTTGAGTAAGCATTATTATTTTGAAATAGTTTCATAATTGTTGGGTTGTAATTAACTCTTCTAAAATGTTTCATTATTACTATAGGATCAAATAAGAATGAAGATGAAATATATACAAGAGGGGGTGAATTGAATACTTTAAAAATTCCTTTAGAACTATTAAAGTTATGTTTAACAAGGTTAAACAAACATTCACAAAATCTCTTAAAGACACCTTTTCTAATTTCATATATGAAAGATTCTACCTTAACGTGTATAGAATCTGTAATATAGTCTGATTAATGGAATTACAAAGTATAATAATTTTATAATTCCTAACTTTAACAAATTTAAGATACAGTACAGAAATAAAAAAACTTGTAAAAGAAAACAAGTAACAATATGATTTTTTACCCAATGATAATGGTATCCAAAACCATGGATAAAGGTGCTTTGATTTATACTTTCATGAAAGTCTGTCTTACACAAACCCAGGTTATACCTCAATCCGAATATCAGTATCTATCGTGCTATCCCCACAAGCCCTCGATTTAGAAGAAAATCAGAACCTCTATCTTCCAACCCGGAAGCCCATGTTCACCATGATTGGAGTCTGCACTAAGCAAGTCTGGAAAAGTTTTTCACACCTGAAAAATTTGTTCACAGCATCCACACAAAGCACTATGAGTTGTAAGATCCTATATCTCTAGAAATCACTTCACAATCTTGTGCACTATCAATTTCATTGCTCGTTCACATGATCTTGTTTTTTAGGGAAAACATTCCAACGATCGGCTCCTTTCCAACGGACATATTTTTCTTAAATTTCGGAAGGACCTGGACACATGGAAAACATGCAACTATTATTTTGTAACAGATTGTACAACATTGTTTCATGTAACATAAATGATGTTATGTTAACGATAAATGTATCTAATATCATTGGAATGATACATTAAAATACTCTAACATTATCAAGAAATCATAATATTATGAATTTAGGAAAACATATTATTAGAACTAACATTCTTAAGAAAACAGAATCATAATATTAGAATAACAAATACACCAGATTCGGTATCATGAATATTGGCATCACATATACACCAGATACGGTATCAAATATCAGCATCACATATACACAAGATTCAGAATTGAATGTTGGCATCATATATACACTGAATTCTTAATTGAAAATCAACATCACATATACACCAGAATCGGTATTATAAAAAGTGAATCATATATTCACCAGATTCGGAATCATAAAACCAGAATCATATATACACCAGATTCAGAATCATAAAAACTGAATCATATATACACCGGATTTAAAATCAGAAAAACTGAATCATATATACACCGGATTAGGAATCATAAAAACTAAATGACAAATCATAATGATAGATCATTAAGTATAACAGAATGGAAAATCAGAATGACAGATCTATAATCTAACAGAATGGAAAAATGTAATGATATATCTTTAAGTATAACAGAATGACAATTCCATATCTTTAAGAAAAATACCTAACTTGAATAAATATTCAGAACTTAGAAAAGGGGATTGTGATTTTCAAAACATAAAACCATCAGGATTGGAGAAGTCATAAGATATCCTTATTGACTCAAAAATATCCGCCTTTTTGGAAAGCACAAAAAACATTTCTAATGGAAAACTACATTGTCCTAGATAAACAAGTATGAAAAAATTATCTACCCCTTTGAATGAGATTATAAAGAAATACAACTAACTCCCCCTTAGCTCATGTTTCCCAATAATCATATTCTTGATCTATAATGTCTGGATTTTCTTAAAGAAATAACTCCCCCTTAGATAAACATCACTTCTTTAAAAGAAAATTCTCCCTTACTTGGATATTTTACATTTCATTCCAAGCTACCCCTTAATAGATTCTCCCACTCGCAGATTAAGTTCTTCCTTTAAAAAAATTGTCGCTATTTGTGATTACCAAAAAGAGGGTAAGGAATGGAGAAGTATAAGATGTACCTAAAAGGTTAAGTAAGAATACATCCGAAAACAAAAGATAGACATGCACAAAATTTCTTTAATAAAATTTTAGAAATATAGTTTACATTAAAAGAAAACATTTGAATGTAAAGAACATAATCCATCCTTCTTTTTCTTGGAAAACAACTTCTTTATCAGGGATTTTATTTTCTTTAATCCTTTATGATCTTCTTCGAACTTCTTCAGCAAGATTTCTAATCCTGATTCTTCTTCTCTAAATCCATGACCCATTCATCTTGAGTATCCACCTTCCTTTCTAATTCAGCTCTGACTTCCTTCTCATTGCTAATAGATCGAGCAACAGAATTGAGTTGACTACCCTTCTCATAAATTGATGGCTTGACCTTGTGGAACTCTTTTTCACAAGAACTAAAAGCTCCATTTATTGAATCCATAAAGTCACCAAACTACCTCAACTCTTCATTGATGATCTTAGTAGGATTATGAAGATTCTTTCAAGATTCCTTCTGAGATTTGTAATCAATCAAAAGATTTTTGATGTCTGCTTCTTTCTTGAAATGCAAGTACATGAGAATATTGGTCGATTCTGTCTTTTGGTTCAGGGTTTCTTGCATCATTTGACTCTGGACATCTATGTTTGCAAGAACTGGTATCATTCTCGCCAACTTTCTTAATGAAATCTTGACATTGTCATTCTAAACAGATGACAAAGACTCTTATTCTGAAAAAAATTCCTTTCTCAACTCCTCTTGGAATTAAAGAAACTTGTATTTCTAATATCTTGGAGGTATTTAGAGATGTTTCATTAATAGGTGACGCAACCAAAACACTCTTTCCTTTTTTAGGATTTCGAACTGGGGTTTGTTCATCAGATACATGGATAACATCAAGATCTTCTTGTTCATCTTATTCCTTTTTAAATTCCTCCTCTTCTTCACCTCAATGTTCAACTTCTTCTTTATCTTCTCCTTGCACTTTAGTTTCTACTTCTTCTTATTCTTCTACTAATTCAATTTATACCTCCACTTCCACCTTTTCCTCAAATTCTTCCTCAATTTATTCTTCAAACTTTTATCTAAGTTGTTTTGAAGATTTGTAGTCTAAACTCGAAGGAGTTCAAACACAATCTTCCACTTCCCTTAAAACATCATTATCTTCTTCTTGGAGTATCTGATCTTCTACTTCATGAATAGTTTCTGGTAAAGATAGAACCTTCTTAGATTTCTGTATTTTTAGAGTGACCATTGGATTCTAGTGGGAAACATCAGATTTCTAAACATGTAGAGACTTCTTTTCCTTGTCTTTCAATATATAATGACACACTATGGATCCTTAGTATTTCTTTTTTAACTTCTTCTCCATCTTTTCTTTTTCACGGTTTTTAGCTTGCTTGATTTTTAGAGCCTTATCCTCTACTGGATTCAAACCAAAAGAAGGATCTACTTCCTTTCTGGTGGATTCCATTTCTCTCCACATTGTAACTATTTCATTTGAATAAGATTTTGGTTTCATAATAGAAATAGGTGATGATACCGGGACAGTAGGAACTAGAACTGGCATGCTCGGTTCTTCATGTTTCCTTTTAAAAGGAACTGACATTGAAGATTCTGAAACATCACCCTTGAACTGAACAACTATTTAATCAACGATTTTGGATTCGAAGATATACTATACCTTCATACACCTTATAGTATCATCAATCAGTAACAATATCATGAACTACATTGAGACTGATCGACATGGAACATTCATCTCTTTATGACACAAAACTATTTTCCTGGAAATTGTTGTCGGGTACATAAGGATCTGAGATCTGATAGATCCGCTTTCAATTTCTTGGATTGTAAGCAATATGTACTTCACCATGATGATCTTTCTTATGTTGACAAGGAAGTCTAAGATAAAGATATCACATATCTTCATGGAGTCCTTATCTCCCATTATTGGAATAAGAAATTTTTTCATCCAAAGGGAAACCATTTTTTGATTTCATGATATGTTTTTGAACATGGGATTCTTAACGAATTTGAGAGACAGAAAATCCAAACACATAGCTATCTCAAAAGAACCATCTATCTTATGACGTTTTAGAGAGCATAGAAGAGATTCCCCTTCAAATGGAATATTAAGAACATTTGCTGCCTTCTTGTAAGGAACTGTATACGTATTATCATAGCACATGAACTTAAACAAATATTTACCATCATTTTGAAGGAAAGAAACATATTCATATAACTGAATAAGAAGATTAGAATAAACCGGATCCTAACAATTCTTCTTAGCAACACATATGCTTTCTCATCCATTAGATCTTATGGCCTTAGAAATAAGAGAATCATATTTCTAAATGAACATAGGGCATACCAACCTTTCTCTGAAGATTGAACAATCCTTTATCTCTTTTCTAATCAGCATCTGATATACCAATGATTCCAAAGTCATTTGGAGAAAGAGAACGTCAGAACGAAAGATTGATGGCAATAGAACTTTGGCAGATAGATCATTAAGGATGGTGTAATACTTAAAATAGAGGCACCCCTTATATAGATATGGCTATGACTTTTGGACTTCCATAAGATAATAAAACGGCTGACAAAATCCTGATCTGATCTGATGATTTAGAATAAATATAGAAAATATGAATTCCGATCTTTTTAAGTAAGGTAAACAAGAATTTATGAAATTTTGTAATACCAAAAACTAAAACATTGGATTAAGAAAATGAAGAGTAAAAAAGAGTACCTCTTGGAATACTCTATGAGATTTATCGGTATTATAAGAATTTTTTTGGGAGATTTCAAATCTGAAATTTTCAAATCCAATATTTTCAAATCCAAAATTTTCAATTCCGAAATTTTGAAATCATAAATTTTCAAATTCGAAATTTTAAAATCCAAAATTTTCGAATCCGAAATTTTTAAAATGAAAGAAATATATTTTAAATAAGAAAATAAAAAGACATATGTAATCCCCATTTAATAAAGAGTAGTTTAATGTTAGGAGAAGATTTAAACAGGATGTAAATATTAATGGCTACCTTACAGAAATCATTCCTATATTTTTTTTAATATATTAAAATATTTTGGAAGGTATAGGTTCTGTGAAAATAACATCAAGTTTATATTGCATTCCAATGAATTGAAAAATAATATCTCCTATATGTGTGTGATCCCTATGAAAGTGATGTCTAACATCTATGTGCTTTGCACGAGAGTGATGTGCATATTTATTACTTAGAGCAATGGAACTTGTGTTATCGCACATAATTTGAGTTTTATTAAAACTCCTACCATAGTCTATGAGTGTGTGTTTCATCAACAACACTTGAGCAAAACATATTCCAGTAGCTAAACATTCAGCTTCATAAGTGGAGAGTGCTATAGAGTGTAGTTTCATGAAGGACCAAGAAACTAGAGAATCTCTTAAGAAATTACATGTTTCAGATATACTTTTTCTATCCATTTTATAACCACCAAATTCAGCATCTGAAAAACTTTTAAGTTCAAAATCATTTATAGAGGAATAAAATAGTCCCAAATCTAATGTTCCCTTTAAATACAAAAAAATTATATTTATGGATTTTAAATGATATTATTTAGGATTTTCTTGAAGTCATTCACATAAGCATACTGAGAACATTAAGTCAGGTCGACTAGCAATTAGGTACAGTAAACTTCTTATCATCCCCCTATAAGATGTCTGATATACTGGTTTCCCTACTTAATTAATATCAAGAGTATTAGAGATTCCAATAGGAGTACATATAATATTAGTGTTGTCATACCCTAATATTATTAAATGATATTTGATATACGTATGTTGGGATATGTAAGTTTCCTATGGTTTTTGTGAAGTTTGAAAACCAAGAAGAAATGTTAACTCACCCATCATACTCATTTCAAACTCATATTTAATAAGATTCGCAAAGGAATCAGTTAAGGATGGCTGAGTTGATCCGAAGATAATGTCATCAACATAAATTTGATCAATCATAACATCTTTATTATTTTTCTTAATGAAAAGGGTTGGATCATAAGTTCCCTTAACATAGTTATTTTGAAGAAAAAATACCGAAAGTCTATCATATCAAGCTCTATGGGCTTTTTTGAGTCAATATAGGGCATTGGAATGTTTATAAACATTATTAGGATATTTTGTATCTTCATAGCCATGGGGTTGATCTACATAGACATCCTCTTGTACATAACCATTAATAAATGCACACTTAACATCCATTTCATAGAGTTTAAAATTAATGAATGTTGTGAAGGATATAAGAATATGAATAGATTCATGCCTTGCTATAGGAGCATCGGTTTCTTCATAGTTTATGCCTTCTTGTTGATTATAGCCTTTTGAAAATAATCTTACTTTATCTCTAACAATGACTCCATTTTCAACACATTTGTTTTTAAAAAACCATTTTACTCCAATAATAGATGTTTCATTATGTTTTTCAACCAAAGTTCCAAACTTGGTTCCATACGAATTCATTGAGTTCATCTTGAAAATACATTATCCAATCTTCACCACCCAATGCTTCTTTAGGAGTATTTGGTTCAAATTGGGAAGGAAATGCAAAATTTTCTACTGAATTCCTTAATGAATGTCTAGTTCTTACTGGTTGATTTATATTTCCAATGATATTATCATTGGGATGATTCCTATGTAACAACTGACATGGGATTTTAAAAACATGTTCATCAACAAAAGGTTGAAAATATTTAGAAGTAAATGTCTCAGAAACATTTTCATTGACATTAACCTTGTCTCAAAGATAATCTATCAATGTTTGGTGATCATTTTTGGGAAAAAAATCCAAAAATGTAGGTTGTTTAATAACAAAAGGAACATTTTCATCAAAATTAACTTCCACTATTTATCACACAATTCAAGTGTTTTTATTAAAAAATATATATTCCTTAGAGTTAGTAGAGTAACATAAGAAAAATCCTTCATCATATTTGGGTGAAAATTTATGTAAGTTATCATTTTTATTCAAGATAAATACTTTGCAACCAAAAACCTTGAAGTCGGAAATTTTTTGTTTTCAGCCAGTCCATAACTCGTAAGGTGTTTTATTATGTAACAGTCTTATTAAAACTCGATTTATAGTATAAAAAGTAGTAGTTACAGCTTCGGCCCAAAAAGTATTAGATATAGAATATTCACTCAACATGGTTCATGTAATCCATTGAAGAATGATATTTCTTCTTTCGACAACACCATTTTGTTGAGGTGTTCTTAGAGCTGAGAAGTTGTGAGTAATACATTTTTTACTTCAAAAAGTTTCAAAATCATAATTTTCAAATTCTCCACCAGTATCACTATAAATAGTTATCAATGGTTGGTTTTTCTAATTTTTAACTTGAGATCTAATGATTTTAGAATAATCTAAATCTTCAAACTTCTTTGCGAGAAAATAGACCCATGTAAATCTATTATAGTCATCACTAGGAAAAACACATAGTATTTGCCTCCAATACTTCCAGTTTGTGTTGGAACAAATAAACCTATGTGCACTAACTGTAATGCATTAGATTTAGTAACTTGACTTATAGATTTTTAGTTAGATTTATGTCGCTTTCCATATTGACAAGGATTGTAGACTTTTGAATAATCAAACTTATGTTCTGCTAGATCATGAACAAGTTATTTCAAAGAATGATTACTATGATTTATTAAATTAAGGTGTCCTAGTCTCGTATTGCAAATACATGATTGATCTTCAAATGCACTAAGATGAGGTAGATCATGACTTCAATAGTCTTCAAGGTTTTAGTTCTACACATTCTCAAGCCGAAGGGTAGAGAAAATAAACTAATCTTTACAATTGTGAACTAAAAATTTAACATTTCAAAAATTCACAAGGTAACCTTCATCACATCATTGACTTATACTTATAAGGATGTGCCTATGTCCTTTTACAAAAAGAACATTTCAAATAAAAGATTTACCAAGAAGAATAATCTTTCCAACACTGAAAATTTCTCATTGAGAGTTATCACTAAAAGATACATTTCTAACTTTTGTTTTTAAAATCTTCATGAAATAGACTTTGTTACCAGTTATGTGCTGGGAACATACACTATCCATGTACCAATGTTTGTTGGTACTTCCTTCGTTTTCCTGAGAAAGGAAGATTTATCTCTTCAGAATCAAAATTTTCTTAGATCCGGAACTATTAGATAATAATATCTTGGGTAACCATATTTGTTTAAAAAAATAAGCCTTATGAAACCCAAGGGACTAAACCCGTTTTAAATAACATTTTTTCTTCCAATTTCCACCAATTTGGAATTTAGTACAAAAAGGGGCTCTAGGAGAAACAAAAAAACATGTTTTTTTAAAAAAAATTCTTGACAATATCCTAAACCCTGACTATTACCATGAGGTCAGATCTGGGAATACTACTTGTCAAAATTTTCCTTACCATGAGTGAATTTTTCAAGATGTTTATTGAAGGAAAATATCCCAGATTTTTGTCTCAGGACTAAATTCTTTTCCTCAAGAATAGTGTATTTAGAGTTAATTTTGGCTTCTAAAACATCTTTTTCAATAATTAGATATTTAAGATCTTTAGAAAGTTTATTATTCTCATAATTAGCTTCCACAATATTCTTGGATATATTTTCTAAAGAAACATTTTTCTCATCATGTTATTTTAAGATATCTAAAATTTATTTTGTTAAAATAGATTCTCTAGAATTTTTTTTATCGTGTTTCTTAGAAACATTACAATTTCTCTTTTCAAGTAACATAAAAAATTTAGAAACTTACTCATAAGAAGGAAAATTATTATCATTATCTGATGACGAAAATACATCATCTGAGGAAAACCCTCTATCTAGAAAATATTCACTTAAAGACATATTGGTTAAGGATTCAACAGTTCGTACAATAGCCATGAAGGAATGATTTAGAACTGGAGCTCTAGCATTTAGACCAATATCCTATTGCCCATAAGTTTCATATACTGAAGATTAATCAGAAGAATCTCCACCACTGGAACTCAAAGTGTCTTTCACTTTCAAGAATTTATTATTCTTTGATCTGTATAACATTTTCTTGTTTCTTTCAGAAGTCCTGTATTTCATGTCATTATTCTTAAACAAGGGACAATGAGGTCTGATATGACCAGTTCTTCTACATTCATAGCATTTAAAATCTACATCATTATTTTATTTTACATCATTCTTCGTGTATATATATTGACTGTTCTTCTTCCCAACAATCTTCTTCATCCTTTGAGAAAGGATGGCTGACACATTTTCTGAAGTTTCACATTCACTAGATTCCAATTGAGTATTGACCTTCTTAGCTTTAGATCTTTTAATTCTCTCAGGAGTCTTGAATTTCACATGATTTGAAGTAGTTGTAATAGTAACACATCCATTTCAATAATATTGATGTTAAAAAGTAAGTTACTTCAAGTTTCATCCAAATACTATTTGCAGCTTCACAGGATGAAATCTGCCTATATATATTTTTAGTCATGGAACATAGAAAAGTATTGCGTACCTTAAATTTCAGCTGACATTCCACCGATTCTGGATTAGTAAAGGTTTTATTTTCCTTATCAATAATCTTATAGTCTCCAGTTATCATAATGTAGTTGTATACACCTATGTTTATCACAATTGACTTCATTTTATCTCTCCATTACTTATAGTAATTTCTATCAAATATTGGTGGTTTAGTAGGATTTAGATTATCTAGAGCTCCAACATGGATGCCTACTATATTAAAAAAATATTTCATTCAACAAAACATATTAGTAGTAAATGTTTAACAACAAATATGAAGAACTTATGAAAAAGAAAAATAGGAGAAAGAAAACTTATATGTGGATATATGTATTTTAGAGTCGTCACCTGATACCAATTGTAGGATCTAAAACAGAATGTAGATGCTCAATATACAAGAGGGGGGTGAATTTTATACATTAAAAAATCATTTGGAACCTTTAAAGTTAAATTTAACAAGGTTAAACAAAAATTTATAAGAACTCTTAAAGAAAACTATTCTAATTTCTTAAAAGAAAGATTCTACCTTAAAGCTTATAGAATATATAATATAGTAAGAGTAACAGAATTAAAAGGTATAAAAAGGTTTTACTTACTAACTTTAACAAAGTTAAGATACAAAAAATGGAATAAAACAACTTGTCAATGAAATTAAGTAATAATAGGATTATTTTAACCCAAAGAGAAGGGTATCCAACATCCTTGGATAAAGGTTCTTTGATTTATACTTTCAAAATGTCTGTCTTACCGAAACCCAAGTATGCCCTAAATCCGAAGATTGGTATCTGTCTTGATATCCATGTAAGCCCTCGATTTAGAAGGAAATCGGAACCTTTGTCTTCCAACCTGGAAGCCCATGATTAGCATGATCGGATCCTGCACTATGAAAGTTTGAACAAGTTGTCCACACAAGAACAAGTTGTTCATAGAATCCGAACAACGTACTAAGATTTGTACGATCCTATCTCTCTATAAATCACTTCACAAGAGTGTTCACTATCAAGTACTTTGCTAATTCAAATGTTCTTGTATTTATAGGAAAAAATTTCCAACGGTGGGATCCTTTCCAACGGTCATATTTTCCTTAAATATCGGAGGGACCTGGACACGTGGAAAACATGCAATGGTTAGTTTGTAAAATATTTTATAACATCGTTTCAAGTAACAAAAATGATGTAAAGTTAATTATAAATGTATCTAATATCCTTGGAATGATACATTAGGAAACTCTAACATTATAACGAAATCATAATCATAAACAATTAGGAATACAGATTCTTTGAAAAAACATTCTCAAGAAAACAGAATCATAAATTTGGAGTCAAAAATACACTGGATTCGGTATCATGAATATTAGCATCACATAGACACAAGATTCGGTATCGAAGATCGGCATCACATATACATCGGATTCATAATTAAATGTCAGCATCATATATACACAGGATTCTGAATTGAAAGTAGGCATCACATATACACCGGAATCAATATAATAAAAACCGAATCAAATATACACTGGATTTGGAATCATAAAAACTAAATCATATATACACCATATTCGGAATCATAATAAATGTATCAGATATACACCAGATTCAGAATCATAAAAATGAATCATATATACACCAAATTCGAAATCAGAAAAACTGAATGAAAAATCGTAATGGCAGATCTGTAAGTATAACAGAATGGAAAATTGGAATGACAGATCTGTAAGTATAACAAAATGGAAAAACATAATGATATATCTATAAGTATAATGAAATGACAATTTTGGATCTTTATGAAAAATACAGAACTTTAAAAAAATTCGGAACATAGAAAAAGTGTGTGTGATTTCCAAAACATAAAACCATTATGATTAGAGATGTCATAAGATATCCTTATCGACTCAAAAATTAATATATCATAAAAGGTATTGTAATATATGTTTTACTCTATTTTATTAAAATATAATACCATTGTATGTAAGTTTTTTTATCAATCTTATAGATGCAATTCATTTCAATCATTTTTCAAAGATTTTTCATTATAAAAATTATGGAAACATAAGTAATGAGTAAAATTTTTATATTTTATAACTATAATAAACATTTAATTACTTATTAATATCCAATATCTTGTTTAAAATTTTATACATGATATAATTCTATAGAATATTTCTTATAGGTCGTAAAACTGTCCCAATAAGAGTTTATTGTAATAATTTTTGTAGAATGGCTATATAAGAGAAACTATTTTTATAATATCATTAAAAAAAAGAATATGTACATTATATATATTTTATTAGGTTGATTATTCCTAATTCTGTGTATTATTTTGAAGAGTTTAGTTTAATTTTTTCTCTTTTTTAATAATGACCTTTTCCTCCTATTATATTTGTTCTAGGTGGTTAGTTTTATAATGATGTATTTTTTCTAATATTCATTATAGAATTCCTATATAATATATCATGCATAAAATTAAATAAATAATTAATATATCCATTTCGTAAAACAATTTATAGAACCATCCTAAAATGTTGGTGATGAGAAAAATGAAATGTTTTATTGATGGAGGTAGTAGTCTACACACACACATGAGAAAAATTTCCATTTTTAATTAAATGTGATTGGAATAGATAATTGTTATACCATAAAAATATTATCATTTCATTCTATTATATATATACATCTATATTTTTTAAATATGTTTAGATTGGTTTTGGAAGTTGGTGATTTAGAATGATAATAAAATGAATTTAAAGGGTATCTAATACTTTCTTTGATTATTTAGAACCTCTTATGAAGTATACTTTTAAAATAATAGAGTTAAGACACTTAAATGAGAATTGAGGCCATCAAACTAATAAGGGGATATAATAGAAATAAACTTGTTATTGTTTCTTGGGAATATAAAACATGGGGTGTGGATTAAAAACATTGTATGTGAGATACATTTATTGGTAAAAAGAGATAAATGAATCAATATGATTTCAAGGTACATGTTTATAAAAGAATTTCATGAGTGATAAGTGTGAAAAATATAGTATTTCATTTTTATGGATTTATATACTAAAAATTTTAATATAGATAATTCATATATCAAATTGTTTCGGTAAAATTTATGCCACATTTGATTATTGAATTTAACACATACTAATCTTGAATAATTTTACGCATAGCAACGATTTTATCTCTAATAATATATGATCACTATTGTTACCAAATTTCAAATAGATAATTCATAAATAAAAATCCACTTAATCTAATTCAATTTTTATATTTTTTAGATTTAACATTTAAATTAAAAACCATAGTTTATTGAAAAATAGTTTTTTTAAAAAAATTAGTTTTATTAATTATTTATTTTTAATATTATTCATCATATATTAACTATTGAATTAGTGTTAATTGATTTATATATAATCTTACCTCAAATTATATACTTTATTTAAAATATATCCATTTAATAAAACAAAAAAATTATTTAGGAAACTATGATTCATTAAAAAATAAATTATTTAACATTGTATCTTTTATTTATGTTCGTAATGTAATTTTATTCCTCATATTGAAATTTTAAAAACAGAATCATTTATATTTACTTGTTAAAAATATTCAAAAAAATTTATATTATTTAATTTCTAGAAGTGAAGAAAATAAATTTTCATATAGGTGTATATATAATTAGAATTATGAAATTATTAATTTCTAGGAATAAACCAACTTATTTTATTTTATCTTTTAATATAGATGATAAGTTTTTTACTTATATTTATACGATTAATTTAAATTATTATAAAATAATATTAATGTTTAATAATTTAATTATGGAAACATAGTTTTTATAATGTTTTTTTTCATTCCTGAAAATATAATTACATATTATTTAATTTATGAAACGTATCTACAAAACAATGTTTCATTCGGTGAATTAAAAACATTATGATTTATTAACATAGATGAAAATATATTTATTAATAAAATTAAAAATATGATTGGAGAACACATGTTAAAATACTTTTTAATAAATATACAAAATCTAGGAGATAGATAAAATTTAATTATTTTAAAATAAATAATGAATCTTGTAATGAAGTATTTATTGAAAATTAAATCCATGATGATGGGATCATATTTTGATTCGATAAAAATAAATAAATGATTATTTTCAATCATTGGAAATGAATCTAAAAAACAAGACACAGTGAAAACATATGATTATATTATGTTTAATCATTTTTAAATAAATTAAATTGTAGTTAAATAAATACTTTTAATTATTTTATTATTGATTGAAATAATAATAAATTTTTTGGACGAACAATGAAATAGAGGAGAAATATTCTTAATCTAAAAAAATTTAAATATATACAATTTTAATTAAAAAATATCAATATATAATTTTATATATAAAATAGATAAATAGTTAGGTAAAACCTAAAAACCCTCTAAATAACCCGAGGACTTCAATAGATATGGCATTTAATAGATGAAAATTGCAACATCCTGATATTTTAAAAGATCAACATCATTTTAGATATCATATATGTCACACCCTGACTAAAAATTCTTTTAATTCAATTATTTTAAATTGTTCTTTTGAGTTGCAGTTGGAAACAATTCAATTTTTTTTTTAAAAAAGGGGATTTGAGATCTTTTACAAGTGCTCGACCGTAATCATGACTAGGCGCGCGAATGTGCCCGCACACGCGACCGCCAACGTGCCCGCACACGCAATCGTGCACGCGACCGAGTGAGGTGTCCAACATAAATTAATAATGATGTTATTATTTTGGGTAGTTTTACTATTTCATTATTATTATTATTATTATTATTATTATTATTTCATCTAATATTTTAACCTGGTCATTTATATTATTTTTATTTCTTTTGTGGGAAAGCGACTATGCGCATGACCGTTCAAGTGACCGTGCGTGCAACACTATGCACGACCATGCGCAGTGAAGGTTCCTAATAAACAATATTATTTTTGTGGTTGATTTTATTATTTTCGTTTTCGTATTAATATTAAATTTGTTATAATTTATTAGGATACAAATCTATCCTTATTTTTATTTTTATTTCCCTTTTTTTATATATTTTCCTTTTCTATTTTTCTTTCTTTTCCTCTTTTTTTCCTCTCCCTTTCTTTCTCTCCTCTATCCCGTCGCGTAGTCCACTCCTCCCTTCCCATTTGTGCGGGCCTCTCCTCCGAACCCTACCCGTTGCTCCCTCGGACACCCGCTGCGCCACCCCCTGCCTCCCTCGCGCGGCTCGCATTCGGCGCCTCCCCCTTCACTCGCGCAACACCTCCCCCATGGCTATTGGCCTTCTCTTTCATCCAGATCCCCCCTTCCGGCCAGTTTTTCTGGCGCGCCACACCCTCCATTTGCTCCCTTCTTCCGACGATCCAGACCGGTAGCCCCCTCCCTTCCAGCTCCCCTTGAGCTCCCCCACGTCTCCCCTGCTGCATCGCATGGCCTGACCCGCACTGCCCCTTCCTTCTGGCCGGATTTCTGGTGCGACGCACCTCCAGAAACCCCTCATTCTGCTCGGCCAGCTCTCCTCTCCCACGTTGCAAAAGCGTGCTACACCGGTGGGTGTTTTCATCTTTTTGACAGCGTTGCGAGATTAGGGTTCCATGTTTTTTTGGGTCCAATTATTATATGTTTGGTCTGATTGCTTGATTTTATGACACAGTTGTTTGGTTTGTGGCGCGATTTATGTGTGGCGGAGTTTGCGCACCGTGTTTGTAATGTTTCAATATGGTGGTTAGTGTTTATGCATTTAATTCATGCTTGATGAATCAATTTTCTCATTTAGTTAATATATCATGTTTATTAATTAGTTTTCTTGGTGCGAAATTAGTTTTTATGTGTGGTTATTATGCTTTTGGTTTTTAAAGTGGAATGTTCATGTGAAACGTGGTGTGTCTTGGATGAAAACGCTTATTGCATTATTAATTGGTGTTGTGTGAATTGTGCAGGTGGTTTATTAAATATTATAGGGGTTGAAAATTCTATTTTGATATGTTGTGTATTGTGTTTTAGTTTGGTGTTGTTGTTGTGTACTATGTTCTGGTTGGGTTTGTGATTTGGTTTGGTGTTGCGCCAAGGTGCGTTTGGTTTTAAAAGGATGTTTTGTGTGAAGTTATTGACATTTGAAGTCATGCGAAATATTTTGAAAATTGTTTAATAAATTTTCTAGTGGTTTGTTTATCCATGGAAATGGTCTTTAAAATTTTAGTTATAATTTTTTTTAAAATGTTTTATTAAATAATTAATCAGGATGGAAATTTATATTTTTGAATTGGGTAAAGGTTTCTGGTTTTAAATGTCTTTCAGTTTTTGCAGCGTGTCTCCAGCGAAAGTCTGCAACACTGCGGTTATTGGGTTGCACGAGCTTATGCGCATGTGCGAAGCGAGTCATGTCATCACGATCGAGCGGCGAGTCGAGGTTGGTCCCCCATTGCACTCACCCTTAAATTCAGAATTTATTAATTGATTGATGTTTTGTTAATTTTAATGAATGATAAAAAATATTAGATAATAAAAATTTTAAATGATGATTAAGTGTGAAAAGAGCAGTTTATTTTATACCGAACACTTGGAACATTTTCTTGACGGGCAGACACCCAATTTTGAAAGAATGACTGATTGGCCTTTAAACATAATTCACGGAATTTCAAACGTACATCCAGTTTTAATGATAAGTGATTTTTTTTTCTGAACAAGTGTTTTTGGGTTTTTTTTCGAGAAATGAGGTTTTGTTTTAAAAATTTGTGAAGGCCCGTTTGGCACTTTAATAGAATAAATTATTTTGGAAATCCTCTTCAGGGGTGATCTTTTTTTTGTGTTGATTGCATGAGCTGTATGTGATGTTAGTGCATTGTGACTACATGATTTACATTGTGGACGCACCCCTCTTGTATTGCTTGTGTTGACTTGAGAACCTGGCATATTGAGTGAATATTCTATGAACGATTGTTGCACTAGTTTAGACCACGCACTAGCTAGTGGCCCCAGAGCAAGGGAATACTGAGTTATTGCTGGTATGGGGATTGGGCCCCTCGGTTAGGCCATGCAGGGCTATGCCGGGCGTTAGGGTGTTATGACTTCATCGAGTTAGGGAATTCCTTCAGGATTAGTCGGATGTATAGTATTCTATGGATTGTTCACAATCTCCTAGGTTCGACCCTTTTTTCTTTTAGTGTTTATTTGTATGTGGCGGACGATTGAGAGGTCAAGTTCGGTTTCTGACCTATATGTGCCACTTTTTTTCCATTGCCCTTAGTGTGCATTGTGGGTTGTGTGTGATTTTCCTTTTGACTAACAAATAATGTTTGGATTTCTAAATTGTTCGCAAAATGTATTAAAAATTCAATGCACCTGTTTCTTTCAACATTAAACATGTTCTAAATTACGAAGGGCAATGGACTGTTACTTGTTTTAGAAATGAAAGGGTGTGTAAAAAACCATATTTTGTACAATGTAGTTCAAACTTGGAATTAATGAATTCTTTATTTAATGGTATGTTCATTGGGAATAGAATTATCTGGGCCTACCTACTGAGTTTTAAAACTCATGCCTATAGTGTTTCCCTCTTTTTAGTTTTTCTGCAGGTTTGGTTCGAGCATTCTCCTTGTGGGCGAGAGCTGGTTGTGGAATGGTGAGCGACTCTCGGAGTCGCGAGGAGTTCGGCCGAGACCAGGTTAGTGTGTCTCATTGGCCGTTCTTTCTTTTCAGGGTCATTCTTTTACTTTGCGTTCATCCACTTTTCCGCTGTTTTATTTATTTTTTATTGGGAAAAAATCATTCCCTCTTGTTTAGTCTTGATTCCCGGCACTAGTTTCCAGCCCATGGGTATCGGGAACGCCACTTGGGCCATGTCGCGGGCCGGGTCGGGTGACCGGTTCAGAGTCAACCCGGGCTAGTTCATGACAAAATGGTATCTGAGGGAGGTTTCGATCCTCCGACCTGTGGGTTATGGGCCCACGGGTGGGTGTTTTCTTCTTTTTGGCAGCGTTGCGAGATTAGGGTTCCATTTTTTTCATGGTCCAATTGTTATATTTTTGGTCCGATGGTGTGATTTTATGACATAGTTGTTTAGTTTGCGGCGCGATTTAAGTGCAGCAGAGTTTGCGCACCGTGTTTGTAAAGTTTCAATATCGTGGTTAGCGTTTATGCGTTTAATTCATTCTTGATGAATCAATTTTCTCATTTAGATAATATATCATGTTTATTAATTATTTTTCTTGGTGCGAAATTAGTTTTTATATGTGTTTATTATGCGTCTGATATTTAAAGTGGCATGTTAATGTGAAACGTGGTGTGTCTTGGATGAAAACTCATACTGCATTATTAATTGGTGTTGTGTGAATTGTGGAAGTGGTTTATTAAATATTATAGGGGTTGAAAATTCTATTTTGATATGTTGTGTAGTGTGTTTTAGTTTGGTTTTGTTGTTGCATACTATGTTCTGGTTGGGTTTGTGATTTGGTTTCGTGTTGCGCCAAGGTGCGTTTGGTTTTAAAAGGATGTTTTGAGTGAAGTTATTGACATTCGAAGTCATGCGAAATATTTTCAAAATTTTTTAATAAATGTTCTAGTGTTTTGTTTATCCATGGAAATGGTCTTTAAAATTTTATTTATAATTTTTTTAAAATGTTTTATTAAATAATTAATCAGGATGAAAATTTATCTTTTTGAGTTGGGTAAAGGTTTCTGGTTTTAAATGTCTTACGGTTGTTGCAGCGTGTCGCCAGCAAAAGGACGCAACACTGCGATTATCGGGTTGCATGGGCTTATGCGCATGTACGAAGCGATTCGTGTCGTCATGATCGAGCGGCGAGTCGAGGTAGGTACCCCATTGCACTCACCCTTAAATTCAGAATTTATTAATTGCTTGATGTTTTGTTAATTTTAATGAATGATAAACATTATTAGATAATAAAAAATTTAAATTATGATTCAGTGTGAAAAAAGCCATTTATTTTATACCGAACACTTGGAACATTTTCTTGACGGGAGGACACCCAATTTTGAAAGAATGCTTGATTGGCCTTTAAACATAATTCACGAAATTTCAAACGTACTTCTAGTTTTAAAGATAACGTATTTTTTTCTGAACAAGCGTTTTAGGTTTTTTTTCGAGAAATGAGGTTTTCTTTTAAAAATTTGTGAAGGCCCGTTTGGCACTTTAATAGAATAAATTATTTTGGAAAACCTATTCAGGGGTGATCTTTTGTGTGTGTTGATTGCATGAGTTGTATGTGATGTTAGTGCATTGTGACTGCTTGATTTATATTGTGGACGCACCCCTCTTTTATTGCTTGTGTTGACATTGGAACCTGGTATATTGAGTGAATATTCTGAGAGCGATTGCTGCACTAGTTTAGACTACGCACTGGGTAGTGGCCCCATATCAGGGGAATACTGAGTTATTGCTGCTATGGGGATTGGGACCCTCGGTTAGGCCATGCAGGGCTATGCCGGGTGTTAGGGTGTTATGATGTCATCGAGTTAGGGCATGCCTTCAGGATGAGTCAGATGTATAGTATGTTCTGGATTGTTCACAATCTACTAGTTTCGACCCATGTTTCTTTTAGTGTTTATTTGTATGTGGCAGATGATTAAGAGGTCAAGTTCGGTTTCTGACCTATATATGCCACTTTTTTCCATTTCCCTTAGTGTGCGTTGTATGTTGTGTGTGATTTTCCTTTTGACTAACATATAATGTTTGGATTTCTAAATTGTTCGCAAAATGATTTAAAAATTCAATACACCTGTTTCTTTCAACATTAAACATGTTCTAAATTAAGAAGGTCAATGGACTGTTACTTGTTTTTGAAATGAAAGTGTGTGTAAAAAACGATATTTTGTACAATGTAGTTCAAACTTGGAATTAATGAATTCTTTATTTAATGGTATATGCATTGGGAATAGAATTATCTGGGCCTACCTGCTGATTTTTAATACTCATGCCTATAGTGTTTCCCTGTTTTTAGTTTTTCTGTAGGTTTGGTTCGAGCATGCTCACTGTGGGAGAGAGCATGTTGTGGAATGGTGAGCGACTCTCGGAGTCGCGAGGAGTTCAGTCGAGACCAGGTTAGTGTGTCTCGTTGGCCGTTGTTTCTTTTCAGGGTCATTCTTTTACTTTTCATTCTTCCACTTTTATGCTATTTTATTTATATTTTTATTGGGCAAAAATCATTCCCTGTTGTTTAGTAATGATGCCTAGCACTATTTGCCAGCCCGTGGGGATCGGGAACGCCCCTCGGGTCATGTCACGGGCCGGGTCGGGTGACCGGTTTAGAGTCAACACAGGCTGGTTCATGACAAAATGGTATCAGAGAGAGGTTTCGATCCTCCGACCTGTGGGTTATGGGCCCACCAGTGGGTGTTTTATTCTTTTTGGCAGCGTTGCGAGAATATGGTTCCATGTTTTTTTGGTCCAATTGTTATATGTTTGGTCCGATTGCTTGATTTTATGACATAGTTGTTTGGTTTGCGGCGCGATTTAAGTGCGGCAGAGTTTGCACACCGTGTTTGTAAAGTTTCAATATCGTGGTTAGTGTTTATGTGTTTAATTCATGCTTGATGAATCAATTTTCTCATTTAGTTAATATATCATGTTTATTAATTAGTTTTCTTGGTGCGAAATTAGTTTTTATGTCTGTTTATTATGCGTTTGGTTTTTAAAGTGGCATGTTCATGTGAAACGTGGTGTGTCTTGGATGATAACTCTTATTGCATTATTAATTGGTGTTGTGTGAATTGTGACAGTGGTTTATTAATTATTATAGGGGTTGCAAATTCTATTTTGATATGTTGTGTATTGTGTTTTAGTTTGGTGTTGTTGTTGCGTACTATGTTCTGGTTGGGTTTGTGATTTGGTTTGGTGTTGCCCCAAGGTGCGTTTGGTTTTAAAAGGATGTTTTGAGTGATATTATTGACATTCGAAGTCATGCGAAATATTTTGAAAACTGTTTAATAAATTTTCTAGTGTGTTGTTTATCCATGGAAATGGTCTTTAAAATTATATTTATAATTTTTTTAAAAATGTTTTATTAAATAATTAATCAGGATGGAAATTTATCTTTTTGAGTTGGGTAAAGGTTTCTGGTTTTATATGTCTTGCGGTTGTTGCAGCGTGTCACCAGAAAATGTCCTCAACACTGTGGTTATCGGGATGCATGGGCTTATGCGCATGTGAGAAGCGAGTCGTGTCGTCACGATCGAGCGGCGAGTCGAGGTAGGTCCCCCATTGCACTCACCCTTAAATTCAGAATTTATTAATTGCTTGATGTTTTGTTAATGTTAATGAATGATAAACAATATTAGATAATAAAAATTTTAAATGATGATTCAGTGTGAAGAGAGCCGTTTATTTTATACCGAACACTTGGAACATTTACTTGACGGGCGGACACCCAATTTTGAAAGAATGCCCGATTGGACTTTAAACATAATTCACGGAATTTCAAACGTACTTCTAGTTTTAAAGATAAGTGATTTTTTTTCTGAACAAGTGTTTTTGGTTTTTTTTTCGAGAAATGAGGTTTTGTTTTAAAAAATTGTGAAGGCCCGTTTGGCACATTAATAGAATAAATTATTTTGGAAAACCTATTCAGGGGTGATCTTTTGTGTGTGTGGATTGCATGAGATGTATGTGATGTTAGTGCATTGTGACTGCTTGATTTACATTGTGGACGCACCCCTATTGTATTTCTTGTGTTGACACGGGATCCTAGCATATTGAGTGGATATTCTTAGAACGATTGCTGCACTAGTTTAGACCATGCACTGGCTAGTGGCCCCATATCAGGGGAATACTGAGTTATTGCTGCTATGGGGATTGGGCCCCACGGTTAGGCCATGCAGGGCTATACCGGGCGTTAGGGCGTTATGACATCATCGAGTTAGGGCATGCCTATAGGATGAGTCAGATGTATAGTATGTTCTGGATTGTTCCCGATCTACTAGGTTCGACCCATGTTTCTTTTAGTGTTTATTTGTATGTGGCGGACGATTGAGAGGTCGAGTTCGGTTTCTGACCTATATGTGCCAATTTTTTTCCATTTCCCTTAGTGTGCATTGTGTGTTTTGTGTGATTTTCCTTTTTACTGATAAATAATGTTTTGATTTCTAAATTGTTCGCAAAATGATTAAAAAATTCAATTCACCTGTTTCATTCAAAATTAAACATGTTCTAAATTAAGAAGGGCAATGGACTGTTACTTGTTTTAGAAATGAAAGTGTGTGTAAAAAACCATATTTTATACAATGTAGTTTAAACTTGGAATTAATGAATTTTTTATTTAATGGTATGTGCATTGGGAATAGAATTATCCGGGCCTACCTACTGAGATTTAATACTCATTCCTATAGTGTTTTCCTGTTTTTAGTTTTCCGGCAGGTTTGGTTCGAGCATGCTCTATGTGGGTGAGAGCTAGTTGTGGACTGGTGAGCAACTCTCAGAGTCGCGAGGAGTTCGGTCGAGACCAGGTTAGTGTGTCTCATTGGCCGTTCTTTCTTTTCAGGGCCATTCTATTACTTTGCGTTCTTCCACTTTTCCGCTAATTTATTTATTTTTTTTTGGGAAAAAATCCTTCCCTCTTGTTTAGTCTTGATGCCTGGCACTAGTTGCCAGCCCGTGGGGATCGGGAACGCCCCTCCGGCCATGTCGCGGGTCGGGTCGGGTGACCGGTTCAGAGTCAACCCTGGCTGGTTCGTGACAATATATTACAAGAAATAAAAATCATAAAAGTGAATGTAACACCTCTATGATTTTATGATATTTATTTTTAATAAAAATAGTCTATTCCTTTAATAGCTTTCATAACACACAAACCCAAGATTTAACGATCCACAATTTACTATTAATATTATTGTTTGAATAATAACAAAATAATCTAGCTACTAAGTCTGTATGTAATAATTTTATTAAATATTTTATGAAATATATATAAATTTAAAACTGGATATAAATTTATATAAAAATTATAATTAACTAATAACTAAATATTATTAATAGTCATTTTATTTAATGAAAAAATGTTTCTTAGACAATTTTTTTTAATGAAACAATATTATTATTTAATTTTTTCCACATTTAGAAAATTTATTTTATAAAATGGGAATAATTATTTAAATCATCCAATATATATTAACATCTACTAATTTTTTCAGAAATACTAATTTTTTAAAAAAATAGTTACAAATAGTGTTATTTATAAGATATTCATAAAATATAATAAAATAATCCTCATTATTATTTTAGTTTTTTTAAAAAAAATTATGATATTTATTATTTATTTATATAAAATAAAATTTATTACACTACATTCATCTTTATACGATATTTTTGTATATGTTTATTTTTATGCTTTAAAAAAATTCCTAAAACTATTTTAATGTGCATAATGATTCTTGATTTTAAATAATTAAAATTACTCATAATTAAGAATAGAATAAATTAAATTTATAATATATATATATATATATCATAAATTGAATTAATTGAAATATGATTACTTATCATATAGTTATTATTGGATAGTCTTTTCCATTAAATGCATTTCTTCAAAAAGTATTATTCAAATACATCAATTGGTTTAATGTTTAATAATAATATACAAATTATATGAGTTATTTCTAAAAAAAATTAATAAATATTTAGAATTATACTAATATATATTATATAATTATGTTATAATAATTTTTTCACATAATTAAAAGAAAAAACTTTCAAAATTATTTAAAACTCATAACGTAAAAATATTACCGGGGGTTAAACAAAAAAAATAAGGATTTAAAATGACTATATATTTGTACAATATAGTTTATATGGTCATATATTGACATTATATCTTTTTAGGTTTTATAATTGTCTATTTTTTATACTCATT
The DNA here is from genome assembly GCA_963277665.1 of Viscum album. NCBI lineage: Eukaryota > Viridiplantae > Streptophyta > Magnoliopsida > Santalales > Viscaceae > Viscum > Viscum album. The sequence goes on along the minus strand of OY728133.1, from coordinate 178,102,886 downwards.
TCATTAGAAAAATGTATGTGTAATTCTTTCTTTTCCAAAATATCAAGTATTCCCCCTAACCCTTATAAAAGACCACCTCTAACCTCCCTTTTTCACACGTCCAAAACCCATTGGTTCTTACAATACATACCCAAATAGCTTATTTACACCCCATATAATCCGATCTTGTTTTGGTTATAAATAAATCCTAGGAAGGATTGTGATGCAAACTAGTAGATGTAGTCCAAAAAAGTGTTAAAATCCATAATTGAGCATTTTATTTTATTTATTACTCCACCATATTAAAATATTATAAAATCATCACCACATAATATACTAATTATGTTCCAGATACTAATATGTTTTTATGTAAAATTAATGTCTTATAACCAACTCATACTCTCTCAAATGGGAAATTAAATAGTTGATCATGTGTATGGGTGACTACCGCCTTGTGAATCGATGTAATTAATTTTTGGTTTCACGTTCTAAAAGATGGATATAATTATGAATATAATAATTACAAATGATATTTAAGAAATAATAAAAAAATAATTAAAATTTCATATATACCTTAATTCTTTCCATTCTGTATAGAATACTACAACGTCGCTCCTTGGTAAGATATACTACATTCTTGCAAATCTATTTGATTCGTTTTTTCACATATAATATATGTATAAGAAAATATGTAGTAATTGTATGTGGATATATGATATTAATAAAAATATTTTTTATTATTGAAAATAATTATGTCACTTAATATATTATTTTACCATCAATTTACTAAATGATAATGTCATTCGGGTGTACAACAAAGTATCATCTCATGAAATGATGTGATTAATTTTTTAATAAATATTTACTTGGAAGGTAATAAGGGATAAATTTAATTTATAAATTTGATATATATGACATATTATTTATTTAAATAAAATTATTATAAAATCCAATTCGTTATTATTTCACCTTTTAATGAAAATTATAAGGTCTCTCTTGTGTTTTTAAAGCCCAATATCATCACGAAGCTTGGTGATAAATTATCCTGGTTCTATATTAAATAAATATTAAATATTAATATAACTAAAAATTATATTTATAAAATTGATCTCATTCTGGATATGATTGAACTATAACCAAAATCTATGTTCTATATTTTCACTATAAACTATGGTAGAGAAAAGAAGTCTATGAACACCTGAAACAATAGTGATAATGAATGATTAATAATGAATAGAAAATTATTTTTTATTAAAGAACGATATTGGATATTAAAATTAAAATTATTATTTTTTTATATGTTAATAAAAATTAAAAAAAACTATTTATGTGATTAATGAGTTCCCAACCAATGGAAAGCATGAGGTTTAGGGGATTCATAACTCAATTTCCGGTCAATGGGTTACACATCTACTATATTGAATAATTATGAAGATATTATATGTTAAACGAATTTTAATTGACATTATCTTTGTATTTAAACATATATATCTATGGATATTTATTTTTAACACAAAATCACTCCATTAACTAGCTCTCAGCTGAATAAAACAAACAATATATGGCTAAATCACAAGTCATTATTCTTTGAGACATATGTTCTTTTATACACATAATTTATTTTAAATAATTTATATACCATCCAATACATACTATATCATGGATCCTACAAAATTCATGATATTTTATGTCACAATAATATACCTCTTTCATTTTTATTTTTTAATCATAATAAAAAAATGTGGTAAGGGTTAAAGATTTACTCTCATTTTAATCAAGATTTAATATTATTTAATTTTCAAAAAAACAATTTACATTATCATATTCTTAAAAACCCTTTTAAAATTTTTATCATATGTTTACTGATGTTTTACCAAATTTATTTTCAAATTTTCATATATTTTTTCCAAAAAGGATTGCAAAAATATTTTTTAGAAAATACAACCTTGTTCCTCTCATTTGAATAAAATCATTTTTATCCCAAATCTATGTTTTCCAATGATGTTTAAAAAAAATAATATGATTTCATAAAGTAATTTATAATCCTAATCAGGTTTTCACAAAAAAATAATTGGAATCACTATTTGGTCATTTTAACAAGGTATATTTATTAATTTCATACAAAATATTAAATGAATTATTGTCTTTTATATATTTTTAATGAAAAAAATCGTTTATGCTACCATTACCATCAATGTTCTAAAACATAATTTTTATGTTTAAATTTATATTTTCAAAAATAATGTTTTCTATAATTTTTAATAATGTTACATATGTTATATAATTGTTCTAAAAATGGTAAGGATGTTTAAATTATGAAATTGTTCAAGCGATATTTCAAAATCATTTTCTATATAATAATATATCCTTTGATATGAAATGAAGTGAAAATGTTATTTTTATAAAAAAATGTTTTAAATATTTTTATGTAATTTTTATTCATTAATGTCAACATCTTTTATGAGTTATATAACGATTGTAAATTTCATATTAATGTATCTCAAATGTATACATATCATATTATCCCCTCTTTTGATAGCATAAAACATGTCTGATGTTCATTTCATAATTTTTCCCATTATATTATCCCTTGATTTGATATCATAATACAAGACTAAGGTGAATTTCTCAAATTCCTTCATTATGAAATTTAAATTCATTATGATATGAGACATGATTGTGCAACCCATTTTTTTCTATGAGAAATTATTATGTCATTAAATATGTGTATATTCAATTACATAGAAAACATAGATCCTGAAAATGTTACTATGGGTGCACAAATATAATGCTATAATGAATTAGGTAATGTTTTATTCTCATGATATGTCATATAATGGATTAAAGAGTAAACCTAACATGTTATTGTACATTTTCCACTATATAAATTTACCTAGAAATTTATCCATGAGTCATATTTATTACATTGTTTTGTTTCATCCACATTTAATATGATGCCATGATTATTTGATACCTGGTAATATTTGTTATTCATCCATATTATTACTCATAATCATTTGTGTTTATGATATCGCAATGTATCTTTGGATAATATATTTCATTTCATAATCATGTGTATTCCCTTACTAGTATTTTAACTCATCCCTTTAATTTATCTATTTCCCAGGTTATCATTTTTTATTTTAAGATATCAATTGGAATTGGGAAATCAATAAAAAATGGTAAAAAAATAAATATTCCATGGTTTTTCCTTTGATGACTTATTATCCATGTCTTAAAAATAATATTGGCCTTATGGTGATTGGTTTATAATTAATGGATATATATGTTGGAAAAAATGTAATAAATTAAGTAAAAATCGTATCATTATAATTGGTAACAGATAGAATTTTTAGTTAATAATTGGAAACTTGGATGATAATACAATATTGAGAAACATATTTATACTTATATGGATATGATTATATATATTAAAATATATCATAATCAAAGTGATGTATAGAGTAAGTGGTTTTTGAGAAATTTAATCTCATTTGGGATATTAAAACTGGAAATTGTTCTCGAGCATATGTACTTAGGGGTAATAAGACTAAAATAATAGAATCAATCATGACAAGAGGATTACCTATTAAACGATGAAGAGCCTTTCTTTTCACTTTCTTTGAAACAATAGAGGGATTATCATTAGAAATTAATTGATTCTTTACGAACCACTATGATGGACATGAATTGTAAAAGATAATGGATTACCTCGGTCAAAACTAATGATTCATGGGTTGATCAGGATAATGTTACTAATAAGTTTAATAGAATAAATACCCATTTAGGTTTTATTTTATTAAATTATGACATGTATACATGTATCTTTTGTGATCTTTATGGAAAAATAACCCATGAGTTTAATATTCATTATAGAATGATGAGGGTTATTTGATGATGATTTAATTATATTGTGTTAGAATACATTTAAAGATATTGGAAACAATTATATTGTATCATATTAACATTATTTTATTGTCTAGGAATAATAATCTTTATAAGAATTATTATATAAAACAAGGTGATTTAATTATAAGAGTTATCTTGAGGATGTTTATCAGATTTAAGGGAAATATTTATTGGGTGGTTTTTTTATTGCGTTAAGGTTAAATTAAAATTATCATTTGGGATGAAATAAATTTGATTTTTAAGATGTACCTTTAAGGTTACGAGATAACCATTGGGATTATGAACATATTTATTTTAATTATTTTGAGTTAATTTGAGAGATGTGATTTTTTAATTAATTATTTATCATTGTAAATATTTTTTATTTATTATTTAATGTTGGTTATTAAAATATTCAAATTAATTTTGGGTATATTCATTATTTGTGCTATCCAATTTTTTAAATAGATATTGTAGGTATAATTACTTTCTCTTTTAATGATCTTATGTTCTTAAAAACTTAATATTATCTCTTTAGGTATAAAAATACAAATCGGACGGTAATTATGTGGAGTAATATGTGAAGTGGATATTTATTGAAGTATAAAAAGGATAAAATTGTATATATGAAATAATAATATACAAGGTCGGTTCATTTTCTACTAGTTTATATGATAATTGTAAGAACCCATGTTTTGGGACTCTGAGTCTTTGAAAAAAAATCTCGATGTCATTCCAGAGAAGGACGTTCTAACGGTGTGCAATTCCGAGGCCCGGTGTGCCCGAAATTAATTATATTAAAATATTGAGTGTTTTTATATTACTCACATGGGGTTAACTAAAGGAAATGTTATATCTCTTATACGGTTGAGCGGATGGAAAATCAGGGACCACAGTTGGGTCCGGAATGCTGTGTTTACCCTATGCGTGACATAAAATGAGTCGGCGCGGGACGTTTCATAATCTGCACCCATCAGCAGAGTTCATAGAAGTTTATAAATTCCACTTTGGGAATTAAGAGAAAAACCTATTCTCTCTCTCTCTCTCTCTCTCAAGCGTTCTTTGTTTTTCTTCAGTGTTCTTCATTGTTCTTCACCAGATTGAGGAGCTACCTCTGATGGATAAAAGCAGGATCGGGCGGGCGTGTCGCCAACGTCGAACGGCTGGATCGAGGTAGGATTTCAATTGCGTTGTCATCACCTTTGTCAATTTTGTCATTTTAAAACCCATATTTTTTGAGTTGGGGTGTTGGCCGAATGAACTCGACCCACGCCCGAGCCCATTTCCATTTATCATTCTTGTGCGTTCTTCGTCCAAATTTTTGGACACACTAATCATGTCAGATCAACGATCGGGGGAAGGCGCTGTGAAGGACTTGCCTTAAGGATCCCGAACCCGTGTTCGGTTTTGGATTTTAGCCACCTGAGCAGTGGCGGCGATCTTTAGAAGCCTCAACTCCGACAAGGGCGGTGGTCGGAGGTCGGGGTGGCGAGGAGGGGTTCAAATGAGGAGGTCGGTGCAGATGGGGTTCGGATCGATGCAGCAGGTGGTCGGGCGGTGTCGGGTGTTGCCGGCTGGCTGAAGGTGGTGCGCAGCTGGAGGAGCCAAGTTGCTGAGGGAGGAATATGCTGGAGTCTGGCGCTACGACGGTGGATGGAGAATCCTGGGTCGGAGGGAATCAGGCTAGGTGGAGCACAGTCGAGCAGAGAAGTTGTCGGCCATGGTGTAGCAGGGGACATGAGGATTTGGCTTCGGCCAGTTTGTGTTGAGCGTTGAGGCCGAAGGAGCGGAGAGCGGGCGTCGGGCGGCACATGATGCGGTGAGGTGCGGCAGAGCGGTGCCGGCGGGCGTCCGGCATGCCTGTCACGCTCGGTTGAAAGAACCTGAGGCATCGAACTCGGTTGATCAGAGGAATTAAGGACCCATGACTTGTGGGTCCTACTGGCGCAGCGTAAAAGACATTCGAAATTCGGTGTGCTGGGGAACAAGGTCATGCGCCTTGCGGGTCCTGCTGGGTGACGCAGACCGACCACTGGGCCGATCGGTTTAATGAAAACCGGACCCGAGGCGGGTTCGGTGATACTGGGTGGTCCACGACCACTAGGCCATGGCATGACAGGCAAGACTCATGGCTAGGACGTGGGTCGGCGGTTCGGACCGGGCTGGCCGGTGTGAACCTGCCTGGTTAGACCCCGTTGTAATCAAGGGGCCATTATTTCTAAATGGAGAGTCCGTTTGACATGCCGTCTGTGGCAGCAGGTCTATGCCAGAGAGACAGACATTTTGAAGGGGGTTCCGGTGATTTTGGGTATTTTTCCCCATGTTGAGTATCCCGGAATGCTCTGACATAATAATATTAAATTATTTTTAATGTTGCGGCGGATGTGGCTCACGAGCAAGCAGTCCGTTTAACATGCCATCAGAGGCGCAGTAGACCCGGAGCTGAGAAGGTCATTCCAAAGTGGGTTCCGAACCTTTGCCAGTTGGTTTCTTTGCTCAGTGGCATGAAATGCAGAATGTGATTAATTAATTAATTAATTAATTAATTAATTAATTAATTAATTGTTGCGTCGGACCTAACTCCTATTTGGGATGTTCGATTGACGCACCATCAGCAGCATCGTGAACTTAGTCCTCATGTGGACATTCTGATATTATCTCCAAAGCGTTCGGTTTGGAGTCAATGTGCGGGCCCCACAGGGCCTAGTTCGCACGTTTTACGGTGAAACACCACTTTTTTCCCCAGACATCCATTTAGGGTGTTTGATTACTTATTCCTGAGTTTTTTCCGAGGGGATTGCAATGGAGCAATCCGCCCGCCTAAATTCGGGCTCAAGGCATGGGCCTCATGAGGTTGTTTTCAGACATATGCTTTGTTTTTAATACTTATGCATTATTATTCTTTTTAGGGAAAATTGATAGCCTACGCCGCGTGGTTTTCTACAAGGAAAGTAATGGTACGATCTGCGTGATGTGTTTCGGGGTCGAGATGTGGGCCCCACATGGCCCTGTTTGCTTATAACACGGGGAGTTGCAGTTTTTGCATCCGAAGTCCGTTTTAGGCGCCATCAGTGGAGTTGTGAACCTGGCGTCGAGAAGAGGTTGACTGAGGTGGTTTCAGGCGTCAGAGTGGGACATGAGGTGTGGTCCCCATGGGCCATCTTTTGAGCAGTGGGTAGCGTACTGCGACTATTTCATCAGGCGTTTGTTTGGGGCATATGAATAGTTATTTTAGAGTGTTTTTTCGAGAGCATCGTGATGGGATTGTTCACCCTACCTCTTTCGAGACCGAGGTGCGGGCCCCACGAGACCCCATATGGGCATAAAGCCGTGTAGAGTAACATTTCACTAAGAGCTCGTTTCCAGCGAGTAAGTAGTCTATCTCGTGTGTTTTTCCTTTAGGATTACAATTGTGTAATCTCTTTGTGTGTGCAGAGCCTCTTTTGAGATCTCATTAAATTTGGAAAATATGAAAGGGCATTGGTTTGAGGATCCTTTCACGCACTCCAAACCTATGCACGGTAGCAGTGTTAGTGACACCCAATGATGGCACGGGCAATGCAGAGTTATCAGAAAAGATCCGGGTTCACCCCCCAGTGGGGATGGGTAGTGGGTTACCAGATGACCTTTTTTAGTTTACCCTCCTACTGGGTTGGGCAGTGGGTTACCAGATGAACCTCTATGGTTTACCCTCCTCCAGGGCTGGGCAGTGGTTTAAGAAAAGCCTTTTGTGGTTTACCCTACAGTGGGGCGGGGTAGTGGGTTACCTGATGACTTCTTTCAGACTGGGCCCATTCTATGAGGCTATTCAGTGACTTTCCAACGTGCTTACCGAAGCGGGACCCTTGGTTGTACGGTTTAGTGATGAGGTAGCTTTGGCTTGCGGGACTTTTGGGCATTAGTGATGGATATCCTTTGAATTTTTGGTGACTCTTCTTTGGTGAGCATAGGTATATAGATCCCTTTACACACTCCTTCGGGTTTCCTATTGAGCATATATATATATACACCCAACTCCTGTTCCCGCTCTTTGGGTTCAGTTACTCTCCTTCTAGGAGGGGCAAATATGTGCGGGGTATTCCACATGCATTCCATGGGTATCTCCTCTTGGATTGGACGAGTCTAATTCCTTCATTTTATTGGGTAGATCTGCAGTCTCTCTTTTGTACTCTTGCAATATTTTTAATTCTATATACTTATCACAATTTTAGTACCTTCTTTTTTGCTTCCTCGAGCTTTCAGGGCATCTTACTGAGTATCTTTATACTCACCCCTGCTTGGGATTTTCCCGCACATGGTGTTCCCTTGCAGATGACAGACAGGTCGATCGATAATACAGAGGAGCGTAGAAGACATATGAGCTTGGGCTGCATACAGTGGTCCTAGAAGGACTTTCCAGGTGTGAGACTCAGTAGTGGTTTACTTTTGTTTACCTATTGCCAGGTTGTGGCACCTTTCTGTTTGGGCGCATGTTATTCCCCTTTTATTGTTCAGTTTACTTTTCAGCACTTTACTTGTAATGGTTAGAGGTCGATTCATGTATGTTGGTTTCCCTTTTGTAGTAGTTTTGTATCTTGCATTCCATTCTCTGCACTTTTACTTGGGGTTGGCTGCGTGTGTGTGTGTATAGTTTCTTAGGCAATAGGCTCCCCAAGTTTGTTGTGCCTTCGGCGCTAGTCGTCATCCCCTGGCCTATAGAGGTGGGCTTAGGGTAGTTACGACTTGATCCCCAGTAAGGGTTGGGTCATGAAAAAGTGGTATCATATGTGGTTCATTCCTTGCGGTGTTGTTCGAAAATCTATAAAAAATAATTGGTTGAGTTTTTGGGAAATAGTGTTAACATGTCTCGAGAGCAGCTCTCAAGCCAGGTAGTCCAGTGATGGTGTGGCAGCTGACGTATCTATTCAGCAGGACCCTGATAACCCGCTTGTCGACTCTGTACACTGAGACACATGTAACAGGGAATTTGGTTCATGCATCATATATGATTGAGTCATTGAATGTCCTTGAGTCAGCTCCCCATCAGTGTTGATAAATATATTCTCATTTCAACGCGATACTCCTTGATCAGATTCAAGATGTCTCCGTGATGATATCCAGCTAGGATACTAGCTTCAGTTCATCATGATGACTCTATGAGCGACGAGGCCTCAGTTCCAAATCCATCATACGATTACCCATTCTCCAAGATGGAAGGCAGTAGCACCTCCACATGTGGAGTAGCAGATAGTACTGGTGGTGAAGGTCGATGAAAAGTTTAATGTGTGCACGCTATGTGAGTTCCTGCATCAGAGATTTCTGAGGTTCCACGGTGATCTGTACCTTCAGATAGTTTTGGGTTGGCTAGAGTCGGCGGTCCGCCTCCTCAGGCATGTTCGGATGCTGGCAGGTTAGGTGGTAGCTTTGACATCCAGTCTTTTTCCACCACGTAGTTTGGCATAGTAGAGCCAGGGATACTAAGATGCCCGATGAGTTGGTACTCTTGTGGGATGACTTCTAGCAGCTGTTTAGTGAGGAGTACTACCCCTCTTTCTTACACTTTGTACTGTTTCAGGAGCTGATGGAGATTCAGTGGGGAGTGATGGTAGTGGCTAATTACATGACTTGGATCACAAAACATACTCGGTTCTCATTGTAAGTGGTCCATGATGGAAAATTACGAGCAGAGAAGTTCAAGAAAGATCTCTGTAGAGTGGATTTGTGCTAGCGTAGTTCCATTGCACACCCTCTCCCTTCTTAGAGTGCTGGAGCAAGCACTAGTGTCAGAGAAATGTCAGGCAGAGGGATGTCAATTGGTAGGGCCTTGACACCGAATGTCTCCCCTTGATGAGACTCATGCACGTGGTCGGGGACATCATAGAGAACCAATATACCACAGGGGTGGGTCTATTTCTATGGTTTTGAAGTTCGGGGTCACGTGCAGTGAGACTATCTGACCAAATGAGATGAGTCTTCTAGATAGTTGGAAGATGCACCACCACAACTGAGGTAGTGTCGTGATCAGAGGACCACCAGGTGAGGATAGGGTGGTCCCCAGGGAGGCAGTGATGGAAGAATATCAGGAAGAACTATAGATGGAGGAATATGTTTCAAGGTCATTCCACCACCACTAGGCTGCCCATGTTAGGCTCAGGGAGCTCACAGACGAGGCTGTGGGCGGCTATCTGATATGGATGTCAACAATCCTTCAACGCATGGGATGATAAGAGGTATGCACTGTGTCTTTTATACATTTCTCAATAAGACGTGTTAGAGGCCGCATGAGGTACTCTTTTCATCTAAATCGCTGTTCTAGGGGTTACCAAGGGTGACACAGGGCATTGGTGTAACCCCGTGTTGGTGTTGTACGATGTTGATTTCAATGCATGAGAAGGAGGGGTTCTTCCCCCACTAAGACACATTTTTGATATGCGGTCAAATCCGTGAGGGAGAATCATTACCACCGAAAGCATATAGTATTGATGTGCGGTGGATGAGTTCCTCTGACATGTGAATTCATGGCTAGGTTGTGAGGTGGTGTGTTAGAGCAGGTTCTAGATTTTCCAGTGGGGATTTTCGGATTGACCTCCCTTTGCTTGAGGTGACACTAGAGAGATTGGTAGAGTGCATATATTGTGGATTTCTATTCTTCCAAGTGGGGAAAATACAGGTTGGTAATGCCACGTTCTTTCCGTGTCTAGCCTCTGGCAGTTGGATAAGTTTGCTCACCTGCCCTGTTCGTTGGTACCTTGCGTGCTTAACGTCAATCTTGATACCGTTTTCAAGTTCAAGTTGATGTAATGGACACCCCATCAATAGAGGTATGCATTTCACTATGTGGGTGCTGGTAGTGGTTGTTATTGCACTGGGAATGTGGAGACGTTATCTTCTGGGAGAATGTTATGTGGTTTGCTCAGACCACTAGTGTCATTGGTGAATCCTCAACCAGAGAGTCTCGGTTTTGATGCACCGACTGTGAAAACTTGTGTGACCAGATAATCTTGGGTGTTTCACTAGATGGGTATTCTGAAGGAGGGAATCATGAGTACTTTTTCCAGGAAAAATCTTGATTTCGGTCCTGAATTGGTAAGTATAGGATCAGCCAAGGAAGTCCCCCCGAGTTTCTTTGGGCCGTTTTGGAATCATGAAATCTGTTAAGAGGTTGCCTACCATCTTTCCTTACCCTCCAAATAGTAGGAGTTGGTGCACGATGCCATAAACGTGTCGCAGCTGATGAGGTGAGTGTGTATTCCTATGCAGGTCCTCGAGAGAAGCAGACTGTATAAGTATGATCCATACCTTTGGTTCGCGTGTTGTGTTATCAAGGTATTGTGCAAGTTTTATAGGGCGTGGGAGAGCTAGGTGGGAGCTCTGTATCTCGAGTTGTTTTTTGTAGTTTTTCTTTTTGGGGAAAAAAATCATGATGGAGGGAATGATGTAAGAACCCTCATTTTGGGACTCTGAGATATTGAGAAATATTTCTTGATGGCATACCAGAGCAGGGAGTTCAGACGGCGTGCAATTCCAACGCCCTATGTGCCCTGAATTAATTATATAAAAATGTTGAGTGTTTTTATATTATGCACAGGTGGTTTACTAAAGAAAATGTGATATCTATTAGATGGTTGATCAGATGGGATATCTGGGACCACGGTTGGCTCCGGAACGCGTTGTTTACCCTAGACGTGACATAAAATGAGTCGGCGTAGGAAATTTCACAATTCGAACCCATTGTCGTTGTTCAGAGGAGTTTTTAAATTCCACTTGTGGAATTAAGAGGAAAAAATATTATCTACCTCTCTCTCTTGATAGTTCTTCGCTTCTCTTTGGCGTTCTTCGCTATTCTTCGCTAGATTTAGGATCGGGCTCTGGCAGATCGAAGGGGTATAGAGCGGGCATGTCTCCAACATTGAACGGTCGGATCGAGGATGGATTTCTGATTCGTTTTCCGCCCCATTGTAAATTTTTTCGTTTTAAATTCCATAATTTTATTAGTGGGGCATAGGTCGAACGAACACGACCAATGCTTGAGCCCCGTTCCAATTATCATTCGTGGGTGTTCTTCGTCCAAATATTCGTACGCACCAATCATGTCAGATCTACGATCGGGGGTAGGCACTATAAAGGCCTCACCCCGAAGATCATGAACCTATGTTTGGTTTTGCATTTGGGCCACCAGAGCGGTGGCGGCGGTCGTAGGAAGCCTCGGCTCTGAAAAGGGTGGTGGCTAGAGGTCGGTGTGGCGCATCGGGGCATCAGAAGAGGTGGATGGTGAGGATGGGGTTCGAATTTAATAGGTAGGTGGCCAGGTGGTGTTGGGTGTCACCGGCTGTCCGAAGGTTGTGTGCGGCCAGAAGAGCTGAGTGGCCGAGGGCAGTATGGGCCGGAGTCCGGCGGTGCAGCTGTAGATGGTGAAGCCCGAGTCAGAGGGAAGCAGGCTAGGTGGTTCGCAGTCGAGTAGAGAAGCAGATGGCCACAGCATAGAAGGGGAGTGGAGGAGTCTACGTCGGCCAGTTCGTGTGGAGTGCGGAGGTCGGAGGAGTGGAGCGCCAGCATCAGGTGGAGCGGGCAGCGGCGAGGGGCGACAGTGCGATGCCGGCTGTCGTCCGGCAAGCTTTTCGTGCACATCTAAAGGAACCCAACGCATTGACCTCAGGTTTTAGGACTATGGTAGGACCCATGCCTTGCAGGTCCTGCTAGTGTGATAGGGATGATCGTCCAAAGACGGTCTGCTGGGGAACAAGGACTTGCGCCTTTCGGGTCATGTTGGGTGATGAAGACAGGACACATGGTCGATCGGATTGAGTAAAATCGGAACAGAGGCAGGTCTGGTGATGCTAGGCGGGCCGTGGCCAGTGAGACATGGCGTGATGGGCTGGAATCACGGCTGGGCCACGAGGCGGTAGTTCGAATCGGGCTGGCCACGGTGAACCGGCCCTGTTAGGCCCCCTTGCATTCGGGGGCTGTAATTTATAAACGGATCATCCATTTGATGCGCCATCAGTTGTTGTACGTCCATGTCTTCCAAACAGAAATTTTGAAGTTTGTTCTTGGGCTTTTTGGGTTCTTCACCTGAAGGCCGGTAGCCCGGAATGCTCTAACTTAATAATATTAAATTATTATTAATGTTTCGGCAGAGGTGGATCTCGAGTTGTACGTCCGTTTGAGTTGATGTCAGAGGCGCGGTGGCCCCGGAGCTGAGACGGTCCTTCCAATGTTGGTTTGAAACTTTTGCGGGTTGGTTTCATTGCTCGGTGGAATGAAATGCTAAATGTGTGTAATTAATTAATTAATTAATTAATTAATTAATTAATTAATTGTTACCTCAGATCTAACTTCATCTTGGGATTTCTATTGATGCACCGTCAGTCGAAGCGTGACCCCTGTCCTCGTGGGTACATTTTGAGATACTCTCTGAAGCGTTCGGGTTGGAGACAAGGTGTGGGCCCCACATGGCCTAGTTCACATGTTTTATGGTGAAACAAAACATTTTTTCAAATGACATCCATTTAGGTTGTTTGGGTTCTCATTTCTGAGTGTTTTTCTGAGGGGTTTGCAATGGCGCAATACACCCGCCTAAATTCAGGACTGAGGCGTGGGCCCCTCGAGTTGGTTTTCGGATGTATGCTGAGTTTTTATGACTTATGCCTCATAAGTCCGTTCAGGGAAAACGAATAGCCTACGCTGCATGCTTATCTGTAAGGAACACAATGGTATGATCAGCGTGATGTGTTTCAGGGTCGAGGTGTGGGCCCCACAGGGCTCCATTTGCTTATAACGTGGGGAGTTACAGATCCCGCATCTGGAGTCCGTTATAGTCGTTGTCAGTGGCATTGGGACACTGGCATCGAGACGAGGTTAACCGGGGAGTCGGAGACGGACTTGATGTGTGGGACCCATGGGCCGTCTTTTGAGCTGTGTGCAGCGTACTGTGACTTTTTCATTAGGCCTCCATTTGGGGCGTACAAATAATTATTTCAGTGTGTTTTTCCAAGATCATCATTGTAATTCCCCAACCCCAGTTGCATAGAGTCAGTGCATTATTATATACCATTGGCATGATCCTAAGAAAGATCACGTCTCGAAAGATCGATTAGTTTAGTATCCTTGGAATCATTAGATACATTCATAAAGTTTAAATTACATCATAAAATGAAAAATAAAACAATAGAGTCTCTGTAGTCCAAACTCATATCCCCTCATACTATCCCTGCAGGTCAATCATAAAATACTTTTCATATCCTGGGAAAAATAAAACATAGAAAGGGTTGAGCTAATAGGCCCATTAAGGATAACAAAATAAGGGAATTATTCATAAATAAGCATAAAATTTTTAGACAATGTATAACTAAAAACAAAGCCTTTTAAACTTGAACTTCATCATAATATGGAAGAAATAAAATTAAATAATTCTATTTAATTATTCACATGGATATTCTACTAATCCAATATCACATGCAATATCAATAACCACTTTCATAATGATGGAATTCATAATGCCAGACTATCATAACCACATAGCCAAGGCCTCGTGCCAAGACTACAAATACGGTTTCGTCACGGCCTCCTACCAAGACACTAGTTTCTCTCATGGGTCCTACCTATGCATCGAGGAGCTATAGTGGGCTCCACCCGTCACCTATTAAGACCAATGCATTCCTCATATGAACAGGTTTAAACATAACATAAACATTCATATTAAAACTATCATACAAAATATCAATACATTCTCTATAAATAGAGAATGGTATAAATATAACACATCCACAGTCAAACATATCACAAAACCTTCAATACAATATAGAAGTTTTGTTTTATAATAAATCAACATCAAATAAACATAAAATCAATCACAGGATGTTGAAATAGATGAAATCAAAACTATTTGAGAAAAATATATCTTTTTTTTTGAAATCATTTAAAAGTCAAATAATAATATAAGAAAACATTTACCATAAAAATATTCTCATAATCTTGTAAGGGAATCTTCGAGGATTTTATAATGGCGGAAAATAGCCGCACCCACCGTATAAGTTAAAAAATACATTCTTACCTTCATTCTTTCGAAAAGGTTAAAAAGAAATTTGTTTGGGAAACAATGGAAAGATTCCTTTATAAACTTCTTATAAAAAGTAAAACAAGGGTATAAATGACTTTAACCCATATTCAGTAAAATAGTAATAATTTTTTGAAATACATTTTTAAGAAACATGTATGTGGATGATAAAGAGGTCCTAGTAGATAATTATGTATAAACAACCTCGGATAATGAAGAGATTGTGAAATAAACCGTTACCTTGTACGTTTCCATGGTTGAGGGTAGGTTAACATCTTATATAATGGTGAAATAATTATTAGTAGAGTTATTATTTTAGAATTTAAATAACAAATAAAGAAGAAGTTGAAGAAGAATGGACCTTGAAAAAGGTTGGTGAAAACATTACATCTTCTTTGGGTTCTTCCTTTTTATTGGATCAAAATGGCTCCATAGGTTTGATTTCTTATCAAACTAATGCCTCTAGGATGAATTGAATGAATTTGGAAGATTATTTTGGTAGGGGTTGGCCAAACTAGAAGGCATTGATGGTATGAAGAATTGGTTAGAAGTTGTGTCCTTTTATAAGGGGGAGGAGGGGCTCTTTAAAATATACTTAAATTATTAATTTAAAATAAATTTATATTCGGTTTATAATGGCTCCAAAATAGATTATTCAAAGTATAAGGTGGAGATGTGCCGAAATCCTATCAACCAATAGATTTTATACAGGTTTGGGTCATTATATTAACCTTATCTTTTAGTTTTAACTCTTAGTTAATTAGATTGACATTTACCATGTCACATTGTATTTTAATATTTTATACTTAATAAACATACCATATACAACCTTGAGACACCCAAGTGGTCCATTAATGGTACACCTATCATGAAAAATTCCTTTGTCCTATCCATATATTTTTAGGAATAGAATATCAATTAATAATATAATACTTGTTTTAAAAACTTAATTATGTGAATTTTGATAATATATAATAATTTATTTTTGTTAAAGTCTTATCAACGTTATTAATTCGAAAAAAAATTCATTTATGAAATCATAACATGTCATATTAACCAATATATTCGTGTGTGGAATCAAAACATTCAAATTATATTTATTTTATCATTTATAATACTAATTATTTGATTCTTTCAATAATAAGTAAAATAATGCATCATTATTGTGTCATAAATAAATTTAATTATTCGATGTCTAAAAATTATAAATAATATACCATTATGTAGGAAATATTTTTAGACTTATAATGAATAATTTTAGTCTAAAATATAACACATATAACCCTATGTAAAAGTTGTTTTTCTTAATGATATATGCTTATGTCATATTAGTATTTACTTTAACCTCATTAATATAAAGTGTCATTATCACTTACATGTGGATCCATGGGGTCCCAAATTCGACCCAAAGATGCGCATGGATTGAAATGTATCAACCAATAAGGTTAGGACACGTTTTAGGGTAATTTACAATTATAATAATATTATTTTTTACCCTTATTTATCAGATTTACCCTTTAACCATGGTAAATAATTTATTTACCGAAGTAATTATTCCAAATTTCAAAAAATAAAAGTTACCTATTTACACAATTTGGATCTCCTAAATATAAATATAGAATAAATTTTTCTAAATTCAAAACATAGAAGCGGGAGAAAATAATTTAAAATTAATTCCCACTGTCAAAACTATAATAGTGTTTTTAAGAAATTAATAACTATCAAAAGATTGACACTTGTTTATGTCCGGTTTAACTATGAAATTATTTCCAATGAAAAAATTATATTAAATGGTAAAAATATATTCTAAAATTACTTTCAAACCACTCAAATTCATAATTTATCACTATTAATTATTTTTATTAACAAATATATTTTTAATAAAAATTTAGTAATTTTCAATATTCGTCAAAATATAAAAGTTTTCCGAAAAGTACCAAAATATAACCCTAGGATAATTTTGATATACCGAATCCAAAAATGAATTCCATTTTGAGAGATAAAATTAATAAAATTTCAAAAACTGTTTATTACTATTCATAACGGCTACTTTGATTGGTCACGGTGTGTTAGAATCTCGAAGTTACGTACAACACACACTACTGTATTATTCAAAGAGAATCATACTATGGTAGCATGGGGTGTCACATTATTCCCTCCATAAAATAATTTCATCCTCAAAATTTCTAGATAAATATTTCTTAAGAGACTCAGGTGGTTCTTCATCATAAGTTTCTCGGGTTCCCACGATGCCTCTTCCATCTTGTTGTTTATCTATAAAACATTTACCAGACGAGTCGTCTGGTTTCTCAGAACATGTTCTCTTATATAAAGAATCTTGATGGGATATTTGCAATAAGAAAGATTAGGTTCCAGTTCTAATTCCTCATAGGTGAGTACATGCATTGGGTCAGGCATTAATTTTCTCAACAGTGATTTGTGGAACAAATCGTGAAATTTGGAGAGATTTGGCGGCATTGCCAAACGGTATGCTACAGCCCCAATTCATTCTAGAATTTCGAAACATTCGATGTACCTGAGACTCAATTTATGTTTTGTACTGAAATTTATAACTCCCTTCCATGGAGATACCTTTATGAAAACATGATCTCCTACATGAAATTCCAAATCCTTACTTCGATTATAGGCATAGGTCTACTCCATAATTTGAGATACTTTGATGTGGTTTTGGATTACCTTTACCTTTTCCATCGTTTCCTCCACCAGTTCTGGGCCTATGAATTTTCATTCACTAATGTCATCCCAACAGGTTGGTGTGCGACATCTCATTCCGTATAACGCTATATATGGTGCCATCTGTATACATGAATGGAAGCTATTGTTATTGTAAAATTACACCAAAGGTAAATATTGATCCAACATACCATGAAAGTCAAATGATCAAGGCCTCAACATGTCTTCTATGGTTTGAATAGTCTGTTCTGATTGTCCATCAGTTTGGGGGTGGTAGGTTGTGCTCAAACGAAGTTCAGTATCCCGGGGTTTCTGAAGACTTTTCCAGAATCTTGATGTAAAACATGGATCACGATCAGAAGCAATTGATAGGGGTACTCTATGAAGTATCATAACTTCATTAATATATAGTATTCCTAGATGTTGAAGTGGTAAATCATCCCTTATAGCATGAAAATGTGCTGACTCGGTAAGACGATAAAAAATGACCCATATTTCATCGTTCCTTCTAAGTGTCTTTGGTAGTCCCAGGACAATGTCCATCATGATATTATCCCATTTTCACTCAGGTATAGTAAGAGGTTGCAATACTCCACAAGGCTATTGCCTTTCGGCTTTAACTTGTTGACAAACCATATATCTTGACACAAAATCAGAAATATCCCTCTTCATGTTGTCCCAACAAAAAATGTTCCTTCAAATCTCTATACATTTTAGTGGTCCCAGGGTGTATAGTGAAATTGGAATTATGAGCATCGTCCAACAATTTCTTTTTAGATCAGGTATATTGGGAACACAAAGCCTCTTCCCAAATTTCAAAATTCCATCTTCATACACAAATTCACCCAATCTCCCATCATTTACAGCTGTAATCATCTTTTGAAATTCATTATCATTGGTCTGAGAACTCTATATCCTTTCAATTAATGATGGTTTGGAAACCATTTTAAAAAGTATAGATGTTTCACCATCTATCGTAATTCTCATATCCATCATCACTAGATCCATGAAAATAGGATCTCGTTCAATTATCATCACGTTCAAAACTCCATGATCCTTTCTGCTCAAAGAATTTTCCACCTTATTCTCCTTCCCTGGGTGGTAGTGTATCATGCAATCACAATACTTGAGTAGTTCTAGCCATCGCCTTTGCCTCATGATGAGTTCATTCTGTGAGAAAATATACATCAAACTCCTGTGATCAGTATCAATCTCTTATTTCTCCCCATAGAGATTGTGTCTCTGTATCTTCAAAGAAAAGATCACAGATGCTAACTCAAGATCATGAGTAGGATAGTTTTTCTCATAAATTTTCAGTTTTCGTGATGCATAGGCAATAAGCCTATCATTATGTATAAGGACACAACCAATTCCTTTCTTTGATGCATCACCATAAATAAAGAAGCCATCATTACCCGATGGCCGAGTCAATATAATAACATTGAATAATCTTCTCTTCAGTTCTTCAAAACATTCTTCACACACTTTTGCCCAATAAAATTTAACCCCTTTACATGTGAGCTTTGTTAATGGGTTATCCAATCGGGAAAAATTCTGGACAAAACGTCGAAAATAACCTGCAAAACTAATAAAACTACGTACCTTGGTTATACTCGTTGGTGTTTTCCATTATTGGATTAATCTTGTCTTTTTAGGAACAACAATGATTCTATACTTAGAAACAATATGGCCAAAAAAAGAAATCTCTTGAATCCAGAATTCACACTTGTTGAACTTCCCATATAATTTATGTATTCTCAGAGTATTCATGATAATACACAGATGATTTTCATGATCATTTTAGATTTTGGAGTATACCATGATATCATTAATAAATACCACTAAAAAATCATTGAGATTTTCCTTGAAACCTCTATTCATTAGATCCATGAAAACAGAGGGTCCATTAGTTAGGCCAAAAGGAATTACTGTAAACTTTTAATGCCTGTACCTGGTTCAAAATGCTATCTTTGGAATTTCGTCCTTTTTCACACACAACTGATGGAATATATATCGATGTTCAATCTTTTAAAAGTGTTGAGCTCCATGAATTTGGTCAAATAAATCATCAATGAGAGGTAGGGGATACTTTTTATTTTTTGTTATAGAATTGATCTCCCCGTAGTCGATACATAACCTCATAGATCCATCTTTCTTTTATAAAAAAATAACAGGGGATCCCCATTGAGAAACACTCGGGATAATAAATCCATTATTACTCAATTACTCTACTTGTTTCTTTAATTCAACTAACTTCACATTGGACAATCTATAAGGGGTCATTGATATAGGCCTTGATCCAGCAATTAAATTAGTGGAAAACTCAACTTATTTTTCTGGATTATGTACATGTAAATCTTCCAGAAACACATCTACATATTCTTTCACAATAGGTACATCTTCTCTTTGAACATTCCTTTCCTCACCCTAAATCATTTCATTCTCTTCCTCCCCAATAATTGAAATTAGTTGAGCTACTGGGGGTGCATCTATATAAGAATTAGGTGGTGACGATTCTTCTCTAAAGATAAGGTGTCCCTTATCATCATCATCAAAAATAATAACCTCCTTCTACTTAAAATAAATCTTGGCATCATGGCCCAAAATCCAATCCATAGCAAGGATTATATCAAACTCATTAATAGTTATGATGATGAGATCAGTGGATAAAGAACATTTATGTGATCTGATGGGGACTGATTCACAAAACGTTGTTGCAATGATACTTCACTTAGGAGTTCGAACTGGAAAATCCAATGTTAAATCAAGTTGGAAATATCTAATTTTCATAGAAAAAAGGAAAGATATGAAACAATGCGATGATCCAGAATCAAATAATGCATTTATCAAACTTGAGGAAACCATTAAATTAACTACCACCACGTTCTTCGGATATTTTACCTCAGTAGTAGTGATATCAAAACCTTGGTGTTGATCCATTAGACTTTTCTGAGGTATGTTCCTCTGACACTTTTGAAATTCATTTTCATAATGTCCCATATTCATAAAATTATAGCATTCCATGTTGACGGCAACTCTCTTTCCCTTGAAATCATGAGATTGGTGGCCTTTTTAACCACACTTATAACAGACTCCCATTCCCTTCAAGAAAGTACCATGGTGTTTCTTCCCACGTTTACTATAGGATGGATAATAAACTTTTCCCTTATTCCCTTAATTTAAATTTCCAGATTGGTCATCAGATCTCTTCTTCTTTTGATTTGCCTTAAAGTCATAAGACTTAGTGAATTATTTTTCTGCCTTGATACCACATGAGACAATATCTTCATACGACGAAAAATACTATGGGACTAATGCTCGATGGGGAAACAGTTTTAACCCATAAATGAAACGATCAATCTTACTTCTTGGGTTACATATATATCTTTTTGCATGCCTCACTAACCTTTTAAAGTTAGCCACATACTTTGCGACATTCTCATACTACTTTTTCCTCAGACTCAGAAATTGCCTTTCTATATCTGCTCGATGGTCACGAGGAAAGTAGTTTTCTGAGAAAAGCTCTTTGGAATCCCTTAATTCCATATTTGATACTTCATCATCTTCATTTGTGTTTTGTATCAATTTCCACCATTAATCAGCATTTCCAGTGAGGAAATACACTGCCAAGATAACTTTCTCCCTTTCACTACTCCCCAAAGCCGGAAATATTTTCTCTAGGGAACATATCCATTGCAAAGATACTAATGGATTTTTAATCCCATTGAATGTTGGAACTTGTTTCCTCATGAATCGATCAAACATTGGTCCTCCACGCTACGCATCTGGGTGATCCATACAGGTAAGGTTATTATTTATAACCTGAGTGATTTTTTTCAGTATGGTGATTAGATAATCAGAACCAATTGCATCACCAGCTCCACTATAATTATCTTGACTAAGAGGGAAATCCCTACATGGTGTGTGTTCATTGAATCAGTTTCCATTCCTTCCACTATGCAACATTTCTAAACAATGGCATTAACTAGATCAATTTATGAATCGAAATACGTAATTCCATACTTGTAAAACACTTAAACATTAATTGAACTATTTATGGATAAAATCCATAATCAAAAAAAATGTTTTCTTTTAGAAAGTATATACTTAAAAACACTTCCTAGTGGATTTTAATGAAAATGAGAATTATCCTATGAATTTCCCCTGGGAGTGTCGTAAACAAGTGTGCAGCAAGGCCCGTTGTGCACGAGTTCCCGTTCGAGTCTAGGTCAAAGAGTTGTTTTTGGGTTTTACCCCTAGGTACATCTGTGCCAAAGCTGTCTCTACCTTCTCGTATCCAGATAGGGATGAATTGCTCAGAAAACTCACGAAATATCTACAATACCAAAATTCTAGGAGGTTCTTCTATAATTATCCTCAAAGATCATCTTCGGTCTATGTGTTCTAATCAGATTTTATCTAAATCTAGCTTCCATGGTTAGTAATAAACTTCATATGATACCAACTATAACGCCCTGACCCCAGTTATCTAGAGTCGGTGCATTATTACATAACATTGGCATGATCACAAGAAATATCAAGTCCCGAAAGACCGATTAGTTTAGTAGACATGGAAACACTAGATACATTCATTATTTTTACATTACATCATAAAATGAAAACTACAACAACACAGTTTCCATATTCCACACTCATATCTCCTAATACTATCTCTACATGTCATTCATAAAATACATCTTCACGTCCTGGGAAAAATAAAACATAGAATGGGGTGAGCTCAGATTCCTAGTAATGATAACAATATAGTGGAAACTTTCATATATAAGCATTAAAATTTTCGGAAATCTATAACTAAAACAAAATTCTTTTAAACGTGATCTTTAGCATAATATGGCAGAAATAAAATGAAATAATTCCACTTACTTATTCACATGGATATTCTTCTAATCGAATAATCAGACGCAATATCAATAACCACTTTTAAAATGATGGAATTCATAATGTCAGACTATCATAACCACGTATCCAAGGCCTCATGCCAAGACTACAAAAAAAATTTTGTCAAGGTCTCGTGACAAGACACTAGTTTGTCTCATGAGACCGACCGATGCATCAAGAAGCTATAGCGGGATCCACCCTTCACTTATTATGTTCAATGCATTCCTCATATGATAAGGTTTAAACATAACATAAACATTCATATAAAAACTTGCATAAGAAATGTAAATACACTCTCCATAAACCATGAATGGTATAAAAATAACACATCCACAATCAATCATATCACAAAACTTTCAATACAATATGTATGGTTTTTATCATAATAAATCAACATCAAGTAAACATAAAATCCCTCAAAAGATGTTCACAAAGATGAAATCAAAACTATTTGAGAGAAATATCTATTTTTTTAAATCATTTAAAAGTCACATAATTATAAAAGAAAACATTTAATGAAAATTTGAATTATACCAATATTATATTTTCAATTCCTTCAACTATGCACCATTTCTAATCAATTTTATACAATACATTAGGTTATGAATCATAATGCCTAATTTTGAACTAGTAACACAAAACATGAGTTTAATAAATATTCATATCAACTATATTAATCATGAACATAGTTTCATTGGGGATATATTTTAATTTAAATAAATCATAATGTTTTTTAAAGAAAATTTAAATTATCCCAAGCTTATCCTCTGGGAGTTTCAAACCATATTCACAGAAAGGGTTGTTGTCATGTACCAGCTTACACTAAGTCAGACCTGACAAACCTTGTTGATGTTGTGACCCATTGGTAATTCAATTGTAGAACCATGTCCACATGAATTATCTAGACATGGATGTATTGATAGTTATACGCACATAACCATTACCTTACCAAAATGATTGAATGTTCTACTATTCTTATCATCAATGTCTATTATAGGGTTATGTTTTATATTATATTGTTTCTAATATTTTTTTCCATGTTTATTCTATAAATTGATTGATTATAAATACAATGTCCTTGAACCTAATATCCAAGATTCAATGCCTTACATTATTAAATAATCATAGATACAATACATGATTGTTAAAATACCAATTAGTTTATAAATTTTGGAAACTAGATTGCATAAGTGAATGATAAATTAGAATTGAACTGTAAAATAAAAAATAGTCTATCCATTGAGGGCATAAATTTTATTATATCTTAACGCTACATATAATTTATAATATAAATCTTGGAATCTTAGAAAAAAAGAAAATATAATATATGGATGAGATCATATGCTGTGTAAGGTTAAGCATACAATGTGATCTATTATGAATAAATAATCATAAAAATTATGTGAAGGTATATAACTGAAAAAACATCTATATAAACAAAATCATCATTATAAAATGTAAAAGATACATGAAAATCATATAATTTAATACAAATAATTACATGTAAATTCTAATAATATAATAAACACATGGAATATCAATAACTGATATCAAATGAGGGAATGTGTAATGTCAAACATCATAAACATGCCACCATTTCTTCAACAAAGACACCATTCATAAACAGGTAAGGTGTTAGCCCATAGAAAAACTATTGTTTCTCATGTCAGTAATCAATTTTTCATGGTTATATAGTGGGCCTCTCCAATTACTCATGATGTATAATTCATTGCACATATGAAAACGTAAACAACATAAACACTAACATTAAAAAATGGATTTTGAAATGTGGAAACATTAACCATAAAAATTTAATGGTATCCAAATAACACATCCACAGTAAAATGTATCATAAAACCTTGAATAAACCGAGATATATGGTATATTTATAGATCAACTACAGTCAATCATGAGGTCTATCAATGTATATTATGATATATACAAATACAGTAATAAAATCATTTAAAATTCATTAGATAATTCTTCCTTTTTAATTTGAAATCATTTATTTAAAAAGACACAATATTTTAAAAGAAATAATTTTCATTAAAAATAACAATTTGAATAACTAATGTAAGCTTAAAGACACTGAGGTGTCATGAAAGAGGAAAAATACACTAATGTTCTATAAGATAAAAAATGTCTTCCGTATTTTTTCCAAAAAAAGTAATTATATATGTCATCTGGAATGATTCAAAAAAGTTACATTAAATAAATTTTATGAAAACTATATAATGAATAAAAATAAGTTAAATAATTTTAGGATAATATAAATACTCTTTTGGAATGAATTTTTAAGAAACACATGCATGAATGATAAATATTTCATAGAAGATACATACGTATATACAATCCAAGATAATAATGAGTTTCTAAAAAAACTATTACCATGAACACTGTGTTAGATGAATGTTCTTTATACTTATGAATATTAGTTTAAAACATGTTATTAATTTATATTAGAACTATATCCATACTTTTGATATCATATTGTATCTTATTATATCATTTTGTGAATAATATTTTGGTAGTACCCTTTTTTGGGTATTAACAACTTCATTTTACAATGCATGTTTTGTCATTAAAGTAATATTCCCAATGATATATATATATAAATTACTTATTAATATTGGTATTATGTAAGTAGATATAATATTTACTCATTATATATATTTTTATAATCATTCATAAATGTTTAAAATGGAAAATGATTATCATTGGTTCCTGGAGATGGTAGGTCGTACATACGCATGAGCGAAGATATTATTCCCTTAATAGTGAAAAGGGAAATAATTGGATTGTATAAAAATTTTAAAGAATCAATATTATCTCATATTTATTATATATAATTATTATATCCATCATTATACCCATCCAAATAATGCAGTGAAGAAAAAAAAATTACACCACGTTGTGGAGATGGCAAGTTGTACATACGCATGCGAGGTAATTTCATTTTTTATAAGCTGAATAAAAATCAGAATATGGTAGTCCCAAAATAATAATAATTTCTCCAATTATATATGGTACTTGATATATTTATTTATAATGTAAAAATCACAAAAATCGGAAGTAGAATAATAAATGAACTTGGATGAGTAAATAAAAATGATAAACTCTTCTTCAACAAAATTCCTTTATATATTTTATTAATGGATAAAGGGATGGTATTTTTAAGACAAAATATACTATTTACCATTTATAAGGACATTGGGAGGATACATTAAAAGTATATAGTCGATCTAGAAGTCTCAAAGTGGTGTGAATATGTGACGGAGGAGGTTCCCTTTTATAATTGTGGGGGGGGGGGACCTATAGAAACTCTCAAAAATATTGATGAAATCTAAAATCAGTTTCAATTGCATATTGTTACAAATAGACTTATTTCGAATCATGATATAATAGGTTGAAACAATTTCATATAATTAAAATTATATATGTCTAGATTTTCTTTAATCCTTATCTTTTTATTCTAACATTTATTTAGCCTTTTTAACTCTTACAATGATATTATGTTTGTTACACTTTGAAGGTTAACAGGATTATTAAAAAATACCAACTTACTATAAATTGAGTCATTAATGAAATATTTAAATTGATTATGAAATTTGGAATAATTTTATTGTTTTATGAATTTTGTATTATTTAATAAAATATTAATTGTTTTATAATATTAGTATTGCAAATTATGACCCTATTAATTACATGACTTTTTAAAAATGTCATAACAACAATGTATTTATGAAAAAACACTTTTAAATAATTACTAACAAGTCAAATTAATCTATAATAATAATGTTTGACATTAATTATATCAAAATGTATTTATTTTAATATTTTTAATATTATGTACTTTATTCGTCCTTTATTTAAATAGATACTATATCATAATTGTGTCACCATATAGGGTAAATATTTTGTCAATATATAAAACATATTAATTTACTTGATGAAGATAATATAATGATCATACAAAATAATATTTATAGTCGAATAGATCACATATATAACCCCTTATTAAACATATTTACATTTTAAAAAACAAAAGAATTTAAGAATTAACTTTCCTTTTAATATAATTATAATAATGTAATATTCTCATAAAAAGGCCATAAATGCAACACCAATAGGTTTTAGAAATATAATTAATAACATTCATGAAACGATAAGACACTATTAATGAAAAATTTATTTTAAAGAGATATTTGTAAAGTAGTTGTCAAACATAATTTGTCTTCTTCTATGATTTGAATATTGAGAAACAGATATATACGGTTGCGATCAATATATTTTTGGAGTTTTATTAGACAATCATAATTTTGGGTTAATAGAAAAATACCCAAAATTAATAGTTATAAGAGTAGTAATATTACCCATATGAATAGTAAAATGTATTATTTTTTATTATCTTAAGGTAACAAGATAAGGAGATCATGATTAATTTTTCAATGTGTTTTAAAATTAGTGTTAGTTCTAAAATTATTATTTTTCAAATACCTTATAATTTTATTTAAAAAATATTGTTTACATATATAGAAATTTATTTTTATAAAATATAGTTCATTTTTTAATTCTACGCATTGAAAAATCTTAAGGTAGATTTTTTTGGGATTTTTCTAAATTTTTTCAATTTTTGATGAATAGTAAAATACAGTAATTTACCATATATATACATTATATGTCAAATAAAGTAGTCCTAGAATAATGGCTGGTGTAACAAAACTTTGTTCAAACTAAAATGATCCCTTTACTATTTCTTGGCCACATTAATAAATACTATTCATGGTCTTGAGAAAAAAATATTAAACGAATGATTAAAATATTGGAAAACCCCTCTTATCCTCCACTATAAATACTACAATAACCCCCCTCTTCTACTCAAACATCTAAAGTATTTATAAATGAAAAAATTATACTCAATACATATCCCAAGTATGTTATTCTAGTTCAAGACCTTCAAGTATCACTAGAATACCAAAACCAAGGGCCTTTATAAGGATCTCAAGGAGAAGATATCAAGAGTAAAATTACTCATTCACTTTCTTTTGTTTTCATTTCAATTATTTTTATTTTGTTTACTATATTCACCAATAATTATCAATGATTAATGAAGGATATATTATTATAAAAATTTAGGATTTTTATTATGTTTATGGAAATATTCATCATCATCAAACCTCTCCTCTTCCTCTAATTTTAATAATAAAAACAATGTTTGTGATATGTCGATTTACCAACATCATTGATGATGTGTTTTAAAATTCCATTACATGAATTAAATCAAGTTGTAAAAAAATTTCAATGGATGAAACATATTATAAATTTTATGATATTACATCACTTATGATTTGTAATAAACTTATTTTCATAATATAAAATTTAAATGATGAATGAAGTGTGTGATTATCGAAAATATGCAAAAAATATGTAAATGAGTGTCACTAATAGTTTATCTAATGATTCATAATCCAACATATTACCAAAATGATATATGGAATCAGTTAATATTTTGGAAATATTTTAACCCCATTTCATTCCACTTTTGGAATGTCAATTCCATTCGCCAATAAAAGCTTTTAAGAACAGACCATGGATATCTTGTTATGCACGCACCTGAAAAACAAAAATAACGAAATATTACTACAAAAAATTGTCAATGATGTTATTAAAAGATCATATGAAGTGTTATAAATAATATTATGTTAATTTTAAATATTAATAACTCTCTTTTAACCATTATACATTAGTATTAATCATGAATTCAGTAAGACAACCTTGAGTTAATGGAATTCTAAACCCAATTTCCATTCTTTGGGATGTCTTTATACATTATTAATTTTATGGTTCAATAATTATTCTGTGTAAATTATTTTTATTATACTATTTTTTGTTATTTTTATCAATTGTTTATACACATATTCTATTAATTTTATTAATTTTCATATTAAATATTTTATATTTGTAAGGGAATTGTTTTTTAAAAATTCCACTTTTTATTTTTTATTTTTAAATAAAAAATGAATGTTTGGGTAATTTGTTCATGGTTTTTGATTATTTCATGGTTCTTTATATTAGATTATGAATATTTTGGGACATATTTTTCACCCAATACATTGGGTGTTTTTATATTGGAGGTCGACTGTATGGTTACTCCAAGTGTAACTGTAATTGTTACACCATAAGGTAGTTGTGAGTGTTACATTGTATGTTAGCCAACAGGGTTACAAATAATATGGTATCGATGAGGGAAAAAATTTTATTTAAAGAATTCTCCAAGAAACCACCATGTGTTATTTATGAATTCTATTATTATGGAAATATCATGGTTCACAATGCAAGTATATGATTCTTTGTTGGTGCGAATATTGTCTTTGTGAAGAGGATTTCAGATGTTTATATGTATTCATGTAATAATGATTTAAATCCT
This sequence comes from Viscum album, assembly GCA_963277665.1. Classification (NCBI taxonomy): domain Eukaryota; kingdom Viridiplantae; phylum Streptophyta; class Magnoliopsida; order Santalales; family Viscaceae; genus Viscum; species Viscum album. The sequence goes on along the minus strand of OY728133.1, from coordinate 178,073,964 downwards.
TCATTTTATATCCCTTAATTAAATTTATCCACATCCCATGTTTTTATATATTAATCAGAGGATATAAGGATGTCTATGGGAAATAGTTTTTCAGGATAAATGTTATGATGATTTATCAAAGAAATCATGTTGCCTTGTTGTGTAAAAAAATATTACGATTCAGAAGAAGTGGATACTATTTTAAGGTTACTAACATTGTATACTTATAGGTTGATATATATGTATTTTATCCTAATATTCTAAAACATTATACCAAAAATATCATTGGGAATGTAATTAAGTAAAATCTATTTGAAATAGCCACATTACTTAATGTTTGAGGTTGAGTACTTGTAGTTGGAATCAGAGCACAGTTTAGATAAATTTTGTAGTTATTACAATGTTAACTAAATTCCATAATTGATTTCTATATTATCTTAATGGTATAGAATTTAAATATTACCATGTTTATTCTTATAATATATGTATTTTTTGAATGGTTTTCTGCAATATAAATAGAAAATATGTAGTTGGATGGAACAAAGATGTAGATATATTTCTGAATTCGCATCCATGAATGGTGGGAATTGGAACTTTGTAGTTTGTGATAGTAATGGATCAGATGTCACATAAATGAAATGGTTGTGGAATCCATGAAATAGAACAACCAAATCAATCACAGAGAAAAATTATGATGGTCGAAAATTTTATAAAGCAACATCCTCATACATTCAGTGGTTCTTCAGAACTAGTTCCGACTAAAGTATAGATTAATGTCCACGAAAATTTATTCGATGTTATGAGACATTCATATGATCAAAATGTTTGTACATTATTTTATCAATTTTAAGGTGAAGATAATAAATGGTTGTCAAATATCAATTATATTAGGGTTAGAGAGGTTATTTATGCATTTTAGGTGGATGAATTTTATATTCATTTCCTTGAATAATATTTTCTTTAGGTTGTTTGAATTACGATGGAGAATAAATTCATTGAATTGAGAAAAAAATTGGAAGATTCAGTGACTGTGTATAAATAGAATTCCACCAGAATGGAAATGCATGCCCCAAATATTATTTGAGATCGTGATAGAAAAATAAAATTCTTTTACTCTAGGTTGAATCCAAGATACCAAAGGGAATTCCCCCCCCCAACAAGAATTTAAAAGTTATGAGAGTCTTGTCTATTGCGCTAAAAGGTTGAAATTGAGTTTTCTACTGATCACTTTGACATTGAAAACTAATAGAAGAAGAGGTCCATATGGGTAGTGGTGGGTAAGAATCAATCAATGAAAACTGATGGTAAGAAAGCCCAGTTTCTAGTTTGTGAAATTTGTGATAAAATCCATGTGAATGGTCATACCAAAATTGGGAAGTGTTTTTGATGTGGAAATCATGGAAATATGACATGATATTTGTAATGAAAATGATCTTAAAATTAATCCTGATAGGAAAACTATAAATTCATTCAACTGTGGTGAGATTGGTTTGTATAAAAATTCCTTCCAAAAAATTCTGAGTGATGGAAAGAAGTCACGATGTAATAAAAAAATGTGTATTGAGATCCTTTGCAACTTCATAAGTAGATGTTGGAAAATCCATTGAAATTGTATTTGTTACTTTGTTTATTTACTCATATTTTTATAAAGTCTTGATTGATAAGGGTTATACACATTACTTTATTTCTCAGAATTTTTTTCTATATTGGAAATATCACATCAAAAAATGAGACCAGAACTTATTGTAAAACATTAGGGGGAAATATAGAAGAAAAATAAATTTTAATAATATTTGTACTTTTATCTATGGAAATTAATTACTAGAAAATAGTTTTGTTTTCCCCTTGTAGAGTTTGATGTCATTCAGTGTATCAATGTTATTTTTGGTTATCCTGATAAGATTGATTGTAGATTTAAAGGAGATGTTTTTAAGAAAGCGTATCAATTTATATACAATAATGAACCCATACTATTTATAACATATCAAGAAGCTTAGAAACTGTTGAAATTTGGATAATAATGTTATCATTCTCATATTTTTTAAAGCAAGGGAACTATTCAAATTAACGATGTGACAATGGTAAATGAATAACATGATGTTTTTAATGATGAGTTAATTGGTGTAAAACAATATCAATAATTTCAATTCACAATTGAATTTGTTCATAATTCTAGGATAATTTCAAAAACCCTTATTGTATGACTTAACAAGTTAAAGCATTAATTACTCATAGAAATTCACCATGGTGATATCCTAATTTTTTCCAGAAAAATAATTATGGTGTCATGAGACATTACATTTACTATAGTCCATCAAATAACATTACTATTATGAATAAATATCTTTTTCCTTACATCATTGACTTGTTTTATCACCTCCTTTGAGATCATTATTTTTCAAAGATTTACTTGCGATATAGGTTCCATCAGTTAATGGTCAAGATGAATTTAATTCAAAAAATATATGTTCCAACTAGATATGTTCATTATGAATTTGTTGTTATGTCATTTCTGTTAACTAATGCACTTTGATGTATTCACGTTTCTTATGAATAGAATATTTCATGAGCTCATGGATATGTTTGTGGATGTTTTTATTGATGAAATTGTGGTATATTATATAAGTAATTATGAGCATTAAGAAAACATAATGGTTGTTATAAAAACCTAAAAAGAAAATAAAATGTTTGTAAAATTACTCAACTGTCAATTTTGGATGCAAAAAATTTTGTTCCTTGGTCACATTGCTTCTAAGGATGGCATAACTATTTATCCTGATAAATCAAAAGTGGTGGAATAATTTCCAAGAACAAAAAATATAATCGATATTCATAGTTTTCTTTGTTTGGAAGGATATTATTATAGGCTTGTTGAAATAATATCATGGTTATCTAGTCTACTGACAATGTCATCTCAAAAAGGAGTTAAATTCACCTAGATAAAAGTATGTGACGATTTATTTCAAGAATTTATATGACTATTGGTGAGTATTCTTGTTCTCACCCATCCTTCATGAAATGGTGATTTTTTCAAATATAGTGATGCTTAATTAAATTGATTTGGATGTGTTATAATGAAGCATGATCATGTTATTTCTTATGCTTCAAGATAGTTAAAACCTCATGAGTTAAATTATCTACCACCTGATTTGGAATTACCAGCTATGATTTTGTCTATAAAAAATTTCAGGTATCATTTATAATATGAAAAATGATACATATATACTCACCATAATTTCTAAATTATATATTAACTCAAATGGAATTAAACATAGGGTATATAATAGGGAATGAATTGGAAAAATAATATGATTTATTAATCAATTACAATCCTATAAATTAAAACATAGTGGAACATGCATTGAGTCAAAAACATCATGGATCATTAATTATGCTACTGCTGGAACAAGACCCTTTGAAAAATTATTTAATTAATTTTTGCATGTAATTTGTTGTTTTAGAATAGTCCTCTCTATTTAATCAGGATTCAGTGTAGTCACATATTTCAGGAACTATTATGCTAGTTCAAAAGAAAGATTGGGAGTTATAGAAAAATGTAGAATTGGATAAAATGGGTACTTTTCTAGAATTTAACAATGATCAGGATTGTGTTATTATATTTGGTAATAGATTATGTGTGCCTTGTGAAACTATTATGAAGAAAGATTTATTTTTCGAAGAACATAATTCTCCATTTTCAGTACATCCAAGAAGCAAAATGTTGTAAATAGACCATCATGAATGATACTGGTGGGTTAGAATGAAAAAAATTATTGATTTTTCGATGAAATGATTTTCATGTCAATAGGTAAAAGAAGTGAAGAAATTACAAGAGGTAATTCTTCATCCATTACTGAATCAAGATTGTAAATTGAAAAATGTATCCATTAACTTCATTGTGGGGATACAAAATACTACCCAAGGTACCAATGCAATTAGTGTTATTAATGATTGACTGAATAAATCTTCTCATTTTCATCCTATTCAAGCTACTATGTATTTGGATTAGTTTTCTGGACAATACATCAAAGAGATTTCTAGGTTATAGGGAGTTCCTCTTTATAGTATATCAAACTGTGATCCCATGTACACATCTAACTTTTGGAAAGTCCTTTATAAGTCATTGGGAACATAATTAAATTTCATTACAACTTTCCATCCTAAATAATATGGGATGTGAGAACATATGATTCAGACAATAGAAGAAATGCATCAAGATTGTTCAATGAATTACCAAGGAAGTTGGATCATCATATTTCTTTAGTTGAAACTTCTTATTATGGCGATTTATCATTCCAAAATACTGATAGCATCTTTTGAGGAATTATATGGGAAGTGGTGTTGAACTCCATCTTTTTTGGGTTGAACTCCGGGAATGAAAGATAATCGAACCAGAAATAATAGAAGTAGTAGCTGGTAAAATAAAGTTGATCCAATAATAGATGAAGACATGTTAGAGAAGGAAAAATTATATGAAGATAATAGGAGTAATGAAATTTCATTTGAGGAATGTGATAATTTTTTCCTAGAATATTTCAATAGGAACGTGATATTCATTTTGTAAAGAATGGAAAACTATATCCATGGTTCATTGGACCATATGAAATCTTGTTGAAAGTAAGACCGGTTTCCTACTTAGAAAATTTTCCTCCAGTTTTATCTTAGATACATAATTCTTATCATGTTTCGAGGTTGAGAATATATGGTCTAGATTCATCTCATGTTTTGAGCCAAGAAGTAGTTCAGTTGGAAAAAACATTTCTTATGAAGAGAATCATGTTCAGATTCATGATCGAAGAAGACATGTATTTCAGAATAAATTAATCCCCCATGAAATGGTTTTGTGGTGAAACAAAGTGGTTTTATAAGAAACATAGGAATTTGATAATAAAATGATTGAAGGATTCCCTTAATTTTTAAATATTTTAATAAAAATACGAGAACATAATTTCCAAATGGGGGGAAGAATGTAAAAAATCATGGTTTTACAAATAAATTTAATAAAATGTATGAAACAGTAAGACTCTATGAAACAAATATTTATTTTAAGGAGATAGTTATAAACTAGTTGTTAAATAAAAGTTAGCTACTTCTATGATTCGAATTTTGAAAAATGGATATAAACAGTTGTGATCATCATGTTTTGTGAAGCCTAATTAGAAAAACAAAAAATATAGTGAATAGTAACATCCCCTTATTAATATTAATAATGATAGTAATATGACCCTTATGAGTATTCAAAACTTTTATTAGTTAATTTCATTAATGTTATAAGATAATGAGGACTTAATTAATTTTTCAAGGGGTTATAAAATCAGTTATTGTTTTAAATATGTTATTTTTTGAATAAATTATGATTTTATTTAAAATTATTTTTAAAATAATTGGAAAAATAATTTGATAAAATAGAGTTCATTTTTCGGATTCTTCTTATTGAAAATGGTGGGGGTGAATTTTGGATATTTTTCATAGTTTCATGAATTTTTTAGGAAAATTAATATACGATAGTTTACTGTATATATACTTGATATGTTAAATACACTATTCCTAGTGTCATGGATGATTTTAATACCCTTGATTCAAACTTGTTGGATCATTATACTATTTTGGGTCACATGAATCAAGACTATTCATTGTCTGGAGAAAAATATTAATCTAAGGAATAAAATAATGGGAAACCCATCCTCTCCACCATTATAAATACCACCCTCACCCCCTCTTCCAATCACACATCTCAATCATTGGAAATTTTCTAAACTAATCCCAATCCCCTTTCCAAGTTACTTCCCCTCATACAACACTAGATGGTGTCACAAAAGGAAAAAAACAAATGACTTATGGAGGACCACAAGGAGAACATATCAAGTGGTAAAAATCCAACTTTATTTTCTTATGTTTTATTTTGAATTTTTTTCTTATACTCTATTGGACTCCACTAAACCAAGAAGAATTAAATATTAATTTTATATATTTTATTTATTTTTATCATTTTATGGAAAAATTGTAACCATTCTTCCTCTCCTCTTCTTCTGGATCTAAAAATAACAACACCATCAATGATGTGTGGATTTACCGACAACGTGGAAGATGTGTATTAAATTTAATTACAACCTTCAAATATGGTTGTAAAACCATTTTAATGTTTTAAAATTATTTTTATGTGTATGAAATGACCTCTATTCTGTTTTGAAATAATCTTTTATACATAATATTAATGGTATATGATGGACTATGTTAATGATTATCAAAAAAACACCAAAATGATCTAAATGAATGTCACAAATGATTATCCAATTATTGATCCAAATACCATATAACTAAAAAGATAAATGAAAAAATTTATTTTTCATAAAACATAATAAACCCATTTTATTCCACTTCTTGAGTTTCTATAACATTCAACTAGAAAAAATTTTATGATCCGAGCCTGGAAATCATGTAAAACATGCACCCAAAACTGTGGGAAATATATTATTAATAAATTTTTCAAATAGTATCATAAAATGATATAATAACGAGTTATAAACATGAAACATTTTCTATAAAATATTTATAATTATCTTTTATCCATTATAATGGAGGATCAAAATAGTATCATGTAAGGAAACCATGAGGTAATGGAAAACATAACCCAATTTTCATTAATTTGTTAACCTTATACATCCATGATTATATGGTACTAAGATTATTTTTTGTAATTATTTTTTATATTATATATTTTTATTTTTATTTATAGTGTATTCTCATATTAAATCCAATATATTAATTCTCATATCCATTTTATGAAATTTTAAGGGGTTTTCTTTAAATATCCTATTTAAAAATTCTATTATATCAAAAAAAATGTATTGGGAAACAGTTCATGTTTTATGATTACAATATAATTCATGGATATTGTTTATGAGAATGTGGGTACCTATATACCCATATAATGCATTGGGTATTTTTATGTTTTTGGTCGACCGTAGGGTCACTTCATGTGTAACTATGATGGTTACACCATAAGATAGCTGTGAAGATTAAATTGTAAGGTAGAAGTGAAGGTTAAAAATTACATGGTAGCAATGGGGGATACATGTTAATGCAATAACCATGATTCCTTCTTTTTTTAATTTATGTTTTCTATTTTTTATAAATCTGATTTTTCAAAAATTATTTATTTTAATCCTTATGGGTGAGAATTATGTATTTGTGAAAATTATTTCATATGTTTATAAGTATTTATGGACTAATGGTTTCTTTCATTCTTTTTATATCCATGGGAAATCTATTTTAAGCTCATACCATGTTTTCAAATGTTTTTCATTTTTTATAAGGATGTGGGTGAGAGATAATGAAGACAAGTAAAGTTTTGTGATGATTTATCAATGAAATCATGTTGTTGTGTTATGTTAAAAATTGTATGTTTTCAAAGAAGTTAATAGTGATCTAATATAACCCACGTTGTATATTTATTTGTTTTTAGGTATGATTTTTGTCCTATCATTATAATCCTATTAACATAAAAGATCATTGGGATTATAAAGAACTGAAATGTAGTTCAAATAGGAAGATAATGTAATGTTTAATGTTTTATCCTTATAATAAATGGTCCCATTAATAATTATCTTATTCTAAGGAATAAAATATTCATATAAAATAAAAATAGGAAAATTGCTCATGTAATTTTATAATATCTATAATATTATTATTACCCTTAATTACATGATTTAAATTTATCCCTGGTAATTAAAATATTATTAAATTTACTATTCATAAACTCAAAAATAAAACAATACTAATTACATTTTATAACCATTGATAATAGATATTAAATATATTTTAAAAAATTAATAACACAAATGTCTCAATAATTAATTTAATATTATTCTCAATGATGGAATGATAATTCAATTCTTTAAAATGAATACATATGATTGATTGTAATGTTTTCATATTCATATTCAATGTAAAATTGATATCAATGACCTTAATCATATTAATTTATATAAACCTAATATAATTATAATTTAAAACACATTAAATTATATTGATGAAAAGGCTGTTTTCAATTAAAATTCAATATTGTACCCCTATTCTTGAAAACATGAAACATATCATTAAAATACAAAAAATTAATCCATAGAAAATTTTTATATTATGCATTAAAATAAGTAATTTATTATTTCAAATAGATAATTTAAAAATGTTAAAAATTGGATTTAATATAGGTGTATCTTTAAATGGTTCAAAAATTATATGGGAAAAAATATAGGATTAATGTGTAATATTTCGTTTTTTTATTTTCTTATGACTATAAAACATTTTAAATTTATATAGAAATATTTTATTAGATATAAAACATATACATTTACTATGTAAATTACAAACATGATTAATAGTTTAAATGAAGGTGAAAACAAGAATAAATAGTGTCTCGTTCAATCCCATCGTTGTGTGGATTTTATGTTATCTATAAAAAAAATTATAAATGAATAATATGGTAAAGTATTAGGCTTATACATTTTTTGGAGTTTGGAATTGAAACTATTCATTATCTATGTAATAAAAATGATATCAAGTTGTTTAAAATGTACATGTCAATATTGAGAGTACACCATGATGTCTTCCATTAATAACACAATGACAGAATCTAGGTACATGGGAAACAATTGATTCTTCAAGGTAATAAAATTACAGGATTAATTAATATAACCTAATGGAATAATCATGTACTCATAAATTATATATCATGTTAAAAATTATTTAGAATGTATTTAAAAATTTCTAATACATATGTGATGATAGGTCGATCTCAGATCATTCTTGGAGAATACAACAGCTCCTCAGAGCCCTTAAAAATAGAATCTATATGAGTAAATGGATATAGTTTCATAATACTATGTTTTATCAACATTGATTAATCCCTAAATATCCAAAGGGCATCATCCACCTTCTCGGATAGATTCATTGGAGAACCCCAAGGTTGTGTATTGTTTTAGATAACACATATATATTCTACATCATCCAACTACCCCATGAGATCTTGGAGCTCAGTATGTACCATTCCATGTGGGGGACTACAAACGGTGCTTCTATGTATGTGAGTTCAATAAAATTTTCTAACTCTATCCAATGAGGTGTTATTGGGAAATCAATAATAATTACATCCAAAAAATTATCCACCACTGAAGAAAAATCATCTGGATTATCCCTCAAATCATAGAAGTAATTACTAATGATCTGGGTTGTCACCCCTTCAATACCTTCAGGATCATGACCCATATAATCATCCCGGTAATTCCATTCACCCATACCTATATATATATATACACATCCCTAGGGGGATATTAAGGGCTCCCTTCTCTGACAAAAGTCAATGTGGGCATGATAGGTAACTAGACAATCCATCCCACGTATGATATCAAAACTTGTCATCTCGCGGGTGAAAATTCCCCACATGAAATAATTACCACCAATATCAGGAAGAAACACCTTTCTTTGCATTACACTCTCCAACCTAACTCTCAATATAGTATCCTGGGTCATCACACCGTAGATGTACTCAATTCAAATCTAAATGGATTCCATGATCAATATAAAAATAAAATATTTTGATACATGCATTTCAACTAAAGAATATATAATATAAGAGTGAACTAAAATAGTACCTGATACTATTTATAGGGTTTATGATATGATCCTCCACTATCTGAGGTACTATGTGTAACTGGATAAATATTCAGCCATGGGATACATTTTGATAACCCAAATGGGTCCACTATACTGATGCTGAAGAAAATAAGTCTAGAAACCACAGCCCCTACCCCCTCCTCATCCTAATTAGTTAGTTTTTAAATATATCCCTAAATAATTTATAGATCATGATCCTCTTATATAGGTTTGAGATAATATAGATCATCTCCCAACATAAAAATAATGGAAGGTCTAGTAAAATCTCTGAAGATAGATCATCAAGCCAATGTATCTTCACTAGATTGATTTTTTGTCTAATAGAAGCTTCATATGACTTCCCCCCAACCTGATGGAATAATACTTAAAATATTGTTTGGATAAATTGGTTACCAATACCCTTATTTGAATTCTTATGACTAAATTTTCTACCATTGGATGAATCACTTTCCAATATTTTTATTAAGACACCATTCCATATACTATCATATTCCGTCAGACTACATTACATGAAAGGGAATTATTCATAATTTATAATATAGTATGCAAGAAGAAGACATTTATGTGAGTTCATATATAATACATAAACCCATAATCAGAGGGTCTCACCCTAGACAGGTCATCACTAACTCTGGTTGGGGAAAAAACGAGAATCCTAGTAATGATAGTTGAATAATCTGTGAAAGACATCATTCCCTACTCTAGGTGTAAGAACTAAATGGACTGATATAATATTATCTTATTTAGGATAAAAAATTTATAGAAACTAGAATTTAAATCCATCCAATCCATGCACCAGTGATGATCAACCTAATTTAAAACATCAAACTAATTAATGAAAGAATCAATAGACATATAAGTAGTGAGAATCAACCCCATATTAGAGTGTGTATCAAGATCCCAATAAATTGGTTTCATGTCTGTAATTCTGAAATCAATAGCCTATGGACCTACATCCCCCTCAAAAAATAGGTGTATTATAATGATGAATCTCTCAGGCCAACATTAACATAGAAGAAGGTGGTTTCAGATCTGTCAATATATACATCACCAACATTAGAAAACCTTATCAGAGATGGGTGTCAATGACCAATCATGGTATAGTGTTTTGTGTCTCAAATGGGACAACATGATACATTAAAGGTTGGTCAGTTCCCACCATATCTACAACATGTTGTCCAACCACCTACCATCACTTGACTCTAGGACATCGTGGAGGATTATCTCAATAGTTCCAAGTAGATTCCACAGGAAATATATAAAAATACATATAATGAATAAAAGGATAGAAATAAAAAACAGGTTCACAACACAACATAATATCCAAATTACTGATATATAAAAATATGTTTTTTTTTGAGAAATCATGTTTTCTTTTACATAAGTAATAGTATATGGAGGTTCAATTTCAGGTTAAATAATAAAATTATATATATGTTTCACTTGATCACCCCATTTACAAGAAACCATTTTATTCATAATTTAAAATATTTAGATTATATTTTCATATTTTTGTATATGAAAAAGGTTCGATTTATATATACTTTCATTCACATGTTATAATTTCACATTCTGTGTATGCTATTTTTATCATTCCATGAAACTGCAAGTAGAAATTTAAATTTTTTTAAAAGGTAACAATTCTAAGTTGATATATTGACAAGATGAATCAACCATCCTAATTTATAGAATTACAATCATTGTAAATTGAAATATACATCAATGTCATCATATCTAGGTAATGTTGAAACTCATGGGAATTCATTCACAATGCTTAAAATATTATAATTTGTTATTAATGGTGATGTCCTAAAACTATGCAGAAAAAAGAACATGTTGGTTTGGATAAAACATTAATAATTAATTAATTAATTAATTTAATATGGAATATATTAGTGGAATATGAATATAAAATAGCCAAGATACACTCAACATTCATAGGAAATAGTTGAAATTCATGAAATAAAAATGCACCATTATGACATAGAAAATTCCTTGAATATGCAAGATATGTGAATCATTAGGTTCCTATAATGATGGCTAATGAAATCTCCACACCATTATAGGACAATATTTAATATCAATATACATAAAATAACCTAAAAATTAAAATGTTTTACCTAAAATTGAATCTATATCTAGTTTAATTAGTTTAATATAGAAATAAAATTTACTAGTCCAAGAAAATTTGTATTTTCTCCCATAAGTGGGTTAGATAATCCAATAAATAGCCTAATTACATAATTTTGATACCTTATAATCTCTATTCTACCATACCAATCTAATAAAGAAAGTAAAATAAACATATCATACATCCTTTTCATGTCCCAAACCCGCTCATCCGATGAGAGTATCAAAACATACTGGCCACATGGCCTTAATTAACCCTCCTAGTATATGAGAGCCTACCGACTATCAACAGGGGTCTATGTTGGTAAAAAGGTGAGGCTATTACCTCATAATCAGTGTATATAAAATTGGTAAAAAAATGTATAAATAACTAAATGAAATAAATAATAATGAACATGGAAGTGGAGAATATCTAGACACCAATCCAATAAATAGTCATCTCAAAAGATGAAATCAATACCATATAAAAAATGAAGTATCATATCTAAAAATTAGAACAAACTTACTTGGAAGAATGTATATAAAATATTAGATACAAAATATTCAAAATGACCCAAAACTATTCTGGCTTCCCGAGAACTAGATCATTCATATTTTACCAATTTCACATCCTAATATAAGAAGTCAAACCTCTATAACTAGATTCTACCATTTATACAAAATAATAATCATACAACCTTACTAGGTACCATCAATGTCCTATATATTGTGTGATATAAACACACTAGGACACCACCAATGATGTATATAAAAATATATGGTGTGAATAAAAATTATAATAGTATGTAGGTACATCAAAGTAAAATAAGAAATAAATGCAGCCCATATCAAGATGAGGATCCTCCTCAGACACCAGGATGATACTATCTAATTAAATATTTACTATATGTATTTGAGAATGTGCTTATTTTATATGTTTTTATGGGATAAAAAATATCATACTAGTTTCTATATAGTGATAATCTTAATAATAACAAAAGGGTATCTAAGGAGTACCCAAATCATCCATAACCTTAGAAGCTTTGGCTAGTTGATAGTAAACAATTATTCATCATAACAATAAGGGACTAAGTATAATACAATGTGTAAAACTAAATCATTTAAATTAAAATATGTCTAACCATATCCATTCATCATTTCAATGGTAATTTTTATAATGAGCATGACCAGAGAACTAAGAGAATAATACATGGTTTCACATGTCGTAAGATATCATACTATGTCCAAAATGTATATCCAAGGAATTTGAATTTTCGATAGAAAGATAAGGGATCATACGACACCATAGAAGGCATCCAATAATATCCATAAACCAAAATCCCAGGTGGATTTATCCCATTGAAACTAGCTCAATGAATCAGAATGGAGTCTTTTGGGTGCTTAAGGAATTCCCTTCAGAATTATTGTTTCCTGAAGTATAAGCATTCATATAATGGAGAAAATTTTCCATATTAAATAGGAACCTTACAAAAATATATATATATATATAATCACTATTTATCATATGATAAGTAAAAATAATGCCCAATACAATTTATAAAGATTCATTCGAACACTATTTCAATATAATGACTACAGGTCAAAGAGGGACATGCAACTATATTAATTAAATTATAAGTGATAAGTTAAATGTTAATTAGGATTTCAATTTAATGATTTAATATCAATTTATTATAATGATTAACATACCATATTAAAGGTCTTGTAATGAATCCTAAATGGTGTTCCGTGGATTTAGGATACCAGTCATCATAAATCATAATACTGAACACACACATCTTGGGTGGATGATGTTGTGTTATCAACCTCTATTGATTTCAATCTGTCAGATTAGGGATTTGAATTATAATTTAGATTGTTTAATATAATGTATATAAAATTTATAGGAAACTCACTAGTAAACTGGTATGTAGAACAATAGAAAAAACTCATAAGTTGTAGGAGCTTAGAGGAGATGTTATAAACCACCTACCTTATTATTGATGTATATTAGACATCCAATATTGTTTTTCAATTCAGAAAAGTACAATAGAAATTGGATAAAATGGAAAATTTAATGAAAATATGGAATATTGTATTGAAAAAGGGCTCATAATATGGTTTGGAAAATGAAGAAAATATTCCATAGATCAACGAACATACTGATAAGAGTCCAATTAAATGAATAATGGTTGATTATGTACTCATATTGAAGATAAACCTCAAATACAATCTTAAGGTAAATGATGATCTCATAAAATGTAGATTTCCATGCGAGAGAAATGATGGGAAAGAGAATAATAAATAATATTATCGAAGGAGTTTAAAATCATAAATTCACCCTCTAAAATGGGTATTCATGGTTTGGACATGCGATTTTCCAAACCGTCAACCAATCGGGTGATATGAAATGCCCTAAGTCAACCCTGGTATGAGTTAGGTGCAATACCAAACTAACTATAATGTCCCAAACATTTATCAATGTATTTTCTACATTCTTTGAGTAATTTAACATTGTATAAATCACATAATATCACATAGAGACCAAAATTGAGACATTATAAATAAATGATTACTGAATTTATAAGTATTTCAAGAAGATAGGGAACTAATATTTAGGAAATAGTAACTTGACCATAGGAATAGTAATACAACCCTTATGAATAGTAAAAAATCCATGTGAATAATGGATTCAATAATTAAAGTGTAAATAATTTTTTTGAATCATATAAGTGATGATATGATATAAATATATCATATTATAAGTGAGTAAATAATTAAGAAATTATTAATTAAGTGTTGGAGTTTTTATAATTCATAAATATTTAATTAGAATTTACTGAGAAATATTTTAAAAGAAAATTTATTATCTTGAAATTTACATAAAAATAAATATTTCCATATCTTATGATTTTAAGATATTTTGTGTGTGACATTAATTAGTTATTCAAGGTGTTACAAAATCTGTTATATTTTTTTAAAAAATATTTTTTCATGTAAATAATGATTTGAATTAAAATAATAATTAATAAAATATGGATTTTTCCAGAAAATAAAGATACTTTTTTAGTTATATTAATAATATAAATTTTTGGGGGAATGTTTTGGGATTTCTCCGAAATAAATTAAATTTTTTGAATAAAAAAATGATAATTTATGATAAATGCTAAAAACCAAAATTTTGAGTCATATTTGAGCCATGGATGATGTAAGTGAACATTGGTTCACAGTGACATGTAATAAATAATTCCTTTAGTCATATTATTCCTCAAAATTTATTGTATTGTTAAAACTAATAAACTAATGATAAAAATAATAAGAAAAAACCCCTCTCATCCTCTATAAATACCACCCCTCCCACCCCTTATACCAACACTTATAAAGATTTGATCCTTACATAAATTCTTCCCAATAACCTTACCTAGAACCATTACCACGTCCGTGAATTTGTTTTCTCATCACAATACCAAGCCTAGGGGCCCAGTATAGGATATCGAGAGAATAATTGAAGTGGTAAATCCTCTCTATTTTTCATTAAATTTATTTATTATTTAAATATATTTTCTTTTTATATACTCAACTCCCTATATCCAATTTTTTTAATATGTCTAGCACCATTAATATTTTGTAATTATATCATTTTAATGGGAGACACAACATTAAAATCATCTTTATCAATAATTTATCTTATAAAGGTAATAATCACTCGTGATGTGTCAATTTACCAACATCGTGGGTGATGGACATTAATTTTACATAAACGTATTAATGTTTGTTAATAATACTATTAAAAATTGTAAAATAGATTTTAATGATTGTTTTATAAATTTTTTTATTTTCTGAAAGTAACTTATACCCATAATAAAAAATTATAAAACAATACAGTTTCGTCATGTTCGAAAACACACCAAAATTAACCTAAATGGAACATCATGAACTTTTTTCAAATGAATCATCATCATTGTACACAATAAATTCCGATTAAATATAATTTAATATTTTTTAGGATCATTAATATCATATATTAACAATTCTAGAAGTTCATCCTCAATTTAAACAAACATCTATTTATGTATACAAACGAACAGATCATATACACAATGAAAATGAACACTCTCAAATGAAGAAATTATAATCTATAACTAATCCAAAGGACCATAAAATAAATTCATAAAACCATAATAAATTATATTAATATATAAAAGGTAATGAATTTTTTATTTAAGGTTTCTAATCTGATCATACATGGAATTAATGTGATGAAATCATTCCGGAACAAGTTAAGGGGAATTATCAAACCCAACTCCCTTTCATTGGGATTTCCCTTTTCAATATATTTTCCGTATGGATATTCCTTAAATATTACTAAATCATAATTATATTTCCTTTTATAGATATAAATGTTTTCTAATTGATATTTTGATAATTATAATGTTTTACAAAATAACTCTTCTTTCAAAAAACACATTTTTCTAGATAGTTTATTATTCACTAAAGGGTTATGGTTTTTATATCAAGTATGTTGTTCCCACATTAATTTGGTAAACCAATGATTAAAAATTTATTCTTAGGAAATGAATACAATTCCATTCCATGGGTTATTATATATTCATTATTTATATATGTTCTATATTTCATGAATGAAAATGTAATTTCTTTGATGTGACAGGTGTGAATGAAATTATATAGAGCTCTAATACATTGGGTAATGTGATTCATCTCATTATAATTGTGATATATGCATGAAAATTATTATATCCTTGTTCACTACTATATTTGGTAGTTAACAACTATAACATGTTATTTCATTTTTATGCATTTCAATATTCCAATACTTTTCAAAAAAATTCCTCTAATGATTATAATCTTATAACTTTGTGGTAATGATAATTATTATTCCCACCACAGTTATATTTTTTCATGTCTTTAACTACCCTCTTACTGGGATTTTCGATCACCCATTTTGATGTATATACTCCGGTGATAACATGTGTAATGCCCGGAACATAGATTTCCAGAATCAGTGCATTATTTTAATACATTGGCATGATTACAATGAATCAAGACCCGAAAGACTGGTCAGTTTAGGTGTCTTGAAAAAAAAGATACAAACATTAGCTCAACAGTACAACTTGAAAGGAAATAAAACACTATTTTATTACAATTGAAACATCCAAGCCTCCTAGATTATGTCTGCATGTCACTAATAACTAACTTCTTCATATCCTGGATATATGAAACATTAGAAAGGGGTGAGCTCAAACACTCCGTAAGGGTATGAAATACAACGACAGATAACCTAAATATTAGGCATGGTGAATAATTGAAACCACATAACTTTACCAATAATAAAATGAATACTTTTATGGCATGAATATGATCTAAGTAAATAATGTCATAATAAAACATAATCATGGGTATTATACTAGATGAATGACCACATGAGCAATCAATACTTTTTTTATAATGAGGGAATGTATAATGCTAGAAATTCTGAAACATTTTGTCAAGTCCTCGACCCAGATGTCTAAAAATGATTAAGTCTTCAGCTAAAACCACATATCAAATTAGGAAAGACCATGAACAATTCGACGTCTTGTTGTCTCATGAGACCTTCCGATGCATCGATGAGCTATGGAAGGCTCCACCCATGACTTACTAAGTACAATAAATTCCTCATATGAAAAGGTTGAAATATAACATAAACATTAATATTAAAACTAGAAAAAAAATATAAATACTTTAACCATAAACCATGAATTGTATAAAAATAGAACATCCATAGTCAAAAGTATCACAAAACCATCAATACATTATGGAACTTTTGTATCATAATAAATCAACTTCAAAAAAACATGAAATCCATCAAAGGAAATTTGACATAGATGAAATCAAAATATTTTTAGAGAAATATCTCTTTCTATTTTGAGATCATTTAAGAGCTACATAATTATAAAGAAAACATTCATTTGGAAAATATTCTTATATGATTTTAAGGGAATCATCAATGATGTTTTAAGGGCGGAAAATATCCACACCCACTGTATAAGTTAAAAAAACATTCATACCTTAATTATGTCGAACATGTCATAATGTACATTGTTTGGAAAACAATGGAACGATTACATTCAAAACATTATATGGTCAAATAAGGGTATAAATTACATTACACCACTGTCTAGTGAATAGTAATTTTTTTTGAAATACATTTTTTATAAACATGGATGTGGATGATAAAGGGGTCCAAGTAGATAATTACATATAAAAAACCTAGGATAACAAAGAGATTGTGAAATTAATCCTTACCATTTACTTTTCCTTGGTAGATGGTTGGATAACCACCTGTATAATAATGAAATAATTGTCATTAAATTATAAAATAATCATATACATTAATATCTTATCATATATGATCTTTTAATATTGATTTTATTATAATATCTTAGTATTATCTTCATTTCGGGTGTTAATTGATATATTTTCCTTTATATGCATTGTTACGTAAGAAATGTTTGTTATGAATATGATGTATCATATTCATATTCATAATGATATTAAGTCTTTAAAAAGTATTTTTAATCTTTTAATGATAATTAGTCTTGAATGGATACGATGGGGAATGAATCTCATCGCGTTCGTGGAGACGGTAATCCGTACGTACGCAAGAGAAACAATATCATTTTTTTGATATTAAAGTTATATATAATTTGATGGTATATCATATATACATAATAATTATCATGTTATATTTATTAGTTACATAAATTACCCATCATTATTATACCCATCAAAAAAATAATGTATTGAATAACAACTACACCACAACATAGAGATGGTAAGCCATACATATGCACATATGGTGACACGTCATTCAAAAGATGGATAAAATAATGAATATGGTTGTACCATATTTATAATGACATCATTGTATATAGAAAATACTTGTGTTATTATTTTATAATGGAAACAGAAAATTATAAATGTATAGAAATGAATGGATAGAATAATGTATTAAATAACAAAAAATGGAAAATATCCATGAAAAAGTATAAAAGTAGAGAAAAATTCATGAGGGTGAACAAATAAATTATTATTATTTTCTTTGATGATGCACTTTCATTGGTTTTGGGAAAACTTTCATTGTATCAATTTTAAGGGGATAATTTCATTGAGATTATAATTTTGATATAATATACATTACATTAGATATAAGACACCTATTGGATTATTGATTTTTAAACAAAAATTACTACCAACCTTAAATGTCAACATAAATTTAACCATTAATGAAATTTATGATGATATCACATGTATTTTATCATTACAATGTGATGAAAAGAGTTCTTTTACAAAACAATGGATATAGATAATGTTCTCATGATATGATAATATGTCAACTATAATTTTATAACGAGTGATGAGAGAAAATAGTTCATTGTGAGGATGATTATGAATTGGCATGTTTGAAAATAATGAATTGAGGAACATAGATGAATGAATGGATTTGTTCCATCTTATTTAAAATGTGATAGGTAAAATGATTGAATTTAATTATTATTTAAAAACAATAAAATTAAATTAATATTTCATGTGGATATTTTAAATTTTGATTGGAAATCTATTTTTTAGTACTTCAGAATTTGATTATTGGTAAGATTGGTACCCTATGAATTCCTTGTTGGTTTTTTATTTTGGAGGATAATTAGGTTTTAATTTTGGGGGATTGGAATGAGCTAAAATTTCCCCCAGTTTCATATGCATATCAATGATTTTTTATATACAAATTTAACAATTTCATGTTATTAAATTTTTTTTTTAATTTTTTTGTGTAATGGATAAAATATAAAGATTGGTTAATTCTATAATTTTAGAATATTTTTATGAATTTGGAATATCTTTTATAAATTTTATAATATATATCGGAATAGAGTGAGTACTTTTTAGGATTTATTTATTTTTTCTCTTAAAAATATTCTTCTAGACCAAGAAACAATTCAAATATCCACATTCCCAAAAAAATAATTCAATTAGAAAATTATTTAGAGAAAATATAGTGGATCCAACCACAGTAAATTATTTATAACATAGTCCAATGACATTCAATTGTGGTAATTATAAATGGATTTTACATATTAATTTATTTTGTGATATAATATTGAATTTTATGGAGAAATAATCTCATTAACACGACCATTGGATGCACCAAATTAGCAGATCATTTATGAAAAGATTGTACAAAAATAGTGTGACACATTAATTGTGTTATAAACTATTTTATATTCATACAATATCAATTATATTTGCAGTATCTAATAAAAATTTCATGTCTAACACCTTATAAGAAGGATCCACTTAGAGATTCAATCATTTTGTTGGTAGAAGAAGATACACATTTTATAGGATATATATTAGAGGGTATTCTACTTCTCCGATATCTTTTCATCATTTATTTTTTATTATTTTTTATTGTTGTTTTATATTTAAATTTATTTTTAAATAAATTTTTATTTAATAAAATACAATTCATGTAAGGTTTTTATTTTCTGTGTCCTCTTACACACATATTCTTATTCATCTCCTTTATCTTCATCTTTTTCTCATTCTCTTTTTTTATTATATTTCCTTATTTTATTATTATATTATTTATTATCTTACCACAATGACCACTTCCACTAAAAATTAGGGAATAATCAAAGGTTTGGCTCATGGGGAGGTATGAGCAGTTACATTTATTATTCAATTAAATTATTATATTTTATTTCATTTTTGATTGGAAAAGGTGATTTTCACAAGTTTCAAAATCATCCACCATGAAACCAATGTCAATCATATCAATACTATTTTATTCAATATTTTTTATCCCTTATAATAAATAAAGGATATATAAATGATTGAGTTGATCCATTTACTGAATGAAATTTAATTATACAGATCTAGGTCTTAGAATATGTCACACTCTCCATTGATTTTTGTTTTCAATATTGATTACAAGAGGTGGTGGAATTAATATTTATAACAGAATATATGATTTCACTACATGAAATAAAAGAATATTTATATATTAATGAATCTAAAAATTAAATTATCAAACATAATATAAACACCAAAAATGAGAATTATGGATTCCATGAAATGACCCACAATGGACATGTAAATTATTTTCTAATACCATTATGTCATTTCTTGTTAATATAATATTTAGAATTTTAATTTTCACTTCAATTTCAAGGCATACATATAATAAATATTAATGAAAAAATAAAATAGTTCTGATGAGGTAGAATAATTAGTTGATAGACATTGAATGGTTTTAATGTGAGATGACCGTGGTTATCCTTTGTGAAGCATTAGAAAAATTAATTCTTTCCCACCACATGTGATAGACATGTGTCTGTAATCCTTAGTGAGGATACGATCTAGTTTATTTCAAATTTTCCTATTTATTTTGTCATTATTTCATTGGGGAATTACAATTATCATCATATACTTTCATGTGAGTCCTTTCGGTGTGATCATAATGGTTGGATAGTTAATGTTAAACAAAATCTATATTTTAAAGATTTTCAGTATATTATGAGGGACCTAGAGATCGAGATTGACATTTCTTTCTTATAGGATGGGGTACTGAGTTTCTACTATTTTATTATGTATTGGTAATTCTCTTGGATAATTATATTTTTATTTTCAAGACATTAAATCCATTTTAGTTATATATTATAATCATTAATGTATTTTTTGGGTTGATATCCAATCTATTGATCCTACTATTATATTGAGAGTATGACTCTCACATGTATGAAATAATTTTTACACACAATGTTATTCCAAAACCCATGGACTCCTCGAGATGAGTATTAGATAGGGGTTTGGGGCCAATATATCTCTTCTTTTATTACTATCCCATAAGGGGTACCACTGGATATATTGGGTATTAACATAGTTTCATTATAGTAGAGTCAAATTCCAAGATGTGGATGGTGATATAGATATTTTCATTGGTGAACAATGTAAATAGAAGGTAAATATGTGTATGGAACCCCTTATGTCGTTGATGAAATTATTATTTGTGATATCAGTGGGGGTTGAGAAATTGATGATTTAGATTTCTTGAGTTGTTTATATATATTTTTCTAGATGTGGTCATCATGCTATCGCCTTGAAATGACATTGATTTAGGGGTAGGGTTATATTTGGTTGCCTCTCTTATTTTAATGGAACCAAATTAGAAAGGGGCCTATATTTTATTGTAGATAAGTATTTATGCCTAATATTTGGTGAAAAAGGGTTTAATACATCCCAATGTGTCATCATGGGGATCCCATACATTATTTACCAACAAGGCATTTGGAAGTATGGGGCTCTATATATACTAAAAATAGCTAAAGCATGTGAAGGTAAGGAATTGTTAACCTACTATAAGGATTAGTGATATTTTTGGAAGGTTGAGAGAAACTATCTTGATTGTTAATAATGATCTATATATAGTCAGTTGTAGTTAATGGAAGATGAAATTCCACAGACAAAATTCAGGTAGTGATATGAAGACTTTGAGATTGTAATTATTCCATTCAGTTTCATAAAAAAATAACTCTCATGGGACACCTAAACATTTTCTTTCATGTGTTCATTCACCAGTTCAATATTGGGTTAATCAAATACAATATTACATAATTATTTCTATGGTAGAGCATTATATGAATTTTAGGACCATTTTATAGAACCTATAACACCACCAACACTATAGAAACACATCTATGAGTTTATTTTGGATAATAATGGATCATTTCAATAGTCATGTGGTCTTTATGTAGGGATTTCTAGTGGTCCCCTAAAGGGTTTTAGTAGGAGTTTCTTGGGTTCCCCCACATAATTTTATATAGTTTCACGGTATTCATGGTTTTCATGTTATTATCAGATGTTTATGTTTGAATTATCTAATTTTTCACTCCATTAATTGATCTAATGAGGAATAAATAATATTATATTTATAAATATATGTTTCAAGAATATTTCAACTACATAATGTGAAAATTTTTAATTCCCAAATTCAATAGTTTAATGAGGATATTTTGATGTTCAATGCGGTTTGATACACTTAATGGTCATGCCTAGGTTGTACATTAATGAATAAATTGGATGGATATCATATAATTCGAACTTATATGCATACTAGAACCTAAATATTTCACACATGATATGGAATTTGTGATAGAGTTTGATTATCTAATGTTTTTGTGATATAACCTCATTGGAGAACACATTATAGTCTTTACTAATCGTTGGAGTTTGAGATATTTCTCCCTTCCATGCGACCTTAATCAATCAGAACATTGGTGGATAGATTATATCTAGGAATACGAATTTTTTATCCTCTAACCCTTTGGGAAAGGTTATTTTTTCATGATTTATTGAGAAGTTATTAAAGGATGGATATTTTTCATGTGATATGGAATTATAGTGGGTAATAGATGATTTTTATCCATCCACCATTATTCATGTGTGGTTGATGGTGGAAGATAAATGTTACAGATAAAAATGTTGTATTACATGATGTAATAGTTGGATTAGTTTCACTAGGGAGGCATAATGGTGGACGTGATGTGGGATTATACTATTTAGGGTGATTCCTATGGAGGATGGTCAGAGAAAAACACACTTAATTTAATTTTTCAGAGGAGAATGTCCATCAAAATAGTGATACATCAGCGAGTCTTTCATGAGTTTCTATGCTCACAATTATTGGAACACCATGGTGTATCATAATGAAATTATAAATTTAGGATGCAGTTTTTTTGGACCATGATGTAATGGGTGGTGTAAAAATTTTCAGTATAGTGTCTGTTTTTATAATTTGGGGAAGAATGACATTGTGAAATTGGTGGGTTTTCACATATTTTCCATATCCCAGTATAGTAGTTAGAATACATAATGATGGACTTCATCGTAGGATTTCCATTTGTTTAGGTAGTTTATTATCATATATAGTAATAATAGATTTACTAATAAATTCATAAATCTTATTGAAATTTATCAAGTTGAGCACATTTTATTTATTAGAAAGAAGGTATATAAACAAGGTCATCTGGCTATATGGTGATACAAGTTCAACAGATAATTTCATAGCTATTTTTTTAACTAATGATTCAGGGCATGATTATAACATGTTCCAAACACATAGTTATTCCATTATATAGCATACAATAACTAGAATGATGAAAAAACATTGTATAAAATCCACACAATAGTGTGCATGTTGTGAGACTATGTCAAAGGCTTTAACCAATCATGGGTAAAACACATTACTTGTGTTGAGTCCTACTATAATAATATCGATAAATAATCAATAAAAATGATCCATTTGAACCATCTTATGGGTGGCTATATCATTCCACACTAAGCTATAAAATATTGAGAGTTATATGATCTCTCACCCAATGTGGTAAATACTATGAAAATGATAAATCAAATGATTTGATATTAGATAATAATGTAAAAAAGATATTATATTTACTGTACCAATTAATGGAGGCATCCTTCAATGTTTTTAGCTTGAGACCATGTGTACCTAATGGTTTCTCTTCATCATGAGAAGTATAAGAGTAGTTAAGGAAGAATGTTTTCACCATAGTGTGACAGAGCTTTAGAGTTATTGGATAATATCTATGAGGTGGATCATAACATGGCTATAACTCCATAGATAAACCAAATTTGTGATGTATTTTACATGCACTAGATTCATCATTATCATCATGATGACTCTCAGGTCATTGATTTGGAATAGTTGGAAGTCAAGGATGGAAAAATGTTTGTGTATTTTCTAGTTGTGATCCATTTCCACATAGAGAAGATGTTTAGGGAGTGTCATATTCCTTTAATTCATGTATTTTAGATGGAGGATGACATAGAGGATAGTACCAGGGAGATTGATTCACTAAATAATGCTGAATACCAATATTTTTTCTCATAATTCACATGTTTTCCTCCTATTGAGATGATGTGTTTTAACCATATTCATTATATGAGCTTACAAATATCTATTGGATGTATTTGTGTCTTAGATATGATATTAATTCCTCCACTTTGATGTTATGATATAGATATAATGTGATCCGTAAGAGGCATCCCATTTGTTATTATCTTATTATTATTTTTTAGTTTTTTTGGGATATTCTTTAATTCTTGAGGGTGGGAATTTTTGGAGAGGTATTTGATGTAATTCCCTTATTTCTTAATAAATATCACATTTTTTAATGTATTACATACATCAAGGGTTTTACTGGGTTCTTAATCCATTTAACATGTCCTATTTAGTTTACACGGCCACAAAACACCTCTATAAGGTATTTTGGTTTTTCTAATAGTCAATTTATTATTCTTACATTCACTCTGTTTCTATATATGGTATAAGTTTTTTTATAACATGTATCCATTCCTTATCAAAGTGAGTAATTTTATTTCGTGGTTTTATAGTGGTTCAAACAATCACATAGTTATATTTCACAGTAAGATATCCTATTCAAAAATTCATAGATTATTTGCATGGTTGAACATTTTAATTTCATTTTTGATAGTTTTTTGTGGTGGTCGATGGGTTTTTTACATGGTTAATCATTTTTTCTCACAGTCTATGCCTTCATGGCTAACCAATGGTTTTCTAAAATATCTCTTTTTTCAAAATGTGTATATTTTTTTAGAATGAATTGAAAAGTGATTCAAATGTAAAATATTGAACTAAATGCCTAACTAATATGTTTTAAAATTAGTTTTATTGGGATAAAATAATGAAATTGAATTCCATAAACCCACAGATTTAAAAAGGGAGATTCAATGCGTTTTAAATGATTAGAAATTAAATAATATTTAAGAAGTCGGATTGACTATGTTTATCATAAGGAATATATATCAGAAACAGAAATTACAGTATCTTCTTCATTCGACTCATATAAAAAATTATTTGAGTTAAAATTAACAAAAACATATTATTGAAAGCTGGATAAATATATACATCCACTTGGAGCCACTCAGTTTGAGATTTTGGGCATGTTTGATCGCTTATTATTACTAACTTTAGATCTTAGTGTTTATGATTTGAGGTAGGATCATATTTCATCATTGTTTCAATCCTCTTTCATTATGTGTTGTACGGGTTTTCATGCCTCTTCCTTTTCAATATCCATGAAGATGCATCATCATCCTTTCTTTTTTAGACTATCATTTTTCTTGGAAATCTAATTCTTGAATGGGATAAATGACCATCCATTATTATTTGCATGTGTGGCATTATTCCACTATTTATTCATTTTTTATTAATAGTAAGATTTGGAATATTTAATATGATTAATCATACATAAATATACAAACAGTGAATGATATATATGGAATGTCTACTATTTGAATTTGTGAAAATAATTTACATAGATGTGATGGTAGATATTTTTGGTTATGAATTTGTTTTACCTCTATGAATATATTATTTTTTAATGAAATATATCCTTGTAAATCTATTCCCAAAAATATAGTAAATCCCATAATGAAGGTAAATAAATTTGTTGCATTTAAAAAAATTTTTGTATGTCCCATTTTCTTTTGAAGTTGACTTGATGTTATAATATTTAGGATGGATATAATTTTGCATTTGGTTTCATGATTTTTTTTACTTGTGGGTATATAGTGGTAATTTTTTATGTGAAAAAATTAGTTTGATGAGTGAAAAGACGATGTTGATGTGTCATTTCATGATAGGTTCATTGTAGTTATGTAATGATTGAACTGGTAACATTTGTTAAATGAATGTGGCATGGGATAAATGATCTGGGGATTCAAACAAATGAATAAAAAAATAAAATATTGATTTTTATTTGTGGTAATTAGCATTGGCATTTGTTAAAGAATGAATCATAATTACTTAAATAATAACTTTAAATAAATTAATAAAAATATTCTTACTGGTTTTGTAGAATTGGAAATCTGATATTGATATGTGTTTGTGTCTTCGGTAAATGGTACATGATGAGTTTTTTGTATTATGAATGTGATTTTGATGTGTGATAATGGTGATGTAGATATTTTTGTAGTTAGGAGGATTCTATTGTGTTATCAGAAATACCGGGCTAGTTTTTAACTAAAATATATTGTATATTCATTATGATTTATATATGCTCCCCAACCGACTGACACTTAAAGTGTATTGATTCCATGTGTATTCCCCATACATCCATGTTTCTATGGATGGATAGATGAATACCCACATTTCCCTACTCTCTCTTTAGGGAGAGGTTGATATGAGTCATTTGTGATGGATATATTTAAAAATGTGAACTATCTGTGATAATTGTTAAGGGGACATAGTAGTTTATATTGGGGGTTATGAATGAATGAATTTGGAAAAATGGTTGATGCACTTTTTGTTCATGATACCCAAATATTATATTTTATGGAAGTAATTATATAATAAAGAGGCATTCTAGTTTTGGATTGTTGTATAATTTTTATGAGGCTATGGTGTAGGTATTTTCATTTTTTTATATCTCAGGCATTGCCATTATTATATTTCATCTGATGGTGTGATGCTATGTGGTGAAGAATTTATGGGAGAATAGAAGAATATGATATTGTTGCATGAGAGAAGAAAATTTATTGGTAAATAGTGTGTTGTATATTTTATCAATATAATCCTTATAATATTATTGTACTTTTATGTGATATTTGTTCGGTGATCCCTAATGTGTGTAGGAAATAAGTGACTTGATAGTTGATTATTGATTTTTAGATTTTTACTGGGGATTTAGTGTCCTCTTATAACATTTCCATTAGTGTCATTCAGTATGATCTTACTTTGTATCCATTTTATTATCAACCCTAATATAAAATTAAACATTTTTCAATTTATTATGATGGACTTGGTGCCTGATAAGAAAATTTCTATTTAAGAGTTTGAGTTCTTCTTTTTATTCAATAATATTTTCTTATTGTACTTCACATGGAGGATTTTATTTCTATTCAATTGAATGAAATATTTCTTGGGTTTTTAGTTTTTTACTGCAATTATTTTTTTCTATGTTTTATATTATATCTACTGATTCAATTTATCTGTTTCCAGTAGTTACTCTCATATATAAATATTTATTTATACCATCCCTACTACTCACCAACATCTGACCTAAAAATGGAAAGACATTGGGGGAATTATCTCTCATCTACAAATACATGTACTTGTGGAATAACAACCTAGGATATTCATAAATGGATATTAAATTTTCTTGGAATATTAAATACATTACATGAACAAATGATTTAGGGTCATAATGATTTACTGTTTTAATAAACAAGGTACAAGATCTCTAATTTTGTGAAAGATCATCATTATATCTCAAAACTATATTCCCACATTATAGTCCTATTATGAATACCATAACTGAATATTTCTATATTGTAACACCCCAGGTAAATAAAAAATATGACATTTTCATATTTATCCATATTTTTGAATAAAATATTAATATTACTTTAAAGGGGACTCTATTCACTATGGCGTACCCAATACGCAACAATGAGTTTCTTGGAAATCTTGCGTTGCACTCTAATAATAAAATAATATTATATTAAATATTTGTTAAAGCCTAGCTGTTGTAATGGTGCGAATGAACAGAACTAACTAAAAAATGATTATATATGTTTGTCAAACATTTTTACTCTTTACAATAAATTTTATAGGATTAAAAATGCGAATGAATCCAATTCTAAGCGTAAACATTCCAATATTCTTTAAAAGGACGATTAACCACCTTTTGATGGAGAACCTCTTTTAAATACACTTTTTGACAATTTTATGTGTTATATTTGTCAAAATAAAATTCTTCTTTAGAATCAGGACATCAAAATTTACTTTTTTCTAATTTTTTGGTATTTTTCTGAAAAAGTTCAATTTTTAATGAATAGTGAAAAATGTTGTATTTTAATTCAAAACCTCCTTTTAATCTAATTTATTTATATGAATATATTATATTTTGAATTGGTTTTAATGTGAAATTAGAATATATTATTACCATTTAATCCAATAGTGGTCGTTGGAATAAATTTCACTTTGAAATCAATCTTAAACTAGTGTGAATCTTTTTATATATTTTGTTTCATAAAAACACGCTATTTGTTTTGACAGTGAAATTAATTATTAAATTAATTAATTCAACTTATATGTTTTGAGTTTTGTAAAATAGGAATCATTTTTGAATTAGGAATATCAAGTATATCTTAGAGGGAATTTTTGGTAATTTTCTGAATAACATCAATTTTTGATGAATAGTGAAACCACTAAGTAGTACTTATAAAAACCGATTTTCCATTTAAATGAAAATTTTCCATCTTTGTGTTTTGAATTTAAAAAATCCGACATACATGGTTATCATTAAGAAGTAAAATGTGGTTCAATGGGATTAAAATAATTTTTTGTTGAATAGTGACTTATTTATTTTTTAATTGCGAGTAGAGGTAATTAGTGTAGTTTATGTTAAGAATAATGTTTTAATAAAATTAAATGACCTAGACACATGTCCTACCATCATTGGATGTGTCATTAACGACCACGAAAATTCATTGGTCAACTTGGGGACCCCATTGAGCTACTTTGGTTCGAAAATGACATAAATACATTTTAATTTAATGTTAAAGTAAAAATGACACAAACATGAAATGTTTTACTAAAACAATATGTACATGGGGTTATACAAGTCAGAATTTTGACTATAAATATCCATTGGAAATCTAAAAATATTTCATAAATCATAGTATTTGTTTCATAATTTTTAGACATTAAATAAATTAAATTATATATGACATCATGATGATGAAGTGATGACCTCATTATTTAACGATTTAAATAAAATGGAAAGATAATGTAAATTCTAAGACCTACACATGTCCAAAACCTATTTGATGTGTGTATTTAGAACCCTTATCACCTTATCCCAGATACATATCAATGTGGGACAATTAAAATCCGAAACTCATTCTAAACTAAAGTAACATTTCATTACATTCCAAGAATGCCCATCCTCTCCTCTTATAAAAACCCCCCACCTCTACCTCCTTACCCACACGTCCAAAGCCTTTGGCTTGGCCAAACCCTGCCCATTTTGTCTCTCCACATCTCTCTATAACTCCTTGAAGCCTCAATTTTGGCCGAAGTATTCCCAAGGATGCCTTTGAGCTCTAACCAAAGGGAGTTTCCCGATTTTAAGGTAATGTCTTCACCTGTGTCCTTTTGTTTTATTTTGCTTCTACAACCCCCTAAAATCTTTTTATTTATTTATTTTGTAAAAAATCTAGTATCGTAAATATTCTAGGATGTTTTTATAAGAATTATTCTAGCTACACTTACACATAACTACATATAATGGTTAAAGAACATGCTGTTTCTGTGGATGGCGAATTTCTGCCTCACGAAAAGATGATTGTTCAACATTCTTCTAACACCTTCAAAGGTGGCCATTATGATGACAGTATATTTATATATGAAATATAATATGTTTATGTTTTACTTAATATTATTTATTTTTCATTTATGGCATACCTTTATGGTTTCCATTATGGGTAAACGTGATATCTTCATTTAAGGAAGTGCGGACTACCACCCCCTCAAAGTGATTTGATTCGTTAATACCATATGTAGTACGTATAAAGGATATATTTAATGATATTATATATGATACCATACAGGAATTAAAATACTATTATGTATCATTATGTTTTAATTCCATTAAATATGAAATAGACATGGAAGTAGCGTTCATGCGTACATACGACTTACCGTCTCCATGAACGGTACATTTCATTTCTTATCTCAAAATGTTATGTACTATTATAAGTTCATATATATAATGGATATATATGTAATATATTACATCTAAATTATGGATATAATTCTGGAATTATAACATATATATATATATATCTCATTTTGTTTTAATTCTATTAATATGACAAAAAATGAAAGTAGCGTTCATGCGTACGTACGGCCTACCGTCTCCATGAACGGTGCTTTTAAATTATATCTCCAAATGATATGGAATAGTATAAAATGAATATATACTGGATATATATGACATTTAATACATCAATAATATTCTGGATATGTTGTACCTATAATTACATGGAAAATTATTTTCCAACAAGTTCAATGTTTGACTCATGTACCAAACATCGACAAAAACGTCTGATATGAACTCATATTATTAACCAATTATTATAACATTGAAATATGTGATATGAACTGAATAATAATCTCGATAGGAGGTACTTAATAAATTATAAGTTGACCAATGTTTATTATTCAGGAATTTAAAGAAACGAACAAGACAAGTTGGACTTGAGGTAGGGGACACTACCCTTCTCTTTCTTTTTAAGTACACTCTTTTATGTCATTACTTTTATGATCATATTTTTTTTGATTGGGATGTTATTTTATATTACTACTACTATAAGTTTTATGTTCATATGATTAGAGACCCTATTCTCCCTAATAAATCCATTTTGGAAGTTTTGAGTGGCGTCATTAGGCTGCTGAATTTTCGTAAAGGATCTAACCTCTCTATTTCTTTTTAAGTACTCTCCTTTATGTCACTTATTTTAAGATCCTCTATGTAATGATGGGGGATATTATTTTATAATAGACTTTCTGTAAACATTATTTTAATATGATGAGAGACCCAATTTTATCTCCTCAATCCATTTTTGTAAGTTTTAAGTGGCGTCGTTAGGCTGCCGAGTTTTCGTAAGGGATTTTTCATCTCACTTTTATTCCCATGAGAATTATGCTACATTAGCCACAATTTCCTTTAATTGGTGCATGTACTGATCATTATTTTACTCATTGTGTAATATAATTTCATTTATGAGTATTTACATCAATGTTTTATTGTCCTTCTTTCACGGGGTGCATGTCTTGAAAGATACCCATGTCGGTAAGGGAACCTTTCACCCTCCTCTTTTTAAAAGACTTATTTTGTTATGTCTTTTAATTCACATACTATTATGTTGGGATATGTTCTTATATATCCTTATTGATTTAAATTTTATGTCCAGGTGATGAGATACCCTTTTATCTCTCATAAACTCATTTTCTGAATTTTCTAGTGACGTTGTTAGGCTGTCAAATTTTTGCAAGGGAACTTCTTAACCCTATTTTGATTATTTGGGATAAACTTGTACTCTTTGAATATGTCGTTCTATGATTATGTGTGAATTTCATATGATTTTATTACACTTAATTCCCACTTATATTTCGTGTATTCATTTGTCACACATAATTATGTAACAGATTTATCCTTAATCCAAGGATACAGTCTTTGTATGGGACTTCTTCTCAATATCCTTTCCTTGAGGCATATTTTGTTTTATACACAACCGTAATTTATACGGTGTATAAACCCCTTTTACTTTTACATTTATTCAAAATGAATCTTTTTATATGAAGCGCTTACTAAACGACAAAAGGGAATGTTTTTGTCGTACGTATGTGGCGACAATGAATTCTCCGCCGCCTTGACCATTATTTGAGTTTCGGCTTCCTCTATAAGCCATAGCTTTTTTAAAGAAAAATAAATACCATGTTTTACTTTTCTTTTATTTTGGTATTGAAAATGGTTTTCATAATGTTTTTATATCAATGTGTTTTATTTTTATCTTATGATTTAAAGGTGGAAATTTTATGTTTCCTTTATACATGTTTTATGTGTTACGATTATGTTGAGGTTCTTGGGCATTATTATGAATACGGGTGGTTCCGTGATAAACTATGTGTGGGTGAGACCGATATAGATCTCCAAAGAATTGGGTAACGCGAAGGAGTGAAACGTTATGGTTTATCCAAAGAGATTTAAGGATTATACTGTGGTGGGTATTCCAAACGTAACCATGAAGGTTAAACCCTACGTAAGAATGTTATGAATGCCTCAAGTTACCTTTCTGTCGTATAATTTCGTTGATTTATTCATGATTTTATGAGGTATGTTAATGTACCTATGTTTTATGGGTAATGTATGATTTCATTCTTATGTATATATGAACTCATAGTTCCTTTCAATATTTTTATAACCCTTACTGAGCTTTTTATGCTCATCCCAAGTTTTTGAAATGATTTTCACAGGTCAAGGGAAAGGTACATGATGGGATGACAGTGTCAAGGAAGTGTCAAGAAAGAATCCAAGCTTTATTTTTAAATATGTTTGCGTTTATGGAAAAAAATTGAATACTATATTTTATGTAACCACTTTGTTTAAATGTGGAATGTAATGTAAGTTTTAAGATCTAATTATCTAAAACTCTAAACCTGAAAAGATCCTCAATGTGTAATCTTGTAATAACTCAAGATTAAGTAAGGTTTAAGGCTGGGGCCTTATAGTTGGTATCAGAGGTCAGTTTAGATAACTTTAGAGGTTAGGGTATCCTCTAAGCATAAGTGACATTTCCATAGTGGTTAGGATTTCAGAAAGAGTCCTAGTTTTAGATAAAGTGAATAAGTAAGTATATCTTAGTGGTTATATTCCTCATTAGTAAATGATGGTTTTGTTGATATACTCACACTGTCATTTATGTTTTTAGTGAATGGATGGATCTAGCAGGCACTAAAGTGACAATAGGTTTGAAGGAAACTGTGGTGGTTCTCTGATTAAGAGACTGGATGAAATGGGGTATTCAGTGTGGAAACTCGTGGTTGTTCTAAACCAACTATCAAGGAGTCATGATCATCCACTTGAACCTTGGTATGTTCTTGTAATGAATCATGTACGAGATGACCAATCGATGTGGAAGTTCAGGTAATAATTATAAAGGTAACCATTAGGGTTTATATGATCTATAATTTTGAGTTAATTATGGGTTATTATATGTTATGATGGAAAATGAAAGGCATGAGAAATACTTGAGGTTAAAATATTTTATGATTATTTTTATGAATATTTTATCTCGTTTTGCGGAATGATTTGTGAATTATATAGTTTTGGAAAAAAGACAACACGCAGACCGTGTGAAAACCCATCGCGCCAGACAATGCTGCGGGAATCGAACCCACAACCAATGTGTGACTGGTATTTATCGCCTACCACTGTACTATGTGAAGTCCCTAGTTAGTTTCACTAATTATTTTTAGTTAGATGATTTTATGAATTATGAGTAAGCTGATTTTGTGTTATATATGGAAATTTATTAACCTATCACGGTGGATATGTGATTAGGTTAATTACTTTTCAATACGAGACTTTAGGAGAAACTGATGTTGTTTGGAGATAAATGTTATGATTTAACTTAGAAGACTATGTGACTAAATCCTTCAAATATTCGGGTCTCAATATTAGTTTGGTATACATTGAAGTATTTTATGGACAATTTGTTTATTGAATGGCCTTTTTTGAACATTGGGTATTTTTTGGTAAATTTTAGAGATTAAGAATAGATTTTTTTTTTATAAAAAGGATTATCTTTTTTGGGTATTATCTGATCCTGTACTAACCTTTTTGGTTATGTTTTTGGTTAAGGTATAATGATATGGGATGAATATAGTTCTCTTTTGTGGATTAGGTGTTCCTCTAGAAGTTTATTATAGTACTCTTAATGTGAACAAGTCTTCATAAATACTCATCTTTTGGGGAAAGTATGAGTTTGTGTAAGAAATCTAGTATAAGTTGAATGTCAACATGACAAGTAAGTATGTTTCCTTAAAATCAAAAATAAATTCCTCAATGAAGAGTAACTTGAAACAAAAATGTCGTCTGTTAACTTTTCCTACTGGTAAATCATATACCGTTTAACCCATCATAGGTTTGTGATTTTATTATGGTTAACTGTCTCCTAGACATGTTTACTATCACTCTCCATCAGAACATGACCCTTTGTTTTTTCCTCCATGTCCATATATACATACTTGGAATCCTAGTATGGGTTAACTTTGGTGACCTTTGTACTTATCTTTCTTTATTTTAAAGTGATTGTTTTACTGACTCTTGTTCCGATGTGGATTTTCAATGAAGTTTCCAAGCCCAATTTTAAAAATTGCAAGGACACAATTCCTAAAGGGTGGAAGGATGTAACACCCCTGGTAAATAAATAATATGAAAATTTCATATTTATCAATATTTGGGAATAAATTATTAAGATTAATTTAAAGGGGACTCTATGCACAATGGCGTACACAATACGCAACAATGAGTTTCTTGGGAATCTTGCGTTGCACTCTAATAATAAAATAATATTATTTTAAATGGTAGTTAACACCTAGCCGTTGTAATGGAGGGAATGAACAGAAATAACTAAAAAATGATTATATATGTTTGTAAAATATTTTTACTGTTTACAATTATTTTTATAGGATTAAAAATCCGAATTAATCCAATTTTAAGCGTAAACATTCCAATATTCTTTAAAAGGACGATTAACCGCCTTTTGATGGCGAACCTCTTTTAAATCCAATTTTTTAAAATTTTAAGTGTTATATTTGACAAAATAAAATTCTTCTTTATAATCGGGACATCAAAATTTACTTTGTGTACATTTTTTGTATATTTCTGAAGAGGATCTATTTTTAATGAATAATGAAAAATGTTGTATTTTAATTCAAAACCTATTTTTAATCTAATTTATTTATATGATTAGATTATATTTTGAATTGGTTTTAAAGTGAAATTACAATATATTATTACCATTTAATCCAATAGTGTTCGTTGAAATTAATTTCACTTTGAAATCGGACATAAACTAGTGTCAATCTTTTGATACATTTTGTTTCATAAAAACACGCTATTTGTTTACGATAGTGGGAATTAATTATTAAATTAATTAATTCAACTTATATGTTTTTAATTTTTTAAAATAGGCATCATTTTTGAATTCGGAATATCAAATATAGCTTAGGGTGAATTTTTGGTAATTTTCTGAAAAACATCAATTTTTTATGAATAGTGAAACCACTAAGTAGTACTTATAAAAACTGATCTTCTGTTTAAATGAAATTTTTCCATCTTTGTGTTTTTAATTTCAAAAATCCAACATACATGGTTGTCATTAAGAAGTAAAATGTGGTTCAATGGGATTAAATTTTTTTGGTGAATAGTAACTTATTAGGTTTTTAATTGCGATTAGAGATAATTAGGGTCGTTTAAGGTAAGAATAATGTTTTAATAAACTGAAATGACCTAGACACATGTACTACCCTCATTTGATGTGTCATGGCCGACCAATAAAATTCATGGGTCAACATGGGGACCCTATCGAACCACTTTGTTTGGAAAATGACATAAATACCTTTTTATTTAATGTTAAAGTAAAAATGACACAAACATGAGATGTTTTACTAAACCAA
Source organism: Viscum album (assembly GCA_963277665.1). Lineage (NCBI taxonomy): Eukaryota > Viridiplantae > Streptophyta > Magnoliopsida > Santalales > Viscaceae > Viscum > Viscum album. Next base: position 178,037,855 of record OY728133.1, on the reverse strand, counting down.
TTTTTACATGGAGTTATACAAGTCGGATTTTTGACTATAAATATCAATTAAAAATATAAAAAGATTTCTTACATCATAGTATTTTATTTATAATTTTTAGACTTTAAATAAATTGAATTATTTATGACATCATTATGATGAAGCGATGACCTCATTATTAAACGATTTAAATAAAATGGAAATATAATGTAAAATATAAGACCTACACAAGTACAAAACCTATTGGATGGGTAGATTTAGAACACTTATCCCCTTATCCTCTAAACACATCAATGTGGTACCATTAAAATCCGAAACTCATTCTAAAATAAAGTAACATTTCTTTACTTTCCAAGAGTGCCCCTTCTCTCCTCTTATAAAAGTCCCCCACCTCTACCTCCTTACCCACACATAAAAAGCCTTTGTCTCGGCCATCCCCTGCCCATTTTGTCTCTCCACATCCCAATATAACTCCTTGAAAACTCACATTGGGCAGAAGTCTTCCCAAGGAAGCCTTTGAGCTCAAACCAAAGGGAGTAACCCGAATTTAAGGTAATGTCTTCACTTGTGTCCTTTTGTTTAATTTTTCTTCTCCAACCCCATAAACTCTTTTTATTAATTTATTTTGTAACAAATAAAGTATCTCCAATATACAAGGAAGTTGTTATAAGAAGTATTATAGCTACACTTAAACACAACTACATCTAATGGTTAAAGAACATACTGTTTATGTGGATGGTGAATTTCTGCCTCACGAAACGATGATTGTTCAAAATTATTCTAACACCTTAAAAGGTGGCCATTAAGATGAAACTATATTTATATATTATATATAATTTGTTGATGTTTTACGTAATCTTATTTATTTTTCATTTATGTCATACCTTTATGGTTTCCATTATAGATAAACACAATATCTTCATTTAAGGAAGTGTGGACTACCGCCCCCTCAAAGTGATTTGATTTGTTAATACCATATGTGGTACGTATAAAGGATATATTTAATGGTATAATATATGATACCATAATTGAATTAAAATACTATTATGTATCATTATGTTTTAATTCCATTAAATATGAAATAGAAATGGAAGTAGCGTTAATAAGTACGTACGGCTTACCGTCTCCATGAACTGTACATTTCATTTCTTATCTAAAAATGTTATATACTATTATAAGTACATATATATAATGGATATATATTTAATATATTACATCTAAATTATGGATATAATTCTGGAATTATAACATATATATATATCTCTCATTTTGTTTTAATTCCATTAATATGATAAAAAATGAAAGTAGCGTTCATGCGTACGTACGACCTGCTGTCTCCATAAACGGTGCTTTTAATTTTTATCTCCAAATTCTATGGAATAGTATAAAATGAATATATACTGGATATATATGATATTTAAAATATAACTACTATTCTGAATATGATGTACCTATAACTACATGGAAAATTATTTTCCAACAAGTTCTATTTTTGACACATGTACCAAACATCGACAAAAACATCTGATATGAACTCATATTATTAACCAATTATTATAACATTTAAAAATGTTATATGAACTGAATAATAATATTTATAGGAGGTCCTTAAGAAATTATAAATTGACCAAAGGTTATTATTCAGGAATATAAAGAAACGAACAAGACAAGTTGGACTTTAGGTAAAGGACCCTACCCCTCTCTTTCTTTTTAAGTGCACTCTTTTATGTCATTCCTTTTGAGATCATATTTATTGTTATTGGGATGTTCTTTTATATTAATACTATTATAATTTTTAGGTTCATATGATGAGAGACCCAATTCTCTCTCATCAATCCATTTTGGAAGTTTTGAGGGGCGCCGTTAGGCTGCCGAATTTTCGTAAGAGATCTAGCCTCTCTCTTTCTTTTTAAGTACTCTCCTTTATGTCACTTATTTTAAGCTCCTATTTGTTATGTTTTGGGATTTTATTTTATATTAATATTTCTGTAAACATTATGTTAATATGATGAGAGACCCTATTTTATCACATCGATCAATTTTTGTAAGTTTTAAGTAGTGCCGTTAGGCTGCTGAGTTTTCGTAAGGGATTTTTCATCTCACTTTTATTCCCATGATATTTATGCTACATTTTCCACAATTTTCTTTTATTGGTGTATGTACTACCAATTATTTTACTCATTGTGTACTATACATTCATTTATGAGTATTTACATTAATGTTGAATTGTCCTTCTTTCACGGGGTGCATGTCTCGAAAGATACCCATGTCGGTAAGAGAACCTTTCATCCTCCTCTTTTTAAAAGACTTCTTTAGTTATGTCTTTTAATTCACATACTATTATTTTGGGATATGTTCTTCTATATCGTCATTGATTTAAATTTTATTTCCATGTGATGAGATACCCTTTTTATCTCTCATCAACTCATTTTCTGAATTTTGTAGTTACGCCGTTAGGCTGCCAAATTTTTGAAAGGGAACTTCTTAACCCTAATTTGATTCTTTGGGATAAACATGTACTCCTTGAATATGTCGTTCAATGATTATGTGTGAATGTCCTCTTATTTTATTACACTTAATACCCACTTATATTTAGTGTATTCGTTTGTCACACATAATTGTGTAACTGAATTATCCTTAATCCAAGGATACCATCTTTGTATGGGACTTCGTCTCAATCTCCTTTCATTGAGGCATATTTTATTTTATACACAACATTCTTTTATACGGTTTATGAACCCCTTTTAATTTTATGTTTATTCAAAAGGAATCTTTTTTTACGAAGCGTTTACTAAAAGACAAAAGGGAATGTTTTTGTCGTACATATGCGGCGACAACAACTTTTCCGCCACCATGACCATTATTTGAATTTCAGATTCCTCTACAAGCCATACCTTTTTTTAAAAGAAAAATAAATACCATGTTTTACTTTTATTTTACTTTGGTATTGAAAATGGTTTTCATAATGTTTTTATATCAATGTGTTGTATTTTTGTCTTGTGATTGAAAGGTGGAAATGTGATGTTTCCTTTATGCATGTTTTATGTGATACGATTATGTTGAGGTTCTTGGGAATTATTATGAAGACGGGTGGTTCCATGATAAACTAAGGGCGGGTGATCCCGATATAGATCTCCAATGCATTGGGTAACGTGAAGGAGTGAAACATTAAGGTTTCTCCGAAGATATTTAGGGAATATACTATGGTGGGTATTCAAAACATAACCAAGAGGGTTACTCCCTACGTAAGAATGTTATGAATGCCTCAAGTTACCTTTATGTCTTATAATTTCTATGATTTATTCATTATTTGATGAGGTATGTTAAAGTGCCTATGTTTTCTGGGTAATGTATGATTTCATTCTTATGTATATATGAACTCATGTTTCCTTTCCATATTTTTATAACCCTTATTGAGATTTTAATGCTCATCCCATGTTTTTGAAATTTTTTTCACAGGTCAAAGGAAAGGTACATGATAGGATGATAGTGTCAGGGAAGTGTCAAGAAAGAATCCAAGCTTTATTTTTAAATATGTTTCCGTTTATGGGAAAAAAATGAATACTATCTTTTATGTAACCATTTGTTTAAATGTGGAATGTAATGTAAGTTTTATGATCTAATTCTCTAAAATTCTAAACCTGAAAGAACCTCAACGTGTAATCTTGTAATAACTCAAGATTAAGTAAGGATTAAGGCTGGGGCCTTATATATATAACATGGGGAAGGAAATATAATAAAGGTGATCCCATATCATTATTACGGGTAAATACTATAGGTATTATTCTATGAATATATGAAATCAATATATATGAATAATCTCATGTGATTCAGAACATAACATTAAATGTTCAAACCCAATCTTTCATAGATCGTAACATGAATTATGGAACAAGAAAAATATTTTTATAAAACATGTTCTATAGGAGTGAAAAATAATCATTAATAAATAATGAACTATATTTTAATATTATGAAAGTGATGAAAATTCAAAAATATTGAAATATATTTCATTTTGGGGTTAACTACAAAGTCAATCAGTATAATTGATCATAACACATTACCTGGTTACCATTATGGGTAGTGATAGACCTATTTTCCATAGTGGATTCAGACACACCTGTTTACTATATTGGATAAATACACACCTATTTCCCATAGTGGATATGGAGACATATATTTTCTCATGGTGTATCAAGCCCATCGACTTGTTAACATTGTTGTATTATAAGGTACAAATCATTACACAAATAAGTTGATAGAGATATGGCCCCACCCATATCATAATGAAATCCATATTTTTTTGTGCCACAAGATCATATACATTCAAAATATCATAACCCATTAAATGAAATGGGATTTATAAGAATTTCATCATATCAAGACATATGGAAAAGAGACATGTTTCTTAATCATTTCAGCAGTTCATCATAGCATAAACCATGAAAAAAAATATGTTTCATAGGAATTTTATATTGGTATAACCTATAGAATAGGATGGTGTTTCAAAACATCTTTCCACTATAAAAAATCGATAAAAATAATAATAATGGTACCCTTAGTTCAAATACCCATAAAATCCTATGTTATATTCGATACAATCATTTTAAATGTAGAATAATATTGAATGATAAATCACTTCAAATCATTCGCGAGGAAAATAAATTTTCATTGAAAACATGTTTTTTTATAATTATTTTATTAAAATAGTTTTCACTAAAATAACCTGGAAAACATATAATGGAAGCTTTAATAAACATTGAAAAAATATCATGTAGAAAATATCAAATTCCACTTTGAAAAGAATTTTTTTAAAATATAAAACAATTTGAAACTAATTTTATTTTAAAATCAACTAATAGTAAAATTATGTTGAATAATTATACGTTGGTCTTCCATATTTTTCGAGTTACTGATGATAGAAAATTACAGACATGTCATACATGATGAATGAAATATTTTGTTATCATTATCGATAAAATAAAAACATCCATTTTTTTAGAAAAAAACATGAAAATTACATTAAAAAATTAATAAAAATATCAAAAATAAAAATGAACGTATTTAGTAGATCATTTGACAAATTTTAAAATAATTTTTGAAATGATTTTTAGAAACAACTGTTTTAGTAGAAAAATGTGTTTTCGAATGAAAAAAGTTTTTCTAAATTCATTTTTTTGAACTATTCAATACAAAAAGTGTATAAAATTAATGGAAACCCTATATAATTAATAAATAACCCATTGATTTGAATATCCATGAGTATTTTAGAGATATAAATTATTATTCCATCAGATTCAATCATAATCGTATACAATCTTAGTAAACAAACATACTATAACATAAATATCTTCCAACCTTCATAATATTTAATCATAATACCCATAACTGAAAAACAATTAATTAAAATTATAATATCATAATATTATTTATCTTCATGAAATAACTTTTAATGGGGTTGTATATACACCTCATAGAAGAATATGGGGTTATAAAATAACTTGTTCCCCAAAGAATGAATATTAATCAAAAATACCTTTCTCATATCTTAACTTTTGAGATGTAACCCACATAAAGGATAGATAATAAAATGAATATGAAAATAATAAAATTTATCAAGATAATAATCATAAGATAAATTCATGGTATTTATATAAAACACATTAGAGAAACAGGTAGTTAATATGGCATCTTTCAAACATGTTAAATCAAACCATATAAAGGATATAAGTTTGTTATAAATATATTAAAGATAAATGTTTTTTTAAATCATTCCATTTATTATTTTCTACTGAAATTTTATTACCTATTTATTAATAATTCTATATAAATTTATCATTTAGGGTAATAACCATTTTATTTTTCTTATATGTTTTTATTTTTATTAGTCTTATTAAATTGATCATGATTTCACCATATTAATAATTCTCACTAGGATAGAAATTTCATATATATTTCATATATATTTATTTTGAGTAATATATAAAATATAGTGATAAAAATGAAATAAACTATTCATGGAGATAGTAGGTTATATGTACGCATGAATATTGCTTCCACTTTTTTGGCGGATTCAATGGAAAAAAGAAAATGATATATTTTATTAATAGATTAATTATAATGTAATATATGTCACATATTTTCATTAGATTTACCCGAATTACTTTCCTTGTAATGTGTTAATTAATCACATCGTTTACGAGGTGATAATTTGCAGCCTTCATGTTTGGTGTTATGATATTCTCACAAAATGGAGGGTTTTAAGGTAAGTGGGTTATAATAATTAAAAATGTATAATAATATCATAACTAACATATATAAAAATTTTATACATATTTTTAACTAGATGGTATATAGGGAAATGGAAAGATAAATAGCATCCGTTCATGATGTTGTTGTTTGTCATACACACGTACAATAATTTCAGAACCCATTCGATAGAAGTGGAGAGGATATATGATATTATATTAACATAATAACATCTATTTATATAGTGTATACTGGTGTTATTATATATTATTCGTTAATATATAGTTTATAGTTGAAAAATATGACAGAAATAGAATGATCATATTGAAGAAAATTACAATCACTTGGAAGAACCACCCTTGGATATCATATCTAGGACCCTAGTGTTGGAATTTTTTGAAGACCAAAAGTTTTAGAAGATGCAAGGGGTTTTTTGGACGTATGTTTTTATGTAGTTTCCAAACAACATCGTTTTGTATTTGTTATTAAATAAAGGGTGGTGTTGGCCTTTTATTATTGGGGGAAAGAACCCTTTTGAAACAATATTAAAATCTCCCAAAATAATCAAACATAATAAATTCATTCCTCAAAAAAAATTCTTCCAAATGACTATATACTCATACTTGGGAATGCAAATTTTTAAATATGTTAGAAATATAATATTTTTACAATTGAAATTGTCATTATAACACTTATCATCATAGTTTAACACCCCCTCAATTGACCCATTTACACCTTAACTGTGGTAAATAATTTTTACTATTGTAACATTTAATTTTAATAATTTTTATTATTATTATATAATTTAAATTATTATAATTCAAAAAAATATTATTATTTTTACAAATTTTATTCACATAAGAAGATAAATAAATTTTAAAATTTATCATGTATATGTGTCACGAACCGGCCTAGGTACCTTGGTAACCCGATAACGGAGCCTCCACTGACATAGCCCGAAGGGCATTCCTGGTCCCCACGGGTCGACGACTAGAACCTTGAAACACAAAACATGCAAGTGGGAATGATTTTGACACAAGGATGCAGAATCAAAAGAAACAAGATAGTATGCCTAACAAAAAGAAACTCCGCAGGAAGTAATGTTCCAGAATAGAAAGTGGCATGAAAATCCAAAAGTACTACAAACCAAGTACTAAAAATGGAAAATCCTACCCCAAGGTCCCTAATAACACAACTCACTAAGACCAAAGGTCAACAGATAGATCCTCCTCCAATAGGTCCCTTCCCATTGCTCGATCCTGGAAGATGAAAGTCTACAAACACCTGAAGGAAAAGGTATGGTGTGAGACAAATCCTAGTAGGATACCACCATAGATTCTGTAAAATATTCCAAATATATATTATCCAAATAAAATATTTCAATTTTTAAATAAAAAGGTTTGTAAATTCAAAAATATATTTTAACAAAACATGCTATTCATTTTCAAATGATGGAAAAATTACTTTAATCAAAGGATTTACAATGATGGATTATTTATAAAACAATGCCTTCAGAAAAAAATTTATTTAAAATATTGTATATAAATTCAGTAGGATTTTATTGTAGTTCAAAAGCATTGACATACATTTATATCTCAAATATAAACAAACAAGCGATCAACATGGTCATCTGCTAAAAGGTATGATAGAATTTTCCAGTTATAGGATTCTACACTCTCTATGTGAACTCAAGAAAAATGTGTATACACATGTCCCTATGACACTGGCCAATGAATACTCATCACCAACCCATCAAGTATGTGACCCGCCACATGTATGATTTAGAACATTGTCATAGAGTAGAGCGTATCCAAATAACTCACTAAATACCTAAGGCTTGCATGTGCTCTTACATGATGGGAGAACTATTTTAAGAATGCTTACAAATACGATAAATCCCATTCTTCAGTTTCAAAGGTTCCAATTTCATTCCATTTAAAACCAAAAAAGGTTTTATTCAAAACATGCATTTTTTACAAGATAAAACCAATGGATTTCTATCAAATAATTTTATTCCATTTTGACCAGTTTTAAATCCATTCAAAACTAATTCCACCATTAAACAATTTATTCCCACAATTAAATTCAATAATTTAATTGAAATCATTTCCATCAAATCCACAATTAAATTCAACAATTTAAATCAGGCAATTTTAAAAAACACACCCAATTTAATGGAATTGGGGATTTCTAAATTTCCATGCCAAAACCATTTCAAATATCTCAATTCACTGGAATCGGGTTTTTGTCAATTTAATTGAAATAAAACTTGAGAAATTGAATTTAAATCAACAATTGAAATAAATCTAGAAAATACAGTGATAATAAATTTGGCATGCTGGGATAGAACCACCTACCACATTGGTTTTGACCAAAACTACAATGATTGAGAACACTCAAGAAAATCGGGTTGCTTCTCCACGAACCCGACTTTGATCTCTTCTCCTAGCAAGATCAAGACCAAATATCATTATATTCTGTACCAGACACTTATATCTACACATATTCATTTTTTAAAATATATTTTCAAGGAGAATGATGAATCTCATTTGAAAAATACTTCCCAATGATGTATAAATTTTAGTTTTATGAAATGAAATCTAGTTAAATCATGATGAAAAATGTGAGGATCATCCCTGAAGGATTTCATATTTCAATAGAATTTTTTAATGTATCTAGTGATGATTTTAATGGACTTCATCTAAGGATAGTGGTAGTTATTTTAATTGGTCATATATAAATTGATCTACCCATATCAAAGATTTTATACATAATTTATCTTATTTAACTATAGAAAATAAAGTAAATATTTAATACAGTATAGATAATGTTTTGATACACCCTTGTTATGTACCTTAGCGTGTGCTAGTCAACATTATCAATAAGAATGACTAGTCAAAGTGTTTATGTATTTATTATAAAGAACTAAATTAAATCAAAATAGAGAACACCTATCCTCTACCGTGGATTGATGATTTATCCAATAACCAATGGGGGATCAACACTTTTCAAATAATGATATTTGTTTGCGATATCATTTATTAAAATTGGAGAAGGATATTTCAAATTCTTCCCTTCATTAAAGGTAATAATAAAATAAGATAATAATGTTTTATTCAAACTCAATAATTCTCCATATATATTCATGGACATGGTGAATTGACTCCATAAAGATCAATTTGTCGCATTATTATGGAGATTTATAGATTGAATTCCAAATTACCAAAAAAATAAAGTATGAACCAATAGATAATTTGTGTACTTTTATCAAAATTTTAGAGATGATAATTTATTTAAAATGTATATCAAATGAAGCCATTTAATTGTTTGTATATAATTTTTTGGGAATTAAATCACCAAATATTATATATATATGTGTACCCTTAAATGAAAATTTTAATTGAGGAATGGTCCATAATGACATTTCTAGAAGAGGCACATAGCTATTCATATTACTTGACTACTACTTATGATTCATGAAATTTTTTTCATAAGTTTCAAACTAATTAAAAAAGTTAACTGAAAATGTTGAAATGTTTTTATTTATTTATTAATGTTAAGAGTGATTTCAGAATAAGACCAATGTGGGAAATTATTTCACATTTATTATCAAGACTCTAATAAGAGGAAGTATTTTCTATCTCTAATGTTAATTTAATGTTCTTAAGTTTAATATTGATTAAAAATAATAATGTTGTAGAATATGGATCAGGGTCGTTGATGGATGCCAAGTAAATATATATAATTAATGATATGAAGTTAGTTTTAGTATTCATTAAGTTAAAAATTTGGAGGCATTATTTATATTTAATGATGTTTAGAATAAATGTAGTTAATAAGAGCCTTAGGTATATATTCTCACATAACAATATCAAGATGTTCCATTTTATATGGTTATAGTAGATCTAGAAATATAACATATCAATAAATTATATTAATGTGATATAAAAAATAGTGACAAGAAGATTATTTATAAAATATCATCTAGCTATATTAATGTTTAGGGCTGAGAATGATATAACATTTTTATAAATGTAAAGTAATGATATGAAAATCACAATGAAAGGAACAGTAAAATTCCTTATAAAATTATTACTCAACCATATATTTTGGTGAATATAAAAAAATCCCAAATAGGAATATTCAAATATTCAATAGAATATTGATACTATAAGAAACATGAAATCCATATAGTTATATATTGATAATGAATTATTTGTGTTATTTTGGAAACAACAATGTGTTCTATAGGTGTTTGATCAAAATAATGTGATTTTTAATTGTAATTATATCTCAACAATATATATCTGCCTTGGAAGAAAAAAGATTTATATATTTCTATAAGAGTACATATTGCTGGAAAATACAAAGAATCATACTACTAAATATACATAAATGTGATTAGTATGAAAATAATAAATTCTAGAGGGGAATAAGACCAAGGGGATAATTCAACTTTTACACATAGAAACTTGTAAATGGAAGAAAATTTCCTTGTATTAAGTCTATTATCTTCCATTTAGATTCACATAAAATAATTCTATATGAGGTTTTATGGATCATCTTAGAAATACCCCATACTTCATCCCCAACTAAAGTGGATAATAACTTGATCAATATGTGTAGGAATACATTCCAAAAGATGTAATGTTTTATGTAAAACCACTACCGATCTTACCAGAACATGATCTATGATTCCCCTCAATGACTTCAAAATTTATTAAAAATTACATGAAAACATAGTTTAACATTAGTATAACTTATCACCCATAGATTGATATCGAATTTGAATGGACTATATATATTACTAATGATGTCCTTATAGAATATTCCATATATAAAAAAGGTTTATGATTACCACATCTTATTTTGGTTATGTTTTTATAAAACAATATCATTAAATTAATCATTTTTATGGATATTGATTAATCCCTTTATAAGACTAAATGATTAACTACAACATACTCTATCTAAGTCAAAGAAAATTATCAATTACGACCAGAAATAATTAAAGAAATATGGTGGAAGGCCAAATCGATCCAGAAACACACAAGATTATTTTAGAGTAGATTGAATAACTATTACAATATTATTTATAAATACATAGTTAATATTATTAGAATTTGTGTGTTTTTCACAAATCTCTTTCAAGAATCTACTCATTATGAGTGGTAAAAATGTAATTCTAGGACATAGATTCATTATACCCTTTGATAATGTTGTTGTATCGGAGATATGGCCTACCAACAAGAAATCACAACTATCATATAAAATGAGCATGTCATATTCCATGTATTCAACCTGAAAAAGTATATATACAATCTCTCAAATGTACTAAATCGAAATACGATTCAACTAAAGAGTGATATATCTTATTTGGAGTAACCAATGAAGATCATGGACTATAATGGAAATGTTCTGTGAAATAAGTCATCTCACCATGAAAAAGTATATAAATTGAACAATAATATTGAAGAGGCGAAATTAGATCATAAGGAACTAATGAAATCAAATTATAAGTGTTGGTTTTCATTTTATTCTCTAAAAATGAATTTCAAGGTGGTAAATATTTAAAGGGGGAAGAATGTAGTTATCAAAATAATTATATATCAGAATTTGTGTCATGTTTTAAAATTTAAGGTTTTATAAAAAATAATAACAACATAATAAATCCCAATTACACATTATTATTTAACATTATATTTAATAGATAAATATACCCAATATATTTGAAATTACTATAATGGGAAAATAAAAATTGAAATTTTAAATATCTAGATTTGGAAAATTAATAACATTTTGGACTAACTAAAAAATCACAATCAGGAACATTTATTTAAAAATTATTCAAAACATTGGTAATAAAATAAAAAAATTGATATTAACTATATGGAACCTTGAGAATAATTAATGTGAATTTTGATAGATGTAACTTGGAGATATTTATAAGTAGTATAAATCTTATTTGACTATTGTAAATTTTTTTAACATAACCATGAGGAATATTATAATGATATCATAGATACAAACCTAAGTCTTAAAATATTAAAATATAAATTTATATCTATTGAATAAAATGATTAAGTAAAATATAAAAAACATTTATTTTTTTTAAAGATGATGAAATATATATTTTACACAAAGAAAACATAAACTATATATTGGGAAAAAATAATGTTTTAATTTCATTCAAAATAATATTTATAATAAATTTAAATTATACATACAATATATTTTGCAGTAATTTTTTTAAATGATGTTATTATATATTTTCATATTTATAATTAAATTTAATTATGCATTCCTGAGTAATATATTACCTTAAAAAATTTAACCAAATCATAAAAATTGATCATTTGAAATACCTAAGTTTGTTACATAAAACTTTATTTTATTATTTTGATTGTTTTATTTTAAAAAAATATATTATTTTAGAAATCATGAAATGAAAATTATATTAGGATATATTTTTTCCTTTTTAATATCTTCATTTTTTGAATAGTTATATATGATCAAATATATTTTTTAAAATTGAAAATTAAATATATGGTTAATTGAATATTTGAAGAGGTGAAATAAAATTATCATCTTTATGTGCACAAAATACTTTTTTAAGATTCAAGGATCACCACTAATTGTAGTTTTGAGTAAAAACAATAAATATTTATTTCTAAAATACAACACTCCTCCCATGTAAAATATCATCCCTCACCACCCTTCCCTTCCCCGAACAATATTTCAATTAATATTTTAAATAATTATTTAAATCAATTTTGAAAACTACAACCTATGTTATAGATGTTATATAGCAATAAAAAATAATTCCCAATTTCCAGGTTTGGTGTTAAAGAAGCATATTCAAATGTTGATGCAATTATCACAACTGAACTAATTTACATTCTTTTATTTTTATTCATCCTCTATGTATATTTTTATTATAATAATGTAATTAAATTAGTATAATAATTATCCTCAAATGTTATTTTACTAATTGATTATTCAATATATACCTTCATATAATTTTTTATAGAATGATATTGTCACATATATTATAGTCAGTTCACAATCATTATAGTTGAAATATATCATTTTTATCACTACATTAATTCATTTTTTAACTGTGATTTTTTATTAAAAATTACATATCCTATAAATTTTATTTATTCATATTATAGAATTGTTAATGAATGAAAAAAATTAAAAAAACCCAATAATTCTCATTTTCTACATAATAAACTAGCCAAATGAATTAACCATTAAATGATATCATTTATACTCTATGAACCAGTAATTATTTAAAGTCTAGTTACACTTTATTCCATTTTTAGAATATTTAAGGACATGATATAAAAACCAATACACATCAAGTGATATTTACTAATTTGATGATAACATCCATCAATATCTAGAAATTAGTTTGACTAATGAACCACAAAACAATCATTATCGGTAAAATTTACATGAACACAATATCTAATTAAAATTATTATAATTTATCATAAATAAATAATAATACTACCATATTCTTTAAATGGTTTGAATTATTTTTTTAATAATTTTAATTTTGTTATTCATGATGTTATATGAAAATAACTTCAGATCTAGTACTAGAGGTATGTGAATTCTCAAGCACCCTCATTTTCATTGAGTAATTATTTCATTAACTTATCATCTCCTTGAATATTATATCTTCAAAAATAATTCTATTACATTATTTATAAAGGTTACTGATATAAATACATAACTTGTGACATAGGCCATATTTTTCTATGATTAATTTTTTATGGATTGAATGCCAAATTTTTTGAGTGATGGGTTTCTGAATAACAAAGGATATTCATTGGGTTTCTATAGGGGTCATACCATAGATGTGACTAATATGGAATTTTAATTTTAATGAGGCATTGACTAGAAGGATTTAGTATACTGACATGTAGGGGAATGTTGGGGAAACATCCGACATTGGAATAGTTACACCGTGGAGGATAGAATATTATGTATCCCCTCTTTTTGAGTGATCCCCATGGTGACAAGCCCGGATGGTAAAACATAGTGACCCTGGGAAGGATTTTTCATCGTCTCCAAAAAATGAAAACCCTTCGGTAGAGTGTTTTGGTTCTGGAGTGTCCATTCATGAGAGTATAAGATATTGAAAGGTATACATTACGGATTTTAGAGACTAGTTGTACAAGGGAGGATTCATTGTTGACATGGTTTTTTTGGCATTCTCCCTATAGTTTCATCCCATTATTCTATATGAATGTTTAATTATGATACATAATGTGAATAGTTATTGCATGGTTTGAGAGGTTGTGTTGTCAAATTTTAATTTTAATTATGAATATAATAGCCTTTCAGTCACATTAAAAAATCACAATGTCTGTCTTTTTCTCTGAAATTATTGGCTCCTGAGAGAGCTCTATGAAAGATATTTAAGACCATATTATTTTTATTCAACCCTTTCACATTCATGATCAATGCATGGTGTTTCCTAATCATTATTGAGGTATGTGTCTCTATAAAAATGTTCAAATAAATTAATTTCATGGATTTATTGTAAAATATCATTGGATTATTTTATGAAGAGGTTGGATTTTATATAAAAGAGGTTATTAATACACGACATCTATGTTTATTAAATGATTCTTATTAAAAAAATGATTTCAATATAAAACTAGTTTCCAAACATGGAATAGAAAATTATTCACTATGATAATTATTTATAAAACATGATAATGGTTTTCAAATGGTTTTGAAAATCATAGAATATTGGGAATAATGGGTGATCTATGAAATGGACCTATCAAATTTGATTTAGTAATTACAATAGTGGTTTTTGTGATATTGAATAACTATTATGAGTATCAATATCGCATTGGATCCAATATATTCATAGATTAAGATACATTTAATTACAATACATTTAACTTAGGACAGATCTGAAATCATGTCCTTTTAATTTTTTATTTCTTTTTTACATTATGAATTTTTCCTTGTTATTTTCACTATTTAATGTATCATGGTGTATCTATTCATAATTTTTTTAAACCTTTCATGAAATTTCACTAATACTTGTCATATTTTATGTAAGAAGAATATGAATAGATTTATGGAATACAAAATTTAAATAAATGAGAACTTTGTTTCTTATGAAAATATTTGTAGACTGAACTTTTATTAACTATAGATAATGAAAACATGGTATTAGACACTATATTTATTTTTTGGTGAAATCTTACTTGGATCTCCTCTAAAAACCCACATTTTATTTAGATAATCTTTTGAATTTGGTTTCATAAGACATACGAAAAATAAAATATAGTATTGTATTTTCCAACTTATCTTGGAAGTTGATTCCATATACATGGTAGAGTAAGGAGGTTAAATATATTTACAAGGGGTATCTAGCTTTGGGATTTTATTGTTTTTTCTTCTATATTAAGAAAATTTTAGTTATAAAATTTTCTTCTTCAAGGATATATTCAATAAATTCTTATTCATTATCAATTTTCTATTTATTTATTCATAATCCTATTTTTTTTTTGTGCCTCACCATTTTTAGGACATTCATTAGTTACTTATTTAGTTGGACTGGGATGGAAAATTACAATTTGGAATCATATCTATTACCAAACTTGATGTGTTATAACATTTCTTAGGTTTGGATAGATAAATTTGGTGGATAGAAGATTCCACTGTTAGAATTTATACAGTATCTATGGGAGGGTTCCTCCACAACACATTTCCATTTTTAATATTTAGTTACCACGGATATTCTAAGAATGTTTTTAAATATTTAGTGTCGATGTATTATTGTATTTTAATAAACTAGGCGTGGATTATACCAAACATTAATAGTTCACTTAATAAAATTTGATTCATTAGTAGAATATGTAGTTTCTTTATATACATTTGGTTTAAATCATTTATATTGATTCCATAAGTTTTCATCTATTATTGAAATTGATCTTAAACTGATTTGTAGTTATCTAGGGTATATTACAGAATGCATCCAAAAAGAGATATTATAAATCAAATTAAGGAAGTTATGATACTTTTTATGGATTAGAATCCTATATTAGAATCTTCCATTCTATAAACTATTATAATCACAATTCATACTCTTGATTAACATGGCATTGGGAACTATGGATGGAAAGTGGATCATGGACAAATTTTTTCCTATAAGAATAAACCCATTTTCTAAAGTGACAAGGGAAGCTAACAATATTAGTGGGTTGAGATGATTAAAGGGATTAAAATTTTTCTTAAAATTTCTATGGACTTCATGATGGGTGTTTCCATTTACATTTTTTTGATGGGCAAGGATGTGAGGGGATTTATTCCGGCATTCCATTTTTCATGAGGATCTTACCTGGGATTCCTTCAAGATAAAAAAATCAATTTTAAGATTTATCCTAAGACATTACAATTTTAAAGGTCCAATAATTTTATATACTTGGATTAAGGTGAGTGTATAGTTTTAATTATTCCACTACTTTGACTAAGTTATTGGTATCAAACTCTATCATTCTAATAATCCATACTTTAAAGCTTATATGATTGAGATGGGAATGAGGGAATATATTTAGAAAATTATGATTCTAATCAATCTCCCATAATAAGGGGTGGTAATTCAAAATGTGTTTATGGAAGATGAATAAATATCATAGAAAATAGGTTTATGTGGAGTTTTGCACTGTTCTATTATTAGATTTGGTGTCTATTATGGCTAGAAAAGGAAGCACATAGGTAGTTAATTTTAATCAAGCCCTATATGAGGGGATTTTGCTAGAAATCATTAATTTATGATTTAATTGTGGTTTTAAATTTCCTAAAAATACCACATATATAGAAAAATACCTAATCATTTCATCTTTTTGGAAAATCTGGTCAATGAGGTATTTTTGTGGATGAAGGTCCCAGAGGCAGTTAGGCTGGATCAACTCTCGATAAGGTCCCAGTTATCAGTACAGATTATTCCCTTAGTCCTTGTTATTTTCCTCATGAAATGTTATAATTTAATATATCTATCAATTATCCTGGGTGAAAAATAATCAGAATTCTTCATTTAGTGGTGTATGCAATAGAGGAATTTGATATAGGGACGTCTACAATTAGAGGAATAGTTTTTTTATTTTCTATAGTTCCAGTTTTTTTGTAAACATTTACTACCCAAAATTTTACATATTAAATGTTTATTGTTTTCTTGGTCTTGATTTCAATGCTTATTCCCTATATTTCTTACCCTTTCACACTTTTGAAAAAATGGGTTGAATAACGATTCAAATGTCCCACATACCGGGTGACAATATCCATCTAAGAGATGTTGTGATATTTCTCAGTTCATGATCTGGATATATTTTTCAGAATGTTTACATGGATTACATTATCTAAACTAATTATTATATTTAATGTCATTGTAATTACATTCATTGTCGATATTTGAAGGGATTCCATTATATCTTAATGGGTAACTGGCATTTTATATCTTGGTGGGTAGGGCCAATTATTCCATATGATTGAAAAAATATCATTCTAGATGTCATAGATGTTACATGATTTTATTATTAATTTTTTAGAAGTAAAAATCTTATAGTGGTGTTTGAATGCAATAAGGAATTTTTAAATTTTTCTTGGTTTACAACCATAGAAATAGGTCGTGTCTACCAAGGAACATCTTCCTCATTTGTTACCCATTTATATGCCATCTTATAGAATAGAACCTATTGAGTTGGTGGAATATATGTTCCATATTATGGATCATGAATCTAAATAGTTTATTCAACCTATAGTGTCACCATTGTCTTTTCTTGTCATCTTTTATTGAATTTCATGTGGGAGTCTTAGGAATATCATTGGTTATCTAAAGAAGAATAAGGTGGACATTAAAAACATGTTTACCATTCCCAAAATTGTGGATATGTTTGATCAATGTAATGGGGAATGATCATATTCAGAGATAGATCTTCTATCAGGGTACCACAAGTTGAGAGTCTTATAAGAGGATATACCTAAGATGACATTTAACAATTGATAATTGTATTTTGAGTTTATGGTCATAACATTCAATCTCACTAATCCACCCATGTTTTTTATGGAATTGATGTACTAAATAGTTAAATGGTTACTGGACTATTTTCTATTTGTATTCATGTATGTTATTTTGGAAAATAAATTTTAGACTTAGAATACATACAACATTTGATTATCTTCCATAAATCCTTTAGAGAACAATTCCAACATATTATGATTTTATAATGGGTTTTTGGCTACATGAAGTGAGATTTTGGGTTTATTTTGTATAAGAGTGCAGAATCATATTAGATCATGAAATAATCTAGGTGGTCATGTATTGGGAAAAACTAGAAATGTGTTTGAGTTGTGGATATTTTTTTATTTAGCAAGTTATTAAAAATGGGTTGTTTAGGAGTATTTCAAGAATACATCACAAATGATATCTTTACCTCATAAGGATTTATAGTTTCATTGGAATGAAAAGTGATATAGATTATTTGATGAAATAATTTTAAGGATGAATTTAGCTAGAGTTTTGATTATTATGGAACTGAGTACAGGTTAAGATGTTTTTTTGTGAATCGTCTTGCATGTGTTTGTGGTATTTCATAAATATTGGAATTAAATTGGTTTCATGTTTCCCCTTCAAATAGTTAAATCATTATAATAACTATCCTACCCAGAAGCTTGATTTTGAAATAGTTATTTATGAAATCAAATAGTTACATTACTATCTCTTTTGGGAGTGGTTTATGGTATATTCTGATAACTAGAGACTAAAGTATAATTTCAATCATACAGATATGAATAAGTGATTGACATTCTTGGTCGAGTATCTTCATAATATTTATTTTTATATTTCTCATACTCCCTAGAAAATTGATTGTGGTTTAAAAGTAATTATTAAATAGATTACTAATATATGATTTTCATGAGTTAGTAGATGAGTAGTCTCTGATGAGTTTTCTTTCTAAGTTGACCATAGAGTATAATTGGATACTGGGAAAGATTTCATGACTATTGTAATAGTGTAGTAATAAGTTGATGAGTATGTGTGGTTCATGGCGGAGGAATACATTTATTTATAGCATTCTAATAAAATAATTATTGGTGAGGATCCATTGGTTGAGTGGTCTTAATCTCTCATTGATACATTCTATTTTCACATTAGATATTCCATTTAGATATATATATATAATTAATTAATTTATTGATAGTGGACATAATTATTATTTATTTTTTCTCTATAGGACTACAATAAAGTCTTTTCATTTGAGATGATTATATTAGTGACATGGTATGTAACGATCAATTTTATTTTTTGGGTCAAAATGCCATACTTTTCATATTATTAAAGATAACTAATAGAGACCATGTGGTTTGTTGCAATATGTAACATCATGTTACTATTTTATAGATACTCATTTTAGATTCTATTTATGTCCGGATTTGGATTTGGTATATCATAGGATGTATCGGGTGAAAAATTGCCATTTGTGGAAAATTCTTGTATGTCCATAGTTAGGGAACAATTATGTAAATCATACACTAGCATAGTGTACACAGTGCAACATCAGGCTATGTTGGTTTCCACAGTTTTTGAATAGTTTGAAAAAAGGGTTCCCCCTAGTAGAAACTATGCACTCCATTAGAGGGGTCTATAGATAAATTTCAACGTTTTCTAACCATGTGGCCCTACCATTCTAAATATTCAAGTGAAAATTATTATTTCCTAAAATTATTGAAGAATTATTTATATCATTTCGTACCAAACAATAAACCATAATACATCATAACCAAAAATATTTTGTATTGGAGTTACTCAATAACCCATTTTGAGATCTACAAGACCCCTTACTATGCAAATCAATTAGTGGTAAATCATGTTTTATCCCTCTTTGATAAGTAAATACTCTAAAGTTCATTGTCACCCAATCTACCATTATTTCCCTATAGCATGTTTTAGATATCATTTTTTTGTTGCTGGATATAAAATCAATTCTTTAAAATCTTGATTCCATATTTGTTTTTGAGATCTCTGTTGTTGTTGTCGTTGTTCATTGTTAAAAAATCCTATTATTGGTGTTGTGTTACATGACATCTATTATTAAAATTGTGTTTCTCCATTTATGTCTGGCCAAAATATTTATCCATTAATTTCTTGAATGTTTAAATAATTATTCCATTAAATTATGAATTTATAATTCAGTGTAAAATAGAAATTTAAATTTGATTGGTATGAATTTTCGGAAAACCCTCAAACTCAAATGGAATTGGAAATGGGTTTGTACAATGAATTTGACAGAAAATTTCTAAATATATAATGAAAATAATTTTTGAAAAAATGGATTATATTGCCTTTATAAGAATCTTTTATTTTTTCTAAATTAAAAAGGGCATGAAATAATGAAATATGTGTGATTTGTATTCATAATTAAATTATCATATTGAAAGTATAAATGGGGAAATTTTATTTTAAACTTAAATCAAATGATTTTTGGATTATTGACTGTTTGATTGAGAACATGAGTCATTGGGTATTTAGTAGGTTATTTTAGACCATATTAATAGGATGGTAATTCCCGAGGTATGGATTGGCAATGAAAACTTTAAAAAATTATTAAGGTATATTATATTCGGAATGAAATATTTATGAGTCATATTCTGCATGATCCCAGGGTACATGTGTTCATATAGGCCCTGATAAATTATATGCCCATGTGAGAATCCAATAACAAGAAACTATCATACAATAGGGTTGATGACCATGGTCCTTATTCCTATTACATTTAGATATTTTTACTTGGTTTTAAAACATAATAACTTATTCGAACAAATTTAAGAAAATATTTTATATAAAATGACTTGTTAACATTTTTTAATATTAATCCATCATTTTAAATGAAATAAATTTTTTTAAATAAGAAATTGAACCTATATTGTATTATTATATAAAATATAAATAATGATTCAATTTATTGTTATTTTATCATAATATGGAACATATTGCGAGACCCCCTTGGGATTTTGGCTTAGACCATACCATTTTCATAAGGCATTTTAGACATTATTCTTCCATGTTATACTAATAGGAAAGCACCACATCGAAGAGGTGGATGTTCCTTACCCTTTAGGCATGTATATTTGATACCTTCAAGATAATTGAGCTTTTTATAGTCGTATTTTTATTATATTGATGATGTAATATTTGGGTTTTCTAAATATCATTTTTTCTAGTACCATATAATTAGAGAGCATTGAGCGCACTAATATGTGGCATTGTATTTCTCTATTTAGGGTAAAAATTCAATTCAACAGTTATATTATATAATTCCATGGTTTAGTCTCAATCCATGGGGATCAGGAATTACATTTTGGCACTGTAAATGCCATCAAGGGTATTTGGGTACTAGGTTATCTGGGATGGTTCAAGATAAAGTGGTATCAATGGGGTTGTTCATGCATCATTACTTCATGTCAGTATGAAGTTGAGATATATTTTCATTAATTATGAGGTAGTTACTTGTGAGAGCTTGCATAGATTTTTTAGGTTGCACTCTCTATAAAATATATTGCACAACCTCATAATGAGTAATGGAGAATCATTTGATGGGTTGTGCAATATATTTTATAGAGAGTGCAACCTCATTTGATGGGTTGTGCAATATATTTTAGGTTGCACTCTCTATAAAATGAATTACCCAACCCATAACATCATAATCCCATCTTTGATACATACAAAAAATAGATAATGGTATTTCCTTTTTGGAGATGTTTTACTATGTATTATGACCAGAAGATCATTACTAATATAATCTCTCAAAAATATATAAATATTTTATTGAGGAATTGCGATATATTCCTATAGTAAATTGAAATTAAAATTACCAATAACTTTTATAAATAGAATATTATTCATGACGTGTTTAATAGTATACATCATGTCAATTCCATGAAAAAATAATAAGAAGAGTTGAACATGATGGTTCACTTTTTTAAAGTTTTGTATTGGAGTATGGGAAACATGTGCTGAGGTTTTCCTATCCATATATTAGTTTACCTTTACTCTTATGAAGATTATTATTCTCAAATAGATGCTTGAT